>OY759172.1:11605523-16748023 GCA_963662145.1 Sturmia bella | reverse complement strand
TAGTTAGTAATGAAGAGCTCAGAGCTGCTACTTACAAAACAGTATGCAATTGGTTATGACCTGGTTTCGAAGCAATACGGATGCTCGTCGCAGTGGACATGAAACAGCTGTGGTATGTACTCCAGCCAATAAGTATTACAGTATTTATCGGATATAAGAACATCTCATATAAGAACAAAACGCTTATAAGAAACATTTGCAAAAACACCATATCTTTTTAGTGTTTTTTTCTAACAAAAAAAGTTTCATATAAGAAAAACGCTTATAAGAAAAAAAAAAACTGATAAAAGAACATTTTTTTTGAACACCAAAACCACAAAATGTATAGAAAAAGAATTTATATAAGAAACTTTCAACGGCACCACTGAATTTATGTAGTTTGCATGGACAACTCTGTTTTCTGACAGTTTTACAACAACAACAACGTTTTTTTTACTTTTAGTGCTCATGAGAAGTTTTTGTTTCTTGCCTCGTATAAATAAATAAATAGTACAAAATGAATTATGTATGTACATGTATTTACTACATATAATTTTTTTTTTCAAATTGAAGTTGTCTAGTTTTTTATATCTATTTACTAAAGGGGTTAATAAAATAAAATTGGATTTGTTTTATTTTCTATTTACATACATACATCTACGTATATACATACAGAAAAAGGTAAAAAAGCTCGTATATTCATATAAGAAACAAATGCCTTATGGCCGTAGCTACTTATATAAGAAAAAAGTTTCTTATATAAAATAATTGTATATAAGAAAGAAACGCTTATAAGAAACTTTTTTCGTGGATTTTTCAAGTTTCTTATATCCGATAAATACTGTATTTATTTACTTATTTTATTACAAAAAAATCTTTCTTAATTCTGAGGAAGTAAAAATTGTAGCCCAATAAAATTATTAACAATTGTGAATCATACACATATGTATGTACATATGTATGTAGTTCGACTACGATACCTGTAAAAGTTAAATTTAATGCTTAAATTTGCTATTGATTTTCTTTCAAATGCTGGTGTTGCTGGTCTGTGAACTGCAAAATTATGCCCTTAATTTACACAACTATTCATATTTACCATATTTTGAACATTTTGATTGTAGTACAAAATCAATATCATTCTTCCAATATTAATCAAAGTCCATGCTAGTGAGAATGCTATCCAAGCCGGATTCGATTTATCATGCCAATTATATGAATATCGGTACAATAAGAATATGTTGACAATGATGTTGATGAACGAACCGAAATAGACGAGACAAATGAAAATGGCATAATGATCGTTAACTTTTTTCGTAAATTTATCCGCTTTCGCAAACATCATTCGTATCAAATTTAGTTCTTGGCGAAATTTTAAAATGTCATGCGAATTCGAGGTACTTAAAATTTGTTTTAGGTGAAAATATAATTTCCCACCACGTTTATAAATGAAAAATAATAGAGTGTAGTATTGCGATAGTGAAATATTGATAACGACATTCGGTAAAATGTAGACAGTGACGAAAGAAGCAAAACGCGCAAATTCGCAAAATGCATAAAAATAACAAATCACTGCACACAAAATGAAATGTAACAAAATTAAAATTTCATGGAGGCGCAAAAATTTGCGCATGCCTTCGTAATGTACGTGCATTTTCATTTCCAACAATATCTTATCAAAATTGATGACGACCATTTGAAAGTACCAAAATGTATCGCGACGAAAGTAAATCATACGCATGGGCTCTAATAAGTGAATCAAATAAATTAGATATTCACTGCAATACAAAGGTCTCTGTACAACGGGCAACACGTTAGATGAAAGGATGAATTCGTTGCAAGCGCGGTAGGCAAACCACGTGTAAACACTGAAACACCACACAATATGCAGACAATTAAGTATCGCATCCTTGCGTTGCCAATTTCTTTTCGGCTTCTGAAAACCCAGGGGAGCGCTCAAAAACAGTTGCGACATTATAAAAAAGCTGCGATGTATCTTATAGAATTGTCTCTCCAGTTGTTGCTTTTTTTCTTCCAAGTTATTTATCATCCTTTCTGTGTAGTTCTGACAGAAAGGTTTTAATTTTTTTTGGGCGAAGAACTCTTTAGATATTGCACGTTGCTCTAACGGTAGGTGACTGTAATTAAATGGGGATTAAGTTTTCCATTTGAGGTTATAAATGCTGTTAACAATTGGACGATTTATGATTTATTTAAATTAATGTTCTTATAATTGTTTACACATAATGTACATTAGGGAGGGTTGGTTTAGCAATCGAGGTTGTGCCATACATAGATTTTTCGATAGCTTTCGGCATGAGGAAAACAAATCGGGGAAACTTTAGAATAAGGAGCCAGACTTTGAAAAAAAATGAGTTTTATAGGTTTGTGGAGGCGAGCGTGGACCTCCCGAAACTGAAGTCCAAAAACGCCAGAAGCTTGCAGTTTGTTAATAAATCGATGTTTAAGTTGCGCGGAACTTGTAACCTGTTGCAAGAAATAGCTGATGGAAACTAACACATTAACTACTTAATTACTAACACATGCAAAGCAATTTTATATCTTTCAGTGTTGCCATTACAATGTTTTTTTTCATATTTACATTTTCCCGTATTAATTTGGTGGTTTCATTTGGAACTACGTTTATGCATTAATGTTTATATAGGTTCATTTGTCCTTTTTGCTTTGAAAGAAATGATACTGCGGAAGTTTTTTTTTCATATGATTCAGTTTTCTATTGTTAAAACTGCTACTGACTACTGTTTTTCATTTAATTTTATCTAAATGTATCTCTAAAACAGTTTATTCGGGTAAACTTTAGAATACGGAGCCAGGCTTTGAAAGGAATGACTTTCATAGGTTTGTAGAGGGGGTCGTGGACCTACCAAATCAGAAGTCAAAGTCTGCCGCCGGCTTTTAGTTTATTAATAATTCGATGTTAAAGTTGCAGAATTTACTAAGAAAAGTATGAAAATGTTGGTAAAAGCAGTGCTGCCAGAGGAAAGTGTTTGCGCAGAACATAAAATCGAGAATTGGAAAACGGCTTCAAGCACCCTAAATCGTATTTTTTAACATTTAATTAAAAATATTTTTTCATAGGTATAAACATTTTGTTCTTGACAACCGGCCTTCGGCCGGGCTAAGGGGTTTTCTCCTCCATGGTATAACCAACACCGGCTTCGCGTACAAAATCTGTAAGCATCTGGCAGCACACTTTTTCATTTTAGGGCAATTGGTACCATTATACTAAAGCCGACCCGTAAAGTTAATTAATTTCTATTAGTTGAACTTTTTTTCTTATATAAATATTTCTGTATTAAGTTTTATCAGGCTCAAGTTCTTTCTATATTATCTTTGTGATTGATATTAATTAAAGACAAATTAATTAGACAAAGAAAACATCAAAGACATTTAGCAGGGTGGACAACTAGTTGTTTCGAGCTCAAAGACGGGTGCTGACGAGAAAGTGTGGCGGACAACTAGTTGTCCACCCTGCTAAATGTCTTTGATGTTTTCTTTGTCTAATTTATTTGATATCAATCACAAAGATAATATAGAAAGAACTTGAGCCTGATAAAACTTAATACAGAAATAATTGTATAAGAATAAGTAAACTAATAACATTATATATGTAATTTTGTGGGCATTTAAAAAAAAAAATATTTCGAATGATCACTTTGCTGAGGTGGCAACGCTGGTTTAAAAAAGAAATCACACGTACACGAATGTTTACATCAGTTTTTTTCATTTTGCCCGTAAGAAAATGAAAGAAACCCTGATATATGAACCCATCAGCGGTGTCGGTCATATGATGCGTCAAATGAATGACCGACACTGTTTTTGCTGGGCTGTTAAACTATAAAACTCAAGAAGGAGAATATTCTACATAAAACAATTTTCTGATCTAAGCTATAAACTTAACTTATTTTTGGCAAGGCCACAAAAACGTATAGTGCATTAAATTTACATACATATGTACATAGATATACAGCCATATTTACCATATTTTGAACTTTTTGATTATAGTACAAAATGAAAACCATTTTTCCAATATGCATAAAAGTCCATGCCAGCGAAAACACGATCAAGATGGAGTTCGTTCTATTCCAACCATTCCAATATTTGTACAATAAGAATATGTTGACACTGATGTTGACGAACGACCCCAAATAGACGAGACAAATGCAAATCGAATGGTGATCATTGACTCTTTTCGTAAATCTATCCACTTTCACAAACATACTACGTATCAAATTCAATTCTTGGCGAAATTTGAAAATGTCTTGGCAATCCGAAGTGTTTAAAAGTTGATTAAGCTGAAGATATAATGTCTCACCACGCTTGTAGGCAAAGAATAACAGAGCGTAATAATGTGCTAGTGATATATTAATAACCATATTCGGTAAAACATAAACAGTGGTGACCAGAAGGAAATACACAACTTCACAGTCTGCATAGAAATAACAAATTACGGTGCACAAAACAAAATGTAGCAAAATTATGAGATTGTGAAAGTACAGAAATTTCTGCAAATCGTTGTAATGCACGTGCACTTTCATTTCTAACAAACTATTATCGAAATTTAAAATGAGCATATGAAAGTACCAAAATGTATCGCGTTGAAAGTAAATCATACGTATATATTCGAATAAATGTACTAAATAAACTAAATATTCACTGAAATATAAAGGCTTCTGTACAGCAGGTAGTTCGATAGACGAAATGGTGTATTCATTGCAGATGCAGTAAGTCAGCCACGTGTAAACACACAAGCACCACGCCATATGCACACGATTAAGTATCACATCCTGGCGTTGCCAATTTCTTTTCGGCTTCTGCAGGCCCAGAGGAGCGCTTAAAAACACCTGCGATATTATCAGGAAATTTCGATACATTTTATAGAACTGCTTCTCCAGTTGTTGCCCCTTTTCTTCCATGTTAAATATCACTCTTTCGTCGTAGTTCTGAATGGCGGGAACTATTTTTTTAGACGACGACACATTTAAATATCGCATGTTGTTCTACCGCGAAATGACTTTGTAATGAACTGGAGATTTATTTATATTTAGTGTTATTGTATTTGCTGCCAACCCTTTGCGAACTATGCCACGGTTTTATTAATGATTTTATAATTGATTTCAATATCTGATATGGTATGTAAATATATTTCTGTAACGCTTAAGAAGTTTACTAAAGGGTGTTAATGTGTTGTGGGAAGTAGGAATTGATTATGAGGGCAATTAGTTACTTGCTGCCTGCAACAAGTGAAGCAAGAACCTTCTAATATTGAAATGACATACAAGATATGGAAAGATATTATTATAGTTCTTGGACATGAAATACACTAGAGTCTCACACATTAAAGCTGTCTTAAATTCTAAGGGTCTTATTCATAATAAATATTTTAGATTTATTAAACTCTGATTTGACAGATTTTCCATACAAATATGTCAAATAAGAGTCTTATAAGCCTGTAATAATTTTTATTAATTAGGGGGTAACTGTACAATTGGCACGAACGAAGAATATTCGTTATCAAAAAATACAACACATTCGTATAGATGAGATTGAGAACCAAGGCGAGTCCGTTATAGGTGTTCGCATTCCAATGAGGCTTCAATATGTTTCTACGATTTTTTGTTTTTGAGCTATCAAAAGTCGTCACGACAAGAAAACTTATGGCAGGCAACTCGTGGGAAAATGTTGATGCGAATTGGAATGGACTATTAGCTTTGTGAGTATACACACAATGATGGCGTAGGCAAAGCCATTACAGCTGGCCGCACTCCGTTTCGTCTCAACATTTGCCGCTGAGTTGTCATAAATTTTCGTTTGCTACGACTTTTGACTGCTGAAGAACAAAATATGTGGCATGCGGCCGCCTGTAATGGGTTATGAATTGGATTATCAATTTAATTTTTAATAAAATATCTCAAATATAAACTTAATTATTTATTTGCTTTAAGAGCCAATTGAAAGGTATTAATACAGGTCTAATTCTCATTTTGTTCATGGCAATTATGGAATAAGTAGTTAAGTTTCAAACGTACTTTTAAGAATTTTTCAAGTCTACTGATGAGTTGATTAGCACCAACGAAATGTCGGCGGCATATAGACGGCTGAAAAAGACAGAAAACATTTGAGAAAGATCTATTTTTGGATCTGTTCGACGTCAATTTTTGTTTGGTAGCGAAAGATGTAGTGAAACATGGTACTAAAACAGACACTATTTCTATTTTCGTGATATTCTTTTGAATTCTTTTTATTATCAAATATATAATTTTTATTTAATATTATTAATTTGTGAAAAAAACTAGTTTTTGCAGCTTCACATCCTTCTTTCATATATAATTTATTAACAGTTCTATTCAATATTTCGCTAACAGGATATACATACATATTTCAGGATATATTTCAAATATTATCAAATATTACTATGATCACGACACGATATTTTCACAACAACCGCAACAATAATTTATTTGTTTTGCAAAGCTTTTCATACAGCGTTAAATTTGTTTTTGTCAAAATTCATTAATTGTTTTAGGATAAAAACTAATATAATAAACTTTAAATGATTATTTTTTAATCACAATCTTGGAATATACTTCTTGCTGTCTCAATGCTTCAAAGATTTGAAAGCTAGACATTTTTGTTTGTTGTTGGGGGCGTTAATGATAACAATTACTGAAAACAAAGCATTTAGAGCATATAATTGAAGAAAAGCTTATCCTAAAATTTGATAATTACATAAAACTCTAATATCTTGACAGCTATAACTAAAGAAAATTCTAATTTGTGAGGTTCTACTGTCTATGGTATCCTTGGACTGCTTACGACAGTTTTTTTTTTTGACTTTGCTGTAGAGTTCTCACTCTGTAGAATAATAAATTTAAGCTTTTTTATATAACTTTCCACTCCACAATACATCGAGTTCTGGCTTTGCTTATGTTGGTCATTTCCTTTGGAAACCTGTTCTCAACTGTGGCCTTCATTTTCATTTCTGTTTTTGGAGAGTTGGTTCTTTGGGCCACCGCACACTTTGATTTCTGGCGTTCTATTTTAAATGAATAAACTTTCACATTTTGGGGATTTAGTTCATTTCGTGTCTGGGTACTTAAATTGTAGCGCCCATTATTCGACAGAAAAAAGCAATTTGTGGAATATTTTGAATACTGTTCTTTTTAGCAAACTGGGAAAAAAAACTGCTTTCTCCAAAGATTAAGAAATTTAATTTTTGAGAATCCAAGTCTAGATATAGACTTCGCATTATGCTGATTCATCGTTGTCTAGATCAGAATTGATTTTCTTGAAAATATTTGAATTTTGCTGTGCAGTGTAATTTATTTATTTATTTTTTTTTATTCAAAAGTCAGTGTAATAAATCATCCAAAAGAAGATATTAAATATGTATGCGCTCGATGAATGTTGAAATGGGTTTTAATCTAAAAAAGAAAACTTCATACTTTCAGTGTTGGGGAACACGTTAGTTGGAGTGAGTTGATACTCTTGCGACTTGCGGTCAAACAAAAAATTATGGGGTCGGTTTCTGGAAAAAGTGAAAAAACCATCCAAAACCATGAATTTGAATCAATAGCAAAAGAATTGAGTGTCGTAAAAGTTTTAATCAAAATATGGCAGTTTTTAGGTGTGCTGCCAATTGTGGATGATACATCACAAGTTTTGATACGTTTGCAAAAATGCTGGTGTTTCCTTTTGTTAATATTTACCTGCATTATGTGCTTGGACGAAATCGGATATTTAATAAAATTTGGCACAACTGTAACAAAAGGATTTTATTCAATAGAAATGTTGTTCCACATACTTTTGGTTTCGTTAATATTTTACAACAGTTTCGTGAATAAAAACAAATTCATTGCAATTTACCATAAGTTTTCCCTCCTCTACGATCAGCTTAAAATATGTCGCAACATCGAAATGAAAGCGCATACAGAGATCTTTCATCAACTCAAAAGAGAGATTTTTTTTCTTTCACTTTGTCATTTAATATTTTACAGTTTCTGCATTAGCCTAAATGCTGTACATTTCCGAGACAGGCCCACAGCACTTTTACGCATTCTATATGTCTATTATGTACCCAACGCCTTGATTAGTGCAAATTTGTGCTTGTTTTGGATGGCGTTACGTGTCATGTCTATATTGTATTCATATTTGAATAATATTCTAACAAGTCTACGAACTTCACTAAAACCAACGCAAACGGTACGGGAAAACATCTTTGAAACTTCGCTCACTGTTTGGTTCCAAAAAGAGTTTTCTACGCCCAACTTTAGGCAATCGTTCAAATTTGTTGATGCCTTCATTATTATTTTCAAAATTAGAGCCAAACTGGATGAGTTAATGGGTGATGTAATCAAAATGTTCGATATTATCTTGATATGTAATTTTTGCAACTCGTTTGCATTATTGTCCATAAACTGTTTTGCGGTCTTTAAATTTTCCAAAGCTCCGGCGTCAACAACACTTTTAATGTTTCTACTGAAGTTTGCGCGTATCATGATGCATATGTTTAATATAGTATTTGTTCTTTTATCGAATCATACTGTCATCGATGAGGTAAGTGGCAAATGGTTATCTTATCTATGAACGCTTTCTAACACATAAAGAAAAGCTAAATTTAAGTTTTTCCTACTTGATTTTATCCCCGATTTTTGACTTGGGATTTAAATACAAAATTAGTAAATTTTCCTTAAAATTTAAGTTGGATTTAAAATAGCTTTCTGTTTTACAGTCTAAAATTATTTTTGGTAATTAATTGTAATAAAAACACGGTGGCACAATGTATTATGTTATGTTACGAGGGCCGCCGGTCCTGAGACCGACTCACTTGGGTAAGTGTCACAATGTAAGTGTCAAAAATTTATCGATAATTCAATAAAAAACAGCTGTTTAAACAAACTTGGAGGTGAGTGAAGTTGTGAAAAGTTTAGAAAATAGTAAATTGTTTTGTAAAAATTATTAAATTGAGTAGCAAAAGTGATAAAAGGACTCCCAATTTCACTACCACAGAAGTTGATTACCTTCTGGAAATAATAAAAAATGAAATTATGAAACAAAAGAAAAGCATGTGCAATTTTTTTAATTTGCAGAACAAAACCAAACTGTCAAAATCATATGGCAGTACGAAAAACTTAAATCGATTTTAGATGGGCACGGCAGGTCGTTTAACTTTGATTTAAATAGCAACTGTTTGACTCAATTTTGTATTTAAATCAAATTTAAATTGAAATGGCATTTAAAATCCAAATGTTGTCAAAAATTGGGGCTTAGTACGCAGCGTAATTGACTATTTAAGTACGCATAATACACAAGTGTACTTAAAACAAGCCGAGTACTAATTATTAAGAGAATCAATCCTGTTAAGGTTTAAAACGAGTGGCAAATTGTATAAGAATTTTGCTTCAGTTTTTAATTGCTACGACGACTGAATTGGTATAGGGTAGCTGGTCAGGCAGTAGATAGCTTCCAGGTTCAAATCAGCAAAGAGACAAAATAATTTATAAGTTAAGGAAATACGAATTTATTATTAATATAGGCTTCAGGAATATAGGCTTCGTCACACTCAAGACAAATTCAATCCTTCCGTACTCAAATCAATCCCTATCAGTATCAAAAGGTTATCATTTAGCGGTTTCAAAACACATATAAAATATTTTTTTTTTCAGAATATTTCTTGTTTATTATAAAGTTTGAACGTTGACATTATGTGCGAAACACTACATCCTTTACATGACCACCACGAGCAGTGTTGCAATCATTGATTTTTTTGAGGTAATTTTCGATCACTTTTTGACACATATTGGGCGGTATCTCAGCCATAACTTGACGAAGGTTGGGTTTTAATTGCTCAAGAGTAGTCCCGCCAAAAAAAATTCTAATGATGTCAAATCGCATGATCTTGGTGGCCAGTTGATGTTGCCACGATGAGAAATTACGCGGCCAGGAAATGTCTCTTGCAATTTGCTCGAGTTGTGTGGCATGTGGCATCGTCTTGTTCTCCAAGTCGTATTCTTCAATAGCAGGCAAAAAAGTCGGTTATCATATGACCGTAACACTCCGAATTGAGGGTGACAGTCTTTCCATCGTCGTTTTCGAAGAAGTAAGTTTCAATCACACCTTCGGAGCAAAGAGCGCGCCAAACAGTGATTTTTTCTCTTCAATTACTTGAGGATTCTCAGAGCCCCAAATATGACAATTTTGTTAATTAAATGTGCTTCATCGCTGAAGAAAATTTTGTTCGAAAAATCGTCGTCCACCGCCTGTTGTTCAAGCACCCATTCCACGTATCTATGACGTTATGAATGGTCAGCTGGCTTCAGTTGTTGTGTGAGCTGAACTTTATATGGATGTAGGTGTTGATGCAAATGCAAAGTACGCCATAATAAGCCGTAAGACAGTCCTAATTCCTGAGAACGACGAGGAATCGGCACATTCGAGTCTGCGGCAACACTTTCACTTACAGCAGCGATATCTTCTGCGGAACGAGCAAAACGATGATGCACAGGCCTTACAATATTTGTAACCGCTCCAGTCTCCTCAAATTTCTTTACAATTTTGCCAACTGCTTGCGTAGTTGGACGTTGGATGTAAACCATAATCTCCTCTTAAAGCACAATATATGGCCGTGGCAGAATCACCGTTTTTGTGGTATTTTTTGATAATTTTTATGCGTTGTGTGATAGTTAAGCGATCCATTTTCGTCAATGTCAGACTTTCAACTGAGAAGAAAAAAATTGGTTTAACAACTTACTTTTACAGATGTCTAATTCCAGGCCTATACTTTTGTAACCACGTAACGGATAACCCGTTATGTTAAGTACCAATGTTATTAAATCAAGAACGACGTTCTGGTTTTTAAACACCGATTTGAGATATATTCCATCCGAAACTGTGATCGAGTATGGCTAAAATTAAGTATTTAGCTCTTTAGCACAACCCTTGGCATTGATTTAAGTACAAATGCATTGAATTGGTTTTTCACTGCATGCAATTTTTGCAATCACAAAAAAGTGTTCAAGTTTTACACATACATACATACATACATACATATGCGTGTTCTTAATGACCACTTTAAAGGTGATTATTTTTTGAAAAGAACTTAACTTTATACTTGCTGGTGTGATAACTGCAGAAAGAATGGTAAAGTTGTTGACCTGTGAGTGATAAAATTTTTCCTATATATTTCTATTTATTTATAAAATGCCATTTTTTAATAATCTACTTTCTTATTTGGTGTAATTAATCACCTTTGTACTACCCGAATAAGATTCAAGTATACCCAGGAAAAAAAAACTCAAGAGCTGAATGTAATTACATTCAGAAAACAGATAGAATAGAAAATGGTTGAATAGACTATGCTTAATATGAATATATTGCCTGCTATCCTGTTTAATCATGTCGTCGATTATTCTCTCCATCTCCATTCTCTCCTCTTGCGGGCCAATAGGTCTTTGCTGAAGAGTAATTTAGCTCAGTTAG
This sequence comes from Sturmia bella, assembly GCA_963662145.1. Classification (NCBI taxonomy): domain Eukaryota; kingdom Metazoa; phylum Arthropoda; class Insecta; order Diptera; family Tachinidae; genus Sturmia; species Sturmia bella. The sequence goes on along the minus strand of OY759172.1, from coordinate 16,736,548 downwards.
AGTAATTTAGCTCGGAATATATGCATGAGTTAGGCAGGCATTATAAATTGATTTATTCTGTAGGAGTATTTATTCCCTGCTGTAGGAGTGCCGCATAGATGCCATCCTGACTAGCAGTCTTAAACGAAGGAAACCTTTTTTAACGCTTCCATAACCATCTTAACGCTGATAATAGGCACTTTATGATCGCAACTTCTCCCATCGTCCAGACGCACGGGCTTAAATAGCCTATGAACTTTTATGAAAATGGGATTGCTCGCTTAGAAACCTCAGATTTAATTAAATGTTGGGAAGAAAGGGAGAAAAATTATAGAGAGTCATACAAAATGAGCCAAAAGGGCATATTAAAAAATATGTACATATCATAGGCATCAAAAAAGGGTCAAATTGACAATTTTTTTACTGGGACCAGTACTCAGGGGATATGCTATCCCCTATATATGCTTTCTACTGGAGTTAGGAAAATAGGAAAGATTGATTGGTGGATGAAAAAAGAAAATGGAGCGTGTTTGTGGAAGTTTGTTTCAGCAAAAAAAAAAAAAAAAAAAAAAAATTGTAACATAAAAGCAGGACATTCTTTTTTTTTTTTTTTTTTTTTTTTTTTTTTTTGAAAAGCTGAGACTTCTGACTTCCATTTCAGCTACTCACGCGATCAGAAGTACCCAAGAAGCTCTAGTCAAAGAATCGTTAAGAGACACCTAATTACCCTTTTTTTAAATAAATTGGATTATTAATGTGAGTAACCAGTATTGAAATTAATAATTGTTTATTTTTGGTAATATAATTAAAATTGAGTCAGACTCCCCTTCTGTTCCACTCAATTAACACCTAAACCCCCTTATTACGGTGATTCTCGTCAAATGTTCGCACCATAAAAGTGCAATTATTTAATTTTGGTTAAATTAATCATGCCAAGATTAAACACTGAGTAAAGCTCTAAACACATAGACGACAGCAGACTGCAAATGCTGCCTACTTCAAGTGCAGCCAACTTCAAATGTTGCTCTGAAGTCGGCTTCATAATTATTTTGAAGACAGCAACAACATAATAATCAGTTGGTGAAAAATCAAGGAAAAAGATGAAGAACACTTTTTCAAAGCAACCAGGATGAAAATTAAATAAAATATCAAAAAAATTAGCTCAAACGAAAAAAATTGTTTTGATATTAAAAATGAACAGCTGTGTATTTTAGCAATGCTAATTTCAGGGATGCCGTATTTCTTATTTCATAATGAATAAAATTGAAAATATTGATGAAAAATGTAATAATATCACGAAAGAACTATAAAAAAACATACATTTATTTATTTATTGTATTTTTCCAATGTTCTTTTGTGTTTAATATTAAAAAAAAAATTTTTTGTTCTAATTTGTCCAATTTATACAAGTAATGGCAACACTATATTTGCTTATTTGCTGCCCGTCAAAATAGAAAATAGCCTAAGTTGGCAGCAGCAGCAAATGCTGTTGTGCAGTCGTGCTGCCCTACTGCCGTCAAAATAATCGTTTTCATTTAAACACCTGCATTTTATTTTTGACATATTGCTGCTTGCTGTCTGCTGTCGTCTATGTGTTTACAGCTTAAGACAGCATTAATTGTTGCTAATATGACTGTTTTCACCCATATTCATAACAACTATTGAAGGTTTATTACACGTTTATTTGGCAAATATTCCGTAGAAATACGTCAAATAAGAGTTTAATAAACTTACAATAATTATTATGAATATGTCTGTTTAGTGTCCACTGTATATACATACCTTCGACACTATCCAGCTAACAACATTTAACGAAATGTTGTTAGCTGTAATTTTTCTATTCAGCCTTTTTATTAATCAATGATATAGATATGATTTTATTTAAGCTCTAGGCCAAGTTTTTATATTTTATTTATTTGTTTTTTTCCAATATTTCGATATCCATTGGATATAATTATCCAAGAGGACTAACAATACATATAAAAAATCATATCTATTTAATTGAAACCCCTTCAATATTGCAAAACGTTGACCATACAGAACAAAAAGACGACACAATGACCACCATGAGAATGAATACTTATTTATTTTGCTACCACTCTGGGGGGCAACTTTGGTTGTCATAACTCATAAATTGCTGGCGGCTAGTTTATAGCTCAGCTCAGCTAAAATTATCTTAAAGCTAACAAAAACTTAATCTGGAGATCATAGAAATGTCCTTCAGTTCATTAAAGCAACAATTTGATATTTCTGGTACTAAATGTTTGTTTTTGCTGGGCAATAACTTTCAATAAAACACAAATAAGCAAAAAAAAAAAAAAACATCAATACATAAATACCAAAAGGAACATTAACCCGAGCACTTTGATTAAACAGTTTTCACTTGTCAAGCGTTAAAGTTCAGTTGCTGCTGCTGCCTGCCTCTGTTTGCCTTGAATAATGGTGATTCTTTTTCGGCAAGCAATCAAATACAAGCAACCCCAGAAACTAAAATCAAAACTGAAAGACCGGGAATCTCTATTGAAAACTTGGAGAGTGTTGCGCAAAATATGGATTTTTTTGGGAGTAATACCAATTATGGGAACTTCGAAAGTTTCGATGCGCTTACAACAAATCTGGTGTTTATTTTTATTAGTGTTGACGTGGTGTATGTGCTTGAATGAAATCAAATATACTACTAAAATGGGGACGACCGTTACAAAAGCGTTCTATTCATTGGAATTGTTTTTCTACATTTTTTTAGTTTCATCAGTATTTTACATAACTTTTATGAACAAATATGAATTCACAAACATTTATAACAAATTTGCGAGTCTCTATGAGCAACTTAAGAAGTGTCATAGCGGTGCATTGGGAATGCGGCCACCGATTTATCGTCAACTTGAAAGAGAAATTTTATTTGTGGCATTTTGGCACATAATGTTTTACTCGTTTTGCATCAGCATAAATATTTCGCGCTTTCGACACGAGCCCATATATCTATTTCGCATTTTGTGTGTGTATTATATGCCCAATATTCTAATCAGTGCAAGCTTTTGCATATTCTGGGCGGCGTTGCGTGTTATAGCGCTCTCCTATTCCTATACGAATAAGCTGTTGAAAAGATATCAAAACACAATGAAATCACTGCAAAGCTTGAGCGATAATATTTGGTTCCAAAAAGAGTTTTGTACCTTCAATTTGAGAAAACCATTTCAGTTTTTCGATGATTTCCTAACCCTGACCCAAATCAGAACCAATTTGGATCAGTTAATGCGTGATGTTATTAAATTGTTTAGTATTATTTTGATATTGAATTTTAGCAATTCATTTATGCTATTGTCCGTTCATTATTTTGCGGTCTATAAATTCTTCGACAGCAAAGATGTGGCTTCACTTTTAATATTTTTATTGAAATTTGTGCGCATCACAATGCACATGTTCAACATTGTCTTCACTTTATTCACAAATCATTCTGTAATTAATGAGGTAAGTTGAAAAATAGTGTAATAGTTTTGAACAAAATAATATGCTTAATTATTAATCATTACATGGGGCTTTGAGTTTGATTTACACTTCCTTAAAGTTAAAAAAGAATTTTTGTGATCAACATTTTAAAAGAAGACAAGAAATGTAAAGTTGAAGACTTACTGGCTGGGCTGGTACATACCAAGGCTGTTTCACGACCACCACGTTGCTCATCAGCACCCAAATTTGCTTCGAGCCCAGGACATGACTAATTGTATACAGTATTTTTCGGTTAATTGCACATCAAAATTTGCACAATTTTTTGTTCAATTAACCGGGGAACCAATTAGCCGATACCCGTTTAATTTAACAATTCGTTCAATTACAAGAACCCTATTTAATTGAACAGTTTGTTCAATTACAGAAATCACGCATAATTGAAACTATGTACTAATGAATTAAAAGAAATCGCATATGTGCACTTTAAGTTTTTCGAAATAATTTTTTTTTTTCCTTAAACAAAAAACAAATGCAAGTAACAGCAAAAAATGTACATATATGTGTATAGTAGAGATGCCACCCAGTGTTTTTCACAAATGATGTCAAAGATGCAAAAATGCCAGATTATTTTTCAATGCAATTAACCGGGTAAAAGTAAGAGGAAATTTATTTTTGATGACATGAATTTTGAACGAATTAAGCGGGAAAATCAATTAACCGTGTTCAATTATCCGAGGAAATTCACATGGTGTTCGTATGCAATATTTTTTTTGCCCGATCATGTGGTTCAATTAAGCGTGGAAACCAATTAACCGTAGGGTCAATTAACCGAAAAATACTGTACTATTTTTAAGCATCCTGCCACCTGAGCTTTTCTTTACTGGCTGTCTAAATTTAATCATGTTGATCAACTTTCAATTTTATCAATTGATATTTTTTTATATTCTCTACCCAACCTCCAATTTATTTCCAATTGAGTTTTGCGTTTGTTGCTATTGTATCAAATTTTCGGTGGGACCAGCGATTTTTAAGCATTAATTTTAGATTTATAATAGAACTGTATGATTTACATTAAATTACTTTTTCAGGCTCAAGTTCAATCCTTGGTTAGTCACTTCTTAATTAATATCAAATCATTTTTCGTTATTTTCCATTCTTCTTATTTAATTTAATTTTATTTATTTTTGTACTGCAAAGTCCTTCACCGTAAGCTCCCGGCCTCTGATCAGTCACCCGTCAGTCGCCTACTCAGCCTTGACGTCACTAGCATTATCCTCGCCAATACTGACAGGAGTTGGCTGTTATTAACAACGAATTCGTATTAATAAGGTCTACTTAATGAGGATATAGAGCCGAATGGATCGGTGGTGATATTCAAATTGTAGCAACTTAAGTTTATTTATTAGTTTTTTTATTTGATTATGTATTATAATTATTAAAAATTGTAACAAAACTGGTACTATCAGTACTAGTGAAGTTAAATTCATACCGCTTGATCCAAACTGATTCGATATAATTGTTATTTAAGCCATTTAATGCGATTTGTGTTCACTTAATTTCTTTGCTTTAAACTGATCAATGTGATCAATTTCCTTTACTTTCTTTTCCAGAAATGTAAAACTATTTATATTTTAAATAGTTTGCCTGTGGAGTCGCTTGAGATGGAGAATACCATAAATAATTATTTATTGCAATTGATGGTACGACGACATACAGTTTGGGTTTGCGATATTTTTGAACTGGACTTGACATTTCTACTTTCGGTTAGTAATATATAGAATTAATAACGCATTTAAGAGAACTTCTTCAAAAGGGGTTCAGGAAATTAAGGCCCAATAAACCTCTAATCCTATTTTCAGATTATCAGCGCTCTTTCAACTTACGTTATATTTTTGATACAAATTGATTTGGGTGCGGTGACGATTGAAGAAAAGGCGCAAACACCTTCAGGTTGATGGCACGATGTCTATTCTTTTCATCACCAGCAGCTTGTGGGAAAATATTTGAAGGATTCTAATGTTATCATTTATTGTAAATCTACATAAATATGTTTGTATATGTATGTACCTCTAAAAATAAAAACAAAATTATTCTTGTCTGCACAAGCACAACTTGAGAGCGTCTTACATAATTGAAGCACATCAGCGAATAACGTTGCCAGAGCCACTTTTTGAAAATTACAAACATCTAAGATTACGCTTCTACATACACCTAAAAAGAAATCGGACAAAATTAAGCATCTTTTCGCTGTCAAAATGCAATTAAAAATGTCAGTTAGAGAAAGAACTTCGTAAGTTATGAGCAGAAGGACAAGAATCAAGATTGTCGAAAGTGACTGCAAGTGTTATAGAGCTGCAAAAAGGGAAAATAGTTTCGGAGACTGCACACCCAGCAATAGTAACTAGAAAAAACAACAGCACATACCAAAAACCTGATGCAGATATGGGAATAGTTTTAGGCATTTTTATATTATATTATATTTTGGAATGATGGAAAACATTTTAAGACCCGCCAATTTGATGATTCTTCTGCCCAAAAAATCAGTGCAACTTCATCTTCGAGTTTTGCCTAATTTATGTTTAAACTAGTAAATCTTTAAACTTGTTATTGTTTTGCATGTATCCAAGTAGCAGCTGACTACTTGTGACTTGAAAGTCAGCAAACGCGCAAAAATGGGTGACAGAGTATAAAGTATCCCTTGAAGTGTTTGTTAGTGTTGTGTTTGTGGTAGTTATGAGGCTACCTGGTATTAAGATACCAACTTTCCAAAGCTGAATATACAAAATTTCTCTTGAAATAAGTGCGGCTCATAATAGGTCTGCTTGCTTACTTTATTCTGGGATCTGACGGGATCCCAATGTGCACCAAAAACATTTCCAAAGCATTAAATTTGTGTGGATGAGCGCAGTTTTGAGAGCATAAAACTCTGCTTCTTCCTGCACGAAACAGGCCAAAGTAGTTCTTCGCACTAGATTCTGGAATTAATTTGAGCAATCAACTGTTTGAAAAAATTAACAAACACAAGCAAAAAAATCCATTTGAACCAGGCAATATAACAGGAATTCAGATGTTTGGCAATTAATAATACATAGGAAAATATCTGTAAAAGACTTTGTAGTTTATATGGGTTTAGAAAAGAGTTTAATATTAAAAAAATTAACTTAATCATTTATATGATATAATTTATATGATAATTGAAATGTATTATTTTAAGGTCTAAAAATAGACTTTATTAATGTTTTCTGTCTTTTTCAGCCGTCTATATGCCGCTGACTTATTCCACAATTCCCATGAACAAAATGAGAATCAGAAATGTTCAAAACAACCCTTTTACTTTTACTTTTCTTCAAAACTTCTATACAACGAGTTACTACGATTTGTATTTTTTTTAAAGTATTAAAGTGTAAAGGTCTTATTCATAACAAATATTTTAGGTTTATTAAACTCTTATTTGACAAATTTTCCATAGAAATATGTCAAATAAGAGCCTTACTAGCCTGAAATATTTTTTGTGAACAAGAGTGTAAAAGTTGATTGAATATTCAAGAATGAAATTATTTATTTATTTGCTATAAGAGCTAATAAATAATTTAATTTTCCCCAAATCTGTGTTTCAATTTTCATTACTTTCCCGTGCTTTTTTTCAAGGAATTTTATGCTTGCTGTCATTTGCACGAAGTAAAGGAACAGACCTAATATTTCACACTTGCAAAATATGTTGCCAGAAAAATTTTGCTTTTGAGAAAACATGTTGCTAGCAATATGTTGCAAATATTGGAGGTAAGATCAGAATAATATACTTTAAAACTGTTTCTGTATTTAGTTTATCAGGCTCAAGTTCTTTCTATATTATTCTTGTGCTCGATATTAATTTAATTAGACAAAGAAGACATCAAAGACATTTTGCAACACTTTTACTTTTCAATTTTTTCGCACCATTTAGATGGCTTAAAAAAAACAGAATACGATTAATAACGTATGTTTCGACCCAAAATATATGGCAAATAAATAATTAAATTAATTTTTGAGTATTAAAGAGATGTCTTTGATGTCTTCTTTGTCTAATTTAATTAATATCAATCACAAGAATAATATAGAAAGAACTTGAGCTTGATAAACTTAATACAGAAATAATTATATAAGACAAAGTTCGAATAATAGAAATTAATTATATCTTAAAACTTTAAAATCTAAATAGAAAGAGTGATTTAAAAAAAAATAGCGATACATATTAGGAACATGTTGTCATTTCTTAAAAAAAAAACTGCTGCACGAAATATATAAGACATAATGTTGCTTGTTTCTTATATATTTCGCACAGCAGAAATTACATGACATGATAACATATTCCTAATATGTATCGTTATTTTTTTTAAATCATTCTTTCTATTTCGATTTTAACGTTTTAAAATTGTTTATAATTTTTAGATTTTTTACACATATGTACTTAGATATCTATGTTTTCCACGTCAAAACGTTGTACAGCTCAGTTTTCTGAACAGTTTGTATCGGTTCCATTTCATTTAAACTTTTGTGGTAAATTGAAATTGTTAACTTGTTTAGTTAGTTAATATCTCTACAGCGTAAAGGTTCTCTATCTGTTTGCTGCAGACAACAAAGATTAAAAAAAGCAATAACTAATGCATCTCTAGCACAAATATCTAACACTTGCAGTGTGAACTAGATTCACTGCATTGACTGAAGTCTTTTCAGACGAAAAGAAAAACAAGCAGACAAATAATTTAAATGTGTATATGTACATACATACACATATGCATATATTACTGTGTTTCTATTTAATTCAAAATAATAATTCAGAATTTTATTTGCTTAAATGAGACTTTGTAACCCAAAGACTCAGACCAGATTGATAAGAGATCATTATTCTCATCAAGTGTGTTAAAACGGTGATAAGATAAGAATTATATCTTAAAATAAAAATAAAACAGATTTCAGCTGTCAGTTGGTATGTAGTGTAAAGTTGTGATGAATTGTGTTAAACAGCCAAAGTTTGTGTTTTAAATAATTAAAAAAAAAAGAAGTCAATTGAATTTAGAATATTAATTATAAATACTAAATTCAAACTAATAACAATACTATTCAATATGGAAAATGCATTTACACCGGGCTTGTGTTTGGAATGGAAAAATCTCAATTATTATGTACCAGCCAAAGAGCAGACAAATTACAGTTTTTGGCAATCCTGTCAAAAACAAAAGGATATACAAATTTTAAATGACGGTAGGTTAATTTAATTTCTTTATATTATATTTTGAAACATGAACACTTAAGAATATAATTCTTTTATAGTTCTTTAATACTGTTAGTCACACATAGAGCACAAAAGAAAATATAACATAATAACAATAAAAAGATACATATATGTATTTATATTATAATTCTAAAACTACATAAGCAGCAAGTTGTGCAGGGAGTTCTTACCGAAATTTCCTAGTAGTTATAATAAATGTGTTCCTGAAAACACTTTGTTTGAGAAATTGTTCTCCCAGCAATCCATTCGCTTTTGCATCATAAAAGCAAAGACCCCTTAAACCAAAATGAAATCTAGTTTTTCGAGATTTAAATTCAAATCTAGTAGATTTTAATGGAATTTTCCATATAAAATGAAATCTACTACTTAACCCTTGAATGCATGTTGTTGTAATTGTGCAACATACCATTAAACTCACCTCAAAATGGTATTAATTCGCTCACTACACATCGGTGTGTGTGTGTGTATTAAAAGAGTTGTATTTGATGCACTTTATGGCTTGGCAGCACTTTTTTATGTTTTTAAAACTTTTTGATTGTGAATTTCACGTGGACAAAGTAACGGTATTAGAATTCTTCTAGCAGGTGCAACTTATGTTTTAGTGAGAAGTATAATTTTGTGATTTTCAAACGTAAGTGTTAACAAAATTTGATTTTATATAGAATAACATTTTCAAAGAAAGTTCTTGGTCGCAAGCGAAAATATTGTTTTTTTTTCATTTAATTTTACCTATTTTAGAATGTTGTAAAACTGCAGCACTATGCATATTAAAATATTGGTCACTGGCCTGATAATTGTGTAAAATGCCAGGCTGGGCTGTAAGGGATACACACAAACAAACAAGCTCTTTGCTTTACTAAAGATAAAAATATTTTATTTATAAAGTAAGTTCGGCCTCAAGCCGAACATTATACAGTTCAACGCATAAAGATAAAAATTGTTTCAAAAACTTTCATTTTTAAACCATATTTTTGTTTTTATGTAAATGCATAGTGTTGCAGATTTGCAACATAGCGTTTTCAATAAATTTTACTATAAAAATTAAAAAAAAATTTGTTTTAATTTTTTTTTTATGCATTAGGAAGTAAAATTCTGTACTATATATTTTTTTCAGTGTATTTGAAAAATTCATGCATTCAAGGGTTAAGTAGATTTTGCCCATAAAGAATGATTGAGGTAACCATATTCGAAAAGCAATAGTGCGACTACATTTCGATCGCTTACGTTATCTTGCGACATCGCGTAATAGGCAGTTCATTTTTGAAGCAAAATTGAACCGTGCTGCCACATGTTTACGTATAACAAATATGTGGCAGAGCATAGAGAAAGGGACCCAAGGGTAAAAAAATCAATTTTCACTTTCATTTTTTTTGATGTGGACAACATCTGAGCATCGAATGAGACCGATCCCAGACTTGAAAAATTCTTAAAACTTTTAAGAATTTTTCAAGTCTACTGATGAGTTGATTAGCACCAACGAAATGTCGTCGGCATATAGACAGCTGAAAAAGATAGAAAACATTTTTTAAAAAGGTTCATTTTTGGACCTGAATTAATGTAAATCATTAATTGAAAAATGCTTGTCGCACTTTATTATACAGATAAGTATGTATGTATGTCTAACGACCTCGAAACGAAGTCAACGACCGACCCATCAAATGGTTTATTTTGGTTTGACGAACATCTTAATAATCTTATTGGTGATAAAATGTATATACATATGTATGTATGTATGCATGTACATATTTTCGTTTTCTTTTTTGCAAAAGTGTTTTTGTTTGTAATTGCTTTTTTTTGGCATTTTTATTTTTAAAAATTATTTATAAATTGGTACCAATTTTATGTTGAAGAAATCTCTAAGCCATCAATGAAAAAAAATGTATCTAAATTATGCCTATGAAATATAAATTACAAAAAGAAACACATGTTAATAAATGAAAAAAGATCACATCGAAAACAATTTAACCCAGATAATTTCCGTATTTTTAATATCACTCTCAACCGGCAAGTGTTTTCATATCAATGTTATTAATTCAATTATTTGTAAACCGTAATACTTAATATTGATATTTATGTGGTGCACATACATACATACAAACATATGATATACATAAGTATATTTAAATAATTTAAGAAAACAATTGCAACATTTTCCATTGACCTTTGTGGTTTAATCAACAAAACAAACATAATTGTTTTATCTTTTCTCTCAACTGCCTGCAACCTGCTGCTGCTGCTGCTGCTGCTGGTTTCCCTTTGTGCTTTCGTTTTGCTGGTGCTGTTGTGTCGTTTTACAGTAAGTGGGCATATGAAAACGGGAGATTTGGTGGCAATATTGGGATGCAGTGGCGCCGGTAAAACCACACTGTTGGCAGCAATATCGCAACGTTTACGTGGTAATTTAAGCGGCGAGATTGTTGTGAATGGTGTCGCGACACAGCGAACAGAAATGATACGCATCTCGAGTTTTCTACCGCAATTCGAAATAAATGTACAAACTTTTACCGCCTATGAACATTTATATTTTATGGTAAGCAAAACAATAAGTAATTGTTACTTATAACTAATTCAAATAGATGAAAAATTACTTAAAAATTAATTAGTTTAATTGAAGATTTGTTGTGTTTTTGTTTCATATTAGTTATTTGGTCTTTTAACCTGGTGTCGTTTCAGTCCCATTTTAAAATGCATCGCAAAACCACAAAGTCAGAGAAAAATCAAAGGGTCACTGATCTGCTATTGGCAGTTGGTCTGAGACATGTACAAAATACCCGAATACAGCAGTTATCGGGCGGAGAACGTAAGAGGCTGAGTTTGGCGGAAGAGGTGAGTAACACCTCTGGGTCCAAATTCTGGCACTAGTGATCGAAGGAATTTGTGATTGAATTTATTTTGTTTTTACTATCAAGTATATTCGATTACGAATGCTAGAACTCGGGCCCCGATATCACCAGCCATATTTTCAATTGCCCAATTCACTCACTCCCTGAGACACAAACGAGTTTGTGTATTGGACAATTGTGAAAAATTCTTATTTTTGTTGATAATAAATATATTTCGAAATTTGTTTATTTCACTAATACGCTTTCCTCTAGCTGATTACAGATCCTCCGCTTCTGTTTTGTGATGAGCCCACCACCGGTCTCGACAGCTATAACGCCTATACAGTAGTTAAAACTTTACGTCACCTTTGCACCCGGCATCGTGTAATGGCGCCCTCGTTAACGACTCTTTACGGCGAAGATTCCTATTCATCGCCCAGCAATAGTAGCAGTTCCCGCAGTAGCCCCCACAGTTCCATCGAAATGGAGCCATTCAACTCTGATTTACCTAGTCTTAAGGCTTTAAACAATAGTCCTAATGGTCGCTATAAAAAAGCCATTATATGTTCTATACATCAGCCAACATCTGATATTTTTGAACTATTTACGCATATAATTTTAATGGATGCTGGTCGTATAATCTACCAGGGTCGAACAGAAGAAGCTGTAGAGTTTTTTACCAGGTCCGGCTGAAGATCTTTAAACATTTTTGCGCCATATTAACTGTTTATGTTTTCCAGGTTGGGCTACACGATGCCTCACAATTGTAATCCAGCAGATTTTTATTTGAAAACTATATCCGACAGTCACACGAATCGTAATGATGGCGAATTAGTGAAAGCTAAATACAATCAACAATCGTTGGGACTGTATAGCAACAGCTGGCTGTTGCCGAAGCCATACAGTGGGGAGTACTTGACAAAAATGAAGAATTTGTAAGTTTAAGTTTCGTTTATTTTAGCGAAATTACTTTTAAAGAGTGAAAGAAGGGTTTTAGTGTTTACAATCAGGGTTGTCAAAGGTCAAAAAAGGTAAAAATTTCAAAAGTTCAAATTACCCCTTTTGAAGGACGATTTGGACAAACCTGCAAATGCAGATCGTTTTGTAGTCTTGTTCTCTAAATATTTCCGTTTTCAAATTTTTTACACAAGACTAATTTTAGAAAATAGAGTAGAAACAAGTAGTGCATCCCGGGGAGGTTTTCCATGCAGTTCTATGGTATGCAATATTTGTCAAATTACAACTTTTACGGGAAAATTTTGACAAACCTGCAAATGCAGATCGTTTTGTAGTATTTTTCTCTAAATATTTCCGTTTACAAATAAATATTTATTGTGGACAAAATTTTAAAACGGATATATTTAGAGGAAAAGACTACAAAACGATCTGCATTTGCAGGTTTGTCAAAATCGTCCTTCAAAAGGGGTAATTTGAACTTTTGATATTTTGAGCATTTTTGACTTTTGAAAAAATGTTCATAATAAGTATGTATGTGCTATGTTCAAGGCCCGATTGCTCAAAACCTATAAACATTTTGAACACAAGGCAAACGGGGCTAAAATAATTGATATAAATAAGGGCTATCACCCCCAATTGTTCGTTTGTTTCATTAATCAAACTTTTTAAATATATTATACAAAAAACGGAGCTAACTTCAGAGCTTTGTTTTTAACATAAATAAATATGTTAACACTTTCTTTAAAAATGCTCTATGTTAATGCAATACCCTAGAAATGTTAGCAAACAGATCATTCTGTTAGAATAACAGCATTTGGCTAAGCAAATGTAAACAAAAACAGAGATGTTAAGAATGAGGCTAATTGACGGAGCTAACTTCACACACATATACGGTCATGGTAAATCTTTTTCAAAGATAATACAATTTGATTTAGGAATATTATATTATTATCTTATGTCTAACCACATTACAAAAGTGAGGTTAGCACTGACAAAAGCATGCTTGCATGCGACAATAGTATGGTTAGACATAGCCCTGTTGGTTGTGACAACAATATCATTGAAAATCACAATAGTATGGTCGGGCATGACAAAATGTTGATTGCATCATTGTTAGTGGCCACAGTAACCTAATCACTGAAAGAGGAATTAGCAACAATAGGGGAGTTCCATTTAGCAATTAATATTGTTTCGTTATAACCATATATTCCAACTAAAGTATGTCTCTGTTGGGATATGGTTACCTCAGCAACATTTTTTTCCACGTGCACGAGGTTTTAAAAAAGGCCAAATAACTATTACTTTATGCGAATAACCTTTTTTCTTAAAGTGTATGCCTTTTGCTTTAATCTTATACACAATACACAAAAATGTTAATGTAAATTTTCTTTCAGTAAAAAAATTTGGTGGCCCTTTCAAGTGTATTTACTATTAATGCGATTTGTAACCGATGATAAACGGAATTTAAAGCAGGGCTTAATATCTATGGGCTTTTTTATGGTGAGCTTTTATGCGTATTAAAAGGAAATATTAATTATGAGTTTATTATTTCCTTGATCAATTTCAGGTAACTTCTGTAACTCTGGCCATAATGTATTCCGGAGTACGCAGTCTGACACAGACCTCTATACAAGATATTGGCGGTTCTATTTTCATGCTAAGCAGCGAAATGATTTTTACATTTTCGTATGGTGTAACTTACGTATTTCCCTCAGCTTTGCCTATAATGCGTCGAGAAGTGGGCGAGGGTACATACAGTTTGTCAGCCTACTACGTGGCCGTGGTACTTTCTTTCATACCCATGGCTTTTTTCAAAAGTTTTGTATTTTTTGCGGTAGTTTATGGCTCTATTTTTGTTTACCGCGGTTTCATGTTGTACCTGACAATGGGCTTGGTCTTGAGTCTTTCTGCTGTGGCTGCCACCGGTTATGGCTTATTTTTATCCACCATTTTTGAGACGGAGAAGATGGCTTCGGAATGTGCAGCCCCTTTTGATTTGTTGTTTTTGATTTTTGGCGGTGCTTATTATAATGTGGACTCGATACCGTTTTTGAAATATTTCTCTCTATTTTTTTATTCGAATGAGGCTTTAATGTATAATTTTTGGATAAACGTGGATAATATAGGTGAGTCGGTCGTAGTTGTAATGTAGTGAAATTTTAATAAAATAATTTTATATTTGCAGACTGCCCTTTGAATGAGGAACATCCTTGCATAAGAAATGGTCATGAAGTTTTGACTCGCGGCTCTTTTCGCACCAGCGATGATACTTTTTGGACAGACTGTTTGGGTTTGATTTTTGTGGCTGTCAGTTTCAATACAATTGCATATTTTTTTGTTCGTAAATATGTCAGTCGTAGCGGTTATTATTAATAAAACCCGATTTCTTGGGTGTTCATTTATATTTAATCCATTTTAAAATAAGTACATTTTTTAAATGCACGTAGTTTTATAAAATTTTTTACAAATTTTTATAATAAAATTTTCTTTTTTTTTTAAATATATACTGTTCTATTCCTCAAGCTTTCGATTGATTATCAAAAACTTAGAGGCCAACCTAAATTAGCGCGTCAAGCATATTTTTGCTGTGTAAAACACCCATTTTCAAGGGAAATGGGTGGCTTAGACGGCAATAATATGCTTGATGTGCTAATTTAGGTTGGCCTGTTAGTTAATTGATCAACAATGGAAGCTTTATTTATGTTTAATAAAAATTTGTATGAACGTACGTAAACGTACAATAGCAAATTAATAAAATAGTGATTACGTTATTTTTATTTTTTCTGGCAGTGCCCATACAATAGAAATTCATTCATGTACTGATGAATATGAAAAAAGTTTATTAATTTTAATCAATATCACCGTCTTGTAAAAAGAATTAATAATACATATTCTTTTACCTTTCAAGCAAAAGGCAACAGAAACTGAAAGTGTTTTAAGCCCATTTAACAGCGGAGAATAATTTAATCGAATAACGATTGTATTTTATTCGTTTGGGTTGGCTGCAACATCAGTAAGATAATCTATTTATTTATTTTGATTTATTTTGTTTTTGTTTTCCCTAATTGTAAAGCTTTCAAGTTTTTCAACTCTATTATATAAAATTTAATATGCGAAGGGAGTATACACGAGCAGTATAAACTCCTCAAATGCATAGAGGTGTTTGAGTAAGGAAATGTTATTTCAAATATTTAAATTTATTTAAATTCATAAGTGTTTATTAAAATCTTCGCTATTTTCTGCTATGAATAAATAAACTTGTTTGCTTATTAAGTCCTCATGTAATGTTTCTGAATTTTACTGATAAAATATAGGCTGATTTCAGAAGTCCAGTCTTATCACTTATCACTGTATTAGGAGAGAGAATTTCAATTACAAACATTAAACTAAGAAATATATAATTTGAAAATTCAAATACGCACTTAATTATTTATTTGCTTTAAGAGTCAGCTAAAAAGTATTAATTCAGGTCCAAAAATAGATCTTACAAATGTTTTTTTGTCTTCTTCAACCGCCGACATTTCGTTGATGCTGATACGACTGGGCTTGTGAGTTCAGTCATATAGTATATAGAGGGCTGATGCTAGGAACACAACTGGGAGGAAAGACGAATTTTCGCCGTCAAAACTAAAACACATTGGTGTATATGAAAACGAACTTGAAATAGATTTCTATTTGTTACGCCAGCGAACGACTAAGGCGAATCAAGTATAGGTGGTCGCAATTCAATTCGCTTCAACATTTTCTCTCGAGATGTCATAAGTTTTGTTGTCGTTTTCTATCAGCTTTGACAACTCAGAAGATAAAATCGTGGAAAAATGTTGAAGCGAATTGGTATGCGGGCACCTGTAATGGATTCGCCTTGCGAACAACGAACAAATCAGTACCATGTGGCCATTTTGGTTTTAGTTTTCAAGTGTTTTGGTAAGAACCGTTAATTTTTACTTTAATAGTTTTTATTTTAAGTGCATTTAAAATAAAAAGCCAACATATTAGATTATAAAACATGTTTGTAGTGTTTAATTTTTTGTTTTTGGTAATGCAAAATTTTTTAGCAAACAATTTTTTTTGATATGGTCACCCCATCAGCTGTTCAACTATAATAAGATAAAACTAAAAAGCTAAGAAAAAATGGTTACCAGTTAAATTATAACTGAAAATGTTAAACTTCAAGGCTTTTACCATAATGAACATGATGTTCATTATTTTAATTATTTTTATAAAATTTGAAATTCTTTGATTCATTTAATTTTTTTTTTATCTTTAAACAAACAATAAACAACTTTATCAATTATGAGAGATGTTTTTGTTTTTCGTCGTTATTGTGCTTCATATGACGAATTTACACAGCGAATTTTAACCGGCGTATTCGTCGTTCGTCCCAGTTGTATTCCTGGCATGAGATAACAGAAAACATTTGTAAGGCCTATTTTTGGACCTGAATTAATAAATTTATGCTTACCAAATACATGTAATATTTTTATATTATCCCACGAATAGCTTCCATCCACCTGGTAATCAGCTCACCTTGATTCACACAAGAATTCTATAATCAGTTGATTTTTGTTTAAATGCAAAATTTTCGTAGAAGAAAAGATTAATGAAAAATTTAATAAGCCAACAAGGCTTGAAGCTGTTAAAAAAATTCTGGATATTTCTGTGTGTTTTTGGAAAACAGTGTTCTTTGTGTCAACACACTTGTCGCCTGACATTTTTTTATGCCACTCAATACAGTTTTCAACCAATTCTTAAATTCTTTCAATTTCAAAAAAAAATTAAACACTTGATTTTTTCTTTCTATTTTCTCAAGACCTTTCTTTTTGTTTTTAATTCTTCATTCCATTCGTATCGAACTTTACACATGTTTCCGTTTACAATTGACTTTTCTCCAACGCCACCAGATACCTTTCCAGAATGGAATGCAATGACTGATTGCTCACCTACATACATACTACTCAAGTTTGTATTTGTTGTCAGAATCAATTGTAAAGTTTAAGTTGAAACGAGTAGAAGTTTTGTTATTTGGAGTTCTGTGTGTGTGTGTGCGTGTGTGTGTGTGTGTGTGTAATATTCTGTACTGTACTGTACTCAACCCAACTAGAACCCTGTCACACTGGCAAGGCGGCAATAGTTAAATCAAGAGTTTCAAGTGTTTTTTTTTTCCAGTAAAAATTTTTTGTTATTTTCCTCCCGACAACCGAAAAATTTCTAGAACAAAATATACAACAGAATTATAAAGTAATGAATTTATTCATGATTGTGCTAATGAAGACAGTTTTGAAACATATATACCCTACATAATGTACGTATGAAGGTCAAATTACATAACACGCTTGTAACGCGTTGGAGATTGATGCTAAAATATTTAAAAACAAATATGTACATAAAGCAAGTTGCACCGAAAGGTTTTCAATGCGTGTGGCACATGAACTCAGTAAATTTTAACCTTTTCAAGAGTTATATACGCATTTGACATTTTTATTAAGAGAAAAAAAAACCAATAAAAAGAATTGAAAAAGTAATACAAGAAACAACAAAACAACACATAAAACTTTTATAAACTGATAGAGCAAACAATGCTATAAGAAGTGCTGTGTAGCTTAAAGCGTGTGAAGCGTACAACGTTTATGAAGCGAGAACGCGTCAAGCGTGCTCTGTGACTCCTCCTCAATTACGCTAAGGTAGGTTCAAGGCAGATTCACTACCATTAGGTAGGTGCATTAGAATTCACCGCACAACACCTTACACAAACTAATACAAAATTAAAGTGATTTTTCTTGTCTGTTCCTCAATGTCGAAGTCGTGCAATTATTCGCATTCTAAGCGAAAAAAAATTGTTTTGGGTTCCTCTATCATTTTCTTTTATTCGAACGGTGACTCGATCGTACATGTTTTCATACAAAATCTGATGTCGCTATTTCGATCATGTTGTCAGCACTGCGAACACAAACGTCAAAATCTATCAAACGTCAAAATCTATCACTAGAAAATTTTGTTAATCAATTGGGAAATAAAACTAGAAAACTCACATATTTTTAATTTTTATTTTGTTTATTAAATATGTTAAAGAATCATCATATGTCATTTTTCTAAACAGTGCGAAGACAATTCGCTGGATGGAAGTCAATCCTGAGTTTGCCAGAGTCGGTGTCAGTGTTCAGTGCGTCAAAGTTTTTATTAAATGTTTATGAAAAAAAAAATACATGCTTTTAAATTTTAAAACACCACAGAAACTATTTCCGCAGTTTCAAGATATTTGCTTTTTTATTTTTTTGCACTTATTTATGTAAGTAATTGCTTTGGCTTGTCAGCTACAGCTGATTAGCTTTAAGAAGGGTTGTAGTTACACAAGAACAATTTAATAGGTTTTGTCAATACTTTAATAAAAAATCAATTAAAACTTTAATTTAGCGATCTGGTATGCCTGTAAAGTAAATGAAAAAAAATTTCATGAAGTAAGCCCATACGAACGAATGCAAGCTGTCGAAATAGAGGAATCCAAATTGATTCATAATCCAGCGACTACATTTCGACAGTAAATATTTGCTAAACACTTTAAAAGTTATATTTGTGCTTTAAACACTGTGAAAATAATAAAATTCTAGTCACAAAACTTTTCTACCTACGAGAATTTTTAGAATAAAATGCCACCAATGTTTTGGTAAGCAAAGAGAAAAAAAAAATTAGACCTGTAGGAGCTTATGGGTGCAAGAAGCAAAAAATAATCACCTGTTTTATGTTCAAGTCTTAGTTTCACAACATTTTATATTTTACTCTTTTAGGGAACTGCAAAACTGCTATTACAATTACACAGACTGTTGCTGAATTTGGAATTTTATTGTTTGAAAGAACAAAAAAAAAAAAAAAAAAATTAAGTATAATTCAAAACTTAAAACAAAAATAATATAAAAAAAACTTTCTTATCAAACTTGTCTTAAAAATTTTGTGGTGGCACAAAAGTTAAGAGTGCATTTTAAGCAAAAGTTTCAGTCGAGGTTCCTTTTTGCTGTTTTTGGTTTTTACTGCTTTTTTTAAATGTATATACATACATATATTTTCGGTATGATTTCAAGATTCGTTGGAAAAACTTATAATTGAAAATTTTATGTTACATTTTAGTTTTTGCTTTAGTAGTTTTCATTTGTTTCATTGAATGTTTTAGAGCAGAAATGTTAACAAAAAGGTGAATTTTGTTTGTAGAGAATTTTTCTCACTGCTTGCTGCACTTCATGTTCTTCTTCTTCTTCTTCTTTG
This sequence comes from Sturmia bella, assembly GCA_963662145.1. Taxonomy (NCBI): domain Eukaryota; kingdom Metazoa; phylum Arthropoda; class Insecta; order Diptera; family Tachinidae; genus Sturmia; species Sturmia bella. The sequence goes on along the minus strand of OY759172.1, from coordinate 16,716,817 downwards.
CTGAAGTGGCAGTTAAACTAAAAATTAAAAAATGAGAAAAAAACTCACTTGATGATAAATGTAGTTTTGTAACAATCAAGCAGGCAAAAAGTGTAGGAATATGGAACGGGAAGGACCAACAGGCTGGTGGTGCGAAGTATGAAGAAAGCCTAAAACTTTTTTTTCTGAAACTTTATTTTGTTTTTGAGCAAAAGTTTTGTGTGCAAAAAGTACAAAGTATTACATACTTGCATACACATGTATGTACAGTTGTTGTAAGTGCATTTCTTTTGCTATTCGGTGGACTAAATTGTTTTTGTTGTGTTGCCAGAATTAAAAAAAAAAAAAAATTTGTAGACATTTCTTTTAATGAATTATTTGTATTTTATTGTCAAAGTTGCGAAAAGATTTTGTTTCTGTAGGGCTTTTTCATGTTACATAGTGTATGTATGTATATATTTCTTGCCTCTGCTTTGAAAGTTCCTTTTCTTCATTTTATCTTGAAATGACTTTGATTGATTTCATTGGAGCCGATGATTTTTTAACTAGATATTAAAACTTTTTTAATTATAGAAATTTGTCTGCAACAAATCGTCTTTTAATTGCATTCTACAAGATCGGAATTGATTTGTTATGTAAAATGACAAATGAACTTATAATCGTTAAATGAAGTGAAAGCCGGGGGAATTACATATAAGAAAAGCTAAAGGAAGCTCTCTTTTTTTTTAGAGCTTAAGTTTCAAATTAAATTTCAAAGATCTAACAAGTTCCGTGTCTGATTAAAAAAAATATGTTTATTGAAAGAAAATACAATTTCAATTTTTTTTCGTTCGTCTTAAAATTTTAAAATTTAAAACTTGATGAAAAAAATTTTGTTTTTATTCTCTTCGCGAAAAAACAACTTCATTCACGAATCTTATTTTGTTGTGGTTCGGGAATTTAATTTTTTAATTCATGAGAGAAATTTATTTTGCATTCTTGCATTTTTCTTTTCGTGCGAAAATTAAATTTTTAAATTAATGAGAGACATTCATTTGGCGTTCCCCCATTTTAGTATTCGTTCGAGAATTTTATAAATAAAATTTGCAAATAAAACAGTTTCAAAACTGAAATTCGTTGGCGAAATACAACAATGAGAGCATTCTTCTTACTCTGGTATTGACTACTATAAAGTGCCCAGGGGCTGGATTCTGGCATTCGTGATCGAATATACTCGATAATAACAAAATGAGCAACAAACACACAGCATTCTATAACGAAATCGTTCAATCACGAGTGCCAGAATTTGGCCCCAGGACATGAGCAATAAATTCGTCACTTGCTTGATTTTGTTCGGCTGCACATACATGCGATCGGCTCCAAAAAAAAAAAAAAATCACAAGTTTTCGATATTTTTGTTGCAGCAATTTGTTCCTCACGTATGCACTATGGCGCGGCAGAAAAAACCTCATTTAATTTGAAGATTTGTGGTGGATAGATGCATGAGTGTGCGGATGAAAAAATGCGTAGTTTTTGCTTCTTTTTATGCATACATATGAAGTTTGTTTGTACCCTGCAGGAAATCTGACTGCAGTAATTTATGATTGAATCAGTTGTACTGCTGAAAATGCTATTTACTATGAACATTTTAAATGTGGGTTTTATTAGATATTGACTATCGACGTTGTACTAACAAACATGTAGATTCATTGTTTCATAGACAATTCATTACAATATTCTTGCTGCCTTGTAGATACCTTTCTTCAGTTTACTACAGGGGAACTTAATTTTTAAAAGTATGTATTAAGTATTAAAAAAAAAAATGCATTCCAGAATGCAAAATCAAGCGAGAACTCTCATTTCTTTGGCTTTGATTGAAGCGAAATTAAAAATTTTTGAGTTCTTATGTGTATTTGAAGCCCTCATGATGAAAAGAGTGGCGAAGTGATGGAAAAGTGAGCGGATGAAAAAAAAGATAATTTTACGGTTTATTGAAAACTATGTATCTTTGTGCGAAATAAAACAGCACAAGGTAAACATAATTCACCAACCGACGTCTTTTAGAAATAGAAACGAACGCTAAAAAGTTATAAGAATTTAGATGTTTGCCGTCATTTATCGAATGTCTGCAGCAAATTATTGAAATAAACGTCACGTACAGCATCAAACTTTAGTAACGACTTTCCTTATTGCACATGTCCTGGGCACTTAAGATCAAGTCGACACGCCAGCTACCAGAAATTCTCCTACAGAGAAAGTAAACTATATATATCGTTACATAAAGAACAAAAACTTTTAACCAAAAAAAAAAAAAAAAAAAATTGAATACGTAGCAACTCTTTCAATTTTGGCATGTTTGAGAACAAGAAATTATTAAATTAAATTAGTATTAAATTTGTAGTTCTTTAAGACAGTTTGCGTTTTACATAGCGCTATGTCTAAATATGTGCAGATACATGTTCATTTGAGTCTGTACGTGTGTATGCAAATATGTACATATTAATAAAATTCTATTGACACCGGCAAAAATGCAGAACAAAACAAAAAATCGGAAGAAATATAAAATCATGCAGAAACAATAATCCTACATCCCATCGAGCCCCCAACTTATAACAACTGCACAAGAATCACATACCAAAACAAATAGTCATCGAAAGTACACAATATAAACAAAAAGCAAAAAGGCCATGTGTAACAGAATTCCAAATACTCTGTAACACATACAAAATATTAAGACAGAAATATAAACAGACATAGACATACCCATAGACAGACAGACATACATATTGAAAAAGACAGACATTAAGACATAAATATGTGTATGAACAGACCTACAAACCCACCAGTTGTTCGAAAACTCACTCAGGCACACGCAAATGGCCAAAAGAAACATTTCAGCCAAAAAAAAAAGACACACAACCAGACGGACGGACACACATAGAGCCACACTCACACTGAGAGTCTGTTCGCAAAAGCTTTAGCAGTCAACCAACACGAGACAAGAATTTTGCACTGCAAGAAAAACTCTAGTAAGGGCCGAATCACATAGCAGCCATCATACCTTATCCGTCGACTTTTACAACTAACAGCGAAATTAAATTGCATGCGTTTTTATGAGCACTATGCTAGGATTACACGATTGGTGCAAATGCATGAATTTTTATTGTGATGAATTGGTACACAATAATAAAAATAAAATAAATACAAATAAAAATATTCTGCAGTCACATGGTTGTCCCATTTCAAAGCCTATTTACATCTACATTTTTATGAGTGTTAAGCTGGGATTACACGATTGGTAGAAATGCATACATTTTTATTGCGATGAATTGGTACACAATAATAAAAATAAAATAAATACAAGTAAAAATATTCTGCAGTTACATGGTTGTCCCATTTTAAAGCCTATTTACATCTACATTTTCATGAGTATTATTGCTAGGATTACACGATTGGTGCATACATTTTTATTGTGATGAATTGGTACATAATAATAAAAATAAAATAAATACAAGTAAAAATATTCTGCAGTCACATGATTGTCCCATTGTAGAGCCTATTTACATCTACCCAATGTCTAGCACATACGGGATTTCAAGCCAAATCTGATCTTTTTGACGAGAATTCCCATACAAAATGAAATCTACTATCTCTATTGCTAGTTTATGTTTTCATAGAATCTCATCAAATCTACTCAGTATCCAGTGATGCAACGTACTTAGAAATACTGCGCTGTAATAAAAAAAAAACGCATTTAAACATGCTGTGTTCACATGGTGCTCTGTCAAATGCCTCACAAGAATGTATGAAATCTTGCAAGACGTTCAAAGCCAGAAAGATTTTGTGGAAGATTGCAATGCAAACCTACTAGATTTTGCGTTGATGTAAAGGTGATATTAAGCAAATTTGATTGCCGCAAAATTCTGACACATAATTTTACGGCAATTGCGGAACCAAAATATGAATGAGGATTATAATAGTAACATGTATGTATGTTTTGTCTGGGCGCATACTGGTACACGAGGTCTTTAAGGTCAGTATGTACGAATTTACTTCTGCATGTACCCATATCGCACCCTAAATATAAAAGGGTCACAACTCAAAATTTTAAAATTTTCAGGTGAGACAAAAACTGTTTATGTGCAGGAGCAACACACTTAACATAAAAATAGACATAACTGTATTTTTCCAATTAAAGAAGATAGTGATGCGAAAGAAATTTTTGCAGCAGGTAGAGATGTGTGCTCTGAATTAATTTATGGAAAATAGTCAGTGAAAATAGTGGAAAATGTTGAGTTGTGACCCTTTTGTATTTAGGTTGCGATATGAGTAATTTTTTCAGTGTATCAAATTGCCAATGGCTTATGCTCAATTGTTGAAATGTTATCGTTTTAAGCACGTGTTTGCTTTCAATGCAAAGCCCTCGTACGTATTCGTTCAATTTGTTGTAAACACTCTCATACCTACAAACAAACTTTTTTGCTATTCTTATTAATTTTTATTATTTTTTTATTAAACTTTGGATAATTTTTTTTTTGTAGTACATAAACACGTATTTGTATACAAACGTACATACAAGTTTTTAAAATGCTTGCAAATATAATAATAACACTGTACAACAAAGTATAATTTTTGCAAAAATAATTGGAGCTTTTTTCTTTCCGATTATGGTACAGGGTGTTTGGTAGTAGATTTATATTTCACAACTTTAATAAAAAATTTTATAATTGAGACAAAGTTTTGTGAAGGATCTTATGTTTTAAAGAACATGTCATGAAAATGTCTTCTGTCGAGTTGAACACACTGTTCAAAACAGAGCCTTGTATTCTGCACCACACGCTATAGCAAAGTTGATTTAATTGAGCTGATTTCTCTACGAATATTTTTCTTCAAAGCCACAAAAGATTGGAAATGGCCATTATAAACCCTCTCTTCTAGGTAACCCCATAAAAAAATAAATCCATGTCAGTTTGATCAGGCGACCAAGAGCTGTCCCCAAAGCAACTGATCCGATTTTGGGGGAAATTTTCCCGAAGCGAATTCATCGAAGGTCTGGCTGTGTGTGCAGTGTCCGTATCCTGTTGGAAGCAATTTGATCACAAATAAATCCTTCTCAACTTTAAGGAAGTAAAATCGAACTCAAGCCTGATAAAATTGTTAACAATTGTACATTAAGGTCCATTTAACTCTTTACTATTAAATCTTAAAATTCCATCTAAATGATGCCATACATTCAAAACCGAAAAGAAGTTCAAGAGACATATTGGTTATTTCATTTCCCCTTGTACTAAAAAAAAGTTTTCTTTTGTAGTATAGTGTAATTTAAATACAGATTTAAAATATTTTTAGCTGTAAAACCGTTGTTGCTGTTCATCGTTGTCACAGTAGTTGTTTTTGTTTTGTTTCTTCACATTCAACTGCGAATGCAAAAGTTGTATGCAGCTGTAAATTAAAAAAAAACAAAAAAGCTTACAGATACGCAAGTAAAAAGAAAAATAGCTGGCAAAAAGTCGACAAATGTTACAAAAACACAGCAAACAACAATGAACATTGACTTGTAAATCTATTTATTTAAAACGAACACATTAGAATCTGTGAGAGGGCCACACGAAGGGAAACCAATTAGACCGTGTATTATTTTTTTTTTTTTTTCAAATATTTTTATGCTTAAACCAGAGTTTGCATTTGTTCGCGAAATTTTGCAAATAAATTTACATGAAAAAAAATTTGTATGTTTTTAAATTTTTAATCATGCTCAAGGTTAATTTTTAAATTAGTGCTTATGATTTATATCAAAGAAGAGAAGTGAAATTGCAGCTGGCAGTTTTGAAGCCATTACGCTTCTCATCAGCACTCGTTTGAGCCTTGGTTGCAATAACAAATAACGTCTTGTTTTACTGTTCGAATAAAATTCAAACGTGAAAAACGTCAGAAACAAATTCGTAAAACGTCAAAAAAAAAACGTCATTTATAAAAATGTACAAATAAACCGAAAATTAATTAATTTTATTTAATAATGAATATTCTCAAGGAATTTTATTCCTAAGGAAAATACGTTCTCGAGAAAAAATTCCTCCAATCATAAATTACCTGAGAAAGAAACCAAAAATAAAAGTTGGTAATATCGAAATTTTTTATAGGAAAAAACAAAAAACATATGTTTTTAAAATACCTATTTTTTCCTCCGCCGACTATTTTTCCCCTTCGATGTGGCTAAAACAGGGAAGGTTAAACAAAAAATTTCCTACGGAATTTATCAACATAATAAGAGGAATGGGAAAAGAGGAAAAACTCTCACGGAATTATCATTCATGATTGGGCTGAATATCTTTTATATTGTGCTGAAAACAATACAACAGGCTTTTTAATGTGACAATATGTAAGTATTATAAAACATGTATTATGTTAACATTAAGTAAGTATTATGTTAACATTATTCATATAAAATTTATTGTTTTGTGCATTTTAATTAAACTTTTTGTAATGTTTACATTAAAACACTCTAAAGAGTTATATTTTAAATAGTCCTTAGCAAACAAAATCCCTTCAATTGTTTTTGTTCCCAAGGAATTTCTAATTTTAGTTTTGTTTAAATTTACTTCACTAAACATTCGTTCAGTGTTAGCAAATGAATTTGGCAAAACCATTAAATCGTTAATAAAACCACATAAGATAGGAAAGGCAGGTTCATTAATTGACAACTTGATTGAGTTGATTTGTTTCCAAAAAATATTAAAATTGATTGAACTTTTATTTAAATTTCAACTTCCTTTTCAACTTCCTGGTACTTCTCTTTAGATACCAAATTAGGAAAAATTTTTTACAAAGTTATTATAGAAGTATTTTTATTTAAAATAATGGATGGATTAATTAAATTTAAATTACTTAAAACTGAATTTTCAAGTCAAATTTGACAGCATAACTCAGCATAAAATTAAATACATTTATCTACAAGTTGGTTATAAATTTCAACGTCAATTCTACACTGCGACATTTTTTCTTTTACGTGAACTTGGTGTTCATAAACTTCAACTCTTGGTAAAAAATTTTTCCTTTCACAAAATTTTCTCAGGGATGACCTGGTGTACGGATATAATTTATCATTATTAATTAAACAAGGTAAACGCAGTACTACAATTAATAAAGATGTGTTATCTGACTGCCATACAAATTCAAATTTTATATAGAGTTTGACAAACATATTATGTAGGTATATAGTTCATAGTGATACTACTTACTTCTTATTGATATACATACATATGTATGCTTGTTGGAAGCGATCGTAAGAATGATGTCTATTAATCTCTTTCTTTCTTGAGTATATTAATATATAAACATTTTTTAAGTTTTCTTCCCATTACTTATCTCGCCATAAATTTAAAAAGCAGCAAAGCTAGAAAAACGTCAAAATACAAGAGCTTCTGTGAAGAAAAACGTCATACGTCATTTTAGTGCTTTTTAATCAATATTACGTAAAAATGACGTAAAATCGTCACATCTAACATCACTAGTTCTGAGTCAATGAGATCATCTCATCATAATTTTAGCCGTGGTATTCAACTTCTATATAAAATCCAAAATCTCTTCATGAAGGTTTCTTGAAAATTTTCTCCTCAGCATTTATTATACGTATGTACATATATAAAATGTTTGTTATCTAATATTCAAACAGAAAAGGATAAACCATCCTAAACTCTTTAAGAAAATCTTATAAACATAAATGCTATCTATTCTTTATTTAGAATTCAATTGATGATTTAAAATCTTTTGTTGGGTTTGTTTGCCCAAAAAAAGCTGCAATTTATGTTTAACGTTTTTTTCCCCCATAAAAATACACATTTTTCGACGAATCAAGATTTTTCTGGCAAAATCAGAGCGAAAAAAAGCAAAACAATTCCGAGCCCTGACTCTATGCTTTCACAGTTGGATCTTAGTATTGAATTTATCATCTATTGCCCGCTATACCCTTTAACTATTCCTTTACAGTTGAACGGATTGCAAAAATAATCAAGTTTTAACTAAAGTTAACAGAGTTATTCTTTGTTATTTTTAATATTTCTTTATTAAATTTTTGCACTCCAGTAACTTGGTAAACTCGTTGCGAGCACTCGCACACACTCACATTCATGCTAATTCATAATTTGTGTATCTTAATAAACACCCTGAAGAACAATAATTCACTCATAAAGAAAAATATGTTGTCACTCAAGTTTCTCGCATTTGTTCTCATTGTTTGCAGTTGTTGTTGCTGCTATTGTTGGTTGGTGTTTAGCGAATTTGCAAATATTGTGCGATTTGCTACCTATATGATGTGTATAAGTTGCAGAGTTTTGTTTTTGGCAAAGAACATATGATTTATTTTCAATTTTCAATAATTTTTCGTTTTCACAAACAAAACAACAAACAATTTTTTTGGTATGAAAAGTGCTCCAAGGGACATTTGTTTTTAATAAAATATTATTTTTAATAAAATAAAAAACAAGGCTGCAATTAAAAAAAACATGTTTGGCCAAGAATCAAAATTGAACCAATTCGAGTCAGTGCAACCTGGTCAATTCTAACCAAACATTATTAGATTGTTTCTGTATTTCTTTAAGAAAAAAGCTAAAATTTAATAAAGATACAAATCAGGAAACTTTCGTAGAATTTTGAGAGTACATTTACAGGCGTGGACCAAATAACTATAAGAAATGGGTGACAGATATTACAGACTTCCACCAACAAAATATTTATTGAAGTGTTTGTTGGTGTTGTATTCATTGTAGTTATGCGACTACCTGATATCGGGGTACCTTGGTGAAGACGAAGTAGAGATGTCACCACAACTACTACTACACCAAACCCATTACAGTTTTGATTCAAAAATTTTACATAAGCTTTAACGCCTAAAGCGCTTTCAATATTCGTTAAGGACTTTTATGAACCTTCAATATGTGTACATGTATGTATGTATTTTCGAACATTTTGCAAAATAAGAAACGTATTCGTGTTAGAGAGAAAAAAGAAACGCAACAACAACTGCCACATGCCTTTTGGTCTCAAGCTGAAGAAATGAATACGCTCAAATCACGCGACACCACCTCTTTTATGCGCTGTTCGTGGGGCACAACTGCAACTGAACTCCCTGCTGCATCCCACAAAGAAGTTTGTTCGCTTGCGCCTCAGTGTGTTCGTTTAATTATTTGTCTGTGTGTATGTGGGTCGACAATTGATTTGACATTTATTTTTTTTTTTTAATGTACTAATACATCTATCTTATCTCTATGCTGGGCTTTTTTCATCTATTTTTCACTTCTTTATGCAATTCATTGTTTAATTTTCATTTCAATAGGCCGCTGATTAACTGGATTTTATTTTTGTGCACATACATATGTACATATGTATGTCCATTTGTACATATGCATTTACATACCAACAATATTATTTCTCAAACTCTTTGTTGCGGCAAATATGTAGTTTTCATTAGTAAATGTTGTGTCTGATTCCTTTATTTTTTTCTTTTTTTTGATTTTGAAATCAAGTTAAGAATAAATAGCTTTAAGTTTTCTAAAACACGTGTATAATTTATTTGATTATGACTAATGACTTCATTGCGAAAATAGAGAAAAAAAAAAACAACACTAAATAAATTCCTTTTCGCATAGAGGTGGCACACATGTAAGTTTAAGCGGTTTTTTCGTTTTCTGAAATAATAGAAAATGACATAACATGCGTGTTCTCTGTAAAGTTCAGATGTTGGGTGCACACCACATGTGTGTCTCTGCAATTTAGAATTGAAATAGAAATACTTTTATTTTATTTGAAGTCTTTTGTAAAGAATCTAGTTCAAAAATATCTTCGTAATATCTACTGACAATGCGTTATAAAAAAATAAATAAATAAATCCTTTTGTTTTAAAATTATTTATCACATGACCGCTTGATATGATTTTGATGGGAATGATCACTTATCAAAAGCTTAGAGAAAATTTGTATTTGCTCTTTTAAGGTTTTTTTGTAAGTTAAAATATATATTCACTGTAAGTTTCTGGTTGAGCAAACATAACCTTAAAATATGCTCTTGTGACACTTAAGACTCTTAGGTTTAATCCTGGAAGCGAATCATAGTACTCTCGATCGAATAAAAATAATATAAAAGGAACACAAAATAACCAACAAACACACATCATACGTTAACGTATTCATTCGATCACCAATTTCATAATTCGTTGTTGCCAATTACAGTTTGATGGAAAATGGTAGAACATGAGCTTTACATTCAGCAATGATCCACGTATAATCTCCAAATGGGGTCATAAAAACAGGGTCGATTACAATGCACGCAAGCTCAACGTTATTTACTAGCACATAGAAAATCGACCAAGGATGCTTCCTGCTCCCTCTGCGCACATGGATGCTATAAGTATTGAGGAACCGGAAGGCGCAAATGAAATGTGCACAAACACTGCTCCGTCTTTTCTCTTCCCTACAACTATTTTTCCCAGTTCCGGCACAATGTTCTGCATATGTGCGCCTCGATGGATGAATTGGTAGAGTGCTCTACCAAGAGTCTTCGAGGTCGCAGGTTCGATTCCTGCCGAAGGCTCTGGGTGTTTCTGCAGACAAGCAAAAAACTTCGCAGTTTTGTGTTTGTTTAAAAAAAAAAAAAAAATAAAAAAAAATGTATGGTTTCTCCCCTGAGTAGCGTTCTAAATTAAAAAAAAAAAAGTGGAGCAAGTCAGATTTCAAGAAATTTTGCCAAGAGGCAATCTTGCACAATTCTGGATCTGAATCTGGTGATCGAAGAATGTTATGAAGAGTGCAAAAATATTTAACGATATCGCCCATATATTGGGTGCGTTACTAGCACATATTTTTTTGTTTGTTTTTGTTTAATCCCATTTCTATTACATCTGTCACAATGTGACAATAAGTAATTGAATTTACATAGTTGAGTGTTAATTATCTTAAACCAATAAATAAGATAACTTATGTCGAATATAATATATGTATATATGTATATAAAGAAAACTCAATTTTACGCATCATCATGACCGTTTTAGAAGCGATAAACTAGGTTTGAAGGTGCACATCGTTTGCGTCTTCTGGGTGCCAGGGTTTCTTTTGCCGGCAACTGTCTGAGTTTCGCGTTGGAATGTTGTGTTAAACGAATTGTATGTTTGAGGCGATAAGCGAACTGTAATGACTTTGGGAGCCGTTAAATAGTTCTTGCAGTACAAATAATTTGGCAGCAAATGACATTGCTGCCAATACTTATATAGTCGAGATATAGCGCAAAAATGATTTTTCAAGAAATTTGCCTGTCTTTCGGTGACAAGAGTAATGATAAAAGAAATCAATTTATATGCGGAAAAAGAAAACTTTTTCTTATAGGTTCATACATATATACTATATAGCCAATGTATACATCTGCAAGTGACTTTTGTGAAGGGTATTTAAGATTCAGTCCAGCCGAATGCAGCACTGTCATTTGTTAGTTCTTTATATGTACACTCAGAATATTTTTGCAGTAACTGACCGTAGTTTATTCCAGAAGTAATCACTGCAGTTATTTTTAAATGACAAAACGTTTAAAAATGAATGAAATTTAAATTTTAACTGATTTGTACAGTTGCTTAAAAAACTAACTACTGATAAATATGGATTTTCGCTCACAGTTAATAATGACAGTAGTAACTTATGTTACACATGCATGAAAGATCCAAGCTGTTAATACGTATATACATATTTATAGTTTGATTTCTGCATACATATGTATGTGGCATACATACTCTTTATTTCAATTGATTGCTATTGAATTTGTTCTGTTTGTTGCGATGGCTTTCAAGTCGAGATGCTGTATCTTCGAATCTCGCAGAGGCTTTGCAGTACCAAAATGAAATTAGCGAATTGAAAAAGGACAGAATACAGATAGAAAACTATAATTAAATAAAATGACCAGCTAAAAAAAAAAAAATAAAAATATTTTTACAAGTTGATTACGCATTAATTATTGGACTGATAGAATAAAGGAAAAATTATTATTTTTACCGATTGGGTTCCGTAGATTTTTTTTAGCATTTAAATTCAAACGAAGTAATTAGTAAATTTAGATGAAAAATAAGTAGGACAGTTTTTAAATGAAGTTTCATTTATTTTAAAGAGTATTTTCAGTTAATTTTACTGACAAAGTTTTCTGAGTATATTCATTTCACCAAAATAAAGTACCACAAGAAAGTAGTGCTCAGGCTTCTGGACAAAAGAGGGGCAAATATTTGTTCATTAGTGGCCGCGCGCTTAAGGATATTGTTTTAGAACGAAGAGTTCATGCTTTTTGATAGGTATGGCAGTTGTGCTAGCTATAAGTACCAGCCTGTACATTAATCGTCTAATTCATAAAAATTATAACAGGTTTATAAAGCTCTTATTTGACAGATTCTCCATACAAATATGTCAAATAACAGTCTTATAAGCCCGTAATAATTTTTATGAATTAGGGGGTAAGTCAATAGTGGAATCTCGAATCAAAAATGTTGATCTACATTTCAATAAAATGAAATATAAAAAGAACCTATATTCAAGTATTTAAAAAAAATTACTACGAATAAATAAACTTTGAATTGTTTTCAACGACTTACAGATGTTAAAATATTCCAATTTTATACAAATGGATGGTTGGGATGGATGGGTATCTTAAAATATAAATAATTCACTTCATTATTGTATTTCTAAAATCGAATTACAATATGTTTCGTTTCGTTTAGTTTTTTTTTCTTTTTAAAAGATTTCAAATTTCTAAGTACACGTTTCACTCGCAAACAAACAAAATGTGGCACAAACAAACGAAGGGTTTGTAGAAATGTTTAAATAATTTTTTTTTTTTTGTTACTTAACGTTTATTTTTGGTAAAGTATGTAAGTATTTGAACATAAACGCATACACTTACAGCTCTAATCATTAGCATTTAAAAGATACAGAGATATATGTATTTTAACATCCGCTTTAATTTGTTATTTCAATAGCGCAGCAAAAAACAATTTAACTAATTTTTTTTTATGTATGTGTATAGTACAGACATACATACATATGTAGATATTTCTTTAGGCTGCTGGTATTGATTGTTCTGTCAAAATATTCTGATTCAAGTGAAAATATTCATTCGTTCACAAAAAATACACACTTAATTATAAGAAAAATAAAAGGGGTCTTTTCGTTATTATTTGAAAGAAAAAATGGGACAAATTCGCCGTCATTAAATCAAGTTTCAATTGTTCTCTCGAGAAATTTCGAAAAATAGTTTTATTGTAAGTAATTGCATTTTATCGTTCAATTTGATTATAAATCTGTTCATTAAAATGTTTTTGTTTATTTGTGCTTTTTATGATTTTATGGCTGATTTGAGCATGAGATGATTTTTTGGTGGTGCTGCGATTTAAATGGAATAAAACCAAAAAAAAAAAAAAAAAATGTAAACAATTTTGTAACAAACGAGTTGACATTGTAAATTGTTATTTATGATTGAAAAATAATTAATATAAATTTCAGTTTCTACTTTCAGCATACGGGAGGATTCTATAATCTACAAACACATACATGTGTATGTGTATAAATGTATGAGAATTTCTCAAATTTGTTTTAATTCGAATGGTAAAAATAGATGTTGATTGATAAAAAAAACAAAAAAAAAAATAAAAAAAATTCCATTAACAAAATTGTGTCATTCTTTGTACTGTTTTAATGCAGGCTTTTTTTTGATCCAATATATAATTAAAGCTTTCGTGAAAGTTTCAATGGAAAATATTTTCAAAACTTCTCATACAAACTGTATTGAAAAAAACTCTGTGGAATATTTGTCAGTATCGTATACATAGGTTAGGTTGATTGGAGAGGTATGCTAGCCCATTTCGTGCGATGCACACTTAAGCCAGTGTAGGCTTGTTAAGCTCTCCATGTATTTAGACACTATAGGAACTCCGTGTCATTTACAAAGTTCCTTCATTTGCCACAGCATATGCCCCGTAGTTGGGTTATGTCTGGGAAGTTGCCTCTCCCCAGATATCGGGATGGTATTTGTGAGAAGCCGGGGCGCTGGCATAAGTAGAGCTCTAATGTCTCGCACTCCTCCCCACTTGTTTAACATTCATCTGCTTCCGCTATTTGTATGCGGTTAAGATGTGCCAGTAGTGGAGAGTGACCTGTCGTAGCTCCGACTATTCTACTTAATTCGGGCTTGTTAAGTCTTGGTAGTATCCACGCTCTTTCCTTAGAATGCTTGCTCTGATTCCCACGGTTTCGTTATTCCAGAGTAAAATTCTCAAATTTAAGTTCATCGAAAAGTTCCGCGCAAAGTACCTGACTACCAGGTAGTCGCACAAGTACAACAAACATAAACATTTCATGTATTTTGTTGGTAGAAATACTGTAATCTTCTCAGTCATTTGTTCCCTAAAAGCAGTTGTCAGCAGGGCCAGTAAGGTTACCTGCCAAAGACAATGGCATTTCTTATGGAACCCTTCGTTTATGGAACCCTTAAGAAAATTATGCCTTAAAACATAAACTAAGAGCGGCTTAAATTAAAAACAACTGTTTTAAAATATTCTTTGTAGTTGAACGTTAAACAGAAGCCTCAGGAATCAACCACAATACAACACGTGTCAAAACAAAGCATTTCCTTTTATAAATTATAAAAATTATCAACCATAAAATGTAGGTACATATATTTCGACACTTGTAAGGTCACTACTCTTCGTACTGAAATCCAAAATAAAAAAAATTTTTTTTCTAAAATTTTAAAACATAAACTAAGAAGATTGTCTGTGTTAAAAAAAAAAATACATGTTTTATCAAATTTTATTGTTTTAATGACTGTTATTATCGGGCATTGGTGCTCTGCTCATTCATAAAGTGGCTTTTGTGTTTTGGGTCCTGGAAAAAACAAACGAACAAGACCGCACAGGTACCGCAAGAAAGGAAACACACACACACACACACAAGACTATCAGTGTCACATGTTCTTGTAACAATAGAGTTATACATATGGATGTATGTACATATGTATGCACACAGCTAAGTAAGTAATAATTTTGTAACACGCAAACGAACCCATCAAGCACACGTGGTGCCTGGCAGGAACTCCTTGAAAAAAGGACACATGTTGCTTGTTTTGTGTATGTTAACACTCATACACAAGACAAGCATCATATATGTAAGTTTTTGTTAAGCAGAGGAAGAGAAAGAGAAAGACAGATACGAACTGAGAACTAGAAACGTTATGAGGGAGTGAAACATTTTACTACAAAGTAAACTGAATCTAAACATTTCACAACCTTTTGGCTTAAAGTCATACCGGTTGCAATAAAAACGCTAACTGCTTCGGGTGATTGCTTCAAAAGTTGTACTATAAACATGTTACACAGTTTTTTTTAGCTGTCATTTGGTGAGTCAACTGGTATTGAGCAACCTGCATACATCAGCTGTTACTTTAACTGACCGTCATCATCATTTAAACGACCAACATTTACTTGTTACTTAATGAACCAATAAAGCGTAGTTTGCATTTCAAATGCAAGCAAACAATTCAAAACAATAGTTAAATCCCAATGGGATTTAACTATAGTCAAACAGTAAACTCAGTTCTTTTTAGAAACAACTTAAATTTTAATAAAAAAAAGTGTTGCTAACTTTGTTCTAAATATAGTCAAATGGGTGCCACATTATTTATTGAAAATGCCAAGTTATTTATCATGCAAGCTCTTACAAATTTAAGTAAAATCCCATCTCTAATAAGATGACTCTCAAAAATGTGAACACTCACCTACACAAATGTAAGATGGTATTAGTAAGTAAACAAAAAGAAAATATCAAAGCGAATTATTTCTGTATTAAGTTTATCAGACTCAAGTTCTTTCTATATTATCTTTGTGATTGATATTAATTAAATAAGACAAAGAAAACATCAAAGACATTTAGCAGGGTGGACAACTAGTTGTTTCGAAGCCGCCACACTTTCTCGTCAGCACCCGTCTTTGAACTTGAGCCTGATAAACTTAATGCAGAAATAATTATATAAGAAAAAGTTCAAATAATAGAAATTAATTAACTATCAAATCGAATATAATAAAAGTAAAATTTTAAAGAAACTTCTGAATAATAATAGTTGTTAAAAAATCTTTAATTAAATTATTTAATTAAAAAAAAAATTTACATTAAAAAGCTTTTACATATAAAAGTGACATTTGTTTGAGCAAAAGCTGTTGCTAAATAAGTTAAAGACAACTTCTGCTGGTTTTAAGTTTAGAGCAGACTTTTGCGCGTAAAGTCGGCTTTTTCTCGTCTACAGTAGACACAAAGCTTACTCTTATTTAACAGTAAATTGAAATTGCTTACAGCATACTTTTTCGATGTCTATAGTTATGGGCCAATTTCTTTTACTTTCCTTATGAAAAATTAAAAAAATATTTAAACAACTTGTCGACATTTAAATCCAAATGTAAAAAAAAAAAAAAAGAAATGCGGTCGGGGGACCCCCGTTAGGAACGAAGTTCCTTACGTTTTTTTTCATCTTTGAATGTAATACAAGGTGAAATCTGTATGTTTTATTTTGTGTTGTTTTTAAAATTTTGAAATTTTATGATTCCTTAAATTTTTGGAACGTTTTCCAACTAATTAATATTTATTTGTATGTGTCTCCGCTGCTGTCAGTGGAGACACTGCCAATCATACACAATTGCTTTTCGACAGTACACCAATACATATAAACAGCTCACACGCTTTCGTGACGATTTCTATTAATTTCCACTACCAGCAAGCCGCGTTATGGAACTTCGTTCCAAAAAAAAAAAAAAAAAAAAAATACAGCTGCTTACCATCGTTAAAATTATGCTACAGAATCACAAAATCGTCGCTGTAAATGATAAAATACTTAGACAAAGGGGCTATTCAAAATCCTAATTTCTTAATAAAAATGGCCAGTGACCCTAACCCACAGATGCCCAGTAGTGGCTGATATCAGCAAATTAAACTCACATGTATTGTTACGCTCTTTTGTTGAATGAGAGAGACAAACTACACTTGCAGAAATTCTGTGTCTTATTTTACATTTTAATCGTCATTGAGACTGCTGTCAGTGAACACAAAAATTCAAATTATTGCGATATATTAATGATGTCAGCCGAAAAGTATTTTACGTTACAAAATGCTTTTGCTGATATGCAATGTCTTATTTATCATGAAACATTTAAAAAAACGAAGAAAAATATAACTTAAGAAACAAATTTTAAGATGGTCACAAAGCCATGAATAAAATGAATAGCAAATTGTTTTCTTCCAGTGTTATTTCGTCACTCTCACCAATACTACTACCTTGGGCATCTATGCCCTAACCTATACACATCTTACTGAATTGAGGTTATACAATGAATTTTCTCCTAATGGCTGCACAAATTTCAAAATCAAAGCGAGTTAATCCTATTAATCTAATGGTAAATTCATTAATTCAATGAATCCCGAATTTGGCTAAAATTTAAGAAAATATTTTATTCTATTCTAAAAAAATTAACTTACATATTGTATGTATTTTAGTTCCGCCTGAAGTACATATGTACGTCTGTTTATCTTCAAAGAATTGAACAAATTTAATGCCACAGAAACTTATGAATCATATTAATCTCCTTTAAAATAAATATTTATTATTTATTTGTATGCAATTGAGCTTAAGTTTTATGAAAATTAATATTTAGTCTATTTATTTATGACAAAAGATAAAAAATAAAACCCTGAATATTAAGAAATAATAAATAAATTCTAATTAAATAAACAAAAGTCAAAGCCAAGTCATATACTAATTGCGAATGACTCAAATTTAAAACGAGTAACAGTTTTAGAACAGTTTTTCTGTTGGCATAAACGACTGCTAAGAAAATATTAATGAAAGTGATAAGAAAATTCTCAGCGAACACGTGAAAAAATATATGGTTGAGGTAACCATAATCGAAGAGAATATTAATAAGCTTTGCATTCTTTACTCCAGCATTGAGGACTACAGTCCTCATAGACTACATACAGCATTTATAAGTTCTGGCTGTTGGGATTATTATTATATTTCGAAGACCAACATTCGAAGACAATATATGGCTATAGTTTAACAATATTGATTGTTATATAAAACATAAATATTATTCCATATTGCATTTTCAGGAATTAGTTTATTATGATTGCTAGCCATGTTGTTGCTACGTTTTATAATAACATTGTTATGTCCAATCATAATATTGTGACATCCAACCATACGCGAAGCAATGGCCCAATTGAGAGGGAGTTTGATAAACAGTTTATTGGCTAGCTTAGACTATTAAGACTATTTTTTGTGGGGTTATAAAATGTAGGGAAGATCGATTTAAAAATTGATATTATGCCATCGACTTGCCGATAGCTTTCGGCATGAGGAAGAAAAAATTCTACTACAACATATCAAAAAAACTATTTTGAAGACGTCCGGCTTAAACCGTTTTATTTGTTTTTTTTTTGTATGGGAGCCTCAAAGGAGAAGTGGCATGTGGTCGGTGTGTTCGACAGAAAATACCGAAAAGAAAAACCTATTAAGAGTTGTCATACATTTGACTCCTGGTACCCTAGGCTTGATTAGTAAGGGTAATAGTATTTACCTCCATCACACTAACTTGCCCCAGGGAGGAGTGGTACGTGGTCGACAGAAAATATTTGGCAGAAAAATTAATAATTGACTTCTGCTACGCTAAGAATAACTAGTTCATTACTACCCATACTTCTCTCCATCACACTAACTTGCCCCAGGGTGCCCGTAGAGGAGTCAACTGCTTGACCAACCACCAATAATTTTTCACTCCATTATTTTTAGAAAACACGGACCCTGTACCACACCTCGTTATCTCCCATACAAAAACAAAAATTGAGAATCAAACGCCTCGAAAATTTTTTTATATGTCTTTTTTTCTCATGCCAAAAGCTATCGGAAAATCAATAACAGAATGGACAAATTCTTGTCTATACAAACCGCCCCGGCCCAATATTAAGCCTCAAGTCTATGGGGAAACGATTTTAAAGCGTTGATGCACTGGAAGCTAGTATTGAAGAATTTTTTTAATGAGATACCGGCCGACATGTTTGAGAGAGCAAGCGAACCAATTGAGGCGTAGCCGGAACCACAATTTATGTATGTTAAATTATCTTTAAATATTGAGTCATATACATAACAGGTGGGCCAAAAGAAATCACCCTACTAGAAGTTGCTCTTATTTTTGCAAATGGCGGCCAGTGTCAAATCTGTTTTTACATTTGTGAATTATACAGCTGTCTAATAGAAGTGAACAAGCCATGGAGCGATACACTACCCAAGAACGCGGAATAAGCGTATCTATGACGAAGTGGACGACATTTCGACCAAAATCATAATCGTCGGATGGGGCTCATTACCCACCTCAGTGGGTACTTGAACAAGCAAAATACTCGCTTCTGGGGCGGAACCGAAAATCCACGAGTGATGCACGAGGAGCCATTACACCCGCTCAAAGTGACTACATGATGGGCTGTTCACGCTGGAGGAGTCATTGGGCCATTTTTTCGAGGACGCTGCTGGTAAAACGACAACGCGCTTTAGGGCCTTGTCAACCGAGTTTCTTCTACCGCAATTGAACGAATTAGATCTGGAGGACATGTGGCTGCAACAGAGCGGAGCAACGGCACACACTGCGCGAGCCACAACCGATATTCTGAAAGCCAAACAGCATCGGATGCCTTCTTTTGGCCCACCTGTAAGATCGTTCTTCTACCGTCTTAAATTAAGATTTTATAAATTGTTATGAAATTTATATGTTTGTACAGATCAAATCCGCAAGCTATTCAAAAATCACCAGCTTAAGCTTCAGTTTACTGCAAATGCAGCAAGCGAATGGCAGCTGCTAAACATGAACATTCAATAATTGTAAAGCATTCGTAAAATAACAAAGACTCTCCTCTTTTTCTAAATAAATATGAATATTTGCTTACAATTTATACATTAAATTAAATGAAAACTAAGCAAATGTTCTAATATGACTTAAACTGTCTATCCTCTGTCTCCGTCTTGAGCACTTGAGATCATTCATTTGCCGCAAAGGTGACATAACTCGAAAAATTACGTAATATACAGCCAACTCTGCACTTCACTTCTTAGTAAGCTGGATCTCAAAAAATCCTTCTAAAGAGAGTCATTGGCAAACTAATAGCAATAATCGTAGACAAAATATGATCATTCGCAAAACATAACTACATATTTAAGGCCCAAAAAATCTGTTCGAGTTAAGACTCTGGTTTAACAATACTTTTCTGTGATTTAATTGCAGCTTAAACTTGACTGCAGTAAATCAGTGAACGAACTACTTTTTGCTGATTGTTTTTAGTAATAGAAATTGGGCAGACTTGACAAAAAAAAAGGCAGACAGCTGATGTTTTCCACTAGCCATGAACTTTGTATGAACATGATGTCGAACATCGCTCATGGCTGATGAAGACCGCTCATGTTGATATTTCAGCCATGCTTGGGCAGCGATGATCGAGCATATGTCCGAGCATCGAAGCCTCATTTTCTGTTTAACAGTTTAGCTCTCATGAAAAATGCCACAGAAAAGAAATAAAAAATGGTTGAAAAAAAAAATATAATTTTACAAATTCAAAAATACAAAAATTTTGTGGATTTATACATAAAATACTGAAATAAAGCAAAAATATGAACGAAGTAAACACTGTGACAAATCAAAAATTATGAATAGTTTGGACATACGTGTTCTCCAGGTACAAAAATATGAGGAAGTTAATGCTAGCAACACAACTGGGACGAACGACGAATTTTTCGCCGCGAATATTCGCCATTAAAAATATAACACAATGGCGTCGGTCGAAATTCGTTGTACGCGGCAAACTTGAAATAGATTTATTTCTATTTCTTACACGGGCGAACGACGAACAAATCAGTGTTAAATGGCCATTTTAGTTTCAGTTTTCAAGTGTTTTAGTAAAAACCGTTAATTTTAACTTTAATAGTTTTTATTTTAAGTGCTAAGCTTTGACATTTTGCACTTAAAATAAAAAGCCAACATATTAGATTATAAAACATGTTTGTAGTGTTTAATTTTTTGTTTCTGGTAATGCAAAATTTTTTAGCAAACACTTATTTTAATATGGTCACCCCATCAGCTGTTCAACTATAAAAAGAAACAATTACAAAAACTGAGAAAATGGATACCAGTTAAATTATAATTGAAAATGTTAAACTTCATGAATTCTTATATAATCTGGGATCAAGTTCATTATTATAATTATTTTTACAAAATTTGAAATTCTTTGAATCATTTAAATTTTTTTTATATTTGAACAAACAATAAACAACTTTATCAATTATAACAGAAGTTTTTGTTTTTCGTCGTTATTGTGCTTCATACCACGAATTTACACAGCGAAGTTTAACCAAGGCGAATCCATTACAGGTGCCCGCATCCCAATTCGCTTCTACATTTTTTCACGATTTTATCTTCCGAGTTGTCAAAGCTGAGAGCAAACGACAACAAAACTTATGACGTCTCGAGAGAAAATGTTGAAGCGAATTGAATTGCGACAACCTATACTTGATTCGCAATGAGTTTAACCGGCGTTTTCGTCGTGTTGGGCGAAATTCGTCGTTCGTCCCAGCTGTGTTCCTAGCATAATACTGTTGCTCTGTCGGCGTCATGTTCATGTCATGCTCAAGTTGATGGCTGGTGAAGACGCCGCCGAGTTAAGTTTAAACGCTAGATTTAATTCGCTTAAATGCGGTTTAAGCGTTCACTGATTTAAAGATTTGCTGGCTTAAACGTGAATTAAAACAAGTTCGAAGATGCACTTGCACTGATTTGCCTGGCCATTACTGAGTTAAGTCAATGTTTTAGCAAATCGTCAATGTGTTGACTAAACCAAAAGAGAAAAAAATCTTTTCCACATTTGAACTTCCATTCAATTTGATCGATGCAGCTAATTGCAAACTAACTCATACTCTAGCAAAAAACAAAACCAAAAAAAAAAAAATATATAGATATATAGATATATATATATATATATATATATATATATATTACTATGGCAATAAAAATTAATAGAATTGTTTGAAAAATAATTACAATAAATTTAAATCAATAGACGAGTAAATATGTTTGTTCATATAAAATTGCCAACTAAATAAGTGGATGAGTAAGTAAGTGAGTGAGTTGGCAAGTAAGTGACTGACTGAGTACAGAAACTGTTGTCCAGAGTATTAAGTGTCCGGGAGGAGGGTACGAATGCATGATTACATTTGGATTTTAACTAAAGCTTTGCTTAAGCAACCAGTGACGCGTTTTTCACTTCAGTATTGAGGACTACAGACCAGCATACAGCATTCTGGCTGTTTTTTGCTTATTGTTATTTTTATGGCATATTTTTTATTAGTTTTCATTTTTTTCTTTGCAAATATGGTTTAAATAAATATAAGAGTAATAATGAATAAAAATTAAAGGCATGAGCAACAGATGACCATATGGTAGCATGAATATAATCGTAAACATAACAAATGTAAAGTTTTTAAGATGAAGCTATTACTTTTTTTTTTTTTGGTTTTTTAATTTGGTGATACGTCATACGTAAGCTCTTTTACTATATACCACTTTTTTTTAACACAAAAACGAAAGTGTAAACTGAGGCTGATAAAAGGAGCAGCGGGTCAAGGTGACCAGTGGTCGTACTTACATACATACTCGTCGTACTTACATACATATATTTTTTTCATTCGTTTAACATTTTTATTTTTTAGTTCAGTTCCAAAAATCGACCTATCAAATGTTTTCTGTTTTTTTTTAGCTGTCTACATGTCTATTTTTGCACCTGAATTTCAATACATTTCAATTGGCTCTCAAAGCAGATAAATAATTAACTTCATATTTGAATTTTTTTTTTACTATTTTTTTTTACAAGCGCCATACTGCGAACCCCTATTTGCTTGTCTACAGAAACACCCACAGCCTCCAGCAGGAATCGATAATGCGACCCTGAGGGCTCTTCTAACGCGAGCGTGAATCGAGTTAGCAATCCATATTGTGCCATCGAGTTGTCTATAGCTTTAAGCATTACTACTACGACATATCAATAAAATAAATAAATTTCGAGCCGTCCGAATTTCTATATATAAAATTTTGCTGTGGTAGTGCTTCTAAAGGCCGTGTTACACTATCCTACTCAATCGTACTATTCATTCACTGAAAATTGCTAGCTGAGTCTGATAGAATTCTGTCCTACTTTAAAAAGTCGCATCAAAACGGCCACACTATTATACTTTTGTAAACAACTTCGAAAAGGCAACTCTGATCGCATAGAAAAAGATAGTTTTTGAAATTTTTCAAAAGATTAACAAATCGGACAGACTTGTCAAAACAGGCTCTCACACACATACACTTTTGGTCCAGACTATCACACTTTTTGGACACACATGTCATTTTTGACGGATCGTACGATTCAGCAGAATAGTGAATCATGGCCTTAAGGAAGAGTGGTACAGGGTCGGTGCATTTAGAAAAAGGGAAGAGACATTGTTATTTTACAGATGCGCTATAATCATTAAATGTTCATGTCCAGCAGTTGTGATTGGTTTGCTACATTTGCAGCAAACTAAAGCATAAAGTGCTTAATAACGGGTGGCTGAATTTTAAGGGCCGATGTTGAATGTGAACCACATCCAAAATTTCAAGTTTTTTCTGTATTTTTTTTTTTTGACATTTCTCAATTTCAGACTAATTCAATTTGATCCATGAAGAGATACAAAATCGAGCAATGTATTAAAGTTATTCAGGCTTATTATGAAAATGGGTGTTCGATTCAATATGCATATCGTGCAGTTCGTGATTTTGTCGGTCCATTTAATCGTTCAAATGTGGTTACGATCGGAAAAATCATGGAAAAATAGTTAAATAGTTGTGGACATTGCAGTATTTTATTATTTATAATAGGGAAAGTAGTGCTAGAAAAAAGTTTATATAAATACTTTTAAGCTGTGAACATTTAAGACATTATTTTCATTAAGCAGTCTAGTTCGATGGTGCTCTGCTTCGTTGTTCTTTTAAAATTATTGCTGCATGTCCACACCAGCTACATATCAAATACAACATAAATTAATTTCTTTTAATTTTAACTGATTGAATTGCTGTCAATCAATTTATATTCAAATTAAATTTTTTTCCACTCTTTCAATTTTGGAATATTTATGATTTTCATATTTTCTTATTGTTTAAATTGAATTTTCATATTGATGAGTCATTTGGGCCGAGTGCTTGTTATTTAGCTTGATGTAAAAGAAGAAGATGGAAAAGGGATACACGCAGATAAATACATATGTACATATGTGTACAAGTGCGAGTATATACTATAGAGAAAAACATAAACCAGTTTACATTGTGCAACTCTTACTTGTGAGTAAAAGAGACAAGAGTAATTAAGGAGGGTACACATAAGCCGGAGAACTCAAATTTGGGACTCTCAGAAAGTTGGTAAGACAAGAAGCATATTTGTTATCTGCTTTACCACATTGCTAATAGTGCCATCATTTAAATTGACTGAGTCGCAGGTCAACTGTAGTTCGGTTGCCATCCATAATAGAGCCTGCTCAACAAGAGTTAATTTTAGTTCAAAAATACTCAAGATTTTTTAATCAAGTCAAAAATGTTAAATCCGATTAAATGATTAAAACGTGTAGTCAAATATTTTACAGGTATTTTTAATTTTTCCACGCTTTTGTATTTTTCTAAAATAATAAAGTTCTTTTATTTGAGGGTAATTAACCGCTCGAGTTACTTGACCTTGAAGTGTGTAATAGTTGTTATTTGTTTTCTTCTTCTTTATATTTAGTTGTTAATTTCTTTCCTAAAAAAACGTGTGGCTTTTTAATCAAATACTTTATCCACTTAGAATAGAGAATAAACAAATTATTTATTGGGTGAGTAAAAAACTAGTTTCTCATACAGTTGAATTTTCGCAAGTCAAACTTGTGCAAGCCTTGGTTTTTTTTTGTCACAGCAAATCTATTCAGCAAATCTATTCTTTACAACCATACAATTCATTCGCTGCAACCCTTAAAACCCTTAAAACTTTTTGAAAATTCTAACCAAACGATTCTCAAATCATTCAGTTCAAATGCTGTGATTTAAAGAAATCATTTGTTTACGGTCCCAATAATTAAAACTTGTTGAATTGTTCAAAAACGTACTTTTAATGTAATTCAACGTCTTTTTAAACACAATGATTTGTATAAAATCATTATTGTAATTTTTTATTTTTAATTTTATTTTAGAACGTGATTTGTTTTAAAATTAAATTAAACCAAAAGAAAAAATCCTCAAAAAATAATGCCACATTTTAGGAGCATGTCGGTCTGAGTCGTTGTGCTGTTTTTGTTAGTGGTGGACAACCAATAAACACCAAATCGTATGGCGGGAGTGAAATTACACAAAATTTTTGCCTTTTAAAGAATTACAAATTAAGAAATAATAATAAACAATCAGCTTTAGAATATATTTTACGTTTTCAAGTTGTTCATTATGAAGCAAAAAAAAAAAAACAAAAAAACAAAAAAAATGGTATGCTGTCACTTGAAACCCCTGTCCCTCTCTCTTTTTCTCTTTCTGCAGGGATTATAAGAAAAAAATAAAAAACAAAAAACTGTCAGTTACTGCCTGTGTTGAAAGACTGTGTAGTCAGTCATTCAGTCACTCAGTTTTTACAATTTATTATTATTTTTATAATGATTTCATAAATCACGTATTTTGTTTTAATTTCTATATCAAAGTGAAAAATACAGATTCTTCAAAAGCCAGTCACTCAACTCTGAGGAGAGCACAAAAAATTCAAATTTAATCCAGAGTTATTTTTTTGTTGTTGCTTGAATTACTAATTGATAAAATAAAAATGAAATAAAAAAATAAAATATAATAACAAATAAAAAAAAAAAATCATTATTAAAAGTACGTGATTATGAAGAATTTGATGAAATTATATAAATTCTATTTAGTTTATTGTTTGTGAGTTGGAGCGTTTTTGTTTTGTCCAATATTTCTAATATGTGTATGCACATGTTTCATGCTCCCCAAAAACTTATTAAAATCGTATAATAGATTTAAGATTTTATTTTATTTTTTTTATTTTTTATGAAAACTAACACCGGTATTCAGAAACAATAAAATGTGGTTGAAATACGTTTTAGAACAAAGTTTTCATATGAAGTTTGTTCTAAAATGTATTCCAACAACATTTAAATTTTCATGAATAAAGGCGTAAAATTTCAATGGCAAATAACTGAAAATTAGCAAAAAAAAAAAAAAGGAAAATATTGTTGAAATACACATTTCAGAACAAACTTTTCACAGGAAATTCGTTCTAAATCATAATTGGGCAGCAACCTGTCTGAAAATTAGTTTTGAAACATTTTAATGTGTTGATATTTTAAAAAATTTAGCTCAAAGCAAAGACGTATTAAAATTGTTATTTCAGGTTGAGTTACTAAAAACGTATCTTCCTTCCAATTTTATACTCTGCGAAATCGTTTAACTGCCGATTTTGGTCTGCCTGCAAATAAATGTGCCTGTTTGTGTTTGTAAAGTAGTGTCAAAGGATGATGTTATCCATGTAAAAATCTATTTCTGTAAATTTGCTAAGTGGCAAAGTCAGCGATACGTTTTTATCAAACGGCAACAAGTTTTGTTTACGTTACACACTACAAGTAAAGGGTGCGCCAAATAACTTTTTTTTTGAAAATGCTATAAAAAACTCTTGAATATTTTCTGAAATTTCTGTTTAATAAATATATAATATTTATTTGATCTTTTTAATTATTTGAAAAACTAATTTATACAGCTTCAGATCGTTTTAATATAAACATTTTTTATTAAAAAAATTATTCAATATTTCGATAACAGTTTGTTATCATCTTCAGGATAATATTTGTAATTTTGTTAATAAATATTTTTTATATTAAAACGATCTGAAGCTGTATAAATTAGTTTTTCAAATTTCTTTTTTATTTTATTTGGGCAAAATTCGTCTCAATGATGTCACCGAAATGTTCAATTGTTGAGCACGACGGTAATTGATGGTGATGGCGCTTCATGCACACTTTCTGCCACAGCAGCAATATTTTCGGGTGTACACACTGTTTTTGGTTTATCGCTGATGATGCCAGTTTCTTTCACTTTTTTGCACAAGATAACGAACATACGAAGCTGACGGTGCTTCCAAAATCCATACGCAATTTTCACACACATTCTGCAACATCAGCATGATTTTCAAAGTAATGTCGCAATATTTCCCAGCGTTGTTCAAACGTATACACAACCATATTCGTTCAGCG
Source organism: Sturmia bella (assembly GCA_963662145.1). Lineage (NCBI taxonomy): Eukaryota > Metazoa > Arthropoda > Insecta > Diptera > Tachinidae > Sturmia > Sturmia bella. Next base: position 16,689,472 of record OY759172.1, on the reverse strand, counting down.
GAAGGATAAATCTAATTATCTGTCAAATCAGACATGAGCTAAGTGTTACCATTCACGAAATAAGCACTAGCTGAAAAGAAAAACGTTAGATTGCGCACCCGTTACTTGACACGTTTTTACTAACTGCAGCGTTAAGAGTGCGATTTAAGTCATGTGTAATTTATAAAAAAAAAAATTTCGATAGTTCGGAATGTATGGAAAAGTTTATTCATTTTGTAGCGCGTGCGTAATGTTATATACATATATCAGGGAAATTAAGACCTCTTAGCCTATTAAGAAGGTCTTTAGGCAGTTACATTGCAATTCCATACTATTTTCCACATACGTGAAGTTTTATGAATTCGTGTTTATGATTTCGTTGATATAGAGCAAAATGTATCGTTACGCATGCGAGAATTTTCCGAGAATATCATGACATATTTAGCCTCGAACACTGCTATCTCTCTGCTGAAAGTCGTTTTAAGTTCAAATTCAATGCCCGGTGAAATTATTAAGAATCCAAAAGAACTTCAACTCATTTTTGTATTAATCTGAAAACAACATTTTTTTGTGCGAAAACAAAATGCATTTTAATATACTTGATCTTGTTCTTTTTGTAGGGAAGTGTTTATATTATTTATTATAGACTGATCTGCTCTATGATCAGTAAATGTCACGTATGTGATGGCCATCGATGTTTGGGAATAGAACATTGTATTTACTTAATTTTCTATTAAATTATCTTTCAATTCCCAAACCAACCAAAACGGGAAGGCGTAGTAGAAAATTGAACCGATTCACAGTGGTTATACACCATTAAAATTTTGCAAGCATGTTTTTCAGATCTGTGCCTCATTATCGGGCCAAGAAACAACCCGTTTGTACGATTTAATGAACAATTTATTGTTTTTTGTGATTAGTTTTTGTACTTGTGACAAAAACTCTGGGTCCTCAAACATTTTTCTTTGTTGTCCGAAAAACGTCCAGCAAACATTTTATTTTGCTTGGATCTTTTCATTATCTATCTAATACATTTATATCTATATACTAATACATATGAATTTAAAGATTAATGAAGTAATTTGAATTAAATGACATCAATGTCACCCTGATGTATTCGCTCGCCATTATTGTTTCAGTTTTTATTTTTTTTTTGTATTTTTATTTCGTTGTATTGAAAACGAAATTTTTGTATCTTTAAGAAATCAAACAACAAATTTAAAATGATTAATAATTTTTGTGTGACTTTTTGAATAAAACGCAACACAAAATAAGACTCCACCAAAAATAAAATACATTTTATAATTTAAATGCAGATAACATAAAATTATTTATAAAGAACAGCAACAAAAACAATAAGATCATTCATTGGTTAACCAAAAATAAAGAACGAAAATAAATACAAATCTATAAAGTCACCTTATTCTTAGAAATACAAAAGCCGACATTAAATATTACTTAAATTCATATTAATCAAAATATATGTAAATACATTCAAATGTACTTTTTAATTTATTTATTTATTAATAAATTATGAAACGAGTTAAAAAGAATACCTAAAAAAATGTTCTTTAGCTCCACCCAAAAAACAAGAAAAAACAGCGGGTCGAAGTATTTTTGTGGCAAAAATTTCAGTGAATTAAAAAGCTTTTGCTAATAAACAAATTCAGTGACTATTTTAGTAATAAATACTCATATATAGTGATAAAAACCATTTCCAAAAGGAACAGCAACGAAAAGAAAAAAAAAAAAAAAACAGAGGAGCACATCAAAAACACATAAAACTTCACAACAGCATGTTTTAAGGTTATGTTTTGCTCATCAAGCAAACCTAAAATTTACAAGCTCAAACATTTGCAAAAGACAATTTCTTGTATTAAAAAAAAAAAAAAAAGAAAAAAATTAACAGAACCAATATAAATTTGCTCTAAGCTGGCAGTTCCTAGTTAAGTAAACATAAACTTGAAATATACTTTTGCGAAATTTCGTGTTCTTAAGCTTCTTCCTGTCTTTTCTTTTAATCGTTGTGGTTCGTATCCAAGTGCATGTTAGTTGTCTGTGTGCATGTATTTACCAAAAAAAAAAAAAAAACATCAACAAGAAAGTAGTGGTCACGTTTTTTCTTGGGCAAAATGGAAAACTATTTTCTCATAAGTGATCGCATCTGAAGGATTTTCTCTACACGAGAAAATTTTCTGCCGAAAGACTTATTCCATTTTGATTTCAACTTGCTTTCGCTTCTACACAGGTAAAGTTTATATTGACAAATATTATGTTCAGCACAACAGCAATTCAGTCGAAGCCAAAGTTAAGGATCTACAGCCGAAAAGCAAAGCTTTACGATTATCGCACAGTCTGTACTCACTTCCTTTCTATTTTTCCCTGTCACCAGCTGTTTCCAGATTTTGTGAAATAAACTTTCCCCGTGTCGAATCGCTCTAAATAAACACTGCATCCATTTACTGGTAGAATGTTGCCATCCTTTTACTTCAGCTAAAATCTAAAATCAATCTGCATTCAATTTGCTAAGTTGTAAGCAACGTTTTAAATATAATATTTCCTCTGTTTTCCAACTTCATATTTTTGTCTATTGAAATTTTTAACTAAGTACAGTTGTTGTTGTTGTTGTTCGAGCAATCATTTTAACTAGAAATTTTATTTTAAATAGAATCTCATTAAGCCAAACAAAAATTTCACTTTCAAATAAGCATGAGCAGCATTAAAAATTCCAAAAAAAAAAAAACAAACAAAAAAACACGAATATTCGTTTGAAAAATAAAGAATAATTTTAAATCTCATCCCCTTTTAAAATTTATGTATCTTGGGTTAAATATCTCTGGCTTTAACTTTAACTGCGTACTATATACCAGCAAATACTTGATTATTCTGCTCAAAAATAGAACAAACAAAAGCGCTTTACAAAAACCGTTCAAATGAAATGCAAAATCTTGTGATTTAGCATAAGAAAAATGAGAAGAAAAAAAAAACACAACAAGAAAAATATGTTAAATGTATTTTCCTTAAATAAAACTTTGTTTAAAATTGAATTTATTTATTTGTTAGACTCTTTATATGGTTTTCTTGAAATTCCAAAATCATTTTTATTCATTGCTTTTTTCGGGCTCAATCCATGTAAAACGTAGTCAGAGGCAACAAATACAATTGATTTAGCAAGTATGGATATTTAATTGTTATTAACCCTTTTCGAGCGGTCTGGAAAAGTTACGGACTTGAGCTACATCTATCTTGGCTATTTTATTGTCCAGGTTGGTGTTCTCCGATCCCAATTGACTCTTAATTATTCCCCCATATTAATCCCCTTTATGTTTTTTTTGTTTGTTAATGTAACTCTGCGAAGGAACGAAAATATATGAAATTATGAAAACGGACCTTAATTTGCCTCATCTTCTCTAGCAGCTTGATATGTAAGATTTTTGGGACCAGCCATCACGCAATCATATTTCTGTTAAGAAACTCCTTTCATTAAAAATAAACCATACAATTCTCCAAAAAAGGGGTTAAATTATTTTTAAGAAACTTTAAGTGTATTCACAATGAGTTTTTTTTTGTCTTTTTGCTAAAACAAAAAGAAAAAAAAAGAGCATCTCAAATATTTTCAGCTTCAAGTATTTGAAAAGTACAGTTAAAATGAAAGAGATGAAGTGAAACGAAATAAAATTAAACGAACCCTGGCATGGGGTTGGTAGAAATTAAAATCTGATTGTGTGCGTAAATTTATTTAATTTTCATTTTTTTTTTTTTGTATTTGTTTCATAAACTTTCCCAAAAAGGAGGAAAGAAATCTATATGCTAAAGTTAGACAATAGTATTTACATTTGTCAGTTTACCTAACAAATGAAGGAATGAATGAATGAATGTTCATCCGTAATTCACGATTCACAATTCGCATTTGTATAAATTATTATTATTATTATTATTACACAAAATTATATAACCAGAAGGATGATGGTGAAGATGAGCAGATGATGATTATGATGATGACGATGATGCTGATGCTGATGCTGAGTCAAAGTATCTTTTGCTGAACAATATACATACATACAATAAGTTTAAAATAAAAATTAAAGGAGGGTAGAAATTTGAATTTTTCAAAGTTGTAGATTCAAATTTATAGATATGAAAGAGAAATATTGAAATATTGTGTGTAAATATAATAAAATATCAAACCTACACACATAAACACACACACACACACACACCAGGGCTCACAAACGATATTTAAAAACCCAATTTTTAAGATTTATTACTTTAGTAAAAAATACAAATTAAAATCCTGAACTCAGTAATAATCAAGAAGAAGAGAAAAGATTTATCGAAGTTAGTAGCCCATTATACTATCTATATTTATTATTAAACTTTATTATTTGTATTGCTGTTACAATATTTGTTGCCTGCACTTGCACTATCAAAAATAGGTCTTAGAAGCACCCAAAAACAAGCATTTAGAACTTATAGGTATCTGACGAAAAGTCCCTTAAGCTGAGCAAAAGACAGCATTGCATAATGAAATAAATTAACTTAATTTTGTTGCCTAGTGCTATTTACTTTTAATAAGTCAATATTTGCAATGCCTTCTGCTTTCATTAACACCGACCGGCAGCCAGCCACATTTATCTATATCATCATTAAAAGGGATACAAATTTTTTTCGTTTAGCTCTTTTTCTGTCTGATTGAGAGAATGATGGTTAAAAGCAGAGAACAAAATCTACTGCCCTCCAATAAAATGAAGTAAACATCAGTTTGAGTGGTGCTTTTTAAAATTCATTTTTCATTCGTTTTCCTGACTCCTTCGAATTGTTTGAAGGTGCTGGTGTTTTTGTTTCCAAATATGAGAATTATTTTATTGCAAAAAAAAAAAAAAATTTCTTTATTTTTTTTTTTTTAATGAAAATCCTATTTATGATGGTTTTTTCTTCTTTTGTTCTATCAAAGCAGCTTGCTTTTGCTGGTGGTTCATTTAGATATTAACAAAGTTATAAATGGAAGTTTATGTTTTAAATACAATTTGCTCACAAACTCATTATTAGATAATGAATTTTGTTGGTGAGGGGAAGAAGTTATAATAATATATAAATGTATATATGTATACACATATGTATAGTGCAGTACAAAGTTTTTGTTTCAATGACCGAACTATGGAAAGTTTTGAAATTAATTTTTTTTATTGTAGTCCGCTAAGCTAGTGACCCTTCTGGTAGTATTCTGTGGGTAAAAGTTTTGCTCGTGTTTACCACGAGTTTATAGTTCGTAGACAATTTGGCTGTTGATGTGTATTATAAATTTAATTTTCATCATTTTTAAATATTAATTGTCGCAATAGGTCAAAAAAAAACTTTCGCAATTTGATGCTAAAGGTTACATAAATAAGGCGCTAACTAATAAAGATAAAATATCAAGAGCTTTTTTTTTGTTTATTTTTCTAATTTGTTCTTTATTAATTGCAATCTATCTAATGAAAATAAGCAATATTAATAACAATTTAATAATATATAATAGTAATTTGGCGTTGAGTAGATTACATCAGTATGTAAAGCTACTATTTAAAATTAAATAAAACGTATTTATATATGTTTCTATTAAGTAAAATGTTTTTTAAAGTACATTTGTAGGCGTATGCTTACTTAAAATGAAAAAGGGAGATCAAGCACATGACGCCTCTTCAGCCTGCTTGTTTCAGAACTGTCATCTAATAGACTAATAGCCAATATATTTCGGTGATTGCTGAGCCTATGCATATATTCTTCTGAAAATCTTTTTATTTCATCTGTTATTCTAGGCGTATTGAGATCATTGTGTATTATTTCATTTGTGACGAACTATGGTGGGTCGAGTATAGTACGCAGGGTTTTGGATTGGAACCTCTGTAATATTTCTATGTTTGAAGTTTTAGCTGTACCCCATAGATGAATACCGTACAATAGTGTTTTATTTTCAATACTTAACTTAGATGATGGACGTAAGAGCCAGTACAATTTTTTGAATTTGGAATTAAGTTGTTGCCTCTTTTTTATTATATGATTTCTACAAGTCTTCGGTCAAGATATATACCAAGATATTTAACACAGTTTGTATGAGTCTCATTATTTATTTGCACAGTTGGGCAGTCACATTTTCTTAATGTGAACGTAGCATGCTGAGATTTACGTTGAACTTTATACGAAGCTTCACCAGTGGAATCACCAACACCCAGTATGGCAGTGTCATCTGCATACGTTGCTACTAAAAAATTTACTTATATAGCAGTAATAAGTTATATATTATTTTATCTATAATTAATAAGTTTTCTTACTCATGTTTACATTACAAAATAGTAACCATAGCAATAGCTAAAAAATTGAAAAAATCCACAATCAGCTAATTAACAGTTGTAACAATAAGTTATGATTGAAAATTATCTAATCCTTAATACATTTCAATTTGCTCTTAAAGCAAATAAATAATTAAATTCATATATGAATTATCTAATAATATATACATTAACGCTATTAAGCTATGGAATGGTCTACCAATATATATTAAACTCATTCAGGGAAAAAACAGTTTTACTAAAGCACTTTTTGACTTTTTCTCAAACAAATAAATTCAAATCTCTCTGCATATTTCTTAAATATTTATCAATTTGCTTTTACTTTTTTTTATTTTTGTATATCTTCCTTTTCGCTTTTAAACATTATAATAATGTGATAAAGTTTACATAATACTGGATTAGTATAAGATTTATATTATAAGTACATTTTTTATTATATATATGTATATTATATTTTATTGTGTATTTTTTTCCGTTTTACCATATATGTCAATGTAAGATTTTAATGAACCATAAAAGAATTCTATTCTTAAGTGTTCTTGATATAAATGTAGGAACTGGTCCTCCAGGCCTAAGAAGGTCCGACAGACTGGGACAAAGGGGAGGATAGCCGGTAAACAAAACAATATATTGACAACACTGAACGAAACGAACATGAACAGACAGAAAGAAGTAACATGAACAGAAAGGAAGATGTAACAGAGGGACAGTATGAAAGTAGACGTTGAAAAGATAAGACAGAAGTTACAAAAATGAATTTAAAGAAATATACCTACATGAATTGTGAAGTTATCGAAAAGAATAAACTGTTAATAATACTTATATTTAATAATTAATCTAGAAAAAACATTGTAACAACTAATTTAAGGAAACTGAATTAAAACCAATAAAACTAATAAGAACAACTAAATAAACTAAAAGTGGGTTTCATTACAAAAGTAAACCTACATTTTGGGGGCTCAACCGGGATCGACCTGACAGATTGAGCAGAAAAGCTGCGTAGTGCGTGCAAAATATTTTAAAAGACCGTGTAAAACCAATTTGATAAGTGCAGAAATTATAAAAAGTGTTTCTAGAAAGTTATTCTGCTAAAAAAGACAAAACGTTATAGAATTTTGTGTATGTATACCTGCAAGAAACTGATCTTTTGTAATAAACGGTAAAAATCAACTTTTTAAAAATAAAAAAAAAAGGAACATCTTGAAAAGAAACTTGAGAATACCTAAATAGCTAACGGTTTTTCACATATGTACTTTTGAACAGCAAAACTTGGTAAAAAGTAGAAGTGAAAAAAAAAAGAGAGAAGGAACACAAAAGAAGTTCAAGTGAAGAAGAATTTTGAAGTAACTACATAGCAAAGACATAAATACATGCATGCACGGTTTAAATAAAACAACATTTCGGTAATACTAATATGTACACAGTACAAATTAAAAAACTGGGGAAATAAGTTTTGTTTGATGAAACAACGCTTTAAACATTAAAGTTTAAATAAGGAGTTCCATCAAGAAGTAAGAAGAGTGTGTTCGTGCGAACAATAATTCAACGGCATGCTGGTATAAATTAAGAGTGGATATTTGAAGAGCAAGATGCTAGAGAAATCGTTGCTGGAATTTGCGTAAGTCGGGCAGAGGAGTTGGAGTTGGTCAACAGCAGAAGAGAAGCAGTAAAGTTTACTGAGTGAAAGAGAGCCAATCAGGGTTAGATGTAAAAGCTGTAGTACGAGGTATTTATGAAATTTAATGGAAGATACGTGTGAGAGAGATTTCAAATGTAAAACAGTGAAACTAAATATACTTTATGTATTTTTATATAAGAAGGTGAATAAATTAAAAGAAATAATTGTAACAAATGTTCTAACATGATTGAAGCGTTTAACATTTGAGAATATTGAAATATTATATGAACTAATAGAATTTTTGACAATTGCATTGGGAATTGTGAGAAATAGAGAGCTTTTCAAGAAAAATAAGGTGCATTGGCTAATGGAATTTCCAAAGCTAACAGAGTTTAAGCTAATGTATGTGTGTTGTAATAAAATGCAAAGACATGCATTAGGGTGTACTAATTAATTGTGCGAAAATATTTGAACTACTGAAAAGCTCACTATTTGTAGTATTTTGTTTAAACTCAGTAATTCATAGTAATAAATATTCTGAGAATATTTTATGTTATTAAAGATAGTATATTCACAACGTATTGAAGGGAATCATTAAATTCACCGAGATCATATTTGATATTTTGTACTAAAGTACTATATATGAAAGACGTTAAATATATTAATGAACGAGGAAAACGTGGATATTATTGTAAATATTGTTGGATATAAAATAAGTTTTTAAGTACGCAAACAATAATACTGAGTTGGATTTTGTAAATAATTTATAATTTTGTGTAAATATTGAAAGATATTTTAAACATTTGCGAAAGTTGCGAATATTAATTTTCATAATAATTCAAAAATTTAATGTTAATGTAATTTTTGGTTTGCGTTGGATATAAAAGAGATTTTGTAATAGCTCGTATAGCTTTGGATAATAATAATTAAATTCTACACATAATTCGTATCCCAAACGCAACATTGAAGGTTATATTGACATTTGAAGAGTACAGTCTAATCTCTTTCGTTGAAATCGAAATCTGTAAGTTTTAATCGCTTAATTAGGATATTTTAATCTTTTTACGTTGACCGGATTTAAAATGGACTTATTAGGGATTTTAGGTATGTCTGTTGAGGACTTGAGGGCAAAACTGACGGAACTGGGTTTGAACGGGGAGGGACCAAAGATTATTCTTCAGGAGAGGTTGATCCAACATTTGAATAGGGAGCAACAGGGTAATGATAATGGTTCGGAATACGGCGAAGCGGCTTCGGGTATTCAGCCAGCAGTTGTTGCAGAACGTCCTGGATACTCCACTTTCACACTGAAAGATATTGAAAGTTCGTTGAGTAAGTTTTCAGGCGAAGGTCAACCTGGTATAAGGTCATGGTTAGACGATTTTGAGGACTGTGCGGTTACTGTTGGTTGGAATGAGCTCCAGAAATACATTTACGCGCGACAACTATTAGTCGGTGCAGCTAGAATATTTTGCCGTAGCCAAGGTACGATTCGGGATTGGATTTCATTAAAAACAGCATTAGAAAAAGAGTTTGGGGTGAAACATTCTGCCATTGAAGTGCATCGGCTATTGAAAAATAGGAAAAAACGCCCTAACGAAAGCTTGCGGGAATATTTGTATTGTCTGATGGAGATTGGTTCTCCTATATACCTAGATGAAATTAGTATTGTGGAGTACTTTATCGAAGGTCTACCTGATACTAGAGTCAACAAAACCGTGTTATACCAAGCCACTAGCATAGAAGACTTAAAGGTTAAGCTTAAGGTTTATGAAAGAGTATCTAAACCAGCAATGAATCTAGGGCTAAGCCTAGCACGGCCGAAAAAGGAAACCTCAACTAATGACATAAAGGAGGAAGTTATTGTACGCCGTTGCTTTAAATGTGGAGAAAAAAGTCATATAGCTCGCGATTGTCCGAGCGCCCAGACCAAATGCTTTAGATGTCATGAGTTAGGTCATAAGTCTTTCAATTGCAAAAAGGTCGAAATTAAAAAAGAATATATTAAGAAAAACCAACCAAATGATGCTATTCATACTCTATCCGATAATGATCCCAGTCCTTATAACCAAATATGGTCTCAATCGAATAGAATTTTCAAAGACATCAGAATTCTTACTTTCGAAGTGTCAGCCCTAGTAGACACTGGTAGTGATATAAGCTGTGTGCGATATGACACCCTGATGATGCTGAAGGACGTAAACGTCAGTGCCGAGAGAAGGAAAATGCTAGGAATAGGAGGTAGACAAATCGAAACCATTGGGTCGTTCGAAACTGAGGTCAATTTGGACGGAATTGAAGTGCCAATTAAGTTTCACGTGGCACGGGAAAGTGATATTCTGTATGCAGCAATCTTGGGGAACGATATTTTAGAGCATGTTGATATTTTTATTAACGCCGAGGGAGCCAAGTTTTCTACAAAGTCGATAGATCCTCAATGCTATGCAGCTAGTTTGAGTGGTAATGTGGGTACAGGCAAAATGGCCGTAGAGAATCAGCTGAGCCAAGTTGTGAAAGAGTTGGGCGAAATCTGCATTGCCTCAGATCACATTGATTTAGAAGTAAACCACTTAAAATGTCACTTTCGAGAGAATATTACGAGAATGGTAACGAATTACAACCCTATTAAACCTAAATCGTTTCCAGTTAAGATGAAGATCTTGCTTAAAGACGATACTCCAGTTTATCATAACCCGCGAAAAATGTCGTATGCAGAACAACAGACCGTTGATAATCAAATCACGGAATGGTTGAAAGAGGGCATAATTAAGCGTAGTTTTTCTGAGTATGCATCGCCAGTGGTACTGGTAACAAAAAAAGATGGCAGTAAAAGGTTATGTTGCGATTTCCGTCGATTGAATGAAAAATTGTGCGCGATAATTTCCCTATGACCATGATCGATGACGTGCTGCAACGGCTCCAAGAAGCCAAAGTATACAGTACGCTGGATTTGAAAAATGGGTTCTTCCATGTACCCATTGAGGAGAGTAGTCAAAGGTACACCTCTTTTGTTACCCACCGGGGCCAATTTGAATTTATGTTCGTCCCATTTGGCCTATGCAATTCGCCAGCAACATTTTGCCGATATATAAGTGCAGTGTTTCACAACTTGATTATGGATGGAACTATTGTCATTTACATGGACGATATGGTCATCCCATCCAGAGACGAAGAGGAGGGTATTGTAAAGTTAAAAAGGGTTTTGGAAGTCGCGTCACTAAACGGACTTCAAATTAAATGGACCAAATGCCAGTTTTTAAAGCGCAAAATTACATTTCTGGGTTATGTTTTAGAAAATTCTACAATTTTACCTTCAGGAGAGAAAACTAAAGCGGTTGAAAGTTTCCCAATACCTACAGATCGGAAGGGAGTGCAAAGATATTTAGGCCTCACTTCTTATTTCAGACGCTTTATTCCGAACTATGCGTTAATAGCCAAGCCCTTGTCCGATTTGTTAAAGAAGGACGTGAAGTTCAAGTTCGATGAGGAGGAAATGTTAGCATTCAGACAGTTGAAGGCTGCTTTGGTAGGGGCTAGCGTGTTGAGATTGTTTAACCCAAGCGCAGAGACCGAGATACACACCGACGCTAGTAAGCATGGGTATGGAGCGGTGTTGTTACAGCGAGACTCGGAAGATAGATTGTTACACCCAGTTCAATATATGAGCCGCAAGACAACATCATTTGAAGAAATGTATCACTCATACGAGCTGGAGGTGTTGGCAATTATAGAAGCTCTGAAAAAATGGCGGGTGTATGTTCTGGGGATTAAGATAAAAATTGTCACGGACTGCAATGCATTTGCGATGACAATGAAGAAACGCGATGTGCCGGTACGAGTCTCACGATGGGCGATATTTTTACAAGACTTTGACTATATAATTGAGCACCGATCGGGTACAAAAATGCGCCATGTCGATGCTCTAAGTAGAGCCGCCTGTTTGATGATGGAGGACTCACTACGCCATCGTATAAGAGAAACCCAGCTACAAGATGATTGGCTAAAGGCAATCGGTAAGATTTTAGAAACCCAGAGCTATGAAGACTTTTATTTGAAATACGGAATAGTACACAAGGATCCCACTAAGGAGCTTGTTGTCATCCCTGCCGACATGGAACGAGAGATAATAGAATTGGCTCACAAACAAGGCCACTTTGCGGCGAAGAAAACGGCAGACTTAGTGGAAAAATCGTTTTATATACGCAATTTGGGTACAAAGGCTGAGAGCGTTGTGAAGAATTGCGTTGAATGCATCATGGCAGAGGCCAAAAAAGGGCAAAAAAGAGGGATTGTTGACACCAATCGATAAAGCCGATAAACCACTAATGACGTATCATTTGGACCACGTTGGCCCTATGGAACCAACCAAGAAGAGATACAACCATATTTTGGTGGTCGTGGACGCTTTCTCGAAATTTGTGTGGCTTTATCCCACAAAAAGTACAGGCGTCCATGAGGTAGTAGAACGTTTGCAGAGACAAGCAGCAATTTTCGGAAACCCTGTGAGAGTGATAACCGATAGGGGTGCAGCGTTTACCTCAAACGAATTTGGCAGCTACTGCAAAGATGAAGGCATTCAACACTTAACGATAGCTACGGGGGTACCACGAGGAAATGGGCAGGTAGAGAGAATTCACCAAATTGTAATCCCTATGCTGACTAAATTATGCCTGGGAAGCCAACCGCAGAACTGGTATCGCCACGTTGAAAAGGTACAAAAAGTCATCAACAATACGCCAACAAGAAGTACTGGCAGTACACCCTTTGAATTAATGACTGGGCTTCATATGAGAGTAAAAGAGGAACCTAATATTGAAGGCCTACTCGAAGAAGCAGCGATAAACGAACTCCATCAAGAGCGTGATGTCATTCGAGAAAGAGCCAGAGGGAATATTCAAAAAATTCAAGAAGAGAATAAAAAACAGTTCGATAGAAACCGCATCGTCGAAAGAACGTACGAGGTAAACGACTTGGTAGCCATAAAACGCACGCAATTCGGCGCTGGCCTAAAGTTGAAACCTAAATTTTTTGGACCCTATAAAGTGGTCAAGAAACTAAACCATGGTCGATACGATGTAATAAAAATTGGTGAGTGTGAGGGATCCAGGAGATGTACTACTGTTGCTGAGTACATGAAGCCGTGGACTGCCGCATTCGGGTCGAGTGCGTCGTCAGGAGGGCCGAATGTAGGAACTGGTCCTCCAGGCCTAAGAAGGTCCGACAGACTGGGACAAAGGGGAGGATAGCCGGTAAACAAAACAATATATTGACAACACTGAACGAAACGAACATGAACAGACAGAAAGAAGTAACATGAACAGAAAGGAAGATGTAACAGAGGGACAGTATGAAAGTAGACGTTGAAAAGATAAGACAGAAGTTACAAAAATGAATTTAAAGAAATATACCTACATGAATTGTGAAGTTATCGAAAAGAATAAACTGTTAATAATACTTATATTTAATAATTAATCTAGAAAAAACATTGTAACAACTAATTTAAGGAAACTGAATTAAAACCAATAAAACTAATAAGAACAACTAAATAAACTAAAAGTGGGTTTCATTACAAAAGTAAACCTACATAAATAAATAAATAAATAAAATAAATAAATTACAATTTACCCTCAATTCTTTTTGTCCAGTCAAATATAATTTACTTTTATCAAATTTACTTTAAATCCATCTAAAATCTACCTAATTAAAACTACAATTCGAAAGGTAACTATTTTTAAATAAATATCTATATAAAAAGGAAAACTAAACTCATTTCATTTTTCTTTTCCCACTTCAAATATAATTTACTCCTTGGTAATAAATGGTATTTAATAAATTTCTTTAAAGAAGTTACTTAAAAAAAATTTATTTAGCACAGAACTCTCAAATCAAAAATGTTAATTCCGTTCACTTTTCCTCTTACCCAATCATTTAAATTTCCTTTCAGCCCGCTTATTTCGAAATATATATTTGTATATAAATTTGTGTGTTGTGTACTTAAAGTCCTTAAGCAAAAAAAAAAAAAGGGTTTTGGTGTTCGTCATTTTGGGAAAATATTGTATTTCCTTCATATTTTGATTCACATTTATTTATATTATATTATTTGTAAATGATTCAGTTTGAATGAACAACTAAAATAACTACATAGAAAAGAAGAAAAAGGGTGGATTTTCTCACTTGCCTGCCATCGTTTAGCGAAGTGTTTAATCAAATTTTGTTAGAAATCAAAATTTTTAAAGAAGACAAGAAAAGAAAAGCTGAAGACTTACTGGCTGGGGTACACACCAAGGCTGTTTCACGACCACCACTTCGCTCATCAGCACCTAAATTCTCTTCGAAGCCAGGCCAGGCCTAATTGTATGCTAATTTTAAGCAGCAGCGCAGTTTTTTTTGAGCGTCTTTAAAAAAATTTTAAATTTTTGTACTAAACGCCAACATGAAATTAATTAATTTTTGTTATTCGAACTTTTTTTCTCACATTATTATTGTTGTTTTACGTTTAGCAGGCTTAAAGTCGTTCTAAATTACTTTTGTGATTGATATTAGCTACACAACTCCCAATGCCAAATAGATCCCTTTCGTAGTATTGAAAATTCTTGGAAATGAAGGTGCATACTATTCGACGTCCACTACATGTGGGCATTTAAAAATATTTTTTCTTATGCAAACCCCTAGTACCTATTCACTACGTAGTGATGTATTTGCAACCAACTGCACGATCATGACCGTTAGTCATTCTCTCATTTTATAAAACTCCAAGAACGGTTTTGTTTAATATTAATACGTATTATTATTAGTTTTTTTTTTCATTATAAAATGTTTCCCAAAACAAAAGCAACCAAATTCAGGAAAATAATAATAAATAAAAACAGTAGCGCTACAGAAAGATCAGTTTGCTAATTTTAACTGGAAATAAATCTTACAAATACAAATTACAAATAAGTAACTGCACACATACATACATACAAAATTAAGTAGGAGCGTGTATACTTATTTGTCTGTTTGAACTAAAACACAAAATAGGAAAAATAAATAAAGAGAAACTTAAAGAATTGTTTGCATTTCCTGCTTAAGTCAGCATTATGCTGAGTTGTACTACAAAATGTTGTTGGTTGGTCGGTTGGTTGGTTGTGCCATGAAGAATAAAAGTGTTTGATTTTTAATTCCCTGTTTTTTTTTCTTCTTGCTGTTGCTGTTTCGTTTTTAGATTTTATGGAACTAAACTAAATATGTATGTATGTATGTATAGTATTAAAAGCAGCAGCAGCAGCCAAATGGCACAGCAGCTGTGGCCATTTGTGCAAACTGTTTAATTTTTACGAATTTTATACTTTTTATTTATTTTTATGTGTTTCTTTAAACATTGTGATTTTGTTTTAGTGTAAAATAGCAACAGCATTGTCATTGTCACACAAACTGTATATTCGTATATATGTACATACATACATACGTATTGCTCATATGATAACAATTGTCTATGAGAAACTTTTATAGATGTGCGATTTATGCATTTAGGTATGCATGTCAATATGTATGTTTGTGTGCGAGTGTCTTAACAGAACTTCGCAAGAAAGAGCTGTGACTCTATTACAGATCACAACTTTTCTTTTAGTTGTGATTTAAACTAAGAGATGATATTGTATTGCGAGTAAAATGTCGCCGATAACGATAAATTGCTATCGAATGTATCTCTAGCTTTTGGGCTTTATTGCAACTTCTCGATCTCGACAATACAAAAACTTGTTTAGTTGTCGAACAGCTTCAAATCCTGAACTCGTTTCTATATTCGAGCGCTATTGAGCCCTGAACCAAGGCTGGCTCAACACTTTGAATTTTCTTTGAAAATTTCTGGGGACCCGAGATGATGACTACCAGGTAAAATAAACCTAAAATTTCTTTTAATATTCTGTTTTATGCTAAAATTTTCATGAGCATGATTTAATTCTGTCTTTTGTTATTTTCTTTAACAATACGAGCAGATCAGCAGCAAACACAAGTAAAACAAGAAACAAAAACTCATGGGTATAACCAACAACCAACAACCCATCCCAAATCAAATCAAATCAAAGCAAAACAAAAATATTTTTTATAGTTTTTCGCACAGTAATTTTCATTGACATTATAGAGGCACACTGTGCCAGTAAGCAAGTTTGATGGCCATAATAAAGAGAGTCGTGTACATGTGTGAGTGTTAAATTTGGGAGTTCCCTGTGATTTTATTTCATTTGGCTTAAGCCTAAACATCCATTAATAACCCAGAACAAACATTAAACATCAAATGTCTGTTTAAACATCTCCGTCATCATAATCATCATCATCATCATCCTCATCACCATCATAATGGTAATAATGATAATTGTTGTTGTTCTTGTTGTTTGTGGAAGGTAAGTTGGCTTGTCTTTTCCTCAGTCAGTATGTCAATAATGTTTATTTGTGCATTTGGTTGCACCAAATTTACTTTAAGGATTTTCAATTGCTTTTTTTCGTCTTCTGTTTTCTACCATTTAAGAGGTGAGTGATTGTTGGCTGTGAAGTCTCTGCTTAAATTTGTTGTCTCTCCGTCATATTCGTATCCATTGAATCGTGTTTAAATTGCGTTTACTTTGAAATATCATTTATTATCATATGGTTTGTTTTATCTACTGTATTGGTTCTAACATTTTCTATTAGCTTGTTTAAGGACAATAGTAAAATCTTGTTTTATTATCTTTATTTCTTACTTTTCTTCTTTCAATGGCGGGCAGTGAGATTTGATTGATTTTTGTCCAGGTTTTTGACAAAGTACAGTTGATGTGTTGGCTTCTATTATTATCTTATTATTATCATTTGGGGCCAGTTGTGCACTTCGATCAAAAAGATCTTTTGTGCAACCTTTGTTCTCTATAGAACAAGATTTAGACTAGTACTAAATTTTTTTACGGCCTTACGGTCCTTGGGATCCAACAATCCAGTGACCAGGCATGTGGTTCAGCGGCTATACGAAGCGAAACATTCGCTAATGATACAGAGTCTGCTGTAATCACTGTTTACCAGTTTCAGTTCTTTGAGATTGTAATTTAGCTTTCAATGACCAGGCATTTATTCTGAATATATTCTAATATCTTTTCTGCCCAAATTCACGATCGGACTTCACTCTGCGGGGAAGGGCTCTCCAGCAAGGCTTTCTTCCTCCCATTACCATGGAATGTTATGATAATTCATTTGGTGGGTGGAGTAACCATACGCTGCTTCCTGCAAAGGAATTGAATTATGGTGTCGATATAACTGAACGTTAATAACTCATATATGATTTAGATACATTAAAGTATTATATTTTTCCCTTGAGATATTGTCGAATCAAGGGCTTCCTTTCCGATTTTGGGGAAGTAAGAAATCTTCTATACATTTCCAGCTGACTGAGATGGATGCTTACAAATATGTAATGGGAGAGTCAACAGCAGTATTGCCTCTTAGGTGGTTGAAGAAGGTAAAATGCACAGGTTGGTGGGAGTTAATGCTGATAATGACATCGATGCGTACATCACTACAGCGATATTGCATTAGTTAATGATTTCCAACTGAAATTCATCCGAATTAAATCATATAGGCACCATAGATAACAACCACGTTTGAGTTCCGCAAGATAGAGCCAAATTTCCTACAACTTTTGCCATATTGGAAATTCTGCACGAATTATTAGAGGTGAAAGTGATGTTTGATCGGTTCCAGCCTCACCAAACACAACAATGTCATCACCAGAATTGCCATAGATTGGAGCTCCCAAGGGAACAGAATTAGAGGATACCCGGCACATACATGAAGAAGACAGGTTGAAGCTGAGGTTAACATCAGTGAAAAGAGCTAAGAGAAATATATGAGTTGGTACTGAACCCTACGCTTCTTATATGAACGACGGAAACTTATGTATTTAATCATCTAATAAGGTAATACTATCTCGGCTGCGGGATACTGTAATTGTACTCATACTAACTTTGTTTAAGCTGCATGTTTATGCTAAATTATCTTAAAAACCTCCATAACTATTGACACTGTTTAAATTCAGCCGGCCTTGCAAGTCAGATTCAGTAAGAACCAGGCATATCGGCCCCCTGACAGGCCACAGCTAAAAAAATTTCAACTGCATGTAGTCGTAATATAACTCACAGACTTGTAGTCCTGGTGGGTATAAATCACTTCTATTAATTCTTATTGAAATGCCTGTTACTACTTAAAGTCACCTGGAGCCCTTGAACCCTTAACCCCATATATTTCATACATAATGGTATCGATAGAACGAACCCTCAAGTTCATTGAAAATTTCAAAAATCTCTCACACACAAGTGCTTTTTTCTTTCAATTTAATACTAGCCACCTCTTGATGAAACACCCTTTAGAAACATATTTACCTTTTATGACCAAAACTAATAGCTACCATTTTCAATACACCTTTTTCAAAAATTTTCAAAAATGGAAAAGAAATAAATTTATCTCGCATTTAATTAATCATTTGATAACATTTCTTTGACTCTATATAAGTTTTAGCATTTCATTTGCTTTCCCTGCCAACTTGAATTTTATGCCTCTCAATGAAATCTGCTCTGCTTGCTCTTCATTAAGAATCTCTCATTTATAAATCTTAGCTGCAAAATTTTCGTTTTGCTTTCACAGCAAAAAAATATATATAATTATATTTTAAGCATTGTTTAAAATTGCTTAAATACAGCATCAAAATCTCAACGCTCTTCTTACAAGCAAAACTTGTTTGAACAGTTTTTAAACAGCTGTCGTTGCCAGCAAAAAAGAAGAAAAAAAGTTGTAAAATCATCACACGCGCATACAAATGCACAAACACACTTACACGCTTTTACATTGACATTCGGAAAAGGACGAAGGATAAAGAGGATGCAAATATTTAAAAGATTAAAACGTGTATAAAATGGGAGGGTTTAGTTGAACCCATTAACAAAACAATCGCAACAGCCACAACAACAACAACAACAACAGCATGTACGATTTTAAAAGTTATAATTTTATAATTTCAAATATTTTCATAAGTACAATGTACTTGGGAAAACAAATACTGCTCTCTACACATCTACTACTGTTACAAAAAAAAAAATGGAAGAGACAGAGCCAGATAGAGAGAAAGAGAGAGAGAGAGAGAGAGAGAGGGAGAGGGAGAGTATACTTCCATACATACTTCAGCAGCAAAAGCGTTACAATAACGTGTGATTAAAAAAGGTTGTTTTATATTGTTAAGGGTTTGAACAGTGTGGGAACAAAGTTAGAAGTATGGTTAGGTTAAATATTTAGATCAGGGGCCGCGCGAATGCACTCCCCTCGATCGGGAGACTGCCAAAATTATTTTTGCATTCACATACGCGAAAGTATGAGCTTTCGTACACAGTGTTTTCAGTATATTTCCCCAATTTGAAATTTTTCATACCCAGAAATCCCCAAAATAACATTTTTATTCACCCCAAAAATTTTTTATATAGATTAAAGGTTATTTTATTGCGGAATTTCGGTTTTTTACTAAAGTTCAATAAATGAAAAATTTTTTTAGTTAGTTCAATACATGTAGTGCAACCTCCTCCATTTTTAAAATAACGGTAAATCTCGAAAACGCGAGCTAACCTAGAAAAACGGATAGCACCACTGAATTCAGCGTACCCGAATTAGGTTTAGTCACTGGGTGCCCCGTTTGTCGGTTTTTTCAACTAGCACAGTGTAATTATACAAAAACTGTACATATTCAACCAAATTAATGTTTGAATTAGAGAGGTGCGCTTGAGTTTATTTTGACTCACGTCACGCACGCTCGCTCTTAAGAAAATTTTCTTCAATCACTAATTTTAACGAACGAAAGGCGAAAAGAACTCTTATGATCAATCACATTTGTATTGAAACAAAATATAAAAGTAAAAATATTATTTATAATACATAATTCTCTGATCGCAAGCAGCCTAAGTCTTAAAACATAGTTTCAAGAAAGCCGTGTTTTCAACATTAAGCAATTTCTTTGACAAAATCAAAATGGGCAATTTAGAAGAATTTTTTTTTTATATCAGAGATTATGGTATGGAAAAGTTCATACAAGATTTAATGAAAACATGTCTTCTACGATATTTTGCCACCTGTTGCAAATTGTATACGACATTTATTCAAGATTATTTGAATTCTGTTTTCTTTGCAACTTTTTAACAATCTTATATGGAGACATTTACATTTCACAGAACTTTGAATTTCTGTTGGTAGGTTATTATAGCATAAATAACTTGATACTACCTTATATCGACTTAGGCTGCTATTGCTTATGAGCACAGACATATCGTTCAGTTGCACAAACAACCGACAATTACTCGAATCTGCTTTCCTGTTAATAACCGCCCTTTATTTGTTCCAGTGCTACAGAGCCTGCTGCAATACCTACAATTTCTCTACGCGTGACACGACATTTTCACCACAACTGCACATCTCTAGTTTGAATGCTTCAATTATTATAAAAATTTATTTACTGATTTAATGCATTTCTTTACCTAATTTTATGGGAATAATTGCAAATTCGTTTAAATAATAAAACAATCACTGCCTCGGTTCTAACATTTTTGCCACACACTGTATTTACCTTAATAAAGGACAAAAACATTTTTTTTTTTTACATTTTTAAAACAGACTAATTTTAAAAGCAAATACAATGAAACAAAATACAATGAAAGAAAAAAATCTATGTATTCAAATGTTGCAAGTTACAATTAAATGTAATTGTGTTTAGTTCAATGGCTCAAAATCTAAAGCAAAAGAAGGGTTGGCTTTGTATTGTTTGTCGTGAAGGAAAAAATGATTTTTGTGTGAAAAAATAAAAATCGTTAAAATGCAAAAAGAAAACCTGTCCCTTTAACCCCTAATGTTAAACATACAAATGAATAAATGCTATTGGATTTCGAGTGCATGAACACTAACTACTCTGCATAATTTTTGCCAATATTCCACAATTAAAAAAAAAATTAAGTTAAATGATTTAATAGTCTTAAATTAAGGGAAAAAAACCGTTAATCTCGTATGTGCAAAAAACATTCTTGATGACTTGTTTGCCGCTGTGACTCCATTAGTGCGAGTCACATTCGCACAATTTGGGGATAAATATGAAAAGGCGGCAATTTCTACATTTCCCTATTATGTGAAAAACTATATACAAATTTGCTCGTAGGAGGAAGTAAAATTAGTTGGATGAATGCAAACAAATTTTTCTGTGAAACTTTAAGACCTGGGGCCAAATCGTCGTATTCGATATCGAGTGAACTATAGAGCAAAAATAATGTAAAACAAAAGCAAAATAAACAACAAACACACGGCATAAGTGACGGAACTCGTTCCATATCGAATGCGACGATTTGGCCCCTGGCATTGAAGAGACTGATTTAAAACGATAGCGAACAGTGCACAGATACTTTTTCTTTAAATACATATATGGTGATTAAATTTGATATGAATTGAAAAAAATCTTCAAAAATTCTGCCAGATAGAAAGAAAATTTCCAAATGATTAATGCAACAGTCACAACTTTGCCAAAAAAAATTGAGTTGCCATTGTCCATAATTTTACAAGGCTTGAGTTCGATTTTTACTTCCTCAAAATTGAGAAAGATTTTTTTGTGACAGAACTGGAGTGACCAACAAATTCAAAACCTGCTGACTGGGGTACATACCATGGCTGTTTCACGACCACCAGGTAGCTCATCAACATCCAAACTGCTTCGAATCCAGGGCATGACTAATTGTATACTGTTTTTAAGCAGCGAAGCATAGCTATCCTTAGGCCTAGATATCTATATTTAATCTTATTGATGAACTTTCCATTTTATCACTGTGGAATATACTTTATATTCTCTCATCAACATCCAATTGATTTCGAATTTTGATGAGTGCGTTATGTCAATATGGGCTGTCAGTCTTGTGAGCAGCCCACTTGTGCACTTTGTCTTTTTCTTGCGTTTTTTGCTCACCTCCTCGTGTGTCTAGTTTGCATAATTTGCAGTGACTTTTACCTTTAAACTATGCTTTAAAAACTAATCGATTCTGAAAGGATTTAATTTTTATTTACATTTTAATTTAAAAAGTATATTTATTATCAGTCATATGAAAATCAAGTTCAAGTGAATGAAATTTAAGAGAGATATGACAAGCAAATTTTGGGAATTTACTAGCTGGGGGACAACTAAAATATGTATGTTATAGAAATCTTGTAAACGACATTTAATCACTTAGTATTCTTTTTTCAGTTTAAGATCTTAAAAATAAATCATTAAACGTCGTTTAAAAAGATCAAATAATGTGTATTCATATACTTAAAAAAACTTTTTGAAACAAAAATCATTTATGTAAGACAAGTAAATTTTGCGAATTTATTAGCTGGGGGACAACTAAAAATTTGTATTTTACTGTAAATTTTAATTTTGTTATTGAACTTCTGTGTTGTAATACATTTATATTAAATTACTTTTTCAGGCTTAAGTTCAACCCTTGGTTTGTCACTACTTTTAATTAATATCAATTAAGTAAAGAAAAGTAAAATTTAGTAGCTAGATGGCTGTTTCTGGGTAGCAAACACCCTTCATCAGCACCCTATGAACTTTGGACGTGTCAAATTTCACAATTATGGCACAGCCGCTTTAACCACTCGGCAACCAAAGCTCACGTAATTTTACCTTCTGTTTGTATACTTAACTAACATTAACCAAAGCAATGATATTTTTGCAGTCTTGTGTATGTTATAGAACTTTTTTATATAACGTTTAATGACTTATTTTTCTTTTTTTCAGCTAAAGATCTTCAAAATCTGTCAAATAATGTGTATTCATAGACATTTTGTAAACAAGAAATTTTCTGGTCTCACTCAACAAAATTTTGCAAACATTCATCTCGGCCGCTTCACTCTGGCCGCTCTGATAGTGTTGAACAAATTTCTAATTTTACAGTTTCCGAGGTTCACTGGTACCTATTTACTTTCAAATTAATAAGATATGTTAAAACGAGAGCGCGATCTAAAAATTGTAAGCTTGTGCAATGGTCTACAGTGCCTCGTGCACTAATATAATAAACAAATTCATACTTAAGCTATTTTTAGGGCTTAAAAGGATTTTAGTTCACACGTTCATAAGATACTTAAGAATTGGTTGAAAAAGCAAAATTATAAATCGTTAAATCAAATTCCGTAAATGAAAAAAATTATTAAAAGCTGTTGTTCTTTGACTTTGACAAAACAATAGAGGACGGCTTTTTTTCTTTACTAAATCTTCAAAAAAAAAAAAAAAAAAAACTCAAAACAGATGCCAACGAAATAGTTTTGAATTATGTATTTCTAAACTAGTTTTACCACTTGTATTTTAATCTTTCAATGTTGGTAGTTTTTCACTTAATGTTTTTTAAATCAATTGTTCGTTATATGAACCATGTACTCAAGCCTGTGCATGTGTGTGTGCATGTGAAAAAATAGCCATAGATTTTTAAAATTTAAATCCAACTACTCTGACTATATACATACATATGTACATAAATACTAACATATGTATGTAGCTGCCTGCTTGCCTGATTGACATACAATTTTCTATGCCCTTTTGTTACCAAAACAAATTCCACCAAAAAAAAAAAAGGAGAAAAAAAACAACACTGCAACTACAAAAACCTTTCGAGAATCATCAACGGTGTTGTTGTAATTCATCACCTACAAATCAATCATTTTGACGAAATCTCCAGGAAAAGCGAATTGTAAAGAACGAAACAAGACAAAATGGAGAAAACTGAAGAAGAAAAGCAACAGAAAATCTTTATCATCATCGTTGTTGTTAAACAAACAATAGAAAATCTACAAAAAAAAAAAAAAAAAAAGGAACGACTGGAACCTTGTAGGCTTTTTTTTATTACTTTGTTGTGTATTTTGTTCATTTGTCTTGGGTATTAAAATTGAAAGCAGATGAAAAATAACTAAACTAACTTTTCGAGCAACGATAAATAGATAGGATTTTTATTTCAAAATCTTTAGCACTACAGCAGGCCGTACAAGTCTTGGAAATGCATTTTCTTTTTTAGTTCTTGCATTTACGTTTTACTACAGAATATCATACATGATAAATTGTAGCTGTATCATGTGCGATAGAACTATAAGTACGTAGTAAATTTTGGGAAATTTTGAGCAAAAATATTTGCAGAAAACTCTACATAGATCTGAGGATTTGTATTTGACATTGAGAAAATTTGGAACGAAAAATTGGAATTTTAATTTGGAGAATTTCACATGAAATTACAAAGTTCTAATTTGAAATTGAGACAATTTCAAACATAATTGAGACGTTTTAATTTGCAATACAGAAAATATGTACATACATATTTTGTATGTATAAATAGGTACATATAATGCATCAGTTTTGGTTTTAGCGCAAGAGCCCTGCCGAAATTGTTGGAGTACATGAACCGTTTTAAGAAAGCAGGAGTAGTTTCAAAATGGTCCAATGTAATGCAAATATGGATCATTATGAATAAAAAAATATTATTTGGCAATACTCGCCACACATGAGGTAATCCTTGGAGTAGTGGCATGAAGTATTTTCAAGACCAATCCTATGTCAATAATGTGCAGAGTAGTTACTTATACCAGTTTTTTCGATTACTCTGAAGTAATTAATTATTTATTTGTTTATTAAATAGTAAGTTGCACAACTTTTTATATTCTAAGTAAACAAATATTTTACAGAAATGGTTTTGCCTTATATCTTAAATATTAATAGGTTTCAAAACAGAAAAAGGGGTAAATGCATTTATAAATAACTATAATTTTAAAGGAAAACTATTAGCAAAAACCTTCAATGTAAATTACTCTGAAGTAATGTTTTTTTTTTTTTTTTTTGGATCACGCGGTCCTCTCGTGGCACATTGTTATGTAAAATGGAACATGTTTTCTTTTATATATGTATATTTGGATTACTCTTGGACTGGTCCTGGTCCCTTGTGAAGTACTCTTTATAGGTGTGCAAATAGTAGTCTCGATTT
Source organism: Sturmia bella (assembly GCA_963662145.1). Classification (NCBI taxonomy): domain Eukaryota; kingdom Metazoa; phylum Arthropoda; class Insecta; order Diptera; family Tachinidae; genus Sturmia; species Sturmia bella. Next base: position 16,664,525 of record OY759172.1, on the reverse strand, counting down.
TTTTTGAAAGACATAAACTTTAACATACGTACCGTTAGCTTAATAGAGAAAGGACCTCAGTTGGGTTTTTTTCAAGTCGGCTTATTGCCATTTGTTGATGTTTTAAGCAATTTTGTATTAAAATTTTCAGTAAACTCGACTTTGAAAAAATCGAGTTGCGACCTTTTTATATTAAGGTTGTGCAGTATTTAACTGATAAATGCCTGCCGCTTAAGAGAGTTTCACGTTTATGTAATCTTGAGTTGTAGCGTTTTCTTTGATCCACCTATTTTATGTACAAATTATTCTTTTAAATGCCTCCGGCTTTACTGGTTTTCATTCTTAAATGCAATATACTCGTACATTTGATGACAACTAATGAAGCATAAAACAAAATTTTATGTTTAAATGTTGTAACGAACTTTTTGAAGCATTCAGCCTGATCAGGGGCCAAATTCTGGCACTCGTGATTGAACGATTTCGTTATGGAATGCTGTGCGTTTGTTGCTCATTTTGTTTTTGCTCTACATTGTTTTTATTATCAAGTATATTCGATCACGAATGCCAGAATCCGGCCCCAGGGTTGGTGAAGTCGCAGTCGTTTAAAGAATTATTCGGTAGCACGACAACTATTCGACAACTACTGATTTGTAATAGATAAAATCTAAAAACAGTGTTGTGAAATTAAAAAAATAAAAATAAAACTTGGCAGCACTGGTTGAAACTGACAAATAATAACATTTCTTAGGCGGTAATTTTCACTATTGAAAAACATTTAAAGCCCGTGAAAAAAATAATCAAAATTTTGTTGAGTGTTGCTGCCTTTTCATCATCTGATGAAAATGGTGAGTACAATAAAGCCGAGTCGATTGCATTGCGAAGGAAATTGCGACAATAATCTGACGTGCACGAAATCATAAGCCGAAAAAATTTCATACACAAAACATAAATTATGAGTATACAAATGCTGTTTTTCAGATTCTTGAGTTATTTTAGATTATTCAAAGAAGCATTCAAATATGTCGTTCAAATATGTACGTATGAAAAATCTAGCTAATTCGAAGCGGCCACACTTCGAAGGCGGGTGCTGATGAAAAGCGTAGCGGCTTCGAAACAGCTAGTTATTCCCTCGCCAAAGGTTTGTGATTTTTTCTTTGTCTGGCCTAATTAATATCAATCACAACAATAATATAGAATGATCTTAAAACCGATAAAAGTATTTTTTTCTTCTTATTATCATTTGAGGGCAATTGTGCTCGACCTCGACCAAAAAGAAATACGTATATAAAAGCAAATGAAAGGGAATTTGTTTTTCGTGAAGAAAATACACAAAGGAGTAGCGAAATATTGAAGATTTTAATAAAATAAAAGCAATCTCCAGCTCAAAATATTTAACCGAAGAAAAATTAATAGAAAAGGTAGAAAAACTAGTAGCAAGCATATCAAATTCTAGTGTAACCTTAAATTTCCACTCAAAAAAAAATTTACTGAAGCTGGTATTTTTTATAATACACCGGTGATGATTTATGATAATTTTTAGAATCTGCTGTTGATGTTGAAGGGTATTTAGTGCAGCCAAAAAATCCCAATTTCAATTCAGTAAAACTGTCTTTGGAGGGAGTTAAAAAATCGGTAAAATATTTTAATAAAAAGAAAATCTAATTAAAATTGAAGAAATTTACATTTTGTCCCATGTAAAAGTACTCAACCTAAAAATTCTTTTTCTTGGAGTGCGTCTTAAAATACACTTACACTTACACTCACACACGCATACAACATCGCAGTCTGCAAATGCAGCAACAAGATTCATCTAAATTTTGATGTATGAAATGCATTAGTTTCAGATTAAAAAAGAAAATACCTTCATTATTTTCGCTGCGTTAATCTTGAAAAAAAAAAACAACCTTTAATTGTTGATGAACTACGAGACATTTTTTTTTGTACGTAAAACATTGTGCTGCTTTGTTCAATCCAATCTGCTCCTTTTTTATTATTTTGAAAAATTACATATTTTTAAGATTGATATTGGAAGATTATATGATTTCTTATGTTACACAAAACTCAAAGAACAGAAAAAAAAGAAATAAATCGTAAATTTTTGTGAGTAAAAATTAAAGAAATTATTTTAAATACCCACTTAAGGTGTGTCCACGTCCACAATGCATTGAAATTTGATTACAAGACACCAGAAGAAGAGGAATTGGGCTTTTGTTTAATAAAAGTATTTTTTTTTGTTCACCAGATTTCAATAATTTGATATAGATTTGACAGAAAAGTTCCATTTGTATTAAAACACGATTATTTTGAGTCATTTGCTTTTCGAGGTCATTGAATGCCGCAACAATCACAACTTCTTTCCCCTTCAAAAAAAAAAAAAAAGAAAAATCACGCTTCAAAATTGTTGCATTTCCTGTTTTAGGACTGATTCTATGAATTAGAAACTCTGATTTTTCTTTGGGTTATGGGAAGTAATAAAACCAGTACATACTTTACATATTAAAGAGTTTTTTTTTTGTAGTCAAAGAAAATTTCACAAGACGATTAAAATCGTTGTTACTTTTTACCTGTTCTAAGTAAAATAGGCAAATAAATAAACGTAACGTACCTGCCTTACAGGAACATGCGTTGTTTGCTGTCTGTTGAAAAAACCTGTTGGGAAATCCTTTAAAACATTCAAACAAAAATCAACAGTTTCACAAAACCATAAATGGCTGATAAGAAGACTGTGGCAGCACTTGAATTAGTTTCGACTTGACAGTAATACGTCAATGGCAGTCAAAAACGAATTTTACTTCTTTATAAAAACGAAATAAATAAAAAGTTAAAATGGTTTTTAATGCCTGTATATGTGTGTGTGTGTGTGTGTGTGTGTGTGTGTGTGTGTGTGCATTTGTCATTATTTGTTAGTTCGCCGCCAGTATAGACACATTAGACGTTTTTTTTTTTTTTTGAAAATTAACAGTCATTAATTTTAATTGGTTTATTTTGATATCAATAAACCATAATGGGTACTTTTATTGCATTTAAATTAAATTTAGAAAGATTTTTTAAATTTAGTTTTGAAATTGAAGCTTAGGCGGATGACTAATGAAGTCCACATTCGTTTAAGCAATTGAGGAGACTTGAAATTAATGCTTAAACTACATTTCAAGAAAATAATATTGTTTATCACCTTTTAGAGTGACCACATTGGCATTGTTTAAGAAAGTTACTGAGGAGGTGGTAGGAGAGCAGCCCTACACTCCACCTACTGCTTTTGCCCTGAACAAGCCAGATGAACGGATGAAAGACTACACCCTGCTTAATTCGCAGTCCGCTATATCTACCAATTCAAGCAGTGTCCGTCTGCCTAAATAGTTCGCTCTCTTGTAGAGAAAGAGCTGAAAGCCGGTAGAGGGAAGTGTTTGACACTATTCTCCTCCGCTTCAGTTCTGCAGCCTCTGCAGAAGTCATGATACGAAACACTTAGTCGTCTCGCGTGTATTGTCATAAGACAATGTCCTGTTACAACAGCTACTAGGTGCAACTTTTGCCGAGAAAAATCCGACAGATTTTTTTTTCTAGCTATAGCTGGGCCACGTGAGCCCCGATAATCGGCAGGTGATCTCATTTTACCAAAAGTTTAGTTAAATTTGTACAATGACCTAAATAAAAATTAGCTTTCTATTTACATATATATCTTTCGCTACCTTTTGCTCTAATTGTTGCAATGGCTGAGTACGGGATATATCAAGAGAAAGTAGGGTATCAATTAGTACATCAGACCGGTTCAATTTATAATGACAAATATTTGTTGGTATTGTGCCATCGATTTTTTAATGGTTTTTGGCATGAGAAGTTCCGTTAAGTCATATACAAAAAGCGTAATTTTCGAGGTATCCGATTTTCAGCTCCTTTTCTTAATGAGGGAACGGTACATACATACATACATATGTACATACATACGTGTGTACGTATTGATACCAACGGAAAAAATATTAAACCAGAACAACCATGTTATGTACCCCAGCTAATAAGTCTTCAATTTTTTTTTTCTTCTTTAAAAATATGGATCCCTACAATTTTACCACCAAAATATTTCTCGACTCTCAGGAAGTAAAATCAAACTAAAGCCTGATAAAATACCTAATTAACAATTGCAAATTATAAGCTTCCACTTAATAATTTGATATCCAATAAGTAAGAGTGCTATATTCGGCTGGGCCGAATCTTAAATACCCTTCACAATGATATATGTACCATGCTGATTGATTTTTGGTACCAAAAGTTGTTTTATTTGGCTTATAGTGTCGATTTCTTGCGAAATCGGTAAACGCTATATATCGGGTATATATAGACCGATATAAAAAATTTTTGAATTTTACCTTTTAACATCCTATATGTACCATTCTGATTGATTTTTGGTGCCAAACGTTTTATTTGGCTTATAGAGCTGATTTCTTGAAAAATCGGGAGACGTTATATCTCGGGAATATATGGGCCGATTTCAAAAATTCTTCGATTTTTGGGATCTAATGGGCATTAAAAATGATATGGCTAACTTTTCAAAAAAAAATTTTTTTTCAAAAATCTGAACAAAAAAGTGGCCAAAAATACCCCTAAAACCCGGTTTTTTATATATCTCGTCTAGCCGTGGATCGATCTTACTGAATTTCAATAGCAGACCCATTACCGGGATTTAACACATTTTAGCGAAAGAATGAGGCTTCTATCTCAAACCCTTTTCTCAGAAACGGTATTTCAACGACTACAAACGGACAGACGGACATCGGTTAATCGTAATCTCTATTGATTCTGATCCAGAATATATAAACTTTATGAGGTCTTAGATGGTTATTTCAATGCGTTACAAACGGAATCACAAATTTATATATATGTATATACCTTTGTGAAGGGTATAAAAATTGTTAATATTCGAATTTATAGTCAACTTCATGCCACTGTGCGCCACAATCCTTCTCGCAACAATCATGAGGGTTTTATTTAAATTTTAAAATTTAACCAACCGTTCGCTGTTAGTGAAGTGCAAGTAAATGTATACGCGTGCAGCGTAAAATGGCCCATTCGTTCACTCAGTCAGTCGGTTATTTACGACGATGATTATGATGACGTAGTAACTAACGATAATAATTATGACAGTGATTGTTTCTCGAAAGAAACGTTTGTTATCATATGATTTCATGTTGCTTCGCTTCTTTCATTCTCGAAGAGTACTACTACTTACTATACATGTAGTACTTTCTATGTACATCCATACATATGTACATATGTATGTATTTTCTTTTTGTAACCTATCAGCCATACATTCATACTTACATACATATGTATGTATGTATGTACCTATTTCTGTTAATTTTTGCTTTGCTCCACACACTTACTTTTAACATTAATGTCATATTGATATGTAGGTATTACCAGTTTTTATAAGTACGAGCTGTGTATGTACAAATTACATTGTAAATATTCTTATTGGTATGTACTTACATACATACGAACTATGCATATGTTCTGGCATAAAAATACAATGTTATTACATACACTTACATGTACATATACACAGGTACATACATATGTATGTAAGTACAAATAATTTGCACATTGTGTTTTGCCGAAGTTTACGTTGGCGTGATGGCAAGAGAATATTCTGTTACATACATACATACATATGTACATACCTATTACTCTTCGAGCACGTGTTCGTATTACACTAAATAATTGAATTTATTATTCAAATGCAAATCATTCGCATGAGGTTTCTTGCTTAAATTCTTAACATTTGCATACGTCTGTTACATATGTATATACATACATATATATGTATGTACATATGTATGCGTTTATATGAATCGAACGAAATATATGTACCTATCTTCTAAAAACAAACTTGTACAAATTTATTATTGCAAAAGGGTTGGTTGGTTGGTTGGTTGTTGACAATTTGTTTAGTATCCCCCACTTTTAATTTAAAGAGATGAAAAAGTTATTCGTTAACAGAATCTGTTAAATGTTGCCCTCTAAACTCTCTTATTTAACAGTTACACTATATAATTTACATTAAAAATTATCTATTACTGCAAACAGTGGAACGAGGACAGAAGAAAAGCTGCTGAACTATTAAAGTTTAGTAAACTTGTATGGCTAAGTAGGTATATCCTAAAATAACACTAGGTATCAGGCATGTTCTCACACTCGCAAGTTTTTGAACACGCCAAATGAAAACGCCAACGTTATTTTTAAATTATTAATAATTTTATCGGGCTTTTCAGATCAATTTTTACTACCTCAAAATTGAGAAAGATTTTTTTGTGACAAAATTGGAGTGAACAACATTTTTAAAGAAGACAACAACCTTTTTAAAGAATTGAACAACATTTTTAAAGACTACATATATATTTTGGTTTCTCCACCTATATTTTTTTATTGCATCCTACGTTAATAAATAAAGCCCAAGCCACTAAAAGTGCACTTATAAACACTTGTAATTTTTAAAACATCCATATCCACAACATGTTAAAAATCCAGTTCCGAGCCACTGTTATGTTTAAAAATGTAGTAATGAAACCGCTAAATGAAAACAAAATAAATGTTAGTTCGTGAGAGAATTTAATTCTTGTAAGAGCTACTCAAACATTATGCCGGGGATGATAAATGTTAGTGGGAGAATGGTTGCATGCATGTATATACGACAACTTGTAATGAATTGAATTCTTTTTAGACCTGAACAATCTTAATCAAAGTTTATCTTAAGAAAATTATACATGAAAACTGCATGCACGCGCCATCAAGTCATTCAGTTATCGAGCGCACACCAGCGAACTGGTACAATATTCGTTTCTTTATAAGATCATTTTAGTAGGCTGAACTGTGAGGAAAATATAGTTTTTATTTATTTCTTTCACTGGGATCCATTTCTTTTAATTTTTCAATAACTTCATCTCTTAATAATGTATGTTTATTATTTCACAATTAATCTTAACTGAAATAATTTCAACTTACGTAATACCATCATGCTGGTAATAATGGAAATATATCAAACTCTGTTTGGCATAGCACAAAATAAATATTTTTTGTGCATCTAAATTTTTGATGAGCTGTAGGAACTGTAAAATTTTTACCCTTAGTATTATAAGTATTAGGGAATTTTAGAAAACAATAAATATGTAATATAAATTTAGCATTAAAATATATTCGACTTTCACGAGTTTCTGAATATCTCCGAAACTGAAATGTAGAAACATTTTTTTAATTACTAAAATTGCATTTCATTGGAAACCAATAATTTTATGGCAATTTTATGGAAATTGAACATATTGTTCTGGGCTTATAATGAAATATATAAGCGTAACTTTTGTCAGGACAAAATCAGATCTTAAATTTATAGGACAAGAAGTTACAAATAATTAAAATACTTAGCAATTGTGATAAAAAAAAAATTGATAACTCATAGGCCCACAGACCTACCACTCTTTATTGAAAGGCTTAATTTTTTTTTGTAATATTTGAATTAAATTTTTTATTTCAGTCACCGTCTAACCTCAATACGCAGCGAAATTGAGAGGAAATATTCATGAAAATTTGGTAGTCGTACGACCCTTCTTGTTTTTAAAATATCTGCAGAAATCCATCACATATCATTTGATATGTGATCCATTTTTATGTTGTTATGTAATCTGCAGTTTTATTTTACTTTGTTTTCTTCTTTTACTTATAATGTGAACGCAAAAGCAATCTGTCGTTAAATTTTAAGTCATATTTTTTAAACACGCACGGAATTTCATAACATTTTCTCTAAGCACACTGTTGGTTAAAATTTTGCTATTAAAAGTAATAGTGCGCTGCATTTGTCATCCCTGAGCTAAACAATATTAGGCAAAATAACATTCAATTACAATTTTAATTGAAAGAGAGAAACTAATGCTATACATACATACATTGTTTATATGCTGCTTTTTCCGATAAATAATTCCAGATTTTATTAAATATCCGTACATACATACACACATATGCATGTAAATATATACATACACACTTGGTTTTGTGCTGCCGCTCTTCCAAAATATCTAAGAAATTCTACTATTTGCTCCTCCTGCTCGTATTGAAGTTTTCTCCTTCGTTTAGCATAAAACATTGACAGTTTGCGTTCGTGTTTTAACAAAAAACAGGGAGTATAAAATGAATTAAGAGGAATAAATTTTATATTAATTTTATAAGCGAATAAAAGGGTGTGTGTATTAGAGATAGCACCGTGAGTAGCTAGTCACGAGTGCTTAACAAAAAATGTTTATCAATCTGGATATCGATATTTTTTAATTCAGTTGATGCATACAATTAAATGATTATTATTCAGAAGTCAAAACAGCTTAATATTCACTTGAAAACGTGTACCCAGAAATACTCAAAAATAATCAATTGATGAATGAATATACATATGTATAGGAAAATGAGATAAGTCGGATATGACGTGTATAAGTTTTAGAGCTTCATATTTCTATAAAAAAGTCAGTGTTTTCATTGCGATCAATATTTTCAAAGGAAAAGTAGATTTATAGACTTGTTTTTTTAATATTTTATGTTTCTCAAACATTTGTTGTACAAAAATTTGTAAAATAAGAACTTAACAAACCAAAATGCTTAATAAATCAAACATTTTTATAAATAAGACCACTAATTAATACTTGGGGAAAATAGAATGCCGGATTCACGTTCGCCACAGCGATCATCAGTGTTCAATTGCTTTAAATTTAGGTCATAGCTAAATTGTACATCGCTTTTAGGCAATAACGTGCAATCACTCTTTTAGCTAAGCCTTTGATTATTGGATGTCTATTTAATACATTATATTTTTTTTTTGAATCTTTAGGCAGTAAAATTGAGCTTGAAGACATTAAAAATATGTAACAATCCACGAGAATGTAAAAACTGTTTGAAACAAATTTGAATGTCTTTAATCAGTAAAATTTACTGATATGTATATATTTTAATTTAATTGAAATAAAAACGAAATCAGCACTTACCACTATCGACCGGACCATCAATCATCTGTTGGGGGATGGTAAAATTAACATGTTGAACTGAAAATAAAAAATTGTGTTTTATTAGTTTTCCTAGAATTTCATACAATTTTCACCTGTTACAAAGCAATTAGTATTTTACTTTGAAATCTAGTGACTTTCATTTCATCATATTTAATATTTCAGTAACTACTGGCAATATACATTTGGTAAACATAAGAGAGCAACTAAACAGAAAATTGCTATTCTTCTTTTAAGCTAACTTTCAATAACGTTGTCCAAGAAATCGAGCAAGAAAAACGAATCATAAGACGGTATGATTTCGACACGCAGTTGAAACGTGGGACAAACAATGTTTTGCTTTTCATTTTGGACAGCGAAGACAATATTTTTGCTCAACAGAGCAAAACTAGAAACTTATCTTCCATCGTACAACTTCAAGTCTTGATTAGTGTAAACGTATGTCTGCAAAAATAAATCAACAATTGTAGATTATGTACACAATGTACAATTAGTCACGGCCTAGGTTCGAAGAAAATTTGGGTGCTGATGAGCAACGTGGTGCACGTGAAGCAGCCATGGTATGTATGCGAGCCAGTACGTCTTCAACTTTACTTAATTTGTCTTCTTTAAAAATGCTGGTCACTAGAATTTCACAAATCACAAAATAAAATTTTTTCTCAATTCCGTAATTCAGTAAAATCGAACTCAAACCCTAGAAAATTATTAACAGTTGTATGTCATGTAGTTCGACTATAAAGTTAAATTAACAGTGAGAGATGTTGGCTTGCATCGTAAGTAACCGTGACTGCATAGCAGAAATTCACGTGAGTGTAGTCCATCACTGGTGTGTATGAATTTTGTAGCAGTTAAACTAAAATGTTAAAAAACAGAGTCTTAAATGTGCTAAAGTTGTTGTTGTTGTTGGTGTCGTAATTAAATTTGAGCCTGCCTGAGTGTGAGTGTATTTATGTTAGTCGTTGTTTGTTTGTTCGTTTGATTTTTTGTTTGAATGTTTGCTGAGTTATTTGTTGCTTGTGTTGTTTGAGAGCGTGTGCATTCAAGAAATTGATTTCATTAGTTTAGTTCGTCTGCTTGATTGTGTGCGGCGTTTTACATTTTATTTTATCGAATTTCATTTGTATTTGTAATAATGTATTTGACTGCTGTTGTTGCTGTTGCTTTTATTTTTGGTTATATTGTGTTGATTTAAATTTTTTTCGAATTGCGCGCCCTTAGTCATTGACTAAACGTGCAACAGCAAACAAGCGTTGAGCGGCTAAATAAAAAATAATAAAAACGAGTAAAAACAAATTGTAATAAATAAAAAAATCTAAGAAGTAATTAAAATTAATAATCAAAGTGCAGCAATCAGTATGAAAAATACGTTTAAATTGTGAAATATTCCTACAAGCCTGAAGGATTAAAAATTCTCGTTTCAACTTAAAGCTAAAACAAATTTTGCAAAAATTAAAAGAACGAATTTTTAATACATATGTACATATGTATGTATGTATTATTATTTTTAGTGTTCCAAGTTCCATGTGCGTTCTCATCTTTTCTGTTTGCTTTCCTGGTTTGTTATGGCATTCGAAAACGTTATGTTTAAATGCATACCCACAACAACTGAAACAACATTTGCATAAAATACCTATGACATGTTATGAAATAATTGTTTGAATAACACAGAAAAAAGTTTACAAATTACTACAATTTGTTAAAGTGACCATAAAAGTAAAAAAAAAGTGGTAAATTCAATTAATGATACATTTTTACGAAAGAAAAAATTCTGCTTGAATTGTGCAACGCAAAAGAAACTGTATCACTCTCCTGGATTATTAAAATTACGTACTCAATACTGAAATTGGATTATTGCGCTGCAGCCTGTCATCTCTCGATTTCATCAGTTTTTGTTATTGTTGGTTATTGAAACAATATTATAACGGATTACTTCTCAAAATAACACCAGCCAGCAAAATGGTAAATATGATTTTACTTCACTCTAACAATTTTAGTTTTAACATACATACATACATACATACATACATATTTAATTACACATATTTTTTCAATTCTTGAAACTTTCGGGAACTAAACAATTCGGTAATAGGTATAGTATTTTCAATTCCTTCAAGAGCTGCAAAAATACAAAAACTAAATTTATTGTTTATATTTTTGGATACGCATCGAAATACATACATATGTATGCACATGTGTAGTATACATGTGTTTATGTGGGTATGTAGGGCCGGTATCCCTGAAGCCGGCATGTCCCCGTAATGCAAATAAATAAGAATGATGGCAAAAAATATAGAAAACAGCTTCATTGCGACAACTGACAGTCCAACCTAAATTAGCGCGTCAAGCATATTATTGGCGTCTAAGTCACCCATTTTGTTTGAAACCATTTTGTTTACACAGCAAAAATACGCTTGACGCGCTAATTTAGGTTTGCCTGTTAATCTGTTGCCAACCGAATTCACCAACCAAGGCACCTCGATACCAGGTAGCCGCATAACTACAACACACACAACACCAACCAGAATGGGTACACTTCATGTATGTAGGTATTTGGTTGGTAGAAATCTTAAACTTCTGCCACCCATTGTGCATTTTGACAGCTCTACAAGCTAATTACAGTAGTCAGCTGGACTTGTAAGGCTACCTGGTATCGAGCTGCCTTGTCACCAGCCATAATTAAATTCTTGTGGAGCAACAAATGTAGAATATATGTAGAAGAGAAGGATTTTGCTTCAATTATTTTACATAGCTGAATATAGGAATTTTATTTGTGGGTATATTACATGATGAAACTAATAAGGTAACTTTTTCCCTACAATAAAAACAATTTCTAGAAAAATAGTATGCATTTTGCTTTTGTACAACTTCCGCAAACTATCAAAACTGCACCACTGCTATAATAAACCTTACAGCTTTTACAGAAGAGAGATGAACAGAGCTTACGCTGATTTTGGCTGCCTTCCATCTCTCCATTCTCATGACAGTTTTACGAAGTGAGATGATTTACGGTTCAGCTAACGAGGCCACCTTATTAGTTGTATGACGATATTTTGTATTAAACTAATTAATTTATATTACTCGTTATTAATTTATATTACTCGTACATTTAATGGCCTCAAGGATGGGGTGTGATGAGAAGTGTGGCTGATTTGAAACAGCTAGTTGCCCACCTGTCTAAATATCTTTGATGTTTTCTTTATCTTGTTTAATTAATATCAATCACAAAAATATTATAGAGCCCGAAATATTTATTAAGCCCGATAAAAGTAGTATAAAGTAATAATTCAAAAATGAACTTAATTATTTATTCGCTATAAGAGCCAATCGAAATGCATTATTTTAGGTGTAAAAATTGATCTTAATGTTTTCTGTGTGTTTTCAGCCAGTTGGAAGATGAACAAATGTTTTCTGTATTAAAAGTTTGTTTGCACATTTATAGTTCTCATTTTGTTCATGAGAATTTTGGAATTCACTAATGAGCTGATTAGCCTCAACGAAATGTTAGCGGCATATAGACGGCTGAAAAACACAAAAAGTATTAAGGTCTATTTTTAGACCTAAAATAATAAAATAATAATAATGGTATTGCACATTTTTTTGGAGGGCTGTTATTTATTCTTGCATAATTTATTTAAAATTTAATATAAATCTAGTTGTTATTATATACTTGACGTTGGACGATGTGGTTTAACACGATTTTGTTTCAAAATAAATTAATATTGAGGTTAGAAAAGATTTGAACTTAATTATTTATTTGCTTTAAGAGCCAATTGAAATGTATTGTTAAAGGTTTGTTTGAACATTTCTGATTCTCATTCTGTTCATGGGAATTATGAAATAAGTAGTTAAGTTTCAAACAGACTTTTAAGAATTTTTCAAGTCTACTGATGAGTTGATTAGCACCAACGAACTGTCGTCGGCATATAGACAGCTGAAAAATACAGCAAATATTTTTTGAAAAGGTTCATTTTTGGACCTGAGTTAAAAAAGATTTTTAGTCTTTTTCTTTAGATTTATTAATGTTTTTTTAGGTTTTAACGTTTTTTTTTTTTTGTAACATACAGTTTATTTATTTATTTTAATAAATGCAGCAGACGACAAAATTTTCTATTATTTATTTATTTATTAATTTATATATTAATAACTACACTTGTCAGGAGCTGGCTGCTGTGTCCTTCGTCCTTTTCATAAATATAAATATTTCGTTTTTATAACTCTTTTAGAATATTTTCTAAGTTGTTTTGTGCTTTAATATTATTGAATTATTTACTTCATATCTGTGTTTGATTTAATTTATTTTTCTTTTTACCTCCGACAAGATTCGAACCGCAACTTCGCGGCCTTAGAGCAGCCACCATTACAACAGTTAGAATGAATAAAACAACAAACATTTTAAGCAGAGTTAAATTTTGCTTAGGCCGCCAAAGAAATAGTTAGCATGGCTAAAGTGAGAGCATGATTTAGTTGTTTTACATTAATTAATAATTGATTTTACATTAATTAATTAATTAATAATAATAATAATAAAAATAATGATAAATAATTTTACATTAATTAATTATTAATAACAGTTTACTTGATTAAGAGCATCAATAAAATCCTAACATATAAATCTGATCTGCTGCCATAACCTTGATAATAAAATAAATATCAGAGCTAATTTCAAAAATTTTGCTGCTTTTCGTTAGTTAACCTTTATAAAGGGTGGAAAAATAAGGAGTCTTCAGGTTTTGGCTCAATTAATGCTAAGAATTTTATAAGTAACAAAAAAATAATTCATATACTTTTTATATTATAATTTATGTTTGGAAGACAAATTTTTAATAATAATAAATAATACTAATAGTAATAATTGGTATTAAAATCCAATTATTAATAAATACTGTGTTTGCTGTTGCAGAAATTATGCGGAATGGCTTTGATTGCGAATTTTAAACTCGATCGACTTTGTTTCGGTTTACTTTATTCCGACAAATTTGGAATTGCTACTAATTAAATTAAATGTGGTTTACTATTATGTAAAGCGACTATTATGTGAAAGACCACATCAAAATGTCTTGAATTTAGAAACTTCTAAATCGTTCATCAAAATAGGAGATTTCATTTCGAAAAAAATGCAACAAATTTCGTCCTCCACAGAATTGGAATAATTTTTAGAATGAAATTGACTTCCGTAATTGTCCTGATAATGTGTTTTAAAAATGTTTTATTTTACTAAAATACCAATCAATCTTTTTCGATGTTTTAATTTTAATTCTGTTTTGTTTCTTTTATAATCATTAAAATGAAACCATCTGTTTTTAATTTTCGCCCGAAATTGTTAATTCTTAATATGCGTTATACAAATGTACAGACAAACAAATACACTTATTTTTATTAGTTTTCCGTTTGCAAGAAAACAAAAATGCAAATGACTAATAATGTCAGCAAATTGAAACTTTTTAAATAAATAGTTTTTTTTTATTATTTTAATTTTAATTACTTTCCATTAGTCATAGAATCTAAATGAAAAGTAATAAATTTAAAGTCACTACATATTGGCAGACAATAAGATATTTTTCACAGGCATTGCAAGAAAAATTTTTAATCAAAATACTCTGCTAATTAAGACATTTTAAGTAGTGGAGATTCCCAGAAAATTTCCCCATAAACTAATTTTTAAGATTAAAGCATTCTTATTCTTATTGGCAAAATGGGAAATTTTGCAATTTTTAAATAGTTTTCTCATTTAAATTTTTATTTACATTGTATACATTTTTTAGATTAATTTAACTATAATTATATTTCAAATTAAATCACTTTGTTGTGCCAGGAATTTGGCTTTTCCGTAACCTTTGTTGGAAGAAATACCTCTGATTTTCTGTGGTTGTCTTGTATCAGGTATTTGAATTCTTATTTTTAATTATGGATTCTTCATTCAGGTGTAAAGGATTTCTAAGACAACCGTTGGTCTTGTAAGTTCACAACAGCGATAGTAGAAACATTAGTGATTAATCGAAAAGTAATGATGGGTCCCTAAAAACTAAATTTGCTTATAAGTCTTCTAGCTGATAAGCCGTCATATATACTTTTCCTGTCTTCTTGTAAAATATTGGTCACAGCCACAAAAGATTTTTCTCAATTGTCAGCAAGTAAAAAAATTTAAATCAACTAAACTATTTTTTTGTATTGTATGTATATTTTTAATAGATTAACAATTTCTACCTGCAACTGTTTTCGAAAGTGTAAGAACTTTTTCGCACGATTTGTATACGAGAATTGAGCAGGCACATGTTTTATATATTGATTTTTAATCACTATTTTAAGATTTAAATTGATTACCAATCACTAAAATTATTTTTATTGAGTGCATATTTTTAATCGAATAATATTTTATCGAAAAATTAAAATAATTACGATTATACATTTTTTTTAAGGATTTTAACTAATTACTAATTATTCGAAATTATATTTTATTGAATGCATATTTTTATACTTTTAATAGAATAATATTTCACCGAATAATTTTAGTCGAAAGTAATTAGGTTTATAAAGCTTTTAAACAGATTTTAATTGATTAACAAGTATTCATTCAATATAGCGAATAATATTTAATCGAATAGTTTGTAATCGAAAATAGTTAGGAATATATTTTCTTTGAAAGGTTCCAAATTATTTAAAATTATTTAAAGGTTAAAAATTATTTAAAATTAATTATTTTTGAATGCATACTTTCAATTTAACAAATATATATTTGCTGTAATTTTCTCTGAAAGTTGCTTAAGTGAACTTTCTCTGTGTGAACATGAAAGCAAGTTCAAAAGACAATTTATTAAGACTTGCGCTAACAAACTTACCCTGTAGAAAAACAGCATTTAATTTTCAAAACTTGCCATCACTATATGTTTTTCACATAACTTTTGTTTTTTTTTTTTTTCAAAAATAATTTTTTATGACCTGACTGAAAAAAAAATATTTAATTTTTTTCATTTTAAAGGCTTGTTGGACAAATTTTGTTTAAGCGATTTTTCAACAAGAGCCTATAATAATAAAAATGTTTTCCTTTTATGAATAAGGCCGTAATATATTTAAAAATTATTGCAATAAAATTAACAAAGAATTATTTCTAAATGTTCATAAATTATAGACATACCTACGAACGTATGTATGTGATGTACTTATTTTCAAATTTATTTGTTTGCCTTTTTTGCTGTGTGACTTCTTTGATTTTTAAATTATGATTTAATAAGCTATTTTTAATTATAATAAATGCATTTGCCAAAAATAATAACAACAACTATTGTATACCAACAACAACGACAACTTACACTAAAATTACAACCAAACGAACAGCAGGCAAAAAGCAATAATAATATTCATATTAGCAGATTTATTAAAAATTATGTTAAACGAAGACGAAGAAGAAGAAGAAGCAAAGAAAAAACTCTCTCACAAAGAGTTCAAAGCAAATAACAGTGGCTAACAAAAAGGCGTACAAAGTACTAGATAATGAAAAATATTTTTAGGGCAAGTGGACGAAGAAACGAAAGAATCGTTAGTTTGATATAACAAATAAAAAAGATTTCTCAAAACTAAGAACAAGTGTAAAGTATTAGTTTCATTTAGGGGGTTGTATATTAAAAACGGAAAACAAGTTTTTGTCGAAATATTGTCGAAAATTTCGAACAACGTGAAGGAAGACTCATCTTATGTCATATCAAGCAGAAGTGATCTTTGGATACATTGGAGCTGATACAGAGCCGTAGCTTAAGATTTAAATACAATAGAATCCTTAATTTTGCGAGGCTCGAAAAAATCTGTATAATACCAAACATTATGGCAGATGAGAAAATAAGTTAAAATCCACGAAAAGTTTCACAATCACAATCCAGAGGCAGTAGGTTCCGTTTTCACTCTACAACAAGTAGAGTGAAACAACAATCAATACTGAAGAGTTTTTTTTTTACTCAATTCATAACAATATGTTGCCACTTTTTTGCCACGTTTAGTTTTGCTTTCCACTGTTAATTTCTCCTTTTGTACGTTTATTTACACAAAATCAAAAAATGAAAAATCATACATTTACCAAAACACTTTATAATAATTCATGTACAAGTATCGTATAGATTATTCATATTTTATAAATATGTATTCCTGTTGTTGTTGTTGTTGCTGCTGTTGCTGTTGGTGATGCAAAGCCTTTTTGTGTGTCTTAAAATGTTGCTGGTGTTGTTGCCTGCTTGGTCTTTAATATGCTTAAGATACAATTAAACAGATGCAGCACACAAAAAAAAAATCATTAAAACACTCGTACACACATACGTATTTACAATTAAAAAACAAAATAATCAAATGAAATTTAAAAAAAAAGGAAACTAGCAAGAAAAACTAAATCATCATCGAGCAGCAGCATCATCATCTTCAGAAGCAGCAGCAGCAGCAAAAGCAGACTCATTTTAATAGAAATCATAAAAACCGAGTATTTAAAAATGACGAGATACTTTTTTTTTTACTTTTCAATAATTTTTTGTTTCTTTTGTAAACACATTTATTTGATTTAAACGAAGTCATTATTATTTTTTTTCTGTTTCTACTTTTGCTATAGACAATTTTAGTTTGATTTCGAATTTGTTTAGCTATTTGAATTTCGTTTGATATTAATATTATTTTTTCCCCCGTTCATTTCAATAATTTCATTTAAGATGGCTCTTCATTATACACACATATTCATTAAAGAAGAAGACATGAAATAAATACATGCTCGTGTAAATGTATCCACATTTTACAGATTTGTACTTCGGTTAATTTCTGCTCTTTTGCCCTCTTCACAAAGTGCCTGATTCATTGGCACATTTTTTTTTTTGAATTCGTTTTAATTTTATTTCGATTTTGAATTTTCAAAATATGTACATACAAGATGTTGAGAAAACATCATTAACTAAACCAAGCATGCATGTATGTATTTTAAAATAAATTTTATTGAGAATTTTGTTAAATCTTGGTGATTAATATTTTGATTTTCATAAAAATCTATTGAGATTTATTTATTAAATAAACATGCCTTTAATAAATAATTACATGCCCAAATTGTATGTACATAAAAAATACATGTATTGGAAAATAATAACAACAATATCCCTGGAATTGAGAAAATTATGCATGCACAGACACGCACACACACACACGAATAGAGAGTGAAAACAAATAAATTTTCTTTACAGACGAAAATCATTTTTCAAAAAGTTAAAATTTTCTCCACAAGTCTGTGAAATTTTGCAATTTTAAATTTAAGCTCCTTTTGTGTTGTATAAAATAGATACATATGTATGTAAGTAGCAATAAAAATATTCGAAGGACGGGGGGAAAAAATTAAGTCAAATTTATTTCATATTTGCTAAAGGAAATTTTTAACAGCATTTTTTTCTGTATAAAATGTATTTGGTCCTAAATTTTTTCATTAAGCTAATTTCAATTTCTTTCAGGATTTTTTTTCATAAAACAAATTTTAAAAAAATTTTATAGCTGCGCGTGCGGGTGTGGAGGTCTTTTGTGGCCACCTTACTGCTCCTCAATATCTATTGCTGCTTTCTTTGCCTTCTCTAAAAATATTAATCACAGATGTGGAGTGATTTAAGTCATTACCTGACTAGAAACCTTAATCTGACGTTGCAGCAGCAAACCACATGGTGTTATGGTGACTCTTCGGGTGGCGATTGATTTGCCCATAACAAAACCCCATACTGGCGAGGTTGTTATAATGTAATCTCTGCTGCAGAGCCATTCCCTGGACGGCATACAGAGATCAGGACTACGGCTGGTAGCCAGAAATTCCAAGGAACATCAGGTCTTAACCAGCCCTGTTGATACTTCCGTTCCAGCTCCATATAAAGCTTTACTCTAAGTACTTTAAGCTTATCAGCCATAAGCCGATTGCGGGGCATATGCTGCAGGAAATTAAGGAACTTTGTGAATGACCTGTGCGGCAAACTTTTTGTGGTTAAATACACGAAGCGCACAGCCAGCCTGTACTGGCTAAAGTTTATGTCACAAGACATGGGCAAACATACCCCGCCAATCAGCCTCACCTAATCGTTGTTGGTCTGCACGAAAATATGAAGTTCAAAGTTCATATGTGAAGGCCACACTTTTTGTAGCATTGAAGTTTTGAAAATACGCATAAAAGACAACCACAATGTTTTTGAAAAAAATTCAAATTTGTTATCGTATTTCATGTGAATTCTGGCGGTTCATTGTGAAGTAAAAAAATTATGGGTTTCGTATTCCAAGTACCTCAAGCTTCTATTGGGTAACGGAGCCGTGAAATGGCAGCTTTTGGCCCCTGGGTGTGGTAGAGGCATAGAAAAGATTGCTGAAGTAAACAATGTTTTTCAATGATTGAGCCCACTCAAAACTTTAGTTAAACTTTTTGAAAATGTAAGGTAGCATGTGTTTGTAAATTACCTCGAAACGAGTAGAGCAAATTTCTTCAATTCAGCACCTTCAGTGATGCACAATTATGCTCAAGGATTTTATTATTTTAAAATATGTGCTTCTGAATAAAATCGGTTTATTAAAATTAGAGTATAAATAAGCAAAACAGCTTTAAAAGCCAATATTTTTATAAACATTAATTTATAATTTTTTTCTTATACAATTGCTTCCATAGAGTATTTTTTTTATTAATACTTCGAAAGCTACGCCTTGCGTCAAGCTGAAGAGAAAAAAATCGTAATATTGCTATGAACAACAATTATTATTAATTTATTTATTTAATTAGTTGTTATTATTGTTGTTGTTGTTGTTGTTGCTGTTATTGGTGCATGTGGCTTGGCGTATGTATTTGTTTAAAGCACAGTATTTGTGTTTGTTTATCGAGATAAATTGTATGGGATATTCATTTTGTATCTTTCAACTACAACTAGTTTTTAACCAATCAGTATTTGTTAATTTCACACAGAAAAAAGAAACAAGATTTAATTCTAAGCCAATGGGAAAAAAGTTTATAAAACAGGTTCAACAATAAAACCACACAGACAATGGCATTTCTTTTTTGTCTTTTTAATTTAGTTTAAATACTTAAACAAACCAGCTGAGCAATGAGATAAAGATTTCAACGTTTTGGGTTTTTTTATTTTTTTTATTAAGAAACAATTTAAAATAATACAAATTATTACATATGAATTAACAGAAAAAAGGTCAGGGCCAAAAACTTAAAAATATACCTATTTATTGATGGCTTAATGTAAGAAGGATGTATTTCGGTACATTGTTACCTTGCTGGAGAGGGGGGAAAAATTGTAGAAAATCAAAGTAATACAGGAAAAAATCATAGCTAACCTTAGCAGTAATTGATTATTAATCAATTAAATTACTTTTAAAAAATAATTGTACTGATTATGTAGTTCCTATTTTTCTGATTAGTAATTGATCACAACTGCAAACAATTTAAAAATAATGCTGATTACTTTCGATTAGTAGAAAAGCATAAAAAGTAATACAAAAGTAATCCGACTACTTTCGAATATTAATTTTTATTTATTTTTATTACGTGCCATATATTATCGTTTTAATGAAAACAAAGTTATTAACTGTTAATCAATTTGCCAGGCTGGAGTTTGATTTTACTTCTTTATAATTGAGAAAAATTTTTTTGTGATAAAATTGTAAGGATCAACGTTTTGAGAGAAAACAGGAAACGTAAAGGTAAAGCCTTACTGGCTGGGGTACATGCCGGGGCTGTTTCACGTGCATCACGCCCTTAATCAGCATCCCAAATTGCTTTAAATCCAGGCTATGACTAATTGTATGCTGTTTTTAAGCAGCAGGGCTTGACCTTTCCACTGCCTGGGCTCTCCATTAATGGCTGGTCTTATTGATAGACTTTCCATTTTATCACTATGTTCTTCTCTTGACTCGAATATACATATTTGATATTCTCTTAGCTACATCCAATTGATTTTTGTGTTTGCTGCTATTGTATAATAGGGATGAGAATGCTCTTGCGCAGGGTCCTTTTTTTAGATTGTGACCAGTACTCAGGGTATAATGCAATGCATTGCATTTTACTGGAACTAGGAAAGAGGCGGATGGCGGAAAAATTGAAAATTGATAGTGTTTGTGAACGTTTGATTAAGCAAAACTAAAAACTATAACTTGAAAAGAGAACATTTATTTTTGCAAAGCTGAGTAAGTCAAGATTAACTGTAGCTAATTTGTCTGTTTAGTGTCCAGGGTATATATCTTCGACTTTATCCAGTTAATAACATTTAACGCAGCCCCTTCACTATTAGGAAACGTTGACTATACAGAATAAAAATACGACACAACCACGATACGACCTATTATGAATAAATATTTTGACGTACTTGTTTTTAAAAATATATTATGTTCATGAAGATCGAATTTGACAAATATCTATAGATAATTTGCCAAATAAATGTTTAATAAACATGAAATATATTTTTAAATAAGCCAATTAAAAAAGGCACACCTTCACCTATTACGACTATACATCACAAAATATACGTACGATCTGAGCAAAAGTTCACAAACAACATCAACAACAGCCCTGCAATTTTCGAGCTTTATTTTTATATTATAGTCGAGCGATATGACTTTCATTTTATCAGGCTTGAGTTCTATTTTACTTTCTCAGAATATAAATTTAATTAAATTCCATTTCTTTAATTAATTAAATACTTTTAATCTAAACATAATTCAATATATTTCCTGAAAGTTATCGGATTACTGGTCTCGAGCACATCCTGAATTATTGTAAATGCCAACAAGAATCATGAAACATACAGTAAAAAAAGTTATAGTTCCTTTCCACCTAAAAATACGCCATAAAATATTTAATAATCGATATCTATGGCTAAAAAAACCAATCGCAATGAAGGGTTTTTTTTTTCAATCATCAATGTATCATTTAAAAGAGTTTGCCGGCAATAAGGACCCCAAAAGTTGCAAAGCATTTGAGAAAAAATATTAAAAAAATTTAATCTTCTTAAATTTTAACACTATTTAACCATGAAAGCAAAACAGTTTTTAGAACACATACATAAGTATAAAACCAAAAGAACATTTTTATTTCTAAACATTTAATAAATAAACAATTCATTGCACAAACTAACGATTATGACATCTTAAATAAAAAGATCTCTACAAATGGTCAAAGATAAACAGAGAAGCAAATTCCAATACATACAAAATAAAATACTTGCTTTCATATACTAAAAAAAAAAAAAAAAATTAATAAAAAAAGCTCAAGTATGCCATAAAAGCAACAACAGCGGAATTAAAATAATAATAAAAATAAGCAAATGCCAATAAAAATTAATAATTATTCGTTTTGTAGTCATAATCTTGCTCTCTAAACAGAAATTGTTTAAGAAACGTAATAATTTCAATGGAAATTGCAAAAGAATTAATGCAAACATACATTTGCACATACTTATTTATGAATAATAAATAATTAAATTTTCTCAAAGTGATTTTTAGCATAAGAAATAATAAACAAATTAAATTTTTTATAAAAATTTATGAATAAAATTCTTTTTGACTGAATGGTTTTGGTAAAAATACCGTCAAATGCTATAAGCTCTTTACGTAGAACTTTTAATCGATTACAAATTTTCGTTTTAATATTAAAGCCACAATAACACTATTTTTGCTAAAAATAACAATGAAAAAAATTAAATAAAAATAATCTGTTGAAAATAATTTCATATAAATATGTCTAATAAATATGTTTAATCGATTAACATTATTCGCACCACAGTTAATTTTCCAAAATTGTATACCTTACTTTTATCACACTTTTCGCGAAATAGAACAATTAATCTGTATAAATAATGATGGCTAAGCGCTGCTGCCTAAAAACAGTATGCAGTTAGTGATCAACTGCTTTCGAAGACATTGAAGTGTTGACGAGCTGGACGTGAAGTAGACATGGTCTTGCTAAATCTTAGCAGGCCCCCTGTTTTTTTTTCCTCGTCTGGATGCCCCCATAGAATTCTTGCATTGATTTCCATGGTTTTGTTATTCTAGAGAGTTGAGTGGGATCTATGCATTCAATGTAATAATATCAAACAAAATACATATGATTCGTTTTTTTAGTTACCGCAAAAGTAACAAATCAAACCCTCGTAATGTAGGCTTAATTTTTATTTGATTGCATTTTGCAGTGAACTTGCTTACAATGTGCAACTCTGAGTATTGAGTAATTACTTTTGAGTATTGACCGTTCCAAAAAAAAAAAGTACAAATCGTCAGTACTCGGTGCCCTAATAACTACTCTATACTTCACCAAAAAAGTAGTGGTGACGTTTTTAGGCCAAATATCTCAAAATTACTTTTTCAAAACAATAATAAATAAATGTACTCCCAGTTGATATTCTTCATAGTGACAACACATATAGCACCGCAAAGCATCGCAATTATGCAATAAATATTAAAATATTTTAGAAAAATAAAATTATGATGATGTAGTTAGTTAAAACATTTATTAGAAATAAATTTTATTTAATCCGGCCCGATAAAAATAATCAACAATTGCAAATCGATTTAAATTATATCAAAACTGTACTTCTTTAAAATCAAGAATCATATTTTCTTTACTTTTACTGAAAATACCAATTAAGTATTATTATTCTGAGCGATTAATTTCAATATAATAATTTTACAACTGATTTCACAGTCAGTAAAAATAAATCACAGAAATCAAATCAGAGAAAAACAGTAAACAGTTCTTAACGATTAATTTTTAAGCGATTAAAACTAATTATTCAGAAATTCCCTTATTTTAGTTTTAAAATTAGTGCTTTTCCCAAACATGACATAAAAATATTAATATCATAACCGAATAAAATTAATCGATTAAAATTATTCGCTCAAAAATGGCTTTTAGGTTTTAATAGGTTTTAGAAAAACCGTCAGTTAATCCTAGAAATAGCCTCTCAATATCAATATATTTTTTTGATACACAAATCTTGTACCTCATAATTTTGCATGACATAAAAGAACAACAACTGGATTTGTATTTCAGAATTCTTGTAACATACATAAATACTTTTGAAACAGATGGTTTTGTTTTATTTTGTGTATAATTACAATTTTTTATGCCGTTCCTGATTATACAACATCTTAAGTATTCGTATTAAAAATATTTTTCAATGTTCTTATAAAACCTGTTCAAGTATTCTGGTTTTCTTTTGAATGTTACCATTTTTCTAATATTCGCTGTGCATAAACGAATTCAATTGTAGGTGTTAAATTCTATTGTTGAATTTTTGGTTTTGTGTAATACTCGTAGAAAAAGAATGGTACGAAAATGAGCCGGTGAAAAAAAAAACTTGAAAGAAAAGACCACGAAGAAATGATTTGTCAAACTGTCAGGTATATTCAATCATTTTCAGATAAACCTCTGCGTATGTATGTATGTATGTACGAATGCCTGTGTATGCGATTGTAATTGTGCTACGCTAGAGAATATGGGTAAATAAAAATTTCTTTTTTGAAAACATGAACGCATACATATTCCTAGAGATTGATTGATTGTCAGAAGGTTTCCTTTATCTTTAACGATACAACACAACAAAAACCACAAACAGTTGAAATGGGGAAAAAAAAAAAAACTAACGAATATTCTTTTTAATTGCCGTCCAATGTTATTATCTTAACATTTAAATCTCTAGACCACATCACATGCAGCATTAATGTTCGACTTGAAATAAAAAGTGTTAGAATTAGTAAAACAGGATGGTTAAAAATTAACTTGCTTTCAGTTGTACATGCGTTCCAAAATTAAAATCATTTTTTTCTCTCTCTCTCTCGCTTTAAACAATGAAATTCTCGAAATGTATTAAATTTGAGTGATGGAACGAATCCAATGAATATTATTATTCTTTCATTTATTTGCTTAACATATTTGCTTTTTTTTCGTCAAATCTTATTTGGTAGTTGAAATTTAACTAAAATGTTCAATTATCTTTGGAATAATACAAATTTGTTGTTTACTTTGTTTTGCTTTTCTTCTTCTTCTTCTTCTTAATCGCACATTCTTTTTACACAATAATAGAGATTTGAATTCAAATCACGTTTTAATTCAAATTAAAATGTAAAAAATCTTTCTAGTCGGGCATTATAGTTTTAGCAGTAGACCCATGAGGATGTTTGTTTTAATTTATTCTTACGTAGTTGTTTAAGTTAAAATTAGTATGGAGGTGTAGGTGTCGGATTAAATAAAATGTATTTCTAATAAATGTTTTAACTAACTACATCATCATTATAATTATCTATTGTCTGTTTTAGAATTTTATTTTTCTAAAATATTTTAATATTTATTGCATAATTGCGATGCTTTGCGGTGCTATATTATTATTGTACATTTATTTATTATTGTTTTGAAAAAGTAATTTTGAGATATTTGGCCTAAAAACGTCACCACTACTTTTTTGGTGAAGTGTAGAGTAGTTATTAGGGCACCGAGTACTGACGATTTGTACTTTTTTTTTTTTTTTGGAACGGTCAATACACAAAAGTAATTACGCAATACTCAGAGTTGCACATTGTAATCAAGTTTTATTTTTGGTGCTTACTATTTTTTTTTTTTTTTTTTTCTGAAATATTTTTAGCACAGCAACATTTATTGGATTTTATGTTAACTATAATTGTTGTCAATTGTAAATTCCCTTTTATATTTCTTGAATAGTTACAGCAACATTTTAAAAATTGCGCCCTACACATGTCATAATTACAAATTAATACTGATAATCGTTTTATTTCGTGCTTTCAACAATTTTATACTTTAATGTTAATGTGATAATATTTTGAAACTCAAAGCCCTTATAATTTGTCTTCAAACGCACACAAACGTATACTTACACGCACGCGCTCGCTTTCGTTACACCCAACGAAAAACGTTAGTCAAAGAAATTTACTCATTAGCGCATGTCATCGATCTTCACAATTTATCGGGGCTAAGAAACATTCTTCAACACTTTCCGTTTAATGGCTTTTATAATAAAGTCTGTTACAGTTGGTAATAAAAGTAATAAAAATTAATTTTATTTTTATTGTCAAACAAAAAGCAGCAACAACAACAACAACAACAACAGCAGTGTTGTGAAGATGATCAACATGTGCTTTTTGATGCGGGTCCGTACGCATATTAATTTTTTACTTTTATTTGAAAAACAATGATAAAACGTATTCTACTCGAACAACAAATTAAATAAAAAGAAATTCTGTAAGTTAATACTTGGTTCGGTTGATTTCAATTAGCAGTGGAGGACAAAACTTTAAAGCAATTAAAATATAGAAACTATTTTCATACCATGGGCTTTAAAATCTTTATATAGCATAACCTCTTGTCAGAATGTAATAAAATTCGCCGACAAAATATGTGTGATAATTATGACCGACTAAAAGCATAACGGCACCTTCTAGGTCCCAAGTCTCTTGACTGGCAGCCCGTTAAACATAACATGTACCACTAAAAGTTGACATAATGTTCATCAACGTGATGTCGCAATGTCAATGGTGTATTCGACGTATCATATAGTAGAAAGTACTGCGCCCCGTAGAAGGCTGGTTGTCCGGAAAAAAGGTTTAAGCAAAGCCAGAAATCGGCGTTAGAGGCGTGCAATGCGTGAGCGAACGGCCTACATTCAATGGATCACCTAAGTGAAAGAAGTGAGCTGGCCTTTCAACTGAGCGTATTGCGTTCTGTTGCGATTGCTTTTCATCATGTGATTCATGTCGTATTTTGAAGTTATTCTGTTCATATTAATTATTTTGTAACACGTTGTTATTTTGTATCATGTTATATTCAGTTAATTCATTCCAATATATATATATTGTTACTTTTTCTTCGAAGCAATGTAAATTTAACCTGATTAAATGTTGATTAGAACTGATGTAAAACTAAAAAAAAAAAAAATAAAACAAAATATAAAACTATCTATTTAAATTACTTTCAATTCTATTCGTTTTAACTTTTGTGATGTCTGAATGTATGTGGTAGATTCCCGACGATTCTAACAAATTGTTAGCGTAATATCGAAAAATTAATAAAGAAAAATAAAAGACCTAAAGCTTTAAAAAATAGTTTTATTAATAAAAAATATATAATAAGGATTATTAAGCTGTAGAAAATATCATTAATTTATAAAAAAAAGCCGTTGAACAAAAGCAAATATTAAATACCATCACTTAATTAATTGCAAGAAGTAACATTATTAATTTCATTACCCTGGTTTGTTTTGTCCCACACTGTTTAAACTTTGTTCTGGTCTCAATGTTTTAAATACAGTAACGTTGTCTTCCATGTGTTTCTGTTACCCCCAAAAGCAAAAGGCGTTAACCAGACCCGGCTACTGTTCAGATACACGCTATAAAGTATCTCAACGGCCACATAAAATGTAAACTGTTGGTGTTGTATCTTTTTAAATATGTATTTTATACAACCGATACACACCACGTTTACACACATAAATACTTATTTTGCTTTGTTAATTTAGCTTGAGTTTCAACAAAAATGGTTGGAGAAAAAAAAAAAATTGTATGTATGTATGTATTTATAAATAAATATGAAAAAGGAGAAAAAAGCTAAAATAACAATCATTAATTTATTGGTCTGCATCATGCCAATCAATTGACAACCAATCGTAATTAAATCACAAACATTAATGGCAATTGAAATTGAAATTTAAGAATGAAAATATGAAGAAAAAAAAAATATCAAATACGACTCTTCATAAATTTTAATATACATAAATATTTGTGTAGAACTGACTACAAAGTATTCGCACTTGATTTGCATGAAGAATGTTTATAAATTCCTTAGGAATTGAAATAAAATGTAATCGATTAAGAAAATAAAGTAATTTAATAAATTTTAGATTTTGGTTTTCTTTTTTTTTTTTTGAATGGAGAGCAAATATTTGATACATCATTTAATTTTGGAAGGGGTTATTCTAAATTTTAAAGGATATCAAAGTTGTATGTTTATTTTGTACTAAAATATTTTATTCAAAAATGAGCTTAATTATTTACCTGCTGTAAGCGCCAATTGAGATGTATTATTTTAGGTCTGAAAATAGAGCTTAATAATATTTTCTGTCCTCTTCAGCCGTCAACTCATCAATAGATGAGTTCATTCGGTTCATGAGAATTTTGGAATGATTGGTTGGGTTTCAAACATTTTTTGAAGATTTTGATGAGTTGGTTAGCATCAATGAAATGTCGGCGGCATATAGACGACTGAAAAAGACAGAAAACATTAATAAGGTCTATTTTAGATCTAAAATAATTAAAATGTTTTAGCTATTTTTTGAGAACTAAAACTTTTGTTATTGATTTATTTATTATCTTTTTCTCTCTCTAATTTCAGGTAAGTTGTTCAAGAGCTTGACAAATGTTTCCAAAAATCGTGAGTACCGATAGTAGAAAAGTATTTACATGAAGTGACTTAATACAGTTCTAAAATTAAACACTGGGTGTTCGCCGGAAAGGTTCACTACTTTGTTTATAATTTTTGATTAAATGAAAGAGAATGGACTTTAAATTGATAACTTTTTTATGAAGTTTGACTTTTATAAAAAAACAAGTATAAAATTTTAACTTTGTAAACACATAAAAAAATTTTCACAAGGCAAAATATTTTGAGCAAAGATCTGTTCATTAGTAGATGCGAACATTTGTGTATGCAAAGCAAAAGAAACTGACAACCACGAGCGCTAAAAAGCAGGAAGCACAAAATAATCACACCTGTGCTGTCAAGTTCACTTTGTATAACTTTGCCTAGCAAAACAGCTGGTTGGCCCCCAGCTTCTCAGTTTTCAGATTTACTTTTCATCGTTTTAAACATTATTCACAGATAGTGGCGGCCAAAGTTCTCAAATAATAATTCATAAATATGAAATCCAAGAGAATATTTTCAAGTCTTCTTTTTTTTTTCGCAATTTTTCTAATACCAAAATTTTCAATATATTTCAAAAAAGTAATAAGAAATTTTTTTTCTTAATATTTCTAAAAAGATTTCAATAAACTTAAAAAAAGTAATAAAAAAAATGTTTATTTTATTTTATTTTAGGTCTAAAAATAGACCTTAATGTTTTCTGTCATTTTCAGTTGATTTTTGAAAAATGTTTTTTAATATTTCTAGAAATATTGATTGACCAAAAAAATATTTCAATAATTTAAAGCTAATGTAGTGTAAAATTCTTGAATATATTACATAATAGAATCAAATATGTACGTAGTTTTTACGTTGCAGTCTCTCAAAACTCTCGAATTTTAGAAAAAAGATTAAAAGAAAACATTTCCATAGAATCTGAAAATATAATGATTTTTGTTGTCAAGGGACCATAATACATATAGTAAAAATAATTTAAAATCAACTCTCTAGTTCAAGTGTTAATTTCTTTTCTTCTAATTTTTTTTCCTGGCTGCTTAACATTCGTGTAGTTTGAGGTTCGAATCCCGTCAGATTGCGGCAACGAAATCTAAACAAATAATAATATATAAGAAAACAAACAATTTCGATTTTCTTTCTGATTCTATAAATCATCTGATCTGATTCTATCAAATCAGGGACCGCATAACTGCATCCGTGATCCAACGAAATATCGAGTAAACATAATGAAAAACAAAATAAGCAACAAGTACACATCATATATTAGTGAGTTTATTTGGTCACTAGTGCCATAATTCGGCCCCAGGTTGAAGTGAAATAGAAATCCTATGGCACAAAGTCATCACCGAAATACATAAAATCAACATTTCTTTCTCTGTGTTTTTCCAAGCTTATTTGCTGGGTGTGTGTGAAACGCAATAAAAAAACACCAAAGATTAATAGTTAGTACATTCACACCTACGCAAAATCTAGGAGCTTTGTGAATGAATCTTAAACGTTTACAATAACGTTTTTGGGCTTCTTAGGCAATTTCACTGGCCGCTAAAACCCTGGCCCTTAGGCTCGCATTTAAGGCGAACATTGCTTAAATCCACAAGCCATCATATTTTTTGTGTGTAATGAAATTTTATGTTTTTAGAGCAACTATTGTCTATGACAGTTTCTAATTTTGTGCAATAACTTCCTAAGGTGTGTTGCAGTATTTCACTTCTTTGCATATGTAAGTGTCTCAGAAAAGTGACAAATTTTACAGACAGGGAAAAATCGTATGTACTTCTGGAATAATGCAAATTGAAACAGCATTGATACGGGCAATTCGAACACCAAAGCAGACAATTGAAATAGTGACATGTATGCAAATGATTCTCCTCCTCTTCCTCGTGGTCCCCAGCTATTTTGTAATCGAAAGTAAGAGATTTATTATTTTGGCTGCGCAATTTTCAGTTACCTAATTTATTGAAACTTCATAAGATTTTGTGTGTAGAAGTGACTTTAATACCCCGCATGTCACCACATTTAAGACTTTAAGGTCTTCAAGTCTTCTTTAAATTTCTTAATTTTAGTCTTCATTATTTAACTGCCTGCTTTTGCTTTAATTTCTGGAGTCAAATTAATATTTTCATCACATTTTAAAGCGTTTTTGTGGGTATTTTTTTTTTCTTTCTTTCTTTTACTAAAACACACCTTTTTTATTAAAGAATTATTTTGATTTTTGTGTTTTTGAATTTGAGGATTTTTTTAGTTGTTGTTTTATTTCTCAGTGAGTGGGTTTATTGTCAGTTTGTGTATTTTGTTTCGTTATTTATTTATTTTTTTTTTTAAATTTTATTCCTATTGTTGTTGTTGTTGTCTTGTCTTTAGTTTAGTTTAAGGTTGATTTGGGTTTCAGATTAGTTTAAAAAACTATTTATCATTTCCTCAACTGGCTTTCTGTTTTTTTCTTGTTCAAATGTGTTCCATTGGGAGTGCGAATAAGAGTGTTTATGTATTTAAGCTTTTTCTGCTGAACTACAAGCAAACGAAAAAAAGTTGTTTAAATTGAAAAATGAATTTCATGCCAAAAAGTAACAAAAATCTTTAATTCATTGTCGTTTGTTGTTTTAAGCAAAATTTCTTCTAGAATGTTTTTAATCAGTACGTTATTGATTTCGTATTCATTTCATTTCCATTCCTTTTTTTTTTCTCTTGATGTTATAAATTTTATTTTGTACATACATACATACATATAAATATGTAATACGTTTGTGTGTCTTATTTTCGCTCCTTAACTTGAAAGAATTTTGAATTTTTAAAATCTCCCAAATACTGTTTGTGATCTACGTTTTGCTGTTTCATTTTTAGCTAAAATCTTTTAATGCATTTTCAAGGTTTCTGAAAGCGAAGCCAATCATTGATTTAAGTCTAAATAATGACTACAAAATTACCAGGAATTCGAACTTATAATTCGGAATTCCTTAAAACATGTTTTTCAATAGCGATTAAGATTCAAATATTTAGAGCAAAGATGATCTCTAAACTCTTTGGTAAACTGTTTTAAATATAATTAATATTTAAAGGAGAGAGTTGCTTGTAACCCAAATTAAATTTTTCTAACTCCAGAATTGACTTCTTACGACTTGTAACAATTGAAATGTTAATTGAATACTTAAATAATTTCTTAGATGTATTAAATATGAGCAATTTTAATTTTAATAGCACTCATATGTCAACGCCCAATACTAAAGCAATTAATTTGAAACCACTCCAAGCTGAAGCTGAAAGACAAACAGGCTGACAGACCGACAGACAGACATGCAATTTATTAAACTATTGTTTAGTTAAGACTAAGAAAGAAAAATTATAATAAACATTCCTAATGAAATACAAGAACAAGAAATAAATTAATAAATAAATATTCTTTGCCATAACAACTCGTTTGTAAGCAAAGAAAAATAAATAAATTTATTAACTTAAAAACATAAGATTAAAACATTTCCATAAATATCCACTATTTAGTACACGATAACAAGAAGTGTGGTTTGTAAAACCAAAAGCAACATATGTAATAGTTTAAAAGAGGTTTTCATATAAGAACATACCAGCCCAAAAGAAAATCTCGTTGAATTGTCAATATTCTATAGGCAATAGATTATGGTTATAAGTTATATGGGGTTACATATAACAGGTATGCAAAAAGAATTTGGGAATTGCTCTCTTTTTTGAAAATGGCTGTCAAATCTGTTTTTACATTTGTGCACCAGACAGCTGTAGAATACAAGCCAACAAGCCATGGAGCGATACACTCCCCAAAAAATGCGGAATAATCATGCCTGTGACGAACTGGACGATTTTTCGACCAAAATCATAATAAGTCAAAATCATTCATTTCCACCTCAGCCATTACAGCCGTTCAAAGTGGCTGCATGGTGCGCTGTTCACTCTGGAAAATTTTTTTTTTTCGAAAACCCCGCTGATCAAACGATAACGCACTATTGGACCATGTTAACCAGGTTGTTTCTACCGCAATTGAACGAATTAGGTCTCTTTCTTTAAGTTTTTTTTTTGGAGGACAGTACTTTTTTATAACGCACTCTTTTTAAAAGAGAATTTTTTTCAAAGAGTCCTCTGTTAAAGATAACTGTTGCATACATTTTCAGGGGCTACTTTTTATATGACTTAGATTTAGCAACTGCCATTTGTATATTTTTTTTAAAAAAACTACATTGCTAATTTAAAAAAAAAAAAATACTCTAAAGGATACTTAATGAACATTTTTTCTTTTGAATATTTGTGATTTTCTGCTGGACAAATATTACTCGAAGAAAATAAATCCTTTCCAATAAGTTTTCTTCTTTGCCAAACAATTCTATAGAAAATCTAACGTTTGCATTGTTGGAAACTGAATAAATACAATGAAAAGTGTAGAAATAAAAAACAACTGGTTTGAAGAGATCATAAATCATTCCTTCAACCTCTACGCACCATTTCAACCACGTTTTTTGAGTTCTTTCTTGCTTTCATAATTAATAATTACATTACGTGATGCACAATAGAGAACGATTGATATCTTGAAAAATTAATAACAATAATGATTCAAATGCTGCAGGCACTTTTCAAACGAAAATACAATGAGAAGAACGAAATTTTATTCAAGCGAACGAAAAACATCTAAATCCTGCCATGGATTTGATACAAGTACGAGTCTTTTGCCATGTTTTATGTTAAAACGAATTTGAGCTGTGTAGAAAAGGGGTTGTATTAAATCCACAAAAATAACTACTTATTTACTACAAGAGCACAAGGGGTAGTTTAGAGAATTGAATTAGGAATGTATAAAAAAAGTACTAGTTTTAAATCACAATGATGAATGATTAAAATTTTGTAAAGAGTACACGAGTCTGGTTTCTCCTTTTTCTGTATTTATAATTAAACATTTCATTTCAGTCAGTCACTCGTTTCTTCACTATTGTTGTAAAAATCTTTTCGTGTTTCCATTTTCTGCACTTTCCCACAAATCTCTTTAAAATCATAAATAAAATATCTGAATCTAGCAAATCATATTGAAAGAATTTAAACAGCTGCATTTGTATGAAATAATTTGTAACCAGTTTAAGTAGGATTTGGGATTTTTGTTTCATTTGTTGGTTGCCGGAGGTAAAAGGGTAGAGAGTCTAAAAAAAAAATTTAAAAAAAAAAATAGTAACATTTGTCAAAATATAAAATGCACGCACACACACGCATTCATTTTCAAACTGTTTTACATAAATTTAAAACTGAGTACTTGTGAATGCATTCAATCGACTGGTACTCACTCGTTACTTGTTGTTAATTTATCACATTTTTTCTTTAATAACAATTTTTTTTGTGTTTTTGAGGAATATTAATGGCACAAGTTACGCCTTTTGTATTTAATAGATTTGAAATCGCTAAATCAAGATAAACGTATTTAGATAAATTACTCAGTTTCAGATAAATTGCACCTTTTGGATGGGTGACATACAAAAAGGCCCAGAAGAGAATAATGTTGGCAAAATATTAACATATATTTACACTATTTAGAAGGTGCAGAGAAGTTTTGAAAGTGAAAATTAAAAATTATATAATTTTTTTTTTTTAATTTTTTTTGTTTTAATTATCCTTTTATCTGGTATAAGAAGTAACAACGGCAGTCCTAAATACAACCACCAAAGATACAAAAAGCCATTAAATTTGTATCTGAACAATTACTAGATTTCAACAAAGCAGGAGAGTTGCGGATAATTTAAAATTTTGTTGTATTTACTTATTCCGTTTTATTCAAGGCTTTCTTCCTTCTCTGCTCTAAAGCCTGGATTATCTTAGGAATATCACATCTATTATACGTAAAGAAAAAACGTTGAGGTTGAGGTAACAATATTAATTGTTGAAACACGCACATTGTTACTAATTCTACTTTAAGTGATTGAATTATAATCGTGTCATGTGTCATGACTATTGTCATGACACACGACTATTGTCATTTTCAACCATACTGTTGTCGCAGTCAATAATACTTTTGCCATGTACTACCATACTATTGTCCCATCCTCACATACTATTATCAATTCTAACTACACTTTTGTGTAGTTAGAATTGTGTAGTTACTATTGCCAAATACAATTGTATTATTTTCATATTGCAGGTTGCACATGTCATTATTGGCTGATTTTAACAAAAACATTATTGCTTGCAACACTATTATGATTGCATTTTACAGTAATATGGCTACCCAAAAACTTTTTGATTGTAAATGGCAATGGTATGGTTGATAGTAACAATATTATCATTGAAAATGCAAATCGTATGCTCGGGCATAGCAATATTATAATTGAATACAACAAAAATAGTCTAGTCAATTAGAATGTTTATAGAATGCAAACCAATATCTTTACGCATCTTTATACCATCCAAAACACTCACTTACATACACAATATAAAAACAGCTCTTCATATGTTCCACAATTTATATCGCATAATTGTCTTTTTTCGGTTTTTTTATTTTCTTTTTCTTATTTCTCTCTTTATCATTTAATATATCTTTTGCTTCTTTTCAATTAAAGAAAAATGTACCTTAATTAGCTTACACAAATTTTCAATTACCATACAAAAATTGAAGAAAAATTAGCTGTCAATGGCAACAATATTTTATTTATTATTTGGTAACCATTTAATAGATCAAAAATACTATGTTTATCACAAATAAAGCTTGTTTCAATGTTCATTATAAAATAGTTGTAAAAACCATTTCTTTTTTCAATTAAGTATAAATATATTTCAGTATTAATCGATAATGACAACAAAATGATCAAACTGTAACAAAAACTGTGTTTACGCTGACCAAAAATTGTTTGCGGCATTTTAAATAAAAATAACTTGTTTGTCACAACCTTTCGCAGCGTTATAAACATCATAACGTTGCTGTCGTAACCATATGGCAAAATCGATTTTGCTGATCTTCCATATCAAACACTGAATCCATTTTTCATTACATTGTTTCAAGAAAAAAAAAGTTTAGTGGTTATATCAACCGCCTACAGATAGACAGACGGACATCGTTCAATCTAATTTCTCTATCAATCTGATCCAAAATATGTATACTTTACGGAATATCTTTTTGATATCACACTTGTTCTGAAGGCTACGCAAAATATAAAACACATATTTGTTTGTAAAATTAAAAAGAAAATATTTAACCAGAGTCATGAGGTTTGCTTTTTTAATGCCTGTTTTCTTGTTGCCGCGATTAAATAATTTGTCTAATTAATTTTTAATAACATTAATTGATAAATAAGTCGCACACACATGTTTAAATTAAAATATTCTTGTAGATAAGTAATTAATTTATTTTTTTGATAATATACCAACTAATACGCTTGAGGTCTGTCTAAACGTGAAAATGGGCGCGACGCGCACAAGTGCAGACACAACTTAAATAAGT
The DNA here is from genome assembly GCA_963662145.1 of Sturmia bella. Taxonomy (NCBI): domain Eukaryota; kingdom Metazoa; phylum Arthropoda; class Insecta; order Diptera; family Tachinidae; genus Sturmia; species Sturmia bella. The sequence goes on along the minus strand of OY759172.1, from coordinate 16,628,683 downwards.
GACTAATTAAAGTCATAAGGTTTAGGCAAAAACGAAACAAAAAAATTGTTATTTCTCTCTCTCTTTATCATTTAAGATTTTAATTAGAAAATTTGTTTATTTGCTGTTTGATTCAAAGAAAACAAAATTAAATTGTAATTGTTTTTCGAGTCGTTTTAGTTAAATATTTGCTAAATGTTGCTGCTGAGCACACACATGCTCAGGCCGGAGAATAAATAATAAATTTTATTTAAAATAGCTGATGAAAAAAAAAACAATAACAAGAACCAAAACTACATACTTGCAATAACACCTACTAGTCTGCGCTGACAGCTGGTATTAAAATATTTCACAGCAGTGGCCTTGCAACATTTTGTAGGACCAGCAACATTTTCTAGAAGCCAAAAAACACTTGACACTCTATAGCGCTCGCCCTACAGAATTTTTCGGGGGAAAAAATAAAAAACCATTCATTAATTGATTAAAGAGGGAAACTTTTAAAATTATGTTCATCTGGGTATAAGTAGATCTCTTGCCACTACTTAGACAGAAAATAGTTTTGCAGTGATCCCAGCTTAGAGTACTACTGCACAAAGTCGACTTGATTGTTCTTAGAACAGTTTTTTTTTCTTCTCACCACCATCCGGAGTTCAGTCAGCTCTCAGCTTGTAACCCAAATACGGTGCAAATGTAACACATTGAGTGTGTTAAATAATATTTAAAAGAACAAATAAAAAAAATTTAAACTTACAAAAAGTTTTACTGGTTGGTTGGGTTGACAATATGTGTAGCGCTTTTGTGTTTGTCGTGTGTGTGTGTGTGTGGAAGCAAAACCTTTAAAGGCTGCTGTTGCTGTCGCTGGAACTGACATTCGAACACCTGGATTTCTTTGGAAAACGAAATAAACTAACGTGTTTATTTTTTGTTGTGCTTTAATTTTTGTTTATCCATTTTACAATCAAACCTTCAAACATATTCTCAAGTTGTTACAATATTGAACTAATTTTTATTTCAGTTGGTTTTTACTCTCCTTCTGCTAAGATTTTTCAAGGAATTTCATAATTCTTATAGGGTGTTAATCTATAAACAAGCTCAAGCGCATATGCATACATACACTACATGTATGTGTGTTTATACAGTGTTTCTTAAAATTCGCATATTTTTTTCTAATGTGCTTTTTTTTTTTTAGTTTTTTGGTTTCTAGTCTGACTTTTGCCATAAAACACTCATTCGCAGAAGGCAAGAAAGAAATATTTGTCAGCATGCATTTAGTTTATTATTAAAAAAAAAAATACAAACATATTTATATATATTTTGGTTGTAGTTTAATTTTATTAAACAAAATTTAAATTGATACCCAACAACTGTGTTTTCAATACTGAATATTTTTTATTTGATTCATGCATTAATCCGCACACACACTACATTTGTTTCAGAGCAAAATTCTACCATAAATTTCATTTGCCCAAGTGTTTGATTTGTTTTATTTCTCTGTGTTTTTTTTTTTGTTCTCTATTTATTGTCTTCGATTATGATTCATAAAGTTTGTTTCTTGGTCCATTTTTGCATGAATATTTTTGGCTTTTTGACTAAAGGGAATATTTAGCACAAAATGTGTTTTATTTCGCGAACAACTGAGTTAAAACATTGACATTGGAATCCAAATGAAATTCCTAGAAAATTGCGCATTAATAAAAATTAATTTGCTAAAACTATGCTGCTATAAATTATGGCTTTGAAAAAAGTAATAAAAAATAAAAAAAAGTCCTTAAGTGGAATTAAAAATAATCAAAATGCTACAAATCACAATAAATAAAATCGAAGATAAAATCAATAGAAAAATGTTTGATTACTAACTAATAAGCCAACACCTATAATTCTTTAATATACCCACAGATGCATGGTACATATGTATGTATGTAAATACATAATAAGTATTATGTTTAGCTAATTGGGAGTTAAAAGAAAGAAACCTTATTTTAATTAATACATATTAAAGGCCATATTCATAATATTTATTGTAAGTTTATTAAGCTCTTATTTGACGTATTTCTACGGAATATTTGTCAAATAAACGTGTACTAAACCTTCAATAGTTTTTATGAATATGGGTGTAAGATATTAATTATCAATTTTATTTATACTGTATTCAGTTTTTGTTTTGTCGTCATGACTTTTCTTCATCTCCACATAGTTTTCGCTTAATATTTGTTAAATCAGCAGACCTGGGGAGGGAAAAGCAATGCTTGAACATGAACATTTATGAAGAGGAAATTTGACCAACATCGAAAATAGTATTGCTCTAGTTTTCTTATCATATTGGTATATATTTTATCCCTTGATAATTTTGTTTATACTTAACGCGAGCTAAAATTCGTTTTATAACTCCACAGAGAATACAGGGTGTTGTCAGATTAAGACATTTATTTTCGAATTGAGGCTATACGTATTAAAATGGGGACTAACATTTGTTTCTTTTAGGGTTTTGGGGAATTTATTTAGGGATGATGTTGGGAATTTTAGCCAATTTTTTTGGGATTTTCATTTAACACCATACATGTTGCTGCTATTTAGGTTTCTTTTGATCTCAAATATCACACATTATTTCATATACCAACCCCCAATATTTGACTTGGAATTTAAATACAAAATTAGTAAATTTTCCTTAAAATTTAAGTTGGATTTAAAATAGCTTTCTGTTTTACAGTCTAAAATTATTTTTGGTAATTAATTGTAATAAAAGTACGGCAGCACAATGTAAGTGTCAAAAAATTATCGATAACTCAATAAAAAACAGCTGTTTAAACAAATTCGAAAGCAAGTGAAATTGTGAAAAGTTTAGAAAATAATAAATTGTTTTGTAAAAATTACTAGAATGGGTAGCAAAAGTGATAAAAGGACTCCCAATTTAACTACCACAGAAGTTGATTTCCTTATGGAAATAATAAAAAATCAAATTATGAAACAAAAAAAAAAAAAAACATGTGCAATTTCCTTAATTTGCAGAACAAAACCAAACTGTCAAAATCATATGGCAGTACGAAAAACTTAAATCGATTTTAAATGGGCACGGCAGGCCGTTTAAGTTTGATTTAAATAGCAACTGTTTGACTCAATTTTGTATTTAAATCGAATTTAAATTGAAATGGCGTTTAAAGTCCCAATCAAAAACTGGGGGTAATACCATAAAACTTAAGCATGTTTTGAAAATAAATTAATTAATTATTAATATTAATTTGTCAATGTATTGGAGACCTCGCAGAGTTAGTGTCAACAAACAACCATCGCTTTGGGACACAGTTTTCGTTGATAAACTCAATAAAAATAAATACTACAAATAAAATAAGTTACGAGTTGCCCGAATCTTTGAATTAATTTTCATTTACGCTTCAAGAATAATAGAAGTTGATGTCACATTTTTGGCCACAAAAGATAGGTTAGGTTGGGTTGTTTGCCCGTGTCGTGCGACATACACTTAAGCCAGTATAGGCTTGTTGTGCGCTTCGTGGGCTTAACCATAAACAGTTTGAACCATAGGTCTATAGGAACTCCATGTCATTCACAGAGTTCTTTAATTTCTTCCAGAATATGTCCTGTAATCGAGACATAACTCTCCTTAGATCCCGGTACCATATTTGTGAGAAGGCGGGGCACTAGCATAAATAGTGCTCTAATGTCTCGCTTGTTCTACATGCCTCTGCGCCCTCTATTCTTATGCGGTTAAGATGTGCCAGTAGTGGAAAGTGATCTGTCATAACTTCCATAGCCTGAGTTTAGCCTACGTTTATACTTACTGCTTATTGGCGTATACAATTATTGTGAATAGAAAAATTTGGCATATAAACAGTAAATAAAATTTTTATTTGTGAATAGCTAAGCCACGAAAACAAGTACTGATTAAAAAGCTATTCGCAAATAAAACACAAAAAGTTGCCACGTTTTTTTTTTATCGGTCTTAAAGTTTTCTTCAATGTGGCACAAGTACAATCATATGACAGAAAGGAAATAATCTACTAAAAATTGCACGAAAGCAAGCCTGCGCCTTCTACTTTCATCACTAGCGATTACAAAAGTTGCATGCCTTTTGTTGAACCGTTCTTGCAATATTTCGTGGCTTTTCTGTATTAATTGAATTATAAGAAATATCATACTTTTTTGTTTCTCCATTATTATTTTAGTAATCACGTCTTTTCCTGAACATATGTTGTACTTAACAGTGTTACCAATTAGTTAAATTTTTACCATCTGGCTTCACTAAAAAATACGAATTTTCTGCATTCGCATTGCTGCATAAACAGTGAGTTATTTATTTGCGAATAGTTTTTATTTGTGAATAGGCTACGTATAAACGTAGTAATAGTCACTCCAACTAATATTTTATAGATCTAACTGTTTGCAAACCAATCTTTCTTTTAGATTTATCAAACTTAGTTAATAATGATGGTTTCAATTAGTTCTATATATACAGATATTAATGCCAGAAGTTAAAAACTAGCTCTTGGTGCTGAAGTAAATTAAGAATTTAAAAAAAAAATGCTATAAAAGGCAATTGAAGTCATATTATTCCTTCGTTTAAAGACCCATTTATTTAGTTTTTTGTACATGCCATCTACACTCCATTGATGAAACTCAATTTGTCCTTAGGCTCGAGAAAAGTCTTGAAAACCAATTTAAACCTTTCACTTTATGTTCTATTATTTTAAGGAAAATATAAGAGCTTAACTAATTTGAGTGACGAAAGGTAGAGCTTAGCCACGGAACACCTATTAAGGGGAGAAGCGAAGCACTGTATTTACCTTTCCCTTTCCCATCTGCATTCATTGTTTTTTGTAATTTCTACACACCAGATTTTCTTTTCAAATAAAATACTAACTAATACTACTACTAATTGCAGCCCACCCCCTATAAAATGCAATAATATTCAGCTAAAATTTAATGATGGTTTTATTTTTGTTTTACATTTAACATTTTTTTTATACGTATTGTTATATAAATTTAATACAGTATGTTTTTGTTTTCTCGGATTCAGGCCGTTGTTCATTTGAAAAACTCAACGAACCATATAAACTAACCCAATTTGAAATTAAGTTCTTTATCTCCTTAACGTTGTGTTTTCAGCAAAAGAGACCCACCATAATAATTTCCCCCTTCATTTAACCAAATATTTGTACAATTTAGAAGCAATTACAACTAAATATTTGTTATTTGTTTAAATGACAACAGTTTTATTTGCTTTTTTTTCAATTTTTTTTTTATCAAAGACCTAAAACGCAAACTGCTTATAAATATTTATTTAACTCTGGCTAAAAGTAAGCAATTTCTATAAGTTTTTAATTAGATTTTAAAACCCTGTGTTGTTCATTATTTAATATAATGTTATTAATAAATAAAGAAAATTAAAACAAAGTACCGACTAATTTACCAAAAAGAAGAAAAAAAAAAAATAACTTAGAACGCCAGAATTTTATCTCTCAAATACGATTTAGTTGACTTTAAAAAGTAAATAGACAATTTGTTCTTTTTTTAGTTTCTTATCAAACTAATTGCCCAGATTGTTTAACTAATTAGTTATTTTTTTTTTATAAATATTATGGTTGTTTGTTTTTGCATTTATTATAAAACTAAGTTATTGAAACTAATAACGAATTTCTGTGGGGCTGATTTCTTGTTTTACAAATTCTCTTTTCTAAACGGTTTTTTATTTATTAAGTTTTAATATTGATAACAATTTGTTCTATTAATTTTTACATTTTTATTTTCTTGTTTAACTAAGCAAGAACAACAACAGCCACAACTAAATTACTTTACGAAAACACACCTAAATAAATATTAATTTCCTTTTCAACTTACATGCACACACACACACATACACATACAAATAAAGAAGAAGAAATGCGTTGATTTGTAAATTAAGACTTAATTTTTACTGCCTTCTACGGTTTCTTTTTTAGTTCCAGATAAGAAATTTTATAGAATTCAAATTTTCTTCTATGTCTTTCAAAACAGAAATACAACTTGAAATTTTTGTATATTTATTATTATTTTAATTAATTATGTAAAACATTTAATTTCAATTGAGAAAAATTTTTCATAAATAAGCTGAAATAGGTAATATAATAATAAATAAATAAATGACCTGAAAAGGTAATTTAATACAAATGTATGTAAGCTGTTTTTAAATTATTAAGAAAAATCTTATTGTTAGCTAGAGTTTTTTATTCAAAACTCAAGTCGCTCCAGGGACATTTTTACACGCATACATATATAAATGTGTGATGTATTAATGTATTAATGTTTACTGCCTGTTTTTAGACCTTAGCCAAAAATTTTTATGAAAAAATTTCCCTCCAGGGGAAAAGTTTTGGATTTAAAACTATCTCAACAGATTTCTACATACAACATCGATATTACAGAATTTTAGAGAAATTTTTACTCAAAATATACCTTTTAATAGAAAATTTCAAGGATATTTTGATCTGGAGACTACCATGCGATTTTTCCTCTAGCTTATAATTAACTTCAATGAGCCATAACTATAGACATCGAAAAAGTATGCTTTAAGCAATTTTAAGTCACTGCTAAATAAAAGTACGCTTTGTGGCTGCTGCAGACGAGAAAAAGTCGACTTTACGTGCAAAAGTTTGCTCTAAACTTTTTTTTTAATTTAACTAATCGAGCTAAATGATTTATAATTGTTAATAATTTAACAAGCTTGAGAAAAATTTTTTTGTGATAAAATCAACATTTTTAATAAATACAAGCAAAGTAAAGTTGAAGACATACTGGCTTGAGTATATACCAGGGCTATTGAGCTGTTCATTACTGACAGACTTTATTTGAGTTTGGTAATCAACTTTCCATTTTATCACTGAGTTTTTCGGTTGATTGGAATATATTTTATATTCGCCCACTAACATCTATTTATGAAGTAGTACGGCTAATCGATGCTGCTTAAAAAACACTATGCAATTATTATGCAAATAATCAAGATAACTTTAGGATTTTTTTTTTATATATTATTTATTTGCTTTATGAGCCAATTGAAATGTTTCAAATGAAAATTTTCAAACGTTCTTTTTAGTTTTTTCGAGTCGACTGACAAGTTGATTAGCATCAACGAAATGTCGGCCGCATATAGAGGGCTGAAAATGACAGAAAACATTAATAAGGTCTATTTTAAGGCCTAAAAAAATTTATGACATAACATGTTATAATTTTTCCTCTTTTGATAGAGTCGCGACATTATAATAAACAAAGTTGCAGTTTAATACATTGCCATATGATGACAATACTATTTCATTGCACTTATGTACAATGAAATAGTCTGTAGCTGCATTACTCCTTTGCACCAAGTAATCCAATAATTATTTGTAGGGAGTAGTGCGCTTCTCATAAAAAAATTTAAGGCAAACAAAAAATTCCCATTAAAGGAAATTTTCAAATTGAAAGTAAGTTTTCGTAGAATTTATTTTCATGAGAAGAGGAAAGAGTTATTATACCTCGCAGTATTTCGTAAAACAATGCTAAATAAATTTTTTTCTTTTCCTTTCTTCTGAGGTGCTTTTTTATTTTATTACACAAGTTTTAATAGAATAAAACTTTGTGAATTTCAACACAACTATTTGTCTATAGTAAACATTTCCCAGCAAGGGAAATTTTCAGTTTGAGACTTATACCACTAATAATTGTTGTATAACCTGTAATGGAGAGTTTGATAGAATAATTTTGCTGTCATAGAAATTTCCCTACAAATGAGTTTCATAATTTAAATAAAAAAGCTTTTGGTGTTCGAAACCAGTCACAGCAATAACCATTGAAATAAACATGTGCTTACGTCTCTGGTCGTTTATATTTGTTTTAGTCAATGGTTAGAGTTGGCTCTACAACACATTTTACAAGTAATTCTGTAGAGTGGAAAAAACAAGAATGTTTCATGCTCTTGAGTAATTGTTTTATTTATTTCTTAATATGTATGAATAATTCTTATAAACAAATTCATTTTAAAAGCGAAAACATAATAAAAATGAAATGTCATCGAACCGTCTTCAATTATTTCATTTCATTCTTACACTAAGTATGCATACATACTACATATGTAGTATGCATGCTCAATTCAATATACATATATGTACATACTTGTTTTCATTTCATTTCATTTCATAATTTCTTAAGAAATCGTTATATTTCCTCTTATTTACCGAAACTTAAAACTGAAAATGCTGCTTTTTATGGCCCAACATTAAAATTCTGAATTGAACGAAATTTTAATGAGTTTAAAGAGTTTGTTGTTGTTGTTAAATGTTCATTCGACGAATTATTTATTTTAGTTTATGGATCGTATATTTAAGTTTTTTTATTGTTTAATTTTTGTTTTGTGTTTTTCAGAAACAAAATATGTTTGTAAATCTTAAGTAGTTAAATTTAAAGAAACTCACACTTTAAGAGAAAAAGAGAGAGAGAGAGAGAAATATTTCAATGTAGAAAACAGTTCTTTAACGAAGAATTCAAATTCAAAGACGTACTTGAGAAGTTTCAAGTGTTTTTTTTTCTTCTTCCAGAATAAGGAATATTTGGTTTTAATGGAAAATCATGGGAAGTGATTGTGTGTAAAATTTCAAAGAGGCAAATTTGTTTTTTTAATAAATATGCTCCCCCAGCAAAATATTGTTTTGAGTTATAATAAAATTATAAACAAAAACTGTAATCTTTAATACTGAAAGCTTAAACAAAAAAATACTGAATTATTTTAGTTAAAAAAAACCGCTGTAATTGTTTTCTGTTTAGCTTTTCAGCCGTCTATATGCCGCCATAATTTCTTAATATTTTTCAATACCTCAGTACATCCGATCTGATTCGATGCATTTCTTTTGGCCTTAATAACAAATAATAAAATTTAAAAAAAATGCAACCTTTTTAAAATGTACTTCCTTAGAGACATGACAATGTTTCAAGGGAATTTTTCATAAATGATTGATAGAAATCTATGTATGTTAAAATTTCCTTAAGAACTCCAGAATATCCTACAAACGGACATTTTTTAAATTTAGCCATTTCCTAATAGCTTTGATATACTAATTGTAATATGTTTAATATAAAGCGGTTTTAATACATTTTCATCATCATTTTCATCCTTCTCCAATATTTTCATCTTTTTCTAAATAAATTTCGCTACCACTGTATCGAATTATTAAGAAATTATGAGTCACGTTAGACTTTGTTTTCAGTTTTGGAAGGCTTACGATCTTATTTACAATTTTACAAACTTCATTTCATTCAGAGCCTGCCTCCCCTTCTAAAGTTTGCCCTAAATTTCCTTTAAAGGTAATTTTCAATTCAGAGGCGTTTTCATTGAAATTATCACTTAATCTCCAACATTACAAATGCTCACTTCAATATGAGTTCCCGTTGAGGGAAGCTTTCAAATTTGAATGAAGTTCTTAAGATTTTATGGAATTTCCTCATAACTTCTCTTAGCACCGAAGTCTTTCACTTTAAAATTTCAGTTAAACCTACATAATAAAAATTACCCTCAGAGGGAAATTCTCATAACTTTCATAAATGTAATATCTTGAATGTATACCAATGATATTTAGTAGTTTTTCATTATTTATTCACAAAAATTCAGTTATGATAGATTATCATTTAAAATTAAAATAATAGCCCAAAAATAGAAATTTCTAAATTTTAACGTGTTGTATTTTGGATAGAATTTACGAAAAATATATTATAAAATACTGAAAAAGTCCTAATTTTGAACTTTACCAAACATAAATCGATATCAAATGGGAAGCTATAAGTCCAAAATAAAAATTTACCTGTACGCAAAATTTCTTAGTTGAATTAGAAAAAGGGAAATTTTTAAATTAAATATTGTGTGTTATTTTATATAGAATTTATGCCAAATATGTTATAAACCATTATATAATTAATTTTTAATTTTGCTAAACACAAATTGGTATGCATGGGAAGCTACAAGCTAAAATAAAAATTTCCCTAAATGGGAAATTTCTTAGTTGTAAATTAAATTTGTGTTTTTGATTAGACTTCTATGAAATCACTGACTTTTTGCATACAAATTAGTGCGAAATTTGATTCTCATGATGGTTTCTTACCAAACAAAAATTTCCCTTTGAGGGAAATTTCCACGTAAAGGTTAATCAAGAATATTTAGTATACTTGATGTATTGTATGACTGTAAATTTTGTATTTATTAATTTGCTAAGGCCTTAGGAAAAATACAATTAAATACAAGTAAAAATTAAAGCATTTTTATTTTAAACTAAAAAGTTCTCATAGAAGGGAAATTTTCTATTTGCCAATATTTTGTTGAAATATTCATAATATATTACAATGAAATTTATTTTAATTGATTTTTTGTCATAACAGATGCAAAATAAAAATTTCCCTAAAAGGGAAATTTCCCTAAATGGGAAAATTTTATTTTCTCTTCTTAAATAAAAAATTTCTTTAAAAGGGAAATTGTTATTTTAATATTTTTGAAAAAAATGTTATGGTACAGAGGAGTAGATGAAAGTGTTTCCTATAAGGGAAATTTTAAAATTGAAAAATGATGAGTATTTTTCGTTGATATTGTAGATTTCCAAAAATTGTTTTATATTCATATGTTATGCTGTTATTTTACCACTTTCTATACAATGTTCGTGAAATGAGCTTTTGAGAAAAAAAACAAGTATTTTTTACAAATAAGCCTTATTATATAAGGAATTTGTCAAACAAGAGTTTAATAAACCAGAAATATTTATTATGCTTAAGGCCATTCATTAAATGTAAATTATTTTTAAATGTAATTATTATATTAAATGTAATTATTTTAATTGACTGGTGATAAGAAAGTTGAAGCGGGGAAACTCCGTTGTCCGGACGTTTTATACCTGCGATTTCCTAAAAAAAATTTTACTTTAATTTAAGGCTGTGAACTGATAGACTCAAGGCACAAAAGAAAAGGAGGTGACTTAGAACCATTTTCAAAAACGTTAGACTAGAATTATATGAAACTTCTCATGTCAACATTTTATTGACAATCATTTGATAAACCCAATTAATAGTATTAAATTGGACACAACTGCAGTAAAATCTTTTGAAATGAAAAATATTTTCTATTCCAAAAATAGGTATAAGAAAATCAACTGATTACCTTCTTATTAAAGTGGGCTCAAAATCTTTAGGCTGTCGGGTGGGTATGTATGTACATACTATAACTCCTTAGTTCCTATAAAATTGTGTTAAATTAACGTTTATTTAATAACAAAAAATATTAATTAACAAACAAAGGCAAAATACCTTTAACTCCTGACACAAACTGATTCGTTTCGTTGTTAAGGTTTCAAGCTGTCTTTTACGCAGAAAAAAAGAACTGATCAAAAGTGTATCAGTTGAAAGCAAAAAAAAAAACGCGAACGCTTGTTAATAAATGTATTTTAAACTAAATTAATGTTTATTTATATATAAATTTCTGTGAGCTGTTTGTTGTTCGTAACAGCAACAAAATATTTACTTCAACATGTACCTACGCATGCGCGCCTTAATTTCTAAAATCTTTTATTTTTCTGTCTTTATTTTTGCTGTTATAAAAATTGACAACAACAACATTAACAAAATCAGACTACGCACGCAAAACGTTCGCAAAATAATTTTATATGCCCCACCACCAACCACTACACGCACATACTTAATTCTGGTAAAACACAATAAAAATGCTTACTCCACAAAAAAAAAAAAAAAAAAATCAGATGAAAAATGTCACTGAACTGAGAGGAGGTTGGTTGGTTAGGAAAAAGTATTTAAGAAAACAACAAAACCTCAAAATAACAACAATACGAAAAAAACTAAAATAAACTCTTTTTTTTTAAAGTACAATTTAATACCTCCACCACCAAAACTTATCACTCGGATCAGGAGACATTTGACAAATTTTGAGCAGATTTTGTTCAAACCATTGTCAACGAAACCAAAGAAACATGTTTGGGCTTGAGCCAAGGCAAAGGAAAAAATTTAATTTTACTTAATTTAAGTTGACACTATAACAAATAATGTAACACACACACACACACACACAAAACTTAAATCTGCCAAATAGACAGACAGACAGACAGACTTTAATTTAAGCAGACAGTTTATGGATCGCCATGCAGCAGCCATTCAGCCCGCCAGTAAAACTATTTCCTATAATTCTTTTCCTGCTCAACTTTAAAGTAGCACGTACTTAATGTTATTTTATTTTATAGTCCATAACTGTTTATTTCTTAAGCCACGGCGTTATGAGGGTCGCTGCGAAATTACGGGAACAAAAAAAATTAAATATTTAGCACTTGAAAAATCCGTACTTAAAACAAGCACAACGTAGGTACTTGCTTTAAGGAAATCCGTAGTTATCGTACTTCTGACACCGCTGATTTAAGTACAAATGTATTGAATTATTTTTTCAGTGTAGCAAAATACCAGTTTTAATCAAAACTAAGAATTTTATATCAATTAATTAGTTGTACAGATTCGCAATCAGAAACGAAACAAAGTTAAGAAATATATAAAAACCAAATTTACTCCATAGAAATGAAGAACTTATTATCGCATAAGGTAAATGAAAGCTATAAACCTTCAATCAAAGCAATCGAAGCTCTGATAAGACACAAGTTCTTTTTAATTTCTTTTTTTTTAGCTCATTTTATTTAATTATGGTTTTCTATCTGTATTATCTCCTTTTTCAATTGGCTTATTTAATGACGTTTCGTCTGCAAAACAGCTGCTATTCCCACTCAGCCATCGCAACAATCAGAACAAATTCAACAATCATCAATTTAAGTAAGGATTGTGTATGCTACAAATGTATGTAGGAACCAAATTATAAATATGTGTATAATTATTAACAGCTTGGTTCCTTCATGTATGTGTAACATAAGTTACTACTGTCATTATTAACTGTGAGCGAAAATCCGTATTTATCAGTAGCTAGTTTTTTAAGCAAGAAATTAAAATTTCGTTAATTTTTAAACGTTTTTTCATTTAAAAATAATTGGTATAAACTATGGTCAATTACTGCAAAGATATTCTGAGTGTATATTTTTGTTGAGTACCTCATTCTCACTTGATGCTGATTCAAATGCTAAAATGGTGAAACAAAAGTTTCAACATTTGGTATAGACAGTTTCAAAAGAAAAGTTGAAAAGTTTCTGAAGCAAATGGACAAGCGTAATAAGAATATGATATTCCCAAAAGTACCCCAACAAATAAATATCTTTCCCAAAATAAATTTCCTGGGGATTTTTAGAAAACTTTTGGGCGAACCAAACCCTTCAAAATCGAGAACACTGCTGCGTAGCACTTAGATAAGAATTGAAATGGAATTCGAAAAATTTTGAAGTAGGCCCTTTACAAGGTCTGGAGCAATGAGGCCTTTTGAGTTTTCCCCCTATTTATGCCTTTAAAATCTCTTATTTATATAGTCAAGCAAGCTGTTTCCAACTTTATGCCCTTAAAGGATGTGAAAACTTTTTCTTAAAACTTTGTTTGAAAACTTTTTTCTCTATTTAAAATCTTTTATTTGTAATTTTTCTTTTCATTTAAAACAATCGAGCTGAACTCTTGAAATCTTCCGCAATAATACAGAAATGTAAATTAAAATAAATTTATATTTAATACGAATTTTCGGTCCCTGTCTTAGTGGAAAACAATTGTAGATAAAATTTATTAGAACTCCTTTGCAACCAGCCATCGATGTGAATGGGGCAGCAGCAAAAGAAAGTTATACATAAAGAGTTTTTCAATGACAGGGTGTCAACCAGCCAGCCAGCCAGCCAGACAGAAGAGTTTTTAATAATAATTCAAAAAAAAAAAAAAGATTTAAAAACTATGAATTGTCTGTCGTTGTGAAGCTTAAAAGTATCTGGAGTTGTTTTAAAGAAATGCAAGAGTAAAAACAAAACTTGTAACTCTTCTTTTTCAATATTTATATTTGGGCAAGTACTTTGGTAATGGGTGCCTGCTACTTGAAATATACATTTGATGTGGGTTATTGTTGGGGTTCGTTGTTTCTTTTGCTTTTGCTTTTCGAAATAATTTCATTCGTCATTTGATTTCATTTCTTTTAACAATAAGTTCATAAGAAAATTTATGAAATAATGGGTTGGTCTGTTGTTGTTGTTGTTGTTGTTTTGCTGTACCGACAAAATAAAGTTATAAAGTTATAAGAAAGAAAGAAAGAAAGAAAAAAAAATCAAGTGTTGTTTTGTAAAATTTTTTGGTAGAAGAAATTGATAGATTTTTTAAAACGCCTAGGCAAAATTTTTACTTTTTTCAAGGAGAGAGTGAGAGGAAAAAAATGAAAGATTCCGCTAAAAACTAAAGCACACAATTTTAATTCACATTAATGATTATATGAACTACAATAACTACAAGAAAAATAAAAAGTCCTTGAGCAAAATTATTGATGAGATTATTTATTGTCGAATAAAACATCACAATTTCTTTAAGTAAGACAATTTAAATACATATGTAAGGCATAAGTGAACGCTGAGTTGATCGAAAAATTGTGAATAAAATTTATCTCTGTTATCCTTTATTGAAGGCAACTAATGTAAGTAACTCAACAGGCCTACATAAATTTAGGCAAGTACGAGACTGACTCATACAGCAAGGGTTCCGTACTATCGCACAAGTAACTTGACCCATTGCACTTAGCAGACGGAGGGTGCCACTTGTACAGGACACCCTCTGGATTTCAACTTATTGCTGTTGTAGCAGGGAAAGTTTCTGTTCTCTGTCGCTTACGGTTCGAAGGATACAACTATAATTTAAACTAAAGTGTGTTCCAGGTATTGAGCAGCACTTCAGTTTTAGGATTAAAGTTTTTAGTTTTTGTTGTTGTAGAAGCCAGGCAACTAGATATACTGCGCAAATTTTCAGGTTCTATCTCCTATGGCTTACAATTTACAGATAATTTCCAAACTACGAGTAAAGGGTGCCCCCATTCATTGGGCTGTATTTAAACTTTAGCTTTTTGTTTTTTTTTTTTTTGTTTTGGTATTTGTTGCTGTAGGGGTCAGGCAGCTGAATATACTATGTTTTTATACCTTATGGCTCAAAAGTGACAGCTAACTTTCAGTTTCTTGTGTGGGGGTACCCTTTAGTCTTTTAATCTCTTGTTGTTTTTAGTATGCCATATTGTATATAGTCCATTCAATTACACATCCAGTGCAAATTTCTATCTCTAATTTTCTAACTATCTTGTGTGGGAGCACCCTTTAGTTGCCCTTTTGTTGGTGTAGCCACCGGACATCTTATGTGAAAATTTCTGCTCTCTAGCTTTTGCCATTTCGGAGAATGGATGCTGTAATGGACGTACAGCAAAGTCTCAGTAATAGGATTCTGTTTTGATTCTATGAGTACTGCAGCCTAAAAAAGGTAACCCAGCCTCGTTGGACGCCAAATCCAACTTTCTTCCCAACATTGCAGAAGTAAGCCACTGCCCTGATTGCTCTTTGGTCCCAGATATAGAGTTAATTAATTCTTTTTTTCTTCCCTGCTTCCCATTTAGATGTAAAGATGCAGGTGACTCGATACATAAAAAGTCACCGACTTATTACGGAGCCCTCGTACCTTGACCTTAGTAATGTGATAAATAGATTTAAAGCATAAATTTGAGTTATACAAAGTAAAAAAACAAAAAAAAAACAAGTTATAGAGAAAAGTGGTATCAAATAATGTTTACTCCTACAACAAAATGCTTTCTATTGATTCAGCAGAAACAATTGATATCGCTTGTACTGATCTAAGTGTGTTTTATTTGCACGATATCAAAGTTTTGTTAATTTCTTTAAAATGTATAAGTATCTGTGCATATTTAAGTAATTATGAAACCAGAAGAAATAATACTAATAATCGTAGAGGCAATAAATGGAAATTTTAAACTTTTAAACACCAACTGAATCGAGTTGGAACCAGCAAAACAAACAAGTCATTCATCTCGGTAATATCTCAATAATATCTTATTTGCGTCTTTGTTCTTTTCTGTGCACATACATCTCGTGTGTGTGTGTGTGCTCGAGCGCTCTGTTTTTATCTACACAATATGTCTTCTATTAACAAATTAATGTATTTTAGTACATTTCGTTTTATAGTTTTTGTTTCCAATGTGTGATATAGTGCAGGCGGCAGGCAAGCGGTATTAGAAATACTTATGTTTAAATACATATTTGCTCAAACGCTCATGCCAAACAAACATCTTGATGGTAATTTTTGTATTCAAAAGCTTGTAGTAATTCATGCGAATTAAAACAACATATTGAAAGTATCTGTGAATTGGGAATCTGTTATAAAAGATCTTAATTGTGACACATAAACATGTTTATTGTAGAGTTGTTCAATACATTTTGTTTTTGTTCTAAACCGTACAGTTAATGTGCCACCCGGTCGGCCTGAATGCCTGCCTGCCATGTATCAAGCATCATCATTATCATCATCATTGGCATCATCCCATTTTTAAGCTTTTTAGAATGATACACAACTTTGCGCCGAAGTTGTGGTGGAAATTCTTTTGATGTGTTTTTTTCCCTCAACTTTTTCCAGTATTTTGTGTGGCGCCTTTAAAAATAATTTATCTGTTCATTTAATGAAAAAGCTTATAGTTTAAGTAATTTTGTTTTTTTTTTTAATTTCTAACTTGAAGATTAATTTATTTTCAACTAAAACATTTGAAAAAGAAGGCTTTTCTATTAATAAAGAATTTTTAATATAGAATTTCATTAAAACTCTATTAATATAGAATTAATTTTTCCATGCGCAATTAATAAAGTTTTTAAATAATTTTAGAGTTTTAATATTTTTCGTGACATTTGATCTATCAAATATACATACATATTGTTTGCTAAAATGTTAATGATTGATGAATTCCTTTTTGTTTAATTTCTTCACATGCATACTAAATATATTCATAAAATACGTTTTGTATGAATAAATTCAGTTCGTGTTTTATTAATTCAGGAGATTTCTGAATAAAATTAACTTTTCATGACGATATTAAATTTGAACATATTAGCTGTGATAATTTACAACAGAAAAGATATATTTAGTAAGACGTGCTTAAACATAATTTTTTTGAAATAATTGTTTTCTTAATATTATTAAAGCATTTACAATTTAATATACATACACACATACATACATACATACATACATACATACATACATACATACATACATACATACATACATACATACATACATACATACATACATACATACATACATACATACATACATAATACATACATCCATACATCCATACATACATACATACATACATACATACATACATACATACATACATACATACATACATACATACATACATACATACATACATACATATATCTGTAATATTCATATCAAAGAAGAGCAAGTAATCTTCACAATTTTAAGGAAGAAGTTCAGAGCACCAGAAGAAACATAAACTTTGAAAAATGTACAGGATATTCCAATAGGAACTTTCGAAATTCAACAGCTGAGACTAAAAAAAATAAATAAATGTGCCATTATGGATCAAAGATGAGTTGAGATGAGAGTGAGAATGAGAATGAGAACATCATGTACGTTGAAACATGCACTCTCATCTGTAACTTCATTAAGCGGCAAATGTTTCCCCGACTGGACAGGCAATGTTAACATGATAATTTTGAAAAATTTGATTTGAAATTAGATTGCCATGCTGAACATAACAACTGCATTTGTCTAGAAATCTGGTAGCTCTGTTTTACAGGGCTCTAGTCACACGAGCAGCAAAGTTTAACCTTCTTGGCCATTAGAAATTGTTGCACTGAATGTGAGCTTTCATTCCCTATCAACTTATTAGTTTCATTGTCTTTGTCAACCAAGTTTTTGAAGTGAAAACTTGACTAGATTTGGTGTTCCAATCAATTAAAAAATTTTTTTTGTGTTAATACCTTTTAAAATTAAACTTGATTTTGTTTTCTTTTTTTTTGATAAAATCCCCCTTAATAATAACAAAAGTAATACTGTTCAATTTATGTTTGTATGGATGTAATTTGGTTTTTACGTCAAAAGGAAACAGACACTGTATCTGAATTCAACTAAAACGCAAAACACTTGAAGGCATAATAATCAAATGCGGTTTCTCTGCAACCATTTCTCCCCGATTTGAAAAACAGAATCTCATCAAACAGTTGAATATGGTTATAAATTTTGTGTAACAGAAATTAAAGTGATTGAAAGTGTGTTTTAAGTATTGTAAGTTTTAAATTTGCTTTAAATGTGGCTTGTCTTATGTATGTGTGTGTGTTTTTTTTTCTTTCTTCATTTCACTCTCTCTTTATCTGTGTGCGAGTATCTTATGGGTTGGTTTTTTAATTCGAACAATAATAATCACAACACAGCCACAAAAAGACACCTCAACTCAAAGTGTACTTAAATACAAACGTTATAAAAAAGCATTAATTGTTTAACCAGAGAAAAAAAATCTCAAAGATTGATGGCAGTTTATTTGTAGGATATATATTTTTTTTCTTTTTTATTGTTTCTGTTATTTTTCGATATGACTGACTACAATTGATTTTTTTTTTTATTTCGTTCTTTTTTTTATTATGAACAGTAATTGTCAATAGGTGAATGACTTTTTAAGCATTTTTATGTAGTAAGTGGGAGTGTTTATAAAGTAGAATATATACCTACATGCGATATGTAGATGATTGTCATCAACTCATGGAGAAAATCAGATCGAATTCAAATAAATATTTTCGTTTAAGATTGGGAAGAGTTAAAGATTGCACTTACACGTTCAGCCTTTTTTAGCAAAAGTAAGTCAGGAAGAGGTAATGGAAGGAGTATGTTAGACCATGTCTGCCGACAGACACTTAAGCCAGTGTGGTTAGCTCCGTGCAACAAAGGGAAACATTATTTTTTGTTTGAATATTTAAACTGAAAATAAAAATTTCAGGTGTAATAATAAACAAATAAATATAATAAAAAAAAGAAATGCGGTCGGGGACCCCCGTTAGGAACGAAGTTCCTTACGTTTTTTCTTCATCTTCGAATGTAATACAAGGTGAAATCTGTGTGTTTTATTTTGTGTTGTTTTTGAAATTTTTAAATTTTATATGCTTCTTAAAATTTCTGGAACGTTTTATTTTTTTTACTTTTGACACATGCAGTATTTTTTTTTGTCAATCTGCTACAAAACGAAGAAAATGTTTCAATATTGCTGTTTTTTGTTGTGACATACTTTAATTTAGCGACATCTATCAACTGATAGTGTCCGTTTTCACAACTAATTAATATTTATTGGTAGATGTCTCCGCTGACAGCAGCACAATTGTTTCTCGACAGATATACCAATACATATAAACAGCTCACACGCTTTCGTGAAGATTTCTACTAATTTGCACTACCAACAAGCCGCGTTAAGGAACTTCGTTCCAAAAAAAAAAAAAAAAAATGTTGATCACTGCAATTTTATTCCAAAAAGATCTTTCTCCGAGGAAATAAAATCAAACTAAAGTCCAATAAATATTGATTAACAGTGGTAAAACATTTTTAATTTTTATAAAATCTATTGCTTATTCTAGCAATATACATATATTCAGTATATTTTTCCGTATACTCCACATTTTGGTGGCGTGTACTTTTAACTAACATACAAGAAATTCAAGAGCTGCTCATAAACTTTTTCTTCTTTGTTTTTTATGGTTCAACCATTTTTTTTTTTGTAAGTTAAATTTAAATTGTGCTTAACAATTGAAAGCTGAATTAAGATATTCTTCTCATTGAAGAAATTTCTTGAAATTCAAATAACATTATTGACATGCCTTTAAAAATTTCTTAAATCTTTTTTTTTTTTTTTTAAGATTAATAAATACTGTAACCCCATTAATTTAATTGATGGAGTTAAAAGAAAATAATACTTTTTTGTTTATTAAAATCTTTTCAATACGATAGTGAAGCCCCTCCACTTCTACGCTTCTCCCTTAAATCAATAAGTGTTTATTTGTTGGCTGCCTTCCTCTTAAGCATCTTTCAAAAAGAACATTTGTGTTCGTATCAATGCGCAAGTATGAGCTTTTTTTTTGTATCCAAATTTCATTATTATTACTCCACTTAAATATGAAAGATATTATTCTTTATTTAAGAACATTTAACTGAAGTGATTATGATTATTTTGATTGCTTAATTTTTTCTCAACATCTTAGACATTTTCATTGATTGAATGCGTGTGAGTGTGTGTGTGTGTGTGTGCACGTGTGTGTTGGCCTTTAATTTGAATTAAAATTTCCCCACAAATCGTACATATTATAAAGTGATCGATGCAGAACGAAAAAAGGCATATAAGAAATTTTTTGTTCATTTTGAACAAGATTAAAATTTTTTAATAAAAATCATACCATTTTCAATTTGAAGATTGACATGCCGGCAGTTTTTTACATTTTTATATTTCTTACAGAGAAAAAACTACATTTTTACTAATTAATCTCTTACAGAGAATAAACAATATGTTTTCCAACTAAAGCATCTTATGATGCCAGATTATAGTCAAATTATGCACCACCTTAAAACATTTCTTTTACAAAACTATAGATTTTAAACGGGCGCCAACTTTAAGCCATAACCTCAAACTTACCCCGAATTTTTGACTTGGATTTTAAATGCCATTTCAATTTAAATTTGATTTGAATACAAAATTGAGTCAAACAGTTGCTATTTAAATCAAACTTAAACGGCCTGCCGTGCCCATTTAAAATCGATTTAAGTTTTTCCTACTGCCATATGTTTTTGACAGTTTGGTTTTGTTCTGCAAATTAAGGAAATTGCACATTTTTTTTTTTCATAATTTGATTTTTTATTTTTTGCAGAATAATAAACTTCTGTGGCAGTGAAATTGGGAGTCCTTTTATCACTTTTGCTACTCATTTTAATAATTTTTACAAAACAATTTATTATTTTCTAAACTTTTCACAATTTCACTTGCTTCCAAATTTGTTTAAACAGCTGTTTTTTATTGAGTTATCGATAATTTTTTGACACTTACATTGTGCTGCCGTACTTTTATTACAATTAATTACCAAAAATAATTTTAGACTCAAATTAAAACAGAAAGCTATTTTAAATCCAACTTAAATTTGAAGGAAAATTTACGAATTTTATATTTAAATCCCAAGTCAAAAAATCGGGGGTTATTTCCTTACAAAACTCGGAAAACTATTAAGCTTAACTATAGAGACCGAGAAAGCATGCTGGAATAAATAAATAAATAAAAGTGTAGACCCCAAAAAGCGCCGACCTTACAAAAAATTGTCAAAAATTAAAGCCCAGCTGAAGTTGCTTTTAACCTTTTTAGCAGCAGTTTGGGTCAAGCAAATATCACCTTTAAAATTAAAAACTGTTTGCACTAGACACGCAAATTGTTATTTATACCCTTAGCTTAAAAGTTTCATGTATAATTATTTGGCAAAAATACTTCTTTTAAATGCTGTTTTTCAAGCCATTAGGCTTTGAATTATTTGGTTTTTAACGATCTCTTCCTCTTCACTGTACTGGAAATGGACAAAACTGGGATATAGCAAAAAAAAAAAAAAAAAAAAAAAATTACTACTAAATGTTTTCATTTGCTATAAAAATTTACCATTTTTTATTATAGTTTTTTTTTTTGCACGTTCAGGTGTGTAAAAGTTGTTACAATTAATATTAAAAAGAAAAGGAAACAATTCTCCTAACGAATACAATTTTTAAGCCCAGAAAAAAACAAAACTTAGGCAAAAAGAAACGCAAGAACTTAGGCGGCTGAAAGCATGAGTGTTGCTTTAGCAACCTGAATCTGTGAGTTCAAGGAGTGCCACTGATGAGAAGTGTGGCGGCTTGGTAACAGCTAGGTGTTCCTTAGCTCAAAGTTTTTGAAGTTTTCTTTATCTTGTTGTTTAAGTAATATTAACCACAACAATAATATTGTAGGAACTTAAGCCGAATAAGCGTAAGATAAAATATTTTCCCAACAAAATCTCTTGTATTCAATTGAAAATGTGTACTTTTCTGCACCATCAAATAACTCTGGAAAATTTTAGTTTATAATCTGTTTCATTTTAAAATTATTTGATAACTTAAGCAAATCCACCAAATACTGCTTAAAATGATAATGGCCACCATTTTATTTTCTCATCTAAAAAAAAAAAAAAATCCAATAACATTCACACTAATTCTTCCAAGTTTTAATTCCCTGGTCGAAATGTGTTTTTTGTAACATCATCCTGCACATGAGAACATTTTTGTGGGTCATTGTTTCTTTAAATATTTTTATTATTTCATTCAAATTATTTCATGCTGTATGATTAAATTTATTCATACATATGTACATAAGAAAAGAAAGCAAAAAATAAAAATATACTTTTAATTTGCTGGGGTGTTTAATAAAATAAATACGAGAAAAAAAATGTATATTTAAAATTAATTGAAATTGAGAAAACACTTATTGAATATTAAAAGAATTTTTGGCATCTTGTGTGAAAGACATTAACTTTTTAATTCATTTGCAATTGTTTTATGTATGAAGTTATTATCAAAAAAAAAAAAAAAAATTAAATTATTAATGATTGCTTTTTGTCTTATTTTTATTGCAGGTTAATAAACAATATTCCGCCACCGATTTGGAGGCATTTATGAAATTGGCCGCAAATTGGCAAAATACAAATTACAATCTACTGGAGGGTACAGACATCAAGGGAGGTGAGTCAAAAATATGTCATAAAAGTCTAGAAAGAGGCTTAACAAGGAGTGACTTAAATGCAACAAGAACTATTAAAATTAAATATTTGCTGTTTCGTGACCAGCACGACGCTCATCAGCAGCCAAATCAAAGATTTTGTTTTAGTTACGAAAGACACTAGGCCTTGTAAGCTGAACCAAAAATAAAAAAAAACACCGTATTTAGCATCAAGCAGGGCCACTAAAAATAAGAATTTATTAAACAAACAAATTTTAATTTATGCAAAAAATTTTTCGTTGTTATAACAAAATTCTTCGATTTAACTTTTTTCTGTGCATTTTTGCTGTGTCTGCTCCAGCATGGAAAGTCCAATACGTTTGCAACATATTGAAAAGGGACACTCCAGAGTAAGGAGCAATGTGTTCGTTCTAGAGAGTAGCCCCGTTTTAGCCAACCCAACGACGATATGGCTTGCCAGGAAGCCATTTTAGATTGAAGTTGGAATATAGCACCATTTCGCTCAAAGATTTCCAACATTCCTGCATAAGACTGGTATAGACTCCAGTCCAGGATTTTACCAGGGAATGATTGTCTATTATAATCAAGATATCTCTACTGTATATCCTGTAAAATATAAGGCAACTGGCCACTCTTTTTATGGCAAATATTCTCGCTTGTAAAACGCTACATTTCCCAAGTTCTCAGAGAGGTCATAGTCCTCGTTTTATATGACCCCCTCCATCACTTTCGCACACTCCATTGCTCCATTTGTATACATACGGATGCAATCAGCAGTCGGGCGATATTCACTCTCGCTGGGAAAATTGAACCTCCTTGTGTGAAAAGGCTTAGCGATGCTGTAATCTCTCTCTATGCCGGCACTGCGTTCAGACCCTCCAATAAATTAACATTACCCTGTGGGTTTGAGGTCTCTGTGACTGTTGCGTTTAACTTAATTAAGATAACCAAAAATAAATAGCGCATAGTGTTGTAATACATAACACAACGTCATAATTTGTAGGAACCACAAAAATAAATTAAAAAAAAAAAAAAATTAATTTGTAAGAAAAGTAATTTATTCAGCTTCATATCGTTTTTTTTTTAATATAAAATTTATTACCAATATTATTTAATATTTCGCTAACAGTTTATTAGCATCTTCATTTAATAAAATATTTTAACAATTATATATTTAATTAATTTGTATTATTCGAGATTTTTTTATTATTATTATTTTGTATTATATTTTTCGGACTCAAGTTTGTTCTATATTATTTTTTGTAATTGATAATAATTAAACTAAATAGAGAAAACCTTCAGCCAGGTGAACAACTAGCTGTTTCGAGGCCACCACACTTCTCAGTGGCCCATATTTCTAATGCCACATTCGCGCAACTCAAGTTGCCTTGTCCAATTGATATCGATCACATAAAATAATTGAGAACGAACTTGAGCCCTTTACAAAATAATATGATACAAAATAATAAATTTGAAACTATTTTTTAAAATAGTTGTTGGTTTGCACCAACAAACCTCGATACCAGGTAGCCTTACAAGTCCAGCTGCTGAACTACTGCTTTTTTTAGCCTGAAGAACTGTCAAAATGCACAACACTAACACACAAACGCAAGTAAATGGGTGGCAGAACTTAAAGATTTCTACCAGCAAAATACATGAAGTGTTTGTTGGTGTTGTGTCTGGCACCGAGGTATCTTGGTCTCCACATAAAACTAAAACTAAACTTCCTTTACGACCGCCTTCTTTTTTATGGCATTGAGAATTTGAAATTTTGTGTATAAAGCAACGCAATTTTTTTTAAACTTCAAATTTGTTATTGTATTTCGAACTGCAAAATTTTGGCTTTAAATTTCAAAATATGTATTTTTATTTAAATTGTTGCACTTTCATTTCAGAAATGCAACAATACCTAAACAGTCCAGCCATGAACATGTATAAAAAGCGTGAGCGCACCCAGAATTGGAATCATCAGGAAAAGAAATTTCTGCTGGATTTGTGCCGCAAAGATATGAGAATTATCGAGAATAAAAGATTAGATGCTGGTCTGACGGCAGTCAAGAATAAAGCCTGGAAGATTATACATCAGAAGTTTTCCAATCAATTTGGCACCGATCGAACGTGCAATCGTTTAAAAGAACAATGG
Organism: Sturmia bella; assembly: GCA_963662145.1. Classification (NCBI taxonomy): domain Eukaryota; kingdom Metazoa; phylum Arthropoda; class Insecta; order Diptera; family Tachinidae; genus Sturmia; species Sturmia bella. Next base: position 16,603,826 of record OY759172.1, on the reverse strand, counting down.
CGGCGCATGAAAGGTGAGTTTTTGCGCCATAAAAAAAAAGATAATTAGCGTCACAAAAAAATGTATTTTAATTTATGACAGCCTGTACCCGAAATGAAATATTGGACTACAATAATCGCTTAAGCCGCTTTGGGCCCGAAGTGGCCGATCGAAAGAAGCCATCACCGTTTACATTTGAGGTGTGGGATTTTATGCAGGAAGCTAAAAAGACCTGCAAATCTGAAGCGCTCGATGGCATTGATTATTCAAAAATACCTTTGGCCTTGGAGGAGGACTTCGAATATCGCGAAGATGAGCATAATAATGAGGATGAGCATGACTTAGATGAGTAAGTATTGTTTGTTAGGATATAATTTTGTTTTTTAATTAACTGCTGGATATGATTAAAAGTAGCAGCCGCACCCCGCCGCAAGATTTATGTGATGTGGATATCAAAGAGGAGACCAATGAAACCTTAAATGACACTTATATGGAAGGTGATAAACTGCAAAGCTCTTCCCCCACTTCCAGCCAACGCATAAATCACAACGAATTGGATCGTTCAAGTGTGCATAGTCCCACAAATTTGTCCATCGCCGATGATAATACGCCCACAGCCAGCAGTGGCAGTGCAGCTTTTCTAACACAAGGAGGCAGCGATATGTCAGGCTTCCAGCCCGGTTTTAATATGAACAATATATCAGCCACTTTGGAGGCATTGAATGCTTTAAGAAGTGGCCAATTTCCCTCAGCAGCGGCTGCAGCAGCCATACAAAATAATTTCGCTGCTGCCGCTCAACAGCAACAGCACCAACATCAACAACAACACCACCACCAGCAGCAGCAACCACCACAAATTACTGAAGATCAAACACCGCCAGCGAAAAGACAAAGAACCTCCTCCCTCTCGAATGCCAATGGTGCAGTCCCTTTGAGCTCACAATTGGAACTAAATGAAAATCTCAATAACTCCACAACTTGCCTCACCGCCAACGTTTCACTCAATTGCCTGAACACAAAAACCCACAGCCTAGAAAGCTCTACGCCGGAGTTGAGAACTTTCATGGATATGCAAAACAAGGAACACATTATGCGCATGCGCATACTCGAAGTGCAATTACAGGCTGCCAAGCACAGCCGCGATCTGGTGGAAATCAATAAGACACTGGCCCTGCAAAAGCTGCAGGAGTATGCCAGCAAACGTTTGAGCACATAAAATTTTGTCCTAAACTCCGTTTTAAGACATAATTTTATTTTAATTTACATTTAAACATTGTTAAATACTTTTTTAGTTATTCTTTTATTTTCTTCTTCTAATGGGCAGTTAGTTAACTTTTAAGAAATATTTTTCTTAATTTTCACAAAAAAAAATAGAAAGAGCTGCGCTCGTTTTACTAAGCAACTTATTTTAAAATAATCGTTAAGCAAAAACTTTTATTAATGAAAAATCGTTAAAAATACTTGCAAGAAAAGCACATTCCTTTAAAAAAGAAATTTATTGTATCAAGCAACAAAAAAAAAAAAAAAACAAGAAAGAAAAAATATCGATTTAAAACCCTTAGAGTTGGATTCGTTTATTCATTGTGGCGAACAAAAAGGTCGTTTAATATAAAGTTTAATAAGCTTCTTTTTCGTGAGAAAACTTCTCAGCAAAATCGGGACAAAAATTCGTTTAATATAAAGTTTGTTAGATTTCTTTTTCGTAAGGAAGCTTCTCAGTCTTTTCTTCTGGCGTCTCTGCGGCGAAAGTCAGACGTTTTTGAAAAATGATGCCATGATGGGCAAAAAACACGAACCTTTTCAAAATCTATTACACGAACGCCAATAAATCTCAATAGCAGTTGGCGTATTTGACTGTCAAAAATGTGCCAGAAAAGGGAGATTTTCAAATTGACAGCAACAACGTCAGCACGTTTTTGAACTGCGCCAAACACAATAAGGCTGCAGCATGTGTTGTCTCGACTACAGCACAAGTTTCGTTCACTTTTCAATTATAGTTTGCAACATCCACATGAATATGTATGCCATATATATGATTGTATTTCAATTCTTGTAAATCAATATCGGATTTTGAACAGTGAAACATTAAAATAATTTTAATGGCCACTACTTTGTTTTGTAGGAAAAGCAAATTTATAAATTAATTTGATACCCTGGGTATATGCGACTTTGGTGTTTTGGAAACTATTAAAATAGTTTCCTTAGGGCATAATTTTATAATTCACAATGCAGCGCTAGAATTTATATGAAAAACAATAACAAATTTGAAAATAATTTTCAAAATTGTTGTGGGTTTGTTTGCATACCCAAATATGAACTTAATTATTTATTTGCTTTAAGAGCCAAGTGAAATGTATTAATGCAGGTTGGCAACGAAATGTCGTCGGCATATAGACAGCTGAAAAAGACAGAAAACATTTGATAGGCCTATTTTTTGACCTGAATTAATTTATTTCTTTATTCTATTTGCCTCGCGATCTTTTCCGTTTTTAATTACATATAAGATTTCTTTGATTTTGAGCTGGAGGTCTGTGTTTGTTATTTTTAAAAAGCAAAATAAGGACAACAAGCTTGAAATCAAAGAAATCTTATAATACAAACACAAAATTCGAATTTCATTTACCAACCCCTTTTTTGTGGCGTTGAGAATTTAAAATTTTGTGTACAAAGCAACAACGTTTTTTTTTTTGCAAAAATTTCAAATTTGTTACTGTTTTTCATATAAAATCTGTCGTTGCATTTGAAATTACAATATTATGGCCTTAATGTCGTTAATTCTCAAGTATTGACACTTGATTTCGGTTTAATAAAAGAACATTTCGAAATAAATGCACGAAGAGCTGAACGAGACAGTTGCAAAAAAGGTTGTTATCTTGCCTGTCATCATTTTTGTAACAATCGTTTTGGAGAACAAGCTGACTTACGTTATAGTCTATTCCAAAACTGTCATAGAGATGTTATGGCATTTTTAAGCCCCCATTTACACACGCAAATGCAAGCAACTTATATTTTAATTGTTTTTTTATTTAAACGATTTTCTTTGGCGACATTTTGAAAATGAGCTCACATTTGCCTTTGTAAACAATCAAGCAAGTATCAACAGCTTTTATTATCTCTCTCAGTGTATTGGTTGTTAATATGTACATACGCACAACTTGCAACAAGTTACTTGCATGTGTAAATGGTGTGTAAATGAGAATATTTTGAAATAATATTAATCACAAAGATAATATAGAAAGAACTAAACTTAATACAGAAATAATTATATTTTGAAAGAATTAGTTTGTAATTTTCTTATCAAAAAAAAGTGTTTGTCTCATAATTTCTTCATTGAACAATTTTGTCTATAGAATTTTTATTTCATAAATTCAAATTTTAATTTTCCACAACAAAAAATTTCTTGGAAATTTAGTGGCAACGTATTTCAAAAAATTCACTGCAAAGAAAACTTTAGTTCGAAACAAGTAATTGAATCCTGCTTTAAAAACATGTGCCAAGACAGTATTTCAAGCTCAAATTATACATTTATTATGTTTTGTAAATTTAAGTTCTCTACGAAAAATATATTTTTTCAAAAAAAAAAAAATTAAATCTTGTATACAAATCAATTTAAAAAAAGAAGATCCCTTGTTATGAAATAAAGTCTAGATTTATAAGCTAATTTAGTCTTAAATAAAAACTAAATGCTACCTCAATTTAATTTAAGTAGAGCCATATATTTAAAAATATATAATAAATAAAAGTAAAGAAATAAAATAAAGCAACTTTATTCCTAAGAGCACTTTACATTGTCAAAAATTTGTTTTCAATTTCGTTTGCAAGTGATATACACAAATACGTTTTTCCATCCCTGGGCTAAAATGCCGAATTCGAAATTGTACAAATTGATTCGCTTATGCTGTGTGTTTTTTGTTTTGTTTATTTTGTTTTTGCTTGATATTATTTTTAGCCGATAGTTTATTCGATAACGAATGCGACGATTTGGTCTCAGCATTGTTGGTTTTATATATACATATACATTTTCTTTAATACCATTACAATAACTGCTGAGTAATTTTGACGATGTAATGAGCCCTTTAATTGCATGTATTTCTTTTTGTTTCTTCTTCTTATTTAGGTAACTCATATTGAATGTTGTATTGTGCTGTGAAAACACAAGTACAGCAGTCATTTCAATTTCATTTCTTAAATAACGAATTTACTTAATTATTAAAAACTTAATAAATTAATTGTACTTTATTTTTGTTTTCGTTTTTTATTTATTTTATTTAGTTAGTTTTTTTGTATTAAAAAAAATAAAAAATTTTTTTTTTTATTTTACTATTAATTTTATATAAATTTTACTTGCGGTAATTTTTTATTTACCTCTTTCCTCCTCTTTCAAATGCCATATAAAAAAATAGTTCTATAAAAAATTTAAAATTTATTTTAAGCCTAGAGAATGTAAAACGACCTTAGAAGTTTTCCTTTATAAGTACATATGTGTTTTTAATTTTCCTTTCCAACTGCCGGTTTTTCTAAAACGCACAAAAATTGCTCTACGCCAAATATGAAATTCAAACTTTGCTCGAAAATATAAGATTCAAATTACATACGGGAACGTCTTATTGTTTGTGGCATTAAAATATTTTATACAAAAAACAAACACTTTTCGAACAAGTTCCAAGTTTCTTATTGTGTTGGGAATCACAAAATTAAGGCCTTTGTTGCTGGCATTTGTGTTGAAAATAAAAACAAGTTTTCATATTTTGTTATTGTTTTGAATATAAATCGAAAGAGAAGAAAATTTTGCATTCGTTTTAGAAAAACCGGCTTTAAAACACCAAAGGAAAATTTGTGTTTTTATAAAACAAAGAACGTCCCTACAACTATGATACAACTAATAAGGTTACCTTTTTCCTACAATAAGAACAACTTCAATAAAAATAGCATGCATTTTGTTTTTGTACAACAGAAAAGAGATGAACAGAGCTTACCCGTTTTTAATAGCAATTATGTCTATTCGGGCTTCCAAGGTCCGTTATTCTAATTAAATAAATAAAAGATTTATTTTATTTCATTTATTCTCCGACGTTTCGTTGGTATTTTTCCAACTTCATCAGGGATTTATTTATATTTGAAAATATAAATACGTTGATTTACTATCTCGTTTTGGCTGCCTTTCATCTCCGTATTCTCCTGACAGTTTTAAGTAGTCAGATGATTAACGATTCAGCTGATGAGACTTTCTTATTAGTTGTATCATGCCTTCAACCAAATGCTCGGTATCGAAATCACAAACTCTACACAGCTGAAAAGTGGCCAAAACGACACACCAAATCAGCATAAACACTGCGTATTCTGTTTTTGGAAATGAGTTAATATTCGTAGTAAGACAAAAGGAAAATATTTCTTATAGTTAATTTCAAGCGGTAAGAAAGACTTGCCTAGTATAGCCATCTCTTTTTAACGCGGCTTATATCAGCTGATTGGCTCAATTTTCAAATGTCAGGTTTTCATCTCTGTGTAATCAAAATGGTGCCGAAGCCGTAAAGAAAGCATATCTTAGTGATATATCTTAACGAATTTGTTACGACCAGTGTGCAGAAAGTCGAAGCTTTTGGTTTAGTGGAAAATTTAAGCAACAACTTTTGTAAGCGTTTTACAAAATCTGTAATTAAACCTCACGTACATATGTGTAAAAAACTAGTTTCTCTTTCACATTTAACACAACTTATGTTAAATAAGATAACTTTTAATAAGTTTAGTTTCGCTATTTTTTTTTTAAGTTAAGTTCTATAAACTTATTGTATCTTAATGTAAAAAAAATATATATTTTTTTGCTTGCTTTAGTGTTTAAGGATAAAACAAAAACACAGTGTAAAAAGATTTACTGAACAAAAGAAAAATGATAATAAAAAAAAAAAAAATTAATTGAATCTATAAGAACAGAAGTAAATTCATAAATATTTTTATATTAAAATATGAACTTAATTATTTATTTGCTTTAAGAGCCAAAAAGAGTTGCAAAACAAAAAGAAATGTTTGCTGTGTTAAAGTTTCGTTTGAACATTTCTGATTCTCATTTTGTTCATGGGTGTTATGGAATAAGTAGTTAAGTTTGAAACAAACTCTTAAGAATTTTTCAAGTCTACTGATGAGTTGATTAGCACCAACGAAATATCGTCGGCATATAGACAGCTGAAAAAGACAGCAAATATTTTTTAAAAAAATTAATTTTTGGACCTAAATTAATATATTTTTTTTTTATTAATAATAAAACCGGTATGTGTTTTCTGTGTAGAGTTTTCTATAGAAATGTTTTTTTTTTCAATCGAGTTTAAGCATTTCTGCAAAACTCAATGTTCTCAATAACAATTTTTTGAACGAGTTCTGTTGTCAAAAACTTTCCATTACTACATACACTATAATTTGTAAATTAAAGTCGTTGAGAACTTTTGTATGGGCAGGTGTATCTATACTACATACAATGTACTCTGGAAAACATTGAAATGTTACCAGCAATATTTTGCGGTTGCTGCGAAACAAATGGGGCGGCATTTGTCCCGCGTAAAATTTTCCATAAGGGCAGGGTTTTGTTCATTAATATAAAAATTATTGAAATTCATTTCAAAAAATTTAATTGATAATTTTGGAGAATTGACATAAGGAAAAGGTTTAAAAAATTGTGCTAAATGGCGGTGAATACTGTCAAGTTATGTTTCTGAAAAATTAGTAAAACCAGTTAAGGATGAAAATCTTCTATTGTATTTTATAATCGCACCAAATAGCCAAGAAAAAAATATGTAAGTGAAAAATGCAAAACTTTAATGAGTTGCTATTTATTTTGGAAAAAAATCCGCACAAAAATTTATTGCGTTTATTGCGTTTTGTATATTTACAAGGATGCTGTTCAAGAGAGGCACCAATTTTAATAAGAAAAAACATTGTCTTGCCTTTTTTCGAACTTACAAAAACGTTTGAAAGCTGAGGAACTAAAACGAATACATTGCGAATTGAAAAAGTGCAAATTTTCACTTTCGTACAAATTCCTTGAAAATAGTGTTATTTGAAAACATTTGCCGCTATAGAGGTCTATGGGTAGTTTGGTTAAACAAACCATTATCAAACTCAATTCCAGATTTTTTTTAGTTAAGTCCGTTTGCACTTCAGGCAGCTCTTAGTTCGATGACATGATAAACATAAAGCCAAAATGTTTGCCTTCCAATTTAACTTAATTTTTTTATTTAAACATTTTCTGTTAGATTTACGGGGAAATTACTTCTTCTTTTGTTTTTCCTGTTTGATCAACTCCTCTATGGCCTTTTGACTCTGTTCGATTTTGAAATCCAGCTTTGTTTGATATTTGGCTAAAAGTTGCAGCTCTTTGCGAAGTTTTATTAATTCTTCTTGTTGCTGTTAAAATAATTTCAGTAAGTTTTTTGTTTCAAGAGGATCGTGTTTTATAATAAAGCTGTACCTTTCTTAAGAAATAGCGATTTTCCTCTGAAAGACCTTTCTTATAAAAAGTTTTTCCTGGATCGTCACTGTAACTACTAAATTTGCACAATTTTCATGGGCATTTTGATAAAGATTTATAATGATTATTTCAAATAATTTACCTGAATCGTCTTACGGATTGCAATATTTGTTTGCCTGATTTGAAATAGTTATTATATTTCATTTTATTGAAGGTATTTGTTTGTTTCTTTTGGTGAATTTAGTTGATGAAAAAAAAAAAAAAATATTATAATTAAAATATGTTTGTAAATAAATTGTTTGTAGAATGTCTGTTTTCGATCAAATTTATTTACAGGAATCTGTCACTGCCAGGGTTTCTAATATCTTGGATTTTTTTCAATACCAGCATCCATTTTTAAAATCAAACAAAATGCACAAATAATGAATAAAAAATATACAAACACCGATATCCATAAAAAAGAAAGGGTCTTATTCATAATAAATATTTTAGGTTTATTTAACTCTTATTTGACAAGTTTTCCATGCAAATATGTCAAATAAGAGCCTGAAATAATTTTTATGAATTAGGGGGTAAATGTTGAAATAAGTTTTAGAGCAAATTTTTCACATAAAATTTATTGTAAAAATTTTTGCTCAACAATATTTTAATTTTTATAAATACCATCATCATCAAGCGATCACTTAACGTCTACGTCTGAGAAAACTGTGCAGTGATATTTTCTAAAATTATGGACTTAAGGCCCAAGTTCCATAATTATACATCATAGAATTAGAATATTTTATTGTGATTATAAAACAGTAATATCAAATATATCTAACAATTCTGCTCTGGCTGGTGTTAAGCAAAAATTTGAGTTTAACGTTAAGATCTAAGGTTCTGATTTTATCATACAAAATTATTTTGTTAAAACCGTCTGAAAGAGTTTTCTGAATTTGTTTCAAGTTGATTTTATGAAATGTTAAATTATTTTTGATGTTCTATATAAAATTCTGCTGAGTAAAAAATTAAAATAAATGACAATTTTCAATTAAAAAGCAATTAGAAATTTGATATCAAGAATTTAATAGCAATAAAAACCACAATAAAAAACCATAAATTCAGTGAAGTACGAGGCTGGCTCGCATACTTAGGGTTCCGTACGTATGTATGTGTAATGTACGTATGGAATGGCATATGTGAATACATATATTGTATAAATTTCATCTCTCTGTCTCTTACAGCTTGAGAGTTACGTTTAATTGTTATTTTACGTTATATGGGGACACCTATTAGTTTTCGAGTTGTTTTTGTTGTTGTTGTTGTCATCTGCGGACGGACGGACGTAGAGGTCTCGGTAATAGGGTTCCGTTTCACTCTGATGAGTACGGAACCCTAAAACAGAGAAGCTTTTGTATAAGAGAGTCGAAAATATGTTTGTAGAGGAAGAAGAAACGTAGAAGATATGAGTGAAACTATCAAAAATGGACAAGATGTCTCCCGAGGAACGGGAATGCAAAATACCCAATCTCCCAACGAAATTTCTATTTTATATAATAAGTAATTAAATATTTTTATATTTCTGTGTGAATAAAAACATTTGTTGTACAGTTTGTCAAATAAGTTTTGTACAAAGCGGAAAAAGACACATACATAGTTTTTTATAGAGAAATTTAGCTTGAAAAAATCCAAGGAGCTCATAGCTGTAGCTTTTCAGCATATCTATATACCGTCGTTATTTCGTTGGTCTAAAGCCACTTCTCAGTTGACTTGAAAAAACTTAACTGGAAATTTAATTTAACTTTAAGAGCCAAATATTTGGTTTTATTCGAGCCATTAAAATAGTTAATCGGCCCAACTTAAAGAAAATATCCAGAACTTCGATTCATGCAAAAGCTGAGACATCAGAAACCCTAACTAGTTTGAGTAAAATATTTGCTAGGTCGATAAGGCAGGGTGCTGTATTGGTGCACTGCCTTACTCACAGTGCTGTAATTTCGTTCGTATCAAAGCCTCAAGCCAATGCACACTTTATTAATGGAACTGAAATACCGCGTGAAAGGAATATATCGGTATGAATTAGAATTTCTTTATTCAACGCATGTTGACACTTTTTATCACGGCAACAGTCATACCTAAAGAGCTTAAACAATGTGTTGTTTTATTGCATTGCTGATAAGAATGAATAGTAATCATGAGCATTACTAATTTTATTATTTTTATTTTAAAGGTTAAGTAATTAATTACAATATCTTTACTTTCAATTTCTATAATAAGTAAGCAACTACAACTGCAAACAATAATCAATTAATAAACAGCAATTTCCTAAAGCAGCCACAAAATCGTAACCACTACGATTTTTTTTTTTTAGAAAGAAATATAATTGTAATCAAAACTTATGGAATATATTTTATTGCCCCTGCAACCACAAGATGTTAACGATGAGATGTAGGGATAATTTCTAGCAAGCAACAATTTGTATGACATCGTAACCACTTAAAGATGTTGCCATTAATTTCCTCTACAGTCAATTGTTCATTTGGAAATCTTATTTATCTATTAGAATATTTAGTATTTTAGGTCAAAAAGACCTCTTCCATTGTTTTTAATGAAACTAAGACCAAACGACAATGTCACCTACTTTTGGCTGCCACACAAAATTAAAAATCTTACTCTTTGCTGTAGAAAAGAAAACGGCATAAGAGTTTTTTTTTGAACGAAAACGCAAAACATAAAATGAAAAATTAAAAAATTGTCTTCATAAGCAAACAATAAATTCATTTTTGAATATTAAAATATTATTACATAAAATTTTTAATAAAATAAAATCCATGGATAGTTTTAATAAAAATACTGACTAGAATTCTCAAAAAATCAAGGCCCTTTACCCACCGGTATTCCTTCAATCCCCATTAAAACATAAAATACTCCAATACTGACTGGTTTTAAGCAACTTCACTTAAATATGATTGTAGTGAAGTAAATCGGAATTGAAATTTCCATCCAAGTCCGCAGCAGGATTGTAAAGTAAAAAATTATTTCCATTATTTGCCACAGGACCTCTATTAAACAATGATCCTGAGTAACCGCCAATATTTAGATCCTGTTTTAGACGTTGATCCGGACGACGTCCGAGAGAAAACACTTTGTTATACAACTCCATGTCCAATTGCAAAGCCAAATCGAAATCTTTCCAGTGAACAAATTTCACATTATCACTGGGTATTGCATCCTTGTCAAGCAATTCGATGAGAGTATTGGAATTAACCGGTTGAACGACGCTCAGTTCTCGCTCCAGCGATGAAATGCGAGTTGGATTAAATAAAACTCGCTTGTTGAAATTTTTAAAATAAATTTGTTCATTAAGCCAGTTTTCGAGAGTTGACACTTCATCATTCTAAGGAAATGAGATACATAAATAAGTTCATAACTCCCGAGAAAGTTAAATTACGCTGTGATCACATTAGAGAAATATTTGATGGACATATTGTAACCGAATTTTTTTTTCTTTGCTAGGAAGAATTTGAGAGATTTTTTTATGATATATACCAATGATTTTCTCAAAAAAAAAAAAAAAAAAAAAAAAAAAAAAAAAACGAAGCATTTGAATTTTTGTGGGGCTGTGTTTATTTGATTATGGAAAGTTTTTCTGTTTTGTTCGTACGCAGGTGTTAGACATATGTTGGAACTATCAGACAATTTTAATTACCCTGCAGAAATTATTGGAGTAGATGAACCGTCGTTTTAAGTAAAAGGGAGTAGTTACAACATGACCCGATGTATTGCAAACATGGACCATGATGAATAAAAGAAAATTATTTGGCAATACTCGCAATACATGATTACCATGTGGTAGTCCAGTAGTGACATGAAGTAATTGCAAGACTAACCCTGTGTTAATAATGCGAGGAGTAGTTACTGGGACTACTTTTTGGATTATTTGCCGTAATGTTCTTTTTTTTTGATTATATAGTCCTCTCCTAGGATATGGTAACGCCAAATGGAGCATGTTTTTCCCATATATTTGAATTACTTTTGGACTGGTCCTGGTCTATTGTCGAGTACTATTTACACGCATGTAACGAGTAGTCTCGATTTCTGTAGTGTAGTAGTTTGTTGTTGACAACTGAAAAGGTTTGTCTGGTTTGAACGGATATGTATTTTGCATTAAAAATCGTATACGGTGCTACAAGGCCCTTGAAATGCCAAATGTGGCATTTAGCGGGACCACTTTGTCTCAAAAAAGTGTAAATAAGTGGTACAGAGTGCCGAAAAGATATTAACGACGATGAGCGTACTAGAGTCAACATGAAGTCAACAAGTGAAAAAAAAACATTGAAACAGGGAAAACAATTGTTTTATAAAATCGTCCAATCACTATAAGTGAAGTTGCAGATGATGTTGGCATATCAATGGGCTGATACCATGCAATTTTCTCAGTTTTTTCTTGCAGGAAGCGTGAACTGGGAATTTCAAACTCGTTGCTTGGTGGTCGCTATGCTACTCAACAAATTTCTATTATACTACCAACTTAAGGCATACAATGCTAAATATGTTCTACTTACAGCAATTATTGTAAAGACTGTGCTCTACCACACTTCGATGCGGTCGTAAGGTCATCCAATTCTCCTTCTGGCTAAAATCTACAATTTACAATTTAAGGATATATAGCGTTCATGTTATTCTTTAGCACGAAACAAGATAGACTATCAAGATTTAAACATTTTCTCCAAAAATTCTTTAATTTAAACCCAAAATTATGAGTTACAATATTCCAGCAAATATTTGCCTTGTCAAACGTCATGGCTGTACTTACATTATCCACACTTCTGCCTATTCGGGGAATGGCCTTGTAATTTTTCAAAAAACTACTTTCATACTCCTTCTCTGATCTTCGTCCCAAGCGTGGAATATTTTTTGTTATTTTCAAAAAGAAACCAGGACTATCGTCCGATCTGCAGTTGCTTAGAGAAACAAATAACACGCAGGCGAAGAAGTAGGAGTAACAAAACCACATTCTAAGATAGTTACAGAGAAATTTTGCCGCTTTTAAATATTATTTACAATAACATAACTTGAAGTTTAAAAAGCCACTACATTGAAAATAGTCAATGGCGGCTTTATATAGAAAATGTTTTAGCAGAAGCTGAGAGTCTGATAAGGACCCTCATTTTTATTGTATGTAGTAATTCTAGTCTATAAATACTGGTGTGAAATTCAAATAAAAAAAATTTTAATTTACATTATCGATTGGTAGAACTTTTGATAAACGTTCAGTATTTATGTACATATGTATATATGTATGTAGATTAGCTTCGTATGCATGTATGTGAAGCGGCAAAAATATATTTGTTTGTGCAACATATGTATATGTAAGTGACAATTTAAGTAATACTATAGACTATAAGGAGGCAGAAAAATGATCATTCAAATATAAATAATTGCAAAAGACATTTATCAGAGTACAGTTTTCATTTCTGGACAACAGTGTGCATTTTTTGGAAAAGATTTGCTAATTTTTTAAAATAAAAAATATTTTTTTTTTAGTGTAATGACCAAGTGGTCCACACTATTTCTAGTGTCGTATTTTATAAATTTATTTTTGTAAAATACTTTCAATAAATAAATAAATAAAAAATATTTCAATATTATAATATTTCAATATTATTATTGAAGAAGTTGTTCAAAGGTGAGTAAAATATTAGCACAAATATACAAAGAAATATACAAAATACATATAATAAAAGACCTTTCGCTCAAGAAAATACTAATATTAAATCTATAAAAAATTTCAATACTTAATTATTAAAATACATAAAACAAGACAGTTTTGAAAAGTTGAGTTAGGGATTTTCAACGTTAAGCTAACGATATGTAGAAAAAGTGTTCAGAAAAATAACTATATTTAAGATAATAATAGACATAACGAATAACGAAATAATTCATAACAAACAACGTTGAATTAAAAACATCAACATGTTTACAACCGCCTTTGCAACATGTTTATATGTATGTGATTATTTTATAAACATCATCATCTTCAAACATCATAATTAACAATATGCTCAAATCAAAACATCTTACCTTAAGCTCTAAACACATAGACGACAGCAGACTGCAAATGCTGCCTACTTTAAGTGCAGCCAACTTCAAATGTTGCTCTGAAGTCGGCTTCATAATTATTTTGAAGACAGCAACAACATAATAATCAGCTGGTGAAAAATCAAGGAAAAAGATGAAGAACACTTTTTCAAAGCAACCAGGATGAAAATTAAATAAAGTATCACAAAAAATTAGCTCAAACGAAAAAAATTGTTTTGATATTGAAAATGAACAGCTGTGTATTTTAGCAATGCAAATTTCAGGGATGCCGTATTTCTTATTTCATACTGAATAAAATTGAAAATATTGATGAAAAATGTAATAATATCACGAAAAAACTATAAAAACACATACATTTATTTATTTATTGTATTTTCGCAATGTTCTTTTGTGTTTAATATCAAAAAAAAAGTTTTTGTTCTAATTTGTCCAATTTATATATATAATGGCAACACTATATTTGCTTATTTGCTGCCCGTCAAAATAGAAAATAGCCTAAGTTGGCAGCAGCAGCAAATGCTGTTGTGCAGTCGTGTTGCCCTGCTGCCGTCAAAATAATCGTTTTCATTTAAACACATGCATTTTATTTTTGACATATTGCTGCTTGCTGTCTGCTGTCGTCTATGTGTTTAGAGCTTTATGCTTTAGAATGAATAGTCAAGCAGTCTAAAATTCAACAACAACATACACAATCAAGTGCCATCGAATGCTCTCACAAATATATTTTCTCTTACTTAGCGATTGCACTTTATTTACTCACTACACGAACAACAACAGCAGCAATCAAAACCAAACACAAACAAACAAACAAACAAACACATTGAAAATGAAATGATGAAATTATTTTTTTCATTATTTTAAGTGCACTTGCACTTGTTGAAATTTAATATTTTCACACTTTCCGCGAAATTAACTTGCGTTTATTTGTTTAATGCACTTTATATTTTCATTTAATACAATAATTTTCATTTTTTAGCACCGAAAAACCAATTTTTTCAGGACATGAGGTCACCTAGCCGCTATGACAGGAAATATTAAAAACGACAAAAAGTTAAAAACTAAAAGGTTCTCCCATACAAAAAACTGTGAAAATTAGCTGTAATTTTCGAGCCATAAGAGATAGAGACTTGAAATTTGTGTACATTTCATATACATGACATACCAAAAATAACACAAAGGTAACAAATTAAAGGGAGCTGCCATTCAAGAACTGAAAATTAGCTGTAACTTTCTGTTGTCACTGATTAGCCAAAATCGGTGCAATAATGTCCTCTATAGGTGCTGCACCGCTCTGCGGGGCTAAGAACAGATTTAAGTACGGCATCGTATGACAATGGGGGAAGAAAAGCTTTGCTGAATACTTTAGAGTGCGGCGTGAAGTTCGACCGTATTGTGAACCTCAGCAGAAAGGATATTAGACTATATACAGGGCTAATGACGGGCCACTGTAAGCTAAATTACCATCTCGAAAAATAGTAAGTAGTGGTTTCTGCGGACTATGTAATGAAGAAAATTTGGAACACATTCTTTGCGAATGTCGCGCTAGGTATAGACGTAGAACCGCATACCTGGCACTGGGACCT
This sequence comes from Sturmia bella, assembly GCA_963662145.1. Classification (NCBI taxonomy): domain Eukaryota; kingdom Metazoa; phylum Arthropoda; class Insecta; order Diptera; family Tachinidae; genus Sturmia; species Sturmia bella. Next base: position 16,588,724 of record OY759172.1, on the reverse strand, counting down.
TGGTAACATCAAACCTACGGCCGAAACGAGATTTACTAAGGGCTTAGGTCTCATTCAGTAAGGATTTAGGCCTGAGCAAACAATCGTTTTGGACGAGCTGCACAAGCTTTTAACATTCGCTTTACATTTTTTGCCGTTGTTTTCTGGAGAAAATAATTTCAGATTACTTTTTTTCTGGCAGCAATCAGTTTTTGCGATAAACAAAAAACAGTTTTTCCTTTCTCATTGCTATTTTTCCAGGAACAAAACAATATATTTTACCAATTAATTAACATTAATTAACAAGTTTTCTTTTAGCTTTCGACAAAAATATATAATTTTATGCATAATAAACAAAATATATTCAATTTTAGCTATCACTTAACATTGGTTTCAATTTTCTCATGATACAACTAAAAAGGTAGCCTTTCACCCTCAATCAGGAATTTCCCAGTAGTTCGTTGAATGGTACAGGAGGGAAGAGTAAAAACAAATTACAATACCTAATGAACAGAAGCAAACCTGCTTTATCATACCAGAAAGTAAAATACTACAGAGTCAGCATTTATTCTGCTTTCAATAGTTTGAAGGTTGTTAAATGTAGATATTGCAGGGTACAACATCTCTGTTGAATATAATAACAGTTGAGAAACTGTTGTATCAGCTGTTAAGTACAAAGTTAAAATGTTCCCTACTTGTTGCATTACTACTTATTACTAGGTGGCGCTGTACTATGTTAATAAGCAAGTAGATACAATTTTTGTTTTTGAATGCAAGCAGAATGTGATCGATATGGTTTGAAATTAATTTTATAACATATCTTACGAGGGTACTTTTATAAATTACAAGGCATGTATTGTCCTTGTAATTGTTTTCACACTTTCTTCAATTCCTCACACATACATATGTATGTGCATATTAGAAAAAAACACATTGTGCATTTTGTCTTTAACAGGTATTTCTTTCTTTTACATACGTATTCTAATGCACATGCCAACTTAAAAAAAGATCGACAAGTGATGGACAGCTGTAGTCTGCACAAAAACACTTGAAGAAAGAGAAAAAATTGCATGTCAATACAAATTTAAGAAGATGTAAAAAAAATGCAAGTGTAGGCGATGGTTAAGAGGCTTATTTCTTCAACAGCAAATAGTTTTTGCAACAGGTGTAACAATTTTAAGCTAAATGAAAATGCTTTTGAGTTAAATAAAATGACTTTAAAGGCAAATGAAAATACACAAAAAATTGTTTTTTTTTTCAAAAATGTAACAATGATGATACAATTTTTGCGCCATTGGCTACAAGTTTACTAAGTCGCATTAACTTGTATGATTTAAATCTTAGCTAGCATTATAAAAATATTTTCTTGCTTATTACTAAATCAAATCCAATGTATCAAATGTTCAAAGCAAAAGTTGATCTGTTGATCAGTAATATTTTTCATGAACACCGATGAAAATTTGTCAAAATAATTTTATCTTTCCGAGAATTTTGTTCGTAAAAATTTCATTTGTTTAATAGATTACTGCTTTGTAAAGAAGAATTTTTTTAAGGGTTGACCAGTACAGTTTTACCACAAATAGTTTTTCTCAATTGAAATATATTTTGGTTATCTATTTGAAATATCATTTGCTTAATCGAAAACTAATTTTTAAAAATTTTTAGATATATATTTGGGAAACTTTGCCTACAGAAATTTTTATCCGATTAATGGAATACGATTACATGAAATGATGATTTTCGAAGATGATGTTGTATTACAAAAATTAATTTTCCAAAAAAATAACTGTTGTTCAATAATTGGAAATTTTTATTGTGCATTTGTTTTAAGCAGTCGTTTTAAATTTATTGTCGAACTATATAATTTACAGTTGTTAACCATTTTATCAGGCTTGAGTTGGATTTTGAATTTCTCAGCACAAGGAAAAACTTTTTTTTGGACGTGAAATAGCCAGCCAATAAGTTCATCTTATTCATCTTTACTGTTCTGGTCTCTTTTAAAAATGTTAAAATTTTATCATAGAAAAGTACATCTCAATTTCAAGGAAGTAGAAAACGAATGTAGTGCAGTAGTTAATTATGTAAAATTTGTTTTACAATTTTTTTCTACAAAAGTTTTAATCAAAAACAAAAGCGCCTTGATGGATGAATTGGCAGAGTGTTCTACTAAGAGTCCCTGAGGTAGCAGGTTCGATTCCTGCCGAAGACTTTGGATGTTTCTGCCGACAAGCCAAAAGCTTCCCAGTTTTGTGTTTGTGTTTAAAAAAAAAAAAATCTTTTTAGAATAGTCTTTCTTTCTACAAAACACTTGTAGAAAGAAATACTACTATCCATTACAAAAGCGATTGTTCGTGTGCCGAGTACAATGTACTAACAGTACCTGATTATAAAAGATCTTTAAAAAATTACTTCTCAATGTTCGAGCAAATACTATTCTATTTTAAAGCTTTCTAATATTATCAGGAAATTAATTTCTATTATTCGAAAAATTGTGTCTAGAAAAAGGTTTCTTCAAAAACTGTTCGAATACTTAGGAGAACAATAAAATATAAATTATACCATATTACGATATATTTTTAGAAAATTTCAATTTTTAACTGTATTGCTTATCAACATTAAAAAAAAAGTTGTTTTCGATTCCTGCATACAGTCTTATAAGAAATTTTATTTCTAAAGGCATAATAGGTTTGTGTTTTACTTTCCAGCATAAGAAATGCGTTTAATTCTGTTCAATTAAAAAAAACAGGATTTGTTCCTACAGCACGTTTTGATAGAAAATAAATTCGACTTTAAGTTACAGCCAGAATTGAATATTGTTTGTTATTGCTTAAAAAATAAAAATTTTTTGCTAAAACCTAAAAGAATTTTTCATGTCTACTGATGAGTTGATTAGCACCAACGAAATGTCGTCGGCATATAGGCAGCTGAAAAATACAACAAACATTTTTTGGAAAGGTGCATTTTTGGACCTGAATTAATAAAAGAATTTTGTTTAAATTCCACAGTTTTTCAGAAATACTGTGTCCTTTGTGAATAAAATAGCAACAGATAAGAAAAACATGTTTGCCTTAAACCTAAAAAAAATCATTACTTTCATAGAAAAAGTGATTTTAAATTATTTTCTCCATAAAAGAACAGCAAAAAAATGGGGAGTGAAAATAATTTTTTTTTAAACTTCTGATGACTAGTCGAAAATAACTTTTCAAAAATATACAGAAGTATATATTAATTCTTTCAAACATCAACACCGCTATTCATAAAAGTAAAACATTGCTCAAATACATTTTAGAACAAATTTTAAATGAAAAATTTTTAGTAAAATGAGTTTCAACAATGTTTTATTTTTTATGAATACCGGTGCAAGTATTTAAACATTATTTTTTCCAATTTTTCATTCTTCTAGATTTTTTTTTACAAAATAAAGCTAGGTTTTTTCAATATTCTTTACTAAAGACTTTAAGCTAGTTGGTTTATACTAAACCAAAAAATTTATAGAGAACTAAGTTAAACGGTTGTAGGTCAAATCTATTGCTATTCACGCCAAATTTAATACCCACTTGGAATATATTTTATTTACATCAATTATGAGCATGATTTCATAGTCAAGTATCCAAATGAACTTTTAGTTTTTTATATTTTGTATTGAATAGAAAAGTAATTTATCAAATCGACTCGACTGCTTAAGTAGAATTTTCTGCCGTATAATTTTTTTTTACCATTATCCCTTTTTTAAGGAAATTATTTTTGAGTTAAAGAAAAATCATTTTTAGCCCGTACTAAAACATACCATTTCTGACTCTAGCTTAAAATAAAATAAAATTTTTTTGATATACTATTTTTTTTATAGAAAAGAATAATTTCGTATCTTCGTAGTAAGAAGACTTAACGTCTAGAAAGTAAAAGACTTAAGACACAAACGTGATAATGAGGTACCACGTATTAAGTATGTGCCTTAAGTCTTTTGAATTGATTGGCTCTCATTTTGCTTTTTATACTGTAATAGAATGAAACTACCCAAACAAATTTTTCGCACTTAAACCAAAATTATTTTTAATTGTTTTATTAGTTTTAATTTTTAAACAAGCAGTAGCAGGTTCTTTTAGACAATTACTAAGATTTTTATTTTTTTTTTCACCAAAAGCAACTCAGGAGCTGAAAATGTTTCATAAAAAAATGTTGTGTTGACTAATTATGCTCTTGGCATTTCATTATTTCACCTGCCAATGTTTTGGTAATGAATTTTATAACATGATTTAACGTGTTCTTTTTCTCAAATTAATAAAAATTCTTAATATTGTTGTACTCGTTTGTTTGTAAATAAATTAATATTCAATTAATTTAATAGCAATAATACCACAACTGCAGCAACAACACACATAAACACTGTGTGTACCACTTGTAACGCGAAGTAAGACAAGAAATTAACAACAAATTAAAAACGACAACCACGTAAATAGTTCTTGAATTTACAAACAAAGTTGCAAGAACTGCAAATAATGAAAAGCAGGAGAAAAAAAAAAACCAAATGAAAAATAAAAGAAAAAACATCAAGACGACGAATTGTGAAAAGGAAAAGAAAAATTATCATAGTTGTGCATGAAAAAGGTAGACGTGTAACAGAAATTTAAACCCCATAATCAAGTGCTAATCGCAAAAACACTTGAAATTCTTGTTTTTCTGCTGCGATTTGAAGACATGAAGAAATATAAACTTTTCATTCTTTTTTTTCTTTGGTATGTTCGTATGAACCTAATGATTTTTTAAAAGATAACAATAGCTATAATTGTTTTATTTGCGATTTATTTAAAGCAGTAATTAAAAATTATATAAATCATAATAAAAATATGTATGAAATGTTCATTTATTTAATATGATCTTATTGTTTTATTTTAATTTTTTCTTTTTGTTTTTGTGGTGGTAAATAGAAAAAGCGAATAAATTATTTAGTTAAACTTACGTGAGAGCAAGAAATTCATTTTAAACCAAATTAAGCAATTCGTTTAAGTCAAAATTAAATTTTTGGAAATTTTAATATTCAGGAAAATTATTCGCATTCTGGCTGAGGTAAATACATTGTAAAAATGAAGTTAATTGCTTACTCGCTTTAAGAGCTAATTGAAATGTATTATTTTAGGGCTATTTTTAGACCTAAAATAGGAAAGACATTGTTTTACAATAAAAGCTAAGCGCAAAAGAGGAAGAATAAATAGAATACGTGATGGGATGATTGTAAATTTAATTCGCTTGGCGTTGCAGAGATTTCGAACAATTTCTTCGGCCATGAATAACCCACCGCCCGAAAACCATGAACTGCCTGAAAGTAGTTTATGTGAAAAAAAGCGAATTTCAATACAGAAAGGAGCAGCCCCACTGGGACTTCCAAGGGCGATAACTCATGAAATTTTAAAGAAAGTATTTAAAGTTTCATCCTTTCAAAAATTCAAGTACTGAAAGGAACTGACTTTGGTTTATGTAAAAATTTTTGTTAAATGATAATGGAGTGCTTTCGCACTATAAATCATACCTTTTGGCGCGATGAGACCCATTTTCGTTTAAGCGGCCACGTCAACAGGCAAAACCGCCGTGACTGGTCTCCCTTCCCTTAGAATTATTGTATTCCCATTTCAGTCCTCCAACATTTTGCCGCTGCCACTCGATTCTCTTTTATAAGATCCCTTCGTTCAGCTGTTTATGCGTCTTTATATTTTAATCTTCCACAGTTTCTGCTCAACTAATCAATTACTTTTCATTCCTTTCATATTACAACAACTGTTGTTACGTTTTGCTGTATTGTGATCACATGCTTTTTTGTAGCAATAAATTAAATTTATTACAAAAAACAAAAAATAAAATCAATAACAACAGCTCATAAAAACTTCAACTGTTTAATATATTTCACAAAAATAACACATAAAAGATATAAAAAAAATGCTGATTAAAATAACAATAGAACACAAGAGCAAAGCGGCCGGCTGACTTGTTGACCGCTTGCTGACATAAAACTATAAAAGGTGTTAATTGAAAAGCCATAAATTCTTTGGATTTTGAAACAAAAGGGAAACCAAAACCAAAACTAAAACGAAAATAGAAATTATGAAATTTTTTAAAAGGCCCATAATAAACGCCTCATATTTTAAGGGTCAAAAGAAATTATGAAAATTCTATTATGAAATAATCTCTTTCAGACCTACCGCAAAGTCATAAACCATTGTAACGATTTGTTATTTCCCACCTCAAACCGTAAAAAGGACAAAAGCAGTTTATAACTAAATTGTAATAGTGGTATAGTTGTGTGACTGTGTATGGGTGTGCGTGTGTGTGTGTGTGTGTGTTGTTTCTATGTTAATCCCAAATTCTAAATTAGTTATAAACTAAACCCAGTTGATTGTTATAGAAAAGCCCTTTGGGTCATTTTCCTGTTGGGTGATGCAACCTGTTGTAATGTTGCTGCCTCAAATGCCTGCTGATAATTTACTTGTTGCATACCACCAAAAAGCAACAATAAAATATTTTGGTTTTAGTTTTACAAAACTAATAAAACACTCGTGTGCATTTTATTGTTGAAAAGAAAATAGTTCTTATAATTTGTTTAAGTGTGTCTTGTGAATCACTGCTGGAATATTTTAGTACTTTTGTTATTCTACCTTTAGTGTTTGTTGTTATTGTGGTTTGTGCCTTTGTTTTGTAACAAGAAAAAAATTGTATTTTACACTTGTTAATTTGTATTATTTTGCATCACATTGATGGAATATTTGTGAATTTTTTCCGTAAGAGATTTCAACTATATTTCAAAAATTTGTTTCATAAAACAACCTGTTTTGGGGCACCGATTGTGAAGCCACTAGACAATTTATTGATCTAAATTTTACTTTAATAGTTTTAAAAATGTCCCTTCTGCCTGGCCATTGAAAATAAGAAAAATCGGGTTTATAATTACTGAGATAAGGACAAAAAAAAAATTGAAAACCCATTTTGTACCCTTTTAACTGAAAAATTTTAATTTCATTGAACTTCTGTATTATAAAACATTTATATTAAATTACTTTTTCAGGCTTAAGTTCAAATCTTGGATTGTCACTACTTTTAGTTAATATTAATTAAGTAAATAAAAGTAAAATTTAATAGCTGTTTCTGGGTAGCAAACACCCTTCATCAGCACCCTATGAACTTTGGACGTGTCAAATTTCACAATTTTGTCACAGCCACTTTAACCACTCGGCAACCAAAGCTCACGCAATTTTACTTTCTGTTTATATACTTAATTAACATCAACCAAAGCAATGATATTTTTGCAGTCTTGGACGATATTTTATTATCTCAGGAGACTGTTATTTTTTTGTCTCTGTTTATATGAAAGCTTTTTTCTACATGTTCTGTTTTTGCATCATTGAGCTCTTTTATTGATACAATATTAATTAAAATAGTGACAAACCAAGATTTGAACTTAAGCCTGAAAAAGTAATTTATTATTTATTATTTATTTATTATTCCACATTTATTGGAAAGCAAGAAATTTACCTTTTTTCTTATAGATTTGATTTTTCATAAAATTTGAAAACTCAACTCTCTTGTGTGTATGTGTTGTAAACAGTGATGCCAATTAATGTTGCTCAAAAATATGGGCGAATGGGTAAATTAAAAATACATTTCTTGGTTGATGAAAGGTTGATGAACATGAAAGTTTATTGCAATCATTACCTTATAAGTAATTCTTTTGTGTTATTTTATTAATATTTTATTATTATGTTGTTTATCGTTTTTATGTAAATATCTGCTACCTTATTTTCTTTTCATATTTAATTTCCTTAAGTTTGTATTGCAATGTTTCCCGTTTGTGTCTGGTAGGATTTAAATCGCTATTGTAATAATTAGAATAAAAGGTACAACAAGGAATTTATAATACAGATGTTATGTTGTACTCTGCTATTGAATCAGGGGCCAAATCGTCACATTCGACATCGAATGAACTATCGAGTAAAAACAAATTAATAACGAACACACGGCAGAAGTGACGGAATTCGTTCGATAATGAATGCGATGATTTGACCTCACGTTATTATTTTTGTACAAATTTTTAAATGATTTTTAAACAAATTTGGCTCATACCAATTTCAAACAAACATCAGTTAAAGGCAAAAAAAAAAAAATATAAAAAGATTTTTTATGTTCGGCCAGTCTGGGATTCGAACTCGGACCTCTTAGCTTGATACTTGGTGCTAAATAATAATGAGTTACATAAAAAAAAATAATGCGTTACAGAACACATACAATGTAATGCAAAAAAAAAAAAAAAATATAGTTACAATGTAATGCAGGGAATAAGTACTTGCAATATAAGTTCTAAGTGAAGTTTTCGGTGGCATGCTACAAATATTAGTTACTAACCGTCTAATTCATAAAAATTATAACAGGTTTACAAAGCTCTTATTTGATAGATTTTCCATACAAATATGTCTTATAAGCCTGTTATAATTTTTATGAATTAGGGGGTAAAAATATATGGTTGTTTTAAATTTTTATCTAAAAAATTCATTTTTATTCTCCGATTTTTGCTAATATTTTGTCCAAACTCATTATCATCCCATTTCAATACAAAAAAAAGCCGGTTTTTGTAGCAAAAAGAAAAGCTTCTAATTACACTTTGCTGAATGGTATATAAGATTCAACATAATCAACCATGGCTCTCTTTCTTGTTATCTTTCTATTCTGTGGCTTAAAAATAAATCTAGAGAGTAGGGAATTTGGTGGTTCTACTAAAATGCCTGTCTAAGAGCGTTCACAAAATCTATTTCATATTATAGTAATTTGCATAAACTGTAGTGGAAACTACGTTGCCATAATCTGCTGTATAATACATTATCATACTGCTCTCTAGTGCCACAGTAACAGTAAAACTTCAATAAAAGTTAGAAGCACTAAGTCCAAGCTATTTATGGACCTTTAAAAATTTGTCTGCAGTTGTGAATAAAAAATTTAAAATTATATTTTCGGCGGCAGGCTTATTCTTTCTCCCACTGGAATTAAAAATTTGTGGCCTTATTAATCCCACCATCTTACATCAGCATATGAAATATCAAATCTCTGACGCAAAGCCTAATCTGCATATTTGTGCCATCGTTTCGTGAAATCAAAGTATTGCGCATTGCTTGCCTAAAAATCTATCTCAGTGGTTTCAAATGCTCCAAAAATAAGTTTGTTACATGTTTCATTCAACTTGTTTTGTAAACTTTGTATGTGTAATACTCAAAAAAGAAAAAAAAAGAAAACCCCTCGATAAATATTATTAATGTAACCTCATTTGCATACCAAATTAAAACGTTTAACCAATTAGTTTCTCTGGTTGCAACAACCAAATGTCATTAAAAATTAACAACAAACAACAACGAAACAAACAACAAAATATGACAACAACAAACACTGAATTGCATGCATACTTGAGCAAATAAATTGACTGAACGCAGTTTAATTTTGTTTGTTCCTCATGTCATTTCAGATTGTTGCTATTTTCCCATTTTTTTTGTTGTAGTTTTTTAAATTGGATTTTTTGAATTTCTGAGTGTTTGACAATAGACACCACAAATGAACCTATAGAACAGCTCAAATGTGAAAAAAGTAAATTGCAGGCAATTTCTCGCTACTTTTTTTTTGGTTTTTGTTTTCTAAAAACTTTTATGAATTCAAACCAGTTCAGTGCAACAAAAAGTTGGACCAGAAAGTATAAAAAAAAAAGAATTGACAAATTCATGTTATACATCTCATGCTATTGTGGTGTTTAGGGGACTGAATTGACTGGTTTTGTAAAACGTTCAAAAGTTGACTTTTTTGAGTTCATACTATTGTCGTATTTCTTTGGCTTAAGGTCCTTTCAATAAATCGTTTTACAGCAAAATATTCAAGTTGATACAAGCTATTGTCCAGTTTCACGATATCAATTGACATCGCTCGCTTGATTAGACACGTATTTTGTTGCTGTTTTCAGTGTTTTTGTGAAAGCGAGCGATGCCGAGTAGCATCGTGAAACTCGCAATGCATTTTTGTGGATCCTCTAAAGGGGCATGAACTTATTTATTTGCTTTAAGAGGCAATTGAAATGTATTATTTTAGGTCCAAAACTAGACCTTAATGAAGCCAATAACTCGGTGATGCTAATCAACTCATCAGTAGACTTGAAAAGTCTTAAAAGACTGTTTAAAACTCAGCTACTTACTCAAAATTTCCATGAGTGTTGCAAGAGGATATTGTTAGATCACAGGCTTAATTTTCGTGATCATATTTCAATGATAGTAAACAAAGCTAATGGGGTACTTGGATTCATGAAACGTTGGTCAAAAGAATTTATGGACCCATACATTACTAAACTTCTATTTACGTCACTTGTTCGACCTATTCTTGAGTATGGATCTGTTGTATGGGATCCTTGCTATTCTATTCATATTAACCGCATTGAATCTGTTCAAAAACAATTTTTAATTTTCTGCCTTCGTGGTCTGGGGTGGAATTCGTATATCCTGCCTCCGTATCAAAGCAGGCTGGCTTTAATTAAATTGCCAACACTAAAAAGTCGACGCACGATGCTGAGCGCGTTATTTGTTCTGGGCCTGTTAAGAGGTGATGTTGACTCCGAGTTCCTGCTTAGTCAAATAAACTTCAACGTTCCAGTAAGACCAACCCGTAATTTTACATTCTTGGCTTTGAAATTCTACCGATCTGTTTATGCCAATAACGATTCTTTCCGTCGTGCCTGTGGGAACTTCAACGAATGCTACCATATAATTGATTTTTCTGATAATATTGAAATTCTAAAGAAAAAGCTAATAGTTTATCTTAATATCTGAATAATTTATTTTTGTAATTTGTGTTTTTCATTGCATATGTACGTATATAGTCAGTAAGGATGTAATAATCTATTGACTTAATAAATAAATAAATAAATAAAAAAATGGGAAAAAAATAAATAAAAAGGAGCAAAATTTTCTGTTTGAACATTTCTGATTCTCATTTTGTTCATGGGAATTTCGGAATAAGTAGTTGAGTTTCAGACATTATTTTAAGAGTTTTCAAGTCTACTAATGACTTGAATGGCACTTGCGAAATGTGTTCAGCCGTCTTGAAAAAGAAAGCCTCAAATGAGTTATTTTATTTTAGTCGTCAGTTGCATATGAAAGTTTTTTCTACTGTCTATTATTTGTATTGTATTAATTCAGGTCCAAAAATAAACATTTTCAAAAAATATTTGCTGTATATTTTTTGAAAAGGTTAATTTTTGGACCTGAATTAATACATTTCAATTGGCTCTTAAAGCAAATAAATAATTAAGTTCATATTATTTGTATTAATATTTTCTTTCACCTCAAATGGATTTCGTTTTCATTGTAAATATTATTTCGTAAGTATTTTAAATGACTTCATTATCTATAAATACTACTTTATTAAATAATTTTTGTTTCTTGTATAACAAATTTATTGTGGCCACTTTAAGTCTCATGAATTTATGAATGACATGAAATAGTCAATAAAATAAAAAGAAAATACCAAGCTAAAAACCGCAAATATCTTTTGTAAGTAGCTGAAACGGATTCAAATAATAAAATCTAAAAAAAAACCAAATACAAAAAGAATCTGAAAACATTTTCAAAACAAACCGGAAGTCGTAAATCAAAATTTTTGTATCAAAACGTATTTCTGACAAAAAAAAAAAAAAAAAGAAGTGAATGTTTTGTGTTGATTTTTAGCTTTTAATGTTTTTTTTTTGTTTTGTTAAATTTTAAAACACATATATTATATAAAACATGCAAGCGCATTGGTGCTGACCAATTTTTATTTAAGACGACAGCTTTAATAATAGAGGCCACTTTTGCCGACACTCCACTCCACTCCACTCTACTTCACTTCACTCCACTCCACTCAACTCCAGTCAGTCAGTCCATTTCATTCCGCTGTACGTACATACACTGGCTGCCACATTAAATGCGTATAATGAACATATGTACATACAAAGCAGATATTCACATATAATTATAAATATTTCTAGTTGAGCCAAAGTGCTCTGCTCGTTGTGGTGGTAAGAAAGAAGTGGTTGTGAAGGAATAAAAACCGAAAACAACTTTACAACACGAAGATGTTTTTCAAACAGCAAAAATAAAAGTGGCTAACATGTATTGTTTTGCTGTAAGAAACTTTAATATTGGCTAAGGGAAAAAGTGATTTCTTTGGACTGAGAATCAGTAGAAAAAAAAAACATACATATTTAATATTCTGGATGAGAAAACCAGACGCCCTATAAACTTTATTTTAAACCTTATCGCTTTCAAATATTCGTAAGTTGCTATTATAAAGGTCAGACAACCACATATACTATGTAAATTTTCAGTTCCTATTTCTTGCGCTTCAAAAGTTACAGCTTGTTTTCAAATTAGTTAGTAAGTTTATTTTTATATTCAGTCCAATCATGAATGATAATTCTGTGAGAGTTTTTCCTCTTTTCCCATTCCTCTTATTATGTTGAAAAATTCCTTAGGAAATTTTTTTTTAACCTTCCCTCTTTTAGCCAAATCGAAGGGGAAAAATAGTCGGCGGAGGCAAAAATAGGTATTTTAAAAATATATGTTTTTTGTTTTTTCCTATAAAAAATTTCGATATTACCAACTTTTATTTTTTTTGTTTCTCAGGTTATTTATGATTGGAGGAATTTTTTTTCTCGAGAAATGTATTTTCCTTAGGAATAAAATTCCTTGTGAGAATATTCATGATTGGGCTGATTATTTGATCTTAAGATTGTTAAATTAATTATTCAAAGCTTTTGATCTTTGTTATTATAAAAAATAAATTTAAACAATTATTTATTTATCTTCAATATTCCGCCAACAATTTGTTGGCATCTTCATCAAATTGTTGGCGAAATATTGAAAAAAAAAATATATAATTGTTCAAAATTATTTTTTATAAAAAAACAAACATCAAAAGTTTGAATAATTAATTGAACAATTAGTCTATTCGAACCTTTTTTTTTTGTTTTAATATTATCTTATTTTTTTGAGCTTTAGGTGCCTTTTATTTATTTGTTTTATGTGCCCATATTTCGCTCTCCTTCGGATAGTTTTTTCAGGGCAATAATAACTATTTCCTTCTGAGCAGGAAAACACACGAAATGACTTCCGCAACACAGCCAATATTTATATAATTATGCTCCTCAAACAACTTGTTCATCTGCTTCAAAAAATAATCAAAGAAAAATCCACAATCTAACAGAAAACTAAAACTCGACATTTCAAACATTTGAAAACATCTCCTCGACTCTCGTCTACGAAGGCAACTCAAATCATGTAGAAAGCAAAAAAAAAGCACTTCAAAACTGTAACGAACATTGACAAGCCTTTTTCTGTGTGTAAAACATGGGTGATTTTCAGTCTTCTTTTACATTTTTTCCTTCCCGAAACGGATGTGCATGAGACGCCATCATTGTTGGCATTTTCTTAAAAAAATTTATATATGTATGTATATATTATTTTGTTTGGTAATTTTTTCTTTATTTCTGTAGAGTATGGCTGAATGGTTGCATATTTTAGTTTCGAGTTTTTTAGTTTTTGTGGTTATTATAAAGATTTTTCAACTGGCTTAAGAATAAGCATAAAACAATTGGAATTTCACAACTTGTAAAATGAAATGAAAGAAACCTTATGAAACGACATTTGTAGTTAAGAAAATTTTTTTGCAACAACTTAAAAAGGAATAAAGGATTTCCTTCACGAAAAGCCGCGAAGGAAATGTTCGAACAAACAACAGGTTTTCTAATTCTCATGTTATTTATGCGAATTTTGGAGTAAGTAGTTGGGTTTCAAATATTCCTTTAAGATTTTTCAAGTCTACTAATGAGTTGATTAGCATCAACGAAATGTCGGCGGCATAAAGACCGACAAAAATTGTTAAACCTAAAATAATACATTTCAGTTGGCTCTGGAAACAAGGTCTATTTTTGAAAAATAGAAAACATCAAAAACATTTAACAGTTTAAACAACTAGCTGTTTCGAAGCCTGCACACTTCTCGTCAGCACCCGTCCTTGAACTCGGAAGCTCATGTTTCTAAGACAATACCCTACTAAATATCTGCGATGTTCTCTTTCTCTTATTTCATTAATATTAATCACAAAAATAATATAAAAAGAACTTGAGCCCGATAAACTTAATACGAAATAATTATGTGAGAAAAAATTCGAATAATACAAATTAATTAAATCAAATACAATATTTATATGCTTCAGCACATCTTGAGTGCGTCCTTTTTACATGTTATATGCCAAGTTTAAATACAGTCAAAGCCCGGTATAGCGAATACTCAGTTTAACGAATACCGGATATAACGAATGGCGAAATTTTTACACTAACTTCTTATGTAGCGAATGACAAAAAAAAAAAATAAATCTCGATTTAACGAATGGCAAAGCAATATACATTTAAAAAATCGTTACAAATCTGCATTCGCAGATTTGCCGGCACTTTCCCGTATAACTTGTAATTTGACAAATATTCAAAACCAAAAAACTGTATAGAAAACCCCTCCCCGCGGAGGCACAACTTGTTTCTACTGTATTTTCTAAAATAATTCTTCCTTACAAAATTTGAAAACGGAAATATTTAGAGAAGAAGACCACAAAACGACCTGCATTTGCAGATTTGCCGGCACTTTCCCGTATAAGTTGTAATTTGACAAATATTCGAAACCATATATGCAAATACCGTTGGATTGTGTGTGTTTTTGGCTTCTTTCTTTGTATTGAAAGAAGACGTGTGATGCGTTGCTTTTTTCGTTAAAATTTTAGTAGTTTTATTTGGTTCATTGTGAAAACGAGATGTCGATTTCTTAAGAAATCAATAATATGAATGAAATGTAATGATAAACCTACACATGTTAATAGCATCCAAACATAGTTAAATATGTATATGCCTCTATGTACAATTATGATTTTTAATGAATTTACATATTAGAAATAAAAACAATTCTTAAATGAACGTTAAAATATCAATTAAAGTTTTATTTCTACACTGAGTTATCAATACAATTAAATTTTGATGTTTTTAAAACTGCGGACCACCGTCTTTTATAAAATTTTAAGATAAAAAATTACTGTTCGATATAACGAATATCTCGGAATAACGAAAGGTCTGAACATTATATCATTCGTTAAACCGGGCTTTGACTGTATATTGTAAGCAAGAGTGATTATTTGCCTGCTAAATCTCATTAAAGCTGAACTATTTGAATAGGTAATAATACAAATCTCTTATAGGCCTTTCATGGCTTTTTACAAGATTTCCCTCTCCAGTTTTTATAGCGAGAATAGAAAAAAACCCAAAGCAACATCACGCACACCCTTTAAAATAGAAACAAAAAAATAGAAAAGTGATTTGATGTTTTTGGTGTCCATTAAGTCAACCTGTTTTTTTTTCAACCATTTGTTGTTTGGATTGACTACAATTGTTTGCTGCTGTTCATGTCATACAAGTAATGAAGCAACATTTGATTAGATCATGACATCTTAAATTAAGAGAAACAAAAGTAAAACAAAAAAATTAAAATGGGAAAACATTCAACATTTTTTAATACAAAATTCTTAAGGTTAGATAATGACTGTCGTGATATTGAGGAAAAACGCGTATTTCCTTCACAACAACACGTCATTAGATCTTTCATCAAACAAGCAGACATGGAATGGTTAAATTTTTAGCTTTTTTTTTTTGGTTTTATTTTAAAAACAAAAACCAAAACTATATTAAAGGAAATTCTCTTTTCCAACATTTAAAACAAAAATCAAATTCATTCACAAGGCCCCTTGGTATGGTGTACACTGAAAGAAAAACCTTCATCATTATTACGGTTTCATTTTTGTTTTTGAGCCAACGTAGAGTTTAGTTCCTGTTTCGAAAACTGTTTCGTTAGTTCTTCGTTGCTGCTACGGAATTGCAGAATATTATTGTATTATTGCTCTGAAGAAGCTATACGAAGGTGACACCGTTGGACACTTGGAATGGTCAAGAAGTTGCTGAATCAATTGCAGCTCGTAAGCGTGTAAATACAAGTATTTAATATATAATCAACACCGACCAACTGAGATGTATGACTCTTCAGCCACACTATCACGAACAGCAGCCATCTTTTCTACAGCACGAGCTGCACGAGTACGAATTTACATACCCAGTTTGCTCAAAATTTTGCACGACTTTTTCGATTTGCGCAATTAAGTTTACTGAAAACAGAACGAAGTGCACGATATACATTTTGATGGAGCGCGCATTTTTTAATAAGCCTGATTAACTTTAACGCGTTGATCGATTTCGTATCTTTCCGTGCTTCAAATTACATTAGTGTGAAATGTCAAATGCAATGCAGAAAACTTGATGGTTGGGTGTGGTTTATATTCAACATCGGCCCTTAAAATCTAACCAGACTTGATTAAGCAGCATTTAAATGCTAGAAAAAAATATAAAAAATATTTTTTATGTTCTGCTCAGCTGGGATTCGAACTCAGACCTCAAGGCTTATATTGATAATGAATTATATAACAAAAAAATATGTCACTACATTCACGAGTATGATACTCTTTTTCATTCAATTTTGACTACAAAAAAAATTAAATAATCACTGATATTTTTTTTATTATATTAACAAAAGGCATTTTCTTGTTTTGTACAAACTTCTGAAACTTAATACTATCCTTAAATGTAACTCACTTGGAATTTGTATTTAAAACTCACTCAACAGTTTTCTCGTACCGCGAGTGAAACATTTTACAAAAAATTTAATAAAGTTGTAAAAATAATAAAGTGGCATTATTTGAAATTTTTGTCCCATTGATGTAACAGCTTTTATAGCAGAAAAGATACTTACCTCATTTTATCTGCTTGGTACCTGCCAACGCACACACACTCACACACACGTACAGTCGCAAACACTGACAGCCGCTTGCCATTGAAATCAATTAAATTGTTTAAAGAAAAATCAATTTTAACAATGATGATTTGCCAAATTTTATTTATTTTGAAATTATGTTTTCTCACTTCAACGGCCGGCCATGAGAGAAGTTCTTTTCGTCAATTTACCGCAGGAGGTTTTTTTCTTCATATTTTTATTATTATTATTTTTTTTTTGTGATTTGTAAAAAACTCTTGTTTATTAAATAAAGCGATAATATTGAATGCGGCTTTAGAAATAAACAAAAAAAAAAAAAAAAAGAGAGATCAAACAAACAAGCGCTTGAAATTCATGATGGGTTTTTGTTTCCTTCTTCTGCTGTTTCAAGTTAACGAAGCTGATGATGAATTGTTATTTAAAATACTGATTTTCAATCATGAGACTTGTTGGTTGGCATTTCAACTTAAAAGAAATTAATAAAATAAAAACAAATGTACACATGTAAATTGAATTCACATGAAATCGTGCTACTGTTTAATTGTACTGCACATACACTACAAGTGAAAAAATAAAAAAAAATTGAACAAGTGATTTTGGCCAAGAATTTGAAACAAAGTGTAATGAAATTTATTTTTTTTTAATATTTTTGATTTCAGTAGAATTAAATATAAGTGAATACAATCAACAACAGTTGAATAATGATATCAGCTGTTTGCTTGGCAGGGCATGTCATCGCATGTGACATTTGTTTGCTTATGCAGCAGAATAGTTATTCAAAAAATTAGCGCAATTAAAGGCCTTAGTTCAGTTCTATGTTAAGAAAATAAGCTTTTTGGAAATACCTAATTGTTGAAATAAGCGAACCTGTATCGCACGTGACATAAAATGAATCTCACAAATATTTTTCTTCCATCTAATAAATCTTAATATATTAAATGCTGGAAAAATTTATCTAAATTTTAACTTAAATTCTATAAACGAAAAATTAATATATACGTAAGGACTCCAAAGAAACTAATATGCACTTTAAGGCTGGTAGGGGGATCTTAAGGAAATTTTCGTTCCGAAAAGAACTGAGTGTAATAAAACTTACAGAATTTCTCATTGGTAAATTCTTTAAGTAAATTTCCGCCCACCGAAACGTAGTTCAAAAAGAAATGTAAACGGATTTTTTGGCTATTGCAGTTGTGTTTTATATGTTAGTGGATATTTTTATCTGTCTAACCAAACGAAAATTAATGTTTATACATTTATTTGGCTGCAGAAGTTTTGATATTTTGTTTATTCCTGCTAAAAAAAAAGGTATTGTTGAAGAATATTAATTTACCATTTGTAACAAACCCCACACAATTATTTTACCGTGTAGAGATAATTGTTATTTTCCAAACGTAAACTTTTTTAAAACCTCCGTAACGCAAAATTTTGTAAACAAATATCGAGTTAATAATATGGGTGCTGACGAGAAGTGTGGCGGCTTTGAAACAGCTAGTTGTCAACCCTGCTAAATGTCTTTGAATTTTCTTTGTCTTTTCTTTGCTTTATTCAGTTAACATTAATTACAAAAATAATATAAAATGAACTTGAGTTCGATAAACTTAATACAAAATATATTTTAAATTTTAATAATTTTTAGTGTTTATTTTGAATAGCAAATTTTAGTTTCCGTACACCCTAATCACCGTACTTACATAATTGAGTGTGTACGTAAGTATACCATTTTAGCTTTTTAGCAATTTTATTTTCACATTGAAAGCATTTTGTGAACTTCAACAACTGACGCAAATAAAAATATTCAATTTAAGTTCCTGGCAAATGAAATTTCCGTTTAATAACAGCCAATCACCTACTGCCTTTTTTCTAATCGTGCGAAAAATGTTTTAATATTTAAAATACTCAAATGAATTAATAATAAAGATTATAGAGTGTTAAAAATAATTTTCTTATCAGTGTTTTTTAAGTTAAAAATAAACAAATGTATATCCGTAAAGTAATCAATAGCTTGAAGCTCGACTTTATTTGCACACATGCATACACCTACACACACACTCACACAACAATCTCATAGTGAGAACCGAATTTGCTGCCACTTGAATTTATGGCAATAGTACAAACTCTCAAAATGTTCTTGAGTAACAAAAAAAATCCTAATTTTTATTTACAACGATATACAAGTCAATACCCAGTTGCTAAATTTATATAAAGTTACGTTTTTCAGTCAAGAGCCGGCAAGCCTGCTGTTGCCTTATATTTACTTGTGTCGAAAGGTCATTGGTAAGAGCTGGGGAATGAACCTCAAAAACTTCTATTGGCTCTTCGATACGGTTGTGAACCTTGTATATGGGTCGCTTTTATGATGGAAGGCAATAGAAAAGACCACAAGATTTCTGAAGGGATTTTTTGTGGTCGGCCTTGATGATAACTAGAGCATTCGGCACTCTTTACGATGCTACACTGGCTACCGGCCGATCTCATGCTTAAGGAAACTGCTATGAATTTGGCGACATGGTTAAAGGCAGGCGGCACATGAAAAGATGCTGTTTCAGCACATGCATCGATAATTGGAAGGATAGCTGACCTTCGGAATTGCATTGACTATTGCTCATCGGTCTTAATGATCGACAAGGGATTCCGTGTAAATCTGTCAAATGTGTCCTTAGATAGTGTCGAAATAGATTAATCAGAGGACGTGATCATGTTTTTTTGCGGATGGTTTCAAGTCGAACGCTGGGGTTGGTGGTATTGTATATATTTCCCCCTGTTCAACGGAGGGTCACAAAGGAGTGATGAGTGTAGTGTCATCTAGGCCGAAATTGCGGCGATAAGGAGAGTGGTAAACTTAATGAGGTAATGGGGAGGTATACAGGGAGCAAGGTTTCCATAACGCTTGCGGGTGTTCATACAACATCTAGGTTGGTTCATGAATGCCGAATATCTCCAAATGGGATAGCAAGGCATTCAGAGTTGGAGTTCTCAGGGTTGGAGCTTCTCTGGGTATTTGGTCACAATAGTGTGTCCGGCAAGGTAGGGGTAGTTGAGCTGGCGAGATTTGGTACCCACTTACAATTCATTAGTGTCCCCTCAATACTTGTAAGCAGTTAATATAATGACTGCTATTAAGAACAGCGCAGGACAGATGGTCGAATAAGACCACCTGTCGAACAAGGCGGCTCACGTGGCTCAGTTGTAATTACCAGAGAAATTTGACTTTCTAGAAAAAGGCTACACAGCCTAGCTGCTGCTGTAATGGAAGACTAAAACTTCCATGCAATGACGAGCGCCTCGATGGATGAATTGGTAGAGTGTCCTACTAAGAGTCTCCGAGGTCGCAGATTCAATTCCTGCCGAAGACTTTGGGTGTTTCTGCAGACAAGCCAAAAGCTTCGCAGTTTTGTGTTTGTTAAAAAAAAAAAATTATGCAGAGGCTGCAGAGATGAGCAGGAGAAGGAGGAGAGTGTCGAACACTTCTTCTGCCGATATCCTGTGCTGTCTAGTAAGAGAGAAAATTACTTGGGCAGACACGACACTGTATGGGCTGGTGGATTGGACAGGGTGGAGTCTTTCATCCACTCATCTGACTGGTTCAGGGCCCATTCAGGCTGTTTTGGATGGCACAATGGGACCTTTCTAGGACCCAAGTGAGCCGATCTCATCATCGGTAACTCGCGAAACAAAATATAACATAATACGTTTTTATAGTCATATTTCTAGTCGTAGCAAGGTAAAGACGAGACAAATGACATTGGCGCAGAGTTTGAAAGCATTTTCATCAGTGGTGCAATACCAACAAACATAAAAATCAATTGTATGTTGGTAAGAGAACATAAAATATATTCCAATCAACGGAAAAACACAGTAATAAATCTTTAGTTTGATCAATAAGATTAAATGGAGACAGTTGGTGTGGTGATGGCTTTGCGCGGCTGTTTAAAAACAGTAGACAATTGCTTACAATCTGCATTCGAGGCAATTGGGGTGCTGATGATTGTTGTTGTGGCAGACGTGCAACAGCCAATAATTCTTAAACTTTAATTTTCTTGTCGTCTCTAAAAAGATGTTGATCCCCACAATTTTGCCACATACAAAATATATCTCAACTCTCAGGCAGTAGTTCTCGAACTAATGAACAACAGAGTAACTAACAATTTTTAAAAAACAATTTTTCTTTTCTATGTCAAAATTTGTTTAAGATCATTTAAGATCATTAAAGAAACGGTTTTCATTCTAAACAGAAAGTAACGTTATACATTCTTTTTTTTAACAGAATTTTAATTATGAGTGTTAAACAAAGTTGGCTAAATTCATAATAAAACAGAAAGAATACAGAAAAAAACGCCTTACGATTCGCCACTAGTTTTTTGCGTTTTACTTCTTACGAATGTATGTGTGTTTGTATTTTAGCTAGAAATGCAAAAATTATAGCGGTTTTAACAGTCTACTTTTGGGACCCAAGGGCGTTTTTGGTTTCGTTCATTTGGCGGTGTTAATCAAAAACGAAACGAAATGAAAAAATAAACTTTAAAAACACGAAGAAAAATTAAAAGGAAATTGCCATAAAGGCTGGAAGGGGTTTGTTATTGGTTTCACATTTATTTGCATTGAAGGCAACTTTTTTTTATTTTTTTTTTGAAAAATGTAATGTGAACTTAATGATTTGAGAGCAAATAAATTAAAATGCTTTTTCTTTTTGTACAAATAAAAAGCTGATTTGAAATAAGTTTAGAGAGGGTGTTGCCATTGTTTTGTAGACCAAAAGTAGAGCACTACTCTTGCCAGGAACTTCAGACACCATAATAATTGAATCCAACCTGCCAGCTTGTTGGTCATGTTAATGAAATTGAACTCGGCATTTGGCACTAAAGTGCTGGCCTTAAATTTTTTTCAAGTTGCAAGAATAGTTTTATTTCAACAGCAAAACTTGTTGATTTTGTTTTGTTATTCTGGAAACCTGCTCACATACTGTGTTCTTTTCTTTTTTCCTTTTTTTTTTTTTCAAAGACCCTGCTAAAGTGTAAAATCTTTAACAAAAATATCGCCAAAGAAAATAAATAACTGAAACATTTAGGGAGACACAGAAATGGTTTTAGTCTCAGGAGCATAAAAACCATTACGAAGCGTAACTAAACCCTTTTGTGCAAAATGCAGAAAAAACGTCATCTAAATAAACATTTTGACTTTAGAAAAGAATTTTTTTTTTGCAAATTTTTTAAGGGTTGTTTGTTGAGGGCAACAATAAGTGTCCCAGTCGTTTTGGGTGTTTGCCAGTTGGAATGTTTTCATATGATGGAAGAGTGCTGTTTGCATTGTTGACCAGCAGACTGATTCCATTATGCTAGACAAAGACTGGCGCCAGAATTTTATTGTGTGAGCCTGTCTGATTAGGGCGTTAAAATACTTAATCCAGTTTTTCTTAAATCTTTTTTTTTCAGGGTCTCCATACCACATTTTTAGTCCTTTAAAGGTGTTTGCAGACGGTTTGTTGTTTTTACTTTAATTTTTTCATGATCAATAGAATTTTTTTTTTCTCGAGTGGTTGAACTTTACTCAGGTAAAAAGTATATTTAAATTATTTTTCAAACATGATTAATGACATCCTTGTGAAATGTCTAGTTTGACATCAAGAAAATGAATAAGTGACTTGGCTTTGGAACAACTACAAATAAGTAGAGTTTAACAAATTGATGTTACACAAACAAACTCTGTGCTGGCAGCACATTTTATAGAACTCTGACTAAACTGTCAGTTTTTGTTACTTGAAAAAACATTTTGGTATTAGAAAATGCATGCTGCAAGTAAAAATAAATAAAAATTAATATATAGAACTTGTTTGCTGGCATAATCAGAATAAAATTTTTTAACTTGTTTTTTTCGTATGTAAATGTTCGAACACATTCAATATCGATAAATTGCTAGTGATACATTAGCAAACAAACCTAAAGAATTTTTAAAAATATTCGCAAATTCTCAAATTGAAAAAAAAACTAGAACCAAGTTAACAAAAAACAAAAACTACTCAAGAAACGGATCAAAAGGATAACACTAAGTTGCCGCAAAAAAAAAAATCCCCAAAAAAATATTTATTCAACTCAAGTGCACAAAAGTAGCAGTGATCTCATTATTTGTTAAAGTATTTCTGTGTGTTATTTTTTTTTCTCTTACTTTTTCGGTGGTTAACATCTTAATCTGTGTGTTGATTAAAAGATTATTTAAAATAAAGTAATAAAATTGCTGACTCAATTTGCGCAGACTCCCTGAACAAGCGGCTGAGTGCAACCTGTGAAAAAAATGAATTTTTAAGTCCACAAAATACCGGCTGGTGCAATTAATTTAAATGACTCGTTCAGAATTATTGAAATGCTTCAAATACAATTCATTCACTACTTCATCGTCGTCATCGTCATCACCATCGTTATCAACTTTATCGTTTTAAACGTCATTGTTGTCGGGGATGAAGTTAAAAGATCATCACCAACACTTGACTTGAGTTACACCTTCAATGAAGTCAACGAATTTTTTTTAACGGTGGGACCACTTGTAAATCGAGAGAAAAAAGGAAACGACAATCTAAATCAGATAAATTGGTGAGGTGTTCTTAAAATGGCACAGGCTTTCATGGGCGCTACAAGTGAAGAAATAATATTTAGTGAAATAACATGGAATCATATTGATTTCATGTGCTTTTGTGGTGGCTTTAATGTTCAGCTTAAATTTCTATTTGCTTACTAAACTTTAAATTCAAAAAACAAGCCAATAGCCACTACTGCTAGTGCTTTAGCCTTAAAATTTATGGTAATTTTAATTATAATATACATATGTATATAAAAAAAGAAATTTAAAAATTTATAAGCTACGAGTGTCATTGTTGTCACTGTTAAACAAATATCTATTTGATAAAAATTTTGAAATAAATTTTTTTTAAGAATTTTATCAGGCTGGAGTTCGATTTTATCTCCTCAAAATTAAAAGAGATTTCTTGTGATAAGATTGAACTGATCAACATTTTTTAGGCGAAAAGGAAAAGTAAAGGTGAAGACTTGTTAGCTGGGCTACATGCCATGGGTGTTTAACGTCCTCCATGACGCTCACCAACACCCGTGGTGTGTGCCCCAGCCAGCAAGTTTTCAAGTTTACTTTTCTTGTTTTCTTTGAAAATGTTGATGATACCAATTTTATCACAAAAAATCTTTCTAAGCTCTGAGTAGATAAAATTAAAGTCAAGCCTGACAAAATTATTCACAATTGTAAATCATATAATTCGACCATAAAGTCAAATTAATGTTTTAGAATAAATTTTGTGTGAAAGAAAATTTGAAATTGCTTTGTATTACGTTTATCTGGCTTAAGTTTATCCCATGTTATTGTGGGAATTAATATTCATCAAACAGGGCAAAAAACCAAAATATTACAGACCTTTGGCAGGGTGACAACTAGCTGTTTCGAAGCAGCCACACTTCTCATCAGCTTTCGTCGTTGAACTCAGAAGCTCATATTTCTAAGCCATGTTTCTAAGGTTTACACTTCCCAAATGGTGTTGAAAAACTCTTATTACCAGCAAACTCTTATTGACTGCAAAACCTCATAATGAGCATGTTACAAGTGATGCTTTAGTTGTTACTGCTGTCATTCGCCGTTGTATCTCCGCTGCAACATTCTCAAAGCACATGTAACAGCAGCACCAGGTGAGAACATAAAGAGCCACAATTATTAATATTTTTTGAGGGCAGCAAAAGCATACAACACAGAAATCAATTCATTCATAAAAATCTATAACCATACAAAAGAAAACAAAATATCTATACAAAAAAAAAAAAAAATTCATGTAACCTGTTGACTTCTGGTGGCAACTGGTGGAGTAATAAAAATTCAGTTTTTCATGTTTTAATTCTTGTTACTTTGGAACCGAATAAATGGTTGCCATGACTTGCCAGTCATGATTTGTACAACAACAACAACAACAAAGACAACTAAATTTCCAAACCCATTTGTAAGTATTTCATTGGTTTGAAAATCACAAAAAAAAAATCAAAGCTAAATTGTTATGCCGTATTGAAGTCAACCTTTTAATTTGTGGATTTTTTTTTTACAATTTGGTGAGTTTTTTTTATCATATCAAGAACGTCATATAAAAAACGTAAACGCTTACTTTGCTGGTGGACTTCCGTTTTGATTGAAACCTCAAGATAAACTTGCTTCAATCAACCGCCAATGATTTTGAAATTCAACGGTGATATTTGGTACTTATGAATGTTTGCATGTTAACAGGTACATAAAAAAATGTAAACACACACTTGTTTGTATGTGTGGTATGAAAACATATGTGTAAACATACTATGTCTATGTATATGAAAAATTTGATTGATTTCTTTCCGTAATCGTGTAATCTCCTAATTACAAATTAATAGAAAGATAACAAAGGAGATTACCATGAACGAATGTAAAAGTGTATCCATAAATCATACGAACTGCAATCATTTTTATCATATTGACAGAAGAATACAAACATTTTGGGAGCCTGTCACCTAAATCACAGAAATAATATGTATTAGAGAAATATTTTTGGAAAATTATTAATTTAACTTTATAGTTGAACACTGTTCAACTATAAAGTTAAATTATGGGTGTTCAATGAACAGCCATAATTTTTACTATTTTTTCTGGTAACGAATTGAAAGTTGGTGAAATCCACATCGGTAACCGACAGTTAAAAAGTCGCGGTTAACCAAACCAGCAGTTAGTTGATTATTTTTGAATGGAAAAATAATTTTATATTGTGAAAAGGGCCCTTACAATTTTCTAGGACTTGAGGTCGATTCTTGCTTCTTGGAAATTGAGAAATATTTTCTTTCGTGATAAAATTGCAGTGAACAACATTTTGAAAGAAGACAAAAAAGTGCAGTTGAAGACTGGGGATGCTCATCAGCACAAAAATTGCTTCGAAACCAGGTCTTAACCAATTGTTCACTGCGTTTGAGCAGCAGCGCTTAGCCATCCTGCTATACGTGCTTTTCATTACTGACTGTCTATATTTAATGTTATTGATCAACTTTCAATTTTGTCACTGGGTTTTTCTGTTGATTAGAATTTATTTGATATTCTCTTTTTTTTTGTATATTTATTTTCTTGAGCTGAAGGTTTTTTTTTTGCTAAAATGTTTGATTATTTTTGTCGATATTTCGCTCTCCTTCGGATAGCTTCTTCAGGACAATAATAATGAAAAAAAAAATTTTTGATTGGTTTTTTTCAAAAATCAAACATAACAACAAACATATTTGAAAGGAAAAAATTATCCTTTTTTTGTATTTCAAATTTCAAAAAATTTTGAAAAGGAAAGTATTTTTGATTTTTGAAAAAATCAATCAAAACTTTTTTCATTATTATTGTACTGAAGAAACTATACGAATTAGAGCGAAATATTCACAAAAATAATCAAACATTTTAATAAAAATGACCTTCAGCTCAAGAAAATAAATATATAAAACAGAGGTCGAGAAAAACTAAATATTATTCTCTTTTTTGATATCTCAATTGTTTTTGGAATCGATTTTTGTGTTTGTTGCTATTGTATCAGTGCTGACAATGCTTTCAAGCTTTGCTCCGGACCCAGCGATTTCAGAAAGCTGTTTTCATTATATTAGTTTTTATTATGCGAACATTTGTTTCATAGTTATTTTGTACTACATTTATAAAGTTTAAGTTCATTTCATTGATGCTTTTTTCCTCATGGTATAACAGCTATAAGCGCATTATTTTGCCCTTATAAAAATACTCTTTTCCTAATGCGCTTTCGTATTCCATTTATATACCCTTTTTACTGAACTTCGAATTATTATGCACTGAAAATATCCTTTTATCATTTCAAACTTCAACATCAACAAGCGATTCATGATAATTTTATTTGACTTTAAGTCAAACTTCTCAGTTGCAGGCAGCAGCAGCAGTCGCAAATTAGTTCCATAAAACAAAACCAAAAATCCAGAAACAAAATACAAAAAAAACACCGACAAATTCAACTGAAATCATTAATAAAACATTCAAAACAAATGCTTTAATACAAAAACAAAAAAAGAAAGAAAAAAAGCTCATCTTAGACAACAAGAGGGAGAGCATGAAAACGCAAAGTTAAAGTTTTCGTGCCCTTAAGCAGGGAAGTGGTCAGTATGTGGCGGTTGTTGAAATGGCACATGCAAAAAACCAGCACAAAGAAATTAATACACATACTTAAAGTCCAAGAAATGTTTTAGCATTTAAAAAAAGGTTTTTTTGAACAATAATTATAAAGAACCTTAAACTCAAGAGTTCATCTAAGAATGTAGATACATTTGCCATAATTTCATCAATTTCTAACACCTATTTTTAAGGGTTTATGCTATAAAAAAACAGTTTTATATCTTATAGCAAGTGAACAAAATTCAAATTTAATTAAATCTTCTTTATATCTAAAATCATTTGTTTAACAAAAATTTATTTGCAGTTCAAATGTGACTGGTGGATGGCATTTCGAATGAAATAAATCGCGTGCTGTACTGGAGGTCTTCAAAAACGCTTATGAGTTGCTGCCTTAAAGCGTTTTCTTATTTTACTTTTATACTTTAATAAAAAAAAAACACACACACACAGAAAAATAAAAGGTTTTGTTTATGATAATGTGACTGACTGCTGGTGTTGTTATTCAGCGTTCGTTGATATGATGTTGTTGTGGCATGGCTGTGTAAGAGACTTTTAGTTGTTGACTAAAAAAAAAATATTTTATTTTTTAGGTTTCTTCTCAATGGCAACCAAAAGCATCTAAAAGTTTTCCATTCGCTTTGTGGCACTGTATTGTTGTGCAACAGCCACAAACTGGGTGTAAACCGTTGGAATGGATGAAGAGCAGTAGAGTAGTATGAATGCCTGAAGGTTAGAATGTGAACAAATATGTGATGGGGGCTAAAAGACCTCCTCGCCTGCCTGAGTGCCAACAATTTTAACAAAAAAAAAAAAAAAAAAATTTATATGTATATATATTGCCTTGATTTATTTGTGCAGATTTTTTCAGTTTAGAGTTTTATTTTTTTCATCTTAATGGTGGTAGTCAGTTGTAGCTGTATTTTTAACCACCACCAAACCTCCTTGTGCTAAGTACATACCATCAGCATTATTGGCCTCATGCTATTCCAAGCTGCCCCATTTGCGCCCATAGTGGTGTTGGTGTATAATGCTGCTGTCTATATTTCTATCTGTCGGTGCTATTGTTGTTAGTGGTATTGGCTGATGGCAGTTCTTACAACATTAAATATTGTGGTTAATGATGCTGGCTTTTAGCTGTTTGGGTTAAGGTTAAAGTGGGGAAGTTAACCAAAGGTTAAATCTGTGCAGCTATCAAGCGAGTTGCTAGAATGTTTTGTAATTAAGAAATCGCTGAAAAATGGTACAGTATTTTGCATCACTCATACTATGTATTGGCCATTTACGAACTATATGGTACAGTATTGTGAGCATTAGTGTATAGAATAGGGCGCACTAGTGTGCGGTTTGGTTTACAGTAGAGTACAATATTGCAGTAAAGAGTAGTGTGTGCAGCTATGTACAGTGTAATGTACATAAATGCTCATTATACTTCCTTACTATACTACTGATGCAGTATAGTATACAGTATTGCATGATATGATTTGCAGCATACACTATACTGTGCACTGTAGTACAATAACGGACATATACGTTGCTATAATATAGTGTACAGTGGTGTTTAGTATGGTCGATAGTGGATAATATTCAGTAGTATTCAATATATGGTACGGCAGCCTACGAAACATAACATTCAATATGTTACACGCTATACTGTAGGGTGCAGTGTAATCAACATTGGCGCATAGTTTAGTATACAGTAGTGAAAAGTATAGTATATAGTATGTACCGTAGTATAAAGTACAGTATATAGATAGGGCGAAGTTCAGGCTACTACTGGGGTCAGCGGGTAACGGATAGCTGAACGACCTACAGATTGAAGTGCACCTGCAGTTCCGACCAAGAACAGCTGAAGTCGAGGGCGTACTAAAAAAGATGCAGGTGCCTAAGGAAAACTCTGAGTCATGGCAATTGTATGCCTTTATATTACCTCATGTGCTGGGATTTATACATATATATATATATATATATATATATATATATATATATATATATATATATATATATATATATATATATATATATATATATATATATATATATATATATATATATATATATATATATATATATATATATATATATATATATATATATATATATATATATATATATATATATATATATATATATATATATATATATATATATATATATATATATATATATATATATATATATATATATATATATATATATATATATATATATATATATATATATATATATGTATAAATCCCAGCACATGAGGTAATATAAAAAGAGGTGTAGTGATGACTTCGTCACGCTTCTAACTTCCTCTAATATCGATTAGAACAAATTTTAACGAAAATCAAGGAGTGTCTGTTTCATATTGGACGGTTAGCTGGTTATCATATAGTGTAGTAGGGTACAGTAGTATAGTTTTTAGTGTATAGTAGTGCATATTAAATATGTGAAATATTTTTGCTAGACATAATTTTAGAAACAGGACCTTAGAGCACAATAACATGAGTCCACGAGAAGTGTGGCATCTTGACCCCCAGCTAAATGTACTCGATGTTTTTTTATCTTATTTAATTAATGTCGATCATAGCAATAGCATCGATGAACTTGGGCCCGATAAATGTACTGCAAAATATTACTCTTTACCATCTTTTTCAATACATTGCAGGTGGATCTTTTAGCATATAATAATTAAATTCATTTTTGAGTAATAAAAAATAATTATAATTATTTACAGCTAGTTTTTCGGCTAGCTATAAGACTGAGTTTGATTTTTGTTTAGTTAAACTCCGGTTTATTTTAAACTACTTCTAATATAACAAGTTTTTTTAGTAGTAGCTTAAGAAATTTGTAACTAGAGGACATTACCCTACATTTTATGAAAAATTAGTGTGGCAACACTTGTGATTCCTAACAAAAACTTGGCTCCACTAGAGCGTTTTCTCAGTTACCTTATTGAAACTCAGAAATTTTTTGGAGTCTATTTTAGTCTTAACGACAACTGAAACACTAAGACAAACAAAACATATCCAGACATTTTAGCGGCAGGGAATCAGGTACTATACTCTCCACAGTAACGAAAAACTTTGTTACTGCATCCATATACATATATGGTGTGTCTGTATTTCAATGTCATAAGTGTGAAACGCTACTAAAAAATGTCACGAAAAACATCTTTGCTTAATTTGTGAATGTATTCTTTTACAGGTGTGTCTTTGACGGGTCTAACTGGAATTAAGGCCGGAACAGGGGTCTTAAGGAAATTTACATTCCCGTAAGAAATGCGTGAAAAAAAATCTAAAAAGAATTTTAGGTTGGTAAATGCTTTATGTAAATTTCCGCACACCCGCACGCACAGGTGTGCTGCAACTATTAGTGGAGAGTTTATCAGTGAACTCAAGAGAAAATTAATGTTCATGCGCTCATTTCGCTGAGGAGTTTTTGACAATTAATTTATTCCTGTTAAAAAGAAAATCATTCAAATGAATGGAAACGTTTTTGAAGATTAATTACAAGATAAAGAAATAACTCTTCCAATAAATCTACACAATTAGTCTACCGTGTAGAGATAGTTGTTATTTTTCAAACACTGACATCCGTACCAGCCTTCAAGCTGAGGTAAGATCAAATTAATTTTATTTTGATAAGCAGCATTTCAAGTTCTTGCACATTTCAAATAGAAACAGAGTTGATCTCCATCCCAAAACCTGGCTCTTAGCTGAAAATATTGGAAACCAACTAGTGTTGTCCATATAAAAATTTAGAAGAAATTCAGTGCTTTGATTGGCTTCTAATTGCTTACAAAACATATCAGCTATTTTCAAAATTGAGGAAGAAAGTTTCTTGAACTTTTCGTAGTTTTTCGCCACATCAACAGAGTACTAGTCCAGCAATATTATATCATATTTACATTGCATGGCCTTTTTCTAAGGATTTCAACAGCACTTGGCAGATTTTATGAAATAAAAAATAACTTCAAATTTTATTTGATTGTAATAAAAATCCTAACATTTTCTTTTTTATCATATAAGTTTTTGATTGTTGCACTAAGAATTAAAAGTGTGCTGTCGATGTTAAAATTAAATATATGATACAAGCTGGAGACTCCAAGCTCAATAAAAAGTATTGCTGCAGCAGCCACATACTCATAAAAATTTAAGCTTTGAATCAAAAATAATGCAGCAAGTTTTAGTAAAAACAACTATTTTCACTTGGTACAACTTCCCTTTTACTAATTTTCAAGCTGATATTTTATTGTATCGACGAATGTTTTTGGCTCAAAAGGAAAATCTTACATTCGGTGAAAAATATTTTCAAGGTTCTCAAGAAGAACAAAATATGAACTTTTAAATTTATCACAGACAAGAAATATTTTACAACAAAAAAAAAAATTATCAGTTCAAATTGTTCTTGTTTTTCTGCTCTTTTAAATTCAAATGAAATCAAAAGTTGCCATTATTATTTTAGGAAAAAAAATAAGAAAAACGAAGCAGCTTACTTGAGACTATAAAGGAAACATAAGTATTTAAGTGTATGTTTAACTGATAACTTTTTAACACTGGTGTTTTTGGCACCTTGAATTTGTTCATGATTTTTTCTTTTCTACAAAAATCCACCATCAAATCTACAAAGAAAAAAAAACGACAAAAGAACCTTGAAACACGCAAATCAGTTTTGTTGTTAGTTATTTCTTTGGTTGTTAATTTCATAATTAAGCAAAAATTAAACAAAAAAAAAAAAACAGAAAAAAATTCTTAATGTTAAACATATACATACGTATACAGCCACAATTTCCTTAACATGCAGACATTTCGACAAAAAGAAGAAACAACATCCAGCCCTGGAGGCAATTGTACAAAATATAAAAAATGCACAAAATCACTTTTAAATTTTTCAACCAAGACAAACAAGCTGTTATTTTAGTCAATATTGTCAGATTTGAGCAATAAAATAGCATCGTAACAAATAAAACAGGATACAGCGTAAATAAAATTGAACAGTGTTGCCATTTTGGGGAAAATGTGGAGACACATTTGTAACAAAAGCACGTTATCTTAGTCAGTATTGTTACATTTTAACAATAAAGTAGCAACGTAACAATTGAAACAGGGCAAGCAGTAAATAAAATTGAACAGTGTTGCCATTTTGGGAAAACTGTGAACGCACATTTGAACCAAAAGGACGAATGTTGAAAAAAACAAACAAACAAAGATGTTGTGAAAATATCGTGCCAATTTATACAAAGAGGAGTATAATATATGACCAACCCTCAATTAATTTTTTTTTATTTTATTTTTTCTCTGAATAAATTCAAAATATTTTATAAAACCTTAATTATCTACCCTTCTAGCCCTTAAATTTCATTCTACTGTAAAAGTATTTGTAATACTATAAATCTTTCTTGATCAGGTACACTTGTTTACTCATTTAGGACCGATAAAACGTAACCACTATTTTCGGCTGAAAAATATCATTAATGATCACATTTTCTCTTAAATTCAGAACAATGTATACGAGTAAAAAGAATTTGAGTAAAAAATTGTAAAGACAACGTCACATTGGCAAATGCAAGCCTGACCACTGCTCTATTTTTGATCTTTGCCTTAGTATAGTGGAGGAATGTGAAAAGCTAGAATTGCATTTATGTATACTGACATGGATATAGCAACAAGCAATACAAAAAAAAAGCACTAACACAACATAAAAACTAAAAATTGTAAAAGAGCATATTTTAAGGTTATGTTTACCCAATGAGCAAATACAAATTTTAGAGAAAAATTTTTATATATTCTGGCTAAGTTTTTGCAAGATCACATAATTATTCACTGTATCGTTTATATTTACTCATTGAGTAAACATAACCTTAAATCAAGCTCAAGCAAAATTTAGTGCTTTTCCGTTTTTTCAATTTTTTTATTCTCGATGCAGCTATAAGAATGTACCTTTATGTGTTATTGTTTGCTTCCATGCACTGGTCTAGCAAAAAATATAAAAAATAAATGGGTCACCTTATTTGTACGTAATATCTGCCAACGCGGCATTTTACTAAGACTCACTTTGCGCTTTTTATTAAAACTTTTGTTACTTGTATCGCTGTGTTTTTGTGTCGTTTTCTTTTCTAAACAGGAAATCAGGAAGACCAAACCGCCCTTATGTGGTGGTACTCTTTCAATAAACATAATGGAGCAAAACTAGGTCCACGACTTGCCATATAATATTATGGTGTGTTCTTTTCTGAGCAAGAATAGCTTTTTTCAGTAGTAACATAACATTTGTATAAAGTCACGTAAAGCAGGGATGTGAAAAAGCGCTGTTTCTGTACCTCACATGAAGCAGATTGTATGACATATTACATATTCAGAAAAAAACCTGATTATCAGCATAAAGAAGACATAGAATAAAGATGATATTTAGTCAGAAAGTAAAACTATATTTCTTTGAGAGAAAATGAAAACCTCAGCGAATTTTTTTTTTAACAAAAATGAAACACCGTGTTGTCTGTATGTTAAGATATGTCTCTTAAAAAAATTTTTTTTTCAGTGTACTACAGTGTACATTTCAAATGATCAACTTATTTCAAACGTAGGTATGTACAAAAGCCACAAAGTTCACTGGCGTTACAGCAAACGTAAAACGTCGACAGGCGACAGTACCAATAACAACAGTAACAGCAACGAAAACAATATCAACAGCATATAATGACAACGAAAACAACAACAAATGAGAATATAGCATGCTAATTTATGAAGTAGCAAAATGTTAAGACATGGATGCAATAATTATACCATACAAGCACAAATACTTAAACTTATTTACAAACATACGTGTACGTACGTACATACTAGTGCATGTACAAACATTAGACAGGTTCATAAAAATGTGTTCTATTATCGTTTTAATAACAGAACAGCAGTGTAGAATATGATCTTTTTTTTTTGAAGATAAGTGAAAAGGGTATACAATTGAGGAGCACTTCTTGATTTATATTGAGAGCTCATAGTTCTATTTTTAAGCGCCTTGAAAATGGAAGTGTTTGTTAGCTCGTGTGTATTTTTTCAAGAAAATTAAAAAAAAAAAAAGTTGACAATTTAAGTAAATTTAACTTAATTGTAAGAAATTCAGGAGTGTTTTGGCCTTAAAGAAAATGAATATTAAATTAAGCATACAATTTTTCTTAAAAATTAATAAAAACAATTGTTGTAGATAAACTAAAAACAATTGGCTTTTACTTGAAAACAATTAACATCGAATATTTACCAATTAGTCATTTCTACATATAAGTGAACTTACTTACAATTAAGTATATTTCTCTTTAAGCCAAGTAAATTTTTTTTAAACATATTTCTATTATAAAGTAATTTCTCCAAAGATGGGGTATGCTATTTACTCCTTTTTAAGCATAAAACTGAGAATTTGGATTGCATTAGAAAACGATTTTACTTGTTTCAAGAACATTTTTTTATTTTCAGAGCTATTATTTAATAAAATCTTATTTAATATTAGTATGTTATGTTACACTCAAAGTAATCAAATATTTACTAAAATTGAGTATAGTGCGCATCTAATAAAAGAAAAAGGCTTTACATTGGAGTGGCTATTTGGATTAAAGGCAAGTAAAATATAATTGGAATGCTTGTAACAATCCCTGTGTTTAAGCAAATGTTTTTTTCACATCAAGCTCAATTTTTTTCCTAGAATTAAGTTCATTTTTCATAATTTCTATGAAGGACCATGAACAAATTTGCAACTATTTATGCATTGGAAACAAATAGTTGAAAAAATGAAAGTTAAGGCTACTGGTGGGAGATAGATCGTCGAGTAGTCTTTCGGAAATAGTAATGTATTGGGGCTGGGAGTGAGAGACTTACTCTGATTAACAAATGTTCCGTAAATTAATTTTTTTTTGTTTAATTGTTTTATTTGCAATCTATTTTACAAGAGTCTTCGAGATCGCAGGTTCGATTCCTGCCGAAGGCTCTGGATGTTTCTGCAGACAAGTAAAAAGCTTCGCAGTTTTGTGTTTGTTAAAAAAAAAAACAAAAAAAAAATTTAAATAAGAAATTAAAATAAGAAGCAAATTTCATGACTTTTAAATAACATACATAGGGTTTTCTTTAAAATTAAAAAAAAAAAAAAAATAAAGAAATAAAAAATCAAATTTTAATTTTGTAATTTAAATAGGATTTAATAAATTAGAATTTTTTATCGTAAATTAATAAAACAGCTTGAGGAGATTCTTTTCAAACTGGTAACTTGCAATAATCTTTATTATAGAAAAAATGATGTTGGAGGAACGAACCTGTTGGTGTCGAGCTCTCTGTATACTAACTAAAAAAAAAATTCAATAAGAGCACCAGCAAATTCGTTAAGTTTAACATTTCGCTAAAAAAAAATTAATTCACAACAATTTATATGTCAATTGCAGAGTCGAGAAAAATTTTACTATTTTCACGGCTGATATTTTTTTATAAATAATGAATTTAGTAATAATTATGTTATTTTGCCAATATAAAAGAATCCAAAATACATAAAATTATTTTGGCCAATTTAAAGCGATTAAAAAAAAAAGAATACCAAAAACAATAATAATAGTTACGATTTAACACCTGTAGTTTTTTTAAGAATAAAAAATTAAATTTGAAATTAAGTTTTTCTTAGTGACGATGATAATTATATTGTTTTTACTACAAACTTCTTTCACATGCGTTTAATAAAAATTAAGAGTTTTTATAAATAAAAACATATTTTCTTATTTTGGGACATAACCTAGTTTCGCATGCACAAACTGTATTAACTCATTAGAAAATCAGAAATAGTTATATTTCTCTTGAAAAAATATCTTACAAGAGCTTCTCTGAGGCATAGAGTTATTTCCCGTGTAAAATATGAGCAACGATTTGTTGAACCTCTCTACTGTGATCATACGCATTTATGTACACGAATATCAACTTACTGGTTGTGGCTGCCACAACAATAATAAAAAATTAAATAAATATGAAAACAACAATATTTTTGAGAAATATGAACAAGAAATTAAAACAGCAACAATAAGAAAGGCCATGAAACAAAAAAAAATTTTTTGTTTTATGAATTTCTTACAGTAGCAACATGTAAGCAAGTTGCTTGAAATAGCAAAGAATGAAAAAAAAAGATGAAAAAAACTATGAAAAGTTGTTTTCCCCAAACGTCAGCAACAGCCAGAGCCCCAGCAATTGCATCAGGTGTAGTACGAGTATGTGTTGCCTGGATGTATGAGAATAAAGCATCATCAGCAGCCTCAGAATTTACTGGGATGCAGCATTCATTTGTTTCATAAGATGGTTAAGTTGTTTCTTCTGCTTCTCAGTTTTAGTTTGAATGTGACTGCAGCAAACGAAAAAAAGAAAGAAAGAAAGAAAAGGTCCTACCCAGCGGCATTTAACAACAACAGCAACATGTTGTTTGCTGCTCCTTTTTCCTGTTTTAGTTTGCTGTTCATCACATGCATATTCATTTTTGTCTGTACATACGAATTGTATATTGCCTCGTGCAACATTTGGTTTAGTTTCCTCTGAAATGCATGTGAGAGTTGTTTTTGTTTTCTTTTCAAAAATACAGCAAGCAGCACTGAAGATGTATGAGTATGTAAGTGTATCAGTGTGTATGTTACGTTTTGCTTTGTGGTTGTTTATGCTTGTAAACGCCTAGCACGCACCTAACATGCATTTAACTGGTAGCTGCATGTATTTAGTGGCCAACAACAGCAACAACTTTGAAAAATGAAAAAAAAAATTTTTTTTTTAAATATTATCTCCAACAAAACTGGAACAACTAACTACTTGGTTTCATCGTTAACTTTCCACTAGCAATACCTAGAGATCCTGCATGATGATGCTGTTAAGATCACGATGCTGTTGATGATGGTTTTCAGTGGTGGTGGCTGGGGCTGTTGCACAGTCATGTTTTGGTTTTTGTTTTTGGTTTTTTTTCATGCAAGTTGAGTTTTTAAATGCACACCAACGCCTTCGCTTTAAACTTAAAAACAAGCAGACCTCTTTCATCTATCTGCTGCTTGCTCTATGTGCTTTTAATCATGACTAAAACACTCATCACAACAACAACAACAGCAACAATAACTTTACTGTTCAGTACGGCTTGATTCAGTTCATTTCAGTTGCTGTTGCTTTGTTAGCTGCAAGCAACATTAACTCGTTGCTACTGCTTGTAGGGCGTATATGCAACATAAATATCAGTTGTACATTGGGCATGCAGTTGTTGTTACTTTTCTCATATGTTGGTAAGCTCGCAGCAATTAAAAAAAAATTTTTTTTTCTTGGTTCAGAGTAACTAACGTTTCTGTTTACATTCAAATATGATGATTTCAATAAGATTCAGCCTTCTTCTAAGGGATGTTTATTTAAAACATTTGCATTTTATTGTTTCAGTACAAATAAAGATTAAGTCTGGCAACACTGGTTCTGAAACTTATAAATCTCACAGATTCTACTCCAGGCAGACCTTGAGTAACAAAATTAAGCCAAAAAAAGTTATTAACAGCATGCAAAATATCAGTGCTAGTGGACATATTTTCACCAGGAGTTTTTCAACATCTTGTCATTCGTTACTTGCGTAGTTTAGGGACGTGAACAAACAAATTTTGGACAACCAAATATTAACTTAATTATTTATTTGCTTTAAGAGCCAGTTGAAATGTATTAATTCAGGTCCAAAAATGAAACTTTTCAAAAAAAATACAAAAATATATTTCAAAAATACAAATCATAGTAACCAATGGTGACTCGTTGTATAGAATGTTGCAAAGAAAAGTAGAAGTGTTGCAAAACGAAAAAAGAAATGTTTGCTGTATTAAAGGTTCGTTTGAACATTTCTGATTCTCATTCTGTTCATGGCAATTATGAAATAAGTAGTTAAGTTTCAAACAAACTTTTAAGAATTCTACTGATGAGTTGAGTAGCACCAACGAAATGTGGTCGGCATATAGACAGCTGAAAAATACAGCAAAAATTTTTTGAAAAGGTTCATTTTTGGACCTGAATAAATATTTATAGAAAAAAACCAATCAGGTTTCAACTGTTTTGGTTTTAGTTGTAAGCCAAAAACCTACTAAAGATTAACTCTAAGTTTATATAGTATATAGATAATAGACAACGTAGAATACAGGCAAAAGGCAAGGACGGGAACAGAGAATTGCTGTTAAAACAATTTATACTACATATTCATATTTTTTCTTTTACACTTAAAACATAGAGATGAAATCACAAAGTGAGGTAACGAATGACAGTTCTCTAGGCGGTGATAATAGGGTACCGCAAAAAGAAACTTTGTGTACATGTTTTCTTTATTATTCGACTTTTTCTGATGTATCTGTAATTTCAAAATTTTTCCCCAAAAACGTTTGCCCTTACCCCTTAAAATTCCACCAAATAAAAAGAAAAAGCACTGTCTGTTGCTTGAAGTTGCCAACTTTCTTTCACACAATTACCTTCAGTTATTGCTATTGTACTACGTGTAGCAGCGACAATGAAATTTCTCAAATTAAGTCTACCTTGTTTTTAACCTCCTAATGCCTTTTTTTGCTTCACTTGGCTTTTAGTTTCTAACAAACCAACTGAACTTCGTGGATATATTTAGCAGCATATTTAACAGTTATTCTCTTGATTAGTTGCTCAGGTACTCCTGCTGTATTTTGCATATTTAATTTGCGTACTTGTTTGAAGTTTTCTTCATCTTCGCTGCTGAACAATTTAACTACACATGTTTTATCATTAATATTTTTTTACAAAGGGAGTATTACATACTTTAAGAGCGTTTATATTTACAGAATGTTCACCTACAAATTCTAAACCACACAAATATCTTTTAGTGAGGCAAATTTATGTAAGTTTTGAGAACTTTCATCATCATAATTTTTCATGACAATTAAAGGGGTGTGTGTTGACGGTGGTTTTTGCAATAAACACAGGCAAACTTATAACGGTTGCTGAGGATGGTTTGGAGAAATGTAATTGCAATGAGAGAAAGTTGCCAGTACAGCACTTTGCTTACTTCTTTAAATAGAGAAAAATATGGTTATCATTGAAAAAAATTATTTATGAATCTCACAGACGTTTTTGAACAATTTCTGCTATCCCTGCAGCATTATGAATAAGATGACCTATTAATAGTTTTTTATTTGCTATCAAAAACGGAGTAAAGTAAAAACCTTAGAGCTGACTTCTGTTCGTAAGTTTTCAGCATATACATACATACATATACATGCTGATGAAAACTTAAACTTTTTGGTTTTTTTTAAATGTTCTAACCGTTAAAAATATTTTTAAATTATCATATATTAATCTTTTATAATGCAACTTTTATCAAAGAAAATACTAAATTTTAATATGGAACAGGTAAAAGAAATTTGAAATAATTCAAAACAAAATGTGGTACCAATTTATGTTTCTGCAGAGCACAATTTCGTGAATTATGTAGAAAATTTTGTTCTGTGTTGCTGTAAATTTGTTTTGTCTAAAACAAGTAATACATTTTTATAATTTTATTTTATAGTTAGTAAGTACTGTTAGTTAGAAAAGTTATACTAGTCTCCGATAACTGCAAGTAAACATAAAAGTTATTTACTTATAGTTGTATGTATATGATTGTTTGCGACTTCCCTGACGTTAATAAAGTGTAATCTTGTCTTAAAAGCTAATAATATGATTTTGAAAACCTAATTAAATACTACTGGTACTCTGGTACTCAAAAACTCTAAAATATTTTTATGTCACAAAAAAAGGATACATGGAAGGAACCCACGTCCTTGCACCGTAAGTATTTTAGAAAATACAGCAGAAACAAGTTGTGCATCTAGCGGGGTTTTCTATGCAGTTCCCTGGTATGGAATATTTGTCAAATTACAATTTATACGCTAAAA
This sequence comes from Sturmia bella, assembly GCA_963662145.1. Lineage (NCBI taxonomy): Eukaryota > Metazoa > Arthropoda > Insecta > Diptera > Tachinidae > Sturmia > Sturmia bella. The sequence continues at coordinate 16,548,779 of OY759172.1, read as the reverse complement.
TTCTGACAAATCTGCAAGTGCAGGTCGTTTTGTAGTCTTCTTCTCTAAATCTTTCCGCTTTCAAGTTTAGTACACAAAAAGCATTTTAGAAAATACAGCAGAAACAAGTTGTGCATCTATCTGGACGGGGTTTTCTATGCAGTTCCCTGGTATGGAATATTTGTCAAATTACAATTTATACGCTAAAATTCTGACAAATCTGCAAGTGCAGGTCGTTTTGTAGTCTTCTTCTCTAAATATTTCCATTTTCAAATTCAGTACAAAATAAAACGTAATTCTATAAGTTGTGTGTTAATTTTATTTTACATTTTGACCATTAATGTGGCTATGATCACAGATGCATTAACATGTCCTTGCAGCCACTAAGCCTACTGATTATTTATAGACTAAAAATTTGTGTAAAAAAAGATCCAATCCATTTACTACATTAGCAGTTTAATTTTCGATTAAAGAAATATCAACCATCATATTTCTATTAAAGAAATTTGATAGCTTGAGACGTTTTAGCGTTATCAAAGTTAAGCTTCATCTTACAAGCCATGATAATTGAAAAAATAACATGGTATTTCGTTTTCTTCACACTGATAGTTGGTTATTCTGTACTTTTTTTCTATATTAAAAAAAGGATGTATGGGAGGCTCACATGTCCTTGCATTGTTTACCTTGAAATTTTCTTCATCAATGGTTGGCATTATTTTCGAAGTTGTAAGCAAAGCTTTGTTAAATTTTGAACCTTTATGTAGCGTAAATCAAGGATACAAAAACATATATCTTTAGCAGCTAATCAAAATAGTATTTGTGGTTAAAAATTATTAATACTATAAGGTATTATGCATATGGAATAAAATTTTAACAAAACTGTGCCTTTTACTCTTAAGGATATATGTATATAAGTGCTGTTAGTCTCTAGTAAGAGGACCAAAACTCATACTTTTTCGGCGTCGATGTTTGTGCATCCTTTTATCTAAGTGCCTACACATAATATAAATGTGCAAAATGTTTCAGGTTTGTGAAAGATATTTTTTGCTGTTGGTAAAGTGAAGTTTTGCCCAAGATGCTACCTTAGCATGTCGGACAAACTAAAATAAAAACAAAACTTTGTTAATGTAAGATCATAGGCAAAATAGCATGATCTCACATTACTTGACAAGAAATTTTCAGCAGGAATGGAAAATATAATGCTGAAAATTGTAAGCTAGTTATTGTTGCATTACGGGCATTAATATAACGTAAATCGATGATATATAAAAATGTCCTTGCAGCTACTAAAACAAAATATTATTCATAATCAAATGGATCGAGAATAAAGAAAATCCTAATATATTTAATATACACAGGGTGAAATTTTAAAGAAACAGGATATTTTTCTATTAAGGATATATGATAGTTTAGGATTACTTTATCGTACTAAGGCTATAAAATTTATCCTATAGCTCAAAAAAATTGGGGTAAAAACAAAAATGCTTATGTGTTCCTTTTGCTGTAATAGTTAAAGATTGTGAATTATATTTCCATACAGAAAAAAAGGATACATGAGTGAAACCCAAATTCTGGCTTCGCTGGACTCAAAATTTGCTACAGGAACGGAAAACGTAATTTGGCAAGTTGTGTGCTAGGTTTTGTTACGTTGTGATCTTCAAGGTGGCTGAAATCAAGGATAAAAGTGAAACTGTTCTCTTTTCTGTGAATTCTAAACACTCCTGTCGAAGATTTGTTGGTTATTATTATTTTACATCTGTCTAGTTAGAATAGATATTGCAGAATGGTTATGTTGAATGTACTTTTTCTTCCCTGGCAGATTTTTTTTTTTTTTTGTTGAGAAGGAATCATATGCATGATCAATCTAATTCACTTCTTTTTCTATGACGACTTGTCCAGCTTTGCATATTTATAAGATCGATTGCAGTAGCTGATAGTGAGGCTCCTTGTTATTGTATTAACTATTTTCATTTATTTATCTTTATAAGAAAATTAAAAAAAATCAATTGTACTGGAATTTTTGTGCCAATAAATGAAAATAGTTCTATTGATACATATGCCAATTTTATCTGCAATCAGTTTACTTTCTACGCCGCTCTTTTAAACTTACTTTACTTGCTTAGAAACTATTTGCAATCTAATTTAATAAATCTAAAATTTTCAGCCAACAACAAACATCCTTTTTCCAAAACAAATATGAAACAAATGAGTCTAAATCTCTGGCGCTGACCTTCTAAGATGATCTTCATAAAACCCAGCCAGGTTTTTTTTCGAAACATCTAAACATCTTCTTGAATTTTCTTGGCTGTCAGGATTTGCATATTTTTATCTTTAAAATCAAAATCGAAAAACAAAAGAAGAAATTTTAACAAACACTTTGAAATCGAATTAAAGCAAACCTGATCGTTAAGTAGAAAACAAAAGGAAGGGAAGCTAAGAAAGAGCACAGCAGGTAGCCGTTAAAGAGAAAACGGTGGCACGACTGCTTGTGCTTGATGTGTTCAGATGGAAAGTAAAACCAGGTCACTTGGACAAGAAAAAAAGGGTGAGAACAAATATCATTAACACTTTATGGTAATGAGAAGCCGAAATGAAAAGGTTGCAAATTTCTTTTTTGCAAATAACTAAGTTGACATTTAAAAGAATTTATGACTTTTTCGAAACCTAAGCAAAATATTGGCAAAAATAATTTGCCCGAGCGATGTATAAGCAAATTAATTCGTTCCACCGTGGATGTTTATTTAAACAGCACGTTTTGTTTATTTTAAAAATACTGTTTGTAAATTTTACATTTAAGCCTAACCTTGACTTGAAATATAAATCATATTTGGCGCCTTCGAAAGCCATCATAATTTCTTCCTTTTATTTTTAATTTTCGGAAACTATAAGTAGAATCCACCAGCATGTTTTTAACACAACGCTCTTGACTGACACTGGTAGGTGTTAACTTTTAAATTTTCCTTGAAGTTTTGGTTGGTGCTCTTAATGTTCAAGAGGAGTTTATTTTTTGTTGGAGTCTTTTCTTCTTCATAATTATCAATAAATTTAACACAAACATCAAATCGTATGTTTTCATTGAAAAAAAAAACACAAAGAAAAAACAAATTGTTTAAAAGTCGGCTCTATCTTATCATTCTGTTTGTAGTCCCCATCAAATTATTATATAAAAATATACAACCAGTAACATAAAAAAACAACCAAAATTTCTTTCAACTTCAGTTTTTTGTGTTTGAAAGAACTAAAAAAAGAAACGACTTTAAAACTGATACTTGAAAGATGCCGACATTGGCGCCAAATACTGAAGACAGCATAAATCATATCATTCATTATGAATGATACAATGCCAAACCATAAACACACACACACACAAAACATTTACACTTACACTTGTTTGACAGCCATACACACTTACACACCAACACACAGGCTCTGCGTGGTTTGAAGTATAAAAAAAAGGAAACAAGGTGTTGGCTGGGTTTTTTTTTTATTTGTTTCATTTTAATTAATTTTCTAGTTAATAAAAATGACTTTAATAGTTTTTTAATAGCAAAATTATTTGCCAATTTGAAAATCTATTCAAACACCTGATGAATCAATCAACTTTTGAGAGAGCAGCACGCTTGGGTCTTAAGTCTTTTGTGTTCAAGGCAATTTATTATAAGAGTTTTCTTGAAAAGGGAATAGAAACCAAAGATTTGCCTCAATTTTACAGATTTAAATTTATACTTTTCTCACACATAAAAACGTTGTGTAATTAATAAGAAAGGAAGCAAAGTGCTGGGTATTTTTAGAGTAAATTAATAAAAATTGCACCAGTAGCATGTAGGTAGCGAATTCAATTGCCATTGTTGGTATTTGATATTTCTCAGTTATTAAAATCAAGTGTTTAAGGACCCAGTTGGCTTCATCAGGCATCAGGAAAAATTTTTACAAAGGACATTTTTTAAAGGTAGGCAAAGAATTTAAATTTGCATGAATGTATATATTTATATGTGTGTAGTAAGTACTTAAACAAAAAAAAGATGTGGTGGCATAAACACGGCAACTTGCCTTAAAATGAATTCTCTGAGGTACTCGTTGCAGTTTGCTGATTGCCAATTACCATGTTACTTGACTCCTCTTTACCATAGACTATTAATTAATTTTAGGGACCTTAAGAGTTCGGGCAATCATTATCATCTGACAAGTGAAACTTTTAAAATCTTTTTTATTTAATATAAAGTTCATCTAATTCTACCTGAAATGTTTGAAAAAAATTTGACATGAAGCACACAACCTAAATTAAATGATTAAATAATTATTAGTATGCTACTGTTGAACCAAACCAACTTCATTACAATGATATCAAAAGTTTTTATTTTGTAAGTTTTACTCCCTCCCAGACAACATTTAAGCAATCTAAAATAGTTATGAATGAATAGAAAACAGCACGCTGAACAAGGTGCGGTATGGAAAGAAATTATTGAAAAACAAATCCAGTTTTGTGGAATTTCCCTAAATTAATTTTTTTGTATAGAGTATTGAGCATAGAGTCATCATTGAATATATAAAAACATAATTAAATCACACATAAACATGTATAATTATAAAAAATGATTAAAGGAGCACTAATTTTACTGCCAGTTAGGTTTTGAGGGCAAAAGCTTCCGAAAATGATCATAATTCTGGTCTATGAGTAAATTTGGATGCAATTTAAAGCTTAATATATTTTTGATTTCTAAAAAGAAAAAGAAAATTAAAAAGCAGTCCGTTGGCATATAAATATTAGTTTAAATTTTTCGTTTCGTTTTGTTGCTTTTTGTTTTTTTGGATAACAAATGATCACTTATTTACAGTCGATGAAAACGTCAGGTTTGGATAATGGATGTGATTCAATTTTATTGAGAACTATTAATTTAGCTTTACAGTCGAACCATATAATTTATAATTGTTTGTTGAAACGATTTTACTGTGGTCGAGCTGTAGTAGAGAAAATTTTTTTTAAGAAGGCAATACAATTAAAGTTGAAGAGCTATTGGCTGGAGTACATACCGCAGTTGTGTCATGTCCACCTTAAATTATTTCAAACACTGGTTTTTTGTCAGCCCTTAAAGCTTCATTTATGGATTCCAAGTACATTACAATTGCAATTTATAATTCCAAGTAAAGGACAATGGCAAAGCAGTAGAATAAAACGATGGCACAGCAAATCAAATCATAGTGCAGGGGCCAGTCAATCACCGCATTCGTGATCGAATGATTTTATTGACGTAACCTACTGCGTATTTGTGACTTATTTAGATTTGGTTTTAAATTATTTTCACTGCATAATTCCCCCAGAATGCGGCCCCAGGTCTCAACTATGGTATTTTTTCTGCATAAAATTAGTCATGCAGTGGTTTTGAAGCAGTTTGGGTGCTGATGAGCGTCGTCTGGGATGTAACACAGCCATGATATATACTCCAGCCAATAACTCTTCAATTTCACTTTTCTTGTCTTCTTTAAAACAAAATGTTGATCACTACAATTTTTCTACAAAAAAAAAAAAAACGTTATTGATAATATTTTCACATTTTTTCGGTTTTACAGGACAATTGAAAATCAGCCCTTTTATGTTTGTCCCAAGCCAATAAGCCTTCGATTTTGCTTTTCTTCTTTTCTAAAAAAAATATTTTTACAAAAAAATATTTATTAAGAATATTTTGGAATTTTAGAGGTTTACAGGACAATTTGAAAGCAGCTCTTTTAAGCTTATTACGTCCTTGGGGAGCCACACTGTGGAGCCAAGTATTAGAAATTAAAGTATACTAAAATAAAATCTGTCTGGTATGAGACTGACTCGCGCTTACTACCGAGCAATAGGTATTTAGCAGACGTCGAAGATCAGTTGAAAATATTGTTTAAGTATATGTCAAAAGGATTTATTGTATGGGTACTCCGTTGAGAGATTTAGCTCAACTTTGTTCTTATTATTTGATAATGTAATACTTATACCTGTCCATATGGCTCAACAGTTGCTACAAATTTTTAAGCAAAAGGGTAATCCCATTTAACTTTTTTTTTTTGTTCTTGTACTAAACTATATAATCTTCATAAAAACTCTATATTTAACGGTCTAAGTATTTGGAAAGACTTTTTTTTTTGTCTGTATCATGTAAAACTTTCTATAAGTTAAGTGGGCATGTAAAAAAACAACATTATTTTAAAATATTTTTTGAATTAAGCACAGACTTGTATTTAAATCATTCAAAAACGACAATTGGACTGAACAAAATAATTTAACGCCTTTCTAAGCAGCTTGGAAGCAATTTGAGGTGATAATTGCTTTTTAATGTGACACAACTAAATTTAAAATGAAAATAACAAAAAGTAACTTAACATTTGGAACATTTTTGACAAAGTTAATTTAAGTGCTCGCTGCGACTGTGCAGTCTGTTTTGGTGGGTGTTCTTTTACTTGTTTGCTGAAATGAGTTGGTTTATTTTTGGGTTTCCGTTTTTTTTTGGGGGGGGGGGGGGGGTTAACTTGAAGGTGAAAAATAAAACATGTTTGAAAACAAATTCATATTAAAGAGAGAGAAAAAAGAAAAACCGGATGTGCGTCTATGCGCTTGCGCAGTCATGAGAAATGATGTGACAAAACAATTATTTTCTAATTTTTATAATGAAACTTTTTTTTATTTTCCTTATTTATATAGTATAGTTTATATAGTAAGAGTGCCCCATAGCCTTTGTCTGCTAAATGAAATATCTAAGTCACCTGTACGGTGGGTGCTGCACTGCTCTATCCCGTATTTGGCTGAACTTATTTCTTTTTTATTTTATTTAAAAATATTTTTTGTCATGTGTGACTGTTTCGGAGAAGAAAAAAACTGAAAAAGGAAAATTACTTTACAACTAAATTCGTCTCATTCCAAGTGTGAAATTCAAATTAAAAACGGTAACAATTTTGATGGCTTGTTTCATTCATATTTGATGTGTTTTAAATGAATTGTTGTTATTTTTGAAGGGGATTCTTATTGATGCCACCAAACGAACACTTGTCTTTCAATGTGTACAAGCATTAAAATGGAAACAGTAGACAAATTTTGTTTTGTGAAATTTTCTCTAACAAATTTGTAGGTAATTAAGTTGTACAAATGCTACTGATTCAACTTTGTTTGAAATTAGAATCAGACGACAATGCAAACATGAGTTGAACTTATTTTAATTGCCGGTCGACACAGCCCTACACTTGTGGTGACCTCAGGAAATGAAAACTGATTTTATCGCGCAAAAGGTAAAGCGAGATTAAAGAGTCCAAGGAAATGGACTCAAAGAGAAAATAAACAAATATATTGTCAACAAGAAGAAAAAAAATAAATAAAATTTTTTTTATTGAAAGTAGAACAAATATTTTTCTAACAAATATAAAGAAACACATTCGAATAATTTTGAACAACTAAAATTAATGCTTGAATAAAAATAAAAATTTCCATTAACTTTGGTGTGTTCCAGCCCAGCACACATTAAAGCTAATAGGGTTTTACAACATCTTTTGAATTTTTTTGAAGAATTACAAGCACCAAAGTTGCCTGTTGTAGAAAACTTGAGCTACATAATTTAATCGTTTCCCCTCCTTCAACATTTTTATAAGTTTTCTAGATATGATACTTTTATACAGTTTCAAGCCAACCAGACTATACACGATTAAATTGGCAGTATGTTAAAGAACAAATACTTAAATTGTAAAGCACACGACATATATGTAACAAAGAGGTAACAAAATGGAGCTTTACTATGGGGGATATTATCATCTCTCTCCTGACCAATAAAGAACTCCAAACAATCTACTGTGCAAATAACGTCATGATACCTTTGAAGGGAAGAAAAGCAATTCTGCATGGAGGCCGAGGAACCATTAACCCTGGCACACACACCACTGGTCTTAGCAAAAAGGATTGAATATTAACACGGAAAAAGTTAGAATTGGTCGTAGATATTTCTATGTGATGAGCAGCGCTTCCATGAAAGGACAGTAAACACTTCCGACAGGGTGAGATATTTAGGAGTCATCCTCGATAGGAAGCAAGAATTTAAGCACCACATAGATGTAAGAATCAACTCTTAATTAATAGGAAGCAGGAATTTAAACACCACATAGATGTAAGAGTTGATTCGGCTACAGGAGCAAGAATAATGCCTAATCGAAAGGTGACACACTGGCTGTATAGCAGCTATATAAGACCGATTGTAACAGTATGGCAGGCATCGATACTAAAAGTTCAGAGAACGTATTGTCTGGATATGAGCAGGACTTTCAAAATGATACCAAAAAAGGACATGAAGACAAAATTATTCGTTGAAATTCGTATAAGATGGGAAGCAGCACTCACGACAGGGATTTCGGATTTATTCAGTCCTGGATGTATTCACATTGGAGAGCAGATTAAAAACTAATTGCTAAACTTTGATATCCGACATTCATCCTTTGTTGCCCTACTCTTCGAACTGGATCTAAAAGTGGTTGTGCTGCTGACCGGAAGGCTCAAGAAGAAAAACAGGACTCTATTTTTTCTGGAAAATACCAGTACAGAACTGAAATTTCCTCTACCAGATTGTTACAGTCTGAATTCAAGACAATAACAGAAAGTATTGGAAAACTTATTAGAATGGAAAAGCCAAAGCCGGCCCGTGTATATATTTTTTAGCACAGTCATATTAGAGCGATCTCAGCTGAAAATTTTTCTTTATAGAAAGCTCTTTTGTTTCAATTGGACTTCATTAAAAATGTTGATCACTGCAATTTTCCTAAAAGCGTGTATTTTATTTGTTTTAAACCCTATAAAATTTTGTAGTGTTTGACATGTTAAGAAATTTTGTATACTACAGTTTGTTTTTCATAATTGTCCCAAAGTTGTGATGATTCGAATGTGTTACAAAACTTCCTACAAACACACACATACACGGCTGTAAATATAAGTACGCATCTATTTAAAAGCTTGTGAAATCTTGGTTCCATTAAAAAAAAAATGTAATGTCAGTGTTTAATTAAGCATTTGATTATTATTATTTGTTTGCTTTTGGGGTCGTTATAAATAATTTTTTTTTTGTTATTTCCATCATACGCAAATGTGTGACAGTTAAAAAACCATTTCCGTTTTAAGTTGCCGTTAAGGTATGTTTTTGTTTTCCTATTATTGTTAGGAAGAATATTGCAGGTCGTTTTTTTTTTTTCTAACAATACACTTTATAGTTATCTGCTGGAGCCCTACTGGCAATTAATCAGTGGTTTTTAATCGAGGTACCATATGCTTTTGAGGGTCTAGATTTACCAAACAGAAGAACAGACACTGAGAGGGTTAATTTTTAAGGGAAATCTCAAAAAGCTGCGAATATAAAAATTATAATAATTTCTAAACATAATTGCCTTAAAAATGCTATACAAAGGAGAGCGAACTAAAAAGCTCAAAATTATGAAATTTTAAAAACCAGTTTAAAAATTTTATTTTCAATATGAATTACAATGAAAAATCAAGACAGGTTATTGGTTGAAATTATTGCATTACTTTGAATTAAGAATAAAAAATATTAGCCAATAAATATTTCATCATAACCTTAGCTGGGGAACAACTAGCTGTTTGGAAGCCATCATGGCTATCGTTAGCACACATTTCGGTCTTTAATCTTTAACATAATAAAACACAAACAGAAAGTCATATTCTAGCATTTCGAAATCTTGTTGCTAAGAATCTTTGGTACATATGCATTTTCACTTATTTGTATCCACGCATTTGGCCAAAATGAAAGACAAGAGAGTAGTGATCACATTGTTGGTAGACTAACACCCATATTCATAAAAACTATTGAAGGTTTATTACACGTTTATTTGACAAATATTCCGTGGAAATACGTCAAATAAGAGCTTAATAAACTTACAATAATTATTATGAATATGGCCTTAAATATATTAAAGAGAAAGCTTGACATAATAAGAAAGAGATAAGAGAGCAGTGGTCACATTGTTTCTAGGATGATAATTTGTCCAAGTGAAACTTTGCCTGGCTCGGTCTGCTCTTTTTTCCCAAAACTTACAATGCTACGATTTAAATTTGCGAATAGCCCTCTACGTATTAAAACAACACGAAGTTATATGAAGAAATCCATTTGGCCCTTCGTAGGGCATCACGATATGCTTCTTCACCGAACTTATTACATTTTGCATTTATATTACAAAGTTAGAAAAAGTCAAACATTTAGTTAACATTATTTTCCATTAGTCACCTGTTGTTTGTTATTGTTAAAATTATTTTTCTTTGTCGTCATATGAAGTCGTGGTCTTTTTTTTTACTATTGTATTGTTGCTGGTGCTGCTGTTGCTTGTTAAATAATTGTACAATTTAATTATTGTCATTGGCTGTCAGGTTTTTTAGTATTTGTCTGTTTTTTCATCTTCCCCCCTGGTTACCGTATTTGTTGCTCGTTGTTTTTTTTTTGATTGTGTTTTAAATTTGAGGAAAAACTTAAAAAAAAGAGTTGAATATTTTTTCAATGACTGTTAATGGTTTTGTTGTTTTTACTGTCACAATGTTGTGGCGGAAAATGATTTGTTAACTGCTTAGAAAAATGCTAAAATGTGTGTCATTATTGAAAGCGGTGTTTTTTTTAAACACTTTTAAATAATAATAGTTTCGAAAAAGGTGAGAAGAAAATGTAGGGATTTAATAGAAAATGTGCTGGATCTTAAGGATTTCTTAGTCAAAATTTTAGTAGTAGAGACATAAACCATAATAAATAGTGAACATGAGAAAAATAGCTGAAGTGGATGAAACTAGAGGACAGTAAAAATACAAAAGCTGCGAAAAGACAGCACAAACCATAAAATCATTAACTAATCATTTTAAATGACTAAAATCGTCAAAATGATGACAAATCGTAAGATTTGGCAGCAAATGCTAAATAGCTTACTGGCATTGATACAGTTTCTGGTTACTCAGATTAAAGAATTTGCCAATTATAATTGTTATCGTAAATGGGCTTTGGCTGAAATTAAGAAGGATATTTTCAACAAATTGTAGTCACTAAATTTTTTTAACGAATACAACAAAAGTATATATTGAAGAGTGGGCAACAATTAGCGGTTTCGCGTCCACCACAGTATTCATCATCATCCCAAATTGGTTTTTTTTTACCTTTAAAAAGGATGTAACTAAAGCTAATGGAACTCAAGCTGAGTTGAGCTCAGCAATAGTACCTCTACCAGAACGTTGGCAAAAACGAGAAGAAAAATTTTTTTGGAAATCAGACGCCTCGAGAAAAAGATATTTTTGTTCATGCTAAAAACTATTGAAAAATCTGAACTTCAAAATAACTAAAACTACATTTGCTTTTATTCATATTGTTTTAAGATCGCTTGTTGCAAATTTTCACATATTGTTTGTATTTCACTTAACTTTTTCTTTTTATAATTTCTTTTCTTTTCAGCCTTACAAGCCCTCTGGTGAAACATAAGTTATTTGTAATTTTATTATTTCATACGAGACTGTCATCATTAAGACACATTTTAGTGTGAGCAAAACAAATTCGTGTCAAACACGTTAAGGACCTTTTGAAACGAACATAAGAATTATAATGTATGTAACTAAATAAGCAAATATGGTATGAAAATAAATTCCCCTTTATGCTGTTGTTCACAGCACAAATTTGCATACAAACCAGATTAATTTTATTAATTACAAAAAAAAAAATGAAATACACAGAAGAGAAATGTTGGTAAAAGCCATGCAACCACTTGTAATTCATTCAACGCGAAAAAAAGTATTAATGGAAGAATGTAATCACATGCATAAATACATATGTATGTATGTATTTAAACTACAAAAAAAAATATGTATGTATGTTCCACACTAAGCATTGGATTTCATTGAATCAGCAAACTAATTATTTGAGTATGGATCCGCAAAGAAAAAAATTTTGCTAAAAATTTTCAATAAAATTTTGGTTGAGTTGATTGTACTCAGGCTACGAATTTTCAGTGAATCTAAAAAGCAATCCAGGCTCGTTACCATAAAATCAAAATTAAAATAAACTGACACTTTTTTCATGGGAATTTCGGCATGAGTAGTTGAGTTTCAAACAATTGTTTAAGGATTTTTCGAGTCTACTGATGAGTTGATTAGCATCAAGGAAATGTCGGCGTCAAATGGACGGCTGAAAAAGACAGAAAATATTAATAAGTTCTGTTTTTTATAAAATACTTTATATATCTCTCTGTTTTTGCGACTTCTTTCTTACTCAGTAGAAAGGTCAGAATACGTTCCCTGCAAACGGTTGCATATGCCTACTTTTTTTTCGATTATTAAATATTTTATGGCGTACTTTTAAGTGGAGGGGAACTATAACTTTTTCTACTGTATGGTTTATGATTCTTGTTGATATTTACAATAATTCAGGATGTGCATTCACAAGCACGTAAGTAATCCTATAACTTTCAAAAATATATATTGAAAAATGAACTTAATTATTTATGCGCTATAAGAGCCAATTGAAATTTATTACTTTAGGTCTAAAAAATAAACCTTAATGCTTTCTGTCGTTTTTCAGCAGTCTATATGCCGCCGACATTTCGTTGCTGCTAAACAACTTATCAGTAGACTTGAAAAATCTAAAAATAATGTTTGAAGCCCAACTACTTATTCCGAAATTCTCATGAATAAGATGAGAATCAGAAATGCTCAAACAAACTTTTTATACAGAAAGCATTTTACGTCTTGCAACACCTTTACTTTTTTTTTAAGAAGTGCTATAAAAGTAAAGCTTTGCAAAAATAAATACTCGGATTTTATGTGGTAATTTTTTGTCCATAATCAAACGTTCACAAACACTCCCCGTTTTCGTTTTTTTACCCAAAAAATCCCTCTATCCTAATTTTCTAGTTCCAGTAGAACGCAATACATCTAAAGGAGTAACCCCTTGAGTGCTGGTCCCAGCCAAAAAAAAGCTTTGACAAGAATTTATTTGCCTTTCACTAGCAGTCAGTTTTTATTTCATTATTTCTTAAAAGAAAAACTTCATTAGAAAAACTGAATAATTAAATAATAAATTTTTATGTTAACAAAATTTTATTTCTAATTAATAAAGCAATAAAACATATTTTAAGTCTGAGGTTTACATTTTCCCTTTTTTTCCAGAAATTATTGTATTGACTTCTCGCCGATTTTGCTGCTCAACAACATGACAAAAACCAATAAATTACTGCTAAAGGGCTACTTTCCGGCAAAACTAGAAAATTCTCTTTTGAAATTTATGAAGCAAAAAAAAAAAATAAATAAATAAATAAAATTAATGCAAGTTTTGCGTTTCTTTTCTTTTGTTGCAAGTTGGTAGCACCATTAAGATTTAAGAGAACATCGCATGCGCCTTTTGCCAGCAACCAAACTTAAGGAATATTGTTTTTGTTTCATGAGGGAAAACAGCTTAATAAAATAGAAGAAGAAGAAGAGGAGGAAAAAAATAGCAAAACTAAAACAAAGTAAAAACCTGCCAGCGGCCATTTAATAGGCCTACTTTATTACACACATTTGAAACGAGAAATATTAGAAAGTGAACCGCATGATGAAGTGAACAACTTTGAGCCACAGTTGAACAGTTGCTGGGTTGCGCTGGTTTTATGTAACTTTTTCATGTGAATATGTATTTACTAAACAATACATTTTTAGTTTATGGCTAATTTCGCATCAGCAGCAGCAGCAGCAGCAGTAGTTTCTTCTGGCTGGCTTTATAAATTTATTTAGTTTTTTTCTTCTTACTTTTTCGTTAAGCGTCCCCTTTAATTTGTGCAGTTTTGTTTTAGACATTAACTAAACACCATTTAGGCCACATTTAAAAACATTTAAGCCATTTGGCTACCGTTCACCTCAACTACTATTGAGAGCATAAGCTTTTGCGCAGCCAACAACAAACAACAATTGCTGGCATGTTGAGGAAAAAGAAAATGCATTTTAAAAGTAATGATTAGCAAAATATTTGTTTCGTCAAAGAATTTGCTCATCAAGAGACTGAAGCTGGAATAGGAAATATGGGTATAGGAATTTAAAATTGGCAACTTGTTGTAAAATTTATTATTATTTTTTAGATTAAAGTGTTTGAATTTAGCCCAGGACAATTGAAAAGCCTAAAAGCAGGGGCCGTACAATCCGTCCTGCAGTGTAATTCACTCATTAAGGCACGAAATATAGTCCCCAAATTTCTCAAGAAAACATCTAATCTTTACTTTCCTCCATATGTCGAAAATTTTCTGCTACTTGAAGTTCCTCGGTAGGTCTCTGTTGTAAGATAAGAGCATCTTGGGCGGCCATATGTACAAGCACATATCCGCTTTATCCTTCACGCACAGGATATGTGCTATCAATCAACCGCAACTATGTTGTAGACAAAAAACAAACACTCACAAACGATTAGTTAGTATGAAAAAGAAAGACTTAGTCTAGACCAAGTGAGACCGACAGTAGCAATCAACTTTAGGCAAAAAAGTAAGGAATTCTACCAGGATGAAAAACGCTAGAGATTTGGTCACCGGACTGAGCGAAGATCCTTCTATCTCTGTAGCTCGTAAAGCCCACGTAAAGCTGACGTAAAGTCAAACGACAAGTTGAGCTTGAACAAACAATGCTTAATCAGTTCGCTGGGGGAGCACTGCACTACAATAACATAAAAAATGACTAATAACTTTCGGTGGCCACAAGGTGGGCATATGAACTTACGCTAAAACTTTAATGTTTTTTAATTTTTTTTTTTAATTGTAAGGGGACACGATTATCGCCCACATAAGCAACAGGCTGTAACAGCATGATACCACTTGACACACCTAAATCAACTGCACGTAAAATCGTTGAAGGGCCGTACATATTTTACTCCTATAGAGTTACAAAAGACTTTCATTTTCTAAATACTTAAAAACTTGTAAATAATAACACAAGTATTCATAAAAAATAAAATATTTTTACGACAAATTTTTTATATAAATTTTTTTTTAAAATGTGTTTGAGAAACGTTTTATTTTTTATGACTACCGGTGTAAATACTTAAAAAATTGTAAAAACAATTTGAACGACCTTATTGCTGGATCATAAACAAGTTGAGTTGTGAGTATGTACATACATATATACACATGTAGGTTTACTTATGAAATATATAATTTTTATTTGATCTTCTGGATTTTTGAGAAAACTAATTTTTGTTGCTTCAGATCGTTTTTGTTGTTGTTGTTTACTTATACAGAATTTTCTTTTTTAACTATTCAAATCCTTTACGACTTTGACATCCTGTCATATTATTTTGCCAACTTGTTTTATATTTTATTTTTGATTATTATTATTTGCTTTTTGTTGAGGCATAATAAAACCATATCAAAAGCGGTATTCCAAATGCTGCCCTCTCCAGCCAACTCATTATTTAAGCAGCATTTGCAAATTTAGACCTCCCGCAGCATATTGGCTCTTAATTTAAAATAAATCATTGCGTTTTTACGACGACTTCATTGAAATCTTAAGAAGAAGCCTGCAAATTTTGCTTTACTTTACTTTTGCACAGCACCACCGTGATGATGTATGATGATGAGTGATGGTGTTGGCGGCGGCGGTAACTTTGAATGGACGGTTTAGTCGACGGTTTAGGTCTTTGGTTCCTTTTTTTTTTTTTTTTTGTTTTAATGCGGTGTGCGCTTGGCATTTTTTACTGCCAGCATATGGCTGGCGTTTGTGATAATTAGTCTATGATGCGTCAGTTGAATGGCTGATGATGGTGCTGCTGTATAAAAAATTTATATAAGGATTGGTTGTGATGGTACCCTACACAATGACTTTTAGCTGTTCTTTTTATAATTTACAATTAAAAATTAATATTGACTTTAAGGGGAAATTTGGCATAGAAAAGTTTTCGTTAAAAAAGTCTTCATAATACATTGTGAAAATGGTCGTAAGTGGAATGTTTCTTTTATTTTATAAATAATTATAACTTTTTCTGTCCTTTTTTGGCCAAGATTTGATTGATGCTGCTCAACTCGCCAGAAGACTAGAAAAAACTTAAACGACGTGTTGAGTAGCATCAGCAAAATGTGGGTGACTGCTGACAAAAGACAGAAAACCTTTAACAAGTTTTAGTGAGAGCTGAAATATGTGCTTCCCCTTGCAGATTTCATGAACCAAGGTTTAGCAAATCCTGTTCACCCAGCATAGGGGTATCTAATAGTTTTCTATGTTCAAGTGCTATATAAATTGATCCATCTATTCCCCTTGCGAACCACAATATCTGTTACTACCAAGCGTAAGGTATAGACATTATTCGTTGTGGATTGGAAAGTAAAATGAAAAATTTAAGGTGATATGTGATTTCCTGTAAATTCTAACCAACATTATCTATTCAACAGACAGCGTAAAAAGCAACACATTTATAGAATGATTGAAAGCCTTCAAACAAAAAGTATGATAAAAAAACTATTTGCCATAAAATCAGCGTACAAACACACACACACACACACAAATACTCACTTACGGTCGAGCACGATTGAAATTGATGTTTTCATTCATTAAATTAGCAGGGAATGCCTTTTTTTCAGGTGAATTCGAACATTTAGTTTGCTTCCTTTTCCTTAAATAAACCTGATCAATTTGTTGTTGCGCTCTCTTTTTTTTTTTTTTTTTTGCTTTATCGTACACGGCCGCTTTTGTGTATTATTTATGTGTTGAGATTTTTTATGACAACGATTTATGACAATCCAGTGGTGTTCGAATAATAATCGTTTTGTTAAACCCTGTGCTTGCACTGAATGTGTTCAATACATGATGGTAATACGGTGCTGCTGCATCCGCTGTTGAGTATTGGCAAATTTCCAGCAAACGTCTAAACAATTCTTCCTTATCTTTCATTATGCCTGCATTTTTTATTTTTTTTATTTTTTTTGCTTTGAACTCATCAAAATAGACATAAAAGCCATCAGCAGCAACAGAGCCACAACATCATCAGCCCAAACAACAAGTGGCCGTTTAAGTTTTAATAAGACTTTTGATGGCTAAATTGTTTAGCGAAAAGCCGTCTGAAGGAAACTTTTTCTCAACTAAAGTGTTGAACAATTTTATTATTGAAATGAAATGATTAAACATTAATATTTAATTAAATAGTTTAAATTGGTCATAAAAAATGATTTATGATAGATCAATATAACAGCACACTTTGGAAGATTTACTTTAGTGGGCAAAAAGCGCAGAGCAAAAAAGAACAAGAATCGCATTTAATCGTATTAATCAAGCAAGTTTGTAGAGAGTTAATTTATTCAAGCAGGCGGGCTTAATCGATTTCATATCCACACAATGAAATGCCTAATTTTTGAAAATGTTGTTGCCATCATTAGCACTCTTTCATTGAAATTATATAAAATAGTAAAAAGATTAATGTAAACAAACTCATTGACCCCCGCCTGTTTCAAAGAGAAAGAAAATAAATGACAAACAAGCAACACAAACAAAACAAAAAATGCTTTCAGTCATATTAAACAGCAAATTTAGCAGCACCACCACAACGCCCACTCAATTCCATCAACACGAAAAGAAAAACCAACCCGGAAAAACACCAACGACTGACCTTTTCATGTAACAAAAAAAAAAAAAAAAAAATCATACAGCAGTCTACCACCCTGCTTATTGTAAAGGAAAATACCTACTGTATGAAAACATATGACTCTAGTGCGGAGCCAAGCAGCCCTTAGAATTTCTTTATAAAAACATGCACATTAAATGTCTGACGACAAGCGGTTTGTTGTTGGTTTTGTATAAAAAAAAAAAAAAACAAAAAATTGGCTTTGAAAATACTTTTGAAATGAAAATATTACAATTAATCATAAATATAACAACATGCCACAAATTACCACATCCCTGAGTCGTTAGTTACTTACATATGTAATTTACTTGCAGACATTCCCAAAAAGACGCAAACATACCTAAGCAGCAACCCAACTGGCCAAATGGTCATCGAACTTAAATAAACTCATCGAAGACTTCTACACGACTTGTCACTTTCAATTACAGTTTCCACAATAGAATTTATGTAGTGTAGTAAAATGTATCCTTTTGATATTATCAACGGATTAGAATAGAGAATAAAAATTATCTCCTGCACTGAAAAAAAAAATTCAAGCCATTTGTACTTAAATCAATTCTAAGCTGTGGCAGTAAACAAGGAATTCCTCACATCAAGAATGTTGTGCTTATTTTAAATACCGGTTTTCCCAGCGCAATACTTAATTTTAGTTTAATTTTAGATTTTAGCCATATCCAATCCTGGTTTCGGATTGAATATAGCTCAAAATTGTGCTTGAACATAGAAACACCGTTCTTGATTTAAGAACATCGGTACTTACCATACTTTTGAAACTGTTTTGTATTGATTTAACAACGGAAATATTGAATTTGCTGTGATGTGATGATTCATTATGAACTTGATTCGATGTTTCTGAAGACTGAAGAATTTAATTAAACATTCGTACCTGAAATATTCCGCTCTCTTTTCTTAATTTAATAACAATAAACAAATTATGAACTTAATTATTTATTTGCTTTAAGAGCCAAATGTCTTCTGTCTTTTCCAGCCATCTATATACCGGCGACATTTCGTTGGTGCTAATCAACTCATCAGTAGACTCGATAAATTCTTAAAAGAATGTTTGAAACTTAACTACTTATTCCATAATTCCCAAGAACAAAATGAGAATCAGAAATGTTCACAAGAACCTTTAACAGCGTAAATTTTTTTTTCCGTTTTGCAACTCTTTTGCTTTTCTTAGCAACCTTCTGTACAACGAGTTACCATCGGTTATAACGATTTGTATTTTTGTCTACTGATGAGTTAACATGATGAGTAGACAGCTGAAAAAGACGGAACACCTTTGAAAGGTCTATTTTTGGGTATGAGTTAAGAAACAAATTATTTTGTCTCTCTGCCGATTTGAACCTGGAACCTAACGATCGCCTGTCCAGCCACTCTATCAACTCAGCCATCGCAGCAATTAAAAAAATGAGACAAAAATCAATAGATTTTTTCTTATATTTTATATATTTATTTGAGCTTAAGGTCTTTTTATTACAGAATTAGTTTCTCCCATTACATTACCAAAATATATTTTTGTTGTTTAATATTGTTTTTCATTTTTTAATCATGTTGCCAGATTGCACTAAATAAAAATTTACCCCTGAAGAAGTTGGAAATAAACCAACGAAACGTCGGGAACGATTTAAATGAAAAGATGTAGTTTTTCTTTTAAATGAAAAGATAAACTAATGACCTTGAAAGGCCATTTTGGTTGGACACCATAAAAGGAATCAATTTATATTTGAGTATTTTTGACAATATTTCGCTCTCTTTCGGATAGCTTCTTCAGGACAATAATTGTATATACAAATATATAAAAATCAAAACTTATACAAACACACACAGGTGCTGGTTAAAAATACACCCAAGATTATCATACTCATTTTAAGCCTTAACAGGATTGATTCTCTTTAATAATCTCAATTCGGCTTGTTTTAAGTACACTTGTGCGCTTAAATTTTCAAGAATACTTCGTACTAAAATCAAGTAAAAAAAGAAACTTTAATCTAGAACGAGCTATTTCTTTCGGTGTGAAGAAGTCGACAAACATTACTGGCGAAACATTAGGACCTGAGAGCGAACAAAATTTATTGCTGAGTATCGCCGCGCTACTATGTTAAACCACACGGTGCAGAAAGGGCGACTTTGCAAGAAAAATTTAAATAAGCCTGCAGTTTGTAAGCGCATTGTCCAATTCTTATAACATTTTACAAATTACTGAAGAAAAAGCTATTTAAAACTTTGAGCAATATAAATTAAGCAACAGTGAAGCCACCCACCACCGCGGGCATAAGAAGAATGCAAACTTATATCATTGTGACTTCTCAATAACTAAAAAAAGCCAAAATGTTTCCGAATTTTATTGCTTATACATAAAGAAATAAAATGAGCCCCTCACATATACATACATATATTTCATTCCAGATAAAGTGAAAATACCTTGTGTGCAAATATCCGAACCAAAATAATGCGTGCATGCTCGTGAGCCACACATGCGTGTGTGTGCTAGATTCTATTACAGAATTTTTCAAAAAAATGTTATCTAATGCTAGCTTTCAACAAATTGACAAACACAAGTTTGTTTTTTGAAAAGTACAATAACGTTTCAGCAAATAGAGCTCTGCAAAAATATTCCGAGAATCTTAAGAATTTGTCCATTTAGTCTTATTTCGTTACCACAGCTCAAACTTAAGTCAACATGGTTAAGATCTGGCAACCTTCTTCTACAAAATATTGTGACGGCTTGGCCAACTGGGATAATTCAATGCTACATTATGTTCTTACAGTACAGTGCGCCATAAGGATAACCGAACAAGTAAACATTTTCCTGGCAAACGTAATACATAGATATTTTTTCATCAAGTATAATTTGTATTACACAGTTGTCTTATTAACTGCCGTTTTTATTTAATTTATTTTTTATTATTTCTGTCAGAAGTTTTTTTTTGTCATTTGTTACGAATTTTGACAACTCAAAAGTGATAAAAATTGGTTGGAAAATGTTAATGCGTATTGAGATGCGGCCACTTGTAATAGATTCGCCTTGACCGATATCTGTGTATTTAAAGTGTTGGAAAATTATTTTAAATAAACATTTGCTTTGCATTATTTTCTACAAGCTTTTCCAAAGCAAATTACTGCTAATATTTTTAAGTATATTTAGCAATTTAGCTGCAATTTTACTTTTAATGGAAAACACTTTTTTTATGTTTCATCACTTTCGTTAAGGCAGTGTGTTTCATTCACTTCATTAAGTTCATATAAAAAAAAAAAATCATAAATAAATGAAAAAGAGAAGAAAAAAAAACACATAAAAATTAAATCAATCAACCTTGATAAATTATAGAGACAACAACAATATATTCGTATTTACAAAATTACATACAAAAAATTACATACAAAAGGACTGCAAGTGAATGAATGAACCAAACTGTAATGAAGGGAACCAGAAAAAAAGTAAAAAAATTTTTTTTTATAATAAAATGGAAGGGCAAAACAACAGCACAAAAACAACAAATAATTAAGTGCAAAAATATTTCTTCCCTATTCTTTCTTAAGCGAAATGGCTGCTGGACAGAAAAAGAAGTTTATTATTTCTTTACCTGTCCCCCAGTCAAGCAGAACTTCAGCCAGCAAGCAAGAGACAAAAATTGAGGTATCACTTGACCATAGACAACTTGCAAATGAACTGTATCGAAATGAAGTGTATTGAACTGACGCAAAAATGAACAAATTAAGGAAATTCACACGAGTTTCGATCAAGGTGAAAACAATAAAACACACACGCATGCACAGCAAGAAGAAAAACTTGACTCAATTACATATTTTATAGAAATAAAACTTTGTTTCTGGTGAATGTTACTTCATGAGGCCACAATTTACCCTTCAGTTTGTTAAGAGTTCTTTTTCAGTTGATGCAGATGAACTAATTTTTTTTTTTATTTCAAATCTACGCGAAATTTAAAATTCAGTACTTTACCTGAAATTTGACCTGTACTCCCTCAAGGAGTGAAAGAAACATAAATATAATATTCAAAAATTAACTAAATTATTTAGTTGCTTTAAGAGCCAATTAAAATGTATTATTTAAGTTCTAAAAATATACCCTATTATTTTATATTCAGTTAAAACTGTAAAAGTTCGAGAAGTCCTGCCACTTCTGTTTTGCTCCTCACGAACTACTGGGTATTATTAAGTTACAAATTGATTGAATTATGTATTTCGTTAACATTAAATTGGCATGCTTTTTGTGGCATTTAACTTTGCAGTTTAAATTTTCAGTTTCATTTAACAGGACCTTTCTGGTTGCTATAATAACAGCAACAACAAGACAGGGTAAAAGTTTGCAACATATTTTTGCTTTCTTCCACCACCGATTAAATTACATTTTAATGAATACGTTAAAGCAGACACCAAAAGGTAGACAGAAAATAAATGTTGGTTACTTAAGCAAATTTTTTTAAACTTCTTAATTGTGTTGAAAAGAAATTTTTTTAATTATTTTGAATTTAAGATATGGAATATTTTCAGATAAAACCTTTGTAAAAGATGGTTTAACCCTGATGTACAGTGTTAATTGCGAGTCACTTTTTAATGTCAAGTTTGTTGCCCAAATTAATGCGACTTTCCTTTGTTGCAGGACTCGAATTAAACAACTTGTTAAAGCAATTTTTTTCTTCTCCGTTGAAAGTCTGAAATTGACGAAAGTGGATCGCTTAACTATCACACAACGTATAAAAATTATTAAAACATACTACATAAATAGTAAAAAAATGATATTGAAAAAGTATTAACTTTGAATGATCAATTTTCTAAGAACTTTTGCAATTTCTATTTCTATTTTGCTGAATATTTTCCATATTGGAAAATTTTTAATATGAACTTAATTATTTATTTGCTTTAAGAGCCAATTCAAAAATGTATTAATTTAAATCCAAAAATGAACCTTTTCAGTAAATTTTCTGAAAAGGTTAATTTTTGGATCTAAATTGACAAATTTTTAATGTATTGAAAAATGAAAAAATTTTAATTTAAAAACTATTTTTAAGAATATTAAATTTTGTTAACAATTTTTTTAGTTTTTGATTAGAGCTGTCTGAATTTATCGAGGTCTGGGAGAGTTAAACAAGATCAATCCCTTAAAATATGTTTAATGCGAATTTTTCGCCGCGAATATTCGCCATCAAAAATTAAACACATTAGTGTAAATGAAAATGCACACAGTCACAGCGTGGGTCGAAATTCGTTGTACGCGGCGAACTTGAAATATATTTATTTCTATTTCTTACGTCACCGAACGACGAACAAATCAGTACCATGTGGCCATTTTGATTTTAGTTTTCAAGTGTTTTAGTAAAAACAGTTAATTTTTACTTTAATAGTTTTTATTTTAAGTGCTAAACTTTGACTTTTTGCATTTAAAATAATAAGCCAACATATTAGATTATAAAACATGTTTGTAGTGTTTAAATTTTTGTTTTTGGTAATGAAAATTTTTTTAGCTATCAATTTTTTTAATATGGTCACCCCATCAGCTGTTCAACTATAATAAAATAAAATTAAAAAACTGAGGAAATGAATGCAAGTGAAATTATGATGTTTACGTACAAGCAAAAAGGATTTTACCATAATGAACATGATGTTAGTTATTTTAATTATTTTTACAAAATTTTAAATTCTTTGATTCATTTCATTTTTTTTTTTATCTTGAAACAAACAATAAACAACTTTATTATTCGTTCATGCGACGAATTTACACAGCGAATTTCAACCGGCGTATTCGTCGTGTTGGGCGAAATTTGTCGTTCGTCCCAGTTGTAATGCTCGTATCTTTTCTTAAATTCTGAGACATATTTTTAATTTTCTCTTTGTTGCCTATGGGAAAAAGCACTGCTCGTTGTGGTGTCGATAATTGGCCGCCCCTACCATGTGAGCTAACACCATTAGATTTCTTTTTCTTTGCGATATTTGAAAGAAAAACTGTACATCAAGAGACCAATCATAATTCAAGAACTAAAAGATGATATTATGATGATAGATAGGCTAGTAGCTTAAATGATGGCTATAATTGCCATTAATAACAAATGCATAAATAATAAATAGTAAAAAAGGAAAACTAAGACTTTGGGTGGGAAGCAGCCAGCTGTTTTGAAGCGGCTACGCTTCTCATCAGCACTCATTTTGATCACAAATTTATTACTTTCTATTTTTTTTTAAAGTCAAATATTCTGCAGTAATGTTTTTGTGCTTTTCAGATGTTTTTTTTTCATCACATAAGCATGAGTTCCTCGTTGAATAAATCCTACTAAGTTGAATGTCCTTTTAAGAGTCTATGGTTTGGGGCGAAGGATCTGAGTGTCTCCGCAGTCAGGCAAAAGGCTTCGCAGAAAAACTGGCAGTTACATTTGCAATTGATGGTCTATGTTAGTTGGACCATTCTTTAAAATGAATCGTAAGGTTCATTCTCAGTAAAGTTGCACTTATTCGTAAGGGATCAACCGATTGTATGCTTTTAATTTTTACCAGTTGTCTTTTTTCTTTTTTCTGTTTTTGCTTAACAAATTTAGTTTATCTTCTTCTTTTATGCCTTGTTTTACCTTTGAACTTCTGTCAGCAGAAGATCTCTTTCTTGGAAAGAAGTTTGTACATTAAAAACTCATTATTATTAGCCAGATAAGTTTCAAGAACGAAAATTAAATAAACGTTCTGTTTTGTAACATCAATCATTGTTTTCATTTTATTTATTTATTTCACAATTAAATTAAATTTTTTTTGTTTTTTATAATTTAAATTTCAATGTAACACTTTTCGTGTCTGTCCTGCTTTATGACTGCATTTTCATTTACATTTTTTGTAATCAACATCTCTTCAGTGTCGTAATAAAACAGCAGAAAATGAAATGATTTGTATTCCTTAAATGTGTTGTATTTTATAAATGTCTTATTTAAGATTTTTTTGCAAAAATATTTCTTCTCAGTTTATACATTCATTTTTTATTTATTTTTTCTGTTGCACTATTCCATATTTGTAGAATCCACTTATTTTGCGTTATTTCTTAAGACAGGGGTATGGGGAGCCAATTAAATAAATGTTTGTCTGAATGTTTTCAGCATTTTAACACACTCTGCTTTTTAATGGAGTTTTAATAACTTTTTAAAAAGAAGCCTTGCTTTTTTGCAATCATGATTCGTAGACACTTTGTTTTGGTATTTATAAAGTAAGAATTATGGAGAATAAACGAAGGCTTAAATTGCAATAGTTATGCAAACTAATTTAATGATTTTTTTAAGGCAGAGAAGATCACAAATAAATCGTTTTACGATGGCACCTCGTGAAGTGGAGGTAATTCTATTTCTTGGCCACCTAAAGCCAGAGAAATGGTTGAAAAAGTGGTTCTAAGGTAATGAGTTGGAATTTGAGTTCTGTATAAAAAGGGACAATTGAACAATTTTTACAAGATTTTTAATAAATATATTGCTTTTCTTTATTTCTAGGCTCTAGGTCAAGGCTGTTTTTTTTTTTTAATAAAATTATTGTGTGTTTTATTATTTTCAATATTTCGAGAATTTCGAGAGAAAATAAAGTCGTCAGACTTATTATATTAAATGTTGATATTATATGAAATGTTTTTAAAGATCAACATTTAATATTCTTGGAGAAAAGTACCAAAGGTACTCGAAATTTTGAAAATAATAAAATCAACGCAAAATAAAACACACAAGAGTTTTATTTAAAACAACACTGACCTAGAGCCTAGAAATAAAGAAAAGCAAACATTTCCAATTCATAAGGTCAAATATATCTAACAATAAATTAAATATCTATAAATTAAATATATAATTTTATGAATTTATGAAAATCTAATTTTTCCAGCTCCAGATTTTTTTATATAAAATTTCTTAACAATTTTACGCAATGCTTCGCAAAAAGTTTCTGAGCATCTTCAGGGATATATTTGAAAAAAAAAATTTGAAATCAATATTATTAAAAACATAAAGCAGAATATAGAGAATATTCCAAAGGAAAGAAAATCATAATTGACATGGTAAAACCACAAACAAAAAAAGGTAATAAGTTTAAAGACGGGTGCTGACGAGAAAGTGTGGCGGCTTCGAAACAAGTAGTTGTCCAGCCTGCTAAATGTCTTTGATGCCTTCTTTGTCTAATTTAAATAATATCAATCACAAGGAAAATATAGAAAGAACTAGAGCCTGATAAACTTAATAAAGAAATAATTATTTTAGAAAAAGTTCGAATAATAGAAATTACAGTCGAACTTCCATAACTCGAATCACCATTATCCCCAAAAAAAAACTTCGACTTACGGAGACTTCGAGTTGCAGAATTTTTTGTCAAAATAGAATAAAGGTTTTTGTATCATGTATTTTTATTTAAAATAGCCTCTAATGGAAAACTACATACTTAAGAATATAAAAGAACAAGCATATGTACTCATATACGAGCAATATATGAGCAAAAATAGCATGTAAAGTATACAAACCAGCGCAAGCAACCAAAGAGAGTTAAACAAACAAACCAATTTAACAAGCAAAATTCTTCGAGTTATTGAGTTCATGTGTATGTTTTTTGTTCGAGTTATGGAGAACTTCGACTTATGGCAGTTCGAGTTACGGAAGGAAAATTGTATGCGATTTGTTCTTTTAACGCTACTGCCAACAAAATTAGTTCGAGTTAGAGAAGTTCGAGTTATGAAAGTTCGACTGTAATTGTAAAGTTAAAAGGTAATAAGTTTATGATCAAATTGGGTGCTTCTGAGAAGCGTAGCAGCTTCGAAACAGCTGGTTATTCTGAAACTAAAGTCATAGGCCCATAACTATAGACATCGAAAAAGTATGCTTTAAGCAATTTTAAGTCACTGCTAAATAAAAGTAAGCTTTTTGTCTACTATAGACGAGAAAAAGCCGACTTTACTCGCAAAAGTTTGATCTAAACTTAAAACCAGCAGAAGTTGTCTTTAACTTATTTAGCAACAGCTTTGCTCAAATAAATGTCACTTTTATAAGTAAAAGCTTTTAAATGTAACCTTTTTTTAAAATTAAATAATTAAATCAAAGATTTTTTAATAACTATTAATAATCAGAATTTTCTTTAAAATTGTACTTTTATTCAATTTGCTGTGATGTTTTTTGTTTACATACTAATACATTCTTACATTTATGTAGGTGTGTGTTTACATTTATACATACATAATTTTTGTGAGTGATCTCATTAGAGATGGGATTTTACATAAATTTGTAAAAGTTTGTATGATAAATAACTTGGCATTTTCGATAAATAATGTGGCACCCATTTAAAGCTGATTCAGCTTAAAGTAAACTTTAATTTTGACTATAGTTAGAAAAAAGTTAGCAACACTTTTTAAAGTTTTTTAGTTGTTTCTAAAAACAACCAACTTTAGTAAATGACTATAGTTAAGGCCCATAGTTTTTACTTTTTACAATTTATTATTTTAGGTCTATAAGCAAACCGCAGAAATTTCATTGATGATAATCAACTGATCAGTAGACTCGAAAAATCTTAAAATAATGTTTGACACTCAAATACTTATACCAAAATTCGCCTGAACAAGTTCTCCCTCAAAGACCATAAAAATGTTCAAATTTCAATTTTATTAAGAAAATTTTATACTTTAAATTCTTACTAAATTTCAGAAGCCCGCCATCTCTGCTACTCATAAAGCACTTTTGCTGGTTTGTTTTGAAATCTTAAGAATAAAGCTGAGCTGAAAAAAGCTGAAATCAAAAGTCAAACTTCCTCAGCTGAATGATTGATTTAATCAAATCAAATGACTGCTAACAAAACCATTTTTTGTTTGTTTTGAAAATTTAATTGATTTAAGCCTTTAATGAAACTCATATTTCCAGATTGATTTGTGGTAGTAAATTAATAATTTAAGCTGTAGTGGAAAAAAAAACTGGTTCCTACTGCGTATTATTTAAAACTTCCTGCTATTATTTTTACAAGTTTGTTTTTTTTTCCACCTGTTTTAGTTTTTATTTGTTTTCCATTATAATTTATAAGCTGGAAAAAAGAGTGTAATTGAAACCCAGAGCATATGAAAACAAAACCAATATTTGCATTAATAACTCAAATTAGCACTGCAAAATCACGTGGGGCCGGTTCTAATCAAAATGAAAAATGTCAACAGTTTTTATATTTGCCATACTTTTATTTGGTTTTATGGGCAATGTGAATTTTTTTCCTCATTTTATTGCTCGATCTTAAGACCTTTTTTTTTTTTTTTTTTTTGTAAGACTACTTCATTTGCACACTAAAATTGTAACAATAGAAATCACTTATTATTAATAGCGATATTAATGTTTTAATTAGAGATAAAGAAAAAGCAAAAAAACAAATGGGAGCAATTAATAGTTTTGTGTTAAGAAAAAAAAATTAAGAAAAAATATATGAGCTGGTTTGTAATGAAATACCAACACCCTGTAACAATGAGTCATTACTAAGGTTTTAGCGATTCGAACTCATTAAGAGTTTAAGCGCTGTTTAGTTAAATTTACCTGCGCAAATGTATCATTGAGGCATGCGCCGGAAAAAAGCTACAAATCAATTTCAACTAGCCATAATATTGCAAACATTTTAAATGGGAGCATAAAGAAATTTACATGCTTTTCAGTATTAGAATAACAAGTCAGAGTGCTGTCTTATATGCCCTTCACAACCAACACTGCTGAACTCCAGATCCGATGTATATAAATCGTTGTTAAAAGTTGTTGTGTTTTGTACAGCTACTTTTATTATTGCAACAACTTCCTGGCAACAAAAATTATAATAAGATAATGTTCTCTGCTTTTTGGCACCAAATCCTGTGCAATTAAGTTCTCGAACAGCTCCAAAACCTTGAGCAATCGCTTTTGCTATACATCTGAAATACATATGTATTTTATATTTTAATAGGGTATTAAGCACAAATAGAGAGCGAAGCGCATGTCGTGAAAACATGTTATAAAGAACTTTGATTTTATTTATATAAATTCTCTGCAAGCACATGATTGTCACATAACTGTTACTGAAATTTTATTGTCGCAAATTGGCACAAAAGAATTTAATACCAATAATTGCCGTATTACAGTCCCCAGATGGGGTCGCAAGTGATAACTGCCTAAAGGTGGGATCACACGATTGCCGCAATGCACCAATTTTTGTTAGATTTTGTATGCCAATCGTGTGATAGCACAATTTATTGGCTCATGCGGCAACCAAAACGAATGTTGTTCCTATTTGTCCCAAATACAAGCTGATGCGACAACCGCATGAGCACTTTGCATATAACTATTCACCGATAAAAATGCTAAAAATGCCTCAATATTCATTGTGTTCTCGTGCGGCAACCAAAAAAGACAATACGCTCTAATAATATAAATAGATGTGTATACATTTATTTGGTTTCGAAATTGCTTAAACGCGTCTTCCAAACATAATTTTTGTTTTTCAGCAAGTAAAATTAAATTGATGTAACTATTATAACAATTGTAATATTCTTGCAGTTTCGAAGTTTTGGTATGATCCATCAATGTTTCTTTGTGTGAGCCATTCTCTCACCCACGTACTTTTTTAGATTTAATTTTTTTCCGCTTTTCACGTTTTGCTTTTTTTTTAGCCCGCACAACATTGTAATAATAGCCTAAGCAATTTTCTTTCGTTTTAAGGAACGCACCATATTTTGAACCTTTAACTCCTTTTTTTTATATTTTTTGCAAAGCAAAGTTTGTCATCAGCTACAACAGCTGTTTCTCAGAGTTGCCGTATACTAAATAACAATCGTGTGACTGTAATACGGCAATTATTGGTATTAAATTGTTTTGTGCCAATTTGCGACAATAAAATTTCAGTAACAGTTATGTGACAATCATGTGCTTGCAGAGAATTTTTTAAGACACATTTTTTATTGTGCTCCACTTCCAAGCCAATAAAAATTGTGTAAAATTGGTGCCTTGCGACAATCGTGTGATTCCACCGTAAGCCTTAAAACAAGGTCTTGAGAAAGCCGTGAACAATTTCTTTGAAAAAATCAAAATGGACAATTTAGCGGAGTTTTTTTTTAAATAAATTAGAGATTATAATATTAAAGAATTCATTTAAGGTTTAATAAAAACATGTAATCTAAGCCACTGTAGCACTTCTTGCAAGTTGTATAACACTATTATTAAAGCTTATTTCAATCCTGTTGTATTTGTATCACTTTAACCAAGTCGGTTAGAGATACTGATATTTCACATAACTTTGAATTTCTGTTACTAGAGTGTTAAATCATATAAAACTCGATTTAGTCTCGAGTCGACTTAGTTTGCTTTTGCTTGTGAGCGCAGCGTACAACTACGCGACTTCGCTTCCCTTTTAATATCCGCCCTGACGTCAAAATGCAGCTTCACTTGCTACCTACTACAATGCTTAAGATATCTCCTGTTCTTTGCTTTAAAAATGGACCCATCACCCGCATACTGCCGGCATTTCAAAATGTTACAGCTGGCCCTAATTTTTACTTTTATGTATGATGCAATTTAATTTTTAATACGAACTATTTTCGTTTGCAAATAACCTTTTCTGGATCTTGATCCCCTGATAGTGGGAGAGTGACTGTCCCCAGCCATTATCAGTACACCAACTAATACCTAACAACAACATGTACAAGCAAACTTTTAAAACTCATACAAGGCAAGAGTTGGAAAACGTTACAATATTTCTTACTTTTACCATTTTCAATTTGAATGAAATCAAAATTTCTCCATTAAGGAATTTAAAGAGTCTGCAATATCGAAAATTTTTAGCACTTTATTTTGTTTTTAAACTAGAAACAAGAGTTCTTCAATCGTCATAGAACTATGCAAAAGAAACAAATTTACACAATTCAAGTTTCTTAAATTTTAGTGTTTTTTTTTCCTCTTCAACAAGAAAAGCAATAATTCCACAATAGGTATGTAATTGAAAAATGTAAGTTGTAACTGGAAAAGATACACTTTTTTCTTCTAAGCCATGCTGTTCGTCAGTCAAATTGACAGACGTACATATGGATGGATGGTTGGTTGCTGTTGAGAATTCCTTTTGTGAGTACTTGTACAGTGTATGCGTGTGTTGTGAGCTCTACCTGCTGCTGGTTTATTTCTGGTCTGGTTTTAAAAAGAAAATTCCATTTACACCCTTCATATTTCCTGTTTCCCTTTTCACAGAGCAATTTTGCTACATTCTAGCATACATACATATCTCACATTCACCCATACATACACATTTATCTGTGTGTGTGTGTGTGCATAAGTATTTCTTGATTTTTTTTCTTGCTTTTATTTTTGGTATAATAAGTAAAATTTTTTTACATGTTGTTTTTTGTTCATTCACAATTCCTGCTCATAAAATGCAGTACATACATATCTACATACATACACATGTATTTCTTTCTTCCTTTGAAGCGCAATAAACTAAAATCCACAATCATTCTCTCTGTAACAACAACAAATAATAATAAACCCAACCAACACCCATTCGCAAAGACGCCATTTTTGTTTTTGTTCCTCGCAATGAATGAGTATTCGCTCATAAGCAAGAGTTTGTGTACGCTGTACAAGAAAAAAAAAAAAACCATCTCAGTGAACGTTGTTGTTGTCTCTTGCAACTTCCATTATTAAAGTGGTTGGAAATAAAAAACTGGAATAAAATAGGCGTGTTTAATAATGCAAAACTAAAAAAGCTCTCTATTTTATAATAAAATAAACTAGAGTTGTGTTACCAAAAACAACTGTTTAAGTTTTATTTTCTCATGTTTGGTTTTACTAAAACTTGTTTTCGTTTTCTCTCTGAGCAGTCTCTATTTTAATGTGACTCTTCTATTAGAGTGGGTGTGTTTTGTTCTCAAAATAAGCACGCCTCTCTGTTAAAGTGTTGGTGCTTTGTTTTCCCATAGAAAAACTGGTTTTTAAGGCAGGTGTTTTGTTGTTGGTTGTTGCAGGTTTTCGTAGATATGTATGTATGTATGTGTGTGTTTTCGCAATAATGTGTTTTTGTTGGGTTTTTGGTGGTATCTTATGGTTTCATTAGGTTTTGGCGCCTTTTTTCTGTTGAGCTTGTGCTTTAAAATAATTTGTCTTTTCAAGGGATTGTGTAATTGTGTTGTGCTTTAAGCTGTCTAGATGGCGCTGTTAGTATTAATTTGAACAATTTTTTGGAGAACTTCAAATTTCTTTTAAATAATACCTACTAACTTATTAAACAGTATTTAATCACATGGAATCAATAAAAATGGGATTAAATATTAGTGATAAGTATGTGGATCATACAAATAGTTTTTGGGGGTTGGTGATGGGCAGGAAATTTCATTTTCGAGCTTCCCTAATACGAGCCCATCTGACTATGCCGTGCCAGCATGTCCGTTGCGAAGTCAAATGTATGACCAAGCCTCAATAATATTTTCTACCCAATATTTTTTTCGATACACCGACCCCGAACCATGCCTCCCTAAATGTACTTCCATACAAAACTAAGTAATATTCGAATTCGCAACAGCCGTATATATCTAAGTGATACAACGAGACAATCAGACTTGGAGCTTCGCTGGGTATCTGCACACAGTGGTGTGTCCGGAAATATAGTTGCAAATGAACTAGTGCCCTCTTGTCATTCCCCATTAACAGTTATAAACAGCTAATACAACTATGACTGTTAAGAACGACGAAGGACAGCTGGTTGAATGAGATCACCTATCGAATATCGGGGCTCATGCGGTGCAACTGTAATTACAATAAACCCTTAACTTTGTTGGATTTTCAGTGACAAAGGCCACACTCTAGTGATTACCTTAACAGGACACTGTCATATGGGTATTGGATACAAAGAAAAAAGTTGTTTTGCTTTTTCTCTTCTCTTTTTTCTCTTTTTAGTTTTCTTACTTTGTAAAGTAAAAGTTGTGTTATACATCGAATTATTATTAAAAAAAAAACAGTGTTTTTAAAGGCTCTTTTGTATTTCGCAACGGTCACGCTGATCTTAATAACTAGGTATTTTTTTAGTCACCAGCTACAAATTTAACTGCCGGGTAAAATCTAATATACGCATGTACATATGTGTATGTGTGTTTATAAAATCTGATGTAAGTAAATTAAATTTTACAAAAAGATTTATTGGGTGTTGAAATGTTGATTAACTGCTTCGATAACCTTCTCTCTATTATCTTTTCTTTTTAAAGACTTTTCTGTAATTATATTTTTAGGTGTGTGTTTTATTTTGTGATTGTAAATACGAATGGTATGTACGATTAAACACAATATTGTTTATATTAATCAAGAGGCACAAATTTGTTAATCAAAACCGTTTCCATGTATAAACAACAAAATTTTAGTTTTATTTTGATCAAATAACTTAGAAGCTTAATTAATATTATTTAGAATCCATCATTTTTCTTTCTTTCTGCCGTCGGACTGCCTTAGAAGAGATCAAGAAACAATGAATAGAAGTATCTATGTATATGATGGTAAACTCAAAAAGAATTGCAAGCTGGCAAAAGGTGTTAAACTATGCTGAATATAACCTTAATTTAAAGAAAAACTACCTGGACAAAGAGTCACAGAGATGTGCCTGGACGCAGGCCGTAGCTGATTGTAGTTGTAACTAGACGATTTTGTTTTGATCTACCATTCGCTATTTCTTTCACTGTTTGGGCTCATGGTGTACATTTAGCTGTAGTATAACCCCCTAATTCATAAAAATTATTTCAGGCTTATAAGACTCTTATTTGACATATTTGTATGAAAAATCTGTCAAATAAGAGTTTAATAAACCTAAAATATTTATTATGAATAAGACCCTATGAGTTTAAAATATTATTGGTAAATAAATAAAGTAAAAACGAGTCTATGTGAAACTATATAAATTTATAAATGTATATGCTTAATA
This sequence comes from Sturmia bella, assembly GCA_963662145.1. Taxonomy (NCBI): domain Eukaryota; kingdom Metazoa; phylum Arthropoda; class Insecta; order Diptera; family Tachinidae; genus Sturmia; species Sturmia bella. The sequence goes on along the minus strand of OY759172.1, from coordinate 16,515,288 downwards.
AGAGTTTTGTATATTATTGATGTTTTTCTTAACCTAGAAAAAACCACAAATTATATGAAAAAAATAATCTAAAATAAACACAAAAATTGCTGCAAAATTTGTCGTGTGTAAACACGAGAGAAAATTCAAAAGAGAATTGCCCATTTAAAAAGGACTAATGTGTAAGCGGTTCCGCATAGAGAAATTCTCTGAAGAAGGCAAGTTTTCAGTGCAAGCACTATATACCGGATGTAATGACATCTGATGATCCGAAGGGATTTTCTTAACTGCGCTCAAAAAATACCACAGGTTCTTTGCTTTTCTTTTGCCCAATACTGTATGTCTACATGCACACATGAATGCTAGCTGATACGCAAAAGGTATTCATATTTGTTATACATCTTTATAATGAACTAAAATAATTAATATACCTATCAATAACTTTAGTTACAAAAACCACAACATTTGCCTTTGAAAAATTATAACCTGTCTGCAATGAGTTAAAAAAAAAAATGTTTTCATTTTGTGCAGTCATTAATTTAATATGTATTTTAATTATTAATAATTTCTGAAAACACTTCATTGATATTTAAATAAACACTTAAACAAAACGAACGAACAACAAAAAGCATCAAAAAACAACAAGTTTTGTGGTTATTTAAAATTTTTAATAAAAAAACCATAAACAAAAAAAAGAGAAATTAAAATGTTTTTCTTTTCATTCCGTCATTCAGTTCAGTTTTCTCTGTTGCTGCTGTGGTTGTTGTTATTTGAGTAATATTGCTGCCTGCCAACCATTTTGTTCGTTTGTGTTGTTGCTTAAAATATTACATTCAAATGTTGGTGCTGTTATAGTTGTAACTAGAAGGCAAAAAAAAAAAAACTAAAAAACTACAAAAACAATCAAATACGAGTAATAATGGAATGTGTTGATTATAGAAAATAAAAAATAATGATACACTTTTAAATAAAACACCAACCAACCAACAAATAATAATAATAATAACAACAACAACAACAACTGCAACGCCGACAATTGTTACAATAACAAATAAGTACAATATAAGAAGAACATGGCATTATTATCAATATGTCAAAATATTTGCACTTTCATATCAAAACATTACAACAAATACCTACAACAACTACCCAACCATAATTGTACAAACAATAAATAAAAATAAAACATGTTGTAATCAAATATAAATGAAAAATGTGATGATTGCGATGATGACGATAAAGAAGTTAAAGAAATGTGTACAAAGACATCAAACAAGAATGCCAGAAGAAAAATTGTTCGTAAATGAAAAAAAAGAATAGGTACAATTACAATTACAGAGCCACACAAAAAAAAACAAACAACTTCTAAATAAGTAAAGGGATTTTGGTTATTTAGTTGAAGATGGTCTCTAAGGCACCCTAATGGTTAACAGCCAGCACTGTGTGGTGGCTGGTGGCATGCATAAACTACGGTGGGTATGTATGTATGTATCTATATGGGCATTTCCAAAATGTATTCAATAAAGTAAACGCAACTGTATAGGTACATACAAACTGAGAAAGTCCTCCAACAGTCAGAAAATTATGGAGTGCAACAGCAGAATACAAAAAACAAACCAGGTTGAGAAAAATGCTTGAATTGTTTTCGCTCGCAGGCCCGCAAAAAACACAGTACCTAAAAAACATACAAATAAATTAAAACAAAATTAATAAGCTTTCCAAAAATAAAATTAATTATTTATTTGCTTCAAGGGCCCATTGAAATGATTTGCCGCCTTTCATCTGGTATACCTACTTTGATGCTGCTACTTAAAACCAGTGAATAATTTGGTAGGTCCTGGTTTCGAAGCCATTACGGTGCTGCTAATCTTCGTGGAGGCCGTGAACTAGCCATGTTATGTTCCCCAGCCAATAAATCTTCAACTTTACTTATCTTGTCTCCTTTAAAATTTGCTGATCGGTACAATTTTACCAGAAAAATCGTTCTTATCTTAGGTCTAAAAATAGATATATTTTTGTTAATGTTTTCTGTCTTTTTCAGCTATCTATATGCCGCCGACATTTCGTTGATGGTAATCAACTCATCAGTGGACTCGAAAAAATCTTAAAAGAATGTTTGAAATTTAACTAATTATGCGGTAATTCCCAAGACAGAAAACATTAATAAGGTATATTTTTGGACCTAAAATAATACATTTCATTTGGCTCTTAAAGCAAATAGGTTGAAGGTTGAATGGAGGGGCTCATCTGCCCATGTCTTACGACATACACCTAAGCCAATATAGGCTTGTTGTGTTAAAGGAAATAAATAATTAACTTCATTTTAGCAAATTCAATGTTGTAATATCAAAGAATAGCTTAATATACACAATAAAAAATTTTTGTTGGAAAGTAAAATATTTTTTAATGAAACGAATATACATACATATATTTTAATGATCATTTTTTCATGATATCATGATACTTTTGAAGGCAAGTGATTTAAATGAATTGTGCATGAAGGCCGAAGCGGCATTAACCCTGGCACACAACGGTGCTCAACAAAAAATGTTGAATGTAATCCGCACAAAACTGAAATCAGCTTATTTTTACAACAAACACAAAGATAGCTATATATGAGAAGTCACGCTTTCGGCAAAGCGCAGTAAATATTTCTGAACGGATGAAGTCTTCAGAAGTCCTTCTCGATGGGAAATTAAAATGGAAATAAGGCTCATATGTGTAGGTCAATCTGTAAAAGAGCCGTAGACACAACATGGGGGCTGAATCCAGAGATGGCAAAGTTGAGCTTTATAGTAGTGTTATCAGGTTGATTATGACTTACGTCTTTATGGAGTGGTGAACGTCTATGGATTTATTTCTGCAGAAAAACAAATTTTATATTCTAAATACAAGGTTTTAAAAATCTCTCAATTTTAAGTAAATTTTTGAAGGCATATCAACAAAATATTGGAAACTTTTTGGCAAACAATTTTAGATTTGAAACGTTAGAACTTCAAAAATACGTTTCCTGTATCATCGATGTTTGTACTACATATTATGGCTGTTTTGATACATGTGAAACGAATTTTCCGTCAGCTCAGTCGTTTTGATGCTGACATTAAAATTGATTTGATAAAAAAATCTATGAAATATATTTTTATGCAAAAAATAGCTTAAGAAAGTTGTTGTGCCTTAAAGGCAGTCAAGAGAAATTAGAAAACTAATTAAAAAAAAAAAAAAAAAAATACCATAAAGTATAAAAAAGTAGGTATGTTATAAACATTAGTTACCAAAAAATTGTTCTCTTGAGTTAATTTTCCAAATCACAAAGTAGGTATCATTTTTAATTTACTAATTTTTCTTTAATGAAAGTGCCCATAATGCCGTTGTTTTCCTTAAATGCAAATTTTTGATCGAAACTTTTTATCATCCCTGCTAAGAAGTTGTTCGAAAACCTAAAATCTGAAGCTGTCTCTTTAAAAGCGTAGGGTACCTACATATGTATACCGCAAAAGAAAAGGAATTATGATGAGGTGTTTAATACCTACAATACAAAGATAAAGACAAAAGAAGAAAAAAATTACATCAAGCAGAAATAAGTTTCCACAAAATTTTACAGCATTTTAAGAAATGTTACATAAAATGTTTAAAGCAACAACAGGAAAAAAAAATTTGCAAAACGAACTGGCAGCAGATGAAAAAAAAAAACAACTCCAACCAGCTTTTGGTTGAAAACAAAAGAAAAAATATATACATATGTATGTACATGAAACAAAATTCATAAACTGCACACTAGCCAAACAAACCTACACACACACAAATGTATACATGGACGTTTCGCATGCAAACACAAATATTGTCTACAACAAAAACTTTGCTGGGCAAAAGAAAAAAAAAGAAAAAAATTTTAAGTAAAACTTTCATGGGGGAGGAGAATTAAAACACAACAAGAACAACCTTTGGAGACAGGTTCTCTGAGCTCTCTTTGTGTAGTTTACTCACTTTTACTTACGGTTCTTATTAAGGCCGGGGAAAATACCAATCGGTGTAATTTTACTTCGGAGTAACCACTCTCAGTAAAATTCAATTCATTTGGCAATGCAAACAGTACGCGTGTGTAAGACAGGGAAAGAAAGAGCGCGCTTGTATTGTATTGATTTCTCGGCATGTATATGGTATTCAGTTGTTCGTTCATGATGGTGTCGGCTGTATGAAATATTGGAAACTTGTTTTTCCAGTCACAGCATAGTTCGCTCTTTTACTCTTACAGTGCTTATGGCAAATGTCTCTTTTCCACACTTCGGCTACATAAAGCCACAAGCTACATTTCCTTTTCCTGCCGTTTTCCCTCTGCATTGTCCAGAAGGCAACACGTTGTTGTTTGTTTTCTGGTGTTATTTGTAAAAAGCCCCAATATGTTGCTTGGTAGCCAGCAACAGCAATAGGCAAAAAAGATCACATAATCACCTCGTATGTAGTCGTTCACGCACTTTGTTCGTGGTTGGTCGCGCAGACGTGGGTAACGTAGCCCTCTGTGTATTTTAACGTTTGTAGTTTTGTATTTTTGCTGTTTCCAGCCGTGTTCGTGTGTTTGGAAAGCAAATAGAAAATAAAACATTAGCTGAACATTTTTTTGTCGGTTATTCTGCTCACCAGCTCTCTCAATTTGTTGGTTTATTAATTTGTTTCTTTTTTTTTCTTAAATGAAATCAAAAGAGTATCTGTGCATGGTTGCTGGATTAGAAGTGTGTGCGTGTGTATGTATGTGTGTGTTTCGTGCTGATTCCATTGTGTTTTGTGTATTGTTGTGTTGAAGTGTTTGGAAAATAATCACACCGTCGCAAATTTTTGATTATGGTCTTTAATGGTTAGTTGTTGATGTTTTTTACAGCGGTAATGTTGTGTGCCGTTTGTCGTGCCGTCTGTACGTTTTACTCGCCATCAAAATCAAGCACTTACAAAAATTAATGTGTTTGTTACTCAAATTACATTAGCAGCAAACAGAAAACACGCGTAATAATCATTAACCTGCAATGAGAATTCCTCCAAAAAAATTTATAATCACATTAAAACGCGTCGCGACCGCAAATTAATAACATCAAGAAAATACTTAAATTATCCCTTTCAATAAAAAAGCATATAATCATTAAAAGAGCTTTTTTATTAAGTGCTTAAGAATATCAATATCAAAGAAAGTGAGCAAAAATATTTCAATAAAACAATAAACAAAATTAAATCAATTAATTTTCCTATGAAAAAATTATTTAATTAATTCTTATTTTAAATCTAACTAGAACTTATCAGTGAACAATCACCAAAAATAAACCGATTACTTAAAAAAAAAATTTTTTTTGTGAGTGTAACGATTCCATTCTTTAGAAAAAAAGTTGCTGCTTATTTTTTGTTGCTGCTTTTGAATAAGTGTCATCAATTTTAATTACACTCATTTTTTTCATTGAGGTTTGGATGTTGTCGTTACAACAAAATCAGCTGCTCTGAACTGTAATTAAAAGTTTGTTTACCTTTACGCGCTTCTCTCTCTCTCTCTCTGCTAAAATAAACGCTAAAGGGTGTTTGTGTTAATTAAATTAATTAATTTTAGATAAAGAATAACAAAATCCAAAAAAAAGTAACAAAAATTTAAAAAAAAAACATTGATTGCAAATTTCTAAAAAGTGTACCCAGCTCTTTGAAAAATATAATTTTGGTTTTACAAAAAGTGTTATAAATACAATTTTTTATATTGTATGAAAACACAGTAAAGGATTTTCATAAGAAATCCTTAGAAAAGCTTATAAGCTTTTTGTGTCTGTGAGTTGTGCCAAACAAAGCCTTCAAAATTTTAGATAAAGTGGCCTCAATAGGCGCCAACACGCTTAATTTCACTGATCTAGGGAGCCCCTACGAGGGGCCTCCCAGTACACCGCAATCCGGCATGGATGCGCCGGATGCTCCTCACACCCCCAAATACATGGACGGCGGCTCAACGGCCAGCATAACGCCGGGTGCTGGTTCGGGCGGTGGTGGCGCCAGCGGTCCAACCGGTGGCAACATACCGGGTAAATCGGCGTTCGTTGAACTGCAACAGCATGCGGCCGCGGGGTAAGTGGGAAGAAGTTTTTCAATTTTGAAAACAAATTTTCAAATTTTTAATTTTTAGTTTTTAGTTTTTCAAAATTCTGAAGTGGCTGCTAAAAATAAAAAAGTTTTTTTTTTCATTTTCTTAACGACAATGAATCGTGTGTCCATCACCCATGAAAACTTGCTCAAGATTTTATTTTTAAGGGCCATTATCTGAAGCTGTATTTACGGATTACATGTGGGAACAGAATATACTCTTTTTTTTTTGGTATTCATTTACGGCGAAGAGGCATGTGTCGAACACAAATATTTCTGGAAGATTTTATTATTAAAGGATATTAGTAGACAAATTTGGAGCGTTTAGCTGAAACTTAACTTATATTCCATATATTTTAATGCTTAGCGGGTTGTATATGAGAACAGAAAATTCTTTTCGATTCAGTTTTATATCTATCTATTATAGATATACAAATTTTTCTAGAATAAATATTGTGGACAGATTTTTTGAACGCCTGAGTCAAGTGATTTCCACAAATAGAAGTGTCTTTCATTTATGCCATAAAAAAAATTCTTGTATTCATTAATTTAACTTTATAGTTAACCTTTATGATTTACGATTGTTAGCTGTTTTATCGGACTTTAGGGCTATCCAATCAACCTAACCTAACCTTAGGGCAATTTTACTTTCTCAGAATTTTTTTTTAGAAAAATTCCTTTTATATGCAATCTATTTACACTCGATTAAATGATAATCAAATTTATACAAAACGCTTAAAAAATTTACAGAAGCAACGTTAGGTTCCATTAAATTTAAGTTCCATTAAATTTAACCATGCTATATTATATGGATACACTCAGAAAACTTTGTCAGTAAAATTAACTGAAAACACTCTTTAAAACAAATGGAACTTTATTTAAAAACCGTCCTGTTTATTTTTCATTTAAATTTACTAATTACTTCATTTGAATTTAGGTAATTTCGGTTAGGTTAGATTGAATGGAGGGGCTCGTCTGCCCATGTTTTACGACATATGCCTAAGCCAATATAGGCTTGTTGTGCGCTCCGTGGGTTTAACCGTGAACCAGTTTGACTCATAGGTCTATATGAACTCCGTGTCATTCACAAAGTTCCTTAGTGTCCTCCAGCATACGCCCCGTAATTGGCTTATGTCTGGTAAGGTATCTCTCCCAAAATGTCTGGATCGTATTTGAATTTAAATGTTAAAAAATGTTATTTGAATTTAAATTTAAAAAAGTCTACGCAACCCAATCGCTAAAAATAATGATTTTTCCTTTATTTTGACTGTCAACTAATTCACGGGTAATCAACTTGTAAGAAATTTTTTTTTCTTAGGTGGCATTTTATATGATTATAGTTTTCTATCTGTATTATCTCCTTTTTCAATTTAATTTTTGTTCTGCAAAGTCTCTACTGAGGTTCAAACAGACAACATCTCGACTTGAAATCAGCTACCATACCCACTCAGCCGTCGCAACAATCAGCACAAATTCAACAACAATCAATTTAAGTTAAAAGTATGTATGCAACAAATGTATGCAGGAACCAAATTATTAATATGTGTATACTTATTAACAGCTTAGTCTCTTCACGTAGTATGTGTAACATAAGTTACAACTGTCATTATTAACTGTCAGCGAAAATCCGTATTTATCTGTAGTTAGTTTTTTAAGCAACTGTACAAATCAGTTGAAATTAAAATTTCATTGATATTTAAACGTTTTTCATTTCAAAATGACTGCACAGATTACTTCTGGAATAAACTACGGTCAGTTAGTGCAAAAAAAAAAAAATTCTGAGTGTAGTAAAAATCCAAACATTCCTTTAAGTTTTTCGAGTCTACTGTAGAGCTGAGTAGCATCAACGAAATGTCGGTGGCATATAGAGGCCGAAAAAAGATAGACCACGGGTCTGCTTTAGTATAAAGGTTCCAATTGCAGTAGTATGGAAAAACAAGACGCTGTCATATTTTGTAAGTGAAGCCAATGTTGGCTAAGCCCGGCCGCAGGCCTGTTGTCAAAAACAAATTTTGCATGCCTATGAACAAATTTTGGGAAGTGAAATAAAATACAATGCGATTTAGCTGCTTAAAACTGTTTCTGAGTTCTCAATTTTAAGTTCTGTGCAAAAACTATTCACTGGTTGCACTGTTTTATCAATGTTTTACTGTTTTTCCTTAGTAAACTCCTCAACATCAATATCGAATTATTAACAAACTACCAGCCTCCCTCGTTATAAGCCTTTTCTTTCAAAGCCTGGCTCTTTGTTCTAAAGTTTTCCCCAGAATAATGTGATTTTATAATATTTTATTTTGTAGTCCCCTGTATAATTGTAGAACATTTTCAAAAGTTGGCACAGCCGCCGCCTCTTTTCTTTCATCTGCCGCCGATTATAAATATAATCAGTCTTTGTTGCAAACTGCCCTTGAAACCCTTGCAGATATTGTAGGGTGTAGAAAATGGGCCATTCGCTAAAAGAGCACAGCAACAAAGTAAAGGAATTTGAGATTTACGTCACTGGAACAAATGTGCTTAATCAAAAACCATTACAAATTGGCAATTGTAAGGAATCTCAATTCTAAAACAGCTACTTTTTTCGTTTCTGCGTATTAAAATCTGTGCTTAAAAGTTTTTGCGGCGGCTGCGATGCCTAAAAAACTACCTGTGCTGCAACTAAGCTGATGTTGAGACAGTTCAAAGGAAAATTTTTAATATTAATTGAACCTTTTACTCGAACTACATATATGAATTACAATTGCTAATAATTGTATCAGAAATCGATTATACTTCCACAATATTGAGAGAGATATTTTTGTGATAAAATTATATGATCGTATTCAAAAAAATTAAAGTCTTTATTATATGTGTTTTATTTGCAAAATTTCCATACAAAAATTTTTTAATTTGGATATGCAATAGATATTATTTTTTTTTTGAATATAAGCCGTAGTGATCAACTTCTTAAAAAAGACAAGAAAAGTAGCGTTGAAGGCTTATTGACTGGGGTAAATACCTTGGCTGTTTCACTCCCACCACGGCGCACATCAACACACAAATTTGCTTAGAACCCGGGCAATGACTAATTCTTTACTGTTTTTAAGCGATTGTTTTTATATTATTGTTTTGTTTCAAAGCTACAATTAATTGTATGAGTCGGAAATTAATTTTTTGATTTTTTTTCCAATGCGGCAATACCTTCTAGGCTACGCGACATAGTTTTGTTTTGTCATATTTCTGGGAGCATTCACTATTTGACCTATCACCAGCTTTCGTTTGGACGTTAAGTTATGGGACACCCTGTACAGAATTCGGCACGGTCGCATATAGCATTCTTGCGCTAATTTTCTCTCGGGCCGCTAGTCTCGGAATGACCCCTTCACATGCATTACATTGTACTAGAAAATGGGAAGGTGAAAAAACGGAGTTTGCCAAGCAAAGAAGAAAAAAAATCAAAAAAAAAACATTTATCGTTGCAGAGTTGATGAGTAAATCTGTCAGTAAGCTGCTGTTAATTTGTGCAAAATCAGCTTTGCCGAATAGCAATATTTTCGTTAACTATACAGTACATAATCTTTATTAATTCAGGTCCAAAAATAGACCTTTCAAATGTTTTCTGTAATCAAGGCAAGAATTTTATATGGGGGGAACCCAGATGAGGAAAACACGGGGGGCTTGCTAAGTCTTAGCAGGCCCCCCGTGCTACTTAAGTAGATTGATGAGAGTTCTGATAGGCCACTGTCAACTAGTGGCGCATCTCAACCGCATAGGAATAGCGGGAGGAGATGAATGTAGAGCATACCGTGAACAGCGCACTTTGAGCTGATCTAATGGTTATGCGTGCATCACTCGTAGATTTTCGTTGGCCCAGAAGCGATAGTTTTGTTTGTTCATGTTCAGCCGCTGAGGCGGAAATGAGCCTCATCGCTCATTATGATTTTGGTTCAAAAATCGTCCACTTCGCCATAGACACGATTATGCCACATTCTTGGAGAGTGTGTCGCTCCATCGGCTGTTCACTTGTATTCTACAACTGTCTAGCTTTCAAATGGTAAAGTGGATTTGACAAAATAAGAGCAACATCCAATAGGGTGATTTCTTTTGGCCCACTTATTATTTAGAATAAAGAACATTTCTGGTGCATAAAAAATGCTTTTTTTGCTTTTACAATTTGTAAATCTATATGTTTATTATGCACTACTTAATTTTCTTGTCAAAATTCAGCCTCAAAAAATACAAAAATTTCGAAGATATCTGATATTCTTTGGTTGGGCCTCGTGGACCTCTCAATTAAATACCTTTCAGGCACATCTCTTTCTTACAGTCCAACCTAAATTATTGCTTCAACCATATTTGTGCTGCCTAAACCATTCATTTTGTATGGAAATACTGTGCTAATTTAGTTTTAGAATATTATGGTGGTAAATTTGGCCCACCGTGTATCTAAGCAAGCAGCATTTATGTGTGAGTGTATGCATGGGTGTGTGAGTGTGGCTTTGTATGAAAGCCATTCCTAGTTATGAGTGTCACCACATATTTCACAGTGACTTATTGGTATAATTTTTATATGTCTGTCTTAACTGTCAACCAATCTGACTGACAGTTGTTTTGTTTTTGTTATTTTTTGTGTTTTTTGGCCTGTGCACAAAGTAGCAAAAGAAACGTATTCCCTGAAACATGAAACATTTTACACTTTTACTCTTCCAACTGAAGACATTCGTTCGTTCGTTCGTTCGTATGTCTGTTTTGTCTAAAAACTGTCTATTCATTTCTTAAATGATTTTTTGTTTCTAATGCTTTTTTTGCTTTAATAGAGTCATGGCAGTTGCTGTTGTTTCTTTATTTCTTTTAGATGGTTTCTTGTGGCCTCTGAAGCGGAGGATAATAAGGAAGGAAAAGTGTTATAAATTTTTTTAAGCTGCCACAAACTTTTTGCTTAAAATGGTTAAATTATGACAGGCTGATGATTAAGTTTAGTAATTTTCGCTGACTTTTTTTGTTTGGTAGTTTCTTTGAAGATTGTGTAAAGCAAGTGTCTTTTTAGCAGAGAGACACAAAAAACAATGACAAAAAAAGAGCTGCTCACTTTGATAATGTTCTCTCAATTTGGTTGCATCATTTAATTAAATTAAATGCCTTAAACAGCTGTTAAGTATTTGAGTAATTGCTCAGTGGTTTAAAAGAAGCAGAAGAAGAAGAAGTTGCATTTCATGAAAACATTATGAAGTAAATGCTATAGAAAAGTTTGTGTACAGTAGGACGGGGAGATTTGTATGAACAAAGCTTTTTCGATAACTTTGGACAAAAATCATTTTCGAGAGATGTGATTAAAAAGAAGTTGGGGTATGGGTTCCGTGTGTTCGAAAATATATTGGAAGGTTGGCTCTTAAAGAAAATAAATAATTAGATTACTAAATGAATGAAATGAAAATATACAAAAATCTGGTATTGTCAATAAGGCGCGTTAGAGGCTTTCTACATGAGACCAACGAAATGCAAAATTATGAATGAATTTGTACTTGCTCTTGGAACGTGTTTGCATGATCAAATGATTGGTCGCTTTTAAGTTGCATTAGCTCACTAAGCCGACATAACCCTAAAGTAAACCCTTGTGAACAAAATTGCCACTGGGCAAAAGCAAATTTTGCACTAAAATAAATATGTTTGTAGCGATTACTTCAAACAAATTTATTAAATATTGTTTGCTCCCAATCAGGAAATTATACTTGGCATACAGAAAGGAGTGATAAATCAAAGAAGAAGATAAAGAAGTCCTGCTTTTAGCTTAGCATTAGCTTACTTTTGTTAAATTTGTGAAAGTAGAGTTATAATCCGTAGATGTCAGTAGGTTTAAATTTTAATTAATAATCAATTTATTCAATCAAACAATATACAACTAAAATTTTCAATTTTAAATAGATATTGACATATCTAATCTCCATAGAGCATTAGCCGAGTTACAAGAATATTTTAATAAATGGCGAATTACATTAAATTATGATAAAACTCAAACTATGTATATATTTCTCTGGAAAACGTAAGCCATGCTTTTACCACAACAAAACCTTTATTTTAATAATATTTCGGTTGAATGGGAAAGGGAAGTTAAATATCTAGTTGTTATACTTGATCCTAAAATTAAATTCTCAAACCATATTTCATATATAGTGAATAAAGTTAAAAAGCTAATCACAATATTATATCCATTTATTAACCGAAAGTCTAGTCGCAAATAAGAAATTAATACTAAAAACAATTTTTCATGCTGTCATATTTTATGCAGCTCCTGTATGGTCCCCAAGTCTCTCAGAATAAGGTATTAAAAATAATGTACAATTTGCCATGGTTTTTCTCTACAGAGCGCCTTCATGCACTTGCGGATATAGAATTAGTAAGAGTCAAAATAGAAAGACTAACTGAAAGTTTCAACACCAGGTGTTTGAGTTCTGAGTATGCTCATATCAATGAGCTCGTACCATCATAGTAGTAGTTATTTAGTTAGTTAAGTATGTAGTTTGAATTGTTTTTATTAAAATATGTATATAAAAAATTCAAATAGGTTTTTGTAAATTTTTTGCCTACGAAATTCCTTTAATCATTTATGTACGTAGTCAAAATAATATAAGAATTTATAATTATTAAGCTGGAAAAGAAGTCTCTTGAACTCTTAACATTGTGAATTATAGTTAAAACCAAATGTAAAAAGATCATAAATAAATAAATAAAATAATAAAAAATAGATATTGATTGAGCTGGTGTTAAAATGAGTCCACAGTTGCTCACAGTGCTGGATAATTGCTCGTCGTTTTCTTAAAGCAGAAATCACAATTTGCTAGTGCGAGCCACCCTGCAGGGTGACTCATAAAACTCACGCGTAAATCACGCGTGACACAACATTTTCACGACCACCGCACATCTCTAGGTTTGATCATTCTTTCTCTTAACTATTACCAACTATTACCACATTTCATTAACTGTTTTGTTTTATACGGCATCACAAAAAAACGCCATTTTCTTCCATACAAAGTTTAAATATTTTTTAATAATATTTTGCGCACTAACGCACAAATTGCGGTTAAAAACAAAAAGGAATTGAAAAAAAAACTCCAAACATGTGCGGTTGGCTGAAATATGGCGTGTTTGTAATACAGTATAGAAAATATAGAAAAAAGAAAAGAAAAAAACTGTGAGCTAATGCACAAAAAAAAAAAAAGAAAACAAAAAACATATGGTTGCTTTAAAACTATACAAACCGTGTAAGCAATACTTTTTTCAATAGATATTACGAAGTACAAACAAAATATTTCGGTTACACAAACTCCCCAATGGCCTGAAGCTCGCAGGTATGAGCATGTGTGCGTGTGTGCGTTTGTTATGTGCGTTTGCTTGTAGTTGTGGCTTACCACTTCCGTTTCCGTGCTAAACTTACAACAACAACAACAATAGAAACAACTACAATACAAGGCATGTAATAAAACAACATTTGCGGTCAATCGACACTACAACAAATGAAACCGTTTGATTATTAATATTTCATAAATTGTCCAAAAAAACTATTTATTTAAGAGAGACATATTTCTGTTGTGTGGCATAAGAACGGTGGTTTATTTAATATAAAACAGGATAAAATCAAAATTTATTAAAAAAATGCATGTAATATTCATATACATACACACATATATGTATGCTTTCACCGATAATAATGAAAAATAAAATCAACTTGAAACACATTTCGCCTCTATTTTTTGAAATAAAATTTGTTCTAAAAAGGGCTTTTAGTTTTACAATGTTTATAAATATTTAATAAGAACTGAATTTTTATTTTTAAATACCATTCTTAATAAAGCTAATAACTATATTGTTTTTGGTCTAGAAATGGACCTTATTAATGTTATTTTATATATAATTTTTGACCTTTATTGTTCAAATTATATTTTTCTTTCTTTATTATTCGATATTTCGCTAACAATTTGTTAGCATCGTCAGGAATCTTTAATAAAATAAAAAAAATTAAAGATTCCTGACGATGCTAACAAATTGTTAGCGAAATATCGAATAATAAAGAAAGAAAAATATAAAGACCTACAGCTTTAAAAAATAGTGTTGTCGACTTTATTAATGTATGTGCCGCCGATATTTCCTTGACGCTACTAAACGTAATCAGTAGACTCGAAAAATTCTTAAAAGAATAAAAACCAACTACTTATTCCATAATTCCCATGAACAAAATGAGAATCGGAAATGTCCGAGCAAACCTTTAATACACTAATAAATAACACTGTACAACAGTGAAAATGGGTTAAATAAAAAAATAGGGGGGTGATATGTATTTTGGTGCTCTAAATGCAAATCTGCTTTCAGTTTTCCTGCATTACGTAAGGATTTTTTTTATGGACGTGGCTAAGTTTGCCCTCTAAATTATGGAGTTACACCCAAAATTCAATTTTGAATTTTCCCCATAATTCAATTTTTTTCAATTTTAATGAATGTCACATTCAAAGATGCGCTATAAAATTTTATTTCGAATACTGGCAAGCAATTGGTTTTTATATTTTTCCTTATCAAAAATATTCCGAAATTAATGGCGGAAAAACTATTTTTCATGCAAAATTAGCTTCTTTTTTATTTTTAATATTCAATAAAAGAAAAATAAATAAAAATGCTCAACATTTTAAATTTTCCTAAGTTCAGCATGTCTAAGAAATAAACTAAGCTATAAATCATAAAAATCCATAAGCAAATGTTGATTTTATTCACAATTTAAAGCGAATTTACTTCCTCAGAATTGAGAAAGATTTTCTAGAGACAAAATTGAAGTGATTAAATTTTTTTTAAAGAAGACAAGAATAGTGCAAGACTTACTGGCTGGGGTACATGCCATGGCTGTCTCACATCCACCACAATGCTCGTCAGTACCCAAATCGTTTCGAACAAATTGTAGTCTGTTTTTAAGCAGCAGCTTACAGCCTATTTAATCTTATTGATCCACCTGACATTTTATCACTATGTTTTTCTGTTGATTGGAATATAGTTTATATTCTCTCACCAACATCCAATTGAGTTTTGCGTTTGTTGCTATTGTATCAGTAATAACAATAGCTTCGAAGTTTTTGCCGAGACCAGCGATGTTTAAGCTGGGCATTACTTTGTTGTTTTTGTACAATTCTAAATATGAGTCAAGTTAAAAAAAAAAAAAAAAATTATATTTAATCATGTTAATTTTGTACTGTAGAGTTTCTGAAATAAGTGGGATTTTACCTTTTTAGCAAGAACTTTTTACATATAAATTTTTCATATTCGTATTGTGGCCACATTCTATAATTTTGAGAATATCTTCATCATTTCTTTAGTATGTGTTGAAATTAAAAATGTTTTTAGATCATTTTCATTTTGAGTGCGGACTTTCTCTTACTGCATTAAGCCCACATTAATATGTTTGCTGGGCTCTAAATTTTATAATATTTTTTTTTTTTTGCTTTTAACAAACAACAAACAAATTTATTTCTTGTTGATAAAAAAATTTTTATATCCCTTCTGTTTCTTTTGAGGTATTTTTTTTTCATTTCTATTTTTAAGTATTTTTATTATTGCTTTATTTTGTGTATAAAAATAAAAATATATTTCTTGCAATAAAACAGATTTAGACACGCAAACTTTTTTTATGCGCATACGGTTTTTCTACTTCTACTTTTCATTCTTTTTTACAAATTATAAATTATTGTCGGTATAATTTAATATTTTCTTTTGTTTGTTTGAAGTCAGTAGAAATGAATACAAATCTCGTTTTATATAATTTATATTGCTAAATATAATATACACTTTTTCTATTATGATTTTCTATTACAATTGCAGTTACGGCGGCATACGAAGCAGCTATCAACACTTTGCACCACAAGGTGGTCAAGATTCTGGTTTTCCCAGTCCACGCAGTGCTTTAGGTTACCCATTCCCGCCCATGCATCAAAACACCTATTCCGGCTATCATTTAGGCAGTTACGCGCCGCCATGTGCAAGTCCACCAAAGGATGGTAAGTTTGATTTTTATATACATATTTTTCTTTAATGTGGTATGAAAATTTATGAATCAAAAAAATTTTATATGACTTTTTGCAAGAAAAATTTGAATCGCTGAAACAGTTGCACTCTGTGTAGAGTGATAATTTAAATTTGATTTTAGAGGCATATTTGGGGACCAGGGACCTACTCCAGTGAGGCAGTTTACTGAGGCATGAACATTTTTTTTATTATTTACTTATGAGATTTTAACTGAGCCAATTAATTAACTGATTGCGATTGAGTTGCACTGGTTGTGACTACCGAATCCCTTTTTTGGTTATTGCAATCGATGTTTTCTTTTTCACCACTTATACAAGGAAGGGGAATTTCAATCATAGCAAGGAAACATGAATAAAACATGACCTTTTACTCAGAAACCAGTTGATTCAATTTTGAAATCTACTACAGTTTCTCAAACTCAATAAAGCGACCTTTTTATTTGTATTCGAAAGACACCTGTCTTACCATAAACATGTGACTAAGTCTATAACTATTTATCAATTCTCCTGCTGACATTTTATTAAAATAATTTCTAAATAGATTATTCAAAATGCCTTTAAACTGGATGATTGATTTGATTAAATGCTTAGTACATAAAAAAAATCCACAACGTTGTTTGTACATATTTATTTCAGCAGCAGATTTCTGTTGAATATTCAAGGCATCCTCATAGTTATGATTTATTCATCAAACTTCGTTTTTTTTTTTTTTTTGTAAAGTGATGAAGTATCATTTAATGAAATTTCCTTCTCATATCTAAATAAACAAATCTTTAATTTTTTCTTTAGATAAAAAAAGAAACTTAGCTCATCTTCATTGAATGAAATAATCGGTTAAAGAAAAAATTTTGTTTCAGATTGTACGCATTTTGTATGGTCATCAACAACAGCTTCTACAAGACTTAAAAGCTCTCAAAAGCAAACACTTGAACCAGACTTTTGACGCTTCACAATTTAAGCAAAAGAAAAAAAAATCGTTTTTTTTTCTTTTGTAGGTAGAACACTAAAACATGACAACAGACAAAACGTCGGTCGGACAACAGCAAATTCGGAAAGATACTGAGAAGTTTAAAGCTACAAATGAAATTGTGTACGAATTTGTTGCAAAGATTTTGAAAAGTAAAATTTGTGTATTATTTAAATTGATGCATTGAAGCATCATGTACCATTAAAGAAAACATAAGAGCTGAGAATAGTTTTCAGTAATACAGCAAGATTTTCAAATTTTAATTGAAACGAGAGAAAATAATTTTTTGATAAAATATATCAAGCTAACACAGAACTAGTCACGTGCTTGGTGCAATAATGGCAGCAAGCGATTTGTATAAAAATATGGAGACACAAAGCTGTGGACTAGATGTCTTTTTTATTTTTGATTTCAGAGTTTCATTTGTTTGATTTATGTTTGAATAAGTCAGCTGTAATTTGTTTCAGCTGAACATGGCAATGCCATAAATATTCTACATCTAATATGTTTCGATTTATTGTTATTGAAAGTGATCCAAAAAAAGAACGTCTGAAAATGCCAAAAATTAGCTTGGAGACGGGATTTAGTTGGTTCAATAAACTATAAATTAAATTTCCTCATAAGTTGATATAAGCGGTTATCGCTTGTACGCGCATAATTTCATTTTATAAAATCGTTCTTTTGCCCCAAACGTCTTATATCTTGATTGGTGTTTGCCAAAAATCCTATAATTTGAATGTTATTTTTGTTTGAATTATATGATTTTTTATCAAATGCTTTAAAATCACTTCATCTAAAATCGTATGACTTAATCAAAATCACTTAGTTTTGAAATCTGTTGAGTTGAAAGTACAGGATTAATATTATGTGAGTGAACACAACATGGCTCAAAGTCACATAGTTTAAGTTTGAAATAGTACAAAACAGCTCGATTTAAAATTGCATGACCTTAAATAACATAATTTAAAATTTAGTGATTGAAAACCACCTGATATGAAATCTCTTTTAAAAATACATGATATATGGTTACGAGCATAGGTCACATGATTCGATGTCATACGGCTTAAGTCTCATGAATTGAAACCACCTAATTTATAATCACATTTCATAAAAATTCGTGATATATAATTATGACTATAGATCACATGATGGGAATTTGTATGTTTGAAAGTCACTTGATTGAAATTTTCATGACCCAAAGTCACATGATTTATACACACTTTTTTTTTTAAATAGATAATATATATTCTGGATACTCGTTCTTCGACCTTTTTTATTTAACTTTATTAGGTTTTATAAATGAGCGTAAGGTCACTTAATTCTCAATAAATATATTTTCTATTTATTGATAAATTTTTCGATATTTCGATACGCCTTTGTGTACCTTCTTCAAGAAAATGTGTTTTATATTATTTTATAAATTTTCAAAATTAAGATTTGTTTTGAAATTTGAAAATTTATAAAATAATAGAAGACACATTTTCCTGAGAAGATACACAAAGGTGTATCGAAATATCGAAAAATTTATTAATAAATAGAAAATATATTTATTGAGAATTAAGTGACCTTACGCTCAATTATAAAACCTAATAAAGATAGATAATATATATTTATAATTATAGATCACTTGACTGAAAGTTTTATGCCATAAAATCACATAATTTGCATTTATTCACTTGACTAAAAATTACCCGGTTCAAAGTGCTTCGGCTTGAGTCACTCAATTAAAATCATTTCCTTAAAATCACATGATTCAAAGCCATATAATTTTAAGCTAAGGCCTGTTACAATAACTTGTCGAGAGTTAAAGAGAGGATTTTATGGTCCTAATTTTGCAGTAAATTTTAAATTATGAAAACTTTAATAGTCCTCATGTTTAAAGACTTGTTGAGGCCAAAAAAAACTCTAATGTAAAATTATAAAGTTTACTTTACTTTAAAATCACTTGAGCCAAGACCATGTATCGCAAACCACATAATTTGCAGTTATATACTGTGAAATCATGCGGCGAGTCATGATTAAGAGTCACTTGATGGAAAATCTCTTATGTTTTCTTACTCACATGATCATCCAAAATTTCATGATTTCACATACTTCAAGATGATTTCAAACCACACGATTTAAAACCACATAATATAAATTCATGCGATTTAAAATAACTTCACTTCATAGCATAGGACTAATTAGCATCACATAATTTAAAATCGCCTGCCATTTAGATTTACAAATGCTACTGTTTTTTTTACATCGCTGTGATTTTAGCAGACTAAAACATTTTTAGGAGTGAAATTGTTACTGTTTAACAACATCACGTTACTAAGAATTTGGCATTGCAATTGTTGCAGATACTTATACAAAACTGAACTTATCAAGAAACTAAAGAAGACAATTATCCGGAGATAAGTGATATCAGATGCCCTTTAGCCAATGTTTAACGCCATTGGCGTTGCTCAATGTAGTCTTCGCTTTAAATAAAGGCGAAATTTAGATTATGAATTAAATAAAAAATATATTACACAATATTCAAACCGAACTGAACTTAATTATTTATTTGCTTTAAGAGGTAATTGAAATGTATTATTTTAAGTCGAAGAATACAACTTATTATTCTCATTTAGTTCATAGGAATTTTGTGGAATAAGGAGTTGGGTTTCAAAATTTCCTTTAAGATTTTTCGAGTCTACTGATGAGTTGATTAGCATCAACGAAATGTCGGCGGCCTTCGATATGAAGGCTGAAAAAGACTGAAAAGATTAATAAGGTTTATTTTTAGACCTAAAATTATATATTATACAATAATTTTTATTTTTATTGAAAAACAGTTTCTCTTATTGAAAAATAGTTCATGGGATAGAACCTCGATGGCTTAGAATTTTAAAGGCAATTTGCAAAATGTATGATTAAGATGTAACGTTTACTTTAACGACAACTTGCCCTTAAAGTCCACGTTAATTTTTAATTGTTCATTATCATCCATCAGTGAGTTGAAATTCTCAAGCCCAATTGCCATTTACGAAATATATTGCACAACTTTTTTTTAACCTAAAAGACCATCACTATTTAAATTTCCAAAGCGATGAGAAGGAAACACCCGTTCTATCCCTGTTGGAAAATCAAAACGGAAATTTTTATTTTTAACTCCCATTTAATCACAAAAACCTCATTCTTAATTTTGGGGAAGTTAAACTCTCCCAGTGCGAGACTCCGATAAAATTATTAGCAATTATAAAATCATATAGTGCGACTATAATGTTAAAATTAATTCGTAAAATTTGCTGGGCCCGGCGTAAACTTGGAAACTGTTATTATCACTGATACAATAGCAAGAAACACAAAACTCAATTGGAAATCCATAGATTGTTGGTGAGAGAACAGAATATATATTCCAATCAATCGAAAAACACAGTGATAAAAGTGGCAAGTTGATCAATAAGATTGAATATAGGCAGTCAGTAATAAAGGGCTTAGATAGTAGAATGTCTATAAGCTGCTGCTTAAAAACAGTTTACAATTGGTCTGGCTGCTGATGAGCGCTGCGGTGCATGTGAAACAGTTCTGGCATATATCCCAGCCAGTAAGTCTTCAACTTAACTTTTCTGGTCTTCTTTTAAAATGTCGAGCACCTGAATTTTTGTCACAAAAGATCTTTTTCAATTTTGAGGAAATAAAAATCGAACTAGAAAGCCCCATAAAATTATTAACAATCGAATGCCAAATTAGTGGCCCTTCAATGTAGTGTAATTCTTAATCTGAAATTTATTTTTAGGCTAAATTTAAATTAAATCATTTGTCTGATTTTTCGTGTAATTTATTCGTATAATTAATTTTAAGTGATTTTTATTGTGGCCAAATTCACACTTGTCTAAAGCTCTTATGAACCTGAAAAAAAAAACTACTTAGTTTTCAAGGGTCCTTAAACAAATAAATGTGCGATGTTAAAGATGAAGAAATAAAAAAATACCGAAATAAAAAATGCTTTCTCATTGCTTTTTTTTCAGGCGTACAAATTTGAGCAGTGAGTGTGTGTGTGTGTGTGAATGTTTTCATTTGCCTCTTTTTATTGCATTGATCTTT
Organism: Sturmia bella; assembly: GCA_963662145.1. Lineage (NCBI taxonomy): Eukaryota > Metazoa > Arthropoda > Insecta > Diptera > Tachinidae > Sturmia > Sturmia bella. Next base: position 16,494,135 of record OY759172.1, on the reverse strand, counting down.
TAATTTTAAACAGCAGCTTTTTTTTTGTCGTTTTTAAGTAATCGGGGTTTGTTTAACACACAAAAACCAGCCGGGCACACACTCATTTGTGTTGACAACTCCCTGCTGAGTTGAATGGTCAACTGATTGAACCTTGTTTTGATTAAAAAACAAAGTGTGAAAGGGGAAAAATCGTTTTCAGGAGTAAAAAAAATTTAATAAATTTATATATATATATATATATATTTTTTTTTTTGGCTTGAAACACAAACTGTGATTGGCCTCACTTTTGGCTAAATTCTAATTTTGACATCGTTTATCATTTGAAATGAAAACCGGTTGCCAGAAAACTGACAAGTGTCGGTGTTAACATGATGTGTTTTCTTACCAAACAAGAAAAAAGCAATTAAAATGTTAAAAAACTGCAATAAATATTTAAATAGTTTAAAACATTATACAAAAAAAAGGAGAAAAAAAAAAACACCCACAAATAAAATGTGCATTCAAAACGTTTATTATTTGCTTATAAACGTTTCAAGAGTCAGGTCTAAATTAAGTTTTTATTTTGTCATGAGTAAAAATCGTAAAAAAAACAAAGTGGAAATAAATTTTCAAACAGTGCAAATATTTGTGACTGCTATTGTCAGAGTCAGAGTCAGAGTCAGTGTCATTGTTTTTTTTTCTTTTTGCCTAAAAATCAGTTTAATTAAATTGCTACAAAGTGAGAAAAAAGATATAAAAAAAACATTCGTTTTTTTTAGCTTTTTGTACATCATCAAGGTTAAAAAAAAGCTTTGAGTTTTTGTCAAGCATGTGAACTTTTGAAACTACGAAGCGGGAAAAATTGTTTATAAATGATTTCTTTTTTCTGAAATCACTCATGCGGCAAGTGTTTTGAAATCATCGAAATTAATAGAACAGAATAGAATAAAAACTAAGCAAACTAAGAGTACTATAGAAGGCAAAGTAGAATCTTAAATACCCTTTGATATTCTTAAACGTAAACACTCTTCACACACAAAAACGACCGCTTGGTGTTAGCGATCTATTTTTGATGTCACTAAATTTGAATAAACAAAACTTTAATTTATCACAATTTTTCTTTTTAACAAACACAAAACTGCGAAACTTTTGGCTTGTCTGCAGAAACACCCAAAGCCTTCGGCTTCGGGGACTCTTAGTAGGACACTCTACCAATTCATCCATCGAGGCGCTCATTTGAGTTTATACGTCCCTAGTTTATGCTAAAATACAAGAATAGTAACAATGTTCTAGGTTGGGTTGTAGATTATATATAAAATACCTGCATATTTACTAGTATCTTTAAAAGTATCTATGCTTCAAAAAAACTTCATTTATTTATTTAAATAAAAATACAAATTTCCATTTCAATAAGCTTTTACTTCTATTATTGCTGCATGCGAATTGCTTAATTTAACAAATCAATTCAATTATACCATATTCAAACAAAAATCAAACCCTTTTACAATTTCTAGATGAATCTCCATATAACAACCGTAAAGTTTCTAACTACAGCCCAACCGAACTTAGACTACAATTAGCGCAATATACAAAGAATGACTGGTCAAAATATGCTAGAGATATAACGGGTATGTATGTACATATATATTTCCACAACCAAAAATTACGCTTGTATTTTCTAATTAAGCTTTAAAGCTTTTGTCAGAGCTTAGAATTTGCAAGGATTTTCCTTCACCAAAAATTTCTTTAACTAGTTTTTAAATTATTGACAAAAATTTTAAACTATTTTATTTCGGCTGACGACTCTAGCCAGCCTAAGAACATATCAAACAGAATATCTTTTTGATCCTATTGGGTAGTTTTTTCTCCCTGTGTGGCTTTTCACAAAATGATGCAACTCAATAACTCTGATTTAACAAAACTTTGACTTTTCCAACAATTTCGGGGCTCCAATATAACATTTATGTAAAAAAAAAAAAAAAAATCAGAGCAAGTTCATCTTCGAGTTTGGTTTAATTAACATTTAAGCTATTAAATCCTTAAATTATGGAGTACTTAAGCCACATTTGAAGGAAGAAATTTCAGCGGTTAAGCTTTAGTCTTCAAACAAAGCAAAACACCAGTTTCTCAATATTTCTGGCTGTGCTGCGAAATTTGTACATCTAATAATAATCAATAACAAATGGTTCACCGATTTACTACAGTCAAATTAAAGCTTTAAACAGATACCACATACACGAATTTTTACATCACTTTTTTCATTTTGCCCTTAAGAAAATGATAGAATCTCTGATGCACAAACACTTTAGCTTTGCTCAGCACATGACGGACACTGATCTCGCTGGAAAGCAACTACTACTACTTCTACAAGCTGTCAGCTGTTTCAAAGAATAAACAATAACATAGAAGAAATAAATGTTTTGCGGAAACTAAAAGAAAGATTGGAAATTGGTGTGAAAAAATATTTTAAAGCATTTTTTAATGTTATACATATATTTATATTTACGAATTCACTTATGTACATACATATATGAATTTATGAGTTCTGTTGTGTTCGTAAACAATTTTATGCAAATTAAAAAAATAAAATGCATAAATATTTTTTTTTGAAAATTGAGCTGTCAGAACCCTGATATTTTCTTTAGTGGTAAAATATTTGTTTTTTTTTTTGTCTCTTATTGAGAGAAATTATAGTTTACTCTCATTTTTACGAGCTTTGTCCAAAAAGTAAAGAAACAGAGCTATTGTGTTCTTATTTGCTTATAATAAATACAAAATATTATTTACAAACAGCCAGTTAAATTAAAAAAAAAAAAAAAATCTACTCATTTTCGAATCTATTTTTAAATTCCAAATTACTTAACAAAATTTAAATTGCCATAAAGGACACTCGCTGGCAAATATAAATATACTCTAAACCATCTGTAATTAATGTATGTGTGTATTGCATACATCCATATGCACACATATGTATGTATGTGTATTACATATCTATCTATGTATATCGTTTGCTCTGTATGTACGCATGTACATACATTGAGAGGAAAAAAGTGTCTGGGTTGGTAATTGTAATTGCTGTAATTAACTTTTCATTTGGCGTTGTAATTAATTACAGCCATTCTTTATATCTTTTATTTTACTGGTCTATATGGATTTTGTATATGTACATATGTGCATATATTTCATGTAGACCATATGAAAAGAAGAAAAGTTCAACATTCTGCTGACTACTTTCTCATGCACGTCATTTGAACTAGAAATATGTTTTCATTTTCATTATAGTTCTTAGCAAAAGGTTTATGTATTTAACAGTAAACGACAATTCTCATTTTAATTTCAACTATAGACTGACAACAGGTTCTGGGCAGGGAAGACCAATAAATACTCAGGTGTAGACACACATGAGTATGGGGGCAGCTTGTTTAAGATTTAAAGGAATGCAACGGCACTAAGCAATGAACACTAATCTTCTCAGCAAACTTAATGAGGCAAATAGCAACATTAAAAGCTGTTGTTGTGGTTATCTTATATTGCATCTTGTGCGGGCAAAAGGTAGAGCCTTGAGTTAGAATCACACAATTCCCGCAAGTACACTGATCTATTCCAATTTTTTTCTTGTGCTGAATAGGTACATAACAGTGTTCCCAGGTCAATATATTCCTTCCCCCCAGGAAAAAATAATAAAACCCCCTAAAATTCAATATTTCTCTACAAAATCTCCCTAAAAATTTTGGTGAACATTCTGCTTTAGTTTGCTAATCACCAACATTAATGCATTGACAATACGGAAAGTGTATAAAATTGTTAAACTTTCCCCTATTAAAAAGAGGTAAAAATTAACTGATGTATTTTTCAGTGCATATGTTATGATTACAGGCGTATGTATATTTATTACAAATTTTCAATTTATTTGTATTCACATATTTTGAGATCTAAGTACATATTTATAGGCAGCAGGAAATTGTTGTCTGTGTATCTAGGAAAAATTAAGTGTCTCCAAAAATATTTAGAGTTTCTAACCCTTCTTCGCTCTTCTTAAAAAGAGTTTCAATTTTGTCAAAGGTTCTTAGATATTTCAATTTTCCCAATTCTTAAGAAACGGAAAAAATTCAAAGAAATGAACCATAAAGAAAAAGTTCATTCAACTCAACAAAATAAAAAGTACTTGAAATTACCAGTTGCAAAAGTATGTAATTGAAGCTACCAGATGAACGTAAAATATTTCATTTAATTTTACTTTAAAAATCGTTAAAGTCTTCAAATTTATCTGTTGAAAAATCTTCTAACTCCTGCCATTTTACCGTTCAACCAAATACAGAAATCCCCTAAAAATACCCAAAAAATAAATTGTTTCCCCCTGAATTTTTCCCGAAATTCACCCCTAAAATAGAAAAACCCTAAACTGGCAACACTGGTCCATATTAACAATATGGTGGCTATCAAATATTCCGCAGTCACATGATTGTACCATTTTATGCAAATTCGATAATCCGTCCATTATTGTTATAAGCAAAACGTACTTGATGTTAGAAAATACGCACGACAACTCTGTTGACAATTTATCTGCTTTTGTCGCTAAACGTTTTTATGCCAAAAGCCGTTTTCTTTTTTCAATATCATAAAAGCCACAAGATGCTTTTATTTTAGTATTAATTAGTTATGTGGCTGTGTAAAAATGCAACACTTTTAAATTGAATGTCAAGTTGGCCAAGTAGAGTCATAAATAATAAAAATGTACACGTTTTTCTTCCAAACTTAATTACAGTTTTGATGAATTTATTCAACAGCAAAAAAAAAACAATAAACACCGCCAGTATACAAAAGATAATGTGAGAAGTATTCTTTTTGTTTTTTTGTCAAGGCTTAAAGAAAAGCTGGTATATATTAATGAAATAAAAATATAAAAATGGAGCACAACAATTGCAAGTGTTCAATTATTTTCTCAGTCAAACTAGACCTGAAAAAAATTAGCTAAATATATTTAATTTAAGCAATGTAAAAATCCATTTTCTAAACTGCAACTGCTTTTTTTATCATTATTTTACAGATTTTTCCATATCGGATAAATGTGAGGATTCCGGCTTACGTGTGAACGGCAAAGGCAAGAAAATGCGCAAACCACGTACCATCTACAGTTCACTGCAATTACAACAATTAAATCGTCGTTTCCAGCGTACACAATACTTGGCCTTGCCCGAACGTGCTGAATTAGCAGCGAGTCTGGGCTTAACACAAACCCAGGTAAGTTCCTTTTTTTTTTCTTCTTAGCCATAATGTAAAATGTGTGTGTGTCTTAACACTTGTTAGAGAAGAGGTCATCGCAGTCAAGCAATTAACTACTGAAATCAATATTTATTTTGTAATATAAAATTTTGATTAGCAATAATTCACATGTTACGACCCCTGATAATTGTAACATATTTTTCATCGTACGATTTGCTTTCAACAAAAAAAACCAATGGAATGGAATGGACATACGACGATATAAAGAAATAAATGAGTATGCCAAATATTTGTATAATTTCACAATTATAAATGAATATGTATTGAGCGAACTTTGATTGTTTGAAAAATATTTCTACAGCACGTGTTGTAGGGGATGGTGGCCTTTAGAGTTTTTTTAAGAACTGAATATATTTCTCAGGAACTGTAATGACTGGATTAATTTTCCATAAAATAAATCATTCTTTTTAATTGATATACAAACATATGTACATAAATACATGTAAGTAGATGGGAAAGCGTGCATTACGGGGGCAAGGATTTGGCAATCGATATTGTGTCATCGACTTTACGATAGCTTTTGGCACGAGGAAAAAAGTTCCACCACGACATACATATGTATGTATTAAAAAGCTATTATCGACTCTTGGGATTCACTTCACTTTGTTTTTTGGCTAGAACACTCTCAAGGAGGGGTCGTATGGGATCGCTGTGTTCAAAGCAAATGTTGCGGAAAAAAATTATTGAGAGTTTTTCATACATTTAATTCCTCTACGGGTGCCCTGGTACCCGTATTGTGATGGAGTAAAAAACCAAAATGGAAGAAAACATGAGTTGGGACGTATAAAATTAATCAGTTCCGGTAGGGCCGCTAGAAGAATCAAATGTATGACCTTCCCTCATTAAGTTCTTTTCTCCAAGATTTTTTTTTTTGCACGCATCGACCCCATACCAAGCCTGCTCAGGGGGACCCCTATAAAAAAATCCTTGCTGTACGAGTCAGTCTCTTACTTGGCTGAATTTATTTAGTGTTATGTATTTATTTCTTGGAATAACATAACATAACACTTAAAGAGTTTTACTCAATTAAGGCCTTCTTTCAGCTCAGTATACCAAAGAGAAATACAATCAATCACTTCATTGAACAATTAGTACAAATTGCTCCATTGCTCCAGTGAGTAGAATTCCTCTCAGCAAACAATAAAGAGCGGGAGAGAAAGAGCTGAATATACACAATCAGTGTTACAGTTGCCCATAATTTTTGTTTTTTATTTGTTTTGAATATTAGACGGAACGAAAAAGGATTTTCTTAGTAACTGCAACATTCATAAATAATTAAAGCGCGTAAAATTATCAAATAAAAATTTTTTTAAGCATTAATTTTATAAACGAACTATATGATTTGCAATTGTTAATAATTCAAATATGAACTTAGTTATTTATTTGCTTTAAGAGCCAATTGAAATGTATTAATTCAGGTCGAAAAATATACCTTACAAGTGTTTTCTTACCTTCTCAGCCGTCTATATGCCGCCGATATTTTGTTTATGCTAATCAACTCATCAGTAGATTCGAAAAATCTTAAAAGTTTATAATTTTCAAATTGAAAAATGTATATTAAAATGAAAATCAGAAATTAATTTGTTCGTGGGAATTTGGAATATGTACGTAGTTGAGTTTCAAACATTCTTTTAAGATTTCTCGAGTCTAATGATGAGTTGATTAGCATGAACGAAATGTCTTAAAGCAAATAAACAAGTTCAACACTATTAATTTTTATAAGAGTGTGTGCGAAAATTTTGTGAAAGCAATTTAAAGTTTTAATGACTCTAACTTTTGGGGTTAATCATTTATAAAAAAAAAATCTTTTCTATAAATATATTTAACAAAATAATTTTATATTTACAATATATGTTTTTGGAAAACGTTTTATATATTATTTATAATATAATATTGAACTTTAATAAATATAGAAATAATATATACAATAATATATACAGCAAGAGAAAATGTGTTATTTAAAGTTTTATCATTAAAAATATATTTATTTTTATAAAATTCGTTTTCGTGTCAATTGATCTGAAATCTGTATAAAAATGCTTGCATTTTAAATCGTTTGACAAATAGTTTTGTTTACATTCAAACACACCCAGTGATAAAAGTAGTGAAAGGTTTCCTTTTATTTCTACTCCGCCAAAGGCCAACACACAGCAGGATTTTCAAGGACTCACAGTCGAACACGAACACAATAATTCAACGTTATTTAGGTGCTGTTAACTTCATTTTAGATCAAACGTTTAGTTACATTGAGTTTATTTACATAAATTTTACACCATTTCCTGCCAAAAAAAAGAAGCATTTTATGGAATGTTAGAAAAGCCAAAATTAGCAAATTTCTTGGAAGAAAGAAATTAAAACAAACTCAACAGTTCATAATGGAAATTTCAGCAAATCTTTAAGGGTTTGTAACACAATGATGACCCCTTAAGTTCACCAATATTTTGAGCAATAACAAGCTCGCTAAAACAAACTTATGACCCAACAATTTTGGTTGGTTGTAGCCCATATACATATATGTATATCATATACCTATATCATATACATATGTAGGTAGCGTAAGTGGTAAGGACATTGGTTGCCTAAAAACGGTCTTAAAGGTGCTTTAAAAATTAAAATAAATAAAGGGACATACGAGAAACAACTGGTGTATAATAAAATCCATTCTAGTGATTAGAAAATTGTGCATCTTACAAAAGTGTCCGCTTAGGCAGTTTTCACTGTAATTCGTTATGATATAATTAAAAATTAAAAAAAATATATTTCCACAAATTTTTATTAATATTTTTTCGCTCACATAAATGGTGTGTTCTGTCTGCATACATTTTTATTATTTTTTGTTTGTTTTTGCTTTTGGTTTTGTAGTTCAAAAGTTTCTATCTGCTTGTAGAAATAAAACAATCAATAAACAACTTCCGCTTTTGTGTTGTTGTTGCTTTAATAGAATTCCCTTCTTTTGTCTTATTATTATTGTTGTTATGTGTGTTGCTGTTTCTGTTTTTTTTATGTTAAGGTCTGTAAAGCAAGAAGGCGGTTTTAATTACTGGCCCTTAAGTAAACTGAAACTACACCAAAAATCGATTGTAAAACAAAAAGACTGGCTGGCGGCGAGACCAGTGAGTGACCCTTTTTGGTTGAAAATTTTTTTTTTTTGTGTAAACGACGACAAACAACTTAAGTGTTGATGGTTTTTTTACTTAAAGCACTAGCTTGTAATTTTGTAAGTTTTTTCTTCTCAAAATTGTTAAGAAACATTAACCTCAATAAATTTTGGCAACAACCAAAATGCTGCTGACGCTGATATGCAATAGAGCGATTGACGATCACCATGATGTTGTGCAAAAAAAAAAAAAAAATTAATTCTTGCGATAGAGATAACGGCCTTAAATAAATACAAACTAACAGTTACACCCTTAAGAAGCAGTCCAGAATAAAGTGAAACATAAATTAATTTTATAAATTCATTTTTGGTTTCCTCTTTAAAAAGGGGTTAAAGCAAAAACAAGTTGCAGCAAAAGTTTCAGTTTCGTCCAGTTCATTTTGGTTCATTTGTTTAATTAACACTTTTGCTATAATATTTTCATATTTTTATCATTTATCAACAAAAAGCAAAAAAAAAAGTCTGTTTGCCTGCCCTTCGCCGGAAAAAGAGGGCTGGACTTTATTAAAAGTTTGCATATCCTTTCTTGCCTTCCTTTTTTTTCTGTGCGACTCTTCTTTATTTGTTTGTCTTTTTTGTTTGCCATAAACGTTATGACTTATTTACTATTTTATTCTTGTTCAAACAGTGTTTTCTTTGTTTATTGATTTCTTAAGCAAATTTAAGTTTTGTTTTTCTCCAGCGTAATATTTATTTATTTGCTTTTTCTTAAACTGTGTCTTGTCTAATAAAGTTTAACTTGAAACAACGGGGGCGTGTCGCAGTTGTTTCTTTTTTGTTACAAATGCTATTGAAGAACGTATGGCTGTGTTTTTTTTTTTAGCAGTTTATAAATTTAGCTGCAGTTTGGCTGCATGTCAGTTACAATAACGTTTGTTTTGCTATATTTTGAAATTCAACTTTTAGTTGCAACTTTAACTCCTTCCTTTTTGGCCACAAACTTGTCTACTCTGGTTACCTTATACAAAACAAATATAAAAAATAAAAAAAAAAATAAAAAATAAATAAAACGAAAACGTACATATTATGTATGGTTTGTTACAGTTTCAGCATAAATAATCAGCACCGAGAAGAAAAAATGTTTTAGAAAATATCTAACAAGCTGAGACTTTTTAAGAAAAGTATCTACATAATTTTTCTCTCCAAGTTCCTTAATAAAAAAGCACTGACTCTTAAAGGAAACTTTTCGAAGTAAGTATGTATTTCCTCGTAAAAACAGTACAATTCTAAACAATTTCTGCTTTAAAAGACTATCATGTACTGAAAGGAAAAAGACGATATGAAAAAAGTACTTTTTAACTAAAAGTACTTTTTGAAAAAGTACCATCCTGATAAAGGAACGTTTTATAAATGTGCCTTTTTATAAAATAAACTCTTTAAAAAGGACCTTTTAGATCAAGTGTATTATCAAAAAAGCACTTTTGAAAAGTACCTTCTTAATAAAGTGCCGTTTCAAAATAGTACCGTTTTTGAAAAGTTACCATTTTAAGAAAGCGATTTGCAGAATGGTATTTTTTCGAGCAAATACTTTTTAAGAAAGTACTTTTTCAAAAATGCTCCTTTTAAAAAAAATACCTTTTTAAATAAGTACCTTTTTATATACTTTTTAAAAAAATACTTTTTGGAAAACGTATCTTTAAAAATTCCCGTTTAAAAAAAATTCCAGAAAAGTAATTTTTTTTTACAATGGTGCTTTAATAATACCTTTTACAAAAATTACTTTTGAAAATCTTTTGATCATGAAAATTTGCAATAATTTCTCTCAGTGCTGTTTTGGTTTGTGTCTTTTGTCCAAACGAAACAAATTTCAAAAAGTTTCTTATTTCTTGTGGATGGATTGACAGCTGCCAGCTCTTTTTTTGGCTTTTTGTTAAATTTTATCTTCGTGAAATTTAGCCACGTCTGTTCGTACATATTTGTTGTTATTTCCAATAAAAAATATTGAAAATGTGCGGGGTTTGTTTTCTTCGCCAGCCTGTTTGTGTGACTATAAAGTTGCAATATCGTTGTTGTTGGTTTGCAGAGCCGTCAACTCCTTAGGCGTTAATTTAAACATGCAAATGCAAATAGAATGCATACATACATATGTACATGTATTGTGAAGTAGTTTTGGTAACATTATTTCTGTTTTGTTAAGAAAAAAAGCCAAGCAGGGTAAAAAGGTGTTTATTGCAAAGAAAATATCTTTAAAAAACTGGTCAAATTAATAAAAAAAAGTACACTCGCAAAAATTAGCACGTTTTTTTATATTGTTTAAAATAAACATATTGCTAATTCCATTTACACTCACGGAAATACTTCTGTTAATTTCCATCTCTGCGTACAAACAAACAGCTACAAAATTTGCCTGCACTCACACCCACATGTTTTTGTGTCTATAAAGTAACAAAACAAGTTTATTTCTGGCTTTAATTCTTTCAAGTTTATAAAATAAGAAATTCAAACAGAATTTGCAATGAACTTATTTTGCCACACTATTTTTTTGCCTGGTGTGAGTACAACTTTTCTGGTGTAGTGCGGTGCCATTTGGAGGGCTTGTTGTGGGCACAATCGATTTGCAAACACACATATGTAGTCATGCATGTGGCAGGCCAAACAAACAAACAAACACAACAACCATATGAAAACTAATTCAATTAGGATGCACACGCCCACTATCAATAAATATATCAAAATGGGTGATTTGAAGAGAAACAGCTAAAAGAGAAAAAACAGAAAAAATAGCGTTTTTAGGGTACAACCAGACATTAAACAGTGGCATGTTTACAAGAAAATTTACAGCAGATATTTATTAATTGTTCTTTTTTATCTATTGCTTTAAAAAGCCATATTAAACAAAGAGGTTTGAAGCAAAAAATATAAAAAAAGAACTGCTGCAGTCAAAGTCGTTTTAAAGAGATTTTATGTAAGTCAACTTTTAAAAAAATTACACATTTTGCAAAAAATACTACCTGATCAGTTATATTATTATCATCGATTATATGATTTTTCTTAAATATACCTTTTTACACAAGGAAGCATGTTTTATCAAAAACGATTTTTTCTTGACGGTTTTATTTTTAAACTAATAAAAAAAAGTTATTTTCCTGAAAAATTGTTTCTGTAATAATTTTTTCTCACAATAAAGTTTTCACAAAAAGTTTTTCAAAAGGCATTTTTTACTTTACCTTTTGCAAAAAAAGCATTTTTTTTACTAAAAAATATTTTCAAAAGAAACCAATTTTTTTACAAATCGGTGCATTTTACATTAAAAGTACGTACCTTGTAGGAAAAAGTACTGTTTTTGTAAAAAACCCCTTTTTACAAAAAGTACTTTTTACAAAAAGTACTTTTTACAAAAAGACCTTAGACCTTGTTTGGCAGCAACGAAATGTGGGCGGCATATAGACGGCTGAAAGAGACAGGAAGCATTAAAGTCTATTTTTTTGACCTAAAGCAGTAAAAAAATTTTTTTTTCAGAAATACTAAACTCGTACCACGATTCTCTCATAGATACATACAAAAAAAAAAAAATTAAAATCGGAGGCATCAAAATTTTCTTTTTTCTTTTTTGATTTGCCTTAATCATGCCAAAAACCCCACTGTCGTACCGCTCCTCTTCAGGCTGCTGCTATACAAAAATTGTAAATTTTTTCACCAACAGATAATGTGTTTTACTAAAAGCCTGGTAAATAATTTTTAATAAAAATGTAGCATTTTTCATATGTCTTTGCAAAAATACTAATTTTTACAATAAAGTACTGCCCGACAGCAGGTATGTAATTTTTTTTTAACAGAAAAAAATATATTCTAGATACTCGTTCTTCGACCTTTTTTATTTAACTTTATTTGGTTTTCCTGAAGAAGATACACAAAGGCCTATCGAAATATCGAATAATTTGTCAATAAATAGAAAATATATTTATTGAGAATAAAGTGACCTTGAGCTGATTTATTAAACCAAATAAAGAAAAAAATATTTAAACAAAATGTAAACAATTTAATAAAGGGTTTTATAATGAAAACTCCATATTAATCTCTTTGTGTTCATTGGGATACCTTCCCTCCACCGTTTGCCTTTTTATATAACAAAGTCTAATTTAAACAAGCCCCAGTTTTCGTTTTATCAAAAGCAACTTGAACAGCGTACATAATTATGAGAACAAAGTTTTTTGTGGCATCTAATCTGTGATTAAAATTGACATTTGTCTTTCAGTGTAATATCGAGCTACACAAAACAAACAACAGCAGCCGCTTAAAAATATTGCAATGTAAACTTGATTTTTCAATGTGTGTGTTTTTTTTGTCGAAAAAAAAAAAACAACAAATCCTACATACGAATGCATGATGCATGAATTTCAAAACAGAAAAAATCGTATGTATGTGAATAATTTTGAATTTTTGCAAAATGTTTGCCAATGTCACACCCGTACTTTTCAAGTCAAAAACTTTAATAAATACTAAAAGCAAAAGCTGTGACTTCAACAACATACGAGATACTGGCAACAAATTCAACATCATTTTGCAATTGCATGTCACATTAACGTCTTAACAACCGTAGTAAACATAAAATGTTGGATTTTTTAATTTTTTTTTTTTTTTGTTTTTGTTGGTTTTCGCGTTACGTATTTTTGTTTTTCATTCTGGTTTTTTTGGTTTTATCAAACAAACAAAACGTACAGCGAAAAATGAAAAGAAAACGCTCGCTAATGAAAATAATAAAATAAACTTTGGCTTAAGAGAGTGGAGCCGATGAAGCTGATTTAATGGTTGACTATTATTTGTTGGGTTACTAACAAACGCAGCTCATGTGTTTTCTTTTTTATTTTGTCTATTTCAATGAATGAAGGCACCACACAAAAAGCTTCAACAGGCTGGCTTGCTGGCTGGCTGGCTGGTGGTGGTTTAGCATGCATGCATGACTAAGGCCTGACATGCACATGCAATGGCATGATTTTTTTTTTCAATTTCCATGAAAAAACTCCAAAAAGCACCAGCAAGCACTTTCGTAATAGTTGATATACCCTCCAGCTAAACGTTTTTTTTTTTTTTTTGTTGCCTTCTTCTTTCTAACAATCATATTTTGAGCGTTTGTTTGGAAACAGACTATATGTCAGTCAGTTTGTTAAGTATTATGAAAAAGAAACGTGTTCGTTGGTAGTAAGATAAATAGTTAAATAGATGGATGGTTAGATGCCTGCTTAGACGACGGTATTGCTGCTGTTGTTGCTGTTGGTTGCCTGACTGATGGTGAATGTGGTTAAACAAACTGACTGACGTTCGACCAAAGTGTCGGATGTATACATCAAAATTTATGATTATTTTTCCACCAATATTGTTTATTGTAAGCTGCTTTTTTTGTCTCAAGATATTCTTTGAATTATTCAAACTTATTATCTCTTAAAATTGTTGTTATTTTCATTTAATTTTTTTCTAATCAGAATTACAAATATTTGAAAACAAGCTTTAATATAAGTTTATTTTTTTCTAATTTACTTTTAATATACATTTGCACATATTTATAGTTTTTGTTTTGACACTGCGAAAGTTGGCTTAACTCTTTGAGGGCCTGGCAAAAATTTTCAGGCGTATTTAATAGCAGTATTTTATATTAGATTTTCTTTAAATGGACTAGTGTTAATTTTTCCTAAAAAGTTTTATATTTGATTGAATATAAGTTTTAAGAACTAAAAAATTTTATTTAAATATTTTTAATCGAATAATTTTATGTCGTAAATTTAATTTTTATCTCAATACAGTTTTTCAATCAAATATAATATATTCTTAAAAACTAAAAACTAAAATATATTCGGAAATTTTCAGTTGTTGGGAATAAAAAAAAATTATTCAAATAGTTTTAATCGAATAATTTTGTATCGCACATTTGATGTTTCAAATAAACTGATTTAAATGCTGAATTAAATGCTTATATTTGTATGATTTTTCAAATATTTTTTTTTTTCACAAAATGGAACTGTTAAAATTTTGTCTCAATACATATTGTTAATATTAGAAAGTGTATTTGTTTCTTTTTAAAATTAGTTTAATTTTTTAAACATTTATTTAGATATTTTTTTTTGAGTCTTATTCGAATAGTTTGTAACCGAATAAAATTTATTCGTACAAAATTCGTATTGTAGAAAGTTTATGTATTCTTTTTAGAATTTGTTTAATTTTTTAAACATATACATATTTAGATATTTTTTTATTCGGATCTTATTCGAATAATTTGTAACCGAATAAAATTTATTCGTAAAAAATTAAATTTTATTATTTTTAGTCTCATATAGGTATCTACCTATGAATTGGTGTATTTAACTTATTCGGCCCTTTTCTCCTTTTTAGTTGTTTTGGGGGTCCTCACTCTTATAAATATTATCGTAATTTTTTGGGTTCTAATACTAGCCGCTCCTTGGCGCTCTATCTAATAACTTTTGGAGGGTAATAATAATTCGAAATTTTATTATTTAAATATTTTTTCGGTCTCAGTCTAGTTCATTTATTCAATGTATTTTTAACATTCAATAATTTCTATTAAAATGTTATTATTTTGTTCAACAGATTTATTAAATATATTAATTAAATATATATTTATTAAATATATTAATATGTAAAATATATTAAATACAACTTGCCAGTTGTACCCATGCCACAATGTACCTTAGCCTTACCGCCCAATTGGGGTTAAGTTTTAGGTTCCTTCGTACGTGCACGTGTGTATGTGTTGCAGCACAGTCATAAAAAAGCACAAAAAAACTTGTTATAAATGTGGCGGCAAATCATCATTCATGGTCATAATTTTAATTTTATTCACAAATCATGTTTTATTATTTCAAAAACTTAAAACAAAATCTGCCCGAATGACTGAGTGACTACCAGATTTTCAGTTTGATTTTTGTATTCTGTATCTTTTGTGCCGTTTTCTGTTTAAATCTATCTCTAAGCTATCTGCAGTTTTAATAATAAAAATGAAAAATAGTTGCCTGCAAATGTGTGCGTGTGTGCTGCTGCTTTGCTAAATAAATTAATGCAAAACATTCGTCATTTTGTCAGTTAGTTTGTCAGTAGTGACTAAATGCTCTTGTAAATTTACTCATGAACATTTTTTACATTTTCAAATTGCAAAACGTGCTACTGTTTTTTGTCTTGTTTTGTTTTCGATTTTCAGCTGCATCTGCTGCAACTAGTAATTAAAAAAAACAGAGTTCCTATAAGAAAAATGTATTTTATCTCTCGGATAATAAACCAAATTAACACAAATTTAATTATAATAATTAATTTTAATAGTGCTGAATTCTTACAGTTTCTACTAATAATATTTCTGTGAGCGTAAGAATTCAACAGAATTGGATCAGTAGTTTTGTGATGTCAATTAATTAAGTTTATTTTTATTTTGCTGATTCGTTTGGAATTTTGTAGGCTGGTTGTTGAAATTGAAATAAATCTAGACAAAAATGTACTTAAATACTTGGCAAGTGAGTATGATTTGCTTTCTGAATTCCACTCGATGTCTATTCATGTATATACGATGGCGGGTTCAAAATGAATAGAAATCTCTTTTCAAAGTGTCACATTTTTGCAAAGCCATTGTGTACGAAATTTGTAAAATAAATTTGAACAAAATGTTTGGTGTACTACAATATATTCGTATATACTTAATGCCTTGTGAATATAATTACTTTTAGATTTATAAAAAAGTCAAAAAAAAAAAAAAAATCCTCAGCACATGTATTTAACAGAAAATATACCACAGCCAAGGTGTCGCTAAGTGGCATGATTGCCGCTTTCGAAAAATGAGCCTCTGTGTTCAAGGGCGGGTGCTGACGAGAAGTAAGGCCGCTTCGAAACTGCTAGTTGTCCCCCAGCTAAATGATTTTGAAGTTTTTCTCTTCTTGTTTAATTAACAACACACCCAGCTATAACATATAATGCACTCAAGCTCGATAACAGTAATATGAGAAAAAAAATTATTATTCGATTAAAGCTATTCGAATATTTAATATTTTGCTTAAATAAATAGTAAAATTGACTTCGAAATTATTGATGTTTAAAAAATAATAATTTTTTTAAACACAAAATTCAAAGCAAACGGGATTAAGCTAATTTTAAAAAGTTGTAGAAATGTTAAAATTACAAAATTATTCGAATAAAATTATAAAAACATGAGAATAACATTATTTAAATTCAGTCATGAAGTTGAGCCAAAACAGTTATTTGATTAAAATCTTGCGATTTTTAATCTTGAACTACAACTATTCCAATAACATTGTTTCTATAAAATTGTTCGAATACAATTAATCGAATAAAAGTATTCCAATAACATTATTCGAATAAAATTATTTAAGAAATTTTATGTTTGTTTTAAAATAATTTTATTCTCTGGCTCCAAGTGCTATAAAAGTTTTCTGTCACACATTTGTATTGAAAACAATAACAACAATTACAAAACTGTTTTTTTTTCAACAGAAATATGCGAAAGAAAACTCTGTTCGTATTTTGAGGAACAGACAGTTAATCTATACCAACATTTTTGTGACAACCTAAATAATCCGATTGTAGATTATTAACTTTATTAAATAAGTACTTTTTGCTGTAGAAAATTCCGTTACATGTGATAAGTCAGATACGATATGTTACGTATGATATTCAAATTTATAAATTCATTCAAATATTGTTTTTTGTTTAAACGAACCTAAATTAATTTATATGCATAAAAAGTTTTTTGCTTATTTGGCAGCAGATCTTTATGAAAATTTATTAGGAATAGGGTAGAAAATTAAATGAGAAAATCGTATGTTGCATATCACGTATGCTCGCAATTTGCTCGATAAAGCAAGTCGTGTGTTGTGTGCCACTCATGATATACTCACATCGCATTTCTTAATAGAGAAATAACCCTTTGAAAAGAACATCAACACCCGGGGCCTGATCGTCGCATTCCATATCGAATGAGCTATGAAGTAAAGATAACGTAAAACAAAAATAAAATAAACAACAAACACACAGGATACGAGACGAAATTCGTTCGATCACGAATGTGATGATTTGGGCCTTGTTTAGTTTTCGTTTTTTTTTTCTTTTTAAAATCCATTTTGCTCTATAGGCATACAAATGTCGCGTATGCTTTAACCGAAAAGCAGGAATATATCGTTTCTTACAATTTTGTGTGATTATTTTCATTTCTCTGTAAAGAAAAAAAATTTTCTTGGCCGCACCTGCTTTTATTAAAAATTTATGTAAGCAAATTTTACTTTGTCGGCCATATTACACTACACCATTTGTAAATTTATTTTATCAATTTGCTAACAAGTAGAACCTGATTTACGATCAATTTGTTGTATTCTTACTTTTATTTTTTCTTTGCAACACAAAAGATAAAAATCTTTTCTTTTTTTTTTTAAGTATAAAAATAATTCATCGGAATTGTTTTACAGAACTTTGTTCATGTTCGTGAGTTTTCAACAGAGAAGAGGAGGTTAAAAAAAGAAACTTATTTATAATATTATATTTGTAATATAAAATTTGTAAAAAAATGATAATAATAAAACTTGCTGACCGCATTTAGACACAACAACTATGATCAACGTCATCATTTACATGAAGTAGCAAAAAAATAAAATCAACATACAAGATACAAGTACAGATTCATGTGAACTCGAAATTCTATGCAAACGAACGGACTGATAATCATGCATATTGTCATCTAAAGAGGGGTTTCGTTGGGAAAAAATGTACATGCTGTCTGTCTCATACTTAAAGTATTTAGAAAAAATGTACTTCTGTGTGCAAATGTATGGATATTGTAAACAGAGCCATCATACTACAGGGTCTTCCAATTATGAGTTACGAGCATAGCGACTAGTTATTGGGCATACGAACGGATATAAGCCTTGTTGTAAAGTGTATACTTGAGGAAACTAAGGAACTTTGTGTATGACACTGAATTTATGCAGAATTTATACTATGAATCAAAACTATAATGGTTAATACCACGGAGAGCACGACAAGCCTTTACTGGCATAGGTGTATGGCGGAAGAGGTGGGCTATCATACTCCTCCTATCTACCGTACTTATCACCGTGATTCACAATCCTACACAATCGTACAATTCATTCATGGAAATTTTAAAGGAGCTCTGTCCTGCTTTGAAAAGTCACACCGAAATGGCCACACACTTAAGGCCATTAATACAACCTGGCGATAAGGTTGCTGTAAGCTACACAGAGCGAAACTTCCTAATAGATTCAATAAGATTTTCTCTTTGAAACGTTTTTAGGCTGAGGGGTATCCCAGCAGAGAGAAAAGAAGATTTTTCTATGGGTATTTCTTATTATTTCCATGTTGCAAATCTTATTAATTGTCTCAACAAGAAAAACACATAAAACCAAGAAGAAAACTTGTTACTCACGTTTGTTTTTATTCAGTTTCCGATTTGCATGGTACCAAAAAAAATTCTTTAGAGAAGAACTTATTGATTCTATTAGGTTTTCTTGTAAATTGTATACAATAAGGATTTCTTATTGATTTTATTAGGTTATCCTATTAATTTTTCCCTATTGGTTTTATTAGTTTCCTATATAAACACACGTAAATCATCTTTTTAATTTCATTAATTGTTGTTTTTTCGATAAGGTTTTCCCATTTAAAATAATAAGTAATCCTTCTTGAAAAAAAAACCATAGAGATATCTTATTGTTTTTGTTCTACGTTATTAGGTGCTTTTTTCTGTGTGTAAAGTTAGCTTTAAAAAAAAAGTGAGCTATAAACTGTCCGGTAAACGATTTTCATCATTCCAATTACTGGCAAGAAAATGTAGTTTTTACTTCATTTGTGGGAATAGTTTTAAAGGTTCAAGTCTGGAGGAAGAGTAAAGGCATGACAAATGAAGTTTTATCAAAGAAATTTTCCTACGAGTTAACCATTCCATTTTGATATAGCAAAGATGCAACCAAATATGGTAAATTCAAGAGATAACCCTCCCGTTGAGATACAGGTTGGATTATTGTTTCGATAACTTATCCTTTTGCTAAAGGAAAAATGTAATAATGAAAAATTGTTTATATACCTGTCTTTAACTAATTGCCGAGTTGTAATAATAGGCCTTAAAAAAGAATAATTTTTTTTATATTTTTCAAATGATTTGCCAAATTGCATAGACTTGTCAAAAAATGCGCATTATCACACTTTTCAATGGTATCACTTGGTTAACCAGACCTTTAAAAAAATGTCGCTTATGTCCCTTTGGGTCTTTTCAATTTAAAAATATGAAGCTTTTAATGAAAGTCTCTTTACTTTGATGTTGTTTTTTATTTAAATCCATATACGCATCTCATTTACTTACAAGTCGGACATAAGTTTAGTTGCTCACAGTTGATATTGGACGTCAGTTGTATGATACTGTGACAGCTGACATGGCAACATTATACAAGAAATAGTTAAAGTACTCTCGTCAAATGCAAACTAAAACTATTGTAGTGCCTGTAGAATCACGTACTATCAATTAAACCCTCATTTTTTATAGTTTTGATTTTTTCTTTTTTTTTTATATAATCACACTCCTCATATGTACATACACTTACATACATACGTTTGCTGCTCACAGATGTTTAAAGTGAATGATATAAAAACGTACATAAATTTGTTCCTGCATATACACGCTTGTTGTTAAATGCAAGTTTTACTTAGTCGCACATTTTCATACATGTTTGTTTGATGATCATACAATGTCAATTAAATTATGGGTCATGTGGTAATAAATACGACAAAATCTCTTTTCAAATAAACACTTGTACATAATTCACATCATTAAAAAAAAAGTTTTATACGCGGTATTAATTGAAATTTTCTTTATGTGAATATCGTCTAATAAAAACTGGCATTAGAAAACTATGTATCATGTTGCTGGAAAGTGTAAAAAACAATTGAAAGTGTTTCTGCTTTAAATCATTACAAATAAACAAGAATAATAAAACTGAAAGAAAGTGAAGAACGTGTTTGAGAAAAAAAAAACTATAAAATAAAGCAACAAGGTGAAAGAGGAAAAGTGCATATGAAACATTGTATGGCAGGTTTTACAAACCGAGTGGTTTGGAATAGGTATTATTTGAAAAATAATAAAATCAGTTTAGAAATCTAAAAAAAAAAAAATAAATGAAATAAAAACCAAAATAAAATTGTTTTGTTCTAACTTTTGGGATTTGGAGTCCCAAAATCATGTCTTGTATAAATAAAGACAAAATTAAGAAACACATATCGAAATAAAAGCAAGTAGAAGAGGAAGAAAATAGTGATTATTAGCCAAGTTCTATTCAACATGTGCAGTTTACTCGATTTCAAACAAATTTCTATGACTAAGAATGTTTATAATAAGCGAGAAGCAAAAAAACTAGAAACAAACATTCGTTTAGCACTCAGCCTAAATTGTAAACCATATGAATATGAAATCACATCATTAAAAACTCATATAAATTAATTAAACGCAACGTTAAATCAAAATGAAGAGTACTAGAAAAAAAAATTTATTAATATGAAGAATTTAGAAGCAAGTGATTTTGAAATCATGTGGTTACAAAAAGAACATTTATGTACATATATACATATCAAATAGCTCACTAAAAATGTAGCGAAGTTGCTGTCAACGATATTTTCTAGCATGTTGTCGAAAATAGGCGTATGTAAAAACGAACGAATTTAAAATCGAAAAATAATTTTTCTTAAAAGCAAAAAAAACATATTAAACAAATAGGCTTTTTAGGAATTATTTGGTAATTATTAATAAGAACTTAAAAGCGAGAATTTATAAACAGTTGATTTAAAAAAATTTTTTTATACTGATTCGTTCGTTTTTTCCAAATTCTGTTGTTATTTTTGAAATACCAACAACTTCTAAAACAACATTTTTTACATCAAGTTTAGCATTTTGTGATTGAAGTTGTCTAAAAAAGAGAAAAAACCAAACGTAACGAAACAAGCCAGCTTAAAAACAACATTTCTGTTTTGAGGGGGGTGTAGACCGTGGGCGATGCGTCTGTGGATAAAGAATATTTTTAACATACAAACGAACAAACAGACTGTTGGAAATCAAAATTCTCTTTTTAACCAGTTTTAAATACAACGAAGCGAAGCGCCGTTTTGTCAGTTCATCTTAAAGAGTTGTTTAATGTTAAAGAAGTTTGTGTTTTTTTTTTTGTGAAACCTGGCAGGATTTAATGAGAAAAAATAAGATCAAAATATGCCGATAAAAGCCCATAAACACGCAGTTTAATAATTTTATAAAAGTTTAAGTATGAAATTCAAAAGGAAAAACAAAGTAAACTTTTTTTGCTTCCTTTATTTTGTGCCAACTTGTTGAAAAGTTCACACGCTGCCTTTTTGGTATGAAAAGTTGCTGTGCAAAAGAACAGCAAAAAAAACAACGTTTGAGTTCGCGGTTGTGCCTCGCTGGCGATGTGTTGGAAGTGTGATCTTCATTTTTTAAGCTGGCGGTGCAGTACTATATTATTTATATGTTGTTCAAATCATTGTAATTATTCAATTAGGATCACTTGTTGCCAAATAATAATATAACTACAACAACAACAAAAACCACACACCTAGTGCGGGCTCTGGTATGATGAAGTTGGCGAATTTCCAGTAGTAAATAATTGTTTTCTTAATAAATGGTTGCATGCATAAGCTGTTTGGCACAGTTTGAGGTGCAAACTATTTTTTTTTATTTGACAACCCCCTGCAATAAATGAGACAGTTTGAAGATAAAGTTTGTTTATAGAAAGAAAAATTTTTTTGACAGATATGGAAAATTAAAATCCGAGTTTGATAAGATAATTATTTACATGTTTCATCAAGTTATTGATGAATACTTAAAATTATCGTATATTCTCTACTTAAGCTCACTTTAAAAGTTCAAAGAAGACTCAACCTTTTTTTGAGAAGCAGTTCGACTAAATTCAATAATTATTTGGCATTCCTAGAAAAGTTAAAACATTTTCTTTTGTTCAAGAGTTACAAAGTTTAGGAAGATTAAAAGCAATTCTAAGGCTCTGTGTTTTGCAAATCACATGGATGTGCTGAGGTATGATTAGATGCTAACAGTGCTGTGAGAATATAAAATCCTAGCCCACGAATAACGTGACCACTACTCTTTGGTAGACCTTTATTTTGCCTAACGACATGGATGTAAGCAAATTAAAATTCATAAACAATCTTATAAATACAACAACAAAAAAAGCAGAAAAAAAACGTATAAGCCTAAATGTTTTTCTGAGCATAATTTAAGGTTATGTTTGCTCAGTAAGTACATTTAGGATTTACAGCGACAAAATATTTGATGTAAAAAAAAACTTTGCAAAAGCAAATACAAATTTGCCTTATACTATGATATACCTCGCAGAGCAAACATAACCTCAAAATATGCTATTGTGAAATTTAATGTTTTTTTTTATTTTTTGTCCATTATTGATATATCTTTATTAATGTGTATGAATTTTCGGTTGCTTAAATGCACGAATTTGACCAAAATAAAAATCAACAAGAAAGTAATGGTTACGTTTTGTTGGGTCAAACCCGTCAAATACTTGTTCATACTGCAACATGTCTCAAATACTACTTGCTTCTACGCTAATGAATCTTTTTAAAGTTCTATCCTTCTGGTTTTCCAAATACTATTGTATTTACAGCCTTGTTAACAAAAAATATTTCATTAGTGATATTGGAATTCACTACGCAAAGCCAAAGTTTAAATGGAAATCTGTAAAGTTATTGGAAAGAACTATTTTTGTTGAGTACGAAAGTTAACTTATTTCCAACATTACGAATAACTAATTTACTATTTGTGTAGAGGTATAAAATAATTTCGTAAATAATTTAAAATTTTTTGTTTTGATTCTGTGCATTACGTTGTGAATTTGACAAATTTCTTTCAACAATATTATTCTTTATGAATAAGCTTTTAGTTGTGCCCTAAATGTAATACATCAACTAGCAAACTAAGGAACGTCCTACAAAGTTCTCTGAGTGGCATTATTTGGCGGTAACTGTGAGCCCATGTGATTCGAAACAAAAAGGAAAAAAATCCTGGCTGTCTGCCACAAACAAAAAATTGTTTCAGTATTTGATTTGAGGTTCAGATATTCTCATTGTTTTAGCTTGTGCTCTCTCTTCGTTTTTTTTTTTTGTTCTTTTCAAGGCATACAAAATCGCCCACCTTTATGAAAATATGAAAAAAGTAAAAAATCTTCATCGATTAAAAATCCATCACTTTGCACAGCCTCGATGGAGGCAGTTTATTTTTAAACTTAAAAAAAAAATTTACGCACAAACCAGCGCTCGAGCACATATTTTCAGGTTAAGCCTACTTTTTTTTTTGGTACATGTAGTGCTGTAAAACAAGAGTTGGAGTTTCTTTCATGAAAGTAGAGACAAAAGCAGCCTCCAGTTAAGCAGCCAACATTTTGTAGAATCCCGCCAGTGCGTTGGGCCTCACGGACGACTAAAGGAAGCTTTGCAAGTGCAAATGTTTAAATGGTTTGTGTGTCACACACTAAACTGTTTTACACTTTTACCTTTTAAATAATGGCTGTTGGTTTTTGTAATCGTTTTTTCATAAATAATAAATTTATAATTATTGTTATTATCGCGTAACAAAAATCGCATAAATTCGTTGCAGCAAAACAAAGCAAAAAAAAACCAAAGAGATGAATTACTAATGAAACAGGTCAAGAAATTTGGAGGACAACCAAAAGTCTTAGTACTTAGTATAAAAAACGCGACCACTACTTTATTGTGGTACTTCATTTCGGGCAAATATATTCACGCAAATAATTAAAAATGATTATACATATTTACATACACATAAGGAATAGCAACACACAACATGTCAAGGAAAAAGTTGAAAAAAAAAGTAAAAGCCAATCATCGTAAGAGTTTCAAATCATGTGATTTTCAAGCTCTAAAAAGATATTACTGCAATAAGATGATTTTCTGCGTTGTTAGTGAAGTCTGGAATAACATTTTAATTTACATAAATTTAGAAAAAGCTTAAATTCAGGTATTTGTTGCAATTTCTTTTTAGATATCATGAGATTTCAAGCAAAGTGGATGTCATTCAAAACAAATGTGTAAATTTCACATGAGTATATTTTGAGTTTATACAAATTTGTTTAACGAAAAATTCCTAATTTATAGCAAATTGTTAGTCGCTCTTGCCAATTTTTTGCAAGATGCCATAAGTTTCCACTGTAAATTTTGCATTTGCTCATTGAGCCTGCATAACCTAAAAATATACATATATTTTTTGAAACTTATTATTTTGAATTTTTTTTCTCTTCGTGAACGTATTCCCATACATACATATATATTTGTATACAGATTTTGTTATTGCACTCATGCACTAGGCCAAAAGAAATGCCAACGTGTGAGTATCTAGTGGTCACATTTTTAGAAAGTCCACGTCACATTTTAGACTGATTGCTTTTTTCTATTTAGCTCATCTTGTGCAGAAAGATTCAAAGGATTTAATATTTTCATACTCGAGGAATTTGAATAAAACTTTCATTTCAATAATTATGTCACTACATACAAGGCTTGTGCTATTTATTTAAATTAAACAAATACCAGACATGTAGCAATTATGCTACATCTTCTCTACCCTCATCTGTTTATATAACACATGACGAAAGAAGAAAAAAAGAAAAAAAATTTAATTTCCTCCCGCTTAATAAAACACACAACATTTTTGTATACAAAATTTTGTCATGTTAATGTTAATAAGATCATTTATCAATGATCAACAGTTTTTTTTTTTATTTTATACTTAAAAGTCATTTAAATATTTTTACAAATTTATTTTCAGTTCAATGTACAAACATAACGAACAAACACACACACACACACAGAGACACTTGCTTTTGCAGCCACTCATTCTTTAGAGACAATCGTCACTGTCGTAATTTGTGGGCCGTTATTGTTGACATACTAAATAACAATTTTTTTTTTTATAAAAAATTTTATGATTTTTTTTTGTTTTTATTTTTTATGAAATATGAGTTTCGTACAAGTTTTTTTTTATCTCAAATCATTGGCAAGACTTTTTACCACGGCTTAATGCAGCAAACGTTGTAAAAATTGTTAAAAAAAAACTGGTAACTGGCACATGATTTTGCTGATTGAGTTGGTTTAGTGATATAAATCTTTTATTAAAGGAAATTGCAAAATCTCTGCCAGCCAGAGAAGGTATGTGAAAAGTATCGAAGCCTGAGTTTGAGGAGGGAAAATAGAATGAATATGCTTAATAAAATAAAATATGGAAATCTAAAAGCCTGTCCTGCTATAACATATGGTAAACCCAAGAGCTAGGAACATATCGTTAGAAACAAGGAAAACAGGCTGGACAAAAATGCTTTTCATAATCAAATTAAAAATGTTCTAAAACACTTAACAATTGTGTCTAAAATAACATTTATCGTGCGCTCCAGCTGCTGCGAAATTTTTCGGCCATTTTAAATACAGAACCAGACCAGGGGCCGGATTCCGGCATTCGTGATCGAATATACTCGATAATAAAAACAATGTAGAGCAAAAACAAAATAAGCAACAAACACACAGCATTCTATAACGAAATCGTTCAATCACGAGTGCCAGAATTCGGCCCCAGGGTTGTCAAATCCCGTAACATAAAACGCTGTATTGTCTTACATTCTTTTGTGTGTGTTTGATCACTGAGTTGTTGCCGCAAAGTAGTGGGTTCGAATCCATCAACAAGAACTTTTTTTTAGCAGATCATTAAATACAAAAACAATCGAAAATTTAAAATTTTTAATGTTATTTTCCTGAGAGAGAAGTTGTAAATTATATGTATGTGTATTTCTTTAATGCAATACACAAAAAGTTTTAGCATAAATAATTTAATATATAGCAATTATTTTAAGTACAGAAAACACACAGTGATGAAAAGGAAAGTTAATCAATAAAATCGAATGTTGACAGTCAGTAATGAAGAGCTCAGGTTTTAGCAGGACTAATGAGCTTCTGCTTAAAAACAGTATACAATTGGGGGGCATGACCTGGGGCCGGATTCTGGCATTCGTGATCGAATGTACTCGATAATAAAAACAATGTAGAGCAAAAACAAAATGAGCAACAAACACACAGCATTCTATAACGAAATCGTTCAATCACGAGTGCCAGAATTTTGCTCCTGGGTTCGCAGCAAATTTGGGTGCTGATGAGTTACACGGTGGACGTGAAACAGCCATGGCATACACCCCAGCCAGTAAGTCTTCTCCAATTTCATTACGAAAAATCTTTCTCATTTCAGAGGAAGTAAAAATCGATTTAGAAAACCCGATAAAATTATTAACAATTGTAAACCGAAAAAAAATTAAGATTTGGCCACAAATAAAGCTTGGCTTTAACGATATTTTTCTAATTTATTCCTTTAAACAGTTTTAATCAACTGAATGAGAAAAACTATTTTTACAATTTCCTCATTTGCTGGATCATAAAGTCACATTTAATTTAAAATAAAGTCTCAAATACTAATTGGCAACAAAAGTATCAAATAAAAACAGGATTTCCTGAAACACTTGATTCGTTCTCTGCGGCATGAATGATGCTGCTTCGTTGTGTCCTGAAACTCTTTTAGCCAAAAATTGCAACAAAAAACCCCTTTTTTGAAATAAGAGATAAAGCCGAACGATTACTTGTATACGTATGTACATATGTACATGCATACACCCAAAATAGACAATTTACTTGTGTTTGTTTGTCTGACTGTCTGCCAGTCAGTGCTGGCTATTTAGTAATACGAGTAACTACTGTTATGCCCATGCAGCGGCAGGCAGTCATTCAGTTACTGGTTCGGGTTATTGAACAATTTGATGCCAATTAAGGAGAAAAAATTCTTTTGTTTAAATGGAAATTTATGCAGAATTTATTATAGAAATATGTGTGTGTGTGTGTGTAAGTGTATGGAAAAATAATTTTACTTTATAATATTTTAAACATTTATGCACTGTAATGATAGATTTTTAATAGACTTTTTTTTTATTGATTTAATATTTAGTTATTTCGACCCCTTCTTCTCTTGTATTTTATATATTTATTCGATTTTTATTTTTATTTATTTATTTTTTTTTATTATTGAGAAACAGTTTTTAAAGGGGGATTTCTTTCGGTTTGTTTTTGTTTTCAATTTCACGTGACGGTTACACTTTGTTGCATTTACTGAGTTCTTTTTTTTTTTTTTTTTTTGCTGCTTCTTTTTGATGAAATTATATACATCAGAGACATTTAAACATTTATACGTTTATAAGTGTAATCACAATAATAAAAAGTTAACTTTTTAAAAATCACTAAACCGTAAAATTTTTCCTCAAAACAAACAAAAAAAAAATGATTTAAAACAAATTATGATAAATAGCAAACAATTACAATGACATTTTGTCATCATTTTTTATTGTTTTAAAATCATGCATTTTCAGTTGAAAATAAAAAAAACCAATAAAATACTTTCCACTCGCAGAAAAAATACAAAAAGGGAGACATTACGAGCATTAGATGAAGCTAAATCGAATAGTAGTATAATTTAAGGTGAACTGATTTTCTGAGTAAATAAAAAACAATGTTTTGGTACCCATTTGATACACTTTAGTTTTTGAAAGTACAGTCAAACTTCACTGTAATTTTGAATTAAATTATTTTTTTTTTAAAGTTAAATTTGCAACCCTAAAAACGAGTAACTTTTTTCAAATAAGACTCCACCAAAAAGCGGCATATTTTAGGGATTTTACGCTGATGACGTATTTTCTTTCAATTGGCTCACACTGAAAAGGTACTTTTGAAAGAGTACTTTTTTAAAAGGTAAGCAGTTTTTATGAAAGGGCCTTTTTGAGTTACTTTCTTGAGAGGTAGTTTTTCCAAATATATTTTATTAAGAAGAAATTTTCCAAAGGGTATTTTTTTAAAATTTGTTTTTTTTTAAATAAACTTTTGAAAGGCACTTTTTCAGATGGTTCCTTTCATAAAAGTTACTGTTTCTAAAGTGAGCTTTAAGAAATGTAGTTTGCATATGTGTATAAATATATATAGTATATATAAAAAAAATTATGAAAATATTCCCACCAACTATTTAAAACACATATTTCTAGCATTATTTTTAATAAATTTTTGTTTTCAAAAACTTGTTTGCATAAAAAACTCATTTTTCATATTATTATTATTTTATGGTAATTAATGAAACAAAAATTTTTTCTTAGAAATTAAATTAAACAATATTTAACTTAAGCTGTTGTTTATATGGTTGTTGTTGCTGATATTTTTCTTATTTCTTTGCAACAACAAACAATTGCATTTTACCACGACATGCTATTGTTTAAATAATAATAATAAAAAAAAATGTTTTTTGAAAATTTACTCCACAAAACAAAGCAAAACAAAAAAAGCTTGGAGTTTTTCCAAAATTATTTTCAAATGCATTGTTGTAGTTGTTGGCTACATTCTATGAATTGTTAAGAGGGTTGCAACAAAACGTTGGAAAAACAAAGCTGAAAAAATATAACAACGATTTAAATGTTTTCGCCGCTACTCACAACTATTTTCTTTGTACGATAAATGTAATTGTAAAATTTTTTCGCTGCTGTTACTTTGTTGTAAAACAATTGCGTGTTTCAAAATAAAAAGCTGAATAAATCAGCTTTTTTTTTATTTAGTTGCTTTCTGTTGGTTTTTTTTTCTCTGGTTATAAAGAAAAACAATAGCTTTTGTAGTTGGAGGAAAAAAAAAAGAAATAGAAAAAAAAATTACGCAATCCGTCAACCATGGCAATCAAAAGACAAAAAAAACACAATGACGTTGTTGCATGAATTAATTCATATTTTTTATTTAATTTATAAGATATTTGAAATAAAAAAAAAATAATAATAATTATGCCTTTAGGCAAGCCGTGCCTGGCTAAGAAAAGAGAGAGAGAGAGAGAGAGATAGTGACTTAAATGAAGAGCGAAGCCAATGTCCTGCTAAATTTACTGAACAAGTCAAGACAGATAAGTTTTCTATCGCATGCGATTTTTTTTCTATGCTGTAACAAGGGTATGTGTGTATTGCAGAGTAAATAAGGAGATATTTCAGGCGAAAAGAAGTGGTGATGGCAATTGAACACAATTTGTATTAATAATTTCTTCTATATAAGTTAATAAATAATTTTCAAGTATTTTCTCAAACGTTCATAACTTTCGTTTCATGGATTTTGTATTGAAAATATAAACGAATTTCCATATAATTTTTTTCTTTTGTATATAAATTCAAGAATGAATATTTTAGTGTGTCTTAAAAAACCGAGCAGTTGTTGTATGAAAGGAAGTTTGTCAGGAAGGAACGTAATAGACATAAACTAGTTTTTTTGTTCGTTTTGAATAAAGCAATTTGTATTTAACCAACCACTACTTCAAAACATCGATTCACTTGATGAAAACATACCTTTAATAGTGAACCTTTAACCCTTTAGCTGAAAGGTTCCATAAATTTACTTTCAATGCTTGTAGGTTATAACAAACACAAACAATAACACTGTGCGACAAGCACAGACAGTACAGCATAGATTCGATTTTATTGGAAACTCTGTACATACTCAATTTGGCGATTTTGATGGGTAAAATTTATTTTATGAGAGGGTAACGAACTCAAGAAATCGGAGTGCTCCAACGAATTTGATGGTCGAAAGAATAATTTCTGATTAAAAATTAAATCAAAAACTCGGTTGGTTAAATGTTCTAAGGGAGCTGTCATACTGAAATGGAGAAAACGTGACCACTAGACTGGTTCAAACTAAACTTTTTCGATATTGCGACATCGATTTTTCGACAGCTTTTGGAAAGTTCCACTACGATATATTTCGAGGTGTCCGATTTTTAATTTTTTTGGTATATTTTTGCATGAAATCCCCTCAAGCAGGCATGATGCGTAGGATCGGTGTATTAGACAAAATTTTTGGGAGTAAAATGTATTGGGGGTTGGCCATACATTAAACTCCTCTACGGAACCTGGAGCTGACTAAAACTTAGAACAGTTTTTTTCTTGGGCGCTGATAAGAATTTAGAATTTTCGCCGAACATACCAAATCTATATATTGGTCATGGGCCCTTGTGTTTTTATTTGCACTGTTGCGCAGTGTTATAAATACACGTATTAATAAACAGAACACGTGTCATGTATTGATATTTATGTAGCAAACCATTTAAAGTATTGAATTTAAGTCTTAAATTCTTAAACAATATTGTTTTTCTAGTTTTTGCAAAAGACACTTAAATTTTCTTATATCGTCAGGATCAGCGGGAACAGCAGCCGCAAAGTATTTGGACAGTCTGTCATTTAAAACGAACCCATTTAGTTCTGCTTGAGAGCCATGAAAACGTAAAGTAGAAAAATGAATTATGAGCGGAGAAAAGTTAATAAATATTTGAAATGATTTTTCTATTTCAGTTTATTAAGTTTCGGAAGACAAGTCAAGTTTTATGACATTGAGCCATCAACACTCTCTTTTAAAGGTTTTAAGGCCTTTAAAAGCCACACACGTCCACATACACCATACACACATGGGCCTACTCATTCAGATCATAAATTAAAAAAATAAAAATCAAAATCCATAACATAATGTTGTAAGTTTAAAAGGAAGCAGCATTTTGCTTCACAGGCAGGAATCAAAAAAGGAAAAATAAAAACTATTTAATTTCCCTAGAAATCTTCAACATCTTGATGGGTCCTCTGCCGTTCAAATGTGTATTAAGTTTTGTGTTTCGGTGTGTGTCATTGAAAAGATGCTGAAGATGTTGCTGAAAGATCATCAAGATATTGATGCCGTTTCTCTCATTACCAAACTGGGAGGATAATGTTTTACTTCTTGAGTTTTTCTTTGTTTTTTTTTTTACATTTAAGAACTTCTACATATTTTTATTATTATCATTTGTTATTACAAAAAAAAGTAGTTTATGGCTTTTTTCTGTTTTTTTTTTGTCTTGCAATATTATTGTTTTTGCCCAAAAGCTATAAATGGCTAAAAGTATGTAACTTTGAGCACTTTAACATTAAACAGTCTATAACTTTAATATTGTTGTTTCTTCTTGTTGTAATTGTTTGTTTAGCAATCGCAAACCATGATTACCAGGTCTTCTGTTTTCTCTTGTTGTCTGTTTTAACTGTTTGTTAACTTTTTCTAAGCAGTTTGTGTATTAACGCGCGTGTTCTTTATTTCTTTATTGTTTCTTCTTTTCTTCGTGGCCATTGATCGCCTTACGGTAACATGATAATGATGATACGCCGCCTGATTATGATCAAGTTTATACAGTGCATTAGGGGAAATAAAGCAACTCAGAAGTTTTGCTTAAATTAATTTTTTTAATAACAAAGAAGTTCCTTATTTCATAATATATAATATCTTCATTTAAGACAAAGTTTCTAGTAAAAGCAGGTCTATATCATTACTTTATGACCTTGACATTAAGCTAGAGCGGATGAAAACACATAATTATATTTCAATAAAATAAAATTGCTCTGCTTTTTGGCTATTTTTTCTGCCAAAACTGTTTTTTGAAAATAAAGGATATATGGGCGCAAAGAATATCCTTGCACCAAATGTAATGAAATTTAACACGAAGCTAGAATATGTTATTCCTGAAGTTTCTGCCAAATAAAATTTTTTTTTCTGGGAAAAATTGTGTCCTGTAGTTTTTGATGTCCTTAAACGTTTTAGTCATGCTGTTATAAAGTAACCAATTATTTTCGCCGCATTTTTGTTTACAATTTTTTTTGCCAAAATCATTTCTTGGAAATAAAGGATATATGAAGGCATGACATATCCTTGCACCAAATGGTTTGAAAATGGGCACTCCGCTAGAAGTTGCAATTATCCAAATAGTTGTTAAATAAAAACTACTTTAAGCTAAGCAAAATTTTAAGAAATAAATTTCTGGCACTTGGCGCTCAAAAATTTACATTTCAAGTCTAGTTGCAATTTTGGCTTAAATTTGTTTATGGGACCTTCTGGGACCCAAGTGGGCGGGTCTCAGCCCGTGAAACATAAATGAAGAGATTTTTAATTTTTTATTAATATCGTCAGAAACAAAAATAAAATATTTTTAGAAATTTCTTCACTTTTTGGAAAGTCCATTTTTTTTGTCACTGACTGTAGAACAAAATGTTTGTCTTAAATACCTGCTGCCACGGCACATGTTTAAGTTTACGATTAAGCAATCACTTAAAAACTCTATCGGAAAAAAATACACACACTCACACATACACATGTACATGAATATCTAAATATACACATTTACACAATAAAGTTCTCTGTTTTTGTACAAATCATTTGAACGTGTTGTTTTGTTAAAAGTTGAGCAAAATAAAAAAAAAACTGAAAAATAAAAAGCTCCTCAGTTATTCGTCTACGAACAAGTGAACAGTTTTTAAATGATGATAATAAAAATCAAGATCAATATCTTTATTTATAACTCTATAAATGTTCAAAATACCATTACATTTCATTTCATTACATTAAAATTACACATTCAACTACTGTTTGCTTATTTTGCTTGTTCCTCTTTTTTTTATTTATTTATTTTTTCTTCTTTGATTTTGCCATGCAACACGCGTGGTTGAGGCAAAAGCCCCAACGGCTGTTTCTAGTGATTCTTGTGTTTTTTTTAGTTTTTCTCTCTCGAAATCATTGAGGATGGCTTGAATCACAAACAGAAGAAACAAAAAGTTGTGGATTTATGAAAGTGCTTTTAATTATTTGTTTTTTCATACAGGAGTGTTTAAATCAGAGTTATTATTTAATAACAACTTTCCCAAGAGAATTTCGTAAACACTGAAAAGGCATCTATTAGCAGAACAAAATAAATTTTAGGTTTTGCTGATGTGATTATACGGAGGTGATTATACGGAAGTTTTAGTGAAATGTAGTGGCACAAAACTGTAAATAAATAATTTCATGCTTAACGTTTTGCTCCTTTAAAGGGGGACATGGTGGCCTCTTAACATGCCATCGAGTTTAAGGAAAGGCTGGCTTTAATCAAGCAATTTCTGTTATTAAATCTGAACTACCAAATATTGAATTTGATCCAGTTAAAAATCATATAAATATATACATACATATTAAATCTCCTTTGCGAAATATTGCATTGTAAGAGCCGGTTTTCTAAGATTTGAAGAGTAAAAGTTCGCAAGTAACATAAAGTTAAAGGTTAACATAAATATGTTTCCCTTATAACTCAGTCACTGAAATTAGTCTTGCAAAAATTATTGTTGCATAGAAGTGCAAGATTTCTCTACTGGATCTTCTTATATAAAACAAAATTGCAACTCCTTGCTATTTTGCTAGATCACTTTATCCAAACACTAGCTTAGTGTTTTAATGCTTAAATATAAGAAATTGCACCCAATTTATCCAAACACTAAATCAATGATGCAACAAAGAGAGCCTGTAGTTCTATGCAATAATTAGTTTTGCAAGACTAACACACTACCGATGTGTGTTTAGTTCATATAAAGAAATGAAACAAAAACACATGTTTTTGTGAGGTCAAAGGGCTAAATAGCTTGACAAAGTTGTTAGTTGTGTTTTACTTAAACTCCTTAAGCTCACCTCATAAGGAAAACAAAAGGGTATTACTATTTGCTATTTATTTTTTTATTTTATGTTTTTTTATGTTTTTTTTATTTTATGTTTTTATTTTTTTATGCAAACAATTTTTATTACACCCGGCCAGAGTTCAGCATGTCCTAAAAATGGTCTTGCAAAATGGAAAACAGTAAAACTTGGGGATTTTTGCTTTAAATTTTGATTACAAGAACCTACAATTTTATTTGTGCCTAAATTTGCTAAAATTTATGCCCTGGACTTTTTCCGTACTTAGTGATATTTGACAGTAGTATTTTTTTTTGCGGTTTTTGCCTTAAGTTTTGTTTACAAGAACCTACAATCTTAATTACATTCTGCTTTACAAGCAGAACTGACGTTCTATTGTGTTCACAAAAAATAGTCCATTCTCGTTGATATCTTTTTTTGTTGATACCTGTTTTTAAATAAGTGACAGATATGTACATGTCCTTGCACTGCTAAAAGCACCACGTGTTATAGAGTTTTAATAAACTTTTTCTCAATAACTAACAACACTTTTCGCGATAAAGTTTACCTTGAGTGAAGTGTAAACATATACATACTTGTACCTTTTGCAAAAATTGAAAACAATTAAAATTTCTTCATTGAAGCCAGTTTTGGCTGCAATCTGATGAAGAATTCTGTTAATTCTTAGAAAAATTCCTGCATCAATTGAGTTTTCTGCTCAATTGATTTGAGAAAATATCCCAATAAACTTAGAATAGTACTTTCGTCTTTATCAGTTTAAATATCTTAATAAACTTATAACAGTATTTTCAAAAAAATATTTTAGTTAAAAATTGACACAAAAGTTGAATTTTTGCAAGGAAACTAAGATTCAGAAAATTTAATTTATTTGTAAAGAACTTGTGCTGCTTTAAAATACTTCCCCAGCTAAAAGTGCTTATCATTTTAAGAGTTGTAACTTTAGAATAGGTGAGAGTAAAAGGCTTTCTAGTTTTCATTTGCTAAACTTAAGGATCACAAATAATATTCCATTGAGCATGTTTAAGGTGTCAGGCGAATGGCCTTGCAAAGTTGCATTCTAAAAGAGTTTTGTTTTCATTTCCTTAAATTAAGCAACAAAAATTTAAACTGTCGTGTTTTTGTATGTTTACAAGATAATTTATTTAAACAACTTTGACTTGACAATGTAAGAGTGAAAATATATTTTTTAGGTCGCAGTGCAAAGGGCCATCCTGGACCAACCTAATAATAATACAAATAATAATACAATATTTTTTAGTCCTTTAGTTAAGCTTTCATAAAAAATCATTTTATGCATATGTTTGTGCAAAGTTGTAAAGTGTAAGTTTTTGGCCATAATTTATTTAACTTAAGCAACAAACATCTTATTGCCTTGGCTCGTTTGCAATACCAAACACTGAATACCCCTGCTACATTTAATATTATAGAACAAGATTTTTTAACAACTTAAAAAATTTGTTGTTTTCATTATTTATCTGTAGATTTAATCAGATTTCCAGTTACTAGCTTTTAGATTCAAAATTACCTTTTACCAACTTTACACAAACATCCTTCACAGCTGGACATTGCTAGAAGTAGTTAGTATGTGAGCAAAAATGTATTATTGTGTTGCTCATTACACAGAAAAATTCTTTAAAAATTATGATTTTTATGATCAAAGATAATTGTAAAAGGTGCGAAGATACTAATTTGTGTTGTCTTTTAATTTTATCACTTTGAAGTCATCTTTCTTATCATGGCTAGTTATTATAAATTATTATTTTTTTCGCATTTGGAGTTTTGCGTTAAGCAATGTTTCTGCTTGCCATTTATGATCTGATTGATGAGCGATTAAAATCAAGGCGATAAGATTGCATGCCGAGCCTCTAAATGGTAACACCATTTATAGCAAACTTATTTCAGACATTCTTTGGTATAGAAAATAATTATTAGCATGTAATAAGCAGAGAAATATATCAGATATTTTTGAAAATGTGATGCGAATCATCAAAACAAACAACAAGAACATTTAGTCAATGGTCAATGCTACAGCAAAATTTCACTGCCATACACGCAAGAGTATGTTTAACTAACCTTTAAAGATGTTTTAAGTTTAAGTTTGAAAGGATTCGAAAAATCAATTTAGTATCAAAGTTCATGTGATATTCGCAGCAGTACAAAATATGATTAAAATAGAGCAGTTTTTGTAAAAAAGCAAATGGGCATAAAAATGGACTTGAGTTCTGATGATCAAGACTGCTGATTACAATGCTGCCTGTCCAGTGTACTTCTGAGAAGTTTTTAACGTTGGTATACCGTTTTTCTGGGTGCTTAATATAGAAAGAAAAATAACTCAAAATTTGAAGTAATAGACCAGCAGCTCATAGTCTTGCTTGTAGATTTTTTTTAGTTTCTAACCGTTTCACACAAAAGCCGGGCTTAATCCTTGTTACCAAACTCCTCACTATTTTGAAATAAACACAATTATTGTGCAGCTGAATTATGTAAAATGGAAAATTGTGTGGTATATAGTGATAAAACCAGCCACTTTTTACAATTGTAGCGTTAATTGTAAAAAAGTGGTTTGTTGGGTGAAAAAATGTGTTCGGAAAAAGCCATTTATTTTTAAGCGGATTTAATTGTTATTGCCCACTTTGGAAAGCTTACATAACGCACCTTTTTTGTAATAATAAAAATATAGATTGCTGGGCATTACATAAGCAACTTAGAGCTCGAGGAAAGAAATTATAATTGTAAAAAGTAGTTTGTTGGGTAAAACAATTTCATAAAATGTGAAGTTTTCATTCTCATAAAATTTTCATTTCCCAAGTAGGGAAATTTGCTATCATGAATATTATGGGAACGTTTTGGAAGAAGAAAATATAAATACAAAGGAAATTTATTGAAAATTTGTGGAGAAGTGATGTAAAATGTAATTAAATTTATGTTTTATAACTAATAAACAGAAATTTGTAGTTTAAAAAGTAAAAAGGGTGAATAAATCGGTGTTTCATGCCTGTTGAAAATTTTGACAGATTCTCTGTCGGGAAAAAAAAAGCATTTGATATTCCGCCCATCGTAAAACTAAGCGCATGCTTAGGTTTTTTTTTTTTGGTAGACGGTGGATACCAAAAAAGTGTTGGAAGAGATTACGAAGTATGAATGGCGCAATCCACTTTTTGTAAAGTGCTCTCTAAAGTGTTGGATGCTTTAGAAAAGTCTCTGCGCAGAATGGATAAAATATTCATGAAGGCGGCCCAGCTCTTTTTAGTTCTTCTGTAAACGAATACCAAAATTCGGCCACCACATCCTTAGAAACCTGCACAAAACCACATGCAATGGGTCGGTTATTTTGCACCCTATTGAGAAGCATGTCATGTTGCATATTATTTATTGTTTTAGACCTAAAAGTAGTTTTCAGCTAATTTATATATCCATTAAAATGTAGCAATTACTTGCATCTTTTTTCTAGTTTCCCAAAGAAAAGAAAATGAACAAATTAACACTAAAAATGCAAAAAAATGTCTTTGACAAATCCTTTCACGATAAGAGGAAATTTCGAATGGGACCACCTTTCATCGAAAAAGTTATTCATGATCGCACATTTGGGAAATGGGAAAAATTCGTCAGCACCCGTCTTCGAACTCAGGGGCTCACGTTTCTAAAGCGACAACCATGCCACTCAGCCACCCAAGTTGTTGTATATTTTCTGTCTCTGTCAAACACACCATTTCCATTTTATTTTTCTATATTTATCATTGTATATTTACCGGGTGAGAGTTTCTCACCACAAAGGTAAGTAAGTTGTATTTCAACTGACGAGAAAGTGTGGCGGCTTCGAAACAACTAGTTGTCCACCCTGCTAAATGTCTTTGATGTCTTCTTTGTCAAATTTAATTAATATCAATCACAAGGATAATATAGACAGAACTTGAGCCTGATAAACTTAATACAGAAATAATTGTATTTTTTTTAGGTTTCAAACACTATTTATTATATATTGAAATTCGAATTTAAATTTGAAGTTTGTTTAAGTCAGACAATTTTTTCTTTAGTACTGGTGATTATAAATTGTTTGTCGAAACAACTGAAAAAAATTAATTCATCGGACTTTGCGGTTAGCAGAAAAATCCACCACATTTTTGCCACGACTATTATTCTCCGCATAACCCTCGTTTTTTGCACAACAATTGTTGCACTAACCTACATACATATGTATGTATGTAGTACATGCACATACACGAGTATAAGTGTATATATTTTGAAAACTTGAACTTTAGCTTAGTAAAACAAATTCTTGGAATTGACTAAATTTCATAGAAAATAAATAGATACAACAAGTGTACATTAGATTTCACTATAGTTTTGTTTTTTCCACATTTTTAACGATTTTGTTTTTTTTTTTTTGCATCTAATTTATTCCAAATACAATAAATATGTGC
This sequence comes from Sturmia bella, assembly GCA_963662145.1. Taxonomy (NCBI): domain Eukaryota; kingdom Metazoa; phylum Arthropoda; class Insecta; order Diptera; family Tachinidae; genus Sturmia; species Sturmia bella. The sequence continues at coordinate 16,455,702 of OY759172.1, read as the reverse complement.
ATATGTATCAGTGGTTATAAATATGCAACTTGGTTTGTAAATATTGCACAACGGAAATAATATTTCATACACACGGCATCAGAATGAACTTTTTTCTGGTGTTTTTTTTGTTGTTGTTTACAACAATAAGCAATTTGCAATTGCAAAAAAAAAGATAATGAAATAAAATTTTAAACAATAACAGCAACGAAAAAAAAAACGGCAGCAACAATTAATGCAGAAATCACAAAACTATTTGACCAGTTTTTTTTATTGTTGTAATAAAAGCGCATTAAAAAAGAAAAACTTGGAAGAAAAAAAAACACACGCAACAGGTGTTTAATGTTTTATGACTCTAAAATTCTACATTAAAATTCTGCTGGCTTAAAAAAATCTATTTAGTTTTTAATTTAAAATTCCAAATGTAAAAATTTTGCTGAGACGGTGTAACTGCTGCTGTTCATACACTTTGTTTCATTTAACACAAGTGGAGATTTTATTGCTGTTCGTAGGGGTAGTCGGTGTGAGTGACTGTAGCTTTTTTTTTGAATTTGTTAAATCCATGAAATTCTCCAACGAAAACAATCTAACCTTGAAAATTGTTGATCAAATGAAGCCGACAGTTGAATTGTGTGTTTGATTTTTTTTTATGGCTTTTGCTTTTAGATTTTAACTTTTCTTATTGTTTTTCTAAGACAGACAAGTACTTTACGAAATACCGAGTTATTTTTTTTGTCATGTCGCACCAGCAGAAGCAGAACTGGAGGAGCAAAATTAATTTTCCTTTGGCGTGATATGCCAGTTATTTTTTTTTTTTTTTTTTGATATTGAGGCAGCTGAGTAAAGTTGATTTTTTGTTGTTGAGGGCTAAACATATTTTGAGTTATATTTTTACAGTTTTTTTTTTAGTATTTTGGACGAAAAAAAAAATAATAATTTTCTTTTCAACGTAATTTACAGAACATGCTCTGTTATATTTTTCTAGTTCAATTAGCTAAATAAAAACGATTTTTTTTCCATTCTGTACACACAATTATTTACACATAAAATTAAACTTTATTATTGGATTGAAATAGTTGCCATTTCTGTGCCAAGCAAAATATCAGCTCTTTGACAAGTTCAGTAAAGTGTCTTCTAATTCATAACCTTGAATTAGCAGCATTTCCATTGCATGACAAAACTAAAGTTTCAAATTTATTACTTCTTCATAAAAACGAAACTTAATTTCGTCTAGAATGTCTCATTAAGATTTTTTACATGTTAGATTCTTGAATTTTGTTATTCTGCTGGTGCTGCTGTATGACAGCTTAAAACAAATACTTTAAAACAAAAATGTTGCATGTGAGCCAACCGAATTTAAAAAAATAAAAACCAGAGTTTACGTTTAGATTTTTCGTTAAAAATCTAAATATGAAATTGTGTTGTGTGTGTTTGTGTGCGAGAAACATTGATAAGAATCTCAAAGGTTTAAACATGGGAACAGTTTCCGGACTTATTATTGGCGAAAATAACTAACATACAACAACTACAAAAAGCACACAACAAAACATCGTCATTGAAAATCTATAATAAAAAAAAGTACAAAAAAAATAAGAAATAACAAATTTATCTAGAAAATCACAATCAACGAAAATCTATGACGCCGTATGAAATGTATGTTCGTTGATACAACATACAACGGATGCATACACGTCAACAACATCCGTTTAAACATGATTTTTAAATTTACAGACTTTTAGAATATTAGCAAATATTAATGGATTTTTAAAAAGCCATCATAAAAATGAGATTTACTATCATTAGTCCATTTTCCATCTACTTAAATTCTATATTTTGCCTATAAAATGTAGGCTTGTTTGTAAGTCTTAGCAAATATTAGTTTAGTCTATGAAACAGCGTGACCCCTATTTTATTGTTGGCGTTTGTTTTGGCCAGGTACCTGGATTCAAACCACATCCATAAGAATGCTTAAGCTTATACAAAACAAAAGAAAAATCATTAAGAAAAATGTAAGAGTAAAATAAAACCCTGACGCACAATGGCGGTTGGTTAGCGACATTTTGGTTAATGGAAAACTGATGAAAAACAAATAAAGTGCTGTAATAGCAATGGGGTGGGTATAATGCCACCAATTGCCATAAAATGAAAAAGTATGCTGCCAGATGCTTACTGGAGGATGAAAACCCTTAGCCCGGCCAGAAGCTATAAAAACATTTATTAAATGAAATATAAAAAATACGATTTTGGATGCTTGAAATCGTTTATGAACTCGCGATTTTATGTTCTGTGCTAAAACTTGCCTCTGACAGCACCAACATATTCATATTTTTCTTAGTAAATTCCGCAACTTTAATATCGAATTATTAATAAACTAAAATCCTCCGGCAGATTTTGACTTCAGTTTTATGAGGTCCACTACCCCCTCTACAAACCTATAAAACTCATTTCTTTCAAAGCTTGGCTCCTTATTCTAAAGTTTCCGCTAGCAATGTGTTGCAGTTCTTTAATGTGAGTAATGAATGAACTCGAATAGGTCCTTAACTTTATACTTTTCTTATACTTTATACTTTCCAAACTAAAATTTTACATTAATTTATTTTTATTATACGAATTTTTCTCCCACTATCATTTTTTTAATACGTTTATCGGGCTCATGTTGGTTCTATAATATTTTTTGTGATGAATATTGATTGATGGAGCTCGGTGGCATTTTTCCATTTTAAAACCACAGGATACACTAAGCGGGCAACATGACCATAACATAGAAAATTTCCCCAGAAGTTGTATTTTATTTTGAAGCAATAAATTTCTGTGGCTTAAAATAATTAAAACTTCGCTGTAACTCAATTCACTATTTTCATTCAAAGTATCCCTTTAAAACACTTATGGTGCCAATTAAATTATTGGGGTAGTAATATATGTATATGCTACTTCCAAATTGTGCATACCTGACCTTTAAGCAACTCAAATTATAGTAATAGCAACATCTTTTAAATTAATAATTAGAGCTTGAGGTCACTTGTTTTTTTTAATGCTTGTTTAATTCAATATTTCGGTACCTCAATGGGTATCTCTGTCAGGAATTTTTTCGGTTTAATGTTTAATTAAAGAATTTTATCAAAAAATATCAACATCACTCGTCAAAGTAAATTTTACATGTCGTCAACACACTGCCACCAACGCACAGTGGGATAGAATAGCATGTTTTCTTGGATCAAATCAGGGAAGCTATGTTCGGATAATTGTTCTTTATTTTTCAGTAAATGGCATTAAAGGAAGTAAAACAAAATGTTTTCTAAGTATATTTGACTATAATTTTACTAAATAATGCCAAATATCAGTGTAGGTACATAGTGCAAGGAGTACAGTATGAGAACTTGAACATTACATTTTATACACCTTAAAGTTAATCATCAACATCATCATAATCATCATCATCATCATCAGAAACTTCAACATCACTGAAATAGTTTGGAGCTGCATGTACAATTAAATCAATTGCCTCCTCTGGCAAGCTTTGAACTTTCTTTGTAGGCAATTTTTGCATGCTCGAAATAATTGGGTCAGAGGTTATCAAAAACATATTAAATATGTCTTGGTTTGATTTTTCGCGACTGCGCTTTCGTGAATGAAGCTCCCTATATTTTTTAAAATCTTTATTTCGAGCTTCTTGCGCTTCTTCTGATAACTGCCCAATAGGTAAAATGGCATTTGACATAATTTCGGGTCCGTGAATAAAATACTTGTGCAAAGTGGGTGGCATATTGTACCAAGGCTACGTTTCAACAAAAAGTCGTCCTGTATTGTGTGCATATATTTAAAAATTTTCATTATTAATTTCATGGCCACAATCAAGCATATGAGTGTGTACCTGAACAAAACTAATGAATGCATGCTAAAGTTTAATGTTAAAAAAATGTTTCTATTTCATGCAAAAATTGTTTCATTCACAGATAAAAGAATCAAGAGTGGTCGTGATTAAATTTTGAAAAAATCACGCTTGAATGTGTGACAAAGTTAAATCACTAACTTTTTTTGGACTTACCAAAGAACCTTCACATATTTTTCCTTGAACTATTTTTATATGTTAATTATTTTAGCTCAATTTGTACGACACATGTACAGTACATTAGTCTGGGTCGATTTGTATCGAAGGAAAAAAAAATTCAAATATGAACTTAATTATTTATTGGCTTTGAGAGCCAATTGAAATGTATAAATTCAAGTCATTTTTGGACCTGAATTAAGAAAGAAAAAAATTTTAAATATCGTACGGGTAAATAATTCCATGAGTGACTTTATCCCCATATGTCATATGTAGTGAGAAATCATAAATTATACCTACGAATATTGTTAGGTCCCCTCCAATCAACCGAATATTGTATTTTCAAAACTTTTTTTGATTATGAATACAAATTAACACCCTGAAAGCACAACCTCCATGACATTGAGTGCAAACATCAGGAATTGCAAAGAGTAAAAGAAAATCGAATTAGAAAGCCCGAGAAAGTGATTAACAATCGAAAGTTAAATATTATTTATAAAATGAATATGTAAAACATGTAAATACAGTCGAACTTCCATAACTCGAATCACCATTATCCCAAAAAAAAAAACTTCGACTTACGCAGACTTCGAGTTGCAGAATTTTTTGTCAAAATAGAGTAAAAGGTTTTTGTATCATGCATTTTTATTTAAAATAGCCTCTAATCGAAAACTACATACTTAAGAATATAAAAGAACAAGCATATGTACTCATATACATATGTATTTAAAAATTTACAGTTAAGTAAAATATTCTGAAATAAGTGACTGAGCAAAAATGTAAAGTATACAAACCAGCTCAAGCAACCAAAGAGAGTAAAACAAACAAACCAAAACTAAAACAAAAAACCAATTTAACAAGCAAAATTCTAGGAGTTATAGAGTTCATGTGTATGTTTTTTGTTCGAGTTATGGAGAACTTCGACTTATGGCAGTTCGAGTTACGGAAGGAAAATTGTATGTGATTTGTTCTTTTAACGCTACTGCCAACAAAAATAGTTCGAGTTAGAGAAGTTCGAGTTATGGAAGTTCGAGTTATGGAAGTTCGACTGTATATACAAATAAGTATTGTATTGAGTTTTGTTAAGATTTATAACAGGTATTTATAAGCTTATCACTTTGTAAAACATAATTTTTAATCATATATGGCCTCGATTAAATTTATGAACGAAAACAAATAAAGAAAGAAAGAAAGAATACAAATGCATTTTGAACTGTGGCTATTCATATAATTGGCTACAAAAAAAGTTCATCATAAGAAAAGTGGTCACGTTGTTTGTGCACTAATATTTTTTTTTTTTTTTAATTTCAAACGTTTTTTTAATTTATTTAATTGTGTCAAATAAAGCACTGTACTTGTTTATTACAAAATCTATTTTTTGTATTGATATATTTTCACTGCAATTGAATTTGTAAAACCCAAATCATTAGTTATGTAAGTTTCAAATCAAATTAATGTACACTGATGCATCATAGTTCACAAAATGAATGACGACGCAACAGCGTAATAAAACAAAACTACATGTTTTAAGTGCGTAATAAAACGTTTAAACACTATTATTTAATGGTAGCAGAAACTTGAACGCGTGCGTACAATAAATTATGAGAATAATGGACCAGAAATACATTCAGAAAGCAAATACCTTTAACACCAGACACAAAAACACGTACAGACACTTCAACAGTAAATGCACACGCAAACACACTCTCAAATGTATCCAAGGGCATTCACATGATGTGCAAGAAGAAGAAGAAAAAATAAGCTGCTGCAGTCCATCATCAACGTGTGCATTTAAAATCAGAGGATTTATGTTTTCTTTTTTCTTTTTTTTTTTTGCCCCTCAAATGGGAGGCAATAGTTCAATAGCTGTTAAGCATTTTCGAGCGTTTCGTGGTATGAACCCGTGAAACTAGATTAAAGCACAGTTTAAGTGTGAATGCTTTACTTAAGCACATGTTCACAACGAATGACGTTGTGATTGCTGAAGCTGTTGCCGATGATGAGTTAATGTTTAATAGATTTTCATGTAACATTTAATGCCTTTTTCTGAAGTTTAAAGCATGAATGTGTTCATAAGCCAAACGAGTAAAACGTTTAGAACTCACACACAAAAAAGATAATTTAAATCTCATAATTCATTCAATGTTTTATTCAATTTCTGCTTTGTACATACACGCTTTACCACAAAAGATTTAGGGCTAAAGTGATAAGTCACAATGCATTTATTGAGTTGATTTGTTAACAACAAACTGAACACTCTGTTTTAAGTTGAGGCTTTTACTTTTTCTTTAATTTTTTATTTTTTGGTTTGAACTCAAATAAGCCTTGTTGCTGGTCTGTGGCTTGAGTTTTAACACAAATCTCTCTCTCTCTCTCTCTCTCTCGTCTGTCAGTCATATAATATATACGAACTGATTTTATTTTCGTTTGTTAGTGCCAGGCATCATCATACATATTGGCCTTGAAGCCTTTGAGGAATATTCGGTTGTTTGGGTTGTATTTTTTTCCTCTTCAGTTTTCTGGGATTTTTGTTTTCTTTTATACTAAAAAAAAAGAAAAAAAAACATAAAATAGAGGCGTGAGGGCGTTAACTCAAACTGCCTTTAACGTTTTTATTTGGAAATATGCACGTTGTTAAGCATATACATGCTTATGAATATATTTTTTACTTAAGCTTCAGTCTTGTTTCTTTAAAGATTTCGAAAAACTAAAAATTCAGTTTAATAAATGTGGAAATACCTACAGTTTGAAATTTTGTTAAAAATAAAACAGCTTATTTTCAAATCCAGCACAAAATGTAAATCCAATTTTTATTCCTTAGAAAATATACAACATACATATACATATGTATGTATATGTTATATATTCAAACAAATAAATACAAGCACTGCCTCGCACTAGACTAGTTCCGCACTACTGTGCAGTGTACATACAGCAAAAAAAAAAAAAAAAAAAAATGGAAAATGGATCGATACAATTTTAGTTGCGCTAAGTAGATTTCAACTCAGTCAAAGAATTTTAGGTGAACGTAAAACACAAGCCATTTGGATTTTCCCAAGATCAAAATTGTAATAAATAGATCATACACAATTCTTAAATTGGTTGAAGCTACCGATTGCCGCATTTTGTCGTAACTAATTACTGAATGGGATGAGCATATCTGAATAAAATAATATATATTGGATTTTGGTCCGAATTGTTGCCATAAGCAATTAAATATTTTTCTATCTAAACACAAGCTACAAAAAAGACTACTTTGTCCTTATAAAATTTTTAATACGGATCAAGTTCAACCCCCAGAAAATTTCTTCTTTGTTATATATCTTTTTTTTAAATAATAATAAAGTAAATAAAGTAAAAGTTTGTGGCGAGTTTGCTGGAATTAATTCTATTATCATCACTTATCACATATTTTCCTTTCTAAGCACAATTTATAAAAAAGACTACATTGTCCTAATACAATTTTCAATACGGGTCCAGTTCAACCCCCATCAAATTCAATATTTTTTTTATTTTTTTATATATACATATATATTTTTTTTAATATTAACAAACTAACAGAACACCCTAATTTATCACGTTAAGCGTATTTTTCCCGTGTAAATCACCCATTGTCATACAAAATGGGTGGCTTAGACGGCAATAATAAGCTTGATGCGTTAATTTAGGTTGGACTTTGTGAGTCAAGTTTGTTGGAACTAATTTTATGTCTGTTATGGTTTGACTGATACTCGTATTATAAAAATTAGTCTTTTATTATATTACCAATTATTATAAAAAAAATAAATAGTGCTCTCTTTTTAGTAGAAATAATCGTAACGGGCTATCCATTTTGTGGTTTCAAAAGTAAACGCAAATAAAACACATATAAAATATTCTTATTCTATGATATTTCTTTTTCATTATAAAGTTTGAACGTTGACATTATGTGTGAAACACTACATCATTTAAATGGCCACCACTCGAAGTGTTGCAAGCATTGATTCTTTTGAGGTAATTTTACAGCACTTTTTGACACATATTGGTTAGTATCTTAGCCATATCTTGACGAATGTTGGTTTTTAAGTGCTCAAGAGTTAAAGGTTTATCTGCATAAACACGGTCTTTCGCGTAGCCCCACAAAAAGAAGTCTAATGGTGTCAAATCGCATGATTATTGGTAGCCAGTTGATATCGCCACGCCGAGAAATTACGCGGCCAGGAAATGTCTCTTGCAATGAGACCATATTCGCTTGAGTTGTGTGGCATGTAGCACCGTCTTGTTGCAACCACATATTCGCCAAGTCGTATTCTTCAAAAACTGGCAAAAAGAAGTCGGTTACCATATGACCATAACGCTACGAATCGACGCTGGCAGTCGTTCCAGCATCGTTTTCGAAGAAGTAAGGTCCAATCACACCTTCGCACCAAACAGTGTCGTTTTCTGGATGTAATGGCCTCTCTTCAATTACTTGAGGATCCTCAGAACCCCAAATATGACAACTTTGTTTGTTAAGAAGTTAAGCTGAATAGCAGAATTTGACTTGAAATGCAATTCAGCTTAAAGACCTTTCTGCCAACCTTCAGGGTTTCCAGCAAAATATAATTTGAAAAATTTTTTTTGGCGTTATGCTCGACTGTATGTTCAGATAGAAATTTCCAATGCAATGTACTGTAAAATTTAAAAGTAATTTAAAAGTAAAATTTAAAGGTAATTGATTTCTATTATTCGAAATCAATTACCTTTACAGTCGCGGGGCACAGCAGAACTTTTGAAAAATCTAAGAAATGAAATTTGAAATAACAATATGAGAATAATATATGAAATAAAAAATGTTGAAATACAACTTACTTACCTTTGTGGTGAGAAACTCTCACCCGGTAAATATGCTATGATAAATATAGACAAATAAAAATAGAAATGAATGGGTTGTTTGATACAATTAAAAATTGAGACAAAAAATATACGACAACTTGGGTGGCTGAGTGGCATGGTTGTCGCTTTAGAAACATGAGCCCCTGAGTTCAAAGACGGGTGCTGACGAGAAAGTGTGGCGGCTTCGAAACAACTTGTTGTCCACCCTGCTTTGATGTTTTCTTTGTCTAATTTAATTAATATTAATCACAAGGATAATATAGAAAGAACTTGAGCCTGATAAACTTAATACAGAAATATGAGTTTTTATAAATTAAAAGAAATTGGGGAATTCTCAGAGCTTCAGCTGTCATCGCAGTAAATTTTTGCTCTCTAAAGTATGCTAAAGAATCTAAAATCTCGCTAATTACAGTGTTGCATTTTCATTTTATTCAATATTTTAAATAATTTTGTACTAATTGAGCCACAACTTATTGATTTGTTGCAGGGAATATTGAGCTCAGTCCAGGCATTTAGTGCAATAATTGCAATATCCTATCTATCCAAAAAAGGTACAGGAGAATGTTAAGTCAAAAACAAAAAACAAATTTTTTACACTTACACTCATAAAATTTTAAGTAATTTATGTTCAGCCTACCCTCACAACTTGATTTATCACACTCCTGTTAAATATCTTCAATGTTTTCAAAAAAACAAAAAAAAAAAAAAACAAATACAACCTGAAGTTTTTAATTTAAAATTTAAATATTGAACAACTTTCATTAACACAAATTGAGCTGGAGGTTTTTTCATGGCTTCGTTTTACATCAAGAAAATGTAAGAAAGCGCGCTTAACACGAGTAGTCGAAATATGTTTAGCATTATTAAATACCACTCACTCACTCACTCACTCTTCTCTTACTCAATTCATTCACTTCTTGAAGCAAACATTTACTTAACGATTTTAGCGGGCTGCATAAGAGTGCGTGTGTGTGTGTGTGTGCAGTATTAGTCCGACAGGCAAAAAATCCAGCATCCATGCTGTTATACAATAAAGTTAAGTTGTACATAAATGTTTGTGGTCTCTGTAGATGACTTTTACATTCAGGCTTCTAAGCTTATCAAAATGCAATCACTGCTTTTTTTTTATTACTTCTCTTCAGTTGTTGCTAAACGTTTTGAAATGAGATATTTAATTTATGCCGGTTGGCGGGTATTTTTTTTCTTTCTTTTAATACAGTAAATTTGGAATTTAGACTCCTGTAATAAAAATTTTTTATGATCTTGTTACTACAAACTTGTTTACACATATATATTTTTTGAGATAAAGTAGAAAAGCAATAAATCGCTAGAAAGTTCAATTGAAGTAAACTTGTCAAAACAACTTTTTTTTTGCACAGTTTTCGAGCAAGCCCACAGATAGTGTTTTTATTTCTAGAGACACTCGCTTTTCAAGAGAGTATTCTTTAATCATTTCAAGTACAAATTTTTTGTGTTTTTCAATGTCTTTCATTACATCGTCATTGAAATGTTGGCTGGGAAACTCCTGCTGTATTAATTTCTTGGCTAAATTACTGAGTTTGTGTTTACAAAAAATAATTTCGTTTATATTTTGATAATCAGCACGTGTTTTAAGCTTTGTGTTTTTATATTATGGCCATCGTTAAATTTACTTGCATACATGTGTAGTGCTTAAGCTTTTTGGAATAAGAGAAAACATGCTTAAACATGTTTGCAAGATAAGAATCTAAAAAAAAAACTTTTAAGCAAAATTTGTTTAATATTTTTTTTTTACTTTTTAAGTCTTATAAAGATTTTAAAATTAATAAATTTTTGAAAATAACTAAAACATTTGTTTTAGACAAAACGAAAACAAACAAAAAATAGTTGTGGCATTGAAAACAAATTTTCCACTTGGCAGGTCTTGCGTAACCGTTGCCAAATGGAAAATCACATAAAAACAAATAACAAATCTAACAAAAAGTTTATTCATTAGTTGTTTCTTTCCGAACAGTTGAATTCAACAATAGCAGAAAATTAAACTCAAATAAAACACAATTAAAGTAAAACATTGACAGTGAACTCAAATATTTAGACATTCGTTTATATTGTCTACGACATGTTAATGATGACGCTCATCGCCAGTGATCTGATTTCAAATTTAAGCTTCATTGATTCCTTGTTGCCAAGTCTTTTTGGACTCATTGAAATTAAGTTAAAGTTTTCTTTTGCTTTAACAATTTTCCCATCATTAAATGTTGAAGTTATAAAATTAATATTTGCTGTACGGCTTTTTTGTTCAATTATTCATTGTGTCTTTTTTTCGACACAACAACCACAAATTTAATAAAAAAAAAAAATTATATAATTTTTATTTTGACTTTATAGAAAAAAAAAAAATAAAAAAACTCGCTATCAATTATTCAGTTTATGCAGCACCTTAATAAATTAATTCTGTGGGAATTTTTAGAATAATAAAAAGAATATGACTGGCAAAAATACAGTTTTAATGAATAATAAAACTAAAATTGAATTTTAAGTGATTAAAGTGGCCAGTTGGGTAAAATGAAGTAGTGTAGCAGTAAAAATGATCTCAGTAGTGGTTCAAAAGGCGGTCACGGGTTTTTTTTTAGCATGCAAAGTAGGCTCAATAGGGCTCTGCTATATAACTATTAGGGTGGTTTGATTTAGCAACTCGTTATGGTGTCATAAATTTTTCGATAGCTTCTACCACTTATTAAAAAAGATGATTCTCGAGGCGTTCGATTTATTTTTGGTATTTTTAATTGTGTTGTTTCTTACTGTCTTTCTATGCAAGCGAACAATGTCGAGGGACATCGTGGGCCTGTGAACAAAATTTATTCCCATTGCACTTGCACCAGGGTGCCCGCAGCGGCGGAATCAAATGCATGACCAAAACCCAGCAAAGTTTTCTTCCCAATTTTCGCATACCACAACAATTATTTATTTTTTAAAAATGAACTCAATTTTGTATTCGCTATAAGAGCCAATTGAAATGTATTAATTTAGGTCTCAGCCGTCATATGGACGGCATTTCGTTGATGCTAATCAACTCATCAGTAGACTCGAACAATTTTCCAGGAAGCTTGGAAACCCAACTACTTATTCCAAAATTCTCACGAACAAAATGAGAATCAGAAATGTCCTAACAATTTTTTAATACGGAATACATTTTGATTTTCTGTATTAAAAGCTTGTTTGAACATTTCTGATTCTCAGTTTGGTCATGAGAATTTGCTGTTACAGTCAGTTAACGTTTCCGGAAACCCCTTAAGAAAAAGTCTAGCCACTCTATGGTTTTTGTGTAGGTCTCCCTTCCTTGTTCTAATTTCAATTTCTTTTGCTGAGAACCAGCTCTCTATAAAAATTACCATAATATTTTTTTAAAATTTTTTTATATTATTTTTTATTCTATAGCCATAATAAATCTTGTTTTTTATTACTCAGTAGACTAAACATTAGTCTCTATCAATAATTGACATTTTAAGACAATTTAATAGATTTAATTTTACTGTGTATATGCCTTCTCGCTTTCCTCTCAAACGATTGAACACTCTTCTAATATCAGCATGAATGTATTTGTTTTTTAAATCCTTTCAAGTCTTCGATCAGGTGCGATTAAAATCTGTTTTAAAATCTAGTTAACCATGTGTTTAATGAATTGTTAAAACAATTTTTTTTTGTTAAACTGGTTGTATGTGAGAAAAAAAACTAATAACTAAAGAGGTAGTTTAAGTTGCTAAGGTACGCTACAGCAAAAATTTTCCCAGCTAGGAAGTGGGAAAATTGACCCGCTCACATAAAAAAACTAGTTAAAAATATAGACAACAAAGTTTATTATGCATTTTACGATGGTGATTTTACTTTACCAAACTTTTGTCCTAATTCTAGCTGACTTTGTGTTAAACTGAAAATAACATGATTTGCTGGTAAAGCAACTTTATATTCCTATTGATTTTTTTTTGTGTAAATAAAATCAGGAGTCAAATCAAAATTTATATTTTTCCTGGTTTGCTTTTTGAGTTCGTTTGTCTTTTTTAATTGTATTTCTCTCTTTTTTATTTAATTTTTATATTATGTTTAGTTTATTTTTATTTTGCGAAATCTTCAATTCCATTTCTTTTCTTAATTTCATGTAGCAAACTTTTCTGCAATTGTTCTAGTTTGCTTGAAACTTGTCACTCAGGGGGTTTCGGGCTCGCTGATTACAAACTTGGTATTAAACTTAAAAATCCTAATTGGTAGATTCCATTTGGCGGACGAGATCTCTTTTAAGTTGATCGCATTTATTTTGAAATCATTTCACAAAAGTTTTTGTCTTGGTGATTTTGAATTTTAAGTGTAATTTCTTTAATGCAAAATTCAAAGTCTGACTTTGGATTCATAATCTGCAGGTGCAAAGTCCTCTGAGTGACAACTTTCAAGTAAACCCGATAATAACTATTAAAGGAAGTAGCTCGGCATATTGGAATTGCCATTTTGAATAAAAAAAAATTTAATGCCAGATTACAGATCAAGAAACCTGAAAAGTCAGAGTAACAAGTTACAAGCTTTAAAATTATGCAGGCGCATCCAAATCGGCCTACTAAACAAAAACAACCTCGTTTTTCTCTATAACTAAATTTCTAACTAATAAAAATATATTCCTATCAACAGAAAAACACAGTGATAAAGTGGAAAGTTGTTCAATGGATTAAATATAGGGAGTCCTTAATTAAGAGCTCAGGTTTCAAACAGTATGCAATTGGTCATGACTTGGGTTCGAAGTGATTTGGGTGCTGATGAGCGTCGTGCTGGGCCTGAAACAATCATGTTACGTAGCCCAGCCATAAAGTCTTTAGCTCTGCTTTTCTTGTCTGCTTTAAAAAAATGTTGCTCATTCCAATTTTATTAAAAAAAAGTCTTTCGTAATTTTGAGGAAGTAAAATCGAACTCAAGCTTTTTAAAACTCTTAAAAATTGTAAGAATTTAATTCTCATTCATTAGAGATTTTTTTTAGTAATTCTTTTCTCTGTGTATTATCTCACAAAACAAGTTGCATAAAAGAGTATGCAATGGATACATATGCTGTAAAGCTACAGCCATTTTTAACTTTGTCATAATCTGTAGGCATTTGATATTTTACAAGCAGATATTAAAGAAACAAAGTAGGAAAAATAATAGAAGAAATAAGAACATTAATTAACATATATAAAAACCGCTAATATGTATTATAAGAATTACTTAAAGTTAAAAAAATATTTATTAATTCCTCTTTTGTATTGCCATCAATTATATTTTATTACTTATAGCATAAGATATAATTAATAAATATTGTTATCAGCTGATAGAATAAAAAAAAATTGTTGTGGAACTTGAAGAGTATTACGCGTGCAACGCTTACAACGCCCGGAAGCGTGCAACGCTTTAACGCCTATGGTGTGCTGAAGGCAGTTCGTTTTTGTTTTAGGTTTTTAATTTGGATATAAAGGTTTTTATTATTATTCTACATAGATAATTTTTGGACTTCTTAAGAAAAGAAGTATTTTTATGAACAATAAATTATTTTTGTAGTTTTACAATTGGCAAGCGACATTCAAGCTGCAACTAATATTCTGGTTTCAAAAATTTTTTTTGTTTGTTTTTGGATTTTATGCTAAATGCATAATGACTTTATTTGTAATCTTATAGGATTGTTACATTATTTAATAATGAAACATCCATCGAAGTCAAAGAACAAAATCTTCAAATATTCATGTTATATTTTCACGGGCTGCCAGCCGTGAGTCTGATGGTATTTCTGAGTGTAAGTTATAGCTGATAGTATAGACAGATTTTTTTTTATGGCTTCTTTGGTTTATATTAAAATTATGAAAACTTCTACCAGGATTTAATTCCTTTAAATTGTCTTGGAAAACTTGTGACCGTCTTGTGTATGCTAAACTATTACATTCATCATTCATCTGCACAACCACATTAGCATACATGTTGTATGCAACCAGAACGCCAAACGGCAAAGAATTCGCTTAAGCTGCACACTTCTTTTCTTCTTCTCAGCACAGATATTTTAGCAAAAGTCATAGCTACCAAAGTTAATAGACTAACAACGCCTTTCGGTTTAGCAAAGAAAAACGTTTTTTAAGCCATAATTTTTCTTTGAACATAAACTTCATACAATTACATACACCAGCCAAAATAGTTGTAAGCAGTTTTTGGTATTTTAGTTTTTGTTTGTTTTAAAACAGGGGGGGCCTAAGACGGGGGGACGATTGCAAAAAGTTGTTAATAAATTTATGGCTCAAATGTAAGAAGAAGAAAAAAAAGACATCAATTTAATTAACATGAAAAAATACGAGTATTTCCTCTCTAGTCAAAAAAAACTAAGTAGCTAAACTGTTTGTATTAATGAGAAATATATTCCTCTTTAAAAAGAAAATGATCTAAGAGCTTTTGGGAAGACCCTTTTAACCTGCAAAAGACTGTTGGCAATTTTAACGAGCCCCAACTATGCGCAGTCCACAGCTCAGCCGGCTTTAACAACTCAAGCCGACCGTCGTTGTTGTCTACAAAGCAAAAAAAGAAAAAACAAATAAATAAATAAAACACAAAATCAAAACTAAAACTCTTGTTAAAAGTTTTCATTCATAAATTCTTCGCCGGCTGTAAAACAAAAAAAAAAAAAAAAAAGAAACAACATCGGCAGCAGCAGCAGCATATTTTTCTGTAAAATTTTGCACTGGTATTTTAAAATATTTTCTTGCGCTTTAAAGATACACCGACAACGCATTCATTGTTTTTAGGTATTTATTTGCTTTTCTTCATTCAAACAATTGCAATTGTTCACAGAATAAGTGAAAAAAGGAAAACATTTTACAACATTTTTTACTTTTCAAAATCAATTAAAGATTTCTTAGACCAAAAAGCAGAAAAAACATTTAATGAACTTCTAGTTGAAATCGACAAGCTTTTATGCTGAAAAGAAACCAGGGTGTTTATTAATTTCTTGTTGTTCTTCGTTCAATAAGAAATTTCACTTATTTTCGTTTAAGAAGTTTTCATTTGCCAAATTTCTAAACTATATTCGTCATATTATTCCTAAGAAACTTGATATAAACAGAAAAATATCACTCGGTATTGCGCAAGGCGAACTGTCAACTGCATATACATACATATAAAAACGTGTTCGGAACAAAAAGTTTGTTTCGAAACCATGGTTGAATCCAGCTGAACAAAATGCATGTTTAAGCTTGTAGCAAGGCAGCTCGATAGCAGGTAGCCTGACAAGCCCAGTGACTACAGCTTTTAGCTTGTAGAACTGTCAAAATACACCAACACTAACAGCAACGAGCTGGCTTGGCTTGTATGTATGTATGTTGTGTGGCAAATTCTAATGCAATAAATGGTAATAAAGTTGCCTGGCTTACCCCCGATTTTTGACTTGGGATTTAAATACAAAATTAGTAAATTTTCCTTAAAATTTAAGTTGGATTTAAAATAGCTTTCTGTTTTACAATCTAAAATTAATTTTGATAATTAATTGTAATAACAGTACGGCAGCACCATGTAAGTGTCAAAAAATTATCGATAACTCAATAAAAAACAGCTGTTTAAACAAATTTGGAAGCAAGTGAAATTGTGAAAAGTTTAGAAAATAATAAATTGTTTTGTAAAAATTATTAAAATGAGTAGCAAAAGTGATAAAAGGACTCCCAATTTCACTGCCACAGAAGTTGATTACCTGCTGGAAATAATAAAAAATCAAATTATGAAACAAAACAAAAAAAAAACATGTGCAATTTTCTTAATTTGCAGAACAAAACCAAACTGTCAAAATCATATGGCAGTACGAAAAACTTAAATCGATTTTAAATGGGCACGGCAGGCCGTTTAAGTTTCATTTAAATAGCAACTGTTTGACTCAATTTTGTATTTAAATCAAATTTATATTGAAATGGCATTTAAAATCCAAGTCAAAAATTGGGGGTTAGATTCTAGAACATACCTACTACTTCTATCCCCTCCATTGAGGTATCACTTTTTCTTTCAATTAAATTAAGAATCGTCTGTTTTTCTTTTTCTTTAATTGTTAACAATATGTAATTGTTTTTTAATTAAACGCATAAAATCATCCATCTGTTTGTTGTATGGGTCTGTCGCTGTTGCTGTCTTAAGTTCAGCTTGTACTCAATGGAGCGTAACATTTGTTGGAAGTTGGTCGGTCTGTCTGCTGACAGAGAGAAAAAAAGGAAAGAAAACAAAGCATAAGCAAAAACAAAAACAAAAATGTTTAAATATTTTCATAGAGAGTAAAAGTGTAGAGGCAATTATGCCCGCATTTGACAAATGTGTCAATAATATGTCATCTATACACGAGTACTGCAAGAAACCACTTTCGGTTGCAACAAACAACTGCCTGCCATACAAAGAGCACCGGCTACAAACAGAAAATTAGCATACATGTTCGTCTGACATCCTTTTTAACCTACTTGTTGTACACATTACTGCCGCTCACATGCTACGGTAAATGTTGACCAAGAGTCAGTCATTCATTACAAAGCCAAGGAAGAATCGAAATTGAATGAGTACAAGATAAGAGCAGAAGAAAACAAAAAAAAAAAAAAAAAAACACACAAATAAATAAAATAAAACCTGAAGCTTGTTTTCCGACTTGATCATTCACTTCCTTAACATGTCAAGCTTTATAATTTATGTTTTTATTTCGTTTTCTTTGTTGTTTCTATTTCTGAAGTTGAGTTTTTTTTTTTTCTGTGTGTTTTGTAGATGTTGCTCAACAGATTACAGACATTTATGACAGGTCTTAAGACAAGACGTTCGTGCAAGTGTTTTATTTTGCTGTTTTCTCTTCAGTATTGTTAGTTTTAGTTTTATTTTGTTGTTTGGCATATACTTTTACTGGTTTATGAATTATGTGTAGTTAGATCTCTGGGGTATTTAATGTGTAAACTACAATAAAGAAGTTTTTAATGTGTCACATTATCTATATTAAATCTGGACTTAGCAGTTGTGCTAACAATACGGCCAAGATGTGTTAATTTATAAAATAAAAATCTATTTTGTTTTGTTTTAAGAAAACAATGAATGGGCTTTATAACCACATATGTATCTGGTTTCAACCACATAATATGATTAAAGTAAACATATACCCCCTAATTCATAAAAATTATTACAGGCTTATAAGACTGTTATTTGATATATTTGTATGGAAAATCTGTAAAATAAGAGCTTTATAAACCTGTTATAATTTTCATGAATTAGACGGATAGTATGTTTAAAGTGACCCCTAAATATGGTTAAAGCAACCATATACTATGACTTTCGTTATCTATAACCATATATGTATTTCAACAATAGCCTGCTACTATTCGGATACTACCATCTCAAAAAAAAAAAATATATTTTTTTACCTGAAAAAAAATCCTTCTGCAGTAAATTTTTAAATCTTCTTCCAACTAGCTTCAGCTTGCCCTTAGCGGAATCAAATATATGACCAGCCCCATTAGTTAATTGTTTTTGTAATTTTAGGCAAACATTACGTCCTCCTCATTTCTCTGCTCATTACGGAGGCTTCTATACAAAACGATTCTATGAATTTTAATCCTTCGTCCTAACTAGATGCCGGTGGGCTCTACTAAATCCAAATGCATGGCCGGCCCGCAATTTTTTTTGGTTTTCTAAATTTGTTGGGGTGCAATCTATAACCCCTTCTCTGCCTTTAGTGGTGCACAATCATTTGCCATGAATATTTCTTATGGAAACAGCATATTTATTTAATATTGAACGCATTTCTTTGATTTATTGGCCCGCTTTATCTTAAAAATTTCATATTTTGTGTGTTAAAATCATAAGTAATTAATAAAAAGCATTGCACTTGATTTCTGACTGCAAGCTGAATACAGCATACAAACATTTTTATATCATTTCGCACTTTTTTTTCTAGCTCTGATACCGCTTCAAAATATTGCGTGTTAGCGACTTTTTGAATATTTATTAGCCAATTCATTTGTTGGCTGGTCGGCTGAATGCTCAATTTGTTCTTTCACAATTTGTGTCTCTCTCTCGAAGCTGCAGCCAACAAAATTAATTTGAGTTGGTTTAAATTTAAATGACATGTGTTTATGTTAAATATGATATAAAAAACAAGTTTTGACCATAAAAAAGAAATAATTGAGCAAGAATAACTCATACAAACGGTTTTATATTGAATTATTAAGATATAGTGTTAAATATTTGTGACAGTTTATTAAATTTTATTTTAGTGCTTTTAAGAAAATAGTTTGTTTGGTCAAACTCAGAGAAAATCTAACGTGGGAATATTTAAAAATAAATCTTATAACATTGTGGGAAAATCGATGGAAATATGTTTATTTTATTTGTCTTTCGGAAGGTTGCATAGAAACGATTATAAATTTAAGCTTAAAACAAGAATATTACATCACAAGACAATATGTTAAACATTTAAAGAAATGATACAGTGGTTTTGTGATGAGAAACATTACTGCAAGACTTATTATTTGGTTTTTTTTCGACACCCGTTTTTATATTTTATGTATGTATGTATTTATTTTCTTGAGCTAAAGTTCTTCTTTTGTTAAAAATATTTAATTATTTTTGTCGATATTTCGCTCTCCTTCGGATATCTTCTTCGGGACAATAATAATGAAAATAGTTTTTATTGATTTTTTTCAAAAATCAATAATAAAATATTATTTATTAAAAAAAAAGCCAATAAAAACTATTTTCATTATTATTGTCCTAAAGAAGCTATCCGAAGGAGAGCGAAATATCGACAAAAATAATTAAATATTAAAAAAAAAAGCCCTTTATTAGCTCAAGAAAATAAATATATAAAATTACTGCAAGACTACAGGCAGCAAACTAAAAAAATAAAACAAAACACTCTAAAAGAAAATAATAGGTTATCAATAACGGAACCACTAATTTTTTGTTGACCTTTGATTTGGCTCGGTATATGGCTATAACACTTTAAAATGCTTAGTACATACAGCAACAAAAGAAAAATCAAGCAAAAAGATATAAAAAAGTAAATTTTAAAAGACCATATTTAAAAAAAACTTAATTTCACAAAACCATATTTTAAGGTTATGTTTGCTGAACGGGAAAATGCAAAATTTACCGGGAATAATTAAATCTTAAAAGAAGATATAAAATATAAAAAAATGGAATTTTACAAGAACATATTTTAAGCTTATGTTTGCTGAATGGGAAAATACAAAATTTACCGGGAATAATTAAATCTTAAAACAAGATATAAAATATAAAAAATGAAATTTCACAAGAACATATTTTGAGGTTATGTTTGCTGAACGGGAAAATGCCAAATTTACAGTGAACAATTCTTGTAAGAAAAGAAGATATACCAAAGGCAAATCTTCCCGAAATGTTATATTTGCTTGTTGATCGAACTTAACCTTTAAACAGTCCCATTTTTAAATTTTTCCACCCAATTTTTCTTTTTGTTGTGAATGTAACGGGCATTTTTAGTTGTTTATACACTGAAAAAATTCTGTTCATAGATCCAATGAAATTCCACATTAGTCTAGTCAAAAAAATTCAATAATTTTCAGACAACGTGTGAATGGAATTCTGATTCATTAATTTTATACCGTTTTACTAGATATATACCGTCTAATTCATACAAATTGTAACAGGTTTATAAAGCTCTTATTTGACAGATTTTCCATACAAATATGTCAAATAACAGTCTTATAAGCCTGTTATAATTTTTATGAATTTGGGGGATAAAGTTTTGTCATTAAGCTGATGACGTAGTGGAACTTTTTTTTCCTCATGCCAAAAGCTATCGAAAAATCGCTGGCACAATGTCGACAAATTTTCGACCATACAAATCGACCCAGCCTATTATACATATGTATATTGCTCTGATATTGCTTTCACAGTTGCTTAAGCAGTTATCTGATATAAAAATTATAATTGTTGGTTTCATTTCAATGTGCTTTGCAGAGAATGTGGCATGTTTTACCGCTTAATTTTATAGTCATTTTATAACCAAATTTTATATGAAATTGTTTGTTTCGCGAAAGGCTTCACTATTGTTTCTCTAAGTGAATATGAGAGCTTAAAAGTTAAGATTGTTTAAAAAAAGGCAATTGTCTTCAATATATTATATACATATATGTTTATCATACATGTACATATGTACTTACCTTTACATTTGCTTTAACTAATATAGTTCTTTGACTGCAATCACTTTTTTTCTTTTTTGTTATGACAGGAAGCCGTTAAAATCTGTAATAAAATGAAAATGAAAAAACAAATAAATAAAGTTATCAAAGACCGCTACTGTACCATTAATTATTCATTCATGTGTTGTTTAAGTAATTTTATTGTTTTAAGATTTGTGCTGTTGTTGTTTTTTTTCTGTTTCACTTTTATTTCAAACAAAAACCACTTTCGCCATAAAAAGAAACCACTTTCAAAACAATCTAGATGTAGAAAAAACAAACTAAACCAAACAAACAAAAATAAAGAAAATAACTGACAAGAAGTTTAAACAAGATTTATTTTGCATATAACAAACACACTACTCTGGTTATTATCATTTTTTTTTTTCTTGACGGTTGCGAAAAAAATAAATTAAAAGTTATAAAACAGAGTTATAAATACCGACATTAGGAAAGCTATGAAATAGTTTATTTGCAAATAATGGTGCTTATGATATTGCTAATGAAATCAGAAGTTATAAAAAATGAAAATAAGTTTAAAGGCTCAGACAAAAATGAACTAATATTCAAGTGGTGGATACGTTTAAGTACATTCGTTGGCTCAGTAGAGGGTTAGAAATACAAAAATCAAAATATTTTAGTAAGGAATATTAGAGGTTGGTCACTGGAAATGAGAAGCCTGATTGCAATATGTGATTTGTAGCTTTCAAGTCACTTGAAAAAAAAAAACCAAGGCACGATCAACCAAGGAATAGTATTTGAAAAAAAAAAAAATTTCCAACAACTTTTTTGTTCATCTTTTCTTTAAGGCAAATACATGCACAACTGAACATCATATACATTCACAACTACACAAAAATAAGGAGAAAAATCGTATAATTATTAAATTTCACAAAAACATATTTTGAGGTTATGTTTGCTCAACAAGCAAATATTACTTTTAGAGCAAATTTGCATTTGCTCTTGCAAAGTTCTTATACGATTATTAATTTCAGCAAGTTTTGCGGTGACAGAAAAAGTAATATTTGCAAAAAAAAAACGTGACCACTACTTTCATTCTCCACTTTACTTTGGACAAATACATGAATATAAACAACTTAACTTCATGCGCACCTACTAAAATGCAAAAAACAAGAAGAAAATCGTTTAATTATTAAATTTCACAAAAGCATATTTAAAGGTTATGTTTAATCAACAAGCAACTACAACTTCTAAAGCAAATTTGTATTTAATTTTGTTTTTATGCCATCAACATTTTCTTCGCAGCTAACTTTGTGGTCATATACAAACTAATATTTGAAAGAAAAAAATGCGACCACTATATATTTGTACAACTTTGTTTTAGGCAAATACATGCATATAAACAACTCAACTGCATACACATTCAGAATTCAGAACAATAAAAAGCAAGGGTAAATTAGCAAAGTTTTTATACGATTATTATGTCCAAAAAACATGACCACTTCTTACTTGTGCAACTTTATTTAAGGCAAATACATGAGTATTAACAACTAAACTTCATATGCACCTACAGCCATACAAAAACAATAAAAAAAGACTGTTTAATTGTTAAGTTTCAGTAAAGCATATTTTAAGGTTATGTTTAAAGCAAGTACAACTTTTAGAGCAAAAGTTGTATTTGATTTTGCAAAGTTTTTATACCATCAAAAGTCTTCTCACAGCACATTTTGCGATCATAGACAAACTAATATTTGCAAAAAAAAACGAGACCACTAATTTTTTGCACAATTTTGTTTTAGGAAAATTTTTTCATACAATCAACTAAAATGCGTACAAATTCACAAGGATAAATATTAAGAAGAAAATTGTAAAATTATTATATTTAATGTGACCAGAAAGGATGAGACATTTCGTATATCAGGTTTTTTTTTTGGGGGGGGGGGGGGGGGGGGTAGCTTCTACAGCTATAAATCAATACAGTTCTAGTTTGACTGCCAGCAGACATTTAGAAATATAAAAAAAAATTATTGCTTATTGTTTGCTTGTTTTCGGCTTTATTTCAAGATTGTTTATATGTATTTTAATTTCTTTATATTTTATTTCCAACTGAAACATCTTCCCTTCACAAGCATTAAATTTATTTACTCAACTCAATTAGATTTACAAAATACTTGCATTTACTGCTCTCGTGTTTAATTTTATAAAGTTTTAAACATACAATTATCTAAAAACATAATTATTTTATGACTGTTTTTTTTTAATTTTTTGCTTAACAAATTTGTTTATAACACGAAAATATTCTAGGATTTTTTTTTGTTTGTTTCAGCAAACATTCATTAAAAATGAATACAGTAATGTAATGAGGAAAATAAAAAGTAATGGCTATGAATAGTGTGAGATTTATGGAGTTTTAATAGAAAGAATATCTGTTTTGTTAAGACATATTAAGAGATTATTAAATTAAAGGTAATTGCGCATAATTATTGAGAAGATTGTTGGAAGATAGAATTTGTTTTGGCAGAAAATTAATAACGGAACACATTTTATAAAGAGGGAATGGCGCCACTACGTTTTGATTATTGAAATGTAATCAAAAGTAATGAAAAATATATCGACTACTTTAAGGGATTGTATTTGATTCTTAAGGCATGGTGCATTGTGAACAATACTTTGTCCATTTTTAGTGAAGGAAACGTGACCACTATTACCTAAGGAGCTTAGCCATATAAATTCGCCCTATTACACTCTTATGAATTCACAGGTTGTCAGATAATTAATAAGTAATGATTTTTTTTATTTAAATGTATTTTGAAGATTCGTTGTAAATTTTTTTATTTTTCCGTCGAGCAAACTTAACTTCAATATACGTTTACGTAAATTTTTACGTTTTGCTTTTGTTCATTTATCTATGGGTATTCGTTGATGTATCCTGATGTTTGTACATTTAATTATTTTTACCTGCTCGCTGTATTTGCTCCCTGTATTTGGCCAAAATGTTGGTTAACAAGAGAATAGTGGTCACGTTGTTGGTAGGCTAAAAATTGCCAATGTGATGCTAGCTTAAAAGCAGTATTATTAATAAGAAATCTAAGATTGTTATATTGGTCCATATAAAGTAGGATATAGTCAAGCTTGGAAATAGTAGCGATTAACGTTATAGCAACTGATACTGCTACAATTTCGTATTTTATTTTAGTATCCGCATTAATGATGATATGCTTAACATTTCGGGAGCATTATTGCTAGCGCTGTTGAGTGTGGGTATACCGATATTTCCGGTACCGGGAAAGTTCTTAATTTAAATACAAAATATGCGTTTTAAAAACCGTTTTTCACAAGTTGTTATTAGGTAAATATCTATACAATCTTTATCTTGTTAGCTTAGATCTAAACATAGCTATAATTTATCTTATAAATAAATAAACAATTTACAATATATCTCCAATAAATATATCTCCAATAAAAATATATATCCAATAAAAAATATCTCCAATAAAAAATTGGAGATATATTTACAATATATCTCCAATTTTTTTTAATATAATCGATGAGCGAACTAAACCCCTTTTTGGAGCTTAAACCAACTTCTAATAATAAATAACAAATTCAAATCTTGCATGAAGGTTCCTTCTTTTGTCGTTATATGGCCTATTTGGATTTTTTGAAGAATTAGCCTCCAAACAGAAGTAAAATTATGTCAATTGACTGTTGTGAAGGTTATTTGAAATTCAGCCTCGTCGTAAATGTCCACTCTCATTTGTGTTTTCTCAGCTGCCTAAAGCCATAAAAAAGTTATATTAACTTCTTATTTATTTTAACCATTTAATTGCAATAATAATGGCCAATTAAAATCGCAGTAAAACGAATTATTGTGTTTATTTGTTTGATTTATTTGTGTGTCAGTGTTTTTATTTTGTTTTGCCCACCGTGTGTGAACGCTTAAAAAATGGCCCATAATTTTTGTTTTCACACACACACACACACATACAAACACTGGATATGCCACACAAAACTAAAGTTTTATCTCCCTTGTGCTCTTTAAACAATATTTTGTTGTTAATAATTCTATTAATTTGTCAAATAGAAGTGTGAAATTAATTTATAAAGTCATGTTGTTAATACGCTTGAAGAAGTTAATAAATGTATTTTATAATGTATTAAATTTAATTAAGTTTTAACTGTTAAAGTTTGGCGTTAAAATTGTTATTGACAGGTGGTGTTTTTGCTTGTGAATTCATTGCAGGTTAAAATCTGGTTTCAAAATCGTCGTTCAAAGTACAAAAAAATGATGAAGGCTGCCCAAGGTCCAGGTCAGGGCAGTGGCATGCCTTTAGGCAGTGGTGGTCCCAATCCAGGTCAACATAGTCCCAATCAAAATATGCATAGTGGTAAGTTTTTCATATGGAAAATTAAAAAGAAAAAATCATTGAAAAGTTTTTTTTTTCCAAATGTATGAAATGTAAATTTATTTTTTCCTAATTAATTCCAGGCGGTAATAACGGTGGCGGTTCAAATAGTGGTTCACCATCACATTATCTACCTCCCGGACATAGTCCGACGCCTTCAAGTACGCCTGTATCTGAGTTATCACCCGGTAAGTTTAATACGTTTCGAATAAATAAGTGCTACAATCGGCAAACAAAAACATCATTGTTCAAAAAGTATGGCAATGATTTTGGAAATGTCTTTTACACAAACTCTACAATTGATATATAGAATTTGAGATAACGCAGAGAGCGTTAGAAAACCTGCCATATAACATATTGTTTACAGTACATCCCACGTAATAGCCTTATCCTTATCAAATGGTTGCAAATTTTGGGTTAATTATGTGGGTAAGGTACTAAAGCGGAGACGATTAATTTTTTTTTTTTTTTATTATAATTCATAAACGTATTTATAATGGTTTTTACATTAAATAACCTGGTAGAAGAAATTATGAGAGTGAACTTAAGCACGTCTAAAATGTCATATATGTATATCAAAATTACGTGGCCACATAAAGCTTTTTTTTTAACTAAAATATATTCACTAAATTCAAAACTTGTTTTTTTCTCTTCGTGTTTTCTAAAGGTCCTTTATTGAATATATTTTTTTATATTTCTTCTAATGTTTTGTTAACATTTCGATATCCATCGGAGATCTTCTTGAGAATAAAAAATGTTCAATGTTATTTTGTCAGTCTTGAGTTCGATTTTTACTTCCTCAGAAATGGGAAAGATTTTAAAGATCTTTTATTGAATATATTTTTTTTTTATATTTCTTTTTAGGTTTTGATAACATTTCGATCTCCTTCTTCTTGAGAAAAAAAATTTTCAATATTATTATTTCTGTATTAAGTTTATCAGGCTCAAGTTCTTTCTATATTATCTTTGTGATTGATATTAATTGAATTAGACAAAGAAAACATCAAAGACATTTAGCAGGGTAGAAAACTAGTTGTTTCGAAGCCGACACACTTTCTCGACAGCACCCGTCTTTGAACTAATAATTATATAAGAAAAAGTTCAAATAATAGAAATTAATTAGTTTTCAATATTATTTTGTCGGTCTTGAGTTCGATTTTTACTGCCTCAGAAATGGGAAGGATGTTATTGTAATAAAATTGTAGTGATCAACACGTTTAAAGAAGACAAGAAAAGCAAAATTAAAGACTTACTGGCTAGGGTACGTACCATGGCTGTTTCACTTCCACGACGCTCATCAGCTAACAAATTGCCTCCAAGCCAGCAGCGCTTAGCTATTCTACTACCTGAGCTCTTCATTACGGACTGTGCGTATTTAATCTTATTGATCAGCATTCCATTTTATCTGTTTTTATCTACCAGAAGGGTCACCAGTTATACCGGTTTACAAAAATTACCAATTTTTCTGTCAAATTTCATGAAAGTGGCAGCCTTACGGTTCTCGAGCATCCAGTGAAGGACAGAAAACATGAAAATATTTATATAGCTATCTCTGTTGGTAGACTCCGCATATGTTTATATTTGATTTTTGGTTGGAAAAATTCAGTGCAAATCTAATGCAAACAAACAATAATTATTTTTGCATTAAGTACATCACAAGCCGTACATGGAATATATTTAAGACTTAGTTTTCAAAGTTTTTCATTCATGTTTTCTACTTTTTTCGTAAAAATTACAACAAATCCAATAATTTTCCAAACACTTTACAACAACATTTTATTTTTAATGTTTATGTTTTTTTGTGTACACTAACTAGTCAGTCTCATACACTCATGTTGTCACGATTTGCTGTACTGCTCACGTCTGACCGGCCACGCACAAATGATATGGCCACTTTACAAAAGTCACTTTTAGGATATTGGATTATGTTTGTGGTTGAATTATATTTTATATTCTCTCACCAACATCCAAATCACTTCTAATTGACTTTTGTGTTTGTCGCTCTAGTAACAGCCATGACAATGGTTTCAAACTCCGCAAGCATTTGATAAATAGGCTGATTGTATTCAGAAGTATACAAAATTCGAATTTATACAAAAAAAAAACTTTTTAATTATTATTTTTTTATTAATTATATTTGTATTTTTGTTTTTTGTTTTTTCTAGAATTTCCACCAACGGGGTTGAGTCCGCCAACGCAAGCGCCATGGGATCAAAAGCCGCATTGGATTGATCATAAACCACCGCAAATGACACCACAACCACCTCATCCAGCAGCGTCACATCCGCAAACACATCATCATAATCCGCCACCACAAATGGGCGGTTATGTACCTCAGTACTGGTATCAGCCAGAAACAAATCCATCGTTATTAACGTAGGTAAACTATTTATAGGACATTTTCTAGGGATTCAAAATAAAATAGATTCGAATAGTCAGAGAGTTTAAGACAAGCTTAAAGAATACTTTTTAAAAAGACAGCTAGTTGTTATGCAGCATAAGATATTTGTGAAGTGGACAAGCCAAAAGCAAAAAAAAAATTGTTTATGAAAATAACTGCATATGGGACACAGTGTTACTTCTAATAGCAAAGAATATGTGAGCAAAAATACTTTTTTCTGTGATATACATATGTATATATTTATCAAGCTAAGACCGGCACTGTGTCAAAATGCATACAGATGATTTTCAAACAGAGTTATATTTAATTTCGAATTTTCCTTCATATTTAGCAAAAATATGCAACTCTGCAAGTATTTAGTAACTACTTTTGAGTGTTCAAAACAATCATCAATATTCAGTACCCAGTATCCTAGCACCAGGGCTGGGCAGTATTTGAAATGCATGTATTTGAAATACGTATTTAAAATACCAATACGTATTTTGTATTTGTAATTTAAATACATCTCACGAATGTATTTGTATTTTGTATTTTAAATACTAAGCGCTTAAGTATTTTGTATTTTGTATTTCAAATACTTGTACTCTCAAAACATATTTTTCAAAATACATTTTTAATTTATGTTAGAAAATACATATGCGCTAAAAATTATTCCATTCATACACCAACTAAAAGCGCAAAACTTTGTTACTGTTTTATTTCCAAAAAAATAGCAATACTACAATTTAATAACCAAACGCAAAGTACCTGTGTAACGTAAACGCAACTGAATGCATACACATTGAGAAAGTCGCTAAGCTTTCAGAAAGTTAAACAATGAACAAATAAAATATAAGGAAAAAACAGCTTTTGACATTTTGATCTAAAACAAGAAGAGAAAAAAATGTCAATCAGGCGTTGACTTGGATAGACTTCATATAGTCTTTGGTCAAACGTTTTTTTATTGTCACTTCATTCTTAATTCCGTTATTTCTCTTTCAATAAAATATCGTTTTTTAATAATAAACCATTAGGTTTTATCGTTAGCTGGCTTTATTCATTCGCCATCAAGAGGTTGTTTGTCTGATACCACATTTGAAAAGCTGGTGTTTATGAATGGAAATAAAAATTTTTTGATTAAAAGTATTTTGTATTTTTAATACATATTTTTGTTACACTGTATTTTGTATTTCAAATACTTGCTTTTAAAATGCAGTATTTTATATTTTAAATACGTGGAGAAAAAGTACTTCCCCCTAATTCATAAAAATTGTAACAGGCTTATAAGACATTTATTTGACATATTTGTATGGAAAATCTGTCAAATAAGAGCTTTATAAACCTGTTATAATTTTTATGAATTAGACGGTTTATATTTTGTATTTTAAATACATCAAAGCATGTATTTTGCCCAGCACTGCCTAGTACCCGGCACTATTGTATACCCTACACCATAAATACACACGTTTGTCATTTTCATTGAAAATTCCTAAACAATTTCATTTGTGATCCCATGAAGTGTAGTGTGTAGTCGACTGCTAAAATTAGTCAATTTTTATACACTAACTTTTTTATAAGCTAGCTGACAAGTAGTGTAGAATTAATAAACAATTCAAATAATAACATGAATTCAAAAGTAAAAGAGACGAAAGACGAAAAAGGGTTTCTGTCTTAAAGTTTTGTTTAAATATTTCTGATTGTCATTTTGTTAAGCGAAATTATGGAATAAGTAGTTAAATGTTAATTAAAACATACTTTTAAGTTTTCTCTTCGAGTCTACTGATGAGTTGATTAGCATCAACGAAATGTCGCCGGCACTTAGACCTAAAAAAATAAATTTCAGTTAGCTCTTATAGCGAATTTATTGAAATTTATTACCATTAAACTTTTTTTTTTAATAAAATTTTATTAAAGTCTTTGAAATCTTCTTCTTTTCAGGGTATGGCCAGCGGTTTAACAAACACCTCCCTCTACTCTAACCACAACAACCTTTTACCAAACCGATCCTATAGATAATTCTATGCATATATATTAATTTAATTTTAATAAAGAAACAATTTTTTAAGAAAAATCATGTGCAGTTAAACTAAATTTTGATAAGAATTAATTTAAATAGATTTTTTTTCTGTAGAGAAATGCCTAAAACAAATTTGTATGTAAAATGATCAAATGTGTGGTGCTCTCAGCAAAAAGCTGCACCTTGTGTAAAAAGTTTTTTTTCCTTGTTTATTTAAATATTTAATATAAAACTAAAAAAAAAAATAATAAAAACAATTTGATAATAGGATGTTTATTATAACTTTGGAATAATTAAAAGAAAGTATATATATATATATATATATATATATATATATATATATATATATATATATATATATATATATATATATATATATATATATATATATAATATATAATTTAGCTGTAAATTAATAATAATTATATAATAAGTTTTAAGTGTAATTTTTATGTAAGACATAAAACAGTTTACTTTAAAATAAATTTAAAAATAGAAAAAGAAACCAACAAAAAAACAGAAATATTGAAAAATTAAAATTTTACAAAGAATAAAACAAAATAAAACATTCCTCATTGTTTTAAAGCAAGCATTTTTTCTTTTGAGTTTAACAAACACTTTTTTGTAAATATTTTTAATAATTTTTTGTAATTTATATTAATAATGTATTGAAAAGAAAACACAAAACACAAACAAAACAAAAATTGAATAAAATAAATCAGCTGATGATCTTAAAGTTGTCTAAACAAAATATTAATAATTTAATTAAAATTTAAATAAAAACAAATTGTAGCAAAAACAAAACCCCTATAAATAAAAATTAAATAAAATGAAATTGAAAAAAAAAGATTGGATGAAAGTTTGTTTTTATACATTAGATTTTGGTTGGTATATAACTTTTCGGACATGACAAATTCCCGGGAAATAGCCAAGATGGGGCAAAGGTTGGTAAAACATTTCTCAAGCTGTACAAAGCATTGGGAAAGCAAACAAATGATAAAAGTTTTTATGAAGGACAGCCCTGTGTTGTTTCTTAAAATCGTTCGCTTGAAACTTTATATTCAAAATTTCCACTAGTTTTTAAATATAAATTTTGGATTTAAAAACACATTTGCCCAATGGTTTCATTGAGAAATTAATGGAAAAATGTTGTTTTTTCATTAAAAAAAATATATGACATGTATCTGGTAACCAGCGTGGCCGTCAGGGCCACCGTAAGAGGAAAATGGTCACTTCCAGCGCTTGCCTGTTGAACTTATCTCCGCAAAATCTGCAAGTTGCCGTACTGGATAGTCCCATTCTGTGTAGATGCTTCCTGCAGGTATAGTATCCTGTTAGCGCCCCACACAGTGTCCTTAGATTCTTTCTATTTAGTTTTAGAGTGAGATCCGCCCTCTTGGCATCAAAGCTAAGAAAGCCCACAGTGAAACATTTAAGTTTGACTGATTTTTAACTTCAAAAATTAAAAAAAAAAATTTCGCTGGAAAAAATTTCGATGGAAAAATTTTGCTGGAAAAATTTCACAGGACTTATAAAACTATGACGATCCCACTAAAAAACTTACGCAGCATAACTAAAACACCTTTCGGAAAATAAAAGAAAAAAAAAACAGGTGTTAAAGTTTATGCAATGCTGAGTTCAATATAAGATCCCCAAGTAAATAGTATAGACAAATACCCGACTGTGAGCAAAATGCCAATTAGGGTATTTCTCTTGCTATGATTATAACAAAAAATTTTAGTACCGAGGTTTTTCTATACAAAAATTTACTGTGATCTCTGACTCAAAATTGGGAGTCTGCGGGATTCCAATTTGCACACAAAATTGTTGCCGCACTCAAAGTTTGTGCAAATGAGAGAGAATTATGATTGTTCTTCTTGCACGAAACAGCCAGCAGCCGGCTAAAAATTTTGGGGGAAACGACGGTGTGATGTTGCAATTTTTAAAAATAAGATGCACCCAGATGTACAGAAGAAACAGGGGTCAAATTTTAGTATTCGGGATCAAACAAATTCTGCAGCTTATTTTGTCTAACATTATTTTTTCTCGATAGATTAAACCATATCGAATGCACCTATTTGTATTGTGTTGTATTATTATTACTAGCTTGGTCCAGGATGGCCCTTTGCCCTGCGACCAAGAATGATCTATTGTGCAACCCTTTTCCCTCACGAGTTTAATGCATCAAGAAACAGTACTAGTCCTGTGAACCCAATGTATAGGCCTGCAACAGTTTGTGTCTACTGTGGCCAAGTGCCACACAGTCAATAATTAAGTGTTCCATTGTCTCTTCTTCTCCGCAAAATCTGCAGGTTGCCGTACTGGATAGTCCCATTCTGTGTAGATGCTTCCTGCAGGTATAGTATCCTCTTAGCGCCCCACACAGTGTCCTTAGATTCTTTCTATTTAGTTTTAGAGTGAGATCCGCCCTCTTGGCATCAAAGCTAAGAAATTTCTTCGAGTGTTCCAGACCCCTAGTGTCGTTCCTCAGTTTTCCTGTGATGGATACTGTCCATTTTCTGATCTACCCCCTGAGGAGGAGCTTATTAAAGCCAAAGGATGGAGTAGGTCTAATAAAAGCCCCATTGGCTCCTCTTTTTGCGTACGTATCAGACAACTCGTTACCCTTGTGCCCCTCATGACCTGGCACCCATATCAGAGTAATCTGATTGTGCGTGGCCAGTTCATTTAGCCTGTCGTGGCATTCCAATATTGTCCTGGATGTGACTCAGGACCTTGAGTATCGACTGGCTGTCGGAGAGTATCTTGATTCTGACTCCTGCACCTATTTGCTTTATTGACAATCCAAAATCCTACTGATTTAAACCATGTATGAGTATAGATGAGACCACATACACGGGCATTTGCCTTTCTCTTAACAGGCACTGTTAAGAGAAAGGCACTGTCCAGAGAACACTGGATCTTACTGGCATTGAAATCGACGCCACTTGGAAATTATCTGCAGATCGTCATTGAGCTCATCTTTCGTAATTTGCCTCTCAGCATCGATCTGAGATAGTCTTAGTCTATGCCCAATATTATACGAATTTCAATACTAATCTAAGCAATCTACAAATATTTTTCTTTCTGTTAATTGCCTGTTGAAAATGTTTTCCATGTGCCAATTACTTTTAATGTAATAAATGAAAACATTTTTAATGGCCATGACTTCAACTAATCTAATAATTGGAATAAACTCCTTTTGAAAATAAATCTACGATCATTTCATTTAAAATGTAATACTTTAATGAATTAAAAAGTCCTTTGAAAGTTAAGAGCACCATTTACAGCAAACCACTCACACATTCTCACACATTCACAGTCATCCCACACACTACAGCCAGAGGAATAAATAAGAAGAGACATTTTGCAACACTTGATTCTATTTTATTTATCATTTTTTTTTTCACTTTGCCATTTGAATTCAATTCATTACATTTGTTTGTATGCTGAGCTTTTGTATTATTTTAATGTACCAGAGCGGCAGACTGCAATACAGCAGCGGAAGGAAACATAAAATCTGTTCCATTAAACACAAAATAAAAAGAATGCAACAGGATACAGGGATTCGTATACACATTAAGGCTAAAAGATTTCCACACATACACAGAGACTCTCCCTCTCTTTCATTATGGCAGCTTTCATTATTGTAGACGCAAGAAATACTCAAATAACCAAACGCTCAAGCAGCCGCTGCAGTCCTTAGGAGCCTTCAGCCTCATCCACAGATTGTCAACCAGGGTGACTAAAATTAAAAAAAAAAAAAAAAAAAACAAACGCTGGCTGGGGTGTACGCTAAAAGTGTGCAGTTGATTGAATGGAATGTGTTGATGGATGAATCAGTGTGCATTATCTGCTTGAGTGAATTTTCATATCATTTCATTATGCCATGTACTTGTCTAGAAGTGTTTTCTTTTATTTAAGCGATAGAGGTTTGTGGTGGAAAGAAACAAATTTGAAATTCTTTGGTAAATGAAAGAACGAAATTATTTCTTAGATAAAGAACTGATAATTGGCACCAACCTTGACTATACTGTGGTTATGAGAAATCGCAAGATTCTGCAGGGGTTTGCTAAAACGGGGGAAAAAACTAAAAATAAGCAGGTTACAAACGTTACAAATTATCTAAATACTTGTACCGAAAGTTCATTGGGAAGAACTGGGGAATAAATCCTAGAATTTCTATGAGCTTTTCGCCACGATTGCAAAGTCCATACAAATGTAGGCGACATTTGTAGACTGAAAAGTAGTGGCGAAAATTACCTATTGCACAGGATCTTTGAAAAGGACACTGCGAATATCTGCCTTGATGATGAACACTCTATTGCCCAAGTCCTATAAATCAGCGATCCCTGCAGCAGAGGGTGCATGTTTATGTCCCGCTTAGTTGCTGTAAATTAATTTTTATTAATTAGAGGGACGCGAACATGTCCGATTTCTTTTTGGGAAAAAGTTGTGCATTTATTTTGCATTTTTTTTCTTCCTAAATACAAGTTTTAGTAGTTCGTTAAAATTAAGATGAAGAGAAAGGCTCGTTCAAACTATGAATAAGTAAAAAAAAAAATCAACAAAAACACGTTCATCGTTTATTCAAAACAATATTGAAAGCGTTGCCTTTATTGTAGAAGAGCTAATGAACCAAGTAATGCAGTGGCGTCTGGTAAAATAGATGGCGAAAGGAAACCACCTGCCAAATATCTGAGCCTATATGGCCCAGGTGTAGATCCAAGAAAACCTTAGCTCTGTGGTACTTACGCCAACAAAGCTTAAGCACAATGGCGGCTGTCTTAACTTCCGGTACCCTGCCACATATGTGGGTGCAAATGTGAGAAGGCTAAATCATCCTTAACAAGATGTTTGCAGAAGCTGCAAGGACGAAGAAGAAGAAAAAATTATAGAAAAATTTATAGCAACACATGTTTACTTCAATGATCCCTAAAATTCAAAAACTCTTTCTTGCCTGTCCCAAATTTCCAAGAGTTCACACTGAGAAATATACATTGACTACTTTACCAGCAACACTCGGTAAATTGAAATATCGGCAGATATCAAAACTAAACAGAGAAGAAAACAAAAACCTGAAAGTATTTTGTTTTTTTTTTCTTCTTTGTTTAAAGTATCGTTTTGCCTCATTTTGGATTCATTAAAATATTGACAACTTGTCATATTTGTTTAAAAATGAAAACTCTTTTAAGACCAATAAAACATAAAGTATTATTTAATGTGCAAATTATTATGCTGATCACATTGACATTTGCTAATTAATTAGTAAATAATTTTCCTTGATGTTTTCGCTTGAAATTGTTGCACATCCAACGGCAGCTCAGCACACGGACCGGTCGGTAACCAAACACCAGCAAATTAAAAGCAAACTGGCTTCTTTCTTCTACTTCTTTTTGCTTTCTAAACGGCTGCGAAGGAAAATAAAAGTCAGCCAACAAACTTAAAAATAATGAATAATTGTAAATGCTGATGATGTGGATGATGATAAAACGTTTTGATATTTGTCCATTTATTATTATTTTATTGAAATTGTTATTCCATCAGCAGGCATCAGCAGTCTTGTATGTTGGTGTTTCTCTCTTCCAATAAAACAACATTTAAATTGTTCGATATCACCATTTTTGGTTTAACATACAAGCCAGAGTTTATACACTATGGACTTGGAAAATGTTTGAAACTCGTGTTGATGATGATACTTTGGCTGTCTGCCAACTGATGCCACACCAAGCAACGGCTGACGGCCGGATGGACGGACGGACGGACGGACGGACGCCTGCACTGACTCTGATCAACATACTCGAACAAGATTTGCAAATAAACAGTTTCTTTCTTTCACTTCAGAGTTTTGCTTTTCAAATCATCAACACGTTTATTTAGCCTGCCATCAACAGCACCAACATGAGCATGACATTATCATCATCATTGTCGTCGTCGTCGTCGTCCTCGTAGTCATGATGCAACTCCATTATGACCACGCCATCATTAGTATGATTGTCATAATCACAAATTCATAGTGGGTTAATAATATTGCGAGTGCATTTAAGCATCTTCTGTTGAATTCTTTGCAATAATATTTGTTGCAATAATTGCTGTTTTTATGGCGGTGGCTGTTGTTGTTGGTGGTGTCGTTGTTTGAGCCACGTGCCATCACATTCGTTTCTATAAATTTTATATTTTGTAATTTTTATCGGCCATACTTATGTCCACATCCATGTATTTTGTCACTTTTTCTTGTTCAATCATCATGTTTTCCATTTTTTTTTTTTTCATTTCCAACATTTTGTATTGTTATCGTATCTGTGCATTTTGTTTTTCTTTTAGTCTCTTCACCATAAATATCAGAATACTTTTCCTAGTCGTATTACAATCTCGATAAATTGTACAATTTGTTTTTCTTGTTTAAGCATGAATAAATTTATGGTCGTTTACATACACCCAAGGAAAATGCAAAATAAATGCTGGCCTCCCTTTGCCGGTTCAAATTTGAGGCGGATTTAAATTGAACTCAATAAATAAGATTTGATTTGATTACTTGTCCTTTTCAATATTGAAAAATCGCTAAAAATTTTAAAATTCAAAAAATAGACGAAGAAAATATACATAAATATACATGTATTTGTTAAATTAATTGTCAAAATTTTGAACATCGCAACACTTTTAAAATATAAAATAAATGGACACAAATAAAAAAAATTGTGAAAAAATTAGTAATTCCAAACACTGATGAAATAAATACTTTCAATTTCGAACAACAGAAAATCTTCAAAAGTTTTATATGACAAAGATGGTTAATATTTATATAATTAAAAAAAATCGCCAAGATTCTTAACGCCAAAATCGCCTTCACTTTAAAAATGCCAAATAATCGGAAAAAAAATTATGTCAACGAAATGGCAAAAAATTTGGATGAATAAGAAATTGGCAAAAAAATTTTGAATTTTAAAATCGCTTAAGTTGGAAATATAAAACATATTTTCAGTTTAAAAAAAAATGGTAAAAATTTTAAAATGCAAAAATCGCCTTAATATTAAAAATTTAAGAAAATCGCCAAAAAATAATAGTGTAAACAAATTGAATTGAAAAAAATGAATAAGATATTGGCAAAGATAGCAAAATTTTAAAATCGCTAAGACTACGAAAATAAAAATATTTTTAATTAAAAAATAACTCGGCAAAATTTCAAAATGCAAAATTCACTTTAATTTTAACAATTTAAGAAAACTGCGAAAAAATCGCTTTAATTTTAAAAATTCAGGAAATAATAAGTACACAAATTGTACTGGCAAAAATGCAAAAAATTGTAGAATCGCTTAGACTACGTAAACAAAAAATATTGTCAATTTAACCAAAATTGGCAAAATTTTAAAATGTAAAAATCGCTTTATTTTTAGAAATTTAAGAAAACCACGAAAAAAAAATGTGAACAAATTGAAATGATTAATTAATTGGCAAAAATGGGCAAATTTCAAAATCGCTTAGATTACGAAAATAGAAAATAAAATTTAAAATTTTCTGTCAAAAAAATCGGTACTTTTCAAAACTGCAAAAGTCGCTAAGAAATTTAAAAATTAAGAATGTTTTAAAAAACAAAAATTTCACATTGCAAAAATCGTCCAGTTTCAA
The DNA here is from genome assembly GCA_963662145.1 of Sturmia bella. NCBI lineage: Eukaryota > Metazoa > Arthropoda > Insecta > Diptera > Tachinidae > Sturmia > Sturmia bella. Next base: position 16,418,231 of record OY759172.1, on the reverse strand, counting down.
AACCGTAAAAATTGGCATATTAAATCAAGTATACGAAGACTGAATACACAATCGCTATAGTTTTGAAAATTAAAAAAAGAAAAACTTATAAAAATTCATAATAATAAAAATTGTTAATAACTTAGTCTTGAAAAGTAGCCAAAGTTTTGAATTTTAAAAAGTCGAAAAAATTATTCTAATATGCAAAAATAACCGAAATTTGCAAATCTCATAAATTGAAAAAAAATTGCAAACATTAAAAAATTCCAAAAACCGCTAAATGTTAAAAAAAAAAATTAAAAATATTTTGAATTGCAAAAGTCACTAGTAGCTTAAATTAAAAAAAAGAAACCGAAGAAGATATAAAAAAATTTCCAAAAAAATAGATGATTTAAAAAATCACTGAAAATTAAAAAAAATTAAAAAAAAATATTGAATTCAAAAAAATTGCTGATATTTTAAACTGGCAAAATCGCCAAAAATTTGAATATGAAAAATCGCAATAATTGTAAAAATTCCTAATTCTGAGGAAATAAACTCGAAATAAAAGACCGCTTAATTTGTAATATTAAAAAAATGGTTAAAAACATTTTAATTTTTTTTGAGGCCGCATAAATTGCGAGTTTTTTAATGTTTACTTGATAAGACTACGAAGACGAACTATTTACCATGGTTGTATGGGGGACTACTTTTAATAGAAATACTTTCAGTCGAATGTATCTAAACAAAAGCAGACCGCCCTGACTACAATTTTTCAATCACATTTTGGAAATTTTCTGTAATTTCGTCAAGTTATCTTTTTCCATAAGCTGTTTCACTAAAATTGCTATAGCAAGCAATTTTTGGCTTTTAAAAAAGTTTGGTTTACAAAGCAAACTTGACAAAAGATTTTTTGCTTTATACGTACAGGCAAAGTATCGTAAATTTATCTTTTTTAATTTTTCAAGTATTTTAGTTTTTCAAGTTTCTTCTACCAATTTCTTTCCTTGAGTGTACAGCCATTTAATGGACATGCTTTCAATACAATTCAACTAATAAATCTATTATTGGCAAAAGATCTGCCTTATATTATATTCCAAGTGAAAAATTAGTTAGAATAATTCACATTTTTATTTCTTGTTTCGATAAACGTTTGATTTGTTTGAATCAATCTCATTTTACCATAAAGGACATCGTTTTTGTGTAATAATGTAATGGCCTTAATTGTATTTGGAACTGGTACATGTTTTCACAGTCATTAATTATGGAAAAATGTTGCTTAATCGAATTAGTATGCAAAAGCAAAAATAGAACAACACACTCACTTCACTTCACTTCACTCACTCAGTCAGTCAGTATGGTATTGTGTTCCTTGGCCATAAAAACGAAATGGCAAACAACCATTCAGCAGCCATATTTAGCTAAAGTCCCTCTCAATAAAATTCATCTATAAAAGTATTCAAACAAAAACATACATTTAGAATTTGTAGGCAGCACTTCCATATTTATAAAATGCTAATAAAATATTATTTGTTTATAGTACTCGCAAGTAGTATATGACTTGATTTGAAACGTCAACGAGTCTTTCATGTCTTATGAAAATGAAAACTATTACAGGAGAGTTTGGTTAAGAATTTACAATTCACTCGTGCCATTCAGCAGCAAAGTTCTGCAAGGATACTGGCATTTTCAATGGGCTCATCACTCCTTAGATTAATCAAATCAAATATCTGGATAATAGAGATTGGTAATTAAAAAATACCTAAAAAATTTCCAAAGCCATTTGTGGACACGCTACACATTTCAGACTGATAATTTTTCATGTAAGGAATTTGTTTATGCTTGTTGTGGCGGTCATAAGGATAAATAATTATGGTAAGATATGAATATATTTTCTAGTAAATTAATGTTTCTTATAACAAAATGTTTACTTTTTAAGGCTTTAAATGTTGAATTTATTTACCTTATTAAAGTAATGGACTTATGAAGAAAAGATTAGTGAATGCAGAAGCATTTTTATTCAGTCATCATTAGTAAATGAATGCAGTTTAGGGGAAGGCTTTTAGCACATGAGTTGAAATGAGCTGTGAACTGTTTTAAATCGTATCAAATGCTCTTTGGAGGTAGAATGAAATAATTTAAGGATAATATTTAAATTTTTACACCCATATTCACAAGAACTATTGAAGGTTTATTACATGTTTATTTGACAAATATTCAGTAGAAATATGTCAAATATGAGCTTAATAAACTTACAATAATTATTATGAATATGGCATTTAGGCTATATAATAAGGCGATAAGAAAAGCGGTGAACTAGATGAGGTACTACAGGATATACGTGGCCCATGTCCTAAACTGTCCTAAAAGCCAGGTAACCATGAGTGCGCTAACAGGTGTCTACACGCCATCTGCACTCATAGAAAATTGTATTTTCATACTGATGACAGCGTATCATAAAAATTTTAACATTAATATTATGCCCAGGCCTATACATTGGGTTCACAGGAGTTGCAAGGGTTTCCACAGAAGGAACTAATACTGTTTCTTGATGTATTAAACTCGTGAGGGAAAAGGGTTGCACAATAGATCATTCTTGGTCGCAGTGCAAAGGGCCATCCTGGATCAACCTAGTAATAATACAATACAATACAATACAATTATGCAAAACGACATCGAAGATGTAAAAACTTATATTAACCTGATGACTAAAGTAAATAGAGAATTTCGACATAAATTGAGTCTCATCAATGTGAAGACTGAGGTGACATCAATTCTATGGAGCAAAATATTAATAACTTTTATATGTGTTACCGAAAGGAAAGAAATAAAATTGTGTTATAGTTGTTATTAATTATATTATTATATTATATTATATTATATATTTATTATTATATTATATTATATTATATATTGTTATTAATTATATTTAAGAAAACTTATGGTTAAATTTATTATTTTTGTATTTAAATAAATTCCCAAACGGTTGCAATAAATGGCATCATGTTGACGTATATTTGCCATCACTGCAGTTATTTTTCATAAACCTTATATTGATGAGACTGGTAATCATATGTAACTTTGGCATCAAAGAATGGCACAAGTCAGAATGACATAACATTGATGTAACAATTGTTATATTTATCGCTAATAACAATTAGAACGCCTTTGACATCACCGTGATGAAAAGTGTCATGGGGGTCAAAAACGATGTTTTTTGTCATCGTAATCATGTTAGAATTCATCTTAGCTATAATGGGTTCTCTATGAGTGTAGGTTTCTCCGAATATCTCAAAGTGAAAGAGACCTTTAGCTCAAGAAAATAAATATATAAGGCCATATTCGTAATAATTATTGTAAGTTTATAATTATTATTTGACATCTTTCTATGGAATATTTGTCAAATAAACGTGTAATAAACCTTCAATAGTTTTTATGAATATGGGTGATAAAATATAAAAAATGGGGTCGGAAAAAACCAAATAATAAATAATTATTTTTATTATACAAAATTTATTAATGTCTTAATTTTATTTTTAACTTGGTTGAGCGGAAGATTGGTTGTACCTATTGTTTGTGATGATTAATAATTAAAAAAGAGAAAAAAAAAAGAATGGAGCGATAGCTGCTTTATGACCACCAGATGTACCCCAGCCAGTAAGTCTTCAAGCCTACCTTTTCTTGTCTTCTTTAAAAAATATAATGACCACTGCAAATTTATCACAAAAAATCTTTGAGCAACTAAAAATTGATAAAATTATGGCCAAATGTGTATCATATAGTTCGACAATAAAGTTAAAATTAATGCATAAGAGATAAAATTAAAGCTCAGGCAAGCTAGGGCACAACCCTAAAGAGTAACGTTTTATATTGGCAGCCATTTCACTTGAACTCGGGCTCAGGGCGATCAAATCTCGCTCGGCCTCAAGTTCATATTTTTAGAACATCAACTTTTTTGTAGAACTATTTTCTGTAAACTCCGCTATCGAGTGGGAAATGAAATTACTCACCACAAACTTGTTCAAACACATGTATCCCTAACACTTGTCAGGAAGACTGTATCAAGCGGAAACCTCCAAAAGCATATTGAATTCTGAACCTTTTAATTTATGTTTGAGAAAATGTTCCATCAAAATTTAACATATGTCAATCATTTCCTTTTGCTCATTAAGTCAGTCACTTGCTACTTTTAAAGCATTTTATTTTTAAAATACTCTTTCTTTTTTCTTGGCTTTGTTGCTCAAATTCTCATGTCTTTATATGAAAATATATGAACAAAAAACGAGAAAGAGATTCTTAACCTTAAATCCGCAATGAAAATAAAAATGAAAAAAAATGCAAAAATATCACAAGATTTGTGGTGGTTGCCTAAATCGGTGACAAAACTGAAGGAATGAATAAAAAAATCGCACTTTAGCAATTTGTGCCAACGCTAAAGGATTTGAATGATTCGTTTTATTTATTTTTATCTTTTTATTTTTGCTCATTCGAATATCGTTTTTGCTTCAAATACATTTTTGTTGGTATTTTTTTTGTATTTAAAATTTAAAATATTTCAGCATATTGGCTGAAAGAGTTTGAATGGATGGACAGTTAAAGAGGACAAGGAAGAATTAAACAAAAAGAAAAAAAAACCAAAATATACAAATTTTTGTGAGTTTGGAATAAATATGCCAGGATTTTGACTACCGAATTACGTGCTTGTATGTGATATAAACTGGTTGTGAAGAGAAAAACTATACAGTAAGAGCAAAACGGGCTTGTGTGCAAGAAAAGAAGGTTCGAAAAATGAATGAAATAAATGGAACCAACACGGGTGAAATTCTCGTAATTATATAATAGTATAGTTAAGAAAATTTTCATAAAAAAAATTTTTTTGCTTGACACCGAAAGACTTTCGGAAAAATATTTTGTTTTCGAAGAAAAGTCTAATATCAAGTAAATTTCCTTCATAAAAATTTGTTGTAGCATAATTTAATGTTGCCTATTGATTTTATGTTTTCGAAAATTATTTAAAAAAAAAATTTTTTTCTATCAAAAAATTTTTTAGATCCGCTTTAGTGTAATAAAACCAATTGCCATAATATGGAAAAGTGTGTTATACTATAGAAGACAAAATCCCTTAATCTGTTAAGAACGAGTTTTACACAGTACCTGTGATAAAACTTTATTAACTGAAATTAAAAAAATACGATTTTGAATTCACGATTTTATGTTCTGTGTAAAACTCTCCTCTGGCAGCACTGTTTCACAAATATTTTAATATTTTTTGCTTAGTGAATTCCGCAATTTAAACATCGAATGACTAACAAACTACCAGCCCCTGGTAGACTTTGACTTCAGCTCTGGAAGGTCCACGAAACTATTTTATATATGTATTAGAATATTATGCAAAAAATTTTCTACATTTTTTTTCTTTTTCAAAAATTTATTTAGCCAAAAAATTTACTCTCAAAAAAAATTCTATACAAAATATTGTTTTAAAATAGTTGTTCAGAAAAAAGAATTTTTTTTGCCTTTTGTTCTTCTGTCTTTTTCAGTCAACGGCATATAGACAGCTGAAAAACACTTTTTGCTATAAAAGTTTTTTTCGTTATCGGATATTTCTTTGTAAAACAATTTGTTATAGAAAAATATTGTGGAAAAATTTTATACAATTTTAGTTTTTTTTTTCAACAAAATTTTTACCAAAATATTTACTGTCAAAAAAATTTCTTCAGAAAATATTGTTTTTAAATAATTGTTCAGAAAATAAATTTTGATAATAATAATATACCATCGAAAAATTTTGTATGCATTAATTTAACTTAAAAAACTAATTTAACTTTATATTCGTCGTGGTGGACGTGCAGCAGCCATGGCATGTACCCCAGCCAATGAATCTTCAACATTACTTTTCTAGTCTGCTTTAAAAAGATTGAGCTATGCAGCTTTACCGCAAAAAAAATCTTTCTTTTTAATTTTGGGAAAATCAAATCGAATTAATGCCTCATAAAGTAATAAACCAAGAGAAAATCAAAGTAAAAATTATTTAAAAAAAATTTTTTTTCATGCAACATTTTCTATAGATATATTGCTACTAATTTTTCTTAGCTGATATTTTACGCCTGTATTGTAAAAAATGTTGTTGTCAAAATGTTATAATACCAACAAGCTTTTCATTAGGAAATTTATTAAAAACATTTTTCTTTACAGATCTGTCGTAACTGAAACACTTTTTTTATAGAAAAATTCCCTATACACCATATAACTTCATGGTGAAAGCATTTCCTATAAGAAAATATAGGCATCAAGAAAACTTGCCTGTCGCTATCGAAAGATATTCAATAAGACAAAAACTATTAGTTGGTTGCGTTAGGCATTTTCCCTAGTTGGTCCCATTGAGTCTGTTGCGTCCTAAGTCATTGAGTATGTATGATCAGTGGATTGGATTCTCTGTTGCATTGACTGAAGATGTGCGGCAAATCTTTTTGTTGACATTATTGAAATTATTTTGTCCAAGTTAAAAGAAACAAAGAATTGTGCATTAAACATACAACAAAAAAAAAAAAAAAACAAACGAATGTACGTACAACTTGTGTATTTGTTTAAAATGTTTCAGTTAAAATATTTTAGTTTTTTTCTCTCTTCTTTTTGGTAAAACAATGCGAATAAATCCACAATAATATCAGCAAATACTTACGGGTACATGCATGCAGGTACTTTATGAAGGTTATGAAATAAATTGCAAAACAACAAAAACTTTATTTCAAACCAAATTCAAGTTGCTGTTTTTTTTTTTGTTTTTTATTTTATTAACTTGTCCTAGAACTAGTTAAACATTATTTCATTAAAAACACAATGTATATTTTAACTTTTTCATTTTAAATTTTTCTTGAGCTGCAATGTTTAGTTCGGCTGCAGTTGCTACATTAAGATTGTTGTTGGTGTTAATTTGTATTAAGCAAAAGAAAAAAGAAACAAACGAGAGAAACAATGGAACATTAATAATTTTAAGAAGAGACAACATTAAAGTGACAATGACCGCGAAAACATTTTTTCATTCGTTTGTTTGCATCTAATGCGTAAACAAACACTGCAACAATGGTTATTGTAAGGCAGTATTTCTAAAAATTTGCACAAATTGCGAACTAAACGAAATATGTGATGCAAATAGAATTTTATTGTGCAAATAGAAACTTTGCAGGGAGGTTTTCTCAATACGCTTATTAGACTTCATTATATTTTCGCTCTAATCTCTGCCACACACAAGTCATGATAATCATGCCTATTTGAAAACGTTAGACATGATTTCAAATGTCTTCAAATCCCTGGCGTCTAATTGCTGAAAGAATGAGACCTCACTATGGTTCCCGGAACAGAAAGTCCGATTCCGTTCAAGCTGCTCAATGAAAACGTCATCATTCGAATGCTAAAAGGAATTTTCGCTTTAAAATTGCTTATAGTATTATTTGAGACGTTCATTTCACTTGCATGTGGAAATGGTAGCGTCTAACTGACTGCCAAGAAATCGAACTAATGCTTAATGTCTGAGACTGAAACTGGCAATTTCGTTTGCTGCCTTAATATTGTCAAAGAATAAAGGCAATAAACCAAGTGAGCACAGTCGCGGTTATAACTATGGGAATAATTGAATTTCTTAAAGAAAGTTTTAAGCGCCTTTTAAAGGGCTTTTTTTTAAATGTATTTCTTTCTTATAAAACTATGCGATAGAATTTTATTTTGTTAAGTAATGACCATTTAGTTTAGAGTTTAGAAATTGAGTGATTTGAAAGCACATTACTTTCATAACAGGCCCTATAGTAAGTTATAAGGATAAGAAAATTTTATTAAAAAATTTTCTATAAAAAACTGTGTCGAACAAATTTTTTATACTATTAACTTGTTGAGAAGATATGACTGAATTTTGTTATCCTAAATTTTTATCTAAAGATTTAAAAAAAAAAGATTGTTATCCAAAAAAAATTTTATGAAAAAAAGTTTGTTATCGAAAAAAATTATTTTATCGTAAAAACGTTGTTTATCAAAAAATTGTACTGTGGTGATAATTTTTTTGTTACCGAAAATTTCTTTTGCAAAAAAATTTATTTTAGAAAAATAGTGTGTAAAATTTTTTTAACAAAAAAATTGTCATCGAAAATAAGGAAAAGAAAAATTCTTTAGCGAAGAAAAGTTATAGCACAAAATTTGTGTTAAAAAAAAATTTGTTATTGATAAAAAAATTTTGTTGTGTAAAATTTATTTTAATATCGAAATTTTTTTTAATAAAAAAATTTTTATACAAAATATTATTAGGCAAAAGTTTTCCACAGATTATTTTGTCAACAATTTGTTATTGAAAATTTTATCAACAAAAAAATTGCTTGTCTAACAAATTATTTATACTATTTGTTTGTTTAAAACCTGCAATTAAATTTTGTTGCTGGACATTCGTACGTAAAGATTTCTTGAAAAGAAAAATTTGATATCCAAGAAAAATATGTGTTGAAAAAAAAATTGGTTATCGAAAAAAAAATTTTAATGTTTAAAATTTGTTTTGCTATCGAAAAATTTTTTTTATAAAAAAATTTGTTGATACAAATTATTATTGTGCAAAAGTTCTCCACAGATTATATTTTCGATAACAATTTGTTATCGAAAATTTTATCACCGAACAAAATTTGGTTGTCGAAAACGTTTTTAGGAAAAAATTTGTTGTGTAAAAATTTTACACAGAATATAATTTTTCGAAAAAATTTTGACCAAAATCTTAGTCGCAAACAAATTTCTTAAAACAAAAATATATGTTTGCTTATAAAATTATTTTCTCATTAATAAAGTTTTAATAAAACACATAAAATCGAGCAATTGTTTTTATAGCGAACTTTTATTTGGACATATTTAATTGCTACAAATTTTTTCCCATATGATTTCAAACGAAGCCTTCTGTTAAACAAAAATTTGTTTCGAAAATTTCTTGTCGCCTTAATAAAGCGTCACTGCACAGATGAGATTATCATCGGTTTTTTTTTTTTTTGCTTGATTAACGTCTGCGTTCGATTTTTATTATAAAAACAAATTTTTGTATCGAAATAAAGTTTGTTATCGAAAAAAATTTCGTTGTCGAAAACTTTTTGTTCTTGAAAAGTTATTTTATAGCTAAATTTGTTATTAAAAGAACATTGGTGTGTAAAAGTTTGCTATCGAAAAAAAAAATTGTTGCCAAAAAAATATTTTGTTTGAAAACATTTTTTGTTATCGAAATTTTTTTAAGAAACATTTTTTATAAGAAAAAGATTTTAGTTGTGTAAAAATTCTTAACAGATTATTTTTTTCCATAGATTTGCTGTAAAAAATTGTTATTGAAAATTAGATTATCGAAAAAGTGACGTTGTGTAAAGTTTTTTCAATAGATTATTTTTTAACAAATTTTAGACAATTTTTTTAAACTAATTTTGGACAATTTTTGATTTTTTAACAAAATTTGAAAAAGTTCACTATGAAATAAATTTTGTTAGAAAATATCGTCTTTGAATAATTGTTCTGAAAATATTTTTTTAATAATAAATTTTCAATAAAAAAAAAAAATTCAACCAACAATATTTTTATTATAAAATTTTCTATGAACATATTTTATTGATAAAATTGTTTTAAGTAAAGTGCTGTTTTGGGCAAAAAAATTTTTTTTTGCAATTTCTTGTTGCTGTAGTAGTAATGTATCATCAGCTTTATTTTTTTTTTATTAAAGCCTGCGTTCTGTATGCAGAAAAGAAATATAATTAAAATTTTAATTTCATTACTTCTTTTATTAATCGAAAATTGAAAATTTATATTCAGTTAAGTTTTTAAATGATCCAATTCATAGATTAAATTATTTTCAATTAATAAAAATAAAAATAGAATAATAGTAATTGATTCAGTTACCTGTTGGGTGTGAACAAAGAGTGTTGTACACAAAATAACATAATCACTGATAGATATTTTGTTAAAACCTAATAATTTTTTTTTTTACTTGACTCAAATAATAATTATTTTAATTATTATTAGTGATTATTGATATTATTCTAAAACTTTGAATACCACCAGCTAAGCCTTAAAATTTTCGGTGTAAGTGTACTTATATTGTCAACTAAAACTGTAGTGCGAGCTGTAGTTTATGTTAGAAGAACTACTGAGCAGCAAGGCAGACTTGAAAATTTTCATACCAAATTAGTGCTGAAAATACAGTAGAACGAAGAAACTTTTTTTAAAATACAAAAATAAAAGCCAACTCAATGTCAATAGTCAAATAAACACTTTGCACAACAAAAAAAAAAAGAGTGCAAAACAAAAGGAAATAAAACAGGCACAAAAAAGTAGAGACAAAAAAAAAAAAACAATGTCTTAAAACGAAACAAAGTTATTTCTGAAATGCATCCATCAAAGTCTGCTTCACCAAAGTCAAATCAAACAGAGAATCATCGCTGAAATACTAAAAAGCGAATACGCATACGCGTAACAGCGATCCAGCAGACGCACATACGGCTTGACTTACAAATAACGCACGATACGGCGAATTTTCTTGCAATGCTGCTGCCTGCCAGCCACTGGACCCGTACGAACTGGATGGACTGACTTCAGAGTTTAAAGCGTTCACGATGAGGTTGGCAGTAACTACTTTGGCTTTTTGCTTTTAGTTTTTGTTGCTGTTTGCTTTTAGTTTTTAATGGCGTAAAACATAAAAAGCGTTCCTTTATGTTTCGTTTTACGTCTCCGGCTCAGGAAGCTGAAATAAAGTTTTCGTTTTTTGCTCACTTTTGAGATCGGTTTGTTTGGAAATATATGCTGGATATGCTACTGCAATGCGCATTCCATTCGCAAAGGGATGCATGGTATGATGAACGATGTGTCGCTGATGACCTGATCAAAGTGGAGCATCTGCACGCATATCGATTGCACTGCAGTAGACCTCTTGCAAAGTTCCAGCACACGAGTACTACGAAGTTGTCTGTTGATGTCAATGCTTAAAAGGTTTTTTTTTCTCTCTCTCTATGAGTTTTTCTTTTTTGCTTTCGTTTTAGCAGGTTTTTTTTACAACTTTTTGCTTCTGCATGTTTCAGTTTAAACACAAAAAATAAAAAATACAAAAAAAAGTGTAGGAATCTTTTGTCAATAACTGTGTTTACTTTTTATTCTTTTTGCATAAAAAGAAGACCATAAGGCAACATTTTGGAATTTGTTATTTTGCGTTGGACAAAAAACCAAAAAAAAAAGAGAAATTGAGTTTTTTTTCGCTTCAGAAAATTCAGTGAATTTTTGTTATCTTGAAAAATATTGTACTCCTGATACACAAGGAAGCTGATTAGAATTGTAGAATTGCTTTCGTCAAGATACAGCTGACAGGATTTATTTTGTTGCCACTTCATGCTAGAAAATTTTCTATAAAATCTTAGCGCTATCACAAGGGTTTGTTGAGTATTTTAATCCAGCAATGTTAAATGTGCAGGAAATATGTTTGACACTTAACGAGCATATACCGGGTCCGCCCTCTAATGATCTTTTTTCAACTAGTGCTTATTTCGTGAATGATAACAATCAACTCATGTCTGGCTTGACAGATAAATAGTTTTATCCTCTCGCTGAACGAATATGGTTGTGTATACGCTTCGTTAAGTGGGTCTGTGATCGACTGAGAGAAAATGCCGATTTTGCCAAACAAATGATCGTTTGAGGTGCAGCTCATTTTGATCTTGGCGGGTTGTTGCATTTGGGGCACAGAAACCCGGCACGCACACATTGAAAAGCCGACGCATCCAAAACGAGTCACTGTTTGCTGCGGATTTTGATCTAGAGGCATAATTGGGCCATCTTTCTTCGCAAATGAGCAACGAGTGGCCGTTACAGTCAATGGCGATCGTTATTGGGCCATGCTGAACGAATTTTTGTTCACAAAAATTGAAGAAGAGGATATTGGCAACATTTGGTTTCAACAGGACAGCGCTAAGTGCCACACAGCCGAAGCTACACTCGATGGTTTGAGCCGTTTTCAAAAAAAAAAAAAAAAAGTTATTTGGCGGACCCTTTATTTAATATGTGTAGCTTAAATTAAATCTGACTAGGAGGCAATTTGTAATTTTCAAGAGCCAAAATGCTGTTTGCTGAGCAAATAATAACTAAAAAGTGGTATGTCTAATAGAGCTCGCAAAGGATCTGTTTTTATGTTATTTATAAATAAACAAGCCAGGTAAAAATATGGAACAAGTAAACACTTCACTTCAATGCCGCTGACTCTTGTGTAACAGTTCACTGGAACGCCACAGAGTAGATCAGTAGACCATTTCGCTAACTTGGGGGTTACACGATCAAGTTTTGCCTTTCAAGTTTTAATACATTCACACTTTTTTTACTAATACACTCACAATTTTGAAAACTGATTCAAACTTGATGACAATTTTTGCTTTCCATAGAGAGCATCAAGTCACAATCAAGAAAACAGCTGACAACAATTTTTTTCGTTCTGTCTGCAAATATTTTTTTGTTTTGTTTGAAAGTTGCAATTAAAAGTGATAAAAATTAAACAGATTCCAGCTTAAAAATAGAAATAAAATGTTTATGTGCAAAACCAACAAATATAATGATGTGCTGCGATTTATAGAGCATATCTACATTCATGATACTTTTTAAATATTTACCAACCTTCTTACTAATAAGGGCTGCACCCAGTATTTCCTTTCTGCCCTCTGGTTTTTTCCTTCTTCTTTTATATTCTTTATTTCTGATAGTACTTTTAATGAAGCAGCTATTTTTAATTTTTTTTCTACATGGCATCTTGAAAACGAATTGTTATGAAATTGCGTGCAGCCTACGTCACAGCTATAAATTTTATTGAATTTTGACAAGCAGTATGTGAAAAAAAACTTGAGAGCAAAACTTGATCGTGTAACTGCAGTGTAAATAGCTATCAGAAGGCATTTTTGTTAGGGGTACCAACTTCAAGGAAAAGATCGCTTGAAATAAATTCGCTTCGGCAACCACCTCGTGTAATTCGCCTTCGAGCAAAACAAAAACAATTTTGTGGCATATTTTTTTTTTTTTTGTTGCAATAAGACGGAGTATACAGCATGCTACAACTAATAAGGTAGCCTCATCAGCTAAACCGTTAATCATCTGATTACTTAAAAAATGTCAAGAGAATACAGAGATGAAAGGTAACCAAAACTAGACAGCAAATTAGCATAAGCTCTGTTCATCTCTCTTCTGTAAATTTAGAGATGGCGACTCTTTGACAGTTTTCAGAAGTTGTACGAAAACAAAATACATCTTATTTTCATTGAAGTTGTTCATGTTGTAGTGAAAAGGCTACCTTATTAGTTGTATCATGGTATACAGTACATTAATTCAAGTCCAAAAATTTAACTTTTCAAGCAATTTGCTGTCTATATGACGACAGCAGAAAAATATAGCAAATATTTTGAAAAGGTTCATGCTTGGACCCGAATTAATACATTTCAATTGGCTCTTAAAACAAATAAATAATTAACTCCATATTTGGGTATACGACGGGACCTTTTCTAGGACCCAAGTGAGTCGGTCTCAGGACCGGCGGCCCTCGTAACATAACATAACATTTTGGGTATACAGTATATTGTATAACTATCTCATTTCAACAAACGTTCTATCAGCTGAAACGTTCTATCAGCTGATTTTCACAAAACACTTTTTACACTTCTGTGTTTTAAGTGGTTATAATTCAGATGCACGGTTTAATGGTGACTTTTTTCAAACTTTCTTACACTTTGATTGTTCAACAGGCCAGACAATTTGATTTTTGTAAGACTTTTTTTTGAACACTTTTCCAATCATTATATTCATTTGGTCATGCTGCCCTTTTAAACAGGTCATAAATAAAAGTTTTGTTTCACTAAAATCTGTCTTTCAATAAAATAAAAAACAAACAAATAAAAAATCCAGCTGTGACAGAAAACTAACTGCAAGTTGCAAGTCTCGAAGAGAACTAAAACAGAAAAAAGCAAAAATATGTAGAAACAAAAACTGCCACAAAGATGAAAAATAAAATAACAAAAGACAAATTTTTTTGCTTTCTTATGGTCATATCAAACTCCTTTTGGACAAACTGTCAGACAGAACATACAGATTTGAACTGAATTTTCAATGACCATTATAAATCGTCAGTTGGCAGGACGATGGAAAAAAAGTCTAACAGACATCAAAACATTTTCAATATTATTTTTATTTATATTTTTATTTGTATTTTGTGATCAACAACGCGAGCAAGATCTCTGCAAAATAACTTTAGTTTTATCGACAGCGATCTTTTCGCTCTGCGCAACTAGAGAGTCGATGGCCAGACAGCAAAACCAGACCATCAATAACAGTGAACGGTAAGAAGAAGGACACACGATTGAAAAGTTTTATGACAAATGTATTTTATGAACTGTCAAAATAGGTGTTGAAAATGATTTAATTTGTAACTGTCATGTTTCTTAAAAGGCGGCAAATGTGAAGTAAGAAAAAAAAATAAACTAAATTAAAAAATACAGCAACCACTTTGGCATAAAATTTTCGTTTGGCAAGGAAAAGAAGTAGTGTTTATCGTTTTAAAAACTAAAAAATAAAAAAGAGAGAAAGAAGCGCCTGCGTACGCATGTCACATGTAATTTAATACTTTTGATATTTTTCACATTAATAATTATGTTTTTTTTTTCTTTTAATTTTTTTCTTTTTTTTTTTTTTGTTGTACAACTACCATTATTGCATTCAAAGGCTGTGGTGTTGCCTAAAACATTTTAAATATTATTACAGTTAATTAAATTAACCCTCATGTTGGGCAAATGCTAAACTCGTATACACATACATACATACTTGCATAAGAGTAAGTGCCTGGTATTTAATGTCATGTTTTGTGGCAGTGCCTTTTAAATAGAGATTTCATAACATTATTAATAACGAGTCGCCGTAAACGATGCAGCCAATTATTTTGTAGCTGTGATTTTCCACATTTTAAGGGGGGTGAACGGAAACTCTAGATGGGGGCGTGTTGTATTTGAAATACCAGGCACGTGACAAAATTATGAAAATCTCAACACCGTTCCATTTTTCTTAATTTCTGTTTTTTTTTTTTTCAACTAAATTTAAACAGCGATTTATGCTGCCGGAAGCTGCCCTGAAAGCTCAGCGTTAAATTTTTATTTTAATTAACTAAAGTTTAGAAGTTTGGATATTGTTAATTTATGATTTACAATTTACAGTTTTGATATTTACAACAATTGTGTGGTGCAGTGTTTAGTAAAGTAAGAAACGACTTGAACTAGAAACCAACTGCAACAGCTGATGGTATTGCGGGGAGACTGAGGTCACAAACAAAGCGCTAGAATTTTCAAACAAATTCAGGGGCCAAATTCTGGCACTCGTGATTGAACGATTTCGTTATAGAATGCTGCGTGTTTGTTGCTCATTTTTTTTTTTTTTTTTGCTCTACATTGTTTTTATTATCGAGTACATTCGATCACGAATGCCAGAATCCGGCCCCAGGTTGGTGGGCAATAAAAATTTATTTGTTACTATATCTATCGGGTTTAAGTTTGATTTTACTTCCTCAAAACCGAGAAAGTTATGTTTTTGTGAGAAAGTTGGATGGATCAACATTTTTTTTTTTTTTAAGAAAGCAAGAAAAGTTGAAGACTTACTGGCTGGGGTACATATGTACCATGGCTGTTTCACTCTGCCGGTAGCTGGCAGACAGGAAGAAGTTCTGGCATTTGGAATAATGAAAATGGATTATAAAATCTATACCATATTACATACTACATTAATGCTGCTATCAATAAGGAATGTGTATATGTCTTAAGTATGAAATGAAATTTCATTGGAGCGGCAAAATAATCTATGTATGTGTTTATATATAAATAATTTTAAGTGGCCGAATTTTTAAGCTGACAAAAGAGAAATTATTTAAATTTAGCTTTGCAGTCGAATCTTATGATTTCGAATTTTTAATTACTTTATCGGTCTCTACTTCGATTTTTACTGCCTCGGAATGGGAAAATATTTTGTTCAGATATATTTGTAGTGATCAATATTTCTTAGGACAATAAATGTGAGGTTGAAGACTTATTGGTTGAGGTACATACATATGTAGTATATACCATGGCTGTTTCCTGTCCACCACACTCAAATGTAGAGGCCAGGGAATTGATGTAGAGGTCAGTACCAGTAAGACGATGTCATGTGACTGAATTAAATTACAAACAAATTTGGATATCAAAACATATTTTAACACTTAATTGCCACCTGCTGAACTACACGTAGAAAACATTTGTGTTCGAAGAAATGAAATACTGTTGAAATATATGGTGGAAAGTGTTATGTTTGTAGTCAACCACAACATGTTTGTCAACAATCGAATTGTGTGGCTGTAATCATGATATAGATATGCAGAACATATTACTGTTGCCGCATTCATAATGAAAAACATATTTTTTCTTTGCGTGTATGCATTATTGTGGTGTTGGGACACGAACGAATAACTGGAAATGAGATAGCGAATTCACTTGCTTTAAGAGCAAGAGCTGTAAGCAATATAAGCTTGGAATGAGTAAAACCCTTCAAGGTAGTAAAATTTTAGCTAAAAAATTAAGAATACCGAGCACACTGAACTCTCTGGAAAGGAAGAAATTAGGGTACTTAATTTAAGAATTCTATGCGGTTGGGGATCCAGACTTTTAAGGCTTAGAATTGTGTAGAATATGTGGAGTGATAACAGCTTATTCTATAACTTGCTAAGCCCCAGTCTCTATCGTTAAAATTCCAAAAATTCAATGTAGCAGTTTTGAGCCACTAATGCAATTCTGCAGCACCAATTGTGCATTATATAATTACCGTGCGCAAGCGATCTTATTTAAAAAATAGTGGTTAAGCCACATCTTAAAAGATTCTGCCTTAGTTTTTACACAGAATTTTAGCGATGAAGATATAGTTTTAGCTAGGAGTGTTACCGAATAAGGGGGGGGGGGGGGGGGCGCCAGGTCTACCGGCATATATCACATCGGAATACCAAGAGTAGATGAATATAGAGAATGTTGGGAGGATGGTGAGACATTACAGCAATATTTATGCCTTCTCACAAATATAGTTCCGCCACTTAGGGAGTGACACATTACCGGACATATCATACCTATTGGGTAAAAACTAAGGAGCTTTGTATAAGGCACCAAATATCAAAAAACCATTATAGTTAAATCCATGGAGCGCACAACAAGCCTTCACAAGACATATGCAATTCTACCCTCCTCTCAACCTAACTTAACCTAATATTTATGGAAAGGTACATATGTATGTCTTTTAACAGCTGAGCATAAATACATATAGGTAAACATTTTTTTTCCATTTAATCATCAATTCTGTAAAGAAAACGGAAAACAACACAAAACCATCAGGTGAAAATATTCAAGTTATTCTTATGAATTCTTTTGCATTTTGATTTGTGCAAATAATAAATATGTAACTTATGAAAAATTATTCCAAGTGTTTATTTTAACATGATAGAAATGAAAGAAAAACCTCTTAATAAAAACTTATACATACATAAATGTTTTTTGCGGATAACTTAATTTATGCGAATATAGTAAAAATGTCAACTACAAATACATAAATTACACAAATACAAACACACCTCTATATACATATGTATGTATAGATGTACTAGAAAGGTACTGTAAAGCATTTTTGTAAGACTTTTTTCTATCAACTTTTTTACTTACATACAACACACTCGTTCAAAAACAAACAGCAACAGAGGCCACTCTACAGTTCTGTGGTCGGTATCCAGAGTTGTCCTGCCCGTAGAAGCGAGCGTTAAAAATATTTAACTATAAAATTTCTATTTTTCTGATTCATTAGTGATATGTGACCACAGTTACTGGTGCTAAATTAATCACTAAAATTTTATTGCGTTTTATTTTTCCCCATGAAATGTTAAAATATGAACTTAATTATTTATTTGCTTTAAGAGCCAATTGAAATGTATTCATTCAGGTCCAAACATGAACCTTTTCATTTCATTTTTGGACCTGAATTAATACATGAAATGCTAAATTATTCTAGTGTAGTCACAAGACAATGTTCGATAGCTTAGTCCAGTCATAAGCCAATTGATGTGACTTAAGGGCAATTCAGACTATTATACTGTGTATTAATACCTGCCAAAAATTCAAATAATACGTGCAAGTGTGATGGTGTGAATGCAATTACGGTATTCAAAGGGTCGTCCTTAAGTCAGAAGTCTTAAAATAACAGCACGAAAATATATGACTGCTGTGAGCAACCTATCATAAAGTAGTGTGCTATATGAAAAACTATTTTATACAGCTTCAGATCGTTTTTATTATTATATACAAATTTTACTAACAATATTATTCAATATTTCGATAACAATTTGTTATCATCTTCGATAACAATTTGTTATCATCTTCAGGATATTTGTAAAATAGTCTAGCTAAAATCTATTTAAAATATTTTAGTCCGTTACTATTACATTACCTTTCAAAGAATCCTCATTTTAAACAGTGCCTTTTAAATAATTGCCTTTTAAGAAACATCCTTTTAAAGAACTACCTTTGCAGAAATATTGTACCTTTTAAGAAAGCACCCTTTTAGGAAAGGCTCTTTTAAAAAAGTACTGCCAAAAAGTGTTCTGTTTAAACAAAGGACGTTTCAAAGAAGTATGTTTTTTAAAAGTACATTTTAAAAAGTAAATAAAAAAAATATTTTAAAGAAATTATTTTTAAGAAAATATTGTACGCATTGAAAACGGACTTCTTACAAAAGGCCCCTATGAAAAAGTACTTTTAAATTTTAACTTTGTGTTCGAACTATATGATTTAAAATTGTTAATAATTTTATCTAGCTTGGGTTCAAAGCAAATTTGGTCCCTGATAAGCAATCTGCTAGTCGTGAAACAGCCATGGAATGTGCCCCAGCCAGTAAGTCTTCAACTTTACTTTTCTTGTCTTCTTTAAAAATGTTGATCACTCCATTCTTATCACAAAAAAAAATCTTGTTTGATTCCGCAGAAATAAATTCGATTTGAAGCTCGTTAAAGTAATAAATAATTTAAGGAAAATTATCAATTTTTAATTATTTATTAGAGTTGTGATAAAGTTGAAGTGACCAATATTTTTAAGGAAACAGTTTTGAAAAACAAAACCACCAAACTGACTAAAATTATTGTTCAACAAATATGTCTTTTTAACGACCAGCTCAAAGACCCATCACCAATTATGATGGTGTAGCGCATTAATCACCTCAACAAAAATAACAGAAAAGTCACTAAATATGTCGTGAGCATTCATTTGATATCACTGTACAGTGTTGTATTAGTTTTTTGCAAAACCCATACCTTTTTCAGACAAAACAGTGTATAGACCTTATAATATTTCCCAGGCGAATTTAGGCGTGAATCTATTTGGTTGCCTATTCGATAAGCAACCGAACCAACAACATCAACAGCAGGAGTTGTAGCAACAAGCCACATTAACTTTGGAACGCTACATGAAAAGCAAAAAAGAAAACGAAAATAAATTAAAAGCAAAACACAAAAACATGCCACAACTTGTCTTAAAGGAAAGTGTTGAGCGGCAATAGATTTCTGCTTAATGCTTAAATTGTGCTGCAACAGCAACTGCAGAAGCAGCAGCAGCAGCAAACAGTAAAAACAACACCAACAACGAAACGGCCAACAAAATATACAATGTTGTTTGTGTTAAATGTATGTTAAAAATTTATATCGCTCATGTTTTATGCGCATGCTTAAACGTTTGAAATGACGTTGTTGCGTTTATTGGTTTTCTTTTTTTTTAATTTTTTTTTATTGATGTTGTTTGCTCATGCGATTTGTTTTTGTGCAGATGAGCTTGGTTTTTGAATTCTAAAACTTTTTTTTTATTTGTAGTTACAATTGGTCCGTTGTAAGCAGCAGAGCTTAAGACCAGTAGCAAGAAGAATAAGAAAAAAAAAATTAAGTACAACTCTCAATATTGTCTGAATTTTATTGATGTTAAAATACATTAAAAGAAAAAACCCAACGTCAGCATTCAGTGCAATCAATTCGTGTTTGGTTGTTGTAATGTTGAACACTCGCGTTGTTTGTAGCTTCTGGTAACATGTGTTGTGTGCCCAAGTCGATTGCTTTGACACCTAACAACGTTTTGCGCTATTGTTATTGTTTTTTGTTAATACTGCTGTTGTTGTTGTTGTTGTTGTCACTTCTTAACGACTTATATCAATGTTATTGTCTAAGGAGTGGGGACAGCAAGAGAGAAGTGGCGAATTGAACAGGATCTTGATATGTAAGTGCTATAACATTTTGCAAGTGCATCAAAAATAATTTCCATACAGAGAAAATAAGTTCATTGTGACAACCGAATTTGTTGCCCAACAAATTTTGGCGGTTGCATCAACTACACTGAACTATTGAGTAAAAGCAGCAGTATGATACAAATTATGAGACTACCTCTTCCCTACAATAAGAAGAACTTCAAGAAAAATTACCTGTATTTTGTTTTCGCACAACTTCAGAAAACTGTAAGAAACAAACACCACTGCTACAATATTTACAGCAGAGAGATGAAGAAGAGAGATGAACAGAGCTTACGTCGATTTGCTGTCTCGTTTTGGCTCCTTTTCTTCTCAGTATTCTCTTGACCGTTGAACAAAGTCAAATGGTGAAAGATACAGCTGATAAGGCTACCTTGTTAGCTGTATCATGGGTAACACCCCTGCAAGAACAGTGTCGGTCATATGATCCATCATATGACCGACACTGCTGATGGATTCATACATCAGGGTTTCTATCATTTTCTTAAGGGCAAAATGAAAAAACTGATGTAAACATACGTGTACGTATGAGTCATTTTTTTAACCAGCGTTACCACCTCAGCAAAGCGATCTTTCGAAATCTTTTTTTCAAAATGCCCACAAAATTACTTGCAATGCAATTTATTTCTTTATTACTAATTAAAAAAAGAGTTTTTTCGAATAATGAAAAAAAAACTATACAAGGAGAACAAAATAAATTATTTTAGACATATTTAGATAAAATTAAGAGAAAAACAGTAGTCAATAGCAGTTTTAACAATAGAAAACTGAATCATATGGAAAAAAATCCACAGCCCTATGTTTTTTCAGACAAAAAAACAACCAAATGAACCTATAAAAACAGTAATGCATAAACGTAGTTCCAAATGAAATTACCAAACTAATACGGGAAAATCAAAATATTAAAAAAATCATTGCAATGGCAACGCTGAAAGCTATAAAATTGCTTTGCATGTGTTAGTAAATAAGCTGTTACTGTGTTAGTTTCCATCAGCCATTTCTTGCAGGGACCATACTTTTGATTGCTGTCATCCAGCCAGCAGTTGAAACAACCAATAAAATTGGAGTTTTGTTTATTATTATTATTTTTTTTTTAAATTTAATCTTATTTACATGCACTTCTTTTAAGTTATTTTCTTTTTTATATTTCGCTTATGGTATTTTTGTTTTTTCGGCTGACAAGATTCGAACTGCAACCTCACAACTGTTGAGGCAACCACCATCGCCATTCAGTTATCGCACCAATAAGAATGAATGGAACGAAAAGCATGTTGAGCGAAAATTATGGAAAACAGTTATAAGTCTTGAAATAAGATCCATCCCGAAAAAACATTGTTGGGAAAATAGATAGGTCGATAAAATATTAGTTGAGCTGACTATAATTCAGCTTAGGCTATCAAGTCTCGGTGAATGTAAAAACCAAGCCATGTTCTTTGCCATAAAACCATAATTAATTATTTTTTATTACTTGAGATTTTTCTCTTTAATTATTTTTTATTGCATATACATACATAGATAGACAGTAGTGAAGAGCTCAGGTAGAAGGATGGCAATTTGGGTGCGGATAAAAATCGTGGTGGACGAGTATGTGCCCCAGCCAACAAGTCTTCAACTTTATTTTTCTTGTCTTCTTTAGAAATATTGATTACCACACAATCTTTGCCGATTCTGAGAATATAAAAATCCAACTAAGGCCAGATAAAGTAATTAAGTTTCGTCCACCTAAAGCTAAATTAAAATAATTTCTTTTTTGTCAACTTAACAATTCCGCCACTTGAAATTCTTTCTCTATGTTCATAGATTCTTTTGCCCCTCCAATGAAATTTCATTTCATACTTAAGACATATACACATTCCTTATTGATCGCAGCATTAATGTAGTATGTAATATGGTATAGATTTTATAATCCATTTTCATTATTCCAAATGCCAGAACTTCTTCCCGTCTGCTCATTCTGCCAGCTACCGGGCCAGTAGCTCTGGACATGATCATGATGCTCTTGTTAATCGTTGAGAGTCAAATTGAAGGCAGATACAGATGAAGCGGCCGTTCAGCAACATGTGCTGTATGAAGGCATGAATGCATCTGCAGCATCCCAGTTCCCAAGAGACAAAAAGTGATCATCGTGCTCGAGCAATAAACACATTAACGCATTATTTAGTTGTCAACACAAACGGCCAAAGTTGAGCTTGTAGTGTTGGACAAAGTCTTTTTTCTTACAAGTTTTAAGCAATATTTATTTATTTAACATTTTCCGTTTTGGTTTTTTTTTCATTTTAGAATTTTATTATTGTTTATTTTAGATTTTTCTTGCTGGTGTTTCAGTAAATGGTTGTTTGTTGCACTGATCTCGATTTGCTGTTGCTGCTACTGCGGCTGCTGCTGATGTTGCTGTTGTTGTTGTTGGCAGGAATTTTTGTTTGCTCTTTGAGTTTGTTTGATAATATTGCGTTTATCTCGTGGACTTGTTGCTATAAAAGTGGCCGGTAGTCGGTGGTTTGTGATGGGATGGGATGGCGGTTTCTATTTGATGTTGGCAAAACATTGTTTTGTTCAAGTGATACACGCCTTTTGTCATCATCAGCAGGAACTAAAATGATGCTGCTATTGCTGCTGATGGGGCTGATGATCATACCAGCAACTCGATAATGATTTTCAGTTTGTGTCGGTTTGTGTTTAGGAATTTTTCGGAAACATTTTTAACCTGATTTGGTTTGTGAGAGTTGTTCAACAAGCTGGTATTGTCGCTTAAAAGAGCAACATCAGAAATTCCTCTTGCTCGTATATTGCATGTATATTCATGGCTTTAATAATAATTCTTTAAGGCTCTGAAGATGAAAAAAAAAGTACAAGCCGCAACATGCAATCGCTCATTTGAGCTTAAGAGCTTTACACGATTGTTACAAGTACATTATTGATTAAAAATTATTTTTGTAAATTTGGTCATTTCGATTGGAGAAAACAAGCATGACAAACAAATCCTAAGGGAGAGCATAGCTAAAGCATGTTTGTGCTCAGAACTGTCAGTCATTTCTTAATAAAATCATATCGTTCAAATTAAGTTCTTGCAAGGAAAACGATTAAAGAAATATTTTCATATGTGAGAGATAAATTTCATAATGGCGCATGCGGGTTTCAGCCAAAACAAACGACGAAAAAAATTGGCAAAATCTAAAGTATTGTTGGAGATGGTTAAATGTTAGTGTTGCCCAACACCGAGATTACTTGTGTTAGCAAAGAATAATGTTTAACATAATTTTTAAGAGGCTCGTGTTTAAACTCTAGATACATCTGAAATAAAGAAAATTAAAAATTTTTATTGCGAGGTTAACAGCCGCTTGTTTTGTAGTCGCTACACTTTTCATCAGCACCCAAATGCTGAGTAGTAGCAGTAGTTTAATAAAACAAAATAGTGAAATGTTTTTTGCGGATTTTGAGGAGGAAAATATTTGTCTTCGAAGAGAACAAGAAAATACCCGCAAAACTTCTTAGCCTGGCTGAACCGGTGCCCGACAATGATTTATATTCAAGCCAAGAATATTTTACAATTTTTAAAACTGTATCAAACTAAATACATACAGTAGACTCGCGAAAACGTGAACATCCAAAAAGGTGAACATTTTTATTTTAACATTGACTACTCTAAAACGTGAACAACTGATGATGGCTCTAAAACGTGAACTGTTTTTCTAATGATTTTTTATTTTAAATGTTCTAGATACTCGTTCTTCGACCTTTTAGATTAAACCAAATAAAGATTTTTTATTTTCTTAAGTCAGTTCTGTAGTTTTTATAAATTTTGGGAATAGCGGTATTTTAATTTATTTACAGCTTAGTGACAAAAACAACTTTTAGAAATGTATACACACCTACATATGTACATACATATGCACACATATAATACTTAATTTCAGTTTTAAATTAAAAAACTTTTAATGTGGTGATTGTGGTGGAAAAATCTCTACGCGTTTGAGTATAAATATGTATGTGGCATATTTGAAGTCCAAGAAGAATCTGAAGATGATGAATGCATTTTGAAAGATCCAGTTAATAAAATTAAGCTAAAAGATGTTTTAGAAGCTCTTGATAGGGCGCTAAAATGGGCCGAAGATGGAGAAGTGAGTCGAAGTGATATTACAGTCTTGAACTGAAATGAAGTATTGCAGTAAATTTATTAAATAAAATTTGTTATACATACATGATTTAGCCTATTAAACGGTACAGCATACTAATTTGCAACGTATTTTCATGTAAAAAAATCAAATCTAAAACGTGAACAACGTTTTCGCGAGTCTACTGTACAAACAAGATGGGTAATCAAAACACCATAATTTAAGGAGTTCGCTGCGCTGGCATATCACTGCCACATATCACTCTTCATAAAATTAGCAATAATCCTCTTTTTGTTCATTGTTTCATTCAGCCTTAGTGGTGTATCAATGCCAATTTTTGTTGTTTTGTTTTTTTTTTTAATTTTACCCTCTTAAAAAAAATTATAATAACAACGAAATGTTTGCTTTTATGTACAAATAATCTGATCTCCTACTGGCTTTGAAAACAAAACCAACATTTTACATTTGCCACATTTGCACTAACTATTATTTCTTCAGCCATCACAAAACAATCAAATATTGATATTTTCAAAAAATATCTATTGATTTTCATAATGAAAACTAATAATCCTCTTAAATATTAAACAAAGGATAAACACATGAAAACACTCTGGTTATCTGCAATTTTCAATAAAGATTAATTTTCAAGTTCTCACAGTTGGCAAAATTATAAGCATACATTTTTGGAGGCGTGATTTTATTGCTGCAAAATGTGTTTCTGTGTTTTAATGTTCTTTTATTTGCTGGCTGCTAAAGTGTACTTAGATTTTCCTATAATCATCTCTATGGGGGGGGGCAAAAGGTTGAAAAGGACAATATGCTTTTAAATATGCACTGATATAACAGCGGCTTGTGTTTGTTTTCGAACGAGCACATCAAATAATTCATTTTGGGCATAATAGAAAGAAAAGAAAAAACGAGTAAGAGTGTCATATATGGACTTTAATATCCCCAACTCCGGCACTTATGTATATTAAAATAATGAATTCTGACCATGCCTTAGCACAAATCGGGAACTATAAATGTCTATTTTAGATAAAATCTAATTCTTTTTTATAAATACTTAAAAGTTCAATTTATTTTTAGTAACTAATGTTTACAGCATAACACCGAAAACTTCATTTACCACTTATACAGCCAGTACTTATTGGCTGCATTACAGTGTAACCAGTGCTGGGCAATATATATGCTCTGCTTTATATAAAATACAAAATAATGCTTTCTAAAAGCAAGTATTTGAAACAGGAACCGTAACTCCAATGACTTTTATCAAAAAAATCAAGAAATAAGAGTTATTTTTGATTTTTATATTTTTAGATAGAAAATAAGAGTTATTTTTGATATTTATTTTTTTAAATGAAAAATAAAAGTTATTTTAGATTCTTATATTTTTAAATTGAAAATAAAAGTTATTTTCGATTTTTATATCAATAATAAAAGTTATTTTTGATTTTTATATTTTTATATCAATAATAAAAATCAATTCAAAATTCGTGACATAGGCAGAAGTATTTGAAATACAAAATACTCAAGCACTCAGTATTTAAAATACAAAATACTAAATACAATCAGAAGGAATATTTAAAATACAACTACAAAATGCGTATTTAAAATACATGTATTTCAAATACTGCCCAGCCCTGATTGTAACTATATTTAGGTATATCTGCCACATTTTGCATTACATTGTATGTATTTTATAATGCATTTTTCTTTTTTTTTTATATAACTCATTATTATACAGCCAAGAGATCCGAGTTCGAATCCCAGAAGGCCACAACATAAAGAATTTTTTTTTTTATTTTTTTTCGTTTAACTGATGTCTGGTAACTAAAATTGGCATGAGAAAAATTTCATTAAAAATCATGCTAAATTCCTACAAAAATAATAATAATCTGATTCAAAATCAGCGTGCAACACAACATCCGAACTAAATTGCTTGTTGTACCTTTTTTTCTAATTATTACAATGGCGATTTAAATCCTGCCACAGGTAAACGGAAAACTTTGCAATACAAACTTAAAGAAATCAAATCTCTCGATTTAACCGTTCCAGACTTTTTTGTGGGTTTTTCTGAAGTTCCATGTTTACGTGAATAAGCCCGAGACCCTGGAAACCCTCAGGGATAACATTAGACACGAGTGCGAGAATCTGTCGCCCCAATTTCTAGCGGAAGTGATGAAAAATGCCATAAACGAGCCTCTATAGCAATCAGTTCTGGCGGCGCCCATTCACCCGATATCATCTCTTCGGCTTGACCAGTAAAATTCTAACACCGGTATTAATAAAAAATAAAACATTGTTGAAATACATTTTGTGACCAATTTTTCATATAAAATTTGTTCTAAAATGTATTTGAGCAATGTTATATTTTTTATGAATACCGGTGTAAAGCTTTAAATAAATATAATCAAGAAACAGATTTAAAGTTTTTTGTTTAGAAAAAAAAAAAAAATGAGAGTCAAACAACATCGCATGACTTCTTGATAAACAAATTTTTGTTGGAGTTGACAGCAAAATCATCGAGATATAAGTGCAACTAGTCTTATCACCGCTGTTTATATGTTTTTCAACAGGTAATACCAATAACAATGGTGTATTTTTTTCAGCGAATTTTCGTGTGATTCATTTAACATTTTCTCATAAAACAATTCAATTGCTGCAGGCTTCTAAAGTAAATAAAAAATATTCATTTAATAGAAAAGAACTTAATAAGCTTAATAAATAAAATAAAATAAATAAGCAACAGCAAAAAAAAAAAAAAGAGAGAAAAACTAACTGCAAGGGCCCCATATTTAACCCTGAGATTAAAAGCACTCAAAGTGCCGGAACTTCCGTTGTATGGTTGGTTCGTTAATTGCCCTATCACTATTAAAATACTCATACTAAAATCAAATTCACAAGTGTGTGTGTGTGCAGTGCAGTAAAAACTACAAGTACAACGACATCAAACAATCATTTTATAAGACAATTGTCATACATGAAGAATTAACGATTATTTAATTCAATAATTTATGACCACGAAGAGGACAAAAAAGAAGAACTCACCGCAAGACAGAGTTTCGCAGGGAATTAGTTCGTGTACAGTTTTTAATGTTGGCTAAATATTAATACACTAATGCTGTTGTCATTTCTAGAGCAAAGATCAACATTTTTCATTTTGTATGGCAAACAAAATTGTGAAGGGCATTGCTTTATTAAATTTTTTTTTTATATTTATACAAATATGAACTTAATTATTTATTTGCTTTAAGAGTCAATTGAAAAATATTAATTCAGGTCCACAAATTTACATGTCACATGTTTTCTGTCTTTTTCAGCCTTCTATAGGCCGCCGACATTTCGTTAATATTCTTTTAAGAAATTTTCAAGTCCTCTGATGAGTTGATTAGCATCGACGAAATGTCGGCGGCATATAGATGGCTGAAATTGAAAGAAAACATTTGAAAGGTATTTTTTTGGACCTGAATTAATTAATTATTTACAGTTATGGTGACATTTTCTTTGGATCTTAATTTCACTAAAAACTTAAGGGTGGCTTTTTGGAAAAAATAGTGCAAAAGAAATGCATAATTTTGTGTAGAAATTAAACACTAAACTAAACTCCAATTAAAAAAAAATTAAACACCAATTTTTAAATCGACTTTTAAGCTAAAAATATATTTATGCAGGTCCAAAAATGAAGCTTTTATTTTTAAGAAATATATTTTTAATTACGAACTTAATTATTTATTTGCTTTAAGAGCCCATTGAAATGCATTAATTCAGGTCCAAAAACGAACTTTTTCAAAATGTTTGCTGTCTTTTACAGCTGAAAAAAAAAATTCTTATAATCAAATATTAGTGAACGTGTTCTCCATTCGGCCATCGATATGTTGCTCCCTGCCTTTATATGGGTCAATTTAAAGAGGTGCACTTGTGGTGGTGATTGTTATGCATGTTTGTTTAATCAAACTATTAAACTATTAAATTGTTATAATTGCATTAAAATAGTTGTGACGATTTTATGCAAAAAATAATCAAGACAATGGTCACAGGCAAACCCGTTTTTACAAAACATTGTCTCTATCAATAAAATATTTAACAGCAATCAAAAAAACAACACCATTGAAACCAACCGCAATGCGGTGTTGCGATGTTTAAATAACGACGACAATTTAATTGACCTCTAAAGGTCAAAATGCCAAAAACTCACACAATTCACCCGCTTAACTCAATGAATAAGCACAGCACGTTTTAATCGAATTGCTTGCAACTGCCAGTTTATAAGACACAAACAAACAAACAAACAAACAAACAAACAAACAAACAAACAAACCGACCAACCAGCCAGCCAACAAGCAGACGTACCATGGAAAGACATATTGTCGAAGCATTTAATATTAAGAGAAAAACTTCAAATAAATTGCAATGTACAAATTAATTGTCATTGAAAATTAAACTCTTTAAGGTTGAATTAAACTGCAAGGGAACAGCATAAGAAAACAACAACGTCGAGTTCAAGTTAATGGAAACGTCACATTGGCTGGTTGCAGTTGTCAATACCTACAACACAATACAAACTCGGACTTTTGTTGCAGATGGCAGGGCCACAAAAGAAAACAAATTGTTTTATGGCCTGTTAGAGAGAAAAAAAAATTGTTGTTCTTTATGGCCCTTTAATTGATTTAATTGAATTTTTAAATTGATGCTATCCAAAACTATTTCAGACTAACATTGTATGCTATTAAGATGAGCAGCACAGTGGATGCGGGAGACTTTTCCTTTCAAACGCGTATCACATACAGTTTTGCGAAAAAAAATATTGTTATCAATAACACTACCCAGCAGGCAATAAAACCACTATATTTTTATAATGTGCTATGCCTATCTAAGTATAAAAATCATAAAAATTTCAAATTCTATGATTCAGTATTTTTTTATAAATTTTTTATTAAAATATGAGATTTTTGTAAAGGTTGATGCAGACCTCTAGTCATAACTTAAGAATGGCATGCCCAATTTTATCAGGTAATACGTCAAAAAAATTAAACATTACGTCACACAGAGAAAAAAGTACCTAATAAAGTAGAACAAAATCAATAAGATATCTCTATGGTTTTTTTTCAAGAAGGATTCCCTATTATTTTAAATGGGAAAACCTTATTGAAAAAACAACAATTAATGAAATTAAAAAGATGATTTAGTGTGTTTATATAGGAAACTAATAAGACCAATAGGGAAAAATTAATAGGATAACCTAATAAAATCAATAAGAAATCCTTATTGTATACAACTTACAAGAAAACCTAATAGAATCAATAAGTTCTTCTCTATAGAATTTTTTTTTGGTACCATGCAAATCGGAAACTGAATAAAAACAAACGTGAGTAACAAGTTTTCTTCTTGGTTTTATGTGTTTTTCTTGTTGAGACAATTAATAAGATTTGCAACATGGAAATAATAAGAAATACCCATAGAAAAATCTTCTTTTCTCTCTGCTGGGATACCCCTCAGCCTAAAAACGTTGCAAAGAGAAAATCTTATTGTATCTATTAGGAAGTTTTCGCTCTGTGCAGCTTTAAGTTTTGCCAAAGTGGCTCTCCCGGATCGCCTCATCTCTCGTTTTGGCGATTTGCACTGGCCGGCCAGATCTCCTGATTTAGCCGTTTCAGCCTTTTTTTGGGGGTTTTTTTTAAATCCGATGTTTACATGAACAAGCCCTAGACTCTGGAAGCTCTCGATAAAAACATTCGACACTAGTGCGGGAATCTGTCAACCAAAGGTCTAGCCGAAGTGATGAAAAATGCCATAAAACAAGCCAATTCTGCTCTATTCTGGCTGCTACCATTTGTCCGATATCATCTTCGCGACTTAACCAATAAAATTCTAAGGGTTGAAATAAACATAATCAAAAAGAAAACAGAATCGAAGTTTTTCATTTAGAAAAAAAATATGAGAGCCAAACAACATCGGCTGACTTCTTTTGCCCCACCTTGTATTTGTGTCGGTCCCTGGAGAGCGTAACGTTCAACGCTTTAATTTCACTGAGTCCTCTTCTGATTTCCATAATTAAATTTGAAGGAATTTTATTATAACATAGCACGCCGGCAACAAAAATAGCTCACTTTATTAAAAAGTTGGTTGGCTTCTCTGTAACCAATGTTCCAATTTATGTCAAACGCAAGCTTTCATTATAATTGCCTGTGAAATAAACATAAATCACTTTTACTGTGTTTTTTCCCTGCAACAAAAAAGGGGTTTCTACACTCCAACTTAGTTGCAGTTCTTAATTCGATTCAAGAACTTATCGGGCGGTGGTTTGTAGCACTGTTAAAGGAGTATCTGTTTATTTGTTGAGTTGATCATCAATTTATGACACTGACATGTTCACACAGTTTGGCTGGTCTTCATATTTTTAATAAAGATTCTTATTTAATATGGGAAATGTGACAAGAGCAAAAAATAAATAAAACACATCAGTCGCAGTCGAACTGAAGAAATTGGTTTGTTAAACGATGACCGATTGAAGGGAGTAAGTCATCATTGTGATTATCCTGTTGATCATTGTTTCAAAACTGATAAAAATCTTGAAGTCTCTATCAAGTGCAACCAAAAAATGAGAGCAAGCAAAAAAAAAAGAAGAAGAAAGAATCACTTTAAAATGCAGAATAAATGAAGAAACATTATGAAACGCAATTGAAATATACCGACACGATGGACGACGACACATTGTATTCATTTCAGTTCACTTTGATGCTGACAACAATGATCATGAAGACGATGACGATCATGATGATGATGATGGTGCGTTTTTCGTTTGAGTTTTGTTCTTTTGCCATCACTCACTTCCCAGTGTCTGGGAACCTTGTGCCTCCTCTTCAATCGATGGTTGAATAAAATTGTTTTCTCACTCATATTTTTGTGAAGGAGACAAACTGGTGTCTATTGTTTTGTATTTGCTCAAGTGTTGTGCCCTCATTCGCCAGGCGAGGACAGACGGACAAACGGATGGACGGACTGACAGCCAGAATTATTCGTTTTATTTAATTTCACTTGATTTTTATTTGTTTCTATTTTTCGTTTTGTGCTTTATTTTACTTAAATTTTTAGCATTTGAGACAATTGTTCTTAGTGAAAGCTTAAAAAAGTAAAAAAAAATATTTTAATGCAAATGTATTGGCAGTTTGGTCATTGCTGTTACAGCCGCACAGTGGGGGAGTTGAAAGCAAAAAACACAATTTTTTTTTTAATTTTTTAAACAAACACAAAATTGTAAAACATTTAGCTTGTCTGCAAAAAGCAGCCACAGCCTTTGGCAGGAATCGAACCTGCGACCTTAGAGACTCTTAGTCCCCATGGTTCATATTTAAATATTTTTGTATTATTTGGTAAATATTTTAGAAGTTTTAACTTTTTTTTTGAGTATAGTTTTTTATTGGAATTTTCCTTAAAAATATTTTGCTGTCTTATCTTGACTTAAAATGGTATAAAATAAAATCATAAAATCTTGTTCTGTGCACAATTCCGAATCACTTGCTCGTATTTTCTAATCATTTTTCTGTGAATTTATTAAAAAGTTGTTTGAGTGCTTTATATATGTATGTGTTTTTTAATTATTTATACAATAGCATTATATGTGTATGCCGGACAAAAGAAATTTAGAAATTCAGAAGTTATTAAAGAATTCATTCGTAATTAAAGTAAAGTACTTCGTGATTTACTTTTTACTTTTTACTGGTGAGCAAATACATTTGTGATTACCAGGACTCCCACAAAAGAACGCACTTTGAAAAGTTTGAAATCTCGTGATTTTCAGAATACCAACAAATCACTTCAGCT
Organism: Sturmia bella; assembly: GCA_963662145.1. Lineage (NCBI taxonomy): Eukaryota > Metazoa > Arthropoda > Insecta > Diptera > Tachinidae > Sturmia > Sturmia bella. Next base: position 16,385,988 of record OY759172.1, on the reverse strand, counting down.
TAGTTTGTGATCTTAGACAGAAATAATTTTATCGGGATTAAGTTCTATTTCTCTCCTTCAGATTTTTTTTGTGATAAAATTGCAGGTATCAGCAGTTTTGTAGAAGACAAGAAAAGTAAAGTTGAAAACTCATTGGCTGGGGTACATAGCACTGCTGGCTGCCTAGTTTTAATCCACTCCTTATTTTTGTCCATTTTAAGCTGCTAAACTTAAACTTTTGTTCGAGCCGAACTTTGCTTCCTTGAAAGTGATATCGCTGTTAGAAGTTTTATAACAATCCAATAGTTCATTTGGCAACTAAAGATTTCTGCTAAATTTTTGTCAAACTTGGCCACTGTAGAAATGATTGTTGCTTGGCATCTGGTGCTTATAGTATACTCTACTTACACTCAAAGAAATGTGTTATTACATATAACTTAAGTTCTGGAGAGGATTGCGGGAATGGTTTTTAAGAGCAAATAAACAAGTTTTTTTTTTGCGTTTAACTTTTTTTATTCTTTTTTTAAATTTAATTAATTTTTATTATTCGAACTTTTTCTTATATAATTATTTTTTTTATTTTATTTTATTTATTTTTTTTTTTTTTTGTATTAAGTTTATCAGGCTTAAGTTCTTTCTATAGAATTTTTGTGATTGATATTAATTAAATAAGACAAAGAAGACATCAAAGACATTTCTTTAATACTCAAAAATTAATTTAATTATTTATTTGTCATATATTTTGGGTCGAAACATATGTTATTAATCGTATTCTGTTTTATTAAGCCATCTAAATGGCGCGAAAAAAAAGAAAAGTAAAAGTGTTGCAAAATGATTAAATTGTTTTCCGTTTTCGATGTTTGTTTGAAAATTTGTGATTCTTATTGTGTTCATGGGAATAATAAAAAAGTTTCAAGCATTTTTTTTAGAGTTTACTGAGTAGACTCTGAGTAGCATCAACGGCATTAAGATTCAGCCGAAAAAATATTAGCCAGGTCTACTTAGATCTGAAAAAGTATATTTTTTTTTAAGATTGAATTTTATTTACAAATTAAGTAACTACACATTGCCTTCTTTTCCATAAATCTCTTTATTATACATAATATTGGCTCTTTTATCTCATCAGCGATAATTCGTTCAATACAATCTTCACTTTTATAAGATTTCAATTAAACAAAAGATTTGATATCTTTATTACTTTTTTCATTCAAGGCCTATTTTATATTAAATATAACTTTTTATTTATCAAACTTCAGCTATTGTTGTCTTTTAACACAGGTTTGTGATTATTTGATGTTTAAATAAGTTTAAAACGACAGGGCTTACACTTTTCTCGTTTTAGAAATTTCTAGTAATTTTGAAATATTTCAGGACAGTTGACACTTAAACTTTCTTCTTAGTCTTAGAGACAGCCTGGCAGAGAAATATACATTTTATTTTGTATTAAATTTGTAGTGATCAACATTTTTAAGGAAGACATGAGAAGTAAAGTTCGCTTATGTACCACAGTCAGATTGATTGATAGTGATTTACGTGGGTACCTGCCATGATGGCCTAACCCCACGGTGATCCAATCACCGGGTTGTGAAAACGCCAACCAACGCCCTCACACTTCCAAAGTATTTGTGTGAGTACCTATGATCACATGCATGTTTTGGTGCAAGAGATCCCCCAGGGTAGGGGCGGAGCCTATCTAAACTCCTGTCGATCTAATGGTCACGATGCCAGGTTGCTCAGCAACTAAAGCGAGTTCGCAAGAACTCTACCCGCGATATGGGCATTAACCACAGCCACTACGAAACTCCCCGAAGGGCCAAACCCAATCCGGCCAGAATACATTCTGGGGCTTACCGGATCCCGTAGTACCAAAATTAAGGCTTTGGTCGACCTTCGCAGCTCTTAAGAGCCACTACCAGTTTTGAACTCCAAACAGTTCCAGGAACTGGTACCCCTGCATGTACCACAGTCAGTAAGCTGTTTTCGAGTCCGAAAACAGGCAGCTAAGTCCACGATTCACCACCTATCACGACATCATAGACATATTTCAAAGCACCGCCATCGTATTTTTTTAGGCATTTGTTTCGACCAATCGACACGACTCTTTTTTTATGGCGATTAACAAATTGTGTGAGAGCCAAAGCGAACAAATTTTTTTGATAGTCAAATATCTATGCAAAATTTGAATGTATGGTGGTCCCACTAATGCTGAAAGTTGTCTGCATCTCACGATACGATCTTGCAATATCAGTTCTCTTACAGCATTAATGGTTTTTGGTGCAACCACTGATTTTGGACAACCTCCGGGAAACGCGTCTTGGAGTGAACTACGACCATAATTGAATTCACCATATCATCGATAAACACTGGTCCTTGAGGGAGGTTCATCGCCAAAAATTTAATTAAGTTCATTCAGGCCCTATTGCTGAGTTAAACCATGTTGAAAATTGAAAAAAATAATTGCACAAGAATGTTCACAATTTAATTTAATTTTTGGACCGAGGTGAAACTTTTAAGTTTTAAGTTAAACAATAAAAATAGAGCTGGTATGTCAAAACGTTCTGAGTGCGTATAACCTCAAAAATGTCATACTTTGCGCTAGAGCAGCTATCAGATTGCAACACCAGGGTTGCCAAAGCCCGCAATATAAAAGGTAACTCTCGTACGTTGTAGTCGTAAATTTTCTTTTGTTCAATACTCGTGTAATCTACACGATATTGTATTATTTGAAGACATAAAAATTCTATAAATGAACATTGTAAACCAAAGTAGTATTATTTGGCATAAAAGCTTGAAGACTAGTTTTTATTTTCGAGTGTTTAATTTTAGTTAGAAAATTTAAATACAAAATCTCACCATTTATTTTCCTCTGTTTTATGTTTTACGCAAAAATTATGCTGGTTACTGAATGTGAGGCAAACAATTCAAAAGCAAAACAAACAAAAAACAAAAAAGAAACAATAATAATAAACTATTTAAAGTAAAACAAATCAGAAAACAAAAATCATCACGGAACCACAAATCAAGACATTATTAATTTTAATTTTACTTAATTTAGTAAAATTTATGACAATGCCAGCCAGCAGCAGTACTTGCATAAATACGGTAAACACATCTTATGTCTGCTTAATAATACTACATAAATATAGAATGTATACATTCTATGTGAACATACATACATACATATGTATATACATATGTGTAAATGGATGTACATATGTATATGGAAGGGAGATGAGTCTTTATTGATGGCCTGTGAAAGCTTTTTCCTTATTAAGTTTTCAAAATAAATTTGATGAGAAACTGTGAAAATAATAAAAACAAAGATTGTAAATATAAGAGACTTAAGTCTGCTTTGAATAGAATTCATGTGCAGGTGTGTGTGTGTGTGAGTGTGTTCATTAAAATCTTAATTCGAATTAAGTGCGATTTCAACAAAGTATGTATGATGTTCTTCAGACTTTTTGCAGAGAAGCAAAATATTTCAATATATTTTCAATTATCATTTTTACAAACTTTTTTTTATCCCATTTTCATTACACCTGTCAACATGGTGACAATAAGTAATTGAATGTTCTTAGTTGGGGCGCTAATAATATTAAATCAATAACTTATGTCGCATGTAAATGAGAATGTTATATACATATATAAATTCTATTTTGACACAGCACAGCTTGACTTTCCTAGTAAGAGTGATTAATTAGCTCTGAGGGTGCATGTCGTTTAAGCCTTCTCGGTGCCAGGCTTTCTCTTGCAGGCAACTGTTCGAGTTCCGAATTAAAATGTTGTGTTGAGTGAGCTGTATGTTTGCGGCTGCTGTTAAGGATTATTCTTTTTATTGTTTTGATATTTGTTTAAAGTCATTTTGTTTACGTTTTTAAGTTTTATAAATATTGAAGTGTCTTTCGCTTAATAATCAGATTAATACTTTTTATTAAAAATTAATAGATTAAACAAAGGTTTAATTGCTTACTTAGGTTTTTTAATGATACATCTATGTATATGTATGTTTAACGATATATCCATATGTAAGATATATGCATATGTAAAAGAAAGTGATTTTAGTTACTTAATTAGTTGTTTGCTATATGAGCCAATTGAAATGCATTATTTTAAGTCTAAAAATAAACTTTTTAATGTTTCTTTTTGGTTGTCTTTCTTCAGCCATCGACATTTCGTTCATTTACAAACTGATTTTCCAAGATTGTCTGGCATTTTTGGCAGAATGGGGCCTGTAAAGGTCGGACTACTTGTGTAATTTATCGCGCAACTCAAAATCCATTACCCATTCCTCATCATTCCAACTGCATATTAATAGAACTTCTAATTAATTATCCGATGATATTTTAAAATCTTGAATTAAGGAATATAAATTCCGTTCCAACTGCATATAAAGGCTGTTTTTTTTTCGATGTATAGAACTTTAAGTTGGCATTACTGTTCAAGATGGCGACCAATTTAACAGCTGTCAAGTGATTTATTCTCAGTTTGGTTTGGCAATTCATCATAAATAGACTCATACCTGAACAACGCTTGCATATAGTTCAATTTTAGATTGCAAAACAAGATTGCCGTTGTTCCCGATCTTTATAAGCGAATTTTGTTTAGCGATGAGGCGCACTCCATTTGTAGTGAAGCTAATCCTCAAGTGTATGTTGAAACACCGTTACATGCAGAAAAACTGACTGTTTCGTATGCTTTATGGGCTGGTGGAATCATTGCTCCGTACTTCTTCAAAAACGATGATGTCCAGAACGTTACAGTCAATGGTGATCGGTATAGAGCCATGATTACTATCGTTTTAATTCCTGAATTGAATAACCATGATGTCCAGGAGATGTGGTTTCAACCAGACGGTACAACATGTCACATAGCTCGCGCCGCAATCGTTTTATTGAAAGACACGTTTGGTGACCTGATTTTATCAAGTAATCAGTGACACAAGTATGTACAAATAGATGTGAGCAACAGTTTAGTAATTAAATTTGATTCAGCTTGATTTAAAGTATTACTTTTCCAGTCCAACATGATTTTCTGGATGAGGATCCAAAGTGACAATTTTCATTGTCACTTCTTTGCAGTCTCCACTGTATATTAATTTTTGCCATTTTTACTTTTATTGCCAGCAAAACTAATTATTTAAATTCACAGTAAAAAAACAACAACGTTAATAAAACTTATGCATATCAGCAAACAAAAAAAGTTAATAACAAAAATTTCCTTTTCAAGGTCACCAGGCAGGCAGACAGACAGACAGACGGACGGTCTCAAGACCAATTTTTTTTTTCTTCATGTTGACGACGGGTATAATTTACAGAACAGCAGACGGGCAACAAAAAATGTATGAACTCATACTAATTTTCTTATTATTTTATTCAAGTCGCTGCTGATGATGGTATTGTTGCTGTTGCTGCTTCTAAACTTTTTTTTTTTTTAATATTTTGTTGTCGCTGTTTTTATTCATGTCGATGATTATTATTTTTTGTTTTCTTTTACTAAAAACAAAATTCAATGCAAAGTGAAAAACAACGAAATACTGAAAAAATGCAAAATTATACTTTTATTGGTGATTATAATTTTATATAATTTTGATATTACGTGCGTTAGAGGAGGTGGTTTCAAGAAAAAGTCGTTTGCTGATTGAGAGAAACACATCATTCCAAATAGTTGGATTTTGAGGGAAAGAAATTGTGATAAAAAACGGGTTGAATTTTATTGGTAACTTTTTTTTTTTAATTGTCCTGACCTTGAAAGTGAAATGTATACTTTATCAACAGTCTTAGGACAGAGAGAATTAATACGGGGAAAAAAGTAGTTTGTTTAAACTCATATATGTACATACATACATATGTATTTTTAAACATCAACCTTTTGAAAAACTAAAATATACGTATTTTCCAAAGTGGCCTGGTTTTTCAACAATTACTTATCTGGAGGGAGTTTCTTAAAAACTTAGAAACTTTTTTATACTAGTACTTTTTAAAAAGTATTTCTTAAAGGTACTTTTTTAATAGGTACATTTTCTAAAGGTACTTTTTTTAAATATGCTTGTTTTAAACGAACTCATTTAAATGGCACTGTTTGAAATGGTACTTTTTCTAAATTTATTTTTTAAAAGGTACTGCTTTTAAAAGGTACTTTGAAAATTGTTACTTAGAAACTTAAACGGCAATAAAAAGTTGCTTTTGAGTGTATATGTATATCTTAAAAAGTACTATTTTGAAAGCTAATGCTTTAAAGATACATAGATAAAAGCACTCCAAGAGTGGAGTGCTTTTTACACCAAATTTCTTGACAAGTCGTCTGCTTATGATGTGCAAACTGCACATAAAGAAAAAGTTCTCGAATTTCCTTTAGTTTATTCCGAACCCACGAATAATTCGAGAAGCGTAGTAAGCAGTAGCTTTTTATTTTTTATTTTTTTTAAATCTACTTTCAAAAATCTCTTTGTATTGACGTCGTTGCTTTCATGAAATGTGTCTCGTTTCCCGTAGCAGAAATAGTTATAAAAATAATTTCATTGAGTAAAGCTCAGTGGGAAATATTTGTGAAAGAATTCTATTTGAGAAAAAAAGAAAAAGAAAAAACAAAATAATGTGATTAAAGATCAAAGCATGAAAAATAACTTAGAGCGCAATAAAACAGCTGGATAGATTAAAAAGTTAAATAAAAAAGGAGCGCACCAAACACCCAACCAACCCAACGAACAACCATTCATCCAAATATTTCCATTCATCAAATTCATCTTCATTCAGAATCAATTTATTTGTTCGTTCGTGGCCAGTGCATACTCATATCGAATGGTATTTTTCATTTTATTACTTGATTTTCTATTTCAGTTTTTTTTTTATTTATTTATTTTTTTTATTTCTTCTAATGCGTATCAGTCATGTAACGAAAGTGGTAATTAACCAGAAGCCAAGCATAAAATTATTTACAACAACAAAAGCGAAGAGAGCACAAAAATCCACTTCAACACTGTTATAATGGGGTCCAACGTTAACAACAACGAACGCCACAAATAAATAACAGCAGGTTATTGGAAAAGCTTAAGAAATGACGTTAGAGTAGTTTTGCTAAGAAAGACATTCACTCAATCGCTAAAACTAATCAACAGTCCAGCCCGTCAAAGCCGTGGCCAGTCCTCCTTGCACAAAAAGATCATTATAAAATTTGACGAACGTCAATATTGATCATCGTTGTTTTAATACGCTTTTTCCATCTTGTTTTTGTTGTTGGCGAGTGCTGGAACTGAGATTTGCTTTTAATATTGAGATTTTCACGTAGTAAATGCTGCTACGAAAATTGCATTGTAAAATCGTATTAAATTCATTCTAGAGATGGTGAAAATAAAGCGAGTAGTGGTTATTGTTTTTTTATTTTTATTAAGAGACTTACCGTCTAATTCATAAAAATTATAACAGGTTTATAAAGCTCTTATTTGACAGATTTTCCATACAAATATGTCAAATAACAGTCTTATAAGCCTGTTATAATTTTTATGAATTAGGGGGTTAATATATGTTGATAATATTTGCTTCGACCTTAGTAAATATTTGAGCTAGAACAATTTCGAGCTTGATTTATTAATTTAGCCTCTGTTTTCACACCTCACTCTCACAATCGTCCTAACTTTTGCCAACTTGAATTTGTGCCACAGTGTAGTTGCTAGCATTAGTATATGTACATATATATCCAAATATGAACTTAATTATTTATTTGCTTTAAGAGACCATGGAAATAGATTAATTCAGATCGAAAAATATACCTTTTTCAGCTGCTGTCTTTTCCAGCCCTCTATATGCCGCCGACATTTCCTTGATGCTAATCAACTCATCAGTAGACTCGAAAAACTCTTAAAAGTAAAACAGTTACAAAACGAAAAAAATGTTTACTGTGTTAAAGGTTTGTTTGAGCATTTTGAATTCTCATTCTGTTCATGGGAATTTTGGAATAAGTACTTTGGTTTCAAACATTCTTTTGAAAATGTTACGAGTCTACTGATGAGTTGATTAGCATCAACGAAATCTCGGCTGAAAAAGAGAAGAGAGAAAACATTAGCAAGAAGGTCTATTTTTGGACCTGAATTAATATTTTGTGTATGTCTTCTCAATTGAAAAAAATTTCTAATTCGTTAGAATCTCAATCGAATATTTGCATAAATATGCACAACACTGGCAGGTAAATTATTTAAGTACTCGTTTCTTCAAACTCATGTAGTTATGCACTGATTAGTGTTCGTGGTTTTTTTTTTTTCTATTACAAACCGGTTCCAAAGACAACATAGACAAGCACACAAATACTTGAATTAGCGTTAAGTATTGATTTAGAAATCAATTATAATGATCATTTGACTCTGGAAGTGGATTTTACTGCTGCATTGGCATTCACAAAGGCGAACTTTAACTGGGTGGCAGCACAGGCCTCAGGTGCCTTCCTTAATTCCTTGTTTCACTTTTGTATTCTACTTTTAAGCAGAAAAGGTGATTAACAAATAAGTTAATTAAAAGCAAAATAATAGTATTTTGTAAGTGAACTCCTCAAGAAGAAAAAGACCGAACATCGCAAAATATGTCAATGTCTTTACCGTTCGTTCGTTTTCATTTCAACGTTTTGTGTTGCAAAAAAGCAGCTGTAACAAATTCATTTCACCCAATTCCCCGTTAAGTTTGATGAGCTCTTTTTCAAGTTCGCACAGAATGCAAAGCAACGGAAATGACCAAACATATGTTGCAACACCTCCTGCATCACGTAATCAGATTGGTTTGTTACAAAAAACAGATCAAATGTCGTTCGAAAAAGGTTTTTACAAAGACTCAGTATTTTTTTCTTTTTGTTAACAATAAAGTGCGATCATGTTTATGACACCACCCCTAAAAAAAATTTATATTACACAAAAATCTGCTGAAGTACTTGCAGCAGCTACAAAGGGTGCAGCAAATGTGTAGACAACACTTTTGCCGTGCAAATATTGCGCAATATTTTTGTAAAACTATAACAAACAGTGGCTTTTCTTCGATTTGTTTGATATTCAAAAATATTTTTCTGTTTGAAAGTACTTGTCAACAGGCTGGACGCAGGAATAAATTTTTGAAATCGAACCGAGTTTTTGGCCATTCGCCGCCGGCAATAAACTTTTTCTCCTATTGCAAGGGTTATGGCAAAAGAAGTAATCAGAAATTTGAGAAAATCGAAACGATCTGGCAAACGATTTTTTCGCCAGAGTGACCCACCGGTGGCTCACACGAATTTTTTCCGTGAGGCCATGTGCACCACCGGTATGTCACATGCTACATACTATAATAAAACTGTTTTCATTACGGCCTGTGAATCAAACACTTTTTTCTCTTCATTGGCACCTACCTGAAAGCTTTATTTTTACTATACGAGAGCAAATAGTTGTTTTGAGACACTATTTTAGAAGTTTTTTATATATATCTAATTTTATTCGAAAAAATTATAAGAAAAATTATTACATGGCTTTATAACTTAAAAAAATCACTTCATTTTCATAGAAAAAAGAAAATAAATTATAATTTAACTGATGTTTGGTAAGACACTCCAAGCAATATGCAGGATTGCCTTCACAATCACTGCAAAAGAATGATACTTTTTTTGCCTTTTTCGCAGCCACGCTCCTTCCTTCAATTTTTGATAAGTTGTTATAACAACTCAAACATCGCTTTCTTGTTTTGCTGTTTGTTCTATCTCTTGTGTCGAATTCTTTCAATTTGTGTTTTTGATTTGAAATTGACGGCTGCTGGACAAGTTTTATATCACAAAGAGCTTCACAAATGGATTGCCTGAACTCGAGGATCGGAATATTTTTAGTATTTTTATAAATTACTAAGGCGTTCACAACTGCTGTTGTAAGCAAATATTCGAATGCAATTTTGTGGTACCATCTAATGGTTTTCCTCAAGGGAATGAAATAGCAGGCCATTTGGTCGGATACGTCGATACCTTGTTTTGCATGATTGTAATCTATAATTACCTTCAGCTTCGTTATTTCCTTCCCTTGTCTTGTTTTCTTTCCTGTTGGAGCTTGCTCTAGACCATGCTTTGTGCTCAGCATAAGCACTTCACGCATGTCCTTCCATTTTAATATTACAATATAAGAGTTTTCAGTTAGTAGTTTCAATTATCACAAATACAGCTGGGGCACAGCATGAGACAACGAATTTCAAAGTTTTTAGCCCCCACTTCAGCATAATCATTTCAGAAAACACTTCATAAGTCAACTTGTTTTTCATTTTTCTAAAAATCAAAATAATTATAACGAAATAAAAATCAAATTTAATAAATCAGATTAATTGACATATCATACTTTTTTCTGGATCTCAACACCACTAAACTAATAATTTTCGCCATCAACACAATAAGAAAACATCTTTAAAATACAAAATGCCACTTGAAAGAACAGCGAACAATGGCAACGAAAAACACAATAAAACAGAAGTACTCCTCGTCGTACCTTAAACTGGGGAACCAACAAAACAAAATCCTCACAAAGAATTGAATTGTTTACGAAAGCCATTCAATTGAATTTACAAAAAGAAAAAGGGAGAGAAAAACGTAAAAAGAAACAAATGAAAATAAATACAATCATCGCACACAAACGCATTTAAACGGGTTGTATTTGTACCAGTTGAGGAGTGTGTAGTGAAGTTAAGGATCTGTTCATCTTGCAACATGTTGTACGCAATTGAAGTTGCCAGGGAAAACAATAGAAAACGGCAGTTATTAAGCAAATTATAACAGAAAAATAAACACACTTGTGCTGATTTTGCGGGGCTTGCTTAACAGGAAATTTACACCGAAATTCCGGTGTAACAATAACAGCAAAAAAAAAATTTAACTTTTACAATTTAACTAACGGAGTGTTATGATCTGGTTTAAATGAAGAAGAAAAAAAAATCACTGATTTTTGCTTGACTCTATTCTTTTATAACGTTTCAAATATACTTTTTTGGGAGAAGAAACGTGATAATTCTAAAAAGGGTGCACTTTAACAAAAAATACCTGGTTTAAAAGAGTAGATTTTTTTCCAAAAGGTGCTTTCTGGGAAATGCACTTTTTTCAAGAGGTACTTTTTGGGAAAGGTACTTTTTTCTAAAAGTTGTTTTTTTTTAAACTTAAATTTATTTAAAAATGTACTTTTTGAGAAAGGATTTTTTTGCAGAAAAAATGTGGTAATGCTCAAAAATGTATGCTTATAAGAGTACTTTTTTTTATTATTAAAAAGTACTGTTTTTCAAAAAGAAGATCAAATAGGCACTTTTTGTAAAACTACATTGATTTCTTTAACGAAGTACTTCCTTTTCAAATTTTTTTTTTTTATTATTTTTTTTTTCATAAAATTACGAAAAAAGTACTTATTTTAAAATGTACGGTTATATAAAAAGGGCAATTTTCTTAAGAAAGAAACTTGGTTTTTAAAAGGCATTTTTTTAAAAGAGGTACTTTCTTTAAAGTACTTTTTTTTAAAAATGGTACTTTTTTAAAAGAGGTACTTTAAAGAAAGTACTTTTTTTAAGAAAAATACTTTTTTCAAGAAAAGGAAATTAAGAAGATCGTAAAAAACTACCTTGCTTGTTCCTCTTTCAAAAAAAATACTTTTGTGGGAAAAAGCTTTTTATTTAAAAAAGGTACTTTCTTAAGAAGGATACTTTTTAAAAAAACATTTACTTTTTTAAGGTACGATTTCCAAAATTTACACTTTTTTGAAAAGTACTTAACTGGTAGACGTAAGAAAAGGTTTTATTTTTAAAAGTACTTTTATTTAGCACTTATATTTATATTCTTGAGCTAAAGGTATTTTATTAAAATTATTAAATTATTTTTGTTGAAATTTCAGGACAATAATAATGAAAAAAGTTTTGATTAGTTTTTTTTTCTTATTGTCCTGAAGAAGCTATCCGAAGGATCGACATAAATAATTAAATAATTTTAATAAAAGACTTTTAGCTCAAGAAAATAAAAATATAAAATATAAAAAAGGGGTCGGAAAAAACCAAATAATAAATTTTTAAAAGTACTTATTTTAAAAAAGCACGTATTTAAAAAACATCAGCGGTTATTTTAAACAGGTCCCTTAGAACAAAAATTAAAAAAAAAAAAAAAATTTATTAGAAGGGTACCAATTTTAAAGAGACAAAGATTAAAAATTTTTTAAAACCACCTTTTTCTATTAAAATAATTTTTTATCACAGTACTTTTAAAAACGTACTTTTTGAAAAGGTACAAGGTACTTTTTTGAAAAAAGCAAAAAAATAAATTTTCCATTTTTTAAAATTATATTATTTTAATATACTTTTCATCAATTGCAGTTTTGTGAAAAAGGAACTTTTCATAAAATATGAATTTTATCTATTATTTATTGATATTTATATATTTTTATAAAATTAAATTATATTTAATAATATAATTAACTATAAAATTAAAACGTCTTAAGCTTGCTCTTTGGAAGCGACAATTCTGAAGCACATTTTGCCTGATTTTTTGTGAAGGTTTCTTTTCTAGGCCTGCAATAGATCCCATAATTCATTGAAACTTGGTGTAGTGTACTCAATGAAAAAAAAGTAAACATTTAACAAAAAACCTGAAAATCGGAACAACAGCAAGCAGTATGAAACAAAAAATGAAAATCGCAACAAAACAATTGGATTCAACAAGCTCACACCCAGAGTGTATAATTACACAATCGTCGCACAATGCAATTGTTTGTAGGTTACTTCTTTCTACCCATTTGAATAAGTACGAGTAGTTGCCCAAGTACTTGTGTCGTATTTTTTGTGGTACTGCGTTTGATAAACAAAACATGGAACTGAAATGAGTTTAAGATTGCAGCACTTTCAGTGGATGCGATACAATTCCTCTTTTTTATTTTTTTTTTGTGCCTTCTTGTTGTACGCGTGAGTGTACTTGCTGCTGCTGAATGTTGCTTGAGCGTACGGAACGGAAGAGGTTGTATTGTTCGCAGAGACCTTTTGTATGTCCTTCTGATCCTTTGATATCGCTTCTGTTTTTTAAGCAAATGCTGAATTCTTAAGATGTTTTGGTTTTGAGGAAAATCAAGCACAAAAAAAAAAACAACGAAGAAATTCGTCATCATCATCTGGCACCTTTAGCAATTTAAGCATGTTCTACTTTTTGTGTTGTGGCTGCTTTTATTTCCAAGCAAAAATACAGTTTTTGCTGTTGTGTTGTATCGTGTATGTTTTTGTTTTTATTTTCAAATATATTCAATTGTTGAAATCGTGATGCAAAGAATTTTATTGAATACATTTTTATTTAAACGCTAGAGTTGGGTGTGTCTTGAAATTTTTGTGAGACAATTTCCGGCACGTTCAATGCAACATACATGTATTGTATATCAAATACAAGATTGGGGACAATTGTAAAATGCTTCGTTTTTTAAAGACAACAGTTATTAGAACATTATGCAATACGAGGGTTGTCTTTTATATTTCGACATGTGACAGCAAAAACAAAAACTATTGATAAACACTTTATTGGTTTTCAAAATATTCCCCATGAAGATCTGTACACTTTTGCAGGCGTTTGAACTAATTGTCGAAGCACTTTTGCCCGTCTGATTGAGATATCTCCAAAACATGCATTCTTAATGCAGCAAGCGCTTCTTCAGGTGTCGAAAAACGTTGACCTCTCAGTTTTTTTTTTACATACGGAAATAAAAAGAAGATATTCAATGCCAAATCAGGACTATACCGTGCATGACTTATGAAATTGAAATTTTGGTTGCTCAAAAATGCAATTATTTAAGCCGACGCGTGAGTCGTCCGTTTTAGGCGTTTGGCTCTCCAGATTTCCTGGAAGACAGCTAACAAGCAAATCAGTCTGTATCACTCAGAATTTACTGTTCTCCATTATTCTAGTGATGGGGTAAATGGGGGGCGGTTTTAGTTGGTAGTCTTTCGAGTGTCCAACGTCGCCTGTCGTGAAGAGTGACGACCTGGCAGGCATGCTTAAAAGCACTTCCCCTCCCTAAAATTATGCTAGTGGTACGGTTGTAACATGTCCAGTTTTTCCAAAAAGACAGGCGTCCATTTGCTTGGATGTGCTTCGTGCGCGAACATATTTTGCTGGATTTTGCTCATCTTGAAACACTCATACAGTCTGCTTACTTTCGGACTCATACGCTTCAGTCCAAGATTCATGAGCTGTCATGAGGCCATAGACCTGTTTCGAAGCACCGCGATTATATTTTTTGAGTATTTCTTTCGACCAATCGACATGTTTTGAGTGATTGGCAAATTGTGTGCGATCCAACGCGAAATATTTATACTATATTGAATTTATGCTGCTCCCATTAATGCCGAAGGTTGTCTCAACCTCACGACAGATCACATGACGAACTTGCAGTATCAGTTCAAGCACAGCATCAATGGTTTTCGGAACTACAGTGGATTTGGAATGAGGTTCGTGAAATTCGTCTTGTAGTGAACTATAAGCACTATTGAATTGACCATGGCCATCGATAAACATTGGTCTTTGGCTTCATTGGTAAAAATTTAATTGGGTTCATCCCTGCCCTGTTGCTGAGTTATTCTATAAGAATAAAAAAAATCGCCCGAAAATGTGAACGATTTAATTCCACCGAAATTAATCTTTAAAATCTTAAGCTAAACACAAATACAGCTCGTTTGTCAAAACATTCTGATTAAGTGTAGCGTCAAAAATGTCTAATGTTATGATAAAGCTGTCGGCTGCCAGATTTCTACACTAGGGTTGCCAAATCGCGATGCATAAGGGGCAACCCTCGTTGATTTTTTTTTATTTAATCATTTTAGCTATTGGATAGTAGAAAGAAAAATTTGCGCCAATCTTCAGCTCTGATAAATTATATTTTAGTGACAATTCTCAAACTGTGATGAGCGATTTTTTGCGGGGACTTACAGCCCGTTTAGTTTTTAATGCATACACGGAAAGAAAAAACTCGTTTTAAACTTTAGTTTTTTTTTTAATGTATACACAGTTTAGTTTTTAATGAATACACGGAAAGAAAAAGCTCGTTTTGAACTTAAGTTTTTCCTACTTGATTTATGTATGCAACGTACTTGAAAATTAAAATGCGCATAACACACAAGTGTACTTAAGACAAGCCGAATAACGATTATTAAGGACACTCAATCCTAAAAAGGCTTAAAATGAATATAACAATTCTTAGGTTTTTTTTTTTTGGTAACCAGCACTTGTGTTTGCTGGCTTCAAAATAGAATTTTGTTTAATTGTTTAATGTGCTACGATGGCCGAATTGGTAGAGTGGCTGGACGGGCAGTAAACCGGTTCCAGGTTCAAATCGGCAAAGAGGCAAAATAATTTATAAATTATAACTTAAATTAAGGAAATAGAGTGGAATATTTCAAGTACAAATTTGGGAATTATATAGGCTTCAGAAACATCGAATCAGGTGCTTAATCAATCATCACACTCAAAACAAAGTCAATCCCAAACGGTGTCAGAAGTATAGTAAGTACAAATGTTCTTAAAACAAGAACGCCATGTTCTTATTTTTGAGCACGGATTTGAGGTATGTTTAATCCGAAACCAGTTATGGATTTAAATATGGCTAAAATTAAGTATTTAGTGCTTGAAAAATCCATACTTAAAACAAGCACAACGTATTTAGTTTAAAAAAAGCTGTACTTAAAGAACTTCTGATACCGCTTGGGTTTGGTTTAACTACAAATGGGTTGAATTGTTTTCTCAGTGTAGACACGAGCAGCAGAAAAGTTCCAAGCATTGTTCAGGGTTGGCATTGAATTTGATGACTTTCTTTCCGGGACATTACATGCTAAATACGATGCCTGATAGGCAGGAATCACTTATTCCTTTTTTAATCACATCTTTTATAGATTTTTTTTTAATTTTCTTTCTAAACCTTTCTTTATACATTTTTAGGACATAAGTCTCAATAAATATTTTAAGTACATGGAAACAATTACAAATCATTATGTACCACAACAATGCACTTTAAACTACTTTTTATTATTCAAATGTTTTTCCACTTCCCTCCATTTGATGCAAGTTCTTGTCAAAAACGAAGTACTCAACTCCCTCAGATGTGTCGGTAGCAGGCTTGAATTAAAAAGAAAAAAAATTATAGTATAGCACAAGATTGTCTCCAATTATAATATTATTTCTCCCACGACCCGGCTTACTCGATTAATTTGTAGAGATAGAAAATTGTGTTTGGTATTGTTACTTCATCTGCATTTTGCAACATACTCTCTAGGATATAACGGGCCACCAATGGCCCCTCTATTAAGGGAAATAATGTTGTGAAGCCAGCCTTCAAGGCTAAACATTCAACATCAGCATTGGTATTCAAAAAAGTTGGCATCACTGTAGTGGCCGTTATATTTTTCGATTCACTCATTATTTCCACGCGTAGAGAAGAAGTTAAAGAGCGCACTGCTGATTTTGTGGCACAATAAACATGCAGTAGTGGTGAGGTTAAAAGAGCAGCCATGGAAGCAATGTTTACTATATGACCCCGGTTGAGAGCTTTCATTTTGGGCAGAAAAATTTGTTGTGACTGTGAAAACAAAATATGGAAAATAAAACTCAAAACTGATAAAAAAAAAGAAAATTAAGGTTTTTTTTTTGATTCACTTACAAAACATATGGCAGCAAAATTGACATTTATCATTCTTTGCATTTCCTCAGGCGTGGGCTTAAGCATTGAGGAGAGCGTCAGAATGGCGGCATTATTTATTAAAATTGTTACATCACCTAAATCATGAGTAACATTATTATTTAGCTCCACCAGTTGCTGGTAATCGCTGACATCAGTCTGAGGCCATTTAAAACAAAATGAAGGGATAAGAAATTACATATTTTACCTAAAAATAAGCATAAATAAGGCAGCATTGC
The DNA here is from genome assembly GCA_963662145.1 of Sturmia bella. Classification (NCBI taxonomy): domain Eukaryota; kingdom Metazoa; phylum Arthropoda; class Insecta; order Diptera; family Tachinidae; genus Sturmia; species Sturmia bella. The sequence goes on along the minus strand of OY759172.1, from coordinate 16,369,113 downwards.
CTTAGGTCTAAAAAAAGAGATATTGATGCTACACACCTCCCCACCAGACTTGAAAGTAAAGCAATACATTTCAATTGGCTCTCATAGCAAATTAGGGATGGATAAAAAAAGTATACAGAAACCCTACTTTAGGGAGGATTGGCTTAGTAATCGATGTTGTGCCATCGATTTTTCGATAGATTTTGGCGCGAGGAAATTATTTTCGAAACGTCCGATTTTCAGTTCTTTTGCGATTTTTGATACGGGGTCGGTGTATTCGATATATTAATATCGCAGAAAAAATTACTGGGGCTTAGTCGTACATTTGACTGTTCTACAGGCATTAGTCAGTCCCAGGGGCCAGTTTTATACTAACTTTCGCCAGGGCGAACGTAGAGGAAGCAAATATGTGCCCAAATCTCTATCATTTTTCTTCTCCAATATTTTTTTCATGCAAAAAATACAAAAATATAAAAAAAGCTAAAAACTAAAATTCGTGCATCTCGAAAATGTTTTGTGTTCATATTTCGTAGTGACCCTGTTTTTTTACTCATGCCAAAACCTATTGAAAAAGCAATCACAGAATATCGAAAAATGTTTGTCCATACAAATCGACAAATATCTGCACTAGTGTGTGCATTTTGACAGACCGCTTAGCAGCTCCACTACACTTTTTTTCCTTGAGCAAAAGCTCCTTTTTTCTATGTATATTTTTTTCGAAGGAAAGCGTAAGATTTGCACAAATATTTTTCTGAAAATGCTAACGAATTGCTGGCGAAATATTGAAGATAAATAAGTACACCTGTTTCCAATCATTTTTGAAAAAAGATCCTAAACTTGATTAATTTATTTAATAAAGATATATAAGAAATTTTATTTTAGCTTGAATTTGTATCTTCCTAGCTAGTTTTTTAGCATAAAGGTAGATATAACTACAAGTTCCTTAAGGCGCATTCACATCAAACAAATATATGCTGAAAAAAGCGTGACCACTATATTCGTACAATATTTGGTTTTGCCAAAGTACGCAAGCCCACTTAAGCAAAAACTCACAACAACAACAAAAGCACAAAGCTAAAAAAAGGCTGAATATTAGATTTTGGGAGAGCATTAAATAAAGTTCTATTTGTACACTAAATAAAATATTTTGAGTCCTATTTCTTCCAGTTTTCTTTTTTTTTTTTTTTTTTTGGGATAACTTTTTGTTTTCTACTATCGATAAAGATATCAATTCAGAAAAAAAATGTTTTTTTATTGGTTAAAGCATAAAAATATATTCGCATCAACAGAAAAACACAGTGATAAAATTGAAAGTTGAGCAACAAGATCAAATATAGACAATCAGTAATGAAGAGCTCAGCTAAGAGAATGACTGATCGCTGCTGCTGAAACACAGTATACAATAAGGCAGAACATGGATTAGAAGCAATTTGGGTGCTGATTAGAAGCAATTTGGGGACGTGAAACAGACCAATAAATATGCAGCTTTACTTTTCTTGTCTTCTTTCAAAATGTTGATCATTAAAATTTTGCCAGAAAAAATTTTGCTCAAGCTAAAGCTCGTTAAAGTAGTTAAAAATTATGTCACATTTTTTAATTTAATGAATTAACTTGCACAAAATAAAAGCTTAAAGAAATGTAGTGGTCACGCTTTTTGCGGCATATAAGTGTATGTATACGATCACATTGGAACGTAGCTTTTTATATTGGGTCATATTCATGTATAACAACTTTGAAAAAATAATTCCCTATAATGTAACAAATCGGTAACACTGCCACACAACAGCGAAGTGTGGGTCTACTCCAACACTCCTATGGTATACTGATGTTGAGTAAAGTTTCAAAGCAACCTGTATTATCCATGAACGGTGGTCACCTTTGAATAGGATAACAAGATGTTAAAAGTGAACACTTAAATGTTGGCTAAATAGTGATGAGCTAAAAACGTATGGAAATTTTTATATTGAAGAAGTCATCGAATAAATCGCTTGTACAGCCCACATTCTTTATCTCGAAGAAAAGGCCAGATAACGTTGGTATGCCCCACATAAAGAGCACGGTGTCAATCATTGTCAGTCGCTGTACCAGCAATCAATCTTATTTTTTCTCACCTTATATGCTTTTGCTTTAACGTGATATTTTTGCGAAATATATAAAGCAGTTTCTTCGGCCAGATCTTGAAGAACATCAACTACAGCCACATGGCAGCCCCGCTCTGCTAATTCGATGGCTAAAAGGCGGCCGAGACCTCTAGCAGAGCCAGTTACCTAGAAGATTGGGAAACATGTTCCAAAAATATTCAAATGAAAGATTCGAAAGAACTTGAAAGATATAAGCCAATCACAGACAAGTATTAGGTGTGTTCGACAACCACAACGACAACCAAGCAAAGCAATGTTGATCCAATTTTCATAAGTTTTCTAAAATTTATCTTAAGCATTAGTAAAAAAGCGAACTCAAGCCCGATACAACTATTAACTATTCGCAAATTTATTTTAATTATTAATTATTTATATGATTTTCACGATTTGCAATATTCGAATTCGTTTTCTGCTTTACATGCACCATAAATTTCTGAATTTTTTTTTTTTTTGGAATTTAGTTCCCGTATGTCAACTTTTGTCTTTATAAAATTTTGAATAACTTTTTATGAAATATTTAACAGAGAAAAATATATTTCAAATGAGAATTATTATTACAATTATGTGTGTAAGTGTTGGCGAATGCAAATGTTCAACATAAAAAAAAATAATTAAGGTGATTTTGAAATCGAATCATTTATATTATCCCTTTTTTATACAGCTGTATCCATACAAAAATGCTGTAAGTTTATTTTATTCTTTTTTTGACATTTAAAATTTATAAATAATGATTGTCAAACAAATGTTTAAAAACATTTCTGCCACTTACATTAAACTCAAAAAAAAATTAGTTTTGATTTTATCACAAAAATTTTTTTCTCAGTTCTGAAAATAGAATCAAACTTCAGCCCGATAAAATGTTCCCCAATTGCAAACTATAAAGTTCAACTGTAAAGTTAAATTAACGCCTAAAAATTGCTGGCCACAGCGCAAACATTGAAAGCGTTGTCATCATTGATATAGTGGCAACAAAAAGTAGTAGATGTTTCCATTACAAGTTGAATCAAACGCTTCGCTCTCTCAATTATAGTTGTGAATCACGCTGTTTACACGACTCCTCTCTGTGCTTCGATTTGAGTTTAATTTTTAATAAGAGAACATAAATTTTCCATTAATTTTACGAAGCAAAATTTTCTAAATGGACAAAATAAGTAAGTGAAAGTGTTGTCGCAAAAAAAAACTACGTTCATATGGAAATGTCTTCGGTGTTGTTGCTGTGCGGCATTAAATACAATCCAAAACTTAATTAATTTCTCATTTTTAGGGGACAATTACGATTTCCGTGTTTTTTATTATTATAATTTTTTTTTTTCCTACACTAAATGAGAAGATAGGAATTTTTTTGCTTATATCTTCACTATGAAGCAACTTCTTTAGCTCTCAAAATTTTGCATGTTGTAACACGTTGCTTCGCTCTTGATTAAGATATTAAGAGAGCGAAGCAAAACTCAGTGGGAAATCATGTGGATGTTGGTGAGAGAATATACATAAAATTATATTGCAATAAAAAAAACCAGGGTGATAAAATTGAAAATTGATCAATGGGACTAAATGTATACAGTCAGTAATGAAGTGCTCAGTTGGTCGGATGGCGAAGCGCTGCTGCTTTAAAAACAGTATACAATTAATCATGACTTGGGTTTGAACTAATTTGGCTGCTGATGAGTGTCGTGGTGCATGTGAAACAGCTTTGGTATCTACCTCAGCCAAAATATCTTCAATTTAAATTTTCTTCTCTTCTTTAGAACTGTTGATCACTATAATTTTATAAAAAAAAATCATACTCAACACTGAGGAAATAGTTCATATCCATTTTATAGTCGAAATATTCATATAATTTAGAATTATATTATCGGACTTCTAGTTCGGCTTTCAACTTTACTTTTACAACTTTATTTTTTAATTTTTAATGTTTGTTACTATAGTTGTATCACAAAAAATATCATTCTCAATTCTGAGGAAGTCGAATCAAACTAAAGACCAAGACTATGTTTAACAATTGCAATTTTTTTTATTTAAGCGAACAAATGAGTAGATTCGATATCAGTTTTAAAGTTTTTATAATATTTACGCTTCAATCTTTTCTTACTAAGAAAATAGCACCAAGAAACACCCTTTCGAATTGCTTTGCTTTCGTTATCGATTTCCATTACACACGAAATTACTATTCGTATTCACGTTTCGTATATCTGTTCGCAACTTACAACCGCCACTTGTCCTTTCAATGCATCCAACCTTTGTTTATTTTGCTTGAACTTTAACAGCTTGAGCACAATGGCCAAAGCAATTAAAACCGGATAAATTAAAATTATCACAATAACGAAAAGTAAATAATAACATTCTACAAAAGCGATCTTTGAAAACTTTGAATTTTTCATATTGATTTTAGTCGTTAATGCTGCTGCTTTTCAGCAGCTTTAGTTTAAGTTTATGATTTTATTATTATGCATTACGCTCTTATATTTATTTATAGTCGTCCGAATATTCTACATTTTAGTTTCAGGCGTTTTGAAGTATGAATTGATACTCGTATTTGTATCACAGCAAATAACAAACAACAACAATTATAGATTAAGACAATTTTAGACTTGTTTAAAGGTTATCAGAGTTAAAAATAAACAGGTTTTACAATGTTTTAAATGTTTCTATAAAAACAAAATTACTCTTAGTATTTCCCGCTTAATAACAAGGGACAACAATTTAGTCGCTTTTTGTTCTAAAAGTGTTATATGTGTATAAATCTGTCACCAGGGAAGGAAAACTAATAATTTTGGTTCTTGTTGTTTTGAAGAACAAAAAAAAAAAAAGAATAAAAAATGCTTATATTTTTTTTTAGTTTGCATATAATTTATTAAGAATTGACAAAAAAAAATTATAAGGAGATTTAAAATATATATTTTCTGGTCAGGGTCTCTTAAAATTAACCAGCCCTGTCGGATGGTGGACTTTGCTTTAATTGGTTCATTTAATAGCAGAACAATAAGTGGAGAGAATAAAATAAATTGTTAATTTTAAAACAAACAATTAAACTTATATGTATGTATATTAAGAACAAAAAATAAACAACTTTTTTAAAACATTGTATCACAAAGAAATGAACAGGGTTGCCAAAAAAAATAATACAAAAAAAAAAAAATACATATGTATATTCACAGTTCAAATAACATCAAATATAAGCTCTGTTTCTTTATTCTACTTTGGGATCCCGTGGTATCCCAATTTGCACAAAAAGCGTTCCGGTACTTTAAATTTGGACAAATGAGAGTATTTGTGAGAGAACATTATGCTTTTTCTTCGGGCTAGTTTGGGCAAGTAGTTCAGCTGTCATCTGTTTCAAAGAATAAATAATAACATAGAAAAAATAAATGTTTTGCGGTAACTGAATAAAAAGTTGGAAATTGCTGTGGAAAAATATTTTAAAGCATTCTTCTGTAAAAATTGTTGATTGTTATATATTTATATTTACAACTTCGTTTATGTAGTTACATGAATTTGTGAGTTGTGGTCGTAAAAAGTTTTACGCATTTCATTTTTCGGAGACAACTTTTTTTTACACAAATTTATTATAAATAATTTATTTTATTTATATTTTTTTTTTTTTTTTTTATAAGTTTAGCTGTCAGAACCCTGACGTTTTCTTTTGTGGTAAAATATTTGTTTTTATTCGTACCCGTACTTTTGTGCATTTTTGTCTCTTATTGAGAGAAATTATAGTTTACTCTCATTTTACCGAACTTTGCCCAAAAAGTAAAGAAACAGAGCTATAGTAACAAAATACATTGGTAGACAATTTTTTTAATGAGGTGAAAAGTTCATTTTGAGGTGCCAAATGATGACTTTTCTTAACATAAAAATTCGACATTAATAAAAAAAATAAAAAATACATGATTTAAAGAACAGCAATACCTTGCAGTGCTCTAGTTTAACGTACGCCAAGACAAGAGCAAACAAAACATTAAAAAAAAAAACATCTACCATTAAGCAAATCTAAATAGAGTTGCTTATTTGCAAATAATGTCCATAAAAACACGTTACTGAGTAAGAAAACGCTAAAAACTGCAACAACAACAACAAAATTTGCACATGACTAAAGTAATTAAATTTCCTATTTAAATTAATGACTTTAAAATTAAAAACACTTTAAATGAACACAAACAGCGCAAAACTTTCAGTGTTTTTCTATTAAATAGACATACAAAACGAGTGCAGTTTAATGTTTTATCACTTTCTTTGCCAGGAAAATAAACTATTCTTTTGAAATTAAATTCAATTCAATCGCTGTTAAACATCTTATGGTTGGTTGTAAGCATTTTGTTCTTTTTAGCGTCTTCTGGTTTTCGCTTTAAATGTGTTTTTAAAACGAAAATGAAATCAAGTCACGTATTTTATTAAAACATGGCTGCTGCCATGTTGGACAATGAATTGAATTTCCGCTTAAAAGTTATTAAAAACATGGTGGGACACAAACACAAGCACTCACACTCAACTGGCCAAGCACTTATGGCGTCTCCTTTTTGAAAATAATTTCTTTATTTTTTTTTCTAAAATTTTCTTTTTTTCTACTTTATTTCGTTACAGCAGAAGGAGTATAGTTTTTCAAAAAAAAAAAAAAAAGTCATCAATATTTAACGATTATAGTTATTTTTAAACATTATTGAAAGCACTTTCAACAGGCCTGCAAAAAAAATAAATGAACAAAAAGGATAACAGCTGAGCAAACGAAGGCAACCCAATGAACAATTTAATTAGCAGTCACAACAAATGCAATAACAAACACACAGACAAGGTGTTTTCTTATAGATTTATTACATTTCTGGATTTATAAATAAGTTTTCCAAAAGCATCCATGTTGCAATTAGAAGACGATGGAAACGTTCATGTATTTATTATTAAAAAGTTAGAAATTTTCTGGAATTTTCTAATACATCATCGATATATAACAAATATAAACACTACCACCCATATTCATAAAAACTATTGAAGGTTTATTATACGTTTGTTTGGCAAATATTCCGTAAAAATACGTCAAATAAGAACTTAATAAACTTACAATAATTATTATGAATATGGCCTTACTTCTGTACTTGCATTGAAAGCTTTTTAACTTTACAGCCACATAAATTGTTTATACATATGTTTATAGTTTCAATCATTTTGTAACTCAAATGCTTATGCAAAAATACTTAAATCCCCAATGCGTTTCAGTTATTATTTTCCACTTGATTTCTGATGATTGCTTTTGCAACGACAACTTGCCGCAACAAACTACATATCAGCATCAGTTCAAAAAACGAAAAAAAAAACAGGAATATACTGCTCCAGGTTTTCGTGAACAAATTCGTGTTTGCTGAAACGTATAATCTTCGCACATTTCTATGGAAATTTGCAAAACAACGTAATGGGAAGACTTTACATTGTGGTGGGGAATTTAAATTTCGTAATGAAGCGCTACAGCGAATGTAACAGTATATACGGTTCAGTACAAACTCTGCAGCTTAAAATACTGTAATAGCTATAATCTCCATAAATTAAATTAAAAAAACACATAATCCGAAAAAATATATATAAATTTTCTTTTTAATTCTCAAATACAAAATCAGGTTAAATTATAATCAAAGTTTTATTGTACCAAATTAACACCGGAAAACCTAAAAGTAATCTTAAATTCTAAGTTTTAAGCTTAATGAGTGTTTGTAAGTATTTTTTGAAAAGAAAGAAATTAATTTAAAATAAGATACTTTCTTAATGACTGTTTCCAAGCTTAATGAGTGTTTCTAAGTATTTTTTGAAATGAAAAAAAAATTATTTAAAGTAAGGTAATTTCTACAAAATTATTTTTCCTTGAAAAAAGGTACTTATTTAAAAAAGTACTTTGAAACTTTTTCAAAAAAGTACTTTTTTTACAAACTGCTTTATTTCTAATGCCTTATTTTTCAAATGCTTAATTTGCAAGATGGTTTTTCGAAGAGACAAATGTACTTTTTTGCAAAATGTTTTTTAAAGTAGTTTTTTTTCGAAATCGCTTATTAAAAAATGCACTTTTCTTTAAGAGCAACTTTTTTTTAAAGGTAATTTCTTCCAAATAAGTACTTTTATTGAAGAGGTTGAAAGTAAAAATCACTTTGTGAAAAAAGTACCTTTTAAAAAAAGTACCTTTTTAAAAAGTACTATTTTGAAGAAAAAAAACCTTGTTAAAAAAGTAATATTTTCAAACAAATTACTTGTTGTAAAAGAAGTACTTTAAAAAAAAAAAAAGTTTTATATTGAAACAAATTATTTATGTATTTTAAAAAATTACTTGATTGAAAGTACTTTTTTGAAAATAAAAATATACTTCTTTGAAAAAAGTGCTTTTTGAAAAAAGGCGCTTTTTTAAAAAAAGTAAATTTTTAATCCTTTTTCGATTCGCTTATTTAATTTTTGCACTGCAAAGCCTCTGGCAGAGATCCAAACATGCAACATCTCGAGGTATGGCAGCTGCCGTACGTCTACTCAGCCATCGCAACAATCAGCACAAATTCAACAGCAATCAATTTAAGTAAGCAGTATATATGCTACAAATGTATGTAGAACCAAATTATAAATATGTATATACTTATTAACAGCTTGGTTACTTCATGTATGTGTAATGTAAGTTACTACTGTCATTATTAACTGTGACCAAAAATCCGTATTTATCTGTTTTTATTAGTCATGACGTGGGTTGGTAACAATTTAGGTGCTGGTGAGCGTCGTGATGAACGTAACACGGCTCTGGCATGCACCCTAATAAGCTAATAAGTCTTTAGCTTTGCTTTTCTTTTCTTCTTTAAAAATGTTTATCACCGCAATTTTGTGACAAAACAAAAATCTTTGTCAGTTTTGAGGAAATAAAATCGAACTCAAGTCCGATAAAATAATTACCAATTATTCAATCATATGGTTCGAGTATAAAGTTAAAATTTTTTCAATTGCTTCTGCTCTTTGTTGCAGGCAGTAGCACCAAATCCAGTTACTTTTTTCAACAGAATTTTATGTATCTCTACTTTAGCGTTGAGTGTCTTAAGTGAATGGTTAAATATGTAAATGTAAAAAAACACACACACACACAGAAATTGATGGATTCGTGAAAAACAGCAAGCGAAATATGGCTGATTTGTTACGTGTTTGAAATGCCATTTAACACAAGTTGCCACAAGCAAAAACTGAAAAACTGACAAGTCAATAGACTCCGAATCAAGAGAGCTGTACAAATAAATTATTCGCTACTTCAGCACTATTGCTTAGAAAACGTGACAAACCACGAGGAGTAGAAGTATTTGGAGCTTGAGCGGCCAGCCTTGGCAAGTCGTCTGGTGTAATGAAAGGGTTTTACTATTTAATAAATCTTTGTTGCATGGTGCCTGCCAATAGTGTTCACTTTCCCAAAAACAAAAAAAAGCGAATAAACTTACACACATTCCAAAACGCTAGGATCTAAAATAACACGATGTTATTGCATGGTATGAACGAACATGTAATTGTTGGTGTATGTACAACATGTTGTATGCAGATATGCAATTAGTTGTTTCAATTGTTTGTTTGTTTTTCTTTTTTTTTCTTTTTTTTTTTTTTGCTTCTACAACAATATTTGATTTTAAAATGTCGCTATTGTTTTTATGAAGCAACGCTCGCTGTTGGTATATAATCAAGGCTTTGTAACGTGCTTTTACGTATTTTATACACATATGTATGTATGTATATATAAGTGACAATGTAAATACTAACATGCCTGTGAATGGTTTTCATTTTTGCTGTGTCTACAAATGTGCTATTACACGAGTAAAAAGACTTACGTTGTGTATGTTGTAATAAAACCAATATAAAACAAAATATTTGGTGATGAAAAATGCTGCATATCTTTCAAAATTGCATTTGAGCGTATTTGAGTGAATACTTGAAAGTATACAGGATAGTAAAAATAATGTAAGGCAAAAGCAAAATAAACAACAAACACACAGCAATCAATCCCGAATTCGTACGATCACAACTGCCAGCATTTGTCTTGTCCTTGGCTTCCTTAATTTCACACAAGACACATTTTTCCCCCATCTGAGGTTCTAGCATTTTCAATACTATTAGCTGTTGCCAATTTCGATGTAGCAATCTTCTGTTCGTTTCTGTTTTCTATAACCCTGCCAAAAACGGGACTACCCCTTAGACGCGTGTAAAGAGTACTCCACAAGGGACCAGGACTAGTCCAAAAGTAAACCACATACATGGGAAAAACATGCTCCATTTTACATTATATAATCTCCTAGTAGAGAACCGTGTAATCCAAAAACTATTGCAATTAACTACTCCTCGCATTAAAACACTATGGACTACCACCACATGGCAATCGTGTGTTGCGAGTGTGGCCAAATAATTTTTTATTCATGATGGTCCATGTTTGCATAACATTCGGCCATTTAGTAACTATTCTTCTCTTACCCCCAATTTTTTACTTGAATTTCAAATGCCATTTCAATTTAAATTTGATTTAAATACAAAATTGAGTCAAACAGTTGCTATTTAAGTCAAACTTAAACGGACTGCCGTGCCCATTTAAAATCGATTTAAGTTTTTCCTACTGCCATATGATTTTGACAGTTTGGTTTTGTTCTGCACATTAAGAAAATTGCACATGTTTTTTCTTTGTTTTGTTTCATAATTTGATTTTTTATTATTTCCAGAAGGTAATCAACTTCTCTGGCAGTGAAATTGGGAATCCTTTTATCACTTTTGCTACTCATTTTAATAATTTTTACAAAACAATTTATTATTTTCTAAGCTTTTCACAATTTCACTTGCTTACGAATTTGTTTAAACAGCTGTTTTTTTTTGAGTTATCGATAATTTTTTGACACTTACATTGTGCTGCCGTACTTTTATTGCAATTAATTACCAAAAATAATTTTAGACTGTAAAACAGAAAGCTATTTTAAATCCAACTTAAATTTTAAGGAAAATTTACTAATTTTGCATTTAAATCCCAAGTAAAAAATCGGGGCTTAGAGTGTATAAATATTCTTCATTGCTTAGCCGTCATAATTGATTGCATCAGCCCTTAAATCATATGTATGCTTACATGAGGATACTTTTTGTTTTAAAATTTGATTGGCTTGCATGCTATCAATTGTTTAACTAATTTTTGCGGTCTCTTATAACAAAATTATTTTTAATTTAGAAAAACTATTAAAATTAATATATTTTTTAAGCTAATTTACAGTTTAAACTCCCCACACCACCCTCGTTAAAATCCCCATATTTAGTTAAAATAACTTTTAAAACGTTATTATGTGCGCAAGAACAAAATCGGCTTATTTTTCCCATAAGAAAACAAAAATGGTTACAAAAAATAAAATAAACTGATTTAAAAAATATATACATATGTATAAAAAAGAAAAATTAAGACTGGCAAACTCCAGTCAGACAGGCAACATTTTGTTTTCTTATCAGCGCAACAAAATCAAAGTTTAAATTGTGAATGGCTGGCAAACAGGCAGGCAGGCAGGCACCTTAAGGAATATACTGATGAATAATAAACAAATTTTAAATTCAAGTCTGCCATTGGAAACAACCCCCCAATGGCCAGGCCAAAAACGACAACAACAACAGCAACAACTACTACAGCAACAAACTGAAAACTACCAAGTTTTATTAGCGATGGGGAGTCAAAACTGAAAGAAGGAAAAAAAATTGCGCATGTTTTTCTACCGCCATCATTGAAGTTGCTCCAATACAGGCTGGCTGGCTGGCTGGCTGGCTGGCTGGCTGGCGGCAGGCGGGGACCGGCGAGCATGTGGAGTATACAAAAATCTAAAATGTATAGAAATGAATTTTTAAAATGGATTTTTTCACTGGTGGCAACAACGAATGTATTAAATTTTTCAGTTTGCCATGTATTTTTTATGGCTTTTAGTCATGCGAATGTTGGAGAGGCAAAAAAAGAAAACAATTTTGTTTCATATTTTATACATAAAAATTTATTCGAAAACGCATATAAAAAAGTAGAGCTTTTATGTTAAGTATATATTTATGCATATAAAACCTTTAGCTTCTTTTTTTTTTTGCAAATTCATATTTTTTTAACACCAAATAAAAAATGAAAATAAACAAAACAAAATGGAATGGAATATAAATGTAGAAATGTTGTTATTTGGGTGTTGGCAAACATAAAGTTTTAAGAACGTTATTGATATTTCATAATGGCATCCATCAACTACCAACACACACGCACACACCTCGTTTTTTAGAATTAATAAAATGTCTAAGAGGGTATTTTTCAAGCGTCTGCAAACATTTAGGTACTTGTTGATGACTCAAAAAGCAAAAATAGCCTTTCCAAACGCCTAGAGTGTACTAGAGAGCAACGCAATGAAAAATTTTGAATTCAAGAAATATATTTGTTCAGCTATTTATGTTAGATGGCAGGCCATATTAAGAAATGTGACCCCAGATTGGTCTTTCAGAATAAACTATGCAAGTATATAAAAAAAAAATATACTTAAAAAACTTTTGTATACTAGAGAGCAACACAGTGCTTGTTGAATTACTTATGAACAGGCTTAAAAATGTGATCGGAATTCGGTCTTTCTGAATGTGATCTGCAACATTAACAGAGATATGGACTTTTATAATAGAGCTATATGATTTACAATTGTTAATAATTTAATAAAATTTAATTGTTAATAATTTAATATGTTAATAATAAAAAAAAATTAAAATCAGGATTTCTAGTTCGATTTTCACTTCCTCAAAATTGAGAACGATTTTTTTTTGTGATAAAACTGTAGTCATCAACACTTTCAAAGAAGACAAATAAAGTTGAAGGCTTACTTGGTACTGGATTACTATGGTATCTACCCCAGCCAGTAAGTCCTCAACTTTACTTTCTTTTCTTCTTTAAAGATGTTGATCTCGGTATTTAAAAAAAAAGCTTTCTCAATTTTGAGGGAAAAAAGAAAGCGTTCTAGAAGACCTGAAATAAGTACAAGGTGGCACAAAGATAACCTTCCGATGTTTTTTGGCTTTAATTAAAAAAAATGAAAAACTTTGATTCTTCTTGTGGATTATTTTTATTTGGTTTTTTAATTTTTTTACATCAAGTAGAGAATATGATGTCATATAAATGGCCGCCGCCACAGTTGATTGTCATTTGAGCCCTTTTTATAGCATTTTCCATCACATTCTTGACGGATATTGTCTATAAGAGCTGCAAGAGTCTGAGGCTTGTTGATATAAGCCCGCGCCTTCAAAAAGCCCCACAAAAAGAAGTCTGCAGCGGTCAAATCAGGCGCCCGGGAAATGCATCCTTCAGCATATCGGTTGTGGCATTGCTCTGTAGCGCTCACCATTCACAGTAACCGTTTGGCCCGCGACGTCTTCGAAGAACAGCAAAACAGCACACTAAACAGTGACTTTGAGCGGGTGAAATAGCTCTTCGTGGGTTACAAGCGGATTTGCAGTGCAACAGAAACGTAAATTTTGCTTATTTACGTACCCGCTAAGATGGAAATGGGCCTCATCACTCATGATTATTTTTGATGAAAAATCATCTTCCTCTTGGTAATGATCAAGGATGGCTTGAACGTATGTTAGACGCGATTGGCGGTCAGCAGCTAACAGCTGATACACCGTCTGGACTTTGTACGTAAACATCTTCAAATCTTGTACCAAAATTCGCTGTGAAGACCGTCGACTGATACCCATTTGCGTGGCACGTCGTCTGGTCGATGTCGACAGCGCTTCCATGACCTCCTCGGCTACAGCAGCAATATTCTCTGTAGAACGGCTACTCCAGGGTCTGCCATGCCTGGCAGCAACTCGTGTTGTACCAGTCTCTTCGAGGCGAGCTGCTAAACATCGCAGTGTTTCACCAGAAGGCGTTGGACGGCCAGGAAATCTGCGACGAAATTCACGTTGTGCCAAAGTCAGCGACCGATTATTGGTCAAATAAATAGTCACCAATATTCTGCGTTCTGGAGCAGTGTAGCGTCACATTGTTTATTACGCCTGTATTTCGCATGTGTTTACCACACAAATCTCAAAACAGAACTGACATTAGGGGCCAAACGCAATATTTATAGAATTTTCTGATAGGAGGATTACTTTTGCGCCACCTTGTATTAACAACTGCAATTAAACGTTTACATATTGTTGTTGTTGTTGTTGTTGTGTATTGATCTTTTGAGTAGACATTACATGCGTATGATTAAGTGCAAGTTGCTGTACGTATTTCTAAGAATCGTTTATTATAATCTGAAGCAACTTTGTTCATAAATTCGTAGTTGATCATAGCTGAGGCTGCTATTTCGTCTAAACGTTTAAAGTTTTGGGAATGGATGGATCGTTGGCTGTGTTTACATGGTCGAGAAGGAATGTATTATATTCGCTATGAGCACTATTTTGGTTTGTGTTTTATTTGCCAAACTCTGCAAAGTAAGAACATTTTACAATCAGTAGCCTAATTCTAGCTCTCCGGACATGATTATTGTATCCAAATCAGATTAACTACAAGTGAGATGACCAAAGTCTCCTCAACCGCTCATGCTACATTGCATATGTTTTTGTATTTATATTCTCATATTATTTTCCTGTTAGGAAGCTTGCAGGTTGAGTTTTTACCTTTAAACTGTTTTCCTTTTTTTTTTTTTTTTTTGTTTTTTTTTTTTTTTTTTTGTTTAATTGTTTTAAATTTTTGCACCGCATCCGCCAAGAAAAGCACTCCCATTTCCTTCTCCTTTTTCCAAGCAAAAACTATTTTAACAAATTAATAGTACTTGCAGTTTGTATAGTAAAACTATAAGATCATTGAGCTGTTGACTGAATTCCTAGTATGCAAATAATTTCTAGAAATAATGTTTAGCACATGAACATGATCGTTTATTTAGTAGATACATCCAACTTCCGCTTCGTCTCCTTTATTATTGCCACTAACTAAATATCTGATTAACATGACTGATAATTTCATAATTTAAGATAATTTGCTTAGAATTAAACTGTTTATCAAATAAAGTTTAACATTGTAGCTGAAGAAGAGAATGTGCCTGGTTGTGTTTAAGCACGCGTGCTTTTCTTTTCTTTCTGCGGTTGTCTTTAAAACCCAGTTTTGTGGCGTTTACTGTCAACT
This sequence comes from Sturmia bella, assembly GCA_963662145.1. Taxonomy (NCBI): domain Eukaryota; kingdom Metazoa; phylum Arthropoda; class Insecta; order Diptera; family Tachinidae; genus Sturmia; species Sturmia bella. Next base: position 16,353,861 of record OY759172.1, on the reverse strand, counting down.
TGTTGTTTGCATACGTACCGCCATTTATAAACAAATTAATTTTGTTACAACTGTATTATCAATCAATGAATGATTTGCAGTGTTAACATGATTAACAGAATGTTTATAAACTGTAATGCTCAAATGCACTTAACGAAATTATTGGATATTGGTGGTGGAATGTGTTTTTTGACGGGCTTAAGGGAATGGTTAGGAGTAGCAGGATTTCTTCTAATAAATAAAAAATCCTGGATTGCCGAACACGTTATAAAAGTTATATTTTTATTTAACCAAGAGTTTCGGTAAGCCGGCAATAATTCTATATTTATAATTAATTCATATATATAATAATTATTTCATAACTATATAATTATAACTTGAAATTAATAATTGATTTCACAGTTAAATTCTTGAATGGGTAATAAGTTCTTCATCTGTTGAATTCACTTTCTATTTTGTTTCATACTCAGGCAGGATTACTAAAATGTCGAAGCAGTTGGGGCATTAATGAAATAATACAGGGATGGAAAATGCATTACATTGCTTATTCAGGTGAACAGAATGTAAAATCTAAAATGCTCGCGGTTGCCTGTGTGTGTCATAGTTTAAATCACTGTTGAGCTCGTATGTCAAAGCTGCATCGCCTCGACGAAAATTCATTTGCAGTGGGATTGTTGTTGAATTTTGTTTTAAAACGTATTACATGCAAAATTATGTTGAGCAAAATGTATTATACAAATACTTGTTTAAAATACACTTTGTAAAACAATTTAAAAAAATATGTATTTAAATATAAATTACGTTTTTGAGTTTTATGTTAATAAAAATAAAATATTTTTTATTACTTCATATTGTACCATCTAATAAAGAAGAGCAAATATAAATTCTTTTAATTAAAATTATCAAATCCACTGGATATTGTATACTGATATAATCAGCTAGTCCAACAAATTACTTAATTCATCAGTTTCAAAAACATTTACCGTCTAATTCATGAAAATTATAACAGGTTTATAAAGCTCTTATTTGACAGATTTTCCATACAAATATGTCAAATAACAGTCTTATAAGTCTGTAATAATTTTTATTAATTAGGCAATTATATATTTATATTATTGTCTTAATAATACACAAATTATTTTTTTCAGTGTATTTTGTTCCCTTTTTAAATCGATTTATTTTCCCTACTTATTAATTGCACTCATCATTCAACTTCCGCCTGAATTTCTTTAACTGCACTTAGAGCAGAAATGCAGATAAATAACTAATAATTTTGCCATTTAATTCTAGACTTTGAAGATAAATGGCCTGTCTTGAACGGTGTTAGAAAGCAGACCGCTCATTTGTCAACAAGATTGTTTATGAAAATCGGATATGTAAATTAATTTTTAATGCTGATTGTGTTTGTCATTAGAAATAACTCCAATATTAAGCAATTATATGTGAAATAACAAATTATTATAAATGCTATTGTACCGCTAAATATACTGATAAAATCTTAAATTGAAATCATATTATAAATTGAGTTGAGCTGCATCAACATCACAATGTTGGCGGCATACAGACGGCCAATGAGTCAAAGGGCAAGCAATTAAATGCGTCTTCGTCTTCTACATCCCGAAGAATTGATTGCAAATGGCTGTAGTGGCAAATATGTAATTAATTTTTTTTAAATGCAGAAAAAAATCAACTTTTTGAGAATTCCTTTAATACAAATCACAGTAAACAACAGTTGCTCGTTCTTTGAGGGTTGCCCAGAATGGTCAAATGTGTAGCAATACAATAAAAATGTGTTCTTTATTAAGGAATTTTCTGACAACACTTTTTCCGATTTTCCATGCTGCACTGAATCCGTATCAGGCCCCCCTTAAAAGGACTCCTATACAAAAATACGAAAAATATAGGATGGGGCGTCATCAAAATGATTTTTTTAATATGTTGTGGTGGATGGAACTTCTTCTTTCTCATGCTTAAAGCTAAGGATAAACATAAAATGATCCTCGCCACTGTTCACCAAAATGATTTGCCACCGGAATATATTTTTATACAAAACTTCCCGTATATACAGGGTGTCCTGTTATTTAATGTCGAAACAAAATCTGGTGATAGGTCAAGTGGTGACTGCTCCCAGAAAAATTATAAAAAAAATTCCACTTAGAAAAAAATCACCCTGTGATGATCTTTTCATCAGCGAACAAACAATCTAATGTAAAAAATCCAGTGATTTCAATCTGGGGAACGGGCAGACCACAATAAAGTCTCTCGCCGGCACTTGCGCTGCATCTGCATTCTCCAAGAATGAGGCATATGCTTGTGAAGTGTTGCGCGTAGACATGCTAGACAGCAAGAGTGGACACAAAAGTCCAATTCCAAAAGAGAGAAGCCAAACTTACCGGTATGTAATCAACAAGTTCAATTCACAAAAATTCAAGTCCAACAAGCGAAGTACTAAATCAACACAACTGAATACGTAAAGGTGCTCAGTAGGCGAATGAACAAGACGTCTGGTATCAAACTGGTAGCGTAGCCATTTGTGCAGCATGGCCACTGTATCTGCTTCATTCGTATGCGCTTAAATAGCCATCTCATTGACTGCGTGACGTTACTATCTGTCTCACTCGCTCACGAGAAACATGTCCACTATCCATCTCTCTCATCGTGGTGCCTTAAAATTAGGAACCCAGCAAGACTGCAACTGTTTGCTAAAATAAAATGTACACAAGTACGGAATGTTTAAATTTGGAACTCATACAATTGTAGTTTTGAAACAGTTTTTTTTCGCAGTTTGGAGAACAAAATGCACCAAACGCTAAACATTTTTAAATTTGGGAAAAATTGTACCATTTTTTGGCGGAACTTGCTGAAAGTACCTAGTGCAATTTTTTTTTTTCAAAACCGCTAGTTAAAGTTAGTGGCTCTTTTAGTTTTGAGTAGAAAAAGCAACACAAAATGTGAGATTTCCTTTGCGAATTCGGCAATTACAGTCGGAGTTCTTAAATGTAAATGATGAAAGAAAGATAACTGACGATATTATTAGAGAGAGAGAAACATGAAAGGGTGATTTTTTTCAATATAGCAATATCTTCTAAACTAGACGGCATAGATTTTTCTGTAATTATTTTGGGTCAAGTCACCACTATCACCTATCACCAGCTTTCATTTGGACGTGTAGTTACGGGGCACCCTGTAAATGTGTTATTCCAAATAACCTCTTTTCTGCCTCTACCACCCAATTATTAGTCACAGTACTTGCCTGGAGTTCATTCGCTTTTCCAAAAGTATGCCACAAATTTCTTCGCCGTTTAGACATGAAATAATTTTTTTCTCACCCCTGCCAAATTCCAGTGCCATCAACAGGTATTTTATTTTCCTAAAATTAGTTCTAATTCATTTCGAAGTGATAAGAAAATAATATGTAATTGTAATTATGCTATTGAAAAGTAATTAGAAAAATGGAAATTTCTATTGGTGTTGAATGAATTTGTGTTACAAATAATTACATGCCACAATTTTGAAAAGAGTTATTAAGTCAATATTAAGTTTTACTCTGTTCATTATATGATACAATAATTAATAACTTTCGTTGTGGTGAAAGTTAATAATCTAATTAAAATCTAAAAGTAAACAAATACTAAAAAATGCTACAAAATAAATTATAAAAGTCAGACTATTACCTAGAAATTCAAATTGAACGCAAATGTTGTTGAACTTTAGGCACTTTTTAAAGGTGCCAGTACAAAATCGAGCTCTTCATTAATTGCGTGTATTAAATCATGAATTTTGAAGGAATTACTTAACAATGTTCTTGTTCTTTTATTGGCTGTGGAAACTGTGTTAACAATTATAACAGGTGGGCCAACGGCAGTCATCCCATGTTGTTTGGCTTTCAGAATATCAGACTATTCAGAATATCAGAATACATTCAATTGCGACAGAAAAAGATCCAGTTAATATGCTCCTATAGCACGTTGTCGCTTGACCAGCGGCGTTTTTGAAACAAAATGGATCGATGACACCTCCAGCGTGAACAGCGCACCATACAGACGGCACTTTGAGTGGGTGTAATGGCTCCTCGTGCTATAGTTTTGCTTGTTCAGGCACCCACTGAGGTAAAAATGAGCCTCATCGCTTATTATGAATTTGGTCGAAAAATTGTTCAAATCGCTAGAGACCCGATTATTCCTCGTTCTGGGGGAGTCTATCGCTCCATGGCTTGTACACTTATATTCTACAGCTGTCTGGTTTCCCAATGTAAAAACAGTTGTGACTTTGACCGCCGTTTGCTTCCAATAGGTTGATTTCGCTCTCCCTCTCACAGCTTTTTCGGGACAATAATATAATATTGAAAAATAATATTTGCAATAAAATTTTTATGCTTTTCATATGGTTTTATTCCAACTCATTAGCATGAAAATACAAGTGCACTTGATTGCCTGTTCAATTATGTATACTCTAATACCTTGTTCATACATGCATTTCTAATTGAGATAATATTCAGTTTATTGGCATAATATTTTTTGCATTCATACATAAAAATATTTCGCTAACTCAATTAGTATTTGACAGCTGGAAAAACGTTGTTGTTTTTGTTTTGGTAGTGAGAAAGAAAAAGTGAAAAATATTTTCAAATAATTTATTTTGTTTTGTTTGCTTTTGTTGACATTTATCTCGTCATTCATCTCGCATTGTATACTTTTGCTTATTGAACACATCTTTTACAGTGTTGTGTTTCATATTTTTCTCAATATTCAAAGCAATTTTGAGTTTATTAAGCAATAATTTTATTGACTTTCTGTATGGAATATTGAGCTCAATAATGGACTTTATTGCGATTATCTCAATAAAGACGCATGTATGAACATGGTATAACGTATATATATATATATATATATATATATATATATATATATATATATATATATATATATATATTTTACATATATCATATATATTTGTAATTAAAAATTTTTTAACCATTTCGCTATGACCATTTCGCATTTCTTAATATAAAAAAAATATAGTCAACTAGGTTTTAAGGAACTATATTAGGTACCACTACTGTTAGTGTGATTTTTAGACAGATTTCAGTTGAATTGATTGCTACACTTGATATTAACAATAACTAATAAAACCTTTTACTGAATAATTAATAGCAAAAAGTAAAATCATGACTTTAGCTGGGGCACCACTAACTAAGTGTTCCCCCAGACGCTGGCGAACATTAACGAAACGCCATCTTGAGTCACACTCAGTTACCATTTTACTGATTTTAATAATAATTATAATAGTAATATATAAAATCTCTCATTCTAAAATGCTTTCAATTATATTTATTTTATTTTCTAATTTCACTGTTACAGAATATTGAAAAATTTTGTATTAACTCGTATTTAGTTCATACTTATTAAAGGCCATTTTAGTTTCCTGTGATCAGAAACTCAAAAAAAAAACCACCCTTAAGATGTTTGAAATGAAATTACTGTTTTGCCATAATACTTGTCAAAATGGTTTAGTAATATTGGCCATTCTGGTTTTTGAGTTGGCGGGTTATTTAGTTCAAATAAATATTGTCGCCTGACATACATATCGTTCTTTTTTTCTAGTTTCTTCATAACAACATAAAATAATGCCAACACGCAAAACATTGTGGTCATATAAAGGGGCGTCAACAAATACTTATTACATGAGTATGTACATATGTATTGTTTTCTCTAGAATCTTAAGGAAAACAAAAATAACCCAGCGAAAGTTTCTTTAGAAAATTTATGAATAAAACAAATACTTATTTTAGGTCTAAAAATGTACCTCAATGTTTTCTGTATTTTTTTTAGACGTCTATATGCCGCCAACATTTCATTGATGCCAATCAACTCATCAGTAGACTCGAAAAATCTTAACAGAATGCTTGAGACTCAGCTACTTATTCCAAATCTTTTAAAATGTTTCCAGTCTACTGATGAGTTGATTAGCATCAACGAAATGTTGGCGGCAAATAGACGGCTGAAAAAGACAGAAAACATTAAGGGCTAGAGTATTATTGCAAACCTTATTGCATTCCATTATTAAAGGATTTCCACAAGAAAATAGTGGACCAGGTACATATAAATAGTTCCTTTGTTTTATTTAATACCCCAAAAGTTTCGTTGGCTTAAGTTTTCATATTCACTATTTTACATGAAAATGTCTCATGCACGGTAAAAGTCTATATGTATGCCCCCATTTAAATCATGTATGCAAATGTTGTTAAGGCGTTTACGGAACATGTGAACACAATCTCCTGGTGAAGCACATGTTTCGAAAATTTTATAAAGAAACGCAAACACATACAAGTACATACATATAAATGAATATATTGAAATGGTGGGCTTAGCGTCTTACAAATAGACAAACAACAAAACAAATTCCTAGAAATATTAAAAGAAAAACTTTCAAAGAAATAACAATTTGGATTTTATTTTTCCCCCAGAATATGTAATCATATTATAAATATTTCATAGATATGATAACTTATTCTTTCCATATATTTGAATAATAACAATATCTAATTGGTCTTTTGCTACAACTACTACTGCTACTACTCCGAATCGTGATTCTTTAGACAATTTTTTTTTTTCCCCATAAAAAGGATTTTCTTTATCGTTATTTAACATCTTTCCAATAACATGCAATTTGTATTAAAAAAAAAAAAGTTATTATGGACTCTCTACTACGAGTATTTTAATAAGAAGGCAGCGAGCGAGGGGGGTTATTGTGAATGGGCTACTCAATAAATAGAATTGATAGGAAAAAAAAGCAATAGTTATTTATTTTTTCTATTACAATAATTATTATCATCATCGTGATTTTTCTATTTAATTTTCCCTACAACGTAGAAGAAACATGTGTTAACAACAAATGTAATCAAAAATTATGTAAAATAACACTTTTCGATAAAATATTCACTTAATGGCTTAATTAAAATTTGCTTTATAAAAAAATAGTATATATGTATGTATGTATATAGTATATAAAAAAAATTTGTCTAAAAATAATTGCCATTACATTATAAAGATAATTTGTTTGGACTTAACACCTTTATAATTATGATAATTTTAGTTAATTATTTGAGATAATTTGATTAGAAGAGAACACGTTATCGAACGTACAACTAAATAGTTACATCTTTAACACCAAACAAAAGATATGGATAAAAAGCACAGGGTGGCACAGATATGTTTTAGCTTTAAAAAGAGAAGTTATTAATGTTTTCTGCGTTTTTCATCTGTCCAAATGCTGCCGACATTTCATTGATGCTAATCAACTCCTCAGTAGACTCGAAAAGTCTTAAAAACAAGATGTTTCAAATCCAACTATTTATTCCAAAATTCCCGTGAACTAAATGAGAATTAGAAATGTACTTTTTTGTACTTCGAAAAAAAAACGATTTTCTTACAAACACAAAACTGTAAAAATTTGTACGTTGTAAAAATGTAAAAATGGTACCTTGGAGGATCCTTCCCCAATTTACCCTTCAAATCTCTCAAGTTTCATAAGAACTGTAAAGTCATAAAAAAAACCATCATTGAAATATTTAAAACGAAGCGAAAATTTTTGATTGTGTATAATATTCTCGGCATCGAATTTAATCTTCAAATTATGAAATCGATTCTTGGTGGAGAAGAATTACATATTTAGCAGCCACTTAAAGCATGCAGCAGGCATAATGGCTGCTTCATTCCAGCAGAGTGAAGCCCGACCTTATTATGAACCTCAGCGAAAAGAAAATTAGACTATAAATAGGATTAATGATGGGACTCTGTAAACTAAATTATCAGAACTACATACCAGGGCGATGGGTTGCTGGATCCCAAAGGTATTGCTTTAGCGAGATTTGCTAACACTGTAGGTCTCGGTCTATAGATAACAAAGAGGCTGCACAGCAGATCTTTTTGGTCGAGATGCAGGCTGAGAAGGCTCAGCAACTTGATTTTATCGAAGTTGCTATTTAGTAACTTTTTTTAACGACCTGGTACTTTTACTGACCACTACCAGTAGTTGCTTATATCGGTGAAGTGGGTTTTTTGTTTAAAACAGACAATTGCCTGATAATTAATTTAGCTACCAACGAAAACTGTCAGCTTACACTGATTTAAGATTTTCTATGTATCAAAAATTGTCAGACAATTGTCATTATCAAAATACCCACACACATGCCATTATTCATTCTTTATTTTTCTCGCTCAAAAACCATGTTTTTAATTTGTTTATTCTCTTTTCTGCAACTTTTTACCTCTCTCGTACTCACATTTTTAATATTCTTTTGTATTTTTTCTCCCTCTCGTAAGCAGAAATTTTTCTTTAGTATTCCTTGTCATTACTCTGACAATGATGCCATTGTAATGTGTTGAGAATTTATGCATCTTACAATATGCCAATGCCTGACAATGTACTAGCAATGATGATGCTAAAGTGTTCAGACGATTGACAGTTAACTGACAATTAACTGTTAGGTAAGTGGCCTGCCAATGCTTTTGCTTACAATATTGTCAGGAAGAAATTGTAAGTTCTCACGATTGGCTAAAAATCTATATATATATATATATATAAAATTAAGTGGCAAAACTTCCTGTTCGCATACTCCTCCTAGACCGCTTGCCCGATTTCAATGAAATTTTCAGTGGTGATTGGGGTCTGTGTGGAGGGTGCACATAAGAAACGTAATGTGTGTATCTTTGGGCGTTTTGCAAAAACCAAAAAAAAAGAGTTTTAATCGATTTAGGTGTAGCGGAGCGCAACGGGTAAAAGTTTTTCTAGATCTAAACGATTTGTTTTTTAAAAAATTGGTATTATTGTATTATTTATTTTTCATATCATACTTTGTTTAATATCCTAATCGCTTAAAATATCATGCAGGACAACGTCTGTTATCACGATTTTGCAACGAAAACAGACTTGCAGTCAAAATTAAGTTTGAATGCAGAACAACGTTTGCCGGGTCATCTAGTATTCTATACATTTTCTGACAATATTGTAAGGTCTTACAATCGTCTATACCTAGCTTTAGTTTTTTTTTTTATTTAAGCTACTTTATCCATAAAGATAACGTACGTGCATGAGCATTTCCTTAAGTATGTCTGCTAAGAAATTACAAAAGTTTAAATAATTAAATTTTTAATTGCACCAAACCTAGAATTTCTTCCATTCCATTCAACAAACTGCTAACGAATCTTCGAAAAGAAAACTTTTTCCGCAAGAAAGTTTAATAAAGTTCCGACTTCATTAGACAAAAAAGAAGTTGTCTTAAAGAAAATTCAAATAAGACTTGTAAGTATAAAAATAAACCAATTTCTTTGCTGAAAGAAACATGTACGAAGACCTTTAACTTTTTTATGTAAACTTTAGAAAGTTTATTGCAGAGAAGAAATATTTACAAAAAAGGACATAATTACTGCTGTTTTTTCTTGTTTTGCTGCTGTGTGATGTCAGATGCCAATCGCAATTTGTGGTACTGATGAAAATGGCCTGAAATTTAAACAAACAAGTAGATACTTGTGTATGTAAATTTTAAACTCGACATGAGCAACGTTTGACTAAAAAAAGGAAAACCTGATTAAAGAACATAATTTGGTAACTACTCCCCCACAATGGGAATGGAAAAATGTGTTTTAGGCGAAATTTTTCTAAATGTGGGCAACACGCACAACCAGTAACGTACAAAGGACATATAATGCCTGTACACACGCATACTATCAAACATGTGCTACATAATTATCCTGTTTACACATATGTGTATATTTGGGGAGCACAGCAAATGTATTTTGGTCTTCCTGACCATGGCTTAAAACCCGGTTTTGGCATATCTAAATGTCAAGATAGTTATTGATGAATCAACAAATACTTTTTGAAAAAAATTAAAATAACGGTTTGTTTTTTGATCAGACCTCGTATATTCACATAAACTTGGCTTTGAGGATGTATTTGGTTGGTTGGCTAAAAGCACACAGGCATTTCTTTTGAAAATGGAAAACCTGGATATGCGCCAATGTCATTAGTATAATTTTTGTTTGATATTGTTATGGTGAAATGTCATGCTGCTCAGGCTGCCAGTCATTAAGACCAACTCACTTTTCTCAATATTGGTTCGGTTGTCCAATATTAAATATCCTTTACCATCATATTATACTACTTTCTGTAGTCATTTTAAAAGAAAAGGTCACAGTTCCTTGTGGGAGATTGCCATCAAATGGTAACCTCTAGATGACTACGACACTGAAATATACATGCATGGTTCAAGAATAAACAAAGATATTAACGATATTCTGGTGTGTTCTGCAGCGGGATCACCTCTCCACATTTATATAGTGCCAACCGGCAAGGTCCTTATGATAGTAACAGGAATACCACAGCCAAACGGTGGTTCTTGCATTAAATTCATACATGACCACATTACTACTGGTCAATCTGTGTAAGTAGGAGCTGTCATCGGTGGGTCGTCGACCTGACCTTCGTTTAGATTTCACTTCTGCTCTGGATGCGAAAAGTAAAGGACGATAACTTGCAAATATTGGTGTGGTAGTATCCTCGATTTGACTATCTGATAGGTAGCACTCACGCTAAAATAATTTTGTTCATAAACCCAATGAATTCCAACATTAATTTAATGAAAACATTCATTATTTTTCCACCAACTATGGGGTTCATTGAATCAATGAATTTTGATTCATTAAATTTAGATTAATGAGCGTTTCATTAAATATATGAATTTTAGTCATCAAGCTAATGAAGTATTTAATTTTCTGTTACTATTTATATGTCTTGGACTTTATGTAATTGTTCATTGATTTGATGACATTTTTTCATAAATTGATATGATATTTTTTAACGAAAGTATGAAAACTAATAAACAGTTTTTAATGAATTTTTTTCATTAGCTCTATGAAAATTCATTGCCATAATGAACGTTTTCTTGGGATTGATGAAAAATATTAACGAAATAAATTCATTAGAACTATGAACAAAAATTCTTACAGTGCCGTTAAGTACCATGGTAATCAAGCAACCCTAAAAGATAGTCCATTAAAAATTAAAAATAAAATAGAAAGCTCAGTAAAGAATGGCCGCGAAATTTGTTGAACAGACCGTTGTCTAGCTGATTGTTATATATAATTAATCAGCGCTACCGAATTCCGAATTCATTATTTGCCAAAAAACGTATTTTCTAGCACTACCAGTGATTTCCAGACTCTTCCGTGTCCCATAAGAACATTGGTGACGAAAGTCGTTTTCTAATATTGTACTACTTTATTAGATACGAGTCTTTATAAGTTCCATAAGCAAGTCCTTCGATTCTTTGCAGCGCGAATATGAATACTAAAATACTTTTACCTCCTAATTCATAAAAATTATAACAGGCTTATAAGACTGTTATTTGACATATTTGTATGGAAAATCTGTCAAATAAGAGCTTTATAAACTTGTTATAATTTTTATGAATTAGACGGTTAATGTATAAGCAAGGTTCACTCCAAACACCCCAATATAATCTGCATGTCTATATACATATTAGTGAACATATGTATGTATATTGCACAGTTGTTTGTACTTTTCCTCGTTACGCACTGAAGAGGGCGTCATTGTTGGAAAGATGGGAAACAACAACAACAAAAATCCTACAACCTTCCAAAAGAATGTGTGGACACTCGACTCCACACTCGACTGAACAAAATATATTTTGGTGTTCTATTTGTATCTGATTACGCTGCTGTTTGACGACATCATTAGCGACCCAAAAGAACAAAAAAAAAAAAACAAAAGTCTTATCAAAGAAGGCAATAACAACAATAAGCACATTCATATTGTAAATTGGCTTTCAATTGAAGCTCATGATTGGCGGCATACATTTATTTATACATACAGACACAAATCTGCTACACACTGACCAAAATATTACACAAAATTACAAGCTCGTGGCCGAAATTCATTTCCCAATTTCACTCAGGGAAAAAATTTCCTAAATTTTGAATGGAGAAAAGCAAAGTGCTGCAAGACGAAAAAATGTTTTCTGTATTAAACGTTTGTTTGAACATTACTGATTCTCATTTTGTTCATGGGAATTTTGGAATAAGTAGTTGGGTTTCAAACATTCTTTTTGAAAATGTTACGAGTCTACTGATGCATTCATGATTAACATCAATGACAGGTTGGCGGCCTATAGATGGCTGCAAAAGACAGCAAACATTAAGGTCTATTTTTTTTATACCTAAACTAATACAGTTCTGAAGAAGCTATCCGCAGGAGAGCGAAATATTGACAAAAATATTCAAAAACATAAAATTATAAAACTCTTACAATAAAAAAGACCTTCAGCTAAAGAAAATAATTATATGAAATATAAATAAAAAGGATTCGAAAAAAAACCAAATATTAGTTCTTAAAATCCGGCATTTTCAAAAATTTTGTACAATTGATTTATTCATGATCAGTGTTACCATTTTGGCAGTTTTAGATGCTAATAGCGGATTTACATTTACTCACATCTTTGAGATGTGTGTTGAAGATTTTGAAAATTGAAAAAAGTTGTTTACATTACATTTTCAACATCTTGCATCTGTCAAATATTATTTCACGTGTCTGAGCAAACTAAAAAACATTAAACAAAATGGAATTTAAAAACTGTGCGATTCTTGGATTAATTATTGCCCTTAGACACCGAAACCAATTACAACAAATTCCATTTGCGGAATTATTAGAAATTAAGCAAGACGACGGCGACGATGAGGATGAAATCTTGATTTATAGCCTTTTTACACTGACGCACATCTTTCATCAATTTGCAAAGATGTTTACATCTTCCCATAAGAATTATACAGGGCGAAAATTCTACATCAGTAGAAGATGATCCTTTCTCATTTTGTTCCATCTTACATCTTTTGATTTTGTTTAGTGCCATCACTAAAATAATTGCAGAAAATCGATTGCTTTTGTACCATCACTAGCAAACCGACATTTCAAAAAACAAATTTAACATAAAAAAAAAATCAACGGAACAGGTATTTTGTTATAATTTTTAACTAATTATAAATAAATTCAGTGCAGTGCAAAAGAAAGCCCATCGTATAGTCAATCAATATGGAGAACATGTTGCTTGACCTATGAAAAGAAAAAAGGCCAAAAGTCCTCCTCCAAGTACATTTAAAAAATTTTTTTTTCACAAAAATTTTGCGTCTTTTTTTTGACGTCTTAATAAATGAAAGATGAAAGATGTTGTCCATGTAAACGACTGTTTCACATTTTAAACATATTCCATGCGTTTCATGTGGATGTCAATCGGTGTAAAAAGGCTATTATGCGCAGCATGTTTCCCAGACGCCTGTGGACATTTGTAAGAATTTTTAATAATTTAAAACTAATAAAAAAAAGATTAAAACTAATAAAAAAAGATACACCTTAGAAATGCAATGGCAATTTTTGGGAAAAGGATATTCATTGTAAAAATTTTTGACACTTGTATATTTTCTAGTGATGGTATGAATTTTTAGAATTTTTTTAACTTCTTTTTAGTGATGAAATTAAAATAATCGAAAGATGTTGAATACAGCAAAATGAGAAATGAACATCTTGTAAAGAAATTGAGAGATGTTGAGTTTATTTCATATAGAATTTGTATAGGAAAATGTGAACATTTTGCCAAAATGATGAAAGATGTAAGATGTGAGTAAGTGTAAAAATCCTATAAGCAAACCCTTTTCTAAAAAAGAGCTTCGCCTGCTCTCTAAATTTTTAAATTTATTTTTATTAGAAGTAATTTGGAAAAATGTACAATATCGATCATAAAAAAACAATGGAACAACGACAGTAGCGTTTCGAAACGTTCAAAAAATTATCCAACCTTTAATACTATTTGGGCAAAATTCGTTCTAAAATTGTACAGAAAGAAACTGAAACCACAGGCTGGGGGACTTACAGGTTATCACCCATGTAACAAGCACCTATACAGAATGGGCTCATCTATCAGGCACTTGCATTTTCTGTGGTCTGCAAGAGGAATTATCACACGATTGTGTGATTACAAAAAAGCACTCATAAAATAGGCAACAAAAAGATCACCGTTTTAGTTAATGTTAGTTAAAAGCCCATAAATAGAAAGTAAAACCACATGAGCTTTGATTACCGAGTGGTTTAAGCGGCAGTGTTAAAATTGCGAAATTTAACTTGTTCAAGGACACCTGCCTGCCTTAAATTGTGAATGAAACCAATATTTGCTAAAGAATTTTTATGATTTATGGCTTATTTTATTTCTTAGACATGTTGAATTAGGCAAAAATGTAAAAAAATTTTAATTTTTGTATTGAATATTAATTAACAACCAAAAAGAAATCGAATTTTGCATGAAAAAAAAATTTTTTTCGCCCTCGAATGCCGAATAACTATGGAAAAAGATAGAAACAAATTGCGGTAATTGAAATGAAATTTTGGAGCACATCTCTTGATGTTCTATCCACTAAAATTGGAGAATAGTCTTCCGCATTATGGTTAAATATATGGGCGTAGCTCTATCATTTAGGGGGCAAAATTAGCCACGCCCATAAAAAAAAATTCCTATGTGATAGAGAAAAACTGAAAGCAGATTTTGATTTAGAGCACCAAAATACATATAGTATATATATTTTAATGGAAAACACAACCAAAAAGTGTTATTTTGCAGCACAGTGTATTGTGTGAAGCTAAGAGACCTACAACATTAAAAATCATGTGATGCCGAAAGCAGGTTGGTAAGTGATAGCACATTATCTCTCGCTTACAAACCTGCTTCCCGATAGACCAATATTGTTGCTGAGACTACATTACATCTGTAGATTTTCCCACAAAATCATTCTACTGTTGCTGGAAAAAGACATGAACTTATTTCTTTTAAAGTTCATATTAGAAAGTTTTTATTTCAATCCCTAAAACTGAAATGTTGAACATGCAGTAGACATGATTTTTCATCAAAAATCCATTAGTCCACATTCAGAGCAATTCAAGTGTTAAACAAGCCTTTATTCAAGCAAAACAATGCGGCATAAAACCACGTCATCAACAACCCACCGTGAACAAAGAATGTGTCACCGTGGTAATTCCGTTGTAGTACAAATAAACACATCCACATCCCACTCATCCATACAAAACAGTTCGTGGCAATTTATTTTGGTATTAAGCCTTCAATAAAAAGCTTTCTTTTTTAACACACACGCACACACACACTCAATCAAATACTTGTTATCACAATAGTTTTTGCATTGAATGTGCGTAAGTCAATGCGTGTCGCCGAACAAATGTTTACAATGTTGCTACAAAAAGCAGTCATTGCCCTGTAGTTGCCGAAGTATCTAATAAAATATGGAAATTATTTTCTACCGCTGAAGCTAAAGAATAATTTATAAAACTCCTGAATTAAAAAGAACCAAAAATTATGTTTGTAAGATCCATTAAGACGAGGCGAGCATCTGACATGTCTGGTTCATCATGATTCTGGTTAATACTTATTTCTTTTTAATTGCACCAGTACTCACGGCCGCTGTATATGGAGTGCTTTGTGCCGGATTTAGGAAAATAGTATTTGGACAGGAGGAAAGGGGGTAGTAGTAGCGTTTGTGTACTTTTGATTTGGATCTTTCTACATTGTTCCAAGGACGTATTGTACGAATCAATAATGACTTTCGTCGATAACGTGTCATTGCAATTCACTGGCCAATCGATCATGGACAGATGAGCAGAAGAAGCGGATTTCAGGAACAAGGTCCCTGATCTCTTCAGACAAAATTCATTAAAGTCTAATAAAACAGTGTGACTCACCCTCTACTGGGACAATACTCTAGTGAGTCAATAGTATTGTGCACCCTACTGAACTTTTTCGCTGTTTGATGCACACGGCCGCGTAGTCGCAAAATGGACTTTGAAGTAGGCCCACAAAAATAAAAGTTGCATTCGGATGAAGTGAAATATATTCCACAGCGTTTCAAAAAGCCAATGCATAATAAATTCCTCCGTTGATCCTGAAATAACTGACCAACTATTTGAAGGCACATAAATGTTTTTTCTGCGACAGAAAGAATGTGCTGAGTCCAGCGAGCATTACATTCAATTTGCATTCCCAGTGCATTGAAAGTTTCCGGTGCCTCAATATCTACGAGTATTTTGGCTGACTACATATAAACGAATAGCATGGAGACGACTTATGTATATCGGCAAATTGCTTAGCAATAAGGAATCTGCTGGGTACCCACAAACTTTTGTACATGTATTCATTTTCCCATATTCACTTGTCACACAGTTTCACTGGAAATTCTATAGAAAATGTGCACACTTTTTGAAAACTTTGTTTTCTGCTTTCCATACACAAAATTTTTAACATTCCCTTTTTCAGGTTTTGTTTAATGAATAGATTTTATGTGATGCTTGATATTTGACTTTGTGCTTTTGAGTGTCTATGGTGGCTCATGAATCTCTTTTCACATCAGTAATTGAGTTCATTTGTTTGGTAATTTGCCGACTAAACAGTAACAATGTTACACATTTCCTGACACACGTTCCCAAATTTTTAATCTATTAATTTTGAAAGAAAAAGAAAAAAAAAGGAATTGAAAGGGCATCAAATACAAATATATTAAGGAGGTGGTGGTAATAAAGTAATTGTGTGTTGCAGGCATGTGGGAGTGTTAATAATATTTTTAACACTGGAAAAAAAGCATAAATATATCGAGCCCTAAACTTAACAGAAAAGTACAAGAGAAATTGAAAATTTAACAGAAACTGTTTTTGTTAATTTTAATTTTAAGGTCGAACTGTATGATTTTATAGATGTAAATAATTTGATGGGACTTTCTAGCTTAACTTTTTACTTGCTCAAAATTGAGAAAGATTTTTTGTGATCAATATTTTTAAAGAAGCTATAAACAGAAGAAGACTTACTGGCTGGGGTACAGACCACTAGATATTTCACAACCACCACGTCGCTCATCAGCATCCGAATTGCTTCGAACCCAGGCCATGATTACTTGAATACTGTTTTTAAGCAGCAGCCCATAACCCACCCATCCCATCACCTCAGCTCTTCATTACTGAATGTCTATTCCACCAGCCAAAAAAAACCATGGATGACCACTATATTTCTTTTTTTGTATAAGTACAAAAATCATAAACATTTCAAATTCTATTGATCAGTTTTTTTTTGATTTTTTTTTTCAAAAATATGAGGTTTTCGTAAAGGTAATAACAAATTTTCAAATGTTGTGCTTAAGAGCAGTTTTCAAATTTGAAGACCATCAAAAACGCCTACCGAAATTTTCTCAATTGAAATACTTGTAAATATTGTTTTTAAATTGAAGTGACGGCTGTGCTATCTTTGTTTAGCGCTTTCACAAAATTTGTAACTAAGCCCAGCTTTATATGAACTGGTGGTAAAATAACATCCTCCTTTCCAATCAGGGCAGGATATTTCACATTATGCAGACCTATTATTATTATAATATTAACATAATAGCGGAACTCACCCTTCATTGCAAATTGCCCTTGCAGACCTTGCAGATATTGCAACCGTAGCATGTGTGCAATAGTCTGCAACACTACAAAAACAAAATGTATGAAACCGAGATTTGCATCACTTAAGCAAATATGCAAAACTAAAAACCATTGCAGATCCGTATTTGCAAATGTTGCTAAATGCTAAAACAGCTGCTTGATTTTCTACATTTCAACACGTAAACTCCTGCGCTCAAAAAACTGTATGACGGCAAGGCCGCCACAAAACATGCCTGCGCTGGAATTAAATGAATGCTAACATTGCTCAAAGAAGCATTTACAAAATAGCAAAAAGTGAATATTATATCTATTATTATGCATCATTTTTATTAAATTGTATAAAATAAGCAAAAAATCGGGCGGTTGCTTCAAGTGTAAATTTTATCGACGGCGTTGCTTTTCAAATATTAGCTGCGACTTAGCTTATCTCATGCGGCAAACTTGCTTTATTAAATTTTGTAAACGAATAAATAAAACAGGGAAGGAAATAAAGAAAGTAAAAATAAAATTAAGGCAATTAAACAAGAAGTCAACAATAAAAGACGGCCAACGAAAAGATGAATAATGAAATTTTTGCAATTTGTTTTCTAAGCTTCCTTCTCAATTCGCAAAACAAAAATATTTATATTTTCCGTTACTCTAAAATCAGCTGATATAATTATTTTGTTAAGCACTTGAAAAAGACACTCACGCTTTGTAGCAAAAAATCATGCTATATCTGCTAAAATTACAAATGTGCAACCAAGGGTGATTTCCGCCAATGATTTGATTATTCATTGAGATATGCACAGGAACCTATAGCATGCCACTAGGGCAAGCTATTGTTAAAATTTTTCTCAATAACGGCAAGAAGAGGGGGGGGGGGGGGTTTTTTTTGGTGAAAAAGCAAAAGAGTGCGAAGAAAACGAAGTCTATTTGTTTTTAATAGCAATTATATCTATTCAGGCTTCCAAGGTCCATTTTTCTAATTAAATAAATAAAATAATTATTTTATTTCATTAATTATCCGACGTTTCGTTGGTATTTTTCCAACTTCATCAGGGATTTTTATTTATATTTGAAATAATTTTATCCTTTTTTCGTTTTATTTTTGAGGAAAAATATGTTTTGTTCGACACCAAATACACGACATAAAACATATACTTTAAATGGTCAAATAAAAAGAAAATAAAATAAAAAATAAAAAACGAAGTCTACTTGTTATTGTAGCTTATAACAAACATAACTATTTGATTATTTTTTGATATATATCTAGTACATGCTACTGAGATGAGCAATTGCCTCAGTTTTGGGCCATGACAGCAAAATTGTTATTTTTTTGGCAATTTTTTTTTTTTGGGTATTTTTGCTTTTTCGGAAATAAAATAAACATTAATAAACAGAATTTATAAAAGGAGGGCTCATTTCATTGCTATCACATGCAGCTATATTAATAAATAAAAAAACTGGAAAAAAATTGCAAATTTATATTTTATAAATTTTCCAAAATCAAAATTTTGCAATTTTTCAAAAATACAATTTTTTTTATTACTTTTTTTCCTAATAACTCTAAAATTATTAACGACTCCAAAACATGATTTTAGCAAAACCTAAAGCTGGCATAATTCATAACTTTTTGACGTCTTACATGATAAAATCAGACACGCCGTTTTTAAGCTATGACTAGAGGTCTGGATCAACCTTTACGAAAATCTCATATTTGGGAGAGAAAAAAAAAATTCTAAAAGAAAAACTGATCCATGGAATTTGAAATTTTTATAATATTTGTACTTAGTTAGGCAAAACACAACAAAAAAATATTGTGCTCACCCATGGCCAGAAAAATTTTTTTTCCATTTGTTGTGTAGTGCCACTGATCAACTTTCCATTTTATCACTGTGTTTTTTTTTTTTTGTTGATTAGAATATATTTTAAGATTCTCCCGCCAACATCTAATTAATTTTTGTGTTTGTTGCTATTGTTTCAGTGATAACAACGGTTTCAAACTTTCCGGCGGAAGCAGCGATTTTTAAGCATTAATTTAACTTTATAGTCGAGCTACATGATTGGACAATTGTTAACAGTTTTACAGGGGTTTCCAATCCTATTTTAACTCCCTTAAAATTAAGAAAGATTTTTTTGCCATTTTGATTTTGTGATTTTTTATAGAAGATTTTTCTTGTCTGCTTTAGAAATATTGATCATTCCAATTATATAGCAAAAGAAAATTTCGCAATTTTGAGGAAGTTAAAATCGAACCACGAAGCTCTATAAAATTATTAACAGTTTTCTTTATTGTTTTTTTTTTTTTTTTGGTATTTGGGACAATTTGTTGGCAAAAATTTAAATTTTGCAAACTACACCTCAAGTGTTAAGAACAAGTTTTAGTATTGTAAGTAAAAAATACTGCTGATAAATTCGCTGTTGTTGCTTGCCTTAGTTTTACTATCCTGGCTGCATATATTGACCCGTATCTAGAATTTTATAAATAAAAAGCTTTGTTTTTTAAACTTATACAAGTTTTTAGTTGCTTGTACCAATATTTGGTACTAAACTCTAATTCGAAGCTATGCATCACATTAAATAATTAGTTATGGCAAAAGAAGGCAATCGGTTGCTCTAATCAACTTAGCAATTGAAGGCATCATATATGTATTACAATACCCATATGATGGTAATGGACTTTTTTAATTTAATTTCCAGAAAACTATTAATCGGACTCAAGTATGTATACTCAACTTAACTGATGTATTGACCTGAATATTTTCCAACCAGTCTCTCTTCTGGCTGTGCCATTCATTGCACAGCCTATCTGGCTATACTTATAAAGACTCTACGAGTACAAAAAACTCCCTTTAGACCGAATGTTTACTTTAGAAAAAAAATTAAATTTATGTAATATTTCAATATTCAAACATGAATTTAATTATTTATTTGCTTTGATTTATTTATTTTATTTTATTTTCCCTATAGTTTATGAAACATTTATATAAAAATGTCTACTTCATTAAGCGATCAAAATTATGCAACCCAACAAATTCTCATGCATTTGGGTGGCCCGGGCTTGCATATTTTTTTTTCTTTTTTTTGTATCTCTCCAATAGATTATCAACATTTATTGGCTATAATTGTATGGCAATTAATTCATTTTCAAGTCCACCTTCAATATTCAGAAAAGAAAAAAAAAAAGAACTACATGAAAATTTAGTTCCTCTTTAGAAAATAACATCCGTTTTTAAAGGGCCACACAGTGACGACGATGCGCTAGTGACCTTCTAATTGTTGCCATTGACTTGTGCGATTTGAAGGGGAGAGGGTGAAGACGATGGAGAAAAACAAACAAAAGCACACTATTCTAAATTTTATTCAATACCTGAGGAAAACTGGGAAAAACTCTATGAGTTTTGAAGAATTTCAGTAACGAACAAACGAACTAAAAAAAATTTTAATCTTTAAAGAAAAATAATGCGGCATATAATTAGTGTCAGTTCCGTAGTCACATTTAGCTGCTGCAGGTAAACGCCTTCTTTTCTATTTGATAGATAAAAAAAAAAAAGAACATACTTCAACTTCACTACTGTTCTATAATCACACACACACGCACATACTTACATAACTACACTTGCACATACATAAATGCGCATTCATTCATTACAAATTCAAATGTCATTCATTTCCCAACGTTTGATGGTGTTTCTGTTAGTGTGTGCGTGTGTGTGTGTGTATAAGTGAGCTTATTGGATACAAGCCTTCTTTGCCTGCTTTGTATGGTTGTGTTCAAGTAGATGGTAACTTGTTTGAAGTCATTCATGCATGAGATGTAAAGGACTATTTTATCATTTCAAAATGTTGTCTATCGGTGAGTTCACCTCCCCATTTGTTAGTGTAAGTAAGTGTGCGTGCGTGCGTGCGTACATGCAACCACCAATGTCGGTTTGGATCATAAAGTTTCATTCATTTGACAGTTGGCCAGCATAAGGTATGTTGTTTTTGTCTTCGGTTTTGGCCGAGAACATACATGTGTACATATGTACATCCAGAAGAGATCTTGTACATACTTATGTTCATAAAGGCTGGTAACACTAATACACATATTATTTTACTATAGAACGTACATAATTATAATAATTACACAAATGAGTTTAAGTTACTGCAGAGACCTGAGGAAAAACTGGTCGGTAAGGCATACATACATACATGTTAATGGAAAAACAAAACATTAATGCCACTTCAAAATATGTAACTTCTAAGGAGAATAATAAAAATTTGGAAAATCCAACTACAGTGTACTGACGATAATACGAACATCTCTAATACATGGCAACATTCTTTTATTTTAATAATTATTATATTATTGACCTCAAGAAGATATCCGAAGTAGAGCGAAATATAGACAAATAAATAATTAATAAATAGAAGAAGGCAGTTATAGCTCGAAAAATAAAAAAATATAGACAAATAAATAATAGACAAATGAATAATTAATATAGACAAATAAATAATTAATAAATAGAAGAAGGGACACATAGCTTGAAAAATAAAATAATATTAAATAAAACAAATAAGAGTGCCAGCTGAATATGGACCGAATCTTAAATAGCCTTCACAATCTTAAATATCCTTCACAATGATACCATTCTGATTGATTTTTGGTGCCAAAAGTAGAGCCGACGTCTTGAGAAAACGGGATCAGCGTTATCTGGGGTGCATATGTAAGGGTAGTAGAGGTGTTGTAAGACGCAAAATGTTTTCTGTATAAAAAGTTTGTCTAAACATTTCTGATTCTCATTTCGTTTATGAGAATTTTGGAATAAGTAGTTGGATTTCAAACAATTCTTTAAGATTTTTCGAGTCTACTGATGAGTTAATTAGCATCAACAAAATGTCCGCGGCATTTAGACAGAAAACATTAAGGTCTATTTTAAAACCTAAAATAAGAAAATTTTCTTAATTATATTTCGCTTTTTTGGAAGTACAATTTTATTGAAAAATTCTAAAATCATGAGTTTTGACAACAACCTTCTTAAATATGTATTTATTTTGCCCTAAAAACATTTGGGGGTTTGAGAATGCAGGCAACGCTCACACATGGTGATACATGTGTTAACAACGTTGATTTCAGTAATGAATAAATTTAATTAAATTACAATAACAGCAAATTGAAACCAACATTAATAGCAACAAACGAACTGTTAAGCCGTTCGCCAAATGATCGAACGACAACGTCAATGAATGAGCGAAGGAATTGTACAATGAATCAGTGTGACTGACTGTGTAACTGACTGTGCAAATGAAATTCTCGTACAAAAGATTAAAGAGATGATAATAAAAAAGCACTGCAAAGAAGAAAATCATCAAATGACGTTAAAGTCATTGAAACGTGTAATCTGTAGCACGTGCAGTCAACGAAAATAAAAAGGCCACTAATTCGAGCTCACACACACACACGCGCACACACTCATGCATCAGGCACAGAGTTGATGAAAACGAGCAGGTCAATGGTGAATGGGGTTAAGAAAATCGAACAAGAATTGTTGCAAAAAAAAAAGGTTGGGAGCCAAAAATAATAATTTCTAATTTCAGCGCGAAAAATGTGCCCTGAAAAAATATGGAACATTTTAAAAAGTTTATTTCCACCAAATACCTCAAACTGGAAATCTAAGAAATCTTATAATGAAAAAGGGAAAAGGTCCAAGCAAATATTATGTATAAGGGAATACGTTTAATTGCATTGGCAACAGCTGACAGTTTATCTACTTGCACAAACTAGCACGAAGAAAAAGTGCGGAGGAATAAGAATATTTCTCAATCAAAAGCTATCTCATTTGCCCAAACTTTGAGTATGCGAACAGTTTTCGTGCAAATTGGGATCCAATTTTGAGTACGGGAACAAACTTATTATGATGGGAGACTAAAAAAGGAAAAAAAATCAATAATTTTGATTTTGTCTTGTTGTTTGTAACAAATGGATGAACGCCTACGAAATAAAGTCGATGCAAGCCAACACCTTGAGGATTTGTTTCCCTTCCAGTTTTTGATAAAGCTGCCTGTTCCTCAATGGCAAACTCGTGCCATTTTGGGTTCCTCTATGTCGTTCTTTTATTCGAACGATGACTCGATCGACAAGTCGAAGAAACGTAAGTGCTTTCATACAAAATCCAATTCCTCGATTCCTTTTGTTAAAAAACTGGGAAATAAAACCAGAGACCCCACATATTTTTAATTTTTATTTTATTTAGTAAATATATTCAACAATTGTCATATGTATGTATGTATGTATGTAGTTTTTCTAAACAGCTCACTTGTACGCTGGATGCACAGAGCGAAAACTCATAGATTCAATAAGATTTTCTCTTTGAAACGTTTTAGGCTGAGGGGTATCCCAGCAGAGAGAAAAGAAGATTTTTCTATGGGTATTTCTTATTATTTCCATGTTGCAAATCTTATTAATTGTCTCAACAAGAAAAAAACATAAAACCAAGAAGAAAACTTGTTATTCACGTTTGTTTTTACTCAGTTTCCGATTTGCATGGTACCAAAAAAAAAAAAAATTCTATAGAGAAGAACTTATTGATTCTATTAGGTTTTCTTGTAAATTGTATACAATAAGGATTTCTTATTGATTTTATTAGGTTATCCTATTAATTTTTCCCTATTGGTTTTATTAGTTTCCTATATAAACACACGTAAATCATCTTTTTAATTTCATTAATTGTTGTTTTTTCAATAAGGTTTTCCCATTTAAAATAATAACGAATCTTTCTTGAAAAAAAACCATAGAGATATTTTATTGATTTTGTTCTACTTTATTAGGTGCTTTTTTCTCTGTGTGGAAGATAATGCTGAGTTTGCCAGAGGAATACCAGTGATCCGTGCGTCAAAGTTTTTATTAAATGTTTATGAAAAAAAAAAAACTTTTAAATTTTGAAACACCACAGAAACTATTTCCGCACTTTCAAGATATTTGCTTTTTATTTTGTACTTATTTATGTATGTTATTGCTTTGGTTTGTCAGATACAGCTGACCAGTTTTAAGAGGGATTGTATTTACACAAAAACAATTTAGTAGTTTTTTTCAATATCAATTAAAACTTTAATTTACCAGTCTGGTATGTCTGTAAAATCAATGAAAAAATAATTTCATGACATAAGCCCATGCGAACGAACGCAAACTGTCGTCATAGAGCAACCCAAATTGAGTCGAAATCGGGCGAATGTATTTCGATCGTTTACATTTTCTTGCGACATTGAGGAACAGGCAGTTAATGTCAAACGCTATTTCTTTTCGTTGTGTTTGGTTTTTGTATTCAGCAATTTTGGACATTTATTTTATATGACATACTTGTCTGACAGCAAAGTGTTTTGTTAAATTCTTTAAATTTTATAATAATGCTAATTTTTTACACTTCAGTGTTTCTTTTTTCTCGCAAAAACCCACAATTTCTTCTCCCTCTTTCAGTGTCAGAGATTCCACCCTGGATGGCGTTAACTTGTTGTCTCACCCTTCAAGTGTAGAAAAAGAAAGATTTCGATTGGCGTCAATGTTGGTAAAGAGACCGCAACAATTATAGTTTAAATAAAATAGGAATTGATTAGCAAACAATCAAATATTATAAGGCAGTCGCTTTGATTTTTGGAACAATTCCTGTCAACATGACCTCTCCAAGCAAAAACCCCTGGAACGAAAACAAATAAACGTGATTGTGTTTCTAATAGTGACTACAGCCAGCAGCAAATTGTTTTCACCGTACGGCGAGGGAAATGAAATAAACGACTCCAGTGACGAGATGTTGAATAACAAACCGCAATAATATCAAATAAATAGAAACCGCAAATTCAAGAAAATATGAAAAGAAAAACAAAAAACCACTTAAAGGAAGACCTACGAAACTTTTGCTGCATGCACCATTGGCCTGTCGTTGGCAGAGCAGCACAAATTCCTGAAATGCCAATAATTCTGGTCATACACAGAAACCAAAATGTGTACATATGTATGTATGTATGCATGCATGTGCAGATGTACTTTAAAATGTTTCAACCTTTTGCAAAGGAAAGCCCAGCCAGATCTTGCCTGCATTTTGCCATAATGACGACAATTTCGCGGGATTAAGGCAACCTGTAGCAGTAGAGCGCGGGTATGACCGGCAAATACATATGTATGTACATAGCTGTGTGACTGATATTTGTGCTTCAGCTGCGGCAGAAGAAAAGAACAAAATATTCAGTTCGTTAGCTTGTGCGCTGTTGCAAGTTGCTTTATTTGCCAGGAGAATGTCTTTGAAGTGCGACCGCCATTTAACACATTCGTCAAACGGTTAAAATGTCACATACAAATGAAAATATGCACAAATAAACACAACGGAAAAAGAGCTAATGAATACTTTTTACATATAAAATGACCAAGGAAATTGTTGCAAGTTGCTAGAGATGACAAACGGATGGATGGCTGGTTGGCTGGTTGGTTCGATGAATGAAATAAAAACGCTGTTTGGCCGGAATTTTTGGAAAAGCTGCTAGAACGGCTGAATGTTGATGAAATGTTGTTGCTCCTTTAATAGACATGAATGAAACAGATGTTGAATTGTGACAGGCGTTGTTTACCATTCTGCATCTAGAAATTGCCAATCAACAAGCTGTTTTTTTTTTTGCTCTTTGGCAGAAATGCTTGTTAAATTTTTAATTTTTAATGCCAGAGATAAATATGGAGAAAAAAGGTATTTAAATGATTGATTTGCGCAGGCAGTGATGAAATTTTTAAGCTAAACAAAGTTATCACAGAGCTTTGTCTTTCTTTAATACATAATTGTGCAAATATTTGCAGTCATTTCTAGGTTTGTCATAAGTAATTTCGTCAAGTTGATTCTTTATTAATGGCATACGATTTTGAATGCAACATATTTGAGAAAGCATTTATTTTTCCAGCGCTTATTTTGGTTTTTTTTTTCTTTGCTGCAGTGATGGAAATTTCCATCAGTTCGTTTAGAGAAATAAACGAAAAGATACTGTGTTTGTGAAGTTGTTTGCAACTCGATGGTTTATTTAACTTGAATAATGGACATGTTGGAGAAAAGCTTTTATTCTATGAGGTGGCCGCTTTTATAATTTCGTAGGTCCTGGAGGGCATGCGAGTAAAAACCATCAGATTCCCTGAACTCTTTCTCAGGCGGCTTGGACGTTCTTCGGAAACTAAGCACCGAAGCAAATAAAAATTAGATCAGGTTGATTAAAGGGTTTTGGTTGCCCATGTCGTGTGACATACGCTCAAGCTTTAGATAGAATTTCTATTAAAAAAAAAAATTTTTTTTATTGTCTTTAAAAACTTAAACATATCAATATCAATATACATATACATATACATTTACATATACATATACATAGATATATACATATATATATACATATACATATACATATACATATACATATACATATACATATACATATACATATACATATGGGTATTTCCAGGAAATGGTCCACCGTTAGTTAAAAAATCAAAACGCTCGCACAGTTTTTTTAAGCACAGAAAATTGAAAAAAAAAACTATTGACATTTTATTATTTAAAAAAAAATTTTAACTTATAATAATTTTAAATGATGGTAAAAACTTCTGAAAATATATGTTAAATTACAAAAATATGTATGAAGGTAAAAAGTGTCACGTGCGCAATCAAAATTTTTTTTTTCTTAGCCAACCCATGCACACTTGTTTTTGAACAAACCATGATTATAAAGGTCCATTAATAACCTTTATAAAAACATTTTTTCCGAAATAAAAATCTTCTACAATTCGCCTACTTTTGCAATATTTCATGCTGCTTTAAAAGGAACTTACGTTTTTTGTCACGTGTGTAAGTCAACTTTGATCGCATGGAACTTTGGTACCCAGTGCTCAATTTTCCAATATATATACTTTTTGGAAGGAACTCATCACATTAAATGTAACAATGGCCAAATTCTATTCAAAAATTCCAACCCATTTATATTTTTATAATATTCAAAACAAGTAAACGTGTACAAATGTCACGTGCGTAACCATGGAAACACCCATATACATATACACATACATATACATGTACTAGGGTGGTTCGATTTAGCAACCGAAGTTGTGCCATTGACTTTTCGATAGCTTCTGGCATGAGGAAAATGTAACTCCTCTACAGCATATCAAAAAATCATTTTCAAGGATTCGAATTTCCAATATTTTGTTTTTGTAGTTTTGTATCAAAGTCTCACTAAGTGAACATGGTACGGAGTCAATGTGTTTGAAAAAATTAAAAAAATTATTGGGGCTTGGTCATATATTTAACTCCTCTACGGGTACCCGGGCCTAATCAGCCGTAGGTGTTCGTTTTTGAAAGCCTCGAAATGTCCTTTGAACATTGGTCAGAATGTTGATTAAAAACAGTCTTCAAACTTTTATGTTCTTAGAGTTGCATTTTCTTATTATGGCTTGTTTTTCTTTTGGTCAGAGACAATTGACAGCAGGAGTTAAAATATAATTAAATTAGTCTTTATTTTTTTTCGAGAACCATTTTTCAATGCAAAACATGATCAAATCTGCTCTAGCGCAATGAAAAGATAAGCGCCAATAAACTGTTTTCAGACCTGTTTTCCCATAACCGATAACGTTTAAAATATTATAATCCAAGATATTACCCAAATCAATGCTATTTTTTTAGCACTTATCGGCTAAATAAACATTCTTCAGCACTCTCATTAAATTATCGTGCAAATAAGATTTTTTTTTTTGAGGCAAACATTCCTCCAAGCATGGCAACCCTAATTAAGAGCTTTTAAAACAACAAAATTTATAATTTGATACAAATATGTAACTCTGCAACGAGTACGATTAACTTTCAAGGCAAAATTAGCTAATAAATAGTTAAAAGATGATGATTTGTTAGTTACAACAAACATTCCCGTACTCACGCTCACATGCACTCACATCCATGCCACTGCAGCTCGTGATGAATGGCGGATGAAACAAGCTTACATACATGCATATGTATGTACATCATCACAGCTTGTGCAACAAAGAAAAATCAGGAAATTCTCACAATTCCCCAACGTGTATAGACGATGTAACGTAACTATTTGAAGCAGTGGCCATCCAAAAAAAACAAAAAAAAAAAATGGCAGAAAGAAAAACTGCAGCCGCAGAAAATTCGTCGGTAAAAAGCTTTTGTATAAAAAAAAAGTTTTTCGCTTTTCAGTTCAAAGTGACACGTTGTTGTTTTTTGATTGGATTGCAGTGCAATGAGATGGATTGTTGGATGGCTGGGCACGAAACAGAGTGAATGTCAAGAGACAACTAACACACATGCATACATACACACGAACAAAGAGTTAAAACAGCAACAACGTAAGCGAGTTGTTACCTTTAGTTACTCGCAAGTAAACGGCTCAAGTATCAACGACTGAATGATGATGATCAAATAACTTTAGACATTTTGTCGTGTTCATGATCAACCCAAAAATAACGAAAAATAAAATTGTTAATTTTTATTAGCTTGCCTTTTTGTTTTCGTTGTTGCTGTTGTTGTTATGGGTTGTGGAATGACGAGTAGTTGCCTTCTGCCTGCGAAGCTTTGAAATCATGTACAGCCTTGAATTTATGTTTGCGTTCATTAAAATTTACTCTCCCATGCAACTCGTAAATCCCATTTGATCTGTACTCAATGTCAGCATCATGTTGATGATTTTAGCATACGAAATTTTTGTTGATGAACCCTGAATGGGTTCTATGCAAAAATAAACACTATTAAACAAAGTGGCCAGGTTGGCAGGAAATTGTCTGCAAAAACTTGACGTTTATTTTTTTTTTTTTTTGCCTTTTTGTATGCGAAAGCATTTGTGGAGGCGTGGGTACGGGGTCGTTGTGCTGGAAAAAAATATTGTGGGGAAAAAGTTATTGGCATTTCGTGATACCATCAGCCCCAGGGTGCCTCGTATATAAAATTGTTTGCCCTTACTATTATTTTAAACCAGGGTCTCCGCATGGAGGCGTCCACACAAAATAAACTTGAAAATCTGACATCTCGAACACGATCTTTTCGATATGTTGTAGTGGAACTTTTGCTTCGAACCCAGATCATGGCTAATTGTTTCCGATTTTTAAGCAGCAGCACAATGCGAAACTATGACTGATTTTATATTTATGAATGATTTTATGACTGATTTTATATGGAATTTTGATCAGTTATAAAATCGGTTTAATATGATATTTTATTCTCACTTATAGAAATTACTGAGCTGGCCACTCTAAATTACAGCTTCCCATTAACAAACACAACCAGTCACTCAGTCAGTTAACCAGTCATTCACAATCAGCCGTTTCCTACAATGCGCAACTACTAGCCAATTTACAAGATTCTAAATTAGTGTATGCCACATTTTATGGTTCATTTGGTTTTAGAATTTGCATGTGTCTTAACACATGAATGCTGCATTTCGTTTTTTCTTACTTCAAAAGCATTTTTAATGTCGTTCCAAAAATGTCACATATTTGAAATAGTTGGTAACGATTGTATGAGGAATAAAAGAGAAGAAAAATTAACAGAAATTTTGCAAAAATAAACTGTGGTGAGAAAATGTTTTGATATCAGTTTTTTTTTTAGCTGAATTCTTTAGATAGAATTTCTATATAAAAAAATTTTATTATTAGCATTAAAAACGATATACTAGACTAGTATATTTCTATTGCCCATAATAAATTAATTTTTGAAAATATAGTAAACTTAATTAAAAAAACCAGAATTGAAAAATATATATTACCCTGTGAAACAAATTCAAGTTAACAAAATTTAGGTCGATTCCGTGAGTGAGGGAGTTTTCTCTCTCATTTCCAGTTATTCCCACATGCTCTAGCATCTATATAATGCGCAGTTCATCATGAATTGTATAGTTGTTAATATGTAGCATTTTTGCAATCCCAAACTGTTTGTGATTTAATTTAATTGTGGCAGAGAAAGCAACTGAAGTAAAAGTATGAAAATCTGCGAAAAATTTGCAAAACTAAAATGCAGTATACTACAAATGATGAGAAGTAAGGCGGCTTCGAAACAGCTGGTTGTACGCCACCTTAAGATGGTTAAGACTTTCTTTTTTATTGTTTAATCAATATCAATCACAACAATAATAACGATTAAATTAAATTAAAATAAATTAAATTAAACTGAATTAAATTGAATAGAATTAAATTATTAAATTAAATTATTAAATCAGGCTTTAATAGGCTTCTTCAAAACTGAGAGTTAAAGTTTGAGTTAAATTTGTGATAATCAAGTTCGGTCCACAAAAGCAAAAAAGTGACCGAATAAAGGGCTTTGCTCAGAAATGGTATGTGAACAGATCTACATTGGGTCGAAAAGACATGTCTTAGGCAACTTTTCTATTGATATTGATCCAGCATATTTGTACGAAACGAAAATTGTACAAATTACAGACGAAATCACAACCCTTAACACTTGTGGTAAAGAGTAGAAATAGAAACAGCAGCGGTGTATTCTCACGTAAACCTTCAAGTGATGATTTCTATATATTCTTTTTACTCATTATGGGGAGAATGGGTTTTTGTGCGCCTTCATTTAAACAAAAGAAACAAACATGCAACCTCTAAACTGGTTTCTACTGGGTATAGTTTTCTTTAGGTAAAGCTAATGTTTTATGCATACATGCGCCATCTATTGTGTAGTAGTGTTGCTAAGAATAAAACAGGTGAATACTAGTGGATAATGCAGTCTTTGCCAACAGTGTACCTTAAAACTAATAGAACAGATTTTTTTAGTCACTTGACGACACACAGTTTTCAAGACCTCTGCCATTTTTATAAAGTTCAGCAGGCCATAGGCGTTTGTTTATATACGTTTTATAAGTTCTCATAAAATATAAATTTTCAAAAGAGAATTTTTCGTAAATATGTTATCTAACATAAATGAGAAATTAAGCATTAATATATAGTCGAAATATATGATATACAATTTTTAGTAATTTTATGGGGCTTGAGTTCGATTTTTACCTCCTCAAAATTGAGAAAGATTTTGTGTGTGATAAAATTGGACTAACAATTGTATATCATAAAGTTAAAATTAATGCTTAAAACTTGCTGGGGTACGGCGAGCTTCTTTCATATTCTCAGGCTGTGTCCGACGTTTGTCTCAACAGAATTGTGTCAGGTGTAGACGTTTAGTTAACTTTGCTAAGCAACTGGCAAAGGAAGACCGCTTTGCTTCCGACATAGCCTTCGGTTTCTTACGTTAACTAATACATGTTTAATGTATTGTGTCACGCTTCCCCCATAACACGCATATTTAAATTGACAACTTCTGTTATGCGACACTACATTCAAACCTTTGCAAATAATTGCCGGCTTGTAAAATTTTAATAATATTACAATGTTCTCAAAAAGAAAATTATGGCACGAAAAACGACTTAAAGGAAAACAAAAAGCACTGCTGAATTATTCAAGCACTTCGATATTTAGTCTACACTGCACTAGTCGAAATGGAAAATTGTATCAATGTAAGACAACAACAACAACAACAATAAACAAGAAGAGAAAATGCCATGTCTATGAATTAGAATGCGTATCAATCAAATTTTATTGCAGTCGTATGAAGAAAAACTACATGTGTGTATACAATGTATGTATAATATTTTCGTATTTAAATGATTGAAACACAATTTTCAATTCACATTTGGAATTGTCATTTATTGTTTAAATCATTAATGGTTTCGTTTTGTGTAGCAATGAAAGAAATGGACATTTTCCTGTGTTATCAGGCATATGATTGCATGGACATGCATTAAAAATTCATAAAGCGAACTGTTTCATAAGAGTAAAACACATATGCGGACGCACCAACACCTGTTTAGGAAACTACAGTGACTGCTCGAAGTTATTGATCAAAGTTGTAAGCAGCAGGGCTGCCGTTTTTAGTTATTTAAAAGAGATGGGAGAAGTTTGAATGTAAGAAGAGTTCTACGTGGCACAGCTGTCTGGCTTGTCTTGATGTTGTTGTTCAGAGAGAGAGAGAGAGAGAGAGAGAGAGAGAGAGAGAGAGCGAGAAAAGAATTGCAAACAAAATGAAGTTCTTATGGCTTCCAGCACAGTTTTTTAAATGCAATTATTCTTTGTAAAAAAAAAAATTGGTAAATTTTCTATTGAGTTGCATTCAATAAAATGAAAAAAAAATTTTCTCATCTATAGGAAATAAATCTCACTTACCTTTTTAAGCGTAGTATTGCATACAATAGGATATTTTCTGAAACAATATAAAAACAATTAAATATTACTACAAAAAATATATATGTATTTGACAGATGCCAAACTTTACGACAAATGAAAGTTTCACAACAAAAAAACCTATATTTTTATTTATATAAATCCTAAAAGACTCAAGTTCAATAAATGACTATTTATATTTTTATATTTAAAATATTAAATTTAAACAAATATCTCTAAACGATCAAATCTTGGATATATTATATTTATATTATATTTATATATGTATGTATATATCATGACGTTCTCGAAAACGGCTCTAGCAATTTTCATCACACTCGGTATTTGGCGATATCCAAGTACAAAAAGTTGAAACTATTCACATACCAAAGATATCACAAAATATGGCAAAACTCGGTATTGGAGGCAAAAATTGACAGATAATTTTAAATTATTTTATAAAAGCTATAACTCTTTAAATATTGAAGACATTGCAAAAATAAGCAAAATCCCTTGTCCAAAGTACTTGGACAAAAATATTTTTTATATCTTAATTTTTTGCTTAATATAAAACTAAAATTAATATAAATTAACCACTATATTAAAACTTCATTTACCATTGAATTGATTCGCCAATGTATTTAAAATTTTATTTACCAACACTATTTGCTTGTACACGTACCATTTACCTATTGAATTCATATCATAAAGAAAATTTGAGCTGTCCAAATGTCAAGGACGAAGTGTTTTGCACATAACTCTACAACAAACACAACACCAACAATTAATTCATGTATTTTGTTGGTAGAAATCTTGAATTATTGTCATCCAATTTGTTCGTGTATTTATGTTTGTGTTGTGTATTTTGACAGTTCTACAAACTAAATGCAGTAGTCAGATGGGCTTGTAAGGCTACCTGGTATCGAGCTGCCTTGTTTCAAAATTAAGGTTAGATCACACCATTGCCGCAATACACCAATTTTACACAATTTTTATTGGGCTGAATTGGAACATAATAAAAAATTTGTCCCAATTTCTCTACAATCACATGGCTGTCACAATTTACTGAAATTTTATTGTCGCAAATTGCCGCAAAACAATTTAGTACCAATAATGGCCGCATTATAGTCACACGATTGTTATATTATACGGCAACACTGAGAAACAGCTGTTGTAGCAGATGACAAACTTTATTTTCCCAAAAAAAAAAAAAAAAAATTAATTAAATGTTAAAAATATGGTTTGTTCATTAAAAAGAAAGAAAATTGCTTCGGCTATTATTATAATGTTGTGCGGGCTGAAAAAGCAAAAAATGAATAGTAACAACAATTGAATTTTACTGATTGAAAAGCAGAAATCATGTTTGGAAGACGC
This sequence comes from Sturmia bella, assembly GCA_963662145.1. NCBI lineage: Eukaryota > Metazoa > Arthropoda > Insecta > Diptera > Tachinidae > Sturmia > Sturmia bella. Next base: position 16,319,765 of record OY759172.1, on the reverse strand, counting down.
GTTTAAACAATTTTGAAACTAAATAAATGTATACATGTACATATGTATGTATGTATGTATTTTGTATGTATGTATGTATGTATGTATGTATGTATGTATGTATGTATGTATGTATGTATGTATGTATGTATGTATGTATGTATGTATGTATGTATGTATATTATTGGCGGGCATTGTCTTCTTTGGTTGCCGCATGAGAACACAATAAATATTAGTGCATTTTTAGAATTTTTATTGTCAAGTGTTCACACGGTTGTCGCATCAGGGTTGTATTTGATTGAGACAAATAAGAACAACATTCGATTTAATATTTAGTTATTTTGACCCCTTTTTTTCTTATATTTTATATATTTATTTTTCATTATTATTGCCCTGAAGAAGCTATCCGAAGGAGAGCGAAATATTGACAAAAATAAATACTCGAATTCCAAAAGACCTTAAGCTCAAATAAATATATAAAATATAGGAACAACATTCGTTTTGGTTACCGCATGAGCCAATAAATTGTGCTATCACACAATTGGCACACAAAATGTAACAAAAATTGGTGCAATGCGGCAATCGTATGATCCCACCTTTAGCAGGATTCACACATAATCCTCAAACATCAGTGTGCTCAACTACCTTAATTTATAAGGTAACATGTCAAATAAAATATTTGAATTGAGAGAAAATTCTTATGATTGTTCATTTTTCTTTCCTCACCCATATTCTCACCACGAGCTTACAATAAATCCCTATTTCTCAACCCTACTTTTGATTTTATAAGAAAAGTTTTTAACAAAAGTGGTCCAAGCCCCAGATCAACAAAGCCGATCATCACCGATCTCCAGACAATTTTTTATCTTCATTATTTAAGGAATTGTTTGTGGCCATTTAAAAATATTAAGAACTTACTCACAATTTTGGCCCCCCGGCGAAATAAGCAAATTTCGCTTATTTTTGCCATATCTTCAACACTTAAGAGTTATTAGCTGTTTAGCAAACATTTCATTTATATCGATAAACTCCACTTTATTAAAACATTCTGCAAATTAATTTGCGATTATTAATTGGGACAACGATTTTTCTTTTCATTGCATGTGATGATGAATGGTTGCGAAGATTTCAACAAAAGTCAACAGCTACAAGTGAGACATGTTAAAAAAAATATATATAATACGCAACAGTTTATTATTGTACATTAAAAATCAATAAACGATTAAATAATTAGAAAATTGTGAAAATTACTATAATTTTGAAATCAATACAAAATGTGTGAAAAACACCACAACAATATATCAACCAAAAGCACATGCACAAGCATACATACAAACACACACGTTTATGAGTATAAAAATAAAAATTGCAGCCAAGGATGGAATACTATACATATGTATGTTATTATGGAAAGCTGTTTTCCATCCACAAAATGTTTGCGATACTCTTAGATATTTGCCAGATCATGTGATCTCCAAGCACACCACACCAGCAACATATTTTTGCCTCATCAATTCAAAACAGCAAAAAATCAAATTTATCATCGACATGTCAAAAAGTTGATTACCTCTTTTTTCTGTTGGATCTTTTTCTTCTTTAGCAGCGAACAAACTGATGAATTCTGTATGCAAACAAACGTGCTGTGTTGCTGCTTCTCATGACCGATCAGCAGTCAAGACATCATTTTGCAAGGCAGATTTACTGTTCTCTGCCACTTTGAAGAGTAAAAAATCGCATTATAATAAAATAATGAACCATAATTCCTTAATCAAAACAAGAATAGAATATATGTAGATGGCAAGATATAAAAAAAACCAACTTTATAATAAATAATAAAAAAAAACAATTTGTTAAAAGATATGAAAATTTTAAGGGGGTGTACAACAGCAAAACAGCAAATAATGGAAATAGTAGAAATTTGGCAGCAAACAAAAAATAATGGAAATAGTTCTACATGTACCACTTTTTGAAGTACTTCGAATATACAAAATGCATACTTTTAAATTTTGAAGGAGCTTTTCCAAATCACTTACTCGATATAATTTCCGACCCCTGCTTTGTTTTCATCTACTTCATCGCTCTTGAGTACGTGGGAAGTTTTACAAATATCTAAAGAACTCAAATATATATCCTGTGCAAAAGTAAGAGAAGAATATATTTTTTAAAAATGCTTAACAGTTCCAAAAAATTACACTGGTGCGAAAGCACGAAAATTCAGCAGAACTTAACGAAATGAAAGAGAAATACTACAAGGTTTATGAAATCATAAAAGAGCTGCAGGGAAAACTTTGCAGTCTGCAAAAGTATACCAAAAATAATTTTTAAAAACAATGGAGTTGCAGAGAGCTGAAGTAAAAGTATGAAAGAAGGCAAAAATTTTGCAAAATTCAAAATTTTAAACATCTCCAAATTGATATAGGAATGCGAAAATTCTCGAAATTTTTGCGAAATTAACGCAGGGGAAACTCTAGAATGGAAGGCATTAAACAAAATTAATTTTACTGGTTTGGGCAGGAGAGTAGTAAACCAACCAAAGCTGACATCAAAGACTGCCGGAGGCTTATAGCTTATTAATAATTCATTTCTCAAGAACCTTCACAAACCCAATTGACAAAGACGAGCAATCAATTTCAAAGCAAGTCAAACAGTACTTCCAATTTCAAATAATGATATTAAAAAGGTCATAAAGATACAAATAAGAGATAAGAAATCTTCTGGTTATGAACAGATCACCGGCAAATTCGGGCAAAGAATTGCCTAGTAAAGCCCTTGTCTACTTAAGAAATATATTTAATTCAATTATACGCATTACATATTTCTCAAAACATTGGAAATGTTTTGAAATAATCGCTAATACCAAACCAAATAAAAACGCATCAAAACCAACATCTTACAGGCCAATCAGCCTACCACTACCACTACCACTTTTGTTGAAGCTCTTTGAAAAACTCTTCTTGGAACGCATTGCACCCATTCGTATCGGAAGACAACACATCACTGAACACCAATTTGGATTTGACGAGAGAACTCTACTATTTAGCAAATTTATTTTAATTTAGCGAGTAACAAATAAAAAAGCGTCTGATATTGAAATGAAAAAAAAATAATATTTTGCAGAGCAAAATACCTCGATGTTGCCAAAGCGTTTGATAATGTATGGCACAAAGGTCTTCTGCACAAGCTAAAAAATAGATTTCTATAGAGCTACTTACAAAGTCGATTTTTCTAAGTCCAATATAAAGACGAGTGTTCAGAAATACTTCCTATGATTTGAGTTTTTGAAACTATCAAAAAGTAATTTTTTTTTCAATATTCAAAAATGAACTTATTCATTTGCTTTAAGAGCCCATTGAAATGTATTATTTTGGGTCTAAAACTAGACCTTAAAATGTCGGCGGCATATAGACGGCAAAATAAGACAGAAAGCATTAGGGTATATTTTTACACCTACAACAATAAGAGTTTTTTTATAAAACTTTTAATTAAATAATAGCAAAAGAATACAACGCGTTTTAATATAAATGTATATGGATATCTTTCCAAATGCAAAATAAGATCGGCAGCGGCTGCGCGCCAACTTGCCGCCGATGAACTTTGCCCTCTGTGACAATTCGTGCCGTATTATTTACATATTACAGTAGCGTTATTTATTTAGAATTTTGAAATACATAAAAGAATTTAGCCTAAAAAGCAACAATTCGGTTCTTGAAAATAAAATAAAGAATTTGTTAACTAAAGCAATGAATTTTCTAAACTTCAACAAGCAAAGATTGCAAGAAAAGACACAGCGATAAATCAAACAGATTGTTTTTTATATTTCGCTCTCCTTCGGTTAGCTTCTTCTGGACAGGAGAGCGAAATATAGACCAAAATCAAATATTTTAATAAAAACGACCTTCAGTTTTTTCAATATGAATTAGCAAAAAAGTGAAGGAAAAGAAGTAGAGAGTTCACGACAACTAATTGAAGGAACCATTTCCAAAAATAATCAAACATTTTTCAAATAAAAAAGACCTTCAGCTCAAGAAAATAAATATATACCCCCCTAATTCATAAAAATTATTTCAGGCCTATAAGGCTCTCATTTAACATATTTGTATGGAAAATTTGTCAAATAAGAGTTTAATAAACCTAAAATATTTATTATGAATAAGACCCATAAAATATGAAAATGGGGTAAAAAAAAAAAACAAATATTAAATATTGAAAAAACTTTTATTTAGCAATAAAATCCAATTCATTATATATTATGGGGTTATGCTCATCAGATTCATAGAGTAGCCATGACAAAAGTAGACAGACAATCGGTTACTGTGACCAATTTAAGAATTGCCATAACCATATTTTCATTGCAGCAGGTTTTTTTTAATTAACAAATATTTTATCGACTTACTCATTTCCCAACCAAGTTTTTTTCTGAGTGTAGCTTAAGCTGGAAGTGCCAAGGTGACTTGAAAATTTCCTTGAATATTCTGCGGCAGTTAATGCATCATAACAGGCTTCAAAAATATATTTTCAGCCAAAAAAAACGGAAACTAAAAGATTTTTGACTGACTACTCGCTAGAAGAGCTGCTTCTTCAACAGTATTTTTTTTTATCTTTTGAGTTACGACAACTTGGCCGCAAGTGAGCGTTATATTAAAGTTGATCAAAACAAAATTACCATATTATGAATATTAGTATTTACTTTTTCTCAAAATATTTTTAGCTTAACTTGAACTAATTAACATTCAAAAAAAAAAAAAAAAAAGTTGATTTACCCAGAACAAATGAAAAGGGCTGGAAAAAAAAGTTTATTAAAAAAACACCTCCAGCTGATAAAGTGTTTTAGATTTCATTCATATTCATACATTTTTTACACTTGGCACTTGGCAAAATACAGACGACCAAAAAACTTATTTTATATTCAATTTTTTTCTTCAATCAATACACAAAGGACAGCTGGTTGGTTGTGTGCTGATCTTAAGGTGGCATAAGACCAGAAAGAGCTGTCTGTCTATTAACAGCAAAAAAAGGGCTGTCCCCATTCGTTGTCTTCTTAATCATAGAAGCATCAATCATTTTGTTCTTTCTGCTGCTTGGAGCGTGAGTTTTAGATTTGTGCGGACAAATATTCGATTAAATATTGAACTCAATTTGTAATAAATCATTGACGAATGATCGATACAGAATTTATGGCATCCATAAGATATTTTTATTTCTTTGTTTTTTTTCTTCTTTATTTGCTGAAAGAAAAAATTCCTAACTGCTGATTTTGGGTTTTTAAAATTTCATTTTCATATTTAATGAAAATATGGATTTTGTTTTAATTTGTTAAAAAAAAAACACACATTTAAAAAAGCAACTGAGGAAGCCGACATGTGAACTCAATAGTTCATAGTAACGAATGATAAATTCTTACACCGCTATTCATAAAAAATAAAACGTTGCTCAAATACATTTTAGAAAAAATTTTATATGAAAAATTTCTTTTAAAATGTGTTTCAGCAATGTTTTATTTTTTATGAATACCGGTGTTAGTAAATTGGGACTTTTAAAAACTTGTTCTACACTGTTATTATTGCCCATTAATTCCTGTAAAAATTTATTGATATTGAACATTAAAAATATGAGTCACGAATGACAAACAAATTTGCAAACTAGGTTTTAAAATAGATCTTTCTATTTGATTTGTGACAACACAAGTTGAATTACTAATGGTGATTAAATTATAATAAATAATCAAGAAAAATGCAGCTGTTTCGAAGCCGCAACACTTCACGTCAGCACTCATGCAGTCTTAGACTCAGGCTAAACAAATTTAATTTAATATTTAGTTATTTTAACCCCTTTTTTTCTTATATTTTATATATTTATTTGAGCTTAAGGTATTTTTATCAATTTAAATCCAAAAAAGCTATGTAAAGCTATGATAATGGCAACAACGGCAAAAATCAATTAGTAAACAATATTAAATTAAATAATTTTTGTCCGGATTTGTAAAATAAATAACAGGTGGGCCAAAAGAAATCACCCTATTGCAAGTTGCTTTTATTTTGCAAATTGCGGCGAAAAAACAAATCTGTTTTTACATTTGTGTAAAATACAAGTGAACAAGCCATGGAGCGATACACACCCCAAGAACGGGGAAAACTCGGTTCTATGACGAAGTGGGCTATTTTTCGATCAAAATCATAATCAGGGATGAGGCTCATTTGCCATTCAGCGGGTACGTGAACAAGTAAAACTATCACTTCTGGGGCAAGGAAAATCCACAAGTGATGCAGGAGGAGCCATTACACCTGCTCAATGTGACTACATGGTATGCTATTCACGCTGGAGGAGTCATGGGGTCAACTTTTTATATTCAAGGACGTCAAACGCGCTATAGTGCCATTTTAACCGAGTTTTTTTCTGCCACCATTGAACTAATTAGATCTGGAAGACATGTGGTTCCAACAGAAGGGAGCAATGACATACACGGCGTGATGCATGAGGAGCCATTACACCCGCTCAAAGTGACTGCATGGTGTGGTGTTTACGCTGGAGCAGTCATTGGGTCAATTTTTTTTCAAGGACGTCAAACGACTGCGTGCTATAGAGCCATGTTAACCGAGCTTTTTTCTGCCGCCATTGAACTAATTACATCTTTAAGACATGTGGTTCCAAAAGAAGGGAGCAATGGCATACACTGCCTGAAGCACATTCGATATTCTGAAAACCAAACAACACCGGATGACTGTGTGGTGCACCTGTTATTTGTACAACGAATGATCAATATTTATTAAATTAATATTGTTAATATTCATTCTTATTTGCGATTATTGTTCATAGAGAATTAAGAAATTTCTATGCTTCCAAATTTAAATTTTCGTATGGTAAGGGGGTGTACTACGGGGTCACTGTGTACCATGCATGAAAGATTTTTTTTCTTAAGGGGCGTGTCAAAAAACCAAGTTTTTATATTCCAAAGCAACATATTATTTTATTGAAATATGTACAATACTTAAATCTAAATTAGCGAAGGCAAATTTTCTTTAAAAGTTCAAATATTTGCTAAACCATTAAACTCATTTTAAAAATGCCATATTCCAATAATAGTTTCTGCAATTCCGCTTACAAAACATTGTTTGTCCCTAAAAAGAAAAAAACACATTTATTTAATTAAACAAAGTAATTATATAAAGTTGTTGATGGTTTTCCGTTCCAGCACTGGGAATAGAACAAGAATGTTATTCCTAATGCAGTGCCGTCTAACATGCAACGTTGGTAACATTCCTTTGAAACTGCACTCAACAACTCCCCTTCGAAAAGTCGCACGTAAACGTTTTAAGCCCTTTCGGCCACTATTTCCACCAATAGACAAATTATGGTGGACCAAAGAAAAAAAAAAGCAACGAAATGTAACGAGAAAAAAACAGAGCTTTCGTCTTAAAAAGTTGGTAACTTTATTTTGCATATAACGACAGCATAATCAAGTTGGTTGTTTGTTGCTTTTGTTAGTGTTGTTGCATGTTGTTACCCTTGTTTTCGTATTCTTCAGTTATTTGAGGTTTTGGTGTATTTCTTTGAAAATGAATTTGTTTTTTTTTTACATATTTTGCATTAAAAATCGAGTCGGTTTTTTTTATTATTTTTTCTTTTTTTTGCCAAAGAATAACATTTGCCACACCAAAGAAAAATAAAAAAAAGAACCAACTGAAATAAACATAAAACCTCAAACTGTCCATCAACTTGCGGTTTCGTTGGGTTGTGCAATCAACCAGCAAAATATCGGGAGACTTACAAGTACAACAACAACAGCAAAAATAATAAAAGCAGTCAAGCAATTTCAAGTGTTGGTGGAAATGGCAGGCAGGCAGCAGAAATATAAAAAAAATTAACGTTAAAAAGCACGAAGAAACATTTTGTAGTCATTTTGGAATTGTTTTCTTTGGTAGTTGTTTTAGGTGCATGCAGCAAAAATATGTACATGTATAACAGGAATATGTAAAACAATTCATTGTATATTGACAGTCTAACAACAACAAATGACTGCGTCTGGTATACCTGGTGCAGTGCAATGAAAATATAAATAATAAAAAAAAATTAAAGCTTCTCATTTTAAAGCTTCCATTTTTAATTGAACTTCGTAATTAAGCAGTATCAACTGTTTGTCAAAAATAGGCTTTTAAACTGCAACTGGCAACGTTTTTGCAAGTCCTTGTAAGGATTAATATATTTTGAAAGGACAAGAGAAGCACAATTTACAACTTGTTGGCTGGGGGACAGCCAACAAGGGTTTGTTTCTAGTATGTTATTTTATCTATCATTTTTTACCTTTATTGTTAAAATTAACGACACTATTTTTTAAAGCTTTATCTTTTTTAATTTTTCGATATTTCGCTAACAATTGCTAGCGAAATATCGAAAAATTAATTCTAGAAAAATATAAAGACCTAAGGCTTAAAAAAATTGTGTTGTTGTTAATTTGTTTCTAGTATTATATTTGCTGGTATGGCAATTAATAAATTAATAATCAAATTGGGGGGGGGGGGGGGGTGTACATTCCTTTTGGGATAAAAATATATTTTTAAAGGATATCTCACTACTTTTCAAATGAACTTTGCTTTCTATTTTTTGCAGGATTAACTAATTGCCAATAATAACATATCAAATTGAAATTAGGAACGATTTTCGAAAGTAATTGGAGAGATTAAGACATTTCCAAAAGACAAGAGAAGCTGAGTTCATAGCTTGTAAGCTGGGGAACAGCTAGTTGTTTTGAAACTACCACGGTACTCCTTAGTATTGCAATGAATAAATACACAACGAAATAAATAAATAAATAAAATAAAGTTTTTAAATAAGTTATTACAATCGACCTTTTTAAATTAGATAAATTGATTCCTTTTATGGTGTCCAACCAAAATGGGCTTTCAAGGTCATTAGTTTATCTTTTCATTTAAAAGAAAAATTACATTTTTTCATTTAAATCGTTCGCGACGTTTCGTTGGTTTATTTCCAACTTCTTCAGGGGTAAATTTTTATTTAGTGCAATTTTTCTTCAAATTAATGATCTTACATTATTTAATTTATACATGTAGGTAAATATATCACAGTTTTGCATTATAAACTGGACAATCACAAACACAAAAATAAATAATGGGTAAAATAGCTAATTATCACAAGAAAATATCACAGGCAACCAAGTTTTATTTATATTTATATTAAAATATTTTAAATTAATATATTTAATAAAAATTTTTTAAAAAAATAAATTTTGAACAATATTTAACTGGGGGTAATTTTTTTAATGAATTTTATTATGTCCCAGAATTAATTATTTGTCAAGAAATGGTGCAAATTGAAATTAGGAAAGAGTTTTGCAAGCCATTGTATGGATTAATATATTCAAAAAAAAAAAAGGCAGGAACAATAAAATATATAGTGCATTAGCTGGGGGACAGCTATTTATTTCGACTCTACCAAAATACTTATTAGGATCGTAACGAATAAATAAATCAATAAGGAAAAAAATATATATTTTTTATTTTTGGAAAAAAAAAACTAGAAGCGTATTTAACTGGGGGGTATTTTTTAATTAAATTATGTACTTTACCAGAATAAGCTATTTGTCAGAAATATGTTTTCAAATTGAAATTACAAAAAATTAATGTGATTTATTGTTAGGCTCAACATATTGAAAAACGACAAGCTAATTAAGATTTTTAACTTTTGGCTGGGGGACAGCTAATTGATTTAAGTCTACTATGATACTTGTAGTACAACCAATAAGTAAATAAGCGAAATAAAGTTTTGTTTATCGAAAATATATATATGTAGATATATTTTTAAACGATATTTTCACTGGGGGTATTTTTTAATTGAATTTTGTATTTTACCAGAATCAACTGCTTGCCATTGTTACTATAATTTATGGCTTACTTTTAGTCAAAGGGAATTTTTTATAATAAAAAATGCTTTATCTGCAGGATAAAATCCTGCTTTTAACTAAAGGAAAATTGTAATAATGGCTGTGTGAAATTTTTTAGACATAAGAATCATGTACAAAAAATAAATGTGAAAATATTGTGCATATTTTCCACGAACAACTAATTTTGCATTGTTTTGAAATCTGTTATGCTTCTTAGAATATGTACATACATATGTATTAATAATTTGCTATTAAAAGCACTCTTTTACAGACTGTCTCCAGTAAATGTTGCTGCATGCCTGCTTCAATTTTTTTCCTGTTTATGTGGGTACAAAAGTTTTTAGCGCAAAGCAAAAAAAAAAAAAGGAAAAACTTTTCAAAGTTTGCATATTGGAATAAATGGCTTTTATTTTATTCATTTCTCATTTCGTACTTTTGGCAAACCTTTATTTTTAAACAGCATGTGAAATTTGTGTATTGAAATGCAAATGTCTGTTTTGTTTGTGTGTCTGTCCGTCCATTCAGCCATCCAACCAACCATTCAATTCAATTCGTCTATTTGTTAGTTTTTTGATGCAAAATTGTACGTTGTTATTTGTATTCGTATGAATGTTGTTGCTGTTTAAAACCACCAATAAAATTGTCATGCAATGACAAATAACATGGCAGACATGTGGTCTTGACTTACAATACAAATTCAAATGAATTGTATATGTTCTTGATTTCACAATCCGCATATACATACATACATATGTACGTATGTATGGCTGCTTAAAAACATTTGAACATATTTAAGTGTCCCGCGACAGCGCATGTTACCGTTCACCAGCCTTGATATGACAAATTCATGTTGCTTTATTTTCAAATGATTAAGGAAAAGAAATATTTCGTACAATAGCTGAAGTCCTAAAATGAGATAACGAATGACAAAAAACCTGCAGCTGACATATATTTTCGAAAGGCTGTTATATACATATACACAATCAGCAAACAAACTACTCATTCACTACATATTTTTAATACATTTTTCGTATTGAACAATTTCTTATGAGTGAGTTTTAAAAAAATTTGTTGCGTAATTACAACGAAAATTGTTAATTAAAATTTTTTTCATTAATATAATGAAGTTTTTCGTTTTGGTAATGAAGAATTTACAGATATTGTGGTTTGTACACTAACCCCCGATTTTTGACTTGAGATTTAACTACAAAATTAGTAAATTTTCCTTAAAATTTAAGTTGGATTTAAAATAGCTTTCTGTTTTACAGCGTAAAATTATTTTTGGTAATTAATTGTAACAAAAGTACGGCAGCACAATGTAAGTGTCAAAAAATTATCGATAACTCAATAAAAAACAGCTGTTTAAACAAATTTGAAAGCAAGTGAAATGGTGAATAGTTTAGAAAATAATAAATTGTTTTGTAAAAATTATTAAAATGAGTAGCAAAATTGATAAAAGGACTTCCAATTTCACTGCCACAGAAGTTGATTGATTATCTTCTGGAAATAGTAAAAAATCAAATTATGAAACAAAAAAACAGGTGCCATTTTCTTCATTTGCAGAACAAAACCAAACTGTTAAAATCATATGGCAGTACAAAAAACTTAAATCGATTTTAAATGGGCACGGCAGGCCGTTTAAGTATGATTTAAATAGCAATTGTTTGACTCAATTTTGTATTTAAATCAAATTTAAACTAAAATGGCATTTAAAATCCAAGTCAAAAATTAGGGGTAAGAGAATTAACATTTTAGCTATAATGAATTTATTCCATTAGCGTTTTCAATTAATCTAATCAAAGTTTTCATTGTGTCATAGCATAAAGGAAAACTTCTTATTTTTACCGATTGAGTTCCGTAGATTTTTTAACATTTAAATTTAAATGGAAAATAAAAAGGGCGGCTTTTAAATGAAGTTTCACTTATTTTAAGGAGTGTTTTTAGTGCTTTATAAATGTTTTCTGTCTTTTGCAGTCGTCTATATGCCGCCGACATCTCGTTGATGCTTATTAACTCACCAGTAGACTCGGAAAAATTCTTAAAATAATATTTTAAACTTAACTACTTATTCCATAATTACCATGAACAAAATGAGAATCAGAAATGTTCAAAAAATCCTTTAACACAGTAGATATTTTTTTCGTTTAGCAACTGATTTGCTTTTCTTTGCAACCTTCTATACAGCGATGGTAACTCGTTTTATAGAAAGTTTATAAGCATCAAGGAAATTTCGGCGGCATATAGACTACTGAAAAAGACATAAAACATTTGTAAGGTCTATTTTTGGGCCTGAATTAATACATTTTAATTGGCTCTTAAAGCAAATAAATAATTAAATTCATATTTGAGTTTTCAGCTCATTTTACTGAAAAAGTTTTTCAAGTGTAGGGGTCACATAATTTCCTTAATAAATATCACTAAATTTAATTACAATATTTATCTTCCCAGCTCACCGTTTTTTTTTTTTAATTTATATAAAATCAAATATCTTATTATATTGCAAAATTTGTTGAATCTACTGCGGAGTAGCACCCAAAAATGCCTTCGTTTATAATGAATACATTTCATCAACGTAATGAAATAATTCATTGATATAATGAATCCCTGGGTATTAGCAATATACAACAATTTGCTCAGTATACTTAACACACATATTGGATTATATCAAATATAAACTAAAAATGTATAGTCTCACATTGATGTCACCATTCTACACGCAGCATTTAACAAACGAAAAAAGAAGAACAAACATAACGAATGAAAATGGCGACTGCTTCACAGCAATGAAATCTGCAGTAATAATAACAACAACAACATTAATGCCGATTGCCAACAACATGCTGCTCAGGCATTAAAGCTCCCACGCCTTCAAAAGATGTTAAAAGTAAAAAAGGTAAAATAAGAAAGAAGTATGAAGCATTTATAAGGAACAACAAATATGTATGTACATAGTATGTAGAGGAATGACGACGCTCTTAAGTTTCTTTAAACTTAAAATTGGAGGGAAAAATATATGTATATATATATATATATATATATATATATATATATATATATATATGTATATATATTAACAATTGTATGCGCTTGGCAGGCAAAAGTACAAGGGAAACAGAAATACACAACTGGGTGACTGCAATGGACGAACAGGCGAACGAACAGAAGACAGGCCTGACTAAACAAATTTGTGTTGGTGGTTGGTTAAATGCCAACAAATAATGCAATAAAATAAAATTTTAAAAGAAATAAACCAGACAAGAGACTATGTGTTCGTCCAATGCAAAGACGACAGATATCACAGTAAGTTGAGGTTCACTAAAACAAAAATTATTATTTCCAAGTACGAGGAGGTTTCAATGAAATTAAAGCATAAATATTAAAGAAAATTTTTGGAAAAATGAAAAGAATTGGTTTAAAGAGGTAACATTAAATCTTAGCTATAGTTATAATTAATTAATTTACCGAAATACCCGTGCAAAGTATTTCGTGAACTTTTGATCAGAGCGGAGGTATTGTTTTGTGATGTATAGTCGTAATAGGTGAACGCCTGATTGTTGTTTTTTTTTCTTGGCTTATTTAAAAAAGAATTTCATGTTTACTACACGTTTGTTTGGCAAATTATGTATATGTAGATATTTGCCAAATAAGATCTTAATATACATGATATATTTTTAAAAATAAATGCTTCAAATGTAAACATTCGTAATAGGTCTTATCGTGGTCACTGCGTTGTCTTTTGGTTCCGTATAGTCAACGTTTTGCAATATTGAAGAGGTTACCGTTAACTGTTGTCAGCTGGATAGTGTCCAAGTTTAACCCATTTATCGGTATATACACTGGACTGTAGGCAGCCAAATTAGCAGCAGTTAATCCTGGCTTATTCGGCTGTGCAAAAATAAATGTTCTGTTTGATATGTATAATATCTGTTAACTCTTTATAGAATAAGCTTGAGTCACTCTCTTTTAGTAATAATAAAGTTAAGTTTAAGACGTGATTTGTCTTAAACTAAATGGTGTATTATTGTTGAGCTACATAACACTGTTTTAATACATTTTTTTTCTAGGACCCAAGTGTGCCAGTTTCACTACCGGCGGCCCCCATAACATAACATAACGTCCACAACTACTCCCCATTTTCATTTTTTCACCCACCAATTCCTCTTTCCTATTTTTCTAGTTCCAGTAAAATGCAATGCATACATCATTCATCATTCCCTGAGTACTGGTCTCAGTCTAAAAAAATGTCTGACAAAAACTGTTAGGTTAGATTGATTGGAGGGGTTTGCCTGCCCATGTCTTGCGACATACACCTAAGCCAGTGTAGGTTTGTTGTGCGCTCCGTGGATTTAACCGTGATACACTTTGACCCATAGGTCTATAGGAACTCCGTGTCATTCACAAAGTTCCTTAACTTCCTCCAGCATATGCCCCGTAATTGGGTTATGTCTGGTAAGGTGTCTCTCCCAAGATGTCGGGATCGTATTTGTGAGAAGGCGGGGCACTGGCATAAATAACTGTTATACATGGAGAAAATGCAAATACATATTCAAAGAACATAGAAAACAAGATGGATCCGAAAAATGAGCCCTGAGGCATACGAGATGTAATCATGCCTATGCTTGAGTTTAACTCATATACGGACACGCATTGAGATCTTGCCATCAAATACGATTGAATGAGCTTAAAATCAGCTACGGGAAAATTCAATTCCTTTTTAAGTTTGTTTAGAGGTACATTATGGTTGATACATACGTTCAAATGCTTTAATGAGGTCTAGAGATACCATCATACAATCTATACGCTTATTAAATTTTTCACGTATTGAGTCAGGCAGCGAGAGTAACAACCATGTTGTACTATGGTTACGGCGTAAAGCGAATTGATTTTGATGAAAAAGGGTGAACCGCTCAATATGGGCGGGTAATTGCGTTTTCATAATATTTTCTACTATTTTGGACACTCCCGGTACTAATGATACTAATTGGCCTTAGATTGCTTACATCATCAGTCTGTTTATTTTATATTAAAGGAATTAGCCGGCTAAGTTTCCAATCACATTATTTAAGGGCAACAAAAAGGGTTTCAAATTTCATGAATAACTAGATACGGTATTGATTTGAATCGATTTTGCTATTTAAAATAAAATACATTCCGCCATATTAAGTATGTGACTCGCACATTAAGTATTCCGTACTACGGAAGACCTCAAGTACGGGCATTCGCTACTCTGCCGCCTTTCTGGCCTTCCAACTCAATTCGCTGAAAATCCAATAACTGAAATCGAAAAATGTACTTTATATGACAAACAAACTTTTTTTCTTTCAATTCGTAACCCTCCTCGTAGTGGATTATAGAAAACGATGGTGTTAGTTACTTTAAAGTGTGCATGTATCAATATTTAATGCTCTTCTCTCCTCCCACCAATTCGCTTTGACTTGGACGCTTTAACAGTCAACTGCAACATAATCATGCATTGCATGGCCAAAGAGGTTACATGCCAACAAGGCTCAAGGGCCAACCAGGTATTAAAACATGGTTTCAAATAAAACAATCAAAGCAAAAAAAGAAAAAATCTATGTACAAATAAAAAATCAAAATAAAAAAAAATCAAGAAACAAAAAAACGTTAAACACAACTGAGAAAACGTGCAAAGATTTACGAAAAATGATAAAGCATCCAATGGATGGATGTTTAAAGTTAAGACAGATACAACAACAAATATTATCTACCTACAATAATAAATGAACGAACTTGAAGGCACACACAGCACAACAGCATCATGACGTTTTGGACCATGACGCCATTTTCGTGGTTTCGATTGCAGCTGTGAGTGAATTGCAGTATGAAGAAAAACCAGACAGACATATCGACCGACCAACGAATGTATAAACAAAAGCTTTCAATTCTATTCGCATTGAATTACTGATATTCTGATAAATCTGCTGGAAAAAAAGTGCAATAACCACAATTTATGCCTTCATTCGTATTGGTTTCAAATACTCGCAAAAATACCTTGCTGGTTCAAAACTTGCCTGACTGTGTGTTTTTTTTTTCGCAAGACATTCAATTCACATCAATCACGCTAATCTTAACACCAACAACAGCAAAAATGTAGGGAAAAAAGTTTTTTAACTTCAACAATTTTTCATTTTGTATTACAGAGCAGTTGAACAGTTGAATATATTGGAATACAAAATGAACGAACGTTTGTCGGCTTGTGTTTTAAAAATTGTATCTCCCCCATAATTGTTTGGGGAGCACCCTACACGGGTATGTTCGCAAATTTAGATGAATTTGTAGGTTAGGTTACTGTAGAGCGTTGCTAGTCAAATTTATTAAAATCAATGTTTTTATTTAAAGTTCAAAAGAATAAACGAGTTTATTGTTCAATCCTTTTTTCTTTAATTGATCTTTTTGAAACATGAGCCCCTGAGTTCAAAGACGGGTGCTGACGAGAAAGTGTGGCGGCTTCGAAACAACTACTTGTCCACCCTGCTAAAAGTCTTTGATGTCTTCTTTGTCTAATGTAATTAATATCAATCACAAGGATAATATAGAAAGAACTTGAGCCTGATAAACTTAATACTGAAATAATTATATAAGAAAAAGTTCGAATAATAGAAATCAATTAACATATTTGATTTCTTATTTTTGTACAGAGTATTTTAAAATCAAGTCCCTACAGCTACGTTAGGTTGTTGATGGGAGGAAATTGTTTGCCCATGTCTTGCGACATACACTTAAGCCAGTTGGCTTAAGGCCCTCTATGGATTTAATTATATGTACAGTATGACCTATAGGTATATAGGAACTCGGTGTCATTCACAAAATTCCTTAATTTCCTCCGGCTTTATGCCCCCTAATTACCTTACCCCTGGTAAGGTAACGCTCCCAATATATCGCGGCCGTATTTGTGAGAAGGCGGGGCACTTACATAAATATAGCTCCAATCTCTCGCTCCCTCTCTCTCTCTCCTTCGCACATGCTCTACATTCATCTCCTTTCGGTATTCTTATGAGGTTAAGATGTGTCTTTGAGTTGAGAGTGACCTGTCATAACTTCCATTATTATACTCAAATCGGTCTTGCTAAGTCTTAGCAGTCCCCTTGTTTTTTTTCTCGTCTGATTCCCCCTCGAATTCTTGCATTAATTAGCACTTCTTCACTATTCCAGAGAGTTAAATAGGCTCTATGTGCACATCCAAGGGTTTCGCTTATATTAAGCTTATGTTGCTCAACTCTCTTGCTCTTAAAGCAAGAGACTTTGCTCTCTTATTTTCAGTTATTTCCACATGTCTTGGCACCCATATGATGAGCAGTTCGCCATGTGAACTTCTTCTTTAAAAATGTTGATCACTCGAATTTTATCTCAATAAAAAAAATCTTTCTCAGTTCCGAGGAAGTAAAAATCGAACTTAAGCCCGATAAAAATTATTAACAATTGTATATCATATTGTAGTTCGACATAAACAAACATATTGCACAATTTTTTAGGGTTCAACTAAGTATGCTTATGCCGACATTCCTTGATACATATGTAAGGCATATAGACGTATAAATGCCTGCATAAATTGTTTTATTTTCAAAAGTTTAAATTCACGCTTTTGCAGTAGAATTCACTGAAAGTACTTACATTGAATGTAACTTCAAAAAAAAATATGCTTCTTTCTATAGAAGATACTTTTACAAAATAAAGCGAAAAAAAGGAATTTGTTGAATTCTCAAGATTTATTGAAAACGTTTTATGGCTAAATTTTTGGTTCAAACTTTTCTGCAAACTGCCTTGAGAGGTTTAAAACCTTAATACCTTAAAAATATAACTCTAAAATAAGTAAAAAAAAGTTTAAGTAAAATTCTTACCCAAAAAAGGTAATTTTAAAAATATGTTTTGCATTAAATGTTAAACTGGAAACCAGGTGCAAGTAAAAATTTATTTCCATTCATTATGCATTTGCATTTGTGTTTTACAAACCACTGGAAAATTAAAAAATTTTTCATTACAAAATATCGCTAAAGAATTAAAGATTATCGAATTCAGTCAGTGATAGACTGGATTGAAATTTGCGAGAAATGTGAATTTTTTAATATAAAAAATGTCCGTTTCCTAAGCTTGATAAATAGATTTAAGACATGTCCTCCGAAATTGTTATTTGTGCACTAAGAAATCCGTACCTACCAAACTTCTGGCACCGCTTGGCATTGATTTAAGTACAAATGGATTGAATTGGTTTTTCCGTATTTGAATTCTTCCATAAGCTCAAGAATTTCTCAAGTAAAATTGTCGTGTGTGATCTAGAGCAGATCGATCAAAGTCCGCAGAAAGTCCTGAAAAAACTATCAAATTGAAAATGCTCGAACAGGCTCAAAATCGTGAAACTGGCAGTTAGAAACCATATTCTTCCACTCCTATCATTTTTGTTACATGTGTATGAATTTGTTTATTTGAAGTTTTATCTTTCATTTCAATCATGAAATACATTTTTTTTTAGTTTATGCCTTGCTAAAGTCTACTTTAAACGCTTTGTCTCTGATACACATAAATAAATTATATTTCTAAAATATTTTTAATCATTATCTTTAAATATTGACACCAAACATTTGAGATTTATTTGGACGTTAGTCAAAACTTAATAGTTATCCACCAAAAAAGCAAAAAAAAAAAAAATAAATACGAAAAACCTAGACTCCAGCCACACATATTCATACTAATAAAACCCCCAAAGGCTTTAGTTTTAGTATTTCTTATTTTTATTTGGCAAATGCTTGATTTATAGACAGAAATCAGTCTGGTCATAAATACAAAACGAATAAAAACCACAATTTATCATAAATATTCAAAATGCAAAAATATACACATTAATATTGTTGCCACAGAGCAGCACAAAAAAAAAACCCAGAAAAAAAAAACATTCGACAAAGAAATCAGATCAATAAATTTTATTGAAAAATAAAAGAAAAACTACCTACGCACTGCATACTTAGATGGTTCCTAGCAATTTGCAGATTGATACGTGACGGAATCTCTTACACCAATGATATATGGATATTGAAGAAACTTATGCACATTGAAGGCATTGGAGTCCAGTGAAGTGAAGTCAGCCAGAGCCCATGATATTTAGATGCAGACATGAATCGCAACCAACAATTGAACTTAAAGCGGGCCAACAAATACATGTACAACAACATCATACTGTGAATGAAAAAGGATCAGGCTTAAAAAACCTTAAACTAAAGTAAAAGCAAAGAAAGAAATAAACAAGTAAAAAATAACAAAAAAAAAAAAAAAGGCTGAGTTAATAATCGGTTTCACCAATAAAATACTCGTGCAAACAAAAAAAGATATATAGTTTTACAAGTTGTTGTTAAAACTTTGATTGTACTTGATACAAACAACAACAACAACAAATTTATATAAAGGTTTGTGCAACAGCAACAACAATAATACGCGAATTTGTGATAAAAAAAAATGTATGTCCGGTTTGAGCTAAAAATGCAGAGTAGTAAAAGTATGCTACTTTCACTTTCCAAATGAGTGGCCATTATGGAGCAAAATACTGAGAAAGATAAAAAGCAACATACTGAAGAAAACTGCTAAGAACTGACCCTTTCTTTTTGATTTATCTGTACATACTTCTATAGCAATGTATTATTTAATTGAATACAAAAACTACAAATCGTAGTAACCGCTGGTAACCCGTTGTATCAAAGAGTTGCAAGACGAAAAAATGTTTTCTGTCTTAAAGGTTTGTTTGAACATTTCCGATTCTCATTATGTTCATGGAAATTTTGGAATAAGTACTTAAGTTTCAAACATTATTTTATTGAAAATTTTCAAGTCTCCTGATGAGTTGATTAGCATCAATGAAATGTCAGCGGCCTACAGAAGGCTGAAAAAATCAGAAATCATTAATAAGGTATAGTTTTAGACCTAAAATAATATGGCGTTATTCATTTGGCAGTTTGAAAAGTAAACGTAAATAAGAAAAAATAAAAAATATATTTGTTTTCATGATATTTCTTTTTTATTATAAAGTTTGAACGTTGTCATTATGTGTGAAACACTCCATCACGCAAAGTGTTGCAAGCATTAATTCTTTTGAGGTAATTTTCGACTCCTTTTTGACACATATTGGGTGGTATCTCAGCCATAATTTGACGAATGTTGGTTTTTAAGTGCTCAAGAGTTAAAAGTTTATCTGCCAAATAAACGTTTAATAGACCTGGAATTTTTTTTTTTTTTGTTATATAAGCCAATAAAGAAAAAAACACGATCGCTCTGATCACCCATGTGGGATGAAGGCACCATGAGCCGTAGAGCTCGTAGCTCCATATGTAGGACGTTGACAGAACTTCAAAATATCTTAGAAACTGCTCTGATGTTGTGAGAAGGATAAACTTGATATTTTAAGTTGACACCCTTTAGAGAGATACTAGAGCAAAATGTATATTTCAATCTTTTTTAGTGATTTTTGCTTAACTCATTCATGCACATTTGAAATAGGAGTTCCATGCTTGTTCCATACTCAATCGTACGATTCATTCACTGAAAATTGCTAGCTAAATCTGATAGAATTCTGTCCGACTTTAAAAAGTCGCATCAAAATGGCCACACTATTATACTTTTGTAAGCAACTTCAAAAAGGCAACCCTGATCGCATAGAATAAGATAAGTTTTTGAGAATTTTCAAAAGATTAGCAAATCGGACAGACTTGTCAAAAAGTCTTTCACACACATACACTTTTAGTCCAGTCATTTTTAACAGATCGTACGATTCAGTAGGATAGTGAATCACGGCCTTTAGAGAATTTGAAATTTTACGAAGTATACTATGAATATGCAAACTGAAATTAATGAAAGATAACATTAATTAATATATTTATAAATGAAAACAGTTACCAAGCAACCTTTATAAAAAAGAAAAACTGGAACTTTTATCTTTAAAAAAAATTTAAAATTCGAACAAATTTGATGTGTACCACATACAACTGTTTGAGTAATACATCAAAAGTAAATATGTCATGCACTACTGCCCACAAAGAGAGCATATTATATTCCTTAGCTGTATCATAATTAGTAACAACGGCAGCCCTAAGCAAAACATACAGAGATAAAACAACCACAAACTTGGCCCAGTAGTTGACTGGATTGCATCAAATTTGGAGTATTGCGCATAATTATTCGTAACATCTACATGTATAAATAAAACAGATGTGTGTATAGTTTCATTTATTTTTACTCGTAATGCTCTATTTATTTATTTATTTTTTTTTTTTTTTTTTTTGAAAAATTTGTTCTTAAAATAATAAAATAGTAAAATGCAAATTTTGCTCTTTATTTTCATTAATAAATTCCATCTAAATAACGAAAATGGAAAAAATGTGTTTTTCTTTTTAAACTTCTTAAAAGTTTAACTTAAATACAGTAAAGATCACAACAACGACAACAGCTCACTTTATTTATTTATTTATTTTATTTATTTATTTATTTATATCAAGAACACTTAAGAATAGAATTCTTTTATGGTTCATTAAAATGTTACATTGACATATATGGTAAAACGGAAAAAAATATACAATAAAATATAATATATATATAATAAAAAAAATGTACTTATAATATAAATCTTATACTAATCCAGTATTATGTAAACTTTATCACATTATTATAATGTTTAAAAGCGAAAAGGAAGATATACAAAAATAAAAAAGGCAAATAAAACAAAAGGCCAACCAACTATCCATATAAAATTAAATAACAATCAGACTTTCATTTTTCTGTTTAAATTTGCCTAAAAAAAGAAAAACCAAAGAATAAATTAATTGAAATAACTGCCTAAATTGTGCTACAATTCATCTGGTATGGAAACCATCAGCCAGCCTACAACACAAATGTGCTTAAACGTTCAACTGCAAAGCTGAAAACAAAGAAAACAAAAGCACTGGAAAAATAAATAAAATTCAGAAAAAAAAGGGAAAACCCTGAGTAACATTTAGGCATCACGTATATGGCCGGCCATCAATCGTCCTCTGTCATGGGGACCGAGCAAACCAACATTTATAATGATAGGGGTGATGATCACAACAACTGCAAAGCAGCAGTACGAATAACAGAAAAAAGTGAAATAAATAAGCTAGAATTCTTGGATTTGAATTTGCTACAAAATTTAGTTACTCCTTTTTTATGCGGTTGAAAACAAAACAACCAAAAAAAAAAAAAATTAACACAATTTGAAAATGTAAAGCTTGAATCTACTTTCTTTTTACATTTGAAACAAATCCTGTTTTAGGAGTTTAATTACAAACTTTTGTTTTCCATTTTTTGTAAAGTTTTTTTTTATGTTTAAGTGCTTTTACCACCAAACTTTAAATTTGTTACTTCCTTCGAAAAGAAACTAAAAATATCCTATTAAAATTTGAAAACAGTTTTTCCAATTTTTGTTTTTTTTTTTTTATACAAACACATTGAAAGTTAAGGAGGAAAAAAAAACAGATTATTTGTTGTTTAGTTTGCATGTTATTCGACCATCTGCAAATTTCCTTCAAATAAAAATTGAGTTTCTCACACATTTATGGTACGATAATTGCAGCCAATTGTAATGTGGCAAAAAAAAACACACACACACACACACAGAAAAACAAATCGCAAAAACAAACTATTATCTTTTGCATAAGAGTAAATATTTTTAGTTTTAACAGCCTACAATCAATGGTAACTATTTTTCAATGCTTTTTCTATGAAATTCGCAAGGATTTCGGCAGTGGCAGGTTCGTAGAAGTAAAATACATTATTGGGAGAAACATTATTGCCTTGCATAATATGTATTTAATAATCGACAAAGCAAAAAACTTTAACGCAACATAAACAAAAGAGAAACATTAACAACAACTGGATTAACAAGGATTACTAGCGTAGCCCATGTATAGACAGACCTCTTTCACTATTTAGTAAATAACACTGTACAACACATGATTTCGGGACTCAATTCTGATAATTGTTTATGAAAGTAACCCCAAAAAGAAGAACTTCTGCATCATTCGTTTGGTCTTGGTACCTCAAATAATAATTTAAAAATTAATTTGAAGTTAGTAAGTATCGTGTAGGGGAGTTTGTCACGTTTTAGGCTCTTTTGTTAATCATTATTCGAGAACCACTGGTCCGAATAAGCTGAAATAAATTTTAAAAAATTAAGAACTACAATTCCTTTGATCTTTTTATACAACGTTTCGCTACATAAGCAAAAGTTTCGCAGTTATAAATAAATGTATGAAGAAAAAAAATATTTTTTGCCTAAAAAATTGGATTTTTTTTAAATTTTTAATTCATAAAAAATCCAAAACGGTAAAAAAGTGTCAAGTCCTATTACTTTCGCGTAAAGTCGCATAACCTATGAATAAAATGAGACCTAAATCATAAAAATCGATGGACGCGTTTCGCTTTTATTCACAATTAAGTAATTAAATTAATAATTAAGGCTCCTATGAGGCCTTTCTTATAAAAATAGATAGATGAATACTTAATTTATTCCAAATAGAGCAAAAGTAGCCGAATATATCAAGTAAAATATTATGTGTGTGAGTGTGTGAAGACTGTGATCAAGAAATTTCAAATCGGTATCAAAATGTGGCAAAATCAATTAAACTAAATTTACAATATCATATCTGAACGAAACGACTCGTAAGCTAACTGGTGTAACTTTAGTGTAGCATGTTCTTAACTGGTTACTACTCATTTTATGTGCATGAGAGAGTGAGTAGCAAAGAGCCCACCAGCTCCCACCAAATGATACGTTTATTCATTTAAGTGTGTAGGTGTTGCAAGGACTGCAGACAGTCGGCTTTTTTAGTTTGGATGGGAAAACCTCAAAGCAAATAAACTCCATTTTAACATGCAAATGTGATACACATATAAATTATATAGTCTTGCATAATGTAAAAGAAAAACAAATAGAGAAATTTGAAACTAAAAACTTCTTTTGAGAAAGCAACGGCATGCTGTCGTCTGCGAAGTGATTGACTAGAAATTTGCCGAATTTTTTGAATAGGGTTTTTGCGAATTTGATACCAAAGTAGAGTGGAGAAACACGCCTCTGTGTAATTACTAGCAGGTAGTAATTCAGTTTAGCTTTGTTGCGCCATAATCTACCACTCATGAAAAGCAAAACTTTCTAAGTCCCGTTCTCACTCACCACTTGACGAAAGATAAAGGAAAGATTTTATCGTCCAGGTAAACAAACTTGCATCCTCACAAGTATAAAATAAAAATGACGT
Source organism: Sturmia bella (assembly GCA_963662145.1). Classification (NCBI taxonomy): domain Eukaryota; kingdom Metazoa; phylum Arthropoda; class Insecta; order Diptera; family Tachinidae; genus Sturmia; species Sturmia bella. Next base: position 16,295,624 of record OY759172.1, on the reverse strand, counting down.
GGGGCTTAGCTCTTACACGACTTCCCCATAAAGTTGACCAGTATTGTCAGATTAGGTGGTAATTTAACCCCGAATTGGGATTAAAAGCTTTGGGGATTGGGTTACTAGTTCAGAAGGACTTTTATGCTGTAAGAATTTTATCTAATTTTTGGGGGATTTTCATTTAATATTACATATACATGTTTTTTATACCCTTTACCCCGCGGATTGCCTTTTATGTTGCGGGATTTGGTAACAATAGTGTTGCGATCTGGCAACTGACCGAGCTCTATGGGAAAGTTGGACATTTTTGAGGTTAAACGTACTGAAAACGATTTGACATACGAGCGCTATTTGTGTTGTTTACAGTAAATTAAAACATTCAGCTCGGCCCGAAAATGGAATCAAATCGTGACCATTTACGTGAGATCATTTTTTTTAAATCTTTCGATATGAAATAGCTCAGCAATAGTGCATGGATGAATATAATACAATCTTTGGTGATGAAGCTGTACCAAGAACCAGTTTTTGTCGATTTGTTCAATCGTAGACGTAGCTCACTGCAAAACGAGTTTCCTGAAGGTAGTTCAAAATCACTTATTGCTGCGCACAAACTGATTTGCAAGATCGTCATGTGAGCTATCGTTAGACTGAGATAACCTTAGGCACTAGTGGGACTAGCATTTAATCAATATTGCATAAACATTTGACTGTCGAAGCAGTTGGTTCGCGTGATGAATCGTATACCTACGCGTGTGAGCCTGAAAGTAAATAGCGGTCGACTGTATGGATGTTTCAAGAGGAGCAAAATCCAACAAAAGTTGTTCAAGCTTGAAACACTTCCCACTTCCAACCTGGAGAGTCGGTTGTTGCATTCGGTATGCATGTTTTAGAGATACCTCAATCAGAGTGGCAAAAATGCTTCGATAATTGGTTCAAACGCGCAAGTGTATAGATCTTCATGGGGAATATTTTGAAAACCAATAAGGTAATTTTCAATAATTAATATTTGCTGTTGTTCTCTAGTCCCGAAGTATAAAAGGCAACCCTTGTAATAGGGTATATATAGAAAGAAAGAAGAGTGATGTCCAAAAGGGGAAATAGACCAAGAGAAATAAAGACCAATTTTTATATATAGATTATATAGCGTATGGACATTTGAAACAAACTACAATGCGAACACTATTACGTGTCCGTAATTTAATATTCAATGAAGTGAAGTTCAATTACTCTTCAATGGGGATTTTTGGGGATGAAAAATATTAAATTAGGGACGTTACTCAAAAATAATCTCTGCTTACAACATTTTGATATGAATTTACCATATCAAATTGAATTGTTTGAACGATAAAGGTTTGAGCAGTAAAGGTTGAATTTACCACTTTATGGCTCACCTGCGCTAAAGGTACCTTTAACTACCATCTGATACATTTGAAGAATGACCTGAAAGTGATCCTAAAGTTTCCTTAAACAAGTGAATTATTAATTTTTATTATTCGAACTTTCTCCACTTAGTTATTTGCATTATTTTTATCGAGCTTAATTTCATTCTATTGTCTATACTCCCGCTTTGAAACAGCTAGTGGTGCCCCAGCTAAGAGATCTTTGATGTGTGATTTAATTAAATACCAATCACAACGCTAAAATATAATGATTTTTATTCTAATAAAGTAATAATAATAATGTCATAGAAATAACAATTTTTTTCGGGGAATCAAAACTGTTGTATTAAAAATTCTGGCACCGCTGGGTTCAACAGCTGCCACTAGTAGAGCTCAACGGTGGTACAACAGCTACGTTTTATAAACGTAACCAATGTGCTGCAATTCATTTCTAAATCGACTAGTATTCACCCCTGCTTAATGAAATAAATGTTTCGTTTTTTTCTAATTTATGGAAGAAAGAAGCAAAAGAAAAGAATTTTAAAAGCTGTAAAACATATCATTATGATGTGGTATTGGCACTTTTAATTAATGTTTAGCATACGATAACAATCATTTGTCAAACATACTAAAAGAAAACATGCTTGAAAAAAACAAAAAAAAAAACATTTTTGATTCATTAACAAAAGTCTGAACAGCAAAAAGAAACAAAGTTCATTCATTAAAATTTTAAAGAGTTTCGTTGAAAAAAAAACTGCAGAAAACACCCCATTTTTGCTTAAAATATATTTTAGTTTGTGCAAAACCAAACGGTTCAAGAATGTTAATGATTTTTTTTTTTATTTTACTTTACAGTTTTAAAAAAATATTTAAACAAAACAAAATACATGAATTAGATGGAAAAGAAGCTGAGAAAAATTGCTAAGAAAAAGAATTCTTAATAAAAATATTTAACAAAAATACAGAAAACAAGAATATATTTTAATTCTTCATGGTCGGATACTTAAGGCTCAGCTAAAAAAAGAATTTGGTCACTAATCCCATTCTTTAGCAAACAGGTGGACCAGAAGAAGTCGTCCGATGTTGTCTGGCTTTCAGAATATCGGTTGTGGCTCGCACAGTGTCTGCCGTTGCTCCGTCCTGTACGTCCACACCCAATTCGTTCAATTGCGGCAGAAAAAACTCGGTTAACCTGGCCCTATAGCGCGTTGTCGTTTGACCAGCGGCGTCCTCGAAAAAAAAACTGCTCCGATGACTCCTAAAGAGTGAACAGCTCACCATGCAGTTACTTAGTGGGTGTAATGGCTCCTCGTGCATCACTCGTGGATTTTCGGTGCCCCAGAAGCGATGGTTTTGCTTGTTCGTGTACACGATGAGGTGGAAATGAGCCTCATCGCTCATTATGATTTTGATTGAAAAATTGTCTGTTTCGTCCTCGACATTGAGGACGGCTTGGGCGTAGGTTCCACCCGTTGATTTGGCAGTGATGAGAGCAGGGATTATGTTCTCGTAATCTACACCTTTTTACGCAATACACGTGCATCGTCCAGGGCTCCTTAATTCGTGGTTGATTGGCCAGTGAATCGCACAACGCATTACAGAGAAAACTCGTTCTTCAGACGTACAGTTCGAATATATTGCCTTAAGACTTATTTTTTTTTTCGATTACAATATAGTTCAAATCAAATATACACAAACACTGCTCCTTCTTTCACCCTCGCCAAAACCTATTTTGCTAGTTCCAGTACGAGATGCGGCATATGTAGAGGTCGTTCCCTTCGCAAATTCAACTTCAGCCTTTTTCTAAATGTTGTCCTTCAATTTTTAGTCTAAGATTCAATTAATTCAAAGATTTGTTTTGTTTGAAAGCCAACCCCTAATCATATTGTACCAAATCAAACCTTTAATTTCGCTTAAGTATTTTATAATTTATGAGTTCTCAATAAAACCGTTAGAGCGGCTTGCTTCTAAAATTGGATTAGACCAAAAGATACGCTTTGGCTTACGCTCAACTTGTGTTGGCCAGACTTAAACAAAAAAAAAGTCCTTAAACAATAGTAAATGGAAATAATCAAAAAGAGTTTTCTAAAGAAATTTTTATGTTAAAGGGTCATATTTCAAGGGTACGAACAGACATTTATAATTAAATCAAGACGTTGTTTTATACAGTTGTCTTTTTTTAAGGCTCTTTTTTTCGCTGTTTCTGCTTCTTTGTGCATCATCAAATAACGCTTAAAGCATTAACGGAAATGATCAACCATTTAGACGAAAAAGTTTGTAGTTGGAACTTTTTTGCTTCTTTGCAAACACAATCAAATAAAAGAGACTAAAAGATACAAGAAATGAGTAGTAATTAAGCAACCAAAAGCCCTTAAGGTATTCAATATCAACATCAGCAGTAACAAAAATTTTCAAAACTCTTTTCTGCAACACTGTTATCAATTAGTTGAAAAAAAATAATAATAATAAGAACACAGGTAAAGAATTAGGAGCACGCTACTTTCTTTTGCGCTCTTAAAGATGCTTATTTTAGATATTAAAATTTTAATAGCTACTTTTTGAAAAGATACCTCTTTGAAAAATAAACTTATAAATTGTACTTTCTATTTACAAAAATTCAGTTCTTCCAAAAAGTAAATTTTTTTACTTTTAATTTTTTTTTTTGTAATTTTGGGTTTCAAACAAAGGTACTTTTTTTAAAGACCGAAGACGCTAAATTTTTTAGGTCTTTGCCTTTCAAAGCCAAATTTCTTTTTAAGCCAGGTATTGCCTTACTTAGTGTAGAGCGCTGCTAATGACTGAACAAAAGCGTTATAACGAACTTAACTTATACACACGAATGAAGTAAATATTTTGGACAGTTTTTTTAAGCTTCAAAATTAAAAACTAAATTTGTCAGTAATCCATCAACGTGAAAATCATGGCGTTATAAGACCGACAACATTAATGAATTTTGGCGGTTGTTTGTAGGGAATATTAAGTAAAATTTGCGGCCTTTGGTTATTGTCTGCGGCTGAAATTGTCATAAAGACAGTTAGGTTTTGAGAATTTAGTTTTGTTTTTTTCTTTCTTTTGGAATGGTACGTGTCGGGCACGAGCTATTGAAAAGGATTTATACTGATTTTGTAGATTTTCTTAAGCTGCACGTAAAACTGAGTAATAAAAGGTTTTAACTACTCGTTTATGGTTTACCAAAATTTATTTATTTAAGGAAAAGTTTCAAAACGTAAGGGAATTTTTGCCTTAAAAACATGTTAAGCATAAGTATTCCTTGAAGCATAAGTATTCCTTGAATCTGATTTAGAGTAACAATATTTCAATTCAATTAGGCAAAAATTGGTTTTTAAAGTCATAAAAAATTATTAAGATGTTGAGAAAAATTCTCTTTTAAAAACAAAATTTTTTTTACTCAAATAAATAATTTTTAAACCAAGTATTTTTTTAAGAAGTACTTTCTTTAGTATTTTAGTGCTTTTGAAAAAAAGTACTTTTCGGTAAATTTACCTTTTTAAAAAGTACTTTTTAGAAAGTACTTTTCTAAAACTAAAGGGTGGGACACCAGGAATAGTCTTTGTCTACCATTTGGACGGCAGTACGCAGCCCTTGCTGTGCGAGTCAGTCTCGTACTTGGCTTAATTTATTTTGCTATTGCTACGGAGCGCTAAAGTTAAAGAAAAACTAAAGCAAGTATTTGTTGCAAGTTATTTGGCTGCAAACATTTGTTGAAATTAAAACATTGTGCAATGTTTAAATCAACAGCATGAAATAAGTACATATGTTTTGAAAAATGTTGCTGCTCTTCTGCTTTTTGTGAAAGCACATCATTTTCGGTCAATAAATTTAATGATTTTGTACCTAGTAGAAGAAACCTCTGAACTGGGGAATGAACTAAATTTAACAACTGTGCAAATATATATACATTTATGTGGACTGATGAATTTCCGCTCAATTTCAAATATTAATTCCTAAAAAATCTGTTAGAGTTAAAACTATAGCTTAACAAAACTTTTGTGCGATTTAATTGCAGTTTAAACTAATCTGCTGTAAATCTGTGAAACAATTGCTGTTGATTATTTTAGCAATACAAATTTGGTAAAGTTGCATAAAATGACAAACAGCTGATATTTTGCACAGCTTATATTTTAGTGATTAAAGTTTAAACGCTGAATTATCTTCGCTTTATGTGGTTTAAGAATTCACTGCTTCAAAGGTGTATCAGTTTAAAGGTAAATTTGAACCAAAAACTTTAAAAGTTGTTTATTATTGTAAAAAAAGAAAAAAACTTTAAACTGACAACTGATGATTTTCAAACAGTGTGGCAACATTGATTAGAGTTGATTTTCACATAGAGTTGTATTTTGTTGTGAATTTTGCTAAAAAAAAAGCTACTCTGAAAATATTGAGCAACTACTTTTGAGTATTGAGTTTCAGAGCAGTACTTTTTAGCAAAATTCTCAATAAAATACAACTACATTTTTACCTGAAAGAGTAACAAGTACTCAGTACTCGGTGCCCTAATACTTATCACTTCGCCAGCATTAAGAGCTACATTCAAACAATGTTGGTCAGAGTTTTGTGTAACAAAATTCAGTATATTATAAGAGTAAAAGTATTTCCCATTAACATGCAATTATCTTTTCCTTTTTTTTTTGTCTCATTTCTTCATTTAAAGAAACCACGCCAAGAATTCCCACTAGCTCTGGGTCAAGTTCACTTTAATTTCTTAAACTTTTGTGCCCGAAACGCAAGTATATAAAGTTAAATTCAGCCATATGTATTTTTATGCTGAAGACTTAGCAAAAAAACCTCCAAAATCTATGTATGTAGGTATGTTTGTTGTCTGTTGTAATTATATAGTCTGGTCGCAATTTGCGACTGACATTTAAGGTGAAATGGGGAAAAATGCAGGAAAAAATTGGCAAAAGGATGCAAGCACACGCATGTTAAACGTACAGGCTCACACGAATAAATACCTGCAACAAAAGCAGGATAATTATCGTCAATTTTAAAATAACAAGACTATTAAAATGATGCGTTTTTGTTTTCATTTTATACTAAAGGTATTTAATTTGTAATTTTTTGGTTTTTAAGTAAAACAAGAAGGTTTGTTTTTTTATGTACGATGAAATATTCAAATACTGGCGAATTTACCTAAACAATAATCGCAACAGCTTGAAGAAACTAAAAAAAAAAACCAAAATATATTTTCTTTTTATTTTATGCAGGTCTGTGAGTTGAAAACGTATATATGGGGCAAGATGTATAAACGGTCACAAGCTTTAGTCTGTCAGCTTCAATTGCTAATGTTTTTGCACAGAGTTTCGGGTCTTGTAGCACACTGACCACCGGACCTTATTTATACAAGCATATTAAAACTAAGATAATTCTTTAATTTACGCCTGCTTAAGATTTGAAAAACTGTCGTCTACATTTCAATCGTTCAGTAATGAATAATTTTTATACCCTTAGCTAAAAGGGTATACATATGTATGTATATAGATTTGTTAGGCAAAAGTAAAAAAATACCTTTTTGATTAATCGGCGCCAAAAATCGATTTAAGCATAAAGTTGCCAAAATATAAAATAATTGATTTTAAAGACTAAAAATCTATTATCGACTGGAATCGACATCGACTTACCATTCACTTTTATAAAGTAGATAGTAAATACTTAATAACGAGAGACCATGAGAAAGCAGGTTGTCGAAATCAAGGAATCCAATTTCATTTGAAATTAAGGGACTACATTTCAATCGCTTATATTCTTGAGACATTGGGGAGCGCCTGCTCCTCAACGCTTCAATCGTTATCTATATTAATAATTTGTAGATGATGTACCTGTTATTGTATATTGTATATAAAGTTTTTATAAATTAGACCGTAAATATATTACTTGCCGTAAACAGAATTAAAAATAAAAATTCTCATAATGCTGTATATCAAATTGAGTTCTTAGCAAAAATGTTTATTTCAATATTATTCATACTACACCATGCACTGCAACATGTTTCCAATTAAAGGCAACATGCTTTTATCTTATAAACAACATCAAAACCAATCATCATAATGAACACACATCTTTAATTCAAAAGAAAATCTTACCAAAGCTTAAGAAGACAGCAGTTACATCAACAAACATGCACCATCAATTGCTCTCATAAATATATTCTCTCTTCACTTAACGATGGCACTTTGTTCACTCACTACACTAAAAACAAACACTATTTAATAAAAACCAACAACAACCACACGATGGAATGGAACGATGACATTTTTTAAACTTTTCTTTATTTCCACTTTCGCTGGTAGGAATTACGCATTTTCACACGCTTTTTGCAAAAATATTTAAGGTTTTTTTGTTTTAACAAATTAGAGTAACGACAATGTGCACGTGTCTAAAGAGGAGATCTAAAGCGTGAACTCTTCTTAATTGTCTAGTCTCTTCGCTTCATTATGACATGACCAACGGCTTAATCTAATCGTTTAATCGTATCTACCTTTGCGTTTACAAAATATGATCAAATATACATACATACCCACATACATGTAACCGTTTCATCTCTTTTATTTGCCACCTACTAATAAATAACTGTATCAATATAATCACGTGTGTGCAGGTACATGCACACTTATATACGTATGTATGTATGTATAGAGCTCCACTTCTCTTTTTTTTGTCACATGGATAATGCTCATCTTTCCAAATAATCTCGTTAAATGCTCTTCTTTAAACTCTCCAATTAATTACCGGTGCACTGTTTATTATTGCTTTTTCTCAATTTAGTTCGCGGTTTTATTCTGGCACTTGCATATGTCGCTACTCTAATTTTTTAAAACGTTGATTTTGATTAATGGTTTTAATTGGTTTTTTGGTGTTAACAATTTAAAATTATTGTAAATCATTAAAATGTGTAGTGCATAAAATAAAAAACGTTAATTATTTTTGCAAAAAATGTATGTGAAAATGCTTAATACGCCCATGCGAAAGTGGAAACAAAGAAAATGAAAAAAAAAAATCATTTCATTTTCAAAGTGTGTTGTTATTGGTTTTTATTAATCGTGCAACCGCTAAGAGAAAATATATTCATGAGAGTATTTGATGGTTCATGTTTATTGATGGAATTGTTTAGAATCTTAAAATGAAGGTAAGATTTATTTGTTTTAGAGGTGGTTGGTTGCTTGGCAATCATGATGATTGACTTTGATGATAACTATAAACTAAACAATTACATTTTTAAATATGTTGCCCATTGTTGGAAACATGTTGCTTGCTGATGTTTACTATGTATAAAATTAATACCGGTGTAGGTATAATGGTTGGCAACTAAAAATCAATTTGATTTATTTACTCGCAATACAAAAAGTGAAAAGGAGCAATATCGGATTGGTGGAATGAAATTCGTATACGATACGAGTAACCACCAAAAAATATTAGTTTAACACTGAAAGTAACAAATTTAATTTATACACAGAAAGAAAAATAAGCTCATACCAAATTTGAAATTTTTTATATGATTTTAGTACGAAATGTTCTTGAAACGTGAAGAGCGGATAACACACAAGTTTACTTAAAATAAACCGCGTAGGGATTATTAAAGACATCATGCCAGTTATGGCTTAAACTGTTTAAGTATTCAGTGTTGATTTATTTTTTTCATTGCTGCATAACAATTTCAATTCCTGCTTGTATTATGCAACAAAATTTATAAGCAAACCAACAAACGGAACCATTCGTACGAATGGTTACAACTTCAGCTGGTAAAACAGTGTGCCAAAATTTAAGGTCAAGTGCAGCCACAAACCCTGTATTATAGACTTCTAAACTATAAATTAATATCTTTATTCAGGGAAACAGGTTTTGCGCTTATGATATCACTTAAATTGTGTATCACAAATCCATAAATAAATTTGGAGTCGCTTTCAACGAATCTGCAAACCTATTAGGTGACCAGCTCCACTTTTTTTTGAATTTCCCTAGTGCACATAATATTTATTCTAACAAAAATCAATCCAAATAGATACAAGTCAATTATTCATATGTTTTAAGCTAATGTGCATCTCAATTCATAATTATTATAGTATCGCGAAAATAAACAAAATTCGGTACCAGGTGCGAAAATTGCCAAAAAAAATTTTAATTTCTTTAAACTGATAATAACTCTTTATATATTAAAGATATCGCAAAAATAAGCAAAATTCACTACTGGGTACGAAAATCGCCAAAAAAATATATAATTTTTTTAAAATTGAAGATAACCCGAAAATAAGCGAAATTCGGTAGCGGATACGAAAATTGCCAAAAAAAAATTAAATTTTTTTTTAATGGCCATAACTCCTTAAATATTGAAGATATCATACAATTAAACGAAATTCCGTACCAGGTGCGAAAATCGCCAGATAAATTTTAATTTTTTTAAAATGGCCATAATTCTTCAAATATTGAAAATAGCAAAAATATCGCTTACCAGTTGCGAAAATTGCCAAAAAAAAAATTTTTAATTTTTTTTTAATAGCCATAACTCTTTAAACATTGAAGATATCACAAAAAGAAGCAAAACTCTGTACCAGCTGCGAAAACCGACAGAAAAGCTTTAATTTTTTCTTAAAATGGCCTTAACTCCTTAAGTATTGATATATTTTTTCTCACATAACAAAGAATAGAAAATGCAATACTTGCTGGGTGAATTTAGTGTTTTATTTTCAAATCACTTAAAACAAAACATAGTTAAATTTTACGTCTTTCCAGTTTTAAATGTGGCTCTTCGACCAACTTCAATGTGATGTGGTTTTCAAATTTCAGATTTTTGTATTCGAAATCAGTGGAGAATTTGAATGTTCTTATTAATTTGGCCAACGCAATTTTAAAGAATAAAGTGCCGTAACGCCAACCTGCAAATAAAATCATATCCAGTTTGCTTAATTATTTATGCATTATATACTAAACTGACGACTATTTACCAATACAAAATCGTTGTCCTTTGGTGAACGGTATAAAGGCGTATGGGTGGCGGGCAGCCACATTGGCAGGCAGAAAATTATCAGGATTAAACGTTTCAGCGTTTGGACCCCACAGCTCTTCTCTGCGATGTAAACGAAATATGTCAAGAGCTATAATTTGACCCATAGGCAAAGTTATGTCATTGCTTAGCGTAAAATCCTCATTGGAAACTTTACGAAACACCATTGGCACTATGGGCAAAATGCGCATTGTTTCATTGAATATCATATCCAAATAAGTTAACTCATCCAACTGAGTTATGGTCAGTTCGTGGTCATTGTCGTTCATTGTTTTGCTGACCTCTTCGCAAATACGATCCTGATACTCGGGATGCATGGCCAGTAGCAAGAGCGCAAAGTACAGAGTTGTTGATGTGGTTTCGAAAGCGGCTACATAAAATTGCATTAATATGCCCTGTAACTCTTCCTCATTAAATTTGTTTTCTTCCGAAACGTTGAGAAGAGAATCCAGTATGGTGTTATCTTTGGCAAAAAAGGTCTTGTCGCTTACATCATTTTTTCGGGCAATATTTAAGGATTCATCGAACAGACTTAAGAAAACTTTTATACCCTCCCGGGCACTTTTGTATGTATGCGATTCGATAAGATTACGAATCCAGTTGATGGTTAAAATTTGATGTAAAGAAAAATCCGCTAAAAATTGCAGGATTCTGTAAAAAAAAGTTTATTTTTTGGTTTTAGCTAAATTCACCCACAAACCCACCCACCCCACCAACCCAAGGTGCCTTGACGTAACCTGGCAGTAGGCTTTAACAAAAGTAAAAATAACAAATGGTTAAATTCTCTTTTTTCCGTTAATTTTCCTTGCTAGCTTCTCTTAACATATACAATATTTGCTTCTCTTATGAGAAAACTTCTCAACAAATTGTAAACTCTTCACAAATAAAACAAATCAGAGTTGAGTAAACAAAGCAAATATGAAAACATGTAAGCATTAGGAGTTAGCATCAAGTGTATTTAAATTCAAATATATTTCCTTTTTTAAATACACTTAGTTTAAGTTTAAATAAAACTGAACAGCAGAAGAAGCAAATTCAAAGAAAACAAGAGACAAATGAAAATTTCATTCTCTTTATACGTCCAAGGTATTTGTAAATAAATACAAATTCTAAACTAAAAAACAAACAAAAACTCATTAACTTGTATGTAAATCATATATCAATGCATCTGATATATGATTTAAATATTATTTAAGCGAGAACATACACAGTTGATGTTAAAAACTCTCACTCTCATTGGCCTCAAGCTTAAAGAATTTATGTATATAGAGAACATAATGAAAAAATGTCAAGAAAATATAATCAAAATAAATTTACCTAATCTAAATTTCACTACTCTAAGGCAAAATTCAAAAAAGTTTGTTCCAATTTTATAATAGAAGATTAGAGGCATGTTAAAAATGATACTCACTGTTCAAAATATATCGCCAAAGATGTTGGATTGAATTTTGTTAATTCTAAATTTCTCTTCAAATTGGTTTCTGTGAAAAATCAAAAATATGAAATCAGTTCATAGAACCACAACATTTCACATTAAGCTTGAAAGGACAACACTCACTTGTGGCATTGTTCAGAGTTAGAACTCGCAAAACAACTAGCATATCTAAATCCTCTCCTTTTTCCAAACTCTTGTTAATAATGTCCACAACAAATTTATCTATTTCAGCATTAAAGGCGGGTACAAATGAAGTCAGGTTTTTGTTTGAGAAAGCTTTGTTCAATAATTTACGGTGCTGGCTCCAAATTGGATCTAAAATGAAACATTTTATGAAAGATGAAAATAAATAAGTTTCCTTTAATATGTCTTACCACTTTCAGTTATTAGACCATGCCCAGCTATGGAGGCTATACAACCGTACAATTCCATGGGCTTGTCCACACAATTTTTAGCCGTTAAAACTTCTCTTAAGGTCTCAGGATCGGTTGTAAGATAGAGTGGGTAAGGACCCATCCAAAAAATACTATTAGGACCATATTTTTTGCCATATCCGTAAGCAGCATTTAAAATATCTGGAAAAAGACAATATGACAATTTCTACTAAAAAACACATTCGTCACAGCAGGCGACCGACTACAAAATGTCGCAAATAGAATACACACATTTATATAAGTGTTCATGGGGATATTTTTTTCGAGAACGTCCTGGTCAAACGACAAATTTTTTTCAGTCGCAATTGAACGAGTTTGGTCTGGAGGGTGCGTGGTTCCAACAGGACGCAGCAACGACACACACTTCGCAAGCCACAATCGATATTTTGAACAAAGCCAAACAACATCGGATGACTTCTTTTGGTCCTTCTAGTATAACTCTATACTACTACCAAAATCCAAATTTTCCACCATTATATAAAAAAAAATAATACAGTGACTAACAGCTTGCTTTCGGTGGCAAAACTATCGACTCAGTGAATCTATTTTGTGTGTGGTATTATGAAAAGCAAGCCTAATGCAATAAAAATTATTATCATTTTGAAAAATTTCAAAAAACAATGAAGTCGCCTGGGATGTACATTTTATCACACTTGATCGTATTGCTTGAATTTTCGACATGGAAGTAATACATAGTATAATGGTCTCAACTGCCCTTAAGTAGTACCATGGTTTCTGTTTAAGTATTTCATTACATTTTCTATTGCTTCAGCTTCAAAAATATTTAAGTAATTGGAGACAAGGCGACATGAAGCCGTTGCGACTGAAGTTGCAGTCGTGTGCTCTTGTAGCCTGCTGCGTCGCTTGTGTTTATAGCGCTAAACTTCCGAATGTTGTTCTCACAAACTATACCTAGTTTATTTTAATAAAAAAAAAAATTACATACGAGCAATAGTAAATATAAATACCTTTCGCTCTCAACACTTTGCCAAATCCCAACAAAGTGTGCCATCTGTTGGAGGGCACTGTATTGGCCAGTTTGACGAAAGCTCTGAAACGCCAGCGCTTAATCCACCATCCCATGAGTAGTATAACAACAATTGTTGAGAAAATTAACAGCATTTTGATCCGTTTGCCACGAAAAAATAAAATATTCTAAGTTTTCCCGATTAGCAACATGGTATTTATATGAAACTCTAAAACTTTAAAGTTAATTGTTTGTTAAATTTATTGAAATGAAATTAATGTTTAAATACCTGGCTCAATATAAAAACTATGGTACATGGAAAACAAGTAAATAGGCTGGCAAACTCCTTGAATCATGTGCAAAAGTAATTAATTTGCTGCCGCACACACAGCGGCTGTTAAAATTAAATACTATTAATTAAAACTGTTTCGTTCCACAATAATTTCTAACTGCTCAGTAGCAAAACAAAATAAATTTAGTCAAGTACGAGGCTGGCTCGCACACTTAGGGTTCCGTACGTACATATATGTAATGTACGTATGAAATGGCATATATGAATACATATGTATATTGTATAAATTTCATCTCTCTGTCTCTTACAGCTTGAAAAATGCGTTTAATTGCTACTTTATGTTGAATGGGGACACCTTGTGGTTTTCGACTTGTTGGTGTCATTTGCTGTTGTAAGGCATCTGAAAATACATACGCTGTGCGAATTTCGGCTCTCCGTCGCCTCGATGGATGAACTGCTAGAGTGTCCTACTAAGAGTCTCCGAGGTCGCAGGTTCGATTCCTGCCGAAGGCTTTGGGTGTTTCTGCAGACAAGCCAAAAGCTTCGCAGTTTTGTGTTTTAACAAAATAAAAAAAAAATTTCTTACAGTTCGAGAGTTATAGCTGTTACTCTACGTTGTAAAGGGACACCTGGTAGTTTTACAGTTATTGTTATTTTTTTAGTATTTGTTGTTGTGAAGCATATGTGAATATATATATATTATGCAAATTTGAGGGATCGTTTCGTTTGAGGATCGGTTCGAGAGTAACGGCTAATTGTTACTTTACGTTGTATGGAGGCACCTGGTAGTTTTCGATCTGTTGTTGTTTTTATCATTTGTTATTGTAGGCCATATGTAAACACATATATTGTGCACATTTCATCTCTCTGCCCCTTACAGTTTGGGAGTTAAGTCTAATTTTTACTTTACGTTGTATATGAAGTTCTGTTTGTAGAGTAGTACAGCTCATATAACTCGCCTTAAGTTGACATATATTGTTATCGCTTGTGAACACAGCCATATCTCTCAGTTCGTGCAAACAACACGCAATCACACCTCTTTGCTTTCCTTTTAATATCTGCTCATTGCTTCAAAAATTGATTATTACCCGCCAGCATTTCAAAATATTATAGCTGGTACTAATTTTTATTTTTACCTATGACCAGCTGACCCGGTCCACGCTGCTGGCCACCCTTTAATTTTTATTTGTTTTTTTTTTTTTGTTTAGGTATTTGTTATTGCAGAGCATGTGCAAATTTCAGCTCTCTAGCTCTTATTGTACAAAAGTCGCAGCTAAATTTTGCTTTTCAATGTACAGGGTGTTTTCTTTAGCGTCGGATTTTTGTTGCTTTTAGTCTTTGTTGTTAAAAAGCATGTGTAAAGAAATAGCTCTCTAGCTCTTATCGTTCAAAAGTAACAGCTATATTTTACTTTTTAATGTACAGGGGTTCCTTTGCATTTTGCCACGCCCTTCCGCCTCCAGACCGAAAATCGAAATTCAGACTTTACAGTATTACCTGCCAGAATATTCTGAAGATTTTCTGAAAATTTCATCAAAATCGGCCTAGCCGTTTTGGAGTCTATACGTTACATACATACATACATACACACAATGAATTTTATATGCATACATATATAGATGCAATTTAATTTTCAATACGCTTGTTTTCCAAATTCTCTCCTTTGCAGTGTATTATTTTTTCAAAAAGTATACCAACGTTTGATGATGCCGAACTGAAGAGTTACAGCAAGAAATCTCATGCCTTCTCTCTCTCTCTCTCCCTCTCTCTCTCTCTGACAACAGAGCTAATTACTTGGCCAGACCAACACTAGGTGGGCTGCCGGAAGTGTCGGAATCATGATACAACTAATCAGGGGCCAAATTCTGGCACTCGTGATTGAACGATTTCGTTATAGAATGCTGTGTGTTTGTTGCTCATTTTGTTTTTGCTCTACATTGTTTTTATTATCGAGTATATTCGATCACGAATGCCAGAATCCGGCCCCTGGTAACCTTTTCCCTACAATAAGAACAACTTCAATAAAAATAACATGCATTTTGTTTTTGTACAACTTCTGTAAACTGTTAAAAAGCCGCCGATTCTACATTTATAGAGGAGCGATAATAGAGCTCACATTGATATGGTGTTTCCTTTTGGCTGCCTTTCATCTCTGCATTCTCTTGACAGACTAAAGTAGTCAGGTGATTAACGGTTTAGCTGATGAGGCTACCTTATAGGAAGTAGGGTTGGTAATCAGGTAGATTTATTTTATTAAATGTCTGTCTTCTTCATAAACTCTCTGACTATTTTAACTAATATTTTTATAGTATAAGTAGGAGACCTTCCCTTAATTCTACCTTGTAAAATATTTAATTATAATATCTAGTTTTTAAGGTTTTTATATGTATGTATGTTATGAATTTGAATTGGAAAAATTATTATTCTGAGAACTGTAAAAAGAGAAATAAAGATAAACTTTTGAATAGAGTAGACCTGTTGCTCTGAACATCGTAAAGAAAAGTGAAGCTTACACTTATTAGTTGTAACATGGTCGGAATGCAGATTGGACAGGCTGGACACCTGCATCCATTCCTCTGGCTGGTTCAGGGCGGAACCGGTGGGAGGTGTCATTTCCCTACAGCATCTTCGCGTAGCGCAATGGGACCTTTCTAGTCCGTGACACATAACATAACATTGTATTCATTTATAATGAGTAAAACAAAAGTTGTTGTAAGACACCACATGGTAATGGAAAACATTACATTTATTGCCAAATTTATCTTTTTAACACTGTGCGACCATGATTTTTCATAACAAAAACGAATGGAATGACTTTATTTATATTGCTTTTTATACAAACATACATATTTCATTTTCATTTTCTTCAAAACTAATTTGCCGCTTGCCGTCTTTCCATTTTAAGCCGTGGCTCTTCCACCAATTTCAGGGTCATGTGGCTCTCAAATGTTAAATCTTCAAACTTAACATCTGTTGAGAATTTAAATGTTGTTATCAATTTTGCGAGAGACATTTTAAAGAGTAAAGTGGCATATTTCCAACCTATTGAATAAAGAGAAGAAAATTAGAAATCCTTGAACAAGTTTTCCTAAGCTTAAATTAGTTACCAATGCAAAATCGTTGGCCTTTGGTAAACGGTATGAAGGCGTACGGATGTCTGGCGGCAACATTGGAAGGTAAGAAATTATCGGGATTGAAACTTCCGGCATCTGGGCCCCATATGTCCGTACTACGATGCAAGTTAAACATATCGATACCAATAATTTGGCCGACTGGCAAAGTTATATTGTTGCTTAGCTTTAGATCTTCATGCACAACCCTTCGAAACACTATCGGCACAATGGGCAAAACGCGCATTGTTTCGTTGAATATCATTTCCACGAATTTCATGTCATCCAAATGGGCTGCTGTGATTTCAGTGTCACTGTCGTTTATTATGTTATGCACTTCCTCATACACACGATCCTGATGTTCGGGATACATGGACAGCAATAGAAGGGCGAAGTACAAAGTTGTTGAGACGGTTTCAAAGGCGGCAATGAAAAAGTGCATCAATAAGACGCGCGTCTCGTTTTCCTCGAGATCCTTTTGTTCGCCTACGTTAATGCAACAGTCTAAGACACCATATTCGTTGGCTAAGAAACTTTTCTCTGTTACATCATTTCGGGCGATGTGTACAGATTCATCAAAGAACTTGTGAAACACTTTGATGCCGTCTTCAGCGGCCTTAAGATTAAAGGGTTTCCAGAATGTTTGGACCAATTGGTGAGACATAAATGGTTGTAAGCAATAGTTCATCAGAGAGTATAAGATGCTGTTAAAGATTAATAATTTTGTTTTATTTTTCTTTTTAGAAGGGAATAACAATAACTTTTGTAAAGACCACTTTAGATGTGTAGATAGAATATCATGGATTTTGTTAGCTTTAATTTTATCAGCAAACAATTAACCAGAGGCACAGAAGTAAATTATTTTTGTGTGATATTTTGTTAGTGTTCGACGATAAATAAATAATAATTTTAAAAAGTTTAAATAAAACAATAACAAAACTTACTCTCCAAAAATTTGCGACATAAAGCTGGGGTTAAATTTCGTCAAATCCATGTCTCTTTTTAGTGTTGTTCCTTAAACAAAAATTACAACAAAAAGATTCATATTGAATTAAAATTAGTGATTGGTATTACTTACTTGTGGCATTTCTGATAGTAAGACCGCGCAATTTAATCATCATGTCCAAATCTTCTTTATTGTCTACACACATCTTTAATTCATTGATAAATTTATTGACTTCTACATTGAAAGCGGGTAAAAACGAGATCAAACTCTTATTTGAAAACACTTTATTGATAAGTTTACGGTGTCGAGTCCACGAAGGATCTGCATCAGAAAAAAATAATAATAATAATAATAACAATAAAGAAATAAAAAATAGATGTATGTACATATATCTCAAATACGGTCTACAATAGTCATCGTTTTGTTTGGGCAACGAACCAGTTCTTAGTCGCCCCTGTATTTGTATAAGTTAAAAGCAGACTGTGAATACTAAGGTGGGTCGTTTTAGCAATCGATATTATGCCATCAATAGTTTTTATCATGAAGCAAGAAAAAATTTCACTACGACATTTCAAAAAAAAAAATCCTCCGCACAATTTTTTTTTTTTTTAATGGAAGACCCGCTACGCAGGGCTGGTGCAGGGTTGGTGTGTTCCAAAAAAATATTTAACTCCTCTGGGGGCACCAAGGTACTGATTAGTTACAGGAGGCCAGGACTTTTCCCCCAAAAACACACTTACCCCGTGCCATTGAGTCCTTTGTGGGATTTCTATGACAAAATACAAAAATATATTCTTTTTTATTGACTTGACGCTTTGGAACTCTTTTGTACACATGCAAAAAACTATCGAAAACTCGATGACACAATATCGATTGCTCCATCAATTCACCCTAATCTACATTATTAAGTAAAACATTTCAGAAAGTGTGGCATACATCACTAAAGGGCAAACTATTATACTCTCAATTTTAATTTTTACAATTTTAATTAAAGCTTCGTATACACGTTTGTCAGATTTGACAATATTGTAAGATATGGCAACATTATTACTACGTTTATACGTAACCTGTTCACAAATGAAAAATATTCGCAAATAAATAACTCATTATTTGGTGCAAATGTCTTGCGTAAGTGTGAATGCAAGAAATCGTTGCTTTTTCTTTGCAACCCAACAACAAAATATACAAGGTTGCACTCGCAATATTTTTGCATTTACGCACCGCTAATTACGTGTTGCTTTTTTCGCATGAGTATTGCGTTTGCAACACTGACACTCGAACAGCTGACATTTTAAAACAAAGCAAACAAAAAATTGTAGAGATGGAGCCAACAGCAATTACCAAAAAAAATAAAACGTGAAAATTTAAAAATTGTGTATTAATTTATCAGCTGTTATTTGGAGTGCAATAAAATTTGCAAAGTTGTTAAAAAGGGTGCTCAATGTCAGTTGCAATATAATCGCAAATGCAATCAGTCGCAACCAAAAACGCACCAAACGCTGAGTACCGCTACTGTTTATGCGTCAATGCGAATGCAGAAAATTTGTATTTTTTAGTGAAGCCAGACGGTAAAAATGTAACTAATTGGTAACACTGTTAAGCACAACATATGTTCAGTAAAACACGTGATTACTATTATAATAATGAAGAAACAAAAAATTATGATATTTCTTGCAATTCAAGCCACAGAAATATTGCAAGAACGGTTCAACAAAAGGCATGCAACTTTCGTAATCGCTAGTGATGAAGAAGAAGACGCAGACTTCCTTTCGTGCAATTTTTAGTTAAACTATTTCCTTTCTGTCATATGATTGTATGTGTGCCACATCGAAGAAAAGTAATTTTTTCTCGCCAATATTTTTTTCGAGGGCATTCCCAATAAAAAATATTAAAAAAAACACAATTAAAATAGGAAGCCTCGAAAATGGTTCTTTTGCTATGACGATTTGGTCCCTGTTTGACCATCATTTTCAGTTTGCTAACAATACACTGACTCTATAAGGCTGTGCGGCAGACCAAGCTAAATTAGCGCATCCAGCACACGGATATCTCCAAATATTTTCCCGACATAGAAAAATATGAGAAAATGTTGGGCAGAATTCTGCCATCGCTATTGCTCGAAGACAACTAATGTAAACCACTAATGTAACGCTTCCTATGAAAGAGTTTTGCCAGGAAATCTTTTTTTAACAGTCTTCCTTACTTTAAGAATAGGTGTGAAAAAATATCTTACCACTCTCGCTTATTAAACCTGTACCAACCACGAAATCAATGCCTCCGTACAGTTCGATCGGTTTCTCTGTACAATTTTTAGCCGTCAAAATATCCTTTAAGATCTCTGGTTCTGTGGTTATAAAAATCGGGTAAGGCCCCATCCATAAAATACTATTTCGTCCATATTTTTGTTCATGCTCGTATGACTTTTGTATGATATCTAAAATATAATTTTTTAAAGCCGTTATCGAAAATCGCGCATTTTATTCAATCTCTCTCTGCAAGTTTTTGCATACCTCGATTGTTTACACTATTTTATATTGAAATATGCAAAAAAACACGAGATGTTTGAAATATTATACATACTTTTGGAACCGAGTAAAGCACCACAACGCAACAGTGTATGCCAAGGGTTGGCTGGCACTGTCTTGGCAAACTTGTGGTTATTCCAGAATCGCAAAAGACTTATAAGCCAAACGATTACAACTAGAACAAACGTAAGGATTATAGATATCATGACGAATCGTTTGCAACTGAAATTAAATTGTAAAAATGTTGTATTAGCGTAAATGTTTGCAGTGTAGTTCGTGTAAACTTGTCGTTTAATAGATTATTAACGCTTAAGCAAACAAACAATCAAAGTGTAATTTGTGTTCATAATCAATAATCGCAAACAATAACGAATTAATAAAATAATAACTGATTTAAGCATAAAATATAAATTATGCATAAAATAATATAATTTTGTATAAAATAAAAATCTTTTTAAATTTTGAGGAAATAAATATCGAACTAGAAAACCCGATAAAATTATTAATAATTGTAAATTACAAAGCTCACTACAAAAAAAATATTAAACTAATGCCTAAAATAAAACAACTACACATGAGTGGTTATAGCATCTTCCCACGACATATGCTTCGCTCTCTATTTATGCTTAACAACCTAAACAAGAGCGAAGCAACCTGCTTCGCCTCATATTCAAACTACATACATACATACATGTAGCTAATTAAATTTAGATTTAATTTAATAATTATCACTATATGTTCTGGATACTCGTTCTTCGACCTTTTTATTTAACTTTGTTAGGTTTTATAAATGAGCTTAAGGTCACTCAATTCTCAATAAATATATTTTCTATTTATTGATAAATTTTTTCGATATTTCGATACGCCTTTGTGTATCTTCTTCAGGAAAACACATTTTCCTGAAGAAGATACACACATTTTCCTGAAGAAGATACACAAAGGCGTATCGAAATATCGAAAAAATTTATCAATAAATAGAAAATATATTTATTGAGAATTGAGTGACCTTAAGCTCATTTATAAAACCTAACAAAATTATCACTATAAATATGCTTCATTTGTGTTCTTTATTCATCTTTGCTGGAAAAATGTTTTAAATATTTACCGGGGTCAGCTTTAGTATAATGGTACCAATTGTCCTAAAATGAAAAAGTGTGCTGCCAGATGCTTACAGATTTTGTACGCGAAGCCGGAGGAGAAAACCCCTTAGCCCGATGTTGATTTAAATACAAAATTGAGTCAAACAGTTGCTATTTAAATCAAACTTAAACGGCCTGCCGTGCCCATTTAAAATCGATTTAAGTTTTTTGTACTGCCATACGATTTTGACAGTTTGGTCAAGAAAAAAATTTTCATACCTATGAACAATTTTTTTTAAATAAAAGTAAAAAAATACGATTCTGGATGCTTGAAGCCGTTTACTAATTCGCGATTTTATGTTCTGCGCACACACTTTCGTCTGGCAGCACTGCTTTTACCAACATTTTTATACTTTTCTTAGTAAATTCCGCAACTTCAACATCGAATTATTAATAAACTAAAAGCCGGCGGCAGACTTCGACTTTTGATTTGGTAGGTCCATGACCCCCTCTACAAACCTATAAAAGTCATTTCTTTCAAAGCGTGACTCCGTTTTCTAAAGTTTCCCCATTTACCGCTGTATTCATAATAAAATCTTAATAAGCATTTTAACAACTTGCACCGGCATTAATAAAAAATAAAACGTTGCGCAAATTTATTTTAGGAAAATTTTATATGAACAATTTGTTGTAAAATGTGTTTCAACAATGTTTTATTTTTTATGAATACCGGTGTTAATATTTAATTATTTTGACCCCTTTTTTTCTTATATTTTATATATTTATTTGAGCTTAAGGTCGGTCTTTTAGAATTTGATTATTTGAGTATTTTGTCAATATTTTGCTCTCCTTCGGATAGCTTCTTCATTAAGAAGCTATACTCAAATAATCAAATACTTAAAAATTTTTTTTTAATACACCCGTTAAAAATGTTCTACAGGCAACCGTGTTTACTACCTGGTCACTTTACTTTCAGTAAATGTTAAAAAATTACTTTCAGAAAAATTTTTCTGAAAGCTGAATTGAAAGTTAGCAAATTGTGAGTGTGGTGGTAAAAAAAAAATTGAGTGTATTGCAGCTTTCAGGCCTTTACTTTCCCGTCTAAATGTTACGTAAAATGCCAAAAAAATCGGTCTGGTCTTCTAAGCTGCTTATAAACCTGCACGTAGATGGTTCGCACCCGCTTGCTTCCCTTCCCTTTAATTTAATTTTTTTTTTATAAAACAATAAATTTGGTAAAAGAAAAACTGTGTTATATTTCTTTGTCTATTTCTCAGTAATTATAAAACCAATATGGCAAGCAACCCCCAAGGAAATAGAAAGGACATTTATGAAACGATTAAAATAGGATTTAAATCAATAAATTTTCTGCTAGCTTCACAATCGGTGCCCGAAAACAGGTGTTTTATGAAACAAATCTTTATATACCCTCTTGATGAAAGCTATAAAAATATATTTCTTACTGAAAGTGTCTGATGAAACAATTGTGCCTTTTACAGAAATATTCCTGGCGAAATACCTTTAAGGATGTATTTTTGTTTTTTTTTTTTTTTTAATATAGTAGAGATATTTATTATAAAACACT
This sequence comes from Sturmia bella, assembly GCA_963662145.1. Lineage (NCBI taxonomy): Eukaryota > Metazoa > Arthropoda > Insecta > Diptera > Tachinidae > Sturmia > Sturmia bella. The sequence goes on along the minus strand of OY759172.1, from coordinate 16,272,874 downwards.
TATGTTATACGGGACGCCGGTAGTGAAACCGGCCCACTTGTGTCCTAGAAAGGTCCCGTTGTAATATTATAAAACACTTCTTTTAATAACAAAATATATTTAAAAAAAAAAGTTCAAATAAAAATGATCACACAATTCACTTATTTCAAGAGTTTTTCTTTGCACTTAACATATCCTTTTGGGATGCCTTTTTTAGATACACTTTAATTTTGATTGCCCGATTTGGGAAAGTTATAAAACAACACCATGTAAAAAGACATAAATTATTTTTGTAAATTTGATTGAATTATTTTCATTTTTTTGTCCTTTGCAAAAAAATTTTGTACCTTTAAGCAGCACGTTTTTAATACAGTGTTACCGAAATGTCTGTGAGCTTACAGCTTTAAAGCAGTATTTCGAAAATCCTGCACTTAAACTGCTGTTTATAACTGTTACCTTTTAGACTAAGTACCTTTGAAAAAGTTTTTTTGCAACTACCCTTTGAAATGTTCTCTTTATACTGAGAAAAAAAACTATGCGCTTCGACTACTTAACATTAAAGTTCACTGCTAATTATAATTAAAAATAATATAATACTAATTACACTAAGCGACAGTTAAATTAAATGCAATACTTTTTCCTTTATTAGAAATAAATTAAAATCACTTAAACATATTTATGTACGTGTGACAGCCCATCATAACGGGCGAAATTGAGATATTGGATGCACAGCGACAACAGACGTTTGAACATGTTGTTGTTCTCTCAATGACTGTTGATTAATGCTATAAACACATTCGCCACAGCACGCTACCGACTACAAAATATCAAAAAAAAATTTTATATGGTAATAGTTATATTGATGACAGCAGACAATCTGGCTGCTGGTTGTTGTCTGTTTTGTCGACAAAACAGTATATGCCATGGCTGCTTCACGACCACCAGGTCGCTCATCAGCACCCAAATTTGCTTCGAACCCAGGCCATGACTAATTGTATACTGCTTTTAAGCAGCAGTGCTCAGTTCTCCCGCCCCTTGAGCTCTTCATTACTGGATGTATATATTTAATCACATTAACCAGCTTTCCATTTTATCACTGTGTTTTTCTGTTGATTGGAATATATTTTATATTGTCTCATCAACATTCAATTGACATCCAATTGATTTTTGTGTTTGCTGCTATTGTATCAAAGGGGACTATGGTATCAAACTTTTTGCCTAGCCCAGTGATTTTTTAAGCCTTCATTTTAATTTGATAGTTGAACTATATGGATATACTGTATTGTTTATAATTTAATCGGGCTTGAGTTCGATTTTTACTTGTTCGAAATTTATGTAGCGTTTAGATGGGATACACTCAAACTTTTTTACCAACACACTCACAATTTTCTATCTTTCAACTCAGCTTTCAGCAAAATTGTCCTGAAAGTAATTTTTTAACATTTACTGCAAATAAAGCGACAGGTAGTAAACATGGTTGCCTACTCCACGGCACATACAAATTTTCCTGAGTGCAATAGAATAATAATTGTAAATTTTAAATTATTTTGTTCATTAGAAAATACTTAAAACATTTTTACAGCAAATATGAATACAGAACACAAATGATGTATATTTATAGTGATAATTATCAAATTAATTAATAAAAGTTTAGCAATAAACATTATTTTCTAATTTTGCCCCATAAATTTATGTTTGTAGTGGTCTTGGCAACTCTATTTTAAAATAATAATACTTGCAACTCTTCGCTTTGATGACACTTTTAAAATGAACTTTCACCTTCCTTTGAAATTGAGCCGGAAATTTTCATAAAAGTCACAGATTTCATTGAAATTTTTAATCATAATACGTAAAAAAAAAATTTCATGAAAGTACTTTCTCGTCTAAATGCAGTGTTGGCCAGATTTTTTGCCATAAAATAGGAGTGATTAACATTTTTAAGGAAGACAAGAAAAGTAGAGTTCTGTCTTAAAGGTTTGTTTTGAATGTTTGTGTTTCTTATTTTGTTCATCAGAATAATAGAATACATCAAGTCAAGTTCAAAACATGCCTTTAAAATTTTTCGGGTCTACTGACTGACGAGTTGAGTAGTAACAAAGAAATAGCGGCGGCGCATATAGACGGCTCAGAAAGACAGAAAACAATTAATAAGGTATATTTTTAATAATTTCATTGAGCTTTCTAGTTCGAAATCAAAATTATACTTTTTTACCTCATATAACAGCTATTTGAAAACTTTTCGCTAATTTTTCCTTTGCTGCCACCCGTCATGTTTTATTCAAACCATAAAAAAAGGGAAATAAACAAACAAAAATAAGTAGCATCATTTTTCATTATATTTTTTGTAGCTTCTGCTTCCAAAATATTTCAGACGTTGGATACAAGGCGACATATGAAGCCGGCGCCATTTGTAGTCGTGCGTCCATGTAGCCTGCTGCGGCATATGTGTTTATAGCATACTAGTTTTTTTTATACTTTCTGGCTCTAAGTCAAATTTTATAACGCTAAAACCTGTTTTAGCATACACAATAAAATTGTTACACCATCTAGAAAAATTATTGAATTAAGTAGATTTTCTGAAATACAGCCTTCCCTTCTTACAGTAAAATCAGAGCTATTAAATTAACAAGATGGGAAACTGTGATTGGGCCAAATTATTGTCTATGAAAATCACCAAAAAGTATAGAACAATAATTAAGGCATGCAGCACCAATAACAGTAGTAAAATGCCGAAAGAAAAGAATATTTTTAGTATAGAGTTTTTGTGACAAACCAAAAATGTCTGTCGCAGTGTTTGACATTATAGTGTTACACAAACCATTGAACACTTGTAGTTCTTTTATTTGTCGCTCTGTGTATGCATATCAAATAATACCTGTTTTATCATGCGCTATTAAAAACTCATATATAATTTAAGATCAAATGTTCACAAGAAACAGCAACACTGTAAAACAAAGTTTAGCTTTTTTCGTAACATTATGCTCAATGAGAATTCAATTCGAAACATGAAAAACAATAAGTTACGGCCAAAAACCCTGAAAGCACACTCAAATATATTTAAAAAAAAAAACTGCAGTACTGAAAAGTAGGTCATCAGTAGTTTTTAAGCCTGATAGAATTTACAAAATGTCAAAATTTTTTGACATTTACGATCAGCATGAAGTTTAAAAATCAATTGATCATCTATTCTCTTCACTCTGTGTATGGAAAATATGCAAATATTAGAACAAACTAAGCACATTGTAAAAAGAAGCTAGACTCCTATAAACCTATTGTTATTGATTTTTTCCCTGACTTAAACCCATCTCGGGACAACTTGGCAAATTTTTGTGTTCGTCAGTGTAATTACCGGTCTCATAGATAAAAAATGCTTTTTTTTATAGAAGTTTAATTATAAAAATGTGCATAGGAAACTGATTTCAATGTCATTTAATAAGTTTAAGTTTTGCTTTCAATAATCAGCAGGGTACGGATTTTCAGGCAATCACAAATGAAGTATTTTGACAAATGCGCTTGCAAATGAAAATTTGTATGCAGTTATATAAAGAGCCTATTTCTCACCTGCGAACGTTGTCGTTCGTTCGCACAATTACATTGAAAGCAAAAACAAAATATTGAATATTGTTTTTGCTTTCAATGTAATTGTGCTAACGAACGACAACGTTCGCAGTTGAGAAATAGGCCCAAAAGGTTTTTTAATGTATCAAACTCTTTTGGTTGAAAATGCTTTGGTAGCAAATGCTAATGAAAATGCAATGCTACTAGTTAGAGCAATATCCCATTTTATACACATAGAGAAAAACCGCAGTAAAAAATTAGCATGAAAAGAATTTGATTGAAAATCATGTTAAATTTGTACAAAAATAATGACCTAATTCAAAGACAACTCTCTTCCTCTCTTCTCCTCTTCTCACCAACTCTCTTATTTCTCACCGAAAAAAAAGATGCTTTTGCACAAAACTCCGAGCCCTGCTCATTAGATGTAAATGGTCTAGAACAATTGCTAATTAGTTATAAAAGAAAGCAATTACAAAATTTATGAATTATTTATAACACATTAAGGGGACAACTCAATGCTTTCATGCACTCTGACACCAAATTGTTAGATTACAACCGATACCTTTACACGTTTTGCCACCATGTGATACGGGAAATATAATAAAATATGTATGTATGTATGTATGTATGTATGTATGTGGAGCATTGTTTGTCAAGCGAATATTTTTATTGGAGTTTGCTGATATTAAGCATATGTAACTATACTTCTAGTAGACATGGAACTGCGTGTGACAAATATGCTTTTGTAAAATGTTTATCTGTAGAGTTTTTGGAGTGCAAAAGTGTTGCCGCTTTGCGAATATTATTTTTAAAATTTTTCTTTTTCCAAGTAAAATATCGGGAAAAATAAGGAGAACACCGAGAAAAGAAAACTAATGGGAAAACTTCTCTAGAGGAAAAATGGACAGTGGGACTAGTTAGAACTGTGGGAAAAAGATTTATAGAAATTTTATTTTTGTATATGAACTCAACTAATGATTGGAGATATGAGCTCAGCTTACTTTGAAAAAAATATTGGGAGCAAAAAAAAACCAATCAAAACATTTTTCATTATTATTGTCCTGAAGAAGCTATCCAAAGGAGAACGAAATATTGACAAAAATAATCAAATACTCAAATTTTCTAATAAAAAGACCTTAAGCTCAAATAAATAAAAAAAATATAAAAAAAAATATAAAAAAAAGGGTCAAAAGCAAAATACATTAATATTTATTATTCGAACTTTTTCTTATATAATTATTTTGTATTAAGTTAATCGGTCTCAAGTTCTTTCTATATTATTTTTGTGATAGATATTAATTAAATAAGACAAAGAAAACATCAAAGTTTCGAAACTGCAATTTGTCCACCCTGCGAATTAATTACTATGTATCTAACACAAAAATTATATAGAATGACTTGAGTCCGATTAACTTAATGTAAAATAAAGAAAATATATATTTAATAGAATAAGTGACCTCAGAATATTCCACAGAAGACACATTTTCCATATTATTATTATTATTTTTTTTTTTACTGAAGTAATTCGAGCCTGAAGTCAGTTTTCTTTGTAATAATTTCGATAATCCTTCGTGTATCTTTTTGTCAGGAAGACGACCTCAGCGTCGAATTGTTGAAGCAAAGAAAAGCAGCATTTTACTGAAATTTTAATTACTTGCACTATGTTATAATACTTTATTATTATAATATTTGATCTTTAGATTGTTAAATTAATTATTCAAGTTTTTGATTTTTGGTTTTTTGTAAAAAATAATTTTAAACAATTATTTATTTATTTTCAATATTTCGCCAACAATTTTTTGGCATCTTCAGGAAAATAATTATAAAATTAAAAAAAGAAAGTTTATTAATTCAGGTCCAAAAATGAACCTTTCAAAAAATTTTTATTGTATTTTTCAGCTGTCTATATGCCGACGACATTTCTGAAAAATACAACAAACATTTTTTGAAAAGATTCATTTTTGGACCTGAATTAATACATTTCAATTGGCTCTTAAAGCAAATAAATAATTAAGTTCATATTTGGAAAAAAAAAGTTTATTTTGTTTTTTGAATTTTATAATTATTTTCCTGAAGATGCCAACAAATTGTAGGCGAAATATTGAAAATAAATAAATAATTGTTTAAAATGTATTAATTCAGGCCCAAATATTAACACTTTTTTGCAAAATGTTTGCTGCCTTTTTCAGCTGTCTATATGCCGACGACATTTCGTTGGTGCTAATCAACTCATCAGTAGACTTGAAAAATTCTTAAAAGTTTCTTTGAAACTTATTTATCTACTTATTCCAATTATTTATTTATTTATTCATGGGAATTATGGAGTTTGTTTTTAGCATGTGTAGGTATGTTTTCGAGAAATCTACTGGCAACATTCTTTCCCAGTTATAAGACCAGGTTAATAATAACCTGTGTCTCCACAATTTCGTTTTGCTACATGCCTCGCTAAAGGGTCTATAAGATTCGACCCGGCCGAATATAACATTTTATACTTATTTTTATTAATATCAATTAAGTAAAGAAAAGTAAGATTTTATAGCTGAGTGAACAACCGGTTGGCTCTGGGTTACAAATCCCTTCATCAACACCCTGTAAACTTTAGATGTGTTAAGTTGCACAATTTTAACACTCTGCCGCTGAAAGCACTCAGCAAACAAAGCTCAAGTAATTTTACTTACTATTCTATGCACTTAACTAACATTAATAATCAAAGCAATGATCATTTTTGTAGTCTATTTTATGGATGATTTTTTTTTCATCTCAGAAGATTTTTACAACTTTGTTACATGTTGTGGTTTGTATCATTATTGTGTTAGAGAAAAGTAAAGCTTTTTTCAGTGTCCAGTAAAATTGTGTGTGTGTGTGTTTTTTTTTTTTTTTTTTTTTAGCTGTACGTGCTAGGAATGGGGAATCTTCAAAAGATATTGGCTGGCCGCTCCAGCCAATATGCACGATTCGCACGACAAGACTTACTATTTGGCTTGCCAAGCGCCTACGTACTAAACCCCATCCTCGGTCGTATCTTCTCCTTTCATGCTTTCCCCCCCGGGACCACTGCTAAGGGGGGTGAGGATTCAGCGATTGCTGCTTTCTCTTTCTGCAGATCTTGCTCTCTCAGCTATTCTTTGCTTCACACATATTTCCTTTGCGAACTTGCACACAAGATTCCAGGACTCGATTGAGGTTAGCATCAGGCCAACTACATTATCCGGAGTGATCTGGGTCTGCGTTACCGTTTCTAATGAGCGCCTTTGGTGTTCATATCGCGGACAGTCAAAGAAGACATGTTCCGCAGTTTCAACAGCATTCGGGCATTGTGGGCACACATTACCATCATCGTGTTTATATTTAAACAGATATGCTCTGAAACAACCGTTAACGGCCGGTTAACAACTGTGTTAGGTCAAAATTAACCTGTCCATGTTTCCTTGCTGCCCAATCCGCTACTGACGGGATGAGTCTGTGGGTCCACCTTCCTTTTGTGGAGGCATCCCAGTTGCACTGCCATCTTGCCATGGCGCTCTCCTCCAAGTCCCTGGGGTACGCTAAGCCCGCCTTTCTTGCTACATGCTTTTTCTTGTCGTTGTGTGTGTGTGTGTGTGTGTGTGTAGTTTTGGAATATAAGCTTTTAATATTAAGAATGAAAAGTACAACGAAATAAATTGTAACAGATAAATTATTGTGAATTTCCGCGATAAATATATTTATTTGAAGCAACCTAAAGTTTTATAAGAAGGGACCTGAATTCTGGCATACGTGATCCGTCGAATGTCTTTTTAAGGAAGTTTCACATATAAGCTAAATTAATTTTCAATATCAAAAACTGAATGTAGTGTTAAAGAAAACCTATTTAGAGTGAGCACCTTTTCCCAATATCGCTCCATACACACCCGATATATAGGCAAAACGGTTTTTTTTTAATTTCCTATAACAGAAGGGCCAAAAAAAGCCATGCGATGTTGTTTGGCTTTCAGAATATTGTTTGTGGCTTGCGCAGTGTGTGCCGTTGCTCCGTCCTGTCTGAAACACATGTGCTCCAGACTTGATTCGTTCAATTGCGGCAGAAAAAGCTCGGTTGACAAGGCCCTATAGTGCGATGTCGTTTGACCAGAGGCGTCCTTGAAAAAATCGCCCGGTGACTCTGCCAGCGTAAACAGAGCACCATGCAGTCACTTTGATCGGCGGTAATGGGTCCTCATGCATCACCCGTGGATTTTTGGTGCCCCAGAAGCGTTATTTTTACTTGTTCAAGTGCGCTCTGAGGTGGAAATGAGCTCATTTTGGTCGAGAATTGTCCACTTCGTCATAGATACAATTATTCCGCGTTCTTGGGGAGTTTAACTCCTCATGGTCTGTTCACTTGTATTATACAGCTGTCTAGTTCACAAATGTAAAAACAGTTTGACGTTGGCCGTCATTTACGAAAATAAGAGCAACTCAGAATATCATGATTATCACCATAACAATGAGTGCACATTTTTTCTTTGGTGAAGTGGCTTCAAGCCCAGATTTGAGCCAGAAACAGACAACGAGCATTATATGATTCCCCTTCTACATAAATGTAATTAGAAAAAAGTACCAAAATCAGATTTTACCCGTTTTATTCGCTTAAAATTCAAAACTTCAAAAAAAGTACCAGACACCTATCCAATTGTTTTTAGGGTGCTTCTTTCAGGTCCTTTTGAAATTTTTGTGCTACTTTTGCTGAGTCCGGAGATATTGAGTTACCTATTTTATCATTATTTTACCCCTTAACGATTGGAATTTTTAAAATTCATATAGCCTATAGTTCCTTCCAAACATGCAGAGATACACTGTAGAAATTTCCAGCAAATCGTCTTAGCCGTTTAGCTGTCTTTTAAGGAACAAACAAACCAACATGTGTTTACATGTTCACTTTTATATAGAAGATTTCAATACACGCGCAATTGATCATAAGAATTTTATTCGATTTTCGTGCATGAAAGTGCGTGATTGAAAAATTTTGCTCCTGAGTGTGCGTGACGTAAGGCCCAAAAACAATAGTCGTACGTGAAAAAGCATGAGAAAAATTATTCTGATCTTGAGCGTGCTTGACGTGAATCAAAAAGACTCACGAGCACATCTCTACTGTCTACTCATAGGTTAATGGACAATAAAAAATAAATGGACAAAAAAAAAATAAAATTAACAACGTACTTTGGTATTTAAAATTAAAAAATTAATGTAAAATATAACAATTACGATTCACTTCAAAGCAGGGACGGAAAATAACTGTTATTTTTTAATTTTTGATTAAAAAGAACAACCTCAAGGAAATGTCGTAGAATGAAACCAAGTATACCATAATGAAAGTCTTGGACCAAATTGTCAGAAAATGCGATGCTTTTTAAAAATCTGATTTTTATTTTTTCAGGCAAAAATAACAGTTATTTTTTGATTTTAATTTTTTTGAGCAAAAATAACAGTTATTTTTTAACTTTTAATTTAGTGAACAAAAATAAAATTTATTTTTCAACTTTTATTTTTTCTAGCAAAAATAACAGTTATTTTTGACTTTTATTATTTCGAGCAGAAATGAAAGTTATTTTTGACTTTTTTTTTCGAGTAGAAATAAAAGTTATTTTTTGACTTTTTTTTTTGAAGAGAAATAAAAGTTATTTTTGTGTTTTCAACCCCTTTGACAAAGAAATTATTATTTAATATTCCAAATATTCTTTTCTAAAGAAGTAAATTTACTGAATAATTATCTTTGTTTGAAAAAGTTTTTCAATAAATATAATGAATTTATCAGAAAATAACTTTTATTTCTGCTCAAAAAAATTAAAGTAAAAAAATAACTTTTATTTTTGCTTGAAAAATAAAAGTCAAAAATAACTGTTATTTTTTCGTAAAAATAAAAGTAAAAAAATAACTTTTATTTCTGCTGGAAAAAAATAAAAGTCAAAAAAATAACTTTTATTTCTGCTCGAAAAAATAAAAGTCAAAAAATAACTTTTATTTTTGCTGAAAAAAATAAGAGTCAAAAATAACTGTTATTTCTGCTCAAAAAAAAAAAGTTAAAAAATAACTTTTATTTTTTATCGAAAAAATAAAAATCAAAATATAACTTTTATTTCTGCTCGAAAAAATAAAAGTCAAAAAATAACTTTTATTTTCTGACTTTTAGGATAAAAGTTATAACAGTTACGGTCCCTAATGCCTGTAAAAGGTTGGCCAAAAATTAAAAAAAAAACACCACAGTAGTATAAAATTAAAAAATATATACATATTTATTGATAACTTTGTGTTCTTAACATTTCGTGACATTTTTCATAAAGAAAATAGTAGAGTGCACACATATGCAAGTACAAGTTCCGTTTTCATCAAAATTAGTTTTTAACATGGCGTCTCTCTAACTTAAGCCGTGGCTCTTCCACCAATTTTAAAGTGATGTGATTCTCAAATCTTAAATCTTTTAACTGAAAATCCGTTGAGAATTTGAAGGTTTTTATTAATTTGGCCAGCGACATTTTGAAGAGTAAGGTGGCATATCTCCAACCTTATTGAATAAACAGAAGAAAGTTAGAAATTTAGTGAAATGTGTATATTCCAAAACAAAAAAATTAAAGAAGAAAATCCAAAGCAATTACCAGTACAAAATCGTTGTCCTTTGGTGAACGGTATGAAGGTGTACGGATGTCGGGCGGCAACATTGCAAGGCAAAAAATGTTCGGGATTGAAACTTTCCGCATCTGGACCCCATATCGCCTTGCTGCGATGCAAGTTAAAAATATCGATGGCAACAATTTGACCAGTTGGCAAAGTGGTGCCGTTGCTGAGAGTAAAATTGGCATTGGAAACCTTTCGAAATACCATCGGTATGGTGGGCAAAACGCGCATTGTTTCATTGAATACCATATCCAAGAAAGGCATATCATCCAACTGAGCCACTGTCAGTTCTGTGTCCTTGTCATCCAGTATATTATGGACTTCCTCATAAACACGATCCTGGTGCTGGGGATGCATGGCCAGTAGCAACAGCGCTAAGTACAGAGTTGTTGAACTAGTTTCAAAGGCAGCAACATAAAAGTGCATCAGCAGGCCCCGTATCTCCTCCTCCTTAAGGCCTTTCTGTTCGGATACATTAATACAACAGTCTAAGACGCTATAATCGTCAGCCAAAAAGCTTTTGTCTGCTATATCATTTTTTCGTGCGATATTTAGAGATTCATCGAAGAATTCAAAGAGTTTTTTAAGACCTTTTTCAGCGTCCTCAAAAATGACCGGTTCGAAAAGGCTGCGAAACCAGTTTTTAATCAAATGGGGATTTAACGAATAGAAGGCTAACAACTGCAGGATGCTGTTAAAGATTTAAAAATTTCATTTTTATGGAATGGATTGAAAAAGGTTGAGATAATGTTGCCTAGTTTTAAAAGTATTTTAATGTAATTTTACATAAAGTATTAGAGATGTTACGAATGCTCGGATTTGTATTCTGAAGCTAAAGTGCCCTCGACATGTTCAATAAACTCGTTTTTCGTTTGATTGTGTGTGTGTGTGTGTGCTGTCGTGCCTGTTGGGCTATATGTACATTTCAATAAGCTCGTCACTGGCTGGATTATGTGCTTGCCGTCGTACTTGTTGGGCTATACGTACATGCAATCGCCTCTGTTTGAAGCAAAAATCAAAAGTTTTTGATATTTTTATTGCAGCAATTTTTTCCTTACGTGTCGCACTATTGCGCGACAGAAAAAACCTCATTTGGTGTGAAATTTCGTGGTGGAGAGATACGCGTAAATGTGCGAATGGAAAAACAGACACAAAATGCATAATTTTTGCTTCTTTAAGTTTCTTTGTGAATACATATGGATTTATACATACATATAAAATTTGTTTGTACTCTGTAAGAAATGTGACTGCAGTGAGTTATGATGACTCAATGTTTTTTGCTGACAATTCCTGAAAATGTTATTTACTATAAAAATTTTAAATGTGGCTGTTATTGAATATTGACTATTTATTGATGTTGTAAAAACATAAATGTGGTGGCCTTGTTTCACGGACAATTCATTACAATATTCGAAAAAGAGGTGACTTTTGGATGCCTTTCTTCAGTTTGCTATAGGGGAACTTAGTTTGTGGTAAAAGTGTGCATAAACCTGGAAAAATGCATTCCAGGAAACAGAATCAATCGGGAGCTAGATAAATTTTTAATTTCTTATTTCAAGCCTTCATGACAAAAAAAAGTAATTTAGTAAAAATAAAAAGATAAATAAATAAAATAAAAAACAAGATAATTTTACGGTTTATTGAAAACTATCATTGTGTGGGGCAAAACAGCACAAGGCAAAAATAGCTCACCACCCGACGGCATAACAGAAACGAACGAAAAGTCACAAAAATTATGATGTTTGCCGTGTTTTATTGTATGTCTGCAGCAAATCGTTATAATAAACAACACGCACACAATCAAACGTGAGTGATGACTTTAGTCAGCATTTCTTGGGCACTTAATACTGTACGAATACATGCATATGGGGCATTATTGGTGAGACTGACAACGAAGAAAAAAGTCTTGTTGCAATAACTTCATATTTGGCACAACTATAGCTGTTCACCTGAATAAACAATGTAATGCATTTGCCATCCCTGTGTTATGTTATTAACTGTTTTGATATTTTTTGCTAATCCGTTTGAATTAATACAGTATCAAAAGTGAATTCAACATACCAAAAAGTTATTAACAATTCAAGTATTTAATTGTGTAGTCCATTAATAATTTCAATTTATAAGTATATGTATTAATTTAGGTCCAAAAATGAAACATTTTAAAAAATATTTGCTGTCTTTTTCAGCTGCCTATATGCTTATAAAATAACTTTAAATGAATTATTTGTAAAGACTGACTCCGGTATTCATAAAAAATAAAACATTGTTGAAACACATTTTACGACAAATTTTTCATATAAAATTTTTTTTAAAATGTATTTGAGCAACGTTTAATTTTTTATGAATACCGGTGTGATTTATTGCCTGCCTAACAAAACCCTTCTTCTAATAAAACTATAAATTTTATAACGTGTTCGGAAATCCTGCTACTCCTTCCTACCCGTTCCCTTAAGCCCGCTAAAACAATAGCTGTAACTTTCCAACTGTAAGAGGGGGGCGGAAGACCCTTTAGCTCTTATCTGTTTGTCATTTCTGGCATTTGTTGCTGCATTTCCCATAAAACTACACTCAAAATATCATGCAGGTAAGTAAAATCAACGGAAAATGAAAAATAAAACAACTGAAAATTCAGTGCATCAAAATCATAAATAAAATATGCTTGAGCATGAACTTTTCTATGAATGACGTTTCAAAAACGATGACACAACTTACTGTCCAAAATGTATTGCCATAGATGTGGGGCTAAAGCTAGTTAAGTCCATGTCCCTTTTTAGTGTGGTTCCTTAAAATATAAACCAGACAATTAACCAACCAAGACTTGTAATTCTTCAGTTTTACTCACTGGTGGAATTCCTCATGGTAAGAACACGCAACTGCACCAACATGTCCAAGTCCTCTCCCCTTTCCACACTTGTTGACAATTCATTAACAAATTTATCGATTTCACGATTGAAAGTGGGTAAGAATGATATTAGATTTTTATTCGAAAAGGCTTTATTCACAAGTTTACGGTGTTGGCTCCAAACCGGCTCTTTAGCATAATGAAAAACAACAACATATAGTTTATTGTATAGTGTGGTTATTTGTTTAAAAGTAAATAAAAAATTGTTTACCGCTTAAACTGATCAAGCCTGGACCACCAACAGTGTGCAAACCGTTGTACATTTCCAATGGCTTATCTATACAATTTTTCGATGTAAGAACATCTTTTATAGCCTGTGGATCGGTTGTAAGATATACTGGATAAGGTCCCATCCATAGAATACTATTTGATCCATATTTATTGCCATATTCGTATGTCCTATTGATAAAGTCTAGAACAGGAATTTCATAAATGTGCATTGAGCATTGAGCATTGATACTTGATATGAAAATCATATATTTTTCTTACTCTTAGATGACATCATATAACCAAAACCCAACAATGTATGCCATCGATTGGATGGCAATGTATGGGCCAAAACCTCGGAGGCCCTGGATCGCCAGCGATATATGAACCAAACAATTAGAGTTAAAACAAATGTATAGAGTATTGATAACATGACGAACCGACTGCAATTGACAGTGAACAATAATAATATTGTATTAATTCAAATGTTTTGCGTTAATAAACAGAACGCAAATAATTATAATTAAATATTTTAATGAAACTAATATTGAACAAATGGCATAATTAAACAATTTTCCAACATTGCAATCAAACCAAAAGTACAACTTTTTTATGCAGTTTATAGTAACTAATTACTATTATGTCAGCCTGCAGTCATTTGATACATGTATTACTCATGACAAAGTCTTCTAATTTAAAGTCTATGAAAGATAACAACTGTTTGAGCTTTTTTTTTTTTTTTGCTTTGTAGTTTTCGACCAAAAATGTCAAATGCTGTTAGTCGCTTTCGAAACATTAATTTAACTTTGTAGTCAAACTTTATGATTAAACTAATTACTTTATGGGGCTTAAAGTCGATTTTACTTCCTTAAGGGCAATTCAGACTATTATACTGTGTATTAATTAATACCTGCCAAAAATTCAAATAATACGTGCAAGTGTGATGGTGTGAATGCAATGTGTTATGAAAACGAGAAATAATACGATAAAAAATTGACATCCCATAAGACTTTTGAAAATTTTCTAAACGATAATACATTTCATTCGACCAGGAGCCAAATTCTGGCACTTGTGATTGAACGATTTCGTTATAGAATGCTGTGTGTTTGTTGCTCATTTTGTTTTTGCTCTACTTTGTATTTATTATCGAGTATATTCGATCACGAATGCCAGAATCCGGCCCCAGGGTTGCTTTTTTTAACACAAGCAGCTGTAGAAAAATTTACTAGCCAGTTGTTTCACAGCCGATGGCGTGCCGCCACTGATGGTATTTGATTTCGTTATACAAGGGTTCGAAGTGTGGAATTTGGTTACCGTATACAAATGTATTTTGCTCTAGCTGCGTTTAGAAGATAAAATATTTTTGTGTTATTCAATTTCGTTCTGTTTTACATAACTATTATTTTAGCTGCTGAATATTTTTTAGCGCCGGCACGTCCACCGCCAACACGAAATTGCCCTTCTGCCGCCATGTAAAGTTTCATGTTGGCACTTTTATTCTGTGATTAAACGTACATACTTATGTATGATTAACGTATGTACATATGCAACAGCTGTTTTCTTTTCCACTAAAATTTATTATTTTATTTGAAGTGTGATGGTGTGAATGTAAAATGTAATTTACGTTAGACTTTTTGACAGTAGCAAGATATCTAATTATACTTTCATCTCACAAAACTCGATAAAAGTATTTATACTTGTATAATAGTCTGAACTGCCCTTTAGAATTGAAAAGAATAATTTTGGGTTAAGATTGCAGTGATTAACATTTTTATAGAAGCCAGTATGTAAGTATATTAGTGTGTCAACCATGATTAAACATTTAAAAAAAAAAAACATCAAACAATTAAACTCAATTTTTGTCAAAATTTTGCCATTTTTCACTAATTTTTCAAAGACTTGACTTTGATCTCTTTTCACGAGCATACATTTCACGATAATTAAAAATTTTCTTTTGTGTAATATTACAATATATCTAAGAAGTAGTTTAAAACTATATTTAGGCCTTTGACTATGCTGCTACCGGAGATATTTACAAAAAGTAAGAAACAAAGTCAAGGCCAGAAACAAAAATTTCAAAATTCAAAACCAAATATATTTTAAATTATTTACCATATTAAACAAAAATAAAATGCGTATTGTTAATCTATTTATTTTCTTTTCACAAAATGTAAATTTTTAAAAATCGGATTATATTATTTGGTTTTTCCGACCCCTTTTTTATATTTTATATATATTTATTGTCTTGAGCTAAAGGTCTTTTATTAAAATTATTTAATTATTTTTGTCGATATTTCGCTCTTCAGGACAATAATAATGAAAAAAGTTTATTGTCCTGCAGAAGCTATCCGAAGGAGAGCGAAATATCGACAAAAATAATTAAATAATTCATTTATATTAAATTACTTTTTCAGGCTTAAGTTCAACCCTTGGTTTGTCACTACTTTTAATTAATATCAATTAAGTTAAATTAAAATTTACAGTCAAATGGTAATTAAATAATTTTAATAAAAGACCTTTAGCTCAAGAAAATAAATATATAAAATCGGATTATATTTCCAAAGTTATGAATCGAACAAACCCGAGGTAGCCAACTGTCACACCCTGTATAGGTCAATGTGCGATACAACAGGGTAGGTCAAATTTCATTATTCTTAAAGACTAGGTCCTTCTCTATGATTCCTTCATATGTACATTGTTATATAATCAGCTTGCTGGTTTCAAAAATACAGATAATTATTACCGTTTTTTTTTGCCCCCGTTTGGCCTCACTGTGCGATGGTTGGTATGGTAGTGTAAGCTGTTATGGTTCGATCCCACTAGCTTCGTTTTATTTAATTTTTTTTTTTTTTTTTTTTTTTTTTGTTATAAAACAATAAGTATGGTAAAAAATTAAGCTATGTTTTTTTGTCCACATCTCAGTAATCATGAACCAGATTTTGCTTATTTTCAGTCCAGAAGGAACATTTATAAAACGATTAAAGTAAAATTTTGATCCAAAAATTTTGATTAATAAATAAAATTTTAGGAAAATTTTGCTGAAAGCTGAGTTGAAAGTTAGCAAATTGTGAGTGAGTCTAAATGCTACGTAAAATGCGTAAAAAAAAGTGCAGATGGCTGGTATGGTAGTCTAAGCTGCTGATCACCCTGTAGGTAAATGGTTCGAACCCGCTTGCTTCCTTTTATTTTTTTTTTTTATAAAACAATAAATGTGGTAAAAAAAACTGTGTTATATTTCTTTGTCTATTTCTTAGTAATTATAAACCCAATTTCGCTTATTTGAAAGGACATTTATAGAACGATTAAAGTAAAATTTTTATCATTAAATTGTCTGGTGCCTTCACAATCGCTGCCCGAAAACAGCTGTTTTATGAAACAAATTTTATATATACCCTTTTGGTAATGGCCGCGATTTTTATAACACTTGATTGGCGACAATAAACAAATCCTGTTTGTACTGCTTTTAAAAATAATTTTAAGTTTTACTGTATATCTTTATAATTAACACGGCATAAAAAAAAATCACAACCAACATTATCCATGTTGCACCGAATTATTAATTTATTTACCGCAAAAATTTGTTTGTCCACTAAAAGTTGAGTTCTACACTTTTATGCATTACCTCTTTTTTTTTTGTAAAGTTCTACGAAATTTTTCAAAATTTTTTTTCTGTTCACTCTTCTAATATAGCACTTTTTCCAAAATCCTTTATTGAAACCTTTTCTAAAAATTATTCTTTGAACGAATTACCTTTCAAAAACTTTAGGTGTATTTTTTATTTGATTGTTTTTTTTTTTTTTTTTTTGGAACAAATCTACGCTTTGAAATGTTCTTTTTATACTGAAATGAATTATGCGATTACAGCACCTCTTAACATTAAATCTCAATGCTAATTTTATTAATTACATACATAATTATAATTACACTACTCAGCAGCTCTTTTTCTTTCAATGAAGTTCGTAAAAAAAATGAGACAAAATCTCTTAGACATGACACCGTTATTGCGGCGACTGAAGCAGACAAATTAAAGCTTCTACTGGTATCGTTGGAAAACACCTGACGATTTTAATGCCCAAATGTTGGCTTGAGGTCTCAAGAAGACCTGACTCCCCAGGTATTAATAGCCCTTCAAAATAATCTCTATCCTCAAATTTTCTCAGTGCTGAGGCAAATGTTGCTTGATACGCTCGTTTTAGTTGTCGTTCTGTGTAATATAACTATGTAGTCTATTTTATCATAAGCTATTAAAAATATGTAACGTTGGTTGTAAAAAAAAAAAAACAGAATAATAATAATGTCTACTTGAACTAGACTTAGGACAAATTTTTCATACAAATAATATTTGTTCGAACTTAAAGTAGACATTGTTTTTCTGTTTTTCTTTTTGCACACCAGCGTAAATATCAACAAAACATAATCACAATGTACAACAAAATTTAACTTTTTTCTTATCATTGTGCTCAATCGTGAAGAAATAAAGAAAAATGTTTATTTCACTGAAAAATTATAAGCACGCAAAGTATCCTGTTATGTAAAAACTAAAATACTTAGACCCACTCAAAAATTTTTGACTTCCCAATAAAGTTTATAAAATACTTAAACCAACTCAAAAAAAAAAATAATTAATAACTTCCCAATAAAGTTTACAAGAACGGTATATATTTATGCATGTAATTACACTGTGCTTGAATTTTTTTCCGACAGACGGAGCACCCAGTGGGTAAACCTAATTCCGGTGCACTGAATTCAGTGGTGCTAACAGTTTTTTAGGTTAGCTCTTTTTTTTTTGTTTTTTTGAGATATGTATATCGTTATTTTAAAAAACGGATGAGGTAGGACATATATACATACATTCCCTTCATTCAAAAACGACTTAAAATTTTGAAAAAACTACAAAAACTGAAATTTTGCAACAAAATTACCTTGCAACAAAAGTAAAAATCTTTTTAATCCCGGTAGTAGTTTAGAAAATACAAATTTTTTTCGATGAAAAAAATTAAATTTTTTGCAAAAGTTTGAAATATTTTGTTTTTTAAAACAGCATAAAAATTATAAAAATAAAGTAATATTAATGAATTTTCCTACATTCACAACAAATAAAGTTTCAAGCCAAAAACGCCATAAATGACTAAAATCGGTGCACAACTTTGGAATTTATGCACAAAAAATTAAAAATTGCCGTTTCAAACGGTCACCAGACGAAGTCTTAAAAATTAAAAAAAAAAACTTTTTTATTAAATAAAAGTAAAATATAAAAGAAAAGTTATGCTGATGAATTTTTCTACATTCACAACAAATAAAGTTTCAAACCAAAAACGCCATAAATGACTAAAATCGGTGCACAACTTTGGAATTTATGCAAAAAAAAAATTAAAAATTGCAGTTTCAAACGGTCACCAGACGAAGTCTTAAAAATTAAAAAAGAAAAAAATTTTTTTTATTAAATGAAATTATTATGGAAGAAACAATTTGTTTGCTTATCAAACTAAAGCAATTTTAACTGATGAAAGTAAAAACCAACTTATATGTATATCGATACCCAAAAAAGCAAAATTCCGTAATGTTTGCTGTTAAAGGTTTGTTTGCACATTTCTGATTCTCATTTTGTTCATGGGAATTATGGAATAAGTAGCTAAGTTTCAAACATTCGTTTAAGAATTTTTTGAGTCTACTGATGAGTTGATGAGCATCAATGAAATGTTGGCGGCATATCGGCGGCTGACAGAAAGACAAATGTAAAATCTATTTTTGGACCTGATTTAATACATTTCAATTCGCTCTTAAACCAATTAAATAATTGAATACATATTTGTTAGTTTTTACCATTATATACATATGCAGATATATTTGTCCAATTCTTAAGCTGATCGTATTGTTGTGAAGTCTTATTTGGAGAGGCAATTTCAAATACAATTTTTTAAATTCAAATAAATTTTCAAACAATTTTTTTTTTAAGAATTGTGTTTGAAATTTTCTCGCACGATACAACTTAACAACGATACAAACAGCTTGTGAATTGGGCAATTGTGTTTTTAAGTTTCAATTTTTTGAATTCTTATAAAAAAAATTTTTCAACAATTTTCAATTTAATTGCATACATATGTATATTATGCTGAAGTTGCTAACAAACTGTTAGCAAAATATTGAATAATATTGTTAATAAATTTTATATAAAAAACAATCTAAAGCTGCAGAAATTAGTTTTTTTTAAATTAAGATTAAATAAAAATTATATTAATTTTCTCAGATGATATTAAACATCCCCGCTTAGCTGTGGAAAACTTTTCGCGTGGACACTTTTTGCAAAACACACCATCCCCCAACTTCCCTACTTAGAGATGCTTCCACACAGAAATATTTTCAATTTATGCCAATGTCTTAGCTAGTCGTCCTAGGATGCCTCTGGATGAGGCAAATATAACTATGGCCAACCCTCATTCATGTTTTCTTCCCGATAATTATGTGAAACATAATAACACCCTCTCTGCCCTCTTTATTTGGAGCTACCCTGCAAAAATATGTTTGTATCAAGGATTTGCAGCCCCATCATCCAAATTGGCTTAAGGGTATTTATGTCTTTCGAGTTTTCTCGGCATGGAATGGTTATGGCATGGTTTTTCGTACCAACTCAACATAAAAACATGCATGAGATCTCAGCACTAACACCCTATACTATACTATTTCATTTTTTTTCTTTTTCTTGTGTTTGACAGACAGTGTTAATTATCGTTCTTGCGTACGAGTATATTAATTTGTATTGTTTTATTGTAAAAATGTTCATAAGTGGATGTTTAATAAGTTCGAAATTTGTTTTAATTAATTAGAGCTCATTTATCAAATCACTTACGATACACCACGTCTCATTATTTATAAATAGCCTTCTATAATAATACATCATTGTAATCAAGAACAATTAAAATATTAATACAAATAATTTCTGTTAATAAGTGGCAATTTAATGTTTGTTTACACTTTTACTGTAGTAGAGAGCTTACAATTGATATTTACATGTTTTGACATGGTGCGAAGAAAGTATGGCAAATATTTCTAGAGCTTGAACTCAAACTTATTACAGTTGTTTCCGCTTAATTGAGTTCCCCGCTTAATTGCACTAAAAATCAGGGAACGAAGTCATTCAGTATACCTGTCTATGTTAAAATACGCGTTTAATTGAGTTCCGTTTAATTGCGCCAAACCGCTTAATTGTTTCGCAAATTGAGACTGCATTGAGAAAAACAAAAGCAAATGTTTCGCTTAATTGTTTCCATCTACTTAATTTTTTTTTTCTCCAGAAACGTTAAAAAAAATTATTTTGCGGCAAAAAGTTGTCTTTAACCCAATATGTATGCAGGGCAGGGCAGTATTTGAAATACATGTATTTGAAATACGTATTAAAATACGTGGTGTGTTGCGATTCACCACCACAGGTGGGTTTTTGTCTGTACTCTATTTTGTGAACTGTACTACCTGCACCAGAGGGCCCTTGGCACATGTCTCTTAACAGCTGACTACAAAGCAAACAAAAGAAGCAATTCCACCAATGACATTTCCGAAAAAAAAACTAATCAAATTGTTTTGACAACTGAAATCACAGAACACGGAAATTTCCTTAAAGTTCCGCGCAGTGCATTATTATAAAAGTTAACAAAGTTAAATAAATTCTAAAAATATTTGACGGCAATAAAATAAGGTCAACATGGATGAAAAGCAGAAATCATTTCAACTGCAGGCCCAAGTGAGACAAAACGCTGAAGTGGTTAAAAACGCCGTAAACGATTTGTTCAGTTGGGAAAAGGAAATCAAGGATATTGAAATTAAATTGCGAAATCAACCTGAAGATAACAAAAACCAAGAAAATATTGTGAGTTGCAACCATTTATAAATGATATATGTAGGTATTTGTTAATTGAAAAATACATTAAATACGTTGTTTTGCCTCCCCAGCAATCTCTGCCAGTACGCAGTCATATCAAGGAATTGCAATCGAAAGAATTGCCCGTCAAAAATGTACCTTCTGGGCCCACAACATCTCTTAATAATGGCCTAAATATATATGATGCTTTGCTGTCACCTTCCAGTGAAAAACAGGACACGCCTAGTGATCCCTTGGAGTTGAAACATAAGGAGGCCAATGAAATCAAAGATAGTGGTAACAAGTTCGTTAAATTGGGAGAATACACTAGGGCCATAGAAGCCTATACACAGGCTCTGCAAGTGTATGACCAAGATGCGGTTTATTACAGCAATCGTGCTTTATGTTATTTAAAACTGGAAAGGTTGTTTGGAAAAAGATTTCTTGTGTTTCTTATAACGAACAATGTAGACTAAAATGGATTTATTTTAAGGTATGATGAGTGCATAGAAGATTGTGACCGTGCTATAGACATTGATCGCTTAGCTGTGAAAGCCTACTACCGGCGCATGATGGCCAATGAATCTTTGGCCAATAATATGGATGCCCTTAAAGATTGTACCACAGTATTAATGATAGACCCGAAAAATAGTGAAGCTAAACGCAGCTTAGAGCGCATCAATGAACGCTTGCGTAAACATGGTGAGTTTCTATCAAAATTAAACAAATTAAATTAATCAAAATAATCATTTTAGTACAAAATACCAAGGGACCCAATTTTAGTCCTCTGCGCCCTAACCTGGTTGACATTTTACCCATTGATAAGCCAGCCTATAAACGTTCCAACAAACCTTTACGCCGCTTAGCCATAGCAGATGTTGTGGGTCCTAAAGAGAGTAAAAATTATGAAAACCTAACCATATCCGATGATGATATTGATAAATTGTTTAATGGTTATTCGGGCAATTTTGAAGAGATAAAAGAGCCTGTACACTTGGAAAAACAAACTAACGCACCTGCTAATAAAGAATTGGAAAAACCTGCACAACTATCTGAAAAAGCAGCACAAATACCAACATCTTTAAATAAACAAGTAGATGATCTACAAAAAGAGGATGCTGTTAAGAAGAACTCCGACTTGAGTGATAAACAAAAGGTAAGTAAGCAAACTAAATTCGACATAAATATTGTTTCATTTTTAATATTTTATTATAGCGTCCTTTGCCACTGCCGCCAACCTCCTCGGCACAATTTTATTCCAACTGGAAAGAGTTGACGCCTGAACAAAAATATCTCTACCTAAGGGTAAATTTAATTAACAATTAATTTCATTTGAATTGATTATTTGCCCTTATTACAAGAGTCGTCAAAAACAAAATTCTGACGCTTCGACAATAATTAGCTTATACTAAATAAATAACTGGCATTTATTTAAGCCTAAATAAATGGCTTAAATAAATGGCTTAAGCCATAGAAAACAAATTTATGGACAACACAGCAATCGATTATGTTTGGTTTGCTTCAACGCCATAACTAATCACTATGGAAACCAATTGAGTTTTAGTTTATATGACGACTCTTTTTATTAAGGCAGATTATTTATTGTTCCTGACGTGTTTTCTTCCTACTTTTTCTCTTGTAGAGTATTCCTTTGCAAAGTTTATGCAAAATATTGGGTGCTGGTTTTGATTCGGACACTTTAACTGACATCATAAACACTGTACATGATTTTTATTTGCCGCGAGAAGATCCCAATACGGCGAACGTGCTCTTAGAAGTCAGTAAAAATAGGAATATGTGTATATTGTCACTGCTTATTTTGACCGTCGAACGTAATAGTAAGTATTTGTTATTATTACTTTTTAGCTAACTTAGCGGTAAAGAAGATTGTTACTGCATTTGATTTACCTTGAAAATGATTTGAAATGAATTTCGTTTAAAGGGTTATTTAGTGCAAATCAAGCAAGTTGATATATTTTGTTGCTGGGCGTAGAAAACAAAGTGTTTTCGCTTATATTTTTATACAGTGAAAAAAGCCCTTGCCTGTTGTTAACTTGAAATTATTATTGATCTAATTTTTCGACTTTATTAATTCCTAGATATCATTGTATTTACTTGAGTTCATTTAATTATTTGGCTTTTTATACCCTTTACCAAAAAGATATACATACATACATACATATATAGATATATTTTTGTTTCATAAAACACCTGTTTGCGGGTACCGATTTTGAAGCCACCAGATAATTTATTGATCTAAATCTTATTTTAATCGTTTTATAAAACTCCCCTCTGCTTAGGGATTGATTGAAAAGCAAAATCTGGTTTATAACTACTGAGATATAGACAAAACAACATGACATAATTTTTTACCACATTTATTGTTTTATAAAAAAAAAGAAATAAGCGAAAGCAAGCGGCATCGAACCATCCACGTACAGGTTGATGAGCAGCTTGCACTACCATACCAGCCAGTGCCGCTTTTTTAAGGCATTTTAGCGGTATACTGTAGTTTAGTTTTAGAAATTTACCCTTTTTTTATCGGTCTGATTTTTCATAAAACATAAAAACTTATAAGTCTCATGTGTGTATGTATGTGTTTTAAACAATGATGCCAATTAATTTTGCTCAAAACTATAATTTTTAGGAAAAAAATGTTGATGAAAGCCTTTGTATTGATTAGGAAAAAAAATGCTTAAAAGATTTATTTATTATTAGTAACTAATGTTTATAATATACGTATAAAATAATAAAAAAATTTTAAATAAATTATTCAAGCTTTATACCTTGTTCATACATGTATTTCTAATTGAGATAATATTCAGTTTATTGACATAATATTTTTTGCGTTCATGCATACAAATATTGAGCTAACTCAATTAGTATCTGACAGCTGAAAAAAAGTTGTTGTTTTTGTTTTGGTAGTGAGAAAAAAAAGTGGAAAATATTTTCCAATACGAAAAACTGCCTTTTAATTAAAAGATTTTAGTGTTGTACAATAAAAATATGGAACTTGTACAAGTAGTGCGCTCATGTTATGACTCCAAAGCGGCAATAATAAAAGTGAAATAAAAATTTGGAAATGCTGCATTGTTTTTATTTTAATTGTATTTATTTTTAGTTTTTATTATTTTGTTTTGTTTGCTTTTGTTTACATTTATCACGTCATTCATTTCGCATTGTATGCTTTTGCTTATTAAACACATCTTTTACAGTGTTGTGTTCCATCTTTTTCTCAATATTCAAAGCAATAAAGAGTTTATTGAGCAATAACTTTATTGACTTTTTGTATGGAATATTGAGCTCAATAATAGACTTTATTGCGATTACCTCAATAAAGGCGCGTGTATGAACATGGTATTAGATCTTTTTTATAAAAAAAAAAAAAATAATTGGAAACAATTTTATTTATTTATTTCAATATTTCGCCAACAATTTGTTAGCATCTTTAGGATAACAAATTGTTGGCGAAATATTGAAAATAAATAAACACAATTGTTTCCAATTATTTTATATACATATGTAAAAAAAAAAAGATCTAAGCTTGAATAATTTGTATAATCTCAAGAGAAGAATGTGTTATAAAATACATACCATGTAATGCAAAAAGTGGCAGATCTATAAATACAGTTACAATGCAATGCAGGCAATAAGTACTTGCTATATACATACATATGTACATAAGTTGTAAGTGAAGTTTTGGGTGAAATGTTACAAACTTTACTTACTAAAAATAGATTGTTCTTTTGAGTACTTTTCAAGAAAGGTATTCTATTTTATCTAAATTCATTTATAGTTTCTGGTTTTTGCTAATGCTACGCACAAAATTCATTATCATACCATTTTAATATACCTAAGTGCCTGTTTTTCAAATAAACTAGGATATATCAAACTCCATATATAACCTGCTATAGCACATTTATATAAAAAAGCTTTTAATAGCACTTTGGTAAAGGGTATATAAGATTCGGCCCACACGAATATGGCACTCTTACTTATACCATTTTCTTTCAATACACATTTTGTCTCTGCTGTGTCTTTTTCAGGATAAAAAATAAATAAATAAATACCAAATATTTAAATGGCCTCGAGCATGTAGTAAATAGAATAGGATATCTGACATGCTTAAATCAAATAATACAAAAATATTCCAGAATGGTGCTTGATAAATAAAAAAATTTTAATTTTGTTCTTTTTTCCAGCTTTATGTGGCATTTTGAAATCCCTGAAAGAGTCCAATGCCATAGATGCTGTCTCGGCTGAAGAAATTACAAAAAATTTCAACTTAAATTAATTTATTTTAAATTGGTGTTCGGATTTAATTGGATTATTGTTTTCTCTAAAAAAAAAATCATTGGCATTCTTTTACCTCATTAGAGCTAAAATTGTAAAATAAAACAGAGTTAAATATTAGTTATATGTGCAATTTTAATTGTATTAAAAAATAAAATTTGTCTTTGTCATATAGAGATATTTCCCTCCATAACCAAATTGTCGTCACATTAAGTCGCCTTCTAAAGCAATTTTGCGTTTCTTTGTAGTCGTTTGACATCTTTTAGATGTGAGCCTATTCATCGTCTTCAGCGGGAAATGTTCCAGGGGCTGTCAGTCATGAGAGACCGGCCCACTTGAGTTCTAGCGGGAAACCAAGTGCTAAATTCAGCATTCAAAAAGCTGTCTCTCAAACAGACACAGCACCCACAAGGAGCCACTGTGACTGAGGCTGCAGCTGTAAACTTTTCAAAAAACAGCTCAGCTTTATAATTTTGTTTTGAAACTGTAGCTGTTGGTGGTGCTGTCTAAATTTCACAGCCACAACTCAGCTTCAGCCCTTAAAATGAAAAAGCTGCAGCTTTTTTGCAGCCTGGCTAAATTTTTTACGTCGACAAATTTTTATGTGACGACAATTGGAATATGGAAGATTTTTTAAAGTCAGCTGAATGGAGATACTCTCTTTGCGTGATGGGAAATTCAAGAGAGTAATAATTCAAGAGCTCAAGAATGGAGACACTCTCTTTACGTGATGGGAAATTTAAGAGAGTAATAATTCAAGAGCTCAAGAAAATGCTTAACAGGTTGAAAACTTGAATCGAAATTATTTTGGCAACATAAATTGCAAACATTTAGTCAAACGTGTTCCATTCCACAACTTCAATGCAAAAGATAAATTCATCAACTTTTTGGTGTGGGTTTTTTCTTGTCTTTACTAGAGAGAGAGAGAGAGAGAAAGAGTTTAAGTTTTTGTAAGAGATTTGCAAAAACAAAAAAATGTAATAAAGTCAATAATTTAAATAAATAAAATGTTAATTTAAAAACAAGTATGATTTAAGATACTCGTTTAAATGCGGTTTTAAAGATAATGGCGGGGGTTGTGACAAGTAGAGTAGAGTATTATTGCTTTTGTGTTGGTCAATGCAAAGCAGTTTAGTATCGAATAGCAAAAACGAAATCTTAAAATGTCTACTACATAAATGCTTTAGGAGTCAGTCAGCGAAGGAGTTTAATCATCAAAAGTTTATGTTGAAAACGAAAATGTATTCAATAAATTATAATAATATTTATAATTTTTTTTTTAACAAACACAAAACTGCGAAGCTTTTTGGCTTGTCTGCAGAAACACCCAAAGCCTTCGGCAGGAATCGAATCTGCGATCTCGGGGTTTCTTTCTCTAACAATGCATCCATCGAGGCGCTCAATCTCGATAGCCCCTACATATAAATAGAGAAAGAAAGAAGAAAAATGCAAAATGGGAGTGTTTGTGGATGTTGGATTAAAGAAAAAAAAAATTATGATAAAATCGAATACATATTTCTTCAGATTTGAATAAATCAGAATTTACCACTGTTGATTTGTGTTTTCTTGTATTCAGTGCATATACCTGGGACACTATACAATCAACAGCATGGAATGCAACCTCTTCAATATTGCACAACTTCGACTACACCATGATGCAACTAATAAGGCAGCCACTTCAGCTGAACTTTTAATCATCTGACGTCGTAAAACTGTCAAGAGAATACAGAGATGAAAGGCAGCCAAAACGAGATAGCACATCTTCAAGAGAATAACAAAATGCCCGTACAACTTCATAAACCAGGTGAATCAGATATAGAGCAAAACATGACATGACGCACGCTGTACCCAGACGTATACGCAACATATACTGTAAATAGAGAGATAGCATGTTACCAAATAACAATCATACGCCACCGCAGCAAAGACTTAAAAACACTTTTTCAGCCCAGTCATGATTACCCTCAAGAAATTTCCCTTTCAATGAAATCATTTTGCTCGATAAAGGATTTTTTCAATTGCATATTTCTTGGCAGCAAAAATATGAAAGAGTGGTATCTCCTCATCTATCTTTGAAGTCAACCATTTTCTGTTCAAGAAATTATAAAATTGGTTTATTACTTTCTTGTTGATGGGTTTTCAAAATTTGTTGTTTTTCAATTTCTAGTATAATTAATCAATATTAAAGTGAAAGTCACCTGATAAAGTCCACGGTCTCGTCTACTTTTTCAGAGATTGAAATAAGGGTGATTATCTTTGTTGATTTTGCTCTCAAGCTGAACTAAAATATTTATTCAGAAATTTTATTTGGGTTAATAAATGAGCTCAAGGTCACTTTATTCTCAATAAATATATTTTCTATTTATTGATAAATTATTCGATATTTCGATACTCCTTTGTGTATCTTCTGGAAAAAACACGTTTTTCTGAAGAAGATACACAAAGAAGTGTCGAAATATCGAATAATTTATCAATAAATAGAAAATATACATATCTATTGAGAATAAAGTGACCTTGAGCTCATTTATTAAACCAAATAAAGTTAAATCAAAAAGGCCGAAGAACGAGTGTCTAGAACATTTATTCAAAAATATTTCCGTAGCATAAAAATGCATTCACTCTTACTGTTCAAAAGTTATAGATGATTTTCAAAGTAAAGGGTGTCCCCGTGCATGAACACCAATTAAATTTTAACGTTTTGCAACTTTTGGTATTAGTTGCTGTAGAGGCCTACGAACTACATACACAGTGAAAATTTTAAAGGCCATATTCATAATAATTATTGTAAGTTTATTAACCTTTGAAGTATTTCTACAGAATATTTGTCAAATAAACGTGTAATAAACATTCAATAGTTTTTATGAATATGGGTGTTAGTTTCTATCCTTGTGGACAAAATTACAAAATGAAAGCATCCGATTGGAACACAGTGTTCTCAAGAGCAAAGCCAACAATAAGAAAACACCATTGCATACTTTTACTGCACTGTAATTGAGTACATCTGCACAAACATACATTTTTAATGACGATACGATAATTTTGAAAATAAGAGACACATTTCAGCACAACCACACAGCAATCGTGTGCCATTTGGATTTCTATGTGAACGTGTATTTTACTTGTTGTTGCCGTTGCTGTTGCTTTTGTTGGCGATGGCTTGCTTGGCTATAGAGTGACCGGTCGGCCGTTGTCTTCAACCGGTTTTGAAACCGGCTACGTATCTACGTTGCCAAGTATAAGTTTTGCATCACTATAAAAAATTTTATCAGCTGAAACTAAATGGAGCGGTTATAAATATTATAAGGCCTCTGCATCATTGTTTCGCTCGTTCCGCTTAAAATTATCGCTGCTGTAAGTCAAAGTGTGGCCGAAAATTTATTAAAGTCCAGCGCACGCAACAACTGAAGCCAGCTGACCATTCACAATTCACGTAGATACGCGGAATGGGTGCTTGAACAGTAGGCGGTGGTTGGCGATTTTTCGAACAAAATTTTCCTCAGCGATGAAGCCCATTTCTCACTCGGTGGGTATGTTAATGAACGAAATTGCCGTACTTGGGGTTCTGAGAATCCTTAAGTAATTGAAGAGAGGCCATTACACCCCGAAAAAAACACTGTTTGGAGCACTCTTTGGTCCGAAGGTGTGATTGCACCTTACTTCTTCGAAAACGACATTGGAACGACTGTCACGGAGCGTTATGGTCGTATGACAACCAACTTTTTTGTTGTTTGCTATTGAAGAATACGACTTGGAGAAAATGTGGTTTCAACAAGACGGTGCCACATGCTCTACAACTGGAGAGAATATGGCTTTATTGCACGAGCCATTTGCTGGCCGCGTAATTTCTCGTAGTGGCGATATCAACTGGCCACCAAGATCATGCAGTTTGATACCGTTAGACTTTTTTTTTTTGTAGGGCTACACGGTTATGCAGTTAAACCTTTAACTCTTGAGCACTTGAAAACCAACATTCGGCAAGTTATGGCTGAGATACCGCCCAATATGTGTCAAAAAGTGGTGGAAAATTACCTCAAAAGAATCAATCCTTGCAACACTTCGCGCGGTGGCCATTTAAATGACGGAGTGTTTCACACATAATGTCAACATTCAAACTTTATAATGAAAAAGAAATATCATAGAAAAAAAAACATTTTATATGTGTTTTATTTGCGTTTATTTTTGAAACCGCAAAATGGATAACCCGTTATAATTAAAAGCGATAATAAAAAACAAACTTTATTAAATTCGAACGTTTTCATAAGGATCCTCCATAAAGAGCTTTTAATTTATTTTGCGGCTTTCCTGGCTTCTGAGTTTAAGAAATCAAAACCAATACCTCCAAATCTCGAACTTGCTATTTGAAAACCGGTTTCCCAAAAATGTCAAATTATCGATCACCCTACTTGCTAAGCTGACTGACTGACTGCCTGACGTTAAACTCTGATTGTGTGTTGTGGACTGTGTATGAGAGTTAAAGTATGGCTTAACTGAGGTTGCGCTTGATCAACTTGATCCACTCCAGTGACAGCCGTAAACGCGAAAAGTTAAAAAACTTTTTCAATTCCGTTCGTGCGGTGGTTACACTAGTTCTAAGCAGACACAACAAAAAAAAAACGCCTTTCAGTGATATCGGTTATAATTTTATCTATTTAAATATTCCAAAATAACAACAAAAAAATTTTTTTTTTAACAAAAAGCGTAAAAACCAAAAAATTTACAAAAATATTCCAAGAAAAAACTTGTTATTTTTTGCGAAAAAAAACAAAAACAAAAAAATGTGAGCACACAAATACAGACACAAACAAAAAAGTGAACTGGCATGAACACACACACACACACTCTTGAATGGATGAGTGGGGTCTATTGGGGAATCATTGCCTTCGTTGCTACGATTGTAGAAATAAAACAACAACAACAACAACAACAATAACAACAAGCAACAACAAAGCTTAAACAAATTTCATACAACAGCGAGAGTGAGTTTCTTTTAAGAAAACAATTTGTTGTTTTTTGTGTTGTGTTTTCGAATTGAATTTCAGCTTAAACTTTTTCGGTGACGACAAGTGTTTGCGGCTTAAATGAAACGACAATAAACGTACGTTTACAATTTACATACCAATTTATTAAAAAGAGAAAAAAAGAAAATCTAATGGCAATCAGACTATAAATTTCTCACAAAAGAAAATTTTAAATTGTGATTTTATAAGAAAAGAAAAAAAAACAACCAAAACAACAGCCTCTTAAAATTGAATTTAAAAAAGTAGAAAAAAATCTCAAAAAGTAAATTATCAATTGTAATGTGCGAAGACAACAGAAATTAAATCATAACAAAAAAAAAAAAAAAGATAACGAAAACAACAAAATTAAAAGAAAATTCCACAAACATAAAAGAAGCCAAAAGAAAATAAAACTACACACAGGTTTGCAAAAAGAAAATTATGATTTCTTAAAGAAACTCTAACGAAAATACCCACACACTCACACACACACTTGTCGTACAACCAGTTCCCAAAAGACTCAACTCAAAATTGTAATTATTTGGGCTCATATGCTGAAACTAGGCATTTGCTTATCAAATTTAAAAAGCAGTCCCAAACGACCTCTTTTAGTCCTTAACTGTTTTTATTTAGGTCAAAAATGTATTTCAATTCTTTGGTTTGTGGAAAAAAATTACAATTTTGAGTTGAGTCATTTTTGAACTGGCTATAGAATGCAATCTGTGATTTAAGTTCATAATTCAAACTTTCTTTGTGAAACTTATCTACACGCTTACATTGGAATGCACGAAAAGTACAAGCAGGTACTAAAGTATTCATGGCTGTTCTGTATAGCGGCGAATGGGCGAAAAATTTCCCGTTTTAAAAACGAATTTTTGTTTTTGGTGTTCTTAAAACCGAATTTGTTTAGTTTTAATCAATGCTATGCCCACACTAAAAGAATTTTGTTCATAAATCCCATGAATTCTGACACTAATTTAGTGAAGAAATTCACTATTTTAAGTCTAATGTTTTCTGTCTTTTTCAGCCGTCTATATGCCGCCGATATTTCGTTGATGCTAATCAACTCAACTCATCAGTAGACTCGACCATTTCTGATTTCTGGTTCTCGTTTTGTTCATGGGAATTTCGAAATAAGTAGTTGAATTTTAAGCATTCTTTTAAGATGCTCTATTTTTTTTTTAAGATGGTCTATTTTTAGACCTAAAATAGTACATACGTTGTTTTTGAAAAAATTCAATTATTTTTCAACCAACGTTGGGGTTCATGGAATTTTTATTCATTATACTTCGATTAATGATCGTTTCATTAAATATATTAATTTTAGTCATTAAGATAATGAAGTACTTCATTGCTTTAATGCAAAAAAACTCTTAAGTAAATGAAACGTTTCATTAAATGTGGCAATTCGTTCATTGATCTAATGAAAACAGAAGATAATTTTTAAGGCGTATATTATTAAGGTTACATATGTATTATTAAGGTGAAAACTGTAAAATGTTTTTTCTTTACATGTAATTGATCGAAAGTAGGAAAAAGTGAGCAATGTTTTAATAAACCACTGCAGAGACATAATTATGTTGTAATTGTCATTTAGAACGTAATACCTGCCTAGTTTTTCTATAAATTTAAATAAAAATACTTAATAGAAATATTTAAGCACAGGAATTTTATCTTGAAAATTATTCTTAAATTAAGCTAGAGGGCTATAATTTTCCTAAATGAATTTAATTGTTAATTATTTTGTCGGGCTTTGAATTCGATTTTTTTCCTCGGAATTGAGCAAGATTTTTTTTTATGTGATAAAATTGTAGTGAGCAATATTTTTAAAGAATACAATAAAAGTGTAGCGGAGTACCTTGTTACAATACTATGTACTTGTTTATAAAAAAATATAAAAATAAATATTTACCCTTGAATTTAATAACTAAGTTTTATTTTAAAAATATATACATAATTAATAAATTTTTGGAAGAAAGTATTTTTGAATAAAACCTCATTATAAAAAATAATAAAATTTGATTAAACCAAAAATTTAACAAAAGTACACTCAAAGACTTATTGGCTGGGGTTAATATGACGGCTAATTCACATTGTATACAGTTCAGTAATAAAGAGCTAATAAGCTCAGATAATACGATGGCTGCTTAAAAACCGAATACAATTGAAAACAGTATGCAATTTACAATTGTTAATAATTTTATGGGGGTTTCTAGTTCCATTTTTACTTCCTCAAAATTGACAAAAGATGTTTTTCTTGCGATAAAATTGGAGTAATCAACATTTTTAAAGAAGACAAGAAAAGTAAAATATGAAATTAATTATGACCTGAATCCGAAGCAATTTAGGAGCCATTGTTCCCCAGCTTCAACTTCAATTTTCCTGTCTTCTTTAAAAATGTTGTTCACTACACTTTTACCGCAAAAAAATTTTTTTTGTTCAATTCTGAGCAAGTAAAATTGAACTAAGGCCCAATAAAGTAAATTACAAAAACAACAAATTGTTCAGCGTTAGGACAAAGTAGAAAGTGCATAATATAGAGCCTTAGAAATGTTTAAAAACAATCTTTGTATTATATTCTAAAAAAATTTTTTTTTTATTAATTTATTTTTTTTTTCTTTTCAATTTTTTTTCTTTTTAATTTTTTTTTTTGTATACCTTTGATTATGCCTTTTCAATGCACACATTTGCGTCTGTCATCAATTTTGGCTCTGACGTCTTTTTGAAGTTATGACTTTCCCATCCCTGCTTTCCACCCACCAACATTTCAACTAACTATTTACCCCCTAATTCATAAAAATTATAACAGGCTTATAAGACTGTTATTTGACATTTTTTTATGGAAAATCTGTCAAATAAGAACTTTATAAACCGGTTATAATTTTTATGAATTAGACGGTTACTAATGACAAGATAGCCGCTTCAATTTCATGAAGCGGTGGCGCAAAAAATATTTATTTTTATTCATAAACAAATAGCACTGACATTCATAAAAACTAAAATATTGTGGAAAATCCATTTTAGAAAAAATTTCTCATTTAAAATGTTTTCCTAAAATACATATACAGTCAAAGCCCGGTATAGTGAATACTCAGTTTAACGAATATCCGCTGTAACGAATGGCGAAATTTTTACATTAACTGCCTTATATAGCGAATGGCGAAAAAAGAAGAATCTCGATTTAACGAACGACAAAGCAAAATACATTTAAAAAAATCGTTACAGAATCGTAAGATTGTGGGTGTTTTTGGCT
Source organism: Sturmia bella (assembly GCA_963662145.1). Classification (NCBI taxonomy): domain Eukaryota; kingdom Metazoa; phylum Arthropoda; class Insecta; order Diptera; family Tachinidae; genus Sturmia; species Sturmia bella. Next base: position 16,239,203 of record OY759172.1, on the reverse strand, counting down.
GCTTTGCTTTGTATTGAAAGAACGCGTGTGATGCGTTGCTTTTTGCCTTAAAATTTCAATAGTTTTGTTTTAAAAACGAGATGTCGGTTTCTTAAGAAAAAAATTTGTTCAATTCCAAGGAACTAAAAACCCGATCCAGTAAATAACAATTGTAAACTATAAAGTTCGACCATAAAGTTATACCACTAAAAAACACTTAAAACATTTTAAAGACAAATTTATTTATCATCTACATAATTATAAATAAATGGAAATGTCTCAAGAATTCTGCATCGAAAAATTCGCTCACAAGAGTAAATCATTTGAAAGTCTGGTTTTCATTTTCTCTCATCTCAAACCAGACTCTGAAAACATGTCGTCGTCTACTCAAAACATGTCAATCTATTTATATGATTTCGTGTTTTTTGCACAAAAAGAAAATCTCAAAAAAAAACATTGCTTTTCTTGCTCATTTGTTTTATTTTCTTTTTGCATTTTACATTATAATTTATTTGGTTTTGGTTGTTTATTTTAAATTTACAATTTAAGCGAAATTATAATGGCATGTATTAAACAAAATAAAAAAATACAAAAAAAAAAAAACTTTTTAAAATTGCCAAGTGAATTTATTTCATCAACTGATAAGAAGCTGTAAAATTATATTATTTAAAACGTAGTTACACAGTATAAAAATAAATTGATTAAGCATATTAAAATATGTACGATTAAAATTAAATTATAAAATAAATAATGTGCATATATGTATGTAAGTGTTACAAAAAAAAAAAGAATTAAATATTATTGTAATCGGCTTCCTAGTTTTTTTTTTAACACTTAAAAGTCAACACACAAAAAACTAAAAGCAAAAATATCACAGAAAATAATTCATGTGGTGGAAATTTTATTTTAATTATTTCAAACTTATTCATGAAAAGTGATTACGTACGAAATTTTGAGAACGAGAATAATAATTGCAAAATGAAAACAGAAAATTGATTAAAAGTAACGAGCAGCAAGAAGGCAGACAGACGGGCAGGCAGGCAGGCTGGCTGGCTGTCGGCAAGGAGGAGAGAAGAACGCAAAACTCAGTAAGTGAACGAAAAAACAATTTAAATACCAGATTTTTGCAGAGAAAATAGTTTTTAATAAATATGCAAAATAAATTAAAATTATGGAAATAAAAGGATTTATTTAGAAAGAAAAAACCTTACACACAGAAACCCCCGCAATGTAAAATTAGCATGAAAACAACTTGATTAACAACCATGTTAAATTTGCACAAAAATAATGATCTAATTTAAAACCAACTCTCCACCTAAATTGTTTGTTATTGCATTCGTTCTAACTGTTGCAAGGGTTGAGTGGGTATAATGGCTGCTCAAGAAACGCGAGAATTGCAGTTCGTTTCCGTTTGCTGCACAGAAATCAAATAAATGTTTCAAAAGCAAATAGTATTGAAATAACGTTAAATAAAATATAAAAAAATGAGCAAAACTACAATTTTGATTTTAATTCTTAATTCAGTTTGAATTAAAATCAAAGTTCTAAATTAGTTTAATAGTGAATTATATGATTTACAATTGCTAATCATTTTATCATGCTTTTCACACTGGATTTAGACGGGAATAAAATTTCAATGAAATCTGTGACTTTCATGAAAATTTCTGGCTCAATTTCAAAGGAACGTGAAAGTTAATTTTAAAAATGTTGTCAAAGCGAAGAGTTGCAAGTATTATTATTTTGTTCGATACTGAGTAGATATCTATATTTTATAGCCAATACTGTATGGAGTAAAATTATCGATACCCTCGTATCATTTGATCTCTACTTGAAAGTAATTAACATACTGAAAGGACTTTAACAAAATTAAAAGTATTTAACAAATGTATTATTTTTGGGCCTAAAAATAATAGACCTTAATGTTTTCTGTCCTTTTCAGCTGTCTCATCAACTCATCGCCAGCCTCGACAAATCTTTAAGATTTTTCAAGTCTACTGATGAGTTGATTAGCATCAACAAAATGTCAGCGGCATATAGATGGCTGAAAAAGTTAGAAAATATTAAGGTATATTATTTTTAGACCCAAAATAATACATTTGTTAAATACTTTTAATTTTGTTAAAATCCTTTCAGTATGTACCTAAAATAATACATTTCAATTGGCTCTTAAAGCTAATAAATAAGTTAATTTTTGACTATTTAGCCCCCAATTTTTGACTTGGAATTTAAATGCCATTTCAATTTAAATTTGATTTAAATACAATATGGAGTCACACAGTTGCTATTTACATTAAACTTAAACGGCCTGCCATGCCCATTTAAAATCGATTTAAGTTTTTTTTACTGCCATATGATTTTGTTCTGCAAATGAAGAAAATTGCACATGTTTTTTTTTGTTTCATAATTTGATTTTTTTTGCTACTCATTTTAATAATTTTTACAAAACAATTTATTATTTTCTAAACTTTTCACAATTTCACTTGCTTCCAAATTTGTTTAAACAGCTGCTTTTTATTGAGTTATCGATAATTTTTTGACACTTACATTGTGCTGCCGTACTTTTATTACAATTAATTACCAAAAATAATTTTACACTGTAAAACAGAAAGCTATTTTAAATCCAACTTAAATTTTAAGGAAAATTTACTAATTTTGTATTTAAATCCCAAGTCAAAAATCGGGGGTTACCCCGCAATGCTAAAAGCATTTAGCAAAGTTAAAAAAATTTATTTGATTCTAAATTATAAAACATATCGTCTGAATCCCAATCATATCGTCTATCGATGTTTTTGGAGAGAGTATTTTTCAAACACAAGCTTTAATGCTGGCAAATTAAAAATTTGAAAATAGTTTTTGTTTTTTTGAAACGATACGACTGGGCTTGTGAATGCAGTCATTGTTAGTTTGTAGTTTTCTAAAAAGAAAAAATATGTTGCATTTACGTTTTACTAACTACGCAGCATTTACCAGTGAGTTTTAAGAAAAAGTAATAACTACATTAAACTAGTTTTATCTTCATCGAGAAAATTTTTCATAATGTATGTGTGTACGACTGTTTGTGCATAATAAGTTTAATATAAATTTCATTGAAATCTTCTAAAGAGATTTACGCCAGACTTTTGCAACAAAAAAAAAAAAAAATAATAATAATAATAATGAACCAAACATGCGATAAAAATGTTTTACAATTCCTCACAAAGCCAAATTAAATTTTATTGTTCGCAAAGCAATTCATGTACAAATGTATGTATGTAGAGTTCTTTTATAATTTATTTATTTTAATAATAAGTATAAAAGTTAAAAAAAAATAATTCGTATTTTATTTTTTTCTTAAACCATTCAATTTGTAAGCTCTTCTTCTACTCGTTTTCAATAGCTGTCGTACTTAATGCAATAAAGATAAAAACACTTTTCTTAAAATACCAGTTCTATTGCTGGCATTTGACATTTATTACAGCTGTGAGTAGTTAAGACGAATTGGTTGCATCATGCAGTTGCAACAAAAACATATGTATATACATATAGAAATTCCATATTACGTATGTAGATAAATGAGAGCAGTGTTGAATTACTCTCAATAATAGACAAAAAAACATAGAGTTACGGGAACACTAAATACCATTTTTCTATTCCAAAAAAAAAATAACATATGGTTTATTTTGATGCTTTCATGAGAAACGTATATTTTGAAAAAATTAATTTTTTTCTGCCAGCATTTGGATTTCAAAATGCTTTACAGATACTTTGAATATATGAAATATTGATTGAAAAACATCAAAATCGTTATCATGTTGGTTGATTCAGATCAACTTTTTTCTTTTTTATTGCTTAACTTTTGCAACAGCTGATTACAGAATACATGTAAACAAGCCATGGGGCGGTACACTCCCCAAGAACGTGGAACAATTGTGTCCTTGTTTTTTTTTTTTTGTGTGTAATATTTTGTCTGTGGTGTTAGTGCAGCACGAATTCCGTCGCCGATTGCGCAAACACTGCGCTGTATGGTCACTAACCTTGAGGAGTATGAAACCACACGAGATGCTGCCAAGAGTGGCCGGCCCCGGAGTGCCCGTACTGCCGAGAATATCGCCGCTGTTGCAGAGCATGTCGAGCTGTCGCCAGAAACAACGTCCAGACGCTGTGCATCGCAATTAGCCATTAGCCGGTCGTCCCTAAGGCGAATTTTGGTCAAACGTTTGCGCATGTTCCCATACAAAGTCTAGACCGGGCATCAGTTGCTGCCTGTTGACTGCCAAATGTGTGTAACGCCCCAGCCATCTTCAATCTCGTCGAAGAAGCAGACAATTTTTCGCCCAAAATCAAAATGAGCGATGAGACTCATTTTCACCTCAGCGGATACGTGAACAAGCAAAACTATCGTTTCTGGGGCCGCAAAAATCTATGAGTAATGCCATTACAGCTGGTCAAAGTGACTGCAGGGTTCGCTGTTCACGCAGGAGGAGTCATCGTGGCATTTTTTTTTTACCAGGACGCCGCTGGTCAAACGACAACAGTGAAAGGTGCGCGTTATAGGGCTTTGTTAACTGAATTTTTTCTGTCGTATTGAAAGAATTAGGTGTGGTTCCAACAGGACGCAGCAGCTGCACACACTGCGTGAGCCTCATCATGCAGCTTTCAGTATGTCAACCGATATTCTGAAAGCCAATTAACCTCGCTCAAGATGGCTTTTTTTGGCCCACCTTGTTGTACTATTGTTCAGGAAGTCTCCCTATCAGTGTTGGAATAGTCATTATCTGATACGTTCTTTTTACGAAAGCATGCTGTAAATGAAGGCTGCCAAATATTTTTCAAAGAATTTATAGTTGGTAACAAAAAATTGTTCGAAAACTCTTTCGAAAATAATAAAAAAAAAAAAAAAAAAACGTAAGAATTCTGGTTCAAACTTAGACAAAACTAGCGATTTCAAAATCGCATGTGACTTTCAAATCATGCGATTTCCAGCACATATCCGTATTAGTTCCTTTTTGGCGAACTTACAATTTAAGTAGACTTTCTTCTAGCCTCCTAACAAAAAATCTAATTGAATTACATCGACCATGAACGTTGTTTGAACTTTAAGCCCCCTTTAAATACATGAAAACTTCAGTATTCCTAAATAACTTTGTTTCTTTCAAAACAAACTGCTTTTAATATGATTAATAGAAATCTTTTAAAATGTTGACTTCGTAGTCTTATGACGGAGCAGAAGACATTTCAAAAAAAAAAAAAAAAAGATGTTTTGTTTTTTGGGCAAAGTGTTATTGAAACCGGTTGGTTAAGTTTAATAATTTAAATTTTTTTCAACCTAAGGCTGACACAAATACTCCGACAAACACCTTGTGGTAAAAAAAAAAAATTAACACAGATACCAAACAAACACACGTACTGCCTTAACAAACCCAGGCATGCTGTACTTGTTTTTAAATAAATGAAACTGCTACCAGTGATACACGTACACACATACATACATCTGTAAATATGTAGGTACCGCATACAAGATAATAGCATAAATTGACATTTGTTTTCAAATAAATACAGCAGCAATGACCACCACAAAAACAACAATTACAAAAATATACATAAATACAGTTTTTAAATGTTTGGTTTTTTTTTTACTCTTTCTATTTATTATTTATTTTTTAATTTTTCTGCTGCATTTGCAAAATGTTAGCGCCACTTTTTATGACGAAATAAAACTGTTTTTATTGCTGCACAGTGGTGGGTAGGTAAAACAATACAATTTACCTGGGTATAAGTAAATATAGCAGAAGTTTTATTTTCTGTTCATTCATTCTTAAGTTAGAAATAAATATCCCTGCTTTCCTACAATTATTAATGATTTCTAAATAACTAAAGCCTGTTTGAATTGGGGAATATGCTAAACAATTAATATCAAAATTTAAAATTTTTGTATTAATAAATCTCATGAGCAATTAAAAGAAAAAATAACTAGAAAATCTTTCAATAAAATTTGGCATAGAAAAATTTTATTTAAAGCAAATCACTGCAAAAAAATTTAACACGTGGCTTAAAAGCAAAACCAAAGTGACGTATGATTAATATGGGTGCCCATGAAAATAAAATAAATACATATGTATGTCAATAAATAAAAAAAATATATATAATCTTTCCACTAACCCGTCAAGTTAACATCTTCGTTAATTAAAAACACACATACATATGTATTTATAAATTTGTATCAGAATAACTTGTCTAGTAGTGCAAAACTTTATGTCAGTGATGATGTGACTGATTTGTTTTACTGGAATATTATTTATTAATCATACGATTATTCAAATCTTGTACACCTTGACAGTTGGCAAATTAAAAAAGAAATGCGGTCGGGGGACCCCCGTAAGGAACGAAGTTCCTTACGTTTTTTCTTCATCTTCGCATGTAATACAAGGTTAAATCTGTATGTTTTATTTTGCGTTGTTTTTGAAATTTTATATACTTCTTTAAATTTTTGTTTTATTTTTTTTTTACTTTTGACACATGCAGTATTTTTTTGTCAATCTGCTACAAACCGAAGAAAAGCAACTGTTGGTCAGTTTTTCAATATTGCTGCTATTTTGTTGTGACATACTTTGCTTTAGCGACATCTAGCAACTGGTAGTGGCAGTTTTCGCAACTAATTAGTAGTTATTGGTTTGTGTCTCCGCTGACGTCAAATAACACTTGCCGTCCGTCATACACGATTGTTTGTCGAAAGATACACCAATACATATAAACAGCTCACACGCTTTCGTGACGATTTCTACTAATTTGCCCTACCAGCAAGCCGCGTTAAGGAGCTTCGTTCCAAAAATAATAATAGCAGAAATGTCTTACAGCAACGTCGAGGGATGCGTAACATACAACGGAACAAGAAATCAACACACTTTTTTTTCTTTAAAAACAAACACAAAACTGCGAAGCTTTTGGCTTGTCTGCAGAAGCAACCTGGCAGGAATCGAACCTGCGACCTCGTGGACTCGTAGTAGGACACTCTACCAATTCTTCCATCGAGGCGCTCTAGTTCTTAGTGATCTATTAGTTTTATGCGCATTCATTTTAAAGCAAGCAAAGCCTTTTTAAAACTTCTTTTTACCTGTATTATTTTAGGTCTAAAAATATACCTTAGTGTTTAGGTGTTTTTCAGCCGCCTATATGCCATCGACAATTTGTAGATGCTAATCAACACATCAACATTTTTTTGTCTTGCAACACTTTTTGCTTTTCTTAGCAACTTCTATACAACGAGCTACCATCGTTTACTACGCTTTGTATTTTTGAAAGTATCAAAAACTAAAAGTTTTTTGAATATTCAAAAATGAAATAAGTTTTGAGTTCTTTTTACAACAAATTCAATTAAAAATAGTTGTAATGTTTTATTAATGCCATAATTTTTTTTTTCAATAACAAAAACAAAGCTGCGTAGCTTTTTATTTGCCTGCAGAAACAGCCAGAGCCGACGATTGGAATCGAACCTGCGTCGTCGGCCACTTTTAGTAGGACACTCTACCAATTCTTCCATCGAGGTCCTCCTTTAAAGAGTCAACTGAAAACGAATATAGCCTATATAGTCTAGGACTTTATAGGCTATATAGCTGTAGTCATAGTATAGCCTATGACTATGAATGTCATACGCTTGTATAATATTGAGACAATCCCTAAGCACTCACAAAGTTTCTTTCTCAAGGAAAATATTTTTTTCGAGAAAAGATTTTTCCAATCATAAATTTCTTGGGATCAAAAAACAGTCAGCGTTATTATTTTTATATTATTTATTATTTTTTATTACTTTTATATTATTATTATTTTTATATAAAAAAATACACAGTTTTTATTCTTCAAACGTGAATTTCTGTAAGATCTTCGTATCGACCTTAAAGCTATTCGTGACGGGGTACAGGTTCGCACCATTTTACACAGACCAGCCCCTTCGGCAGCCGTAATTTAGATGTTTAGACAAAATAGACCATCTATTATTTATTATTATTATTATTCATCCAAATTTGGAATTTCTAGTGTGTTTGACGCAACTTAAAAATTCGTCTAACTGGTTTTAATAAATTTTAAACAATAAAATTAAAATAATCAAATATTAAATTTGTATTAATTTTGTTGTAGTACAACATATATACATACATATATATTAAATGTGTGTTATGTGTGGTTTTGCGAGTCACTTAAGAAAGTGACGGACTGACTGACTGACTGGTTTTGTTGTTTGTTCATCAGATAAAGAGAAATATAACGAAAATAAATTGTTTAATTTACCCGGATGTAAGAAACAGAATGAAGACATCTTTTTTTCTGATCTCAATTTAATGAAATTACAAAAAGATTTTCATATCACACACACACACATGCGCTAACTCATGTATTGCTGCTTATGTACGTATGTACGATGCAGCAACAACTACAAACTACAATGTGCGTAGAAAATAAATGTTCATTGTAATTTAAACTGTTGACAAAATGTGGCATAACGACTTTGTAGAAAAGGTATTAATCTCAGAGATCATTTACAATTCCTCTCACACGCATGAACAGCAAGAGCAGATAAATCGTTCACTTGAAATGCTACAGTTTGTTAAAATTATAAAAAAAAAAAAAAAAAAATATGCATCAACATGCGTAGTAAACGTAAAGAATTGTAAAAAATTAATGATAATTGATACACAATGGTAACGATATACATAGTACACAATAGGCATAGTATCAATTTTTCAAGTTATAGTGAGTTTTTTTTTTTCTTCTAAATTATGCTATTAAAGTTAATCTGATTATCTCTTGTTTTTCAAAATTGACAATTCACAGTGGCATACAACATTTCGTTTATTTAAGTTTTAGTGGGAAAAGAAAATTATGTGCATTCCACAAAGAGAAGGAATATGGTAGTTTTTTAAAGATTACGTACCCATAGAGTGAAAATGAAACCCCATTGTTGGGACTCCGCTGTCCGTTCCGACCGTCACAGCACATATTCTCCAAAACGATAAGAGTCATGATATAATTATTGGCTGAACCGTTAATCATCTGACTTCGAAATACTCTCAAGAGAATACAGAGCTGAAGGGCCGCCAAAACGAAATAGTACATTGTCGTAAACTCTGTTCATCTCTATCACAACAGTGGAAAAAACAGCATTTGACATTTTGATTTACTTGGGGGTTACACGATCAAGTTTTGCCTTTCAAGCTTTAATACATTCACACTTTTTTATTAATACACTCACAATTTTGAAAATTAATGCAAACTTGATGACAATTTTTGCTTTCCATAGAGTACATCAAGTCACAATCAACAAAACAGCTGACAACAATTTTTTTTTCGTTCTGTCTGCAAATATTTTTTTGTTTTGTTTGAAAGTTGCAATTAAAAGTGATAAAAATTAAACAGATTCAAGCTTAAAAATAGAAATAAAAATGTTTACATGCAACAAATTTTTTTACTTTTATTTTTACATTGATTTCGATTAAATTTATTTATTTTAAAAATACATATTTGTATATTGTAATCATATTTAAATAGTTTAAAAAAATATTGATTTAGAATCTGAATTAGTTTCTGGGCTTAATGTAGAATATAGAAGAGGAGGTTTTGCTTTAATTTTTTTTTTTTTGCAGAATATGCAAGACGCTATTTTTAATTTTCTTCTTGACGGCATCTTGAAAACGAATTGTTATGAAATTGCGTGCAGCCTACGTCACCGCTATCAATTTTATTGAATTTTAACAAGCAGCATGTGAAAAAAAATTGATAGCAAAACTTGGTCGTGTAACTGCAGTGTTAAAACAAGAAGAGAAAAACATATCAACCAGATGTTGTTTTGGGTATAAAGGGTCCGCCAAATAACTTTTTTTTTTTTGAAAATGCTATAAAAAAATTACTGAATTTCTTTTTTATTTGAATTTGAAAAAATTCGTCTCAATGATGTCTCCGAAATGTTCAATTGTTGAGAAGGACGGTGAATTGGTGCAATATTCTCGGTTGTATGCACTATTTTTGGCCTTTCACGCTTTGGTTTATCGCTGAAGATGCCAGTTTCTTTCACTTTTTCACGAACATACGGAGCTGACGGTGCTTCCAAAATCCATACGCAATTTTTGCACACATTCTGCAACATTACCATGATTTTCAAAGTAATGTATCGTATACACAACCACATTCGTTCAGCGGAAGGATAAAACTAATTATCAGTCAAATCAGACATGAGCTGAGTGTTACTAAATGAAAAAAACGTTAGATGTCGGACCCTGTACTTTATATATAGATATGTACATAGCCGTTGGTCAAACGTTTTTTAATTGTCACTTATTTCTTAATTCAATTTTTCTCTTTCAATAAAATATCGTTTTCTAATAAGAAATCATTGAAATTTTGTCTTTAGCTGGTTTTATTTATTCGCCATCAAGAGGTTGTTTTTCTGATACCACATTTGAAAAGCTGGTGTTTATGAAAGGGAATAAAAACTTTTTTGATTAAAAGTATTTTGTATTTTGCATTTTAAATACATACATATTTTTGTTACACTGTATTTTGTATTTCAAATACTTGCTTTTAGAATGAAGTACTTTTTGTATTTTAAATACATGTAATAAAAAGTATTTGTATATTGTAATTTAAATACATCAGAGCATAAATTTTGCCCAGCAATGATTCGTATGCAAGAGAAAGTAATTTGAATAATATCTTTAAAAAAAAATTCACACTGTAAACAGATCTGCCTTTGGGGAAGTTTTTGCATAAAATGTTTGCATTAGAGAAAAAATTAACTTATCTCGTAAGCAAAATAGCTGGAGTTGCTGCTTTGTTTGCCACTGTAAAACGTTTACTCCAAAAACATAAATTTAAATCAAACCATACATACATATGTATATACTTATATACATTAAATCAGATCAGGCACTTGGGAAGACACAAACAAACGCACTCGTGTGTGTGTGTGTTTTCTTTTTTTCTTCTTTTATATCGAATAAAAAAGGCGTTAATTCAATTAGGGATGAATAAATAATACAAATAACTCTTAAGCCTAAAGCCACTTTCAATCTTCTACATGAAGAAATGAAAATTAGCTTGCTTCTTTTATTATTATGTGACAAAGAATATTTTTATAGCAAAGTTTCTGTATGTACATACGTGTGAAATAAAGTGAGAATATTTTATTTGAGTGGCAAATATTTATTTTGTTTTGTCTATTTATTTAATCAAGTTATTTCTTAAGAGCTGGAAATAAAACTAAAAATTTGTATTCAAACCGGGTTTAAAGAAAAAGAGGAGATTATTAATTTTATTGTAATTTTTTTAAAAGCCTGTTACACCATAACTCCGTCATTTGCAGAGCGACTTTAAATATTCTTATCTTGTTTAAAAGGTACGGCTTTATATAAACAAACAAAAATTCCAGTTGGCAGTCAATTTTGTTTTTATAATAATAATTAACGAAGACAACTTAAACTTAAATTTAAAGTAAAACAAGAACCAATTTTAAATATTCTTGCCTTGTTTGAAAGGTATGGCCAGATAGAAAAAAAATCCAGTCAGGGAGTCAAGTTCAGTTTTATAATTGTGGCATTTGGTAATTCTTAAAATATAGAAAGAAACCAAAACTGGAGTGGCTGCTGATGAGAAGTGTTACGGCTTCGAAACAGCTAGATTGGAAGCCATAAAAATGTATATAAACTTTAACACCGGTCATAAATTCATAAAAAAATAAACGTGTTGTTCAAATACATTTTAGAACCAAATTTGATATGAAAAATTTGTTCTAAAATGTATTTCATCAAGGTTTTATTTTTTATGAATACCGGTGTAAATGTATTTTAATTCAAATTTTCCATTTACAATTTTTTTTATAAAACCCTTTAAGCACTAGGGTGGGTCGATTGGTATGGCCAAAAAATTTTCGATATTTTGCCATAAATTTTTGCCTAGTTTTTGATATCAGAAAATAAATTAACATTACGAGATGTCAAAAAGATGTCAAGGAAGTGCTATAAAAAGTAAAGGTGTTGCAAGACGTAAAATGCTTTCTGTATAAAAAGTTTGTTTGAGCATTTCTGATTCTCATTTTGTTCATGAGAATTTTGGAATAAGTAGCCGAGCTTCAAATATACTTTTTAGATTTTTCCGGTCTACTGATGAGTTGTTTAGCAGCAACGAAATGTCGGCGGCGGCATATAGACGGCTGAAAAAAGACAGAAAGCATTAAGGTATATTTTTTAGAACTAAAGTAATAAATTTCCATTGGCTCTTATAGCGAATAAATAATTAAGTTCCATGTCAAAAACATATTTTTCGAGGCACCCATATTTCAATGTTATGGGAGTTCCTGTGACTAAAATTAAAAGCTTTGAAGCATGTTTTCTTCAATCTTGATTTTCCTCCATCACACTAGTCAGTCCCAGGGTGCCCGTTGAGGTGTAAAGTGTATGACCAAATCCCAATAATTTTTTCTCATGTAGAAAAACAACAACTCACACTTTTCTTATCGGGGTTTTTTTTATATATTTTGATGAATTAAAAGGTTTTATATTGAAATATTTAAAAACAGAATAATGAAACAAATTTTGTTAAAGTCTTTCTACATGAGACCGTATTTGGAAGTCGGGTTTTCTGCAAGACCTGTTTTTTTTTTTTTTTTTTTTTTTTTTGTATTAATTATTGTAATTTTCTATTCTCTTTTCAGGTTTTGTTTTAAATTTCCCACTTAAACAATTTTGTAAGGATGCTCGAACATATAAGAGGAAACTATAAATTTAGCACAGATGGACATGGACTTTTACAATGAACATATCTTAACAGATTTGGGTAAGTTGTTGAATAACAAAAAAAAAAAAAAACAGCAAGGGAAAATTGTTTTCCTCTTAAAGAAATAACTTTTCTAAAATGGTGCGAAATTGATTAAGGTAACCCTTTTTTTCCATTTTAAGGTTGGTTTAATATGCACACCATTATCGTGCAACGGTACGCTCAGGTTACGAAGTTTTTGGGGTATTTGCTCATTCCCTTTCCCCCTTATTCATACAAATTATTTCAGGACTATAAGGCTCTTATTTGACCTATTTGTTTGGAAAATTTTTCAAATAAGAATTTAATTAACCTAAAATATTTATTATGAATGCTTATTTCACGATCAGAACTGCTATAAGGACAAACTTTTTGCTACCAAAATGCTGCTTGGCGTCCCCAAAAACATTTCATAAACTTGTTTTGTTAAACTGGCTTTTTATTTAAAAAAAATATAAATGAGCTAATCAACAAATTAATAAAAACAAGAACTTACTTACAGTAAAATATACAACTTTGGCTTGTGTGATGGTAAATTCACTCATTCACCATTGCCCACAAATATCATAATTTACCATTGATCATAATTCTTGTTTCTAGTATAAATGGTAACAATGGCAGCCCTAAATAAAGTAATCAAAGATAAAAAATTTCAAATTTGTCTCAGTAGTTGACAGTATTTAAACAAATCAGAAGTTTGGCAGATAATTTCATGCTTTTGTTGCAATATTTATCTGTTCCTATTTATGCAGGGCAGTAAAGAAATGAAGCTTGTGACAGATCCTCATTTATTTATTTTTTTTAACATACTAACATTATAGCTCTCCTCCTTTCAGGATTCTCATACAAAAATGTGTAAACTTTACTCCATTCAACTAGCATTTTGTCATTAATTAATATTGAAGCCGTGGGCATGTTGATGAGTAATTTTACAATTATACATTAGTGTATTAGTTTTACAACATTAAATTCGCAATCTTATCGGTATTGCTTGCATACCAAACAAAATTAAAGCGGAATTCGTTTCTGGAAAAGAGTGTGTGTTTTATTTGAACTTTTTTCTTCCTAAAATGCAATGGGCCATATTCGGCCCAAAAGATATGGCAGTCAAAACTATGGATAAGTAAAACAAAAATAATAAAAGCCATGCTCATTTGCATTTTTGGTGCAAAAAAAAAGTACTGAAAATGCAACATTTTTATTGTATAAAAGCAAACCGCATTAATCATTTGTCATATTTTCTTTTGAGTACAGTTACTCAACTGTATTTTTTTGGAAGAAATTATACGGGAAAGTGCCGACAAATCTGCAAATGCAGGTCGTTTTGTGGTCTTCTTTTCTAAATGTTTCCGTTTTCAAAGTTTGTGAGGAAGAAGTATTTTAGAAAATACAGTAGAAACAAGTTGTGCCTCCGGGGGGAGGTGTTTTCTATGCAGCTTTTTGGTTTGGAATATTTGTCAAATTACAACTTATACGGGAAAGTGCCGACAAATCTGCAAATGCAGGTCGTTTTGTGGTCTTCTTTTCTAAATGTTTCCGTTTTCAAAGTTTGTGAGGAAGAAGTATTTTAGAAAATACAGTAGAAACAAGTTGTGCCTCCGGGGGGAGGTGTTTTCTATGCAGCTTTTTGGTTTGGAATATTTGTCAAATTACAACTTATACGGGAAAGTGCCGACAAATCTGCAAATGCAGGTCGTTTTGTGGTCTTCTTTTCTAAATGTTTCCGTTTTCAAATTTTGTGAGGAAGAAGTATTTTAGAAAATACAGTGGAAACAAGTTGTGCCTCCGTGGGCAGGGGTTTTCTATGCAGCTTTTTGGTTTGGAATATTTGTCAAATTACAACTTATACGGGAAAGTACCGACAAATCTGCAAATGCAGGTCGTTTTGTGGTCTTCTTTTCTAAATGTTTCCGTTTTCAAATTTTGTGAGGAAGAAGTATTTTAGAAAATACAGTAGAAACAAGTTGTGCCTCCGTGGGGAGGGGTTTTCTATGCGTGCGTGTGCGTGTGTGTGCGTGCGTGTGCGTGCGTGTGCATTTCACCTAAAAATGAGATACTAATCTTAGAAGACTGGCAGCCCACAAACGTTTGAGTACTGGCCGCCGTCCAAAAAATTAATCGACTCCGTTCGACCGTCGCCAGCTGTTTTTGTTTGAATAAACTTATTTATTCAATTTAATATCATTTAAGAAATAAATGCATTAAAATATATATACATATATATATATGTATATGTTCGTAAATATGGACATATTTGATTTCAAATTTACTTCAATCAGCTATCAAAACATCTAATAGCTAGTTTTTGCACAAACTGGCTATTATTTTAGTTTTTTCACTTAATTTTGGCATTTTGACAAAAATATTTAACTTGCTTTCCTTTTCTTTAACAGCTGATTCATATTTGATATAGCACACTACTTTATGACAGATTGCTCACAGCAGTCATATATTTTCGTGCTATTATTTTAAGACTTCTGACTTTAGGACGACCCTTTGAATACCGTAATTATTAATTTTTAATATAAAACAACTTTTTGTTACATTTTTACTATTTGCTAAGCAACAGTTTATCTGTTTCTATTTTCTTCTTTTTGAAAATGATTTACATTTAACACTTAAATTCGTTGTTTCAGTCAGAGTTTTAAATAAATGGTATTATTTAAATCTGAAAAGCAAACTGCTGTTTTGTCTAGAAGCGCTTTAATAGATGGCCTTGCCGTTCCATTGGTGGCTTTACGTTCACAAAAATCTTATCACATTCCTTGCCAGCTTTTTTACTGCTTCGTTGTATTGTGCACAGTGATCTTCTTTGAATCATAGCAATATTTTCTATTTTGGCTCAAAGGCACCTACTGAATATCAAAACATTCAAATGCCTCTACACTAGCCAGCAAAAAATTCTAACTCAACCCAAGCGCAATTAAAGGGGCAAAATATACTGGTTTCTGGTGCAATATGAGCTGCTAATTGTAATTTTGTTTGCGATATTCCGTAAAGTAAAACGATTACATTTGAACAAATATTTTCTTCCAAAAATGTGACCACTATTTTCTCGCTGATCTTTATTTTAGGCAGATGCAGGTATATAAATATGCAGGCACTTTTTTACAATTTATATCCACGTACTTGTAAACAAGAGAGTAGTGGTCACATGTTTTTTCCCCTACAAATGTTAATTGCAATCCAAAATTTCAAGAAATTTATATTTTTCCATGCACATAAATACTATTATCTTAGTTTTATTGAAAAATAGAGTTGAATAACTTTCAACTTTGTGCGTGTAGAAACCTAAAAGCTATGTTATGTATATTACCATTCTAAATTAATATTCCAAACAGCTCTTCGGCCACATTTTGTCTGCTCATATGAATGTACGTGCCTGCCACCGCCATAAGTCTTAACCTTCTTCTGCATGAGTTGAAACTCATGCCCTTCCGTTCTGTTATAAATTCAAAGTGCTGCCGTTAAATTATAAACAAACCAAATTCTGTTTCTTAATTTGTTAAATATCATTTGGAGATACTTAAATCACCAAGATATTTAACATTGGTGTCATTGCTTTATATAACCTTTCATTCGTTTACAGTTCTGATTTCTATACAAAAAAAAAAACCAAATAAATCATAGAAAGAAATGTTTTCAAATATACATATGTACATAAATAAACTATTTAAATGGCCAAATATGTCTACGGATGTCTTAACAACTGTCAAACCACTATTAAATTAGAAGAAAACGGTAAATTTTTAATATATATGGTTGTTGCATTTCAATGCAGGAGAAAGCAGGGATGTTAAATGCAAGTTTCCAAATTATTGAAATATCACAGGAAGATTTTATGTTTCCGAAAATCAAATCTGTTGAGTTTGAAAAAATTATATTATTTTTATTATTCTTCTGAATTCCTAATCAGTCTCAATTTTTATAAATTATTATCTCTTAATTATTTTAGTTCGATATTAGTTCCCCAGAATTAAGATAGATTTGCTTGCGTGTAAAATTGTAGTGATCAATATTCTCAGAGAAATCAAGAACATAAAAAAGCCTTTTTGTCTGGGGAGCGGATCATGGCTGTTTCACTTCCATCACAACGCTCATCAGCACCCAAATTGAATCGAACCAGGCCATGACTAATTGTATACTGTTCTTAAACAGCAGCGCTCAACCATCCTACCACCTGAGCTCTTTATTGCTGACTGTTTATATTTAATCAATTGATCAAATTTCAGTTTTTTCCAGGAAATAAAATCAAACTGAAAACCCGCTAAAGTAGCTAAGTAAATCAAAAAGTTCAATTATGTTTAGAAAGTACTATTTGTGATTAAGGTAATTCTTAGCAAGGTTGAATATTTACATCATTTTTCTTTTGACGAATGGCCGAGCTAAATTTTACAATTTATGCACCATCGATTAAAACACTCCGCTACCAAGCTCGCACAATTTGACGTTAAATTTATGCAATTATTTTTTTTTTCTTTATATTCTTAATCAGGCACTAATAGCCATAGTTTTCAAAAAACCTATGCATTTACTTTTTTCTTCAAATGCAAGTTTTTACATTTTTGTGTGATTAAATTTTTTTAGTGTTTCGCAAAAAAAAAATGCTGAAACTGTTAAAGAGAAAGCGAAAGTCATTGTTTATGGTTAATAATGTTAATTGAAGGCAAGTACGAGGCCTACTCGTACATCAATAGATTTACACTACCGCGCAATTGACTTGACCCATTTCACTTGGCAGACGCGGGACACCCTGCGTATGTATGCGGTATTCTTTAGATTTTAGTATTTTTTGTTTTGGTATTTGTTTTTGTAGCGGCCAAACATGTACATATCCAGTCATAATTTTAGTTCTCTATTTCTTACGGCTCGAAACTTATGTCTAATTTTTAAGCTATAGGGTACCACCATGTGTTGAGCACTATTTAAGTTGTAAATTGTTTAAATTTTGGCATTGTAAAGGCCAGGCTAGTGCGAATTTCAAGTTTTTATCACTTACAGCTTAAAAGATACAGCTAATTTTCAAACCAAAGGGTGTACCAATGCATTAGGCACCATTTAAATTTTAAGTTTTTGTTATTTCTGGTATTTGCTGCTACAGAGGCTAGATAACCACACTTCCTGTGCAAATTTAAAGTTTCTATCTCTTACGGTTCAATACTTACAGCTAATTTTCAGATTTTTGTATGGGGGCACTCTTAAATTTTTTTTTTTAATTTTTGCTATAATATAATAATTTGCTGGTTCGAAGCAATGATTGATAAGAAGATCAGCAGCTATTTAAACTTTGTCCGCAATAAATTATGAAAAACTGAATTTTGCTCTGATTCTAATGGGATATTAAGCAATTTACACATCGTTTTAGAGCTCCAATCCTGCTAGAAAATCTTATATCTAAACACATTTAGCTGAGCTATTGAACTGTAAGCTGAACGAAAAATATGTTTCCTATCCGTAGGTAGCTCAAGATTTGTTGTGCTCAATAAACAATATGTACAAGAAAACCTGCATCACTTCCCAGTTATGTTTTTGTCTCCATTAAGATGAAATAAATATTCTTCTAACATGTTGTATCAAATGCAATACTATTGAATTTATCAGCCCTGAGAGAGAGAGAGAGTGTTCGTAGTCGTATGATTATTCACATACATACCTAAATTCTATTTGTAAATAAAACAACAAAAATACCTGTTCTGTTGTATTGCAAGTTATATATGTTTGTGTGTGTGAATGTGTAACTAACAGTACTGTTTGATCAATAATCACAGTTCAATAAGAAGAAAAAGAAGCTCCATACATACATGCAAATATTTGTATATTCTAAACCAGACCGATAAATATACAATAAAGAAAAAGAGTTTGCTTTGTCAATTCTGTGCTAATTTGGTGACTCTACTACTGATTTTTTTATCACCGACTTCTTAATAATGAAAAGTTCTTTACAAGATAATCAAACAACTGGTTTTCAACCGTAGAATTGTAGAGATGCTTAATTGCAAAGAAAGAAATTAATTATTAAAATATTTGTAATTAATAATTCTTACCTTGTTAAAAAATAAATTTAATCATAATTTAACTTCGAAGCAAATAGTGTGTATTTAAATACTTATTACATGTAAACGAAAGTTGAAATACATTAAGTTATTATTTCAAAGAATAATTGTGTTCAATCGTATTTCAAATAAACTCTTTGCTCTGCGTTTATAAGCTGCTTTAGCTAATTGTTATTTAAATTAAATAATTTTTCTTACATTTAAATAAATAAATACTAGCCATTGCAATGTATTTAAAAATTATGTTTAATTAAAGAAAAAGTGAAATGCTGAGAATTTAATAAAAAAAAAAATATCTACATTTGTGATTGAAAGCTTGGAAAATGGAGTGTGAGTGAAATTTTTAATTGCAATCGATTATTACTCGTAAACAAATGTCTGGAAAACATGAGAAGATTTTAATATGTATACCTGAACAGATTTTTTCATTGTCATGTGCCCTTGTACAAATATTCATTGCCATCAAATTCGAACCAAGTTATTTTAATTTTAGGTTGAAGTTTTCATATAGAAAACAATTTTATGTTGAGCTTTAAAAATAGTTTATTTAATACTTTTGGTTTTGATTGTCATTGGAGATATTTTATTAATTTTTTTTTTTTTTTTTGTACATTAGGCAGGGTAGATTTCTTTTATTCTCTTTCATAACAAGGCTCAGTCTGATAATTACATATATTGCGGACATTACCATTTTTTCTGCTTTAATAATTCTGACAGGATTTATTATACCCTTTGTTACGCGGGCCGCCGGTGCTGAGAATGGCTCACTTGGTATTATACCCTTTACTAAAAGCATATACATATATTGATTTGTTTCGCAGAAACCTTTTTTTTAACTCGGTTTTTGAAGCCATTAGACAATTTATTGCGCTTAAGTTTGAATTTCTCGGTTTTTAACTATGTATCTTTCATTGGATGGGTTATAGAAAAAATCAATTGCTACTAAATATTATTTTGTGGTACAAGAATTTACCTTTTTTTATTATTATAGGTTTTGTTGGGCATGTTCAGGTGTGTAAAAGTTGGTACTTATTGAACTTAACAAAATTTGAAAGTAGCGAAGGAAAAACTTTTGTTAGCAAACACAATTTCTAAAGCCCAGCTCACGTTGGCTTTTTTCTTTTATCTGTAAACGAAAAAAATGATTTGACCTGTTGCGCACGAATGAAACAGAAAAAAAAATGTTTAACATTAAACTTCAGCATAAATTCTTTATTTTTGGTTTTGGTACATACAATATGCTCGTTTGTGTCGATAAGTACGTACATATGTATGTATGTAGATGTCTGCAAAATGTTGGCTTGGGTTGCTGTGTGTTTGTGTTAAAGAACATGTAAAATTTACCTTGTTGAGTGTTGTTGTTATTCCTACAATTTGCCAGGTCAGGTATGCAAAAGTTGGCACAATTTTACTTAATACAAGGTAGAAGTCAAATATAAAATACCACCCCCAACAATTTATTTGGAACCATAGCTGTTCTTGTAATAAACAATATTGAGCAAAATGGAGTAGTAGCTACTAAGTTTTATTAGTTTTAAGCAACATAAACTGATTGCGTGAAAATAAAATACAATTTTTAGAGAAATTTTATACATTTTAGTCAGCGTTGCCGGTGTTTTTAGGGCATTTCCATTTTAAAATTTTGAAATGGAAAATTTGTTAATATATTGACAACAAAGTGTATTGAATATGTTCTTATTTTCCCCAGATAATATGTACATATATTCAATCAAGGTGCGCCCATATAAGAGTATTTTTATGAAAGTGTACATTAATAGATATATGTATATGTATGTCATCGCGATGCGATTTTCATTGGGAAACACCATTCCCCAGTTATAAGATAAGAGTAATAACAACGGTTGTCCCAACATATTCGTTTTGCTACATGCCTTGGTAAAGGGTGTATGAGATTCGTCACGGCCGAATATAGCAATCTTGCTTTGTTTTATTTGAGCCGAAAAGTTCAACTGCTTAAAAATCGTTTTGCTTTCAAAAACTGGTTTCCGTTTGCTTTTCATTGTTCTAGGGTTTGAAATAAACAATGCTCTTAGTTTCGTCGATTTTTAATTACTGATGAAAAGAAAGGAAGTGTTTAGTTTTAGCAAACATCAATTAATATTTTTTGTTAGTGTTTATACTTCTTACGCTAAATTTCAATATGCCACCAATCAATAAGAAACATAATTTTTTAGCCATTTATAGCAAAAATTTTTAAATTTTGCTATTAATTATCATACTTTAATATAAATGTTCATTATCGTTTGAAGGCAATTGTGCACCTCGAGCAAAAACATATTTTATGCAGATATATAATCATTATTTTTGTGTAGTTATTAAGAGTTATAAAAAATGTTATTTTTGAAAAATTTTAAAGTACTAAGCCCCCCAAATACTCTCCAATTTTATTATTAACTCCTACAGCTGGATGGTAACAGAAATGAAATGAGCCATATTTCATTAAAATTTATGATTAAATACTTACTTTATTAAAGATTAAACAAAAGTGCCTGAATATATGAAGGAAAATATTAAGAGATTTGAAAATTTTTTTTAATTATTTGCCATATGAGCCAAGTAAAATTAATTAGTTTATTGAAATATTTTATTTTGTGTGCCTCCCCTTTTTATACATTAAATAAAATGTCATTTCGTTTTTTAGATCTAACTATATATTCCGAACCATTTTATAGTTCATCTTCAGCATCTGTTTTTTATATGTGTTTTAATATGAATAAATTTTTATGAAAAAAAATATATTTCAATAAATTTAAAAGGATTCAGCAGAACAGAAAGAAAAACAGAATTAATTATTTTAGCTCTAAATAGAAACTTTCCTAAGATTTTCAGCCGCTTACATGCCGCCGACATTACGTTGATGCTACTCACTTCGTTAGTAGACTCGACAAAACTTGGAAAAAATGTTTGAAACCTTGCTATTTATTGTATTATTGGCATGAAATTAATGAAAATTTAAAATACTCAAACAAATGTTCTTAACACTATTATACACACGACTTGCAACCGTTGCACAGTGGGTCTGAACACAAAAAAGGAATAATCAATGAAATGTGTAATCTGATCATAAAACCATGTATGAAAGAATCGTAGAAAAGGATCCAGTCTTGGAGAATAGTAGAATTTGAACCGTCCGGTGGCAACACGGGCAGTCGAAATCGACTGCCTCCGATATGAAAAAGTTTATTTGCCGCATAACTTTTATAATTATTATTTAATTTAAACAGATTCATATTTGTTATAAAGCTTATTAAGAGATTACAAAATAATTTTTTATTTAATTTAAATATGTTTGAAATTTGTATGAATGCACAATTTGCAATATATTCCTTAAAAATACTTAAAAAGAAACTCTTAATTCTCTCAAGTCGTGTACTCGTGAAAATAATGAAGTGAAAAATGCCAAAATTTTGACCAAAATAGAACTTATTTGTTTGAATTTTTCTGAGACAAAATTTTAAAACAATTGCGATATTGGCGGTATATAGACGACTGATAAATACACAATACAATTAAAATGGTATATTTAAATCGAAAATAATAAAAAAAAGAAATGACATAAGAGTATTATTTTCCTTCTAAAATTGTTCATACACGAAATTATTTTTCGTTAATATGATGAAATTATTTTTCGTTAATATGATGTATATATGTTCAAATGGGCTCTTGGCAAAAACGAGTTACGAGTAGGCAAAAGCCTAGTAACCTTTTCCCTACAATAAGAACAACTTCAATAAAAATAACATACATTTTGTTTTTGTACAACTTATGCAAACTGTCAAAAAGACGCCACTTCTACATTTACAAAAGAGAGATGCACTGAGCTTACGCCGATTTGCTATCTCGTTTTGACTGCCTTTCATCTCTGCAGTCTCTTGACAACCTAAAGTAGTCAGATGATTAACGGTTTAGCTGACGAGGCTACCTTGTTAATTGTATCATGAAAAAGACGTCGCTTCTTCATTTACAGAAAAGACATGAGCAGAGCTAACGCTGATTTGCTATCTCGTTTTGGCTGCCCTTCATCTCTTTATTCTTTTGACAGTTTTAAGTCAGATGATTAAAGGGTCAGCCTTAATCTTAATTATTTGTGCTATTAAACATTTAAAAGCTGTTTTTGCACGTTTTTATTTATACACTGTTAAGAAACCTGTACAAAATCCTAAAACTTTCAAGTATCCTAAAACTTTCTGCTGAACTTATTTCTATTGATGACGTACATATGTATGTACATATGTATGTATGTAGTTCTAACTGTGAAAATCTACTTTCGAAATGGCTGCACTGAAAATATCGCAGGAACTGAATTTTAAATTTTAATTGTGATTATCATTCAATAATTTATAGAAAGTAATTTCTATTAAGCAGTTTCCATAACCAGTTGATAGTAAACTAGCTTATTTAAATAAATAATGTTTCGAATTAATTTTCACCAAAATTCCAGTTATTCGCCGTTTAATTGAATAATTCACCCGAACGACTACGTACTAATTGCAAATGCGTGAAATGCAAAAAAAACACTAAATATAATTATCATTGTAAAAACAGCAAAATCATATGATTAAAACGAAATCAAGAGAAAAAATCAAATGACATTTCAGTTTTTCGAAGCACTAAATGAGTTTCATTTTACATTTCAATCAAAATCGCTTCAGATTTTAAACGTTCATAAACGTTTAATAATGAAAATAAAAATATGAACAGAGCAGCCATTAAACGCAACATGTTGCTTACTCTATATTTTATTATTTAATTAATTTCGATTTTCTATGTTGTTGCTGTTTGCTGCTTTGCAAAATTACTATGTAGCTATTTTTAGTTAATATTTTTTTTTGCATTTTCGGATGAAATGTTCAGCCAAGAGTAAAGTGCATCAACCGCAGAAAAAGAAGCAATCAATTTATGGATGCCGGTTGCTGCCGCTGGTGGTTGGCTTAAAGAGATTAATATTGAAATTAAAAAGTATTGGCTTCTTCTCTAAGTGATTTTTCAGCAAGATGATGGGGTTTATTTTTTATCTAACCATTAGATAATTGAGTGTGCAAATGTTGAAGTCAATTATCTACGTTTCTTTTTTCAAATTTGGGCATTGCACCCTACAGTTTCGGCTGCCAATTTAGTTCATTAGGACTTTTAAAAGCTTAAAAATTCCATTAAAGAGCAAACAAGTAGGAAAACTATGTACGGCCGCGCCGAATTTCATATACCCCTCACAAAGATATGTAGCAAAATGAACTTGTTGGGGCACCCGTTATTATTACTCTTATGATCGATCTAGTATGATCATCTAGTATGCGCACATTTTTTTCGATCACAAATAATCCATTCAAAAGTCACTCAACGTGCACATAAATATTAAATATTCATAAACAAGACACTTAGCTTGTAAACAAATCAAATCAAGCATACTGTCTTTGGCGATCTTTGCATGTAGCAGACTTTTTTGTTCTTCTTGTACACAATTCGAACGTGCACAAAAATTCTGTAGGCTTGATTTGATCTTATCAAAGTTGTATCAAATGCGAATAAGATTGCTCGATCATACTTGTTGCAGCTCACTGGTAAGAACATAAAAATCGTGTTTGTTTAACAGTGGACTATCTACTAATACCTATTATAGCGTACATGCCAGAAATTTTTGTAATAAGAATCTCTAAAAAGATTCCATAGTTTTGTTTTCGTAACAAAAAGAGTTCTTCCAATCCACTTCTTCCAACTCCAAATATATGTATATGTATATTTTTTTTTTCATTTGTAATCAACACAAAAATTCAAACGATCACTGAGAAAGCATTGAGGTAAAAAAATATTTAAGCCGAAAAGAAAATACATACATAACATATTATATACGAAAAGAAACAACAAAAACTATTATTGTTTTATAAACAATAACAACTTGTAAAAAAAAAATCATCAACAACAAAAAACTCTCAAACTGCGAAAAAAAAATCTGAAAACTATTCACATTGAAATCCAGTCGTGTTTGTAACGTTCGTTTGTTGATTAACGGTTGGGAATTTTGATTATTTTACTCAGCGTCAAATGGTATTCGAAAAGTAGTAAATAACAAACTACAACAACAAAACTCGTGAAAAGAAAAAGGCCAACAAAACTATAAAGTGGAAAAAAAAATTCTTATGGATTACCATAAAACTTGTAATGGTTATTATATTTATTAATTAAAAATTTATTATTCATTTACGTCTGGCTACATAATAATGAATTCTCGTACATGTTCGATATTCAAATATTTTTTAAGCTGAAAGAAGAAAAATAAATTTATTTTATCGACAATTTATTGGTATTGATCAAACAAAAACGCTTTTTTTTTTTGGTTTCTTTGTAAAATTTATATGTATGAACATTGTTATCACTTGTGTGAAAATCTGTGTTTTTGAGCGCGTTTTAAGCAATTGTTGTGCATGCGAGTGTGTGTGTGTGTGTGTTTTAGTTTTGTTCTACACGCCCACTTTTATTTGGACAAAGTTTAATAATTTTCAAATTAATTTTGTGCTAAATGTGAAAATTGTTTTAGTGGCAACAATGAATCACATCGGAAGTCGTAATCTTAAAAATGTACAAGATTTGTTTGCAAATACATACATATGTATGCGTACATATGTAGATGTATAAAAAAAATATTTTCTGTGAAATAGAAGAAATTGTTCGTTTTCAAATGTTTGTTATACCGTATGAGAACTATAGCTTTGTGCGATTAAAAGCAAAAACCAATATGTTCCTCTGCCTAAAAAAAAAGGTTTTAGAAACAACTTTAATTTTAATACCCATCAAACCAGCCTTCAACTTTACTTTTCTTGTCTTCTTTAAAGAAATGTTGGTCCCTACAATTTTGTCACAACAAATAAGCTTTCTTAATTCTGAGAAGGTAAATTCGAACTAAGGCCCAAGAAAATAATGCATTGAAATAACAATATTTTGGGGTGGCATTTCAGCATCAAAAAGCCAAGGGGAAAGAGCGATTCAATTAATGTGAAAATCCTAATTTTCTTGAAGCCCAATCAGATTAGTCAGATTATGTTACGTTATGTTACGCGGGGCGCCGGTCGTAAAACCGGCCCACTTGGGTCCTAGAAAGGTCCCATTATGATACCCGTATAGGCATTCCGACACTTTCGGTAGCCCATTTAGTGTCGGTCTGCCCAAGTAATTTGCTTTCTTGTCAGAGAGAGAGAGAGAGAGAGAGAGAGAGAGCTGGGCATCGACAGAGAAAGTGTTCGACACTCTCCTCTTCCTCCTCCTCATCTCTGCAGCCTCTGCAGAAATCATTATATGAAAGATTTAGTCTTCTCGCATGTACCCCATGTGACAATGTCCCGATAAAACAGCCTCAAGGTGTGAAGCCTATGCTTCGAAAAGTTCAACAGTTCCTCCATACTCATAGCTCATATTATCCACAGTCCAATTCTAGCGTAAAAGACACAATCAAGCAATATCCGTCAACCACGGTAATAATATTAGTAAAAACTTGCTTACATGGGACTCCCACAGTGATTGAGAAAAAATCAAAAACTTTACTTTTTCATCAAGCATCATCGGTATAACATTTATTGAAGTTCAATTTTTACATATTGATTCCCTTTGCCAAAATGGTATATACTATTCTTAATAAGTTAATATTTAAGTCAATGGCAATAACTCAATTTGGAATTTAATTGCCTCAATTAAGATTTACGTCTGAACATGTTATAAACTAGTTTTAGGGTTTTGTACTCAAACGTGAAAATGGAACCCTCTTACTGAGACTTTGCTGTCCCTGCGCCCGTCACTGTGACCATTCTCGGAAACCATAACAGCTAGAGAGCTGAAATTTTCTTAGGACATGTAATTACCTAGGCCACTACAACAACAAATATTAAAAGCAAAAAAATATATAATACTAAATTGTGCTCTCACACAAGAGATTGTAAAATTTTGCTGTTAATTCTGAACCATAGGAGATAGAGACCTGAAATTTCCACAGGATATGTAATTACACAGGCTCTAGAAAAGACAAAAACAACAACAGCAACAAATTAAAAACTATAGTCATGGAATTGCTTTTCAAAGTTCAAATCTGTTTGGCATAAAAATATGTAGTGGCTAATGAGTGCTTCAGCTGACATTCAAATGCTTAAGTCCGCTTTGTACTCGTACATGCATTAGATTTTAGTTATTAAAAATTAAAATTGTTGGAAAATTAAAATCATGATGAACTTTGCACAATTTTTGTTCGAAGCATGAAAAAGTTAAACGAACTCTTTTAACAATTTGTTTTAAATGTGTGTACATGAGTGTGGTGTGTGATAAAAAAAAGAAATATTTAATATTTTTGTTGCAATAACTTAAAAACCATCGTGACGCTGATTTTTTTCTGTGTTTTTTTTTTCAACCAAGAGTTGAATGTTTTATATCCAAACCATGTACAAACATAATTATTGAAGAAATTCAAAATAATTAATTTAAGTAAATAATGTTTATCAAAAATCAACATAGGAGTGCAAATATGTAATAAATTTACTACTGTTGTTTCGATATGACCTGTCAAATTGCATGAATGGAGGTCGTCACATTCTGACCTTTGACTTTTTCGGAATTTGGTTTTCAGGAAGATGTTAACAAATTGGGGGCGAAATATTAAAAATAAATAAATTAATTTAGGTGCAAAAATGAACCTTTTTAAATAATATTTGCTGTCTTTTTCAGCTGTCTATATGCCGCCGACATTTCGTTGGTGCAAATCAACTCATCAGTAGACTTGAACAATTCTTAAAAGTTTGTTTGAAACTTAACTACTTATTCCATAATTCCCATGAACAGAATGAGAATCAGAAATGTTCAACCAAACCTTTAACACAGCAAACATTTGCTGAAAAAGACAGCAAATATTTTTTAAAAAGGTTCATTTTTGGACCTAAACTACTACATTTCAATTGGCTCTTAAAGCAAATAAATAATTAAGTTCATATTTGAAAAATAAATAAATATAATTGTTTCACATTATATTTTATAAAAAAAAAAAGAAAACAAAGATCTAAAGTTTGAATAATTAATTTTTTTTTTGTGATAAAATTGTAAAGATCAACTTTTTTTTAAAGAGGACCAGAAATGTAAAGTCGAAAACTTAGGGGCTGGGGTACATACCGTTACTATTTCACAACCACCACGTAGCTCATCAGCACCAAAATTACTTCGAATCCAGGTCATAACGAAGTATTTCAGAAAATACAGTAGAAACAAGTTGTGCATCTCATATTTGGTCAAAACTAATTGCATATTGTTTTTAAGCAGCGCTTTGCCGTCCTATTACCGGAGCCCTGCTGTCTATATTTAATATTATTGATCAACTTTCAATTTTATTTCTGTGTTGTGCGGTTGATGTATGTATGTATGTCTCGTTTGTTACATGTATACGAATTTTTGTGATTGCAGCCATTTTGGGCAAAAATCATTTTGTTCTCTTTGTTATTCCTTTAGCTAAGCGAATTAACTTAGGCCCCGATTATGGTTCACAACATTTGTTCATTTATGTATGTATTTTTTGAAAAGTGATTATGGTTTACAACTATTGTGTTAAGTGTTGTCAAAATCTTACAACACATAATCAGATGTTGTCAAAAACTTACGACACCTACTGAAGTGTTGTCTTGTTGATGTTACCAGTTAAATTACGAAAAAATTATAAAATTTGTAAGTGTGCATACAAAATGTTTTGCAAAAATATAAAAAAACAATTAATTGTTAAAATTTATTAACAAAATATAAATAAAAATACATCTATACACATAATTATTACCCATTTTTCGATTACAAAACAGTTTTATTTTGTAGTTGCAATGGATTTAAACTGCAATCTATAATTTTTTGGTCCTTTCATTATCACAACCAAATTAAACATCAACATTAACATAAATTTTTATGGCTTTGTTTGTACTTTTCTAGCAAAAACGTTTTACATTCTTTTCATTTTTACCAATGCATTTCTACGCGGTAGTTGCGGTGTTACATGAAATCCAACACTCCATGTCTTTTTGTTGTAAAACTTGACAATGAAACGTCAAAATTTATTATTTTTCGCTTGTGTATGTGTAATGAAAGCAACATACGCGTGCATCTTTCTGGAAGTGTGGCTTTACTTGGTAGTTTTTTGTGTGCAGGCATGTATTTTTGCGGAAAGATGCTCTACAAATGAAAAACAACTCTGTGACATACACAACACCTAGATGTTGTGAACCATAATCACAAAAAGAGTTGTAAGTTGTGTTGTAAATCTTACAACACAACATTTAGATGTTGTGAACCATAATCGGGGGGTTAAAATAATGTTTGCTCTCACCTCCAAAAACAATACAAAAGTAGATGGCTGAATTGTTCTGACAGTTTTGATTCAATTTTTTGTTTGCTTAGAGATAAAATTCGAAACAAATGAACGTGAAATGTGTTGTTTCGTTTGTTTTCATACACTGGCCACCACTGCTTACTTGCTTTGTATAAAAAAAAACTATCCACAATTTGTCATTTCAGACCGTGCAGATTACGTTGGTGGCATCGACAATGAAGCAATATTTTTTGAAGACTTGCAAGTAGCGGCGAGTCTCGGCCGTTTAGGTCCCGATGATAGCCACAGCAGTACGGCTACTACTTCTGGTGGCAGTGCAGGTGACAACTCGGCACTGTCATGCACAGCCAAATCAGAAACACCGATAGCATCACCATTACCCATGACAACAATTGGAGCGGATATTATACTACCTTCAATACCAACAGTTTCGGCCCGGGTTAGTTTAACAACAGCACCAGTCACTGCACATATTGGTATACATCACAGTAACAATTCGAGTAATCTTAACACTGTGTCACACCTGCCCGAAAGTCCACCAGATTCAGGCTCCGAACCTCCTTACAGTCCACTTCAAGATATCTACAAACATAGTGGTGGTGGTGGAAGTGGTGTTGTCAACAGCTCAACAGCACAAATTCATGAGCTACATACAATGCAGGTCCAACATACACCGCAACCGCCACCACTACCACTACCACAACAGCAGCAGCAACAGCACTATACACATTTAATAGACAGTCAGTTAAATGTAAATTCTTTGGCAAGTCCCACAACCGCGCAAGATGTTTTAGCATCATCGGGAGGCATACGTGTCAAACATGAAGCCGGTCTTATAATTAATCCAAGTAACTTAGCACAAACACTTAATAATCCTCAAAGCTTGGAAACTCATATTGAGATGCCCAGCCAACAACAGCAACAACAACAACACACTCAGCTTATGTACACCAACAATCATCACCAGCATCAGCATCAAAATGTTACCACTAATCATATAAACTATGAAAATTTGACCAATAAGTTGTATGGCCAAACGGGGCCAACGTCAGCTGCCTCAACATATCAAATTAATTTGAATCACCTGGAACATCACTCATTACCAGAAGCCGCAAATTGTATGCTGACCACCATTGGCGACCTGCCGCATGTACAAGTAATAGGCACCAGCATACCATCGACACCCACTTTGGGCCGAACTTCAGCACCCTCGACACCCAATCACCAGTCATCGTCCCGGAAACGCAAAATGACCACTCAAATTGATGATCCCGATTTTCAGTGTGTCAAACCAGATCCCGGTTTAATATTAAGTCCATCACGTAGCTCGGTTTGTTCCACACCCCTGCCAGCAGGAGAGAACTTAAAGAGGTCCTCTTTATCGCCTTTAAATATACAACTGAGTAACCATGAAATGATCGATACACCAGCTCCCTCGAATGCCTCACTATCGCCGGCGCTCTCCTCCGTCAACATGGATGGCAGTTATAAGAATTCTGATACAACTTCACAAAACGGCGACACCTTAAGTCCCTGCATACGATTTGCCCCATTCCAGCAACAAAACTGGCACAAGTTATGCGATCAACATTTGCAAGAAATTTCAGTAGTTTATTATCGCGTGGATGCCGATAAAGGTTTTAACTTTTCTGTGTCCGATGATGCTTTCGTTTGCCAGAAAAAGAATCACTTTCAAATAACTTGCCATGCGCGCCTACAAAGTGATGCAAAGTTTGTCAAAACACCGTCCGGTTTGGAGAAAATCAAATCATTTAATTTGCATTTCTATGGAGTGAAGCTGGAGGCACCCAATCAAACTATACGCATCGAACAAAGTCAATCCGATCGCTCCAAAAAACCCTTCTTTCCAGTACCGTAAGTATTTGAAATATTAGATTTAGTTCTTAGAATTAATTATTTTATTTTAGATACAAAAATAGACCTTAATGTTTTCTGCCTTTTTCAGACGTCTATATGCCGCTAATCAACCAAACAGTAGATTCGAAAAATCTTAAAAGAATATTTGAAACTTAACTACTTATTTCAAAATTCCCATGAACCAAATGAGAATCGGAAATGTTCAAACGGACTTTTAATACAAAAAAAATTGTTTGGTCTTGCAACACTTTTACTTTTCTTAACGATTTCTATACTTTTAAGATTTTCCGAGTATACTGATGAGTTGATTAGCATCAACTCATCAGTAGCCGGCATATAGACGGCTGAAAAAGACAATACATATTCAGGTATATTTTTGAAACTAAAATAATATGTCTCAATTGGCTCTTGAAGCAATAAATAAGTTCATTTTTAAATTAATCGTCATTTTATTTTCACTCACTTCATTTCAAGCATTGATCTCCAAAGTCACATTGTTAGCAAGGTAACAGTGGGACGTTTACACTTCTCGGAAACAACCAACAATAATATGCGCAAAAAAGGACGCCCTAATCCAGAGCAACGTTATTTCCAGCTGATTGTAGCTTTGCATGTGCACACTGCCTCCGGGGATTTCCCCATCATCAGCCAAAGCAGTGATAAAATTATAGTTCGTGCCTCCAACCCCGGCCAGTTTGAGTCTGATGTTGATCTGTGTTGGCAGAGGGGCATCACCCAAGATTCTATTTATCATGCTGGGCGTGTGGGCATCAATACAGATCGGCCCGATGAAAGTTTGGTAGTGCATGGCAATCTCAAAATATCCGGCCACATTGTGCAGCCCAGTGACAGTCGAGCCAAACAGGAGATAAGCGAATTGGATACATCTGTGCAATTGCGCAATCTGCAGAAGATACGCATTGTACGTTATCGTCTGGAGCCCCAATTCGCCTTGCACTCTGGTCTCAAAGGGCACAAAGATATGCCAGATATAGTTGATACGGGAGTCATAGCGCAAGAGGTACGGGAAGTTATACCAGATGCCGTGCAAGAGGCTGGCAGTGTTGTACTGCCCAACGGCAGTGTTATTGAGAACTTTCTGCTAGTAAACAAGGATCGTATACTCATGGAAAATATTGGCGCTGTCAAGGAATTGTGCAAAGTTACGGGCACCCTTGAGACACGCATTGAGAATCTGGAACGCGTCAACACCCGCCTGCAAAGAGCCAAGGAACATGAGCTGCAATTTTTGCATTGCAAAAGTATAACCTCCCAGCGGGATGGCTATGAAATCTGTTCAAATAGAACCTTACAAATAATTATATTTCTATTAGTCATAGTTATGGCAGCCTGGTAAGTTGAACCTTTTTATTTTGTTTCCATACTTGAGTTCATTTCGGTATTTTTCAGTCTGGCGGCCGTTTCCACCTTATACTTTGTTGAGCACAGTAAGAAACAGCAAAACTTAAAGTATGTAGAGAATATGCAGCTGTTAAATAATGGCCATGAAGGTCTTACATTAACGGAGCAGGAGCACAACTTTATTAACATGCTAAAATCGGCTAGAAATCATTCCCACTGGCCAACATTTGCTTATCAGTCACCAATAGGAACAGGAGGTGGGGCGGTGGGAGAAGTACGTTCGAGGTCGCAAAATCGCAATAGTGCTGATTATCACAATACCGATTTTAAGTACTTGGGAACAGCGGATGAAATGCAACATCTGAGAAATGATGAGATAACAGTTGTTATGGAGAAGCCTTCGGTTGGACATGAGCTGCTGCAAAGCTACAATGAGCCACCTCAAAGAGCTACTACGGCCCAAACCTTGTTAAGAAACAATAAGACCTCAATTAACAAGCATAAAACCAAATGGCCTCAGCCTCAAATAGTCTTGCGAGTAATGCAATCCGCTACGCATCGTAATGCTTTGCCATCAACACGTTCTCTGAACTTAAACGGTCAGCCAAGTGAGGAAACTGCTCAAAATTTGTTGCACAACATTAATGAAACCTCTACTGAGAAGAACGGGGATGTGGAGCAAGATTTCGAAAACAATTCTATCGACACCGATTCCCAGCAACAGGCCAACAAGCGTGCAAAGACCTCAGCTGGCAAGATACGCATACCGGTCTCAAAGGAATTGACACAGAGTGAAGTACAAAAACTTAACATTAACTTACCCATTGTAGCAAGTACTCCGAGTAGTAATGTAATCGATGAAACCGGTTTGGCCAACGAAAATTCAGTAACTCAAGCAAATCTCTTGAGACATACCAACTCCAAAGTTGGCGAATTAATTATATACAAAACAGTGTCACCACCCACCACTAGTACCACAACCACAGCCAGCACCACCACCACCAGCCATAGCCTGACAAATAAAGTGAATACCGATGCTCCTCATGCCAACAGCTCTTTAGAAAATCAGTCTATTTCGAACAAAAGTCGCAATTTTGTGGATCGTACTACCGATAATTCTGATTTGTTGCAGCAACTTTCAAACGATAACAATGAATCGATTTATAGCGCCACCGATATTATAGGCAACCCCGTTGACTTTATTTTGGGACTAGACGATCGCCAATCGCTTTTGGAGCGCCGTGCGGGCTCTCCATCTTTGGCAACGAATGCAGAGCACCGCCATCATCATCAGCAAACACATGTGAAAAATTCTATTGTGTATGTGGAGACATTTGGCGAGCCAGAGCAATGTAATAGCAAGACTAAACGCGAAGATATATCAAATTGTCAGGTAATATAGATATTATGAGAATAAATTTTAATTTACTAGGCGCCCTTGCCACCCGGGGGGCATTGAATGCATCTTACTATTCCTATCCAGCTTAGTGTTATGCTTACCGAGGGAGAAGGGGCAGAATGCCTCGGTTGCCTTGATGGCCCACATCTTAGGCAGGTTCTGAGAGCTTGAGGCGTGTTTCGTGCGACCTTCTTGAACCCTCTACCGAAGTAAAATTCGGGTGACTCTACGGAGTCAGCCTGCCTGATCAAGTTTGAGGTGCCTGCGTACCTTGCTACAATAAGTCGCATGGAAGATAATAGTACGTTTCTATTACCAGTTGAATCACCCGCTTCGCTCTCTCAATTATATGCATATGTATATGAAACACTCTGTTTACACGACTCGTCTATGCGCTTCGAATTGACTTTTGTTGTCAATAAGCCAACATTAATATTCCACTAATTTCGTGAAGCAAATTTTTCTAGAAGGAAAAAAGTAGCAAGTGAAAGTGTTGTCGCAAAAAACCACATTCATATGGAAATGTCTTCGGAGTTGGCATTGCCAGAACTTAACTTTTATTTTTATGGGACAATTACGTTTTGTGGTTGTTTGTTTTTTTTTTTTTTTTTTTTTTTTTTTGTTTGCAAGATATGATTTTGGCAGATAGTGCTGATAAACTTGCGATATAAATTAGAGAAGATAGGAATTTTTTGTGCTTCGCTTGTAGCTTCATGAAGCTACTTCATTCGCTCTCAAAATTGTGTATGGCGAAGCAGGTTGCTTCGCTCCTGATTAGGGTGTTAAGCACAAATAGAGAGAGAGCGAGGCTCATGTCGTGGAAACATGCTATAACGTTGGTAATCGCTGGCTATGTAAGCCTTAATGTATGTGTTCGTGGATTCGAATGGTCTCGGCGACAGATGCTGCCTTGTAATGAACTGGTACGGCGGGGTCATTAGTGTTGGTTAAAGGCTTAATATTCCCTTGCGACTTCGGACTACCAAACGTAGTCGTAATTCCCATATGTTCCCGGGAATGACATTGCACTAGAGATGAGATAGTTCGGCTATGTTACGGGCCAAGACCAGTAGCAAATAAATTACACCTGCACTTGTTCGCCTGGAAAACTAAATTCCCCCCCGCACCCATCACACTAATTTGCCTCATAGACCATCAGTAGTTTTTGCTTACCAATATTTTTTTTAAGCACCACACCAGGGGTGTTCCATACAAAAAAAAATTTAATCAAACGAATCGAAAATAATTTTTTTTTATACATCTATCGTAGTGGAACTTTTTGTCTAATATTCTTTTCCACTTCTTCATTTTAGTCCGTTTGCTTCGAAGAGAACAATCAACTTTTTACACCCCATCAATCGAACCTGAATTTAAAGTCGCCAGAGCTTAAGAAGAAACCCTCCCTGCAACAAGACGAAATCGATAACGAAAATCATAGTGAGTCCGAGGATAATGATGCAATTATACATGAAACTGATGATGATTTGCAAACTGCTTACGAAGGCAATTTGAAAAATAAAGAAACTCTTAATGGTTCCATACTGACTGGTGCCTTGCCTTTGGGCAAAACTGCTCAGATCAAGCAGCTGTCAACAAAACAATCAAACTCAGAAGAACCGCGTCACGTGGATATTGAAAATTTGGACATTCTCTTAGAACACAACTTTTCCGATGAAATTGTTGGCGGCAATGAAGACAAGCAAGCGAAAAAAGATGAAAATGAAGTACGTCTGTTCAAACCGAGACTGTCCGTAGATCCCGATTTACCACCTACCGAGTCGGACTGTTGGAAAATACGCACTTGCATATATGCGGAACGTTTAAATAACACTTTTGCAACCGAAGACTTTTGTCCCAAATTGGGCAAATCGGTAAATAATACATTTGTCATACCACTATCGCGTTTCTTCAAAGAACAAAGTGTTGAGGTGCATTTAACGTAAGTGAGATTGATTTATAGGCATGAGTATATGAATGAAAAAATTAATCTCTCTCTCTCTCTCTCTCTCTCTCTCTCTCTCTCTCTCTTTATTTCAGATCTTCGGTGCCTCTACAGTGGGTTCTTTGCAATTTACATGAAAACTCCCAAAATGTTTTACAGCGCAGACGAAACACCTCGTTGCTTCTACTCAATGTACCAAGTCGCGGTTATTTTGTTAAAGATTTAATTTTACGTGCCACCAATGATCTAGAAAAGGTGAGAGTGAGTTTTAAAGCCATTGAATTTGTGTGTAAATTACAACTTGCTATTTGTAATATATTACAAATGGGTCATACCAGGATGAACCTTAAATTAGCTCTCGTTTAAATAGTTAGTATGCACTTGTGAGGGATCCCAGTACCAGAAAAAGCTAAATTTTCTAATATTTATTTATTTTTATATCAATATACATACGTACATATGTATGTCAAGCCGTCACTTTGAACAAACAGTTCGGCAATTATAACTTTGAATTACTATAGTACTTGAGTACTTGAATTAGAGTTAAAACACACTTTTTGATCTTTTTTCGAAATCGAAATGGAAATATAACAAACAAGAAAGTAATTTTTTAATAATACAGCCATGGTTAAACGGCTTTAAATTATTTTTGCTTCTTAAAAGAGTTCGTCAGTGAATATTTTTGCTAAAAAAATTTTGTTTTCATATTTATTGTTATTCCAGATGGGGGAAAAATTTTTAAATCAATTACAAAATTTTTGCCATTTCAAGTACTTTTAACTATAATTTTCAATTTAAATCATTTTTAAATTAGAGCTAGCCTAAAAAATTGTTAGCGACAGTGATAGCAGAGTACTTGAATTAGAGTTTCGCAGTTTAAAACACACTTTTTTGTATGAATTTTTATTTTTTTGTATCTTGGATCAAGGGATGCAAGGGATCCTACATATGCATTGTATTGTATCCGAACTAGAAAATATGGAAGGAGCATAGAAAGGGGAAAATAGGGAGTGTTTGTGGAAGTTTGCTTCAACAAAAAGTTAAAAATGAAAAAATAAAAAATTCCTTTTTGTCAAGTTAAATAAATCAAAGTTAACTACTGTCGACTTGTCTTTTTGGTATCCAGTGTATACACTTTTGACACTATCCAGTTAATGAACACCCTTCAATAATACAAGACTTCGAGTATAGAGACGGAATACACAAAAATCACTACAAGACTTATTACGAATTTACAACTTTACCCCCTAATTCATAAAAATTATTTCGGGCTTATAAGACTCTTATTTGACATATTTGTATGGAAAATGTATCAAATAAGAGTTTAATAAACCTAAAATATTTATTATGAATAAGGCCCTTATACTTTTGCGGTATCATTTATAAAAAAATATTACATGTTTTTTTAGGGGTTAACTTCACCAATATCTGTGCAATCTTTATCAAATAAGCGTTCAACAAACACTAAGCATATGTTTAAGTAAGCAAGTAACAAAATACTCGTTCACCTCTTACGGATCCACAACTTATCCAGCAGATCACCAGAAACACGTTGGCTCTCATCAAACGTTTACAAACCGCTGCCTTACATTAAATTTGTTAAGCATTTTTTATGCCCATATTAAACTCTCAAATGTGAATGAATTGTGTTTTTTGTGTTTGCTGGGTTGGCGCTACATTTATTTCAGGGTGGATTAAAAAATAATTTTACAACCTCGAGAAACCTAACAATTATTATAATATAACTAACATATTTCTTTCTTGCTCTTGTCTCATTTCAGTCAAATATTTGCCAAGAGCGACTCCAAGAAGGCAACACAATATTGCAGTACAATTTTAGAATTTTAAGAAATTGTGATTGAAAAGCAACCGCAACAATACACAACTGTGTGTCCTAAATTGAGATGAAGTCTTAAATATAATATTAATTTCTACTTGTACTTTTTATAAACGCAAACAAATTATTATAAATTTTAAACACAAATTGCATTACATTAGACTTGTAGTCGTTAGAACAAATTTGCAAACCAGCGAACAAAATATGTATATTTTTGTTTAAATAAATATTCTTTGAATATTTTGTAAATACCTATTTTGAGTAGTGACAAGAAACGAACCACAAAATATAATTAACTAATTGTTTAATTGAATTTATTTCCTCTATTTTTTTTTTTTTTTGCTTTAAAAACCATACAAATAAAGACCTACAAGAACTCACAATTTAATTTTAAAATATTTAGCATAATTTTATGTTAAATGCTATATAAAATTAGTATAAATTATGATAAAAGAATATATTATATGATATACATACATGCATACCTAGCAATGATGCATAATTATTATGATATTTAAATACTTCTTAAGAAAAAAGCAAAACAAAATTTAGTAAATTTATAACAAAAAGTTGTGAGTGTGTTTTAATTTGGAGAAAATAATAATAAAAAAAAATGAAATTTCTTCCAAAAAGAAACAAATAAATTTACATATACTACATACCTTTATGGTCGATTGCTAAACACAATTCTCTAAAATGCATCGTCCTGAAGAAAAACCTGTTGCAGGGAAGTTTCACTGCACATGTGTATATAGTATATTACATTCTTGAGCAACATTGCTTTCGTACAACAAACTGCTGAAAATAAATTAAAAAGACAAATTTGTAAAAACATTTTTATATTTATTTTATTTATTTATTTTTTTTATTTTTATTTGTTTAAGTAAAAATGTATTAGTAAAAGAATGAAGCCCGTCGGTATTTAAAAATATGTTCGGACCCCTGCGGCGGCGTTAGGGAATAAGCAGGCCTTTCGAAAGCCCTTCTTTGCAAGACACAAGGTCTTGTTATACCAATACATATTTATATATTTCTTACACGCAATGTTCTAGGACGTCAAGGCCTTCCAATAGAAGGCCCGTTCAAGAAGGAAGATGACCTTGCTTGGCTTAGTGTGTTTTTGGGCTTTGTTTGTTGTTGTATAACCATGGTTATATAATGTATGATATAAAATTAAGAAAATCTTTTTTTAAAAACAAGCTTTTATTATTTTTTTTAAAAAATTAACTAAAAATCTGAAAATAAGGAGTGAT
The DNA here is from genome assembly GCA_963662145.1 of Sturmia bella. Classification (NCBI taxonomy): domain Eukaryota; kingdom Metazoa; phylum Arthropoda; class Insecta; order Diptera; family Tachinidae; genus Sturmia; species Sturmia bella. The sequence goes on along the minus strand of OY759172.1, from coordinate 16,200,369 downwards.
AAATAGATGACATACATGCTGTTTCAATCACTTCAACAATTCCATATTTTTCTCATAAGAGAAATCATTTTAAACGACATCCTTTCATGCAATGATTTAGAAGTTGTGAAAATTACAAAATTTTTGAACTACGAACTTAATTATTTAGTTGCTTTAAAAGCCAGCCAATTGAAATGCATATACATATTAATTCAGGTAATGTCTATTTGTGGACCTGAATTAATAATTTTTGCACTACTTAAAATTATTTTTACTGGTTAGCTAAAAGTAGGATTTTATGGGCCTGATTTCGCAATAACTTTTCGCTAATAACAAACGGTTTTGGTTATTCAAGAATCATCACCACGTTTGAAGGTTCTAATTATCCATTATGTCGTTGCGAAATGCGGCCAACAAAATCATACATTTAATATGTAGTTCAATCTTCATTTTGATTACAACAAAATTTTGTAGTTGTGATATTTAAAACAGTAAATCTGAAATAATTGCACTATATTCTGCAAATTTGTTTGCTTTCCAAAACAAATGTGCAATTCAATTTTTCACAAAAGCCAAGCTGTGCTAAAACAAGCAATAAACCAGCCTACAAACGAATTCATAACTTCTTTCGATCTCAAAAAGTTAGTGAAACCTATTCGCAAGAGTCCGATTGACTGTTTAAATTCATAGTTCGCTGAATTGTCCAAATATTTTGCAATTTCCACAAAATTTGCTTAAGAATTTTTTAATAAAAAACAATTAAACATCACCAAAACAATTAAACACCTGTTGGTTAACTTTTAATTTTTCGGTCCGGCTAGTAGGCCTCCCTGTGGAAATGCCCATATGCGTAAATTAAATACTAGAGCACAACGACATGAATAACTACATATGAAATTATTTTAAACAACTACCTACCTTTTATTATTTTAACATTTCCATTAAAACACTACATTTGTCAATTTATTTAATACAACACTCTTTCACAGCTCAACAATAAATAAAAATAAAAAAACAACGAACGACAACACAAAACCAAAGCGGCGACCGGCATTAAAACAAACATTTATTTCAACAACTTTGCATGCCGTTTTCCTAAATTTTCCGTTTAATTTCTAATGAAAAATATATATAGATTTGCTACTAAATTGTTCTTTTAAGAAAGAACTACAAAAATTTCCTTATGCACTTTTCTTCAACAACCGAACCGTCTTGAAATTGCGCGTAAACTAAACTGACAACGAGAAAATGTTTGCAGAAAACCACTTGTTAAAAATGCACCGGTAAATTTCCATGTGCTGAAAAGAGACGACGAGTGAGGAAATGCGTACTCGCAAACAACTTTACATAAAATATTGAGGAAATGAAAGTGTTACTATCATATATACATCCTCATATATGGATGTGTGTTTACTTTTGGTCCACTTGACAGTTAAACTTAACAGCCATTATACACAAATTCATGACTGACAAATATGTGATATTCAGTGTTTGTTTTTTAACAAAAATTAAGATGTTAAAAATTTAAGAGTTATTTACTTTGTACTTTTGGACCTAGACTTATTAATCTAGTGTGATTATCTCAAATGTTGCTAATAGATTTAAGCACGTATGCCTGTCACATAATTTATAGAGGATAAGTTCTCCAATACTGCATCGTTACGGATACAGTTGGTAAGCGTTCTGTGAATTGCGCGAATAATGCAAGAGCTGCTCTAAGAATTTAATAGGTTCTCTCGGGTTAATAAAATTCCAAAACTTATATAATTTATTTTTATTATATTTTTAGGCAACAAATTAAACAGCAAACGGTTGGTCTTTACCATCTTCGTGATACTTAATATAAGTTTCACCATGTGTAAAATCTTTTGTACCCTCCAAACGGCCCCGAGGTGGTGCTTTACTGTAGTCGAATGCTTTTTCGGATTTTCCAAACATTCGATTAGCGTCCTCAATTTGATCTCTATATTTACCGACCACCACAGGTTTGCCGCTTATTGGATCAATTATGTCACCAAGCTGATAAACGACTTTCTCAACTTTGTGTGTTATTAGCGTGGTCAAGCGTGTCGGTAATTTTCTTATTAGGACTATATCGCCAGTTTTGCAGATTTTTTCAGGATCAAGGGCAAAAATGAACTCATCTTTTTTGAAATACTGAAAGTAATATATGAAAATCTTAAATTGCTTAGAAAAAAGTATTTGTAGGCCACTTACCATATTAAGGTTTGTATCCAACTGCATTCGTCTTATGCGTATTTTCGAAGCATTGTGTTTCACGCAGGGTAAACATTGTCCCATAAGCAGTAAATTGCGTACCGACATTGCGCTTAATTGAAAACTATTTAAATACTTTGCTTAATTTTAAGAAATTATTAGAAATGTGAATAACAAAGTCAGCTGTTGTTGTGCTACCACTGGGCTGTGAATAGCTTTCGAGAAGAGGAGGTATCAAGGCAGCTTAATATCAGGTAGCCTTATAAGCCCAGCTGACTACTGCTTTTGGTCTGTTTATCTGTCAAAATACACAACACTAACACACATACGCGAACAAACGGATGACAGATAAACAGTTTTTCTACCAACAAAATACATGCGGTGTTTGTTGTTGTTGTGTTTGTTGTAGTTATGCGATTACCTGGTATCAAGCTGCCTTGGGAGGTATAAATAGAAATTTGCAACTTGGTTGTACTTTTTTATTTATTTTTTTATATCCTTTCTTATTTTTCATTTCCAGTACGCGCAATATCCTAAGTAGGCCCTAAGCCGTATGTATTTACATGAGCATATATGGCTAAAAACTAGTACGACAAATCTACAAACAACTTTAGTGCCATGATTTTAGATCAGGTCCGTTGGTAAGACTGAAATTTTTTTAAACAGTAAAAACTTAATATAACCGTATTTTTTAATTAGATGCCACAAAAAATAAGCTTGGAATATTTTATTTCAAGGCAAGGCTTGAAAATCTTCTTCTCACACTGAAAAATAAATTTGCTGAATATATTTTACATAGCTATAGCGGATGTTTCAGCGATGGATATATATTTAATTCAGGCAACTTGAAAGCATTTAGGCTTCCTTTAGTAGGATACAGCAAACAATGCACATTTAGGAGATTTTGCTTATATATTTGAAATAGCTTAGCTTACCCAAATTAACACCACGTTTTGTGTCAACGCAACGTATGTTCCACTAATCAACAGATACTTATTTCGTACAACTTGGTAGCACTTAAGTGTTTATTCAACTACAGTTAACAGCTTCGATATATATTATAGCTCGTTGTCACAATATCGTTATTGTCAATCAGCTGACTATTTCCACGGAATAGAACTATTTCTTAAAATAAAGTGTTTCTATTTACAACAAAGAGTTAAATTTTCCTCGAATAAACAATAAAAAACAATTAAGCCGTGTATAAATTTATGGTTTTTTATGGAAAGCGTTCACAAGTTGAAACGCTACTAAAATTGATAAATTGCAAGCGACAAAATGGCAAGTATCGCTTTAAACACCGCCCTTTTTTGTCCTTTTAAACAACTACGTATTTGCAGAGCTACGAAGACGATGATTATCATGTGGATACATTTCCAAAAGAATACGGTTATGGTGCCTTTGATCAAGATGGCTTAGACTCTACAGGCATGGTGGGCACAAGTTCAGATCTAAAGCCACGTATTTTACTTATGGGCCTGCGACGCTCTGGAAAAAGTTCTATACAAAAAGTTGTCTTCCATAAAATGTCGCCGAATGAAACAATGTTTCTCGAATCAACAAATCAAATTGTCAAAGACAACATAAACAATTCCAGCTTTGTTCAGTTTTGCATATGGGACTTTCCAGGCCAAATAGATTTTTTCGATCCCACATTTGATTCTGATATGATTTTTGGTAACTGTGGTTCGTTGGTGTTTGTAATCGATGCCAAAGATGATTACAATGAAGCATTGACGAAATTTAAAAATACTGTGGTCAAGGCGTACAAAATAAATCCGCGTATTAAGTTTGAGGTCTTTATACACAAGGTAAAGAAACTGGGCGTAGACATTGAAAAAGGGCAAAGTTTAAAATATTGCTGTTATCATTAAACTATAATTTATATGGAAATGCACTTGTATGGTTTCCATTAAAAATGTTTTGATAAAAAGTGAAAGTTTTTGCAGAGTTTTGGTAACAAGTACGCTTTGTTTTTGATTTTTTAAGGTTGATGGCATAAGTGACGATACCAAGATGGAATCCCAACGTGACATACATCAACGTGCATCTGACGATTTGGCAGACGCTGGCTTAACACAGATTCATTTGAGTTTTCACTTGACTTCCATATATGATCATTCAATATTTGAAGCTTTTTCAAAAGTGGTCCAAAAATTAATTCCCCAATTACCAACATTAGAAAATCTATTAAATATTTTCATATCGGTAAGATAAATTCCAGCAAGAAAACAGAACGTAAAACAATTTTTTTATGTTGCAGAATTCCGGCATTGAAAAAGCGTTTCTATTTGATGTGGTTTCAAAAATTTATATTGCTACTGATTGTTCACCCGTTGATATGCAAAGTTATGAACTATGTTGTGATATGATTGATGTTGTTATAGATTTGTCAAGCATTTACAGGTGAGATGATGGAAACACAAATAATTGTTCTGTCCGTAATATAATTTTTTTTTTTTTTAATTAACAGTTCTGAGGAAGATGCCTTCGACCACCAAAGCTCTAGTCTCATTAAGCTCAATAATAATACAATCCTATATTTACGCGAAGTAAACAAATTCTTAGCATTGGTGTGTATATTACGTGAGGAAAACTTTAATCGTCAGGGTGTTATCGACTACAACTTTTTATGCTTTCGGGATGCGATAAGTGAAGTATTTGAGCTACGTTTAAAAAGCCAAAAACTTGCGAGCGTAGATGAAAGCCTGGAATTGCAGCAGAACGGCAATGAAGATTTCGATGATGTCATCGACGACGACGAAGGTCCTAAAATAGTTTAAGCTCTCTTAAAACAATGATTTTCCTGTTTAGTTATTAATAAACAAATATCTTATTAACTCTTACTATATCCTTTGTCTAATTGCTTAACTTTAAATCCATTTTTCTGCTCTTGAATATATATCATTTTCTATTTTGTGCCTTTTATTATAACAACAATAACCTTAAAGATCTGTGTACTATAATTTTTTTTGCCATATAAAATACTGTTTAATTTTTATATTTTTACCGGCTTACTATTTATTTTACTTTTTTTTGCATTTGAATTAAAGACAACTTATAAAGTTACTACGAACAAATTCAGTTTAATGTTTGGTTTCTTAGCTTAGATTTTTAAATATGTATGTATAAAGTTTTTTTTTAATATTTTAGAGACATATGTATGTTATAGTTGATTTAAAAATTATGATTGGCTAATAAGTAATGCTTTTCCAATATGTTTAAACAAAATTCTATTCCGGCTCTTATAAGAACACTTAAATATGTACATATAATCTAATAAATTTTTTGTAAAAAAGTTTATATACATATTAATAAAATAAAATCAATTATCTATAAAAATAAGAAATAAGCAAACAGATTACTTTGCTGTTTGGATATGGATACTGCAGGCATTTAATTTTTGGCGGTAAAGTATTGATTTTTTTTTTTCTAAGAGAAATAGTTTGTATTCCAGGCAAGTTATTTGTTTCTTAATTAATTCAGCTCATTTATTTAAACCATTCCAAAAACAGAAAATTTTTATGGTATCAGAATTCATTTTGTAATGGATTTTTATTTATATTTCAAAGGTCAATTCAAATTTAAATAAATATAAACTATAAACACAGAAATGAATTTACACGAACAACTTCAATTCATTTTATTCAACTTGGTAGCACAGATAATTATTTTTTGCTCTTTGCATCAAAAAGGTCTCACATGCAAAATTAATTTTTCTCTTTGCTTACAAAAAAGTTGGTTCCATGCATGATACAATTAACAAGGTAGCCTCGTCAGCTAAACCGTTAATCAACTGACTACTTTAGGTGGTTAAGAGATTGCAGAGAGGAAAGGTAGCCAAAACGAGGTAGCAAATCCGCGTAAGCTCAGTGCATCTCTCTTACGCAAATGTAGAAGTGGCGTCGTTTTGACAGTTTGCATAAGTTGTACAAAAACAAAATGCATGTTATTTTTATTGAAGTTGTTCTTATTGTAGCGAAAAGGCTACCTTGTTAGTTGTATCATGGTTCCATGTTATTATAAAACTTTTTAGTGGTTGAAAAGTTTTGTGACTATAAGTTTTTTTTTCATTTACATAGTAATTAAAGCGCAAATATAGCCGTCAAAGGGTCTTATTCATAATAAATATTTTAGGTTTATTAAACTCTTATTTGACAAATTGTCCATACAAATATGTCAAATAAGAGCCTTGTAAGCCTGAAATAATTTTTATGAATTCAGACCTTGGCAACTGAAACACCAACAAAAGCATGTGCTAGTTTGTGTGTGTGTTGTGCGGCGAATTCTAATGGACCTAACTGGTCTGAATCTGCCTTGCATTCTAACAAAATGCTGGTTGGGTTATGCCCTTTTGACATTATAAATGAGAAACCTGGTAGCTCTGCTTACTTTTTGTTTTTTTTTATTTTTTTGCTCTGACATTTACAGCTGATGGCACTTTCACAGAAAACCAGCAAGAATGCAACAACGAGCTTAAAACAAAAACAATTCCCACAAGAAATTACAAAAACACTGCTCACGAATAATACACCGCAAAAAAGCTGGAAAACAGTGATAGAGAAAATTTTGTACCACAACGACTTCGTCATCAAAATAATAGCGGTGTACGACGACACAGAGTACAACGACGATGTTATTCAGTTTCAAAGTGGTTGTTAAAGAGAATAAAACGTGAAAAAGTAAGTGGCGAAATTTGCCAAACAAAAAATTAAATAATACTTGTTAATTTAAACAATTTTAAGAGCTAACAAATTAAATGGAATAGAATTAAATAAAAGGTACTTGGGCAAATACAGAAAAAACATCATGTTAAAGATTAACAGTTAGACCACTGCTGCAGCCACAAAATGTCAAAGTGAAAATTAGGAAAACCAATAATAAAAAAAAAGTCGTAGGAAAAAGTAAATCGTCATCTAAGATAAAATTGTACTTGTTTGGAGTTGAATAAAAGTGAAAAATATTAAATCTACTTGTAAAAAAAGAAATATTGCTATAACTGCTAAACCTGATTGGCAAAGTGTACGAAACAAAAAAAGTAAAATACCAAAAAAAGAAAAACCCACTTTATTAATTAAAAAAGCCAACACAATAAGCGAGAAAATAACCAATATGAAAGTAATTGGAAATTGATAAACAAAAACGTGAAATTAAAATCCATGTAGAAACAAACATTTATGAAACATTCAATCAAAAATTGCTTCATTGCCAGAATATTTTAAATAGCCACAGCAAAACGAACAAATGAACAAATTTCTCTCGTTATTTCTGCAAGCAAATAGATAAATTTTGCAATTTGTATCTCTTTTTTGCAAATTGCATACATACGTGAATATATACAGAAAAAGCAGCACGGGTAAGTTTTCGGTTTTTGTGTACTTTTGTTATATGGTTATTTTGTGTTAAAACTTTTTTTTTATTGGTTGGGTTTTTGCATGTCATCATTTCTTCTCTTATTTTGTTTGTTTATTCATCCATCACTTAAATACCCACATACATATGTACCTACATATACACTTATTATCGCTCATGCACAATGGACGGAAAAGGTTTATTTTCTAATATGGTGGTATGCAGCCTTGCATACATACATACATACAAATGTACATAAGTAAATGGTTTAATGTTTAAATTTTTTAATATGTTTATTCCAAAATTTATGTTTAAAGCCTTACAACAACTAAACCCTGCTACTATATTTGGTAATTTTAAATCGAATTACGGAGTCTATTTCGATTGCTTAGCTGGATTAATAGAGACACATACATACATACATACATATGTTCTCGCTTTTATGTAGAAAATTAGGCTTTGGTGTGAGAAAACCGTACCCTACGGCGAACTCTTCTAGAATAGTGTTTTATGACCAGGACCTCTGAACTATTACGATTCAATTTCGATCAATCCCGTAATCACCTGGGACACATGAATATTTTTTCCAGTAATTTATGATTTTATTCGTAGTCTTTTTTGTTTTATAATCCTTTTCGATGGTCCAACTGATCAATCAGTGCTTGGTCATGTAAGGGATTCTTAAAAGACTAATTTTGCCGACATTATCATCAACAATCTCTCAATTGCCAGATGGGAACATGCATATATGTACATACATATATATGTGTACATACAGTTACGGACAAAAAATAGGATCAGTTTTATTTACTTAGAATAAAATGAAACAAAATGATTAAGAAAAAAAGTTTTAAGAATTACAATCACAAATGAAAATGGTCCATGATTGAACCAATGTTTTCCAACAAAGACTTATATGTGCATACATTGCAATCGTATAATATGTATGTACATATACATACATATATACATATATGGATTTAATTTTAGACTAATAGGTATTATCTTATTTCATAGAATTCATTACAATTAACCAAATGTATTAATCAAATATGGCCCTATGGGCTCGATTATATATGTAAATAAAGAAAGAAAGAAAGATATCACAAAAAGTAATTATGTTCTTCAACTTCAGAGAGACAAAATAATAGGATCATGCGGAACAAATTAAAATAAAAAAAGCGAATATTAACTATTCAAAACTTGAACTTTGTTAATATTTGTTAGTCCATTCCATTAAATCCAGTCTAATCCATTAAATCTTGACAGTTCTTCTTTTGATGTTGATTATCATACACTTTAAACTTTTTCCCTTCTATAGGTATGTCGTGATTTTTTGGTCCAATTTTTTTTCTAAGGGTTTAATTGCGTGAGCGATATCAAATGACATCGTGGGTCTGGGGGTAAATGTCTTTTTTTTTTAACTGGGTTATCACATGGCATTAGGCTCGTTTTGCTCTAATCGTTTCGCATTGTAAAATTTTATTTGTTTTTGAGAGAAATTTATTAAAATTATTTTATTTACAATCATTTTACTATTGTTTTATTTATCACAAAAAATATAATACTAAAATGTGCCAGGGTGCTCTGCTCGATTTTTGATAAAAGAAATTAATCTTGCCACTGAATAAAATTATCTTTTATGCACGTATGTACATACACATGTATGTGTTTCAATGAGCACATTTTTATGTAAATCTATATTTTTTACGTTTTTATATAACATTTATTTAGTTTTTTGTTTTACACTATTGGTATTTATTTTGGACTTTCTTTAAACAACAGTGTTTTAGTGTAACACAAAAACAAATTAACTTTATTTTTATGCAAATTTTTTAAAAGCAATGAATTGGGTAATATAAAGTCGTTATAAAACCTTAAAAGGGGAATACACACATGCGCATAAAATGGAAGTATGAACAATGTTCATATCATACTGCGAAAGCAAAGATTGGGGCTCAGTACATACAAAGCCAGTCAGTAGGTTTTGCCGCATAATTGTTTTTCTAAATCATATCTGTATGACGACTGTACATGTGTATTAAATTAGAATGTTTTTTTTTGTGAAATGACAAATCAGAATTTTTCTTGCAGAATATTTTTTTTTTTGGGAATAGATGAGTTTCTTTACTTTTCCAGCAACTTTGTGATAGAGGAAAATATCAAATTTGCGCTCAATTATTGTCAATTATGAAAACTAGAAAAAAGTGCACGCACAACATTTTGCAAGAGTTGCAGGCTTGTTCTTTTGGAACAGCTGTTATGTTACGCGGGCCGCCGGTCATGAGACCGGCTCACTTAGGTCCTAGAAAGGTCCCGTTGTGTTAAAAAAAATTAATGATAATTGCAAGGCAAATCGCTGTTTACGTTTGAGGAATTACAGGATTAGTTTAAGTAATTTGTCAACTATTTTTTTTTACCGTTTTACACAATTCAAAAATGAACTTAATTATTTGCTGTAAGAGCCAATTGAAATGTATTTTTTTAAGTCTAAAAATATACCCACTTAATAACATTTTACTGGAGTTTTAATTACATTGAACTATAATGTTGTAATATATTTATATAAAATTACTTTTTCAGGCTCAAGTTCAAGCCTTGCTTTATCACTTTTTAATCAATATCAATTAAGCAAAGAAAAGTAAAATTTTTTTAGCTAGGTGGACAACCGGCCGGCCGCGGGTAGCAAACACCCTTCATCAGCACCCGATGAACTTTGGCACAGCCGCTTTAACCACTCGGCAACCACAGCTCACGCAATTTCATTTTCTATTTATATACTTAACTAAAATTAATCAAAGCAATGATGTTTTTGTAGTATATTTTATGGATGATTATTTGTCATCTCAGAAGACTGTTAATTGCTCATTTTATGAGAGCTTTTTCATGTTTTCTGTCTTCTTCAGCCGTCTACATGCCCTAATAATTCGTTGATGCTACTCAACTCTTCAGTAGATTAAAAAAAAAACTTCGTTTTGAGGAAGTAAAATTCGAACCCCAAAGCCCAATAAAATTATTAACAATTGTAAATCATACAGTTCACAATAAAATTAAATTTAAACTTAAACAAAATGTTGGAAACTTTACTACACATTCTATTATTCCCCAGAACACAATGATAATCACAACTCTCGACGTGTGAACAATAGAATATGGAGTTGAATAATTGAAAATTTTTCTAGTTTTCTAGTCTACAGTCCAGTTGGTTGGAATTAACAAAATATTTCATACTTGCAAAAAAAAAGCGATATCTAGGCAGAATTTATGTCTTATTTCAAAAGAAGCTCAACAGAACTAGTTTGTTGTTGCATACTTTCGAATATAAAAAAGAAAACTAAGAAACGGTTATTCAAAATCTCGATTATTCTGTTCTCTAAAACCTTTCAAAAGGCAAAAGGAATTTCGAAAATTGGCTCCTAAGTAATTTCCAATAAAAGTGCTTTTCAAAATAGAAAAATGATTTCTAAAATCGGTTTACAAACAGTGCCAGAGTACCATTGGAAAAAATGTAAAAAAATGCATGAATAAACAGCTTCATACTTCTCCGAAGTCATAAAAACCAAGTAATCATATTCGGCTGGGATGTGACAATATGCAGGGAATCTGCACAATAGTTTTCATTTATAGTCACAAAAAGTAGGTATAAGCTATTTCAACATCGGTTACAATTTCAACATCATTGAAGAAATTACGTTATATTTTTTATTATTTTTTTTTTTTGTTTTTTCAAATATGAACTTAATCATTTATTTGCTTTAAGAGCCAATGGAAATGTATTAATTTAGGTTCCAAAATAAACCTTTTTAAAAAAATATTTGCTGTTTTTTTCAGCTGTCTATATGCCGATGACATTTTTTTTTGTTTTGTTGAAATTAAGGAAATCCCTACTTACCGCATTCCTGACATCGCTTGGTATTGGGTTGAGCTGCCTTTTCTGTATACGGGCCGCATAAAACAAGTTGATGCACCCCAATTCTGCATAATAATTCTCTGGAATTTTTTTTTTACTCCCAACTCTCTGGCTCTGAATAAATTCTCTCTTTTCTCTTATTCTAAATAAACTTCGAAAATGGGAAACTCTTCTCCGGGAAAAGAGTAGGTATTCTGAACAGCGTGACCATTTTAGCTCTTTGGCAGCTAGATTTAACTTCCTGTTTTGGTTTTTAGCTGCCAACATTAAATTTAGCTTCTAGTTCCTTTTTTTTTAGCTTCTTTTAAGAGTTTATTGAGCTCTTTTTAGCTTCTTATCCATTTTGGCATCAGCTATTTCCCTGCTATAAAAGGGCTCTCAAAAATTCATAAAAAGAAATCCATACGTTAGAGTAGTTTTTATTTTATATTGAAAAAAATTCACAATATTTTTAATTTTATCCAATGTTTTTCCTTCTCCTGCACAAGTGTTGTACTGTTAATTAGTTTGCTATATATTTCAGTTATCTATAAATATGTACTTATTTAGGTATATAAATGAAAAAGCAAAGCTGCAAATACATACAAGTGTGTAGTAGAAAACAGTTAAGGTAACAAACATACATAATTGCCTACGTTTTTATTTAAGGGTTTTGCGAAACACAACAACCATATGATTTCTAATCTGTTTTACTTGTTTATTCGAACAAGTGTTCTGGGACAATCACATGTTTTAAAAATGTATTTGTTTTTTTTCTGGTTTTACACTAGTTAAGGTGTTGTCTCTGCATATTGGAAATACTACGGCATGTAGTAAATTTTTCTACTACCACATTGTTGTATTTTCAGCCTTGACAACAGTGGTTGTTTTGCGCAAACTATTTTTTCTACTTTACTTTTCATTTCCTTTTAAGGGTGTGGAATCGTTTCCTTTTTCTGTTTGCATTTTGTGTTCGTCAAAAATTGATTTTCTTTTGCCTGGTGGTCTGCGAAAATGCCGGTTTCTATGGAAGTTAAAACACCCTGTTGTGTTTACGTCATGACTCAACATTCTTCACATTTAATCTAGTTTGGTTAACTCATGGTGTTTTGCAATGTGACCACTGAGTCAGGAGTGTTGTGGTGGAGGAGGAGCGGATGGCTTTTAAAAATCTTTTTATTGCAATTTGAATTTGTACATTTCTTCTTTAATACATATTTGCTACAAAGCAAAAGAAAGTTTTAATTGAAAATCCAAAAGCGGGGGTGTATTTTTAACTTCAACGTGATGGTCAATTGGGTAATATGAATTTTGCTTCATCTAGCGTTGCTGTATTACAGCATTTTTAATTTAAAATTATCGCTTATTCTGTATTTTGTTTTGTTTTAACTTCCAAAAAAAAAAAAAAAAAAAAAATGGTTGGTAAATCTAAAGCAATTGCTGTTTTTTTTTTTTATTTAACCATAAATTTGAAAATATGAGACACCACTCAAGGGCATTAAAATATAAATTAATGTTAAATGTACTTGAAATCTGAATATGAGCGAAAAAAAGGTTTAAATAAAAAAGTTTAAAATAATAAACAAAAACTAAATTATTCTTTCAAATAGACCGAGTTGAAAACAGAAAAAAAAACAAAAAACGATGAAAATTACTAAACCGTAAAGTAATTTTTACTTTCGGCAGAATCATAACGAAAGTATGAGGCAGCAATAAATAAAAATTAACTATATACATACATATGTAACTGGAAAAAATTTAACTCATTATTTTTATTGCATAATAAAAAGTTGCATATCAGCTTTGAATTTGGGAAATTTCAAAAAGTGGTGCAAAACTCGTATTTTCTGTTCCATAAACCACTTTGCTTCAAATCATGCGATTTTTAAAAATAAATTATATTAAAAATCTGGCTTTAAGCTTATCTTTTCTAATTTATCTAATGTTAAGTCATTTAAAATTTTGTTCCAGACTTCATTTATAATATAAAATCACATGATTTGCATAGCATTCCCGTATTTTATCAATAAAAGAGAAAAACATAACTTTTAAATCTATAGTCGAACTATATGATTTACAATTGCTAATATTGAGCTTAATTATTTATTTTTTTTAAGAGCCAAATATTGCATACCAAAAGACTGCATAAAAACCCCCCGAGATGCACAACTTGTTTCTACTGTATTTTCTGTATTAGTTAGATAATTACCTCTAGTTTATATATTATTAAATTTTTTAGAAATTTAAAGCTTTTTAAACCAATTTTTGCAAAAATACAGAAAAAGCGTCCTTTAACAAAAGTTTTTGAGAAATACAATTTTTTGAAATGCCTCTAAAATTTTCATTTATTTATATTTTTTTTTTCAAAATTTTGCAAAAATATAGAAATTTATATAAGAAATAAAAAATTTTTCCAAAATGTAGAGAAAAGATAATACGAATCCCGAAATTTCCAAAAAACTTTCAAAAATTTGATTTTTTAGTTTTTTTTGCTGTCATTCCAGCAAATATCCTGGGGGTACAAATACCATTTGCATAAAACTAAAAAATACTATAATAACAAAATACTATAAAAAACAAGTTAGAGACGTGCGATTTGAGAAATTTTGGCCTAAAGTCGGTTTTGTCTAAAAAAAATGGGTTAATTTCAGGATGTTACCCTTACGCAACAGGACATAATTTTCAATTTTTTTTTCTTTAAAATATTTAAAAAAAAATTATAAACAATATATACTTTACTTTGGAAAGTTCTTCCAGAAATAAGAAACAATAAACTTACTTTTTGCCCTAAAAATATGCTAAAAACTGACTATTTTTGAATTTTTAAATTGTGTTGAATATAACTTTTTCTTTATAAAAGATTTTTTGCTCAAATTTTTTTTTATTGTATTGAAAAAAATACTGGCAAGCTAATAAAACTTATTTTTGAAAAATCGGTTAGGATTTGAGCTCAAAAATGTGAAAATACTGGACCAGGGTTGGTAAAAACACGAAAATTTACTTTTTTAAAACTTGAATATCTCGAAAACTTTAAGAGATAATATATACATATGTACGTGTCGCGACATTTTTTGTAGGCCTTGATTGGAAGAATTTAAAAATAAAAAAAAATTTGCAAAAGAATTGGAAATGAAAAAATTAGATCGTTTTTAATTTTTCATATACCCCAGGTGGCCTACTTTGGGGGCGCCTGGACACGCCCACTTAAACGCTATGTAGTCCAAACTCAAAACTTAAGCTTGAATACACCTCTTTTATGCCTGTCTGAAATTTCATTGCAATCCAGCCATCCGTTTAGAAACGGCAGAATTATTTCCAATTTTTTTTTGCAAAATCCCCCACTGTGTGTCGGCGGCATACAGACTGCTGAAAAAGACAGAACTTATTAATAAGGTATATTTTTAGACCTAAAATAATTGTTAATATATAATTTTTTTCGGTTTTTACTTTCGCAAAATTGAGAAAGATTATTTTTTGAGATAAAACTGGAGTGAATAATATTTTTAAAGAAGACGAGAAAAGTAAAGCTGAATACTTACTTACTGTTTCACGACCACCATTTCGAAAAAAAATCTTGTAAAATTTATTAGAAATACTAATTTAGAGCCGAGCTCATAACATGATAATAAAAAATTTTTGTATTTATAAAGTGTATTACAAATACTACTTAATAAAATTAATAATAAAAAAAGTATTTGATACTACATTGCAATGGTGTAGCCAACATTTTTAAACCCGGTTTGTAAACGCTCTTGCAAATCCGCAACGTTCATCCTTATAAAAGGGGCAGGCACATGGTGACGAATTTTTGTTGTTTGCCAGCAAACGTTTTAAATCGAAATTCGATGGCGCATAATTACATACTTATGTATATATGCACATATAATTCTTGGTTGCAGTTGTATCGGGGAAACGGAAGTGGAATGAAGGAAAAATGAATGAAAAATAAAAAATTATAACAACAATGGCATTATGGTAATTAGTTTCGCGTGACAACAATCTTTCTTTTAAACATTTTATTTCATAGGAATGTGGGGACAATAATTATGAGTATTATTTGGTTTTATATTTTTAAATACAACAATTTTTAATTATTAATTTTTAGGGGTTTATTAAAAACTAAAAGAAAGAAAAAGCAATTTCGAAGTATTGTTTTTAGATAGTTGTTTTACATCAGACCCACCGATATGTTGTCCAGCCGATTATGCAATTCATGGAATATGGTTTTTATTAATTTTTTTCTCTAGGTGTAGAATATTCTACACCTATTTAGTTAATACCAACATTTAGCCTATTTTGAGTTAAATAAATAACATTATTTTATGTTGCCATTCACCTTATGCTGTTGGCGGCAAAAAGCACCAGAGTTCAGCCAGGTGAAACGTTTAAATGTCAATAAAATGTAAATGCCAAAATTGCACCAACATTGTTTTCAACATAATTTTTGTGCAAAAAAAGAGGCACAACGCCTTAAATACTCTAAATTGGTATGCCTATATTTTTTTTATTATTATTATTGTTTAAAGCGGCAACAAAGAAATAAAGAGAAATTTAAATTTTCTTATGAAATTCAATACGATCTGCACAACACAGGTGTGGAAAAATTTGTAGATATCAGGAAATGATTAATGTATTTGATGCATTGAAAATTAATAAGTTTATTATTAGTAATATTAAGCAGTCACATAAATACATTTAAGATAACAACAAAATTTTGAAATTTGATTTTTTTTTAAATGTATTTATTCGATCGCTCGAACAGATTGGATATCGGTGAACTGGCAGTTCATTTGTTAAGTTTTAGTTATTGTTTGTGATTTACATTTATTAAATAAGATAACGAAAGTAAAATTAAGACAAGATAGGAGACATATAAATGTTTTAAGAGGGCAGTTCAGACTTTTATTTAAGTATAAACACTTTCATTGCATTTGACGAAATAAAAATCTAAATGAATTTCTTGCGGCTGTCAAAAAATCTAACTATCAACTACATTTGGAATTCAGACTAGCACACTTGAAATAAAATGAAAAATTCTATATGTCTTATGAGCAGTTTTATGCAGGCGGAGATGTGCCGCCCCCTTGGAAATGTTCAACACATGCACGAATATATCTATAACAAAATCCCACTATCTGTAAGACATGACCTGAATGAAATATATTTCTATGCGATTGCTAAAGTCCAAACTCTGAGCCACTGTGTAAGGAAGAATGATATCATCACCAATGGCTCGCTATCGGAGGCAAAATGATTGACTTGGTGAAACTATTTTGTGTGTGCTTTTATAAAAAACAACCCTGGTCCAATGAAAAGTGCTATCAATTGTTAATTACCTTATCGGGCCTTAGTTGGACACTGGTCCCAGTGAAAAGTATTATCGTTTTTAAAAATTTCAAAAAACGATGAACTCGTATGAACTTGATAGTACGTCAATCACAAACTTTTCAAAGCATCAGGCACATGTACACGAAGTGAAAGCAAGTATTCTGATGGTGTCTAGGGCTCTTTAAGTTTAAGATCCTCAAAAGATAATGGTTACATAAAAAAAGTTTAAGCAACAATTTAATTTTGTACTACAAAAATATTAAAGCGTGTTACAACTTTAAATGAAAATATTCCAAAATAGCGTATACATACTTCGATAGTTTCGAATAGACCTCGAATATTGTTTTTTAAAAATCTGGTTTCAGAAAACCCTTGCAATAAACAAGAACTGGTGTTTTGAATAATATAAAAACCACGTTTAACAACTACCAATGAGCCACAATTTTATTTATTTTTTTTTTCTTTAATATTATTATTTTCTTGAGCTGTTGGTCTTTCTGTTATAATATTTTTATATTTATTTGAATATTTTTGCCGATATTTCAGTTTCCTTTCCATAGCTTCTACAGGACAATAATATTGATAAAAAATGTTTTTTTTTTTTAAACGAACAGAAAAAAGTTTCAATATTATTTATTGTCCTGAAGAAGCTATGGGAAGGTGAGCGAAATGTGCACAAAAATATTTGAATGAATACAAAAGATATATGTATATAATGAAAAGACCTTCAGCTCAAAAAATACTAATATTAAATAATAAAGTGGTCGAATAAAACCATATATTAAGTTTATTTTTTATTTTTAATTCCATTTGTATTTTTCCAATTTTTATTAAATAATGTCTAGAGGGATATATTAAATTCTTTTCTTCTTTAAAATTCCAATCCCTTGCAAAACAACACTCAAATTACAATATCTAAAACAGTGTATCCGTTACCATCCCTGTCATAACAGTACCTAATAGGTATTTTTGTATTTGTAAAGTGACAGCAATGTGAGTAATATGAGAAATGGCAACTCACACTTAATCTCATTGGCCTACTTTTCGTTCCATCACTGCAAATGCAATACATTTGCTGTTGCTGTTTGGGCTTCAGTTGAGTTCTTTGTTGTGCAAAATCTGCTGGCGTTTTAAAGCCTTAAAATACATGCATTTATGTAGGAACAAACATGCAATTTGGCTACGTATGTACATGCAGACTATTTATTTGTCTTTGTTGCCACATAAAGTTAAATTAAAGTCGCTAAGATTTTGAAGACAAGTTTCTCGAAATGGGGATATGAATTGTAAAATTTTCAAAAGATTTTTAATAAAATTAGGGTATACTTATTCAAATAGTTTGTCTTTAACTCACTCATTACAATAATAAATAACTTACATATCGTCAATGCACTATAAGTCTGCGCATATGCCAAAATTTCGGGAGTGTGGAAAACGACAAAAAAAATGTACACGAAAATTTTTCAAAATATACTTTAATTACAAATATATTTATGCAATTTTGAAGCCTTATACACATACATACATATATAGTAACAAACAATTAAAATATAAAATTAAAATTCATTTGCAAAAAATCATCAGAAGCCACTCTTTAAATCGTTCTCCTTGATATCTATGTCAAAATGAACTGGTGCCTCAAAATCTATTTTGAGGTTAGTCGAGTAACCTCAAAATAGATTTTTAGAGAGAGAGAGAGAGCGAAGAAGCTCATCGGTAACACTAGGGTATCCAATTCTATTGACTCACTAGAAGACCATCGTCACAGTTTTTTTTATCGGTTTTATTGTTTTATCTGTTCTTTGATGGATTTTGCTCACTAGAGATCAGTGGTGAAACCCACACTTTTTTTTTTGCAGTACAAGTGCATCATCTAGGGCTACTCCATTCGTGCTCTATTGGGCAATGAATAGCACAACCCAGTGTAGAGAAAATGGTTTTTCAGCTGTACAGTCTTTCTGTAGAACACATTTCCTGCAGACGTATTTCCTTGCAGTTAACACGTATGAAGAATAAAATCAAATTTATACACTAGTCCCTCTTTGCTCCTCCCCAACACCCTATTTTCCAAGTTCCGGTATAATGCACTGCATGTGTAGTACTACGCCCTCTAGTACTACTTTAAATAATAAAAAAAGAAACGTGGACGACAAATCGTCCCATCTGGCAACCATGTATGTATTTGCACTTGTACATCAGCATGCATTTTCTGTTTTCAGAAAGCTGCATTTTGCATTTATTTATTTATTTATTTTTTTTTTGATCGATCATTGAACTTTTCGTTTATTAATAATATTAAAAATCATGTCGCCTTTAGTATTTAAAAGCATGTTTATGCAAATGAAGGCGTTTATTTATTTAATTTTTATTAACAAAACGCAAAGGCTTCAAAGAATTGCTTTACTGAGAATAGAATTTGAGCTACAGAGGATAAAAATAATGTAAATTTGTATTAATGTATACATATGTACTTAGAATTTTTCAGAAAAATTCTCTCCAATAACATTTTTCGAACACACCGAACCTGTACGACGCCTCCCATACAAAAATACAAATGGGAGTTGATCGCCACTTGAGAGGCACAGCGGGACTAGTTAGGACGACGGAAAGCAAATTTGTGTGTTTTTTTTTTTTTAGCAGCACGCTTAAGGAGTGGTAATAGATGGTTCCATTCTTCTGATTAAATGTCGAGAAACCATAAGTGAGAAGTGTTAGTCTTACATTAGATTTACATTACGGAGGGGGGAGATGAGAGGTTGATTTGCTGCAAAAAAAACTTCAACAATCGCACCATGCGATAGTTTCGATATTTTTCTGTTAAACTAGGGATGCTATCGATAATTTTTGGCCACCTAGCAAAAAATATTTGTATATATTTATTTGGCTACAAGTATTCAATAAGTCTTATCTAATGTTTGAAAAAAGCAAAAAAAAACCTATTGCAACATTACCGGGGAAACTTTAGTAAGCCAGGCTTTGAAAGAAATCAGTTTTATAGGTTTGTAAAGGGGGTCGTGGACCTCCCAAAACTGAAGTCAAAGTCTGCGGGAGGCTTTTAGTTTATTAATAATTCGATGTTGAAATTGCGGAGTTTACGAAGAAAAATATGAAAATGTTGGTAAAACAGTGCAGCCAGAGGAAAGTTTTTGCACAGAAGTCGCATCTAAAATCGTATTTTTTACATTTAATTCAATAAATTTTTTCATAGGTACAGAATTTGTTCTTGACAACCGGCCTGCGGCCGAGCTAAAGGATCTTCTCCTCCATGGTGTAACCAACACCGGCTTCGCGTACAAAATCTGTAAGCATCTGGCAGCACACCATTTCATTTTACGGCAATTGGTACCATTAAACCCGACCCACATTACCTTATTTAACTACTTGTATGGTTACAATTATTTATTGGCGGCGCAATTCAAATGTCTCCTTTTAATGTTAAAAGACGTCGTCAGATCTATTTCCTTGGCTTTGTTTTTACTTCCTCAATACAATTTTCTTGACGATGGTATCACTAGAGGGAAAAAGATATCGATAGTTTATTAAAAAAAAAACTAACGATAGTACTATCGATCATGCATTTGACTCTTCTAGAGGAACAGGGGAGCTAGTTAGGATGTTAGGGAAACAATTTATAGAAATATATATTATTTTTTTTTTTTTTTGTAATGTGACCCCTTAATGAACAGGTATGTATACGAGGTTTGCATGTTTGGAAAGCTTGTTGGGAACAAAGAATTAATGGGGGTCGGTCTTCCACTTATGGTATATTTTGTGAATTTTTTTCACATTTTCTTTCAACTAGTTTGCGGATACGGTACACATTATTTATTTCCAATCTGTACAAAATCTTCCACAAAATTTTCAGAGTTTTGTTGTTTTGATGCGGGGAACATTTTTAAAAATAAGGGCCACCCTAATGTACATATGTATGTACGTACATGTATAATAACTAATTTGTGTTCACAGTTCTCATACTTGTGTACAAAGTCAATTAGACACTAATTTTGTTTTCTTAAGAGACAACGTCACGAAAATAAAAGAAACAACCAGCTGTATTTATTTTACGCTAAAATAAATTCATTTTTTTTTTCTACTACCTACTCTGTTGACCCAGTCAAACTGTTTAACATTTTGCTGCAGCAGTGGCAAACCAAAGGCACTGAAGAAAAAATGTTGAAGCTTTAATTATGTATTGATTGATCTCTCTAATTATTCAGAACCAGACAGAGGTAAAAAAAAATAATTTTATATTTGCTAAGAAAGAGTTTAAAGATCGCAAAACGTTTGCCGAGTCTACTGATTTTGCTTTTATACTGCTAATCTTTGTCTGTAAACTTTGAGGGATTTTGCGTGTTAAAGCTGTAGTAAGCTATTTAAATTTTTGTAAATATGTATGGCCGTTACAGTTTAAATGAGCTTTTTTCTGTTGTTGTCATTCTGTGTTGTCACTCTTAAATACATTTTGATCAGCGTCACAATAAAGAGTTTATTTTTTAGCACAATGAAATTTAAGAGTAAATTGAAAATGTTTATGTATGGTTTTTTAAAATACATGAATACTCTTGAAATTTTCAGGTTATTAAAATATTTATTAAAATACAGTGAAGTCTCTGTTAAAGTAACCAACAAAAGTCCATTACATAGTGAAAAATTTTAAAACTTAAAAAAATTTAAAAAATATTGGTTAATAAAATAAAATTAAAAATGCATACATATTTGTATATAAACTGATTACCAGTCCCACGATGTCATTCGACATTGTTCGCTCGCATAAGAACACAGAAAACCACAACAACAACAAGAACAAATTTTTAAAATGAGTGACATTGTGGGCTTGACAATTAAATTTGTACCGTACAAATTCTTAATCAGACTAAAGCATCATAATTTTATAAATTATGGCTTATGATATAAAATTGATTAAAAAAGAAAGGGTAAAATTTTAGCTGGGGCACAGCTGGCTCTTACGAATCGGCTAGCAAAGCTCGCACAATTTAATTTCGCTTTTACGCAAATAACATTTTCTGATTGACAATTAAAACATCCACTCTTTGAAGTGTTAAAATAGTAAACTTTATTTTGCAGTTTTGTATTTTCTAATACAAAACTGTATTAAATAAAATATTCTTATTATGCTTCAATATCCTAGCTTCATTGTTATAACTAAATCTAGAATCTAGATGGACCATATTAATTGTTTAATATCTGTTGCAACCGTCTAAAAGCCGCCGACATTTCGTTGATGCCACTCAACTTGTCAATAGACTCGAAAAAACTTAAAAGAATGTTTGTAACTTTACTACTTACTCTATTATGCCCATCATTACAATGAGAATCACAAATGTTTAAACAAACTTCTAATACAGAAAACAGTTTTATCGTTTCGCTAACACTTGTTTCACTATTTTCAGCAGCAACCGTTTGTTACTGTGATTTGTAATTTTGAAAGAATAAAAAAGTAAAGTTTTTTTGAATATTTAAAAGTGTATTCGATTCGTATATGCTATAAAGGTCATTAAAATGTACTATTTATTCTAGCTGTAGATAGACTTTTTTGTCAGTTTTAGCCGTCTATATACCTCCGACTAAAAAAGACAGAAAACAATTGATAAGGTATATCTAGACTTAGAATCTCTTATAGCAAACTTGGTAGGTTTTATAAATCGCATTCGAGGCGGAAAGTTTTTGCTTCGAACGAATCTGAGATATCGGATTTTATTTGCCATATTCATATTCCATATCTGCAATAGTTTAAAAGATACAGCCATAACTTTCGACTACGGGTACCCATTGAATATGGCCAAACGACCGATGTCAGTTTTTTGGCAAAAATTTTAAACTGCAGCAAATTTTTTCGTTTTGGTGTCTGCATCATTAAGTACTCAGTAGATTTGAGGAGATTTTGTCGAAATCTAGCCTGATGTTATATTACATTTTTTATATGGAAAATCGCGTAAAAATTACCAGATTTGGCTACGTACTACATTTTACGTTTATTCTCTATGTGCTTGCGCTTTGAAATGAATGTAAAAAAAAATTAACGTAAAACTAATTGGGAGGGAAAAACTCTTCGTTCCAAGCAATTGTTTGTTGCATTTATCGCGTTAAGGGAGGTGACACTGTGGTATTGTACGTTTTTAAAAATTTACTGCTTTGTTTTTGTGCGCGTAGTATTTGCATACGAGTACATGCAAGTAAATGCATAGTTAAAATGCAGTATTTTTTATTTTTGTTGTTTATATGGCAATAACAAGTGAATTGTGTAATATTTGTTTAGTGCACTGATTCCCCCCCCACCCCTCTCTCACCAGTGCTTTTTTGTTTGTTATACACCATTCACACACTACTTGTCACACATCGCAATAATACAAAAAAATACGTACTTATATTGTTGTTATTGCAAAATGATTATCTAAATTTTCATGAAGTTGTTTTTGTTTTGATTCTTGAAATTTATTATTATTTTGTTTTCCTCATGCCTCTACTGTTCTTGTAAAATAAATATTAATTATCATTTTTGTGTGTAACTAGTTTCGAGTGAAAAATAAATATGTAGCTAGATATTTATGCAGTTTTTAATAATGTGGCAAAATAAATCTTGCAAACTGAATTAATTAAAAACTAACAATAGAATTTTTTTTGCACTTGAAGTCATTTTATTTCTACCAACTTTTAATATACATACATACATACATACATACATACATACATATGTACATTGTACATACATACATACATAAGAATTATGAAAAACATTTGTTTTGCGCTACACTTTTTACACGTTGTTGTATTTTCATTAAGAGAACCATATAATAGTCATCCCAATCATAAATTCTCACGAAATTTCGTTCTCAAGCAGGGCTGCCAGCTGTGGCGATTTTAAAACTTGTTAGGCATCATAACTTTCGGTTCGTCAACTTGGCGATTTATAATTGAAATTATAAAAAAAAATTTTTTTTTTTAATTTTCAAATACAATTGTGAAATGGCACTTATACCACTAAATATTGGAAATTCTTGGCTTTCTTTTCCATGTGGTCCAGTTGATTTATACTCCCAAAATGTATCCATATACATATGTATGTCCAAACTCTTTCCAAGATCATAGATTTTTTACTCAGCCAAAATTTAAAAATTTTTTAAAAAAATTTCTCAAATACAACTGAGAAATGGTAGTTATACCACTAAATAGACAACATTCATGGCTTCTCTTTCCATGTGGCCCAGTTTAGTTACACTCCTAAAATGTGCCCATATATGTCCAAATTCTTTAAGAGATCATTGATTTTTGACGATGTCATTGTTTAAAAAATTTTTTTTTAATATTATTAATTTTAAAATTTTGAAGGTTTTTATTTATATTTTTAAATATTCTTTTATCTACTTGTATATATAAAATTATAACGTGACTGAGTGACTGACTGACTGGGGGATCAACGCCCATCAATGACAATAGATCGTCAATTTTGGCAACCATGCTGACGAGTTGGCTAGCATCAATGCAACGTCAGCGGCATATAAACGACTGAAAAAGACAGAAAACAAATAATAGAAATTTTTAGACCTACACAGAAAGGAAAAGCTCGAAAAGATCAACGGCATTCCGATATTCTGAAAGCCAAACAACATCGAATGACTTCTTTTGGCCCACCTCTTAAAATCAATATGTTAAAATTTGTTTTGATCACAGCTTCTACCGTAAACACTTTTGATTTTAAATTGTAAAATCGTAAAATTTTTTTCGCAAATACATACGTATGTATATCCTATACATACATATACTTATGTATATACATACATATTTCTATTATTCTACCCTGCGTGATTAATTTTTATGCTCTGTTTTTGCGCGTTTTATTATTTCACCTTGAGTAAACATAAAAATAAAACAATTTCATAACAAATTTGTTTATGCCTTAAAGTAAATGTCGCAAGCACACACACACACATACCCAATTAAACGATTTCTCATTACCAGTCCGTCGAAACAATGTCTTTCGTCGGCCCCTTCAAATGTTGTGCCAGAGAGAAAAAAAAAACAACATAAACAACAATGACGCCGAACAACAAAATCTTGACAAGCCCACATTTTCCAACCAATCAGACAAATATTTACTGAACACGGAAGCCTTCAAGTATTTTTCGTCTTAACTTGATCAATAACAAAATATAAAAATGCAAATTAATAAACGTATAAATTAAATGCAAAACAATTTTAATTAACTTATTTTTAAAAAAGTGTTGTTGATGTTGCTCAAAGAAAAGGAAATAAATTGTTTCTTATTTATCGTATATATGTATGTGTATTTTATAAATAACATTGCATAGATATGTTTGTATGTACATGACATTTAACTATAGAGTTCTATATAATGATCGAATGAAAATTACTATGTATATCCTGGTATATAATACAAAAGAAGTCATCCATGTTGTTTGGCTTTCAGAATATCGTTTGTGGCTCGCGCAGTGTGTGCCGTTGATCCGTTCTTTTGGAACCACATCTCCTCCCGACCTAATTCGTTCAATTGCCACAGAAAAACCTCAGCTAACATGGCCCTATAGCACGTTGTCGTATGACCAGCGGTGTCCTCGAAGAAAAAAAAAATGGCCCATTGACTCCTTCAGCGTGAACAGCGCACCATACAGTCACTTGAGTAGTGGTGTAGTGGCTTCTCGTGCATCACTCGTGGATTTTCGGTGCCCCAGAAGCCATAGTTTTGCTTGTGAACCAAATGAAAATGAGCCGCTGAGGGGGAAATAAGCCTCATTTATTAATTAAACTTTTTATATCTTTAACGGGATTTACAAAAAAAAAAAAAAACTTTTTTAAAAGCATCAACATTTTTAACACAGAGAACTCTTTTTAAATTTTAATGTCCAAAAGCAACCCTGCAAATTTCTTTGTCAGCGATAATGTATACATATATCTTCACACATGGCAATCATGTGTTATCTCAAGTCAAGAATGGCGAATATTTCTTCGCCAATGTTCTGCTATATAGTAAATATGCTGGTAAATATTCTATGTATGGTCTAGTTTTGGTCATCCATTTCGTGTAGGAAAAGGAAGTTAGCAGAATGGTGGTATCTCTATACCAGGTAGCCTTACAAGAGCAGCTGCCTACTGTCTTCCAGAACTGTCAAAGGTTTGTTTACAAACTGCATAAATACACAAAACAAACACGCAAAGGTGAACAAATGGCAGAGAGTAATTCTACCAACAAAATACATGAGGTGTTTGTTATTGTTGTATTTGTAGAAGTTATGTGGCTACCTGGTATTAAGGTACCTTGAGCAGAATCGTGTTTCGTTCGAAAATTGAATTCAAATAGAACAAAAGTTTATTAAATGTGTGTGAATGTAAACTTAAGTTTAATAGATAATTTAACAAAAGCTGGTTCAAGTAAACCTGATGTGCAAAAACTGACACTGAATTTGTTTACAGAAAGAGGGGCTCTCAAAAAAGCCACACAACTCTGATAATAATTTTTGTTTTTTGCAGTAACAGACCTTCATAAATAATCGACTGATTATTTATTTACATATGTATATTTTAATATATGTGCGTATGTATTGTATATTTGTATACATAAATGAAATTTTTGTTTATCACATTAACTAACGAAATTCCATTGATCGAAAGATCATAACGACGCAGTTGCAGTGGAAAAAACAAGCCCCTTCTTCCAAGAAATACGTTTCAATAACAATAATAAAACTACACGCACTAACTAATACAAACTTATAGTTTAATGAACTCACGTGACAAATTAATTAACGGGAAGGCAGTGCGTTCGCATATTTTTCTTTATGAAAACACATACATACATGCGTACATGTGGATATGTAAACATACTACGATTCAGCGTTGCCAACTTAATTTTTTTAAACATTGTCAAGTTGAGAAAATTGCACTCAATCAAAAAGCACTCCATTCGTGGTCAATAAACCAGTGAATCGCACAATGCATTACAGAGGAAACTCGTTCTTCAGCCGTACGGTGCGGTGCGTCTGTACGGCTGAAGAACAATTTATAAATTATTTTGTCTCCTTCAAGCCACTCTGCCAAATCATCTATGGCAGCAATTAAAAAAAAATTCAGGCAAGTACGCGAATGACTCGTACAGCAAGGGTTCTGTATAATATGCCACAACAAGTGGCATATCCAGCAAAAATATCAAGTCCTTATCTCTTACGGCTCAAAAGTTACAGCTAATTTCAGTTTGTTGTATGAAAGTTTTTAATATTTTGTTGTTTTTGGTATTTGTTGCTGTAGCAGCCGGTTAACCACAGGTTCTGTAAAAATTTCAGCTCTCTAGCTCTTACCATTTGTGATAATGTGGCCTGTGCCGTGCGCAGGAACAGCGAAGTCTCAGGAAAAAGGGTTCCGTTGTCACTAAAAATGAAACAAAATTCAATACATATAAAAGCACACACACAAACACACTCTTAAATTTGCTACCATAAACAAAACGAAAACACTAAATTGGCAACGCTGATAATTTCTTATGGTTGTCTACGCATGAAGAAACGACTGTGCAGAAATGACTCATACTTAGATCTGTATTTTGAATAATTGTATTTCTTATCACGGTATTTGTTTACTACACTCTTGCCATTTGGCGTGGATCAAAATCAAGAATATGTTTTTTTTTATATTTATTTTTCTAAATTGTTGGATTTAACGATTTCAAATGCATTATTGTTTTACTACAATTTTTGTTATACCTTAAGCAAAATATTTGGAATGCATTAATTAAATATAAAAAATATTCACCATTCGCTTTAATTTATTTGTCTATTAAATAAACAAATAAATTAAAGCGAAAATGTACTCTATTTTAGCATTCTTTTGTTAAAATATTTTGTAGGTACTCGGTTATCTTTTCTTGCCAGAGAGATCAATAAACTGCAAAAATAATTACTTTTGTTTATGCGGCCTTTAATTTACCAGGGTTAAATGTTAAATATGTTTTGATTGTTATTGTACATTTTTAAGTGAAACATTTTATGCGATTAGATTTTTTTCTGTTTACACATTCATGCCATTTATCTGGACTGAACTAATTTTTTTTTTAAATAACAAAGCTCAGGGAATACACAAAATTTGCATACATATGTATGTACGTTTGACTTCTATATCAGCAATAAATAATCTACTTTTGTATTTCGTTATATTCGCAGATAAGTGAGTTCGGCTCTTTTCAATGTTACTACATTTTTTTTTTCTTTGATATTTGCCATTTTAGAAATCAATAGAAAGTGTTAACTGCATCAAATCTGCAGTGCGAGTGAGTAATACAAACTTTTTGATAAATTTAAGTACAGAAGTGGATAATTTTTATCAAATGCTGGTCGTAAGCCAGCAACAGCTTTTAAATGAATTGCTCAAAACTTCTAAGTTAATGTTATAATATCTTTAGAACTTTTTTTTAACACTTACACTGTCATGCATTAGAACAAGGGCATAAATACATATGTATGTGTATAATTCTTGTATGCAGTTTTTAGTTTCTTTGGTATACGTTTCAGCAATATTTTTCTAATTACATATATTGTTTAATATAAATAATCATTAACCAACTGCTTTTTTTGTCAGTTCATTATTAAAAATAATACGCATAAAAAGGTAATGGTTCTAAAACTACATACTGCCCTCTGCCCTCCGCACGTAGTTAAGCTCGTCCTAATTGGCAATAATAATGTCAGAAGTAAAACGATATTCTTTAAGACCGTATGATACTACATTTTACTTGCATTGTTTAAGTTTTGGAGAACAATGCAAATATAATGTAATAGTAGAATTCAGCTATATTAAGATAATGGCAAAACTGTCAGCATTTTTGTTGAAGTTATCGATAAAAAATCAGGTTATGTCAAAAAAAAATTTAAAATTTTTCAACTTAAAATTGACCTTTCAAACTTGAATGTTGCTGTGTCAGCGGGTTTATGGACAATTTTTGCGATTTAACACTTCTTTTTTTGAACATTTTTATTTCCTAGTGCTTTCTTGAAAACAAAAAGAATACAGCACTTAAGCTTCCGTACATACATATGTGTAATCAGGGCTGGGCAGTTTTTGAAATACATGTATTTGAAATACGTACTTAAAATACAAATACGTATTTTGTATTTGTATTTTAAATACGTCTCATAAATGTATTTGTATTTTGTATTTGAAATATTTTGTATTTCAAATACTCGTGCTCTCAAAATACATTTTTCAAAATACATTTTGAATTTGTATTAAAAAATATGCTCTAAAAATTATTCCATTCCATTCACACTAAAATCCGACAATTTTGCTACTGTCTTATTTCCAAAAATAAAAGCAATACCACAATTTAATGACCAAAGTACCTGTGTAAAGTAAACGCAAATGAATGCACATACATTGAGAGAGTTGCCAAGCTGTCAGAAAGTTAAATAATGAAAAAATAAAATACAAGGAAAAATCGCGTTCGACATTTTAATCTAAAACAAGAGAAAATATATCAATAAAATGTTAACTTAGATAGACTATATATAGTTATATAGCATTTAGTGAAACGGTTTTTAATTGTCACTTATTTCTTAATTCCGTTATATGTATGTCTTTCAATAAAATATCGTTTTCTAATATGAAATTATTGAGATTTTGTCGTTAGCTGGTTTTCTTTATTCGCCATCAAGAGATTGTTTGTCTGATATCACTTTTGAAAAACTATCGCTTATGAAAGAAAATAAAAATTTTTTTGGTTAAAAGTATTTTGTATTTTAAATACATATTTTTGTTACACTGTATTTTGTATTTCAAATACTTGCTTTTGGAATGCAGTATTTTGTATTTTAAATACATGGAAAAAAGTATTTGTATTTTGTATTTTAAATACATCAGAATATATACACTGCGAATTACGGCTCTCTAACTCTTATGGCTCGAGAGTTATGGCTGTTATTCTACCTTGTAAAGGGACACCTGGTAGTTTTACAGTTGTTGTTGTGGAGCATATGTGAATACATACACATATTATAAAAATTTCATCTCTGTCTCTTACAGTTTGAGAGTTACGGCTAATTTTTACTTTACGTTGTATAGGGACACCTGGTAGTTTTCGACATGTTGTTTTTAGTATTTGCTGTTCTAGAGCTTATGTAACCACATAAACCATGCAAATTTTAAGACTCTATTTCTTATGATTCAAAAGATACACCTAATTTTATCTACTGATCACAGCTTCTTGTATAGGGACCCCTTATAGTTTTTAACTTTTTATTGTTTTCATTGTTTGCTGTTGTAGTCGCTTGGTAATCACATAATCATCTGTGAAAATTTCCGTTTTGGAGATTAGACGGACGGACGTACGGACGTAAAAGTTTCAGTACTCATAGAGTGAAAACGGTATGCTTAAACTGACAACAATCAGAGCTGAAAAATAAAACAAAATGCTGTCAAGTTCACCTGGTAGCGAATTGGTCTTGCTGGCAGGTTTATATGTTTATATGAATTTGCCTTGATTCATTTACATTTCTCTCGGTGTACTTTGCCTCATTGTTTTCGTTTGTTGCTTCATTTCTACAACAAAATAAATTGTCAATTAATAAAATTATTAAAAGTTTTTAAATTCAAATATAATTTAATAAAAGAAAAAATATTAAAAAAATTTCGACTAAATTAAAGGTGTTTGAAGGTTTTAAGCTTCTTGAAGTATATGGGCAAAAGAAAACTATTTGCGTTGTGCAAATATTTATAACTTTAAAATGTATTCTCATACATTGTGTTATCGAAAACATTAAAAAACCCCATATAAAATTATTA
The DNA here is from genome assembly GCA_963662145.1 of Sturmia bella. Lineage (NCBI taxonomy): Eukaryota > Metazoa > Arthropoda > Insecta > Diptera > Tachinidae > Sturmia > Sturmia bella. The sequence continues at coordinate 16,169,804 of OY759172.1, read as the reverse complement.
ATTATCAATAGATTGTCATTCTAGTGAAATTTGATTAATTAAAAGAAATTAAAACGTGTGTTTTCTTCGCGAAAGAACTGCAGTGGTGTTGAGGAAATTTCTTAAGTATTTCCTATTACAACAAAATAGATACAACAAAATGGATTCGTTAAACAAAATTTTGCAAAAAAATGTTTTGAATGCATCGGGGCTGCAATTACTGTAGTCCTTAAAAAGAGTAATGCAAAATAGTACACGGACCGATTTAGGGTACTTGTGACCGAATGTACTATAGAGTAAAAACATTGTGAAACAAAAACAAAATTATTACTGTATTAAGTTTATCAGGCTCAAGTTCTTTCTACATTATTTTTCTGATTGATATTAATTAAATAACACAAAGAAGACATCAAAGACATTTAGCAGGGTGGACAACTAGTTATTTCAAAGTCGCCACACTTTCTCGTCAGCAAAGTTTTGTTAAACGCCAAACACAATGACTCTGTTTAACAAAAGTTTTATGTAATTTAATTGCAGCTTAAACTCAACTCTAGACAAGCAGGGAATAATTATTATTGATTGTTTTTACAGCTGATGTCTAGCACTGTTTGATGACTGAAGTTTAAACGTTAAATATTCTTTGTTTTAATGTGGTTTAAATATTCACTGATTTAATGATAGGGAAAACTAGACTAAGGAGCCAGGCTTTGAAAGAAATGAGTTTTATAGGGCTATAAAGAAGGAGGTCATAGAACTCCCAAAACTGAAATCAAAGTCTACCAGAGGCTTAGCAGCACACTGGGACCTTTATAGGATACAAGTGGTCCGGTGTCATGACCGGCAGTTCGCGAAACAACATAGTTTGTTAATATTTTGATGGTAAAGCAGCGGAATTTATTAAGAAAAATATGAAAATATTAATAAACAGTGCTGCCAGAGAAAAGTTTTTGCACAGAACGTAACATCGGGAACGATTTCGAACTTGCAAAGTCGTATTGTTTTTAATTTCAGCTCATAATATTTTTCATAGGTATGCAAAATTTGTTTTTGACAAGCGGTTTTCTCCACTGTGATATAACGCCGAAGAAAGCCAACAGCGGCTTCGTGTACAAAATCTGCAAACATCTGGCAGCACATATTTTCATTTTGCAGTAATTAGTATCATTAAACTAAAGCGGCCCCTAATAATTTACTAGTTTAAACGTTAAACTAAATTCGTAGATGAACTTGCACTAATTTTTTGGCCATAAGGGTGAATATTTTATCGACCTAACTCTTTTCCCACCAATATTTTTTCTGAGTGTAGGTAATAATGCCACAGAGAGCATAGGTTACTGCAGACAATTCCAGGAAAGTATAAAAAAGTGTTAACTTTTCATAAATACATATGAACATACAAATAAATGTTCAACAGTCACGTTCTTTGTTTCCCTGGCAACACCCATACTTTCAAAAGAATTTGATGACTAAAATGTCTTTTTAGATTTGGTTTCAATTGGATTTCCGTTAAGTGTACAAGATTATACTTTATCTTAAAACGTTCTTCAAAATTGAATTGTGTTCTTAAGCCACTTGTCTTTAACTCAATCAGATCTCATTATGAAAATTCTCTAGTTTTATATTACTTTTTTTTTCTATAAAAATGTTGTAACAAAAAACAAAATGTCAAGAACTAAATACATATGTATATTTCAAAGTGCTTGCACTTCGACTTTTTCATCACCCTAGACTAGACAAAACTTAAAAAAAATAAAGTAAAACAAAAATAAAAACGCTTACTAGTTGGCCGTCCGCTGTGCACTTTCTTCTTTCAAATCAGTATTAAATTTGTAGCGTCAGAAGGCAGTACAAAACTTTGAAAGAAACGGGTAGAGCAAAAAAGTCGGCAAAAAAAATTTTTTTTTTATATTTGTTATCTTTCAAAAGAAAAAAAAAAATTATTAATAAAATTAAATTCAAGCAACAACAAGCGTTTCTTATCAAACCACAACCACCGCACATTCAGTATAAAAGAAAGAATTCCATATTTTTTTTTGTTTAATTTTAAAATCTTATCTTTGAAAATTCAAGTGATAAAACACCATAAAACATTTACTCAAAGTGAGAATTGAGTCAGTCAAATTGAATGAAATTAATTTAATTTAAATAACATTCCATTTAATATAGCAAATTTTTTCAATTCTTCTTCTTGGTCGTCCGAGAAGTACATTTTTGTGCAGCTTTAAAAATCGCAACAAAGTAATGCAAATCATACAAATACATGTGAATAAAGAAATAAATAAACAAATAAATATCATAACCTCACTTTATCTATCAATTTCATTGCCATTGAATTTGCTAATAAAAATGAAACAAATAAGCATGCTTTTTTAATATTCATTTTAAGAGAAAAATAATTATTAAATATTATATTTAAACTATTTAAAAGTAATATTTTAACAAAGAAACGAATCTAATAACCACTTCAGTTACAAGTTTTAATTGAGTCAATAAGACTTCACATTGAGCTCTCACAGTTTTCGTTCACACATGCCAATTAATTTACGCAATAAGCAGTTAATGCTGTTGCAATTGCGTTGTAATGGCCTCTTCATAGAAATAAATAACTCTGCAAAAAAAAAAAAGATTCATGAATAAACAAAATATATTCCGTACTCACGGGGTCACCCGCTGTATACCGATTTGCGCGAAAACTGTTCCCGTGCTCAAGTTGGTGATAGCGAGAGAGATTTTGAGAGAGAAATATTCTTTTTCTTCTTTCTCACGAAATAGTCCGCTTTTTTTCTTTGGGCTTGCTTGGGCGAGTAATAAGTGGGCCAAAAGAAGTCATCCGATGTTGTTTGGCTTTCTGAATATCGGTTGTGGCTCGCGCAGTGTGTGTCGTTGCTCCGTCCTGTTGGAACCACATGTCCACGGCAGAAAAACTTCGATTAACACGGCCTTATAGCGCATTGTCGTTTGACCAGCTGCGTCCAGTGAGCGGGTGTAATGACTCCACGTGCTTCGCTCGTGGATTTTGGGTGCCCCATAAGCGATAGTTTTACTTGTTCAGTTACCCGCTGAGGTGGAAATGAGCCTCATCGCTCCTTATGATTTTGGTCGAAAAATCGTCCACTTCGACATAGACATGATTATTCTGTGTTCTTGGGCTGGGTATCGCTCCATAGCTTGTTCACTTGTATTCCACAGCTGTCTAGTTCACAAATGTAAAAACGTATTTGACATTGGCCGCCATTTGCAAAAATAAGAGCAACTTCCAACTTTCTTTTGTCCCACAACAATCAGCTGTTGCAAAAACTAAACAATAACAAACAAAACCGTTCATATGAATCAACCAACCTGACAATTTTTATGTTTTGCGAATAGTATTTCAGATGAAAGTATACAGAGCAAAGAGTGCCTGATAAATTCCTCTTAAATTAGAACAAAGTTAATAAGATATCTCTGAGGTTCCTTATTGAAAAAGTCCAGAAGCAAACTTATAACTTTTATCATTGTATTGTTATTGATTTAAGAAAAAAAAAGCTTCTTGTTGGATCCGAACCCACAACCTTTCGATTGTCAGTCGGCCACTCAAGCAACTCGGCCATTAAAACACTCAAAACAGCAAATACAGTACATCTGGTGCACACTATGAAATCAATAAGGAGTACTTTTTGAAAAAAAAAAATGAATAAGGCAACCTAATGAAATCAATAAGAAATCCTTATTGTATACAATTTATAAGAAACCCTTATTGGTTCTATGCATCTTTTTAGTACCAAAAATAAAGAAAATAAAAATCTGAATAACAAATTTTCTCCTTGATTTTATATGTTTTCCTTATTAAGTATTAATTTTAACTTTATAGTCGAATTATGTGATTTAGAATTGTGAATCATTTTATCAGGCTTGATTTCGATTTTTTCCCTTCTCAAAATTGAGAAAGATTTTTTTTTGCGATTCAGTTGTAGTGATTAACATCTTAAAAGAAGATAAGAAAAATGAAGCTATAGACTTAGTGGCTCTTTCACGAGCCACCCAAATTTGCTTCGAACCCAGGCCATGAGTATACTGCATACTGTTTTTAAGCAGCAGCGCTTAGCCATCCTTCCACCGGAGCTCTTCATTACTGACTGCCTATATTTGATTTTATTGATCAAGTTTCCATTTTATCACTGTGTTTTTCTGTTGTTTTTTTGTTTTTTAGTTACGTTTGTTTGTATTTAAAGTGACGATATTATGTAAGCAATGTTTTTTATTTTTAGTTAGAAAAACAGGTTTTTAATAAAAATGAAATCTAATTTCGTATTTTCGGTGAGAAGATTTAATTTCACGCCTTTAGGCCACTTAATACAAAACAATTCTGCTTTCTCCTCCCAAAAGAAAGCAGTCTTATTAAACGATTCTTATTTTTCCAAAACACTGTGTCTCATAAAAAATTAAGTTCTTGGAGTGCCAGGCCCACGATGTCACTGGACATCGTGCGCTTGAACAAAAACACTAAAAACAACAAACAAAACTTTAAAATTTGTTATTGTTTTGCATGCAACCAAGCGAGCGGTCGATGTCGAGCAACGGCATCGGGGGTCTGGCGGTAAAGAAAACCACATTTTAATTTATAGAATTAAGAAAATTGTTAAAAGTCTTAAAATTATTTTAATATACATACTATTCATTCAAGTGATTATATATGTATAACTAAATTTTTGGTGTATGGTTATAAATATTTGCACATGGTTATGGTGAAGTTTAAAATATCAGCTGATTTTCATTATGGATTCCGTGACTGCTAGCTAACAAAAAATAAAAAAAGACAATCAGATTTTTACTCAATCAATGAGCGCTTCATTTTAAAAGTAGCTCAGCTCCAGTATCTCGAAAGTCGAGGCGAATCAAACTAGCTGAGCTTGACAGCTCAGGTGATTATTTTATTTCTTCCAGTTCTTTTCATTTATGTTATGTCAAAAAATGATTTCTTTGTTTACAAGCCATATTCCCTGTTGAGAGTGTGAGCGAGCAGAGCTGTCAACAAAATGTATGGGATTTTCGCTTGCTGTCAAGAGCCAGTTCAATTCGCCTTGCTGATTGTTGATATACTGCAGTTTAAGACCCGTGATTCACTATTCTATACCATTATTACAGAGTATCAAAAATGACATGTGTGCTCAAAAAGTGTGATAGTGTAGACTAAAACATATATATATGTATATATGAGTGACAGATTTTCTGACTGGCCTGCCTGATTTGCTAATATATTCATAAATCTAAGAAAATATTGTGATAAAAGTGATGCTTTAAATTACAATATTTTCTGAGATTTATCAAAATACATATTAGCAAATCAAGCAGGCCTGTCAGAAAATCTGTCATATACATATACAGTTTTAGGCTTTTTCAAATACGATGACAAAGAAGCACCAACATTGTAATAGTAGCTTTGATCCCGTACTCAACATTGGGAGCCCACAGGATTCTAATTTGCACAAAAAGGAGTTCCCATGCTCAGTGCACATGTTCTTTTTGTTCTTGTTCTTTTTGCACAAAACAGGGCAAGGCTAGTTTGGGCCAGCAATCAGCTGTTTCAAAAACTGAACAATATCAAACCAATAACACTGCGCTAGTTGAAAAAACCGACCGACAGACGGGGCACCCAGTGGGTAAACCTAATTCGGGTGCGCTGAATTCAGTAGTGCTAACCGTTTTTTTTTCGGTTAGCTCTTGTTTTTGAGATATACCGTTATTTTAAAAATTGAGGAGGTACGACAACATACATATATTCCTTAAACGGCAACAAAACTACCTTTGTAAAAATCTTTTTAATTTGAATATTTTTTTTTCGATGAAAATAATTAAATTTTTTGCAAAAGTTCGAAATTTTTTGTTCTTTAAAACAGCATAAAAAATCTAAAAGTAAAGTTAGGCTGATGAATTTTCATACATTGATAACGAAAAAAGTTTCAAACAAAAAAAGCCATAAATGAGTAAAATCGCTGTGCAACTTTGGAATTTATTCACAAAAAATCAAAAATTGCAGTTTCAACCGGTCACCAGACGAAGCCTCAAAAATTAAAAAAAAAATTTTTTTTTTTATTAAATGAAAGTAGTATGGAAGAAACATTTTGTTTGCTTATCAAATTTCAACTGGCGGAAGTAAAAAACAACTTACATATCGATACTCAAAAGGCAAAATTCCATAACTAACAAATTATTCAACATTGACTTTGGATTCAGATTTTCTAGCAATTCCCTGTGAGTGCATTGTACAATTGCGTAAAATAGTGAATCATGGTAATTACAGATAAAACTTGACAAATTATTATTTATTTAGTGTATATTTTACTTTAAAAATGAAAGACGCATATTCGTGATTAAGCAGTTACTGAATTCATTGTGAACGCAGCCATTGTATTACACATGTTTAACATCCAGTATTTAGCAATATCGATAGAAGGTAACAACAGCAGCTTAGAAGTTTAATTTTATTGGGATTTTGAAGACATCAGCTGCACGTTGCTCTAAATGCCAAGATTTCTTTCCCAAATTTGTATTGGAAACAACAAAAACAATCAAAAAGTTGTTGTTGTTTTCAAGAGCAATATACGAAAGGAAACTTCATTTCCATTTAGAGGATTAGGCAGTAAAGTATTCAAATTTATATGCGAACAACGAATAAAGTAACCTCATCAGCTGAGCCGTTAGTCATTTGACAACTTAAAACTGTCAAGAGAATGCAGAGATCAAGGCAGCTCGATACCAGGTAGTCGCATAATTAAAACCATGATACAACTAACAAGGTAGCCTTTTCGCTACAATAAGAACAACTTCAATAAAAATAACATGCATTTTGTTTTTGTACAACTTATGCAAACTGTCAAAAAGACGCCACTTCTACATTTACAGAAGAGAGATGCACTGAGCTTATGCGGATTTGCTATCTCGTTTTGGCTGCCTTTCATCTCTGCAATCTCTTGACAACCTAAAGTAGTCAGTTGATTAACGGTTTAGCTGACGAGGCTACCTTGTTAATTGTATCATGAATTAAAACAAACACAACACCAACAAACACTTCATGTATTTTGTTGGCCGAACTCTTGAACTAGTTACTGTCACCCATGTGTTCGCGTATGTGTGTTTGTGTTGTGTATTTTGACAGTTCCACAAGCTAAAAGCAGTAGTCAGCTGGGCTTGTATGGCTACCTGGTATCTCTATTCATCTCTCTTCTGTAAATGTAGAACTCTCGCCTTTTGGACAGTTTTTGGAAGTTGTACAAAAAACAAAATTCATGGTATTTTTACTGAAGTTGTTCTCATTGTAGAGGAAGGGTTTCCTTATTAATCAATCTTTTTTTTCGATATTGTTAAATGCCACTTTAAACATTATTCATACACATCTAATAAACATTAAACTCTGGCAACATCTCTATCTCAGCAAGACTAAATTAACATTGTAAATAAAATAACAAAAATTAAAAATATTCCATCAAAAGTCTATAAATTTAATATTTTTTTAACACCACAAAACAGTTGACAAAATCGTCTGAAAATCACCAGTAAACAACAATTAAGAATACAAAATCTCTATTTTAAATATACAAAATGCCACTTTTTGCCAAGAAAATACCCAAAATACCAGACTCACATGCCACAGCCCATGACAACAACAATGGCACTTTGGCCAATGGCAAACAGAATAATAACATGAACGGTCTGAATGGCAAAACAACAAATCAAAATACGGCCGAATCGAATGTCACAAAACCTCAATTGGTGTTTCACTGTCAGCTGGCGCATGGCAGTCCGACTGGTCTGATAACAGGCTTTGCCAGTGTACGAGAATTATATAAGAAAATTGCCGAATGCTATGAGATACCACCGGATGAAATATTATTCTGCACTCTCAATTCGCACAAAGTAGATATGTCCAAACTGCTGGGCGGCCAAATAGGACTGGATGATTTTATATTCGCTCATCGAAAGGGACAACCGAAAGAAATTGAGATTTTGAAATCAGAGGATGCTTTGGGTCTGACTATCACCGATAATGGAGCGGGGTTTGCATTTATTAAACGTATTAAAGAGGGCTCTGTTATCGATCGCATTGAACACATTCTAGTGGGTGACCATATTGAAAAATTAAATGGCGTTACCATGGTGGGCAAACGTCATTATGAGGTGGCCAGACTGTTAAAAGAAATACCCACCGGTGCAACGTTTACGTTGCGCCTGGTAGAGCCCATGAAAAGTGGTTTTCAGGGCATAGGACCCAGATCGCAATCACGCATGCCTTCTGGGCGTGGCGGCAGTTACGGCAGTGGCAGGGAAACTTTACGCTTCAAGGCCAATGGCAATGTAGAAATTGAAGAAAAATTCGATGATTCCACACAGGCGGGCATAGAGGCCATTAATAGTTTACTCGAATCTTTCATGGGCATCAATGATACCGAGTTGGCTACACAAATTTGGGATCTGGGTAGCGACAAAACAAATTCCATGGATTTTGCAGAGGCCATAGACAATTCCGATTTAGAATCTTTTGGTTTTACCGATGATTTCATTATAGAACTATGGGGTGCTATAACAGATGCCAGACGCAAAAAGGCGGCCAAAAATAATAATAAAATATGTGTGGTCTCTAAAGCAATATAATTATGTAGTTACTTTTCTTTTAATTGCGGAAAAAAAAATTTTAAGCACATTTTTGCTTAAAAAAAATATATCTACTATTTTTGAAAATGTTTCAAGGTAGAAAAAATCTTTTTTTAGGTTAAATAAATTATTAATGAACAATAAGTGAAAAAATTATACAAGAAAAGACAATAACTAAAATAAAAATTAAGGCAACAATTATTTATTAACAATATTTTTATAAAAAAAAAATGCTTATGCTGGCGGCAATTTTAGTTACAGATTGACAAAATGAAATTCAATTGGAAAGAAGGCAATTACTCCCAAATAATTTTGATTCGAATGGTTTTGTTTTACAATATTATATAAATGATTAAAAGGTTTTGAGAGTATACGAACCTGGTTACTTCTTGGGAATTGCACTAACCCCCAATTTTTGACTTGGATTTTAAATGCCATTTCAATTTAAATTTGATTTAAATACAAAATTGAGTCAAACAGTTGCTATTTAAATCAAACTTAAACGGCCTGGCGTGCCCATTTAAAATCGATTTAAGTTTTTCGTACTGCCATATGATTTTGACAGTTTGGTTTTGTTCTGCAAATTAAGAAAATTGCACATGTTTTTTTGTTTGTTTCATAATTTGATTTTTTATTGTTTCCAGAAGATAATCAACTTCTATGGCAGTGAAATTGCGAGTCCTTTTATCACTTTTGCTACTCAATTTAATAATTTTTACAAAACAATTTATTATTTTCTAAACTTTTCACAATTTCACTTGCTTCCAAATTTGTTTAAACAGCTGTTTTTTATTGAGTTATCTCTTTGACACTTACATTGTGCTGCCGTACTTTTGTTACAATTAATTACCAAAAATAATTTTAGACTGTAAAACAGAAAGCTATTTTAAATCCAACTTAAATTTTAAGGAAAATTTACTAATTTTGTATTTAAATCCCTAGTCAAAAATCGGGGGTTAGTCCACCTTCTTTTTTTTTAAATAAATTTTAAGCCATATATACATAGGTACAAAAACAAAAAAAAACAGACTATTAAACTCTAACAACATCATCATGTGGATATTGTAAATCATCTATTAAAATGGGATTCCCCTTTTTGGTTTGTATTTGTTTAAACTAAACAGCAAAAAAAAAAACGCTCGGAAATTCGAATTTTGGATTCTAATGTTAGAGGGCCAAATGTAAGAAATTACTGATTCGAATTTCTGAGCGTCCACTGTGGCTGGCTTTTATTTGGTTTAATAATAAATCCGACGAATTAATTTTTGATTTGCTATGGCGTTACGTTTAAGTCAAGACTAATTCCACCTGAATTTCAGGGCAAATTCAAAATTCACCTTAAAAAATATAAAACTTTCTGCCAGGTCTAGCTTGATTTATGAATAAAAATTCCAAAAACATGTGTTTTTGGAAACATTTTCGCTACAATTTGGGGTTCCAAAAAGGGCACGAAAACATTGTGGAGTTGACCTTTAAAATTTTTCAAAAATATATGCAAATAAATGGCGCTAAAAAATAACAAAATCTGACGGCAAACGAATTAAAAGAAAATGCTTAATTATTAATATTTGATTAATAAAAGGCTTGTAACTGCAAAATAAGTATTTAATTTATTTATTTTGATAATTATGTATTATTATGTTTTCCTCTTCATTTGCCAATATTTATTATAATGTATATTTTATTTTAAACTTAATTATAGTTTTATGTTTATATGATCATGTTTAAATTTTTGCGTTTTATTGAAAATCGGTTTATTACTTGTTGTTAATTGGAAAACCTCTTAAGTTCAGTTTTGTGTATACATATTTATATTTATATATTAATTAACAGCCAGCCCCACGATGTCACTCCATATCGATCGCTCGTCTAGTTACATACTAAACAATAACAAATTTAAAATCTTTATTGTTGTATTCAGTGTTTTTGTCCAAGCGAACGATGTCTAGTGACATCGTGAGCCTGGCTCGAAACTTGTAAGCAATTTGGCCTTTATAATCATTTTATGGTAAAATAAAATTTTATTTTTTTTTTTAATAAAAATTTTAATTTATTTGAAATCATCATCTGTTTGTTGTATTGAATTAATTAGTTAGTTTTCTATTATTTTGTGGGGTAAGTTCTTGGTTTTTGATCAATTTTATTTTGTGTTTTTTCCTGATGCATATTCTCACAGATTTCTTCTCTCGCTCAGGAAACTCAAATTCCTTGGGAATAATATTATGAAATAATAGTGGCATCGCTTAGACACATTAATAACGTCTGTGCAACTCTACTCAAATAAAACCATTTTAAGGTATTTTATTTCAATTAAAACAATGCTACACCTGACAAAAAGAGTTACTACTACAACAACAACAAATACGTGTATACAGAACAGGGATGCAAAATTGTATTGGCTTTCATGAAGGTGTGAATTTGAGCAGGAGTATTGAAATTTATTTAACCAAGTACTTAGTGGAGATGTGTAGTTCGCCAACGATCGAATTACTCCTACGACTGAACTGAAGGAGCCGCTCATAATAGCGAGCTTTTTTAGTTCCTTCCCTGCAAAAATAGGGGTTACTTCTTACACGCGTGTTAAAAGTACTATATACAAGGGACCAGAACTAGTCCAAAAGTAATCTAAATATATGGGAAAACATGCTCCATTTTACATTGCAATGTCCTAGACGAGGGCCATGTAATCCAAAAAAAACATTACGTCACAGTAATCCAAAAACTAGTCCAAGTAACTACTCCGCACATTATTAACACTGGGTTCGTCTTGAAATTACTTCATGTCGGTGTATTTGAAAAATTATTTCCCTTTAATATTATTAGGCGTTGGTCATACATTGGACTCCTTTACAGTCATCCTGCAACTGTTGGGAGTGTTGGGAGCTTCGCAAATTCCATTTTTCCACTAACTTACCCCTGCATGCCCTTTCCAGGAATCAAATGTATGACCAAATCCCCATTAAGTTTTCTTCCCAATAATTTCTTCGAATACATCGACTCTATACCATGAACTCTTATGGGGAAGTCTGTACCAAAATACAAGAAATCGAAAATCGGGCGCTTCGAAAATGTTCTGTTTTCGATATGTCGTACAGGAGCTTTTTTTTCCATGTCAAAAGCTATCGAACAAACGATGGCCCAATATCAACAAATATGTATGTATGTATTTGTCCACATTCGTATATGTGTATATAACCATAAGTTGCAAAACAAAAACTTGTTTTGAATATAAAAAAAATAAAACAAATTATTAACGTTGAAAATTGTTAAAGAACGATTTCACACCCCCTTTTTATGTTGTTGTTGGCCTTGCTGATGTGTATCATTTCATTTAAGCAAACATAAATATTTAAAAGATCTAAAACATGTTAAAGCTCTCATAAGCTTTTCTAAGTATGCGCATACATGGTAGATCGATTCAGCTTGGGTACAACTAGTAAATCTCTCTTACACCTAAAACTTAAGCCAGTGTTATCGTCGCTGCTAACTTATCATCGAAATTTCCAGCACTCTTTTTTTCAGCATAATTTACGTTCATCTGTATGTAAGTTGTGTTATGAAAATGAATTTTTTGCGTAGTGAGTCTCAATGCCACCAAAAGCGCTGACTAACTATCTAACACAATCATGCGACTCAATTACAACAATTCCTACGTAAGAAATCTCTTAAAGATAGTGCTGTAGATTACTCTTTCCGTACCGCATACCGGTACGGAGTTCAAAAATAAATGTGAACGAAACTTTTTTCTATAGCAGGTATGGTATAACTATTACTTTTTTTATTTGTCTTCAGAATTTTTAACATTTAGTTTACCCTTGTTGAAAAAAAAAACTATTAAAATGGATGAATACGTTTTGGGAGAATATTTACAAGATGAAGAGATTGATTTGTCATTTGTAACAAACCTCTCCCCATATGTAAATCTACACAATTATATTACCGTGTAGAGATAATTGTTATTTTCCAAATGTGCATTTCCTTAAGATCTCCCTACCGACCTTTAAATACCTATAAATTCAAGAGGCAAAATGTGTGTACGTTTCAGAAAACCCGGCAGTTAACTTGAAAAATTCAAGTCTGGTATCCGCACTTAAGAGTTTACTAAATCTTATAGACAACGAAGAGAACTAAAACCAATTGGGGATTTTGTTTGTAAAATGTTTTTCATGTTTTTCTTGAGTGGTTTGTGAGAGCGTGACATGAGAGAGTACTTTACTCTTTATGAAATTTTGGGGAGCAATATGCTGTAGTATTAGTAAAACAAATTCATTAAACCGTTCTTTTTTTACGTTAAACTTGTTTTTGTATTTATTGGATGTTGTTGTGACTCGTTGGTTGCGTTTGTATTATTGTATTATATATTTTCTTATAACATTGGAGGCCGTCAACGCTCAAGTTTTAGTACAATAATCGCACTTGTCGGAGCAACTACAACAAATTAGAAGAAGAATAATAAAGAGTGATACATATATTTGCAGGGAGAATCCCTACAATATACAATTTTATTTCAAAAAGAAAATATATACCTTACCCTTAAAAAAACCACTATTATTAACAAAGAAGAATATATTATTCTTGTAAAATAAAGTACATATTAACAAAATTTTATACCTATCGTTAAAAGAATTATTCTTGTGGAATAAAATATAGAAAAAAATAGTTTGAAATAGAGTGAGTTTAAAAAGTGACTTAAAACTAGTAATTAATATTAAACAGAATTACAAATAAAAAAAACTCGCTAGTTTTTCTAATAAAATTTTCAAACAAAGGAAATTAAACAACAGCGTACTGAAACTGACTGCAGAAAATATTTTTTTTAACCTAATTAATCACACGCAAAAGGTAAAAAGAAATTTTTGATGAAACAAAATTTTAATAAAATTACACACATACATACATACATACTGTATGTCTATGTATGTATGTAGGTATCTGCATAGAACATTCTAAGAAAAATTCTTTTTTAGGTAGGTAGGTACGTACCTATTACCCAAAATTGTTGTAGAAACAAATTTAATTATTTTTTCTTTTACGACAGATGTTGTGCCTTTTTATGATTTCTTTTTTAACAAATGAGACTCACGAAAACCATGTGATTTGGACTTTGATACCTTTGTTTATAGAAAAATTGTTTTGTTGTCTTCTCAAGTTCTTGTTCTCCCTGTTTTCTAGTTTATTTTTTTGCTTTTGATACCACATTATGTACCAGAAAAATATTCAAAAATATGAAGGAAGAACACAAACTGCATATTGCATCAATTGCCGTCATTTTCATTTATTTTTTGCTTTTGCATTTTTTGTGTTTTGCTCTCCCAGCAACAACATCTGTTGATTTTAATTTGTTTACATACATACACAGGTTTTGTTTGTGCTTTTTCTTTGCACTAGGTAACATATTTGTAGTTGCCAGATGCGAAAAACAAATGAATTACGAAGAAATATTGGATAGGTATCTTTAAACAAGGCGCATGTTGTGTATTGAGGAAGTTACGTATGTACCTACACTATTTTGATCTGTAAGGTGTTTGTTTGAATAAACTAGCTACGAGTATATCTTTTTTGTGTGGTTCCTACTTCTGTGTGCATTAAAAAAAAATAATATTTCATTTCTTCTGTAAAAAACATAATAAAAGCCGTCTAACAAATTTCAAAAAATTATGTTTTAATATTATTTTTATTAAGATGAAAAATGTTTTAGCATGGCGAATAAATTTGATGACCCATGTTTGTACATAACAGAATAGAACACATTCTATTTGAAATTGTGTCATGACTTTTCCTCGTTTACACATGTAAAATTTGACAGATACAATTTGAAAACCACTTCTTCGGCGGAGTGCTTCACATTTTTTGAAAACATTTAGCAGCTGTAAAAATATAGCAGGTGCCAACGTGTGAAAATTTACTCCAAATAAATGAAACACATGGAAATTGAAAAAAAAAACTCAACTAGTTTTTGGAAACGTGGGTAAACTGTTGTAAGAACTGCTATTGATTCAAAAGCCACAAAATTGATGTAACGTTTCTCTTTTGAAAAACGAAAAAAACAATTTTCAAACTATAGATCAAAAGAAAATTTGTAGGGGAAAAAATTTGCGCCGAAAAAGCCGCTAATTTGCAAGCGCTTAGATATTAATTCGCACACAAAAACAAAACAAGTACTGTAACACATTACAAATTTGCTGCCTTTTTCATATGAAAAAAAAAATTAAATTTAAAATTAAAGTACATTGATTTTGAAATTAAAGCCCAAAAATAAAAAAATTGGGTTAAGAGTTAAGACGGTAGCTTAACAAAAGTTTTTTGTAATATAATTGTAGTTTAAACTTGACTATGGCAAATCAGTGAACCATTTATTATTGAATGTTAGTAGAAATAGAAATCTGGCAACATTGCTAAAAATGTCAAACAGCTGATGTTGGCTGACGTTTGAACGCTATAATTTCATGATTTAAATGTTATTTAAGAATTCACTGATTTAAAGATATACTGGCTTAAATGAAAATTTAACCAAACCTGTAGAAAAACTTGCACTAAATTTTCGGGCATAAGAAAAACAAATGTACATGATAGAAGTGGCAGAAATAGAAAGTAAAAATAAATACATAACTTTATACAAATTTGATAAATTAATCTGCGGTCTTATTAAATATTAGGTTTTATATACTTGCAGTAAACAAACAATTCCGCAAAATCTGCATAGCTGCATAGCTTATGCTATTTTCTGAAAATCGTCAAATGGCCTTGACTAATAAACCCGAATTCTATATAAATCAAAGTAGGTAACTGTAATAAAATCATGAGGAATGCCAGACTGATAAGCAAAAAAATTGAAAAACATTTTTTCTTCGGAAATATCAACTCCTGTTTGCTTAAAATTTTTAAATTAATTTGATTGCTAATGCCGATATATTTATATATCTTTTGTGAGCACTTTGAAGACCACAAAAGGAATATAAATGTACACAAATACCTATGAGTATGTACATATCACTGATTATGAATTTTTTCATGAAAATGGGGCTTGTCATGGGCGAGCTGTAACATCCTATTAGCATATGTACGGCGGCCTAACTGTCCTACTGGAACAAGCTCCTGTGTCAACTGAATCTTAAATGGAAACAAATGCAAATTTATATACATAGCTTGGTTTCTACATACATGTGTAACATATGTTACAACTGTCATTATTAACTGTGACCCAAAATCCGTATTTATCTGTAGTTGGTTTTTGAAATAACTGTACAAATTAAAATCTCCCTAAATTTTAAACTTTTTTTCATTTAAAAGAAACTGCACTGGAATAAACTGCAGTCAGTTACTGTAAAAATATTCTGACTGTATATACACGTCTTTGTAACTCTGCAATACAAGTTTTTTACTAACAATACTAAACGTAAAAGAAACGAGACATGTTGCTACAGTTACTAAACGAAGACAAAATCTTTTATTGCCGCCAGCAAAGTAAATAATGCAGATCCATTGTTAACACTGTCATTGCAAATGTATGTGTGTGTATACGGTTGACAAAGTGTTGACTTGTCCACACTTGAACCCAGTCTTTGTTCATGTGAAGCACCTACATGCATACATACTTGCCATATATAAATAGTATTTATTCCATGCCTTTGTATGTACCCGGTATGTATTTATAAATAGGCAAGAAGAAAATCAGATTTTTTTTATCAAAGTTTAAGGTCTTTTAATAACTTAGTGGCAGCAACAATTACTACGACAGATACTACTCGTGCATACGTTTTATACTGATTTAAAAAAATGGCTCATTACAATTGTAATAGTAATTGCTTGTAACGTACTGACTCATTACCGCTTAGTATAGAAATTGTTGTTGCTTTTCAATTGTTTACTTTGAAATTTGTTTTGTAGTAATATACATAAATAAATATATGGTTGGTTATCTATGAATTATGCCAACTAAAAACTTTTTTTTCTGTTGTATTTCATTAAACAAAAATTTCTGTACTGGCAGTTAGTGAGCCTTAAAGTTCAATGTACAATTAAAATGTATATTTTTATATGTAATGGATAAGTGCGTGCAAAAGCACAATTGAAGCAATACGTTTTGTTCAGCAGACTATCTGCTTTTTTATTTATTAGTTGCAATGAAAATTTAAATTACCCAGTGTTATTACAAGCTTTCAATGAAAAACACAAAATCATATATGTATGTGTACATAAGAGCCGGTCCGATTTGTAAGGACGAACATTTGTCGATATTGTGTCATCGAATTTTCGATAGCTTTTGGCTTGAGGAAAAAAAAGTTTCATTACGATATATTTATAAAATCACTTGTCGGGCTTGAGTTCGGTCTTTACTTTCTCAAAATCGAGAAAGAGTTTTGCTGATAAAATTGGAGCGATCAACATTTTAAATAAGACAAAAAAAGTAAAGTTGGAAATTTCCATACAAAATTTTTAATATGCTGTTATTAAATTTTTTAACATACAAGCAGAAGACTTACTGGCTGTTTCACGACCACCACGTCGCACAGTGGGGGATTTTGCAAAAAAATTGGAAATAATTCTGCCGTTTCTAAACGGATGGCTCGATTGCAATGAAATTTCAGACAGGCATAAAAGAGGTGTATTCAAGCTTAAGTTTTGAGATTGGACTATATAGCGTTTAAGTGGGCGTGTCCACGCGCCCCCAAAGTGGGCCACCTGGGGTATGTGAAAAATTAAAAACGATCTAATTTTTTCATTTCCAATTCTTTTGCAAATATTTTTTATTTTTAAATTCTTCTAGTCAAGGCCTACAAAAAATGTCGCGACACGTATATATTATCTCTTAAAGTTTTCGAGATATTAAAGTTTTAAAAATTAAATTTTCGTGTTTTTACCAACCCTGGTCCAGTATTTTCACATTTTTGAGCTCAAATCCTAACCGATTTTTCAAAAATAAGTTTTATTAGCTTGCCAGTATTTTTTTTAATACTATAAAAAAAATTTGAGCAAAAAATCTTTTATAAAGAAAAAGTTATATTCAACACAATTTAAAAATTCAAAAAAAGTCAGTTTTTAGCATATTTTTAGGGCAAAAAGTAACTTTATTGTTTTTTATTTCTGGAAGAACTTTCCAAAGTAAAGTATATGTTGTTTATATTTTTTTAAAAGCTTATTGTTAAGAAAATATTTTAAAGAAAAAAAAATTTGAAAATTATGTCCTGTTGCGTAAGGGTAGCATCCTAAAATTAACCCATTTGTTTAGACAAAACCGACTTCAGCCCAAAATTTCTAAAATCGCACGCCTCTAACCTAAATATTTTTACTTGTTTTTTATAGTTATAAGTATTTTTTAGTTTTATGCAAATGGAATTTGTCGCCCCAGGATATTTGCTGGAATGACAGCAAAAAAACTAAAAAATCCCATTTTTGGGAATTTTTGAAAGTTTTTTGGGAATTTCGGGATTGGTATTATTTTTTCCCTACATTTTGCAAATAATTTTTATTTCTTTTATAAATTCCTATATTTTTGCAAAATTGTGTAAAAAAATATAAATAAATGAAAATTTTATAGGCATTTCAAAAAATTTTATTTCTCAAAAACTTTTATTGAAGGACGTTTTTTTCTGTATTTTTGCAAAAATTGTTTTAAAAAGTTTTAAATTTCTAAAAAATTTAATAATATATAAACTAGAGGTAATTACCTAACTAATGATATATAATATGAAACCCCCTTTCATTTTAAGGGTATGAAATTAATGGGCTACAACTAACCTATTTGCAATGAAAATTTCCAAAAATTAGTACTGATTCAGCGTTTGGGAATACAAGGGGTGAGGCACTGTTTATTTTACGCAGTATTTTCTATTACGCAGTAGCCTTATTACGTTAGTATAATCTTTGAATATTTGTTTTATTGCTTTACCTGGTTTGCTTTAATAGGTAGTATTACCTGCAACTAATACGAAGGGTACATTTCTTTTTATCCCTATTTATTTATTTATTATTAAAGGCTAGACATTTCAGCTAAACATACCTGAATTTATGGTAATTAAGGGCTGATGTATTCAATTGTTATTGTTTTTCAAAAACGTTTAAGTAATAATAATATCATGTTTGCATTTTCGAAAATTGAAGTACAACTGACACAATAGTCTGAACAGCCACTAAGTAATTAGAGTGTTAATACCACCTTCGCGTGTTTCCTTTATTGATCTACCTGTTTCGCTTTGATACGCAGTACTACCTGAACTTATGCTTATATTTAGTGATCATATGTAAATATTTTGTATACCTGAATACAATTTCGATGGTTATTATACATGTATGTGTAGGCGGGGAAACTAAAAACAAAGTCAACCTTTAGAGATAAATTAATCTTTAAAAATAGTTAGCGAGACAGTTGGCGCATGGTATAAAATATCTCGCAATTAATAGTTGGCATCATTAAAAAGTTGACGATCATGGCCATCACACTAAAACACATCGATTTATATTCAGTTTTATACAAAAGTGCAAACTTACAGCAACAGAAAAAAGTCAAATTTCTACTTGATTATATTGAAGAAACATATACAACTAAAGTAGACAAAAAGGATATTTGCAAAATTGAGAATTTTGTTAAGGCATTCGAAAAAAAATGGAGAGCTGTCAACAGCTCTAATGCAAAATTTAGAACAAAATTTTCTGATTGGTTGGAGGTATCTATACAATTCCCAATTTCCTTATCTACTCCTGGCGCTAAATGTAAGGAATATGAAGACTTAGGCCCGAAGTCAAAGCAAGCACGCTTAACAACAAATCTTACAACCATGTCTACCGAAGAAGTTACAGACACATTTAATGCGATGCTAAAAAAGAAAGATCAACCCATGGATGCTGTGAAAATTGCAAATGTTCTTCCGAATGCATCACCTAAAAGGCTTAATCGTATTGTTAAGAGCATTCCAACACCATCGTTTAATTCAGCTTTCACAGAAGAAGAAGCCATTGCTCTTATGTTGCAGCTTCAACTTAGTCGTGATAAATATATAATATTGAGAAAAGCATTGAAAGAAAAAGGAGTTGAGGTTTTGCCATCATATGATGCTCTGCAAGAAAGGAAGAAGAGCATTATACCCACTGGTATTACAGTTTCTGACCGAAAAGTTACTGTTGGAATCTCATCTCTTCTAGAAAACACAGCATCAAGGATAGTTTCAACACTTACTGCAGAGCAGCTAAATAAAATTAACCACAGCGAAGTGAAACTAATATGTAAATGGGGATGTGATGGATCGTCGTTACTTTCAGAATACAAGCAGCCCACTGAAGGTCACTTATTATCTGATTACAAAGGCGTACTTATGGCATCAATGGTTCCATTACGGCTTCGAAAATATGCTGACAAGGACTCTCCATCAACTAGTTTCGAAGAAGACATTTGGATAAATTCAACTCCTGGATCTAAATCATTTTGTAGACCAATTACTTTCGAGTATACTAAGGAGACAAAGATTGCAACTCAAGAACTTGTACATCATATTGAATCGGAAATTAAATTAATGCAGCCCATTTTGATCGAAATAGAGGACTACTCTTTCAATGTATCGTTTGATATGAGATTAACGATGATTGATGATAAAGTTAGCAATGCTTTAACAGAAACGTCATCTACTTGGAGTTGTTCTTTATGTGGAAAAACGAAAAGTCAATCAACTACAAAGGTTAATGAAGACGTTCTTAAATATGGAATATCTCCTCTACATGCTCGCATAGGTTTTCTGGAACATTTTCTACATATAGCTTATGATTTGAAATACAGAAGTAGCCTTGAAAATGTAAATAAATCAGTAATTAAAAACGACGAGCTAAAGATAATGAGAGCTAACGAAAAGCAAAGAATTCAGGAGGAGTTTAAGCACCATACCGGATTAAATATTGATAAGGCACTAGTGGAATATGGGAGTACAAATGATGGAAACACGGCTAGACGATTTTTTTAGCAATTTTGAAATAACCTCACAGATTACCGGAATTAATAAGGAATAATTGCAAATAGTTAATATAATTTTAACAGCAATAAACAGTAAACATAAAATAAATGCAGATAAATTCGGCGACTACTGTGCAGGCGTTTCGAGACTGCTTCTTAACTTATACCCCTGGAAAGATTTCTCACCAACAGTACACAAGGTTTTGTGTCATGGAAAAATAATAATGGAACATCATATACTACCACTCGGAGAGCTCACAGAAGAACCTCAAGAGTCTAGAAACCGTGATTTTAAACATATCCATCAATTTAGCTCCAGAAAGTGCTCCAGACAATCTCAAAATCAGGACATATTTCAGAACCTTATTTTGTCCTCAGATCCCGTCTTATCACTTATGAGAAGGAGATGGATCTGCTACAGAAATTTGACATTTGATTGCAGTAATGAATTCAAAGATTTGATGTATCTGCTAGATCTAGAAGAATTTGATACGGATTATTTTGTAAAGTTAACGTAATTGTATATTTGATTGATTGATTGACTTTCGTATTCCCAAACGCTGAATCAGTACTAATTTTTGGAAATTTTAATTGCAAACAGCTTAGTTGTAGCCCATTAATTTCATACCCTTAAAATGAAAAAGGGTTTCATATTATATATCATTAGTTAGATAATTACCTCTAGTTTATATATTATTAAATTTTTTAGAAATTTAAAACTTTTTAAAACAATTTTTGCAAAAATACAGAAAAAAACGTCCTTCAATAAAAGTTTTTGAGAAATAAAATTTTTTGAAATGCCTATAAAATTTTCATTTATTTATATTTTTTTACACAATTTTGCAAAAATATAGGAATTTATAAAAGAAATAAAAATTATTTGCAAAATGTAGGGAAAAAATAATACCAATCCCGAAATTCCCAAAAAACTTTCAAAAATTCCCAAAAATGGGATTTTTTAGTTTTTTTGCTGTCATTCCAGCAAATATCCTGGGGCGACAAATTCCATTTGCATAAAACTAAAAAATACTTATAACTATAAAAAACAAGTAAAAATATTTAGGTTAGAGGCGTGCGATTTTAGAAATTTTGGGCTGAAGTCGGTTTTGTCTAAACAAATGGGTTAATTTTAGGATGCTACCCTTACGCAACAGGACATAATTTTCAAATTTTTTTTTCTTTAAAATATTTTCTTAACAATAAGCTTTTAAAAAAATATAAACAACATATACTTTACTTTGGAAAGTTCTTCCAGAAATAAAAAACAATAAAGTTACTTTTTGCCCTAAAAATATGCTAAAAACTGACTTTTTTGAATTTTTAAATTGTGTTGAATATAACTTTTTCTTTATAAAAGATTTTTTGCTCAAATTTTTTTTATAGTATTAAAAAAAATACTGGCAAGCTAATAAAACTTATTTTTGAAAAATCGGTTAGGATTTGAGCTCAAAAATGTGAAAATACTGGACCAGGGTTGGTAAAAACACGAAAATTTAATTTTTAAAACTTTAATATCTCGAAAACTTTAAGAGATAATATATACGTGTCGCGACATTTTTTGTAGGCCTTGACTAGAAGAATTTAAAAATAAAAAATATTTGCAAAAGAATTGGAAATGAAAAAATTAGATCGTTTTTAATTTTTCACATACCCCAGGTGGCCCACTTTGGGGGCGCGTGGACACGCCCACTTAAACGCTATATAGTCCAATCTCAAAACTTAAGCTTGAATACACCTCTTTTATGCCTGTCTGAAATTTCATTGCAATCGAGCCATCCGTTTAGAAACGGCAGAATTATTTCCAATTTTTTTGCAAAATCCCCCACTGTGCGTCGCTCATTAGCACCCAAATTTGCTTCGAATCCAGGCCATGACTAATTGCATATTGTTTTAAAGCAGCCTCGCTTAACAACCTGAACTCTTCATTAATGACTGTATATATTTAATGATATTGATCCACTTTCCATTTAATCACTGTGTTTTTCTTTGATTGATTTTGTATTCTCTCACCAACATCAACACTGGTTTCCAATTTACGTTACGTTATTTCGTTACATCAAACATATTTAACTCGGCATATTTCTCTTCACACACATACATATTTATTTGTTATTTAATCACTTAGCAAATAGTAGTCAAACGTTAAATAAAGAAACGAATTTTCTTACGCTTCTGGCTTTTTTTTAACCTATTCCAAGAGGATTAGTCTTAAGCCGCTAAATTCTGGTTAGACTTTCGCCAACAAACATTGAAATGCAATTACGCTTAATTTATGCAATAATCGCAAAAGAAAGTGTATGTTCTAAATTAAAAGAAAATTATTTAAATATGTAAAATGCTTTCATAACAGCATTGCACGTACATATGTATATACCTATTACTAACCTAATAATGACTTATTCACTTTACACCGCAATCATTAAGAATGAATACCCAACCCAACCCAACCCAACAAACACAAAATCAAACCTTTGAAATTAGTCACATTTTGAAGCATTCACACGCAATCCTATCGTGATTAGAATGGGAAATTTTTGTTCCCATAACATTTTCATTCCCCATGAAGGGGAAATTGCTATCGTGAACTTTATGGGTACTCATGTCCGTGCTATCAGTGCGTAGTGAATGTACAATACATATGTACATGAAAGTGAAATAAATAAGAAGAATATAAAAGTAGTAGATTATCAATCTACCTTGCAAGTAAAAACTGTGTAAAAATACGGAATTTATTCGTTCACAATTACGACGATTTGATCTCATAATTTTTTTAACAAAACACAAACTGAGAACACTCAGAAATTTTGGCAGAAATCAAAACTACAATCCCAGAAATGATATGCCCAGTGCTGGGCAAAATACAAGCTCTGATATACTTAACACTGCATTTAGACGGGAAAGTATTTTCATTAAATTTTTGTATACGTATTATGAATAAAAAATTTTGATGAAATCTGTGACTTTCATGAAAATTTCTTGCTCAATTTCAAAGGAACGTGAAAGTTCATTTGAAAAATGTCATCAAAGCGAAGAGTTGCAAGTATTATTATTATTTTACAACCATCGTTATAGTTTTGTTTATTACTGAAACAGAGTTACCAAGACTACTACAAACATAAATTTATGGGGCAACATTCGAAAATAATTTTTATTGCTAAACTTTTATTAATTAATTTGATAATTATCACTATAAATATACATCATTTGTGTTCTTTATTCATATTTGCTGTAAAAATGTTTCAAATATTTTCTAGTGTACAAAATAATTTAAAATTTATAATTATTATTCTACTGCAATCCTGAAAATTTATATGTGCCATGGAGTAGGCAACCGTGTTTACTACCTTGTCACTTTACTTTCAGTAAATGTCAAAAAATTACTTTCAGGAAAATTTTGCTGAAAGCTGAGTTGAAAGTTAGAAAATCGTGAGAGTGTCAGTAAAAATGTTTGCATAACATCGGATCTTGTTGCAACTACGTCTTTTTACTTAAAAAGGATCATGTACTACAATAAATTCTGCAGGGTGGTGGCCAGAAAGCTGATTTCAAATCAAGGTACAATTTGTTTGCAAACCTTTATGTTTGTTGGGATATTAACGCTAGAATATGGAAATTTTTTGTTGTATTCATAAACCCACAAACACGCAAGAGAAGTTTCAATTTAAAAAAAATAACTTTAAAACGAATTTCTGTTTTAATGTTCACATCTGTTGAATAATAACAGAAATTTATCATCAGCTTTTCATAAAATCCTACGAATTTTATGGCAACGTTTTAAGCCGAAATGAATTGCATTTTCGTGTAATGCATATTTTGCGAAAATTATAAGTTCCCAGAATCGCAAAGTGGATTTTCCCATTAAAAGTTCATAAAATTTTGTGTTAAAAGCTTTTATCATTAAAAATATGTACTTGAGATCATTCTAAATGGCCAGGCCATTAATTATTCAATAAAGTGGAAAAAGGTTTTAATCAAAAAACCCTCCCCGGGATGAAAATGTTTCGAAATATTTTTTTTGCTTGTTTTTAATTAATTGCACATTGTTAAATATGTATGTTGTTTTCAAGGTTAAAAGAAATATTATGTGCAATTAGTTCTTGCACAAAAATGCTTAATATTCCTAAGAATCTATTAGGATGCATTGTGATTTGATTTGCAAAAAAAAAAGTATTTTTAAATAGATGCCACTATTGATACTGGGTTCACGTTCTTACGTCGCTTCTCAAAGCAAGCCTACAACGAATGACACACATACATACATATGTATATGTATGTATGAATTTCAATTTATTTGTACTTATGTAAATTGCTAAAGAAAAGGAAAAGTAAATAAAATAAACAAAATGCTTTCGAGTCAAAGATTAGTTAAATAACAAAACGAAAATTATATTCATTTTAACGTCAAAATGTTTTTATTTAGTCAGCAATAAATTTGTTGAAATTGCAATTTTACATCTGTTATAAAAGCAAAACAAACGCACACACATGTATTTCAATAATTCAATACAAGTTTTTAAAGGTATTCGTTAGAAAAACTAAAGATTTAAAAAGATTTTTATTGAAAAATAAAATGATATTGTCTACAAACAAATGGGCATATTCATAAAAATTTCAAATTGAGCAATTTGAAATGGGTTTCAATTCAGCAAAGCTGGTTTTCAAAAACCTATTAAGATTCCACGCACAAGCGTCATTGCATCAGTCGTCACTGGACTCTAGAATTTCAGCTTTCAATTGAGGTGGACGGCTCTTCAGCCACACAGCAGCAAGCTCCTTCAACGCAAGCGCTTTTGACGAAATTCTCCCAGCCCTGCCCACATAACACAGTCTTCTTGGCAACTTCTAAGACTGCCATCGACCCTTAAAATTTAACCACCCTTTAGTTGTACAGTTATACCTGTGCCAAGTTAACTGGCAGTGTCACTGGACTGAATGTCACTTACCAGCAAAGTGTCAGTTCATTATTTTCCACTCGCAGTGGACTTCACTTACATTTTTCTTCAATACAGTCTATTCATGTAGTGAAAAACTGAAACTTGTTTGTCATTCTTAGCAAGATTAACTCAAGGCGAATCAACTACAGGTGGTTACAATTCAATTCGCTTCTACATTTTCTATCCAGTTGTCATACGTTTTGTTGTCGTTTGTCGTTACCAAGGCGAATCAAGTACAGGTGGTCGCAATTCAATTCGCTTCAACATTTTCTCTCGAGACGTCACAAGTTTTGTTGTCATTTTCTATCGGCTTTGACAACTCAGAAGATAAATACGTGGAAAAATGTTAAAGCGAATTGGTATGCGGGCACCTGTAATGGATTCGCCTTGGTCGTTACCAGCTTTGACAACTCAGAAGATAAAATCGTGGAAAAATGTTGAAGCGAATTGGGATGCGGGCACCTGTAATGGATTCGTCTTGGATTAACTGAATTGAGCAATTTTTTGCGCAAGTGAAAGCTGTACGTACATACATACATACATGTGTACGTACCCTTTACAATGTAACACATGTGCTTCAACTCTTTTATTATTATGTTTTTTTTTTTCTTCTGTTTCTCATCAAATAGAGAGACGAGACTTCTTGTGAGTGGCGTGATATTGTAGCGATTAACATGCGATTTTTTTTTATTTGCCGTTACGCACACATACACACTTAAGTTTAAACAAATAATTTAATAAATGTTTTTAAAGCTTTTTGCTGTTGATTTCTTTAGTTATTGAAACAATAAAACCAAAACTTACGATATTCAAAGTTTCGTACTAAAACGAAGCTGAAATGAATGTGTTTGATAAAAACAAACCACTCCAAAAGACCATGCGAAACTAAAACAAAAAATAAAACTTGCCAAATGCTAAACAAATTTTTATTTTTTTTAAGTTAATTTTAAAAGCAGTTATTTTTATATATGCCAATGAAGAATAGCTTTAAACTGAAACAATGCTTTAAAATGCGTCAGGAAAATTTTTTATTAAATGGTTCCATTTACCTGCAAATGCGCTAAAGCGCTCGGTTTTGGAAAGCGTTTGCAGTTTAATTAAGTTGAAGGTAAATTTGAAGACAACACATTTGTTATTATCTTTAAATATGAATTTGAAGACGACAGACATGCATGTGCATGCACATGGATGTCTATTAACTCATCTTAAAAATGTACTTGTTAATAATGGAATAATTTGACTGCAAATACTACTGACAATTACCCCAGGCAATGTTTTATAGTATGTACACGAATAAGTATGTACATACATATGTAAGTATGTAAGATATGTAGGTACTTGTATGTATGTATGTGTGTTTGTATTTAAATAATATTGCCAAAATGGGTTTTCTATTTTTTTATTGTCGCGTGACCGGTTAACATAATTTAATAGTATAACAAGCTTGACATGTACATATATACACACATAATAACTGCTAGAATTAAAGTGAGGTTTTGCTTTTATAGTAAAATTAATCTAAATTGTAGATAAATTGTGTTGACAAAACTGCAAAAATACGGACATATGTATGTATATACAGCTTACGAAGAGTTTACCCCTGCAAGAAATAGCTGATGAAAACTAATCATTTTATAGTTTTCAGCGTTGCCATTTCAATGATTTTTTTTTTAGTAATTTAATTTTCCCGTATTAATTTGGTAATTTCATTTGGAACTACGTTTATACATTATACCTTTTTTTTTTTTGAAAAAAAAAAAAAAATGGTGCTGCGTAAATTTTTTCCATATGATTCAGTTTTCTATTGTTAAAACTGGTACTGACTACTGTTTTTCGCTCAATTTTATCTAAATGTATCTCTAAAATAGTTTATTGAATTGTTTTTTGGAATTTTTCAATAAACTTTTTTTTTTATATAATAATAATAATTTTGTGGGCATTTTGAAAAAAAGATTTCGATTAATCACTTATCTTTATTAATCACTTACATCATTTTTTTTATTTTGCCCTTAAGGAAATTATAGAAACCCTGATGTATGAACCCATCAGCAATGTCGGTCATATGATTCATCATATGAACGACACTGTTCCCTTCACCGGGTGATAATTATTAATTCCTTTAAATTCTAGAATCCTATTCTTACACTGAAAAAACAATTCAATCCATTTGCATTTAAATCATTCCCAAGCGATGTTAGAAGTACGATAACTACGGATTTCCTTAATAACCGTAACTTTCATCACAAAGCCAACTGAACCAAAGTGATGGAAATTTCCATCACCGTGATAAAAAGCAAAACCCCTATCATCATGAAACATTCCCGCTCATAAACCTTTTAAGTATGTACATATACATATATTAGAAATACTTCATAGCCTTCCTCAACTACTTATTTCTAGTAGTTCCTGTTGGAATCACATGTCATCCAGAACTAATTCATTGAATTGCGGCAGAAAAAACTCGGTTAACATGGCGCTATAGCGCGTTGTCGTATGACCAGCGGAATCCTCGAAAAAATGGCCCTCCAGCGTGAACAGCGCACCACGCAGTAGCTTTAAGTGGGTGTAATGGCTCCTCGTGCATCACTTGTCGATTCTCGGTGCCCGAGAAGCGATAGTTTTGCTTGTTCACGTGATGGAAATGAGCCTCATCGTCCATTATGATTTTAATCGGAAAATCGTCCACTTTGTCATAGACACCCACATTCCGCCCTCTTGGGGAGTGTATCGTTCCATGGCTTTGTTCACTTGTGTTGTACACATGTCTAGTTCACAAATGTAAAAACAGATTTCACATTGGCCGCCATTTGCAAAAATAAAAGCAACTTGCAACAGGGTGATTTCTTTTGGCTCACCTTGTAGTTATAAGCTTTAATCTTTCCTGCATTAAAGTATTCATCGCTGGCAATACACTGACTGGGAAAAACTTGTTTTATTTCGTTTCGGTTTTTCTTGAAAAAAAATAAAAAATTCATTTGTGTGCGTCTTGCGACAATTGTCTTAAAGGTGTTGCAACCTCATTTCCTATGAAAAACGCAATATGTTTGCACGCTTAAGGTTTCCCTTTAAATGCCGCATATCTTTTGCGTATTCGCTTGTTGCATTTGCTTGTTGTCAAGTTCAAAAATTCTAGACTTTTTTCTATTGTACAACAGAAAGAAGAAAATAAGTAGACACCACCCAGCCACCCACGCTGGGTGAGTGAGTCTCACATGTATACTAACGCAAATAATCATGTTTGTCTAATTGTAGACAATTTCTATCATTGTCAAGTTTAGGTCCAATGTTTTCATTTCAATGAGTTCCTTTAAAAATTAATGTCTATACACTGAAAAAAAATTTAAGATTTAATTATGTCATATAACCAGAAGAAAAGGGTTTTGAAATGAATGCAAAGCATTAGAACGAAAGCTTGATAATGTTGAAATAGCCAAAGCTACGTAATAGAATCAATAAGATATTATTTTTTTGAAACTACAGATTTTGTATACTGAATACACAATTCAATCCATTTGTACTTAAATCAATCTCAAGCGATGTCAGAAGTACGGCAAGTACGAATTTCCTTAAATTCAAAATGCAAACCTAAGGCTCCTTGAGCAGCCAACGCAACATTTAGAACAAATGCAACGACAACCAATTTAGGTAGAGAAATGGCTGAAAATTATGTCATGATTTTCGTTCAAATTTAACATGATTTTTAATCAAGCTGCTTTCCATGTTAATTTTACATTGCGGGCTGGTTTACTGCGTAAAACAGAAAACTTGTTATTCACATATTTCCATTATTTTTGCTACCAAAAAAAAAAAAAATCCTGAATTGCATGTTTCATCGTTAAGAAAATTCCACCAAAGAGCGATGAAGAAAATGTTATGAATACCTTTCGAAGTAAAGTGTATTGAATTTTAGCTTATTGTTTTTTGTAAGTGTACTTTTTTGAAAAATTTCCATTCTTAAAATTCTATCATTGTTTTATGTCTATTATTATATTGTTTTTGCTAATTTTTTTTTTAAGATTTTATGTATTATACATATCATGTACCTGCTCATACATATATGTATGTAAATATGTTAGTACATGTACATATATACATGAATACATATGGTTGCCTCAATACAGAAAGCCCCTAACTATTTTTCTTCAAAGTCAATTGTTTTGCATACTTTGAAATTTTTTTAAAGAATCTTGAATTGAGAAGTTTAAATTGTAATCGAAAAGGGCTTTTTATTTGGGAAACCTCAAACTTTAAATCACTAATCATAAGTAACATGTTGTTTGCTTCATTGCCTTCCCAGTGGGCGAATTGGTGAAATGCTCTACTAAGAGACCCCGAGGTTGCAGGTTCGATTCCTGTCAAGGGCTCTGGGCGTTTCTATACACAAGCAAAACGCTTTCTAGAGGCTTGGACAGAGGCCTAATCGATATCGATTAAAGTGTCAACTAAAAATTTAATACTTCCCGAGTTGGCTGGAAAGCGACTTTTATAAATTTAATAGAATCGTATAATTAGTATAAAATCTCGAAACAATAACGAAACAGCGCCATTATAAGCCAAATTGATAGGTATTCAAAATGGTATATTTGATGTAGACAGCAATAATTTGCTTCCTTCATTAGATTGGTTGTTTGCTTTGGTCTAAAATTCAGTTCTTCAAGCTCAATACAACAGCGATCGTGTGACATCAGGAGACAACTTAGTGAATATTATTTTTATTCAATATTATTGTTTTTATTCAACGACTAGTAATCAGAGTTGCCGTTTTTGGTAGTTTCCTACTAAATTTGGTAGTTTTGAAATGAGTTGGTAGGTTGTGTCGTGAATTTGGTAGATTTTTTCAATTTCAGTTTTAATTTTTTTTTCACGCTAATCAGCTTTCATCCATGCATGATTTTTAACAATCAGTTTTCATCTATGATTGCTTTTTGATTTTTAGTCATCAGCTTTTGTATGCATCATAGAGGCGACACTAATAACAAGTGGCAACTTTTCGGTCTTATTATTTTTTGTTTTGTTTCTTTTACAAATGAATTGTTATTTATTTTTATAAAGATACATATTAACATTGTTATGTATAAACTTGTTTGGTTTTTTTAAATAAATTTAATTTTTTTTTATAACTGCTTATTTTATTTTTTGGTAGGTAAACATGCCATTTGGTAGTTTTTGAAATTAAATTTGGTAGGAAAAAAAATTTTGAGTGGCAACCCTGCTAGTAATTAGAATCCAGAGCACCTACATTTTTTGTTTTCTAGTTATGGCTGTTTAGTATAAGGAGTGCGATATCTACAAATGTAGATATGTATGTACGTGAGAATATTATGTATATTTTTCATTCAGTATTATTTGCCAAAAAAAGAATATTATTTTGCTTATACATACATATGTACATATATTTTTTGTTATTCATGTTTTTTTATTTATTTATTTTTATTTTTAATTATTCTTTCTGGGATTGTTTGTCCTCAACGCTGACAAAAATTTACATTTTACATATTTTGTACAAGTATGGATGTTAATCAGTCAAGCTTTAATTTTACTTTTTTTTATCGATCAAATCAGTCTGATTAGTTTGTGGCCAAAAAAAAAAATATTAAATCAATTGGCTGGTTGTTTACTTCACCCATGTGACGCAATCGTAAACCAGAGCCATAAAAGGTTAAACGTGTTAATCATGACTACCAGTTACATGTTTTCGTTTAACCCCTTTAATATTTATTTAAACATATGGGTATTTCCTTGAATAGGGTAACGGTGATTGAAATAGTAAAAATAGTAAAAAAAAAATATTTGCTGTAAAATGAATTATTAACAAAAAAGAAACGATTGGCGAGATTTTTCCATATGCTTACATCAGTTTCTTCGTCTTACGTCTCGTCTCGTGTGTATGAAGCCCTTAATTTGTTTTTGATATTTTCAAGATTTCAAATGATTACTTGTGTAAATGAATATTTGAAAAGAGTTTATCAAGTTCAACTTATCTTTCAGATATTGAAAAATTTATTGTAGTCTATAGATGTAGCGATGTTGTTAGCATGGAAATGCCCATATTATCGATATACATATGTACATACATACATATTGTATGAACGAACATACATTCATTTGAACTGTTCTCGTTGAATTAAACAAAAAAGAATTATATTGGCACAATAATTTTTTGGTAAATTATTTTATTTTTAAATCACAATTTTCTTGTTATACTCTATAATTTATATACACACATGCATACATTTGCTAACATACCTACATAGCAAATTTGTTTGATCATTGCCGCCACTCACCTTGTGTGAAGATAGAACATTTTTGTAGCCAGCACTATTATCCCGCTCAATGTAAAGACTAAATTAAATTTTCAAGGATTGTTGATTCTGAAAACATTTTAATGGACATGACAAGATCTCTTGGAGATCATTTAAAATACTCGCTTTGATGATTTTTTTGGTTGCTTCTTAATACTCGTACATACATACATATTTGGGGCCATCTCAATGATCATCTTTAATATAAAAGAAATTTATTTTCGTGAGTTGTTCTAATATGCATACATTCGGCCATAAGTGGTATTGTGTATGTATAAATACTACACTTATCATTTCAAACATCTCTAAATAAAAATTTGTTAATGTTCACCCGGGGTTACAGCTTTTAGTCACGTGACTGTTAATACACAAAATGTAGTTCTAATTCTTTTTTCAATTAACTTTCAATTTGTATTTTTAGGCTGGCACTCACAGGCAGTAGTTAAACCAATAGTAAACGAAAATGCATAAAAAATAACATTGTTAATATCTTGTCGACAGTTAACCACAGCCTGAGAAATTGAGCCTTTAAAGGCTCAGTTCTCAGTTAAATTTAAGCCGAATGTACATACATAACACGCATTTAACGTGTCAACGCATTACATACTTCTGGCAAAAAAGTTAAAGCCAAAAGTTTAAGCGAACAGCAAGTTGCACAAGAAAGTTTCTAACTCTTGGGGCGAAAAAGACTCAGCAACTTCAAACTTTTCTCTGCGTTATACGCGTGTGACATTTTGTATAATAAACGCAACCATTTTTTGGTTTTTACAGTAATGCATTTATTTTATATACAAAAGCAACCTGTTTTAAATATTATATAATATTACTTGTTGTTGAGTTTGTTCTAATTGTTGCGATGGCTCAGCCATCTTCATATGACCTACTATAACAGCCATAAACATTAAAATATTACAAGCTACATTAATTTTGGCAATGAATTCTATACCTTTCATTTCAACCCACCTTTCTCAAATAGATTTTTAAATTGTTCTAGACAATAGTGAATAAATTCAATATAACATTTCATCATTCATTCATAAATAACATTTAACAATCGCCAGTAGTGAGTGAATCATGTTGTCTTAAGAATTTTTTTTTGTTTTTTTTTTTTTTTGTTTATTATTTCAGCAAAATCTTCCGATTCAAAATAATGTTTTAATTAAATGAGCAAAAGCAAACATTTAAATATTTTTTTCTAAATAATTGTTATTATCATAAATATTTATTTCTCTTTTTGAATTTCTTTCCAGATAATTGAGTTGGTGTAGACGAGCTTAATGCTAAAGAAATAATTTTAATTGATTTGCTGATAACCTGTTAGCACTATTCGGCGTATCGAGGCTTTTGCGTTATAATTAGCAGATTGCAAAAGAAAAACAGCAACAAACAAAAATATACAAAACAATAAAATGGCCAAGAAATAAGAATTGGAGGTTCGAGAGAGATATTTGAACACAACAACAAACAAGATTCATCGAGGACGGACTGCTGCTTAGTTGTTCAGAAATATATTTGAAAAAATTGAAACGGAAAGGACATGAACAAATGTTTATAAATTAATTTAGATTTTGTAGCAAAATAAAAGTGGACGTTATTTAGAGCTCTTTTAATTGCAAACTTAACGCTTTACTGTACTTGGCTGTACTTCACAACGAACAAACCCCATTGTAGTTTTAACCGGCACCCATCAACATGAATAGCTTAGTTAAAGTTTTCAGTAATTTTAAGGAATTCTATAGTGAAATCAATGGCGCCACTTTAACGGGAGCCATTGATGTCATTGTGGTAGAACAACCAGATGGCGAATTTCAATGTTCGCCATTTCATGTGCGTTTCGGCAAATTGGGTGTACTTAGGAGTCGCGAAAAAGTGGTAAGTACTATCACATTTGTTATGTTACGCGGGCCGCCGGTCCTGAGACCGGCTCACTTCTGTCCTAGAAAGGTCCCGTTGTGTTTACTTTCACGTTTACGATATGCATTTTTAGTAAATAGAGAAAATAGCTAAATAAATAAATTCAAAATTCAAATAAACAGTCTCCAGTTTATGTACTTTATTGTTGCGATAAATGGCGACGAACGTTAACGTGCGACATCGTAAAACACCCAAATTTTCATTCTTGAATTTTTTTTTTAAACTCAAAACAATTTTATTTTAGGTCTAAAAATAGACCTTATTAATTTTTCAGCAGTCTATATGCCGTCGATATTTCGTTGATGCTAAGCAACTCATCAGTAGACTCGAAAAATCTTAAAAGAATGTTTGAAACCCAACTACTCATTCCTAAATTCCCATGAACAAAATATGAAAATCAGAAATGTTTAAACAAAGCTTTAATACAAGAAAACAAATCGTAGTAATCGATGATAACTCGTTCGATAGAAGTTGTTACGAAAAGTAAACGTATTGCAAAACGAAAAAATGTTTCCGGTATGAAAGGTTTGTTTAAACATTTCTAATTCTCATTTTGTTCATGGGAATTATGGAATAAGTAGTTGGGCTTCAAGTATTCCTTTAAGATTTTCCGGGTCTACTGATGAGTTGATTAGCATCAACGAAATGTCGGCGGCATATAGACAGAAAACATTAATAAGGTCTATTTGTAGACCTAAAATAATACATATCTTTCAATTGGCTCTTAAAGCAAATAAATAGTTAAGTTCATTTTTGAATATTCAAAACAATAACAAAATATGAATATTTGAAAATTTATGTACATTTAAAAAACACCGGCAGTAAATTTACTCTCTGTTCCATGCCTTTTACGTTTTTATTACTTTTCTAAATATTTGATATGTTGATTTTAATCATTTCAGGTGGACATAGAAATCAATGGAGAACCCGTAGACATTCACATGAAATTAGGTGAATCTGGTGAGGCTTTTTTCGTAGAAGAATGCCCCGAAGAAGATGTTGAAGAATTGCCAGATAATTTGGCCACCTCGCCAATACCAACCAATCATTTTCCAGAAAAATATTTAAAAAGCAATAATGCCGAGCCTAGTGCTGACAAAGAAAAGTAAGACTTCTTTATAAAAATTAATTTTGATAATTAAAAAGTAGTTCAATTTTTGTAAAAAAAAAAAAAAAAAATGTTGTTGTTATGTAGTTAAAGGGAGCCATGAATTTAATTATTATTAAAATATTTTTTTAAAATATTCAAATATGAACTTAATTATTTATTTGCTTTAAGAGCCAATTGAAATGTATTAATTCAGGTCCAAAAATGAACCTTTTCAAAAAATATTTGCTGTATTTTTCAGCAAATGAAAACGAAATGTCGTCGGCATATAGACAACTGAAAAATACAGCAAATATTTTTGAAAAGGTTAATTTTTGGACCTGAATTAATACATTTCAATTGGCTCTCAAAGCAAATAAAGAATTAAGTTCATATTTGAATATTCAAAATCTTTTACTTTTTGATACTTTCAAAAATACAAATCGTAGTAACCAATGGTGACTCGTTGTATAGAAAGTTGCAAAGAAAAGTAGAAGTATTGCAAAACGAAAAAAGAAATGTTTGCTGTGTTAAAGGTTTGTTTGAACATTTCTGATTCTCATTCTGTTCATGGGAATTATGGAATAAGTAGTTAAGTTTCAAACAAACTTTTAAGAATTTTTCAAGTCTACTGATGAGTTGATTAGCACCAACGAAATGTCGTCGGCATATAGACAGCTGAAAAATACAGCAAATATTTTTGAAAAGGTTCATTTTTGGACCTGAATTAATATATTTTTTTCAAACAAATTTAAATTGTGAGGCACTGCTGTGAAATGTTCGAATAAAATTTAAAAAATTTTGTATCAACAAAAATGTACTGTCAAAAAATTTACAAACAGTGCATCCATATCGAACCAGTTTGTTCGTTCGCTGACATAAATAAAGGCCGAATAACCACCTTCGTAATCTATTGGAATATCGAGTAAAAATAATGTAAAACACTCAGCACACGTGGCACAATTCGCCCCCAGTGTTATATGTATATTTAATCAGCTGTTGAATGTTTTAGTAGTAGCACTTTGAACTTTAAACGCATACCAACCAACCAACATACATTCACCAATATTGCACTACTCACGTTCACAACAATATTTTTATTCTTTTATTACTTTAATCTATAAATTTCAATTTAGATTGTTAATTAATTTAGAACTTATGTCTGAGCATTTTGTTATGAATGTAGCTGATTATATTTTATATACATATTTAGTTAACAGAAAATACTTTGTTAATTTTATTAGTTTTATCATTTTGTTGCAAATATTTTTTATTTATTTATTTATTTATTTTTTTTGTATATTTATTTTCAAATCATTACACCAACATAGAAACGCTAGTGATGAACTACAGTTGCCATTACCATTGCCTAGACGTAATTCCATAGATTTTTTCAAAGAGACACCCAAAGGAGATGAGAATTTCGAGAAATTTGAAAACCAAATTTCAGATTACAGTCTGCGAAGGTAGTACAAATTTATTGTGTAATAAAATTGTTCATAATCAATATATCATAAACTATGCATATGTATGTCCCAAGCATGTTTCATTTGTTTCATAATTACAATATTACATACATACATACATACATACATATGTACATACGAGTGTGTTTGTTTGGAGCAAATTTTATTACTTAAATGAATCATGGCACAAAAATTATTTCAATTTTATTGCAGACATACTGACAATACCATGGAAAGACCTAATTTAAGTAAGAAAATCAATGAATATACAACACAGAAATTACGTCAGGAATGGGCTGAGCATGAAGAAATATTTCAGTTTGATGCATTAGAAAAGGATAAGGTACAAAAAGGATTGTAATTCTTGTTCAGTTTTCTTTTCTATATGTTATTTATTGGAAAACAAACATTTTCTCTATTTTATTATGTATGTATTTTGCCGCACTCTCTTGATTAGGACTGGAGCAACAGCACCCAAAACGATGATAAACCCATCGAATTTGTTGCCAAAGAAGAGCCAGCCACACCAGAGCCCAACTCATCAGACAAACAAGAAGCCACCTTGACTAACCAGAGCCAGGAAGATGTCAAAACTCCTGCTATTGCCATTACTAATACTGCTAATCACCAGCAAACCTTGTCCGAGCAAAACAGCCTTAAAGAAGAATCAAAAAGCAAAAAGAAACGCCGCAAGAAGTCTCAAATGAAAAAGAAGAATGCACAACGTAAATCTTCGTCCAGCAGCTCAGTGGGCAGTAATGCGGCCCCAGAGGGCAATGCGCTAAACGAAGACAATAAAGCAGGTGAAGATGCCGATGCCAGCTCACTGTCGATCTCAAATAATACCACCAATTCTTCGAATGATGAAGCCTCACCAAAGTCTGGGGAACAAGTTTCTGCCGGTTTGGTTACCGCTATGGGTGGCGACGAAAGTCCCATTTCCGAGACTTGTCAAACTTCGCCGTTAACACCAAATCCATCTCGTATACCTGATTTGGATATACATTTCTTTTCGGATACAGAAGTTACTTCGTCGGGCGGCAATGGTGTGGGTCGTGGTGCTGGTCGCCCTTCTACGCCCATACAAAGTGATAGTGAATTGGAGATTTCAATGCGCGAAAAAGAAACCGATAGTGATTTGATAACAAACTCTGCTTCCTGGAAATGGGGTGAACTGCCCACGCCCGAACCAAAAGATCCGAATGACACTCAGGCTCAGGCTAAACGTAACTCTATGCTCAGCAATATGTTTAATTTTATGAAAACGAACAATAAACTACGCAAACATGCCAATGACGGCGGTGTTTATTTATCGGATTTGGATGCTGAAACCATGGATCCTGAAATGATGGCCATGTATTTTCCCTCAGCGTCTTCCAAAGAAACATCACCAGCCGTCCCAGCTTTGCCTTGCCATGACGATGATCGTGAGAGTGGCAATGGTACTTCGTTGCCACATTCGCCCAGCTCTCTGGAAGGTCAAAAGAGTTTAGATTCTGATTATGAGGATGGTAAGCTGCAGGAGGGAAAGTAAGTTAATCTATTGCATACAATAATTTCGGCTAATTTCTGAATATTCGTCATTCCTTTAAATATTCAAGATATTTGGATTTTGTAGCCATGTCTTTGTGTGGTCTGCAGGAAAAAGGTGATCCTTCAGATGAAGAATTCGAGCGTCATTCTATTAAATATAAAGACGTAAGTTTTTGCTTTTTTTTAATTTCTTAATGCGCTGAAAAACGTTTATAAATACATATCTACATACTTGTTTATCTTTTATTGCAAAACAAAAAAAAGACAAATACTGATTGCATGTTGCTTTTGATGAATGCTTGCTTTTATACTTTATTTCCAACATACACAAATTCATTTTTATATAATATTGTCAGTTGAAGAAATTTGCAAAAAAAAAAACAAAAATCAGCCAGAAGAGCACGAAGCAAAGCCGGTCGCTTTGCATTTTTTTTATTCATTTTTAGTGAATAAAGTAGTTTTTCCCTCTTTTCGCCGTGTACTCCATTCATTCGGTTTTAGTAACACGAAAGACACGCATCGTATTCAAACCAATGTGTGCAAAAATATGAATTTTTTGAAAGCAACAAAACATATTCAAATGCCTTTTGATGCACCTGTATAATGGGTAGGCATCAGTGGATACATGTCAAATTTTCCATAAGTAAAAATCAACATTTTCCGCAGTTTTGGACAGAGTACTAAGCTTTGATAAGTCGTTTGTTTGTGTTGTGTGGAAACCTGACATATGAATGTATGTATGTGTGTCTTGCGGTTCGAATATGCCCGTATCTTTTAATATTTCTTTAACACTTTTTACCTTTAAACCGTTTTTTCTTACACGTGAAAAACAAATAATCTTTTATAACCAAAAAAAAAAAAAAAAACACTTAACCATTACAACAACATCTACACATTATAATCATCACTTCTGTGTATAATGTCTGTCCTACTAGGTCTGTGAAAATCCCAGCATCTTTTCATCACCTAATTTAGTCGTACGCCTTAATGGTAAATACTACAGCTGGGCAGCTGCATGCCCAATTGTCATGACAATAATAACATTCCAGAAGCCCCTGACTAATGTAAGTTTGTTTCTTGTCTTGATAATAAATAACTTAATGCAGAAAACTTGTTTTCTCTATGCACAAAACATTTTCTAAAAAGCTTTATTTACCAAACTAATGTACATTTACATGTATAAATTACTCACTTATATTTCGAAAGTTATAAAGGAATAAAGTATTGCTAATAATACACTTGTTCATTTCATTAAAAATTAATCAATAAAGGATGCCGTTGACCAATTAATGGTTAATGCCAAGCAAGATGTTGCTGGCAAAGCAGAAATCGATGGTGGCACTCCCGCCGGCCCACAAAATCAAGCTAAACGTTCTTGGTGGTACTGGAGACGTACACAGACTGTCAATAACGCTTCCACAAATAACGCTACAAAGACTGGTAAATTGGATGAGAAACAAGATGAAAAGGGTGAGTTTAAATAAAGTTGGTTGTTAATAATTTTAGCAGGCTTGAGTTTGATTTTTACTCTCTCAAAATGGTTTTTTGTTTTTGTGATAAAATTAGAGTAATCAACATTTTTAAAGAAGACAAGAAAAGTTAAGTTTCACGACCCAGGTCCTAACTAAATGTCTTCTGTGTTTTGTTTTTAAGCACCAGGCTTTCAATCGATTTTTTTTTAATTATTTCATTTTTTTATTTGTAGACAATGATCAAAATGCTGTGGCCACGCAAACAACACGCCCTAACTCACCCGATATAAGTGATCATACTTTAAGTAAAACTGATTCTACCATGAACGCTGAAAATACCTCAGCCATAATGGATAACATGGAAGATTTATCACAAGCTTCTTCAAAAAGTGAATCGACTGATGAAAAAAATAAAATGGAACGTTATAAAAAATCATTGCGTTTAAGTTCGGAATTAATAGTAAGTTGAATATAATGAATGCATAAATTAATGAACCTGTTCATTTATAAAAATACATTAAATTCGAAAAGAGATTTGAATTAGAACCCATTTTGTTCAGTCCTACATGACAAAAGGCAATTTTAGTCGGGCAATTCTCTTTTATGGTTGCTTTCATGTCTACACACAACAATTTTTGCAATAATATTTTTATAGCAAAAAATCTATCTGAAAATTATGAAATATAAAATTTTCCTCAATAAAACAAGTTTTAAAATTTTCTTGACGTTGTTTTTTTTTTTTTAGAAAAAATTAAACCTAAACGAAGGCATGAATGAAATTGAGTTTAGTGTTACCACAGCCTATCAGGGCACAACACGTTGCAAGTGCTATTTATTCCGTTGGAAACATAATGACAAAGTTGTCATTTCCGATATTGATGGTACCATTACAAAATCCGATGTTTTGGGACATATTTTGCCAATGGTCGGTAAAGATTGGGCTCAATTGGGTGTAGCTCAACTTTTCTCGAAAATTGAACAAAATGGCTATAAGCTATTGTATTTGTCGGCTCGTGCCATTGGCCAGTCAAGAGCTACACGCGAATATTTACGTTCCATTCGTCAAGGAGATGTTAAGCTACCCGATGGTCCTCTGCTTTTAAATCCCACTTCATTGATATCGGCATTCCATCGCGAGGTAATCGAACGTAAGCCGGAACAATTTAAAATCGCTTGTTTGTCGGATATAAGAGATTTGTTCCCAAATAAGGATCCCTTCTATGCCGGCTATGGCAATCGCATAAATGTAAGTAATTTCTCTTTTATAGTTTAGTTTCTTTATTTATATAGATATGTAATACACGCGTGTAATAATAATACCCGTGTAATTCAAAGAATATTAACCTGAGTTTATTCTGCCCTTTTTAGCCGTCTATATGACGCCGATATTTCGTTGATGCTAATCAACTCATCAGTAGACTCGAAAAATCTTAAGAGAATGTTTGAAACAACATATAGACGGCTGAAAAAGACAGAAAACATTAAAAGGTTTAGTTTTGGATCTAAAATAATACATTTCAATTGGCAAATAAATAATTGAGTTAACTTTTTTTTGGTACTTTTCAAAATAAAATTAAACTGCGAACTGAATACTAATCTCTTTTTGGTTGTGTCTTATTTCTGACTTTTAAGATGAATTTTCCGTTATGGCATATTCAGAGACTTATAGTAAAATTTCATGGGCATTGTTTTTGTGGAACATTTTAACCCTTAAATCTCTGTTTTAATGGTGTTTTTTTGCTCTATTGTAAAGGAGGGACAAAAAAGACTCATACCCTGAGGAGCTGCAGGGTTAACATATTCCACAAAAATGTTCTCCATAACATTTTACATGAATTTGCTGAATACATTTTACATCTAAAATGTAAGGGTCACATGTTTTCTTATGCCAATAAGAATGTGCCAGAGCTGGAAAACTTTAACCACCCTCAAATGAAATTGAGATTTAAACTTTCAAAACGCCAATACACGTGTCCTTTTATTTTTTTGTGACCTTTATCAAGGCTTATAGGCCGGACTTGCTGTAAACTTTCAAAACGCCGATACACGTGTCCTTTAATTTGTTTTTTTTTTTTTGTCTCCTTTATCAAGGCTTATAGGCCGGACCCTGTAATTTTTTTCCATGTTGTACAATGTTATTAATAATTTAGCAGCCTCAAACTAATGATTTCTTTTTATGTGCTTTTTTTCAGGACGTTTGGGCTTATCGTGCTGTTGGCATACCCATTAAACGTATTTTCACCATCAATACTAAAGGCGAATTGAAACATGAATTAACACAAACATTCCAATCTTCGTAAGTACATGCAATATAATTTTTCCAACCTACTTAGAACTTTTCATATCAAGCTAAGCAAAAATATCATGTATGAATGTCTTCTATATGGTGAAATGTTCATTTAAACTGTCACTATATTAATGCGAAATCACTTATCGCCCGCCTTTGAAGATGCCTGCGAAAAACTAAATTTATTAAAATTAATTTAACAGGTGTATGTTCATTGAGTTCTTTTATCGCTATTTAACAACAAAAAGTAACTTAGATGGAGTGATATACATACATATGTTTCCAATAATATTTTATTTACAAGAAACCTCATATTTTACCAACACTGTCATATTTACTTTATAAAAACACATTACACATTAAAATTGGCCGCAAATGAACGTAATCTTTATTTAAATTATTACAATCAATAACTCTACTTACTATATTATGTACCTGTATATATTAAAAAAAAAAAACAAACCATCTCATGATCTCTATATGTAAAGCTCATAGACATATCGTTTATCTATGTTAACTCGAATTTAATTGTAAGAAATGCATTTTAGATATTAAGCTATTGTCATTATTTTTAATTCACAAAGGCAATGAAAGTTAAAGACACAAAGAAATTGTTAATAAAAAACAAAATTTCCAATGCAGGAAAGTGCCTCTCCAGTGAGAGGCACTTAAAGCTACATATAGCGTTGTTTTGATATACATAATTTTAAAATTTAATTTTTATAGAAATTTCATTGAATCTATATAATGAAAATATATAATAGACCAAATATGAACCTTTTCAAAAATGTTTACTGTCTTTTTCAGCTGTCATTTTTGGACCTGAATTAATACATTTCAATTGGCTCTTAAAGCAAATAAATAATTAAGTTCATATTTGTATATAATAGGCCGTTAGAATTAGATTAAGTAGAAAGTCATTTTAATATTTTTATATTAATTTAACAAAGAATTAACTGCCAGTTCATCGATACCGAACCTGTTTGTTCGTTAGCATAGCTGCATTTATTGCCAGTTTTTCTAAAACGTACATAAATTTTGTTCCAATTTTTTTTTTTGATGAGAACAAAATAATATTTTATATTGCGTTTAAGTTCGTTCTATATTATTTTTCTAATTGATATTAATTAAATAAGGCAAAAAATAACTTTAGCTAGATGGATAATTGTCTGTTTCGAAGACGTCACACTTCTCATCAGCACCCGTCCTTGAACTCAAATACTAATGTTTTTAAAGCAACACTCACTCATGTCACTCTAACGGAGTGTTTGTAATTTCTAACAGAATTAAAATTTTTCCACTGAAGAAAATTTCTAACCTCAATTTAGAAAACAAACGCCCAAAAACAGCCTTGTTATTTCAAAACATTTTATAATTGTAAAAAAATTTAAAAATTTTCTTTTTATTTGTGGCTTTAACTTTTATCTTCGCTCGCCAACATAATTTGTAATTTCGTTTAAATTTCCATTATTTTCGTTTTCTTTTTATTTTGAAAATTTCAAAAACTTAGTATATTATTTGTTTTTTTTTTTTTATTTAAAAAAAATCTTTTGTTACAACGCGCACTACTTTAGTGGTTATATCAATCAGTCCTTAGAAGTAGATGAATATTTTCCTCTGTTGGACAATGATGATTACGATTATAAAACCGATGTCTTCGATGATGACGAAGAGGAGGACGAACTTAAATTTAGTGACACAGAAAGTGATGAAGATGAGATTTTCAGTGATGAATATTTAGATGAGCAAGATGATGGCATAGTGGTGGATATAGCCGAGTCCATTAGTGTCAATGCCGCCACACCAATGCTAAATGGAGTCGAGCGTGGCAATTCCTCGCCAGCAACTCTCTTTGTAAACTAAAAAAAAAATTAAAAAAAAAAAAAACATATAGTAAACATGACGAATTAAGTAAAAACTGAAGAAACAATTTGTTATACATGCATACATAAACTAATGCAATTGTGTGTATGTATGTATTTTTATGATGAAATTTTCGACTACTAAATTGTGATATTTATTACCTGCTTATTTTCTATGCAATTAAATTGCTTTTAATATATTACATATATAAAAAAATAATTAAATATTTAAGAATGAAATGTATGTATGTATAAATATTTGAAAAGAAAAAAATATTCATGTTTGTGATTAAAAAAAAAACAATAATAATTACCCTTATTATGCTGGGGCGTTTTCGCGGCGAAAGTCGATTTTCAAAATCAATACTAGAACGCTATCAAATTTCAATGCTGGTTAACGTACTTTACAACCAAAAGTGCAAAAAATTTAAAGCGACAAAGAAAACTACCGTTTTTCAACTACGCCAAGCACAATAAGGGTGAAAGTTTTGTATGTACGTACGTATATGAAATTTACGTATTTTTTTTTAGGTCTTCTGTTAATATTGTCTTAAGCCTTATTTCATTATTGTCTTGTTAGTTTGAAAATTTATTAATTAGTTTTAAGGCATTAAAAGTATTGTTGTAAAATTTTTAAAAACTAAAACGTTTACCGTTTAATTCATAAACAACTTTTTATTCCATTCATTGATTATCAAAGATTTGGTAAACCAGCCAGGAAAGTTTTATTGTTGTTTAATAAAAATTTCTATT
This sequence comes from Sturmia bella, assembly GCA_963662145.1. NCBI lineage: Eukaryota > Metazoa > Arthropoda > Insecta > Diptera > Tachinidae > Sturmia > Sturmia bella. Next base: position 16,125,649 of record OY759172.1, on the reverse strand, counting down.
CATAAACGTACAATGGCAGATTAAGAAGATATTGATTATGTTAGTTTTTGTTCTGGCAATGCCCAGACATTTACAGCTTGTTATATAAAAAGAGCGAATAAAAATTCATTCGCGTAGTCATGACTATCAAAACTTTTTTTTTATTATTTAATATTCCCCATGTTCCAGTTGTCGTCATTGTCGTCACGTAAACGTAAGTCAGTCAACGTAAAAAATTGCACTTATATTCTGGCCATCAACAAAAATTTAAGCCGAATAATTCTATTTATCTAGCACTTAAGACCGTGATTCACTATCCTACTGAATGGTAATGTCTGTTGAAAATGACATGTGTGTGCAAAAAGTGTGATAGTCTGGACTATTTAACAAGTCTGCCCGATTTGTTAATCTTTTAAAAACTTTCAAAAATTATCTTTTTCTATGCGATCAAAGTTGCATTTTCGAAGTTGTTTACAAAAGTATAATAGTGTGGCCGTTTTGATGCGACTTTTTAAAAATAGCACAGAATTCTATCAGATTTAGCAAGCAATTTTCAGTGAATGAATCGTACGATTGAATAGGATAGTGTATCACGGCCTTTAGCTCTACAAAGAATCAGAAAATCGTTTTCGTATGGGAGTGTGGGCAAGCGCAAGTTTTTCGATGTTGACTTCATGTGAGAACGGTGACGACACCTGGAGTTTTACCTTTTGAGCAAAAGGCAACAGAGAGGAAAGTTTTCTTATGTTATTTAAGAAAAAAAAAAATTGCAGGTTTTCTGAAGACAACGATTAATTTAATCGAACAAGGACTGTATATTATTCGTTGGCTGGAACATTTATTTAGGGCCTATTTCTCACCTGCGAACGTTGTCGCACAATTACATTGAAAGCAAAAACAAAATATTGAATATTGTTTTTGCCTTCAATGTAATTGTGCGAACGAACGACAACGTTCGCGGGTGAGAAATAGGCCCTAAATTTTTTTCCACTCTTTTTCATACATTTTTCTTTCAGACTGTTGACTGTTTAGGAAAGGTTATTAATTTTCTTGACTACAGGCTTCATTCATAGTCTACAGCACACACTCCAATTTTTTGAACTCACAGATAATTTTATTAATTATTTGTCACAAGAGCCAATTGAAACGTATTACTTTAAGTCCAAAAAAATAAACCTAAAGTAATACCTTCAAAATCTTTATTTAAAATATATAAATTTCTTAAATGCTTGCAACAAAAATCGTGTTGTTGATAAGTGTTTGTTATAATATTTGCTATTTTGCGTTTATGAATAAAATTAACTACTTTATCTTATTAATGTGTTATCAAGCAGCAGCTAACAATCGTTTATGTATTTAGATGGTAAATGTTATGTAAGAAAACTTTTATTCAAAAGCGTTACAGTCAGTACCTTTTTTATTTTTTTTCTTTAATTTTTATTTGTTATTAAATTGAAATATTTATTTAATAAATGTGATACAATTTAAGAAATCTGCATGTTTAATTTTATTACGTTAATTTGTTTCAGTGATGTATGATTCTATTAATAAACTTAATAATTGCAAACAGCTTTTATTTGGCAAAATAACTACTTTAAAGTTGTTCAACGAGCTTTGATTTGGTAATGTAAAAATTAATGTCGTACATTTTTGAGAATTTTCCTTTTATACAGATTACGTTTTCGCCAATTTCAATGTGTTTTTTTTTTCGTTTTTTTTTTTTTTTATATAATAGTTAAACCACGATCTCAATATAATTATTAAGAACTGAAATACTAAAATAAGGTGAGTGGCTGCTGTAATTTGAATAGAGCAGCCATGTTCGTAGGTGGCACCAAATGTGCCTTTGCTTTAACATTTATATACTGTAGAGATGTCGTCATTCGTAAGTTACACCTAATTCAGAGACATGCGCAATTGAAGAGTTTTACGCAATTATGATTTTAATTAAGTTCGATATCAAACAAGTAAGAATGCTATATTTGAGTGAAACGAAGGGGGGTCCCCCGACCGCATTTCTTTTTTTGTTTAAAAATTGCGCAAAACGTCGAGTGTAGCTTCGGCTGTGTGGCACGTAGCGCCGTTCTGTTGAATCCAAATGATGCCAATATCCTTCTCTTCAATTTTTGTGAACAAAAATTCTTTCAACATCGCCATTGACTGTAACGGCCACTCCTTGCTCATTTACGAATAAATATGGCCCAATTATGCCTCTGGATCAAAATCCGCCAAAATCAAACAGTGACTCGTTTTGGGTGCGTCGGCCGTTCAATGTATGCGTGCGGGTTTTCTGTGCCCCAAATACAACAATTTTGCCTGTTTACATACCCGTCAAGATCAAACAAAATGTCGCTGTTATGCCCAAGTGTCTTTAAAGTATTTAAAATATTTAAAGTATTTGATTTTGGATTAACGTTTCAACATACATATGTATATACACACGAGTACATACAAATTAATGATTTTTTGGTTACAATTCGTATTTATTTGCAACTACAATTGAAAAAAAATATGTTTTCAACAAGATATTCGCCCATGTTCTGAAAAACGCATTTCGCTTAAAATTAGCGTTTTCGATTTGAAAACGCCAAACAGGTGTTCTGGCAAACAAAAACGTTTTCAAACGATCTGGACAGTTTTATTTAAACTACGCTCGAAAGAGAAAATAAAATGATGTAAAATTTAAATTTAATATGTTTTGTTTTTATTTGAAGAAAAACTTTTTAACATTTTTTTACTATTTTAATTAAAAATATGCAATTTAAAATTTGGCTTTGTGTTTGTCAATTGTCGGTATCATTTGTTTACTTTTCAACTGGCGATTTATGCAAACAGCTGGTCAAATTGATCTGCGAAAAAATTAAGTGTTAGCGATGTTAACTTTAAAATTACCTATTCGGTTATTTTTTTTTCTTCAAACTTATAATATTATTTGAAATTTATTAAGTTCGCATATTTTTATTAAAAAGTAGTAAACAATACTTTATAAAAGTTCAAAAATAATTTAAAACCTGTTGCAGTACATAAAAACATTTACGAAAGCTAAAAAATTATACAACATAATATTTGCAACCGGCTACCCGTGATGAAACTTGGCAATTATTCGCAAGTGTTGTTTACATGTAACATCTCTAAATAAAAAGAAGAAGCATTTGTGGTTATTGCACTGATATTTTATAAATAAAATTAAATAAAAAAGCTGCATGTTACCACCGTTCGACAATAAATATTACAATTTTAAATACATGGTTTTTTAAGCTGAATAATAAGTCTTGTTTTCCATGAAGGGCACCGCAAAAATCATTAGAGCAGTGTAAAATAATTCTGCCATTTATGGAGACACATGTTTTGTTATTATAAAACATATGTTATTTTATTTGTTCGAACACAATTTCGAAAAAGGCAAAACGCCAGCAAATCGCTTCGCTTTCAGAACATGCTTAAATGCGTTTTGCGGTTTGAAAACGCAGCGTTTTTCAGATCGTTATAGTATAGTTATGCTGTCCTACCTCCTCCATTTTTAAAATAACGGTACACCTAAAAAAACAAGAGCCAACCTAAATAAAAAAATACGGATAGATAGCACCACTGAATTCAACACATCCACCCGAATTAGGTTTACCCACTGGGTGCCCCGTCTGTCGGAAAAAAGTTGCAATTCAAGCACAGTGTAATTAATAGAAACAAGTTTATTGTGATCACGGCGTGTTGTATTAAAAAATTAAATTGTATTTTAAAATTAAAAAAATTTTTTTTTTCGTTTCTCTGAAAATTGCATTACATTTTATTTCATTGATATTCTTTACAGGTATTGTAGTATGACTTTCATTGTTGATCAACTATTTCCGCCCATCAAGCCCGACGAAGTGACTGCAGTGGAATTCTCACATTTCAATTATTGGCGCGACCCGATACCAGAAATCGATTTATCCCTACTCGATGGCCTCAATACGTCTGCAGGCTCAACCGCAATGCTTAATGGTAGTGTCAGCAGTAATAACACTTCAAATGAACAAAGCTACACCTCCATCAATGTATCGCACTCAAAAACGTTGACCACCATTCCAGAAAACTAAAACAAAGAAATATGTCATTTTAATTAAAAAAAAAAAAAAAAAAAAATCAAGCATTTCTCTACCATGGTATTCACTAGATCGCTTGTTTTTTCTTTTGTATTAAATATTGTTGGAGTTGATTTTTTATTATTATAGTTATTATTGTCCTCATAATTTCATTACATCCATTTTCATTTTAGGAATTTAAAAAAAAAACAATTTAAGAATTTAGTTTTGGAATTATTATATAATCTGAAACCATTACAACACAATCATTTCCATTTATAGTTTTAAGTGTTTATTCAAAATGTCTTTTAACGCTGCACTTACAAAGAAAAATATATTTCATAAAATTTTTGTATACGTATTATAAATAAAAAAAAAAACGACTTTTATGAAGTCAAGAAAATATGAATGGTTTAGTGGTAAAGTGTGAACTTATTGCACGTTTTTATGAAATTATTTTTCTTTGTAAAGACTATGTAAACAAGTATATTTTAAACACATACCTGTCTGTACATCGATATCGAAACTGTTCGTTCGTTCGTTCGTTCTCATAAATATAGTCAAAGCAAATTTCAAAATTTTGTTTTTGTTTCAGTAACCGCCTTTCATAAATTGTGCGAAAATATTCATACTCGAATTTATAACTGAAAACAACAATGAAATATGACAAGTTGTTTTTAATGTAAATTCGCAGGAAGGAAAGACATTGTCAATGTATATAAATGAGAAACAACAGGTTTGATATTGACTAACTGGCAGATAAGAAGGCCGTAAATTTGTTAAAAACAACGCAACGCAAGAATTTGAACAGAAAACAATAACAAATCTTAATATGTATATTTTGTATTATTGTCCTGAGGACAAGAATATTCGAATAAATATTTTATAAAATTATTGTTGGCTTGCACGCAAATATAAAATTCAAACTTCACAAATAGACAGCTTCTTAATACGATAAAATTAATAAGATAGCTGAACAGTTCACCTAAACTCTTGAATCAGTGTTAAGTTCGTATCTTTTAATCCAATTTTATTTTTATTCAAAAACAGAATTAAAATTATTAATTACAATTCCAAAGCGTGCTCTATTTTAAAATTGTAAAAGTAGAATCAATCTAAGTTATTTGTAAAAATGTATTTAGTAGCCAGTCGGTATATTTAGTAACAATATCGTCATTTATTCTTGGTACTGCCAACAATCAGCTGAACAGATAACTTCGTAAAACTGTCAGATTATGCAGAGATGAAAGGATACGACAACGTGATAGCAAATCTGCATAAACTCTGTTTATCTCGCTTCTGGAAATGCTCTAAAGTTTGTAGCAGTGTTTTTTTTTTACAATATTCTAAAGTTGTACAAAATGCATATTATTTTTCTTGAAGTTGTTCTTATTGTAGGGAAAAGAGGTTACTCTATTAGTTGTATCATGGTTGTGCCATCCCTACAGGAAATGACTGATGGAAACTAACACATTAACAAGTTAATTAATAACACAAGCAAAGCAGTTTTATAGCTTTTAGCGTTGCCATTTTCTTTAATATATTGTTTTTCTCGTATTAATTTGGTAATTAATTGGTCCTTTTTTCTTTCAAAAACAAATAGTGCTGTAGAAGTTTTTTCCATACGATTTGGTTTTCTATTGTCAAAACTGCTACTGACTACTGGTTTTCTTTTAATCTTATCTAAATGTATCTTTAAAGTAGTTTATTATATTTGTTATGCGAAATTTTTTTAAAAACTCTTTAATAATAAATTGCTATTAATTGTAATTTTGTGGGCATTTAAACCAAAAAAGATTTCGAATGATCACTTTGCTGAGGCGGTAACGCTGTTTTAAAACAGAAATTACACGTGCAAGAATGTTTACATCATTTTTTGCATTTTGCCCAAGGCGAATCAAGTATAGGTGGTCGCACTTCAATTCGCTTCAACATTTTCTCTCGAGACGTCACAAGTTTTGTTGTCGTTTTCTATCGGCTTTGACAACTCGGAAGATAAAATCGTGGAAAAATGCTGAAGCGAATTGGTATGCGGGCACCTGTAATGGATTCGCCTTGATTTTGCCCTTAAGACAATGATGGAAACTATGATGTATGAACACATCAGCAATGTGCATCATATGACCGACCAAGGCGAATCCATTACAGGTGCCCGCATACCAATTCGCTTCAGCATTTTTCCACGAATTTATCTTCTGAGTTGACAAAGCCGATAGAAAACGACAACAAAACTTGTGACGTCTCGAGAGAAAATGTTGAAGCGAATTAAATTGCGACCACCTGTACTTGATTCGCCTTGTGACCGACACTGTTCTTGCTGGCATGCTTTTTGCTTGTGACGTTGAGGACTTAAAAACGTATATACAAAGCAACAAGATTTTGGGAGAAATTTTAAAAAAATTGTTATTGTTTTCCATTCAAATTCTAGCATTGCGTTGTGATTTACAAGTTCAGTAGCTAAGTTTTTTTTTTTCTTTTGAATACACACATCATTGTTTTATTTTTTACTTTTGTTTTTCTACTTTTTTTACTATTTTCAATTTAAGTGAAATTTTAATTTAAATTATTTTTAATTTTATATTTGAATACATACCACAGACTTGTTTGATTGTTAATAACCTAAAGTATTGAAGAAGAAAAAAAACCCTATAAAAAGCAAAATGTAGTGCCGGGCCCCACTTGATGCCACTTGACATCTTTCGCTGGCACCAAAACATAATTTTAAAATTCGTTATTGGTTTGCGTAACTAAGCGAACGAGTGACAACGTGGGCCTAGCGGATAATTTTAGAAATATCTTAATACAAGTATACCAATTTGAATAAATGATAACTAATTTATATGTGAAAAGGATTTCAATCCTGAATAGAATACAAGGAAAAAAACAAGAAAAATACAACTAAGGAAAACTGAATACTTAATTATAAAAAAATAAATAAAAATTAATGATTCGAAACGAAATTCAAATAAAGAAAACAGCTTTTAAAATTAAATTAAAATCTTTCTCAATTTTGAGCAAGTAAAATCGAACTTAAGGCCCATTTAAATCTATAATTAATTAACCAAGTAAAATTTATTGTATGGTGAGGTAACATTTGTATCTGTGTATACATCTAAAGTTAGTAATCACGCAAAGATGGCGTTAGGGGCAATTTCAGGCCTTTAAAAAGAACATACATATGTATATCATTCAACCATTGATGGAAATAGCAGCAGATTGCAAGCGAAAATCTCTTATCTCTTGTTAGTGTAAACATTTCTTGTTATGCCAAAATCTGAATTCGTCTTAATAGCTCTGCTCACTCACTCACTCCTATAGCAGAGAAAATGGCTTGCTCATTCGATTCAAGGCGAATCAACTACAGCTGGTCGCAATTCAATTCGTTTCAACATTTTATCTCGAGTTGTCATACGTTTTGTTGTCGTTTGCTTTCAGCTTTGACAACTCAGAAGCTAAAAATCGTGGAAAAATGTGGAAGCGAATTGGGATGCCGGCAGCTGTAATGGATTCGCCTTGATGCGATCTCACAGCAGTAAAGATGGCTTGTCAACAATTTTCGACATGACAAGATGAAAAAAGCGGAAAGCAAAAAATAATCACCTGAGCTGTCAAGTTCATCTGGTTTAATATCGCCTTGGTCGCCACCAAGCAAGGCGAATTCATTGCAGGTGCCCGCATCCCAATTGGCTTCAACATTTTCCCACGACAATGAAACGTGTTACAACCAAGGCGAATCAACTACAGGTGGTCGCAATTCAATTCGCTTCAACATTTTCTCTCGAGACGTCACAAGTTTTATTGTCGTTTTCTATCGGCTTTGACAACTCGGAAGATAAAATCGTGGAAAAATGTTGAAGCGAATTGGTATGCGGGCACCTGTAATGGATTCGCCTTGGTCGTTACCAGCTTTGACAACTCAGAAGATAAAATCGTGGAAAAATGTTGAAGCGAATTGGTATGCGGGCACCTGTAATGGATTCGCCTTGATTACAACTCGAGAGAAAATGTTGAAGCGAATTGAATTGCAACCACCTGTGGTTGATCCGCCTTGACTTGATCACTCCACCCAGGTTAAGGCGAATTTATTACCAGGTGGGTGCAGTAGAATTTGCCGCACAACTCACTTTACCAAAGTAATTTGTTTGTAGTTTACGAATCCAATTCAGCTAAGATCGGTTTCTATGACACCTCCGATTATGTCGATATGACAATGAATCAAAATAAGTATGAAGTGTATTAATTAAGGGGTACATCAAATCATATAAAGTGTATGAATGTATTCGATTTAAGGATGATAATTTCATCATCCCATTTATATCGTTTGTTCAACACGTTGAGTTTGCTGGAAAAATACAATTGTTTTTAGTCGATAAAATTTAACTGATTCTTATATTTATTCAATTCCATATTTTATTTAATAAAATTAATAATACAAAAAAAGACAAGGTCTAGTTAAAAAAAATTAAAAAGAATTACAGTAGGCAGCTTTCGCTTTTTGCGTCTTCAATATGTGGTATTTTCAGGTTTTATAAACCACATAATTTCCTACAAGGATTATAAAATGACTTCATAGAATTTAGCTTAAAATTTACGCAAAAAGGAATCATCGTTGCTGCATCCAGAGGATTGCTGATTTTTTACTGATTAAATGAATAACTAAAACTGCGAAATATTTCCATAAAAGGGACAGAAACACCCTGTTATATTTAGTATTTGACTTGAGCTGAGAAAATTCTAAAGCATATGCTAAGGCGCATATAGAAGTTTTGCGACGGAGTAATTTTTACTACATACTGATTGATGATTTCCCGTTTCCCTTGATAAAAAGTTTTAACTGCCAGCAAAGAATTCATTATTTTTACCCTGCATTAATGCAAACTAGCAAACTGCTTGAGCTTCATATTTACATGTTCTCCAACGGCAAACTTTATTCTGGTTTGATTGTTATTTGATTTACATACATTTGCTTTGACCTTTTTCTTTGATAAATATCACAGTCGAATAAACCTCACATCTTTCTCAGGAAATACTCCTGAACAAATTTTCAGGTGAAAACAAAGCAATGAAAATTTGTTAAAACTTTTCTAATAAGAAACAAAAAGTCTCTCAAGTTTTGCTGGAAATACATTTTGCAATTTGCATTTCTTCTTAATGTCAGTAAGAAAACAGGAATTGTTTTGTTTTTATTTGGCTCTTGAGAAAAGCAATTTTAAAATTTTATCCTATTCTACCAGGAGAGAGAGAAAGAGAGAGAGAGAGAGAGAGAGAGCATATAAATTCCTTTCGCCCATCTTTGTGTGATACCATAGTTTGCAACATCACCGGTAAATTATAATAATAAAACTGAATATTTTTTTAATTCAAAAACATTTCTTGAACAAGATTTATAAAAAGAAAAATTACTTAAAACTAAAAAAAAGATGAATTTTGAAAATTTTTATATTTACGAACAAATATAACATCGGCTTAGGCAATAAGCTGTCTTCCAGCATTTCCGTCAGAAAGTTCGTCGGGGCCACAAATTTATAGATTTTACACTACGCCAAACAGCAGTCGGTAAAATAAGGAAATAACAAAATAAAAGAATGATAAAATAAACTTAATTATTTATTTGCTTTAAGAGCCAATTGAAATGTATTGTTTTCGATCTAAAAATATACTTTATAAATACATTTAAAAATTAAATTATTTATCAATGTTTTCTGTCTTTTTCAGCCGTTTATGTGCCCCCGACATTTCTTTGATGCTTATCATCTCATTAGTAGCACAGATATAAACAGATATACCAAAAGTAACTTTTTTTTTAAAGTGGATATGGCCACTTGATTTGTGCAGGGCCAGTTAGACGTGAGCAGTACAGGAAATCGTGACAACATGACTGTAAGAGACCAACTAGTGTACCCAAAAACAAACATAAGCAATGAAAAAATGTTGATGTAAAAATATTGGTTTTGTTGTATTTTTTTATCAAAAAAGTAGAAAACTGTCCGGTATAAAATAAAAAGATGCCCTTCTGGTATATTTTTATTTTTTTTCGTAGTCGATGGTACCTCGTTGTATAGAAGCTGTTAAGAAATATAATTAAAAAAATATTTTCTGTATTTCTGGTTCTCATTTTGTTCATTGGAATTTTGGAATAAGCAGTTGGGTTTTTAAATATTCTTTTAAGATTTTTCGAGTCTACTGATGAGTTGTTTAGCATCAACGAAATGTTTGTTGGCGGCATATCGAAGGCTGAAAACGACAGAAAACATAAAAGAATGATAAAATAAATAAAACAGCTCAAAATGTATAATCACTCAAGAAAATAATTAAGTTTACATATTGAGTCTCCAGTAGATTAGACCCCACAATTCGAAAAAGTTGGATTTGCAGAACAGGAATTCAAATTTACTTTGTGGTAAACGAACATTTTATACTTTCTCTAGAAAGTATGAAATGGAAACTATTTCTTTAATATCACACCTTAAAGCAAAGGCTCGATATATTTAAACCAGGCTCATTTGGATTCCCTTTAAAATAGAGGATACTTATCTGGTAGGCAGTCTAAGCCGTTGATCTAATCATAATTTATTAACATTTACTGTGCTTTGCAATTTTTTCAACCATTTAGCATCAGATCAGGAATAATATTAAATAATAGATATTTATATTTTTCTCAAATTAAGTGATACAATGACTTTTTATGTTGCCCAGCAAAAATTTATTGAAAGAAATTGTAACGTAACAGAAACAGCTTCTTTAAGGAAAACACTAGAATATGTAATAATAAATAGAATGCATAAATAAAAATTATAATGTTATCAATAATAATAAAACATTGAAGCAAATTATTGAAATAGTTTGTGAAAATCACAATATATTAACAAAAATAATCAGCAAGTGATTTAAAGTCGGCAGTGTTTACTGGAGTAAAAAAAAACTTGCAAAAAGCTTATTTAAATTTAATTTAATAAATATTCAAAGAAAATGTATTTATTTTATTATCTTTTTTATTCATTTGTTTTGAGATCTAATTGACATGTATTACTTTAGATCTAAAAATAGATCTTATTAATGTTTTCGAGTCTACTGATGAGTTGATTAGCATCAACGAAATGTCGGCGGCATATAGACAGATGGCTGAAAAAGACAGAAAACATTAATAAAGTCTATTTTGATACCTAAAATATTTACTGCCTGTTCCTCAATGTCGAAGTAGTCTTGCGATTGTTCGCTTTCTAAGCGAAAGAAAATTGTTTTGGCTTCCTCTATGACATTCTTTTATTCGAAAGAGGACTCAATCGGCAAGTCGAAAAGGCGTAAGTGTTTTCATATAAAATCCGATTCCTCTATTTCGATCATGTCGTCAAACACTTGTTGTTAATCGAGTTTGAGTTTTTATAGAAAAAATTTTAAAAAACTAGGAAATAAAACCCTCATATTTTTCATTTTTATTTTATTTAGTAAACATATTAAACAATCATCAACTGTATGTATGTATGTAGTTTTCCTAAATAGTTCACTTGTTTGCTGGATGAAAGAAAATTCTGAGTTTGCCAGAGGAATACCAGTGCTCAGTGCGTCAAAGTACTTATTGAATGTCTATGCAAAAAAAAAAAAACTTTTTAATATTCAAATATGAACTTAATCATTTATTTGCTTTAAGAGCCAAGTGATAGGTCTATTTTTGGACCTGAATTTATATTTTGAAATTTTAAAACACTTCAAAAACTATTTTCACACTTTCAAAATGTTTACCTTTTTATTTTACATTTATTTATAGCGGTACTCAGCGTTTGGTGCGTTTTTGGTTGCGACTAATTGCGTTTGCGATTATATTGCAACTGATATTGAGCACCCTTTTTAACAACTTTGCAAATTTTATTGCATTCCAAATAACAGCTGATAAATTAATACACAATTTTTAAAAGAAATTAGGTGGTTGCTTTGAAAGCTTTAACAAAAAAAAAACAAAACAAAACATGTCGCGAAATAGTGCTCGAGGCTATATTATTGAAGCATTAATAGAAGAAGTCTCCCAGGAAATAATTTTGGATGAAGGTACTATGTACAAACATGCACACATACATACATACGAATAAATACAAATAAACAAAAAAAATTGTTTGCATTGTTTTAAAATGTCAGCTGTTCGAGTGTCAGTGTTGCAAAAGCAATATTCATGCGAAAAAAGCAACACGTAATTAGCGGTGCGTAAATGCAAAAATATTGCGAGTGCAACCTTGTATATTTTGTTGTTGGGTTGCAAAGAAAAAGCAACGATTTCTTGCATTCACACTTACGCAAGACTTTTGCACCAAATAATGAACTGCGCTTATGTATGTATGCATGTATTTGCTTTGGCTTGTCAAAGACAGCTGACCAGTTTTAAGAAGGGTTGTATTTACTAAAGAACAGTTTCGCCGTTTTTTTCAATATTTTAATAAAAACTCAAAGAAAACTTTAATTTGCCGATTTGTTATGTTTGTGAAATAAATAGCAAATACCTATTTCATGACGTAAGACCATGCGAACGCAAGCTGTCGTCATAGAGGAATCCAAATTGATTCGTAATTGATCGTTTACATTTTCTGGCTTTATTTCTAATATGTAGCTAATAATTTTATAATAAAATAAAAACTTAAAGCATCACACATCCACTTAATGTGAATTGAAAAACTAAAAAGAAACCACACCCAAAAATATTTGAAAAGAATTTAATTTCGCTTAAAATACGCATACACAAATTGGCCGTCATTGTTTTCATAGAACGTAAAACATGAAATAAAAACAACAAATTTACAATAAATAAAGAATGTACTTAGAATTAACATGAATTGCATTTATCATGTATTTATTTGAAACTTAAAGAATACAATCAATATAAACAAACTTGGTGTATGTATGCATTGTATGTCGCTTGAAATAACAATTACTCAATAATTATGACAAAATAAAAGCTGTGTTTGATTTCTTTTCAGGTCGTAAAAAACATTCACGTACACTGAAAGAATTTTTGGAACGAAGTTCCTTAACGCGGCTTGCTGGTAGTGGAAATTAGTAGAAATCGTCACGAAAGCGTGTGAGCTGTTTATATGTATTGGTGTACTGTCGACAAGCAATTGTATATGATGGGCGGTGTCTCCACTGACAGCAGCGGAGACACCTACCAATAAATATTAATTAGTTGGAAAACGTTCCAAAAATTTAAAGAATCATAAAATTTCAAAATTTCAAAAACAACACAAAATAAAACATACAGATTTCAACTTTGTTGGGGTGGATGGTTAAAGAAAAATTGTGTCATATAAAAGACGAGTTAAATGAAGAAGTGAAGTAATTTAGTAGTAACTTCACACTTTTGTTTATTTACAATAATTGTGTTGATTTCAGGAGATACAAATAAGAACTAAAAACTAAATATTGTTCATGATCAGCCGTAGGCCTAAAATATGATAAATTCATATACTCTCGGTAAATTCTCTTAACATAAAGCAAAAGCTCAGTACAAATTGTTGTGAGGATGCATGAAAATAAAACATAGTAATGTTCGTAATTATAAGGTAAGTTACAACTTGAATTGAACCGAACATCCCGCCTCCCCTTGCAGGATTGCAAGAGTCCAGCATGTACAAAGGGAGACCCGAATGTGCAATATTTTTTTTTTTTTTTTTTAAATACACGTAAAATCATATTTATACTTTAGAGTCCTTATATAATAAGATCTGTTTACAATTCAATAGAGGTATATATCGTATATAAGAAAAAAATTAACAATATTCAATAAAAATATACTGATAAATGTATGAGGTTTTCATTTCATTAGAGATAAAATTCGCAAATATAACAAAATTATTTTGATGCTACATTAATGACTATAGTAGGAAAACTAGAAAAGTTTTTCCCAACTGGAGTGCCTTGTTGGGACTGTTTATGGCGTTGATTTTGGCGTTGACGTCGTTGTTGCTCTTGATGCTGATATCCCAAATTTTGCTGTGGTTTTAGATTAGACCTTTTAAAAATATGGAGGAGTGTATGATGCTCGGATAAGCATACTCGGCATCTATCACGACAACGACAATCCTTAACAAAATGGGAGTGTGCAAGACAGTTTATACAGTAACCATATTTTCGAACAACCTGTAACCTGGCCCGTGGTGAAAGCTTTTTAAACCGGATACATTTTCTCAACGGATGATCCTTATTGCAGTAGCGGCAGTTTTTTGGCTTTTGCGCAGGTAGGGAAATGGCAGTGTGTTTGGTATTTGATGCATCCTTAATGTTATCTCGATTAATTTTAAAACGACGTGGTGGATTGGACATTTTTCTGGAAAGGTAGAAAAAAAATTAGGCTTGCTCAATAGAGGGCAGTAAGACTAATTTAACAATTGGTCGGGTGACGAGGCCACTTGCTGTACGCACGTCACAAACTCTAACTCGAGAGTCAGGTCCACGTACTACTTTTTCTATACGACCTAATCGCCATTCAGTGGGGGGTAAATTTTCATGTCTTATAACTACGAGATCGTTGAGAGCAAAATCTCTTTTACGCAAGTGCCATTTTGTTCGCTTATGAAGCTCCTTCAGATATTCCTCCTTCCATCTAATAGCGAATTGATAGTGAAGGATTTTTAGTTTTTTCCATCTGTTGGCATAGCTCACTGACTGCTGTGAAAAGTCAGGCTCAGCGGGAGCCAAAAGGGGGGTGCCAATTAGAAAATGACCTGGGGTTAATGCAACATTATCGTTGACATTATCAGTCATGGGGCTTAGGGGCCGTGAGTTTAAGCACGACTCAATTCGAATGAGCATTGTAGAAAATTCTTCGTACGTAAATTTTTGAGCATGGGTTATTTTCTTGAGGTGAGTCTTGAAGCTCTTGACGCCTGCTTCCCACAATCCACCCATATGTGGGGCACCGGGGGGAATAAAAAACCACTCAATGGATTGAAAGGCATACTGGGACATTAGGTTTTGCCTGACTAAATTAAGAAAATGTTTCTTATCTTTCTCCAAAATATTAGCTGCTCCCACAAACGCAGTTCCATTATCTGAGTATATTGCATGGGGACAGCCTCGACGCGAAAAGAAACGGGAAAATGCTGCCATGAAGGCTGCCGTTGAAATCTCACTTGTGACTTCTAAATGAATGGCTTTTGTTGCAAAGCAGACAAATACTAGTACATAACCTTTCGTTAACTTACACCCGCGACCTGCATATGACTTGATGTCGAAAGGTCCGGCGAAATCAACTCCTGTATTAGTGAATGGGCGAGTTAATGCAGTTCTTTCAGAGGGTAGAGCGCCCATGATTTGTTGACTGCGAGTGTGCCTGAATAACACACAATCCTTACAATTTCGAACAGTAACTTTAACTAAGTTTTTTAATTTAGGCACGTAAAACTCCATTCGCATAAGGCGTAATAAAAGAGCATTTTCACCATGTATCGATGCTCGATGAAGCATTTGTAAGTAAAGTCGGGTAAATTTGCAATTATAAGGTAATATTTTCGGAAATCGTTCATTGTAAGTAAGGTCAGGCGATTGTGAGAGCCTACCATTGACTCTGATAAATCCCTCTGCGTCAATAAAGGGGTTTAGATTTAAAAGCGTACTTTTTCTTGACAATAACAATCCTTGGGACAGAATTTCATATTCTGGGAAATGCGCCTTTTGAGTTGCTATAATCAACCGATTTTTAACGTGATTCACTTCAGACTGGAGTAAATCAGTGGTATTATAATGAAGTCTATGTTTAGGAGAAAGTCGGTGAAAGAAACGAAATACATAGCAAAGCACACGCAAAGCCCTTGGTAGATGAGAGAAACGATCTAAAATGTCAAACGCAGTGACCTGGTTGACATGTGATTTTAAAGGTCGAATTTCTTCTTGCGTCGCCAGAGGAGGGGAATGGGATGGCCATGCTGTATGTGGCAGTTTGAGCCATGAAGGACCATTCCACCAAAGGGTGTTTGTTGCCAAATCTCTAGCTGTGACTCCACGAGATGCTAGATCGGCGGGGTTGTCTTTCGATTCGACATGGTGCCAGACTTCCCTTTCTAATTCATCAGTTATGGAAGATACACGGTTCGCAACAAATGTGTTCCAATAAGAGGCTGGTTTTTGGAGCCAGGAAAGGACGATAGTGGAATCTGTCCACATATATATGCTATTGAATACAATATTCATTTGGTTTCGTATGACTTTGAACATTTTTGCTATTAGTTCGGCACCGCAAAGTTCTTTTCGGGGTAATGTGATGAATTTAACGGGTGCGACTTTCGTCTTTGCTAACAAAA
Source organism: Sturmia bella (assembly GCA_963662145.1). NCBI lineage: Eukaryota > Metazoa > Arthropoda > Insecta > Diptera > Tachinidae > Sturmia > Sturmia bella. The sequence goes on along the minus strand of OY759172.1, from coordinate 16,109,328 downwards.
GATGCGAACAAACGTTGCCATTTGGAAATTGAACTCTAAGATACAAACAAGCACCATATGCCTTTTCTGAGGCATCACAGAAACCGTGAAGCTCTATCATAGCACATGGGTCGTAATCAACGTAACGGGGAACCTTGATGTTCTCAATATTGGAGTAATCATCCAGAAAGGTTTTCCAATCTTTGAGCGTGGATGGACAAATTTCATCATCCCACTCAGTTTTGTCCTTCCAAATTTGTTGCATTATAATTTTTGCAGTTATGATTTTGGGGGCAAGCCAACCGGCGGGGTCAAAAAGTTTGGCAATGTCTGAAAGCACTAATCGTTTAGTGAAAGTTTTTCCAATGGAGAGCCGGAGGGGCTTGAAATAAAAGAAATCATTTCCTGCGTTCCATCGGAGGCCTAGGGTTTTGGAGGTACTAGAATCAGATAGCTTGAGAAAGTTAGAATCTAAAAGATCTGTATGGGGTATATCTTGCAAAATAGCTTGATTGTTTGCCGTCCATTTTCTGAGAGAGAAACCAGCCGAACTTAAAACTTTCACCATATCATTACGTGCTTGAATGGCGGAGTCTAAATCATGTGCCCCAAAAAGCACATCATCAACATACATATAGTTTCTGAGAATTTCAGCGACAACTGGATAATCACTTTCACACTGTGCGGCTAGTTCTATTAAAGTTCTAATAGCTAAATATGGGGCACAGTTGACGCCAAAAGTAACGGTACACATTTCAAAATCAGTAAGTTTTTCTTCGGGCGAGGTACGAAATATTATTCGCTGAAACGAAGTCTGATTTCTATCTACTAAAATTTGCCGATACATTTTTTCAATGTCGGCGTTAAAAACGAAACGAAAAAGTCGCCATCTGAGAATTAATATAGTAAGATCAGCTTGTAAAACGGGGCCAGTGTACAAAATGTCATTAAGACTGGTGCCATTGGCTGAGGGGTTTGACGCATTAAAGACAACTCGGAGCTTCGTTGTCGTGCTATCGGGTTTTATTACCGCATGATGGGGTAGGTAATAAGAAGTATTCGAACATGCAGATAGATTGGGTTGTATCGTGACCATGTGGTGCAGGTTCAAGTATTCCATGATAACCTGGTCATATGTAGATTTCATGCTAGGTTGTTTTAATAAACGGGCTTCATTACGAAGATATTGTGCTATAGCACTCTGACGAGAGTTTCCCAGATTTCGATCAACAGGAAACTCCCTTTTGAACGGAAGTGAAACTACAAATCTTCCCTCTTTATTTCTGTACGTAGTTTTTTTGTATAAATTTTCGCAATAAAGATCTTCATCGGATAGCTTTTTAACTTCCTGTACTTCTTCCAACTCCCAAAATTGAGTTAGTTGGCGATTGAGTTCAACTTCGGTGTAAAATGATGAAACCATTTTGCTAGGTGTTGAAGAGGAAATCTGTCCGGTCACAATCCACCCAAACACAGTGCATTGCGCCACTAAAGTATGATTACTCTGAAACTTGACTCCTACGCGGAGTATATGAGGGTATACGTCACCTCCTAACAACAAATCTATTTGCTTTGCTGTATGTTCATCAGAATCAGCCAGCTTCAAACCCTCAAACTTAGATTTAATAGAAGGAGCGAGTGAATGATAGGGCAGCTGACCAGTAAGGTTTTTAATAACTAATGCATTGACGTTGGTGGAAAAGAGCTTGTCAATAGGAGAACTGATAGTTATTTCACAAAGTTGGTGCGATGTGGCAGTAGGAGAACCGCTTAAACCAACAACTTGAGCATGAGAGGGTCTTGATGGCAAGGCAAGTTTTCTTTTAAGAGATTGAGAAATGAATGATGCTTCAGAAGCAGGGTCGATAAGCGCTCGAACCGTAAGTCGAATATCGGCCACACATATATCTACTAGAGCAGTACCAAGAAGAATAGAAGTATAAGGGGTGGACTGTAAATGCGTTGTGTATGTTTGGCGAATTGCCTGGGAAGTAGCAGAAGTGGATGGAATATCATCGGGATTCTGTATTGCACGAAAATGCGTATTATCAGAGGGATTCTGGCTACTGTAAGGGGCTTGGTTTGTGTTCGTAGATATGGGTGTGCTGTGCAATAGGGTGTGGTGTTTCTGTTTACAAACAGCACAAAGGTATTTGCTTTGGCATTTTCTCACCTCATGAGAGGTAGCCAAGCAATTGATACAGCGTTTTTGGGTTCTCACTGTAGACCAGCGTTGATCTACAGACATTTTGAGGAAGGATGGGCATTGCCGCAGGGGGTGAAACTGTGAGCAAATGGTGCATTTATTCGCTTTATTGGGGGATACGTTGGTATTGTAAGAGTTAACTTTCTTAACATCACGATTGTTAATTGATTTTGGATACGAAGTATTCTTAATTGAGTTAAAAGAGGGTTTAGAGGAGCGAATATCTGCAAAGGACTCAAGAGTATGGTATCTAGAGGTCAAAAATTCATTCATTTGGGTCCAAGTGGGCAAGTCCCAAAGATCTCGATGATGCTGCTTCCACAAGTCGAGAGTAACATCTGGAAGACATGTGGAGCAAAGATAAACGAAAATCACATCCCATTTATCAGTTTCTATGTTAAGCAGGGATAGATTAGTGATACAATCGTTTATAGTTCGCTGGAGTGCTTTTATATTGGGCCCTGATTCCTTGTGTATAGGATTCAAGCTAAATAATGTTTTTAGCTGTGCATTAAGAAGAACTTCTTTGTTCTCGTACCTTTCAACGAGGTTGTTCCAGGCCATGTCGAAGCCAGCATTAGTTAATGGGCATGATTTTATAATATCACGAGCTTCATTTTGCGTTTTCTTAAGCAAGTGATAAAGTTTTTCTACAGGAGATAATCGTGGATTATTTTTATAAAGGGCAGAGAACATGTCTCTGAACGTTGGCCAGGAGACATAATCTCCATAAAAAATGTCAGTGTCACATGGGGGTAAAGAGATATTTGGAGTTTGCAATGGTGGAAATTCTAATTCTAAAGGAGTGTTAGGTTTTGTCGACAGTTGTGATATAAGATTATTAGCTGCTGAGACACATTTAAGATGTGCATCGTAGGCAGAATAGAATTTGCCATTAATTGTTTCTAAATCTACTTCAGGATTCTTCTCCTGATCTTTGTTTTCAAGCGGAATTAAAAGAGATTCATAAATAGATCGTAGAGACGTCCACAGATGAATGGCTTCGTCTTTGTGAACCGCTAAGGTATGAACATTATACGTATCTGCAGGGAGACCTGCAAAATAAGCTTGAAACTGGATGACACGATCAGAAGCAGCAATAAAAGCCTTTAGTTGTGACATAATTATAATAATTCTAATTCAAATCCACAAACTATATTTAATATGAAAATATTGTGCTATTCGTGCACTAATTCGCATAAATTTTATTATTCATGTATATGAATTCATAAGTGAACATAGAAATATTTGTTTTATTTTGCAATGTGATTTTTCTATAAATCAAATTGTGTGTTGGGATATTCGATGTTAATCCTTCAACACGAACATATGTATATACACATATGTAGATATGTATGTGCACCCATGTATTTATTCTTAAAGTTATATTATATCTACATACATATGTATTTATCTAACTGCGTACTCTATTTTATGTCGATAAATGTACGTATGTATTATATGAGGGGGATTTATTTTTATTTTGGATTTATATGCACTTTAAAAAAACAATAGTTTCAACAACAGAAACCACCAAATAAATATCTATATACGAATGTACATATGTATGTTTAAATGCCTTTAAAATTCAAACGGGAGCGAAATATTATTACCGCTTTATTGATGAAATAATTTTCTTCAATGTTATTGTTTAGTTGAGCAAATATATTTTTATAATTAAGACTAAAAAATAAAGCAAAAAAAAATCACATATGTATGTAAGCAAGATCGTTTTGTAGTTGCTTTTTGTTCCGCAACATAATATTAAAATTGTATCCCACTCGTAAATGTTTATAACACTTTCAATTGCACTCTTCTTGTCTTCAGCTTAAATGTTTAGCAACATGTTTTCTCTGTGTTCGTTTTAATGACAAAGCAGAGTGCGCAATTGTATTTCAATGTTATTAGCAGAGGTGGAACTCGTTTACTTTAAAGTGAGGGAATTTTATTCAACGAAGAAATAATTATAAGAAAAAAAATATATGTAACTGTTCTCTGAATTCTTACTTGTAACTGTTCTCTGAATTGCATGCAAGTAAGTACATATGTATATATGTATGTATGTTCACGATATTGACCAAAAGCCAAAACTACAAGGGCGTACATACATATGTATGTACGTATGTATATTCAGATGTATTTTTCTTTTTCAGGATACTGATGCACAAAACTTATGTATTTTTTACATACCTTTATACCTTTTATTTCAATGTAGATACTTGCACTTTTTTATTATGTTAGGGACACAATTATTAGAGGGCCAAATATTCCTGGTTTTAATTTCCAGCACACTTGGAATTTTATGGGGTTTAAGGGCGTCTAACAGACGTTAATTGGGCTTCATTTACTCCTTAAAATATCTCGGTATTTTTCCAAAATGTAGCACAATATTCCTTTAATCCGGTTCGATTAGGACCACAATAAATGTTGGGGTGGATGGTTAAAGGAAAAATTGTGTCATATAAAAGACGAGTTAAATGAAGAAGTGAAGTAATTTAGTAGTAACTTCACACTTTTGTTTATTTACAATAATTGTGTTAATTTCAGGAGATACAAATAAGAACTAAAAACTAAATATTGTTCATGATCAGCCGTAGGCCTAAAATATGATAAATTCATATACTCTCGGTAAATTCTCTTAACATAAAGCAAAAGCTCAGTACAAATTGTTGTGAGGATGCATGAAAATAAAACATAGTAATGTTCGTAATTATAAGGTAAGTTACAACTTGAATTGAACCGAACAAACTTGTATTACATTCAAAGATGAAAAAAAAAAACGTAAGGAACTTCGTTCCTAACGGGGGTCCCCCGACCGCATTTCTTTTCAATGTATTCTAGCATTAATTTAGTGAAAAAATTCATTGATTTGTAACCAACATTGGGATTTATTGAATCAATGAATTCTGTTCCATTAAATTTATATGTAGCACAAGGGGACCTTTCTAGGATCCAAGTGGATCCCGTGTAACTTAAATTTATATGAATTATCTTTATATCAAACATATGAATTAAACTGTTGAAGTATTTATTTATTTGATGAGAAAAAATCATTAGCCAAGGGATTATTTCTCACCTGCGAACGTTGTCGTTCGTTCGCACAATTACAAAATATTGAATATTATTTTTGCTTTCAATGTAATTGTGCGAACGAACGACAACGTTCGCAGGTGAGAAATAGGCCCTAAATGAAACGATTCATTAAATATATGCATTTTTTCATTGAGCTAATGAAAACAGAACTTTATTGTTTTGAATTATATTATTGAGATTACGGATAATCTTAATAAAAGTTGTACTCCATTTCAAAAAGTAAAAGCCAGTTTATTTGTGGCGACATTTTTTTTTAACAGCTACTCACAAGTAGACTTCAAAACCTTAAAAATATTCGTCCATACATCCAGTTTTCTTTGTAAGTTAAATGAGAATTGAAAAGGTAAGTGTAGATCATGAAGTCTTTTATGTTTATGTTTAATGATTTAATCAAATCGTTTAATGACTTAAACATTTGTTTTAATAAATTTCAAGATATTTTTGAATGAATTGTTTCAATAAGTTTAATGATATTTTGAAACGAATTTATGCAAGCTAATGCACCATTTTAATGAAGTTAATTCATTGCATCGATGACAATGTTCATTGCAAATTGTTTATTAGAATTTTAAACAAAAATTCTTTCAGTGTAGAATCGAAAATATGTAGATGAGTGGTAGACTCTTTTTCAAATTTTATGGGAGGCCCCACTCATCGATACGTCTGTATGGAATTAATTTTGCTGTTATATTAAATAACTCAAACACTGCGTCAGACCAGGGGCCGGATTCTGGCATTCGTGATCGAATATACTCGATAATAAAAAGAATGTAGAGCAAAAACAAAATGAGCAACAAACACACAGCATTCTATAACGAAATCGTTCAATCACGGGTGCCAAAATTTGGCCCCAGGTTCAAGGCGAAAAAGTGGCTAAAAGGAAAAATTATCTGCCTTTGATTCGTCAAAGAATTAATAAAGCCATATCGTGTTCAAGTCAAAAATGTCGCATCGTATCGCAAAACTTTTTGTACAAGCAGGGCCAAAAGAAATCACCCTATTGGAAGTTGCTCTTCTTTTTGCAAATGGCGGCCAATATTACATAAATCTGTTTTTACATTTGTGACTAAAACAGCTGTTGAATACAAGTGAACAAGCCATGGACGAGGAATAATCGTGTCTTTGACGAAGTGGAAGATTTTTCGACCAAAATCATAATGAGCGATGAGGCTAATTTCCACCTCAGCTGGTACGCGAACAAGCAAAACTATCGCTTCTGGGGCACCGAAAAAACACGAGTGATGCACGAGGAGCCATTACGCCCGCTGAAAGTTGTTGAAACTTCATGCATACATATTTTTTTACGCCTCGAATTATTATGGGTTTTTTCGTTTTAGTTTTTTCAATGCGACACGAATCGAACACGTACAAAATCAAGATTTAGTGTCACGAGAAAATACACGACACGTGCCCATCTCCCTCCCACCTACAGTATTCAAAAACAAAAACTAACAAAAGGTTGATTTACAAAATGAATTTAAATTAAACTCGGAATGGGGGAGTGTTTCATATTGTTTTTCAACCGACCCAAAATCAGTTAATTGCTTTTGCGAGAGTGAACTAATTAATTTTTCAATGCAAATTTTATATGATTTGGCTCAATGATGGGTGTGGGGGGCAGATGCCTTCCAACAATCTAAATTTTGTATAAGTTAATTCTTAAATAAAATTCTGAATGCCTGAAAATTAGAAATATTGCAAAAGAGCTACACAAGATGTTGCAAGAGACATGCCAAGTGACATGTCAAAAAGAGTTGATAATCAAATATTAATCGTTGTCAAAACTAAAACACATGTGTGTATTTATGTATGTATATGACAATACACACACACACACACACACACACACACAATAACGGCGTTAACAAAGTAGATGCAACTCAATACGTTCACATTGAGAAAGTCGCCAAGTTGTCAGAAAATTGAAAAATAAAAAACAAAATACAAGCGGTAGGAAGAATGCTCCAATTGTTTTCGTTCTCTGGCAAAGGCAAACAAAACTAAAAGTTGATATTTTTTCTTTCCAGAAGAGCACGCAAAAACTCAAGAATAGAGAACATGATTCCTTTCCTAATTTTATTTTTTCAATTAGGGAATACAAATTTTAAAACGAATGAAAAAAAAAACAATTGAATTTGCAAGCATAATGTTTTTTCCTGCCCCGAAAAAACAGCGTTTGACATTAGTGAGAGAAAAGTGGGAATGAAAAAAACCAATCAGCTGTTTTCTGGGCTTTATATTAGTAGACTTTGGGCGTTAACTTTGAACAAGAAAAAAAAAGAAATTGGGTAGGACATTTCTCATATTGAGATTTATACATTTTTTGCTGCCAGGCCCACCATGTCACTCGACATCGATCGCTCGCTTAGTTACATGCAAAACAATAAACAAATTTTAAAATTTTGTTGTTGCTTTCAATGATTTCGTTCAAGCAATCGATGTTGGGTGACAGCGTGAGCCTGGCACTTGATTCGAATTTTTTTCTCCTTGCTTTCCTGAAAATAATAGACTATGAAGAACATGATTGAATATTCTTTAAAGTCTGCTGACGAAATGGTTGGCACGAACTTCGTTGTTCGCTGCATATAGACGACTGGAAAAAGACCAGAGACAGAAGAATTGTACAAAGCCACAGAAACATAAAATCCAAAAATTTTAAAAAAATATATATAAAAATATAAGCCGGTCTCTAAAGTCCTCTTTAGACGCATATTCTAGATATTATAATAAGCCAGCATCTTTAGGGATTCCAATAGCTGCCATGTTTAATTCTTCATAAATTATTTTTCGTTTTTCAATTTTCTTAATTTCAATCAACTTAATTTGATTTGCTTTAATAACTGTTTTGATTTATGTTCGAAATAGACGACCTCAATGAATAACGATTTTCGTTTTTTATTTTCGTATCTGCCATGCGGTTGCCCCCGTTGTGAAGCGCACAAAAGAGACAAGTGCCATCTACTACAGCATTGATGTATTTAAAAAAAGTCATTTTGTATGTTCTGGAAATTTTCAAATTTATTTTTTGCTTATTCCAACTTTTTTTCATGTATAAATTATACATTATTCTTTAGTAAGACATTTAAAGGAATGCATTTATGCATTGAAGGAAATACAATTTGATTAGTTTAAATGTTTGACGGAAAAGGCTACAAGGCCAGGTTAAGGCCAGTATTCTCAGTTTGGGAAATATGTATGTCCCCAAATAGAGAAATATATTTTTATTTCTTAATTAAGTTTATCAGGCTCAAGTTCTTTCTATATTATCTTTGTGATTGATATTAATTAAATTAGACAAAAACAAAACATCAAAGACATTTAGCAGGGTGGACAACTAGTTGTTTCGAAGCCGCCACACTTTCACGTCAGCACCCGTCTTTGAACTCAGGGGCTTAGAAGCAGGGGCTTAGAAGCTATTTGAGTTATCGAGGTAAATAATACGCCATTTCAAAGGCGGGACGGGACGTCTTGGGCTACATTAAGAAAAGGATTCTTTTCAGAGCTCCCCTCTATTAAAATGTTCAAATTTAGCCGTTTTCAGCCTACATATTATTGATGCTACTCAAATCGTCTCAGTAGACTCGAAAAACCTTGGAAAACTGTTTCAATCTTGACTTCTTATTTTATTATTGTGCATCTCGGGGAGTTTTCTATGCAGTTCTATGTTATGCAATATTTATCAAATTACAACATTTACGGAATAGTTTTGACAAACCTGCTAACGCAGATCATTTCGTTGTCTTCTTCTCTAAATATGTATTTCCGTTTTCATATTTTGTACTCAAGAAGTATTTTAGTTGTCAGTTTTCGATACTCAATATTTTCCCAAAAAATCGCTTCATTAAATACAATTAAATAAAGCAAGTTGTTGCTACTCGTACAACAGGAATGCAAAAATAATCACCTGCGCAGTCAAGTTTAGCTTCTGTGAATTTGCACAAGTTAAATTATTTCAGACCGAATGATTTGTGATTTTCAAATTTGAATTAAAGATTTATTTAATTCAAATATGAAATTATTTATTTGCTTTAAGAGCCAATTGAAATGTCCATTTTTGGACCTGAATTAATAAAGATTTAATTATTTGAGAGAACTGCTTTCACTCCCACTGGATAAAGAAATTAAAAGAATCTTCCGTGGAATTTATGTACATATCTTTCAATTGTGTGTGGAAAAATGCTAAAGTGCGTTAATAAAGACTAATTTAGTTTCATATAAAAATTATACACAAACAAACACATACTCGTACATACTTATAAACAGACTCGTATGAGCATCATAATTCACTCTTCACTTTGATTAAGGAAAATTACAAAGTGTTTTGATGAAAATTGAATTTTTTGAACAGCAGATTTTATTGTGAATTTAATTAAATTTTATACATATGTACATCCATATGTAGTTCTCAAACAGATTTTTCGCTTCTTCAGCTAAAAGAATCCAGGTGTTTTAGCAAAGATGATGTGTACATTCTGCTGAATATTGTACATGCAAAGGACTGGTTCTGTGACCGGTCATCCCATTAATGCAAAGTATTCTATTTATTCTATTTTCTGTAGGTATCAATAGGAATTTTATGACCCATGACTAGAACATGAACGAACGGTCTAAACTGAACGAGTCACTGACGTCGGTCAATGAAAGAAGCTGGTATTTTCACTTAGAGGTTTTCCTACAATTTTGGAACGTCATGTTATTTTGGCTCAAAAGTTGCGTTAAACTATACATACATATGTATGTATGTAGTATGTATTCAGAACTGAAGTTGTTCGTTACATTTGAAAATACGTCAACACTGCTTGCAACATATGTGCACACTAGTCATACCCCCAAGGATTAGAGATTAGGTGAATACTATTCGGATAACTTTCTTTTGCCACGCCTTTTGACTTATACGGGAAAGTGCCGACAAATCTGCAAATGCAGGTCGTTTTGTAGTCTTCTTCTCTAAATATTTCCGTTTTCAAATTTTGTGAGGAAGGAATATTTTAGAAAATACAGTAGAAACAAGTTGTACATCCGAGGGGTGGGGTTTTCTATGCAGTTTTTTTGGTATGGAATATTTGTCAAATTACAACTAATACGGGAAAGTGCCGGCAAATCTGCAAATGCAGGTCGTTTTGTAGTCTTTTTCTCTAAATATTTCCGTTTTCAAATTTTGTGAGGAAGAAATATTTTAGAAAATACAGTAGAAACAAGTTGTACATCCGAGGGGTGGGGTTTTCTATGCAGTTTTTTTGGTATGGAATATTTGTCAAATTACAACTAATACGGGAAAGTGCCGGCAAATCTGCAAATGCAGGTCGTTTTGTAGTCTTTTTCTCTAAATATTTCCGTTTTCAAATTTTGTGAGGAAGAAATATTTTAGAAAATACAGTAGAAACAAGTTGTACATCCGAGGGGTGGGGTTTTCTATGCAGTTTTTTTGGTATGGAATATTTGTCAAATTACAACTAATACGGGAAAGTGCCGGCAAATCTGCAAATGCAGGTCGTTTTGTAGTCTTTTTCTCTAAATATTTCCGTTTTCAAATTTTGTGAGGAAGAAATATTTTAGAAAATACAGTAGAAACAAGTTGTACATCCGAGGGGTGGGGTTTTCTATGCAGTTTTTTTGGTATGGAATATTTGTCAAATTACAACTAATACGGGAAAGTGCCGGCAAATCTGCAAATGCAGGTCGTTTTGTAGTCTTTTTCTCTAAATATTTCCGTTTTCAAATTTTGTGAGGAAGAAATATTTTAGAAAATACAGTAGAAACAAGTTGTACATCCGAGGGGTGGGGTTTTCTATGCAGTTTTTTTGGTATGGAATATTTGTCAAATTACAACTTATACGGGAAAGTGCCGGCAAATCTGCAAATGCAGGTCGTTTCGTAGTCTTTTTCTCTAAATATTTCCGTTTTCAAATTTTGTGAGGAAGGAATATTTTAGAAAATACAGTAGAAACAAGTTGTACATCCGAGGGGTGGGGTTTTCTATGCAGTTTTTTTGGTATGGAATATTTGTCAAATTACAACTTATACGGGAAAGTGCCGGCAAATCTGCAAATGCAGGTCGTTTTGTAGTCTTTTTCTCTAAATATTTCCGTTTTCAAATTTTGTGAGGAAGAAATATTTTAGAAAATACAGTAGAAACAAGTTGTACATCCGAGGGGTGGGGTTTTCTATGCAGTTTTTTTGGTATGGAATATTTGTCAAATTACAACTAATACGGGAAAGTGCCGGCAAATCTGCAAATGCAGGTCGTTTTGTAGTCTTTTTCTCTAAATATTTCCGTTTTCAAATTTTGTGAGGAAGGAATATTTTAGAAAATACAGTAGAAACAAGTTGTACATCCGAGGGGTGGGGTTTTCTATGCAGTTTTTTTGGTATGGAATATTTGTCAAATTACAACTAATACGGGAAAGTGCCGGCAAATCTGCAAATGCAGGTCGTTTTGTAGTCTTTTTCTCTAAATATTTCCGTTTTCAAATTTTGTGAGGAAGAAATATTTTAGAAAATACAGTAGAAACAAGTTGTACATCCGAGGGGTGGGGTTTTCTATGCAGTTTTTTTGGTATGGAATATTTGTCAAATTACAACTAATACGGGAAAGTGCCGGCAAATCTGCAAATGCAGGTCGTTTTGTAGTCTTTTTCTCTAAATATTTCCGTTTTCAAATTTTGTGAGGAAGGAATATTTTAGAAAATACAGTAGAAACAAGTTGTACATCCGAGGGGTGGGGTTTTCTATGCAGTTTTTTTGGTATGGAATATTTGTCAAATTACAACTTATACGGGAAAGTGCCGGCAAATCTGCAAATGCAGGTCGTTTCGTAGTCTTTTTCTCTAAATATTTCCGTTTTCAAATTTTGTGAGGAAGGAATATTTTAGAAAATACAGTAGAAACAAGTTGTACATCCGAGGGGTGGGGTTTTCTATGCAGTTTTTTTGGTATGGAATATTTGTCAAATTACAACTTATACGGGAAAGTGCCGGCAAATCTGCAAATGCAGGTCCTTTCGTAGTCTTTTTCTCTAAATATTTCCGTTTTCAAATTTTGTGAGGAAGAAATATTTTAGAAAATACAGTAGAAACAAGTTGTACATCCGAGGGGTGGGGTTTTCTATGCAGTTTTTTTGGTATGGAATATTTGTCAAATTAGAACTTATACGGGAAAGTGCCGGCAAATCTGCAAATGCAGGTCCTTTCGTAGTCTTTTTCTCTAAATATTTCCGTTTTCAAATTTTGTGAGGAAGAAATATTTTAGAAAATACAGTAGAAACAAGTTGTACATCCGAGGGGTGGGGTTTTCTATGCAGTTTTTTTGGTATGGAATATTTGTCAAATTACAACTTATACGGGAAAATGCCGGCAAATCTGCAAATGCAGGTCGTTTCGTAGTCTTTTTCTCTAAATATTTCCGTTTTCAAATTTTGTGAGGAAGAAATATTTTAGAAAATACAGTAGAAACAAGTTGTACATCCGAGGGGTGGGGTTTTCTATGCAGTTTTTTTTTATATGGAATATTTGTCAAATTAGAACTTATACGGGAAAGTGCCGGCAAATCTGCAAATGCAGGTCGTTCCGTAGTCTTCTTCTCTAAATATTTCCGTTTTCAAATTTTGTGAGGAAGAAATATTTTAGAAAATACAGTAGAAACAAGTTGTACATCCGAGGGGTGGGGTTTTCTATGCAGTTTTTTTGGTATGGAATATTTGTCAAATTAGAACTTATACGGGAAAGTGCCGGCAAATCTGCAAATGCAGGTCGTTTCGTAGTCTTTTTCTCTAAATATCTCCGTTTTCAAATTTTGTGAGGAAGAAATATTTTAGAAAATACAGTAGAAACAAGTTGTACATCCGAGGGGTGGGGTTTTCTATGCAGTTTTTTTGGTATGGAATATTTGTCAAATTACAACTTATACGGGAAAGTGCCGGCAAATCTGCAAATGCAGGTCGTTTCGTAGTCTTTTTCTCTAAATATTTCCGTTTTCAAATTTTGTGAGGAAGGAATATTTTAGAAAATACAGTAGAAACAAGTTGTACATCCGAGGGGTGGGGTTTTCTATGCAGTTTTTTTGGTATGGAATATTTGTCAAATTACAACTTATACGGGAAAGTGCCGGCAAATCTGCAAATGCAGGTCCTTTCGTAGTCTTTTTCTCTAAATATTTCCGTTTTCAAATTTTGTGAGGAAGAAATATTTTAGAAAATACAGTAGAAACAAGTTGTACATCCGAGGGGTGGGGTTTTCTATGCAGTTTTTTTGGTATGGAATATTTGTCAAATTAGAACTTATACGGGAAAGTGCCGGCAAATCTGCAAATGCAGGTCCTTTCGTAGTCTTTTTCTCTAAATATTTCCGTTTTCAAATTTTGTGAGGAAGAAATATTTTAGAAAATACAGTAGAAACAAGTTGTACATCCGAGGGGTGGGGTTTTCTATGCAGTTTTTTTGGTATGGAATATTTGTCAAATTACAACTTATACGGGAAAATGCCGGCAAATCTGCAAATGCAGGTCGTTTCGTAGTCTTTTTCTCTAAATATTTCCGTTTTCAAATTTTGTGAGGAAGAAATATTTTAGAAAATACAGTAGAAACAAGTTGTACATCCGAGGGGTGGGGTTTTCTATGCAGTTTTTTTTTATATGGAATATTTGTCAAATTAGAACTTATACGGGAAAGTGCCGGCAAATCTGCAAATGCAGGTCGTTCCGTAGTCTTCTTCTCTAAATATTTCCGTTTTCAAATTTTGTGAGGAAGAAATATTTTAGAAAATACAGTAGAAACAAGTTGTACATCCGAGGGGTGGGGTTTTCTATGCAGTTTTTTTGGTATGGAATATTTGTCAAATTAGAACTTATACGGGAAAGTGCCGGCAAATCTGCAAATGCAGGTCGTTTTGTAGTCTTTTTCTCTAAATATTTCCGTTTTCAAATTTTGTGAGGAAGAAATATTTTAGAAAATACAGTAGAAACAAGTTGTACATCCGAGGGGTGGGGTTTTCTATGCAGTTTTTTTGGTATGGAATATTTGTCAAATTACAACTTATTCGGGAAAGTGCCGGCAAATCTGCAAATGCAGGTCCTTTCGTAGTCTTTTTCTCTAAATATCTCCGTTTTCAAATTTTGTGAGGAAGAAATATTTTAGAAAATACAGTAGAAACAAGTTGTACATCCGAGGGGTGGGGTTTTCTATGCAGTTTTTTTGGTATGGAATATTTGTCAAATTAGAACTTATACGGGAAAGTGCCGGCAAATCTGCAAATGCAGGTCGTTTCGTAGTCTTTTTCTCTAAATATTTCCGTTTTCAAATTTTGTGAGGAAGGAATATTTTAGAAAATACAGTAGAAACAAGTTGTACATCCGAGGGGTGGGGTTTTCTATGCAGTTTTTTTGGTATGGAATATTTGTCAAATTACAACTTATACGGGAAAGTGCCGTCAAATCTGCAAATGCAGGTCCTTTCGTAGTCTTTTTCTCTAAATATCTCCGTTTTCAAATTTTGTGAGGAAGAAATATTTTAGAAAATACAGTAGAAACAAGTTGTACATCCGAGGGGTGGGGTTTTCTATGCAGTTTTTTTGGTATGGAATATTTGTCAAATTACAACTTATACGGGAAAGTGCCGGCAAATCTGCAAATGCAAGTCGTTCCGTAGTCTTCTTCTCTAAATATTTCCGTTTTCAAATTTTGTGAGGAAGGAATATTTTAGAAAATACAGTAGAAACAAGTTGTACATCCGAGGGGTGGGGTTTTCTATGCAGTTTTTTTGGTATGGAATATTTGTCAAATTACAACTTATACGGGAAAGTGCCGGCAAATCTGCAAATGCAGGTCGTTTCGTAGTCTTTTTCTCTAAATATTTCCGTTTTCAAATTTTGTGAGGAAGGAATATTTTAGAAAATACAGTAGAAACAAGTTGTACATCCGAGGGGTGGGGTTTTCTATGCAGTTTTTTTGGTATGGAATATTTGTCAAATTAGAACTTATACGGGAAAGTGCCGGCAAATCTGCAAATGCAGGTCGTTTCGTAGTCTTTTTCTCTAAATATCTCCGTTTTCAAATTTTGTGAGGAAGGAATATTTTAGAAAATACAGTAGAAACAAGTTGTACATCCGAGGGGTGGGGTTTTCTATGCAGTTTTTTTGGTATGGAATATTTGTCAAATTAGAACTTATACGGGAAAGTGCCGGCAAATCTGCAAATGCAAGTCGTTCCGTAGTCTTCTTCTCTAAATATTTCCGTTTTCAAATTTTGTGAGGAAGGAATATTTTAGAAAATACAGTAGAAACAAGTTGTACATCCGAGGGGTGGGGTTTTCTATGCAGTTTTTTTGGTATGGAATATTTGTCAAATTACAACTTATACGGGAAAGTGCCGGCAAATCTGCAAATGCAGGTCGTTCCGTAGTCTTCTTCTCTAAATATTTCCGTTTTCAAATTTTGTGAGGAAGAAATATTTTAGAAAATACAGTAGAAACAAGTTGTACATCCGAGGGGTGGGGTTTTCTATGCAGTTTTTTTGGTATGGAATATTTGTCAAATTAGAACTTATACGGGAAAGTGCCGGCAAATCTGCAAATGCAAGTCGTTCCGTAGTCTTCTTCTCTAAATATTTCCGTTTTCAAATTTTGTGAGGAAGGAATATTTTAGAAAATACAGTAGAAACAAGTTGTACATCCGAGGGGTGGGGTTTTCTATGCAGTTTTTTTGGTATGGAATATTTGTCAAATTACAACTTATACGGGAAAGTGCCGGCAAATCTGCAAATGCAGGTCGTTCCGTAGTCTTCTTCTCTAAATATTTCCGTTTTCAAATTTTGTGAGGAAGAAATATTTTAGAAAATACAGTAGAAACAAGTTGTACATCCGAGGGGTGGGGTTTTCTATGCAGTTTTTTTGGTATGGAATATTTGTCAAATTACAACTTATACGGGAAAGTGCCGGCAAATCTGCAAATGCAGGTCGTTTCGTAGTCTTTTTCTCTAAATATTTCCGTTTTCAAATTTTGTGAGGAAGGAATATTTTAGAAAATACAGTAGAAACAAGTTGTATATCCGAGGGGTGGGGTTTTCTATGCAGTTTTTTTGGTATGGAATATTTGTCAAATTAGAACTTATACGGGAAAGTGCCGGCAAATCTGCAAATGCAAGTCGTTCCGTAGTCTTCTTCTCTAAATATTTCCGTTTTCAAATTTTGTGAGGAAGGAATATTTTAGAAAATACAGTAGAAACAAGTTGTACATCCGAGGGGTGGGGTTTTCTATGCAGTTTTTTTGGTATGGAATATTTGTCAAATTACAACTTATACGGGAAAGTGCCGGCAAATCTGCAAATGCAAGTCGTTCCGTAGTCTTCTTCTCTAAATATTTCCGTTTTCAAATTTTGTGAGGAAGG
The DNA here is from genome assembly GCA_963662145.1 of Sturmia bella. Taxonomy (NCBI): domain Eukaryota; kingdom Metazoa; phylum Arthropoda; class Insecta; order Diptera; family Tachinidae; genus Sturmia; species Sturmia bella. The sequence continues at coordinate 16,092,674 of OY759172.1, read as the reverse complement.
AATATTTTAGAAAATACAGTAGAAACAAGTTGTACATCCGAGGGGTGGGGTTTTCTATGCAGTTTTTTTGGTATGGAATATTTGTCAAATTAGAACTTATACGGGAAAGTGCCGGCAAATCTGCAAATGCAGGTCGTTTCGTAGTCTTTTTCTCTAAATATTTCCGTTTTCAAATTTTGTGAGGAAGGAATATTTTAGAAAATACAGTAGAAACAAGTTGTATATCCGAGGGGTGGGGTTTTCTATGCAGTTTTTTTGGTATGGAATATTTGTCAAATTAGAACTTATACGGGAAAGTGCCGGCAAATCTGCAAATGCAAGTCGTTCCGTAGTCTTCTTCTCTAAATATTTCCGTTTTCAAATTTTGTGAGGAAGGAATATTTTAGAAAATACAGTAGAAACAAGTTGTACATCCGAGGGGTGGGGTTTTCTATGCAGTTTTTTTGGTATGGAATATTTGTCAAATTAGAACTTATACGGGAAAGTGCCGGCAAATCTGCAAATGCAGGTCGTTCCGTAGTCTTCTTCTCTAAATATTTCCGTTTTCAAATTTTGTGAGGAAGGAATATTTTAGAAAATACAGTAGAAACAAGTTGTACATCCGAGGGGTGGGGTTTTCTATGCAGTTTTTTTGGTATGGAATATTTGTCAAATTACAACTTATACGGGAAAGTGCCGGCAAATCTGCAAATGCAGGTCGTTTCGTAGTCTTTTTCTCTAAATATTTCCGTTTTCAAATTTTGTGAGGAAGGAATATTTTAGAAAATACAGTAGAAACAAGTTGTACATCCGAGGGGTGGGGTTTTCTATGCAGTTTTTTTGGTATGGAATATTTGTCAAATTAGAACTTATACGGGAAAGTGCCGGCAAATCTGCAAATGCAAGTCGTTTTGTAGTCTTCTTCTCTAAATATTTTTGTTTTCAAATTTTGGGAAGAAGAAGTATTTTAGAAAATACAGTAGAAACAAGTTGTGCATCCGTCGCCCGGCAGGCTTACAACAAGCCTACACTGGCTCCTATCAACCTAACCTAACATTTACATATATAATTATCGAGGTGGCCTCATTGCAGAGTTTGTAAAAGCACAATATAACAACAAGCGGTTTATTTGTTTTTAATAACAATCGAAGAACTGTCAAAAGTAGTGAACACAAAAGCAATGACAGCAAAATTTTTTCCTATTAAAACCAATTTATTTAATATTCTTTCAGTATATCTACACAATTGAATTAAAATAAAAGTTAAAATTTATTTTCTGTGCTATTAAATTTTAATTTTTTGAATTGATTTTTATATTTCGTTTCTTATCCTCGGGCAAGTTTCTCGTTTTCCTATGACGACGGGATTCCAACCAAAATTCCGCAACAATTAATCAGCCACCACATCCACTCAATAACCATAACAATGGAAAAACAAACAATTTAAGTAAAGGGTCCGCCAAATAACGTTTTTTTTTTAAACGGCGCAAAACATCGAGTGTAGCTTCGGCTGTGTGGCACGTAGCTCCGTCCTGTTGAAATTAAATATCCTCCTCTTCAATTTTTGTGAACAAAAATTCGTTCAACATGGCCCGATAACGATCGCCAGTGACTTTTACGGCTCATTTTCGAAGAAAAATGGCCAAAATCCGCACCAAACAGTGACTCGTTTTGGATGCGTCGGCTTTTCAATGTATGCGTGCGGGTTTTCTGTGCCCCAAATGCTACAATTTTGCTTGTTTACATATCCGCCAAGATCAAAATGAGGTTCATCTGAAAAGATGATTTTTTTTTTGGCAAAATCGGCATGTTCTCTAAGTCGATGGCAGGCCCACTTAGCGAAGCGTATACACAACCAAATTCGTTCAGCGAAAGGATGACGCTAATTATATGACAAATCAGACATGAGCTAAGTCTTGTCATTCACGAAATAAGCACTAATTGGAAAAAAAAAACGTTCCGCCTCCTCGCTCATCAGCATTCAAATTTGCTTCGAACCCAGATCATGGCTAATTGTATACTGTTTTTAAGCAGCAGCAGCTCATAACCATCCTACTGTTTGTATGTTATAATTGTTTTGCTTAATCAAACTCCCCATTTTCGTTTTTTTCACCCACCAATCCCTCTTTCCCAGTTCCAGTGCAATGCAATGCATACATAGGGGTTCTCCTCTGAGTACTAGTCCCAGCCTGAAGAAATAAGTTGGTTTTTCGAATAACTCTACTAATTAAACACAAATCAGTTTCAATCCTGCCTGATCTAATGTCAATTTTACATTCAATTATTTTTGTACGGCCATCTTGAATTTTGTTTTACTAATTTCGGAAATTGCATCGTTGCTTTAACGTAATAAAACTTTAAGTTGAATAGAAAACAATTTATGTATATCACAATGCGGAGTGTTATTTTCACAGTGAAAATATTGAATTCGTTTTGAGGTTATGTTGAAAACATTTTCTTAAACAACATGAATCAAAATAAATTATAAATAATATAATTATTCAAATATGAACTTAATTATTTATTTGCTTTAAGAGCCAATTGAAATTTATTAATTCAGGTCCAAAAATGAACCTTTTCAAAAAATATTTGCTGTATTTTGCAGCTGTCTATATGCCGACGACATTTCGTTGGTGCTAATCAACTCATCAGTAGACTTGAAAAATTCTTAAAAGTTTGTTCCCATGAACAGAATGAGAATCAGAAATTCTGTTCATGGGAATTATGGAATAAGTAGTTAAGTTTCAAACAAACTTTTAAGAATTTTTCAAATCTACTGTCGTCGGCATATAGACAGCTGCAAAATACAGCAAATATTTTTTGAAAAGGTTCATTTTTGGACCTGAATTAATAATTTAATTATTTTTATGTTAGTTTAATAAAATTTTTAATCAAAAATTTGTAATGTTAGTTTTAAATAGAGTTATCAACAGAAGTTGTAATGCTGCCTGATATTATTGCAACCAGAGTGATTTCATCTATTATGTGTTTATGTGAAGAAATGAAATCAAATATGCCCATAAACAACATGTAAAAAAAGTAGTTTAATAAGCGCAAAAATTTACTGGAAATTTAAATATCACATGATTTGTGATAAATAAACAAAACATCATCGGATGATAATGTTTACAATTGAACTCAACATAAATATTGAAATTTGACCTTCCTTATTGGATGTCCATCTAGAATATGACCAGCCCAAACAAATTGAAAATTAAAAAGAAAATATGTATGTGTATATAAAAAACATGTATGCGATTAAACTCTCTCTCTCTCTCTCTCTCTTTTATAAAAAAAAATACCTTTTGTTTGACTAGGAACTTAAGTTTCATTCCCTCAACTCCACCTGCCTGCTGATACGACCAATTACTATTGTGATAATGTTTTCCATCAGTCTGTGTGGGACTGATTAAATAAATGAGCTGCCTAAAGTGGATTTTATTTGTGAATTTAAATTCTAAATCACGAGAGAATTAAACTATAAAAGCACCATTGCTTGCAAAAATCATCAACAGTTTTAAATTGCTCAAGCTTTGATTGATATCATCAAGTGAAACTCAACGTACGCGTACAAAAATATTTGTGATTTTAATCCACAGAAAACTTAAAGTTTTATAAATCAAAATGAAGGCTTCACTAGCAATTCTTTTCGCATTATTTGCTTTGGTAAGCCAACTTATTATAATATTTATTCTCGTTTAAGTGAAATTGCAGTATTAAAAGAAAAACAAACATTTAAAGGACATTTTCAAAAAAAAAAAAAATTATAATAATAAATAAATAAAATTTTTTTGTTTTAAATTTGTGAGAAATACTTTAAGAAATTTGAAGAGTGTTTAGAGGAAAGTGTATCACCGGTATTCATAAAAAATAAAACGTTGCTCAAATACATTTTGAGAAAAAATTTTATGTGAAAATGTGTTTCAACAATGTTTTCTTTTTTATGAATATCGGTGTATAGATTTTAAATTTACTAGCGTATTCTAAATTTTATTGTAAGAAAATGTGCTAGCTACATACATATGTATGTATGTATGTATATCGGATATGGAACCGGCTTATCCGTTTGCATAAGCATATTAAAAACAAAAACTAATTCCGAGATTTATATAATAATAAATATACAAATTATTATATAATATAATAATAATAATAAATTAAATTTTTAAGGCTTAAGATCTTTTTATAAAAATGTTTTTTTAACAAAACAAATATATGAAAAAATATATTCCTGAAGAAGCCAACAAATTGTGGGCGAAATATTGAAATAAATAAATAAAAAATATATTTGTTTTGTTACAAACATTTTTATAAAAACATCTTAAGCTTAAAAAATTTAATTTATTAATAAAATAAAAGAAAAGATCAAATAAACTAACTATACGTTAAAATATAATATAATAATTATTTCTGTATTAAGTTTATCAGGCTCAAGTTCTTTCTATATTATCTTTGTCTAATTTAATTAATATCAATCACAAAGACAATATAGCAAGAACTTGAGAGCCTGATAAACTTAATACAGAAATAATTATACATATAAGAAAAAGTTCAAATAATAGAAATTAATTAATATTATAATAATTAATAATCTAATAATAATTTGTATTATTAATAAGTACACAAATTGATTTATTATTCAACTGAAAACAATTGATTGATTTATTATTGGCTATAAAAGCCAATTGAAGTGCAGCAGTCTTCTAGCTCTAAATAGGCCTTATTAACTGCTTTCTGTCTCGCTTAGCCATGTAAATGCCGCCCACATTTCATTGATGCTTCTCAACTCTTCTGTTTACGGGAGAAGTCTTAAAGGAATATTTGAGACTTTACTACACTTGCTATTATTCTCGGAAATTTTTTTCGAGATTACTGACGCGCTGAGTGACATCAACGACATGTTGGCGTCATTGTCGGCGGCATATAGAGGGCTGAAAAAGACAGAAAATATTAATAAGGTATCGGTTTTGACCCAAAATAATACATTTCAGTTGTAATAATTAAGTTCATTTTTGAATAATGAATTTATTTAAAAAGGGATTACCTTCCGGCTTTTCGGTCAAATGAAATAAAACTATATGTTAAGATAAATCCCTCGACGTTTCGTTTGTTTTATTCAAACATTTTCAGGGATAAAGTTGGAAAGTCAGTTCTACATTATGTACATATTTAAACGCGAGCTTTGATAAATTAAGTTGTTGCATTTTTGTTATTTCTGTAATTTGTGTCCGATTTGCAACTGTACTCCTGAAGATGTTGGCATAAAGCAAACGAAACGTGGAGAAAAATATAGTTTTGTTTAATTTTTCAACAATCCGTTTATAAAATGGTCACAAAACAATTTTAATAATAACAGATTTATTTCACTTCTGCATGTTTGCCAGAAGAAAATTTATCTGATACAGGAATGATAAATGAAATAAATTTGTAATAAGTCGCGTTGGAGCCTCCTCTTAAACTACCAATAGTTTTCTGAAAGTGAAACAATAAACACTTAAATTAATTATCATTTGTTTTTGTGTAAATTTCAAGGTTACTGCCGAATACAAATTGCGCAACCAGGATGATTTAAAGAAGGCCCGTGAGGAATGCGTGGCTGCCAAAAAAGTCACACCCGAAATGATTGAAAAATATAAGAAATTCGATTTCCCTGATGATGAAATCACCAGATGTTATATCGAATGCGTTTTCCAGAAATTCGATTTATTTGATCCCAAGACTGGCTTCAAAAATGACAATCTAATTGCTCAACTTGGCCATGGAAAGGAAAACAAGGACACGGTCAAGGCTGATGTGGCCATGTGTGCTGATAAAAATGAACAAAAGACGGATTCATGTGCCTGGGTATTCCGTGGCTTCAAATGTTTCATCAGCAAGAATATGCCTTTGGTCATGGAGAGCTTAAAAAATTAATCACTTCACATCGGTTTCATTTTGAACATTTAAATTAAATTGATTTTGGACCGTTAAATATGAATGAAGATAACCACAACCAAACCATGTCCTTTATTTTTGGATAACATTGAATCGCTTATAAAATGAAATTGTTAAATTAAATCAATCATCATCTTTTACATCCAACAATCGTCTTTTTTTATAATAAAGCATTTTTTTTTTTATTTTAAAATGTTAAGAAAGATTTTCGTTAATATAATAAAGCGCAGCTTCTGTAAAAGAAATCGTTTTAATTGGTTTTATTACATTTAGTTGAAATATTTTAATTTGTTTGGCTTGCATATCCTTATAGTCCTTCAAACCGGCTCTGAAGCAGTGAACTATGAAAAATTAACTTGCTCTTTAATCTTCTTTCCCTCTTTCCCCGAAATTATTCAGAGTCGTTTCGTTTACGAATTTTAAATTCCATGAATTTTGCTTTACTTTCTTCAGCGGTGTTGATCGATTTACTTCACTGTGATATGTTTTAACTTTCTTTTATTTTTTTTTTTTTTTCTTAAATAAATTATTAAAGCTTACGATTTTTTTTAAGAAACAATTATAATGTATTAATTCAGCTCCAAAAACAGATCTTACACATGTTTTGTGCCTTTTTTAGCCGTCTATCAACTCATCGGTAGACTCGAGTCAGCTGAAACAGACAGAAAACATTTGTAAGATCTAATTCTGAACTCGAATTAATACATTTCAAATAAATAATTAAGTTCATTTTTCATGTTTATGTATACTTCTTAAAATTACGTTCGCCTGTAGTAAACTGAAGGCATCTTCAAGGCAGCAAGAATATTGTAATGAATTGTTCATGAAACAATTCATTCTACATATTTGTTATTACAACGTCAATAGTCAATATTCAATAGCACCTACATTTAAAATTTTTAATGTAAATAGTACTTTAAGGAATTGTCAGCAGTACAACTGACTCAATCATAAATTATTGCGGTTTGTACCCTGCAGAAAATGTGCTGCAGGGTACAAACAAAATTCATATGCATACACATATATGTATGCCTAACAGATCAACCTAAATACGCTTTCGCTGTGTAAGCCACTCATTTTCATGCAAAATGGGTGGCTTAGACAGCAATAATACGCTTGACGCGATAATTTAGGTTGGGCTGTTAAAGGCCGTGTCAGATAAAACGTTTGCTTCGCGTTACGCTACATACACGCTTTGACATTTAAGATAAATGTACATGTTTATATGGCACTTGTCACATAAATTTTATTTGACGCAAAGCAAAGCAAAAAGTTGGGCATCTTTCATCTTTTTGCGCGCCAAAATTGTCAAATTAGTTGCTTTCATTTTCTTTTATTTTTTCTTGGCGTCAACAGAAATCAAAAAAAAAACTCCAAATAAATAAATAAATTTTATAAATTTAATGAATAAATTCATTTGAAAAATATAATAAACAAAACTACAAATAAGTACATATGTATATAAAATATACAACTTCAATATTTTATTGATAAACAAACAATGCGCGGGTCTTGTGAAAGTTTTTATTGTGACCTACACTTTTTGTTTTACGCTTTTCTTTCAAAGTTATAAACGTCACGCAAAGCAACAAAGTTTTATCTGACACGGCCTTAAGAAGCAAACATTAAGCACAAAGAAGCAAAACATTCAACATCCGCACATTTACATATGTATCTATCCACTGCGAAATTTCACAGCAAATGGGGTTTTTTTCTGTCGCACAATAGTGCACACGAGAGGAAAAAAATTACTTCTATAAAAATATGAATAACTTTTGATTTTTGCTTCAAGCAGAGCCACTTGCATGTATGTACGTGTAGCCGAACAAGCACAACCGCACACGAACGAAAACAAATGAGTGACCATCTTTGCTGCCTGCACATGTCCTGGGCACTTTAATAATGCCAGATAGTCCTGTAACAACAACAAACACATACATATGTACATATTTTGTTGGTAGAAATACTTTATATTCTGTCAGCTATTTGTTCAAGGTACCTCGGCACCAGGTAGCCTGCTTTTAGCCTGAAGAACTGTCAAATACACAACACAAACGCCAACAAATGGGTGACAGTACATCAAGATTTCTACCAACAAAATACATGAAGATTTTGTTGTAGTTATGCGGCTACCTGTTATCAAGATATCTTGCATTTGTCGCATTTGTATGTTTCATTATTTGGACAGTTCTTGAAGCTAGAAGCAGAAGAAAGTTTCATAACATTAAAAAGGTAGAAAGTCAGCTACTCTTGTTCGGCTACCTGGTGTAAAGGTTCCATGCTCTGGTGCAAAAACATACACACAATTTACATCATTCATTACCAATCACTATCAGCCCAATCATGAATGATAATTCCGTGAGAGTTTTTTCTCTTTTTTCCCATCCCTCTTATTATGTTGATCAATTCCTTAGGAAATTTTTTGTTTAACCTTCTCTGTTTTAGCCACATCGAAGGGGAAAAATAGTCGGCGGAGGCAAAAATAGGTATTTTAAAAACAAAAGATTTTTGTTTTTTCCTATAAAAAATTTCGATATAACCAACTTTTATTTTTTTGTTTCTCAGGTAATTTATGATTGGAGGAATTTTTTCTCGAGAAACGTATTTTCCTTAGGAATAAAATTCCTTGAGAATATTCATGATTGGGCTGTATGTAACCCTGAAACAAAACCGAACCTAAATGCAAAAACAAAAACTACCTGCGTAAAATAATCCAGCAATATCAATAAATTCAATTATTAGGGCTTATACTCCAGGTACGAGTATACATATGTACATATGGGGCTGCAAAGATTATCTTAATTATACAAACCCTATTAAATATTTATCTGGCGCTGTTTAAATGTTGCCTGTTGATCGCCTTCATCATCCTGCCAACCCAAGATAAATAACATCAAGATGTTTGCTATAAAAGCCACTTGGTTTCGTTCAATCAAACAGCATTCGCCATCTAAGTGTCCTCAAGTGAAGAGAGATAGAAACAATTGATTAAATCATGTTACCCGATGCCATAGAGTCCCGAGAAAACGCCGCAATAGGTGAAGAACGACATTACGGTAGAGATGTGAATAACAATGATATCGCACCAAGGGAAAACCGTGAATATAATAATTCGTATTTGGACGTTTTACCGAACAGCTCGAGATGGTGGAATTTATATCTGGAAGGTTTGGTTGCAGCAAGATACAGACGTTCACGGCGCCTTGAAAATAGAAGCGAAAACATCGACGAATTTTTACAAAGATTTCCTGTCTTCTGAATGAGTGTACATTGTGGAACCTGCTTGGAGATTATTTATTACTGTGAACGACGTCAATTTAATGGAATGCCAAGTGAACTTAAGTTTATAATTAACTATATAATTAACAAACTACAAAAGTTTGTACTTCTTACTATTTTTAAGTTATTTTTTGTCTGTCCAAAATTAAAATTTTCTCAATAAAAAAATATTAGCAAAAGTGTAAACAATTTTTGCGATTTCTTGTTTATTTTGTGGTGTAACATTTAAGGGAAGATTTGGAGCCAGTTTTTGGGATGTCGATCAACTCTGTTCCTAGTTTAAACATGGATTAAATTTAGGCCTCACCAGCTAAAGAAGAATCATAAAAATACTTATACAACTTACGTCTGGCCAAAAATAAAAAAAAATAAATAAAAAATAAATTTTTTAAAGAGCAATTAAAAGACTATCACCGGTATTCATAAAAAATAAAACATTGTTGAAATACGTTTTAGAACAAATTTTTCATATCAAATGTGTTCTAAAATGTATTTGAGCAACATTTTATTTTTTATGAATATCGGTGTGTATTTCGGAAGAAGTTTATTTCGGGTTTATCGCAGTTCAAGGGCACTGCTTTGCTCGTTTAAACTCTACTTAGAGCTGTCTCAAGTAGAGAGCTTCACATTTATGACATTGAAATACAGATAGATGAAGTTTATTGATGTCGTAATCAAGGCAGATTGATACCAGGTAATCGCATAACTACAACAAATACAACAACAACAAACACTGCATGTATTTTGTTGGTAGAAAAACTGTATTACTGTCAACCGTTTGTTCGCGTATGTGTGTTTGTGTTGTGTATTTTGACAGTTATACAAGCAGTCAGCTGGGCTTGTAAGGTTACCTGGTATCAAGCTGCCTTGGTCGTAACTTAGTTTTTCGGTGTAGTGGAGAGTGTGTAGTACATGAGAAGTTTCTGGATGTTTTTTGTTTGCTATTGTAATTTTACAAATTTATCAGCATTGGGCCCAAAAAAGACCAAAAAGAGATTTTTAAAAATAACTCTAATTACTCCAAAACACACACACACACAAATAAGTTGTTCATTACTAAATAAATAAAATGAGTTCGGCTTGAGATTCTTTAGTAAATAATTTTACACCAAATTTAAATTGATATAGCAATTATTTTATTATCTCCAATATTTCGGCCAACTTTGTTGGTTACTTACGTTAACAACTGACGACACTACTAATATAATAAAATATATATAAAAAGATAACTCCCTGAGGATGACCAACAAAGTTGCCCGAAATATTGAAGATAATAAAATAATTGCTTTATCAATTTAAATTTGGTGTAAAATTATTTACTAAAGGACCTCAAGCCGAACTCACTTTATAAATAAAATACTAAATAAATAAAGCAAAAATGTTCAATAGTTGCTTTTTGTTTAACATTAATAAAGTAAGGAAAAATTAAATAAGTCAAATACATGTACTTTTTTCCAGCTTCATAAATAAGCTGCTTCATTCAATTACACAGAAGCAATCGCTGTTCTTAGTTTTTCACCAATACCCTGAACGATTTTAGAGCTGTAGAAAGCCGCCATAAAATACTAACACGATGAATGCCTAATGTTAGTTAAAAAGCGTTTCTTTTAGTTTTTTCCCCATTTGCAATAAAACTGCAATAATAGTTTTTTTTTTTTAACTTAAAAACTTTATTACAAATAAAGCAAAAATGAATGTTAAAAAAAATATATGCAATTTTAAGCCGGAAATATCTGTTTTCTTTTGAATACATGATCATATTTGAATGTACAAAATGGCTGTCTTTGTTCATTCAAATATTCATTTAATAATTTCATCTTTAGATTCTTAAATTAATTATTCAAGCTTTTGATCTTTGGTTTGTTATAAAAAAAAATAAGTTTTAACAATTATTTATTTATTTTCAATATTCCGCCAACAATTATTTTCCTGAAGCTGTCAATAAATTGTTGGCTAAATATTGGCTCTGTTTCTTTACTTTTTGGGCAAAGTTCAGTAAAATGAGAGTAAACTATAATTTCTCTCAATGAGAGACAAAAATGCACAAAAGTACGGGAATGAATAAAAACAAATATTTTACCACAAAAGAAAACGTTCTGACAGCTCAATTTATAAAAAAAAATATTTACATATGTATTTTATTTAATTTGTGTAAAAATGTTTTCTCCAAAAAATTAAAAGGAATGAAATGCATAAAAGTTTTTACGACCACAACTCACAAATTCATATAACTACATACATATGTAAATGAATTTGTAAATATAAATATATAACAATCAGCAATTTTTACAGAATAATAGCGGTTTCATACTTCATATTATATTTAAAATACTTTTAATACTATTTTAAACTTCTAAGTGTGAACGAGATTTTGTTTGGTATTGTAAAAAAGTTGAAACAGCTGACTTTTGTTTAGATATTTTACCGCCAAAAGTACACAAACGAATATTTCAATTGGTGTTTCGTAAAATATTAAGAGAAATAAAATCTAAAAAAACGCCTAAGGAAACCGTGAAAGAAACAATTAATTCAAAATGCCCTTGATCAAATCGAAATTAATGAAATGATGAAGTACAAAGGTACATATATTTATTTATTAACAACAAGTACATGTATGCATAACCAATCTGTCAGCTGTTTTATACTTGTAAATAAATTCAATTACTACATTTAGTAAATCTACTACTATTTTTGGCATTGCAGAGGTTTTAATTTAGTAAATTGAAAATTTATGAGATTTGTTGTTGCCGAGTTTTAAATTTATCAAGATTTATTAAATTTAAAATATATATCTCCAAGATCTACAATAGTACTTGAATACGAAGCGTGAAAACCGCCAATAGCGGTACTCAGCGTTTGGTGCGTTTTTGGTTGCGAATATTTGCATTTGCGATTATATTGCAACTGATATTGAGCACCCTTTTTAACAACTTTGCAAATTTTATTGCACTCCAAATAACAGCTGATAAATTAATACACAATTTTTAATTTTTCACGTTTTATTTTTTTGGTAATTGCTGTTGGCTCCATCTCTACAATTTTTTGTTTGCTTTGTTTTAAAATGCCAGCTGTTCGAGTGTCAGTGTTGCAAGCGCAATACTCATGCGAAAAAAGCAACACGTAATTAGCGGTGCGTAAATGCAAAAATATTGCGAGTGCAACCTTGTATATTTTGTTGTTGGGTTGCAAAGAAAAAGCAACGATTTCTTGCATTCGCACTTACGCAAGACATTTGCACCAAACAATGAACTGCGCTAATATTTTTCACACCAATTTCCAATTTTTCTTTTAGTTTCCGCAAATCATTTATTTTTTCTATGTTATTTTGTTTATTCTTTGAAACAGATGACAGCTGAACTAGTTGCCCAAACTAGGCCGAAGAAAAAGTACGGGCAGTTTCGTGCAAGAAGAAGAAGAAGAAGAAGCATAATGTTCTCTCATACACATATGTACTCTCACTTGCCCAATTTTAAAGTACGGAAACGCTTTTCGTGCAAAAAAGTAGAGTAAAGACACAGAGGTATTGAAAAAATATATGTAAATAATTTTTTAAACTTATTTTTTATAAAAAAACCAAAGATCAACAGCTTCAATAATTAATTTAACAATTTAAAGCATTATTTTGAAAACCAATTTTGTAATATTCAAGGCTGTTGGCACATCAACAATTTCCATATTTCAAAATTTCGTTTTAACACTTTTCAAAATGGCTGTTATTTGAGAAGTATTATAAAACTGTATTTAGCTGAATGCCTTACAGCCATTTTCATGAATCGGAATCAACTGCCAGTCCTAGGATGTCCCTCGTCATCGATCGCTCGCTTAGTTATATACATGCAAAACAATAACACATTTTAGAATTTTTTTGTTGCTTTCAGTGTTTTTGGTCAAGCGAACGGTGTCCTGGGACATCGAGGTCCTGGCATTAAGGCTTAAACTTAAAATTAAAATTTGTATTTAGTGTTTGAGTTGTCACAATATTAAAATTGATTGCAGAGTTTGTTTATACATCTAATGACGGAAATTTTATTGTTTAAGAGATTTGCCACAATACAAACGCTATTAAAACCGTACAAATAGATATTAATTAAAAAAAAAATGTAAAACAATCACAAATAAATTAACACTACACTAGCAAAACAGGCGATTGTGGGCGTTCTTCCAGTTGAATAGAGAACATGCTGTAATTGAAAACTTTTACATGGAAAAAGTTTCTGTTGTTAATGACCAGAAGAGAATTTTATTTTGTGTCTACACGCCATGTACGAATAGGCATACAGTAAAATATGTATGTATGTACATAAGGTATAAAAATAAATGTTCGATTGATTGTGATTTATTTTGCAGTGATTAGCCAAAAATCTGTACATTGCTGCCGATTTTAGGATCTCGACTTTACATATCTTCTTAAGATTTCTTGTATTGCTTTCTTTTCTACAAAAAGTGCAACATTTTCAATATTCTTTTGAACACAAAATGTAGATGAGCTTGCATTTTATAAATTTTTTTTTTTTAACTATTTATAGTTTTGACAACTTTTTCATTTGATCTTAATCACACTTAACTCTGAAAACTTGCATTTTTGGGAAGAAAAAAAAAATTGGAAAATAATTGAACACTTTTTTTCAGAAAAGAAATCGTCATTTGTTAAGAGCTGCTTAACTGACCTGGGGCCAAATTCTGGCACTCGTTATTGAACGATTTCGTTATAGAATGCTGTGTGTTTGTTGCTCATTTTGTTTTTGCTTTACATTGTTTTTATTATCGGCCCCTGACCTTCCTCCGTTCTCGTTTTTTTTTTTTTTTGTAAGCATAATTTGGATAAATCTAACATTGTTGTATACTATTTATGACTTTTATGACCTTGGCTTCGAATTTTGCATTGTTGTTGAGCTTTATTTAAGGATTCAACTGAATTTTATGTGCTCAAATGCAGTATACCCAGATTTAATAAATGAGTAAATTAATACCTGCTGGGGCATCATATTTTAACATTTGAAATTAAACAAAAAGTTAATCATATACATACATATGTATGTGTATATGTAATTATGATTAGCAACTTGGAAATTGGCAAACAAGGTCATAAAACCCAAATCAATAAATGATTTATTTTAGTTTCAAGAAATAAAAAAATCTACCTGTTGCCACAGTAACAAGAGTAGACTGTCTGGTACCAGGAACCCCAGGTACCTTAAAGAAAATTACAAGCACAAAAGCAAAACGAAAAGGAACATTTACAGGTATGAAGAGAAATGAAGAGAAAACACTGAGCTCTTGAGGATAATCTAAATAATGAAGCACTGGAGATGGCCAAGAATTTGCCCAAAAACTTTTTCTTTCGCCATTTTCGTTAATTAAAGGCAGTGCGATAATTATGTTGCAATATTTAGCAGAAGTCAGCATCAATGCAGTCGAGTGCAAAACATTATTTTCTGTCATAAAAATCAAAAAAGGCGAATCACAAAAATTGGCTTTTACGTGGTTTAAGAATAAAGAATAACCATCTAATTCATAAAAATTATAACAGGTTTATAAAGCTCTTATTTGACAGATTTTCCATACAAATGTGTCAATATGTCAAAACAGTCTTATAAGCCTGTAATAATTTTTATGAATTAGGGGGTAAGAATTTTATATGGTTCATAAAATTAGTGTCGCTGTCGTAATACAATACCACTAAAGGCCGTGATACACTATCCTATTCAATCGTATGATCTGTTAAAATTGACATACATACATATGTGCTCAAAAAGTGGGATAATTGTGTGTATGTGTGTGAGAGACTTTTTGACAAGTCTGTCTGATTGTTTGCAGATTTTCAAAAACTATCTTTTTCTATGCAATTAGAGTTGCCTTTTCGAAGTTGTTTACAAAAGTATAATATTGTGGCCGTTTTGATGCGACTTTTTAAAGTAGGACAGAATTTCATCAGATTTAGCTGGCAATTTTCAAGTGAATGAATCGTATGATTGAATAGGAGGATAGTGTATCAAGGCATTAAAAAGATATCGTCACCAAATTCTTCTACTTAAACTTGGACCTTATGTACTGTTGTTATTCAGACACGGCAATGTAAAATCAGATAACCTGTATTTGCTTCTGTACATTTACAGAAGTGTTTGAAATGTGAAAAAAATCAGCTGTTTTGTGAGTGTAGTATCAATTTTGAGCGACATGTGTAGTTGCAGATAAATTTTAAATTTGAAAAAGCCACTACACAAGACAAAATTTCTAAAAGGGGCCTTAATTTTCCTAATGTGTAAAATTCATATGATATAAGTTGCTTTTTCATAGGACTGCTGAAAAAATTGTTTACATTGAATGCTGTCTCTTGAAAATGTTTGTGGTCGTTTTATGGCTAATATAACTTATATTAATATTTTAATAAGAAAATTTTAATATTCAAAATAATGAGATATTTATTAGTTATGGCGACTAAGAGCCAATTGAAATGTATTACTTTGGGTCTAAGATAGACCGCATTAATTGTTTTCTGCCTTTTTCATCGGTCTATCTGCAGCCGACAATTCGTCACTAGACTCGAAAAAACTTAAAGGCAACTTTATTACTACACATCCCAATATTCCCATGAACACAATGAGCATCAGAAATGGTCAAACAAATCTTTAGTACAAAGAACTATTTTATTCTTTCACGAAACTACGAACAAATTACTTTAGGTCTAAAATATACCTTATTAATAGTTTTCTGTTCTGTTTTTCAGCCGCTATATGCCGCCGTTTCGTGAAAAAAAAAAATGTTAAAATTTAATAAAGACTTATCTGAACATTTATGATTCTCATTGTATTCATGGAAACAATAGTAAAGTATCAAACAGCTTTTTTTGACGTCTACTGACGAATTGAGTAGCATCAACGAAATGTCGCAGGCTTACATGTAGACGGCTGAAAAAGACAGATAAAAATTAAAAAGGTCTATTTTAGACCTAAAGCAAGAAAATATAAATATTTTTTAAATGGCTACTCAAAACTATTCAAAGGTTTTCTTCATTTAAATTTGTTCAAATTTAAGTGTTTTTAAATTGGTTTTGTATGAATTTAATAAAGCGATTTTAAGATAATGTAGGTACATGCATTTTACGTTTGCTGAAAGAAATTTTCAACATTTTTTGAATGGCTGATCAAAAAATGTTCAAACTTTTCTTTAAAATCCCATACATTTTCATTTAAATATTTGAATATCTTAAATTTTTTTAACAATCTCCACAAATTCTTTAATGCGAAGAGTTTAACATGACTCATAGAACAGTCATAGAATTTAACCTAACTTTATACATTATAAAATTAATATTGATAATAGTAACAATAATAGCACCTACATATCTACTATTACAATATCTAAGGAAATTTTCAAATCATTTTCAATGTTGCTCAAAAAGTTTTTAAGGTTATCTCCATTTAAATACTTCAAAATCTCAAGAATTTTTCAACACGAGTATTTTCCTATGGCGGGCGGTTGCGGTTGGAAATATGTACAAAAATTTTTTTTTATAATCAAGAAACTCAAAATGATAATATGTATTACAATTGTCGAAAGAAAATGTAAAACTTTTTCTCAAAAACTGATTTAAAATATTCAAAACTTAAAATTTAAAAAACTGATTTAAAATATTCAAAACTAAATTAAAAAATTCAAAAACTATATTTAAAATATTTAAACTTGGCTGCATAAAATGTTATACATAAAAATTTATATTATATTAACAGATATTAATATCTATAAAAGAAAATTTCAAAATTTTTTGAATGGCTGCTCAAAAAATTTTGTAAGCTTTCCTCATATATTAAGAATTTTTTTAATGCAAGTATTTCTAAATAACTGTTTCAAACGCTTAAAAACTTTTTTTCCATAATAAAACTAAAAACGATAGAACATTTCAGCACTTTTTGTATGGCTGCTCCAAAAAACCGCTGAAGGTTCTCTTTAAAATTCATTAAAAACATTTTTTTAAGAACTTAAGAATTTTATAATATTTTTAAGTGATTGCTGCTTAAATTTAACAAATTATTATACATAAGAAAATTGATATTGATAATAACAACAGCAACAACTATTTCTAATCTCCAAAAGAAAATTTCTAAATTGTACAAATGTTGAAGATTTTCTTCATTTGAATATTTCAAAATATTAAGAATTCTTTAACGCTAATATTTTTATAAGACTGTTGCAAGAAGTGAAAACAATTTTTAATAATACAACTAAAATTGATAATATTACAATTTATGAAAGAAAATTTCAACATCTTTTGTATGGCTGTTCAAAAAATGTTGAAACTTTTTTTTTTTTTTTTAATTCATTTAAATTTTTTAAAATCTAAAGAATTTCCTAATACTTTTACATGGCTGTTGCACAAGCTTATAATGATAATATATTAACAGCAATAATAACAACAAAAATAATAATGATTGAAATATTTGAAATACTAAACAATTTTTTATACATGTACATGAAGGTGTACATGTACATATGTATGTGTGTACATGAGTTCTGGACCAATCTGTTACAGGGTGGGTGAGTTGAGTGAGGTCTTAACTAGTTTTAAAGCTTTTAACTACACTTTTTTGTTATTTATTTTTTATATACAATTTATCAATTTCCAATTGGCATTTATTTTGAATTATTCAAAACATTTGTGTTAAATGTTTTCATTTTTAATATTTCTAACAAAAGCATTTTATTTAAATTGATTTAGTTTTCTTAAAGTCCCTTTAAATATTATCTATACAGCATTTTATGAGTTTTTTCTTTCTATAACTTGTATTTTTACTTTATGTATAATTACAAGATTTTGTTGTTTTAGTTCGTTTGTGTTTAGAAACCTAAGTACATATGTACGTTGTTTATGAAATTTGCATTTGTTTCCTTGTTTTGTTTTTTTTTTTTTTTCTAAATGTACAAAAAGTTTTTTGTTTTCTTTTTTAAAAAACTAATTCCCTAAACAATGTTTTGCTGGCGAATTTTGATTTGAGCATTTTTTCTGATTGAAGCCTTATTTTAAGGAGCAATGAACTTAAATAAAAACATGGATATTGTTATATGTATAATAATTTAATAACATTTAAATACATAATACTATACATAATATACTTGGAATCTAGCAAATGGTTGATTTCAAACTTCTGAAGCTTCTTTGGTATCGGTCAGACGCACTTGCGTTGCATCCGCCGTTACACCATTAACCGATACCTGTTGATCGCGCCATGGCGTGGTGAGTATGCGTAAACGTTGTCTTAATGAGCCCGGTGTGGTGAATAATTTGTAAGCTGCTACTGCGGGTATCATCATCACAGATGAGCCTGCTATACTCCAGCCCAAAGCGTTTGCCCAGCCGGGATATTCGTATTCCCCGTAGGTCAGCGGTTGGTAGCCAATTATGCCATACACTGTGATGAAAAGTAGAAAAAGTGGCGCCACAAAACGCCAACATATTTGCCAATATTTGCCTGGACGGAAGCCAATCATGTCTTTGATGTCCTCACAAAAGCGATTTGTACCTGAAATATGGCATGATGTTGCGGAATGAAAAACAATATTTATATACCATATGTATTTTGGAAATTCAAGAATGTCGGTTGCAGGCCAATTGGTTACATCATTTTAGTTTCTAATATTCGATTATACACGCCAAAGCTAAATAAGATTTTTTGGGACTTTGCGGACAAATAATTTTAACTAAATACGTTTGTAATCTTTACACCAAAACTAAAATACTCAAGTGCTGTAGAAAGCACTTACGTTTTAGTAAAAAGAATTCAATGATTGCATGGCTAACAAATAATCTATTATTTTCATGAATCTATTATTCCCACGAGAATCACATGCCGTTGCCATCTTGATGGAACCACATGTTCCCAAGGCCTAATTCGTTCAATTAGGTGAGAAAAAACTCGCTTGACATAGCCCCATAGCACGTTGTCGTTTGACCAGCGGAGTTCTTGGGAAAAAATAGCCCGATGACTCCTCCAGTGTGAACAGCGCACCATGCAGCCACTTTGAGTGGGTGTATGGCTCCACGTACAGCACTCGTGGATTTTCGCTGCTCCAGAAGCGATAGTTTTGCTTGTTCACGTAGCCGCTGAGGTGGAAATGAGCCTCAACGTTCGTTGTGATGTCGGTGGAAAATCTGTCCACTTCACCATAGACTAGATTATTCTGCTTGTATTTGACAGCTGTTTAGTTCACAGTCGGACACTATTTGGGTAATTTTCAATAGTAAATAGTGCTCACGACTATTTTTAGAATGTTTGTAATCGTAATAATAATTCTAGTCAGAAATTGCCTAAAAGAAAATTAAATAATCATTACGACTCCTTTTGAAACACAATTTATTACCAATCGCAATCAAAATTTAAATGGTATGGTTTAAGTGAATATCTCAAATTGGCCAAATGATGTACCCCAGTTGGCCTGAAAGCTGCGTTAGGCCTACTTTCACTATATAGAAGAAAGATAGAAATTTGTATCGATTGATTTACTTACCATAAATCCATGACACTGCTATGGATTCAAAAAACACTGCCACTAGTATTGAGTAGCCTGCTGCATAACGATCCAACAGTTGAAAGAAATAAAATCCTCCCTGAGTACAACTGGCTAAGCCGACAACAAAATAAAGTGAAAATAAACCGGCTACGAAAATTTCCCGATTCCTGCCTATTTTGGGAAATTCGTCACTCAAGGCGGTGATAATTGCTTCCGAGCCACCAAACTACAACAAATTAGAAGGAATTTCATTGAATAAATATGTACATATGTATATTAAGGCGGATCAATTTTCTATGTATTTAAAAAAAATACCAAAACGGTTGTCGAAATAACAATCTGCGACTAATTTTGAACTCAAAATCGAGCTTCTGATGTTTAAAGAGAACCTTTGGAAAAACTTAGAAATGAAAAGTTTCTCGTTAAAAATCGTGGGCTTAATTTTTGTTTTAGAAGCTTGGTTACTTGGGAAAATCTTCTTAGAATCAGTCGTAGATTATGTTTTTGATGAGCGTTTGGTCAAGAAAAATATATATATGGATTCCATATAGAGATTTTTGTAAGTTAAGAAATTTACTTTGTTTTTATTGCAGTGTGGTTAACTTTGTAAGAACATTTTGGAAATATTACACTATATGACACAAGCTATATGCTAGGCATTGAATAGAGACACATAATTCTGACTCTTGACAAAACATGTATAATATAATATATGTAAATCTAAGAACAAAATTTAGTTTTTTCCGTTCTTATTTGATTGCAACTTGAATGAACAATTGGCCATTTAAAGTTCATTTATGTTGCATAAATTAATCGTATGGTTTTTAGTGTTTCTTGATGCTGATGTGCTTAAAAAGTGAAGACAGCACAGATACAGACGCAGGTACAAGATTTTGTCTCAAGCAGCATCTCTAAAATAGACTATTAATATTGTGAAAAACAATAGCATGACATGAAATATTAATTAAATAATCATTAAACGGCTTTAGTTAACAAAGTTTTTCATTTCCGATACTAAATTAATAATTTTCATTAAAAATAAATTTTTTGCTCCATTAAAAACTGCTGTTGTATGGAAAGATTTAGATAAAATTTGGAAATGCAAAGAAGCTACCATATAAGGCAGCTCGATACCAGGTAGTCTTACAATCCCAGCTGACTACTGCTTTTAGCCTGAAGAACTGTCAAAATACGCAACACTAACACACCAACGAACAGATATTAAAGATTTCTACCAACAAAATACATGAAGTGTTTGTTGGTGTTGTATTTCTTGTGATTATGCAACTACCTGATATCAGGGTAACTTGCTACCATACTTTTGATGTAATTAAATGCGAACAATTATCATTGACTGTATGACTGACGCTACCTTTAAAGACAACTTATATTTAAATGAAAATTGACTAATTTCACATTTAAATATCATGTCAAAAATTGGCCATAAGTCCGGAATTACAGTTATAATGCAATATAGTTCATTCACAAGTGAGTCAAAATGGAAGTAATTCTCAATTAGTTAAAAAACCAAAGTAGTGACTCCTTTACACTGCAATTATAACAACATCTCAAAGGCCTATTCCGTAATTCATTGAGAAATCTGGCCATTTTGCTTTACTACTTATGACATTATGGCAATGCGCCGACGATCGTGTTTAAAGCCGATCATTCTTTATAATATTGCATACATCTTACATACCGAACTGTCTAGACCCAAAGTCAGCAGCATCATAAAGAATATTAAAGCCCAAAATGTACTGCCCGGCATGGTGGCAATGGCAGCTGGATACACAACAAATACCAGGCCAGGACCTTCAGTGGCAACATCTTCTATATTTTGGCCTGACTTATGAGCCATGTAACCCAAAACCGAGAATATCACAAAGCCGGCTATAAAACTTGTAGCCGAATTGATGCAGCTTGTAAGTAAGGCATCTCTGAAAATAAATAAAAGTTAAAACAGAACCATTTCAAGAAAAAGAAAAAAAAGAATCTACTCACTTGTAAACATTATTATGGTATTTGTTATAAGAAGCGTAGGCTAATAGAACACCAAAACCGGGACCCAATGAAAAGAACACTTGAGTGGCAGCATCAACCCAAACTTCAGCCTTAAAAATGGCATCAAAATTGGGATTTAAATAATATTGTATGCCCATGGCGGAGCCAGGCAGTGTAATGCCTCTTATCAGCAAAATAAGTAGAACAACATAGGGAAACAAAGCAGTAAACCATACCACTTTGCCAGAGGTACTGATACCCTTCCACAAGGAAAAATAGCATATTAAATAGACCACCAGCAGGCAAGCAGCCATATCCCATTTAATGGGGCCCAAATCATGAAGACCTTCACTTTTATCCAGTTCCAAAATATAACGACTAAAACAGGGAAGAAAAATATCTCACTTTGATAGTGACACAAGCGAAAGATACTTTCAGCTTGAGGGTGGGTCGATTTAGCCATCGTTATTGTGCCATCGATTTATCGATAGCTTTTAGCGTGAGTAATAAAAAGATCCACTACCACATACGAGTATCAAAAAAAAAAAAAAAAAAAAAACACTCAGTTTCGACCCAGCTAGCATTTTTGGCAAACTTAATTCGAATTGGATTCTTCTGCGGATTGCTCAGCGCCTCGCAAAGATCCTGTTGTTATGTCGCATTGAACCTTTTTTCCTCAGCCCAAAAGCTCTCGAAAAATCGATGACACAATATCGAAAAGTTTTTGTGCTGCAGAACGCCCCACCCTAACGTGGATGTTCCAGAAAACATATTGAAAACTGCAGTTTTATATAGCAAACAAAAGCATTAAATGAAAAATAAATTTTGTTTTCCATATATTATTACACTAAATTCTAGTTTCTCCTGATAGCTACGCTCTCGTTCCTCTTTCACCAGCACCAGAGAGTAAATTTTATAGAGAAAACAAAAACAATTTTTCACATTCCATTTTTTGTCTGCCATGTGAAACTTCACTAAGAATTTATTTTAATATTAGATACTCACTTAAAGTATTCGGAAGCCGCTGACTGAAAGCGTTCGTTGGGTGCTAAAGTTGTGCTTAAGGTTGTTAAATTAGAAAATGTTATATTAAATTCCGAGGTATTTGTTGAAATAAAATAAACATCGCTTAAGTTGCCCGCTAAAGCATGAACACCTGCTTGTTGTTGTTCGAACTTGAAATTGTAAAAAAAATTAGTAAAATTAAATGGAGTAAAAGCACATGCAGCATATCGCACACCCAGTTCAGAAAGGACTCAACTCAGAATTTTAAATTATTGGGTTTATAATATAAACCAATAAAAGAAACTGTTTTTGATCTAAATAAAAGAAGGTAAAAAGCCAAAAACACTTCATTGAGCAGGAAATCCTTACAGAAAATGTTGTAGAAAGCTCTTTAATTTAATTTTTTTTTTTTTTAATTTTTTGTACACAAGTGTAATGTGACTAGTTTGGTCATACAAAGTTTATATGACCAAACTACTCGCATTACACTTGTTTATAAGAATTAAAAAATAGAAATAAAGAACTTTCTACAACATTTTCTGTAAGCATTTCCTACTAAATGACGTGTTTTTGTTTTCTAATATTTTTATTTAGATCAAAAACAATTATTTTCATTGGTTTATATTAAAAACTCAATAAATTAAAATTTTGAGTTGAGTCATTTTTGAACTGAGTATGCTATACATATGTTCCATGTATTATTTTTTCGATTTCGGAAAAATTATTAGAATGAAAATTTGTGTACGTTTAGAAAAATCGACAGTAAAAATGGTTTCAAGTTAAGTTTATTTGCAATTTCTACTAATTTAAAAATTATTTTAATTATTCATAATGATATTCATAAATATAAACATATATGTATGTCAACATTTCGTAGGTGCTACCCTACTCGACAGTGCATTAGAAAATCTTCAGACAAGTGAACTTAATGTTGAACTGTAATTCAAAAACACATGAAAACTAAAAGAAAATGTTTTCAAAATATTTTCGACATACAGACAGCTAGAAAATATTTTCAACGTTTACATTTTTAATACATAATAATTATAATATGATATTTTTACGTATTTTGTTCTACTTACCGGTCGACAATCATCTGTATTCCAAGGATTTAAACATGATGTCCATGGCAATGAATGAGTAAACGATGCAAAAAAGAATCTTAATGACCAGGCTATAATGACATTGTAATAGAAATCTACATAAAAGGCTATCAAGACCACGGCATAGCCAATTCCTATAAAACATAATTTAAATTTATATGAAACAATTATTTATAAAACCATCTATGTAAGTACATTATATATTTAGAGGTATTAGAGTGGTGCAATTTCTTCGACAGCGAAAATTTTAAAAAGAAGTGCAGCAGAACCGTAACCTATAAAAGACTTTAAGAAAAATAAAAAAAATAAAATAAACTGCAGTACTAAACAAAAACCTAAGCGGCGACTTTATAATTCTAAAACCGGTTAACTGAGTTTTGTAAAATTATAAAATTACTTTTCATATTCCAATAACTCGAGCAGCCAGGGTTCTTGTCAGTCAACCGTCCTTAGTAGTTTTAAAATTTGTCAATCAAATAATTTAATTATATGTAATTTAATTTCCAAGAAAGCTTGAAATATTTATTATCTAAACACTTTCATCTTTACATATTTCCAGCAAGGTGAACTCACTTTGGCAGCTGCAATTTATCGCAAGTTCTAAATGTCAAAAAGCATGCAAGCTTAAAACGTGCCATCCAAATGTAATTCATTCTGAAGTAATTTACTGACAACCTATAATAACACTGTGCTAGTTGAAAACACCGACAGACGGGGTACCCAGTGACCAAACCTAATTCGGGTGCGCTGAATTCAGTGGTGCTAACCGTTTTTTTAGGTTAGCTCTTGTTTTTTAAATATACCGTTATTTTAAAAATGGAGGAGGTAGGACAACATATGTATATTCCCTTAACTCAAAAACGATTTAAAATCCTGAAAAGAATACAAAAACCGAAATTCGGCAATAAAATTACCTGTAAAAATCTTTTTAATCGGCTTAATAGTTAGCACCACTGAAGTAAGCGCAGCCGAATTAGATTTGGTCACTGGGTGCCCCGCCTGGCGGAAAAAAAAGTTTCAAATTCAAGCACAGTGTAATTAACAACATTCACAAATATGTGCATCTGGATGGGAGTGCATCGGTTTTTAAGAACAAAAATTTGTCTATATTGTGTCATCGATTTTTCGATAGATTTTGGCATGGGGAAAAATAGTTCAACTACCACATTTAAAAAAATGTATTTTCGAGGCTTCCGATTTAAAAGTTTTTGTATTTCTGTATGAGAGACCCCCTAAAAGGGTGTGGTACGGGATCGGTGTGCTCGAAAAAAATATTAACGAGAAAAAAATTGTAGAGGTTGGTCATACATTTGACTCCTCCGCAGGCAGCCTGAGACAAGTTAGTGTGAGGGGGGGGAAAATTAAATTTTCGATGCCATCACATATTGAACTAATCCCAGTGTGATTAACTCCCAATAATTTTTTTCCAACACGCCGACCTCCTTATAAGGGCTTAACAATTTTTTTTTTTAAAAAATTACAACCGAAAGCCTCGAAAAGGAATTTTTTGCTATGTCGTAGTGGAACTTATTTTTCCTCATGGTAAAAGCTATTGAAAAGTTGATAGCACAATACAGACAAATAATAGGATGCACTGTAATTCAAAAGTCATATATGACTTCCCTGCTTAGCATCTAGGAATACACTTTAGTGAAGCAGATTTGTAGGAGTGAAATATTTTTATTGTCTACCAAAGTGAAACATATTTTTGCTGGGTATTTCCCTGACTTTAGCTGGTAGTGCTTTAACTGTAAAATTTTCTTTAAAAACAATTTGAATATTTACATAATTTTGTCCAATAAGTATTGTTCCGGTTTATGGATAATAAAAAATTATTTTGGAACCACACTTTTTTCGGAAAAGTTTTAGTAAATTACATTTCTACTATATTCTTGACTCGCGAAGACGTTGACCCACTCCAATGTATATTGCTAAACAAACCTTTAAATAGCGGCACCAATCTTCCCCAGCATGTAATGGCCCCTTTGCGATTATGTTGGCCTAAAGCTAATTCCATGTAAAATAGCGGTATGCCACCAACCAGTAACATTATGCAATAAGGTACCAGGAAAGCACCTAAAAAAAAAAGAAAACTCCTTCTTAAAAATGTTATATTTTGAAATTTTAAAAGAGTTAAGCAACACTTTATTATGTCAGGTCTAGAAGATAATATATATGTATATACATACATACTTATGCAGGTCTAAGAGGCCTATCCCAGTGGCACTAATACAAGACACAGGTGTCTAAAGAAATGTGATTAGAATGACACATCAGTAGCCACTAGTAGAAGGTGAGTAAAGCTTTTTCAGAATTGATTGTTGGCGATTGTCACTATCTAAACCACTGACATATGTCGACACATTTGATGGCAATAAAATAAGCTTAAACAAATTCTAGACAATAGCCAAACTTAGCCTCCAACGTAAGCAAAATAAAAGTATATATATATTGAATGTTTTAAAAGAAGAAATCATCACTTTTTCTATATTTACACCGGTATTCATAAACAATAAAATGTTGCTCAACTACATTTTAGAACAAATTTGATATGAAAAATTTGTTCTAAAATTTATTTCAATAATGTTTAATATTTAATGAATACCAGTGTTAGTGTTTAATTTTTGCATTAACCCACAGCTCTCTACTTTAAAATCAATTATTTAAATTATAAATTGCATAATAATGGAGCAAATAATTTGTACACACTTATCAAACTTAAGCTGTGCATGGAAAATGACAAAACAATTTCCTTTAATTTCCGGTCAAAATTAAAAGTGGTGGCATTTTTATTTGCTCTCTATGTAGCAATCACACACACACACACACATACATACAGATTATTACGAGTACGTACAACACACATCTTCACAGCCACACACACACACACACATCGGCAATTTATTGCCTCCATTAGCAAGGAACAATGAATATATGAGCATTGTTTATGTTGAAACAAAATAAAATGAAGGAGAGCTTCAGTGCTTTTAAAATGATATTAAAATGATGAAAACAATAAGTTGAAAGAGCCAAAATACTATTATAAATAAATCTAATTTGCCTGTTGAAAATAAAAAAAAAAAAAAAATTTAAAAGGTTATAGAGACCTACAAAGGTTTCAACAACAACAATGCAGTGAACTAAGTGGCAAAAAAAAATCTACTTGAAATAACGAACCTGTTTAGTTGTCTGATAATTAAGGTGGTGAAATATTTTAAAATATCAATAATATATTTATTTTAAGCCATTTATGCAATTTTAAACTACTTTCCTTTGAAACTATAATCAACTGATTAACATGGTAATAGTGAAAAGATACTTTTAACGAAAATATTCTCTTGTAGGCCGACATGTTGCTTTTAGAAATTCGCTTACAATCTCAAAGTCGAAAGTTGAATTAATTAATTTTTATTATTCAAACTCTTTCTTAGTATTAGTATTTTGTTGAGGAGAAGTGTGGCGGCTTCGAAACAGCTAGTTGTCCGCCTAGCTAAAGGTCCTAGATGTCTGTCTGTTTTGTCTTGTTTAGTTATTATCAATCACAAAAATAATACATAACGAACGTAATAGCATGTTTCCACGACATGTGCTTCGCTTTCTATTTGTGCTTAACAGGAGCGAAGCAACGTGATTCGCCATACAAAATTTTGAGAGGGAATGAAGTAGCTTCATATTGAAGCTATGTACTTGCGAAGCACAAAAAATTCCTGTCTTCTCTAATTTATATCGCAAGTTTATCTGTACTATTTGTCAAAGAAAACATAATAATACAAAAAAATAAAAATTAATTTTGGAAATCAATGAAATAATAAAACATTAAAAACAATGGAAAAAAATGTTTGTGAAAAGTTTTATTATGGCAAGAAGGATGTCTTAATCTACATATATTAAAATTTGTGAAATATTCAAAGTATGCTTCAACTTTAAAGCAGCTGCATCTACTTAATTCAAAAATATATGTTTGCTTATTGAAAACAAAAGTCGAATCGAAGCGCAGAGACGAGTCGTGTAAACAGTATGATTCATAAATATAATTTAGAGAGCGAAGCGGGTGATTCAACTCGTAATGTAAACATGATATGAGGCTTTTCATAAACGAAATACAAAATAATAATGTGTCGAAAGTTATTGATAGTATATAATATAGTTTTTTTTTTTGCTGTAAACTTTTCTATCGTTAATAATTTTATCTATTGAATTCGATTTTTACTTCTTCAAAATAGAGGTAACATTTTTTTTTTTGGGATAAACTGCAGTGTTCAACATTTTTAAAGAAGACAAGAAGAGTAAAGTTGAAGTCTTACGGGCTGGGGTACATGGAAAGTTGATCTTCAATATTAAATAGAGACAGTCAGTAATGAAGAGACCAGGTGGTAGGATGGCTATACGCTGTTGCTTAAAAACAATATACAATTAACCATGAGTATGTACCTCAGGTAGTATGTCTTCAACTTTGCTTTTCTTGTCTCGTTTAAAAATGTTGATCACAAAAAAATCTTTCTCAATTTTGAGAAAGTAAAAATCGATTTTCAGATAATTTGAAATTTTATACAGAAGACTAAGGTAGCACTCCTGAAAAAGATATATATGTAATTGTTTGTAAAGGAAAGTAAAAATTCGCCTTGGCAATAAATCCGTGTCTGTTTGGCATGAGCTGAGTTCGAAGTTAGTTGCTGTCCAGTTAATAAGTCTTCCATAAGTTTAGTTACATGCCAAAAAGACGAACCTTCTTCAATTTCCGCATTATTTTTTTTTTTAACTGAAGAACAAACATTTTGGAATGGCCCACTTGAATAGAAAGAGAGCTGGCATATAAATACATACGTCGATTTTCTTCAATTCGCATGTTAATAATTTGTAATTTTTTTTTTTTTTTCAAAATTGTATTCCAATTGTATTTAAAGTTGAACTGGACTGGTGTATTGAGCGAGTGCCCCAAGTATAATTCAACGACGGTAAACAGTAACTCCCTAATAAATGTTTACAATCTTGTTGGTATGTATGTATGTATGAACGTGGCTTATGAAACTTTACAATTTTGAACGAACTGAAATGTATAGCATACATGCTTCTATGTTTAAAAATGTTACGGGAAACACACATTGATAAGTAAAAATATTTACAAGTGTATATTCATATGATGCACCGGTGGTTGTATGTTCATGAGCCGTATTTGACAGAATTAAGTGCTTTTAAAAACAATCAAAAATGCCAATAACATCAAGACCAGTAACACCAACATTGGCAGGAACAAACATTATTCTCTTTAACCAAATGTTATAACTACATTCGTCAGTTAAAGATACAGTAAACGATGCTTAACTGTTAAGGTTATTCTGCTCCCAAATGCGGGCTCACCACCTTGAGGGCGACACCTTACTAGACATAACCCACCTGGGGGGTATATACTGGAGGAAATTAAGCATCTTTGTAAACGTCACCGAATCGCTATAGACCTGTGAGTCAAAAGTATTAGCGTCCAATTATACAAGGAGTGCACAATAAGCATACTCTGGCTTTAGTTATGTTTTCGGGCCGCCAGTACAACAGACCAGCTCACTTGGGTCCCAACAGGTCCCGTTGTGATAACTGGCTTTAGTATGTGGCGACTGACATGGGCTGGCACACCTCTGCTATCAATCTAGCGTAAGTATTACTATTTGTCTAATTTATGTGAATAAATAAATAATATTTCAAATATTAACTTCATTATTTATTTGCTTTAAGAGCCAATTGAAATTTATTATTTTGGGTCTTAAAATAGACACTGTTAATGTTTTCAGTCTTTTTCAACCGTCTATATGCCGTCGACATTTCGTTGATGCTAAAGCCGGCATGATACTTCATTTTTCTTTCATTAATTGGTATAAGATTGATATGTAGAAAGAAACAGCAATTGCTAGAAAGAACCAAATATACAAAAACGTAAACAAAACTGGCATCTTTTTTAAAATGTTGTATTCTTTTTATTTTCAAGAAAGTGCTGGGAAATAAAAATGTTCAAAAAAAGAAGCGCAAAAATTGTCCATAAACCAGCAACATTTAAGTTTGAAAAGGCAATTTTAAGCTAAAAAATTAAAATTTTTTTTTTATTTACATAACCTGATTTTTTATCGATAACTTCAACAAAAATGTTGACAGTTTTGCATTTATCTCTTTGCACATACTAAATTCTACTATTGCATTATATTTGCACTGTTCTACAAAACTTAAGCAATGCAAGAAAAATGTAGTATAAAACGGGCTTAATCAACTCATTGGTAGACTCGAAAAATGTTTAAATTAGTTTTGAAGCTCAACTACTTATTTCAAAATTCCCATAAACAAAATGAGAATCATAAATGTTCAAACAAAAATATTTTTTCGTCTGGCAACACTTTTACTTTTCTCAACAACTTCTACACAACCGGTTACATTTGGTTAGACCCAAAATAATACATTTTAATTGGCTCTTAAAATAAATAAATAATTGAGTTAATTTTTGAATATTCAAAAAATTTCACCTGAATTATTTTCAATTTCAAATCATATCTATTTCTTTGTCGCGAAATGAAGCTGGAGTTACATGACACGCTTTCTACGCATCTGTGCGTCAACGCTTTTAACACTTTAAGATACATGACACGTTTTCTGTGCGTCAGATTGTATAAATATATTTAACATAAAAACAAGTCTATCATTTATCAAACCACAACCTTCACGACGGCTAATAAGTCACTATGAGTGGATATAGTGACTGATAATGCAACAATATAGCCAAAAATAGCTCATCAGCTTAATTTCTTCACTTAAAGCCTTTTCGGCCGATAACTAAGAGGCTGAAAATTTGAGTCTAACAAGTCTGTTCTGCAAACCAGATCTCGCGTGATCTCTGAAATCAAAATGAGCAACAATATGACATTCTACACGGTAATGAAAGTGTTAAGTAGCATTTTCAATGGCTTAACCTTGACAAAGTCGCAAAAGAGCAGCATAGTCAGCTTTTCGAGGTAATGTGTTTTTCGGAGAGCAGCACAGATCTGCAAATCATCCGAAAATGGCAGGCTTCTCTTGTATTTGACTTGTTTTGACAAGCATCATGTTGAAGTTAGAAATTTGAGTTCTAAGGTAATTCAAGTACATATGTACATATATCTTTATCACATTCTCCTACAAGTTAAAATAAGAATACGCCTTTCTCTATTCCTATGGAACCCACTGTAATACGAAACACTATTCCCAACGAAACAAATGAAAGCAAAATTGTTTTAACAATCATTCAAGCACTTATGCCTTCGTCATAAATACATATGTGTGTGTGTGTGTATGTGTGTGTAGTGAGGGATATGTACAAACACACATATACATACGTATATTTATCTACTCGAGTCCAAAGGATTCGTACAATGCTGATGAAGATGTTAAGTGCAGAGTTATTGTCGGTGACATTGGCTCT
Organism: Sturmia bella; assembly: GCA_963662145.1. Classification (NCBI taxonomy): domain Eukaryota; kingdom Metazoa; phylum Arthropoda; class Insecta; order Diptera; family Tachinidae; genus Sturmia; species Sturmia bella. The sequence continues at coordinate 16,061,433 of OY759172.1, read as the reverse complement.
TCTTCCTGATGGTGTTAAGGTGTAGGAAATATGTTTTCAGCACTTTAATTGATATAATATAATATTTTTTTGTCTTTCTAAATGCTTTGTAATGGTGAAAAGAATGAAAATACAACCAACAACATCTATACGAGTACATGCACAGCTTTATGGCAAAGAGAGGTTTTTATAATGAATTGTGACAGTAATAATGACGTCATAAAACTATTAAACGCTTCTGAGTGTTTTTTTTTTTTTTTTAGTTAAAGTTGTTTTGTGAAAATAATGAAAAAAAAAACTTGCAATTAAAATTAAATTTTAGGCACTTTCATGATTGTAGTTGTAGTGAATATTGGAGCACAACAGAAGCAAAAAAAAAAACAACATTTTAAGCGATAGTTGTTAATGGAATTTGTGTTTGGTATAGTAATTAAAAAAGAAGCACAAACTTAATGGACTAAATGGTTTTTGATGTGGGTCCCGGGACTAGGGACCGGGATATCCGGTCAATACTGAAATAGTGTTTAAGATTTCACTTTGTTAATTGTTACATTGCATAATAATAATATATACGTATAGAGTACGTCGAAAAAATATTAAGAAATTATTCTGTAATTCCTAATCAGGCTGAAGTTCAAGTGCTTAATTTTTATTTATGACTAATATTGATTAAATAAAGAAAGGCATATTTTAGCAGCGTAAACAACTAGCTGCCACGCTTCTCATCAATTCCCATATGAATTAGTTCGAGCTAAATTTCACAATTTCAGCACTGCCTTTTCCTTTTCTATGCAAATGAGTAATCTATGTTACATGACGCCGCTATTTCGTTTATGCTACTCAACTCTTCGGTAGACTTGAAAAAACTTAAAAGATATTTTAAACTGATGAGTTGATTAGCATCAACGAAATGTTGGCGGCTAATAGGACGCTAAAAAAGACAAAAAACAATTCATAAGGCATATTTTTAGACCTAAAATAATAAATTTTAATTGCATCTTATAGCAAATAAAAATTTAAATTAGTTTCTTAGTTTTTTTTTTCTAAAACTAAAACCCAATTTTATAACACATTTTACACAAATTGCCAACAATACTGTCATGATTTGCTGGTTGCTTAAATGACCATTTGTAACATGTACATACATTTGTCCAAGTTTTAAGGAAAGTCTTTTAAAAGCATTAACCTACATATGTATGTATGTATGTATGTGTGCATGTGAATTGAAATCATTCAAGTAAAAAAATATAACGATTTTATGACAATAAAATTGAAAATATGATTATTTTCTTACACTTTTCATGCAGCAATTGAAAATTTCTTAAAAGCAAACGTTTGCCTACTCTAAGCGAATGTGTTTAACAATAAAATATGAATAATAAAAACTCGACTTCAAGCAATAAAATCATAAATTTCAAGATTAAGAAATACAATATACTACATGTTGTAAATATGAACATACATACATATGCATGGATTTATGTATGGTATGTAGAGATGTTTATAAGAAGTCCTTTTACAGCTTGTTGCTTTTAAGCCCCGTACACTCTCAAATAAAAGTTACGTGCAGGGACTGTTAAGAAATCAAATCAAATCAAATGTAAAATAAGATAAAAATGAATTCGCAGCCAATTGTGTTGAAATTATGCTTTTAACCATAAGTTGTTCACTTTTATTTCTTGCCACTTTTTTTTTCTTTGAATTTTTTTGTCCTTTAAGCAATACAACAATAGAGTAGAACAATTCACTTTTGCTAAAACCTGTTGTCAGATTTGTTGCTGTTGTAAGGAAAGAGGATATGAGTGTCTTGACAACTAAACCGAATCGCATTAAATATGATTACGGTGATGATGACGATGATGATGGTGAAGTATAAGTTGTTGCTGATGGTTATGACGGTTGTGACTGCTTTTGGAAAGTGTTGGTAAAAAGCATACTTTATCACTGCAAGACTGAGTGCCTTTGCAGTCAGTCGTTTACTGTTTTCTTAAGCACTTCTTTACTTTTGAAATTATTTTAGAATGATGGATGCTACTAAATATGAGCAATTTTATGTGTTGTGAAAATAATAGCAGATCATAATGTATTTATTATGTATACTTTTTTTTTTGGTTTTTTGTTGCATGGCGAGTGATGAGGAAAAAGTAATTTCCAATTTCTTAGAAGCTTAAAGTCGCCATTTAATTGGAATCATTATGTATTAATCATTTGGAGATTTCGTTAAATCGCATTTTCATTACTCATTTCAAAAAAAAAAAAAAAAAATAAATAAATAAGTTATTTCCAAAACTCTCTAGAAATGTTATTTTATGTTTGCGAGCTATAGGTCCCACTATTTACTTTATTTGCCAATATTTCGCTCTCCTTTAGGACAATAATATATAGGTAATAATATTTAAAAATATTTTTCCTGTTTTTCGTTTGTTGTTTGGATAGCTTCTGAAAAAGCTATCTGAAGGAGAGCGATATATTAGCAAATAAAATACATAAATAGAGGGATTTATAGCTCGAGAAAAAATAAAATAATATTAAAATTAAAATTAAAATGCTAAATGTATTTTTTTTTTTTCATTTTAAAACTAAAAAGGTCGAAAAATCCACAATTATTTTTAAATTGAACTAAAAGAAGGGTCAAATAAACATAATATGTATTTACACATTGTTGGCCTCATGTAGAAAGGCCCAAACCCACAATTTTTTCAATCTGAATTTCATGATGAATGATAATTCCGTGAGAGTTTTTTCTCTTTTCCCATTCCTCTTATTATGCTGATAAATTACTTAGGAATTTTTTTTAACCTTCCCTGTTTTAGCCACATCGAGGGGGAAAAATAGTCGGCGGAGGCAAAAATAGGTATTTTAAAAACAACGGATTTTTGTTTTTTCCTATAAAAAATTTCGATATTACCAACTTTTATTTTTTTGTTTCTCAGATAATTTACGATTGGAGGAATTTTTTCTCGAGAAACGTATTTTCTTTAGGAATAAAATTCCTTGAGAATATTCATGATTTCAATTAAGATTCAATAGCTAATGAAAGACCACAATTTTTTCAATCTCCAGGTTTTAAAATAATATTTCAATATAAGATCCTATGGCTAGTGAAAATATGCCAACACTCTGAGTTTGAAAAGAATGCGAAGTAGAGTATTTTTACATAGTCCTAACGTTATGTAAGTGTGTGTGTGTGACAAAAGTTAAAGTCAAATGCCAAATACGACAGGAAATAAATCCCAAGAAGAAACAAAGCCAATTTCTGCACACAGCCAGTCTTTTAATCCTTAATTGCTGCTTTTCTACTTAGTTTTCTTTTCATTTACTTAAAACATTTCTATGAAATAAAACAATAATACATACATACATCTTTTTAAAGAGAATGAGTATGTCGTCCTGCTGGATTGGGAGAAAAAAAAACGTTCATTCCTTTTTATAAAGCGTTAATTGTTTTATAGTTGTGATTGTGCTCGCTGTGGCGTTAAGATGACAAATTAGCTAAACTTTAGTTACTTTTATAAGATTTCCTCCAATTATGTATGTACATATGCATATAAGCATGCATGTGTGTGTAGAGATGTATGTATTTATATAAGTGACGAAGCCAAGCGACAAGTGGCTGGCAATGAAATGATTTTGCTTAAAAAATTCTAACCGTCTAATTCATAAAAATTATAACAGGTTTATAAAGCTCTTATTTGACAGATTGTCCATACAAATATGTCAAATAACAGTCTTATAAGCCTGTAATAATTTTTATGAATTAGGGGGTAAGCCTTTTCCAGGTCTTATAAATTTACTTAGCGCAATCGCGAAAATTCTCAGAGAATTTACTTATCATATGAAATATTCTTCTCGAGAAGAAATTCCTTCAATTACACAGAAAAAATTATCATGAAAATATATTCAACCAACCAGTTGCTTGAAAATATTTCTCTTTCCAACAAACATTTTTACTATATCTATTAAATTATTGTTTAATATTACAATATTGGATTTATTTTTCAATAAATATGCTACAAAATTTGTGACTGATTTTAAGAAATTTTTACGCCGTTCACCCAGTATAAGGTCTAAAAGGCCTCTTTATTTTTTTTCAATGTGGTAAAGCAATCAAATTGTTTTTTTTTTTTTCAATAAAAAAAAAATTTTTTTTTTTGATAATCGTTTATGACTTGTCATTATTTTTAATTCCGCACTTGTGGTGTTTATTCCACTTTACTGCGCTGTTTTCCCAAAAATAAAAATGTTTACAAATTTCACAGCAAATATCAAACAAATTTTTTGTTTTATAAATAACAATAAAAAAATATTTACTTACCACCGCCATTTTTATAACACAAATAAGGAAATCGCCATACGTTTGCTAAATCGACTGCAAATCCTATAACGGATAGAAGGAAATCGACTTTGCCGCTCCATGTTTCACGTTCATCGGGATTATCGCTGACATCGCGTGGCGTTGGTGTCTTAGCTATTTGCCTGTTAGTCGGTGACATCGCCAAGGCGATGTCGTCTTCTGCGGCCTCTAAATCTGAAACGAAAAATGCAATGGAATAAACTGTTAGAAGAATTAGAATTTTTTAGATTTTAGCCCATACTAAAATTGATGCAGAACATGAGAAATTTTCAAAATGCAAAAATATACTAAAATCACTTAATAAAAAACTGTAAGGAATCTCAAACAAGTCTGTCTGTTTTGTAAGCCAAACGTTTTTCACAAAACGAAAATTTTTTAAAAACGTTAAATGATTATATGGTGCTCTACAAATTACTCGCTTTGCAACTAGTTTTATGAACTATTTTTCAATTAAACCTTAATTGAAATTCCACACATTTATAAAACAAAGCTGATCAATATATTAAATAAATTTAATATTTAGTTATTTTGACCCCTTTTTTTCTTATATTTTATATATTTATTTGAGCTCAAGGTCTTTTGGAATTTGAGTAATTATTTTTGTCAATATTTCGCTCTCCTTCGGATAGCTTCTTCAGGACAATAATCACTGTCCTGAGAAGCTATCCGAAGGAGAGCGAAATATTGACAAAAATAATTACTCAAATTCCAAAAGACCTTGAGCTCAAATAAATATATAAAATATATATTAAATAAGGACATCCAGTAATGCGGGGCTCAGGTAGTAGGAAGACTATGCGCTGCTGCCTAAAAACAGTATGTAATTAATCATGACCTGGGTTCGAAGGAATTTGGTTGCTGATGAGCATCGTGGGGGACGTGAAACCCCAGCCATGGTATGCATCCCAGCCAATAAATCTTTAACTTTACTTTTCTTGTCTTCTTCAAAAACAAATTTGTCTTCAGTAAAAATTATTTTTAATACAAAAATTTTTTCTTAATTCTGAGGCAATTAAATTAAACTAAAGCCCCATAAAGTAGTTAACAATTGGAAATCATAAAGTTCGACTATAAATTATTTTAGTTCAAAATCTACACTTTATCAATGTTTTCTGTCTTTTTCAGCCGCCTACATATTATTAATGCTACGCAACTCGTCATTAGACTCGTAAAAAACTTAAAAGAACGTTTGAAACTTCATACAGAAACTTAAGACAGAACAAATTTTATCGTTTTGCAACACTTTTACTTTTCTTCACAATCTTCATGCCACAAGTTTTTTTTTTTTTTTTTAATATTCTAACAATGAAATGTTTCCTTTAATAAAGTCTAGTTTGAGCATTTGTGATTCTCTTTGTGTTCATGGGTATAATGGACCAAGTTGTAAAGTTTCAAAAATTCTTTTAAGTTCTTTCGAATCTACTGTCGAGTTGAATAGACAACTGAAAAAGGAAAAAAAAAAAACTAAAATATGGAATGCTTTATAACAAGATACTACATATTAAAAATTCATAAAATTTTTTACTCTAGTCTACAGCAATTTTTTCAATGCTGGGTCTAAAAGTTTTACAAGAAATGCGTTTGGATTTATCCAAATTGTTTTACTTGAAACTGCGAACAAAAATTTATAAAAATTTAAGCGGTGAAATCAACGATATGTAAAAGAAAAACTTTAATTTCTATCAAACATCAATACAGATCTTTGAAACTTGCAGGAATTCCTTAAAATATGTTACAGTATTTTTCGGTTAATTGCACATCAAAATTTGCACAATTTTTTGTTCAATTAACCGGGTAACCAATTAGCCGATACCCGTTTAATTGAACAATTCGTTCAATTACAAGAACCCTATTTAATTGAACAGTTTGTTCAATTACAGAAATCACGCATAATTGGAACCATGTACTAATGAATTAACAGAAATCGCATATGTGCACTTTAAGTTTTTCAAAATATTTTTTTTTTTACCTTAAACGAAAAAAAAAATGCAAGTAACAGCAAAAAATATACATATATGTGTATAGTAGAGATGCCACCCAGTGTTTTTCACAAATGATGTCAAATATGTATGTGCAAAAATGCCAGATTATTTTTCAATGCAATTAACCGGCTAAAAGTAAGAGGATATGTATTTTTGATGACATGAATTTTGAACGAATTAAGCGGGAAAATAAATTAACCGGGTTCAATTATCCGAGGAAATTCACATGGTGTTCGTATGCAATATTTTTTTTGCCCGGTTCAATTAAGCGTGGAAACCAATTAACCGTAGGGTCAATTAACCGAAAAATACTGTAGTAGAGCCGAGCTCTAGTGCTCACAGCAATAAATTCATAGGTGATAAGTGTAAGGCGGATGAATTAAAAAATTACTACACGATTGATCTAAACGCAATAGAGCCACAATAAACTGAGTTGTTTTTCTAAGCTGTTGTTGCCTCCTGGCAACATTTATACCCAATTTTTTTAATACAACAGTTCTCAAAATTTAAATATATTTCGTAGAAAATTCCTGTTTGGAAAAATAGGCTTCAAGAGCATACCATTTTTCTCTGGCCTTTTTATGAATTTATATCTACATATATTTATCTTAATAAAACGCATTTCTACTTATATTTCTGTTAATGAATTATAATTTATAATGTATTCATATTGCAGTTAATGTATAAAACTGTAATTTATTATATTTTCTTGATTTATAATTATTTAAATATTTAACCACAGCCACTAGATAATTGTGCATTTTTAAAATGCCTTTAAAACTGGTTGTTTGTAGCAATAAATATAACAACTTGGTATCGATCATCAATAATATTGAACTGAAAAACCTACATTGGAATTTCGAAAAATCACAGGTGCAATACATGGTGGCGTTCATTTAAAAATATGCAGCTAATTTGTTTTCTATTGCATTGGTTTCAATTCAAAACAATATAAAAAATGTTTCATTTGTTGCAGAAAAGAAAACGTCATTAAATATTTATGTTTGCACCAGAGATCTGAAGCGAGTATAATCGAGTGGCCATATTCATAAGTGCTTGTTATTCTGACTTAAATTCACATGACTATTTTCTGTGGGTCAATTTTAAAGGCCTGGAAAGATAAATTGATGAGATAATCGAAGATTTGTTGAGAACGCGGTGGTGTGCAGACGTGCCGGTACTTGATATATGTTCGACAACGTATTGTCATATTTCTACTGTACATTGGTATCAATAAAACTAATATTTGTTAAAAAAAAGGGTAGCACACCTTAATTGATGAACTTGCTTGTCCACCCTTTATTTAAAGGTGATCCTACACTCTTAGAAAATCCAACACAGCTGTGATGTATACGATGACAAGAAACATAATTTTTGGCCCCAAGACACTTTTCATCATGGGGATGTCATTATTTTCGGTGAATTAATTGCAGTTCAAATGTGAATGTAGTAAATCAATGAACGATCTATTGTCTAGTAGAAATAGAAATTTGGCAACTTTTAAAAAAAAATGTCAAACAACTGATGTTTTGCACTGTTAGATGACTAAAGTTTAAACGCTTAATTTTTTCGTTTAAATGTGGTTTGAGGATTCACTGATTTAAAGATTTCCTAGCTTAAATGTAAATTAAACCAAGCTCGAAGATGAATTTACACTGATTTTTTGGGCATAAGAGTTTCTATTTAATACTATACACTGTTTCTATTTAATACTATATTGTATACAAACGTTTAAAGAATCTGACTTCTCACCCACTAAGAGTTGGAACTTTGGTTTAGCAAAACTTTTATTTAAGTAATTTAATGTGCAGGGTCCGCAATCTAACGTTTTTTTTCAATTAGTGCTTATTTTGTGAATGGCAACACTTAGCTCATGTCTGATTTAACAGATAATTAGTTTTATCCTTCCGCTGAACGAATATGGTTGTGTATACGCTTGAACAACGCTGGGAAATATTGGGACATTACTTTGAAAATCATGGTAATGTTGCAGGATGTGTGCGAAAATTGCGTACGGATTTTGCTAGAAGAGAAGCACCGTCAGCTCTGTATGTTAGTTATCTTGTGAAAAAAGGGAAAGAAATTGACAACCTCATCGATAACAGCTTGAAAAGCCAAAACAAAGTGCGTACACCCGAGAATATTGCTGCTGTGGCAGAGTGTGCGTGAAGCGCCATCAAAACAATTGAACATTTCGGGGACATCATTGAGACGAATTTTGCATAACGAAATTTGAGAAAATATTAAGTAATTTTTGTTATAGCATTTAAAAAACAAAAAAAGTTATTTGGCGCACCCTTTAAATCAGTTTTTTATGGCATGAATAAAAAACTATGTCTACAATGACGTAAAAGTTAACTAGCGCGTGTATTTATAATTGATATAAATTTATAAAAGAGTAGTTTAAATGTTCACTGTCTTACAGAATCGCTAGCTTAAGTATATTTGAAATTAAAATTAAGTACTGCCGAAAAATGTTACATATTTTTACATAAAAAATTTGTTATGATTCCAAAATCAACATGTTTTAATGTTAATTTTTCATTTCGGTTTCTTATTTATTTCTCATCATATGCAGCGCCAAACAATACATGTTTATATTTAAGCGTCTTTCTCTCGCTCGTTTTTTTTTTTTAATTCATCTTTGACTTAATTTCTACGCATTTCAATGTAATTAAACAATTAAAATAAAAGTGGGTAGGCATTTTTTGAATATAAAACCAGCTCTTCCTGAATGATTGTGTTGGAATGAGATGCGTTGAGTACCGATTGTAGTCAAAAAGCATGTAGTTAATTCTTTAAAAAAAAAAACAAAAAACTTGACATAAATCTGACATAATTGCTAATGCTCAAGCATTACATATAAAAGCCGTAATTTGTGTATGCAATACCATTCAACCAAGCACAGCACGGCCTGGCGAGTAAAATGAAAATTATGAATAATGAATGTAGCACAAAAAATATAAGCTTTTAATTGAATACAAAAATTAATCAACATCTTTTAACAAAAGTAAGAAATTTATTTTAGCTACTGTGATCGATAACATTGTGCTTTACACACAAAAATTTGACAAGTGGGGCAGAAGGTTTATTTTTTTTTTTTGGACTAGTACTCAGGGGATGACCCCCACTTACACATTACATTGCACCGGAATCAGTAAAATAGGGGTAGTAGGAGGAAAGCTGAAAACCAGGTGTATTTATAGACGTTTGGTCAAATAAAAAATAATGAAAAAATCCAACATTTATTTTTGCAAAGTTGAATAAATCTAATTCGAGTACGCTGAGTCCAGGGTTCTAAGTGGTTCTTTTTTTAGGTTATCTTACTTTTCGAAGTATTTAAAGTTGCAAATTATGACCAAGACTAGTTTATTATTTTGATTTTAAGCTGCAAAAATGCAAGGTCTAATGAAATAAAGATTTAATTTGCTGTTACAGCAAAAATTTATCATTACATGTCAAAAATATGTCTTCTATCAGTAAGCAAGGTCTAATGAAATAAATATTTAATTTGCTGTTACAGCAAAAATTTATCATTACATGTCAAAAATATGTCTTCTATCAGTAAGCAAGGTCTAATGAAATAAATATTTAATTTGCTGTTACAGCAAAAATTTATCATTACATGTCAAAAATATGTTTTCTGCCCTTTTCGGGATGTCTACATGGCGCCACAATTTCATTAGAGCTGCCAACTTGTGGTCAGTAGACTGGTAAAACAAATTCAAAACTGTCCAGACACTTTCTATTATAAAAATATTAGAACAGGGGCCAAATTCTGGCACTCGTGATTGAACGATTTCGTTATAGAATGCTGTGTGTTTGTTGCTCATTTTGTTTTTGCTGTACATTGTTTTTATTATCGAGTATATTCGATCACGAATGCCAGAATCCGGCCCCAGAACTCGTTGCGGAGTATTGTGTTCCTTTTTCTGCTTTAGCTTTAAGGTCCCATGTCTTTTATAATTAAAACAAAGTTTTAATTATAGTGCCATGCCCTGAGTCGGCTCTAAAACTCTAGTTTAGCAAACGTTTTTCTGCACTTCGATTGTAGTAAATAAAAAACCATTTATTTTAGAAATAGAAATGTGGCAACGTTGCATAAAATGTTAAACAGCTGGGGCCAAATCGTCGCATTCGATATCGAACGAATTCCGTCACTTATGCTGTGCGTTTGGTGTTTATTTTGTTTTTGTTTTACATTATTTTTGCTCGATAGTTCATTCGATATCGAATGCGACGATTTGGCCTCTGATGTTTTGCACTATTTGATGACTGAAGTTTAAACGCCAAATTTTCTGCGTTTAAATGCGGCTTAAGTGTTCACAGATTTAATGATTGACTAGTTTAAGCGTAAATTAAAACAAACTCAAAGAAGAAATTGCCATGCTTTTTTTGGCCATAATATTATTGGAATATAAAACTACTACAAATCCGTGTTAAACAATTTAATTCTCAGTGACTTGAAATAAAACCTCGAAAAATTTCATTTTCACTAAATAAAGAATTTCAAAACTAAAAAAAAAAAAAATTTACATTGATTCTTTATGTTACTTTTACCTGGCTCAGGTTTAACACTTTTATAGCTATTTTTAATGTGCATTGTTTCTACTTTATTTAAATTTTTAGCTTTAATGACAATTGGTTTTTTATTTAGTGTAAATTTTGTAACACATTTTCTCCGCCGCTCTCAATGCAGTAACGTTCTTAACACAACTTATTCGCTCTTCCAATCGTTGACAACTAATTTGATACAACAAGTGGAGCGGACACAACAAACTCAATACAAAATACTTTCATATCCAACAGATACTTTACCCTGGTCAACATAATTTGCATTAAATGAGATTTTGTTGTCTTTTTTGTAACGTTTTTGTTGTGACTAAACAAAATTATTTAGATGCATATTTTAGTTTAGGCATAATAAACGATTTTCAAAGCTGTAATAAAAAATTGTTACTGCAATGAAGAAACAGTTTCTCTTTTTTTTTTTGGTTTTTTTTTAACTGAGTTTAAGCAAAATTTTGCAATACATTTAAAATTAGAGCTAGTTTACCTTCGAATTTGGTTTAATTAACGTTTAAGCTGGTCTTTAAACCCATGAATACTTAAACCGTTTAGCGTTTAGCTGATTTATCAACAGGTGAACTAGCACCTTCGAATTTGATTTAATTTACATTTAATATAAACTTTAAATTCGTGATTACTTAAACCGTATTTAAACGAAAAGAGTTCATCATCAAACCGCTCAAAACATCAGCTGTTTGACATTTTTTCCAACTTTAGCAAATTTCTATATCTAAAAGCTATCAATAATAAATAGTTCACTGATTTACTGTAGTCAAATTTAAACTGCAATCACATCACAGAAAAGTTTTGTTAAGCTAAACCTTTAACTCCACCTGATTTTTTGTACATAAATGGCAGCTCTAATTAAATATGCAGTTTTTACTATTGCATCAGAATTTAATTATTTTTCATCTTTCTTTTTAAACAAATGAAAAAAAAAACTTTGCATAGATATTTTGACATTTTTTCATTTGTATACCATTTCATTTTGCTTGGTCATTATTAACGCTATTGCTTCGCAATGGCTGAAAAGATGATTGACTTTTAATAAGTAATAAAATGGAATTGAAGAAAAGTATAGACAATTTCATTAGCTTGAAAACTTCTTTGAACTTTGTTACTTCTCAATAATGAATACAAAGTAAAAGCATGAAATGGAATCTAATTTTATTATTAATGTAATACAAGTGTAAGTATTTTAACGAAGAGCTTAGTAAATAGGCCTTAAAAGATATTTTAGAGTAATAGCGAGACTTCAGACGGTAATATCTTTTAAAAAGTAATTGTCTGACAGAAGTACAGTCAGTAATTTTGATAGAAAGAAGCTAGATACAATAAAACAATTTTTAAGCTTTTAGAAAACATTAGTACAGAAGAGATTATTTTTTTTATAAAATTTGTTTGCTTTAGAATTGCTGCATAGAAAAGGCACTGAAACAATATGGCTTATATTATGGGTTCGAATGACGTACACATTGAGGGAATTTGAAAGAAAAAAAATGAAAATTGGTCGACAATTTTTTAATTGAAATTTTTATTATAAGAAATTATTTATTTTTTATTTATATACTGTCTTGCTCATAATAGATATTTTAGGTTTATTAAACTCTTATTTAACAGATTTTCCATAAAAATTTGTCAAATAAGAGCTTTACAAACCTTAAATAATGTCTATGAATAAGCGAGTTGTTCTGTAATTAAACAATAATAACAATAATTTATTACAAATTTATTAATAGTGAGCGCTAGCACCTTGGACCATCAGCTGATATTTTGAAGATTTTTCTTTTTTACCATGTTAAATATTATTATATGTATGTATATTGCCCTGAAAAACTAGCCGCAGGAGAGCGAAATAAAGGCAAATAAAACTAATAAATTAAAGGGCACCTGAAGCTCGAAAAAATAAAGTAATATTAATGTTAAATATGTATGTACAAGCTTCCTTAAATTTGATTTACAATTGCTGATTACTATTTTCGGAATTTAGCTCGAATTCACTTCCTCAGAATTGAGAGATTTTTTTTTTGTTGTGATAAAACTGGAGTGATCAATATTTTTAAAGAAGATAAGGATAACAAGGCTAAAGACTTATTGGCTGGGGTACATACCATGGCTGTTTCCATCGTCCACCACGATGCGGAACAGCCATAAGTGTGTCAATATTTTGCAGAGTAATTGTATTTTTGATGCATTATAATTTTAATAATTTGAGTTAAGAGTTCAGGAAAAGGCAGCAGCCAATCCATCACAAGACCACGAGCAGCATGTTTGGTTCTGGAATGAAATCATTTGGAAAAAATTCTGCCGGTTTTTTGATGTGTTCAAGACTTGAATTTTTCTCAAGAAATTTTTTTCCATTTTCAGATCTAAGCCAGCTGGTACCATTCCTCAAATTATTTTAGATATTTCAAATTTTTGATTGATTAGAAGTTATTTTGAAAATCTTATCGGCTTGCTAAGAAATACCGACGGCTAAAGAAATTGCAATGCTACTTTTTTTCAGGGAAGAATTTCGAAAACAAATATGTAGTTCATTTTTTAAACGGGTTTTTTATTAAACACTCAATTCTGGTTTATTCACTTCTATTTTCAGTCATAGACTGAACCTGTTCGAGCAAAGTAAAAAAAATTATTTTTTCTGACCTTTGTTTTTGATTTCTTAAACATATTTATGCGAATGCTCGACTAATTTCGTTATCAATAAACTGGCAGCTAATATGTTTTATTTCATAATTTTTCATTTCACTCACCTTGAAAGTTCTAAAACAAAATCAAATACTATTCCCAATTCATATTCAATTCGAACTTACACTGTTTAAAGTAAAAATTTTCAAAGTACTCTTGCTTAAAATTAAATATTTAAAAACAATATAAAATATGCATAAATACAAAAATGTTGTACATTTAACATTAAATTAAGAACAATTTTGATAAATAAAATAAAATTTTCAAGAGAATAGTTTTTCAAAGCAAACAACACTTTAATATGAAATTAAAATTAGGATTTTTTTTTTTTTTTTTGATTTTCACTTTTAAGCTTAATTATTATTATTTCTTAAGTTTTGAAAACAACGGTAACTGGTAAACGAATGTGATTTTCTTCAGCAGGACATGGCTTTTTATACCATTTTTTGCAACAAAGTGGTAAGAAAATGTGCAAAATAAAAGACGTGCAACGCTTGCGCTGTGCTGGTGTGAAGATAGAAGTTAAAGAAAATGTTGTGTAACAGGTGCTTTGAGTGTACAGAGATTTTTAGCCATTTTCCGAATGCGTACATACATACATATTTACATTTAGATGTACTGTAATGTACTAAAAGCAAATATGTATGAGCTTTGTATTCTAAAAGCTTTTGTACATTAGTGTTGCCAGGGGCAGATTTAAATTTGATTTTTTATTTCTTAATATATTTGTAAATTTTTCTTCATAACAACTTTTTATCAACAACTCAATGATGTTCTTATTATTCATAAAAAAGGAAAACGTATTTGAAATGAGTCTTGAGAAAATTTTGTATGAAGTTGTTGAACTAAAACTTGAAATTGATTTTAATTTTAATTTTAATGAAACTATTATTCCGGTTCTCAAATTCAACACGAAACCCCCAATTAATTTTATCTAGAATCAATAACTCTACGTTTGAAAGATCATTTGAAATCAGAGTGTGCAGACTCTACAATAACCTTCCCATACATCTAAGAAGTTTTGAATGTTCTATAGGAAGTTTTAAACGCAAATTGTATGAATTTTATAATTGAACCAATGTTTTCCAGCAAAGGCTTACATGTGCATAAATTGCAATCGTACAATATATATACATATATACATATGTATATGGATTTAGTTTTAGACTAATATTATTTTATTTCATGAATTCATTACAATTAACCAAATGTATTAATCAAATATGGCCCTATGGGCTCGATTATATAAATAAAGAAAGAAAGAAAGAAAGAAAGAAAGAATATGCATCTTATAATGTTTTCACACCTAAAGTTAAAATCTGGTATTAATTTTGAAATCCTGAAAATATCTTCTTGTATTCACACTACAATCTGTATAAAATTAAGTTTTAACTCAAAGTTTGTCTAATAAACGAACATCTTGTTAAAACAAAAAAGATTTTAAATATTTTTTTGTTATAAATATTTTTATAACTTCGTCGATATTTCGCTCTCCTTGAGATAGCTTCTTCAGGATAATAATATTGAAATTGTTTCCCAATATTTTATATGAAAAGAAAAATATATATGTATAATAGAACAGCCCTTTAGCTTAAGAAAATACTAATATGTAATAAAATAACTGCTATTACAGTTAAAGTAAATTTTCAAGTCTAGTGAGGAGCTGCTTTGCAGCAATGATATGTTGGAAAATAGCTATAAGCTTCTTAGATCTTTTTTTAATAAATTTCTCTACAAAAAATTATATTTTTGCTCTTTTCCACTTACAAAATTTATTTGACAAACTGTTTAAAAAATGTTCACGTTCATTTTTGTTTTGTGTGATTTTCTTTTAATTTATTTTTATTGAAACCCATTTCAAATGTCAATTATTTGCATTTTTCCTTGGCACCACTTTATATACTATATCAAAAATAATATGGCATTTCATAAAATCAACTTAAACCCAATTCGGATAAAGTTTGAAGATGGTTTTAACAAAATAATTTTGTATGATACAACCAGGTTTTAAAGATTGATTTTAATGTTAACACCAAATTTTACTTAAAACCAGCCATTGTGAAATTACTATTAGCCCGGGTCGAATTGTAGAGACAAAAATTTTTTTTCGATTTTGTGTTATTGATTTTTCGTTAATTTTTGGCATGAGGAAAAAATAGTTCAAAAAAATACCTTTCGAAAAATCGTAAGATTTTAATTTTTTTTTATAACTGTCCCTTTAAGGAGCCGTGGTACGGGGTCGGTGTGTAAAAAAATATTGGGAGAAAAACATTACTGGGGGTTGGCCTCACATTTGACTTCTTTACAGACGCCCAGAGCCCTTTAAGAAGATGTTATTTTATATGAGATTAGAGTTTATTTTTCAAAGTTCAAAAGCAGTGTAACGCCATTTTGCATAGACTTTTCTAAGCACGACAGAATTCTATTACTGCAGGACTCCAGGTACAATAATTATGTTCGAACATAAGCAATAGCGTCGGCAGAATAACAGTAAAAATATGTATGTTCATGTTTGAGGTTATGTTTTGGGGTATAGAACACGTATCGTGTATTAAAATAAAACAAATAAAAAGTATTCACTTACGAAATTCTACGTTTTTCTAGGTTTTTATTTTCACCTATTTTCATTCTCTTTAGAAATTTATTTGATCTAAACACTTTAATTTATTTAATTGCAACACTTACTTAAACATTTCTGGCACAAACTAGTTTAAACTCTCACTAAAAATATGTATCACAGTAATTACCAGCAAAATTTGGCAGTTTATGTTCAACACAGTTTTCTGAAAATAATCTTGAATAAATATTTCGCAATATAGTACTTGCAAATAAATGGTTTTGCGGTCCATCAGTGAACAAAAACAGGTTTTTGCAATAAAATGTTAGCTGTGAACATAATTATTTCCCAGTTTATTTGTTGTGGAGACCCGCAGTTAGATTTTGTAGCAATTTCCAGTGAATTGTGCGATTGTGTACGATAAATTTTTTTTGCAGAAGACTACGGATGGCGTCGTCTAAGTTGAGTGTGTAATGTAACGGAGAGAAATTGAGAGAAAATATGAATGCAAATTTGCAGTCGTATGGCTCTTTTTGTTTTTCAAACATTTTCAAAAAACCATCACACATGCTTAGATCAGGGATTCATTTTTACGCATTCGTTTTATTTTTGATTTTTCTTACGAATCATGTAAAGCTCAAAAAATATGTCTTATGATTTCTACTCTCTAGTTTCAAAATGCTAAAGAATTTTCATATTTTCTCTGTGAACGTACGTAAAGTATTAACGTCTCAGTCACTTAAAAATTATAAAAAATTAATAACTAAATTTGGCATATGACTGCTTCAACGTTACAGAACGTATTATTTATTTTTCAAACAAGCAAAAAAATGTAGGCATAGTCTTATATTTTGACGCCTAGAGATTTGATTATAGAAGCACACTAAAACAAAAAGCTTTAAGTTTTCATCTGTTCTTTAACATTGACCATCAATGTTAACATGAATATGTAAAAAAGAAAGCTTTAAAAAGTTATTTTAACATTTTAATTTAATAACGATTTAAAAGCATTTTTTGCTAAATTTTCAAAAACGAAAATAATTTATTCCTGAGAGGACAACGACCTATGACTTAGAAATGCAAAACTGACTCTAATCTTGAATAATTATATAAATTGACAAAAAAAAATTTTTTTTTTAATTTTCCTAGCAAATGACGTAGATTATAACACAGAAAAAAATTATTATTGAAATTAAAAAAAATATAATATCAACTAATTAATTATTGGATTGATAAAATGAATTCATGATATCTATGAAATTTCATAGACGAAATGAAAAAGTTTATTTTTAATATTAATGAAATGTCATTATTGAAATATCATTGTCATTAAAATAACCATTAGAATTAGTAACCAAAATGTTTTTAGCATAGAAAATATTTACAATTGTAAATTATTTATAATTATAAAGAAAATGTCCATCGACTAAAATATATTGTTTTCCGGAGATATAATAGATATCTGTTGATTTGTTTCTTTTCAGGCAAAGAACTTGTTTTTTCTCGACTCGCTTTTAGTGCCCAAATCGCCCTTTAAAAGGGGCAATTTGACAAATGCGGCATTCCATAGAACTGCATAGAAAACCCCTTCGAAATGCACAATTTGTTTTTGCTGTAGTATTTTCTGCAATATTTATTGTGTATAAAATTTGAAAACAGAAATATTTAGTGAAATATACTACAGACTGATCTGAATTTGCAGGTTTATCAAATATTAAACCAGTTGTGCATCTCAGGGGGTTTTCTATACAGTTCTACGGTATGCAATGTTAGTCAAATTACAACTTTCAGGGGATAATTTCGAAAAACCTGCAAGTGCAGATCGTTTTATAGTCTTCTTCTCTAAATATTTCCGTTTTCAAATTTTGTTCACAAGAAGTATTTTAGAAAATACAGTATTATTTCTTGTGTACAAAATTTAAAAACGGAAATATTTAGAGGAAAAGACCGCAAAACGATTTTATTTTAATTTAAATTAGCCAAAAACTTTTATTGCATATTTAAATCCTAGATCACAAAAGGCAATTCTTGGGAACTTCTCTTTTAAACTTGCTTTCGTGTCTACACAGGACAATTTTTGCAGCAATTTTTATGACAATTTTTGTGTTTCCTTTAGCTTTTATTTTCAGGCAATTTGACGCATCCTTTTATTTTATGTTAGGAAAAGCAAAAAAATATACAAAACTCTCAAGCTTAAGAATTGTCCAACTAAAATTGCCTTGTGTGATCTTGCTCTAAGCAAATTATTTCTCAATTAAGTCGGTATGAAGATGACGACTCACCAACATATGTCATAAAAAGGACAATTTATTATAGCCATATATAGAGAATATACATATATTTAATATATTTATTAAATATCATTTTTACAGGCATGGCTAAACTTCTTCTGTGCAGCAACAACAACAAAAATTCATTAAGTAATCAATGCACTTCTTTTATTGCTTTATTCAGCAATATCAATCTCGCCTGCCGTTCATAAATATATTTCCGCAAAACAGAAATGTGAAATTGTCGCGGTCATTGACTCGTGTCTATAAATATTTCTTCTTTCTTTCAATTTCGAATTACCATTGCAGTAATAATTTAAATTGAGTCAAAATCATTTTAACACTTTCCAAATAGCAAATCATATATGTGAATTTCAACACCATCCCTTTGTACACATGTGGGGCATGGTTTGACTCTCGATGATGATTGTGTCTAGTAGAATGTCTGCTTGCGAAAAAGAAATAAATATTTAATACTAAAAAGAAAATATATACGTACATACACACACACACACACACACATGTACATACATTTCAACTACATACAATAGTATAATTAAATAGAAATTATATTATTAATAAAAAAAATTAAACAAGAAATTAGTTGCTAAAGACTAATAGAAGTATTTCTCTCTGATTTTTCGTTATGCGGCATTTTATGAGAAAAATTCTACATGATTTCGAAAAGCGAACAAGATGTGCAGTAGAAGAAAATGAGATCGAGAACAAAACAAGGGAAACAATGTCCGAAAATGCTAAAAGCAAGAAAACAATTTCTGCATATAAAAATTTATTTTTATTGCCAACCCAGCAAAGTTTTGAAAGTGAAAGTCTTAATAAAACAAATAAAAACTCAATTGCTAATATATAACAAGCAACAAAAAGTATGTATGAATTATGCAGGAAAAGAGCATAGAAAAAATATACACAAGGCGCCTTACGGCACTTTGCTACTCATAATTGTGAGCAGTGGTCAGGGTGAGAAAAAATTTCAAAATGTTCAAAAATAATGCTACATTTTTTTTACTATTTTTTACACAGTCATATACATACATTGTGTTTATTTTTTTATATTTTCTCATTATATTCCCGGCAAATAACAATTGGGCCAAAAGAAATCAGAAAAGAAAGTTGCTCTTATTTTTGCAAATGGCGGCCCATCTATGTTTAGATTTATAAACTAGACCAAACAAGCTAAGTAAACTAGAAATCTGCAGAATACAAGTGTACAAGTCCCCAAGAACGCGTGTCAAGAATCGTGTCAATGACGAAGTGGACGATTTTTCGACCAAAATCATAATGAGCGTTTAAACTCGATTTTCACCTCAGCAGTTACGTGAACAAGCAAAACTATGTCTTCTGGGTTATGGGTGATGCAATCGCTCAAAGTGGCAGCATGGTGCACGACTACGCGCCATAGGGCGATGTTAACCGGGATTTTTTCTGCCGCAATTTGACGTATTACGTATGGAGGACATGTAGTTCCAACAGGACCGAGCAGCGGCACACACTGCGCTAGCCACAACCGGTAATCTGATAGCCAAACAACATAGGAAGACTTCTTTTGACCCATTTGCTTCTTAAATTAGTAAATTTTTTCCGAACAATTTCCTAATATTTTGACTTAAAAACCTGACAAATACATAACACAAACACAAAAACGGGTACAAATGAGAGAAAGAATATAAAGTAATTCCACCAACAAAATGCATGAAGTGTTTGTTGCTGCTGTGTTTTATTGAGGTACCTTGGTTTTACCATTTTGCCCGAATAAAAAGTTCCGTGAAATGGGAATCGCAATTGTCTAGCTTATGAGAGTGCTCATCCACCCAATGTACACAATTTTCAAAGCAAAAAACACTAAGGTATCTTTATACCAGGTGGCCCTACAAGAGCAGCTGACCATTGCTTCTGGTCGTTGAACTGTCAAACTGCAGAATTACACAACACAAGCACACAAACATGAACAAATGGGGAGAGAACATAAAGTAATTTCAACAACAAAATACGTAGTGTTTGTTGGTGCTGCGTTTGTTGTAGTTATGCTACTAGTATACAAAAATAAGAATAAAAATATACATTCATATGTATATGAAATTTATAGCACTAAACAAATGCTAAATAATGCTAAAAAAAAAACCCCTCAAAAAATGCTCAAAGAAAAATGAACTGCTAAGTCAAAATAAATAATGCCAAATTTAGCTGTGAAAATGCTAAATGTGAGCTACTCTTTGGGGTATGTATGTATTTGAGTTGCCAAAATTATGGTAAATTTCATCTCATTTTGGAAGAATTTTATGTTTGTTCTCATTTACACGAACTTTAGCCAAGAAGTACAATATTTTACACAAAAATGTTCAAGAAACTTTGAATAATTCATTTGAATAAGGTTTGTAGAATTCTACGTATACTTTACTAAAACATACGAAAAAAAATCTTTACTAAAACATAAATATTTAATTTAATCAGCCAACATATTTTGCTGGGTTATTCATATTGAGCAGAAACAACAGATTTTCATCAAATCATGTTCGAAAACATTTTTCATTTCTACATCAGTTTTCTTTAGATTTCCCTGCGGCGCGGTCTTTGAAAGAAAATGAAAATTGCTCGCTCGTTGAAACTACGCATTTTCTGAGTGCCTGAAATTGCATTTTAAAAATAGCCATCCCACACCACTGCTTGTGGTACAGCGAACAAATACATAAATAAATAAATAAAAAAATAAAATCATAAAACAATATAACGATATGATTAAAAACATAATAATTTTAAATTTGAATTGTTTGCATAGAAAAAACTTGCAACAATTAGCAAAGGATCCACGAGTTTTGTAACAACGTAATAAATTTAATTCTACAACCAAGTGAAATATTGATTAAATTTTTAAAATATTAAACAAAAACTTATACAACATATAAACAAATTTAGCAATAAATAAATTTGTATACATATGTACATACATACATACATATTTATATGCAAAGTGTGTCTTTTATATAATTTTATTTTTTCTATTTTGTGTCAACGAAAAATGGTTCACATTCAAACATTTTTGATTTTTGTTTCGTATAAAGGAATGCATAAAACAGAAATATACGAGTTTGTAAATTCACTTTTTTTTGGTTTATTTTAATTTCGAAATAATTAAAAATAGGATGTATTTACAAATTACACTTTAAAAAGTTTTCAAGAGTGCCGACAGCAACAATTAAAAAAAAATTCAAAGACAAACTCAAATACACATCTCTATTTGATGATTTAAAGGATTATGGCCTAAAATGAAATGATTGAAATTCAAATTAATGTGAATTAAAAGTGTAAGCAATAATTTTGGTTCAATAACAACCCACAAATTTAAATGCTTTTTATTTTATTTTACAATCATTAAAGCCCAAATATTATTACGATCGCAAACGTAATACATTATTACGCTTCGTAAAGATTCCGAGTTTGGCCTAATTCTGGACCCGCTGAATCTGCTTTTTGTATTGAATTTTAAATCTTATTTTACACCATAAATCTTAAATAGCGCAAAGTGTATTCAAAGCTTATTTTTTCTTATATACATATTTGTTTACAGATCATGTCTTTAATGAATACCAAGGCAGTCTTAGTAGATACAAACACTAGAAAAAATTTTTAAAATATACACAAAAACACCCATAGTATGTACCCACCCAGTAAGTGTTCAAATTCACTTTTCACTCCAAGTTGATCATGTGATTAAATACACACAGTCAATAATCAAGAGCTCAGGTGGCGATTTTGCCAGGAAAAAAATTATCTTTTCGAATGAATGTCATTTTCATCTTGGGGCGTACGCTGATAAGAGAAATTGCGGTATTTGGGTGCTCAGAAAACGCATACTTGGTTTTACAGAAGCCAATTCATCCATTGCGAGTGACTGTTTGATGCAGTTTGTGGAGAGCTCATATTTCTATATAATAACGACCGCACAACCATCATGGTCAATGGAGAAATCTATAGCAACAAGATAAGTGCCGACTCTTCATGATATTGATGTGAACGACATTTGGGTTGAACACGAAGGAACACATTGACACACATGCCATGTCTTAATCGATTTATTACTTCAACTATCCAAAATCGTGATATCAATTGGCCGGCAAGAAGCTGCCATTTGACGACGTTGGGCCGTGAGGCGCGGTTAAAGGCAAGTGTAATGCCGCCAAATTAGAGACAATTGAGCTCGAAAAAGTGTTCGAAAATTGGTCCAATAGAGTGGAGGATTGTGAGGCCAGTGGTTTTTGTTTTATTGCATTTATAAATTTAGTCTTTTAAATGTTGTTGTATTTTTAAATGTTATATTTGTTTTAAACGCGTTTATGCACAAGAACAAACAGTTGTAATATCGATAAACTGGCAGTTAATTTTTCTTTAAATAGATTCGTCCTTACTTAGATATGTATGTATGCGTATACGAAACAAATATTGTATATACATAATTTTCTACCAGATAACACTCATACGCCACCTCGGTGTTTCAATACAAAAAAGGTGAAACTTTTCTTTGGCATAGTACATCCATATAGATTTTTACAATTATTAAATGCATATTTTTTAAGATTTAGTTCGATCTTACTTTTTAAAAAATTGAGAAGAGTAGGTAGGCTTTAATGCAAGCTTGAAGCCTTTATAGCTGGCGAGCATACCATGGCTGTTTAATATTCAGTACAGCGATCATCAGCAAATAGTCTTCTAACCGACATAAATCATATACATTGATTTTATGTATATGTTGTCATCAAACGAGTTCAATATTAATAAGATTTATAATGATCTACGTATGGTCTCCGAAGAATAAATTTTAATATGAACACAGACGAACGGCCAATGACTTATGACAATGAATTTACTATAACAGCTAATTGAAATGTATTATTTTAGATTTAAAATGGTTTTGCTTCCGTTTCACACAGCTATAAGCAGCTGACATTTCGTTGATGCTACTCAACTCGTCAGTCGACTCGAAAAACTTAAAAGAACGTTTGGAACTTCACAACTTATTCCATTACTCCCATGAACTAAATAGTTAAAAATTTGGCTGATTATGATTCATTTATTGGACCAAATATTTTCCATAAAAGTCAAAATGAGGATATGAAATTCAGGAGTGTATTATTTTGAAATGTGTGACTATATATTAGAAAAACATTAAAGCAAAAGTCATAAATGTCAAAATGTTATTTTTGTTAATATTTCAAAAGAGATTGTCTGGCAATTACCAATAAATTTAGCACAAAAAAGAAATACTATTAAAATATTGTTTATTATACATTAAACGATCTTTAATATTCTGTTTACTGTGTCAAATAGAGAATGTGAGTAATTAAAAATCCAAGAAAAAGTGTAAGAATTAGAGGGCTAATAGTAAAAGAGTTTATCTAAATTTGTTTGATAGACACATAGAACAAATTTGAAATTTCTTTTTCAAAAAATGCAAACATATTTATTTCACAGAATATACAAAATTAGTCAAATATACATATATACATACAATACACATAAATATGTACATATTGTTCAGATCATTGTTTTTATATGTGCATATGTTTATGTTTTCTATTCTTTTCGTTTTCGACAACATTTGTTTAAACAAATTTTCTTAAACACACCACACCGTGTGTCACTCATTCAAAGCCGTTTCTATTTAAATCTGTGCCAAGATTTCTATTACATTATTGTGTATATTTTTTATTTATCGAATATTTGTAGCGGCGCACAGCAAAAATATTTACTTTCTTTAACGAGATATACATACATATGTAGGTATGTACAATAGGCCGGGTCGATTTAGCAATCGATCGAAAAACTCATTTTCAAGGCGTCCAAATTTCAATATTTTTGTATAGGAGCGTCCCTAAGAAGGCGTAATCTGGATTCGGTGTGTCCGAGAAAAAATTTGGAAAAAATTATTGGGGGCTGGTCATACATTTGACACCGCTACGGGCACCTTGAGGCAATTAAGTGCCGATTTCTCTGGAAGAAGTTGTGTATTTATTTAGCATTACGAGATTTAATAGTTTAGCGAGTTGAAGACCAAAAAGCAAGTTGTCAGTACTATGAATAAGTAGAAAAAATTTATAAAAATTATGTTCATCAAAATTTTTTGTGAAGAACAATATTGAAACTGTTGCACTCATTGCAGAAAAGAAAACGGAATTCATTTTCGAGAAGATAAAGTACTAAACACCAATAATTTCTTTCTCCCCAATATTGTTTTCGTACCCACTGACCCTGTACTCCGCCTCCTTCAGGAGGACTTCCAAGCAAAAAAAACAAAATTAAATTAAATCGGAAGCCTCGAAAACGTTTTTTTATAAGTCATAGAGGAATTTCTTGCCATTCCAAAAGCAATCGAAAAATGGCTTGCCAAATCGACCCACTCTAGTGTACATACTTCTATGTAAATAATGTAAAATTCTGTTTGCAAACATGAATGAATAAATTAGGCATCTTTTAGGAAGCTAAAAATAACCTGATGGGACAACCGGTGCTAACTAGAACGTTTTGGTATATTTTTTTTGTCGGCAAAAAGTAAAGAGCAGAATACTTTTATATGTAGAAAGTAATTCAAAAGGTCTGATAAAAAGAATTTATGCCAATACCAATAAATAATTAATTGTTTTAAACATCAAAGCATCAAGTTTATATCACATAACTTGTGTACATACCTGTGTACATGCGTACAGGTATATATGTTCACATACATATATCATTATTTCTACTATAGCATATTTTGTTTTAGAGGAACTGATTATTTCCAAAAAAAAAAAAAAAATATGTATAGTAACATTTTCAGTCTTCTTTACTTTTGCGCAAATAGTTCCCATTTTAGTGGATAGAAACTAGGGATGGAAAGGTCAGGACTTCAATTTGAGTTCAGTGCCAAAAATTATTGCAACCAAAAATGTACGTATTAAGAAGACTTGAACAACGGTATGCAAAGTTTATGACCCGATTATCATTTACGAGACTCAAGTGTTGTATTGTTTCAGCTACAATGCAACATATAAATTTTTATATCCTTTGCTAAAAGGATATAAAAATTTCACAAAAAACGCCTTTTTGAACGACGTTTTTGAAGCCATTAGACAATTTATTGACCTCAATTTTGAATTATTCGGCTTTTAACTATTTAATTACTGTAGGATGTATGAAAACTAATTTACTACTAAATGTTGTTTTTTAGTGTAAGAATTTACCTTGTTTTTATTGCATGTGAAAACCACATGTTCAGGTGTGTAAAAGTTGATACAATTGAGTTTAACACAATTTGGAATGGAGAAGGAAAAAATTCTGTTGGCGAAAACAATTTTTATGCTCCACTTACGTTGAGTTTTGCTTTTATTTGCGAATGAAGAAATGTTATTGATCTTTAGCGAAATAATGAAGAAGAAATTTTTTTTAACAATTGACTTCAGCATGCATTCATACTCGTATGCTTGTTTGTGTCGATAATTAATGACATACATAGATGCCCACGAATCATTGGTGTTAGTGAATGTGTATTTGTGTGTATGCATTAAAGGAAATGTAAAATTTACTTTAGTGAGTGTTGTTGTTACTCCTATAATTTGCGTTGCTTGAGTGCCAGGTACGCAAAAGTTGGTACAGTTTTACTTAACACAATTTAGAACCTAAATATGCAATAACACCCCCAAGAATTTAATTAGTGCCATTGGTGGATACTTTTAATGAAAATATTGAGTTGTAGTTAAGTTTTATTTATTTTAAGCAATTATGTTGCTTAAAAATAAAATACAACTTTGTGTTTCAATATCAATTGAAACTCAGCAAAACCTTAACAAAAACTATTGATGTATCGTGTCATGTGTTTGCCATTCAAACTTTAAAAAAACGGTTCATGGCCAATAGAAATATTTTTTTATAAAATTTTTGAAAAACAAAAAAATTTTTTAAAAGATGCAACAATATCCATATTACTTAGCATGGTCATTAAAGGCAAAAAATAATGAAAATTTCCGTCACCGTACCATATAGTCGAGACATAGCAAACGCCGATTTCTCCAGAAGTTGGGCCTGTCTGTGAACTTAAACAAATTTTGGTGCCAAAAAGTAAATGTTATAATAACAGACAAACAATAAAAACTTTCGCCATCGGTCCATGTATAGCCGAGATGTAGCCAAAAGCGATTTCTCAAGAAGTTGGACTCGTCGTGAACTAGTGAACAAGTTTTGGTGCCAAAAAGCAGATGTTATTATTTTATTACAGTTTTTGGTGCCAGGATGACAAAAGCAAAAAGTTCTGATATTGATTTATATTCATCTTAGAGCTTAGGATTAGAAGTGTTTACTATTATTATTATTATTTTTTAATATATTTTACGCTATAGATGGTGTACAATGACATGGAAGTACCCATATACATACGTTCAAGCGTATGTGCATTTCTGCATTGTAAAACATTTACAACAAATGAAACATTTTTTTAAGTATAATTATAACAGCAAGAATGAACTGTCGAAGATTTATGGACACATTCAACATGGAAGGAGTCCATAAATAATAAACAATAATTTCATTTTTGGAAAAGTTAAAAAAAAAAAAAACAATCGTAATGTCTCCTACAAGCCAAAAACCATAAATGTACTTTTCTATAAATAAATTAGCGAAATCTGTTTAATAATAAGTATATAATTGTTTATTAGTACTTCCTTGTTTTTTTTTTTCTTGTATTTATATTTATCAGGGAGTAAAAAAAGAAAGATAAAAAATATCAAGGAAATTAATTTTTAACAAAGGATGCAGACGTAAAACACTTAAACTGGCGAAGCTTGTTAAAATTGCCCATTAATTTTCTTTGTACACAGGCAAATGTCTGCGTAGAAATTTTTTTATTTCCTATTAATTACCTCAAATTAATCTTTGTTCCAGGAAATTACTGTTGAAAGTCTTTAGCTTAAAATAAACTATTGTACAATAAACAAAGTGAACATAATTTATTTTCAATAACTAAAAGAAGGCACAACAATAAACAGCTTAATCCCGCAACTAAGTGATAAAGAAAATACCGAATCATATCAGCAAATGTGAACTGACAGTTTCAATGAGAATTATAAAATAATTATAAAAACAAAAAAGTTTAGTTAAAATTGTTAACCGGTGGTACCACATGACCACTGCTGCAAAAGGAAAAAAATCTGCGAAATTTCTAAACGAACAAAATTATGACAAAAAGAAAATGTGTTTCGAGCTGATGCGATTTCGCCCGTGCAGTGTGTGAGTCTAAAATACGAGTAGAAGTGTCTGTGTGTGTGCAATTGAGATTTGAAAGAATATTGAAAAATAATCATCAAATTTAAAACGTGCAGGAGTTCTTAAAATAGAAATTTCTTTAACTTCTGTTTACACTGTAGAACAGCATATGTATTTGGAAATTTATAATTGAAATAAACAACAAAATGGTTATTGATTAAAGAAAAAAGGCATTTGTGTCGTGAAATTTATTTAAAATCATAAACACTGTCATCCACAATATCTTACCAATATCAAATGATTTGCCTTTTAATGTAAAAAAGGAGATTCATTAGAAATGTCTAAGAAACCACGTGGGAACATTCACAAAATTCGTGAATTCGAATTGGAAAAGGTGAGCAAAAACTTATTTAATTTTAGCATACACATGTAGAAAGGCAAGGTACCTCGCTACCAGGTAGCCTTACAAACACAGCTGGCTGTTGCTTTTAGCCTGAAGAACTGTCAAACACACAAACGCTAACAAACGCGTGACAGAATTTCAAGTATTTCTACCAACAAAATACATGAAACGATTGTTGGTGTTTTGTTTGTTGTAGTTATACGGCTACCTGGTATCGAGATACCTTGTACAAAGTTATCAAATCTGCATACATGCAGAAGGACTTATCATTATTGAAATATGTATAATATTAAAAATTAAATATTAATTTAATTTTATAGTCAAACTGTCTGATTTACAATTTTTTCATAATCAGAAAACAGCTGACTTTGAATACTTTAAATTGCCTCTCCTCTTCTCCCAAACTGTTAAGAATAGGAGGATTGTATTTTTGGGAAAACTGAGTTCCCCGGAAATGTTTAGAATTGGGCTGTATATTTCAACAAAGCATAGTGTTGCGGAAAATTTTATGTTTTTGTTGTATTTATTTATGCTCTTTTATTCAAGGCCCTCTATCTGCCCCTGCTTTAAGGAACGATCCCCATTTTTTATTTTTTTTTTTTTTTTTTTTTTTGAACATATCAATTAAATCCTCAATGTACCTCGATACCAGGAAGCCTCACAAGCCCAGCTGACTACTGCATCTATCTTGCAGAATTGACTGCCAACAAAATACATGAAATGTTTGTTGGTGTTGTGTTTGTTGCAGTTATGCGGCTACCTGGAATTAAGATACTTTGGCTTTCCTCCTTTTGACAATCTCATACAAAACTGAGTTTGCCGGAGCTCAGTTATTTCTAACATTCTATCATTAATGGAAGTTGAAGCTGTGGGTGTGCTGATGAGCATTTAAAATAAAACGTTAGCGCATATCGATGTTTTCTTAAATTTCTTAATTTTGCAAATAAATAACAAAACAGGTGTTTACTGTTCATAGAAATTAATTTATTTTGCAAACAATTAAATAGTTCAGTTCCCTCTAACACTCAATCGTTAATGGCTGAATCATAAATCTTGTTCGATAGCGATTTGCCATACGCAAAAAATATTGCTGCAGTAAAAAAAGTTTATTTTTCGGCCTTTTTTTCGAATTGCATTTTATTAAATAAAAAACGAATTTGAAAAGTTATATATTCAATATGTTTTGACATAAAATTTATGTTGGCTCTAGGCCAAATTTCGGGCCAATATACAAAATATTATTTTGTTTTCATCACCATTTTCCATGCAAGTAGTAGAAATAGAGAAAATATGTATGTTAGCAAAATATACATAAACAAAACACAAAAAGTATTTTATTTATTACTTATTTATATACATATGTATAAACGAGTACATGTTGTTGGTGTTTATTTATTTATGTATACTTTTTACAGTAAACTTTGTTTTTCTAAATGTTGGAGAATTCGTAAATAATGATCGTTGGCAAATTTCAATTGTTTTGCAGATACATTTAATTGATGAATTCGATATATTGCAAATAGTTGGCGAAGGATGGTTTGGCAAAATATTGCTGGTCGAGCATCGGGCCTCTCACACTGAAATGGTTCTGAAAGCAGTCCCAAAACCATACGTTTCGCTGAGGGACTTTTACAGAGAATTTCATTATGGCCTGCACTTGGGCATACATCGAAACATTGTAACAACTTATGATGTGGCCTTCGAGACGGCGGGCTTTTATGTTTTCACCCAAGAATATGCACCGTTAGGTAGATAAAATCATATACAGATGTATGTACATATTAGCAGTGTAAGCCATTTTCCATTTTTTCTTTTAGGTGATCTCACTTCTAATGTCACCGACACGGGTGTTGGTGAAGTCTACAGTAAACGGGTGGCCAAACAAATTGCTTCCGCTTTAGATTACATGCATTCAAAGTAGGATTATTCGTTTTTTTAAAAATAACTCATTAAATCTTATTTTTTAAAGTTCTTGTAATTTACTGTTGCCCCATACAGAGACATAGTTCATCGTGATGTAAAATTGGATAATGTTTTAATATACCGTTCAGACTTTTCACGTGTCAAACTGTGTGACTTCGGGGAATCGTATCAGGCTGGAACAGTGGTCGAGAGACGAAACGAATGGTTGCCCTATAGTCCGCCAGAAGTATTAGAGATTAAGCCTGAAGGAACGTATAAGTAAGTAGTTTATAGGCCGAAATGATTCAACATTTTTTTATTGTCTTCTATTACATATATAAATTGATATATTTTTATAACCTTCGCAACAAGTATTAAAGGTGTAAATACATACATATGTATATACTGTATAAAAATGGTCATATCGTTTGTAATTTCTGGCCCCTTAAAGTATGTATGTATTTACATTAGAGTGTTCCGTATATTCCCAAAGTGTAACTCCCCCGCCAAAAAGTTCTACCATAGCTAAAACTCATTGTGGAAAATTTTAGGTAGAATCATGGAATCAATTGGGCGCATCAGCTCACAAGTTGCAGAAAAGATGAAAAAGTTCAAAATTGTACCATAACTACAGCCGTGGAGTCGGTCGGCCTTAGTGGGATAAAATTTTCGAGACAAAAATAATTTTTTATATGTTCTCCCCATCATCCTAACAAACCCCCACTTTGTTTTCAGAGTAGTCAAATATATGGACAATCCCGATTAGTTTTCCTTTTGCGATATTTTCTCAAACCACCTCAAGCCCCTATCTCTCCATGTTTCCATACAAAAAAGAATTTAGAAATATTCTCCGATCTTCTCAGCTAGCCACATGGTGCCTCCGGAGGAGGCAAATGTGTGACCAAGCCCTCTTAGTTTCCGCTTCTCGATATTTTATTAGAACAAACCTACCATCTATCTCGTCGCCTTATAACG
The DNA here is from genome assembly GCA_963662145.1 of Sturmia bella. NCBI lineage: Eukaryota > Metazoa > Arthropoda > Insecta > Diptera > Tachinidae > Sturmia > Sturmia bella. Next base: position 16,030,511 of record OY759172.1, on the reverse strand, counting down.
TATAACGAATGAAAAATTGTTTATATATGTATATGTATGTATGTATATTCATTCACCCTTATTCTAAATAGTATCGTGCGGTTGATCAGAGAAATTTTTATAGCAAAGTTGATGAATAGGTGTGACGAAATTTCAGCGCCCATACTGATTAATCAACTTTGTTGTAAAAATTTCTCTTATCAGCACGTTGCTGTTCATAATAAGGGCGATTGCATGTACATATGTATAACAGATGCTGATATTTTTTTTAAGCTCAGTTAAACGAATAGTACAATATTTTTATTCATGTGATCATGCGCAAAATAGAAGTTATTTTTTTTTTAAATAAATTTTAGCTGCACTTTGTCTAATTGATTTACTTATTCACTTTTCTTTTTAAAATCCGTTGCTCTAAAATGTCTATTTTCGTAGGGCGGATCCCAGCCATGATGTTTGGCAATTCGCTATTGTCATATTTGTATGCCTGACAGGCTGTTTGCCATGGCAAAAAGCTGCTTCCGATGACCCTCGCTATGTACGATATTTATTGTGGCAAAATACTATGATGTTGGCCATACGACGCACGCCAAAGTTGTTTAAACTTCTGTCCTCAAAGGCCCAGCGAATGTTTAAACGATTTTTGGAACCAAAAGCCGATAGAAGGCCGAAAAATTTAACTGACTTGGCAAAGTTTCTGGATGATCGTTGGTTGGCAAAGACTGCTGAAAAGGAAATGGCTGAATACGAGACAGACGAATTGTGTCCGTCGATGTATTCATTCCATAGTAGTCCAGACGAAAAGAATCGTCTGCTCTTCAATTTGGCAGACTGCGGCATTGAGACGAATGTTGACAGACACACCAAGAAAATGCGAATCAAGGAATGGATTGAGTCTTCCGTTATAACCGAAGAAGATGAGGTAAGAGAAAATTTTATATTAAAGTTTATTCAAATAAATGGAATCAAATATTGATGAAAAATATTTCCAATTCCCTCTTCTCAATCAACTCTTCGTTGAACTAAAATTTCTAAAATGTTTAATACTGTCAAAATGAGTTATTATAAGCCTATCTCGATTTTATGTTATTTCACAGCAGAAGAAAATAAAAATGGTAAGACCCTAAGCGATAATAATATAAAAAAAACTTCAAATACGAGACTGACTCCTCGCACAGCAAGGATTCCGTACTACCACCGGGCAAGTGGTTTAACACATTTTACTTAGCAGACGAAGAACTGTTTGTGTTTACAATTTCATAAAAATCGATCCAAAATGTCTTTAAATATGCATGCATGTACATATATGTGTAATACGATTTCTTAATGGGGACGCCCTTCAGGTTTTAACGAAACTTGTTTCTTATTATTCGATATTTTAGTCCTCATACCATATATCCGTATGCTGTGCAAATTTTAGGTCTCCATCACTCACGGATCAAAAGTTACTTAAAATTTACAGTTTTTTTCTTTAGAGGCACTCTTTAGTTTTGGTTAGAGCCCATGTAATCGCACATTCTGTGCCATCAATAAATCTCGAGTTGGTTTACTTTTTTAATTTATTTTTCCTAAGATTCAGAAGGTATTGCACCAGTAAAAATAAAGAAGATAATTTGGAAAAAATTAAGTATAACCTTTTTATATTCAGCCATCGTCATGTAATATACATATACATTAGGCCGTGTCGATTTGTATGGACAAACATTTTTCGATATTAAGTTTGATCACGTACTTTTTGGACCAAGTTCGTGAATTGCTCTCAATATTGGCCAAAAATTAGCAAAAGTACGGGAATACTAATAACCACATTTCTATTCCAAAAAAATAACACATAGTATATTTTAGAATTGTACATTTTGAGAAAATGAAATGTTTTTCTGCACGTAGTTACCAAAAAACACCAAAATTGTTGTTATGTCGGTTGATTCATATGAATTTTTCTGTTTCCTATTGCTTACTTTTTGCAACAGCTGATTTTTTAGCTACTTCCCCAAACTAGCCCGAAAGAAAAAGTGCGGGCTGTTTCGTGCAAAAAGAACAATAATTATTTATTTATTTTATTTAAATACATAGGAAGCCTTCCAAGGCCAATTTTTAATAATATTTCTCTGTCAAAATCTCTTTCACTTGCAAGAACTTTGAGTACGGGAACAGTTTTCATGTAAATTGGGATACATTGGGCTCCCAATATTTAGTACAGGATCACAGCTATTGTACCACCGAGTTTTTTGATGCTTTGGTTTGGGAGCACTCATAAGGAGGCGCGGTACGGGTTCGATTAAATATTGGAGCAAGTTAATCAGTCCCAGGGTGCGCGTACAGAAGTCAAATGTATGACCAATCTCCAACTATTTATCCGCCCCCAATATTTTATTCAAACACATCGTCCACGTACGATGCCTCCTCCTCCTTAAGGAGGTTCCTATGCAAAAAAAAATATTAAATTGGTTGCCTCGAAAATGATTTTTTTGATAGTTCGCGAAAAATCGATGGCACAATACCGATTACTGAATCGCCCCACCCTATACTATACATACATATTTCAAAAATGTATTTAAACCGGTATTCATGAGAAATGATATGTTGTTCTATAACGTATTTCTTCAACATTTTATTTTCAGTAAATACCGATGTAAGTATTTTATTTATTTTAGTCCTAACAGATTATCAGGTATGTTCTGAAAATCACTTTGCTTGAAATCACGTGATTTCTGAAAGCGAATTGTATTAAAAATCATTTATGATTTCACTAAAGCTAAAACGGCTAAAATGTTGTTCCAGACTTCTCTGATAATATACAAGTTTAGTTTGCTGAAGTTATACTTATTTTGAGCTTCAAAATCTTGTGATTTGAAAGCACGTAATTTGCAGAGCAGCACCGTTTTAGTGGTTTTTTGTTTTTTACAGCCGTCTATTTGAAACTGACATTTTGTCGTATAAAAGTTGTTAAGAAAAGTAAAAACTGTTGTAAAACGATTTTATTGTTTTCTGAATTAAAAGTTTCGCTTGAATATTTAAGGATCTCGTTATTTTCATAAATATAATAGAATAAATAGTAGTAAATTTAAAATTTTTTTTTAAAGTTCTTTCAAGTCTATCAAAGAGTTGAGCATCAACGAAGTAACGGCGACATAAAGATAGATAAAAAGAACACAGCTAAAAAGCTTTAATTATGTTCTAAAAATAATTAATATATTTCCATTTTATTTTCAGGAGGAGCTAGATGAAACCAACTCAGCTTCATCGCCCTCATCTTCCATATCGCGAGAGCCAGTCCGAGGACATATCTCATCGTTGCGTACTTCGTCGACTGAACAGCCGAAAGAAATTAAAACCACTTTAAAAGATGCCAACCAAAAACATTTTGATCCTCGTACTGGAGTGGTACAACAAGGTCCAAGTGAAATGGGTGTCGTCGGCAGGCCAAAATCGGCTAGTCCCTTTTCCACAGCGAGTAATATGTCGACATTAAACAATAATGACAGTTTGGCTGGTAGTATTCTAACATTAGGCTCACGTCCCGATTTATTAGCTAGTAATATGGAAATTTATAATTCCGCTGCAACAGATCTTAATCGATTAGGTGAGCTTAACGGCGGTAGCCTCGATCAACTCTCCTTCCCAACGCTTAGCAATAACAATTTAGCTTTAACACCCAACCGGTTGGAACCACAATTGGCATCTACTAAAAATTCGATTGGCGTTAATACAGGCCACTCTCTAACACCTACAAAAAGCATACTACAAGGCTCAAAATCTAATACATCTAGAGCAGCCCTGTTTGCCAGCACTCCAGCTTTAGATAACAGTAATGGCCTGGAGTGGAATGCGCCTCCAAAGGGCATCCTTCAGCTCAATAACAACAATACCAATAACAATAAATCGGTGACCTTTATGGGCTTGGCAAATTCTTTTCAGACGTTAGCACCCATTTTAATGCCTGCAAGTGCGACCTTTAATTTGAATGACACTAATACTTTTAACACTAATCAATTAGCCGCCTACACGCAAAATCAGAACTTAATTCAACCACAGCCACAACTACAATATAACAACAACTATAATTATAATAATGTAAAACCCCCTTATTATGATTCGCCAGTTAAAGACAGTGCTTATGGTTCATCCGAGACTTATCACAATGACGTTTACACTTCCAATCAATCACCTCAAGCAAATGGCAACTTACAAAATAATACGCCAACACCCATGAGACAACAGAACATGGCTTCATCTACCGTCAGGACCCAAAGCTCGCAGCAACAGAGAAACTACGCTGCCACTTCACCAACAAGTATGAAAGACACCGCTTACGATCGAACAGTGGTGAATAATGTTAGAAGAAAGTTAATCTAAGTAAACTTTCGATTGCGAGTCGTGCTTCTCAAACACTCTATAAAAACTTATTATATACCGTAAATAATTTAATGTCATTAATTGTACGTTTTCATATTGTTAGTTTTAAATAAAAATACATAAATTTTAAAAATGTCCGGCAGAGTTGTACTCGTTTAATAACCACATTTCCAGCACGCACCAATAAATGATTTAACTAAGGCAGGTGCTTTCACACCTTTGCAGGTGCTTTTACATCAAAATTGTTGTTAGGGCGATTGATTCAGATGAACATTTTTATTTGTTATTGCTTACTTTTAGCAACAGCTGATTTTTTAGCTACTTGCACAAACTAGTCCTAAAGAAAAAATGCGAGCTGTATCGTGCAAGAACAAGAACATTTCTCTCTCAAAATCTCTCTCACTTGCACGAACTTTGAGTATGGATAGAGTTTTCGTGCATATTGAGATCTCGCGGCTCGCAATGTTGAGTGCGGGATCACAGCTAATATCAATAAAACAACCCTGGGCTGTGAAACTTTAAGTTGCACTCACTAAACTATTGTAAAATTTTAAACAAGAATCAAAAGTGTTTACGTAAGAAGTGCAATTATACCAGAATAATGCATATTTTAAAAATATATTGTCGGCTAAAATGTAAGTTCACGTAACTAAATTAGTTTTATCGGGCTTGAATTCGACTGAATACGATTAGTCATGATCTGGGTTCGAAGCAATTTGGATGCTTTGGTATGTAGCCCAGTAAATAAGTCTTCAACTTTACTTTTCTTGTCTTTTTTAAAAATATTCATCACTACAATTTTATCACGAAAAAAATCTTTCGCAATTCTGAGGAAGTAAAAATCGAACTCCAGCAAGTGTTGTGCAAAAGAAAGTTGTTCAATAATTTTTTTTTAAATTTTTGACGATTTTTAGGGTCTTTCCACCAATTGCCGTTTATTAAAGCTTTTATAAGGAATTTTCAATCTATTTCTGATGCTACCAATTTTTAACGAATTTTCGTGATGTGCTTAAATTTTTTATATAGTATTTATAGTTTTATAACTGTATATAGTATATTTTGATATAGTATTTATTATTTGATATAGTATTATTGCATTTTGCAATTTTCTAGAGAATTATCGCACTTTCGTGACAGTTATGTATATGGTTCTGCAATTTTTCGAGTTTTAGCACCATTTGCATTACAATTTGTAAGTTTTATAGACTATATTAAACCTAGATAGGTTTAATTTTGGCAATTTTTGGCGAAATTCTTGTTTTTGTGATTTCTTCAGTGAAAAGAACTTAGGGTCTTATTCATGATAAATATTTTACGTTTATTAAGATTTATTAGACTGAAACTGAACTTACCTGTCATTAATTTGCCTTGATTAATATTTTTGTTTCATTTTGATTGGGTTTGAAGACGCCAATTATTTAAACATAAGATATTCAATAAAGAAAAAATTGATTTTATATTTTGCCCCCCTCCAGTTTCTTAAATAATGCAAGTAAAACTAAAATTAAGAGAAAATAAAACAAATGGTAATTTTCGTTGCTAAAACAAAAATAATTTATATTTTTTTTTATTTTATTTAAATAATTTTTATATAATTATGAAAAATATGTTTCAATCTTAAGAAAATCTTAGATTTGTCTGAAGAAACTGTTTCCAAAATTAAATAGCTTCTAATCGAAATTGACTTCTATGACGATCTGGGGCCGAATCACAGCATTCATTGTCGAATGAATTCCGTTGCTTATTTTGTTTCCATGTAAAGCGGGTTGTTATCCGAGAAGAGATAACTAGAACAAAATTTCCAGAGTACGGATAAAATTTTTGTGTCCTATATAAAATTCATCGTTTACTAGTGAGAAGATATACTTTGCCTCGTTGATTTGACTCTTGCAACTTTGGAAAACACAAACAATTCTTCACATTTTGTTTTTGTGTGCCATCAAAGTGTCACTTCATCGACGCTTTTTTTCGGAATAGCCACCATTATTTTTAATTGATGGTTCTTTCGATCATGAATACCGTGATTCGACACCTGAACATTATTGGAAAATTGGATTAAAAATATGAAACCCTAATCGATCTTCATCAACTCCGAATATCATTTTTAATTATTAATTACATTGACGGAAACGTTACTTTTGAAAATTAGGGCATTAAATTTAGTAATGATAAAATATTCAGTTGTCATATTAAAGAATATAATTTAAACCCTAAAAGTATGCACTTTTTTCAGCTTTAGTGTTTTGGGATCCCTTAACTACAGTTGGCAATGTTATCGATACGCTTCAATTTTCTCCTAGTCATAGAACGATCTTAATTGAAAAAAATTCTCCACTTTTTGCAGCATTATTGAAATTAAATTCCATGGTTTTCAGCTCCAGGTCGAAATTGCAACCAAACTTCTTTTTCCAGAACAAAAATTTACATTTATCTTATATATCAGTCTTTACATGTAAAAACTGCAACATACATATGTTTATTAGAATAAAAAAGTGGAAAAACAAGTGTGCGTTTGAGCAGACTCCAGGAAAAACAAGAATCAATTAAATACTGTATTTAATTACAGAAAACATTTATTGTTATCACTCTTCCACTTTCTCAAAAACTACTGGAAAAGTTCGTATTGGCTGTTGTGCTAATTGTCAATAACGATTTTCCACTAATACTGTCAAGTTTGGTATTAAAAAAAATGGGCAGTTCCACACAACTACTGTACATGTATATAGAATTGGGAGTTCTATTCTTGTAAAAATTAGTTACTGATTACAACAACCACTTTCAAACATATATGAGGAACACCAAAAACTGGAAAATTAGTATATTCCATGAGAATTGTAAGAGGAAAAGTCGTCACTCGACGTACTTGACCTATCAGAAGTGAGGCTTAACAAATCATTTTTTATGCAAATGCAACCTAAATAGGTCTACCAACTAATTCTACTACACAATTTGTGTCCAGAAACATACTCATCGCTGTAAATACCTTCAAAATAAAATCCCAAATTTGAAGAGGCATCTTTTCCTGCACAATCCTTACGATTTACATTAATACATCATGAGCTGAAACGTATTGTGAATTCCGTATTTGCTTATTTTATAAACTAATATCTAGCGGTCACACCAATTTCTAGTTTTTCCACAACAGAAGATTTGTCGAGATGCACAAATCCGTAGATTTAGATGAATAGATTTTACAATACACTTTTGTTGTTTTAAAAACTGCGTGCACTTGCTGACGTTTTCTTTCTTTTATTATTATTTAACGAACTTAATTCACTTATCAAACCATGACTGTTTCAATCCATTATAATCAGACACGAAAATAACCAGTATTCTTAGATTCTTAAAAACAAACGTTTATTCCAGGAAACAAAAATTTACTTCAATGGAATGAATCTGGAACTGTGGGTAGCACCAATACCGGGACGACCGTGCTTAACGGGTTTGTAGGTCAATACAAATTCGCCCAAATAGTGGCCAATCATTTCAGGTTTGATTTCAACTTGACCGAAATCTTTGCCGTTGTACACACCAATGATGGAACCAGTCATTTCGGGTACAACAATCATGTTTCTCAAATGAGTTTTCACAATTTCTGGCTTCTCATTTGGTGGAGCTTCTTTTTTGGCTTTACGCAATTTCTTGATTAGAGCCATGGGTTTGCGTTTCAAACCGCGAGAGAAACGTCTGCGGGCGCGACTGTGCATCAATTCAACCAACTGGTTGCTGAAACAGAAAAAAAATTTCAATTCAAAGATTTTGCACTTTTCCTTTATTGAGGAAAAACTTACTTGGGCATATCCAACAATTGATCCAAATCTACACCACGGTAGGTGTATTTTTTGAAGGTACGCTTCTTTTTAATAGTTTCATCAACCTGAAATAAACACAAGAAATTTTATATAAAAACATTTTCATAAAAGCGTAAAATTGTGTTTGCATTTTATAGCAAAGATTTTCTAAGATATTTTTTTTCTAAAATTTTAATTTTTTGCCAGGATGTTTCATATTTTTTAAGATTTTTGTAAACAAAATTACCTCGGCCATCTTGACGTTTCGGTTTACAGAACGGAAAGAAAAAGAAAGGTGATCAGAGTTGCCAGGCTGAAAATTTTATGTTTTTCAAAGTTGTCTCTACTGATGTAGGTACTACCAGCCTCTTTGCAGTACACAATTTGTCAAATGGCAATAAAATACTGTTACTAGGTATTGCCATTTAATACAGTAACTGAGAGATATTTATCGATAACTTTATTTTTTCCCGTGTTCATTTACGAAAATGGTAATGAAAACAAACCACAAAAATTTTGCTAAAAGGTAAAACAACAAACGGTGGAAAATAAAAGAAAATATGTTTTTTTTTTTTAATTTTCTTAATGCGTACTATTTGGCCAATTGCTGACGTTTCCTTTTACTGTTCAAACCAGAATTAATTCGACGCAAAGCATATGCTAAGATATCTAATTCTATCATTTGTTTGTCTTCCATTAAACCAAAACCTTATCTGCGCCTACGTACTGATTGTGGCGGAAAACTACATGCAATAATAAAAAGCCAACGTGTAACAATTTTCAAGCATTCAAACCAGTGACGGCTTCTACAAATGTGCAGCCACACAAATTCGCAACTGTTGTTTACTGTTGTTTATTATTAAAGTAGTGCAAGTTGAACAGCCATTTCAATGTAAAGTGCATTGGGTCATCAGCTGCAAAATATTATTATTATTTGTTATGATTATTGTTTAGCCCTAATTTGAATATTTTGAAAAAGAATAGCGCAGGGGCACCAGTTGCTAAAGCTTTTTGCACAACCTTGAATATTTGTCAAGATGTTGGCTCATTCCGGTTATGTGATGACCTTGGCCAACAGCATAATTGGTGTTGGTATACTTGCTATGCCGTTTTGCTTTCAAAAGGTAAGTTTGAATTATAATTATTAAATACACGTGTCTCTATGTATGTATAAGAAGCATGCATGATAAAATATATTAGTAGCACCCACAATAACTGCCAGCCAGGGTCACGATGTTGTTTCGCTAACGTTCGTTAACATATTTTAGGTCAACAAACTATTAATGACCTTCTTTGGCCAAGTTCATGTATCAGTCGCATTAATGCTTTCGAACATATCGTAATCAGATGCTTTAATTAATTTAACTTTTATGTTCGAAATAAAGGGTGTTTTTTTTTTCGATATATAGAACTTTAAGTTTGCATTACTGTTCCAGATGGCGACCGATTTAACAGCTGTCAAGTGATTTATTCTCAGTTTGGTTTGGCAATTAATCATGAATAGAACAGCGCTTGCAAATAGTGCAATTTTTGTGCAAAACGAGATTGCCATTGTTCCCGATTTTCATAAGCGAATTTTGTTTAGCGATGAAGCGCACTTCTGGTTGAATGGCCACATCAACAAACAAAATGGCGCAACATGTCAAAGACACGTTTGGTGACCGCCTAATTTCACGTTTTGGTCCTGTGAATTGGCCTCCAAGATCTTGTGATTTAACACCGCTAAACTACTTTCTGTGGGGAATATGGTGTAAAGTCATTGGTCTATGCGGATAAGCCGCAAACGCTTGACAATTTGGACGACAACATTCGCCGTGTTATTGCCGATATACGGTCACAAATGTATGAATAAGTCATCGAAAATTGGACGTCCAGATTGGACTACATCCGCGCCAGCCGTGGTGGTCATATGGCAGAAATCATATTTAAAATTTAATGCCACAAGATTATCTTTCGGATAAATAGAATTCATGTCAATCGAATAATCCATCGTTGTTTTATTGCAACCTAAAGTTCTATACATAAAAAAAAACACCCTTTATATGATTTAAAATTGTTAGTAATTTTATTGGGCTTATTGGTTACGATTTTCACTTCCTCCGAATTGGGAAAGAATTCTTTGTGATTTGTAGAACATTTTTGAAGATATTTCTTTTAAGAGGACTTTATTTGCTGTTCATAGTTTATTGATGTTCAGAATGTTGATGAACGTTGACGAAACGACATCGTGAGCCAGGCAGTTATTCCACAATAAATTATGTAAAAAGAACTAACCATGCCTTTTGCTTTCAGTGCGGTATAATTTTAGCCATGCTTCTACTTATTTTAAGTAACTGGATTACACGAGTTTCCTGCCACTATCTTATAAAAACTTCACTACTAACACGTCGAAAAAGTTTCGAGTTTCTTGGTAAGAATAGCATAAGAAAAAAATGTGTGTATATAATGTGGGTTTATTTATTAACTGATAGTATAGCCTATATTTATGTATATACTCACAGTAAAAGGGACGGCAAACGATGATGCGCATGAAAGTTTACATTATAATATGTAATATATCAGCAAAACATGTTTTATAGAAAACAGCAATCACCTCCAGTTCCATTTATATAATTTTATCCATTTATCACAATATATTTTAGAGAAAATTTTATATGAAAAATTTGTCGTAAAATGTTTTTCAATAATGTTTTATTTTTTATGAAAAATATTCAACTATTATTTGTTTTTATTATAAAACCGCAAGTTGCTGCAACTAATTAAATTTTTCCTTCAAATAATAATTTGATAAATTATCCATTTTTACTTTTTAGCAGTAAAAAAAATTTACATTGAATACATTCTCTACTTCATTTTCTTTCGATTAGGCTCATTTTCAGAATAACACTTTTCGTTTCGAATGTAATCGAAACCCGAAATTGGGGCGAATATTATTGTATTATTTAAGCTGAAGGTCGTCTCCCTCTTTGTTATTCCTTTGTTGTAAATTTTTGGCAACATCTGTTGCACTTTCGAAAACCTTTTCAGAGCAGTGATTTTTACTATTTCCAGATTGAACATTCTTTTGAAAAAGTTATCCATATAAAACAAGATTTTCAGCTCAAATTATTAAATTATAATTTATTTAAAAGTGAACTTAATTATTTATTCGCTATAAGGTATATTTTTTAGACCTAAAGTAATAAATTTATTTAAAAGTTTATTAGTTGCTTTGAGGCCAGAGTAAATATCCTCAAGTTCTTTCTATATTATCTTTGTGATTGATATTAATTAAATTAGACCAAGAAAACATCAAAGACATTTAGCCTGAAAAATTTAATACATAAATAATTATATAAGAAAAAGTTCGAATAATAGAAATTAATTAATTAACAATATTATTCAATATTTCGCTAACAGTTTGTTAGCATCTTCAGGATTTGTAATTAAATTTTTAAACTTTTTGAATTTAATTACAAATATTATCCTGAAGATGCTAACAAACTGTTAGCGAAATATTGAATAATATTGTTAATAAATTTTATATTAAAAAAAACGATCTGAAGCTGCATAAATTAGTTTTTTTTTCAAGAATTAAAAAGATCAAATAAAAACTAAAGGCCATATTCATAATAATTATTGTAAGTTTATTAAGCTCTTATTTGATGTATTTCTACGGAATATTTGTCAAATAAACGTGTAATAAACCTTCAATAGTTTTTATGAATATGGGTGCATATATTTAATAATAAAAATTAGCTATATAATTTTTATTTGATCTTCTTAAATTTTGAAAAAATAATACAAAATTTATTATTTGGTTTTTTCCGATCCCTTTTTTTATATTTTATTATATATTTATTTTATTGAGCTAAAGGTCTTTTATTAAAATTATTTAATTATTTTTGTCGACATTTCACTCTCCTTCGGTCGATATTTCGCGCTTCTTCAGGACAATAATTATTATTATTATTATCCGAATGAGAGCGAAATATCGACAAATATAATTAAATAATTTTAATGAAAGACCTTTAGCTCAAGAAAATAAATATATGTATTAAAAATAATACAAAATTAATTAAATTACATTTTGCTATTTATTGCTTTGAATACACAAATTCAAGAAAGAAAATTTGTGTGTTTTAGAACAATTTTGCCAGCAAATAAAGCAATCCCCACCAAATCACAAGCATTTTTCAATCTACTATATGCATGTCTATAAACATTTGCCTAGAAACATTTGAAGCGGCAAATGTCAGCAACATGTTTATGGTTTGCAAAGGACCATAATTTATACATAAATAATTTGAGCATATTTTAGCATTTAAATTTGTATAAAAAAAAACCGAACATATTTTATAAAATTTCAAGGTTTCCATGCATTTGGAACTTCTGGCAAGCTGTTGGTGGAGCTGTGTATTATCGGCTTTCTGTTGGGAACATGTATAACCTATTTTGTTGTCGTTGGTGACTTGGGGCCACAAATAGTGACGAAAATGTTTTCTCTGGAAAACGAACATCGACATTTGCGTACTTTATTGATGTGTGGTGTCACTCTAATTTGCATTTTGCCCTTGGGAATGCTTAAAAACGTTGATAGTCTATCGACCGTGTGTACAGCATCCATTGGATTCTATATTTGTTTGGTCATAAAAATCGTATTGGAGTCCGAATCGCATATTATTGTTAATGATTGGAGGGAGAAAGTGACTTACTGGCAACCGGGAGGCGTGCTGCAGTGTTTGCCCATATTTAGCATGGCCCTGTCTTGTCAAATGTGAGGAATGTGGTGTAAATAGAGTAAATTGAATCTAATAAATATACTTAAATTGTAGGCAAATCTTTGAGGTATTTACCAGCATCAACAATCAAAGTCTAGAGAAACTAAATGGCATTGTGCGCAATGCCACTTGGATATGTACATTTGTTTATATAGCGGTTGGTTTCTTTGGTTATGTGGCATTTTGTACGCAAATATTTTCAGGTAAATTGCAAACATATGAAAGTGTTGAAAGAAAAAATGTAACTATGTATGTATTTTATTTGCAGGCAATATATTAATGAATTTGTCTCCCTCGTTTGGCAGTGATGTCATCAAAATTGGATTTGTTCTATCAGTAGCTTTTAGTTTTCCTTTAGTTATATTCCCCTGCCGTGCCAGTTTGTACTCATTGCTGTACCGCAAGGTAAGGAAGAGAAATGTTAATCATTAGACGTTGAATTAAAAGTTACACTTTTAGGGTCAAACTGATGCCACTGGCTATATACCCGAAACAAGATTCAAGGTCATCACTATTTTCATTGTCAGTTTCTCTTTGTGTGTGGCTTTGATGATACCATCGGTGGAGCTGGTGATAGGTCTTGTGGGCTCCACCATTGGCGTTGCAATTTGCATAATGTTTCCGGCAGCCTGCTTTCGCAAAATAATCAAAAAAGACACAACCGAAAGAAAACTGGCCCAATTTATTGTTATAAGTGGATTTTGTCTAATGATCTTGGGCACTTATGCCAATCTCTTGGCTATCGATGCCAAAAGTTCGGGCAGCCATTTAGAAGTACCGAAGAATGGCGAAGAACTTATCATCCAGCCCACCGAATTTGCCCAGGCAGCAATAGATGAAAAGATAAAAAGTATTGAAAAAGCTCTAGAGCAAAAAGATAAAGAAAAAGCAGCCGAGAACGATAAAGTAGTGCAAAGCAACTTAAATCAAACAAAAATAATTATTAACGAAAAACCCTCCCCACCGCCTCTGCCCGTCGATGAACCCCATATGGTTGTTGAAAAACATGCGGAAGCAGCAGAAAAACTGGACATACAACTACTTGAAAACAAGCCACCAAAAATTTTACCTCAACTAAGAAAAATAGAAATAAAAGAGCCAACAAAAAACTTAACAAATAATGTGCCACCAATCGAAAATGTTAAAGGGAACGATAAGCAAGTACTGGTGAAGAAAACCACAGCAAATGTCATTGAGTTGCAACCACAAACCATCGATAATGATGCCATCAAAAAAGATGAGGAGGTGGCTAAAGAAGAACTAAAACAAGAAAATACAGAATTGCAGAAAACACAAAAAGAATTGGAGAAAACCAAAGATTTGCTAGAGAAAAAAGTAGAGGAACTGAAGGAAGAATTAGTTAAAAAAAATCAGGAAACACAAAATTTAGTAGTAGAAAAATTGGGTGAAGTTGTGGAGAAATTCGAAGCTATCGAACGCAAAGTTCACCAACAGAAAGAAGAAGTAGCAGAACCCGTAAACATTTTAGAAAATAACGCAGAAAATACAGGCAGTGATACAAATGATATAAAGGCTAACAAAGGATCTCTAATGTCAATTTTGTCTGACAACAAATCTCCCAATAATAATAATAATAATGATAATAAAAATAGTATTAAGCCAGTAGCAAAGGCTTACGAGCCTTTATCCTATAAAACTGGCGCCTCACTGGACCACCATTCTTTACTCAATTCTTCTGCTTTGGAAAAACGTTTGCCGCTGCCTTTGGCTCTTTTGTTAAATACTTCTCATGATAAAGTGAATGAAACACTGTCCATCAAACCAAATGCAGCCGTAATGCAAGTTAATAAAATTCACAATAAAACACAAGAAAAGGTTTTACCACAACTACTACCGGAAGCAGATAAAGCTAAAAGCTTTTCGCTTCATAGAAACAAACGTTCCTGCCAGTCATTAGATGACAATGGAAATTGTCCCGAAACAGACCAATTAGATAAACTAATCGCTAACGGTGGTATTAGTACAGGTTTGGAAATGAAAATTGGCCGTGATTTAAAGTCGGTTCAAGATGAGGAATAAATTCCGAGAAAAAATCCACCTTAAAATTAAATGTTTGCCCAAAACAATGTTATAATAGTTTTGAACGAAAACAAGAAAGTTCGTTATATATATATTTTTTTTACTATGCATGTACGTTGCTAAAATGTACATAAATATGTATATGTACATATGTATTTTGCTCGCTTTTAGATATGATAGACTTTAGTATTAGTGTATGTAAATATGTTTAAATTATTTATGAACTGGCTAATTTATAAAAAAAAATATGTTATGCTGTCAAACGAGAGCTTAATAAACATAAAATGTTTTTTATAAATAAGTTAATTACTGTTAATAATATTAGCTTATTATTATTCTAAAGAGAAAACTTCTTTATAGACTAAAAATAAAATGAAATGAAACCCCTTAAATGTTTTCTAAGAAATTTAATTTTAAAAATCAACTTAATTATTTAATTGCTATAAGAGCTAATTGAAATGTATTGGCTCCGATTATTGATTCCGTTTCGCGAAAGCGAAGAGCATTTTTTATGATTTCAATTTTATTTGATAAAAATAATTTCATGTTTATTAATTCTCACTTTTAAAAGTATTCATGCCGTTTTTAATGTTTTAGCTTTGACGTTGAGCTGTTTATACAAATAATTAATGCCTGCGGTTGCGTAAATCCACCTGCTCAAAAATATTGCTTCTTATTATTATTATTTTTTTTTTTTTTTTAATTGAAAAATTGAGTGCGTAGTTCACTTATAATACAGCACTTGTTGGTTTTAAGGAACAATACTCTGGTATGTATGAGACATTTACACTTTCCTTCATTCGGAATTATGTAGAACATTCTTTCTGTACGATTGAATGATGAATTAAGAAAAAGAATAAATTCACATTAACTTTCTGAAAGAGAACGAACGATTCACTCAAACGAAACATATTGTCACTTACTTGGGGGTTACACGATCAAGTTTTGCCTTTCAAGTTTTAATACATTCACACTTTTTTACTAATACACTCACAATTTTGAAAATTTATGCAAACTTGAGAACAATTTGTGCTTTCCATAGAGAGCATCAAGTCACAATCAAGAAAACAGCTGACAACAATTTTTTTTCGTTCTGTCTGCAAATATTTTTCTGTTTTGTTTGAAAGTTGCAATAAAAGTGACACAAATTAAACAGATTCAAGCTTAAAAATATAAATAAAAATATTTACGTGCAAAACCAACAAATATACAGGCCCCATCATGAATATTCTCAAGGAATTTTATTCCTAATGAAAATACGTTTCTCGAGAAAAAATTCCTCCAATCATAAATTACCTGAGAAACAAAAAAATAAAAGTTGGTTATATCGAAATTTTTTATAGGAAAAAACAAAAAACATGTTTTTAAAATACCTATTTATGACTCCGCCGACTATTTTTCCCTTTCGATGTGGCTAAAACAGGGAAGGTTAAAAAAATTTCCTAAGGAATTTATCAACATAATAAGAGGAATGGGAAAAGAGAAAAAACTCTCACGGAATTATCATTCATGATTGGGCTGAATAAGAGTAATGGGAAAAGAGAAAAAACTCACGGAATTATCATTCATGATTGGGCTGATAACGATGTGCTGCCATTTATAGAGCTATACAGAAGCCACGAAATTCTGTGGAATACGAATGTGGCGTCATATTGACTCCATTCTGCCCTCTGGCTATTTTCTTTATTTCTGATAGTACTTTTAATGAAGCAGCTATTTTTAATTTTCTTCTTGACGGCATCTTGAAAACGAATTGTTATGAAATTGAGTGCAGCGTACATCACAGTTATCAATTTTATTGAATTTTGACAAGCAGTATGTGAAAAAACTTGATAGCAAAACTTGATCGTGTAACTGCAGTGTTAAACGACTAGCAGAATAAAGAGCTGTCACTGTCTCAATGGAGTGAAGTAACCATGAGCGTCGGGCCCATAATTCTACACAGCTTATGCATCGTTATTATTGATTTTCGGCTCTCTTGCGAAAATGTATTTATCACGTTCGTTTGAGCTGACGATATACATAAAAGCAGCAAACAGCAATCCCATTTTTTTATTTATATACATACATACATACATATTTTATTTTCAAACAATTTTGGTGCCTTCAAAATAAATTAAACTGTTTCAATATTTTGGAAAATTTCGTTTAGCAAACAACCCACAGAAATTTATTATTTTTTTTTCTCTTCTTTCTCTAAAAATTTATTGCAAAAATGTTTCCGAAAAATGTAAGTATTCTAAGTAATAGTTTATTTATATTAATTAAACTCTGTTCCATTTAAAAGCAATTTTTTGACTTTCCATCCCACAACCTTGAACTTTATCCGAGAAGAAGGGCCACTGAATTCTACCGTCAATCCCAGCCTCCAGAAGAGTATCAAAGTCGATATAGTGAACATCCGGAAGATAAATTACAGAAAAATAAGAAGCAAGAAAAAGTGAATATAACACATATATGCCCACCAACAAACTCGGATATGCGCATGTATCGTAACAGCTATTTTTCGTAACAAATGTAAATATCACAACTTTTCTTTTTGGAGTTTAACATTAAATTAATTTTTGTAGTTTATTAATTTTAAATCAAATAATAATGAGAACTTACATACATAGTAAAGTTATTTATATATTCGTATAATATTTTATTAGGAGAAATTTCGTAATTGATTTACCGTGCAACAAGCAAACACAATGGCTTTGTGAAAACGTAACAAATATGATATATAATTTAATTTTTCTTTTTGTTTTTTTGCTTTTGAATTTTAAATGTGTTAAAAGACATTTCGGAGGTATTTTAGTTTCTAATTGTAACAACCCCAAGTTTTAACAGGCAGTGTAAAATGTATTCTTCTTTTTAAACATCGCCACCCAAAGCATGGAGATCGTGAAGTACCTATAAGAAAGAAAAAAAAACAATTTTAACAGTTTAATATTATAACTGGGACGTGGGACATAAAAGGTATAGAAATTTTACCTCCATTACGGTGGCAATACTCCAAGCTTGAGTGCGACATGAATCTCTACAGTAGGAACCATTTTCATTGGTTAATTCGGGTAAGCCACGCCAGTGCGAAGTTTGCAGCTTCTTCAAATGGGCCTTCAGGATATTCCTGTAATGGAAATGAGAATAATGTTGTAACACAATACCAATTTTGCTGCATTAAATTGTAAAACCCACCAAGTTTCAGCTATAGTTTCATTTAAGAAACCACATTTTTTGGCAAATATTAAACGTGCTCTTAGATAATAGCCTATGGGCCACACCCATTCCGGACCCTGATGATAATTGGCACCATGAGCCACAGTGCAGTCGGTGGAATCATTCGAATTATCGTAATTGCCACGATAATTCCAATCACTGGGGTCTAAAGTTTTCATACCCAATGGTCCCAGCAAATGCTCTTTGGCCTTTTCCAAGGCAATCCATGCATGCTTGGGATTAAACATTTCCGGGGCCACTACCATGCTGATGGGGAAATTACATCTCAATTGATAGTCGGTCCATCTCTGGGAAGCGCCATAGGAATCTTTGTATATATTTTTTCTATTTGCCAGCGGAGCCTTTTCTGTTTCAGTAACAAAGAAATACTTCTCAAAGTTTTCGGCAATACGTTTGGCCCACTCTTTGTAGGTCCAGGCAGTTTCTTGACCTGCAAAAAAAACAAATATTTTCAAGCTCTTTTCGAGTGGATAAAATTGTTGCAAAAATAAAAAATAATGCCCTTCTGGCGCTGGGGCCAAATTTAAATACATATGTAAAAATTAATTTTATTCAAATAAAGTACGCAGCTACATTCATATACATATGTACATGTTTATGTGGCTGAAAACTTAAAAAATAAGTCTGCATTTTCTTAATAAGCAAATGTCAGCAGATCGCAAAAAAACAGCAGTCTCCTAAAATACATAAAAATTGTATTTTTATATCATATCGTTGCTTAATTACACTGTGCTTGCATTTGAAACTTTTTTTTCCGACAGACGGGGAATCCAGTGGGTAAACCCATGATACAACTAATAAGGTAACCTTTTCCCTTCAAATAAGAACAACTTCAATAAAAATAACATGTATTTTGTTTTTGTACAACTTATGCAAACTGTCAAAAAGACGCCACTTCTACATTTACAGAAGAGAGATGCACTAAGCTTACGCGGATTTTCTATCTCGTTTTGACTGCCTTTCATCTCTGCATTCTCTTGGCAACCGTTTAAACCGTTAATCATCTGACTACTTTAGGTTGTCAAGAGAATGCAGAGATGAAAGGCAGATAAAACGAGATAGCAAATCCGCGTAAGCTCTGTGTATCTCTCTTCTGTATTGCAGCGAAAAGGTTACCTTATTAGTTGCATCATGGGTAAACCTAATTCAGTGGTGCTAACCGTTTTTTTTTTTTTTTTTTGTTTAGGCGATATACCATTATTTTAAAAATTCTATATACAGCCCAATTCTAAATAAAAATTTCCCGGGAATATGTTTTCTCCCTCATTTTGGCACATTAAAAACACACAGAAAAACAAAATGTAATTTCAAAGCGCAAAATATCTGGGATTAAAGCGTTATTATTCACGTTTTTTGTACCCAAGGAGGGGAAATTTTTCTCAAGAAAAGTGTTTTCCCTAAGAGAGAAACTCCCCCGGGAGTATTCAGAATTGGATTGATAGTGTCATCGCGAAAAATCGATGGCACTATATAGAAAATGTTTTGTCCAAAACAATAGGTCCCGCTTATAGTATAGAAATTCAAAATCAAGATTTTGTTAATTCTTAGCCAATATTGTTGAAGAAATAATATTAAAAACTGCTAAAAAAAAAATGTCAGCTCGGTTTAAATTTAAGCCACTCTTATTACAAGTATCCACTAAACTTACCATTTTGTCCCTTTCTTTTAACACCGTTGTAACTTATAAGACCGTGCTCCGATAGAGATTGCATAAAACGCAATACTGCCATTTCCAAGCCCACCAATTCCACTGCTGAACCATCTCTGGGCGTATTTGGTCTTCCTCTGTTGCCGGCCTTCTCTGAGGAGCCCATTTTGTCCATCCATGTGCCGCAGTTCCATTGATTGCCACCAAACACAAATCCGGTTTCTGGATGTACACCGATTTGATTGTTAAAGCCATTGTCTGTCATGTGGGCATCAATTTCGTAGCCAGCATTACGTTCACGGTATTGCAAGCCTTGGAAATGCACCTGTAATGCCTCCTGCATAACATCAATCAAAACCTGATCAAATTGTCCGGGACTGTGTGGCTCGGAATCGTCATATGGGAATATGCGTGAAACTTTATCATGTAAAATGTCTTTGCCATGAGGCACCTCCTCTACATATTGTTTAATACTGTACAGCCACCACCAAATGGCATCGCGGCAATTGAAACGTGGCTTGGTGCCATTGTCCAATAGATTGGGTATGAGACCATGACGCAAGCACTGAGCAAAGCCCAGAATAATATAACGAGCCTCATCATAGCGGCCGGTTAACAGCAAGAGACCACGCAAGGAAATAAAAGTATCGCGACCCCAACAACGCATATAGCCGGTGGAGAAGTGGGGCAGACCGGCTGACAGGGTAACACATTGTTTGGGTGGCTTTGGCGGTGCTAAGGCAGGACTTAGAGGCGGCAAGTTGGCCGACTGGCATACAGTTAGGAATTGCAAAGTAGCTAAAGCCAGAGTTTGGGGAAATTCGTGGCCTTCACGTATAAACTCGGGCATCATTCCATAAACATGTTGCACCAATATATTGTATATGCCACTCACCACTGCATCAAAGTAGCAGGGTATAAGATAGCGTGGTATATTTTTAATGGGCTCAAACGATGATTTTATCCAAGCTGCTAAAGGTTTGGTGTTTTCATAATGAAGCAAGCGATCCGATATATAATCTGAAAAAAAGTTGTACAAATAAAATATATTCCAGCGTAATTCAATATTAATTAAAATTATAAGTAAATGTTAACAAATACCTAAAAATTAACTTAATTATTTATTCGCTTAATTATGACTAATTCAAAAGTATTATTTTAGGTCTAAGAATATACCTTATTAATGTTTTTAATCGTCTGTCTATATGCAGCCGACATTTAAGCTTTTTTCGAGTCTACTGACTTATTCCGTAATTCAAACATTTTTTTAAGAATTTTTCGAGTCTACTGATGAGCTGATTAGCATCAATGAAATGTCGACGGCATATAGACAGAAAACATTTGTAAGAAGGTCTATTTTGGAACCTGAATTAATACATTTCAATTGGCTCTTAAAGCAAATAAATAATTAAGTTCATATTAATTGGAAATTTTTGAAGGATTTTGTTAAACCAAATTATCCATCATCGAATCACATTTTATGCAACAACAAAAAAAAAATTAACTGAAAATATATTGTTAAAGCTAATTAATTACCCATCATCCAATCACCGCTACGCAAATTGTTGCACAATGGATGACCCAAATCATTGTGTGGCGAAATGTCCGTTAAAAGTGAAACAAAACCTTGCAGACCACAATAAACAATTTCCCCGTAGTCTGGTATATCATAAGCTGCGCCGCCAAAACCGGCATCTCGTTCTTCCTGATCACAAGTGAACAACACCTTATTCATATCATTCAAGTCCAATTTTTGAACAATTTCTTGCAGTTCCTCATAGTTTGGACCGTCTTCCTCACGCAAAGATTTCGTTAGCGTGTGCAAAGCTTCAAAACTCTGATGCAGTTCGGGCTTTAAAGAAGTTCTATAAGCAAAGTTTTTTGAGAATTAAATATTCGTTAATAAATATTAATTACAAGCAGTAATTTAAAAATGCATTGATCATTACCTTATGGCCACCACAGAACCAGGTTTTAGATTAACAATTTCCAATTGCGTGATATTGCCATCGATGTAGGGTACAATACGGAATATTTGTGATTTCGTTAGTGGTATATGTTCTCTTAAGGTCAATTGAAGTTGATTTAAGCCATTCAAAACATTGGGATCCTTTTGATGGGGAGCTGGACGATCGAAAGCTTTATCACCTTTCATGCAAATTTCTGCTTCTAAGATAATCTCCTCTAAACATCCTTCAAAACGCAGGGGTCGGACAAAAGTGGGACCAGCATTGGGATGGGGATAACCGAACACAGTGTGGGCAATTAAAATAACACTTTGATGAGTGGTGGGAGAATGTCTAGTTATGGCCACAATATCGGGATTCATTTGATCTACAAACACCTGAGTGTAGCCCTCTTCCGCCAGTTGGCCATGCAAAAGATTTAAGGCTCGTTTGGCTGCCACAATACCCGTCTTGAAATCAACACCTTTTGCCCATTCCTGATAAGGTCGCTCTTCATCGACGACATGAATCTGAAAAGAAATATGCTTTAATTAATTAAACTAGAAAAGCGAAAATAAAAGATTTTCCAAGTCACAAGCTCCTTTTGTGGAATGAATGCATGGCTTATTGAGCAGTATTGCTATTGATATTGGTTTCTTTTACAAAGAAATTGAAAAGCTAAAAAACTTTTCCAAAAGATCTGCCTTGGGTAAAACCTTAAAACTTGTAAGAATATATTTTAAGGTTATGTTGGCTCAACTAGCAAATATAAAAATTATATCGAAGAATTATTTGGTATTATAAACAATTTACAAGAGCAAATTATTCTATTTGAAGGTTATGCTTGCCCAACGACAAAGATAACCTTCAAATACAGTTATAAAATTAATTTTTTTTTGGTACTGAGTGTATGAATGTTTGTTGTTTATATGCATGTATTTTCCCAAAATATAACAATATAAGTTTTTTAACCTTCCCTGTTTTAGCCACATCGAAGGGAAAAAATAGTCGGCGGAGGCAAAAATAGGTATTTTAAAAACATGTTTTTTTTTTTGTTTTTTTCCTATTAAAAATTTCGATATTACCAACTTTTATCTTTTTTTTTATTTCTCAGGTAATTTATGATTAGAGGAATTTTTTCTCGAGACACGTATTTTTCTTAGGAATAAAATTCCTTGAGAATATTCATGATTAGGCTGATTATCTATGCAGTTAATTGAAACTGCTTGCAGCAATCTGTTTACACTAGCTATTTTATTAAATTGCTAAGTGGAACGCTTTTGGTTAATGTCAGACTAGATTGGACTACTTCAAACTGCATATAAATTAACAAACGCAGGGCTCACAGTTTTGAAAAAGTGAGAAATAAATTTGTAAATTTTTTAACAAAGTCCAAAAATGACTTTTGGTATTTGCATTTTATTATTTTAGACCTAAAGGCGAATAAAGAGGCATTTTTAGATTTAAAAAAATAGTATTTACAAAAATTTTAATATAAATTACTAAAAACAGATCTACACAAAACAAAAAACAGTGGCTAATAAACCGCTAATAAATTAGGACAAAGTTAATAAGATAGCCCTATGGTTTTTTTTAAGAAAGAAGTCTTAGTTTTTAAATAAAAAAATATTGTATAAAAAAACACAGAGGTTTTTAATTTGTATCAGGTTTTCTAATTGATTTTTTAAAAAAGCTTCTTGTTGATGGATCCCCATCCACAACCTTGCGATGGTCACTGAACCATCATCAGCACACTCAAAAATGTTGAAGCAAATACAGCATATGATTTGCACATTATTATTAGAAACGTAATGAAATCAAAAAGAAATGCTTTTTACAAAAATCGATAAGATGACCTAATGAAATCAATAAGAAATTTGAATTGAAAACAATTTACAAGTTTTTCCCGATGGATTTTTTTTTTTTTTGGTTAAAAAATAATGGAAACTGAGAATAACAAGTTTTCTCCTTGATTTTGTGTGTTTTCCTTTATGAGCGATCAAATTAATAAGATTTATCACATGAATATAATAATAAAAAATATGCATTTCTTTCTGTTGTGACATCCAAACAGTTTAAAAACGTTTCAAAGAGAAAATCTTATTGATTCTATTGAGTAGTGTTGACCCGGTGTACAGTGTTATTAAGTAATAATATACAACCGATGCAAAGAGCTTGTGAATTGACTGATTATTTTTTCAACTTACATGATGTGGCACCAGTTCATCGTAACCACGATTACTGCCCGTGGCACAGCAAGCCATGGCTACCAAAGCAGCTGAAGGTAAGAGATCATACACCGTGCGCTTCTCAACGGGCGAAGGATTATCATGTGTCAAATCCATAAACATGGCATGAGCAATACTTGGAGCCAAATCGCGATTTGGACTAACCAAAAATGCTCCCACCGGTTCACCGCCATAACGATAAACCAAACGTCCCTCCTCGTGTGAGTCCCAGGCCGACAAAGCTTCTCTTATCAAAGATGTTATACCCAAACGATTAACAAAAACATTATCAGTGGCATCAGAATTGGTAAACAGCTCTGCCACAACATATAAATTTGGATTAACCTCGCGTGCAGCATCTAACATGTACTCGGCCACATGCAGAGGTGTTGAATGACAATTATCCAGACGAACACCATCAAAAATACGCGCCACTTGTTCCACATATTGTTTCATGTGACTCCACAGATAAGGACTTTCACTGGGACAGCGACCGTAACGCAATTTAACACTATCACCCCATGCTATTAGCTCTCTTTTGATGTACACATTGGCATGGCCTGGCTGCTTTTTGGCAAAGTCTTTTAGGGGATCACTGGCACCCATAACCCAACCATTATGAGCCATAAAGAATTCGCCCATTTTACCCTGCATACCCTCTTCGATTTCCGACAAACTTTTGCCAATGGCATTGGTTTTTGTAAAGTATTGCATGAATACAGGATGTTTTTTCGATATTTCAGTTACTCTGGGCCCATCATCTTGCACCCGTTCGTATCTTATGCCGGCCAAACAATTTTCCACAGCTTTATTTAAATAGTCTTGGATTTCACAACGAACTTGTTCGTTCAACCACTCCAAATGGCGGCGAAAAGAGTCCGAGCACTTTCTTAAACGGGACTCTTCATCGAAACAATCACCATGAAAGACATTGAAAATTTCCAAAGCCAATTCCAAATCAACAGTAGCGGCCAGACGTCTATAATCGGGATCTGTAATTAATTTAATTTCCGCAAAACGTTCGCTTTTCTCCACATTCGAAGAAGGCACACGGGATCTTGATTCGTTCATAAATTTCTCGACATACTGCATGACATTGCACTGATACAATTCGTGTATATTGACTTTGGGCAAATAGTTGTGATGCAACTGATAACGTAGACCCTCTAAATGATGCTCATGATTGATTACCTTGGGAACACCATCTTTTTCCAACAAACCATTTTCAATATCCTCACCGCAATGCGCCAGAAGGGCATCCAAAAGAAAAGCAGGCCTTAAGTAAGGAGCCGTAGCACAAGAATACGTTGCATCTGGATATTCTAACAACCACTCGGACTCGTTGGCTGTATGATTTAAGACAATATCGCAAATGGAAGCAACCTGGGAATGAAAATAAATTTAAAAAACAAATTCAGCTGAATGTTTCCATTTGACTTACTCCCCATTCTTGACGCATTTTCTTTATTATTGCATGCACATCATCGAATGAGACCTTTGCTCCTTTGCTGACACTAAAATGGGGATTCACACGCAATTGGTTGCGCAAAGAATAAGCTGATTTAGAAGCGCCCAGCTCATGAATTGGAGTAAAATGAATCATATTGTAGCCCGTCTCCTTGGCCACTCTCAACTTCCGCTCCCAGCTGTTAATCGGGCCCAATAGTTTGGATATTACCGTTTGGCAGCGCACCGAATTCAAAGGTATGATTTTTTCATCGCCAGCCGGACCAACACATAAATTCGGTTCAACTTGTATATAAAGAGAACCGGCGATTTCTTGTTTTACACTAAAATATATTTATTTATTTCGTTAAATGGTCTCAAAAGAATTATGCTGCAATTTCAAATGTATATATTTAAATGATACTTACTTTTCTTTGAAATGATACCAAAATCGAAAGGTGCCCGACATGTTCATATTTATGGCCGTATAAATATCAGTATCCACCACATGCAGAGAATTGTACTTGTTGGAAGTTATTTTCTTGCCACTCTTCAAAAACCAATGCAATATTCTGTATTCATTGCGGCTAAATTTTTGATCTGAAATCCAAGTAGAAGGGAAAAATTAATATATTTAATTTTTAAATCATATTTTTTTTCTCTTTTTTTTTTATCATATTTACCCTCATGGGGATAATTTGTGTAGAGCACAATTTCACGCCCCAATAGACCAGCATCGGGATGAACGTGCACAGTGGAGCCACGCTTGACACGATATAAGATATGCTCAGCATTTGTACCCTCACTCAAAGGTATGCTGATGGCCTTGGCATTTTTAACCATGATGGTGGACTGAAATTTAAAATACATATTTCAAATTTTATTTACATATTAAAATATTAAAATTGTTTCTTTTATTCAAAACAAAATGTATTAATTATAAGTAACCAACAGGCAAAGACAGAACACATTAGCAATGTGATTTTAAAGTCTTAAAGAAAGGCCTTTAAAAATTAATTAAAAATTATTACACACTCTGCTTTACATTCAAGTTGCTTTTAAAAAGTGAAAAAAGGGAAAAGCTTTAGAATTTACGCACGTAATTCATTCCTTTTTACGGGTACCGATTTTAAATCTTATCTTATTTGTTTGAAAACGAATAAAAGTCAATTGTGAGAGCAAACAAAATAAATAAATCTCTACTTCATCTGCATCACAACTTGGAGCTCGCACAAATTTTGTTAAAATCTAATATTAAAATCTAATAAAAAATGAACAATCAATTGTAATGCCAATTTTTTTTTTTTTTTTTTTATTTACATATTTATTTATTTATTTTTTGAAACAAAGGGTACATTTCTTTGCACTTTTTTCTTAAAACGAGAGTTTTAAATGTTTTGCAAGATAAAAAGATAAAAAGCAAAGGTCATCAAAACTATGAATAATTAAAAAAAAAAAAAATCATAAAAACCCTGCTCATCCACATTTTTGTGCAAACAATATTGAAAATGTTGCAGCTATTGTAGAAAAGAACATCTCACAATTTCTTAAAATGATCTTGAAGCGACCTCAACTTTGTATAGTCATATAATTTTCTAGTTAAGAGATTCTGTAGAAAGATAGTGTTAAATAAGATCCAAAACTATGTTCAAAATTTCAATTTGCGTCTGATTTAATTTTCATTGGGCTCTATTGCACTTTGAAATTTAGTGAAATAATACCATGTTCATACATGCGCCTTTATTGAGATAATTGCAATAAAGTCCATTATTGAGCTCAATATTCCATACAAAAAGTCAATAAAGTTATTGCTTAATAAACTCAAAATTGATTTGAGTATTGAGAAAAAAATTAAATACAACACTGTAAAAGATGTTTAATAGGCAAAAGTATACAATGCGAGATGAATGACGAGATAAATGTCAACAAAAGCAAACAAAACAAAATAATAAAAAATATAAAAATAAAAACATAAAAATTTTTAAACATTGCAGCATTTTCAAATTTTTATTTTTATTTCTTTTTATTATTGCCGCTTTGGAGTCATAACATGAACGCACTACTTCCATATTTTTATTGTACAACAATAAAATCTTTTTAATAAGAGGCAGTTTTTCTTCCATTTTTCTTATTTGAAAATATTTTTCACTTTTTCTTTCTCACTACCAAAACAAAAACGACAAATCTTTTTTCAGCTGTCAAATACTAATTGAATTATCGCAATATTTGTATGTATGAACGCAAAAAATATTATGTCAATAAACTGAATATTATCTCAATTAGAAATTCATGTATGAACAAGGTATAAGGCCCAACAAATGTATATTTGTGCCTTATTTCATTGAGAATAGTTTTGAGCCTTATTTCATTTTTCTGGACTTTTTTTCATCATAAAAAAATTAGTTTATACACATTTTCCAATAAACAGTTCCTATTAAAATCAAATTTATGTGATTTTTACTTGCTGATAGAAATTGGAGTTATTATTGAAAAATTTTGTGTTCAAAAAACTATGGTAATCGTTTGACATACTGCACAAGAAAAATTCTTTTCATCAGTCCCAAAACCGGGCCATACTTGGAAACCTCAAAAATGCATTTACCCCCCTCCCATCACACTAACATGCCCCAGGATACCGGTAGAGGAGTCAAATGTACACGACCAACCTCTGATTAATATTTACTGCCCAATAATATTTTCGAGCACACTGACCCCTCACCGCGCCTTCTTAGGGGGATTCACATACAAAAAATTAAAATTTATTACCTAGAATATCATTTATTTTTTACTTATCGTAGTGGAACTTTTTTCCACATGCCAAATCAATTGCTAAATCGCCCCAGCCTAGAAGAACGTAAGAACGGCAACAATTTAATTTAAATTTGTCTTATAGACATGCTGCAAACTTGGATGGTGTTCTTATTATTTTTCCACACAGAAAGAAAAGAAAAAATTACTTCAGTAAAAATATCAAAACTTTTGATTTTTGCTTCAAGCAGAGTCGATCGCATGTGCGTGTAGCCGAACAAGCACAATCGCACGTACGAAATCAAAGGAGTGAGGAGACCTGGGCACTTAAAAGTTCACATATCGCTGGCTGGACATGCAAAGATTTTAAAGATTTCATGTACAATAAATAAAAATACGAATACTTTCAAATACGGTACATACGTAATGCAAAATATATGTAAATAAAAATAAAAATTGGTTTATTTTATAACATTGAAATTTAGAAGGAAAATATACAACAACTTCGTTGACTGAGTGACATGAGTATCGCTTAATAGACTTGGGCCTCTGAGTTCAAGGACAGGTGCTGAGGAAAAGTGTGGCATCTTCGAAACAATTAGTTGTCCACCAGCTAAAGGTATTTGATGATTTTCTGTGTCATAATCAATTAATATCAAACAATAATAATAATAATATAGAATGGACTTAAGGCCGATAAATGTAATACAAAATAATGATGGAAATAAGAAAATGTTCGAATGAAAAAAGATTGTGCGGTCGGGGGACCCCCGTTAGGAACGAAGTTCCTTCCGTTTTTTCTTCATCTTCGAATGTAATACAAGTTGAAATCTGTATTTTTTATTTTGTCTTATTTTTGAAAGCAAATAATATAGAAGAACGAATTACATCAGAAAAATTTAAATATATCGTTTTATTTTTTTACTTTTGACACAGTATTATTTTTTTTTTTTGTCAATTTGTTGGTCAATTTTAGACACTTAGCTCATGTCTGATTTGACAAATAATTAGTTGTATCCTTCCGCTTGAACATCTTTTCACTAAGTAGTGGGCCTGCGATCGACTTACAGAAGTTGTCGATTTTGCCCATAAAGCACATTTTGATCTTGGCGGGTATGTAAACAGCAAAATTGTCGCATTTGAGGCACAGAAAACCCGCACGCATACATTGAAAAGCCGACGCACCCAAAACGAGTCACTGTTTGGTGCGGATTTTGGTCCAGAGGCAAATTCTTCGAAAATGAGCAAGGAGTGGCCGTTATCGGGCCATGTTGAACGAATTTTTTTTCCCCCAAAAATTGAAGAGGTGGATATTGGCAACATTTGGTTTCAACAGGACGGCGCTACGTGCCACACAGCCCAAGCTACACTCGATGTTTTAAGCCCTGTTTGAGAAAAAAGTTATTTGGCGGACCCGTTATTTTCTGTGGGGATACAAACATATGTATGTATTTGAATAAGTTATTCCTTGGCAAAAATTCTGAATTATGTACATATGTACTTAGATATGTATGTATCTTCAAACATAATGAATAGTGTGTTTTTTCACTTGACCTTAATTATTTTTAGATTGATTTGACCTTCAATTTCGGCCTTCATGATACACAGCTGAATGGCATAATAACGTTAGCTTAAATGGAAAACAACATAACATCGCTGATTAATACATCTAACAGGGGTTTCTATAAAAATGCCTGATCAACATTTTTATCACAAAATCCTTAATTACAAAAAAAAAAAAAAAAATACTGAGGTGGTGCCTTCTAAATATACATAAATTTTCTTTCTCCAAATTGATATTCAAAACAATAACAAAAGTTTTCATTTGTTTTCGTTTTCAACCCAAATACGCAAAACAAAATTTATGTGTGTTTTACAAAAAAAAAAAAAAAAAAAACCAGCAGTTAATTCTCCAATTATTCTTTCCTTCTTTTTTTGTTGTTGTTATTGTATTTTTGGCAACGTTAGTACGATATTTGTCATTCCCAATTTTAAATGTCATATCATTTACTTATAAATTAAAATAACCCATCACATTTCGCTACAATTATGTCAACTTTATCACCACCACTCATTCTGCTCGTCAAATTAATAATATGTATGTAGGTACGTACACATGTAGATGACTGGTTTTCTTCAAAATTTATGTCATAGTTATTGTTATTATTGTTGCTATTGATTGAATTGGTGGCGCCCCACAAGCCAGTGCTGTTTGTTTTCGAAATACAATAACCTATTGTCGTTTTTTTTTTTTTTTTGCTTTAGCAAGCCACAAAAAAAATTTATTAATAATTGTTTTTAGATGGCAATTTTTAATCTAGAACTAAATAAGTTTAAAAATAATTTCATCTATATACCCACAAAAACAATAATAACACTAGGCACTGTCTACATGTATACAGAATTATAAATACATATTGAAATATGGAAATAATGGACTGAAAACACCATTTTACAAATCACAAACACATGACTTTTTGCACTTTTCAAAACATGTTACACATTTCAAAGATCATCATCGATTATGTAAACAACAACAACAGCAACCACAACACCCATCATCACCACAGATCACTCGTTAATTATGTTACGTACAGTACACATTACGCATTCCTTGTTAAAAAATAAAGAAGGTGTAAAACGAAAACGTACCTCAATACTTTCAGATTTTGAAGCTCTACTACCCATTCTATAAAAGTTTTTATACGACAATGACTTTGGCTCCGGTTTTTGTTCAGTTCGCTGATTATTATTATCGTTAACTGTTTCGTCGGTTTCAGCGTTACAAATGACAGGACCGTCATTTTGCACTGTTCTGTTTCTTTTATCATTTTGTTCGTGTTTATTTATTGTATGTCTGCTTTCAGCATTGTCTTTTTTAATATCATCCTCATGTCCAAGTCGCTGATAGCAATCGTAGGCCCAACGGGCAATGTACATGCTCATTGCGAGTGTCACAACTGTTCCGAAATTTGCTTGCACCACTTTGAACAGCCATTGCAGACCATTGAACAACCACATTTTCCTTTTTTTTTTGGCTTTTAAAGATTACACTTTGACTTATTTTTGTTTTTCTTTTTTTATATTTAAATGAGAATTTTATTTATTGTGATTTGAATTGAAAGGAAGAAAATACATATGCACACGAGCACACACCACTAAACATAAATTAAATACATGATCGATTTCACGACACGTTCACGGTTTGAGAGCAATCACTTGAATGATGGCGGCAAAATAATAAAATCGAAATACAAGTGAAGCGTAAAGCAAAAAGCTTCAGTAGCATTTTTGCCTCAATGTGTTCAATTTGTTCGTATGTAAATAATACAAACATGCATATGATTTTATACACACAGATACATACATTCAGAGGTGGTGGCGTGTACAATTGTACATTTTTGTAAATTAAAGAACCATTAGCAGGGTACCAAATAATGAGCAATGTTTTGGCAGCCTTTCACAGACACTTTGGAAATTTTAATTCCAAAAATAAAGGAAATTCGGCAGGATTTTGTTTTTGTCTATTCAATATTTAAATTAACATTGTGCTTCTTTCTAATGAATATGAAGTTAAATTTTAAATAAAATGGGTCATTTGAGCGAATTATGTATTGTAAAAAGGACATGAGTACGCAAAATTAAATTCTTCAGCTCCCAGGTTATCGATATCGAACATGTTTGTTCGTTGGCATGAATAAACTTAAAGCAAAAGTATGTCAGTATAGCTCAGTTTTTTTTTTATACCCTTTACAGGTGTTAAGGGTTTATATAAGTTTGTGATTTGTTTTGTAATTTCCGCAATTTTTATTTTCGATCCCATGCATAAAGCATATACAGGTTGGGCCAAAAGAAATCACCCCTTGTTGCAAATAGCGGACTGACAAACCCGCACAACCGGTAATTCCAATGTTTGTTACTTTTTAAAATAATCGTATTTAAAAATATAAATTTGCCACCAGCCATCGTGCAGAACTTTTTTTCTTCATGCTACAAACTAATGAAAAATCGATGGCACTATAACTATTATATATACACGATGGACCAAAAGAAATCACTCTATTGGAAGTTGCTCTGATTTTTGCAAATGGCGGCCAATGTCAAATTTGTTTATGTGTATGGCTATTTTTGTTTGTTTGGATGCTTAAAGTTTTCAAAAAAAAAAAAAAAAAAAACAGCGCACAGGAATGTAGTGGCCACTATTTTTTAGGTAAATATTTGTTTAAGCGACATTAACATGTCGCTTGAGTGTTAATAAAAAATAATAACAAAACTACAACTTAGACAATTGCCCAATTCACAAGCTGGTCGTATTGTTGTTAAGTCGTATTTTTTAAATTCAAATAAATTTTCAAACAATTTAATTTTCTCTTTAAGAATTGTGTTTGAAATTTTCTCTCACGATACAACTTAACAACGATACGACCAGCTTGTGAATTGGGCAAATATGTATTCGACAAAAAACATGAATTTCCTAACCTAACAATTATTTTATGATTTTATATCCATTAATCTTTGAAATTAAAGGGAATAGCCAAGTTCCTTCAAAAATTTATTTTTGTAATAACAAAGCAATTCTCTTGAATAGCTTATTATAGAATATATATACTACATTATATGTATTTTAAGCTGGTTCAAAATGCCAAAGCCTTATAGCAAGTTTCCATTGCGAGTGGAATCACCCGCTTCGCTCTCTCAATTGTATTTATAAATCATACTGTTTACACGACTCGTCTATGTGCTTCGATTTGACTTTTCTTTTCAATATGCAAATATACATTTTTCACTTAAGCAGATGCAGCTGATCCAACAGCTGGGAATGCTAATGCTTCTGGTTCAATTCTATCCGCAGGTTGAAGCATGCTTTTGCATATTCCATCAATTTTAATTCAGAAGATAGGTATCCTTCTAGCCATTATAAAGTTTTCACAAAAAATATTTTTTCCATTGATTTTAACGTTTTATTATTTTGTTAATTTCAAAAATTCTCTTATATTTGTTTTATTTGTTTACAATACAAATAGTGCAGATTAACTTACGATTTAAGTTAGAGAAGACAGAAATTTTTCGTGCTTCTCATGTATGTAGCTTCAATTTGAATCTACATATCGTGGAAACATGCTATTAAAATATTGTGCTCCACAGGGTTGTATTACATTTGATAAAACAAATATATATTTCAAATTTCATAGAAATCCGATGACATGGTCGCTATAAATATTTCTATGCAAGAGTCTAAGCGACTTCCAAGTGTGGTCCGATTGTTCCAATTTTTTGTATACGTAGTTATTTTGTTGAATGAAGCATAGACGGTTGGGTGGAGACAAAAAAATTAAACATTCTTGAAGTATACCGCCCTAATATTTTTAAAAATACCACAAAACAATAAAATTGGCTAAACTTACTCCTGAAGAGGCTGCTCTAACAGGTAGCCACTTAAATCATATGTCCTTTGTTTGGACAACAAAGAAAAGTCAAAATTTAGTTTGCACAATAGCAAATAAATTTTGTTCCTTTGTAGTGGCCCACCAACAAAACACATGGCAAGATTTTATGGTGTAATAATGCAGCTACCTATTGCAAAGCTACCTTTTTAGTTAGCGTCTACAGCTGTCATTCGATTCAAAGGCAATAATCCTCAGCTTAATAAAAGGCTCAAGTAGAAGTAGACCCATCGCACAGTGGCATATTTTGGAAAAAAAATGGAAACGAGAAATCCGATGCTAATGAAATTTCACACAGCATTTAATATTGCAATACCAAATTCAATTTTAATTTATATTTTTTTAAAGAGGGACCATCCACACATTCTTCAGTCCATTATGTTCCTGAGGACGAAGTCACAGCTGTCTTGATAAACAAGAATTTTTTTTCGTAGAGTTAAAGCAATAAGAAAAAAAAAATTATCACAAATTTGTTCTCAGGGCCGGGACTGCACAGCGGTGAATTTTGAAGTGTTCACTAAAATTAGTGTTC
This sequence comes from Sturmia bella, assembly GCA_963662145.1. Lineage (NCBI taxonomy): Eukaryota > Metazoa > Arthropoda > Insecta > Diptera > Tachinidae > Sturmia > Sturmia bella. The sequence goes on along the minus strand of OY759172.1, from coordinate 15,996,374 downwards.
ACTTTTCAGTTCTGTATCCGCATCAGTAAGAAGGAACTATTATGACAATTCTAGCAAACACTGCAGCCAACATATTTCCATTGGAAAATGTGACATAAGTTTTGTTTATTTATTAAACTTTTTTTAAAATTTGTTTAAAATATTTAAAAAAATGTGTTTGTCTTTTCTAAACAGAAATGTTAAAAAAATTAACTGAGTCATTTATTTGCTAAAAATTTTTTTTTGCATTTTTCAGCCGTCTATATGCCGCCGACATTTCGTTGAAGCCAATCAACTCATCAATATTCATAAGAATTGCGGAATAAGTAGTTGGCTTTAAAACATTATTTTATTATTTTTTCCAGTCTATTGATGAGTTAATTAGCATCAAAGAAATATCAGCAGCATATACATACATATGTAGAAGGCTGAAGAACACAAAAAACTTTAATAAGGTAAATTTTTAGGCCTAAAATAGTAAATGAAATGTTTAGAATTTTTATCATTAAAAGCAGCAAGAAAAGAATTACGTGCAACAACACTAGATTTAACAATTCAGCACATCATTCAACAAAATAAAATTTACTCTGGCGGAAGCGCATTTGAGTGAAAAGTGAACACTGTGCCAGTCGGTGAATCATAATTTTAATGTTCACGGATATAAAATTAAACGTTGCGGAGTATAAACACTGTTCTTAAAATGGGCACCACGAATTCTTTTAACCTAAAAATTATTCGACAAATTTTCGCTGTGAAAATGTAAAGAAAGCCCAGCCATAACCCAAAGTTACACAAAAAATTCTGAGAAATTAGATGCCTTTGTGAATTCTTGTTAAAATTACCTTTACAAGGGTTTGCAAAAGATAATAGAAGACAACTGCTAAGTACACAGCTGTACACAACGACGAAAATTTAGCAAACAGACTTAATTTTATTCATAAAAAATAAAAAATAAAACGTTGCTCAAATATATTTTAGAACAAATTTTATATGAAAAATTTGTTGTAAAATGTGTTTCAACAATGTTTTATTTTTTATGAATACCGGTGTTATTAAAGTTTATGAAAATGTTAATCAATTTCAAAAAATTCAGTCAAGTAAAAGACTGACTCACTCGTACAGCAGGGGTTCCGTGCTAGTGGCTTGACCCATTTCACTTAGCGGAGGAAGAGTTTTCACGTTTTTTTTGTTGTTGTTGTTGTTGTTTTTAATAGTTGTTGTTGTAGCGGTGAAAATTTCAAACTTTACCTCTTGCGGTTTGAAAGTTTTACAGTCCAGGCTACTAGATTACACATAAGTACAGTTAAAGTATCAAGATTCTATTTCGTGGCTCAAAACTTATGGCTAATTTCCAAACTAAAGGGTGGGACCATGCCTTGGGCATTATTTAAATTTTACTAATAGTAGAGGCCGGACAACTACATATACTGAGCAAGTTTTAAGTTTCTGTCTGTTATGCCTCAAAGGTAACAGGTAGTTCTTAAGCTAGAGCACCATATAAATTTCAACTTTAAATCCTCAAAGTAGAGTCTTGAACCTCAAAGGTTCTATAGCTATTTGATATACCCATGTATTGATCACCATTTATATATGAAGGTTTTAGTATATTTGGTATCTGTTCTTGTATAGGTACCTACATATCCAATGCAAATTTCAAATTTCTATCGCTGGCGGCTTAAAAGTTACAGCGAATTATCAGGTTTCTAACTTTCATTTGTTTTTGATGTTTGTGATAATATTAATATTTAAAGTGTATTTCAATTCTACATTATAATTAAACTTATTTTGCTTAGCTGTGTTTATAATATTTGAATATTTATAATCAATATTACGATCATAAATCATAAAGAGTTTGAGGTATGAGCTGAGCTCCTTAAAAGAGTTCAAGGTAAATACGGAAGGACTGTAAGGTTCCGTTCTTCCTCTTACTCGATTTTTTGTCTTTCTTACATCGGGGGTCATCGCCACGTAGTAATATTTATTGCCGCAATTGTCATTTTTAACTGCCTTAATAGAAATCGTTATGTGTGTATGAAAATATGTACATCAAACTGTTTATAGCTCAAAAGAGATTGAGCAATTAACACATGTCGAAAGTGCCGGTTGAACTTTGTCTCTGAAACATCTGATAAATTAGCAATAATCGACGTTGTACAACCTCCTTATTGTAAATAAACTGTAAACATATTTTCAATTATTTTTTTATGTTCCCAAAATAAATGTGAACTTCTCGTGACTATTTTGGCAAATGTACATATGTATTTTATTTTTGTTTTAATTACTTTGTCAAACGTTTTCACTGTTTATCGAAAGTATTTAAAGTGCCTTTTAATGTTAATTTGTTTACTTTATATTGAGCCATTTGTCCCCCGTTTTTTTATTATTGTTTTGTTTTGGGTTCTTTTTTGTTTTTTCACCAATACCGTGATCATTTGTTGTCAAACAAATATTTTGTAAAAAGAAAATAAGACTAAAAACAACACTTTCACTTTTTAGTTTAGTTCGTAAGAGAATGACTTTTTTTAAATTTATTTTTCCATCTATTCTTAGATAAAATTTATCAGTTTGACTGCCGTATACTAAAAACAACATAAACGTGAATTTCTTAAAATAATCTTGAGGAAAAAGAAAACAGATTTTGGGAAAATGTCAGATGTGAAAATAAAAGAAATTAAAAAAGAAGAAAAAAAAAGTATTTCACCTCTGCGAACAAATTTGGCTCATAAGCCAATAAAATTTAAGTGGAGAAACAGAAAAAACTAATTTTAAAAATGAATTATGAAAAGTAAAAATTGCAGCACAAAACCATATATTTCCTAAATCAATACCTTTGAATTTTTGCCAAGATAACATCATATATTTTTTCTCCACTACTTTTAAACAAACCTGTAAATTATTTCAACTTTCACGAAGCGCATTAGAAAGAAGTTCGTCTTATTTTATTGAAAATGAAAAATATATTTTTGTGCTGCTAACACTTCTTTTCATATTTAATTCTTTTTAAACTAGTTTTTTGTGCTGCATTCATATACTAACTACATTTTTATGAAACAAATTTTTCTTAATATGAAAAATGCCAAGAAAAGTAAATGGCGTTTTTTTTCCCCCAAAACGTCTCGTGCATTTGTGTCGAAACCCAAAATAAATTTATTGCGGGTTTTTCTAAAATGCACACAAATATTCACTTTTCAATTTATATTCAAAGCAATAAAAAAAATCTGAAATTTTGTTTTTTGTTTTCAACATAAATATACAAAACAAAAATTATGTACGTTTTATCCCCCATTTACACACGCAAGTGCAAGTAACTCAATACATTGACATTTGTTTGCTAATACCATCATACTTCTGCAAATTGTTTTATTTGCATGCCGGCAAAATGACAAAGAGCAAAAAAATTTTTGCTCTCTTTTTCTAAACATTATTTCCTGAAGAAGTTTTCCAAAGGAAAACGAAATATTGAAAACAAAAATAACAAACAAGGACCTGAAGCTCGAAATTTAAGAAATCTTATAAATAAAATTTGAAAAATGTCGAAGCAAATAGTATGAAGCAACTGTTTAAAGTTTTGTAAAAACTATTATTTTAATTGTTTGAGCCTTAAGGTCACTTGTTTTTTTTTATAATTGTTTATTGAATTCAATATTTCGATATCACAATGGATATCTTCTTCAGGAATGTTTCGATGTTTTTTCAAAAACCTTTTCTTTTTTTTGAAAAAACATCGAAACATTCCTGAAGAAGATATCCATTGTGATATCGAAATATTGAATTCAATAAACAATTATAAAAAAAACAAGTGACCTTAAGGCTCAAACAATTAAAATAATAAACGACAAAGGTCGAAGAATTAGCATCAAAAATATGTTTTGTAAAAACTGTTATCAGATCAATGTTGACAATTTGTATCTTTTTGGCGAATACTCGCTGTTTTGTATGCTGTTGAGTTCATTCCAACTATTCCAACTCTAAAGATCTGATGCCAAATTCTGGTGTTCGTAATCGAACGAATTCAGGATCGAATGCTGTGTGTTTGTTGCTTATTTTGCTTTTGCTTTGCATTGTTGTTACTATCTAGTGTATTCGATCACGAATGCCGGAATGCCGGCTCCTGCTTACTAAGAACTTTATGTGGGAAAAATTTTAATTAATTTACATTTGAAGTAGGTATTCATTTTTTTTGTAATAAGTCCCTGAAAAATAGTTCGATATATTTTCACCTGAATATTCGTTTCCGGTTCATGTTAATACAGATATTTGCAATCGTATTTGTAAATATGGAAATCATTAGCTGGCGGGTACAATCTAGAAATAATATCAAAAGTTCATCTGGGGTTATTTCTAGCGCTCAGCAAAGGTGTTAGAATGCAAAAACATCAATAGAATGCAAAATAACATCAGTGTTCGTTGTTTTTTTCTTTTTTTTTTTTAATTTCAAATAATGGGAGGTGGGTATGTAAATTTGATTCTATTTTTAATGTTCCCCCTTAAAGCGTATACCTGCAATTTGAAAACAAGATTTTTCAAATTTGCCAACCACTACACATACATACATATGTATGTGCACTTGTACATACAAATGTACATAAGTATTTAACTAATTTAGTTGTACTAATTTTATTTATAGTGAACGCTTTCAGCAACAACATTATTTCAAGTTCAATATTATCAGTACGAAACAGCGTTACTGTGTTGTTACTAAAGGCCTTGATACACTATCCTACTCAATCGCACGATTCATTCACTGTAAATTGCTACATAAATCTGATAGAATTGTGTCCTACTTAAAAAAAAAGTCGCATCAAAACGGCCACACTCGGCTGTTCTAGAATCCGAATTCACTCTAAAGTGTAATTGGTTTAGCATTTTTCGTGTTCTGTAATCCGCATCCCCATGTTTTTATTCGTTTTCAATTAGAGTGAGTATAGAGTGAGCTCCAGGCATTTTTAGAAAACCTTTATTTTTCACTTAATCTTTTCTAATTAAAATAATTTAAAATTTTTTCAATAGCTGATAAAAATCTGTTGTTTGTGAATTTGACATTTATATTTCTTTTCTCGAACAGAAACTTCGAGTATGTAAGAACATGCTGAATTGAGAACACCAATTTATGAATTATGGCGATTCAAAAAATTCTGCTAAGCCAATCCGAGTCAAAACCTAGAACACACCCGACTATTATACTTTTGTAAACAACTTAGAAAAGGCAACTCTGATCGCATAGAAAAATATAGTTTTTGAAAAATCTTCCAAAGATCAGATGGACTTGTCAAAAACTTTTTTACACACATACACTTTTCATCCATACTATCACACTTTGTGGACACACATGTCATCTTTATTAGATTGTACAATTCAGTAGGATAGTGAATCACAGGCTCAAAGTGGTATTTTGCTCCTACTTTAGTTTCTCGGCTCCTTGTGTGCTGCCACTTTTTTTTTATATTAATTTTTATATCGACAAATTAATTTTCAATGTAAACATACATCTATAAATCGATTATGTCAAGCTAGAAATACATGCCAAGGTGATCACCAAGAGTCATATTCCAATGGGAAAATGTAATCAATAGGAATTGGGAAGGAATTCATAACGATTAACACGTAATATGTCCAACGATTGTAATAAATTCTTCTAGTATGTCTTCGGAATAAATTCGATAAATCATTTTCTTTTATTATTTTTTTAATATACATAAACATTTGTTTGTAGTCACAATTTTGTGAAAGTGCCCGTTTTGTAAACTTTTTGAAAATTTTCCACGGTAACGCTGGTGCGAAGTGATGAATGGCAGCACTGTGTGAGTTTTGCCAAAACACATACATACATAAGATGTGATAAAAGGAATTCATTCATTTTTTAAAATGCAATCATTTTTGTTTTTTAGGTATGTACTATGCTGTAAGTAAACAGTTAAAATCTCCATATGACCACCGTGATTAGTTTAGACAACTAAAATACAGTCTATACGTGATGAATTTTCATTATAATATGATATGCCACCGAAAATTGTCAAGTGTTTATGTAAGAACTTTAAGAAAAATCTCTCAGTTAAAATGAGTGAACTGAACTGAAAGTATACATCATGACTTTGAACCTGCTCTCAGCTGATAAGACAAAAATATTTGAATCCGAAAATGGTATTAAATTTCTTATGTTTTTGTGAATAAATTTTAGTTTTTTAACATTACAATTGCTTGCAGCTGTTGCACAAACTTTACTGGATTTTACAATTTTCTGTTTGCATACTTGTTTATGAAAAATGTTTTTATTAAAAGTAATTCCTTCAAACTTCCTTAGTGGGAAAGTACTCTCATTTGCCTGAGAGCTCTGACAATTATATCATAACGCTGGCATAATATTACTAATTAGGCTCTAGACCTGAGGAATTTTCATCATCAATTTGACATTCATCGCGACATATGTATGTACATACATATGTAAATTCATCACATAGAGACCTTGCGTTACGCACATCCTATACGTGAAGAATTTTCATTATGGTGTCAATTTGATATTCATGGTGATATAAACTCAGCACATACATGTATATACCCTGCTTAAGGAGCGGGGATAGAGGGTGAGAATTTTGCAAAAAAAAAAAAAATTGAAGTGAATAGATAAATGGGTGTTGGTCTTACATTTAACTTATCCAGAGGCACACAGAGACTATTTAAAACTCCGAAGAAAAAAGGTGCGAAAATATTTTTACTTTAACTTGTGGGTGGATGTGGCACATCTGCCGTCGATGCCATCTACCCAAAATTTTCCACAATATATACATACATACATATTTTATTTTAGCTATGGATGAAATTTTGGGGATGGCTTATGGTGCAATTCGCATTTTTAAAAATATGGTGAACCACAATGAAGTTATCTACATACTACATACATTTGAGGACTAAATTAAACTTCGGCAGTGAGAAGGACTTATTGGGTTGGAAAATATGGAGTGAGTTAATTTTTTCACTAAAATGTCTTGAAAGTTTCTGTATTTACTTATTTACAGCGTTATTTCAGTGTAGATGCATTTAAGAAATATTTTCAAATGAATATTCTCCTTTAAGTCACTGTCGTTTACATTGAATTGCATACGAAGAGAGTGGTGCACTTGTTAAAAGTAAGGTTATGCAGTTGATTATTTCACAAGCCCGTTATATTTTTAATATTTTAAAATTTTTCTTTGAATTTAACTATTTTATAAAGTTTAATCTGCACATCTCTTTTAACTTAGCAATTGCTATACATACATATAAACAAACTTTTTCAATTCATCTGTCGCCACAGCCATACAGATAGATAGATACACATACAATAATTTCTTTTTGTTACACACATTTTTTTTAGATATTGTAAATGTTTATTTAATAAACACGGTAACATTTATTATTTATTACTCAGTTATTATTATATGACGTGTATAATTTGGTTTAATTTTAACAGTTTTTAATAAATAAATGGGTATTACCTAAAATTCTTTTTATTACGGTGTGGTTTAGTTGTACGCAGGAATCGTTTTGAGTGAAATAATAATTTTCAGATGTTTCAAGGTGACCTTTTGAATGAAAATTTCGTATTTTTTCCCTCTGTTTTATAATCAAAGCAAAATCACTGAAATGTTTTTTTTTATTTTTACTTTAGACCAACATTCGTTCGCTTTCAAAACACAGCACTTGACTAAACAGCTGCTTTCTATTTTTTTTTTTTTTTTCGTATTTATTAACTTGCCGCCACTGCTGTATCTGTGTCTGAATGCCCTCAAATTGTTTAATTTTATTTTACTTGGCCTCATGCTGTTTGTCATGTTTTGTTTTTATTACTGTTTGTATTTTTGTTAATTTTTCTAGTATGGTTTTAGTGTCAACGTTTTTGATTTATTAAAAAACTACCGGCGTAGAGGGTGGAGGTAGACAGAAGAAGAAAGATTTGTGTACTGAAAGCAAGAAACCGGTATTATGTACATATTTATGTAGTATATCTGCTCGAAAACAATCCCAAAGATACAAACGATTGAGATAGTAAAACAAGAAAAAAGCTTTTTATAGGATTGCCACCACCTTACATTTATGTATAGTATAATTTACATTAGGCAAGTGTATATGCGCAAGCTTGAGTTCTTCTTCATTTTTTCTCTCTCAACAAAAAATAAAACTTGCGGTAGTAAACTTACCTAACGGCTATTAATTTTTCATTATAGGTATATATATGTGCATATGTTTACAATCCAGACAGGAATATGGAACAGTCTGTGCATAACAACATTGTGCTCTGCGTACAAGAAAATTTTTAAATATTTTCTTATTTCCGGTAACGAAAAAATGTTTTGCTTGCTTACAAAGTGAGCTTGCACTATACAGTATTTTTTGGTTAATTGACCCTACGGTTAATTGGTTTCCACGCTTAATTGAACCAAATGATCGGGCAAAAAAATATTGCATACGAACACCATGTGAATTTCCTCGGATAATTGAACCCGTTTAATTGATTTTCCCTCTTAATTCGTTCAAAATTCATGTCATCAAAAATAAATTTCCTCTTACTTTTACCCGGTTAATTGCATTGAAAATTAATCTGGCATTTTTGCACATGCATATTTGACATCATTTGTGAAAAACACTGGGTGGCATCTCTACTATACACATATATGTACATTTTTTGCTGTTACTTGCATTTTTTTTCGTTTAAGGTAAAAAAAAATTATTTTGAAAAACTTAAAGTGCACATATGCGATTTCTTTTAATTCATTAGTACATAGTTCCAATTATGAGTGATTTCTGTAATTGAACAGTTTCAATTAAATAGGGTTCTTGTAATTGAACGAATTGTTCAATTAAACGGGTATCGGCTAATTGGTTCCCCGGTTAATTGAACAAAAAATTGTGCAAATTTTGATGTGCAATTAACCGAGAAATACTGTAGTTGCAAATTTATTATGTACATACATACCTAGTTATCTGTGCTACTAGATCAAAGAAAAAAGGCATTTTGTTGAATAATGGCTTTTGCCATGATACTACTAATTGATTGTATCAGGGACTTTTGCACCACATTTTAATGATAAAGGAAGAGTAGTTAATACTTACATGTTTTATTGAGTGAGCTTCGAAATAAGCGCATGTTACAAGGTATCTTCCATATAATGGAAGTAGAAATCTAAATGTTTCCAAATATACATACAACTTTTAATTCTTCGGAGATCGATCGCAGGCTGTCCAAGGAAACAGTTCATTACAGTTTTATGTCCAAAAGTGGACAGAAGATCAACACCAAAGCCGATTTCCTCAATATACAATTTATTGCCCATTGAGCTCATAGCTGTCATATTAAATGGAATGAAATTCATCCATGTTAGGAGAGAAAATCGTTAAACCAGTATACTAAAATCGTCAAAATAAAACACCACACTTAAAAAAAACATTAATGTCAACAATAGTTTGTGGGGCTAGAGGTCACGTTAATAATCTCTATTCGTCAGGAAAATAATTTTTTTTTCATATAGAAAACAATAACAAAACATGTATTTAATGGGTCAAAAACATAACATTTTCAAGTCCACATTTCTAATTATTAAAATGAAATTCCATGACTAAAGAAATTAGTAGGATTATTTATTTAGGTGAAAGTTTCTTTTAATGCAATAAAAAATTGTATGAAAAATTTTATAATGTATTAACTCAGGTCCAAAAATGAACCTTTTCAAAAAATATCTGCTGTATTTTTCAGCTGTCTATATGCCGACGACATTTCGTTGGTGCTCATCAGTAGACTTGAAAAATTCTTAAAAGTCGTCGGCATATAGACAGCTGAAAAATACAGCAGATCTTTTTTGAAAAGGTTCATTTTTGGACCTGAATTAATACATTTCAATTGGCTCTTAAAGCAAATAAATAATTAAGTTCATATATAAATTTTATCATTTTTAAGAAATCGTCAAAATCAGAGTATAATCGTCAACTGGTAGTTTTTAGTATATAAAATCGTTAAGTCTGGCAACTATGATTGAACCTTGTAATACTTGCTAAGCCAAATATGTACATATATATACATATTCATATATAAAGTTGGCACAAAACTCAATTTTGATCAACAGTTATTTCAATTCCAAAAGAAAATTCATCGGACTGAAACAGCCACCAATTCTGTTTTGTTCTTCAACAATCTACATATACATACATATGTATGTATGTCACTCTCAAAAACACCTTTTGTGAAATGTTTAATTTTTTCTGTGAACCAACCTAGAAACTGTTTATATAGCAATATTAAATAAAAAAACATTTTATTTCTTCAAAATAAACATCTTATTTTATTGGCGTTTCAATATACGTACATTTTAATAATACTCGAAAGATTTTTTGGTATGTACAGAACAGAAAATTGTATATCTTACAAAGCAAAACGAAGAGGTCGTTGCAAATAAACGTATATACATACATACATATGTACATATTTTTAACGAAGCAATTGAAAATATAATTTTGTTAAAAAAAAAAAACATTCGAAAGTACACACTTTTTTTGTCTGTGTAAACATGTTGCACATAGATACATATGTACTTATATCATACTTAATGTCTACACCTGACAAAATTTTGTTGAGACAAGCCTCAAACTCGGTATGAAGAAATAAAAAAAATCTAAGACCACAAATATTTCATGTTAGTATTTTAATTGTTCGAGCCTCAAGGTCACTTGTTTTTTTTATAAATGTTTATTAAATTCGATATTTCGATATCACAATGGATAGGTATCTTCTTCAGAAATGTTTTGATGTTTTTTTTAACAATTTTTTTTTTAACAATTTCAAAAAACAAAAACAATTTATACTGACAAATGCTTGAAAATTACATACACTTTTACAATCATTTGTCAGTATAAATTGTTTATAAAAAAAAAATTAAAAAAAAAACATTAAAAAATTCCTGAAGAAGATTACCATTGGGATATCGAAATATCGAATTTAATAAACATTTAAAAAAAAACACGTGACCTTAAGGCTCTGACAATTAAAATACTAAACATCATTATTAAGAAAATATTTCATATTTGTTTGCCTCAAATTTTTATCAGGTATAGACTTTAGGTTACACATATTTGACATTTGGGTATTTTTTTTTTTTTTTTATCTATTATTACATTTTAAGTATACATTACTTTTGTTTTTTCTAAAATTTATGAAAGTAATTAAATTTGGTTTTATTAAAAATATAAATTTAGTTGATTTCCAAGACAAAATTTAAATATTAAAACTCTCTTTTACTTAATATTTTATTAGCCTTTTTGTGTTCAAAACTCTACTTAATGTTAAGTCATTTATACATTTAAATTTTATATTGACATTTACATACAATTCATATTGTGTATCTACTATATATGTATGTACGTAAATTTTTTAGTTCTTAGAAATTGGCTTCATTCAACAGGTAACAAACTTATATTTAATATTGTGCACACAGTGCGCATTCATTGGAACATGACTCTTCATTACATATGTACATATAATATTGAATTTTAATGAATTCTCATGGGTTTTGTTGCTATAATCAAATACATCTATAGTAAATGAAGTATGTGTAAGCATTTGTGGTAAAAATGCTTAAAGATTAAAATATAACACATTCAATGAAATGAAGCCGAATGAAATTGCCTTCTTTAATCGGTAATTGCCAAACTAAAAATAGTGTTAAGGTAAAAATGTTCATGTCTAGAATTATATTAAAAAAAAAAATTCAATGTGTAGACACGAAAGCAAACTTAAAAGAGAGTGGAAAATAGTTTCAGAGAGAAAACTTTTATAGTGCGTGCCAAGTCGTTAGAAGCAGTTTTTTTTTAAAGTATGAGATTTCCAAAATTACGGATAATTTACAAAAAACGCTAATAATTTACATACAGCATGCCATGTACAAATGAGTACAAAAATGTTGACAGCAACGGAACTATATAAATATTATTTTAAAAATTTATTTTTTCCGCCTTCAGTAGATAGTAGGCTGTGGTTTATATCTAGCTAAAGTTTCGTTTTTTGATTCAATCGTGTTTAAAAAATACATTGAAAGAAGCACATGTTTCCTTTAATGTTCCTTCGTCTGTATATCATTTTCTCTTTGATTTTACGTCAAATAGCCTCATTAATTCAATAATTAACGACATGAAAGTCTTGAAATAATACGTGTCATCTTTAAAACAATGCTTCAATATGCCCAGAGTTAAAACTCAAAGAGCCAATATACACGAGATTAATTATGCTTGAGCTAAAGTGACAGCTTGGTTGGCATTTTCGGTGAGGAGAGTAATTTTTGGTTGGCATAATTTTTCAACCAGCTTCAACTCCCCGTATTAGAAGAGCAAAATTAGTACATACTCACAAATTAAAAAATAAAACGTGTTCAGTTTTTTTTTCTTTTTACAGAGCGAATTTAGTTTGTTGCGATCGTCTGCTCGATGTTGTACACAAAAGCTTAATTGAATAGAGAAAGAAGTTGGTCTTGCCGAAATATTTTTAAGCCAAAACAAATGTTAAATAAATTCAAACTAACATACTTAAAGCTGTGTATATATACAAATTTTATGTCAGATGAGTTAATCCCGTGTGTTTTGGAAGGAACAAAAGTTATGCGGACAAAAAAAATAGTCTCGTGTATATTGGCTTAAACATAAATTTCAATACAATTTTTGTATGAAATTGAAAACTATTGAGCTAATAATACTATACTCTTTTATTTGCAAATTGAATTTTTTCCCCAGCAGGTATTTATATTTTATATAAAACCCACACTTTATGAAATAAGATAACGAGAAGCGTCACATTTAAGTAAACTCGCTAAATAAAAGACGTTCCAGACTTTAAACAGAGGCATATAACAAACAGATTTTATTGCAATGCTGTCTGTTGGCACAAAAATAAAGATTAGCAGAAAACTAAATTAATCTAAACATTTACCTGGGTGCATACAACAAATATAAATCTGTATAGTTTTAGTTGAATTACGCAGTTTTGCTGGCATTTTGTAGATAATTAACGTGAAATCTGAAATTTGTATTTTCCAGTAATTTTCTTTTATTTTTTAGATTTTAAAACTTAATTTTGTTGTTGGATCTATAAATCAAAATAATATTTAGTACAGATTTTCTACACAAAAGAAAAGTATAAATATGTTCTTTGTTTCATGCAACATTTAGAAAAAGAAAGTGTCTCTATTTGCATTAATATTAAATGTGTGATAGAACCCTGTTGTTCGCAGGTGGCAATTTGGCAACTAAAAGATAGATACATAATTCTTAATGAAATCAATTCAAAATATTACTTCATTTAGTAGTGTATTTTTGGCTCTTAAATAAAAGCCATATGTAACTAAACATGTTCCAAATAAAAACCATTATGATGCAAAATGTCACTTGTGCGCAGTAAAAACTAAAGGAGCCGATTCATCTTCTTGCAATTGTTCCAGAAGGGTGGTACGATTTATGGGTCTCTGTAGGCTGCCGGCATTGTGTTGTTGTGCTTCAATGTCATCATAGTCTATAGATGATGAGCGCACCAATTTAAATTGTGGATTTCCCTCGTTTTTGGTTATAACCAATGAGGCTGGTCGAGGACCTTTAAGGAAGTTGAAATTTATTATATCAAACTTTTTCTGATTTTTTTTTTTTTATTCATCTTACCCGATGGTGGTTTTCCCTGGCGTCTTTTACCACTGTTCAGGGAATTAATTGTTGCAGTATCACCAGATTTCTCCGATACATATTCCAGATTCGAAGAGTCCTGTTTGATGGAAACTCGTTTTTCAGTTTTAATACTTCCCTGCTGTTTAAGTATTGAGTCCCTGCGTGTTGGCACGGGAGAGGGCGGTAGCATTAGATTAGTATTTGTATAACTGGATGAGTATAAGATGGCTGCTCCTGACAATTCATTATCTGTAATGAAATTGCCCATGTAATGGGAAAAAAGTTGACAAATTAAATAAAAACAAACGAAAAGGATCAACAAAAAATGTTTCTTAAATAGAACAGAAATAATGAAAACACACAGTTACAACAGAAGTGGAAACACAGAAGTTATTTAAATTTCACAATAATAAGTGGAACAAATAGAAAGTTTGTAGTTACAGTGAAATTTTAGGTATTAAATGGAAAATTAAATAAAATATCCTTTCAGTTGGGCTTACCTTTCAATTTGGAAACCTGCAATTACATACACATTTTAGAAACCGGACCACAAAAATATTTTTAAAAAAAATTTAATTTTTTTTTTTTTTTTTTTTTTTGGAATTTGTCGGAGAGTGGAGAAAGAGCTTGTACCAGGCCACTCGTTGCAACACGCTTGAATTTGCATGTGTGTGTGAAGAATTCTAATGAACGAATTTGCAAGCACACAAATAGGAAATTAATTGATACTACTTGGTCTGGGTGTGCAACGGGACTTATTAACTGCCATCAATACGAACAAAGAATGCGGCACGGCAGAGTGCCAATATGCGCAAAAAAAAAATTTTATTATGCCTGAGTGATGGCGCATTATTGAATTTTTCATTAATAGCATACTCAGGCCTCACAACTCCAGCAATATGTTACCTAATATTTAAACTTATTCCTGGTGAAAAAAATTATGCCAATAAGAGAGGGAGAGTTTAGAAGAGAGCAATTAACTTTTATCTATTTCTTCAACAAAGGTGCACGAGTTTTTCCTTTTGGTAAATTCGAACAATAAAAGTACAGTCATATGTTATCTTTAGATAAAATGCAATTAAAGCCAACAACCATCTGAGATAATAAAATAATTTACAAAATTGTATTAGATAATACCGCGAAATTTAGACTGGTTATTATTAGTACGATCTTTTTATGTTGTGGCGGGACTATAGAATGCAATTAATGTTCAGTACGCTTGAAAAACTGACAACCACAAACTTCTAGTTGCCGCAAAGGTAATACAGAATTATTAACATGCTACCGGCATTATCGACATGTTGCCTGTGTTATCATTTGGCTGACTGCTTTATCATTTCCACTGCTTTGGAATTGAACGGCAAATCTGCAGCCATCCGCAGTCCAGCCACTGATTTAACTAAAATTGAGTGATGCAAGTCTGCAAATATGGTCTAATTTACATGCCCAAGAATATGGTTTTTTTAAACAGCTGATTGCAACTATGTGCCAGAACTAGAACGAAGAAAAAGTACGGACTGTTTCGTACAGATGTGAGTTGATTTTACGTCACGAGTTGAGAAGTCACGAACAGTAGCAAATAAATTACCACCCGAGCAATATGACCGGTTACTCGGGGTCACTCGGAATCGCACCACATGGTTTCATCCACCGCCGTGTTAAGGCTACCGACGTAAAATCAACTCACATCTGTACGAAACAGTCCGTACTTTTTCTTCGTTCTAGTTCTGGCACATAGTTGCAATCAGCTGTTTAAAAAAACTAACAATAACAATTAATACCGTACTTAAAAGTATCTGCAAAAGATTTTTTTAAGTTCTAACAGTCTAATCCATAAGCGTTAAATTAAGCTCTTATAAGCAAAATTTCTTGAAAGTTGTATTCATAAACGAACAATAGCAAACATTTTATTACAGGCTTATTGTATGCTACATATGTATAAGCATACAACACAAACATCTCTATAAATCTGTATGCTGTATATTAAATTGAAGTCCGATTTCTTCGCTACGTTTACAAATTAAATTGTACTTCATATATGTAACTCAAAAAAGCTATTAACTTTTGCAGCAAAATCTAAAATGGAGGAAAAATCTATAAAAAAATAAACAAAACACATGCATCAATTGTGTTAGTGATGTATTTCAAATCAAAATAATCAAAACAAACTCGATCTTCAAGTTAAT
The DNA here is from genome assembly GCA_963662145.1 of Sturmia bella. NCBI lineage: Eukaryota > Metazoa > Arthropoda > Insecta > Diptera > Tachinidae > Sturmia > Sturmia bella. The sequence goes on along the minus strand of OY759172.1, from coordinate 15,980,541 downwards.
TATTCGTTCTTCCACGTTATTCTTACTACAAATGCATCCACACACAAATGAGCGTGTGGGGGTTTAGCTTCAATAGCTCCTCAAAAAAAAAACCCTAATACATTTATGCCTACTTATTTATACACGCACACGTATATTTCCACACAGATCATTAACCTGAGCACGAATAAAATTAAAATAAAAACAAAGCAACAAGTTTAATTTTTAATTCCTTGAGCTTAAAAAATAAAATAAACTTTTTTTATTCATAATAATTATTGTAAGTTTATTAAGCTCTTACTTGACGTATTTCTGCGGAATATTTGTCAAATAAACGTGTAATAAATCTTCAATAGTTTTTATGAAACTCAATTAGCTCAAGCATAATTATAATTAACCATTTTTTTAAAAACCATGGTTTATATTGACAACAAATAATAAGAAATTTTCATACATGACTGTTCGAATAAAATTGTATTCGCTCTCTTTACATAACAAGCGCCGCAAAATGTGTGGGTATTGCCAGAACAGAAAAATTACTCTTTTTATTCATTTGCTATTGCACGTTTATGAATTCGAATTTTACTTATAATGCTTCCATCTTTTGATTACTTATTGTAAAAAGTTTTTATGATTTGGATCGTAAATGTGCTCAGAAAAATATTTAATTTACCCAAAATCTATATTTCTATTTTCATTACAGCATTGAAACAAACCGTATGTTGTTTTTCAGGCTACAAATTTGGTTTTTTGCGTTCCCATCTCTTTTTGAGAGAATTTTATTTATGCTTGCTTGCTCACCCAGAAAGAAAAGACACAGACCTATAATTTTGTATGCAATTTTAGCCCGGTATTCATAAATAATTAAATGTTTGTGAAATACATGGTTAAGCTTTAAAATAAGGAGCCAGACTTTGAAAGAAATGAACTGTTATAGGTTTGTAGAGCGGTTCGTAGACCTTCCAAAACTGAAGTCAAAATCTGTCGGAGCTTTTATTTTTTAATAATTCGATGTTGAAGTTGCAAAATTTACTAAGAAAATCTGATAATGTTGGATCAGTGCTGCCAGACCAACGTTTTTGCGCAGCACGTAAAATCACTAATTCGTAAAGGGTTTTAAACGTCCAAAATCGTATTTTTTTTTTTTTATTTATTTGATAAATTTTTTTCATTAGGTATGTAAAATTTGCTCTTGACAACCGGCCTTTGGCCAAGCTAAGGAATTCTCTTCCCCATGGTATTACCAACACCGGCTTTGCGTACAAAATCTATAAGCGTTAAGCAGCACACTTTTTCATTTTATGGCAATTGGTACCATTATACTAAAGCCAACCCAAATACATTTTAGGAAAAATGTCATATTAAAAACATATTCTAAAATGTCTTTCAACTACATTTCATTTTTTACGAATACCGGTGTTAATTTTCAGAGAGAAAGAGAGGTTTATGGAAGGAGGCAGGTAGATATGTAAACATACTATTTGGTGTCCTTTCGCCGCTGTTTCCGGATTGCATGCAACAAAACTACATATTTTAAAAATAAAAATAATGAAACCATAAACGTCAATGGATTCACTGCAAAATATACTTAAATTAGAACCATACAAAATCATGCATAATAAAAAAATAAATAAAAGTACATATAACCGACACCAGGTGGCTTGGTCTTAATAACAAATAAAAACAAATGTTGCCAAAATAATTACAAATGAGTTTTAAGCGCTGGGATTCATGATCGTCAAAAAACAATAAAAACGCCAAATATTGAAAATGTTTAATTTTTATTTGCTTCCCTTAAAAGAATCGTTTTTATTTCGTTTTCATAATTTCATAATACTTTACAATTATAATAAATTTGTTATCAGTTGCTGGTTAATTTTTTTTTTCACCACAATAGCGTTTGTTTTAGCAGAATTATGCGTAACATGCATTCTTATATAAATTTCACATTTTTCTTTCTCTTTATTTTCCTCTTTCTATTACACACAATTTGATCTTGTTTATTATAAATTATATTATTAACCTATATCTTTGTTTTGTTTTTTTTCTTTTTTTAACTACCACAAACATGAATTAGTAACATACAATTTTATACAATTATAAATGTTAATATTTAAAAGCTTACAATTTATTGAAAAAAGCAAAATTTAGCGGGGGAAAAAATTCAAATCACAAAAAAATTGTTTGAAAAAAAAAACATACATATTTAGAATAATAAAAAAAAGCAAAGAAAATATGTCTCATAAATGGTTTTTGTTTAACACTTTTAATAATACCAACCAATTAGTGTGCACACTAATACTGAAGCCATCAAATACAAAAAATATATAGAAAAATTAAAAATTAATAAAAAATATTGAAAAGATTTTTTTAAGGAAAAAAAAATTAAAATAATCTTTGTTTTCCGTTTTCAAAGTTTAATAATGTTTCAAGGATATTTTTGTCATGTACTCATATAACACACCAGCAATCATCAGCCCTATCAGCGAAAACAATTTTAAACAAAAGTTCCTTTAGTTCCAAAAAAAAAAAAAAAAAATTTTTAAGAAAATAAAAACCCATCACTTTTCTCAGCATGTTTCTGTATGTCGTGGTACAAAAGAAATGTAATTTTTAAGTCTATATTGTAAGGTCTGTTCTAAAAATCACTTTGCTTCAAATCATGTGATTTCTAAACACAAATTGCCTAAAAAGCCAGACTTTATGTAGATATTTTATGAATTTTCTAAAGTTAAGTGGATTAAAATGCTATTCCAGAATTCACTAATAATATAAAATATTGTCTTATTGAATAATGCTTACTTTTAGTTTCGAAATCACGTGATTTGAAAGCACATGCTCTGCAGAACTGGCCCGTGATCAGTAATATCAATGTGTAATTAGAAATGAACTTTATGAAAATTATTGATTCATGTGAAACTAGAAACTCCTACATTTTTAGAAATAGTAAAGCTATTTTGATGCATTTTACATGCCATAAGTGCTGCCGCCAGATCTGGGGGCTCAACGAGGCGGTGTTAAGGGCAGTTCAGACTAGTATGCAAGTATTAATACTTTCGTTGCACTTTGCAACACAAAAATCTACATACATTTCTTGCGACTGTCTGTCAAAACATCTAACGTAAATTATATTTTGCAATCGCACTTTAAATAAAATGAGCAAAACTAAATGTCATGGTAAAATCTTCATCGACAGCATATGAAGAATTTTACGCAGGCGAAGATGTGCGGCCGCCCATTAGAAATATTCAACAGTTAGAGTAATCGTTATGTATAAGAGCACGAAAATATGTACAATGAAATCCCGCAAGAATCGATGCGATTACTATAACCCAAATTTTCACCAACGGCTTGATGTCGGCGGCAAAATTTTCGATTTGGTGAAACTATTTTGTATGTGTTTTATAGAAAGAAAAAAATCACCCTGATGCAATGAATAATTTCAAAAAAAAAAAAAAACTGAAGCCGTATGGAATATCAAGTTTTTATCGTATTATTTAGAGTTGTACTCATCAGCTGTCTCTTCTTAGCTCGGCCCTTTTAATTGTACTAGGGAGCTCTTTGGATCGTTACCAGGTACCTTACCTCGATACCAAGTAATCTTACAAGCTCAGCTGACTACTGCTTTTAGCCTGAAGAACTGTCAAAATACACTACACAAACGCGAACAAATGGGTGCCAAAATTTAAAGTATTTTCTACTAAAAAAAAAAAAAATCCATAAAGTATTGTGTTTGTTGTACTTATGGGACTATCTGGTATTAAGATACATTGCATGAAACTATGGCGAACTAAGGAACTAAAAAGTTCGTTATTATGAGCCGCTTCTTTAGTTCACTTGTACGAGCTACTTCGCGAACTATACATCTCTAGTATTATATTTCGTTTCTATAATGCTTAGCCTTCAGATACACTTGATCCTATGATTTAAGTGTTTGACAAGTATTAATACACTGTATAATAGTCTGATCAGCCCCTTAGCGCTGAAACATTGTTGTACTGATATTACGCGGCATATTTAAAACATAAATCGGTTGATGCTGCCAGGATACTTGATGACCGAAAAACGCTAATTTAATAACTTAAAAAAAAACTGCCACAGATAATCGCTGTAAAAACCTTATAAATTATCACAGAGCCGAATTGAAGAAGTGCATGTTTCACTTTAGTTTAATGGAAATTTCTAGCACGCAACTGTCAAAGTGACGCAATCGAGTGTCAAATACAGCTCGTATTAAGAACATGTGTGCCATACGATACATTTTAAATTGACTTTTCTACACTTAGTGATTTACAGACCAGCCTAAATTAGGGCATCGAGTGCATTTTTATTGTCTAAACCACCCATTCCCTTACAAAAAGGGGTGTTTAGCCGGCAAAACTACGCTTGACGCTATAATTTAGACTGGACTGTTAGTCGAAGTGACCCATCAATCAATGAACTGAATTCGTACCCTGGCACCATGATTGGTCTGCAGTGCAATAATGAATGTATGTGTGTATGTATATGTTTGTGCCATGTATGTATGTATTTGACAGGGCATAAGAGTTGTTAACACTTGTGAGTACCTTTAATGTTTTTTTTTTTTTTTGATTATTCTGTAGTTTTAGAGCAATGAAAATATTAATTTTAAAGCGTTTTAGTAAACTGAGTATTGAATTTAATATACACATAAGATTTGCATTTAAAATTTAATATAACTGACATTAATTCATAATTATGTAAGATAAATATTTAAAAGCAACACACAATGATATGATTTATAAATGTACATACATATGTATATGGTATTGTATATTAAAATGTCACTTTCTTTTTTTAAATCGATTTGTGGTATATAAGTAGGTATGATTTTTTAAATACTATTTTAAATTCTTTTTTGTAAAATCGTTACGTTTTGTTTGTATGTTACTGTTTGGCTAAAAAAAAACAAAAACCTTTAAATTGTATACTAATGCAGGCTCTTTTAATTGAGATGTCTAAAAGCCTTTGGTGTCAATTTCTAAAAATATATTTATATAATAGTTAAGTAAGTTTATTTACGATTTGAATTATTTGACAAGACAATTTACGGCTCTCTTCATAATGTGCGATTAAGCATTCAAGTGGACTTTAACGGCAAGTTTGTTATACTAAAGCAAACGTTGAGTCTTAATCATACATTGCAAAAATGACCGTTAATGTGAAATTGAACAGAAATGGAATAAGCGAGATCAAAATGAGAATTAATGACTCAAATGGACTTAACAAAGTGGGTATGTAAAATCTTCCTTTGTTATTAGTTTATGTTCCAGTGAAAGGCAACAAAAACTAATAAGAGGATATATGTATGTACATATGTACCTATGAGTGTATTCATAAACATTACAATATCCGTTACGGTGGGCTCTTGCGATCTCAGTTAAGCTAGGTTTAGTTAAACTGAAAAAAAGATATGTATGTGCTGCCATTACGGCGAAATGATATTTTTCTTTTATTATTTCACTAAAGAAGAATATTTTAAGCAAATTTAAGTTGTTCCGTTAAAAAATTGTACAGTAGACTCGCGAAAACGTGAACATCCAGTTACGTGAACATCAAAAAACGTGAACATTTTTATTTTAACATTGATTACTCTAAAACGTGAACAAGTGATGATGGCTCTAAAACGTGAACTTGTTTTCTGATAATTTTTTATTTTCTTAAGTCAGTTCTGTAGTTTTTATAAAGTTTGGGAATAACGCTATTTTAATGTATTTACAGCTTAATGACAAAAACATCTTTTAGAAATGTATACACACCTACATACATATATACATACATATGCACACATATAATACTTAATTTCAGTTTTTATGTGGTGATTGTGGTGGAAACATCTCTACGCGTTTGAGTATAAATAAAGTGTACATAGAAACAAGTGAATTTAAACTCAGTTTCAAAGAAAAATGTGTCTGCCAAGAAACCAAAAGTCTTAACTCTTCAAGAAAATGTGATATTATTGAACATTTAAGGAAAGGTGCGTCAGTAACGGGGTTGTCAAAAATGTACAATATAGATATAGTACAGTGTAAATTTAATTGATTGCTAAGTCCACTTTTTCATAGCTTTGCATCAACTGAAATGAAGTATTGTAGTAAATTTATTAAATAAAATTTGTTATATATGATTTAGCCTATTACACGGTTGTGCATACTGATTTTCAACGAATTTTCATGTAAAAAAAAAATCCAATCTAAAACGTGTACACCCTCGGTAAAAATTAGTTCACGTTTTCGCGAGTCTACTGTATATTTTTTTATTTTTTTTTTTTTATTAACAAACACAAAACTGCGAAGCGTTTTGCTTGTCTGCAGAAATACCCAGAGCCTTGGGCAGGAATCGAACCTGCGACCTCATCATATCAAATTGTTAATGCCGGCACATATTTATTTTCAGTTTAACTAAGCCCAGTTTTACTGACATCTCAAAAAGTAAGCAAATTTTACAAGTCTGTGTGGTCACCAATTAAAACCTTAGTTTTTGGTATCGAGGAGTTCGTTTTTCTGCAAAATAATATGGAGTCGTACGAGAGTTTTGATCAATCTTATTTATAACTGTTTCTAATATACTTAATTTTGCTATAATTGAAATAAAAAATAAGTTCTAGAATGAAACTATAAAAAACTAATTTAATTTTCTTTAAAAATCGTGTTGTTCTAGAAGATGATTTGAACCAAAATTATAAAGGATCACCATATTGATTTTGTTAGGGTTGCGAAAATAAGACACCGGAAGCCAGTGGCAAATTTCTATAGCCACAATTGGTACTAAGCATTAAAGGTTTGGAATACTATGCTCGTTAACCCTGAGCTGTAGTTTCGTGTCTGTAAGCAGCTGGGCTAGCCACGCAAAAAGTTACTGATTATTGTTTGAAAGCAAAGAGTTGACCAAATTTCAGCTGGTTTCAGGACTATAAGTTACTTCGTGAGGTAGAAGTCCATTGCGCAGCATATTTGTAAAATCTAAATTTGTACAGTGATCCTCATTTAACGTTATGCAAAAAACAAACTGCCGCCTTTTCTAAATAAATGCAAATTAAAAAATATCATTTCAGTGGGCTGTCTGTAGCCCGAATCTACTTATTTTACTGCTTTTAATTTTCTACTAGTAAGATATGTTTCTGGAGGTTTCTTCAGAGTTCAGCAAACAGATTATACAATCATAATTGAAACCAACCTTTACCCAATCAATTCGATTTCTATAATCTTGTGTCATCCATAATGTGATGAGTGGTGGCTGGATCACCATTGGCATTTGGTATGACAACCACGGTGGGTATGCCAGAACTAGAATTGGAAGTCATGCCCAATTGGGAGGTAAAAGGCTGGCATAATAAATCATCACCCACCGAGTGATGACGTTGAGCTAAACCGCGTATCCCGGGGTTGCCAGTGGTTGTTATGTTTGAGGCAAACAGCAAATGAGCGCCATCGCCTATACTATGGCGCAAATTATTGGAGCTCATATTAATGTTTCCACTACCACCACCACCACCACTACCACTGCCACCAATACCATTACCAACGCTTAAAGTGTTATTTGTATTGATTGGGCCATTATTTAAACCATTACCCATATTTAGATTCCCTATAAAATTTTGCAATGAATGTGAACTGGCACTACGATTGTAAATGGTGGTGGAGGTGGTGGGGGTGCTGGTATTGTTGGCCGCCTGCCTGTTTTGTATTTGTTGCTGTGTTGGTGTTGTATTAAAATTATTGCTATTATTATTGTTATTATTGTTGTTGTTGATATTATTGTTGGCAACATATGATAGTAAATTGTTATTATATTTTTGTTCATCGGATGGTGAACCGAATTCCGATGATTCTCGTATGGGTGCTAAATGCAGTTGTGCGGCTGCAGCTATCATCTCACCTGTTGGCAAACCGGATGGACTTGGTCTTTCGCTGCTGGCCACATCTTCAAAAGCATCCTCGTTAAGCGTTTGTAATGCTCCACAGATCATTTGTTCCTCTAATGTTACCTATAAATGGAAAATGTTTCAAAAAATTCCCAATAAATACCAACATGATTCATAGCAAACATTATTGATAGTTAGACAATTAGATTTTTCAAAAGAAACTAAATACCAGAAATATTGAAACTCTATACAAATATTTTAAAGTAAGAGAACTACGTATTTTAGTCTAAAGAAAAAGGTGGAACAAGCAAACACAAATATGCTGAAAGAAAAGTGTTAAGACAATTTAATTCAAGGAAAGAGTCAAACAAACTATCTTAACTGCGAGTTTATCGATATCGAACCGGTTCGAGCGTTCACATAAATATATTCAAGACAAAAACCAAGTTTTAAAATTTGGTTTTGTTTTAAATGTATTTATGCCAAGGCTCGAACATGTTCAATATTGACAAACTGGCAGTAGCCCATTTACATCTACTTAAAATCTAATACAATCGGGATTTCAAGCGAAATCTGGTCATTTTTATGAGGGCTCCGATACAGAAAAAAATCTACTATTAGACTTTTGACAAAATCTCCTCAGTGCAGAGCAGTGTAACTGTTATAGCATGTTTCTACGACATACACTTCGCTCTCTATTTGTGCTTAACGCCCTAAACAGAAGCGAAGCAACTTGCGAAGCACGAAAAATCCCTGTCTTCTTCTCTAATTTATATCGCAAGTTTATCTGCACTATCTGTCAAAATCATACATTGTAAGCAAATAAAAATAAAATAAAAAACAAAGAAAACCTAATTGTTCCATAAACATAAAAGTTAAGTCAACTTCGAAGATATTTCCATATGAATGTGGTTTTTTTGCGACCATATTTTCACTTACTTCTTTAGTCCATTTAGTGAAATTTGCTTCAGGAAATTAAAGGAAAATTCATGTTAGCTTATTAAAAACAAAAAAGTCACATAGCAGAGTCGTGTAAACAGCGTGATTCCTAAATATAATTGAGAGAGCGAAGCGGGTGATTCAACTCGTAATGGAAACATACTACAATCTTGTTAATAAAGTACTTAAAAATACTACCCTGTAATAGAAAAATGCACTTAAACATGGTGTTTAAGTCCATGAAGCGAGAAAGATTTTGTTGAAAATTTTAATGCAGATCTGCTAGATTTTGGGCAGATGTAAATGTAGACATTTTACCATTAGGTTTTGTATATATCGTGGTGATTTTATAAAAGTTGATTGTTTGTCTATTGTAGATCTTTCACATCTAGTAACTAAAGAAATCTTAAAAATTTAAAACTTTACAAAAAATGTATTAATTCATCAACTCATCAGTAGACTTGAAAAATTCTTAAACGTTTGTTTGAAACTTAACCACTCATTAAATAATTCCCATGAACAAAAAACAAACTTTTAAGAATTTTTCAAGTCTACTGATGAGCTGATTAGCACCAACGAAATGTCGTCGTCATATAGACAGCTGAAAAAGACACTAAACTTTTTGAAAAGGTTCATTTTTGGACTTGAATTAATACATTTCAATTGAATAATTTCATACTTTACACAAAATTTATACATTTTCAAATAACAACAGTGGAATTCACATTTAGTAGTAAATTTAAAATTCTTTCGAAAAATCAAAACAGAATTCACGATTGGGTGTTGTAGATCTGCTACATCTTGTAGATCTTGTCAATCTCAATAAATCTAAAACACGACATCAATAAAATACATACATTTAAAGTGCCTACACCACCACCTACAATACTAAAACCAGTAGTAGATATTGTAAGTACACTTATTTGCAAGTGTGAAACAGCTGATAACTTTCCCGCCGCAATGTTTTTTATTGTTAATTAAACAAAAGATTTCTCAAACTGAGGATGGAATTTATAAAAACTGAGAATGTTAATAGCAAAAAGAAAATGGGGTAAAATTTTTAATAAAACATAGACTAATGTGGAAGTCAAAATGCTGCTGGAATATTTAATGGAACTTTCAGAATTTGAGAGAAGTTTCAACACTTCGATTTCTTTACAATGCAGAAGAAAATGACGCGCTCGGGGCGTTCCGTAACATAGCGTTCAAACGAAACCTGGTGATAGGCGAAGTGGTGACTGCTGCTCGCAGAAAAATTATAAAAAAAATCTCTGTCGCGTAGTTTATAAGGTAGACTACAGAACACAGTGAAGAAGAGATTAGAAGTTCAAAAGCATTGCTTGAAACACACTTTAATTATAAAAGAAAATTGATATTTTAACACAAATATGGTTATAGCCAGGCCTAATAATAAAACTATCATGCTTATCACGGTTACCGAAATCGTCGAGATTTTGTAAAATATTGAAGATTTTCTTTAATCTATTACGAACTCTTGAACATTTCGAGAGTCGTACGTAATAAGCACGGATAATTATATATTTTGCATTAAGTTTAAAAAATATATTTAGAATGCAACAGGAAACATCAAATCTTTTACTTTGGATCATAATTGAATCAGTAGTTTTGAAAAGTAAGTCTACTATTTATTTTTTAACACAAAATGAAATTCCACACAGCAAACTATTCCATTTTTACAATGTTGGGTTACAACACAAACATTTCAAAGTAAAGCGAACTATTGCAGAGTTTAATAATAATTGTTTTAAAAGCCAAAACCAAACAAATTTAATGTATAAAATAAAAGCCATCCAATACTTTTTCATACATATGTATACATTTTTTTTTTTCCTTTGAAAAGTCCAGATATCAGATTCATTTTCTTTTCAAAATCATTGATTCAATAACATAAAAAGGGTTTCAAAATAATTTCAGGTTTAAAGAGAAACGGTATTACACAGTTATCAAAGCTTTCTAATAAACTTATAACAATGTGACAGTTAATAAAAACAAAATCAGTTAGAGGATCAAATACTGTAAACATTAAAAGAAATTTTTGGTTTATTTGTTACCTGTAGTATATCGTAATCATGTACTTTTGACTGATATTGTTTTTTTTTAATATTTTTTTTGATGCATAAATAAAATTTAGAAAAACGATAAATAAAAATTATACAAATTCAATTAAATAGAAATGGCAATGAAAATGATATTATTTTTAAAATTAATTATTCAGTGTGTTTTTAAAGCAGAAACCATCAACAACTTAAAAAGATAAAATATTTTGTTTTTCTATTTTTTTGCTGCACAAATAATTATTGATTGTTGTTCTACTTTATAAAGTTGTGTTCTTTCTACTTATTTTTTTGGATACTGTGTTTTAAAAGACATCTAAACATTGTGTTGTCTGGTGTAAATTAAAAACGGTTTATTGTGTAATAAAAATAGTGGTATTATAAATATTTTACCTGCTTTTCCATATGAGCTGTGGTTGAATTTTTTCTCGAGAGTGGTTGAGTTGGAGGCATGCTGTGTGAATCCATTTGATCTTTTGACGAGCTGACCGCTGAATTGATAGGCATTTCGCCTATAGTTGGAGCAGGTTTGAATTTACGCTGGACCTTTTCAAAATCACGCATTGTGGTAATGAGTAAACGAAAAAGTTCCCAGTGACCGAAACTTAAATTGAGTATCTGCAATCAGAAAGCAGTTTTCATGGAATCCTTTTAATTCAAAAATTTTTTCATGGAAATTTTTTCGCTAAGATCTACATTATTTTTTTTTAATTTTTTAGAAAAAAAGGTATGAAAGATTAATTCCGGTCAAAAATGAACCTTTTCAAAATATTTGCTGTATTTTTCAGCTGTCTATATATGCCGTTGAAATGTATTAATTCAGGTCCAAAAATTAACCTTTTCAATATATTTGCTGTATTTTTCAGCTGTCAGTTAGCTCTTAAAGCAAATAAATAATTAACTTCATATTTGGGTATGAAAGATTTTTAAGTGAAACATTTTTTTCTCAATAAAGAAATATAAATGAGCTTAAGGAAATCATGAATTGCTGGTTGACAAAAAAGCCGTGAAGCAACAACCAAAGCAGCTTGGTTCTAGCAGGACCCTGTTTATCAAAAGTGAGTATTTTACTGTATTAATTCAGGTCCAAAAATGAACCTTTTCAAAAAATATTTGCTGTATTTTTCAGCTGTCTATATGCCGACGACATTTCGTTGGTGCTAATCAACTCATCAGTAGACTTGAAAAATTCTTAAAAGTTTGTTTGAAACTTAACTACTTATTTCATAATTCCCATGAACAGAATGAGAATCAGAAATGTTCAAACAAACCTTTAACACAGCAAACATTTATTTTTTGAAAAGGTTCATTTTTGGACCTGAATTAATACATTTAAATTGGCTCTTAAAGCAAATAAATAATTAAGTTCATATGTGAGTATTTTACTTTAATATATCAGCTGTAGGTTTTGAGAAACGGGGCCCAGATAGTCGCACAACTATACGAGCAAACACGACAGCAACAAATACTTCATGTAATTGGTTGGTAGACGTAACCCTGTCGGAAACGAAGTTAACTTTAAATTAACTTACAGCTACATAAGTATTTCACAGCAGGTGCTGGTTGACGCTTGGATTACATTTTAATGCACACAACTAACTATTTTAACATTGTGATATCCTAGGCAGTAGTCAATTGTGCGACGCTGCATTATTTTTCAAATAACTTAAAGTTAGCTACTGAAAAGTTAGTGCCCACACAAAAAAACTAGGCTGGTTTTATATTTTTCGGTGATGATATTTAATTTTATTAAATTAAATTTCATTCTATTTTATTTTCTTTTTATATTTCATTTCTTTTACTTTCCTACTACCAAGCTATTTTGTTAGCCTCTGGCAGGAGGCGAACTGCTGAACTTCATGACTGTTGAGCAGCCAACATACCCTCTCAGCCATCGCAGCAGTTAGAACGAATGCGACAACAAACAATTTAAGTAGAGAGTTAACCGTGTGTGGGTGTATTTGAATTTTAGGTCAACTCTGCATTACTTTTCCGTTAGCTTATAGGCAGTCCACAAACAGTGAATTATAAATTGATTGCATTGTAGCTAACTAGAAACTAGTGCATAAAAGTTAACTAAAAGTTAACTACTTTAGTATCCGCCGACTAATCAATGTCCGGCAGGGAAACCATGTTGTGTCTCACATTTGTGTGTTTGTGTTGCGTATTTATATAGTTTGTAAACAAAACTTTCAACGACTGGAAATAGTAGTCAGCTGCTCTTGTACGGTTACCTCGTATTGGCTACACTTGTCTTCGGCATTACCATTTTGTTTACCTGTGCTGTTATTTTATTGAACCGCCTTATCATATCCACTAGGTGGCAACTCAACCATAATCAAGCGATTAATTTTAATGTACTAAAGTTTTGTTTTAGCTTGCGATATATCAATATGTATTTTTAAATTATGGTGTGCTTAGTCTATTCTCCCATATCACCTTTGCCAAATCGTTTGCTTACCTGCTTTAAATCGTTTAAATCACAATACTTTAAAACTCGTCCACTGACTGCATTATCTCTTAATATGGGTGCTAATTTTGTTAAGGCAGGTTTCAAATCATCCACACGTTCTATTACACTTATAACACCCTCCACCGTAAGATCGGAAAGTTTAGTTTGCAAAATATCATCCTGTTTTCAATAAAGATAATAAAAAGCAATAATATTAAGAAATCAATCCCAAAAGTACACCCAGATAGATGGTTTTAAGCTTACCCCAAATGAATCGGCTGGAGAATTCAGTAGTGGAGTCATTGGTGGTTCAATAGTAGAGCTAAAATTCCGCTGTCTCAATTCCTGCATTGCATATTCATTATGCAACAGCTGATAAGGTGGATAAGGACCTAAAGGTGAAGGCACATAAGTAGTGGGTGTTGGTGGCAAACGTACTGCTGTTGGCTGAACACTGGGGCGACTTTGTAAGACCAATGAACCTTCATCCTCAATGGATTGTTGATCCTCTGCAGGAATATACAAACTTTATTTAGAAAATATGTCTGAGTGCAAGTTGCTTTAAAAAATTAATACCTTTCAATACTTTTCTTAAGTATGGATCTAAATTAATGGTAAATGGAAGAAATATTCGCAAATCTGCTACTAAAAGATCAGATTTGTGAAGCTGCAAGAAGGCATCTAGTTTTCGTTCATCACGATCTAATTCTAAAAGTGGAGCCGCTTCTCGTAAACAAGCTAGTTTGGGTCGAACTCTAGGGGAGTAAAGGGAAAAATATTAAAATATTAATTCAAATAAATACGCTATAAAGACCGGCCGAAAGCAAACGTAAAAAATCAGCTTAAATTTTTTGGTAGAACAAGTGAACAGCTGTTCTATTACCACAAGTGTTACCAGACTTTATACAAATTGACTTTGAGTAAACTGTAAAAGTAGTTTAAAATTGTAGCGTTTTTAGTACACATGCGATAAACTGTTAAGAGTTGCATTAGTCTTCGAACTCATTTCATGATTTTTAAGAGTTACATAAAATGTTCAGCCTTGTCAGTATATTCACTTTTATGCGATATTTTCCAGATTTGTCTTTGGCCAAATTTTCAAGGAGTTTTTTTTTTTAACTTACTTTTCATAAACTGATTGCAGTGAAACACTGTCATCGAATTGATCCATAAATTGATCATGATATAAAACAATCATACTGGCCCTTAGAGGCCACTGTTCGGTTAAATTAATCCAAGAGCTTAAACGATACCAACTAAAATCAATTTGGAATGCTTTCAATAAACGCACTGCAAAGAAAACAAGTTTAGTTATAATTTCTATAATTTCTCTTTTTCTCGCGAAATTCTTTCTGCTTACCTGTAATATAAATGACATTCATTAAACGTCTCATACTGCGCGGATTGACATCACTAAAATAGTCATCGGTCAATACAATTTTTGACATGTCCAAAACACCCTGAGGATTTTGACCCAAGCGATGTAGATTTGAACCAATTGAGCTTGCCACCGATTCTGATAAACGTAATTTTTTGCCAGGTCCTGAGCTACGTCCTCCAGCTCCCATAGGTCCTCTGATTTTTTCTTGACTTGACATAATTTCTGAAGCATTGGATAAGCGTCGAGCTGAAATCGAGTGACCCAAGGTGGGTGCATCATCACCTTGCATTTCGCCATAATTACGTTTGAAGAGTACAGCAGTCATTTGAGCCCTTTGGACTTTACGTAAACCAGAATTTTGCAAATACACTGGCAGATGTATTAAATTTCTTAGAAAATCATGACCACCTATACCGCCTTCGGTGAAGAGACGACGACTATTGGCCTCAGCTGCTTTGGCAATGACATGAGGGTCCACAGCTATCAGCACCACAAAGGGTCGATTGGGCGATGAAAGTAATGTCTGTATAGCATTCAGTACAGACAAAATTCTTTCAGTATCACAGGAATCTAAAGCATCCACAACACCTACCAAACGGCTTTGTTGGTTGGTAAAGGCATCCAAACACTAAAAAAGAATGAGTTAATTTTAACAGATATTTTTTATAAGTCTGGCCAACCGGCCAACCATTCATATACCCTTCACCAATTAGTCGCTTAAATATAAAATCAAATGTGTAGCAAAAATATGTAAATAGTTTATAGAGCTGCAAACAGTTGCAATAGATAAAATCAAAAATGCCGGCCAAAATTCGAGAAAAATTGGCAAAAGATGAAAACGCCCCTAAAATAGTTCATGGAAACTTACAAGAAACAGAACCGGGGCGAAAATAAACGTGAAAATTTTGCAAGAGGCAAATTTAAAAAAATATTTTATTTATATAATTCTTAGTAGGCTCCAGCTCAAACCTTGATTAAATACTTTTTCTGTTGGGAGGTCGCTACACTTTTCATCAGCAACCCTATGAGTTTTGGACGTGCCAAGTTTTACAATTTCAGCACTGCCGCTTAAACCACTCGGCTGCCCAAGCTCATGCTCATTTTTCTTTCCATTTACTTAATCAATATTAAACAAAGCAATGACCTTTAATGTCTCTTTAATGATATTTGCCATCTTATACATACTTGAAACTGTAATAAAAACAACAAACCTCTGAGAAACAGACATTAAAAGTCTGATAACCTTCTACTAAGAAAATCAATCTAGATCAGTGAAATTTCCGGTAAAATTATTATTCATCGAATACGCATCATATTTGAACTAAAGATTAGTTCTTATATATATATTTTTTTTTTTGATTTTGCTGTTTAATATCTTTGTTAATATAAAATTGCTCAAATGAGGTGAAGGCTATACATATATGTATACTCATTTATAGAAAACTCACCTTTACCATATCAGTCATTAAAGCCACCTCAGCACCCAAAGCTGTTAGAGGCGCACCCTCATTCGAACGCACCGCCCTTTTTAGATGACGGCCTTGTGACACAAATAACGAACCCACCGCCTTTGCCAGCACATGCAGATTTGTGCAAATAATACAAACAAACACAGCACAAATAACATAAATAGTTATCAAGACATTGTCGCGTTTCACATCTGAGCCATGGGCGAAATAGGCCACCACCAGCGAAAGGCCAGTTATTAAGACCAACAGCCCCACTTCAAATATCACCACTATAGGAACACAACACATGCGACGCCAACGCCAGCCAGCAGTTGCTTTCAAGGGTTTAGGACGAAAAGCTCTATAAAGTCTGGTCGATAACCAGCCATAGTGCACTTCAATAGCCTCAAATAAAGCGGCCAGCATATGGGCTACAGCACCTTCTCCTGTCGGCGAAGCACTACTCGCTTCGGCAAAATGAAAACGTACTGGTTTGGCTTGTGCATCGGCTTGGGTACCGGGCGGATGACAGAAGGCCACTTGTAGTATCAGTCTTAGGCGGCCAATACGTTTCAAAATACCATGATCTATAGAATAGGCCCAATACATATCCATTTGATAGTTGCAATAACGTATTATGGCCAGCAAAATATAAGCGAATAATAAAAGGCTAATGCCGGCCACAGCCCCCCACACGGACGACCAAGTGGCCAAGCCAACTATGGTGCCCAATATTAAAGCTAAATGAAAAGACACTAGAAATAAAAGTCCGCCTGTCTTTAATGGCGGTTCCGCCCACTGCCGCGCAAAATTTGTCATCTCATCTTTGAGTTTATTGAGCAGGAATGATTTGCCGCTGCCCCATTTGGCATACAGGCCCACTGTGATGGGCGTGGTTAACGTGGGATCACTCAGCACATCAGCCAGGGCAGAGGAATATAATTCATAGCCCAGCATACCCTCCGAGTCCTCATTTGTGTTCAGGCGCCGCGAACCAAATACTTGGCCCAAAATTGTCTTTTGATGGGAGGTGTCTATAACATAAGGAGTTTCGCCCGATTTATTGGCTCTATACAGCAATTGACTATTTTTGGGATTTCTTAATAAAGCTTCAACAATGGCCTTCGATCTGGCGCGCATGGCAATGTGTAAACAAGTATCACCCTTCTTATCACTGGCACCAACTTTTGCCTTACGATCTAACAACATTTGTACAATATCCAAGTTACGATTGCGCACAGCTTTCAGTAATGCTGTGTCACCATCTTTGGTAGCAGCTTCGAGATCTGGATTAGTTTGTAGTAAAACTTTTACTATTTGATTGTGACCCTTTTCCACTGCCGAATAAATAGCCGTTTTACGATCTTTGCCCTGTATATCCACATCGGCGTGTTTCTTCAGCAGAGCCTCCACCACACTACGATGACCGCCTTTTACGGCATGTATAAGCGGTGTGTCACCAGCACGATCTTGTATATTAATGTAAGCACCAGCTGCTATCAGGGCAGCAGCTATTTCTTGATAGCCTTCGCGGGCAGCAATTGAGAGTGCAGTCATGCCATCTTTATCCAGAGCATTAACATTTGGTTTCTTTTCCAGCAGTGAGACAACACAATCTGTATGGCCACCAGAAACCGCTACCAGCAAAGGAGTCCAAGAATACATGCCAGCCGTATCTACATTCGCTCCTGCCTTCAACAAAGTATCGACTATTTCTGCATTACCCTTGCGACAAGCCCACACCAAAGCGGTCGTACCATATTTATCACCCACATTGACTTTAGCACCACGTGTTACCAACATTTCTACAATCTCTTTGAAGCCACGTCCCGCAGCCCACAACAAGGGTCCCAAATGATAATTGCCATGCACATTTACATCAGCTCCCTTGTCCAATAGGAAACGCACCAGTTCCCTGTGACCGCGATACGCTGCCCACATCAAGGCCGTCCAACCTCCCTGTTAAAGTAACAAATTAGAAAATTTTAGAATTTTTTTAAATTGAAAACAGCTGTTTCTTGTATGGGGGCTAGCTGACTTTGTGAACAACAAACCATCAGTGATAAGAGAGAAAACGATAATTTTTCTCAATATTAAAAAAAAATGTGAAAACTACAAGACCACCAAAAACCTAAAAAGCTTTAAACAAATACTAAAGCTTTGCCTTCGTACTTCTGTTTGTCAAATTTTCGCCCCAAAAAAATGTGACCCCAACTTACTTCTTTACCGTTATTTTAAGGTAAATACGTACATAAAAACAACTAAAAATACATACAATTACATATGGATACATCAACAAACAACAACAAAAGGAAAAAAATAAGAGAAAAAAACGACAAATTTCACAGCAGCATATTTGATCATTTTGTTTGTTCGTTGATTAGAGCAACAGCACGTTTGCTCTTTCAAAGTTTTTCTAAGATTTTTTTTGCTGTAAATTTTGTTTTTCTTCTTTGATCAAACAAAACCTTAACGTTTTTTTCGCTTTTCTCCGTTTTTATACCCTTCACATAAATGTGTAAGGGTATATATAAGTTTGTGATTCCGTTTGTAACGCATTGAAATATCCATCTAAGACCCCATAAAGTATATATATTCTGGATCAGCATCAATAGCGATTACGATTGAGCGATGTCCGTCTGTCCGTCTGTCCGTCTGTCCGTCTGTCCGTCTGTCCGTCTGTCCGTCTGTCCGTCTGTCCGTCTGTCCGTCTGTCCGTCTGTCCGTCTGTAGTCGTTGAAATACCGTTTCTGAGAAAACGGTTTGAGATAGAAACCTCATTCTTTCGCTAAAACGTGTGAAACCCCGGTAGTGGGTCTGCTATTGAAATTCAGTAAGATAGGTCCGCGGATAGCCGAGATATATTCAAAAAACCGGGTTTTGAGGGATATTTTGTGTAATTTTTGTATTCAGATTTTTTAAAAATTTTTTTTCTTAAAAACTAAACCATATCATTTTTAGTGCTCATTAAATCCTAGAAATGAAGGAATTTTTGAAATCGGCCCATATATATCCGAGATATAGCGTCTCCCGATTTTTAAAGAAATCGGCTTTATTAGCCAAATAAGACAACTTTTGGCACCGAAGATCAATCAAAATGGTATATATAGGCTACTTAGAGGCAAAAGTGGAAAATTTTTCCACATCGGCCCATATACACTCGAGATATAGCGCCTCCCGTTTTCTCAAGAAGTCGGCTCTAAAAGCCAAAAAAAAACAACTTTTGGTATCAAAAATCGATTAGAATGGAACATATAAGGTGTTTAAAAGCAAAATTGGAAAATTTTTGAAATCGGTCCATATATATCTGAGATATAGCGACTCCTGATTTTTCAAGAAATCCGCTCTTTAAGCCAAATAAAGCAATTTTTGGCACTAAAAATCAATCAGAATGGTACATATAGACTATTTAGAGGCAAACGTGGAAAATTTTGGACATCGGCCCATATACACTCGAGATATAGCGCCTCAAGTTTTCTCAAGAAGTCGGCTCTAAAAGCCAAATAAAACAACTTTTGGTACCAAAAATCGATCAGAATGGTACATATAAGGTGTTTAAAAGCAAAATTTGAAAATGTCTGCAATCGGTCTATATATACCTGAGATATAGCGTCTCCCGATTTTTCAAGAAATCGGCTCTATAAGCTAAATAAAACAACTTTTGGCACCAAAAATCAATCAGAATGATACATATAGGTTAGTCAGAAGCAAAACTGGAAATCTTTTTGTCATCGGCCCATATATGTTCGAGATATAGCGCCTCCCGATATCTCAAGAAGTCGGGCCTGGAAGCTAAACGAAACAGTTTTTTGCACTAAATATTTGTCGGAATGGTACATACAGGCTGTTTAGGGGCAAAATTAGAAAATTTTTGGACATCGGCCCATATGCACCCAACTTTTGGTACCAAAAATCGATCATAATGGTACATACATATGTATATAATATTATATACATATGTATATAATATTATATACATATGTATATAATATTTGCGATCATGTATGAATGTATGTATGTATGTATGTATGTATGTATGTATGTATGTATGTATGTATGTATGTATGTATGTATGTATGTATGTATGTATGTATGTATGTATGTATGTATGTAGATACGTTTGTATGCATGTAGGTATGTATGTATCTACATACATATGTATGTATGCATGCAAGTATGTTAGCATAAACAATTTTTTTGCTTTGGTGTAAAAATGTGTATGTATGTACATACATATGTATACACGAGCTTGAAAATGAAAGTGATATAAAGAATTGTTGAAAAAAGGGTACGCAATGAAATTCTTTTAAACAATTGCGTCTTCAAATTCATTCACACAAAAAATCATTTTGGGTTTCCCTACGTACTTACATATGTACATACACACACACATGTGTATGATGATACGCAATAGATCATCAACAACGTGCACAAGAAAAAAATAATTTTGTAAAAGCAAGCAATGTAAATATGTATGTATGTATATATGTATGTATATAATCATTGTTTTATGGAACACACTGAAAATATTCAATAATAAAGAATTTATTTTAGAGTTTTCTATTATAGATACATACATACGTATGCATGTACCCACATACATACGTACATAAGTAAATTGAAAAGCAAATCACACTTAATGGCAATGTTTAGCATTATAATTCAAAAATAATGCAATTATATGCAATTTTTTGTTATATAAATTTTACTATAAAGTTAACTGATAAATAATTAAGAAATACATTTTGCTTTTCTTTATTTCATTGATATTAAAAAGAATTGGTGTCACCCAGTGGTTGAACTTGAGCATATTAGGAATTATTTAAATAAAAGTTTTGCAGCCTGTGTTAAATCCCGGTAGTGGATCTGATATTGAAATTCAGAAAAAATCGGCCCATTTAAAAGGCAAATAAAACAACTTTTCGCACCAAAAATCAATCGAAATGTATGTACCATTGTGAAGGGTATTTAAGATTCGGCCCAGCCGAATATAGCACTCTTACTTGTTTTTTTTCTTTTCGTTGATGCTTGTTGACGTACATACATATGTAGGGTCAACAAGAGATTAGTGGTCTTATTATTTGCGGGTAAATATTGATAGTCTGCACGTACCTTAAGTGACAAACGACGAAATGTATGTACTATAAAAGTATACAATTTATTCATGTGTATCTATGTTGACGCAAATCAAATTTTGTGTTTTTTAATCCAAAGATAAAATGGGGACTATTTCATGCAAGAAAAAGAAGATTATTGCTCTCTCACAATTTCGCTCACTTGCCGAAATTTTGAGTACAGGTACAAGATTTAAAAATTAATTAAATTATTTAGTTGCTGTATTATTTTAGGTCTAAAAATAGACCCTACTAATATTTTTCGTCTATATGACGCCAACTTTTTATTGATGTTACTCAACTCGTCGGTAGACTCGAAAAAATTTAAAAGAATGTTTGAAACCTAAAATGGTAAATTTTTTAATGATACGCGGACTCTCAATGGTGAGTACCTAGTCACAGCCATAGCTGCCAGATTTGACGATTTATCGTCATTTTAACGATTTCAGTTGCTAAAAATTACCAGTCGACGATTTGACAATTTATACTTCGATTTTAACTTTGCAGTTCTAAGCACTCAAGCAAGCAAAATTGTTCGTTATTTTTAAATACACTTTTAAACAAAGTTAGAAACAGTGGCCTTTGCAATTGTTAGTAGCAAGAATTTCATACGCCCTGAAAAACCAATAATGTAAAATCTGTGCTTACATACAGCTAGAAAGCACATAAAAAACAGCTGATTTGCTATTAATTTTATCGCTTTAAAATTAATAATAACCCAGTCCCTACATTTGGGAAATGTTATTGTTAACTTACCATATCACGATGTTCAATATCGGCACCATGATCCAATAGCAATTGCACTATATCGAAATGACCACCTTTAGAAGCACACAATAGAGCGGTCCAGTTATCATTGTCCTCGGCCTGCACATCAGCACCGCGCGCTAAAAATTCTCGCACAAAAGGTGTTAAGCCACGAGCTGCCACTACCATGAGTACCGTGGTGCCATTCTCATCACGATCATCGACTGATAAGTGGCGACTATCTAAGATACTGCGTAAGCCGAGTAAATCGTTTGAATCCACATACTGTAGAAGTGCCCGATGTCCCAAAGAACCCATAGAATCTCCAAAGCGATTGAGGTTCTAGTGTGAGCAAATATAAAAAATTTAAAAACTTTAGTGGGCAACATGCAGTGGTGAGAGGAAACATATACATATTTGAGAAAACATGTACATACAGATCAAAAAATATAAATTTCTTTCTCAGTCAATTTTTGTTTTCTAAATGGTTAGGGATTAATAACTTAACATATATAAAACATGCTTTAGAAAAAGCCTAATATTTAGTAATTTGTTATTAAATCAGGATTTGTTATTAAATCAGGATCAAGTAAAATCAGTTTGCAGCTACAAAACGAAAATAATGCTCGATCACGCAAACATATTTGACATAAACAAAAACACTTCACTTAACTCTATTCTATTAAGTTTGCTGAAATAAGTATTTCTGATTAGTAAATATAAATACATTTATAAAAATTTAATTGTATTATGAGAAAAAGCAACTACTGTAATGATTGATGTGCTTTTGCTAGCGCCACAAAACAGTGTGGTGATAATTTTAAGTCCCAGAGATACCATCCATCCACTAAGATTGTTTACATTATCTTTGTTGTTCTGACTAATATTTGGAAAATAACGGTAGCAACACTTTGTTAAACATGCGAGTGTCATTTGCCTCGAAATTATGTATTCGAAAGTTCTAAAATCAGATAAAGGTAAGTGATTTCGAATGTTGCATTTAGTTACTTGATTGGAATTCTATCACATTTTTATTAAAAATTCGTATTCATATTTTTTTTTTTTCAATTCAATACAGGATCTTAAATTTTGCGATTTGTAAAACGAGAAATCTTTATTAAACGAAAACTCAAGTGAAATAACTTAAAATGAAGCAAATACATGATTGGCAAAATCGTGCGATTTAAGCAACGAAAAATCTGTTTTTTATGAAATGAAATTTATAACTGAAGTTTAGTTTAAGTTAAATATTTGAAAACGCTTAAAAAATTATGTGGAATCATGCGATTTAAAAAGAAATAAAACCGCATTTTATTAACAAGACATTTTGAATTAACTGAATTAATATTCAGGAAGTCTAAGTACGTGCAAAGTACAAAAGCGTAAAGAAAAACTGCTTTAGAAGCTCTCCCTTAGCAAATCTAGCGAATTCAAATCCTGTGTTTGTCGAACTCATTACCAGGTGAACTTGGCAGCACCGGTGATTATTTTTTTGTTGCTCGCATTTCAGCACTAATCGCTGCCAATTTTTTTTTTCTTTAGTTACAAACATTTTCACGTCATTCGAATCTAAAGAGTTTTGGGTGAAAAATGTTGACTTGTAAAATTTGTTTTTGGATTATTTTGTATTGCCCTTTCACATGCCAACGGTTTTCAACTCATGCACAAATTTTGTACAAACAAAAGAAATGGAAAATTAAATTTAATAATAATCACAAATAATAAGTTGTATTCAGTAATTTACCATCATCTCCACATTAATATTTAATTCTATCTATATGATGAGTTAATTGAAATTTTATGTTATCAGTTTCAGATTTATGTATTTTTTATATAAAACTGAAAAAGTGAATAGTTGTTCTTTTTCCCAACAAAATTTAATTAAAAGACTAAAACAAATTCTATTATTAATTTTATTATTTTTGTTTTGTTTGCGGAATGCAGGTTTTTTTGTAACTGTTTTACTGTTTTTGCAAAAAAAATACATGGCAACATGGTCTGTGCTGCCAAGTTTAATGGGTCATGAAATCACCTTGCTTGTGACAATTTTTAAATAAATCGTTTCATAACAGATATTACAAGAGGTTTACTAATATTCGAAAGAACAAAATTAATAAAAGCAGACTTCATATCGCTACCTCGATATTGAAAGGGCCTAACTCGATTTTTTTCAAAGCCGAGTTTGACGCAGATTCGTATACAAAATCTTACAATATATCAAGATCTGCCGGAATCACGATTTTGAAACAGAAACGACTTAAGGTCTTCCTTTGTTAAGACAAACTTCTTTTAATATGCATGTATGTATACATATAAATATTTACATACGTATTTATACAGTCTCATACAGACATCAAAAATAACACAATTCTTACCAAATTTTTCTTTTATCAAGCTCGTATTTAAATGATTGATAACAATGCAAACAGAAGACATATTAAAGAATCAATAAAAAAGGGGTGATAAATAAATTTTTGACACTGGGTTAACAAAAATAAGGATAAGGAATTGTCAAGCTGTCATTCAAAGTGTTTAAAAGACATCTGCTTATTGAGTTAAATATGACAACCAGATAAAAAAGAAAATTAAGCTCTTTGTTTCAGGAAATATTTGCGAATATACAATGAGTACTTTAAAGCAATATATAAGCAAGAACTTAATAAATGAGAAATTGCGTATAATGAATATACATATGTATGTAATATATACTGCTAAATTTTGCTTCCGATTAAGCAAATTTTAATTAAAATGTGTTTCAATTTTTTGTTCTAATTTCATTGAATAACTTTCAGAGCTTTTAAAATGGCACGTTTGAGCAAACAACAGCTCATAAACAACAAGAAAAGTAAATAATACGTATAACTTTTAGCAAAACTGTGAAGCCTTTAAAATAAAATTAAATTATCTATTTGTTTATTTGTTCAGATACTTATCTTTTATGTTATCAAAAAGCAACACTTGTCACTTTTTTTCTCACTGAAATAATAATCCTACTTTTCTAAAAGCTGTGAACCCTACATGAATCCTCTAAGGTAGGATCACACGATTGCCGCCATGTACCAATTTTCACAAATTTTTATAGCTCAATTGTGTAATTGATTCATGCCGCGATTGCCGGCCAATATTATATTCGGTTAGACCAACCAAATACAAAACTGATGTGACAATCGTGTGAATACTCAGTAATGCAAACAAGCGGCAATAGAAATGCCAAAAATGTGCCCATGTTTTTTGAGCTCTAGTGCTGCAATGAAAGTGCCCAATATAATTAATATTGTACATACTTTATGATCTCTATTTTAGTGAATAATAAAAATCGTAACAAATATTAATTAATTTTTTAATCATTATAATTATTGCTATTTAAAATGCAATGCATTTTCTGTTATTTAGTTTTTTGATTTATTTAAAAATATAAAAATAATTTTTAATAATTTTATCAGGCTTTTTCAGTTCGATTTTTACTTTTCCAAAACTGTGAAAGATTTTTTGTGATAAAATTGGAGTGATCAATATTTTTAAAGAAGACAAGAAAAGTAAAGTTGAAGACTCACTGGCTGGGGTACCTACCACGGCTGTTTTACGACCACCGCGTTGTTCATCAGCAGCCAAATCATTTCGAAATCAGGTCATGAATAACTGCTTACTGTTTTTAAGCAGCAACCACCTGAGCTTTTCATTACTGAATGTCTATATTTAATCTTATTGATCAACTTTCCATTTTATCACTGTGTTTTTCTGTTATAATTATCAAATTATTATAAAATAATTGTTATAAAGTTTTTCAAATAAAAAACTTTTTCTTTTGTAATTAGATCCTGAAGATGAATCGAAAAGATTCGAAATATATTGATCAACACTAGCAAACTACTAGTTTTATTCGAACTAAAAGGAGGCAAAACAAAAGGAAAGTATATTGAGTACATAAATTTATTTCGGCAGAGCAGAGAAGAAAAAAAATTTTTTTTTATTATATGATTCTTAAAATAGCATTGCTTTAGTTAATGTTAGTTAAGTATGTAAATAGAAAGTAAAATTGCGTGATCTTTGGCTGGCAAGAGTTTTAAGCGACAGTGTTGAAATTGTGGAATTTAACACGTCCAAATTCATAGGGATGTGATGAAGGGTGTTGCTAACCAGAATTAGCCGGTTGTAAAATTTTACCTTTCCTCAATTATGGGTTAAACTTGAGCCAGTTAGGAATCATATAATATAAATAAAAGTATTGCAAACACAGTTCCATGCGATTAAAATTTCACTAAAATTTTGTATGCTCTTTAATGTCTGATCTGACAAATTTCCGTACAAAATTTGCAAGATTAAAATGAAATATTTTTTATGAAAGCATAAAAAGAATAGATAAAACATGCGCCAATTCATTTTTCTCTTTTTTTTTAGGAAATCTATTTCACACACTGAAATACCAGCACTATAGATGCTTTTCGGTGGTGCTGCCAGTTAGAACAATCGTGTGGCAGAGCTGTGACAATTTTTACCACAAAGTCAAGGGTTACAATTTGGCGGCAAGCAATTTTGCCTTATATAGGACAATCTTGTATGTAGATGCAGAGTATGCAATTGTGACAATTTTATTATTGTGCATCAATTTAGCAAATAAAAGTTGAGATAGGTGGAGGTATTTGCGGCAATCGTGTAATCCCAGCTTTAGGAACAGTTGTCGTTAATCACATTAGGCATCAAAACTATACTTATTATATATGATTAATTGATTTATATATGATTAAAATTCAACTCCCTGAAAAAATTAATGTATTACGGTAGTATTTTTTGAGGATTTCTTTTGACCAGGAATTTTTTTTTTTTTTGTTTTGTTTTTTTGAACGATTGACAAATTGTGTGTGATCCAACGCATACAAATTTTTTGGCAGTCAAATGTTTACGCAATATTGAAGGTATGCTGGTCCCACTAGTGCCTAAGGTTGTCTCAATATCACGATAGGTCACATGGCGATCTCGCAATATCAGTTCGCGCACAGCATCAATCGTTTTCGGAACATCAGCAAAATTTGTCTTGGAGTGAACTACCATACCACCGATAAGCACTGGTCCTTGATAGAGTTTCATCGCCAAAAATTTACGCACGAAAATGTTCATGATTTAATTCCATTTTTGGGCCGAGATGAATCCTTAAAGTTACTGTAAGCCACACAAATAGCGCTTGTCTGTCAAAACATTCTGAGTACGTATAACCTCAAAAATATCCAACTTTACGATAGAGCTGTTAGTTGCTAGATGGCAGCTCTAAGGTTGCCAAGTCCCGAAACATAAAAGGCTACCCTCGTATTGGTGCTTAAGAACACGTCAAATGTTTAAACGTTTAAATGTTTAAATGTTTAACGCATAAACATAAATGCAGTAGGCTTCAGATCATGGTACAATTAATAAGGTTAGTTGAGCCGCTAATCGGCTGATTTCGTAAGATTGTCAGAGTATATGGAGATGAAAGGCGACCAAATTGAGTTAACAAACTCAAACTGCTGAAAATGCAGTTTTCACAAAGGTGAAAAAGGGACTTTTGAAAATCACCCAAATCAGCTGGTAGAACACCTGTTAAACAAATAGCTAGCATTGTATACTCTGGTTTGCCCCATAAAAAGCGCTGAAAAAAGTTATTCTCTTGTTTGGCCCCGACTTTACGAGAAGCACATTTCGAGAAGCGAGGTGGGCGGAGTAAATTCGTTTCTGGAAGATCTCCACTAACCAAGTCAATAGTTTTTCATCATTTTATTATGGATTTTCAAAATTATTTAACAAAACTGCAGGCAAAATTTGGAACCTTATTAATTAAATAACTAAATGAATTATTCAATGAAAAGAACAAAGTATTAGAAAGCTTTTTAAAACAACAAAAATCATTTGTTATTTTTTCATTTTTGTATTTCATAGTTTTTGTTTTTATTGCAGTAAGAGTTTTTTTAAGTAAGATCAAGGCTAAGTCCACACATCATATATATATATATTTTTTTTTTGATATACTGTGTTAAGCTTTTAATCATTTGCTAAAAAAAAACACCTTTTTTTTTTGCTTTTATCTTAAGAAAATAAATATAAGTAGTAGTAAATAAAAACACAGAATTAGTAAATAATTTTTTAGGTTGTTTTCATATTCTTCTCTTTATAATCTCTTTTTTTATTTTTATTAATTGTTAATTCTTTTATACTAACATTTTTGCTTTTCTTTTTGCCGGGAGTGCGTAAATTATTTAAACTTAAACGCGACGCACTTAAAATTAATTCATCCCAACTCTTTGATAATTTCATACTAAACGTTTGAGTTGACCGTGTCACAACATTTATACACAATTAATTACTTTTGGAAAATGTTGTTGCGATTGAAATGTGTCCTATTAAAATATTTTTTTTTTATATTTCGTTGTGATACTCCGTGTAAAGTTATCATTTGTTTGACATTTTGATATTTATTTTTTCGAACACTATTTGTAACCGTTTTAAGCAAATTTATTTATTTTGATTTTTTTTTTCTTTTTTAATTAATGATGACAAATGGTGCGCCTAAAATTCTTTAACTTGACAGTTTTGAGTGCCATTTGGAGTGAAGAATATATTCAAGCGTTCAAAGCGAGTGTTGTTGGGATAAGGAATTCTAGTTGATGGTTGCACACATTTTAGCCACTTTAAAACAGATAGACGAGTTTTTAACTTTATTTATTGTTGTTTTAACTTTTTGACTTTGAGTATATGATAAAAACGTTTAATTTATAAATAATTTGTTTGTATGTTTTTTGTATTTTATTTTGAAGACGTCATTCATTCACATGAAGGAGAACTCTAATGATAAATTTTTTATGGTTCAAAGAAATTTTGTTAAACAGTTGCTTAAAACATCAAGACGCCAGCCAGGCAGTTGTATATTGACCCATTTGCGCAAGTTTACTATATATGGATCTGAAGCGAACTTATTTAATAGTTATAAAAGTAGAATGGATGGGTGGCAAAGAAAAAAAAAACATTTTACATTATGGTGGCGACAACAAAATTATGTTGTCCATAACGATACGAAAGGTGGTGGCAAACAAGATATTTTTATTTAAAATGCCGCAACCAATTTTTGGTCACCGCAAACACTGTTTTTGTTACAGTTTGATTATTTTGTTGTCACTGTTTATGGAAATTGAAATGCGGTTATATTCATTTGAAAACCCATTTTATAGTGAACATTTGAACAAGCTTTATTTTTGATCTACCGGATGCAAACCAAGTAATGAGCAAAATGCTGAAAAATTTTTAGCAAAATTTTTGTTGTTGGCATTGACAGTTAATTTTTCTCCAATTTTTGTGTTCTGATTGAAAATTTGTGAGTGCTTATTAATGAACATTTTTCTTTTATTGAATAGAAAGAAAAAATTAATTAAATGAAAAATCGCAGTTATTTAAAGCGAAATAAGACAATTCTGCAAATGAGACAAATTCTGGAACATATGATTTTATTTTGTTTGTGTAAGAGCTTTGAATGGTGTATGGATGTGTATGTACGTAAAAATATTTGTTTGCATTTTGTAAATATTCTGATCCATTAGAAGTAACCATGTTGTGATTTTAGGATAACCATATAGCAGGAACCATGTTTAATATTGTCATGTGCAAGTTGTTGTGTTAAAATAATATAGTTGGATTTGACAATAGTGAGGTTGGAAACTGTAAAGGCATGGCTGGAGCCGAAAATCGCTAAAACAATCGCACCCTCGTAATCGAGAGAGGATACATATGATGTTTATGCTTCTAGTGTAGTTTGAAATAAGCTAATAGTCGGCGAAGCTAAGAGATCTATCAAGTGGGACATTGCGAATAAAACTCATGTGATGACGAAGCAGGTAAGTAAGCATTAGCACATAACCTCTCGGTTACAAACCTGAAATTGGAAATCTTGCCATGAAAATGTTGATGTTCTCGCCTGTTTTCTGCTTAATACAGAAACTCTATTTTTTCCATAAATCGGGAAGTGATGTCTTCACAAAGTGATGGTGTTTCTCAATGACAGATTTTTTTTTTTTTTTTTTGGAAGTGACACCTTTGTAATGAAAATTTAGCAGCATTGTGTACAGTACTATTTATTTTTTTGTTTAAATGGAAAGTTATTGAATTGAGCAGCAGGTTTTTAAATGAAAATATTATTTTTTATTGGAAATTGATAAAATTTGCCCATTGATAAAACCCGGATAAAAAGCATATTTTATCTTGAACAACTGTTTATGGGCAATTATAAAAACTTCTATGAGAGTTATCATAAAATTAAAATTTTTTATCATAAAATTAATTTTGATTACAATGTCGTGTTTAGTACTCAATGGCGATAAAAATAAGTGAGCACATACAAATGCGTGCATATGTGTATGTATGTGTGTTTACATAAAGAGTGGGCAAATTTAAGGTTAGAAAGTAAAACAGCTGACAAATGATGAAATATGTATCAGGAATAGAGCTGTCATTCGAAGTATGTATGTCTAAACAAAATTTTGTCAGCTGTAGCCGTTAAGTAACAAATGTACTGTATACTACATATATGTATGTGTTTGTGTGATGGTAATTTAACTCATTTGCTACTGCCCATACAGAGAACATATTCTATTGCTTGTTTCGAAAACAATCAAAAAGAAAACAACATAAATTTTGGAACTCAACAA
Source organism: Sturmia bella (assembly GCA_963662145.1). NCBI lineage: Eukaryota > Metazoa > Arthropoda > Insecta > Diptera > Tachinidae > Sturmia > Sturmia bella. Next base: position 15,949,858 of record OY759172.1, on the reverse strand, counting down.
AGCAGAATGGTTACGGATATTTTTGTTTTATTTTTGGTATTGTACTTATTTATTCTCTGTAATACAAAGCTCTCTCTCTCTCTCCCTCCCTCCCTCCCTCCCTCCCTCCCTCTCACTCTCTCTCTCTCTCTCTCTCTCTTCTCTTCACTGTTTTAAAGTAATACAGTGCTTCCATTCCCTGCCAAGGTACCTTAATACCAACTAGTCCCATAACTACAACAAACACTCCATATATTTTGTTGGTAGAATTACTCTATATTCTGTTTCCCATTTATTCAGGTTTGTGTTGTGTATTAAGGCAGTTTGTAAACAAACCTTTGACAGTTCTGCAAGCTAAAATAAGGTGCCACGACCCAGGTAGCCGCATAACTACAGCAAACACAATACCAACAAACATTGCATGTATTTTGTTGGTAGAAATACTTTAAATTGTGTCACCCATTTGTTTGCATTAGTTTGTTTGTGCTGTGCATTTTGACAGTTCTTCAGGATAAAAGCAATAGTCAGCTGGGCTTGTAAGGTTACGTGATATCGAGGTAACTTGAGCTAGAAGCAATAGTCAGGTGCTGTTATAAGGATGCCTGGTATAAAAAAACCTTTCTCCACAAACTGGCGGCAAAAGACGTAATCACAAAAACTATATCTGCTTATAAAACAGAAGTGAACCTTTGAACGATCGATATGTTTTTTATCTTATAAATGGTGTGATCACTTAATGTCATTAAAACAAACTATTTCGATTTGAATTGTTTTTGTTTTCGTGTGATGATTAAAATAATTTTATTAAACTTAAACGACGGAAAGTTTAAAGTGTGCCGCCAATCATAAGTAGCACTCGCACTGCACCTCAGCGTAGGAGAACACTTTTGCTTAAATTGTTTTCGTTTTTCATTTTCATTGATTGATAAATCAAATTAAACTTCAAACATGTAAATAAGAAATTTGAGCAGTTTAGAAAATTGTGTTTCTTTAACCCATGTATCAATCAAAAATTTACACACATACATACATATGTATATAATATACATAAGTACTTCTGCCTCTTATGATCGGAAGAACAAGAATCATGACAGCGTTGAGAGCAATCGTTTTGCATTTGCTAGAAACATATTTTAATGTTAATACAATTTCTATTAAATTATACAAATGTACACACATATTTTTCAGGTAGAAATAATTTTTTATTTGCACAAAATAATATTTGATCTTTAACGCAACATTTCAGTGAAAGTGATTTGAATATCATAATATATTAAAATATGTACGTATAACTATCAACAGAATTTAATTAAGACATAAATATTAAAACTAAAACGAAAATAATTTTATGTTTTTTACTATCAGACACAAACTACGCTGTTCAATTTAAATTAAAATATTTCCTGGCAAATATTTAACAACACTCTAACCGGTAACACAGAAAAGTGTTTATTAATTTAATAACACTGATCAACAAAATCAAGCCGTTTAAAGGTGCTGCCAATGAATTTTGATAGATTGAAATCTCTTGAGAAAAAGGAATCATATCACGGTACCTCGATACCAGGTAAACTTAACAAGCCCAGCTGACTACTGCTTCTAGCTTGAAGAACTATCAAAATACACAACACAAATACACAAAGGCGAACAAATGCCTGACAGAATTTCTACCAACAAAATAAATTTTTGTGACAGTATTTAAAGTATTTCTACCAACAAAATACATAAATTGTTTGTTATTGTTGTGTTTGTTGTAGTTATGTGACTACGCATACCCAGTTCCAAAATGACTCAACTCATAATTTTTAATTTCTCGGAAATGAAAAGAAAATCTGTTTTTAAGCTAAATAAAAATAAAAAAAGGAGAAAGGACAGAAAGCATTAAGGTCTATTTTTTTAGACCTAAGGTACTAAACAAAAATAGTTAAGGACAAAAACAAGCCATTTAGTAGAAAATCTATACACATTATGATCTTAGAGATTTGTTGAAAATAAAAGGCTTAATTATAAAAAAAAATTTGACTGTTTATATTCAACATAATTGCTTTAATGTAATTTAGAACAAAAATTTCGCAATATAATTGCAAATAAATGCAAGCTACTTGTGGCGAAAACCAAAAAAAGGACCAAATTCTTAAAAACGGGCAATGTGGTCACTACAAGTGGCAATACAGTCATAAATGTGGTAAATTTATCCTTTAGTGGCCCTGCTGGTCACGCTGTTTTTGGCAGCACTTTTCTACCTCCTGACACAGACCCTAAAAAACGAATGTACTTTTTTAGGAAAAAAATAGTTTAAATGGATATTTTGTTATTATTATCATTTGGCGACAATTGATTTCGCCAGAAATATCTTTTGTTCAGCCCTTGTTCCCTAGAGATCGAGACCTCGTTACGGCCGTAGGTTTGATGCTACCGAGGTCCTTAAATGGATATTAAAACTAAATTTAAAAGCAAACTTCAAATTGATAATAATTTGTTTAAGCTTCTAATCCCCAGTAAAACCTCAACTGCATTTTCAAAAGAAAAATATTTGATTTCAAAACCTTTGGTTTCTACTTAAATTTAAACATCAGTAAAAAAAAAAGTATTAACTCTTTTGCATCTCTGCTTGTGCTACTTAACAAATTATAATTACAATAATAACAGTTTTTGGTAAACAATTCAACTTCATAAAATGTAAATGAAATTAAAATAAAAGCAACTAAAACAAATTAAACCAAACAACAGTTTTAACAACAAAAACAACAAGTCAACAACATTCATTCAATTTGCAACAAATTCAAATCAAAACACAAGAAAAACGCGTTTCTGCACTATTTTATTCTTTTTTTTCATTTGAACACCGTTCGAACTGTTTGTGTAACTTTAAAATGCAATTGTTTCTTCTTTTGAAAAATAAAAACTTCCATAGTCTCACGTTATAAATCTATTTAATTAAGTTTAACGCATTTTTTTAATTGTGTTTAATTTAAAACAAACAATCTATGCGGCGCGTAAATTTTTTTCCTCGTATTCTCAAAGCGTGATCGATCGTGCAAAAATATTTAACCGTTTTCTTTCCGTTTACGATCAAACGAACAACCAGCAGCTTGTAAGGCACTCTTATAACTAATATTTTGCTAAATCTTTGTTTATAAAAAGAAATCAAATGCATTTTTCAAAGTTTACATTTTTTTATGTTCATGTAACTCTGCCGAGCCAGAGCAGGGGTTCTCCTGCTGCATCATGTGCACACACAAGAAACGCACAACGTAAACGCTGCGACAACCACTGACCAAACAAACAACCGAACAGTGGTCTCTAAAAATAAACACATACACGTATAAAGTGTTTGTTTTCCTCTTCTTTGCTTAGAGTATTTTGGCTTTTTTTTAGCCTAGAGTTTATTTACAATAATACTAGAAAATCCGAATACATACTTAGTATATAATTTTAGTTTTTGATCCAACAAGAAGTTCCCCATTGTGTGCATTTTCAAGAAGAGATGCCAGATGTGCCGGTATGTGCTTTGTAATAGTGCTGGTGAATTCTGCTTCTTTTTATTACTCAATGACACTCAATACTTGTCTTCTTATCTCTTTCAGGAATTAAAAAAAAAATTAACAATTTCCTTTTTTTTTTTTTGAAAAAACACCAACCAAAAAAAAATTCCTGAAGAAGATACCCATTGAGAGGTATCGAAATATTGAATTAAACAAGCATTTAAAAAAGACAACTGACCTCAAGCTCGAATTATTAAGTTAAAATATTAAACAACAAAGATCGAAAAATTAGCACCAAGAATATATTATTTATTTATTTTTCAAATGCGAAGGGTCTGAATGGATACCGAAATTTAAATTGAGACTCCATAGTATGGCAACTTTATGGCTATTGGTTGGTTAATAATGTTGGTTGGCTAATAAGAACTTTTTGCAACAAGCAACTTACAATGAAACTTTAATATGTATGTACTTCTCAAGAGTTTGTGGTTTAATCATGAAGTTTTCTCTGCAATTAAGACGTTGTTGACTTGTGTCTTTACTGCTAAACTTTGGTGCTGCTTTTCCACAAAACAAAGTTACCTTCAAGTGTGTTTTTTTTAATATTTACTTTAATTTATTATGGATTTTCACCACTTTACTGCAAAGCATAATTTTACTTGAATAATTTTGAAAAACACAATAATTAAATTTTAATTTAACGTAACAATTTTTTTTTTTGCAAAAAAAATCCCCGCTAAAAACATTCAAATTAATTAATCGCTACTTGCGAGAAAAAAAACATTTTTATTATTTTTATCAATGTTTTATGAGAACTGAAAATGCATATTTGGTTACAAACAAACCAGTGTTGTGCTTTTTTTTAGACATTAAGAAACATAATTGCAGAGCTTAACAATCATTTTGGCACCACAGTTTTTAAATTAATCATTTTACAGGGTTTCGTAATTGAAAACATTGACCTTTTGCACAGTTCAATAATAAAATATGTCTGTGTGTAGGTCTTTTGTTTTGAAATCAACAAAGTAACATATTGCCAAATCATGCAAAGGTGAAATTTCGATAAAAAAAATTTTTTTTTGCTTGTAATAATTAATTAATCATGTAGCGTTCTTACACTAAGCAACAGAAAAAAGTTTAGATATGCAAATGCGACCATATTATAAGTCAAATGTGGCTTAAGTGTGTGACGAATGACATGGATTGTCATACCGCTCCTATTAACCTAAACTAACCATACCATGGCTGGTTTCAAGCACTGAACCAAAAATTTAACTAAATAATGCAAAATGAGGTGTAAAAATGAAGAAAAGTAGGTTATTATACAGCTAACAAAATTGTTATTCAGGGCTACGAAATTTTTTTGTTAAAAGAGATAATTTTAGTAAATAGTCAAATACAAGAAATTTCTTCATTTTGACTATTATTGTTTCGTTATTTATTGGACTGTGAATTAGACGAAAATTTAGTTAAATTAAATAAAATTTTTATTCTTAATAACAAACTAACGTTGTTATTTTAATTTTTTTTTTTTATTTATCTTGAAGAAATTTTATTCAAATGAAGTAATGAATTTAGTATATGAGAAAACATTTCTTTATTCATTTTTAAGAAAAAATATTCAATTTAACTAACCCACTTTATTTAGTTTATAAACCCCTGTAGGAAAATTTATATAAAAATAAAAGCAATATTATTTATAAGAAAACAATTTTTTTTAATTTTAAAATACTGATATAATAAAATGCTGATATATAATTAATACATCTTTGAATATAGAATTTTATATAATACATATATGTACATACATATCTACACAAGCCCGATTTACATTGAAACCAAATATTTACTCGGTGAAATGGAAAAACTTTCAATATATTTAGTTTTTCTAGTTTTGACTTAAAAGATTTTGTAAATGACACGATATATTGACGTTTTTACATTTCCCCAAGCAGACAAAAAAAAAAACTAAAAATCTTTCAATACAAAAAAAAAACCCCATAACTGCACAAAAGGGTTATTTCTGTACGTATGTTTTGTAAAAGTGCTTAAATTAAAGCTATTTTAAGTTTGAAATTAATGAATTAATCTGAAGACAGCAGCTATAGTCAATATTTGTTGTAATGCCATAAAAGTATTTTTGAATAAATGTCCAAACTAGCAAAGATTCTTTTGGATATTCCAAATTGAAAACAAAGAATAACTTAAAGCAAATATCTAATATCTAACCCAATGCGGAGTGCATGCGGTATTTGATACCTTCAAATAAACAATTATTTCCTTTGGTTCTAAAATTGAACCTGAACTTAATAATAATGGTTGAATTTGAACCTTAGTTTCATATCTTTTCTGGAGCTCTTCTTCACAGGCAGTAATTGCACTTTCATCAATTATAAAGCTTCTCTGCGATGTATGTATGTAGAAGATAAAAAATACCCATACAGCGACCATCTAAGATAAATAACCAAATTAATTGCAAAATCCATTTCAGTTAAAATAGTCTCAACTTACTTTCACTTATATTATTCATTTGCTTCATCGTTTCATATAAAAGTTTATCAGAAGTGCATTTCGCATTTGATACTTCATGAAGCAGATATTAATCTGTTTTAAACTTTAACTTATTTTAATTATTTTTAAACACTACCTCTATGATACAGCCACTACAATCACTATTTGTTCATCACACAATTTTAACTATTCTCCTTTAGCATTATTATTGTAAAAAATGTGGAAATTTCTTCACTTATATGTAGATTTATTCAATTTTAGTAAAATTATGTAGTTAACACGACGATATGTCTTCAAATTTACAGGCAATTAGTAAATTGTTCCTACCTTTATTTATTTTACAAATTTTATTCCATTTTAATAAAGTACATTTGTTGAATTTTACGAAATTTCTTCAAAACTACGGCGCTTTTTTTTATATTAACTCTTGTTCTTTCATTCACGAACTCATACTTAAAACAACACTTTTTAAGAGTTATATTAAAGAAATTTAGTAAAATAGACGAATACATTATTCAATTTAACATCCTTAAATGATGTCAATTGAACATTTTTTGTTGTAGATTTGAATAAGATGCATTTTCACTATTTTACCTCCGCTTTAACTAAAAATCTGTTGATTTAACTAAATTTTAGACGTTCCTTTAAGTAATTTTATTCAAGCCAACAGATTATATTTTACTAAATATTTTACAAAAACCAGTTATTAGGTTTGAAAAATATTTGTAAATATTAATAAATTTTCTATGTATTTGAATAAAAAATCAGTTGCTTTGACGATTTTTTTCGTTGAGGATTTACTAAATTTTTTCGTTATTATTACCTACGAGTTTTGGTTCAGTGAGTCCAGCACTTGAATGGCTTCGAACCCAGGCCATGACTTATTTCATACTGTTTTTAAGCAGCAGCGCCTGGCCATCCTGTCACCTGAGTTCTTCATTACTGACTGTCTATATTTAATCTTCTTGATGAACTTTCTTTTTAGCTTTCCTTCTTGATAAAAACCATATTATATTAATTTTGTAAAAACTCTTTTCTCTGTGTACCACTCAAAAGCTTGACAGCTTCATTGAAACACAAAAATGTTAACCATTAACAGCTGTTTATATGGCTGAGTTGCCAACCAGCATACAATTTTGGTACAAAAATTTTTTTCAAGCAAAAATTTAACACCTGGCGGCTAAAGTTAAGTACTGTATTCGAAACTGCGGAAAATGTTGAGCAAAATTGATTTTTTGTTACAGAAAAGTTGACGTATGAACATATGTATGTACATTAAATCTTGCCAGGAAAGTTTTGCTGCTGTAAAAACATGATGCCAGAAACATTTCGTAAGTTTTCAGAGTACGCACAGAGCCTACAGCAACATCAATTCGTACATGTTTCACAGACATTTTTTATAAGGACGACTTTTGACAGCATGCCGCACGAAATGAGGAACAGAGTACTTAGCTGAATATGGGAAATGGCCACATGCACACATATGCATATAAATATTTAGTTCAAGAAAGTAAAATGCAAGCGCTTAACAAGCAATTTCATTAAATTTGTTATTCGAAAATTGTACAAAAAAAAAAATGATTTTAATCTTCTTTCAAGAGATCGGTTTGATAAACATTCAATTGTTTTAAATTGAACGCATTTATTTATATTCTTGGTATTTTTTTAATTAGCAATATTGCCATTTTGATTAATCTTTTAATTATATTGATTTTCTAAAGCAATTGACAATAATATTGCATTATTATTGCTATTGAGTTAGATAGTGTATCTAAAGAAAGCCTTTTCTTCCATATCAACTGGTGAAAATGACATATTTTTTAATGTGAAAAAAAGTTTTTTATGTGTTTAACTTGAGAAATTATTGGCTTTGAAATGGGTGTGCTTCTTTAATCAAAGGTAGTGACCACGGGGCAAAAACTAAATTAAAACAATAAAAAAAAACAAAACAAACCAACAAACATCAGCATCAAAGATCGTTCAACTCTTCTGTACGTGGTTGCAAACAACAGCAACAAAAGAACAAAACACTGATTTCACCACAAGGATGGAACATCTTCAACGTAAAAAAAAAATTGAAAGAATAAACATCACAAGGAAAAATGTGCAATGATGTGCACAACTACATTAAATGCTTATTACGACAGACATTTAAAGGAATCTGTTCATCTGCAAAATATGAAAAAAAAAAACAATGCGTTGGCGCCGTACTCAGCACAAATGAATAACATTTCTGTGAAAATATTTCTTTTCTATATTTTCCCTGGTATGAAACTGCCAGAGAAAATACAAATAATTTAGATTTGACGCCATATTTTTGTTCCAAAGAAATTTATAATTGGAGTATATGTTTTGCGAGAAAAATATACTTATTCTCCACTTATGAATATTCCTTGTGAGACTATTTATAATTACACAAAATAATCCTTTTTTTGTTTAAAGAAAAAGTTACCAAAAATGGTTAAGGTGGATTCGCCTTACTTTTATTTTTTACTGAAAGTTTTCTTCAGCAAAATTCACTCATTCCGAGAAATTAGTCTGGAAAATCAAAGCTGCCGTATTTGGAAAAAATGCAACTGTAGCGTTTGACTTCTTTTTTTACATATTTTATCCAAATAATTTTCTCTATGTGATTTCTTTCCTACGCGTTATTTGCACATGTCACACATACATATTCATAAATAACAATGTAAATTTTAGGTATTGGGTAGCTCAATTCAATTTTGTAAGGAACAATTTTATCCGATTGGCAACTCACTTCAAATTTCTCCGAGCCAAATATAAATTTAAGCCAACCCAAGCTGAGAATGTCGCGAACAAAATTAGTTCTCTTCAATTCTCTTTCTTTCTTTCTCTCTGTCTCTCCCGCTCATACAAAAAATAAGTTGACCAGACAATAGTTTTATGGAAACGCAATGGGTGAATCCACCTTAAAAGCGTTAAAATAACGATAAACAAAATAGTTAAGGTTGTCAAATGTTGGGCAACATTTGGCAAACTAAAGTTTAAGTATGAACGCTATTTCGTTGAAAAGCGCAGACAAAGTAGAGGTTTCCGATAAAAATTAATTTATAAAATGAAATCTATTTGAATTTGTTTATAAAATCTAATTTCTGAAATAATTTTTTTTTATTTATTTGGCCTCCATTTCAATTTAAACTATAGTTTGTGTTTAGCCTTTATTACAAAAGATAGAAAAACAAAATTAAGGGAAGCTGGGGGACAGTCAGCTGGCTCGAAGCAGCTATGCCTCTCATTGCAGCTGCAGAAACGTACGCGAGCAATAGACGTGGCCGCTATAGAGAGACATTCCTTCCAAGAGCTGACTGTCCCCTAGCGGGTCTTAATTTTATTATACCCTTCACATAAATGTGTAAGGGTATATATAAGTTTGTGATTCCGTTTGTAACGCATTGAAATATCCATCTAAGACCCCATAAAGTATATATATTCTGGATCAGCATCAATAGCGATTACGATTGAGCGATGTCCGTCTGTCCGTCTGTCCGTCTGTCCGTCTGTCCGTCTGTCCGTCTGTCCGTCTGTCCGTCTGTCCGTCTGTCCGTCTGTCCGTCTGTCCGTCTGTAGTCGTTGAAATACCGTTTCTGAGAAAACGGTTTGAGATAGAAACCTCATTCTTTCGCTAAAACGTGTGAAACCCCGGTAGTGGGTCTGCTATTGAAATTCAGTAAGATAGGTCCGCGGATAGCCGAGATATATTCAAAAAACCGGGTTTTGAGGGATATTTTGTGTAATTTTTGTATTCAGATTTTTTAAAAATTTTTTTTCTTAAAAACTAAACCATATCATTTTTAGTGCTCATTAAATCCTAGAAATGAAGGAATTTTTGAAATCGGCCCATATATATCCGAGATATAGCGTCTCCCGATTTTTAAAGAAATCGGCTTTATTAGCCAAATAAGACAACTTTTGGCACCGAAGATCAATCAAAATGGTATATATAGGCTACTTAGAGGCAAAAGTGGAAAATTTTTCCACATCGGCCCATATACACTCGAGATATAGCGCCTCCCGTTTTCTCAAGAAGTCGGCTCTAAAAGCCAAAAAAAAACAACTTTTGGTATCAAAAATCGATTAGAATGGAACATATAAGGTGTTTAAAAGCAAAATTGGAAAATTTTTGAAATCGGTCCATATATATCTGAGATATAGCGACTCCTGATTTTTCAAGAAATCCGCTCTTTAAGCCAAATAAAGCAATTTTTGGCACTAAAAATCAATCAGAATGGTACATATAGACTATTTAGAGGCAAACGTGGAAAATTTTGGACATCGGCCCATATACACTCGAGATATAGCGCCTCAAGTTTTCTCAAGAAGTCGGCTCTAAAAGCCAAATAAAACAACTTTTGGTACCAAAAATCGATCAGAATGGTACATATAAGGTGTTTAAAAGCAAAATTTGAAAATGTCTGCAATCGGTCTATATATACCTGAGATATAGCGTCTCCCGATTTTTCAAGAAATCGGCTCTATAAGCTAAATAAAACAACTTTTGGCACCAAAAATCAATCAGAATGATACATATAGGTTAGTCAGAAGCAAAACTGGAAATCTTTTTGTCATCGGCCCATATATGTTCGAGATATAGCGCCTCCCGATATCTCAAGAAGTCGGGCCTGGAAGCTAAACGAAACAGTTTTTTGCACTAAATATTTGTCGGAATGGTACATACAGGCTGTTTAGGGGCAAAATTAGAAAATTTTTGGACATCGGCCCATATGCACCCAACTTTTGGTACCAAAAATCGATCATAATGGTACATACATATGTATATAATATTATATACATATGTATATAATATTATATACATATGTATATAATATTTGCGATCATGTATGAATGTATGTATGTATGTATGTATGTATGTATGTATGTATGTATGTATGTATGTATGTATGTATGTATGTATGTATGTATGTATGTATGTATGTATGTATGTATGTAGATACGTTTGTATGCATGTAGGTATGTATGTATCTACATACATATGTATGTATGCATGCAAGTATGTTAGCATAAACAATTTTTTTGCTTTGGTGTAAAAATGTGTATGTATGTACATACATATGTATACACGAGCTTGAAAATGAAAGTGATATAAAGAATTGTTGAAAAAAGGGTACGCAATGAAATTCTTTTAAACAATTGCGTCTTCAAATTCATTCACACAAAAAATCATTTTGGGTTTCCCTACGTACTTACATATGTACATACACACACACATGTGTATGATGATACGCAATAGATCATCAACAACGTGCACAAGAAAAAAATAATTTTGTAAAAGCAAGCAATGTAAATATGTATGTATGTATATATGTATGTATATAATCATTGTTTTATGGAACACACTGAAAATATTCAATAATAAAGAATTTATTTTAGAGTTTTCTATTATAGATACATACATACGTATGCATGTACCCACATACATACGTACATAAGTAAATTGAAAAGCAAATCACACTTAATGGCAATGTTTAGCATTATAATTCAAAAATAATGCAATTATATGCAATTTTTTGTTATATAAATTTTACTATAAAGTTAACTGATAAATAATTAAGAAATACATTTTGCTTTTCTTTATTTCATTGATATTAAAAAGAATTGGTGTCACCCAGTGGTTGAACTTGAGCATATTAGGAATTATTTAAATAAAAGTTTTGCAGCCTGTGTTAAATCCCGGTAGTGGATCTGATATTGAAATTCAGAAAAAATCGGCCCATTTAAAAGGCAAATAAAACAACTTTTCGCACCAAAAATCAATCGAAATGTATGTACCATTGTGAAGGGTATTTAAGATTCGGCCCAGCCGAATATAGCACTCTTACTTGTTTTTCTATATTTTTCAAGGAAGAACCATAATTTTAATTAAGCTTGAGCAAAAAAAACTAAAAAACAATCTTGAAATATCAATAAGGTTGAACTAATGACGTTGAAATTGCTTTAGGTCAAAATATCTTCAAAAACTGTTTAATGAGAACTGAGAAAATATGTTCCCACAAATCTTTAGTACTGAAAACAAGTTATTTATACTATTACTATGCCTTTTACTTTTCATAACCAGTTTCGCAAGCGGTATCGAGTCTAGTGAAGACTTTAGTATCATCGAAGGTTGGCGAATATCCTTTTAGGTTCAAAATATTAAATTTATTTTTCAGTGCTGGAGAGATGGCGTTAAAATAAAATCTCTTTAACAAAGTAATTTTATAATTTTCTATTCTTTTCACTTTGAATCTAGTGATTTAAGGAATCCAAAATAGTGCATATTACTGAAAAATATTATAACTTAAATTCTAAATAGCATTTTGAACGTTTTATATATATATTGAAAAATTGCAATAGAGTAACGTAGAGGCCACTTTCTGATGCATTTTATTTTCAGAAATCACTTGATTTAAAGTAAAGTGTCATTTATGACAGGCCTAAAACTTACTCCATAGACCATTTTAAAACGTTCAAAATCCTTTAAGCAACTGAATATTACACATAAAAAAGTCTATAAAGTCAGCATGAAATAAGAAAGAAAGAAAAAATGCTAATAACCACAATTGGCTATTTTTAAAGATAAAATGAAAACTAAGCACAACAAAAACATGTACATTGTTAAAGCAAAGTGCAAAGGAAAAAATAGACAAACTCTTGATCGTGATCATGACATTATACCAAAATGTGTTTGTTGTGCATCCATCTGTGAGGGAGAGGAGCACAAAGTTGTGAACAAGACAACTACAATTCAAATGTTCATTCTGTAATCATTGAAAACAATGGTTAACAAGTGATTGAAAGGGGGAAAAGGCTGTAGAATAATAATAGCAGCTCTAGAAATAGCCACGAAAGTTATAAGAAAAGAAAAGGAAATAAGCTTAAAGCCAGTCTTGTGCAAACTTCAAAACTTTTTGTGTGACCAACAACAACAAAAATTAATAAAGTGCAGCTGTTTTTATTCATTATTTATGCTCGAAAAATCTATGCAAATTCATCTTCGAATGTGGTTTAATTTGAGATTAAACTAGTAAATCACTAAATCAGTTAATACTTAAATCACATTTGAACGAAGAAAACTTAGCGTTTAAACTTCAGACATCAAACAGTGCAAACATCAGCTGTTTGATATTTTTTACAACATTGCCGAATTTCGACTTCTAAAAATAATCACTGATTTAGTACAGTCAAGTTAAGCTGCAATTAAATTACAGAAAAGTTTTGTTAAACCAGAATTTCAGATCTGATTTTTGGGCCATTAACCGCCCAGATTTAAAATTTTCTAGTTCAAAAAATGTTTTATTTAACAAAATGAAAGAGTTTATTGGATCAATAATTGTCCTACATATTTTGGTAATTAATTAACAGCTCATTACTTTGGTAAGCAACTCTTAGATTTTATGTATTTTGCAGCGGTTTTTCGAATTTTATGTTTCAATGTCAATTTTGACAGCAATGTCGATTTCATGTGACATAACCTATAATAGTTCACACAGCATCTGTTTTGGCTTTGCATTTAAATAGGTATACAATTCACTTATCACTGCATTCAAGTTAATTAAAAACTTTGAGTTCTTTTGCAATAATTTCATAAATAATTCTTGGCCCTAATTTTGCAATTCACAACGACAAGTCAGAAGAAGAAGCTTGAAATTTTTTCAATAAATTGTTGCTGCATTCTATACAAATTTTTAACGCCTCAAAAATTTGTAAGTTCATATTTAAATTATTTTGTATTACGTTTATCGGGCTCAAGTTCTTTCTAAGTATATTATTTTTGTGAATGATATTAATTAAATAAAAGAAAGAAAAGAAAGAAAACATCAAAGACATTTAGCAGTGTGGACAACTAGCTGTTTCGAAGCCACCACACTTCTCGTCAGTAGCCGTCCTTGACTCAGGGGCTCAAGTTTCTAAAGCGACACTCATGCCACTGAGTGGCGCGTTCGAAACAACTAGTTGTCCACCCTGCTAAATGTTGGTTTCTTTGCACAGCTGTATAGTAAAAGTAAACTATGTTCCCCTGAAATGTTTACTGATCTCCAAAAGCAGTTTTTTCCATATTGCGGAAAGGGCGAAATTTGCACAAATATTCTTACAACTTCCAAGTTGCTTAAATAAATCTCGCATGTTGCTTTTTATTGAATTTTTAGGTAAAAACTTTTACTTTCTTTTTAAGTTTTGCATGTAAACAGAAAAACAGCTGATTTCGTAATTGTTGTCCGAACCAAGGTGAATTAAACTGGCAGCTCAGATGATTATTGTTTTCTTCCGCTTTTTTTATTCTTGTGAAAAAATTTTTTTCTCTTTGCCCACAATTCATCTTGTCTGCTGCGAGAGTGAGTATCTTCTCTGCCATATGGAATTGAGTGAGCAAAGTTCTCAAGAAGGAATGTATGGGATTTTTGCTTGCAACCTTCAAGTTTAATTCGCCTTGATCCGAACTCAGCCAAAGAAAAAATCCGTGCGAAACTGGTTCAGGAATTGAAAAAAAAAAATTCTCTCTCATTCGCTCTCTAATTTGCACAAAAATTGTTACGTGGAATGCTTTTGGGAACTTTGGACTAGTTTGGACTGTTTAAGGCTGCATCTGGAAAACTTTATTATGTATATTGTTAGTCTTCTTTTCTTAAATTAAAATTAATTAACGCCAATTAGTTTTATGCAAATTTTCAAATAAAATAAAAAAATGCCAATCAACTGTGAAAGACTGGTTTAATTGTTTTCGCGTTAGGAAAAATGTTAGACAGGCAGAGAAGCGCAAATTGATTAGAGGCCATTCATTCATTCATTCAGTAAAGAAACAACAATCACACACAAGCACAGGAACTCAATGAATGCATGTAAAATGTAAACACAGAAGAAGAAGAAGAAGAAGAAGAAGCAACAGAAGAGAGAATGTTTTGAAAAATACCGGAGCAGTGTGATTATGTGAGAAGCGTCTCAAATTAAAATTGAATTGACTCAAACGGCGTCCTCCACCCGGACTGGATAGAGTTGTGTCACCATTATTATTATTATTATTTGCAGAACTGCCAGCAAAATCTACCACGAGACGTGGCAAAGAAGGATGAAAATGAAATAAATTGTGGTGGTGATGGTGGTGGTGGGTGTGGTCGTGCTGATGATGCTGCTGCTGTCGGTGTTCAAGTGGCAACACCAATTCGTCTGTCAAATCTGTTGTTTTATGCGATAGAATTGTGTGATGCAGCACATTTATAATCGAGTCTGATTTTGTTTTGAAAATTGGTGGACTTTTAAGGCGATTCTCTTGTGTTTGTTTTTGTTCTAGATTCGATATTTTGTCTTCAAATGTTTGATCAGTTTCCAGATGATCTTGTAGACTTAAATGCTCAATGGCATTATCATTCTCCTCTGCATCGTCTATGTGAAATATGGGCAATGGCAATGGCTGAGTACCTCCCAGGCGATTGTCGTGTAATCCTCTGACTAAAGCACTGATTGTGGGAGAAAAATACTCAGTGTCAAAGTTCCCAGATTTCGGTTTTTGTGTATTTTTTTGTAACTTTGTGTCACTGTCACTGGCTGCAGCATCAGCAGCAGCAGCTGCAGTTGGCTTATCATTTTGATGAACATTGTCTAAATTGTTTCTTGGTGTTATGGATATTGGAAATAATGGTGACAACTGATTTTGGGTCGATTGTTGTTCTGGTGGTTTTGGCTGTTGTTGATTTTTGTTATTGCAATCATCATCATCATTCTGCATAATTTGTTATTTACAGGATTTTTTCTTATTTTTTGGCGAAAGACAGACTATGGCGTAGAAAGTTATAAAATATGTATGTATGCCTCTTTTTACAAAATGTATTCGTTTTATCTTTTTTGTGGGTCTCTTATAAGCAGATGGGTCATAAATTGTTTTCATCTGTTTTATAAAACAAAGGAAATGGTCGAAAAAATAAAAAGAAAGAACAGAAGTGTGTCAGTTTAATAACAGAGACAGAAAAATATAACAAGTGGTTCATAATTTTTAAAAGGATACTCACAGTTAAATTTTGTAATTTTTTTAAAGCATCTGCCGTTATAGAAATTAAATTTAAATACATAAATATGTATATTGAAATTTATATTTATTAAGAGGATCTTTTCGCAGATATCTTTAGTATTTATTACGTTATAGTACTTCTTAATTCTTTTCTCTCTATGCCGCCCCCATTTCGTTGATGCTACTCATCTCGTCATTAGACTCGAAAAACTTAAACAAATGTTTAAAATCTTAAGGCACAAAAAAAGGCAAGTTATATAACACGCATTTAGAAGCGTTTACTGTCATCTGTTCTTTTATTTGTTTACTTGTTTATACATTAAACAAATTTGCACTACAAACCTAGCTTCCTTTTTTATGCAGTTTTTAGTTTCATCCCTAAGTTTTACTTGCATAATTTAAAAATTTGTTTAATGTTTTCATTTATTGTCAAAAATGTAGAACGCACGAATACGCAAAAGAAGCAAAGTTAACCAACTTTCAACTGCGGACGCTTCAAAAAATTTTGTATATATATAGCTTTCTCCACGAAAAAAAACTCAAGTTGAACTTTTTGACAGAAGTCTACAGCATGCACGCGCATTAACGCGTGTCAAATGCTTCCAACTTTAAGGTGGAATTGCACAACACGTGTGGTGCGCTTCGATGCGTTTCATGAGGCTCTCAAAAAAATAGAATCAATGCAGTTGTATGTGACAAGTTATACAGCACAAAGCTTAGAACGCGTAGACGCGTAGAACGCGGAGAATAGATATATATTCTACTTTTGTGCGCGTCAAAAGCGTCGTGAATAAAGAGAGATATTATTGGTTATTACTTTTGTCTTGTGCAGTAATGTTTTCAACTTTTTGTAACAAAAAACATATTTCACCAAAAACCCCTTTTTGAAAACTTTACAAACATTATCATGAATAAAATATATTTTAATAAATTTTTTAATACCCTTTTTTCTTCTTGATGAACGTTCGCATTCATTTAGTCGACTACTTTTATGTTCCGAGTATCATAATGTTTAATAATGTTTTCAATTTGTGTGTTAAAAAAATATATTATTGCACAAGAAACTATGAGGAGTTCCATTAATCCCTTTAAAATCTCAATTTCACTTCCCAAAACTGCTTTTTATAATAAAACGATTTACACTCTAACTGGTCAAAACAAAAAACTTGAGGCGCAGAAAGCGTTTTATGCTTCTTTTTTTTACTTAATCTATTATTCTCATTAACTGCATGAGAATAATAGTGAAGTTTCAAATATTCACTTAAGTTAGGTTGAGCAGCATCAACGAAATGTCGGCGGCATTTGCCCCCTTCTGAGACGGCTGAGAGAAAGTCAGAAAATAGTTAGAGGCATATTTATGTCAAATAAGATTTGAATAAATATATAGTTTTTCACAATAAAATTTATTAATTATTTATTTTATTTTTAAACATATTTGCTTTTGAATAAATACCCTCCACTTATGATTGATGAGAATTGCTGCTTTTTTAGATGTGACTTATAAATTGTAAGGCAATTACCCACAACTTTGTACAACGGCGAAGCAACAAATTTAACTGTCAATACCCGTTGGGTTAGTAAATAAATTGCTGAAAACTTTAAAAGCAGTCTTAAAATGTAAATTCGTAGCGGCTTTTTTTTCATAAATTGAAAAAAAAATTAACTACCTCAACAATTACTATTCTAAGCTTAATGTACGTTATTCGCAATACATAATTAATCTAACTTAATTGATTTTAGCAAAAAAGAATTCAAAATTTTTAGATTACATGATGACCCAGACAGATGACGAGATAAAATTTTATCGAAAGTTTGAATGAAACACTTATTGCTCGTGTAAATGTACAATAAATGATAGCAATATGTGGTGTATTTTAAATTTTCCTTTTAAACTGTGTGATGAGTTTTTGTTCAAGGAAACAGCTGATACAGATGGTTGTAATACATATATTTTCATATTCTTAACTTAACGATCACACTTATTCATTTCGTCACAGAATTCGTAAAAAGTTCGTTTTTCTTTTTCGCTATATTGTGTTATTTAAAACTTAAATATTTTCATAAAAGCTGCAGTACTTCTACATATTTATGTTTTAGACTACTTCTAATTATAATTGAAAAAAAAAATTATCACCAATTGTCAGTTAATTGTAATTAATTTGAAGATCATTGTTTTAATTCATCTATAGCAATACCATCAATTTATAAAAATATCTTAACAGAAATCATATGCATTTAATTTTGACATTTGTTTTTCCATGTGCATTTAATTATTATTGTCTTCATTCTCAAGACGAGAAAAATGTAAAACTAAATTGAAATCAATAAAAAGAAATGAAAGATAAATATGACATGACTTCGTTTTTCGTTACAAAATACTTTTGGGAAAGTCAGCCACATGTAAAGATGAAGCAATACCATAAGAGAATCAAAGTAGCGATACAATATCGGCTATAAAATATCGATACCTACTCAGTATCCCATAAAAATGTCGATATATGCTGGTATCGGTGACTTGCTTCATACCTAGTAAAGAAACAAACACTGGATTCTTATACATATGTTTGATTTGATACAGATTGTTTTTAGCGTTTTCCACCGGATTTCCCGGAACGGTAAGCGCCAACAATTCTGCAGAATTTACAATCAATTTAGAGATCTCAATATTTGTTTCTAGCAGTAGCAATTATTCGTACAAAATTTTTGTTTTCTTTTATAAGCGATCGAGCGCAAAATAAATACTTATAAAAAGAAAGGAGTGCAAACAAAACAAGTTACTATTATTATCACTTTTCCCCAAACTTGGCGTAATAATCTTACAACTGGGCAGCAAACAAAGTTGCCAAATTGGTGCTTTTCGCACTGTTCTTAGTGCTTTTTAGAATTTTCGACGCGCAAAAGTCTTGAGTTGGAACTTTTTTTAATTTTCAGAAAAACGTTTTTATGTTACGCGGACTGCCGGCCATCATACTGACCCGACCCACTTGTGTCATAGAATCTATATTTCCTAAATCGATTTTAAATATGAACTTAATTATTTATTTGCTTTAAGAGCCAATTGAGCCAGGTCCAAAATAGACCTTTTCTGTCTTTTTAAGCCATCTATTTCTGATTCTCATTTTTTGAAAACGACGCAAAACATCGAGTGTAGCTTCGGCTGTGTGGCACGTAGCGCCGTCCTGTTGAAACCAAATGTTGCCAATATCCTCCTCTTCAATTTTTGTGAACAAAAATTCGTTCAACATGGCCCGATAACGATCATCATTGACTGTAACGGCCACTCCTTGCTTATTTTCTGGACCCCTAAGTAAAGAGTGGCTCTGGACCAAAGCCCGCACCAAACAGTGACTCTTTTTGGATGCGTCGGCTTTTCAATGTATGCGTGCGGGTTTTCTGTGACCCAAATGAGACAATTTTGCTTGTTTACATACCCGCCAAGATCAAAATGGGCTTGATCTGAAAAGATGATTTTTTTTGCCAAAATCGGCATCTTCTTTAAGTCGATCGCAGGCCCACTTAGCGAAGCTTATACGCAACCATATTCGTTCAGCGAAAGGATAACGCTAATTATTTGTCAAATCAGACATGAGCTAAGTGCTCATGAATTAGGCACTAGTTGAAAAAAACACTTCATGTATTTTGTTGGTAGAAATACATACTTTAAATTCTCTCACCCATTTTGTCGCGCTTATTTGTTTGTGTTGTGTATTTTGACAGTTCTTAAAGCTAGAATCAGTCAGTCAGGTATAAAGGTACCTTGTTATGTACTCTCATCACATCAGAGGTGAATATTAAAGATTGGCAACGCCGACATCATGTATTAAAGGTGTTAACATTTTTATAGATGCCTTAATTTACTTCTATATTTCAGTTCATGCTCAAGCTTAACAAGTTATGCTAAATACTAAATAAAAGTTGTTGCATGATTTAGTAAGTCCAAGTTCACTTTTGTCACTGTGATTTTTGTCTGCTTTTCCTTAAACTTGCATTGGCGGCGTTTACATGGTGCAATTTTCATCGCACGAATTTGTTATTGACATGTACATGAGTGCATAGTATTTTACATACTTACGCTAAACAAATATGTAAAAAAAATTGCGCTCGAATTTCAACAAAATGAAAAGGAAAAGTTAACGTATGAGAGAACAAACCGAATTACAGGAGTACATGTATATAAGCACTCCGTCGAAGTCCTCTCTTCCCTCTCAGCAACAAAGTAAGAATCGCAGCGATAAAAGTTGCACGATATAAACTGACTCTAAATGCATTTTCAAAACATACCTCAGTTTCTGGTGATGGAGTTTTAAGGCGAGCCTTTAGAATTTTCTTCAAAGTTTTACCGTGTGAGATCTCCATTTTGATGATGTTGAGAGATCACGTATAGGGGAGTTTTTATTAAACACTTCTAAGCGCATAAAATACAAAATACAGCAATTTATACCCGAAAAAAACTTGTTAAATGAGTTTGGGATGCAACGAAATTATTTTTACTATTTCTTTTTGTTCCACAATACACTGAGAGCGGCTGCTGTTTTAGTTTTCAAATGATCATAAGATTAACTGAAAGCAGAATCTTGTATGCAAATATATTTAAACATATATTATTTTTTTGAAGTTAAACAAAAAAAAAACGCATGTATGTAAGTAAATAAACGAAACATTGGAATATTAATTAAATTCACCAAGCAAATTATCGATAAGTAAAGCAAACACTTGATTTGAAAGATAATTATGATAAATATATGTATAAAAAACATAAAAAAGAAAACTTTTTTTCTTAACACATTCATTTCCGTTGCTGAAATCCCATCGACAAATAAACGCACAAACTTTTTATCTTGTTTTGTTTTCCAATTTCAACTCAATATTTATACACTTGAACTTTATTTAAGGAAAATTCCATACAAAATAATTTTGCCATACTTGGAATATATTTTTCATAATTTTTTTTATTTAGCCAGGGATAAAGAAAAAATACACAAACAATAATTTTATTTAACACCTTTAGATTCCTTTAGAATTCCCTATGACAAGATTTTTAGCAAATTGAAACTCTTTCCACCACCGCGTATAATTAAGACTAAAAGCATTTAAACACAATTTTCTTTCATGTCAGTCAGCTAGTCGTCGGTCGAGTCAACTGTCAATTAATTTCAACTTAAATTTATTTGCATTTTAATTGTCAGTAAAAAAAGCATTTTATAACGTGTTCTTTTTTTTATTGTTCATTGTAATAAATATAACGATGATTTGACAACAAAACTACAAAAGGAAAAATTCCCTTTGAAAATGAAATGCGTGTAAAGTCCCATATAAAGTTTAATAAATTAATTGCATGTTTTTAAAATCATAAAGATTTTTATTCTTATATGGCATTGTTTTAAAAATGTTTTTCATTTGTTTGTTTATATTATATTTTAACTGAAATGGGGAGAGATGGATATCATGTCTTTCAGAACCAAACCCTGTTTATTGACATACAAAGAGATTCGCTTTCATTTGCCTCAAAGAAATTTTTTCTTTTTTCATTCAGAGTGAAGTATTAAAACTTTATGTTAAATTCAAATTATACGATGGTACAATTTGAATTGTACAGTGTGACACGGTGCTAAAAAATAAAGTCAGTGTAACCTGTAAAAATATATGTATATGAAACTACTTTTAATATGGCAGAATAAAATTTTCAATGATTATAATATGCCAACAATTTTTGTAAGAAAAATTAATAAATTATATACAAGAACATTAAAATACCTATAACAAAATTCCACAATTTGTAAGATCCAGCGTGAAGGAAATAACGGTAGTTACACTTTTATGTAACTACTACAATCTAAATTTTTATTCGCCATATAAAGAAGAAGAATAACATCACCTGCGGCTCGCTATCGGCGGCAACATTATCGACTTGGTGAGTTTATTTTTCATGCGATTTTATAGAAAACAAGCTTGATTCAATGAAAACTATTAGCGTTTTGAAAAATTTTAAAAAACGATGAAGTGGTATGGGATGTTATCGCATTATCGTTTACAGACTATGACATTACACATTCGGAGTTGATCGTATTATTTGAATTTCTGACAAGTTTTTAATACACAGTATAATTTATGAATACTGTTCTTTAGCACATATGGTACGGTACGCATCTAAGGGTTAATGCTACATGTTTTTCTTAATTGTTTACATTTCACAGCATACTCTTAGGATGCAATTATTTAAAATAAATCAGTGCTGCCAGAATTCAGTCGCATGCTTTTGAAATGAAACGAAACATATAAATTAACCACTATTTCTGTGTGGAAAAAATAAATCACATACATATGTACATATCAGCCATGTGCGAGAAAAACAAATTGTGAGAATTTCACGTCTAAGACCTATGGTGGCGTTCTGTAATTTTGGCGAAAAGTTTTCGTGTCGAAAAGTAGTGAAATAAATTATACCACCGTTTCTCGAAAAGGGAGAAAAAAGTGTGTCTGCAACTTAAGTCGCTACATTATAAATGTGAGACAATATAACTCTGCGCCGATTATAAGCACTACAGAGCGTTCAGACGAATGTTAGTTAACTGATAATCAATTGTTCGACAACATTCTGCCAGTGCTTTTTCTTTGAATGTTGTCAGGAATAAATTGTAAGTTCTAACGATTGCTCAAAAATATTCTATACATTTTATGA
The DNA here is from genome assembly GCA_963662145.1 of Sturmia bella. NCBI lineage: Eukaryota > Metazoa > Arthropoda > Insecta > Diptera > Tachinidae > Sturmia > Sturmia bella. The sequence continues at coordinate 15,927,186 of OY759172.1, read as the reverse complement.
CAATATTGTAAGATCATACAACAGTCTGTACAGCTAACATGTGATCTGATTTAGCATTTAAATTTTTTCTGGCTGTGGCCACACTGCTCGCAAGCAAAAAATTAAGTGACTTCAAAAACTGAGGAATTAATGAGGAATTTAACCAAACAACTCCAATGACTGCCACATATCTAGTTTCTTATAAAGCAAAGGTGCTGCTTTCGGCAACTGCATCTGGACAGCCTTCCACTTTCGAAGTCTTTTACAGCGCCAACCACCAACATTTAAAGCAAACCCAAATTTTAATGTTTTGGATTTTTCTATGAAAGGAGGCATAAGTACTGGGTCCGCGTGCTCGAAAAAAATATTAGTGAAGAAATTATTGAGTGTTGGTCATACATTTTCCTTCTCTACGAACACCTTGTGACTGATTAGCGTGATAGCGGCAAAATGTTCCTCTCATTACACTAATCAGTCCCAGGGCGCCCGTAAAAGAGTAAAATGTATGACCAACTCCTAATAATTTCTTTTCTCCAATATTTGTTCGAATACACCGATTCGGTAGGGAGGATCCCATAGCAAAATAAAAATATATTAAATTTGAGCGGTTTGCGAGCCCTCTTTGATATATTATTGTAGAACTTTTTTTTCCTTATGCTAAAAGCTATAGAAAAATTTTCGTCCTTACAACTCGACCCACCTCAATAAATATGTACATATATAAATTTTTTTTAGACTGGGACCAGTACTCAGGGGATGACTCCTATATGCATATGTGTTGCATTGTACTGGAACTGATAAAATAGGAAAGAAAATGGGGAGTGTTTGTGGACGTTTGATTGAGAAAAAAAAAAATAAAAGAAATTATACCATCAAAGCAGACATTTATTTTGCAAAGCCAAAGAGTTCCAGCCATAACACAAATTAAAACATTTTAGAATTAATAATGAAGGTATAATCGATTCTTTGAATGGAATTTCTCTATTTACTCGTTAAAGTGTTTTTGACCTAGCCCAACATTTTTCAAAAAGTACCTATCGAAATTCCTTCACTTATACACACTAAAGTGCACCAAGCTAAAGAAGTTTCAAAAGGTCTTAGCTCAAATATATTGTTTTAGGTCATTTTGGAGAAGCAAACATCAATCCCTCGCCACTACATATATACGGTCGTGCTTGCACACATATTTAGCAGTCTCCGTTTTCCCCGTTTACGATTTGTTATATGCATTTGTAGTGAATGCTAATTGTGTTTTCTGTACAAACATTTATTTGCATATTTTTCAGCGCCGCCTTATCAGTCAAAACTATTCGCTGATAACAAGATCATTATCATTGAACAGAAACCTAATGGAATTATCTATGTAACGAACATGAATAAAACAAAAAGATATTTTATGCAGACTATCGGAGCAGTCAGTAGTGGTGTTCAGTTAAGGACAAGACTAAAAGGTTGCAATACTTTGTTTTATTATTACAGTTCAAAAGAACTACGAGATTATCAGTTGGCTAAAAACCGCAAAAACGAAAAAACGAATTTATTGAATTTTAAGCGCTAGCAAATTAAGAGAATAAATCATTTTTACTTGTGCTACTAGACAAAAGCAAGAACTTAAATATGTAAATGATAATGAGATTTTCACTGTTGCCAAACGAAGACCTCAACGGCATAGATTGGAATCAAATTTGGATGGTGGTCGTGAAACAGCCATGGTATGTACCCCAGCCAGTAAGTCTTCAGCTTTACTTTTCTTGTCTTCTTTAAAAATGTTGATCACTCTTATCTTTTTCAAATTTGAGGGAGCAAAAATCGAATTCAAGCCCCTTAAAATTATTAACAATTATAAATTATATAGTTTGACTATAAAGTTAAGACTAAAATTTAATTTAATTTCCAAAACAATCAAATAAAAATCGATAAGATATAATATGTAGCTTCAAAATACGTACATATATAGTTCGAACTTTTTTTAACTGTACCTGCAAAGAATTGCCTGATTTTGAAAAAGAACTTCTTAAGAATCCAAATGGGAAAAGATTGCTATAAGCCGAAAATGAACCACGATTTCCCTGCGAAGTGGTTGGCGAGGTTGCGGTAACAGCTGACGGTGCTGTTATTGGATTTAAGGGTGACATTTCCGAATAAGCACGACCCACTTGGGCCAGTTTTGGAAGTTTTCGCATTTTCTCACAGCAAAAATGTTTTAGAGTTTGTTTTTTCTCTTCCTTTTGATTAACAAAAAATGTAAACATTTATTGTAATTATTTACAACTTTATTACAATGCTATAACCAAAATGTATAGTATAAGCCAATGATTTAGTTTTTTTTAACAATGTGTTTCATAACCGAACTTTGCACCAAATTAAAAGAGCAGTTTTGCCATTTAAAAATTATTTTGATTTGAAAAAACAATTACTTTCGATTGCAGTTACTCAATCTTAAAATGCGATTTTTAAGAGATTTATTGAAGTTCATAAAAAAGTGAAAACGGCAACTCCTTGCTGCGAGAAAAATTTGTTAAACCAGTATTATCTTTTGATTCTTTAACTGTATTTTTTTTTTCTGAAGACTTTGTCATGAGAAATTCGCTTTTTTTTCGTCTCTTTTCTTAATAAAACTTTTGAAATGAATGTTTGGTTTTGTTTAGACTATTCTTTATAAACATATAATTATATTTCATGCACAGCCGACAATATCAACAAGATTTAATATTTTTAAATCATTAATTTGTTATACATATACCTATTAGAAAGTTTTTCACTGCTTTTTAATTAACAACATTTCAAAGTTCACAAAAGGACGACAGGCACAACTTTTCTCACACTACACTATTTTTGTAAACCACTCATTATCAATAGAATTTTGATGGCGTTAAGAGATTAGAGATTTTTTATTTTTGTTCTTCAACATTTTTTTTCGCACACTATTTGTTAATCTTATTTTCCAACTTGTTAATTAATTGCTAAAAATATGATCTTTAGCATTTTTGTTTTGTTTTTGCTAATTTTTTTTCTTTGTCTTTTATATATAGATTTTTTTTTCAACTATCTCACATTTTAGTTTGCAATATGTTTTTTTTCCTGCTTTCTCTCGCTCAGTTTAAGAACTTGACATGACTGTTTAGTAAATAAAAAAATATTTTATGATGACTCTAATTTTTGCCATAGTGAATAATATGATTATTATAATTCTTCTTTACAGTGAGTGTATGACAGGCAATATAACACGGTATACTACATAAATAGTAAGTATTACATACATATATATACATACATATGTATGTATGTAGGTATAAATATCAAACACAGATAAATAGAAAAGACCAACAATTCGTGTACCTGATTATGTTCCCTTTAAAAAGGGGTAGATTTTCTTTTATCAAATGGCACCTTTTTAATTTTACTGGCTTTACAATGTAATATTTGTTTCTATTTTCAGGTCTACGGATGATTTCTATCCGCTTCTGAAAACAATAACCACATTTTAGCGATATGATCCACCGTTTTGTAACAGCTCCTTAATTTCTGTTAGGGAATAATTTTTAACAGCCATGGATCGTCTTTAAATCGTATATTTTTAATAAATGATTTTCTTTTAAAATTAATCGGAAAGCAAACTTCTCAAAAATAGTTCCGGCTCTTAAGGTCGATGCGGTGGTCTTAAGGAAATTTATGGTCCCATAAGGGCTATGTGTAAAAAAACTTTTTTCACGTTACTAAATTCCTTATAACAATTTCAGCACAGCGGTATGGAGACCAGAAAGAAAAGTAAAGGGAATTTTCCAGTATTGCAGGCAAGCTATAACGCTTCGTGGAGGCATTTTTCGTCAATTCAAACGAAAATTAATGTTCATTCATACTTTTATTTGGCTACAAAATTGTTAATCTTCAGTTTATCACTGTAAAAAAACAGTATACAAATGGTAATGGCCTGTGCTCGAAGCAATTTGAGTGCTGAAGGTGGTCGTGAAACAGCCATGGTGTGTACCCCAGCCAGTACGTCTTCAACTTTGTTTATCTCGTCTTCTTCAAAAATGTTGATCACTCCAGTTTTATCATCAAAAAATCGTTCCCATATTTGAGGAAGTAAAAATTGAACTCAAGCCTGATAAAATTATTAACAATTGTAAATCATATAGTTGGACTATAAAGTTAAAATTAATGTTTAATTTTTTTTTTTATTCCTTTTTCAAACATTTTTGTTGTTTTATTGTACAGTGAACTCGCGAAAACATGAACACTCAAACACATCAACGGCTCGAAAATGTAAACCCTTTCATATTTACATGGCCTACTCTAAAACGTAAACCAGTTCTAACCCCCCATTTACACACACAAGTTCAAGTGCAAGTAACTCAATACATTGACAGTTTTTTACTAATACCATCATACTTCTGCAAGTTGTGAGCTCACTCACTTGCAAGAGTGGAAAAAAATATTTTTTTATTGAATTATTTGTTTGAAATTATTATTTGGATGCACTGTCTTTTGCTCTAAATGGCGTTTTTGCTATAAAATGTTCACAATGAAAATGTGAAAACGTGAATTTATTCATGTTTTCGCGAGTTTACTGTATTTCTTTCCTTTCTATGTTTTATTTATTTTATTATTCTTTTTGCCTCCGACAATCGAACGGTTATTATGCGACGGTTTTTAAATTTGGATTCTTTCGAATATCGAATGTACCGTTTTGTTGAATACGTATACTACTTTCCGTTATACTTTCTTAAGCGCAAATATAAAAGCATAAATCGTCTAATATTTGTACACGTTGTTGAGTCTTCCAAAATTTTAAAATCTGACAAACGTCTGCACACAGCTTAATATCGTAATCGTACATTCAAATATTGCAAGCCGCTAGGATCACAATAAATGAGGCTGGCATCTCTTATTCATTGCTTGCCAAATCAAATGTATTTAAAGTATAGCATACCTTAAGGATAAATTGATAAAGCAGTTATACCAATGTAGTGCTTTTGGCAAACCTTTGACGTTAGAAACTCCAGTGCTGGCTGATATTAAAGCAATGATGTACATATTTAGACATAATTGGCCCTTAGCCATGCAACGAGAAATGAAATTGACTGTTTTATTTATCATAAAAAATACTGAAAATTTCATAAACACAGATGATAAATGGCAATTGCCAACTTATTTTTTTTTGCTTGAATTGTTTTTTTTTACTGGTATAATAAAAAAAATATAATTTCGTCTCAACGGCTATTTTCAGTTTAAACCTGGTTTAACTGAAATCTAAAATACCTAGCCTAAGAAATTAATTTAATTATTATTTGCTATAAAGGCAAATTTTTGACGCTTTCAAAAATACGCATCGTAGCAACTAACGGTTACTCGTTGTATGAAGATTATTAAGAGAAAGTGTTGTAAAACATTTAAATTGTCTCTTGTATTAAAGGTTTGTTTGAGTATTTATGATTTTCATTCTGTTCAAGAGATTAATAAAATAAGTAGCAAAATTGCAAAAAAAATTTAGGTTTCTTCGAGTCTTCTGACGAGTTGAGTAGCATCAACAAAATGTTGGCAACATATAGACTGCTGAAAACGATAAAAAAAAAACAATTAATATAGTCTATTTAGACCTAGAAAAATATTTTTAATTAGTACAATTTTGGGCGATTTAAAGTCGTAACATTCTTCAAAGTAGGCAGATATGGCTCTTTGTAGCAACAAAAGGCTGCTTGTTGTTGCGATTAGGTTTTCGTTGACCTAATTTTTAAGGAAATCACCACGAATGATTGTACCGTTCCACAAAAGAAATTGATTTTTAATGGAAATTTCTAATTTAATGACTAACAACTTTGAATAATTTACGAACGTTGTCCCTGGCGATGATTGTTTATTCATTATGAAAAGGCAAAGCAAAAAATTTCAAAAGCGTTTGCAATGCCTGTTTTTAACTTTTAAAAGAAAAATTTATCAAGTATGTGATAAACATTTAGATCGAGCAGCTTTAAAAAGTCTATTTAACAATTTTTGTATAATAAAGATATTCATTACACAATTGGTTCGGTTGGAAAAACTTAAAAATTGAAAGTGAAACTCTTTTTGACAAGCATGGTATTTTTTTAAGAGGTGTAGAAAAATTGAAATAGTTCCTGTAATTAATTAATTTAAAGCATTTTTAACATTTCAATTAAAAAAAAATTAAAAAGTTAATTAATAATGAAACAAAACTGGGGATTAACGATGTTTCCCTACAAATTGACATAAAAATTCGTTATGATATAATCTACTTTCATGTGTGTGAAGATAAATATGCCGAGTTATATATATTTGACGTAATGAAATAACGTAACGACATATTTAAGTATAAAAATAAATATGTTTTTCGTAAGCGATCATTTTATCAACATGTTTATCTGTGAAAGTAAATATGTACATAAATATACATATGTGACTTATAATGAAATAAATGAAATAAGAATATTTAAAAATATGATAAAAACCTTCAAAATTAAGTTAAGAGAATTGAAAAAAAAATTTTAAACAATGATACTGTGAAAAATCAATGATATCTGAAAGAATTTGGACATATATATGTATATGGGAACATTTTTTACAATAACTCAACTGGACCACAAGGAAGACAAAAATGTGGTCTATTTAGTGGTGTTAGCGCCATTTCTCAATTGTAGTTGAGAATTTTTTACAAAATTTTTGAAATTTTGACTAAGTGAAAAATCCATGGCCCTCAGAAGAATTTGAGCATATATGGGAATGTAGACATTTTGGGAGTGTAACTCAACTGGACCACATGAAAAAGTCAAGAATATGATCTATTTAGTAGTGCTATTTCTCAATTATATTTGAGAATTTAAAAAAAAAAAATTAATTCTTAAATACAATTGAGAAATGGCACTTATACCACTAAATAAAATTTGGTACAAAGTTAAATTAATAAATAAATAAGAAAAGCAGACATTTTAAATTCATAAAGTCAAATAAATCTAACAACTTTTTAATAAATACATTTATGTTAAAAAGCCGGTGCAAGTTCAGCTTCGAGTTTGTTTAATTTACATTTAAACTAGTGAATCTTTAGGTCAGTGAAAACTTAAAGCTCACTTAAAGGAAGAAAATTTAGCATTTAAACCTGAGTCAACAGAGCAAACATTATCTGTTTAATGTATTTAGCAACTTTGACAAATTTCTATTTACTGCAGTCAAGTTTAAGCTGCAATTAAATTACAGATTAATTTTGTTAAACTAAAGTTTTAACTCTAACTGATTTGTTGGGCATTAATACTTATTTTAATTGTTAAAAATTCAAATGTCTTTTATAAAATTCTCTTCATACAGCAATAAACATCCATTCTTTGAGAAAAGAAAATGTCGGAATAATAAATAGTGCCCTTTGGCATTATTGAAAATAGGGTGCTTTCTGTGGCGACGAAAGCATCATTGATATGGTAAGGAATATCAACACAGTTTAAACATTGTTCTTAGGTATTACAAAAGTTATCGAAAGAGTTTTATTTTAATTCGAATTGAAATTTATAAATGTATCGAATTTATCATGCCTGACTCGAAATGAGTAACAAAATATGTTGTTCGTAATTTTTCCTACGCACTATATTGTACAAATATTTGATAATAATTATTTGTTTAATATTATTGTATTTTCGTTTTACATCTGCACAAAGCAAGCTGAGAGCCACTGTATGGAAATAAGTTTTACTTAATTAACAAGATTTTAAATACTCATTAAGTCCTAAAGCAAAAAATTTTAGCAATTGGCGAGAATGACAAAACTAACGATACAAAAAATGTCGGCATTGGCCTTTAAAAACAAAAGCAGCCAAAAACATTTTTTTCGCTTTTTTAACAACAAAAAATATCCATTTAATTACATGCAAACATACAAGTAGTCATTTATTTATAGGGAGATAAATACCAAAATAGTATGTTACATGTATATTAATATTTATTACAATTAACTACATACATACATATGTATGTATGTATATATACATACGTGTGTATGTATAAAAAATGTTCACTGATTATGTGTCTTCAAATAATTTTTCTGATTAATTTTGTATGAATTTAAAAATAGATTTATGCTATATTTAACCAATCGTGCAGATTTGTTGGCAAAGAATCTTGTAAGTTCTACTAAAATATACATTTACAATGGTAAACAAAACAGTTTTCAAATAATGTTTAGAAACTAAAAAAAAAGTTCTGAAATATTTTAGTGAATATCTTTAAAAGCCCCAAAATATTTCAATGGAAAAACTGTTGTAAAAATCAAGGCAGAAATTACAAGCAATTCTCTACAAATACGAAAAAGAGTTTATAAAATATAACATAAAGTAACGAATACAAAAAATACTCATAACCTCTTTTAGGTCTGCGTACTCATAGAGTGAAAACGGACCCCCATTACTGAGACTTTGCTTTCTGTCACAGTGCCCATTCTCCCAAACGGTAAACGTTTGAGAGCTGACATTTTCACAGAATATGAAGTTATCTTGACGCTACACCAACAAATACTGGAAACAATAAATCTTTGAAAACTAAAGGGTACACACCCATACACCAAGCTGTGAAAATCAGCTATAACCTTCGAACCATAAGAGACAGAGTATTGAAGTTTGCACAGGATATGTGGGGGTATATAACATCAAATGTCAAAGACGATAAAAAGCTAAAGACTAAAGGGTGTCCGCATGCAAGGAACTGAAAATTAGCTGCAACTTTTAAGCCGTAAAAAATAGACTTGAAAATTTTCTGAAATCCACAATTACAAATAGCAAAAATAACAAGATGATGCTTAATACATGTGGGCACCCTTTAGTTTAAAAACTACCTGTAACTTTTCAGCCGTAATAGATATAAGCTAGAAATTTGATCAGTACTTCTAGTTGTCTAGCTTCTACAATAATAAATACCAACAACAACAATATGTTAAAATTTGAACAGTGTCCCATGCATGGTGGCACCCTTTAGTTCAAGATTTAATGTTAACATGAAACTATTCACGGTGAATATTTTCACGATTTCCAATTTAGGGAATAGTGAAATATTTAGAGGGAAAAAAGTATTGAAGATAGGTGATAGTGTTTGTGTTTTCTTTGGCTGCAAGTAAACCTCTTCAAGTAGAGAAAGTAATCTATATAATCAGCCTAAAAAGATTTAATGGATTTTACAGAAGATTTAATAGATTTTAAAAAAAATATTTAAGTAGATCATTTATTGTAAAAAAAAAATTTTTTTAATGTAAGGAGCAAAATATATGTTCACAAACCTAACCTCTTTTTTTTAAACTCAGTTTAAAAATAAACTTGCCAATATATCTTTTTGGTTGCCTTATTTTCTTCACCACTGCATACAAAAATGTCTATAGCTTATAGACGTATGTATGTACATATGTATTACTTTTTATTTTCATTTGGCTTTGTTTATTAGTTTCTTTCCTATTTTGCCTGTCTTTTTTTAAATGTTTATTTAAAGGTCGTTGAAAGAAAACATTGTGTGATGTTTCACGGAAATGTTACTGCTAATCGATCATAGGTAATTAAGTGAAAGTTTTCAAATTTAGTATTTGCCATCGTCTATGAATTCGGAAAACGTGCGTAGTGCGGTATTTTATTTAAGTTTAATACTGCGCCAATAATTTGCAATGAGTATAAAATATTTTAATTAAACTATGTTGTCACATAAAGAGATGTGCCGTAGATTTATGTACACAATTCAATAGCCAGACAACATATGGTAAGACAACATATGAGAAGATCGCATGAGCGGGCGAGGGCAAAAGAGGTTTGCGCTACAATAAAAGAGTACCAGATTAAGTTGTATTGGGTTACAGGGCATGGTGATGCAAAAGGCAACGAGACCGCTGGTGCGTTGGCAAGGCAGAGTTCTGCGATTAGAAAGAGAAGCCACTAATCGGATAATTGACCAGAAAGTTTATCTAAGTTTATCTGAGAACATTAGTATATTATTTCATACATTTTCATGCAGGATTAGGCAATTGAAATGTTACCAGTTTCAAGTTGACAATACTGATACACTGATAATTCCAGCTATATCAACTTCGTACCAATAACACTCGTTTTTATCATTTAAAAGTTTCAGCAAGCATTTCCATTTAAACTGTAGCACAAGAGTTATTCGAAACGGAAAAGTGGGACTGCTTTATAATTGCCTGGAAAATCATAAACAAATATTTTTCATGAGCCATCTTAAAGTGTACGAAATGTTTGTGTACCGCACCATTAATCGCCATAAAGAGACAGGCAGTTTTGCTAAACGCTATGATGTTGCGCGAAGAAAACAACCGTGATATTACATGAAATGGTTCGAAAAGTAAAGGCTCGACTTTAGCGAAATCCACGTCATAATGGTAATCAAATGGCCAGAGATCTGAAAATATCGCAACATAGTATCCAACGTTTATTCCAAAATAAGCTTTACAAGTTCCAAAAGGCACACGATCTTACAGGAAAGCAAAAAAAAAAAAGTTAGACTTGCAAGAGCAAAGGAGCTTTTATGCTTGCTCGAACGTGGAGAATTTCTTAATACTGTCTGTTTTGATAAAAAATAATTCCTCAATTGAGCAGTTTGTGAACTGATTACAACAATTTATATGCATCTAGAATGCAATTGAAATCGAATCGGAAGAAAATTAGCGTACTAGAAGCAGATAGTTTCCAAAGAAAAACGTGTGGGGAAGTAAACTGATTTGCCAAAAACTTTTGTTGTTTATTAAAGTTCTGCTCTGAAAAACTCTGTCGATGTGTGCGTTAACGCTTATAACTAACTTAAGGCAGCACTCTATTTTATTATTGCTCCCATTGCGGCAATCGTAATCATATTCGCAGATATGAACTAGAATTTTATATTCTTTATCTGTGATTATGGCTACATTTTTATGGGTAATTCAACCTCAAATAATTTGAATTTTTTCAATTGTTTTCTTTTGAATTCTTTCTCAGTAACTTAGAAATACTTCTTTTTGACAATGGTTGAATTATCGGTTATTTCTTTAGACACAGATTGTCCATAAGTCGCAATGCGGTAACTGTAGAGCCTGGAAATTTTCATATTCTATGTAGATAGTTTTTTAGTCCAGGGCTTAATCTTTCTCTCTGAGAATATTCTCTCTGAATTTCTTTCTCAAGAAAGATATTTTTCTTCAATTTTAATCTTGTTGGAAACAAAAAAAACACGAAACAACTGCATCTCCTCATTTTGTTTGTTGACATTTAATTGTTTACTCTGTGTTTTTTTAAAGTGCTAGAAATTATGAAATTTGTTTCAACTTTTAATATTTGTGTTTTATATCACTATTCCAAAAATATTTATATACATCTCTGTATTTTTTGATCAATAAAGTGGATGTTTTAAAATTTTGCAAGTGCTTTTTTCATTATCTTCCGTAAGAAAAGCTGTACAAACTCCCGAGAGAAATCACCAACTATTTTCCACTTATAATATCTACCAACATATTTGCCCCCGGGATTTTTTCTCAAGAAAAATTTTCTTCGTAATACGCGGAATGAGAAAGAGAAAACTTTTTACGTTATTATCAATCATAATTGGGCTGATTATTTTGAAATATTTCAGGCAGTTTTCATAATAAAATAAATCAATCCTTAAATTGGTTGAATAACAAGCATTTTGAATAAAATGCGTTATTACCGAGTAAAATGATTAATCAATGTTTTCGTTTAAATGATTTATGATGACAATGTAAATAATTAAATGTAAGAAAATGGATTTTGGGTATTTATTGAAATTGATTCGCAGTTTTTTATGTGTAATTAAGTTTAAAATTTATTTCATGGCTGCAACTGTTTGAATGATTGTGAGAGCATGGAAAACGGGTGGTGAAAAAATAAAATATAATACATATGAAGCACTTTGAGGAGCACCTCACCCATCTATATTCGTAGTATTAATTTTATTATTTGCAAATGCTCACTGTTATTTAAGCTTTAAGACGAGCCAATAAATTGCTAAAAATGCTTTTTTCATATTATTTCCTAAGAGCGCACTTGCCCGAGAATTTCGCTGCCATTTTTGCAAGAAGAATCGTTAATCGTATTCATACAGAAAAGAAAACAAAAGAACGCACACTTATGAAATTTCAATTTAACAAAGAATTAAAGTAACAAGAAATAAATAAAAATAAACATGAACTTTAATAAACTTACAATCTCTTGTGGCAACGATAGTCGTTTGCCCTTCGAACTAGTTGGAGCGGCTGGATACATTGAATCCAAAAAATATGATATAGAATAAACAGGCACGTTCTCAGTCATTTTTGTTTGCGATATTTTGTAAAATATTCATAGAAAAATGTTGTTGGTTCAAGTAAATATTACATAAATTCAAAACTTGTTAATAAATATCACAATATTTGTATTTTTCATAAATGGAAAATTTTTAGCTCTTGTGGAAGAATAAAAAAAGACTTCGTTAAGATTCAAAGTTTGGAGAAAAACTAAAAAAAAAAATCTTCACAGCAAGTTATGAGTGTTATCTTTTTTTCTGCTTTTTGCTGCCGTTTTTTTTTTTCATTTCATTACTGTAATAAAATAAAAAATTTTATAATTATTTGATATTTATTCCTCTTTCGTTCTAGCAATAGTACTTTACGAATAACGATTAAATAGCAATATTTTAATATAAAGTTTATAACTTTTCTCTGTTTACTTTTTTCACTTTTTCGATGGTGGCAGCTCAAACTGGTGAACAAAATTGTGTGAATATTCTATTAGATGAGAATGTTTTTTTTGAAGTCTATGCAGTTTTCTAATGTCTCTTTGTCATAGTTCGATTTTTTTAAAAAATTAACAAAATTTATTTGTATTTATTAACAAAGAAATAAAATTTGGATTTCAGGTGTTTCACCAGTTTTGATGTGAATGATTTTACATTTGTTCGTGCAAATGTTTGCATCGAATGTAATTTGTTTAAGTAATTAGTAAAATTAAATTTATGGATCAATATTTGTTATTTGAATTAAAGATCGCAAAAAAAATTAAATTTCAATATGTATTAAGGTACAGTTGATTGAGAGATCCATTGATTTAATGCAGGGTATCCATTTCCTTAAAAAGATTTGTGAGCAAGTTGTTCAGTTTATATGAACATGACGTTGTTGTTGTTGTTGTTAAAAAAGTACTTCTTGGTACGAAAAAAAAACAAATGTTAAATAGATTTATAATCAATTCTTTCAATGAAAAAATTATTTGTTCAGCTTTGGTAGTAAAGTACTCTTATGCTAAGCAGTAGATCAGGAGGCCCAATTATGGCTTTCGTGATCGAATGAATTTAGCAAATGTATGCTGTGTGTTTGTGTTTTTTTCATTCGATCACGAATGCCATAATTCGGCCACTGATTAAAGTATCTACTACTAACTACGAATAGTAATATTATTTGATACGTTTTAAATAAACAGCAACAATACTTATTTATGTTACAGCATTTGTCTATGATTTAGTAAATAAGATCGTGTAAGTATAAAAGATCGTGTAAATATAAAATCATAATAGTAAATTCTAAAGTGTGTGAAGATAAATATGCTGAGTTAAATATGTTTGACGTAACGAAATAACGTAACGACACGTTTGAGTGTGAAGATAAATATGTTTTTCGTAAGTGAACGTTGTGCCAACATGTTTATCTGCGAGAGTAGAAATGTCCATAAAAATTTATAAGTAACTTATAATAAAATAAAAGAATATTTAAAAATATGAATAAAAACCTTTAAAATTGAGAAAATTAAAAGAAAGTCAAAAATCACTAATCTCTGAAAGAGTTTGGACATTGTATATGGGCACATTTTTGGTGAGCAACTCAACTGGTCCACATGGAAAAGGAAGCCAAGAATGTGGTCTATTTAGTGGCAAAATTATTTCCAAGTTCATCGATTTTTTACTTAGTAAAATTTCAAAAATTTGAAAAAAAAATTCTCCACTACAATTGAGAAAAAACACTTATACCACTAAATAGACCACATTCTTGGCTTCCTTTTCCATGTGGTACAGTTGAGTTACACTCCCAAAATATACCCATATATGTATGTCCAAATTCCTTCAGAGATCATGGATTTCTGACGATGTCGTTGTTTAAATTTGTTTTTTTTTTTAATTTTCTCAATTTTAAAATTTTGAAGGTTTTGTTGTAAAGTACTTATATTGTTGTTATAAGTTTTAGAATAAAAATTAGAACTTCAAAACAATTTATGAAGTTGCTGGAGTTGATGGAAGCATTATAGAAATTCTGTTTAAGAAATGAGTGGAGCAAAATTTGGACAAGATATTAACACATTGGATTCGCCAATATACAATAATCAAGGAAAATCTAGAGGATGTCAGCAAAAGCCAATGGAAAAATGAAGCAAATTGTTTTATTTTTCTTCGCACCCTATAAATTAAGATAAACACTAACTGGGCAAAACTAGTACAATGAGAAAAGAGGAAAGCAAATACAATATTAAAGTTACTACTTTTTTGATGGCTAGATAGACCCAACATTGCAACAAAAGAAATAAAGCGATTTGCGCCGTTAAATTTGATTGTTATTAAACATAAGTTATCGAAAAAAGAATTATTTTAAGTGTATGTTTTAATTATTTTTTTTTTTTTTACTTCTTTAATGAAATATTAATCTTTAAAAAGCGCTCATATTGAAATCAAAAATTCAATTTTTTAACCAAGATAACAGTGTTTGATTTTTATTTAATGTGTTACCTTTATTGTTAACGCCTTTTGCTTAAGAATATTCAGTTTTGAGAAATATATTTTGTAAACAAAACACCACCCTTTAAGTCTACAAAATGATAAGATAAAAAACTTTTGCTTTCGTTGTTGCAATTTGCAAAAATTTGTTAAAAGCTTATAGTTCTCTGAACAAAGACAAGCTTTTTTGTTGTATTTACTTTTGTCCAATTTTTAGCTAGATATCCTTCTGAAGGGGCAAGGACATTTTAAAAGCCGCACAGAGTTTTTTTTTTTGTAATTAGTCGTCAATTGAAATTTTTTGTATAAAAAAAACAAGGAAGCAAAACATAAGAACATGTTCTTTTTTTTGCCTTGAAATGTGAAGAGAAACAGCGCAATAAAACTCATCTCAAGGATATTGCCTTAAAATGGCATTCAATGTCAAAGTCTCTGTGAAAATGATGGATAGTAGCTGAATAATGCAAAACTAAATATTATTTTTTATATTGAAAATGTGTAAATTAATATTTATAGGATTTGCAGAATACACTCATTCCAAATAGTTTTATTAACTTACAAAATTACAAAATACAGTGACTATAAAATTGGTACGACAAACAATACTCCCATTGGTACTGCGCCACTTCGGTGTATACGAAATGTACAACTTAGTCGAAATTTACGAGCCATATTAAGTGTTCTAGTGCATTGAACTATTGATACGAAGCAAGATCATACAACTCTAAGCCAAAGGCGAAAAAGTTTGTTGAAATTACGGCGATTGTGCAATTTATAAATTAAGAAAGCAAGTAAGTAGGTACAAGGTGGGCCAAAAGAAATCATTCAATGTTGTTTGCTTCCCATTTTGTTTTCTAAATAAAAAAATTCGATTCTGTTTTTTGATTATGTTTATTTGAACCTATAGAATGTTGTCCTTAAGGACTTCCAGGGTCTCGGGCTTGTTCGTTCAATTAAGGCACCATCTACTTAACCATGTAGTGTTCCAAAAGACAACACAATAATGAAGGGAAGCAAAAGACAGCCTTGTATTGACCACTTTGATTTGCTTACACCTCAATAGCAATAGATAAAGTTTAAGCAAGCCTACATCAAACTGAATAAACATTTTTGCAAACGTCTCTGAATTCTGAAAGAAAATTATTTTTTTTTTCTAAGAAAATAAATTTTATTTGTTCAAATGAAATGCATGGTAAAAGCAAAGAAAGCTTTTGGCTATAAGACATACATACATACATACAAATATGTGCATACATGCACATATTCACATGTATATGTATGTATATGTATGTATGCCTGCACGGCTCTTTTTAAAATAAATGGTATTATTGTTAAATGACGTTTACCAAATGATATGTTTACTAGACAAGGTTCATGTCACTGGTGGGAAATATTTTGTTGGCAGCGCCACCTTGGCTGGCACTAACATCGAAAAAATGCAATTAGCAGTTCAACGTAAAACGTTTTTATCTTTTTTTTTACTTGTTGCTAATTGCTTTAATTTAAAATAGATGAAAACTGCAATTTTGTTTTAAGTAAAAAATACCATTACAAATTAATTGATCGTTTTCAAGTCATATAAAGTTCAAAGTACATACAATATGAAATGCATCGTTTAATCTGGATACAATAAATTTGCAATACTCAAATGCTAATTGCTATTACACCTTTATAAAGATCACATTAACTTATTGTGGTTATTTTGATATTCAGTAAATTTTTAGTAATTGGTTTATTACTGTTTTTCAATCAATCATAATTGTGTTAATCAAATTACCAAGAAAAAAAATTGTTTATAGATAGCAACATATTAAGTTCAAATGATGTATTAAATTACACTTTTAAGCACAGATCTATTAATAAGTTTTAAATCTTTGGGAAAAACAAATGTCAAATTCAAACATTTTAGAACGTCTACAGGGCATTATTCATCAAAACTTAGTATGCATATGAATATGTACTATGTTTGCTAAAATTTCATAAGTAAATGATCTATACTAAAAATTGTTTAATAAGGTTTTGATAAAAAATTATAATTTTCATGATTAAGTGCAACAAAATAGGTAAGATTATTAAAAAATATCTTATTTAAGCAAATTACTGCAGCTTTTATTAAAATAAATAAAAATAAATTCACTTTCTAGCTAGAAATATTTGAATAAAGAAAAAAAAACTGAAATTAATTTGTGTTTGAAATGGATTTCAACTGACATATCATCCCTAGCCAGGATGGCCTGGGGCCAAATTCGGGCACTCCTGATCGAACAAATTCGGGGTCGAATGCTGTGTGTTTGGCATTTATTTTGTTGTTGCTTTACATACGTTTTACAATCGAGCATATTCGATCACGAATGCCAGAATTCGGTCCCTGATTGTCCATTCAGAATTAGAACGCTTAAATTTGGTTTTGTGTTAAATATATTTATGCGAACGAGATAAAAATTCAACATCGATTAACTGACAGTGAAGCCGAATTTACCCATTTATTTCGAACAATATCTTTTATTTTTGTTTATACAAGTAGCCAACAAATAATTTCATGAGAAAAATGCAGTTGAATCATGGTTTCAAGTGCATACGTTCCAGTTTTTAAATTAGCATGTCGTTGGGTCGCTTAAAATGAGTGAATTGAATCAAAGTGTATTCCATGACTTTAATTCTGACTTTTCATAAGTGAAAGACATTTTATTTTTTATTTCAAAAATAACTAATTTAAAAGTAATAAGCAGATCAGATGCACACTATTTTATAAAGAAAATAATTTTAAACGCTATTTCTTCAGAAGACGTGATAATCACAAACTTTTTGAATTACTTCAAAATATTATGTGGGGTCTAAAAATATAGCTTATTAATATTTTCTGCCTTTTTCTGCTTTTTCAGCCGTCTATATGCCGCCGACATTTCGTTGCTAATCAACTCATCAGTAGAATTGAAACATTTTAAAGGAATTTTAAAACCCAACTATCTATTCCACAATTCCTTTTACATTTTTCGAGTCTACTAATGAATAGGTTGGCTTCAACGAAATAAATGTCGGCTGAAAAAGAGAGAAAACACTGATAAGATCTGTGTTGAGACCTAAATTAATAGATTTCAATTTGCTCTTAGAGCAAATAAATAATTAAGTTTATTTCAAAATGTTTTTGTTGGGTTGCTTGAAATGTATTCTTCCTTTTTTTTAACCAGAGATGACAAAAAACATCCCAAAAAATATTTTGTATGTACAAAAATTGTGTTCGAAAGAAAAACGGGTAAATTCAGCTTAAGAAAATATTGTTCGAGAAATGTTGATTACATACCTATTATACTAATACATAAGCTTAAATTCAATACATAAACACTCTTTATTAACTACTTATAAAATAGAACAGTATAGAAAAATTTGGGAGCAAAGTTAATGACTAATTTAGGGTGTATAACTATTGTTAATTTGGATCCATTTGCTTATATTATAGTTTCTTTGCTTTCAAACTACCTACACCGTCTCAAAAATTTAAAAGTTACGAATTTCTAAGAAAACTACGTCAAACTAAGTTCGCTCCAACTTTTCTAATGGTTACTTAAAAATAAAGTAGATAGATAGGTAGGCGGGTACCAAATGAAAAAATTAATTCTTACCTGTTATAAACGTACCGCATAAACCAAATCAATGCAAAGTTAAAAACTCAAAAGTTCAATTAATTATCAGCTCTTTTTGTTTTATCACTTTATTTTATTCAATATTGAATTCACTCTTGATTTTAATATAAGATACTTTAATAATTCACTCTTGATTTTATTAAAAAAAAATACTTTAATAATTCACTCTCGATTTTATTAAAAAATATTTTAATAATACACTAACAACTTCCATTGCATTTTACTATCAGAATGTCCACCGACAAAATACTACAGCCGTCGAAATTAAAATAAAAACCACAACAATTATTAAACAAAGAACGTGAAATAAGTGTGTGTTATTACTTTTATGAATATGTATTTCTTTTATTTTTTATGTGATTTTCTGATTTGTATTTTTATATCTACATAAGTCGAATATAAGGAAATTTTTCCGTTTACACACACCAACCATCCATCAATCAATGGACAAAATTTAGCAAGCAAATTATATTTTATCTATAAGTAAAATCTATTTTTTTAGCAATTAATCATATAAGTTTTCTTTTTCACGTTTTTTTGCGGCAATTTATTAATGAAAACTAACACAACGATAGCAATTAATTTATTCCGACTTTAATGGTTAATTAATTGAACTTTATTTCTCTTTATAGATTTACCACTTTTATTAATTTCTATGTGTATTATTATGCACCTCTAGGTAAGAGATAGATTATATTTTGTAAAATATGTATTTTTAACGTGCTATATGCATGTATTTACTGCTAGAATTTAATATTTCTTTTGCAATATCTCCAATTAGCACACATTTTTACAAAAACATTTCAATAAAATAGCAAATCAAAAAGACTGATGATGTTAAGATGTCATCACAAATTCCTTTCAAATTATTATTTATTCTTATTTCTTGTACCATCTTTCATTGGAAGAAACATGTGTTAAGTCACAGGAAATATTTCATAGCCGCTAGCTTTAATATATATAATTTTTAAAACTTTTTGGCCGTTAAATGGCAACCGTAAAAAACAAAACATGTGCACATACAATTCCTGAATGGGATCATACAAATTTCCCTAGGTACTTTTATACACACTTCTTTTTATGACCAACATTTATGTACAGCATTTCGTTTTCGTCCTTCCCATTTCTTCAATGTTTCTTATAAGCGGCTTAGACCGTACACGTACAAATAGCCAATAGTAACGCAACGTTTCTTTAAGAACGCGTTTCGTTTTTGTTGTACAAGAAAGGCGCAAAAGCTTACCGAATTTAAATGTCGCTTGACCGAAACGTCTCAATTAGTATAAAACAAAAATTTCGTAACGTTGTTACGTGTCTATTGTAGCTTAAATTATTATGTGACGAAACCGGCCTTTTTGTACATATTGTTATCTATTTATTTAATATATTCATTACTACAACAACATATTTATTTTTAAATTTGCAGATAGAAACCATTTCACATGCAATAACCAGTTTCAAAAATACGCCCCATCACCTCTTTTTGTTGTACTGAGTAGTTGGGATTTTTTTAATATAGTTAGAGCCACTGCGGACAGCCAAACACCAACATTGTAGCATTGAAGTGGCTATAGTATGAAACAATTTTGTGAAGCAATAACATATAAATTACTACAATAAACAAACAAAAATTTCTTCATATATCCGTAGAGAAAAATCATCTCATTCTGTCTTTCAATTGCCAAAATGTGAAACCACTCTTAACAACGAAAAGAGCAACTCTGCCCTGCATTATCTAAGCACTGTTTAATCAAACGATTGAATATATATACGAAGGTGGGCAGCCCTTACATCTATTTGTTTACCAATAAAGTTGCAAAATTGCCGGCGGAACAATTTTGTATTAAAAAATAATGCCTCAAATACCTTTACTACCTCGAGAATCTGGCGAATTTATTGTGCAAAATGCAAAATTTATCAAAGTTAAACAGGAGGGTATTGGTAAACTGACTCAAGAAATTATCAAAGGCATACTAGACAAAAGAGTGGATGTAAATAATTTCTCCCAACACGATTTACATCCAAAGCCAACGGATGCGTTTGCTTTGGAATGGATTTTTGTTGTGGACACACTGAATTTCTGTTTTTGGACACCGAGTATGTTACATTAAAATTAAATTCATAACATACATAGATAAAACAAAAAACTCATAATATTTTAGCGGATTATACCAAGTACAAGGTAATGGGCCAAACCGGCTATTTTGCCTTGTGTGCTGCACTTAATCGAGCCATGAAAGAAGGTCTGGATGTAACAAGTGCTGCATATTACAGTAATATTACTTCGGATGCAGTGCAACACATATTTCGTTCTGATGATGGTCACACAATGGTTCCCCTTCTGGAAGAACGTTTAAGATGCTTACATCAAGTGGGTCACAAATTAATGGACAGCTGGCATGGAAAGTTTGAAAACGTTGTCAAGGCTGCTAATGGTTCGGCTTTAGGCTTGTTGAAGTTAATAGTTAAAGAATTTCCTTGCTTCAGAGATGAAGCGGATTTCTGCGGCAAGCGTGTATCGCTTTACAAAAGGGCTCAAATTTTGGTAGGCGACATCTGGGCCTGTTTTAGAGGAAAAGGCTTAGGTGCTTTTAAAGATTTGCAGGAAATCACTATGTTTGCGGACTACAGAGTGCCTCAAGTTTTGGTGCATTTTGAATCCTTGGAATATAATGAAGAACTATTGAAAGTTTTAAAATCAGATGAAATATTAAAAAATGGCGACCCCATGGAAGTGGAAATAAGAGGCGCTTCAATTTACATTGTGGAAAAAGTCAAGGACAAACTTCTTCAAGAATTGGAAAAAAATTATCCTAATATATCTAGAGAGCATGTAAATTCTATTTTAATCGATCACTTTCTTTGGGATTATAGACGTCAACATGCCCAAGAACTGGAGCATATACCCTTCCACAAAGTTTTAAGCATTTATTACTAACATTGCCTTTTATTCATAAAATTTAACTAGCGGTAGTAACCATTTTCTCTAATACATACATACCTATGTAGCATACGAACCAAATCGAAAGAAATAAATTTTACTATACCTGTGGTATATACGCATCTATAGTATTATGTATTTTATGGTTTATACCAAGTCAAGATAGGATAGAAAAATATTTTTAAGAATTTCAAGGAACAACTAACTACTTTCAAGAAAAACCAAAATTGATTCAAAATTTGTTAATGGTAGTTTTTTATGGCAAAATGTATAAAATTGAAAAATAGTTTTTTTTCTCTTTCAAAATTCAGGGGCCAATTTCGATGACGAAACACCACAAATGATGCATTTCAAACATTTTGAATGCCCCATCTACTCGGCATATAATCCAATTTTTTTTTTTTTTATATTTGGAGCTTGCACTAATATTTCTTAAAATAAAAACAAATCCAACTTCACAAAAACAATTTGTATTTCCTTTCAATTGTTTTTAACATACATATTTCTAGGCAGCATATAAAAACTCACACACTATTTACTTTCTACAACTAATTATTTATTGTAGGGAAACAGGCTTCTTTTTGCCGGCTTGGGCAGCAATACGTTCCTTATAACGCTTATCGGCCTCAGCTCTGGACAAGTTGTTTTTGCGGGCAAAACGTTGGTTTGTCAAGAATTTGACATCCATCTAGAAATATTTCTATTGAAATTTCAAATTAAGACAAGTATTTGCATTACAACTTACGCCTAAAGTGGATTCATGGCGTTTACGCATTGGTCGTTTAATGCCATTGCGATGTGCTTTACGGTTTTGGTTGTGATTTGTGTGATTCTTTGACTTTGCCATTATACGCTACTATTATGTAGCAACAATATTTCAACACAGTAAATAAAATCCATTGTCATCATTTTAGAGAGCATGTAAATAAATAGGAAATATATTTAATTTGATTAGGCACATATTGTTGAAACATATCAATAAATTATTTGGGTTTGAAAAGTTATTGCCAATTATTTTAATAATAATTTGATAAATTTTTTGGAATTGCTACCTACGTTTTTGACAGTTTAGCGGAAAAGAAGGGAGAATTTCGAAAATTTGACAATAACCAAACTTTTGTTGACAGCTGTCAGCATTTATTTCGAAGTTCTCTGTGACAGCCGCCGACGTGTTCAGTTAACTTAGAGCAGACCTGCCGTACTTATCAGTGCCCTATTCTAGACGATTTAGATATTTTCACCGGTATTCATATAAGTATATATATATATATATATATATATATATATATATATATATATATATATATATATATATATATATATATATATATATATATATATATATATATATATATATATATATATATATATATATATATATATATATATATATATATATATATATATATATATATATATATATATATATATATATATATATATATATTTTTATATTGCTGCTCACTCTGTAGACAAAAGTCTTTACTCGACGTCTTCACCAGCTATTCACTTGAACATGATGAGGACATGTATATCCCAACTATTTATAAATACTTCGTTTTATAAATACTTCGTTCTAATGAAAACTCTAAGAAACTACTTAAAATATTTGAATAACTAAAAATTATATATAAATGAGTCGATACTTGCTCCCTATGAATATAAGCACACGAATACATTATTACCGTTTTCTACCAATTTATGTAAACATTTTCATGTAGTATTTGATTTGGTTCAACAGCCACAGAATTATATTATAGACGCTTAAACTCAACAAAATACTTTTGATAAACAAAGAATTAATCACATCATGTCGAAACGGAAGTTTTGTATAATGCAAGGGGAGGTATTTAGGGATTGATATCTCAGAAGGCAATCGGTTTTGAAGTCTGGCAGCATTTTACTAAAAAGACTTCGAAAATGGGCTGTGTTTAGTTGATTTATGTAAACAGTGCTGTAAAGTTTTTAAATATAAAAGTTCAATACCGCTTATTTTGCACGCACGTGGAAGTCCGCGTGTAGATTTTACAGATTTTTGTCTGTTTTTATTTGTAAATAAAAAGTTAATATGGGTAAACCTGGATTCTCACCAAGAGGTGGTGGTGGTGGCGGCGGAGGAGGCCGTGGAGGTGGATTTGGTGGCCGTGGAGGCGGCGGAGGTGGTCGCGGTGGTGGTGGTGGCCGTGGAGGATTTGGCGATCGTAGAGGTGGCGGCGGAGGCCGTGGTGGAGGAGGCGGTCGCGGTGGTTTTGGAGGACGTGGTGGTGGTGGGGGTCGCGGTGGTGGCCGTGGAGGAGGTGGTCGTGGTGGTGGTCGCGGAGGCGGTGCAGGTGGTTTCAAGGGTGGAAAAACAGTGGTCATCGAACCGCATCGTCATGAAGGTGTTTTCATTGCTCGTGGTAAAGAAGATGCATTAGTAACCCGCAATTTCGTACCTGGCTCCGAAGTTTATGGAGAAAAACGCATTTCAGTTGAAACAAATGGTGAGAAAATCGAATACAGAGTGTGGAATCCTTTCCGTTCCAAATTAGCTGCTGCAATTTTGGGTGGTGTTGATAAAATACACATGCCTCCCGGTTCAAAGGTGTTGTATTTAGGTGCAGCATCTGGTACAACAGTTTCCCATGTATCGGATATTGTTGGTCCCGAAGGTTTAGTATATGCAGTAGAATTCTCACATCGTTCTGGTCGTGATTTGATAAATGTTGCAAAGAAACGTACAAATATCATACCCATTATTGAAGATGCTCGTCATCCACACAAATACCGTATGCTGGTCGGTATGGTTGATACTATTTTTGCTGATGTTGCCCAACCCGATCAAGGACGTATTGTTGCTCTTAATGCTCAACATTTTCTTAAAAATGGTGGCCACTTCGTCATTTCCATTAAAGCTTCCTGTATTGATTCAACGGCTCAACCAGAAGCTGTATTCGCTGCCGAAGTAAAAAAGATGCAAGCCGATAAACTGAAACCTCAAGAACAGATCACACTAGAACCTTATGAACGTGACCACGCTGTAGTTGTCGGTGTTTACAGACCTCCACCAAAAAGTTCATAAGCGTTAAAAAGAGTTTGCTTACCTATTTTTAACTAACAACACAACTAGCTTTAAGTATTCATTTTTAAAGATACTTCTCTTAATTTTGCAAAATTTTTATATTAAGAATGTATAAAAAAAAATAGTATAAAATAAAATGAACTTGTAGAACCAAGTAAAAAGAAAATTGAATAAGTGTTTTACACAGAAAATTGCATAATTATGTACCTATTTAGTGGTATGTATTTATGAAAGTCGGGTATAATAAAGGTGATGGTATGTAATGGTGAACTGAAAATTACGTATTTTAAATTGTTTGAGAAGCAGCACAACGGAAGGAATGATGAGGACCGAAGTCTGTGAAACATGACTGCATCAAAACTGGTTATGATTTGACATAAAATCCTGCTCATTGCATTTATTGAATAATTATAATACATATGTATGTAGGTATATCCTTGCCCAATTTAATTCGTATTATTGTCATAATATAGTTCTTAGCTTAATAATATCTCACAAACAAAGAAATACATATGATATAAATTTGAGAAAATTGAGTCCAACATAACAGTGACTAGATAAAATTTCTAAATAGTATGTACATATATTTCCATCGAATATCTATAAAATATTTAGAACATGCTAAGAAGACCCTTTAATTTATTGCTTTCCGGCAGCAGCCATAACAGTTTATTACATGATAATAAAAATTATTGTTTGTATATCGTCGTCTAAAATGAAATCGTCGTTATAATTGTTTTTCAGCAGCGAAATACGTTTCAAATAAGTCATTGTCATTTTTCAATTGATTTGCACTGGACACATTCCGTATTTTAAAGTTGTGCGCTTGTATGTATGTGCAATCAGCTTCGAACACTTGGCAGCACTTTCTAACTCAAACTTTTTTAATACAGCCAGCCGGAAATCGCGCCATTTTTAGCAACGATTGCAGTTTTGTACATCAGTGCGATAAGTTTCGATGGGAATGTTTTAGTTCTTTTTTTCTCGTGAAAGTGGAAGTGTAGTGAAAAAATAGGTTCGGTGCAATAAAGTAGCGGTGTTTGTTATACAATGAAAAAGAAAGCTCATAAATTTGTTGTAGCAAAGCGAGTGAGAGTGTAATGTTTATTTTTTGAGGCACTGTTTCGGCATCTCATAAGCTTGCAGGAGAACTTACATTTATACCATATAATCAAAACTAACCAAATTCCTAAATATGTACGAGCATGCAAATTTGTTATTATCAAGCAAGCTTCCAGATAGAGTGGTAACTCCCAGACTCAAGTGCAAACAAAATACATACATACCTAACAGATTCCCAGTCGTGGCGCTCGCTGTGAAAACTGATTTTCTAACTAGAAACGTTTTTATTTGTCAGGTAGGTATTGAAAAACACCAGTTATGTAATTGGACAACATGTAACAATTTGGAAATCTTGTTGCTAATAATATCTATGTATCTCCATTCTGCAAGGATTTTGCATATTTGCAATCGACTCTTTATTACTTGGCACATGCTAATTTAAATCATGCAATAAAAGTCTCTTGATATAAGTTCTCTTGACATAAATTTAGTAAATTTAATAACAGTTCTAGCAGTTTGGTTCTCTTTTGATTTAAAATTATTTTAACTGCTATTTGGCACTGTAATTTGGAACTTAGATTTACTATGCTCCATAAGTTGATCTGTTAATGTATTGTATGGGATGTAATTATGTTTTTTTTCTACAGGATATCCACCGGGAACGTATACTAATTTGTTAGAATATTTTGATTAAATGAAACAAAATAGATCTTATATTGGGAAATGTTTTATTTAATGTCGGCAGTTACATGAGTGAATTTAATGAGGTCTCTAGCAACAATTTGGCTTTTACATATTTAAAAAATATCAATTAGTCGAGGAGCTATAGTCAGAAAATCATATAAACAATATGCTGAAAATCGTCATTTGACTGCAAAGTTCGAAGATCGATTAAAAAATAAAATTTCGAACTAACATAAACAAACGCCGCTAATTTAGCCTCACTTCACGCTCAGAATAGCTTTTGCTAACTTGAATTTGTACCACAGTTTGAATTTGAAAAATAATTTCAACGTTTTTATTAATTAGTAGCTTAGAATCGAGCTTTTGTCGATAGTCGGAAAATAAGTCGTAATATATGAGGTTGTCATAGAATCCGATCTTATTGGAATCGGACTCTAAGTCGACAAAACAATTACTTTGGTGCTATGAAATCCAATAGCTTAGGTTTTTTTTTCGTATGAATTAGAATCATCTTCTGTTCAAAACAAAATTCCCATGACATTGGCTTGTATGACACTAAATTAATATTTTTGTCTGTTTTCCGACTGCGATAATATCGGGTTCTATGGCACCCCGAATAATTATTTTGCACATAAAATATATGTGGCCATCGTCAGTATATACATATGTATGTACATATAAACATTTTATATTCTGTAACTGTTGACTACCAATAAAGATCCTTGAATTTCACATTATTTAGAGAGCTGCTTGTATTCTCAAATGTCTTCCAAAGTGTGAAACTGTTTAATAACGTTCCGAAATATTCATAATTAATTAGCTCGTTGCATGAATTTTCTGGTAATTTAAGCTTCACAAAACCGCATCACTTACGTACTCAAATTAAAAACAAACAAAAGCTTTAATGATTTTTTTTATCTGTATTTTTTAAAATCTATTCTTATTATTTATTACAAAATATAGTTAGAATCGAAATTAAATATAAGAATATTCTTTTTTATTGGTTTCGTTTTTTTTAAGGAAGCTTCTTAAAAACTATTAAAAGTAGTAGAATTTCTACAGAAGTATTTTTTTTGCATTAAAATTAAGCATAAATAAAAAAATATTTAACATAAATTCATAGTAATTGCAGTTTTTTTGGATTTTTGTTTTTAATATACAATATACACAAAAGATAAAAAAAAGAATAAAACAATATAATTTTTTAATTGCTGGTTTATGTATAATTTAAAATTTTTTCATATAAATATTAAATATAGCAGCCAAAAATGTTAAAAATCATAAATACTTGTTTGCAACGAATTTATTACGTTTATTTTTTTTCTCCTTTTCGGATTTTTAAAATTGCATAATTTACTTTACTACTTGAAATCTACTTGTAATATTATAATTGTGGGTAAAAAATCAGTTTTATGTGTAATAAAATCTCAAGGAGTCCAAAAGCAATGAAGCAGGCAATAAAGGGTTGTTATCTGAATAGGATATCTTTTAGAGTCTAATGAGAATTCTAGTCTTTATTTTGAGTTTGGGTTTCCAAGTCTTTAAAGCATTTCATACATTTGTTTGAAATTATCTAAAAATAAGTGCTGATTTCCTGTTACTAAAATTAAGCTTATAAGTCTTATTAGGGCCTCAGATACTTTTTTCAAAGACATTTTCGTAATCCTTTTTCTTACGTACCGTTTTCATTGAGACTTTATTACAACATACAAACACGATTTATAAATTTAATTTCGTTTTGTTTTTTGTCGTGTCTTCTAGCAAATTGCTAAGCAAATGCATCAAAATATTAATTTTCGAGAGCGATGTGGTTGATTGTTTAAGTGTCTGTTTGTGTGAGTCGGTTAAAATGCATGTTTCATGTTATGTGGGTGTGTTTGTGTGCATAATAGAAATATGTTTTGGCAATTGGTTTCCTTTCTTTTTTTCGAAATGTAGGTTGCAGCAAACCATAAAAAACTTTGGATTTGTAAGTGAACCTTTCATATTCTTCTTTTGAGTTTAATAAACTAATAAAAATCACGACAGTATTGCCACACTACGCCTAGGGCCACCTTGGCTTATATTGTCCATAGATGACCACTTTTTAATGCCATTCTTTAATGCCTCGGCGGTGACTTTGTCTTGCATTACCCTGGACATGGCTTCTAGTTTCTGGGCTCTTTCTTTCGACAAAGGCTCAGTGGGGAATGCTAGTTCATTGGCCTCAGCTAAAGTGCGTAGATCGAAATAATACTTTGCATATACCGAAGAGGGTACATTTATGTTGAACTGTAGTAATTCTAAGAATTGTCTTTCCAGTTCGTTCATATCTTCTACCGTAATGTCTTTTAAGATTTGACAATAGTCGACATTCCAAACGGCCTGATCATCCCATACCTTGGAAGCTAATAGAATGGCTCCCAAAACCATGCGTTTCCAGTTGCAAGGGGCCACATCCAATTCGGCATACGTTAATAAACGTTCCAAATAGACTAGTGTGATAATGGCACATTCAGCTGTCAACTGGGCCGCGTTGAATAAAGTGCGCACAAATTTATATATATGCCGATATTCTGGATTATGTGTATCGTAATCCTTGGGCACCGGATCATGTGTTAATGGGTGTAGTTTTTCATCAAATATATCCAGACGCCTATCGAACTGTCTGTTTTTGATGTGATAATAGATGGCTACCGACACGCATTTGACAGTATTTCTTAAATTGGGTTGCGAAACGGTACTGTCGTCCAAAAAGATTGTCGAACAAGATGAACTCTTCTTCAGGCCGCCCGTAGAGTTTTGCTGAGCTATTTGATGTTGAGATCTTTTGCGTGTAATGCCACCGTTTTCAATATTAGAGCGTTCTAAGAACATTGTAGCTGCTGTAGGATCCACAGAGGGGTCCTCCTCTCCTTCTACACCCTCCCTTTCCGATATATGCTGTAGATGTTGTGGATTGTCATTCAGTTCCTCGGTATGATGAACTGCAGCTGTAGATGCTATAACATGATCCAATTGATGTTGCGAAGGGTGCTGGTGTATATGATGACGTTCTTCATAAACAGGCGGTATGTCTTTTGATTTTCGATCAGATTGGGGACTTGAGTAGGCACAGCAAGAATTTTTATTACCCATTTTGTTTAGCTCCGTTTGTCTATGTGTTTGTTTATTTATCTACTGCCTCTATCTGTAGCAATTTTTAATAATATTAATAATAATAAAAAAAAGTTTTGTTTAGAAATAAATAATATTGTTAATCTTGTATCAATAAATGCAAATGCTGTCTTCCTTGTTTATTTAACTTTACGTATTTTCTTCGTACTTTTTTCTATCGCTTTGACTAGTATTTGGCAGACAATATATTTTCTATTTCTTGTGTGAGATTTTCGTTCTTTTAAGGAATCATATTGTGGTTTTGTTTTTCCAGTTTTCGGCTGCTATTAATATTTTTTGGCACTTCAATTATCAACTATAATGACACACATTTTTATATTAATATATCCAAATACTAGGCGTATGCATTAATAAATACTAAACTTATTTTCCTTCTACACCTTTTTCAAGTTTTATTTAATGCAGAAATTTATAGAGATAAAAGAATTGCACAGCAAAGGCCACATAATTTTTAAGCGGCGTAAAAAGCTTTCAGTTGCCGGCGACTCTGTCAGAAAGCCGAAAATACTTCATCTCTGAAATATATGTTTTATTACCATTTGTGGATTAGATAAAATTGTTATAAACTAAAAACGGTAGTCGTAATGTTCTCATTAAATAAAAAATAGCATTCAAATAAGTATTTTTGTCACTATAGCTCAGTTAGACAAAAACGGCGTTTATATTAGGTTAAGCCGGCAGCTGCATAAATAAAAATTATTATTGACGGTGACCCGGTTTCTCATCAGCTGCATTTACAGTTGCCAGACCATAGACACATTAAACATTTGTGGAAAATTTTTATTGGAGGGGAAAAAACAGACATTTTTGGAAGCAAGTTGCACATAAACAAAAGCTTTAATTTCACTTTATTGTCCAACTATATGATTTATATTAAATTACTTTTTCAGGCTGAAGTTCAACCCTTGGTTTGTCACTTTTAAATCAATATTAATTGAGTAAAGAGACTGAAAAAGTAATAATAAAATTAAATTTCAGTATATGATTTATAATTATGAATCTTTTTACCGGGGTTGATTTCGATTTCACTTCCTAAGAAAGATTTTTTGTGATAAAATTATGGGGATTAACATTTTTAAGGAAGCAAGAAGAGTAAAGTTGAAGTCTTATAGGCTGGGGTACATACCATAGTTGCTTCACGTGCAGCACGATGCTCATCCAAACCCAATTGCTTCGAGCACAGGCCATGGGTAATTGCATACTGTTTTAGGCGGTAGCATATAGCCATCGTACTACCTAAGCTCTTCGTTACTAACTGTCTTAGGAGTTAAAATCGAATTCAGGCCTAATAAAATAATTAATCATTGAAAGAAAAAAACAAAACAAAATATTGTTCGATTCACTAAAAATTGCCAGCTGATAGAATTCTGTCCTACTTTCAAAAGTCGCTCAAAACGGCCACACTATTTTACTTTTGCAAATAAATTCGAATAGGCGACTCTGGTCGTATGGTAAAATAAAGTTTCTGAAAACCAAGAACCATTTTTCAGGTCAATGCATCTCTCCATATGATTTTGCGTGTTTTCATGGTGAGACTGTCAAAAGCTACACAGACGTATGTGGTTGTTGTAGGTGTAACAGTCTCATCACTATTAGTACACAAACAAAATATAAGCAGATTTTTTATTTTTGTAGAGTTACAGTGGCCTAATAGATAGGCGTTGCCGAAAATTTTCAAAAGATTAGCAAATCGGACAGACTTGTGCAAAAGTTAATTCTTTTAGCCCACACTATCATTATTTTTGAGCACACATGTAATTTTTTACAGATCATAGGATTGAGTAGGATAGTGTATCATCCCTGCCAGCAAATTGGTAGTCGACTACTAAATTAATTAACTTCACGTTAACTTTTATGGACTAGCTTCAAATTAGCTACAATACAATCGAAACGTAGTGCAGAGTTCACTCAAAATTCAAATACTAACATACACACATACACGGTAAATAACTCTTGAATTAAATTGCCTATTGTCGCATTCGTTTTAAATGTTGCGATGGCTGAATGGGTTAAGTTGGCTGCTCACCAGTCTTGAGGCTTAGTGGTTCGAATCCCACCAGAGGCTAACCAAAAAAAAAAAAAAAAAAAAAAAAAAACAATAGGATGAAATTTAATTTAATATAATATAATATTACCACCGAGAAATATAAAATCAGCCTTGATTTGTACATTTTTTTCTGTGGCTACTGACTTTGAAGTAGCTAACTTTAAGTTAGTTGAAAAGTAATGCAGCGTCGGACAATTGACTACCTCCTAGGACATCGCAATGTTAAAATAGTCAGTCATCTCCATTGAAAATAATCTAAGTGTCAACCACCACCAGTTGTAAAAAAGTTAGCTTATAATTCATTACTAGTTAACTGAGTTGCCGGCAGGGATCGATATCGATAGTAATAGGATGTTATAAGTTATTAGTTATGCTGGATTAAACACATATATATGTATTTAGGTGTGGGAAGAAACCATTTGATATCTTTCTTCTTTAAAAAAAGTAGTTAAACATATATATTTATATAGAAGCCTCATTGAGACAGTTATACCTAATCGTTTTAATGGTTCGACCGCATAACTACCCAACATATCTTGGAATATTCGATGAAGTAACTAGCCGGGTATTACTGTATCTAGATGTGCATTACTTTGTGTATAGATGTGTATTAGTGCTGCCAAGTATTGGATGGTAAAGTGCTATTAGTCGTTTCCACAACCACTAGTACATACAAATATAAACCGTTATTTAGTTGCGGAAAATTCTATTTGCGCTGAAATTGAGTGGAAATACGAAAACGTAGGTGTTTATATATTCATATGTATATCTGATAAGAGTGAAAATAAATTTGTGATATTAATACGATTGTATTACTTTTGATAGATATTAATTGCTAATTAATATGTCTGAAAATGCTTCTATGTTCGAAATTCGTATATATTTTATTCATAGGAAAATAATACATATGCACTAATTAATTAATTATTTCTTGTCGAATCTTTACAACCTGCAGGCATTATTTACTTTTTATCAAACAGTTTTTTAGTCCCAATTATAAAATAAAGATGTATGTATCTTAAGATTTCCATCAATTGTGACTAAAATGTAAAATTTATTTGGGCATTTATTGTTTTGGACCATCTGTTTGTTTCTTTTATTATTCTTTGTTGAAATGAATTGGTAACAATTTTCACTTAAGTGTCATGGAACTGTGATTTGTAGCCATTTATGTATGTGCTGAAGGAAAACGCCCTATATTTGTTCTTTTTAGCCTTTTGTGCTTCGAAGTTTTTCTCCGAGTCTTGTTTCTGGGGACAACACAGACAATAAGAAAGCAGCTAGCACATTATATGAAAGGATGTCAGAAATAAAATCCTTTGAATTTATTGACATGTATACATCGATAGGTATGTATTTGTTTTCTCAAATTTCCTTTGTCTTCTGGAATTTCATCTAATTATAGAATTTATGAAAGACCATAAAACAGAGAGTAACGGATGGCAAGCATTTATTATTTACAAAATGTGTACATGAAAAAAAAGTGTGAGTAGTTTTGTTGAAAGAATGCTTATGAAATAAATATGTATGATCATTCAACCATAATTGGTGTTTTTGTATGCATACCTAGAAAATTTCCCCTCATTTGTCGTACAAACTATGGAAAATGTATTAAGTTATTATTATTATTATTTATTTATTTTTTTTTAAGATTACGTTTTTAATTATATTTTCGGCTCTATAGCAGAAGCAGCCTTGAAACAGGCAGGAGGAAGATGATTACTATATTTGGACTAGAAAACATCTCTAATTTTGATCTTATGTTCATCAGAATACGATTTTCGTTAACTAATTAAAGGATGCTTTAGTTTAAGAGGTTATTTTATGAAGGAAATATATTTCTTGGGGTTGTAGAATCCGTCGTAGGTTTGTCATCAAATGTTAACTTGTAGTCTGCCTGAGGCAAACATTTTTTTAAGTTCTTTCGAGTCTACTGACGAGTTGAATAGAATCAAGGCAATGTCGGCGGCATATAGATGACTAAAAAACAGCAAACAATCAGTAAATTATAATTCATATTTACCTAGTATAATATATTGTAATAAATATAAAATAATAAAAATAATGTAAAATTTTTAATATTTTTTGTTTGTTTCCTTGGCCCTTTTTAAATAAAACCTTCATCCTTTACGTTTTAATAAAGTTCACGTTTAATGAAAAAACAGAAGCAGCTAATGCTATTAAACGACAATAAAATTACGAGTATTATAGAGACATGTGATTTATGGCGATGGCAAATAAATTGTGATAAAATAAAAGTGCAGACAATAAACATTATTCATTTCCTTTTATTTCAAAGGATAATACCCTTTCTTTAGAAATCCATGTTCAGCTTGTAAGGGAAATTTCAAATTGCTGAACTTTTAACACCCAAATCCTTGTGTCTGCAACGAGTGCTTCTTTCATCGGTTTATTAAAGGAAGCTTAAGAAGTACGTTAGCTCTGCTCAATCATCTATACAAAAAAAAAAAACGGTAGTATGATTACAAAAATTTGTAATATGTCTTCTTTTTTCCATTATGCTCTTGTAGTAATTCGAAGTAAATTGAATTAAAAGTAAATTGCATTAAAGCTGATATCACTTCAGTGTAAAGTTTCCATTGCATTTTTATTGATTGATATGATATGCGCTTTGAAGGATTATTAAAAATTCAAGTATTCTTTGTATAAAACGTACTCTTTTCTCTTTACAAGGATATCAAAGAAGTAATTTTTATTAAAATATTTTATAGAAATAATTTTTTTCTTCATAAAAGAAATATTTATTCTAACACATGTGCATAGATAAATTTCAATCAGTTTCAATTAGTTGAAATCTGAACAATAAAAAATATAAAATAATGTTAACCCTTAAGTGTCCGGTAAAGAACTACCATATTTTCTGTTGTTAGGTAATCGGGTACCTACAAGGCAAGCTCCTACCAGGTAGTTGCATTCCGATTCGCTTGGACCAAGGTAACTCGATACCAGATGGCCTTATAAGGCCAGCTGACT
Source organism: Sturmia bella (assembly GCA_963662145.1). NCBI lineage: Eukaryota > Metazoa > Arthropoda > Insecta > Diptera > Tachinidae > Sturmia > Sturmia bella. Next base: position 15,892,903 of record OY759172.1, on the reverse strand, counting down.
ACAGCTCTTAGCTTGAAGAACTTGCAAAATACAGTATTTATCGGATATAAGAACATCTCATATAAGAACAAAACGCTTATAAGAAACATTTGCAAAAACACCATAGTGTTTTTTCTAACAAAAAAAGTTTCATATAAGAAAAACGCTTATAAGAAAAAAACTGATAAAAGAACATTTTTCTTGAACACCAAAACCACAAAATGTATAGAAAAAGAATTTATATAAGAAACTTTCAAGGGCAACACTGAATTTATGTAGTTTGCATGGACAACTCTGTTTTCTGACAGTTTTACAACAACAACAACGTTTTTTTTTTTACTTTTAGTGCTCATGAGAAGTTTTTGTTTCTTGCCTCGTAAATAAATAAATAAATAGTACAAAATGAATTGTGTATGTACATGTATTTACTACATATAATTTTTTTTTCCAAATTGAAGTTGTCTAGTTTTTTATATCTATTTACTAAAGGAGTTAATAAAATAAAATTTGATTTGTTTTATTTTTCTAATTACATACATACATCTGCGTATATACATAAAAAGGTAAAAAAGCTCGTATATTCATATAAGAAACAAATGCCTTATGGCCAGAGCTACTTATATAAGAAATAAGTTTCTTATATAAAATAATTGTATATAAGGAAGAAACGCTTATAAGAAACTTTTTTCGTGGATTTTTCAAGTTTCTTATATCCGATAAATACTGTACACAACACAAACGCGAACAAATGTTAAATGTTAAACAAATTTAAAGTTTTCTACCAACAAAATACCTGAAGTGTTGGTTGGTGTTGCGTTTGTTGTAGTTATACGACAATATATATAGGCTGTATATAGGTACTCAAGGCCAATTCTTACCAGGTACTAGCATTCCAATTCGTTTCAACATTTTGCTGCGAGTGTTTGATCTTGATTTGTCAAAACTACTAACAAACGACAGGAAAATGATTGACACTTCGATGGGAAATATTCACCGGTCACCCTGTATATAAAAATTACGTAGAATGCAGGCATTTTCGCACTATATATCACATTTTTAATACATGTGTGTTAAAAAAAAAGTAATAAATGATATTGAAATATTATTTTAGGCCTAAACACCTGTTTAATTGTTATCCGTTTAGCTTTTGAGCCGTCTGTCAACGAAGTGTCTGTCGGCGGTATGTCATAATGCTACTCATTTACTCGTCAATTCACTTTGTGTGTTCTTTTAACTTAAATGAATATTTTGCTAAAAATTATAGATTACAAAGAGGTTGAGAATTAAAAAAAAAAAAAAAACTTTGCAAAAAATCTTCAATGTAGAAAATGATTTAATCATATCGATACACTTTATAATTTTCTCATCAATTTCTACGAATACATATGTATGTATATAGGCTAGAAAGAAAATAATTTAAGAGGCTTTTTAAGTCTAAAATAAAAAAATTTAATTAGCATTGATAGCAAATTAATAAATTCAGTTTTAAAATGTCTGCAACAATCATGGTTTTTTGCAAGAATTACTCTTTTTTGCAATAGATTTTGGGTTAGTTGCTAATGAGTCACTGGCCTCATGCTTCCCACCAAAATCATCTGAATTTGAACGTATTTGTACTACTGATAGTTGAAAATAATTCCAAAAAAATATTTATTACTATTTTCTGTATTATATATTTATGCTTCCCTTAAAAGTAAGGGGTTACTTTTTTTGTGTGTTGTGGCCATATTAAAAAAATAAAAACTCAGAGTACCCGCATGTGCGGCACCGTTAACAGGATGTTAGTTACAGTGAATGATATTTTTACAAAATAAAAGAAAAACAGCTACAAATGTACCAATTTCAACATACTTTAAGCAATAAGCAACTCATTAATTCTGAAATTACAGAAATAGTGATTCTAAGTGATAAAGAAAAACTTGTACAAATACTGCATTAAACATGTATGTATCTGTATTTGAAAGGGATTTAAAGGATCAGTGTGTCCTTTTTACTTTTGTTTATTGCTTAAAAAAAAAAAACAATTGTTTGCATTGAAATAGAAAGGCATTAAAAACCTTTTTATTTCATAATTGGCTCTATTTCATTTTCAATGGTTCCGACTTTGAAGTGTTCCATGCATGTTATTGTAAATGTTGCTTTTATTGTTATTTGGTTTCTAAGTCATGTTCGTTCTACAGTTGGCAACAATAAATTTTTTTCCCAATTAGTTCTGCTACTACTGTTATGCATCAAAATATAAATAAAATACGAGGCCGACCTTGTGATTGCAAGGACCTTTAAATTTTCAAATACAAGAATATCATAAATATCATAAATTTGAAAAAGTGGAAAGTTTAAAAAATTAATATTATGGACATTCAAGTGAATCTGAATTTAAATGTTGATCCACCGAAAAACTATGTCTGCTCTAGTCTAAAATATTGTTTTTTTTATGGCTTTAAGGTGTTGAGCTAAATTCATAGCCTTGAATTTCACCATGCTTCTTTGCTATAGATATTTTACACTCTACATCTAATGTGAGCTAAAACTATGGTTTAGCCAAACCTTTGTTTTATTTAAACGCAGTTTAAGCTTTGCTTCAGTGAATCAGTATTGCCATTTAATATTCATGTTTTTCTAAATACTGGTTGGCAGCAATGCTACAAAATTCAACTAGCACATGCATTTGCACTGTAATTATAACTGGAGCTTAAGCGCGCAATATCTATCGTTTGATTATGATCCAATATTTTAACCAACTGCTGGCTTAAACTGAAAAGATAGATTATCTGCCACTGAAATTTTGGCATTAGACGACTTATGCTCGAAAAATCAGTGGAAGTTCATCTTTGGACTTCCTGGTTTAATTTACGTTTAAACTAGTAAATTTTTAAATCCTCTTAAACTTTAACCATTTAAATCACATTTAAACGAACAAAGTTTTGCGTTTAGACTACACGCATCTCATACTGCAAAACATCAGCTGTTTGTTAATCATTTTATCGGGGTTTCTAGTTCGGGTTTTCCTTCCTCAAAATTGAGAACGATTTTTTTGTGGTGAAATTGGAGTGATTAAAATTTTTAAAGAAGGCAAGAAAATTAAAGTTGAATACTTACTGGCCATCCTATCACCCGAGCTCTTCATTACTGACAGGTACATTGTACATTACGATACATAAATTGTAAAAGAGACTTAAAATCGATAACAACTCTTTCTACTTTTTCGGAATAAATATTTCATATTTATTTGAATACTTCCCTCGTAGCTGTAACATACATACATACATACATACCTACATATATGAGAAGTGTTTTGCGTTTGTAGGGGTGTTGGCTGTTTTAGCGTTTCAGGTAGTAAGTCACCTCCTGCAAACAGACACATAAATTTAACGATTTTTTTTTTGAACCAAATTTTAACGTCATCTGTTTCGTTGTTAATAAAAACCAATTTTCAATTTTATGACTGAACAACATTTTTCTCCTTTGAGTTGATTAGACTTTCATCAATTTAATTTTTTTTTTGTGGAAGTTCAATAATCCAAAAAGAAACAAAGACGTGATTTTGTAGGGTAACATTTTGAACTTATAATTATGTTAACTATAATTTATAACCAGGGAAACCAAAAATATGAATTGAAGAAATAAATGAAAAATCGTGAAAATAAGTTGCGTTGTACAGTATTTATCGGATATAAGAAACTTGAAAAATCCACGAAAAAAGTTTCTTATAAGCGTTTCTTTCTTATATACAATTATTTTATATAAGAAACTTATTTCTTATATAAGTAGCTATGGCCATAAGGCATTTGTTTCTTATATGAATATACGAGCTTTTTTACCTTTTTATGTACATACGCAGATGTATGTATGTAAATAGAAAAATCAAATTTTATTTTATTAACCCCTTTAGTAAATAGATATAAAAAACTAGACAACTTCAATTTGAAAAAAAAATTATATGTAGTAAATACATGTACATACATAATACATTTTGATTTATTTATTTATTTACGAGGCAAGAAACAAAAACTTCTCATGAGCACTAAAAGTAAAAAAAAAACGTTGTTGTTGTTGTAAAACTGTCAGAAAACAGAGTTGTCCATGCAAACTACATAAATTCAGTGTTGCCCTTGAAAGTTTCTTATATAAATTCTTTTTCTATACATTTTGTGGTTTTGGTGTTCAAGAAAAATGTTCTTTTATCAGTTTTTTTCTTATAAGCGTTTTTCTTATATGAAACTTTTTTGTTGGAAAAAACACTAAAAAGATATGGTGTTTTTGCAAATATTTCTTATAAGCGTTTTGTTTTTATATGAGATGTTCTTATATCCGATAAATACTGTATATCTATTGTAAGAGTTATTGAAACACACACAACCCGCCATAACAGGTGGCCCAAAAGAAATCACCCTATTGGAAGTTGCTGTTATTTTTGCAAATGGCGGCCAATGTCAAACCTGTTTTTATATTTGTAAATTAGACAGTTGTAGAATACAAGTGAACAGGCCATGGAGTGATGTACTCTCCAAAAACACAGAATAATCGTGTCTATGATGAAGTGAAGGTTATGTACAGTTACTATAAACAAAGTAGAAATTTTCAACATTTATTTCCAATATGCTGGTTGTAGAGTCCAAAAATGATCACAAAATTCACTTGTCATGTGCAGATTTTATGTATAAATTGTTCTAAAAACGATTTATTCCTTTTAGATTGTCAATTATGTATGTTTGTAGTTTCAGAATGATAATATTTATCTTGTTTATTTTTCAAAGAAGAAGAAGAAAAGATTTCATGTTTAACCACAGACGCCAGTGGCTAAAAATTTCAGCTTTAAAATTCTTGATGCTCGGGTTTGTAGAGGGATGTTTGAAAGTGGCCCAAAAGACACACGCACAATACGAAAAGGCTGGAATGCCTTCTATCTAACGATCAATCAGAAACTGTTTTTTTTTCGAAATTTTTGTTTGTTATTTTAGCATTTTATTGCCAACGAGACAAGAAACACCAGCAGATGTTTTTCAAAACACCTCATTTAAATCCAAATACTTTTTATATACATTTTTCCTTTTATTTATTTATTTCTTTTTAAATTTTTTTTCTTTTTTTGTAAGCCACAGCGTTTCTTTGTAATCGGTGTTGCTTTGTTCCTATAGTTTTTCAGTTGTTAAATTCATTTTTAACATTTAAGAAGAGTTTTTTTCTCTAAATGCAATTTACGATAATAAATTTTGATGAAGTAAAGAAACAGTCGCGTCATCGTTAATTATTCACTTGAGTGTGAGTTTCTTTTATCTTTTGACAAGAAAGGATCTTTGCTTTGTAAGGACCATAAAAGGAGAGAGGATTTCTGAAAAAGTAGAAAGTGCTACAAGTTATGAAGGTAAAACATTTGTGACAAATGTAATATATTATTAGGATTAAAATAAAAAAAAAACTTAGAAACAAATCAGTCAGTATGACAAAAAGTAGAACATCATAATAGTTGGTTCATTTAAAATTTCTACACATTGTTTCAATAGGACAGCCATGTTATTCTATAAGTATTCAGATTTCTTTTAATGCAGAATAGCATTATTTCTAAATTGTTTCCGTATGATGTTACCGTTGAAGTAAATATTTTCAATATTCCCTGCAAGAAATGACCAATGGAAACTAATACATGAACAACTTAATTACTAACACATACACAGTGCTAGGCAAAATACATGTTCTGATGTATTTAAAATACAAAATACATGAAGCTGTGTATTTGAAATACAACATACAAATACTTTTTATCGAATGTATTTAAACTACAAAATACTGCATTCTAAAAGCAAGTATTTGAAATATAAAATACAGTGTATAAAAAATTGTATTTAAAATACAAAATACCAAATACTTTTAATCAAAAAGGTTTTTATTATCTTTCATAAACACCATGATACAATTAACAAGGTAGCCTCGTCAGCTAAACCGTTAATCATCTGACTACTTTAGGTTGTCAAGAGAATGCGGAGATGAAAGGCAGCCAAAACGAGATAGCTAATCCGCGTAAGCTCAGTGCATCTCTCTTCTGTAAATGTAGAAGTGGAGTCTTTTTGACAGTTTGCACAAGTTGTACAAAAACAAAATGCATGTTATTTTTATTGAAGTTATTCTTATTGTAGCGAAAAGGCTACCTTGTTAATTGTATCATGATAAACACCAGCTTTTCATATGTGATATCAGACAAACAACCTCTTGATAGTGAATGAATAAAATCAGCTAACGACAAAATCTCAATGATTTCTGATTAGAAAACGATATTTTATTGAAAGAAAAATATCGTAGGTGACAATTAAAAAACGTTTGACCAAATACTATATATGTATATGTATATAAAGTCTGTCCAAATCAACATCGGACTGATAGTTTTTTTTCTCTTCTTGCTTCAGATCAAAATGTGAAATGCTGTTTTGTTCTTGTAATTTGTTTCTCATTGTTTCGCTTTCTGACAGCTTGGCGACTTTCTCAATGTATGAGCATTCAGTTGCGTTTACTTTACACTGGTACTTTGGTAATTAAATTGTGGTATTGCTATTTTTTATATATAATTAAAAATAAATATAAACAGCAGCAAACTTTTCGATTTTAGTTGATGTATGAATGGAATAATTTTTAGCGCATATTTTTTAACATAAATTTAAAATGTATTTGGAAAAATGTATTTTGAGAGCACAAGAATTTGAATTTGAATACAAAATACTCAAGCGCTTGTATTTAAAATACAAAAAACAAATACATTCATGGGACGTATTTAAAATAGAAATACAAAATACGTATTTGTATTTTAAATACGTGTTTCAAATGCATGTATTTCAAATACTGTCCAGCCCTGCACATGCAAAGCAATTTTAGAGCTTCCAGCGTTGCCACTACAATGATTTTCTGAATATTTTGATTTCCCCGTATTAATTTGGTGGTTTCATTTGGACTTACGTTTATGCTTTAATGTTTTTATAGGTTCATTTGTTTTTTTTTCTTTAAAAAAAAATTGTACTGTAGAAGTTTTTTCCATATGGTTTGAATTTTTACTGTCAAAACTGCTACTGACTACTGTTTTCCGTTTAATTTTATCTAAATGTATCTCTAAAATAGTTTATTCTATTCTCTTAGTGCTGTTTTTCGAAATTAAAAAAAAAATTATTTTTAAATTTAATAATACAGTCGAACTTCCCTATAGTGAATCTCCACGGGGACAGAAAATTACATCACTATATAGAAACTTCATTATACAGAAATATTTATTTTTAATTTTTTATTTATTTAAAATAACCAGGTATTTTTATTTCAACTACATACGTTTTTCCATTTTTCAATATCAATAATACTCCAGATACGGATAGAACGAGCGGCCTTAACCCATTTGAGCATTGCTTCGTCTCTTACGCTTAATGCTTAACTGAATAACTGGCTTGTTTTTTAAAATGTTTAATAAAGTACTGGGAAGAATTCCAAATTCTTTAGCTATATCTTTTTTCTTTGATGTCCCTTCTTCAACTCTATTAATTACTAATAAGTTTTTTTCATGAGAAATACTACTCCGGTGTATCATTTTCGTTCACTGCACTCGGTCAACTGATGTTAAAAGTCAAATCATAAACTTTTTTGTTTTCAATTTCATTACTTTGTGAATCCCAATAGTGTTGCTAACATGTGTAAAATAAAGCTGCTAAAAATAGTTCGCTATATGGAGACAAAAACAAACTTAAAATTAATTTTTGTTTCCAAAAGTTTGTTCATTGTGCAGAAAAAAAATTTACTGTATGGAAACTCATTATGGAGATCAAAATATATTGAAAGTGGAACGAAAAAGCTGTGTATTTGATTTTAGTTCATAATAAGGAGAACTTTATTGTATAGAAGTTCACTATAAGGAAGTTCGACTGTATATATTATTATTATTATTATTATAGAGTTTCCTTAATTTCTCAATCTCTGTGAGATTGGAAAATACCTATCCCAGGCTTTACCAAGGGATTAGGCTCTGATGTGCACAGATTATTTATAATCACAGCGCCAATCATAATTTTGCCATTGTTATTTTTTTTTTATTATTATTATGTTATTTTTGTTATGTTCCCATAAACTTCCTGACGATGCGTGTAGTTGCAATCACCACTGCCTTCTGCATTATTTGCCACAGATGTTCTGGCATTTCTAGCTCTCTCAGCCCATCGTGTAGTACTTTCGGAATCAACCCGGTGCTTGAGATCACTATTGGGATTGTTCTCACGATGTCTATGTTCCACTGTCTTTTAATAGGATCTATGAGAGTGTTATATTTTGTTATTTTCTCATGGTGTTTTGCACGCAGGTTGTTGTTATTTGGTATTGCGACATCAATTAGCCATACCATACGCCGTTGTTTATCCATTAGCATTATATCTGGCCTGTTTGCTGATACGCTCCTATCTGTCAGAATTGTTCTATCCCAATAGAGCCGAAATCCTGCATTTTCTAGCACAGATTCAGGTTGGTATTTATAGTATGGCACGCTTTGTGTTGATGCCATTAGTGAGTACTTCAGCGCGAGTTGTTGATGTAGAATCTTGACAACAGAGTTATGGCGGTCGATATACTCAGTTCCAGCTAAACACGTACACCCCGATGTTATATGTTGTATGGTTTCAGTTGCGTTGCACCCGTACCTGCAGGAATCTGATGTTACAGATGTATCCCTAGTTATTACTTTCAGGCAAGCATCAGTGTTTCCTGAGACTGAAGGATTTATGCTTGCGATTCAGGACCAAGTAATCCCAACGAGGAATTATTATTATTATTAATATTATTATTATTATTATTATTATTATTATCTTCTTTATTCTCAACTGGATTAGTTGGGTATAAGTAATCTTAAAATTTATCTTAAAGAAAATTTCAAGTTCTAACTTTACATTGCACAGACTAGCATATAACTCTATCACAGCGCAACTCTTAATATAAGAATGTAGATATATATGTATAGATTTTTCTTCTCCCTCTCACATCCCCATAAACTTTCGTACGATTCGTGTAGTAGCTAAAATCACTGCCTTCTGCATTTTCTGCCACAGGTGTTCCGGTATCTCAAGTTCTTTAAGGCTCTCGTGCAAAGTTTTTGGTATTAGTCCCGTACTTGAAATTATAATCGGGACTATTCTCACGCTATTGATATTCCACTGACTTTTAATGGGATGGATTAGCACACTGTATTTGGCGATCTTTTCTTGGTGCTTCGTTTGCAGGTTGTTATTGTTTGGTATTGCGATATCGACAAGCCAAACCTTCCTTCGCTTCTTATCCATTAGCATAAGATCTGGCCTATTCGATGCAACACTCTGATCCGTAAGAATCGCTCGGTCCCAGTAGAGCCTATATTCAGCATTTTCTAAGACTGGCTCAGGTTGATATTTATAATACGGCACTTCCGATGTTTTCAGCGAGTACTTATTATTATTATTATTATTATTATTATTATTATTATTATTATTATTATTATTATTATTATTATTATTATTATTATTATTATTATTATTATTATTATTATTATTATTATTATTATTATTATTATTATTATTATTATTCAATTTAGCCAAGAAATTAATTTCTAGACTAAATGTACATAAAAGGGGGGGGGGGGGGCATTAGCTGCAAAGGCCATCAGCCCAAATAGAAAGTCATTTCTGTAAAAATAAACTAGGTAGGTACTTATAATAGATATGTATGTACATATGTATCGACTGTATATAAATTGACAGCATTGTATGCAATTTTGTGGACATTTTGAAGAAAAAAAAATTTCCAATGATCACTTTGCTGAGGTGGTAAAGCTCTAAACACATAGACGACAGCAGACAGCAAGCAGCAATACGTCAAAAATAAAATGCATGTGTTTAAATGAAAATGATTATTTTGACGGCAGCAGGGCAGCACGACTGCACAACAGCATTTGCTGCTGCTGCCAACTTAGGCTATTTTCTATTTTGACGGGCAGCAAATAAGCAAATATAGTGTTGCCATTATATATATAAATTGGACAAATTAGAACAAAAACTTTTTTTTAATATTAAACACAAAAGAACATTGCAAAAATACAATAAATAAATAAATGTATGTGTTTTGATCGTTTTTTCGTGATATTATTACATTTGTCATCAATATTTTCAATTTTATTCATTATGAAATAAGAAATACGGCATCCCTGAAATTAGCATTGCTAAAATACACAGCTGTTCATTTTCAATATCAAAACAATTTTTTTCGTTTGAGCTATTTTTTTGTGATATTTTATTTAATTTTCATCCTGGTTGCTTTGAAAAAGTGTTCTTCATCTTTTTCCTTGAGCTGTTGTACACATGTTTTGTAAATGCCCTCCTCATCACGGATTATATTTACTGGGCGAACCCACCATCTTCGGTTTCTTGTACTATTCGTCTTATGGGCTTTATACACTTCAGCTGTAGTCTGAGCTATTTTAACAATTGTTGTGATAAAATTCGCTAAATTTTCTTCGCTCATTTTTTATATTTTTCAACTTTGAATTTGTAATATTTATAAAAATTCGAAATTGATTTACACACCAGCTGATTATTATGTTGTTGCTGTCTTCAAAATAATTATGAAGCCGACTTCAGAGCAGCATTTGAAGTTGGCTACACATGAAGTTGGCAGCATTTGCAGTCTGCTGTCGTCTATGTGTTTAGAGCTTAACGCTTAAAAGCCATGGATTTTAAAGGGTTACTTTGTTTCTAAGTCGTTTCAATAACAAAGTTAGTGCTTGGAGCGAAAATTTCAATTTTCTTATCATTACAAATTTTATTAAATTCTTTTAAAAATGCGTTGCCACAAGAATGAAATTAGCTTACACCTACATACATATGTACATATGTATGTAGTTTTGGAAACTTGTTGTTATTGCTTTAGGTGTTGTCAAGGTAGTTCTGCGCTGAAAAGTAATTACATATTGTTAAATATCTACATATGTATACAAAAACATACATTTTTAATGGATTGATTACGTTTTTATATTTTCCTCTAGAGCCATGAAATTTCGTTTAGTAATCATACTTGTACGCTGGAATTATACAATTTTTTTTATTTTCATAATTTGTTGCAACATATGTTATTGTTGTTGTGGTTACTTTTATTACTCGTATCTTGTAATTATTATTTTCATAAATTTCATATTCTTAAAAATGCGGGGGAATTGTATTTTATTTTATATTCTCTTTTTGACCTTTCTGTTCGAAATTATTATCTTGATAAAGTCAATTTTAATTATGCAGTCAAAAGAAAACATATGGTGTGCCTTTTAAAGGTCGAGCTCAAAATATGAAAAGGAATATTTGAGAAATAAAATAAGTATATTTAGCTACATATCATAATATGTACATGCAATTAGTGTCTTTCAGTTTTCTTCTTTAAACATATTGCAAGTTGTTGTGTTTGCCGCAAACATCACAACTGCAGCATCTGCCCTGCGTTAATTGATTACGTATGTATGTATGTATGTGTATCGCCAATGGATTCATCAAGAGGAAATACAAAAGCTTAGATTTATCAATATATGTAATACTAAATCAACTAAAAATTGGAATAGCTAAAATTTTATTTTAGATCCATTAACTTAAAAATATTTTCGAAAAAATCTGTTTAGTTTAAGTTTAGTTTTGTAAATACTTAAACAATTTTTAAACGAAGTAGAGAAAGATATTGCTAATTTTTTACTTGGTATTTTAATGTGAAATTAGTTTATTTGAATTTAAATTTAAGGTTTGTATGTAGAGGTTGTAAAGAAAGTTAAAACTGTTTCAAAACGAGCAAATGTTTTCGGTATTAAAGGTTTGTTTGTACATTTCCGATTTCCATTTTTTTTTTCAGGGAAATTATGAAATAAATAATTGAATTTAAAACATTCTTTTAAGTTTTTTCGAGTCCACTGATGAGTTGATTAGCATCGAGGAAATGTCGGCGGCATATAGACGGCTGAAAAAGGCAGAAAATACGAGTAAGAAATATTTTTGTAGACCTAAAATAGTCTAGGAGCATAATTAGAGCTGGTGTGCCCATGTATCGAACACTATTTAAGTGATAATCTTTTTTTTTTTTATTATTGTAGTGGCTTAACACCTGTTTATGCAATTTTCAAGATTCTATCTCTTACGGTTCAACAGTTACAACCAATTTTCAAACTAAAGGGTGCCCCCCATGCATTGGGCACTATTTAAAATTTAACTTCTTGCTGTTTTTTTTTTAAATTTTTTGCTGGAGTGGCCAAATTTCTATCTCTTACAGTTCGAAAGCTGCGCCGAATTCTAATGCACCTGCTTTGACTCAAACGCAACAGAGTGTACGAAATGTTACATGTTCTGCCCGCTTTATGTGTGCCGTATTTAGAAAAGAGTCTGATACCCCTTGTAAATGTATCATATTTTTTGGAAAAGAGCCTGCTTATCAGCGAAGTGTAACATAAAGGCAACATTTTGTCAGCAAAGGAAACCGCCATTAGTTTATTTTTAATTTTCTTTTTTCGTGATTGTTCATTGTGTACTGCTTTTCTTTAAAATTTTTATTTCTCTTCTAATGGAGCCATCTCACTAAGCCGACTTTAGCATATTTTAAAATTTTCTAAATATTTTAAATATTTGCCTGCATTAATTGTATGTTGCTCCCTCACATTTCTTTCTACCCCTTTTCAGCTGACAGTGGCTTGTATAAATAAAATAGAATTATATTTATGTTTGTTGTAAAATCATCATGCTACCGTTTCGAAATGGGAACGTGACTTTAAGGTTTTCTTTAGAATTACATGGTAACAATAACGCTATTAGACTGACAAGGGGTCACTCACTCACTACTTACTCACTATGTGTTTGGAAATTAAAATGTATGTGCGCGTGTCTAAGAATCAGAACCACACAGTGAACAAACAAGCATGTACCCATATAAATTAATAAATTTATTCTATTTAATTTGAAAATGTGTGCGTTGAAATGAAAATAAAAAATTACACTTCTTGCACCCCTTTTTTATTTTTTTTTTGTTATAATAAAATTGAAATTCTGTTAAATGAGCTCGAAATATCAATATTTTTATTATCTCTAAAGAACGAGAGAGAGAGAGAGAGAGAGAGAGAGAGAGAGAGAAAAACAAGTATCTATGAATTATGTTTTCCCATAAATAGTGCATAAATTAAAATTTTCACAATAAATTCGAATTATTTTGTAAAATTTTGTGTGCGTGGAATGTTTGTGGCCAAAAATTTATGATTTCTCTAAAAGACTAAGAACGCTGCCGTTTAAATTGGAATGTTGTGCATGGAATTTTCAAATTGTTAGCTGACAATTTTTTTATTGAGTTCAATATAAAAATCATAAATTTTCATTAGGAAGTCAATGATAATTTTCCAGAGAAGAAATCACAGATTTCTATTTGTTCTACAACTGCTTGTAAATATTTCTTTCCTTTCTGCTTTTTGATGGTGTGTGAATAATGAATGACACTTGTTCATAGTTAAAAAGAAATATTATCCGAAAACAATGACCGCCATCGGCGATGTCAGTGGAACGATTTTACAGTTAATTCTCAAGAAATTTTTTTTTGACAGACTGCAAAATTTCAGTTTTCAAAATTACGATTTTTGAGATTGTCAAATTTTAACACCACCTGAAATGATCTTTCAAAGTAACGGTCTTTGAAGGCGGCACAGGGCACAAAAAAATGATTGCAATTCTTGTCTTTTTGCCATTCGTTCAAAGAATTCCAATTTATGTTTTCCTGGTGCAGTATTTTCTTTTTGGTAAAAAATAAAATCAGACATTGTGTTTTCATCGTTTTTAATAAGTTTCACACTATTTGGTTTACTCGATTACCATTCTTATTTGATATTATTATTATCTAGAGCTAAAGGTGCTTCATTATATATTTTTTAGGGTTCCGCAGTCACAGAATGAAAATGGAACGCTATTACCGAGGATTCGTTTGTTTATCCATTCGCCGAAACGACAAGAGTTAGGGAGCTGGCATTTTCACAGGACATGTGGTTACCCGGCCTCTGCTATAACAAATACTGAAAAACAAAAACAATAAGTCGAAAACTAAAGGGTGTTCCCTAAGAAACTGTGAAAATTAGCTGCAACTTTCGAAAGCTGCAGGAGATTTTTGTAGTTGCATGAGCTCTACCACATCAGATAAAAAAAAAATTATAGGGTGCCCGCATGCAAGGAACTGAAGATTAGCTGCAGCTTTCGAACTGTAAGAGATAGAAACTTGGCCACTACAACAAAAAATTCCAAAAAAAAAACAGCAAAAAGTTAAATTTTAAATAGTGCCCAATGCATGGAGGCACCCTTTGGTTTGAAATTCGGTTGTAACTGTTGAACCGTAAGAGATAGAATCCTGAAAATTGCACATTATAAATAGGTGTTAAGCCACTACAACAATAATAAAAAGATTACAACTTAAACAGTGTTCGATACATGGGGACACCAGCTCTGATTATGCTCTTAGACTATTTTAGGTCTACAAAAATATTTCTTACTAATATTTTCTCCCTTTTTCAGCCGTCTATATGCCGCCGACATTTCGTCGATGCTAATCAACTCATCAGTGGACTCGAAAAAACTTAAAAGAATGTTTTAAACTCAATTATTTATTTCATAATTTCCCTGAAAAAAATGGGAATCGGGAATGAACAAACAAACCTTTAATACCGAAAACATTTGCTCGTTTTGAAACAGTTTTAAGTTTCTTTACAACCTCTACACAATGAGCTACCAAAACGTAGCAACCGATTTGTAAAAGTGTTTTGAATATTCAAAAATTAAATGTTTTCTGTATAAACGATTTGTTTAAACATTTCTGATTCTCATTTCGTTCATGTGAATTATGGAATAAGTAGTCAGGTTTAAAACGTTCTTTTCAGTCCAGTTATGAGTTGATTAGCATCAACGAAATGTCGGCGTCATATAGACGACAGAAAATGATGACAGAAAGCATTAAAAAAGTCTACTTTTAGACCTAAAATAATATATTTCAATTGGTTCTTATAGCAAATAAATAATTAAGTTCATTTTCAAACTGAATTTCTATAAAAATAAAGAAATTATAACTACAATCACTACAATTTTATCACATAGAAAACTTTTCCAATTCCAAAAATAAAGAAATTATAACTACAATCACTACAATTTTATCACGCAGAAAACTTTTCCAATTCTGAGAAAGTAAACACATGACTCAAGCCCGATAAATAATTAACATTTGTAAATCCTATAGTACGAATAAGAAATGAATGCTTAAGACAAGAATAGATGTTTAGTAAAGCATTCAAAATTTTTAAAAGAAATCAAAATGCATTTAATATATTTTTTGAAATAAATTAAAGAAAGAGGTGGAATAATTTACTTTACACAATACCGTTCCCATTTATTATTCAAATACTAACTTGTGCGTAATAATATAGTATACATATGTGTTTGTGATAAAATAAAAAAAACTCTAGTTTCTTAAATTTCTTAAAATTCGTTGAAGCTGGCGTTTCCTTTTTCATACTTTAGATAGTAATGGAAAAAATCAACATCCGTCTGAATTTTATTATTTTCCTTAACCCCTAAAAATAATTATCGATATCGCTTTCAAATTTCATATACTACACAGTACAACAAATTCTTGCGTTTTTTTACAATTACATGAAAAAAAACTACAAAAAATTCAAAGAGGTTTTGTTAATTTTTTTCCTTCCCAAATTATCGAAATATATAAAAAAAAACATGAAAAAAAATTGAATATCATTAATTTGAATTTTATAGTCGAACTAAATGATTTACAATTGTAACAATTTTATTGCGCTTGGGTTCGATTTTTACCTCCTCAAAGCTTCAAAATCACTCCAATTTTGTGGCAAAAAATCTTTCTCAGCTTTGAGGAAGTAAAAATTGAACTTAAGCCCGATAAAATTATTGACAATTAAAAATTGAATATCATCGATTATTGCTTCTTTCGAAATGGGGTTAACTACATGGTATGTAGATAACTTCTAGGGACAATAATATTTATAATTTACCATAAAATTTGACTTCAAGTTACTTAAAATACTGAAGGCCAAAAGTAATTGAAAATAATTCTAATGTTTGAGAATTCTGAGGATGTAAAATCCAATGAATTAAATTACAACTGCAAACTTCGACTTTAAAGTAAGTCCAATAAGCATTAATTGAACTTTTAGTCGATGTACATGATTTACATTTGTTAATTATTTTATCGGCCTTTAGTTCGATTTTGCTCCTTCAGGTTTGAGAAGTGTTTTCCAAAAAATTAATTGTCAACTATAGAGTACGAAAAACGTGAAAATGATTGTTTATAATATTAGTATTGGACAATGCAATGCAATGATATTTGCGCTAGCGTTAGTATTGGCAATAGCATTGACGTTCCCTACTAGCGTTGGAAGTGATAGTTGCTTTGGCTTTAGCATTGACATTAGAATTAACATCACCATTGGTATTAGCGTTGCCATTGGCATTCGGATTGGAACTGGCAATAGCATTGGTATTGACAGTAGTGTTAGCTTTAGCATTGGCATTAGCAGTGGCATTATTATTAGCAGTGGTATTAGTATTAGCAGTGGCTAATGCCATTATTATTATTATTATGCATTGATATCAGTTGTTACATTAGCACTAGGATTGGCAATGGAGTTGGCATTGTAATTAGCATTAGTGCTTACGTTGGCATTGCTATTAGAATTGGCAATAGCATTGGCACTGGCGTTAGCATTAGTATTGGCAGTAGTGTTAGCTTTAGCATTGGCATTAACATTAGCAGTGGCATTAACGTTAACTTTTGTAGCGTTACAGAAGTTGTAGTGGTTTTTCCATATGTATCTGCAATAGTTTAGAAGATACAGCCAATGCATTGGCATTGTCATTAGCGTGGGCATCAGCACTGGAATTCTCATATATGTACATTAGCTTTGGTATTAACTCGAGGATTGACAACAGCATTGGCCTTAGCATTCGTATTGGCAGTAGTGTTGGCTTTACACTAGTATGATTGATTAGCAGTGCCATTAGTATTGGCATTAGAATCGGCATTGAGATTTAGAAGTTAATGCTTTATTTAAGATATTAGAATCCTTCCATTGTTCATGTTATACAGTGTTATAGTTTCCAATAACTACAAAAACTGTAACCATCAAAAGCTAATAACCTTTTTTTATTCAAAATTTTTTTGTTTAGTTTTTTTTTTGTTTGCAAATTACCCAGAAAACAAGACGATGAATGAAAAAACAAAACAAACGCCAATAAAATATCAAATTTCATAATAATTTTTTTTTTTCAAAATCTTTTTTTCCATTCATGACTGGAAACTTTCGATACGAAAAAAAACAAACCCGTACATTTTTTATTTAGGGGGTTAATGAGTTCAGTGTTGGTATTTTTTTTTGTCGATGTGTCTGTTGAAAGATAAAACAGGATGACGTTGTTCAATGAGTAAACATTAAAGGACAATGACATTAAAATTAGCAAGTATGAATTATGTGCCACCGAAAGGAAAAAAAAAAATGAAAAAATTTTAGAGCTATTGTGTGTATCCATGCATATGGATGACTGTTTTTTTATGTTTTTTTATAACTGCAAAAGCATTTCCGTGCGAAAATATGAACATAAAGATGTTTTTATGCAAGAAATCTTTGTTGACGCTCATCATTAATTGTATGCAACCCTGTTTAAATTGTAGACTTAATAATTTTATAGGATTTTTTTATGGCCTCAAACTGTGTTGCTTTTGCTGTTTTTGTGTAAGCTCAGTTCATCATTGGGTGCAAATATCTGGCAAATCGGGGATATTTTTTATTTTAGATAAATCTTTATGCACTAGTTTTATTTACTTATGTAGTTTTTATTAACTTTTTATTTACTTATGTAATTATACATAATTTTGTGATTTTATCAACGGGCTTTACAGCTGTTTTTATTTTGTTTTTACCTACAAGGCAATTTTAGTTGGACAATTCTTAAGCTTGTAGAAGTATTCGGTGGGGGGGGTGTAAGAAATGAAAAATAATTGCCTGTACTCGACGATTTTGTTTTGATCTACCATTCGGTATAATTTTGCCTTGGCTAATATTTGGCATTTCTTTTTAATCTCCGTTTCGGCTCGTGCTGTACCCACAGCTGTAGTACATGGGCTTAAAATATTAATGGTAAATACATACATAAAGTACGAAGGTGTTTATTTAAAACTATTACAATTTATAAGGGTGTATGCAGTATACTTAATAAGAGTTTCATTTCATTATATCATTGCTGTTTTTCTTAGCGTAAAATAAAAACAAACGTCAAATTGTATGAGAATAAAATCTAAAGGAAGCACAAAAATTGCCATAAAAATTGCTGCAAAAATTGTCCTGTGTAGACACGAAAGCAAGTTCAAAAGAGAATTGCCCAACTAAAATGGCCTTTTGTGAAGTAGGACTAGGACTAGGACTTATTGGCGTTTATGTCTCGTTGCTTTTTTGCATCTGTGTTGTATTTCGAACAGTTGATATACATATATCCCAACTGTGTAAGCTAAGGACAGACCAATTGAGAATTAAGAAAACTAACAAATTTTAGAAAAACAGAATTCAAAAACATGTCTTTCAATTGTCACAGTATAAAAAAGAAATTGAAAGAAAAAGCGATGAAAGGTTTGACTTTGCGAATGGTCTACCGCCAGGTATCTTAATACCAGGTAGCCGCATAGCTACAACAAATACTTCATGTATTTTGTTGGTAGAATCACTTTATGTTCTGTCACCCATTTGTTGGCGTTTGTTATGTTTATTTTGACAACTTTTTACAGCTAGAAGCAGTAGTCAGCTGGGCTTGTAAGGCTGCCTGGTATAAAGATGTCTTGGTCTACCCCACATAGTAGTATCGGCCAACATTTGAATGGATTTATTTGTACATTTAGTTTTGCCTAAAGGCCGTGATACACAATCGTACTATGAAAATTTCAAGCTAGAATTCTGTACTATTTTAAAAAGTCGCATCAACACTGCCACACTATTAACTTTTTGTATGTTGTATGTTGTATACGAAAAGGAAATTTGTTTCGCAAATTTCCAAAACATAAGCAAATCGAACAGACTTATCCCACAGTCTTTCACGCACATACACTTTTGGTCCACACTATCACTTTTTTCGAGCACACATGTCATTTTTGGCAGGTCGTACGACTGAGTAGGATAGTGTATCACGACCTTAAAGAAAAAATAATTAACTCATATTCATACTTCAAGCTTTTTTGCAAAGCCTTCTTAAGAATATAGAATGGAATCCTCTCATGTTTCATTTTCATGGCCCGTAAAAATATTTTTACGTAAAATACAAAAAAGTAGCATGCAAAACAGGAATTAAAAACATTGTGCTCACTGCAGTTGTTGCTGTCTCACCTGTAATATAAAAATCTTATGAAGACACTATTTTTTCCCTTTCTTTTTTATTATCACAATAAATTGTATCAAATTCTTAATAGGAATTTCCGGCTTAAAAATGGACTCTAATACTTTTATCACAACAAACAGGAGTATTTGGCATCAACATGATTGAAATAAGAGTAGTTTTTTTTTTTTTGGTGAGGAAATTCTATTTGCATTACGCTCGTTTTGGCCAAATGTCTAGACAAATAATTTAAAATCCTTGACTAATCCTTAAAGTGTGCATTATATGAACAACAGCAACAATAACTATAAAAAAGGAGAAAAAACTATAAAAGTATCTTAAATTATAAGTACAAATACTGTGGGGCAAAAGCAAAAGACACAAACGTTTAGCTACATTTACAGTTTATTAAATATCTTTATTAAATACCACAGGGTTGGAAGGATGTTGTTGGCATTCAAAATAACAGCAAGCAAGATTTTACACACAAAGTGTGCAAAATTTATAATCAGTTACAATAATAAACGGAGATCTCCTTCTTAAATACGCACATGCATTTGTTATCTGACATTTGCGTGTTGTACTGGTCTTAGATGGGCCAAAGAAAACAAAAATGCTTTTGTCTATCAGGGTGTTTTGCAGAAAAATGCAAGAAAATATTGCATAAGCAGGATAAATGTCATACAGTAAATTTATATAGGAATTTGAAAACATAATAAATTTAATAACTAAGTAAATTGTGCACATAAAAGTCTACGGTGGCTGGCTGATGAGTCAGAAAGGAACTGACGACAGACAACTTCTTTTGCTAGAATGGTTATTGTGCGAGTATTCATATTTAACAAGAGATCATTTTAAAGCGCTTTGTTCCAATTTATTATAAGATTGATTATTTAAAATATACATAATATGTTTGTTTTTTAAAAAACCAATCAAAACATTTTTCATTATTATTGTCCTGCAGAAGCTATCCGAAGGAGAGCGAAATATTGACAAAAATACTCAAATAATCAAATTCTGAAAGACCTTAAGCTCAAATATATATATAAAATATAATATAAAAAAAAGATAAAAAATTGTGTAATCACTTCCATTTTAACGTAAACATGCAAATGCAAATATAATGGGTAGTGTTGAAAGGGCTATCGGCCGAGCCAGCAATTTCCACGGGATTTTGAATAAATTACAAAACGTAACAAAAGGCTTGATTCATTATGCAATATAATTTTATTAAAATTCCTTTGTAAAATATATACATACATACATATATATTTATATTAAATTCAAATATTCATAATAAAGATAATTATGGTATGTAAATTCCTGGAAAATTCTATGACACTAAGGACAATCACGTCTGATCCGCTTCGCAATTAGAATAAAAATGGCTTATTAAGAGATGGCAATTAGATTAGATTTTTTTAAAAATGGCGAGGGCAGTAAGACGTTCGTTAAATTGGCAAATATGCCATAATTTTTAAGCAACTACTTTTTTCGAAATCAGATTAGTGATGCCAGATTAAAAGTCAATCATGAGTATTTTGGGAGTCGTGTTAACAGGTAGTATTATTGATTCCGCTTATTTCAAGCGAAACAGTGATCGTAATGAAAATTTCAGCTAATAATAACACATAAGGACTAACTGCCTACTCCTCAATGACACAAGCAAAAATATGAGCGATCGAAATGTAGTTGCTCGATTTCGTATCAATGTTGATTCCTCTATTTCGACATCTTGCGTTCGCATGGGCCTACGTCATGAATTTTTTTTCATTTACAGACATACCAGATCGGTAAATTAAAGTTTATTTTTTTAATCTTTATATTGAAAAATATTGAAAAAAAACTACTAAATTGTTCTCGTGTGAATACAACCCTGCTTAAAACTGGTCAGCTGTATCTGACAAGTCAAAGCAAATACATACATAAATAACTACAAAATAAAAAAAAGCAAATACTTTGAAAGTGCAGAAATAGTTTTTGTGGTGTTTTAAAATTTAAAAGTATTTTTTTTATAGATATTTAATAAGTACTTTGACGAACTGAACACTGCTAGTCCTCTGGCAAACTCAGGATTTTCTTCCACCCAGCGAACAAGTGAACTGGGAAAACCACATGCATACATATGATAATTGTTTAATGTATTTACTAAATAAAATAAATAAAAGTGGAAAATATGTGGATTTTCTAGTTTTATTTCACAGCAAATAAGTATAAAATTTTTGGGAATTATGGAATAAGTCGTTAAATTTCAAACATTATTTTAAGAATTTTTCGAGTCTACTGATGAGTTGATTAGCATCAACGAAATGTCGGCGTCATATAGACGGCTGAAAAAGACAGAAAACATTTGTAAGGTCTATTTTTGGACCCGAATTGGCTCTTAAGGCAAATAAATAATTAAATTAATTTTTTAATAAAATTTTTACTATAAGAACAAGCATTCGATAGCAAAACAGCAAGTGATTGGTTTTGACGTTTGTGTTCGCAACGCTAACGACATGATCGAAATAGAGGAATCGGATTTTGTATGAAAACACTTACGTCGAGTAAGAACAATTTTGTTTCGCTTAGAATGCGAACAATCGCACGACTTCGCAATTAAGGAACAGACAGTTTGTTTCGGCATAAAAAATGCTTTCCGCAGGCGCGGAACGGAATCAATGGTGGGACCCAATATTTTGCAATTAGGAATGTTCTTTTAATAAAATTCCTTAACGTAATACACATACGCTGTGTTCAGCTGCTCAAGAACAAATTTTTCTTATCGCCATTTCGAAAAATAAATTCCCTAATCTTACAACACTGATCCGTAGAAGTGTCATAGTATTGCTTTGCGTTGACCAAATTTCTATGTATATATGCGTCTGGGATTATTTTTTGAATGAAATATTACATTCTCAGGGATATTAAACTTAAAAGAACATTGTTTGCATTTTTTGTTTTTCTGAATCTTCGTCAATAAGAAAACGCACTGAATATTGCAAAGCTGACAAATTCTAAAACACACAAAGATTTTGAATTTTATGAGCTGATAGCATTTTACATATGCGGCATTAAAAATATTTTTCAAAAGCAGCAGCAAAGGCATAATTTTGCAACTTCACATCTTTAATTTTACAAAGGAAGCATTATCTTTTAATGCATGCAAATATCCTTTTGTGCTGTTCAATATGGAAAAGTAATCAACACTATACTAATATGAATTTGTAAATCTTTAATCTCCTTTTGTTCTACAAAGGATAAGTATTTTCAAAAACATCCAATGAATTAATATTCTTCATGTAAATTCACACACACACACACATAAGTAAATATAAATGTACATACACATACTCTTAAGTGCAAATTATATGTGGTAGTGTGCATATAAAAATACCCTGCAGCTAAACGTGTGACTAGTTCCGTTTTATGATGGTCATATTACTAGTTCTAACAAGACGAAAATGAGACAAATGACGAAACGTGGAAGTGGCGCCTGTGCAGGTTTGGCTATTTTCTTCAACATTTATTCTTATTAGAATATATGTTAACAGACCTTACAAGGTCCGTGTAACTCTACAACATTGTCGGGCACCGGTTTATCCAGGTTATGGAGTTTTTCCGGTATTTTCCTATTCTCTTCGTGCTCATTATGACCAGAGCTGCTACGAAGGTAAATGTACTTCCTACTCCAATGTTCCTTAAAATTCAAAAACATAGAATACTTTCGTTTATTAAACCGCTTTTAGATTTAATAAAAAAATCTATATGAATTATTCAACAAGTATGTGTTTTTGTGGTAGTTTTACTCGTTTACTACTGTCAACCAGCTGAGAAGCTTGTTTTCCTTGTTTTTAGTGTTAATTGTAACACGGGCAACCCTAAGGAAAACAATCAAAGATAAAAGACAATAAATTCGTCTAGAAACTTGGCAGTATTTCAAAAATGCAGGGGTGTTGCGAATATGTTTTGTCCTTTATTCACAGGTCTATATTTGCCTTTCATTGCTATACAATGATAGCAATTAGCTCGACCCCCGGCTGAGGAAAGGAAAAGAAGCTTTGAAACACATTGGGCTGTAATAATTATATTTTTTGATTAATTGCAAATGAAGTTATCAGTTTTTGTATTTGTAATTAAAGTTTTTCATATAAATTACATTTTGATCTTACTAAACATTTTGATAGAAAAAACACAAGTTTGCTGCTCCAAACTTTGTATTTGCTCATTGAGCAAACTTAACCTTAAAATATGATCTTGTGAAAATTATGCTTTTCCAGTTTTCTTGGTTTGTTATTGTATCTATGAGAATGTATATGCATTTTTAATTGTTTGTATTCAATTATCTGGCTAAAATAAAGTTTAACAAGAAAGTAGTGGTCACGTTTTTTAAACACAAAACTGGGTTTTTGTATTTGTAATTAAAGTTTTTCATCTTAATACATTTATATTAAATTACATTTTGATCTTACTAAAAATTTTGCTAGAAAAAACACAAATTTGCTCCAAACTTTGTATTTGCTCATTGAGCAAACTTAACCTTAAAACATGATCTTGTGAAAATTATGTTTTTCTAGTTTTCTTATTGTATCTATGAGAATGTACATATATGCATTTTTAATTGTTTGTATACAATTACTAGGCTAAAATAAAGATCGACAAGAAAGTAGTGGTCACGTTTTTTAAACACCGCACCTTTAGAGTATTAATATGGCAACAAGCAGATACGTATGTGGCTGTTAAAAATATGTGCAACTATGAGCAACTATCTTAATCACATGCTGATCATTTTAGCTGCAGGACATTTGCATTCATACGTAAATTTATGTCAGCCACAGAAATATTTGTGTGTTATATATTTCTGATGTTAAATTTCAAATAGGGAGTAAATAATCTGATCTGATCCAATAACAGTTCTTTACATATCACCGCCCCTTTTCTTCACTTCTTTGTAAGTTTCAATAATTTTGCAAATGCACACTGTTTCGAAAATTTTCTTCAAAAGAAAATCTTCACTGAAGCATTCAATTGTACAAAAACCTTTTTCATTTCAGCTGCACTTTTGTGTTTTGTTGCAAATCAGATCAGCCATCGGACCAACAAAAGAAAACTGATGAGCAAACTGATGAGAATAGAAGTAAAATTGTTTAAATTTTCTGTTTATCTTCAGTTGTAATTAACATTTATTCAAATATCAATCATTGAAGTGGAAATTGTGTAAATCATCAACATGTCGTTGGTCTCTAGTGAAAAGGTCTTAACTAGAATTTTTTCAAAGTCCATCTTTTGACTTCAATTAATACCATAAGACTTTGTCGTTTTTTAAAAATTTTCTACACATTAAGATCGGTATTCATAAAAAATAAAATGTTGCTCAAATACTTTTTAGAAAAAATTTTTTTTGAAAAATTTGTTGTAAAATGTGTTTCAACAATGTTTGATTTTTTATGAATACCGGTGTAAGGGTATTATTCATAATAAATATTTTAGGTTTATTTTTTGTCTTATTTGACAAATTTTCCATACAAATATGTCAAATAAGAGCCTTATATGCCTGACATAATTTTTATGAATTTGGGGGTAATAATTTTCATTTGATCGAGATTGTTTTTTTTTGGTTTTTAATAAGAACAAATACAGTAGGCGACAGTTTTGCCGCCGCTGAGGGCACTACTTTTCAAGGGAATATGCGAGTTGGGGCCTTTCTACCTGAGTCCAGCGCAATGCACACCACAATGAACAAACACATTAGCGCAGTTCATTATTTGGTGCAAATGTCTTGCGTAAGTGCGAAAGCAAGAAATCGTTGCTTTTTCTTTGCAACCCAACAACAAAATATACAAGGTTGCACTCGCAATATTTTTGCATTTACGCACCGCTAATTACGTGTTGCTTTTTTCGCATGAGTATTGCGTTTGCAACACTGACACTCGAACAGCTGACATTTTAAAACAAAGCAAACAAAAAAATAGTAGAGATGGAGCCAGCAGCAATTACCAAAAAAAATAAAACGTGAAAAATTAAAAATTGTGTATTAATTTATCAGCTGTTATTTGGAGTGCATTAAAATTTGCAAAGTTGTTAAAAAGGGTGCTCAACATCAGTTGCAATATAATCGCAAACGCAAATAGTCGCAACCAAAAACACACCAAACGCTGAGTACTGCTCTTATTGTTTGTCCCTACACCCAGTCAAAGCACAGATACCCAAACAAATCGATAAAGCCGTAGTGAATTCAAGACATATGTACATACATATGTCTTCTTTCTCATTTTAAAATCTCTTCAGATAAAAAAAAAAAATTCTAGGTTTTTTGAACAGCAAAGTGTTGGCTTCCTGAGAAATGCAAAATTATTAAATAGCTTTTAGGTATTTGTTTAGCTTTCTTTAAAAATGGTATTTTTTTCCCTTTTCTTTCCTGTTGTGTTGTTGCATTGCATTTTAATAGTTTGCTTTTATTTTGTTATCAATATACACATGTATTTGCTTTGGTCGGTCGGATATCCGTTTAGGTAGAGTGGAGGAAATTTACTTACATACATGATTATTTTTTTTTTATATGATGAAAGTGGACACTTTTTCGCAAAGACTTTTCTCGTATCTTTTTTTGCTGGCAATTTCCTCTTCCGGTTTTGAATCAATTAAGCTTATTAATGTTGAATGGTATTTTCTTCCTTTTTTTTTCCTAACGTCGTGCCATCTGTGCCATTATTATGTGTATGTGTGTGCGAGCGTCTATTTACAAGGATATTTCATCCTAATGGTTTTATTTTGTAAATTATGTATTTTAATGGCCTTGCAAGTGGTTGAATGTTAAATTAAATGACTGATAAATTAAAATGAATTTGATTTAGTGATGATGGGTTTTGAGAAGCGCATTTATAATTTTGGCAGACATTTGGCAATGGCAACAAAATTAATGACAGCCTTAAAATTTAATTATGTTTTAATAATGATATGCGTTGGAAAATTATAATGAAATTGTTAAACATTAACAGAATAGATACACTGAAAATGAATTATAACACTGAGAATAAATATGAATTTAATTATTTATTTGCTTTGAGAGCCAATTGAAATGTATTAATTCAGGTCCAAGAATGAACCTCTTCAAAATATTTACTGTATTTTTTAGCTGTCTATATGCCGACGACATACTGAGAATAAATAAACAATTCACCATTTTTAATTGTGTTCTAGTCAAAATCTGCAATTTCCTCCAGGCTACAAACAAACTCCATATGTATGCACATATATATATATTTTATAGCAAACACAAAACTGCGAAGCCTTTTGTTTGTCTCCCGAAACACCCCGATCATTCGGCAGGAATCGAACCTGCGACCCCGGAGACTCTTGGTAGAGCACTCAATCAATTCATCCATACATATATCTATATGTTTACTCATTTTGTTTCTTTTAAGGTTTTTTCTGTCGCTTAATAGTAGAGACATACAAAAAAAAGCCTTCAACAAAAATATCAAAACCTTTTGATTTTTGCTTTAGGCAGAGCCGATCGCATGTATTTGTAGCCGAACAGGCATGACCGCGCATACGTAATTAAATGAGTGACGATTTTATTGCACATGTCCTGGGCACTTACATATATGAGTACTTAACAACTACTCTTAAATTTGAGACATATTAAATATTAGAAACAAAATTTTTTCCCTGAGAATTTAATTTAGCCAGCATGACAGCAGCAGTAAAATTAAATTATGTCACTAAAAACAAAAAAACAAAAACAAAATTAAACCTATAAATCTACAAGTTTGTGTTCTTCTTCCTACAGCATTTTCCTTTCATGATAATTTTCAATTGAATTAAGTATGGGAAAACTTTATTCGCACTTACCGCAAAATACGTGAAAACTCACTGTACGCGTATGTGTGTGTGTGTGTGTGTGCGTGTATGTGTTTGAGCAAACATATATTCATTGACTACATGCTAGTTAACGTACTTCCGGTACATTTCAAATAAATGAATAATTTGAATACACGTACTTAAGCATCCGTAATGTTTAATCAACACAGATATAAATTCTAATAACACTTGAACTCATAAATATGTCAGTGGTATCATTCGAAATGCGAACGAATGTAGAGCGATGTACAAACATATGCGAATGAAAATTAAGTGGGGTGGGAATGGGACACATTTTCATTTGCCTCACTTCAAGCTAAAACATTTCAATATAAATGTAGATTTTATCAGAGTTGACTGTGTTAACATGTATGTATGGATATCAATTCGATATGGTGGGGTATTGAAAAGCCTTGAACAAAGAGTGGGTGGTGGTATTGAACGAACACAACATGGGGTAAGTGTAACAAAAAAGACAAATCAAAATTGGTTGGATTCATACATGCATACATATACATATGTATATGTATACATTAAGATAGGCACAACTGTCCCTTATCTTTTGTTATACACTAGAAACAAAATTCAGTCAGTTATCTCATAGAATTAGAAATTATTTAAAAACTACTCAAAAAATTAATTAAAATTTCAGTTAAATGTTAACAAATACATGGCATGGCATAACCGGCAGTAACCGGCTAATTCATAAAAATTATAACAGGTTTATAAAGCTCTTATTTGACAGATTTTCCATACAAATATGTCAAATAACAGTCTTATAAGCCTGTAATAATTTTTATGAATTAGACGGTTACTATATGGGTAAATGTTTAAGGTATATCAATAAAATGAGCCTCTACATCTCGAGAATGCAAACCAGAACAGGTAAGAAAAAGCTCTCAAAAAAGAGCAACTATCAGCCTTCTGAGATGAAAAAAAAATCATCCATACATCCATACAAAAAGATCAGTGTTTTGGTTAATGTTGATTAAGTACATATGTAAATAGAAAGTAAAATTGCATGAAATAATCGTACAAGGCAAGATTGCTTTAGCTGAAGTAGAAATAACAAATAGTTAAATACACTCTCTTTTTTCGTTAATTTGCTCTACTTCTACTATCTGCTCTTAACAAATACAATATTTGTTTCTCTTATGAGAAAACTTCTCAAATAGAATAAATCCAAATTGAGTACCTGGGGTAGTAAAGAAAACAAATATGAGCACATGTAAGCATATTTGAAAACAAAACAAAACAAAACAAAACATTGTTTATATAAATTAGGGCGTACTTGGGTATTTTGTATTAAATTAAATGTACATACATGCATAGTAGTATAATATAACAATATATTGTTGAAAAAATAATTTTTTTTCAATTGTATTAAGTTTATCAGGCTCAAGTTCTTTCCACATTATTTTCGTGATTGGTATTAATTAAATAAATAAGACAAACAAGACATCAAAGACATTTAATTAATATCAATCACAAAAATAATGTGGAAAGAACTTGAGCCTGATAAACTTAATACAATTGAAAATAATATATATTTTTTTTTATATCAAAATTTAACGCAAAATCGATGGCACTATTCCAAGTGCTAAATCGTGCCACCCTATTGTATATTCATGATAATATACCTTTGCTTTTAAATGTCACAACTACTTTATTTAATCCGTTTTAAAACATAAAAGTTGAACACAATAAATAAGATACATACGTGCGCTTAATTTCTCTAGATAATTTCTGATTACATTCCATTTAAGTTTTCTCGTTTAATCGACATGAAAATGAAAATTAAAAGTCTATCAAAACTGAAATGTAATTAATGTCCTCCGTCCACAATTTTCTCAATCAAGAAGGGTGTGTTTTGCTTCAATTTTATAAATACTTTTTGTTCTACTTTCGCAACTTAATTACCTTCCAAAAAGTTTTGGACAAACCGAGATGTACACGTTCATGACCACATCACCCAATTCTTCCTTTATCGATTTATTATTCCTTACAAATGCATAGAGCACTTACCTGCTCTGTGAGTTTTTGTGCGTTTGTGTTCTCTATTGAATTATATTTTTCGAATTTATTTCGTACGAAATGAATGAATGAGTTTGAGAAAATTACAGATGTTGTTGTTGCTTTTGTAGCCATGAATAATCAATTGAAATTCCTCCCTCACAGAGAGTTTAACTTTAGTAATGACTTTCAATTTCAGACAGGTTTTTTTCTTATCTTAATTTTCCTTTTCTACTTTAGTTTTAAGAGAGCGGATTTCATTTAATTTACTACAGCGTTTAATGCAAAAACAAAGGAATAAAGCAGATATTTAAGTGTCAACTTGCTTGTGCGAGTTCATTCATTTTGAATAGTTTTCAATAAAAAAAAAAATAAAAAAAATTAGAGAAAAAATACACTAAAAATTGTAAAATCAAGATTAAGTACCGCATAATACCATACTGATTTCAAAGATATGGTAAACAATAGGCATGTTCCTTAAAATATTTGACTAGTTAGCGTTAATGTAAGTAAAATGAAAATTTCTCTCTAAATTTGCGAAAGCTTGCCAAAATAGTTGGAGCTTAGAAAACCATAATTTTACATTTTGAAAAAGCAGTGTTGTTTACTTTTGAACTAAAAATTATTTTACTGATTGTATACGCTTCAAACTCACAACCAAATAAAAGAAACAAGAAAACCTTATGTAAATGCATTAATCACTGATCTCTAAAATCACTTTTTTCTCTATTAGGGAAAGGCAGAAGTATCCATAAATGTGCGTGCAAATTTCAACGTCCTTGGAGAAATCTTCCATTTTGCTTTTTTTTTTTATTGAAGTTTTTGATAAAAATTTTTACTTTCTGTTTTGAAAATTTTGAAGATTGCTTTTGCAGGGTGCTCCAGGCAGACATTTGGGCGAATCGTGGAATAATTTACTTCCACACCAAGCGCTTAGCCCATGTCTGACGTTGGATCAAACCGCGTGGTGTATTGTTGTGAACTTTACACCATTGTTCTTGAGTAGCTCGTCGGACTGGGCAGGTGATAATTTATTTGCTACTAGTCTTGGCTCGTAACATAATCACTTGCTAAACGGTTCGAGCTGTATAAACTCTCCTGTAATGCAAATTCCTAGAATGTTAAGGACATGAAGCCTTTACACAACTCTAGGCAATTCTGTTGCCAGTCAGGAACACCCCAAGACCATTGCGAACCCCGAACATCTACCTTATAGACTCCACAATCAGAAATTACCCCGTTCTCTTCCATGCTAATTATGGTGGCCACCCACAACCAGTTCATTTCAGCCGAGGTGGGCTCTTGAACCGATGATCAGGCAAGGCAACCCCGAAGTCACTCTAGTCGCCTGGTCCACGTACTAAACTTGGCCCCTTGGTGGATACTTCAATAGGTCTCTTAGAACATGCCTCAACTCTTCAGGATCTACCTCAGCTCATCATACTACACCTCTACAGCCCGACCAGCACATTATCAAGCTGTATAGAACATCATGATTTTGGAAACACCACTGGGAAGAACGAGGAATTTAAGAATCAAAAGTAACATTTCAATATCATTGTATACAGAAGAGTTAGACTTGCTTGTGGCAAACATATGCGGCAATAATGTGGGCTTAAAGAATGCTTCAAAGCATTTTTGTGGAAAAGCAAAAAAATATAAATTAATCATCGCATGCTTCAGCTTGTCTCCAAACAACAAAAAAAAATCATTATCACTAATGATGCATTCAGTTTGATTAAAATTTAATTTCATTGCTCTGCATTCAGTTTGTATCTTAGAAACTGGCACAAGAAAACGGCCGTCCGTCCCGCCATCATCACATATTGATTTTCTATTAGTTTCGTTTTCATTTTGAAGACTCTCAAACACACACACACACATACAAACATGCAGGCATGGACATGTGTGTATGTCACCCTTAGGTTTTTCCTGAGAAATTGTCATGAGATTGGTTCATTGGAAATAATTTTATTTTTCGATTTTATTTATTTATTATTATTTTTTTTCTTCTATTTATTCCAAAAATTCAAGTGAATTTTATTTTAACAGTTTTGATGATGAAACTGGCTCAGCAGGACTTTTGATATTTCTACCTCTATATGGACAATTTATTTTCAAATCTTATTGTTATTGGATGAATGGACACAAGGAAGGATAGAAAAGAAAACGATACAGTTTGTTAAACAGCAGTGTCTAATCAGTAATATGCAAGAGCACATTTATACATACATACATATCGCAGGCTGAACATGCAAAGACTCTGGATCCATGTTTTAAAATTTTACACGGGAGACTAAAAACAATCAAACTTATTTTGCGTAAATAGTTCTGAATTCTGCAAAATACATTTTTTTTTGTATTTTGTATTTTGTGGGTGTAAAAGAAGAATGACTTTATCACTCACTACCCTGATACAACTAATAAGGTAACCTTTTCCCTTCAAATCAATTCAAGAACAACTTCAATAAGAATAACATGCATTTTGTTTTTGTACAACTTTTGTAAGCTGTCAAAAAGACGCCACTTCTACGTTTATAGAAGAGAGATGAACAGAGCTTACATTGATTTGCTGTCTCGTATTGGCTGCCTTTCATCTCTGCATTCTCTTGACAACCTAAAGTATTCAGATGATTAACCGTTTAGCTGATGAGGCTAACTTATTAGTTGTACCCTGCTCACTACCAATTGCAGAGATTAAAAATTTAATAAAGATTGGTCAGGCATGGCTAATTGAATTATTTATGTATAGATAAAATTACATAGGCCAACACTCAATTTGCTTCTTTGAATTTATCAACTGATTCCAGTTAATTTGGGTGCACTGAATTCGAATCTGTAATCAGTTTGTCTCTATCAGCTCTAGTTTTCATGATATTGCTTTTTAATAACCTCCACTCATGACCTCCAATTATGACCGTCTGTCAGTTTTTTCAAAAAATTTTTTTTTCATCAAAATTTCTTATTTACAGTTATGGCAGGTGCCAAAAAAAAACATTTTTTCCGGAAAAAGAACTTTTTACCAAACATTTTTTTTTACTGTTATAGTTATTCAGCCCAATCATGAATATTCTCAAGGAATTTTATTCCTAAGGAAAATACGTTTCTCGAGAAAAAATTCCTACAATCATAAATTAAATGAGAAACAAAAAAAAAAAAAAAAATAAAAGTTGGTAATATCGAAATTTTTTTTATAGAAAAAAACAAAAAACATATGTTTTTAAAATACCTATTTTTGCCTCAGCCGACTATTTTCCCCCTTCGATGTGGCTAAAACAGGAAAGGTTAAAAAAAATTTCCTAAGGATTTTATCAACATAATTAGAGGAATGGGAAAAGAGAAAAAACTCTCAGGGAATTTATGAGAAATAAGAAATATTGCAGAGCAAGTTTTTATGTTTCTTATATGAAGGATTTATTTTCAAGAATAGAGAAAAATTATTTTCATACTTCAAAATTATACAAAAAAAATCAAAGTATTCTTTGATTGAAATAAATTAATAAAGTAATAAAAATTAAAGTAATAAATTCATTTAACCCAGAATTATCATTCATGATTGGGCTGATTGTCAAAAAGTATTTAAAAAGTAAAACTATTCTAAAGGAATTAAAATAAAAATAAAAAAGAAGTAAAACTGTTCATGCAGATTTATTAATATACAAAAAAATTCTCACGAAGCATTAAAAATATAATATAAATATAATTCTAGTTACCGAATGTAAAGCTTCTTTTAAGAGACAATCTGGAATGAACAGCCGGATTAGAGTCGCTCTGCAAGTTCTAACAGTAGTCTGCCATCATATGTGTATCCCACCTTCCCTGGTATCGATGCTCCATAATTTTTATATCCTTCTTCTATATAATAATATTTTCGGAAACTGCTTGTACCGAATCTTATATACCCTCCACTAAATGAGTTACTAAGTTAAATTAACCGAATCCATCAAAAAAGCACAGCTTTCTTTTTGTTTGGCAATAACTATAAAAGTAAATAAAAAATTTTGATGAAACAAAATTTTTGACAGACGGGCAGACGGTCATAATTGGCGGTCACTAGTGGAGGGTATAAAAAAGCTATATCATGAGAACTAGAGCTGCTAGAAACAAGCTGATTACAGATTTGAATTTAGCGCACCAAAATTAACTAGAAACAGTTGATGAATTCAAAGAAGCAAAAACCTTTTTTAATTTTGTCGGGCTGTGTTATCTTCCGTTACTCCTTTTCAATCTGTAGGATTGATTTTCGGGGTTCGCAATTGTCTTGGGGTGCTTTTGCCTGAGAACAAACCCTGCTACATATGTGATGAATTGAAATCGCGGAATCATTAGGGTGGTCTTCTGGGCTTGTGGTC
Organism: Sturmia bella; assembly: GCA_963662145.1. Lineage (NCBI taxonomy): Eukaryota > Metazoa > Arthropoda > Insecta > Diptera > Tachinidae > Sturmia > Sturmia bella. The sequence goes on along the minus strand of OY759172.1, from coordinate 15,859,299 downwards.
TTATGGTTTTGTGGTCTACCAGCCGTGGTCGTAAGACCCTGGCATTCTAGGAATTTGCATTACAGGAGAGTTTATACAGCTCGAACCGCTTAGCAAGTGATTATGCTACGAGCCAAGATTATCAGCAAATAAATTATCACCTGCTCAGTCCGACGAGCTGCTCAAGACCGATGGTGTAAGGTTCACAATAATACACCATGTGGTTTAATACAACATCAGACATGGGCTAAGGGCTTGGTGTGGAAGTAAATTATTCCACAATTCGCTCAACTATGTTCCTGGAGCACCCTTTAGAATTGAAACTTAAATCAAAATTAATTGGGAAATACTTCATTATCAAATTGCTAAAACCTTCAAATTCAAATCCTTGCACGAAGGTATAAAATACGAGGAGTTCATTTCAATTGGCGGAAACCAAAAATTCGTGCTAGAGTTTTTTTTAATTATTTTTTTTCTTTCTTTTGAAATTCTACTTCTGAACGGGGGTGATTTACCGAAAAATCTCTTTTTTTTAATAATGATTTTCAGTTTCAACTCTTACTAATTTATTTTAGGCAACAAACAATTTAAAATATGTGTAATTTTCCAAGCAATTAGTCAGCCACGTAATAGCGGCTGTAAGCGGTTGCCAGTGGTGGTGGTCTCTCTGAATGGTTCGTTCAATGAAGCCGATCGTTTGGGGGATTTCTTACTATCATTTTACATTTCCTGTATTTAAAGCAAACAAAAAAAAAACTCTTAATTTTACATTTTTTTTTTTACAATCCTGGCTATTTATTTTTCTACAGTTTATTCATTTATTCATGTCAAAGTCAAACTACTTGAATACCATTCAAGTGCAACGAAAAACAATTAAAAAAGAATGGTTTTCATGTTTGCTGTAAGTTGTAGGGCGAAATCTAAATGGAAAAAAAAAGAATTTCAAACATAAAAAACACTAAACTCTGGCAAAGTTAATTTGGTAGAGGGAAATGTTTCTTCTCCTGCAGTTCTTTCGTTGTAAAACATTTTTTCAGTTGAATTTTTTAAGTGTTTTCAAGTATTTGAATTGTTGGCGTCTCAGCTTCTTTTAAATAAAATATGTATGTTTTTTGGTTAGTTTTAATAGTGAAGGGAAGGAAATTTTTAAATATTATTAAATTTCTCATAATGATTATAAAGAATGGAAATGTATGTATGTGTTTGTGTGTGTGTGTGTGTGTGTGTATATTGCACAGAAAAAAATTATACCTAGATAAAATAAGTTTTCATTTAAATACTAAAAAACTTTCTTGAATTAACATTTTTCCCCTTTGATTTCATGTGAAAGAACATTAAACAATATTAGAGGAGAAATTGATATTTAAAAACGAAGTGCTAAGAAACGTACAGCTGTTGCAAGACGTAAAATATTTTCGGTATAAAAAGTTTGTTTTAACATTTCTGATTCTCAGTTTGCTTATGAGAATTTTGGAATAAACATTCCGTTTAGATTTTTCGAGTCCACTGAGAAGAAATTGATTTTTAATAATTTAATTAGGCTTCAAACAAAATTTTACCGGTGATTACTTTATGGGGATTTAGTACGATTTTACTTGTTCAAAATTGAGAAAGGCTTGTTTTGCTACAAAATTGTAGTGGCCAACATCTTTAAAAAAATTAAGAAAAGTAAAGTTGTAGACTTGTTGGCTGGCGAACATTAATATGGCTGTTTCGCTTCCACCAGCTAGCTATTGGTGTTATTTTTTTCAGTGTATATATTGTTGCAACATCTTTTTTAATTAATAGAACAGAAAACAAACCAAGCGAAGGGTGTCATTGGAGAGCTTAATTTAAACAGCCACTCAATTGTTTGTTTTTTTTTCTTTCTTTTATATTATTGATTATTGAACATGTATTTTGAGGGGAATTTCCCTCAAGTGAGCCACTGTAATTAAAGTTTAATTTTCAATATACATACATATTTTTATTCCAATTTCAAGGCACATTCTCGTTGCCAGTGTAATTAGAATTTAATTTTCAAAGTACAAATTTTGTTGCTGCTCTTATTTCTGCTTTCTGTCGAATTCTCGTCTTGAGGTCAGTGTAAACAGTTCGGTTCTACAGTTTGTGGGATTTCCTTACAAAACAATCAACATTACATTCAGTTTCATGCATATAATTGTGTCTTGCCACAAGGATCATAAAATAATTTATTCATTTAATTTTATTTTTCTTTCTCCTAAAGAATAATCTTTTTCATTCCTTGTTTGTCACGTTGTCTCAATGGCTGAGCAGGGCATTCTGCTCAGTTTTTAAGACTATTATTTAACATTTTAATTTCCCTCAAACCCTCCTCGTTTTTCGATTTTCTTTTTTTTTTTCCATAAAGTTTCTTTTAATTTGAAAAAAAAGCCACCGCCACAGCAAAGCAGTTTCAACTAAATTGCTCAGAAGCAATTGAAAACATCAGGGTTTATTTAAGACAGGAGTTTAATTTGGCTGAAATTTAGCTGTGCTGTTATTAAACTGAGATAGTTTCTTTCATAGTCTTTCCATGTTTACAAATTTGAAAACTAAATGAAATTTGGAGTGATCAAAAAACATTAATTTTGTTTTGTTGACAAAACAGCAACAATCATCTGAATTAAATGAGAATATTCACGGCCTTAGAGTTGTTGTAAAAACACTGTACAACGCTTCGTTGTTACATTCAGTGGAATTTTGCGGGGTTTGTGTGTTCACAGAAAAACTGAGAACAAACCTTCCTAAACAAAGCTGTGGAACATTGTGAGACCATCTGTCACTACTTAAATGGCCCGATCGACAGTTTTTATCTGCAACTAAAAAAAGTTTAAATATGAGAAAGTCAAGGAACAAACATTGTTTCTGCTAAGCCAAATAACAATTTTCAATAGCAAAAAAGTTCTCTTCGCTAAAAGTCGAATTTAAAATACGCCCCATTTACACATGCAAGTAACTTGTTGCAAGTTGTGTGTACATATTAACAACCAAACAACAACTGACAGAGACAATAAAAGATATTTCTACTTGCTTGATTGTTTACACAGGCAAGTGCAAACTCATTTTTAAAATGTCGTCAAAGAAAATGGTCTTAAAGAAAATTGCTGCACTTTACAAAATAAACTAATTAAATGAAAGCAATTATGCGTAAGAAACTACAAAAGCCTTCTAGCTAACTAATTGTCAGTTTTTAATTTTAGAATTAGTCAAATTAATTTACATAGACATTTCACTAACAATACATGTATTATTGACTATTCTTTGTATTGAAATGAAATAAATAAAAAAGAAATGCGGTCGGGGGACCCCCGTTAGCAAAGAAGTTCCTTACGTTTTTGTTTTTTATCTTTGAATGTAATACAAGGTGAAATCTGTATATTTTATTTTGTGTTGTTTTTAAAATTTTGAAATTTTATGATTCTTTGAATTTTTGGAACGTTTTCCAACTAATTAATATTTATTTATATGTGTCTCCGCTGCTGTCAGTGGATACACTGCCAATAATACACAATTGCTTTTCGACAGTACACCAATACATATAAACAGCTCGCACGCTTTCGTGACGATTTCTACTAATTTCCACTACCAGCAAGCCGCGTTAAGGAACTTCGTTCCAATAAAAAAATTAAATAAATAAAATCACTGCTCCATTTTTTTTTAAATTTAAAAACCACTATTCTTGGCCTTTTTGTGTATTTTTTATTTTATTTTTGGCCGTCTACATGACACTTTTTAATGGCTGGGTTGCCAAAGTATTCTCACACGAACTGTTATGGGGAAGCAAATTATACGAATAGTGTTTTTTTATCAAATAAATAGTAAATTTATATTAAGAATCCATAAAAGCCACATGTTACTTCAATTTTTTTCTTATATTTTAGCTTATTTTTTGGTATGTAAGTTCAAAAAAAAAATCATTCCTATTATAATTAAAATATGCACTTTACAAGGCAACACTGTTTTTGCTTTTCGTCATTTTACCAACATGCAAGTAAAAAAAATTACTGGCAATCAAAATCTCTTGCAAGTGAGCTCACAACTAGCAGCAGTATGATGGTACAATTAGCAAAAAAAAAAAAAAAAAATATCAGTGTGTTGGGTTCAAATTGTATAAGATATCAAATCAGAGGTTTTATAATAATACTTTCCTCTGGAGTAGGAAATATTTAACTCCAGAGGAAAGTATTATTATAAAACCTCTGATTTGATATCTTATACAATTTGAACCCAACACACTGATATTTTTTTTTTTTTTTTTGCTAATTGTACCATCATACTGCTGCTAGTTGTGAGCTCACTTGCAAGAGATTTTGATTGCCAGTAATAAACATCCTCTTATAAACTAAATATTATTTTAGAGATGAGTAGTTTGTATGCTGACTAAAACTCTGTAAATTGTGTGATAACTTTAGGTTAAGTGTTGAATTTTTTTTAGCAAATAAAAAAAAAAAATCAGTGTATTGGGCTACTTGCACTTGTACTTGCGTGTGTAAACGGGGGGGGGGGGGGGGGGGGGGACACCTATTGCTGTCTAAGAAAGAAATTCTTTTTTCTTTCAGTCACACTTAAAAGTATTTTCTTCGTCAACATTTCTTTTCCTAATAAAGTTGTAATGCATTTAGTTACAACGAATCTTGTTATTTTTTATTTGTTATGAACAATCATTCCATCTTTTCTTGATTACATATTGACAAAAAAAATTTACTTACTCTTTATATATATTTTTTTGTCTGTTTATGTCTGCCCCCTTGTAAAATATTGCCAGTTTATTTTTTATTTTAAGCAAATAAATTACAACAGAAACTACCCCTCTGTACGATGAATGGATTGATGACTCATTGAAAACATTTCTTGGCGTACTTTTTCTCTCTTGGAGAAGAAACAAAAAAGAATCCAAAAAATTAATTTGAACTTGTTTTTTTTTGTATGCACTTAAGTGCTGTCCTTGTGCAACAAAATACACTCCTTAATAGAGTACGAGTACATTTTTTCTTCGTTGCACACAAGTTTTTCAATAATTTTTTTTCTCTGTGCACTTCAAACGTTTGGCCACTTGTTTTATGGCTACAAATATTTAACATTAGATGCTCATTAGGGTGCGCTTTATTTTTGCTGATGATAAATTGCAATGCTGCTCCACCAGAAATGCCAAAAAAAAAACACTGGTGTAACTGAAATAATAAATTGCAACGCTGTTCCACCAGAAATACAGTTCGTGACAAAAAAAAAAAAAAACACTGGTGTAACTGAAAAAATTTTCGTTCATTATTCTAATGAGTTTATGTCATTAATATTTGTATGTACATTAAACCAATGAAAATTGTGACTGCTGCAATGAATTTCCAAATATCTATTTAAGAAATTTCATTAAAACCCTTCCTTTAGTTTTCATAATTTCGTAAAAAAAAATATCACTGGATTTGTGAAAAATTTCATTAAATCAATGCACAATGAATTTGTTCATTGACTTTTTAATTTTCATCGGATATCGCATATAGGTTAAAATATTTTAACATTTCGCAAAGGTTTTGAAGTCTACTTGCGAGTAGGACCTAAAAAATGTCGGCACCCCCAAAACTGCATTTATTTATTTTTTGCCTTTTATCAATACTAAACGTGACCTTAATGACACACTTCATTAAAATTGTGTTCTGTTTTCATTGGATGTATGAACAAATTCATAAATTTAATGAATTTAGTGTCATTGATTTAATAATTTTTTGGTCATTACACAAATGAAATAACTCATTAGCTTAATATTTAAAATTCATATAAATACTTAATGAAACGATTATTGATATCAATTTAATGAATCAGATTTCTTGGTTTTACTGAATGCTAAGAATGGTTGAAAACGAATAAATTCTTTCGATAAATTAATGTCGCAATTCATTTGAAGAAGAAAATTATTCAAAAAGATTTAAATGAGATTAAAGTAATCAGCTCAATTATGAATATTCTCAGAGAATTTTTTGGTTAAGGAAGAAAACATATACATATGTATATGTATGTACATGTATGTACTTTCGTTCATCTGGGAAAGAATATCCACCAAATACATAAATTCTGTGGGAAGGAATTTCTGAATTTCTGCGTGAACAAAATTCTTTGCGATTCCATCAATAGAAGTCATGTCGCCTCCGCCAACATGTTGAGGAAAAAAGTCCACAAAACGTGCCATAAGTTCCATTAAATCACCTCTAGAGGCAGAAAATGTGTAAACGGTAACCATTAATTTTTTATTCGCCAGGTGAAACGAAAATACTAATGGGAGTTGGTTGGACTTCACATGGAACAAGTTAAGAAGATTGGGGAAAATTTATAATAATGTTTAGGAAAAAGAATTGAAGGGGATGAGTCCAGGGAGTTAGGAATGTATCCAGAGGTAGCCTGAGCTTATTTAGGAGGGAGGATGTAGAAACATTTTTGTTGGCTGCAAACCTAAAAAGAGGACTACAGAGGAGAAGATATTTTTTCAGAATATATTGCAGATATATATTAATAGAATCAGTGTCATGTTTCATCCCTTTAGAAGAGACTTCACGGGGGTTATGGCACACTTTGTGGATGCGGCACACCATTAACTAAATTTTACATTTCAGGGGAAACTTTCCGAAATGAGTTGCTCCTTACATTTGAGGTGCACTCTAATGTACACATTTTTTAAATGCTAAAAAATGGCTTTACCAAAAAAAAAAAAAAAAATAAAAATAAAACTAAAAAAAGTAAGAGTCTAGACAAAAACTAAATTAAGTGGATGAGAAGAGCATAATTCTGAAGGGTATAGCGGAGTTAGTCTGCAGGACCATTCAATATTTTAAGCAAAAAAATTTTAAACATTGTGACTAAATAATAATCACATTAATTCATTCAAATTCTTGCAAAATTGGAATACTAGGTCTATTTCTTCGCTTTACTTTTGGATCGCGTGTGCTCCCAAAAGGCGTTCCTGTACTTTAACACCCATATTCATAAAAACTATCGAAGGTTTATTACACGTTTATTTGACAAATATTCCATAGAAATAAAATAGGAGCTCGATAAACTTGCAATAATTATTATGAATATGGCATTAAATTTATGTCAGTGACAGCTGCTTTGAGAGTATAATCTTCTCATGTCAGTTGAAACCAAAAGCCAAGGAGTGGAGAAAAAAAATTACAAATCGTCTGTAAATGTGAGAAATGGCTGCTGATGAGTGTCGCGGTGAACGTGAAACAGCCAGGGCATGCACCCCAGCCAATAAGTTGTCAACTTTACTTTTCTGGTCTCTTTTAAAAATGTAGATCACTAAAATTTTACCACAAAAAATCTTTCTCAATTCTGAGGTAATAAAATCGAACTAAGGCTAAGAATAAAGTAGTTAACAATTGTGAAAATTGTACTGCTTGAAATTTTTTACATAGAAATCGCTACATTAAGTTGTTTTAATGTTTCAAGAACTCAGTTCAACCTTGCAGGAAACACACCATCATCCCTCAATAGCATCATCCCAAAAAATAAAACAATACAAATAAACTGAAATCTTGCACAGTTGGTGTGACAATTTCGAATCATCACGAAAGAGGAATAAAAATTACACAATAAAAATGCATTATTCCATACAAACTTATTCAAGGCAATTTCACATACAAATAATAAAACAAACAAACAAAAAAAAAAAAAGAAAAAGAAAAAAAAACACTAAACAATAAGTTTCTCAATTTCTATGCATTCTAATTTTATATAAAACTAAAGTATAAATTCTAAACCATATGAACAAAGGATGCTCTGATACAAACGACACAAGCAAACCCCTTGAATAAAAAGATACTATCGGCCCGCATACGAAATGCATGTGTTATTGCCATTTCTACCCCATATGCCGGGTGACTATCAAAAATTGAACAAACAAAAAAATTGTGAAAAAGAAAAATTAGAAGAAAACTGATTTCCTTTTAAGACAATGATGACCACAATGAAGAATTTAATGGCATCGAAGTGATTTTGTCGTCAGTGCAGTTGTTGCCATGTGTGTAACCATAAGAAAGAATAAATTTTAAAGGTCCCTTGGAAATGTTGCTCGTAATAATGATGTAAATGGATGAGTGAGAAATGAATTTCATGTTTTCTTTTGCTTTTATGATTCCCAGGGCACTGGTTTTGGTTTTTTTTCTTACATATTTGTTTCCTATTTTTTTTTTATTATTACAAATTTTATTTTCTGCTAAAATGTTTTTTTTAGGATTATGATTTCTTATACGCATCAAAAAGCAAGGGGAATCCAAAGAAATTGATTAGCTTATTGTGGGTTTGTTTTTTTTGGGTCTTAGATTAATTCCCCCCATCAGCACGTCCGTATATGTTATAATCATGGTATTTAGATAAGACGTACATTTCATAAATAAGTAAAACTTAAAGAAGAAAATTATTCAAAAAGATTTAAATGAGATTAAAGTAATCAGCTCAATTATGAATATTCTCACAGAATTTCTTGGTTAAGGAAGAAAACATACATATGTGTATATGTACATGTATATACTTTCGTTCATCTAGGAAAGAACATCCACCAAATACATAAATTCCGTGGGTTTTGAGGCCAGCTATTTTATTCCTTAGCAAGGAATTGCTTACAACTTTGCGTTCTGTAAATATCCAAAATACTATCGAATTTATTTAAAGTATTTGCAGTTATCACGTAAAATATAGTTTTCGAGAACAGTTTCCTGCAAAAGCAAAAAAACATGAAATTGCGGTAATTTTCGCATTCTAGAGGATTTCAGGAGCGCTCTTTTTAATATCTCCCTTACACAAAGCTGGAAAAAAAATCAAGAGAAATCCCAACATTTGCTCAATTTACAACACCTACTCTTGTTTCCCCTTAAGATTGTTTTTACAAAGAAAGTTTAGTTCTCATATTGTGAAGAATGAGAAAAGAGAAAAAATTCTAACGGAATTATCACTCATGATTAAATATTTTTATTATTCGCTAAAGAAAAACCTAGAGAAAACCAGGAAACACATTTCCAACATATTTTCAATTTGTCATACATATAATTTATATAATTTTCCCCAGGAATTCCAACTAAATTTTTATTCATATAATGGGTAAGGGTAATGTCGAAAGCTTTTACTTGTTTGCTTACTAGATAAGCTAATTTTGTTGTAACATCAACTCTTGGGCATCAAAACTGGTTTCAATTTAAGTACAGGTTTTTGGTATATCTCGGATATATATGAACCAATGATGCAAACTTGTTTTTTTAATAATCCAACAAGAACAGAGTTGTTCATATGATGCGCATTGCTGATGGGTTTGTACATCATAGTTTCCATCATTTTCTTAAGGGCAAAATGAAAACAAATGATGTAGATATTCATGTACGCGTGATTCCTACTTTAAAATCGTATTAGACCTTTTTTTCTTCATACAAAAGCTATCGAAAAATCGTTGGCACAATACCGACAATTTTTTTGCACTTACAAAACGGCCTACTTCAATGCACATATTTACCTCTTCAATCACTTTCTTATGTATATAATCAGTCTGCCCAGTTCTTTGTTCTTTGGCTTATTAAGTAACCTTAAATACTCGTATCCTTGATATATAAAATAATCCATATTGTTCACTTTCGATTCGTCTATACAATAAAGAACAGCAGAGATGTCGATAACCTGCTGTTAACACATGTTCTGGCACGCTTAACACTAAAACTCAATACCAAAACATGTCTGAGGGAGATCAGTCGCCCTGTTCAGTGACAAATTCACCAGACACAAAGCTACAACATCCTGTAACGCCTTATGTAAAGTAAAATTTCAAAAACCAAAATTGCATACATTATTATTACACTAAAAAAAAAAAAGAAGAAACAAAAAATGCATACATGCAACATCTGTATGTTAAAGAGATGAGAATGACGACACCGTGTGCACAATTTAATGCAACATGTAGCAGGAGGAATACCATGTTGCTTGTACACGCTTTTGCAAATTATTCATTAAAAAAAAGAAGAATTAAACATATGCAGGCATAAATATTTTCATTATGCACACAGGGATTATGAAGGATTCGAAGGACTTAGAGGAAGAAGAAAAAATAATATTTTGAAACATGTGGTGCAAAATAAATAAACGAAATGAAAAACCCAAATGATTTAATAAACACATTTAACTAAATACTGCAAAGAAAAAAAATGTAGTCAATTTAAGAGAGAGTGAGAGAGGAAGAGAGGGAGATTGACTCACTGCACTTTCTACGTGCAAGCAAATTACTTCAAGTACGAAATGCTTCCTGGATTTGAGAAAATGGACAGCAGTTCACAAAGAGAAAAGGCATAGTACTTAATTAGGTAAATATTATAATAAAGACTAATTTTGCTTTATAGATAAAATTTAAACAGTGGAAGCAGGCAATTATTAATGGGCCCTTTTACAACAAGCAGATGCAGCCCTTAGCAAATAAATAAGGGGTAGACCCTTTTTATTAAATATTTATAATATTGGGAAAATAATTTCAAAATTATTTTACAGCAGAAGCTACCTGAAGGAGAGCGAAATATCGACAATAATATGCGAGGAAATATAAAGAATATTGATAATGGAAAGACCTCTAGCTCAAGAAAATACAAAAATTTAATAGAAAATATTTGAAATCTATTTTGCTTTAACAAGAAGTTTATTGGACAAACTGCTAGTTAAAATTTGATTTTATACAATTTGTGGTGTGAGCACAAAATCATATTTTTATGGTTTTAACGTTAAAAATACATTTTAACTTTAGGTGTGAAAACTCTATACATACATATATTTATTTATTTTATTTTTATTTAATTTTATTTATTTATTTATTAATAGGAGTAATTTTTATTCTAGTTCTTTTAATCACGAATATGTCGAATTTGGCCCCTGGTTTGGCTTAAAGTCGCTTTTTGACTTGATTTTGAGTGGGTGTAAATGAAGTGTTAAAAATAAAGAAACGGTAGATTATGCTCCTGTTATATTTTTGTAGGCAAAAATTTCTCTTTATCTCTCTTGAGAGGATATTCACCATTCAACATAATACTTGAAGTTAAAAATGTAATTCAAATTTATTGAAATTCTCAATTCAAATTTATTCTTTGCATGACATATGGTGCTCAGCACATACCAAACAGGATTTCTGTGAAAAACTCCATCATAAGAATCCCATTTCAAATGTTATTGGCGTCATTTGATTTCTTTTCTCTTGTGCATGTCACAAAGTAACCCGGATACACAACTTGCCGCACGACTCTTTTTTTAAGCAAATCGATCCTAAAAATGAATGATTGTCTAATATTTTAGTGGTCATCCTCACACCATGAGCCAGGGATTTGAATACATTACACATAAATAAGATTATTTTAAGGCACCTGTTTTGCGGGTGTTTTTTTTTAAATATTTGAATTTTAAAAAGATTTTCTGGCAAAGAAATGAAGGGCGTGCATGTGTGTAGCATTTTGTTCTAATATTTTATGATACACAGACCACACAACACAAAATTCCCAATAACAGCAGAATTATTTATGAATATTTTAAATACTTAAAGTAGTAAGACTTCTTATCGATTATCAGGTTTAATTGTTTTTGTCCATATTTAAGTCTGCTCTTGAGGTTATTTAAAGAAATGTAGATAAGTACTTGTCCAATATGCTGGAAATTACATAAATTATGTTTATCATGAACATAAAATTCTGGGAAAATTGGTTTAGCTTGGTAATTAAATGGTATTCATGGCCAAAAAATCAGTTAGAGTTAAAACTTTAGTTTATGAAAACTTTTGTGTAATTTAATGGCAGCTTAAGCTTGACTGTAGTAAATTACATAATCAACATTTATTGTTGATTGTGCTTGGAAATAGAAACTTGGCAACGTGGCAAAAAATGTCGAAACAGCTGATGTTTTGCCCTGTTTATGGTAAATTTTTTCAGTTGATAATCAAATGCCGTTTAGCTTAATAAATCATTAGTTATGATTACAAAATTTGCCAGATTTACACAATATTCATTCGAAAGTATTTTAAGCTAAATTTATGACACCTACATATCTATTATTTTAGTGTTTATATTATGATATTATTTACCATTAAACATAATTTCGTGTAATATCCATGATTGATTGGTTTTACATACATTAAAGTTTAATGATCCAATTGATTGATCTGTTTCAAAAATATGCTGCTCTTAAGCAAATCTCCATTAAGAAAATAAGAAAAACTCCGCAATGAAACGTGTAAATGTTTGATCCTGTCAAAACTAGATGTTGAACATATTGCCCCAGAGTATTTCCCTCATTATTTTTAGTGAATTTGATAAACGCAAAGTAGACAGCGTGTGTCAGCCACGTGAGCGTGTTTGTTCAGTATTTGTATGGCATTCGAAAACACGAAAGTAAATCAAAATGTTCAAGTTGTAAAGTGAGATTTGAAAATGAATTCATCAAAAGTAAAAAACAGAGAAATGTTTTTCTTAAGTATTTAAAGTGAAACTCCTTTGAAAGCAGGCAGCTGGCTCTTCTTCTATTACAGGATTTGCATTCGGAATAATGAAATATAAATACCACACACGCACACAACTGGAAGAAAACCAGATGCATATAAATGTAAATGCTATAAATGATATAAATGCAGTCGTTTACAGTATTTGAATGCAATTGAAGAATATCAATGTGTATGTGGTTTTCCAAACAGGGTATAAGATGCTCTTATTAAACGCTTAGAAAATTTTTTTTTTAAATTTTTCAGCAATATTTTTCAATTGAAAGAATTGCAGTTCATTTTAACTTTCAATGATGAAACAAATATGCACTAAATGTTCTTGAGCTAGAAAAATCGATGAGTGTTGATTTTTAGGGTTCCGTACTCATCAGAGTGAAACGGAACCCTATTACCGAGACAACTATGTCCGTCCGTCCGTCACAGCGTCCATTCTCCGAAACGGTAAGAGCTAAAGAGCTGAAATTTTCGCAGGGTGTTGTGTTGTACCTTGCCTCTACCCATTTCAAACCATCCGTCCACATTAAATTATCGCATAAAAATTATTTTCTGTTTTTGCCGAAGAATATTATTAAATTTTGTTCACATAATGAGACACAAAACGCAAAACCACCGAACCTCATATTCTGGTAAGATGGAGCTTTCAAGACAGATGTCTTAATAACCGTGTTAAGACAGCGCTATCTGCGGTCCACACTTAACAGTAACATGCATTTTCTCTCTCTGTTAGTGTTTTCATGTCAGTTGTGGACCGGACCGACCGCACTGCAGTAATTTAGAAATAATGTCAAACTAATAAGTTATGGATGTCTGTATTGAGAGTAATTTGGAAATTTTGTAGATATGCAATTTACCTCGATACCAGATAGCCGCACAACTACAACAAACCCAACACCAACAAACACTTCATGCATTTTGTTGGTAAAAATCTTTAAGTTCTGTCACCCATTTGTTTGCGTTTGTGTGTTTGGGTTGTGTATTTTGACAGTTCTGCAGGCTAAGGCTACCCCTGATATCAAGGTACCTTGTATGTACATATGTATATTTTTCGATTTTCATATCGCATTAATAATTGCCTGTTACCCACTGATATGTGGTGTCAAAATAAACAAATATAATTCACTTTACTTAAAAATATGAGTATAAATCTAGATTTTGTATACACTTTTCTGAATATCAATGGGTTTCAACAGCATTTATTGCTTGATTCATTAGTTCAGACAAGCATTTGGAATGATGTAATAGATCTTGCTGGCGATAACCACGCAAATGTTGGCTTAACTAGTCAATTTCGTTTGTGAAAAGTGACCTTAAAAATGGATTTGTTTTTTTTTTTTTTTTGTTATCAGAATAATAAAGAAATTATAAAAGAAAAATATGTTAACACTTTTTGTTTTTAGTCAAACTTTGTGAACGGTTTTTAAATTATAATGCATAGAAACAAAATCATAAATAAAATTTGGAAAATAATTTATTTGTTGTGTAGATTGGAAAAGACAGCGAAATCAGAGTTCGTATGACTGGTGTTGAAAGATATTCACATTCAACTTGGTGACACAAGTACGCATGTATGTGTATTTATTTACATACTATGTACATATGTATGTATTTGTAAATGTAAGCTTGCCCCGCAACATATGTTAAAAAAAAGGCAAAGAAAAGAATATAGAAACAAACATATTGAACAGATATCATGTGATGTTTGATCTTTACACATGACGACGTTAATTGCGCAAAAACGTATTCAAGCGCGAAGCAGTTGTACCGAGAACTCTAATGATCAAATGAGATGATAAATTTTTGTATTTTTTTGTATTACCTTAACAGACAACATACTTTTATATATGTTTATTCATTTACATACTTGCATGGATGCAAGAGTCTGTGGTCATAAACAGCTTCAAATTTATCAGTTGTAACTTCGACTTTTCAAAGCATTTATTAGAATATTAAATTGTAAAGAATCCACAAGTTTACATACATACGTATTCATATACATGTATATGTACCTGCGGGTATTTACAAGTTCAGGAGTCAGTTAAATTCAAATAAAGGCCATAAAGTATAAATAAACTATTATTAAAAATTTCATCAATACACTCAGAGAAAAATGCATCTGCATACTGACGACAGGGAATCATCAGAATTTTGACTGAACTAAAAAGTTATTTACTGCCTGTTCCTTAACGTGGAAGTTGTGCGATTGTTCGCATTCTAAGCGAAAGAAAGAAGTTTTGTGTTCCTCTATGATGTTCTTTTATTCGAACGAAGGAAGACTCGATCGACAAGTCGAAAGAACGTAAGTTATAACGAAATATTTAATTAATTAATATATATGTATCTATTAATCTAGATAAAAAAAAATTTCAGATTCAGTTAAGAATATCCTTCATTAAATTATTATAGAAATTATTTCTCTATATATCATGATGAAGAAATTGATTATTTAATCATTTTTAATAATATATATATAACGTTATAAATAACTAATTAATAAATAATTTATATATAATTATATTATATAATTTAATATACATAATTTAATATTATACAAAATTCGATTCCTCTATTTCGATCGTGGCGTCAGCACTGCTACAAAATCAAGCACTTGTTGTTTTGCCATCCAGGGGTAGTTTTTATAGAAAAAATTTTATATTTATTTGATAAAAAAAAAACTGGGAAATTCACATATTTTTCATGTTTATTTTATTTAGTAAATATATTAAACAATTATCGTTTGTATGTATGTATGTAGTTTTCCCAAATAGTTCACTTGTTCGCTGGGTGGAAGAAAATCCTGATTTTGCCAGAGGACTAGCAGTGCTCAGTGTGTCAAAATACTTATTAAATGTCTATAAAAAATTACTTTTAAATTTTAAAATACCACAAAAACTATTTCCGCACTTTCAAAATGTTTGCTTTTTTATTTTGTACTTACATATTTATGTATGTATTTGCTTTGGCCTGTCAAATACAGCTGACCAGTTTTAAGAAGGGTTGTATTTACACAAGAACAAATTAGTAGTATTTTTCAACACTGCAAAAGAAAAATCCACCAAAACTTTAATTTACCGATCTGGCATCTCTGTGAAGTAAATGCCAAAAAGTTCATGACGTAAGCCAATGCGAACGCAAGCTGTCGATATAGAGGAATCCAAATTGTTTCGAAAACGAGCGACTACATTACGATTGCTTATATTTTCTTTCGACATTGAGGAACAGGCAGTTATTTTGTACTTCCTTATTTATGTGTTTGCTTTGATTTGCCAGTTACAGCTGACCAGTTTGAAGAAGAGTTGTATTTACACAAGAACAATTTAGTAGTTTTTTTTTTGCAATACCTGAATAAAAAATCAACCAAAATTTTAATTTACCGATCTGGGGCCAAATTCTGGCACTCGTGATTGAACGATTTCGTTATAGAATGCTGTGTGTTTGTTGCTCATTTTGTTTTTGCTCTACATTGTTTTTATTATCGAGTATATTCGATCACGAATGCCAGAATTCGGCCCCTGGTATGTCTGTATGGTAAATGCCAAAAATTTTATAACGTATGAAGAGAAAGTCAAATTTGAAGAGTTTTTGATTTGGAAACTCATCATACTTTTTAACTTGGGTATATACCATCGCTGTTTTAAGGCCACCACGATGATCATCAGCTAATAAATGGCTTTTATTAATATTAAATCAGAAAGTTTGACTATAAAGTCTAGTCAGGCGAATAAAACGATTTGTTGGATGGTTCCAATCAGACTGAATTATTACTTTATTCACAAAGTTTTTCATGTCAAAATCAAAATAAAAATCAAGTAACAATTACAAAGCTTACTGATGAATATCTGTATATAGTAGAATGTGCCTGTGTAGTTATACTAGCGTACATTATATCTATACCGATTCACAAAGTCGCTTGCTGGATAAAGGGCAAAAGTTTCCAAAGTTTGTTGAAACTTTTTTTTTTACAAAAATGTTTGTCAAATTGATTAAAAATAATTTGTGTAAGTAAAATTTCTGTGAATTCAAATAAAAGCGCTTTGTACAAGACACATTTCGTTGACGTTTGATGTAATTTTTTCGTAGGTAATATACCCACGTTTTTTTTTTTTGAGTGTATGAATGATTTATATGAAATAGGTATAGCAGTTATCTTCTTAACACACTATAATTAAATTTCTTAAATCTATCAATAAATTTAATGATAAAGAAATGGTCAAGTTTTCCAAAAGAGTTTTTGGTATTCAATGTGGACGCGTTGAATTTTATTAACAGAAAAAAAAGTTCCTACCAATAAATTAAACAAACAGGCACTGCGACATGCTTGACTGTTTGTTGGGATTTATGTACGTAAATACTTAACAAGACTTTATACATATATAAGCAGGTTATCTGTATATGCATGTTTATTAGGGTGGTTTGATTTAGCATGCGATATGGTTAGGTTAGGTTGAATGGAGGGGTTCTTCTGCCCATGTCTTACGACATACACCTAAGCCAATAGAGGCTTGTTGTGCGCTCCGTGGGTTTAACCGTGAGCCTTTGGTATGGGAAAGAAGTGCAAAATAGTTATTTTGATTTGACTGAATGTGATTGATTTTGGTTTGACTGATTACGATTTCTTTTTTGTGTGAGAGCCGCCCCTAAGGAGGTGTGGTACGGAGTGGAAGTGCTCGAAAAAAATTTTAATGAAAACAAATTACTTGGGGCTTGGTCACTAATAGCCTTTTTACACCCACTGACATCCACTCGAAACGCATGGAAGATGTTAAAAATGTGAAGAAACAGTCGTTAACATTGACAACATCTTTCATCTCTCATTTATTTAGGTGTCAAAAAATGAAGACGAAAAATTTTTGTGAAAAATGAAAAAAAAAAATATTAAATGGACCTAGAGGAGGACTTTTGGACTTTTTTCTTTCCATAGGTCAAGCAACATGTTCTCCATATCTATTGACCATACGATGCTTTACGATACTTTGCCCTGCTATTAAAATGAATTTATTTATAATTAATTAAAAATTATAACAAAATACATGTTCCGCTCATTTTTTTTTATGTTAAATTTGTTTTCTGAAATGTCGTTTTGCTAGTGATGGTACAAAAGTAATCGATTTTCTGCAATTTTTTTTAGTGATGGCACTAAAAAAATCGAAAGATGTAAGATGGAACAAAATGAGAAAGGATCATCTTCTACTGATGTAGAAAGATGTAGAATTTTCGCCCTGTATAATTCTTATGGGAAGATGTAAACATCTTTGCAAATTGATGAAAGATTTAAGATGTGCGTCAGTGTAAAAAGGCTATAAGAGGAAATTCCTTGATTCGGGTAATGAAAAGGCTTCATCAATTATTCTTCACTGCTCCAGTCAGCAATTTCGCTTCTACAAGGAAAACATCATTCATGGAACGATTTTTTTATTTCAGTTTCTTTTCCATTTTGTTGCATCAATTCTATTCAGTACAAAGTTTAAGCTGATATTATGAATTTCATATTTCGCAAATCTTGAGACATATGCACCTTAGGTATGGTTAATTGTAAGGGTTTATTTGCCCATGTCTTCCAACATATACTTCCAACTTATACTTAACTTAGTATAAGCTTGTTGTGGATTGAATCACAAACAGTTTGAGCCGTAGTTCCTTTATTTCCCCCGCATATGCCCCGTAATTGGATTATATCTGGTAAGGTGTCACTTCCAAGATATCGGGATTGTAGTAAATAGTGCTGCAATGTCTCACTCTCCTCTCCACATGCTGTACATTTATCTCCACCCGATATTCCTATGCGGTTCAGATGTGCCACTAATTGAGAGCGACCTGTCATAACTACCATTATTCTTCTCAATTCAGGCTTGCTAAGTCCTAGCACTCCCCCCATTTTTTCCCCGTCTGGCTCTTTTTATAGAACTCTAACATTGATACCCACGCTTTCGTTAAACCAGAGAGCTTGTGCACAATTCTTTAGCTCAGATTTCACTGCATCAAAGGTTTCGCATATACCAAGCTTAAGTCACGCAACTGTCTTGCTCTAGAAGCAAGTGAGTTTGCCCTTTCATTGGTTACAAAGGTTTCTTTGTCTAATTCTCATTTTGTTCCAGGGAGTTTTTCAATTAGTATTTGAGTTTGAAACATGCTTTTAGGCTTTTTCGAGTCTATTGACAAGTTGTTTAGCATCAAAGAAATGTCGGCGGCATATAGACGGCTGGAATACCTATTTTTAGACCTAAAATAAAAAAAAGAAATTGAAATACGGCAGCCTCGAATATGACTTTTTTGATGTGTTGCAGTGGAACTTTTTTCCTCCCCTTGACAAAAGCTCTAGAAAAATCTCGAAAATGGCACAATTTCGAAAAATTTCTATCCATATAAATCAACCCGGCCTAATGTGTATGCCTACAAAATTTTTTCCAATTCCTTATGTTTTGTTTGATAATGCATATTTCAAATTGAAAATCAAACCATTTTTTTTCTTTTTCGTTTTAATGCTGATGATGGTGCTGAGATGCCAGTGTCAATACTACTTTGTTGCTCATTTCGAAGAGGAAATCGGTTAAGTTGTTTAGAGGTAAGTTGTGAGTTGCATGGTATGTGCATTTGTTGGTTTGTGCAACTTAAAAGCATCTGTTCTTCTTCTACATTTGTATGTTTGTCTGTTTGTTCATCAAACACAGCAAGAACGATGAGAAAAATCAACGACATTCAAATTTAAATCAACACCTTTTTATGACGGATATAAATGTGTTGTTATACGCTTTTTGTGTGTTTAATATCTCCAAACTTGAGTTTGAGTAAATTTATTTATATGCATATGTACACTTTACTAAATCCAAACAAAAGAAAGAATTCCTAATGTTCACAATACACGGGTATGTTTTCTTGCTTTGGGTCTAGTCCCAAGAAAATGTTTTTTTTTCTCACTGTAATTAAATGCAAACAAACACTCACCATAAATCTAAAAATTTTAATGGGAATGGGTTGTTAAATAAACACTTTAATTAATTCATTTCTGAAATGATCACATAAAACTTTATCTCGGTAACAGCTTCTGTATGTAAAAGAAAAATTAGGAAAACAATTAACTATGCGTCATTTTGAATTTACATGTTTGTCAAGCAGCCTGCTTTTGTTAAGATTCCACGTGCGTTTCTACCTCAATTCAGTTCTATTATTTAGCTGAGTTTAAAGAGTTTTTAAAGTTTTTCAATTGCAAGCATTAATTTAAAGTTAGTAATGACTTTATTTTTAGAAATTAGCCATGGGAGAGTAAATAAGAATTTAGTCTTGGCTTTACCCGCCCTAACTTGTAGGCTTGAGCAGTGCTGTAATATGCAGACAGGTATATAGGAGAATTTGACTATTAAGGTAAGTACTCTGATTAAAATTCCACGCGGAAAGTTGTCAAAATGCATGTAAAAAAATTCGCATGAACTTTTCGTGAAAAAATGTTGCATAATTAGTACTCTGCTCATTTTGAAAAAAAAACATATGAAATGTATCTGGCAACATTTTCCTTTTGCTGCGAAATAATTGAAGTGGCAATTCTTCCACGTGAAATTTTTAGCAACAGCTGACTGCTGATATTTTCATTGCAAAAATTTAAGTAAAAAAGGAATCCAAAGTAATAACAAAACCAAAAAATTCAATTCAGTGCTACAGAAATGCGGGAACTGATATCAGCCGTGAAGAAAAAGAAAATTATTTGGGACTTCTTTGTTTATTTTGATGTATTTGTATAAAAAATTAACTTTTTATTCTATAATTAAGTTTTTCTCATCACAATCCGAATTGCAAAACATATGGGTTTTGTTTACAAACGTAAAACAATGTAGCATACTTTTAATGAAAAACTCGTTAAATTGTATAAAACCGCGGGGTAGGTAACATTGGATACATGTCAAATTTTCCGTACGAAAAAATCAATGTTGCTCAACATTTTCCGCAGTTTCGAACACAGTACTTACCTTTACCCTTAAATTTGAGAAATTTCAAGTATTAGTATAAAAATAGTTTGCTTTTAGAAATTTATGTTTGCTTCTTTTTAGTAAAATGAATAAGGAAATATCTTAAGGGTCTTCATAATTCATAATAAATATTTTAGGTTTGTTAAACTCTTATTTGACAAATTTGTATGGAAATTTATAAACCTGAAATATTTTTTATGAATAAGGGTATAAATATGCCCACCTCATTTTACAACATAGTGCTAAAGCCCGTATGATACTTAATTGTTTCTTTCATTAATTGGTATAGAATCGATAAAAAGAAACAGCAATTGCTGGAAAGAACCAAAAATACAAAACGTAAACAGAACTGACAGCTTTGGTTTCAAGTAATATATTCTTTTTATTTTCAAGAAAGCACTAGGAAATAAAAATGTTTAAAAAAGAAGCATTAAATCGCAAAAATTGTCCATAAAGCGCGACACAGCAACATTCAA
Organism: Sturmia bella; assembly: GCA_963662145.1. Classification (NCBI taxonomy): domain Eukaryota; kingdom Metazoa; phylum Arthropoda; class Insecta; order Diptera; family Tachinidae; genus Sturmia; species Sturmia bella. The sequence continues at coordinate 15,838,390 of OY759172.1, read as the reverse complement.
GTTTAAAATGTCAATTTTAAGTTCAAAAGTTTTAATTTTTTTTTGACATAACCTTATTTTTTATCGATAATTTTAACAAAAATGTAGACAGTTTTGCATTTATTTTAATATAGCTGAACTCTTTGCACATACTAAATTCTACTATTACATTATATTTGCACTGCTCTCCTAAACTTAAGAAATGCAAGAAAAATGTAGTATCATAGGGGCTTAAATAAAATTTTTTAATTTCAAGCCTGGCACAATGTCACTCGACATTGTTCGCCTGATACAAAAAAAAAAAACTCTGAAAACAACTACAAAATGTTAAATTTGTTATTTTTTGTATATGATGAAATGGTCTTTAACGAAATTTCATTTCCCCCAATAATTTTTGCTTCCAAGAGGGTGAAAACTAAAGGCTGCTCCCAGGCAAAAGACTGTGAAACTAAGCTGTAAGCTTCGAGCCACCACAGATAGAGACCTAAAGCTTGCACCTGATATGAATTCTACAAAATGAGATACCAAAAGCAGTTAATAATTTAAAAACTACAGGATTCCCCCATACAAAAACTATGAAAATTAGTTGTAACTTTTAAAAAGTAAGAAATTGAATGTTTTGAACTTTGCACAGGATATTTCAATAGCTGGCCTCTACAACAACAGCTACGAAAACTAATATAAACATTTAAATGGTGCCCAAGGCATGAGGTAACCCTTTAGTTAAAAATTAGCGGTAACTTTTGAGCAGTATACAAGTAACTAGTTGCCTACGTTCTCTAACAACAACCACCGAAAGCAACACAAAGTTAAAATTAAAAAAAAGCGCCCACTGCATGGGGGCTCCTCTTAATTTGAAAACTAGCTGTAACTTTCGAGCCGTAAGAAATACAAATTCGAAATTTACAGAAGATATATAGTTACTCTACAGCACAAATACCAAAAACTTCAAAAAGTTTGGACTCAAATAGTGTTCGATACATGGGGGCACCCTTTAGTTAGTTGAAAAATCAGCCATAACTTCCGCGCAGTAAGAGCTAGAGAGCTGAATGTGTAGTTGTCTGACTACTACAACAACAAATAATAAAACAACAAAAATTTTAAATCTAAAGGGTGTTCCATACAAGGGTCATCCTGCAACTGCTAAGTGACATGGATTGAGTCAGTTGTACGGTAGTACGGAAACCTTGCTGTACGAGTCAGTCTCATGCTGATCTAAATTTATCTCATATTTCTATTTTGTTTCATTTTCTTACTTCGTTTATTTTAATTTGGTACCGCAAAGTATTTCGTGTATCTATCGAAGGATTTGAAACTAAGCCTCAGCATCAGCCTCCGCAACAATTAGAATCTAGGCAATAATAAGCAATCTATGCAGAGAGTAATTTTTGGGTAATTATTTTTTCCCACAAATTTAGCATGATTTAAAAACAAAATATTTTTTTTTTATTGTTAATTTTATGTAGTACTTTTTTTCTGTCTTTCTGCCACCTTCTGAAATAATAATTTGTACAGCATTTGAAAAATATGCAAATGTAGACAAATTAAAGAAACAAATTACAGACAGTTGCAAAAAGAACAAAAAAAAAAAACTACACTTCCATAATTGAAATGACGACAATTTCAAAAACTAAAAAAAGAAAAAGAAGAAGAAGAAACACATGGTTAATCATTATGAAGCAAGAAAAAGAAAATAAATAATAACACCGTTTTAAAATGAAACACAAAGCAACATGACAAATTATGAATAAAAGACAAATTAATCTGCGAGATGATAACAAAGGAAATGAAAAGAAAATCACTATGATTCGCAGCCGCCAACTGCTGCGGAAGATACCACCAACATACACACAAAGAAAATCACAAAGGACACCACCACCCAACAAATGAAAATAAAAAGAAAACACATACCAAAAGCAAAGGAGCTGAGTTTCAACGGCGAGTTAAATGTAAAAAAAAAACATATTACAAATAGTATTTTATGCTGAATATATCAAAGAATAAAATAAAATAGAAAAAAATAAGAAAAGGAAAACATCTTTATGGCAAATGTTCATAACGACGACCACCATGACAAATAGACACCATCAGCCAAAAACAGTTGGGCGGACAGACAGACAGACAGACAGCCAGAATTCAAGCGGAGCAATAAAAGATGAGTAGAAATAGTGTTTATAATAAAATTAAGTATAACAAGATACATTATATAAATATTAAGGGTATTCAGAAAGGGATCGTAAAGCTTTTTGCTTTAAAAAATAGTGCCTCACTTTCACCTTAAATATCAGCTGGTTGTGTTCGAAATACGTTTCAATAGTGAATTTAATTTAGCAATGATGCTGGTGTGCATTTGAATGGATACGCCAATAAATAAAACTCCCTGATTTGGACTGATGATAATTTTCGAGTGTATGTTGAGTTACTGACTGCTACATCTGGTAACTCCAAAACTAGCTGTTTAGAGTGCTTTATGGATTGGTAGAATCATTGGTACGTATTTATTTTTAAACCGAGGGGGTTGCACTCAATGCCTGTTACAGACAGTTTCGTTCATCAATTGAACAACAATGATGTGCAGAAGCTGGGGTTTCGTGTCACACAGCTCGTACCTTAATTGTTATATTAAAGAAAACGATGGAATCTGACTCCTAGATATTGCATGATCATTAACACCGCTAGATTATTCTCTGTGAGCATATGTACTAATCAACCCAAAACGATTGACCATTTGGAAGGCAACCTTCGTCACATTACTGCCGATGGATGGCCACAAATGTTTAGTAAAGCTATAAAACATTTACTATGTACTACCTACGTCCAAGCTAGGCCTGGTGGTTATATGCCAGATGTTATATTTAAATTATATTGGCAGAAGATTAGCTTTCGAATAAAGTAAATTTTATGTCAATTAAAAAATTTCATCATTATTTGATTCCATTTCAAAGTTCTATACCTCCAAATAAAATAGTTTTCATGAGCCCATTTTTTCTAAAGAAAAAAAAAACGTGACCACTACTTTCTTATTGACTTTTATTTTGGGTAAAAGCAGGCTTATAAGCAACTAAAGCTTATACAGATTTACATGCATACAGTAACCAAAACAACGATTTGACAAAAACGCTAAATTGCATAAGAGCATATTTTAAGGTTATGTTTGCTCAACGAGCAAATTTAGTTTCATTTTTCCAAACTTTTTACAACATCAATTAATTGTTTGCTGCAAATTTTATATTTGCTTATTAAGCAAACATAACCTTAAAATATATTATTGCTAAATTGTTCTGTTTTTTCTTTCCCTTGGTATTTGTTAATGTATACGTATGTATGTGTGTGCATTAAAATTTAATAAAATTAAATACCACATTTCTACTACTTTTTAAAACTAAAAAGTGAGTATTATATTCGTAATTTTCTAATTAAGATTTTTCCTACTTAAAATTTTTTTGCAAACAGTTTAGTTTAATTTTGCAAACTCTTTAGTTACGCCAACACTGTGACAAACAAAATTAAAGATGTTTTCGTTTTTGTAATAAAAATAAACTGTTTTAACACCCATAGTGCGTTTAAATGCATTCCCATAAAGTAGCAACCTTTTATTACAAATAGTCACCAAACACATGAAGAAAATAACAAACTGATTTCAAGTTGAGATTTTTAGTTTCTTTGTGAAGCCAACAACAATAGTTACCTTTTAACCTTTCGTACAATGTAACGCAGCCCAGGAAAGAACAAAGTACTCTTTGGCATCCATTTCTTTTCAAATTTATTTTCTTCAAAATTTTTTCAAGTCTACAAAACAATTAAACGAAGACAAAAAAAAAAAAAAGAAACGGCACAGCAGGGTATAGTGTATCATATTTTGTGATGATTGTAAAAAGGATCTTTTGTGCTTCACTGTTGCTCTCAGCGTTGCCATTTTCGTATTTTCGCAACTAGATTTGGCTGATCTCTTTGTATTAGAGCTTTCAAATTTTTACAAGATATGATTCATAAAATGCTGTTTACCATATTTTATTTAAAGAAATGCTTTTTATATATTTATTTTCTTGAACTAAAGGTCGTCTTTTTTAATATTTAATTATTTTTGTCGATATTTCGCTCTCCTTCGGATAGCTTCTTCAGGACAATAATAATAATTTTATATATGTATATAAAAACAGGGGTTGAAAAATCCAAACAAGAAATGCTTTTTATTTTAGTTTATATGCACGTTAATCTTTGCGGGTTAACTAGCAACCATTCCAATAAATATATGTACATAGTTTTTAAAGGCCGACTCTGTTAAAGCGTTAAATTTGATGAGTTCAATAAAATAATAAAACTAGGAAGTATAAAAATCTCATGTCGTTTACTCATATTTTATAAATTGTTCGAATAAAAAGAGCAGAGGAAAAATGTTTTAGGACTTTTATTTTGAACATTAACCCCTCTTTTACACACGCAAGTACAAGTGCAAGTAAGTCATTTTTTTTACTAATACCATCATACTTCTGCAAATTGTGAGCTCACTTGCAAGAAATTTCGATTGACAGTAATTTTTTTGACTTTTTTGTAGGTAAAATGACAAAAAGCAATAAGTTCATATTTTAATTTTAATAGATAACTTACAAGGAATGATTTTTTTTTATCTTACATACCGAAAAATAAGATATAAAAATATGAAAAGGTTTAAAAAATATGGCTTTTACGGATTCTTAATATAAATTTACTATTTATTTGAAAAAAAAAATGCTATTCTAATAATTTGCTTCCCCATAACAGTACGTATGACAATACTTTGGCAACCCAGCCATTCAAAAGTGTCATGTAGACGGCCAAAACCAGAATAAACAATACACAAAAAAGGCAAAAAAAAGTGGTTTTTAAATATAAAAATTGGAACAGTAATTTTGTAGTTTTTCCGCATAATTGTTTTATTATTATTGCTTTCATTTAATTCTTTCATATTGTAAGGTAAAGCAATTTTCTTTAAGACGATTTTCTTTGATGGCATTTTGAAAAAGAGCTTGCACTTGTCTGTGTAAACAACCAAGCAAGTAGCAACAGCTTTTATTGTCTCTGTAAGTTGTTGTTTGGTTGTTAATGTGTACACAATACTTGCATGTGTAAATGGAAGGTTAGCATTCTTGTGCATGTTTTTTCTGGCAACACTGGTTTCACTGCTTTCACTTTGTTTTTGCCTACAAACGAATGTGTGTGTGAGTGTGTTTGTTTGGTGCTTAAAATGCCAAAGATAATTTGTAACACAAGCAAATTAGACAGGTGAAAATCTATTTTGAATTGAAAACTGCAGCTTATTATTAAATTTTCTAGAAAACAGTTTTGTTAAGAAAATACAAAAAAAAAACAACAAATAGTCTTTACTCTTGTTAGAGTGTTAAAAAGGTCAAATTACCAGAGTTTAATTTCTTTGTAAAAAAGTGGAAATTTTAATAGAAAAAGGTGCAAAATTTTTGATTCTGGAAATTTTATTTTCTTATTATTCAAACCTAATAAACATTAACACCGGTATTCATAAAAAATAAAACATTGTTGAAACACATTTTAGAACAAATTTTTCATATAAAATTTGTTTTAAAATGTACTTCAGCAACGTTTTATTTTTTATGAATTCCGGTGTAAGCATATAAGCATAGTCAAATTCATTCTTTCGGACTGAATAAAACAATTTTCAAATATTCATTGATAACCAATTCATATGATTTGATTGGAAAAAAAAAACAGCTCAAGGTTCTTAGTACAGGACATGTATGCACTTAGTGTGGGCAAAGGCCACACTTAGCTTGGGTTTGTCTATCAACCCACTATTGTCCAATATGTCGCTCTGAGGTCAGAAAGTTTGCTCTTAATCAAATTGCTGGATTTTAAAGACGTGGCACACCTCTTCTTTTTTCAACGATTAAGATTTTTGTTATAGAAACATTTTGTTCTTGCCACATTTTTCATGCAGTTACCCATAATTACGAGCATTGAAAAGAGAAGAAGTAAACAAAGCAGCAATTGTGTAGCTCGTGCTTTTTGTTGTTGTTGTTGTTGTTGAAAAAACACTAGTTAAACGCATGTCTGCTTAAGTTTTAAAGCCGAGGCATACCTTTTTCATTTTTAAATGAAATGAACATCATCACGTTATCGTTATTAAACCGAAAGGTCTTGCCGGTACCTCTATCAGTTAATTCTCTGCTCTGTACATTCGTATTTGAATGAATGGTCTTTGTTTCCAATCGCTTTTGTTGGCTGGTCGGTTTGATGTTTAATGGCATAAAATCGAAAATGAATATGGGGAAGAGAAGAGAAGATAAAAAAGCAAATCGTTAATGCACAACTTAGCAACACAAGTTGGTTGGTCCAGATGAAGGATGTTTTTAAGTGCAGCTAATTTAAGTGAATATTGTACGGTGAAAAAGTTTGAGGTCTCTGTTTAAATTTATAATAAACTAAATAAACGAGCAGAAAAGGCGAATTTGCTCTGAGCTGCAAAAAAATCAAATTAATACAAGCAAGGAACGATTGTCATTATTACATACAAGTTTTTTTTTTTATTATTAATTTTATGAAGTACAAAACAAATTGAACTTCATTTGTTAATCAGGCTAAACTTTATTATTTTCAGGGCAAATAATTTTGCTGACAAAAATATTATGCAATCATAATATTCTTGGGAACAAGTAGCATCATCTAGTTTTGAAGACCACCTCGCTGTCTTCACTCGTTTACGGCTACCGTTCCAAAAATAATATATTTATACATTTCACCCCCCCCCCCTCCATCGTCCACATTGATTCTATGATGTCATGAGAGCAGTGAAATGTATGGCAGGCCCCAAATCATTTTTAGGGTTCTGCGCTCAGCGAGTGAAAACGGAACCCTCCTTGTGTTGAGACTTCGTTGTCCGTCCGTCACAGGCGTTTTGAATCATGTTTTTAGGTTACAATTTTTATTTTTAACGTAAGGTTACAAAAGCCACTGCAAAAGACTTAACGTGTAACAGGGGCTTAAACAAAACAGTACGAGGAGTTTCCTTTTCCTTACATTTTACCAACATTCATTTGGTAAGAGCAAATTGTTGGCTGCGTCAAAGCTGCAAGCCGCAAAAGTGAAGTGTAAAAATAGCCATCACACAGAAGAGGGAAAGAAAATTTTTGAAGCTTTACCAAATTGTCAAAATTATATGCAACCTGTATGTAGTTATGAGCAGGTTGTGTGCTGGTGAAACTACTTATTATTTTTATTTAAAGTATTTTTATTTAAAGTACATACATATGTACATACAATTTATTTTCTTTAGTTTTTTGCTTTTAAAAATTTAAGAATTGCTTTTAAACAAACAGAGTGCTTACGACTGAACGCATAAATTTATAAGGGCTTTAAAGTGCATTTTGGTAATTAAAATGTGGTGACAAAAGTTATCAGCCGCTGTGATAATGTCTCTACAAACAATATTGTTAAAAAAAAAAAAAAAAAAAAAAACTCTTAATATTTAACACTTTAGGAACCTGCAGGTATCTTAATCAGAAACGGCAAACTGTTAGTAAACAAGTCGAGCTAATCGTGTAAAGAGTGCAAAATAAAATGAAATTTAATATTATCTTTATACATAAACATGTCGTTTGTTTTTTTGTTTTGTAGATACTCAAGAATGCATGATTGGTGTATGTTTATCTACCTTGCTGGAGTTCAAAGTAAAAAAAGCACTTTACTACAGTTGCGGCAGAAGAAGGAGGCACACACACACACACACACACACACACTTACTATATCGTCTGATAGTGAACAATAAATGTTAACCAAATATAAGAAAAATATCATCTATCAACTTTTACCACAATCAAAACCACCCTTAAAAAATTTGTCAAGGAAAACCGAATTAACAGAAAATAGAAATTTTTATTTTTTTTATTTTTGGGGGGAAAACAGCAGTTAAAGAAAAAACCTTCCTTTTATTTGATACAATGAAAAGCCTACAAATAACAAGATGATATAGACTATTTATCAGACAATTATTGTGCGAGGCAGATTGCAAAAGAATGAAATCGTTTTTCATTGCCGGATTCCTGAGCTGGTGGTGGTGTCTCTATTCCCCGCTTTAGGCTACGAAATTAATGTGGGTCCGTTGTAGCAAGTTAGTATTTTTGCATGTGCCTGCATCCTCAGTTGCTACTGCTTCGGTATGAAATTTATCGTTGATAGAACGATTACGTACATAACGGCCTGTTCCTCAATGCCGCAAGAAAATGTAAACAATCGAAATGTAGTCGCTCGATTTCCAATCAATTTGGATACCGCTATTTCGACAGCTTGCGTTGTTAAATGTTTGCTATTTATTTCAGAGACATACCAGATGGCTAAATTATAGTATTGGTTGATTTTTTATTCAAGTATTGAACAGAAAACTACTTAGTTGCTCCTGTGTAACTACAACCCTTCTTAAAACTGATCAGTTGTATCTGACAAGCCAAAGCAAGTACATACATTATTCACAACAAATTAAAAAAAAACATACATTTTAAAATTTAAACACCACAATTGAACTCTTTGACACACTCAAAGCGAATCCATTACAGGTGCCCGCATCCCAATTCGCTTCTATATTTTTCCACGATTTTATCTTCTGAGTTGTCAAAGCTGATATCAAACGACAATAAAACTTATGACGTCTCGAGAGAAAATGTTGGAGCGAATTGAATTGCGACCACCTATACTTGATTCGCCTTGGACATATTGAACACTCCACACATTCCAGCATTTGTTCGCTGGCAGCAACTGTTCCATTGCAGATTTTTACCACATAAAATAAAAATTAAAAATATGTGGATTGTCCAGTTTTATTTCCCGCTTTTTAGCAAATAAATATAAAATATTTTGTATAAAAACTCTCACTCGATAGCAAAATAACAACTGCTTTTGTCTTCCTAGTGCTGGCGACACGATCGAAATACAGAAATCGGATTTTGTATAAAAACACTTATGTCCTTTCGACTTGTCGATAGAGTCGTCGTTTGAATAAAAGAACATCATAGAGGAACCCAGAACAGATTTCTTTCGCTTAGAATGTGAACAATCGCACGACTTCGACATTGAGGAACAGGCAGTTAAACAAGAAATATGAGGCGGCTAACTGCTTGCAGTTCTCTGATATATACCGAAGTATGCCAATATAATAATAAACAATTTTGTGTATTGTAGTATTTTGCAAAGCTGCAATTCACCGTTTTTCTTAAGGACAAATTTCGAGGAACACAGTCCTTCAAACCGCCTGTTTTACACTAAGTGGTGTACGGAGACATACACATTTTTATGTCAACAATATTAAATATGTATGGGTACATATTTATCTTTGGAAGTGTGTATGCATGTACAGGAACATCCTTTTGGCATTTTATTTGTATCTTCAAAAGTACGCTCGCACACACACACACACACACACACATGCATATCTACTCCAAATAAGTAAACAAAAGCAAGACGAACTTGGAGATACACTTCATATGTACAAAATGTTTTTACTTTTGAGTTTTATGTGTGCAGTATCTTTTTCAAGTCATTGCTGCTGATGTTGTTGTTGCTGTTATTGCTGTTATTGGTGTTCATCTTCTTCTTATTGATGACGATTTGGTTTTTGTTTGGCTTCCTTATTTATTTTAAGTACAGGTTTGATTGTGTGTGTGTTTGTTGTTCGGTGTTCATGTAAGCGAAAGTCCCAGTGGTTTAAGGGGACGACTTAATAGTGTTAGGGCAACAACCAGAAAGAGAAAAACATTTATAACTGCTATTTTTTTTTTATGTCTATCCACAAAAATCATCAGTATTTCAGATTCCATGGCAGGATTTTCCGTTTCAAAAATTATTTTTTCTAAAATAAGAGACTTTTGAGGAGGCTGCTGCAGACACATTTTCATAACTTTGGAATGATGTATTCGATTTTATTGCACAATCAGCTCCATCATGAATATTCCCACAGAATTTGTTTCTCAACGAAAATATTTTTATAGTTATCTACAGAAAAGATTGCTCTAATCAGAAATTTCTTGGGAACAACAAGCAAGAAAGGGTGGCATCTTCTCATTATGAGGACACATGATCGTTGACTCTTTAGTTTTCATTTGTTTGCAATCAAACAAGTCAAAGTTTTTTTCATCGGCTCTGGGGAAGTTAGATAAAAGCCTGATAAAGTCATTACCAATTAGAAATCCAAATTCCCAGTTTTATTATAACTATATCTATAAAGATGCATTCAATAGAGCTACAATGAGATCTTATTTGTGAAAATGTTTGAATAAATATGTTTTGTTCCAGTGTCTGAATTTAGGAAGTGTTTATGTGAGTGCAATTTTTTCTTTATCAAGAAAAAAAAAATTATTAGAATTGATTGAGACATTTTCATATCAAAGAATAACAGGGCTCCGTTTTCACCCTGTGAGTATGGAACCCTGAAAAAGCTAAGACCACATATTGCTTTGCAAATGCAAGACCAGTAAAAACAATTGTATCAAATTTATAAAATTGCTTAAAAAGACTTGGATGCCAAAATTATTCACTTAATAATAAGAACCGCTGTACTTGGGGATGCAGAGTACCTGAGTAGTTCTTTGGTACTCACTCAGAGGGCCTTAAAAATTGTCCACTTTTTCTTATTCTGGTATATTTCATGATATCTCAATATTTTTAATAGTAACATTTTTAATAGTAAGAATTTACCTCCTGATTCATGGGCCGCTACACATATTCCATTCTGCAATATTTTCAAAAATAAATGTATAATCTTTAACTCTATATTTGCAAAAAAAAAAAAAAATAAAAAATTTTGTGTCTCCAACTGCTTTCCATATTCGCTTATTGGTTGCCTAAAAGAATAATGGATTTCGGACTATATATTGTGCCTTATAGCACTGTGGATATGATAAAAACTTGTCAAACCCCTGGGATGTCTTCCAGTGCATTCTTTTATCGGCTTTTGTGTACGAGTATGTGTATTTGTGTATGTGTATTTGTACTACAGTATCTAAAATGTAATGTTTACTTTATCACAATGAAGTAAAACATCATTTCATTGTCGATGTATGTATGTATGTTATTTTTGTCTTTTTATAGTATTCTGTTGAGTTTCTGTTGGTTTCAATTTATTTGTCTTATAATTCTTTCCCAAAGAGAGGGCAAGAGATAAAAGATTTATTGTTGGTTACGAGCTCTTGAAATTGTTTGAGAAAACTGGTGAGCGATAAGAGCGAACTATAAATGTGTTGATATATATAAGAGGTTTAAATAGAGTTTGTGGGCTAAGCCAGAGGGCCTTGGTAAATGTGGTAATTAACTGAAGATTATTTTCAAATCTCGAATGATCTGATATGTGCATTACACTTGCCGTTTTGCAATAGAATTGTCTTTCGAACTAGTTAAAAGTAAGAAAATAGCGCACATCTCTAGTTTTTGGAATAGAACATTTTCTTAAATTTAAAATTCATACATCCATATGTAGTACATAATTGCAAAAAAAGGCCCCATTTTTTTGCTTGGAAAAATTTACTTTTCTCTGACTTATTGCATTGTGATGATAAGTTGTTGTAAAACCTGTTATTAAATGAGAACAAAAGCAAGAAAAACTAATGTGTATGTTTGTTTTTGTATGTGTTCTCATGAAACAAACTAAAAGAGAGATACATACGTAATGTAATAAGAAGGAGAGACTGAATAGTGATACGGATGGTGGTTGTTTAAAAATTCAATGTGAGCATGTTGTCAATGAATACGAAAGGAAAATGAGTGTGATAACTGCTGGCCTGCCATTCGGGCTGAATGAATGGCGGAGCATGAAGTAAACAAAGATTTTATGTAAAAACTACAAGTCAGTTTTTGGCGGAACTTCGAACGTTTCACTTCAAGCGAAGACGACAGCGGTCGGTTTTGGAAACAAAATTTGACGCTTTAGATATAATAAATATTAATTTAATACGTTTTCAAATGAAGTGATAATAAAAAATAAAAAAAAAAAAATAGAATTATATTAAAATATATAAATCTTTGGAAACAAAAAGAAAATTCTTACAAAATGCAGTGATTTTTTAAAACCAATATCAAAATAAAATTTAGGGACCAATTGCATACACACATACCTATTTGTGTATACATACATAGTTCTTCATAAATAAAAAATACATACATATTTAATTTCATTTTTAATACAAAGTTAAGGCGCAAGTTAATTAAAGAAAATGTTTACTACACCCAGAAAATATAAAGAAAATTCTGCCAAGGATGCATCAGAATATCCCAGTTCCCCCCGCCACAAGAGTCTAATAAATATAAATGCCAATACAACTGGGGTGGCAGACACATCCCAACACAACAGTACAATAGTATTTGAAAATGGCACTTTGTTTGGCAACATCTCCAATGACAACAACAACACCACTGTGTCCTCATCAAACGTTGCTAAATTAAGCGAAACATCAACAAATCCTACAATGGCAGACACAGATACATATCAAATAATACCGAATATAGTGATTAATGGAAGCTGTAGTTCAAATAGTTTGAATCAAATTCACTGCGAAATCTCACCAGTCAATAATGAGGAAAGTGCTGCCATTGAAAGTACGGCATTGCTGGAGGCTTCAGCTACACCTTCGCCCGATTGCGATGAGTTTTGCCACAGCGATGAGCCAGCAGTTTTGCAAGATGAATTTGATCAATTTATATTGAATCGTACAACATCGGAGAGTAACATTTTAGAGTCCAGCATTTATAGTGAATTATACTTTCCACCCTCTTTGCATGGTGGTAGCATAGTTGGCATCAATGCGAATACTGGCACAGCAGGCGTTGTATATGTTGGTGGCGGCGGTGGTGGTGGTGGTGGTGGTGGCGTTAATGTTGGCAGCAGTGGCGGGCTCACTGCTGCTGCTACGGCTGCACCACAAACACCACCCAATACACGACAAACGAAACGAGCTAAACGTAAACACAAATCAAAAACTAAATGCTCTGCAACAGCAGCAACTTTGGTGGCTGCTGCAGCTGCTGGCAATCAACGTGCTTCACCTACACATTATCCACCACGTTATACAGCCATTTTCATGGACACCCATCATCATCATGCCAGTCAATTTGGCAACATGGTAACCACAAACCAGCATCATAGTGGCGGAGGCGCTGCCAATGCGTTGGGACAAATTGCAAGTGCGGCAGCGTCTTCGCCCTTTTTAAATGCACCTGTTGCTGCGGATACTGCTGCATACATGCAACAATTTCATTATTATCAACAAAGACCCATGGTCACCACCATGGCGCCCATGGCGGGGCATCACAGGCACCATAGGTAAGTGTTGGCAAGTAGTTAGCTCAACGAAATATTGGCTGAGTTGGCTCAGGCAATAAAAAAAATTTTATATTCAAAAAGAAATTCATTAAAAATTTGCATTTGTTTGTTTGTGGTTTCTTTCCACTTTTCCAACAAGGAAAAGAGCTGAAATAAATATCTCTATTAATTAATATTAATGAACAGGGAAATTTTGTAGCAAAATTAGCAAACTAAGTAACTATTATCAAAATTTATGGCAGCAAATCAAAGTTATATCTTAAGATTTTTATTGATACGCTCAATCAGTTGAACGGTTCACAATACCGGTCGGTCGATTAATGTAAAGCAAATAGACTCCGCTCTCATTTATTTGGACTCCTAATTTAAAATTTACTCTACTTAATATGCTTGTTGTTCCATTTATTCTAACTGTTGCGGTGGCTGAGTGTCTTCATTTGCTCTTTTATTGGACAGTTTGAGGCAAAAGTTTTATAGACACATTTTGTCTGTAAGTGTGCGAGTAATTTCTTACGTGACAGCTATTTCTGGCAAAGAAAAATTGTAGAAGCACAATAAAAATGAATATTAATTTTCATCAAATTATGCAAACTAACACGACGCGTTAGTCGTCCAAATGGGTGCTGAAGAGACATGGGGCAGCTTTGAAACAGCTAAGATTTAAGTTTTTTTTTGTCTTTTATTTATGTTATATTTATAGCAAATCTCTCGTGGAATAGGTCTCCTTGTTTTATTTTTATTTATGTTCGATAGCTAATTTGATATCGAATACTGCAATTAGAGCCCAGTGGTGTCAAGGCTGTGTGGCAAGCCCCAGAGCGGTACTCATTGTGTTTACTCCTTTTTTTAACTCCTTTCAATCAACATTAATTTAACTTTATAGACGAACTATATGGTTTACAATTGCTAATTAATATACCAATATTTGAGATAAATTAATGATCAAAAATCGCTGGGCACGGCGTAAAGCTTGAAACCGTTGTCATCACTGTTACAATAGCAACAAACACAAACAAATCAATTGGAACTGAATTGGATGTTGGTGAGAGAATATAAAACATATTCCGAGCAATAGAAAAAACAGCGATAAATGGGAAAGTTGATCAATATAATTAAATATGTATATGTTGACCATATACAATTCGCCATGACCTGGGCTTGAAGCAATTTGAATGCTGATGAGCTTCGTGGGGGACGTGAAACAGCCAATAACTCTTCAACTTTACTTTTCTTGTCTGCTTTAAAAATTTCGATCACTACAATTTTATTACCAAGAAATCTTTCTCAATTCTGAAAAACGCATTTCGCTTAAAATTTGCGTTTCGATTTGAAAACGCCACACAGGTGTTCTGGGAAACGAAAACGCTAGAAAGCTGGCGTTTTCAAACCTCTAGTGTATACTGAAACGTTCTGGTCATTTTTATTTAAACTACACTCGAAGCAGAAAATAAAATGATGTAAAATTTAAATTTAATATGTTTTATTTTTATTTGAAGAACAAATTTTAAAATTTTTTTGCTATTTTAAATAAAAATATGCAATTTAAAATTTTTCTTTGTGTTTGTCAATCAAAAAAACAAAATTTATTGTTTGATAGATCTTTAATTGAAGAATTTTCTGAATAACTTTTTCTATGTACATATATGTTTTGTTATTATAAAACATATGTTTTTTATTTGTTCGAACATAATTTCGAAAAACGCAAAACGCCAGCAAATCGCTTCGTTCTCAGAACATGGTTAAATGCGTTTTGCTATTTAAGAACGATTTGCGATTTGAAAACGCAGCGTTTTTCAGAACACGGGTGAATAATTAACAATGGTTTTAAATAATTACATCCTCTAGCCGTAATTTTTCACTTGTGTTGATGATTTTTAAAATATGCTGTTCCAGAATAAATTTCTTTTCGCAATAGATTTCTAACAATAAATCGTATCTCTTCCACCTGACGTAATTGGACATGAATAATAAAGAAAAGGTAATAAAGCAAACGTTTAAAAACTGAATACCTTCAAGAGTGTAAATTAGCTGCCTTTGAACTAACACAAATTCCCACAGAGTACTGTATGTTTTTCTAATACAAACCATAATAAAATACCTATGAAATTTTGTTTTCAACACAAACACACGAAACGAAATTCATTTCATTTTAGAAAAACCAGCGGATAATTTTGATAATTTTTCACTCACTTCTTTACAACATTTAAAATTCGATTTAGTCCAAACTTTTGAGCTGAGGTCATGGATTCGGCCAGTTATTGTGGTGGTTTAAATTACATAAAAGAATATTTGTATTAAATCTTTCATCAAATCTAGATCTATTATTAAGCACGATGTTTATTAAATTATGGCAATATTATTAATGATCTTTGATATAATGGCTGCTTGTGCTTTAAAGTAAGCTGGTTTAATTGTACGATTTCTTTAGAGAAGAAGTAAAAAAAAATAAAATAGTTTACGTTCACTTCTTCTCCAATTCCCAAAACAGACCACACTTTAAGCAGTTCATGACCTTAAAACATAAAACAGAAAACAAAACGTAGTTACATTAATTACATTTCAGACCAGAAAAGATTACCAAAACACATTTTCCTATTATAAAGTTTATATTGTCAACATTAAGCGTTGCTTATAAGATTTTATGTAAGAAAAAGAAGAGGAAAAAAAAAGAACTGAACAAAGTTACAAATTACGAAAATATTCAAATGGCTAAAATGTCAAGTTTTTAATAATTTTCTTGGTAATAATTATACGGCTTAAGAGCTCCATGAAGAAAAAAAACCCTTAAAAGTATTTAAATATAAAAGAGCTTGACAATGTCGTATTTAGAATTGTAATTGGCATGCTCCATCTTATAGCTGGAGCAGACGGACGGACACGGTCATAAAAATGATACTACGAAAGAAAAAAAAGGGAAAATGCTGTTTTTTATTTGGCTTCTGACAGACCCTATTTTCAAATGTTTAAATGCTTGATATCCATCCATACCAATACTCTGACACTCCACAACAAATTCAAAACAACAACAAAAAACATTTTTGGTTTTTTTTTTTTTTTGGAGGGTCAGCTCAGCAGAGCAACAACAACAACAACAACAACAACAATGAAATGCCCATTATAATATTTGAAATACACAAAATACCATAATAAACTCCAAGTGGAGATTTCTTTAATACGAGTTCCAAGCAACAGACAGTGAAATAATACTGCTCTGGCTGCCAGGGCGCAAACAATACTTACTACTCATGCAACATCAAAAGCACTTATTGCCACACAATACAAAAAGCCGAAAAAACAATCCCAAAAACAACAAGACACAATTATTCAAAGCGTCATACAACAATGCCAATGATATGTTTTTTTTTTTTTTGCTTTAAGTATCCCCTTTTAGTCTACAATATCACAAAATCCATCTAGATTTCAGGAAAATACAAAAAAAAACTCAAGATGTAGTTGATGATGATGATGATGACGATGAAGAGGATGATGTGGAGGAAAGAAAAACATGTCACGCATGCAGCAAACTAACAAAACAATTGGCAGTTTTTGGTAGCAAGCATTTAAATAAAAACTATCAAAGAAAACAGAAAAAGAAGAAGAAGAAAAAAACATTCAAGAAAGCGAAGAAATATTACAAATGCGTAGCTTTTGTATTTAAAACACTTAAGAAATCCTCAACTTGCAAGTAAAAAAAAAACAAACAGAAAAAGTGAAAAAAAACTGCCAAGAAAACGACAACATGGAAATGGAGCAGCTTTTGTTTGCCAGACATCATGCATGCATATAGGGGTTATTAGGTATTGGGTGGGTGCAAAAATTATTTCGCTTTCGAATTGTCTTAGGTAAACCTGCTGGCAGCAGGGTTGCTTTCGGGAAATTGCAACACGTGGCAGAAAAAGACGTTTTAGACAGTTGCACAAATAAAATATAGGACCCAAACATTTTTTTTAAAAATTGTTATTAATAAAAAAAAAAAAAAACCGAAAAAAATGTAACTTCAAACAAAAAAATATTTGTTGAAAAAACAAATTAGGATTTTTTGTGTTTTGTTCCCGCAAATTTTGGTTGGAATATTTTCTTTTTTTTACCATTGCCTTTTAATAGCCAATAGAATATAAAGTTGAATATGTGAAAATTTGTGTAAACGATTTAAAGTGCCGGGACCACGATGTCACTGGACATCATTTATTGGCATAAAAATACTAAAAACAAAAACAAAATTTTACAATTTGTTATTTTCTTTCAGGATAATATTTATAATTAAATTGAAAAATGTGGAAAAACGATCTGAAGTTGCAGAAATTGGTATTTCAGAAAACTTTTGTTTTTATTTATGATTTTATTTGATATTAGCTCTGATGACCTTATAGCGGATTTACATTTACTCACAGCATTGAGATGTGTGCTGAAGATGTTGAAAATTGAAAACAGCTGTTTACATTACATTTTCAACATCTTTTATCTGTCAAATATTATTTCACGTGTCTGAGCAAACTAAAAAATATTACACAACACAAAGTATTTTACTCTCTTTTACTATAAATAAAAGTATTGTATTACTAATTTTATATTATGTTTAATTTAATTAAAATTTACTTACATTGTTTGTATACGCTCACTGTAAAAATTTTTGACACTTGTATATTTTCTAGTGATGGTATGAATTTTTATCAGTTTTTTTTAACTTCTTTTTAGTGATGACATTAAAATAATCGAAAGATATTGAATACAGGAAAATGAGAAATGAACATCTTGTAAAGATGTTGAGTTTTTTTCATATAGAATTTGTATAGGAAGATGTTAACATCTTGCCGGAATGATGAAAGATGTAAGATGTGAGTAACTTAGTGTAAAAAGCCTATTACGTTATGCTTAGCAAAATATTGGCAATTTTAAAATTAAAATATAAAATTCAATCGGAGGTTCATTTGGAAAGTGGAAAGGTAGAAGGTGGAAAAATCTATAAATATTCTTCTAACTCGCGAAATGATCACCAGTGCGTCATATTTGCAAAATGTGTGTGATTCAGCGCAAATTAAAGAAATTTTTAGTGAATATCTAAATAATAGTATGTTTGTTAAATTTGACTAAAACTTTTTCCCTTACCCAATATTACGCTGCCTAAATCTAACAATACAGTAGCTTTAAGAAAATAAAAAAACACTTAAAAAAACTTTAATACTCTGAAACATATTTTTATGTCACTTTACGAGGAAGCTGCTTAAAAAAGTTGGTTTTATTTAAGTTTTACTAAAAAAAAAGAGAATTAATATTTCTCAAGATCTTTATGAAAGATTACAGATTTTCTTTAAACCCTTTCCCCACTTCAATTACCAGTAACTAAAAAAACAACAGCTAAAACTCTAATGCGAAAATATAAATTTGTTTTAACATGTTTTTTATGTAAATTCCAGCTAAACGTTTTTCATTTGTTCTAAATTGCTTTAAACAAATAAAGAAAATATTTTTATTTCTTACGGCGGCGACCCCTGTGAAAGAACTACAAACTTATTTCTTTCTAAATCAGGTCAGTTCTGTGTACTTTGCTCTCCTTCCATGGATGCCAAGACGTCTCCACGAACACCCTCGCGTTCTTTATTTATTCATTTGTTAAAATAAAATTAATTATTTGTAATGTGTTTGTGAATGCCACATAAATATGAAGTGATTGATAGATTAAAGATTATCTCTGTTGAGAAAACTTTTCGTTTTGAGTGAATGTTTTTGTTATATGTATAATAAACGGTTGCCTGGATAGAATAGAACTATTTCCGGTTGAGGTTTGTTGTGACAGACACAATTAAACAAATGGTATTTTGGTTTGAAAGCAAAATTACATGACGAACAGTTGTGGTTAAGGGAATTCAAGATTTGCGCAAAGTAAATGTGTTCGAAAGTGTATGCGAAAGTAGCTCAGAAAACAGCAGGACTTTATGCAAAGTATAGAACACTTTTGTTAAGTGAGACGATATGCGGGGAGGGTCACTTGCTTCGAGCCGATTTCGTATAATTTTCATTTGGCCAAAATTTAAATTGCAAAATCCATGAAGAAAATGGCGATGTTTAAAAAGGGAAAATTAGAAACCTGCTCCCACACTTTGTGAGGTTTCTGGAAAAATACCTGGTTTTTGAGGTACAAAAAATTTAAATTTTTAGATAAAATTTGTGAAAAATTTTTACTGAAAATTTTAATTTCATTGAACTAAGGTATTGTAATACATTCATATTAAATTACTTTTTTACTTTTTTTTTAAATTACTTGAACTTGAGCCTGAAAAAGTAATTTAATAAAAATGTATTTTTGAATAATATTATTTTTGCATACACTTTCCCATGAATCATATTTTCAATGACTGTTAGACTTAATTAAGGTTCCATATCATTAATGTGCCGAATTATCTCATGCCTTAGCTTTTGAATTCCTTTTGGTTTATTGCAGTATACTTTTTTTTTAAATATATCACAAAAAAAGAAGCCCAACGGTGTCGAATCATATGATTGTGGCTGCCAATTAATATAGCCAGGACGTGAGATAAAGTGGCCATTGCATTTCTCTCGCAAAAGAGCCATTATAGAACGCTGGGACCGCCAAAAAGTTTGAAAATATTATTATCACTTATAGACAAAATTTAATTGGATGGTGGTGAGAGAATATAAAATATATTTCAATCAACAAAAAAATAAAAAAACAGTGATAAGAACGGAAAGTTGTCAATAGGATTAAATTCAGACAGTCAGTAACGAAGAATTCAGGTGCTGGGACGGCTATGAGTTGCTGCTTAAAAACAGTATACAATTAGTTATCGTGAAACAGCTATGGCATAGACCCCTTTCAGTAAGTCTTCATCTCTACTTTTCTTGTTTTCCTTAATAATACAGATATCACTCCAGTTTTATCACAAAAAAAAAATCTTTCTCAATTTTGAGGAAGTAAAAATCAAACTAAAAATTCTGATAAAATTATTAATAATTGTAAATCATATAGCTGAGTTATAAATTTAAATTCAGAGCCAATGTTTTGTGGACTGTGGACGTGGAAGTGGCAGCATCGTATTGGAGCCACATATCGTGCAAGTCCATATTCTAAACTTCTGGTCACAAGAATCTTGTTATCAGCTTGCCATAGCGAACACCATTTACGGCTTCTGCTTGGCCAATCTTGTAAAAGGTAATTTAATATACATAAATACTACGACCTTGCTGTTGCTATCACATTTTCTTATTTTTCTACAAATGCACCAATTCAAGCGGGGCCAGGGTACCCGTAGAGTCAAATGTGTCACGGACGGTCGAAAAAAACACTTTTTTCAGTATAATTCAATTATATATTTATTAAAAACAAAACAAAAATAAAAAGAATTCACACTTGTTAAACTTCACGTCGTTGCTCGTCCACGGTTGCGTACTAACTACGCATTTGTTGACAGGGTTGCCGTATGTGACAAATGTATAACCAATCCCCAGTAATTTTTTCTCTTCGAACAAACCTGTAGCACGCCTCCTTAGGGAGCTATTTTAAACAGATACCTCGAGAACAATTATTATTATTATTTTTTTTTGGTAAGTTGTCGTTTAGCTTTTTTTCTTTATGCCAAAAGCTATCGAAAAACACAATGTCACAATATAGATTGCTAAATCGGCCCACCGTAGTATACATTTAACATACGACACGGCTTAATATAACACTCTTACTTGTTTTAAAATAGAATTGCTTTTATAGAGTTATTCAAAATGTGAATCCTGTATAGATCATTTCGTTGCTTTTATATTTCAGAAATTATAAAATGAATCAAAAGCAACACTGTATGAGAAAAAAAAAATAAAATATTTTTTTTAAAAATCTAATAATTTTTCATCTTTTAATTAATCAAATATAATTTTGTTTTATGTTTTTGCACGATATTTTTTTTTTGCGTGTTATTTCTTGTAACACATATTCCGCGTAAAACCCGGCTTGGGTGTGAGTATATATCAATAAACAAATACGAGGGGGCAAATAAAATAAAAGTAACAAGTACTTGATTTATGACACCACTTGTGTGCTCGAATGCATCACATTCAAATACATATTTCGTGTTTAATTTTGTTTTTTTGTTATGCACACATAGACTTCAAAATAATATAAACCATACAAAATTGAAATAAAGTGTTAATTATAATAAACTAGATAAGAGAAAGCAGCAAAAATAATGTAATACAAATAAACATTTCTTTCCATTAGCTTGAGAAATGAAGCCTTCAATAACAGATATGTATGTACATTAGGGTGGTGCGATTCTTTTCTGTGTCGCAACTGTTAAAAGGTGCTCTTTTAAATGCTAAGTATACACAGAAAATTTCTGTTGGCACATGATCAATTAAATTATTTTATACATATGCAGATTTTGCTTATAAAAAGTAATTAGCGGCTTTTAAACGGTTTGTCCGATTCTAATAACATTTTACGCTACACTTCAGTGAGATGGTGTAAACTGCAGTAAAGTGAAGACTACTTGGAATTTTTCAATTAAACTTGGCGGAAATATTATTTAGAAGCCACATTCAGTAAAATATTCCGATCCACAGAAAAGCACTGAAAAAATTGAAAATTGATCAATAAATTAATTACAGACAGTCAGTAATGAAGATCTCAGCTGTTAAATGGCTAAAACTCAATAAAATAGTTAACAATTGAAGTGATCGTTGCTTTTTGAGAAGACAAGAAAAGTGGAGCTAAAGGCTTATTACCTGGGAAGTCTATTCACTACAAGCAATGCTAAAGTCCGTATGATACTTAATTTTTCTTTCATTAATTGGTATAGAATCGATAGAAAGAACCAAATATACAAAACCTAAACAAAACTGACATCTTTTTTTTAAGTGTTGCATTCTTTTTATTTTCAAGAAAGCGCTAGGAAATGAAAATGTTCAAAAAAAGAAGCGTTAAATCGCGAACCGCTGACACAGCAATATTCAAGTTTGAAATCTCAATTTTAAGTTCAAAAATTACATTTTTTTTACATAACCTGATTTTTTTATCGTTAACTTCAACAAAAATGTTGACAGATTTGCATTTATCTTAATATAGCTGAACTCTTTGCACATACTAAATTCTACTCTGTTTTCCAAAACCTAAACACATGCGAAGCAATTTTATAGCTTTCAGCTTTGCCATTGCAATCATTTTTTTAATATTTTGATTTTCCCTTAATTCCGTTTGACATTACGTTTAGGCATTAAAATTTTTATAAATTCATTTGTTCCTGTTTCTTTGAAAAAAATGGTAATGTTAAAGTTTTTTTCCTTGTGATTTGGTTTTGTATTGTCAAAAGTGCTACTGACCACTAATTTTCTTTTAATTTTATTTAATATATCTCTAAAATAATTTATTCTATTCTCTTTGTATTGTTTTTCGAAATTTTTTCATTTGATGTGGTTTCTAAAAATAAATGCATTACAAATATTTTTTTATTAGTTAATAATAAAGAAATTTATGTGATTAGGTTCTCATTAAAAAAAAAAATTGGAATGATAATTTTGCTGAGGTGGTAGCACTGGTTTATAAAATCTAAAATTGAGTGAGAGAAAATTTCACACGTACACGAAAGTTTGCGCCTTTTTTTTTTCATTTGGCCCTTAAGCAATTGCTGGAGTCTATGATGTGTAAGTCCATTAGCATTGTCCAGTGCCCAGCAGTTGATGCGTCAAATAACTGACTCGTTGGGTTATGACTGTTTTACGTCTGCCCCAACGATCATTAGCAGCTAATGTTAACTGTGTTGCAACATATTTTTACAATTCTTAATCTGGCTTTAGCTCAACTCTCTGCCCATTGCTTATGATCGACAAGGAAAAGTAATCTTTTTTAGCAAGGTGCTCAATTTGTGGTTTCGAAAAAATATGACGATTTCTTTCATTACATATTATAGCTCCACCCTAATGTACATATTTTTGTTAATCACTTTCCAATCGAGTACAAACGTTGCATAGATTCATAGGAAGAAACCTTTTTTTAAATATTAAATTATCTGACACCATCTTAAATAAAAATTGGGCAGACGTAAACAAAAAGAAAAAAAAAACATTAAAAATGAAATCATGTAAAGAAAATAAACCCGGTCTTCTGTGTATCTGCGACGATTGAGAAGAGACCATCAATATCAGCTTTCATAAACAACATGGTTCTCGTTTTTTTTTTCAAGGGAAATACATATGTATGTACAATGTACAGACTCTAACGTTTTTTTTTTTTTTTGCTTTTTTTCATTGTTTTCCCCAACATGAATTTCAAAAATGTTTAAGTACTTTCGGCAGTGTGTTTTGATGTTGCATCGAAAGATTTTGAACATGTGTGGAGAAATAGGGGTTTTTTTTACAAAATAGTTTTTTTTTTCATATTCGTTCCAAGAGAATGAATACTTTAAATTAAGTAATAGCCATGGAATAAATATCCAGAAAATAAAATCTTATTTGGCGGCTTAAAGCAAATATGTACATGTATTTATAAGCACCTGTGCTGCCAAGTTCATTTTGTATGAAATGCTCTCACTGTTTTGGTATTGTGGTTGTTGTAACTCACAGTATGGAATGATTCACTTTTTATTTTTGTTTCAAGAGATATTTTGAAGCACTTTAAAAACAGAAATAAAGAAGTAATTAAAGATTAAAAAGAATCTTAATTAGCTAAAAATTGGTGTTTTAAAATTATATAATTCTCTAGTTAGCGCCAACCATTCAAAATGGTTCATTGTTGTTTACAATAAATTAGTTTCAGCATATACATACATATGTAAATGTAATTGGTTTCGCTTAACTAAATTATGCCAAAGAATTTATTTGAATGCATCGAAACTTGTTTAAAATTAATTCATATATTTGTCTAAAATATTTCAAAGCGAAAAAAAACAGTTTAACTTAAAATCCCTTATTTGTTTATTGCACTCATTTATTGTAATTGAATTTTTTCTATTTCTTCAGTTCTATACTCGTATTATGTAATATTTGAAGCTTAAGGGTGTCTGTCGTCAATAGAAAATCACAGCCCTCCATTGAAACGTTTTTCTATTTTAATTTTCTCACCAACAAATTGTTTTATGTGAAATTTGTTTAAATCAGTTGTAAATGGGGTTAAAAGAAAACAAAATACATTCAGTTAAATTAAATTCCTTTTTATGTCTGCTGTTGCCCAAATACATACATAAATCTGGATTTTCTTTGCTGCGGCAGGAGAGTAGTTAAGCAGCAAAAAGAATTTTAGCAGATGTCTTAGGAAATTACTGAAAAAAGGGGTGGTATTGGATATTTTACGTGTAACAGCCAGTTGGCAACTGGCTGTATTGCCAGCTTGAGGATGAGTGTGAATTTGCGGTTAATGTATTGTAATTTGATATATGTAAGGAGATTTACTTGAGCCTGATAACGCAAAACAATGGCTGAAAATGTTCAGGCCCTTCTTCACTACTTGGAAATTAAAGACATTTGAATATGCTTACACACACACACACACACACATTTTT
Organism: Sturmia bella; assembly: GCA_963662145.1. Lineage (NCBI taxonomy): Eukaryota > Metazoa > Arthropoda > Insecta > Diptera > Tachinidae > Sturmia > Sturmia bella. The sequence continues at coordinate 15,813,604 of OY759172.1, read as the reverse complement.
GCATACACACAAACTGGGGAATGCAAAACGGCTGGGATGAAAAAAGAAATTTGTAAAAAATCGAAATGATATTTTAAGCTGTTATCACGTTTCCTTTGAGCTTGTTTATTTTGACAGTGGATACAAAACAAATCAGTGCTGTGCTGAAGTGCATAGATAAAACAATTATTCAAGGATTACTTTGGCTTTAAAGAGAAGAATATTAATTGAATGCCATTTGTGTAATTGCTTAAGAAAGTTGTCTTAAGCTGCAATGATACAAACAGTAATTTTTGTTTTTACTTTCAAACATTTATTTAGCTCTGTACATAAAAATGTTTCTTTTAAAAAATTTTTTTTATAAATGTTTGATATTTTATAATAATGATCAATCCAGGTCTGAAAATATACCTTACAAATGTTTTCTGTCTTTTTCAGCCGTCTCTATGCCGCCGACATTTCGTTAATGCTTATCAACTCATCAGTAGATTCGAAAAATTCCTAAAAAAAATGTTTACTGATGAGTTGGCTAGCATTAACGAAATGTCGGCGGCATATAGACGGCTGGAAAAGGCAGAAAACATTTGTAAGAACTATTTTTGTACCCGAATTATTACAGTTCAATTGGCTCTTAAAGCAAATCAATTATCAAGTTAATTTTTAAATGTAATAATAGCGGTTTTCACACCGAGCTTGTTAGTTTGTTAATCGTTAATAATCTCTTTTTTTTACGTATTTTGTTTTTGTATACTTATCGCACTATCGGATTAACATTTAACAAATTAACGAGACGGCATCCCTGCTAAAATAGTTGTTAGCTGGTAACTCACAATCAGCTGTTGCAATAATAAAATATTGCTAAATAAAAAAGTCATTTGTGATACATTTCTAAAAAATATTTGTGTTTTGGCAATTTTCGCGTCTATTGAAAGTAAGTATGTTTGTAAGTATAAATTGTGTCGGAACAATAAATCAGCTGACTTACTACGCAAGTTACCAGACTAAAAAAGTTTGAAAAAGGTTGCTAACTTTTACAAACAAATTAACAAGTTCGGTGTGAATACTGCTAATGACCTTTATTTTTAATTACAAGGAAGCAACCTCGAACTGAAACCCAATAAAGCAATTGACATGACGTCAACTGTTTACTACAAATTGTTAAATAACATCAACTGTTTTAAGCAGTCAAGGGTTTGAAGAATTGTTTTCTTCTTTGAAATAAAAATATTTTAGAAATGTTTTTGTGCTATCACCTGCAGAAACGACTAGTTCGATCATAGAACTTTTCTTTTCCTGAAGAAGCTTTTTCGGAATTGAAATTCAATTCGATTGAAATGAATTTCTGTGACAGTCCCAATAGACCCCATATGCATATTTATCCTTCTTTCCTATCCTCCTTCCATGTTAAATGTTAACACCTCCATATTATTTATTGGCGAACAGAACGCACGTTTGAAAATGCAAACTTATTTATGCCTCTGAACTGAAAAAGCAAATCTTGCATCTTTATTTTTATTTTCGAACGCAATCTCATCTTCAATATTTCATTTTAGCAGTTAGAAAAGTGTGTTCGCTCAAAACACTTTACTACAAACTTATTGGCTGTTCACATTTACGCTTTCAGCTAATTTATGAGCTGCTGCAGCATTTTGTTGTGACGCAAAATGCACTTTAAAAATTAACAAAAACAAAAAAAAGAAACCTGGTAAAGTTTTAAATTTCAGAATAGGACAAGAAGCAGAAGAAGAAGAAAATAAACTTAAAAACGATTTTGTTTGCCATAAATAATGCCAGTGTGTACGTAAATGTCTGAGTATGTGTAACAGTGTGTGAGTTTTGGAAAACAATTTTAGAATTTTACGACTCTGTGCAACATTTGTATGCATTTGTAGTTTCTAATGCCACATGCATTTTAAAACAATAAAAATTTCTTTATTTTTATGTGTTCTATGGTTTCTTCATATTGATTATTTTTCAGTCTGTATTCGATTCTTAAGAAATTCTTGGGAAATGTAGTGATATGGAGAGTTTTTTAATGCCTTTTGAGTTTTTGCTTTTTATTAGAAAGCAAACTAATTGAAAATCAATGCGGGTTATAAAACAGTTGTTTAAGGGTAATGAAAGGAAATGCATTTAAATGACACTTAAACTTTGAATAAAGTGATACAACATTGTGATATAAATTTGCTAGAAATAATTGTAACTCAAATAGAAAAAAATGCTTTTAAAAACACTAATGAAAATTTTGGAAAAACTTTAGTAAAACTTTAATGTTTTGGAAACAAACTGAGAAACTCCATTTTAATATACAAGCCAAGCTCCAAAAATCTACAGAAAAATTTTTTTCATGTGCAATTGTAAAGAAGCATATTTCAAATAATTTTTTTTTTGAAAGTTTTGAAAGAAACTAAAAAACACTGATTTGCTATACCAAATATTTTCTTAAGCTAAAAGTCTCCTTCAAAGGAAAATATTATTGATTGCAAAAAGAATCCTTTCAAATAGTTTTGTATTAAAATCTGTGCAGGCAAGCTTAAAAACTTTGAGAGAAAATGATAATTAATACAAGTTATACTAAATTTTTCTTTAGGCTTAAAATTTCCTTTAGAGGGAAATTTTATTAAAGTGCAATTACATTCATGCCAATTAAATTTGTTTTTTGCTCCAATTAAATTAAACATTTTTCTCCTATCATATAAAATTTCCTTGCAAGGGACATTTTTATTTATTAAAAATGTTTAACAAAAAGTTGTTAAAAAAACTATTTTCTAACCAAAAAATTAAATTAAATTCGAGCTCTTCCTTTTCACGAAACTAGAAATTAGAAGTAGAAATAAGTGTTTTTAATGCAAAATATTTCCAGTCTTATTTACACAGAAAATTTATTAAAAATTTCTTAACAAATGTTTATTTTGAAAAATTTCCCTTTGCGGAAATTTTTGTTCACCCTAATATTTTCATGGAAAAGTTTCAAAAATAGCTTGTCCTTTAATATTTCAGTGCAAAAATTTCCAAAATATTCTAAATTACTTAAAAACTAAAATTTCCTTCCTTGGGAAATTTTCTTGTAAATCCAAATTTTGAAAAAATTAAGACAAATAGCTTTATTTAGCAGCTAAAATAAAAACAATATTCGAAATATTTAAAGAGCTTTCCAAAAAAAATTTCCTTTGAGGAAAAAAATTTCCCTCTAGGAGAAAAAAATTTCCCTCCAAGGGAAATTTTATTTAAATAAAATTTCAAACAATAATAAAAACGATGATTTTTAGTTTGAAAATATATTTTCATAAGCTTAAGGGAAATTTTAATGCAATATTCATTTTTTTTGCTAAATGTTGAAAAAACTTAAACAAAATTAAAAAAAACCTTTCAATTTAAAAATTCCTATTTTTGAAATTTAAAGAAACTGAAAGAAAATATGGGAATAATTTATTATTTATGATTTAAAAAACTTCTCCACTAGGGAAATTCTTATTTTTCATTAATTTTAATCCAAACTCTGCTGAAAACAGCTGCTAATTTAAATTGATATCAAAATGAAGCAAGAGCTCAAAAAGCTGTTCCGGTTAACAATTTCCCCATTTTGGGAAATTTTTATATGGTGCAAAATCTTAATAAAAACTAATAAATTATATATATTTCAATTGGTAAATTGAGCTTGAGGTCGGTTTTGGAAAAATGCTTATTTTATATGATATATCGATGCTCCACTGTGTATTTGCTTCAGGAAATTATTTCTTCTTCATGCAATTTTTTTTTTTTTTTTTTTTGTTAAACATCAAGAAGAAAAAATTTCCTGAAGAAGCATCGAAATATCGAACAAAATTAGCATTTCTTGAAAAACGAGTGACCTCAACTCATTATACAACAATAAAGATTAAAAAGCTAATTAATTAATTACATAAAAAAATTTAACAAAAGTTTTCTAAAAATGTTAAAGCTGAAAATTTTCCCAATAACGAAGTTGTAATGATTTTGTAAGAAAGTGATAAAAATTATTTATTAGTAATAAAATTTATTTTTCTAATAACCGATAACGAACTTTAGAATTATAAAACCGATATCCATACACTGATATTCGTTTCGATTTTTGCTACTTCTTTAGTGGCGCAGAACTTCAAAGTTGTTGCTCCGCAGTAAAAGCTTCCTTTTATTTTATTTTTTAAACACGTGTGGGTGCTGTGTTCATAATGAGTCTTCATCTTCATGCAACCAGCAGCTCCATCGAGAAGCCATTAAAACTAAAAACAACACCTGCACAAAATGTACATGAATTTATTTTTAGTTCTTAAAAGTCCAACCGCAAACTAATTATCGATAATTAAAAATTTAAATAACTGTTGTAACAGGTTACCAAAGTATGCACGTACATTTTAACATAAAAAAACACTTTTGAAAAGTTCTTAATGTTTCCTCCCCAAACTTAAGCTGACAATTGAGCTTAATTACTATTCTGAATGGCTGCGCTGGGTGTCTTTTTCTCTATTTTGGACTTGGGAAAAAATAGCCGCAAACAGCTGGATATTGTACTCTCGAAATGTCAGTGCCGTATCGAAGAAAATCATTAGCAGCAAATTAAAACTAAAAATCAATAAATTACTGATAAAAATAGATACAAAATTGCTACGTTTGTTGAAGTTTTAAATAGGAATTTTTAAAAATCAAAAGAAGTCTGCCAAAAACAAACAAACAAAACAAAAAAAAAAGACACCCAAGAGCAGGAAATGGCGGTATTTATTTGAAGTATATATGTATTTCACATTCAATTACACCATTTACATACATTTTACATAATAAAAAAGAAATTTGAATGCAAGTGCTGAGGGTTTTTTTTTTAATTCATCTGAAACTAATTTTTGGAGGTTAATAAAGATTCTCATAGAAGTTTGTGTTCTTCAATTGTGTTATTTAAATTTTATGTATATATTGAATGGGCATTTAGTTGAAGATTCAACGCACAAGGTCAATGTACTTATACCCAACAGATAATATTGTATAATAAATTTGACTTGGTTTCCAAATTTGGAAGAGAAGCAATAACAGAGAATTGTTTAATATGAATTACTTTATCAGGCTTTAGTTCGATTTTACTTCCTCAGAACTGAAAATTCTTGTTGTGTGATAAAATTATAGGGATCAATATTTTTAAAGAAGACAAGAAAAGTAAAGCTGAAGCTGGGCAACACATCATGGCTGTTTTACGTGCACCACGATGACCCTCATTGCCCACATGGATTCGAACCCAGCACCTAACTAAATGGAAAATGTTTTTAAGCAGCAGCGCTTAGCCATATTAGTCTATATTTAATCCTATTGAGTTGTACGTTAGTAAAAATTTCAAAAGCTTAAGAGCACTTAAGGACCCATTACATTTCCCTTTCTTTGCCAGGGTATCACTTACGCATACAAATGACGAACAAATTATTATACTTCTTCACAGAATTGCCCTTTATTTAAGGTCCAAAAATAGAACTTTTCAAATGCTTTCTGTTTTTTCAGCTGTCTATATGCCGCCGACATAAAACATTTGAAAATGTATATTTTTGGACCTGCATTAATACATTTCAATGGGGTCTTAAAGCAAATAAATAATTAAGTTCATAATTAGCAATTGTAAATCATTTAATTCGACTATAAATTTAAATTAATGCTTAAAAATCGCTTTGCACGGGATTCGAAACCTGCCAGCTGACTGTCAAAATACAAAACACAAACACACAAATGCGAACAAATAGGTGACAGAATATAAAGAATTTTTACGTGTTTTTTCCCCATTTCTGGTTCAGCTTATAAGGCCGAATATCTTTTGTAATTAAAAGAAAGTTTTAATTACTGTTGTACCCGACGTTTCGTCGAATTTTTGTCGACTTTTTCAAGGGTTTTATATTTTATGGCAGCAGAAATTAATTAAAACATTGAAAATACAACATTGAAAAATTAAACGCTACAATATGGAAAATACAACAAACATTTAATGCAAAACTTGTACAACTTTAACTTATATCACAGTTTAGTTCCACAACAAAATACATGAAACGTTTTTTTGGTTTTTTGTAGTGGACGTGAAACAGCCAGGGTGTGTACCCCAGCCAATAAGGCTTCAAAGTTCTTTCTCTTGTCTCCTTTAAAAATATTGATCACTACAATTTTATCGCAAAAAAAAATCGTTTTCAATTGTGAGGAATTAAAATCGATTTCCAGTCAGCTGAAATAATTAATAATACTCCTTGTTTCAGTTGCAGTTTTGAACGGAATATCAGTACGTTTTATCTTTTAATTCCAGTGCATGTGTTAGTTAAACAGGACTGAATTTAGAAATTGATAATAAGTTTATGACCGAAATGGATGCTGGTGAGAGAGAGAGAGAGGGGGGCAGCTTCGAAACAGCTGGTTGCACTCACGACTAAATCATAAGTTTGCTTTATTTCTATGATTTTAATAGAAATAATCTCAATTAAAGTCCACCTTGTTTGCGCTCATTCTTACTCGTTGATTACGTGACGAAATCGAAAAACGCTATTAAAAACGAATAAACTGGTTAAACAATTCAATGTGAATAGTAAACAGTTCGAACTAACCCAAAAGTGTAGTTTCGAAAAAAGAACTGTACCGATTATAAATAAATGGTTCGGAACCGAATAAAAAGAATATCTGCTGGGCACTGTGGCCCAATAGAGGTGTTTTTCTGCACGCCTTTAAATTTTAAAGTGCTTTGCTATGAAATACTAATTGAAAAACATGTGGTGTTTGCGATTGTCTGATTATTGCAACAGCTGACTGTTTAACTACTTGCACAAACTAGCCCGAAGAAAAAGTGTGGACTATTTCGTGCAAGAGGAACAAGAATATTTCTTTCTCAAAAGCTTTCTCACTTGCACGAACTTTAAATATGGATCTCGCGGGCTCCCAATGTTGAGTACGGGAACAAACTTATTGTCGTTTGTAAGCTATTGTGTTCTGTATGTATAGAATATGCTATACAAATAGAAATCAAACTGATTGTTTCTTACTACATATTTTGAAATTGCTTTTTTCTTTTTGAACTGGGTACTGGTCTTCGATCAAATTAACATTTACAAAATTAATTGTTGCCTCTAAGCAGTCTCTTGAATTTTAACCAAACGAATTTTAACATAACGAATACTCTCACTGCTGCCATTTAAGAAACTTTTTAATCGAAAATTTTAAACTTTCGAATTACACATAATGGAAACGTTTGCCATAAACGTATCAAAAACCTGCATAAAGTTGAGCATCAATGGGGGAGCCATTAAGAGACCATTTCTCATTATCTCTTGAGACCATAGATTAGCCTTTAGCGCTTGAATAAAATTTCTTATTTTAAATAATTTTACCGAAACTTTGAACAACGAAGCCGGTTGCATTTCTTATTTAATCAAAAACGACCAAGTGAAGTGGGAAAACCAAAAAGCTAAAAAATAATTATGTATGTACATACATACATATGTATATAGAGTTCGAAACTGAAGAAAAACAACACAGCGACAAATGCGCAAACACATTAATGTTATCAATCTGAAGATGTTTGGCTTTTTGATATGTACATCATTATGAATGATCCATTAAAATAATACATTGTACAGTGTAGTAGTGGATCGAAACGGTCCCTTTAGAAATGCAGCTGCATTTAAAAGAAATTAACGACTTTGAACACATTTTCTTAATGTGAGCGCTGGGATGTGTGTTTGTTTGTTCGTTCGTTCGTTTGGTGCTCCTATGAACCCAAATGTTTTGGTTTGTTCGTTTATTTTGTCAAATGCATACAACGTATGTACATACGTATGTATGTATAAACTCCAAATTTCGATTTGTCAGTTGTTAAAATGAGGCATATAATAAATTTGATTTGATTTCGCTGTTGTTGGTTTAGTAGAGAAAATAAAATTTTATTTAGTTTAGTTTTGACACGCGTGATATTTTCAATGAATCTGTTTCCCCTGGCTATTTAATATTCGTTTATTTTAAACATAAATTATTTTTGTAGCGTTTTTATATTATTTTTGTTTTTATATTGAAGCTACCTACTATTATAATTGTTTCGTGTTCATACGTACATACATATAATGTATGGATGTGTGTACGTACACATTTGCTGTCACATGTTTGTTTTTCTGTGTTTTTGTATGCGCATCAAATGATAAAATGAAACATGATTTCCATATAAAATTAAATTATGTATGCTAATATGTATGTAGGTATGTTTTATTTTCTATAGTTATTATAATAAAAAATAATAATAATTATGCTCATCAGCAGTATTGGTGTTACAAAAGTTTGCTTGACAGGAGTAAAGGCGTGTTGTCATTTCTAGTGTTTAAAAACATATTGATGTCATGTTTATTTGGTTGGGAGTGCATCATACATCCTGACAAAAAGTGTCTGGTTTGTATGTATTTGCGTCCAAGTTGTTAAGCACGTAAGTTTTATTAAAAATATTTCTTTAAACACTTACCTGTGATTATTTGTGCGTCTATCTTAACGTCACTAATTTCGCGACTTTTTTTGTTTCATTGGCAGTTGTTTGTCCTCTTTATTTTTAAATTTGCTCAAACTTGACGCCAAATCATTAAAAAAGAAATTAATACGAAATTTTGAAACCAAAATCATTCAAAAGAACCCATTTTAGAACTGTTATAATATTAGATTTTTTGGCACCATTTTTTTGAAACAAAAGAAACTGAGCGCAGGTGATTTAAAAGCTTACAAGTTTGTGCAATTAATTTAGTAGTATGTTTATAGATATCGAAGACCTATTCCATGTGATGAGCTTATACTAAAATATAGAAATGTAATTTTTAAAATCTAGATTAAACAAATGAGTTTATTACTCGAATTAATGTAAATCCAAATCTTAACCCCGTTTCTTATACGTTTTCTAGTTATCTCCATGTCGGCATTTAACTAGTGCAAACCAACTCAGCAGTAGATTTCAAATCTATTAGAATAATGTTCAAACATTCAGCTTTAGTTCTATTGCCTGTAAAAGTGAAATGAGAAGTAGATAGTCCTACTCTGCTTTTTGCAAAAAAAGGTTTTGTTATAACAAAAGAAGTCATTCAATGTTGTTTGGCTTTCAGAATATCGGTTGTGGCTCACGTAGTGTGTGCCGTTGCTCCGTCCTATTGAAACCACATGTCCTCTAGACCTAATTCATTCAATTGTGGCAGAAAAAACTTGGCTAACATGTCCCTATAGCGCGTTATCGTTTGACCAGCGACTTCCTCGAAAAAACCCGATGGCTCCTCCACAGCACCATGCAGTTTCTTTTAAATGGGTGTAATGGCTCCTTGTGCATCACTCATGCATTTTCGGTGCCCCAGGAGCAATAGCTTTGCGATACTACCTCAGCGGGTAAGTGAACAAGGTATGATTTTTATCGAAAAATCGTCCACTTCGTCATAGACACGATTATTCCGCATTGTTAGGGCTTGTTCAGTTGTATGCTACAGCTGTGTAGATCACAACTGTAAAAACAGATTTGATATTGGCCGCCATTTGTAAAAATCAGAGCTACTTCCAATAGGGTGATTTCCTTTGGCACACATTGTATTTTCTTTCTTTGTATTTTTTTCTTATAAACAAAAACGTTTGAAAAAAGTGTTTAAAAACGATTTTTTGTGCCATTTTTCGAAATTTCTAAAAGGCAACCTTGGATGCCGATATGCATATTTTGATATACAATGGTCTACAACAATATTCAAAATAAAGTATGTATGTAAGTTTTTTGTTTTTAAAACTGCCAAATAGGTATTCACATTTACCAAATTTTGGCTTTCATTTCATTGCTCTTTAGTCTGGCAACTTCAGGTTCTCCTCCTCAATGCAGTGCTGCCAAGTCTTAAGAGTGTTCTTTTAAGCTTGAATGACTTTCTTTCTACACTAGTCTTAAAATATGGAATGTTTTGAAATTTAGGATTATAAAATATATTTTGTTTTCCATTTTAATATCAATATTAATTAATATTGATCCTACAAGATTTGATTTCCCTTCGTATGCTTTTATTGCTATTGCATAAAAATATTTATCAGCAGTTTTCTTTTAATCACTTCCTGTTATCGTCATTGAAAATTATTTTAATTACTTGTTTTAGCACACTCTATTACATTTAAGATATCGTAAATAGGAAAAAAACTTGTAATATAATATCTTTAAAAATGTGTAAAAACTAGATTCTTTTATTTAATTTGTTGCTTTACTTGCATTTTATTATTTTCCTTTGCGACATTTTTACGACTTTAATAAAAACTAAATTTGTCTCAACCATAAATTAAACGCTTTATTAACGCCAAGATAAAATTAATAATTGCTTGGAAAAAATATATTTCACATTTATGTATAAATCATTTCAAGATAACAGCAGCAAATGAATTTTTATAAATTTTACCAAGTAGCTGGTTGGTGTTGGGTAGAAATATAACCACAACAACAACAACAATAGCAAGAAGAAGAAAGCCAAAGTGTGAAAATTATTTATTGGAAAATTGTTTTTTTTTTTTATTTAATAGGTTTATAAAACGACTGCAAGAAACAAAAACAAAAATAAAGCTGTGGGCATTTGTTTTATTAATGGCCTGTGATTTGTTATAAAGAAAAAAAAAATACGAATAAAAAAGCCAGAGCATAAATAAAAAAAAACAGTAATCAAACCACTGACAAAAATTTGAAGGAAAATAAAAAGCAATCACTTACTTGTGACTTGTAAAGGGCTTAAATGTTTAAAAATATTGAATATGAAAAATAGTATTTATGTGCTGGACAAAAAAATACGCATAAAACATTTAATTTTATTACTTTGGTTTACAAGAGAAACATTTTGTGAGGCTGAGTTGCATGTCAAACATTTAAATAATGCATTTTGAAAATAATATTTGATAATAAAAAAATCAAAAACAAAATACAAAATCTTTTTATGTCAACTGCTCAATAAAATTTTATGTATTTTTTTTTTATTATTACTCGCATATTGAAACATAAATGTACATAAATATTTTTAAATGTTACCACTACACATTAAAAATGTTGTAAAATCACTATTTAGACAACCACAAATTTTATGACAGTTATGCCTGAAAAATCACTGAGATTCAAAACTGTAGTTAAGCAAAACTTTTTATTTTGTTTAAATTCAGTTTAAAGGTTTCGGGTCGGCTTTAGTATAATGGTACCAATTGCCCTAAAATGAAAAAGTGTGCTGCCAGATGCTTGCGGCTTTTGTACGCGAAGCCGGTGTTGGTTAAACCATGGGGGGAAATTCCTTGGCCCGGCCAAAGGCAGGTTGTCAAGAAAAAATCTTTTGAATTAAATGTAAAAAAATACGATTTTGGATGCTTGAAATCGTTTACTAATTCGTGATTTTATGTTCTGCGCAAACACTTTTCTCTGGCAGCACTGTTTTACCATACTTTCTTAGTAAATTTTCATACTTTTCTTAGTAAATTCCGCAGCTTCAACATCGAATTATTAATAAACTAAAAGCCTGCGGTAGATTTTGACTTCTGATTTGGTAGGTCCACCACCCCCTCTACAAACCTATAAAACTCATTTCTTTCAAAGCCTGGCTCCTTATTCTAAAGTTTCCCCATAATCTCATATTTTTCAAAAACGACCGCCTCTCAAAAACGCCCTCCTTTCGCTGCCAAAACACCAACCACAATAACGGCGACTAGTTGGCAACAGGGCTACAAAACTCAACTAGCAGGTATAACATATTTGCAGTCTACTTATAATTGGAGCTTAAACGAGCAATCTTCTTCGTTTAATAGTAGCTTAATTGTTTACAGTTTTGGAGAACTGCTGATTTAAACATATGGTAAACTGACAGAAAACCTGACTCTGATTCTTGGGTACTTAACAGTGTTCAGAAAAAAGTATTCAAATTATTTTAGATAACAACAACAGAGACGGCCTTTTTTACTTAATTGAGCGAATTAAAAATCAAATAATATAACAAACCTTAACCACTTTTCTGGTCTTCTTTAAAAAATATTGATCACTCCAATTTTAACACGAGATTTTTTTTCTCAATTTTGAGGAAGTAAAAATTAAACTAGAAAGTTCAATAAAATTATTAACCAACTTTTTTTTAGTTGTTGTTTGTCTATTTTAGTAGTCTATATGCTGCCGACATTTCGTTGATGCTACTCAACTGGTCTGTAGACTCCAAACAACTCGAAACAACTTGAAAGTTTTAAACTTTACTACGAGTTCTATTATTGGTATGAAAATATTGCGAATTTTAAATGTTAAAAAATAGTCCAATCATCTTGCAAACCTTTTTACTTTTCTTTGAAATGTTCTATAAACAGTTGAGTAGCACCAACGAAATGTCGGCGGCATACTGACGGCTGAAAAAAAAACAACAATTAAAAATACCTGTTTAGGCCTAAAAGAAAATGAATTTCAATTAGCTCTTATAGCAAATATTAAGTTCATTTTTCAACAAAGTATCCATTTTGGAAAAATATTAATCGGCTTTGGCCTTTATTCAATACAATTTCCGTCACACAACGACATACATACATATGTATGAATTGTTATGTACATATGATTTGCTTTCACTTGTGTATGTAAAAATTGTAAATCCTTTTCAAATTGACCATTTGAAAAGATTTATGCTTTTCTTTTCATTTACTCTCAATAAAAAAATGGTTTTTTCTAATTGCTTATCAAAACTCTTAACACACATAAATTTCCTTTTGTTAGTCCTTCTCCCTCGAACCTGCATGAAGGCATAACGAAAGCATAAAAAATTTCATTTTTTCCAATTTCTAAATTCTCTTTTAAATATCTTAGAAATGCAGATAGAATCTATAACATCTGCTTGATTTGTTATTATGATAAATTTCTTTACAAAAGATCAGCAGCATCCCTTCAAACGAACACCACCAACCAAGCAACAGCCATCATACGACATACACATACTCACATGCACACTTATACACACACACACACACACACACACACACACGAATGCATGCATATTCATTATATCGATTCAAATAATATAAAAAAAGAAACTCCCAAAACAAAAGACGAATTGAAAAAAAAAACGAATAAACTAGACAACGCATTTGAATCTTTGAAGCAAAATAACTAATATCTCTTCTACGATGGGCATCATCCCAGTTGGTCATTTCTTTAAGACATCAACATTAACAGGTAATCAATGGCAATTCATGCAAAGTGAACGCCAGCCAATTCGTTGTACATCATAAAAAATAATACCTGCTTTTGGGTAAAGAGCATTATCACAAGTTGGCGTTAGTTAAAGGCAGGATTTTATCGGGCAGATAAAATATTTTTCCTTGTTACAGTTTCTCTATAACAAAAGGCGAGCACTAGATTATGGGAAAAGTAATCCAACTTGTAAATTAGCGGAAGGATTAGCTTTTGTATTTAACTGTAATCATGGTAGCTAATACGCAGATCCGAACTTTTAAATAGCCATCAATATTTATTTTAAATTACTGAGCAATAACGTTTTAGAGCACTTTCAATTTGTTGAAGCTAATTTTCTATTTCTAAATAGTAGAAACTGTCTGGTGGAGCTCTTCTGATTTTCCATATTTTTACAAGCATTCCCTCTACGCTATCAATGCTTTGCGGAGATGAAATTGCTGAGTTCTCCGCAAAAATTCTTCGGGGTATGTTCTGAATAAGCCATTTCCTCAACTTGTCCATCAAAGTACAATTGGGTAATTGTATTTCTGTATTCAACGGCGGCTTATCACTTCTCATCTCTTCCTCCAAGCGTGAACACATCTTTCACAAATTTTAAGGTGTTTTTAGATGTTGATTACAAGGCACTCTCCTTTTATATGGAGTTATTTGTTTTCTAGATTTTCTTTTAAAATATTTAATTATATAATGAAGATGAAGATGCCAACAAATTGTTGGCGAATAATTGAAAATAAATAAATAATTGTTTAAAATTATTTTCTATAAAAAAACAAACAAAGATGCAAAGCTTGAATAATTAATTTAACAATCTAAAGATCAAATAATATAAAAATAATTACATTTATAATTTTTATTTGATTTTCTTAATTTTTAAAAAACTAATTTCTGCTGCTTCAGATCGTTTTTTATTAAAAGTTTATTAACAATGTTATTCAGTAATAACAAATTAAATAAATATTAAAAGAAAACTAATTTCTGCAGCGTCAGATCGTTTTTTAATATAAAATTTATCCACAATATTATTCAATATTTCGCTAACAGTTTGTTAGCATCTTCAAAATAATATTTATAATTAAATTAAATTAATTAGAAATATTTTCCTGAAGATGTTAACAAACTGAGTCCCAGCAGTGTGAGTCGTCCGTCTATGACTGCTTGGCCAATTGGGATATGAAGAATAACACACATAATACATGCACATGCATACATACCAACATGCACACATACATAAACAAAGAATAAAAGCAGGTGCTGTAAATCACACAAACACACACATACACACACACACGCACGACCACATTTCCTCATGCCTTCAAATGTTCAATTTCGAATGTAACTTTTTTCTACATAGTTTATATTCTAACATTTTGCATTTTCTTACCAACATCTTGAGAAAGTGCAAGGAAAAACTATAACCGAATAAAACACAAAAGAAATCATTTACAGTCATCACATCATCCTACAAACATGTCCTTAATCTTTTGTTTTGCAACTGGTAGCCAGGATTGTATTTAGCACTTACATATCTCGTGTGCGTAGAGGTCGTCTACCTGCCTGGGACGTTGTTAGTTTACTTTTTTCTATTAAATGGAAAATATTTTCAGCTAAACAAATAACAGGAATTATGTGGAAAAATTAAACTCACTAAAACAGCATGAAACTGCTAAAACCATGTGCGTGCGTGTGTGTGTGTGTGTGTGTGTGTGTGAGAGTAGTTGACATTTCCTATAGTGCTGAAAAATATTATGAGATCCTTGAAAAAAGGAAAAAAAAAGTGCATTCACTTTAAAGCAATTAAAAATACATTTAGTTACAAAGTGCTATGCCCAAAAAATCAGTTAGAGTTTTAAACTACAGAGTTAGAGTTTTACAGCGGTATTCATAAAAAATAAAATGTTGCTCAAATACATTTTAGAAGAAATTTGATATGAAAAATTTGTTCTAAAATGTATTTCAACAATGTTTTATTTCTTATGAATACCGGTGTTAAACTGTAAAAAACATAAATTTTATTACTTTTGACATCACTTACCCACAAATTTTCAATAAATTTCCTTTATATTTACATTTTTTTCTTCCCAAACGTTCCCATAATATTCATGCTAGCAAATTTCCCTACTTTGGAAATGAAAATTTTATGGGAATAAGAATCACGATAGGGATGAATATCTATCACAAAATCAATATAGGAAGAACTTGACCCTGACAAACTTAATACAAAATAATTATGTTAGAAAAAGTTCGCATAATCAAATTTATTTGTTATGCATTCATTTAGTTTTATAGTGAACTATACGATTTACAATTTTTAATAATTTTATTAGGCTTTCTAATTCAATTTTTAGTTTCTCTAAATTGAGAAAGATTATTTTGCTTTTTTGTGATAAAATCTTGCTCAATTGTGAGAAAGTAAATATTGAACTAGAAAGCCCAACAATTAATTGTTACAGTGTAATTATAACAGTAAAAATCGGCCCTGTTAGCTGCTTAACAGCTGGTTTTTCTAGAACGTACATTCGTTTCGTTTCGTATATTTAAGGTGAAAACAAAGCAAATTTTCATATTTTATTATTGTTTTGAATATAAATTTGAGAATGAAAGTTTTTGCTGATGATGTGTTAATTTTTAAAATTTTCTTCTTTTGTTGTGGGCCGTTGTGCTTTGGTTTTAAACCCGTGTTCAAAAAAATCAATTTACCTTCTTTCTATTTTAAGCCCTCCACATTGAATACTTCAACACTTTATTTAATATGTAACAAAATTACAAAAACTACAATTTACGTAAATAGCAGTTACACATGTGTGTAATCCATACACTTATGAACGTTTTCCAGCAAATAATTATATCTACAGGCAAATAAAATTGACCCAATTATACTCGCAGGCGTTTAGAAATATAATTTTTTTTTTTTTTCATTATTACTTTGCCTCACTACGATATAAATACTTTACTAATAGTTTGTCTTTTTTTTTTGTTTCTGTACTTTTAGATCGTTGTTTGATGGTGCCACAACTACTGCTGGTATTGAGAACCCTTTGAACTTGCACACCACTGCCACAACTGCCGGCACTGTAACAGCGGCGACAGGCGGTGGCATAACGCCTCCTCTACGTTTCGGCATACGCAAATGGTTTTCTCGTCCCTCGCTGCCATTAGTGATAGGAATTTTAGCTCTGGGTGGTGTAGCCTGTACACTGGGCGGCATTGTCTTGGGCTCAACTGGACTCATCGAACACTCCACTCAATATTTAAGTGCCGCTTTATTGATGATTGGCATTGGTGTGTCGCTGTTGGTAATAGCTGGCGCAATATGGCGTCTTAGTTTACCCGATGAGGATGATGAATGCCCCTGTTATCGTCACATGGAAATGTGTAGAAACTGTAATAGTCCGTATTGTGCCAATCGTTTGATGGGTGGCAGTTATTTGTATCCTGAATTTCAACATCGTCCCCCACCACCTTCCTATTTGACATCTTTGAATGAATGTGCCGGCATGAGTTTATTGTTTCATCCCACTGCAGCAACGACTGCACCCACGGCTTACAGTTCAGTACGTGTTAATACACCGCCACCCCTGTACAGATCCACCAACTCCTTAAGGTAGGCTCCGAACGAACAAAAGAAAACATTAATGCAATCAATAATTTTTCTTATGCAATTTCTTTGCAGTGTTTACAATTCCACAACAACAGCCAACCAGCATTACAACGGTACTGCTGCTGCTGCTGCCACAACAATAGTTCCTAATTTAACCACCAGTTCGATGGGTATTGTGCCGGATCACAGTGTCATAAGTAGGAGTACAGTCATGGACCGTTTGCCAGCCCATGCCCATCCCCTGATCAAGGAATTCAATTATTTAGAGCTGGATTAATATATAAATGTACATACATACCTACACATTTTATTTAATTTTTTAACCAAATTGACGACTGATTTTTATTACATTAAATTAAATTAAAAACAAAAAGAAAACGAAAAAGTAAATTAATGAGAAAGTAAAAGTCTGGAAAAATGGCTTTAATCAATGTATGTATATTCAATAAAGTACATGCAAATCACCTGTTCAGAAAGTCGCGAAGCTGTCGAAAAATTCCATAATAAAAATCAAAATACAGGATATAAAGAATGAAAAAGGAAAACAAATTCACAAGTTGATTTTTTTTTCTTTTTCGCAGAGAGCTCAAAAACTCCAGAGCACAAAAATAAATTCGTTTTCTAAATTTACATTTTAAAATTTGGAATAAAAATTTTAAAACAAACGAAAAAAATCAACTGGTACAACTAATAAGGTAACCTTTTCGCTACAATAAGAACAACTTCATTTATCTCTGCATTCTCTTGACAACCTAAAGTAGTCAGATGATTAGCGGTGTAGCTGACGAGGCTACCTTGTAAGTTGTATCATGCTCCTAACCTGAGCAAACAGCATTTCACATTATGACGAAAGACTAGAAGAAGGCAGCTCCATATCAGGTAGTCGCATAACTACAACAAACACTTCATGTATTTTGTTGCTAGAAATCTTGTATTACTGTCATCCATTTGTTCGCATATATGTGTTTGTGTTGTCTATTTTGACAGTTCTACAAGCTAAAATCAGTAGTCAGCTGGGCTTGTAAGGCTACCTGGTATTGAGCTGCCGTGGATTAGAAAACAAACAAAAAATCAAACAGCTGTTGACTTGCATAGACTTTATTTTAATAGACTTTGGCTTTAATAAATACAAAAAAACTGGATACAAAATTTTCATGTTTCGATCAAGGCCTATTTATCAGATAAAAGTAACTCTACAAAATTAAAATCACTGCTTGCATGTTATTTGTGTAATAATAGTGATGAGACTGTCAAAGGTACAACAACCACTGTAAGTATAACTTTTGACAGCTTCACCATGAAAACACACAAAATCATATGGAGAGATGCAAAGGCCTAAAAAATAGGCGTTGGTTTCGTTATTGTGGTATTCCAGGGGTTGCTTAAACTAGGAAATGAAATGAAAATAAAATAAATATTCAATCAAATTATCTTGATATTGTAGTTGACAATTTGACCTCTGAATTTCCTAGTTTTTCCTTACCAAAAGTTATATAAAGAAAATTAATATATTTAGTATTTTTATCCTCAAATAAAGAAATAAAAATAAATTGCCTAAAACTGATTATTTATTACATGTATAAATTATCGTTTTACAGTAGATATTAGTTTATTAATTGAATCGGTACAAAAGTGTTCTACTTTCAAATTGAAAATAAAGTGTTCAATATTGTTTTAATTTAAATTTATTTGCTAGTTAATTTTTGTAAAGCTTTTTTTTTTAGTTTTAATCCAAATTGTACAAACCAAGTAAAAAACAACAATAAAAGTTTAGCATAATAATTTTGAAATACAACAAAAGGATATTTTTATTTGTTAAAAACAAAAACTATTGCTCTGAGAGAAAAGTGGAAATTCGCCCTTTTTCGCAACACTTGAGAAGAAATTTAGACAGTATCAACATTTTCCTTGCTACCGATGATGTCAACTTTGTGAAAGGAAAAAGCATATCAGTACCCAGCAAAAAAAAAATTTTTTTTTGAGGAAAAAGTAGTAGAGAAATGAGCACAACTATGAGAAGAAACATAACCAGTATCAAGGTACCTCGGTACGAGGTAGCCGAAACAAATACCACATGTAAATATTTTGTTGATACAAATCTTTAAGTTCTGTCACCCATTTGTTTGTGTTGTGTATTTTGACAAATCTTGAGGCTAAAAGCAGTAGTCAGCTGGTCTTGTAAGACTACCTGGTATCGAGTTGCCTTGAACAGTGTTCACCTGAGTAAACAATGTAACGCGTTTTCCATCCCTGTGTTATTTCATTAATGCCCCAACTGCTTTGACATTTTTCAGTAATCCTGCTTGAGTATAAAACAAAATAGAAAGTGAATTCAACAGATCAAGAGGTTTAGCAGTTCAACAGTGAAATTCATTATTAATTTCGATTTATAATCTTTTGCTAATTTCTGTGTATGATTATATAGTTATAAAATAACTTTAATGAATTCCTTATAAATATTGAATTATTGGCCGCTTACCAAAACATTTTTTATAATAAAAATATTACCTTTATAACGTGTTCAGCAATCCAGGATTTTTATTTATTGGAAGAAATCCTGCTACTTTTACCCATTCCCTTAAACCCGTAAGAACAAACAGTATCAACATTTTGAGTACTATCGGTGATCTCAACTTTTTGAAACGATAGATCATATCAGAAAGTTTAGACGTTTTGATTACTGCCAGTGATGCCAGTAAATTTTAGTGATTTTCAAGTGACTTCTGTTGTGAAAACAAATTCTTGGTTTGGGACCAAATCTTTAGTTGCACTTAACTTTAAAACATGTGACTTTTTTTATTTTTAATTTTCAAATAATCCCATGTACTACAAATTTTCTTCATGAAAAGGAAAACTTGTTTTTTGTGGGCAAATCCAAAAAAAAACAGGAAACGCTTGATGAGCAAAATATTGCTGTGGAACGCAAATTAAATATTACCTGCAGTAAAACGGCTCGCTATCAAAGACAAACACCGTTCACTCGCACTGGGTGGCACGTGTACCATTTTTAGTCCAAAGACATGCTATGGAATTTAGAGTATTTATGTTTATTTTTCGCCGGTACACATGAAACGGTAAATAAGTTTAAAAAACATTTGGTTATAATTCAAATTTTATTTTGCAAATTTTCTCTAATTCTAAGGATTATTACAACAAGTTCGATTCAGATTGAGATATAACGCTGACATATTATATGGAAGTAAAAGTATATATATTTGCGAAATAAAAATAAAATCATAAAATAAAAAGCATTTATCATCGTTGTTTTCTATAATTTTTTTGTAGAGCGTATGTAACCACATGTCCTGTGCGAATTTCAGCTCTCCAGCTCGTATGGTTCAAAAATTACATCTAACTTTGGCTAATTTTCATAGTTTCTTGTATGGGAGAACCCTTTAGTTCTTAACTTTTTGTTCTCTTCTTGTACTTTTTGTTGTAGAACCTATTTAATACCATAACCTGTAAAAATTTTAGCCGTTTGGCTTTTACGGTTCAAAAGTTAAAGCTAATTTTATCTCATGTTCACAGTTTTCTGTATGGGGACCCCATTTAGTTTTTAACTCTTTGTTGTTTTTACTACTTGTTGTTGTAGCGGCTGGGTAGCAGTTACTGTTTGCGAAAATGGAGCTTGTGATGGAGTAGCGAATGAACGGATGCACGTAGAAGTCTCAGTAATACGGTTCAATTTTCACTTTAGGACTATGGAACCCTTAAAAGTAAACAATTGAATGTCGGCAAGCAAATTGGTTTCAAAGCAGGTGTTGCCAACGTTTTCATTTGTTGGCTGCCAAGGAATTTATAATTGAAGGGATTCTTCTTCTTCTTGAGAAAAATGCTTTCCCGTGGAGAGAAATTCGGAGGGAATATTAATAATTAGACCTTAAATGCCATCAAAACTACCTTTAAAAAAATCTAGATTCTCAATTTTATAAATTGATTTGAATTATTAAAAATTATATAAAGTATCAAAAAAAGAAAATACTTTCTAAGGAAGATACACAACTGAGTGCAGTAAAATTGATAATAAAGCAAGAAGTCCAGAAATCTGTGGGGTTTCGTGATCTAAAATGATTAAAACCCAAATCTTGGAGCTCAAAATGGAACGTATAAGGTTTGGCATCCCTGGTGGTAACTCAACTGTGCTGCTTTGGTCATGTTGTTAAAAGCAAACTACTTTCCGTTTCACAAACATTGACATTTATTGACAATTTTACAAATGATTTTTGTGAACAAAATATTTTACTTTGGTTTACAGTAGTAGCCAAGGCGAACTCGTAGCAGCGAAGCCCGGCAATACAAAAGCTCGAAGGAGCGGTCATGTGTGTAAAGAAATTTTTGAGCCTGACCCATGATATCGATCTATATCGTTCGTTTGACCAAAAACACTCAAAACAACGACAACGTTTTAAAGCTAGTATTTGTTCTAAGCGCAACTCAGTGAGAGAGAGAGAGAGAGAGAGAGAGAGAGCGAGAGCGTTCGATCGCTGTGGGCCAGGCACTTACTTTTGAAATATTAACTTTATGTAGTCGTGACCATGATACAACTATTAAGGTAGCCTCGTCAGCTGAACCGTTAATCATCTGACTACTTCAAACTGTCAAGAGAATACAGAGATGAAGGGCAGCCAAAACGAGATAGCTAATCAGCGTAAGCTCTGTTCATCTATGTATCTCCTGTAAATTTTTGACAATTTGCAGAAGTTGTACAAAAACAAAATGCTTGTTATTTCTATTGAAGTTGTTCATATTGTAGTGAAAAGGTTACCACCTTATTAGTTGTATCATGGTCGTGACTAAAACACTACAAAAGCCTTCAGCTAAGCTGTCAGTTTCAGCTGTTACGAATTCGCCTTGGTTGTAGTAGATTAGTTCTTTTTTCGATTTTTTTTTTCAATTTTTGTTGAACTTAAAAATTAATATAGAACTAAATTTAATAAAAAAAAAAATCTTCTGTTTCTTTCTAAAAGGCTATAGAATATATTTACAAAAATTACAATTACATTTATATATTTATTACATACCTACATACACATACATACAGATATACATACATATATTTTTTCTTTATTTGTAACCAAATCGTATTATTTCAGATCTAAACAAAATAAAATAATTTTAAAAATTTTTATAAAAGTAACTCTATAGCAAGCAGTTCTTTTTCGTTTTTCGTTTATCTTTCTAGTCTTTCTTAAAACACTGACAGATTCTCTTACAGCAATAAAATATTTTTAAAAACATTTAAAACAACAATATCACCCATTTAAACTAAATGAAAGTTTTATAACTAAATAAACTAAATTATTAAGAAAATAGTAATAATTGTTTCTTCAATAAAATTAAATTAAATTTAGGGAATTATCTAACAATTGTTTTGCATCAAATAATGATTTACATCCGTTTAGCTTTTGTGGGAGTGTGTAGACTGCGTATCACATCAAAGCGTCCCAAGACGCGACGAACTACGAAATAGAACAGATATAAGGCGGCAGCATACAAAGCTGCAACATCAATTAAATAGTATTGCAGCCAGCTAAATGAGCGAAGGATAAAATGGAATAGAAATTGTTTGTAATAAACACTCTTTGTGTTCAGTAGTCAATTGTTTCAATTGAATTTGCATACCTCATGTTACGTGCTGGAGATTGCAAGTGATAAGCACCTTTGTGACGCAAAACATATTCTGTCCAATAAATTGATGTTTCCAGGGGTGTTGTACGTTGATCCAATAACAAACCTTGACGGAATCTTAAAAAGATTTTTAAAATAATATTTTTATTGTAATAGTATTCATATTTGTATTGAAAATGTTTGCAATTAATATGCGCAACTCGAAAAAAAAGTCAACTTTGTAAGAAGCATTTCGTCACAGGAAATCAAGCCTGTAAAAAAACATACTGATAAGCCAGAGTCCCGTTTTTATTCAGCCCCCCCCCCCCCCCCCCCCCGAAATCCAGTTTAATATTCTTTAAAAGAAGCAGTAAAATTTTAAAAATGTTTTTGATCTACAAATTACAAAACTATGTTTCAAAAATAAACGAAATGTTCACTTTTACTTCTGCAAAATAGTTTCCTTTCTGAGGATTCCTTGCAGCCATATCTAAAGAAGAACGGCAAGCTGCAACGCTATGTCAAAATATTCTTATTTTTCATTTATATTAAATTACTTTTTCAGGTTTAAGTTCAACCCTTGGTTTGTCACTACTTTTAATTAATATCAATTAAGTAAAGAAAAGTAAAATTTATAAATATAAAAATAAAAATATTCTTATTTTTATTTAATTTATTTATTTAATTTCAGTTCTCCACAATTTTTGTAATGAGGCACTGAAAAACGAATTCAATCCATTTGTACTCAAATCAATCTCAGGCGGTGTCAGAAGTTCGGTGAGTAGCGATTTTCTTGAATCAAGTGCCGCTTGCTTATATTTAATACAACAACAAAATATGAAAATGTGTTTTCGTTTTCAACACGCAACGAAATTTGTGACGTTTCAGGAAATCCTGCTGTAAATGTACCTGTTCGTAGGTACAAAAGAGTTGGTAAAGTTTTCATAAATCACTACAGAAACTTTAAAAAAAAATAGTTGATATTTAAAATTTAATGGTTGCTTTTCATTGCTTTCAATAAAATATTTCAAGTTTAATACGAAATTTAAATTTTAAAATTAATCTTTTTGAGTAAAGAGCGTGGTTTTTTTTCATAAATGTTTTAAGGTGGAGGTGTACAGGACGGGTTTTCAGCTTTCTCGTGTTTTACGCGTTATAAGCGTTATACGCTTCAGACGCCTTAGCTTACACAGCACGCGTTACAGAACTTTTAATTCATTCATCTCACAAAAATGTTTTTACATTTTATGTAATTTTTTTTTACTGTTATTATATATGTTATTTTAGGTCTAAAAATATACCTTAATGTTTTCTGTCTTTTTCAGCAGTCTATATGATGCCGACATTTCGTTGTTGCTAAACAACTCTTTGGTAGACTCGAAAAATCTAAAAAGAATGTTTGAAGCCCAACTACTTATTCCAAAATGCTCATAAACAAACTGAGAATCAGAAATGTTCAATCAAAACGAAATGTCGGCGGCATATAGACGGCTGAAAAGGACAGAAAACATTAAGGTCTATTTTTAGACCTAAAATAATAAATTAAGCTAAAGGTACATACCTTTAATCGAAGTGAGCGATAAATTGGCCGGTAAGCAGGTTTCATTATTATAACTTACCAGCAAAAACAAAAAAAAAATTTTTTTTTCTTAATTTGTGGCGATGCTTTCGAAAGCTTCAAGACTGGATGGAGGAAAAGTAAATGCATGAAAAATTATTTTTTTCAGGGAAATTTTTCCAATGAATTTGAGTTTGATACAGCAAAGACATAACCAAATGGGGTAAATGCAAAAACTAAACCTCCCGTTAAAGTTACTGGCAAGTTGATCTTGCCGATAACTTACTACTCACTTTTTGGTTAAAGAGAAGTTCCTGCTTTTGACTAACGGCAGGTTGTAATAATGGCTTCTAGGGTTAAAGTTAAAGTTTAACAAAATCTTTCTGGGATTTAATTGAAGCTCAAACTTGACTGTAGTAAATTTATGGACAATTTATTATTGATTGTTTTTAGAAAGAGAAATTTAGTAATGTGGCACTATTTAATGACCAAAGCTTAATCTTTTTAGTTTAAATACGGTTTAAGTATGCTTTAAGTATCCACTGATGTAAAGAACTACTATTTTAAATGTAAATTCAACCAGATTCGAAGATGAACATGCACTGATTTTTTGGGCATAAGAGTTACACAATGAGAACATTGTGTAAATTTATATAATTATTTGTGTTAAAACTGAGTTGTACGCTGTAATTTATTATATGAGCTTTATACTTTTGACAAGTCGCCAAGTAGGATAGTTCCTAGGAACCCAAATAGCCATTTGCTTGCTTTTAAAAAATTACAACTTTAAATAACACGCCAGTATCCTAACCTTACTTTTGAGTTATGAAATAAAATCTCTTGCGTTTTTTATCCAAATTTAAAATTAAACACATGGCTTAATAGTATTGTAATTCGACTTACCTCGCCGCATTTCTATATTGTGGATCATGTATCACTTTCATTATCGACTTGTACAACTGAGGCGCCGACAATTTTGCCAAATCCAATTTGATGGCATAACCATCAACCTCGGCTTTCGCTGAATTAACATCATGGTCGCAAAATACTGGCATAGTGACTACAGGAACTCCATGGAATACAGTTTCGTACATGCTCAATAAACCGCCATGAGTCACAAAAGCTCTCAGCTTGGGATGTCCCAAAATATCTTGTTGTGGCAACCAACGGCTCAGCTTAACATTCTCCGTCAAACCCTCAATGTCAACAGCATTGCCTTCATATTTCCACAGAACATAGTAAGGCAAACGGGCAAAAGTTTGCACCAATAAACGTTTTAGGGTTGGGGGCATATTGGCTGCTTTCACCGAGGAACCCATTGAGACATAAATGAAACCCGATTCACCCGAAGAGGCAATGAAATCTTCCAAGTCCTTCGGCAGGGGCTTGGCCGACTTGCAATGTATGCAGGCTATTTCGGCCACATTGGGGTTCAAGGCTCTGGGATAAGAGACCACGGCATGCCCATTTTGTAATATAAAGCTGACATTTTTAGACATCTCATACGGATGCGGCATGTGTGAACCGAAACGTTGTCTTATAACACGATGCACCAAACTCACCACAAACTTAAGACACATCATTCATTGAATTCAAATTGTTTTTCATTAGAACTATTTACCAACCTTATGCATCATATCAGAGAATAATTGTACCCCAGTGTTCATGGCCCGCTCCAGCAAATTCATATTGTCTGTAAAGCCTGTATAGAAGTTTGGCGTCACCGCATATGAGCCTGGATTGCCTGAACGCGCCAAACTGCCAGTGTAGAAACCCACCGTATTCATAAACATGAAGGGTATTTTATAATGATAAACCATGCCCAGAGCACATTCCGGAAATGCACCATCCAATATGGCCAATTGGAAATTACGATTCAACAACGCCTGTGTTTCAGCATCTTCCAACATGGCATCGCATGACTGCAAAAGTAATCAAAAAAAAAAGTTGTAATGAATTGAACAAAAAAACAAAACAAGAGAAGAAGAAGAAGAAGAAAATGTATTTATTATTAAACAACCTTGAACCAAACATACAACTGCAGTTGTTGTTTTCATTTAAAAAAAAAAAAAAACATGTTACGTGCAACTTGTTGCATCAACTTTATTCAACTCGTTGGAATTTTTCCAATTTTCTGGTGTCTACAGATCAGTGTTGCCAGTTTAGGGGGTTTTCTTTCTTTTAGGGGTGAATTTGGGTTGTAAAATTCTTTCGAAGAAAATTTAGCGGGAAACAATTTATTTTTAAGGTATTTTTAGGAGACTTCTGTGTTTGGTTAAACGGTGAAATGGCAGGAGTTGGAAGATTTTTCAGCTGATAAATTTGAAGACTTTAACGACATTTAAAGTAAAGTTAAATCAAATATTTTATGTTCATCTGGTAGTTTCAAGTACAGAATTTTGCAACTGGTGATTTCAAGTACTTTTTTTTATTGAGTTGAATGAATTTTTTCCTTATGGGTCATTCCTTTGAATTTTTTCCGTTTCTTAAGAATTGGTAAAATTAAAATATCTAAGAACCTTTCGTAAAATTTAAACTCTTTTTATGAAAATGTCAAAAGAACGTAAAGAGCGAAAAAGACTTACACTGCAGTTACACGACCAAGTTTTGCTATCAAGTTTTTTTCACATACTGCTTGTCAAAATTCAATTAAATTGCAATTTCATAACAATTCGTTTTCAAGATGCCATCAAGAAAAAAATTAAAAATAGCTGCTTCATTAAAAGTAGTATCAGAAATAAAGAAAATAAAAGAAGAAGTAAAAAATCAGAGGGCAGAAAGGAAATACTGGGTGAAGCCCTTATTAGTAAGAAGTTTGGTAAATATTTAAAAATTATAATGAATGTAGATATGCTCTATAAATCGCAGCACATCATTATATATGTTGGTTTTGCACGTAAACATTTTTATTTATATTTTTAAGCTTGAATCTGTTTAATTTTTATCACTTTCAAAAAAAATCAAAATCAAAAATCAAATAAAAAAAAAAAAAAAATTGCAACTTTCAAACAAAACAAAAAAATATTTGCAGACAGAATGAAAAAAAAATTGCTGTCAGCTGTTTTCTTGATTGTGACTTGATGCTCTCTATGGAAAGCAAAAATTGTCATCAAGCTTGCATCAATTTTCAAAATTGTGAGTGTATTAGTAAAACAGTGTGAATGTATTAAAACTTGAAAGGCAAAACTTGATCGTGTAACCCCCAAGTTAGAAACTCTTAATAATTTTGGAGACACTTAATTTTTTCTAAATACACAGATAACAATTTCCAACTGCCTATGAATATGTACTTAGATCTCAAAAAATGTGAATACAAATAAATCGAAAATTTATATCAATTATACATACGCCTGTAATCATAACATATGCACTGAAAAATACATATAGTTTTTCGCAAACTAAAGCAGAATGTTCACCAAAAATTTTTAGGGGAACTCATTGTAGAAAAATATTGAGTTTTAAGGGGTTTTACAATTTTTCTCGGGGACGAAGAAATGCATTGACCTGGGAACACTGTTCGCAAACTAAAGCAGAATGTTCACTAAAATTTTTTAAGGGGATTTTTTAGAAAAACATTGAATTTTAGGGGGTTTTACAATTTTTCTGGGGCGAAGAAATACATTGACCTGGGAACACTGGTCCAGATCAAACGGCTGGCTGGCAAGAAATTCAACAAAAATCATTTTATATTAATTTCTTAACACAAAAATTTTGATTCTTATGAATCATAACAACAAATTCAATGGACTGATTATATTATGAGAGGAATTGAATAATTAAATTAGTTATTTATTTGCCACAAAAGCCAATTAAAATGTATTATCTTGGGAAAAAAATAAGTCTCATTTATGTTTTCTGGCTTTTTCATCATTCAGTCTGTGGTGCCGCCGACATTTGGTTGATGCTAATTAACTCATCAATAGACTGGAAAAAAAACCTTAAAAGAATATTTGTAACTAAACTGCTTATTCCAAAATTCCCATGAACAGAATGAAAATTACTTTTCTTCACAACCAATGGCAACCTGTTGCATGAGGTTGTATTTTGTCAATTCTATCAATTACGTGCAACAGCATTAATAAAAAATGTTTGTCCATTAGTTTCGCTTATGCATTTCTTGTAGGGCCATTATTACTGACACTGCGCTGTCCGTCACAGCGTGAAAATGCGATTTATAACTTTGATTTGTGTGAAAAGTGATTTGAAAAACTTGCATTTCTCAGCCAAATGAATTCAAATAGTTTTAGCAGGTGCCCTGAAATAGCCGTTTCTGGAGATACGACAAAATCTGTGTTCTTGCAAATATTGTGGATATTGTTGTTAATAGATTTTCTTTTTTGAAAATATATACCAGCATTTTATTACAAGCGATTAATCCAAATTGAGCCAAATATTGGAGTAGTTTGATACTTTGACTTCAATTACAAAAAAAAAACTATTTAAAAAATACAACTAAACACAAGACTTCAACAATTTTTATTGCTGCTGGTAATTTACAAATACATACTTACATATCTATGTATGTATGCAGGTATGTATTGTAACAATATATCACTTTGAATACAACAATCTACAAAAACCAAAAACTGTGTTTTAGAGCTCTTGTCGACATTTATTAATTGCTGCAAAATAGACAAGTCAGCGCAGCAAATGACAATAAAATAATTAACATGTAACGATTACAACGAATACAAACAATGGCACACAAATTTATTTATTTTGACATTTACATTAATAAATTATTACTATAACATTTTTATGGAGCTTTTTTTTTTTTTAACTTACCTCAAAAGCATAACGAACTCCATCCCATATAGAAATTGGCATTTCACCTGACATTCGTGCCCCCAGCAGATCCCAATTTGTATAATTTTGTATGTATTCAACAAGACCAGCTGGTGTCACTTCATGCAAACCGTTTATGTGGAAATCGGAGGGAAAACCATTGAGAAATGTTATGTTGTGACCCCTGGAAAAATTGTTAAATATTATTCACACATACCAACATACAAATACACGGAGTAAAGTGCTGAAAGTAGCAGGGTTTAAAAATTATAATTTTCTCGTATTGTCAGGCTCGTATTGGATACAGTAAAGTTGAATGTGATCTATGTATGTACATATGTAGTTTGTTGTGGGCAGGGGAATTTAAACCGCAATAAAAACTGTTATAGTGTATGCGTCTGGGCAGCGCTGACGCAGAGTGGTGTGTTCTTTGCACACATGCTTTTGGAATTAAATTTTTTGGACACCGTCAATTAAAAAAAAAGTGTGCTTACATTTTTAATTGCAGACATTAAACAACACTCATTAACTTAAAAAAAAACAAAAAAAAAAACATTAAACGTTTGCTGAGCTATATTTAATGAGTTTGTTTAGGCTTTTTGTGTGATGGTGCGCGAAAAGGTTAACAAAAATTGTATATAATTAACTGAATTTCAAAGGTGAGCCTTTGCCTTCAATCATTAGTTATGATTTATTTCCAGATCAATATTTATTCATACAAAAGTATATTATTGTAATGCGAAAATACAAAAATTCTAAAAACAATTGAGACAATTCAGCTTATTGTTAAATTGTTCCTTTCATTATACATATTCAAATTTATTAGCTTTTGTCTGGAAAGCATACATATGTGAAAACAAAAACAAAATAGTAATCACAAAAGAATTGGTCTTTTAATTGAATCACTTGAGTATTTATTTAATAAATAATTTTCAACTGGGGTACACAATAGTTTCAATAGTTTTTCGTTCAATAATGAAAATTTGTTCTTCTCAGGGCCATTATTACAACTTGGCGGCAAGTTTGGCATAACTAATGCCATAAAGATACCGTTGATGGAAGAGAGTGGTAAACTGGCCGATTTATCTTTTTCAGTGGGTGGCAACACCACTAGCCATCAATGACAACTTTGGAAGTTTTCAGTCTAGGAAAAAGTAAATACATTAGCGGTACTCAGCGTTTGGTGCGTTTTTGGTTGCGACTATTTGCGTTTGCGTTTATATTGCAACTGATGTTGAGCACCCTTTTTAACAACTTTGCAAATTTTATTGCACTCCAAATAACAGCTGATAAATTAATACACAATTTTTAATTTTTCCCGTTTTATTTTTTTGGTAATTGCTGCTGGCTCCATCTCTACTGTTTTTTGTTTGCTTTGTTTTAAAATGTCAGCTGTTCGAGTGTCAGTGTTGCCAACGCAATACTCATGCGAAAAAAGCAACACGTAATTAGCGGTGCGTAAATGCAAAAATATTGCGAGTGCAACCTTGTATATTTTGTTGTTGGGTTGCAAAGAAAAAGCAACGATTTCTTGCATTCGCACTTACGCAAGACATTTGCACCAAATAATGAACTGCGCTAATGTCTTTGAAAGAATATATTTTGTAATAGCGCAGTTCATTATTTGGTGCAAATGTCTTGCGTAAGTGCGAATGCAAGAAATCGTTGCTTTTTCTTTGCAACCCAACAACAAAATATACAAGGTTGCACTCGCAATATTTTTGCATTTACGCACCGCTAATTAGGTGTGGCTTTTTTTCGTATGAGTATTGCGTTTGCAACACTGACACTCGAACAGCGGACATTTATTTTAAAACCAAGCAAACAAAAAATAGTAGAGATGAAGCCAGCAGCAATTACCAAAAAAAAATTAAACGTGAAAAATTTAAAATTGTGTATTAATTTATCAGCTGTTATTTGGAGTGTAATAAAATTTGCAAAGTTGCTAAAAAGGGTGCTCAATATCAGTTGCAATATAAACGCAAAAAGTTGCAACCAAAAACGCACCAAACGCTGAGTACCGCTATTATTATCCAATCCATTGTCCAATTCAATTTGTTAGAGTAGAAAGTATGGTAACATGCGAAAAGTGGCACCTTCGAGTGCAAAACCTTCCGTTAAAGTTGCCCGTAAGATGATCTTCCTGATAACTTACTACCCACTTTTTTGTTAAAGGGAAATTGTAATAACGAAAATGGGAAAACTTTAAAATAAGGAGTCGGTAGTGGAATTCCGTAACTTTTATAACTAAAATTGGTTCAACCATATTTTAACGAATTTGCTATTCTGTAACATTTTGTAACGATGTTCGCTGTCGTCTAAATTGACTGATCATTATCAATATTTTCACTACCAACATTTACTTCTTGTTTACTTAATCGTTTAAGTGTATTTTGTGCTTAAAATGTAACACCAGTATTCATAAAAAATACAACATTGTTTAAACACATTTTATAACAAATTTTTCATATAAAATTTGTTCTAAAATGCTTTTGAGCAACGTTTTATTTTTATACACTAACACACAATTTTTATTAAATAAATCTAATTGTTTCGAATTATTTTTTTATAAAAAACCAAGAATAATAAATTATTTAATAATAATATATAAACTCACCTGCCTATTAAGCCTTTTGCTAATTCCCAAAAAGGAATTTTATGTGATTTTGTGCCACCCATCGTTACCATTAAAATGTCAGCCGCTAAACAGCTGCTCAAACAAATTGTCAGCACTGCGCCAAATATTAAAAATTTCATGCTAAAATGAAAATAAAAAAAAAACTAGTTATAAAAACTATTTATATTTCATAAATTTACTTAATAAATAACTTTTTTCAATTGGCAAAAATTTTTCCAAAACACTGTTTAGCTTCAAACTACTTTTGCATATTGACTAATTTCTAATTTGGCAAAGTATTTTTATCCGAAAATTTAAAATTACCAATAAGCTGCTTTTAAAAGCATAATATTTGGCAAAATTTGTAATTTTCTTTTATCTTTGGAAAATAAATCAACGAGCTAAAAAGTGGAATTAAATTGACCATGACCACCAGCACCAGCACCAGCGCCAGCAAAAGCACCGTCTAAAGGTAACGAATTGTTGATGCCTGGCTGCCTGACGATCTTATAACACCAACATTTTATTTATGGCGAATTCCAGTATTTTAGTTAATTTTCTAGAAATACAGCAGCAGAATAGCAATTTAGTTTCATTTATAATTTTTTTTGTTCGTACATACATGTTGTAAAAAGTATATTGTTACGTTTTAACCTTTTCAAAACGTTTTCCGTAGATTCTTTAATTGTAATGAAGTTAGAACACTCAAGTCTTCAGTTTACAATAACCAACAGTTCAACACTTTATTTATTTGAACACACTATACTTGTAAACACTTTACTAAGAACACTTTACTAAAAGAACAACACTTTCACTTAAGACACTTTACACGTTAGCGCAGCTAAAAATCGACTGACTCTTCAGCGTTAAGCTTCGCTGCTTTTATACCTCCAATGATCATTACTAGAACATTCTAGACGTTTACAGAAGCTAATCACGCCACATCTATAGTGCGATGTGCGATGACTCATCATGAACAAAAGATATACACACACACCGACATACATGCGATGTGCGATGACTCATCATGAACAAGAGATATACACACACACCGACATACTTACACGCGGCAGCAAAACTCAAGCATCTGAGTCGCGCACATACATGCACACACGAATATTGTATCGTGCGGTGGTGGTTTCTTTTATTTCGCTGTTGTGCTTATTTATCCACAAGCTTCTATGTATGCATGTGTGTATATACCTCCTGTGTTCATTTACAAATAATAACAAGACAATATACGCACATATAAAATAACGATGATTTAGTACGTTCTAGAACAATCACAATCGGTCCGTTCACGACCAAATTTGTAACACTGCCGCCCGCTCAAGCCTGTTCGTCCCGAACAGGCCCAGAACCACTACTTCCGTACCTTGCGAGTCGTTCTAAGTGTACAACCTTCATTTTGGATCGATGGCTGTGGCCAGTCCCTTACGGCTTTTATTTTATCTTCGTCCGTCGAAATGCCATCTGCAGTTACACGATGTCCCAAATAGTTCACCTCTTTCTGGAACAATGCACACTTCTTCGCGCTAAGAGTGAGTCCTGCCGACGATATTCGTTTAAAAACTTCCGCCAAATTTTTCAGGTGCTCGTCAAACGTTTTTCCCATTACGATTATGTCGTCAAGGTAGACTAAACACGTCCTCCAGTGAAGCCCCTTTAATACCTGTTCCATCAGTCGCTCAAATGTGGCTGGAGCATTACAGAGTCCGAATGGCATTACTCTAAACTGCCATAAACCATCTCCAGCACTAAAAGCAGTCTTCTCCTTGTCCTTGTGGGCAATTTCTACCTGCCAATAACCACTTTGCAAGTCCAATGTTGAGAACCATTTTGTTCCGGACAGCGTATCTAGGGTATCGTCAATCCTGGGTAGTGGATAACTGTCCTTTTTCGTGACGTCGTTTAGCTTCCGGTAGTCCACACAAAACCTCGTGCTACCATTCTTTTTCTTCACCAAAACTACCGGTGAGCTCCACGGGCTAGTAGATGGTTCAATTACCCCACTCTTCTCCATTTCATTGACTAACTCTTTAACCTCGTTACGCTTGGCCAGGGGTACACTTCTGGGCGCCTGCTTTATGGGCCTCGCTTCGCCAGTATCGATTTCATGCCTCACAATAGCCGTTCTCCCTTGGCTCTTACTGTTCATGGCGAAAGCGGAGGCGTATTTCCTGAGCAGCTGTTTGGCTTTATTTTTATCAGATGCTGGCAGCCCTGTGACCCATTTTTCGACATGCTGTTCAAATGTTTCTCGTTCTTTAGGTGACAAGCTAGTAGATTTTGGTTTGGCCTCACAATTTACAATTGCCTCTGCTGGAGTACAGCTTCCTAAATGCGATTTTGGACTTACGACCTTCTCACTGGCTGATAAATTGAGCACTCTAACTGGGACTTTCCTATCGGCACGCATTTTCACGAGAGCTTTCGCTGTTAATAAATCGCCCGTTATATTTTCTGATTCTACTACCCACAATCGACTGTCCGCACAATCTCCATTCGTTCGAGCCCATATCAGTGCCTCAGATCGTGGTGGAATTCGTTGAGTATCTTCAGCAACCAGTTTCAGCACATGGGGCTTATTTTCGTAGCCAACATCTAACTGTATTTCCACATCACGCCACGTCATAATTTGTTGACCCATGTGCAGATTTATGCCATGTGCTATCATAAAATCTGCACCAATAATCACCTCGTCAACAATATCGGCGACAATAAACATGTGGCTGACGGTGATGTTAGCTATACGCACCTTTGCCTCAGACTTACCATATACGCTAGCGGCCTCCCCAGTAGCTGTACGCAGCCTCACGTTACGTAGCGGTTCAACCCTTCCTGGTACCAAATCAGGCCTTATTATAGACTGCGACGCTCCTGTATCTATGGTTAAAGTTTGCTTCTTCCCATTGATGTATCCACTGACAGTTAAGTTGCTGTTTTTCTGCTGCATCACTGATATGGAGATTGTGGGGCCCTCGTCTGTGGGAGCCAGCTTTTGCCCCTTAAAGCTGACTCGTTTTAGTTTAACGGGGACTCTTGGGGTTGTTGTTGGCTAGCCCTTTTGCTCGGCCTCTGTGGAGATACGGATCTTGTACGCTTCCTGGGAGCCTTACAGTTGCGCTGAAAGTGGCCTGCCTTTCCGCAGTTAAAACACTTAGCTCGGCCTTTATTCGAGCTTTCGGCCAACGCTTGCAACACTGCCTCTTTAATCGTACTGGCCAAGCCATCTCCTGGCTCATGAACTACCTCTAGCTCTCGTATTTTGTGGACCTGTGGCCTTGAAATTAGTCTGGCTGTCTCCTGGGCCAACGCAAATGAGACGGTTTCGGCGAATGACGGCTTTTGTGTTGCGCATACAGCAAGCTTAATGTCGGGATCTCGAATTCCGTTCACAAATGCCTCCGTCTTGAAATGGTCCAAAAACGAGTAGCTCTCTCCAGGATAGCTAAGCTGCACCAGACGCTCAATCTCCATTGCGTAATCCTGAAGAGTCTCATTGCCTCTCTGCACTCTGCCTCTTAGCTCCACTCTGTGGATTTCCTTCTTGTGCTCTCCACCATACTTGCGTTGCAGAGCTGCCATGATGACTTCATAATTGTCTCTAGATGAAGCGGGCACAGTTTCCAGGACATGTGCAGCGACACCCTTCAACGCCAAAATTAACTCAATGCACTTCTCTTCCTCCGTCCATGCATTTTTATTGGCCACAGTTTCAAACTGAAACTTAAAAATGTTAAAAGGTGTGCTGCCGTCAAAGGTGGGCGCTTTTATTCTGCTCGCGACTTCCGGAATGACTCGCACTGGCCCCTCCTGCAGTTGAAGATTTTGCATCCTAGCCTCCAGGCTATGAAGCTTTTGATCGACATCATTTTCTAGGGCAACAAATTTTTCTCCCACTTCGTGAATATTTCGCTCCAAGCCGCACAATTTTTCTTCCATGGCATTCACTCTCTGGTCTATAGCCGAAGACAGTTTCATCAAATTTTCATTCGTTGTCGTGTGCTTTGCGTTTATTTCTGCTAGAAGCATTTCATTATTCGATTTCATCATTATATTTGTTGCTTTGGACGCCTCTTTGATGGATTTGGAGTTTTCCTCCATTTTCTGCATCATTATTGCAAACATAGCGTTGAAGTCCATATTGCTTGTAGATGATCGTGTACTCATTTCCAGTTCTTCTTTTTCTTCGAAGTCATTAGTATTGATGTCCAGACCCAACCGATCAAACTCCTCCATTAGCCTCTTCTGCAGCTCCACTTTGTTACCAGTTGTGGGCAGATCCAATTTGCACAACTCCTTTTTCAGTTGTTCCACTTTAAGCTCGTCGAACTTCATTTTACAATTTCACTTCTGACACCAATTGTTACGTTTTAACCTTTTCAAAACGTTTTCCGTAGATTCTTTAATTGTAATGAAGTTAGAACACTCAAGTCTTCAGTTTACAATAACCAACAGTTCAACACTTTATTTATTTGAACACACTATACTTGTAAACACTTTACTAAGAACACTTTACTAAAAGAACAACACTTTCACTTAAGACACTTTACACGTTAGCGCAGCTAAAAATCGACTGACTCTTCAGCGTTAAGCTTCGCTGCTTTTATACCTCCAATGATCATTACTAGAACATTCTAGACGTTTACAGAAGCTAATCACGCCACATCTATAGTGCGATGTGCGATGACTCATCATGAACAAAAGATATACACACACACCGACATACATGCGATGTGCGATGACTCATCATGAACAAGAGATATACACACACACCGACATACTTACACGCGGCAGCAAAACTCAAGCATCTGAGTCGCGCACATACATGCACACACGAATATTGTATCGTGCGGTGGTGGTTTCTTTTATTTCGCTGTTGTGCTTATTTATCCACAAGCTTCTATGTATGCATGTGTGTATATACCTCCTGTGTTCATTTACAAATAATAACAAGACAATATACGCACATATAAAATAACGATGATTTAGTACGTTCTAGAACAATCACAATCGGTCCGTTCACGACCAAATTTGTAACAATATGTTTATATTTATTTATATATTTTTTTGCTTTGCTGAAAATCCAACGCATTAAAAAACCCCTAAAAGAAGAAAAACCACATTTGTGCAATTGTGCAACATGTTTCAGTTCAAGGCAGGGCAAAAATCGTTTTTTTAAAGCTTTCGATTTTTTAAAAACAGCAGATATTTTTGCCTCATGTATGGAAAGTTACCATAGATTTTGGACGTCTGTATGTACATGATTTTTGTTTACACGCGGCAGGTTTCAAAAACACTTTCATGTGTTCTAGTGCCCAGGCACTGCCAGATTAAATTTTTTTTACGGCAATAAATCTTGGCTCCTAAGTAAAGTAAGTTAGGTTAGGTTGATTGAAGGAGTTTGTTTGCTCATGTCTTGCTTGTTGTGCGCTCCCTGAATTTAATCATAAACAGTTTGATTCATAGGTCTACAGGAATTTCGTGTCATCCACAAAGTTAATCCAGCACATGCCCCATAATTGGGTTATGTCTGGTAAGGTGTCCCTCCCAAGATATGGGCAGCGTGTTTGTGATCATTGCATAAACAGTGCTCTCCTCCCCACATACTCTACATTCACCGCCTGGCGGTTTAGTTTTATTAGAAGACAAACAAAAATATAACGACTGAATTGAAAACAAATAGTTACGGAAAAGTCGAAACTTAATTTTCAGGAAAATTTTCCTGAAGAAGATGCACAAATACTCCTTTGTGAAATATCGAATAATTTTTAAAAATAAATAAAAGAATATCCATCTAATTCATAAAAATTATAAAAGGTTTATAAAGCTCTTATTATTATAACAGTCTTATAAGCGTGTAATAATTTTTATGAATTACAGGGTATATATTTATTGCAAGTATTAAATTACAGTCGAACTTCCATAGCTCGAATCACCATTATTCCAAAAAAAAACTTCGACTTACGGAGACTTCGAGTTACAGAATTTTTTTGTCAAAGTAGAATAAAAGGTTTTTGTATTATGTATTTTTATTTAAAATAGCCTCTAATGGAAAACTACATACTTAAGAATATAAAAGAACAAGCATCAGTACTCATATACAGATATATTTAAAAATTTCTAGTTAAGTAAAATATTCTGAAATAAGTGACTGAGCAAAAATAGCACGTAAAGTATACAAACCAGCTCAAGCAACCAAAGAGAGTAAAACAAACAAACCAGAACTAAAATAAAAACAAAAAACCAATTTAACCAGCAAAATTCTTCGAGTTATAGGAGTTCATGTGTATGTTTTTTGTTCGAGTTATGGAGAACTTCGGATGGATACTGCCAACAAAATTAGTTCGAGTTAGAGAAAATTCGAGTTAGAGAAGTTCGAGCTATGGAAGTTCGACTGTAAAGAGGAAAAAAACGGTCGAAAAACTGGTATCCAGAATATTAGAAAAATCGAAACCCCACTTGCCAGTGATGCATTTTATGGTTGTTAAAAACATAGATTAGGTATATCATACTAATATTTGTTGTGCTCAATAAATTTTATTTAACGAGACAATATAGCCTTGTTTGTAATACCAATGAATAGTAAAACGCTTTAATCAGCTGGGCGATTTTGGTGATAAGCTTTCTACTATAGACATCGCACAATTTTTAAAATCAAATTTTTCTAGCCAATCGCTTCTATGCCTTCCAGTCGGTGTGTCTGCCTTTCTCACACAGTACAGTAAACTCTAATGTAAAATGCACAAGAAATGAAAATAACTTACAGTGTATAATTTTAGTACATCCCTCGTATAGGCTGCTTTATTTCATACTAGTGTAACAACTACTTAATGGTTCTTGATTTTATTTTAAAGATTTAATTTGCGGTTTCATTCAAAAGAACAACAATTTTACTATAAAATGAATTTATTTATTAGTAATTGTAAATTCGTGTTCCAACACAAAACAAAATTAGTTTTTGCAAGAAAATGTATGCATATGTATATTGAACAGGTTTTTTTTACAAGTTATTGCTTTTACCAATTTAATGCTGTTGTAATAGTTTTGGCTTAGAATTGATGTTCTGTTAAATAATTTATGGCTCATCAAGGTTGAATCAAAAATGTTTTACATACTTTTCTAGGAAATTTTTCTATTCCATTTTAGCTTCAAAATGCACTCTGTAATTATTTTTTTGGCATAATTGAGTTTTTTTTGTGCCCTGCCATGCGTTATTTGTTAATATTTTACTGAAATTTTAATTACATTGAACTATGATGTTGTATTATATTGTATGATTGTTATTCTATATTCTATTCTATATTCCATATTCTATATTATATAAAAACTTGAGCCAGCTAAGAATCATATAATATAGAATCATATTATATGATTCTTAGCTGGCTCAAGTTCAGCGCTTGGTTGGTCACTTTTTTTTCAATGCCCATTAAGTACAGAAAACAGAAACAGCCGGTTGTCCACCCAGCTATAAAATTCTATTTTATTTATTTATTTATTTAGTTATTTATTTATTTATTTATTTATTTATTTATTTATTTATTTATTTATTTATTTATTTATTTATTTATTTATTTATTTATTTATTTAGTTATTTATTTATTTATTTATTTATTTAGTTATTTATTTATTTATTTATTTATTTATTTATTTATTTATTTATTTATTTATTTATTTATTTATTTATTTATTTATTTATTTATTTATTTATTTATTTATTTATTTATTTATTTATTTATTTATTTATTTATTTATAAGCTAACTTAAATCTATGCTTAGATCTAAGCTAACAATATTAAGCCTTGGCTACTAGGCCTTAAGCTGATAAAATTTTAATTTTCTTTACTCAATTGATATTGGTATAAAAAAAATTGTCATCTCAAGATCGAATTAATAATAAAAGAAAAATCCGTAACGCAGTCTAAAAATCTAATTACCTAAAGAAAAATTATATGAAATGTTTTAAAATACAAGCATTTGTAGAAATATAAACTGCGTAAGGCACAGTAATTAAATATGTTTGGAAAAAAATCACAAAATAATCTTTGTTATTTAATTTCACAACAATTGGTTCTGATTTAACATTTTAATGTAAATTCCACAATAAAACAGAACAACCAACCTTGTTGCTATTTGGTCAGGCTCAGAGTTGGAAAATAGTAAATCGCTGCCACATAATTATATTTATTGGTAGCAATTTCATTATTTGAACAATCAAAAATAATTAAAACAATCTAAAACCTGTTTTTCAAAACTGCTCATGGTCTTTGAAACATAAAGAATTTATTTGGGTGGTGCTGCTAAAACGCGCGGTTTTAAGTGAACCTCTTATTGCAGAAACATGTTAAATTCAATTTTTAAATTATTAAATTATCTAATTATTTAAGGCCATCTTCATAATAATTATTGTAAGTTTATTAAGCTCTTATTTGACGTATTTCTACGGCATATTTGTCATATAAACGTGTAATAAACATTCAATAGTTTTTACAAATATGGGTGTTAAGCTTTTGATCTTTGGTTTTTTATAAAAAATAATTTTAAACAATTATTTATTTACTGTCAATATTTTGCCAACAATTTGTTGGCATCTTCAGGAAAATAATTATAAAAATAAATAAAATCTAATATTTAGTTATTTGACCCCTTTTTTTCTTATATTTTATATATTTATTTGAGCTTAAGGTCTTTTTGGAATTTGAGTATTTATTTTTGTCAATATTTCGCTCTCCTTCGGATAGCTTCTTCAGGACAATAATAATAAAACCAATCAAAACATTTTTCATTATTATTGTCCTGAAGAAGCTTTCCGAAGGAGAGCAAAATATTGACAAAAATAAATACTCAAATTCCAAAAAGACCTTAAGCTCAAATAAATTTATAAAAAATAAATAAAATCTTAAATTATTGGTCGACTAAAAAAACCAGCCCTGTGATTGTACCTCACAGTGGATTATGACAATTTTATAATTGTATACCAATTAAGCACAACGAACATGGAGATAGATTGGTGTATTTGCGGCAACTGTGTGAGCCTACACATAAAGAAAAAATATGGTTGAGGTAACCATATTCGAAGATAAACATATTATTGTTGAAACATATGGTTACAGTCTAACAATATTAATTGTTAAATATAACATGAACGTGAATCATGTCAATGTTTTGCCTTATCCAATCTTACTACTAACAAATTGAAGCTTTCAGTAATCACTTTTTACCGTCAAGTGAAATCATAACATTGTCCTATTCAAACATATTATATTTGAAAAAGAATTTTAATTTAATTTAATTTTTGTAAGTAATCAATTTATTGTTGCATTTACCCATAATATTGTGGTGTAAGCCAACACTATTTTTAATAACTACAGTCAAAGCCCGGTATAGCGAATACTCAGTTTAACGAATATTCGATATAACGAATGGCGAAATTTTTACATGTAAGAATTGAAACACACAACCCGTTATACAGCTAAACGTTTTTAAGATTTATTTAAGACTATATTGTTTTACACAGAACAATTATTTTCTTGTGTCAAAAACAATGCATACTACGATTGACAATATTAATACAAAAGTAAAGGCAACTATGATTGGTACAGGTTTGTAAAGTTATTATAAGCAAAGTACATATTTTCAACATTACATTAACTTCCTTATATAGCAAATGGCAAAAAAAGGAGTCTCCATTTAACGTATGACAAATCAAAATACATTAAAAACCCGTTACAGAATCGTAAGATTGTGGATGTTTTTGGCTTCTTTGCTTTGTGTTGAAAGAACGCGTGTGATACGTTGCTTTTTTCCTTAAAATTTTAGTAGTTTTCTTTGGTTCGTTGTGAAAACGAGATGTCGATTTCTTAAGCAATTAATAATATGAATGAAATGTAATAATAAACCTACACATGTTAATAGTATCCAAATATAATTAAATATGTATATGCATTTATGATTTTTAATGAATTTACATATTAGAAATAAAAACAATTCTTAAATAAACGTTAAAATATCAATTAAACTTTGATTTCTACACTAAGTTATCAATACAATTAAATTTTGATGTTTTTAAAACTGCGGAACACCGTCTTTTATAAAATTTTAAGATAAAAAATTACTGTTCGATATAGCGAATATCTCAGTATAACGAAAGGTCGTTAAACCGGGCTTTGACTGTATTAAACATATGAATATATTTAAAAAAAAAGACTTTGCAGTAAACCTCATACTGTCACTCCAATCCACAGTAATTTAAAAGTTTACGGATTATCCTTTCGTACAATAACAATATTATCATAGCTCACTATTATAGCTATATACATATATATTTATAAGACCTAATAAAGATACAGAAGACGCTGATAAATTAGTAGCAGTAAAAAAATGCTGCCAACGAATAAATCGAAAGGAGAAACTTGACATCGGCCAGGTAAGATGTCACATCAATGCATTTTTTTCGTATTTTCTACAATTGATTTGATTAACATCAGTAGAATTTGATAATATTCATTTTTCATCCCTGCTCTGTGGTGCATGATTTATGGGCGTGCATGTGTTTGTTTATTTTATTTATTATGATGTGAGTTTTATTGCTTTTTGAAAGCATAAAACAACTTAAGGTGTATGCACATAAAGGGTGATTTTTTCTTCTTACTTACTTTTAACTGTTGTAAACAGTTTGGAAAAATATTGGGTTTTATTAAAAATTACAAAACTTAGAAAAGTTAGTTTCGAACATACTCCATGTAGTGTTAATGATCAGGATAACAACAACTAATAACGGAACCTTTTCCTTACAATAAGGACACATTTAAGAAAAATAACATGTATTTTGTTTTTGTACAAGTTCTGAAAACTGTCAAAAAGACACCACTGCCATAAACTTTACAGAACTTACAAAA
This sequence comes from Sturmia bella, assembly GCA_963662145.1. Classification (NCBI taxonomy): domain Eukaryota; kingdom Metazoa; phylum Arthropoda; class Insecta; order Diptera; family Tachinidae; genus Sturmia; species Sturmia bella. Next base: position 15,771,358 of record OY759172.1, on the reverse strand, counting down.
GAAAGATGAATTTTACGTCGATTTGCTAACTCGGTTTGGCTGCTTTTCATGCCTGTATTCTCATGACAGATTTACGAAATCAGATGTTTAACGGTTCAGCTGATGAGGCTGCCTTATTTGTTGTAGCATCCTGGTGATGTACTCAACGCAAAAAATATTAAATACAAAGAATACAATCTTTACTTGATTAATATTGTTTTAAAAGTGACAAACCAAGGGTTGAACTTGAGCCTGAAAACGTAAGTTTAATATAAATGTACAAAGAATTTTTATAATTTTTAATTGCAAAACTGTTTTATTTGCATTGAAATGTAAGCAAATGCGGAGTCTAACAATAGAGATATTAAAATATGAAAATATTTTCATATTTTCTATCCTTCACTAGCTACGCGACCCTCTCAAGGCTGATACTTTTATGAAATTTGACAAAACAAAAAAAGGTGGTGATTTTTGTAGTCCGGTGAACTGGTGACACTTCAGGTAGTATTCTGTGTCCTGTATCGGCTTACAAGCAAAAAAATCTATTGAATGTTATTATCAAAATTTATGCTCAGTAGAGAAAGGGCATTGTGGACTATTTCTATTTTTTTTTTTTTTTTTTTTTGGGATCGTGCGACTAAATTTCGCAACAAATTTAAACCTCCAACAGGTATACGTGAAGAGTGGACAAATGATGATCTTGAATTATCGATTTGAAAGAAAATCAAAATACATGTAGCGAAACCATGGAGCAGTTATTTTTTTTGGCAAAATTGTGCTCTTACGTTTTTAAAAGTCTCATTAACTGTTGACACATAATAGAAAATGAACTAGAATGTTTGAAAGTAATTTAACAATTATTTTCAAGTCAACTGACGAGTTGGTTGGCAGCAGCAAAATGTCGGCGACGACATATAGACTTGCTCAAAGCTTTAGGATAAAATACAGCCCGAAGCCTCAATAGACAACAATAAATTATTATTTTTATGCTTTTGCTTAATTCGAATCCGGAAGCTCTTAAAAAGTCACCCATTATGTATGTATATTTCATTCAAAACGGGATGTAATAAATACTTTAAGTAGCTTCGTTTATTGGCATTATTATTACATTAACAAAAGCAAACAAACATTTTTTACAAGTTTTTAGAAAAATAAAAGTTTTATCAAATTGGTTTCATAAATAATGAGAAAAAAACAACAAATCATGTCGACTTTAATAATTTTGCTTTCATTTCAAATTAATAAAATAAAGTTCAAAATATACATTAACATGTGTATTATCTACTAACAAGTACGCATATGTGTATATGTAAAAGCCCTGAGGCCAAATAACTTTCAAGCTGATATTTCTTTTACAATCTAATCATTTCTTTAAAGAGCTAAAGCAGAAATTGAATGCAGGTAATTATTTCAATAAATTTTGAATAATGAAAAATGTTTTTAAAATATGAAAATAAAAATAGAAAAAAATACAATGAAGTTCAACTTTACCTTGAACTTGACAGTGAGTTGTATCAAAACTTTTTATAAAATACTTTTGTGGAAAAAGACAAACCACATATATTACAATTTAATATGTATGTATAAACGTTTGTTTGTAGTAAATTTTTTAATTAAAATGCATAAATTATAATTCATTCAAAAACCTCGAAGAAAACATGAACCAATCATAATAGACCACAGACCACATACCGCAAGACAAAAGTGTATTACATGCTTCAGATAAACCTGTACCAAAGAAAGCCAAAATTAGACCGTCTGCCCTTTAACTAGTTCATGGGCTCACACAGTTACTGTTTTGAGTGTCATTTACAACGATGACCCTGAAAAAGGTTAAACAATTACCAGTGAATAATATTCAAAAGATGATAACCCATATGCATTGTCAATATGCAGTCTGAAGTTGTGCAATCAAAAGTTTATTATATGTATAAAATTAATCAAATTTGTATCTTATAGAAGCCACCACCAACCAGTTTTGAACTGCTTAGAAACTTCAAACTTATTTTAAATTATGCATTTTATGTTTGCTTCGCTTCCACTCTTTGATTGATGATGTACATATGTATAACTATTGGCAATGAAATTGTTCATACATTCGACACATTCATTATTGCCCTTATGGTATGTTTCCATTACGAGTTGAATCACCTGTTTCTCTCTCTCTCTCTCTCTCTCTCTCTTACATTACATTTATGAATCAAGCTGTTCACACAACCCGTCTATGTGCTTTGTTTCAAATAAGCCAACATATCAGTATAATCAGCAGCAGGGTGCCTGCTTAAGGAGTCAAATGTCAAAAAATTATTGGACGTTGGCCATTCCCAATAATTTTTTCTCTACAATATTTTTTTCAAGCACACCGACACAGTACCACGTCTCTTTTGGTTCGCCTTGATATGTATATTGTCATCCAACTTTTTTTTCTCATAACAAAAGCTATCAAAAAATCATTCGCATATATTCGTATTAATTTCGGAATTTTCGCAAAGTTAAAAAAAATCATTTTCCATATGCTTTGTATATATGCTTTTAAGAGTTTCAAATTTGGACCTGCAAAAACTGAAGGATAATTTTGAATATGAGTGAATTTTAAATTATGCGTTAATTTCCACATAAATATTAAAATAATTCAGTTTTCTTGTTGCTGTTTCGATTTGCTAATTTCCTTATTATTGTTTCCCATGGGCGGCTTTTTAGTCGAATAATTTATTTGTCCACAATCATCCACTACACACCAAACAGAAGACTTAAGAGACAAGCGTTAAGTTAATAAGCGGTTTTAAACAATACGAGGGATTTTTTAATGAGGGTTTTCATTATAACAATTACTATTTAAAAAACTGCGATTAGCAGCAATTATCGGATAACACTTGTAATTATATATAATTAAGAAATTTTTGTTTTGTTTTGGCATTTTATTAGATAAAAAACATTGCTTTAAAGCAGAAAACTATCAAATCATTTAATGGTTCATCGGATGGACGATCAAAAAGCTGGTTTAATTGCAAGATTTCAGGTGCGTAAAAGTTGGTACATTTAAACTTAACACAACTTGGAAGTAGGGAAGGGAAAAATCATGTTTAAGGATAAAATTATAAAAAGCTATATGGTAAAGGGTATATAAGACTCGGCCCGGCCGAATATAGCGTTCTTACTTGTTTATTTTGCAAATGAAAATGAATTCATTGAAAACGTTATAGAAAGTTACCGTTTGTCAGCCTTTACAACTTGTGGGTTAATTTTCTTCCATAATAAATTTGGAGCAGAAAGTCCAGTTGTTTTCAAGTTTTAATAAAAGGACCTCTTAACCTGCTATCTGTTTGTTACTAATTTTGCTACTTATGTTTCCTTGGCTTCTGCATAGTAATTACGAACAAACTTATGGAAGAAAGTATGGAGATTGGTCTAGTCGTTTTCGAAACTAAAGATTTTAATTGATAATTATGAATAGACTTTTATATCTAGACCTTTATAGACAACCTTACCAAACACAAAAACACAAAAAATGTTCAAAACAAAAAGCCACATGTGTTTACCTTTCATATTTGTTTATCGGCATTTTTAATTGGCCAAGTATTGGCTAATGTTTTTTCAAAAGTCAAATTGAATTTGCAATTGTTTACACCACAGTATAAATATGTAAGTGTGAGTGAGTACTTTTAATGAGCTTAACCACACGAATATCGTAAAGCTAAAGTAAAAAAAAAATATCAGCATTTCTGCTGTAATAAGACGTGTAAAGCTTAAGACCATAAGCTTGGTAAGCAAAACAATAATAATAGTGGAAAAGAAATTGAAAATTGCTAAAAAGTACAAACATATATAAATAGTTAAATAATAAAATTTTTGAACAATATTAAAACGAATAATGTAGCGCACGCTAAGGTCAAATTCAATTAATAAAATAACATAACAAATATGCGGCTATTGTTGTGGCAAAAATTAATAACAATTGCAAAATATTTCCTGCTTTGAAGACGGCAAAAATTAAAAGGAAATTTTTTAAAACTGTAGTACATACATATTTTATATTTCATATACAAATAAAGTAGTTGGAATTCTTTATTTTAAATTATTCGTGCTGGGAGGCGTGAAAAAATTTTCCATGAATAAATTTATGCGAAATGAAATACTTCAGATGTAAAATATTTCTCTGCTCTGTTTTATATCTTTACACATTTCCCAGCATTTTTCAATTATACCTTTATTTACGAAAAATAGGAACATTCAAATATGAACTTAATTATTTATTTGCTTTAAGAGCCAATTGAAATGTATTAATTCAGGTCCAAAAATGAACCTTTTCAAAAAATATTTGCTGTATCTTTCAGCTGTCTATATGCCGACGACATTTCGTTGGAGCTAATCAACTCATCAGTAGACTTGAAAAATTCTTAAAATTTTGTTTGAAACTTAACTACTTATTCCATAATTCACATGAACAGAATGAGAATGAGGTTTGTTTGAACATTTCTGATTCTCATTCTGTTCATGGGAATTATGGAATCAGTAGTTAAGTTTCAAACAAACTTTTAAGAATTTTTCAAGTCTACTGATGAGTTGATTAGCACCAACGAAATGTCGTCGGCATATAGACAGCTGAAAGATACAGCAAATATTTTTTGAAAAGGTTCATTTTTGGACCTGAATTAAGAAAATAGGAATACATACATACATTGACGAGGTTTGATTTGTAAGATCAGCAATTTGTTGATAGCTTTTGGCGTGAGAAAAAAAAAGTTCTACTGGGCCCTTAAACATACAACTCTTTTAATAGAACATACCAACAAGAAACTCAAATAGTGGCTGATATGCACCATCAGAACCAGTTAAGAGTTACTAGAAGGGACACGTTGCCATGCAAAAATTGGACTTATGTCTGCATATCACACTCTTGTAAATTATCTTAATTAAGTATCGATTTAAATATAACCAATTAATTACTCTCACTTTGTTGACAGGTCTAATAAAAATGGCATTAAAAACAAAAACTTTTGTGTGCAAGTGTATACAATAAATTAGTTTCAAGTTGCCTCCCTTTACTTTTCATACGCACTGTATTAATTGAGCATAATAACGAAACTGGAAATGCATTATTTCATTGCACTCATGTGTGTTTGCAAAAAGAGTGTGCGCGCAGTGGAAATGACGACATGTGGTGAAATGAAATTTCAGCAGCAAAAACAGCAGCAACAATAAACAAACCACTCAAGCAACATACCAGAAACCTACTTGTTTGACACCCAATAGTTTTCTGTACAAGTCTTTAGCCAAAATTTTAACAAATATTCACTTACATGTGCAAACGCTTACGAAGATGGTTTCAAAAGAAATTTTGTGGAGGAAAAAAAATTTTTGAATGCATAATTTAACGCTCATAAATAAAAAAAAAACAATTATACATTTGTTAGCTTCGTTCAATTCAATTGAGTATATCATTGTTATGCCATCGTTATAAGTTCATAGAAAAATCAAGTTAAAACTGATCAGTTAAAAATTTATTATATTCAATAAAACCACGATTCAAGTTGATGTTATGCTGTGTTATATTGCATGGGCTGCAACTCATGAGATCGGCCCACTTGCGACCTAGAAAGTAACATTGTAGTACCAGAGAAGGTACTACAATGTTCTGTCCTAAACCAGTCAGATGAACGGGTAAAAGACTACACCCTATTTAATTCGTATTCTGACACATCCGCTAACCCATGTAGTATCACTCTAGCCAAGTACTTCGATCTTTCATTACAAACAGCTGGACATCAGCAGAGGATATCTTTGTCACTCTCCTCCTACTCCTCCTCCTCTTTTTTATCTCTACAGCTTCTGCAGAAGTCATTAAACGGAAAATTAAGTCCTCTTTCATGTACTCCAATGAGACAGCATCCTGTTAGAACAGCCACTAGGGTGCGTAGCCTCTGTCGCGGAAAATCCCACAAAAGGTAAGGTTCTCTTGTAATTATAACTGGGCCACGTGAGCCCCGAAATATATGCCAAGACATCTCATTCTACCATCTGCCCTGCCCAGTTCTTAGTAGCTGTTGTTGTATTAGCTGTATGTTTAATTTACTTTCTTGCTGAGTTCATTTTTTTTAGATAATTATAAGACCGCATACGCTGAAAGCATTTTGTTTAATAAGAAATACTTTTATTACATAAGCAGCAAAAAAGAAAACTTAAAAATATTGTTTTTAAGTCTTTAACGAGTGAAAGAGTTAAGAAAGTATCTGATTCACAAACAATGTTGCCATATATTTTTTCTTTAAATTCATTTTACCTAGTGCTTAAAAAGGACGGCAATTTCAGCAAATTTGCAATATGCTCACTCTTTTTCACTAGCACACTCATATTTTTCTTGCTGTTCACTCAGATTTCAGTAGGATTACATTAAAATTAACTGTTTCGCTATTTGTTGTAGGTGCTGCCTGTATTACTTTCACTGGAAATAACTGACTATTTGAGAATGGCAATATCGTAGGAGGTAGTCAATGGTCCGACTCTGCATTACTTTTTCAAATAATTTAAAGCTACATACCCAATAGTCAGTGCAGAAAAAGATGGTTGCTTATTTCGGTGTATATACTTCTATTCTATTATCTTCCCTTTTTTAATTTAAATTATTCGGGACTCGAATCGCTAAGTCTCACGACTATTGAGCAGCCATCACACTCACGCAGCCAGAGCAATAGAATACAACAGGAAGTGATTTAAATGAAGAGTTACGCCGTTAACACTCCACTTAAATTACTTCTTGTTGCTGCCACTAACTGCCGCAATAGTTTTCAAAGTCAAAACAAAGTACGGTGATTAATTCATTTAGGTTTTAATTAAATAATAAAATATTAAAAAAAAAAATACTTTAAAAGAGAATTAACAAATCAATTGTACTCGTGCACATCTAGTGCCAATGTTACCAGTAATTTTTTAGCTTCTTCAATGTTATTGTTAGCATTAATATGGGATATAGGGCACACTTTATACACTGAAAAAAAAAGTTTTGTAAGTAGACTTATTTTTTACATTAATGCTATTAAAAGTGTCATTGCTTTTGGTCCAACGTAGCGCTTCACTCATTTAATGAGACATGTTTTGTTAAATCCAAAAATATAACGGAACTATAACGAAGCTATTCTTTTAATATTTTACTTTATTACTATGTAACATTACGTTTCTGCGACGAAGGAGTTTCGTTTGTAGAGTGAAACTAATTCATTAATATGAGAAAGAAGAGTCATTAATGCGACGACAGTTTTTCATAAACGAAACAATTTACAAAGGTGAAGTGACAATTTTACATTCCTTAAGTTAATTAATTTTTATTGTTCGAAATTTTTCTTATATACTTATTTTTGTATTAAGTTTTATCAGGCTCAAGTTCTTTCTATATTAGTTTTGTGATTGATATTAATTAAATAAGACAAAGAAGACATCAAAGACATTTGGCAGGGTGGACAGCTAAATGTTTCGAAGCCGCCACACTTTCTGGTCAGCACCCGTCCTTGAACTCAGGGACTCATGTTTCTAAAGCGTGGTGGCTGAGTGGCGTGGTTGTCGCCTTAGAAACATGAGCCCCTGAGTTCAAGGACGGGTGCTGACCAGAAAGTGTGGCAGCTTCGAAACAACTAGTTGTCCATCCTGCTAAATGTCTTTGATGTCTTCTTTGTCTTTCTTAATTAATATCAATCACAAAAATAATATAGAAAGAACTTGAGCCTGATAAACTTAATAGAAAAAACAATTTTACATTCCTTCAACTGAAGTTTTCGTTAATATAATGAAGCTGTTACATACCAACAACGTAATGTTTCATTGCTATAATAAAATAAAAGCCGTAGTTCTTGTTGGCATTTCTATTTATAGTACACTCATAGAAGACCCATTATAGCTATTATGTATTTTAACAAGAATACGATGACAAAAACCATCGTTTTTGACCCCATGACACTTTTCATCACGATGATGTCAAATTTTACATAAGATGTTCTAATTGTTATTAGCGATAACTATAACAATTGTTACATCAATGACCATGTCATTCTGACACTGAAGCCATGATTACTCGAAACATTTTTGATGCGAACAGGACGTCAATATGGTGAAACTTTAGCTTCAGAGACATGACCAATTGAAATAAATGTAATGACAAAGTATTATCAATACACTGACAAATTAACACCAGCTAAATGACAACTTCGTTTGAATTTGGTGTTAACAACTCAGCTATCCGATGATATATTAACATTACAGAAATGACTTGAACTAAAAGATTATTCGAATTAAAAAAGTAAAACTACTGAAATTATTTTAAAGAAAAATTTTATTCATAAAACAAACTAATTTAAAAAATTATAAAATAATAATAAAAAAAAATTTTCATTTTAAACATTTGACTTCAAATAAATTTGCTTTCATGGGAAATAATAATTAATTTTTAAATTTTTGGAATTTGGGTCTAAAGATCTAAAATAATCAGCCCAATCATGAATGATAATTCCGTGAGATTTTTTTCTCTTTTCCCATTCCTCTTATTATGTTGATAAATTCCTTAGAAAATTTTTTTTTAACCTTCCCTGTTTTAGCCACATCGAAGGGGAAAAATAGTCGGCGGAGGAAAAACTAGGTATTTTAGAAACATGTTTTTGTTTTTTTCCTACAAAAAGTTTCAATATTACTAACTTTTATTTTTTTGTTTCTCAGGTAATTTATGATTGGAGGAATTTTTTTCTCGAGAAACGTATTTTCCTTAGGAATAAAATTCCTTGAGAATATTCATGATTGGGCTGAATAAATTTCATATATGAATACAAAAATGTCACAAAAGTACTTTCCTTTGTAAGGGCAGAGTTACTAAATTAAACTTAAAGAAAGTAGCAACATTCAAAAATCAAGCAATCGGGGAGCCAAAACGCATGGCTTTTAGCTGCTATATAGTGCCATCATATCGTGATTGAACATTCTTTATTCAATACAAATTAAAGAAAAACTGTATTATTTTTTTTTTTTTTTTTGAGCTAAAATTGTTTAGCACTTCAAAAAAACTGCGAAAAATCTGGAGATTTGGCAACGCTGCTCACCTTTTGCAACACATACAAATTTTACTAAGCATATATTTTGCCCAAAATAGCTTGTACGTATGTATATGAAATTATAAAAAATTATGACAACTCACTTATTCACCTTGCAGTGCAATTTTAATTTATTATATCCACATTTAAATGAATAAAAAAAAAATCACTTTTATTAAATTTTCGCTCATTGTTTCACGTCTAAATGTGACACTAATGGTTGGGGTGAGTGTTTTCTTTATTGTGTAAAAATAAATAATAAGTCATAATTAACATTAAAAGTATCTATTTAAACTTTAAATTTTAAAGTCATATACATACATAGATTGTTTTTATTTTCACTCGTGAATTTCTCAAAAACAAATTGTTTTCCCTTTTAATAGTTTTTATGCCATTTCTACAATTCGTTTAACTTTTTTAGCTTTTCGTTAAAACGAACTGAAAGTGTTTAATTGTTTAATTGCTGTTCACCCAAGGAAGTAAAAAATGCTGGCACAAATATGCAGGTACAATTTACAAACATAATGGGTCTGTTTTTTCACTATTTCACTATTCTGTAGTGCCACAGAACACCTGTGGGCATATCATTGTGTTTTTGGTTGGTTGATATATAGCGCTGGGCCAGGCGCAATGTTTGAAAACGGTATTGACACCGCTGATGGAATAGCGAAAAAAAATCAATTTGATGTTTTTACATACATCTGTATATGCATAAGAGAAGTGTTTTTTGGAGCGTATGTTTCGTTACGCTGCTTATAAAAATTTAAGACTGCTACAGTAAATGTGAATAAAATATGAGCTAAAATAGTTTTTCTTGTCTTGTTTCGTTAACAAATTTACATAACAGATCCATTATGTTGTTGTTGTTTTATTTTTATTTTAACAATTTATTCCATTTTTCTATTTGATTTTGGCAAACAAGAAACTGCTTTAAAAATACAGTTTAGCACCTCCGCTAGAAACGAAAAACAGTTTGTGTATTTGCATACTGTCACCAGTATATGATGATAGTGAAAGTAATTTTGTCAATCCGTGTCAAAGACAATAAAAGCGAATGACTGACTGCCTGACCACTTGCTGGTGCGTTTAATAAGCTTAAGTTTATTTATTCATATTATTATACTTATTATGCTTAATACTAATTTAATCGGTTTGATAGCAGCAGGGCATGGCTTGTTAGAAATATTCATATAATTTAGACTCTAAATAATTTTATAAAACTCAGTTTTATTTAAGTTTATTCCATATAAATATGTGATTTTAATGTTTTTGTTTATACACTGAGGTATGAATAAAATTCCACAAAAATCAATAAACTAAAAGTGAATGACTTGTGTTTGAGTTTTTTTTTTTTTTTTTTTGAAAAGTTTTTCTTCTTACATTTTTTGTGTTTTAATGAATGGCTCATTCAATGGTTGCTTGATTTTGGCCGTGTGCTTTTATTTGTTGCCGTCGTTAACGTTTAGTTAACTCTATTTTTATTTAATACATGTTACTTAATATCGTTGTTTATTTTGTTTTTTTTTTTTTTCTTTTCTTTCTTTGATGCCATATTTCTTTAACAGTTTGCTCTGTTTTTTTATTTTTTTTTTTTTGCAAATCTGTAACAGCATTTAAATTTGCATTAAAATACATATATATTTGTATATCTAAAAGTCCGGTTAAACTTTAACTTTCTGTTATAGCTATAGTTTTATAAATATAGTTTCAACAATGACATGTATTTATTAGATAAAATGCAATACAAAAAATATGTAAAAACACAAAGCTACGAATAACAATCTTTCTCATTACACAATGCAACAGCAAAAAAAAAAAAAATATAAGGGGTTCTAATAATGTACTACAATATAAGCATTATATATCGCCTTCTGAAATCCAAAAGGCCGTAAGCACACATTTGACTAGAGAGCACAAAAAAAGTTATAAATTTAAGACTATTCCATTCTAAGAGGTCAAATCTCAGATTTGGCTTTAAAATATACGGATTTGATTTAATAAAAAAATAATAATAATTAATTATAATGATACTTAAGGCCTCTTGCAATTGTTTTTCTGAAATCAGAAAGCCCTGAGGGCCCTAATTTTTTTTTTTTTTTAATAAACTTATACATCGGTATTCATAAAATATAGAACATTCTTGAAACACATTTTACAACAAATTTTTCATATAAAATTTGTTCTACAATGTATTTGAGCAACGTTTTACTTTTTATGTATACCGGTGATAGGGTTTTATTTATAATAGATATTTTAGGTTTATTAAACTCTTATTTGAAACATTTTCTCTACAAATATGTCAAATAAGAGGCTTAAGCCTGAAATATTTTTTGTGATGGTTTGTATGAAAACTTCCGTTTTCAGCCTGTTTCAGCCTGTTTCGTGATTTCGTAAGAGCTAGAGAGCTGAAATTTTCACAGGATAATGTTGTACATTGCCGCTACAACAACAGATGCTAAAAACAACAACAAATCGTAAACTATCAGGTGTCCCCACATAACGAAAAGTAACAATTAGCTATAATTCTTGAACAGTATAAGATAGTGAGCTGAAATTCACACAATATATGTATTTATATATACCCTACAACAACAGATACTAAAAACAACAACAAATCGAAAACTATCCGGTGTCCCCATATAACTAAAAGTAACAATTAGCTATAACTCTTGAACCGTATAAGATAGAGAGCTGAAATTCGCACAGTGTATGTACTTACATATGCTCTACAACAACAAATGCTAAAGACAACAACAACTCGAAAACTATAAGGTGTCCCTAAGCAACGTAAAGTAAAAATTCGCCGTAACTCCTAAGCTGTAAGAGACAGAGAGATGAAATGTGCACAATATATTAACTCACATCTGCCCTACAATAACAAAAGCTAAAAACAACAACAACTCTAAAACTACCAGGTGTCCCTTTGTAACGTAAAGTAACAGTTAGACGTTACTCTGGAACCGTGAGAGACAGAGGAATGAAATTTGCACGATATATGTATTCACAAATGCTCCATAACAACAAATGCTAAAAACAACAACAACAGCTCTAAAACTACCAGGTGTCCCTTTACAACGTAAAAAATAACAGTTAGCTATAACTCTCGTAGCGTAAGAGATAGAGAGCCGAAATTCGCACAGTGTATGTATTCCCAGATGCCTTACAACAACAAATGACAACAACAGCAACAACAAGTCGAAAACTACTAGGTAAAGTAACAATTAAACGTAACTCTCTAGCTGTAAGAGATACATATGTATTCACATATGCCATTCCATACGTACATTACACATATGTACATACGGAATCCTAAGTGTAAGAGCCAGCCTCTTGACTGCATTTATTTTTATTATCAAGTGTTGATTATGTCGTGTAACAAGAACAAGAATATTTCTCTCTCAAAAGTTCTTTCACTTGGAGTACGCGAAGCCTTTTCCAATGTTGAGAACCGGAACAAACTTTATATTAAAAATCAAACTGCACATTGTTTTCTTAATTTCGTAATTTTAAAAGTCCATGTCATGCAAAAACATAAATTAGCATACAAATGTTTGTGTGTGTTTTCTTAATTCATACACGTTAATAATATGTTGATGTCAAAGACAAGGTTAATCTGAGACAAATGCATACAGAAATAAAAAAATAAAATAGAAAAAAAATTGGCATCTTTAAATTGAAATGATTTATGACAATTAAACTTGTAACTTACAAACATTCACAAATAAAATCATGTTGCAAACAAACAAAAAACAAACAAAAAACAACCATAAATAAAAACGTGTATCCATGCGAATCATGAAACAACGAAGAAAAAAACCACACACACACATAAAACATTTAAATAATAGTGAAAAGCAGAAATAGCGTTGAAAGTAAAATATGTAGGAGTTTGTTTTTTCTTTTTATTCAATTAAAAAATATTGCATTTAACAAATGTGCAAAATTTAACTTTTTCTATACATGCTAAAAATGTTTTTTTTTTCGAAAACAGAGTTGCAAATAATTGTTTTGATGAGTCTGATAAATGCGATTTATTTGGATTGTAATGACGAGTGCAACCTTGAAGCAATTTGGTACATGAAGTGATTTGTTTCTTTTCTATATGTATGTATATAAAATAATTATTTTAATTACTCATCTAATTGTCTTCAGTTTTATGACAATGAATTATTAAAAAATAAAAATGTGTTGCTCTATTGAGGCCTGGTTGAAAGGTTAAAAGCTTTAACATGTTTGCCAAAATTATTTTTATTTGTTGTCGCAATTTTTGTTGCCGCACATGAGAATATACATATGCATGTCTCTGTACGTCTGTAAGCTCTGGATCAAATTTGATATAAAATTTGCTTAAACAATGTCCGTGCACCTGTTTTTCTCTCTGCATAATCCATTGCAAAAAAAAAAACAATTTTAAGAATTTTTTGCCCATTTTTTATGAAATTAAAATTTTTCTTATGCTAAATATTGTGTGTGTCATGGTTGCAAAGCACCATGGAGAAAAAAAACATGTTTCTGTGGCAGGAAAGTTTCACGATTTTGAGAATAAAAATTAAATCTTGCAAAATGTCAAAAACCGGTAGTTTAAACATTGAAGCTTTGAATGCAAATCTACATGATTTTGTGTTGCTGTAAATGTAGTATTAATCAGAATTTGGCATTAATGAGTTTTTTGTTTTTGAAATATTTTTTAGTCAAATCATAATGTGGCCATAGCATAAGTACAACAACAAATCTTGTGTTTTTACTCGATTACACCATAAATAAATTTGTTTGCTACATTTATTATTTTTGAGAAAATATTTATGCAAGAATTTGGTGCTACCTTAACACAACACTGGAAAGCCGGTTTCTGAAAAATTCAAAAATATGTCGTTTCTTCTGATAAAATTAGTCAGCGTTAATGAAACAGAAAGCTGACCTCAAGAATATTACGCATAACCCAGCAAACAAATAAAAACATTTAGAGTCATTAAAACGAGAGAAAGCAATGTTATGTTTACCTTATGCTATAGCTACTTAAAAAGCAATCAAGTATTTAATATTATTAATAATTAATGTCATTGATAATTAAACAAAAAAGAAACATGGCAGGAAAATGTTGCCTTTACTTTAGCGTATGAGACAGCCAGTAAAAGAAGGCGAATTCTGACGAAAAAAAGTAGAAGCATGAGACTCTATTACTTCTAGGTGGCTCATTTCATATAAAAATCATGCCTTAAAAAGCACAATTGAAGCGTACCTGATTGAAGCTTCTTTTACAAGACTACTTCCCGAAACGCAGTATTTTATGCTGGGTATTTTGCGCTTCTTTCAAGATCTCAGTAGATTTGTAGTAATTAATACCTGCTTGACAAGCAATAAATTAATTAGTCGAAACGTATGCATATATGTATGATTACGATAAAAATTAGTGATTACAATAACATTTTGGCTTTTGTTTCTTAATTCTTATTTGGCGTACTATACAAAATACAAATCTTATAAAATTTTCTTTCATAACATCAAATACTAATTGTGATCCCGTACACAATATTGCAAGCCCGTGGGATCCCAATTTGAACGAAAACCGTTCCTGTGCTCACAGTTTTCATGCAATTGAGAGCTTCTGAGAGAGCAATATACATACTTGTTCTTTTAGCATGAAACAGTCCGCTTTTCCAGTTTGAATCGATACTTTTGCGAAATGTTTCTCTCTCATTACTAGATAAAAAGCACAAAACTACGGGAACACCAGAAACCACATTTCTATGCCAAAAAAATAACATATGGTATACTTTGATGCTGTAATGAAAATTGAAAGGTACTGTTGAAAAGACGAGAGGCCAAGCCAGCTATTTCCAATGGATTTTGAATAAAACGCAAATGCAAAGTAAAATACTTCATTAAAATGCAAATGTGTTTATATTAAAATTCCTTTATGAAATATAACAATTCATTACAATATAATTCAATTAATAATAATAAGTACATACTTTTTGGTTTGAAAATAACTGAAAATACATATGTACAAAGTAGGAAAAATTCTTAAGCTCAAGAAGTGCTAGTTCACCTCGCAAAGTTAAAGAGAAAAATGGCGAAGGCGCCAGAACATGACTAGGCAATTACTAGTTTCATTAAGTGAAAAAATTAATAAATAATATTAATCAATTTGTACTAAAGAAATGATGACAACTTATTATAAATAAAATAAATCTTGGTATTTTTGGGAGTTGTGCTAAAAGGTACCTTTTAGGGGAAAATAATGTAATTTTCTGCAAGCATTTAGATTTTAAAAACCTTTGCAAATACTTTTATATGAAATACTAATTTGTTATGTTGGTTGTTGATTCAGTTGAATTTTTCTGATTATTATTGCTTGCTTTTTGCAACAGCTGTTTATTTACTAACTACTTGCTCAAACTAGACCAAAAAGAAAAAAGTGTGTGCCATTTCGTGCAAGGAGAACAAGAATATTTATCTCTCGCAAGCTCTCTTAATTGCATGAACTTTAACTACGGGAACAGTTTTAGTGCAAATCTCCCGCAATTCCGCGATCTCCGCATGTTGAGTATGGGAGCACAACTAATCATAACAAATGAAATCAACAACACAGCCAATGACCTTTTATAAACCTTGACCACGTTTGGATGTCAAATTTTTAAAAGTAACACAGTTTTGCCAAATTTCGTCGCTGAGTTCATTTGTCACGAGTTTGCCCTGCGGTTAGATTGAGGTATTAGACATTATTGCGCTAGTATCGCCAGCTTAATAATTAATATTATGCAAATAACAAACCATTATCTACTCACAAAAATATATTGATGCTTTATATTTGGGATTAAGGTGTTTGCAAATTGTGATTGTGTCAATATAACTTCAGTGGCTGTGCTCATTTAATTTGAAGCTCCTGTGCGAAAAGCAAATGTTTTCTTGATTACCTTACTTACACTATTAACATATTTATGTTGCATAAATTTCAACAACAAAGTATTATTTATTTATTTATTTATTTATTTATTCATTCAAATCCAGTAATGAATGCCAAATATGTGTGTTCTGATAAAATATGTATGTGTATTGTCGTTAAGCCAATTATGGTATTAAAATATTTATACACACTCATATCTTTTACGTCAGGTTCTGTTCCATTTACAATCAAGCATAAAACTTTTGAGGGGTCAAGCGAATCGCCAAGAAGAAAACCGAAAGTAGCAGAAATTACAAATTATGCAAATAACAAACGGAATATATACATACACATGTACACATATATATTACTAACAATAATCTTACTATCAAATTATCTTCTTATCTTTAATTATCTTCTATAAAGCAATGTCAAGTGGCATAATCGAAAACAGTGACACCACTTCCAGAGAAACTAATTTCTCATTCTCTTTAATTTTAAGACTCTCTCTCAATCTCTTCCTTGAATTGAAGAGAATATTTTACATTACATTTAAAGTTAGGCGTTATTTTTTGAATATTCCAATATATTTGAAATATTTTAATATAAATAATAAATTTAATTTTAAAACTTAAGATCTTTTTATAAAAATGTTTGTAACAAAACAAATATATTTATTTATTTCAATATTTCGCCCACAATTTGTTGGCTTCTTCAGGAATATTTTTTATATAAAAAATATTCCTGAAGAAGCCAACAAATTGTGGACGAAATATTGAAATAAATAAATAAATATATTTGTTTTATTACAAACATTTTTATAAAAAGATCTTAAGCCTTAAAATTAAATTTATTATTAAAATAAAAGATCAAATAAACTATACGTTAATATTTTAATATATTCAAAACTATATTGAAATATATGTATATATTTTCGAATTTGCCTCACTTTCATTGACGTGTACTTATTGAATTAAAGTGGTCTTTGCTAATTTAAAACCGTTTTTTTCTCTGCATGAATTTCTGCAAAGTTTATCGTTAATATAAGTCAGCTAGAGTTGAGTAAAAAACTTGCACAATAATCAAATTATCAAACCTATTTTTAATTACTACATCGCAATAAATCTTCTGTATACCAAATAGTTCCTGTTCAAACTTTATGAGCTCTGTGAACTATTAAAACCAACCAACTGGCTGTTCAATTTATAGCTATGGTTGCTTTTGGACTTTGGTTTTTACTTTGTTTTTGAAATGAATAATGTTATTAGAGACCATTAAATTTATATCAATGATCTTTAAAGTTACTCGCTTGAACAGCAAGTGTATGTTTGATTCGGCATCTGCAAATGTGATTTGTAAACTTAAAAAGAAACATATTTAAAGTTGTAAATTAAAAACTACAACAAACAAGTAAATAAATTCGTTTTTTTTTTGTATATAAAATAAACAAAAATTCGAATTTCTGTATAATATGGTGCCAGCTCATAAATTAAAAGAACAGCATATTTATGTATGTAAATATATAAGTGCTAGTGATGTTGTGAATATGAATATTCTCAACTACGAATAGTTTTTCCTTATTATTAAAATTGTGTAATCAAAAGCCTTGTGTGGCCAAATCCAAAAATAAAACACACTCAGCTGTTTTAATTGCAGCATTTTCAAGTCAGCCTTATCGATTATTCAACTCTGTTAAAGCACTTTCCTAGAATACTTTTCACACTCTTATATCACTGTTATACGAATTGGACTCTCTTTAGAAGCTTTTTGTTGATTATAGCACAGATAAGAAAATATTGTTTATGAATTCGAATGCGTGCCAGTATTTATACTTCAACTTAACTTTCTAGAAATTTCCAAGTCGAGAACAATCTTCAATGCCTAATGCCCGTACTATTAATAGACAAATTAATCTCGAAATTTCTTTCACAACAACCTTTGTGCTAAAGCTTAAGATGCGACAGCATTTTTGAGATCCTTTCAGACCAATTCATACTGCTATTTCCCTATGCTTACACAGATGTCGCTTATAGAAGTACTACTCAATCACTTGTATTGGATTAAACCTTGTCACACCATTTGCTAAAAGTTGTAACAATATGTATAAAAATTCAATATTTGTTTTACTTTGATTTGGGTACCAAATTTTCTTTTTTATTATATTAGGCACAAGCAAATATCCCAATTTTAAGTATTAAAATATAAACATTTTAAACGCTATATCACTATTTTCCTTCAAACTTAAGCCTGATAAACTCAAGGCAAATTAACACAAAATAATAATATAAAAAAGAGACTGACCAATAAAAAAAATATAATTAGCATAGTGCTATATCTCAATAACTAGTACAAAAAGAGCAATGATCAGATTTGAAGTCAGTGACTTCAAATCAGTTAAAATCAATTATAAGATTCCATGCAACACAATAAATACTTGATATTATTCCTTGTGTAATTTTATTCATCCCTTGATTTTTTATATTTCTTTTCTAAATAAACATATTTATTTTTTAATCAGTATTATTTTATTCTTAAACAAAATACGAGTCTCATGAAACAGGCTAACATTTGAGAAATATTCATAACATCACTATTATGTATTGATGTATGTATGTACTTGTTTTTAAAAGACTTAAAAAACAAACCTTAGTTGAGAGAGTAAACTCTACACCTTACAAACCAAAGACTTAAGAGACAAACATGAAGAGGTTTATTCAATCAGGGAATCAATGAATTTCAAAGAATCAATTTGAGTTTTATAATTCAATCAAGTCATTAAATTATATTGACTTTTATTTGAGCTGTAAAAATAATTGAAATTCAAGCTAAGAACATACAAATTTGTCACCTTTGGTATCAAAGACTTACGAAATGAATATCGAGAGCGTGGTCAGAAATGTCAACTCATGAAAATTTTAAATTAAAGTTCTTATATCAAAATATTCCACTCTTTTATCTAGATTGCTTGTGTTCACAAAAAAAAACATTATTTGTACTCATGAAATTAAAAATAACTCACACCTCATAAAACAAAAAGTACTTCATATTACGAAATTTTTTTCGTTATTTTGTAAGTGGTTTATTTACAAAAATGTTTGTATGTCTTTAAACGCTTATTTGACAAATATTGCATAGAAATTAGTTAAGCATAATAAACATAAAATATTTTGTTTATTTTCTTGTCTTCTTTAAAAAGGTTGATCACTACAATTTTGCCACCAAACAATTTTTCTCAATGCTGAGGATCGAACTATCAGCCTGATAAAATGTTTTTTATAAATACGATCATAACACCGTATTCAGATAGACGGACTTTTTTAATACCATTATCGCAATTAATGTCATTATTGAGCTCAATATTCCATACAAAATTCAATGTGTTATTGCTCAGTTAGTGCAACTTGGTTGCAAATATTGAGTAAAATTAAAATGCAACACCATAAAATGTGAGGTTTTAAATATTTTACCATACTTTAGGGACGCCAACTGAAGCTCTGATAATTCCCAAGTTCTTTTTATTTCTTTTTTTATTAAAAGACTCTTTGAAGTTTTGACAAATTACTTCCAAACAATAGTAAGCAATAGGGAGGGTTTGTTTTTTAAACGTTGTAATTAGATTTAAGCTTAGTTTAAAAAACTCAAAACATCGAAATTTCTAAAACAGGCAAACTTAGGCGACAACAAATGGCAATTGGCTCGATTTTAAAAAATCTTCGTTTGTGAAAATGTTTTGTTTACTGAACAGATTCTATTGTAACGTAATGTAAAGCTCAATAGAAAAATATTTACCACAAAATTTCGATTATTAATTATTTTTAAACATGAATTGTCTTAAGATTTTATAATTGCATAATTACATACAACTGTCGTAATATTTTTGAGCCTGGAAGAAATTCTAATTTTAATTTCATGGGCGCCCTATTGTACATAATTTAAAGTTTTAAAAACAAATCACATCATCTTTATTACCATTATACTACATAATTGTAGCATTTTTATATTCTGTTGTCATATAATTTTATTGGCCAAAACGCTACATGCGTATGTATTTGTATATAAATGAAATGAAAATTTAAATATTTACTTACTTTATTTATTTATTAAAAAGGGCTTTGCAGCACTTGTGGTTATATTATTCCAAAAAAATTGTTTCTCCTTTGAATGTGTGTCTTTTGTGGTAAAAAAAAACTATTTGCTAATTTTTTTTATTTACTTTATTTTTCACATATAACAATTACAACAACAGCAGCAGTAATAATTTCAACCACAATTCAGGTGTCTGGAATGTACACACTTGTTATGGACACTTTTTTCTAAACTGAGCAAAAAGTACTCAAATAAAAAAAGGCACCCACACAGTATCATTCATAGAAAAAAAAACTTAAAAAAAAGTGTACGTAGACAGTGGTAAAAAGACATGAACAAAGCTAAGATTTTGAGACGAGTTTTTGAAAGCTAATTTAACTTTTAGTCAGTAATAAAGAGCTCAGGTAGTAGCAACAGGTGGGAGAAAAGAAATAAACCGATGTTGTTTGGCTTTCAGAATATCGGTTTTAGCTTGAGTAGTGTATACCGTTGCTCCAAACCACAGGTCCTCCACATCTAATTCATTCATTGGTGGCAGAAAAAAACAGCTTAACATGGCCCTATAGCAGGTTGTTGTTTGACCAGCGGCTTCTTCGAAAAAATAGCCCGATGACTCCTCCAGCGTGAACAGCGCACCATGCAGTCACTTTAAGTGGATGTGATGGCCTCACTCGTGGATGTTTGTTGCCCCAAAAGCGATAGTTTTGCTTGTGCACGTAACCGCTGAGGTGAAAAATGTTGAGTCTCATCGCTCATTATGATTTTGGTTGAAAAATCGTCCACTTCGTCATGGACACAATTATTCCGCATTTTTGTGGAGTGTATGGCTTCATGACTTGTTCACTTGTATTCTACAGCTGTCTATAGTATATAGTTCATAAATATAAAAACAGATTTGACATTGGCCCCAAAATATACAAAAATAAGAGCAATTTGCAATAGATTGATTTCTTTTGGCCCAGGTTGTATGACTAAGCGCTGCTGCTTAAAAACTGTATACAATTGGTCATGACCTGGGGTGTTGATAATTCATGGTGAAATTGCAGTGATGATTATTTTTAAAGAAGGGGAAAAATAAAGTAGGTTCGCCATCCTACTGCTGCTGCTGCTGCTGCTTAAAACCAGTATGCAACTAGCTGTGCCCTAGATTCGAAGCAATTTGGATACTGATGAGTGTCGTGGTCAGCGTGAAACAGTCATGATATGTAGCCCAGCCAGAAAGTCTTTAGCTTTAATTTTCTTATCTTTTATAAAAAATTTTGTTCACCCCAAATTTGATCACAAAAAAATCTTTCTCAATTTTAAGAAAATAAAATCGACCTCAAGCCTCATGAAATTATTAGCAAAAGTAAATTTACTTAACATATAAATTTGTCCTTTCGGTTCAGTGCTTTGAAAAATATTCTTGGTATCGTATAAATGTCTATTTATTGTGCCATAATGTTCTTTCAATTCTTTTGCATGAGACTTAAGTTTATGTCACATAAAAACTCCACTTATAAACATGTTCAGTTTCACTAATTTAACTACAAGTAAGTTCCACTGTAATTTATTTATATATAATCTGATAGTGCCAATAAAATAGTTTTTGCTACGATTTTTTTTTTAAATTATGGCAAAAATAACATTAATAACGACATAAAAAGCAATAAGCGCAACGATCGCGACGAAATCCTAATGTTTTGTTGTAATTATTAACCGCCACTGGCTGCATTTTGTTGTTTATATTGTATTGCAGTCAGCAAACACCATCTTAAAAGACACATGCACACACTCCATCACAGTTTCACACAAGCTCGCGCATGCACACTCACACACGCGTACACACATGTGCTCAGCTTGAATAAAATAACGGCTATTGTTACATTTTCTTGGCATTTTATTAAATTTAACTTTATTATACTATTAATTTGGGCGATTTCGGTAACAGCAAAAACAAAACGAAAATCTATCAAAATTAATTTATAACCGACCGTTTAGAGACAGCGAATCAGGCGGGCAGCGGTGGTCAGTCAAACCATCATGCAAACACTTTTAATAAATGCTCTGTATAAATTTTCTTGATAAGTTTTTTTTTCATTTATTTAATTTTTTTTTTTCTAGAGTTTAAAATCCCTCTTTCAAACCAAATTATCAAACTTTCACCACTGAAAAATAAATTGCACTAATGCAACAACACCAAACACTCGGCAAAAAAAAAACCACACACATTTTTAGCGAAACTGCTTAAATGTTTGTTTGCACCGAACAGCAGCAGATTTGAATTATTTTTGCACAAAAGTATTACTTAATTTTAAATAATATATATTTTTTTATATTTATGTATTATTAACATAAAATAGTAATAATAATAATAATATAATCACGCATAAAATTTTGGAAGAAAAAATAATAACCTGTCCAATTTTATTTTTTTTTTTTTCTTTTCTTTTTAACTAAATTTTTCGTTTTGCCGCTTTTAAGTAGTTTCTCAAAGCCAAGACGTTTTGCAACTGACTTTGACGCTGCCCACCGTTACAAGCAGCTAAAGTTTTGTTTATTTTGTGTGTGTGTGTATGTTTTTCTCCAAACATTTATTTTTGTGGCCACAGTTAAATTTTAGTGTTTTTGCCAACACCGTTTCCTCGTGGTGGCTTCTGGTGACCAAAATGTGTGTTCGCACATTCAGTTGTAAGCTTGAATTTGTACTGCAAGTTTGTTTCTATTAACGTTTATTATTGCTTACATAAATTTGGGCCTGATTGCCTTTCTCTGAATCTCTAGCTCCCTCTCTCCCTCTCCCTCTTTCTCTCTCACAATGCCATCTATTGTATATTAGTTCCTGCTCATTTATGCTTGACTTGGAATTCATGAATTTTTATGCTGCCACTTGTAAAAATAATCCCATCCATAATGCCTTGTAAATGACCAAGTGTTTATTTGTAGCGTCATGTTAAATTCTGGTTTATACACGTGCTAGTATTGTTTTTCATTTCGGCCTAAAGTCAACTGAGAATTATTAACCCTTTAAAAACCATCAATTTACAATTGACCAAGTGAAAAAGTAGTCGGATAGAAGAAATTAAATTTCTCACAAGTTTTCAATTTAGGCAAAACAAATATGGGCCTAGAATAGAATTTTGCAAAAGTATAAATTCACAAGCTTCCTTTACTGTTGCATATGTAGCAAAATACAATTTTTATGGTAACTTTACCATCAAATTATCTCTTTTTAATTGCATGGTAATAATTTTGCTTTTAAAATACTGCGATGGCGAAGTGTTTGAGCACTTGACCAACATTCAATTATTTATCAAATTATATTTATATTATTTGATCTTTAGATTATTAAATTAATTATTCAAGCTTCTGATCTTTGTTGTTTTTTTTTATAAAAAAATAAGTTTTAACAATTCTTTATTTATTTTCAATATTTCGCCAAGAATTTGTAGGCATCTTCAGGAAAATAATTATAAAATTCAAAAAACAAAAAATAAATAATTGCAAAAGTTTGAAAAATATTCAAAAATTATTTTTTCCGCCTTAAAATATATTAACAACATAAATATAAAAAACAAAAAATAGAAATGTTCTGGATACTCGTTCTTCGACCTTTTTATTTAGCTTTGTTAGATTTTATAAATGAGCTGAAGGTCACTCAATTCTCAATAAATATATTTTCTATTTATTGATAAATTTTTTCGATATTTCGATACGCCTTTGTGTATCTTCTTCAGGAAAATGTGTTTTCTATTATTTTATAAATTTTCAAATTTCAAAACAAATCTTAATGACAAACTAAATGAAAAATAAAAAGGGTTTTACATTCATAAATAGGCTTTACATACATACATACTTATTATCTATACAATTATACATATCTATACTAATGTTAATAATTGTTTTATACATAATAACGTTTTTTAACATAACATTTTGTTGTGTCTTTTGTAATGAAACACGCGTTTTGTATAAAAGGGCTATTAAATTATATTATTTAATTTCAACATTATAATTCAGACTGGAGGTTTTTAAATCTATTTCAGAACTACTTAATTAATTTTTATATTTTGACAACTCGAACAGACATCCAAACCATGCCTACTTCTCGAGCACAGTTAATATTTAAAACTAGCAAGTTGCAAAAAAAAATGGAAATTGTATATTAATTTGTATTTTCCATTTTTTATATTCATGTTGTTCATGAATGTTGTTAATACATTTTAAGGCGGGAGAAATAATTTTTGAATATTTTTTGAATGTTAGTTAATCAAATTTTTTCAATCATTTATTTTTTGTTTTTTTAATTTAATAATTATTTTCCTGAAGATGCCTACAAATTCTTGGCGAAATATTGAAAATAAATAAAGAATTGTTAAAACTTATTTTTTATAAAAAAAAAAACCAAAGATCAGAAGCTTGAATAATTAATTTTATTTATCAAATTATCTACCAAATTAAATTTCAAATGAATTTTACATTTAATTTTTACTTTGGCTGAGCCATTCCTCAACAGTACAGTCTCACAAGCTTATTATGAATTCCACCGAAGTTTCCGATGAAATTTCGCCTGGAGGATAATATTATGAATTCCGATATAATTACGAAATTTTCGAAATTCCGGATATTGGTACTAGGAACTCCGAGTGAAACGATCTTTTAGCGTATTTTCGTGAGAATTTCGTGTGTGGCGAATCAATCAATGTTCGTCTGAACATTCATTGAAAATAAGAATAAACGTAAAGGAATGTTGTGAATAAAAATTATTTTCAAATCAATTTCGAAACAATACTGTGATAATAATAATTATAATTTTACCCAAGATTTTGCTAAACAAAAATAATACATGCCAATTGTTTGTGTTGTGTGCTGAAACCCCGCGCTCCAAATATGTACATCATCGACAGTTCTGGGATTTATTTACAAATGAAGGAAGACAAAAATGTATGCAATTTTATAAAAATTAATAAAAGAAGCCGGCAATATAAATCTATTTCTTTAGTATAAATCTATTTCTTATCAGATCTATTTTTTTAATATAAAATTTATTAACTTTATTATTCAATATTTCGCTAACAGTTTGTTAGCATCTTCAATTTGCAATTAAATTGAAAAAGTTGAAAAATTTTTGATTTATAAAAATTTTAAAAATTTAAAATTAAAAATAATATTGCTAATAAATTAATTCAGGTCCAAAAATGAGCCTTTTTAAAAGTGTTGCAAAACGAAAAAAGAAATGTTTGCTGTGTTAAAGATTTGTTTGGACATTTCTGATTCTCATTCTGTTCATGGGAATTATGGAATAAGTAGTTAAGTTTCAAACAAACTTTTAGGAATTTTTCAAGTCTACTGATGAGTTGATTAGCACCAACGAAATTTCGTCGGCATATAGACAGCTGAAAAATACAGCAAACATTTTTTAAAAAAGGTTCATTTTTGAAGCTGAATTAATACATTTCAATTGGCTCTTAAAGCAAATAAATAATTAAGTTCATATTGTTAAGGAATTTTATATTAAAAAAACGATCTGAAGCTGCATAAATTAGTTTTTTTCAAGAATTAAAAAGATCAAATAAAAATTATATATCGAAAACCTGAACTTTATATAACAGAAAACTGATTTTAATTCTTAAGGTGAATAAAATTCATATCGACTAAATGATGTCATTACTCTTTAAATATTAACATATAATTTGTTTATCCTGTAAATAAAATATAACTAAATGAATAAAAAAAAATACTTGATTTTCTAGGCGAATTCGTCTAGCGCGATGCCATAGATTGTAATAGATTAGATAATAGTGATTTATTGTGTATTTATTGTCATTAGTGCACCTCGAAAAAGATCTTTTGTGCAGCCTTTGTTGCCTATAAACTGAGAGCTAGACTAGTAGCAAATCTCGTTACGGCCGTAGGTTTGACGTTATCGAGGTCCTTGTGATCCAGCAACCCAGCGCCCAAGTAAGTGGTTCTGCGTCTATACGTTCCTAAAAACTTGGGCCAAACCGTTGCATTCGATGTCGAATGAACTATCGTGTAAAAATAATATAAAACAAAAACAAAATGAACAACAACCACAAGACACAGGCAACAAAATTCGTTCGATCACGTATGCGACGATTGGGCCCCTTCTTTTCTACTTGAATACGCCAGCCGTAATCAGGCTGAACAAGTGCAACATTCTTGCCTGAAGATGCTATAATTAAGCATCACAGCTTTATTCGCTGTCACTAAATGGTGTCATTCTATCGGGTATCAATTATAATATATTACATATTATTACACCACCTTTTGATGCAACATTTTATTGGTCACAAAAGAGCAAATATAAATTTATTTTTCGAGCACATCCGAAGATGATTTTTGCCACTTTCTCCTTTATTAAATAAATGAATGCAATGAAACTTTTTCCATGATATCATGTTCTTTACATATTGTTATATGTAATTTTTTATTGGCAATATTTGTTTGTGTAAAATGATCAATAACTTAGATCAAATCTTAGAATGCATATGTATATTAATGAAAGTTATATGTATTTTTAGGATACTATTTTACTTAAATGGAATACATCAAATGAAACAGCAACACATATAAAAAAAAAATAATCGAGATAAAAAAATTTTTTAAGAAGTTGCTAGAGTTAACTGTAGGTATAATAGCGTATATAAATTTTAAATATTTATAAATTAGAATTAAGAGGTTTCCAGACAAATTAGAGAGGGCGTCTGTTGCTTTGTCTCAAATTCTTTTCAATTTCGAACTGCCGTAAGTCGGTACGTTGCAGAAAATCTTGTCTTTCTAAGTACCTAGACAAAAAGATATTTATTTAAATTATGTATACATATGTACATAAAAAACAGAATGCAATTAACTCACCCATCTTTTCCTTTGTTAAATGTTTGTAGCTGTTCGTCTATGCCCTCCGACTGTTTGAAACTTTTCCAGTCCAACTGGGATTTTTCTAAAACCGATAACTTTTTCTTCTTTCCCAATTGATTTAATACTGAGCCAAGCCCGGGACCAGAACCTGAAGCTGCCATTGGTATATTTCTTTTCAACCCAACACCCGGCATAATGCGACCAAACGGTTGCTTTTTTGGTGCTGGTATGGAAGCCGCTTTGTTTTCTTTAACACTGTAAGCATCTATTTCCCGTTCAATGCGTACTTCTTCGCCAGCAAAATCTAGAACTTCAGCAACAACTGTTTTAGTTTTCTCAACTTTTGCTATTTGTTTAGTTTTATGTTTTTCGAGCCCATTTAATTTTTCATCAATGTCTTTACCCTTTTGGCCGGAGGAACTGGGTTTGTTTTCAGCTGTAGACGTATTTACAGTATTCAACGAATCTCTGGGACTGACATCTTTTAGAAAGTCCGCCCACAAGGCATTAGTCCTGGATTTGTCTTCATCATCCGACAGTAGAACATCTTTCTCCAAACTCTTTCCCTTTCCATTTGTCTGAGCGCCATCTGTGTGCCTTGTTGATCGTCTTGAGGTATTAATGTTTTCATCTTCCGATTCGTCGTCATCCTGATTACATTTAGTTTTTTTTCTGCTGACTTTTTTATTTGGAGCCTTCCGTTTCACTGGCTTTTTCTTTACTTCTTCTGACTGTTCATTCAATTCCTCATTGTCCTCACTTTCTTCAGCATCCTCTTCACTGACTGCAGACTCGCCGGCTAAATCATCTGGCCGAAAATCCTCGTCACTTTCGTCACTATCTGAAGCGTAGTCCTGTTCTTTATTCATTTTTATGTATTGAACTTATCGATTTAAAACTTTTTTGAGGAAAACCAGTAAAATGAAGGAGAACAGAATTTTTGGTCTACGACTTGCACGCGAAAAAAAATAATTTTTGCAAGGCAGATAAAAATTAAATCTGCCTTGAATTTTTGCTTTTGACAACAGCAGTGTTGATGATTAAGCGTTTTTTTCAGCAGATAATTTATTTCTCAAACAGGGCTCGAGAGTTCTGCAACATCAGGGTTAGGCTTCTAAGCTAAAATTTATCAACATATGAAGGGGGTTAATTTAAGCGGTTGCCAAAACCGTAATTGCAATGCGAAGGAATAGTGTTCACATCTCCATGGTTTTATTATAATGAAGTGCCATCACTTTCCGAAATGTAGACATAAACATATTTTAAAATAAAGTCCAACGAGCAGCCGTTCATATAACATAGAACACAATGGATGTCACAGAGGTATGTGGTGGATCTCTTTTGATTTACAAACATACATAACTATTAGGAGAACATATTAATAGTAATGCGTATGACTTTTCTTTCTCATCATAATATAGAGTAACCTGAAGATTCTCTTTAAAACTAAAAAATATGTTATGTTATGAATATCTTGGATGTAGTATTAAAGGAATTAAAAGGAATGCTTGCTTTGCATTTACGAGTGAATAATCCACAAAGATCGTGGACAAAAATTAATTAATATGGTAAAGCCGTTAGAATAGGTTGCGGTATGTTTGAGGCAGTATTGGCCTGTTATGTGCTCCGTGGATTTAACCATAAACAATTTGACTCATAGGCCTGTGGGAACTCCCTGCCATTCACAAAGTTCTTTAATTTCCGCCAGCATATGCCCCGTAATTGGGTTATGCCTGGTGAGGTGTCTCTGCCTCGATATCGAAACGGTATTTCTGACAAGCCGGGTAAAACCATTCAGATTTAGGAACACATGAGCGTACATTATCAGAAAGTTATGGGCTTCTTGTTTTGTTGAATACTTTTGAATATTGAACATCAAAATTCATGATCACAATAAACGTCTCTATAGTTCAACTCAGGGAAATAAAACTACAGCAATCATTTATGAATCAACAATTAATTTATTAAAATCATTAATGTTGTATAAATTTATGTATTTATATAAAAAAATAATTTCAGTTATTAAAATATATGAAAATACAGATGTATGTATATAATATTGTTAATATATGTATGTAAGTATGTATAAAAAACAAAACAAATACATACACAAATGAAACATTAAAATTTAAAGCATTTGTTTATGAATGTGTTAAATAATGTAATTTTCAAAACGTTTTGCAAAATTCACATACATATTTGCTAGTAGATGCTTTTTTAACAAATATTACAAATAACATGTTTGTATACTGGATTTTACGTTCTCGATTACAATCTTTTACAACTCTCGACAACAGTAATATTCTAACATTTTTAAGTAGAACTGGGTATATATTTCGTTAATGTAAGTGGAGTAATTTCGCAGCCTGCTGTTAGTACTTTGGAGTTGGCTATTGATTTAGTTACAAAAAAAAAACGTTATTACTATTATTTCTTCTGTACAAACTATTGAGCTAATAAAACAAAGAAAAAAATACAATTTTTGTCAACAAAATAAAACTTTTTAAAGTTATTTCAATCGTCTTCGCTTTGGTAAAATTTCTTGCGGAACGACATTAAATTTTGCCGTTCATTATCGAGAGCTTGCTCCAGTTGGAGAACTTTAATATGCATCTCCATTTCCATAGCTTTTTTCTGGGATGTGGTGAGCTTCGTCATGTCTATTTCGTTTTTATATTCTAATTTATTACAACCATCTTTAACCGTGGCCACCACCGAGCCAGTAGCCAAAGAGACATCTCGTGAAGCTTTCGTTAGATCGATTAGTTTTTGGCTGTCTTTGTGGGCCTTCACTTTGCTGGCTATAACTAGTTGAGCAGTGCTGGCAGCAATTTCCTGAGCCGCCACAATTATTTCAAAACACTCATTTGACTCTAAGACAATTGCCTTGTTGGCAGCATCCACGAGATAATTTGCGCCCTTGGCCACACTCTTGGAAGCCGATATCAAGCCCTCAGTCCACTGGCTGTTTCGTTTGTAGAACTCTTTTTCAGTGAAAGTGCCCTTGCCACGAGCCACAATTTCGTTTTGCAAATCACGAGACTTTTTGATAAGATTTATGATGCACTGCATAAGATTGGTGCAAGAGTCGAGAATTTTTTCATTCACTTCCAGTTTAATGCCCTCATTTTTAGATTTGGAATTTTGCTGAATTTCCAACATTTTTTGCGCAGCATCTTCTATCATTTTGTCCATATCCTTTAATTCTTTCTGCAGCAAGTCGCCAATATTAAGGTTTTCCGAAAAAGAGTTGCTCATAAGCAGCAATAATTTTTTCAAGTCTGCAAATTTTTCAACTATATTCCGACTATGCTTATCGATTTCGTTAATCTCTTGGCCTTTGTTTAGCATCAATTCATACAAGGCGATAAAGAAATTATTCAAGTCGCTCGATAGAGATCGTAAATTATGAACATTCTCCATATCAGTGGTATTTTCCGCCACAAGTGTGATGTACTCAAGGTGATTTCTTAGAGATGATAACAATTCTATGCACGATTTGACAAAGTCGGCTGTTAGACGTGTATTAGAGCTTATATGCAGTTTATAAGCCTCCAACATATTTTGCAAGTGGGCAGTTATTGTATCAACATTTATGTTGGCCTGTTGCAGCACACCGTTGGCTTCGAAAACCCTGAAAGAAAAGTCCGTTTCTAAGGAATGTTTGATTGTCTTTAGCACAGTAGCTATAATTTTATCGAACGCTGAATTAGCTTCAACTTGGAATACTTTCATCTGCTCAAATTGCTGTTGAACACTTTGCAACTCAAGTGTTAGATTTTGCTTTTCATTATCAATACTAAGTAACTTATCTTCCAAATGTTGTACATGCAATTTAGTTTTCGCTTGAATACTTAAAAGTTCTTCGATTTGATTTTGTTTCGTATCCGATTCTTTTTGCCAATTTGCTTTGCAAAGATCACTTTCGGCTTTTTGTGTTTTTAGTTCTTCCTCATACTGTTTAATTAAAGCAGTGCTCTCCTCATGCTCCTTTTCTAGTATTTCTTTCTGTTGCCAGAGTTCCGAGTTTAATTTTTCAATGCTTATGTCCTTCTCTGCTATTATGTTTTCATATTCTTGCGTTTTGGATTTTAAAGAATTATCAATGTCTTCTGTTTTGGAAACTTGTTGTTCGAGCTTTGTTTTCAGGCTCTCCAGTTCATTATCCAGTTGTTGTTTATTTTGCTTTTCATTTAACAACAGTTTACTCTTTTCATCTTCATACTGTTCTAGTAGGGATAGTTTTTCCTCTTCATATTTTTGAAGCTGATCTTTGAGTTTTTTTAATTCGATGTTCAGGTTTTCAATATTATTGTCCTTCTTTATTATGGTATCCTCATATTCCATCGATTTTGCTTTTAAACTTGTATTCAGTTCCTCTGTTTTTTCGCAGAAGGCCAACTTTTCATTCAGATTTAATATTTCTTCTTTTAGTTCTAGAATTTCTTTTTTCTCAGCAGCCGTACTTTTTGAGTCTTCGTTGCGTACTCGCAAGAGACCTATATGTTCCTCGCGTAACTTAGTGTACATGATTTTGATTTTATCGAATTTTTCTTCCACCTGTTTTATTTTTTCATCGCTATGTTTTACTTCGTTCTCTAAAGCGTTTAATTTGCTTTGATTTTGCTCAAGTTTTGCGTGCATGTCTTTTAACTTCTGTTGCAAATTTTCTCTGTTAACTGAAGCGTTTTGCAACATTTCCGTTTTCGCTGCTATTTCCCGTTCAAGGGATTCGTTTTTCAATTGATAATTACTGATTTGGCGGGACACGTTCGAATAGTGTTCCAAGGCCATTTGTTTTTCGTTTAAAGCATCTGTTAGCTGCCTAATAATAATTTCTTTTTCTTCCAAGGCATTTTCAGCTAGAGAAATATTATCCGTAACATTTACCAAGCTATCGACCGTGGATTCTGGCTCAGGTTCCGGCTCCTGCGGCAATACCATAATCGGTGCTCTGTAATTACCCAAGTCCAGTTCGGAGGAAAAATTTGGTGCACTCTCCGGCAAATGTGGCAGTTGTAGGACATCGGAGAAATATTGCAAAGGTCGAACATTTTCATAAAATGATTTTAGTTTTTTAAAGATTTCATTGAACCGATTACGATGGCCCATCAGCACATCATGCGGCAAGCCATCATGCAGACGAAACATAATACGTACACATATATCATACAGTGGATTCGAGTCCTGTATCAATGTAATCAGAGGTGCTAGGCGACACTGGCCCTGGGGTGTCATGGAATTTAGGCGATACGTGTTAATAGCCAAGAAAATCTGCGCCTGCACCTGTAGAATATGCTCAATGTAGTCAAAGATTTCTACACACAATTGGAAATATATATTATAATCATCGCCCACAATGCGCACAAATTCATTAAAATCTAGCGCCAGGGAGCCGGGAATGTTGGCATTCTTTTGATGGAACTCCAGTTTATTGACCAAAAGCCTAGTGTATATCTCAATACATTTACCCACACCATCTTGAAGATGACCCCACATCTTTCCCACCTCCAAAATTAATGTTTTATGAGTTTGAGAATGTTTGACAACACTTTCATGGCCCTCACGCAAAACTTTGTGCAGCAAATGACAAAACTTCCAAGCTGTAAATCTGTGCTCCATTATGGGCTGGCGAGTGATGTCAGCCCAAAAAGGCTTACCACTTTTAGAGCGATGTGTTGCTATGATGACTGAGCGGGCGTGTTTCGCCTTAAGTGGAGCTTCAGTGGGTATTAAAGCTTTGCTAATGCTTACGTTCAATTGATATTCCTTGTCCATTTTCGTTCAATTTCACTTTTCGTTGCGTTTAATAGTAATACAAATACATGCAATTTGATGGTTCCATAGAAAAAATAATGTTATTGAAGAAGATACATATTTAAAATATTAACATTTTTCACTTTTTTTTATCTTATCGAAATTATTGGTGGAACAGATATGCCAGGCAAATACAAAATTATTAATAATATCGATTACAATGATGCCACTTGATCGTATGCAAAAATGAGCAAAAATTGCATTACACCATTTATAGTGTATATCGTATATACCTAAATAATTTTTGATAAATCTAAAAATGATACATTTTTAAGCAAGTTTTAAATAGCAATCTTATTGAGCAGTGTTTTCCGGTTGATAACAATTCAAGGGTTGCTTATATTGGTTCAGCTGCTACACGACTCTGACTCTCAGAATTTTTTCAAGCCCTAAGCACACAAATTTCAAAAATTAATTGTATACTCTTAATAATATATACATATTAATAATATATATTAAAACTGGGGGTATGAGCAATATATCTTATTTTGATCAGGCAAGCAAACGGTTTTGTAATATGAGGGATTGTCTGATAGTGTTGTAATTATTTAGCTGTGGCAGCACTATATTCGACAAATATGACAGCGGCATATTTTGTTCTTTTTTATAAATAACAGCTGCAATAAAAAGTAAACAAACAGTAAGATGGATTTATTAAGATATAAACGATTCAGATGCAGGTAATTTATTTTATAAACTCTTCGCTTGGCCGTTAGTAAAACTATCTTTTAATTTCAGTGTCAGTTCGGTGTTAAATAGGGATGTTAAACAGCATGGCAAACACTTTCTATATGACCAGCAAGATGATACTGCTTGGAGTTCTAATGAGGTTAAGTTTTAGTGAAACTGAAACGACTTCGTATTAATATAATGAATATAATGATTTCAACAGGGTACACCTCAATGGATAACTATTGAATTCGATGAACCTCAAACAATGAACTCATTTTGTTTTCAATTCCAAGGTGGATTCGCTGCAAAAGCATCCAAAGTTCTTATTCACAAATCTGACGCTGTAGAAGACAGTATGGTGTATGAAGAACCATTTTATGCGGAGGACATTAATGCCATACAAAACTTTAAACTAGCAGTTAAACAAACAAACGTGAAAAGAGTGAAGTTTTTGATTGAAAGTAGTACAGATTTTTTTGGGCGTATCATTGTTTATAACTTGAAAATATTTTAATAAACGTGTTCTCTTTTTAACAAAAGATGGCGCTGGTGAACTTTCATTAATACCAGTGCTGGCAAATCGTTTGCATGCGGAATGGCAGTATTGTGCATATTTGTAAATTTCATTATGGTGTCATTATTTTCACATAAAAGCCACTTTTTCTTTTCAATATATGAAGTTTTATTAATTTTATGAAACATTTTTTGTTCTTTCCTATATATAAAAATATTACAGTAAAAAACGCTATTTTATCAGCACTGATAAAGTTGACATTTTACTTGACAGCCGGAAATCGAAAAAGCGGCCATGTTGAAAATTTGCTTTCCTTTTCTCTTTCTTTCGGAACGTGGAAAACGTCAACATTGGCTGGTTTTCTCGTATTGTAAATTAATTTTACAAATTAACACAAAGTGAGTGAAAATTTTTGTGTTAACATGTTTAATTATGTTTTATTGTAACTCTGTTGCTATTTTTAGATGCCCCGCGAAATCAAAGAAGTAAAAGATTTCTTGAACAAAGCCCGTCGGGCTGATGCTCGTGCTGTTAAAATCAAGAAGAATCCCAGCAACACTAAATTCAAGATTCGTTGCTCCCGTTTCTTATACACTTTAGTCGTGCAAGACAAGGAGAAGGCTGAAAAAATCAAGCAATCTCTTCCCCCAGGCCTACAAGTTAAGGAGGTCAAGTAAACTTGTAATTAAGCTGTAATAAAATAACATCATTAAAAAAAATACAACTGTGTTGTAAAAAAAAAAACAGTGAATTGTGTTGGAATGTCTTATTATCAATAGATTTGTGTTGAACAACTAATCATCATTAGAAAGGTATTTTGGGGTATGAGCTGATTTGGCAACAAGCCGTTTAAAAAAAAAATGTGCAAATTAAGGAAATAAAAAAGTGTAAACATTTATTCCCACAATAGCAACACCAAAAATATTGTATTTAATTTTTGCGACTGAATGAAATTATTGACGGTCATCGAATGTAACAACGGGTACCAGACACCAATGCAATTGTTTTTCCCCAAAACAAGTTTTTTGAAACTCGGTCCTTGGTATTGATACCTGTATATGCCCATTGATTCGTGTGTTAGTAGCAATCAATACTATTAATTCAGGTCCAAAATATATAGACCTTTTTCAAAAATGTTTTCTGCCTTTCAGCTGTCTTATGTGCTAATCAACTCATCGGTAGACTTGGAAAATTCTTAAAAGTTTGTTTGAAACTTAACTACTTCTTATTCCATAATTCCCATGAACAAAATGAAAATCAGATACATATGTCCAAACATACCTTTAACACAGCAAACATTTCTTTTCACTTTGCAACGCTTACTCATTAAATAAACACGGTTTAAATATAACCTCTGGTACGATGAATGGAAAACAAAGACCAACAAGTTGTTGCAATGTACATTAAAATTAAGAAAAAGTGTATCAAAATTATTCCAAACACGAATAATTCGAGAACCGTAATGAATACGAATGTTTGATTATATGTATTGTGTTTTTTAAAGGACAATACCAACAACCAAGTTTTTGATAAACAATTTGCTATTGTAATTAATAGACCAGGGGTTTCCTAAATTAAAGCCGCTTTTTTCAAATCAATACTGGATTCAGCCTTATCAATCATCTTTGTTGTCTGACGTATTTGCCACGCATATAGCGTTTTTGAAAAATGGAGCCTTGATACTACCAGAACGCCGTTAAATTTAAATCGTGGTTGTCGTATTTGATTGTGAAAAGTCCGATCTTACATTTGACAGCTGCCGTTGTTAGACAACGCCAAACGTAATAAAGGTGACTAATGTAGATGTTTTTAGGACGACATTGCCCCTAATTAATTTTGTTTCTGTCGACGAACTTTATAATATGGACCAAAAAAAATTTTTAGGTCTAAAAATATCCCTTAATATTTTCTGTCTATATGCCGCTACATTTCGTTGATGCTACTCAAGTCGTCAGCTTGTTTGAACATTTGTGATTCTCTTTGCATTCATGGGAGTAATAGAATATGAAGTTAAGTTCCCAACATTCTTTTCAGTTTTTTCTAGTCTTCTGATGAGTTGATTAGCATCAACGAAAGGTCGGCGGCATATAGACGGCTGAAAAAGACAGAAAATATTAAAACAATACATAGTTTATTTGATCTTTTTTCATTTTAATAATAAATTAAATTTTAAGGTTTAAGATCTTTTTATAAAAATGTTTGCAACAACACAAAGATATTTATTTATTTCAATATTTCGCCCACAATTGGTTGGCTTCTTTAGGAATATTTTTTAATATATTAAAAAATATTCCTGAAGAAGCCAACAAATTGTGGGCGAAATATTGAAATAAATAAATATCTTTGTTTCGTTGCAAACATTTTTATAAAAAGATCTTAAACCTTAAAATTTAATTTATTATTAAAATAATACATTTCAATTGGCTCTTAAAGCGAATAAATAAGTACATTTTTGAATATATGTACATACATTTTTATTCATAATTTTACAGTTTTGATCCATTTTCAGAAAATGTATTCTGTACATACAAATTGAAAAAGTAAAAATTATATCAGCAAAACCTTGCAAGATTTTTTTTTTATATCTGTATATTTAACTCTCTTGTTGCAAAATTTCATTTTCTAGTAACAATCGCTACAAATTCGTTACAATTTCTAGTGAATGAACAGGCCTCAAAAGATGTGACTTGTGCAATTCACAGCTTCCTTTTGTATTGTATTCTGTATTGAAATGCAGAATACAATTTGAATCACACCACGTGCAAACTCAAATTATATTTTTTTTATTTTTTTTTTATTAGTTTTTAAGCCTGATTTCAAGGACATTTCATCACAGGATACACGGCAACATATTTTTTAAGGCTTTTATTAAATTAGACCATTGAAAATATTCCATACTTCACAAATAATATAGAATTTTATCTTGTTGAAGTAATGCTCATTTTAAGTTCAAAGGCACTTAATTTTGCCGAACTGGCCTGAAAGGCTCGAAAATTCAAGACAAATTTGCAAAATGCAAAAAAAAACTTGCTGTTGGATGTCAAAATTGTATCCGATACGAAAGACTATTAGTAATGTAATTCGGTTGGAAAATAAAACTTCAGCTCGAATTTGTGTGCGTTTAGCTCAGCAAATAAAAAGATTTTTTTTCGAATGAAATTTTATACTAAAACGTATGATTTCTTATTTCTGAATTTTTGTTCAAATGATAGTAATTTAAACACATACATAGGTATAAAAAAAATAATTAGTTCATTGCAGTACTTAAAATTAAACATTTAACTAGTTCTGGATCATTTGCTTGTCAACTGGTCATCTTCTTCGCCCACTTCTAACATGGCTTGCATGATTTTTCTTTTCAAATATTTTCGTGAAACTTCCGAATTTAAATTCCGAAACTCATTTGCGACTAGCTCTCCAAAAGCATCCCACTGATCGCGCAACACAGAAGCAGGCCTGTTCGATGAACTCGATGTTACCAGAGCAGAAATCAGCGGAGCAGTAGTCACTTGAGCGGTTGATGTCTTTAATATGTGCGAATGTGAAGGAACAGTGACAGAAGGCTCATCATTAATACTTGCATCCAGTTGAGAAACAAACGAACAAGCTGTGGAGATTTGTTGTGGTGTATACTGAAGTGTTTTATTTTTAGATTTTGTTATAGTATTATGCGATGAGGCCGGAGATATTTCTTGTGTCTGCGGTGGCCGATATTTTTGATCACAAATCTCTCCACTACTGCTCGTTTGTTCAATTTCCAAAATTTCATTTTCGAATGACTGAAAATCATCGCAAACAACTTCCTCATTTATATTATGATCTTCGCATTGCAGCACTGACAAGTCTTCAGTAATTGCAGTGTTATGGCTGCCATTGTTATCGTTTATTTCATCTTCCGAGCCTGTATTTGTGCCTAACTTCAAACACATTTTCTGAGAATTGAAATATGAAGTTAATAAAACTACAGAAATTATTACCAATTCATTTTGTACCTTTGGAGGTTGTTGTAATGTACTTTGATAGCCCCCCGGCCTTGGCTCTATTACATTTCGCAAAAACATTAATGACTCAAAATGGCTCCATTTACAGCGATACTCTGCATCATTACTTTCATCGATATTAACACCGGATTCCTCAATACGTTTTTCCAGCTTCTTCATTTCCGTATTAAATTGATTGCGCAGATTGTGTATCTTTTTGCCAAACTCAAAGTTTTCTATATTAAGAGTTTCGCATATTTCCTCTATGGCCCGTTTGCGTTTATCCTTGCTTTTGTACGCCTCATGCCAATGGTTCCAAAGACATTCATGTTTTTTATACAGCTCAATTAATTGGTTTATCTTTTCCCTCGACCACACTGTAGTTTTTGGTGCCTGTGACTTTTGCAGTTTAACTAAATCCACTGATGTGCACGATTTTTCTTTCATTTCGGGATCTTATTGGCTAACGTTAAATATTCACAATTTCAAATTATTTTCTTTCACTGAAAACAAAATTTATTCCATTTGTTATTTATTCCACCTCTTTCGTATTTAATAAATGTCTTGCTAGATTAAAGCAAACATCTGTTTCCTTTTCTCTCGCATGCCATTTTCTGTCAAATATCATTTGCATGCTACAAATTGCTTAAGTCACAATGTGTGTTGCCAGACTAAAAAAGAAAATTAAGAAATTGTAGATTTTTTATTCGAAACAGATTTTAAATCAAATATATTTTATTAAAATTTATTACATACATACATATGTACATCAAATTTGTTTTAATGAAATCTGTGGTGTCTTAAGGCAAGATAAGATAGAAAAATATTTTTCAGATATAACACGCGGGCCAAAAGAAGTCAACCGATGTTGTTTGGCTCTCAGAATATCGGTTGTGGCTCGCGCAGAGTGTGTGTGTGTGTGTGTGGAGGTTGTTCCTTTCTGTTAAAACTACATGCCCTCCAGACCTAGTTCGTTCAGTTGCGTCAGAAAAAGCTCGGTGAACATGGCCCTATAGCGCGTTGTCGTTAAAAAAAATATTCCGATGACTCTTCCAACGTGAACAGCACAACATACAGTCACTCGTGGATTTTCGGTGCCCCAGAAGCGATAGTTTTGCTTCTCATTATGATTTTGGTAAAAAAAATCGTCTACTTCGTCATAGACACGATTATTCCGGGAGTGTATCGCTCCATAGCTTGTTTACTTTTTATTCTACAGCTGTCTAGTTCACAAATGTAAAAACAGATTTGACATTGGACGCCGTTTGCATGCACATGCATCTTTCTGGTAGAGTTGCTTTATTTGGCAATTTTTTGTTTGCAGCCATATAGTTTTGCGGAAATATGCTCTACAAATAAAAAAAACAACTCCGTGACATACACAACACCTAGCTGTTGTAAACCATAATCGCAAAAAGAGCTCTATGTTGTGTTGTAGATGAAACAACACAACACTTAGATGTTGTAAACCATAATCGGGGCAATAATTTTTAATAGCCGTAATTGGGTCGTTGTCTGTGGTCACAGTTGAAATGCGAAAAAAAAAGAAAAAATATATTTAATATTGGTAGATTTTTAAGAAAATAGAGAAACAGCGAAAAGAAACTTGGAGCCATGGCGAACTAAGAAATTAAGAGAGCGATTGCTCTAAATCAGCCAGGTGTTCGATCGAACTAGTTCCTACGCGATCTATACATCTCCAAAGAGTAGCCAGAACCAGATCTTACGATATCATTGAAATCGATGCTGTTTTTAAGTCTACATTTGGAAATTGTATGCAAATCGTTATTGAGCGTATATTATACTATAATTCTTGGCACCAATTTCCGATATATGAGGTATATGACCAACTAAAAGCAATCGACTGACATAGATGTTTTCATCTACTTGTTGTTGCCAATTTTTGTATTTACGAATAGATTGCACACCAGATGCAGCTTGATGGTGCATTCACGAACAATTTGTTTGTTTGCTTTTTTTTATCTTTTTTCCATGTTGACCGATATTTTTCGCTATCGACTTTCATTTTCCATTGGGAAGCTATTTTCCATCACAAGATGTCACACATCCATAGGTATGAAGAATGAATGCCACCTGCAGAGTGGCAAGCAGAGCCACTCCACATTGAGGGGTTCTCTCCCCTCCATATTGTGAAACATTGCCCCGAACTCGCAGTTAGACTCCAAAATGTTTAAGACTGTGACATATGATGATGCTATTGCTGTAGCGGTTTCAGGAAAATATACTGAAAAAACAACAATTAAACATTTAAAAAAATATCTTTCTTTTATTCAAATAAAAATTCAAGTTAATGCTTTTTTTATCGTTCCTTAGAGAAATTTAGAGATAAAATGTTGCAACTAAGCTTACAAATTACTTGCTAAGTGTGTGTGCTTTTGTGTTCATTTTCTTTTGTCAAACTAACTAAAAGACCAACAAGACAATTTCGAATTTTTCTTATATGTAGTTCTATGAAAGAGAAAACAATACATATGTAGTTTAAATATTTGCATTGTATATAAAAATAGTAACTTAAATACAAAAAACAAAAAAAAAAAAAAAATGTTAGTAATTTATTAAAAAATATTTGTACGAATCCAATAAAATTGTTTTTAGCAATTGTAATAATAAAATAGAATTAAAACTTATATAATAAGTACGGACAAGTAATAGAGTGTATACATACATATGTATTATGCAAATTATAGCCATTCTGAAATAAGAAAAGGTACTGCTAGATTTGTTATTTCATAAAAATGTTGGGGCCAAATTTCGACAGTTCATTGATTGAAGAGTGTAGCAGGCAGTCTAATTAACGCTGTCGCCACCGATTTAAATTGATATTATCTGTTTGTATTTTTTTCTTCTTACTTTCGCTTTTAGGCAGCAGTTAATTTGTTATCGTAAGCGGCATTTTAAATCAAATTCAAAGACAAAAGAAACCTTAAATTAAGTACATTTTTAATTAGTTAAAAAAAAAATACAATATAAAAAATGGCATTAACGACGTTTATAAAGATTTTAATTTCATTTCAGCATCTAGCGAAACGAAACAAAAAATTATTTTATTTTTCTAGCAAACTGAACTAAATTCAACGAGAATCTAAAATTGTTTGAGGGCAGGTTATGACGAACTATTATGTACATGTTTGAACGGCACTCGAGCTGGTGGTCAAGTTGGAGTTGAGAGCAGTTGAGACATTTTCCAAGAGTTCGGTGTGTTCAATACTTGCTGTTTGATTTAAGACCGAGTATTGCGCTGATGCTTCATTAACGCAGTACGTTTGATTGTCTTCGTTGACTGTTGTCATCAATATCGATGATGTTTCGAATTGTCTTTTGCTCTCCGTCTCCTGTTCGTTCTCCTCCTGACCCTGCTCTGGCCCAGTAGCGTCCTCAAAATGTGATGTCTCTTCTGCTCGATGATTGACGACCGCACTTGCTTCCATCATTGAATCCTTTAGTTCCACTTCCTCCTCAATGGTGCCGCCCTCTTCCACCAACACTTCGCGGGCAATGGCAATAATATTTTTACTAATCATTTCCTCAACCATCAGCTGCAAAACTTCCGATTCTTCACGATGAAAATTACACCAGCGATCATCTTCATCATACATTTCTTGTATGATTATTTTGCCAATGTGATCCTGTTTGGCACGTTGGCCGTATACTGAATAGATCTGGGTACGTTTCGGCTGGGTTTTATCCATGGCCAGGCAGGTACGTACTTCTTTGTAAATGGCATCTTGTATGCAACGCAGGCGATTGGGCGGATTAAAAAATGCCAATTGGCTGTGGAAGTTTGTTGGGTCACCATCTCGTAGGATTTCATTGTGTTCTTCGAGATATTCGCGACAGATGTCGAGTATAATACGCTCATAAATATTGGTGATTTGTTCCTCCATAACGGATGGCAATTTTTCTCCTTTTTCATTGCAGTATTCTAAAAGTATAAGTAACATTATTGAAAACAATCATATATGTTTTGAATCAGAAGATTTGAAAATGTTTTTCAAACATTTTGTTGTGTTTAACAACTCATCAAATAAACTGAACTATAAGTAGAAAAATTATCACAAATATGGCATGTCTTTGGAGGGAAAAAAAATGGTTTGTTTTTGACAATCTTTAACTAAAAGAAAGAATAGCTTGGGAAATTCTATGAAACTTTGAGAAAAGTATTTTATATATGAATAAGGAAATAAAACTAAACGCAGATGGAGTCCGATCTAAGCGGCATTGTTTTCAAAAACGACAAAAAAACTACTTATCAAATCGTATGGCATCAAATGTTTTAAACAAAATACAATACTAATAACATTATAATTTAATTAAATATCACGGAATCAGAGTAATTTTTTGCTCAGTTTCAAATACGATTTCGATATTCGAATCAGATTGGCATCTATGAATAATACTTCGCGTTAAGGTGATTCTCTAAATTATTTTCTTTCACTTTTCTCACCCCCATCATATTTTTTTCCAACATATACATAGTTGTAATATTTTCTGTCTACTTAAGAGAAGCTGAATATATTGTATATATAAAAAAACGCAACCTGGTAAGTGATGTGAAAGAATCTATTTAAGTTTTCAAAATATGAATTATAATATCAAAATCTAGTTATATTATATTTTTTGGAGGAAAATACAATTAAACAATCGGAAAAAATTGTATTTATGTGTGATCCTATTATGACACACAAATAAAATTTTTGCGAAAATAACGTGACCACTATTTTCTGGTTGAGTTTTATTTTGGCCCTATATATGCAGCTAAATATGCATGTGGATACAATGGATACAATAACCAAAAGGAAGCACTGGAATAAAACGTCAAAACATTAAATTTCACAATAACATATTTTAAGGTTATGTTTGCTCAACGAGCAAACTCAACATTTAAAGCAAATTTGTATTTGCTCTTGTAATGTCTATGTAAGATCAAATAATTATTCGCTGTAAATTTTGTATTTGCTCATTGAACGAACATAACCTTAAAATATGCTCTTGTGGAATTTAATGTTTTACCTGTCTTTTTTTCCTGTGCGTCGTTTGTTGCTGCATTCATATGCATCATATAAATATTTTTAGTTGCGTACTTCCCTGTACTAGGCCCAAACAAAGGTTAACAAGAAAGTAGTGGTGGCGTTATTTGTGGGAAAATATACCTTTACAAATTTTTATGAAGCCAGCCAGTTATATTAAAAGAAGATACACTGTATTATTGTTTAATTTGCCGAAAGTTTCATGTTTCGGAAAATGAAAACAGTTTTATTCAGATTCTTTTTAAGCTAAGCGGAACTGACCAGAGTTACAATGGCTTGTAACTCTTGTTGGAATTGACAGATATTTTTTCCTCTTCTATTGCATACATAAGTAATTGGACAATTCTTTATTTATTTACTTACACAAGTTAAAAACTTACCAGTCTTTAAAAGTTCACAATACAATTCATGGGTTCTTCGAAAAGTTATATCCTTTATACGATCTTCGGAAGGAAATATTGTAGTCATGGGACTGCCATGGGCTGGTGGTACATATGGCGGTGGTG
The DNA here is from genome assembly GCA_963662145.1 of Sturmia bella. Taxonomy (NCBI): domain Eukaryota; kingdom Metazoa; phylum Arthropoda; class Insecta; order Diptera; family Tachinidae; genus Sturmia; species Sturmia bella. The sequence continues at coordinate 15,727,941 of OY759172.1, read as the reverse complement.
GCTTGTTTGGTATTTCGCGCACATACATGTATGGTACAGCCGTAACATGTTCATACTGTTTTAAATGCTGAAAATAGACGCAACATGTTAAGAAAGTCGATATAAATCATAATTAGGGGCCTGCCCCACGCTGTTGAACACTGACTTTGACACTAACACTCTTGACAACAGTAAACTATTGCAGAGCAAACTGATTGACCAACTAAAACGTGAGGTTCATTGTTGCCAGTGATGAATGTATGTGGCAAAAGAAAGTTTATAGTTTCGAAACTCGAATTTTTTTTTAATTTCAAAATGTTGCTGAGCCTTGGCTTTCGCTATCGTGTATTCAGCCTCATAACTTGGAAGAAAATTAATAGTGAAACATAAAGCTTTATAAATAAGCCGAATAATTTTAATTTTTTTTAGCCTCAGTTTCTTTTTTGCCTAAAAAAACGTGACCACTACTTTTGTTTTGACTTTCTTTTTTGGGCAAATACAGGCATATATGTATGCATAACAATTAAAAATGCATATACTTATGGATGCAACAACACACAAATACAAAAAGAAAAAAATAGTAAGATACATCAAAACATTAAAGTTTATGAAGTATATGTTTTTGAGGTTATGTTTGCTCAACGAGCAAATACAATACTTAAATAAAATTTTTATTTGCTCATTTCAAAGATTTTCTATGATCAAATAATTGTTCACTATATTGCTCTATTTGCTCATTGAGCAATCATAACCTTAAAATAAAATCTTGTGATATTTGATATTTTTTCCTATTTTTTTTTTTTTCTTCCTTTCGTTAGTGTTTGTTGATGTATATTTATGAAACTATATGCAATTTTAGCTGTTTGTAACTGAGTACTTCGTTAAAACAAAGCTTGACAAGAGAGTAGTGGTCACGCTGTTTGCTATCTAGAAATTTTGATTTACTCAGCCTGATCACAGCTGGCGTATTCGAGTAGAAAATGAGGCGTTTTTCAAAAATCTTACTACCATCGGCGAAAACGACAGAAATGCATCACATTCATGTAATCTATTACAAATTTCGGTATCGCGTCTTAGAAATAGTATACATTTCTGTCGTTGTACATTTTGTTCACGCCATTTTAAAAGTACATACATATGTGCATAAAATAATAAAGAAATACATAAAAATGATTTCAAACAAACCGTAAGTATTGAAATTAGTTTTTTGTTACAAATTATATGAAATAGAATAAGATTCAGAATAAAAATTACAACTGCAAAACAATTTGAGAAGAGGGGAAAAAATAACAGTTAGATAGAGGGTTTCGTAAAAGTTCTCAATAGATAGATTTAAAAGAGAAGTGGAGACAAAATTGGGGAAGAGCTTAATGCATTGGATCCATGATGATGAAAATGCAGCAACACTCAATAACGCCTGAATTATTTTTTCACGGGCTTTAAATGTTTTTCAACAATGAAAATTGCCGCCAAAGAACTGTTTTTCTTTTGTCAATTTGAACCAGTGTTGCAAGGTTTTTTTTTAGGTTTCACTACACTGTGTTTAGATTTTATCTATTACAAATTATTAGTTGTCGAATATTTTTCGTAGTACCGAAAAATTCTTTAAACGCCTGCGACTTCGACGGGTGGCGAACCGTGGTCAGGCTGATTGTTCCCAACTATCAGAAATCTTAAGATCGTATTATTTTAATACATTAGTGTCGAGCAAAACATGTTGCCCAATTTCACACTTGATTCAAATTAATAACGGCTTTTAAGTGTTTTCTATGAAATGGTCTCTGTCTGGGATTCATGTTGTGCTGAATCAATTAGTGGCCACAACACAAACTCAAATTCGAGTTTTATTCTCTTTTCTTTCTTTTTTTGGTGTTGTTCACAGGGTTGTCACACTTAACTGAATATGATTTTAGTTTTGCTCACAATTACTTTAATATTAAGACGCTAAAACATTTCATTTGCAAAACTATCTTTCTTATTATTTAGTTGTCAATGAAATTATTATTTAGTTGTACGACTGTTTCGGAAATTTTCGAATCTAGTATTTCACCTACCTCATTGTCTAAAATAAGTTGATGTCGTCTCAGTTCCAATTCGTTTATGATGTCTGGCATCAGATGATTATTGCTGCCAGTTTGATGTGTGATTGTTGCAGAGGCAGCTGAAGCGGCAGGTGATATGTGTGATGGTGGTGGTGGTGGCGGCGGTGGCGGTGGCAGTAGTTCTCTGTCAGAACTGGGTGTGGGAGATTTAAAATCCATTTGAGCAAAAGATTTGCCTCTATCAGAGGAGGGGAGCGACAATGAGTGCTTCAGCTCATCTGCATTGTAAGTTTTGTCAGAGATTTTCGCGCTTAAATTTTCTAAAGCATCCTTTGAGTCCTGTTCTTTGGACTTTGATGATGACGAGGTCTCCACACCGTCATTTTCATTCTCATTGTCTAGTGTTGTGTCCACTGTGGTCTCGAATATGGGCTGTGTGATATCCTCAATATGAGTGACATTACTCAAATCCGATTCAAAGTCATTTTCGTAGGCATCTAAAATTCGATTCTCAATCATGGATTGGTTTAGTGCTTCAGTTGAAGTGGCAGTTTTGGCTTCATCACTTAAGCTAAAAGTTTTCGAGTTCACTGAGTCGGAAGTGCCAGTCTGCGTGTGTAAAGTTGTGGCTGAAGAAGTTGATTCTCTGGACTCGTCATTTTCCTTGGTGTATGTTTTCGAAGCCAAAGTTGTGGCCGTGTGAGGGATGGACGTTGCATTAAGCGATGCTGCAGAGCCGGGTGAGGAATGCTTGTCAGTGGTAATGTTTTCAAAATTGAAGGAATATGATGAAGAGGCATCGGCACTTAAATTCGTTTCCTCATTTGATTCCTCGGTGGATTTATTGCGTAGGTGGGCATGCGCCACCGATTCGTATGAGGGAAGAGCATTCATTTGTGACAGTTGAGCGACAGCAGCCGTTATTTCATCCAATTTATTGGAAATTTCTTTAGCTGTTGTTTCACAGCTGGTACCACCAACTTGTCCCGAAAAGGACGCTAAATTTGACTTATCGTTTGGCTTTGACGAATTCGAGCTTGAGACATCTTCTGTAATTGAGGCCACATCGGACGATGTTTCTTGGCTGGACCTGAGAGGCGCAACAGCACCCACAGAACATATGACAGAGGATCTACTATTGGTTGTTTGCTGTATGCTTTCCTTATCGAAGGCTTTTCGTGCTTCGTTTGGCGGCTTAGGCTGCTCGTATGTATCAGTTGGCTGGGTGGGAGTTTGACTAAAGTGGTCGCTGTAATTTGATGGCGTGGCTGTTTGTTGAGCTGATGGAATGTATGTCATTTCCACTATGGAAGACTTAGATCTCTGATGGTGTTGCGCCGAAGCCCCAAAAGATCCTGCTGTTGGCAGGCTTGAATGCTTTGAATGACTAGTTATGGTTTCTATAGTGTTTTGACTAGTGGTGGATTTTTCTGCCTTGTATTTGCTGGATACTTCGGAGATTTCAGTATCGCTTAAGCTACGCTGCAGTTTTCTGTCCCCTGCAGCTGCTGCTAGTTGGTTATGAAGGGCACTCACTGAGAGTTGATGACTTGCGGACGCCTGTATGCGTTGGCTTAAAGCTAAAAACATTTGAACATTATTCTCCAGTAGTCTGGTGTGTTGTGTGTCATCAGCAGGCGGCGTTTGTTGTTCCGAAAGTGTTTCGGAAGAAGCACTTGAATTTAGCAAAGCTTGGGCTTTAAAATTTTCCTCCGCCACACTGGGACTGTAATTGCCCTGTTGTGTTGCATTATGCTGGGAGTTATTGGCCGACTCTTCTTCCGCTTCGGAGGGGCCCGTACTTAGATTTAAATGCAGCAGGGGGACTTCTATTATGTTATTGTCGCAAGCTGAGGCCGGCATATCTAAATGACCGACAGCAGAACTCAGATTAGAGGCACTTTTTTCTAAAAGTTCTTTGGCTATACGTTCCTCATCTTCGGCGAAATCTCTTAAGACGGCCATTTTGGCTTCTTCATACAGCCGCTCCAAATCACTTTTACACAATTTGTAACGACGTGTGGGTTCGAACTTTTCAATTTGCTGCGACGTTAGACGTTTCCACAGTTTGTTCAGTTTTGAACCGGAGGTGCGTACGAATTCTATTTCTTGATTAGCTGCGCTGGAAACGGAATCTTCCTTTTCGTTATTGGTTTGACCCATAACACCGGATGTCGTACTTGAGGCGGATATTTGCGATAGTTCCTTTAAGCTTTTATCGATTTCTTTAAGACGTTTTTCCATTTTACGCGCTCGTGAGGCGCATTTCTTTTTGGTCGTGGACACGTTGTCGACTTGGTCGTACAGGGTCGCGCTGCTTACGGCTTTGCCAGCAGCTGTCAACTTTTCCTTACACGCTGAAGTTGCAGCAGTAGATGATTTTGACTGCTGTTGTTCAAGCAGATAAGGTGCATTATTGTAAGTTAAAAGCTGACGCTCCAAATTGAGTACCTCGGCTTCTTCCTCATCCAGACGTTGATGCCATTGCATTAGACGTTCCACATGTTCTCTACGTTTCCGAAGATCCTCTTCCCGCCTTCTTAGAAGATCTTCAACAGCGCGGGAAGATTCCAGCTCATAAGTGGCTCTTAAAATGGGAGAAATACTTTGGGAATGTTTCTCCCTCCCTGCTAAATGTTGGCTCACACTTCTTGGTTTAGCTAGAAGCGGTGTTGTAGGGGCAGGTAATCGTTCTCTTTTATGTTTTATTGGAGAATTATGTTGACTATTTGATTTATGGCCACCAGCAGTTTGTAGAACCGTCGTTGGTACAGTCTTACTAGTTGTTGTTGTTGTCGTAGTGTGTAACAATCTGCAAAGGAAACATGATGATTTTTATTAATTTCAAAAAGAAACAAATAAAGTGCCAGCAGATAATTTTAAACAATTTAGCACAATATTATAAATAGATAAGATATTTAAAAAGATAATTTGCTCGCTAATTATGATTTTCTGTGCGCCAGTCACTCTGGTATTGTTTATCTAGCTTTTATCTCTACATATGTATGTACTTCTCAACTGTTTACAATATTTGTCAATCCGTCAGCATGACTGATTGTTTTGGTATTTCAAAAGTAAACAAGAATTGAATTACTTTTCTCAATGAGAGCTTGTGAAGCGTTCTGAAACGTGTTCTCTGTGTTTAGTAGTAGGAAGCTTATAATATAAGATTTCATATTTGATGGCACTGAAACCTGGACATGTTGTAAAATATTCAATTGTTTTTGGAAATAAACTAATAACAACACTAAGTACAAACTTATATTAAATAATTTTTAGGTATTTTGCAAAGTTAGAAAGCCCAGTAAAAGACGGCCTGAACATGTAACAAAGACACTAGAAAAACATACAAACTCCGTCAACGTTATTCAGGTATCCTGGTATCTCTATTTTGTTCGAAACAAAATTCTGGTACGGAATCATTTTTTTTTCCGAAACAATTACAATTAAATTGTAATTCGTGAATTGTCTAGTTATGTGCATGAATTCTCTTGTATTAGTTTCTAATATTTCATTTCGATGTTTCTCGAATTTAAATCTTAAAGAGCTTCAAAAACATTATAAAAGAAAATAAAAACCTGACGAAAAATCATAATAAATGTTCTGGATACTCGTTCTTCGACCTTTTTATTTAGCTTTGTTAGATTTTATAAATGAGCTTAAGGTCACTCAATTCTCAATAAATATATTTTCTATTTATTGATAAATTTTTTCGATATTTCGATACGCCTTTGTGTATCTTCTTCAGAAAACACATTTTCCTGAAGAAGATACACAAAGGCGTATCGAAATATCGAAAAAATTTATCAATAAATAGAAAATATATTTATTGAGAATTGAGTGACCTTAAGCTCATTTAAAAAATCTAACAATCATAATAAATACATAAAAATCACAATATTTTTGCAGTGATTTAAAGGAGTTCTAAGCAAGAAAAACGAGATGATATGTTTTTACAGATGCTCAAAATCTTAAGGCGAGGTAACGAATGATGGCGAAAAAAGTAATAAAGCAAAACATAAAGGCATTCGAAGCAATAACAACGAGTTGAAACTTTTTGAAATTAAAAGGCGAGGTAATAAAGTTTAGGGTTCGTTTATAGCGTTCTAAGCAGTAAAACTGATACAAAATGCGTTTGAGAATATTTGACAGCAAATATTTTTTAAAAAGGTTCATTTTTGGACCTAAATTGATACATTTCAATTGGCTCTTAAAGCAAATAAATAATTAAGTTCATATTTGAAATTTCATTTATAAAATACTCGTTTTTGTTCAATAAAATTTGATGAATTTCCTAAAAAAAAACCCCGTTTTCCATCTGGTATATGTATATGGACCGATAGCGGGAAACATTTTTTTAACTCTAAATAAAACGTTTTACAACCAGATTCACTTTTTGATATTAAAATTTGATTTAGTTTGCTTGTGTGTGAAGTTTCCAAAAAAAAAAAAAAAAATAATAATAAACGGTTTTGGCTATAAATCAGGTATACATATGTATGTATATGGACCGATGTTGGAACAAAATTTTTTCACTCCGAATAGCATTTTTTTTCCCACCACCAGATTCACTTTTTGGCTCTAAAAACCGATTTATGTGGCTTGCACGTGAAATTTGCTAAGAAGACTGGTGGCGCGAACTGTTGTCGGCCAGTGTAATCACTGGTGTATTGATTTGTATAAATACGTACTTAAAAGCAATAATAATCAAACTACAGTTTGTAGTTGCACGAGAGTAAATTTACATTGGAATTTGCAAGCCCTCTTTATCCGAACCCCTGCAACCGGTGCTTTTGTTTAACACGTATGTATGTATGTGTGTTGCTGCTCATGTGTATGTGTGTGCGTGTAAGTAAGTTATTCAAGCGTAATTTCTGTTGATTAAAGAATTTTCATATTGGTTGTAAAATATTAAAATATTGTCTATTGAGCACGAACGTGTCCAGTAAACAACCAACTAAACATAAATACTCGTAGTACTTGTCATTTAATTTTAATAATTATAACATTTTAAAAATTATAATTTTATTAAGAATTAAAGAATTTTAAAATAGTTGAGAACTTCCGAAGTAAATACTTAGCAATTTAAAAAATTTCGCCATCCGTGAAACTACTTGAAGTTGACATCATCTCTTGTCTCAAGACTGCTGTTGTAGACAAAAGAAAAACATTTGATGTTGTTCTAAGCACTTGCATTTCATTTCAATTCAATTTTGTATTCAAGAATTAAAAGGAAAGCTAATATTTTTCTGGTTTTTTTTTTCTTATTAAGCGCCCTTTTCACAGTCTAAAATTTTCTTCCCATTAAAAGATAATCAACCAACTGCCGGTTTGGCATTTTACATTGTGATGTCTTTTTCTGTATGAGCAAGCCGCCATTTCGCAACGAAACAAAATCTTTGCTGTCTTTTATGTAAACGAAATAAATGCAACTGTTTTGTCGCTGTCACTGTATAGTCCAAGACTGTATAGTCGAAATAATAAAAAAAAATTTTTTTTTGTTCATTATTTTTACTTCACTATCTATCTACCTGAAAAGGAAAACAAACAATTTTTACAATTAACAAATTTGTCGATAACAGTCTTATCAATGTCGTCAGATTTTCCATTTTGTTTACATTTTTCTATAGATTAGGATTGTAGGGACGGTGTCACATGACAACGCGACGATCGTGTGACATTTTCGTATGCGTGTGTGAAGATAAATTTCGAAATTTACAACCCTGGCCACAAACCTATTTTCTTAACAGAGCTCTGTTAACATGTTAGCATTTGTTTTTGATGCTAATTTTGCGACCTTTGTTGTTTAGTATTTTAATTGTTCGAGCCTTAAGGTCACTTGTTTTTTTTTATAATTATTCATTGGATTCCATATTTCGATATCACAATGGATATCTTCTTCAGGAATGTTTTGATGTTTGAAGGAGATTGTGATATCGAAATATCGAATCCAATAAATACTTATAAAAAAAACAAGTGACTTTAAGGCTCGAACAATTAAAATACTAATGTTAGCATTTGGTTTTCTTACGGTAAAAAATTGGAGGCTTGAGACATGGCTGGCGGTTTTACCAGAATTTCTGATATTTGGAATCAAATGCACAGTGGCCCGAAATTCTTTTGTCATTGGTGTTGTGAATAAAGTCCATAACCACGATTTTTTCCATTATGGAAAATTTAACTTTTACAAAAAAATCTAAATTTTTGAAAAATGGAGGAAATGAGCGGACAAAGATTTTTTTGTTGTCCAAAAACGAACTTAATTATTTATTTGCTTTAAGAGCCAATTGAAATGTATTAATTCAGGTAAAAAATGTTTTTTTTTTACAAAATCTTTTCCGTCCTGTCTATCTCTTTAATAGTTTTTTCGATTACACCAACCCCGTACCCAGCCCCCTTGGAGAGGCTCCCATTCACAAACAAACAAAAATTTAAATTTGGAGGCCTCGAAATTGATTTCTTCTTTTCGATATGCTCTAGAAGAACCTCATTCTCTTCATGTGCTAAAATCTATTAAACATCCAGGGCACAATATCGAAAAACTTTTGCCCTTACAAATCGACTCACTCTAACAATTTTTCATGACAATTATCACTTAAGCTAATAACTGAAAGAATATTACTACTCAACTGTCACCATCGGAAACGTGCAAACGTGACTATCAGTCATGTGCTGAGAAACACACATCACAAAAACTTTGCGTTTACGACTTGAAGTCCCAAGATTATTGGAATTAGCTGGAGAATTCGCAGTCAGAAAACAATTTGTCAATTCAACTCGCAAACAAAGAATGAAAACACTTCAAGATGCACTGGTACGTTTTTTTGACGACTCCTATATATGTATGCAGCGCATTGTGCCGGAACTAGGAAAATAGGTTTTGGGGAGAAGGAAAGAGAGTGGTGTTTGTGCACATTTGGTTTAAATCTTCCTGCAGGCAATTTGTTCCACAGACGTACCGTACGGCTGAAAAGGAGATTCTCTCTGTAATGCGACATGAAAAATATGTTCAGTCCAGCAGACATGGCAACAAAAACATTAAGAGCTTATGATTCCTCCGTGAGGGCAGGTGAGGCGTTCGTCTATGTGTTAACAGGCAACAGGGAGTCTTACTAGTACTTAAATCGACCCTGTTTTTTCGAACCCATTCACAAATTATCCGCAGATCGTCATTCAACGTATCGTTCATAATCTGCCTCTCGGCATCAATGCTTTATGGTCTATGCCTAAAATAATACGAATTGCTAATGCTGCTCTCATCTGCAAACACATATTACAAAAACTGAGTGCTAAACAGAATAAATATACAATGTGTGTGCATTTTTTATTCTACTCTTTTAAAGAAAATCCATTATTTTGATGGATTTTAATGAAATCTTTGAAAAATATGCTGGTTACTGTATTACTTTTGTTTGTCACAAAAGTTTAGATCCCATACTTAACATTGGGAGAACATTGCACGAAAACTCTAAGTTCTGGCCAGTGAGAGAGATTTGAAGAGAAAAATATTCTAGTTCTTTTTGTATGAAACAGCTCGCACCTTTTCTTCGCGTTAGTATGGCAAAGTAAATAAACAATCAATCAGCTGTTGTAAAAAGTCAGGAATAACAAAAAAAAATTTCAAATGCATCAATCAACATAAAAACAGTTTTTATCTTTTTCCACTTTAAAATCTAAAGACCATATTCATAATAATTATTGTAAGTTTATTAAGCTCTTATTTGACGTATTTCTACGGAATATTTGTCAAATAAACGTGTAATAAACCTTCAATAGTTTTTATGAATATGGGTATAAAAATATAAACATTTCATTTTCCCACAATGTATGTACATATGTACCTTTCAAGTTTCTTCATTACAGCATCAAAATATGTTATTTTTGGGGATTGAAATGTGATTTTTGATGTTTCCGTACTTTTGTGCATTTTTGTCGCTTATTGAGAGAAATTCATAATTACTCGTTTTTTTTATCGAACTTTGCCTAAAAGGTACGGGATCAATAAAAAATTGCGATTTCATAACGCAAAGCTGTTTATTGCCATACAAAAAATTTAAGTGTTACCAGATTTTACACACATTGGCAAAGAACAAATTGGCACATGAAACTCAAGATTTTGGACTCAAGATGATCTGAAAAACTTGCGCTTTTTTAATGCATGGGTGTATATCGAACCTGAAAAAGATGCTGAAATTCGTTTTAGCGTTCAAGTTCGTTCCGAAAAACCCTTTCGTTATAAATTTGTTTTTTCTTCCCCATTTCTCACGGTAGTCCTTAAAGCAGAGTTTGCATTTCTAAATCAATTACTTTTTCAAAATTCCAAAAACAGCCCTGTCACCATAAAAATATTTTGTAGTTTTTTGCTTTCAAAGAAAACACGGTTTTACTAAATATGTGTGTATGAAAAACAAACAAGATTATTAAATTTGCTTTGAAAATTCCATGTGTCTACCACATTTTGTGTACAATTAGCCACAATTTACTTCTTTAAATAAACAGCAACTTTGTTTTATTTCTTCAAAAAGGTTTAAATTTTGCGTGTTAAAATGATTTTATATAAATGAGATTTAAACAAGTAAGAGTGCTATATTCGGCTGGGCCGAATCTTAAATACCCTTCACAATGGTACATACATTCCGATTGATTTTTGGTGCGAAAAGTTGTTTTATTTGGCTTTTAAATGGGCCGATTTTTTCTGAATTTCAATATCAGATCCACTACCGGGATTTAACACAGGCTGCAAAACTTTTATTTAAATAATTCCTAATATGTATGCTCAAGTTCAACCACTGGGTGACACCAATTCTTTTTAATATCAATGAAATAAAGAAAAGCAAAATGTATTTCTTAATTATTTATCAGTTAACTTTATAGTAAAATTTATTTAACAAAAAATTGCATATAATTGCATTATTTTTGAATTATAATGCTAAACATTGCCATTAAGTGTGATTTGCTTTTCAATTTACTTACGTACATATGTGGGTACATGCATACGTATGTATGTATCTATAATAGAAAACTCTAAAATAAATTCTTTATTATTGAATATTTTCAGTGTGTTCCATAAAACAATGATTATATACATACATATATACATACATACATATTTACATTGCTTGCTTTTACAAAATTATTTTTTTCTTGTGCACGTTGTTGATGATCTATTGCGTATCATCATACACATGTGTGTGTGTATGTACATATGTAAGTACGTAGGGAAACGCAAAATGATTTTTTGTGTGAATGAATTTGAAGACGCAATTGTTTAAAAGAACCCTGCCGGCAACTCAGTTAACTAATAATGAATTACAAGCTAACTTTTTTACAACTGGTGGTGGTTGACACTTAGATTATTTTCAATGGAGATGACTGACTATTTTAACATTACGATGTCCTAGGAGGTAGTCAATTGTCCGACGCTGCATTACTTTTCAACTAATTTCAAGTTAACTACTTCAAAGTCAGTACATACAGAAAAAAATGTACAAATCAAGGCTGATTTTACATTTTTCGGTGGTAATAGTTATTATATTTTATTAAATTAAATTTCATCACACTTTTTTTTTTTTTTGTTAGCCTCTGGTGGGATTCGAACCACTAAGCCTCAAGACTGGTGAGCAGCCACCTTAACCCATTCAGCCATCGCCACATTTAAAACGAATGCGACAATAGGCAATTTAATTCAAGAGTCATTTACCGTGTATGTGTGTATGTTAGTATTTGAATTTTGAGTGAACTCTGCACTACGTTTCGATTGTATTGTAGCTAATTTGAAGCTAGTCCATAAAAGTTAACGTGAAGTTAATTATTTTAGTAGTCGACTACCAATTTGCTGGCAGGGAATTTCATTGCGTACCCTTTTTTCAACAATTCTTTATATCACTTTCATTTTCAAGCTCGTGTATATATACATACACATTTTTACACCAAAGCAAAAAAATTGTTTATGCTAACATACTTGCATGCATACATACATATGTAGATACATACATACCTACATACATACAAACGTATCTACATACATACATACATACATACATACATACATACATACATACATACATACATACATACATACATACATACATACATACATACATACATACATACATACATACATACATACATACATACATACATACATACATACATACATTCATACATGATCGCAAATATTATATACATATGTATATAATATTATATACATATGTATGTACCATTATGATCGATTTTTGGTACCAAAAGTTGGGTGCATATGGGCCGATGTCCAAAAATTTTCTAATTTTGCCCCTAAACAGCCTGTATGTACCATTCCGACAAATATTTAGTGCAAAAAACTGTTTCGTTTAGCTTCCAGGCCCGACTTCTTGAGATATCGGGAGGCGCTATATCTCGAACATATATGGGCCGATGACAAAAAGATTTCCAGTTTTGCTTCTGACTAACCTATATGTATCGTTTTGATTGATTTTTGGTGCCAAAAGTTGTTTTATTTAGCTTATAGAGCCGATTTCTTGAAAAATCGGGAGACGCTATATCTCAGGTATATATAGACCGATTGCAGACATTTTCAAATTTTGCTTTTAAACACCTTATATGTACCATTCTGATCGATTTTTGGTACCAAAAGTTGTTTTATTTGGCTTTTAGAGCCGACTTCTTGAGAAAACTTGTGGCGCTATATCTCGAGTGTATATGGGCCGATGTCCAAAATTTTCCACGTTTGCCTCTAAATAGTCTATATGTACCATTCTGATTGATTTTTAGTGCCAAAAATTGCTTTATTTGGCTTAAAGAGCGGATTTCTTGAAAAATCAGGAGTCGCTATATCTCAGATATATATGGACCGATTTCAAAAATTTTCCAATTTTGCTTTTAAACACCTTACATGTTCCATTCTAATCGATTTTTGATACCAAAAGTTGTTTTATTTGGCTTTTAGAGCCGACTTCTTGAGAAAACGGGAGGCGCTATATCTCGAGTGTATATGGGCCGATGTGGAAAAATTTTCCACTTTTGCCTCTAAATAGCCTATATATACCATTTTGATTGATCTTCGGTGCCAAAAGTTGTCTTATTTGGCTTATAAAGCCGATTTCTTTAAAAATCGGGAGACGCTATATCTCGGATATATATGGGTCGATTTCAAAAATTCCTTCATTTTTAGGATTTAATGGGCACTAAAAATGATATGGTTTAGTTTTTAAGAAAACATTTTTTTTCAATAATCTGAATACAAAAATTACACAAAATATCCCTCAAAACCCGGTTTTTTGAATATATCTCGGCTATCCGTGGACCTATCTTACTGAATTTCAATAGCAGACCCACTACCGGGGTTTCACACGTTTTAGCGAAAGAATGAGGTTTCTATCTCAAACCGTTTTCTCAGAAACGGTATTTCAACGACTACAGACGGACAGACGGACAGACGGACAGACGGACAGACGGACAGACGGACCGACGGACAGACGGACAGACGGACAGACGGACAGACGGACATCGCTCAATCGTAATCGCTATTGATGCTGATCCAGAATATATATACTTTATGGGGTCTTAGATGGATATTTCAATGCGTTACAAACGGAATCACAAACTTATATATACCCTTACACATTTATGTGAAGGGTATAAAAACGAAAAAAACTCCCTCTATACAAAGTTGGCAGTTATTTCTTAAATGAACATGTAACAGAAATACAAAATAACAAACCAGTGGAAAAAGGTAAATAATCAAGTAAACGTGTTTAAAAAAAAAAGCTGTTGCAAAATGGAATTTTGCTTTAAACTTACTTTTAATTAATTTTAATTACAGCAACAGAAAAAACTTGTAAAATGGTATACCAAACTGAAGTAGTCTGAAGGCTTAAAGCTGCAAAAATATGTGCAAATTTTGTGACAAAATATGGAAGAATTTTAAGAACAATTTGAGTGGCCGAAAACAAAAAAAAAACAAAAAAAAAACCCTGAACTACTTTTAACATTTTTCAAACAATTTCAACAATTATTTCTAATAATTGTATTAAATTAAAAGAATTTACAAATTAGTTCAACGATTACTTGAAAACTATTCTATGAAGTAAGAAGAAGAATTGCTAATGCTTGTGAAGTGTTGTCAGATTGGGGGATTTGTGCCCAAATAGGGATTTTATCTTTCGAAATGGGCATAGAAATTTACTTTGAGAAATTTATTCAGTATGATATTTATGCTTTGGGAATTTCTTCCATTTTTTCGTATTTAGAACAAGAACAAATAATTTGTTATTTTCTATTCGAATTCTCACAAATTTATACACACTCAATTCAAAATTTATTTATTTTCTACAAGGTGAGCCAAAAGAAATCACCCTATTGAAAGTTGCCCTTATTTTTGCAAATGGCGGCCTGTGTCAAATCTGTTTTTACATTTGTAAACTAGACAGCTGTAGAATACAAGTGAACCAACCAGGGAACGATACACTTCCCAAAAACGCAGAATAATCGTGTCTATTGCGAAGTGGACAATTTTTCGCCAAAAATCATAATGAGCGATGAGGCTCATTTCCACCTCAGCGGATACGTGAACAAGCAAAACTATCGCTTGTGGGGCAATGAAAATCCACGAGTGATGCACGAGGAGCCATTACATCCTCTCAAAGTGATTGCAAGGTGCGCTGTTCAAGCTGGCGGGGTCATCGGGCCATATTTTTTTTCGAGGAAGCCGCTGGTCAAACGATAACGCGCTATAGGGCCATGTTAACCGAGGTTTTTCTGTCGCAGGACGGACCAACGGCACACACTGCGCGAGCCACAACTGATATTCTGAAAACCAAACCACATCGGATGACTTATTTTCGGCCACCTGTCAGATACATATACTTATTATGACGGGTCAATTTGTCGTTATTGTGCCATCGATTTTCCGATAGATTTTGGCATGAGAGAAAATAGTTTCACTATGAAATATCTATCTACAAAATCATTATTTTTTTTTTATATGGGAGCACTTCAAAGGAATCGTGGTACGGAGCAGGTGTGTTCGAAGAAATTATTGGGGAGATGAAATTATAAAGGATTGGTCATACATCTGACTTCTCTACGGGCAAGTTAGTGTGATAGGGGAAACATTTCATTTTCGGGGCGCCCAAATACGGGCGTTCCAGGGAGGAGTCAAATGGATGACCAACCCCCAATAATTTCATCGAACACACTGATCCAGTACCACGCTTCCGCGGGGAACTCCCACACAAAAAAAACTTTTTTATAAGTCGTAGTAGAACTTTAATTTTCCTCAGGTCAAAAGATATCGAAAAATCTACGGCACAATATCGATTGCTAAATCGACCCACCCTATTAAAGATGAACACATATACATACATACATAAAGAGAAGCCACTTTAAACTAAAACTAAATTTGTTTTAATTTTTCCTTTTTGTAGCATTAAATTGAATTTAAGAAAAGAAAAAAAAAAACAAAAATAAATTGGAAGCGCGAGTTTTCTTTTTAGCCAGATGAACACAAACGTGAGATTTGTTAAAAAAAATAAATAAATTATTGATAACAAATTTACATATAAGTACATACATGCATACATAAGTATGCATGTATGTGTGTTTGTATGTATATCTTTTCCATAAATTGAAAAACAGGTGAATTCATAAACAAAAAGCAATTTATACAACGCATAACGAGTTCAAAAAAGTTTTCAAATCAAACTTGTTTTTGAACGCCATTTCGAAATATAAACACACATTTTAAATGCTCGTTTAAATGTTTTCATTTCTTTTAATTTTGATCTTATTGTTTTAAGATTTTTTTAGAAAATACATTTTTATTCAAGGTTGACATAAAATAAGACATATTTATAAAAAAAAGAAATTATTTTTGTGCTGAGTTGCAACATTGAAATTATGGTTTGTTTTTATATTAAAAAAAAACTAAATGAAAAGAATAAAAAAAAACAAACTGTTGCAGTTGTAGCTCTTTTTTTTCTGTCAGCTCAAAATATTGCATGTGTTGATTAGCGACGACGCTGCCAAGAAATTTGAGGGCGTTGTATTCGCTAGAAATGCAGCAAACAACAGTAGTTGCTGCAACAACAACAACAACAGCTTCATGTTGTTGCTTTTCTTGGTCTTATTAGTATTTCGTTTTCAAATAAATGCCGGAAAACTGTAACACTCATACCCCGACGTATGTACATACATATGTTTTTGTGTATACTAGGGTGGGACGATTTAGCAATCGATTTCCCGACAGTTTTTGGCATGAGGAAAATAAAGTTCCAGCCCGAGATATCAAACAAAAAATAATCATAATTTTCGAGGCGTCTGAATTTAAATTTCTTGTATGGTAGTCCTCCTCAGGTCTGGTACGGGGTTGGCGAAGAAATTGGATAGAAAAAATTATTGGCGGTCGGGAAAAATATACTAAACAATGCCTTAATGCCGGTAGAGCAATCAAATGTATTAGTAACTCCCAACAATTTTTTATCTTCAATATCTTTTTTCAACACACTGACCCCGTATGACGCCTCCCAAGGGGGTGCTCGCATATAAAAATAAAAAAAAAATTAGTTTTATCGTATTGGAATTTTTTTTCGTCTCGTGGCAAAAACTATCGAAAAATCGATGGCACAATATGGAAAAATTTTACAAATTGACCCATCCTAATGTATACACACAGCCGTTTTGTTTTTCCAAGACTCAACCCAACAAACAAACAGATGTAAAACTTAACGAGTGATTTTATTTTATATTAACTCAAGGCAGTTCAAACACAAAATGTGTATTTTTATAGAAGTTCTTTTGTATTTCTTTACAAGGTGTCAAAAGGAGATCTCGAGCTATGCTGAAACAGAGCACGAAGGCGGTCGGCTAACAGCTGGCTATTAGCCGCCGCCAACCATTTTCACGTAGACAAAGCCGCTGCCGATATGTGCGGCTGTGATCGTCTAATGGCTCAGCCAATTTTCCTATCCGCATATTTTACATTATGTTCTTTTTTAGTAAGTTTTCGGACTGCAAAAAACAAAACTTTTTGCAAGTTAGCATAATTTGTAAGTTTGTTTTACATTCCTGTATAATGCATCTCTGACATAATGCAAATATACATATATCCTCTGTGGCAACTCTTTGGTTACCAAAGCAGGAAAATACAAAAAGGTAATGTAGAACAATAAAAGGCGATAGAAAAGAACATGAATTCACTTTAGAATTTTGACAATTTACGAACAAAAGCTGCAAATCATTGTGCTCATACTAGCTTCTTTCATTTAACATCAAAAATCATCGATAAAATTCTAAAGCGTCTTTTTAAACAGGGCGTGGATAGCGAAAGTTAGTAATGTGTGAAACATGTTGTGAATAATTGCTTTTATAAACAAAAATATATAAAATGACTTAAAAAACTTTTTTCCTCCTACTGGCAATAAAACCATTTGCAGCAGTACAGGTTCCACATAATGTGAATTTTATTTAACAACAAGCATTTATAAACGAACTTGCGGTCATTATTAAAATTTATCTTTTCATAGCTTTTTCTTGGGGCGAATTGCCTTTTTTAAGACCTTTTAGCTTCATTTTTCCAAAGCCTGATTGGAATTTTATTGGAAACAATTGATATCTTCCAAATGAATTCTTTTTTTTTTTTAGCTAATTATTCTTTTAGTAAGGTTTCCGGCTGCCCTTTACTTCTAAAGTTGTTCTTTGTTTTAGTAAAATTATATTTGCTCTGGCATTAGCCGACCGTCAATTATTATCGGCTTCGGGCTCTGTGCTGAATTCACTAATTCGTTGCGAACAATATTTTCGTTTCTACAAAATTCTTTTTATGTTGATTGAAATTATTGTTTTCTTTTCCCAAAAGAAAGGTGTCGAACAACATTTTGTTCGAAACAAATGGGTGAATTAAGCCTTATTGTTGCACTTGAGCGATAAGAAGGGTAACGAAAAAATACTTAGCCAGAATAAAAATAATAGTAGAAAAATAAAATAAATTTGGAAATAAGAAATGAAATAAAGTACGATGCATTCTACAGATTGAGTTAAAACGAAAGTCTTATGAAGTAAAATCGCTGCCGCAAAACCTAAAATCACGTTTTTAACTTGTTTCTTTTTTATGTTATTCAGTATTTTGCAAAGCAAGCTAGGGAAACTTTAACATGGAAAAAGGTGGCCAAGTCGTAGAATTTCATTTCTCTAACCATTCATTGTTTCATTGATTCATATCGTCGTTTATTCAATGAGAGGCTTGGTCTCTTTCACAGCTAACAATAAGCTGCCTGGTTGCAAATTTTTGATTACCTGGCACAATTAGGAAACTTGCTGGTACCGGCAGATGACGAACCAGGCATACGAACAACAATAATGAACTAGTATAGAAGAGTAGTTGGAAAGATGAGAAAATAAATTTGTAAAGAAATAATAAAATATTTTGTAATCCATAGTTCATTTATTATCAAAAGCGGCAATTAAGCCTTGTATTTTTTTTTTATAGATTTTAAGAAAATAAGAAAACATAAAGATAAAGATAAGTTTTGCAGCAAAATGTTTGGTGGGTACACAACAAATTCGATATACATACATACATACATATGTACATATTCACAAGCTGCAGCAAGTGCAAAGA
Source organism: Sturmia bella (assembly GCA_963662145.1). Taxonomy (NCBI): domain Eukaryota; kingdom Metazoa; phylum Arthropoda; class Insecta; order Diptera; family Tachinidae; genus Sturmia; species Sturmia bella. The sequence goes on along the minus strand of OY759172.1, from coordinate 15,709,305 downwards.
AAAAAAAAATCTATTATGGGGAGACGGCTACGATCGTCTCATGAATATCAAAAGCTAGACAACAACAACAAAAACAACAACTAATAATAATTATAATTTAAAATTTGAAAGAAAACACAAAATTTATAATGAAAACGTCACAAGACACTCTCGTATGCACATGACGTTTATATGCATTTGTATGTATGTACATGTGTACATTGCAGCAGGGGATTCCGAAATTCGCGATTATAGTATTATCAATTGATTTCAATGGAGTATTTTTGTTTTAGCTGGTGTTCGATCGAAAACAAAAATCGTGTAAAAATGTAATCAAATTTCGGGGTTTTGATGAGGTGAGGAATATTTTCAGCTACACAGCCAATTGTTCTTAAGTGTGTACATTAGAGTGGGTCGATTTAGTAATTAGTATAGATTACCATCGTATTTTCGGTAGCTTTTGGCATGAGAAAAAAAAAACTTCCCCTACGACGTGTCAGGATATCATTTTCGAGGCGTCCGATTTAAATGTTAAACACAAAAATCAATTGGAAATCAATTAGATGTTGAATCAAGAATATAAATTAAATTCCCATCAACAGAAAAACACAGTGATAAAATTGAAAGCTGATCAATAGGATTAAATATAGACAGTCAGTAATGAAGAGCTGCTGCTTAGAAAGACAGTAAGATGTAATTAGTCATGATCGGGCTTCAAAGCAAATTGGGTGCTGATGAGTTGTGCGGCGCACGTGAAACAGCCAATAAGTCTTCAACGTTATTTTTCTTGTCTTCTTTAAAAATGAAGAAAGAAGATCTTTCTCAATTCAGATTTTTTATTATGCGTTTTTGTATGGCAGCTCCCTAAGACGACGTGGTACGGAGTGGGTGTGTTCGAACAAAATATTGAGAAGAAACAATTATTTGGGGTTGGTCACACATTTGACTTCTCTATGGGCATTGATTAGGACCGACTTGTGAAAAATAAAATTTTCAAAATAAAATTTTCTCGAAAATAAAATTTTCCTCCCATCACACAGGTTGCCCCAGGGTGCGTGCCCATAGTGGAGTCAAGCGTATGACCAATCCTCAATAATTTTTTTTTCTCCCCATTATTATTTTCGAACGAATCGTACCCCGGTACCACTCATCTGTAGAGTGCTGCCATACAGAATTCCAAAAAAAATTTAAACCGAACGCCTTGAAAAAGATTTTTATGATATATCGTAGTTGAAATATTTCAAATATTATCCTGAACATGATAACAAACTGTTAGCGAAATATTGCATGAAATTGTTAATAAATTTTATATAAAATATGATCTGAAGCTTCAAAAATTTGTTTTTTTTACAATTTAATTGCAGTTTAAACTCAACTGTAGTAAATCAGTTAAGACAATTATTATTGATTGTTTTTGAAATAAAAATTTGGCAGCGTTATAAAAAAAAATGTTAAACAGCTGATGTTTTGTCCTGTTTCATGACTAAAGTTTAAGCGCGAAATTTTCTGCGTTTAAATATCCACTGATTTATTTACTAAATCAAACTAGAAGATGAACTTGCATTGATTTTTTGATTGTATGATTATTTATTAAAATCTCATGGTGCTTTCACGTGGTTTTTTTTTAAGAACTCAATTATTCAAGTGATTCATTTGTAATATTATCACTTGATGAAGATGACGGACTTTTTATAAAATGAATAAATATGTATATTGCCGAAGAGCTTTATGTCTTAAAATAATTGGCACAAAGCATCTAAATTATTATTATTTTTCTTCGAAAATAGAATTCACATACAAAATGTGAAAAATAAAAAATAAAAACCGTCCTGTTTCATAATTTATGGGGGTGGGTGTTGGGTGCAGGTTGAAGCATAAATTAATCATTCAAACAGTCAGTCGTTGCTGTTGATCATTGTCTGGCGATCATAATACAGCGATGACAGCGATGGCGATGACGAAGTTGTGGGTAATCAGTGATGTTTGTTGTGTTGTTGTTGTTGTTTTCAAGAAAAGTTTACAATTTCAACCAAATAAACGTCATATTTGAATGCAAACAATGACAAAACTGGCAACACATCAATAGCAGCTGATGATGTGGTTGTAGGAAATATTTACTAAATTATTAAGCAGATCGTTTGGCTGAGCAACTTGCATGCAATGCACTAAACTAAGTTCGTCAGTCATCAGTTGCAAACCGTTGGAGAAAAATTAAGACAACAAAAAAAAGCAGCTTTTTCTGTCTGGATCTCAGTTTGTTTTTTCTTAATTTTTATTTTGTTATACAAACGAGTGTACGTACGTACATGAATAAATTAACTCATATAAAAACTATCACACAATGATGATCATTTGAATATGTATTTTGTTGGTGTTACAATCTGCATGTTATTATTTATATGGGTGTTGTTGTTGTTTTTTTGCTTCTTTTCATTTCAATACACTAAGCAAGAGAGAGCGCGCTAAGAATTTTTAATTTCAATCAATTTCCACACGCGGATATTAATAAACACTAATAAATATATATTGATGTTTTTGCTTTTGGTTGTGACTAGAAGAGGGAATGTTTCAACATTTGCCGTTGTATTGTTATTCCACCAGTTTCACATTAAAATTTTAAAACAAATATAAAAAAAATAAATAAATAAACTTAATCAACAACGTTAAGCGCGATCACTTTGCGCGCGTACTCAATCGCTACACGTTCAAAAGCAAACTCACAGTTTTACAGCCCAACCATTCCTTTGTGTACGAGTGAGTGAGTGAGTGCAAGTAAGAAAATCATATAACCGTATGGCTGGCTGGCTGACTGTGACCAGCAGAACATTTAGAATAGAATTACAGAAACACAGTTGCTGAGAACGCAAACAAGTGTATTGAGTAGTTAACGACTTGGAAAAGCGCTATCAGAACCTGCATTTTTTCTTTTGTAGTTATAAATTTAAAAAAAATAAATAAATATTTTTAACAAAGAAAGATCTTTAGCTCAAGAAAATAAATATATAAAATATAAAAAAGGATTTGAAGCTGCAAAATTTTGTTTTTCACATATTAATAAGATTAAATAAAAATTATATATATTTCGGTTGTGATAAAAAAGAACAAAGAAAAAATAATAAAACATTTGCTTAAAATGATTTGGTAACAGGGTGGTCAATCATCTTTTCAGTTGTGACAAAAGAAAAATGTAACATTTCCTTAAAATCTACCCAAATTGATGCTGCATTTTTCATACAAAAAAAAAAAAAAAAAGTACATCAGTGTCACTGATGACAAGTATAATGCATGTGCTTGGCGGGTACTCACATTAATCAAATTACTAAATGTCACAAACTTGTAGCGCAACCAACACGAAATAGGGAGCTTTTTTCACCATTTGTTTGTGTGAGTACGAATTAGGGAATGACTGAGCGGTACGTAGTATGCTTAACTATAATAGAGCGTTTAAATGATCATCACCCTCTTTTCTTAGTCTCTGAAAACTTAATATTGCTCCCTCTCCCTGATCGATGTTATTTATGAAAAAAAAAAGTTGTTTTCATTAAGTGCTGCTGTTGTTGTTGGCGCACAGCTTTTTTTCTTTTTGTGTACAAGTGTACGTAGCAGATAAGATCTCTATTTTTTGCTTTTTTGTTTAATAAGAACCTAGTCTAAGGCCTAGAGGCAGCAGCAGTAGGGAGGGTAAGGCAGGAGGAAGAAAAATGTAAACACCAATATCGCGTAGCTTTGTTGTGGAGACAGCGAGCGAATGGCTGGCAGGCAGGCAGGCAAGCAGCAGCGGCGGCGCTTAATGATATTTTGTGTTGAATTTTATGAATGGAAATTTGTGCCTGAGGTATGATGGGGTTAGATAGCGTATAATTAGCAAAAAATTAAAAAGAAAAAAAGAAAACATGAAGCAAAAAAACTGAAAAACAAGCAAAAGATAGCAAGCATTTTCATGTGAGTGCGAGCGTATGTGTGTGTTTGTTTACATACACATTTAAGCAAGTACGTTAAAGGAAAACATAAGCGAGAGAATTTAATATGAAAAATAAAATAGAAGATGTAATAATAAAAAAACATACTTGTAAAGAAACTTCGTCTGCTTAAGGTGAGAAATTTTTAACATTTTTTTTTATTGTTAACAGAAATAAAGAGTTCTTATTTTTTGTGAAAAAGCGGAATATAATTATAATGTATTTAAATATTTATTAGTGCCTTCTGACGTTCTCGTCCCATACAGACCAACTTATGCTGATTGTTTTTTTTTTAATCAAACAAGAGAGTTAATTTTAAGAGAAGAGATTTCTGCCATAATGGTAGGAAATTTGTTTTCAATTTAATGGGAATATATTTTCCTACAATTTTCTAAACTTTTATTAACAGCCGTATGCAAAATTGAAATTTTATGGAAAAACTTAAGTCCAAAATTAATTTAAATAATTAAATTATTTTGTGTATCTTAGAAGCATTTAAGCAGCTCTAAGAAAAAAACACCAAAAAAAAAAATATGAAATTAAATAAAGCTCTTAACTTAAAAAATTCCTATTTCGCAAAATCTAACACAGAAACAAAAATAGTGGCTGAATTCACAAGCTTACTTGTATCGCTTATCGTTGTATTTGGAGACACAAATTCGAACTCAATTCAAAGGCAATCTCTCACAACAAAAACATTAAAAAAAAAAACAAGTAAAGGTAGAGTTACATAGCAAGCATCGTGCGCTTCGTTGCGTTTCATGCGTCTCGCTCAAAAGTAGAACCAGTGCTACTGGATGTGACATACAACGCTGAGAGTAGATCTATTTTTGTATGCACCACAAGCGTCATGAGTAAAGTTCGATATGATGCTCAACGTTATCGGCGTCCTATGCTATTTCGTATACTTCTCAACGATCTTCTCTGTCAAACTTCAAAGCCTATACATTCTTTTGCAGGCGACAGCAGTGTTTGTCATACGTATTCATTAAATCGAATATCGCAGATCAATGTCAAGAGCCAGAGCGTATCACTCATATACTATGAGTATATTACAATCTGCGTATAATTTCCGAATGGGATCGTAAAAATAGGGTCGATTTCAATGCTCGTAAGACCTAGTGTTGCCTATTAACATATAGACGAACGAACGCCCATGGATGCTGCCTTACCTGTACTTATGGGTGGGGTGGTATAAACATTGAGGAGTAGGGAGCTCTTTAAATTCTTGGACTTCGTTTTTGGAAACGGTGCAAAATATACTTCACTTTATCCGATCTCCTCACTATTTATATCATTTATATCGGACTGAAAATGGAATACAACTCTCACCGGCAATCCTAGTGTTGCAATCTGGCCACTGACAACTCTATCGCAAAGTTGGACATTTTTGAGGTTTTACGTAGTCAGAACATTTTGAGCACTATTTGGGTAGTTTATAGTAACTTAAAATATTCATCTGGGCCCACAAACGGCATTGAATTGTGAAAATGATCGTGCAATTATTTTTTACAAATTTCGATGTGGACTAACTCAGCAACAGTGCATGGCTGAACTAAATTCAATTTTTGGCGATGAAACTCCACCAAGGACCAGTGGTATGGTGCATGAAATCGTGGCCGCAGTTCACTTTAAGATGAATTCGCGCAGCGTGTCCATCATCAGTTGTTGTTTCGAAAACCATTGATGCTGTGCGTGGACTGATATTGCAAGATCGTCATGTAACCAACCTCTCATGAGATTGAGACAACCTGAGGCATTAGTGGGACCAGCATACATTCAATATTGCATAAACATTTGACTGTCCAAAAATTATTCACACATTGGATGCCACACAAATTGTCAATCGCTCAAAAAAAAAAAACAGCGCGTATCGATTGGTCGAAAGAACTGCTCAAGAAATACGATCGCGTTGTTTCGGAATAGGTCTATGACAACGTAACTAGTAATGAATGGCGTATGAGCTCGAAAGTAAGTAGCAGTCGGCTATATGGGTATTTCAAGACAAGCAAAACCCAACAAAACTTGTCACATCCAAGCAAATGGTTGCCTAAGATTTCGGAAATCTGTACCTGTCGCAACGGCACCACTAGAAGAATGCAGAACAATCTATTCTGAGTGGTACACAAAGAGCTGCTTCCAAGAAATCACACAGAGAAAAAAGCACCTAATAAAGTAGAACAAAATCAATAAGATATCTCTATGGTTTTTTTTCAAGAAGGATTCCTTATTATTTTAAATTGGAAAACCTTATTGAAAAAACAACAATTAATGAAATTAAAAAGATGATTTACGTGTGTTTATATAGGAAACTAATAAAACCAATAGGGAAAAATTAATGGGATAACTTAACAAAATCAATAAGAAATCCTTATTGTATACAATTTACAAGAAAACCTAATAGAATCAATAAGTTCTTCTCTATAGAATTTTTTTTTGGTACCATGCAAATCGGAAACTGAGTAAAAACAAACGTGAGTAACAAGTTTTCTTCTTGATTTTATGTATTTTTCTTGTTGAGACAATTAATAAGATTTGCAACATGGAAATAATAAGAAATACCCATAGAAAAATCTTCTTTTCTCTCTGCTGGGATACCCCTCAGCCTAAAAACGTTTCAAAGAGAAAATCTTATTGAATCTATTAGGAAGTTTTCCGCCGAAGAAGGAGTTTTCCGCCGTTGAATATTTCGTTCCGTGCGGAATCAATAATAATACCCATAGGATCCATATTCAAATTAATGATTTCAAACTGCTGTTGTGTTGCTGAGACTGGGACGGAACAATGTGTTGGAAATAAAGAACATACTTTGATTCAAAACAAAGCGCGATTTGAGAAAATATATTTCTTTCGATGCCCACATTTCTTAAATGTTTTACAAAATGGTAAACTTTATACAATTTAAAGAGCCGTAAAAGTAAACTAAAAAATAAATGACAGAATCAAAACAGGCAATCGAAAGACAGGAGTCAAGAACGAAAAAATACTTACATAAATGTTGTTGGTATATCATGTCACATATGTACATAAAATTTGTATTAATTTGCAACATTTTAGAATTATTTTGATTTAATGGAACAGTAGCAGAACAAATTTACAAAGTAAAAAATAAAAAAAATAAAAACTAGAAAAACAAAGAACAAAAATAAATTCAAATCGAAAACATTTCCTCTTGAAAACATTTTTTCTTTCTTTTGCAAGTAAAATTGAAAAACAACATCTTCTACCGCCGCCGTCGACGGTTTCGCAAAATTAATAATGACAGGCAGACTGAAATTTGCAGACAGACAAAAATCATCAGCACAACAGCAACAACAACAATAATAAGAGAATAGTATACTGAACTATAAAAGAAAAATCATTACTCGTATGCTTTAAAATCATCGTGTTAAAGATTAAACGAAAAAGGGCCAAACCAACAATTTCGTATGCCAACTAAGATTCTCTTCTCACTTTGCTTGAATATAGAATTTTTACTAAATTTAAACGACGCTGATCTTCAGTTGGGTATTCCTTTGATCGCTTTTTCCATCTCCTGAAAATTTCACAAACACACACACACACGCACTAATATTTTTACACGTTTGAATGCAAGCAAATTTTAACACAAACATTTTTTAAGGCGAAGAAAAAAACACACAAAAACAAAACACCAAACTAAATTAAAATAAATTGAAATTTAGATATTTTTCATTACACGCTTTCCGACAAATTTCAAGGAAGGTATTCATTGAAGTTGTTGGCGTTTTTTTACAGCTTTCATATACAAGAAATCACCCTATTGGAAGTTGCGCTTATTTTTGCAAATGGCGGCCAGTGGCAAATCTCTTTTTACATTTGTAAACTAGAAAGACAGCTGTAGAATACAAGTGAACAAGCCAACGCTGAATAATATGGACGATTTTTCGACCAAAATCATAATGAGCGATGAGGCTCATTATCATTCCACCTCAGCGGGTGTGGGAACAAGCAAAACATTGGCTTCAGGGGCCGCCGAAAATCTACGAGTGATGCCCAAGGAGTCCGCTCAAGGTGATCTGTTTACGCTGGAGGAATTATCGGACCATTTTTTTTCGAGGACGCCGCTAGTCAAACGACAAGGCGCTATACGACCATGTTAACCGAGTTATTTCTACCGCAATTGCACCAAGTAGGTGTGGAAGACAAGTGCATCTTCCAACACGACGGAGCAGCGGCACACATTGCGCTAGCCACAAACGATATTCTGAAGGCCAAACAACATCGCTACAACTACTTAACATAGCATTTAGACGGGAAAGTAAATGCCTGAAAGTTGCAACACACTCACACTCATGTCCTAACTTTTAACTCAGCTTTCAACAAAATTTTCCTGAAAGTAATTTTTGGTCAATTTAGTGAAAGTAAAGTGACAAGGTAGTAAACACGGTTGCCTACTCCACGGCACATACAAATTTTCAGGATTGCAGTAGAATAATAATTGAAAACATTTTCACAGCAAATATGAATAAAGAACACAAATGAAGTATATTTATAGTGATAATTATTAAATTAATTAATAAATGTTTAGAAATAAAAATTATTTTCGAATGTTGCCCCATAAATTTATGTTTGTAAGAGTCTTGGCAACTCTATTTCAGTAATAAACAAAACTATAACGATGGTTGTAAAATAATAATATTTACAACTCTTCACTTTTATGACATTTTTAAAATGAACTTTCACATTCCTTTGAAATTGAGCAAGAAATTTTCATGAAAGTCACAGATTTCATTGACATTTTTATTCATAGTGCGTATACAAAAATTTAATGAAAGTACTTTCCCGTCTAAATGCAGTGTAAATGGGGGCAGAAAAAAACTAGATAAAACGATTTTAAATTAATTTCTGTATTAAGTTTATTTATCAGGCTCAAGTTCTTTCTGTATTATCTTTGTGATTGATATTAATTAAATTAGACAAAGAAAACATCAAAGACATTTAGCAGGATGGACAACTAGTTGTTTCGAAGCTGCCACACTTTCTGGTCAGCACCGGTCCTTGAACTCAGGGACTCATGTTTCTAAAGCGTGGTGGCTGAGTGGCATGGTTGTCGCTTTAGAAACATGAGCCCCTGAGTTCAAAGAAGGGTGCTGACGAGAAAGTGTGGCGGCTTCGAAACAACTAGTTGTCCACTCTGCTAAATGTCTTTGATGTGTTCTTTGTCTAATTTAATTAATATCAATCACAAAGGTAATATAGAAAGAACTTGAGCCTGATAAACTTAATACAGAAATAATTATATAAGAAAAAGTTCAAATAATAGAAATTAATTATTTTAAATTAATTAGTTTTTATTATGCAAACTTTTGCATTCAATATTATTGTTGTGATAATTAAGGGGCAAAGGGCAAAGAAAACATCAAAAACTTTGGGCTGGGGAACAACTAGGTATTTCGAGGTGGGCAGATGGCAATGTAGTATAAACCAAGTGATGGAACTGAAGTTGTGCCAAAGTAATTAGATCTTCTTTTATTACTAATTGACTGTAATCATTGTTAAAGACCACACTATTTTATAGAACTGAAAAACCCTAGCAAATGTAAGTTAGTATGTGTGTGTGTGTGTCTATATTGATCGTATATGTGTTTGCGTTTGGGGAAAAAAGCACCGTATAAAATTTGCTGTTCAGCAAACTTATGTATACTTTTGAAAATATGCGTATCCAGTGCTTTAGCCGCCATTTATCCATAATGAATAGGGAATATGTACGCAAATTCAAGTAGCAGCAGATACAACACAAATACAGCAACAGGCGCATTCGTACACACACACTCGCACTCACACACCACGTACTATGACAGGCAGACCAAACAAATAAATAAACGAACGGGCAGGCTGGCAGGCAGGCAGGCTATTAAGAAAATGAGGAAAATGTTTTGAAAGTCAAGAAAACAATGTTGAATAATAAATTAAATTGAAGTTAAAGTAAATAAATGAAAACTACATAAATGAAGCAGCAACAACAGCAGCTAGAAAGAAATATTATAAACAAAAACATCATTTGTAGAACTTTTGTATGGCCGGCCGGTCGATCATCGGTCACATGATGTAGCAGCAGCAACTTTAAGATAATCAAAACGAAATATGTATGTACATAAGTACAAAGTGGCCACAAAAATAATCATTCAATATTCCTGTTGCCGGTGTTGCCGTGTTCGAAGGATTCCCAGATTTTTTTTTTTTTTTAGTATATCCTCAACAATCCCCATTGAAATAAACTCCGCTTTAATTCACTTAAGTATCAACTGATTTCTCTTGGCCCACCTGTATTAGTTGAAATATACATGCAACGTGTACCACATTTTATTTCTTTGCTTTTATTAAGTTTATTGCCGAAAAGCTCGTCGAACGCTTGCGTGGCCGTTGATACGAACTCAGTGAGGTCTCTGAAAGGCAGCGATGCAGTGGCAATGTAATGGGAATACATTTTATTTGTATATTAAACAAGCGAATTGTGGTATGTTGCAATTAAAACAATACTAAGCAGCAAAAATATGCATAGTATTAAATGATAGTTCCCAAAAAAATAAAATTAGCCATAATCGCCAAATCATAAAGGTCGTCCCAAATGAATTCCCCAATGCAATTTTCTTATCCCCATTTTGAAAAATAAATAACTGATTCGGCGATAAGTCCCTTAATCTGGCAGCTTTGATTATATGAAAATATTTGATAGGAAGGACAATTTTGTTACCAAATTTTCCAAAACTTTTCTTGTGTTTTTTGAATTATATCTTACGTCAGAAATACCACACATTGGGCTGTTTCGTAGAGCCTTTGGACTACTGTTTCTATTGGAAACTTTAGAGGCCTTTTTGAATGTTTAAACAACAAACAGGTAGTTTTGTTTTTCTAAAATACTGTACATACGTATGTATGTAGATCAAAAATTGTTTAATATTTTAGCAAGAGAAAATAATAATACTACATACTTTGGGTATATGATGCAGGAAATTAAAAAGTGTTGTGCTTAGTTCAGAAAGAAACGCTCAAAATTGTCATCCCTGGAATCAAAACCTTCTCAACACAAGGATTTCGATTTTATGAGAGTCCAGCATGGCTTTTAGTCTAAAACCAATATCGTATGGTCATCCAATTGAATGTTTGTTTTCCGCTAAATTCATTTGATTTCCATTATGTATGAGTTCTTTTACCCCTATTTGCGAATTCAAACGTTTTCATTAAAAACGTCCCACTATTAAACATTTTGAAAACTCGTAGGTGGTCGAGGCGTCATTAATTTCGTGTATTTCACACACTCACACACATACACACAAAAAAAAACCCCTCTATAAAACAATAATAAATTTTAAACAAAAATAATAATAAAACATCATTAAAATCCAAGGAAAAATTATGTTTTCTTTCTCGGCAAATATTAATATCATCATTAAAAACGCACATCATAGAATTTATACTGTGAATGCTTTTTCGATACGGATTAAAATTTCAGTTGTATATTTTCATTTTTTTCCCCGTTTTTTTTTTTTTCTTAATTTGTTATTTATGATTTTCGTATTCAGTGCCAATTAGAGAAAAAACATTTGTGTAAATAAGCGTACGAGTGTAAATTTTAAAACATATCGTTAACTTAACATAGAAAGGGCTTCAAAAGCTGTTTTTTCTAGCACACATATTAAATCATTTTGCATTGAAAAGTGCCAAAAAAAAAAAACTCTACTTTGAAAAAAACTCAAAATAGGGCCTTTTTACATTAAGGTAACGATACGTGGTAAGTGCGTGTGTATATAAAAAATATTCTACACCAAATTATACAAATGAAAATTAAATAAAAAAAAAAATAATAAAAAAAATAGATGGCGCCCACAAAATAAAAAACAAAAACATTTCTCCCTTCAGAAGAAATCTTTTGAAAATCTTTACAATTTTCAATATAAATTTTGTGGTTGTGAGAGACACAAACGTACAAACTGCTAAAGAAACATTAGCATGTTGTGGCAGATATAAAGGTGGTGTTGGTTTAATTTTAATGTGACTTAATTTTGATTTTAGCATGCCTGCATAGTGGGCATGCATGTGCTTGTACATATTAGAGCTGAGCGATATTACTGTACACCTGAAAAATAAAATCATGGTTACTGAAAATTGACAATTGCTACTCAAGTTGTCAAAACACAGCTACACTGCAAAAACTTGTCTTCAATTTAGGATCATATTGTATCTAAATTACTGTTGAAAAATGCCTTTTTGTTGTGTAAAATTATGTCAATTTTAGTATTAAAAACCGGCACCTGGAGTTGGAAAAAATACATAAAATTTGATAAAGTTTGTCTATTTCTGAGAAAAAGTATGAGGTTTGCAATTTATATTTCGGGATTAGAGAACAAAAACACAACTTTACAATAAAACTGTCAGATACCAGATTGCAGCACTAGGGTTGCCACATCCTGAAACATAAAAAGCAAACCTCGTACTGAATTTCGACTAAAATTGTTTAGTTTTAAACAAAATATTTCAACCGAAAATTTTGAATTCATTTTATGATTGGAATGAACTTAATACATATTAAAATAAAAGAGAGAATTACACAGAATTTTTTAAAGCATCAGCCATATTTTAAAAACAGGAAATAGTGTAATTTTAGGACGATTATAATCGGTGCCCTAATTTTCACCAAAAGTGATTTAGAGTGTACCTTCAAAATCATTCTTTTGAAGTTAATACTCACAAAAAATTGCATCTCTTTGATTGTGCTCTTGCAGCAGCACTCTTTTTCAGTTAAATTCTCGTCTCTCCATTAATTTTTAACACTGAAGCCACAAGCAAGATTTTAACTTAGTTCTCGCGATTTTTTTTTTTTTTTTTGATCAGGAAAACTCTTTTAAAATATTTTTTTTTTGTAATTAAGATTTTTGAAATATGGCATTGCAATAAACAAAGTTTAAATTATTTTGATTTATTTAATTACGAGGGTGGATCAATATGTCGTTGACTTTTTGAATGAAACACATTTTTTTTTTTTGCAAAACAAACATTAATTTTTCAACAAAATCTCCTTTTACCTTAATACACTTAGTCCAAGGTTTCTCCAGTTTTTTGTATACCTTCAAAAAAAAAAATTGGATTTTCAATTTTATTCATACAAAATAAAGTTTGTATGAACATTTTTTTCTAACAGGAACTTCAAGTGGACACTGTTTTTTTTTTATAAGATCATAAAGCAATAACACTGACTGGCCACAGTCATTGCTTTAAAGAAGCTTAATTTTCCATTAAAATTCACTGTTTTGAGGAACACCCAAAAAAATCACAGTAACGCTCATCTCTAGTACGTGTGTGTGTTTGTATGTGCATTAAACATTTTGGCAGATATATGGCTATATAGTAAATCGTGTCGTGTACTTGATGGCAGATTATAATGACGATGATGATCTCGTTATATAAATCTATATAAATGTGTGCCCACAAATCATTATGAAGAGCACACAATGATGTATGGGCAATTTCATTAGGGTGGCCCCCTTTAATAGACGACATTTATGTTACTGAGAAGGTGGTACATGCTGATGGGATTTTACTTTGTAACTAATATGTGACAATATATTATAAAAGTTTTACATACATTCGAATGCAATGTTGCATTTCGCACATTAATTCGGCATTTCTATTCTTGGAAGAATATTAAAATCAAAAGAAAAGGTTGTCAAACCAATTTATCTACTTAATAGTTCAACTATATGATTTTTTTTATTAATTAAATTTAAGAATCAAGCCTTCAAGGCCAAATATTCTACGCCAATAACGTATAGTATACAATAGTTATGAACAATAAATTTTTAAATTAAATTGGAGAAAAAAAAAGAATAAATTAAATTAAATTAGCGATTTTTAAATATTCTTAATTATTTCATCGGGATTGAGTTTAACTTTGCTTCCTCAGAGTTGAGAAAGATTTTTTTGTGATGAAACTATAGTGATCAACATTTCTAAAGAAGACAAGAAAAGTAAAATTGAAGACTTATTGGCTGGGGTACATATACATATATGGTGGAAAGTGAAACAGCCATGGTATGTACCCCAGCCAATAAGTCTTCAACTTTATTTTTCTTGTTCTCTTTAAAAATGGTGATCACTACAATTTTATCACAAATAAAATTTTTTTTCTCAATTCAGAGGAAGTGAAATTGAACTCAAGGCCGATAAAATAATAAATTTCTTTTTTTTTCTAAAATGTATTTGAAGAATGTTTTGTTTTTCAAGAATGACGGTAAAAATGTTGTTGAAATATATTTTGCAGTAAATATTTTATAAAAAATTTTGTTCTAAAATGTGTTTAAATTTTTATGAATGCCGGTGTAAATTTATAGTTTTTTTTTTAATTTTTCTCTCTTTTATATTTCAATTTCAAATTATGTAAATTCTCGTCACCATTTGGAACGTTTACATTTGCAAATTGAAGTGCTTAAATTTATTGTCAATTCTTTGGATTTAAAATTCGATTTAGATTCCTTATATTAGACGGAATATCTCAACTTTGAATAGAAATTCAAAGAAAATTAGAATTTTCTCAATTTTAAATTGAAGTTATGCATGTTACAGAACATCTTCTCACTTTCAAATTACGAGGGCACGTCAATGGCTTCGTGAATTTTGCAATAGCCTGCCTCTGCATTGTGATGTGGCAGCACTGCAGCTGTCTTGTAAAATTATAAAATTCGCATTACCATTTTTTTAACTGTGTTATTATTCTATGCCACTGCTTTATCATTTTTAGTACGTTTCAACTCGAACGGCAGTTCGATTGTCATTTATAATTGAGGTGTTAAAATAAAACGACTATTTTTTTTACTACCAGTTTCTAAATGTCGCAAGAAAATATAAACGATCGAAATGTAGTCGCTCGATTTCGAATAAATTTGGATTCCTCTATTTCGACAGCTTACGTTCGCATGAACTTACGTCATGATATTTTTGGCATTTACTTCACGGAGATGCCAGATCGGTACATTAAAGTTTTGGTTGATTTTTTTTATTGAATTATTGACAAAAATTGATAAATTGTTCTTGTGTAAATGCAACCCTTTTTAAAACTGGTCAGCTGTATTTGACAAGCCAAAGCAAATACATAAATAAGTACAAAAAAAAAGCAAAAATTTTGTAAGTGGGGAAATAGTTTTTGTGGTGTTTTAAAATTTAAAAGTCTATCCCCCTAATTCATAAAAATTATAACAGGCTTATAAGACTGTTATTTGACATATTTGTATGGAAAATCTGTCAAATAAGAGCTTTATAAACCTGTTATAGTTTTTATGAATTAGACGGTTTTTCTTTATAGACATTTAACAAGTACTTTGATGCACTGCCCACTGGTATTCCTCTGGCAAACTCAGGATTTTCTTCCATCTAATGAACAAGTAAACTGTTTAGGAAAACTACAGATGATAATTGTTTTATAGATTTACTAACTAAAATAAAAATGCAAAAAATATCTGGATTTTCTAATTTTACTTGCCAATTTTTTTACCAAATAAATATAAAATTTTTTCTATAAAACACCCACTCGATAACAAAACAGCAAGTGACTGATTCTGAGATTTGTGTTCATAGTACTGACGACATGATCGATATACAGGAATCGGATTTTGTGTGAAAACACTTACGTCTTTTCGACTTGTCGATCGAGTCATTGTTTGAATAAAAGTGAACAATCGCGCAACTTCGACATTGAGGAACAGGCAGTTCAGAAATAATTCATCCAAATGAATATATGTAAATGCCCTTAATGTAAACCAAAATTATTACACATTTTGAAACAACAAAACATTTTTCTTTCACATTCAAAAGTCTATTTACGTCAAATTGGCGCCATAATTATAATACTTGAAAATTTGAAAGCAAATAAAGAAAACTATTAGTAAAAAGCTAAAAAAAGACGTTAAGTTTTTATGGCGGCAGAATCTTCTAACTTTAAGCCATTTTCCAAGCAGACTAAAATACACAGACAGACTTGCAGACACACAACAGGAACCAACCAACCAACAGTGGTCATAATATGTTAAGAGCTAAAATCTAAACTGTGAAATCAAAACAAAAACTTTACCATCAAATTAAAACACATCAACAAATGTAATTGCACAAATGAGGCAATGAAAGAAAGAAACAAAAAGAAAGAAACATTTTTTTTTTTTTAAAAGTCAAGAAAAAATCTTTAAAAAAATATATATGTATGTATATGTATGTATATGTATATATGTATATGATGAGATTTGTAAAACAAGCAAATTTAATAAAACTTATTTAAATCACTTTATCAGAACTGTCAGCAAACTGAATACATTCATACAAACAGGCATTAATTGTCGAAATGTCTATTTTGATTAGCTTCTACTTTTTTTTTCTCTCTCTTTGAATACAAATAATTTACTGGCATAATTTAAAGTGACAGCTAG
The DNA here is from genome assembly GCA_963662145.1 of Sturmia bella. Classification (NCBI taxonomy): domain Eukaryota; kingdom Metazoa; phylum Arthropoda; class Insecta; order Diptera; family Tachinidae; genus Sturmia; species Sturmia bella. The sequence continues at coordinate 15,692,936 of OY759172.1, read as the reverse complement.
AAAATCTCTTTCTTTCCAAAGTAGCTTGGTTCACAATAAAAAAAAAAATATATAAAAATTGTATTTGCTATAAACATTTTTGTTTTTTGCAGTGATAATAAACATTTTACTTTTAAACTTGCTGATCTGACCCTGACCACAAGGCCTCCCCGGGGTTGGTGATTATTTTCTTAATGGATAACTAACTATTCATACATCGTGTCATGTGTTAGATATTGAAATGGAATAAGATCAAAAACGAGATTTTCACCCTTATTGTGGTTGAGGTTTTTGCAGCGAAAGTCAGGAGGTTTTGAAAAATTGTCTCGTGATGAGCAAAAGTATAAAACTTTTCAAAATCTACTACAACAACATCATCAAATTTCAATCGTGGTTGGCGTATTTGACTATCAAAAGTGCAAGAAAAGTGCGATTTTAAAATTGACAGCAACAACGAAAACTGTCGTTTTTAAACCACGCCAAACACAATGAGGGTGATTAAAAAGCGGTAGATCGATTCACTAACCTGATAGAACAATAATGGTTACGCATTAATTTTTTTTAACTTTATATTCTATACTATACGATTTATAATTGTTAATAGTTTTTTTTATCAGTTCTAAGTTCGATTTTACTGCCTCAAAATTGGGAGATTTTTTGTGATAAAATTGGAGTGATGAACAATTTTAAAGCAGACCAGAGAAGTAAAGTTGAAGACTTATTGGCTGTTTAACGTCCACCAGGATGCTCGTCAGCAACCAACAACCTTTTTAGGCTTCCGTACTCATAGAGAATTCTCTGTCCGTCCGTCCGCCCTTCCGTCACAGGCCCCGTTCTCTCAAACGGTAAGAGCCAAAGAGCTGAAATTTTCACAGAACACATCCCGGCAAGAAATAGCTGATGGAAACTAACACATTGACCACTTAATTACTAACACAAACAAAGCAATTTTATAGCTTTCAATGTTGCCATTACAATGATTTTTTTTAGTACATATTTCGATTTTCCCGTATTAATTTGAAACCATATTTATGCATTAATGTTTCTATAGGTCTTTTTTTCTTTGAAACAAAAATTGTGCTGCGGAAGTTTTTTCCATAAGATTCAATTTTCTATTGTAAAAACTGCTACTGACTACTACTGTTTTTCGTTTAATTCTATCTAAATGTAACTCTAAAATATTTCTTCTATTCTCTTTGAAATATTTTTTGAAATTTTTCGAAAAACTCTTTTTATTTAATAATAAGGAAATTAATAACATTAAATGTAATTTTGTGGGCATTTTGAAAAAAAGATTTCGAATGATCACTTCACTGAGGTGGTAACGCTGTTTGGAAAAAGAAATCACACGTACACGAATGTTTACCTCAGTTTTTTCATTTTGCCCTTAAGAAAATGATAGAAACCCTGATGTGATGCATCAAATCACCGACACTGTTCTTGCTGGGATGGTTACCCGGCCTCTACAACAACAATTACAAAAAAAAAAAAAAAAATACAAAAAGTTTAATATTAAAGCGGTCTCCATACAAGAAACTGTTCAATCGTAAGTTATAGAGACTTGAAATTTCCACAGGATAAGCAGTTGCCAGGCCTATACAACAACAAATACCAAACATACTAACTAAATAGCAAACATTTAAGTATTGGCCTACACACGGAGACACCCTTTACTTTGAAAATTAGTAAGTGTAAGTTTTGAACCGTAAGAAATAGTCCTGGGGCCAAATTCTGGCACTCGTGAATGAACGATTTCGTTATAGAATGCTGTGTGTTTGTTGATTGCTCATTTTGTTTTTGCTCTACATTGTTTTTATTATCGAGTATATTCGATCACGAATGCCAGAATCCGGCCCCTGAAATTTTCACAGTATATGCAATAGCCAGATCTATGCAACAACAAATACCTAAAACAGAAAAAAAATGTAAAATTTTAATTGGAAAATCAGCTAAACTTCTGAACCCAATTTTTATGCAAATTGCAATCCCGCCGGCTGCAAATGTTGAGTACGGCATCAAAGCTGTAATGTCATCAGCTGTGCTGTCAATTTCCCATGTTACAAACTTGACATGTTTTCACGTTTTCCCGTCTTTTTTTTTATTTAAGTGAACATTTGAAAATGTAAATGTTAAACTTACCTTTTAATATCCTCTCGCTCCTTTTCCATTTTTAAAATTATGCCGCGCTGCTTTTTCTTGATTGCTGCTATGTGATTAATTAAGCCTTTGGCTTTATAACGTGCCTTTTGCACTTCTAACCAGGCAATTTGACCTTTTGTACGGTCCAGCAACGCTTTTTCGCGCATTTTCAAAAGAGCTGTTAAATGTTGTGATTTGTTGGTCTCATTCTGAATAAGTTTGTCGTACTAAAAAGAAAACCAAGAAATGGAATATGGAGAACAAAATTAGTCATTTAAGAATTTTTTTGGGGTAAATCTTTGCGTAAACTTTTTGAATTGTGTACAGTGTTGGGCAAAATACATGCTCTAATGTATTTAAAATACAAAATACATGAAAGTTGTGTATTTAAAATACAAAATACAAATACTTTTTTTTTCCATGTATTTAAAATACAAAATACTGCATTCCAAAAGCAAGTATTTGAAATACAAAATACAGTGTAACAAAAATATGTATTTAAAATACAAAATAATTTTTGATTAAAAAAGTTTTTATTTTCTTTCATAAGCACCAGTTTTTCAAAAGTGTTATCAGACAAACAATCTCTTGATGGCCTAGAAAATAAAACCCAGCTAAAGAAAAATCTCAATGATTTCTTATTAGAAAATAATATTTTATTGAAAGACTTATAACGGAATTAAGAAAAAGAGTGACAACTAAAAAGTCTATCCAAGTCAATATTTGATTGATATGTTTTTCTCTTGTTCTACATTAAAATGTCGAACGCTGTTTTTCTTTGTATATTATTTTTTCATTATTTAACTTTCTGACAGCTTGGCGACTTTCTCAAGGTATGTGTTGCGTTTTCTTTTCACAGGTACGTTGGTAATTAAATTGTGGTATTGCTATTTTTTTTGGAAATAAGACAGCAGCAAAATTTTCGGATTTTAGTTTATGTATGAATGGCATAATTTTTAGTGCATATTTTTTAACATAAGTTTAAATGTGAACTTAATTAATTATTTGCTTTAAGCGCCAATTGAAATGTATTATTGTAGGTCCAAAAATTAACCTTTTCAAAAAATGTTTGTGGTATTTTTCAGCTGTCTACTCATCTACGGATGAGTTGATTAGCACCAACGAAATGTCGTCGGCATATAGACAGCTGAAAAATACAACAAACATTTTTTGAAAAGGTTCATTTTTGGACATAAATTAATAAATTTATATGTAGTATCTTGAAAAATGTATTTTGAGAGCACGAGCATTTGAAATACAAAATACTCAAGCGCTTAGTATTTAAAATACAAATACATTCATGAGACATATTTAAAATGCAAATACAAATTACGAATTTGTATTTTAAATACATACGTATTTCAAATACAAATATATATTTCAAATACTGCCCAGCTCTGATTGTGTAATAAAGTGGAATACTTTGTATAGATAGAAAATTTTCAAAAGCAAAACCTGAGATCGCAGCGAAAACACTTTTACGTTTTAAATTTAATTAATGTTATTGAGCCTGTCTTTTATCTATATACATATGTATTTTTTTCCCACTTCAAAAAAAAACATTACAATATTAAATGAACAGACTTTAAATTATAACGTAATAAACAGAAAAGGATATGCAATGTCAAGTTTCAACAGAACATTTCTGATTCTCATTCTGTTCATGGGAATTATGGAATAAGTAGTTAAATTTCAAACAAACTTTTAAGAATTTTTCAAGTCTACTGATGAGTTGATTCGCACCAACGAAATGTCGTCGGCATATAGACAGCTGAGAAATACAGCAAATATTTTTTGAAAAGGTTCATTTTTGGACCTGAATTAATACATTTCAGTTGGCTCTTAAAGCAAATAAATAATTAAGTTCATATTAGAAATTCGAAACTTGAAATTAAAAAAAAAAATTAGGCTCTCTTACTCTTGAAGTTTTCATAAGGAATCGATTTTAATGAACTTCAATTATGTACATATGTATACTCTAGAGAGCGGCAACGACTGCCTACTTCCATGATCTAACTGCCAGTTTATCGAGATCGATATCGAACGCTCCAACATTTTTATGTTTTTGGAAAGACACCTGCGATGTATTCTTTTATTATTAAATTAAAGCTCATGCCTAAATTTGTTGAAAAAAAATTTAATTTTTAATTCAAATGAATGTGATTTTTATTGTATTCAAATGTTTCGTCAGCGCCGCTATTTTTTTGTCTATTCCGCGGAAAAGTGTTAGTCGGCTTCGCCATCTGCTGGCGCCATCTATTGTTGTTTACATTATTTAATTGCAACTGATCATTTTTGCACACTTCTTTTTGCTCAAGCTTTTTGTTTTTTTTTTTTTTGAGTGCAAAGTGCAAATTCATAGATTTTGTTGTTGTGTGAAAAAAGGCAGAGTGTTTTTGCTGAGATTTGGTTCGTTTGCACAATTTGCACTGCCATCGTGAAAACCCTCAATAAAAAACAAAAAGAAAAAGGTGAGTATATAACTTACCAGACCAACATTTGAATAGTTAAACGATGACTCAGACAAGCTATCGTTAGCGGCTATTCCTGTCTCACTTCTTGTATTGTCTCTGAAAATTTTCACGATTTCACTGCCAATCGACGACACACGTTCGTGTGTCTTTGAGGTAGAATATGTCGATAGGAATGCAGTGGAATGCATGTTGCCACCGCTCTTCAAGCGTGCGGGATTTAGATGCATTTTAGAAGCAACACTACTTGTTATTTCATCATCAGCACTTTGAGCGAATTCGGTGGAGCTAATTAGTGATGCTGCTTCGCAGGCTTGCTGAAATTGTGACTCATTGAATTGCGATTTTTCGGAAATTGTTTCCTGAAAATCACCACGTGAACGATTTATATGGGATTTAATGAAGTCCGCTTGCTCATTTAGGTTCGTTCTGCTGGCACTGTTTCTATTCGTATTCGAATTAAAAGGCAAGTTTTCATTTTCATATGAATGGAATTCGTAAGTTTTTTGTATTTCTTCGGCAATGCTGGAGCTTAAGGCCGCATCTTGTGATTTGAGGGATTTTCTTAGAGATCTTGAAGAAACTCTGGTGTATGAGGTGCTGCTGTCAGCTTCACTGTGGTTATCAGTGGTGGCATGACTCGAAATACGTGCTGTGTCTGGTAGGATTTGTTGGGAGGACGATTTTGTGGAGCAGCGCTGGCTGCTCAAGCTGTTAGTGTGAGCCTTTGTATAATCCCTCAATTCATGCAATTTCTCAGCGGTCTGATCAGTGGCAGCGTTAAGAGAATGTTGCTTTCTATCAAATTCAAGCTGGGTTTTCGTGTCATGGGAAACAGCTGGAAACAAGTTTTCTAGCTGCTTGCTTTTATTTGAATGTTTGGAAATTTCCTTCAAGCTTTTGGATTTTGTGAGATCACTTGAATTTCCTTTGGCCGGTGTTGCTGGTGCACTGGACATTTCGCGGGATCGAATACTACTTTTGGCTGTTGTGTCTGAGGCTTCAGTATTATTTTTATTCTTCGAAGACTCGCTTTCCTGTTGTTGTAACTGTTCAGTACGTTTTTTCTTTGACTGCAAAATTGTTTGTCTCAAAGTTGCATTTAGTTTTTCGATTTCATTTAAACGTGTTTCGTAAGTTGGCAATGCTTTTGAAGAGGATGAGTCTTCCTCAACATCTTCAGGATGTAGGTCAGAAGAGTTGTGTTCATTTGCTGATGTTGTGTTGCTGGTTTGTGTGCCTGATTTTAGACTGAGTTTAAAATGCGGCGACTCTGTCTTTATTTGTGTGTCTTCCTTTTGCTGCTCGCTGCCAGGCGATTGCATTTTTTCGGCAATTTCAAAAAGCTGCCTTTTCCTTACTTGTAAGTTTTTATTACTATTTTGCAAAGTTTGCTGAAGTTCGTCATTAGCTCTACCAGACTTTACTACACTGAGGGTTTTCTCGAAATCTGAGGAATATTTATCACTTTCGCTGGACTTTTTGGCTGAGGCGGCAGCAGCAGCCGGACTTAAAATATGTTGTGATTTGTCTAGAGAGCTCTTCAGTTGTTCATTCACTTGTATTACTTGGGAGAGACTGCGATTGAAGTCTTCTAGGAGCTGTGAAAAATCCATCTCTTTATCGTTCTTCTTGCTGCTGCTTGGTTGTGGACTAGTTTCTTTTCTTTTGACTTTTAGTTTGTCTACTTTTTCCATTGATAAAGGACTTACTGGCCGCGGCTTAACGAATTCAAAGTCTTTTTGTAGCTGATTAACATTTTTTTCTGGGCTGCTGAAGGCTTGCGAAGATAATGAACCGAAATCGTCTTCAGAGTGTGGGAATGGCTGATTTTTCGAATGAGTATAAGTTCTTCGAGATTCTGTCCTCAATGAGGAGACTTCTGTCAAAGTATTTGAAATGGGTATTGGCAAAGACATTGAAGAGAAATTGGAAGTGATTTCAGAATTCAAGCTTTCCAGGGATTTGAAATGTTTTGACATTTCCTTGGAGTTCTCCTGCTCTGAACTTAAGGATTGTAAGGATTTTAGAGAGCCACTGGGTTGAGCAGGCCTAGTGGTTGGGCAGTCCTTAGTTGTTAAATATTTAATTGTAGATTTGGAATTTGCGTCTTTGTCTGGAGTCAAAGGCTTTAATTGTATTGGTTTTCTCTTCGCGACGTTGCTCCCAACTTCTGTTTCGTTTTTACTTGAATTGGCCAGCATTTCTTGTTTGCTTTTAATCTTCTTATTTTGTTTGTGCTCCAAATCGTCCAACGATTTTCTTTTGTGGGACTTTAATTCTTCATTTAAGCCAGTGGTGGAGGTTTCTTGATTTCTTTTAGTTTCCTCCGTTTTTCGTGCCACTACTGGTTCAGCTATAGACTCTAATTTTTTTCTAACAGCCATAATAAAGTTATAGGGATACACTTGTGTGGTAGACGGCCTGAGCCAATACGGCAATTCATTGGTTCGAGGTTCTTCATTTTCAGTTCGCTTGTCCTTCGCATTTAAATTATTTTCTGTTAACTCGTATTCTGTTTTCTTAGTTTCTAGAGTTTCTTTAGCTTTTGTAGCACTATCATTATTTTGCTTATCTTTTCTATTTGCCAAGTTATGGGCATCTTTATTATTTTTGTTGTTGTCCACAGGTTGTACCAATTGTTTAGTAAGCATTTCCAAGTTTTGGTTTTCTTTATCGAAATTATAATTTCTGTGGCTTGCCAAAGAAAATCCCTTATCATTTACAGTTTTCCTTAAAAGGCCAATACGTTTGTGATTCTCTGCCAAAGGATTTGTGGTTGGTCTTAAAACATTATTTAGACTTTGTGTTGATCTGTAAGAAATTCCTTGCGTAGTTTCAAGGGCCGGTATTTTTATTTCGTTTCCAAACTCCTCAGTTGTGTTTGCTTTAGAATTTTCTACAAAATTTTGTTGTTGTTCTCGTTGTTTTTGCTGGAGCTTAGTTCTAGCTTCCAGGATTTGCCTTTCTGGCTCAGCCAATTTTTTTGTTGTTTGCATTTCTTTATTGGCCAAATGTTTATTCAAAAGCTGTTCTCTCTTTTGAACACTTTTGAAAGCCAATTTGCGTGTATTTTTCTTAAGTTCCTCTAATCTCTTTTTAATTTCTTCTTTTTCTATTTTCGATCGTACAGTGGGATCCTTCGCTAAATTCTCTTTTCGTTGCTTGCGTTGCATCTCCATATAACGGCGGGCTTCTTCAGGATTATAATTCAATTTTTTATTCAGTTTTGTTTCCTTGGCACTTGGTGGCCATTGTGAAGATTTAGATCTGGATTTAGTGGCAGCTGCTGTTGTGGAGCTTGTCCTGGCAGTGTCTCTGCGGGCTAGTCTTGAATTGGCTGAATCCAATGTTTTGGCGGAAAATTCTAGCCCTGTTTTGCAGCGGCCATAAAAATGGTTTTCTTTTTCTCCCGTTTTCACAGGTTCAGCCGTTTCTGGTACAATTTTGCTGCTTGTTACTTGCTCCTGAGCGCCATCCTCTTCCTCCTCTTTACTGGCTATGGGTGACTCTTTGGAGGAACGTGCACTAGTTTTTTGGGGCGATTTCATTTTATTTAGCATTTCTTGAATTTCCAATATCTCCTGATCGCGTTCCTGTTTTTTCTTAGCGAAATCTTCTAATTGTTGTTTCGAATAAGTAGATGTCATAGTTTGTGGCTGCGCATTCTGTTTTCTTAAGTCTTTGGCCGCATCTTGTTCGTCATTTACCTCGTTTCCATGAGTGTTTGCAACTGTATTGAGATAAAGCAGTTTTTTTTTCTTTATATGTATGCCAAGATTCCCACTAAGGAAAAATTTCTTACCTGGTGGCGTTTTTCCAGAATTTGATTTTGAGTTCAAAGCAAACTTGTTTGGTGGTTGTTCATTTGTTGTTGCAACATTCCTTAACAGTTGCTGTTCTTGTTCTGCCCGTACGCTGCTGCTAACAGCATTGGTTTTGGTTTTTGCAGACATGGTTTTTTGCAACGTTGACGAAAGAAACCAATGTTCAAGGATTTTTAATAAATGATTCTTATTGTTTAATTATGCCTAGTTTATAAAATAAACATTTTTATGTCATTAGAGACACCAATATTTTCTCGTTTTCAAAACGGTTTGCGACACGATTGAATTTTTTTTTTTTTTAAACTGCCATCCAAATGCTTCTTTTTACTAGTGTCATTTAATTCGAACTCAAAAATTAACTATTTAATTTTTTTAATTTTTTTTTGTAAATAAAACTAAAATAAGCAAATTAAAGTAAATTTTAACAAATTTTCACGGAGGCAAACAGGTTTCTGCCACAAGAGCTCAAGCAAAAAAAAACTATTTGCTGTTGTTGTAAACAGTTTGTTTATAACAGAGAAGCTTTTAGTGGTAGTAGAAAAAGTACTTTATGTAAAGGTCTTGAAGAGCAAACATTCTTTGCCCCAGTTTTGATAAAATAATCCCTGAACACCCATATTTTTAAAAACTATTGAAACTTTATTACACGTTTATTTGACAAATATTCCGTAGAAATACGTCAAATAACAGTCTTATAAGCCTGTAATAATTTTTATAAATTAGGTGGTAAATATATAGTTTCATTAATTGTAAAATACTATGGCTATTTTATCTTACCGCCAAGTTTCCACGTATAAAAAATTCAATGCATTTATAGGTATGGCATAAAATTTCATCAGTGGCAACGCTGGTTTTAAATAATAAAAACAATTGTTGTTGGCTTGGATATAAGCAAAACTATTACACAAATGTTCAATTTAATTGAGAAGCATCCTAATAGTATGCTGTGCTTTTTAAATTCAAACTAATTAGCACTGATATGAGCAAGTTATAAAACTAGGTAGCACCTTTTGGAATCGTTTTTTCAACTTAATTTAAACCAGTAACTGCAATATTCATGCTACTTGACAGCACCATTTTGAATGCGCTTTTCGTTCGTTTTCGGGCGCAATACTGACATAAATTTTCCATCAGTTTTCTGTTGCAACTTGCAGAAATTATCGACGCGAAAGTTTTAATGTTTGTTTTTCGGTGAAAAATCAAAGTTTAGTGAAATAAAAGCGCGGTAGACAAAATTATTACTAGTTTATGGTACCATACAAGATAAAATTATAGCAAAAAGGTCTGATGATAGTGCAAGTCTGGAATCCTGGATGAATTTGCATGGCAAACACCTGCGTATTTTAATTCGTGATCACATCAATTGCCAAAATGTTATCATCCTTTTTGTGCTATACAGAGTATAAAACTTTCGATTGGGGTTTTTTCTACAAATATTCCTACTCACACCACATACATATGTATGTACATATTAGATGCGAAAAACGAAATGCACACCAACATGTGCCACTTACATGGAGTATGTATGGAAGTACATACATTTACTTTAAGATTTATTGAAATTTAATTAGTACAAATCGTCAATTCTGCGTTACAAAACACAACTTTAATAGCGTCACGATGGAAAGAAGGCGAACGAACATTAGCTTCTTTAGGAGGTGTATGTACCCAAGAATGCCTCACACATGGGACAGAAATGGTTGGTGTTGCGACATGTATCCATACAATATGGAAGGCAGCAGCAGCACCTAAAAAAAGTTGATTTACATATGAATATACAACATTCGTAAATTATGTGCATATGTAGTATGCCCTTAGCAGCATGTACAAGTGCCGCATATACATACATACATATGTAGTTTTTTTCTTTTCTACAAAATACTATACTTACAATCCTGTGAGTAATAAACAGGCAATATGAGTTTTAGCTGTCGAACGATGGCGGACATTTGTCTTAATGCGACAACGACAACTTGGACACACCATTTCCATGGATTTCGGACCTACAGGCCGGATCGAATTCTGCGTTGGATTTATTTGCAACGCAGCCGGAGCACTAAACTCCAATTGGGGTACACTGCTTGGCATCGGTTGTACGTTATGTACTTGATCCGGTTGAATATATTTCAAATTATCTGAATCCATTTCTAGAACTCCTTCGGCTTTCGATATTCCTCTTTTGTAGCAAACTTCCTCTCTTCAATAACAGTACTTCCTACAAACAACACAAACACTCGATCACTAAACGAAAAGTTGTTTAAAATTTTCAACATGAATATTAGTACAATGTTGCCAGAATAGATATTTTACTCTGATATTTATTAAGGGAAAATGGGATTTATACCTATTCTAATTAGATTTTTTATACACATGAGGGAGCGCAAAATTTTTGAATACGCTTCTGCCGACATCTTATAGTAATTTTGAAATTTGACATGTTTGTTATAATTTTTTAGTATATCCATTATTGCGCAGTATTGAGAAGTAAAGAATAACATTTTTTTTTGTAGGAGATAATTTTTGATTTTTATAAAATCAATAAAATTTAGAAAAAAAAACAACATGTAGGTATTTTCTCATAGAGTTAAAAAGGAAATCTTGTGCTGAGATTTCGCTGCCAGTCCGTCCGTCCATCACAGGCCCCATTCTTCCAAACGGTAAAAGCTAGAGAGCTGAAACTTTCACCAAGCATGATCTTATCCGTTACCAACTCATTTATCCGTCATTTAGAAGGGAAAGTAAATGCCTGAAAGTTGCAATACACTCTTTTTTAACAACACACTCACAATTTTCTAACTTTCAACTCAGCTTTCAACAAAATTTTCCAGAAAGTAATATTTGGACATTTACTGAAAGTAAAGTGACAAGTGACTACTCCACGGCACATATAAATTTTCAGGATGGAAGTATAATAACAATTGTGAATTTTAAATTGTTTTGTACATTAGAAAATATTTAAAACTTTTTACAGCAAATATAAATAAAGAACACAAATGAAATATATTTATAGTGATAATTATTAAATTAATTAATAAAAGTTTAGCAATAAAAATTACTTTCGAATGTTGCCCCCTGAAAATTTATGTTTGTAATAGTCGTGGCAACTCTATTTCAGTAATAAACAAAACTATAATACTTGCAATTCTTCGCTTTGACGACATTTTTCAAACGAACTTTCACGTTTCTTTGAAATTGAGCAAAAAATTTTCATAAAAGTCATAGATTTCATGAAGATTTTTATTCATAATAGGTACGTATACAAAAATTTTATGAAAACACTTTCCCGTCTAAGTGCCGGGTTAGTTTGAAAATTAGCTTGAAATTTTGAACCGTAAGAGATACAGACATGAAATTTTCTCTGTATATGTAGTTGACAGGTCTCTATGACAATAAAAAGCAATGCATTTTCAATACTTTAATGCAGGGATGCCCACGCCATATACGCTTTTGTTTTTGTAAAACCGCGAAGCATTGGCTGAGCATTCTAATATGTATACACAACTCTTTGTATGAAATACACACATATTCCAAGTTCAAAGCAACAACACTTTCATATGCAGAGCAATAAGAACACAGGCTTTGTTGGTACACATTGGTGCCAAGCGTAGATTTTGTTGTTTTTTGTTTTTTTGTTTTAATGATTTTGTTGTTTTTTTAATGATTTCGTGAGTATGAAACACTTGAAGAAATCATTTTTTGTTATGATTTTATTTCTGTTTTTCTTTGTGTGCGTCAATAAAGTGTATACGTATTGGTGTTTGCGCTTCCATAAGAAGATTTTGGGCACCCCTGCTTTAATGTATATTATTCATTTTCGCAAAAAAAAAAAAAAAACAAAATAAAAATACTATAATTTGCTCAGTTACCATCGTGCATACGTTTAATAAAAAATATATTTATTACCACAAAAGTGACTTTAAGCTCAGAATATTCAGCCGAAGAAAAGAACTACCTTTTCATGCAGATGACTTCATATAGAAACAATACTTTGCTGCACAAGAAGAATCGATGTACACTTTTTTCACGTTAAGCCTTCCACACCAAGTCTAAACATAAATAAATATAATTTATTATAAAAAACATTTGTTTACCACAAAGCTGGCAATACTGATGAAAAATAAAGGCCTGAATCAGTGCTGCTAACACATTCAATAGACAAAAGGCTAAAGAACGTGCTGACTGAAAAAAATAGATTCCATTTAAATACTCAACAAAGAAGGACTGAGTATCCTACATTTTAATGAAAAACTCTTCTCAGGTGAGATAATGCTGTCGCTTTTCTTGCATTAGGTAACAACGTTAGCATAAACTTTATGCAACTCCATTCGAGGTTCTTACATGCCGTGGAAAAAAACGCAGGATTAGCAATCGATTAACAGTAATTTTTGTTAACACTGCAGTTACACGATCAAGTTTTGCTATCAAGTTTTTTTCACATACTGCTTGTCAAAATTCAATAAAATTGATATCTGTGACGTAGGCTGCACGCAATTTCATAACAATTCGTTTTCAAGATGCCGTCAAGAAGAAAATTAAAAATGGCTTCTTGCATATTCTGCTAAAAAAATTAAAGCAAAACCTCCTTTTCTATATTCTACCTTAAACCCAGAAACTAATTCAGACTCTAAATCAATATTTTTTTAAAACTATTTAAATATAATCATAATATACAAATATCTCTTTTTAAAATTAATAAATTTAATGGAAATCAATGTAAAAATAGAAGTAAAAAATTTCTTTGTTTTGCACGTAAACATTTTTATTTCTGTTTTTAAGCTTGAATCTGTTTGATTTTTATCACTTTTAATAGCAACTTTCAAACAAAACAAAAAATATTTGCAGACAGAACGAAAAAAAATTATTGTCAGCTGTTTTCTTGATTGTGACTTGATGCTCTCTATGGAAAGCAAAAATTGTCATCAAGTTTGCATCAATTTTCAAAATTGTGAGTGTATTAGTAAAAAAGTGTGAATGTATTAAAACTTGAAAGGCAAAACTTGATCGTGTAACCCCCAAGTAAACAAAAATTACTGTTAATCGATTGCTAATCCTGCGTTTTTTTCCACGGCATGTAAGAACCTCGAATGGAGTTGCATAAAGTTTATGCTATGTTTACGTGCAAAACAAAGAAATTTTTTACTTCTATTTTTACATTGATTTCCATTAAATTTATTAATTTTAAAAAGAGATATTTGTATATTATGATTATATTTAAATAGTTTTAAAAAAATATTGATTTAGAGTCTGAATTAGTTTCTGGGTTTAAGGTAGAATATAGAAAAGGAGGTTTTGCTTTAATTTTTTTAGCAGAATATGCAAGAAGCCATTTTTAATTTTCTTCTTGACGGCATCTTGAAAACGAATTGTTATGAAATTGCGTGCAGCCTACGTCACAGATATCAATTTTATTGAATTTTGACAAGCAGTATGTGAAAAAAACTTGATAGCAAAACTTGATCGTGTAACTGCAGTGTTACATGATACTTAACGATCCAGCGATTCTCAAGCTGTTGTTGATGCAACCCCACTGAAAAGAGTCTCAAGTCCCTTTTTTATATATTTGTATTTTGAAGTGGTTTTGCCAACTTGATATTTCATCTGTAGTTGCACATGGTTATCAAAATTGCCAATTACTTTTATTTACTTTAATATTGGAAACAATTATGTTCACTGCTAACAAATTGGTAACTACTTGTCCCATTGCTCAACGAAGTTTAAGAATACCTGATAAAGCAACAAGGCATACTAATTCAAAATAATTAATACTTCCATACACACACACACACTTTGTATGTATGTATAATAAAATATATGTATGTATGCCTATCATGCATACATTTACTTTTGTTTATTTTTTTGTATTTACGAGAATTTGGTGATTTCCCGCTTCTCAAATTGCTGATTTGACGATTTTTTTTCTGGTATGCTGGATTCTAAACAAACTTTAAGCAATAAACATTTTTATTACAGTCGTCATGCATTCACATACATACATACATACTTGCACTAAACAGAACGCTTCTTTATTGTTACGTAGTCGTACTGGAAAACATAAATTTTTCAAGTACTTGAGTAGAAGTGTTCCTCTTAGTGTGGAAACACAAGTATAAACCACAGAATAATACATACATACATACATAAATTTGTATGTATGTATGTATGCACACAAGACATCACATAGTGCCACTTAAGGCCCTTTTCAATTGCACGATCTATTAAAAGCGACATGTGTGCTCAAGAAGAGTAATAGCGTACATGATACAACTAACAAGGTAGCCTTTTCGCTACAATAAGAACAACTTCAATAAAAATAACATGCATTTTGTTTTTGTACAACTTATGCAAACTGTCAAAACGACGCCACTTCTACATTTGCGTAAGAGAGATGCACTGAGCTTACGCGGATTTGCTACCTCGTTTTGGCTGCCTTTCCTCTCTGCAATCTCTTGACAACCTAAAGTAGTCAGTTGATTAACGGTTGAGCTGACGAGGCTACCTTGTTAATTGTATCATGATAGCGTAGAGTCTACCTTGTTAGTTGTATCATGGTCTACACTGTAGACGATGATACAATTAACAAGGTAGCCTTTTCGCTACAATAAGAACAACTTCAATAAAAATAACATGCATTTTGTTTTTGTACAACTTATGCAAACTGTCAAAAAGACGCCACTTCTACATTTACAGAAGAGAGATGCACTGAGCTTACGCGGATGTGCTACCTCGTTTTGGCTGCCGTTCATCTCTGCAATCTCTTGACAACCTAAAGTAGTCAGATGATTAACGGTTTAGCTGACGAGGCTACCTTGTTAATTGTATCATGCAACTAACAAGGTAACCTTTTCGCTACAATAAGAACAACTTCAATAAAAATAACATGCATTTTGTTTTTGTACAACTTATGCAAACTGTCAAAACGACGCCACTTCTACATTTGCGTAAGAGAGATGCACTGAGCTTACGCGGATGTGCTACCTCGTTTTGGCTGCCGTTCATCTCTGCAATCTCTTGACAACCTAAAGTAGTCAGATGATTAACGGTTTAGCTGACGAGGCTACCTTTTTAATTGTATCGTGGTGTAGACCGTGATACAGCTAATAAGGTTGCCTCGTCAGCTGAACCGTTAATCATCTGTCTACTTTAGCTTGTTAAGAGAATGCAGAGATGAAAGGCAGCCAAAACGAGATAGCTAGTCCGCGTAAGCTCAGTGCTCTCTTCTGTAAATGAAGAAGTGGCGTCTTTTTGGCAGTTTGCAGAATTTGTATAAAAACAAAATAGCGCAGTTCATTATTTGGTGCAAATCTCTTGCGTAAGTGCGAATGCAAGAAATCGTTGCTTTTTCTTTGCAACCCAACAACAAAATATACAAGGTTGCACTCGCAATATTTTTGCACTTACGCACCGCTAATTACGTGTTGCTTTTTTCGTAAGAGTATTGCGTTTGCAATACTGACACTCGAACAGCTGACATTTTAAAACAAAGCAAACAAAAAATTGTAAAAATGCAGTTTTTTTTTTTGGTAAAGCTTTCAAAGCAAACACTAAATTTCGTTTAAAAATTGTGTATTAATTTATCAGCTGTTATTTGGAGTGCAATAAAATTTGCAAAGTTATTAAAAAGGGTGCTCAATATTAGTTGCAATATAATCGCAAATGCAAATAGTCGCAACCAAAAACGCACCAAACTCTGAGTACCGCTAATGCATGTTATTTTTATTGAAGTTGTTCTTATTGTAGTGAACAGGTTACCTTACAAAGTACCTCGATACCAGGTGGCCTCAAAAGCCCAGCTGACTACTGCTTTTAGCCTGAAGAGCTGTCAAAATGCCCAACACTAACATACAAACGGGAATAAATGGGTGACAGATATTAAAGATTTCTACCAACAACATATATGAAGTATTCGTTGGTGTTGTATTTGTTGTATTTATGTATGTGATTACCTGGTATCAAAGTATCTTTCTACCTTATTAGTTGTATCATGGTGTAGACTAGAGAAGTGTAGTTCGCGAACGAACTAGTTCAATCGAACTACTCGCACGACTGAACTAAAAGAGCCGCTCATAAAAGCGATTTCCTTTAGTTCCTTAGTTCGCTATTTAGTTCCTTAGTTCCATGTTTATTTTCGCTCTTTCCCTTTGTCAAAAGTACACCGATATCATCAAAGCGAATTAAAAATCTATGGCACAATATCGACGGCTTCTCACCCTAATAAAGATTAATGTACAATTTCTTTGAACAATGAATTTGTTTGCTTCATATTTTTTTTTTTTTTTTTGGTGGCCCCTGAACAAGTTTTCCTTTTGAAAATGCTTTTAGCATACAACTAAATATTTTGAGTTTCTGCAGTTTATTCCTTTAAATTCCTGTTGCTCATTTACGGCCAGCCAATAAAAAGTTGTATGTATTTTCAATTTTCCTCTGCTGACCGGCTGTTTCCATATATAAAAAAAAAGGTGTTCAGTGAAGTGAAGGAATGCATGGAGGAGGGTTGGGGGCTATTAATTTAGCATTGTTTTGACGTTTTTGTTTAAATACTCGTAACAAAATAATTTGAAAATCGGCCTGCTTGCAAAATCAGTTTTGTTGCCAAGTGAGTTTTTATTTCATTCAATTTGGCCAACTCTTGAGTAAATGATTGAATGAATGAATGTACATAGGTACTTAAAATGTTGTTGCAACAAAGCAAGCGTAAACGCAATTTAATGTTTTTTTTTCACAATTATATTTAACGGCTTTCTTGCTTTAATTTTAAAATGGTTTCATTAAAACGAATTCAGGCCAGCAAGTGAAGCAATGAAGGCAACTAATTGAATGTAATTTTCTTCTAATTATTTTGTTTCCTTCATTCCTCAATTTAATTTTCATGAATCCTTTATAAAATTTATGAAGTAGTTCGAGCAGGTTTTTTATTTTATTTTTATGTTTTTTATTTCCCCTCCAGCTGCTGGCAATTTAGAGATTTATGCTAAAGTTTGAAGCTGGTACAATTTTATTTCATTGTTGTTGTGTTGCCTGCGCCCACAAAGAGCTTTGGGCAGGCAGTTCGTTAACAAATTTATAAAATCGACAAATTCTGAACACTTGTTCACAGTGCGTGGGAGTGATTGGGAAATTTGTTACAATATTTATTTATGTCCACTTCAAATGTTTAGCTATGTATAAATAAAAATGGTTGTTGAAAAATATTTTGTATATTTCGCTAGAAATCAGGAATTATTAAAAAAAACAGAAACTAATCGCCTCGAAAGGCAAATAATTTAATACCCAAAATTCCCTTAATTAACGAAACTTTTAATTGGTAATATTTAAAGCATGATGTATGTATATCAGTAAATAAATTATTTTCGAAATAAAGTGCCAGGTCCGTGATTACTCGACATCGCTCGCTTATACTAAAACCAGGAAGACAACAACAACAACAAAGTTTTAAATTTTGTTATTGTTTTGCATGTAAACAAGCAAACGAGTGGGCCGGGTAGTAAATCTTCCCATAATGCTGGCATCTATTTTGGTGTTACTCGACCGTGCACAGCAGGTGGATAAGAAGCTCATCGGTGACAGTTTGGGATCCAACTCTATTGACTCACTGGAGCATCGTTGCAATGTGAAATGGGTCACACTGTTTTATTGCTACCACAATGGCTTCTGCTCTGACGAAATCAGGGTTATTGTTCCCGAAACCTACATACTTCCACGCAATACGTACATCGGGCTTATCCATTTGTAGTTGATTGGCCAGTGAATTGCGTAACGCATTACACAAAGAGTTCGTTCTTAACCCCCCATTTACACATGCAAGTAACTTATTGCAAGTTGTGTGTACATATTAACAACCAATACACTGACAGAGACAATGAAAGCCCACCGATATTGCTACTTGCTTGATTGTTTACACAGGCAAGTGCAAGCTCATTTTTAAAATGTCGTCATAGAAAATGGTCTTAAAGAAAATTATACAAAATAAAAGAATTAAATGAAAGCAATAATAGTAAAATAATTATGCGAAAAGAAAATACAAAATTACTGTTCCACTTTTTATATTTAAAAATCACTATTTTTTTTTTTGCCTTTTTTGTGTATTGCTTGTTCTGTTTTGTCCGTCTACATGACATTGTTTTGGCTGGGCTGCCAAAGGATTGTCAAGTATCACTGTTATGGGGAAACAAATTATACGAATAACTTTTTTTTTATCAAATAATTAGTAAATTTATACTAAGAATCCATGAAAGCCATATTTTACTTCAACTTTTTTTTATATTTTATCTTATTTTTCGGTATGTAAGATCAAAAAGTATCTAAGATCAAAAGTTATCTGTTTTTGCTTTTTGTCATTTTACCGACATGCAGGTAAAAAAAATTACTGGCAATCAAAATCTCTTCGCAACTTGCAGAAGTATGATGGATGGTATTAGTAAAAAAATGTCAATGTATTGAGTTACTTGCACTTGTACTTGCGTGTGTAAATGAGGGGTTCGTCTGTGGCATAAACTGCCCGCAGGCGTTTTTCCTTTCACTTACAACATGGGAGGAT
Source organism: Sturmia bella (assembly GCA_963662145.1). Lineage (NCBI taxonomy): Eukaryota > Metazoa > Arthropoda > Insecta > Diptera > Tachinidae > Sturmia > Sturmia bella. Next base: position 15,673,986 of record OY759172.1, on the reverse strand, counting down.
TCAAATCAGATATACACCCAAGCTTTACTCCCTCTTTCCTTCTCTCTGTAACAATTTTTCCTAGTTTCCTAGCACACTGCACTGCATATGAAGGGGTTGTCCCCTGAATACCGGTCCAAATTTAAAAATAAAAACCTTAAGAGCTGCCCAACTAAATTTGCCGTGTGTGATCTGACTCTCACTGCAAGCAAACATCCAACCAACTCCAGCGATCATTAAATATAATAACGATTATTGTTACCCTGCTCAAACGGATCAATCATAATTTGTTCACAGTTTTCAAGAAATTTTATTCCATTCACAATAAATGACGCTTTAATTTGTAATTTAATACAGAATTTAAGTTCTTTTTTTTTGATTTTTTTCTAAACAAGAGAATGTCCACAACATGATGAAATAGTGCTGTCGTAAACTAAAACTGCAACTTTGTGGCAATAGAAAAACTAAAATACTAAAAATAAAAATTATGATAATTTAGAAAATCTAAAACGCACATGAAAACAATTTTCAAACAACTGGATACATAAAAAACGAACCAAATAAATAAAATTTAACAAAAATTTTTTATTTCTTTTTTTTTTCCTTCTAACACAAAAAAAAAAAGTAGAAGAGAAACAAACCGCACAAAAAAGTGAGTTTTGAAAAACACATGATGGATTAGTAAAACTTTTTTGCTGACAAGATCTAAATGTGGAGATAAAAACAGTTGATAGCGAAACTGTAGCACAAATCTAACGAACAGTTGCTGCTGGTTGTTTGTCTTCAGACAGATGATAAATGCTCAGACCATATTCATAGAAAATTTTGTCTAGTATAAATAAAAATCATGGAAATATGTAGGAGGTTGGCATGCACAGAAAATTATTGGCAAGACAAATTTAGTGCAGGTCGATCATACATTTCAACCTTCCAGAAACCAGTCAAGGGCAGTTGTGAATCTTTTTGACCTTGACTTCGCTGAGTTACGGCTCAGTCCCTATCGATTAACCGGAATTGTTTTCAGAATACTTTTGTCACCAAAAATCCACCAAATTGGGCCAGTGGGGATAGGAAAAATTTGACTTGTTGAGGTCACTTTAATGTACATACAGGGTGTCCCAAAATTTAACGTTCAAACGAAAACTGGTGATAGGTGAAGTAGTGACTGCTGCCAGAAAAATTATAAAAAAATCTACATCGAAGAAGGGTATCTATCTATGCTTAGAGGGTATTGCCATATTTTAAAGAAAATCACCTTGTGATGATCTTTTTATTCCGGTGATCAAAAATGTAGAATTTTTAATTTTTTTTTCGCTCTAATAATATTGTCAGTTATTATCCTTCTTTTTTCTACATTTAAGAATTCGCAACTTTTTGCACTTAAAATTAAAACATTCATCCAACTTTAAATAGTCGTATTGAAAAAAAAATTGCACTAGGCATCTTCGGCCAGTTCCGCCAACAGCTGGCGCAATTTTTCCCAAATTCAAAAATGTATAACATTTGGTGCATTTTGTTCTTCAAACTGTGAAAAAAATTTTTTTGCACAAAACCAAATTTTTTTAATGTTTTTTTTTGTTTCAAATTTGTATTTGAACATTGTATTTTTTGATTTTTTTTTTTCAATATGGCAATACCTTCTAAGCTAAGCGATATTGGGTAAGTGTCCCTAAAGTCGGCATGTCCCAGTAGTCGGCAGGTTATGATTTAAAAGGCAAATAAATAAGAATGTGGATGGCGTATGATAAAAATATGGACAACATAATATTAGAAATATTGTCTTCTTTCTCCCACTAACCTTCAATTTAGACTAATATAAATATTCAAGCATCATTAGACTCTGTACCGCTGCCAACTTTTCAACGTGAGCGTTTTCTTAACAATTTTTCAGTTATTAGACATAAAGTGAATAGCGACTTTCAAGTCTTATTTCAACCCAAGAACTAGTCAAAAATATGTCAGAAGAAAGAAATTATTTGAAATTATATTTTAAAACTATAAAATTCAATATTCTCATTTATATTTTTCCTTAAAAGTGTGTGCCGAATTTGAGAACAAGATTTCCGTTCATGGCAGGACATGGCGACTACTGGCTTTCTTACATTTTTCAAGATTTCCATAAGTCGTCAGGTGATTTTCACTTATCAACTTTTGCACGAGTCGGTGATGGGAAAAGTGTACCCTTTTTATAATAAGCACGAATTTTTTATATTTCTGTAAAAACATGGGTCCTGATAATTGTTTTAAGATTCTTACATCATTGACTTATTCACGTATTTAAGAACGGAATCGTACAAAAAACTTAACGTTGAGCTTCACTTTCTTATTTTGTGTATAATTGCGCTAGAACGATTAATAAAAATTTTAGTGCCGACTACTGGATCACAAAGTGTTGAGTTTAGGAGCACAAGTGGCGACTGACTGACTGACTGAGGATTTTTTTTACCTAATGCTCATATTTTTCTCAAATTAAATAATAATATACTTGGAAGCAGTTAATTGAGCTTAAGACTACACAAATCACGCACTCAATAGTAAACCGTTGACAACCCAATAACATATTTACACTCATAAGAGAGCGAATTTAAAACCTAAAAAATTTTTATAATTTTTCTGGAAGCAGTCAACAACACTTGGCCTATCACCAGTTTTCGTTTGTACATGAAGTTACGCGACATCCTGTGTACACACATATGTATGTGTGTATGTATGTGTGCTTTGTATTCACCCTGCCGGCAACTCAGTTAACTAATAATGAATTACAAGCTAACTTTTTTACAACTGGTGGTGGTTGACACTTAGATTATTTTCAATGGAGATGACTGACTATTTTAACATTACGATGTCCTAGGAGGTAGTCAATTGTCCGACGCTGCATTACTTTTCAACTAATTTCAAGTTAACTACTTCAAAGTCAGTACATACAGAAAAAAATGTACAAATCAAGGCTGATTTTACATTTTTCGGTGGTAATAGTTATTATATTTTATTAAATTAAATTTCATCACACTTTTTTTTTTTTTTTGGTTGCCTCTGGTGGGATTCGAACCACTAAGCCTCAATACTGGTGAGCAGCCACCTTAACCCATTCAGCCATCGCTACATTTAAAACGAATGCGACAATAGGCAATTTAATTCAAGAGTTATTTACCGTGTATGTGTGTATGTTAGTATTTGAATTTTGAGTGAACTCTGCACTACGTTTCGATTGTATTGTAGCTAATTTGAAGCTAGTCCATAAAAGTTAACGTGAAGTTAATTATTTTAGTAGTCGACTACCAATTTGCTGGCAGGGCACTGTAAAGAAACGATTTGAATAAATAAAATACATATGTATGTATATGTACATATGTCACTACCCTGCCGGCAACTCAGTTAACTAATAATGAATTACAAGCTAACTTTTTTACAACTGGTGGTGGTTGACACTTAGATTATTTTCAATGGAGATGACTGACTATTTTAACATTACGATGTCCTAGGAGGTAGTCAATTGGCCGACGCTGCATTACTTTTCAACTAATTTCAAGTTAACTACTTCAAAGTCAGTACATACAGAAAAAATGTACAAATCAAGGCTGATTTTACATTTTTCGGTGGTAATAATTATTATATTTTATTAAATTAAATTTCATCACACTTTTGTTTTTTTTTTTTTTTTGTTAGCCTCTGGTGGGATTCGAACCACTAAGCCTCAAGACTGGTGAGCAGCCACCTTAACCCATTCAGCCATCGCTACATTTAAAACGAATGCGACAATAGGCAATTTAATTCAAGAGTTATTTATCGTGTATGTGTGTATGTTAGTATTTGAATTTTGAGTGAACTCTGCACTACGTTTCGATTGTATTGTAGCTAATTTGAAGCTAGTCCATAAAAGTTAACGTGAAGTTAATTATTTTAGTAGTCGACTACCAATTTGCTGGCAGGGTATGTACAGAAAGTATCTACTTTTATTAGGTGCTCTTCAAAAAGTACTGACAATTTCTTTCTTCCGAAATTCCATCAAAATCTTTTTCGTACCCCCAATATTTTCCATATGTTTTTGCTACAGATTGTCCAACTGACATACAATTTGAAGGAGATATGGATAAGATTTAACAGTTATTTGTGTTCATAAATATGGACAGTCAGTCAGTCAATCTTGGCCACATACATACTTGCATGTTCGTACGCATGTATCCAAAATATTTTTAATAAATGCTTTTATGGGGATTTTTGGAACGAGCAGTAGAAGAAAAATAAAACTCAAACCGAACAGAACAGAAAAAAAACAACAAATGTTTAAAGTGTTGAAATGTTTGTTGTGCCTATTATAGATCTGTTTTCTGGACATACATACATGCATGCATATAGATAAATAAATAAACATACATACTCACACACGTGTGTGTAAAAGGTTGGTTAAACACAGAAAAAGAGTAAATTGATTTTCACAGGGCTGCATATGCAAGGAATTGTTGCGGTTGATTTTGAGAGGCAGCGTGACGATTGTCACCATAAGACATAAAGTGACAACATTTTTATTTTTCGTGGAAATTATCGCTTTTTGTGAATATTAAAACGAATGCATGTCGGCGAGAATTACTAAACAATTTTTCCTGACAATTATCATTTAAGCGCATAATACAATACAACATTTCGACTGTCACCGTGACAAGTACATAACGTGACTATGACAGTCAGGATGGGAGAGAGTGCATTTTGCCAAGATAATTCGCTGGAAATTAATAAATTGTACTAGACACAGTACAAATAAATATCAGGGTAGCAGCGAATTGATATGCACAGAAAAATATTGGCAAGGAAAATTTTGCCAACTTTGAGCTCGATGAGGCACGTCTTAGTATCATGTTTCACTGGTTGCCGGTCATGAGACCGGCCCTTTTGGATCCTAGAATGGTCCCATTGTGCTAAAACGTCTTACACCGGTATTCATAAAAAATAAAACGTTGCTCAAATACATTTTAGAAAAAATTGTTCGAGCCTTAGGTCCCCTGTTTTTTTTTTTAAATATTTATTAAATATAAAATTTATTAAAAACATCAAAATATTCCTGAAGAAGATATCCATTGTGATATCGAAATATTGAATTTAGTAAATATTTAAAAAAAAACAAGGGACCGAAGGATCGAACAATTAAAATACTAAACAACAAAGGTCGAAAAATTAGCATCAAAAACATTTTAGAAAAAATTTTATATGAAAAATTTGTCGTAAAATGTGTTTCAACAATGTTTTATTTTTTATGAATACCGGTGTTAGTATATTTAATTGTGTATTAAAACATATATAATATGACTATCACTGTTCATGTAAGAATCATCATCGATGACCCACGCTCGACTACTTCTGCAACTCCCAGTTATTTTACAAAGTTTTATTAAATTTTCTTCTAAACTTTTTTTTTCACTTCTACACCGGCCAAGCTTGTTCTGGCAAATTTTGTGTTCAGTTCAGTTCTCTTAATTTATCACCGTTTCCTGGGGGAAGTGTTTTTTGTAGCTGTTTCAAAGTTTAAAAGCGCTTGTTTAACTTTTTTTTCCCAAATTTTCGTGATTGTAACTGTTTGAAAAATTTATAGAAAATATTTTGAATCCATATACCGTCCATTTTTTGCAGCTCATTGCCCGTTCTTTATTATTCATTTGAAGTTGCGATTACATTTTTTAAAGCTTTCCTGGTCGATTTTTCTCAATGCTTTATAATTTTCTTCCATTGATTGCCAAATACTGTGCCACAGAAAATTTTCAACTGAAAAAAATTCCGCAACAAATTTTCTAAAAACAAATTGAAATTTTTAAAATAAAATTTTTTTTTTTTTAAATTAAATAAAATGAGATACTTGCTTTTCATATTAAGCCTTTGTTATATTGTTCAAAATGTGTATAAATCATTTATGCTTGTAAACATGAATGCGATCGAATAAAATTATATATTTAAGTATAAATTTTTGCCAGTCAATTGGTCAGTAAAACAAGCAGGTTAAAATGAGAAACAAGCCAAACCAAACCAACCAAACAACCAACCAAACAACAAATAAACCAACCAGCAAGAGCCCCAGCCAGTCACTCAAACTCATACTCATTCTATAGTTATAAATTATGTGACAATTTAATTGTTATAATTACACAATTAGTTTAAATTTCGTTGATGAAATGAAAGGAGTTGCTAAAATTTATGTAAAAAAAGAAATGTGTTTATTTTTTTTGCAAAATGCTAAAAAAAACGTTCGTTAAAATAGTTAAAATTTAAAATATTTTCATTCATGTTTAAAACATTCTCCAAGTTGCCGTTAATTATTTCTGTTTTTACTACACAGACATTTCAATTACATAAATTAAAGTTTAAAAATTTCTCGTCTCTTCCCTTGTTATTTCCTAATTTATGTGCTTTTCTCCTTCTTAAGCTGCCAAAACATAAACAAAGTTCATTGTGGCCTTTAGACAACATTATCTATCTGTTGCGTCTAAATTTCAGCATTTATCATGAATAATTAAAATGCAAAGAAAATAAACTGAAATAAAATAGAGGATTTATTGCCGACTTATTGCTAACAAAATATTTTTGCAAAAAAAAAAAGAAAAAGAAAAAAAATGCAAACTTTTAAATAACGATTTAAGTTTAACAGTCAGTGGTCTGACTTTCGAAAGTTATTAAAGGCAATCAAATGAAATTGGGAAAGAAATGAGCAAATTTAAGCTCAAGCACAGGTATAGACTACCCTAAGCTAATTTTATATGTCACAATGGGATGAAAATGAATAAAAAATTTTTTTTATAGATATTTATATCGCTTACATTTTTTAAAATCATTACTCTGGAAAATAATAGAATAAAAACTTTAAGATAAAAATTTTTCTTGAGAATTTCTTCCTTAAAGCAAATACATATGTGCTTCGAGTTTTTGACCAAAAATTTTATTACAAATATATACCGTAATGGCTTTTAATTTAAAATTTCCCTGGGAGGCAAGTACTCAGCTATTTTTTGTAATTTTCTACAAAAAGTATTTTTAAATCGCTGTAACTAAAAATAAAATAAAGGAATTAGTGGCTTGTCTTAGTTTTGAAATTAAAAATTAGGCTACTCAAACAAATAAATATATTGGAATCAAAATACTGAAAAAAATTAAATAGAAAATTTCCCCTGGTGGGGAATTTTTTGAAGGCAGCATTTTTAACTATATTAATTACACTAAAGCCCCGACTTGCGTAGTTCCGATTTGCGTCGCTTTTTAAAACTGGAAAAATTCGATTTGCGTCGTTTTGACCCCGATTTGCGTCGATTCGATTTGCATCGTTTTGATTTCGATTTTCCTTTTTCTTTTTTATATAAATGGTGCTAAGAGCAGCTGTCTGATTATGGTAACAATTTAGTGTGTGATTCACCAGAATATGCCTTAAAGACGTAAAACACGAGTCATTTTCATGCTTTTTTTTTTTTTTTCTTAATTTATGGTTTTGTTATTACTTTATAATATATATAAACATTTGTTGAAGTAAATTAAATAAATAAAAACGCACTCATACTAGTGTTTTTTTTTATCAAAAATACAACATTTTTTGATTTTTTATTATTTCGAGAAGGTAATCAACTTCTGTGGCAGTAAAATTGGGAGTCCTCTTATCACTTTTGCTTCGCATTTTAATAATTTTTAAAAAACAATTTATTATTTTCTAAACTTTGCCCAGTTTCACTTGCTTCCAAATTTGTCTAAGCAGCTGTTTTCTATTGAGTTATCCATAATTTTTTGACACTTACATTGTGCTGCCGTACTTTTATTGCAATTAATTACCAAAAATAATTTTAGACTGTAAAACAGAAAGCTATTTTAAATCCAACATAAATTTTAAGGAAAATTCACTAATTTTGTATTTAAATCCCAAGTCAAAATTCGGGGGTTAGATTTTCTATTTCAGTTTACTTAAAAGCCACATCAAATGGTAGCAATTTTTTTTTCTCAGCAGAAATTGCCTTTTCTTCCCACTGTGCTTACGTTATAGTAAAATATGTATGTATATAGTATGTTTCTTGCAATTATGCGTTTAAATTTATAATTTAATTCAATTGTTTGATGATTTTAACATCTGATTGCAAAAATTGAATGGGAATAAAAACCAGGCTAAATTTTTATTATTTCAAATATTTTGATTTTTTTCATTGCATATGTACATATATTTTTTTAATTTTTAATTTATAAAAAAAAGAATAACCGTAGTGTGCATGTGTGTGTGTGTGTGTGTGTGTGTGGCTTTTACTGGGGGTGTTGTTGTAATCAATTATTTAAACGAAACTATTATTTAATGCGCTTATTTTTATGGCAACCACAATTTTGCAATTGGGGCAAAAAAGAAAAACTCGTGTTTTACAAATTTGTAGCCAAATAAATTGTGTAAAACATTTTGTTCAAATATGGGAGGCAAAAAACACTAATTTTTTGAGCTAAAAAGGTGTGTATTACAGGCATGTTTGTATGTACATATGTATGTACGCATGTAAGTGGGGATAGTACATTCAATTAAGTTATAGATCTTTTCAGAAAAATGATGAAAAAACAGTTTGAGATTCTAAGCGAAAGTTATCGGTTAAAGATGCAATTATATCGGAGAAAATAAATATAGAAAATCAAAATTTTAACTTCTAGTACCAATACTTGGTAGCAAAAAGCAGTGAACAATATTTTTTGTCGATTGTAATATTCATCACATTGGTTAAGTAGAAGTGAGGGGGGGGGGGGGGGTTGATTTGTAAGGATGAAAATTTGTCGTTATTGTGCCATAGATTTTTCGACATGAGGGGAAAATAAGTTGCGCCACGGCATGTAAAAAAGTCATTTTCGAGGCTCTCAAATTTTAATTTCTTGTATTTTTGTATGGCAGTCCTCCCAATGAGGCCTGGTACGGGGTGGTTGTGTTCGAACAACAGTTGTACGTTTGATTCTACTACAGCCAGCCTGGGACTGATAAATGTGATGGGGAAAAATTTCCTCTACCTTGAAGAAGATTTTTTATATCTTGTAGCAGAAGTTATTTTTCCTCATGCCAAAATTTATTTATTTATTTATTGAAAACTTAAAAATAATAATTTATAATTAAGTTAAGGCGGGGTTGAGCACTAGCAGCAGTGGCCATCCGCTCATTTTGTATAAAGTGACTGTTTAATTCTATTTTGTTATTTTTAGGATTTTGTTCTTGCTTCGGCAGAACATATACTAAAATTGGAACGATATCCTCATGCCAAAAGCTGTCGATATATCGACCCATCCCATTAACTTGTTATGGCGATAGTAAGAAATCGGCTGCTTTAAAGAATTTAATAATTTCAGAAATACAGGAATACAGGGTTGCCACTCAAAATTTTTTTTCTTACCAAATTTAATTTCAAAAACTACCAAATGGCATGTTTACCTACCAAAAAATAAAATAAGCAGTTATAAAAAATAAAAATAAAATTTATTAAAAAAAAACAAAATAATTTTATACATAAATGTACTGTGACTGTCAAAGAGTTAAGACGTGTTTCATTTGTGCTGAGACCTATTTTGTGTCTTATTTTACTAAATATTTATCTGTTGATCTCGTTTCCCGCGTTTTACTGTTCGAGTGAATGCGTTGTATGTTTTTATGCTGCGTATTGGTTACTATAATATGTGATTATTACCTATTTAATCAAACTCATTTTAATCATAAATAACAATGTTTATATGTATCTTTATAAAAATAAATAACAATTCATTTGTAAAAGAAACAAAATTTTAAGAAAAAAATAAATAAGACTTCATTTGTAAAAGTAAAACTCTTAAGGGTTTATTTGTGGAAAAAGGTTTATTTTTCAAAGTCTCCTTTTGCCAACCATATATAGTGCGAATCAGTCTTATTTACCATTTTCTTGAACATCATAATATTATTTAAGGAATTAATTGAGGTCCTTTTCAAAAAATATTTGCTGTATTTTTCAGCTGTCTATATGCCGACGACATTTCGTTGGTGCTAATCAATTCATCAGTAGACTTGAAAAATTCTTAAAAGTTTGTTTGAAACTTAACTACTCTTATTCCATAATTCCCATGAACAGAATGAGAATCAGAAATGTTCAAACAAACCTTTAACAGCAAACATTTCTTTTTTCGTTTTGCAACACTTCTACTTTTAGGTTGTAATTCTATACAACGAGTCACCATTGCTTACAACGAAATGTCGTCGGCGGCATATAGACAGCTGGAAAATACAGCAAATATTTTTTGAAAAGGTTCAATTTTGGACCTGAATTAATACATTTCAATTGGCTCTTAAAGCAAATAAATAATTAAGTTCATATTTGATTATTTAAGGAACATAGTTCGAGTCTATTTCGAAGTTTGGTTTTTTTCTAACGCAAGTGTTGAACAATAAATTGATAACAAAAAAACTAACTAGATCGCTAAACATATTTTCATTAAGCCCATTTTTAATTTTGCCAACCTTGCCAACAAAAAACATTAAGCTCCATTTCATCATTCAAGTTGTGGTCACTAACTCTTAGTAAATTTCACTGCGATACAATTTTATCGAAATCACAATCTAATAATTTATCGAACTCTGATAACAAAGGCAGAATTGATTTGTCATTGATGGATAGGATGATTTGATGGGTGAAAGCTGATTAGCGTGAAAAAAAAATTAAAACTGAAATTGAAAAAAACTACCAATTTCACGACACAACCTACCAACTCATTTCAAAGCTACCAAATTTGGTAGGAAACTACCAAAAACGGCAACTCTGATCGTATATTTATTGTGGACTAATACCCAGACAAGACTTCAAATAATGCGACAAATTGCGATAGTCAGAATACGATGCAAATAATAATGTGATAAAAATTTAACATTCCATACGACTTCAATGTTTTTTAAAATTTTCAATATCCGAAAGATTTTGTGGTGATCAAATTGCACCGTTCGGCCAACAACCTTGAACAGTATTGGACCACACGAGACACTGCCAGTAGTGGCTGGACCTGGAGCTCCCGTTCTGCTGAGAATATTGTCGCTGTCGCCAGAAACAAGCCAGCAGCCGATCATCCCTAAGGCAAATTTTGATCCAAGAGCTACACATGCACCTGTACAAATTTCAATCCGAGCAACAGGTGCTACTTGTCGACCGCCAAACGCGTGTAACCTACGTCCAAGCAATCCACAATCTCGAAAACTATTTTTCGACCAAAATCATAATGAGCGATTAATACTTGTATGGTAGTCTGAACTGTCCTTTAGACCGCACAGTCTGATTAAACATATAAACAACTCAAATAATATTCTATCGATATTTTTGCGGAAACATTTCTAAAGGGATGTTTCTTTTCATTTTCATGAAAGTTATGTAACCAATAAAGTTTTTTGTAAATGAAGTTTTTGTTAACAAACGAAATTTATTCAAATATGAAATTTCAATATTATGTCTGCTCGATTGTCTATATTCAAAAAAGCAAAAAAAAAAAATTTTTTTTCCTTAAGCACAAATATACATACGTATGCATATGTATGTAAATAAGTATGTAAAGTGAATTGATAATTGTTATAGAGAAATGCATGTTAAACAATTAACAAATTTTTGCGAATTGAAAAATAAGAAAAGCTGGTGGCAGGAACAAATTGTAAATTCATTGCAATATTGTTAATTGAAAAATGCGAATAATTAACTAGCAAAATGTATTCATACATGGACTAAGCACAAAACACTCACTCACACACACACACACACACACACACACACACATCACTCATTCATAAGCCTCTATCTGCCAGTCTATTTGGCTGTTACATGCACTCCTACGAAAATGTTGGAAAATTGATTCAATTCAATGGATTTGTTCCATAGAAAACCCACAACACGCCATCCTATTTGACCACAAAACCACAACAACGTGGAGTAAAAGCTATTACCACATCCACTGTTACAATAACTGTTACCCACACCACCACAAACACACAATGATTAACAAGCAGGCTGGCAGGCAGGCAGGCAGGCAGCACCTTTCTGTTCGCTGCTCGTTCGTTTGTTTGACCAAAACCATGATGACGACTGGCTGGCTACTTTAACTTGTAATCCAGAGCATTTAAAATTCGTATTTGAAAAAAAGAAGAAAAATAACTAAATAAAACTGCAACAAAATTGATGTTATGTATTATCAAATGAAAATGAAAATAAAAATATGGAAAAATCATTCAACTAAACTGAAAATGTTCATAAGTGGGTGTATTGTTTGTAGCCACCAGCTTTAAAAGTGCTGGACAACGATGACGACAACTGGCGATCGAAAGCAAAACGAAAAAAAAAAAAAAAATTTAGAAAATTACAAATGCATTACAGTATTTTTCTTTAAATATTTCGGTCTTATTTTGTTGTTGCTGTGGCTGTTGCAGGCAACTGTCGTTGGTGTTTTTTTAATCTTATTTTTATGCTGTTACTAAAATGCTCATGTGCAACAAACTCTTATGAACTGATAAATATGGATAGCAACAACAACAACAACAGCAATTTGATTAACAAGAGGATATTATTGGTCTATGCGATCTGTAAATGCTCTGTATATAAAAAGCGAAAAGAAACAAACTAAAATGTACATATAACCAAGTGAAATCGGACACTATGAAAACTATGTTCAAATAAATAGCCACGCTTTCTTCATTATTAACCCAAATTGAATAGTTTTCTTTAATAAACTTAATTATTTATTTGCTTTAAGAACCAATTGAAATTCATTATTTTAGGTCTACAAAAAGACCTTAATGTTTTTCTGTCTTTTTCAGCCGTCTATATGCCGTCGAAAATTCGTTGATGCCACTAGACTCGAGAAATTCTTAAAATCATTTTTGAAACTTAATTAATTATTTCATAATTCCCATGAACAAAATGAGAATCAGAAATGTTCAAATAATTCCTTAACCACTTTTTATTAAATATCCACAAAATGCTACTTTTTATTAAATATCATTTAAGTAAAAAAAAGTAAAAATTTATACAGCTCGTTTTATCTCTATTATATTTAGCTTTATAAACAAAAAAGCTGAAAAGTATTCCTAGTTTCCTATTTCTTATAATCACTTTTTTTTCCAATTAAACGCAGAGGTAAAAATTAAAGTTTATCAATAGATTAATTACTGACTAGCAGTTAGTAAAAATTCCAGTAGTAGAATGGTTAAGCACTGCTGCTTAAAAACGGTATGAAAGTAGTCATCGTCTGGGTTTGAAGCAGTTTCGGCAGCTGATGATCGTTAAGGTGGACGTGAAACAGTTATGATATGCTCTCCAGCCAATAAGTCTTCAATTTTACTTCTACCAATTGAAATTTGTATTGTGTTTGGTCTTTAAGCCGTCTATGTACCGTCCAGATTTCATTGCTGCTGCTCAGCAAGAAATACTTTAAATTCTGTTACCCATTTGTTCGCGTTTGTGTGTTCGTCCTGTGTATTCTGACAGTTCTTAAGGTTAAAAACAGTAGTCAGCTGGGCTTGTAAGGCAACCTGGCATCGAGCTACCCTGCTACTCAACTTGTTGCGGGACATAAAACCTATGGGGAAATGCCTGTAATGAAGGCATTATCCTGCTATCATATTAAGCTTTCGTGCTAAATGTAAAAGATTTTAAATAATTTAATAGGTTTTAGGTTCCTCGAGGGACATTACCTTTTATTTTAATTCGATAACGCATATGCTATCGAAAGCGCTGACTAGACCCCAGCTCATTAAATAAAATCTTGACTGCTTAATGTCAACAACTGACTAATTTTTTGTTGCCCTCTACCAGAATTTTGTGTCAGAACCACACAGCTTACAATAAAGTTGAACTGTGGCTTTGTACTGCAAAATACAGTAAATGCGCGACCACTTTTTGTAGCTCGACCCTGTTTAAAGACAAAAAAAAAAAAAAAGAAACGTAAAGTAAAATTGTAACACTATTAACGAATGGAATACAATTCCACTTGTATGAATTTGGTCTAAATGAATTAAAAGGAGGGGTAACTAAACGTATGCATAAAAAGAAGTAGCCATAGTGGCAGCAGCAGCAACAACAACAACAACAGCTACACTAAAATTAATAACAAACAAAATACCTGCACTACAATACCTGCACACACACACACACATACACAATCATCTGCACAATTTTGTTTTGCTGGTCTCTCATGCAACATTAAATTATTATACAGATATGGTTACAAATATTATGAATGCACTTTATTTTTGTGCAGTTTGTTACAATTTGAGGAGCTTGTTGTTACCATAATAATAATAATAATGATAATAAAGCAACAAAACCCAGCAACGTAATACAACAACATACCAAAAAAAAAATTATTTTAATTTTTTTTTAATAAAATAAAATCAAACCAAATCATATGATATCAAAAATATACTATAGAAACAATGTCCATACAAAAATATTTATTCATGCTTAAACATACAGACAGACAGTCAGTCAGTCAGTCAGTGAGATATGTTCGCAAGTCTCTACTGAGCAGCAGATAAGCACACCGACATACATACATATGTACATATTTGCAAAAATACTAAACAAAAAGAAGAAGAAGAAAAAAAAACCCGGCATACTTTTCAACTGAAATTCATTTCAAAACATACTGACATCCACTACTGCAGTCAGCCCGGCGGAGCACAATCAATCGACAGAAGTCTTTAATTTTAGTTTTATTATGTTTCAAGTCTTAAGTATGAAATAAAATATCGCCAGTTACAGTTTTCTTTTACACAGTTCGTATTTTCGTATAAAAATTATTTATTTTTCTGCATATTTTAGAAAGTAATGCGCGTTACGTACCAATAAACGCCATAATTTGTGATATTTTTTCCATTTAATTACAACAAAAGCAAAAGAGTAGAAAAGAAACGAAAAATAAAAAATAAAATATGTATTACAAACTGCAGCCCATTCAGGGAATAAAGGTGCTACTTATTTTAATATTATAATGCTGGTGTTTAATGTGCGCATGAGCGCAAGGAATTTTTAGGCAAAATATTTTTCACAAGAGGCACAGCACTGCACTGCACTGCTCTGGGCCTGCATGGCTGGCACAATTTGCCGCGCATTTATCTCAGTCACAAATTAGACACAATTTAAGGAAAGTTTGAAGGCCCAAAATGGTGTCACCAAAATGTGTGATTATCAATTGAATACTAAGCAGGATGAAAAAAAAAAAACTAATACAACACTTTCGAAATTATTCACTTACAAAAGGGGTTGCTGAAAGGTGTCTTAAGGCGTTTTGTTTCCAAAAAAAAATATCATATATGATACAAATGTTTTCTGTCTTTTCCAGCTGTCTATATGCCGCAAACATTTCGTTGAGGCCCATCCATTCAGTAGACTCGAAAATTCCTTACTTTCAAAAATACAAATCGTGGTAATCGCTGGTAACTTGTTGTATAGAAGTTGTGAAGAAATGGGAAAGAGTTGCAAGAAGAAAAAATGTTTTCTGTATTAAAGGTTTATTTCAACATTTCCAATTCTCATTTCTAGTTCATGGAAATTATGAAATAAGTAGTTAAGTTTCAAACATGCTTTTAAGAATTTCTCGATTCTACTGACGGGTGGTTTAGCATCAACAAAATGTCGGCGGCATATAGACTGCTGTAATAGACAGAAAACATTGAGTCTATTTTTAGACCTACAAAAATACATTTAAATTGGTTTTTAAAGCAAATAAATAATTAATTTCATTTACTCTGCACTTTTTTCTTAAACAATGAGCTTTAATGTTTTAATGAGATTAGGATCAGGTGTCGGAATATTTAAAAAAATATATAAGGAAAAATCGAGATTACACACAACTAGCTTCACTTTTGGAACATTTCAAAAAGTGTACAAAAAAAGGATGTATTCAAAAAAATGAAGGACCAACAATTTGAAATGGCATTGAATGATATCGAGCAATTAACCTGGAATTGTGTGAAAGCAGTAATTGAAAACGTTTTAGGAAATCATCGGTCTGAAAATTGGCGCATTTTAATTCAAGATACATATGTTAAAAGCATTCAAAAAATTAAAAGTCAGAATGTCACTGAAAGTACATTTTCTGCATTGTCATGCAGAAAAGTTTAATGAGCAATCACCAGCCGAGTCCGATGAACACGGCGAGAGATTTCATCAAGTAACAGCCAGACTCGAACATTGGTATAGCGGCAAAAAACTTAATTGCCTTTTAGGTGATATATGTTGGAATCTGCAGGAGGAAGCAGAATAAACTTTAAAATAAAAAATAAATTTTAATTAACAAGAAAATATTTTTTTCAATTTTTGAGGCTTCGTCTGGTAACAGGTTGAAACTACAATTTTTCATCTTTTGTGAATAAAATCAAAAGTTGCGCACCGATTTTGGTTATTTAAAGCTCGTTTTGTTTCAAACATAATTCTTTATATAAATGGGAAAATTTATTGGCATAGCTTAATTTTTCAATTTTTTATGCAGTTTTAAAGATCACAAAATTTCAACAATTTGCAAAAAATATTTTTTTCTCAAAAAATTTTTTTTTATGAATTATATATCAGATTAAAGGTAATTTTATTGCGGAATTTCGGTTTTTTACTAAAGTTCAATAAACGAAAAATTTTTTTTAGTTAGTTCAATACATGTAGTGCAACCTCCTCCATTTTTAAAATAATGGTAAATCTCGAAAGCGCGAGCTAACCTAGATAAAACGGATAGCACCACTGAATTCAGCGTACCCGAATTAGGTTTAGTCACTGGGTGCCCCGTTTGTCGGCAAAAAAAAAGTTCCAAATTCAAGCACAGTGGTATTTTAATTATTTAATTTTTTCGCAGGAAAACGGCTCATGAGTCACCGAGATCTAGCCATATTTTGTATGGAAATTAAAAAAAAAAGTTTTCTTCGCTTTAAAGTTGAAATACTATTTTTATTTTTATTATTATTATTATTTGCTTTTGTTTATTTCTAGGCCTTAGGCCACAGTTGTTTAAAAAAAAAACTTTTTTGTTAAATGTTAAAAATTAAATTAATTATTCAAGCTTTAGGTTTTTGTTTTTTATAAAAAATTATTTGAAACAATTATATTTATTTATTTTCCATATTTCGCCAACAATTTGTTAGCATCTTCAGGAAATAAATTAATTTAATAATCTCAAGATCAAATAATATAAAAATAAATGTTAAAAATCAAAATGTTCCACACACGTCCATATATACTGGAGATATAACAAAACTGGTCCTGTTTTTGGCAGCTATTTTGTTTTTATTCAATATGGGACTCGATCATATATGTGGCAGTTCGGCCAATGTTTGCCTCAAATGCGATACATTAAAACCACAATATTTTGAATTGATTTCTTTCTGTGTATAATGTTTTTATATCTTCGTCCGTGTTTTTCACATTCCAATTCAAGTGGGAGTGTATCTGCAATTGTACTAAATAATTGAATTTCAATAGAAGAAATAGATAAAAACCTACATTGACCAAACACCTTATTTAGTTTTATTATATCAAACCACTTTTTTCTCTTGCGAACTCTGAATTGAATTTAATTTTGTTTTCTTTTGTTTAGTTTTTTTTTGCAAACAGAAGGAGTTTATTTTCCTCTTGGCGACAGTTTGTGGCCAAAAATTATAGAGACATCTATCGGGCTTTGATTTAAAAAAGTCAATCAAAATCAACAATCACTGTTTGTTGTCCGCATTATGAATTAAAAAAGTTTTTGCAAAAATAATTGCGGCAAGTATTTGATAAGGATTTTAGTTTTTTTTTTTTTTAGCAAAAAATCAAAGAAAAAAATTCTTTAACTCACTTCAAAAAAAAAAAAAAAAAACAAAAAAATTGAAATGTGAAAGTTTTGTACGCTTGTTGCTTAATGCTTAGGCGTATGCTTTGAGTTCATTGAAGAAACAAAAAGCAATTTATTTCTAAAACAAAGTGATCGTAAGAGATAAAAATCTTTTATTTTTGTCTCTATTGAAATCTAAAGACACTTTGACATGGAAACGATATCGTAAGACCAAAATATTAATTAAGAAATTCTATATGTTATATATTTATTTGAGCTTAAGGTTTTTTTGATTAGAGAATTTGAGTATTTGAATTTTTATCACCGGTATTCATAAAAAATAAAATGTTGCTCAAATACATTTTAAAACAAATTTGATGTGAAAAATTTCTTCTAAAATTTATTTCATCAATATTTGATTTTTTATGAATACCGGTGTATATATTTATTTGAGCTTAAGGTGTTTTTATTAGAGAATTTGAGTATTTGAGTATTTTTGTCAATATTTCGCTCTCCTTCGGATGGTTTCTTCAGGAGAGCGAAATATTGACAAAAATACTCAAATTCTCTAATAAAAAGACCTTAAGCTCAAATAAATATATACACCGGTATTCATAAAAAATAAAATATTGATGAAATACATTTTAGAAGAAATTTTTCATATCAAATTTGTTTTAAAATATATTTGAGCAACATTTTATTTTTTATGAATACCGGTGATAAAATATAAGAAAAAAGGATCAAAATAACTAAATATTATAAGAAATTCTGTGTGATAAATATTCGGTTGTTAATGCACTCATAGAAAACCTTAAACAGCTGTGAAATATTTTAATATGAATACTAAGGCAAAAACATTATTTTTGACCCCATGTTACTTTTCATTAGGTGATGGCAACATTTGCATCAGGTGATTGACTTCAATGTGATGACAAAAAATCTTTCTCAATCCTGAAGAAGTAAAATCGATTTCACTAGAAGCCCTATTCATTATTTTATAAAGATTTTAAAAGTGTTTAACTTCTCGCCAAGTATTATGATTTGCAGTAACGTTTATATGATTCATTAACTACCTTTTAACACCTGTGGCTGCATGTCCAAAATAATTTGAAAATACCTGGCAGCTCCTGCGAAAATGATAAAAAACACAAAGAAGAATGCAAAAAAAAAAACAAAAATTTACTAATCATTCTATTATGCGCCAAGTATTACTTACTTGCCAATTATTAATAAAGAGCAATGAAATTCTAATCTTCATATAAATCGTAAGCCAAAGTCATTTCAATACAAAATTTTAAGTTAAATTAAATACCATAAATGAAATTGGCTCTAAGTTAACACCAATCAGCCGGCGTTTAAAAGCAGCTGATTTTAAACGCCTGCGAATGTCTTTATACAGTTTTACTGACTACCAAAAGCGCTAATTTATCTGTTAAATTATTTAAAAAATTTTTTATTAGCGGTAAAATTGAGTACTGAATCGCACTACAGGCCGGATAAAATAATCAAAATACGTACTGCTATACTTGTTAATAAATTAAACTCATATGCCAGTAAAGAACGCCTTTACTGT
Source organism: Sturmia bella (assembly GCA_963662145.1). Taxonomy (NCBI): domain Eukaryota; kingdom Metazoa; phylum Arthropoda; class Insecta; order Diptera; family Tachinidae; genus Sturmia; species Sturmia bella. The sequence goes on along the minus strand of OY759172.1, from coordinate 15,654,662 downwards.
GAGGACAGCTTGGGATCGGTCTTTGGCAATTGACAGAAAACCCACCAGCCACCAGCTCTAGTTTTTTTTTTTAATTTTACAAAATATTAATTTTACATTTGAAATGATCCCATTTAAGACAACAAAAGAAATTAAAAATAGGTTTATACATGATTAAATGTACATTGTATTTGAAACCACTTTGTTAACTGCCTGTCATAAATTTGTCTTGCCAAATGCAGCGCTTCAATTGATTTTCTTGTGTTAATTAGTGGTTTGACATTAAGCCAAATGACATGAATTATTATGACTGATATGCTTTTTGAACACCCAAAATATTAATTATTTTTTTGTTTTCGAGTTGGCTAATGTGTGGCGGGTTTTCCAAAATAAAAAAAAATTGTTTTTTAATCTATTGATGAAGAAAAGAGCGAAGCCAAGCATCGTCATTGTTAGCGATAATAAATATTAAAGGCCTGTATGCAGCTTTTATAGAATTTTATAGCAAAATCCATTGAATTTTACTCAAATTTTTATCTTCCAACACGCAGCCGAAAAGCAAATATTTTATTTGTTTTGTTAATTATGGCGACATTAAAATATTAAAGTTACACTCAAATTGGCAAATATTAATAATTTTGTTGCCGAATCTTGGTTTTTGTACTTTTTTCAATGTTTTGAACCGTTTTTGATTTAAGGGAATAGATGTTGTGCTATCTCCTCCATTTTGAAAATAGCGCTATATCTCAAAAACAAAAGCTAACCTAAAAAGAAAACGGCTAGCACCATGGAATTCAGTGCACCCGAATTAGGTTTAATCACTGGGTGCCCCGTCTGTCGAAAGAAAAAATTTCAAATTCAAGTACTTAGAAAAAAATATTCAAATTTAATAGTGACAAAATCAGGTGTCAAAAAATATTTAGAAATTTAACCAAATTTTTGTAAATGCAAAAAAGAAAAAAAATTGTCAGTATAACACAAGTATCGTTTTTATTTAATTAACTCAATCAATAACTATTTTTGTTGGGTTTTGGCTGATTTATTTGAAGTTTTTTATTGTTAAACTAAATTTTCAGATAAACCAACGAATATTTTTGTTAATAAAGTAAAATGCATTGTTAATATTTTAAGAAATGAAAAATAAAATCAATTAAATAATTTCAATAATTTTATTGTTCCAGAAAAAAATACATTGTAGCTGCTTTTTCAATTAAAATAATATCAATACAACAAATATCTATATTAATATCAATGGGCCTCAAACATTGTTTTTAGATTTTTCAAGTCTACTGATGAGCTGTTTAGCAGCAATGAAATGTCGGCGGCATATAGACGGCTGAAAAAAATACAGAAAGGTCTATTTTTGTAGACCGAAAGTAATAAATTTCAATTGGCTCTTACAGCGAATAAATAATTAAGTTTATTGTTGAATATCACAAATTTGGCTTTTGTATTCAATTAAATATTTCAATAACCTGTATTGTATACAGTGTTGTTATTAATGTAAATATGATGCTCATTAGGTTGGGCCGGTCACCCACTAGAATTAAAGATGCGTTGAAGGCGACTTTAAAAAAAATATATATAGTTTAATTTTTTGCACTCCTTTTTAAACGCTGGGAGTTTTTGGTACTTTAAAAAGCTTTGCAAATAAGGAAACCTAAATAAATGTAATGTAAACAAACACTTAAGAAGGAAAAACCTAGAAGAGAAAATTCAAAAACATTAAATTTCATAGCAACGTATTTTAAGGTTATGTGCACTCAGCGAGCAAATATACAATTTTTAGGCTTTATAGCAATAATATAAAAGTTCCAATCAAAGGACCTCTCGTAAAATGGTTGCAGCCACTCAGAGCCAAGACTGGAAACCCCTAAAAAGGGATCCACGCTTTTGTATATAAAATTTATCTCCACGTGCATGTGTTTCAAATTTTCGTTTTTGGTCTTCAAGGAAAATCTAAAATTTGAAGTTTAATTTGAATTCTTTTTAATTCTTTTTTAAAAATAAATTATAATTGTATTATAGTTTTAAGTGTTTTATTTTCTATTATTCATCAACATTAAGCCACCAAAAATTATTATACACAATTTAACCCCTGTTTAATGTTTTATTTTAATATTCTTTTTTTTTTTAATAGTTTTTGTGTGCTTAAATGTTCATTTAAAAATAAATTCTTAATTAGTGTCGTTACTTCTTCAGTTCGTAAATTTATTTTTGATTGTGTTCTCCATCGTTTAAGAATTATTTAACAAATTACAATTCATGTATTCGCTTGAAACCAATCAATTATCCATTAAATCAGTACAGATCTTTAACAATAAATCATCGTGGAGCAGAAGAAGCCAAAAAAGCTGAAAAAACGTATTCTGCGTGTAACCGAACTGAAACCATATTTGGTTTTTTTCTAGCATAATAACCATCCATTCCAACATTCATCTCTTCGGACATTCATCTTTTCTGTTGTAGTGGCTTGTTTTTTTGTTTTGAAAACTGAAAACAAAGTAATAAAACGTCAATACAAATATTAAAAAAAACATCGGCCTGTGGCAAAAACCAAAACTTAACAGCATCCCCAGCAGTAACGTTCGCCATTAAATAAAATACGTATGTATGTATGTACTCAATTGCATGTAATGAAGCGGTACTACATTAAGTTACACGAGGTTTTTTTTCTTTTCTTCAAAAGATTGCTGCAGTTGATGATCATCATGTTTATGCCGACTATTAGATAAATTTGTGCACCAAAAATTCTGCTGTCAATTATACTAAGTGTTATATTGCGGTTATGGAAGTTATTAAAGTTCTTGCCTGCAGTGCGTTGCTTGCAACTACTCATTGTTTTGCTTTTATGGTAATGAAAAACAGAAGAAGCAGATAAAGTTAAAGTAACCCAAGTAACCACTTCGGCAAAGTTAAAGTTTAACAGTATAATATTTGCATAAAAAGTTTTATTTTACTAAAAGAAGTTTGATAAATGTAATTTGTTTTATTGAAAGTCCTTTTTTAAAAAAAAAAAATTTCATTATAGAAAAATATTTCTTTTAAAAACTTTTCGAAACGAAAAATTTATTGTATTTAGTCAATACTTTTTTCGAAGACAAAATTGTTCTATGCAATGTTTTTGTTGTCGTTAATATTATTATAAACATTAGCTCTGTTTCTTTACTCTACTCTACTCCCGTGGTATCCCAATTTGCACGAAAAGCGTTCCCGTTTTTTAAATTTGGCCAAATGAGAGTATTTGTGAGAGAATATTATGCTTCTTCTTCTTCTTGCACGAAACTGCCCGTACTTTTTCTTCGGGCTAGTTTGGGCAAGTGGTTAAGCTGTCATCTGTTTCAAAGAATAAATATTAATATAGAAAAAATAAATGTTTTGCGGAAACTAAAAGAAAAATTGGAAATTGGTGTGAAAAAATATTTTAAAGCATTCTGTAAAAATTGTTGATTGTTATATTTACAAATTCATTTATGTATGTAGTTATATGAATTTGTGAGTTGTGGTCGTAAAAAGTTCTACGCATTTCATTTTTTGGAGAAAACTTTTTTTTACATAAATTTATTATAAATATTTTATTTAATTTATATATTTTTTTATAAGTTTAGCTGTCAGAACCCTGACGTTTTCTTTTGTGGTAAAATATTTGTTTTTTGTTCGTTCCCATACTTTTGTAAATTTTTCTCTTTTATTGAGAGAAATTATAGTTTACTCTCATTTTACTGAACTTTGCCCAAAAAGTAAAGAAACAAAGCTTTTGTCCCCCTGATGCATAAAAATTATTTCAGGCTAATAAGTCTATTATTTGACATATTTGTATGAAAAATTTGTCAAATAAGAGTTTTATAAACCTAAAATATTTATTATGAATAAGACCCTATAGGTCTACTTTTATCATTGGAAATTGCTTTTATTTTTGCAAATGCACAATGTCAAATCTCTTTTTTACATTTGTGAACCAGACAGCTGTAGAGTATAAGTGAAGCGATACACTAACCAAGAGCGCGGAATATCTAATCGTGTCTACAACGAGGTGACTGATTTTTCGACCAAAATCATAGTGAGCGAGCTTATGTAGTGCATTTGCTTTATTGCATGTTCCATTACGAGTTGAATCACCCGCTTCGCTCTCTCAATCATATTTATGAATCACACTGTTTACACGACTCCTCTATCAGCCCAATCATGAATGATAATTTCGTGAGAGTTTTTTCTCTTTTCCCATTCCTCTTATTATGTTGATAAATTCCTTATTACATTTTTTTAACCTTCCCTATTTTAGCCACATCGAAGGGAAAAAATAGTCGGCGGAGAAAAAAATAGGTATTTTAAAAACATATGTTTTTTGTTTTTTCTATAAAAAATTTCGATATTACCAACTTTTATTTTTTTGTTTCTCAGGTAATTTATGATTGGAGGAATTTTTTTTCTCGAGAAACGTATTTTCCTTTGGAATAAAATTCCTTCAGAATATTCATAATTGGGCTGTATGTGCTTCGATTTGACTTTTGTCTTTGATAAGCCAGCATAAATTTTCCATTAATTTTCGTAAAAAGAAAATTGGTCTATATGAACAAAAAAAAAAAAAAAAAAAAAAAAAGAAAGTGAAAGTGTTGTTACAAAAAAAAAAAAAAGAAAAGAAAAACAACATTCATTTGGAAATGTCTTCGGAGCCCAGAACTTAACTTTTATTTTTATGGGAGAATTACTTTTCCTTTGCTTTTTATTTTTTTATTTAATTTTTTTTTATTTACTATATATGATTTTGACAGCTAGAGCAGATAAATTTGCGATATAAATTAGAGAAGACAGGAATTTTACGTGCTTCAATGAATGAAGCAACTTCATTCGCTTTTCAAATTTTGTATGGCGAAGCACGTTGCTTCGCTCCTGATTGGGGTGTTAAGCACAAATAGAGAGCGAAGCACATGTCATGGAAACATGCTATTAACATAAGCAATTAAACAAAACAATATCCTTGATTTATTAAGGGCTGAAGGGAAAAATTTTATATAATTTTTTTTTCTAAATAAGTCTTTAATATAAACTTTTTTTGTTTCTGCTAATAAGAAGGCAGTGCTTTTTGTTGTTGTTTATTTTTCTAGTTATTTGATTATAGCAAAACATGTCGTGTTGGCCTCGTCTTAAGTAAAATTTTCAATTAACATCACAAGTCATGGCTTTCACTTTTTGCAACAAGATTAAAATTCTTTCAGTTTCAAAAACCGAAAAAAAAGAATGATAAAGTACTTTCAAAATTTTAACAACTATTATAGTACAAAAAGCGAAAATTGCTTTTAACAATGCCGGCATTTAAAATTCAATTTTAAGTTGAAAGTGTTTCAAATCCAGTTTCGAAAACTCATTAGCAACTCATTTTTGCTTGAAGGTGTTTAAAACTCTGTGATAAACATCTTTTTCTGCAGAAGTTAATTTTTGTTTTAATGCTTAATTTATTAGCAAGACTTTAAAAAAATATTTATATAATTCTTAGTTTTATTTATACAATTTTTAATTGTAAGTATTTATATAATTAAGAGAAAAGTGCATGTACGTAATAATTTATGTATAAAGGCTTATCCAACTACTGTCTATATTCTGTTCTAATTCTTCCCATACTTAACACAAATTATGACCGCTGAGGGGTCAATTGGTCTATATTTAGCAAAGTAGTTGACAATAGCACGCAATAGTTTAGATTGAATGCATTGAAGAATTTTTAAAGTAGTTGTACTGGCAGGGCCCCAGTTACTTCAACTTTTCTTACTGTCATCTTTTGCACTGTTTTTTTTTTCTTTCTTAATGAACATTTTAAAACTTTTCCATTTAAAAGAAAGCCACAAGTTCAAAGGCCAAATAATCATATAATTATAACTGCCACACAACAGCCAACCATTAAAACGATTAAACAGAAACGATAATATTCAAACCATTTATTGTTGCTGTTGTTTTTCCATAGCTTGTTTGTTGTATCTGCCAAAATGCAATTTAATTCAGTTTAATTTAAGCCAACTTAAACTCAAACTCAAGTCAATATGATTTTGGTAACAGAATTTCATAAAACTACGTTTTTTGTCTGTTTCGTTTTTGTTTTCGTTTTTTACTTTTTTTTGTCTTGCCTTCAAAAAGATAAAAATCAAGTAAATATTTCTGTTGAACAAATGTTTAACGATTTTTTTTTTGTAGTTTTAGCCAACACTATCGATTGATCTGTTATTAAATCGTAAATTTTTGTATCCAAATAGACAAAACAATTGTACAACAAAATGGTCAAGCCAGAAGAAAAAACAGCAACAACAACAACACCAAAGAAAAAAAACACATACATCTTTTTAGCTTTTTGTCAAAATAATTTCCCAATAGTGTTACCAAAAGTGAAATAAAACTTAAACGAAAACTAACAAAAAAAAAATTTTTATATATTTGAAATTTCAAAGAAACAAATAAATTTTGTATGTAAACGGTGCGATGTAATGACGACCGACAAAACTCCTCTGAAAAAGTAAAATGCAACCAGCGAATGCTGCAAATAAAGCAACTTTGTCTAAATCTAGTACCCCCAGTACTTGTATAATTATGTGTGCATGAATGTGGAGACAACAATTGCAACAAAAAAAAAAAAAAAAAAAAAAAGAGCGAAAAAACAAAGAGACCTAAAATTGCAGCATTTAAAAAGCGATAATTGAGTTAGTTCGACTCAGGGGGTCGGTTGGCTGGCAAAATTTCTTTGCCATTTTGGAGATATCAAGTTGGGACCTCGTTCGCGGTTTTTGGCTTAAGAAGTGTACTTGGCCAAATGTTTTGTAATCGAAAAGAAACCTGGCTGCTTTCGTGTGTGTTGTTTTCTATAGCAAATGGTAATGCCTTGAACTGTATAATGTTGACCTTTAATATTAATATTTTATTTATAAAGTGAGTTCGGCTTGAGGTCCTTTAGTAAATAATTTTACACCAGATTTAAATTGATATAGCAATTATTTTATTATCTCCAATATTTCGGCCAACTTTGCTGATCATCCTTGAATTTACAATGTATTAATTAATGTTTCTTTGTAAATTCAAGAACTCCCTGAGGATGACCAACAAAGTTGGCCGAATTATTGGAGATAATAAAATAATTGCTATATCAATTTAAATTTGGTGTAAAATTATTTACTAAAGGACCTCAAGCCGAATTCACTTTATAAATAAAATATGTAAATTTTAATGAATAAGCCGCCCTCTAAAATTTTAACTATTTTTTTCAACATGTTCTGCAATTTATAAATAGATTTCAACAACATTTTTGATAATGTTAATTAATGAACATTTAAAAATTAACTTATCTATTTGCTTTCAGAGCCAATTGAAATGTATTATTTTAGTTCTAAAGCTGGACTTTTTTAATGTTTTATGTTTTTTTTTTCAGCCGTCTGTATGCCGCCAGTAGACAGATCAGCACACAGAGAAAAAAGCACCTAATAAAGTAGAACAAAATCAATAAGATATCTCTATGGTTTTTTTTCAAGAAGGATTCCTTATTATTTTAAATGGGAAAACCTTATTGAAAAAACAACAATTAATGAAATTCAAAAGATGATTTACGTGTGTTTATATAGGAAACTAATAAAACCAATAGGGAAAAATTAATAGGATAATCTAAGAAAATCAATAAGAAATCCTTATTGTATACAATTTACAAGAAAACCTCTTAGAATCAATAAGTTCTTCTCTATAGAATTTTTTTTTGGTACCATGCAAATCGAAAACTAAGTGAAAACAAACGTGAGTAACAAGTTTTCTTCTTGGTTTTATGTGTTTTTCTTGTTGAGACAATTAATAAGATTTGCAACATGGAAATAATAAGAAATACCCATAGAAAAATCTTCTTTTCTCTCTGCTGGGATACCCCTCAGCCGAAAAAACGTTTCAAAGAGAAAATCTTATTGAATCTATTAGGAAGTTTTCACTCTGTGCATAGTTGGGCTTTTTATTAAGTTCAAATTTAGCACTTTGGGCAGTAAAAATTTACTGCGATGGCAACTGAAGCTCTGAAATAATTCCCAAGTCCCTTTTATTTTATTTATTTTTTTTTTATATGAAGACCCTTCGAAATTTCGGCAACTAAAGTGTAGGCAGGTTTTTTTTCCCAACTGGCCAATGGTTATTGCGTTAATTAAATTCATTATTTTAGGTCTAAAACTAGACCTTATTAATGTTTTCTATATTTTTCAGCTGTCTATATGCCGCTGACAATTCGTTGATTCGTACACCCGAAAAATCCTCAAAAGAATGTTTGAAACTCAACTACTTATTGCAAATTTGCTATGAACAAAACGAGAATCAGAAATGTTCAAACAAACTTTTGTTTTCTATATAAAAATTTGTTCGTCTTGCAACTTTTTTACTTTTCTTGTTGTTAGTGAGAGAAGTAAAAGTGTTGCCAGGCGAACAAATGATTTCTGTACTAAAGGTTTTCGGATTTCGGATTCTCATTTTGTTCATGGAAATTTTTAAAAAAAAAGTAGTTGCTTTTTAGACATTGTTTTAAGATTTTTCGAGTCTACTGATGAGTTGTTTAGCATCAATGAAATGTCGGCGGCATATAGACTGCTGAAAAAGACAGAAAACATTGTCTTTTTTTAGACCTAAACTAATGGTTAGTTAATTCATGAAGAGGAAGACTTTTTAATGATCAAATTTGAGTGATCCACACTTCCAAAGAAAACAAGAAAGATAAAGTTGAAGATATATTGGCTGGAGTGCATACCCGGACTGTTTCACATCCACCACGAAGCTCTTCAGCCACCAGGTAACTTTGAACCCAGACTATGACTAACTACATACATCCATATTCATAAAAACTAGTGAAGGTTTATTACACGTTTATTTGACAAATATTCCGTAGAAATACGTCAAATAAGAGCTTAATAAACTTACAATAATTATTATGAATATGGCTTATACTGTTTTTAATAATGTGTTCAACTAAATGTTACAAATGTTATCACTAGTCCACCACCATGCAATTTCTTAGCGAAGTATTCGGCATAAAGAAATGTTTTTTTGTGTGTTTTAAAAATCTCTAACTTGGACAATTTATAATCGCAATGTGAATTGTTGGATTGGCCGTATGAAAACTGGGCCATAACAGTGCTTCAGTTATTCTCTTATGCATTCAACTTGACTTGAGGCTTTTTCTTGATACGTTTTCTATTGTATATCCATCTAAGTAGTAGTATCTGTCTGTTTATCTTTTATGTGGCTGGCGCAAAGAACTTGTATGCTACACTTAAGTATGAATATTTAACTCAGCGAGTGAGTAACAAACTCTTGCCAATTGCCTCAAAAAAATCAAAAAAAGCAACAAAACATAAATATATTTATTAAGAAAGAAAAAACCAAAATCTAGAAAATGCTTTAATTTAACAATAAATTGCTTTAATTGTAATAAGTTTTAAACTGTTTCTGCAGTACAACTTTTTATGAATAATTTACAACATTGCGGCAGTGTGGCGGCTGCTGTGCGTTTAATTTTCTCAAACAGTATTTTGAACACATTTGCTTTTTATCAACGGCCTTTCAGTTGCACACACAAATTATGCGATTGCTGTTTTGTGTTGGCAATTGCATTTAAAAAAATTAAAAGAATTAAAATTATAACAGAAGTTTAATAAATCTCTTGTGTTTATTTAAGAAGAAAAAAAAAAAAAAAGATTTTTAAATTTAATTATTTTAAATGGAGCAAAATGCATAGACAATTGTAACTCCCTTTGATCGCCGCTTACCTACGAGGATAAACAAGATGTTTCGCAAGTTAATGTACAAACAAAAAAACACTTTCTGTACATAGCATGAAGGAAACCTATAGTCAAGTGGCTCCAAGTTTTCGCCTATATTGGTGACTTTTTCATCCAATTGTGTCTCCAGTTTTTTGTTTTATGAATAGTGTTGTGAAACTCGTAAGCCCCCCAAAATCGTGAAATAAAAATCGTTTTCATTTGGAAAGAAGACATTCAGCTTACAGCATTGCTAATGAGTAGACATATTTTATTTCTTGATATTTCAATTGAGTTTTTCTACTGACATTTCTTTCAGGGTAGCGACAATGTCTATAGAAGCAATAGTACCTTGGTTAGTGGGATAGTGTCCCGGAGGAGGAAAAACAAGATTTGTAGTGTAGGGAGTTTAGATTCAGGAGTATCCGTGTTTGTGTGTGTTGAGGATCCACCGAGATTTCTGCTCACGCATGAGCTAGCGCTGAAGTCGCGCTGGGCAATACGCCCGTAACATAAAATGGTCAAATAGTCGCATTAGAACCACCTAGTCACTACTTCGTTAGTCAGTAGTTGATTTGCAATGATAGGCACATATTGAATGTCAACAGAAATAATCATTGTATGAGGTATAATATGTCACTAGTACTGGTGACCATGTCAATAGTAAATCACTATAGTTTTTCTACTGACATTTCCTTCAAGATAGTAACATGTATAGATTTGTATGTATGTTATCCATTAAAAAGTTTGCCTTTTTTTACACACATACATATTTATGTATACAGGGTGTTCCTTAACTTAATCTACAAACGAAAACTGGTGATAGGTCAAGAGGTGGCTGCTGCCGGAAAAATATAAAAAAAAAATTTATATCGCGTCGTTTAGAAAGTATTGCCATGTTGAAAAAAATAAAACACCCAGTGATGGTCTTTTCATTCCTGTGATGCCAAATAATGAATTTAAAGAATTTTTTTCGCTAATAACACCGTCAGTTATCCTTCTTTTGTCTAGATTTAAGAATTCGGTTTGTACCTGCCGAATTCGCAAAGAAAACACAAAATTAAAATAACACCCAACTTTATCTGGATGTAGTGAAAAAAAAATTACTCCGAGTACTTTTTGACTCACGTCACGCACGCTCATGGTCTAAATATTTTTCCTCACGCCGTTTCACGCACGACAAATTCTTTTGGAGCTCACATCACGCACGCCTTACGAGCGAAATTTTCTTAATCGCTTATTTTCACTCACGAAAAACGAAATAAAATTCACATGATCAATCACTTTTGCATTCAAATAAGGATATTTTGGCACGTAGTGCGAAATGTATATGACTTTTGTTATGTCTTTGTTAAAGACCTGTAGATTTCTCATAAATATGAACTTCTGTTAATAGAACATTGTAGCCTGTATAAGCTTCACTTAAGTCGACTTATGTTGTTATCGCTTGTGGAAACAGGCATATCGTTCAGTTTGGCAAAACACTAGATAATTACGCGGCTTTGCTTTCTTTTTAATATTCGTCCTGACTTCTCAGAACACTTTCAATTTTTGCAGTGTCACACTACCTCCTGCAATGTTTATATTGTTGCAGTTCCACACGTTGTTTTGAAAAAAGGATTATCACGCGCAGATTGCTGGCATTTCAAAATGTTACAGTTGGCATTAGTTTTTGGTTTTATGCATGATGCAATTTAACTTTTAATACGACTGTTTACCGAACTATTTTCTTTTGCAATATAATACTTAGCCATAAAGTCATTCTACATTTGATCATGCAGAGCGGGAGAGTTGCAGCAAGAAATCTCCTCATATACATCATGTGTACATATCATAGTTTGCTCTTCTAACAATTCATGTACTCTTTACACTGCATGCTTTTTGACCTAAATGTCATAAAACTATCAAACCTTCAAGGCGTTAAGTTTTATTGTTAAACAAAAAAGTTTCATAGGTTTTGAAAAAAAAAAAACAATATTCATTGGTATAAATATTGATTTAACTTTTGGTGTTGCACTACATACAGCTTATTGGGTTAAAATTAGTCATGGAACGAGTAACGTTTCCCAACGATTTTTTACAATGTTTTTCCTTCCATACAGTAGTAGTAGAAGTTTAGCTAAAATAAATTGCACTGAAAAATAATTCAAGGAAAAATGTGTGAGTTTTTTTGGAAGCCAAAAAAGTTTGTGTCTTAAGTTTTTCGTTTAATTTCCTCAGAATTCAGCAAGAGTTTTTTTCTCAATTCAGTTGAAGATTTGCGTTGTCAGTTACAGCGTTGAAACATGCTACATTTGTACGGACACTTGCTCAAGCCAACTTGCACAGTGCGAACGTCAAAGCAAGCTCAAGAGGGAATTTAAGATAGTAACTTGTTGGATTTTTTTTTTAACAGGAAGAACATTTTTACAAAATTGGTAATCATAAGAAAAATGATGTTTGGCCGCTATCTAGTAAAACGGAAATTAAATTCAGTACTTCTTTTGGCTCTGTTTGGTTTTTTGGTTTTAAAAATATCACTTGTTGAAAATGAGCACATGGGATCTCAAAAGGAATACGTCTGGCAGGCCTGGATCTAATCTGAAAACTAGAGTAAGTCCATGGCGGGTAACACTTTCCTTTCTTAATATGTATATCGTTGCACATAAATTTGGCAAAGCACGTACTGCACTCTCTACTTAAAGGCAGCTGGACATACTGTCTCGGTTCATATTTCGTACAAATGTTGTATATTCAGTAAATTATATTTTTACTCGAAATAATCTCACTTCAAAATATCTGGTCACTTCTATGGAATTAAGAGACAAGAAAAAAAAGCGAGAATAAAAAGCACCGCTTCTAATTCATTCAACAAACAAGAAACGGTAAATTAAATACGGCTTTGTTATCAATTCGCCGCAGCATCCGCCGCAAAAACCACAACTCAATTACATACTTAGTTTTGCCGACCACAAGAGTGTGAGAGAACTCTTGAGAGTTTAAGTTTCTGGTTGTTTGTTTTGATTGCGATTTTCTTCAACAGACCCCACAGATCTCATGAAACATAATTCACCTCTTCTGGCAGACAAGCTGAGGAGCAGCGGGGGAAGCAAAAGAAAATCACAAACAAAAGTCAGTCTACTGTTTTGGGTGCTGGATGGCTGCTGAAAAGTGCTTCAAGCCGTTAAAGTTTATGATTTGTTTTGGTAGTGAGTGGTAGAAACAACGATGGTGGTTAAAAAGCAAAAAAAAAAAAAAAACAAATAAACAGCTGGTGTTGAATTTTGCTTTTGTACTTTTAAAATGCGATTTTCTTTACGTTGGTTTTGTTGTTGCCGTTTCTTGTGAGCGTTTTCGTTACGTTCGTTTTGGTGGCCAATATCTGCTGCGCATGCGGCTGCTGTTACCAGAATTGTTTTGACCATTAAACCGTTCGGTTGCAAACCTTTTAATACGCTCGCGTTCAATTTGATGTCGTCTCTGGTTTTTTAAGTGTTTTTTTACAAGATTTTTTTGTAAGTTTTTTTTTTGCTGGTTAGAAAGAAACATAAAAATCTTGTTTAAAATTAATACATATCTTAAGATTTGTTAAAAATATATTTTGTTTTTATTTTTCATTTGCCAAATGCTACGTGTTTGTGACGACTGCAAAAGGTTTTATTTAGTTGATTTGATTTTTCTTAATCTTTTGTGTATATTTTTTTCCACTTGTGACTTGTTTTAAAATAAATATAAAAAGTAATAAAAAATAAGAAACAAAAAAGATTTGTTTGTGATTGAAAATTGCTCAATAACTCGTCGAGGTTAAAAATAATTCAAGAAAATATTGTTTACGTTCACTGACTTGTTTTTAGGAAAATTGAAAATGGCAAATATAAAAATAAGAAATTTGAATTAGAAAAGTGTTTGCTGACAAGAATTTCTATACCGTTTAATTCCTCTTGCAATAAAAACAAATGTTAATGCATTTTTATAATAAAATAAAAAAGTGGCAAAAACAAGTTTTAATGTTACATGTGTGTCATAATTGAAAAATAAATAAAAAACGCAAGAATAAAAAACAAGAGTTGTGTCTGAAAAAAGCAAAATAATGCATATTTCAAAAATGCTAAGCAGAAGAAATTTTGAGTTTGAAAAAATTAAAAACAAAAAAAACAGCAAGAATTAATTAAATAAGTTCATGGAACTGTTTTATTTTTGAGTGGAGAATTATCGCCTTGCACTGAAAGCCATATTTTCGAATACTACCGAGCAAATGAAAGGAACTTTTTTTGTATGAACATTTAAGGTTTCATTAATTTAGGGCCTGCTTCACTATGACGAACGTTAAAGCTCGGGCTCTAGAAAATGGTGCTCGAGATAAAATTTTTGAAATTGGTTCTTGCAAGTTCATGTATTAGACGCCTTAGGCCAGTTAGTTGAACCTACCGAGCAAATGAAATGAAAACTTTCATAATTTTTTTTTATTTATTAATTTAGAGCCTGCTTCACCATGGCGAACGTTAACGCTCGCCAACATTTATAGTTTTAAGCAATGGGTTTCGAGAAAATGCGTGACCTTTGTTGTTCTATGTTTCACTTGTTTAAATGAATTCTGATTGGTCCCACTTAGTGGTTAGTTGGTTTTTATTTGATTTTGTTTGCTGTTGTTTAAAATTTCGGCGAACGTTTGCAAGCGACATGGTGCAACAGATCCTCAATAGGATTTCAATTCAATTCATTTAGAGAAAATGGACAGAAACATGACAATTATTTGATTTTAGTGCTAGAAAATCTGTGTTTAGCATAATAGAATACATGCTCCTAAATAACTTAACAATTTTAAAGACTGTTATTCCCGATAACAAAAAAAAAAAAAAAAAAGAAATGCGGTGGGGGGACCCCCGTTAGGAACGAAGTTCCTTACGTTTTTTTTTTCATCTTTGAATGTAATACAAGTTGAAATCTGTATGTTTTATTTTGTGTTGTTTTAGAAATTTTGAAATTTTATGATTCTTTAAATTTTTGGAACGTTTTCCAACTAATTAATATTTATTGGTAGGTGTCTCTGCTGCTGCCAGTGGAGACACCGCCCATCATATACAATTGCTTGTCGACAGTACACCAATACATATAAACAGCTCACACGCTTTCGTGACGATTTCTACTAATTTCCACTACCAGCAAGCCGCGTTAAGGAACTTCGTTCCAAAAACAAAGTGGCATTTTTTTTTGTGTTTTATTTGCGAATAGCTTTTCAATCAGTACTTGTTTTCCTGACTTCACAATTCACAAATAAAAATTTTATTTGCTGTTTAATCGCCAAATTTTTCTATTCACAATAATTTTATTCGCTAATAAGCAGTACGTTTAAACGTAGTAAGAGAGAGAAAGAAGGAGCTAAATGCAGTTTGATTTCGTTCATTTCAAATCAAACTTAATGCCCATTAGAAAGACTTCTAATGCAAATTGACGTTGCCGTCTGTCTAGACTACAATAAGTTCTTGTCAGCAGTTAACTAATTTCTATCGATTCAGGTGCAATTGCTAGTATTGAACTAAATGAATTCAAGCGCTGACATTTCATTTTTTCAAATTTAAATAAATTTAAAGAAAACCTCATGCTTAAACAGTATTTTTTCAAATCACTTTCAGTGGCTGCCAATACTGCACAATTTTCTAGTCGGCATTTCATGCTTTAAATTAATTTTAAGCAATTTTTTTCTCTCTTAAATTTAGAACAAAATGAACAAAGTAATAAAAAAAATTTAACTATCTGCTTGATATTGACGTGTTAACAAGAAGTACTAAAATTGCTTTTTTTATGCTGCCAACTAAAACGTTGTCTTGATTGCGAAAAAATGAAAGGAAGTTTAAGTTTTTCCAACTTAGAATTCGATTTTTAACTACCGAAACTTGTTTTAATGCAAACTTAAAGTACTGCAGTCTTTTTTGGGCGGCCTTAAAAGAACTGAAAGAATAAATTAATGTTCAGTTTTTTTTTCCTACCCAAACGTATCTCATAGCTAGAAATAATGTCATATAATTTAGCATTTTTTTGGTGTTGCAATTTAGTTAAACGAAGAAAAAAAAAAGAAATATTCTATGAAAATAAATTAAAGAATTTTATATTACATAGTTACTTCCTTTAAGAGTGAGCTTTACCATAATTATTTTCTTGAGCTGAATAATATTATTATGGTCCTGAAGAAGCTATAAACGAAGGAGAGCGAAATATTGAAAAAAATATTCCAAAAAACATATGTACATACTCATCATAAGAAAGACTTTAAGGTCAAAAGAAATAATTATATTATTATATATAAAAAAAAGGTCGTGAGAAAAAAAACCAAATGTTATCTTTTTAACTTTCTGGAAGTTTTAAGCAAACAAAAGAGCAAATAAAGCGATATAATATGTTTCAGAAACTTCTTAAAATTTTCAAAGAACTCATTTTTCATTATGACAATTTCCTACCAACATAAAAGTGAGCGCTAATTTATCCGAAAGATAGTCCAAACTGTAACTTAGCGGGAGGTTTAGTTAATTTATGGGAGCACTACTACTGAAAAACAAAGATATTTGTCCTTTCTACAGCTGGAAGCCTTTTACAGTCGCATTCCCAATTTGCAGCCTTTCATGCCCAAAAATCCCCATTGAACATAGTTCAACTTAAAACTCATTTAAGTTATTTGTGTCAATTGTCCATATGCTTATTTAATTATATTTTTGTAACATATACCGCCAAATTTATATCACAACTTTTCAGAAATTGTACCTTAGTTCATCAGAAAACCAATTTTGTGGTTTATAACTCTTCGGTTAAGTTGTCTTTAAGCAGTCTTTACTGCTACCTGAAGAAATTTTTGTACTTCGGTGTCTAAAAATAGACTTTACTAATGTTTTCTGTCTTTTCCAGCCGTCTATAAGCCGGCAACATTTCGTTGATGCTAATCAACTCGAAAAATTCTTAAAGGAATTTTGAAAACTTTATTGATTATTCCATAGTTCCCAGGAACCGAGTAAAAATAAGAAATGTTTAAACAAACCTTTAATGCAAAAAATATTTCAAAGTCTTGCATTCAACACTTTCACTTTTCTTCACAATCTCTGCCTCAATGATAAAATGTTTTCTGTATCAAAAGTTGGTTTGAACTTTTGCGATTTTTATTCTGTTCATGGGAATAATAGAATATATAGTCAGATTGCAAGCATTGTTTTAAGTTTTTTTTTCGAGTCTAGGGACGAGTTGAGTAGCAACAAAGAAATGTCGGCGGCATATAGACGGCTGACAAAGCTTAACAAAATTTGATTGACTTTTACAGCAAATAAATAAATGGATCCATTTTTGTTGAATATAAATTTTTGGCAATTTTTTAAGAATTCATAAAATTTTTATTAGTTGCCACACAAATTCATAAGTAAAGGTTTAACTATCTAATAGCCTAGACAGACGGCAGAGTGAATTTGCATTAAGCGCTCACTAATTTGAATTAAAATTTTACAGTGACAGACGACGGTTTCTGCATTTAATAAACTGCTGCATTTAAATAACAGCTGTTTGTTGTTATTATTTTTTGTTTTAGCATTTAAAATATTTACTTACACCGGTATTCATAAAAAATAAAACATTGTTGAAACACATTTTAGAAAAAATTTTTCATATAAAATTTGTTCTAAAATGTATTTGAGCAACGTTTTATTTTTTATGAATACCGGTGTTAGAGTTTAGTTTTATATACAAAATTGATAAAAAAAAAAACAGAGTGTAACATTTGCAGGTACGCTGTTGATAGGAAATGAACATTTATTTTCAAGAAAATTGAAATTTCTTTTCATGAAACTGCCCCATAATATAAAAATTCTGCGTGCACTAGCAATCACAAATTTAAATTTGTTGTTAAAACAGCTTGCTTTTTTTTGTCTGTGATTCCATTTTATCTATTCACAATAGTAAACAAAATATCAACAGCTGACGGATTTCGACGGTGCTGCCATATTATGTAACTGAATTTAGTATAAATGCAGTTTGATTTTCTGCATTTATGACAGAGCTAAATTCACATTCGAATGTAGATAATGCACGACTAAATGCGCAAAGTGGCCACTAATGCGCATTAACGCTGTCGTCTGTCTAGGGATTAAGCCATTGAGCATTTGAAAAATTATAGACAAAACATTTTGTTTGGTTCTATTTGATACATTTTTCTTTTATATCAGTATTTTATTGAGCTAAAAGAGTTTCTATTAAAAATTATTTGTTTATAATTCTAGAATTGTGTAGATCCTTTTTTCAAAAGGATCAATCAAAAGAAATTAAAAAAATTCTTAAATTATGGACTTAGTTATTTTCATTTTTAAATTTTGTGTACTGGCTTTTAAGTTTCTTTTTGCTGCCAATGTGCAAAATAGAGGTGACATAAATTTTATCACGGTGGACATCCAGATGTTTCTGTACCGCCACGCTTTTCATCAGCACCCTGTTCAACTAACCAAAGCTCACTCAATTATATTTTTTCTTATTTAAAATATAAATATTAATTAATCGATTAAGCAAGACAAAGAAAGCATCAAAAACCTTTAGCTACGAGACAACTAGTTGTTTTGAAGCTGCCACAATCCTTATCAGCATCCTTCCATGAGGTCAGAGTAGCGGGTGAAAGTTTCTTAGCACAGGGGCTGATGAGAAGTGGCGCGGTCTCGAAACAGAGATTTGTCCACTTAGCTAGAGGTCTTTAATGTTTTCTTTGTCTTATTTAGTTAATATCAATCACAACAATAGTATTGTAGGACCAATACTATCGAGCTCGATAGACATAATATAAATTAATTATAGAAGAAAAAGTTCGAATAATAAAAATCAATTGCCTTAAGTTTTTCAAATATTAAGATGCAATCTCAAGTCCGGCTATTTTATAATTATAAGTAAACTGTTGGGCTTAAATTTAAGGCATTTTTTGAAGGAATTATATGAGCCATGTAATTTTGTCTCACTTGGCAAATTAACAATGGCCCTATAGGTGGGACAAAAAGTGTTGGGTTTCCAGAATATCGGTTGTGGATCGCGCAATGTGTGCGGTTGCTCCCTTTTTTTTGGAACCACATGTCGTCCAGTTCTAATTCATTCAAATATGGCACAAAAAACTCGGTTAACATGACCCTATAGCGCATTGTTGTTGAAAATTAACGGCCCGATTACTCCTCCAGCGTAAACAGCGCACCATGCAGTCACTTTGAGCGGGTGTAATGGCTCCTGGTGCATCACTCGTAGATTTTCGGGGCCCCAAAATCGATAGTTTTGCTTGCTCATGTACACGCTGAGGTGGAAATGAGCTTCATAGCACATGATTTTGGCTTCATGGCTTGTGGTCGCTTGTGGTCTACAGCTGTCTTGTTCACAAATGTAAAAACAGATTTGACATTGGCCGCCATTTGCAAAAATAAGAGCAATTTCCAGTAGGGTTATTTCTTTTGGCCCAACCTGTAGTCATATATAATCAAATTTAAAAACTAGCACTGATATTTATAAAAATTGAAATGTCGTTGAGAGATATTTCACAAAAAAGTTCATATGAAAAGTTTGTTCTTGCAACAAAAAATTTTTTTTATGACTACCGGTGTAACAAATGTAAAACACTCAAAGAAACAAATTTCTCAATATACGAATAAAAGTGTTTGATAATGTTTTAAAAACCGGCTTGAAAAGTCAATGAATTACAAAAATATCATAAAAACACACTTAAACATAATGCTATACTAAAAAAAAGGTATTTTTTCTTTCTCAAAATTATAGATAAACAACTTATAAAGTGATTGAAAAAAAAATAAAAAATTAACAGCAAATTTAAACAGCAGAATAAAAAAAATATCTGGCTAAAAAAATCAATTAAAAAAATTTGTGCTTGATGTTCAAGTTTTAGTAAAAAAAAACAAACCAACTAAACTAAAAAAGTAACAAAAAAAATTGCAAAGCATCCATCAAAAAAGCCAAGAAAATTCAAACTAAAAATAAAAAAAAAATTAAATAACACAACATGTCGGCCTTTAAGGCCAACGTTGCAATGAAAGCACATGGTGGCTTAAACATTGTTAATAACAATAACAGCTACAACAACAACAGCAACAGCAAAAATAAACAAAACCAACAACAGTATCAGCATAAACTGCAACATCTTTACAACAGCGACAACAACAGAGACCAAATGCCTGAGAACAGGTTCTTTAAAAGTAAAACAACAAAATCAACATCATCATCATCATCATCACCAGCGTTGTTGTCATTTTCTTCATTGTCATCCCAAACAATAACAGCAAGAGCAACACCAGCCCCAGCACCAGCACCAGCAACATCATCATCGTCATCGTCTACTTTGTCGTGCTCATCATTCTCAATTGCTCTTCTATTGATCGGTTGCATTCTGAGCGGCCATATTGTGGTGGCTGGCAGCGCTGGTGCTGTGCGACCCGGTACTGGCAATCCCTCAGCACGTCTGCCACGTACCAGTGCCAGTCAATTGAATAGCGGTAACGGCACTGGTGGCACAAGTGCTGCCTATAAATTGGCTGCCAAATCATTGAACAGCTCCAACACTCGCAACGGCAATTTACGCACAAGGTGAGTGTTAAGATAAATAAAAATAAAAAAAAAAGTTAAACACTATTTTCAACTTAAAAAATGAAAAAGAAAAAAAAACAACTTGAAAACGAAAGAGCAGTGCGCCACTTCAAAGTCACTGAATGTGGGTCAGTAGATTTCTTTACAATTGGAAAATATATAGAGTCTCGAGGCACAATAAAAGCAAATTATAATTTCTTTGTGCAAACGTTAGGTTTATATCGTTTTTTTTAGTTAATGAAATTGGTTTCAATAACAATTAATAAATGAATTTCTATGCATTTAAAAATTTTTGTTTTCAAAAAGACAAAAAAAACAAATTATAGTCATGGCCGCTGGTTAGAGGAAATGGATGTTAACAAAATCAAAATGTGCAGCAATATTCGATTAAATTATTTTTTGTATTCAAGATTTTTTTGAATTCTCTCTCATTGTTTTCCCAAAAATACTAAAATACAAAATTCATATTCACACAGTTCTTCAAAGTTAATTGAGTCAATAAAAAGTTGATGTTCAAACTTGACAATTTTTTAAGTTCTCATTATTTTGCCAAAAATAATGGAATACAAAGTGAGAGTTTGAACAGATTTTTAAAATTTTTGGAGTCTACTGACAGAGCAGCACCAACAAAGTTCGCCGAAACTTTTACAATTAAAAAGGCATTTTTTACAAATACTACACTATCGATTTAATCAAAAATATTTTCTTTACTTAAATTTTCTTTGTGTGGTACTATTTTAAAGGACAAAACTACTTTGATGAAGAAACTACTTCTTTAAAGATACTTTTTAAGAGATACCCTTCAAATGGTTAAATAAAAGTTAGTGATTTCTTTAAAAGTCCAATTAACTCTTCTTTTAATTTGTAGAAATGTATTCAAGTTAATTTCTTTATATCCTAAGACATCTGGTATTGCGCTCTTCAGTTTTGTCATTGATGTGCTCGAAAAGAACTTGATGTGTGTTCTGGTTAATGCTTGAAAAAGAAACCCCAGATTTGGTAACCTTAAGATCTTATCTAAAGTTACATGTTTCGTTTTGTGTGTTTTATTGTAAAGTTTATATTGTAGATTGCAGAAAATATTCTAGTTTGTATTTTTTAATACCATTTTGTTAAGCATTCATTTGACTGGTTTGTTTTTGCCATTTATTTTGATTTCTAGTTGTAGATATGTACATTTTCTTCTTCTTCTTCTCGTATTTAATGTCACTTGCTGTCATTTTTATATGGGCTTATTTGTTTTTGTTTGTTTTTGCTGCAAGTCTGCAAATAAAATTATAAACAAAACAAAAAAATTTTTACTTTTATAATGAAAACGAAAGACTTAAGCAACAAACCTGTTTTTGTTGTTATTTATTTGCATTTGAAATTGTTGCTGTTTTTTTTTTTTAATATTTCTTCTTCTTTTCCATACTTATTTTGCATTTTGTACGTTTTTTGTATTTTTGTGCATTTTAAATCAAACGAGGGCAGTTGGAAAAGGTTGTCCAATAAGGAAAAACACAGCAAAATTTTTAAGCAGGAATTTTTATTTTAAATATAAAAGTTCTAAGCAACTACAGTTTAGTTTTGGGCGAAAAAAGTTGTCAGCTGTTAGGTTTTGTAACTGTTTTATTATTTGAAATTTCAAATACATTCTTAGACCTTCTTCCCCAAATTTGGCTACTAATTTTATTGTTACTCAAGTTGTAAATTGATAACACATGTGAATTGTGTTTTATTTCATTTTTTAATTTGTTGGTGTTGTTTATTACCACAGTTTGAGTTGATATGATTATATGATTATGCTAATTTCAGTGATTTTTCTTTTAATTTGCCATAAACGGGCACATTAAAATATGCTTTGTTTAAGTTTTAACTGAATATAAATAAAACATTAAACTCATTTTAAATATTAATACGAACTATTCCAACAAATCTAATGCATAATATTTATTGTTGAAATATTTATTCATGAATAGGTCATCTGTCTGCTTTATATTTTGCCGGATCATTTGCAAAACATTAAACAAATGAATGGCTACAGATGATGTGAATAAATAAAAAAATGCCATTATAAAGGTTTGTTGAGGGGATTTTAAAGGGTTTTTAAATCTCTGCTCACAAAAGATGTTTTGACTTGAACACAAACCTGCCTGTAATGAATAGAATTTTTTGTTGGCAACTTATTGGAATTCGTTATTGGTTTGCCAAACTGAAAGCCTACATTTTGTAACCTTTTAGTATAATGAAAGGCTTTGATTTATTGGACACAGTGAGGCCTTATAATTTTAATGTGTTATAGATATATTTTTGAAGTGGCTAAAAAAGCAAACTATTTTGACATTGTGTGCTCACAAAGTTTTGTAATAATTTGTCAAGTAAATAATTACACCGTAAAAAATGCGCACAAAATTGCAGAAATTTCATCAGAGTTTAATAAATATTTTGGAATGTTTTCATTGATAAACAAGGCTTATCACTTAAGACATAAAAAAGCAAACATTGCGAAGCTTATCTGAACTAGTTTCTACATCTAAATAAATTAATTTACTTGTAGGTTTTTGATTCATCAAAATAGTTTTCTAAATAAATATCTTTTAATACAGATCTAGTTGATATTAAGAATTGAATCTAAAAGATATTTGCATAATTATTATAATAAGTATATGAATAATCTGCCGGACAATTAGTCGAATAAATTAGTTGGGTAAATATATGCAAAGTTAGTAGACTTTGAATATTTATGTTAAAATTATTTTCTAACTGAAATATTTTGGACAACTAAAATATATTTATTCGAATAAATATTCGAATAAATATTCGAATAAATTCTTGAAAACTATTCGTATAAGCAACAAATAAATAATAGATGAAAAACTGTATTCAAATTCAGTACATTTGCGGACTTTTATTTAAATGTTTTGTAAGATCAAAATTAAGTAATAGACCCGCGTTGTTACTCGATATCGTTCGCTTACAAAAACAGCACTGAAAACAACAACATTATTTTTACATACTGTCATTGTTTTGTCTGTGAGTAAGCGAGCGAGGGATGTCGAGTGCCAACATAGGCCTGGCAGTAAGAAAATATTAAAAAAATTTTTTTTAACAGATTTACATATTTTTTCCAAAAAACTTCGAATAAATACTCGAATAAATTATAAAAAATGATTCGATTATATATGAAATGAGCAATAAAAAAAAATATCGAAAATATATTTAAATATATTTGAATTCACAATTGTTAATAGTTTTATGGGGCTTGAGTTCGATTTTTCACTTCCTCAAAATTGTGATCAAATTAGAGTGAACAACTTTGTTAAAGCAGACAGGAAAAGTAAAGTTGAAGACTTACTGAGTACGGTCGACTAAAATTTTTCATTTATATATATTCAAATAGATGCGAGTATTAACGTTGAAAAAAGAAAGAAAAAATCAGCGAGTTTTATTTAAATGGACCAAGAAAATATGACTAAAAGGTATTAAAATGTTAATAGTTTTTAATTGTAACATTTTTTTTTAAATTAATGTATAAAAGCTATTGAAATAAACTTTTAAAATGTGTGTGAAATTTAAACTAAAATTTTATCTTTTGCATTTTTAATTCACAAAACTTCAATTCGATTAAAAAATATTCAAATAATAATATTGATAGCGTGTGTAGAACAATTTCATTAAATCTCATCCTGTTTTTTTTTTTCAAAACAAAAAGAATACATATTTTGGCATATCTGACCAATAAAAGCCAAAGTAGAAAATGTTGATATGCCAACAAGAAGCGTAAATAATCGTTAAATCGTTTGTTAAAAGTTGTTAGCTTTGTTAGAGCAAAAACATACATTTACATAATAGCCATTACTTATGAGTATAAGAATAGTTATGCGGTCACATCTATTGTGTTCCTTTCTTTTAATTTTAATTGGCTGTATAATTTTACAAAGCCGTTAGGACAACTAATTCTTTTATCTCTTCTGTAAAATATGGTTGAAAGGCGGAAATACTCAATATTAGAAAAAGAACTTATTGTTATTGTTACCAGTCTTATGAATATTTTATATTCATTGTATTTAATTTTATTTATTTTTTTTTGGGGTAAAGAAATGTCACAAGACCACTTCATTTGGGTATTAATTTTTGTTCTTTGTAACAATGCAATAAAATAGAAAAAATAACTTAAATTTATGCAAAACTCGTAAAAATAAAATTTATAATCCTCTTTCGTCGCTTCTTACAAAAAATCTTTTGATAAATTGGCAGACAATAGGTCTGGTTCGCATATTCACGGCACTAGTTTGTGACGGTCTCAGTTAAGTTATTGTATGCCACTAGGCCCTTAGGAGGCAAGAGTCACGAAAACCTAAGGGCAACCTGATTTCACAACAATTACCCTTTAAAGATTTGTAATTTATTTATTTTTTTTAATCGTAAAAAATAAAAGAAAAAAAAAATTGTTTAACTTTACAGCCGAACTCTATGATTTGTAGTTGCTAATTATTTTATTGTTTACTCAGAATTGAGAAAGATTTTTTTGTTCTAAAATTGTAGTAACCTATATTAAAAAAAAAAGAAATGCGGTCGGGGGACCCCCGTTAGGAACGAAGTTCCTTACATTTTTGTTTTTCATCTTTGAATGTAATACAAGGTGAAATCTGTATGTTTTTATTTTGTGTTGGTTTTGAAATTTTGAAATTTTATGTTTCTTTAAATTTTTGGAACGTTTTCCAACTAATTATTATCATACACAATTGCTTGTCGACAGTACACCAATACATATAAACAGCTCATACGCTTTCGTGACGATTTCTACTAATTTCCACTACCAGCAAGCCGCGTTAAGGAACTTCGTTCCAAAAAATACAAGAAATTTAAAGCTCAAAACTTATTGACCGGGGTGTATACCATGACTGCTTCATGACCACCATGAAGCTCATAAGCACCCAAATTGCTTCGAGCTTAGGTCATGACAAATTGTATACTGTTTTTTGAGTAGCAGCGCCCAGAATGGCTACCTGAGATCTTCATTATTGACTGTTTATATATAATGCTATTGATCAACTTTCAATTTCATCACTGTACTTTTCTGTTGATTGGAATGTGTTTTATATTCTTTCAGCAACATTCAGTTGATCTGCAGTTGATTTTTGTGTTTATTGCTATTGTATCAATGCTGATAAGGCCTTCAAACTTTGAGCCGTGCCCAGCGAATTTTCAATGCTGAGGAAATAAAATCAAACTAAAGCCCGATAAAGTAGTTAAGAACTGAAAAAATATTATTTTTCAAATTCGATCTTTAGAGCTGCAAAGTAAAGCGTATTTAATAAAATAATCTATGAATCAAAATAACATGGGCATTGCACAGATGCAGCTGATCCCCATAATACCGATTCGTTTTGCTGGGGCTTTCCTCTATTCTTGCTTGTAGCCCATAAGGCATAAAGCGCTGCTGCTTAAAAACCAGTATACAATTAGTTAGGGCCTGGGTTCGAAGTAATTGGGTGCTGTGCGGTGATTGTTGTGGTTGGTGGTTGTGAAATAGCCATGGTATGTGCCCCAGCCAGTAAGTCTACAACTTTACTTTTCTTGTCTTCCTTAAAAATGTTGATCACTTCAATTTTATCACAAAAAAAAAAAATCGCTCTCAATGCTGAAGAAGTAAAATCGAACTCAATGCTGACAAAATTATGAATCAAGATTGTGCATGTTTTGACAAAACTCAACCTGCTTGACGGGCGCCTAAGAACGCACACATTCTAATACAATGAACTCTTGTTTGTTTTCAATGATAATCAAAATGTTTAGCAGAATTTCTCTCTGTTCTTTTTGAGACTTGACCTTGAGCTCGGAATATATGACAGTAGAAGAATGAGCAGAAAGCCAAACTGTGCATGTCTCGACAAGACTTAACCTGCTTGCCGGCCGCATAAGAATGAACACATACCAATGCAATGAATTCTTATTTGTTTCCCTTAAGAAGCTCAGCAGAAAGTCTCTTCTAACATTTGTATCATGACCATGATCTCGAAATAAATGATAGTAGACTAATAAGTAGAAGGCCAAGCTGTGCATGTCTCTGCGTATAAGAACGATTATATACTAATACAATGAATACTCATTTTCTATGATTACTTAGATGTTTAGCAGAAATTCTCTTCCAATGTTTGTATCATAAACATGATCTCGCCGGGCCACCTAAAAATTAATATATACTAATACAACGAACTCCCATTTATTTTCTATGATGATATAGATGCCTAGTAGAATTTCTTTTTATTCTAGTAAATCATGACTACGATGTCGAAGCAAATGTTCGTAGAGAAAGTTGGTTTCCTTGTGTCTTAAGCTAAACATTTTTAATATCAATCCCTTGAAGCTTTTTAGACGAACTTTTTCTTATACAAGGTCTAGAGCCAAAATAAAATTTTACATCAGAATCAAACATTTTCCAATGACTGATGATTACATTTTAATTTTTTCTCTATTTTGATTTGAAATAACTTAAAAACTAAAAATTTGCATTTCAAGCAAATTATCAACTTTATAAATTATTGTCCTTGAGAAATTTTGAAAAATTACTTTGTATTTTGGTATTTAAAGTGTTTTTTTTCTCTTAAAGTTTTTACTTTATTTATTTGTTAATCAAGAGTTCTTTTTTTTCTGCTTCTACATCCCGCAACAAGTGTTAATCAAGAGTTCTTTTTTTTCTGCTTCTACATCCCGCAACAAGTATTTGATTGAAAAAAAACCCCATATTTTCATTCAATTTTTCTTTATCTGCCAAATCTGTAAGGAGTTTCTTTTTTTTAATAGAACCTGTTTAAATAAAATTTTAAATTTAATTTAAAAAGACCAGAGATTTATAATTCATATTTATGGCAGCAGTGTGTGTTTGTAAAAATTTAAATTCAAATTTATAAAATGCAACGCACAGACGCACCACAAATGAATGAACGATAAAAAACAAATATTTGCTTTTAAGCGGCAGGCAGCATTTTAAAATGTCTACAGATTTGTTAAAGTTTTATTTTTCTTCGAGGTTTTCTCTCAAGTCAAAGTTTAAAACTACGAAAATTTTAAATTTATTTCAAAACCATTTTATTATACTGTCAATTAAGAAACATCTATTTAGCATTTAATATTTTTTTTATTTATTTCACATTAAAATTCTCTTGAATGGTGAATACTTTTTGAATATTTCTTAAAGCAATTGAAGAATTTGTATGTGGTTGTGTGTGTGTGTGTTGCTGAATGAGTGCGTTTTTATCTTGTTTGAAAGAAAAATAAAAATATAATTTGTAATTAACTGGCTACCGAAATTTCAATTTGCCAGCAAATATTTGCAAAAATTGTACTAAAAAATAATTTTTATTTGTATGCTAAAATACTCGCATAAAGTTGGTGAAAAAAAGTATTTGTTAATCAGATATTTAATTACACTGTACAATAAGGGGGAAAACTAGCAATAAATTCTAAGACAGTAGACCAGAAAATATGTGTGCGAATGTGCACCTCGAACCAGTGCTGGTGAAACAGACTAGGCCAAAAAAATATATTTGTATGAATGTGTATCTCGAATTAGTGCTGGTGAAATATTGAGTATTAGGGTATCGCATACTCAGTACTTGTATTTTATTTCAATACTCATTTTTTTTCGAAGTTGTGCTTTTTAAATAAATTTAAGAGAAATTTTAAGAAAATACAATTCAATTTGAAAATCAACTCTGAAGAATGTTGCAACACTGTTAAAAAGGCATCAGCTGTCAAAGTAAAGCCGACAATAAAATAGTAATGGTGGCTATTCTGAAAAACGAGCCCAATAGTTGAAACTTTCCTTGGCAAACAAAAACAGTAAACGTTAAATTTTGTATGAAGCACAAAAACAATTTGTTTGTACTCTTGAAATTTTGTTTTTGTTTTCTATGTATAGATTCACTTCATTAGCACGTTTTCTCACTTCATTTCTACACAAATATATATATGAATACACATAATAGAAAACAAACAACCCGTTTCTTACACAATAAAAAAAAAATCGATCATACCTTTGATTCATATAAGGCTGCCCTGGGGCAAACTATCATGATGAGAGAAAATTGTATTTTCTAGGCTCCCCAAAACTGTCTCATCAGTGCCTGTAAATATTTTTTACAGTGTAAGAAATTTCCATTTGTAAAATGTTTGGAATTTATCTGAGCAAAATAGTCTATACTATGGTAGCATTTTCTATGCGCCCAAATACAGACCCATGGTACTAATCAGTCCTTGTTACAATTTTTTACAGTGTAAAAACTTTTTCTTTTTAAAGTTTTTTTGAATTTTTCTGAGCAAAATAATTTTTGCTTGACTTAATCCAGCTGTTGAGGTCTAATTTAATGGCATTAAAAGGTCTGAATTTTTGTGTTACATATTAGTTTCTTTATTTACGATTTTTTGTTTGCTGGGTTATATTTAATACACTTTTTATGCCATTGCAAGTGAATGTAATGTATTGATATCGATTTAAAAGAAACCAAAAAGGAAACCGCTATTTAATACACCGTAAAACCAACGCGCTTCACACACATTCTCAAACTCTTATTGATCATACGTATATTTATAACAGCAACTAAGTAACATGTGTACTGGGCAGGAATGGAAAAGTTTATACTATTATACTATTTGAGAAAAAATGTAAAAAATACTTCTGAAAAATATATAGAAATAAAGAAAGTACATTTGCCAATGGAAATTTAGAAACCGAAAAGGACTTATTAAGTAAGCCAGTTGCAGCCAAGGGCTGGTTTTCGAGTCATATACCAACAAAGTTCGCGAGGAATGCCACGAAGTAATAGAAAATTGCAAAATAATAAGAAACTGTGAAATGGTAAGACTTTCTGAGATCTTTCATTTGTTTTTTTTTTACTTGTCTTATTAACACCAATTACAGCAATAATAAAATGAGCTAAGGCCTGGTTAATGTTAACATGGTTAACAATTTAAGTTTCGTTTTTTTTCCTGCAAATTTTGGCGCTGGGACTACTTCAAGTTTTTACAAGTTTTCAATGCTTTTATAAAATATCTTAAATGAATTTTTGCTTTTTGTAAATGTTTTCACTGTTGCATTTGTTTCATTTTTTGCAGTTAGTTAGAACTTTTATAAACTGTGTTTGTTTTTTTTAATTCAGTGGAGTTTTTAATTATACATATGAATATTTTTTTCTCTAAATTTTCGCATTTTTGCATCGATCACATCGATCATCGAACTGTTGAAACTGTTTAATATTGTCGTATCCTACGAGATTCCCCTCTAATTGTTATGTTTGTATATGCTTACAGTTCTTATGCGTTTGTTTTCGATCCGTTATTGTCTTTTGATTGTTCACAATATTTTGAGTTTTCCTACTGCTTATCGGTTTCGTAAACTATTTTGAATCAATTTTGAACTTTTACAAACATTTATGGGCCTTGTTATAGTAAAATTTGTTTGATATTTATGGTTTTCATAAGATATATCAACTTTGCTGCTTCACACATTGATAGCTTTTTGCGAGCTTTTGCACGGGTGGCATTTTTTTACACTTTTTGAGGTTTTGACAAATTTGTCAAACACTTTTAGGTTTCTGTTTTT
Source organism: Sturmia bella (assembly GCA_963662145.1). Lineage (NCBI taxonomy): Eukaryota > Metazoa > Arthropoda > Insecta > Diptera > Tachinidae > Sturmia > Sturmia bella. The sequence goes on along the minus strand of OY759172.1, from coordinate 15,624,767 downwards.
TCCTAATAAAGAGTTCATTAATAATAAAAAAAAGTGAACAAATTGTCTCACTTTTCACACTTTGCTATTTGTGTATTAAATCTCTTTTTCTGGGCTCTCTGATCAAATATTTATTTAGTGCAAATATTGCTTATAGTCTAAACATATGGCAAAAATATTGGCCACTATTTTCTTTTCCTTATTTGACTGGTGTCTCAACAAACCAAAGTGTTCAAATATTTGAGCATAGTTCGAGCGTAAAACAAAATATATTATATTAAGTGCTGCCACAATAAGCTATAAAACCAATTTAAGAAGGACACAGGTTACTAGTTAAGCTAGAAAATAAGAAATAATAATAAAAATTTTGGGTGATTAATAAGTTAAATAAAGACCGAAAAAGTAAATTAAACGATTGGTATCTTGAGTGGTTTAAGTACAGCTGCAATCATCTAGTCTATCTTTACCATAAGCAGAGTTCGAAACCAGTTTCTATGCTGACGAGTATTGTGGAGTATTGTGCGCAACATCTAGTTGGAAAGGTTGCACACTTTGAAAATATTAGCAGCTGCAGATAACTTGAACTTTAAAACCATTTAAACAACGGGGAACCAAATTGAAAGAGCTTTGGTAAGCTCATTTTGGAGCTGACAACAAGCCTAGCGGCTCAGAAACATCTGGATACCTTTATTGTTCAATATTAATCAAATTAATAGCATTTAATTAAACAGAACGTTAAACCTTAATAAAAGACTTAAAACCAAAAATCTTTCGCAACAAAAATTGATACAATAAAAATATTAAAAGTAAAAGTAAAGTACTATGTTATTATAAAGCACCAAGATTAACAATACAATAAAACAACAGCAAACTTCAAAAGATTAGATTTTATTTGATACACCTCAAAGCAAACATCAGCAGAATAAATATTTTATTTAAAAGTTTCATTAACGCAATCATAGTTTAAGAAATCTATATGGTTATCTAAATAAATTTCTCATTTTCCCATCCCTGGCACTAAGTCTTCACCAAGTAATTGCTTTGTTTTTGTGGGTGGATGTGTCTTTTTTTTGTCTTTTTTTTTTTGTCAATTTTTGTAGTTGTTTCGGTGTTTATACAAAAAAAAGTGAATAACAACAATTACAATCGTCATTAATTTGCAAACATGAAACGGTATTTTTTTTTAAGTACATTTCTTTTACTCATACTTATAATTTTAACAATGGTCTTATAATCGCCTTTTTAACACTTGATATTTAAAAATATTATTTATATTTTTAGAGGTATAAATTGCTTAAATCTGCATATATTTGTAATTAAGTTAAACGAGCTGATTTAGTTTGGAATAAAAAACCAGAGTTTAAATCATGTTGTGTTGATATAAATTTAAGACCAAAAAACAGATTTTTTAATGAAAACATTAAATTAATTGGGGATCTTAAATGGGGTTGCCTGTGTTAAAATGCCATGCATATTTTAATTAATTTAAATATGTAGGTGTTATTGTTGTCAAACAAAAAATATTAATTTATAATAACAACTCTTGAAAATAATACAAAAAACAAACCATTTGTTGACAAGTTTTGAAGAAAAAGTAATTGTTTGCCAATGTGCACGGGGGTACAAATTTTCAGATACGATGAGAGAATTTAGTAGCCAGGAAAAATTTGCAATTAATTTGAAAAATATTCTGATATGAAGATAGCAAGTCAGCTATTTTACATAGAGAAATGGAGAAAAGCTTTACATTTTACCTTTAATACACTGCACAGTGGGTATAAAAAAAAAGTTTGCAAATGTGCAGTTACTAAGCTCCGATTGGTCTGATTCTGATAAAGCATTATACATGTCGTCGAAAGAGGTTGAGGTTTGAACATTATGGCATGCAACAAGAATAAACCTTTTTATTTTGTTTGTTTTGGGTGCACTGGAATTCGCCGCACAGCACACAAAAACTACACATACTTTTTGTTAGTATCAAGTGATTTCAGTTGTCAGAGTCTGAATCTTTAATATTTGAAAGTCACATTTGTGCTTTAAACACTATCCCCCTAATTCATAAAAATTATTACAGGCTTATAAGACTGTTATTTGACATATTTGTATGGAAAATTTGTCAAATAAGAGCTTTAGAAAACTGTTATAATTTTTATGAATTAGACGGTATGAAACCAAAAAAATTTTATCACAAAATTTTTTCATCACCAAAAATTTTTGGTATAAAGTGACACCAACTTTTTTTGCAAACAAAGAAAAAAAAATTTACATCTGAAGAAGTAGAAAGTAATCACCGGTGCTACCAAGTTCAGCTTGTATAAATTCAACTTGGTAGCTGCTCAACAGACGTGGAATGGCGGTTCGACACCCGCCAGAGGTAAACGCAGGACTTTGCAGTATGGACTTAAATAAGCTAAACAGAAAGAAATGTGGGTATTTCCATGAAATGGTCCACCGTTAGTTAAAAAATCAAAACGCTCGCACATTTTTTTTAATCACAGAAAATTAAAAAAAAAAAACTATTGACATTTTATTATGTAAAAAAAAATTTTTAGCTTATAATAATTTTAAATGATGGTAAAAACTTCTGAATATATATGTTAAATTACAAAAATATGTATGAAGGTAAAAAGTGTCACGTGCGTAATGTAACGTGCGTAATCAGAAAATTTTTTTTTTTCTTAGCCAACCCATGCACACTTGTTTTTGAACAAACCATGACTGTAAAGGTCCATTAATAACCTTTATAAAAACATTTTTTCCGAAATAAAAATCTTCTACAATTCGCCTACTTTTGCAATATTTCATGCTGCTTACGTTTTTTGTCACGTGCATAAGTCACCTTTGATCGCATGGAACTTGGGTACCCGGTGCTCAATTTTCCAATATATATACTTTTTGGAAGGAACTCATCACATTAAATGTAACAATGGCAAAATTCCATTCAAAAATTCCAACCCATTTATATTTTTATAATATTCAAAACAATTAAACGTGCACAAATGTCACGTACGTAACCATGGAAACACCCATATATAATTATTTAAGTTAAAAAAAAAAAAAACAAAAAATGAATAAATTTTTTTTCGACTTTGCAATTTCGTAGCACCAGCAATATTTATGCCCGAATAAAGCCACCAAAATGGTGGCATCAATCTAAAAACTGTTATATTGATGAACTTTTTTCTATCAGTGCAGTTAGGTCCCGTGAACGCAACTAATGTAGCAGATACCTTTTGCAAATACATGTTTGCATAGTTTTCTTTTTTAATCTGCTATAATTGGCAATATCTTCCTTTAACATTTCTCAAATAAGTACTTTGGAGAATTCCACTAATTTCGTAATGAGTTTGCGAATAAATTAAATGAATTTTATTTATTTATCATTTGGCCAAAAATACATGTGTGAAAACGAACTCCTTAATTGCCTTTTAATGCTGCTTAGCATTTAAACGCTTATTGGGTTATCTCTTGATTTTCACACACAAATCGATGAATGCAATAAGTTAAAAGCATTTTGTTGAATAGAAACAAACATTTAATAATTCATAAGATTTGTTAATACATTTTTCCCATTGCTGCCACCACACACCAAAGCAATTGATTTTAACTGATTGTGCGTGTGTGTGTGTGTGTGTGTGTGTTTGTTATGCCTTCAACACGTGTTTATTGATCCGGTCTAAATTTTATTTCTTAATTTACATTTTGAAAAGCAAAAGAAAAAACTGGACTAAATTGATTTGGGTTTTATGTGAACAATATTAATTCAGTGTTGGCTTCAATTTCTTTTTCCCACATTATGGTGTTTGTTATAATCTATTTGTTGTAAGCTTAATAATATATTAAAATTAATATTTTTTTTTTTCTTTAAATTGAAATTTTGTGTTTTATGATTGCTAAAAGTTGCTGCTTGGTAATAATGAACAAAATTGCTCAAACAACAAACAAAAGAGTTTAAAGAAACAAAAATAAAATTATGTATGATTTTGTACAATGTTACAACAATACCAACAACAAAGCGCAAAAACAAAACAGCTTCAGGTTACAAAAAAAAAAAAAAAAAAACGAAAAAAAACCGTTGAAATTGCTCAGAGACCAAAGGTGATCAACACTGGGCTTTAAAACAAATTCGTTGTGGCGGTAGCATTTTATTTTCTGACTAATAATTTAAAGTTTGTGATTTAAAGGAAATGAACAAAATTATAGTTTCAAAAACACATTAAATTTATGCATGAAAATGAAATTTATTCAACGTTTCTGATTTGAGGTTATTTCATGTGTGAGAAAAGTTTTCAAAGAAAAACATTTTTAATTTGCTTTAGCCAGCTGCAAGGTAAAAGGCCTTAATTTAGCACATGTCTTACGAAAGCCAGGAACTGGTGTGAAACGAGTAGAAAAATATCACAAAATCTTTAATATCTTCATGCGATTGAAATCAGCTGCCACGTCACTAAATCAAATAAAATGCAGAGTAGAACATTATTTAAGGAAATTTGATGATGGTAATTAAGCCGACCGTTTTGACTGGCAACACAAGTAATGATAAACAGTCACTGTTTGTTCTTGAAGGTTTTTCATATCGGCATCTGCTTTAAATGTTATCAAATGTGAAACCAAATAATATGTAACACTTGAATTACAACCATATTGTCATGTTGAAATGAACCACCAGACAACCAACAGTGGCAAACAAATTGTAGAGGAACGCACACCAGCGCTCAACTGAAGCAATAGTGCTAATAAAAAAAAAGTAAATAAATCCACGCGCAGCCACCATATTCAATTGATACATTATGGGCCTTCACAAAAATCATTGTTATTTCAGATTCTTTTTTTGGGATTTTTATTTTAGAGCTTTGTTAAGTACGAGATTTCTAAGGAGACTGTGTGGGGCGCTAACAGGCCACTATACCTGCAAGAAGCCTCTATACAGAATGATACTATCCAGTACGGCAACCTGCAGATTTTGCGGAGAAGAAGAGGAGACAATGAAACACTTGATTATTGAATGTGTGGCACTAAGCCACAGAAGACACCGGCTGTTGCAGGCCTATACATTGGGTTCACAGGAATTGCAAGAGCTTCCACAGAAGGAGCTAATACTGCTTCTTAAGGTATTAAACTCGTGAGGGACAAAGGGTTGCACAATATCTCATCTATGGTCGCAGTGCAAAGGGCCATCCTGGGCCAACCTAGTAATACAATACAATAAGTACGAGATTTTCAAGAAGCTGCTGCATACAGCTTATTACAATTTTATTAAGAATTTTAAATTACACCAGCTTAATAGTGCTCTTAAATATATTTGCAATACAACTGTTATTTCTGAAGTTATTTAAAGCATTAATTTAAATTTAAATGCATTAATTCAGGTTCAAAAATAGACCCCCCAAATGCTTGCTGTGTTTTTCGGCCGTCTATATGCCGTCGACATTTCGTTGATGCCAATGAACTCATCAGTAGACTCGAAAAATTCTTAAAAGAATGTTTGAAACTCAACCAGTTATTCCATAATTCCGAGCAACAAAATGAGAATCAGAAATTTTCAAAAAATATATAAAAAAATTGTTTGAACAATTGTGATTCTCATTTTGTTCATGAGAATTTTGGAATAAATTTAAATTTTAATAAAATTAAATTTTTCGCGTCTACCGACAACGAAATGTCGCCAGCATATAGATGGTTGAAAAAGACAGAAAACATTAGAGGATATTTTTTAGACCTAAAATAATAAATTTGCTTTTTTTTACTTGCTGTTCCATAACGAAAGCACCTAAAAATAGTAGCACACTTTAACTTTTTGTTTGGTTTTACAAATTTTGTAATGAAATTGAATACATCGGTAAAAAGCTTAGGATAAGATGTTCGCAGCAGTCTTTTTCAGTTCCTATATATTAGAATAAAAAATAAAATAACTCTCAAAACAGACTACCAAAAGAATATGAAATAAAAATAGCTTTTGTTGTAAGGGAAAACATTTTTTCGTTTGTTACATATTTTATTGGTTGTTAGTTTGATTTTACTTCCTGAAAATTGAGAAAGATTTTGTGCTGTAGAAAAATTGTATTGTTCAATATTTTTAAAGATATTCCTGGTCATCAGCACGTTGATCATTAGCACCGAAATGGAACTACACTAAAGCCCCGACTTGCGTCGTTCCGATTTGCGTCGTTTCGATTTGCGTCGCTTTTTAAAACTGGCAAAATTCGATTTGCGTCATTGCGATTTCAAGTTGCGTCGTTTTGACCCCGATTTGCGTCGCTAAATATGGTAACATTTTTTACTGCATCATTGTGGATTACCATTTTTAGCATTTGTAGTGTAGTATGTATTTAGCATCTTGAATTCATTAGTTTTTACAACTTCTGGCAACAACAATCGTCACCTGCACGTTAAGAAATTTTCAAATTGCGTGAAAAAAGGGGAATTCCCTTTTCTTTTTTTTTTATAAGTGGTGCTAAGAGCAGCTGTCTGGTTATGGTAACAATTTAGTGTGTGATTCACCAGAATAGGCCTTAAGGACGTAAAACATGAGTCAAAGTAAAAGAAAAGTCTGGAATTAAAATTGGACGTAATAAAACGTTTTAAATCGGGAGAAAAGGCTGCTTTGTTTTAAATATTTTCCCCAAAAAATTAAATTTCAGTGCATTTATATAGAAAAAAGTGATTCGATTTGCGTCGCATTTCTCCGGTCCCCATTAACAACGCAAGTCGGGGCTCTAGTGTATTGTTTACTGTTTTGAAGCAGCAAGTTCGGAATTATTTGTAAGCTGATGATCATCGGGGTGGACGTGAAACAGCCAATATACTTTTCTTATTTTTACAAATTTTAATCAACTTAATTTAAAATAGTAACGAATTTTACTGTTTAAATTAATTAGCGATTGTATATCCTAAAAGTGGGACTATAAATTTAAATTAAAATCATTTTTTTTATCATATTTTGTGAACATTTTCCCCTCTAGTGTTAAAATTAAAAACTTGTTTGCCATTCATAACATAGATTTTGTCTGTTTGTTTATTTTTTTCTACAAATAGAGAACTCTACTCGCAAAGTTCATATATATGTATATATATATGTACATATATAAATCATAAAAAACTAATTAATCAAAAAGTGTGGTTTATTCAGCAGACTTCATAATTTTTGAAATGTTAATTATAATGTAAAAAAAAAGTGTAAAATAATATTATTGTTGTTTGCTTGATTTACATAAAACGAAAGAAATACAACGTTTTTCCTTTCCCCCAAAAATACAGCATTGAATTATAATTAAGTCATTAATTACAAACAATTTTACCAACATATTTCATAAAATATAAAATAATTTTGTTTGTTTTGGGTGCGAATTCTAATTTTATTTTCTATTTGAAGTTTTGTCATTGTTTTAATTTCTGTTTGGTTCTTGTTTGGGGTGATTGATGTCCTTGACTTAATTAAAATGAAATAACAATTAACTAATTTTTATTTTAGGAAATGTGTGCTGCTTTAAACTGGCCATCCGGTTTTTAAAGAAGAATCTTTTTATTTTTTTTTTTCTTAAACAATATTATGCAATAAGTAAAGGGGTATTTAAAAAAATAGCTGCTTCTTTAAGCACAACCACTTCCAAAAAGGTTATTTGTTTTTTTTTTTTAGAAAAAAATTCAATAAAAATTGTTGTTCTCTCAAAAGTATATTTGTCAATTGCTTTTAACATATTTTTAATTAAAACAATTCTTTGTTTTTTGTTTTTTAATTGTTTATTATCTAATGCGGAGAGTGATTTGTTTTCTTATATTTGCTTAATCTGCCGTTATTTCGGCAAAATGTCGCATTTTTAAGAATTCTACATAAAATATTTTTAAACATAAAAATGTTATTTGGCAACAGCTAACAGTGATCGATTCGTGTGGCCATACTGGCGCATGAGCCAACATGCAACCCTGATACAACTAATAAAGTAACCTCTTCCGTACAGTAACAGCAAAGTTAAGAGAAATAAAATGAATTTTGAATGTTTTTAAGTTTCTTCTTTAGCTGGTGAGGCCTAACTTCTTTCTATGTCAATAAAAATGCATTTGATTTTTATTACATATTTTATCCCGACGTTTCGTGAATTTTATGTTCACTTCTTCAGGGGATGTGTCTATTTATTAATACCAAAAAAGAGAAAACAACAACATCAATATTACATTTAAACAATTATAACAACATAGAAGTTTTATATCAAAGTTGACTTACACTTAGTTCGTTTACATTAGTTGGTATCGGTAAAAATTTGCTATTGGAATATTGCACGTATTTTAAACATTTTGTTTTTGTACAGCCTTAGAAAATTGTCAAAGAGGCACTACTGCTCCAAATTTTACAGCATTTACAGAAAAAGGATGAACAGATTTACACTGTTTTGCTTTCTTGTGCTGGCCGCCTTTTACCTCTGTGTGCTCTTGATATCTTTACGAAGTCAGATAATTAAAAATTCAAACAATGAGACTGACAGAATTTTTTTTTCGCTGTTTGTGGAAATTTTAACCATAAAGCTCTAAACACGTAGACGACAGCAGACTGCAAATGCTGCCAACTTCAAGAGCAGCCAACTTCAAATGCTGCTCTGAAGTCGGCTTCATAATTATTTTGAAGACAGCAACAACATAGTAATCAATCAGCTGGTGTGTAAATCAATTTCGAATTTTTATAAATATTACAAATTCAAAGTTTAAAAATATAAAAAATGAGCGAAGAAAATTTAGCGAATTTTATCACAACATTTGTTAAAATAACAAGACTACAACTGAAGTGTATAAAGCCCATAAGACGAATAGTACAAGAAACCGAAGATGGTGGGTTCGCCCAGTAAATATAACCCGTGATGAGGAGGGCATTTACAAAACATGTGAACAACAGCTCAAGGAAAAAGATGAAGAAGACTTTTTCAAAGTACCCAGGATGAAAATTAAATAAAATATCACAAAAAATTACCTCAACCGAAAAATATTGCTTTGATATTGAAAATGAACAGCTGTGTATTTTAGCAATGCTAATTTCAGGGATGCCGTATTTCTTATTTCATATGAATAAAATTGAAAATATTGATGAAAAATGTAATAATATCACGAAAGAACTATAAAAACACATACATTTATTTAATGTTCTTTTGTGTTTAATATTAAAAAAAAAGTTTTTTGTTCTAATTTGTCCAATTTATATACATAATGGCAACACTATATTTGCTTATTTGCTGCCCGTCAAAATAGAAAATAGCCTAAGTTGGCAGCAGCAGCAAATGCTATTGTGCAGTCGTACTGCCCTGCTGCCGTCAAAATAATCGTTTTCATTTAAACACATGCATTTTATTTTTGACATATTGCTGCTTGCTGTCTGCTGTCGTCTATGTGTTTACAGCTTAACGCTGCCAGCGACTTGCAGCATTCCTGATCGAATGAATCGCATGACGAATGCTGGTTATTGGTTGTTTGTTTTGCTTTTGTTCTCTACTGTGTTTACTCAATAGCTCCTTCGATCCTGAATGCCGTAACATGGCCGCTGTTGATCATATTTTTCATTTTTGAGATGCCACAAATTGTTTTGCTTTAAATTTGCCTTTAATGAGAAGGATTAACTAAACAATCATTTTGCCATACACATTGTTAAGCCGAACTCCATCAAATGGAAATTGTTGTAAACATTTCTCTAAATGCTTTCAAACATGTTGAGAAAGAAATAATGGCTGCGGTGCTTTTGTACAAATTATAAGCCCTTGTTTACTTCATTAACCATTTAAAGGCTTAAAGCGTTACTTTTCCACAAAATCATATACTTTCAAATGCCGCTTGGCAATTTCTACAATTTGGCTTAAGAAACAAAAAAACATTTTCAAAACTAAACAAAAAAATAGCAGCCAATAAAACAAGCTTATTTAATTAAATAAAAAGTAAGAGTATAAAATAAAATTGCCACCAGCTACGTACTGGCTGGCAATTCCCAGCAAAGATTGTAAATTTGACAAGAAATCGCCTGCTTAAAGGTGCTTAAAAATTTATCAAAATTCAGATCATTTAATCAAAATCCATTTTAATTTTACAAATTATTTGAAAATTTAATATCTATAACAAAGGATTATTTTTTATTTTATTTGCCTTTTATGGCCGAAATTCGTTTAATTTAATTTTATAACTTAATTTTCTACAAACAAATCTCAAAGAAAGCGAAAGTTTTTTTTTTGTTTTGTTAAATTTATGATAAATATTTTAGCAAAGAAAGTTAAATAAATCTTAACGAAAAAGCAAATTTATTAAACAGAATTTAATTAATTATTTATTTAAAATAAAGCAAAATAAAGTTTTTATAAGTCAGGGAAATTAATAAATTTAAAAACTTGTGTGACCGTGAGAGAAAGTAGACCTTGACATGTGAGCCAATCTTGTAGATTTACTATAATAATTTGTATTAGGATTTGTCAAAAACTTATAACATAAAAAAACTTAATCATAAAAATTATAACAGGTTTATAAAGCTCTTATTTGACAGATTTTCCATACAAATATGTCAAATAACAATCTTATAAGCCTGTAATAATTTTTATGAATTAGGAGGCAAATGTATAAATGTGTTGTCAAAGAGCACAATTAATACGACTTCATTGTTATCAGAAATTTATGTAATTTTTTGAAGAGAAAATATTAAGAGAACCACTGACTGCTGCTTAAAACCATCATACAATTAGTTACAACCTGGTTTCGCAGCCACTTGGTTGCTGATGATCGTCGTAGGGCATGTGAAACAGCCAGTCAATAAGTCATTTACTTCATTTGTTTCGTCTTCCTAAACGAAAAAGTTTGATCACTACAATTTTAGCACAACAAAAAAAATCTTTCTCAACTCTAAGGCAGTAGAATCAAACTCAAAACCTGAGTTTAAGCTACCGAGTTCTAAAAATTAAAAAAAAAATATTTGCTCAAGTTTAATTGCTGGTACACAAAACTGCACTTAATAGAAATGGAAGTTTGGAGTTTTTATAATAAAAACTCCATTCAGAAATGGAGTTTTTATTCATGCACATCGATTAGTAAATACTTATTTTTTTCTAGATAAAGCTAATGTACCCGCAGGTATAAAAGGAATAGTATATATTGATAGGCCCGTGTGTGTGACACCCGTTAGACTCTAACTTTATATGGAATTATTATTTGCTGTTGTAGCGGCCAGGTAACTCCATATGCACTGATAATTTCGGTTTTCTATTTTGTACAGCTCAAAAGTTAAAGCTAATTTTTAAGCAAAAGGGTGCCTCCTTGTATTGAGAAATATTTAAGTTTTAAATTTGTAGTTTTTGTTGCTGTGGAGGCCTGGCATCTAGATATGTTGTGCGAATTTCTAGTTTCTATCCCTTACAGCTCAAAAATGGCAGCTAATTTTCAAACTATTGGCTGCCCCCATACACTTAACCTTGTTTAAATTTCAACTTTTTGTTATTTTTTAAATTTATTCCCGCAGAAGCCTAGTAATTGCATATTCTGTGCAAATTCCAACTTTCCATCCCTTAGGATTCAAAAGTTACTTTTCAGTTTCTACAGGGGGGCACCCGGTCATTTTTAGGCGTTTGTTGTTTTTCAAATTTCGTTTGTAGGGTTTATGTAGTTTCATATGCTGTCAATTTTTCAGTTCAGTATCCCTTAGGGCTCGAAAATTACTACTAATTTTCACAGTCTCTTGTATGGGAGCACTCTTTAGTTTTCAATTGTTTGCTGGTGTTGGTACTTATTGCAGTAGCGGCCACGTGACCACTTGTCCTAAGAAAATTTCAGCTCTATAGATTTTATTGCTTTGAAGAATGAGTGCTGTGTTGGACTGTCAAATGGACAGCAAAGTCTCAGTAGTGTTTTGGGTTTCATAGAGTGAAAATGTGAGCGTAAAAACAATTGCTAAGAACTTCATCAAGCTTAAGTTTGATTTTAATTCCTAAAAATTGAGAAACTTTTTTTTTTGTGATAAAATTGAAGCAATCAACATTTTTAAAGAAGACAAGAAGAGTAAAACTAAAGATTTACTCTCTGGGGTACATACCAGGACTGTTTCAAGTCCACCACGACGCTCTTCAGCAAGCACCCAAATTGCTTCGAAAAGGAAATATTGGTGTCTATTGTATTTAATATATATGTAAGTGGCTGAACATGAGAATTTTTTTTATGTTGGTAACATGTGCATTTTTGTGTGCTTAAACATTGAAATAAATGATTGAAAATAATCTTCTTCTCCTGGAGAGAAATGTAATAAAATTCATTATTATATAATTTTTGATAGGTTCCAAGTCCACTCCAAAGGTGCCTACTTATTTTTTAAATACTACTCAAATAAATTTAACAGCTAGTTGAACCACCTGCTGTTTCAAAGTCGTGCTTCTAGAAAACGTTTAGGTGGTAGTGTTAGAATTGTGAAATTTAGCACGGTTAGAAGTGTTGCGACCTCGAAACCAAAGGTTACCCATGTAGCCTTAAAATGTTACTTTTTTGACCATATTAGCTTTTGAAAAAACGGCTTGATATTGAGACTATTACAGCCTCATTCAATAAAGTAAAATAATAATAAAATAAGAGTTTAAAATACTAACAATTGATCCAGAAGTAAATTAATAAATGTAGTTTATAAAATTCTTTTTTTCTAATACATTCAATATAATGAAAATCTTTCTTTAATTAATAATGTGAAAATAATTGTTTAATAGTAAATTATACAGCATTATTGTAGTACAAACTAGCATAAACAGAAACATTTAGAAACATCTTTTATGACAGCAACATAAAGTAATTTAAAGCTGACATTTAGCATTAATTCACCTTCAAAATATTTATCATAATCAAACTGTTGCTGTTGGTTGTTTGTTTTTTTTTGTTTTTCATAAACATTTGATTAAAAATCACATAAAAATACATCTCACCAACATAAAAGTAACTGATGGGTGACATGAAGTTGTTGCCACATTAACTTGATTGTTAGAAACAATCATCATCAGATAAATAAAAAGGCGGACAGGCGTACAAAGCCAGCAGACATTGTACACCGCTTTCAAAAAAAAAACCCCCCCTAAAAAACTCTTAAATTACAACCAGAGCAAGTTGGCATAAATAAAGAAATTTCATCAAGAGTTTAAAGTGAAACAAAACTTTGCTACACATACTACCTACAGAAAATATGAAAAAATAAATTAGTTTTGTCATTCCATCATTAATATGAATATAATTTATGGTGTGTAAATGAGTTGGTAAAACTAGACTTTGTTTAATGTTTTGCTTTTTTTTTTGTCACAGAATAAAAATTTATTCGTTTTTTGCATTAATAAATAAAAAAAAAAAATTTTTTTTTGCTAGAAACTTGCTCTTCAGAGGTTGATAACAAATACTTGGAGCGAATAACAAACAAAACCTTTAGAGCGTTGAAACAAACAACAAAAAAATCTAAACAAACACAAAAGACTTGAGAAACAAACTTTGAAAGTTGAACATGTCACACATCGCAGCGTCACACACAAACCTACTTTATATTATACATATGTATATTTAGCTGTGATTAGAGGGGGTCTGGTTTGTTATTAACAAACCTATCTCTTTTTTTTTTGTTGTTGTTCAGTTTTGTGAATTGTTGTTGGTGTGTTGCTTGGTTTTTATAAATCACAGTGGGTATTGGCATAAAAAAGTAAGAAATTTCAAGGTACTTAAATTTTTGTTAAATTCGTGTTCAAAAAGTTTCACTTATTTGTGTGCTAAAATAGTATTTTTTGGGTAAACGAGATTTTATGAGCTTATTGCAAATGCTTAGAGTGAATGTGTACTAGTGAAATTGGTTTTTGTTACATCACACATATTTTCTAAGTCAGGCAAGGATTTCAGATTGAACTTGTTGGTTCAAAGAAAGTAGATATTACTATTACATTTTTATTCACAAAATACTTAATGTACACCAATGTCTAGCTGCTTCAGCTCACAGTCGATTGCCGATTAGTTTTTTAGGTTTATTATCGTTTAACTGCCTTCATTGGATATTTTTTGTGAAAGTATTTTATAGCTTATATATTTATTTGAGCTTAAGGTCTTTTTGAAATTTGAGTATTTATTTTTGTCAATATTTCGCTCTCCTTCGGATAGCTTCTTCAGGGCAATTATTATGATTATTGTCCTGAAGAAGCTATCCGAAGAAGAGCGAAATATTGACAAAAATAAATACTCAATTTTCAAAAAGACCTTAAGCTCAAATAAATATATAAAATATAAGAAAAAAAGAGGTCAAATAACTAAATATTAAAAGTATTTTATAGCTGTACGTGGTCCGAAATCGTATAAAAATTACTCTATATAAAAAGACTTTTACATAAAAAGACTGTACCCTGTAATAGCCCCCCTTCAATTACTTGAGCATTCACAAAACCCCAAATGTGACAATTTTGTCTATTAACATACCAACTGCGTGAGAAATGTGCTTCACCACTGAAGAAAATTTTGTTCGAAAAATTTCCGTCTACCGGTTGTTGTTCAAGCAGCCATTTCACGCATCTACGACGCTGTGAATGGTCAGCTGGCATCAGTTGTTGCATGAGCTGGACTTTATAACGATGTAGGTATAGATCTAAATGCAAAATATGCCATAGTGTGCCGTAAGACAGTCCTAATTGCTGACAGCGACGAGGAATCGACACATTCTTCTGCTGGTCTTCGGCAACACTTTCATTTACAGCAGCGATATTTTCAGCGTAACGAGCGAAACGATGATGCACAGGCCTTACAATATTTGTTATCGCTCCAGTCTCCCCAAATTTCTTCACAATTTTGCCAATTGCTTGCGTAGTTGGCTGATTATGTTAACCATAATCTCCTCTTACAGCACGATAAGTGGCTGTGGCAGACAGAATCACTGTTCACAAAAATGTTTTGTATGTTTTGATAATTTTTATGCGTTGTGTGATAGTCAAGCGATTTATTTTCGTCAATGTCAGACTTTCAACTTAGAAGAAACAATTGGTTTAGCAACTTAGTTTAACAGAATGTTGAATTCCAGTCCTTTACTTTTGAAACCACCAAAATGGATAATCCGTTACTTTGCAATGTTCTCGAGATTGTAACATCAAGTATGCTTCGTATATATTGACAAGTAAAAATAAAAATAATGTGAGGGTAGTGACCTAGAAGGTAATCTTGGTTGCAAGTTCGGCTCTTAAATAGTCTTATAATAGATTAATCTGGAGCTGATGGTTTGATTTAAAACCTAAACATTTGCTTTAATCAGTGCTAAAGAAATCATATGATCGCTAAAATTTTCAATGTGATTTTCTGTTATTCGGCCCATTGTGCTCTTTTTTTTGTTTTTTGATTAAAAGATTTATTTCCCCATATGATTTCCATATTCTTCTATATTTGAATGCCAGCCAGCCATCCAGTCAGCATTTGTTTTTCACAGTTATCATTCATTATTATTTGCTCATTTCGGAGCATCACGTTGTCATCTCTGCTTTCTGGTAGTACTTAAAAAAAAACATTTGTTTTTAGCTTTGTGAACGTACGTACGTGTGTGTGTGTGTGTGTGTGTGTGTGTTGCTTAATGATTTCTAGACTATTATGAATATTAAAATATCTGCAAATGATAAATGATCATGTTGTTTTGGATGACATTCTATTGGCACGTTCTCATTATTCTGGTGCTGCAAGAGATGTGATTGTAAAAGAAGCATAATTTTTCTTGCCTAAAATCGTAGATGCTTACAAATGCGCCAAACTGTGTTGCCATATATTTAAGAAACGAACAAACAAAAGAAAAAACCATTTTCGTTTTTCTTGCCGTATTTTTTGTTTGTTTTGTGCACTTTCGATTTCTAGTAAATTAATTAACAACTCGTGCAAACATGTCATTGCAACTACATCTTAAACATTTATGCTGCTCCAGTGAACTTTGACAGGCGTTTAAGTCGTAAGCGTTGGTCCATATAATTTCAATTTGTTTGTAATGACAACAAAAAAAAAAAAACTTTGCTGAAATACAAACGAAACAAAAAACCTTAATTACATTGACAGAAAAACAAGTTTCTTTTTAAATTTTTTGTTATTGAAATGATTCTTCGAGTAGTCATTTGAATTGTAGTGACAAAAAAAAAAAATATGAAATTATTTATGGTATTGCCTAATTTTTGTTTGTTCATTGTTCGCTGTGCATTATTGCCAACTTATTGTCCAAGAGGACAAATAGTATTAACAAGGTTTTGTTTAAAATGTAACTAATTTATATTAAAGGGCTGTGCACAGTTTCATTTGAAGGTCATGTGAAAACAAAAACTTTTGGTGTAAAATAAAAGTGACTCAATTGTCATGCGAGCGGTAGGAAGTAACGCTTTAAGATATGCAGATATGAGAGATGTAACAAGACAAGGTGTTGAATGGCGAGCATATACATATTTTTAATATTATTGCTGCTCTAATGGATAACGGCTGTACGCTAATTAAGTGGAAGGTTTTGTAATTTGATATGATTGATGACCCGGAATACATTGAAATATTTCCGCTTAGTTCAAACGGTGGCATTTGGTTTTGTTGGCAATTAAAATTGGTAACGTGCGGTAGCAGGTGTTACATTGTTTCAATGCTGGCAGCATTGTTATGTAAGATTTGTTCAATATCTTCGACCTATTTAAACAAAGACATAAAAAAATTTATGGGTGAGGAAAAGCCAACAAGTAGCAATTATGATAAGCCACCCAACGGTGCTTTAGGCTATAGTCATATAGGGTGTCCACCGGGAAGGTAGTAGCATACTTTGTTTTGTTTATAATTTTTGATTAAATGAAAGAGAATAGATCTTATATTGAAATAAGTTTTATCAAAAGTCGGCAATTGTGTATGGAATATCAATATCAGATAAATGCGAACCCTTTTTAGCACATTTTTCACTACATTCTTATACATTTTATGTGGTATTTTACGAATATTATGCCTGAGCTGCTTCAGAGTTTCTGTTTTGTTTGCATAAATGTTGCCTTTCAGATATCCCCGCAAAAGTCAAATGAGATGAGCGTGGATGGCGAACAATATCATAAGTTCTGCAAATAAGTTGTTGTGGCAAGGGGTCTTGCAGTAATTCTGCTGTATGCCATGTGGCATCGTCTGGTTGATACCACATGTTACTCAAGCCCAAATCCTGTATTTGCGGCGTTATCGCCCACTATCCACAGTTACCGTTGCGCCGTTTTCTGTTTCAAGGAAGTAAGATCTAATGGTTGCCCCTGACCGAATTGCACACCAGACTGTCACTTTCAATGGCTGCAAATGCGATTAATGAATAGTTTGAGGAAACATAAGCAATTGTCGAAGCACTTTTATCACTCTGCTTCAGGTATCACCAAGACATGCATTCTTAATGCAGCAACCGCTTCATCAGGTGTCGAAAAACGTTGACCTCTTAGTCTGCTTTGTTTTTTTTTAGTTAGTACGTGAATAAAAAAGGCCACTTAGTGCCAAGTCAGGACCACACGGTTGAGTCATCAAATCGATGTTTTGGGTGCTACAAACTGCAGTTGTTCGAGCCAATGTGCGAGAGCTCTCATTAGCGTGGTAAAGAGTGATCCGTTTTCGGCGGTTGGTTTTCCTGATTTCTTGAAAGACAACTGTCAAAAAAAAAAAATTAAAATAATGTGTAGCTTTATTTGGTTTAATAATTGAGCTCAAGGTCACTTTATTTTCAATAAATATACTTTCTATTTATGGTTAAATCACTCAATATTTTGATACGCCTTTGTGTATCATCTTCTTCAGGAAAATGTGTTTTCTAATATTTTATAAATTTTCAAATTTCAAAACAAATCTTAATGACAAAATAATTGAAAAATAAAAAAGGTTTTACATACATAAATAGGCTTTACATACATACTTATTATCTATACAATTATATAACTATACTAATTCAATTAGTTTGTCATTAAGATTAGTTTTGAAATTTGAAAATTTATAAAATATTAGAAAACACATTTTCCTGAAGAAGATGATACACAAAGGCGTATCAAAATATTGAATAATTTAACCATAAATAGAAAGTATATTTATTGAAAATAAAGTGACCTTGAGCTCAATTATTAAACCAAAAAGTTAAATAAAAAAACGGTCGAAGAACGAGTATCCAGAAAATAATGTGTACCACTCAAAACTGACGGGTTGGCGTTGTTCTAGTGGAACGGTTGCCAAGTTTCTTCTTTTTCCCAAAAAATAGGTGATCTTTTGATTGGAAGTGCTTCATACGTGTACAAGTGTTGTTGCATTTGGCTCCTCTTGAAACACTCATTCACTTTCGTGCTCATACGCATAAGTCCGCATCTCATTACTACGTCACGATATCAAAAAAAAAAAAAATGTTTCGAAGCACTGCATTCTTATTTTTTGAGCAGTTCTTTTGACCAATCGATACGAGTCTCATTTTGAGTGAATTACAAATTGTGTGGGATCCAATGCAATAAATTTTTTTTACAGTCAAATGTTTATGCAACATTGAATATATACTAGTCCTACTAATGCCTAAGGTTGTGTCAATCTTACGACACCTCACAAGATGATCTTGCAATGTCAGTTCGGGCAAAGCATTAATGGTTCCTAGAAGAACAGCTGATTTTGGGCGACCTCTGAAAAATTCGTCTTGGCATGAACTACGACCAGGTAGTAGCATTTTATATCTGCTTAATTCAGATTCTGCTGCAATAATCAAAAGTAGTGCCGATTAATTTTAAATTCTTTACTTTGACAATCAATTACTAATCAGGAGTTGCCTGAAGAAGAATAATGTAATCATTACGACTCTATTTGAAAAAGAATGTAATTGATTTATAATCGTAATCAAAATTTAACAACTCTGCTTCGTGTCATTCATAACAAAAATATATGGGCGGACGTTTATGTCTCTCGGTTTTTGCCAAAGCATGTATTCTTATCTTGGTAAAGTTTTTGCCACTTTTGTCCCTTCCTCATGTGGCATCAAAGTACTGTGCGTCTTTAAGTGACTGGGCTTTTTCTGCAGAAAAAAAAAAATACTTTTAATTTGTAATTTACTTAGAAAAATATTACAATGATTGAGCTTGTTATAAAATTCAATGTGAATTGAAATTTCTCTTGCTGGTATTATGCCTGGCACTAGCAGTTCATAAAAAAAATTTAGAAAGTATTTTTTTTTTCTTTTTCATTACAATGACTTGGAATTTTGGTTGCATTATTTTTATTAGCGTTATTAGTGGCTTTTGGCAACAATGTTGTCTCATCGTCAAAACAAAACCTCAAACTTAAACAATTACTACAATTAGCGTTTGGACGTGTTGCAAGCGTTTTTACAAAATAATACGCGTGAAATGTGGACACCGAACAATTTACTACACAAATTTAACACTAAGTTATTGAGATATAAACACATGCAGTTATTTGTAAAACAATAAGTTTTTTTTTTGACTAAATAAAGTATGAAAGAGATAATTTTGAGAAACTAGAATATTAATATATTTTTAGATTTTTAGTTACCCGAAATTCAATTGTGTTCAAATGATTTCTTCTGAAGAAGGCCCATTTTGAAGAGTTCATATTTCATCCAAAAGCTGTTTATTTTTAAGAACCTGTTTTGAAAAACTTCCTTTAATGAAAGCGTATACATAATTTATCTGTTGGCAAAACTGTGCGATAAATTTATTGTTACATTATTATTTGTATTTGTATTTCTTTTTTTTTTTTTAGCTGAAATGGGTGGTTAATTGTTTTGTTTAAGGCTTGAAAATGAAAGTTTTTTTATTTATTGCATAAAAAATGCTTTCATTATGATAACTAGGCTTGCAACACCAACCAGTCAATATGTGTATACAAATTATTTGTTAAAAAAAAAGGAGAAAAAAAACCTTAAAATATACGAAATATTTGCACAAGTATTCTCATTAAATTCAGGAAATACATGCAGGTTTTTCTTTCCACCGCCACTTGTGTTTGTATTGAGCTTTTAAACAAGTTTTGAAAAAGAAAAAAATCTTTTTACTTTAATTTGTTTTGGCAATTCAACGCCCTTGCGACCTAAATTGCTTTAACTTGTAAAACATGCCATTAAATATAGTTAAACCTTTACAATTTTGCCAATAAGTCGATAAGAAATAATTTACAAAAAAAAAATGCGAAATGCAGTTAAGAGACAATATTGATTTATAAATAATTGTTATCTTTAGATAAAATGTTAAAACATTTAAGTGTTTGATAAATCTCGTGTAGAAAACAATGCAGAATAAATATCAGAGTTTTAAGCAGCAGGAGTGTAAATAATTAAATGTGAAAATATCGAAGGAAACACAAAAGACTTAAGCAACATACACATAAATCTTAGAGTGCAGGGTGTCTGGTGGCAAATTTATATTTTTAAATGCGATTATTTGAAAAATGTTTGAGGAGAGGGGGGGGGGGGGTGCCCTTAGATTAATCGATTGTGCGGACTTATCAGTTACAATGACGGAGTGGTCAAGTGAGCACCGCACGTTTGCTGTGGAGACAGTTTTTAAGAGTAATGATTTTTACGTTTTTTATCCTCAACAATTTTGTTCAAAGTGCGGTATGTGGCGAATACGTGATAGACTGAGTGTAAATTGAATTGATTTGTAGGTGCAGGTCTTCCACGCAACTCCTTTGGCTATGAATGTCCCACAAACAGAGCCTAGTCAATTTTTAACGCCTCCCAAAAATATTGATTTTGTTGAAAGTAGTTTACGCGAAAATCTGCGACTTTCCATACGAAAAAGAGCATCTTTAGTAAGACTTCTAAGAGCCATTATTCAGCTCTGAGGTTCGATTGTTCTAAAATTCAAATCGTTCAAGAACTGAAATAAACTGACTTTGATTTACGCAAAAATGTTTGTGAAACGATATTCCAGCGTTTTCACTCTATGACTTCCATTTTTTGGAGCCATGAGGTTTTACTTAAGAGACCATCTTAACAAGCAAAAGTACTGTTAGTGACTCTCAAACCCTTTTATTCTGGACTAAAACATCAAAAGCTATTACATCGCCCCAGGGTAACGATTTGGTAAGTCTTATGCACGCTTGAGATAATTGGACTATTTTTATTGAAACACGATTACGAAATTCTTTTTGCCAGCCGGCGAACTCATTCAATATACTCCTTAGGCATATGATTTCATCAGGATGGGTTAGTTGCACATACAGATAAGGATTCGATACATTTTTTTCGGGAAAACTTTCCCCAGAAACTGATCAACTTTGGGAATATCCCATGGCCTCCAAGGCCACCTGACTTAGTTCCCATGGATGTTTATATGAGGTTCCCTCAAAGTGAGACTGTGAGACTGTTGATAGTGACAATCTCTAGTCTTTTGTAGTTTTTAAAAAAAAATATTCGTTGAGAAATTACTTCAATTGTACCAAGTTTACTGCAGCGTGTGGTGAAGAGCACAAGGCTCCGTTTTAAACAGTGTGTTGAACTCGGCGGAAGACATGTAGCTAATATACTCTTTAAAAACTGAAATCCACACTATCACTCTATCGTTCAATGCTCCTACTAAAACTGTCCAACAATTATTGCGTTTTTCATTGAATTCTGAAAATATAAATCTGCTACCACACATGCTGAATAAAAATATTGAATAAAATTCAAAAGACTTAAGCAGCATACACGTAAATGACAAACCGAGAAAATGTTGAACTAAAACAAAACACCTAAGCTGTACTTAAACTTTTAAAATATTAAGAAAAAAAAAAAGACTTGAGCATCATACATGCAAATGATAAATTTAGAAAATATAGAATTAAACTTAAAAAATATTGATGCAAACGGAAAGACTTAAGTAGCATACACGTAAATGACAAACTGAAATAATGTTGAAGGAAAATAAAATATTTAAACAGCATGCGCCGAAATTTTAAGGTTAGAAACCATTGACGGGAAATCAAAAACTTAGTGCCATTAAAAGTACTGATCCTTAATATCAAAATCATGCGTTTGATCGCATACTAAGCGAAATAAGATTGGTTTGGATTCCTCTATAACGTTATTTTATTCGAAGAATGACTCGAAAAGCCAGCAAATTTTATGTCGAAATCAAGGAATCCAATTTGAATTGAAATCGAGTGACTACATATCGATCGCTTATATTTTGCAGTTAAGCAGCATACGCATTAATAATAACGTTAGAAAATATGTAGGGAAAACTAAAGAATTAAGCAACATACGGCTAAATAATAAAGCATCTCTAAAAATATTAAAGGATAAGCAAAAGACTTAAGCAGCATGCGCATTTAACTATGGGGGTTTTTTTGTTGCTAGAAAATTTTCAGTACCTTGAGGCAACATTTTTTTTAAAAATATCAATTTTAGTAAAATTAATTTTAATTATTTATTCAAATAATTAATGCAAAAATAGCATTTGGTTAATCAAATAATCGCTGAATTTATGAGTGTTAATGTCAACTTCATTAGTAAGTTAATTTTCAAAGACAGACAAGCGTGCCAGCGGCAATCCATTAGTGCATTAACATCTCTTTCACATCAAATTTTGTAAATATTTTGTTCAAGTTCAATGTTTCGCTTTTTGTTATATTTTGTCTCCTTGATCTAATTACTTGTTCATAAATTATTGCATTTAAAGTCCATAACTAAAATAGGCAACAAAAATAAATGCATTTCCAATAAGGCTATAAATATTTTTAATTAAAAATTTAGAGTATATTGCTACCAAATAATATAAAATTCTCTCTTTAATATCTTTACAAACTGCACTTGACTACTGCCATCTATTCACTGCGTTTTGCATGCTCAAGCCAATTGATTGGTTTGATAGAGCATGTGATGATTTGAAACAAGTTTTATTAATTAAATTTCGGCTAAATTTTGTTTGAAACTTATTGCTTAAGGGATAGTTTGTTTTTTATTTTTCTTTTAATATTTTATATAGTTATGAATCTTTAATATATTTTTTTTTCTTTTTACAAAAAGCCGGGCATCCATAAATTACATTAAGTAGCAAATTATAATTTTTATAGGTTTTGTTTTAAAATAAATTAGTAATTAATTTACAATTCCAACTAATCAGAGTAACATTTCTACAAGCCAAGAAAAAAGCGAATGTCAGCCTTCAATCAGATAAAACACGTGGTATTTTCGGTATTTTAAAAACAAACAAAATCTTGACAGACGAAAACTTTTGTCACACATCTTTTTAAGTTTCAATTTAATTCTTTGATTTCTACACATATTCTCATAAAAATTATGACTTTTAATATTTCTTGAAATTGGCTTAAAATCAACTGCAAGATAATTTGTTTAGCAGTTGTCATTGAATGCACCTTGTAAAATGAGTCTATTCAAATTGTACGAAAATATGCCTTCAATGGATTAAACATTCAATTATTCACATTTGAATTTTTAAAGATCATTCATTAAAATCAAATGGCATTCAAAGTTAAAATGCACAATGACCGAAAATTTTAATTACAATGCATCTTTTTTGTTGTGTATGCGATCATTTACATTAGCAAAAGGCAAACAGTCTGGCCTTAAGAAATTAAAAAAAAATTTTTTTAACCAAAAACTTGAACTCGTATAAAAAGAGCAATAAAATTTTATGGAAAATACTTTTAGATAAAAATTTTTATTGTAGATTCACTAAGTATTTTTTTTTAATATTTTTTGAAAGTGTCTGTCTACTGACTGCAGATGTTTTCCCCATGGAAAACTGGAAGAATATGTCGCGAAAAATTCCAATTGTCGTTGGAGCTGATTTGTTTTTCTAAACTTTCAACTCAATTAAAAAAACATGGTCGGTGGTTTTTCTTGTATATGATGCAAATAAGACAAACTTAATTCATCTTTCTTCTCGAAGTTTCGTCTGCTATTTTCCAACTTCTTCAGGAGAGGTTTTTATTTCGATCTGGTAAAAAACATTTTCCCCCTTTTTTACATTAAAAAAAATACTATATTTAAGTGGTGATAAAATTATATTTCTGTAATAATTAATTGGTATATTTTAAAATAATTATTGGGTTTGTCATGATTTGACACAAAAAAAGTAACACAAATTAACTGCTGATTTTAAGCAATGAAAAAACGCTTCATTTACACCATTTGCAATAGCTGACAAGCTGATTGCTTGGAAAATAATTAACTACGTAAACAAACAAACAAGAAAAAAGCTGGCTTTTATGTGTGAATTAGATGTTATATTTTATTTTATAATACAAATTTTTAATAAGTTTATTTCTTTATCCTATTTGCTTCGACTTTTTTCATTTTAAATTAAAAGATTTCTTAAATTTCGAGCTTGAAGTCCTCGTTTGTTATTTTTAAATTCAATATCTTCTTGGAAGTTTTCCTGTGCTGACTACGTACCTCTGGAGTGATGGCACTCCATTTCTATTACTCGGACCACCTTTCTCCACATTAAGCACATATTTCAATGCAGATTTGTTCAGCTGGAAGTTTGTAATAATACTAAATGGAAAATTATATACATATTTACATATTTTCATAACTGGTAATTTGTTTCAACAACTTACGCCTTGTCAGCTAAATCAGAGGGATTATAATCATGTCTCAAGACAACTAGCTATATTGAGGCGGTTGCACAGACTCTTTGGTATTTGTGTTAAGTCTAGGGTTATGGCTTATTCTGATATTGTGAACCAGATCTCTACTAGAGGGCGCTGAAATCCCAAATGAAGTTGTGCTCTTAATGTGGCAAGCAAATCATTGAGAAAATTTTGAGGCCAGTTTCACGATTTCCAACCTATTCAAGCGTTCGCATAATTACATTTGAAAGAGAGCAAATTTCAAAATTTAATTTTGAAATTGTGTTAATTGTTTCGGCGCAAACGCACGAGCTGCTTCAATATCGATATTATAACTGCCATCAAAATTTCTTCAATGATTTACTTGCCACATTCAGAGCACAACTTCATTTGTGATTTCAGCGCCTTCTAGCAGAGATTTGGTTCATTACCATATCAGAATAACTCATAACCTTAGACTTAACACAAACATCTTTTGTTTTGAGATTCCTCCTCCATCACCAAAACGGTTGCAGTAATCCATTGTTTTTAGTTTTTATTTTTTGAAAAATATTTTTAATGACAAAAAAAACATGTCTCTCTTTCATTTAAAAAGTTGGTTGTACTAATTTGAACTTAGGTTGAGAGGATGGCAACACCAAATTCGAATCCGTTGGAGTTCATAATAACTTTTTATAGGAATTCGTGACGGAGAGTTCCCATTACGAGTGTTGTTCACTCGGAATTCATAATTAGGCTGATTGTCTTGTAAGCAGCTTTATAATAATTTTAGGAATTTCTGTCTTGTTGTGCGGTATGTATTTTTGGCAAATCCCACTTGTCTAGTATATTCTTTATGGCTAGTTGAGCCAGTATATTATTAAACAATGGTTTATAATATCAACTTTAACAATTAAATTGCTGACTAAATACAAATATTAAAAGAAAATCATTTATTTAATTTTATAGTCAAACTTTTTATGATACAATAATTGTCTTGATTACTTTATCCGATTTCAGTTTGATGTTTATTTAGTATAGAGGGTTTCAATGTTTATTGTGTTCTTAGAAGCTTATATTTCATTTGCTTTACTTTATACTTTTACATCCCTGCCTCATAATGCAATTTCACAAAATTCAAATCGTTTCATTTATAATTATCAATTTATATCTCAAATTTCTTAAACAGTTCATTGCATATTTTATTGATAATTTTACTGGCATTCACCGAAAGCCAATGAACTCCAGTTTTATAACCTGCTCTTGAATTCAAGGATATCGGCGACTCAGTGCAGCAACAAGATTCCTTAATATCCACATAACATCAGTATCGATGATCACTGCGATTGGGCAAAAAATATTCAACGCAAATGTTAAATAATTGCTGGTGGAAAAAGAAACAAGAAAAGAAGCTGCTGCAATTTTAAGAGTTGAAACTTGAAAACGAAAACGAAAAAATGGGGGGGGGGGAGGGGAAGTAATTGAAGCCATAAGCGGAGCAAAGTTAAGGAAAAAAGTTCACGGAAAAAACTGCCAAGTGCATTTAATTTAGGAAACCATTCAGTTCATAATATGGAGAGGGTATTAAAATGCCAAATTAACAGCGTTTACTTTTCAAAGTCACAAGGGCACCATCCAGTTGAAAGTCACCATTTAAAGACTCAGGTTTATAAAGTTGTTGAAAGTAAAGAATATTTTTATCAGTGTTAATTAACACAATTGTTAAAGAATATTAGATTTTTATTATAGTTTAACTTTTTAAACCTTTTTTTTTACAAGCAACTCACCTAACAATACTTGGCTGCTGCCATAAACTTTAGACATAAAGTCTGTTTAATGTTTGCTTAAAACGTATGTAAATTTTTATTGTGTTAATGTTTAACATTTTGCAGCTACATACTACATATTAAAGTAATGACCATTATTTAAATAAAGTTTTTGTACTTTTCTTATTGCTCGGGGCTGCTTTCTTGATACCAACAAAGTCATCGTCACCACCAATAACAAGGTGCGCCTTTGTTTATGGCTAAAACTATAACAATATCAGATGGTTTTTTATGGTCATAGTTAAAAGCTAAAAACAACAACAACTTGAAATTTTTTTTTTTAGAAATAAAATTTTAAATAAAAAACAAAACTTGTACTAAAACAACATTCACCAGCCACTCACACACACACACACACATACAGTTGTAAAAAATAAAATGAACATAAAACAAATTTTCTATTTTTTTCTTTAAAGGAAAATAATTTTCATACCCTGCACAACAAGTGTTAAGGGTTTATATACGTTTGTGATTCCATTTTAAACTTCCGCAATTTTCATGAATGATCCGGCTAGATCAGCTTCGTTAGCAAAGTCCATTAAGCAATGGTTTATCTGTGGACTGTTGAAATGTCCTTTCGAAGAACACTATTTGAATCAGAATCGCATATCGTGACAGGTGTTTGCTATTGAAGTTTCCTGAAATGGGCTTACAAATAGCCCATATTTGCATGTATGTACAGGGTGGCGCAAAGATAACCTTCCCATGTTTTTTGGCTATAATTAATTAAAAAAAAAAAAAAAATTAAAAACTTTGATTCTTCTTGTTGGATTAATTTTGCATCAAGTCGAGGATATGATGTCATATAAATGGCCGCCGCCACAGTTGATTGCCATTTGAGCCCTTTTTATAGCATTTTTCATCACATTTGCCAAAACTTCCGGCGATAGGTCCTCACGTTCTTGACGGATATTGTCTTTAAGAGCTGCAAGAGTCTGAGGCTTGTTGACATAAACCCGCGACTTCAAAAAGTCCCACAAAAAGAAGTCTGCAGCGGTCAAAGCAGGCAATTTTGCTGGCCAGTGCAAATCTCCAAAACGGGAGATTAGGCGCCCGGGAAATGCATCCTTCTGCATATCGGTTGTGGCACGTGCACTGTGGCCCGTAGCACCGTCCTGTTTAAACCACATGTTTTCCAATCCCAATTCATCAAGTTGCGGCAAAAAGAACTCGTTGATCATTGCTCTGTAGAGCTCACCATTCACAGTAACTGTTTGGCCCGCGACGTCTTCGAAGAAAAAAGGTCCAATGACTCCTCCAGCGAAAACAGCACACCATGCAGTGACTTTGAGCTTGTGCAATGGCTCTTCGTGGGTTACACGCGGATTTTTAGTGCCCCAGAAGCGTAAATTTTGTTTATTTACGTACCCGCTAAGATGGAAATTGGTCTCATCCCTCATCCAAAGTCACCGACCGATTATTGGTCAAATAAATGGTCACCAATATTCCGCGTTCTGGAGCAGTGTAGCGTAACATTGTTTATTAACGTGTATTTCGCATGTGTTTACTACACAAATGTCAAAACAGAACTGATATTAGGGGCCAATCTCAAAATTTATAGCATTTTCTGGTAGGAGGATTACTTTTGCGCCACCTTGTATATCAAAAACACCGGCCTTGAGCATCAAGAAAGGGTTTCTCAAAGTCTCAAAGGCATTATTGCCCATTAAGTTAGTTGTGGCGAAGATGTATCTACCTTTTTCAAATCCTATCGTTTTGAGTTGGTGGAATTATTCGCCTTAAATATTGGTAAAAATATTCGATGTCTTGAAATCTTCAGTGAACTTTGGTCGAAAAGCAAAAGCAAGAAGAAGCCATCCACTAGAATATGTGATCGTTGTACAGCTTTGCAACTAAATTCGCTGCAAACCATGAGTGACTGGCATGTAATGGCTGTTAATAAGCACCTCTACTTTTAACCCAATGCTGACATGATACGTTTTTTTATCTTATTAAAAAAATTTATTTCTTTTCGATAAAATTGATGAAATTGCTTCGGATTCTCATAAAAAGTTTTACGCTAAAAATTTCCGATATCGGTCGATGTGAAGCCACGTTTTTTTTTTACCATATCTCACATATAATCGGGCTACCACAAATTTAGCATACCACAAAGTGCATCTGATGATTACAACCAATTCCAGCACTCATGATCCAATAAATTCATGATTGAATGGTGTGTGTGTGTTTATTATGCGAAGAAACGCAGTTGTAGTTTTTCACCTTCTAAGGTTTGCTGGTATTTTACCTTCAAATCAATTATTTACATTTAGCATCACTAATACGCTTTTTCCCAATTTTTGACTTGGATTTTAAATGCCATTTCAATTTAAATTTGATTTAAATACAAAATTGAGTCAAACAGTTGCTATTTAAATCAAACTTAAATGGTCTGCCGTGCCCATTTGAAATCGATTTAAGTTTTTCGTACAGCCATATGATTTTGTTCATAATTTGATTTTTTATTATTTCCAGAAGGTAATCAACTTCTGTGGCCGTGAAATTGGGAGTCCTTTTATCACTTTTGCTACTCATTTTAATAATTTTTACAAAACAATTTATGATTTTCTAAACTTTTCACAATTTCACTTACTTCCAAATTTAATTTTAACAGCTGTTTTTTTATTGAGTTATCTATAATTTGTTGACACTTACATTGTGTCTGCCGTACTTTTATTACAATTAATTACCAAAAAATAATTTTAGACTGTGAAACAGAAACCTATTTTAAATCCAACTGAAATTTTAAGTAAAATTTACTAATTTTATTTTTAAATCCCAAGTCAAAAATCGGGGGTTACTCACATCTTACATCTATCATCATTTTGGAAAGATGTTAACATCTTCCTATACAAATTATATATGAAAAAAACTCAACATCTGTCAACATCTTTACAAGATGTTCATTTCTCATTTTGCTGTATTCAACATCTTTCGATTATTTTAATGACATCACTAAATAGAATTTAAACAAATAATAATAAAAATTCATACCATCACTAGAAAATATACAAGTGTCAAAAATTTTTACAATGAATATTCTTTTCCCTTAAATTGCCATTGCAATTCTAAGGTGTAATATTTTTATTATTTTAAATCTTAATAAATTATTAAAAATTCTTACAAATGGCGTCACAGGCGTCTTCGACTCAAAACATGTTGCGCATAAAGCAAGATTTCATCCTCATCGTCGCCATCGTCTTGCATAATTTCTAATAATTCCGCAAATTGAATTTGTAATTGGTTTTGGTCTCTAAGGGCATTAATTAATCCGAAAACTGCACAATTTTTAAATTCCCTTTTGTTTAATGTTTTTTTAGTTTGCTCAAACGTGTGAAATAATATTTGACAGATAAAAGATGTGGACAGAAGAATGTAAACAGCTTTTTTTCAATTTTCAACATCTTCAATACACACCTCAAAGATGTGAGTAAATGTAAATTCGCTGTAACCATAAAAAATATACATTTTGTGATCGCTCATTCGTAAATGGATACACAGTGTATTGCAGCTGTACGTTCAAAAATACGTAAACAGGAGAGAGAGAGAGAGAGAGAGAGAGAGAGATTAAATTCAACCTAAAGGAGTTTTCGGATGTGAGCTATAAAAATGCTAAGTCCTGAGCTTCAAATACCCTTTACAGTGATTATAGTTAAGCCCCTGGAAAGAGTGAGTTTTAAGTAGTCAATTAGTTTCGCAGCCCAAAACGATTGAAAGTTTTCATTTCATTCTCCTCATTTGTGTGGCGATAGAATTTTAGCTTAGCAAATAAAAAATTTTTTATATATTTTAAATCACAGACTACACAGATATCCCAAAAGTGACGTTTGAAAAGTGGCCATATCATTTGTTTGGGGGCCAGTCAGAAGTGAGCAGTACAGAAAATCGTAGCAATATGAGTGTGTGAGACTAACCAGTGTACACAAAAACAAACATAAACAATGAAAAAATGTTGTTGTAAAGTGTTTGGAAAAATATTGGTTTTGTTGTAATTTTTCCGAAAAAAGTAGCAAGCATGAATGAAAAGCTTTGAAAAGTAAGTTTTAAATATATCCGATGTACTGCTAGTGATGAACTCAATGTAAATAAAATATTAAATACAAATAATTATTATTTGTTTGCTTACAAAGCTGTTTTGTTTGCATCAGATTTGCACTGAATTTTTCTAACCAAAAATCAAATGTAAACGGAGTCAACCAACAGAGACAGCTATATAAAAATTTTCATGTTTGCTGTCCTTCACTAGATCCACAAGTACCGTAAGGATGCCACTTTCAATACATTTGGCAGTAAATTGGTAATTTTTGTAGTCTGGTAGAGCTGGTGACCCTTCTGGTAGTATTCTGTGTTTTAAATGATTTTTTTCCAGAGATGATCTCTATCTCCACAAGCTCGTGTTGAAACACTGCATCATTACAATAACCAAGATAAAGTAACGTACGTAACGTTACACATTTTAACACGAAATCAAAAAACATGATTAATTTGTTGATAATCTCTGCTGGGCAACTACAACGATTGAATGATTTAAAACTACACCGCTAAAAAGTTTATTAGAATTTATTCATTTTGGTTACTTAAAAAAAGACGGACTTTTACAAAAACGCAGTATCCCCAGAGAGGGTTATTTAAAGTCAGGGGATTATGCTGACAAATCAGCTTAAACTTCTTCGCTTCCACCATTATTAGTACCTGGACAGTTCTATTGTAAAGAATAGAAAAAAAATTGTGTAGTAGAGGTAACAACAGTACCGCAAGCCATAAAATTATATTATGCAATAAGAAAGAAAACTATTGGAATACATCATATATTTTTAATAAGTTGTGGTCTCTTAACTACAAAAATCATCATTATTTTACATTCTATATACAGATTTTTATACCTTTTTATACCACCTGTATAAATGTTCGACTCGATAAAGTATATATGTATATTCTGGATCATTATTAATAGAATAATCAATTTAACTGTCCGTCCATTGGTCCATCATGCACAGTTGGCTTATGGATATGCTATTAAAATTTATCAAAATCGATTCATGAATAACCGAGTTACGGTCAGGTAACCACAAAAGGTCAAACAAATTTACATATTTTGTATGAAAATTTTGGGAGAAAAAAATTGTTTATCTTAAGGCCAATTTATAACCATAGTTAATAATGGGTTGGCTTTAGTATAATGATACCAATTGCCATAAAATGAAAAAGTGTGCTGCCAGATGCTTATTTTGTACGCGAAGCCAGTGTAGGTTATACCATAGATGAGAAAATGCTTTAGCCTTTAGTTGTCGAGAACAAATTTTGAATACCTATGAAAATATTAATTCAATGAAATGTAAAAAAATACGATTTTGTACGATGGAAACCATTTAGCAATTTGCTATTTTACGTTCTGTGCAAAAACTTGGCAGCACTATTTTACCAACATTTTCATATTTTTCAAAGTAAATTCTGTAACTTCAACATCGAATAATTAATAAAGTAAAAGCCCCCGGCAGACTTTCCGTTTCAGTTTTACAAGAACCATGACCCCCTTTACAAACGTATAAAACTAATATTTTTCAAAACCTGGCTCCTCATTCTAAAGTTTCCCCTTAATAATTTTATCGGGCTTGATTTTGATTTTTACTTCCTCAAAATTGAGAAAGATTTTTTGTGATGAAATTGAAGTGATCATGATGAGTGATGTGTGGAGGTGGTGAAACAGCTATGGTATGTACCCCAGCCAGTAATTGTTGAAATTTACTTTTCTTGCCTTCTTATAAAATGTTGATTACTCCAGTTTTATTTCGAAAAATCTCTATTTAAGGAAGTAAAAATCAATTTCGAGCTTGATCAAATTATTAACAATTGTCTACTGAAGAGTTGAGTAGCATCGACAAAATATCGGCGGCCTGCAGATGGCTAAAAAAGACCAGAAAAACAGTTAACAATAATTATTTAGAAAATTATTATTTCGAGCCATTCAGGTCATAAAAGAACTTGTGATAAATCATTGCCCTTGGCACTTGTTTTCTCCCTACCAACAACAATTGAAGCTGATAAACAGACTTTATCTGGCCCTTTAAACTAGAAGATGTGAATTTTTCTGAAAAGTAGCAGAAATTGGCTGCTGTAAAGGACAAGTTTTTTGATGATGACTCGATGTGATGACGACGACGACGACAATTGTAATGTGGGGCATTATTTTTATAATTTTCTCGGTGCAAAAACAGAATCATCTGCTTGGCAAACTAGTGTAGTTATTCTGAAAACAATAATGTGATGTGCTTTAAACAAATGAAACCTTTATATTTATAATTACATCTGATTTTCATGACATGAATAGTTTTTTCACAGTGCATGTACAGCTTTTGAACAAATTAATATTATGTAATGAATTTTAAATTTAATCACATTTGTAGCAACAAAATCTTGTAAAGAATGACAATTAAAAGTGTTGGACTCGTCAGAGCCGAATCTCTAATACCCTTCACAGCGTGACAGTCAGATGTCCCTGTCTGTTTCTTTCTATGTTAAAGTTTTTAAAAACCTTTTTTGCATGATGTCATGTGTACTCAGGTGAAGATGACTTTGGTGAAGCATATGTAAGATTCATTGCAGCCAAATATAGCACTCTTACTTATCATACATTTGTTTGCCACTTCCCAACAAAACATACAATCCCTCAACATGACCTCTAATTTGTACATAAAATGTATGGATTTATGCTCATGACCCCATCCACTCTTTAATTCAAATCACTTTATTTAGATTTCCTCTCCACATAAAAAAAAACTAAGCCTAATGTCTTGCTGCTACCGGTGTGGTGCAATTAAATCTCATTTCATTAACGATTTTTTTATATGTGATTAAATTAAAAAAAAAAAAAAAAAAAAAAAAAAATAATGTAACACTTTATTATCAAATTGTATCTCTTTAATTAATTTTCAAAATCACTTGTTGGAATTTTCATGTAACAGGCTTTGATACTTAACAGAATTTTACTTTTGTTATTTAAAATCTCATTTAAATATAAATAAATTTGCAATAAATACTTCACAACAAACATCCAGCAGCAGAGCAAAGGTTTCCAGGTTTTATTTATTTAAAAAAAAACCTCAATGAGTTATTCAAAAAGTTGTGTTAAAACAAGGCCAGCCTTAACGTTACTTTTGCTTTTGTGTGTCAACAAATTGGGGAGTGCGCATAAAAAATCCTGGTCATTGGAGTTCCAGGACATTAAAACCACCACCAGTAATCCTGAGTATTATGATCTTCACTTGGATATTGTAAGAGTTTCTCGTGGCGTCTTTGCTACCAGCGGTTTTATCGACTTCAAGGTCGACTTGGATGACAGCATGATAATTGAGGCAAATTTGTATCGCAGCAATACGGCTGCTAATCAATTCCACAAACTGCCCATGGAAATTGCCAACGACACATTGACAAAAGCCATGAATGACTTCTATAAACCTCTGCTGATGGAAGACCTGAAGAAGTGCTGTGAGAATGCCCCGTATTTTGAGGTATTTGAGCCACCGCTTACAAAGCGCCGTTTAGTACTAAAGGACTGCATTCTTTCAACGGACAATATGCCTTCACACATGTCGGAGGGTATTTATCGCTGGCACATGATGTGGCATGGCTTGGCCGAGGTGGATGTCGATTTGTACATGAGTATAGAGACGGAGGGGTTTTATTGAGCAATAAATAAAGTACAGCAAAATTCAATAATACATCAATTATGTTGAGTAAAAATATATCAATATAAATGAATTTCTAAAGCTAAAATTATTTTAAAATATTTTTCATCCAGAAGAACAAAACGTTAGAAAACATTTTCCTAATCAAATATTTATTTTAGTATGATCACATTATGTTAAAGATGACTGTTTTGTTTGCCAGCAAATAAATTTGTTTTCTTACAAATTTGAAAAACTGCACTGTACACTTTTTTCACAATCGTTACGTTGTTACATGTCTGTGAGGATCAGCTCTTTAGTCTCGCATATTGCTCAAAATTTACTTATCTAGTCATGATTTTAAAGTACGTTTTCTTGATAAATAAGCAGCTGGTGGAACAAAATTCAAGGTATGCTCTTATCGAAACTAATTTTTGCATTTGTTTGCAAACCAAACGTGACCACTATTTTTTTGTCGGGGGTTTAAACACTGAGCACTAAACAAACAAATTAGCAGCAGTTAATTGTGACTTACTTAGCTTTTTAAAAATAAATGTTCTGTTTTTATGTTATAATTTTTATGCTCAATCAAACCTCCACAAATACTCTCCATTTTCGTTTTTTCACCCAGCAATCCTGGTTTACCTATTTTGCTAGTTCCAGTACAATGCATTGCATGTATAGGGATCATCTCTTGAGTGTTGATCCCAGCCGACAAAAAGTTTAAATAAATAAATAACGTGACCACTACATTTTTAATTTACTTCTTTTTAAAGCTGATTGAGAAAATATATAAGAGCCTTACTATGGATGAATTGGTATAGTGGCCTACTAAGAGTCCTCTAGCTCGCAGTTACGATTACTGGCGAAGGCTTTGGGTGTTACTGCAGGCAAGCAAACAACTTCGCAAATTTGCTGTTTAATTTTTCTTTAATAACGAGAAATCCTTAAAATTCATGTGAATATAATAACAATCCTAAAGGCAAGGAAAAATCGGTATGAAAAGAAAAAAACTTTAAAATCCTTTAAAACAACTTGCAATGTTATGTTTGTTCAGTGAGCAAATTCAGCATTTTGAGCAAATTTGTATTTAATCTAAGAAAAATTATGTAAAAACAAATAATTGATCATAGAAAATGTCAAGCTTGCTCGATGAGTAAACATAACCTTAAAATATATTTTTGTGGAATTTTAAACTTGTATGTCTTCTGCTTGTTTTTTCATTTTGTTGGGGCTGGAGGTTGTAATTTTGTGAATGTATATAGATTTAAGTTGTTTATATGCTGGTGTTTGCCTAAAGTAAAGGCCCACAAAAAGGTAGTGGTCACGTTTTTTGGTCCAACAAGGCAAACTTCGCATAGTGCTTTTTATTTTCTTTTATTTGTGTTTGCTGCTGGATTCAAAACACAGACCAGCAAGAGTGTAGTGGTCATGCTGTTTGCAGGGTTTTAATTCCCAATATAACAAAAATTCTAGTATTCTAAATTTTAAAATACTTTGACAACGTTACAGTTGCCGATCTGAAAAATAATTTGCCGGGGATTTTTTAATGAAAAATATTTCCAAAAAAAAAAAAAAAAATTTACGAAAACATTGGAAGTTGCTTAACCAAAAATTATATTGCAAAAGTAGCTGAGTTTTTGATTTCCAAGTACTAAGCAAACAATTTTTGGAAATTTTTATCCTTTCTGACCTGCCAGATATAAAAGTCTGGAATGTTAGTAAGTTATTTAAATTTAATACTAACAAGTTTTAAGAAAACAATGGGAAAAGATGCCAGAGCTTCTATTTTTTTAGTTTTGATGCTGTCTACATTTTTGTTGAAATCCGTTTTCTGAAAGTTTCCCTGGCAGAGCTTATTTTACTACCAACCGGAAATCACAATTGAAATATATTATTTTGATTTAAAAAAGCAAATCAAAACTCAAGAAAAAACGCTTGTGGAACAAAATCTGTTTTATATTTTAAAACCAAACTCATTCTCACACTGAATTGGAAGTAAATGCAAAATCAAAAACTTCAACATTTTTCACAATGATTTTCCACAAAAAAAAAAAAAAAAAAAAAAAAAAATAAGCATACGAATCCTCCATTAATCTAGTTTTTATGCAGTTTCATTGTTCACTTTTAAAAAGTAATAATAAAGATGGAAAAAAAATATTATAAATGATACTGTAACAATTATTTTCAAACACACTTATTGTGGCTTATTTACTTTAAGCTTTAATATTGCAATTTTAGAAAAAGTGTTTTTTTTTTATTTTCTTGCAAAATTTTTGCCGACGACCTTGATAAATATCAATATTGTCTAATGCCTTAATGTTGGAATATGTTTTATTTTTCGTTGTGCATTTTAATGCTTCCATTTGGTTTTTTTTTTTCTTTAACATTTATTGCAAAATATTTAACGTAGCTGTTAACGGCAACCAACAAAAAAAAAAACCAAATATTGAAATAACCAGAGCAACTTGTCTTATCTGTTCGAGAGTTTGCTGTTTTTTTTTATCTACTCTATATTAAAGTACACGCAAAGAAAACTCATTTCCAAATGAATTATGTTGCAGTAACATTATACCCATTATTTTTGGGCATTCACACAAAATATATTTCTTATATTTATATTTACAAAAGTATATTTTTTCCGTCCTGTACTCAGGTAGTTTTGCTTTATCTGGAATAAAGTAATTGTTTACTCATTAAATTTTATGAGTGAGAACTAATTTTATGTCTCTTCTATACAGCCTTATAAATAAATAATAGAACATATTATTTTGGGTCTAAAAATAATCCCTTATCTATTTTGAGGAAGTAAAATCGAGCTCAATCCCCATAAAATTGTTAACAATTTATTATTTTGGGTCTAAAAATAGTGCTCATTAATGTTTTATGTCTTTTTCGACATTTCGTTGATGTTAATCAACTCATCAGTAGACTCAAAAAATTCGAGAAGATTGTTTCCAATATTTCCATGAACCAAATGAGAATCCGAAATGATCAGTGTAGAAATTAATTTGCTTATTACACTTCTATGCAACGAGTTGCCATTGTTTACTACTACAATGGTGTTGACATATACAGCAATATGATTAACGAAACCTCGTGTTCATAGATTTCTAATCATAACGAAAAAATGTGGAGACCAAATAAACTTTTCTTAAAAACTCCAATCTATTTATATTTTCGGTAGGGAAAAGTTAAAGGCCATCAAAATGCTACTCACAATTTTGTTGCATCTTGTAGTACAGCTGCCCAGGGCTGGAAATTGCTGCTTGGAAATTATTATGGTAAAATATGACCACATAATGATTGGACTGGATAATAAAAATATTTGTAGATACGTGTTTTTTTTTTCAAAGTTATTATTAAACATGCCAATATTATAACTGTAATAGCTATTAGTTCGTTTACTGCAAATTCTTTCTCTCAGAAACTGTATGGTTGCCCATGATAATATTTTAATAGAATGTGGCCATAATACCGGTTACTGGCTATAATCACGTGATGCTTGAAAGTAGTTCTTAAGTGTTTGGTTTTTGTTATAGAATGCAATTTATTTAACGATAATATGGTTTTCATTCATATCTAAAAATTAAGTGGCAAAACTTCCTGTTCGCATACTCCTCCTAGACGGCTTGCCCGATTTAAATGAAATTTTCACAAGTGATTGGGTGGAGGGTGCACATAAGAAATTTAATGTGTGTATCATTGCACGTTTTACAAAAACAAAAAATTAAATTTGAATGCAGAACAACGTTTGCCGGGTAAGCTAGTGCTTTATATAAAATTCAGTAATATTAGACTTCAATCTTCAAGCATGGTCACCACAAAACATGACTTTTTCTACGTGTATATAATTTTTGTTTTAACATCAATTGTATGCCTGTAAGTGGGGCTGAAATAAATTTAATATATTTGCTTGTTCGTTTTTACTTGTAAAGCATTAAAAATACAATCTGGTTTTGATTTTTCTAGAAATATACAAAAGAACAGACAATAATATTGGTCAGAATGCAGGTGGTATTGTTCGGCTGTTGTAGAGCAAAAAAAAAAAAATAAATCATTAAATTTAATACGTGGAACAAAAATTATATGAAACATATGTTTGTACATGAAAATTGCAGAAATTTATTTAATATAAAGTTTTCAACTTCTTTTTATAAAGTAACTTTAGCTAAAGCAAATTTTAATATAAAATGATAAAGATGAAAACTTCGTTACTATCTTTATCTATAAACACCAATGTCCCAGTAATGGAAGCGTCTTCTCTTGAAATATGAATCAAAAATCAAAAACAAATATGAGTATTTCAAGACAAAATACCTGATTGATTTTGTGTTTTTTCCAGCCGCTTAGAAGGCGCTTCGTTTTTAATCTTTAAAAATTTTTTGCAGAAATTGTTTCAAATTCATATAAAATCAATAACAAAAAAATATATACATTGAAATTTCACAGATTTGGCTCAAATTCAAGTTCACGGTAAGGCGTCCAAATAAGTTTGGACAAGTATTATTTGTTTCTGCAGGCAATGAATAATTGCATAGAAACATTAATAAGTTGGAAAACTATTTTAATTATGAATTTCTTACAATGCAGTCTTTTACTTATCTGCAGTTTTTTACACTTTCATATTTCCCACCTTTATTTAGGTGCCTAAAAATTTTCCTTTTCAATTGTAACTGCATAAAACTTTAGTTTAATTTAGTGCAAGGCTTCTGGTGAGCACTGATTTTGCCAGCACCTGTATGGCTTACTTTCATATTTAATACAAAATTAATTATTATTTTAAATATTAAATCCTTGATTCTGTCGGAAGACCTACAAGTAACAATTACTCACATTTAATGTTTGCATTTTCCCCCTGCAACCAGCAAAACGTGCCAAATGAGCGCTCAAATGAAGCGTATAATTTGCTTTTAAGCATTTTTAAATGGTTGGTTAAATTTTTTTCTTCTAATAATAAACTTAGTTTTCAATGCAAACTTTTCATTATTATTTATTCGTTTTATTATTTGCATGTTTAATGGTTTTTATTCAAATGTTTTACACATAAAAACATGCAAATATTTGATATGTTTGTTTAAACATTGTTGAGTAAATATGGGTGTTGTTTAGATGGTGTTTGGATTTTTCCTAAACAACACAAGTCTTGTTTTTTTTTATGAAAATCTATTGATTTGGTTTTATTGTTTTCATAACCGTTGGCTGTTTGTGTTTCTTGTTTATGCTGAACATGAAATGATTTTCGGAAAAAAAAACACAATGACCACTATTGACCTCTTAAAAAATGTATAGAAAATAATTTTAGCTTTCAAACAGATTCCAAATAAAGTTTCATTCCCCTAAATTAGCACAAAAGTAACACAATTTCAAAAAAAAAAAACATTGTTTAATCATTTAAAATATTTATGTTTTTCATGGCTTTAAATTAGTCAACAGATACTTAAAATAAATTAAACGTTTTGAAAATCTTTTTACACGAGCAAACGGACCTTCAAAAGCAGCGCTTTTATTTCTAATAATTATAAGTATCATATCAATTTAAACAGAAGTTATAATTGCATAGAAAACAAATTGAGTGATTTCGGCAACAGATTTTTGATCAGGGCATCAAAACTACAAATATAACCTTGTATTCTTGACAGCACGAGAAGTATCGTTAGTTGATAACTGATAAGTTTATACGGCTTTTAGTTTGATTTTGACACCCCCCGAAACGAACTCTTTCCAAACTAACAGCTGTGAGCGATCCATGGAATAGCCAATACAATATGGTCTACCCCTGGGCCATTATAATGTAAATTGGAGTTTATTTTGTTCATACACTTTTCCTTCCTTTAGGGTAATCCTACTGCATTAGGGAGTACTGCATACCAGCTTGTATAGAGTATTCTAATTTTTTGTAGGCTTGTAGAGAAAAATACGATTTACGGTCATTGGAAATTGAAAAATCACACTACTTCGAACTGAGGAGCTCTCATCCTAATTAGAGTTTTAGGCACTAAGATGACCCAATGACTCTATACTTCGTTAGCGCAGCGCTAGTTTAAAAGCGATAAAGAGGCACAGAATAACAATGCTTTCTGGAAGCGTTAAACTTACTTTTCATTAGTTAAACACTAAATTGGTTTGGATAGCAATACAAACAACTTCTTTGAAGTTGAGTTACATAAACAAATTTAAAGCAATAATACGTTTCTTCCACCTAACGATACAATCAATTAAAAAATAATGTTACAAAATCCTTATTTATGTTAACTTTTTACAATGTTTCCTCAATCAATTCCATACTTAACAACATACCAAAATAATATAATGCTAAGATTTAATATTCAACTCAACGACAGGCGCGTACAATCGCACAATCAGTTGTAAACATTGTAATTATAAATAAAAATTAGCCACAGACCAACTAGTGACAAACTGCACAAACGCCGGATGAAAAATAGAGAAACAAACTAATAAATCAAAGAAAAAATTACCAACCATAAACCCATTGTTGCAACAGCCAGCCGTATAAATTGTTAAAACAAAAGATTTAAGAAGCAAACTTTGTTATAAATTGAATAAAAAAGAAGTGACCGTATTCACAAAGTTCAACTAGATAAATATGCGTGCAATAACGTTAACTTTAAAATATCTGCCTGCGTAAATTATGAAAAAAAAAACAATAAATAAAATACAAAAATTTATTTTGGTTGAAATGATTGCATTGCAAACTGTATGTATGTGACTGAATGGCGAGTTTCCTTACTTTCACTTGCTGCCATCATCTGTGGGAAGCAATTTAAAGCAGGCATAAATATGGTATTCAATAAAACTTCTTGTAAGAGAAAATGCTGAAAAAGCCTTTTGAGGACCAGCCTGATGGAAGATTAATAATTTTTTTTTTTTTTTAACTTACTTAATTGATTGCTATTAAATTACTTTTTCAGGCTTAAGTTCAACCCTTGGTTTGTCACTACTTTTAATTAATAGCAATTAAGTAGAGGAAAGTCAAATTTAATAGCTAGGTGGACAACCGGCTGTTTCTGGGTAGCAAACACCCTTCATCAGCACCCTATGAACTTTGGACGTGTCAAATTTCACAATTTTGGCACAGCCGCTTAACTTAATTGATATTGATGAAAGATTAAAAAAAGTGACCAAGTCACCAAGTGTTGAACTTGAGCCAGTTAAGCATCATATAAAATAAATGGATTACGATTTCATAGTTCAATGCAATTAGAAATTCTAGTAAATAATTAATAAATAGCGAATGGCATTGCGTAAATGTTTAAGTTGTATCAATCAAATGAGCCTCTAGATCTCAAGAATGCAAACCAGAACACGTAAGAAAAGGCTCTCAAAAAAATAAGCAGCTAACAGTCTTCGGAGGTGATAAAAAAATCATCCATAAATTTGACTACAAAAAAAGATCATTGCTTTATGTTATCATTGCTTAATGTTAGTGAAGTATGTAAATAGAAAGTAAAATTGCGTGAGATTTGGTTAAAATTGCTAAATTTAAGGCGTCCAAAGTTCACAGGGTGCTGACGAAGGGTGTTTACTACATCCCAGAAATAGCAGGTTGCCCATCTAAACAGCTGTAGAATACAAGTAAATAAGCCATGGAGCGAAACACTCGCCAAGAACATTGAGTAATCTTGTCTGTGACGAACTGGACGATTTGTCGACCAAAATCATAATGGGCGATGAGGCTCATTTCCAGCTCAGCGGGTACGTGAACAAGCAAAACTATTACTTCTAGGGCTGCCGACAATCCAAGAGTGATGAACGGAGAGCCATTGCATCCTCTCAAAATGACTGCATGGTGCACTGTTCACGCTGGAGGAGCCATCGAACCATTTGTTTTTCGAGGATGCCGCTGGTCAAACGACAACGCGCTATATTGCCATGTTAACCAAGTTTTTTCTGCCGCAATTGAACAAATTAGGTCTGGAGGTTATGTGGTTCCAATAGAACGGAGCAACGGCATACACGGCATGAGCCACAGCCGATATTTAGAAAGCCAAACACTATCGGATGACTTCTTTTGGCCCACCTTATATATTTTTTTTGCCATTTTGTAATTTTCTCTTTTTCTTTTTTTTTATGTTGTGACACACATAAATCGTCATGTTCAACCGCCAACCACTTGGCTGGCGGATTTCTTTCTGTTATTAATTTAATATATAATATTTTATTTTAGGCCTCTGGAGAACCCCAGCAAAAAATCAAAAGACATCCGCCAAATCGTATTTAACCATATTGTCTCAATAACTGACAGTTTGACGACTTTGCCGGTTTGTGTGTTTGTTTGTTTGTTTGCTTGTTTACTGGCCTGTGTTGATCCGAGTTTTTATTACACTTTATTTATTTTTTGTTTTTTTTTTGTTTTCGCTTTTCCAGCCTTTTGGCAAAAATGCTTTAAAAATCAATTTTTAGTTTTGCTGTTCAACCGGACAGACAGCAACATTTCACTGGCCAAATGATGTGTTTTCGTTTCTTAACAAGTGATTGTGGTTTTATGTTTCCAATACACGGCACATATTTTGCTGTTGTTGTTGCTCACTCGTATTTCTCATTTTCTCACACAAGTATGGTGTTTGCTTAAGCATCCAGTTTGTCACTTTCTATGGCAAAAGAAAAAGAAAAAAAAAAATGCACCAGCAAAAATAAAAGTGTGTAAATAGGAGGAATTTTTACTTGTGGTTGTTTGTTGTTTTTTAAAGTGGCTGGCAAAATGTTACGACGCACGTTACTTGTCCATTGCTGCTGATAATTATGTAATTGAGGTCTATTAGACTTGAAGTAACATAAATATTCTGCTAAAATGCAAAACACACAGCACAAACAAAAAATTGCAAAAATAAAATTATAATATATGAACATGATTAAACAAAAGAGGTGTTAACGAATGTTAAAATTATTGGCAAACAAGCTGTTAACAAAAGCAGTTTTTTTTCGCTTAATTCAATTATTGAAAGATTGGAAAATTATTGTTTTTTTTTTTGAGGAGGGAAAATGTGAGTAAGTAAATGGCCAACAAAAATAGTGGCAGGTGGTATTGAAGTATTTATTTTAACATTCTTTAAGCCAATTTGTAACAATACAATGACATTGAAAATGACAAATAAAGCACAATGCATCCACTATTTGCTGAAATATTAAAAAAAAAGCCTTTTTGAATGAGACAAAAATGGGGTTCAACAATTTGACAGACCAAATGTCACTCAATGAAATGCCACAACTTTTAGCGAAAAAATTCTTAAAATGCCTAAAGAGGGTATTTTTTATTTACAATTCAATCGAAACACTGAAAAGTCAGCTTCAAAAATTAGTGCCTCGCTTAGAAAGGAATGCAATGTTTATCTCATTACAAAACACTAAGAATTTTGAAAGGCATTTTAATTAAAACGTTGCTTTCAAATTCAGCAAAAATGTATTTCAGTAACAATTTAAGTCACCAAATAGTTTTTTTTTTATGAATGAATGACTACATTTTGAATTCTTATTTCAAGCGAATAGTTCAACAACTGCTTTGGGGTGTTTGCAAGACTACTTAACAATGTTTTATTTTTTGTGATTTGAATTTTTAGAATCATGAATGTCAAAAATAAAAGAATTTCTTTGTAATGCCATCAACTAAAGGGTC
Source organism: Sturmia bella (assembly GCA_963662145.1). Classification (NCBI taxonomy): domain Eukaryota; kingdom Metazoa; phylum Arthropoda; class Insecta; order Diptera; family Tachinidae; genus Sturmia; species Sturmia bella. Next base: position 15,581,148 of record OY759172.1, on the reverse strand, counting down.
CGCCAGATAACTTTTTTTCTTGTTGAAAATGCTAAAAGAAACCATTGAAAATTTTCTTAAATTTCTTTTTTTATTTGAATGTGAAAAAATTCGTCTCAATGCTGTCTCCAAAATATTCAATTGTTGAGAACGGCGGCGGTGAATTGATGTTGATGGCGCTTTAGGCACACTTTCTGTCACACCAGCAATACTTTCTGGTGTACGCACTGCTTTTGGCTTTTCACGCTTTGGTTTATCGATGAGGAGGCCAGTTTCTTTCACTGTTTTCACAAGATAACGAACAAAATACGGAGCTGACGGTACTTCTCTTCTTCTGTAGGGAATTAGCCCTACACACCACCTACTACTAGTTCAGCCCTCAACCAGCCGATTGAACGGCTAAAACACTCCATCCTGTTTACTTCGCTTTCCCACAAATCCGCCAGCCATGTGGTATCGGTCTGTCCTAGTACTTTGATCTTTAAAGAGCAAAAAAGGGCCATTATTGCGTGGAATGTGTGGTAAGTGTCAACATAATGTTGAAATCACATATCATCTAGCGGCATACCGTCATTTCTTCGTTGCAAGTAGTCCATTATCATCTCGATATAACGAGGATGCTTCGAGATCACTGTTTAGTCAAACTCATTTTCGAAAAAGTATGACCGAATGAAGTGCCCGATGACTCATCCATCATGCAATCAGTTTGAGCAGATGTAATGGCTCCCTATGCATCACTCGTCGGTTTTCGTTGCCCCAGAGGCGATACTTTTATTTGCTCACGTACCCGCTGAGGTAGAAATGAGCCTGATCGCTCATTATGGCGATGCGCTTCGCCATAAGAACGATTATTCCGCCTTCTTAGGAAGTGCAGAGCTCCATGGCCTATTCACTTGTATTCTGCAACTGTTTAGTTCACAAATGTAAAAACAAATTTGACATTGGCTGCCATTTGCAAAAATAGGAGCAACTTCCAATAGGGTGATTTATTTTGGCCCACCTTGTATAATAAACGCATGTGCTCAATTAAATAAACACAAGAGTTTATTATTTTATTAAGTAAATATTTTGAAAAACAAAAAAAAGTTTTTACAACTTTTCGTTTCGTATTGTTCTTGTGAAGATAGCATACCAGACATTTGGCTGGGGGACATTCAGCTGCTTCTCTGCCGTCCACACTTTGTTTTTGTCTCTGTCTCTCAATACCAGTTATCGAGCAAACATTTACTGTTGTCACTGGGGATCAGACTGTTAGTCTGGAGTTTTAAACAACGCTCAGCGCCATCTGCCGTTGGCACCTGCATTATTTTCCTTTTGTTTAGAAGTTAAGTTATTGTACCCACATTTTTTTTCTTCTGTTAATTTCAAGCCATATTGGAAATGTGTATGAAAATATTTTTCCCACAAATTTTCCCATCGCAAAACTCTCCACCAAGTGTATATAAAATAATTTTTCACGTTCAACCGATTGCTAAGCAACAGATCATTTAAATTTCAACGAGTTTGCACGTGCCTGCCTGCTTGCCTGTGTTGCAATGGAGAAATAAAATCAACCATAAAATAAATTAACTATAAAATATTAAGGCAAAAAAAAAAAAACTGAATGAAAATAAACATTTTTATCGTGAAATATTTTCAAAGTGTTTTTTTTTTACTCCACTCTGAAATGTTGGTTTTTGTGGTTAAACCTTTGGCACGTTACGATGACAATGACTTCCTTGTTATAGTTTTAGTTGAAAACTAATATAATAAAATTTCAATTTTAGTGTGTTTTTTTTTTCTTATGCAAATTTAAGCAACAATTTTAATAAAAGGTTTTCCAATAGTTAAATAAAGTAATGAAAATTATAAGGAAAATATTTAACTATGGCGAATTATTGTGTTTTGCTTTGGTTGGGAAACTTTTAAGCTTAAACTCTTAAAAACTCTGTGCTGTTCAATGTGCTTGTGAAAGCAGAGGCTTGTTGTGTTGGTGGCACAAACGAATAAAAATGTGTGTGTATGTGTGTATGAGTACATACATTCTGCTGAAAAACAAAATAAAGATAAACAAAACGTGACAAGTCATTGTTTGCTGTAAAAGATAATTTTATTTATTTTTTCTTGTTACCCATTTCTTTAAAGTCCCCCAACGAAACACAAATAAAATCTTTCTCTCTTTAAAGCCACATTTTTTGTGAAACTGTGAATGTATTAAAGCGATGCACGAAAAAATTTAGCGCTAATTTTTTTTTGGGTTTAACTGATTTTTAGTGAGTTGCTCTAATGTTTGTACATTTATCCAAAGGTTTTGTCAACATACTCGTGTATGAGTCTGTATGAAAAGGAAAGCTTTTTGCGAAGTAAGTCATTGTAATACAGATATAAGATGGTTGAAGAAATATGTAAGCAATGAGGCATGTTATTACCTCATTTGTTGCATGCTGTAAACGTATTAAGAGCCTGTGACGTAAAAAATATGAATATATTTTTTTTGTAAAACATTCAATCGTTTATCCGAGGATAAAACTACACCCAGTGTAATTTTTCAAGCAGTGGTGCTGCCTGAAAGTTCAATGGCATTTCAACTCCCACCTCATCATTCAATAACTTACACAGACACACACACAATACTGATCAAAAGTACCACTCTCCACTTGATTACACTTTTAAGACGTTAACTGAGGGCTTGGCGTGTTAAGGCTTTAAGTCGAATAGATATCAACATCAAAATAAAGAGGGAAGAATGTATCTGACACGTAACACTTGTTGCAGCTCAGCAGCTTTAACACTTTATCGCTGGCATAATCTTCTATATAATTAACTACGCCATGAGACGTATAATAATATTGGCAAGATAAAAGACAGCTGATAAAAATTATTACCTAGAGGTTTTTCTTTTGAGTCGTGAAAGTCATTTAATAAAGTCATCTTAATTAATCAGCTTATTCTATGTTAAAATTATTAATTAATTTATGAGGATTTTACTCCCCCCAAACGGAGAAGGATTTGTTAGTGGTAAAAATATAGTGATCAACAATTTTAAAGCAGACAAGGACAGTAAATTTGAAAACCCATTGCTGGAGTACGTATCATGTCTGTCTGATCAGCACCCATATTGCTTTGAACATTTTTATCAATGATACTATAGTAAACAAACACAAAAATCAGTTGGAAAACCATTAGATCTTGTTGAGCGAATATAAAATATATGTATACCAATCAACAGAAAAACACAGTGATAAAATTTAAAGATGATCAATAGTTTAAATATATAAAGGCAGTAATAATAAAGAGCCCAGGTAGTAGGATGGCTGAGTACTGGTGCTTAAATAACAGTATGCAATTAGTCATGACCTGGGTCATAAATAAAAACCAAACACTAAAGTGACCTTAAACTTGAACAAGTGAGATCGGTAACTGAGAATAAATTAGATATTTGATTCTTCCAGAGCCTCATTTAAGACGATTATTTAAATATGATAACCACCTTCAAGACAAGAGATAAGGGTTGCTTTGTTCTGAGAAAATATTGAGGAAGGAAAATGAATGGAAATTATTCATGACACTGACACCCCCAGCGGTACTGTAGGTCTGGGTAAGACGTTAGGGAGAAAGTCTATGAACACCTTTTTTTGTGGTATGAGATCACCCCTAAGAAGGAGAAATAGAAGATTGTGGTTTGTTGTGATAAAATGTCAAGAGAGGAAAACTTAAGCCGTTGGTCATATATTTTACATCTGCAGCTCTGAAGCTATGTTTATGTGGGAGTTCCCTTAAATCAAAATTAAAGGGAATTGACTTCTCTAGGAAGAAAGAGTGGGGTTAGTTAGGACGAAGTGAAGAATATTTATGAAAGTTTAACTTTTGGCATAGAGATACGGGAATAAGCAACTAAGGGGCCGCTTTCACATCTTATCCCACTATAGCGGAGCCTACGGCAGAGGTACCATAGTACCTTTTGAGAATTTTTTTTTTTTTTTTAATTTTCCCACCAACTTGTGCGGGGATGCAGCACGTTTTCTTCCAATGGAATCGGCATAAAATTTGCCACAGTGTAGTTCTATGCTACGAAGAAGATTATTGAGGGGCCATCGAAAAAAAACTGTGCCGAAAAAAAATTAGCTCATACAAATAAGACGAGTTTTATTACCATATATAATTGTTGTTGTTGTTGTTCTAGGCCAGGTTTTAAACAAACACACTGTTTTTGATTACCTGATTGATCACTGTATTACTGCTTATCTACATATATATATATATATATAAAAATACAATTTTATCATTGTATTTTTCTGTAGATTCACACATATCATATGTGCTACCAAGTTCATCACTTGGTACCACATATGATTTTTTTTTGCTTCCTGCTTTTTAATATTCATGCTTGCTAGTATTTTCATTGCTTTGCAATTTTTAATATTAAAATTTTTCCTCGAAAAGTTTTGAAAAATATTTTTAAATAATTTTATCTATAGTAAGTGGTTTTCATGCTTGATCTTATAAAAATATTTTATCATCACAAATCCCAAAACACAAAAGAAAAAATAGCAAGTGCTCAATAAGCAAAAATACTGTTTATATGTTTGAATAGCTGACCGGGCAATACCAGGCAAATTCAGATTTTGCCAAACAACTGAAGCAGTACAGACAAATTCATGATCGCAAGACCTTGGCAGCACAGGTGGTTATATTTTACTTCTTGGTTTTCAGCACTGCTTCTTGCCTTTTTTTCTAGTTACCTACAATACTTTTCTCATCATTTAAAACTAAAGATTTTCGGTAGAAAGCATTTGGCTTCCGAAAACTGTTTTCATGTAATAATAAAGTAAAATAAAATTAAAACTATAACCGTCTAATTCATAAAAATTTTAACAGGTTTATAAAGCTCTTATTTGACAGATTTTCCATACAAATATGTCAAATAACAATCTTATAAGCCTGTAATAATTTTTATGAATTAGGGGGTAAGTATATATATATGTAAGTATATATATAATATAAGTATATGTATAAATTTCTATACATGCTATTTCTAACGTATTTCATTAAAACTTTCATTATTGCCCTGACGAAGCTATTGAAAGTAGGGCGAAATATCGGTAAATAAATAAATAAAAGGATCTATAGCTCCAAAAAATAATATAATATAAAACTTGGCAGCACTAATGCGTACTTTGTGCTTCTTGTACACTGATCGTTATCAATGTGTTTGCTCTCTGTTTACAAAACTATTTGCATGATTTTAAACTGGTTGGATAATTTTGGATGATGACAATTCTGTCTAAATAATTGTATTTATAAAGTGGTTTTTTAATTTTTTTTTTAGCATTTTGGCGAATTAGTTTGGTTAGTTCTGTAACTGTTTGGCTTGCAGACTATGGAAATTAAGAAAGCTGGGGCATCTGCCTACTTTTTCTTCTTACTTTATTTTCTGGCTCTAGACCATTCAGGACAAGCTCAGGGAGTTTGGAGGCATATGCTGAGTCAGCAAAACTCTCCTGAAAGACCTAAAAAAATAGAGATGATGCTTTAAAGAAAAAAGTATCTGCAAATCCACTAAAGGTGCCTATTGCCACCAAAACCCAACCAATTTCAGTATAGTTTTAAATAAATTACTTGCGGAATACTTAACGCTTCACTGTATTTACTACACCCCTTAGTTTTATATCAGTCTAAAGTCAACTTAAAACTTTCAACAATAAAGCAAATGAAACTAAAATTTTGACACCGAGGTAGACTGGAATCATTGAAATTTTGGCATACGTGCTTGATTTTAATTTCAACTTTAATTCTGGCATATTAATTTATAACAAATTAAATCATTAAACTTCCACTGACTTAATAATATGTCTTATTTCATTTGCATAATCTTTTATGATTTTATTAAAAACATCTAAAATATCTGCTTAAGAAAGAGATTTATGTTGGCGATGAAATTTATGTTGTTGTTGGCGAAAGATGTAATAAATTTTTTTTTTTTTTTTTTAATTTAATATTTTTAAGCCAACATTTGTTTTTATCTGTTATTAATATGTCATTAGTGTTTTTTTATTGTGTCAAATATAAACAACGAAGAAAGTCAAAATTTGCTTACAAATGTTTCCTAATTTCTATTTTCAGGTATGTAAATATTTGACTCATACAAAATACAGCTTCCAGTCCGTTCAAAGGTTTTAAAGTGAGTAGAAAAAAATAAACACTAACTTACCTTTATTATCGAACTTAAAGATTTATAATAGTAAATTATTTAATTGGGGTGTAATTCGATTTTTTTTTTCTCAGAATTGAGAGAAATTTTTTTTTGCCATTTTCAAAGAAATAATGATCACTTCAATCTTGCCACAAAAAATCTTTCTCAATGTTGAGCAAAAAAAATCAAATTCAAGCCTGATAAAAGTATTAATAATTGTATACCACATAATACGAATAGTTCCAACATTTTCATACAAAATATGCAAACCTGTTCGACCTTTCGTGGTTTCCTGGTCATATCTCGGTTATTCATAAATCGATTTTGGTAAGTTTTAATGGCATATCCATAAGCCTATAAGCATGAACAACTTGCCGTCGAAATTGTTTTTCTCTGAGCAAAGTAGTTTTCTTAGAAACAGTAAAACCGAACTAAGGCCAGATAAAATAAAAAACAATTGTTAGCAGAAAATTTTCAAATTTTATAGCCGATATTAAATTTATTAAATTTTAATCTTTACAACTTTTTAAACTTTACAATTTCACAGCAACTTGCATCAACAAGTTTCAAGCTAAATTCAATCTTCTTTTGTTTTATTTTCAATCAGCACACCCATTCATTCACCTCAAGCCACAAAAAAAGAAAAAACTTAAATTCATTCAAAATCCAAAAACTTTGCTTTTTGCCTAAAAATTAAAATTTTCTTTTATAAAATCTCAAACATGCTTGTTTTAGACTAAAATTTTTATTAATATTTTCTTGCCATTGAAAGTATCTACATAAGCCGTAAAATGAAATTATTTTATGGCATGCAAGTGTTAACAACAACACTTTAGCTTAAGGGAGCTTAAGACTTTTTAAAGTTAGAGAAAAGTAATTTGCTAGAAAGAAAAAGGTGAAGAAATTCATTAGATTAATGGAATTAATTTATGGCTTTCAAGCAATTATCACTTGAAGATAATTAATTAATAATTTCAATTAATACCAATAATAATACAAAAATTACATAAATGCAGATAAATGACTTTAGTGTACGTTTAAATTTACGACAAAGTGACTGCCAGGGCTGGGAAGCTGAAAGCTTTAAAATTGTGTCACAATATGAATTTAACAGGGACCGTAACTCTTTTATGACTGTTATCAAAAAAATCAGGAAATTAGAGTTATTTTTGATTTTTATATTTTTAGATAGAAAATAACCCCCGATTTTTGACTTGGGATTTAAATACAAAATTAGTAAATTTTCCTTAAAATTTAAATTGGATTTAAAATAGCTTTCTGTTTTACAGTCTAAAATTATTTTTGGTAATTAATTGTAATACAAGTACGGCAGCACAATGTAAGTGTCAAAAAATTATCGATAACTCAATAAAAAACCGCTGTTTAAATTAAATTTGGAAGCAATTGAAATTGTGAAAAGTTTAGAAAATAATAAATTGTTTTGTAAAAATTATTAAAATGCGAAGCAAAAGTGATAAAATGACTCCCAATTTCACTGCCACAGAAGTTGATTACCTTCTGGAAATAATAAAAAATCAAATTATGAAACAACAAAAAAAAAACATGTGCAATTTTCTTCATTTGCAGAACAAAACCAAACTGTCAAAATCATATGGCAGTACGAAAAACTTAAATCGAATTTTTATGGGCACGGCAGGCCGTTTAAGTTTGATTTAAACAGCAACTGTTTGATTCAATTTTGTATTTAAATCAAATTTAAATTGAAATGGCATTTAAAATTCAAGTCAAAAATTTGGGGGTAAGAGTTATTTTTGATATTTATTTTTTTAAATAAAAAATAAGAGTTATTTTTGATTTTCATATTTTTATATCAATAATAAAAATCAATTCAAAATTCGTGACAGGTAATATGTCCGCAAAGCTTATTTTGAAATAGATAATTACAAAGAAAAGCGTTTCGAGACTTCTGCTAATTTATTGGAATACAGTTAAACCTCGATTAACCGGCTCGCGCCGGACCGGGACTAGCACGGTTAATCGAAATACACGGTTAATAGAGGTTTTATTAAAACGTATAAAATTTAATTTTTATACAATTGTGTTCACACATTAAAAAGGGGAATCACCGGATTCAAATTAACATAATAAAAAATCATGTGAATGCTGCACGGATAATAGAGGTAAAAACCCACACAGGTAAAAGCACGGATAGTAGAGTTAAAAAACCAAAAAGATCTGCATGACGGTTAATAGATGTAGCCGGTTAATAGAGGCCCGGTTAATAGAGGCTTAACTGTATTGGGAGAGCAAAAATTTTGTGTTTCCATGGCTTCGAAAATTAGCTTTAATTGTTCATTCTGTAACTGTCACTGCCAAGTCAGTGTAGAAACGTCATTTTCATCACTCCATTGAAATATTGGAGTTGCAGCTTGTTTTCCAATTAAACTAAATATATTCATTTTTACTCTATAGTTAAATTAAGATTGAGACAAATACGAGCAAAACAGAAAACCATAAAAATAAATTAAATTTTCGCAGAAAGCTCTACTTCAATTCAAAATTGATTATAATGAAACATTCGAACTGACATTTACTAATTTTGATAAAATAACGATACAACGAATTTATTTTGTTTATCTGGCGAAGCCTTTAAAACCAACAAACGTTTCAAAACTTGTAGACAGCGATAATAGAAGTTTTAGAATGCAAAACAAGAACATGTGTAATACATGCGTATGTCTTTATGGTCACAAAAATTGTGCTCTAAACGAACGTAAACCATTTTAGAATGCATTCACAGAGTGCACACAGTCGATTTGTGCGTGGTTTCAATTGTTAATCTTTAACTCAATGATCTTGTCACTTCTAGTGGTGCTTGAAAAGTCGCTTTCTATCAGTGTGCAGACTCTACCTCCCTCGTTGTTCAGTTGCATCCTTTTACAGCCACTTAATAAATTCTACCACTTGTTTGTCACCACCCACCAATTTAAATTTCAAATAATTGATTTTTTTTTTTGTATTAAAAATTAAAATTTCTCAAGATCTATTGATTGCAATTTCCATAAATTGTTAATTTTGTGCGTAAAATGCATTTAGTTTTATGAATAATTCATTAGGAGCTTTTATTTATTGAAATTGTTGGCCAAAGTGATTTACAATTTGTGCAAAGAGCAATTTACCTTGGCCTTAAACTGTAACAGTAATATGAGAATACGAGACGTTATAAATGCTAATACAAATGTTGTAACACGTTAAGACGAACGGAGAGCATTTGCAGCCAGAAAAAAAATTTCAAGGAAAAAAAATGAGACGACAAATTTGTTGATTAGAAATCAGATGGAATTTGCTTAAAAGCCAAGTCCTGCTGTGAAAAATAACAACAACAACAACTACCAAAAGTAACAAAAATATGAAATCTAAATCACGCAAGATCTAATGAATTGTTATACTAGAAATAGATCAAATTATAGAATTGCTAGATGTGGAGTAGAAATAACGAAACAAATGATTTACTGTACTGGTGCAATTAGATTTAATAATTTGCCTAAACATTTGAAACAAATTAATCGAATATCAATTTTGCAAGAGGGCTTTGCAAGGAATACTTATTAAACACAATTGAAATGCTTTTTATATAAAAATTCTAATAGACTTGTATCGAACTAGTTCTTTTGTTCGTTTTTGCCATGAGCCGATGATCGAACCTTTTTCAATAACATGGGTTCAATAGTTGGTTCGTTTGTGACGAAGCGAGCAGCAGGGCGAGGATCGACACAAGTCTAGTTTGTAATACCCAGTATAATATTTATAGTAGATGATATTTTATTTGTACATTTTTTTTCCAACTTGCTTTTGGCGCTGAGGCCACATATAAATAGAAAAGAATTAATTATTTTCATATGTAGCTGAAAACTGGCAAAAACAATGAAGCTTAATAAATGCAGTAACCATCAGGAACATGAAATTTTGTCAGTATATCTAGTGGCCCGACCTCGACAGCAAAAATGCCAAAAATAACACAAACTAAGAGTTAATTTATAATGATTTATAGATTGATAGATTGATTAAATGGTCAGAGTTGTTCATTTAAGTTGCAATCAAATAAGTGCTGAGAAAATACATTTTGTGCTCAAATGAAAATTAAAGCTAAATAGCATATTATTGAGTGGACATTCAAATGCCATTTAGCTTTAATTTTCATTTGAGCACAAAATTTATTTTCTCAGCACTTATTTGGATTGCAACTTCAATGAACAACTCTGGCCATTTAAAGCTCATTTATGATTTATATACAGTCACCCTTTGGTTAGAAAATTCGCTTTAGTTTTCGAACAGTAAGAGATACATACCAACCTAAATTAGTGCGTCAAGCGTAATGTTGCAGTCTAAGCCGGCCCCCAGCTTGTATGGCTGGTTAAGCAGACAAAATACGCTTGACGCTCTAACTTGGTGAGTTGAAATTTGCCCAGCATATCGGATTGTCTGGCCTCTACAACAAATGTTTAAAAGTTAGAGTTTAAATAATACCTAATACCTGGGGGTACCCTTTAACTTGAAAATTTGCTATAACTCTAGAACTCTTGTTAGGGATACAGATTACTTGAAATTTGATCAGTACATTCAGTTACCAGTCCGCTACGACAGCAAATACAAATAAATATGTGCTAAAGAGTTTCATATAGTAAATATAAATTGGGATATTTAAAGAAAAATTGGCGCTCAATTTATTAATATTTTATTCTCAGGCTGAGAAATTCTTTCGATCTTCAGTTGCGCGTTTCGGTTGTAAGTACTCTCAAGCAAAAAGAGAGTATTTTTTTTTTTGGTAGGGAGGCAAAAAATGCTTTATGCATGCACTGTGGTCGCTACCACAGTGGTATGTTGGACTCCGCTACAGCGTTTACCGTTTAAAAAATCCTCCCCTTGTCTTCATCGGAACAAAGATGTCCACCCCGGAACTGGTATGCATTACTTCAGGGTGGTTCCCTTTTTGGCTGTAAGCCTCGCCGTCTCATCTGCCTGCGTCATGGCCCCGCATTATATCACTACGAGTCTGATGTTGAGCTCGTCCAATGACATCATCGATGTCTGTTTTCTTCTCTCGGAGTACTTGTTCGCAGTAGTTTGCTACTGCCATCCATTGAAAATCATTTGTTGTCATCTTTTCTACAATATTTTCCACCGTGAACGGTCCTATTTGTGCCTGTAGCGTTTCTCGTTTTATTTCCCAGCGTGTGCAGAGGAAGAAGGTGTGTTCAGCATCATCCAGTACTTCTTCATTTTCATATAAGCAGAACGGTGTTTCACATTTCTTTATTCGGTGTAAATATTTCATAAAATACCCGTGGCCTGATAGCATCAGGGTAACATAGTAATTAACATCTCTGCTTTTGCTTTTCAGCCATCTATCAATGTTTGGGATAATCCGGACAGTCCATCTTCCACATGTTGAAACGTTCCATCGTGCTTTCCATTCTACAATAGTTTTCTGTCTTATGTCGTCTATCGCCGATGGCTCAGCGTTATTCTGCTTTAATTCATAAATTTCTTTGCGCTCCTGTGCAAGTAAATCAATCAAAAAGAGACTTAGATAAGAATAAAACCAGGATAAAATTTAGATGAGATGAATTCAATTTTATTGTGGCTTTTTTTTCCAAAGTGGGTTTGCTCTAACGATTGCTTTATGTTGTGTTGCATTCAATAGTTCAAAAAGGAGTAATTTTCGTCTGCTAAGTGCAGTGGTTTAAGCCATTAGCTTATACAAGTCAGTAATTGTATTGGCCTGAATTTGTTTTTATTTCTTGTTGCACAGTGTTCGTTGTTGAATTGACCCTTTGAAAATATTATAATTTATGCTTAATTTTGCTTAATGACAAATTCGAAAATATGCAAAAACCACTACTTTGCGTTGGTTTTAAATATGTAGTTGTCATCTGAACTGTATATGCACTTCTATACATATACACACATAATGCTGTATGTAGCTGTGTATGCAGTATTAGACGTTTAAATGTTTGTACTTAATGTTAATGCAGCACAATATGTAAATCACTTGTTAAAACGCCTGCACTTGATATTGTCACGGCTGCTGGAAAACTCTAGAAAGAGAAAAAAATATATGTACATAATTTTTTATGGAAATACTACAGATAAACTTCGCTATAGTGAACTCGAAGGGGAGTCAAATATTTTTTAAGTGTTAATGCAAACTGTTTAGATATGATAAAAGCTTCTTATAACCAGCTTTCTTTTAATCTTCCAAACAGGAAAATATGCAAAACCAAATTAAAACCATTTTAATCAACAAATTTGTTATGCCAAATAAAAAAAAGTACCCATTAACGAATTCGTAATATTGAAGAATATTATTTTAGGACGAATGGCCAATTTTATATGCCATAAGATTATTTGCTATAAGAGCCAATTGAAATGACCTAATTGACACACCTTATTAATCAGGTCTATTTTTGGACCTAAGCCAATATATTTCAATTGGCTCTTATAGCAAATAAATAATTAGATAAATTTTTGAATATTGAACTGAATATTTTCAAAGAGCAATTGAATAGAATTTTCATACATCAAATTCTTGATGAGGGCCAGTCTTCGATTTTAGAAATCATTGCTAAGAATTAATCTGATTTAACATCAGAAAACCGTTGCTTGTAGCGAAGTCTAACTGTTCTAAGTAAAATTGCTCTAGTGTGTGGTTGCGGTTGCTGACACGGTTGTTGCACTAAATATGTCTGATGACGTTGTCGGGCTGGTTGCTTTGTTTTTTGCTGTAGTTGGTGTTGCCAGAAATTGATGTGGTTGTTGAAAACTTAAGAAGCATTTGTAATTTTTTTTTTTTTTTTTTTTGCAAAATGTGCGTTGTTCAATTTACTATTTACTACACCACTACTATGGAAGGAACATATGCGCTTGCTTAGTAAAACTAAAAAGTTTAATAAATAAAAAAAAAATATATTACAACTTTTTAAGGATCTAAGCTTCAAGGCAGTCGTTATTGATTTGAGAACGGCACATTGTTATTATAGGAATCCTAATAATTTTAGATGTAATATTGGATTTTATTCGTCTCCCTTTTTTATTTAATGTTGAACATTTTCTTTGATGGGTTCAAAAAAAAAGCTTTCAAAATTGTTGTCCTTAAAATAATATCGCAAGAAGAGCGAAATATCGGGAAAATCTTACGAAGAAATATAAAAAAGAAAATTTATATAAAAAAGGACCTATAGAAAACACCATTATAATACTTGGGAGTTTTTAAATCCAGTTTAAGGTCGCTTGTTTTTTTTTTTTTGGAATTTTTTATAAAAATGTTGTTTTATTTTGCTTTTTCTCTGATGAAATTGGTGATCTTGTTCCCGTAACCCATCGTTCAGGTCTCATCAATTTATAGTTGATTGGACAGTGAATCGCACAACACATTACAGAGAGAACTCATTCCTTAGATGTATGGCCCGTCTGTAGAATAAACTGCCTATAGACGATTTTTTTGAGCTCAAGAGTATACAAGCACTACTCTCTCCCTTCTCCTCGCTATAACCTTTCTGCTTTGCTTTGGCGCAATGCGCTGCATGTGTTGTCAGGTTTGTCTCCTGAGTAGCGGTCTAAATGAGGGCGAAAAAATTTTTGTTTTTGCAAAAAGTAAATCTGGCGATAAAACAAAGAAATTCAAATTTAAAAAAGTGTTATGACCGATGTAGAGAAAACCGATTTTTTTAAATAAAATTTAAACTATAAATAACTGTTTCCAAAGTCCGGCATTCATGATCGAATACTTTCGTTAGTAAAAATCATTTTAAAGTAAAAACAAGATGAACAACGCAGCATTCGATCTCGAATTCGTTTGTTCAGTAGTGCCAGAATTTGGCCCTTAAATAGTTCTTCCAGCCTACATAGCACATGTAGTACCCCAGCCAATAAATCTTCCACTTTATTTTTCTTGTTTTCTTTAAAAATTTTGATTTTGATCAGTTTGTCATAAAAAAGTTCCTCTCAATTTTTGGAAGGAAAAATCGATCTAAAATCCAATAAAGTTATTAACAATTTTAACATTTTTTATTTAATCAATTTTAATTATTACTTTAGTAAACATTTAACAAGATTTCCAGCAGAATTTTTCAATATTAATTTTACATTGTAGTTGTGGCGTTTTTCTCTGTGTACAGGATTTTGTTTGCTTCTCTTTTTTGAATTTTAAAACATTTTGCTTGCAATTTCCCTCGTGCTGCAAAATTCATTTTTTGTTTGTTTGCAAAACAAACTTTTAAATTATATTATTAAAGATGATTTAAACTTTAATGCTGCTGCAAACTTGAAAACCTGTTCGAATGTAATCCAAACCATTTGTTGATTTATTAGTGTTTCTTTTCATTCGTTTTCAAAACTGGAAAACAAAAAGTGTTAACGGTTTTCTAGTAACGACATTGACATTTATGATTATGAATACGATACGATGTGTAATACAAAATATGTAGATAAAATGAAAATTTAAAAACAAAACCAAATGATGCTGCTGTAACAGAGACATCTTTTTCTTTCAGCCACTGGCTCACTGCACACAGCCAGTCATTCATTCTTCGTTCCACTTGCCACTTGTTTGGTTGAAAAGCCAACCAACTAACTACTGGTATTGAGTAGTCAAACAACAGGGTCTTCCAGCAAATAAAAGCTGACAACATTTCAATGTGAAGAAATGAAAAAATTTTCTTTGCTACTTTTTTTTTCTTTTTATTTAATTTTATAAAAACGTTTAAGTTTTTATAGTTGTGCCTCTTCAAGTTTTTGTTTTCTTTTATTTAACTCAATATTTAAATGTTAGTTTTGTTTAACTACTGGAAATTGCAGGTGTTGTTGTACTTTAGTTGTCTGAAGGAAAACTTTTTTTGTATTTATTTAAGCACTTTGAAAATAAATTTCACTTTAGTTTGCTGTTCAAATGGTTTTTTGTTTTTTAGTTGAAAAAAAACGTCTCTTAAATATTATTAAAATTTTCTTAGTCACGATTTTGTTTTTCACTGTTGACATTGAAATGCAATTATTGTGTTTTTTCTTTATTCATTTTAGTTTCTTTAAAGTTTTTGTTGTTTTATTTAGGGAAATACACGAACAGACGAAAAGTTTCTCTTGTTAAATTTAATTGGTATTTACATGACTTCAAATTGTCACTTTGACACTGGCAGTACTGTGCAATTTGTAAAGTAGAGAAGCACAAACACTTAATGAATATTTATGTTTGTTGGCAAAATTTTGGAGGAAAAATCACATTAATTATATAAAATTATGAACTTTAAACGAAGTTTAGGATTTTTCAAATGTTGCTAAATAAATTTTATGCTGCAAGGAAAAATATTTCCGTACGGGCAAATTAATTTGATTTTAGCTTTGCTTCTGAATTGCTCGCATTAAAGAAACAAATTGCTGGCATAACAATGTAAGGTTCATGTACAGAGAAAAAAGCACCTAATAAAGTAGAACAAAATCAATAAGATATCTCTATCGTTTTTTTTTTCAGGAAGGTTTCCTTATTATTTTAAATGGGAAAACCTTATTGAAAAAACAACAATTAATGAAATTAAACAGATGATTTACGTGTGTTTATATAGGAAACTAATAAAATCAATAGGGAAAAATTAATAGGATAACCTAATAAAATCAATAAGAAATCCTTATTGCATACAATTTACAAGAAAACCTAATAGAATCAATAAGTTCTTCTCTATAGAATTTTTTTTTTTTTTTTTGGTTTCATGCAAATCGGAAACTGAGTAAAAACAAACGTGAGTAACAAGTTTTCTTCTTGGTTTTATGTGTTTTTCTTGTTGAGACAATTAATAAGATTTGCAACATGGAAATAATAAGAAATACCCATAGAAAAATCAACTTTTCTCTCTGCTGGGATACCTCTCAGCCTAAAAACGTTTCAAAGAGAAAATCTTATTGAATCTATTAGGAAATTTTAAGCTGAGATGGACAGTACAATAAACTTATTTGTATTTTTAATTTTATTCACATGTTATAACTATGGGCAATATGCTTAATTTATCTCAGATAAAGCAGAAGTGCCTGATGATGTTAAAAAAAATTAGCCAATGGCCGATTTTGTTTTTCTTTTTTCTTGTTTATGTGTGAAACAGCAGCCAATGGCACGAAAGTCTCCTGTTGTGCTGTTTATTTTTCACACTTTTTGGCAGACTTCATCAATCAAAATTTTCTTTCCAAACACATATTCGTACCCGCTTAAGACCATAAACCAAAATCTAGCATTTTTTTTCTGGCTGCTGTTGAAGTGCTACAATATTTAATTAAGAGAAAAAAATTGCATGTTAGAAATTTGTTTTTTATTTCATTAAGAAATATAAAAAAAAAAATTATATGCAAAGTAGTGAAGAGTTTAAAAAAGCTGAAAATCGCCTGTGGAAAAATTCATTAAAGAGATTAATTGAGAATATAATTTTCTTAATATATGCAGGTGTGTTGGAAAATGTTTGTTTTAAAATCATTTAACATCACCACATGGAGTCATAAATCTTTTTTTTTCTCTCTCTTTCTTTTCATTTACTAACTTTAGCAGCTTAAAAATCAAAAAAAAATCGTGCAAATATTTTAAACCAATTTTTTGCTTTTAAAATTTCATTTCAGTTTTTTATTTAATGACTTTGTTTATTTAAATTAAAAATAATCCATGTATGAAGTTAAAACAAATACATATTTTACTCTTTCATAAATTTATGCTGTTGTGGCTTTAACACATCAATGCTAATTAAAAAAGAAAAAAACAAGAAGAAAAAACGCGGAAAAAAACTTGTTGTTGCTGTTTGTGTTAACACATATATAGTTTGTTTTTAAATGAAGTAAGCAAAAAACAAAAAAAAAAGGAAATTTCTTAAAACATGTTGCAACAATGTTGCTTGAAAGCAAAAACCAAACATTCCCAAAAATAAACAGAAAAAAATAATAATCAAAATACAATGATTGAGAAAAAAATTAATGAAAACTACAGACAAACACACAATGAAAAATTCAAGAAACTAATAAATTATATGTTTGATATCCCCAAGATTAATTTACACTATTTGCATATTTTTCTTATGCTTCTTTTTGTCTTTGAAGAAGAAAAATATGAATCTAATGAATGCTGCTGAGAATGCGAGGGTGGTGGTTTAACGTTTAAAATACAGACAACAAGAAAAACTGTTTATCATTGTGAAGAAAACAGACTCCCAAGTGTATATATTTCTTTATGTTACTCTATCATCATCAAATAATATTGTCATTCGTTAAGAATATTATCAGACTTTTGAGTTCAAATGAGGCAGTAAAAATTGAGAAAGATTTTTTGTGATAAAATTGGAGTGATCGACATTTGTAAAGGACACAAGAAAAGTAAAATTGAAGACTTACTGGCATCTGTATGTATGGCATCACGTCCACCACTTCACTCATGAGTGTCCGAATTTGCTTCGAACCCAGTTTCTGAGTAGTTACATACTATTTTCATTTACATCCTTCAACTATAACAAAGGCTTAGCTTGAGGTTGCAAAGTTATTGCATCATTATTCACATTAAAAGTTGATCATTCTTCAGATCGAAATAAATATTTAACTAATTTCTCACACAACCCTAGTATTTAATTAACTCTTAAGGAAATTCTTCAAAATTTACACCAATCATCATATTACAAAAACACTTTACGAAAAACACCACCCCACCCAATTAACACAACAGCCAACCGCCTTCTCTTACAAAAAATACACTCGAAATTTAGCACTTTAGCATAAATTAATTGCTCAACAAATTGAATTAAGACAATTTAAGGCAAATGTAATTTTGTACCACAAAACCATCACAAAAAATAAAAATCATAAATGTGTTTAAAAACAATCAAAAATAAAAACTAATGGCAGAGTTTTTCTCAAACAACAACAGCGTTGATAATTTGGCCAAAATAAAACAAAAGGTAAAAGGTGCAAGATATAAGAAAAAAAAAATAATAAAGTGATGATGAATAATTTAACTAGTTTTCAAATTACACTATTCAAAAAACAGGAACTTTCTATTTTCGTTAGTAACTTGTTTTAATTATGTAAATTAGACTCATGCAATTAAATTTAAAAACAAAATTTTGTTATTCAAAAACTTTATATATAATTTTGTTATTAATTATTTTAATAACAAAAAGTGACGCTCGGCCATAAACAAATCATTCTAAAAACGAGCAAAAACATAAGTATGAATTGATTACTCCGTGCAGGCACTGGCATAGTTGGGCCTATTATGCAAAAGGCCATTGCAATGTGGATAACAGCCACGGCTCTTACGTAGGATTATATCTAGTCTTTGATAGTCTTTGACAGTTAAGCAGCTCTAACAGAGCTAAAATCTTAATCATTCCCGTCAAAACTAGTTTGGGAGTGTTACCAACCTCTTTAAACCCTATCTTAAGGGCACGGATTGGTTTTCATATTGACAGCGGGTGGGGGAAGGATATGAGAGCTGCCAAAAACTGTGCTGCTTAGCCAAAAGGCTCATAGTAAGGTTCTTTATAAGTCCTGAGCCATTTTGTGGTATTAACAGCAGTCTTAATTATATCATTCTACGACAATTAGAGACGAAAAGTCTTAGCCTTAATGCAGAATCTTGCAGCAGAGCGAAGTGCCACTGTATTATGAACCTCGACAGAAACGATATAATACTGTACATAGGGCTAAAAACGAGGCACTTCAAGCTTAATTACAATCTCAAGAAACTGAAATTTATAAGCAGTGATGCCAGCAGACTCTGTAATAAGCAAAAAAACATAACCTTTGCGAATGTTCCGCTGCGTATGGACACAGAACCACACACGTGGGCGCTGGACATCGGTAACATCAAAACTATTGCCTTAATGAGACTCTTTAATAGTCTAGGTATCGGCCTGGGAATTAAAAGCTGCGCAAAAAGTATTTGCTTTTTGGTCGAGGTGCACATTGGCCCCAAAAATATATTAATAATAGAGTGATAACTTATATTTTTTTTTTTTTTTTTGAAGTCAGCTAAAAACATCTTTCCGCATTAAAGCATAATCCGCATCCCTCCAGCCGACTTAGTTATCTTAATATTGTTAAACTTTTAATTAATCAGTTTCAACAGACAGGTTCAGTGTTTCTAGACAGAAAAGAATACAGTTAAACCTCGATTAACCGGCTCGCGCGGGACCGGGACTAGCACGGATAATCGAAATACACGGTTAATAGAGGTTTTATTAAAACGTATAAAATTTAATTTTTATACAATTGTGTCTACACTTTAAAAAGTGGAATCACCGGATTCAAATTAACATAATAAAAAATCATATGAATGCTGCACGGATAATAAAGGTAAAAGCACGGATAGTAGAGGTAAAAAATCAAAAAATTTGCATGCCGGTTAATAGATGTAGCCGGTTAATAGAGGCCCGGTTAATAGAGGTTTAACTGTATATTAATTTTTTTTTTAAATTTTTATAGACCTGAAACTGAACACTAAAAATCCACTTCAAAATACTGGTATAAACATAAAGTTTTGCGTCAAGCATTTCAACTTCTTGATTTCTTTGATTGGCCACATACAATTTAAATGTTCTATTTTCAACCTTTTTGCTAAAAACACAAACTGTTTTTAATAGCCCGAACATCTTAAAGATTATTAAATTTCATAGGTTATATATTAACATAAATTCCATATTATCCATGTCACTAAAACATGCCAATATTTTTAACAATTTTCTTTGAGCAACATTTTAAAGTAATTGAACAATATTTTGATGCACAAACTGCATAAACTATTATTCTACGGTAGCTGTTTGTTGGCAATACATATTTGCATTTAAATTGCTATTGATGATATGGGCGTCTGTCTGTATAATGTGATGCGCATACCATGGCAATTTAATGTAAATGTTGCGCTTTTCATAATCAAGCACATAAAACTATAGTAATTCAAAAGCTGCCAGTAATTAATAGTTTTCTTATTTAATAAATAAAATTCTACTCATAAAACTTAATGACAAGTCAGATAGTTTAAGCTTTATAAACGTTTAATTGTTATTTATTAAAAGTTTCCTTGTGGATTTTACAGCATTATTAATATAAGAAACATTCTAAAATAATACATTTGAAATATACAATTTGATTTGTTATTTAGCTTAGCATAAGAATATTTAAATATTTTATAGAGATAAAATAGAAATTTTATTAGTTTTTAAAAACAAAGTTAAAAACAGTTTAATTTGTTTATTGTTTTTTTTTTATTCCACAAAAACAAAAGACTTAGGCAACAAACTTGCTTAATTTTATGAAAATATTCTGCCAAATATGTTATTAATTTTAACAGCCAGCTTTAAGGCCAACATTGACAATCTGTTATTAGCTTTTTGCAAACAAGTATGATTGATTATAGAAATTTGTTTAGTTTCAATTTCTGCCAACAATTAAATAAAACAAGAGAATGGCACTTAAGCCAAATAGCAGGGCTGTGTGAAAGGTACTATTATGTAAATCAGCAGGCTTATTCTGTGACTTTCGCTAGATTAATCTCCATCACTATAAAAAATTTAATTTAGCAACTTTTAGCCACGCATGCAATTCTGTAAGGATGACAGTACATTAAACAAGTCCACTGCTGAGGGGATTACAATTGCGGAATACTGATTAAGCGACATCCCTAAAGCATTTCAGCAATCGAAATTTGATTTTGGCTGGAAGATAAACAAATGTTTTCACAATTCGACTTGTGAAAACAAATTAAGTCTACGTATACGCAATTTAGCTCTATGCATTTCCTAAGATTAGATTATTAATTATACGTCTCAATACTTTCATATGCTTTTGCCATGCGGTTTCATAATACAGTCGTCCTTGGTCATGCCAGACTTGCAAACATCAAATAAATTTAACCAATAGTAAGACTGATTCACACTCTAACGGTACCTTAGAGTGCAATATGATTAAATTATTTCACTTGACACACTAAGAACTGTTACTGTTAAGACATTTATAAAAAAGTAGCTGACCAGTTTTAAGAAGAATTGTTTTTACACAAGAAAAATTTAGTAGTTTTTGTCAATATTTCAATCCAAACTCAACCAGAACTTTAATTTACCCATCTGGTGGGACTGTGTAGCAAATGCCAAACATTTTACAAAGTAGGCCCGTGCGTATGCAAGCTGTCGAAATAGAGGAATCCAAATTGATTCAAAATCGAGCGCTTCCATTTCGAACACTTATATTTTCTTGCGACATTGAGGAGGTAAAAACATTATTTGTTAAGCTTATTAGGTTTTTACTTCCACTGATTTTGCTCAGTCTTTAAATTTTATTTTGATGCTGAAAAATTCGGACTTTAAAAATTTTGCTTTTATTATTTCCCCAACGATTTCTTGCATTTGATTCCTTTCATAAAATTTGACCCAGGTAAATATGCATTACATGTAGTCAAAATTGCAATAAAATTGACTGCATTAAAAAATAATGCAAGCAAAAATGTGTCGAAGTTTTTTTGCAATCCAAAAACAATTAGTAACTTCACTTTTTCGGAAAATTTCGTGAAACTTAGTGAACTGGCGTAAAATTGTACACACGCACTATCACGCACGAGATTTTATTTGCAAATCATGATCAATTAGCACCAATCAAGAAAAGAAAAATCGTGTAGCTAGCTAGATAACTAGCTGTCTAGCTTTGACCTGATGCTTTTGTGGCGATTTTAACAAGCTTGATGATTTTAGGGTTTGACGATTTTCTACTTTTACCCCACTTTATATTGCAACTAAGTTGTATTTCACTGCAGAGCTCGATAACGGCTTGTACGATCTCTGCTGTTACTAAGCTGTCCGTCTGCATTCCAATTTTTGATTAGAAAGTGATACATTTTTTTTTCACATTCTAAATTTTTTAGCTGCAATCACACAAGTACACTGAAGAAAACCAAATTGAAGATTACAAAAAAAAAAAAAAAAAAAAAAAAATATGCCCAAAAAATTAAAATGTTTTTTATTTTGAAATATGTGTGTATTTATCTTTTTCAAACGCTCTAAGAACAACATTCACGATTTATGAGCCATTCTTTTGCGGAAAACATTACATGTGCTTGTTGTAAAAAACAAAACAAAATATTTTATGAAAACCCTTTTGTGTAACAAACACCAAAATAAATAAAACTTAAACATTGGAAAAATTCTTTGAACAAAATTCGTATTGTTGTTTGTTTTTTCTTCTTTTGGTGCAACAAACGATCAGCATTTCATTTCACTCATTGCGGATTAGCCACAAGCGGCACACAAAAAAACCAAGCCATTTGAAGAATTAACACAACAATACCGTGTTAAATTTTAGTATCTTGTTAAACAAACTGCACTTGTTGTACAAATCGGGGTTAAATTTATAAATCAAATCATCAACCAAGCGGTGCCAAAAATTGTAAGAAATATCTAAATTTGGCTTTAAAACAGCAGCAGCAGCAGCAGCATTTTTCCGAAAACCCCCCCCAAAAAAAAAGAATTTCTTTCAAGCCATAAGTTACAAATAAAAATGTTTAAAGATTAACAAGTTTTCTGTTTGTTTGGTGGCAGAGGAAAAAAAGAAGACCAACAGATACCAAAATATGAAGACACAAATAAATGCAACGCATGCCAAACACCCTACGAATTTTTTTTGTTTGTGTTGTGGGGTGGCATTTCTAACATTTTCTATGAGGACTTGGCAGTGCTGCTTAAACAACAATATGCCGCTCCCCCAGCTGATTGGATTTCAAGTCTACTTTTTTTTTGTTTGTTTTCTTGATCGGTTGGTTGGTCTTCTTCAGATGTAGATCGATAAAATTTTCACCACAAAAATTTTGTGAATTCTAAACAAACAAAATTAAATTTAAGTCTATTTAATGTAATTAACAATTGGAGATTATAAAAATTTATCAACAATCTCAGCCCCAAAAACACTCAATCCTAAAATCTTTTGCTGATTTCATACAGCTTCCGCTAGAATAACAGCAAAATTTAAGCCATCTATCATAATGGTGTGGACGCCATTTTAAGATCTCCAACGTGTCCATTAGATTTTTTTAAAGTTCAAAATGTCTGCTTTTATTTTTGTAGCTGTCCTCAACTTTACTTTTCTGGCCTTCTAATAATCATTGCAATTTATTACAAGAACCTTTCGAGCTAGTAACTTCTAAATGTAATTAAAAATTTTCTGTTTACTTTGTAATTACTCGCTGAGCAGACATAACCTCAAAAAAAAATTTGTTTTTTTTTGTAGCTGTTCTCAACTTTACTTTTCTGGCCTTCTAATAATCATTACAATTTATTACAAGAACCTTTCGAGCTAGTAACTTCTAAATGTAATTAAAAATTTTCTGTTTACTTTGTAATTACTCGCTGAGCAGACATAACCTAAAAAAAAAATTTTTTTTTGTGAAATTCAATTGCCTTAGAATTTTCTCCTGCTATTTGTTTCATTATTCTTCCATCCATGTGGAAATGTGTATGAACTTTAGCTTTTTATATATCTGTTTACCCAAAATAAAGTTCAACAAGAACATAGTGGTCATATTTTTTTTTATATATATATAACCTCGATTTTCCTCTTATATTTTCCTTATCGTGGGTTAAAAAAAATATTACCCTAAAATAAACTCTACCAATTCACTACTGAGTTGATAACGCCATCTTATTTGGCACAAGTTGAAAACCATTCACAATCACAGACACTTTGCTGCAATTGAGCCTTCAATATGCCGCACTGCTGCAAGTTGTAATTTAAACTTTGGCTTAAAAGTGAATCATGACTGGAAGTTGTTTGAAGACTTGATATTACATGCAAATTCAACATTCAAGCAGTGCAAATAAATAACAAAAAACTGAACAGACAAAAAATTAACAAAATTAAAAGCAGAAATCTTGCACATTTGAAAAATCGTATGAGATTTCGTTGGAGATCTTAGAATGCCGTCAACACCTTTATGACAGATTGTTGCAAGATTGACTTCTATTTTGCTGATATGCTAGCGGAAGCTAGATAAAATCAGCAAAAGATATTAAAATTGAGTTTATCTTCATGCAAAAAAGACGTTGAAAATGCGAGGATGAACTTTCAAGCTTTGAGATTTGGCCACCCTAGTGCTGCAATCTGACAGCTGACAGCTCTGTCGTAAAGTTGGATATTTTTGAGGTTATACGTACTCAGAACAATTGGACGTACGAGGGCTATTTGTGTTGCTTACAGCAATTTAGAAGTGTCTTCTCGGCCCCGAAATAGAATTAAATCGTGATTTTTTAAAACTTTCGACGTGGATTAACTCAGCAACAGTGCAGGGATAAACGCAGTTCAATATTTGACGACGAAGCTACCTCAAAGACGAGTCCTTATCGGTGGCATGATGGATTAACTCAGCAACAGTGCATATATGAACTTAATTTAATTTTTGGTGATGAAGCTACATCAAGGACCAGTTTATGTCGATCGTACGGTGAATTCAGTCGTAGTTGAGGTTTAGTTCAATGCTAATTTCAAAGAGGTTCTTTCAAAATCAGTTGTTGTTCCGAAAACCATTGATGCTGTATGTGAACTGATATTGCAATATCGTCATGTGACCTATCGTGTGAGTAAGGGTAACTAAGGCATTAGTGGGACCAGCATATGTACATTCAATATTGCCTAAACATTTGACTGTCAAAAAAATTTGTTCGCCTTGAATTCCATACAATTTGTCAATCGCTCAAAAACAGACTCATGTCGATTGTACGAAAGAAATGCTCAAAGAATACAATCGCGGTGCTTCGAAACAGGTCTATGACAACGTGAGAGGTGATGAATCACGTATGAGCGCAAAAGTAAGCAGCAGTTCACTGTATGGGTGTTTGCAGCTGAGCAAATTTCAACAAAAGGCGATAGTCCACAAGATTTTCAGAAAATTATCTTAATATTTTATTATTTTATAGCTAAAAAAGAGCTTAATATTTGTTTTCTGCTTTTTCAGCTGCCCATTGGTGTTACTCAACTCGTCAGTAGACTCGAAAAAACTTAAAAGATTGCTCGGAAGTCGACTGCATACTCGTATTCTATTCTAATTACATAAACAAAATGAGTATCACCTTTACCACAGAATGTTTGTGGTTCTTATTTCGTTCATGGGAATAATATAATATTTACTCAAGTTCCAAACCTAATTTCAAGTTTTCTCGAATCCACTGACGAGTTGAGTTGCATCAACTAAAGATCGGCGGCATAAGGAAGCCTGACAAAGGCAGAAAAGAACTAATTAAATATAGTTTTAGACCTAAAATAATAAAATATTAAAATAATTCTACGAAAACCGTTTCTCCTTTTAGCAATTAATATCCTGGATCTGAGTGGCTGAAGCCTCAACAATATGATTTTCAGCACTTAAGTTTGTGCTGGTTCCTTTCAAATTTCTTAATTCTCCCATAACTAAATATGTAACTCAGTAAATGCTTCTAATGATGCAAATAGTTCCCCTTCCAAAAGTAAAAGTTGTTTCATAAACTTCGTCATGCGTGGCCGCCTTTCATTTCAACAAATTACACACTTTAAAATCTACGCTTTAAATTACACATTTTACTGGAAAAACCAAATCGGGCAATTTTCGAAAAACCCTTAAGCATCAAAAATAATTAAAGTTACGTTGTTTTAATTAATACTTGCTACTATACAATTTTTTTTTTATGTTTTAGTATTTAAATAAAATTGAAAATAATATGAAATGTATAAAATATGTAAATAGTTATTAATCATAATTGCCATGTTGAAATCATAAAAATTTTTAGCGTTCTTGTTAGAAAACCAAATCACATGCGTTTGCTTGAAATTGATTCTAGAAATCAACTTCTCAAAAACTGCACACCACAATAAAATAAAGCGCAAAAATTGATTGCAAATTAAATGCTGCGTAACAAAATTTTTATTTTTTTTTTTTTTTTTTTCTGAAAATCGTTGTTTCGCACAATCAAATAGTGAGCAAATAGTTGTACGTGCCACATACTTTGTTTAAGATGCTGATTGGCACGAATATTTTGTCGTTCGCTTATTCAGCTGCTGAAAAAGTGAACAAAGTTTGTTAAGAAATACTTTTAAAAGTATATTTTTATTTCTACCGCCAGAGGTGTTGCGCACAAATGAGAAATCAAAAATTAATAATTACCGTGATATTTAATTACAACCTCCGAACACTTCGTTTTGGGTGTTCAATTTACTTGCACACAAAACAATATCCTGTTATTAATGTTTTCAGTCATTTTAGCTAAACAAATTTCTTGATGCTTTTCGATTACTTTAAGTGGTTGAATGGAAACATTTATTTATAAATATAAGTTAATTAATTCTTATTATTTGAACTTTTTCTTATACAATTATTTCTTTTTTATTAAGTTTATCAGGCTCAAGTTCTTTCTATATTATCTTTGTGTTTGATATTAATTAAATTAGACAAAGAAAACATCAAAGACATTTAGCAGGGTGGACAACTAGTTGTTTCGAAGCCGCCACACTTTCAAAGACGGACGCTGACGAGAAAGTGTGGCGGCTTCGAAACAACTAGTTGTCCACCCTGCTAAATGTCTTTGATGTTTTCTTTGTCTAATTTAATTAATATCAATCATTAAAAAAATTATATAGAAAGAACTTGAGCCTGATAAACTTAATAAAAAAGATATAAATATAAGTGTTAAAAATTTTGAAAAAAGGGATTTATTTTGTTTTAGAACGCTAAAGAAAATGTCATTGTAGAAGTATGTTTTATATTTCGCTATTTCTTTCTTTAAATAAAATTATTTTTTAGGCTGCAGCCTGAAGATTGTTGTTTGCAATAACAATTTTAAAGTTTAGAAATATCTCTTACAAGTCTCAGTAAGAAAAAAACATTTTTTAATTTTTGTGTACTCGTCTAAAAAAAATATTTGTTTAATTACTGTTTGTTTTAAAACACTAAAACATTTAATTAAAAAAACAGACACACACGGGCATACTGAAATTCAAATTAAGTGTTAAATAAATTCGTTGAAACAAGTTCAGGTTTGCATTGAATTTAACATTGATTTTTGTTTTCAGATAAGGAATGTTTTTTTTTGGCTAAAATATGTTGTTCTAAGTGCGCCAGCAAAATCAGCCGATAATAGATTTGACAAAAAAAAAAAAAAACAAAAAAAAGATTATTTTCTATAAGGGGTGAATTGATGTTCATTAGAAAAGTATTTTTAAGGTTATGTAATCAAAATTGATTTAAAAAATGCGTGAAAGAATGTAAAAAACTTTAAAATTAATATTTAAATATATCTTATTAATTGAGGTCCAAAAATGAACCTTTTTAAAATGTTTGCTGTCTTTTTCAGCTGTCTATATGCCGACGATATTTCGTTGGTGCCAATCAACTCATCAGTGGACTTGAAAAATTCTTAAAAGTTTGAGAATCAGAAATGTTCAAACAAACCTTTAACGCAGCAAGCAATTCTTTTTCGTTTTGCAACTTTTGTTTTACTTTTCTTTGCAACCTTCTATACAACGAGTTACCATCGGTTTTTACGATTTGTATTTTTGAAAGTATGAAAAAGTAAAATCTTTTTGAATATTCAAATTTGAACTTAATTATTTATTTGCTTTAAGAGCAAATTTTTTTCTTTTTTTTTTTTGGTACAAGTATTTTTTTATTTAATTTTTTTTTTATATTAATACTTGTACTATTTGGTTTTTTTCGAACCCTGTTTTTATATTTTATATATTAATTTTCTTGAGCTAAAGGTCTTTTTTTGTTAGTTACACAAACATATATGTTGGTTTCGGATATAACTCGCGTGACGTAAGCCGGAAAACACTCACGCGCCCATCTCTACTTCGTATGCCATTGATTTTGATATTAGAAAAAAAAAAACTCCACGCTCCAATAATGAACTAAACCAAGTTTTTTTTTTGTAAAAAACAACCCATAGAAATAAAATTTTATGCTTTATTTGACTATTTTTTAATTTTTCATTATTATCAGCAATTTATTTGCAATATGTGTACAATAACAATTTACTATTTTACTACTTGAAAAAATAAAAACAGAAATAAGAAACTATTGTCAATTTCTGTCATGCTTCAACTGAAAACATTTAAAAAATAATTTTTCTACAGTCTCTATGCCGCACTTGAGTGCTTTTCTTTTCTAAAGTTTGAGAAATATGACTTTGTCTTGGAGGTTTCGTTAATGCATAACGAAAACATATCTGCTGGATGTCTCAATAGGTTAGAAAAAAGAGCCATAATTTAAAACATTTATATTAAATTCTTTACTTAATCGATATTAATTGAAATAGTGACAAACCAAGGGTTGAACTTAAGCCTGAAAAAGTAATTTAATATAAATGTATTACAATGCAGAAGTTCAATGAAATTAAAATTTTAAGTAAAAACATAATTTGTGTGGCTAGAAAAGAAATTCTTTCATCTTTAAGGATGCCACTGTAATTTTACAAAAATATTTTATTTAAAGTTTCCACAGCTGAAACTAGATGCACATTATTACTTTCTAGGAGCCAAGTTGGCTGGTCCCATGACTGGCAGCCCGTGAAAGTTAAACGCAAAACAAGTCTAGATGATATGTGGAATCAGCATATTTATGCCAAGAAATTTGGTAGAGATGCCAGCATATCGTGTAAACACAAAATTTGGGTAACAGTGAAATTTCACATTTTGAATTTCACTAAAGGACGAAATCCAAGAAAATGGATGAAGATGGGCCAATAAACAATAGTGCAATTCATGCACTTTAGGTCACTTTTAGTTGTTGGTGAACTTTTGATCAGAGCGGACGTGTTTTTGTGATGTGCATTCGTAATAGGTGAATGCGTGCTTTTTTTTGACGCATGTAATAGACTATGCCATGTTTATTAAACGTTTATTTGGCAAATAATGTATAAATATGTACCAAGTGAGATCTTAATAAACATGATATATTTTTAAAAAAAAGTCCGCCAAAGTGAATGTTTACCTGTAATAGGTCTCATCGTGGTCTTTTTCTTCTGTAGAAGAAGTCGAATTTCACAAAACAAAACAGCAACGAACTCGCTGCACTTTAGTAGTGTTCTTGTATTTACACTGTTTCCCCTTACTGCCTTAGCGAAAAAGCTATTAGTTTTTTTCCATGATATTCTATTACCATTCTAACCTGACAATCATTTTCTTACTACAATTTTGTTTTGAAAATTTTTTCTATTTAAAAATCTTTCTTCCTTTTCAGGTAAGTTTCCCAATCTAAACATTGACCTTCTGGTAAGCGTACATATGTGTAATGAAGATAAAATACTTGTTTTTATGACTCAATGTTAAATTGAAGATCTATTGTGAAAAGTATTTCTTATCTGCCGCATCTTTTGTGTTCAATCAATTTAAATTAGCAATTAAACGACATCATTTATGTGTTTGTTATTTTTTTTTTTTTTTTTTTTTTTGTAAAGTTTATTTGTTTACTTGAACACTCGTTAAAACGTTGGTAAATTTTTATTTTATTTAAATGAATTTCCAGCCAGACACACTGGCGTCATTTACACAATACCAAAGTATTTATTGTGGCAATGAATGGATGTGAGCTTGAACAAAACAACCAGCAGTATCAATTTACCTCTGAGGATAATTAGGAAATTCGCTGGCCAAAAAAATCAGCCTAGACTTTGAAAACAGCAGCAGAACAAATTGATAAAATAATTTATAAAAAGGCAGAGTTCAAAAAGTGTATTAAGAAAAATTAACTTTATTTATTGGTTATTTTTTTAAAGTTTGGTTTTTGGTTTTTTTTTTTTTGTATATTCGAACGGTTTGCAATACTTCCAATAGTTCCAGTACAATGCAATGCATATATAGGGATCATCCCCTGAGTACTGGTCCAAGTCTAAAAAAAAAAGTTAATTATTCAAGCTTTTGATCTTTGGTTTTTTTTATAAAAAAATAATTTTAAGCAATTATTTATTTATTTTTTTATATCTTAACTTTTTTTTATTAACTTTTATTGTTCGAACTTTTTCTTATGCAATTATTTTGTATTAAAATTAACGGGCTCAATTTGTTTCTATGTACATATATATTTTTTTGTGATTTATATTAATTAAATAAGACAAAGAAAACACCAAAGATATTGAGCAAGATAGATAACAGGTAGAAGCTGTTTCGAAACCGCCACAACTCTCACCAGCACCCGTCCTTGAACTCAGGGCTCATGTGTTCTTGAGTTCAAGGACGGTGGCTGATGAGAAGTGTGGCGGCTTCGTCTTTGATGTTTTCTTTGTCTTATTTAATAAGGTACGCAAGGATTGAATTTGGTTTGGATGAGATGATTATGCACTTGATTTGATGTTTCTTAAGTCTATTTAATTTTAAAGTCGTACATGAAATTATCTTCTCTACTTCCTGAATTAAATCAGAACTCATAAATTATTTTATCTCTTTTTGCTGATTTTAGCCCGGAACCTAACATGTGTGTGCAGATAAATATGTATTTAAGTTCCAGGACTCAAACCACAATTTTTAGCAAAGCCACATCTTGAAATTAGCAGAGTACTGTTGACGAGTTAACAGCGCTATTTTTATAACAGATGACAATTGTGGAGAAGATGAGTGGGTTTTATGGAAAAATTAGGACTTCTGCGAAGTACTGACCATATGGAAATGGTGGCCCGGAGGGTTCGCTATGACCTCTGGTACCTGGGATGTCTGTAATAATTTTTTTAGTCCCACAATATGACTTTTAAAAACACTCCATTTGAGAAATTTCTGGAGAAGTTGAGTGGGCTCATGGAAAAATGAGGACTTTTACGAGGTACTGACCATACGAAAATGGTGGTCCGGAGAGTTGGCTGTGACTTCTGGTACCTGGGATGTCTGAAATTATCTTTTGAGTCCCACAAAATGACTTTTAAAAGCACTCCATTTATGAAATTTCTGCAGAAGATGAGTAGTCTCATGGAAAAATGAGGACTTCTGTGAAGTACTGACCATATGGAAATGGTGGCATGGAAGATTAACTGTGACTTCTGGTACCTGGGATGTCTGAAATTATCTTTTGAGTCCCACAAAATGTCTTTTAAAAACACTCCATTTGAGAAATTTCTGAAGAAAACGAGTGGTCTCATGGAAAAATGAGGAGTTCTGACAAATCTGCAAATGCAAATCGTTTTGTAGTCTTCTTCTCTAAATATTTCCACTTTCAAATTTTGTACACAAGAAATATTTTAGAAAATACCGTAGAAACAAGTTGTGCATCTCGGGGGGTTTTCTGTGCAGTTTTTTTGGTATGGCATATTTGTCAAATTACAAAATGGTACTTCGTACTCGTTTTGAGCCATAATTGGATTGATTCTATTTACTAGTCCTCATTGCGTTTGTTTTAAGTAAAGTACACTTGTGGGTTATGCGTATTTTAATTTTCAAGTACGCTTCCTACTAAAATCAATTATAGAAAATTTAAAGTTAAAACGAACTTTTTCCTTCTGTGTACACTTGTGTTGATGTTCGTAATAAAATCAAGTGGAAAAACTTAAAAATTTAAAACGAGCTTTTTCTATCTGTGTAACGACAATGAAATGTTGACTGGACCGAAAACTATTACTGAGATCTTTTAGACCAAAAATTAGAAATTTCAATTGCCTTTAATAGCTTCAATATTTAATTCATTTTTGATTCTTTTTTAGTTGCAAAATTATTGCAACCTCATAAATTAGAAGCTGAACAAATAACGCCCCTTCACTTTTAAAGGAGTTCTTAAATTATTTTTTCCTTCTGCGGCTTGAATTTTAAAAACAGCCAATGGTTTCGGCCACCACCAGCTGACGAAATTGCAAATATTCCCTCATTTGGACACATTGACCGCTTTTGTGATAATTGGTTTCGTTTTATGCTGAACCATTCCAATGTTTGCCAAAGAAGTCTTTGCCTTTTTCTTGCTGTCAACTGACCATTCTGAGCCACAACTTTGACTTGGTTAAAGTTAAAGTTCTCATTAAAACAAATGTTTCCCAAAACAATTTATGCATTTACAGAATATTTTTTCTGAAACACATACACATACACACACACACACACACACTTGTATGAAATGGGCGTCAAACATTCATTGAAACCCCAACTAATTGCAATTTGAGTTAAACAAACACACAAATTAACCCAAATTTTCAACTGCGACGCAGCACCAGCGAAAAAGTATCAATGAAAAAAGTTACTCATGGCTTGCAGCAGTGTTATCTAATTAGAAATATCTTGTTAAAACACAAAACAAAACTTGTGATCATTTACAAAAGTAATTTGTTGTGTTTTTTTTTCTACAAATCATTAAGAAAAATTTATTTACATTGGAAATTCAAAAGCGTTTCTCAAAAACCGTTTAGCTCAACACACAGATAACAAAACAAAATTGAAATTGAACAATTTGACATTGACAATGATTCACAAAAAAAAAACACACAATTTAATAATAGTACCTATTTAAATAAATTTTTGCTCTGATCATTAGAGACAAATTGCGGTAATATTTTATATGGAAAACCAAAAAAAAAAAAAAAAACAAAGTAACCCATTAAGATGTTGTTGCCCAGATAAAAGAAGAAAAAAAAATAAGAAACAATGAGAATTTAATTCGATTCTTATGGCAAACAGGGGAGTTTGCAAAACAACATCTGCTGGAAGCGTTAGTAAAGCTAAAAGTGATGAGAAATTTATGGCTTACAAGCAGTACAGCTGGCAGTTGGTGGTGTTTAACCCTGTAGATGCAGCTCGCGTGACAGGTCACTGTGATCATAAATCAGTAGTTGAAAAGCAGTAGAATGATATGCGACCAAATTTTTGTCCATTTTTTATAGGCTGCCAGTTATACAAATTATAGAACTACAGCTGGTCCCATTGTGTTGGTCTTATCACGTCATAACAATTAATTGTTTTTTTTTAATTTGAGCTCATTAGCTGAATGAATAATTATTTCTTAAATTAAAAATGAGAGAATAAATTCGATGTAAAGAACAAAATCTGCTGCCAAAATGTGGTATTCGTGAACATGTGAACTATCGAGTGATACTAAAATAAACAACAAACACACAGCATACGTGACATAATTCATTCGAGCAAGAATAGAAAGATTTTTCCCTGGACTAGTGTGTTGGTCCCATCAGGTTATTGATTTATTTACTATTTATTTTATTATTTAGCTTCAAATTTACTATTCATTATTTTCCTTAAAATATGAAAAATTAATGGGCTGGATGTAAAAAAATAAAACTATTAAAACATTAAGTAAAATGGCATTAAGTAAAATGACAGCACGATAATTTTACTTCTAAAATATGTCATTTCATTAACAAAAACCCAATCCTAGCACTTGTTTTTTTTTTTTTTAACAAAAACAATTTCCTGTCTTATGACTGATTTTAATGAAATAGTGTGATGCAACAAGAAATTGCATGCAATTAAAATATTTGATTTAGAAATATAATTCAACTGCAAAACAATCATTCATCTGTAGAGTCAAATAGCCTTGAATCCTGGGGGGTAACTGTGTAACTCGATTCGAAAAGTAAAATCTTTCGAAAGAAATTTCCGAATCGAAAGGTAATCCGTAATGTGTAAATCGTTCGAAACGAACACATAGTTGTATTCACAAACATAAGGGAAAAACTTGTGAAAATGTTGGTAGCACTGCTGTTTGACACACAAATTTCCCAAAACAAAGCATTTAAAGAAGAAAAAAATGCTATTAAAATGTTTAAATATTTTTTAACATTGAATAATATGGATTGAGTTTATTTGTGGTTTGATGATAAAGATGACACGTTGCCTGAAAGAATCCAAAGAAAATTGATTAGAGACTCTTCAAATATAATGGAAATTTCCAATAAAAGGTAAATAACCATACGCTCATATTGTTATATCGCAAATTTTAACAAATTCTACTTTTAGTTTTGTGAAAAACTTCCGGTTCTTAAAAGCATTGAGGGCGAATTAAAATCTCCAAAAAGGTCTACATAAAAATAAAATAAAATAAAAATTTTCTATATAAATTTTTTTTTTAAAATACTTACATTTTCACAACTGTCACTACCAAAATGGCTTTCGAACAATTTCCTATCATTTTAAACCACAATAACGTCCGTCTTCGTAATACACAGTTGCATTTACGAAAGGGAAATTTATTTTTCGTAAGGGAAAAAAAACTTGTCCGCACTTTCGAAACAAAAACTACGAAAATCGTATTGGACAGTACCATTTGTACGAACTCGAATATTTTTTCCTTCGAATCGAGTTACACAGTTACCCCCTTGGTGTTTAAAAAAAAAGTGTTTTCTTATGTATAAGAAATTCCATAAAATAATGTGGCCGTCTTTTTAATGGTTACATCAGCTACAGTGGGCATTTTAGGGTTAAACTAGTTTTCTGCTTAACTACTTTATCAGTCTCTGGCTCGATTTAATTTCCTCAGCATTAAGAAAGATTGTAGTCAAATTGTACATTTCAAAAGTAAACAAGAAGAGTAAAGTTGAAGACTTAGGCTGGGGAACATACCATCTCTGTTTCACATCCACCATGAAGCCATGCTATGTTCATATGGTAGCTTTCAACATATTTAAGAAACACAAAAAACCTATTGTGAAAATATTCCACATTACGTTTGACTGGGGAACATAGCATAGATTTGTGGTGGAAGCGAAACAGCCATTCAACACTACTTTTTTTGTCTTCTTTAAATATTTTGTAAATTATAACTTGCACATACCATGGCTTTATGGGGGACGTGAAGCAGCCATGTCTTCTTTTAATATAATAAACATTACAATTTGACCACAAATGAATCTTTTCCAATTCTAAAGAAGTAAAAATGGAACTAAAGCCCGTTAAAGTAATTGCCAGTTGTAAATCGCAAAGTTCGACCATACATTATACATTAATTTTTCTTCTTCTCGAATACCATTTGCAAACATTTAGTTCTTTAGCAGATTTATAGTTTTAATTAAATATTTAAAATAGTAAATTTTATTTAAGATTTTAATGATCTAAAAATGGCTCTCACCACATCCAACTATTTCCTCATATATCCAAGAAAAAAAAATCCAAATTACTACCACTTCAAATGTTCACATTAAGTTTAATACTTTATTTTGATTTAATCTGCCCGGCTACAATAAAAATACTTTTTTAAACCAATTTTATGCTTTTTTTTCCACTGACAATAAAAAATGTTTTTGCTTTTTTTTTTGTTTTGAAAAACTCAAATTGTTTCCCCTCCAATTTAAAGTGGGCGTAAAATCCAAATGAATGAATGAATGTAAAGCACACACACACACACACTCCCAACAACTACTACAAAAAACCTATTGATTCTTTGAATAATATTCGATTTTAATGAAAAGTGAAAATAAAAATAACATAAAGATAATATTGTGCGTTTAAATGGCACCTCAAGCGTTTTAAATGCGTGTAAGTATTTAAATAACGTTTGAAAAAGCAGTTAAATCATTTACATTATTATCCAGCGACAAAGTCTTTTGCAAATGAACTTTAATGGGTTTCGATTTTAGAAAACATGCCAATAAACGCATAGAAAATAAAATAAAATTTACTCATTCATAAATTAGGTTTTTATAAACCTTTTAATTTGGCATGAAAAAGCAAGCAAAAATGTTCGTTAGTAAAATGTGGCCTTCCAAATGGTGTTAAGCAAATAAATAATTACACGGTTGCATTATTTTCTCTATAAGAGAAAAGTTAAACAAGCGGAAAATAATAAATTAGATAATAAACTTTACGACAGCGATACAAGTAAATAAATAAAAGTTTAAATGTTGTCATTAAAGCTATTGCTTAGACAGGGTCGTTCACTACACTCTGCCCAGGTCTGATAAAATTTCATTCATTTTTAAAAGCTTTGTCATTTAAAAATAACTACACTGGTTACTTGTGGAATACTGGCTAGTGCCAAAAAATATTCTGAGTGTGCCTCCCATATATTGAAAATTTCTAAATTAAAATAATTTCTCTACAACTGCATGTACAAACCAAAAACTCTACAGCAACTCAAACAAAATATTTACGATTAAATTAAGGAAATATCTCGTGAATGTAAGAGAATGTATTGAAAAAAGGGCTCTCATTCATGCGACTAACAGAAGTGGACAATCATCTGATATATTGTATTCCATACATACATAAGTGCCGAAATTAATTTTGTTTAATCAAAAATTATAAACAAACTTCTGGCAAGCTTTTTCACAACTTTGTATACCATAATCCTAATAACAATAATTCCCTTCACTATTCGCTTACAGAATCCTACAAATATCGAAATTAATTTTTCTATGACATTAACCTTCCTCATTCAGCGCTGCAATGATTTTTTGCACCCCAGCCAAAGAGCTTATTATAAATTTCATAATTTTAAGCTGCAGAAAAATCTTGGAATTGCTGAATTATCATTGAATAAAAAATTATGAAATCTTTTAATAAATTAACATTTTCCCAAGTTGAGA
The DNA here is from genome assembly GCA_963662145.1 of Sturmia bella. Classification (NCBI taxonomy): domain Eukaryota; kingdom Metazoa; phylum Arthropoda; class Insecta; order Diptera; family Tachinidae; genus Sturmia; species Sturmia bella. Next base: position 15,544,518 of record OY759172.1, on the reverse strand, counting down.
ATTTTAATTTAAACTATAATTGCAGCAAGACGAAGTTGACAAGAATCACGTTTTATAAAAAAAAAAATAATAATTATTTGACTTATTTTTGTGATGACAAAGAAATAAATAATTTATTATTTGTTTTGGAAATTAACAATTTTGCTTAGATTTTTTTCTTTTGATTAATTGTAAATGAAAGAAAAAATCATGATATTGTTTTTTGTATACAGTGTTGCAAAAAATAAGGGCAACAATTGCTCAGCATGCCGAATATATTATACTCCTGTTTTGGCTCATACAAATATTACACTGCAAACGGTGTTATGTCATGTTATTAATGGTATCAGAGTATTTTTTGTGCTCTGAATCTGAAATGAAAGAGTCTTTACTGGACTTGGTTAAGTAGACTTGCTGCCAAGAAATGAAATATCTAGATATTTTGCTTATGGTCAGCTTAAATATTATTTGCTCTTTAAGGCTGGTTGTCAGTTAAATAAAATTTTTTCCAACTCCTTTCGCTAATTTTTTTCACACGCCAACATATGTTATTGATATGTGTTCTATCGTTAGCTGATAGTAAATGTAAAAGTCCACAGTTGGCCTTATTGCAACACAACGGTCAATGAGAATTATATAGTAAGACTGAGCAAAATAAAGACTGATACTTGCTGATAGAGTTGATAGACTACAACATTCCCAAACTGTGAAAGTTGGTAGCCACAACTTCAAGGTAGTAGAGGACTGTACATGATTGGTTATAATGCCATGAATGCTACAAATAACTCTAGTTTAGAAATAAGGTGGGGAATTATACTTGATAGCAGACACTACTTTAGCTAAATATGATTCCTGGACAAGACAGGAATGTCAAGCTGCTTTGAAGCAGATGGCGGGATATTCAAACCCGCTCCTTAAGTAGGTCCTTGGAGGTGTATTAAAGTATTGCAACAACATATTTTACAAGACTGACAAAACATAAAGGTTGAAAACATTGCACTCTTCTCCTTTTGGCATGCTAGAGACATATAGGACTTTCCATATGGCACTGGGTGCAAGAAGAGATATATTTCAGTGCCCTACTGCTGCAACTCGTGTAATTTCCAACCGTCTTCTGGCGTCGAAATGGTTCTGCAAACATCCTAGACTCTATTTTACTATTACTGAATCACTCATTAATGAGCACTGTAGAACTCCGTAAACTAGCAGCAAACTGGACTCTGTATTTTTGATTGCGGTAATCATTACTGGAAAATAAATATAATGATATTTTAACGGATTTGTTATGCAGTAACATTTTCTAACTATAGTTGCTGCCCACTTAAATTAGCTGTTTATTTTACTGTCTACTGTCAATGATTTTACAAGAAATATTGTTTTAAAAGTATGAGTAAAATAAATATATGAGCAGTAAGAATGTAAAAAATTTAATTTTATTAAAAACAAACTTTAAAATATGTCATCTAAATGGGCGCAATCTCCTTAGAATTGTCAAAATTGTCACGCAATCGTTATTGGAAGCGATGAAATGTATAAAAAAAAATTTAGGGTTATAGGATCGCCAAAACTTACAGAACCGCTGTATTTAATTTTCGATTGCTTTTGTCGAAGTTGTCAACATGTAGAAGGTGAAAAGGAAACTATTCTGTTCATTGCCTTTTAAACTGCACTGTACTGAAAAGTCTTTGCTATTGTTTTATGTAGATAAAAACTTCACAAACTTAACTTTCATCCTTTTGTACTTATTGGTATGAAGATGAAGAGGAGTCTATGCCAAACACATCTTCACTAGAATACCCTCGCTACAAATAATGCTAAATCTAAGTTAATTTCTTTCAATTATATGTCTCCCTATGGTTGAATTTGCCAAAATCTAGTACAAAAAAATGTCATAAGTTGTGCATAAGCCTTGACATTAAGGAGTGTGTGACTCACAACTAATATCTTGCATTAGAAGCGAACGTTTTCAAGAATATAAATAAAGAAAAATTTTAATTTGAGCTGGGGTACAACTAGCTGTTTAGTAGTTGCCACGCTTCTCCTCTGCTCCGATCTTGGACTTAAAATAATTTTTTACTTTCTGTCTATGCCTGATCATGTATCAGGCAGGCCATTTCATTTTTGCTGGCCAATTACGCTAAACTGAGTGCCTCCTAATTTACGCATATATATTTTTCAAAATGAAACAAAAGTGCGAAAAATTTCTGAATAGGAATTTAAAGCAAATACTCTTATTATTTTTTCCAACACTGTTGGTTAAAATTCTGCATAATTTAAACAAATTAGGCACTGCTGTAATTTCAAATGCTGAACATTACTTTTAGGTTTGTGTCTTAAGTCCTTCCTGTAATTTTATTATATTTCGCAAAGTTTGCGTCTTAAGTCTTTCGAGCGAAGTAATTGTATTTTCTATGTTTGTGTCTTAAGTTTTTACTTTTATACCAGTTTTTTCTGCTTCTAGTGAATTATGTAGTTTTTTTTCAATTTCTGTTTTGTATTTATTTTATTTTGTTTCTTTTTAATAATTCTAAGCAGCTGGTCTGGGGTGGATGATGATGAAAATGATGCCGTCATTTTATTACCAATCTATTCTAAAGGAAGTTAATGACACGTTTTTTTTTTGTTTGTTTTCTTTAAAACTCATTATTGTTACATTGTTAGTTCAAGTGTGGGAAGTTTATGTTTTCGCAGTAAAATCATAAGAAGATGGTAAATTGTAAGTTAGAAATTTAACATTGAAAAGGTAAACAATTTAATAAAAATTTTAATTAAATTTTGTAATCTTTTTAGGAAATAAAACTTTAGTATTTGTTTTAGCACAAAAGACTACTTGGGAAATAAATAAATTAGAATTTTTGTTAATTATGCATTTAAATGCTTACAAACCTTGGGGCTTGAATTTACACAAAATTACATTATTCTTGCAATAAAAACTGGGTTTTATTTAGACTTGTGGAGGTTATTTAATGTCATAAGTAATAATGTTTAATTGGAAATAATTATTCAAATTCTTAAAAATAAGGAATGTAGTAATGTAGCTATAGCTACATTTCCTTTTAGAACATACATTAATGTATTATCTAAAGTTGTAAAAAAAAAAAAAAAAGAAGTAGATTTAAATTAATTTTTTTACAGGTTATTTTCATACTAACTTCAATTCCAATTCTTCTTTTTTTTGAAGACTTAAGTGCGAAAACAAGTATCTTTGTCTTCGCATTAAGAAGAACTTATCACTTTCAAAAGTTTCCATTCATGTTGTTCACATGGCAAATATCCATTGAATTCAATTGAATCATGACTTATGTTTTTTCTTTAAAATAAGAAAAAATAAAATGGTTATTTTTATCTCAAGCTGGAAAAGAAAAACATCGCATTAAATTATTTAACAATACGGCATAGTTTCACATTAATTTTCCAACAACTTTTTATACATAAATGCAATCGAAAGTACATACGTAATAGCAAATATACTTATAAATATGCGAATGCTTGAAAATGTATTAAATTATTATTTTCAATACAACTTTTTCTGCTCATTTTGTGTTGATTAGATAACAATAGAAGGCGGCTGGTTGGGGCACAACTTTGTAACCCGTACGAATGCTTGCCAACCAAGTCTTATCTGTTTGCAAGTAAAAACAAAAATTACACTTTCAGCATCAGCTAAAGAAATAAACGTAATTGGCCATAAAACAATAGCCTGTTTATCTGACTGACTGGCTGACTTGCTGAATATGCGTGTCGTTTCTATTGCAAACCGATAAACACATACCAGCAGCAGACACTTGAACAAACACTCAATAGCAGTACTTAAGACCATGCAACATTTTAAGTCTTCACTTTGGGTTAAGTAAAATAAAACTTGCTTTATAAATAAGATGAACTTTTGCTTTTTCGATCTAGAGATTTAGGCCTTAAATGAAGCTGCCTTCAATAACTAAAAATGTGCAGTAGAAAAAGCTGGAGGCTGCTCCTAATGTGCCTGCTGTTTTGTTGCACACTGTGAAATTTATCACTTTCATGTGTCATTTAGTTGAACATTGACTTGTTAGTATTGCATTCACTTGTATAGTGTTTCATACCTGGATATATTTGTATAATAGTAGGTTAGTATATTTCAAACTGTTACTAAACATTATTTTCTTCTGTAAGACTTGGAGGGATTTTTTAAAGGAGCGGCTGAATTTGCAAAGCCAAAGAATGCTTTTTAAAACAATTTTGAGCAGGTATTGAGCAAAACAACGATTAATTAAGGAACTCTGAATTTTCTTTTAAACAAAAACATTGCTAAGAAGAAAATTGTTTCCGCAAAGCTGTTGAAAGTGTTTTGATAAATTTAGTATTTGATTTTCGTCACAAATTCCAAGCACGAAAAATACTCCAAATTAGGTTGGAGCTACATGGATCAGTAGTGATTTGAAAAAGAATTAGTTTTGACATCCTTCGGCACGACCTATAGCACCTTGTGACTCCTCACTACACCTGCATAAAAAGTTTTCTCAAACATACATAATTTGTGTAGTTTTGTGGAATTTTTGGTAACAGCTTTAGAATGCGTTTGATCTTCGAAAGTTAAGAAATTTGACACATCCAAAGTTCATCGGCTGCTGAAAAAGTAATTCAATATAAATGTAATTCTAAATCATAATATTCGACTACAAAATTAAATTAGTGTTTAGTGCAAACTGAAAGTTTTAATACTCAGAGATGGCCAGTTCAAATCGAAAAACAAGTCGACACATTTTCTTAACCTATTACATCGCTTCACGCTGCCACGCGACAAGTGCTTTTTGCGCCACAAGCCTAAGACAGATTTTAATATAAAAACCATATAAAAAAGAAACATTGAAACGTTTTCATTGGAAGATGTTTAAATTTCTTTGATTTTGTTATTTAGCGGATGCGTATCGTTATCGTTGTCAAGTGATTTTTCATTTTGTCCTGTCATTGGTTTGCCATGAGTTATCACATCCGTTACTTAAGTTGGCAGCACATGGTAAAGTGTTTGTGTTTGTTGTTGTCTTTTGAATGTTCACAGCTGGTGTACCACTTTTTTCCTTCTATCATTATAAAAGCAGCATATGGTCGTTTCAATTAAAAATGTTGTGTGCTTAAAGCCTTTTTTTTTTTTTGCTTAATAATGAGCTTTATTGGTTGGATTGCTTTTGCCCCACCATATATATAAATGCTTAACTAAATAGTTATGACCAGGCTGGGCTTGATGCCAGATTGCCTGGATAGTGTTTTTTTTTCTCAACTCTTTTTTTTCGAATTTTGCTCTATGCGAATATCTAAATATCTACATTTGATATAAATAGTTTTTTCTGCTCTGTTGTTGCTGTAGTTTTTCTTCACAATCTAATGTATAAAATTAATGTGTTTCTGTGCAGCATTTTGAAATGTTTGTTATGTTAACTATGTACAGTTATGTCATTTACCAACATAATATTCATATATTATGTTACTTAAATTAGTTGTTATGAAACAAATTAGAGTAGAGTTTTTGTTGATTTTGTTTGATTTTAAATTCAGTATACTAAAGCATATAACACTATTTATAAGCCTTTTAACAGTTATAAACAGTTAAGCAAACTTATGTCAAGATAAATATTTTATTGATAAAAATGTCATTACATATTTTTTCATTTTGTTTTTTGTGTTTGCTCATTATTTAAAAAAAATGCTTATACTAAAATCCTGGGAACTGGTAAAACGTTTCAATAATTTATATACATTTCAAACACAGATGTTAGTCATTGGTGGCATTTTACCAAAATATCTAATTTATTCTAAATGAAAAACAAAAGACTTAAGAAGGATGCTGGATTACTAAATGCACATTCAAATACTGTCCGTAAAGCCACAGCTCTTTGTTATAAAGCTTTAGTTTGCACAAAATGCTTTATTCCGAAAAAGCACAGTGAGAATAGAAGGTTTTTTTTTAAGAAAATGCACTTACAAAATGTCCTCCTCAATGCAGTTTGAAACATTTACATTAGGAACGTTTGACGAAAGCGTTCGCGTTTTTGTAATTCATTCTATAAAATGTGGAGTCGTAAAAGGTAAGAGCGTAGGCATTTGTATAGTCTATATATTTCTAGATTCGAAACGATTTTTGTCGCAGTCATTATATCACCTCATGTCCCTGTTTTACCATTCAATCCATTGGTATTTTAATCAATCCTAAATAGTGTAAGAAGTACTCGTACAGTAAGCATGGAGTTGCTTAAGTCCAGTGCCTTGGGGGTGCAGGGGAATGGTTTAGGTCATTCAAGCACACTTTTTACTCAGTTTTAGGTGCAAATGTATTTTTTATACCTTTTATTACTTTAATTTTTTTGTTGCCTTTTTTCTTACTTACTTCCTTCTTATCTTTTTATTGTTTCCTTTTCTTTTACTTACTTTCTTTTCATCTTTCTTTGAGTTCAACTACAAAGTTTTTTTCTGCCTCTGTCGAGAAACCTCAGCGCTTTTAACTCAGCCCATTTACCAATCCATTTTAAAAAAAAACAAGAAGAGCTAATTTGAAGACTTACTGGCTACGAAGCATACCATGGCTGTTTCTTGAAGCAAATTTGGATGCTGATGACAGACGTAGTGGTTGTGAAATAGCCACTTTTACTTTTCTCGTATTCTTTAAAAATGTTGATCACTCCAATTTGATCACAAAAAATCTTTCTCAATTTCGAGGAAGTAAAAATCGACCTAGAGAGGCCGATAATATTATTAACAAATCTCCTCAATTTTTAAATGTTTTGCATTTAAAAATAACTACACTAAATACTTCTGGAATAACCTGCAGTCAGTTACTGTGAAAAATTTCTGAGTGTATTTATGTACTTTCTGTAATAGAGGCAGCTCTCGACCTGCCTTAGAAATTTGTGCTTTTAAATTCAATGTCAAGCCAGGTAATGAGGAGAAGCCTGGACGTTTAATAGCAAAATTTTGTCCCCCAGCTTTAGTTGCTTGATACTTCCCTTGTCTCGCTGAATTAATATTGTTCACAAAAGTAATAGAAAAGAAACGTGCAGACAATAGAAATTAATTAACTTTAAGAAATTTCAATTTTTATCTTCATTACAATTCTTTTTAACAATAAAATAAATGAAATTCTCCTCATAAATCTCACAAATCAATTCTCTATGAAATATTCACACTCTGCCATAATCAATGACTTTAAAATCTAAATAACAACAGCCACCTTAATTTTAATGCTATTACATTTCGGAATCCAGCTTTTCACACATTGCGAGGGTGTGTGGAGGTCAACACTTGAGGTGACAAAATTTCCTAATCCCCACAAACTCAGACTCAAAGCGGCTAAAAACAATAAATTTACACATATTGTCATTTGCCGTTGTTGAAATAAAACACTTAAGAAGTATTAAAAAACCATTCATTAACAGCACTTGGCAGTTTTGAATGAGAAAAAAATATTTATTTTTCAGTGAAAAAAAAAAATTCTAAATTGAAATTTAAATTAATTGCACTAAATAATTTTTGTTTTTGTATAAAATTTTTAATGTTGTTGTTTAATGTCGCAAAGAATCGTGCTTAGGCCTGACATATTGTCATGTGCCTGTTTGATCAGTTGTGTCAAAATCTCTTGAAAATTGTTGAAAAATCAGACCAAAAGAACAAAACACGACCACAAAAACAGCCAAGTGCTTTAAGGTTTTTAATTTGCTGTTATATACAGCAGTATCCATTGTTGAGTTTTTTTTTTATTAAAAATATAAAAAAATTAAATCACAAGAAAATAAGTATTTCCAAATGTAGCGTAATATGTTTACACAATTTTGTACAAGTGTCTGTCTGCCCAAGAGGTTTTTTAAAGCAAACAACGTTCAAGTACCCGAAGCGTTTTAGTACCCTACCAGACCGTTAAAAAAAAACCAACCTTGACACCATTGCAGTGCAGTGGGACGAATAGTTTTTGCTTAATGATTTTATAGATGCCTTACCATAATGTCGGTGGATACTTATGACACTTCTGAAAGGGACTTAAGGTCCAGGGATAATACGACATTTTTGGTCCAGATCTAGTGTAATAAAAAGAAAAATCTCTTAAGTGCAAGTGCCTTTAGAACGGCTTTTAAAAAAGTAATTTTAAAAAACTCCCTAAAGTATAAACTAAAGTATAGAGTTATTTAAAAAAAAGGGATATTTTAGTACCTTCCCAAAAAAAAACAAATCAAAACAAGAGGACTCCTTCAAAAACAAAATGCTATTGCAAGTAACACTAATACCAATCAGAAGTAATATTGTGCAATTCTTTATGCAGGGAGCAAACACTAACAACTTAAAGATGCTGTTAAGCGACTGATTTTTCGCAATTTCATTAAAAACAATTACTTTATACAGTTAACCAGCAGCAGCAGCAGCAGCAGCGACATCGGCAGTAGACCCAGCCTAAAATGTCTGTCCTTCAGTCTTGGCTCAACTGTCGAACTGCTTGTCTGCTTGGCGGTGTAACATGGCCTGTCGTTTGTCAATTCTACTTGTTGTACAAGCATACCTAGAGACAAACAAAAATAAACACATACATACGCACTCGTACGTTACACTGTGAACTGTCGTTCAAAAACTCTCAATGAGCTGCTGGGATAGAGTTTAAGGTCAGCCAGTGTCGCTTAATTGCTGTTACTGAATTATTAAAATAATTTATAAAACAGATCATTTTGTGTTTCGTGAACTGCGTTTGCAAGAAGTGCGTATTTGTTTTGTTGGCCGGGTGCTCGGTTGGTTGGTGATTGAGACGGCCGCTTGAACAGAAAACATAAAGTGGGTTTGGAGTGAAAGGCTTTTTTATATGAGCACTTACTATTGGAGCATAAGTGTCTTGTTTTCTTCTTCATTGCGACTGTTTTTGTTTTTTTTTATCGGCCTACGAACGGCAATAAAAAAATGCTTAAAAATGGTTCATTTTCATTCGCTTTCAATGCTTCTTTTTTTTTGTATGCAAAGTGGCTCACCTTTAACAGCGTTAAATTTTCTGGGTTAATTTTGTTTGTTAATGATCTATTTTGGGGCCCGAAAAAAATTTATGCTTTAAAACATAAAATTTTTTATTGAAAATCATGATGTAACTGGATGATTTTTACTGTGTGTTTTTTCAAATTTATTTACACATTTTCTATCATTTGTGGAGGATTTATTTGCAGTCATAAATTATTTAAATATTTTGTTTTGGTTTTTTCCCAAGCATTTATTTGATTTACGAAAACTTACAAAGTTTTATGACTTTTCCCATAACGGCCATTTGAAACAGCCATAAAATTTACAAGTTAATGGCAACATTTCAGCGAATTTTTTGGCAGACTCAGATTTATTTGTGCGTTAACGGAGAGCACGGAAATCATACGGATAAAATAACATTTATTTCCTCAGGGAAGAGCAATTGCTAGAATTTACGTGGAAGGGTTGGTTTTTATTTAATTATTATATCATGTGCTTTAATTAGGTATAAAAACAGAGATATATAAAAATGTAGGATCATTAATTTTTGTTGCAATAATAACTTGCCTGCAATAATAAATTAATATCCAATATTCCATTCTTCCGTTCTGCACAAATATATATGGGGAAATTGCCAACCCAAAACCGTACAACTGCTTACTTGAATTTCCATGAGAATAGTGTATTGCCCTCAAGATATGAGACATTTTCTAGCCTAAAATTTTGCATGTATTTTATACTAACTCTTCTCAGGGGAACTTAAATTTCCATGAAACTGTGTGCTACCCTTCACATGTTGACTGGTCAGCAAAAATTTATGCGAGAAACTTACCAGCTTTAAATTTCGCATGTTTATTTATACTAACTCTTCTCAGGGATACACCTGAATTTCCATGAGAACTGTGCACTGCCCGTAAGATGCTGGCCAGTCTGCAGAAATTAAATGAACAACTCGCCAGCCATAACTTTTACAAATTTGCTTTCACATTTCTCATGGGAACCTTAACTTCCGTGAGAACTGTATACTGGGCTTAAGATGTTGTTTGCCTAATTTTTGCTGTATTTAAATATTTGCATTTTCATTGTGTGTGTTTTTTTTTAATTTAAATATTATTTTTATTTGCTTTAAGAGCCAATTGAAATGTATTAATTCAGGTCCAAAAATGAACCTTTTCAAAAAATGTTTGTTATATTTTTCAACGAAATGTCGTCGGTATATAGACAGCTGAAAAATACAACAAACATTTTTTGAAAAGGTTCATTTTTGGACCTGAATTAATATTATTTTTAATAATAATTCTTTATTACTCTTGAAATATTTCAGACTTTTTATTCGCCTGTGAAATGTTCTCATAGTAAATTTTTTGTTGGCGATTTTTTACATAGAAAAGAAAATTGTATAACAAACTTACTCGAGAAAAAAAGCTTTTAATCTTTCAAAAGATATAAAATATTTTATTTTGCAAAAAAAAAAAGGAAACGTTGAGAAAATGTTGCCAACAGAAAACGTTGCCAGGTGTGCTTACAAAACTTGCCAAACTTTCCCTCATCACTACTCAGCTTTAAATAATATTACTTTTTGTAAAAATCTCGTTGTAAGTTTATTTCCTCTACGGGCGTTTAAAGTGCCATTACTGCCACTTACATTGCCTAATTTGTTGAGGGGAAAATTCCTGCATGTACATGAACATTGACGGCGAGGTAGTTTGCTGTCTTATGAAAATACGCGGATTCTATCCTGCCCGCAATTGCTTAGTGCCTTAATATTTTTCTTCAACTTCTATTAAAACAAACCAACACTATGGAGCACAACGCAATTATTTCTGTTGCTTGAAATTGTATAACTGTTTTATTTTAGGTCTAAAAGTAGACCTTATTAATGTTTTCTGTTGTCTCGTTGATGCTAATCAACTCATCAGTAGACTCGAAAAATCATATTTGGAACTGAATTAATTATTCGATAATTCCCATGAACGAAATGAAAATTAGAAATGTACAAACAAAGGACTTGAGCCTGATAAACTTAAATGATTAATCAGTAGGTTAAATATAGACTAAAACTGAATTAAAGTCTTACTTGGTTGGTTGGTTGGTTGGCTGCATTAGACAGCGTTTGTTTAAGTGAGCTGAGTTCATAGCCGAAATTTATGTGCTGATGAGTATCGTAGCAGTTACGAAACAGCCCGTTTTTGTTTAAAACACAGTTTGACAAGGGAGTAGTGGTCATGTTATTTGCCTCCGTGACCGTATTCTAACACTCAAACAAAATATTTGCCATTAAGTCATACTAACTTAAGTCTCCAAGTTGAATTTTATTTTTGTATCAAAAAAAATTTTTTTTTACTATTTTTACTTTTGCCAAAAATTCCACATATTTTTCAATAATGTTTATGTTTTTAAATTGTTTTTATACTATTTATACTTTTGCCAAAAATGCCAGCTATTTTTTAACAATATTTTTTTTTTTGTGAACATGTCTTCAAAATAATGGAAAAAAAAACTGTTTTCAAATATCTGCTTTTTTGCACTGCTGAGGACCGGTTTGGCCACAAATTAACTTTTTATTCTTTCAATAATCAAATATTTGTGTCAATTATTGTGTTTAAAAATTTTGTTAATTATCAGTTATTAATCTAAAGATAAATTTAGCTAAACGTTTGTGCACATAATCTCATTAAACTAAAAAAAAAAAATTATTGAAAAAAATATAAGTTGTTGCTAAAAACTGTTAAATAAAAATTCTTTAAGACACTCAAAAATGTATAAAACATTATCTTTTAGTTTGTACTTTACAGGAAGCATTTACGCATAATGAAACATGATATCAATCTTAAAAAGTTTTGCTAATTAAACTTATGGCCAAAAAGAAATCAACGTTTACAATGAAAACAAAAATTGAAGCTCTCTTTCGCCTACCATTTAAAATAGGAAATATAAACTGAAGTTATCATTTGAAGTGCTTATAATTGAAGCTCAAAGCTGTCTTTTTAAAATGACTTCATTAAATAAAAACTGCACTTTATAATGAGCTGCCTTAATTGAGTTATTAAAACTTCAACTTTAATCTTTTCACAGAGCGAAAAAAAGGCAGCTCTGAAATTTACTATCAATTTCAATTGTCAAATTGAAAAAATTTCAAACTTTAATCAGTAACTTAAATTCGTCAATGAAAAGTGGTTTCATTTGAATTGTGTGTGTCTGTGTGTGTTTGTGTTTTTAAGCAAATTTCCCGCCAGCACTGTGAGGCGCAATTAAAAATACAAAGATTTCGGTATTTTTGCAAAAAGTCTAACATTTAAATGTTGTTGTTTTTTTTTTTTTTGTTTCAATCAATTTTCCCCATAAATTCACTGGTCGAGGAACAAACACCAAAATAAACCATTTACATAAATAAAGCGGTGATTTGATGTGTTTAAAAAATTTATGTTTGTTGAAAATTTATACGACATCAATTAATTATCATTTGCGGACACAGTGTCGCCTTCTTCAGTGGCTTTTTACGCACAAATGATATTAATTTTGCTCTTTTTTTCCTTAACTGATTTTCTTTCTTTTTTTGCTCTCTCTCTCTCTCTCTCTGTCTATTTCACTATTTTACAGCATTTATGTTCCTTTGATGTCAAGTTTCAAAAATGTAAATGGTTTCTCAAACGTGTTGGCTGCAAATAAGACTGAAAGAAAAATACATTTCGAATTATTTGCCAGCAATGATTTGCTGCTTTAGAAAATCTGTAGTAATGAAATGTTTAAACATTGTAGAAATTTATTTTTCGCTCAATATTTTCTACGCCAACTTTGAACAGAAAATATTTATTAAATGATAGTTACTATAATTAGATGTCTAAATAAATTTCGCATTTTTTTTGGAAAAAATACTGTTAAATTAAGTTTTTAATTATTGCAGTTAAATATTGAATTATGCCCTGGATTATTAGTTATAAGAAAAACTTCTCCAACTACCTCTGAGATTTCGCGTGAAGGGTATTTTACTATGTTTTTCTTAGGCATTTGCATATCTCATGATATGATATTTTAGCTACCAAACATTTGTTGTAATATCGCAAAATATAAAATCAAGCCTGTTTTAAAACTAAGAATATTGTTGATTATTGATAGTAAAGAAATTTGAGAAACTATTTTATACAGCTTCAGATCGTTTTTATATAAAAATTTTATTAACAATTTTAATAAATATTTTATTAACAATTTTAAATAATATTATCCTGAAGATGATAACAAATTGTTATCGAAATATTAAATAATATTGTTAATAAAATTTTTATACAAAAACGATCTGAAGCTGTATAAAATAGTTTTTCAAATAATTAAAAATATCAAATAAATATTATATATTTAATAGTAAAGAAAATTCAAAATGAGTTAAAGACTTATCAAGACTGGGGTTGCAAACCGTGGCTGTTTCATTGCCACCTTTACACTTATCAGCATACAAATTGCTTACTATTGCATGAGTAATTCCATACTGTTTTTGAGTAGCAGTTTGGCTGCTGATGAGCGTGGTGGTGGCCGTGCATCAGCCATGGTATGTACCCCAGCCAATAGGTTTTCTACTTAACTTTTCTTGTATTCTTCAAAAATGCTTCAGTTATTCTTCAATTATACCACACAAAAAATCTTTCTCAATTCTCAAGTAGTAAAAACGCACTCAAGCCCAATAAAATAATTAACAATTGTGATTCAACATTTGCTTGTTTTGTTTTTTTGAAAGACAAGAAAGCAAAGTTAGGGATTCATTGGCTGGGGAACATGCCTACATCGCTTTGAAAGCAGGTCATAACTAAAACCATGCTGGTTATAAGCATAAGCGCTCAACTTTAGTACCGAATTGTTTGCTTGCTTACTTTTTCCCCCGCATTTTGGTCGTGTATTCAGGCATGAATTCCAGTTGTTCATGCTGCTTGTATTTGTACAACAAAAAAGTAGTGGTTACGTTTTGTGGTTGTTGTTCATGTTCGATATCATGTTAAAAAGAATTAAATATTTAGGCATTTTTATTGATTATATAAATACACATGCTTGGGCAAAACAAAGACCTACAAAAAAGTAGTGGTCACATTGTTTGTAGCCCAGCAATGCTCTCTGTGAACTTCAGTGAGTATTTGAATACTTGCAGTATTAAAATGTAATTCTTTTTATATTGTGGTAATAAAATCTTTTATTCTCCTTATTCAATATTCAGTTCTTTTTCTTAAGTTTCCCAAAGCCAAGAAAATTGTCGATTGATATAGAATTGTTTAAAAAATTTACACAAAAAAACAATACTTCTACTAAGTTTTTAATTGAAAATAAGTTTATTATTCTAGGTCTAATTGGGCCTTATTATATTTGAATTGGCTCTTATAGCAAATAATAGTTAAAGTAATTTTTAGAAATAAAATTAACAAAACCCTCATGAAAAACATAATCCATATTATCCAGGGACCGAAAATAACTGTTATTTTTGAATTTTTGATTAAAAAAAGCAACCGCAAGGAAATGCCGGAGAATGAAACCAAGTATACCATTTTGAAAGTCTTGAACCAAAATGCGATGTCAGAAAATGCGCTGCTTTTTAAAAATCTGATTTTTATTTTTTCAGGCAAAAATAACAGTTATTTATTGATATTAATTTTTTTGAGCAAAAATAAAAGGAATTTTTTAATTTTTATTTTTTCTAGCAAAAATAACAGTTATTTTTGACTTTTATTATTTCGAGCATGAATAAAAGTTATTTTTTGACTTTCATTTTTTCGAACAGAAATAAAAATAATTTTTTGACTTTTATTTTTTTGAGGAGAAATAAAAGTTATTTTTGTGTTTTCAACTCCTTTGACAAAGAAATTTCGAAGATAATTATGATTGCAGAACTCAGCTCCATTCATTTTTGAACATATGCAAATTATTTTCACTGAAAAATTATCTTTGTTTGAAAAAGTTTTTTAATAAATATGTATAATGAATTTATCACAAAATAATTTTTATTTCTGCTCTCAAAAAAATTAAAGTCAAAAAATAACTTTTATTTCTGCTCGAAAAAATAAAAGTCAAAAGTAACTGTTATTTTTGCTCGAAAAAATAACTTGATTTTTTACTTTTACGATAAAAGTTATAACAGTTACGGTCACTGATATTATCAATTTGTTTATAAATGCAAATCTACACAAATTTTTTTTAATAAAAATTATTTTTATGAGAGGTTCGAAATATATAGATCAAAACAAAAAAAAAAAAAGAAAACGAAGTTTTATATTAAGAAACATCAAAAAAGAGGCAAAACGAAAGGAAAAATAATTATTTTTATATTTTGCTTTGGTCTAAAACTCTGCAAACCTAGAAAAAGAAAACAGAAATATTATTTTTCTTTATTTTACGTCATTATAAAATTTGAAGTGCTTTAGAAACTTCCATTTAAGAACCACTGTCTTTTAATAAATGATTTTGTTTCGCATGCGTCTGCTTGCAGACCAGCACCAGCATTTGAGAAATACAACATTGTATAAGTTTTTCTATTTAATGAGGCCAGCAAATTGAATTTGTGGTGTAAAATAAAAAGTTTTCATAAGGCATTAAATACTCTGCGAAAAAAACGTGGCAGTGCTGCCTGCACTTCACTGATCTCTGTGAGTAGAGATGCCCGCAGTTCAGCATCGTGTTATGAATATTGTCACTCCAATAGCGCTTAATGCGTTATTGCTGTTGATATAATGAAGTGATAATTATGATTTTCATAGCGCTACACTTTTTGGCACTACGATAGTGCATAAAATTTTAAAAATATTGTATTAAGCAGTAATTTGAATTTACAGTCCAACTATATGATTTACAATTGTTTTATTATTGTATCGAGCTTGAGTTTGATGTGACCGGAATTTTTCAAATGAAAAGTCTTCTCTTGGAAAAATTGTATTTTTCAATAGATAAAATTAGTGTCTTACTTCCGTTTTTTTTTTTTCTTTGTGTAGCAGTTTTGTGTTTCTTAAACAGTAACTACACTGTGCCGCAAAAAAACAGCGCACACACTGGTCATTATAGATACAATTCCGCTACTCATGGGTAGAGCACTTGACGATTCTGGTGACCAGTTTGGTTGCGACGCTCCAAAACTAATTTCTATGCGGAATATATTGTAAAACACAAATTTCAAATTATAATATTTTAGAGTTCTGTACTCACAGGTTGAAGACAGAAACCCTTTACTGAGACTTCTGTCTGCTGTCCGTCACAGGCCCCACTCTCTTAAGCCGTAACAGCCAGAATTTTTCACAGCACATGTAGTTACGCGGCCGCTACAGCAATAAATTCAATAAAAACTTTAAAAAATTAAAAACTAAAGAGGGTTTCCATATAAGAAACTGTCGAAATTAGCTGTAACAAG
The DNA here is from genome assembly GCA_963662145.1 of Sturmia bella. NCBI lineage: Eukaryota > Metazoa > Arthropoda > Insecta > Diptera > Tachinidae > Sturmia > Sturmia bella. Next base: position 15,528,206 of record OY759172.1, on the reverse strand, counting down.
AGATAGAGACTTGAAACTTGCACCGAATATGTGGTTACATATGTAACCTGAACATAAGCTGGAAGGCTGTATGTGTAGATTAGTTACCAAAGTTCCCTTCCATGCGAACTTATGCTACCAATTACAACCAGTACGATTCAGCCAGCCTATGACTAGACGAGAAGTCCCCGTAGAGTCATCCGAAGGCTGAAATGACTGCATTGCCGGATTGTCCTTCGGTTGAGAATTTCAGCACATTCCTCATGACACACTGCAACCCTTCAGTGCCTGTCTAACATTTCTGGTTTCCCAGATAACTGTAGTATTCTGCACTCCATCTGTTCCACTGATACAGCACTAAGCTGGAAGGATCAGCAGTATGCATTATGTGCCGCCGGGGGGAACAACACCTTGCAGAGAGACGTCGTTTTCTAGCCGTACAGTTGATCTATGGAATAAACTGAATGCAGACGTATTTGCTGCAATTTAGGGTGTAAAGAGCTGCAAATCAAATGCCACTACCTTTTTTGCCAGTTCCGGCACTATACATTGTACATGAAGGAATTGTCCCCTGAGTACTAGTGCAAAGCAAAAAAATACCCAACCTCGCAAACAAATGGCATAAAATAAGTGTTCCTTTTTCATTGGTATTGGTTTTCACAAATGTCCAACTTATGACAGCAACCTTTTTTCAATGACAGTTAACAAAATCCTTTTACGCATTTTTTCTCTCGTCTAAAAACGTTTCTGGCAAAAGTGTGCCATTTGTATTCGATTCCTTTTTTCATATTTGTTTCAGCATATTTTATGTTAAAGTATCATATTTCCATTAGATTCATTTGAAAGCGTTTCAAAACGTGAACTCATGCTCCCTAAAAATGTAAAACTATTATGGCCGACGACATTCGACAGCACTTTTCTAAAAAGAAAAAAAATTGGCAATTTTTCTCAGCCAGCCAAGTTTTATAAAACATAAACTGTTTGCCAGCAAAACTAAACGCAGATATTAATACTTTTTTGTTGTCCAAGTCAGGGGCTTATGCGCAAGTTGTTTCATGTCTATCTTTGATTTGTTTTGTCTGTTTTTTTATGCATAAACATTGAGCTTTTATGCCCCAAATAAATCCCTGTTTGTAATACATTTACTTTTCAATTTTTCCCTCTTTCTTTTTCTTAAATTATTTTTATATTTTTTTCTTATAACGACGATTATAGTTGTTTTTTGACAACATAAAATGGATTTCTTATGTTTGTGTTTAGACATGGAAGCGATTAAATTAATTGCTGTTCAACATTCAATGAAATTCAATTTGAATTTTCCAAGTCAATGCATTAAAATGGCAGTTTATAGCAGTTGCATGCTGCTACGGCCGCCACTGTCACTGCTGCTGCTGCTGCTTTTGTTATTTAATTTTATAAAAATATTTTTAGGCCTTTACAAAAGAGAAGAAATGCCGTTGTCATTTTTCTCTATTCACTTCTTTTTTTTTTTTTCTTTTTTCTTGTGGTTTTCTAACACACGTTTTACATTTTCACATAAAAATGTCACATGTCTTGACAATTGTTTGGCACACATGTGAATTTGTTTGTGGTTTTGGGTTATTCATTTGCAAGCACATTTCCACAATAACCACATACAAACATACATACTTGTAAGTGTAACCATCGACCGGCACTTCTGTCAGGTGGGGCATGTGGGGGAGGGAGTTGGTTGTATAAACATTTTCATTTTGCATGAAACCATAAATTTTAGATTCTATAAAATATGTGCAATTTTTAATTTGGGTCTGTTGCCTGAGCTTTTGGAATTCTGTTGTAGTGTAAACATTTGTTATGATTTTTTGTTTCGTCGACCAATGAATAAAACAGCATATAGGAAATAATACAAAAAAAAACTCTTAACAATTTATGATAACATATTAACTGTTTTCTTTTTTTAATTATTAAACTGAGATGTAAAAAAAAAACTGCTTTTGCCATGTGGACAAAGACGAACCTGCCATATGCAACATATGGCAGGTTTAAAGTGAAGGCAGGGTCTTACCAGATATTAAGCTGAATCTTAAAAATAGTCATTACTATATTTTGCTCTTGCAAAAAATTAATTTGGTATCATCCAGCAAATTTCATACTACTTCTGATCTGTTTTTATTTTTCTATTTTGAAACTTTGTGCTACAAAAGCGCAAAAACATATAAAAAAGTAAATATTTTTATTTCCAATTTAACACTGCACTGATACTTATAACATTAAATTGTGATGAATTTTCTCGTAGTGAACAAAATTGCCATTAGTGAAATGTTATGGCAATTAGAGCAGCAATTAGATGCTAAGGATGGTATTGTCATGGCATCAAATGTCAGGGGACTAACAAATTATGAGTTTTATTATTGTATTCATGTTATAAATACAATGATAAAAGTGCTATGATGGTTTTTTATGGTTGTCTAACAACGCTTGACCTCATTTAAAAAGCAACTCTAAGTAGGTCACCCTTTATTATTGCTGCACAGACTAAATAAATATGTTGACTATGTTCACTTAAACATTCGTTTTGTTTTTCACTGGTCAGAAATATTTATTCATGATTTCGACCTCATGGCTGTGAAATGTTGCAAATATTTAGATCAAACATGATCTTAAGCCACAAAATAATGCATAATTAGTAAATAATTATAATTTATTTTTATTTTCTACACTGGAATAATAAATTTGAATGGTTAGTATTTGTACTCGTGTTACTGACAAAGAAACTGTATAATTTGTTTTGGTTGGAGGCAAGAATAATGAACGAAGTGAAAGCACTATACTTATTCCATGTTATGTTATGTTATGTTATGTTATGTTATGTTATGTTATGTTATGTTATGTTATGTTATGTTATGTTATGTTATGTTATGTTATGTTATGTTATGTTATGTTACTGGCCTGGTGCAGCAGAACCTTGTACCTCTTGGTGACCCCAAATCTCTAATCTGATTATTCGTACTAAGGTTATGGCTGCACTGAAGCTCTCTGCAGTTTTCACTGTAGTGTCCGTATTAATAAAGAAAAAAATATTTTATAATTCTTTGCATCAACATGGGTGCGGATGTGACTAATTCAATAATTGAAGCAAGTAAATGTATTCACTTACATTGTTTTCATTCAAACAGGTTTAAATCATTGAAAGAAAAATATTTATGCAGAAACAGTGCTACAGCACGAGAGTAGTAAATTTATAAATAAATATGTGTATTCATTATAAATGCATTAATTTTAAAACACTATAAGCTCAATGGCCTCTAGAGGTCGTTTAATTACTCCACATAAACGGATTAATGGGATTGAGGAAACAATATTTGTGTATACATGTCTGTGTGTGCAATTCATGTCACTTGATAAGCTTGTTGAAGTATGCAAATAACTTTGCTTATATATAAAAATATATACTTATATATAAAAATATATAAAAATATATATAAACCAAGAAATGTTACAATAGTTATGTACTTTCAAAAATTTTTATTACGCTCTAACCAGGTCCATTTGCTTTATTGAAGGCAAAAATTTCTCAAAATTTAGTACCGGCGCTTTTATAGTATCTCTGGGCCATGTTTTTTTACACACATCCACACAGACATAATCGCACTGGTCTCAGTTCTCAAATAGTTCGAGAGTTTGGACTAAAGTTATTTTTTTTTTGCCATTTACAAACTTTCAAATTTTTCAAGAACCGGAATAAATACTTATATTTTCCGTTGTGTACTTATTTGAGTAAGAATGAAATAAGTATTTATCTAACTTTTTTAAGAAAGCAGGCTTCAATTAATTGTTGTTATATACAATTGTATGGAAATCAAAATATGGAGCGTTTGAGGTTGTCTATTTTTTGTATAAAATAAACAAATTGTGTAAAATAAACAAATTGTTTTAATGCCGATCATGCATTGCTCAGTGCCGAAATCTGGCTGACATTAGGTAAATTAATCTTTAACAGAGGCGAACTGTATAAACTTTCCGATAACAGTTTTTCATTATCATTGCTGGTCTTAAGAAATATTTTGAAAATCTTAAGTCTTAAGAAAAAGTAAATGTATCTGTTCACATAGATCAAATTTTGTTGAAAAAAATTCTGTCAATTTTCTTTTGAAGTAGGGTTCCCGGATTTTTTCGCATCCCCAATTTAAAGTTTTTCATCCCCAAAAATCCTCATAGAAAACAATTCACATTCAGCGCACTTGAGTATCAAATTACTAATATTTAACCATATAGGCGCTGTAGTTCAATACAATTGTCTATATCCGGTAAAAGCAATTATATTTTTGTAACAGATCGCTCGAATGTCAGGTCACACACCATTACAACAGGCGATGAGCTGCACCTGATTTCATTAAGAAACGATATTTATGCATTCTAATTAATTTGCTGAGTTTATTAAGGACATCATTAAGCTCAAATCTTTTTATGGTTGCCTGAGCAAATCTTTTGTTTCACGGTCTTGCAGCTGAATAACTTCATCAATTCTGAACAAAACTTGTCACAAAATATTCGCAGATTCCTTAACTCGCATGGTATTTTATTTCTGCTAAGCTTGTACACCGTCGTCGGCACACGGTCGAGTAGCCTCATAATAGACTTTGAGGCACCGGCCCATATTCCATTTTTCGATTGTATATAAATGGTATAAATGGCAGCAGACACGGGTTTTGTAATGTGTGGTCATAATAGGTGAATGCGTGCTTTTTTATTGGCTTGTTTTAAAAAAATCTTAATAAACATTAAATAATTCTAAAAAAAAAATTCCCCCAAAATAAATATTCATTAAAGGTCTTATCGTGGTAATTGTGTCGTTTTTTTTTTTTTTTTGTTCTGTATGGTCAATGTTTTGCAATATCCAAGAGGTTTGCGTTAACTGTTGTTAACTGGATAATATGGCAGATATATACTCTGCACAGTAAACAGACAAATTAGCAACAGTTAAGCCTGACTTATTCAGCTTTGCAAAAGTAAACGTTGTGTTTTTGTGATATAATTTTTTTCCTCCACAAACCTGCACAACATTTAGGGTTTTTCACCCAACAATCGCTCTTTCATATTTTCCTAGTTCCAATGTAAAGCATATGTAGGGGTCATACCCTGAGTACTGATCCCAGTCTAAAAAACAATTAGTGAGGATATCGGATGGAGTGAAGTATCTCTGGCGCTATTTAAAATTAAAAAAAAAGGCACTTAAATTTTTCTTTTGTGACATGAAAAATATGTTCAGTCCTGCAAATATCACATGGAATAGAGGCCCTGTAAAAAAAGAGTCGTTGTCAGTCAGTCCATGCTCCTAAGACTCACATAGACGAATGCCTGTTGAACATTCAGAGCTTCCGATTTCTCAGTGTCAATGCCATACATGAGTACAGATGAGGCAGCATCTGCAGGCATTCGTCTATGTGGGTCTTACGAGCATTGAAATCGACTCTTTTTTTTTACAGGGCCTCTATTTGGAAATTATATGCAGATCGTCATTGAACATAACGCTCATAATCTACCTCTGTGCTTATAACCAGCGATAGACTAGGCCTATGATTAAATGAATACGAATGGCCAAGGCTGCTGGCATCTGCAAAAGGAGTGGCCGTTCTTAGGTTTAATCAGAAAACTGTTTGAGTTCGGCTTATAGACCTACCAACTAAAGTTTTTGCATTAAAGTTGCATTTGATCCCTCATTCGCTGTCGACTTTTTACACTTGCAATTTTTATAAACAACTAATTCTCAATATACTTAAAGTACTTTATAACTGCCAGCATAAATTTATTTAATGATAATATGCCGTGTGCTTTGCAAATATCTTTATGTGATATAAAATCACCAACATATCAACTCTTTCCATTTATTTTTAATGACACACAAAGTAAATGCCCACTTAATGGTCAATCATAACAAATTATCATTTTCCAACTTGTTGTTTTCCAGCTTCAAAAGCTTAAAACAAAAATGAAATAATTTGTTTCTGTGTTATTTCTCCTATTAGCCTTAAATAGTAATTTATTTCGTTCGTTTTTTTTCTTCTCTCTTATTTCAAAAGATTAGGCAATTATCAAACTTTAAATAGTGACAGACACACATAAACCACCCATGTTCGTTGAAAACTTTTAACAAATACGCATTTTTTCCTTCATAAAATTAGAAGAGAAAAAAAAAAGTGCTCTATGACTAGATTGTATTTATTAGTTTAAGTTTGCCATTTTTTTTTCTGTGCTGGCTGTTTGTCATTTTTTCTAATGGTTCAACTTGTGTATGCGTATTTTGAGAATTTTATACAAGCCTAGTCAATTAAAAATTGCATAAAAAAACAGAAATTACAACTACAAATGGTCTGTAACATAAATAGCAATTAAAATTATTTTTATTACCGCAAAAAACTGAAAATTGGTTTGTTCATAGAAATTATTAGTTTGAATGCGTTACGCACAAGCATTAGTACTGAAATGTGGGGGGACCACAAAAGCGAACAAACAGACAGACGCACAAACATTCGTAAAACTAGAAGAGCCACGCCTTTTAACGTGGTTTCACACAAGAAAAAAAAAGTCTGAAAAATGCTGCTTAAATGGATTAGCTGGAAAAAAAAAATCAAAAATCGAACAAACAACAAAACAGTCTATAACTTAAACAGTAGCAATTTAAAATCTTAACATGGTCAAGACAGAGATAGCAGGGGAACAAATTTTATCTTCGTACCATTTTATACGGTGACTACAGTCATTCATATGGACACTCGTACATTATCATTTTACATAACATTATTACAATTTTAATTGACTTTTAATAAATTTTTAGTTGTTGCCATTTTTTTTTGTTTTTTTGTTTTTTCGCCAACAAGTTGAGTTGTGAGTGTTTGATTTTTGTTTAACTATTTATTTGTTTGCTTCAGATTTACATTTGTTTGTTCAATCGATTGTATTTTAATCGATTAACAACTTTAACAAACAGCTTGGCGCTCAAAAAGAGAAGGTTTTCCATGTAGTTGTTAACAGCAGCTTTGTGGTTGGTAACCAACGACGACAACAAAATAAACTATTAATATTAAATTGAGCGTTCAAAAGTTTATTTTTTGCAAATGGGGGTTAAACAGTTCACAAAAAAAAAACGTATTAAATGTTCTTTATTTATTGCACGGAGTTAAATATTCAGTTGAAATCTGGAATATTCCCACGGAACAGATATTTTCGAAAATAACAAGAAATCATTACAGCTCTGCATTTAGAAGACGGACTTTTTGTATCACTACGCAACAGCTCAAAAACTTTTCCTGCCATTGACAACCACCATATTTTTATTATTATAGGCTCCCTCAACCACAAAAATCCTCTTATTTCAAATTCTATGAGTACCTATTTGTGTTTCTTTTCAATTGTTGTACTGTGTAATTACTTTGCTTTGAACAATTAAATATTCATTAAAATTTTTTCTTCTTTTTTTTCAGGTGAGTGTAAGCAATTAAGACCGCGACAGACAAGAATAGAAAATTCGTTTTAAGTGTAAACAGGTAATATAAGATTTTTCAGGTCTTTAAATTTTTTAATGACTGCTAAAATTTGTCAATATGCAAGCATTTAAAAAAAATAATAATAACAGAATTCCACACATCTCCCAGCGCTTAATCAGAAGTTATGAGTGATTGCCTGCATTTTAGTATATTTGTGCATAATATGACGATTAATCAAGATAATATATAACGTTTACAGCTTATTTGCCAGCGCATGTATGTAAATGTCAAGAATGTCAAGCAGCTCTTGGATGCTACTTGACATTTAAATTATACAAATGATTGGTTTATTATTAAACATTTTATTTGCCAAAATTTTGCTTACATAATATTTGTGTGTCGCTTGGTATTATTTTTGTGTTTTCATCAATTTATTTTCGGCCACAAATGCCGTTTTATGTTTACACCTGCGTAATAATGTTTTTTTCTTAATCAAACAACATGTTTGTTTCTTAAGTCTTTTGTTTTTCCGGTATTTATTTTCGTTTATTTATTATTTTTCCTTCAATGAGTTGAGCTCGCGCTCTCCAACTGCAGACTTTTCGCCAAATTTCCTATTAATAATAAGATAATTATCTGAAAATAGAAAAGAAAAACAAACAGACACACACGATATTTAGCAATGACAAACACCTGATAACACAAATGCACAAAATTTTGTTTGTTTTGGCCAACCAACGCCAGAAGTGGTGAGTACTCCCGCCAACTAAAAAAAAAGAAACACATACGACACATATGTATATAAAAGCCAATGGAAAAAAATGCTTTAATACCATTAGTCTGGCCTGCGAATGTAACATCTTTTTGCCATGCAACATTTTGTTTTTTTTTTTGCACTTCCATACAAAGCAAGACAGTTACAAAAATTCACTTGAACTACAGGAAGCTTTAAAAGTCACTTGATAATTTATCCATATGAATTGCAAAACGTTAACTACAGAAATGTCTGTATGGATAAGGCTGGCAAAATGTTGGGAATAAACAAAAAAAAAAAAAAAACAAAAAAAAAAGAGAATGAAGAAAAAAAGTATTATGAATGAGAAAAAATGTTTTCTTAATTTCATAAGCTGCCGCCTGGCCTCATGAAAAGTTCGCCAAATTCAAAGATGAGTTGCTTATAACAGCCCAGAAATAAATGTGTAAGAAATATGCACAAGCATTTCTTTTGCTATTTACTTCGTTCACATTTGCCAAACAAATGCATAAATTATGTCATGTCAGCCGCAAATTTAATTGTCGTTGTCATTAGTTTGTTTGTTTGCTTTTTATCTCTTTCTTGGCTTTTTTTTTATTATTTAATTTATTAAATTATAGCCCGCAAATATATTTTTGTAAGCATAAACAACAAGTGCATAGCCCTTGTCGGTATTAATTTCAAATTTTGGCAAGAAATGACTGCAAAGTGAAAGCAGAAATGTTGTCTGAAGATGATTCATTGAATCATCTTCCCAAAAACAACTACACAAAACAGCTATAGATACAAAATGTTTTTTCTTCTTTTTTTTGCGTAAAATACTGGTTACAAGACATGTGTCTTGTCATCATGGGATAATGGAATTTGTTGTTTTGAAAATGATTTCTGAAATAAGAAATTATTGGCACTTGCTGTAACACTAGATGCAACAAATTTTGCTTCCTGAATTTTGCGCAAGCACAATTTTGAGAAAATAAAAAATGTATTTCAAGAAAAATGTATGGAAAAATATTATTTTTCACCAGGAAGAAAGCCATACTATATTTTTATACTGTATTACTTAGACTTTTTCATTTTCATCTAATTTATTTTGGCCATAATTAGGGTTTCGTACTGATACAGGGAAAACGGAACCTTTTTACTGAGACTTCGATGTCCACACGTTTCTGCGGCTTTTATAACAGCCAAAGAGTACGTTGAAAACTGCGCAAAAAGTTGAGCTGTATTGATGTTGTTCTACGGTAGATTTTTTTTATAGCTATCAAGCCCCATATGCGCTAGGCTGCAGTTTCATGAAAAATTGATCAAAAATGCTGGGCCCATCCAAAAGTTTGCAACCATTGTTATCACTGATACAATAGCAACAAACACAAAATCATTTAGAAATCAATGGGATGTTGGTGAGAGAATATAAAAAATTGTTCAAAAATGCTGGGCACATCCAAAAGTTTGCAACCGTTGTTATCACTGATACAATAAAAACAAATACAAAATCATTTGAAAATCAATGGGATGTTGGTGAGAGAATATAAAATATATTCCAAGCAACAGAAAAATACACTGATTTAATTGAATATTAATCACAAGACATACAGTCAATAATGAAGAACTCAGGTGGGAGGATGGCTAAGCGCTGCTGCTTAGAAACAGTATGCAATTAGTAAGGACCTTGATACGAAGCAGTTTGGTTGCTGAAGAACGCCGTGGTGAACGTGAAATAGCCATGGTATGGCCTAGAGATGTACGCGTGAGTGTTTTTTACCTCTCGGCACGCATACTCACGATAAGAATAATATTACTCAAGCACTTTTACGCACGACAATTTGTTTTTTACTATAAAGTCGTTTAAGGATTTTTCACAATGCCAATAAGTTCTTTCTTTAACCCATTTTTATTATACCTGTCACAATATGACATAAAGAAATTGAATTGTTTGCTTACGAAAAACATATTCATCTTCATACTTAAATATCTCGTTACGTTAATTCGTTACGTCGAACATATTTAACGCGGCATATTTATCTTTACACGTAGTTATTATTTTAATAATATTTTTTTGTTTCTAAGTACAAGCAATTTTTTTTTTTTTTTTTAATAAGAAGGCAATATTTTGTCACCAAATATTATATCGATATCATATGGAAAAGAACTTGTTTTAAATTAAACTTCCAGTGACCAATAAATTTGACATACATAGATACACATGTCAGAATAATTTTAAACATATCAAACAACAAAATTCAAGTGTTGATACACCAACTTTATGTTTATTTTTCCTACTCATTTAATTCTGTTGAATGCACTTAACCTGTCAAAATCAATTCTGTGCTTTTAAGAGACAATCAACAAAACTGTGATAATAACTGCCCTTCAAAATCTCGAAAACATTTTAATAAAAAATTAAATTTAATTAAAAGTAAACAACAAAAACAAAGCAATGACAATCTTCAGCTCAAGTTCAATAGCTCAGAAGTTAAAATAAATATTATTTTTATTAATTAAAAAGCCACTTGCCAACACACAAAATCGTTTACAACACCCACCCAAGTTTAAACTACAGTTAATTTCTTTAATTATAAAAACAAAACAAAAAAACAAACGATTCAAGTTGCTGTACAAATTTCTAAGCCACCTCAAGCGGTAAATTGCTGAAGTGAGTTTTTTTCCCCAAAGTCTTGAACTGTGAAACAATAACACCTACCCACCAAGAAGACAAGACGTAAAAGTTTCTTGGCAGACATTAACATTCTTTGCAAATAAAACAATGAAATTGAAATTTGCATTCAATTAAAAATAAAATGAGCTGCACAACAGCAGTAACAACTTTAAGTTACAGAACTTAAACTGTATTGGAGGGGGTATGTTGATGAAAACTTTATGGAAAAACTACGAGAAGATAAAGTCAAGCAGCCGCAAAATGTTGTATTAAAAAAATTCGAAAAAAAGAAACGCTGGTGTTAACTTGATAGACACATGCAGTTTTTGCAACAATCTTTTAACAAAATATTTTCATTCAAAGAAAAAATTAACTACAATTTGAATGTCTTAAAGGGTTTTGTGCCACCATTAAATCAAAAGGGGGCCAAAGAATAGAAGCTGATTTTTTTTTTCTAGTGATCAAAAGGGGACCAAAAAATAGCAGCTGATTTTTTTCCTAATGATTATAATTTAAAAAAAAGTTTGGGATTGCAAAAATGCTATTAACAGTTACTCGTCTCATGGTAAACTGCGCATCATATGGGTGCCAGGGCATGCAGGAATAGCTGAAACAGAAAGAGCAAACTCACTTGCTGCAAGAGCAAGAGAGTTAAGTAACATAAGCTTGGTATGCGCGAAACCTTTCGATGCAGTTAAATCTGAGCTAAAGAACTGGGCACATAGGGCCCATTTAACTCTCTGGAATAACGAAACCGTGGGAATCAATGCAAGGATTCTATGGGGGAATCCAGATATAGAAAAGACAGGGGGACTGCTAAGACTTAGCAAACCCAAATTAAGTAGACTAATGGCAGTCATGATAGGCCACTCTCAACTACTGGCACATCTTAACAGCATGGGAATAGCGGGAGGAGATGAATGTAGAGCATGTGGGGAGGAGAGCGAGACACTAGAGCACTATTTATGCCATTGCCCCGCCTTCTCACAAATACGATCCCGACATCTTGGGAGAGACACCTTACCAGACATAACCCAATGCTGGAGGAAATTAAGGAACTTTGTGAAGGACATGGAGTTCCTATAGACCTATGGGGCAAACTGTATCACGGCTAAATCCACGGAGCAAACAACAAGCCTATACTGGCTTGGGTGTATGTCGCAAGACATGGGCAAGCAAACCCCTCCAATCAACTTAATCTAACCTAACGCATTTTTTATTTTAATTGTTTGAGCCTTAAGGTCACTTGTTTTTTTATAAGTGTTTGTTGAATTCAATATTTCGATATCACAATGGATATCTTTTTCAGGAATGTTTCGATGTTTTTTCAAAAACCTTTTCTTTTTGAAAAAACATCGAAACATTCCTGAAGAAGATATCCATTGTGATATCTAAATATTGAATTCAACAAACACTTATAAAAAAAAATAAGTGACCTTAAGGCTCAAACAATTAAAATAATAAACAACAAAGGTCGAAGAATTAGCATCAAAAGTATACTAACGCATTTTTCTTTTGTGTTTTAATCCGCACATTTAGGCACCTATTCACCACCAAATTTCAATCCAAATATGATGTTTTCTGCAATAGTTATTTTTGAGTACTTTATTGGCATAACGGTCTGTGACGTGTTCTATTTTAAAAAGTAAACAAAATAATTGGGCTGAAAGTGAAGCGATATTTATGTTAATAAAGCTTTGTTGACTTAAAGACCAATTATTTTGTTTAATATTCAAATAAACCCATATAACAAATGGTGGCCCCGGCTTAGTTTTAATGTTACCCATTCTTCCCCGCTGTCAGCCTAACAATAGTCAGAAAGTTTTCAGCTTAAAATGTTCTTGTGTTACAAGGTCAACAAAGCAGCAAACAATTGTGTACTTTTGTAGTGCCAGTTAAATTTGTTCCCTCATTTTTTTTCATTTTTTTCAAATTAATCAAATTTTACAAATCAGTAGATGTCTTACAAAAGTCAGTGCAAATTAAAAACAAAGAGTTTGTGTATTTATTCTAATGAAACTATTTTGATTTAATGAAAATTGAAGTTAAAGTTTTCCAGCATTTAAATGCATTTGAATTTAGCTCAAATCTTAAATCAATTGATACCACAAAAAAAACATATTAAATGTAACGAAAAGTCAATAAAATATAAACAATGATTTTCAATGAAATAGCAATTAAACGCAAATTTAAAACAACATATTTTTTTTTTTTTTGCTAAAATAAAAAAACAAAACAAGAGAAAAAAATTATTGAACAAGGCCGTTTACTTGATTCGAAAATCAATAATCAATAACATATCAAAAGACACCCTAAAGCGAAAACTTATTAAGGTTCGTTTCTACAGAATTAAAATTTAAATTTCAAATAACAAAAATTAAACAAATTACGTTTCTATTGGTTCAAGCAATTCAAAGCATTTGGAAGTAATTTACTTTATGGCGGGCACGAAAACCACAACAATTATGGGTGTGAGAGGAAGAGGGCAAAATTAGGACAGCTTGAATTTATGAACAAATTATCTAAATTAGTTTTTATTCAAATCATCTACATACAAAGGTAATGAAGGCATTTTAAGCCTGGGAATAAAACAATTTTTTTCACAAAACACAAAAACACCTCTCAAAATCATAACAATTTTGCACGTCTCGAGCGAAAAATTATTTTAGGTGTGTGTGTGTGTGTGTGGAGCACTTTGCTTTAAAATTCTAAATTAGTGCTCATTTAATTGTTTATGCTTTGAAGCATAAATTTATTTAATATACCATACGCAACTCAATTACAATAAATCAATAATTTTTTTTTCTCCAACAGCAAAAACAAAAGACTTAAGAAACAGGTGCATTTGTAGAAAAAAGTGTTTAACAACTTTATTATTGAAGCTGTCAATTAAATGTATATTTATTTGGCACAGCTTATTAGTTCATAATTGTTTGGGGGCACCATAAATTGTTTTTTATACGAAACCTTAATTGATTTAAAGATCTCATAAATCATTTTAAGTAGGCTAAATATGTGAAATTATAAACAAAGTTTGTAAAAGAAAACGAAGGCCTTTGCGGTGAGCACAAAGTTCAATATAGGAGATTCTTACACTTTGGTATGAAAACAACGGAAAACTTCATCATTAGTTATGAGCAGGGCATATGCCATTTTTGCCAGTTTTGCGTTTTCTTTAAATTTTTTCATTCAAAAGTTCTTTTTAGTCAGATTGGTCATTAAATGCAATTCTCTCAATTCACCAGCCCATGTTGTGTCGGAATGCCCAAGTAATTTGCTCACTTGCTAGACAGTGACAGTGGACATAGGCAGAAGAAGTGTTCGACACTCTCCTCCTCCTCTTCATCTCTGCAGCCTCTACAGCCTCTGCAGAAGTCATTGTATGGAAGTTTTAGTCTTCTCGCATGAGACTAAATCTGTCAGAACAGCCACTAGGGTGTGTAGTCTTTTTCTGGGAAAGTTCCAACAAAGCCAAAGTTTTCTTGTAATTATCAGTTCTTTACAGCAGTCGCTTTATTATCTGTTCACAACTATTGCGTCTATGTCGTCCTATTGTAAGTGGGTACTAGATCTCTCCAGCTCATCCGCTATTACATTTTCGGACACACCGTTGTATCCAGGTACCCAGCGAAGCTCCAGGTCTGAATGTCTCACTATCTCGTTAAGAGATATCTGGCGCTCGTGAACCAACTCAAATGATATATAAACACCCGCAAGCGCGTTTAGGGCGGCCTTGCTGCCAGTACAGATTAAAGTACCTCATCCAGTTTACACTGCTCTCTTTATTGCCGCAACTTCGGCCTGAATATGTACCGCCACCAACCCCTGTAAAACTCTGTAAAAACCATGATCACGTCCTCTGGTGGATCTATTTCGACACGATCTAAGAACGCATTCTACACACGTACGCTGAATCCCTTGTCGACCATTGGGACCGGTGAGCAATAGTCAAGCAATTCGGAAGGTCAGTTATCCTTCCAGTTATCGATGCATGCTCTGACACAACATCTTTCCACGTGCCAACTGCCTTCAACTGTATCGCAGAATGCATAGCAGTTTCCTTAAGCATGAGATCGGCTGGTAGCCAGTGTAGCGCCTTTGATGGTGTAGAGCCGGATGCGCTAGTTACCAGCAAGGCATATTCTGGTAACAGAAATTGATCATTTATAAATTGTCTAACTAATCTATTGAAGCCAAAAATATACATATCTCCGTATTTTTCCTCCTAGACGATTTGTATTTGGTAATTTTTGCCAAATATTTCAGTTTTTAATAAAAAAAAATCTGAAACAGAAGTCTTTGAATGCCCATGTTGTTCCTCCTACACGATTAGTTGTTTTTAATTTCTCTCAAATATTTCAATTCTTAAAAAAAAAAAAATCTGAAACAGAAGTCCTTGAATGCCACAGTACGCCAAGTCTTGCATATTTTAAACATTTACAATTATTTGTTATTATTTTATGGAACTTTTTCTTGAATATTTATATAATTTAAATATTTTTTACAGGCACCAAACTGTCCCTGTTGATATCGAATGAGCTATAGAGTAAAAATAGTGTAGGGATATTTTCTTTGTCTTATTTAATTAATATCAATCACAAAAAGAATATAGAAGGAACTTGAGCCTGATAAACTTAATACAAAAGTGGTGTAAAACAAAAACAAAATAAAGAACAAACATGCAGCATACGTGACAAAATTCGTTCGATCTCGAAGTCGACAATTTGGCCCCAGGCTTTTAAGTTGAAAAACTCCCTTTTATGTTTATCACTCCAACACCACAAAATTTAACCATAAAAATCACGCTTGCTTAAGATTATGTGTTGCATCATTATTGAGCTGTAGAAACAAAAAATAAATATTAAACATTTGCTATTAAATTACCTTTACAGTTCAATAATAAAACATAAAAATTAAATTAATGTGACACTTTTGAACAATAACAAATAAACATTTCGCATTCGAAATCAAGAAAAATAAACAACAAGACAAATGCATAATAAATTGGCGAAAATTCGCAAACAACAATCAAAAATCCAAACAAATTATATTAAAAACTTTGAAACCATTTGATACGTTTTTTTTTGGTTTTTTTGCTGCACAACCAAAAATGCAAAATAAACTGTCAGTAAATATTTATGGACCCGAATTGTTATATTTGGTAGACGAAATCAAAAGAGGAAAAAACAAATAACAACTTTGATCAATAAGAACGGTTCTTGTGCTTGACCAAGTCAAAACTTTATTGGAAAAAACAACAGCTTCAGCTCATTGACCGCAAAACGAAATAAATGCGTTTCAACGCACACCAGCGCACACTTTTATTTCTGAGCACTCACCACCCAGTTGGCCAAATAAATGTCAAGGGCAAAATTACCATACCACATCCCTTGCAACCAGCGTTAAGAGTATATTTAATTTTCAAATTCTACGTATAAAATCAAGAATTTCCGATCACATTAAATATAACAGTAGGTAGACAGTAAGTTTTAAAGCTAATCCAGTTATTAAAGTAAAAACTCTCATTTGGTGTTTGCATTAACGATTCAGTGACTCACTAACCATCATATTCATGATAATTTTAAATTAAGAATCAAGTGGCGTTTTCAGCTACTTAAAATTGTATATGAATCTAGCTGCATATTTTATTCAAAGAAGATTAAATTTGGCCTCCACACAAGTGGGCAAAATAATTCCAAAACGTAGAGTGCAAAGAAAATTTTAGTTAATAAACAGGACTATAATGAGTATTATATACATATTGTCAACATTTTCACCCTTATACCATGTTCATACATGCGCCTTTATTGAGGTAATCGCAATAAAGTCCATTATTGAGCTCAATATTCCATACAAAAAGTCAATAAAGTTATTGCTCAATAAACTCTATATTGCTTTGAATATTGAGAAAAAGATGGAACACAACACTGTAAAAGATGTGTTTAATAAGCAAAAGTATACAATGCGAAATGAACGACGTGATAAATGTAAACAAAAGCAAACAAAACAAAATAATAAAAAACAAAAATAAATACAATAAAAAAAAAACATTGCAGCATTTCTAAATCTTTATTTCTCTTTCTTTTTATTATTGCCGCTTTGGAGTCGTAACATGAACGCACTATTTGTACAAATTCCATATTTTTATTGTACAACACTAAAATCTTTTTAATAAAAGGCAGTTTTTCTTCCATTTTTCTTATTGGAAAATATTTTTCACTTTTTTTTCTCACTACCAAAACAAAAACAACAACTTTTTTTCAGCTGTCAGATACTAATTGAGTTATCGCAATATTTGTAGGTATGAACGCAAAAAATATTATGTCAATAAACTGAATATTATCTCAATCAGAAATACATGTATGAACAAGGTATTATTCTGCGTTTCGATTACGTTCTCGCACTCAGTTACGCTCGAATCGAAAAGTAGGTATTCTGCAAAAAAAAAACTGAATCGAAAGAAAAAGAAGAAGATTGGGATGTGTTTAAACTGGGTTTTTTGTTGTGAAACGTGTGAAATAGAAACAACGAATATAAACAAATTTGTAAACATTTCAGCAAAAAGTCAAATTTAGTGCACAAAAAAATTAATAATTAAAACTAAATATTGTGTGAATGATAATTAAATAAATAATAAATGATAATAAAGCACAAAAGCGAAAAAGTGACGAACATAAATACATAGTAAGTGAGAATGCTTTAACTTCCTCCTTAGGAGGCTTGTAATAACCACAAGCAATAATAATCATTTGCTTCCATTAAAGTTACAAGTTTTTCCTACTGCTGAGGAGTTGTTGTTTTCGACCTATAATAAATTAAATAAAAGTTTAAACCTTTGGTTATATTAAAAATGCTTACAAATCAATTTAATTTATTTTTTTTTTTTACTTATATATTTTTAATTTTTTAATTTCACTTTATATGCTTCAAGAAAAATCGAAAAAAATTCCGTTAATGTATACATAACGTACAAAAGCGTGGCTTCGATCGTAATGCGGAATACACACAATCGAAGAAACAAAACGAATTGAAGCAAAAACTGAACACAGAATACCAAAGTTGCCCATCGCGGAAAATTTCGATCCGAATCGAAACGCAGAATAAGTGTGTTTATTATATCATATCAAAAGGGGGCTTAAAACTTGATATTCGATTAATTTGTTTCAAATGTTTAGACAAATTATTAAATCTAATTCCACCAGTACAGTCAATTCTTTGTTTCGTTATTTCTAGTCTGCATGCAAGAATTCTAAAATTTTATCTATTTCTAGTATTTCAATTATTATTAATAATTAAATATTATTAATACTTTTAACAACAAAAATTAGTAATATTGTTTTAATTGAGTTCATGTTTGAATATTTAAAAAACTTAACTTTTTTATACTTTCCAAAATCCAAACCATAAACCTAAGCTAACTCCAGAGGTTGTTAAGAAAAGTGAAAGTGTTGCAGGACGAAAGCATGTCTTCGGTGTCAAAGGTTTTGCATGAACATTTCGTATTCTCATTTTGTTAATGGGAATCTTGGAATAAGTACATAGTTCGATGTCAAACATTCTTTTAAGATTTTTCAAGTTTACTGATTAATCGATTAGCATCAAGAAATTTCGGCGGCATCTGGACGGCTGAAAAAGACACAAAGCATTAATAAGGTCTATTCTTAGATCTAAAATAATACGTTTTACTTCCAACTTGAGAAATTATTTTTTTTAAAACTGTTTTTCTGAAGCACAAAAAGTTCAAGTTTTCAAGTTTATTTAGCCAATTTCATTCAAAATTCATTGACTACTTTAGCGTTCTCTAGTGCTGACTGAACAAATTCGTTCGGTTTCTTTAATAAAAAATCGAAGGAAATGAAAATTAAAGCAAAAATGGTGGGAAATCACCAATTTGCTAGAGCGTAATAATGAAATGAATTATAGGGCTGGCATTTGCCCAGTGTTATAACAAACTTACGTGTGGGAAGAATGTTCTAAGTGATTGAAACGCTGAGTTGGTTTTCGTGCTTAGATTAACTTACATGAATGTTTATTGGGGGAAACAAATGGGATTGACTGAAGCTTCTGGTGTTGATTCGTCCTTCTGGAGGTTTCGTACGCTAATGCTCATTATAAATTCAAAAAGGCGCAATCAAACCAAAAGCTTCATTCAATTTGGCTAATCGCCATAAAACAATTCACAATTGTGTATTTGCAGAGTCGGAACTACTTCACTATTACTACCGCTCATTGCTAATTTATATATCTAATATAATATTCAATATATTTATAATTTCAATATACATTTTTATAATTTCAAAATAAAAGTTAAGTTAAGTTTCAAGGGAATTCAATATTTCATAATTGTTCAAAATTTTAATTTCGATAATGTTCACGTTTGAACGCTGACAAAAAGCAAATCAAATCCAACTATCTAAAACCGAATTGAAATTTGAATTTTCTTGTAATTTATTTCTTTTTATTTTTTGTCGAGAAGATGAAAAAATAGAAAATATTTTAGCCCTCATGAAAATGATGCTCACACATGATTTTGTGGCCTTTTGGCTTTTTGCCATAATACATGTTGAAGACATTTGTCAACTGGGTGCTTTGTTTTGAACACTTATTAACTTGAAAACGAAAATTGCCGAAAATAGGAAAAATTACTTCACACAGCTGTTTAGATCATGTTAACAAACCGTAAACACCCGCCGGAGGCTGGTGACAACTAAAAAGGTTTGCTTTTGACTTTTTTGTGACTTATTGTTGCTGCGAAATGTGTACAATATGTGTGTGTGTGTGTGTGTGTGTGAAAATGACAGGGTGACATATCGACAAGCTTTTAAGATCCAGTAAGATACAGAATGCAAACGTTTGTTACATGTTGCTATTTTAGTTTATTTTTATTTTTTTCTATTTATTTAAGGCAAATGGAATGACATTTTAGATAAAAATATGCATTTAAATTTATTTATTTGAAATTGAAACATGTTAAATATTTTTAAAGCAAGATAATGAGACACAGCGAGTAAGAAAACTGTGGCAAAATCTAACGCCAGTGTTGTTGTTGAATGCAGAGGTATGGTTTTTATTCTATTTCGAATAAAAAGCGAATATTATCAGGTACTAGAGAGCAAAAGTTTTTCACAGAAAAGTTCAAATCTTATCTATGTAAGCCAAAGAAGGGCTGATGATGGGGAACTGTAGAGTAAAGAGAAAAAATATGTACAACAACCAAAAACCCGCTTTTTGTTGAAATTAGAGATATCGTGAAAATGCCGCGTCACGCGTGATCGGAACTACATTTCAGAAAAACCAGGCGTAAGTGGGTTGGCTTTAGTGCAATAGTAACAATTGCTATAAAATTAAAAAGTGTTCTGCCAGATGCTTGCAGATTTTGTACGCGAAGCCGGTGTGTGTTATACCATGTAGGAGAAAATTCCTTAGGCCGGTTGTCACAACCAAGTTTAGCACAGGTGTGAAAAAAGTTTTGAAATTAAATTACAAAAAAAAAAAAAAATATAATTTTGGATGCTTCAAATTTACGCGATTTTACGCTCTGCACAACAACTTTGATCTGGCAGCATTGTTTTACTAACATGTTCATATTTCCCTTAGTAAGTTCCACAACTTCAATATCGAATTATTAAAAACAATTTTGACTTTAGTTTTAAGAGGTTCACGACCCTCTCTATATAGCTAGAAAGCTAATTTCTTTCAAAGCTAGACTACTTATGCTAAAGCTTACCCCGTGAGTGCGTGAGCATGACTTGAAATTAATTTGTTTTTTCTGTCTAAATATTTAATTATATTAAATACATTCATAATGATTTTTTTTTTTTTTTTTATTTAAACATGTTCTTGCATATGTACCGAGTGAAAGTTTTGCGCCACATTAAGGTAATACAACTTGGCGGAAATCTTTCTCCCGTTACATATGCAACAATATATATATAAATGAAAAAGTAACAATGCATATGTTTGATTTAATTAAAAATTTAGACATAAAACATACATCAACTTGGATGGAAGGGATGGCCTGAATGTCGCTTTAGAAACATGAGGCCGTGAGTTCAAGAACGGTTGCTGACGAGAAGTGTGGCGGCTACGAAACAGCCAATTGTCCACCCAGCTAAAAGACCTTGATGTTTTTTTTTTGTCTTGCTTACATAATATCAATCACAAAAATAATATAGAACAAACTTAAGCCTGATAAACGTAATACAAAACAATAATATAACACTGATAAAAATCAATTTTTCACCTATTCTAGTCAAATATTCGGGCAGCAACTATAAAATGGCTGTTGCCAAAAATTATTTAAAAAATGCAACTCGAGTTACCAGCTATAATAACTAGTTGATATCTATAATACTTTTTTGATAACTGACGGCAATCGAGCCATAAATTTCTTCTTGCATGGCTTCAAAAATTTGTTTAAATTAACAATTCACCCTGTATTTCTTTAAGTAAATATTGACTGTTTATGGTGCACATTTCCTTTACTTCTGGCCAGTTCAGTTTAGTGGGGTTTCTTTTTCTTAAATTTTTAACGGCTTGCAGCTAAACACGCCATCATTTAATTTCTTGCAATTTTCCATGGAAAAAACAAGACATAGAGTGTATTTTTCTAAATCACTGCCACTCACTTTTCATTAGCAATTATTACATTTATTAGACTTTTCTGTATTCATAATTCATGATTCTGCTTTGGCACACTGGGGCTGTTATTATTATATGCAGTTCACATATGCCTTTTTAATTGAAACAATATTCAGTTAATTGGCAATATCCTTTTGGTGTTCATACATACTTAATATTGCTACGACAATTAGCATTTGGCAGGTGAAAAAGTTATTGTTTACATTTGGTTATTTTGTAAAGGGTGTTTTTTCGATGTATAGAACTATAAGTTGGCATTACTGTTCAAGATGGCGACCGATTTAACAGGTGTCAAGTGATCTATTCTCAGTTTGGTTTGACAATATGTACATCATGAATAAACTCACGCGTGAACAAGGCTTGCAAATAGTACAATTTTATTTCGAAAATAATGGTTCTGTGCGGAATACGTATCGCGCACAATGTTGTTTAGCGATGAAGCATACTTCTGGTTGAATGGCAACGTCAACAAACAAAACTGGCGCATTTGGAGTGAAGCTAATCCTCAAGTGCATGTCGAAACACCGTTACATCCACAAAAACTGACTGTTTGGTGAGCTTTATGGGCTGGTGGAATCATTGGTCCGTACTTCTTCAAAAACGATGATGGCCAGAAAGTTACAGTCAATGGTGATCGATATAGAGCCATGATTACTAACTTTTTCATTCCTGAATTGAATAACCATGATGTCCAGGAGATGTGATTTCAGCAAGACTGCGCAACATGCTTGTGCCACAAACGCTTGACCATTTGGAAGACAACATTCGCTGTATTATTGCCGATATACGGCCAGAAATGTTGGAAAAAGTCATCGAAAATTGGAAGTCCAGATTGGACTACATCCGCGCCAGCCGTGGCGGTCATATGCCAGAAGTCATACATATTTAAAATGTAATGCCACAAGATTATCTTTCGGATAAGTAAAATTCATGCCAATCAAATAATCCATCGCTGTTTTATTGCAACTTAAAGTTGTATACATCGAAAAAAAACACCCTTTATCATAAAAAATTAAAAAAAAAATTTGTTTT
The DNA here is from genome assembly GCA_963662145.1 of Sturmia bella. Lineage (NCBI taxonomy): Eukaryota > Metazoa > Arthropoda > Insecta > Diptera > Tachinidae > Sturmia > Sturmia bella. The sequence goes on along the minus strand of OY759172.1, from coordinate 15,505,681 downwards.
TTTTTTATTTATTTTGTTGACATTTGATTAGTAAAATTTTCACAAGGAGTGTTCAATATGTACTGTTATTGTAAAAGCTTGTTCATTTGGTACTGTTAATACAAATCTAACAGTGTTGCATTATAAATTTTACTCATTATTGAAACAATTATCTCTTAATTGCCAATAAGCTAATTGTAATTTTTATATGAAAATTTTGTCTCAATAATGGCTTTAATTGTTATAATTTGAATATTGCTGCATGTATGAACAGGATATTATTATTATTACTTCCAACTCTCGCTTCGGTTTTTAGCATGTCCATAAATTGTCTAGTGAATTAAGAAACCGCAAAAGATTGTTGATGTTGCTGCTGCTGCTGCTGTTGTTGTTGCTGTTGTTGTTGTTGCAATAATGTTTCTTGTTTTCCAAAATGTGAATTTGATGTTTATTGTGTTTGGCACGGAAATGGAAAATCTTTGAAAATTATGCCAAATTATTTGTAATATTTTTTTTTCTTCTTCTTCTTACTTTTTGTAATTATTTGATTCCGTTGGTTTTTTGGGTTATTGCATTTTCAAATGCATGCGGTAATTAATTTAAACAAAAATGCTGTCATGCTTCGTTTGTCAGTTTGTTTATTTAGAATAAATAGTTTCACTTTTGAAAGTGAAATTCAGGCAGTTTTAATTTTATTTAATGTGTAATTTTAGATCTAAAAATAATTCTTATTAGTGTTTGCTGTCTTTTTACGCCTTTTTATATGCCGCCAACATTCTGAGTGATGCCACTCGAAAAATTCTCAAAACAATGTTTGAAACTTAACTAATTATTCCATTATTTTTATAACATGGGAATAGTAAAGCGTGAGTAGTGCTTAGGCATATTTAATTTGAACTTTATGTTGTATCAAAAAATTGTATTTTAATATAATTTCTATTAAAAAGATAATGTTAGATAAAAAAAAACCCCTTTTAGTATGGCATATAAATTTGATTACACATGCTTGTACATCACAAAATAGAACACACTCTATTTGAAATGAAATTATGTCTTATGATGTTTTTTCGCGTTTCTTACACACAATATGTAGCTGCTTACACATGTAAAATGAAACCAACACAATGGGAAAAACATGTCGTCTTCAGGCGGTACTTAAGCAGTAAAATATTACTGGTTACTGAAAAATTCAGTAAATTTGAAACTTTTCTTGCACTATAAATATACTTCCGTATGCCCATATATGTTTTTGTGCCATCGGTTACACCGAGTGGCCTGCTGGTCACATTCTTGATTGTATCCAACTTAAATCCCTCAACTTATACACTAAATTGCATTAAATTTAGTTAATTCTTTTTGATTTTTTTTGTTTTCAAACAAAACAATTTTTTTCAGGCTACAAAATCATTACTATAATTTCATGTGCTATAAATCATTTAAATTAAGGCCATATTATTTATTTACCACAAATCAATCTTTTATTTTTTCAAATTGCATAACAATTCAAATTAATATATACATACATATTTTTTATGAAGATTGTTTTGATTTATGCGATTTGCAGTCAGTCATAATTTGAAGACACTTACAAAACAACAGTAGTAACAACACCTTTTTTCCCACTTTGGCCGGCTCTAACGAACAAACACTTCTTCTTATCATGCATCCATTATCTCTCTCGCACCATATTTCTTCTGTGGTACCATCAATTTAATTTATCCATTAAGTGCTGTGAAGCTACTCAATCACGTTATTACACGAATTGCATGAATATTTCATTTTGTATGTATGTATCATATGTATGTATCATATGTATGTATATCATGATCGGTTTCTTAAATATTTTGTTATCATTTACAGCAACGTCCTGATCATTTTTCTTTATTTTATTGCGCTAATGCTCTGATATCGCGCAATTTTCATCGCTAATTAAAACTAAAATTTTATCTATAAAAATACATCGCTTCAATTCTAACATTTTAATTTAGGCTCATCAATCTTTTTGTTTTGTGCTGCTACTCTTAAGAGGCAAAACAGTATTTTGCAGCCACAAATCTATAAACGCGGGTCTGCCTGCCTGCCTGCCTGCTCACACTGTGCAAGATATTTAATATTTAATTAATAATTATTTGCAACTGTTACCAACAACGCCACGCCATCTAATAATAACTATGCCAGCTCGTTAGCACCAGGTAGCTATTATTCATGCTGCATATCAAGTAGTTGCTTAAAGAAAACTGACAAGAAAACAAATGCAACCAGCAGCCAACAACAAACAGCAAACAGATGAACTGGCTTAGACATAGACCCAGTGCCGCGTCAGCGGCAGTCAAATAGAAGTAGTTCATCTACACAAATACATCTGTCTTTTCCTGCAGCCATCTCCACCCATCCATTTGCGTATTGTGTAGACGTACTACAATAAAACGCTTATGAACTACTTTAAATTGTGTAGAATTGTGCGCTTGCTTGCGCTGCACATCGTTCTGTTATCATGATTGAAGATTTGATTTAGAGAGGAGAACCCACTTTTTTTTATTTTTTGTTTTTTTTAGAAATACCAAAGTGTTATCGCACAATAAACGCACTCACTTACGAGCCAACTAAGACCGTGTCTTATAAATTTAATATGCAAATGCAATTTGATACAAATATTAAAGTGTTGACGTTTTGTTTTGGTGCTGAAGAAATAGATTTACCCTTCAACTGAAAAATGTAGGCCCTGTTATTTTAATGCACCACACAAGGCCAGGATTTATATGGAAAAAATTAAAAGTTTTAAAGTTTTTTTATTAAAAATGTTTGCGGCTTTCTACAGAAATTTCAACTTTATGAAATTTTAATTTTATATTTATGTCAAATATTTTCAAATTTGTTATCGTTGTTCATAGAAATTCTGGCATTGCGTTGTGAATTACAGAATTCCGATGGTTGCCTTTAATTTTTTATGGTATGGCAACCCTAGCGTTACAATCTGGCAACTGACATTTTTGAGGTCACAATGTTTTGACATACGAGCACTATTTGTGTTGTCTACAGTGACTTAAAAGATTCATCTTGACCCAAAAATGGAATTAAATCGTGAATACTTTCGTGCAATTATTTTTTACAATTTTCGACATGGACTTACCCCCAATTTTTGACTTGGATTTTAAATGCCATTTCAATTTAAATTTGATTTAAATACAAATCTGAATCAAACAGTTGCTGTTTGAATCAAACTTAAACGACCTGCCGTGCCCATTTAAAATCGATTTAAGTTTTTCGTACTGCCATATGATTTTGACAGTTTGGTTTTGTTCTGCAAATTAAGAAAATTGCACATGTTTTTTGTTTGTTTCATAATTTGATTTTTTATTATTTCCAGAAGGTAATCAACTTCTGTAGCAGTGAAATTGGGAGTCATTTTATCACTTTTGCTTCGCATTTTAATAATTTTTACAAAACAATTTATTATTTTCTAAAATTTTCACAATTTCACTTACTTTCAAATTTAATTTAAACAGCTGTGTTTTATTGTGTTGACCAACTTTCAATGTTATTACTGTGAGTTTTTCTCTTGATTGGAATACATTTTATAGTCTCTTACCCACATCCTACTGATTTCCAATATCAAAAAGTTCGGAATCGAAAAAATTCTTTATGGCCGCCTGAAGAAATTTTTTATTTTTTGATTACAGAATTAACTAATTCTGAGAATAGTTTTATTCTTATCTTTGATAATTTTTATATTTTTCAAGTAGTTAGTTTCAGGATCAAGGTACTTAGAGAATTAAATAATTTCGTCATTTCTGGACAAAAATGTGACAGCGAATTCTATAATTTTTGAAGAGTGAATAAGAAAAGCTAGTCAAATGAAAACTCCCAAAAAATTAGCTAAAATATCCACAGTGCAAATATCATCCCGAATGAATTCCCCAATCATCAAAGGAAACTCCTTATTCACATTATTCGAAAAATATATATCCTTTAAATTTCTTAGGCTGGCAACACTGCCAAAGCGGCCACAAAAGTAAAAATATTTCCTGCTAAAATGCTCCTTAAAATCTCCAAATAGGTTTATTTTATTAAATTGCTTCTTGGCTCAATTAAAGATTAACTTAAGCTGCTTTGTCAGTTGTCAAAAAAGTATTACAGATGGCAACTGCATTTTTCAGTGAAATTTTCTCCGATTTTCCAGTGAATTAATCATACGCTTGTGTACCATAGTGAATCATGACCGTAAACAATATTGTACACTTTGAACAATTTGTTCGGAAAATTGTATTAAAACATTCAAAGCATTTCCAATTCAGTCAAATGATTGAGAAGACCAACTTTTCACAGTAGAGCAGAATCAAACAGCAGATGGAAGTCAAAAATAAACAAAAATCTCTTTAAATTGATTTATCACCTCTGTTAAGATTATGCAAAATAACAGACGTACGTACATACGTACATACTACACACTGGCAAATTAACATTTTCAAATATTTGAGTGCAAAAAAAAAACAAGAAGAAAAACAAAAACTGCACATAAATATTTTCAACGAAGTATGCATTTGCTTATGCACGTAAATAAATATGTACGATTGGGTATTTGTTGTTATTTATTATAGTTTTAGTAAAATCTATGAATAACAACTACTTAAATCTCGATTTATGTGCGTATGCATGTATGTATGTTTGTATGTAGTTGCCTCTGCTAGTGAGTATTTGCGAATGAGTGTGCGTGTGTGTGCGTGTATGTGTGTTTCAGTGAGTATTATAGCGTATCTGTCTATATTAAGTGCGAATTCGCACTAAATTTTCATCTTTTCACGCCTTGATATCTTTTGATATTCACCGCTTTCATGGACTGCTATTGGGTCTGCCAGTGAGAAAAACTAAATTAAATAAACAAACAAACAAACAACAACAACAAATGAAACGAAATGAAAGATTTGCGATAAGATTAGAGATAAATGTTTCTTGCAAGCAGAGCAACAGGTTCAAACTTTTATTAAGTGTTTGGCTGATATTTTGTTTTCCTATTTTTTCTTTCAAAAAATAAACATTTTATTTATATGGGGGATTAAAGTTTTAAAAGCGCAAAGTCTCCTAGAATTTTCTTTTAAATTTTGTATTTTTATTTCTCATATAGTACTAGTTTTGCAATTAGCTTAGATATGGTATTTTCTGCGTACGTATCGTAGCCTGCCTAATGAACTTAATTATTTATTTGCTTTAAGAGCCAATTGAAATATATTATTTTAGGCCTAAAAGTAGACCGCATTAACGTTTTCTATCGTTTTCAGCCGTCTGTAATACGCCAACATTTCGTTGATGCCAATCAACTCATCAGTAGTCTCGAAAAATCCTAAAGGAATGTTCGAAACCCCACTACTTATTCGAAAACTAACATGAGCAAAATGACAAAATGAGTTTACTTTTTGTTGCGTTTTTCTAATTTGAGCATAAAACAAGAAAAAATTTTTACAATTAATTAAAGCTCAAATTAAAATTGTACCAAAAATATGAACTGTTCTATTCATTGAAATAAATATATTTTAAATTTGTTTCTGTGCTACTGCAGAAACAATTAATCAGATTTGCCGTTTCTTGTATTGTATTTAAAACAATTATTTATTCTAGTTTATAAAATTTTTTAAATTGTTTGAAAATTGCCGAAATAATATTAAGAAAAAAAACATGTTTTAAAAAGTTATTAGGGAAACTGACCCAAAGTATTGGTTACATTTTATAAAATGTGACCAATACTTATAAAATAATAAATACAATATAAAATACAATATAAAATTAAAGGTGATTGCATTTAGAGAAAATTGAGGTTTTAAATTTCTGAAGAAATTTTTTCGAAATTCAATAAAAACAAATTTCGCTGACAGGTCTGAATAATCGATCTCTGAGCAGACTAATTGTGCCTTACAACAACAAAATTAATTTGGGTTTACTAAACTTTTAAAATTCAACTTTTTAATTTCGCACCCAATATTTTTCATTTTGGAATGGCAAATAGATTTAGGACACCTTAACTTCAGCGCATTGTATTTCAACACTTTCTTAAAACTAATAAATAATAAGAAAATGGGTATATTTTAGCTTGCAAAATTTTGTTTTTTATTAATTCAAACTTCTTGTAAGCAATTTTAATACTTGCACTTAACAAAAAACACAAACTAAGTCATCGACTACACAGCTGAAAATCATGATGCACGTTACGATAAAACGAAGGTTGCTTGTTGATGTCAATTCTTTAATCTCCCACTGATTTTATTTAAATTATTTTGTAGCACAAAATTATAAAGAGAATGTAACAGTCTTCCACATGGACTACAGGTGTTTAAGGCTTCCTTTCGATTTTTGTCCATAAAAAAGAATTACACTTTTCTTTGATTAATCTAAATTTGATTGTGTTATGGTTGAAATTTATTTATTATTTTTTTTTAGAAAATTTTGCAATAAATATGCCACATAATTTGCTAGTTATCATTAATTAATACGAGTACTGACTTATAACAATTCATTAGTGATCTTTCAAAGCAAAACAATTAAAAAATTGTAGCTTGCAAGAAAAAATCAACTTTAAGAAAATATGCCAATTAGGTCCTTTCTACCTGAGACCAATGACATGTGTATCTCTTTAAAATGTGACCAATACTTTGGGTCAGTTTCCCTAATAACTTTGATTGCCTTTTAAAGCATGTTTCTTTTTTTCTTAATATTATTTCGGCAATTTTCAAACAATTTAAAAAATTTTCTAAACTAGAATAAATAATTGTTTTAAATACAATACAAGAAACGGCAAATCTGATGCAATTTTTTTTCGTCTTGAAAACTTGTTTGAAATAAGAAAAATAAGAACTAAAAGTATTTTGTGTAACAGGTGTCTGTAATTAAAGTCCATTCATGAGTCAGTTTAAAATATAGCAAATAATTTAAATCACGCAAATGAATACAGAAAATATGTTTTAATATGAGTTCTTAAAAAACTGAAGGCGATCACAATTACTAATAATATCAACTCGCTAAAAAGTTTATCAGCAATAAAAATAGGAACTAAATTAATATTGGACTTTACAGCCGGAGCGACTTAAAAAATCAAAATGTAAAACAATTCAACATAAATTAGTGTGTCAGGCACGAATTTTGCTGTCCAAACTACCCGTTTCCACACAAAAGGGGTGGTTCTTAGAAAGCTTAAATACGCTTGAAGCTCTAATTTAGGTTGCACTGAAAGGCATGTTTGCTTAAACAACTTTTCTATTGATAATAATCCAGCACAAATGTACATACTTTATGGAGTCGTAATTTAAACTTATAAGCACCGCCAACACTTGTTGTGAAGAGTATAAAATGAAACATTTGAGCGAAACTTACTTTCTGTGCAAGAAAACCTTCACAGTCGACCACTTAAACTTGCTACTTTGACATGAACACTAAACAAAGATCTAAAAATCTACAACAAAAATGTGATATGCCGCTGCTTGTTGACAACTAATTGAAAGTTTGTTGCTCAAATGTTTTGTGCTGTTTTTCAATTTAAGCAATTCAATAAACGTATGTGTCTTAAGTCTTTTGTTACACCATTTTAATGCAACATTCTATTTGCTGCCTCGTTCTGCTTTTGCCAACACTCTACTAATCTTTAATTTCAGCATACCACAATAAAACAAAACTTTACGTGAATTCAAAAATATCTGTTTTGCCAGAAGTTGCCAACAGTCATTTGCCACACACATTCAAACAGCTTCGTTTTCTGCTTCTCAGTACAACTGTGAGCGTGCGCAATGAGAATGTTTCAGTTGTTGTGCGTTAAATGAACGAATTATGCAAAATATAGATTTTATTATTTTCGGTTTTTCAAATAATTAAAATCTTTTAATATTTCACTCAGTCATATGGTGAGTTTGGAATGCAAGTGAACAGGATTCTAGGACATTTATTTTACTTTGGGTAAACGGGTTATCCATTTCGTAGTTTCAAAAGTATAGGACTGGCATTCGACATCGTTGAAACTAAGTTGTTAAACCAATTTTTTTCTTCTCAGTTGAAAGTCTGATATTAACGAAAATGGATCGCTTAACTATCACACAATGCATAAAAATTATCAAAAGATACTACAAAAATTGTGATTCTGCCCCAGCCCCATATCAGGCTTTAAGAGGAGATTATGGTAAGCAATTGCCACAATTGTGATAAAATTTGAAGAGACTTTAGTGGTAACAAATATTGTAAGGTCTGTGCATTATCGTTTCGCTGAAAATATTGTTGCTGTAAATGAAAGTGTTGCCGAAGACCAGAATGTGTCGATTCCTAGTCGTTCTCAGGAACTAGGACTGTCTTACGGCACATTATGGCGTATTTTGCATTTAGATCTACACCTACATCCATATAAAGTCCAGCTCACACAACAACTGAAGTCAGCTGATCATTCACAACGTCGTAGTTGCGTGAAATGGCTGCTTGAACAACAGGCGGTGGACTGCGATTTTTCGAACTATTAGATGTGGAATATTTCACTACACAAAATTATATGTATATTAATAGCAAGCAGCATATTTGATAAGCTTGCTGTGATTGTGTTTTACTTCTAACATATTTATTATTAGAAATTAACTGATTTTTCATTTAAATAAGGATTCATTCATTGGATTTCAAATTATTGACCTGTTCAATGTAATAAAAAAAAATTTGATAGAAATTCTACGAATATTAAACAAACAAAATTTCCTTCAGCGATGAAGCACATTTCTCACTCGGTGGATAAAACAAAATTATAGTGTTTGGGATTCTGAAAATGCTCAAGTAGTTGAAGAGAGGCCATTACATCCAGAAAAAGTTACTGTTTAGTGCACTCTTTGGTCCGAAGGTGTGATTGGAACTTACTTCTTCGAAAACGACGATGGAACGACTGTCAACGTCAATTCGGAGCGTTTGGGGTCATATGATAACCGATTTTTTTTTTGCCTGCTATTGAAGAATACAACTTGGAGAATCTGTGGTTTCAACAAGACGGTGCCACATGCCACACAACTCCAGTGAATATGGCTTTATTGCAAGAGACACTTCCTGGCCGCGTAATTTCTCGTCGTGGCGATATCAACTGGCCACCAAGATCATGCGATTTGACACCATTAGTTTTTTTTTTTTTTTTTTTGGGCTACGCGAAAGACCGTGTTTATGCAGATAACTCTTTAACTCTTGAGCACCTAAAAACCAACATTCGTCAAGTTATGACTAAGATACCGTCCAATATGTGTCAAAAAGTGGTCGAAAATTACCTCATTTAAATTTGTTTCACACATAATGTCAACGTTCAAACTTCATAATAAAAAGGAAATATAATGAAAAAAAAAATATTCTATATGTGCTGTATTTACGTTTACTTTTGAAACTGCAAAATGAATAACTTGTTATAAAACATTTAGTTTACATTTACTAGCAGAGTGGCAACTTGAAAAGATTTCACAGCCACACAACAGGCAAGGCAAATGGTATATAAACCATTCTTTTTATATGTATGTAAGACCAAAAAGGGTTTATTTCTGCAAATCACACAAACATTAAATTCATTTTTCCTTTTTTAAACATGAAACATTTTTTTTTAAAGTTTTCAAATATTTCACTATTGACAAATCATTAGAAAAATCTGATTTTATTACCAACTACGAGCCCATACATCAATATCTCATTAAAAGCTTGACAACAACATGCCATATATGATGGTTAATAATTTTTATGGTCAACTATTTTCGAAACTCAAAGAAATCTGAAAAATTCATTACTTATAACTTTTGATTTTATTTTATTTTTTTTAATTTATTATACATATTTCTCTTCCGAATCTGAACAATTTTTAACCCAAATAATTTACACGTTGTGTTAATAATTTGTTACTTTGTACAAAATGCTTAAATGGCCTGCCTGCCTGCCTGCCTGCCAGCCGGCCAACATACCAGAGAAAATTCCACACTCATACTGATAAATAATTTCCCAAGCGCTTACTGTTTGGGGTTGTGCTTATGTAAGTGTGTGCGTGTGTGTGTGTTGAATTCAAACTCTCCAAACACTTTAACTTGACAAATTGCGAATTTGTTAATAAATTAGTTTGTTAACGATAACATGATTAATGAATTCGCACTGCAACCAAAAACAAACTCAGAAACTTCCACACACATTCGTATATACACATATACATACACACATACATATGTATAACAGTATATACATATGAGCAATTATTCTTATAAGTACTTATTTAAACATAAGGTAAAATTTTCTTATTTGCACTACCATCTATTAGGACTTTCTGATGTTTTACAGTTTTCCAATATGTTTTCGAAACTTAATTAATATATTGAATATAAACTTACTCTCAGTTTTTCTATAGAGTTCGACTCTTTTCATTGACCTAGGGGGCTCTTTCGATTCGTTAGTTCGCCATACTTCGAGCTAAATTTGTATAGAGGAGCGAACAATAGTTGACTACAGAGTGCTCAGCTTGAGCTGTGTGCCAATTAAAATTTAATTACTAAAACTATAATTACTATTATAAAGTATTATTATTTTTCGAGTCTACTGACGAGTTGTTTAGCATCAACGAAATGTCGGCCGCATATAACTAGATTGCTGGAAAAGACAGAAAACATTAATAAGTTCTATTTTTAGATCTAAAGTAATACACTTCAGTTGGCTCTTAAAGCAAATATATATTTAAGTTCATTATAAAGTTAAATTAATGTTTAAAATTAAAATTTCTATAAAATTTTGTGTTAAAATTGAAGTGCAAACGAAAGACAAAGTTTGTATATTTAATGTCGTTAGACTTTGGAAAAAGTGTATGGAACTTTGACAAATTAAGAAACTAAAAGAAATCGGTATTATGAGCGCCTCTTTTAGTTGAGTCGTTTGAGTAGTTCGATCGCGAACTACACGTCTCTATTTTCGTAACATGCAGCCTACATTAGCCATCGATTTGTTCGCTCATTAACATGGTATCGGCAGCATAACAAACAGTCATTTGTTCATGTTTTTGTATGTGGTGCACATTTTTGTTCCTGTGCTGTTTTACTAAAATTCCAGCAAGCAGTTGGACGATTGTTGATTGATTCTGTTATATCATCCAATTCTTTTATATGACTCAAAATTACAGATTACAAACAGCTGCTTCAAAATCGACTTATTTGAGGAAAAAGCACTAAATAAAAGGCTGAATATATATAAATTGTGCAGAACCCGAATCGTGCAAATATTTATAAGATGTCTGTTTTTTATGGGGCACCTAATCAATTTGAAATCCATTAGGACGTTGAAAAGAAATTTATTGTAAATGAAAAATTAAAAATTAAATTAAAAATAAAAAACAAAAATGATTTGAAGACGACTCCTTTATGGTTAGTGATATGAGTGATAAATGGATGATTCGAAAATAAATGAAAATTGGCCTGAAAACAAAAAAGTATAAGATCCTAAAATATTAATTAATTTTTTTTTTTTTTTGTTATTCAAACTTCTTCTTATATAATTATTTTTGTATTAATTCAGGTCCAAAAATTAACCTTTTCAAAAAATATTTGCTGTATTCTTCAGTTGTCTATATGCCGACAACACTTCGTTGGTGCTAATCAACTCATCAGTAGACAGTAGAAAAATTCTTAAAAGTTTGCTTGAAACTTAACTACTTATTCCATAATTCCCATGAACAGAATGAGAATCAGAAATGTTCAATATTAATTAATACATTTCAATTGGCTCTAAAAGCAAATAAATAACTAAGTTCATATTTTAATTATTTTTGTATTATTGCGCTCAGGCTCAAATTCTTTCTATATTATTTTTGTGATTGATAAAATGAAATAAGCAGGATGAACCACAAGTTGTGTCGAAGTCGCTACACTTCTTGCCAGCGAAAACTCATTACGAATGTATCTATGCTTTGACGGAATTATTTTTAAAATCATTCAGGTTTCTTAAAATCTCATTTGGCAAATGTACATATAAACATAATTTACCAAATAGACGTTTAAAGAACATGGAATATTTTTTTTAAATAAACCAATAAAAAAATCATGCATTCACCTATTACGACTACACATCACAAAAACACGTCCGCTCTGATCAAAAGTTCAGCGACAACTTTGCGCCAGACCCAGCAATTTTTTAATTATTAATTTTGACCTTATAATTGTAATTGTAGAGATCAACATTTTCTACGGAAGACAAGAAAGGTGAAGCTGAAAAGTTATCGGCTGGGGTATATACCACTGCTGTTCGACATCCACCACGATGCTTATCAGCATGCAAATTGACTTTAACGTTTTTCATTTTTTTTTCATAATTTTTACACCTGTAATAATGTTTAATTGGGCATCACTGTTGCAATCAAATTAAGACCATTTTTAATATATTTAATTGTTTTTAGTTGAATAATTAACAATTGCCAAATTAAGAGCTCTTTTTTTACTTTCATAAACATGCATTTTTCCCACTTTGACAGAATACATTGCTAGCTGTTTGTTTTTTGTAATTGTTGGTATAATTAAAAAAAATAAAATAATAAGTATGAAAAAACCCAAAAATCCACTTTTAAACAATTTTTAAATACCGCCATAAATTTGACCATTTCAATCACGTATTTTTCAATTGAATTTTAACAAATATCAATCAGCTACTGATTGATTGGTAACTGAAGTATTGTTGTGACAGATAATATGATTGCAACTGTAACAGCCACCACATAAATTCATACATGCAACAACATATTAATTCCTTGCAACCACGAAATATCTGGTTCTGTTATGCACCATTAAACTGGGTTAAATTAAGCACGATTTTTTTTTTTTGCCAAAACCGGCAAAAAAAACTTAAATTTTCGTTTTTTTAAATTTAAAATAAATTCAACAGTTCTTGCTTTTAACTGACTAAGAAATCTCTTTCTTTGTTTGCTGTAATTTTAATTCACAGAGAACAACAATTGCTAAATATATTTGAAGTAATTATTAATACCTTGGAGGGTAAATTGAAACGCATCGACAATCTGGATAAATCAGTGGAACACATGATGAAACGTATGGAGATATTGGATAATCGTGTTTCGGATAATTTGATTAAAACTGATTCGGTAATTTCCAAATTGAGATCTTTAGATACAAAAATATCCAATGATATAATCGATAATGGTCACATCATTGGTGCTGATAGTCGAGCGGCCACAGGTCGGGCACCTCGTACCCCATCAGCCTCCTCCACTCAACAGCTGGATAATCGCTTGGTTTTACTGGACGAAAAAGTCAGTGTTATTGATTCGAAATTGGAAATTTTGAAAAATCAAATCGACAACAATCTACTGCAAGTGGATGAGTTCAATGCGGAGGCCAGCGAAAAGAAGCCCATCAGCATGAATGTCATTGAAATCACTAAAGCCATGAATGCCGAAGTCATGTCTCATGTCTCCAACGAGTTGAGTGAACTCAGAGACACCACCGATAACATTGACAAAAAGTTGCAATTTCACATAAACATTGTCTCGGAAAATGTTGGTCGTATGTTGCGCATGGTCGGTGACATACACGAAGCTGTGGTCGATCACCATGAGCAGTACAACAATTTGAATGCCACTACCACTGCCTTGCCGCTGATCAAGTCCAGTAAAATAGATGCCTTGGTGAAACAAATACGTCCCATGGTTTCGGTGTCAGAGAAAATGGATGAAGTTTGGGATGTTGTAGTCGGCACTAAATCATCTGTAGACCATTTGCTGCCCAAGTCAGATGCTTTGCTCACACAAACACAAAGACAAGAAAGAGCTATTGGAGAAATTCATCAAGATTTGAAAACAAAAACCAATTTGATAATCAATAACTTGGATATGGTGGAAAAGCGTTTAAAGAAGCAGGAAGATGATGTGCAAATTTTGGCCCAAAGGCCTGTGCCAGCTGAGCTGCTAATGGATCCCACCATAGACCGTTTGGTGGAATATGACCCCAATAGGTGAGCAGGAATTTTGTTTTTATTTATCTATTTACTTTTTAAAAAAATGTACAAACAGTTTCATGCTTCAAAGACTTTATTAAAGACAAAACCAAATCTTCTTATTTTGTTGTGGTTTTCAATATAAATGCAAGACTGAAGATTTTTGTACATTTTACACAAAGCGGCAGTATCTTACGAATAAGAAGAAGTTTAAATAAATCAACTTGAATTATTTAAGCTTTTTCTTTTTTAAACTTTAAACAAAAATCTAACACACTGAAAAAAACTTTGCATACAGAACTCTTTTACTATAAATCTCAGACATTTTCTTTTATGTAAACATTAACCAAAAAAAAAAAAAAAAAAAATCAAATAACTCGATACTATTATGCCACAACAGATACTCCGTCATTGATGACTATATCGCACAAAGTAGTAGTACATCCCCGACAACATCAACTTTTCAAACAACACCCTCGACTGCTTCGTTAGCAGCAACACCAACACCCTCAACAATTTCTTCTTCTCCTTCTACTACCACCACCACAACCATCACCATAAACAATCCCAACTCCCACTCTTCTTCCTCTTCAATATCGAATACAACACCCACCACTGTAGTCTTGGCCAATTCTGTCTCTGGTACATATTCTTCTACCACACCAACAACAACACCCACCACAATTGCTGCAGGTGTTAATTCTAATCAAACTACTTCCTCCACCACTACCACCACCACCACATCATCATCATCTTCGTCTTCATCAAGTAGCAGCTCATCATCTTCTGCCGCTGCCACAGCGTCTACTTCAGCGACAAAACCGATTTCCCGCAAAGGTGGCATAATATTTCCCAGTGTAAAGAACAAGCCCTCAGTGGTGAATACCACTTTTACCACAGACATTTTGGCATTAAAGGATGTAAAGGTAAATATTTTTATATTTCTGTAAGGATTAAAAAGGCTCTGAAATTAACAGAGGATGGTAGAAATGTAAAACTAGTTTTAATGCAGTCAAATATAGAAGGTGCTTTTAAATGGTTGCAATTTTATTGCAAGTCAGGGGTGATAAAGGCAGTGCTCTTGCATTTTATCCACATACAGTATTTATGTCCACAATTGTGCAATGAAATTACACATATTTGTTGTTCATCATTAAGTTGGCAATGAAGACACACATGCGACGGAGGCTTGATATTTTTTTAGAAAGTCGTGACCAGTAGTGCTATTCTGTAACTTTTAACGATCCGACAATCGTAATTGCTTGCACTAACAATCGCTTGGTAAACAGTTTTTAAATATTATTTAACTTTTAATAAGACAAATAATATAAATTGTGTTTTTACACCGGTATTCATAAAAAATAAAACGTTGCTCAAACACATTTTAAAAAAATTTTATATGAAAAATTTTTCGTAAAATGTGTTTCAACAATGTTTTATTTTTTATGAATACCGGTGTTATTATTTAAGCACAAAATACACTTAAACCATGAAATAAACAAGAAGTAAATGTTGGTAGTGAAAATATTGATTGTGGTCAATAAAAGTGACAACTGATTTTAGACGACAGCGAATTTCGTTACAAAATATTACAGAATAGCAAATTCTATCAAATATGGTTAAACCAATTTTAACAATGCGATTATTGTTATAAAAGTTACAGAAATCCACTACAGCAAACAGCACAGCATTTTATTTAAAAAAAAAATCAGAAAGCATAAGTCGACATGTCAAATGTATTGGAAAATATTTATAAACGATTTCCAAATGACTGCGAATTTTACTGAAAATGAGACGTAACAAATCACAGTGCCAAGTCATAAAGGACTCTATCAGAAGATATAGCACAGTAAGGTACCATTTTTCACCCATAAAACATTAATAATTGACTGAAAATCGAGAGCTTACATGACTATAACAATCGCGCAGAAGAGCCGAAAGAGACTTGTATTCGATAAAAAATTTAAAAGAATGCTTGCCGATTGTTTTCATATGAAAATAACGTTTAATGGCTGAACGGTGCTGATCGAATAAATACTTACGAGGCGCCAAAATACCGGCCTTTAATACTAATCAGTCCCAGCGTGCTATTTTCGAAAATTTATGCTGTTGGTTTTGCAAAGCCTAACTCAAAAGAATAAAAAAAGAAGTAATTCCTCCTAATATGAAGCAGTTTTAATGTTAATTTTATAACTTTTTCCTTAGTTAGAAATATAGAGCTGAGTTGCCATCAAGCTCGTTCAAATCAATCAAGAAAAAAATCCAAGAGGCACAATTAAATGGATAAGCAACTTGGAAAAATAAAAAGATACCAGTACATGCCTTACAAGATCAGCTGATAGCCAGCAAACTGCTATATCGATTTAGTTGAAACTTTTGTCATATCTTCATCATCTTTTGATTGACTACAAAGTAAAATATGCAATAAATAAATATGAATATACTTTTGTTTACCAATTATTACGAAGGCTCTAAATGTGTAGGGTGCAGCTTTTGCATCAGTACCCCTCATGCACTGACTTTCTGCTCCAGACAATACAGTCTCACTTTTTCTTTTAATTTTGTACCTCAAATAGTTGTTATTACTTGCCACAGCTTTTAAAAATTATTAGATTAAATTTTGCTGACACTCATTTATCATCCCTGTTGTACATTGACAAAAATAATAAAAAATAAAAAATTAGCATACTTTCAGGCGCTCAGTTATAACATTTATTTATATAACTTTTCTTGTTTAAAATCTTTAATTCTATTTATAGTATTATTTTTGCCGTCCAAGTAAAAACAATATATTCATTAATTATTTTTTTTTTTTATTATTTCAATTAATCATTTTCTTATCACTTTCAGGGCTTCTCTTGCGTTGATTTATTGAACGCTGGAATGAAACAGTCTGGTGTTTTCTACTTACAAATACGTGGCACCACCTATTGGTTTTTGAAAGTGTTTTGCGAACAAGAAGTTTCGGATGGCGGTTGGACGGTACCTTTGTTTTCTTTGTTTCTTTTTTTTCTTTTATTAATTCCTAGAAATCACAATTTATTTTTTAATTTATAAAAAAAAAATAGGTCATACAAAGACGTGATGATTTTGGTGAACCTCGTGAAAATTTTAATCGTGATTGGGCCGATTATAAGAATGGTTTTGGTGATCCGGGTAAAGAGTTTTGGTTGGGTAACGAAAACATCTATATGCTAACAAATAATGAAGACTATATTCTGAGAGTAGAGCTTGAAGATTTTGAAGGAAATAAAAGGTAAGCTAAAGCTGATAAAAGGATTATACTAAGGGCATTATTCGCAACAATAAAAAATGTTTGCCAACTGTCTATCTGCCTGCTAAGTTTTTTGTGTATGCAAAAATTCCCCTGGGGAAAAGACAGCAAGAAGTTACTTAGAAAAAGGTTTTTTGTAATGAATAATGCCGTCAATTTTTAGCAAAATCGCCGGAAACATAATAGTGGAGTTGATTAAAGAAAGCAATTAAAAACTGAATTCTAAAAAAAAGGCATCGAAAGTCGATTTTGAATTTTTCGATCAAACATTTTTTCCTTTCGATTAATTAGTCCATTAATCGTAGCTCAAAACCGACTATTATGAAGTCGATTAATTATTTTGTTTACATAAACTAAATGCAAAATAATGTGAGCTTTTACATAAAATATCAGCTGTTTTTTGTGATGATTTTATTAATATTAGTTCCGTTCGATAAATGCATTATAAAATCAATTTAATAAATCTTATATAACATTAAAGGCTTGTAAATGGAGGTTCCAATTCAGTTTTGATTTAATGTTAATTTGTAAGAAGATATATTTCAAGTTAATTTTACTTTTTAAGCTTTTTACTTTGAAGTTTTTACAACTAAAGTGTGAACTGGTTTTTTTCTCATTGGTCCATAATTGCATTAATTAAATTTTATATGTGTGAATAGAAAAGTAGTTCTGTCAATGGGGGGATGTCATACCATCTGATCCTATCGAAATCGAATTCAAAACCGATTAAAAAATTACTTTGGTGTCATACAATCCAATATTGTCGGGTTTTTCCGTTCAAACTAAACACTAATTCTAGTTCGTACAAAAAACAAATACTCTCGGATTTCATACAGAAACATAATATTTTTTTTTTCTATTTCAAATCCGCTTCCAATAAGATCGGATTCTATGACTTCCCCGAATAAACACAATTAAAAATGTCTATCTGAACAGGGCGTAAACCAATTGAAATTTTCCAGCCCACATCTTTTTTCGGTATAACGATCTAAAACAGGTAGGAAATCATAACATGTGTGATGATGGACTCGGCAGGCTCGATTGATACTATACGTTAATCGTTGTATGAAATTGCAACATGTACAAGTGCGTTGTGAATTGCTTTTATGTGGCGATCTTTTGTTCAACTTAAATCTTTTTAAATGGAATTTGCATGAGTGCTCTCAATTTATTTACCAATTTTTTCCTCCATCACAGATATGCTCAATATTCACATTTCAAAATACATTCGGAAGCTGATTACTACAAATTAGAAATTGATGGTTATGAAGGCAATGCTGGCGATTCTTTGAACGATCCTTGGTACGGTTCCAACAACAGTCCATTTTCGACATACAATCGTGATAATGATAGATCATCATTGAATTGTGCAAGTATGCTTAAGGTAAGTGAGGTACAGTGGGGCTGAGAAGAAAACTTATAATAATATTATGTTTGTATGGGAGCCACCCTAATGAATAGTGTAATAGTTGGTAACAAAAAATTAATTGTGGCCATCTCAATTTTTGCACCACTGCAAGAGCTGACTATACTGCCGTAGCAGTACTCTTTGTTCTAATGCAATCTGCCTAAAATTTTTCACAATATAGTTTTTACTATGGAGAGTATTTTTGGATGGGAAGTTACCAGCCCAGTTTTCACCATATTTTGTTGCATTAAATTTTTTTGTATTGAAGAAATTTGGAACAAAAGAAATCGACTTGCAAGCCCCAACTTCAGTTGGACCTTTTCTATATTAAGATAACGTTACATCTATATCTATAAGTTTTAGAGCCAATCATTTTAATTTCATACGATTTCCAAGACATTTCAATTTAACAACAAAAACGTATAACCCATTAAAAATTTTCTTTTGCTTTCCAAGGGCGGCTGGTGGTGGAAGTCTTGTGGTCGAGGCTTAAATGGTCTGTACCTACACGATCCCCAAGACTTGACGGCACGTCAGGGTATAGTTTGGTTCCGTTGGCGCGGTTGGGATTATACCTTAAAAAAGGCCACCATGATGATAAGACCACGAGGTCCCCAGCCTATGGGCGCCAATGCAGCATCATCATCATCATCTTCGAATACGTAAACTTGGTCGTTTTTCTTTTTCGTTAAATTAATATTTTATTTAAAAAACAAATACTATTTGAAAGAAATTTCACAATCATAATTAAGCAGAACAAAAAGCAAATAATACTCAATTAAATACCTGATACATAAATTCATTCATGCTTTCTGTCACAAGAAAAATGTTAAGGGAAGACTCTACTCTTCCATTTGCATTTCAATATCCAAATCGAAATTTTATTGGCTAAAACAATTGGTTCAAATTCAGCACCAAATCGCTTAAAACAAAAGTTGTTTATTTCATAGCAAATTATTATTTTTTTTTTTTTTTTTTTTTGGTCTTATTTCATTTATTTCTTATGATTTTTTTATAATTTTTAATTTGTTATGTTTTAAAGTTTTATTAACTTATTATTATATCATTTTACCATGAACACATGCCACATACCACAACTACACATACAAATTCAAGCAATCAAAAAAACAAACGCATTTCTTATTTTGTCGCATCCGTTCACCATTTTACTGAATTTACAAATTGTTTTTGCAAAACTGTATTTTTTTTTTTTTTTTAATTGCATCCTCATTTTTTTGTTAAATATTTTATTTTAAATGCATAAATTTAAATTGGCTTTTTAGTAATTAATTATGTTTTAAATAATATTAAAAGAAAAAGCTATTTAATTCATAAATAGAGATAAGTGTACAACGAGGCCGGTTATGTGACAATATTTAAGGAACAACAACCAGACGTTGAGAAAAAAAAAACAAAAACATTTACAGATTAAAAAAAAAAAACTTTTATGAAAAATCAGCTCAAAACTTGAATTCAAACCCAACGTGGTAAATCATCTTCAAAAAAAAAAAATTACTCTGATTTTCAAAATAAAAGGCAAAGATTTTATAAAGAAAAAATTATTTAAAAACATTTGACAATAGCCTCCGCATACACTGGTTCAGCATGAACATTTAACGCGAATAAAAAATTCCCCAGCAAATGAAGTGAAGAAAAAGATGCCGAAGAAAAATCACAACAACTACTCAATTTTACATTAGCAAGTCATTGGAAGGAAGTGGTTTGTTTTTGACTATCTTTAACAACTAAGAAACTTTGTGAATGCCACGGAGCTGCTATAGACCTACTGGTCAAACTGTTCTTGGTTAAAATGAGGGAGAGCACAACAAGCCTTTACTGGCTTAAGAGTATGTCGCAAGACATGGGCAAACAATGGGCAGATGGACGGCTGAAAAACACACAAAACAATTAAATAGAGTACATTTTTAGACTTCGAAAAATGTTCAATATTCAATACACACGTTTCCAAGACACCTCGATACCGCCGGTAGCCGCATAACTACAACACACACAACACCAACAAACATTTCATATAATAATTTGTTGGTAGAAATACTTCAAATTCTGTCAGCCATTTGTTTGGCCCGCGTTTGTGTGGCCCATTTTAACTCGATTCAGGCGAAAAGCAGTAGTTAGCTGGTCTTGTGTAAGGTTACCTGGTATCGAGCTACCTTGCACTTTTCCATACACCATGATCAAATGAAATCCCTGCAAGAAATAGCTGATGGAAACTAACACATTAACAACTTAATTACTAACACATGCAAAGCAATTCTATAGCGTTGCCATTACAATGATTTTTTTCATATTTAGATTTTCCCGTATTAATTTGGTAATTTCATTTGGAACTACGTTTACTAATGTTCATTTGTCCTTTTGGCTTTGAAACAAATGGTGCTGCGGAAGTTTTATTCCATATGATTCAGTTTGCTATTGTTAAAACTGCTATTGACTACTGTTTTTCATTTAATTTCATCTAAATGTATCTCTAAAACAGTTTATTCTATTCTCTTTGAATTGTTTTTTGAAATTTTTCGAAAAGTTATTTTTTTTTATTTAAGAATAAGTAAACTAATAACAGTATACATATGTCATTTTGTGGGCATTTTGAAAAAAATATTTCGAATGATCGCATTGCTGAGGTGGTAACGCTGGTTTAAGAAAGAAATCACACGTACACGAATGTTTACATCAGTTTTTTCAATTTGCCCTTAAGAAAATGATAGAAAAACCCTGATGTATGAACCCATCAGCAGTGTCGGTCAGTTTTTAAAATTTTTTCATTTCCATCTTCTCAATAACTTTGTTTGTCTTTTATTTTGAAAATTTATACTTTTATTCGAATTTTTTTTTTTTTTTTTTAATTAGAAATTGCTAATCTTCAACAAAAGAATTTTGATTTGAGCAATTGTTTTAAGTATCAAAGTATTGTTAATAAACGTTTTCGCAATTCTCATTACATGCAGATTTGTGTTTTTTTATTCAAACAAAATGAGTTCAAAATTTATTTAGAAAAAACAAAAAACTTATATGGTTATGTTTCAAATACTTCCTAATTCTAATGTAAATAATTTCTTAATTGAAAAATGACTTGTTTCTTTTGTTGCAAAACACCAGGTCATAAAAATATAAATTGTATAAATTCATGCACCACAAATTGTTAAAAGAACAAAAAAATACAACCACACAACATTCATTAGTAGTTTAATTTGTATAAAAGAAATCTGTAAAACAAATTAGTAACTTAAGAGATTTTGTAGTAAAAATAAAGAGGTTAAACAAAAAACAAATCAAACTAAATAGAAAAATAGGAGCAAACGTTCTCTTTTTTAATAAAATAATCAAAATGCACGGATTTCAGTAAGTATGTATGTATTGAAGTACAAATTTTCTTGTATCCCTTTTGATTACACCTGTCAACAAAGTGACAAGAAGTAATTAGATGTATGTATTTAGTTGGGGTGTTAATTATCCTAAATCAATACTTAAGATTGATTATATCGTATGCTAAAAACAAAAAATGTGATATACATTTACAAATCGTTTCTTTAACCCTTTAACAGACCCTTCTAGTAACGGTTAACTAGTTCGGATGGCTCATATCGCTTAAGTCTTCTGGTTGCCAGGGTTTCGTTCGCTAGCAACTGTCTGAGTTCCCTGTTGGAATGTTGTATTAAACGAGTTGTATGTTTAAGTCGGTTGTCAAGGATGACTTCTTTTACTGTTTTGAGTTTGTAGAGTACCTTGTCCGTCTATAAAGCTGATAATAAAAGGCACATTATTTCTTATAACATAACGTTTATTTGTAACTCCACTTTTATAACTAACTAATGAATAAAAATAACGAAAGTATATGTGAAAGAGTTAACCAAAAGGATAAAGAATAATACTCTCCCTGAGTAATTGTATTACCCCCCGATTATGGTTCACAACATCTAAATGTTGTGTTGTAAGATTTACAACACAACTTACAACTCTTTTTGTGATTATGGTTCACAACATCTAGGTGTTGTGTATGTCACAGAGTTGTTTTTAATTTGTTTCCGCAAAAATACATGCCTGCATACAAAAAACTATGTACCAAGTAAAGCCACACTTCCAGAAAGATGCACGCGTATGTTGCTTTCATTACACAAACGCAAGCGAAAAACAATAAATTTTGACATTTTATTGTCAAGTTTTACAACCAAAAGACATGGAGATTTTTTTTTGGTGTTGTATTTCATATAACACCGCAACTACCGCGGAAAAAAGCATTGGTAAAAATGAAAAGAATGAAAAACGCTTTTGTTAGAAAAATACAAACAAAGCCATATAAATTTATGTAAATGTTGATGTTTAATTTGGTTATAACAATAGCGCAGTTCATTATTTGGTGCAAATGTCTTGCGTAAGTGCGAATGCAAGAAATCGTTGCTTTTTCTGTGCAACCCAACAACAAAATATACAAGGTTGCGCTGGCAATATTTTTGTATTTACGCACCGCTAATTACGTGTTGCTGACACTCGAACAGCTGACATTTTAAAACAAAGCAAACATAAAATTGTAGAGATGGAGCCAACAGCAATTACCAAAAAAAATATAATGTGAAAAATTAAAAATTGTGTATTAATTTATCAGCTGTTATGTGGAGTGCAATAAAATTTGCAAAGTTGCTAAAAAGGGTGCTCAATATTAGTTGCAATATAATCGCAAATGCAAATAGTCGCAACCAAAAACGCACCAAACGCTGAGTACCGCTAATGAAAGGACCAAAAAATTGTGCATTGCAGCTTAAATCCATTGCAAATACAAAATAAAACTCTTTTGTTATTAAAAAATGGGTAATAATTATGTGTACAGATGCATTTTTATTTATATTTTGTTAATAAATTTTAATAATTAATTGTTTTTTTATATTTTTGCAACATATTTCATATGCAGACTTACACAAATTTTATCATTTTTTCATAATTTAACTTGTAACATCAACAAGACAACACTCAATTAGGTGTTGTAAGATTTTGACAACATCTTATTATGTGTTGTAAGTTGTTGACAACACTTGATACAATAGTTGTAAACCATAATCACTTTTCAAAAAACACAACATTAAATGAACAAATGTTGTAAACCATAATCGGGGCCTTATTATTAACTTGAATATAAGAGATTGGTTTACATCTCATAACTATAAAAAAAAAAGTAATGTACATCTCTGACAAAAAAAAAAATAATTTATATACTATGTATGTATTAAGTTTTAGATCTCGATATCCTCACCTTTTCTGTACCGTCATTTGGCGTTGACAGTAGTTCGCAATATTTTAGATTGGATTCGTTGAATAATTTTTTAATTCGTTGCACTTGCAGTGTCGAAGATTTCTACGTCATACTTCCAAGTTGGCGCTATAATTGTGTTGTATGTGGGGAATTTGTTTTCAATTGATTGCTTGGGCTCTCGCTCGCTAGCTGCCACAAACAAGTTATCTGGACCTGTTGTTCGATTCGTTTTTCTTTTGTGTGATATTATCTTTCCATATGAGTTTGGAGTCAATGATCATGCAAAAGTTTAAATCTTTTAAAGAATGTTTGAGACTCAACTAATTATTCCAAAACTCCCAGGAACAGTGAGAATCAGAAATGTCCAAACAAACCTTTAATGCAGAAAACAGTTTTTCATCTTGCAACACTTTTACTTTTCTTAACAACTTCCATACAAGGGGCTACCATCGGCTACTAGGATTTGTATTTTTGAAAGTATCAAAAAAAAAAAAAGTTTTTGAATAGTCAAATATGAACTTATTTATATGCAATACATTTACATATATTAAATTACTTTTTCAGACTTAAGTTCAACCCTTGGTTTTGTCACTACTTTTAATTAATATGAATTAAGTAGAGAAAAGTAAAATTTAATAGCAAGGTGGACAACAACCGGCTGTTTCTGGGTAGCAATTGCAACACGAAACAAAAAAATGCTTTCTATTAAGGTCTGGGTTGTATTTAATGCCGTGCAATGCCAACACCAAAGGCATTTCCATATGAATGTGGCTTTTTTGTGACAACTGGAAAATTCATGTTGGCTTATCGAAAACAAAAGTCAAATCGAAGCACATAGATGAGTCGTGTAAACAGTGTAATTCCTTAATATAATTGAGAGAGCGAAGCGGGTGATTCAGTTTATAATGGAAACATACCTTTATGTACCGAAAAAATTAACACATAAACATGTAAACAACCGAAAAGAAGTACTGTAAAAACTATGTTCACTTCTTGCGGTACTGCAAGTAGTTTTTTGTGTATAAAGACAATGAAATATTTCTTGAAAAAAATTTAGTTTTTTGTTAATAAATCAAAACTATGTTTTCTATGTATAACGAATATTATTGACTGCATTTACATTCATATAGTGTATAGTGTACGGATCTTCAGTTATTATAAACAATTTGAAGCGTTAAAAAATAATGAATTTTTATTTTTAAAAGGATGAGATATTCTATATAAGTTTAATAAGTAATAATAACTCGAAAATATTACGACAATATCTATGTGATGTGAAAGAAAATCAAATAGGTATCGAAATAAATTATAAACTTGTCTTATTCCCTTCCATTTCTTGTATTACGCCTCACTGTTGAAATTATATTGAATTCAAGTCATAAAGCACTTTATGCTAAAAAAAAACAACAGTTTGTTGTATTTGCCAAACTTCACCTGATACACCAAGTACCAAGTGAAGTTTGGATGTTTTGCCATACTCGACATGTTCGCTTCATACAGCATACGAATGAGAGCAAAAAACAAGCATGTACTTACCCTGCCAGCAAATTGGTAGTCGACTACTAAAATAATTAACTTTACGTTAACTTTTATGGACTAGCTTCAAATTAGCTACAATACAATCGAAACGTAGTGCAGAGTTCACCCAAAATTCAAATACTAACATACACACATACACGGTAAATAACCCTTGAATTAAATTGCCTACTGTCACATTCGTTTTAAATGTTGCGATGACTGGGGTGGGTTAAGTTGGCTGCTCACCAGTCTTGAGGCTTAGTGGTTCGAATCCCACCAGAGGCTAACCAAAAAAAAAAAAAAATAGGATGAAATTTAATTTAATAAAATATAATATTACCACCGAGAAATGTAAAATCAGCCTTGATTTGTACATTTTTTTCTGTGGCTACTGACTTTGAAGTAGCTAACTTTAAGTTAGTTGAAAAGTAATGCAGCGTCGGACAATTGACTACCTCCTAGGAAAATATCGTAATGTTAAAATAGTCAGTCATCTCCATTGAAAATAATCTAAGTGTCAACCACCGCCAGTTGTAAAAAAGTTAGCTTATAATTCATTACTAGTTAACTGAGTTGCCGCCAGGGTACCTAACACACACACACTCAAGTAATAAGCAATACCTATTCGATGACTTTGTTGTACTCAAAAATGTGTACCTATTTTTTTAGTACACTTCGAGTAAGTGTTCATGCGTAGCTAGTTTACATATGTGTACTTTTAGCGACAAGTCCATTTGTGCAGAGGTCTACTAGATACTTACACCCTTGTTCATAAAAATTATAACAGGTATATAATGCTGTTATTTGACAAATTTGTATGGAAAATTTGTTAAATAAAAGTTTCATAAACCTAAAATATTTATTATGAATAAGGGCCTTTAGCTTTAAACCGAATCCAAGTTAGCCCGTTTTCATGTCTGCTTAATTTATGTGAATAACAAAACATTAATTTATTTTTTTATTTAATTTTATTACAAAAAAAAAATCTACGAGATTCTTCAAAATATATGTGACGGGTGGGTGGGTGCAAAATACATATGTTTAAAAAATGGCTGCTTATACGATGCTTACTTAAACACTAACATAAATGTGAACTACAAGAATTTTGAATTGACAGATTCTTCATTTTAAAGTTCATCTTTAATATGAGTATCTTTGCAAGAACAACCGTTTTGCTCTTGGACGCGCTCCATATCTGGCAAAACATTTATCGGTGAAACTAAGCGTTGACTCCATTCCTGTAACAAGATATTAAAATTGTTTAAAACTGAAAGAACTCCAAAGTATAATACTTTACTTTAAACAAAGCCATATGATAGCAATAAATGTTTCTAGGTAATAAATTCTGGACAGCAAACTCTCTGGCTTTGAGGGCAATTTCTTTTACTTGTTTTTGGTTTTTTTCATCTTGCGCCCATTCGAGGTTTTCTATTAGGTTGCTCAGGTCTCGTTTGACGGGTATGTAATGTTCATATGAACGCAATTTATTGTAGTAATGCTCGTAATATGGCGAGTCTTGTTTAAAAACTGCAGAGCCACCAGCCAAAAGGTATGGCAAACGATATGAGGCAACAGTTCCATCAATGTTTAATTGATATTTGTACTAAAATGGCAAGAAAAATTTTGTGTTTACAACAAAAAAGAAAAACTTCTCATTGAGAAATTCAAATTTTGGAGCACAAAATGTAACGAAATTACTGATGCGAATTTCTGAGCCGCTACTGTACTTCTTAAAATAGCTGCTACATAAGCACTCATTCGTTTTTATCACCCAAGATTTATTAGTATCATATCTCTTACCTTAAAAAAATCCAAGAAACTTATGTGGTCAACTTTTGGTCCGTACTTCTTTTCTTCATCTCTAAAGAAGAAAAAGTTCGTTATCGCTGCATCTATTAGATCTGGTCGTTTTCTAGATAACTCAATCAAGTCTAAGCGCTCACGTCTAGAGTCGCGACCCCGCCAAAACAATTTGTTAATCTTTTCATCCCAAGGATATTTGCTGCGCTGAACCGATAGCATGTCTAATGTCACACGTTCCATTATCCCCAGGGTGGACTCTGTTATATCATAGGTGGGCAGTACAATGTCATGTGAATCATTGCTACCCGACCAAGAAAATATGGGATACGGTCCAGAAGTTCTTTGCTGACCACCTTTCTTCGATAAGGGCCAATCACCAAGATTCAAAAAGAATTCCATGTCGGGTAATTGTACGACGCGACCTAAAGCCAAAAGTGTGGCGTCCATAAACATTTTAAAGCCATCGTATTTGCCATAACATTTTCGCCAAATTTGTTGATTTTTAACAATGTAATGGCATAAAGAAATACTTTCGGGTTGATTGTAACGTTTGATTAGATTGTCACGTATTAGACTAAAATTGACACGCTTGAAGGAATGTAGGTCTGAGACAATTTGTGGCTCTTGCTGGGCCGATATACATTCATTATTGATCATCCATAAATTAAGTTCTGTGGGACAATAACATTTCTCCGAATACACTCTATTCCAAATGTAATATGGAGACTTGGCTACGTGAGAGCCATTGTAGCGCACATGAATCTCCACACTATCGCACCAATTATCAATAATCTTATATCTTGCCCAAAATGTGCCATCCCCGCGATCAATAACATCCACCTGTGATCTGCAGCGACCATGGGCAGAGTTTCCCAAGATTTGTACGTCGAAATTCAATGGTGGAGATTCTTTGAATCTAAGAGATATGTATGTAATTAATAGCGGAATTGCTTACTTAGATATTTAAAGCACTTACAGCACTCCTTCCGGTGTAGAGGCGTGAATGAAAAAATATCTTGCTGGTAACACAACTTCATCCGGTTTTAAGCCATGTCCATATATAAGGGTTTCCTTTGACCCTACTAAATCATTTTTCTTAGCCTCAGTAAGTACAAAAAGAATTATAAAAAGCGTATAAATATTGAATAATTTTTCTATCATAATTTATTTAAGTTTTGTGTTCTGTTGAATAAATAATAATTATAATTTACGGCTGAAGCAATTCATTTGTTGACTTTGTAAATGTCAAACATTTCGCACAGCGGATGCTTACACACAGTTTTTGGTGATGCCACCCATATTTCTGACGAATTGAAATTTGCAAAAAAAAGCATTTTGACTTATTCATAAAACTTTTTTCAGTTTTTGCTAAAATTTTTTACCTTATATCTTCATCTTATTGTGTTTTAAAATTAATTCCAAAATCATGTTGCATTAACGGGGTAATATGTCAGTTTATCTCTTCCCCGCATGTATAAAAGCATCAATGGAATCACAGCAACAGATGACTATAAATAATATATACATAATATTAAAACTGCAAATGAATGTGAAAGAAAATCATAAATATATGTATCTCATTTCTTATTTACATAAGATACCACCCACCCACAAGTAAATTTAAGACGCGTGAAAAAATCGCAGTGAAAATTATTTTAGACCATTACATTGTGCAGCATGGTGTAATATATCATTGCATACTTTCTTTTTGTCATATTTTCTGCTGATTTTAGTCTGGCAATAGTGGCTATAGGGACATGAACTGTTATCAAACTATTGTGAACACATCTGTAATTAAAAAAAGAGACCAAACCATCGAATCGAATTTCACAAACTGAGTATTAAACACCGTTCGCAATAGACAAAATGAGTTTTCAAATGCCTGGAGGCAACGCACCTTCTACCGGTGGATTTTCTTTTGGTGCTCCAAACACAACGAGTGCAACAGCACAATCTTCAACCACAAAACCAGGTGGTTTCACATTTGGCGCTACAGGCGGTGGTGATGCGGGTATTAAACCGTTCGGATTTGGCTCAGCACCTCCCGCCGCAACAAGTGTTGCAGCTGCTCCTGCAACATCTACAGCAACTGGTAGTTCAACCTTAGGATTGGGTTCTGCTGGCGGCACAACTGCTTTTGGCTTTGGTGCATCAGCAGCAACTTCAACCACCACCACAGCAGTGCCAACATTTGGAAGTAATTCGACAGCTGCTTCGCAGCCAGCAGCACCTGGATTTAGTTTTGGAACTTCATCTGCTGTAGCACCTGCAGCTGCTGCTTCTACTACTACTACTACTACAGCTAATACTGGAACAACACCGTCTGCATCTTTGACCAGTGGCTTTTCAGCTTTTGCAGCTGCTACAACAACAACAGCTGCCGCTTTGGCACAGACAGGAACTGCAACTACTACTGTATCATCTCTATTGGGGGCACAGATTCCAGCCGCAACTGCAACGTCGGCCCCAGCCACTCAAGCAGGCTTTGCTAGCTTAACAACAGCTACTAAAACCACCGATTCCAGCGCTATGCCCTCTGTAGCTTCGCAGTTGTCTTATAATCAATTAGAAGAGCATATAAATAAATGGACGTTGGAACTAGAGGAGCAGGAGAAGGTTTTTACCGACCAAGCGACTCAAATTAATGCTTGGGATAAAATTCTCATTAATAATAATCAGAAAATTCTCGATTTAAATGATGCTGTACAAAAAGTAAAATCCGATCAACAAACGTTGGAACAAGAGCTGGAATTTATAGCTACTCAACATAAAGAATTGGAAGAAAGTATCATGCCTCTGCAAAAAGAGTTTATGAAAATACCTCAAGTCGATGTTGAACGTTCCCAGACGTACTTAATGGTAGAAAATCTGGACACTCAATTGAAGCAAATGTCGGAGGATCTAAAGGAAATTATCGATAACTTAAATGAATCAAACAAATGTCAAGATAATTCTGATCCTATAATACAAATCGGTAAAATACTTAATGCTCACATGAGTTCACTGCAATGGATTGAACAGAGTACGGCATCGATTGGCAGTAAATTGGAAGACATTACAAAAATGCATGAAACATTTAAAAGAGATTCAGAAAGATCTTTTCGATCCGCCTATTATAATTAAGCGTTCTTCTAAAATATGTTCAAAATTTATTTGTCCTCTTCCGTGGTAATAAAAATATAAAACAAAACTTCATTTATATTTATTCAGGTCCGAAAATGAATCTTCAAAATGTTTTCTGTCTTTTTCAGCTGTCTATATGGCGACGACATTTCGTTGATGCTAATCAACTCATCGGTAGACGTGAAAAATTCTTAAGTTTGTTTGAAACTTAACTACATATTCCATAATTCCCATGAACAAAATGAGAATCAGAAATGATCAAACAAACCTTTAACACAGCAAACATTTCTTTACGTTTTGCAACCTTCTATACAACGAGTTACCATCGATCGGTTACTACGATTTGTATTTTTGAAAGTATCAAAAATTAAAAGCTTTTTGAATATTCATTTATATTAAATTACCTTTTCAGGCTCACGTTCAACCCTTGGTTTGTCACTTTTTAATCAATATTAATTAAGTAAATTTCTGTTACAAATATATTTTAATGAGGACTGAATTCGCAAGGCTAGTTGGATTATATTTGTTTTTGTAGATACAACTATATTATTTGTAAATATGTACAAACATGCTTATGAAGTCAGACAATAGAACAATTTAATTGGTTTCATGTCAAATTAGTGAAATATTTATTTTAAACTAGGGTATTGAAAAGCTTTAGATCACTTTTAACGAAAACAGCTCAGAAGATTACATTTTCAAAAATTAATATATTTTACTACATGCTAGTAATTTTGGAAATGCTTAATTCTAAATAAAGGGCATACAGTCTCAGTACCCATTGCAAAATATGCTGACTGCGGTGAAAAGGCCAAAGTGCGCACGTGTCCAAATTTTGGCATATGTCCTGGGAAATTTGAATAGACCGTTCCTGAGGGAAAATGTGCAATTTTAACAGCATCTTTGCACAAGATTGAAGAAAACGCCAAAAGCTCAGAGGAGTGATTAAATTTAACACAGCCAATGCCAGTTCTTAAATTTAAAAGTGTTTTATCTGGTAACGGAGCCTTTGATAGCATCACTTTATCGAAATCATACACATTTACAACACCTTCTGCACTACCTGTAGCCAAAAGGCGTTGATTTGGTGATAGATCCATAGCTTTGCCTGTTATACAGCCGTCATCCAAAAATTGGTGTTCTAACCGTTGCTGGCGCATTGAGAATATACTTACATTTGATGACTTCCCATTGACTATCAGTTTTTGAGAATCAGATGTAAAGCATATCGATGATACTTCGTCATTCTGTTGTAATGTTTTTATCAGTTCAAATGAAACCGCTTCGAAAATATTTATTCTTCCGCCCATCGCTCCAGATGCTAAATAACGACCACAAGGTGATATTTTAAAATTTATTAGTTTTCCCCATTCTCGATGCAAATGAAAACGAGTCTCTTTTGCACTTATTAAATCGTATAGGTATGCAAATGGTTTTTGGGAACCAAATATTGCTTTAGTTCCACATGGGAAAATCCTCGCACATCTAATGGGAAATTTGGCAAAATGAATGCTATGTAGTTTGTCATTTTTGGTGCCATCTACTGCATAAATTGTAGCAACACCATTATCTCCAGCTACCAATGCGGCCGTACTGGATGGATGAAATTCTATACTGCTAATAGCTCCTTCTCCATGAAAGGCCCGGTTTAAGTCCTTCATTTTTTTCATTGTCAAATGGCCAGACGTCAAAAGATGTTGTGGTGGCTTCTTAAGGAAACCAACGGTTCGCAGCAACTCCTCATCATCATCGCTTTCTTTTCCATCATTTTTGTCTAAGGAAGCCCATTTGGGTTGGTTTACTATGCGGGTAAAACGAGAAGTTAAATATTCTTTATAAGATCTGTCCTTTTTCAAATGTTCCAAAGATCCAGTTCGTTTTGTCTCTAGTTTAACTTCACCCAATTGAATATTTTCGTCATCAGGATCAGCCCATACGGGCTTTCGTTTTTTTGCCTTTCTTTTGTTGACATTTTCCGCTTTGTCAAGTTCTTCATCACTGTGAACCTCATTTTTGTTTGATGGCTTTGCAACGGCTTTTTCCAAGTTTTTAATGAGTTTGGATTTGTCACCAAATAAAACCTTGTCCATATGACTCTCATTTTCACCTTCAACTTTAGATTCCTCTTCATTGGTATCTTCCTGTTTCAGATCTTCATTAGTGTCTTCCTCCTCTTTACGACGATATTCTGCAATGAGCTCATTTAGCTCATTCATATCATCGCTTAATTCACCATCACTCATTTTTATGAATTATATTTTTTAGGAAAACAATTATATTTTTATTGTAAAAACAACACGTGCAATTGTTTTCCCCTTTTTGTTTAGAATTTCAAATGTCAATTTCAGTACATATCAGCATGTAAGCAATGTTACTTGCCAGACTTTTTATATAAGTCAGGCGAGTACAAATCTTTAAAATGACCATCACAATTAAATATCCCATAAAAACTCTGAACAAGGTGTAGATATATACAAAACTTGTTTACGACTATTTAGGTATAATGAAAACATATAGTTTAAATGATTGAAATATATGTTTAGCTAAATTTGATTGTTGTAAAATATTTTAAATTCACTGCAACACCCAAAAAGCAACCAGTTCCGAAATATATGAACGGCCTCCTTGCAAGTTTCGCAAATAACTTGGCACTACTACTATCAAATGCCTTCGATTCAAGAGTATGGCAGCCCTGCCATTTACTTACGTGTCGCTAACTAACAATTTCCTCTAAAATCACTTACAATCATAAACAAAACACGAAAACTTCAATTCGAATCCATGGCTGAACTTACTATATTGTATTGATAAAAGGAGGCATCTAATAACTTATAACATTGATTGAATAATAGTTGGAAGAATTCTGTGAATATGTACGGAGTTATAAGTTTTTAAGGTGCAATTTTTGTAGTGTCTATGTTGCAGCTGTGACCGTTGTCGATAGCATAAACACAAATTTTAATGTGGCTCGCCTTGAGCTGTATACTAATTAAAAACTAATTATTAAATATGTTTGAGCAAGAGACACATATATTGTTATCCCGACGTTTTTGAATTTATAACAATCTTCAATAATATTGGTGTTAGATACTTTCGGTGTTTTTACATTAATTTTTTCTTACATAATATAAGACATCCTAAAAAACTTTACGAGTTTTAAAGTTAAAGTTGTGCTTGTATTCAATGTTTATTAATTAAAAATTATATATCGAAAATTGATTCCTTTGCTTTAATTCTATAATTTCTTAATTTGATAGTTTTTTGCTGAAAACATTTTCAGCGTTTTTTATTACACAAATTGACCTCACTGTCTATTTTCATATTCCATTTAAACCACAATCAGTTGTCATTCGGAAGAGTCAAAGTGAAAATTTGTGTAATTTTTTATGATTACAAAGATTTTTTAAAATTTCCTTGGCTTAGAAAAAATAAATAAGTCTTTCTCGTTTATCAATTAATAGCAAGCATATTTTTTTTGCTTTCAACATAGATATTTTTCGTTCGATAACATTAAAATATTCATGCATGAGTGTGTATGTATGGTTGAGTGAATGTACAAATGATGAGCAATTTTTCATATTGCACGACAGACAGGCCATTCCCAAAACGATTTTTCAATTGATTATCGCGTTTAAGCTAATTATATTTTCTTTAATTAAACTAAACACCAAGGAGTAACTTTTAATATTTCATAAGCTGGTGCATCGAGGAAAAAACAAAATACCTACATATATTTAAAATATACTGTGGGAGTGAAAAAAAAACGAATAATCAGTGTGTTCGTGAAAACTTCGTATTTTACATGATTCCAATACAGTGCAAAAAAGATAAAGTTTGGATCCACTTCCTTTTTTGTTAAATTTATTTTGGCAATAGTGAACAGTAACAATATATAGATATTTTAGGTGTACATATTTCTTCTATTTGGTGCTTTTATTGCTGTGTTTGTTGCACATTACAATACATATTTCAAATAAAAAATTAACAAAATGTCTGCTGAACGGGAAATACCAGCGGAGGATAGTATTAAAGTCGTCTGTCGTTTTCGTCCATTAAACGACAGTGAGGAAAAAGCCGGTTCAAAGTTTATTGTGAAATTTCCTAATAGTACGGAAGAAAATTGTCTTTCAATTGCGGTAAGTAGAAAAGTGAATTTTTTTAAATAATATTAGAAAATGCTCAGAAAAGTTTTTATACAAATTCTAGTGCCACTTAAGTATTTATTTTAGGGTTAGGTTAAATTGTCAGATGACGTCATTTTGTGCATAACCCCCCTTTTGTGTTCTTTCTTTTCATCTATTTTCTATATATGTATACAAAACAAATTGTAGCAGTAAAACAACAACAAATGAAATAAATGTCAATAATAAAGTGTTGCCATTTTGTTATACAACATTAGAAGTTAAAATATTATGCACATTCCCAACCTACATCAAACTAATCATGCACAACTGCAAACTGATGCATTAAAAATTGGATAAAAGCACATATTTAAAAAAAAAAAAAAATAGATGTATTTAAGTTGCGCAACCATGCCTTAACCACCAGCATTTAGAAAATATTTAAATGTGTTTCCATCGGTATATTATATATGAGAATTCTGATATTTGAATAATATACTTACGTATGTGTGTTCAATGAACGAAAGTCCAGCGCCTCGATGGATGAATTGGTAGAGTGTCCTACTAAGAGTCTACGAGGTCGCAGGTTCGATTCCAGCCGAAGGCTTTGGGTGTTTCTGCAGACAAGCCAAAAGCTTCGCAGTTTTGTGTTTGTTTAAAAAAAAAAGCTTTCAATATTCAGTTTAAAAAAAATAATTTGGGTCCGACAACAAATACTTTAAATCTTAAAATTCCGGATGATAACAACAAACAAATTTTAAATGAAAAGGTAATGCCAGTGTAAAGTGAGAATGATTAAATCAAACTCACGTTCAAGGCAGATCTGCCTTGCCCACGTTCATGTCGTTGCTTTCAAATGACAATATACATACTTGCACGTCACCAACCCAGCAAAAAATATAACTATTTAGAGGTAGTGCTTATGAAATCCACTTTGCATTACTCAATGATACTCAGCACTTATCATTTGGGTACTCAATAATTTTAACGGGTTCTTGACAATAGGTAGTTTCACTCTTATATGTGCATACATACATATGTATGTATCTGAAATTTTTAGATATATGTATGTACATAAGTTTGATTTTTATTTTAACACGAAAATTTAAATATATGTACATACATATTATTTGTTAGTTATTAAGTGTATTTGAACCTTTTTTTTAGTTTAGTTTAACATTTTATTTTTTCGAGTATCTTTTTTTTTGTTTTATATGCCGATATTTCGCTCTCCTTCGGATAGCTTATTCATATTATTGCCCTGTAGAATCTATGCGAATAAGAGCGAAATATCGGCAAATAAAAGGACCTAAAGATCGAAAAAATGAATTATTTTATACATATAAATATTTTATTATCGCCTTTAATTTGATAACTTTTAAAACATTGATCAGAGATGATTTTCAAATAAAGCTATATTTTTATTTTGACTTTTCAGTTAAATTTTTTTTTAATGTTATTCAGAATTGATTACTCAAAAAGGTATAAATACTCAGTACTCGGTACACTAATACTCAATACTTCACCAGCAAAACTTAGAAGCACTAAAACGAAAGAATGCGATCGTGGTTATTATGGATTTCGAATTGTTCGAGAGATTGGAATATACACTATTCCAAGAGAGTTTGAATATTTGATTCTTACAAACTTTCGAATGTTCCGAGAACCGGATTAAGAGCGAATATTATGCTAGGAAGACTCGGACGGCCAGTCATTAGACCAACTCATTTGAGTCCTTATTGGTGCCGTTGTAAGGATAAACATAATTTTAAAAATAAATTTTTCCTAAAAAATTAATTTTGCACTAATGTATGTGCATGTACCTACATAATACCTAACGGTTAGCTTTTATATCATCTTTTTGTTTTAGTTTTTTCGGTTTTTTTAATTTTCGATTTTGATAAGATAAGAAAAACTGAGCGTGTGCAGTATTAAACATTAGCTAATAATTTAAATGAACCTTCGTAAAAATTTGTTTTGACTGACAATTTTTAGCAATAACAAATAACGTTAAAGCTGAAATAACTACTAATTTATTTCAGAATGCCCAATTCCTTTTTCGGATTTTTCTGTAAAGAAATAATTTCTTTGAAAACTAAAATGCTGAAATTTTAGAAGAATTCAACTACATATAAGGTGTAAATTAATTTTGTAGTCTGAATTAAATTAAATACACAGTCGAAAAAGTTTCAAAAGTGATTATTTTTAAGGGTGTGAAGATAAATTCGTGAGTTAAATACGTCCCACACCTCTGTTAACTGAGTTCCACACTAATGTTGTACACAGTTAAAAAAGGTATTTTTTTAATTTTCTTTATTTTTAAGTAAAAAGACGAAATAATTAACTCTTCTTTTTTGTTATATTAAAGAAAACATTAGAAAATTATAAATATTAAAAAAAAATATGAAAATGTTTTATTTTTGTTAGATTTTTTTAATTGTCAATATGGCGCCTTCCCGGACGGGTGTAGGGGTACTTCGGGGAGACATACACGGTTGTGTCATATATTTTTAGAAAGAGGAAAAAAAAAAAGAAATAAGGAACAATCAGCATCATATGCAATTGTTTCTCAGGGGCCAAGCTATAGCTAGTGCAAAATAGGGTCCACATGAAATAGCGAAAATACTGACATGTTCAGAGACCTAAGGAGGCCATTTGGAACAAACTAGCTCAAAAATAAAAACAAGACTTCAAAGGTATTCCAAATCAGTTGTTAAATTTAAAAAACTGTTGCAAGTAAACCATTGGAATAGTCGCAATGTGGTGTGCAACGTTGTCGAAAATTTCCCAAGATTCAATAAATATTTTTTTGGCTATTTATAATTTCATTGCAAATTCTAAATCAGCATATTAGAAAAAATCAATACGCTCTTGTTTTGAAATTAATAAAATGAAGTTTGAAATGCCTGCCAAGTAGGTACATACATACGTACTTATAAAACCAATTATTAAATATCTCACTGTATAGTTTACTCCAATAATAAACGGAGCTGCTGAATAAAATTTTCACCACAATATTTTTTTAAATATATACATATGTATGTATTAACTTTTCTTCATCACTTCTTTCCACATTTTTCAGATATGTACATATGTGTGTATGTGCACAATTGCATTTCAAAAATTATTTCTTTACTGCATATGTGTTTTAAACTTTTCTAATAATAATACATACCATCAAAGTTAATTCTCTACAAAAAAGCTTAACATGCAATGATCTACTATATTTGAAGAGGCAAATAAGTGTGTATACATGCATATACACTTAGCAGCATACATTAAATATGAATTCATTAATATTCGTTTTTCACTCTTTTTAATTCACATTGTAGGTATGTAGATACATTCGTATACAAACTTTTCCCGATTAAGTTGGTAAAATTTGATTGCTTTCATTATAAAAAGTATTTTAAAATTTAATAAAAATATTCAATTTGAAGAAAAAAAATTTCAAACGATGAAAATTATTAAAACGATTTAAAATTTTTGTTCTAACAAATCGACCGACTTACTCTAATATACATAATACCTAAAAAATTTGATTGGTGGTATAAAGTAAAAGATTTTCGAATATTTTTTTATTAGATGAATATGCATACCTACCTGCACATCGTATTTAAATCGGTCGGCACCAAACGACAACAATATTTTTTCTTTTTATGGAAAAAGAAGTACATTGTATGTGCTTTTAGCTTAGCGTGACAAATTTAACTTTCGAACCAGACATTGTTAATTTCAGTTGCTTCAATAAAAAAAATTAATTAATTAAACTCATCGCGCTGAAAATAAGAAATTAAATTTGTTTCTTTGAATTTCTACTATTTAACATTCCATGTCATGGAACAGTTGCAAATCAAAATGTTAAATTTAATATACATATACATATGTATGTATGTATATTTTTGGGCAAAAACTCTACAGCATATGCTAAAAAATAAAGTCTATAGAAAGCATTGAACAATATGCGTTAGATACATAGGTATAAAGCACACACAGTAAAACTAGAAACTTTCTGTAACGGCTTTTTAGTTCTTGATAAATCATCGATTTACTTATGTATGCAATAAATATGTATACACATACATATATGTACATAAATGTATATGCAGCAGTATCTCAAAAATGCTTCGTAGTGAATCACCCCATCGATGCACACAAATGTTACACTCGCACAATATGCACGTTAGGGTGACCCCTAAAATTTAAATTAGTTATTTAATTTCCATTATTCGAACTTTTTCTTACATAATTTTTGTTGTATTAAGTTTATTAGGCTCAAGCTCTTTCTACATTATTTTTGTAATCTATATAGTTAATAAATAAGACAAAGAAGACATCAAATTCATTTAGCGGGGTGGACAACTAGTTGTTTCGAAGCCGCCTTGCTTTCTCTTCAGCAACCGTCCTTGAAGTCAGGCTCATGTTTCTAAAGCGACAATCATGCCACTCAGCCACCCACGTTGTTGTATATTTTCTGTCTAAATTTTTAATTATATCAAACACATCAATTATATTTTATTTTTTGTATTTATCATAGCATATTTACCGGTTGAGATTTTCTCACCACACAAGCACGGGTGCTGATGAGAAAGTGTGGTGACTTCGAAACAACTAGTTGTCCACCCTGCTAAATGTCTTGGATATCAATCACAAAAATAATGTGGAGAGAACTTGATTGAGCCTGATAAACTTAATACAATAATTTAAATTAGTATTTTTCTCAGATTCACAACATTAATTTTTTAACTTGATAATAAAATATTTTGAATATTATTTTGCAAGAAATCTGTTTCACTTATGCAAGACTTTCTTTTAAAAGGAATACGGACAAGTGAAACTGGTTCGGTTAAAGCCAAGAAACGGAGCTTGAAATCAAATAACAGGAAATTTATCTTTATTTCAGTTTTAATAAGCAAACTAAAAAGTATTTGCTTACGTTCAGGTTTATTTGAAAATAAAAAGTAATTCGTTTTCGAAGGTGTTTTCGATTTATAGACTTCCCGCTAGAACGGATTTTCTTTTAAGCGAACTAAGGTACTAAGAAATTGTTCGGCAAATTTTCAATGAAGTTTTCGATTTTTCTTTTGTCCGAATTCCTCTGTGTTATGATAACATTCTCTACTAAAAGAAACTGTAAGTCAAAGTTAATACTTTATGTTAATTACTTTATCGGACTATAGATAGCTCTACTTTGCTTCCTCAGAATTGATTTTGTTTTGTGGTAAAATTGTAGTGATCAACATTATTTTTAAAAAAGGAAAGAAAAGTAAAGTTGAAAACCTATTGGCTGCGAAATACACCATGCCTATTTCACGCCCGTCCACCACAACGCTCATCCGCACTCAAATTCCTTCGAAACCAATTCATAGGTAATGGCATACTGTTTTTAAACAACCGCTCTTAGTCATCCTGAGCTGTTCATTACTGATTTTCTGTATTTAATCTATTGATCAACTTTCAATTCTATCACTGTATTTTTCTATTGATTGGAGTATATTTTATATTCTCTCACTAACATCCAATTGATTTTTCTGTTTTTCGCCATTGTCCAGCGATTTTTAAACATTAATTCAACTTTATAGTGGAATTTTATGATTTATAATTGTTAGTTATATTATCGGGCTTGAGTTCGATTTTACTTTCTCAGAATTGAGAAGTTGTTTTGTGGTAAAATTGTAGTGTGGCGAACGCGAAACAGTTATGGTATGTTCCCCAGCCAACAAGTCTACAACTTTACTTGTATTTAATAATGCTGATCCCTGATGAAAAAACCAAACAGTAAAAAACACAATAAACAATTAATCATTATTTTATATTATTTATTTCACTTGTATATTCCCTTGTTTCATACATATATGTATATGTACATATGTAATTACAGTTAAGGGTCACCCTAATAAACTTCATGCATACATTTGTATGTATGTACATATGTTAATTTTTATATACCTTTGTATACTTGTTTCAAGTTGTTGTATGGATGATGTGCTTCAGTTGTTAGAAAGATATGAATTAAGAACATGCTTTCATTAAACCATTTTTACACCAGATAACACAAGCAAACCATTCCAATTACTTTCATGAATACTCGCGCATATTAACAATCTAAACTCTTCGGCATTACCTCATACAAACCCAAAAATGTTTTCTTTTTATATGTATGTACATATGTATATTGTTCGCTAGTGTTTTTAAATAATTTATTATCAGAGAAATATGATCTAATTTGAGTGTTATTTGTCTGGAGTGTATGATTCAGTAATTTTCGTTTTTAGCTTTTCCTTTTTTACTATTTAAGCATGTTGCTTTGTTTTTGTATAACCATACATATGTATGTATGTATGTATGTATGCATGTAAATAATTGTTTTAATATTTAAGAAAATTCTTTAAATAAAAAAATGTGATTCATGCAATTTTTTGTCTTCTTAATTTCTATTAAGAAAAGAATTTTATTTATGTGTGTGAAGATAAATTCGAATTTGGATCCCCGGACACAAACCAAATTTTTTAGCAAAGACAAATTTTGAAGTTAACAGGGCACTGTTAACGACCTAACAGACTCTATTTTTGAAAATATGCAATTTCTGGAGAAGATTAGGAACATTTTTGGAAAAACAGGCTCTTCAGTGCACTACACACCATAAACAAATGGTGGCCTGAAGGGTCCTCTAAGACTTCTGGTGGGTGTGATATCTGAAATAATCTTGGAAATCGAATAAAATGGCTTTTAAAAAGAATCTAGTTTTAAAAATATGAAATTTCTGGAGAAGATTAGGAACATTTTTGGAAAAAATGCATTTGCAGGTTTGTCAAAATTGTCGTGTAAAAGTTGTAATTTGACAAATATTGTATACCGTAGAAATGCATAGAAAACCCCCCGAGATGCACAACTTGTTTCTACTGTATTTTCTAAAATATTTCTTGTGTACAAAATTTTAAAACGGAAATATTTAGAGAAGAAGACTTCAAAACGATCGTTTAAGATCTATGTAAGAATTTTTACTACGGGTGAAAGTCACCAGCGTCGCTTTGTTTTCGGATTAATCCTACGTTCTTTCTCTTGACGCCACCCTGATGTGACGTGCAGAGGTAGTTGGGTGCTCTCTCTCTGATAGTACATTCGAATTTATCTCTAGCTATCATTACCAGATCGTCAGCAAAGCCTTGAACTTCGTAACCGAGATCATCAAGGATTTCTACTATTTGATCAATGAAAGTGACAAGTTTTTACAATTGTTTTTTTTTTGCCAAACCACGGTGCAAAGTAATTTAGGTTAAATACGTTTTCAAAGGTTGGTTCTTTGTCTTTTGTCGGTTTTTTGTGTTTGTTTTTTTTATTGTAAATGTTCTATATCTTCCTTCAATGATTGTCAAACATAAACTAACAACAATGATGATTTATGTACGTGTGTTTTTTCTTTCGTTTTCTATTTTGGCTAAATGCCAAAAGCAATTTTATGCTTTAGCCATGTAGAAATTGAAAAGAACTTTTCATCGTTTAGCTCTTCTATGTTCTAAGCTAAAGGTACAAGAAAGTAATGGAAATTGTTAAGAAAACAGAAGACATTAAAGAAAAATGCCTGTATAACTAAAGTACATTGAAGGAAAATCATGCAGTTAATGGGAACATAAAAAGTAAAAAAAAAAACAAAGAAGAAGTGAACGAACAAAAAAGTTCACTAAGAAAAGATTTGTAAAAACTTAAGGTATGAAATTTAAGTCGAAGTACTTATTTAAGATAATTCTTCAACAAGGCTTATTACATTAGGAAGAAAGAAAAAAACACAGCGAAAAAACATCTGTGATTTGATAATTAATGTTTCATATTTTGCTTATTGTTATAGTCGATATCTTCGTTACATCAAGTCGTTATAAATAATCGATACTCTTATACTTGCTGTTGAAAAATATGAAATGGCGTTTTTTTTTTGTAAATACATACATGTGTATTGTTAAAACCAAAGGGTATTGAAAAATAATTTAAAACAATTTTTGTTGTCGAACTGATGTTACAGCGATGTCTAATTTAGTAATCAGGCGGTTTAAGCTCAATAAAATTCATTTAAAGAACTGCCCAAA
Organism: Sturmia bella; assembly: GCA_963662145.1. Lineage (NCBI taxonomy): Eukaryota > Metazoa > Arthropoda > Insecta > Diptera > Tachinidae > Sturmia > Sturmia bella. The sequence continues at coordinate 15,463,158 of OY759172.1, read as the reverse complement.
AGTTTTGTATATTTTGAAATATTTTTATTATAATTTTTTTTTGTTGCAAAACGAAATTTTTAGCAAAATCACGGATCAAAAATTGGTTGTTGGATTTTTTTTAGTTGCGTAAGAGTTTGATTTTGAATTGAAATCTTGTACAAACAATCAGGTGAACATTTCTTTTACTCTGCACAGTAATATTTTGGCACATATATGTATGTATATTTTTATAACCAATCCTTCCAATAGGAAGAATTTGATATTAATTTAAAACCTAAAAAATGTGACCACTATTCTCTTGCTGATTTTTGTTTTGGCCAAGTAGATGGATACAAACAAGTAAAAAAATAAAATAAAATGCATATATATGGATAAATCAAAAAGAAGCAACAAAAAGAAATACATTATTTTTCATTAGTATGTTTTTAAGGTTATGTTTGCTCAACGAGCAATCACAACATTTAGAGCCAAAAATTATTTGATCTTACAAAAACTTTGCAAAAGAAAGTAAAAATTTGCCCTAAATATTGTATTTGCACGTTGAGCAAACATAACCCTAAAATATGATCTTGTAAAATTTAATGTTTTTATTTTTTCTTCTTGATTTTGTTGTTGGTGTGGTATCCGTTAGAATGTATATGTATTTTTAAATGTTTTTTTTTTTTTGCTGATATAAACCAAAAAGTAGTGGTCATGTTTTATTAAGAGGTCGAATATATTTTTATATGAAACTGTACCTTGTGTATAACATTTGTTAGCTACATATGCTGAGTTTTTGCGCGAGCATTCTTATGAGGGAAACATTTTAGTTAGACCCCGTCTAATAGTGCAATAAAAAGCTTGACATTAAGGCGATAACAGCGATAGGAAAACAGCGGTATGGCTTATTATTTTACTTATATTAAGGGTAATGAGACCACGTGTTTATATCCCCTCATAATTAACAAAAAAGCCAAACAGGGAACAATACTTTTTATTATAAAATAAAAACAGAAAAATATACAACAAAATCTGAGAAGTTATAATAGCTTTTTATGAATTTCCTTTCAGGGCAAGGTTTACTTATTCGACAAAGTTTTTAAACCAAATGCATCCCAAGAGAAAGTTTACAATGAAGCAGCTAAATCAATTGTCACTGATGTCTTGGCCGGCTATAACGGCACAATCTTTGCCTACGGTCAAACATCTTCGGGTAAAACACATACCATGGAAGGTGTTATTGGTGATTCGATGAAGCAGGGTATTATTCCTCGTATTGTCAACGACATTTTCAATCACATCTACACCATGGAAATGAATTTGGAATTCCATATAAAAGTGTCCTATTATGAAATCTATATGGATAAAATACGTGATTTATTGGATGTATCAAAGGTGAATTTGAGTGTACATGAGGATAAGAATCGTGTGCCGTATGTGAAGGGAGCCACAGAACGATTTGTCTCATCGCCTGAAGATGTGTTTGAGGTTATAGAGGAGGGTAAATCAAATCGCCACATTGCCGTTACAAGTAAGTGTGTTATAATCAATTATTCTTTTAAGCTGTTCCAGTTACAACATCTCCATATATAAAATTAGAAATTAAAAAAAAGCTAAGAGCTGGTTTTTCGCTTTAAGTTTTAAGCATGTCTATATGCCTCCAAAAATGTGCCCATGTATGTCCAAAGTTCACTAATTGTTCACGGTCTCATCGTTTCATTTTTTTTAAATTCTTTAATGTGAAGATGTTTCAATACTTTTAATTATTATTTTTTTATTATTTCACAGATAAACGTGTTGCTACAACGCTCGGTTACGAGAAACATATTTATTTTTACATATTTCGTTGTGTTATTTCATTACGTCAAACGTATTTAACTCGGCATATTTTTCTTCACACACTTTTAAAATTGTATACATGTTTGCTCTTAATATGAAAGATCTTTTTTTTTGGCCATTTGTGCCTTTTAAAAATTTTTCGATTTTGAAAACGTTTTGTTGGCAGAACAGACCAGATTGTTCTATTTTCTGAACTTTCATTTATTACGGTTTTTTCTATATGCGCTTTTTATAATTTTTTAATGGTTTAATTTTATATTATTTGATCTTCAGATTATTAAATAAATTATTCAAGCTTAAGATCTTCCTTTTTTAAAAAATAATTGGAAACAATTATATTTATTTATTTTCAGTACTGAAAAATACAAATCCTACTAGGATTTGTATTTTTCACCGATGGTAACTCGTTGTATAGAAGGTTGCAAAGAAAAGTAGAATTGTTGCAAAACGAAAAAAGAAATGTTTGCTGTGTTAAAGGTTTGTTTGAACATTTCTGATTCTCATTCTGTTCATGGGAATTATGAAATAAGTAGTTAAGTTTCAAACAAACTTTAAGAGTTTTTCAAGTCTACTGATGAGTTGATTAGCACCAACGAAATGTCGTCGGCATATAGACAGCTGAAAAAGACAGAAAGCATTTTGAAAAAGGTCTATATTTTTGGGCCTGAATTAATACATTTCAATTGGCTCTTAAAGCAAATAAATAATTAAGTTCATATTTGTTTCCAGTTATGTTAAAGAAAAAACGATCTTAAACTTGAATAATTTATTTAATTTTTTTTAATCCAATATGTGAACAGGTTTACGAATCTACACATTTTATGTTTTGTCTTGTATTTTTCAGACATGAACGAACATTCATCACGATCGCATTCAGTATTTTTGATAAACGTTAAACAAGAAAATTTGGAAAATCAAAAGAAACTGTCGGGTAAATTGTATTTGGTGGATTTGGCTGGTTCTGAAAAGGTATCGAAAACCGGCGCGGAAGGCACCGTGCTAGACGAAGCGAAAAATATTAACAAATCCCTGTCTGCTTTGGGTAATGTTATCTCTGCCCTGGCCGATGGCAATAAAACGCACATACCCTATCGTGACTCTAAACTGACACGTATTCTTCAAGAATCTTTGGGTGGTAATGCACGCACAACCATAGTTATTTGCTGTTCTCCGGCCAGTTTCAATGAAGCCGAAACAAAGTCCACTTTAGAGTTTGGTCGCAGAGCCAAGACTGTCAAGAATGTTGTGTGCGTCAATGAGGAATTGACTGCCGAGGAGTGGAAACGTCGTTACGAAAAGGAGAAAGAAAAGAATGCCCGTCTAAAGGGCAAAGTTGAAAAACTGGAATTGGAATTGGCCCGCTGGCGCGCCGGTGAGACCGTAAATGCCGAGGAACAGGTGAATGTGGATGATCTCATGGAGGCTAGTACTCCTAATCTTGAAGTTGAAACACCTGTGCCCGCTGTTAATGCTGCTCCCATGCCCGCTACGCCAGCAGCTGGTCTCATGTTGGGTTCTATAAGTAGTGATGAACGTGCCCGCTTAGAGGCGGAACGTGAACGTCTCTACCAGCAATTGGACGAGAAGGATGAAGAAATCAATCAACAAAGTCAATACGTTGAAAATCTTAAGGAGCAAATCCTTGAGCAAGAAGAACTTATTGCTAATGCTCGTCGTGAATATGAAGCGTTGCAATCGGAAATGGCTCGTATTCAACAGGAGAATGAGTCGGCCAAGGAAGAAGTTAAAGAAGTTTTGCAAGCTTTGGAAGAATTGGCGGTCAACTATGACCAAAAATCTCAAGAAATCGATACCAAGAACAAAGATATCGATAACTTAAATGAAGAATTGCAGCAAAAGCAAACTTTGCTCAACACTACCACCGCTGAATTGCAACAACTACGTGATATGTCGTCACATCAGAAGAAGCGTATCAACGAAATGTTGTCCAATTTATTGCGCGACTTGGCTGAAGTGGGTCAAGCCTTGGCCTCTGCTGATTCGGCCATGGATATGAAAATGAATAGTATACCCAGTGCCGGCGATAGCGGTAAAGTAGAAGAAGATTTCACCATGGCTCGTCTGTACATCAGTAAAATGAAAACTGAAGCCAAAAATATGGCCCAACGTTGCACCAACATGGAGACGCAGCAAGTGGATTCAAATAAAAAACTCTCTGAATACGAAAAAGATCTCGGTGAATATCGTCTGCTCATTTCACAGCATGAGGCGCGCATGAAATCTTTACAAGAATCGATGCGTGAAGCAGAAAATAAGAAGCGTGCTCTGGAAGAGCAAATCGATTCGTTGCGTGAAGAATGCGCTAAACTTAAAGCTGCCGAACATGTGTCCGCTGTCAATGCCGAGGAGAAACAAAAAGCCGAACAATTACGTTCCATGTTTGATTTGCAAATGGATGAATTGCGTGAAGCTCACACCAAACAGGTGTCCGAGTTACGTGATGAAATCATTGCCAAGCAGCATGAAATGGATGAAATGAAAGATATTCATCAGAAATTGATATTGGCTCATCAACAAATGACGGCTGATTATGACAAACTCAAACAAGAAGAGGCTGAAAAATCCAACAAATTACAGGAAATTATACTCACCAACGAAAGACGTGAACAGGCGCGCAAAGATTTGAAAGGTCTGGAAGATACTGTGGCAAAGGAATTGCAAACACTGCATAATTTGAGAAAGTTGTTTGTGCAAGATTTGCAGGTGAGTGGTTTGTTTTCTTTCTCTTTTTTTCTGCTCAATTTTTAAGTCAGAAACACAACAGCTTCATCAACAATGTTCACCACAAGTCAGCAGCATCTCTGAGAGATGTGTTATCTTATAATAGTTACCAAAAGTGATAACCAGGCAAACCAAGCATATGCTCTGGAAAATCTATGTTTAAATGCAGTAAAAACTTGAAATATGATATAAAAATTCAAAATATATGTCTTAAAAAAAGAGGTGAAAATGGCTGCCCGCAGAGGAGTGTGTATGTATGATCAATCCCCATTTGTTTCTGCAAGCGCATATAAAAATGTCGTGTCGTGAAAATGATCCTGATAGAGTTTTAGAAAAATCACGCTTGATTACGTGAGCGAGATATAAAACTAAAACTTCATGCGTGATTACTATTTTAAGGCAGTTCACGAAGTTTCACGAATTTTAACGAAAAAGTTAAGACTCTAACTTTTCTGTGGATTGCGAAAAAAATTTCGCACATTTTTCCTCGAACTATTTTTCAATGCAATTTAATTTAGCGCAATGTCTTCCATACATGTAATGTATATTTCCCTGGGTTAATTTGTATGGAAATAATCCTTAATAAAATTTGTATATAATTTGCAACAAGTGCCAGAATATCGTAGAATACATGTTTTTATTCAATCTTTCATCAATTTTTCAATCATCAATAATCTTTGATTTATCAAAAAATTCTTCTAATTGTCCATTTTGATGTTGCCAAAGAAATTGCTCAACTTTGAAAACACGGCTTTCTCGAAACTATGTTTTAAGACTTACGACTCTTGTCGCTTACGACCAGAGAAGTATGTATTATAAATAAATTAAGTGTTTACGTTTATATTTTGTTTCAATACAAACGTGATTCATCGTGAGAATTTTGTTCGCCTTTCGTGTGTGAAATTGCGTCATTAAAAAAGGCTTGTGAGTAAAAATGCGTGATTGAAAATTTTTTTCCCGTGAGCGTGAGTGACGTGAGGCAAAAAAAAATTGTGCGTGTAAGTACGTGAGGAAAATTATTCTGATTGTGAGCATGCGTGACGTGACGTGAACCAAAAACACTCACGCGCACATCTCTACAATATATGTTTTAGAAAAGTTTTAAAATAACAGAAACTTTGGCTGTCACTCGTTAATTTATCTCCATGTAGTAAGTAAGAGTGCTCTAGAGTTTACTAGAAAAATGTTTTAAAGAAATTAAAATAAAATTGTGTAGGGGATCAGGATGTCTTCAGCATTCAAGACGAAGGCCATGCATGTTCTGCAAAAGTAATGGAAGTAGCAAAAAATTGTGTCGGGTGTCGGTCATACACTGGACAGCCCTAGTGGCAATTTGGGTCTGCTTAGGGCAGCGTGAGGGCCCTTAGAGAGGGATAGGTAATGGTAGATATGTTGAGAAATAATCTATGGGGGAAAGAGTGTAGTTAGTAGTCCTCCTCATGTGTAATATGCATTTGTAAACGGGTGTTAAAAGTTTACGAAAAGCTCTGCAACATACAATACATATGTATTTATGTTTGGTTTCCCTGGTGAGAACTGTTTCGGACTGTGGCTTTGTTTTTGATAGTGATAGACTGTGATGCGGCCCTGACAATCAGAGCCTACGAATACAATAGAAAAATTTAAAAGTAATTTGCCATAAAAGTAAATTTATAATTTTTCTTTTTTTCCATTTAAGGCCCGCATCAAGAAAACTGTTATCAACGAAGATAGCGAAGAAGATGGCGGTTCTTTGGCCCAAAAACAGAAAATATCCTTCCTCGAAAACAATCTCGATCAACTTACCAAGGTACACAAACAATTGGTACGAGACAATGCCGATTTGCGTTGTGAATTGCCCAAACTGGAGAAACGTCTACGTACAACAATGGAACGCGTCAAAGCCTTGGAGACAGCGTTGAAAGAAGCCAAAGAGGGCGCCATGCGTGATCGCAAACGCTATCAGTATGAAGTTGATCGTATCAAGGAAGCAGTACGACAAAAACATCTTGGACGTCGTGGTCCTCAGGCGCAAATTGCCAAACCTATACGTGCTGGCCAGGGTGCAATTGCTATACGTGGTGGTGCCGGCACTAATCCCACACAAATGCCTCAAGCAAGTGCTGTTAGTTCGTAAAAAGATTAATATGTAATTTTTACTAAAATTATTATAATTATTACTTTTATAATTTTCATCTTTAGTTTTCTCTTTATTTTATTGCATTATGTTCTAATTGAGATTTTTTTCTCTCTTGCTCTTATTTAAAACAAAGAAGAAGAAGAAGAAGAAGAAGAAGCAAAAAATATGTTTTATTTAATTATTTTGAACATGATGTGATTGATGATAAAAACCCCAAGAAGAAGAAGAATAAGGAGAAGCATGTTAAAATAAAATTAAAAACCGTTTATGTGCGTCGGTTTTACAATATCGAACATGAACATTCACAAACAGTCGGAATAAAATACCCAGTTTAACATGCAATTTTGCCAATTGTTCTGCAAAACTTTGTGTGCGGTCTTCACAACACAAACGACAGATTTGTCTGAAAACGTTCTCAAGAAATTAACATTCTCTTGCTTGTCTGTACACAATGTGATATGTATTGGCCTGCAAATCCATTTTTGTCCGCTCCAAATCTACGTGAACGTTCATGTTCGAGATCGTAAAGTAGACCCATAAATATTTAATGATTTTCTTTTCTTTTTTTTTTGCATAAAAAAATTGTATTAGAAATTTTTAGTGTGTGTGTGCATGTTATTCAACACATTTTCATACACATCTTAAAGACTTAAAAATAATTTAACAAAAATTTGTTTTTGTTACCGCTTCTTACACAAATATTTTCTTAATTCAGTTTAACTGGTCTGAAAGCAAAGCGAAAACACAGATGATTTTTTATATATAAAAAAATTATTTTAATTATTTATTTACAAAAGAAAAAAAATTAATTTAAAAATAATTTTGCAAAAATAAAAAAGATATTAATTATGTATATTCTAAAAACTATTATGAAGATTGAAGAAAAAAAAATGAAATCAAGCTTAATTAAGTGAAAATAAAAGAAAAAAAAAAATAAACAAAAAATATCTACACTTTTTATGTTTTAGTTACTAAAACACAAGTGCTCTGTTTCTTTTTTCTTTTGCACAGTTGTGGATGTGTTTACTCATTTTGGTGCATGATCAGAAAGTTCAACATATTGAATTCCACTTAAATTATATTAATTTGCTTTACTATATTTATTTCGCCTGTTTTACCTGGATAGTTATTGCTTTTGTGTGCTGATTTTTTCACGCTTTGCTCAACTACACTTTGAAGTTCATAGAAAAGTTTTACTATCCACTGATGTAATAATCTTCAATTATACAATTCTTGAAGAGGACTTAAAGTGTCCCCACAATTTTCAATAACTTGAAGATGTTTCTTCTTTTTTAGGAAATAAAAGATTTCACATGAAAATTTTCGAAAGCATCATTGTTAAAAATCATTGTAAAATTTTCTGAAATTTCGAAAAAATTTCTTGTAGATTTGTTTGTATGTGTTCAACACACAGAAAACGATAAAGGATAAGCATGGCTGACAATTTAAGATCCTAATATTGTTGCCAGCAGGCAACACAAGTTCGGTGGCTATAGTCGAACCATTAATTGGTGAACGAACAGGTATCGAACCATGAAATGGCTTTAATTTTGTCATCTTTTGATTCCTTAAAGTTTAGGGTAAATTCATTGGAGCCATTTTTAAAGCACCTTTATTTACAAATGCCATTCAAAAACTAATTTATCGAACAAATATTTTGGGATGTTTAGTTTCCAACCTTTTTATGTGATTATTCGCTGATAACAACTTAAAAACATTAAGCAAAACTCAGCAGATATGTAGGCTTATAAGCTTTCACGTTTAATTAAAACACTAGTTTTTCGGGGAAAAATTTTGGTCGTCCAAGAATCTTTAATGTGGTCATTCTGTTCACAAAGCCTTTCAAAAGTACAAGGAATTTGGAAAATCTGCTTTTAAAATAGTAGAAAAATATACATGTATGTGTACATAACATATCTATGTGTGTGTGTGTGGGCATTAGGGTGGGTCGATTCGTGAGGACGAAAATGTGTCGATATTGCGCCATCGATTTTTCGATAGCTTTTGATATGAGAACAATAGTTCCACCACGACATATCAAAAATATAATTTTCGACGCAGCCGAATTTAATGTTTTTGTAGGGGAGTCCCCCGGAAGGGTGCGTGGTACGGGGCCGAAAAAGTCACAATGTACATGGGAACTAGCTGCAACTCAAATTTTTCGAACAAAGAAATAATTTATTTTTAAGTTCGGCGGCTTCGTGGCAGTGCTGGCCGCACCCCAGATGTGATAATAAAGTACGAACAATTGAATAAAATTTATGTTGTTGCTCAAAAACAATAAAATCGCTTCACAAGTGACGCAGTAATTTTGGAACAAATATAAACACACACACACACGCACATTAACAATATATTCCTTTTGGGAAGACTGCCAATAAGTTTAAGCTAAATTATTTTTTTCCAAAAAATATTTCATTTTAATTTTGTTAAAAAATTCGTAATTAATATTTGAATTTTTATTAAAATGCCCACAAATGTTACTTCTGTAAGTGCATTTTTTGCCACAAAAATATTTTTTATTCTTCAGACTCCATATTCATCTATTTGTGCACTACATTCATATGTGTGTGAATCGCCCCATTTTGTGTACCCATCATATACATATGTATGCATTTACTGAGAGGCATGTGCTTAATTAAGCTGTTGCATATTGATAAAAACAAAAATGTTTCCTTTTCTTTCCACTTAACGCAACGCAGCTAAAGAAACACATATGTACATATAAAAATTCCAGGTTGGTCACTACACTGCAACAAACAATTTCTATTTGCTGCTGTTCATTGACTTCACTTTCAAATGTCTTACACTGCAAACTTTACGTCATGCTTTAGTAAGTATGCCATATTTAATCGTAAAATCTGTAGTTTTATTACTTCTAACGAAAACCTTATAATATTTTATCAAGTGTAAAATATAAAGTGTGTTTTGTTTATCTAATTTTATTCTAATAAAAGTGCATACTGGGGCGTAGAAAACACATTTATATACAAAACTTTTCATAAAAAACAAACTGTGCCTTTTCTCACAATTGTTTAATAAAATAAAAAGAAAAATACTATTTTATAGTTTTGGAGCTATAGGTCCTTCTTCTATTTATTTGCAAATAAATTTATTTATCTTTATTTTATTTGATCTTTATATTGTTAAATTAATTATTCAAGCTCTTGATCTTTGGTTTTTTATAAAAAATAATTTTAAGCAATTATTTAATAAATAATTATTGTTTAAAATTATTAAGAGCTTGAATAATGAATTTAATAAATTTATTTATTTACTATTTTTAAATAAATAAACAGAAGGACCTATAGCTCGAAAAATCAAATATTAAACTAAAAAAAAAAGCGGTCGAATAAACTTTAATAATTATTAAAAAAAATATACTTTAATAAAATCTACTTAAATTGTTTACGCATTGATTAATGTCGATAAGAAAGTAGGAAAAAAATAAATTTCAAATATTTAATTATTTATTTGCTTTAAGAGCCAATTGAAATGTATTAATTCAGGTCCAAAAATGAACCTTTTCAAAAAATATTTGCTGTATTTTTCTGTTCATGGGAATTATGGAATAAGTAGTTAAGTTTCAAGTCTACTGATGAGTTGATTAGCACCAACGAAATGTCGTCGGCATATAGACAGCTGAAAAATACAGCAAATATTTTTTTAAAGGTTCATTTTTGGACCTGAATTAATTAAAAAATAAATTTCAATAATTTATTTCAATGCTGTAATTCATAAGACAAACTGAATATTCGTCGTGTGATGAGTATTATTTATTTATTGCAATAAAGTAACATATTTAAGGCATTAATAGAATGACTTACAAATATATACATACATATTTTAAAATTCTAAACTAAAATTTAATTCGAATGTATTCGTTTGCTATAATTGACATTATTAATAATATAAATAAAAAGTAGTAAAAAATAAAATTTTGACTTTGGCTGTTTCGTAGCCGCTACTTTTATAATCACCATCCATTTTGGTCATTAATTTATATTACTTTCTGTTTTGTGTTATGTCAAATAGATGCAACCATATTATTAAGTTTTGTTCCCGTACTCTACGTTGGAACGAAAACTGTTCCCGTACTTAAAGTTCGAGCAAGTGAGAGAGCTTTTGAGAGAGAAATATCCTTAATTAATTTTCATTATTCGAACTTTTTCTTATATAATTATTTTTTTTATTAAGTTTATCAGGCTCAAGTTCTTTCTATATTATTTTGGTGATTGATATTAATTAAATAAGACAAAGAAGAAGGCTTCGGAACAACTAGTTGTTCATCCTGCTAAATGTCTTCTTTGTCTTATTTAATTAATATCAATCACAAAAATAGTATAGATAGAACGTGAGCCTGATTAGCATAATATAAAAATAATTATGTGAGAAATATCTTTATTATTCTTGCAAGTAACAGCCCACACTTTTCTTCGGGCTAGTTAACTGCTGCTGCTGCTGTTGCAAAAAGTAAGCAATAACAAACAAAACAGTTCAACTGAATCAATCAACATAACAACAATTCTGATGTTTTTCAATTAGTATTTCATATAAAAGTACTTGCAAAGCACTTTAAAATTTAAAAGCGTGCAGAAAAACGTTTCATTTTTCCAAAATGTACATACATGTTTCAATTTTCATTATAGCATCAAAATATACCAGATGTTCTATTTGGGATTGAAATGTGGATTTTTGTGTTCCCGTACTTTTGTGCTTTTTTGTGAATTATAGAGAGAAATTCATGATTGCTCTCACATTACCGAACTTTGGGATCAAGATTAATACTTGCGATTGTGACTTGAACTCGCAAGATAGATGTTCTGTAAATCGTGCAAACTATAGACTTTTGGCGAGTTCAAATCTCGAAAATATCTACTGAAGTGAACTGTTGAATTTACAATAAACTTTAAACGAAGAATTTAAATTAAATATGTTTTCTTTCTCTTTGTATCAAAACTAGTTGAGTTTGCTCTCAAATTAGATGAAATAGTTGTTAATAATTTTATCAGGATTGAGTTCTATTTTACTTTCCCAAGTTTAATAGTGATAATTTGATCAAATATATTAGACTTGAAAAATGTTCTTTGGATTTGCAAAATTTTTTTTTTTCACTGGCGACTCGAACAAACATCTGATCAAAATCAACGGGGCAAATCGCAAGCAAAAGGCGTGAGTCACAGAACGAACATTCGGCGTTTTCAACTCATTTGGCGACTTCAAGTGTGGAAACATACCCGAATGTATCTCCGCTATTTGTGATCCCATCTTACTGAATTTAATTTACAGAACAGTCCCATATATACATATATTTTTCACTTACATTTCACTTTTCGCATACAAACAAAATTACAGACTTTTATGGTAACTAATTAAATTTAAAACAAAAAGAAAAAATAAATTTTTTTAATACGAGTTAATTTTTTTTTCTTAATTGAAAGCGATTCACAGAAAGTGAAATAGATTGTGTATTATAGAAAACAATTTTTCATTAAATAAATGAACTAAAGAATATACGAGAAATTCGAAAATATTAGAGTTTAGTAGTAGAGTGAGTGTTTAATTTGTATTCGCTTAAAAAGAAAAAATAAGATATTTAAATCTAATAAATAAAACTCAATACAAAATATGTTGGCAGCACACCATTCCATATACAAATTGATTGAAAATATAATAATAAAAAACAGAGAAAAATATAGATAAACACCAGAGAGCGCTTTATTTGTGAATAATAAAAAATAAACACTTATATTTATTGAAAATAAATTTAAATGCATTTCTGCTATTCCAATTATATGCAAAAAAAAATATATATACTGAAAATAATTCTTACAAAATGCTTATTTTACACTTAACAAAATATACTATACATACTTTAAAAAAAAGAAAAATTTAAAAATAAATAATTACAAAATTTCATTGTAAGAATAAACAACAAGAGAAAATTAAGTTATAGTTTAAAACACATTAACTGATAAAATAAAGAGAAAGATATTTAAGAAAAAACAATATAAAAATGAATTTTATTCAAACAAATATAAAATTACACCATTTTGGGTCTAAAATTAGACCTTATCAATGTTTTCTGTTTTTTCAGCAGTCTATATGCCGCCAACATTTCGTTGGGTCCAATCAACTCATCAGTAGAATCGAAAAAAAAAAAAAATTTAAAGACGGCTGAAAAGGACCGAATTCTGAAAATTAAATATACAATTAACATAACATGTATATTAAGACATTAATATATGTACATGCCGCACTCAGGGGACAACCCCTACAAAATAGGCTTTGAGCCGGAACTAGGAAACATGGTTATATAGGAAGGAGAAAAGAGGGAACAGTGCTTCTGTACGTTTGATTTGAGCCTTCCTGCACAGTAAGGGAGAGAAAATACATCTGCAGACAGTTTATGAAACGAATTGTCTCTGTAATACGTTGTGCGATTCACTGGCCACTCAACTACATTTCAACGAACATTTCGGAAACAAGATCCTTGATTCCGTCAGCGCATAAGTCATCAGTGTGACCAAATTTTAAAATGAGAAAGAGTCTATTGAAGTATATCTTGCACAGTTTCAAAGATACCGTGGCACTTAAGCGAGAATTTTGCAAGATGAAAAATGTGTTCAGTCCAGCGAACATCACACTGAATTTTCTCTCCACATTCTGTGCACAATTCGCTTCAAGAAGGAGAAGGAATTAAGAACATCTTTTTTAGAAAAACATACTTTCGACAGCGAGCTTCACAGAACATACGCAACGCCATGATACAACAGATTGTATATATAATTAGTTTATACCAAATTTCTTGATAGTAATCCTCTTATATCGTACGACAACTGCCTATTTTTTCATTGATTATATCAATACATATATTATATTTAAAGTTTTTATTTAGTCAGGTCAACATAAATTATTTTATTTCATGCGTTAAAAATTGAATTTTTCAAATTAGTATGCGCGTGTGATTTTTTTTTTTTTTTTTTTTGACAAACAAACTCAAGACAATTTACTTTAACTGGACGTTCTCAAAAGACAAGCAAGCAACAATTTATGTACTAAATAGCACTACATTGTTATAGTAATTTCTATGAAAAATTTTCAAACAAGCCACTTGCTTGGCTTGTTGCAACGTCATATAAAATTGTGTTTAAATAATATTATGTAAATATAATCTATACACAATGCCAATAGTTATAAATGGCAAGTAACATATGATTAAGCTAATGTTTGATAAAAAATAATAGTAATAAGAGTAAAAATAATAGTAATAATAAAAGCTTAAAATGATAAGGTTCTTATTCATAATAAATACTTTAGGTTTATTAAACAAATTTTTTTGTTGCAAATTTTCCATAGAAATTCGTCAAAAAAGAGTTTTATAAACCTGAAATAATTTTTATGAATAAAGGTGTGAGGCTTTAAACATACATATTTCCTTGTTAAATTAAGTGCAATAAATCGGGCTGGAACGGCCACCCAAATTGTGCACATGCGTTGTAAACGGTGATGACAAACACCATTCATACCAAATTTTCTGCTTGGTTACACAACGCCAAAAATGAATTTCTATAGTTTGACCCTTTTTTATATCCATAGGTTCCTAAAAGGTTGTGAGGGAAAAATAATATTAAAATACAGTTGTAATACAACGAGGTTCTGCTTACCGAAAATGGAAAATACATAGGAAACCATGAAGGCATTCCAATTGTATGTGTGGGTGGGTTAATACTCAATATAATATCTTTGTATAGAACACATTCAAAATAGCCACCTATTCCTGTTAAAACACAATCCAGTTCTACTTTAAATTTTAATATTTTGTAGCGACTATTGTCAATAACAGCCTCACGGTTTGGATGTACAAATTCAAATAATGCTTTGGTTTCATCAATATTGTAAATATTTTTCAGCAATACTACAAAACCACTTTCGGCATGCGTATTATAAGTGGCTTGTTTTTCACGTAAGAATGGCTCTTGACGGGGGATTAAACGTACGGCATTAAATAGTTTCGAAGACATAATGGGATTTATAAACGAAACCGATTTACTAGGTATACTTATGCCATCAGCTTTCAATAATTTCTGGGCACAGTCCAAACATTCTGGCGAAAGCTCGTTGTCACCAAAAGATCCTAAGAGTTCGGAAACCAAAATATCCGCTTTTTCGGGTGGAGAAAATTCGCGCATATCTTTCGAAAAGAGATGCACATCTGAAATAAAACAATATATTACTTACTATATGTACATAATATGAAGAATGTCCACGCATTCAAAATTTACCTTTATCATGCCATAATTTTTTGGTGATAGCTGTGAGGGTTCGTATTGCGTTTGGATTTTTCTCTATTATATAAACACGAACTTTACGATTTGTGTTTTCAGCCGCATTTAAAGCAGACCTTACCAAAGGACCTCGCCCAGCACCCAGTACCATTATAATAGTCTGTAAATTTATGGCAATTAAAAACATTTTTCTAAGCCCACATTACCAAGCCCGCTTACCAATTTATTTTCAATTTCATCTTCGGCAACACGATCTTTTAAAGCAGCTTCTATTGCATTCTGATACAACTTATATTTAACAGGATCCTTTTCAAAAATTTCATAAGTGTAACAATCCAAATTATCGTACAAAGGTTGCAATGGAATTTCCAAAACATCTTCGTAGCTTAGAAAAACACAATAAAAATTAAAGAAAGGCGTACGAAAGAGCAAAATATTTACCTTTGCAAGCAGTGAGAGTCTTTAAAACTTTCCCTGAAATTTATCAAATAATCAGTATACAACTTTAAGCTCTTGTCTGCTGTATCTGTGGAAACAATCATATTGACGTGGGCTTTTACGAACAGTTTTAAGACTTCTTGCCACGCTTTTGGAAGAACAGGATAATTATGACGGTTTCGTATGAATAATGTAGAAGGTAGGATAATAGCTTCGACTGGTTCTCCCAGCCAACGACAAACAACATTTATATCGGGACGTTCTCCCTCGTTTAATTCCAGAACGGCTTTTATTTTAGGATTGAAATCAGCAGCTCTACGAAAACGATTCCAGCAATTCCAGCTGTCTTGTGATTCCAGAGCAAGAACTTCATCTTCTGTTATGTCGCGACGTAAAGTAGCTTGAGCAACGGCTCTATTGTATAAAGGTACTTGTATCAGTGTCATACCTTTAATAACAATTTTTGACTTATGTATATATATGACATCATTGTACATTTATTACTTACCTTTTGATTTATTGGTCAGTGTAGTAGCTAAATTAAAATTATTTGCGTTCTTAAGTTTTATCATAGTATAGCCACCATATTGAAGATGTTCAGTCCAGGATATGTCCTGTTTTAATACTTCTATGGAATGTTTACGTATCCTTTCATCGGTAGAGTCGCAATCTATGTGTTCTGAGAGCACGGTGATTACTTTTCCATTCCACTGCTCAGCAGTTAGAACCAGGTCAGAGTAAGTAAAATTTGTTTGTTTGTCCTTCAGGTCTTCACGTTCGAACTCCATCGGTATGTCACGGCAGTTGAGCGGTATTGCTATAACTGAATAGTTATTACAATGGGCTTTTTCAATAAGAGCAGGCAAATTGGTAATGCCTTCTTGAAATAGACATATATAAGGCATTTTTAAATATTTAATTTTATTTACACAAATTGAAATTATTTATTTTCAAAAGTAAATATACAAGCACGTTGTTCTTTGAGGACGCTGAAAATTTAGTAAAAACAACAAGAACAACAAACCGGCAAATTCTCTTTGACAATTGCCAAATGCTGCCAGACCGGTAACTTTTGCGAACCAAATAATTGTATGTTTATGTGTTTTAAGTAGGCATCACTTTTTCACAAGCTTTTGATTACCAACAGTTATTTTTGAATTTACTTACAAATTTGTCATACCATTTTCATAGCGTTTAAAAGCAATTAATTCTTGTAGCAAATATTGATTTGATTTTTGGTTACTATATGCTTGCTTATATACAAAATATATATTTCTTTCTTTGGTTTAATCTATTGAGCTTGAGTATATTAAACCAAAGAAAAACTAATAAAAAGTCGAAAAGCTAGCATCTTCTTCCTGAAGAAGATACCCATTGTGGTATCGAAATATCGAATTTAAGAAACATACATACATATATAAAAAAAACAAATGACCTTAAGGCTCGAACTATTAAAATACTAAATAACAAAGGTTGAAAAATTAGTATCAATAATAAAATCCAGAATATTCAAAATAGATTTTATTATTATTGAACGCATATGTGGCAAATGTTTCATAGAAATTTGTCAAATATTAACTTTGTAAACCTATTTTTTTATATATTAGACCGACCATGCATACTACACATAAATCTGCTCCAAACTGTTCTTCAACGAGTAAGAAAAGCTCTATGCAATTAAATAACAGGAAACTCTTGATTCAGGCTTTTCGAAGAAGGTCTGGCAGCACTACAATCCGGCATGAATAACAACAAAAATGTGCGATGTCAACAAAAAACATCTGAGCAAGAAAAAAAAGAGAAGCAATTGCTTATGAAAAGTAAAATTGACGGAGTAAAAAATTAGTGAAATTAACTAGTGAAAATTAGTGCAATATCTTAGAAAAACTTGATTATTTATTGGCATTTTAATTAAATTCGCTGGTGCGAAAAATATGGCTAATAAAGAAATATTTTCCAAACATATCAAATCCAATGTAAAATTAGCCACACGATATGATGCCGAGGGGCGTGAAGTTCAGGTGAGTGATAAAGTTTTTATTAGATTCGAAAAAATATTTCCTACTAAAGGAAATTACAAATATTTATTCCTGAAAAGGTGGAAAGGAGAGAAGATGTGGACGCTACAGCCAAAGAACAAGAAACATTTGATATGCTGATTAAAGCCGGATATTATCGCGCTTGCATCAAAGGTTTGTCGGCTTTTGATAAAGTTGTTGGTGGAATGACCTGGTGCATAGAATGCTGCGATTATGATGTAGATGTTGATTTGTTATTCCATGAAAATTTAACAATTGGCCAAAAAATGTGAGTTATATGTAATAAAAAATTCTGTTAAAATTTCTGTAAGAGATAAAAAAAAAATAAAAAATGATGCAGATGTTTGGTATCAAGACAACAGTTAAGTAAAAAGTTTTCTATATTTTCAGCTCTTTGGTGGAAAAAATTGTAGCTGTATTACCACAAATGAAATGTCCTTTTCGAATAGAACCTCATCAAATACAAGGATTGGAATTTTTGAGCATACATCCAGTGATACAATGGCTAGTTAAAACATCGGTAAAATATTAAAATTATCAAAGTAAATATTATTTCAAATAATGTTTCTTTTTTTTCCCCATGAAAAACACCAGGTGGAAAATAGAGCTGAGCGTAATTTGCGACTAAAACGTTTCGCGATTGGCCAATTTCATAATAATTATCAGTATAAAAGTGATAAGCAAAATTTAGAAAAAATACGAAATGCTTCAGTTCATATTAAGAGAATACAAGTAACAAAACAATATAAAAATATCATTTTGCACTTTTAAAACTTTTGAAATTTATATAGGAACTTTACAAACCCATTCGACAATATCAACGTAAAGATTTAACAGATGAAGACGAAAGGACTAGAGTCCATTTAACTCTATTGGAATATGGTGATGGCCCGTCGACAACTCCAAACGCCAATCAGAGTAAAGGAAATACGGTTGAAACATTAACAGATGATGCAGACATGGAAGTAGGTTTTACATAAATTTCATTTAATACTTTAAAATTTTCGCATGTTTGTTATTAAGCAAAATATTTGTTTCTGCTTCATTGCTAAAAATTTTTGTTTGCAGCTTGATGTTGAAAAGTTACTTAAAAATCTTATTATTGCCGACAAGGTAAACAGTTTTTCTGTGTGTTTTAGTTGTAATAATAAGACATTTATTATATTATGTGTATATATTTTTTTTTTATTAAAAACAGGTGGGTTCACCGCAAAAACTAGATAATGCTACACGCTTGGCTCTGAAACAGCACTATCAAGAATTTAAACAGGAAATGGAGACTGACGCTAAAGAATTGACCGAACAAAATCAAATTAAATCTCTTGAAACCACAAAGTTAGCCTTACAACGAAAATTGGAACGCAATCAGACTGAAACTAAAAAAGTATTGGAAGCACTAAAACAAGAGGAGGAGGAGTTTGCAAACGTAAAAACAGAACATGAGAAATTGGCAAAAGAAATACAGGAATTTAAACAGACAGAAGAAAGTGTGGAGCCAAGGCAAGTTAAACATTTAATGAGAAATGGAGGGAAACAAACTGTTCTTGTACATGTTTAAAATACTGATATTTTTGGTTTGGTCGGCTTCAGATAATCAAAAAAAAAAAAAAATAAAAATAAAAATTATGTGTATGCCGTTTTTGGGCTTTGAAATGCAATTTTAAAACCTCATAAAACTATTTTTTTTTTCCAAATTTTTATCTTAAAAATAAGTGGATGTATTGATTTTATTACAGTTTGTTAATGATATTAATTTCTCTGTGGTAGTATATAAAATGTTTATTAACTTCTTTTTTTGATTATTGAAAATATTTTTTTTTATTGATTTTAGTCTCTTGGAAAAAGTACAAAGTCTTCTTAAGCTGCATGATGAATTAAAAAAAGAAGAATCTGAATTTAAGGAGCATTGTCGTACGGATCTAGCTGACTTGCAGCAACAAATTGAGTACGTAACTTTTTTCTTAAGTTTTCGTCTAATTATATTCTTACAGGCTTGACATTCATTGTGTTATTTATTTTAAAAAGAGTGTTCGTTCACAAAATAGTTCATTTTTTTTTCAATTTTATGCCATATTAATGTTTTAAATTTACATAAATTCAAGAAAGAAAGTTCGTGTACGTTTTGAGAAAGCCATTGGTAAATGCAAAGTAATGAGTAATTTTCTTTTTCTTTTCACACAGAGAGCTCGAAATGTTTAATGCCCAAGACCCTGAAGAGCGTGAACAAGCCGTATCGAAAGAGAAAGAACGCATACAAATGCTAAAGCTACAGTTAGCGAAACGTAATAGGGGCATTATGGCCATACAACGACAATTGGACAACACACCAGATCGCACAGAACTGGCACAATACCAGAGACGTTTCCTTGAATTATACAATGAAAGTAATAACTTTTATACACATACTAGGCAATTTTCCCTATTTTTGTAACAAATATCATCATTTTTTTTAATTTTTCAGTAAGTTCAAAGCATTTAGAAACTAAACAATACTATACTCTCTACAACACTTTAAACGACCAAAAACGCTACATGGAAAAAGAATTATCGTTGCTTAATTCCATATGTGAAGCCTACAATGAGGGCATGATGACAACACATGGCCGTGAGGAATTTATACAACAATTTGAACAAATTGTTAATGGTGTGAAGCAAACAGAACAAAAAGTTAAAAATAAATACAACGAGGAAAAAAGACGGCGGGAAGCTCTAAATGAAGAATTTCAAGGACTGTTGGAATTACAAAGACAGTATGCAGCCGCGGTCAAACAATTAACGAAGGAGTGCCAGCGCTGTGAACAATTACAGCAGCATTTAAAGTCTATACGTAAGAAGTAAAGTAACGAAACTCTTAATAAAAAAAAAAAAAAAAAACAAAGTAGAACAATATCTTGAATCTAAGCAAACAAAATAAGGAATTCGATTTTTTCACTATCGCCTTTTAAGCACAAACTTCTTAAAAACAATTAAGCAATATAGTGGTTTTAATTATGATTGAAACATGTTTTTCTCATGTTTGTAGTGTAACCGCAAACTTATCAAAAGTAGAACAAATAGTTTTTAATTAGTAAATAACTTAGTTTAAAATCAATCTAAAAATGTAAATCAATATAATGTATTTACTAGGACCCTTAAAATAAAATCTTAGTTTCAAACACTAAAAATGTAAAATATTCACGAACGAAAAAACACAACTCTTATTTTTCTTTATGGGACATTGGGTATTATATATTGCTGTGACATATGTATATATAACTGCTTTAATAAGCCAAACGAAAAAATCACCTGAGGAGCTACAGAAATAGAATCAAAAGAACTTTTGGGTTTTATACCTGTACACAGTTTCTGCTTTTTATGATTACTGTATGTAGTATATTCCATAAAATATGCTTGTACTTCATCTATTGATCTTCTCTTTTCCACCGATTAATTGCAAACTTTAGTTGATCTGGGATGGGTAATATTTTTGCATTTAAAAATTAAAATTATAACGGGGGAAGTATCGTCAACAAAACTGTAAACTTTTTGAATTAGTCACGTATGAAGAAATCTAATAATGCATTGTAGCGTCTTCTAAATTTAGAGAATACCTCAAAATACGAATCACGGTACAAATATCTCCTCTAGAACCATAACAAGACTTGGTGAAAATAATTAGAGTGGATACAACGTTCAGCACTACAGTGGATACAACGTTCAGCCACTATCACTATAAGGTTTCCTTCGCCAGCCATCATCTGGACCAATGGATTTCTGAAAATAAAAGAAATGCGGTCGGTGGACCCCCGTTAGGAACGAAGTTCCTTACGTTTTTTTTTTCATCTTTGAATGTAATACAAGGTGAAATCTGTATGTTTTATTTTGTGTTGTTTTTAAAATTTTGAAATTTTATGATTTCTTAAATTTTTATAACGTTTTCCAACTAATTAATATTTATTTGTATGTGTCTCTGCTGCTGTCAGTGGAGACACTGCCAATCATACACAATTGCTTTTCGACAGTACACCAATACATATAAACAGCTCACACGCTTTCGTGACGATTTCTACTAATTTCCACTACCAGCAAGCCGCGTTAAGGAACTTCGTTCCAAAAAGTATTATTTACCATAAGCCAAAATATCCGAATTGCGTAAGTATACAAAACTGGTCTTTTGTCTATTATGAATAATTGACAGTTATAATCAAGTGAAATATTTCTTCTTATTATTCAACTTTGTAGATCTGGCAACCTCTTTATGTTCATTTCAATTATTTTCCATCGCGACTTTGACTGGAGAGTTCGCACTTCATAAAGTTCAGAATATAAATTGTGTTAAATATTCAATATAAAATTTGTAATTGTTGAAAATTATTTTTTCTATGCTTTATTTAGGAGCCGCAGGTTGTATTTAGCTTCTATGCAAAGTAAAATTAATGTGGTTAAAGAACAATAAGCGGGCTTCGGAAAGTGTAGGAAATGCGGGTGCTATATGTATGCATTGTTCTGTGAAATATATAAAATTATTGTTATTCAAAAATCAAGGAGAATGAAGTAAATAAAATGTATGCATAGTGAATATATTTTATGTACATATGTATACTTATATCAAGTTGTTGATATAATATAAATATGTTTGTAGAAATTCTAGTGATTGTTTTAAATATATTTTTATGCACACACATTGTGACATACTTTCTCTCAAAATAGTGAAAATAGTGCGCCAAAAAAGTAACGAAGAAAAAGAGAAGAACAAAAACAACTTGAGTGAAGTAAAATCATGATACAACTAACTGTTAATTGTATCATGAGTAAAATATGTAATTTTTTTAACAGCGCTACCAGACAAGTTAAAAAATGAAAAGTAGTGCCAAGTTTGTTAAAAATTACAATTTCAAAGGAGGTTGATTAAGTGTGGGGAATAAGAACGGAAATAGCAACAAACAAAACTATGGCAATGTAGTTTACATGAGGTACCTGCTTATTATCAAAATTTATGACCCTCTACTGTTTTTGATAAAACTTTGAAATACATATGTATGTCATTTGTAAATATTATGATATATACAAATTGTAGCGTTTTGCACAGCATTCCCGAATAAAATTTATGTAGAAAATTTAATAAAGTAAAACAAAACTTCCAATATTTGTGGACAACAGCATATTTTTTGATAAATAAAATTAATATAATTGAATTCATATGTGAAAATCGGTTTAACAGAATATTGTGAAAACCTTAGAAATTGTAAGCACAAACAGTGAAAGTAAAAAAGAATTCTGGGAATTTATCAACTTTGCGTGTTTTGACTCTGTTGCATTCCCTGTATTTGTAATTTTTTCTTCTACATAATCCATTAAAGGATAAATGCTATTAAAGCAATAAATATATAAATGATATTTGAAAGCAAATGCTTACAAAAGCACGCACATATCTTATGCAACAGTGGGCGTGATTGATAAGCTCAGCAATTTCAGTATTGTAACAATTAGTGGAGTGAAAATCTATGTGAAACATTATTACGTTTCTACCCTTTAATAAAAGTTTTAAGTTCAATTCAACCTTATATTCATTATTCAACTCTGTTAAAGCACTTTGCTAGAACACTGTTACACCACTACTGAAAGAATCGGACTCACTTTACAAGCTTTTTGTTCATTGTAGTACAGACAAGAAAATATTGTTTTTGAATTTGAATGCGTGCCAGTATTTATACTCTACTTAACTTCCAGAAATTTCTAAGTCGAGATTCAATGCCCGTACTAATGACTTGTACGTCAACAAATTGATCTCGAAAGTTCTAAGACAACAACCTTTGTGCTAAAACTTGAGATGTAATTTGGAGATATTTTTTGAAATATAGTCGTTAGATGATCTTCATTTAAATATCATGGTAGTGTTTTCCTAATCTTACACAGATGTTGCTTATAGAAATACTACTTAATCATTTGTATTGGATTAACTCTTGAAGCACCACTCGCTAAAATTTTTAACAATATCAATAGCACTTCAGTATTTAGCAAAACTAAACAGTTTTTTGAAACACTGTGCCACCTTTATTTAACTGTGGTTCACCATTAAACAATTGACCTTAAGAATATTTAAACCAAGCATAAAAAAGAATGAAATAGAATTTATCTATAACAATTTTATGCCATTAACATTGCAAAACCATGACAAACGAAAACATTTTTGGGGGGGAGAAAACAAATAATTAGAGCAAAACGTTTCATTTAATTGAAAAAAAAAACTGATAAACCAAAAGACGAGTTTGTAAAAAGAAGCAGTAAATTAATTAATACCTAATGTTAATAAACCAATACAGTGGCATAAGTATATGTAAATGAAAGCATTTCAGTATTTAGATAATACATATTTGTATACTCTTTTATTCATGCTGTAGAAAAATCATACACTAAAGTTTCTTTAAATAAAACTAGCTACATATTTTAGTTAATAAACTACAGAGGTTTTGGAATTTGTTAAAAAGGTTCTTGCTACTAAACTAAACAGTTTTCATTCAATATATCGAAAAAGGCAGCTCTGATCACAGGGAAAATGCTGGTTTTGGGAAAATTTTCAGAGGCTTAGCATATCGGACAGACTTGTCGAAAAGTCACACACATATACACTTCCAGCCTACACTACCACACTTTGTGAGCCCACATGCCAGTTTTTATCAGATTGTGGGAGTGGGAGGCAGGATAGTGAATCAAGGCCTTTACCGTACCTCTGACATTGTTCTTAATTGATTCAATTACGGATGGATTGAATTGTTTTACTGTGTACTTATGAGAGCCATTAATGAAGTCTTATATGTATATGGTAGTAATTAGATCACGAATTTGGCTTCATAGTTGAACTATGTGGTTTACAATTGTTAATAATTTCATTTTACTGCCTTGAAATTGAGAAAGACATTTTTGTGAATAAAACGGGAGTGATCGACATTTTTGAAGAAGTTAAAAAATGTAAAGTTGAAGACTCACTGGCTCGGGTACATACCATGGCTGTTTCACGTCTACCACGACGCTCATCAGTACTCAAATTTTCTCGAACCCAGGTCATGAGTAATTGCATACTGTTTTTAAGCAGAAGCGCATAACCATTCTGCCTCCTAAGCTCTAATTCGTTACTGACCGTCTATATTTAATCTTACTGATAAACTTTCCATTTTATCAT
The DNA here is from genome assembly GCA_963662145.1 of Sturmia bella. Classification (NCBI taxonomy): domain Eukaryota; kingdom Metazoa; phylum Arthropoda; class Insecta; order Diptera; family Tachinidae; genus Sturmia; species Sturmia bella. The sequence continues at coordinate 15,438,573 of OY759172.1, read as the reverse complement.
TGTGTTTTTCTGTTGATTGGAATATATTTAATATTCTCTCACCAACATCCAATAGATTTTTGTATTTGTTGCTAATGTAACAGTGGTTGCAGCGACTTCAAACTCTTTGCAGGTCCAGGAGTTTTTAAGCGTTAATTTAACTCTCCAGTTGAACTGCAGTTTTACTCAAAAAAAAAAAAAAAAAAAAAAAATCTTACTCAATTTTGAGAAAGTAAAACTCGAACTCAAGCCCGATAAAGTTATTGACAATTGTGTTTATATCAGTTTATTTGCTCTTACCCTCAATTTTTGACTTGAACTTGGTCCTGTCTCGGTCGCCATCTAATACGTGTAATCAAACTGATTTTTTTCTTCATAACTCACTTTATTTCATTCCATCATTCTTTATTACAAGAGTTGCCAAAAATAATAAAACATAGTTGTATATAATATTAGTAAATAGAGAGTTGCATGCGGTTGTATAAATATTCAGAAATATCCATTACAAAATGCCATTTCAATTTAAATTTGATTTAAATACAAAATTGAGTCAAAAAGTTGCTATTTAAATCAAACTTAAACAGCCTGCTGTGCCTATTTAAAATCGATTTAAGTTTTTCGTACTGCCATATGATTTTGACAGTTTGGTTTTGTTCTGCAAATTAAGAAAATTGCACATGTTTTTTTGTTTGTTTCATAATTTGATTTTTTATTATTTCCAGCAGGTAATCAAGTTCTGTGGCAGTCAAATTGGGAGTCCTTTTATCACTTTTGCTACTCATTTTAATAATTTTTACAAAACAATTTATTATTTTCTAAACTTTTCACAATTCACTTTCTTCCAAATTTGTTTAAGCAGCTGTTTTTTATTGAGTTATCGATAATTTTTTGACACTTACATTGTGCTGCCGTACTTTTATTGCAATTAATTACCAAAAATAATTATTGACTGTAAAACAGAAAGCTACTTTAAATCCAACTTAAATTTTAAGTAAAATTTACTAATTTTGTATTTAAATCGCAAGTCAAAAATCGGGGGTTAGTCAGTTTTCTGATTCTCAAACTGTTAACGAACCAGTCCGTTCTAATACCTATTTTGTATAACTAGGCATTGAATGCCATTAGAGTTCACAACCCGTATAAGAAATTAAATTTTACTCTATTCAGTTGAATATTTGTGTAACTCAATAGGAATAATGTGCATAGACGTACAAACACTTAAGTGTAATTAAATTAAACTACCAACACTCCAATAATGGCCTTTTCAATAATTTGGCAACTTGTTGTGCGCGGCAAAGATACACACAGTAATTTGTATTGTTTTAACTTCGAGTTCGTCTGTTGTCTCCTACTTTGTTTGTTGTTAGGCATAAACAATGGTAATTACGTATAACCAATATAATTAAAAAACGAAAAAAAAAGAAACACAGCCCAGTAGGAAGTCAAGTTATCAGTAGCAGATGTATGGATGATTTTTTCCACAAAATTACGCACAACTCCTACACTCAATTTTAATTTGGATTTCAAGTGTGTATTGCCACTTCACATTTTTTCCTTCACTAAAGTTACGGTAACACTGAAGTTTTTGTTTGTCCAGTTTTGCCTAAAAAACGGGACCACAAATTTTTATCTTTGGCAAATACATACATATCAATAAGTAAAAATCCATATAACTACATATTTACGGATACATTAACAACGAACAGAAAAGGGCAGAGAAAAAGTTACAAACATTAAATTTCACTACAGCATATTTTATTGTTTTATTTGGAAAGTTTTTGTAAAACCAAATAACTGTTTGCTGTAAATCTTGAATTTGTTCCGTGATCAAACAAAACCTTAAATTACACTCTTGTGAAATTTAATGTTGTTACTCTATTTTCACTGACTTTTATTGATGTGTCTTAAATTGTGGGTTCCTGCGGTCCTATTCTACGATTCGCTAAAATTAGAGACATCGTCAAAAATCTCAAAACTCAACTAAGCGAGCGACGACCGTACTTGCATACATTTTTGTGAGAGAAAATTTTAACTCATGCGTGATCGTGATTAAATTTTAGAAAAATCACTTGTGAGCATTATTTAAAGCTAAAATTTCGTGCCTGATTACCTTTTAAGGCAGTTCACGAAGTTTCACGAGCAAGTTAAAACACTAACTTTTTTTGGTTTACAAAACAACTTTCACACATTTTGCGTTGAACTATTTTTCACTGTGGATTATTTTAGTTCAATTTCTACTACATATGTAAAGTGCACTAGCCTGGGTCGATTTGTATGGCAAAAAAATCGTTCGGAGAATTAATACCATAAGTGAATATACGCATAAGTGTGTATACGCATTTTTAGTTGCTTGTAGCCATGTGCTTGGCCAAAACATGAGTACAGCGGTCCCGTTATTTGACGCCTAATATTTGATAGTCTGACTTAACACATATTTATTTTCGGAACTTGAAAGCCAACAGGATATTGATTTTTTCTCTTCATTCCTCGATCAACTTGAACGTCAAATGAATCATTTGGAAATATTTATTCTCAGTGAATGTTTATGTTACCAAAAATGATCGGCTGCAGTAAATGTGTGCACAATATTATTAAAAATAGTGATACACTACAATGCGTAAAGCATATTGAACGTATAAAAAAGCACAAAGTTCCGTGCAGCCTCCTACATCATAATCATTCACAATTCACAAGCATTTGGACAAAAAGTAGGTGTGCTCAACTTATAGCCCACTCATTGAACGTGTAGCTGTAGCGTTAAATACTACAAAATACAAATTTCTTTTTTCAAAAACTGATAAAGTGAACATTAATCATGTAGAACTATAAATTTGTTGACGTGGAAAGACGACAATGAGAGTGAGTTATCAATATGTCCTCATTGCGGATTTTGATCGCAACAAAATATGTGTTCTTGAGATAATCGGCGTATAAGTAATATGAGTCAGTAGCAGATATTAAGTATACGTTAATATCTCTTTTACACAGGGACCGTAACTGTTATAACTTTTATCGTAAAAGTCAGAAAATAAAAGTTATTTTTTGACTTTTATTTTTTTCGAGCAGAAATAAAAGTTATTTTTTGACTTTTATTTTTTCGAGCAAAAATAAAAAAAGTTATATTTTGACTTTAATTTTTTTGAGCAGAAATAAAAGTTATTTTGTGATAAATTCATTATATTTATTAAAAAACTTTTTCAAACAAAGATAATTTTTCAGTAAATTTACTTATTTAGAAAAGAATATTGGAATTTTAAATAATAATTTCTTTGTCAAAGGGATTGAAAACACAAAAATAGCTTTTATTTCTCCTCAAAAAAATAAAAGTCAAAAAATAACTTTTATTTCTACTCGAAAAAATAAAAGTCAAAATTAACTTTTATTTCTACTCCAAAAATAAAATTCAAAAAATAACTTTTATTCATGCTCGAAATAATAAAAGTCAAAAATAACTGTTATTTTTGTTAGAAAAAATGAAAGTTAAAAAATAACTTTTATTTTTGCTCAAAAAAATAAAAGTTAAGAAATAACTGTTATTTTTGCTCAAAAAAAAATTAAAATCAAAAAATAACTGTTATTTTTGCCTGAAAAAATAAAAATCAGATTTCTAAAAAGTGTCATGCTTTTCCATTCTAAAAATGATACAACCGTCTTTCTTGAGTTCAGTCCAATCAATGATCTTATTTTATCTCTCTTAGTCTACACTACGACACAGTGTTGTGTCTATACAGGGTTGTGTTTACAATATCGGTGCCAGTGATGGCACTACAAAAGCATCGCATTTTCTGACAATTTGGTCCAAGACTTTCAAAATGGTATACTTGGTTTCGTTCTCCGACATTTCCTTGAGGTTGCTTTTTTTTAATCAAAACTTCAAAAATAGCAGTTATTTTCGGTCCCTGCTTTTACAGAATTTAAATTCCGAAATGATTTAATGCTTTTTTTTTTAGAGATATACGACTGTTTTCCGAACTAGATATTTTCTTGTGGAATGTAATACTTATCCAGAAAGTCGTTTAAGGTTTGATTGAAATCTCCTTATATACACCACATATACACGTCACAGTTTGCTCTTCTAACATTTCATTTGCTCTTTCCAATCCATAACTAACTACTACTCTTTGCTACCGCTGCCAAACCACAGTATAATACATATACATATGTATGTATGTACGCATAAGATCAATTTGGGCATATTTGTTGTTAAATGAACAACCCTTTATTTAACTAAATCTTTCTTATTTTCTAATTTATAAAAAACTTTCAAATAGATCTCATTGCAAATCCTGCGCAATTAAAATGCCTTCTAAGTGAAAGTCATTGTCAAGCCAGCATTTAACTTTGTTTTATTTCTTAATTATTATTGTTTTTCTTCAAGAAACGCAATTAAATTCCCATAATGTTTGTTTAATTAATTAAATTGCACTCGTTGTTGCCATTAAGTCATTTGTTAAAAGGAATGTTTGCGCGAGCTAAGGGGAGTTGTTGTAGTGTGTCTTTACAAGTTAAGGGGGGGGGGGGGGGGGTGTACTTGTGTGTGTGTGAGTGTGTAGTAACATTGGCATTAACCTTCGTATTTAAGAAGCAAATGAAATGAACATGCAACAGGTTTTCGATTTCCGGCTTTAACACATACACTCTACTTGATATCACACAGCACAAAAAACACCCCTTCACACGACTTGTGCTTTCTGAAAAGCTTGGCGAAAAAAGTATTAATACAAAGATGTAGAGAAATTAAAGGAGCTTATTATCGCCTTTGCTCTTATTTTTGCTCTGTAACATAAAGCTCTTGTTGTGCGTGATAGCAAGGGATGTGAAAAAAGTGTCCGAAGAATGGTACCTTCTTATACATCATAATTTGAAAGTGAATGAAAATTGCTGCAAAGTTTGTTGGGGAAACAGTTTTCTTAAAACATGAACTTAATTATTTATTTGCTTTAAGAGCCAATTGAAATGTATTAATTCAGGTCCAAAAATTAACCTTTTCAAAAAATATTTGCTGTATTTTTCAGCTGTCTATATGCCGACGACATTTCGTTGGTGCTAATCAACTCATCAGTAGACTTGAAAAATTCTTAAAAGTTTGTTTGAAACTTAACTACTTATTCCATAATTCCCATGAACAGAATGAGAATCAGAAATGTTCAAACGTTCAGACGCTTGACAAGCATGTTTCTAGTATAAGTGAATATTTATTGGTATGTGTAACATCAATGCTGCTTGATGAAAAATAAAAAAACAATAAAATTTTTTTTAATTTCTGGCCGCTTTGTTATCAATCACGCTAAAAAGTTATCAAATTTATATTCTTGATATTTTTCAATAGTGAATAGTTGTCGAGATGAAGCAAAGCCCAGAAACAGTGAAAAGCAAAAATAAATTTGGGACGTTGTATGTTAAACTGAAAAATTAAAATAAATTGGTTTACTTCTGCATATTTGAATCAAAAGCATGAACGGAAAACACAAATAAGAAAGCTGAATTTCCTATTTTTACCAGACGGACGCTTCAAAATCAAACTTAAAATGAGTGCCTGATGAGATTGGAAAAAAGTACCAAGCGCTGTTTTAATCCCTTGCATGTCCTGTGTATATTTTCTCGAGTTGAAGGCATCTTGTCACATGATACATGAATGAAGACTGAATATGTATTTGCATGAATGAAAACTTTTTTGTACTGTCTTGTATGGCAGTTGTTGTGGAAACTCCAAACATCCCAAGAGTTATTGTGACTGCCATTAAGTTTTCGTAACTATAAACGAACCACCATTCAAACAAATGAGTGCTTATCTTGCACTATCAAGTAAGTGTTTCGGCTGGGGTTGTGTGTGAGTAAGTGCAGACAGTCATATGGATCTAACGCTCTTTACTACTGTTCGTGTGCTTGTTCGCCAATGTCGGATGCTAGGTCGGAAAGCAAGAGAACAGCAACAACAATAGAGTAACACAAACAGCTGCAGGCTTGAAACATTGAATATTTGGCTGCCAGTAGCAAACAGAGCAGCAGTCATTATGTTTTAAACCGGGCATGACAACGAACGTTTTCAACGGAATACCGTCTTCTGCTGACAATTATTTAAAAACAGAAAAATAACTAGTAATGAAAACTGAAACGTGTCCTTTTGTCGTGGTGGCCAGTGACGTAGTCGTATTTCCTAACATTAAAATTAATAATAAAATGAATAAAAATATATGCTAAATGATAATTATTTTTTTATTCAAGCGATTCGAAGGCGTAAAGTTAACAACTTAAAAAGAGTGTTGAGAATAATGAGTGAATATATTATTGTCATATGACGTAAAGTTGTTGTTTGTGTACCATACGATTTTTGTTTAATCCTCCTTTTAAATGAGTTTTAAAATACTTAAGCTCAACAGCTTGAAAGGAAATATGTATAAAATTTGAATTTTTATGGTGCAACTTGTGCAAGTTTTTTTTTGCTTTACATTTTTTTAATCAAATTAAAAATATGAAATAACGTATAACGAATATTAATAGAAAATTTATATTAAAAATAATATCAGAATTATTTTTAGCATTTGCATTTAAATGACAAAATTAAAAAAAAAATAATGAAAATTGTGCATACAAAACCAGGCTGCATAATAAGAAATTAAATTAGAATAAAAATTCAATTAAAAAAACATAATTTCTAAGAAAAAAAAGTGATTGAAAGATATTAGTGATTAAATAAAAAAAAAAAAAATAAATAAATAAAAAAAACGCATGATTGCTCTGTTTTAAAAACAACAACAAAAACCAGTGTAAAGGACTTGATCGATCAACCGAATAATTTGTATATTTAATAACCTTTGAGATTACTAACAATTATCGAAATTTCGTTTAAAGTAGAAAATGACAAACTGAAAGGTAGGTGGTATGTGACAACAACAAAAAATAATAACAACACTGTGATACTGCAAAATTATTCAGGGGTTCACTGGTATCAATTCTGTTTTGCTGGTGTTCATCATGGACATCAAAAATACCTTTTTTTTAGGGTTTATAACAAATCCCAACGGGTTTGTAAATCACGTAATATGTTACGCGGGCTGCTGGTCATGAGACCGGCTCACTTGGGTCCTAGAAAGGTCCCGTTGTGATAAACCTCGTAATAAATAGCTAAATTATATGGAAATCTTTCCAGATGAGCATGTAGATGGTGTAGTCTTATTAATGTTTAGCAACCCATCGCCTGGTAGGCAGAGATCATATTGTTTACTATCTGTTCATAATTTTCACTCTTTGTGTTCCCAAGAAAATTTTCACACATTTTTGTATCACGGTGTAGTTAAAGTGATTTTTGCTAACAGAAACAAACGATTTGCTTAGGAGTTTTCTATGAAAAAGTAGTAAATTTTTTTGCGTGATTTCAATTCAAAATTTTTCATTAAAACGCTTGCTTGTAAACTGGAAACATCACAAACTATCGCTTCTGGAACACTAAAAATCCACGAGTGATGCCCGAGCAGCTGCATCACTCGTGGTAACAGGTCTACCTGTTATTTTTGATTAAAAATATTGTAGTGAAGCGAAAACAAACGATTTGAAAAAACATACGTATCATACTGATTCAGTAATTGTAAGAAAATCGTATTGAAATATATAAATATCACGAGTTATAAATTTGTTTCCCAAAAAACGTATTTTTTAAACGCCGTTTTTGAAGCCCTTATAGAATTTATCAACCTTAATTTTAAATTAATCGGTTTTTAACTGTTTCTTCTTGCACGGTATTGAAAATGGCTTAAATCGGTCTCAGAATTACTGAGATACAAAAAAAAATAAATTACAACTAAATGTTGTTTTTGGTGTAAGAATTCACCCTTTTTAGAGTTCCGTACTCATCAGAGTGGAACGGAACCCTATTACCGAGACTTCTATGTCCGTCCGTCCGCTACAGCGTCCATTCTCCGAAACGGTAAGTGCTGGAGAGCTGAAATTTTCCCAGGATATTGTTGTACCTTGCCGCTACAGCAGCAAATACTAAAAACAACAACAAGTCGAAAACTACCAGGTGTCCCCATACAACGAAAAGTAACAATTAGCTATAACTCTCGAAAAAATAGAAATTCGCACAGTGTATGTATTTACAGATGCTCTACAACAGCAAATGCTACAAACAACAACAAGTGGAAAACTACCAGGTGTCCCTATTAAACGTAAAGTAACACATACGTACGGAGTCCTAGTTCAGTCGAGTGCGAGCCAGCCTCGTACTTGACTGAATTTTTTTTTTATTTATTACAGTTTTATTTCGCCTGCCAAGGTGTGTAAAAGGTGGCACAATTTGAAAGTACAGAAGAAAAGCCTTCTGTTAATGAAAATAATTGCTAAGCCCAGTTTACGTTGGTTTTTTCTTTTATCTGTGTATGAAAAAAAAAACTATTTCCTTGAAAAACAATTTTTTTTAATATTAAACGTATTATTTTAGGTCTAATAAAAATATACCTTCTTCATACTGCATGCCCTTAAGGGCTCTCAAGTAGTGAGCAAGGCTTTCCTCTTTCCATTGTCGTGGAAAGGTATCCTTAAAAGTGTTGTTAGCCTCGCAGCATGGCTTAGCACCTATAAAGGACCTTACATATGTACACATATGCATGCAGGTAAAAAATTGCATTTCATTTTGAAAAAATTTAGATAAACATTATTTTATTTGCCAGCTAATGCTTCTTAAACAATGTTGTAATATTGATGAAAGCTGATTTTCAAACTGAGTTCTATTTTATTTTGAAGTTTCCATTCAATTTAGCTAAAAAGTGGAACTCTGAAAGTATTGAGTAGCCAAGAAACGTTCCAACACTCATTACTCTATACTTTGCCAGCACTAATGTACTTGCATATATTTTAATAAATTTATGGCAGGATTTATCATAAAGTTACTAAATCTCTCTTGCTTATAATTGTTCAAAGATAAAGTAAAAAATTTGTTAAGAAACTTTTTGTTTGTTTGTTTGTTTGTTTGTCAGTCACAGGGAAGGAGGTTTTTACCAATCACGTGTTTTCTAAAGATTATTTTACCTGCCTTCAATTCAAATGCCTCTAAGGTCTTTAGACAAAATAAAACTTGTTAGATATATTTAGCATTAAATTACGTGCAAAACCATGTTGCGTAAAAATTCATCATAACAGAAAATGCAGAAATGCTAATTCCCAATTTTAAACGCCAATAAACTTATGTAAATATGTATGTACTTAATAGTAATTCATTTAAAAATTATGAATGTTTAATACAAAACGATATGCTAATTTAAGCAAAAAGAAATATATAAAATTTACACGAGGCCTTAGTGTATTTATGAGTTGTTAAATTGGCTTGTGACTAATTTTAATTTAAATTTTGTTTTATAAAGCAGTTTATTTAACAGCACAAGGAAGGCTGCCAAAGGATTTGTCTTTAACAATAGCTAAAGGAAGAATTTAATACAACAAGGTAAACCATAGTTTAGTACAACTTTAAACATGAATTTCAACAGCAGACAGATAATTATGATTGGATTACATGGGACAAATATTTATTTACGTTTTAGCTTCCGTGGCTTTCCTGATTCGGAAAGTTGAAGTGACACCAACATTTTCTCAACAACACGTTTATGTTCTAATTAAACTATATTATTAGTCAAATTGCATTTCAGTTCTTTTACTTCGAAATTTAATAGTTGAAATGGAATCATAAAGTGTGTTCTAACAACTAGCAAATAATTTTATATCATGATATGAGAACAGATCCTTTTTAATGCACATGATGGGTTTTGTTGGTTACCAAACAAAAAGTAAAATGAAAACATGGTTTTTATTGGCTAAATTGTCAATGTGATATTTTGCTGTTTTTGCTTGAAAGTAACTTTTCCAACCCTTTTGGAAGCATTTGTATTGTCTTCGAGAAGAGTCACTCATTTAGAAACATAAACTGTGATAGCAAAATATAAATATGATTTAAAAAGTTTCAATTTTAATTTCCTTTATAATGTGTACATAAATATATTCATATAATAAACATACCCTGCAGCTAAATTTGTAACAATAGTTACGTTGTGGGACAGTCCTTAAACCGCTACCCCAGTACTTTGATTATGTCACACCCACTTCTGATCCAATTTTGCAAATCTTTCAAGTAATGATGTATTTATGTTCAACGATACAGCCGCTTAGACTAACTATTTTTTCCTGTTCCCCTCCTTCTCATACATAAATGCAATTGAAAAAGTACCAAAAATGTAGTTTTTACCAGATATATGTATATTCCCTTAAAATTAAAAATTTTAAAATAGCACCAGACACCTGTCCAATTATTTTTAGTAGACGTACATGCTCTTTTCGAATTTTTATGCTACCTGTATTAAGTCCGGAGATAAAAAATTACCGATTTTGCCCTTTTTATCCCTTGTATGTCCACATTGAAAAAATGACAAAAATTATTACAGCATGTTTTTACTTTTTTCCTGTTCTCATTCCTCTTCTGGATAAATAAATACAATTGAGAAAAGTACAAAAACGCAGATTTTACCCCTTTCATCCCCTTAAAACTCAAAACTTCAAAAAAAGTACCAGACACCCATTCCATTATGTTTAGTGTGTTATGTTACGCGGTATGTTTAGTGTGCCTTTAGGTCTGGACTTAAAAAAGGACCTAAAAGTGCCTTTAGGTTTTTAAGTCCACAGAAATTGAGTTACCGATTTTACCCGTTTTCCCCCTTATGTGTTTCAATGTAAAATAAGGGCGAAATTCATTTTAGCATTTCTTTGGGGAGTAGTACTATTTAGTTTTTACTTTTTCCCTGTTTCCACTCCTCTTCTACATAAATGGAATTTAAAAAAAAAGGTGCAGTAATGCAGATTTTACCGCTTTTATCCCCTTAAAAATTCAAATTTCAAAAATGTACCAGATACCTATTCAATTATTTTTAGTATGCTTTTAGGTCATTTTTAAATTTTTGTGCTACCTTTGCTAAGTCTGGAGGCATTGAGTTTCCGATTTCATCCGTTTTTGTCCCTATGAGATTGGAATTTTCAAAATTCTTATAGAATATAATTCCTTCCAAACATGGAGAGAAATTGCAAGCATATCGGCTTAGCCGTTTAGCTGTCTTTAAGGAACAAACGAACACACATTCACTTTTATATATAAAGAAGAAGATGTCATTGGTGGTGCAATATGAAAATTTGATTTTGCCACGTCCCTCCTCCCTCCTCTCGCAGACCGAAAATCATAAATCAGACTTCACAGTATCACCCGCCTGAATATTCTGAAGATTCCCTAAAGATTTCATCAAAATCAGTCCAGCCGTTTTAGAATACATACGTTACATACATCCTGTTTTATATACATATAGAGATATAATATTTTGTAGCCGATCCTTATCTTGATAAGTCTGTATAAAATTGCTGATGAAGTAATTTCCAAGAAGTTTGTAAGGAAAATACAAAGTGACAAAAACCCATAAAGTTTTTTTTTCGCTTACGTGGTTCAAGAATTGGCTCGACGATATGTCCTATAGCGACCCAAGATTACCGTCTAGTTGTAGTAATTTGTAAATAAATCTTATTAGTGATTGAGCCTTTTTCAAAGAAAAATTTTTGATATGTCGCTGACTTAGACAAGACATCTCAATTTGTCTGCAGGGCAAAGTATAGATGTTTATGCATGTTTATGCTTATATTTTAAGTGCTCAAGTTGCTTGATGGACAGTTATGATGAATTTTGTACATTTTGAGTTGCAGTTTCTATTTAATGATGCTTTATTCGGAAAACTTTTGTTTTTTAAATAACATGCTCTTGCCATGATTGTGTTGGCATAAAAAGAAACAAAAGTTTTGCAATTATTTTTCTAATGAAATAATGAATATAAATATTTCTGTTACTATTTGTCCCACTTGATTAAATAACCAAAAGCATGGAAGAATTAAAAAAAAAAAAATAGTATATATTTAATGCGAAATTTGTCTACTGCGTAATTAGTACTGGGTTGTCTCATAATATGGCCGTTTCCATGCCATCATAAGTGTCATATAGAATAGAATAGAATAGAATAGAATAGAATAGAATAGAATAGAATAGAATAGAATATACTAGAATAGAATAGAATAGATTTTGGTGAAAGAAAATTAGCACTAAAATATATTGCTTACGACTTTTTATATAAAAGGCTTTATATTTGGAAAAAATTTAAGTTCTCATTCGATATATTTATATCACGTAAAATAAGGGCATAACGTACGTGACATAGAACTGAAATACATGAATACATTTACAGGCTGTTGTTGGTTATGGAAACTTTTCGTTTAATGTATTTGAAAAAAAAAAAATTATTTTGATTTTGTTTCAAATTTTGTGAAACAAAATGTTTCGATCACAATGAACTGGCAGTAACGAACGAAAACACAGTTTCGATATTGATGAGCAGCTGGCAGTTTAAATTGTAGCTGAGTATTTCTTATATAAATTTCCAGGAATGCTTATATAAATTTCTTACGCTAATTTCAAGTTGTTTTCTCTGACTATTCCAAAAATGCATTTAACTTTCAGTGTTTTGCATGAGGAAACCTTTTAATTCCTAACTTTTTCTTGGTTAAGGTATTAGTTCCTGTAGCAGCAGGGTAACTATATATACTGTGTAAATTTCAAGTCTCTATCTATGTATTATGGATTGAAAGTTACGGCTGATTTTTACAGTTTGTTGTACGGTGGGAAATCCTTTAGTTTTCAACTTTTTGTTGTTTTCATTGTTAAGATGGTAAAATAATGATGTCACTTGATCCCTCATTTTGTGGGAGTAAAATGATGGCTCTGGATATCTCCAAAGCGTTTGAGAGAGTGTAACAAAATTTATTGCTTTTGATGGCGGGGATGATTTTTCTCGATTTATATCGAGTTTCTTGAATCGGGTATATACGAGTTGTTTTAGATGGGATACGAATTCAAGATTAACTCAGGGATATCACAAGTTTCCGTTCTTTTTTTTTACTCTATTTCTAATTTTTTTAATGACCTTCCGTTCAAAACTTCAAATCCTATCCATTTTTCTGCATTTGATATTCATACTATTTTACTGATAGGCCTGGCCTCTCAAAAACTGGTACCAAAAGACAAAATATGGACGTTACACTTAGTAGCAATCAACAAATAATTTCTAAACGGGGTAGTAAAACCAAAGGTTACCCTCATAAGATCCAATGCTGGGTCTTAGGCGTAGACACACGCTCGCTAATGCTGCCTCAGCTCTGCTCATGGTTAGTATAGATGTTGAGCAATCGGAAGCTTTTAATGTTCTTAATGAAAATTCGGTGGGATGTTAGCTGGACTGAACACATTTTTCATGTTGTAAGTAAGAAGTAATTAAATGTCAGGTTTCTCGAAACGAGGCAAAATTTCTTCTTAACTTCTATGCCAGCTATACTTAAACCAAAGTGGAATACAAGTTTCATGTCTAGGCCAGTGTCCCAAAGTCTATTTCGGGGGTTACTTGACCGTTTGCAGGAGAGAGCGAAGAAGCTCAGCGGTTAAAGTAGGTTATCAAATTGTATGGACATCACCGCAGTATGGAGTGGTTCACACTGTTTTATCGGCACTTCAATGGATCTTATTCCCAAAGCTGCACCGTTTTACACAATACTCGTGCATCATCCACGGCTCAGCCATTCTTGGTCGATTGGTCAGTGAGTAGCACAACGCATTGCAGAGTGAAAGTCGTTCTTCAGCCGGTCCGTTTACAGTACAAACTGCCTGCAAGCGTCTTTCCTTCCTGTTATGATGTAGAAAGATTTAAGTTAAATGCACACAAACACTATTTTCCCTTTCTTTCTCTCCAAAACCTATTTTCCTAGTTCCAGTGCATATATAAGGGTGGTCCGCTGAGTACTGCTCCAAATATTGAAAACAAAATTTGATTGCTTTCAAGAAAATTTTCAAATTTAATGCATTTCATTTTCATTCGAATGAAAATGTATGGAAAATAATCAAAAGAAATCAAAAGTTATTCTAAAAAGTAGGAGAATTCCATTATAATTATTTTTGATTCCTTTTGAAAAGTTAAGAATAGTCAAAGCAGTTTCAGGTTGTAATCAATTACTCATCAGAAATGGCTTGAAAGAGAATAATCTAATCATTTTAATGTTTTTGGAAAAAAATATATATTTGACTGCCGCTTGTATTGAAAACTTAACAGATGTAACAAATACTGTATTCCAATCTTTAAATTTTTATTTCTGTTGCTGTTTATTGCAATACAAATTTCATTTTCACCAGGCTTAAAGTTCACAAAACTATTTTCTTGTGCCACAAATGTTCTCATTTTCAAATGCTGTATTCGACCTAAAACTGTCAACTAAATAACGACAATACAAGTAAATTTGTATTTCGAACATTGAGACAAATTTGCTGTCATACTTCTTCATAAATTATAGTTTTTTTTTGTTTTAACATCCTTGTTTAAAATAAATTAAAAAATGTTGGTTGAATGAGATAATAGCCAAGGTTTAAAAAAAAAGTACAACGAAAGCAACAACAAAAAAAGAGTCGTTAAAAGTCATGTTCAAGTAGCACATAGAATGTAAATAGAATGATAAATATCCCACCACAACACAATGTCCATCAAAACCGTTGAAGAGAATGTGAAATGGTGTTTAAGGATGTGTTGTGTTGCCCTGTGAGGGAGTGTGAGATTGTAAACCATAAATTAACACAAACATACTTGTGGCTCGACGTTAAAAGTTTATTTACACATTTATGAAATACAAACATTTTAACTTTATCATCATAAACAGCCACAACAACAGAAATAACTTCGATTAAAAACGTTGACAGGCAGAGCAGGCACTGTGGGTCAGAATTAACAAAATTATGAGGCAAATATTCTGCATTGCTTTTTTAGGAAAAATTAAGAAAAACAAAATCCGGATATTTATCTACTAAAAAATTTGGCTTCATAAAAATTCTTAAAAAATTTTTTTCTTGTTATAATTATCAATACTAAGAACTTAATACCGGGAGGATGTTTTCTGAGGAAAAATAATTTTTGGCACAAGGAAAAAAAAAGAATACAAGAAAATATTTTGCATTAAAAAAAAGAAAATGGATATTTAATAAAAATTTTTTTTTATTCTTTGTAGAAAAATTTTTATTATTATAATTGTCAGCATTTAGAATCAAATTTTTTGCCAATGTTTTCTGGCCAAAAGAAAATATTGATTTTTTGTTTTAAAGTCACATATTTTCCCAACAAATTTTTTTTTGAAAAGAAACTGTGCTATTCAAAAAAAAAAAAAAAAAAAAAATATGTATGGCAACATTGGCGGAATTAATAATATACAATGTGTATTTGTCTTCAAGGTGTCAGCAATTTTATTAGACCATGTCTACCTTAACAAATTTAAATTCTAAAAATTTAAGTGGCTGAAAACCAATGGGAGTTGGTCACACATTTGACTTCATTAGAGGTGTAGTAGGACTAATTAGGTCGAGGGGGCAAACTTATAAATATATTATTTTTTGTATGGTAGTGAGATAAGACAGAGGGTTGATAACAAAACTCATTATCGAATATTCAAAAATAAAAACTTTCGCTTTCTGATACTTTCAAGAATACAAATCGTGGCAACCAAAGGCCACTCGTTGGCTGAAGGTTGTAAAGAAAAGTAAAAGTATGGCAAAACGGTTAAAATTGTGTTCTGTGTTAAAGGTTCGTTTGTGATTCTCATTACGTTCATGGGAATAGTAAATAATAATATAGTATGATTTCAAACATTCTTTTCTGTTTTTTCGAGTCTACTGACGAATTCAAAATAGACGACTGAAAATAATTAATAATGTAAAATAATTTTGAGATTAAAAGTAAAAAATTTAAGTTGGCTCTTGTAGCAACAAAATAATCAAACTCAAACTCATTTTTGTCTGATGAGCAACTTGAAACTTTTATATTCTTGCCACGCCGCTTACGTTGCCCTTTTAGTTTTTTGGGCAGAGTGTGAATGTTTGTTACTTTAAAGAGGTTTCCACTTTTTTTTTTTTTGCTTATAAACAGAAGTTAAAGTTCTTGAAGCGAAAGTTGTTTGTAACTTGTTTCCGTAGAAATTAGAATTTGTATCTGTGTGTAAATTTGTATCCTAAAAGTGAAATATATTCATTTGCAAATTAATTGCACTGCATTTGTTTTCGTTCGCTTTAATCAATAATGTCATATTTTAATTTATCATTAGTTGATTTATTGCAGTTAATAAAAACACATACTACGGTCTCCTTGAAAATTTTGCTTTTTTATAAAAATAGTAAAAATCAGAAAAAAAAACAAATGACTGCAAAAATAATGATTTGGATTTCCCTGCAAAACTGTACTCTCATTGATTTATGCAAAGGTGTTTGTCATATATTTAACTGATAAAAAAATATCCATAAAAGATAACACATTCTGCACAAAAAACGTTTATACTCAATATCGAGTCAAGCTGCAATAAAGATTTACGAGCCCTGCCAATTTATGCAGTGCTCTGTAATATTCCAGCAAGAGAACAATATAAACCAAAATCACTCATGTATATAAACGTTTGCATAAATAACAAAAACTATTTGGTAGCAACAGCACAGCAAACATTTATGCAAGTGTGTGAATTGAGGGAAAAATCTTGATCAAAATATTTATTATAAAAATTGTTCGAATTTCATTTCCTCAGAACTGAGAAAGTGTTTTTGTGTGATCAAATTGTACTGATCAACATTCCTAGAGAGGCCAAGATCAGTAAAGCTGAAGACTTATTGGCTGTGGCACATACCAGGACTGTTTTATGTTTATCACGATGCTCATCAGCACCCAAACTTACTCGAACTCAGGTCAAGACTAATTGTATACTGTTCTAACGTAGCAGTGCTTAGCCATGTTATTACCTGAGCTCTCCATTACTGACTATCTATATATAATCTTATTCACCAGCTTCTAATTTTTATCACTACGTTTTTCTGTTGATCATGACATTTTATTAAAAACTCTAAAAAACATCCAATGGATTTCCAAATGATTTTTGTATTTGTTGCTATTGTATCAGTGATAACAACGGTTTTAAACTTTATGCGGGCCCCAGCGATTTTTAAGCATTAATATCACTTTATATTCGAACTATATGAGTTAAAATTGCCAATTATATAATCGGGCTTTAGTTCAATTTTTATTTCCTCAAAATTGAGAAAGACTTGTTGAAGTGATCAACATTCTGAGAGAAGGCAAGAAGAGTAAAGTTGAAAACTTACTGGCTGGGGTACCCAAATTGCTTCGAACCCAGAACAATATTAATCGACTGAGCTTTTAATTACTGACTGTCTATAGGTAATCTTGTTGTTGATCCATTTCCAATTTTATCACTGTGTTTTTTCTGTGGACTGGATAACTTATAATTATTACTTCTTTTAGTATAAATACTGGTTGGCAGGTTTTACATAAACACTTTTGTGTGCTGGGTATTAAGATTTTGTTTGTGCATTTCTATGTGCACAGGAAATGTGTGACTTAACAGTTACGAAATTATAAAATCCCTTAAAGTATGCTTTATTAAGAGAATTTGTGTTCACTGGTTGTTGAAAATTGAATATGTCAATATCGCTTGTTTGCATAGAGGAGGTGCCCATGTGGGAGAATCGTGTTTTT
Organism: Sturmia bella; assembly: GCA_963662145.1. Taxonomy (NCBI): domain Eukaryota; kingdom Metazoa; phylum Arthropoda; class Insecta; order Diptera; family Tachinidae; genus Sturmia; species Sturmia bella. The sequence goes on along the minus strand of OY759172.1, from coordinate 15,420,961 downwards.
GTTTTGTTCGTTGGTATATTTGATAGATTTTTTCTATAGATTTCCTAACATATCATTTCAAGAACTGGTGCAAATGAAAATCTTTTATCGAGCAAATATTCTTATTCTCAACATTCATGCTCAGTTTTGTCAATTATGGTGTACAGCAAAAATATGAAGTAATTTTCATTACATTAAATATGCATATACATATGTATGTATGTATGTATGTATAAATATTTAATTTCAATCTTAAATTTTTACACAGAAAATATTTTGCAAATCATGTGTTTTCTTTTTTCTTGCAGGCAAGTGCTTGTTGTTTATGAATATTCAAAAATGAAATTAATTATTTATTTGCTTTAAGAGCTACTTGAAATGCATTATTTTAGGTCTAAAAATAGACCTCGTTAATGTTTTCTGCCCTTTTCAGCCGTCTATATGCCGCCGACATTTCATTGCTGCTAATCAACTTATTAGTAGACTCGAAAAATTCTTAAAAGAATGTTTGAAACCCAACAACTTGTTTCAAAATTATCTTTAATATAGCAAATTACTGAGTAGCCACTTTTGAGTATTGATTATCTCAGTACTCAGTGTCCTAATACTTAATACTTTGCCAGTCACATTTGAATATTTAAAAAATGTATGGGAATTCTGAACACCAAAATTATATTCGTGCGATATGTGTGTTATAAAATCGAAATCATTTCTATTTGATTTTTCTTTGTTATTCCCTCCATTTAAACATCAATTTAACAATTCAATTTCCCTTTTTTTTTTATCACAAAAAATACTCGCTTTAATTAAATACAATTTTTTTTAGATTTTTTTTTTAAATATTTATATTTATTTTTTTAAGCATTTATTCTTAATTTTAAAGCACTTTTATTTACTAAAATTTTTAATTGTATTTGCCTAACAGACTCAAGCAGTTATCTGCTTAAAAACCGCTTGCGTACTTTTATCTCCCTGCTTATGCCAATTTTGTGTGTTTGTGAGTATATTTTTCAATTTATAAAGAAAACAATTAAATTTTTTCAAATTAAGATTTATGTGATAAGCATAAGTAAACATATCACTGTAAAAAGCTTTATTTGACTTGTTGTTTTATTTGCCTGAACAAAATAAACGTTAATTTTGTTTTTCATGACAACAAGTGTTCCAGAGACGACAACTCAATGCTGGCGACGCGTTGCGTATGAGTGTTAATTAATTAATGTGCCACCAAAAATTTATGAGCGTCACTTTAGTATGTCTACAGTCGAATGCGGTTAAGAGGAACTTGCAAGATATCCATTTTGCTTGAGAAAAATTTTCTTTTAGAAGGAGTCCGGATAGGTGAAAGCCGTTTCCGTTAAACGAACTCAAGAGTTTTGGAATTTCTCTAGAAAACCAAGAAGCGCAACTTGAAATAAAAAACAAAAAATTAATTTTTCTGCAGTTTTCATAAACAATCCAAAATCATGTATTTGAAAACAAAAAGTGTCTTGCACTCAAACGGAATTTTGCTAAAACGTATTTTCGTTGTTAATAAATATTAACAATATTGATTATTCCGAGTTTGTCACAAAAAAACTTTCGCAATTTTGAGGAAGTAAAAATCGAATTTAAGCCCGCTAAAATTGTTAACAATTTTATATCATATAGTTGGGCTATAAAGTCAAAATTAGAGCTTAAAACTCGCTAGGCATGGCAAAGAGTTTAAAACCGTTGTTATTATTGATACAATGGCAACAAACACAAATCTCAATTGGATGTTAATTATAGAATATAAAATATATACCAATCAACAGAAAAACACAGTGATAAAATGGAAAGTTGATCAGTAAGATTAAATATAGACAGTCGGTAATGAAGAGCTCTGGTAGTAGGATGGCTATGAGCTGCTGCTTAAAACCAGTATACAATTAGTCATGGCCTGGATTCGAAGCGAATTCGGGGGCTGATGAGCCACGTGGTGGTTGATGTGAAACAGCCATGGTAGGTACCCCAGCCAGTAAGCCTTCAATTTTACTTTTCTTGTCTTCTTTAAAAATATTGAGCACAGCAGCCCGCTCCTGACAAGTGTAGTTATTAATATATAAATTTATTTTCTATATTAATACATAAAATAATTGATCACTCCAAATTTATCACAGAAAAAAAAATCTTTTTCAATTCTGAGGTAGTAAAAATCGAACTCAAGTTCGATAAAATTATTAACAATGTAGTTCGACTATAAAGCTAAAATTAAAGTTAAAATTAAAGTATATTTTCTTTTGTGCAAATAAAACAACTCAGAAATGTTCGGGAAATTGTCAAAGCGGTTTTTGGTTTTCGATTGAGCGTAAAATCCGAATGCGACTGTATAAACATTTTAAGGGCTAAAGATTAAGCACACTTTTTGCAGATACAATTTTTGTTTGCTACTTTTTTGTTTGTTTATTTACACAAGATGAATTACCAAATAAATTTCATGAAATACAATTATAATTTAAATACTCTAACCTTTTGCCAGGTGGAGGAAAATCGCTTGTGGAATAATGAGCGTGGGCATTCGAGGACATTGAACTTTGACTTGAACACGTTAGACGTGAAAAGAAAAAATATTTGCAGCTACTTTTTAGCCAGTTACTTGGTTTCACAAACTCTTTATTTGCATTAAAAATAAGAAAATACTGACAAATTTTGTTTTTTTTTTCAATCCAATTGTGCAAATTAATGGCATAGTGATTTCTTGTGTTTTCCAAAGCACAAACTTAATACAAAATTAGTTTAGTTTTGAATAATGTGTTTGCATATCATGAAATCCCTGGAAACATTGAAATTTTGTAGAGCGTGCGTAATGATATAGTTTGCTCTATATCGAGGAAATTAAGAAGCCTATTAACAAGACTTTTCTTTTATTCTTTTAAAAATATGTGACATTTTTATCAATTATTTTAATTTTGTTGATATAAAGCAAAATATAAAATATAACGTGACGCATGCGCTACAAAATGTTAAATTTTCCGTAGGATTTCATGATATTTATTTCATTAAAAAATTAAAACACAGAAAAACTAGAACAAAGTTAATAAAATATATCTATGGTGTTTTTTTTTTCAAGAAGAAAGTCTTATTATTTTAATATGAAAAGTCCCATTGAAGAAACCAAGACGGAAACTTATAATTAATTTTACTTGGAAGTCAAAATTTATAGTTTTTAATTTTTTAAATTATATCACTGTGTTTTTTTTTTTGCTATTTAAAATATATTTTATATACTCTCACCAACATCCAGTTCACTTTCTATTGATTTTTAAGTTTGCTTTCAACTTTGCGCCGGCACCAGCAAGTTTTTAAGCATTACATCTGTACTCAAATTTTATGATTAACAATTGTTATTTACTGTATCAGGCTTTCAGATCGATTTGAATGCTTTAGAAGGATTTTATTGTGGTAAAATTGTAGTGTCGGAAATAAAAGAAAGCAAAATATTTCTTCTTGAAAGGACAATAAATAGTTCCGACAGGGTGAAGAATCTTGGAGTCATCCTGGATCAAAAATTAAAATAGACTCATATATGTTGGTCCATCTGTAAACGGCTCGTCATATGCAGCAATCTTTGTCTTTCTTGTAAATAGACTAATTTCGGTTTTATCCGGGGTTACGTTCAACCCCCTTGGTTGAGCCCAGTTGGTGCGTGCCAGGCCTAATGCCTTCTCGGCTTTCCGGCATAGTTGAGGAGGATTCATTCCCTTCAAAAGTATCATGACCTCATCTAGATAGTAGACTGTCTCGGAAGGACTTTATCGGTCAGAGTCCCAATATTTAGAATATCTCTAGAAAAATCTTTATTTCCTACTGCTGGTATGATACTCATGCTAAAAATGTTTCACAGAGAAAATCTTATTGGTTCTATTGGGTAGTTTTTGCTCTGTGTACGGTAAAGTAAAGCCATAAAGTTTTTAAGCTTTCTTAGAGTGGTAGTTGAATTAAAACATTTATGCATATGTTATTCCGTATATTTCCTAGTTTGAAGTGCATTAAATTCGCCTAAACAAATATGTACGTGTGTTTGCAAGAAAAACAAATAGATGTTTAAAAAAACATGCATAAATTAGAAATGCACGTGAGAAACACAATTAACACATGAGTGAATAATTTGAATAATTTTATATTTTCATCGCATGGACAGTTTGTTTTTTATATTTTCTTTGTTTCCTTATCATTCCCCTCATCACTTTAATACCCTTTTTGATATCAACATTAAAGTACAAACTCTGGAGTCTAGCTGAGAGGGATATGTGTGTGTGTGTGTGTGTGCATAATATTGTTAAAAAAAATCCATCAGCAACTCTGCGTTCAGTTGGCACTTGACAACCAACAATTTCCACGTGCGGAAATAAAATATTGCTCATTTGTGGGGTTGTTTGACTTTTTGTTTAAACAGCTTAAAAACTTGTTTGCTTTCACCAGTATCAGCTCGAACGGAAGTACTCAAGTACATACATAGGTATGTATGTACACATATGAATGTATTTTGTATCAGTATGTCTGTATGAAAATGAAGCGGGTGGCCGAAGAAGGCCGCGACGTATTGGGTATCAATAGCTCTATCGCTTCACTATCATATTATGAATTTATTTTATTTGTTATTAAGAGCAAGAGGCAAATTCTAAGTCACAAGAATATCAATTGATCGTAAACTAAAATAGCTGACTTCTAGTTTAAAAGCCAATTTTGTTTTTATGCCAGGCAAAAACGTAAGTCCATCTTTTTAGGGTTGCATACTCATAGAGTAAAAATGGAACTCTATTACCGAGACTTTCGTCACAGGCCCTATTCTTTCGGAAGGCAAGATCTACAGCTGACTCTAACAAACAGCAAATGCTAAGAAAAACTTAAAAACTGAAGGGGGTCCCCGGCAACGCAAACAAATTATTAAATGCGAAAAATTATGTTTTGTTTGCTTGCAAAACAGTTTTGTTTGCATTTAATTTGCACTGAATTTTTCTAACCTAAAATGGAATGTTAACAATAAAATACTTTCATATTTTCTATTCTTCACTGGCGACGCAACCCTTCCAAGACTGCGACTTTGGTGGAATGGTGACCTTTATGGTAGTATTTTGTGGTGATTAAGAAATGCCATAAAAGTGGTTTCATATAATAAAACAAATGTTTCTGAGACAAATGTTAATCAATGTTGGGAAGAAAATAATGCTTTTATGTCATTTCTGGATCATATTTTCACACACACACACACACAAATATATATTATTTTCTTTCATATATTCAAGTACTTTAATCATTTCTGGAACAAAGTTGCTATTTACCCACCGATTTCCCTTAACGAAGGCCACTTTTATTTCTATTCTGCGCAGCTTTATAAAAAAAAAGTGAAAGAAAAAGTTGCAGAAGGCATTAATAAGCAAAATATCTTAAAAGTTCGATGGTAAACACAAAATGGCGAAGATTTTAACAAACACTTGTCAACCACAAAATACCTTATAGCCTTTTTACACCGACTGACATCCACATGAAACGCATGTTGAAAATGTGAAACAGTCGTTTACATTGACAACATCCTTCATATTTCATTTATTTAGATGTCAAAAAACGACGCAAAATTTTTGTGAAAAATTAAAAAGCAGGACTTTTGGACGTTTTTCTTTTTATAGGTCAAGCAACATGTTCTATATTCTCCATATTGATTGACCATACGATGATGGGCTTTCTTTTGCAAAGCAGTTAAAATGAATTTATTTATAATTAATTACAAATTATAACAAAATACATGTTCCGCTCATTTTTTTTAATGTTAAATTAGTTTTCTGAAATGTCATTTTGCTAGTGATGGTACAAAAGCAATCGATTTTCTGCAATTATTTTAGTGATGGCATTAAAAAAATCGAAAGATGTAAGATGGAACAAAATGAGAAAGGATCATCTTCTGCTGATGTTGAAAGATGTAGAATTTTCGCCCTGTATAATTCTTATGGGGAAGATGTAACATCTTTGCAAATTGATGAAAGATGTAAGATGTGCGTCAGTGTAAAAAGGCTTTAAGCTTTAACAAATTTAAATAATTATTTATTTGCTATAAGAAGTAACTGAAATTTTTTATTTAAAATCTATTAATGATTTCATTCAATATTTCGCTAACAGTTTGTTAGCATCTTTAGCATAATATTTGAAGTATCCTGAAGATGATAACAAACTGTTAGCGAAATATTGAATAAAATTGTTAAAAAAAAAAAAATTTATAAAAAAAGTATCTGAAGCTGTAAAAGTTAGTTTTTCATAAATTAATAAGATCAAATATAAATTATATCTGTATTATTTTCGGTCTAAAACTGGACTCTATTAGTGTTTTCTGCCAATATGCCGCCAACGTTTCGTTAATGCTACTCAATTCGCCAGTAGATTCGAAAAAAAAAACTTAAAAGAATGTTTGAAACTTTACTACAGATAGAGATTTACCATTTTATTACGTTATAAATATTGTATGTAATTGATTAACAAAACTGTAAACAAAGAAACCTGACAAACCTGGGGACATTTTTATTGGAAATGAAATGAAGTATGTTTGCTTCAAAATATGTAATTACAGGGGCTGGGAGCTTCTATTTTGTTTATTGTCACTATTCATACACTCATCAGCATTATTTTTTTTTTTTTTTTTGTTTTATTCACATGAAAAACAAACGCGTTTAATTGTGATAAAAATATGAACATATGGGTATAAGTACTCTGTTAATTATGTTGTTGTCATTTACGGCACAAACGAGTTTGGTCAAAAGCATTTCACTGCTTTATTACTTTTATTTTTGCAATATTTTTAGATGAAATTAATATCTGTCTTAGTGCCATATTGTTATCTTAAGTCCACATAATCCATCAAATAGACAATGAAAAAAAAAATAATAACAATTCAGAGCTTAGCACATAATGATACAGAAAAAGGGAACAAGGTAAAATGTTTTAAAATATATTCACAAACATTTTATTAGTCAGAACAAAGTTTGCCATACCAGGAAAATACACAAACTAAACGTAAAATGTAAATTATTAAAAAAAAAAAAAAAAAATAATAAAAAATTAAAATGCATTTTTATTAGAAATTTTCATGCAAAACTTTCAAGCTCATATTAACTTTTTTTGTGTAAATGTTTCAGTTTTAAATAATGATGCCATAGTGAACTTAATTGAGTGCTCAACATTTTAGCCCCCATTAAACATACGTTTCAAATATTTATCTCTAATTTTTATTTCCTTAAGAAATTTTTTTTCTATGAATTGTATATTTTATATACCAAAAAAATTAGAATTTTAAATAAAAAATCAATTGCTGTTTTGCTTTTTGTCATGCAAGAAAGTTTCGTTTCGATTCGTTTTTGTTGATTTTGTTTTTGTTTCCAGTTTTGTTTTGTAAAAAGAAAAAATTAACATTTAATTAAATTTTCCGAACCTCCATATACAGGACAAACTAAAAAAATACTGACAAAAAGACGGTAGAAAATGATTGGCGAATTTCCGCATAAATAACCTGTTAATTGAGAGAGAAACTTGGCAACAACAACGACAACACGGCCAGCAGCCAGCAGCCAGCAGCCAGCAAGAACAAATACGAGTTACAACCCGTAACGGGAAATACAATTGTGATTTAATTCAAGGTTATACGAGCAATAACTGTAAATTTCATTTTGAAATTGAAATGCAAATCACACGAAACTATTCAAAAACTGCAGCCACTACAAGTGGAACTAAATATGTATATATTTATATTAACGTAAATATGTAGTTTACTTGTGTATGTGTGTGTGTGTGTGTTTGTGTTCAGAACAACTTGAACGGCAAGTTTAAAGAAAACAGTGGGTGTGAAAAAGGTTTGAGACGGTTTTAGTCTACTAATATTAACACAAAAAGTCAGTACATATGTGATTTCACGCCAAATCTGGCGGTTTGGACGATATATCCCATATAAAGTGAAATCTACTACAATACTTTGAGTATATCCACTACCTTAGAATGCAACTGCTATTTGATTCGTAAAGTCCTTAAAAATACTACGCTGCAATAGAAAAATTTCCATAAACATGGTGTTCTCGCCACGTGCAGCAATTTAATGAAAGGTTTCAAAATACGGTTTCAATGCATAGCCTGCATAGGTTTTGTGTAGATGTAAATGTTATATATGAAAAATTTGCAAGAAATATTTTTTCTAAATTTACACACCAGAAAAATCAGTTCTATCGTAAATTTTTTTTCTCACAAAACTTTTTTCCATTTCCAAAATCACAATCGCTATTAAATTTTGACTTGAACTGTGTTCATGTTATTCCAAAACAAAAATTTCCCTTTAAGGGAAATTTATCATTTTGAATTAAAACATATATTTTCAAACGAATTTGAGGAATAAATGTTGTGGGAACATTACTTTGTGCTTTTTGGCCAAAATTTTGAAATAAATAAAAATTTCCCATTTGAGGGAAATTTTTGAGCTTAAGTTTTTTTCCATAATTTTTATACACAAGCGTATATTTTTTTTAATTTGGAAAGCGAAAGCATATTTTGCCATATTCCCATTATCGTAATCGTCATCATACCAAGTCAATATCAAAACACCTCCGCTTGTGTACTCTTCTTCGATAACAATTTTCTGCTTTTTCTTAGACAATTGATATATGCCAGACCTAAGGGCTAGCTAAAACCTGGTAATCACCTTCAAGTGTTGTTAACAGGGAGAAAATACGTATGATATTTTTAACGTCAAATTAATCAGACGACGATTATGACAAATTGAGCATAATGGATTGATGTAAATATTTTCGTAGCAAATGAACATTAAAAAAATTCCCCTTCAAGCAGGTAAATTTTTATTTTGAAACAAAAAAAAAGTATTTTTAAATACATTTCCTGTGGCAAAGGTAAACATTTTATTTTTAAAAAGTTTTTTGCTTTTATTAAAAATGTGGTCTCGATAAAAATTTTTCATTTTTTGAAAACTTTGTAGTTGAAGATATTTATTTATAATTTTTCAATAAAATCATTAAACTTTATTTGATTTAATAAATGAGCTCAAGGTCACTGTTGTTGTTCAATAAATATATTTTCTATTTGTTGCTAAATTATTCGATATTTCGATACTCCTTTGTGTATCTTCTTCAGGAAAATGTGTTTTCTAATATTTTCCTGAAGATGATACACAAAGGAGTATCGAAAAGTTAATAAAAATTTTGTTGAAAATGAAAATTTCCCTTTGGAGGGACATTTTTCATTTTAAAAAATAAAAAATGAAAGTCGTAGTTAAACTTTTTAGCCCAAATTTTGAGCTCAATGAAAATTTCCCATTGGAGGGAAATTATTGAATTTAAGTATTTTTTCCAAAATTTTTACACTTCAATAATTTCAAAAGCGAAGCATATTGCAGTAAATAATTTCGTATTAAGTCAAGAGAAATTTTTAGTATTATTTTAGTTCTGTAAATAGTTCCCTAATGTTTTCTGCCTTTTTCAGCCGTCTTTATGCTGCCGACATTTCGTTGATGCTAATCAACTCATCAGTAGACTCGAAAAATCTTAAAAGGATGTTTGAAACTACTTATTTCAAAATTCCCATGACCAAATAAGAATCAGAAATAGACGGCTGAAAAAGTAAAAAAGCATTAGGGTCTATTTATTGACCTAAAATAATACATTTCAATTGGCCCTTAAAGCAAATAAATAAGTTTAGTTTTGAGAAATTTTCAGTTTCCACAAAAATGAGTTTTGAATCAAAATTCCTTTTTTTGCATTTAAAACTGATTTTTTATTAAATTTGTTTGCCTTTATTAAAAATGTAGTCTCGATAAAAATGGCCCAGTAGAGGAAATTTTTCAGCTTAAGGGATATAATTAGCTTTAAAGTTCTCTTTGATTTCTAAAAAAAAAATAAGAATATCATTTTAGAGTGCTTTAATAAAAAACCAACTCCTTATAAAAATTGCTTCCATGAGAAGAGGTTTTAAATTGAGACTAGTTAATAATTTTTTTTGTTAAGAATTTTTCCAGTTTCATTTTGCTTATGAAATTGAGATCTTTGATAAAATCTCTATTTCGATCGTGTGAATTTTCACTTAAATACTTTTGAACATATTTTTAAAAATTTAAATCGATTTTAAATAGTTTAAATTCAAAAATTTCATGAGTTTCCCTTTGAATTCATTTCAAACTTATTTTCCTTTCTAGGAATATACTCCTTTAGCTCCACTGTGAGTTAGATAACTCAACGTTTGACACTGATTTAGAACACAAACTACGTTACTTTGCTAAATGATAGGAATCTATTCTATTCAATGCTGCTGCGGCATCTACCACCACCGTTAATGCACTTTGTACCATTTCACACAGACGATGCTCAACGATTCGTAAGAAAATGCGTGCGTATGCATTTCAACTCTTCCATAAGCTTCACTGTTTACTGAGATTTTACTGCCAACAAAAAAAAAAAGAAACCAAAAAATAGCATTTAACTGCAAACCACAACACCGTCATCATTGAATGTTGCTTTCGATGTTGTATGGAACTCAACTTTGTTGTCTCATTTAGAAATGGATGATTGTGAATAGAAATCATTAAGCACCTGGCTATTTCCAGAAATGTCGTTAATAAAAATAAAAAAAAAGGACACAGCTAAGAGTGTGATTTTATTTTAATTGCAAATGGCAACAGCCAATTTGATGAAAAAATATAATTCTGCACAAATTAAGTATTAAATCAATAACCCTGGAAGCTTTATTACTTCACCGTTAAGATTCTAGTGTGGGATCGAATAAAAATTTCCCATTAACGCAAAATTTTAATTTTCAAGCAAAAAATTTTTATTTAAAATTAACTTAGTTTTTATTAAATTTTATTATTTTATTGAACTTTATTATTTATTTGCTTTAAGAACCAATTGAAATGTATTATTTTAGGTCTAAAAATATATCTTATTAATGTTTTATGTCTTTTTCAGCCGTCTATATGCCACTGACATTTCGTTGATGCTAAAAACTCATCAGTAGACTGGAAAAAATCTGAAAAAAATGTTTGAAACCCAGCTGCTTATTCCGAAATTTCCATGAACAAAATGAGAATCAGAAATGTTCAAACAAACTTTTAGTGCAGATTTGCCTTGCATATAAACGGCTAAAAAAGACAGATGAAATTAATAAGGTCTAAGGTTAGATCTAAAATAAGGCAATGAAAACTTTCTAGAGTAGGGACAAATTTTTAATATATGCTAATTATATATTTCTTTTCTAAAAAATTTCTAGCAAGAATTATTCTAGAAAGGATTTTGTGTTATTTTGATAAAAAAAATTTTTTTCCAAAAAAATTTCCCTTTGAGGGAAATTTTCAATTTTGAAGCAAAAGTGTATTTTTTAAAAATTTCTTGTGTTAATTTTGTAAAAATGTTAATTTGGACCAAATTTAGAAATTTCCCTTTTGGGGAAATTTTTTAAAACAAAGATTTTAGATGATAGCAACTTTTCGATTTTAAAGCAACATTTAAGGTCTTATAAAGCTTTTATTTATTTTTCCCTTTTGGGGGAGATTCAAGGGAATATATGTTTTTAAGCAAATCTTTTGTAAAAATTTAAGCGCAGTACTATTTCAACTGAACATTTCTCATTAAAGAACATTTTTTTAAAGCTTGCTTATTACGCATTTTGTTAAATAATTACTTAATTAATTAATTTAAATAATACGTATTTTCTCTATGTTAAATAATAAATAGTTTAGACAGCATTTTTATTCGTTTTGATAAACATTTTAGTTCCGAGAAAAAGTCCCATGAAAGGAATTTTTCAATTTTAAGACACACATTTATTTCTACACAAGTTTTATGTGTTAATTTTATATAGAGGCATACTTTTGAGCAACAAATTTGCATTTAATAAACAATTTCCAGCTTAGGGGAATTGTTTAATTCTAAATTGTCACAGGCATGGGATATGTTTAATTTTCAAAGCCAAAACCAGAGCTTTCCAAAAACTTCTCTATTTTAGTCTTTTAAGGAAGTTTTTCGTCTCAAAACAGTTTTCATTTTCACAAATTTTCTGTATTAAGCATATTTTACTGACCCTTTTTCTGAGTGTACATCATTAAGTACCAGTACATTAACGTTTTATATATTGTAGCCAAAATATTTATTTAACCTAAATCAAATATTCATTTATATTAAAAATAATAAATTTAATTTTCTGAAACGGCCCACAATCCGATCCCAACACTCTCTTCCCCGTCTTGCTAAATAAAACACAAATTAATCTACCAAAATATTTGAATTTGATTTAACACATGCTTACACAGGGCGTATTTGTTTTCAATTTAGTTTATTCATTTCAATACAGGCCAGCAAAAGAGGGAGGCATAAAATACTGAGAAGACAAAGATTTCATATGCCTTCAGGAAAATATGAGTGTCATGTCATTAATCATATATTTCCGGTTTCGTTAACAAATATTTACATTTTAAATAACTCAAGGGGATAGATATGTGTACCAATTACATCAAAAGGACAATGACACACACACACACACAGCACTGCGTCATAATACAATTACAAAACAAAACACAGATTTGAGTCATACTGATTTTGGTCAATTGATTTGAAGCTATTGGAATTCTGTTTTTTTTTTCGATTATGTTAATGATTTTCGACAAGAGGTAAAATAAAATATCGGACTTCAAAATACGGCAAATGCCTTGGGTGGGTGTTTCAAATGAATTAAAGATTTCGATATGGTCTCATGCCAATACATATTTTGTTTTATTTAAACTTAAAGATAAAAAAGGAAAGTTTTTGAAATGTGCGTAAGCAATATGATGCTTAGAGCCAATTCATCATTGAAATACATTGATATGGTGTGCTGAGGAATTTCCTTAGTTGGCTTTTTGGCTGTATAACAGAGAACTGCAACGAGTGCCGTTTTTTAATGAAGGGAGTTGAACATTCTAATTTGGTAAGGAATTTCTTTAATGGGCTTTTTGGCCGTAAGCCAGAGATCTGCAACCAGTGCCGCTTTTTAATGAAGAGAATTGAAAATTTTAATTTAAGAGCCAGAAATGGGTAGATAAGGAATTTCCTTAATTGTCTTTTTGGTTGTAAATTAGAGAACTGCAACAAGTGTCAATTCTCAGTAAGAATTGAGCGTTTTAGATTTGTTGCCAGAACTTTTAACGTGCTTAAAACTGTAGTTTCGGAAGCTTAGTATGATCTTTTTTAGCTTGCAGCGTTATTTCTTATAGGCAATAAATAACGGTTGTGACACGGTTTTGAGAAAAAAAAAAACAAAGTATCAAAAAAGGGAAATTTTGTGTAGCTCTAAATTTTGTACAAATTAATATTCTTACAAAATTAATACAAAAATGTTATTAAAAATACACTTACAAATGCGGTTCGATTTCAGTTGTCCGGAATTCACCAGTCTATGTGCGTGTCTCTGGCTCTTTAGGGCTCTCCAGTAGTCGACAGGTCTTTACTCCTCCCATTGACAGAACATGTTGCCCCTAAAACTATTGCTAAGCCCTCAAAATGGTTTAGCATGTATAAAGAACCTTGCTGCAGCTCTTTAGGCCAAGCAGTCCTTTCCCCGTTGGCCCCATGTCTTTCGTGGTCCGGTATCCATATGAGAATTTTAAAAAGTGAAATTTTACTCCAATGAACAGCTACTGGGTATTTTTAATTATTACAGCTAGTTAGAGTTGTGCAGACAGATAAAAAAAGTCGAAAGTGCTTCATTTTGAGGAATTTTAACCACTCGTGGGATGCAATTGTCTTGTACACTATAAGGACGTATTTTTTGTGATGTTTAATCGTAATAGGTGAGCGCATGCTTTATTTTTTTATTGGCTTATTTAAAAAAATATTCCATTTTTATTTTTTATTTGCCAAATGAGATCTCAATAAATATGAGTCCACCAAAGTAAACATTCGTTATAGGTCTTATTGTGATTATTGTATCGTCTTTTTGCAATACGTTTTGCAATATTGAAGAGGTTGCGTTAAATGTTGTTAAAGAGACAAATTAGCGCAAGTCAATCCTGACCCAGCTTGGCAAAAATAAATGTTCTGTTTTCATGTCATATTTTTTTGCTTAATCTCTTCTTTCTTTCACCCACCAATCTCACTTTCCTATTTTCCCAGTTCCAGTACAACGCAATGCATATATTACTGGTCATCCCCTGAGTACTGGTTCCAGTATAAAACGAAAAACATCAATTAAAAAATTTGTTGTATTAATTCAAATTTGTTTGATTAGAATTTACTCCACGGTTGGGTAAACATCCACGCATGGTTTAATAGATTACGGTATGCCTGTGCAGACCCCTGATATGCACTTTCAAAATGCCCGCACATATTTAGGAGGGGCTTTTGTTCCTTTTCGCCATTACCATGCTTGCATTAGCAAAAAAAAAGGTTGTTTTATGTCATGTCTTACTGTTACTGTTGACCCTCTCGCCCTTAATTCTAAGACCTTTGGCGCCAAAGACTTTTACTATACGTTTTTCACACTTCTACTACAAATGAGAAATGAATTAAACATGTGTTTACTGTTTATTTAGTTTGGTGGAAAAAAAAAGTTTGATGAAAGAGAAAATTCTATTTACTGCCTTGATAAGTGCTCTTTTTACACCATTTTTCCTGTAACTAAAAGCAAATACTTTTTTTTTTTAATTTCAGGGGGATGCCAGCGAACAGCTAAAAGCAAAGTTGTTAAGCAACTACTTTATATAACAACTTTAGGCATTTGCTAATGAAATACTGCTGGTATTAAATCTTTGTTTTTTTTGCTACTTTAGCACACTTGCAAAATTAAGTTAATTCAGCAACACAAGAATTGTGTTAATTTTGTTATGAGCCACTTTTTGAGCTCGGCACTAAGGGCTTAATTAAGTGTAATGTTTATCTGCAGAGAAGACAGATATTCTGTGACAACCGAACTAGTTCTTCTCCAAAATATTTCCGTTTTCAAATTTTGTGCGCACTTAATATTTTAGAAAACACAGTAGAAACAAGTCATATACCGCGGGGGGTTTTCTACGCAGTTCTGTGGTGTGCAATATTTGTCAAATGACAACTTTCAGACGAACATTTTGACCAATCTGCGCCAAGAAATTCGCCTTATTTTCTTTGTGTCAAATTTCAATGTTGTTTCGTTTTCAATTTTCAATTCAAACGACAACGCGCCCCATAGCGCGCCCCATAGCGCGCCCCATAGCGCGTTGTCGTTTGACCAGCGGTGTACTCGAAAAAAATGGCCCGATAATTCTTCCAGCGTGATGCAGTCACTTTGAGCGAATGGAATGGCTCCTCGTGCCTCATTCGTGAATTTACGGTGCCCCATAAGGGATAGATTTGCCTATGCCCGTACCCGCTGAGGTGGAAATGAGCCTCGTTGCGCATTATGATTTTGATCGAAAAATCGTTCACTTCGCCATGGACACGATTTTTCTGCGTTCTTTGGCAGTGTATTGCTTGTTTACTTTTATTCTACAGCTGTCTAGTTTAAAAATCTAAAAACAGATTTGACATTGGTCATCATTATCAAAAAAGAAAAGAGCAAATTCCAATAGGGTGATTTCTTTTCGCTCACCTGTTATGTATTTGGGTACTGACGAACGTACAGTGGGGTCAATGCTAAAAAAAACCTGCAACTTCTAAGCTAGTGTATGGATTTTTGAGGAATTAAGAAAGAGTTATATCTTTAGTATCATTTTCTGTTTTAACTAAGTAACCAAACAGAGGCGGGGCCATGGGGGCTGAAAATTGTCGATTTCGAGTCTGCAAAACATTCTGCATATGTATAACTTTTGTATACATATGCTGATGGAGTTTCATGATTTTGATCTTTTCCGATTTCGCTTATCAGGACAAAACAAAAGTGTGTAAAAAGGTTTTGATATCTTTTACAGTTTAAGAGAGATTTGCTTACAATATTCTTTTTTCATATTTTTGCCACGACAAACAAACTTTTTTAATTTAAAACCCACCAATTGATTTTTTTTATAAAGATTGTAAAAATTTTGAGCGCAAGTGACATAATGCCCAAAGCAAAATTAAGAGCGTGCGTGCCATGAGCAAAAAAAGAAAAAAAAAACACGCGCATCTCTAGTATGTATATACATATATTTTGTTTGAAGCGCCGAAAGTGGTGAAATACTTTGCGGTATTTTTATTTTTTATTTTTTAGTCCCTCCTTTTTCCTTTTCATATTTCATAAAGTTGTTTATCGTTCGCTAATATTCTGCATTTGTAAAAAGCAAAAAAATTAACAACAACAAAAAAAACAGTTGTCTTTATTTAACAACAAACTTTTCATGGTTTTATTAAGATGTTTTAAATTAGTTGCTAAAACTGCTAGAGGGGATGAAAAACTGTTGCTTTATTGTTGGCGATAGTGAAAATGACACTTTTTTAAAGCAGCCACAACTGGTTGTGAAAAGAAAAACACCAGCTACAAGAATAAAGTTCAGCATCAGCTGAAAAGGAGACAGATTTTCATAACACTGAACAGATTATTTTGGTAATGGAAAGTTAAAAATAGTTTATAATGAAACTTTGATAACTTTTTATGGCCAATAAAATACCTGCTTCCAACTTTTGCATGAAATAATAAAACTTTGTTAAGCTGATATTCCTTAACAGTTGAATGAATAAATGATGTTGTAGTCGGTTGGCTGGAAAACGAAATCTTAGAGTGTAGTAAACAAAATGATTTCCTCTTTCTGTTCTTTTGACTTTTGGGATTTGTCAACAAATTAAAGTCACTTTGAGGCTAAAAAATTGCTTTAACATTTATTTTTCTACCAAGTTAAGCTCTATGGAATAGTTTGATCACGGTGTACGTTAAGTTTAATTAAAATCGTAAAAGTTTCATAACTTTTAATTGCTTTAACATCTCTATTTAACAGACTGCAAATGGTTGACTTAAAATAAATCTAAGAGGATAGATTGGAAAATGGTATACTAACGAAGAGTTTGTTTGGCAAAGATGACAAAAAAAAATGTGTTCAGACACATTTGCTGATTTAACAGCAATGCAGAAGAAAGAGAAATAAAAACCATTTTTTATTTGCTATAAAAATTTGCTATAAAAATTTAAAAACATTTTGAGATTTGCTGTTGGCATGTTCCCCAGCTAATAAGTCTTTAAGTTTACATTTCTTGCATTTCTTTAAAACGATGTTCACTATACTTTTTTCACCACAGAAAGATCGTTCTCAATTTTGAGAACATTAAGATCGCACCAAACGATATTCACCTTCAAAGCTATTTTTTTGCTTTCAAGAGGGTCATATGGCTAAAATTAAATTCAATATTTTCAAAATTAAATTCAATATATGTATATGTATTATTTTTTATATTAAAAATAATAAATATAAACATAAGTTATCTTATTTATTGATTTAAGATAATTAGCACCCAATAGGTAAGTTCAATTACTTGTTGTCACCTTGTGACAGGTGTAATAAAATTGGGATATTAAAAAAAAAATAAGATCAAACAAGTGACTGGTAGGTAATTGACAATTGTTTTTATTTTATTTTATTTGATTTGATTTTTTTTTTAGTTTATATTACTTTATTTTGTGAAGTTAATTAATTTTTATTATTCGAAATTTTTCTTATATAATTATTTTTGTATTTTTTATATAATTATTTCTGTATTAAGTTTATCAGGCTCAAGTTCTTTTTATATTTATATGATATTAATTAAATTAGACAAAGAAAACATCAAAGACGGGTGCTGACGAGAAAGTGTGGCGGCTTCGAAACAACTAGTTGTCCACCCTGCTAAATGTCTTTGATGTTTTCTTTGTCTAATTTAATTAATATCAATCACAAAAATAATATAGAAAGAACTTGAGCCTGATAAACTTAATACAGAAATAATTATATAGAAACCTTGCGGCACGAGTCAGTTTCGTATTGGGCTGAATTTATTTGAACATATTTTGAACAGTAATTTCATTTCGCAAAAATCTTCTTTAACACTAATTTTTCTATTAAATAATTAAAAGAATTCCTTTCGGTATAATTTAACGAAAAACCAAATGAGTATTTCATTCGTTATGCAAATATCCCAATTTCTACATTTTATGTTTCTAAAAATTGTTAACACGAGCGTAGCGTTATTTTCAGCAGACACATAAACGTTCAATAACATCTCTAATGTCACCAACATTAACATCAGTAACAGCATCAGTATCATCATCATTAGTGTCACTCTCATAATTATGTTTAAAATTATTGAACTAATTTCGAATCGACACCATTTTATAGCAGTTTATTTGACGCGAGTTTATTAACATTGTGCAAATTTTTGTGGATGAAAAAGTGAAGAAAATTATTTAAGAACACCACTGATATCGAAATGGAAATAATTATACACAACAAAGCAAATGTTTGTATATAAACCATCCTACCAGAGAGCTGCAACTACAAGCATGTTGGAGGTTTGAGCAAAAGCTTTCATCTGCGAGTTTTTTTTTTTTTTTACATACCATAAAACAATATTAAGCAGCATTTTTCATGGAAAAGGGGAAAACAGTTTTAGAACCTGCAAACCATTATATATTACGAGGTGGGATAAAATAAATATACAGTTATCTGACAAAATATAAATACAGAATAAATAAAGAATAGGGATTCTTCTTGATTCATTCAACAAATTAATTAGACAGACTGACAAAGGGAATAAAATTATCACATAACTTTTATAGTGACTCATTTTATATATGTATGTATTTATGTACGTATGGACTTCAAACTCATCACTGTGCATGATGTTGTTAAAAATATAAAGAAGATACAAACACTGCTGCGCCAACACGTTTCTGTAATAATTTTTTGATTGTAACACATTAGTGTTATTATTTTTGTCATCACTTTTATTTGCCACAGTAAAAAAGCAATAAAAATGAAATTAAAAGGATAGAAAAGAAAACGGTTGTCAGAGATGAAGTACAGCAAAGAGTTGTATGTATTTTTGGAGAGAATTTTCTAATTTATTTATATTTTATGAAGCAAACTTGCAAAGTTTATCTCTTTAGTATCAGCTAATAATAGTGTTTACTTTGATGCACAAAAACGGTGCTCTTGAGAGAAAGTACACTTTTATTTAATGCAGTACAGTCGAAAGATACATATATTTCCTTTTTATTATTTAATGTTACTGTGGATTTTTTTCCGTGCAACAAGGCATCGTTTTAAGGAGCATTTACAAAAAATTTTAACAAAATTAAAATGGAGTTTTAGTTTAAATGTTTCATACAAAACTTTATTAACTCACTCAAGTGTAGACACACCTGACACAGGTTCTGTATGAAAATGTAAATAGAGACAAACATTATTTCATATAGAATTTGACATTTGTCCCAACAAAATTTTGTCAAGTGTAGACGTTATGGTAATTATATTTCTTATGAATATTTTGAACTAAAACTCAATTCAATTTTATTCAAGCTTTTTGTGTAGACATTAAGAGATATACTTTTTACTTTCTAACTGGCTTATTTATCAAAAAAAAGTTATTTGTGTGTTAAATGTTTATTTGTTAAATATTCTATAAAAATTGGTCAAATAATATAAAATATTATTGAAATGAAAATGATACATTTTTTTTCAAGCTTGAGGTCCAAAACATTTTCGTTTTTAAAATGAAACGATCGAAAAATCTACAATTATTCATAAAATATGTGTTTATAAGTAGAACCTCATTGGGGAAACAGCACAAATGTAGTTACTAATAGCTGCCCATTGAAAAAACGTAACCACTATTTTTTTTTGGTTGAACTTAATTTCGAGAAAATACATGCACATTAGCAACTGAAATGCATTTAAATTTACACGCATAAGACAGCAAATATTCAAGTTAAGAAAAAAGGACTGAAACCCAAAAAAAAAAAAAACTAAACGCCAACATATTTTAAGGTTATGCCAACATAACCTAATTTAATATATTGAAGATATTTGTGGTTGTTCTAAGAACTTTTTGTTGAAGCAAATTCTAAGGAAGCAAAATCAAACAAAGGCCGCTTAAAGAAACGTACAATTATAAGTCATATACTGAGACTATTTAAAGTATAATTGATACTTAAAAATAGCTGAGCCTCGCGGCGGGTCCGGGGGCGTCATTATCACTGATATCATAGCCACAAAAATACAAAAATTAATTACAAATCAATTGCATAAAAAATATACTCCAATCAACAGAAAAGCACTGAAAGTCGATCACTAGATTAATCACAGACATTCAGTAATGAAGAGTTCAGGTTGTAGGATGGCTGAGAACTGCTGCTTAAAAGCAGTACACAATGGGTCATGATCTAGGTTCGAAGCAATTTGGGTGCTGATAAGCATCGTGGTGGATGTGAAACAGCTGTGATATGTTCCCCAGCCAATTTATTTTTCTTGTTTTCTTTAAAAATGTTGATCACTACAATTTGATCATGAGAACAAAAATCGTTTTCAAATCGAAGTGAAGCCTGATAAAGCAACTAACATATCCACATAATTGAGGTTGAGAAAACATAACCTTACTCTTGTGAAACTTATTCCAATGAAGGGAAAGCTTTTCACCACAACTAATGGGATAAGGTCAGTTCATTCTTAATACCAAAAAGCGCATTTTAGAAGTGCTTCGAGAATGCCAAAAAGAGAGAGCTGGCATGAGTGCATCATACCTGAGAATCTAAATAAATAAACACTTAAAAACAAAAAATTCAAAATAATCATTTATTTTGAATAAACGTCGTTTATGAATTTTTGGCTGTTTGCTTCCATATACTATTTGGATAAAAAGAAAGCGCTTAACAAGAGAGTAGTGGTCACATTATTTGCCCCCAGGGTGGTATCTTTAGTTGTAACTTGTAAGAAACTTAGCTGAGTTCATTATGAAATGCCCTTTGTAGGATAGTGTGCAATAACACGTGTGATGGTTACTTCACTAAATATCTACTGTTCCTTTAATTTTACTGTTGTGTGTTTTTTCAAAGTTTGAGTAATTGACTTTTGTCTCAATGTCAGCTTATTTTAAGGCACAATTTTTTTTTCACTTTTGCAGAGATATAAAATTATATACATATGTATAATTGTTTATAAAAGTATATTTAAGTTAAGGCCAACCTATTGAAACACATATATATTCCTCAAAACTACAATACGAAAATGCGTAGGGTATTTGGTCTCACAACGTTTAGCCTAAGACATGCATACATTACAGACTAGGAAAGAGTTTGATTATCTTTTCTTGATAGACGAAATGTTATCTTTCAAAATGTTTTTTTTTTTTTTTTTTTTCATAGAAATCAATATGAAAATTATTACATTAAGTCTTAAATAAAAAGGTAAAATATATGAATTATGATTCTCTTCTTATTTTCGACGTTTCCTTTTTCATGTCTGTCTGGGGAAGACATTATGTTATTGTCTGCAATAAAATGTCTGGCAGTCGCCCACATTATTCTTGCATCTGAATTCCCAACTCATAAATTAATGCTCTTCTAGCTGGGGATTTGTTTTTTTTTTTTTGGATTTTGTGTTCATTGATTTCCTTCTATTCAAGGAGACTTGTTAAATATTTAAACAGTTTGGCTGTAATTTTTTCGATTTACTGAAGGAGACTGAGAGTAGTGATTTGAGTGGTGATGTGATGTCTGGCTTATATGTGTAAAAGCAGGATTCATTTGCTGAGAAGCCGAGGAAGTTTTGTGCTTTCAACTAAGTTTTGTAAGAATTTAATGAATATTAATTGAGATTTTTTCTTTTTCTTATGAACAATTTTTATTTGCAGAAAAAATGTTTTTAAATTAATTAATATTTCGATACTGTTGTAAAGGGAATAAAACTGGGGGGTAACTGTGTAACTCGATTCGAAGGAAAAAATATTCGAGTTCGTACAAATGATACTGTGTAATACGATTTTCGTAGTTTTTGTTTCGAAAGTGCGGACAAGTTTTTTTCCCTTTCGAAAATTAAATTTCCCTTTTCGTAAATGCAACTGTGTATTACGAAGACGGACGTTATTGTGGTTTAAAATGATAGGAAATTGTTCGAAAGCCATTTTGGTAGTGACAATTGTGAAAATGTAAGTATTTTTAAAAAAAATTTTATTTTTGTAAATGTATTTTTTTATAATGTTTAATACATTTTTATTATTATTTTTAAGGAGTACTCCCAAAAAGTGTATGTATAAAAATAAAAAGCAATATGAGGAAATGGTGGAATATATGACAAGGCATCCATCAGAAGACTCCAACACAATATGTTTGGCACACAGAATTTTCTCAATAGCATTACATACTACTTCCGACAAGCATTCCGACATCGATTGTTGGGAAATTCCTAAATGTCTGTCTTGCCCTAGTTGGTGTTGGTACCCACCTTGAGCCAAAAATTTTAAAGCAGCTGCTAATTTTAGTGTGGGTGTAATGGCAGTAGACCTTTTTGGAGATTTTAATTCGCCCTCAATGCTTTTAAGAACATAGTAGAACGCATCCTTACTGAGCCAGAAGTTTTTTTTACAAAACTAAAAGTAAAAATTTGTTAAAATTTGCGAAATAACAATATAAGCGTATGGTTATTTACCTTTTATTGGAAATTTCCATTATATTTGAAGAGTCTCTAATTAATTTTCTTTGGATTCTTTCAGGCACCGTGTCATCTTTTTCATCGAACCACAAGGAAACACAATCCATATTATTCAATGTTAAAAAATATTTAAAAATTTGTGTGTCAAACAGCAGTGCTACCAACATTTTCACAAGTTTTTCCCTTATGTTTGTGAATACAACTATGTGTTCGTTTCGAACGATTTACACAGTACGGATTGCCTTTCGATTCGGAAATTTTTTTCGAAAGATTTTACTTTTCGAATCGAATACACAGTAACCCTCCTGGGCTTATTGTCTTGACGTATGATTAATATTTGATTATAATATTTTATGCTACATTATTCATACGCGCAACAACACAGCTTCTCTGATTGAAGGGCAGGGAAAAAAACTGGTTCAAAATAGCAGGCATAGTGGTATGATAAGTAGCAAAAAAAATAATACCTCTTTTTGATTGCGTAGTATAAAAACATGTTCGTTCAAGTTAACTTCGTCACTTCAGGCTCTTATTCAATTTTTGTACGGTGCAATAAACCTCTCAAATTTTCCACACCAAAATTTGTCTGTATAAAAAAAAATAAAATTGTCTCGTACAATTTTTGTTCTTATTAATGCCGCCGGCATATAGACGGCTGAAAACACAGAAATTTCAGCCATCTATAGTTTTTTTGATACAGACTAATTTTGCTGTGGAAAATTTGAGAGGTTTATTGCACAGTACAAAAATTGATTAAGAGCCTGAAGCGACGAAGTTAACTTGACCGAACATGTTTTTATACTACACAATCAAAAAGAGGTTTTATTTTTGCTACTTATCGTGCCACTATGCCTGCTATTTTGAACCAGTTTTAGTGCCATTTTAAAATTGCCCTTCGTTGATGTTAATCAACTTATCAGTAGACTAGAAAAATCTTAAAAGAAAGAATGTTTGAAGCCCAACTACTTATTCCAAAATTCCCATTAACAAAATGAGAATTAGATATGTTTAAACAACTTTTAATACAGAACAAAATTTAAATTTCTTTAAATTAAATACATTAATTACAGTGTTTGATTAATTTTGGTGTCACATTCCTATTAATATTTGTTTCCCTAACAATGATTAACTGCTAAACAAAACCATCGAAAAACAATTATTTCAAGCCATATTAAATCCTCTTTTGTAAGATTCATTTCTAGCACTTGTTACGCATAGCGCTTTCAATAAAAGTATTTGCTTCTTGTTCTAGATTGTAGGTCTTTTGACTAAGAGAATATTTTCACCTTCCTGAAACGGTTTAAATGCGCGACACCATTTTTAGTTTTCTTATTTCCTTTTATCTAAATCCAACCTTGACAGTGTGCTGTGAGAGCAAAAAACAAAACCAAAAACCACAAGCAAAAGTAGGTTGGCTTTTGTGGCATAAAATTGCCTGTATCTAATGCGGTCTGGCATGTGGTTTGAAATCAAGGTAGCATTTCATTGCAAATTGTTGGATTAATTTAAATGCAAGGTGAATTCCTGCATAATTTAAGCTCAAGACAACAAGAAGTAAAATGCAGAATAAATGTTTAACATTTTACTTTTTGGTAAACAAAGATTTCAAAAAGTTAAATGCATTCATATTGAGCTTAGGGTAGTGCAACTTTTTTTTGTACGTACAAAAATTGTATAGTAAGTAAATTAAATGCAGCAAGTGGCCCATATGTCAATGTTATACATGCAAAACTATGAACGAGCAAAATCATCTACAATTTTAGTACAAAATGTTACTGAATATGTTGCAGAAAATAAAACGGCATAAGAAGCAAATAAATAATTTTATTAAAATAATCATTTTGCTTTTCATAAAATACGGGAATAAATAAATAATTTTTTTTAATGTTTTGCCAGCACTTAAAAAATTTTTTTTTCATAACAACACAGATACACATACCTATATCTAATTGCATTTAAAGTACTACTGGGAAGGCTTGATGGCTCAGACAGAGCCTGCATGTAGCGTTCCCGCTTATTGAGGATATTCATCTTCATCATCGTCATCGTATTTTTCTATGGTGTAAACAAGATCTTCTTTTAAATAATTCCTTTCGTTTTTCTTGACAAACACAAAGTAGTGGACAGTATCTCCTACACGTAATTTCATATTAGAAATTTTACATGTCCATCGTCCGTATACATCAGGCTTGAAAATAGTCCTCCAAGCATGTTTGTTGAGTTGTAAATTTAGTAGGACACTGAAAACCACAAATTCAATGCCATCATCATGTGGTATGGACAGTTCAAGGCGTTTGCGATAAGCTTGCACCATGGGATTGGGTATTCTGTATGGTGACGTCTCGGCAAGACCAGAGGGACCAGATGTTGCAGGCTCGTTTGTCATGGGTTCCTCCAAAATTTTGGAAACGGTGTTGAAGTAGACATGAACATGACGAACTCCATATTTTCTTACAGAGAGCCAGAACCTGAATACGTCACCAATTTTTGGTGCCACACCCACACTTCGATATGTCCAAAGTCTAGTTTGTTCCGAGAACGTGAATGGACGCCAGCAGGGGTCACAAATAGTTGATGTAAATTTGCCAGAAAACCAGATACGTTGTATGTGTTTTTGATGTGGTACGGATACTTCGAAGCCATTGCGATAAACTGTAACTGTCGGCTCAACTATTTTTTCTGCCCATAAACTTTGTAGTAGACAGAACACTGTCACGGAAAACTCAATAGAACGGATCATATTAATTGAGCTGCTTTGTGACAGCTGACGTGTAAATAAACTCTGAAAAACGTGTGCTAATTTTTGGCTTTTTATATGGTTTTTACATTGATTTAGTTTTGCCATTTGTTGCCTTGTTGTTAATATTTATTAAAAGATTTTCTCCTCTCCTACACAAAGCACAAAATTACGGCTCATAACTTTCCTTATCTAAGTAAACACAAGTTAATTTTTATATACAGAGTGTCTCGTAACGTGGCGTGCAAACGAAAACTGGTGGTGACAGCTCCCAGAAGAATTATAAGAGAAATACAAATGTTAATACACTATCACAGTTCAATAAAATTATAATTTCAGTAAAACGTTAGCAAATACCGCTTGGCACGTCGTAAATGTTCAAGTTGTTTCAAATAAATGAGCATCTGGATCTCAATGATGCAAACCAGAACATGTATGAAAAAACCTCTCATACAAAGAGCAAATAATCCATAAAAGAGACTGCAAAAGGATCATTGCTTTGATTAATGTTAGTCAAGTGTACAAACAGAAAGTAAAATTGCGTGAGCTTTGGTTGCCGAGTGGTTAAGGCGGCTGTGCCGAAATTATGAAATTTGACACGTCTAGAGTTTATGAAGAGTGCTGATGAAGGGTGTTTGCTGCCCAGAAACAGCCAGTTGTCCACCTAGCTATACAAATTTTACATTTCCTTACTTAATTAATATTGATTAGAAAGTGACAAACTAAGGGTTGAACTTGAGCAGGAAAAAGTAATTTAATAGAAAAAAAGCCTTGTCATGTTGCTTAGAATATATTGCCATATTGAAAAAAAAAAAAAAAAAATCAAGAAATACTTAAATTTATAACTCATACTCAATTATGATTTTGAAAAAAAAAAAAAAAATTATTTTATATATTTATTTGAGCTTAAGGCCTTTTTATTAGAGAATTTGAGTATTTTGAATATTTTTGTCAATATTTCGCTCTCCTTCGGTTGGTTTCTTCAGGACAATAACAATGAAAAATGTTTTAATTGGTTTCTTGAAAAAAAACCCATCAAACATTTTTCATTATTATTGTCCTGAAGAGCGAAATATTGACAAAAATACTCAAAATACTCAAATTCTGTAATAAAACGGCCTTAAGCTCAAATAAATATATAAAATATTTTTTTTGTTTGTTTCAAAATCATAATTGAATATGAGTTATAAATGTAGTTCTTGATTTTTTTATTTTATAGCTTTCAGCGTTGCCATAACAATGATTTTTTTATTATTTTGATTTTCCCATATTAATTGGGTAATTTCATTTGAAAATACGTTAAGGCATTAATTTTTTTTTTTAGTTTCATTTTTTCGTTTTTCTTTGAAATAATGGGCTGCGGAAGTTATTTTTCCCCAATTATTCAGTTTTCTGTTGTTAAAACAGCTACTGACTGCTGTTTTTCGTTTAATTTTATCTAAATGTATCACTAAAATAGTTTATTTCTATTTGAATTGTTTTCTAAATTTTTTTATTATTTAATAATAAAGAAAATAATAGCATTATATGTAATTTTGTGGGCATTTTGGAAAAGAATTTGCGAATGACCACTTTGCTGAGGTGGTAACGCTGGTTTGAAAAAGAAATCATACGTACACGAATGTTTACATCAGTTTCTTCACTTTGCCCTTAAGGAAATGATAGAAACCCTGATGTATGAACCCATAAGACGCATCAAATGGCCGACACTGTTCTTGCAGGGATAAAAACGCACCAGCTCACACGTCGATGCTAGTGCGTGAGTTTTTGGCCAAAAACAAAACCGTTGTCATGCCGTATTCACCGAACTTGGACTCCGCTGACATTTTCCTCTTCCCAAAACGGAAGACACCGATGAAAAAAGAAAGCGTTTTGCTACGATTGAGGAGATAAAAGAAAACTCGAAAGCGTAGCTGTTGGCGATATCATAAAAGCGCGTTTCAGCAATGTTTCGAGGACTGGAAAAAAAACGCTGGCATTAGTGTATCATCTGAGGGTATGGATTACTTTGAAGGGGATAGGATGATGAATAAATAAATACTTTTTGAAAAAATTTTAAATTACTGCTATTTTTCCATCAGGCCTCGTACATATAAAATAATATAAAATTTTATACAAAAGATTGCAGTTTGTACTTTGGGGAAATTTCTTTCAGCTTGTGCTAACTGTTTTGTTTTTGCTTGCAGGGCGATACGGTCTAATGTACAGAGTAATGTGCCTCTAGTCATAAGGCTACAATTTTGGGCAGTCAAGTATTTTCTGTCATTGTTATTGCTGCTTAAAATGCCAACTTGACCTCAAAAAGTCAAGGCTTTTTAAAAGAATTTCCTCCAAATAAATCGGACAGACAGACAGATGTTTAGGTCAGCATTCTCTTGTTGTACGTGAGTGTGAAAAATTCTTGCTTTTATTTAGAACTTTTTTGTTTTTATAAACTGAAAAAAAACAATATCCCCAGTTTTTATTACGCCCACTTCAAGTGCTAATTAGTTGTGATAGGACTATGTTGCAGTAAGGTAACGATATCTCATAAAGAGATAATTCATATGTTGTTTGTTTGTTTGTTTCTAAACTTGATTATACTGAGATAAGACAATGAAATTCCACGTATTTTTTAAATTTGTTTTTAAATAGAAATAGATTGCACAACTTTATTGTCATATTTTTGTTTACATTTAAAAATAATTGGAAATCTCATTCTTACTTTTTGGCGTTTTTGGAAATACAGTGGTCACCAAATAGTTCACTCAGAATAGACAAGCTTGTTGGGGAACTGAAAAATAAATTCTATATTTGCTATAAAAGTCAAGTGAAATTATATGAGTTAAAGCTTACTGTTTATATGAGTTAAAGTCTTACTGCCGCACTGTGTTGCGGCTAGTGGAAAAGTAATTTTTTTCCGATTATTTTTTTCAGTGTTTTTAATGATGCAATTTTGCAACAGACATTCCTAGTAAACAAAAAACACATAAAGCTTATTTTTATGTTGGCCCGTTGATTTTTAATTGATTTTAGAAGTCAAATATACAAAATTTTCACGAAAAGAGGGGATTTCAGGGTTGTATTCAAAATGATCTCATTTGATTTTGGTGACAGATATTTTGATTCGGAAAAAGAATCTGCCTTTGGACAAGTATCTTCTTTAAAAAAAAGGAATGTTGTTTGAGACATTTTCATATGCACATTTTTTAGAGCGAAAACCCGACTAAAGGTCCATTTTTTTCTTAAAATTTAGGTAATTAGGTAAGCAATATCTAAAAAGTCCCAGAGAGTCCCAGTTCCAAACCACTACAGAAATGTTACATAATTTGTTTTCAACGAACTGTGACAAAATTAGCTGCCCATACCTGCGCTCCTGGGAGTTATAGCGATTTTAGTATATCACTCTCAGTATTTATTCCATAGAAATATAAATATGCCTGTGTTATAAAATAGTATCTTTAAAGTTTTTGGAACGAAGTTCCTTAACGCGGCTTGCTGGTAGTGCAAAATAGTAGAAATCGTCACGAAAGTGTGTGAGCTGTTTATATGTATTGGTTATCTGTCGACAAATAATTGTGTAGGTGTTAACACCTAGTTAGTTGTGAAAACGGCTGCTAGATGTCACAACAAAAAACATCAATATTGAAAAATTTACCAACAGTTGCTTTTCTTCGTTTTGTAGCAGATTGACAAAAAAATACATACAGATTTCACCTTGTATTACATTCGAAGATGAAGAAGAAACATAAGGAACTTCGTTCCTAACGGGGGTCCCCCGACCGCATTTCTTTTTTTTTATTCTACATCTATTCTAGCACTCCACAAAAATGAGCATAACTCTCTTAAAACTGAAGCTATTGACTTCAAACCAGTATCAAATTAAAGCTTTTATTCCCACCTTTCAAATAGTTTTAATTTTATATAAAATTTCAGAGTTATTCAACAAATATCGAAAAATCATGAAAATTTGACGTTTATAATTCTTGTTCGGACCATCCTATAATTTATTTTAAAAACTAATCATATGGTATTTATCAGAAATAAAAGAAGAATTAAAATACATTTTTTTTTAATTTTTCGAAAATTTTTTTTTTATTTTTGACTTTTGTTGAAAATTTCACCGTACTCAACAGTCCAATACTTTATTTACTTAACACACCCCTGCCAGCAAATTGATAGTCGACTACAAATAAAATCGACTTATAGTTCATCCCTGTCGGACATTGAGTAGTCGACTACTAAAATAATTAGCTTTACGTTAACTTTTATGGACTAGCTTCAAATTAGCTACAATACAATCGATTTGTAATTCACTTTTTGTGTACTGGCTATAGGCTAGCTAAAACGTAGTGCAGAGTTAACCCAAAATTCAAATAACAACATACACACATACACGGTAAATAAGTCTTTAATTAAATTGCCTATTGTCGCATTCGTTTTAATGTTGCAATGGCTGAGTGGGTTAAGTTGGCTGCTCACCAGTCTTGAGGCTTAAGGCCGTGTCAGATAAAACTTTGTTGCTTTGCGTGACATTTATAACTTTGAAAGAAAAGCGTAAAACAAAGGTTTGTATGTCACAATAAAAACTTTGACAAGACCCGCTTGTTTGTTTATCAATAAAATATTGAATATATAAAATATTTTATTTATGTACTTATTTGTAGTTTTGTTCATTATATTTTTCAAATGAATTTATTCATTAAATTTATAAAATTTATTTATTTATTTGGAATTTTTTTTTGATTTCTGTTGACGCCGAGAAAAAATACAAGCAAATGAGAGCAGCTAATTGTCAAAGCGAGCGAAAAGATGAAAGATGCCCAACTTTTTGCTTTGCTTTGCGTCAAATAAAATTGATGTGACAAGTGCCATATAAACATGTACATTTATCTTAAATGTCAAAGCGTGTATGTAACGCAACGCGAAGCAAAATTTTTATCTGACACGGCCTTTAGTGGTTCGATTCCCACCAGAGGCTAACAAAAAAAAAAGCAAAAAAAAAAACTAGGATGAAATTTAATTTAATAAAATAAGATATTACCACCGAAAAATTTAAAATCAGCCTTGAGTTGTACATATTTTTCTGTGTGTACTGACTTTTAAGTAGCTAACTTTAAGTTAGTTGAAAAGTAATGCAACGTCGGACAATTGACTACCTCCTAGGACATCGTAATGTTAAAATAGTCAGTCATCTCCATTAAAAATAATCTAAGTGTCAACCTATCGAATCGAATCGAATCGAATCAAAAGCTTGAAGAAATATGGTTATTGAGCGAGAAAAATAAAGAATTAATAATGGCATGTGTGTGTGTGTGTGTATATTTTGATAATGACAATTGGCTGGCAAATTTTTGATACATAGAACATTTTACATGCGTGTAAACTGACAATTTTCGTTGGTAGCTAAATTTATTGTCAGGCAATTGTCTGACAATGAAATTGTACGATTTTCTTGCAGCAATTATCTGAACTGATAATTTTCTTAATGCTGACAATTTTGTATTTCCAGTAGATTGCCAGCACGTTGTTGGATCTTACAATATTGTAAGATCTGACAATCCTCTATACAAAGCTTTAGTAGCAGAGAAAATTCCCTGTTGGACATTGAGTAATCACCTACTAAAATAGTTAATTTTTATGTATTAGCTTCAAGTTAAGTACTATGCAATCGATTTGTAACTCACATGTTATGGACTGACTATAAGCTAACTGAAAAAAGTAATGCACCGTTGATCCAGCTTTGCAATAATCGATTTGTAATTCACATTTTATGGTCTGACTGGGAGTTAAATGAAATGTAATGCAGAGTTGACCCAGCTTGGAAATAATAATGCAATCGATTTGTAATTCACATTTTATGGACTGACTGTGAAGTGAAGTGTTAACACTTACATGGTTAACACTTTATTTAAATCGCTTGTTATCGCATTTGCTCTTATTGTTTTAATGGCTGAGTAGGCATGGTGGCAGCTCCACAATCAATGAGTGTTTACGGTTCGAATCCAGTCAGGAACTGACAAAAAAACTTACCAGTACAAATATAAACACCGGTATTCATAAAAAATAAAAAATTGTTGAAACACATTTTACAACAATTTTTTCATATAATGATGTTGATGGCTCTGGACATATTCGCTGCATTTTGATTAAACGATGCCACTTGGCCTGTGGTGACACCACTCATCTTCTACCATCCCCAAACACTACATGACAACGTGAGCAAATGGTGTCTGCTCCCTGCCTGTACGAGCAAACAAACATCTGCCCCTATAGATTTTTCGTTGAACGACATAAATTTTATTTTACGAAACTGGCACCCCATTGACTTTTCTCCAAATGTGTGTTTTTGGCTTCCGTTTGTGCGTTTTTTTTTTGCTTTCTAACTTTCTTCATTATCCTTGGCCGAGTTAATGTTTTCAAGTTGGCATTTGATTGGCGCATTAAAACGGAATATGAGTGCTGCAAATGAAAGGTTACAGCAAAAAATACTTAAAATTGAGTTATTTGTGCTGTAACTGATACTGTCAGTTATCTTTTGCACAGAGATATTCTCTTATTAGATTTGCAGCACAAAGTATTTTAGTTTTTTTTTTTTTTTTGGTTTGCTCTGCAAAACTAATACGGGTGCCCTCACACATGCATACATTACATACATATTCACATTTATATTTTTTATAAACTTCGTTTTCATTTGCTTATCTCATGTGTGTTTTTGCTGTCAGCAATTTGTGTGTGAAGTCAAAAACAGCTTTCCTCCTTTTTTTTTTGTTGTGAATTATTTTGATGTTACTTGTCTGGTGTTCATTGTTTGGGGTTCTAGCATGGGAAAGAGGTTGAATCAATACTTTTATAATTGTTGCAAAATATCTGTGAGTTTTAGGAAGAACAAAGAAAAATGTATATATATATATATATATATATATATATATATATATATATATATATATATATATATATATATATATATATATATATATATATATATATATATATATATATATATATATATATGATTTAATGTTTGCATGAAAATAACTGGCATAACTGCCAGACATTTAAGTTTCGTTGAAAAGAGGTTCAATGTTTTTTTTCGGCTGTCAGAAAAAGTGTTATTCTGATTGATGGTGAAATGAAAATTAATGTCAGAACCTTTTTGGTACTTGGAAAAGGAAAGGATGTAAAGAATTTTGTTTTTAATATCAAAAAAAAAAAAAAAAGATGCTTAATACCATCCATCGTATGCACCACAAAACATAAAGTCACATTTTGGACTTTCATTAAAAGGTTAAGAATTTACAACAAAAACATTTTACAGTATTTATCGGATATAAGAAACTTGAAAAATCCACGAAAAAAGTTTCTTATAAGTGTTTCTTTCTTATATACAATTATTTTATATAAGAAACTTATTTCTTATATAAGTAGCTATGGCCATAAGGCATTTGTTTTTCATATGAATATACGAGTTTTTTTACCTTTTTATGTATATACGTAGATGTATGTATGTAAATAGAAAAATAAAACAAATCAAATTTTATTTTACTAACCCCTTTAGTAAATATGTAGATATAAAAAACTAGACAACTTCAATTTGAAAAAAAAATTATATGTAGTAAATACATGTACATACATAATTCATTTTGTACTATTTATTTATTTACGAGGCAAGAAACAAGAACTTCTCATGAGCACTGAAAGTAAAAAAAAAACGTTGTTGTTGTAAAACTGTCAGAAAACAGAGTTGTCCATGCAAACTACATAAATTCAGTGTTGCCCTTGAAAGTTTCTTATATAAATTCTTTTTCTATACATTTTGTGGTTTTGGTGTTCAAGAAAAATGTTCTTTTATCAGTTTTTTTCCTATAAGCGTTTTTCTTATATGAAACTTTTTTGTTAGAAAAAATACTAAAAAGATATGGTTTCTTATAAGCGTTTTGTTCTTATATGAGATGTTCTTATATCCGATAAATACTGTATTCGGCAAAGCCAACTTGTACCATACAGGCTTACATATTAGTTTATTGCAGGAATACTGCTCGTTGGGTGTATGATAGACATATTGTAATGGCACATTGCCAGTAAATGCAATAGAACAAAAGCTTTGTGTTCTTCTCTGCACAGGTAACATTTCTCATAGCATTTGTATAAAATCGTGTAAAACAGGGATGTAAAAAAGTGCAGTATCTACAATTCACCTAAAGTAAAGTGTATGGACATGAAATATGGTCTGCCAGTTTTACATGCGATATCTTTAGAAAGGATGAGATACCATCTATGTTTTAAAAAAGAACCCGATTAATACACAGCAAGAAACAGCTGGTTCATACATTTAAGTTTTTTCTACTTGGTTTTAGTACGAAGCAGACTTGAAAATTTTAATTTCAAAACTGCGTACGAAATTCGTGGGCTTAACTGTAACCAGCACTTGTGTGTGCTTGTATCAGTATTGATTTTTTTTTTTAATTTTTAATTGCAACGATGGCTGAATTGGTGGAGTGACTCGACTGGCAGTAGTTGGGTTGCAGATTCAGATCGGCAAAGAGACAATATAGTTTAGAACTTAATATTAAATTGATTAAGTAGAAAGGAATATTTCAGGTACGAATTTGGGATTAGATAGGCATCAGAAACATTGCATCACACTCAAAAACTGTTCAATACTTTCGTACTCAAATCCATCCCAAACAGTGCCAAAGGTTTGATAGTACCAATATTCTTAAATCAAGTATCGCATGATGGTCCAGATGTTGGCTATATTCAATCATAAATCAGCATTGAGTACTTAAGACAAGCACAACGTACCTGATTTAAGGAAAACCATGCTTACCGAACTTGTGACAACGCTGGAGATTGATTTAAGTCAGGCACCGTAACGGTTATGAGTGATATCGAATAAGTTTCTTAATAACTGTTGTTTTGTGGCTTAAATGAAAAAGTCCATCTTAAACAGCTAGGCCCTTATCGATTGATAAACCTCTTTTCGAGTTCTGGGAGGCAAAAAAAAAAAAATACCTTTTCCATATTTGTATAAATTATCAAAAATTGTTCACTGTGTTCCGGCAACCCAGGTAAGTTTTATTTTCTGACGGAAAAAGTAAAACTCCTCAAGTGAGTTTTACATTTGACGGAAAACTAAAACTCTCTTTTTAAGTGTTTCATTCCAACTTTTATTTTTTCGTTGAAAAACTATGGAGTTGAGATTGTTTTCTCAAGATCACCACAGATTTTTAATGAGCTCGTCAATAGGAATTCGTTGGTATATGACACTATGGGCGTTCCTTGACTTTTTGAGTCACTCTTTTGAGTTTTTGGGGTCACATTTTCAGAAATAACTGTTATTTACGGTCCCTGATTTAAGTACAAATGGCTTGAATTGTTTTTTTTTGGCGTATTAGTGAGAGTGACGATACAGCAGTGGGTTGCATCGTCACTGTATTTAACTCTATTCTTTCTGTGTAGGGCTTTTAAAAATACAAAATAATGTATCACCAATAATTAAGAGCCACATTTTAAACTAGCATAATTATTACTTTGAATCGATATAAAACTCTAGTTTTCTAAACATAGAATGATTTAGTTTCTACTACTGCCTAATTCTAATACTTTAATCGTACTCTCAAAGTCAGTTGTTGTTCAAAGTAACACTTTGCACGAGTTTGCAATAGTTGCAAAGCATATTAAACAATTAACAACAACAACAAAATAATAGTAAATAATATACAAAGTTTGTGATGCCAACGAAGCCCAGAGGCTGAGATTTCAAAACTTTGGCTCCTACAGCCTTGAGCATTTTTTTTTTATTATCAACCAACTTTCAAAGCATTATATTACATACATACATGCGTACACACACATCTTTAGGAAAATGATTAGCAAAAAAAATCATTTATTTTTCATGTGCTCAGCTTCATGTCTGTGTGTCAGTACGAGTACAGATACACTGATGTTCTTTAATTATTATGCTTAGGGATCAAATATGTCACGTTTAATATTTGAACTCTGTGTGTCAGTAAACATTCAATTCTGCCCACCACACACACTCACGGAAACTTGCCGCACAGCTCCAATACAGGGATCTTTTAGATAATCAATATACTTATTTAATAGAGTTTGTTGGTAAACAAATAAAACGACAGCAATGTTTATTGAATTTGTTAATTATTAAAAACGTATAAATCATTTTCTTAAATGCTGGTGTCAGTTTTCTTAAGAAACTGAAGGAGCTGAAGGAGCTGTGGGTCAAAGTATGAGAAGAGATTAAGTAGAAAAGAAGAAGAAATCAAAAAATACTTTTCTTAAGATTGGGGTTAAACAAATAGTGGAAAAAAAAAGAAATATGCCTTAAGATATTCTGAGGCAGCTTGATTCGATATTAAAAATATATGAGAAAATTATTAGAAAATAAACAAAAAAATTGTTGAGTTTATTCGATCCTTTTTAGTGTTATACTATATTATTATTCAAGCTGAGACATACTTTCTTCTATTTATTTATTTATTTATTTATTTACCACCATTACGTTCTCCTTTGGATTGATTGTCTCTTCAGATCAGTAATATAATCATAATTTGCCTTCTTCAAAACTCCCTTCATTTATCAAATCTATATATACAATATATATGTATATTTTTTATATAAAATCCAACACAAAACTGCGAAGTCTTTGGCAGGAATTGAACATGCCACATCGGGGACTGTTACTAGGACACTCTACCAATTCATCCATCGCTGTGCTCAACACAGTAATAAATATCAAATATAGACAGTCAGTAATGAAGAGCTCAGGTAGTGAGATGGCTAAGCCCTGCTGCTTAAAAGCAGTATAAAATTGATTATGACCAGGCTTCAAAACAGTACGAGTGCTGATGAGTGACGTGATGGTCGTAAAACGGCCATGGTATGTACGCCCGCCAGTAAATCCTTTAATTTTCTAGTCTTCTTTAAAAAATGTTGATCACTCCAATTTTATCATAAAAAATATTTTTCAATTTGGAGGAAGTAAAATCGAACTCAAGCCCGACAAAATAATTAACAAATGTAAAATATTATTGTTGTTTACAGTGCTTTTGTGTAGCCGAACGATGTTGCGTAAAATCGTGGTTCTGGCACTGTGTGTATAAAATTTATATAAATAAATTTTTTTGTGAAAAATTTAAGCTAAAACGGTTAAAATTAATGCAGTAAAATAGCTAAGAATTGCTGCTTAAAAACCATATGTAATTAATTATGATTAATGATTATGATTCCTGGTGGGCGGGCAAAAGCCATAGTGTGTCTTCAACTGTACTTTTCTTGTTTAAAAAAAAAGTTTTAAAAACTAATAATGAAAATTTTACCACAAAAAATATTTCTTAGTTTTGAGAAATGATTAAAAATTAGCCCTATAAAGTAATTAACAATTGAAAATCATAAAGTTTGTTTGTGAAATTATATGAATGCATTTTTTTAGGTCTTAAAATATACCTCATTAATGTCTTCTGTCTTTTCAGCCTCATATAAGCTGCCGTGATTTCATTTAGACTAATCAACTCATCAGTAGACTAAAAAAAAAACTTGCAAGAATATCTGATTATGCAAACATTGTTTTAAGTCTTTTTCTTTTTGAGTCCACTGATGAGTTGGTTAGCATTAATGAAATGTCGGCGGCTTAAAGACGGCTGACAAAGACAGAAAACCTTAATTAGATCCATTTTTAGGCCTTAAATAATATATATCAATTGGCTTTTATAACAAATAAAGAACTAAGTTCATTTTTGTTTATATTAACGTTTAAAAATTTTTAATGTTTCACAAAAACATGGTCAATTGGGTTGGGGTTATTAAACCCTTTTTTTTTCTTTTTTCTTTAAATTTACCATATTTTTTATTTCCATGATTTACTTCCTCCTGCAAGTATGTAATTTCACTTTCCTTAGAAATTTATTATTATTCTACATTTCAGCATTTTTATGCCACATTTTCTATTGTGCCACTTGCAAACGAGGAAAATTCAATTTACAGCATCATAAAAAACATACACACTCACACACTTACACCTAAACATGGTTACACAAAATTACATCTCCAATTGGTGTTTAACAAAATGAAACATTTATGTAAAATAATGCATGTTTGCTCGTGTGTGTGTGTGTGTGTGTGCTCGCTCTCACAAAAACTTCTCTGCTGGGAGAAATTACACTTGTTCTCTGCATTTTAACACTCATACAAAGTGGATTTATAAATTTATTTGCTTTGTTGTTAAGTGGAGGCTGTTGTTGTAAGTGTAACAAAGAGATAGAGAATTTATTAAATGAAAATAATGTTTGTCGACAAATGGCAGTGGTTGGTATTTGACTTCGTGCGCCATAAAGAGGTTAAATGCTTTCATTTTGTGATTTGGAAGTTTATTAAAAAATATGATTATGTTTGTTATTAAATGCAGCTTAAGTGAAATTTAAGTGGATTCAGGCGGTGCTTAAGGAATAATAAGAATTTATAGTGTTTATACCTGTCAGGCTGATTTGGAATAAAGTGGTTATTATAGGAAAATATGGTCGATTTATTTACAAGGTGTGGAAATTGAAATTTATCTTTATTAGTTCTTATTATTCGTTTAAATTAAACAGAATATGCATATAGTTAAAGGCTAGAATATTTTTCCAAAATTTGATTAGCAGCTACAAAATGTTCTGGGGTCAAATCGTTTTATTCGGGACCAAAATAACTGTCGACTAAACATACTGTGAAGCCAAAAATAAAATTAACAAAAACAAAGCATTTATTCGATCACGAATGCGAACATTTAGACCCTGATTTTTTCTAGTTGGTTTACAATTGTTAATGATTTTATATGGCTGGAGTTTAAGTTTTCCTTCTTTAAAGTTGAGAAAGATTTTTTGTAATAAAATTGCAGTGATCAAATTTTTTAAAGAAGATTAGAATACTGATACAATAGCAATAAAGACAAAACTCAATTGAAAATCAATTAGATGTTGTAAGAGAATACAAAAAGATATTCCAATCAATAGAAAAAGACAGTGATCAAATGGAAAGTTGATCTCCAAGATCAAGCAGTCAGGG
This sequence comes from Sturmia bella, assembly GCA_963662145.1. Taxonomy (NCBI): domain Eukaryota; kingdom Metazoa; phylum Arthropoda; class Insecta; order Diptera; family Tachinidae; genus Sturmia; species Sturmia bella. The sequence goes on along the minus strand of OY759172.1, from coordinate 15,382,616 downwards.
TAATGAAGAGGTCAGGTGTAGGAATGGCTATGAGCGACTGCTTGAAAACGATAAACAATTTGTCATGGCCTGGGTTCGAAGCAAATTTGGCTGCCAATGAGCTACATCGCGGTGGTGGTGAGAGAGCCATGGTGTGCGTACCCCAGCCAGTAAGTCTTCAACTTTACTGTTCTTGTCTTCTTTAAAAAATTTTTTTTGATCACTCCAATTTTATCATAAAATTTTTTTTCTCAACTTTGAGGAAATAAAAATCGAATAAATCATTTAGTTCGACTATAAATTTAAAATTAATGCCAATTTGCTTAGTGCAAGTTTGATTTTAAATGTGTTTGTGTGCTTGTTGGTGTGGATATAAAACATGTCAATTATTTTTCATTACAGTTGTATTTGTGGTCAGTAAAAAATATTTTTCATTACCATGAATCTTGTTATTTCACAGTTAAAAGCTGCTCAAAAGTGTAAAACATCATCTAAATACCAAGGATATGGAAGGATTAATAAAGTGAAAAAAAAAATATTTTTATACCCAGTGTGAGCTTTTATGTTTTGCTTCCTTTTTCCAACACCAGCAGTTCATTTAAATCACTTGTTTTCCTGCAAAGGTCTTTAAATGCCAATTTGAAGCATTGAGTGGCTTTGATTAAGACTATATCGCTTTGACTGGAAACATTTAAATTAAACGAAAAAAATACGTTTGAAAGTCCAATAATAAAATATTGCAAAATATTATGTCCCTATCCGGCATTTTCTTGTTTGACCACAGGACAAAATACATTAAAGAAACAAAACAAAATATGAAAATTTCTTCAAAATGCTTTTCTTTAAAATTTCTTTAACCTTATAAACAATGTCCACATACATAAATAATGTGTATAAAAAAAAAACAACAATTCTGTTAAAAAAACAACAATATATGAAGTTTGATAAATGAAAAAATATAATTAATATAAAATCAGCCTTGGATGAAAAAAGTAATAAAGATGTCAGTTCTTTTGTTTAATTGAAATCTTATAACTTGAAGATATTGTTTTTTAATATGGCAATGATTGCAATTTGATTTTGGATTTTTGTCTTGCAATGTATACCAAAAAGTAAAGAATTTTTTTTGGTTGTTTTCACCACTTCAATTCCAAAGCAATTAGGAAAGCTAAAGGAAAAACTTTAAAATAATTTCCTAAAGTCTCCATCATAAGATTTATAGTGAGTGCTTTGTTATAAATCCAGTTAAAGAAGTATTTTTAAATGGGTATGTACATATGTAAATGTTTTTCATTACGACGCTTTTGTTTCAGCAGTCTTGTTTTTCGCCACTTACAGACTCAAAGCGGATGTGTTTGTCCTGTGTGCCATCTCTACATCGGCTGTCTGTGTGGTTGATGTTAAGTGCAAGCAAGAAACTTGTTTGCCCCACGGCTGGTGGTTGTAAGGATGTGTTGAGAGTGCACTTGTGTACACATAAGCATGTGTTAAATACAAATGTAATCAATAAAGCTTTAAACAAGAACCATTTTTCAACAATGCAGACAAAGTTTAAAAATCTTTTCGTTTCGCTTTCCATTTCATCGTGTTTATTTAGTATTTTATTGCATCAAGTAGATAGACACTTTCTCTTTTGCTTGTGCGTTCATTCGCTGTTTGTAAGTAAAATGGTATGAATAAGTTTTGCAGACAAAACTAATGTGTGCATTTTTACTTTAACGAGTTTTTCTTGCAGATGAAATTATTGTAGGAAAGCGTGAAAACACTAAATTTAAGTTGTTCAAAAATATTCACATTTATTCTTTCAAAATATAGTCGAGCAGGGGTACACTGTTTAAGTATACAAAATTTCTCTTTTTAAAACCAAGGGCTCTTAAGATTCTTCTTCTAGTACTGTTCTCTAATTGGAAAGTTTCTGTTGCGTATGAGTGTTTTGTATCATATAATTACATACATACACATGTACACAATATTTATTACGTATACGCCTGACCGAGTGAAGGGTGGTCTAAGCATAATAATGCACCATGTTAATTCTGAGTCAAAGCTTAACGTCAAGGCTTTGACGTAACTTAATATGATTTTTTTTTTGCTTCAGTGCTAGAAAAACTGACAAATATCTCTCCAGGGTGAAGCAGCACGTTAAGATTGTTAAAGCGTTTAACGAAAATGGGCATTGAAATCAATATGTATTACAATTGTAAACTACAATTGTGAATAAATTCATCGGACTTGAGTTCGAATTTTACATCCTTAAAATTGAGAAACAGTTATTTGTGATAATATACTGGAGTGATCAAAATTGAACACTTACTGGCTGGCGATGTGCTCATCAGCACAAAAATTTGCCTCGAACCCAGGCCATGACTAATTGTATACCATTTTTAAGCAGCAGTGTCTAACAACCATACCGCCTGAGCTCTTCAAACTTAGTGTCTATATTTAATCTCTTTTTGGATTAACTTCCAATTTGATCACTAGTTTTTCTGTTGATTTGAATATACATATATTTTATTCTCTCACGGCGAAAAGTTTGAAACCGTTGCTATCACTGATACAATAGCAGCAAACACAAAAAAAATTTGAAAATAAATTGAAATATTGGTAAGAGAACATAAAGTGTATTGCCATCAACAGAAAACACAGTGATAAAATGGAAAGTTGATCAACATTCTATTATGGTCCAAGATTAGCCATCCACACAGTTGGACCAGTGGTTCGGTGGCGCTGGTGTAACATCAAAATTACACTAGTGGTTGGATCAATTGTTGAATGAAGGTTTCATGCCTGGTACCAACATAAATCTTTGCACATCTTTATTTTAGCCATACATGCTAACACAGTAAATGGGCTAATTTCGGTATTACTTCCTTCCTATTGGGTAGGATCTTACAGTCGTAAATTGTGGAGAGCAGTAGTATTAACGAAATCTTGAAAAGTTAATTTAAATGCTTATTAGCTGGGGCACAACCATTATGGTTTTATATATACCACAAGCATCGTCAGTATGCAATTTTCTTTGAACTCTGGTCAGTCTTTTTTGACTGCCTGAAGTCCTATGCTCTGGCCATAAGTGTTTCTTTATCTTCTTTTACATAAATATATTTGATGTCAGTTACGAAGTTCCCTTAACAACTCCGACTGAACTTACAACAAATAGAAATCAACATGCTGGTCTGCATGTAAAAGCACAGGCAAGTGACTGACTGACTGCTTTTAAAAGGGCAGAGAGGGAGATATTTCACTTGCATCTGCAAAAAGAATTGGGTACATGTCCACACAACAAATATTCCATTTTTAAAATATTCCAACTGCAGCGGAATAGTTTTTGCAATTGACGCCAGTCTTTATTTATTATTTTTTTCTTTACTTTTACAAATGACATGAAATGACGAAAATAAGAAAAAGTGAGCAAAAAAAAAAAAAAAACGTGTAAAAATGAAAGTCCAGACGTCGTCGTCGTCATCGTTGTTGTCTAAAATAACGTTTACATTTGGTTCAAGTGCTAAAAGAAAGAAAGAAAGAATTTTGCATTTGGTTTATTTTTGTTCTTGTATTGTGCCACTGCTACAGGATATTTTAAAATATAATAACTTTAACAAAGACTCGTTTGCAAAAACTAAAGCATACACTCATACAAAATAAAATTGAAAAAAAAAATATAGTATTAATAATGATTTCTGGAGCTCGAGGTCGCTTTATTTTTTGACGTTAGTTTTAATATTTAGTTTTCCTGACGAAGGTATACAAAAGTTTACCAAAGATTAAAAATAACGCCCAAACATAAAGCTAATAAGAATGACCTCGAGCTCAACAAATCATAAGTAATGTTAAATTAAAAGGTCAAAAATTTCATATAAAAATAAGTTAAAATTAAAAAACTATTTCTAAATAGTATATTTATACTTAAGGTAATAAAACATAAAAATAAATAGTAATAAACTTATGCTCAAAATGTGTGCCGATCAGAAGAGTAGAGGTTTCGCAGTAACTATTTGCTCCCCAGCTAAAATGGAAAGGTTACTCTTTATAATTTATCATTATTATTATAATTTATAATTTATTATTATTATTATTTCGAGTTCTCAATAGACGTTATAAATTGCTTTCTCTCTTTCAGCCGCCAATATGCCGCTAAAAAAGACAAACATCATTTTATGATGGGTGATGATGCGAAACGCAGCGTCTTCGAAACAGTTAGTTTTCCCCAGCTAAAATTACAAATTTACTTTTTCTTATTTATTATTTTATTTTTTTTTGTAATGCTAGCCTACATAGATTTTACATTTAAATTAGATTTATTTTTGATTATTTTTATTTTAATTTATTATTAATGCCAATCATAACAGTCATCTGAATTAGTGGTCTGTCTTTAAGTACAATAAAAGAAGGCATTTCAAACCAATAGTTTTTGGTTCTGAAACTTTCAAATTTCCATTTCCGTTGAGATCATATTGTTGTAAAATATCTTTAAATAATAGCTGTGATCCCGCACTTTTCCTTTTACAATTCCTAAGTATTTCTTTCTTACACTTTATCACCTTCTATCACTCGCTGATAATTGATGCATGTTAATAGTTTTGGATACAATTAGGATGCCTTAGGCTTCTAAATTTGGCTTATAAGATCTCAGCTATTGTTGAAAAAAAAAATCAGCAATATTCTTTCATGCAAGTGCAGTTTTAGTTTGGTGCTAAAAATATGTTTCCTCTCTTGTTTTCCTGTTAAAATGCTCACAAATTTATATTGTTAAATTTATATTACTTTCAATTTATTTATTTATTTATTTCAGTCTCTCAGTAATAATAAGGACTTTTTTCTGTTTCATGTTGAATCAATATGAATTTCATTATTCTAAAGTTGCAATATTCTCTGGGTGTAGTTTCTTAATTTATTTTTTTATTTAAAGAATATTAATATAGTATGAAAGAAATTGAAGCAATAACTCTTCAATATCTCTCTATTGACTGTTCTGAAAGAAATTGCATTTTTTGTGTGAAGCAACAAAAAAAAAAAAAAAACGAAAAACAAATTTGGCAGCATGTTATAGTATTTTCAATTGGTTTGTTTTCAATGTTTTAAGCTTTCTTTAAATATTCATAATCTGAATGCAAAAACTTTCAAGCTTTGTGAACACAATATTGAGAATCAAATTAATGGCACGAAGCATCATGTCTGAATGCATTCATTGAAACACAGAATGTGGATGTTGCCAGCGTCTGTTGGAAAACGAGTCAAGGATGTTGACGCGTGTTTTTCTAGGTGTTTGTTTTTTGTGTTTAGTTTAGTTTCGTTTTTATTCTGCTTGTTTGTTTTGTTTGTTTACTTTTTTTCAAGTTTTTTTGCTGTTTATTTAGTTGTAGTTGGCGGTTTGCCATTTTAGCTAAACGTTAAATTTTATCTTTCAGTAATTTAACAGTTTTTTTTTGTATTTCGTCTATGACTTTTTATCCAACGAAAAAGATTATTTGGCTTGTTAAAAAGAATTCTTTGTTTGGGTTTCCTTTTTAGCGGAGCACAGTGGAGATTTTGAAAAAAAAAACAAATGAATTTCAGCAGCCTTACGCCGTCATTTAATTACAACTATTTATCCAGGGAGGAGGTAAATAATTTAATTTAAATAATGTTAAATTTTTTTTACGAATGTCGCCATAATTTTGTTAGTGCATATTTTGCTCATTTTTGTTTGCATATTTTCGCTTTGTGGTTTTTTTTTTTAATTTAAAAAGCATATTTTATCACAATAATGATACTTTTTTTGAAAACGAATTTTACACCATTAATTTATCTTTATAGTCGAACTATATGACTATATAAGTTGTTAATAATTTTACTGGGCTTGAGTTCGATTTTTACTTTCTCAAAACTGAGAAAGAATTTTTGTGATAAAATTGAAGTGATCAACATTTTTTATAAAAGACAAGAAAAGTAAAATTGAAGACTTTTTGGCTGGGGTACATACCTTGGCTGTCTCATGTTCGCCATGACGCTCATCAGCACCCAAGTTGCTTGAAATCCAGATTATGGCTACTTACATACTGTTTTTAAGCAGCAGAAAAAATCAAATTTCTTTTAAAATTTGGAAAAAAGAAATGTAGGAAAAAAATTGTTCAAAGTTAATTTTTACTTCATGTGTCGGCATATTAAATCAACAGAAATCAAAGTTGTTTTAAAAGTCAACAAATTTCGTGTTCAGCTGGAATTAAAAGAAAGCAAAATTATCAATCTCGTGTTCTACGTTTTTGGGTCGTTTTTTTTTTCTGTGTGTATAATTTTGGAAATTTTGTGGGAAAACTTTAGAATACGGAGCCAGGCTTTGAAAGAAATGAGTTTTATAGGTTTGTAGAGGGGGTCGTGGACGTACCAAATCAGAAGTCAAAGTCTGCCGGAGGCTTTTAGTTTATTAATAATTCGATGTGGGAGTTGTGGAATTTACTAAGAAAAGTATGAAGATGTTGGTAAAGCAGTGCTGCCAGATTAAAGTGTTTGCGCAGAACATAAAATCGCGAATTCGTAAACGGTTTCAAGCATACAAAATCGTATTTTTTTACATTTAATTCAATAAATTTTTTCATAGGTATGCAAAATTTTTTCTTGACAACCGGCCTTCGGCCGGACTAAGGGATTTTCTCTTCCATGGTATAACCAACATCGGCTTCGCGTACAAAATCTGTAAGCATCTGGCAGCACTTTTTTATTTTAGGGCAATTGGTACCATTATACTAAAGCCAACCCAATTTTGTTATTGTCATTTTGATTTATCAACTCATAACTTTCTCTCTCTCTCTCTCTCTCTTTTTTTTTCTCTTTTTATTTGTAGTTTTTTCCCAGCAGCGTTAAAGACAAACTACATTTTAATTAAATTAAATAAATCCAAACATTCAGTATAACTTCTTAAGCCCACATCCAGTTTGGCTTCTCTAACCACACGTGTCAATCAAATTGATAAAGGAGATAAATTAATCAATTGTTCCAAAAAGAGTCTATTGTGTTCTACAAATTGACAACAGAATTTTTGATTTTTAATTTGTTGGCTGCTGCTTATGCTGAGGCCCAGCGAACAACTGAGGAAAAAACTAAATCATCAGTATAAAATATATTTTAATTTCTGGTGTATTTAATTTGAACGAAACTAAAGTATTATTAATGACATGAATCGTCATGTGGACGTATATGATGGCAGCTGCCCGTGGAGATCGGGCCAATTCTATGATGTCCAGAAGGCGCAATGAAGTTGAATCACCCAAATATGGTTATAAGTAAGTAAAAGTCTCAAAATGCACACTTTTTAGTTGAACTTCTACAATATATGTTAGTAAAAGTTCGTTTTTTATTGGGGGGCCAGTTTTGCTTTCCACAAACTAAGAAATATTTCATACCTTATTTTCTTTTTTTCATTAATAAATATATTCCTGAAGAAAATAAACGGGTAACAGAATGACACCTACATATATGCCGTCGACACCCCGTTGATGCTAATCAACTCATTAGTAGACTCGAAAAATTCTTAAAAGAATGTTTGAAACTCAGCTACTTATTCCTAAACTCCCATGAACAAAATCAGATCCAGAAATTTTTTCTGTATTAAAAGTTTGTTTGAACATTTCTAGTTCTCATTTTGTTCATGGGAATTTTCGTATTAGTGGTTGAATTTCAAACATTCTTTTAATAATTTTTCTAGTCTACTGATGAGTTGATTAGCATCAATAAAATGTTGGCGGCGTATAGGCAGCTGAAAAAACAGAAATTATTGATAAGGTTTACTTTTAGACCGGAAAAAATAAATTTCAATTATCTCTTAAAAGCAAGTAAATAACTTGGTTCATTTTTGAGTTTTTTTAAATGTTTTTTTTATTATTTGGTTTTTTTCTGACTCCTTTTTTATATTTTATATATTTATTTTCTTGAGATAAGGGCCAATTTGTTTTTGTGGAAAATAGTTTTTAATAATTTTTCCGAAAATAATTCTTTAATTGTTTTTTCCGTAAGAAATAACTTTTTTAATAGTTTAATTGTTTAATTAAAATTTTTTTTTAAACAATTTAATATATTTATTTTCTTGAGCTAAAGGTCTTTTATCAAAATAATTTAATTATTTTTTTTTTGCATTTCACTCTCTTTCGGATAGCATCTGCTTGTCCTGAAGAATCTATCCGCAGGAGAGCGAAATATCGACAAAAATAATTAAATAATTTTAATAAAATACCTTTAGCTCAAACAAATAAATATATTAAATTGTTATTTTTTTAAATTAAACCATTAAAAAAATTATTTCTTACGGAAAAAACAATTAACAAATTATTTTCGAAAAAATTATTAAAAAAAACTATTTTCCACAAAAACAAAAATTATTTTCAAAGATAAATTATTTGACAAAAACATATATTTTTTCATAAAAAATTTTTTTTTTTATAAAAATTACATTTGTTGTGAAGGTTTTACAAATATTTTTTGATATAAATATTTTTTGAATTCCAGCCTCTCCCGTCCCATGTACCGATCCATACGTCACAATAATGTCTCGGGGTCACAACAAACTTCAACACTGGGTGGCACATATCCTTATACCACTTCGTCTAGTCATCATTATGGCAGTAACAGCCTTGGCACACCTTCGACAGCCTCATCAATTAATTTACAAAAGCCACAGAGTCAACATCATCATCATCATCATCATCAAAACCAACAACAGCAACAGCAGCAACACCATCATCACATCATTGGTATTGATGATGGTTACACAATTCCGGTTACAAATGAAAATTACGGCATGGAAGACGGCACCAGCCTCTATTCACCCCTCGCACCAACTTCCGCTGCCATGACAACAGCCGATACAGCTGTACTTATAACCAGAAAAGACATGACAGCTGGCCAAGGAAGCAGTGGTTTTGTGTGCCACAGCAGCGGCAAAGGCAGTTGTGATAATTTCCATGCTGCTGCTGCTCCTGCTGTTGCAGCTGCCGAAGGTTATGAGCAAAATTCTTTGGTTGGCAGTCAGGCGGCAGTTGTGCGCCTGCCACCGCATAGAACAACATCATCGACGGTGTATTTTCATGAAAGTGAGGAAGATGATGGTGGTGGTTTTAATGGTCACCATTATGGACAAATTGTACGTTGTTCTGAACGTGTAGCAAAACCTACAACATTGGTAATCGATCAGGAGAGACATTTACACCATCAAAAGGTTATTAATGACGAACTGGAGCTGCAGGTGAATAGTAACAGTGATGAATTTGAGGATGGTGAGATGGATGAGGACGAAGATGATGACTACGATGATGATGATGATGATGACGATGATGATGAGGATGTGGCTGGTATAAATGAACAAAAGCGGTCTCGCTATCAAGAAAGCATAATGGAAAACGGCAAACGGCTAGCACAGGTATGTTTAAAGCAAAAAAAAAAAAACAAAAAAAAAAGGAAATACTTTTCTGGAAAGTAATATTCATGGTCAAGGTTAAAGCCAATTTACAAACAGTTACTTAATTTTTAATTAAATTGAACCAGTAGGTATAAAAATCCCATGTTACAATGTTTTTTTTTTTCGCTTACCTGCAAAACTACTCGAGCGATTTGAATGCAATTTTGTTTAGATGTGTTGTCTGTGTCCATTTTTAAATATACAGGCCTGTCAGAGAAATTATTCGCAATTGTTTTGATGACAAATTTTTCATTCTTTCGTTGTTTTTTTACCTTCTTTAAACTTTTATCGATTTACTGCACTTTGACATATTTGAAATTTAATAACTTTTAAGTTAAATATTAAATTATTGAGAAAATCAAAACACAAACACATGTTTATTGAAGATGGAAAAAAATAAAATAAACAAAATTAAATAAATAAAAATAGAAATACTTTAAATTTATTTTTCAACCATCACACATAGAAACTACAAAGTCGAGCATAAAATTGGGTGATTCCGAGTAATTCGATTGATATCAATTGTCTGAGAAAGCTTTTTCGGAATTGAAATAGTATTCGCACGAATTTGATTCCTGTGAAGGGCCTGCTAGGCCAGACTTTATTTTCATATTTTTCGAAATCGATTTCGAAATCACTTAGATTGGTCATCTACAAATCGATTTTCAAATATGTATTTTTTTGCGTTTTAAAAAAATTGGGCAGTAAAATAAGCATTTAAATTTTTTCGAAATCGAAAACTTTTTCGAAATCGAAAAATATTGCATTTGCAAATCTTATTTTTGTTTATTTATTTTTTGGCAAAAAGGATGTATAAAAATTGTCGAAATCGAATTTCAAATCAAGTTCGAAAAATGTGATTCTTAAATAACGCCATCATTTGTAATTCGATTTTAAAAGTTCTTTTTAATTTTTGGAAGTGTTTTTCGAAATCGAAATTTTTCGAAATCGATATTTTTTCAAAACTAAAAAACATACTCTGACAAGACGATTTCTGAAATTCTTTTGGTTTATTTTGAAAGCGTTTATGGGTAAAATGAGAGTGTTATTTTTCGAAACCGAATAAATTGTTTCTCTATTTCGGCCATTTTTATAACGACTTTTTAGATTAGTTTTGCTTCATGAAGGTAATTGCTAATCAAATATGTGTTTTTGAAAGCAACCAAAATATTATTTAAAACTATTATAAGAGCCACAACAGGGCCTGTCTAACTAATTTTAACATTTTAATTGCATCAATAAAATTTTTAGTTTAACCAATTAAAGATTTTAATTAGTGGACTAATTTTATTCCGTATTGTACAACGGAAAGTTTATGGTTTCCATTTTTAGCCAATTTTTTTTTTACTGAAGATGTCACATATTTGAGATTGAAAACTGAAAACAAATTATTTTGTTCGTATACAAGGTCATAAAAAATATTCTTCAATTCTGCCAAGAAAAAACTAAACACTAGGAAATATTCCCAAATTGCCAAATGGCCAAAAGGGTCAAAAACTTTTAAATTTCTAATGCAATTCAACAAAACAAACAATCAAAATTGTAATAGTAATAAATTTGCAGCAACGGGAAGTACACAAAGGAAACCATAAAGTGCACGAAAAACATTTGAACCCTAAAAGCACTCAAGCAGCAGCAGCAGCAGCAGGAGCCGTAACAACTACAAATGCAAGATCTTAGCAAATAGTAAGAAACAATTTATTACAAACTAAACAAGAAACTTTAATCCCCACGATGTTGAATAAAAATGCCAAGTCTTAATCAAGAAGCTCTGAAGAGTTAAAAAGAGCGGGACTACACATTGGCTGCAGGCACCACAGCATCCTGTAACAATTTGTGGCACTCGAGTTTAACTTTAAATGCATAAACGTTTTAATGGCAAATAATATCATTGTATTTCAAACCAGATTATGTTTTTCTCTGCTTTTAATATTAAGTTTTGAAAGTATTAAATTAACAGCAATTCAGTTCATTGTTCGATAGAAATCTCTGTGCAGCAGCACATGAACGGCAACATGTCTCTTGATATTTCTCTCGACACTCGTGCGGCAGAATAAGTGTGCGAACGTGTGTGCATCATTTATGGGCAGTAACAGGAGAAGTGCATTATGGAATTCTTAAGTAAAAATTACATCAGGATATTTATTTTTCGCATTTCATATTTGTGCTTGAATATAGAGATTCGAAAAACAAAGATAAAAAAATCGTATACTAAAAGGGATACACATTTAGAATGCTGAAAAGAAGCAGAGAAATTGCAGAATTTAATTTAATGTTTTGATGAATCAGCATCAGAAGATTTTTACATATGCATATGTATGTAAATGTATATAGGCTAACAATATATAAAACGTGGACCTAAAGAAATCACCCTATTGGAAGTGGCTGTAAGTTTTGCAAATGGCGGCCAATGTCAAATCTGTTTCTATATTTGGGAAGTAGACGGCTGTAGAATAGAAGTGAATAAACCATGGAGCGAAACACTCCTCAGGAATGCGGAATAATCGTGTCTATGACAAAGTAGACGATTTATCGACCAAAATCATAATGAGCGAAGCGGCTCGTATTCACCTCAGCGGGTACGTGAACAAGCAAAATAATCGCTTCTGTGGCAAAGAAAATCCACGAGTGATGCACAAGGAGCCATTATATCCGCTCAAAGTGACTGCATGCTGCATTGCTCACCATGGAGAAGTCATCGAGCCATTTTTTTCGAGAATGCCGCTGGTCAAATGACAACGCCCTATATAGGGTCATGTTAACCGATTTTTATTGGTTGCAGCAATTGAACGAATTAGGTCTGGAGGGCACGTGGTTCCAAACAGGACGGAGCAATGACGCACAACCAATATTCTGAAAGCCAAAAAACATCTGAAGACTTCTTTGGATCCACCTGCTACAAATATAAAAATCTCTTATGACGATGTTTATTCTCGCTAGTCTCCAAATATATAGGAGCAAATTAAATGATATTTTGCACAGATATATCAACTATATATAATTTCGAGTACAGGTTACATTTAATTTTAATCTTTTAGACACCGAGTGGGAAATCGTACAGACTGATTTAGTAAAATCGATTAAAAATCGAGTTTCTAAAAATAGTTTTTGTTTTACTTTTTAAGAGTTTTGTCAGAGAAGTGAAATCTTGGTCATTCAAAAACTGATTTTCAAGCCTCTATTTGCAGTTTGAAAGTGTTTCTCAGTAAAATGAGCACGTACATATTTTTCAAAGTCGAAAAAATTTGATTAATTATAAATTGATTTTCAAAATTCAGTTTCTCCATAAATTCATGATAAAAATTTCTTTCTTCAGCAATTTATTATTGGATTATGAATTTTTTTTTGAAAAGCTTTAAAGCAATATTTGAACGCCAACTACTTATTTCAAAATATCCATAAACAAAATGAGAATTAGAGATGTTCAAACAAATCTTTAATACAGAAAACATTTTTTCGTCTTCAGTTGATTAGCACTAACGAAATGTCGGCGGCAAATGGACAGCTGAAAACGACAGAAAATATCAATCAGGCAGGTTTTTAGTCATAAACTAAAAATTTTAACTATGTATTGGTTTGAGAAAATATAAGAGCCATAGTGGCGCTTGGGCGGGTCAGATAGTGTATATGTGTTCATGTATAAAAAGTTGGTGTCATTGGTGAAAAATGTCAGCTTTGTCCAACCTAAAATTAAAACTGTGTTTTATAAAATTTTTTTTTTCGAAATTTAAATTGACAACAAATAAATCGGTGATCATTTACAAACCGATTTAAAATTTTTTTTACTTCTTGAAAAAGTTGCTCAGTAAAATTTTTTAAATAAAAATGTTGGCTTAACATTATTTGAAAATATTATGAAAGCCACAGCTTTCAGCTAGTGTATATTTATGCACAAGTATATTTATGTATGTGCAAGTACATGTGTAGGCATGTGTATATGTATTGATTCACAGATACTTTCATGTAACTGTCACAGCCAGCTTAAATTTGTAACTCATGCACACATTTTTCAAGTGAAATGAAATGAAGTGTTCGCCGTCAATAAATAAATCTCTTTAAGATTTCAATTTGTATTAAAATCAAGAACAATGTAATTTGCTGAATCAGGAATTCTCAAACACATTTACACACAATCGTACACTCGCACACACTCGCACACACACACACACACACGCAAGTCACGCACATCATTTTCAGCTTGAAACGATTTAAAGCAGAACATGTTACGCCTAAAGAAATTTGCGTTTACATAAATTTTGGGAATTATAACGCTTAAAAGCTTGTCAGATTTAATACGCGAACGCTTAAGGAAACAAAAAGGATTAGAAGGCATTGAAACTGTTGAATAACAAAAACACACACACGCACACAGATGATTTAGTTTATATGTATATAAAATTTTTGCACTTAAACTATTTATACTTGAATGCCAAAAAAAAAAAAAAAAAATCATGACTGGGAAGCTGATCTTTTTTTTTGCTTAACTCAAGTCTTAAAAGAAAAAAAATTTTTTTAATAATTTTCTATAAGAAATTGCTGTGTTTAATCCAATCTTGCAGGGAAAATATTTCAAACACTTTAATTTTGTAAACGTTTTTTTTTTTTTAACACTCAGAAGATTTCATCACTATTTAGTAAATTCGTAAATACTTTATTTACACGAGAAGAGGTATTTCTAGAACTAAAATAATTAATTTTGAATTAGTTATTGGTTTTTGTTGGAATTATAGCGTTGTCTTGTGAATTAAGAAAGGGCAAAAGAGAAGAAATTCGCGAAAATATTTATTTTACACATGGTCAGTGTTGGGCAAAATACATGCTCTGATGCTGATTTAAAATACAAAATACATGAAAGTTGTGTATTTAAAATATAAAATACAAACACTTTTTTTTTCCATGTATTTAAAATATAAAATACAAAATACTTTTAATCAAAAGAATTTTTATTTTCTTTCATAAACACTAGTTTTTCAAAAGTGATATCAGACAAACAATCTCTTGATGGCGCATAAAGAAAACCAACTAACGACAGAATCTCAATAATTTCTTATTAGAAAACGATTTTATATTTTATGGAAAGACAAATAATTAAGAATTAAGAAATAAGTTAAAATTGAAAAACGTTTCACCAAATGCTATACATAACTATATATAGTCCATCCAAGTGCACTAAAAATTTGCCAGAATGGTGCATATAGGCTGTTCAGAGGCAAAATTAGAACAGATTTGGACATCGGCCCATATGCACCCGAGATAACGCTCCTCTCAATTTCTCAAGAAGTCGGCATTAAAAGCCAAATAAAACAACTTTTGGTACCAAAAATCGATCAGAATGTTACATATGGAATGTTTAAAGGCAAAATTCGAAAATTTTTGAAATCGGTCCATATATACCCGAGATATAGCGTCTCCCAAGTTTACAAGAAACCGGCTCTATAAGCCAAAAATAAATCAGAATGGTACATATATCATTGTGAAGGGTATTGCAGATTCGGCCCAGACGAATATCTAATATTTTGCTTATCAAAAAAAAAAAAACCCAATCAATATATTAATGATATTAATGTCCTGAAGAACAACAATATTCGAATAAATAAAAGATATATACACTTATAATAAAAAAGGCTTTTGGTTCAAGAAAATCGTAATATTTAATATTTTTGAAAATATTTCATAGATTAGTTTCTAAAAGCGATTATGTGAAGAAATACTAGTGCTTCAAGAATTCAACTCCAGATGATTGCACCTAAAAGTGTGCTACGAAAATTAGGTTTTTGGTGCATTAAATATGCTGCTAAAACTACAAAAATATGCTCTTAAAATAAGACGAGCAGCTAAGCGAAACTGGGAAAGCATTTTTAGTTTATTTATTTATTTATTCCAATTGAAAACAAATATAAAATCTCTAAGAATCGAAGCCACAGGACAGACAGTAGACAGCTCCTTTAAAAATCGCTTTCAGTTGCAAAAATACTCATACTGTAGCTGCTTTGGAAATTGGTTTCAGCTGCAAAGTCTTATTTTTTTGTTAACAGCGTTAAGCCATTCTTTTAGTGGACAAACCTTGAAAAAAAGTATCGTTGATATTATGAAAAAAGTCCTCCACCTAAATTTTCTGCTTTTGTTAATTAATTAAAATATGCAGAAAACCCAAGATTATAGAAAATGCGAATGATGGTCTTTCTGCAGGAGACCAGCGATATAATCCTTATAATAATAGGTGAAACTAAAGCCGTATATTAGTATCTTTTTCAGTTTTTTTTTCTACATTACTTCAAGAATGCTTTGATATTATACCCAAATGGTTTGAGGTTTCCACACAGCCACAAAACGAGTTACATGTTTGATACAACAGCTCGTATTTTTCTGCCTGTTTACCAAGAAAACTCCTCCCATAAAGTAAACAAACAAGCAAACAGACAAAAGCAAAAGTACAGGAAGGCAATCAATTCTTTAAGAGATACACTTAATACATAAACACTCTTCCTCAACGAGTTTTGGCAGGGATTCACAAATGGCTATTAAACAGGTGTGCTGAATTCTTTTGTGAACGTATGACAAGGGGTTTGCAGTAAAAAGTTGTATTCAAATTTTGGTAACAATTAGGCTTTTAATAATTCAAATTAAATGATCATTGCTAAAAATTTAATCAATACTATTGACCCGTTTAATGCTTTAACTGATTGATAGATAGATTCTTTAAGTAATAACGATTTTTGTTCTGTGCAGGAAGTAGATGTGTTCCCCGGTACAGGGCGTCCAGCGGAAAAGTGTACAAATATGTTTGGTCGACAGTTTGATTAATATTAGTATAGGCATGTTATATTTGACAGTTATGAAGTAGAGACGTGCAAATTTGTTATGGAAAAATATTCGGTAATCCAACGTGTTTTTAATCACTGAAACATTTTATCAAAATCAATAATCGATTACTGTGACGATGAGAAAGTTACGTGAAATTTTCGGTAGAAACAACGTGCAAGCAACACGCTTTATTTATCGTTTAGTGAATGATATTGACGCCAGAAGGACGACAACGTACTGCAAGATCGACTGAAAACATTACTGCAGCTCAAGAAAGTTTTTGCGAACAAACCAGAAATGCTAGAGCAGCTCAAACAAAAAATTAATGATGAAATTAATGAAATACCGCGTGAAATGTGTGAAAACGAAATGAAAAATAAGCCTCGCATTTGTGAGGCTAACAGAGGTGGACACTTATCAAATATTGTATACATAGCGGCCGACAATAAATAAAATATTTATCAATAACAGATCCACGCTCTTTTGTTTTCATAAGTATTTCAAGTGAATGCTGATGAGAAGTGTGGCGGCTTCGAAACAATCAGCCGTACACCAGCTAATATTTTACTTTCTCTTCCTTAGCTAATCTTAAATCACCAAGGATAAGTAAAATAAGTAAGATTGCTTTATACAAACCTTGGCCGAACCTTAAATACCCTTCACAAAGCTCCAGTTCATGTACATATGTATACTCAACTCGTATACATGCTCCTTTACCGGGTTGGGACACGTGTATTAAAAATTTTCATTTTCTATCTCTGAATATCTCTTTTTATAATCAGAACTACTGTTTAAATTCGACAAGAAAATTTTATTAAAAATCTCTCCGCACTATATCTCAACTAAGCATATATGGACTTGTTCTTTTTGTCGCCGAAATTTCAATTTCAATTCAGTTATAAGTGGAATTCGACTTCTTTCATAATAATTAAAATAAAGATTATGAATAATTAAAATAAAGAATATGTCCTGCCGAGCACTCTGTATTAGTATTACATTTTAAATGAACAAAATTTTACGTTTTCCCCGAGCAAGAACTTACAGGTATTTTTTTTTTTCATAATCATTTTATATTAATTCTTCAACGAGTCCGTATGCGCAAATTAATAAAACTTCTCTTTGTCCAAAAGTTTGTGAACCTCTGTTTGGAATAAAAAGAAAACTGTTTTGGATACATATTTTTTTTCGTTTAATTCTGCCATCATTGTTCAGTTATTGAAACCGCAAAAAATTTATATTTCGGACTACTTAAGTCTACTGCACGTGTTGTCCTCATATTGACTAATTTCGGTGTCAAAGGAGTCTAATTTTTTTTTTGTCTATCGTCGTCTATCGTCTTTTGCCTTTTGGTATTTTTTATGTGTCTCTTAGTAATGGTAATCCCCTAAGCCGCCTTATAAGTGTTGGGTTGTTATTGACTTAATTACTGAAGTAATATTTTCTTTTTGCGTTGTTTTTTATGCCATCGTTTTATTACATCAATTTTTTTTTTTTTTGCTATCACTTTTACCTGTATCACCTTTTATGTTATTAATTTTGCGTGTTTTCGTTTTTCCAGTCATCCCCTGAAAATTAAAAACAAAAGAAAACTATAAAATATTATAAAAAATTGTCGCAAAAATTATTATTGAATTGAAGGATACGAATAGTTTTGAATTTCAATTCGAACGCGATGTATGTTTAAGGCGAAAAGGAAAAACCGAAACGCACAAAAACGAATATAATAATCATGGAAAATTGCTAAAATGTGTGCCACTGATATTGAGTGCTTTAAGAAAAACCAAAATAAAATGAATTTTTGATGGGTGCAGTTGAAAAAAAAAGTATTCAAAAATTATAAAATGCTGTAATAGTGATTTAATAATCAACAGGATCTTTTACTGAGCTGTTAAATTGGGTGCCCAACATGTGTGTGTGTGTGTGTGCATGGATTTATTTATCACACTGCCAAAACGGCAGAAACTTAAATATCATTTTCATTCGTTTAAAATTGAAAAAAAAATGTAGACTGAGGCGACGTAAGGGGCTTCTTAGAATTTTAGATTTTTATATGTTTGTTGGATTTGCTCATATTTTTGTCATTCGTTAACTTATTTTATTCAATCATCAGGTATAAAAGATTATTGTAGCTCTCGTACAGGTGAAATTTCATAAGAATCCGGTTTTGCATTACAAAAAAAAAAAAAATATGTTTGTTATAATATTGCCCTGAAGAAGTTATCCGAATAAATAAATAGATGTCCCTCTATTTATTTGCTAATATTTCGCTCTCCTTTGGCAATATTATAATAATATATTTTATAGCTCGAAAAACTGTAACTAAATAGCAAACTGTTTTGCAAATATTTTGTTGACAAATTGTATAAAACACAAGAGTTCATGAACAATTAAAGTTAAACAACACAAGTTAAAACTACCATGACAGAAGATAAATTAATTTGCAAAAAAAAAAAAAAAATGAGTAAAGTCCCTCCAGAATTTGAGTGGCTGTAATATAAACTTAAGAGACAGAGAAGTTGAACATTTTAATTGGACAGGCTTTTAACTAAAAATAAACCATTTTCTGTCTTGTTTTAAGGCAAATATTTCTTGGGTTTACACCCAAATAAATAGTAAAAGTAATTAAACACTTTCTTAAGAGTTTCATTTATTTCTTAGGCAAGATGAAAAATTATCGAATAATAAGCCGCTTATTGTTTCAGTTCTAGAATAATTCTGTAGAATGCCACATAAACACCCAAGTCTGGTTATTTCGATTTCATTATTTCCAACATAATAATCTAATTTTCCTTTGTTTTTTTTTTCAAAGTTGTCTTAAACTAAGTTACAATTAACTCAAAGGCAATTCAGTAATTTTATTTGTGTTTTATTATTACTGGAAATAATACAACTAGTATCGTCAGTTAAACATACATCGGCCACAATGCAACATTTCTTTGATTGCTTAGCATTTCAGCCATCTATCAGCCGGTCACCGACATTTAATTTCTTTTCTTTGATCAACTCCTCATTACATTTGAAACACTTTGTAGCCTTTTAATTTTCAGGAAGTAGAATCGAACTCAGGTCCAATGAAATTATTAACAATTCTAAAAAAAATAAATTTTTTACGATTATTCTACTCAGACTGGTCAACAGGCGCAAGTCAATAACTTTATAGATCTGAATCATATTTTTATTTTATTTTTAAAACCATTTCATATTGATTTTGCGATGGATATTAATCAAACAGGATGAAGAAACTCTAAAATATCTTTTATTTATTGATATATTCTGTTCAGAAAATCACACTGCTTAAAACCATGTGGTTTTCGAAAACAAAATTTTAGCCAAAGCTTGGCTTTATGCTGATCTTTTGTGTTTTTTTTCTAAAGCTAAGTTGCTTAAAATGGTATTTTAGACTTCAGTAATAATATAGAATATTTTTTTTTGACGTAATAATTATTTTGACTTTCAAAATCACGTGGTTTAATAAAGTGATTTCCCCAACAGGTCTCATTGATTTTGTTTTAATGATGGTGCATATTAGGAGTTTTTAATAATAAGTTGTAGACAGGCTTTGGTTTGCGTGAAGGCCATAATTTGTATTGATAATAAATAATAAATACGGAGAATACACAAAAAATATTACAAAGCAAATTTCGCTGTTTCGAAGCCGCCACACTTCTCATGAGCATCTACACCGGCGATAGTTTTCGTACTTTCATATTTTAGTTTGTTATGTTAATTGTATTTTTGGTACTGGCGGATGTTTTTTTTTTCATCTCGTAAGCAAGAAGTTGTAAGTTTGTCACTAATTGTCTCCAGCTGGGGGACAACTAGTTGTTTTGAAGCCACCATGCTTTGCGTCGGTAACTGTTTTTTAAATCCCGCGCTTCTATTTCTAAAGCCACACTAAGTTGCGCAAATTTGTTGCTTAAATTTTAATTTTATCAAACAGACTGAATTATTAATTTTGCATACATATTGTAACGACAAAGTCGCACGCTCGTTTTGTGGTTCCAAACACCTCGAAGCCAGTGAGTTTCTTTTGGTATGACTAAGTAGGATTTACTCGTGAAATATAATTTTGATTTATTAAAAATATTTATGTGAAAATTATTATTAAAAAAAAGTAGTTGAAACCTATATAGGTGTACATAGGTTAAATGAATTCTAAGTTATTTTTTTTCAACTCCTTGTATACATACATATATATTGAGCATACACGTTTATGTTCGCTTATACGGATGTACAAACACACGAATGTGGCATTTTGTTTGAGTTACATATTTAGTTGTAGATTGTATAGAAATTAAAAAACACTATAAGACGAAAAATGCCAAATTCGTTGTTCTTGTTTTACATAGTAATTCAATGACCGCTACTTTTGTTCTTCTTCTTGAATTCTTTAGTATTAAGAAACACAACATTTATTGTTATTGCTTTGCATAGTAATTTAAGGACCGCTAGTTTTGTCTGCTTGAATTTTGTAGGCATTCAATTGTAAACATACAACAACAGCAAGCCAAGGTTCGCGTCAGACAGCAACAAAGTTCGATCAAACCTCTGCTGCCGTATTGGTATGAAGTTGTTTTATGTCAAGTGTTGGATGGGTATAAATAGCCATGCATTGATCAGTTCAAGTCAGTTGGTTGGTGACGAGACACAGGTAACTACATCTATTAGGAAGGCGGTTGACGCACCCTAATATTTGCAATTTAAACAGGAGGATATTGTTTTGGAGACAAAGGAATATCTTCTTGTGTGTTCGTCGCGGCAACTATTCTGTGCCATCGTACTAGCTGCATTAAGCAACAAATATTAGGAAGGCGGTTGACGCGCCCTAGTATTTGTTGTTTTTGCGTGGTATTTAAGGAAGAAGAAATTCCTGAAGAACGCATCCTGTAGGGTGAGTTCCAAGGATATTTCCCTTCCAGGAGGTACTCCATAACGCCAATACTGCAATAAATACAAGTATTAGGAAGGCGGTTGACGCACCCTAATATTTGGTATTCAGGGAAGAAGAAATTACTGAGGAGCACATCCTGTAGGGTGAGTTCCAAGGGTATTTCCCTTCCCGGAGCTAATTCGCGACCACACCAATACTCCAAAGAACGCAGGCATTAGGAAGGCGGTTGACGCACCCTAATAGCTGCCTTCAAGGAGATATTGAAGAAAGGAGGAATCCTCGAAGGGCAACTCACGCGGAGTGTGCACCTGGGGTATTTCCCCTTTTTCACGTGATCATTCCTTTCATTTCTAAGATCACCGCGAACATACCCCGCCAAATTATAATTCTCACTTTCTAATTTTGTTTGTTGTGATAAATAACAAAACTACGGCCAAGAATTTGTCTGGCTCCATAATTTTGTATTTTATTAATAAGAATTGAAAAAAAAATAAACATTATAACGTTTACTTAAAAACTACGCGTTTTTTTTACTTGTCTCAGAAGATAAAGTCTAATTTAAAACGGCGCGTAGTTTGTCTTTCTTTCTGGAACTCCACAATCCTGGACACTCACTGAGCCTACCCCAGCAACCAGCAATTGTGTCGTTACAATATATTTTTCATTGCATACTTATCTGGGTGAAGCTTTTCACCACGAATTGCATTTACAATCGCTGCATATGAATATTTTTTTTAGAAAAAGTTCGAATATTAGAATTAAATTTATAAAAAAGCAAATAAATAAAAAATATATTTCAAATAATAATTTTTGCATAAATTAGACTTAATTGGAATTTTAAACAGGTGCTTGTATTTGCTTGGCATGTTTAATATTTTAAAAGGAGGTAAGAAAAATAAATAATGAAACTTATAAGCTGGGGTACAACCATATATGTTTCATATCTGCCACAGTGTATACATTGCGTACTCATCAGCAATTAAACAACTTTTTGCTAGAGTTTTGCTTGAACATTTGCTTTCGAACAAATTTAAAAGTCGTCACCAATGCTTTTAAGTGAAGTGCGTGCTTCTTCGTTCTATTCAATTTAATTGACCAGTGAACGTTTGGAGGAAGGAAGCAGCCAAAATATATAAAACCAATTATTTTGCATTATTTTTTGTTGTTTCTGTTTCTGTCTTTTTTTTTTTTTTGATTGTGCAAAAATTCTCCCTTGCATGTTTGTCAAAGTCAATGAGCCACAATGCCCTTCAAATTGGATTAATGAAACATAAAATTTATTGAATTCGCACTGTCAACTCTGCTGCAAGAACAACAGCAACAAGTAAACAACAAACTGAGCATACAAAATACAGAAAAACCCTCAGACTTTTTCGCATACAAATGAGAAGTGACAATTATTTTTATACCCTTCACATAAATGTGTAAGGGTATATATAAGTTTGTGATTCCGTTTGTAACGCATTGAAATATCCATCTAAGACCCCATAAAGTATATATATTCTGGATCAGCATCAATAGCGATTACGATTGAGCGATGTCCGTCTGTCCGTCTGTCCGTCTGTCCGTCTGTCCGTCTGTCCGTCGGTCCGTCTGTCCGTCTGTCCGTCTGTCCGTCTGTCCGTCTGTCCGTCTGTAGTCGTTGAAATACCGTTTCTGAGAAAACGGTTTGAGATAGAAACCTCATTCTTTCGCTAAAACGTGTGAAACCCCGGTAGTGGGTCTGCTATTGAAATTCAGTAAGATAGGTCCACGTATAGCCGAGATATATTCAAAAAACCGGGTTTTGAGGGATATTTTGTGTAATTTTTGTATTCAGATTTTTGAAAAAAATTTTTTCTTAAAAACTAAACCATATCATTTTTTGTGCTCATTAAATCCTAGAAATGAAGGAATTTTTGAAATCGGCCCATATATATCCGAGATATAGCGTCTCCCGATTTTTAAAGAAATCGGCTTTATTAGCCAAATAAGACAACTTTTGGCACCGAAGATCAATCAAGATGGTATATATAGGCTATTTAGAGGCAAAAGTGGAAAATTTTTCCACATCGGCCCATATACACTCGAGATATAGCGCCTCCCGTTTTCTCAAGAAGTTGGCTCTAAAAGCCAAATAAAACAACTTTTGGTATCAAAAATCGATTAGAATGGAACATATAAGGTGTTTAAAAACAAAATTGGAAAATTTTTGAAATCGGTCCATATATATCTGAGATATAGCGACTCCAGATTTTTCAAGAAATCCGCTCTTTAAGCCAAATAAAGCAATTTTTGGCACTAAAAATCAATCAGAATGGTACATATAGACTATTTAGAGGCAAACGTGGAAAATTTTGGACATCGGCCCATATACACTCGAGATATAGCGCCTCAAGTTTTCTCAAGAAGTCGGCTCTAAAAGCCAAATAAAACAACTTTTGGTACCAAAAATCGATCAGAATGGTACATATAAGGTGTTTAAAAGCAAAATTTGAAAATGTCTGCAATCGGTCTATATATACCTGAGATATAGCGTCTCCCGATTTTTCAAGAAATCGGCTCTATAAGCTAAATAAAACAACTTTTGGCACCAAAAATCAATCAGAATGATACATATAGGTTAGTCAGAAGCAAAACTGGAAATCTTTTTGTCATCGGCCCATATATGTTCGAGAAATAGCGCCTACCGATATCTCAAGAAGTCGGGCCTGGAAGCTAAACGAAACAGTTTTTTGCACTAAAAATTTGTCGGAATGGTACATACAGGCTGTTTAGGGGCAAAATTAGAAAATTTTTGGACATCGGCCCATATGCACCCAACTCTTGGTACCAAAAATCAATCATAATGGTACATACATATGTATATAATATTATATACATATGTATATAATATTTGCGATCATGTATGAATGTATGTATGTATGTATGTATGTATGTATGTATGTATGTATGTATGTATGTATGTATGTATGTATGTATGTATGTATGTATGTATGTATGTATGTATGTATGTATGTATGTATGTATGTATGTATGTATGTATGTATGTATGTATGTATGTATGTATGTATGTATGAATATATGAATGTATGTATGTATGTATGTATGTATGTATGTATGTATGTATGTATGTATGTATGTATGTATGTATGTATGTATGTATGTATGTATGTATGTAGATACGTTTGTATGTATGTAGGTATGTATGTATCTACATATGTATGTATGCATGCAAGTATGTTAGCATAAACAATTTTTTTGCTTTGGTGTAAAAATGTGTATGTATGTACAT
Organism: Sturmia bella; assembly: GCA_963662145.1. Lineage (NCBI taxonomy): Eukaryota > Metazoa > Arthropoda > Insecta > Diptera > Tachinidae > Sturmia > Sturmia bella. Next base: position 15,358,241 of record OY759172.1, on the reverse strand, counting down.
ACATATGTATACACGAGCTTGAAAATGAAAGTGATATAAAGAATTGTTGAAAAAAGGGTACGCAATGAAATTCTTTTGAACAATTGCGTCTTCAAATTCATTCACACAAAAAATCATTTTGGGTTTCCCTACGTACTTACATATGTACATACACACACACATGTGTATGATGATACGCAATAGATCATCAACAACGTGCACAAGAAAAAAATAATTTTGTAAAAGCAAGCAATGTAAATATGTATGTATGTATATATGTATGTATATAATCATTGTTTTATGGAACACACTGAAAATATTCAATAACAAAAAATTTATTTTAGAGTTTTCTATTATAGGTATGTACATACATACATACGTATGCATGTACCCACATACGTAAGTAAATTGAAAAGCAAATCACACTTAATGGCAATGTTTAACATTATAATTCAAAAATAATGCAATTATATGCAATTTTTTGTTAAATAAATTTTACTATAAAGTTAACTGATAAATAATTAAGAAATACATTTTGCTTTTCTTTATTTCATTGATATTAAAAAGAATTGGTGTCACCTAGTGGTTGAACTTGAGCATATTAAGAATTATTTTAATAAAAGTTTTGCAGCCTGTGTTAAATCCCGGTAGTGGATCTGATATTGAAATTCAGAAAAAATCGGTCCATTTAAAAGCCAAATAAAACAACTTATCGCACCAAAAACCAATCAGAATGTATGTACCATTGTGAAGGGTATTTAAGATTCGGCCCAGCCGAATATAGCACTCTTACTTGTTTATATTTTATTATTATTATTATTATTTTTTTTTTTGGTTTCTCAAAATTATGGCTGGTGGTTAATATGAACACTTTGCCTTAATTTTGTGCAGTTAAATAAAGAAACAAAACTTTTAAGAGTTTTATAATACAAATTAGCAACCGAAAATTAATATAACTGAATTTGTCTGAAAGCTTGATTTTTTTTAATATAATTAAGTTATTTTATAACAGGGCAGCAAATTTCAAATCTCGGCAATAGCTCCTTCCATTCTTATTTTTTTTTTTTTTGCAAGATCAATGCACTATCTGAGGTGTTGTCATCAATTGTTTGATATTCCTATGATATCTACAATATTCGCAAGTTTTTTAATTAGGAGAAAACAATAAATTTTTAATTTATTAAAATATTTCATTATATAACAATTGTCCAATTCACAAGCTCGCTACGCATGGTGTAAGACGTTTTAAAATGTGCATTTGGAATACACTTCCTGATTACCAGTATTATGTGATCAGGGCTTTAAAATGTTGCAATATTATTGATATCGCTTGCAAGCTCAATTAGCATTTATTACAACCCTACATTTATGCCCCAAATTAACTGGTAACTTCTTGCAATTAATTTAAAAAAATTATTCTATATTACTTCACTTTCTTGGCATTTAAAAATTATTATTAAAATAAGTGAAACTCATAAAACTGCCGCCACCATAAATTTCATAATAGTATTTTAATCAATTTTAAACAATATGGTAATAAAAAACCAGCACAAACCATCTGTAATATTTCAAGTTTGATGACAATATTAAAAGTAAATTAAATGATAAAATTAATGGTTTCATGTCACAACCTGCCCATTATCTGTTACAAATTAAATGAACACAGGGACATGTTGTTGTTTGTGTGTTGGCTCGTTTGGTCGCTTCACTCCTGAAGTGTTGAATGCTGTCACTGTGGTGCTGCTTCCCACCCCTTTAAGAGCAAAAAAATAAACACACACACATACACACACATAAAAAACAAACAAAAAATAAATAAATAGAGAAAAACAAAGCACCAATCATTGTCAGGGACACCTTTAACGACATTCAGTGTCAAATGAAAATGTTTAAGAACAAGAAAAATTACAAAAAATTAAAAAGAAAAAAATGTGAATAATTGGTTGGTGCCGAGAATTCGTTCGACTCGTTAAGGACTTTCTTTTATAATTCCTCAATAAATCCCTGTTATTAAAAAAAAGTATTAAACGTTAAATTATTTCCTGAAGAAGTTTTCCAAAGGAAAACGAAATATTGAAAATCAAAAAAGAAGTACCTCTAGCTCGAAATTTCAGAAATCTTATAATTAATCATTAAAATTATTAAAAAAAAAAATTTATGTATCTATAATTTTTGACCTTTATTGTTAAAATTGACAACACTATTTTTTAAAGCTTTAGGTCTTTATACAAATTTTTCTTTCTTTATTATTTTAATTGTTCGAGCCTTAGGTCACTTATGTTTTTAAAAGTATTTATTAAATTCAATATTTCGATATCACAATGGATATCTTCTTCAGGAATGTTTTGATGTTTTTGAAAAAAAAAAAAAAATTTTTTTTTTAAAATACTAAACAACAAAGGTCGAAAAATTAGCATCAAAAACAAATTTCTTTCTTTATTATAAAAACAATTGAAGATTCCTAACGAAATATCGAATAATAAAGAAAGAAAAATATAAAAACCTAAAGCTTTAAAAAATAGTGTTGCCAATTAAAAAAAAAATAAATATTTTTAAAAATGTGATATAATAAATAAATATTTCGATTATGGTTTCCAGACCTCTAATGCACTCAAAGCGCTTTTGGCTTTTGATTATTATGTAATAAAACAAAAGCGATGTTAAGAAATGAGGCAGCTGCAAAACAGCTAGTTGTACCCCATATAACTTGACTTTCGTGGTGGGATTTTTTTAATGTCAGTCACTGAAACAATTTGATTTAAGCAGGCTCATTTCATATTAGCCGTAGTATGTGTTCATATTGTATAGAAATTCTACATATATATATATATATATATATATATATATATATATATATATATATATATATATATATATATATATATATATATATATATATATATATATATATATATATATATATGTATATACATATGTACATATATCTTTGTTATTTAATCCTTCCCATTCATGCTCAAAACGCATTACGTTCATCGGACTCAAGTTCATTCCATATTATTTTTGTGGTTTTAATTAAAGCGCATAGAAATAGTATTAAAATCGCTTAGCTTGGGTACAAGTAGTTGTTTCGAAGCTGCCACACTGCTCATTAGCACCACGACTTGAACTCAAAGGCCCATATTTTGTATGGAAAATATAAAACTCAATTCCAAACCAGACAAGATTTAGGCAAAATGTATTAAAATCTATTCAGTTCTTAGACAGATAGAAAAAAGCATGTTCTAAATTTAAGTTTTTTCTGCTTAACTCCATTCCATATCTAAACTTAAATTTTTTCTACTTGACTTTAGTACAAAGTGTACTTGCAAATTTAAGTACGCATAACACACAAGTGTGCTTAAAACAAGCCGAATGGGGATTATTAAAGAGAATCAATCCTGCTAAGGCTTAAAATGAGTTCGAAATTTCTGCGTGTATTTCTGTTGCCAGCACTTGTGTGTGCTTGTATAAGTATTGAATATTATTTCATTTATTTAATTGCTACGGTGGTTGAATTGGTGCAGTGGCTGGGCTGGCAGTAGTTGAGTTCCACATTCAAATTGGCAGAGACCAAATAATTTTTAATTAAGAAAGTAGGATGGAATTCGGAATTAAATAGTCTTCAGAAACATCGCATCAAACAAAACTCAATCCTATGGTGCTTAAATCAATCCCAAACGGTGTAAAAAGTATGGTAAGTAGCAATATTTTTGAATCAAGAACGGCTTACTTGGTTACGGTTTTGAGCTGTATTCGACACGAAACCAAGATTGCAGGTGGCTAAAATCAATCCGAAACTGTGATTAAATATGGCTAAAATTGAGTATTTAGCGCTTGAAAAATCCGTACTTAAAACAAGCACAAGGTACTTAATTGAAGGAAATCCATACTTACCGAACTTCCGCCACCGCTTGGGATTGATTTAAGTACAAATGGATTGTTTGGTCGGTGTAGGAATGCAGATGTTATTTTGTTTGTAAAATACCTAAAAATACTACACTGTATAGATGTACGCACCGTGTGAACCAATTGACTCTATCAAACACCTCCTCACAAGCATGATTTTTATGAAAATAAATCCGGCAAGACATCAAAAAACGGTATTGTAAATGAGAAATATTTTATTGAAGATTTGCAATGCTAGATTATGCATCTAAATGTAGTATTACAACGAATTCACTAGGCACAGCCTTTTTAGTATTGGCTCAAAAACATTCAATATGGGGCCCTCTACAGCATTTATTTTACCTTTGAGTTCTTATGTGGATATGCTTGTGCATGTGAGACTATATATATATATTTATTTGTTAAAGTACATGATCATCAATCTTAACAAATTGGCAGCAGCAACCATAAATTTCATTCATGCATTCAATGGGATAGATGCTGAATGGTGAAGAATTACATTTAAGTACGTGACCGTTTAAAGTTGATAGTGTTGTCGGTGGTGATGCTGCCACTGCTGCTGCTACTGCTGCTGCTGCTCTGGCTGGTAACGCTGCCATCCTTGTGTCCTTGTTGATGGCATTTAGAAGATATTTAAAAACACTTTAAGCTTTTCCTTGTGATTTTCATATCGCGTGGTTGTGTTAATGACATTGAAGGAAATCTTTTAAGTGCACGATACGAGTACAAGCAAGCAAACAAACAAAGTTTCAATTAAATTATTCTTGATTTGTATTTCATTACAAACGCGCGTTTAACATATACATACATATGTATGTATGCAAACAAACAAATATTTTATTAACATGTCCAAAAATGAACCTTTTCAAAAAAAAAAAAATCATTTTTAGACCTGAATTAATAAATTTCAATTGGCTCTTAAAGCAAATAAATAATTAAGTTCATATATTATTAACAGCATTTTAAATTTCATTAGTTTTTGGAAAAAAAAGTTGCTAAAATATTGCCACCACAACACATGTAAAAGGTAAATTTTGTCACGTATGCCATGACACCCAAATGCATAGGTTTTAAAATCGTTTGATAACTATTTGTAATTTAATTTGATAATTGTTTGCATATTTAAGTAAATCATATAGCCAAGAAGCTATAAAAATCTACTTCGAATTTTCCATATTGCTAAATGTGTTCTAAAGTCACATTCGCCACATTGTGACACTTATGATATATTTTTGCTTTGTTTGATATTTTCGCCTACAAAACATTCAATGAGCCTACATTTTGTGCACCAATTTTATATTTTTTTTTTGGGCATTCAAAAACGAATTTGATGATTTATTTGCTATAACAGTCAACTGAAAGAGCCAAATGTAAAAAAGTTCTAAGACGAGTTGAATAGTATCAACAAAATGTTGGCGGCTTCTAAATGACTATACATATCTCTATATGTAGTAGTTTTATTTCATAATTTCCTCTTTAGCAAACTATGTTTCTGTTGAGAGCAGTGAAAATGTCACACTCAATAACGCGGACATGTTCACATGTCATTGTCTTTTGTTTTTGTATTTAAACAACTGTCCATTTCCCATTCAGATTATATTAATTTGTTGTCTTGATGCTGTTTATTGATAACGCAATGTAGTGACAAACAATTTTTATTACCGGTTTTTTTTTCTCTAATAAATAAAAATTTTTTTAAGTAAATTATTTTTTATAAAAAATTATTGCAAGCAATGGCATACAAACATACGAGGGTGAATTGTTAGCAATTTTCAGAGATGTGGTTAATTAAAATTGATTGGTGTCTGTGTGTTTAGATATAAACCTTGGGATGAGGCCTCCAATTAATTACTTTCCTTTAAGGCATTTATCAATTCTTGTCTGAAAATTGGCTTAGAATGAAAACTGTTTTTTTTTCATAGTGGTATTAGGAAAAAGTTGTTTTGAGATAAGAGCCAAAAGATTACAACAACACAAAGACTGCATTCTTTAAAACAGAGCTCTTAATCAAATCATGAATAACAAGATGATGAGAACAGCAGAGGCTTTTGGACAAACCAAGTACCAAGTTATAAGATATATACACCAATCTCATCGACAGCAAGTTGAAATACACAGATGAAGAAAAAAATAAAATGAAAATTATGTTTCGTGTTTAATTTAATTATCACTGGAAAAAAAGTTTCATGTCTTTTGTTGTAGTTACTTGGATGTACCGAGCAATGGCTGTTCATCTGTAGAATAGCTAGTTGTCCCCCAGCTTGATAAATATATCTCACATACTACTTAAATACCTTCTGAACACGATGCAACTGGTGGTAGTACCCTGATTAGCGGGATTGAGCGGACTGTATGAGTGGGTTATACCAGAGAACTACTTTTTTGTTAGTCGTGCTGCGTGTATGTTTATAAATCCTCGATTGTACGAGAATTTATAAATAGGGGGTTAATGAAATGAGACGATGAATTTTAAATATATTATTGATGTTCACCATTGGCCAGTTGAATTGATAGTGTCTTCGGCGCCTTTTTAGAAAATCTTATTACATGACACATTCTTCCATTTTGGAGATTTTAAGTGACTACATATTCCAATTGTCAACGAAAAGCATAATTCACAATAAATCAATTACAGAATGGTAAACATTATTTTAAGTTTAAATTGACTGATAACTTGTTTGTTTTTTAAGATACATAAATAAATTCAAATATGCGGAGTGTATCTTCAAGATGTATAAATGAAAAAAGTACTTAAGGTTACAGGTTGCAAATTCATGGATATCATAAGGTTTGTTAAAAATATTTAGTATTTTGAACACCTTCTTTAAAAATATTAATATCCTTGTTAATCAACTTTCTACGTTTCTTAGCGTGTTTTCATATTGCAGCAAATGTGAAAATAACGTGACCACTTTTCTTTGGTAGCTTCTATTTTGAGCAAATTTTGAGCAGCTAAGCACATAAAAATATCCATTCATAAGTATATTTAGGCACAAAAACAAAACAAAGGTATTATCGCTGGGCACAGCCCAGACAATTTTTTTTATTTTAATTTTTATTTATTGAGCCTTTCTGCAGTTTTGTTAACAATAAAATCTTAAAATTAAAACAATAAATGAGAAAAAACTTAAGACGAAAATGTAATATTTTAATGCACACTTGAAAATCCTATACAACATCCGGTTTAACATCACACATTAAGCAAACATCTAATTTTTTAAACAAATAACACCTCGCGTACGCTCTTGCTGCCGGAGCTTTCATATTTGGGAAAGTTCAAGTGACCCATAAATATTCTTATAAATTGTTGGTGATCAAGTGTATGCGTAGTTTTATTTGTATGTATTGCATAGACTTTCCCAAAACGGAGGAATACTGCAGGAATATAGTGGTCACATTTTTTTCAACAAATATTTGTTTAACTTGAACATACCTTTTGGTAGTTAATTGAAATTACTATTTCTTTTAGAAACTTCTCACTTCGCATAAACAATTTTTAAAGTACAATCAAGTCAACTTTGAAAATTTAAAGCCTCACACCGTTGGCTGAGCAAAGGTCTTGTAACTTAATCATAAACACTTGTTATCACTATTTTGTCAAATTACATTAATGTTTGGTTTGTAAAATGAAATGTTAATTTGTATGCATGAAGACGTTTTGTAAAACAATAAAATGAATTCAGTTCAGTGTCGTCGTATTTACAAAATTACATCGCACCATATAAACTACCCTCATTTTTAAGACACATTATTATTTATGCACATTAATCACTAGAATCATAGAAAACTGGTAAATAAAAATTTTAAATTTTACTTAATACATGCATAATATTATTGTAGACGTTTTAAAGAAAAACTGATCAACTTCGTTTTTTTTTTTTAAGGAAAATACAAGTTATTTAGAGAAGAAGACTACAAAACGACCTGCACTTGCAGATTTGTCAGAGTTTTAGCGTATAAGTTGTAATTTAACAAATATTCCAGTCTTCTTCTCTAAATATTTCCAAAAGCCACAGAGTATTACTCTCAATACCGTTTGTTTTATTTATTTATTTCTGGGTTTGGTTTTTAGCAGTTCTTGGCAACCAACCGCGTCTTAAATGTGTACAGGAATTCACTGTACTCGTATTTTATGAATTTAGTTACAATTTGGATTTGTGCGGTTTTTACATAAAAAAGCTCAGGTATTGAGAAAAATTGTACAGTTCCCCTCCTCACAATGTTTAATGTAATTATTTATTTGATTCTTGTCTTTATTAATTACGCTCTCTATTAAGCAACGTTTATAATAGTTTAAATGTTTTAACAGCTTTTTTGTTTGTTTAAAAACATTGAAAATAAACGCAGCAGGTGATAAATATTCAGAAAAAGCAATAAATGTGTTACAAGCTAATATAATAATAAAAAATATGTGAAAAGAAAAAAAATAACCATTTTTAAAATACTTGAAGATTTAGCACAATGGGCCTAAAGCAAGCAAACTGTGAGCTTTACCAAATGTGATTATAACTAATCACATAATAATGAAAACGGAAATATTTAGAGACGAAGACGAAGAAACGTCCTGCATTCGCAGATTTGTCGGCACTTTCCCGTATAAGTTGTAATTTGAGAAATATTCCATACCAAAAAACTGCATAGAAAACCCACCCCTCCGGATGCACAATTTGTTTCTACCGTATTTTCTGAAATACTTCTTCTTCACAAAATTTGAAAACGGAAATATTTAGAGACGAAGGCGAAGAAACAACCTGCATTCGCAGATTTGTCAGCACTTTCCCGTATAAGTTGTACAACAGCTTAAAAATTATTTGCTAGGAATTATTTCAGGAGTATTAATTGAAAAAAAAATATATATGTATATGAATATAAATTTTTTGGTTTAACCAGGTCTTAGGTTATAAGTACTCAATTTTTTTTAGTGAATTTTCTAAAAGAAAAAATTTAGTTTCCTTTGAACAATTCTTATTTGGCTCTAGTTTAAACCCCTGGATGAGTTATACTTTTAATTGATATTAATTAAGTTTAGAAAAGTAAAATTTGATAGCTATGTGGACAACCAGCTGTTTCGGGGTAGCAACATTCTTTAGTGTATACTGAATGATTTACGTTATAATTCATAAAAATTATAAAGCTCTTATTTGACAGATTTTCCATACAAATATGTCAAATAACAGTCGTATAAGCCTGTAATAATTTTTATGAATTAGCGGGTTAGAATTTATCACATCCGAAAATTGATGACGGGTAGCAACACCCGATTGTCCACGTATTTATATAAAATTTTTCTTATACTACTTAATTAGTATAGAGAAAAAATAGCAATCACCCAGAAGTTTAACTTGAGCCAATTAACTTATAATTCTCAAAAAATTTCAAACTTTTTATCTACAATTTTTTGCTCTCTTACTAAACTGTGATCGCTGACATCAGAATCCTTGTTAAACAATAGCATTTATGTTCATGCAATTTTTGTTTTCCACTGAAGACAATAAACACTACTGCGGAAATAAGTCATAATAAATAATTGTTAACCGGTTCAATGCTTGATTTTTTTTTTCTTTTGAATTTAGTCATGTGCCACAACACTGTGCAAAACGTGGTCAAAATATTGAAATATTTTTTTTGTGAGTTTTCATAAAGTGTACAAAAAAAAAAGCTGTCCGGTCATAAATGACAATTGATAACAGTTTAGTTTATAAATAAACGCTTAGCGATGAACGTAACGAAAGACAAGAATAGTAATATTCTTTAGTTTTAAGTGATAAAAGACAAAAAAGAAAATATAATAAAAATCCCCATAAATTATGACTTTATCTAGCAAAAAAAAAAAAAAAAAAAAAAATAAATAAATAAACAAAGTGTGAAAAAAATAATTTTAATAAAAATAAAACTTAAACATAAATAACTGCAAGATTCAACTAATTAAAAACCACTTTGAAATTAATTAACTAAGTGAAGCACATAGTTGAGTTACACGCATGCGCGAATTTAACATGAAAGGCTGTCAGGTGGCAACACCTGTTCTTCATGAAAAATACCATATTTTAGATTTCTGGAATTTGAAAAAGTTTTAGTTACTAAAATTGTTACAAATAATTTTTCACGAACTTTACAAATCACTATTGCTAATTGCATGCTAAATGGGCTTAAGTTGGAATTTACTACTTCAAAATTGAGAAAACTGGTAGTGATCAACAAGGAAATTAAATTTCTGAAGTCTTATTAGCTGGGGAGCAACCGGTGGCTGTTTTGCATACAATAGCTTAAAACAAAATTACAAACTTTGAGACAAATAAGTCTTTGATAAACATAAAATGGAGTTTATGAATAAAACAGTCTGAAATTATGAAAATTTTTATGAAATTCTATAAGCTAGTTCGTTATCGTTATATCGTTGATGGAAATGCAATATGACCTAACTAATATAAAAGCTATCTTTTAAAGCCAATAAATAAAGATTTTTAAAGCGAATTATTCCCTTAAAGTGAACAGGATTCTAAAGAACTCATTTAGTGCAGCAAAAGTCATTGTATTCATTGAATTGTATTTTTCTTAGGGGGCCATTATGGGCCATTACTTTTTTTTACAATCAGCAGCAAGTTCTTTTATGTAATAGATTTAACATTAAACAAAAATCATATAAGTAATAATGTCAGTATTGATTTCTCTATTTCTCTAATCGAGCTTAAACCTTAATTAATTTTAAACTAAGCCAAAATCAGTCAGTAAATAATTTTATCATTCGTTACCTCACATCAGGACACAAAGGTGTAAGCAAGGATCGATTCTACACAAATTATAAATACTTTAAGGTTTTGGAGTTGAAATAAAAATTCATTTGATAATATCATATATCAATTTTATATATTTATTTTCTTGAACTAAAATTCTTTTTTTGTTAAAAATATTTACATAATTATTTTTGTCAATATTTCGCTCTCCTTCGAATAGCTTCTGCAGGACAATATTGTCCGAAGACAATATCGAGCGCAATATCGAAAAAAAATTATTTAATAATGTTAATAAAATACCTTTAGGTCAAGAAAATAAATATATACACCCATATTCATAAAAACTATTAAAGGTTTACCACACGTTTATTTGACAAATATTCCGTAGTAATACGTCAAATAAGAGCTTAATAAACTTGCAATAATTGTTATGAATATGTCCTATAAAATATAAAAAAGGGGTCGGAAAAAAACCAAATATATCATTATTTAAAAAAATCACATATGACAACTACTTTAAAGGTACATATGTACGTTTTAAAAAGCAATGTTTCTCATCGTTTTTGAAATCCCAATTATTAAAAATAGATATTACGATAAATTTCGAAAGAAATAGACAAGTCACGAACTATAATTTTTTCACAAACTATTTCCACATTATAGCGATAATTAAAATTTATTTGTGCAACTCACTATTTGATTGATAATCCCGTTAATAGTGCCCAAAATCAAAGTCAAGAATTCTTTTAAGATTTTTCGAGTCTACTGATGAGTTGATTAGCTTCAACGAAACATCGGCGGCATATAGACGGCTGAAAAGGACAGAAAACGTAAAGGTCTTTTTCTAGACTTAAAGTAATTTAGCTCAACTGATGCTTAAAGCAAATAAGTTAATTTTTGAAATTCTAAAATATTGACCCCCGATTTTTGACTTGCGATTTAAATACAAAAAATTATCGATAACTCAATAAAAAACAGCTGTTTAAATTAAATTTGGAAGCAAGTGAAATTGTGAAAAGTTTAGATAATAATAAATTGTTTTGTAAAAATTATTAAATTGGGTAGCAAAAGTGATAAAAGAATTCCCAATTTCACTGCCACAGAAGTTGATTACCTTCTGGAAATAATAAAAAATCAAATTATGAAACAAACAAAAAACCACATGTGCAATTTTCTTAATTTGCACAACAACACCAAACTGTCAAAATCATATGGCAGTACGAAAAACTTAAATCGATTTTAAATGGGCACGGCAGGCCGTTTAAGTTTGATTTAAACAGCAACTGTTTGATTCAATTTTGTATTTAAATCAAATTGAAATTGAAATGGCATTTAAAATCCAAGTCAAAAATTGGGGGTTATTACCCCCTTTTACTTGAAAACTTATGCTGAAAGCCTAAATTGCACCGTTGCCTAAAAATTTTAGCTTTTATTGGAACGACGTTCCTTAACGCGGCTTGCGGGTAGTGCAAATTATTAGAAATCGTCACAAAAGCGTGTGAGCTGTTTATATGTATTGGTGTGTCTTTAAACAATTGTGTAGGTGTCGCATACCAATAAATATTAATTAGTTGTAAAAACGTACACTATTTCAATTTTGAAAAATTTTCTTCGTTTTGTAGCAGATTGACAAAAAAAATACTGCATGTATCAAAAATAAAAAAATAAAACGTTCCAAAAATTTTAAGAAGCATATAAAATTTCAAAATTTCAAAAACAACACAAAATAAAACATACAGATTTCGCCTTGTATTACATTCGAAGATGAAGAAAAAACGTAAGGAACTTCGTTCCTAACGGGGGTCCGCCGACCGCATTTCTTTTTTGTTTTAATTATAATTCCAATAGAAAAATCAATAAACAAAATGCTCAAGTTCTGCTTTTTTTTTAATTTAAAAATTTGAAGAGGTACTCTGTGCTGCATTGTTTGATGATGACCCACATGTGATATTAAGAAATGTGGGTCAAAATATTCTTTTATTTTTTTAGAGAAAACTTTCTTAAACAAATTATTGTTATTCCGTAAGGTGCAAAAAGAAAACAAAAAAAAAAAAAAAAAAAATATTTTTCAACTGCCTGCTTGACATAAATACAGTAAATGAAAATATTTTTTTTTCGTTTAAATATTTCTCAGAATTCCATCGCCTCTAGAAAACAGCCATAATTTATTTCATTAATGCCCATGAATTTACGTACAAATAATTGAATTGGAAACAAATCTAAAACTACCGACTTCAAAAGCAACAAAAACATTTTGAATAAAACTCTAACAGAATTTTAATTAAAGTTAAGAAAAAAAAAAAACAAATTTATAGAAATATATACAAAAATATGTTTCAGTTGGTCAGCTCTCTTTGGGGCGAGTGTGTGACGATTACAAACGATTGAAGAAAGAATAAAGAAATTTTCAATGCAATATTGAAAACATAAGTAAACGAAGTGCATTTAATAACAAACGAATATTGGTATTCTTAATATTTCGTCAATCCAAATCAGAAATGAAAAGAATGCTCGTGTGTGTGTGTGTGTCGGTGTGTGTGTGTGTCGGTGTGTGTGTGCGTGCATGCATAAGCCAAGTTTATGCTGAAAAAAAAGTCAGTTCAAAGCTCAGTTTTGTTTAATACCTTGAATAAAGTGCTTGTCATCGTTTTAAGCTTAGCAAATCATATTTAGTTTTTTAATGATAAACAATAAATTTAAATAAAAGTTGGTTAGAAACAGCAGAAAGATTTCCCAAGTTTACTTTTACATCAATGAAATTAAAAAAGAAAGAAAATGTGAAACTCAAAAAAATTTAATTTAATGGCCTAAAAAGTATTAACTTTTAAGGCTGGTGCTTGAAATCGTTTAACATTTAAATGGTGAAAATATTCTGTTACAAGAAACTAATAAAAAACTTATTATAAAAACATAAAACCCTGTTCTGCTGCTGCTGCTGTTGCTGCAACTTCATCATCATGGTGCAGTCCATCGACATTGCGGCAATAACTGGCCACAATGAACTGGTAAATGACTAGTTGTTATTAACAGACTTATAATTTTTAATTTAAAATAATAATCTCTTTCTTTATTCACTTTATCAACAACTCTGTAGTTTTTCTGTGACAAAACCAAAAAGTTCTATTTTATATTTTATATAAATATTAGATCCATATATTTTTTTTGTTTTGGACCAGAGCAAAAATAATAAAAAATTTAAATTTTTTGTTACCATTTAGTTTAAGAACTAAGCTACAGCCTTCCGGATGTAACACTGCATTTAGATGGGAAAGTTAATGCCTGAAAGTGGCAATACACTCACACTTTTTCACTAACACACTCCCAGTTTTCTAACTTGCAACTCAGCTTTTAGAAAAATTTTCGTGAAAGTACAGAGTTCGCCAAATTACTTTTTTTTCAAACAGGGCGCCAAACATTGAGTGTAGCTTCGGCTGTGTGGCACGTAGCGCCGTCCTGTTGAAACTAAATGTTGCCAATATCCTTCTCTTTAATTTTTGGGAACAAAACTTTGTTCAACATGGCCTGATAATGATCGCCATTGACAACGGCCACTGCTGGTTCATTTTCAAACAAAAATGGCCCAATTATGTCTCTGGACCAAAATCCGTACCAAACAGTGACTTGTTTTGGGTGCGTTGCTTTTTCAAAGTACGCGTGCGGGTTTTCTGTGCCCCAAATGCGACAACTTTGCTTGTGGCAAAATCGGCATCTTCTGTAAGTTGATTGCAGGCCCCCTTAGCGAAGCGATGTTCAAACGTATTCGTTTAGCGGAAGCATAAAACTAATTATTTGTCAAATCAGACATGAGCTAAGTGTTACCATTCAGGCAATAAGCACTAGGGGGGAAAAAACGTTAGATGGCGGACCCTCTAATTTTTGGACATTTCTGAAAGTAAATGTGTTTTCTACAAGGTGGGTATGTACATATTTTGTGCAAATTCAAAGGTTTTATCTGTTATGGTTTGCAAGTTACAACAGATTTTCACAGTTTGGCTTTTGGCGACACCTTTTTGGTATAAAATTTTCTAAAATTTTAAAATATTTAAATTAAAATACATAAATTTTCTAATGACGCGGTGGGTTCCAGCCAGTGTTCCCAGGTCAATGTATTTCTTCGCCCCAGGAAAAATTTTTTAAACCCAATAAAAAAATTCAATGTTTTTCTACAAAATCCCCCTAAAAAATTTTTATTGAACATTCTGCTTTAGTTTGCGAATCACTTTATCTATTTTTCAGTGCATATGTTATGTTTACAGGCGTATTTATTATAAATTTTCGATTTATTTGTATTCACATATTTTGAGATTTCAGTACATATGTATTATTTACAGGCAGCTGGAAATTGTCATCCGCGTATTTAGAAAAAAATTAAGTTTCTCCAAAAATATTAAGATTGTCTAAGTCTTCTTTGCTTATAAAAAACGATTCTTAGGGCCTATTCCTGACCTGAGAAATAGGCCCTTAGATATTTTAATTTTCCCAGTTCTTAAGAAACGGAAAAAATTCAAAGAAATGACCCCTAAGGAAAAAATTCATTCACTTAAAAATACCAGTTGCAAAATTCTGCACTCTTAAAGCTACGAGATGAACATAAAATATCTCATTTAATTTTACTTTAAAAATCGTTAAACTCTTCATATTTATCAGTTCTCCTAACTCCTGCCATTTTACCGTTTAACCAAACACAAAAATCCCCTAAAAATACCCCAAAAATAAATTGTTTCCCCCTAAATTTTCTCCGAAGGAATTTAACACCCCAAAGAAAAAACCCCCTAAATCTAGGGGAAAAGCTCCTAACCTGGCAACATTGGTTCCAACTACACCGCCTGTGAAAATTTCAGCTCTCCAGCTCTTAATGTGTGGGAGAATGGGCGCTGTGACGTATGCGTAATACAGTTTCGTTTTTTCACTATCAGTACGGAACCCCCAATATTAACTGCAAATAGTTTAAAGGAATATTTTTTTAAACTTAAAGAATAACAAAGGGACAGTAGACAGTTCAAGTCTGTGAACACTTTTTGTTCCATCTACAATTCTGCGTTAGTACAAAATTCTGTGTGGTATTACAATTTAATTTCTTTGTTTTATTATATTATATTTAAGCAAAAGAAATATGCAAATTGGCACTCCTTTGGAGTTCAACGAATCCGCTCTCAAATTGTTCATTGGGTTGGCAGCCAACAAACTATCAATATTATTGAATGAAATGTGTATTTATTCCCTGAGCTCTGGTGGGTGCGTTTTGTTTGATTATGATAATATTGCTCAAGAAATGTGTATGAAAAATAAAACTGGAATAAAATGAAATTGATACTGATGTAAAGTGCAAACATTTTGTACCTAAAGGACTTAATAAATTCTTAAGGACGAAGTCACAACAGCCACCAAGTTCAATGCTTAATGTAAGACATAAAATTGTTTACGAACAGTATGAGCGCAAAAAAAATATTTAAGAGCAATGACAACACTATTTTGGAAATGCACAAAGTTTAATATTTTAGCTTCTATATAAATGATTTGTTTTTATAAAAGTTATAGCGAAAAAAATGGGGAAAGTAATGATTTGTTACATCAATGTTGGCGCGCAGTAACGTCCATGGACATTATGTGGAATTCTAATTTTGTTTACAACAATTTTGCAAAGAGCTGGCTTATTATAGAGAGATTTTGTATCCATTGACATTATGCCATTTTTTGATGCAAAAGTGCCACTTTTTGATAACTAGAGTGCCTCTAGATCTTAATAAGTCGAAGGAGATATATTACGAGAGTCCTTTTGAAAAGGAGTGTTAGTGGGTTGATTGGTTTGATAGAGAAAAAGGAAAATTGATGGGAGTAAATGACATGTTTGTCTACTCCAGAGGCACTGTGGGGCCAGTAAGGACGATGAAGAGAACATTTCTAAAAATGCTATTTTTTGTAGCAGCGCCCGTATTGGATAGAGATGCGAAGTAGGCATTTTTGGGAAAAACATCGATGAGGAGTGGTGCCACAAGATCTGCCTTACAGCAGTTCTAGTACTGTTTTCTGAACTTGTCCACATTTCAAATCAACTGGAGAGTGGAAGCGGTATGCCTTTTTCCAATGCAATCTGCCTCACATATTCGGTAATGTAGCTTTTTGCTACAGACAACATTTTTAGAGGAAGTGAATACATTAGGAGCTCTTTAATGTCCACATGATGTCGGTTCAGTGTTCCTAGTATTTTTTCAAATCTGATAGTATGTTTCCATTGCGAGTTGAACCACCCGCTTCGCTCTCTCAATCATATCTATGAATCACAGTGTTTACACGACTCGTATATGAGCTTCGATTTGACTTTTGTTTTTAATAAGTCAAAAAAATTTTTCCACTAATTTCGTTAAGCAAATTTTTCGAAATGGACAAAAGAAGTAAGTAAAAGAGTTGTCGCAAAAAAAACCACATTCGTATGGAAATGTTTTCGGAGTTGGCATTGCAGGGCGTTTAATACAATTTTTATTTTTATGGGATAATTAAGTTTCCTTTGTTTTCTATTATTCACCCATATCGTCAGTAATACCATGTTCATACATGCGCTTTTATTGAGATAATCGCAATAAAGTCCATTATTGAGCTCAATATTCCATACAAAAAGTCAATAAAGTTATTGCTTAATAAACTCAAAATTGCTTTGAATATTGAGAAAAAAATTAAACACAACAATGTAATGTAAGTAAAAGGAAATTTATTAAAAATTTGTAGGTAAGTGATGTAAGAAGTAATTAAATTTTTGTTTCATAACTAATAAACAGAAATTTGTAGTTTAAAAGTTGAAAAGGGTGAATAGATCGGCGCTTTCATGCCTGTTCAATACTTTGACAGATTCTCTGCCGGAAACAAAAAAAAAAAAATCATTTGGTATTCCGCCCATCGTAAAACTAAGCACATGCTTACGTTTTTTTTTTTGCAGAGGGTGGATACCAAAAAAGTGTGGGAAGAGATTACGAAGTAGGAATGGCGCAATCCACTTTTTCCGAAGTGCTCTCTAAAGTGTTGAATGCTTTAGAAAAGTCTCTGTGCAGAATGGATAAAATTCCATTGATCAACCTTTTTAATAGGAGGGCCAGCACTTTTTAGTAAGCACTTCTGTAAGCGAATACCAAAATTCAGCCACCACATCTTTAGAAACCTTCACAAAACCACATGCAATGGGTCGGATGATGAAGTTGCAGCACCCTATTGAGAAGCATGTCATGTTGCATATTATTTATTGATTTAGACCTACAAATAGTTTTCAGCTAATTTATATATCCATTAAAATGTAGCAACTACTTGCATTTTTTTTCTAGTTCCCCAAAGAAAATTATATGAAGAAATTGATACAAAAAATAGGAACAATGTCTTTGAAAAATCCATTCACAATAAGGAGAAATTTCGAATGGGAACACATTTTATGGTAAAAGTTATTCATGATAGTTATTGACAGATGGTGCAGATAAACTTGTGATATAAATTGGGAAAGACAGGAATTTGTTGTGCTTCATATGTATGTAGTTTCAATATGAGGCAACTTCATTCACTGGTTAACTATTTTATAAATAGTCTGTACTCCCATTATAAAAAATTTCCAAACAAAAGAGTAATTTTTCCCCCCCAAAAATTTCCTGAAGATTTTCTCGAAATCTGTATCGTCAGTTACGAAAAAATCCCCTATTTGGGGAGAAATATCCAAAACTGAGAGCACTGTGCTCTGCATCATTGCTTTGAGTAGAGTATAACCCCAAGAAGAGAATAGCAACCACGTTCTTCTAGCGAAACCATTGGATACTTTCTTCTCTTTTTTCAAATTACAAAATAGATTGTTGCCTTACCTTGAAAAAAATCAATTTGTAGGTGTTACAGAACTACTCGCACGTGCAGTAGAGCTGCCAACCACATGATAACACTATGGATAATTTTATTTTTAACAAACTATCACTTTTTCCTTTTCTATATAATGATACTGTTGCCAGAAAAAAAAGGTTATTAAGGAAGTAAATGCAAAATCAATAAAATAGTGTGGCCACTTGCAAAGCAAAAGGAGGCTTATTGATCGAACTTAATATTAATTCAATACAAAAAAAACCTAAACATATATATAATTAAGAACCTTTAGCTAAAAGATATCTTAATGTTATTGATCGAACTTTTGCAATACCCAAAAGATAATTAATTTTTTCTTGACATTATTTTCAGGACTCCACAAAACGTACAAAGCCCTCAACACTGCGTCGCACTTTAAATGCCCTGCGTCAACGCTTAACAAAACGTAATCGCGCCAAACCGCCCGATTGGTTTCTAGAGCGGTTCTCAAATGCCACAAATACCGATAAAATCGGTAAACCGCCACCAGCCACAAATGCCAACAATAATAATGGCAGCACCACAAATCTTGCTGCCGATACGGGTCCTGCTTGTGAGATACGGGGCTCCAGCCCGCTGTGCAATCGTTTGTCAGTCAATCCTTCTCTACAGTCACATTATCGGGTAAATGAGAATATATTAATTCTAAATAGCAGTATTTTTTTAGCTTTCACGCATGTAAAAATGTTATTCTTTTCAGTGGCTGGCAATTGTTTCCTTAGCTGTGTTATACAATATCATATTTGTGGTGGGTCGTTCTGTATTTTGGGAAATTAATGTACGAGCTGCTCCAGTTTGGTATTTCTTAGACTATTTATGTGATTTTATTTATCTGATGGATATGCTGGTGCATATGCATGAAGGTATGTATCTATTAAATATTGAGAGAGATGGACTTTATTCAGTACTTCTACTTCAAAATATTATGTTGCTTTCAAGCGTTTTGTGAATTGTTTTAATGGCAATTATATTTAAGCCAGTAGCCTGTCTATTCAGTTTCCGACTGGCCTTAGAGGAGTCAAGTCCATAATGACTTTTTTTCTCAAACATATTTTTCTAATACATCGACCACATACGACGCCTTCTGAGGGGTACTTCCACACAAATTTATAACAATTGAAAAACATTTTAATAATATTACTGGGCCTTCTAGTTAAATTTTTACTTGATCAAAATTGGGAAACATTTTTTGTGATAAAATTGGTCATGGCCTGGGTTGGAAGAAAATTTTGATGGTGGTCGTAGGTACTACAGCCAATAACTCTTCAAATTTATATTTTCTTGTCTTCTCTGCAAAAGTTGACCACTCCAATTTTATCACAAAATATGTTTCCCAATTTTAAGGAAGAAAAAATTCAACTAGAAACACCAAATAAAATAATCAAGAATTGCAAATCATTTAGCTATGAAAATTAAATTAGAGAAAAAGTTGTAGTTTACGCGCCTAGAAAACTATTTTATGTGTGTTTTTGATATTTTGGTATTGGAACCCTTTTCTTCTCATGCCAAAAACTCTATAGAAAAATCAAAAAACTTTTCTCCCTAAAGTTCCACTCAACCCAATATATACTCGTATACCTGTGAATATATTCACGGATACTCAAATGCCGTTGAGAGCGACTCAGCTGAGCGAATTGAGTCACGAACAATTTGGGATTGCAAAAACGCTATTAACAATTACTCAACTCATGGTGAAGTACGCATCACATGATGGCCAGGGCATGAGGGAACAGCTGGAAATGCGAGAGCTAGCTCACTTGCTCACAAGAGTAACTCTCTTGTGTAACGTGAGCTTGGTATGCACGAAACCTTTCGATGTAATTAAATCTGAGCTAAACAACTAAGCATTAGCAGACCATTTAAGTCTCTCGAATAACAAAACCGTGAGTATCAATGCAAGCATACTATGCAGGAGAGAAAAAAGTGGGGGGGGTATGCTGAGACTTAGCATGCCCGAATTAAGTAGAATAGTGGGAGTTATAAGAGGCAATTACCCTCAACTACTGGCAAATCTTAACCGCTTAGTGCTAGTGCCCTGCCTTCTCACAAATACCGTCCCCATATCTCGGGACAGACACCCTACCAGACATAATGCAAGTATGTGGCAAATGCCGGAGGAATTTAAGGAAGTTTGTGAATAACACGAAGTTCCTATAGACCTATAAGTCAAACTTTTTATAGTTAAATATGTGGAGCGCCCAACATGCCCGTACTGGCTTAAGTGCATGTCGTGCTACCTGGACAAACATACCCCTCCAATCGATCTAACCTAATTTATGAAGTTTTGGTTGTTTGGATGCATGCTCTTGCTCAAAATAAAAGCTAGCAAAAATTAGTGGTCACACTTTTTATGGCAAATATTTGTTTGATGTAAACATACTGAAGCACAGATTGCTTTCTCTGTAATCGAATGTGGTGAAAGCTTATTTAGTTGAAGCTCATAATTACTCAGCTTTGTAGCACCACCAAAATTATCACTATCAGTCTAGTGCTCTCTTGCACTTACACGTTTTTCGTGGGTAAAGATAACAGCCAGAAGTCATCAAGTCACTTTATATTGCTCGCTGGCACAACAATAAAAACATTTAAAATTTTGTTTCTGTTTTTATGGGCCTGGAGCATTAAATTTAAGAATTGTCAGAATCTCTCAATCTTTTTGTCTTTGATTTTATTGATGAGATAGTTTTCTTAAGCTAAAATATTTCATGTTTTTTTACATGGTTTGCATTGCTGATTGATGCCTTTTAAATTTGTAATATTTTAATTTAAAATCAGTCAGTTGTTTGTTTCTATTTTATTTTTCTTTCGAAAAAAAAACTATTTCCTTGTAAACCTGCTGCTTTCTTATACAAAATGTCTTTCCGTAACAAATGTCTTCAAAAATTTGTATGACATGTGACCCACAAACTGTCAGCTGCAAATAATTTTGTCATTTGATATTTTTGTTATTTTGTTGATAGTTTTTTTTTTTTTTTTTTTTTTAAGGACAATAGCACTGTTTGCAAAAGTAAAACTAAAAGAGTTTTTCTGTTTTCTTGTGACCTTCATTGTGGGTATAAAGTTCACTTAAGGAAGAGATAGAAGAAACATAATAAGAGGGCGGAAAACGGGTTAAAAATTGCTCATACACTGGTTGAGTAACATAATTGCATAACATTAATTGTGTGCAACGATGTTTATTTACAGACAAATGAAGGAAGTGAGTTTCGAAAAATGAATGAGAATTAAAAAAACTATATAATAATCTCTAAATATTAATGCTAACAAGATCCCAATAACCACTGAATCTTGTTGGATTATATTATTTGAGGAGATTATGTAGTTAGTGGATTGTGCTAGACAACCAGTGTGGCCATGTATGATTTTTCGCTAATGCTTGGTCGAAGTTAATTATCATCGCATATTAATATATGTACATAAGTGGCTGTTTCTCAAATAAACTAGGATACATTAAAGTCCATCACCGGTGTTGAAATAGCGAGAGTTGGATTTTGCATAAAACGCAAATGCCAAGTAAAACACTTGATTAAAATTCAAATGTGTTTATATTCAAATTCCTTTATGAAATATAACAATTCATTAGAATATAATTCAATTAACAATAATAAGTACATAATTTTTGGTTTGAAAATAACTGGAAATACATATGTATGTACAAAGTAGAAGAAATTCTTAAGCTCAACAAGTGCTAGTTCACCTCGCAAACTTAAGGAGAAAAATGGCGAAGGCGCCAGAACGTGACTAGGCAATTTTGTTAAGTGAAAAAATGTATAAAAGATATTGTAGTCTTCGACAATCAATCACTGACTGACCCTTTATTCTTTCAAATAACAAATATAAAAGGGTTGTTCTACATTAAAGTTCTCTTATAATCTATACTCTCTCTGTGGCGCGCAAAGGCTCTTACAATAACTAATAAAACAAAGAGTTAAACTTAAAACTAAGAGCGTGTACATACATATATATCTTTATGTGTCTTGTATTCTATAAAATAATAAAACAATGAGCTTAACTTAAAACTAAAAGCTTATGTCTACTTCTTAGTTATATACCAATACATAAATATTAATAGGCCCATAGACTACTACCCAGTCTACAATATTAACAGGGTGTTACATTTAAATTTGTACTAAAGAAATGATGACAGCTTATTTATTTATTTATTTATTTATCTATTTATTTGATTTCAATACAAAGAAAGCCTCATGGCCAATAATACATGCGTTGTTAGTGAAATGTCTAGGTAAATTAATTTGACTAATTCTAAAATTAAAAGCTAATTGTTAGTTAGAAGGCTCCCCAACCATCCAAATACCGCCAAAAATATAAAACTAGTTTCGATATTGAGAATTACAATCGCATTTCCTAAAAACCAGGAATACTTCGAAACATTTAAAAATTTAATAATAAATATTGTTAAAATACTCGAAGAGCATTTTACTGTCAGTATGATAAGTATAAAAAAATAATTTGAGAGTATTAGGAAGTAAACTCCAAATACGATGAACTCTTATCACAAAAGATCGATCAAATACTGAAAGCGGCCCCAAGGGGACGTTCATTTGGATGTTGCGTGTTGAGTTACCAAAAGTTTTAATGATTTTATAAAAGCGAAGTAAAATACGTATTTTCAGATAATTGTCAAAATTGCTTTTTAAAATTTCAGGGATAAGTTCAGAAACACGTTCATGCTCCATTACACCAATATTGTTGAATACATAACGAATGATCTTGCTAATTATTCTCTCAACAACATTCAAATTGTATGTCCAGGTAGCAGAAAAAACTTCTTGACATAATGAGTGCTATAGCAAGGCGAATCCTGATATGTTTGGGTGTATACGCTTTTAGAGAATATAGATGTCTTAAAATCAGACAGCTCTTGTGGGTCAGAAAATTAATTATTATAAATAAAGTAAATCATGGTGATTTTGGGAGTTGTGCTAACATCCCGTATTCATAAAAAAAAAAAAAAAATTGTTGAAATATAGAACAAATTTTTCATATCAAATTTCCTCTAAAATCTATTTGAGCAACATTTTATTTTTTATGAATACCGTTGCATATATACAATATATATAACCCGATATTACACATTTGTATAGAAAAGCTTTTAATTTCACTTTGTTAAAGGTTATAAATATAAGATTCGGCACAGTCGAGTGTAGTACTCTTACTTGTTTTTATTATTCCATTTTTCTTATCACTTTGCAAATTTCATAAACTGAATTAAGTTTTGCTTATATGTAATGTTTTCCTTTTTTGCAGGTTATCTGGATCAAGGTCTGCTTGTACGTGATGCCTATAAATTAAGACGGCATTATTTTACCAACAAGGGCTGGTATCTGGATGTGCTTTCGATGCTGCCCACAGATGTGTCATACATCTGGTGGTCGCCCAGCAAATGTGGTCCACATTTTTTACCCTGTGCCATCATTGTACGCCTTAATCGTCTGCTGCGTCTGCCTCGCATGTGGGAATGGTTTGATCGTACTGAGACTGCAACCGGTTATCCAAATGCCTTCCGTATTTGTAAAGTGGTGTTGGCTATTTTGGTGCTAATACATTGGAATGCCTGCATGTATTTTGCCATTAGCTATGCGCTGGGTTTCGGCACCGATAATTGGGTGTACAACTTGAATGGGGAACGGAATAGCACATTACAACGACAATACATTTATAGTTTCTATTGGTCCACGCTGACGCTGACAACGATTGGAGAGACACCAACACCAGAAAATGATGCAGAATATTTGTTTGTGGTGGCAGACTTTTTGGCGGGAGTTTTGATTTTTGCCACAATTGTGGGTGAGTAAAATGTAAAATATGTTGTAGGACGATGATATTTTGGAACGAAGTTCCTTAACGCGGCTTGCTGGTAGTGGAAATTAGTAGAAATCGTCACGAAAGCGTGTGAGCTGTTTATATGTATTGGTGTACTGTCGACAAGCAATTGTGTATGATGGGCGGTGTCTCCGCTGACAGCAGCGGAGACACCTACCAATATATATTAATTCGTTGGAAAACGTTCCAAAAATTTAAAGAATCATAAAATTTAAAAATTTCAAAAACAACACAAAATAAAACATACAGATTTCACTTTGTATTACATTCAAAGATGAAAAACAAAAACGTAAGGAACTTCGTTCCTAACAGGGGTCCCCCGACCGCATTTCTTTTTTTTTTTCTATTGAAGGTTTCTTTGAACATTTTTTTGTTGAAACCTCATCATATTCCCCTAGTTTAATATCAGGTGGGCCAAACCAAAAGAAATCACCCCTCCAATAGGGTTGCTGTTATTTTTTTTGGCAAATGGCAGCCAATATCAAATCTGTTTTTACGTTTGTGAAGTAGAATACAGTTGTCGTATTAGCTTTGTTATATTTTCTTAGCTTTTTATTAGCCACAACTTTCTGTTATTTTGTAACTAAGATATTATAATAAAACATCTAAGTATTATACAGCTTTCTGGGATTTTTTGCAAGGGTGCAAATTTAAATGGGCCGTAAAATGTGTGTCAGATGTAAGCTTTAGTGCCTCATATTCGTATAATAATCAGTTGGCGCAGCATATTTTTATTTTGCAAAATACAATATCATTTCTTTGTCTAATCTTATTATTTGCACTCGTTTGAAAAGTAACGTTTTTGAGACAGCAACTTGATTTTCTTTCACTCTTATGCCCTGCTGTCATTGAGGCAGCCTTGACCTTACAATGATGCTTGAGCGTAAGTAAATTGTTTTAATCAAAAACACAAGAACACAAGAAAAAGGATCAACACTTTTTGTCCTTAACGTGCTCATCATGAATATTAAAATAATTTTCTTATTTCGTTTATGATAATGCCCTGCAGTTCTGAAAGTGTCTTTTAGGCGACACAAAACAAAAAACGAAAAAACCGAGCAAAAATATGAAAGTATTTGATTAATATTTTTCGGTGTTTATGTGGGTATGTGTTGCTTTGAATTTATGGCTTGTTGTTGACCCTTTTGTATTTAATAACAGCTGTAAGTTGTTATCTATTTGTTTTTCTCTTTTTTCTTCAGGGTCAAATAACTGTATATTTCCTAATGCTCCCGGTTGCACGCACGTGCTGAAACTATAAAGCATAATATGAACTGAATTACAAGTTCAAAGGCATTTGAAATGCTTTGCATTTGTAATTTTATTTATTTATTTATTTTTTGTTTGTTTGTTTGTTTTAATTTGAAAATTTTATTTTTGCCACCAACACCAAATGTCTGTGTACATATTTTTAACCCTTCAACCACAGGTGGAGTTTGTTGTTGCCAACCGACAGCTCTTGTGATGTAAATAAGAAACTAATAAATAAAATTCCAGGAAAATAACACAAAGAAATGGTGTATTTTTGTAATAAGTTGTGCTTGTAAGTAACTGACGGCATGCCTTTGCATGTCTTTCTTCTACACTTGCTTCCATCATTTTGTTCCCAAGTGTATGTTGTATGTATTTTTGAGCCGCTTGAGGATTAACAACGGCAAATTTTTAATTAATTGTTTTTTTATGTTAAGCTGGTTAATTTTTTGCTATTAATTGAGCCTCATTTTTATCTGAGAGAAGTTTTTCTTTGAAATAATCGTTTTGTAACGGAAGCATTAATTTGGCTGCATGCGGTGAAGGCAGTTGCACCGAGTGGAAGAAAAATCATCATAGAGGCTTAAAGATTGAATAATGTTTTCATTTATGTAGGTATATTTTTATAACCTCCTCTGGAGACAGCTAAGGTGACTTTTTTTATAAGTTGTGATCCAGAATGAATATGTTTTAGGAAATTGAAAGTTATGGAAACTACAATCATATACAGTTATTTCCGCTTAATTGAGTTTCTAAAAATGCACGACTTTCGGTGCAATTAAACGGAAAGTCCATTAAGCGATGCTCAGTTAATTGAATCACTGACGCAATTAAACGAAAATCACTTAATTGAGCAATATGTTCAATAAAGCCAAGGCGAATCAAGTATAGGTGGTCGCAATTCAATTCGCTTCAACATTTTCTCTATAGACGTCACAAGTTTTGTGGTCGTTTTCTATCGCCTTTGACAACTCAGCAGAATAAATCGTGGAAAAATGTTGAAGCGAATTGGTATGCGGGCACCGGTAATGGATTCACCTTGAATAAAGCGAAAAACCCATGCGTATTTAGAAAATAAAACTCATTTCTTAAGTTACATATTCGGTTGAAAAATTGTTAAGGTTTGTTAAAACAAAATAAAAATCAAGTACGTTCATAAAACAAAGTTTATAAAGGAACAGAACGTAGAGGTTTTTGCCGCAAAATATATTTGTCGTATTTCATAAATTTATTTTTGTAAAATACTTTCAATAAATAAATAAATATTTGTTTTACGTTCGTGAAGCCAAAAAAAAAAAAGTAGGCGGAATCAATTAAGCGAAACATTTGCTCTTGTTTTTCGCAATGCGGTCTTAATTTGCGAAACAATTAAGGGGGTGAGGCAATTAAACGGGTACTTTAACATAGACAGATATACTGACTGAATGAATGAATTTGTTCCATGATTTTTAGTGCAGTAAAGCGGGAAATTCAATTAAGCGGAGCTCAGTTAGGCGGAAATAACTGTATATCTTTGTGAAATATTTTACTTAAAAGTTTATCTTATAAATTTATTTATTTAATGCCAAATTTCTTTTTCTTTTTTCATGATATTCCTTTCGTTTTGGATCCTCATTAAAGGCAACATTGGCTCCATGATATCCAACATGAATGTGGCTCGTGTGGAGTTTCAAAATCGCATGGATGGCGTTAAACAGTACATGGCCTTCCGCAGAGTGGGCCATGAGCTGGAGGCACGTGTGATACGTTGGTTTGCCTACACTTGGTCACAAAGTGGTGCCCTGGACGAAGAACGCGTATTGGCCGCTTTGCCGGACAAGCTGAAAGCGGAAATAGCCATACAAGTGCACATGGACACTTTGCGGCAGGTGCGCATATTTCATGATACCGAGCCGGGACTTTTGGAGGCGTTAGTGTTGAAGCTGAAACTGCAAGTTTTTAGTCCGGGAGATTATATTTGCCGCAAGGGAGATGTGGGCAAGGAAATGTATATTGTGAAAAGAGGCCGACTATCGGTGGTGGGTGATGATGGTGTTACCGTTCTCGCCACGCTGGGGGCTGGTTCGGTTTTTGGTGAAGTGTCTGTGCTGGAGATAGCGGGCAATCGCACGGGCAATCGTCGTACAGCCAATGTACGTTCGTTGGGCTATTCGGATTTATTTTGTTTGGCCAAACGTGATTTGTGGGAGACACTGTCCGATTATCCGGAAGCACGTGCCACACTTACCGAAAGAGGCTGTCAATTGTTGCGCAAAGATGGTCTATTAGATGAAGAAGTGTTTGCAGGTAAGTGGTTGTGGGAGAAAGAAATTTGAATGAAGTATTATTTTGCACAGTGGCATTGAAAATATTAAATATGTTTGGCTTTACTCTGCAGCTTAAAACAGTATGCAGTAGTTAAAGCGGCTGTGCCAAAATTGTGAAATTTGACTCGTCAAAAGTTCACAGGGTGTTTGCTACCCACAAACAGCAGGTTTTCTTTTTTTTTACTTGATATTGATAAGAAAGTGAGAAACGAAGAGTTGAACTTGAGTAATTTCATATGAATGTATTACAATATCATAGTTCAATGTAATTAATATTTGAATAAAATTTTTATTTTATACCAGAGTACTAAAATAAGCTGCTGCAAAATTAGTTCATTCGATTTTAGTTTTCTTTTAATTGTTGTGGCCTAAAATAAAACTATTTTTAAGAAAATATATATTTTTTAGATTCGCAACGCGTTCATGACACCATAGAAAGTGGCATTGAGAAACTGGAGGTTTCGGTGGAAAATCTAAACATGAGACTGGCACGGTTATTGGCTGAATATACAGCAAGTCAAGCGAAAATGAAACAACGTCTGGCTAAACTTGAACTCAAGTAAGTAGTGGTGTGAAGGCCCTTGGTCTGTGCGGTCCAGCTGTATGAAAGTGTGAAGCCAGCAGCAAAAATAGTGTCACTGCTGGCTCACACCATCTCATACATTTAATCAATTGCTCTTGAATTACTTTATAATAAATTAATTCAGGTCCAAAAGTGAACCTTTTCAAAAAATATTTGCTGTATTTTTTGAAAAGGTTCATTTTTGGACCTGAATTAATACATTTCAATTGGATCTTAAAGCAAATAAATAATTAAGTTCAGATCTTTATAATAAATTTCTAATTTTTTTCTTCTTCCACCACAAATATTTGTTCTTAGTTGCCAACTAACCTACGACAATTCCCTGACTGAACAACATGCGAGGCCACCGCGCAGTGGCCGTTTGTATTCGCTTCAACCGAAAAGACGTCCCCGCCCAAAACCAGTGACCGCTTCAAAGTCAATCGATAACAATAGACAGAATACCCTGTAAAAAACATCTTAAAGCACAATTTACACTATTGCATAGAAATAGCCAAGTAAAATAATTTATAAATTAGGTTTCACTGCAAATTGTGGAAAAGAATATGGGGCCGCAAAACATATAAAACATTTAGTTTTTTTGTACATAAAATTAGCATTTCTATAAGAAAATAGGAGAACCAAAAAAAAAAAAAAAAAAAAACATTAAACGGTGTCGGCTTAAATTGAAAAGCTTACAAGTATTTTTTATTTATTGTAATTTCATTAGTTTTAACTAATTAAAACTGAGAGAGCGATTTTCAAAAATTCAATAGACGGCTGAAGAGCTGCTCAAAATGCATTCAAAACTATTAAATGCCAGGCCCACTATAGCACTCGATATCGTTCGCCTGCACACAATCACTGAAAGCAATAACAACAATGTTTTGAATTTTGTTGTTGTTTTGCATGTAACTAACACTGCAGTTACACGATCAGGCAAGTTTTGCTATCAAGTTTTTTTTTTCAAAATTCAATAAAATTGATAGCTGTGACGTAGGCTGCACGCAATTTCATAACAATTCGTTTTCAAGATGCCGGCAAGAAGAAAATTAAAAATGGCTGCTTCATTAAAAGTACTATCAGAAATAAAGAAAATAAAAGAAGAAGAAGAAGAAAAAACCAGAGGGCAGAAAGGAAATACTGGCTGAAGCCCTTATTAGTAAGAAGGTTGATAAATATCTAAAAATTATAATGAATGTAGATATGCTCTATAAATCGCAGCACATCATTATATTTGTTAGTTTTGCACGTAAACATTTTCATTTCTATTTTTAAGCTTGAATCTGTTCAATTTTTATCACTTTTAATTGCAACTTTCAAACAAAACAAAAAAATATTTGCAGACAGAACGAAAAAAAATTGTTGTCAGCTGTTTTCTTGATTGTCACTTGATGCTCTCTAAAGAGAAAGCAAAAATTGTCATCAAGTTTGCATCAATTTTCAAAATTGTGAGTGTATTAGTAAAAAAAAGTGTGAATGTATTAAAACTTGAAAGGCAAAACTTGATCGTGTAGCCCGCAAGTAAGCGAGTGGGCGATGTCGAGTGGTATCGTGGGCCTAATAACTAATAACTGAACTGAATGAATGAATACCTTCAATAAAAAAAACAAATAATAATAAAAAATAATTGTATTAACAACAATATCCAAAATTAAATTAAAAACAAACTATCAATGTTAACATTACAATTAAGTTAAATTATATATGTACATAAAATCAAAAATTAAAATATTACTTTTAAGAACTTTGCAAAACATGTAAGACAGAACAACAAATTTAATTTTAATTCTTAGAAGACTCGGGAAATCATCTCAAGTCACAAGAAAAGAATAATAAATGTGCCTCAAAATGTTTAAGAAAAGGGATATAAAATTAAAAAAAAAAAAATATTTTTTTAAGTGACCACAATTGAAACACATATAAATAAATCAAAGTATTTATAAGTCCAGTTAAGTTAATAATATAATGATGCATAAAGAACAAGGAAAAAAGTAATTTAATTTAAGTAAATAGAAAATATTAATTTGTAATATTTAATACATTTTTAATAGAATTCATTTATGTAAATTTGAAGGGGGCATCACCAGCATTTCATGCTCCAAGTATATTTAATTTATTGTAGTTTTTCAAAGACAATTTATTTTCATGATAAATAAAAAAAAAACATTAAAAAATATACATACATATTTACTATCAAAATATGCCAAAATATAATTTTCAGGCAAAATTAATAAAATAAAAATTTATTTTCAATTAGAAATGCAGTTTCCTTTTGAAAGAAATTTCTCATTAAAATGAGAAAAACATAACTGAGGGTTCCATACTCATATACAAGTGGTAGATAAAAGCCACTTCTGGTATAAGGTACCCTTTAGTTTTTAACTTTTTTTTGGAACGAAGTTCCTTAACGCGGCTTGCTGGTAGTGCAAATTAGTAGAAATCGTCACGAAAGCGAGTGAGCTGTTTATATGTATCGAGTGAGCTTTTTATATATATGTCGACAAACAGTTATGTAGGTGTCCCCGCTGATGTCAGCAGAGACACCTACCAATAAATATTAATTAGTTGTGAAAACGGACACTATCAGTTGATAGATGTCGCTAAAGTAAAGTATGTCACAACAAAAGCAACAGCAATATTGAAAAGTTTTCTTCGTTTTGTAGCAGATTGACAAAAAAATACTGCATGTGTCAAAAGTAAAAAAATAAAACGTTCCACAAATTTTAAGAAGCATATAAAAATTAAAAATTTCTAAAACAACACAAAATAAAACATACAGATTTCACCTTGTATTACATTCGAAGATGAAGAAAAAACGTAAGGAATTTCGTTCCTAACGGGGCTCCCCCGACCGCATTTCTGTTTATTTAAATATGAACCTAATTATTTATTTACTTTAAGAGCCAATTGAAATGTGTTAATTTAGGTTCAAAAATGAACCTCTTTAAAAAATATTTGCTGTCTTTTTCAGCTGTCACCAACAAAATGTCGTCGGCATATAGACAGCTGAAAAAGACAGCAAATAATTCTTAAAGAAGTTCATTTTTGGACCTAAATTTACTTCTTTTTTTCGTATATGCTGTGCAAAAGCCAGACAACCACGCACACTGCGTAAATATTAACACCGGTATTCATAAAAAATAAAACATTGTTGAAACACGTTTTACAACAAATTTTTCATATAAAATTTTTTCTAAAATGTATTTGAGCAACGTTTTATTTTTTACGTAAGCCTCTTACAGTTCAAAATTTATGGCTGATTTTCAACCTAAAGGGTGTGCCCGTGTACGAACACCAATTAAATTTTAACTTTTTGCTTTTTTCGTTATTTGTTGTTGTAGAGGCCTGAGATTTACATATAATGTGTTAATTTGAAGTGTGTACCTTTTACGGTTCGAAAATTAAGGACAATCTTCAAACTAAAGGGTGTCCTCGTACAAAGGGCTATATTTAAATTTTCACTTTCTGCTATCTTTGATATTTGTTGCTGAGCAGGCCAGGTAAGTGCATGTGCTGTGCACATTTCAAGTCTCTATCTATTACGGTTCAAAAGTTACAGTCAATTTCAGTTTCTTGCATGGGAGCTCCCTTTAAATTTTAGCTTTTTGTTATTTGTTGTTATAGAGCCTATATAGCCACATAACCTATGCAAATTTCAAGTTCCTATCTCTTACAATGCAAGAGTTACAGTTGTATTTACAAATACAGCTCTCTAGCTCTTTCGGCTTGGAGATTGCCGCCTGTAACGGACGGACAGATGGACAGGGAAGTCTCATAAAGGGGTACTATTTTTACTCTATGGGTACCGAACCCTCCTTATGAATTATTCAGCTCATGAATTATTCAATTTATAGGCTCAAAGCCTGACATACTATATGACTGCTGATGACGGGACGGTGACGCTTTCACAAGGTTCGAGAATGCCGACGATTTTATTGTTAACAATTCTTAATCTTGCTGTGCAGTGTAGCTAAGAAATTAAATAAATTCTCTATTACCCTATTATATTTTTTGAAATTGCTATACAATAGTTTTAAACAACATCTGTGTAGTCAAAATTCATAAATAAAAAAAAATATTTTCAATTTGTTTTTTTTTTGCTAAGAAGACACAAGAGGAGTTGTAAAAAAACAAACTGAAGAAAATGTACAATAATGAGTTCTCCAGGTGCAGTCAACCTGGTGCGTTGCCTGAAATGTGGCGAAATAATAAAAGGTTCTCGCTACGATGTGGCCCTGTTGGTGGCTCACATACACAACAAACATCCCGAAATTGATATTGTTGACACGGACACAAAATGCAAGAGACATTTCCATGACGCACCAACAACATCTACACCAAAAAACCTCACCAGACCGGAAGCAGAAGACACAATTGAAAATCATCCACATTGTTCTGGGGAAGGGTACGAGTCAGATCAAAATTTTACGACAGATGCAGCAAAACAGCCGCAGGATATTGCTTTGTCTCACTACACGGCCACATCTGAAGTTTGTAGGTGTTGTTTTCTTTTTAGTATAAATTAAAAAAGTTGATTTATATTATTCGAACTTTTTCTTATATAATTATTTCTGTATTAAGTTTATCAGGCTCAAGTTCTTTCTATCTCATCCTTGTGATTGATATTAATTAAATTAGACAAAGAAGACACCAATTAATTAATATCAATCACAAGGATAATATAGAAATGTCTTTGATGTCTTTTTTGTCTAATCTAATTAATATCAATCATAAGGATAATAAAAAAAGAACTTGAGCCTGATAAATTTAATACAGAAATAAAAAAAAAAATCTTGAAAAAAATAATTGTTTCTAGTGGCCCAATATCCCGAAATTAAAGAGTGTGAATATGCACCACACAATCCCAATGCTCAGGTTGCCTACTTACGCCGCTACAAGCTAAGCGCCTCACCCTCCCCCGTCTCTGTGAGGCTTTTGCAGCAACCCTTTCAACACACCCTGTATCGCACTTCCCTGGAGAAATGGTCTCCTGCAAATGGTTCAATTTATTGCCCCAAATGTGGCAGCAATAAGCGACCTTTAATTAAAACCAAAGCAGAACGTTTTACACACAACAAATGTGGCGCCTGTTGTCTTTTAAGCTGTTGGCCATTTTGTTTTATACCCTGGATTATGCCGGGACAAAACCAAGACTATTTGTATTGTGCAAATTGTAAGACATTTTTGGGTTTATATGATCGCCACAGGAATTGCTTAAAGCCAAATCGTTTGTATCTCTCCAGTGGCAACCGTCAGCCAGAGCAACAACAAGAAGAATCAAATAATGAAAAAGGAAATTGGAATGAAGTTGGCCAAAATAAACTCTTAGCAAATGAATCGCCGCCGCCTCAAAGCCTGGCAACTGATAACGCCCGACCCAGACATGTAACTTCGATTACTATAAATGGCCAGGAACTGCCGCCAGATGCAGTGGCACGCTTAGAAAAATATAAACGTTTTGGTTCTATGGTGGGAATCGATTTGAATGCTTTAACGGATGCCCCACATTCAACACAACGTCAAGTGGCGCATAGAAAACCCGATGCAGCAGCTCCCTCTCTTGCAAAAGAAAATAAGCGGTTAACAGCTTGAGTGGCTACAAGGCGCAGTAAAACAGCAACATTTTTTGGCTTAACTAAAAGCTGCAGTGGGTTTTTGTATAAAATTTAGAATTAGAAAAGAAGCAACATGTAGGGCTTTCAAATAAACGTTTGTTTAACAACATTTTAGGCAGTTGTACATTTTGAAGATTGTGCCTTATATTCATAAAAAATAAAACGTTTCTCAAATACATTTTAGAAAAAATTTACACCCATATTCATAAAAACTATTGAAGGCTTATTACACGTTTATTTAACAAATATTCCGTAGAAATATGTCAAATAAGAGCTTAATAAACTTTCAACAATTGTTATGAATATGGCCTTTAATATTTAGTTATTTGACCCCTTTTTTTCTTATATTTTATATATTTGTTTGAGCTTTAGGTCTTTTTGAAATTTGAGTATTTATTTTTGTCAATATTTCGCTCTCCTTCGGATATTGTCCTGAAGAAGCTATCCGAAGGAGAGCGAAATATTGACAAAAAAGCTCAAATAAATATATAAAATTTTAGAAAAAATTTTATATGAAAAATTTGTCATAAACTGTGTTTCAACAATGTTTTATTTTTTATGAATACTGGTGACACACCAGTGTTTGCAATTGTGTGGGTATTTTGGAGCTTACGAAACGGAAACTCCGCGCAGAATCAACAAAAATCCACAATCCGGGGAGTTTCTTTTTTATTTACAGTAGAAGTATAATATGCAACAAATGCATATTGTTAAAAAAAAAGATCAGGAGCTCAGACCAGACTAGTGTTACTGTTTTAGTTGTCTCACTGTCAAGTTGTCTGTAAGAACTATTTAAAACAGTGAATTTAAATGTTCTAGATACTCGTTCTTCGACCTTTTTTATTTAACTTTATTTGGTTTAATAAATGAGCTCAAGGTCACTGTGTATCTTCTACAGGAAAATGTGTTTTCTGAAATATATTATAAATTTTCAAATTTCAAAACAAATCATAATGACAAAATAATTGAAAAATAAAAATAAACATTATCAGGCATGTTCTGAATTTCACTTTGAAGTAAAATTAATTTGAAATCACTTTAATTTGAATGTTTGGTGTTCTGCATTCTACTTTGTATGTTTCAAATTCATTTTGTTTTCGAACACTCAATTCGTAGTGAATTGCCATGTTCTAGAAACTACATATATAAAAAAAGAGGTTCTTTGAAACTACATTCAATTTTTATCGTGAAATTAAAACTTTTTGCAAAATGTAAGTATCTTTTACGAAAATAAATAAAAATATAAAATTAAGTTATGAATTTTTGTAGGGGTAAGCACAAGAGCACCTCGCAGGATGCAATAATGTTACGCTTTATGCAAAAGCACGAAGATCTGGCCAAAGGCTTTATTAAAGGAGACCGCGTCAAGGCGGAAGAGTTATGGGAGGACCTTACTACTGAGTTAAATAGTAATGGTCCTCCAATAAAGGGCATTTCTGGCTGGAAAACGGTACGTAACATACATATTTCATCGAAGTGCATTATTTATTTTTGATAATATGTATATATTTGAACAGGTCTGGATGGATTGCAAAGCGTTAGTCAGAAAAAAGGACTATTATTTAAAATTTTATAAGAAAATTCTATTTACATAGCGTCTGTGATATCCTGAGGTGATTGAGTGATCCCGCAAAATTCGCCTCTGTATTTTTGCTTTTGCGTTCTCATTGTGTTGATGAGTTATGGACACCATTACCAAATTCATGTTTTTAAATATCCTTTATAAATTTATTCTTCTATATTTCTTAGCTTTGTATATTTTTTTTTTTTTTAATAAAAAAAGACTTGCTTTATATTTTAAGCTATTGCGTCAGCTGTTGGTTTACTTTTTCAAAGTTCATTTCAAATGAAAAGATAAAACTGCAATCCACTACTTTTGAAGAACATCAAAAATAAAAAGTCAACTTTTTAAAATTTCATTTTACTTTCATTCCACTACTTTTTTGGAACATGCCTGTACGATTTGTTTTGAAATTTGAAAATTTATAATATATTTCAGAAAACACATTTTCCTGAAGAAGATGCACAAAGGAGTATCGAAATATCGAATAATTTATCAATAAATAGAAAATATATTTATTGAACAACAACAGTGACCTTGAGCTCATTTATTAAACCAAATACAGTGAATTTAATTATTTCTTTGCTATCAGAGCCGATTGAAATGTATTAATTTGGGTACAAAAATGTACCTTCTTTTCTGAGGAGAAAACAAAGTTTCTGTTTTCTGTGTTAAAGTTTTGTTTAGACACAAGAAACAATGCAAAGGCTTACCGAACGTAAGCAGAACGTCTCAATAGGTTAAAAGTAAAATTTCATAACTTTGTAACGTGACATTTGTACTACCATACAAATGCGACTACTGCAGAATATATTGATGTGTAACAAAACGGAACTTACTTTGTTTGTTTGATCATTGATTTTAGTTGCATT
Organism: Sturmia bella; assembly: GCA_963662145.1. Lineage (NCBI taxonomy): Eukaryota > Metazoa > Arthropoda > Insecta > Diptera > Tachinidae > Sturmia > Sturmia bella. Next base: position 15,321,745 of record OY759172.1, on the reverse strand, counting down.
ACAGAAACAGGTTGAATAACAGAAAAATATATTTTATTTAAGTTTTGGTTAAAAAATTATAAAAATTAAATTTTTTTCGAAAATGCAATTTATTTTTTCTTATTTGCTGGGTCCCTCCCACTATTTTTTAATTTATTGCAAGTATGTCCACTAGAGATGTGCGCGTGAATGTTTTTTTGGCCCAAGTCGCACACGCTCACGATCAGAATAATTTTCCTCGCACATTTTTACGCACGTCACACACGCTCACCAGCAAACATTTTGCAGCCACTCATTTTCACGCGCGAACCTCTTCTAATCATGCAATTTCACGTGCGACAAACGAAAAAAAAAATCACGATCAATCACGTTTGTGTTGAAACATAACTTCGACAATGCTGTGTTTTCAGTGTAGAACATTTAGAAGAATTTTTTGATAAATTCAATATTATCATATTGAAAAATTCATACAAGACAGCTGATGCTGTCAAATGGATTTATATTCTGCTTTGAGTTTTCCTTTAAATTTGGTTTAAAATGGCCCCTTTGAAGGGGTTTTATAGCTACTTTTGTGCACTGAATGTCTAAAAATGTACGAGAACTCAATATTCAATACTTTGGGCGCAACGAGCAACTTCGATGTTGCTTGTTGTTGTAGTTTCTTAGAAGCAGCCATCGGCAGTATTCTGCCAGTATTGCGGCCCTACTAGTTATGCTAATACTCATCTATTGCCTTTTATCTAGCATACTTTTAGGCAAAAAATTGTTAAGCTGAAGTCAATCTAGTAGTCATAAGAACATGATTACACTCAGGTCCCTCACCTATTTAGTTGTCCAATGCAGCTGTTTTATGCATTATGACTTGCGAATTGTTATTTAATATTCTTTTGGTTTTGCAGCCGCACGTATAATTGTTTCGATTTAGAATTTTGGCAGCTTCTTTTTACTTTGCTTTTAAAATACCCCAACCGCTACTTGCAACAAGTTTTAAATTTTAAAACCACACAAATTCAATACGAAAATAAAAGCTAAACAAAATTTGAGAACATTTTTAATGTCATTGAATAACTAATAATTGAATATTCATGCCTGCTAACAATGAGTTTGCATGTTTGTGTGTCGCTCTACAGCTGGCTGTGTTAATTCTGCCTGGTAAAACAATGTTTAACTGAAAATATGACTGACCCACTTTTGATGATAAAAAAAGAAGAAGAAGAAAAGGAAATCCTCCAAAGAAAATCTTTGCCAGATATGAATGAAAAGACTTTTATTTGCCACAAAAACTACTTGTTGATAATATTTCTGGCTTTATTTTTTGCTTGTTTTGTTAATTCATTATGGTTGATTAGTTGCTTAAAATAAATTTACGCATGACCAGCTGCTGGATGTTTTGTTTGATCTCTGCACGCCATTGTTTGGATTTACTTTGTGTTGGGGTCTTTTGTTGAATTCTGTTTGAACATGCCACAGGTTAAAAAGGCTAAAATGAGAAATCTTACAAATGTCATCTGGGTTTCTGTGATGAAAGTCATCGTGAGGCTGTTGAAAAATAAGAAAATCGCACAGCAAAATATTTAATAAGCATTTTTCGTTTGGCAAACGTTTTCGCAAGTTGGCAGGGAGCAAAAGTCTTATCATTCCCAATTGATGTGATCTTAGTTTATTTTTTTTTTGGCAGCAAATATTTTGGTTTTCTTTCACACTCACTGCTGGTGTCACACGATGTATGTTAGTAGTGATTTTTTTTTTTTTATTATTTAAAATGAAAGTTGGCAGGAAAAGTAGAGTAAAAGTTAAATGAAATGAAGATCAGTGGCATGGATTTTGGATTGTAATCAGAATAATTGAATAGTTTAGTTTATGAAGGAAATCATTTAAATTATTCGAACTTCGTTTTTATCCTACGTTTATTTTATGTTTCATATGCCTGTTGTTTTTACTTGCCGCTAGATAGAGTTAGAATTTTTTTTCTAAATTTTTTGCAGCAAGATTTCAAAATTTGAATTTCTAGATTCATAAAAATTTATTTTTTTTGTTTGTTCTAGAATCAATCTCAAGTTTAAAGTTTCCAATTATAAAATATCGGCAAGTTGTAATAATAAAAAAATTACAGCTATAATGGTCAGAGAACAAAGACGATAATGTCAGGACTAGCCTAGGGATAAATCTTAGCTTCTGATCTGTGGAGCCCAAGTTATGATGGGATACTAAGTGCAGAGATGCCAGAGGATACCCATCTTGTGGGTTATGCTGAAGACATAGTAGCTTGCATTCCAGCAAAGGAACGCTGAACTAATTTAGATAGCTGTGAAATACAAGTGAATAGGACATGGAGCGACAAACGGGGACGATTTTTCGTCTCCGTAGTTCCCGCAGTTATTTTTATTTGTCAATATGGCAGCTCATTGTTCAAAGATTTAAGCAACGAACTTACCACCTTCAAAAAAACTTCATCATCCAAACACAAAAGACTTAAGCTGCAAACTTCTTGGTCAGTGTTTCTTTAGCAACGAAAATGAATGACAGTTTTATAAACATGCTTACATACACAACCCAATTGGATTCACCTGCTTCTTTTGTGTTACACACACACACACACACACACTCTGCGAAAATATAAACAAAATAACAAATGTTTTATGTCATTTAAATTAATTTGTTAAAATGTTTAATGACCTCTCAAGCAAAGAACCAAAATAATGTTTGTGGTTGTTGGTATGTATGTGTTCTTTTTATAAAAGCAAACATCAAATTATGAATGGTATTTTGTTGTGTGTTTTTGGCATAAAGAAAGTAATTTTTCCTGTTCAGTTTTAAAAGTAATTATCTCGAAATGATAATAGTATTATTGTTGCCTGTCTCTTGGAGTGAGAACATTTTTGTTTCAAGTTCAATGTTCTTTTTTTCATTTGTTTTAATAACTTCATAAATCTTGTTTAAACAACAACTTCTTTGAATGTATCCATGTATTTTGTCTGCTGCCACAACTACTCAAAAGCTGAGATTTTCAGTAGCAATAAATCATTGCTGTTTAGAAAACATTTTTTTTTTGTTTGCAAGTGCTTAATTAAAATATAAATAGTTCTTGGGGTTCCCTGTTAATTTGTATACTTATTTAATTTTTAATTAAAAATAACCATTTTTTATTCTATACCCTTTTCATATAAATTTTTTTCATTCCAATTTCTTGATTCAAACTGCGTACTCAAGGTTGCCATGAAAAATATTATGAATAAATATTTTTCCTAACTTAACAATAAAGTTTATTTTTAAACTTCTAAGTGTATGCCATGTTTACTACTTTATTCATTACGAAGTTAAAAACTACTAGAAGAAAAAAAGATTATCAGCACGCTGTTGTGAAAAAAGTTGTTCGTATTGGCTTATCTGTAAATTTTGGTAACATAAAAATATCTTGTTTTAAAGTACAAATAAATTATTCCTTTTTCGGTACACCCTACAGTCCGAGTAAGAAGCTTGTGAGCATCGTACGGAATTTCGCTTATTTTTTCGCTTTCTTCAATGCTTGTGGAGTTATGGCCATTTAAAAAATATAAAAATTTTTTTTTTTTTTTTGGCAATTTTTGACCTTGTCACCAAATTTTGCTTATTTTTAAAATATCTTCAATATTTTAGCCATTTCCAAAATATTTGAAAACTTTTGGTGATTTTCATTCCTGACATCAAATACAGCTTTTTTTTGCCTTGTTTTGGTGTGATTGTTTAAGGTGTGATGTTAAAAGAAATACAAAATTTTATAGCAAATTTCGTCCCTTATGCCGATGTTTGTTTATTTTTGCAATATCTTCAACATTCAAAAAGAATAAATTGTCTGGTGAAAATTCATAACGGAGTATTGAAGTGTCGTTCAACAATTTTTCAATTTTTCTTTCGAAAGACTGAAAAATATTACTGTAACTATATATTTCAGTAAAACTGTGTTTCCCTTCGAATATGGATTACTTAGCCATCTTTTAATTGGCATTTCAGAACTTTGTGGTTTACAAGTGCTAACCACTAGCCCAATAATATACGTTCAGTTTCTACTTTATCAAAATTGAGGTAAAAGAAAAACATTTAATAAAACAAAGAAACCATCTAAGAAACCCAAGAAAAGTCTTGAAGATCGCTGAAACCTAGTTAGCGAACCTACTTGGTTGGCCAACACAACCTAGTTCGCGAATCTAGTTGGTTGCCGAATCTAATTGGTTCGCTAGCTAGATTGGGGTGGCAAATCAAGTAGGTTCACTAATTCGGTTGGGTTGGGTTGGGTTAGCCATACAAATCTAGTTGGCGAACCTGCTGGGTTGACTAACCCAACATAGTTGGTTGGCCAACAAATTTAGCGAATCTAGCTGGTTGCCCGATCTAGTTAGCAAACCTACTTGGTTGGCCAACCCAACCTATTTGACGAATCTAGTTGGTTGGTCAAGCCAACCTAGTTCCGATTCTAAATGGTTGTCCAACGTTGGCTTGGGTGGTGGTATGCAAGTCACAGGTTTCGCTGATGTTTTTATTTATATTACATAAACAAAAGTTTCACGAGAATACTTTCCTTTGTAAATGTACTGCTAAGTGTCGAAGAGCATGAACATTCCGACTTCCTCTAAAGAATTAAAATTTTTTGTTTTTTATAATTTTAATCTCTTATATATTTAAAGCTTTTTCTCTCTGTATTCATTTTAATAACATCACGTCTGCTTTTTCATGTCTATTACCCAGTTTACGACGATATACACATTTAAAACTGGAAAAAAACTACAAGACCAAAAAATAAAATAAAATCATTTTATAGGCTTTTGGGTAACTAAACTAAAACTAAAATATTAAAAACTTTGTTGGCTGAGTGGTTGGTCTGGTTGGTTGGTGTGCTGGTCGCGCTTCTTCTTTATATGGCTTCTCACGCATCTAGTCTTTGTAGTTTAAGTAACTTGTTTTCAAAATTTAATCACACTTCCAGATACTAGTTCGCAAAAAATGAGAGACAAAAAATAACAATAATAATAAAACTTTTTGCCATGTCTCGCCTTTGAGGTGAGTACGTGTGTGCGTGTTAATATGTATATGGGTTTTTGAAGAAGTCAGACATAAAAGGAAGAAGGTTATTTAACGTTGCAAACATTACACAGTGGGTGATATGTGGAAGGGACTTAAGAGAGGAACATTAGTGTAACTATACCAGCACAATCATAATTAAAAGTTTCGCGAGAATTTCTTTACTTTTTTATCAGTCCCACTGTTATCACCAAAATGTTTCCTGAGAAAAAATTTCCCCGAGAAAAAATGCCCAGCAAAGTGGCAAAAAAGGTAGGGATCTTTCTTGAACTTTTTATTCGGAAAATGCTTAATGAAAAAAAATTTAAAAAAATATTACGAAAAAGTAATAAAAATCAAAAATACTGATGCCCCAAAAAGTAATGCGAGTTCATCTTTGAGTTCGGTTTAATCACGTTTAAGCTAGAAAATATCTACATCCGTGAATACTTAAAACTCATTTTAACGCAGAAAATCTAGCGCTTTCGACATTCAACCGTGCTAAAAATCTGCTATTTGACAGTTTTTGGAACGTTGCCAAATACGCCATTGCTAAAATTAATCCATAACAAATTGTTCACTAATGTAATGCAGACAAGCTTAAGCTGCAATTCAATCACAGAAAAATTTTTTTAAACTCCAACTGATTTTTTAATCATAAAACTAAACTTTACCATGTCTTGTAATTTAAAACGAACACAACAGGCCAAGCAAAAACGTGGAGATGTCACTCTTTCATATTTCTTGTTCCCTAGAAATTTGTGGTTGGAGGCTAGACTGTGTCGATTTATATCTACAAAACTTTATCGATATTGTGCCATCGTTTTTGGGTAATATTTAGTACAGGATAAACAACTCAATACGGCATGTCAAAAAACTAATTTTCGTGGTAATGGCTCGTTGAGTTTGAATAAAATATGAGAGGCTGGTCATACACTTGAACCCTCTACGGGCACTCGACTTTTCAAAGCAAACAAATACGGTCTCTTGAGACAAATGAGTCCCAGGGATCCAAATGATCGGGGAGCAGTCAAACGTATAACCCACCCAGGTTTGTTCTGGAAGTCACATGTTTTCATATTATGTGATTTCAGAAATAAAAAATGATATCTCTTCAAAATAAAACTGTTTAAGGTCATTAATACCATTGGTCAAAAGTAGGATTTTATCAAGCAAATAAGCAATTTTTCATTATTACAACTTCCCTTTAACTAAAAGTGAGCATTAAACTATCGGAACAATAATCCTACCAGTACGGAATTTACGGGAATTTTAGCTTGTGCATTTACCACATTGGGTTATTTCTTTGCTATATCAAATTAAAATGGTTGATGAATTGGAGAAATTTCCCTGAGAAAAAAAAAACACCGGTATTCATAAAAAATAAAACATTTTTGAAATACATTTTAGAACAAATTTTCCATATCAAATTTGTTCTAAAATGTTTTTTATGATTATCGGTGTAATTTTTCACACATTTGTTCTCCCTCTAGACTTGAACCGTTCAAAAATTAACAAAAAACACTAAAAAATATTTCAAGCTTATAAGCCTCTTATTTGACATATTCGTATGGAAAATTTGTCAAATAACACCGGTATTCATAAAAAAATAAAATGTTGCTCAAATACATTTTAGAACAAATTTGATATGAAATTTTTTTTCTAAAATGTATTTCAACAATGTGTTATTTTTTATGAATACCGGTGTAAGAGTTTAATAAACCTAAAATATTTATTATGAATAAGACCCTGCATTTTCTTACCGACAAGTTGTAATAATGAAAATTGCTTACCGGCCAGTTGCTCATTCACTTTTATTAAAGGTAACTTTAGCTAACGCCAAGCTTATCGGTAGGTCGTAATAATCGTAAGTCGTAATCAGTCAAGTACCAGATAATATTTTTAGCCTCTTCATCTTAGAAAAATGAAAATGAAAATAACTAGAACAGAGTTGATTTCTAACGTGATTTTAGTCCAGAAATCACGGGGTTTTAGATATCGGGCTTGGCAGGACTGAACTGGTTATCAGCCTGGGCATTGGGAAATTTCAAAATTCACATGTTGTTCACAAACGAGAGCAAAACAAAACCAGAAACAAGGAGAAGACAAAAAGCTCAAATTTGCAGTTTTTGCAGATTTTGATGGACTTACAACTTTTTCGCCTGTAGTTGCAGTTGCAGTCACAGTTCGGTTTCATCGCTTAATTGCTTGGAGCACTTTTATTGTGCTCCCACTTTTATTTCAGCACATATGCTCGTTATCTTGGCCCAACCCTCAACTGCATACGTTTTCAGTTTAGATTTTTTTTACATATTTTGTTTTATTTTATTTTATTTTATTTTATTTATTTTTGTTTGTGGTTTCTGTATGTGATGCTGGCCACATCATGATCAACCAGAAATCGCTCGTTCTAGAGCAGTTGAAAATATGAAACGTGAGCAACTCATTAAAGCGAACACCTTTTATTACGGGCACTAAAGCAATAATTTTTCGTTGCTAAAAGTCTACAGAACGAGGCACTCGCTGTTCTTATTCATACACACTCGTAATTAACTGCAACGTTTTTGTTGCAAGATCCTTAAAAAAAAAAAACAAAAAAGAGGGGGAACCTTTTTATGATTTATAATAAAATATCAAACTTGACACTCAAAGCATCACATAAAAACAAAGGTTTACTGCGTCATTTGGCAAATGTAAATGTTTTGAGGAGTGGGTCTTTGGTGTTGACTGTTTTTGTCTTCTACATTTTGGTGGCTCTGCAAGAGATTGCTATTTTTGCACTAAATGCAAGAAATGATGAAATGTTTATTGAAAAAAAAAGAATAGATCCAGCAGCATATATTTTTCTGTTGTCAGCAGAAAATTTGCGACATTTCAGCACAATCATTATTTCAAGTGCAACGTGCTTAGAAGGATTGCGCTAAATCAGTCAAATATCTGGACAAGGCAGAAGGTATGAAAGCTGGGAGAGAACTAGCTGTTTCTTTTCATCATCACCTGTCCCTGAGGTCACAGACTCATGTTTCTAATGCGAAAATTATCCCATTTAGTCAACAATAGGTGTCGCCTTAGAAACCTGAGCCTGTAAGTTTAAGTTAACGCTGATGACAAGAAGTGTAGCGGATTCGAAACCACTAATTCAGTCTGCCAGCTAAAGGTATTTTATATTTTCTTAAAACTGCTCAACCACAGCAGAGTATTCAAAAGCCTGGAGAGAACTAGCCGTTTGAAGCTGCCAAATTTCCCATCATCCCCTGTCCTTGAGCTCAAAGGCTCATGTTTCTAATGCGACAATTATGTTGCGCAGTCTTCAATAACTGCCACCCTAGAAATATGAGCCTTTGAGTTTAAGTTAATGCTGATGACAAAAAGTGTGGCGGCCGCGAAACCATAAGTTGTCCCCCAGCTTAAGGTATGTAATGTTTTCTTAAAATTATTTAATTATTATTTATGGCAAGGAAGCTTAAGGAAGAGTCATGACGAGAAATGTGGTGGTTTCGAAACAGTCAGTTGTCCCCCAGCGCCGTTGCCTATTTTTCATTTTGTTATATGTCAATTGAAATAGATTTCTGTGCACTTAAAACAAGTGCTTTTAGTTTAAGGATTAACTAAATTTTTTTTAGTTTTCAATCAAAATACGAAATGTCTGCTTTTGGTCCCTGTGTGCAGCAGTTTGAAAAAAGTTTGACAATTTTTGCTGCGTTTAATTTCATTGTGGCAGCATTTCAAATAAAATAAAAATAATTTGTGCTTTATAAAACTCTGCCAAGTCAGCGGAGATGTTTGCACTCTTCTAGAAAGTAAATTGCCCAAAAGTGGCAGCCTGCGGACTTCCGTTTTTGGCGGTGCAAGTCAATCACGGAAGAAGAGTGAGTCAAGTGAACAAGTGGTCGATTGGTCGATTGCTGGGTGAATGAATTAATTTATTATACTGAATTGGCTGTAACTACAACTGTAAACATCGTTAGATGGGTGCATATCGGCACATACATACATATGCCAAGTAAGTATATGTTTGTAGAAGTTGTAAGTGTGTGTTAGCTGAATGTTGTTCCAACACATTTTGTTTAGTTGACTGCCAGCGAGTTTTCGGACTTTTTTGTTTTTATGTATTTTTGTGCAGCTAAATAAGCTGTACAAAAATTATTACAATTTTACAAATTTTGAAAAACAAACCTAATACTCTGTTCATACATGCAGCAATATTCAAATTATAAAAATTAAGGCCATTATTGAGACTAAATTTTCATATAAAAATCACAATTAACTTATTGGCAATTAAGAGATAATTGTTTTAATAATGAATAATTTGTATAATGCAACACTGTTAGATTTGTATTAACAGTACTAAATGAACAAGCTTTTACAACAACAGTCCTTATTGAAGACACTTTGTTCAAAAGTTGACTAATCAAACGTCAACATAATAAATAAATAATAAATTTCTTCACCTGTCAAATGCTAATTGTCGTAGCAATATTAAGTATGTATGAACACCAAAAAGACATTGTCAGCTAATTAAATATTGTTTCAATTAAAAGGGCATATGTGAACATAGTATAAGCTTTTGTTAATTTAATTTTTCAATATCGGAACTTAATTTCTTTGAAATTTTTTAAAATTGTCTTTTATATATTAAAATTTATTCTCATAAATTTATTCTCATCGTCTTAATTTAAATAATAGTTAGCACTGGCATCAATTAAAGTATAAAAAAATGTGGTAAAGTTATGAGCTGGGCTGGGGCACAACCAGCTGTTTCTAAGCCACCTCGATACCCATCATCACTTGTCTAAGAGATACGATTTAAAATAGGCTTAAAATAAAAATAAGCTTCCGACCGAAATAGAGGCTGGCAAAAAGTGTGGTGACTTGAAAACAATTAGTTGTACCCCAGTTCAGCTTATAATATTACCATATGTGTGTCTTTTAGTTATTATCAGCCATAGTAATAGTTTACTTGCAATGTTTTTAGGTGCAAAAATAAAGTCGTTTTTAATTGGTGGAAAAGATAAAGAAACGAATATGAATTCTAAAATTTTGCTTTCACTTTTAATAAAATGGCAAGTGGTCTAGAAATTTTAAATCACCCGTTTAAGAAAATGAAATCAGGGTGATTCGTGATCGAATGAGCAAAAACAAAAAACCAAATGAGCAGCAAACACACAGCATGCATGAGGGAGTTAATTTGATTACATTAGTCTATTTTTTAGGCTTTGGTTAGACAGCTTCTGCTTTTGGGGCAATATTCCAGCCAGTATTTACAACTGGCACCACTTTATCTCTAAATATGTATGTGTATGCTGCCATCTTTAACATAATTTTATTTTATTTCTATTGTATTTTATATATGCTTTACGTTTTTATCTTAATATATGAAGGGTATTAAATTCCTTGTTTATGTTCTATCAATTAAATTGAAAAAACAAAAGCAAACAGAAACCACAACGACTGGGTGTATGTGTCTGATGTCTATTTATTGTAGATTTTACATGATTTTGTTTATTGTGTTTTTGTGTTGCTTTCAGAAGTTTTTGTTTCTTGTTGTTGTTTTTTTCGCCACTTAACTTTGCATCTTTGTTAAAATCAAAAATGCATTTCATTTACCAGACAGTTAACATGACCAACAAAGACTTCGAAGTCGACTACGACTCGGACGACTTCTCCTTTTTCAAGGGCCTCTAAGCAACAATATTAAAGACAACAACACCAGCAACAACAACAGAGCAGCAAAACAACATTAACAAACATGTAAAAATATCTTGGGGCCATAAAATAAGAACAGACACTAGAGATCGACGACGCACACTGTTTTGATGGCTTATGCGAATGGAAGCTGTTGCTGAAATATCAGTTTCATAGTACATATATATCTTGAATCGCAAGATAATATTGTTGTCGCAACCATATTATAAAATAGTTTTTCTTTGCCTTTAGTTTGTTAATACTTCAATGTTGAAGTTGCGGAATTCACTGAGGAAAATAAGAAAATTTGAGCAAGTAAAAATCTGAGTCAAGCCTGATAAAATTACTAACAATAATTGTTAATCATATAGCTCGACTATAAAGTTCAAATTTATGTACAAGTTTCTTGCTTCAAATTCGGAAGCAAACAAATTAATTTTTTTTTTTTTTGTAATTTTTTCTGAGAGACAAACCACTGTGACACATGCAAAGTTGTTCACTTCAAAGTGTTTTCTTACTTAAGGTTTATGAAGTTGCTTGTATTTTAGGTTATGGAGGCAAAGTAAGAACAACATCCACTGGCACAAAAGCGGCGAGCGGTCACTTGGTCAGTTGGTTTCGTGAGAGTTGGCCGTGTGCTTATGTTTGTCCAGGCTGGCAGGCAGGCAGCAAGCAGTTTAAATGATCTTTTTCTTTAACATTGACTCTGATTGCCGTCACTGTGTGTGTTCGTGGCCAATGTCTGCAAGCAGGACTTTTAACACCAGCCACAGCAACCGCAATGGCATCTTTGCCAGCAACATTTTGTATAAAACAATGATGCTGTCCGGCTGTCTGCCTGTCCATTTGGCTGACCGCGTTTTTTTTTTTGCCTTTGTAGTTTATAAATACCATATTTTATGTTTAATAGAATAGAAAATTTGTCTATAAACTATGCTTTATCTTAAGGACAATTTAATTCAGTCGTAAAAAATTCTTGTCATAATACTCTCTCGCATAAAAAATGTAAGCTGGGAAAAATATTGCCGGTGATTGTAATCAGTTCTTGGTGCATCAATAAAAATAATTTCTGATTTTTATGGAGGTTTTTTTTGCAAACAAAAGAAAACAAATCGACAGCTATCATTCAGCCAGTATGTGTTCATATTGACTGAACAAAATACAAAAATTAATTAAATAAAAATTTAAATTTAAAACTTGTTTCTTCAAATGCAATTCCGCCAGCCAATGATCATGATCAATGGCACTACTTGAAGGCTACAGCTCTTAACATTCATTTGCAATGATTGATTTTTATTGAATTTGCAGTTGTTTGGTGTGTGTGTGTGTGTGTTTTTAAGCTGATGATTCTGCCGATTCATTGTTAATAATTATACCTATTTTTATTTGTATTTTGCTAATGTTAATAACAACAAAACATTTGCGCTAAGCTTCAATGCTTTGTTGCAACTTGACATTATGACAACATTAAAATATAAGTGGCTTTCAAGCATGCATTATGATTTATGAATTTTCAACGCATGTGTTCTCCTGGCTGCTTGATTTTGCAGGTTTTGCGAAAAGAAAAAAATTTGAGCTTACAATAAAATGTTTATTGATTGCTAAGAGTTAGAAGTTGCTTGTTAATAATTGTTTTTTGAGAGGAATGTGCAATAAAAATTTCTTAAATTTGCCAAACAAAAAAAAACACTCAAGCAGAAGCCGAAGCTTAGAGTCTGCTTACACACATCAGGATTTCTGGATCAATTCTGCATCAGTTCCCTTTTAAACTTGCATTTGCATTCTTTCGCCAGAGTTTTGTTCTGCTTTAAATTCAAAATCAAAACACAACTCTGCCCACCAAATTAGTAGAATTAATGGTACTGTCAAATTTGTAACCACTTTATTGTCACGACAATAAAGTGGCCAACACGACATGTTGGCGGCATAAGGATGGCTGAAAAACACAGAAAACATTAAAAAGGTCTATTTCGAGACCTAAAATAATACATTCTAATTGACTCTAAAAGCAAATAAATAATTAAGTTCAAAAAGCAAAAAGCTTAGAGCATGTCTATAAACCGACGGCGATATTTCGTTAGTGCTAACCATCTCACCGTTCGATTTGAAAACACTTATGGTAATGTGTTGAAACATTTTACTTCTTCATTTGAATTTTATAGTCAAACTATTTACAATTTTTAAAAATTTTATTGGGCTTGAGTTCGATGTTTACTTCCTCCAAATCGAGAAAGAATTTTTCGGACAAACAAAACAAATCCAGAGTGAACAAAATTTGTAGGGAAGCCAAGAAAAGTAGAAGACTTACTGGCTGGGGTACATACCAAGGCTACTTCACAACCACCACGTCGCTCATCAGCACCCAAACTGCTGTCATCTCTAAAAATTTAGGTCACTACAGTTTTATTCACAAACAATTTTTTTACTCAATTTTGAAGAAGTAAAAATCGAACTCAAACCCCAAAAAAAAATTATTAACAATTGTAAATCACATAGTTCGACTTTGCAGTTAAACTAATGCCTTTTTCTGAAAATTTTATTAACAAATAAATAAAATGTTTTATTTAATCTCTTTCAAAAATAGGTTTGGCTTAAATATACGAGCACCTATTTCTAAAACTCAAGTCTTTTTTCCCCTTTAAAGTAGGAAAAGCAAACATGTTTTTTGCAGTATCTGAATGTGTAATTAACAAAAAAAAGGAAGATTTTGCTAATCACCAACAAATGCATACCTTTAAACAAGTATTTAAGCAAATCGTTTAATTGTAAGCCAACAATTAAGTTGTTCTAAAACACCGTAACTCTTCAATAAATATACATAAATAAAAATAAACATTAATCTGGACAATTAAATCCCCGTCGTTTTTAATACCAGTTTTTATTTACACAGTACACATATGCCCCAACTCACACACTGACCCAACAAAATGCAAAGAAATCCAAACAAAAAACATGGCAATAAATATTTCAGAAACTTGACTTGCAAATTCAAAAAAGGTACATATCACTTGTTTTACCTTTGAATGGTTGAGAGGGGGGAAATTAAAAAAAAAAAAGCAAGAAAAAACAAAACAGACAAAACGACAGAAAAAAGATCTTAATACCACTCACGATGAGGTAATTTATTTTGCAGGCATTTGACGAAAAAAAAAATTACACACTTTTTGACTGGTTTTAATATTAAACAACTTAAATAGAAGAAGAACAAACGCACTGGAAGCCTGTGAGAAAGCGAGAGCGGGAGAGTGAGCGAGAGAGTAAGAGAGGGAGAGCAAAAGGAGGAAAAAGACCAATAAACAAAAAAAAAAAAACAGCAACACATTTTTACAGTTTTAATCTTGTTTTTGTATTAAACCGTTAGTTAGTTCTTTAGTATGTCCACTGACACTGGCACAAAGTTGTTGTCTGCTTATTCCACTTGTACTGCCATCATGCCCCACCACAACAACAACAACAACAACAGCAACTGCACAACTGGGCAGAAAGTAAAAAACAAAAAAAAAGCAAAAAAATAAAGAACGCACGTACAAAAATGTCCGTCTGTCGTCTGTCTATTGCAAAAGAAAATTTTTGATCTTTGTAATTTTTAATGCAAGTGCGTGTACATAATTTGACTTAAAGAAAAATAAACAGACAGACTTGGATTTGAACAACAACAACAACAGCAGCAGCCGCAAAAAATGGCATAAAACCTCCAAAAAAAAGCGTTGCCTTGACGCTTTATGAAAGAAATAAATACCACCACGTTTAACAATTTATTCGCATATTTTTTTTTTTTCGTGGTTATACGTACATATATTTTTATGGCGTTTTTGGTGTTTTTTCTTTTTTTGCTTTCTTTTTTTTCTCCCAAAGTTGTCGCTGTTTTAACTGCAAATATTTAAATCTAGTTTTACGCACTACAATCAGCAACTAAAAAGAAGGCATAAAACAAGTCTTGAGGCGGACTGCATTAATCTTTTCGTTGCCTTGTGAATACCCTTCTTCTTTGTTGAGGACAACAAACATTTGCCGTATTGTTGGCAAATTTTTCATATCGCAAAAAAGTTGACATTATGTAGTGCTTTCGATCTACCTATATCAAAGAAATTAAAATGCCTACTAACAAAGTCTTTGAGTTTCCAACACATACATATGTATCTTGGAAACGTCAGTTGCCGGACGATGTCCTGCTCATAGAATACAACAAGTTCTTTTTCCATCGAGAGAATGTGTTGTTATCGATGATGACTGACCAACATCTGCTAGTACATTAAGATTTTAGCAACAGCGCCAAAATTCAATTTAACCTCACAAAAGTTAATACAAGTACGGTCGTCAATAATTAATCGATTAGTTGAGTTTAGAGATTATGGCGATCTGAAGTAATCGCTAAGAATCACTTAATTCAGTTTAGAGATTTTTAGCGATGTTTCTAATTTTAGCGAGTTATAGAACAGAGCCGCCGAACGGGTATTTTAGTTAATTAACAAGTTGTTTACTTTTTGTGCACGTTTTAAGTTCGTTTTTAAGGTTAAAAAAAAATAAAATAAAAAAAAGTACTTTTTTTTTATTTATTTATTTATTTATTTCCGTCTCTCAGTAATAATAAGCCTTAAAGATCAAAAAAAATTTATTACATAGTTTGTAAAAGATTTTTTAATTTTGAACGTCACTTTGCATCCCTGATCTATAAATAAATTTTTCAAACACTGCAGGAGAGAAATAACAAATTAAGTTGAGCACAAAATTGAGATGTAACTCATTTATTTATTATATAATATCCACTAGCCTTTATCACTAACTATATTATTTTTGAAGACTGTAGCTCATTTAAAATTCCTTACTACAAAAACAGAAAATATGTTGTCATGCTTGTCGCACTTGCTTGTACACAAGTCACGGCTTTGGATTCAGTTTAGTTCGAAAATTAATTTCCTAATCTGTTTTAGAAAAACACAAAATCTGTCCACTCTTTTGCCAAGATTTTATTAAAGTTGTCGCCATCTGTTAATTTTGTTTTCTACTTAACTATCGCTGGCAAGCAGGAAATGTCAATGACATGAAATAAAATGATAGTTAGTAGATTCATCTAAAGCGTGTTTTTTATATACATAAATATTTTATTACTCGTATTCTCTGCTTTTTTAACTTTTTGATTGCGTGTTTAAAATTGCCCAACATTAAACAGCGGGCATTCAAGCAATTACATTCTTTCATTCACATTTCATTACATTGTTGCCACAACCAGCTTCGGGCTGCATATGAATGCAAACTCAGTCTTAAATCAAAAAAATAATTAGTTTTATAATAAAATTTATTTCAAATTAGCATTTAGAGTTTTGGCAATAAAATAAATAGCAAAAACAAAAAAAAAAAAGAAATAAAAACTCAAAAACAAATGAGCTTTTGGTGTTAAGAAACGCAGCAATAGAACTTTGTGCGATTTTTGATAAAAAGCAAGAACCATTTTACTTACATGTGTAGAGTGCAATCGTTATGTATGTATACATATACATATGTACATACGTTTACACTGCTGTTTTTAGGCAATAATCTAGACATCATTTCCGATATTAATAAAAAGACGTCTTTATTTCTTCGCAGTTTCTTTATTAATCAGCATGTTTTTTCAAAAACCGAATTCGTTACATATTTTTCTTAATTCATAAAACATGGTTTGCTACAAAAACACTTAATTTCTATTTCAAGGTTGTTTATTTACAGGTACTTGACAGTAGTATGGAAACAATTATATAACAGCATCAGAATTATACTACGCGGTTCGATTCACTTTTGTTGCATCGCTTAGTAGTAAATAAATTTGGAAGAAATCTACTTACTTTTATATTGTATGGGAAATCTCATCAAAATCTACCAGATTTTGATTGAAATCTCGAACAACTAGATTTCGTTTTACTGTAAATAAAACTAGATTTCGTTTTATTTTTATCAGTCTAGATTGAACGCAATTTTTCCCTCCTGCCATTAAATTAGAGTGGTTGCATCTGAATGGGCTTTAACATTCCAGCTTTAATTTTTCAACTTTTGTTTTTAAAACCTAATCAAACCAATAAGTGTTTATTGAAAAGAAAACCGTTAAGTAAATTAAGCATTTCCTGGCATCTGCCGGTGACAAAATAACGGCTTCACCAAATGCATTTTTCTTTCAAATACAGAACACACACACACACACTCACAACTGAAAAAGTAATTAATTATACATTTGGTGGAAACAGCCCGTGTTAATGATAAAAACCAAGATACGCGTGTAATTGTAATACGGGCCAAATATATTAATTTACTAAAATAGAAAAGAAATAGACTCCAACGGATGCACTCATGCTGCCCGCATTTCACAAACACAACAACAAATTCATTGAAGCCACATTTCAATTATATGTACATATATATTTTTTTTAAACAGATCATCTTGCTTTTATATAGGCAGAGGGGGGGGGGGGGGGAAGATCTTGGTAAAAGTGCTTCAAATTGTTTAACAAACCATCATTAACAAATTTTACTACCGGTGTTTTATGCACTAAAAAATTTGTTTTCCATTAACAGGCCATGAAATCTAAAACAAAAAAAAAACAAGAACAACAAATATATATCGGCTGAAAATGTTTCCCCCCTACCCAACATCGCTGTTAAATGTTGGCTTAGAATTTTCTTCAGTTAAACTGTTGGAAAATGTTTGGTGTGGCCAAGAGTTAAATTAAAAGGAAAAAATAAAGTATTTTATTCTAAAAGACTATATAAAGCACAAGAATAAAAAAAAAAAAGCAAAGAAGTATTTTAATTCTAAATGTGGCATATGATTGGGATTTTTTGTTTTTCTTCGCCTGGCCAACTTTCGTTTTAGTATTCACACTTGTTGCACTCCAAAAACCAAACAGAATTTTTATATACTCATAAAATTGTTCAAATTTATTGTCGTTCATAAGTCTGTGATTTTGTTTGTCTACTTTCCCGAAAACAACAAAGAAACTAGAAATGTAAATTTATTTATATGTATATTTTTTCTTTCTTGAGTTGCCACTTGTATTTGGTAATAAATATTTGCAATGTCTTTATTGCCATACGTTTATTACGTTGCTTGATATGAAATTGTATAACTTGCGTTATTTTTTTCACTTATTTACTACTTTATTTTTGTTGTTGTTGTTGTTTTTTGTTTGTTTTTTTTGTTCAAAGAATTTTAAAAATTTTATGGTTTTATTGCCATTATGGTGAATGGATTTGCCTAGATCAAGCCATTAGCTTCAAGCACAGGGTGATCTCTGTAACAGGTGGGCCAAAAGAAATTAATCTATTGAAAGTGGCTTTTATTTTTACAAATGGCGGACAATGTCAAATATATTTTTACATTTATGAGCTAGACAGCTGTAGAATACATGGAGCGATGCTCTCCCCCAACAAGGCGGAATAATCGTTTTTGATCGCTTTTGGCAGGAGAAACACTAAGTGCAACTACGACATGTCAAAAAATAATAATAATAATAATAATTTTGAAGGCATCAGCTTTTTAGTTAATCTTGAGGGAAACAGTGATCTTAAAGAAACACCCTTTATATTGGCTTATAACAAACCTGTTGTTTTGTCAGCATAAGATTGACCAACTACAAAATCAAACTCAATAAACACTCACGCATGCGCGGCTACAAACAGTCACACAGCGTTAACATGCTGCGGTCTTAATAGGAATTAAACGAGGATTGAACGTAAATTTCACAGTTAACAAGCAAGTAAGGCAATTGAAACACAGAAAAATAATATTTGCGGGAAAGCAAAAATATATTTTTTCATTTCTGATAGCGCCTTGAGGTTTGAATTGGTAGAGGGTTGAATCGGTAGAGTGGCTCGATTCCGGCCAAAGGCATTTGGTGTTTATGCAGACAAGCCAAATGCTTCGCAGATTTGTGTTTATAAAAAAAAAAATTAACAAAAAAAAGAAACAACAATAAGGGGCTCAATTTTGTTTGATTTGCTTTGAGGTACAGTATCTTGAAAAACTGTATTTTATAACGTTATTCGTGGTTTTGCTGAAATAACTTTCGTTCGTAAGTCTAAAAAATTTATTTCAATTATATTTTTCCATTAATAAATCATTTTCGAGGAGTCGGAATTTTTTCTTGTTTATTTTTGCATAAAAGCCCCTTTAAGGAGCAGTGCCACGGACATAGTATTTTATCCAAAAGTTTTGGGTAGAAAATACTATTAGGGATTGGTTATACATTTCCATCCTCTGCGGGTAAGGGATTTGGATGCCTCGGGAAAGAAAATTTCTCTCACCGCAATAGCTCGCCCCAGAGTGCCTGTAGAGGAGTCAAATGTGTGACTAACCCTCAGTAACTTTTGCTCTACAATATTTTTTTCGAACACAGCGATCGCTTACAATGCTTCCTTGGGAGGGATTCCATACAAAAACACAGGAAAAATTGAAACTCGCATGCCTCGTCTAACACATTGTAGTGGAACTTTATTTTCCTCCTGTCAAAAATTATCGAAAAATCAATGGCACAACTTTTTCTATACAAATCGACCCGGCCTTATGTAGTATATATAAATAAGTTGAAGAACGACAATATATCTTAAATATTTAATTGCTTAATTTAGATTTCCTTCTTCCACCCTGAGAGAATACGAATGCATCATTTTCGGTTCCACGATGCGGATTTTTCATCGCGCGGATGTCAATATTTACTTTGGATGATTGAAATCAAGGTAATAGTAAAATATGATCAATAAATTAATAAAATAACATTATAACAAATGACAAAGTTATCATTTGTTCGTTCTTTACTAGTTTTGTAATTGATATTAATTAAACAAGATAAAGAAAACATCCAGAACTTTTAGCCAGGTAGGCAACTAGCAGCTTCGAAGCCGCTACACTTCTCGCCAGCACCCAAAGCGACAACCCAGCCATCCAAGTGGTTGTATACTTTCTATCTAAATTGGCCTGGTTTAATTACTATCCAGCACAAAAATAATACAGATTGTACTTGAGTCCAAGAAACGTAATATAAAATAACTATACAAAATTTTTAATATTAAGGACCACAGAATTAATAACACCGCACTCTTACCATTGTCGACACTCTATTTATGCAAACATTTCTTAATAATTTTTTTTCATTAGCACTTAAATCGTTGATGTTGTTTAACATGATATTGAAGCCGAAGTTCTAATAATACCTGTCATCAGTATGAGCATATATTTTGCTATGAATGCAAGAACCTTAACTGAAAGCACCCCTCGCTATCCCAACCACTCTCATTAATTGAACTCACGGCCATATAAAAACAGGCTGCATAAGCAAAAAAAAAAGACATATTTATGCAACACTCCTTAACAAAACTCCTGCTCCACCAAATTCATATGTAATGCTTTGCAATTGCCTCAGCTTCATGCAAGCATGAGTGTAATATTATGCTTTGGCAGTCAGTCAGTCAGTCACTTATTCGTACATTTATTTGTTTGTCTATGCAGTTGGTTTTAAGTTCAATTACAAGTGAATTACCAAATACAAATAAAATAAGGAGAGAGAAAAAAAAGAAAGAAATGTGCTGAAACAAGTGTTTAAACAGTTTGAAGCGTTTGTTTAGATACATTTTGGGTTGCAGACACATGTAACAGTTTATGGTCATGGTGAGAGGAAGAGAGAGAGGAACAAACTCATTTTTGTTGGTCGTTTTTTTGTGAACAATGAATATGCTTGGTTACTGTTGTTGTTGTTGTCTTCTTTTTTGCTGATTGCAATGATTATGATGTTTTGTTGTTATTTGCTAATGCTGATTGTGGCGATGGTGGTGGTGGTGTTGGTGGTGTTGTTGTTAAACAGCCATGGATTTTCCTTTTATCTCAACGATTATTACTGTTCAATTTTTGTGTGTGTGTGTATGTTTTTTTTTCTATTTTTCTCTGTTTTATAATATTGCTCATACCTACATATGTACATATAAAAATATAAATACATATTGTGGTTTTTGATTTATTGTTTTCAAGATTTTCTGCAACGAGACGACACTACACACTAAAGTGAGTTAGCCACTCACGTGCAGATGTACGTCTGCATGCATGCATGTGTGTGTGTGAGTGTTGTGATGGCCACATTTTGAAAATGGGTCATAACAATTGTTTGTAATTATGTGATTAGTTAAACTTTACATGGTTAAAAATCAAATAAAATTCCATTGTTATTGATTATGCTTGGTGGCTTGGCTGGCATTGCTAAAAGGCGAAAAATAATATAGAAACGATTTCTGAGGAATTTTTAATCTTAATGTGCACACTCAGGTGCATATTTGTAAACAGCTAAAGATCACAATCGATTAAAATGTTTATGGTTAGCCATAAATTTGTATGTATGTGCAGCAACCCACAATAAGTTTGAAGAAAAAATAAAAGAAAACCTTTTCGCTCACCTGCGTCCAAGCTGAACTGACAATTTCTCGTTTTAATTGCAATTGTTAATTTTATTGCAGCTAAAGAACAAAACGTTTACATTCAATGACCCAAATTTTGATCGATAAATCATGTGGGCAAATTTACAAAGGAATGCTGATTTATTATTATTTATGATTTTTCTTTTTGCTTTCAAAAAAAAATTTTTTTTTTCGATGAACGATGTAAAGTGGAAGTAAAGCAAAAAGTTTAAAAAAAATTATTTTAGTATTTTTATTATATTGATAGAATCTGCATCTAGGAAGAAGTTATCACAAGGATAGCGAAATATCCACAATAATATTCAAAAACATATGTATATAGTCTCACAATAAAAAATACCTTCAGCTTAAGAAAATAATTAAATAAAATATAAAAAAGCGCTCGAAAAACATCAAATATTAGATTTATGTATGTTTAGCATATACAATACTCGCCATGGCTTCGTGGGCATATCGTCCATTTGCGTAAAAGGTTTCCTAACACACTACTCCTTCATCGTTGTTGCTGCACGTGTTGCAACAATTTGTGCATTCGCTTTCTCACTTTCAATCGCTTTAACCTTTGCTACAATTAAAGCAGGAAAATCATGCTTTAGTTTGAGTTGCTGCTGCAATTGAACCAGACAAACAAGTTTCATTTCAAGCAACGAAATTGAAAATCATTTTGAACTTTTAAATAATAACGTAACAATATGTTTTGTACTGTTTTTTTTCCTACTACCAACCATTAAATATTTATTCAGTTGCCTGGTTGGGAGAGCGCAGAACAAACGTTACATATTCGTTTGACTGGGAAAGCAATTATTTAATTTACTTTATTTGGTTGCAGTTAATAAAGCAATGTTGGTGAAAAATTTCATTAAAGTGGTTATTACTTTATTTGTATTATTATTAATAATAACGACATTTAATAACTGTAAATTATTAAGTGCTGCAGGTGAGTTAATAACATTTTCTTGCCAGCAATTATGTTGTGCAGTTTTCTATTGGAGGCGAACATTCGTTGGTCCATCATCGTTTGCTTAAGTTTAAAAATTATGAACTGTAAAGTGCTGGCTGAGTGCATATTTAAACCAAAAAGAAAAATCCTTGGTATTCGTGTCTAAATAATCAACTTTCAATTGCAATTGCAAGAGGGGAGCAAAAAATAAAGAGAAAAAACGTTATTTCTTCTTGTGTGTTTGTTCAACGCTAGCAAAGCGTTTTACGTCCAGCCGGTTTGCGAAAATAAATTCTTAGAATTTATTTGATTATAAGAACAATGGAAAATGCATGCAAACGTAACAATATAAATCTCAAAATAGTAAAACACATATAGTTAGTGATATATTTGACTGGAGAGCTTAAAATGGAAAGTATGAAAAGAAAATAAGGCATAAAAACTATGGCAGGGATTAAAGTAGTTTAAGGAACTCAAAGATGAGAAGCATCAGCAACGGCTGTTTTTCTTACAAAGCTACACTATGCTATAGCTAGTGTAGTTTTATTACAATTACTCTAATTACAAACATCTTCATAATTTCTGTTTCTGTGGAATTTGTTTTACCCTAAAACATACAAGTTTTGAAGAGGCTGCTTTAGAGTTTTTATGAAACCTTAAACTCAACCACAGAAGTTTAGTTGGATATCACACACCAAGGGCCTTAGTTTCCCTCCAGCCCTTAAACATTAAAATCGTGGGGTAATTACCCTTTTTATTTTATATAAAGCCTAATTACCTGAATATCTAAAAGAAACTAATAATTTAAGGGAGGTTGTCCAAAATATGCCCAAGTGCTTGCAATTACATGATATATTTTATTAACAAATAGCTGAAACTAAACAAATATTAAGCCACCAATTTTCTGTTTTAATTATAAATCATTATTAGACAATGCTGGGAATCAATGTTGTCAAAACCAAACCAAAAATAAAAGAAATGCAACCGAAAACACAGGTCCTGTGCTTTCTTGCCATCTCCATCAGGGTCAAGACTTCTGGCCACAGATGTCATTGATAAAACAACTTAAAGTTGGTGCCCCTTTATGTTGCCATTTCACCTACTGCCAAGTCGGTTTTTGTTTAACATGTGTTTAAAACCTTAAATGCAAAAAAAAAAACAAAATATCGTTAACAAAAATTTATGCTCAAATAAACACATGTAAAAATATGCAAAATTTGTTTTACAACAAATAATGGCCCCTACGCAACATCGTCTTGTGACTAATGTAATAAAAGATGAGGAAAAACAATGGCAGCTAAAAAAAAAAGCCAGAGACAAGCAAATAGAATATAATAAAACAAAGTGGCTGGTTTTTCCTGCGGCTGGGCATGACTGGGACAGTAATACCCTATATACTCTTTTGAAGGCGCTAAACAAGCGATATATATGTCATCTAAGACTGAGACTATATACATATGTATGTATGATAGTTATTGGCAAAATGAAGACAATTGCAGTTACCAGTTGGGTCAAGTCACTAGCGGTCAATTTAGCACGAATTCTAAAATACCTTTTCAAGCCCAAAAATCTTTACAACTTTATTTACAAAAAAAAAACGCTACAAATAAACCAAGCATGCCGCTGCAAGCAAACGCCCAAACCTTAATAAACCAAGCAATTGGTGGGTGCATAAAGAGTAAAGGAGAAAAAAAAGAAATATTTTAACAAAATTAATATGTAGGTCTTGGCAAGATAAAACAATATCTAAAGTGGAAAAAACAAACAACAACAAAATCCAGCAAAAGTGGTCACTCGGTTACTGGGCTCTTCCTTTATTACCAAACTACAATAGCTGATCAAATATTTCATTGTTATTGTTGTATTTTCATGTTGCTGATGTCGATAAGGTGTGGTTGTTTTGAAAACAACAAATAAATATAAAAAAAAAATATTTATGGACATCGCAAAATATTAAAAGGTTCAAACACACATTTTCACACACTTTCCAGCTTTCATGTATTTTAGAGATCACAACAAATTCAAACTTAATAAACGACTCTTACTTTGCGATCTTTTGTAGCCAAAATTGCAACAAACTGGCAACTGGAAAGCAAAAAAAAAAAAGAACACATAAAGACGAATTAAGATTGATGAATGTGCCAAATATTTTTTTCTTTTTCTTATTTGGTGGATAATCTGGCAAATGTTTACAGATGTATTCGAGTGTAATGAATACACACAGATTTCTGAGAATATGTGACTTGGGTACATGTGTGTTGTGAAATTGAAGAAATCAAAGTCAATTGAACATGGCACCCAGTTGGAATGTTAGAAAACAAATAATGCATAACTAATAAAGTAGGTTTTATTATATAACATAGGCTGTCAGTCATGAGGCCAGCCCAAATTAGGGTCTTAGTGATTCCTCTAAACTGACCGAGAAGGTAATAAGGACTTGCAGCTCTTTAAGGTAAAAGACTCCACTCTCTTCAATTTGCAATCCGAAATATGTTCCCAGCCAGCTGTAGTATCGATCTGCCCAGATAAATCATGCTCTTGCCAGCCTGTATATGAATTTAAGCCAAAGTGGATTTATACCAGATAACCGTACACTAAGCACTCTCATACATTTCATTGGCAGAAGTAGCCTACACTGAAAGAAATGTCAACTTGATTTGTAAAAAAAATGCCGCATTATTTTTTTCAACACCCACGAAATTGTTGCGAAGCCAGGTCATATATACCATCATGTTTACTATGTTTAAGCAACAGCGCTTAGCCATTCGCACAACTTTGATATTGAGGAACAGACTGTCAGTCATCACAATTAATGTACTTCTTTTTCATGTGAAAATTAAATACTACAATCTTATTAGCTGGGGGACAATCAGCTGCTTGGTGTCCTCCCATGCTTGTCAGCATGCAAAACGTAAATTCCAGATTGGTGTGCTCTATAAACCTACAAAACACTGCTGTCACGAAATGGGTTTCGAACTCAGGCCCATGACCAGCATGACTGTTTGTTAGAGATCCGTACTCATAGATTGAAAACGAACTTGACACTTCGCTGTCCATCCGTCCGCCCCTGGCCCTATTCTGCCGAGCGGCCAGAGCTGGAGAGCTGAAATATTTATAGAATACAGCACTACAACAACAAGTACTAATAATAACAAAAAATGGCGTCCTCATACAAAAAATTGTTAGAACTAGCTGTAGCTTTTCTATAACTATAAAGAGAGACACTTGATATTTGTACAGGATATGCAGCTGCCAAACCTAAACAACATCGTTTAGCAAAAATAACAAAGTATTTAAGTATTGTTTCACAAGCGGAGATACCCGTTAATTTGAAAATTTACTGCAAATTTTTGACCCCTAAAAGGACTTGACATTTTCACAGTATATATAATTTGAAAGCCTCTACATTAGCCAATATCAAAAATAACAAAAAAAAAAAAAAAAAAAAAGTTAAAATTTATACGGTACTTGTACTCAATAACACCCTTTAGTTTGAAAATCGCTTTAAATTTGGCACCGTAGGAGATAGAAACATTAAATTTTCACAGCATATATGTATGATTGCAAGCGCTCTCTAACAACAATTAGCAAAAAGTTAACATCTGGATACTGCCACTAAAAAAAGGGCAAACCTTAACTATTTTAGGTCGAAAAACACACCTTATTAATATTTTCTGTTTTTATACCGCCGACATTTTCGTGATGCTACTCACCTTATCAGTAGACTCGAAAAATCTTAATAGAATGAGAGAATGTTTGAAAACCAACTGTAGACCTAAAATTTCCAACCATCCACTTTTGTTTGCTTGTCCAAACAAAAATTCCATTTAAGCTTTGCCAACTCCAACTCTCCCTGTAACTTTACACATTTTCTTTTTTGTTTTGTTTTTGCTTAACTTTGGTCCATTTTGATTTATTGACATTTTAGCAAATTTTCTTTGCTGACCTTTAGTGCAGCCACAAATGTCTAACCCCTTTGAGCGATAATGGTCAATAATGCAAAAAAAAAAAAAAGCATATTAAATGTGCCAATAAATTGCAAAAGAATGAAGCATTTAACACACTTATTTATGTATATGTTGCTGTTGTTTCAGCGAAGGAGAGAGTAGAATGCACAGGAATAGAGAAAAGAGAAGAGAAACTGGATAGAAAAAACTCAATTAAGTGTTTTGCAACAGCTGCGGCGGCCACGTGATATCGTTGTTATTGATTATCGAATGTTGTTGTGTTGTTGTTGTTGGGCAAAGCTGATGTTAAAAATAATAGAAATAATGCTTTGAAAAGCAATAGAAGTCAGGGAATTTTGGATTTGTTCTTATTCTTTGTTCTGGGAAATTATTGTCGGCGTGTTCCATTTTTGCATGAAAAAAAATTTTGTTTCGCCATTGATTTCTGAATAACTTTGAAACGGAAAAGCATAGAAACCAATTGTATGCCAGTATTCCAAACAAAATTTTATAGCGCATCTTTTAATGTACTATACACTAAAAGTGGAGAAGGATCTTACGAATTATGGTTAAATATATGGGCGTAACTCTATAATTTAGGGGCAAACTTAGACACGATCACACGTGATAGAGAAAACCTGAAAATAGATTTGGGCTTGGAGCACTAAAATACATATAAACTACTTATTTTCTTCCTGAACCCATTTTCACTGTTGTATAGTGTTATTGGTATAAAAGTTGCAGAATTCCACTACTGAAGAAGTTTATAGCATTCCCAAACTGGTCTGGACTGAAATAAGTAAGATAATGGAGCTTTTAGAGCCTGTTTGACTAGATATTTATATTTCTACGTAAACATTTCTTCATGCAAAGCTCTACGGAGTGGACATAATTTAATTATAAAACATTTTTTGATATACTAGTCTAATCCAGTGTTCCCAGGTCAATGAATTTCTTTCCCCCCAGGAAAATTTGAAAACCCTCTAAAATTCAATATTTTTCTACAAGATCCAACTTTTTGCGAATCACCAATATAAACTTTCTCCATTTAAAAAAAGTTAATTTATACTGTTCTGGATACTTTTTTAGGTATTTTTAGATATTTTAATTTTCCCAATTCTTAAAAAACGGAAAAAATTACAAAAAAAAAAAAAATAATAACCCATAAGAAAAAAATGCATTCACTTAAAATTACCAGTTGCAAAATTCTTTACTTAAAGCTACCAGATGAACATAAAATATCTCATTTAATTTTACTTTAAAAATCGTTCAATTTAAATCTTCAAATTTATCAGTTAAAAAATGTTCTAACTCCTGCCATTTTACCGTTTAACCAGAAACACAGAAATCCCCGAAAAAAATACCCAAAAAATAAATTGCTTCCCCCTAAAGTTCCCCCGAAAGAGTTTAACACCCTAAATTCACTCCTAAAAGAATAAAAAAAACTCCCTAAATCTAGGGCGAAGCCCTCTAAACTGGCAACACTGGTCTAGTCCCAAGCCATGTGATGTGACTAGAGTACTGGTCGGCTACTTTTCACTGCAGTTACACGATCCGACAAGTTTTTTTCACATACTGTTTGTCAAAATTCAATTAAATTGATAGCTGTGACGTAGGCTGCACGCAATTTCATAACAATTCGTTTTCAAAATGCCGTCAAGAAGAAAATTAAAAATAGCTTCTTGCATATTCTGATAAAAAAAATTAAAACAAAACCTCCTCTTCTATATTCTACATTCAGCCCAGAAAGTAATTCAGATTCTAAAGCAATTTTTTTTAACTATAATCACAATATACAAATATCTTTTTTTTAAATTAATAAATTTAATGGAAATTAATGTAAAAATAAAAGTAAAAAATTTGTTGGTAAACATTTTTATTTCTACTTTGAAGCTTGAATCTGTTTAATTTTTATATCACTTTTAATTGCAACTTTCAAACAAAATAAACAAATATTTGCAGACAGAACGAAAAAAAAATATGGTTGTCAGCTGTTTTGTTGATTGTTACTTGATGCTCTCTATGGAAAGCAAAAATTGTCATCAAGTTTGTATCAATTTTCAAAATTGTGAGTGTATTAGTAAATAAGTGTGAATGTATTAAAACTTGAAAGGCAAAACTTGATCGTGTAACCCCCAAGTTACGTAAAACTATTAGAGGTGAAATTACAATTGTTAATAGTAATGAAATTGTTTTGACATCGAATTTTGATTAGAGCAGAGTTGTTAAAAATAAGTTACAACTAATAAGGCAGCCTCATCAGCTAAACCGTTAAGCATCTCACTACTTTAGGTTGTCAAGATAATGCAGAGATGAAAGTCAGCCAGAATGAGACAGCAAATTAATGTAAGCTCTGTTCAGCTGTCTTCTATAAATGTAGAAGCGGCATATTTTTGACAGTTTACAGAAGTTGTTCAAAAACAAATTAAATGTTATTTTTATTGAAGTTGTTCTTATGGTAGGGAAAAGGTTACCTTATTAGGTTACCTTATTACACCGCAGCCAACAAAACTAGTTGACAATTGACGACTTTTTTCTTTTTTTTTTGGCAAAAGTTACAAAGTCATAATCTGTTTTTTTTTTTTGCTTTTGCTTTTATGAAAACATATAATTCCTTTAACTTATCACAAGCTCCAATAACAATAATCAGTTGGATTTATCGGCTAAGCAGTCAGTTTCGTTGTAAGCTTTTTGCTTGTCCAAGAAGTTATAAGCATTTTGTTGTTTTGTCCATTTTGTTTTTACAAAAATTTTATGAAAATATTTAATTTGCTGGTAACTTGAGCTTTAACTTGTCACGAAGTGGTTCTGTAACTACTCACACACTTACACACTCAAGCTGAAATCGGAAAATTTAAACCAAAAAAAAAGAAGAAAAAAAAAACAAGAAATAATCGTTTATTTAGTAAATGCCAATGTGTCAGAATTACTGGCAGACGGATGGGCAGCTTGACAGACAGACGGACGGACGGACGGACGAGCAAAACATTTAAGTAGATAGATATTCCAGATAAGCCACCAGAAGATTGAAAGAAAACTAATAAACCATTAAAACGGCTGCCAAACACATGCTGTTAATGAGATTTATTTATAAGCATGAGAATGCAGAATGCAGAATTGCCGGTATCTATGCTTATATCGAATACAAGCATTCAATTCCTCTGCTTCGTTTTGTGGCAAACGCACTTGGCATTGTATGTGATAATTGTTTTAAATTTTTTTTTTCTTCTTCTTCTTTCTATTTTCAAAATGAAACTGGCAGCTTTTATTGCGGTTTCTTTTGTTAATGGTGGTGAGACGAAATACTGCATTTCTTTTTTCACTCATTCAATACCGAATGCTTAAAAATGCATAATTAATTTGGTAAAATCATGTTGAAAATTTCTTATCTCTTTGAAATAATCGAAAATTCAATTAACTCGGTTGTAAAAGAAAAACTATCTTGAACAATTAATGGTTATTAAACAAGTTTTCGGGCCATAATTTCATTATCTTAGCTATGAAATTTTAAGCAACTTGTTGCTCTAATTCGGCCAATGAACATGGCGAAAAATCACAAAATGTGAGAAACTTAAAAGAAATATTATTGTAAAGTATGGTTGCTTTAATGAGATTGCGTTTTGTAGAACCGTAGAGCCAAAACCAGCTAATAACCCTTTTTTTGACTTTACGACAGCTTTTTAATTAGCACTTTTTGTTAATATTTCTATTTTTACCTTGGACCAGTACCCTGGAGACGGACACCTAGTTATGTATGCTTATCGTACCAGGGCTAGGAAAATAGGTTTTGGGGATGAGGAAAGAGGGAGTAGTGTTTGTGCACTAGACTTGTGTCGAACTCTTAATCGAACCCATTTAAAAAACAGGGGTTTGATTATGTTTGATTTGAACATGTTTGCATTGTAGCTGGTGGGGAATACATATGTATGTCTGCAGGCAATTTGTTCCACAGACGAACCGTACGGCTGAAAAACGAATTCTCTCTGCAACACGTTGTGCGATTCACAGGCCAATCGTCTACAAATGGATGTGTTCTAGCACTTGTATTACGCAAAAACGTGCGGGTTTCGGAAACAAGATCCCTGATTTGGCGAACGAATAAAAAAGCTTTTTTGGTTTAGGTACATACCGATAGGCTTGATTATGTCGTTAAGTACACACATGCGCAAATGCTTACAGCATGTTGGCATTGCTGGCTGTGTGTTTGTGTGTATGTATTAATTAACATTAACACCGGTATTCATAAAAAATAAAACATTATTGAAACACATTTTACGACAAAATTTTCATATAAAATTTTTTCTAAAATGTATTTGAGCAACGTTTTATTTTTTATGAATACCGGTGTTAAAATTTACTTCGCTGAGCGTTATTGTTATTCCTATAAATTGCATTGCTTAAAGGTGAGGTAAGCAAAAGTTTAGAAGTCAAACATACACTTGGCAGCGTACCCACTTAACTGTCCGTGAGACATTTATCTTAAACAGGAGAATTAGCGACGGCACCAGCACTGAAGGCTAATGAGTATAGCAGTTTTCATGTGAATACTTATGAGGGAACTGTTAACACTTAAATTACTCTATTATTCTGTGGTTGGCTTAGACTTATAGAGACCCTCGTTTTGCCTCATCTGTATCTGAACTATGCCATAGAATTTTTAAAATGAAGTGCTATGGCTTCATAATTAAACAAAATTTAATGGCCTCTTTTTTTTTTGTTTTGTTTTTTGTTTAGCTCAGAAGGATTTTTTTAAGAATTATTTACCAAAAATTAATCTTTTCCACTAATATGCAATTATGACGCCTAGAGCGGTGGGCTGGATTTCACTTTTCCTCCATCACTTTAATGGGGGTTTTTTTTTTGAAACTCAAACTCTGTTGCGTCCTACGCGTTTTTTTTTTTTTAATTATATTGATTTTTAGAGTTTTGCTTTATCATTCACAGCTTTTTGCGGTTTTAAAACCGCTGTGTTGGGCTGAGAAAAAAAACTGATTTACTCATCTTCAATGAAAATGTATTCAAATCGAGCACTTACGAAAAACACCTCAAATGCCAATGACACCTGAAGTGTGACTTGTAAAGAATGAAAAAACAAACAGTTTAATATTTTGCAAAAAGGTGTTTGACTTCATGACTCTGTACCTGAAGTTGAGGCAACGTCTTATTTAGATTTTAAAGATTAAGAAACTAAGTTGTTAGCAAAAAGTTGGGGCTGCTGCTGGTATGTTTCTGCACCAACAATGACAACATCAGGGGCTTTTCAGTATTTTTTTTATTTTTTTTTTTATTGGTCTTCTCGCCTGAACATCTAGAAAAATTAACAATTATTTTGTTTTTAAGTTCAAGAGTTTTTTTTTCACAATTTAATCTCTACTCCCCGCTCTCAACCAGGGGACGTTGAAAATCTAAGCAAATCAGCATACAGTTTCAAGTTGTTGTTACACAACAGCTCCGGCAATCAGCTCAAGTGGTGCTGGAATCATTCCTGTTGTTGTTGTAGTTGTAGTTGGCCAAAGTACCACCACTAGAGCTGGTGAAGCAGTAAATGTGTGTTTTTATAAACATGTGTGTATGGCTGTCTCTACTTAAAATTTTTTTCCTTTCTTTTCGTATTCACATGCGTATAAATTTACTGCGTTATCTTCATTAAAAGATGGT
This sequence comes from Sturmia bella, assembly GCA_963662145.1. Lineage (NCBI taxonomy): Eukaryota > Metazoa > Arthropoda > Insecta > Diptera > Tachinidae > Sturmia > Sturmia bella. The sequence continues at coordinate 15,290,071 of OY759172.1, read as the reverse complement.
AATAAAAATGTTTTGTATTTGTGTTAAGTGAGATTGTTATTATTCAAGAGGTATCCCTATAAAAAGTTTTAGTGAAGGTGGTGGTGTTCGTTTGAATTTCATTATATAAATGCAGTTTATTGACTTGGGCTGAGGTGTCTTTCAGTTGCACATTGCCCTGATGCTGCTCTCGTGCCGACTTTTATCTGCCAAATTCAAATAATCATAAACTTCGACTACTGAGTTTCTATTTTTCCAGTCATTTAAGGCTTTACAAAGCCGCTCTTGTCTGGCCTTTTGGTGCTAATCATTTTGGGTTCTTACTTGCAATGTTCTCTGTTTCTCTCTTCTTTTTCTTCTTTTTTTATTAGTTTGTTTTTACACTTTTCAAATGAATTAAAATTTATTTCTTGTTGAACATTTAACAAACAGACATTCCGATGTTCGAATTTATCTGATCCGCAATGCTGAGTTGTTTATGTTAATTGCGAATTTGTTTGGCATTTGCTAATGAAAAGGGTGGAAATAGTTTCTTTAATAACGCCAAAAGAAATGTTAATTTTTTACGTGGAAAAATTCTAAGAATACGCAACAGATATCTGCTATGATGGTGGAATTTTAATTAGCAATAGATGTTTGATATTGCCAGCACAAAAGCAAAGGTTAGGGTGATGAAAACGTTTTTTTCAAAATTCTCTTGCTATAAATTGATTGTTTGGTTTGTCAAAACCATAGTTATTCATAATTACCACATTCAATTCAAAAACAAAGAAATATGATTCTGAATGCTAAAATATAATTTCGCAAATCCATTAAAGCTGCAGGATTTTTAACTGGGTCTTATTTCATTCTTCCATAGAACAAAAAACATATAGATGGCGTTCGCATCAGATAACGTTTCTTTTGATAAATCTGTATTAAAATGTTCGCTTCGATACTCTTTCTTTCCAATTGCTTCTTTTTCCAGAGTAATTTATAAAACTTGTACACCAGTCTTCATTGCTTTTTAAGTATTTAACACTAAAAGCTAAAGCATAAAAAATCCATCATAAATATCCACAACAAATTAAACTCAACCACATTCTATTTAGATCACATCATTTCAATCAAAACTGTCACCATTTTCACTTCCATTGAACAGAATTTCCTTTTATAATAAAAATTCACAATTTACGCACTGCGTTGCACAATTTTGACCCATTTATTACAAATGACACTTATTGAAGCTTGTTGTCATTATAGTTTCAACTGCCTGCAAGTCTGGGCTGCTGCTTGTTAATTGTTCACTAAATGTGGGACGCAATTTTATTTATGTACACACTATACATACATATATAAATAAAACCTAATGTTGTTGGAAAGTGATAGAGAAGTATTTATGTTGCTGGTTGAACGAAAAACACATACATGAGTTTGCTTAGAATAATTCAGTGTGGTCAGGATTGAGAAACAGTGCAACAAAAAACCCCTGAGGCCCATCAATTTATGCACGCATTTTAATAACAGACATGTTAGGAAAATTGTTTGGTTGCAGGAGGCAAAAGAAAAACATTATCATGATTTCTTTTTTTTGACCCCTTTAAAAAAAAGAAAGAAGAAAAAACATCTTTCAGTATTACTGTCCTGAAGAAACTATCCGAAGGAGAGCGAAATAGCGACAAAAATATTTGAGTAAATAATAAAAAAGACCTTCAGCTCAGGAAAATAATTTTATTAAATGTATTTGATTAATATCAGGCACCCTGGTCCACCTTAAACTAAAGATAATATTAATTCAAAGAAAAAAAACGTGACCACTACTTTTTCATTGGCCTCAATTCGCGGCAAATACATGCATATAAACATTGAAAAAAAAAAACATATATGTTGGCATGGCTATTATAATGTATATTAGCCAAGAAAAGCAACAGTAAAGAACATGTAAGCTTTAAATTTCCTAACAGTACACTTTGAGGTTATGTTTGCTCGAAGAGCTAATTAAGAAGTTTATAGCAAATTTTTGTGTAATCTTACACAGTTTTTGCAAAAATCAAATAATTATTCGCTGAACATTGTGTGTATGCTCGTTGGGCAAACATAACCTCAAAGCATGGTTTTGTAAAATTTAACATTTTTGCGTTTTTTCCAGTCTTACACTGTTATTGTTACCCAGTAAATGCACATTTAACTGCTTGCATGCTTTAATTTTTGCTAAATTAAGCTCAGCAAGAAAATAGTGGTCACGTTGTTTTAGGCAAAATGCCACTTTTATAGTGTTCTTTGTAGCTGATAATGAAGCTCTCATTATCTATTTTAATTTTTAATTTGCATATTTTTTATTTTGCATATTTAGTGCCTTTATCACTGTTTAAGCAAACATAACCTAAAAGTATGCTGTTGTGATTTTTTTTGTTCTTCTCGTTGATGTTTTTTGGTATATTCATAGATGTATGTATGTTGCTTAATTGTGTGTATACATGAATATGTCCCAAACAGAGGTCAACAATAAAGTAGTGGTCACGATATTTTGGAGAAAAGTGGGCAACTATTTGCTCAGTTATGAATGACATTTAATACATTCAATATTTGTAACCCAGTTTTAAGCCAGAGCAAAGGTCAACAAGGGAGTAGTGGTCACATTGTTTTTGGGGGCCAATATTTGCCACTGCGACTGTATTTTAAATGATTAATACGTTATATCAAAGACTTATTTGTGTTTTAATCATCTAAGTGTCAGTGCCACAACGCATGAATGGAACTAGCAGCCAATTCGGGGGCTAAGACAGCAGGTTGTCCCCCAGCTTTCAAAATGCACTTTTCTTGCCTTTTCGACCATTTTAAACATTGCACATTACTACAATAATATTTCTTAATTCAAACTTAAAGCTCATTCATGACACTAATTCATAATTATTAAATATCTTTCTTTTAATCGATAACTCATATCGATAAATAATCACTTGGTATAAATTTTATGTTTAAAATACTTCTTCTTTTTTTTCATTTCATTTTTATGTTCCCACCAAATAAAAAGTTGCTTCTTCCATTCATTTCTTTTATTAATTCCTTGCATATATTATATAATATTCAGGCAACGAAGGAAAAAAGCAAGAAACAAATTTCTACCCATTTCTTTAAAAGCAACCTTAAGCCAATAATCTGACATTATTTATTTTATTGTATTTCTTTGGCAGAAAAACAGTAAACGTGACTGCTGCAAATGTAGAGTTTCATTGAAATTACATAAACTGAAAATGTTCCTTCATTCGCTTAAGAAAATTGTATAAATTTAACAAATTTCCACATGTTTCAGTGTTGGAAAAGTCAGCAGTAAACTGAATAGAAAATTAGTAAATTTTGTGAATAAAATTTTGTTTTTCTGTTTTCTTCTATTTTTCCAACAAACCAAGATTCTCTCATTTGTTTGTTAACAAATGATAAACAAATCATTTCACTGCACGCCTTTACAATGAATGCATTTTGCCTGCAGAGTTCTGGTGAAGAAAACAACGGCAATGTTGTTGCTAAACAGTAAACAACAGCAACAACAACATCAACATCAACAGCCAAAAACTTGAAGTGTGTTCAAATGCACAACATTCAAAGGCAGCCGAATCTGAACATGTGTATGTGGAGGAGTTTCTATGATCTCCTCCTATGATGACTACTTGTTGGAATATAATTTCCATAATAATTGAAAAATGAGAAAGAAAGAAAAGCTGTTAAAAATTCTACTATATTATTGTTTTGAAAATTTTCACACATTTTTGTGTTTTTATTGACTTTTTTTATTTTCTCGTATTTTTTTTCCCCCCAATCTAGAGTCTCAACACGTTTTTTGTAATAAGGATTTTATAACTGTGCAATTGCCTTTGACATCAAATCATTCAAATTTGTTTATAAAAAGTGTTTATTGGCAAAATTTGCATACAACCAGAGAAGAGTGTCAACCTGTTTATCATGATCATGAAATCACTTTCACGATTTTATTGAAACATTTTATAAAATGTGGTTTCCAAAGAAGTACAAACAAATTGAAGGTAAGTTTTTGTAATACACTTATATTAAATTTTTGTTTTAGAAAAAGTTTTTGTTTTTGTAAGTTTTTGTTTTAGAAAAACTGTAACAAATGCCAGCAAATAACAAACTGTATCTGTATTGACATGGAAAATAAGTTAAATTCGAAAGAAGTGTGGTTTTCAATTAAGTTTGTTTATTACAATTGAGAAACTCACCATGATCTCAGAAAGTGAGATCATTTTTTCTGTTTTTGTTTTATATTTTTAAAATTTTAATCTAGATCATTTATTTTATTTTCATACTGTAAAGTTGGCCTTGGGCTGGATTCGAACCTCAGTGAACCTCACGACTGTTGAGCAGCCACCAAATCCACTCGGCTATTGCAAGAATTCAAAATTAGTGGAACAACAAAACATTTGAGCATAAATATAAATAAGTGTCAATTTTGGTTTAAGTCACTATTTTTGTACAAACTTAACGTATGGCTTTCCGTTTTTCAATGTGTATACTTTCCCTTTGCTGCTTCTTCGAGAACACATGAGTTAGTCAATATGAAATTTGACGCAATTGTGTCAGATGAAGTGAATGAATGCATTAATATTCTTTTGAAAATCTTTCATTATTTTTTATTAGCTATTTTAGTAACAAATTACTTGTTTTCCCGCTGAGAAATAACACTTGCTTTACTACGCATTCAAAATAAAATAAAGCTGAATACATTTCAATGTTTTTCACAGACCAAACAGAATACTACTCAACACTTTTTCACTATTAATTCACCTGCTATTCCGAACAGAGTATCGACCAATACAGAGTACAATATTTCGATTTGTTGTTAAGCAATTAAAAAAATTATTTTTTTTTATTAAATTTTTAATTATTATAATTAAATGTTGTATTGGTGGCTGTTAAAAAAAAACACGCTGAACAAAGGAAATTTTGTATGTCAAACAACGACAACAACAGCATATGAATAATTGTTTCTATTTCTTATACATTGATTGCAACAATAAAATTAATGCAACCATTAACCGGTGTCTCTCTCAACAGCAAACGGTAATTTTTGTATCACACACAAAAACAATTTGTTCGTACTCTTGAAACTTTGTTGTTGTGTTTTTGTTTATAAGCCTTCACTACTACAGCACCTTGTTTCGAATAACCACCATTGTTTTTTTTTTCAAGAATTTGGAAAATAAAAACTTTTCTAAATAGTTAACATGTATATTGTTTAATAATTTCTTTTATTATTTTAATTACAAACTAAAAAGTTATGTAAATTTTTTTTGTACTATAGAGCAAAATAAGCTACCAACAAAATCTGATCATAGAACGATATGACAAGATTACCTCAAAAGCTCAGGTTAGATGTTGCTACAAGGATAAAACGCATAATAAACTTGGGCTGGCACACAAGCAAAAACGTTCAGTTTTACCTGCTGATTTCCAAGAAGATGTGTAAGTAAATAATTACAATTTTATGGAAAATAAAACAAAAACATTACGCAACATATGAAGAACATTTTTTTTTAGCCTCTACAACCCTACATTCCGTAAACGCATTATGACAACAAAACTTTTAAAAGAATCAGTATTTTAAATTCTTATGGATAAACTCTTTCTTTCTCAATTATGAGATTTTTGAATAGACTGCTGCGGAGCTCTTATATTAATATTTAAATGAAATATGTCCAAAACTGCTAAATTAATTGGGCTTCAATATCATTTTTTTGCACAACTTTTATGTCTGAAATTATTTAAAAAAACAAATGATATTTAAACAAAAAATGTTCTTAGAAAAATGTATTTATTCGATTTGTAAACAGTTACAAAGATTTAAAATCGCAAATACTCTTTAAATTTATTATTAAAACATAAAGTTGCGTACGAATGACCAGACATCGTTTGACCGTCTTTTCCATTAATGCTGATCTAGAGTATATATATATTAGAGCGTATCGATTCAGTTCGAAAAATTGTAATCTACAACAAGCTCCAGGAAGGGTAATCATGGGTCTAAAATGAAAATCAAACCTTTGACTTTTAGGGAGACACTTTTCATATATTTTAATGTAAAAAAAAGTCTGGGCAGACCGTCTTAGAACTAGTGATAGATTATGATTTTGACTACCGCTTTGGTGATTTTTTACACATACGCTATTGAATCACTTTAATGTATTTACTTGATGGGTTGGGAAATGAAAATTGTGAAAATAACTAAAGGAACCACACACTTGTGAGAGACATAATTAACATAAATTTTAAGCTTACAGTTGGTGAAATTAGTTTTTTAATTAAAAATCATTTTAATTAAACCCTCATTAATAATTTAATAGGCGCAATTTTTTAATTGCTATAGCAAAAGTTTTTAATTGAAAAGAATTGTATTTTTCTCTTCTGTTTAGGAGTATAGAAATCCTAGAAACCCTGGAACAAAAAGCCACTGAACCCAGCATTTTGATGGAGGTGCGTCAAAATGGGGATACCGTCAATGGTTCGGTCACAGTCATACCTGGCACGCCTCTAATCATGGAAATAAAACTCGATGATAAAGCCAACGAAATCTATGGCCTGAAGATCAATAACTTACAAGTAACAGATATGGCTGAAATGACAGAAACAATTTTGTTTAGAGGGTAAGAAGAGACACTGACCAATAATAAAAAATTTGTATACCAATTTTTTATGCGACCACATTTTTATCAATTTTTTCAGCTGCTCTATAGATCCTTATTTATTTGAAAATTTTAATTTAACTAAAACCAAATCACTGGCAGCTAAATTTCGTGCTTTCAAGTTTCCCAATGCATCGTTTGTGCAATTTCGAGCCAGCGTGCAGATATGTCGGAAAAAGTGTCCCCAAACCCAGTGCCTAGCAGGCAATGGTGCTGCCCAGTTATTACGCAAGAGACGTGAATTGCCTGAACAACAGAAAGCTCATGACGTCCATGCAACGTTTGTTTTAAAGTTTACAAAAGGTGGTAAAAATAATGCAGGTAATATAAGGTGATTTACTTTTTACGAAATTGTCTTCACTAAAATTAAATTCATTAACTACAGTTGAATACCAGTTGCTGCAAAACCACATTAATTTACTGCATGTTAAGAATTTGGAACTTCGTCACTTTAATTCAATTCAAACAGTCTAATACCATGTTCATACAGACCCATTTATAACGATTATCGCCATAAATACCATGATTGAGCTCAACATTGCTTACTCGATAAGTTGATAAGTTATCGCTCAATTAATAGAAAAATATTTCAACACTAAAATACAACGCTGTAATAAAGTGAACTTTTAAATAATTTAGCATACTTTAGAGCGCAAAAATTTATTTTGGTGGCCACCTCTCATTTTGACTCAAGTAAAAATGTCTGTATGAACATATACAAAATGTACTTATTGCCCGATGTGACCACAATCCAGCTTTACTTCGCTTGTCAAAAGTTCAAAGAGCCTTTGCATAAGAGAAGGATATAGAAAGAGCTTACGAATTTTCCGAGCTTCAGTTGCCATCCTAGTAAAGTTTTGCTCCTTAAAGTATGCTAAAGTATAAAAGAGCTACATTTTTACAGTGTTGCATTTTGATTTTACTCAACATTTCCAATAATTTTGTACTTACTGAGCAATAACTTTTTGAATTTTTGCATACGATATTGAGCCCAATAATGGCATTTAATGCGATAATCGCAACAAAGGTGTCGCACAGTGGGAGATTTAGCATAAAAATTGGAAATAAATCTGCAATTTCTAAACGGGTCAACCAATCGCAATGAAATTTTCTAATCAAATTAAAATTATGCGCTTGGACTATATAATATGAAAGAGACCTGGTCCACGGGGCTTTAAAATAGGATACCTCAGGTATGAGAAAATTGCAATATCATATAATTCTCTTGTTCTAAACTTGTTTAATAAATAATTTTTATTTTTAAATTTTTCCCAATTAGATCTAAAAAACGTAGTGGCTAGCATAAGTTATCTCCTAGAGCTTATATTGTATATAAATAAGATGTATCAGTAAAAAGAAACAGTTTGTTTTAAAGGACCTGAGTCCAGTATTTTGTGAGTCCAAGACATTCCCGATTTTTTCAAAATAAATTTTGTACGCTTGCTAACGAATATAAATAACGAGAAAACAAAATTTGGGGAAAAATCTTGATATGCCAAACAACTTAAAAATTAAAAAATAACATATTTTAGCATATTTTTGGGCGAAAAAGTGAGTTTATTCATTTTTTAATATTGAAAAGTTTTGCATAGCAGCGAACTCAGTTCTAAATTTATTAATTTATATTCTTACAAAATACTATAAAGAGCAAAGAGATTAAACATTTTGTTCCCTCTTGGCACCATAGCCTACCGAACTCAACCCATTTTTTAAGGAAAACCCAAATTTAGGTCAAAATTTCTCGGATCTCACAGCTGTTAGCTAAAATTTTTTAAACTATTTATTATACTCACAAGAGTTTTTAAATGTTGTGTAAATGAAATTTGTCGCCCCAGCTCATATAAGAGAAATATGGCAAAAAAAAAAAATTCCCATTTTTGGGAATTTTCAAAAAAAAATTTGGGAATTGTGGGATTACTATTTTTTTTTTTATATTTTCGAAATTTCATTAAAAAATAATGAAAACCAAAAATTTTGATAGCCTTCTAAAAAAGAGCGATTTTACAAAAATTATAAACAAAACGATTTTCTCTGTTTTATTCAAACACTATTTTATGAAGTTTTAAATTTGCGAAAATTGTTTGCATATTTAACAAATAATCACATATTCACCTTGTCCTTCTTAAGGTATAAAATTTACAAACCACTATGTTCACAATGAAAATTATGAACAATTATTGCAGATAGAAAATTTGTCAGTAGAAAGAATGGATTTTTTTTTAACCATTAAGATAAAAATTAAAAATTATTTTTTTTCCCAGAAAAACTCAAGCTAAATCTTCAGAAAGGGAGTAGAGTAGAGAAGAGAGTTTAGTAGAGAAAATACTGGACCACGAAGTGATTTAAATGAAAATTACATTAAATTAGCACATGGTAGCCTGTTAATACAAAAAAAAAACAGCGCTTTTTATTTCCCTAAGCCAGTAAAAGAACCCATAAACTGTTTTTAAAATCTAGCAAAACGTAACAATATCAATTAGAATATTTTAAGGTCTGCCTTTATAGTTTTTGTTGCACACCCCTCTTCTTTAAGATAAGAAACTTACATATTTTGTCATTAAAATATAAAAAATAAAGAATTCTTGTAATGAAAATGAGACACGCTTGAGAAATTTTCAGCTAAAGAAACAACGAAAAACTTACATAAAAACATTAATCTTACAATAGTTGAGTTTAAAGCAAATAAAATAAATAGAATCTACAAAACGTATCACTCAATTCGTCAAGACATCAAAACTTTTATCTATTCAGAAAAATCATAAAATGTTTTCAAGAGATAATTGTGAACACCAGTCTTTGCGGGCAAATTAAATTATAATTGTAGTGGAAAACAAGAGTTATGAATTTAATTAAAATATATTTTTTTAATTATTTTATTTGAACGAGAGACAAGAAGCTTTCATTTGCGCAAAACGAATAAATGAAGTGAAGTTCATTTGCCGTAACTGGCACCAGCATAGGTAAGTAAATAAGTGCAGTATGGCTTCCGCACTTCCCAACAAGTGGATTACCGTCTTTCACTTAGCAAGTGCAGGCTGTTCCTCGTTTGGGTCTACGCCTTAGATTTTAACTTTTTATTGTTCTAGCATTTGCTGAAGTAGTGGCCACGCATTTTCATTTCTAGGTAAAATTTGAATAGTCTACCTTATACGGCTAAAAAGTTACAGTGCAAAGTATACAGAGCTGAAAAAAGTGACTTGAAAATCGCCCAAATAGCTGATGGAAAAAATCTTAAATATCTTAAAAAACTGTAAAATAATTGTCTCACAGCAATAGAAACTTAACATCAGAAAGCTCTGCATTAAAATGGAGTTACATGAGCACAGCTCTTTACTGCAAGGGTACTGGCCGCCACGGCTCAAAACAATAGCAACTTACAGAAAAGCATTTTTTGAATTTATGTTTTTGAACAGTAATTTTATGGAATTTTTCTAAAGCTAATCACTGTCTGTCTGATCTTTATCTATCATCAAAATTTGGGAGCCTCTATCAGCAGACAGTGTTTTACAATAATTTGAAAATTTTTCCACTTTAGACAAATTGGGGGCAATAGATAAAGTGCTTTTAATTTCTAGACTCTTGAAAAAGTTGATAAACAAAAATACAAGGAGATGCATTTAAAATAAAAACAAAAACATTCCTTAGCCATAAATATGGTACAATTCATTGCTATACTTTGGATGATAAAATGATGGCTTAACCCTCTAAACAAATTGCTCAAACATATTTTCTTTGTAGGACTATACAATACTCAGTTGAGTCTTTAATCTCCTATATATTCTGTTTCAATCATAAAAAATATTTAGTGTACAAATTTTGTATTTATATAACAATAGCTTATTTAAAAAAACAATTACAAATAAGACCGATAAACAATTGTGAAGAAACAATGATAATGGATGTGTTGGTGACTTTCAATACGGAAAAGAGCAGTCCCATTGGAACTTCCAAGGCAATTATTCATGAAGTTTTAAAAAAGGAATGCCATCTTTTTTAAATTCAGAACCGTTCAGAACTGAAAGACAGTGAATTTGATTTACTTGAAAATTTTTGTGTAAAAAGGTTGGAAAAAAAGTACCATTAATATGCTGTTTTCGTTTCCGCCAAAACGATGATATATCTTAATTATTTCGCAAAAAAAAAAAAATAAAATAAAATGATTAAGCAAACTATTTTCCTTTATTCTTAAACTCAGTAAAGTATTAAAACTCTTATTTTAAGAAAAAGAGTAAGAAACTAAAATTTTTAAAGAAATCAAAACAATATCAAAAAATCTTTTCTATTTTACAAAAATACCTCTAAAAATATTATCAAATTACTTTGTCCAAATATTAAAAAAAATGCCTTGTAAGAGTAGTACCTTTTCTAAAATTTACTTTCTCATGAAAAACTTGCAATTATGACAATTATTTAAAAGTCAGAAGACTTAAGACACACACTTTATGTGCCAGAACCAAAAGACTTACGACACACACGTTTTGAATACTTTTTAATCATTTTGAGTACTTTTAACCATATGAGTATCTGCAATAATTCTGAATAATTTTTATGAGGTTAAATACTTTTTCATATTTTTTAAAAGTATCTAAGTAAAATGAACATGAATTTACATACTATTCTACCAACATTGATCCAGAATATAAATATATACCTTATGGAAATTAAAAACAAGCACTTGCAAATAATACCACAAACTTATTTAAGGGTATACACCCTTGACACCTGTTGTAAATTGTATAATAAAATGTTAAATTCCTAATTAGTTTTTCGTCTCTTAGAGGGTTAATTTTATTATTTTATTGGTACGATAAACAATTTAAGCAAATCATTTATTGCTTTTAAGTTACAAGAAGCCGGAGTTACCACTACCATTTTATAGACTTAAACAGCTTCTCTATTTAAATGTTTTTTTACATGTGGTGGTGCAATATACGGTTGCAGTATTTTTCTAACGGCAAATCACGTGCTTCTCAACACAAAATAAATTTTTAGAACAAAAAAAAAACTAAGACAGAAAAAAAAAACGATTTTAATTACTGTACTGATTGTATCAATTATTGTGGCCACAAAGTTTGTGTTAATCAGTACATAAATCAAATCACCATTAACGTTAAAATTAAGTCTAATTCCTTTTTAAAATATTTTTTTGAGGCAAAGCGGAACGAAAAAAAAATAGAACATAAAAATAATTGACGGACTTAAGAGATTGATCTGAAATTCTATGTTGCAACACATTAATTTTATGGTTTGTTTTCTACTCTTTTATGTATTGTTTTCAGCTCGAATGCCTTTGGTTTGCTTAAACATAAGTTTTAAGATTATGTAATTTATGGCCAATCTTAATGGAATTGTTAATTATAATGATGAAAATTAAGGGGAAATATATGCCTTATAAATATGTACACATACACGTAAAGGTAATCCAATTTATATTTCCATAGTTTAGGTACGAAGCAATTCATCGCTGGTACATTTTTAAAATAAGTACATTTGAAAACAATAACTTTAAAACTATGTTTTACATAAGAGTCTTCTAAAAAATGTTCGTTTTGAAAAAGGACATTTAAAAGAATCTTTCTACATATATCTTTTTAAAAAAGAGTACATGAAAGGTCCTGCGAAAAAAGTATATATTAATGTGTCTTTCTTTTTAAAAGAAGTATCTTTTCGAACAAACTTTTCAAGAAAGTACTTTCTAAAACGAGCACTTTTAAAAAAAAAGTACCTTTAAAAAGTGCTAAGGAAAAAAATACTATTTGTGAAAATGCTTTTAACAAACCTTTTTTACAAAAAAGTCTTGTCTGATAAAGGTACCTATGAAGAAAGTACCTTTCAAAGGTTCTTTTTGAGAAAATAAAAAAAAATGTTTCTGAAGATTGAAGTGCCTTTAAAAATGGCCTTGAAAGTTATTTAAAAATATGTGTACTTATATATTTTTTAACTAAATCACCAAAAAAAAAATTGTAAGGCAGAAGTTTTCCAAAAACTTCTTGATAGAAAAAATTGTGTCTTAGATTACCATTTAAAATTCAAAAGACTTAAGACATGCGCTTGACTTTTTGTTTAATAATCCAAAAGACTTAAGACCCAAACCTTTTGTTCCGGTAGCTCTAAAAAAATATTTTTATGTTCCTTTTTCGAAAAAAAGGGCGTCATTGTTATTTTTTCAAAAATGCTTCAATAGATTAAAGATCCCTTAAATAATCCCCTTAAAAATCCGACTCCGGAACTAAGTGTTTATATACATACATATATATGAACATATTTTTTTTTTTTAATTTTTAAGTACCTGCATAATAAAAAATAACTTGTAAAGGTAAAATTCTGTAAAAAATACTTGCTGAAAGAAAAACTTGCTTTTTTATGTTCACTTATATGTGTATCAAAAGACTTAAGGCACGTACTGAATATTCGTTTGCAATTCAAAAGACTTAAGACACAAACTCACTTCTAAATCATAAACTGAATAATTTAAGCTTGCAAGTTTTACAAATTTGTAGCTGGCAACATCTACACGAATGCGTCTCTTTAAATTTGCAAAAATTGTTTCACAATTCTTATCAAAGTCTCTCTCTCTCTCTCTCTCTCCCACTCTCTCTCTCTCCAGCGGTTCCACTCAAATTCACCACTTGCTCAACTCGCAAAATGTTTAAACACCGGGGTAGAGCAAAACACAACACAAAAACAAATAAATGAATCATCAGCTGTGCAATCGAAACTGGTTCTGAATTCATATAACGATCATTCCAATTCACATAAACACACTCAAACACCATAAACAGAAACTGAAACGATCTGACCAAGTTGGCGTATTCCAAAAACCTTTTAAAATCAGTTGGCGTAAAACTGGCAACGACTCAAGTCGTACTGTGAGAAGTGAAACAAATTGAACGAACGCGTCGAACGAACGGTGGTCTCTAGACTTGTTAAAAATAAATTTAATAGAGAAGAAGTAAATCATTTTGAACACATTCCAAGCAAAAAAGTATGTTTTGTTTACTTGTTATTAAAAAGAAATGAAAAAAAAATTTCCTCAACAAAAAAAATGTGTGAAAAATTTTAAAAAGTCTGATTTTTCCGTATGAGTATTTGAAGTGAAATTTTAACACTTGTATTACTGGCTGGCTAAAAATGAGTGCTAATTTTAATTTAAATAAAAGAAGAAGAAAATAGTAACGAAAGGAAATACAAGAAAAAATAATCAATTATTTGGAAAAAAAAAAACTACGGCATAACTAAATTTGCAAGCAAATACTTCCGGTGTCGAAAAAATGTGTTTATACATAAATAAAATTGTTACTCTTTCCTTGTTGCCTACAGTTAAACAGTGCATTTGAAGTTTTCTTTCTAAATTACATATTCTTTTTTTTTTAATTTTTCTTTTATAGTAAAAACATGTTTAATGAAAATTTTTGGCGTTGCTGTTTTAATATTTCCTTAATTGGTTTCACATTCTTTAATGGATTAACAAATGCAAAAGGTACGTCAAAGACCAAGTCTTTCCTTAATAGCAATAAAAAATATATATTTCTTACAAATTATCGAAATGTTGTATTATAAAAATATGATGTCATATTTTATAAACAATGAACCAAAACGGCAAAAATAAGTTGTACGAGTGTGCAAGCAAATACTTGAAGTAACGTAACCTTGTTTCTGGCTTTATATATCTGTGTATTCGAAGCTGTGTGTTTTTTCCACATTTATTTTTCAAAACGATAAATGAAGTATGCACAAAGAAAATATATAAAAAAATGTAATCCCAGTTATTGATGGATCAACTGGACTTTTCAAGCACTCTATTCTGCAAGCCAATTTGAAACACATTTTGGCACTCGTAAAAAAAGTTTGCTCTTAAAAGTGAACTAATCTTTGTTTGAAAGAGCAAAGGTTATAAAAAAGATTTAGTCTTAAGTAAACTGTATAGAAATTATTTTTAGTATTCAACAGAACTTGTCCTGTCTACCAACGGCTCAGCACTGCGCCGCAGATATTTTAAGGTAGTCGCAGTGACCTTGTGGTTGAAGTTGTTGGATATATCACACTAATTAAAAAACACTTCTCAACTCCTTGTGATTTAAGCCAGGCATACATATATACTTTTTGGTAAAATTTTAACAAGTTTACTCGAACAAATTTTCGTATAATCAAATGCAAGATCAACTACATAAGAATTATGCTAAAGTAACCGGTAAATAGGAGTAGAATAGATATATTTTAATATCCTAGTAAAATACATGCTTTAATATTTTTTCAAAGCTTAACTGATTATTTGATTATTCGAACACTACTCGAAATGTTAAATGTCATGTATACAAAAGTTTTGCAGCAACCAGGCAATAAAAGCTAAAAAATATTTTAAGGACTTGTTTTTAAAAATTATTCAATTAATTATTCGAATAATTTTTTCATTTTTGGCATTGAGTTCAACTAATTTGATCAAAATTTGTGCAACCGTTTGCTTCGTTATATGGTTAATTAGATTAAATTCTAACTATTCAGTTCGGCTTGTTTGCAAAATTTATTCGATTAATTATTCGAATAATATTTTTTATTTTTAATTCTAAATTTAAAAGATTCTTTGTATAAACTAAAAAGGCCATATTCATAATAATTTTTGTAAGTTTATTAAGCTCTTATTTGACGTATTTCTACGGAATATTTGTCAAATAAACGTGTAATAAACCTTCAATGGTTTTTATGAATATGGGTGAAAATATGTACCTTAATATTGGAATAAATAATCGAATAAGCATTTCATGCATTAAGTTCAACCAATTTGATCAAAATTTGTGCAACTGCACAATTGTATGGTCAAGTAGATTAAATTTTGAGTATTCTGTTCGACTTGTTTTCAAAAATTATTACTTTAATTATTCGAATAATTTTTTTTTCATTTTAAATTCTATGTAAAAAAGATTCTGCGAATCCATTCAAAATATGTTATTCAAATACTAGTTGAAATGTCACATTCTGCAAACATTTTGCATACATGACAGAAAATGCTTCTTATAATTAAAAGACAAGTTACTTAAATATTAATCAACTTGGAAAATTATTTAAAAATGTTTTTGGGTATTTTCTTGAACTATATATTTTCTAAAATTGTTCGAATCATATTCGAATGAATTTTAAGTTTTGAATTATTAATTACAGAATTTGTAGCACTCATCCCTGAACTCAGACCCTCGTGCTTCGTGTAGCAAATTTAATAAAAAAAATTTTTAGGTCAAGTGGAACTTATTACTATTTATCTGCCTTTTTCAGCCCTCTATATGCCATCGATGTATCAACGAAGTGTCGGTGGCAGACAAAAACGCAATGAATAAGGTTTATTTTTCGACCTAAAATAATACTGGAAAAATTGTTATTCGAACAATTACTTAAATAATTCTTACTCGAATAACAGTTATACGAATAATTATTAAAAAAATTCTACAGATTGGGCAAACAATTACTGGAGTATTTATGCAGTATGTTATTCTAATAGCTGATCGAATAACTACTAAAATAATTCATATTAACATAATTATTCAAATAATAATGCAAATAGTTATTCAACATTTTATTTATTCAAATAAATACTTAAAAATATGAAACAATAGTTGTTTGCACGAGAAGTCTAAATAGTTTTTATTCGAAAAATTCTTAGAATGATTACACTAATAAGTTTTGTGCAAGTAATTTGTGAACGGACTTACTCAACTTATTATAAAAAAGTTATTCGAACAAATATTCGAATACTTTTCTCGATCATTTTTATTCGAGTAATTATTCCAACAATATCTGAAAATTTAATTATATAAAACCTTATTTAAATAAAAATTAGATCTGTCAATTTGCCAATATTTATATATATTATACAAATATTTACTCGAATATTTACTGGATTAGTTGTTAAAATTTGTCTGCCAATTAAGTTTTTTTTTTAATTTTTTTAAACATTTATTTTTAAAAATTATACATCAATTATACAAAACTGCACACCTTCTCCATACACATTGACCAACTCAGTATAACCAATTTTCCAGCTGCAGGGTAAAAAAAAGTGTTTAAACTCTTAACAGAAGCGGCAAAAAAAACTATTAAATCAAACAAAAACTTTAAAGCCAGACATGCATGAAGAGCATTTAACTGTTTATTAAGTATTATGCAAATCGAATCAAAAGCTGTGGTTTTTGCTCTCCCAGTTTTTTTTTTTTACTTTTTATGTGTTTAATTCATGTTAAACATCTATTGTTGTATTATAATTAGTTAAACCGATTCAGTGTTATTCTATTGTGTTGAGGTATTACAAAGATTTATATTTTTCGTTTTGTTCTGTTAAAAAAGCATTCATTCATTTAAATTTTGATGAAATTTCGTTCTATAATAATTTGGGCCGAGAGCCGTTTAGATGAAATAGTTTATAAACAGATGGATTCGCTGCAACGGAGCATGTGTTTTTAATTTAACATATGCGGTTGATTTTGTGTTTTTTTTTTGTTTTTCTATGAAAAGTTTTGAAACAAATAATAAAAAATACAGTTGGATTTCCGTTAGCCAAAAGTCAAGTTATTAAGAATGTATGTGATTACAGGTTCTAAACAAAACAAAAAACATTTAACTGAATAAAAACTTGTATGCGTTCCACACCACAAAACATTTTAATTTGTATGCCTTGCATCAGTTTCTTTATTATTTCTTTTTTTAGTGAAATTGTATAAAAATATGATTTTTTTCTTGCTCCTCTTTCTTTCGGCAACACCTGCTTGGCACAATTTTATTTTGCAGCAATTAAAATTGTAGAATTTTGCGCAAAACATCATGATATAAAATATTTTCTGAAAATCATATTTCAGCAAAGTGTTATTAAATCATTTAAATGTTTGAAGGTAAGTGATTTTAAAACGGTCAAATAAGCAACTACCTTATTTAAATCACATGTGGAGTTGTACCACAAGTTATACTGATCCCTGGCAATGGCTGCATGCAAAGCCACTGAAGGATTTTCTAGAATGAGTTTACCCGAGTAAAGCAGGACCTGCTGCCGCTGCTATAAGAAAAGCCGGTACAGTTTTTCCAACAAAAAAAAAATAGGGCAATAGTTCTTGTAAGTATAAGGCAAAATAGATCAAAAAGGCCAGAGCATACAAGCTCGATTTAGTCCGCAACCCTGTCTACAATTAAACTACATTCATCATGAATACTTTCTACATATATACTAATTGTGAAATTTAAAAAACCTCAAAAACTACAGCTGTGGTTTCAAATACACAAGTGAATTGAACTCGTTGTAGCTTAGAACACACTGTATATAATAGTTGTGGGATTCATAACGGATCCAAAAGGCATAGTGCGATTTCAAAACCGTATGTGTATTTAAATTGAATGACATTCAGAATAAACCTATAAAATACTTGTAACCTTTACAGAGCATGAGTTAGTCATATGTGTGATTTCAAAACCACATGTAAATACAAAACGTGTGCATAATAATTGCAAAGTTTATAAAGCATCGAAAATTATAAATGAGAGTTCCAAACCACATAGGCATTTACAACCAGCGATAGTCATATTATACTCTTAAATGGTTTGTGAAATATATCGAACAAGTAAAATCCAATTATGTGATTTCAAAATCACCTGTGAAATTAAATCGAGTGAAACTCAAAATATATTTGTAAATAGTTGTGACTTCTACAAGACATCAGATAAGACAAAAATAATTAAAAAAAAAAAGGGGAATTGGTATCGAGTGATATTCAAAATACACCAGTATTAACAATTGATAACCACATGAGTGATTTCAAAATCACATTTGAATTCAGAATGTCTTATAAATTTTATAGTTTATAATTTTTAATAATTTTTTTTTTTAATTTTATAATTATTTTCCTGAAGATGCTAACAAATTGTAGGGCGATATATTGAATATAAATAAATATAATGAATTCAAATTACTTTTTATAGAAAAAAACAAAGATCTAAAGCTTGAACAATTAATTTATTAATCTCAAGATCAAATAATATGAAAATAAACTTTTTTTAAAAAATTAAAAATAACTTTATACCCATTTTAAACCTCATAATCAGTAGGGAAAACATTACACATACACATAAACACTGATGGGAGAAGGTAATTTATGCAAAACTACTCTTCATTTCAATATTTTTTTTTATGACAATAATTTTTTTTTATGAAATATTAAATTGATACATGAACTAAAAACTGAATTGATATATAGAGAAATTTTGAAAACAAAAATTTATTTCAAGAGCAGAAAAAATGTATCGAAAGGCGAAAATATGAAGTAAGTACAGAACTGTTGTTTTATAAACTTCAAAGACAAAACTTTTTTTAACTTAAACAAATGTGTTTGTGTTTAATTTTTGCTTTAAAGTTTTAAAATGATTATTGCCACACAAATTATTGAAATAACGAATAATGCCAACTTTAACCCTGCCTTTAAAATTTAATGGTTTTTTAGACATTATTATACACAATAAGTAAAACTCTTTCAAGAAATATTTGACACATTAACACACCAATACGTACAGGGTCAAAAAGCGCAAAACGAAAAATCAGAGACGAAACACATAAAAGATGCAAATGCCTTTAAAAGCAAATAAAACTAAACACGAAGCAATGAATATTCTCTTAAATGATCGACAAACAAGATTTCAAACGAAAACACTCAAGCACTTAGAAATCAGGCGGACGTTAGCAAACAGTCATCGCCAAAGTTGCCAGATGTGACAATTCAGCCATTGTATAATATTGGCTATTTTTGGGCTGGACACCGAAAAAAGTGAGAGGGGCAATATATGATGGAGTTTGTGTGACCCCAGTAGAGCAATTCAGTAACTTTTAAAGATAATGTAGTTGGTGTTTTCGCCAACGACTCAGTTACTCATAAACTATCGTATTCATTATGATTTTAAATCAAAAATCACATAGCACCTTTGCCAAGAAGTATGCCAAATCAAATTCACCAAAAAAAAAACAAAAATGTGGCTGGGGCGGCCCAATCACGGCATTCGTGATCGAATGAATTTGTGATCGAATGCTGTGTATTTGTTAATTATTTTGGATTCGTCTTACATTATTATTTTTTTCTATTGAGTACATCCTTCGGTCACGAATGCCCTAATTAAGCCACCGTTTTCAAGTCTACTGTTGAGTTGGCTGGAAAAAAGCCAGAGACCGCACTATCACTTTCGTGGACAAATGAGCTGCGTTACATATGCTCTATGTTTGTTGTTTACTTTAGTATTGTTTTACTTCATTTCCAGTTCATAACTCATTTGAGCACGAATACGATGAGTTGGACTCAGATTTTTTGCCTGAGTTTTTAACCTGCCAATTGCGGCCATACGTAGGCAAGAACGGAAAGTGGAAAACGGTTTCTTTTGCTTGTTTTTTTTCTCTGAAATGTCATACCCAAACAAAAGCGTCAAAACATTTTTATTTTTATTTCATTTTTTGTTCGCTTACAATTGATTCTACCAATGTTATTATCAACGCTGAAAATATTGGACGTTTCAACTGCCAAGCATTGACGCTGCATTGTCTCAGTATGCCCTATACAAATTGTATGGGTATGAGAATTTTTGACAACAACAAAAATACGCTTACCGCTTTTCGAACTAGAAAGCCCGATAAAATTATTAAAAATTGTTAACAATATGACCAAGCTAAAGCAAATGATTTGTTAATTTTTTTAATTTTCGGAGGAAGCAGGCGCTTGCAAAACAAATTCGTGTCCGTTTTCGTAGCAATCCAGGGTCTGGATTACAGCATTCGTGATCGAATGAGCCCATTACTTGTCACTTATTTAGTTTTTGTTTAACAATATTTTTACACACAAGTTTATTCTATCTCTCAATACACAACTCAATATCTATCAGTCCAAATTTTGGCGATTTTTCCCAAAAATCCTAACTGGCCACCCTGCTCATAATTTATATTGAGTAATTTCCTTTATTTGTATACTGATATCTCTTTGTCTTCAAATTATGTTCAAACAATAAAAATCCTAATGAATAATCAAAACAGCAAAAAACCCTTTGCAACCGCCTCAGCTTTAAGGTCTGCTCAGCTGCAACGTCTAAACTTTGAAGACAGTTAAAATCAAAACAAAAAGGAGACAGCAACAACAACCACAAAAGTATTTGAAGAAACATTGTTTAAGATTGCCGCCAGACCGTGTCCGTCTTGCTGTCTGTGCATTCGTCCGTCCATGCGTCCGTTGCTCCGTCTGGTTGTCTGTTACGATCTGTCTGGGCCAAAACAAAAGCGTTTGTTTGTCTTCAGACAAACAGAAATTTTGTGCTTGTGGCTGAAGGAAGAAGACAGATAAAATGTGATGGTTTGTCTATCAGCTGCAACAATTGATGCAAATATATCCATCCATTGCTCAGATCGTGCCACACACAAGAAAAATAATCATTTGGCAACTGTATGCGCATATTTTATTGTGTTAGCCATTTACGGGCATCGCCGAAGGTAGGCAGGGAAATTTTCTATTTCTGCCTGTTGTGATGCGGCCTACGGCAAACAAAATGGTTTGTGTTTAAGGGAAGACTGAGTCTTTCTGGAGATAATTTTCATTGCAGAATATGGATGGGTTTTTAGATTATTTTTTTTATTTTATACTAAAATATGACAAGTATTTATTGGCTAAAAACAACGCAAGAGTTTTTTGTTTTTTTTAGCTCAAAAACTCAAGTTGAAAATTAAGCAGTAAAATTGCTCACTCATATTTATTAACATAAAAACTCCTGTTCATATTCATAAAAATTACCATGTACTCGAAATGAATTTTAATAAAAAAATAACACCAAACAGTTTGCTTAAAACTCTATTCAAATATATTTTACTCTGCTGTGAACCATCCACAACTCACAATAAGATTCTGATAACCAGAAAGAAAAACACAAGGTGCCCAAAGAGAAAACCCACATTTTAAAATAAATATTTTTGAACAATAGTATATTTAGTATATTTTTATAAAAGTCCATTCTTGAACAATAGTTTTATTTGTTTAGTTTTCCCGTTGCTTGATATTAAATCAATATTTTAAATGAAACATGTTTAGGAATAAATTATTTGTTAAAATGAAAATTAATAAATTATAAGAACATTATTGTGCTGTAAGAAAAAGAAAGCCAAATTGAGTTAGAAATGGGAAATCAAATTATTTGCTTTTCAAATTCGAATAATTTACAAATTATTTAAATCATTACAAATCGATTTAAAGATTTTCTATTTCTTGCTTTTTCTTGCTTAAAGTGATTGTCCGTAAGATGAGTGCATACATTTTTCACTAAATCGAAACTTCTCCATTATCAAAAAATTACTTTCAAAATAAATCGGTCATTCTGCAAATGGACCAATTTTCGAAATGCTTTTTACTCCCACAAAATGCTCCTCAGTATAATGAGTAAAAAAAAGAATTTCAGCATTTGAATTTTTTTTAAATCGTAAAAATTTCTTTCTAAAAAATTCGGTCCTACCGATTCTCAAAATTCTCTCTACTTTTTGAAAGTCTTTCTCAGTAAAATGAGTAAGAAAGTTTTTCCAAATCGAAATCAATATCCACAATTTTTTTAATTGTTTTTAAATAACTTTCTAAAAATAATTTTCGAATTTTCCGAACATTTAAAATTTTTCGAAATCGACACAATTGCTTTCAAAATAACTCGTTCATTTATAAATCGTCTTTCAAGATTCTTCTAACTCTCTCCAATTGTTGCTTAGTATAATGATTAAAAAGTAAATTCTCGAAGGTGAATTTGGTGAACATTCAACATTTATCGAAGTCGAAAAAATTACTTTCTGAAAAACTCATTTATAAACTGATTTTCCAGACTCTTTTTAATTTTTGAAAATCATTTTCTGAAAATCATTTTTCGAATCCAAATTCAGCATTCACAATTTCTGAAATCGGAAAAATTGTTTGCAAAATAACTTGGTCATTAAAAAATCGCTTTTCAAAATTATTTTTGCTATCTCAAAATGTTTTCCAATGTAATGATTACAAAATTGATCTGCAAAGCTGAATTCAATATCCAACATTTTTCGAAATCGAAAAAATAGCTTTCTGGAAGACGCGGCCATTCATAAACTGACTTGAAAGCTCTTTACCTTTTGTCAACCTTTCTTTGTAAAATGAGTAAAAAATTCTTCCATTTCAAATTTAACATTTACAATTTTTCGAAATCGAAAAATTTTTTTTGCAAAATAACTCGGTCATTTATAAATCAATTTTCAAAATCTGTTTATTTTTCGGAAAATGTTTTTCTATAAGTTAAAAAAAAAATTTCAAAGTCGAATTCAAATTCTACAAGGTTTCGAAATCGAAACAATTGCTTGCAAAATAATGAGGTCATTTATTAACTGATTTTAAAAATTCTTTTTACTTGCTAAAGATGTTTTTCAGTGAAATCATTAAAAAAAATTTTCGGTATCGAATATTCGGTAATTTATTGATAGATATATTTTTTCCATTATTAATTTGCAAAATTTCCATTTTTGATGGCGTAATCGAAAGCAGTGTTTGAGCAAACTAATTACAATGATTATGAAACATAAATTATGGCATACTGCTGTTCATATTTCACAAAAGCCAAACCAGGACAGTTCCTTTTTTAAGCCACACTCTACTCGTATTTGGTAAAATTCGCTAATGATATAAATGATACAGAGAGTCAGTGCCAATTTGGTATTTTTATTTCTTAATGAAATGCCACCATTTGTCTCTCTGTCCGTGATTCAGTTTACAATTTACAACTTTATACGCAGGCATAAAAAACTATTTATGACATTTTACCTTAAACAGCAATCGATCAATGGCAAAGTGAAACAAATCTACACAAACGCACAGCCAGAGAGACAGACAGAAAAAAAATCCCACAATATGTATTACAACCCACATAATTTATTTCCTTTTTTGCTTTTGCCACCATTTTCTTGTTGTCATTTACACTTTAAGGCAGTCTCTTTGTTTAAGCTGAAAAATAATAAATCCCACAAAAAAGAGCAACAGGAAAACTTATTAAATTAAATTATTTTACTTTTTGCACTCAAAGTTATTTATAATAATAAGAAACAAATAAAGCAAACAAAGAAACTCGAGAGCAAAAACGAAAAAAAAAATCAAATACCAACCAGTCATCTCGGCTTATTAGGCAACAATCATTCTAAAATATCAACGCCAACTGACACACTACAACATGAGATCATAGAGCAGGGAAAAACGAGAAAAAGCAACAGAAGAAGCTGACGCAAAAGAAGCTGAAGCGGCCGAAACAAAAAAAAGAATGGAAATAAACAGTAATACTCGTATTAACTAAATGAGCGAGTGATAAAAACTTCAACATTTAACAAGGCATCAGAGATGGATGACAACAAAATGAGTTAGATACTGATGATGACGATCACAATGATCATGAAGATGATGATGATGGCGATCCGAATGAGGCAGTAAAAATGCAAAAATTATTTAAATCAAGTTACATTGACTGTAAAGTGGGCTACAAAAAGTGTATTTTTAATAAATCGACAAGCCAGCTGCAGGATCCTCTAACTTTTCTCGCCACAATCGTATCGTTAACATAATTTTAACGATATTTTTTTTTAACTTGCTATTCAGTAACAGGTTTTAACGACACTCACTGTCGCCTAAGATCAGCTGTTATCAATATTTTAACAAGGAACATTTATTTGTTGTTTACACACTCAGTAAAGTGTACATGTGCTGAAATGTAACCACGTAAAACACAGTTTATGTTTTTAAAAATCAAATGATGTTTTGGGCTTTAAATTCGATTTTTTTTTTTTTGTCGAAATTGGAAAATATTTTTTTTTTTTCTCTTGCGGTAAAATTTTAGTGATCAATGTTTTTAAAGAAAACAAGAAAAGGGAAATTGAACAATCATTAGCATTCAAATTGCTTCGAAAAAAACTATTTTTGTTCTAAACTTCGTAAAAATTTTCCAAAAAGCTACAAACCAATCCAATTTTATCACAGAATTTGAATTTTGACGAAGTAAAAGCTGAACTAGAAAGCGCAATAAAATTATGAACAGGTGGCAATTAATATTTTTAGAAAATATAAGAAAAGTTAATATGAAAAAACTTTTCAACCCGGTGACAACTTTTACTTCGCATCCCTTACAATATTCGCCAAATGGCCTTCGGAGTCTGCTCATGGCCAACTCGCATTGTGGCTACGCTACGAAAAAGGTTGCTGTACTCCAGCTTATGAATTTTCAGTATTCACTTTTCTTACTCTCTTCGGTATTATTAATTACCACAATTAATTGGGAGTAAAATTCCACATTGAGTGAATATTGATAATTTTTTAGCTGGGGAACAACCAACTATTTTAGTCCTAAGAAAATTTGCTTAGTATTAATAATTACCACAATTAATGGGAGAGTAATTTCTGCATTGAGCTAATATTGAAAATTTATTGGCTGGGGTACAACCAGTTACTTTAGGTCTAAAAAACTTAAACAATATTAATAATTACAGCTATTGAATGAATCTTAAACATTTTATTAGCTGGGGTACAACCAGCTAAGAAAAAGATATATTTAATTGTTTTCTATCGCACATTTTAAGTGTCCATATTTTACATACATTTTACACATAACATACATACATACTACTTATTTTAGTGCATTCGAAAAACTTTGAAAGATTATTTAAATTAATTTTTGAACAATACTCAGGTTGATTAAATGCAATCATATCTCATGATTTGAACGTTGGCCTCAATTATGGCAATAATTAATAAGAACAAAGTTTTCTGCACAAACACTTGTTTTAGTAATATTTTTCAAAGAGACCAAAAATCAAACCAAACAGAAATGGGTAAAAGAACATTATTAGAACAATAATTCAACCTGCAAGTTAATGGGAGGGTTAACATTCACATTTAACATATTCGGTCGTGTCTTGTCTGTATCAAACTGAAATGGTTATTCATTTTAAAAATTTCTCCTAAAAAAAATAAAAAATAAAAAAATAAAATAAAAAAATAAAATAAAAAGCATTGCTAGAACTTAAGCAAAGACACATTTTTCTTTCCACTTACATTACAGATACAATTAGCTGAGGTCAAACTCCTCATCAAGTCATAGTAATCTCCCCTAGAGATCAATAAGTTGTTTAGCTCTTATAGAGCTAAATTTAATGCCAATATAGTTTTTCTTCAAATGTTTTAAAAATGTTTAAATGTTTTACATTTTCTATGATGATATGTAGAGAGCAAATTACAGCTAAAAAGCCTTGCGCTAAAAATGGTAAAACCGCAGTGAGAAATGGTAATGCAGTTAACTGTAATGCTGTAAGACAAATAAAGATGCATTGTTCTACTGACTTCTGGCTTCCGAAAATGTGTGACTAAAAGTTTGAAAACTTTTTTTCTCAACATGGAATGTATGGAAATCAAACTCTTGGGAACCGGCAAAAACCTCAAAAAAATGTTTAGAATATTGTTCATAGTATTTTCTTTAACCACAGTAACTAAAATTTTGTAATTTTCACCCATTTTCTGCATGGCCTCTTGTAGCGTAACTCGTAAATATTAAAAAAACAAACAAACAAACATATTTAGAAAAATTAAAAAAAAAAACAGTGAAGAAACACCATTAATGTTGTCGTTTAACCAGCCTGACCACAAAACAAGTTCAAATAAATACTTTAAATCAACAATAATTGCAACAGAGTAAAAAAAAATCACATGAAAACAGCACTGAAAATATAAAATAAACCTGAGCAAAAAACACACACACACATGCAAAATGTTCTATACATTGACATTTTCGTTCAATAAAATGACAATGCCAACGTTAATGAGCCTTAACAAAGATTTTGTTTAGAGTTCTGTATACAATGAAACAAAAACAAAAACAAAAACCAAAAATAAAAAAAACGAAAATATTTAAAGTCTTGCCCGACAAGAAACAAATAAATTAAAATTTTTTACGATTAGTATTTTCAAGGGGCAATGGACAATGAAAATTAAATTTCATTACATGCAATTATTTGTGGTAGAAAGCAATTTTCGGACAGCTTGAAGAATATCTTGAGAGCAGAGTTGCCAGATGTATGCGATTACCCGCCAAATGTGGTGGCGTTTTTGAAACATTTTTGGCGGCCTAATTTTTCAATAGCTAAATATTTTCATAGTTAAGTTGAAATTAAGAAAAACCTTTTTAATCAATTGTAAATATTAATATTTCTAAAGAAGCTGAAAAAACATTGATTTGAAAGATTTATTAGCTGGGGAACAGCTACCTGTTATTGCATGATGAGGCGAATTGTGGAAGTTGCGGACAATTTTGTACACAATTATATATTCAGGAACCTGAAAATGACTTTCCTGCCTGTTACAATTGTCGTCATCGACGTAATATATGTATGTATGTAAGTGGATGCAACAAACAACAATTACCCTCTGCTAAAGCTAACGTCAATTTTATCAGGTACCAGTAAAAATAACCAATAGGAGGCTCATAAGTTTCACAGGAACATTTGCCTTAATATTTTCTGCAGATTCACTAAAACTTACACTCAAACTGAGATATAAGAAACATATAAGTCTATCATGCTGTACAGTAAAAAAAAGTATAAATTTTGAATGCTCCGCTAACACAATATTTCCATATGATCTGTTGAAAGGCATTGAAGGAAAAAATATTATGGAGGTAAACACACACGAAATTTCAAACATGACTCAAAAATAAGAAGAAGAAAAGCCGTTAGCGATGAAAAAAAATTTTATTAAAAACAACAATATTTTGTTTGTCACAAATAAAACTTGTTCAAATGTTTATTATAAAATGGTTGTAGAGACTGTTTTTTTTTTTTGCAAATAAATGTAACTATTTTTCAATATTCATAAATGGTGACAACAAAATGATCAAACTGTAAAAAAAATTGTGTTTCTGATGACCAAAAATTGTTTACGTCACATTTAATAAAAATATCTTGTCTGCACAGCTATTCGCATCTTTATACACAACATAACATTATTGTTGCAACCAACCATATTGTAAAATGTTATTTTCTTTGCATGTACAAGTACAAGTACACGTAGTATTCTTTCGATTTTCTCTATTGAAAATCATTTGCAAAAAATATTTCCATATTGTTGTTGTTAAATGTCATTAATTACTTTATGCCTTCTTTTTTCTGTAATTAATAAAAAATCACGCGTTTTTGAATTTTGTGAAATTCGACTGCGCAGTTAAATGGCTTGGAATATGAAGAAAGCTTAAATATTTATTTAAACCATTTATCAAATTATGCTAATTAGACGAGTAAATGCAAAAGTAGAATATATAATTTGTTTATTTATTCTTTTAGATTATAAATTTAATGATGATGAGCTTCCAAAGCATTTTGAATATTCGCAGAAAGAAGCAATAAATTAAATTTCAGATCAAAGGTTATTGACTTGCTATAAAAAATTAATCTTCTTACTTAAACCAGCTAAAAAAAATTAATGCAAATTTCCCAGCACATTTTTAACATCAAGTTTAATCATTTGATCCAACGTCAATGGTTGATTTGAAAGGAATTTATTATTAGGCAATATCTGTCCAACAAACTATGGGACTTGATGTCATCGATAATACTTATTGATATTAATATTTTAGCTTTTAAAGAATGCAATACAGCTTTATAGCCTCGGTAAAAGGCCAGGGTATGTACCATTCACAGTGCACTGATATCACAGAATGATGGCAAAGTAATCTGTCGGCAAAGTACTCTGTCTTACTTATAAAGGACTCTGCTCTGATAGGATTAGGGTTCTAGCTCGCAAAGCCAGCAGACTTTTGAGAAATATGCTTACATCGTCCAGGGCACTACCATTTGTAGTCGATTGTAGCCAGTGAAACGCACAGTGCATTACCGCGAAAATTTGTTGCGTCTGTGGGAAAAATTACCAGGAGACATATTTACTTCTTTTAAAAATGTAGGAAGATCCACATCAATTGTGCACAAACGCTACTCCCCTTGAGCCTCCCCAAAACCAATTTTCCTAGTTCCCGTACAATGCACTGCATATAGTGATTTAAGCTCCCATATACAAGATAATATCACTCTCTCTATGCCTATATAATCATCTCTTTCCCACTTATTAATTAAATAGATGTAAGTTTAGTTATTGTTAATTTTAGAAATAAGAGTAATTAGAATAAGAAGAAGAATTTTTTAGTAAGGTTTTTCAGTTTGCAATGTTAATAAAAAGGTTTTGTTCTAATTCAATCACCCAAGGAGAAGTTTGGGTCTCATGAAGAACATTAATATATATAAGGGTCCTCTCCTGAGTAACAAAAATTTTCTAATGAAATTTTGGGGTGGGTATCTGCTACTGACACTTACTACTTTTATTTAAAAAAACACACACTCCTATTTTTTATTTTATTTAAGCTTTCATTCATCCCTGAAAAATTGTAAAATATCTTGAAAAGTTATGTAAATAATTTATCAATACTCAAACATCAAGAGGCAAATTTTTTACTAATGACAACAGGAAGCTGTCAGTTTTTGAAAGCTATAATTTTCATTTTGATTCAGGAAAAAAAAAACCTTCATTACATTTTCTTAGACTTCGATATCCATTCGTTTGAAGTGCATATGAAATACTATACTTCCCTTGTTTAATAAAGCAATTTCATTCACTTTGCATTATTAACACACTGTGCTATAAAATGCATGCACATTCATGCATGCATTAGACCGACTGCAAATATAATATCTTGCCACAAATGCAGTTACATATGCAACTAGGCGTGAATATTTTTTATGTTAATTATGTGGCGTAAAACGTACTTATGTTCATAATGAACACACAACAAAAACAACTAACTATTGTTTATTATCTTTGAAGAAAATTAATATGATATACTCGGTGATATCAGAATAAGAAAGAACGCAACTTTTTTTTATTTTTGTCTAAAGCAACGCATCTTTTAAAAATGTAAGAACAGAAGAAATATAAAGAAAACTGAAACTACTTCCGCATATGTTTTGTATTTGGTTTAAAATTCATAAGTAAAACTTAGACAAAATGAAAAGAATGAAATGTTAATTTAACGTTTATTTTACAGATGGTTAAATTTGAGAAATATGAATTATGAAAAGTCATGAGTAGGAAGTGAAAACGAGCAGCTAAACTGCTGAGTAAGTAATTTTCCATTAAAGAATATTTTCCAGTAAATTAAGAGAAAAAAAAATACTGTTGAAAACAATATGAAGAACAAGAAAGAGCAAGGAAATGAGTCCACAAGACAATGACGCCAGCTGAACAAAAACACTTGGATAGGAAATTCGGCAATGGCTAAAGTGGATATTCTTACTTTTTGGGGAATAAAATAAAGATTTACGCACAGAGGACTAGTTTTCTTTTTTATTATATGCAACTGTAAGAAAAAATAACAAAGCTGTAAAATATTTACAAATTTATATTTTTTCTTTTTTAAGTTTTCCAATATCAAAAATTTTACAAATTTTTGAGAGAAAAAAAAATTTTTTTAATTTTTTCTTAACAACTTGAAAAGCATAAATACTACAAAAAAAAATTTTGTTCAAACAACTTAAAGCTGTAATAATTTAAAAGTTTATTGACATATTACATAATAAAATCGGGTTTTAAATTACGACCAGAGGTTTTTATCAACCTTTCCGAAAAATTTAATGTTTTAGAAACAAAAAATTCTAAAAAAAAAACTTATCCATAGAATTTGAAATTTTAATGATTTTTGTACTTAGTCAAGTGGTTGTCGAAATTTTTTTTGTTTGTTGCATAGTGCTATCGGTGTTTAAAAAAGCCGCTTTAAAAGTGCAGCCCTCAATATGATCAAATTGCAACTTTAGTTGACGAGATGCAATCCTGATGAACTGACTTTAATGTTTATGTGAAATTGGCCAACAAGTAGCATATTATATTCTCCATATACGATGTCTACGAAAGGTTTTGTGAATTCGCTAACTGTATTATGATTCAAAATTCTGTCTTTCTTGCAAAACGGCACCAACTTTATTATCATTCTAATCTGTTTTTCTGAATTCCTTCAGCAAATAATGCAACACTCTGTTCACTACTTATGGCTTTTTGTTTCGTTTTGTCTTGTACCACAAGAATAAACAATAGCGTGACGCAACAGTTAAATACAAATTTTTAACAAACTCTTCTCATAAATAGTTATTTCCCATAAATAATAAAATAACTTAACAAAAGAAAACAAAACTTTTTTTTCTTAATTTTCTATGCTCGTTTTCGAAAAGAGACTTGCAAAATTTGCAAAAAATATTTATAGTAAAATATTACAAAAGGAAAACAAAACTTTAAGCTGTAAATTATTTTTCTAGAAAAAGTAAATAATTAAAATTTATTGCTGGTCATAAAAATTGCATCGAAACTAAAGTTCTAGTAATAAAAAAAAGAAAGAAAGAAAAAAAAAACAAATAATATGTTTCAAGGGCCAAATGATTTGGTAGAACATAATATTTAGCGTTAAAACAAAGAAATAAAAAAGTTAAAACGTCAATTGTTACGAGCAGCTATTACAAACAGTTTGAAAAATAAGCAACATTTTATGTATTTATTTTCTTGAGCTGAAGGTCTTTTTTATTAGAGTATTTGAAAATTTTTTGTTGATATTTCGCTCTCCTTTGGAAAGCAATAATATTGAAAAATGTTTTGAAAATGAACTTAGTTATTTATTCGCTATAAGAGTCAATTGAAATTTATTACTTTAGGTCTAAAAATAGACCTTAATGCTTTCCGTCTTTTTTCAGCCGTCTATATGCCGTCGGCGGCATATTGTTGCTAAACATTTTATCAGTAGACTAGAAAAGTCTAAAAAAACTTAAAGTAATAAAAAATGTTTTGATTGGTTCTTTTGAAAAAAAAAATAACTTAAAAGAAAAAAATCAAACAAATATTTTTCAATATTATTGTGCTGAAGAAGCTATCAGAAGGAGAGCGAAAATAAATATCAGCTCAAGAAAATAAATATATAAAATATAAAAAAAGGGATCGAAAAAAAACCAGGTCCACAATGTCACTCGATATCGTTCGCTTGCTTACTTACATGCAAAACAATAAGAAAATTCAAAACTTTGTTGTTGTTAACAATTGATTAAGAAGTCGAAGAAAAACAAGTCAACCATTTGCGATTAAAAACAATGCGAACACAGCAACACTGTGGCTTTGCTTTGTGGTCGCTGCCTCAGCAACTGTTCAGCATTTCGCTTGCTTTCCCCATAATATAAAGCCATTAATTTATTTTAAATTTAATTATTTGCCACATCATTCCAACTCATTTAACCATGACGTAAACAATTAATTTGACCGTTCTTATTTAAAGTGATCTCTATATTTAAAGAAGAAAAATTTAGATGTTCTTATTTACATTGGTCTCTTAATTTAAAGTGCCATGAGGCAGGTAAACAAAATTATTTACAAAAAAAAATTAACATTTCCTTTCTTTTTTTTTTTTTTTTTTTTTGAAAACAACCACAAAAATATTAATGCCAACAGGCGATTAAACTTGTGGCCAACAATTAATTTGAAATGAGAGAATTTTGAGAGAATGTTCGCTGCTGTTGCGGCCGCTAAGAAAATGAAAAATCACGGCGTTAATCAGCTTAAACGCCCACTTGCTTCATTTACTTACTTCACAATTTGTGTTCTTTAGTTCTTTTTTTTCCCCCCTCCTTTCATTGGGTTCGCCTTTTTCTGTTACATTTCTCAACAATAAAATTTAATATGTTTTACCGTGTTCTTTCACATTATTCTAACAAGGTAAATGATTAATGATATCAAGTGTTTGTACAGAAATTGTAAAGGCATATGGCTGATTCTCATTTGAACTGCTTAAGCAAGTGGATTTTTTTTGTTTGTTTCTTTTTAACATTTCAACTTGGTAATTAATTTAATACATTGGAAATATGAAAAAGTAAAATACAAATTAAATGAACATTGAAAAAAAAACATTTTGAGTTTGGGGTTGTTTTTATATAGAAAAGCAAAAAATTTGTTAACGTTTATCGAACTTAAGCTCATTATAAATATAATACTTTTTTTTATTGTCATTAAGGTAGAGAAAATATCAAAAACCTATCGCTGGGGGACATCAAACTGCTTCGAAGCCCTCATACTTTGTGTCGGCAACCGTTCTTGAACTCAGGGGCTCATGTTTTTAAGGCATGAGTGTCGTTCAGCCTCTGGGTTCAAGGAAGAGTGGTAACGGAAACAGCTAGTTATCCTCCAACTAAAGGTCTTTGATATCTTCTTTATCTTGTATTGTATTGTATTATTATTACTAGGTTGGTCCAGGATGGCCCTTTGCACTGCGACCAAAGATGATATATTGTGCAGCCCTTTTCCCTTACGAGTTTAATACATCAAAGAACAGTATTAGCTCCTTCTGTGGAAGCCCTTGCAAGTCCTGTGAACCCAATGTGTAGGCCTGCAACAGCATGTGTCTTCTGTGGCCTAGTGCCACACATTCAACAATCAAGTGTTCCATTGTCTCCTCTTCTTCTCCGCAAAATCTGCAGGTTGCCATACTGGATAGTCCCATTCTATGTAGATACTTCCTGCAGGTATAGTGGCCTGTTAGCGCCCCACACAGTGTCCTTAGATTCTTTCTATTTAGTGTTAGAGCGAGGTCCGCCCTCTTGGCATCAAAGCATCTTTATCTTGCATAATTAATAGCAATCACAACAATAATATAGAATGAACTTAAACCCGCTACACAGAACACAAAATAATTATAAAATATTTTTGTATGAAGAATTCTCTAAACGAATTTTACCTTTCCACATGAATTTTAACAGAATATTTTATGAAATCTTTAAAAGAAAAAAAGAATCAACCACATATGGCTGACATAAAAGTACATAAATACATATTTTTGTGTTCAAATTACGTAGGCTTTAAAATATACTTATTAATTTTGGTGGCATTTAAGCGATACTTTAACACAAATTGTTTAATCTTTTTGTTATACATGTTAAACATTAATCATAAAGTTTTCTTTTTTTTTTTTTTTGTTCATTACTAAACGCTAAGAATATAGATCTGTAAAAATTATTGAGTTAATATTGCGATTGAAGTATGTACATGAAAAACAAGCTGCAATCTTGATGATTTACCAAAACAAGATTATTTTTTTTGTCTTCTTTAACACAATCGAAGAGTTCAATGATTAATAGAGTTTATTTTGCCAACGATCATAGAAGAGTCTTGAAATCAATTGAGTTGAGTTTTAATGTGGGTTTCTTAATTGAGGCCAATTGCCAATGGAAATTATGTACTAAATGTATTTCAATAATCACAAATTGTTTGAACGCAATTTAGGTTTCTTTCTTAATTTAACTAAAGTAATTTTCATAATTGCAATTTATGACCAATTTTTATTTAAGTTCTCAAATTTTTTCTGGGCTAATAATGGTCAGTGGTTTACCTTTGTTTTTGATGCAAATAAAACAAAATTTATTTCATCTTTTTTCTCGACGTTTCGTCGGCTTTTTTTCCGACTTCTTCAAGAGAATTTATTTCATCTAGAGACAATTTTTTAATTATTAAAACTCTTTAGATATTAGAATCTTTTTTTTTTTTACTTACAAATTTGTCTTCTATTTTACATCACTATGAAAATTATAAAACTGGACATCACGATGAACAATTGTATAATTTAAACAATAATCAAAATAAAATAAAAAATAAAAATCACAGCTGAACTTAAAACTAATATCACAGAACCTTCTTCGTCATTTGATTGCAATGGAATATTGCAGTTTAATATTGTCTTTGTCTTCTTTGGTGTTTATTGCTCCCTTTATATGTTGTTGTATTCACAAACTTTGAAGTGTCAGCCTTTTGTTTTCTTTAATTTCTCTGTCTGTTATTTTAACACCTTTGAAATCCATTCTATGATTCATGTCCCTGATATGTTGGCCTAATGCTGTTGTTGTTCTTCCTTTGCTGCTTCATGTTCAGCAATCCTAGTTTCTAACATTCTTTTTGTAAGTAAAGTAATTTTCTTTTATATTAATTTATATGTATTTATTGCTTGAACGAAATTCATGTTTCTTTTATATATGTTTTCTTTTATATTAATTTATATTTATTTATATTTTTATATTTCCAGGTAATTTCCAAATACTCACACAAGTAGAAGTTTTTGAAAAATCAAAAATGGTAACTGGAAAATGACAATTTTTAATTAAAACAAGTCTTTTAATTTGCCATTTACACGCGTAAAACTTGGCAGATACAATCTGAAAAACGCATTGTCTGTGGGTTACAGTATTTTTCAAGCAAACAACAAAACATTGTACTTTGAAAATAGAGCTTTTAAAGGTGCTTAACACAAACTCAAATTTGGATGTAGCGTGCTGGGATGGAACTGGTTTAATGGGTAAAATATAAAGCACAAGCAAAAAAAATGTTCAGGTCTGTGAGTAATGTAAACAATGTGAAGTAAGAAGTGCAAGTTTACCATGGGTGCTGATGAGTACCATAGTGGATATAAAACTGCTAGTTGTCCCCCAGCTATGGGGTGTTAAAATTTTTCTACCCCTGCTATCATTAAAAGTATATTTTACTGTAATCAATTACAAACATCTTTCCCAATTCGAACTCAAAACACACTTATGACAATAATTATTCAAAGTTCAACAATTGATTTAAGCAAAATTAATGGAAATCTTTGAACAGAAATAAAAAAAAATTTGTCAGAGTTTTAGAAAAAATATTACAAATAGAAACAATAAAATGTAAAAAATTTAAAAATTGTTTAAAAATAAAGTAAACAGGATTTAAATAACAAAAAAATTTTCGAAACGGCCTTAACTAGTAATGAGCTATGACCCGGGTTCGAAACCGCTTAGCTGCCGATGATCGTTGCAATGGATATAAAACAGCCACAAAATGTTCCCCCGCCAATAAGTCATTAACTTCTCTCTTTTTATCTGCCTTAAAACTGTGGGTCACCACAATTTTGCCCCAAAAATCTTGTAATCTGGGGAGTTAAATCAAATTTTATCAAGTCTAAATTTTTTATTTAATCATTCAATTGCAGTTTTAGATAAATTAAACTTTATTAAGCTTATTTATGAGAAATATTTCAGTTTTATTAAGTTGTTGTTTAACAAATTTTTATAGAATATTTGTCAATAAAGGCTTAATAAACCTGAAATACTTTTTATAAATAAGCCAGTAAATAATATGCATTTGTAAAACTGCCCATCATCAATAGTTCTTACTGATGATAACAAAACTACAACAGTTTTACTAAAGAAAACCTCATTTTGTAATAATTGTTTTAATTAATTGAAAATAAAACGAAAAAACCACTTTATCGATTAAAGCTTCTACAAGGTAATAAATTTTCTAAACAAGAACAACAACTACAAAAAGCCCACATGTTTCATTATTAACTTTGTTGTTAAATCAACTAAATCAAAAATAAAACAACAACAAAAAACAAAACACAAACAATAAAATAAAATAAAATAAAACGAAGTTCGAAGGCAACAACCTATTGAATAATGTTAACAATTGAATGACCATGAGATGCACGCATATCGATACGACAGTCGACGACAGACCTGCTGCTGCCTGCTGCATACAACAACTTCCGTTCGGCAGCAAACAAATGGATTCGCATACACGTTTACAGGTAAATGAGTACGAATGCAGGCAGGCAAGCAGGCAGGCACGCAGGTATTGAAGCGACTAAAACTAAAATGAAATGAAACGAAATTAATTGCAATAGTGGCACCAAAATTTATTTCAGCATAAAAAAAACTCAAACTGAAGCCAAGTAATTAAGGGGGTTAAAATGTTTTGTGGGTGACAGAATTTTTTAACGTTAAAAAAAATTAATTCAGTTCTAAAAATAGACCTATCAAACGTTTTCTGTCTATATGCTGCCGACATTTCGTTGATGCTAATCAACTCATCAGTAGACTCGAAAAGTTCTTAAAAGAATGTGTGAAACTTAACTATTCTTTTAAGAACCAGAGCTCTTCATTACTGATTGTCTATATTTAATCATACATTCATATTAAATTACTTTTTCAGGCTTAAGTTCAACCCTTGGTTTGTCACTACTTTTAATTAATATCAATTAAGTAATTTTACTTTTCTTTACTTAATTGATATTAATTAAAAGTAGTGACAAACCAACTTAAGTTGAACTTAAGCCTGAAAAAGTAATTTAATATAAATGTATTACAATACAGAAGTTCAATAAAATTAAAATTTACAGTAAAATATATTTAATCATGTTGATCAAATTTCCATTTTATCGCTGCGTTTTTTTTTGGTAATTGGAATATAATGCATATTTTCTCATCAACATTTGTCTTCTTAATAACAATGATTTCAAACTTTTTTCCTTGCCCAGAGATTTTCAAGCATTAATTTCAACTTTATAGACGAACAATGAATTTAATTATTTATTCGCTATAAGAGTCAATTGAAATTTATTACTTTAGGTCTAAAAAATAGATACCCTGCAAGAAATAGCTGATGGAAACTAACACATTAACAATTTAATTACTAACACATGCGAAGCAATTTTATAGGTTTCAGCGTTGCCATTATAATGATTGTTTTAGTATTTTGATTTTCCCTTTTTAATTTGGTAATTTCATTTGGAACTACCTTTATGCATTAATATTTTTATAGGTTTTTATAGAAATTAATAGCATTGCATGTAAATTGGTGGGCATTTAAAAAAAATGCTTTCGAATGATCGCTTTGCTGAGGTGGTAACGCTGGTTAAAAAAATAGCTCACAGGTACACGAATGTTTACATTAGTTTTTTCATTTTAGCCTTAAGAAAATGATAGAAACCCTGATGTATGAATCCATCAGCAGTGTCGGTCATATGTTGGATCATATGACCGACACTGTTCTTGCAGGGTATATGATTCAGAATTGTTCATAATTTAAACTCAATTTTGCTTGCAAAAAATTAAGAATGATTTTTAGATTACAAAAAAATATCTACGTATTAAATATTTTATAATTTAATTAAGACTATTTCAGATTTGCAAAGTGAAAAAATCATTAAAATTTCTGCACACAGCACTCATTTCTTTCTTCAAAGATGTACAGAATTTTTGTTTTCATAAAATTGTAAAAAAACCATTTGTCTTGTAAAAACATTTCATTAATAAATTCGCTATAATTTGCAATCCACTTTTTAAGTCATGTCGCTAGTCATGGCACTTAATGTGTTCCACCCTAATAGTTTAATGTCACAACATAAATTTTGCATTTACAAAGTGACAATTAAACAATAAAATTAAAAACCAATCCGAGTGAAGCACCTTTTTTTTTTTTTTTTTGCTAAAATTACTTGTAGACACGATAATTTGCAATATAACGGCAGCCCCATAAATTGCACAGGGGCAATCTTTGCCAGCACAACGTTGTCTGAAAATTAGTGAAAGAATTATTTTATGATCA
Source organism: Sturmia bella (assembly GCA_963662145.1). Taxonomy (NCBI): domain Eukaryota; kingdom Metazoa; phylum Arthropoda; class Insecta; order Diptera; family Tachinidae; genus Sturmia; species Sturmia bella. Next base: position 15,251,922 of record OY759172.1, on the reverse strand, counting down.
TTTTTTTTTTTTTTTTTTTGATTTGTGCTGGTATGTAAATAGTTTTTCTCTCTACACGTATCTTCTTTTCTGCTTGTCTTATTCCCCCAGAGACGATTACCTGTTTGTTGTTCATAGAAAAACCAAATGGAATTTTTGTTTTTCCCAATAAATGCGGCAAATTACTGTGTTAATTGGCCAGAGGCCATTTAACTTAAAAAGCTGAAAACAACACAGCCCAAGATCCATTAACATATTCAGAGGAAAAGCAAAAACAAAAACCCAAATGAAATTTACTTTTCAGGCCGGTTATTGTGATAAATTTTAACTCTAAGGAATCCTTAAAAGGAAAATGGGAATTTAATTACATAAAAAAGGCGGCATACAACAGAGTGATACAATTAATTGTCAATACTTGTATAAAGTGTTGTAGTATTTGTTTAGCTGGGAAGAGAAAAATGGTTTTGTTCTTAATAAATATTATTTTTCCTGCATCGTGTTCTTTTTTCTTTTTGTTTCTTTTTGCAATAATTCAATTTCATGGCTTTTGCACCCTTGAAAGTTTACAGAGAAGATAATTTTATCAAGAAGATAATTTTTTAAAGGGTTTTACTTATTTGTTTAACCATAATAATTTAAAGCAACTCCCTCAGGTAACGCCTTACATATTATACTCTTAACTTTACACGAAGCAAACGCTAAACATTTTAAACGCTTAAGAATGCGCCACAATCTGTGCGGAGTTTCTTAAAGGCAACATTGAAGAAGAGAAGAAGACAATGCAATAAATACCACTTACATAAATTTGCACTTAATGTTGGATTAGTTGGGCTTGAAGAAAGCGCCAGTGGGCGCTTAATATTTTACCTTTTATTTAATACAATTTTATATAAAATTATATGGGTCTCTCCCTACTTTTAGAGTGATTGGGCCAGCGAGACGAATCAAATGACTAAACTAAATTGTCTAATGGTTACGTATATTTGATTTAAAGCCATAAAAAATATAAGTAAATTAAATGGAATCCTCCATATACATTTTCAAACATCTAAATAAATAAGTTTAGCATAAAACCAAACCTTTTATAAAGTCATAATATAGTTGCCTCACTAACAACAACAACAACAACTACTACTACTCAAGCACAAGCAACCTTCGAAAGAAGATTCTCTCTTCAAGTTAAAAGAACCACAAAAGCCGGGCTGCTTGAACAATATTGCCTTTTTTATTATTTTTATATAAAAATATTGATGTTTTTTTTTCTCCCCATATTTTGCCTGAACAAAAATATTTTGCCTTCAATATATTGCTAAATAACAATAATTGAATTTTAAACATTGTCTACCATTTAAGGTAACGAAGCGTCCGCAATGTTGGCAACAGCAGGCAACAACAATAGTAATAACATTGTTGTAAAAAAAAAATAAAAAACCAACTTAGTTAATAGTGTACTCGTAGTTTAAAAGCTGAAGCCATGACAGACCTTAAGACTTTATGGCGGTCTCTGAGACAGACTTTTCATAAGCAAACTTACATACAGACATACTTACACACACACACACACACATGTGTTTGTTGTAGGCATGTGTCGCTCAATGTAAGTTTGTTTGGCTTTGTGTAATTGTTTGTAATCGTATTTGCTCTGCCGTCTGCCGTTTGAAAAGCCACAGGTTTGTCGTTTAACTCTTTTGTTTTTACGATATCAAAACGTTAATGCAGTTTTTGTGTTAAATTCAGTTCTAGTACACCTTTCAGTACCAAAGTCTTTTAGAGTTTAACAAAGCTTTTCAAAGCGCAAGCAACAACAAACAAAAAACAACAGAATCTAAAATAATAACGCAATCAATTGAATTAAGTGTTCATTTTATATATAGTTTCTTTGTTTTGTTGAGTGCAGAAACGAATACAAACATATAGGATAGATATACTCAGGTAAAGTGTTCTTTAATGTAACATTATAATTTATTTAATCATATTGATGTTAAACGACTATTGTTAGTTTGCAAAGAAAAGAAGAAAGTTTTGTTATAACAAGAATTTGAATTGCAGGCAGTTTATTGAAATTAAATTTTCAAAAGAAAAAATAGCAAATAATAAATAAAAATAATAATAAATAAGAAATGATTTGATGGCCCAAATTGTTCGTCGAATAATGCAATAATAATAATAAATAAAAAATGATTTGATGGCCCAATAATGCACGTGGCGAAAGCAACATGTCACACCACCGCCCCTGAATAGTGGTCTGGTATGTGTCGATTTGTTTGTTATCGTAGCCAATATTAGTAGATCGTGCTAACCAAATATTTTGTATAACAGTTTTAGTCCGATAGTCCAAAATACTCTAAAGAGGACAACAGTTCTTTAATTACACACCTATTTTTTATATAAAACAGTTACCCCAGCAGGCAGAATAACTCTGAACTTCAGCTTGAGGCCCATAGTGCCGACTAACCTTCAAAAGAAAGTACACATGACACGCCCAGAACCTTGATTGTTTGATAAACCATGAATCAAAATTTTAATAAATACAATAAATTTTTTTATAAGTCTTACAACTTTGTTAATATAACTTTTTCTAAGCATGCAAATGAAACCCTTGTCCCCATTTCGGAAAACAGGCAGTAAATATATAGGTATATGGTCATATTCATAATAATCATTATGATTATGAAAACTTTCATAAAGAATTTTCTTAGAAACTATATTAGATATATTTTCACCGATATTCATGCAAAATAAAATATTATTGAAATATATTTTGAAACAAATGTTTGTAATAATATTTTTTCTAAAATGTATGCGAACAATGTTTTATTTTTTATCAATAACTTTTTGCTTATTTTTTTTTTTTTTGTTCATAAAATTCCTCAATAATAAAATTGTTTTCCCTCGTTAAATTATAAAACTAATTTCTGGCATTATAATTCCCAGAATCGATTATGCCGGGGCAGCAGCATCATTAAATTGGCAATTTAATGCAGAATACCAAACAAGCCAAGAATGTTATTCAAAAATTCACAAAAGAAAAAAAAACACAACAAAATTGGCAAAAAGTGAAATTACCAGAGAGTCTATAATATAATGAGTTTTGTTACCATATAATTTCACTGAAGTTGGTAGTTGTTGTTGCTCTTGTTGTTATGGGCTATATTGTTTAAGGCAGCAGGGATTTTTTGTTGTGGCATTTTTGTTGCAACAACAATGATGCAACATTTTATACCAAAATATTTGCCAACAGACTTTGAATTGTGTTTCATATAATTATAACCACTTGGTGGAAGAGTGAGCAAAAACTAAAATACAGCGGAAAAAAAATGGAAAGCAAAATCTGCCTTTAATGTGTGAGTGAGTGTGTTGCAACCGCGTAAGTTTTATAGTGCCTGCCAACAAAACATGAGTGGGTTATAAGTTTTTCTTTTATTTATTTTTTGTTTTTTTTTTTTTGCTTTATTATGTTGCTTCAAAGAAAAGGAAATTGTATTGTAGTGAACAGAAATGTGGTGCAGCAACAGAAACATCACATTCATCACCAAATTGGTTAATATTTGAAATTTTTACTTTTTTTCTTTAGTACACGTTGTTGAATATTTCTTTTGCTGGGAATGAAGCAGCAGTCAGCAATCTACAGTGAGAAAAATCAGTTGTAGAAAATTTCAACAAACTAAAAATTCTGTATGGAAAATTTCAGCAGTCCAGAAAATTGTAATAGCTTAAAAATGCTTTATGGAAAATTCAGTAGACGATTTCTTGGAAAATACTACCAAAATTCTGCTTTTTATTCTTCTTTTTAGTAATTTTATTTCTTTTCTTGCACAATATTGAACACACATTCTCGTTTTCCATAAGTTTCGTCTTGGCGATTGTATCTGCTGCACTTAATTTTTTTTTATAAAACAAAAAATTCCAAGATGCTGTATCTCTTTTATTGTTATGGAGCTTAAGGCTGCTCTGCTCCTTCAAATAAATCATGCAATGTTTTCTGAAAATTGTTTTTTGTTCAGCCGCTCTGCCGAAAACTTTTCGCAGACGCTGTCCTCCTGCCCGCAGGAGACCATTTGCTATGTTCCTTTTCTTTCTTCTGACATTTGCCTTCACATAACTTTAAACCAACAATTTTCAGTTGAAGGCAATTTATGCAAAAATAAAGTAAAACGGCCCAAGAAAAAATATACATGATGATAACATATTATCAACATTTTTAAAAAGGGAAACTTGTTTCGCTCACGATAATCTATCTGCCAGCCAAGAGATGAGACTTTTCGCTTTTGTTGCAAAATGGAAAAAGAGTAAAAACAATTGCAACTTCCGTTTAAATGGCAGACAGTGATGTAAATACAGTGGGCCTGGGACATTGATAAATGGATAGTAATTAAATTGCGTTTTGATTAATGACCATTGCATAATTTATCAGACGAATATTAACATGTTGAAGTCAATGTTTGAAGAATCATTGGGTTTCTTGTTAAGGCAATTAGAAGAAGAAGAATCATCACTGCAGCAGGAAAATGTTAATCAAATATACAAAAATGCTGGCAGCAAAGACTTTTGAAATTAAAACTATGTATTATTAATGATATATATTTAAAAAAAAAAAGTTCCGCAATAAAGACAAACAAAGCTCAAAAATGCATGCAGATTTTAATTGAGCAAATACCTACAGACTATATAAGAGAAGTTGGAGTTTGTTGTACAGTGTTGCTGTTAAGGTTTTTGTAACGAATTAAACCCCATCAAAATAACTCTGAAAGAAGCCTAAAAGCAAGTGGCTTCCAGTCACCAATTCTGTAGACTATGTCGGTGACTTTTTTGTAAAAATTAGCAACGGAGTATCTGTCTCTTTTTGTTTAATGGATGAATTGGTAGAGTGCAGTACTAAGAGTATCTGCGGTCACAGGTTCACTTCTTGCCGAAAGTATTTTGTGAGTGTTTCTGCAGAAAAATAAGAAGAAAATAATATGTATATTAACTAAAAATATTATTTTGGAACTTATTCATGTTTTCTGGTTTTATCAGCCGTCTCCATACCGCCGATATTTCGTTGATTCCACTCAACTTATCAGTAGACTTGAAACTAATTATTCCAAAACTCCCATGAGCAAAATGAGTATCAATGAGCATCAGAGTTTTATCTAAGGGTAAATAGACCTTGAGCCTGATTTCAATAAACAAACAATTGAAAAATGGAATGCATTGCAACATGTTTCTACTAAAAATACTGTCAACACTGCTCTAAGAGCAACAACTACTGTTATAACCGGCGTTGCCATTTTAATATGTGTTACCATTTTACTGCACTGCCTTATCATATTCTAGGTTACCATTCATTCTTAATCGAGCAATTATTGTAATTTTTTAGTGAGTTGCTGCTTGATTAATTTCATGTAATTAACTTCTGTAAAAAGGGTTTTAATTAGTTGAGGTAGTAGAGACTGCCAACACAAACACACTCTCGCTCGCACTCAGACTCAGTTTTATCTCAAGTTTTGCATTTAATATTCTTCATTTACACCTGTTTAATGTGTGTATTTCTTTTTTGTAACATAAAACTTTTAGCTATAATTTCTCGAAAATAAAAACAAAAAAATATTTGCGTGATTCTTTTGAGTAAATCTCTTAAGCATTCTGACAACTTTTCTGAGTTTATGATGAAAAAGAAAGAAAAAATTAAACAAAACCTAGACAAAAAACAGTTTAATTTGCCACAGCTTACTGTTTAAATGATAGAAATCAGTGATGTTTTTTAAACGTGTTTAGCCAATGGAATGAAAACTGTTGCGTTATAAATTTATTTCTTCATATGTAGAACAAATAGTAGTTAAGATCTTGTGCTGAGTGTATTTGTATGTGCTTGGCATACAAAAAAATTTCAATTGCAGAGAGTTTATTTAATGGTTGTTGAATAATTTATAAAAAAAAAAAAAAAAAAACAAAACAAATCTTTTTCTTGTCTTATTTTATATGTGTGAGATAAATGATGGCAATACTTTGGCGTTGCTGTAATTTATGGGTTTAGAGTAGAGGTCGACGACAGACGAGATATAAAATCAGCACAAAACTCTTGGTAACTTTAGAAAACAAAATCATGTTCTAAATTGTTAAGTAGAAATCAAGAAGTAAGTAATAAGATTAAACAGTAAAAGTGTTTAATGCTATAAAACCAGCTTTCAACACAAATGAAAATGTGATGTTATGTGATTTATTTTGAAGCAACACCTTTTAGAAATGAGTTTAATAATTGCTCTTAAAGACTTTAAGAAGTCAATTGAAATTTATCTTTCTAGATCCTATTTAATTGAATTCGTCTATAAGCCGCCTACATTACGATAATGCAGCACCAAAAGCCTTGAACACTGGTAAAACACTCACTTCTCATTTCATTGCAAAAATAACGAGAATTAATAAAAAAAAAATCCTCCGAGAAAAATTCCAAAATATATAAAATTTTGAAAATCTGAAAAGTTAACAAAATCGCCAAAAGCGTGAAAAATAAAAAAAATCGCCGAATATGTTAAATGAGGAAACTCACCAAATTTTTAAAAATTTCGAAAAATTTCAAGACATACAAGAGTTTTGAATATTGCCAAAAGTTTTGAATATTAAAAAACAGCAAAATTTTAAAAATTAAAAAATCGCCATTGGTTAAGAAAACGCCAAAGTTTGGCGTAATTAGAAAAATCGCCAAAATATTAAAAGCAGTTAAAATTTTGAGAACTAAACAAAATCGCTTATATTCTAAAAATTAAAGATTGAGAAAATCTGCAAATTTTATAATTCTCAATGCAAATTAGGAAATTTTTGCTGGTTTGCGCAGAAACATATTAAATTTAAAAGTCAAAGAAATTAATAAAATGTTTAAAATTAAAATTATTTGCCAAAATTTTATAAAATTAAAATATTTCCATTACAGTTATACGTTAAGACGCCGGTCAGTCAATGGCGGTGCAGCAGCCGCAAAGAGTCGGCAAGGCAGTCCCATGGCTGTCACGCTGATACTGTTACTGGCTTATCTGCTTATAAATAAATATTTCAAAGTTCACACTTTGCTTTACTTATTTTCTTCGTGAGAAAATAACTTCAAATTTGTTGCACAAATCATATGCGTACATACACACACACAACCAATATATTTTGAAGATTCCCCATTCCTAGCGCGTACAGCTAAAAAAAACACACACAATTTGTGGACTCATATGCAGATTTGATTATAAAAAAAAATGTTCACATTTAATCCTGTTCTTCTCTACGAACCGTTATTTAGTAACGCTCCACATAATTTGAACATTTTACCAGCTCCAGCAGAATTATATGCAAATTTTTGTAGACTTTATGTCAAAAAAAAAGTGTGTAGTTTATTTTTAAGCAGCGCACAAATACATTTATTTATGGTGACTTTTTAGTCAAACGAACCAGCGACAGCAAAACAAGTGCGTACAGTGCGCATTTTAATTTTTGCCTCGAGCATAATGCGTTTGTTCGTTGGTTCGCTCGTTGGTTCATTGGTCTCGTACTCAGCAGGCATGTGAACAATTTATGAGGTTGCTTTACAAGATTAAAAGAATTTGATAAAAATTTCTAATAAATTGTTTGCAAAAAGTATAAAAAATCTTTGGCCATTGAAACTGACTTTGGCCTGCACTCTTTTGGCTTCGCAGCGTCATTTTCAGCAGCAGAAAAATGCAGCAGATTAATAAATATGGGTAATTAAGAACAATTTATTATTTCATATGTGGTGCTTTTGCACATATTTGACAAACAAAATGAGCTTTTTATATTTTATAGTATTTTGATTTAAATTAATGATATTTTTCCTGTTGAACAAGATATGCTGTAAAGAATTTTCAGAGGGTATTTCAAAGAGGATGTTCACTTGAGTGGCTTAAGAGAAAAATATTTATTTGAACTGGTTAAAAATGCATAGAACAACAATATCAGTATAAGAAATAAACGAAAATATGTTGCAAAATAATTATGTCTTCAATGAAATTTGATTATAGTGACCTTAATTACACAGTGCCGCAGATGCAAAGCGATTTTCGGTGGTGCCAGATTTGTTGCTTAAAAGTATATAAAACATTTTAAAGCAATAAATATGTTAAACAAATTTTTTTTAACTTTTTAAGTAATTTCAAGCAGGTTCGCTAAGGTACATCACACACGATATGCTTTTAACAGTGTATTTGTCAGATGGAAATCAATATTAACAAATTTTTTAATTTTTGTTTTTTTTTTTTCAAAAATTAACTTAGTTTTTTATTTGCTTAAAGAGCCCATTGAAATGGATTATCCTAGGTCTAAAACTGGACTTTAAAAATGGTTTCTGTATTTTTTAGCCACCAACATTTCGTTGATGCTAAGCAACTCATTTCTGTCGATATGGACGGCTGAACAACACACAAAGCATTAATAAAGTATATTTTCAGTCCCATGTTATGTTTAATGGGTTGCCGGACTGCTCCACTTGGGTACTAGAAAGGTCCAATTTTTTAGACCTAAAATAATATGTTTTTTTTTATTTAAAGCTGTTTAGGAAAAAACGTTTTACACGATATATAAAATATATAGAGCATTTTCAATTTATTCGTAAAATGTCTGCGTGACCATGCAGTCAACTTTTACAAAGTTTTTGAGTTAAAACATTGTAAAAGTTGACTGCATGGTTTTGGAATAGTGTCTTCTTATTTCTTTGCGTACAATTATATGACATCACAAAGCATATGTATGTATATATGTATGTGAAAAAATTTCTCCTATAGTATTTTTGCGATTAATAATAAATAAACAAGACAAAGATAATATCAACGAATAGCTGTTTCGAAACCACCACACTTCACATCAGCAGCCGCCTCATTTTATGAGGTGAATTTATGAAGTGATACTCATGCCACTCAGCCATTGACACTATTGTATGTATTTTTTCTGAATTTCAGTTTGATCTGACCAGAAGTATGGTGGCTTCACAACAGCTAATTGTTCCCCAGTTAGAAGTCTTTTAAATATTATTTGTCTTGTTTATTTAAATCAATCATAAAAGTAATATAGAATGAACTAAATTCCGATACATGTCAAACAAAATAATTGTTAATTGATGTTACACCACATATGTATATACACAGTTGCTTTGAAAAATGTTTAATCACGTTTTAAATATGTGGTACTCAATATTTTGCAATGGCGTGTGTCTTTACTTTCATTAAACTTAAATTTTGCAAGAAAGTCCAACGTACAGAATAATTTGAGTGCTTTATTTTATTGATAATCGCGTAGTAACCCAGCCATGTATGAAAATATATTTGTTTCCATTGCTTGCACCCACCCAATCAATCGGTCAGCCGCCAGTCGGCTTTGCAAGTTTGTTGCTTAAGTCTTTTGTTGTTGTTATTATGACTTAATTTACGGGCCAGGGAAATGTTTGTCTCTTCTTCATTATCGAATGACCATTGAACAATTCACACTCATGCCATGTTTGTCATAAAGAAAGAATTTAGAAAAAGAAATAAAAAAACTTACATAAATTGTTATTTTAAGAAAAGTTATGAAATCATAAAGAAATTCTTTTTGTTAATTTAAACTTCTTCACTCATTATTTATTCCAGGCACTCATAAAGTTCATTGTAGTGAGGATTTAATGCGCGTTGAAATTGGCCTACCTGAAGGTATAGGCACAACAGAAACCACCATTAGCAGTAGCAGTAAAAGCGATAGCAGTTCCACCACCACCAGCAGCAGCAGCAGCAGGAGTTTAGTTTCTATGTCTAACGAAAAACCACAAATCTATTTGGAAGGTCTTAAGGGCTATCCAGATGAAAGATGTCATCCCGAAATCAATGGTTCCTTGGCCGTTTTTCGCTTATCGCTCAGCGACTTTTATGAGTGCGGTGTTACACGTATGGTTAATCAGTTAACGGTATGTAAATTCTCAAGATAAACCACAAGCGCTCTAGAGAAACAAATTCATACAAAATGAGCCAATAACACACCTCTTTTGGCCTTAAGCTAATGATTACTGTTTGTGGCCATATTCAGCTGGCCACACGCATTTTGTTTCTTTGAAAAAAAAAACACTCACACACACACACACACACATTTTGCGAAATTTATTTTAATTTTCTTTTCAATTCTTGTGTTTGAACGTTTTTAGGGTAAAAAAGTTTATTACCACAAAATCATTATTGAGTCCACAAATGGCAAAGAGATTGTTAGTGTTAAATGCATTACCAGTGGTCCGGTTTTTAATTTAATGATGAATGAAACCAGCCAAGAGCAACCACGTTTTATATACCAACAACAACAGCAACAGCAAAAACAGCAACATAATTTGCTACAGCAATTGCAGCATCACGGTATTGTTAGACGCGATGTTTTACCTGCTGGATTTCAAGAACCAGAGTAAGTCATTTTTTTTTTGTTTTTGCTTGTGCAATAATTTTGGTTGCACTGCCAACCAACTAAACTTGATTTCATTACAATTTTTATGTTTATTACTTTTTGGTTTTTAATCGCCAAAGATACTTTGTAGAAATAAACGAAAAATAAAACATGACATCATGATTTTTGGCACTGATGAACATTTTTGTGTCATCTTGCAAATAGAAGACGTTCTAAAATGGCAAAACAAAATTGTGCCGTTACTGTAACGTTAGTTTAAATATAGCATTTATACTTTTTTTTTTTTTTTTTGATTTTGATAAATAAAAATTCTCCAAACAGAGTATTCTTAATACATATCTCAACAATTTTTTCTCTAAAATATGAAAAGAATTAAAATTAAATTAAGTTAATGCCATGCTTCACTAAAATTGTATTAAACAAAAATTTCCCATTAAGGGAAAATTTTTGATTGCTGAGCCCATGAAATTTTTAAGACGGTGTCTTAACAAGTTAAGTATAATAATTGAACTTCCTTGTTTATTATGAAAAACTTGAGGGAAATTTTCAAATGCAAAATTTTAAATTAATATTTTAGCTAATTCGATAGATTAAGAGCAAAAGGGAAATGAATGAAATTTTTCCTGATAGTGAAATTTTGAGCAAATGAAATTTTCCATCTGAGGAAATTTTCCATCTGAGTAAGCGAACACAAAATCTTAAATTAACGCATCGGCTAACCTAATATAAACTCCTAGTTAATCTTATAGTTAATTATTGCATAAAGGAATAACTGCGCAAAACAAATTTCCCATTGAAGAAAATTTTCATCTAAGAACTGCTTACAGTAACTTAAAGTAATATTGTAATTGGCTAAATGGAATTCTATAATTGTGGAATTTTTATAATTGTGCCTTATTTGACAATTTGCCTTTCTAGGGGAGCTGTTTTAAATTGCAGTAATTTTTGCCTTCCACTGATTCTCTCCAAATGTTGGAGATTTGAAATTTCCTAGCCAGAAATTTTGCTTTTTCATTTAAGAGCATTTTCAACACGTTTAAATTAAAATGTAAATATCGCTCGCTTTCAAAATATTTCAAAAAACATCAACAATGTTTAAGTTCCACTTTAAATTGTTCCCTAATTTTAATTTTCTTAATTATCTGTTACAACATTTATCTGCCATGTGTTGGTCCATTAACATGCATACAAAAATTATAAAAAAAAAAAAATTGAAATAACTTAAACCTTTTATAATTACATGGGATGCCACATTGGTCGACAATTGCCGGCAAATGACCATAATACGTGTATAATTTAGTTTTAAATTACAACGTTCGCATACACTTATAAGATCATTTCCTTTTAGTACTGCACAATCATAATAATAATAAACGGGTACAAGTTTAAGCAATTGTAGCAGTAGGTAGATATGATAATTATGGGGCTTTAAAGTGTATTTGCTTTTCTCAGACTCAAAATAACACAAAAAGGGTGAAAAGTCTGAAAATGAAAACAGTAGAGCAGATTACACACAAACACACATAATATAGAAAATGAATTTTAATATTTTATATCGTGTTGGAAATTTTAAAATTTCATATAACTTTATTAAACTTTGAGAAAACAAAATGCATTTTTTCCTTACAGAGACATCGAAATAACTACTTCTCTAACCGAGCGTGCCCCTGAGCCCCGTTTGGCCATTGGAGTGAGTCAAAATGGCAAACGTGTTACGGGTGATTTAACAGTTACACCGGGCACTCCCTTAACAATGGAAATCACTTTGGATCGTGAATCGGCCCCTGTTTATGGTCTGGGTGTTAATTATTTGGAAGTCACTGATACCAGACTGTTATCGGAAACTATTATTTTCAAGGGGTATTATTTTAAATTTAATAACAATAATAATTTTCTTTTAACACATTTCTTCTAACATCTGGTTTTAGTTGCACTGTTGATCCTTATCTGTTCGAAAATTTCAATACAATTGATGGTGATACATTGAGTGCTAAATTTAAGGCTTTTAAATTTCCCGATTCTTCGTATGTTCAATTTCGTGCCACCGTCAATGTTTGTTTGGACAAGTGCCTGGGCACTCAATGTTCGAATGGTCAAGTGGGTTATGGCCGCCGTCGAAGACGTGATACTTCCGAGGCCATGATGACCCCGCTCATGGACACAAATAAAGTCTACGAAATCTCATTGGCCATGTTTATTAAGATCAACGATTTGGAGGGTGTCAATAAAAGTAAGTAGAACTTACAATTGTATGTATGAGTTTAGTAGTCACTGATCAACAAAGTTGCCAACGATAAATATGCATACATTAAATTTGTAAATCGGCTGTTCTCTCTATTTTTATATAATTTTTTTAATTCTCATTGTATTTTTTGTTTTAATAATTTGTAAAATTAAAAAATATATTTATAAATATCAAGAGAAAAAATTAAAGAACTATTTTTCACATATGGAGAACACATTGTCCCTGTCGCGCGCTTGTTCAAAAATAGTTCCAAAACTATGTTATCGTACCGTTAATACAACTACACCGTCTTACCGACTGTTTATGTCGGTAAGTGATGTCATTCAGTGAAACCTGCATTACTTTCCGGTATGATAAGGCAGTGTTGTTTCTTTTCAATTGGACATATGAATATTTGATTTGTTTTTACTTTTTTCTTTGTGGGACGAGCCTATAGATATGGGAGTCACGTTGGATGACAGCTTACACAAAACTGTTCTAATTCAAAAGTTGTTAACAATACAAAAGTATGTTTCTTGTGAATAAAATAACAATGAGTAAGAAAAAGTTATTTATTTATTTGTGAAAATATGCATAATTACTTTCACGGAAAAAGTATATTTAAATTATTTTTTTTACAAAAAAGAACGGTAAAGGATGGAAAGTGAAAGCCTTTAGTTTGTGTATTAGTTGCTACTCTGATAAAACCACTCTGTTTCTATTCAGTCGCACCCATTGATACAGCTCAAGCCTCATTAGCTGAAGCAATAATCGTCTGACTACATAAAATGGTCAAGAGAATGCAGAGGTGAAAGACAGTCAAAACGAGATATCAAATCAGCGTAAGGTCTGAGAGATCTGTAAATGTGAAAGTGGCGTCTTCAGAAATTGTTCAGAAACAAAATGCATGTTATTTTTATTGAAGTTGTTATTATTGTAGGGAAAAGATTATCTTATTGGCACATATTATAACCACGTGAAATGTTGAATATTATTCCAGCCTGCATTTATAAGATAAAACTTTATTTTTTTGAGTGTAGAATAAGGATTTGCAGAGTAAGTCCATATGTAGGAAAATATATGGGAGAAGTGTGTTGGCTTCGAAGCAGTTAATTATCCACCCTGCTAAAGGTTTTTGGTGTTTTCACTGTCTTATTAAATGAATACCACAAAAATAATAAGGAAAGAAATTGAGCCTGATAAACATAATACAAAATAATAATTTAAATTTATCCGCATTGAAATGATATTTAAATTATTCTCTTTATTGCAGACGAAGTCTTGCGTCTGGAGGAAAAACTACGTGAATTGAAATTGGCCAATCAACGTTTGGCACGCAACAGTCGCGGTCATTTTGAAGAGCCTTTGGTTAAAACTCTGGAACAATTGCCTCTATCGGTGCCAGCTTTTGTAGTCGATGAAAAAGAGCTAGAAGATGCCATTAATGGCGTTCGTGCAAAAACTTCCTTAGCAGCCGTGATATTGTCTTTAATGTTAACAATTTTATGTAGATTTTTGTAAATATACAAAACAAATAATTTATAAAAATATCAAAATTATTTCAAACTTGTAAAGTAACCAATTTTTCCAATTTTTTAACAGAAAGTCTTAATTTAATGAATTTATTTCGAAACTTATGTAACAGAAAAATATTTTTATTAAATTGACACCCATAAAATATGTATGTTTTTATAAAAACTAAGTACACAAAGTTTGTAAATTACTTATATAGTTTATTTTTTGAAATCAATTAAATGGTTAAAACAAATTCATTTCGCAATCTCAAAACAATTTCAAATAAAGTTGAAACTACATTATCTAATATTAAACTGCCATTTTTAAATAATTTCTTTCATTTAAGTTACTTTTTTTCATTTTTTATTACAATTAATTGTTAAAAGTTTTTGTATTTTTCAGTTATTTTCGTAAGTTGCGGCAGCTTATTTTGATTTTAGTTTGTATTTTTCCCCCTCATTAATTCTCAAAATAGTTTTTAAAAATAACTTGTAAAATGCTGATTATAAAGAAAAATTCAACTAATATCGTTTATAATAAAAACTGCAAACACATTATTTAAGCATTACTAGTCTACTAAGTTTAAATGTTAAGTAAGCTTTCTTAAATTTATATTAACTAATTGTAACGAATAAACCTAATACATAAAATATTAATAATATTAAATGATAAATAATAAATCTAATGCGTAACGACAATGGGAATGTGCGTTTGATTGAATAGTGCACACACACATGCATGATAGAACGTGATTAACGGTTTTCGATGAACTGCGAAAACAGTCTTACCGACTTCTTGACACTGAGAGCCGAAAATTGTTTTATGTGCTGCCACCTGATCAATTTCAACGATTTTCATTAGCGAGCATGATACAACTAACAATTAATTGTATCCTGTTAGCGAGTAGTTGTTACGTTAAAATTGTGTTCTGTCGTAAAAAGTGACATACACCATGCAAAGACTGCAAAATCGGCATTTAATTAGTAACGGATGTGGTTTGTATGGCTAAAGTACTTTTAAGCCGAGCTTAGTAGCGAAAAATCAATGCATTTATGTATGATTTTAGATAGAATTTCTTAAACTTGCAATTCGACTACACTGAACGCCGTTATCATTATTCATTTCTAATACTTTTATGCATGCAAGCTGTTATTCGACGATGAAAAATTCAAAAAATCTTGCCATAAAGTTTGTCTTATTATAGCTTGAGTTTGTCTTCTGACATACACTTAAGCCAGTGAAGGCTTGTTGTGCGTTCCATGGACTTACCAAAAGGCTCCTTAGTTTCCTCTAACATAAAACCCATAGCTGGGTTATGTCCAATACATCACGATCCTCCCCGATTCCTCTACATTCATCTACAACCACTACTCCTATGCAGCTTAGATGTGTCAACAGTTGTTAGTGATTTGTTATCACTCCCTTTATTATACTTAATAGTTCGGGCTTGCTGAGTCTCAATGTCTTATTATAAATGCTTTACATAATAGCTTACATATTATTTTCTAATAAAGCTAGAGTACATTTTCATAACAGAAAACAATTCTAAGCTTTTTGGATTTCTGATTAATCTATTGCTTTATTCAACACTTGTCTCCATTAAAACTACTTTATTCCAACTTTTTACGTAACCAGCAGCTGTTTCGCATTTTTCAGAATCCTAATTGATAGTTTATAAATAACTCCGGCAGACCTTCACTTCTGTATTGGGATGTATATGACACCTTCTACAGCCTTTTTAACGTAATTCTTTCAAAGCCTAGCTCCTTGTTTTGAAGTTTCCCCTCAATTTCTTTTATCTCTTAAGACCGTAATACACACTTCACTCATTCATTGAAACTTGCTAGCTAAATGTGATAGAACTCTGTACTATCTTAAAAAGTGGCATCAACAATCGCATGAAAATATAAAAAAATTAGCAAATCGGACAGACTTATCAAAAAGTGCTTCACACGCATACACTTTACGACCACACTTGTTAAGCACACATATCATTTTTAACAGATCGTACGATTGAGTAGAATAGTGTATCACGGCCTTTAGCACAAATGTAGCTGTTTTTTACCAGTAACAAACAAAATATATGGTCTTCTAGCTGCCACTTTACATGGAATTCTTTTTTCTACAGGTTCGTCAACAACAACACAGAACGAAAAAGAGAACAAAAGTCGTATACTTTAATTTCCAATTGAACGAAAACAAAACATCTGTAACATAACAAAAAGTAACGTACAACTAATCCTGCTTTAAATTACCATCTACGAAAAAAAAATTCCTATTTGAAAATATAAACACATCTGGTAGCTTTTTGTTATCGAACACTGCTGTATCATGTTTACGTTTACAGCACCAACAAAATAATTATCGATAACTTACAGCTGATGAACACATACATAAAATACAATAAAAACATTTTTTTGTATATTTTTGACAAATTCTCTGGAGTGCTTTTGTGCAAGATAAAAGAATTAAATTAATGGCATTTCAGCGAATAAAACCTGATCAATTTTATAATTTATAAAATAAAGAACTTTCTAACAGCATCAAATATTGTTTAAACAAATCAGAGACGTTTCATGATGAGAAAAAGTATAAAAAACACTGTGATGAAAATATTTTCTTTTGCGAAAGGGAAAAATAATTAAAAATACTACGAATGTAAAGCAGTTAATTAGACAACAAGGGCAAGCCATATCAGTACAATAGATAAGAATCTAATAATCTAAGCTACAACACACACTGGAAATTATTTGGGGCTGGGTGGCAGTCTTCAAAATGGTAACAGCAGCATCGTTGAAAGCAACAGCAATGAAAAAAGTAACAGCATTGTATTAATTAAATTGTTTACGTGTGCGGTTGAATATGTTGTCGAATGTTATTGCTGGTGCCGTTCTTTGTTGGAGGTAATTAAATAAAATCGTTTAATGGCAACTTGGAACCCATTAGAAAAAGATAACGAACACGCATATGGTATTTAATGTATGTATCTAAAACAGAAACAAACAAATATATACATACATATGTATGTATTTATAAACCATACGATAGATGTTAACAGCAAAAGCAAATACAAAACAATTGTTAAATATCAACGTCAAACCACATTTCAACAAAAATATACCACGTACACTTGCCGCCAGTAGAAAACACGTCAGTTTATATGTATTTCAATACAGATAACTTTTGATTGAGAAAATTCCATAGGGCTCACACAAAATGTTCTATTACGTACTGGTCATCATAGAAGCCATGTAAACTGACTCCATAATGATGTGATGAGAGTTGGAAACGTTTATGATAATACGTAGATATTCTTGAAAATATTGGCATTCCAGCCATTTGTCATGAGCGGCTGCTAACAGCAAATAGAAAAATTTGTTAAAATATTAATACACTTCCTTCCCACCTTAACAAACTTATCGGGAGCAAAAGTAGAAAAAAAACTCTCATTGCCAAAAATGCGTTCCAAAAAATTCTTAATTATTGCCGGTTTCCTGATAACATGGACATTTATAGTATTCTACTTTGTACCACGTACAAATGCGAGATTTCCTCCAGAGCCCAATAGACTGATACAGCTCGAACAAGATGCCCAACAGGAATATCGTAAAAGTGATAAGATGATGGTCAATTTGTTGGGTATTTTAAAAACAAAATACCATGAAAATCCACCAGCAACAGAAAAAGACATTTCCATTATTATGTTGCCCAATAATAATCCCATACAAGAGCCTCCCTCCTCAAATGAAAAGCAAGAAAACATATTAGAACAACCCAATGATACAGAAACGAGTTTAATTGTAAATACCCTAGATTCAGCCATGCAACCCGTTAAAATTCATCTAAGCAATGGTGAACCCATTATACCAGTTTTAGTATTTGCTTGCAATCGTGTCTCCATCACTAAATGTTTAGATAATCTTATCAAATATCGTCCCAATATGGAACAATTTCCTATTATTGTTTCACAAGACTGTGGCGACGAAGCAACTAGAAATGTCATATTATCTTATAAGGAGCAGGTATCACTTATACAACAACCCGATCAATCGGATATATATGTACCACCGAAAGAAAAGAAATTCAAGGGTTATTACAAAATAGCCCGACACTATGGCTGGGCATTGAATAACACATTTGGCAAGGGTTACGAATATGTTATAATTGTAGAAGATGACCTCAATGTGGCACCAGATTTTTACGAATACTTTTCCGGTACCCATCATTTGTTGAAGCAGGATTCCTCATTGTGGTAATTGTGAAAATGAATAAAAAGAAAAAAATACATTTTAATAGAATTTATGGCTTTAAGGTGTGTTTCTGCTTGGAATGACAATGGCAAAGCCAATTTAATAGATACTTCACATCCAGAGCTATTATATCGCACCGATTTTTTCCCCGGCTTGGGTTGGATGTTGACCAGAGATTTGTGGCATGAGTTGTCCGTTAAATGGCCAAAATCGTGAGTTATAGTGAATATAATCATTTCAGGGGTGCAATAGAAAATTAACAAAATTTTTAATATTCTTAATAATTTTGCTCCTTGAATAACAGCTTGTTGTCATTGTAGTCGTATTTCTATTTTACACCTAATTATTATTAGATTTTTAACACGAATTTTTTATTTTGAATTTTAGTTTCTGGGACGACTGGATACGTCATCCGGAGCAAAGAAAAAATCGTGTTTGCATACGCCCGGAAATATCAAGAACACGTACTTTTGGCAAAGTTGGTGTATCCAAGTAAGTTTGTATATAATTTTTTTGTTTTGTTTTTAACTGAAAATATGTGAATAACAGGTCTGTTCTGAAAATCGCTTTTGATTGAAATCACGTGATTTCCAAAAACAAATTGCATTAAATGCCTGGCTTTCTACTGATCTCTTGTGATTTTTCAAAAATTGAGTTCGTAACTTGACTTAAGAGCACGTGATATACAAAACATGCCTTCACTGCACCTTTTTTTTCTTCATTGGAAAAGTAGATGAAAATGAACATTTTTTTTACTAGAAACCCAATTGCGGGGCATAAGCTAGAGGAAATTAAGGAGCTTTATAAATTCGTACGATTGATGCGTATGATTGATATGCCGAACACACAAATTACATTACGTATACTCATGTTTTATTTAGAGTTTTTGCAACGAGTTGTACATTTACAAATGTTATGGCTCGAAATCTACTTTACTTAAAGAAAAAAAAATATATACCATTTCGAGGAAAAAACAAACTTATATTTTGTTTTATACTAATTGATTTTTTTAATTAAAAAAAAAAAAAGATTTAAAACAATCACATTTATTGTGTTTGACGTGGTTTACAAACGAGAGTTTTCGTTGTTGTGATCAATTTTAAAATGACACTTTTTTCGTTCATATGGTGGATTTAGAAAATTTCGTATTTTTTTGCGAATCACGGCATCATTTTTAACACGCCTGACTTTCGCCGTAATAATATTCAATATATCTGACTTATTTTCTAAAACCACATTTTTCTATTAATTTTTAAAAACGCTGATTTGGTTGGCCAATCGTACGATTGATGTGTATGATTGACGAGCGAAACGTTCAATTACATTACGTATATGTATGTTTTATATGGTGGTCTCGGAACAAAAACTTGTTTGATATTTTTAAATTTAAATAATTTTTTTTTTGGTATATAGCGATTGATTTTCCAATTAAACGCAAGAATTATCTCATTTCCATAATGTTTTTCATTTTCAGTGGCCTGTTTTTTGATAAATATTTACGTTACATTAAACTAAGTGAGGAATTTGTGCCCTTCACAAAAATGAATTTAAGTTATTTGTTAAAGGTAAAGTATTTTGATTATAATTGTTTCGTAATTTATATAATTATATATATTTTGTTTAAATAATTTTCAGGATAATTACGATAGAACATTTTTAAAAGAGATCTACACGTATCCCGTTGTTACGTATGATGAACTGAGGCGTGATTTGATAAAACGGGATGGTCCCGTTAGAATACAATACAATACCCGAGATCAGTACAAAAGAACAGCAAAAATGCTGGGTTTAATGGACGACTTTAAGGTAAGATATTTCTTAAATATGTCTTAAACTGCAAAAAGAAGAATTAGAATAGTATAAATGTTAAAAAAAAAATTTTTTTTAGAGCGGCGTGCCACGCACTGCGTATCATGGTATTGTTCCATTTTCCTTCAACAAAAGACGTGTTTATTTGGCACCCAATATCAATTGGAAGGGTTACGATTTAACCTGGAGCTAACAAAATTTTATCATTTTAAGTTTATCTTAGTCGTAATATAGTTTCGTCTTCTCTTCTTTCCATTTTTTCTACACAACAACAGAATCTAAAACACAAACATGACAAAGTGATTCCTGCTCCAATATTTTAATTTCAGTTACATTTTTTCTCTGTATTCTTCTTTTTATACATATTTTTAAATGACCAACCAAATATTAAAACAATTTCATAGTTATAAACTAATAAAGCATTTCTAGGTATTTCAGTAACTATTTAGGTTTAAAATATTAAATTTAAATCTGACTTTCCTTTTCCATTGTCAAATGGAACCCCTTTAATCTGTAATGGATGTAATTTAAAATTGTTTTTATGCTTAAGAGAAATCAACTAGCAAGAACTTGTAAGCTAAGGCAAAGCTATAGTTTATTTATTTATTATTTAGGTATGTATATTGAGGTTAGTTTTTTCCCAGCAATTATTTTCTTTTATTATTTTAGTTTGCTTCTAAGCAGAGGCTTAAGATTTTGTAATCTTATAAAAATTGCTCAACACCATACGTTTCATTTAAGAATTAAGCTCACTGAATTATACAAAAGAGTTTTGTTTACCTTAAAAAAGGTATATTTTTATGAATGGAACAGGGCTTGTTTATAAAAAGTATTTTATGTATATCTACATATATAATATTTATTAGATAATCATTTACACCCATATTCATAAAAACTATTGAAGGTTTATTACACGTTTATTTGACAAATATTCCGTAGAAATACGTCAAATAAGAGCTTAATAAACTTACAATAATTATTATGAATATGGCCTTTAATATATATAAAATATTTTTTTTTTTATAAATAAGCCAGTTATTACTATTGTTGTTTCTCAAAAGTATATAATTTGTTCCAAAAAAAAACAAGCTTTTGGCATATTTTGATAAATTATACTATATTTTGTATTTAAATATGTAAAATACTTGATTACGGGCGTTTTTACTATAAGATACCTACATAGAAACATTATAATGTAATATATACTAAAAATTTCTAAAACTTAATAATACAAATTTTCTGCAAAAATATTTAAAAAAAAAGTTTGCATCAGCTCAAATTTGAGCTATAATAAAATACCAAAACAGCCCCAATTTTGTTAAATGCAGCTTTTCTAGAGTTCTAACTTTTGGAAAACATGACACAGATGCTAAAATTTTCAAAATTAAATTTTTTTTGGCATTGCAAATTGTGGTCACATTCAATGTGACCACTATTTTGATTTTTTTTTTTTGTTAGCCTTTGCTTTGGCCAATTTCATGAATACAAACAAAAAGGATACACCAAATAAAAGAAAAAACAAGAAGACACTTAAAAATATTACATTTTACAAAAAGCCTATTTCTAGGTTAGTTGTACTCAATGAGCAAATAAAACATATAAAGCGAGCAAATATTTGATCATACAAATACAATTTTGATTTTAACGTTGCTTTTGCTCCTTAAGCAATCTTAACCTCAAAATATGCTCCTGGGAAATTGTGTGTTTTTGGAATTTTTTCTTAATTTGTCTTTTTTGTTGTATCCATGTCTGTGTATGTGCATGTAGTTTTAGCTGTTTGTATGCATTTAGCTGCCCAAAATGATAATCAACAACAAATAGTGGTCACGTTCTTTTGCGCAAAAATGGATAAATATCATATGTAATCGGTTTTTAAGTAAAATTTAAAATTTGGTTTTTAATGTATTTTATTTATATTTTAATCTAATAAAAAAAGCACGTTCGACAATATTTTCCCTAGTAATTTTTATTTTGTCTCGATTCGCACTATGACAACGTTTTCCTTCAGAAATGTTCAATTTGTGAATGATAACGTGTAATAGAAGTGAGAGCAATGAACTTGAGTGCAGAGTTTCTTGTACTTTAATTCTAACACATATTTTTTAACAACTAAAAATTATATTGCATGCTACGCTGATCATACTGTGGTACAGGTGTTAGATAAGACTTTTTTATCTCAAAATCTTTTAAGAAAATAGCATTTCCATTTTCGAAGGCTATAACACACACCTACATATGTAAATGTAGCATTTTGTGTACACCTCACAGCAAAAATTATTCTTGTGGAAAACTAAAGGCGAATATTTTTAAAAACGAACCGTTTTTAACAGAGTCTAATATAAAACTCTTATAAGATTTGTTAGACAGAGAAAATAGCTCCCAAAAGCAAACTGAAAACAAATAAATTCTTTTAAACTTTTCTTTTACAAATCACAAATTTAGTGTCAATCCCAAGATTTCCCTCGTCATCATTCGCTTGCATAAAACTAGTTAAAATAACAACAACAAAAAATTAGAATTTGTTATTGGTGAGCGAACAATGTCCGAGTGACATCGTGGGGTTTTGTGAACTGAATCCCTAAATATTTTCTATAACAGCTTCTCTTCTTTGAGCTTTCTTATCAATAATTTACTTTGAACAAAGTCTTATGCCATAATTTATTATTTTCCTATAACCCGTCTTAGTTAATCAAATTCTAAGGCTTATGAATTGATTTTTATATTTTTATTTTTTAAGTTTTTAATAAAAGCATACTAAACACTTCTTTCTTTATTTTAATTGCTTGATTCTTAAAAGCCCACAATTGCCATTGTTGTGCGATTTTCTTTCATTCAAACATATAAAAATTAAAAGTTCAAAATGTGTTTGCAACTGTTCCTTAGCTCTTAAGTAAAACAATAAACAAACGCATGCAGATTTGTTGTTAAAATTCAACTTGTATGTAATTGTAATGAAAAACTTGAAAAGAAATGTTAAATAAACGTATTATTAATTGCTGTGTCTACTATTAAATTAGCGCTAAAACAAAGTTATATGTAATGAAATACCTATATAAAACAAATAACAAATTAAAATATTTCATCAATAAATCTTTTTCAAATGACTTGTAAATAAATAAAAGTAAAACGTTCATAAACAATATTATCAACTTGAAAACTATTGAAGTTTAAATTAAGTTTTTAACTAATTACCTAAAATGGAAGTAGGTGCATACATAAAAGCACTCTGCATTTGGCATTGAAGCATAGAAATAAATGCGTTAATTTTTATTAAATGCCATTCCAAAACAACTTAAATTTGGTTTTCAATTATAAATGAAGGCAATAATCAATTATCATCACTCATCAAATAAAAATATGAAATATTTCAATTTCCGCGAAACTGCTGTCCCTTTGATCATCTTTATGTAGGATTTTTTTAGCCAAAAATACATGTAGGTATCTATTTGTACGCTAGGCGCAAACTAACAGTGTAAATGTCGCCCGGAGTATATAGTATAGGTATATAATTCTTGACTTACCTTTTTGAAGAGGTTGAAGGAGTACGACACGTACATACATACATATTAAACTGACCACTAAATTTATGCTTTATTATTTCCTACGTATGTATGTATGTACATACAAAACTGCATACTACTTGTTGTTGACATTTTTTTTACTCAAAACTACTCTACTATAAATCAAAACACATTATAAAATAACGAAAACCACTTGCTAACGAAAAATAAATACTTTTGCTTTAAAATAATTGAAACATTTCATTATTTTTTATTTTTAACCAACAATATTAACTATATAGAAGTATGAACGTACATTGTTGCATACTCTTTGTTGCCGGCTTAATGATTACATAAAGAAGCCGCATTAACTGCTTATTTTTCACTCAAATCATACACTATTCAAACACTTTTTTATTTTCACATAAAGAAAAACACTTGTTCTTTAACATTAAATACTTTTCATTAAAGGAAATGAGCTTTTTATAGCTTAATTTTCATTTTTAATTAAAGAAAAAACTGCGACTACGAAAAGACGCTCCGTTACACTTGTTAAAAAACGTAACTGTTCGTTTGGTAGGTAAAGATGTTACTACAACGTAAGCAGCGTTGCCAACTGAGAATTGTTTCGTGTTTTCCTGGTTAGAGCTACCAGATGGATAAAGTTGACTTCTAAATTGAATTTTTAAATTTAACAGAATTTTTGTGTTGAGTAGAAGGTTATTAAATTTAAAATGGAATTTAAGCTTGAAAACAATATTACTCAAATAAATAGTAATAACACTCAATGAAATTATACATACTTAAGCCCAAGGAACAGTAAAAACTATACAGGTTGGATGAAAAAGTTCGTAAAATATGAAATAAAAATATAGTTGATTTTTGATTTGCTCTCAACTTCAAGAAAGAGGTTTACTTGTTAACCTATACTTTTTAGACAAAATGTTGTGCAATCTCATATACAGCCTATTATTTTTATGTTTAGCACGAATAAATCTACTATCCTTCTAGTTTAAGTGCCTATATATACATGTTATTAGAGGGTTATATAGGAAGCATACGAGCAATCTGTAACCCTCCCATCTGGAACAGCAATAAATATGTTTAAGATTTATTACAGCAAATGGCACACCCATTTGAAGTGTTCAAATTGTATATAGAAATTCGTTGAGATTTCTTACTGCTTTTGTGGGTTCGACGTTTGCTGCAATAAATGTTAAACATATTTGTTGCAGGTCTAGATGGAGAGTAATGTCTTGGTAAAATCAATAACAGCGTCAGAATGAAGTTAAGGAAATGCTTATGAAATAATCAACTTGTGCTGTGAAAAGTCGATGTAAAACTTTTAAAAACATACAAAAACGTTTTCAACTTAAACTTCTGTTTCATTTGATTTTTGAACATAAAACTAGTTATTACGATATTTGAATTTGACAGTTTCTACTGTATTTTCTAAAATACTTCTTCCTCACAAAATTTGAAAACGGAAATATTTAGAGAAGAAGACCACAAAACGACCTGCATTTGCAGATTTGCCGGCACTTTCCCGTATAAGTTGTAATTTGACAAATATTCAAAACCAAAAAACTGTATAGAAAACCCCTTCCCACGAAGGCACAACTTGTTTCTACTGTATTTTCTAAAATACTTCTTCCTCACAAAATTTGAAAACGGAAATATTTAGAGAAGAAGACCACAAAACGACATGCATTTGCAGATTTGCCGGCACTTTCCCGTATAAGTTGTAATTTGACAAATATTCAAAACCAAAAAACTGTATAGAAAACCCCTTCCCACGGAGGCACAACTTGTTTCTACTGTATTTTCTAAAATACTTCTTCCTCACAAAATTTGAAAACGGAAATATTTAGAGAAGAAGACCACAAAACGACCTGCATTTGCAGATTTGCCGGCACTTTCCCGTATAAGTTGTAATTTGACAAATATTCAAAACCAAAAAACTGTATAGAAAACCCCTTCCCACGAAGGCACAACTTGTTTCTACTGTATTTTCTAAAATACTTCTTCCTCACAAAATTTGAAAACGGAAATATTTAGAGAAGAAGACCACAAAACGACCTGCATTTGCAGATTTGCCGGCACTTTCCCGTATAAGTTGTAATTTGACAAATATTCAAAACCAAAAAACTATATAGAAAACCCCTTCCCACGGAGGCACAACTTGTTTCTACTGTATTTTCTAAAATACTTCTTCCTCACAAAATTTGAAAACGGAAGTATTTAGAGAAGAAGACCACAAAACGACCTGCATTTGCAGATTTGCCGGCACTTTCCCGTATATGTTGTATTTTGACAAATATTCGAAACCATATATGCAAATACCGTTGGATTGTGTGTGTTTTTGGCTTCTTTCTTTGTATTGAAAGAACACGTGTGATGCGTTGCTTTTTTCGTTAAAATTTTAGTAGTTTTATTTGGTTCATTGTGAAAACGAGATGTCGATTTCTTAAGAAATAAATAATATGAATGAAATGTAATGATAAACCTACACATGTTAATAGCATCCAAACATAGCTAAATATGTATATGCCTCTATGTACATTTATGATTTTTAATGAATTTACATATTAGAAATAAAAACAATTAAATTTTGATGTTTTTAAAACTGCGGACCCCCGTCTTTTATAAAATTTTAAGATAAAAAATTACTGTTCGATATAACGAATATCTCGGAATAACGAAAGGTCTGAACATTATATCATTCGTTAAACCGGGCTTTGACTGTAATTTCAATTTCCTAAAGCTTTTATAATATTTAAGTATAGATATCATTAGATTTTTGTTTATTTATTTAGTTTTACCAATAAATCAATTGCAATTCTTTGTTTCAATAGAATATATTATTAATGTCATTATTAGCTTTTAGTAGTGTCTTATGTTGGACTGAGATCTCAAAAACCTAACCTAAATGTAATTTTTTTTCTCAAAGCAATTTTTCAATCTTTTGATAACTTAAAGAATCTCCTATTGAATAGAAAACAATAATCTCGACTTGAAAATTATAAGTTTTGTCTTCTTTATTTTAATCCATCAATATGTGCTTGCAATCACTCTTCATCAATTTGTTCACAATCAATTTCACTACACTCTGAATCTGATTCATTCGTCGATTTGACTGTACGTTGTGTCACGGCCAAACCATTAAAACCAAAATCTGTTTTAGCACCCAATTTTTCACCATTTAGTGTCTTGTGTTCCAAGAAATTGGCATTTGTATCACCAAATACACGTTCCAATTCCGCCAGTCCATTTGAACCAGGCGCTGTTTCACCCTCCGGCATTGCCAAAGTATTCAAAACATTGTATTTCATTTGCAAATACGAGTCAGACGAGGCGGCGGGTATGCTTTGATAAAGACTTGATGCTGTTGCGTAATCCAAATATCTTGGAGTTGAAGACAAGCTGGCACTGGAGGAGGAGGCACTGGAACGTGGTGTTAAATATGGTGGTAAAGCATAATTTAATGGCTGCCCACGGGAGAGTAAAGCATTGCGCGCACTTTCCATAACACTAGGACTTGCAACAGACTGCATGATGGCCGAGCCTGGGTAGGCTCTCAGCTGTGTGGCTGCCAGTGGCGCGATTGTGGAGGCAGGTGTGCTGGCTGGTGGGGGACTGTTAAGCATGATGGACTGTAATGGCGCCGGCCCGGCTGGTGTTTGGCTGAAAAGCCACAGACGATCGCCTACAACCATTGGACGAGCTAGTCCTCCTATACCCAATTGGGCATAATAATGCGAAGCCAAAGTTTCTACATCAGCTGTGTACTTGCGTTTCCATTTGGTGCGTCGATTCTGGAACCAGATTTTTATCTAAATAAATAATATAAAACGAAACGCAAAAAAATATTAATTAATTTTTACTTTATTTTCGCAATTTATGCTTTAAAATCTTCAAGTTTATTTTTCTTCTCTTTTTTCCAAATTTTGTTTACTACAACTTCAGCACAAAAAATCATTCTCAATTCTGGCCGTTTTATCTTGTTAAAATTCTGCACCATGAAGTTTTGGGATCTCTGTAAAGGTTAATCTAGCTTTCTTAACTTTCTTTTCAAATATTAAAACCTATTACAACAAAGTCCATACAAGTTACGAATGACAATTTTTATACTTGTTTGCTTGACATTCAAGATTTAAGCCAATGCTCTACTATAATTGAATTATTTACGCCTCCAACTATTATATCCTGTTCATACATGCAGCAATATTCAAATTTTAACAATTAAAGCCATTATTGAGACAAAATTTTCATATAAAAATTACAATTAGCTTATTGGCAATTAAGAGATAATTGTTTCAATAATGAGTAAAATTTATAATGCAACACTGTTAGATTTGTATTAACAGTACCAAATGAACAAGCTTTTACAATAACAGTACATATTGAACATTCCTTGTGAAAATTTTACTAATCAAATGTCAACAAAATAAATAAACAAAAAACAAATTTTTTTTTTTAATTTTTTATGATAAGGGGTGTTTTTTTTCGATGTATACAACTTTAAGTTGCAATAAAACAACCATGGATTATTTGATTGGCATGAATTTTACTTATCCGAAAGATAATCTTGTGGCATTACATTTTAAATATGTATGACTTCTGGCATATGACCGCCACGGCTGGCGCGGATGTAGTCCAATCTGGACTTCCAATTTTCGATGACTTTTTCCAACATTTCTGGCCGTATATCGGCAATAACACGGCGAATGTTGTCTTCCAAATGGTCATGCGTTTGTGGCACAAGCATGTTGCGCAGTCTTGTTGAAATCACATCTCCTGGACATCATGGTTATTCAATTCAGGAATGAAAAAGTTAGTAATTATGGCTCTATATCGATCACCATAGACTGTAACTTTCTGGCCATCATCGTTTTTGAAGAAGTACGGACCAATGATTCCACCAGCCCATAAAGCTCACCAAACAGTCAGTTTTTGTGGATGTAACGGTGTTTCGACATGCACTTGAGGATTAGCTTCACTCCAAATGCGGCAGTTTTGTTTGTTGAAGTAGCCATTCAACCAGAAGTGCGCTTCATTGCTAAACAAAATTGTGCGCGATACGTATTCCGCACAGAACCATTATTTTCGAAATAAAATTGCACTATTTGCAAGCCTTGTTCACGCGTGAGTTTATTCATGATGTACATATTGCCAAACCAAACTGAGAATAGATCACTTGACACCTGTTAAATCGGTAGCCATCTGGAACAGTAATGCCAACTTAGAGTTCTATACATCGAAAAAAAAACCCTTTACAAAATAACCGAATGTAAACAATAACTTTTTCACCTGCCAAATGCTAATTGTCGTAGCAATATTAAGTATGTATGAACACCAAAACGATATTGCCAATTAACTGAATATTGTTTCAATTAAAAAGGCATATGTATGTGAACAGCATATTACAATTGCAACATATTTGTTTTTTTTTTAACTTTTTGTGTCTATTTTATTTGAATTTATTTTGGGATTAAAATTGAGGTAACGAATGACAAACTCTTAACAAACTGATTAACTTTGTGTCGAACAGTTCACAATTAATACTTTCATTTTATATACATATGTATGTATGTACAAATATATTTAATAGCAATATTGAATATTACAAATTCAAGTCACGAATGACAAACATTTTCTAGAATGGCCTTTAAAATAAAAACAATATAAAGCCATATTTTTAGCCACAAAGCTTAACAAGTCTAACAATATTTCAGAAAATCTTCCATCTTCTTGTGTGTTTTTTTTATTTATTCACCTTGGCAATCTTATATTTGTTTACCTATGTATGTATATACCTGAGTTTCTGTTAAATGCAATTGTTTTGCCAATGCTGTTCTCTTTGCCACAGAAAGATATTTTCCTCTTTCAAATTCCGTTTCCAAAGCCTTAATCTGTGAAGCTGAAAAAGCAGTACGCGGACGTTTCTTGCGATCGTCATTTGAACCTGAAAATATAACAAAAAATCGCAGTTAATGAAAATACAGGAAAAAGGCTGCCACAGCAAACAAACAAATATTTTCGGTGATAAGAAATTGGCTGCGAATTTCTGTGAAAGCCACTGTGGAGGAGTTCTAAAGAACGAGGGATTCAAGAGTCTTTTGTAAAACTGGGGCCAAATTCTAGAATGGAACGCAATCGTGATTAAATGGTGTGCGTTTGTTGCCTATTTTGTTGTTGCTTAACATTGTTTTTACTATGGAGTACAATCGAAGTTAAAGCATAGAAATATATACGTTGTGTGCTAGAATTTCAAATCACATCTTCTCATCGAAAAAGCAGGAAATTCCACTTTGATCTGTCATGCCTTCAAACACTCTGTATTTTGTAATGAACTATACTTATAGGGAGTCATTGAGTCTGGTTACAGGTCTGCTGCTCTATATATAGAGGACTTCGGGCTATCACAGGAATCACTGGCAGTAAGGGAACAACTGCCACGCCCACGTTGTCATTCGTTGTCTTGCTCGTTCAGTTGGTCAAATCTTTTTTTTTTGTAAACGAACGATGTCGAGGGACATCGTAGGCCTGGCACTAACAACTGAACATCTCAGTTTCCTGAGCAGAGATTATGTTACGAATCAAAATATCATAGCTAATACTCGTAAGTTGCCACCAGAATAGCTGTGTCACCACTATTCAGGGGCGTTGCTATGACATCCCACAGGTATGGACATAAATTCGTTCATCGAAGAAAATATAACAGAGTGTCGGTATTTCACCTGCTATTAGAAGAATTCCAATACTGAAAGAATTTTCGTTTATAATTTTAATAAACTCATTTAAATTAGATGCTGAAAAGCGTCGTGGTGGATATTAAACAGCCATGGTATGCATCCCAGCCAATAAGTCTTCAGCTGTACTTTACTTATGCTTTAATTTTACTAATCCTCTCTTCCCTGCAATACCAGCTCTTTATATTTATTATACGTTTTGCTGTCCACTGTAATTTTATAGAGTTGCTGCATTTTTCTTGGAATTTCTCTAGGATCTTCCTTCTCAGCTCCTTTTCATCTACATATGTTATTTTGTTTATTTTGTAAGATCAGTATTTTTACTCTCTCTCTCTCTCTCTCTCTCTCTCTCTCTCTTCGATTAAAAGGTCTATTGGGACTCTACTACTGACCATAAATATGGACTCCTGTGATATTGTCCCATATACTGAAGCCACTCTTAGCGCTGATGTCCATTGGACAGCCAATAGAAGTTCTTTTTTTTATTTTATGTTGTAAACCACATACTCCACACTTCACTACCATATAATATGTAGAATCACAGAATTTGCGGTGTCCACTTAACAGTTGTAGTTTGATCTGTATTTATCTCCCAACGTTTACCAACGTTTGGTTTGGCGAAGCAAAATAGTACTTCGACAAAGAACACTTTTTTTTGTATTTCTTAAAATTTTGTCTCACCAAGGCTTTACAGAACTACTTTCCAGTTCCCTTTGAAATCCGCTATATCAAAGCTTCACTATATATGCCAACATATACGGATATACATATGTTATATCTACATATGTAAGTATGCATGCTTGCCATTGGCGCATAAAAATATATTTCTACTTTAATGGCCAATTAATTAAGTTTTGAAGTTTAAATTTAGCAACAGCCAATGAATTTGTGTTCAAATATTAATTTGTTTTTGGCACACAGCAGCCGCTCATATTGTATTTTATTTTCTTCTTTCTATTTAACTTTCTATTTAAAACAAATTAAACACATTTCGCAATGTTTTTTTTTAATGTTTTATTGTTTCCTTTAAAATTTAAGCATTTTAAATAATTTGCTTTAAATTATGTAAAATAAACGTTCATTTGCTTTTTTTTTCTTTGTTTATTTAGAATTTAAGATTTTTACAAATTACCCCTAATGCGAAAAACTATTTTAATTAAAGCGACATGATTGTTTAACCAGCAATTTGCCAAATTGAATTTGATGAAAAAAAAACACACACACACACACTCGCACAGGAATGAATGCCAATCTATTTGTTGTTGTTGGCAGCATGAGATTTCTTCTGTGCAAGAATTTAATGGGAGGATTTAATTTGAATTTATTTAAAAAAAAAAAACAATAAGAAAAGAAAATAAAAACAAACATGGGTGAATTTTTCTGCAAACAATTTAAAAGAAAATTATGGCATATGTTTAAATTGTAGCGAATTGTGAGCGATTTTCTGCAAGAAACCGATGCAAGCAAATTTTGGAGCTTTTAAAAGGTTATTATGAATGAGTTTTGACTGAAGTATTGTTGCATAAAACCTTAATGAATAATACAAAAAAAAATATATGATTTTAAGCACTCGCTCTAAGAAATATACCTTAATATACATATGTACATATCGTCACCTAAAATACAAAATAAATTATCATCAAAAAATTCAAAAACAACTTTTTAATTGATTACGATTTAATTGACACTACACAACAAATGGAAAAAATTTTCTGACCATGGTTGACCACTATATTTTTTTTGATGTCTTATGCCTATCTAAAAACAAAAATCATAAAAATTTCAAATTCTATGGATCAGTTTTATTTTAGAATTTTTTTTCTTTTCTAACATATGAGATTTTTTGGTAAACGTTCATCCAGACCTCTAGTCATAACTTAAAAACGACGTGTCCGATTTTATCACATAATACATCAAAAAATTATAAATTATGCCAGCTTTAAGTTTTGCTAAAGTAGTTTTTTGGTGTCGTTAATAATTTTAGAGTTATTAGGAAAAAAATAAACAAATATAATTTTTTTGTGGAAAAATTTGCAAAATTTTTGATTTTGGAAAATTTATAAAAAATATAATTAGGCAAATATTTTCCAGTTTTTTTATTTATTCATATAGCTGCATATAATAGCAATAAAATGAGCCTTCATTTATTAATAGTTGTGTCTTAATGTTTATTTTATTCCCGAAATAGCAAAAATACCCATTTTGGTAAAAAAAAAACACTTTTGTGACACTTATATGTGAAACAAAATACAGGTAAAAAATATTCGCCACACCTTAGTGACATAAGTCCATATTGTCGTAGATGGTCCATATTGTCATAGACTCTGAGTTGTAATTGAGGTTAAATGCGGCTAATGTGTCAAATTCTGTAATCATAATAAAGGAAACCCTTTATTATGAACAAGAAAAATATTTTTTACAAGCTTTTTTTTCATAAAGTCTAACAAGTTTATGATATGTTATTTTGTTTCAGGAATTCTATTACAATTCAAAATAACGTAAAACTTTGCAAAACCGATCATTTGGATCCAATTTTAAATACTTGTGGCATTTAAACCAAGAATTAGAAATTTCGACTAAATATGAAATAGTTTCAGATTTATACCGTTTTTTATTCTCCTGCAAACTTATGAAAAGTGATGTTGCGTTGCTTTATATTTTAGGTGACGATATTGAGGACTTTAGTCGGTAGGACTTTTTTTTTGTTATATTTGGATAAATTAAAATTTTGTATTGAAATCTACAACTAGTTAGGCTATGAAAAAAATGTAGTTTTCTATATTAAGCTACACTGAAAAAAATTGTTGGCTGAAAATTATCAAATCATTGTTAATTACTTAATCTGGCTTCAGCTCGATTTTTACTTGCTCAAGTTGGAGAAAGATATTTTTGTGGCAGAACTGTATTAATCAACATTTTTAAAGGAGACAAGAAAAGTTAAGGAATTATCGGCTGTGGTACATATCATGGCTGTTTCACGTCCACCACAACGATCATCAACACAAATGGCTGCGAACCTAGGTCATAACTAATTGTATACTGTTTTCAAGCAGCAGCGCTCCTACCACCTTAGCTCTTCATTACTGGCTGTCTAGTGTTTAATTTTATTGTACAACTTTCAATTTTATCACTATGTTTTTCTGCTGATTGGAATATATTTTATATTCTCTCACCAACATCTAATTGATTTCCAGTTGAACTTTTGTGTTTGTTGCTATTGCATCAAGTGATAATACCGCTGTCAAGTGCAGAAAGGTAGTCCCACTGTATTCAAGTTTTTCCTCGAATTTTTCCTTTCTATGCTTCTCTCCCTCCAGCAATACCTCTTTCAGGATATCACTTAACATTTTTAAATTTCACTTCCCTGCAGCATTTCTATCTAATATTCTCCTTCATTTGTAACCACATTATACACACAATTACCCACGGAATCACAAACTTATACGTTAGTTAGAAAAGTGTTTCAGCATCAATGTTCCAGTCTAAAAAGTTGACATATCAGCTAAATTTTCAGAGCGCTAGGATTTTCGTTTAAACAAAGGCCTTTTCAGAAATAGTAATCGCAATTTAATTACATTTCTAATTTGTTTAATGAATAGTGGAACTCCCCGAAGTGTCTGTTTATACGGAGGTGATAAAAACTCAAACAACACAGGAAATATTAAATATATTTAGCTAGGGAACAATTGGCTGTTTCGACTCCACCACACTTCTCATCAGAAACATGAGCTTCTCTGTTCAAAGACGGCCACTGATGAGCAGCATCAAAGACCCCTCTATTGGTCTTTGATGTTTTCTTTGTCTTGTTTAATTAATATCAAATACAACAATAATATTATAGTACCAACTTGAGCCCAATAGAGGTAAGACAAAATTATTTGTGAGTAAAACAGCGACAACACAAAATTTTTTTTAGGAAATGGATAAAGATAAATTTAATTCAGGAAAAACAGCTCGGACTTCAAACCAGATGAGATCATTTCAAAAGTATGTAATTTTTTTCAATTCTTTTTTTTTTTTTTTTGTATCACCATGATCTTCTTACCGTGATCATCTTCGGAAGTGACATCACTTTTAGCATCATCCAACGTATCCTCATTTAGACTGGATTCCGGACTTGAAGCGCGCAGCTCGGCACTGCTACTTACACTATGCAATTTATCACAGTTGCCATTCAAATTTTCACTGCAACACTCATGTACTGCCAGTGACAAATTAAAGTTATTATGCTGATGAAGATGATTTAAACCACTATTAAATGAACGCGATTTTGAGAGAATATTTTCAATAGAAAAACTGTTACGATAACGATGGGCCACCGCTGGTGTTTCCATTGTTCTTGAATTTTTTAATTATTTGGCGCCTTTATTTTTTAAACTTTGCGCTTTAGAACCGTTTGTTATTGAAAATCTTTAAGAACTAAATTTTATTATAAATTACAAGAGTACAAGAAGTGTGCATCGCAGAAGATAAGATCTTCTTTAAGAATTTCCACCCATATAACAAACAAACAAAAAAAAACATCCAATAATAAAATGATTTAAATTTAGACAAGAAAGAGACATCACAGGCACAAAATCGTTAGCACGAGCTCTTTCTAACATGGGCTGCCTATTCGAGTACATACAAATAAATGTATTTGCAACATGTGTGAAGTGAACAACAACCCACCCAAACACAGTCATCATGGGCCGATCGGTACGCATTGAAGTAAACAAATATGTGTGTAGCGACTCTAAGAAGACATTAAGCACTTATGAGTGTGTGTGTGTGTGTGTGTGTGTATGTGCTCGTTTTTGTGTGGGGAGGGCGTTGCTTTTCAAATTATGATCCTCTTTGTGTGTGTACGTTCAACCATCTACTACATATGGCGATGGCAGCAAAATATGTTCATAATAATTATATATAATTGAAACTTGATGTCTCTATTAAGAATCATTTAAAGCCACATAAACATCACAATTTTTCAACTAATGAGCGACAAGCAGCTTCATTAAGCAAACAGGCCCACAACAACAACAGCATAAAAAATTGCACCTCGCAGTTCCAAAGTGCTGCTACATACCTACTAAACATACAGATATAACAGGTGGGCCAAAACAAGTCTTCCCATGTTGTTTGGCTTTCAAACTATCGGTTGTGGCTCGCGCAGTGTGTGCCGTTGCTCCATCCTGTTGGAACGACATGTCCTCCAGACCTAATGGGTTAAATTGAGGCAAAAAAAAACTCGGTTAACATGGCCCAATAGCGCATTAGCATTTGACAAGCGGCATCCTCGAAAAAATGGCCCTCCAGCGTGAAGCCCATTTTTCAAAGTGACTGCACCACACAGTCACTTTGAACGGGTGTAATGGCTCAGCGTGCATCACTCTTGGATTGTAGAAGCGATAGTTTTGCTTGTTCAAGTACCGGCTGAGCTGGTAATGAGTCTCATCGCTCATTATAATTCTGCTTGAAAAATCGTCCACTCCTTCATAGACACGATTATTTCGCATTCTTGCAGAATGCTGCACTCCATGGTTTGCTCACTTGTATTCTACAGCTGCCTAGTTTGCAAGTGTAAAAACAGATTTGACATTGGCCGCCATTTGCAAATATGTATATTTAAAAAACTTGATTAATGATAAGAAAAAGTCAAAGGGTGGAAACAAACGAACAATTGGCGGTGATAGTTCTTATATCAAGTATTTTAGCCCCGCAAATACTTTTGTTCAAAATGTTTATAGGTTTAGAGCAATCGGGTCTTGAAGATAGGACATACTGTGTAAATACGTATTTAAGTCCCCGAACTCAAACCACAATTTTTAACAAAGACACATTTTGAAGTTAGCAGAGCACTGTTAACAAGTTAACAGCAGTATTTTGTAACAGATGTCATTTGTGGAGATGACACAAATGTCATCCCCGAGATGCACAACTTGTTTCTACTGTTTGAAAACGGAAATATTTAGAGAAGAAAACTACAAAACGATCTGCATTAGAAGGTTTGTCAAAATTTCCCCGTAAAAGTTGTAATTTGACAAATATTGTATACCAAAGAAATTTTGTTTGTTTGCTCAACAAACGTAAAAAAAATTATTTTGCGGCACTATGACCTTAGTGCTGTTCTTTTATAAACATTGTACGATGAATGTACCTGATTTTTATTTTTTTTTAATAAACCTAAACAATTTTTCAATTTAATATGTCATTACAGAAATGGGTGTTTCGCTTTATTGCACATATGGCTCAATTAAGCGATTTTCGTTTAATTGCGTCGGCGATTCAATTAACCGAGTATTGCTTAATTGAGTTCCCGTTTAATTGCGTCAAAAGTCGTGCATTTTTAGAAACTCGATTAAGCGGAAATAACTGTACTTGAAATTATGATGAAAAAATAAATTCGGAACATTTAAAAAATATATATATGGAACTTGGGTAACAAAATATTTGGAAAAAATTAATACCATCCGCGGAAGCTTTGCCGAGTTTTCTTTTATTTTTAGTAAAGAAAATCAACTGTTTCCTTCTACTCCAAGCTTATGAAATTTTGTAGAACTGATTGCTGAAAATCTTCGTAAACTACAAACTCTGTCCAAATTCAAAATAACTAAATAAAAATCAAATAAAAGTACTTTTTTTTCTTTATACACAAGAATTCACTGAGAAATATTTCACCAAATTTTTCTTGCAACCCATGAAATATAGAATTTTTATTCACTTTTAATAAGCAATTAGAAAAATTAAGTTGTCATTTTGATGTGCGATAATAATGCACTCGACTCGGCAAATTTGATCATTATATTAAATCATTTTGACGCGAAAGTCAAGCATAATGTGACAGCGCCAACAGTATGATTAAAACATAAATATGAGCAATTCATATAATAAAGTCGTATAAAAAACATCAGAAAGTGCAAAAATGCAAATGAAAATGTATGAACACACGTTAAGGAACCGTTTATTCAGACGTGATAAACTGTTAGGGCGCAGTAAAATTAGCGCAAACAAATAAACGAAGGTTGTGTTGAATGTGACAACTTTTAACCGTTAATTATTTTACAGGGCTGGAGTTCGATTTTATTTCCTAAGAATTGAAAAAGATTATTATTTGTAATAGAGTTGTAGTGATCCACATTTTTAGAGAAGATAAGAAAAGTAAAGTGATAAAAAATTGTGATAAAATTTTAGTGATCAACATTTTTAATACAGACAAGAAAAGTAAACTTAAAGACTTATTGGCTGGGGTACATACTATGGCTGTTGCAAGACCACTATAACGCTCATCCGCATCCAAATTGCTTCAAGCCCAAGTCATAACTAATTATATAATGTCTTTTCAGCAGTGCTTAACCGTCCTACTACCTGAGCTCTTCGTTACTAATAATCTTTATTGAATCTATTAAACAACTTTTATTTTTTTTCCACTGTTTTTCTGTTGATTGGAACATATGCTATATTCCAATCATCAACATCCAACTGACTTTGAATTGATTTTTGTATTTGTTACTACAGTCTCTGTGGCAACAGTTTTTATTTGCTTAAAGTATTTCTACCCTAATATTTGGCCTCTAGTATTTACAGTGGCAAATGAAAACCTCCTCTTTCTGCAAAGCACTTAAAAATACTGCGTAACGATTTTATTTATTAATTAGCATTCATAATTTAAAAGGCCATCAGTACACAGAACGAAAATGGCTGAATATAGGCAATAATAAAATGGCCTTTAACAGAAGCGTGAGGAAAAATGTAATGCTAGAATTACATATAAACTCCTATATGGCAGTTTTCGCCCAAAAAAAAAACATGACCACTAATTTTTTGTTGGCCTCTAGTTTTTGCAAATGCACACATATAAATGGAGCAAATACTGTAGCTGTTGTCATACATACATATGCTAATTTTTCTTATTTTTTTGGTCTAAAAAACGTGACCACTAGTTTTTTGTTGTCCCCCAGTTTCGATAAACACAAAGTATAAACAACTAAAATGCAAACACATTGAACTACAAACGAAAATGAAAAGAAAAAATACATCAAAAAACATCAAACCTCAAACTGTTACAATTTATAAGAGAATATTTTAAAGTTATGTTGGCACAAAGAGCCAATATTTTCTTTATCCTATACTCGCTGTCTATTTCAAGTTCTCATACATTGTATTGAATCTAAAATATGTATGTGTGTAAGCATTTTCATTTGAAGTTGCTTGGGAACGTTTGATGATAACGCTAGTATTTCTAGTGATTCTTGCAATCGGTGAAAGCGTGTTTGTTTACTAGTTTATTTAAAAAAATATTTCATGCTTATTAAAGGATTATTTCACAAATTATTAAGATATATTTTTGCCAAATAAGAACTTAAAAAAATAAAAATTATAGCAGCAACCACAAAAATCTCCGGCAAATCAATTGGATGTTAGTGAGGGAATAAAACAAAGTGATAAAATTAAAAGTTGCTCAATAAAATTAAATATAGACAGCTAGTAATGAAGAGTAATAGGATTAGATAATAGGATTAGATAATAATAGATAATTAGTCACAACCTGATGAAAAGCGTGGTGGTGGATGGGAAACAGCCATGATTTTTATTTATTTTATTTTTCCTATCTTTTTTAAAAATCCTGATCATAACAATTTTACCACAGAAAAATCTCTCTCAATTCTGGGGAAAAAGAACCCGATAAAGGAATTAACAATCGTAAAATATTAACCGTCTAATTCATAAAAATTATAACAGGCTTATAAAGCTCTTATTTGACAAATTTGCCATACAAATATGTCAAAAAACAGTCTTATAAGCCTGTTATAATTTTTATGAATTAGACGGTTAGTCTTTTATACAAAAGCAAATTGCATTTATCAAGTTAGATCTAAAACAAACTTCTTTAATAGTTTTCTGTTCATAGTTCTGTTCAGCCTTATAGCTGCCTATATGGTACTCAACTCGTCTGTAGGATGGAAGAAGAGAAAATTGCTTGTTGTTTGAAAATTGTTACAGAAAGTAGAATGTGTGGCAAAGCTGTTGCGATTTATTCAGAATGTCACAAAGTCATGTTTAATGTTGAAAAAAATTAAAACTAAAAGAACATTTACTTATCTAAAATAGATTTTCTTTTAATTTCAAAGTCCTATTTCATTTCATATTTTTGACGATCATCATTGAGCATCACTATCAAGAAAAATATGGTTCATTGAATGTAGCGCTATCGATAATATCGATTGTTTTGCAGCTCTAGAAAAGACAGAAAAGCTGGACATTAACCAATTACAAAAGTTCTTTTTAGACCTAAAATAATCAATTTCTTTAAGTGTATTTAATTTACCTCCACAATCCCACATGAGAGATCCCCAATCACTTTGCTCTTTTCAAAATTTCTTTATCTTTTTCTTCCATTTTTTTTTGAAACTGCATCATAAATAATTAAGACATTTTCATAAATGTTGGCAAAATCTCAAGGAATCTTCTTTATTCTAAAGATCAAGAAAACACTTTTTTTAATGACTTGCGTGTTTTGCGTGGAAAGAATCGAAACTCATAATTATTCTCCATTTTGTGTGCAAGTCAAAACTCGCAAGTGACATTTTCTCCTTCATGTGTCTGCAAGCCATTTACACAACTAAAAAAAAAATAATAACAAAATACGAAATATAAAAAAAATACTATATTACGTATTTCCTAAATTATGTGTTAATAATTTCAGTTTTTAATGAGGCTTGTTTGCTTCATTTATGAGTTGCTTAAATGTTCATTAGTTCAAAAATTTCAAATTCTTTTCGTTTGAATTCTTTTTTAATTTATAAATTTGCCAAAGACGTATTTTCGTGTGATGTTTATTTATTTATATTTTTATTTTTTTATTTTTGCTCAAGTGTCTTGCATTCTCGTTTCAGTGTATGGCCAATTAGTCATTCAATAATTGCTACAGATTGCCAGTATTTGTTATAAAATATAAAAATATACAAATATTGTTTATTATTTGTCTTTTAAAATTGTTTTTAATGTGTATTATTACGGCCAACAGATGAAAATTTTATGTAGTTAATTAATTTTATTTTATTTATGTATGTTAAAATGAAAATGTCCCATTTTGGGGAATTTGGGAAATTAAAAAACAGTTTTAAACGAAAATTTCTGTGAATGTGGAAAGAACTCCTAAAACTTCTCTCGCCGGGCATTTTTCATCATATACTTTTATTGAATAGTCCATTCCCAAGTGAGAAAAAAACTTATTTTACGGAATCTCACCTAATCTTTTTTCAAATCGTTAGTTATTTGAAAAGAAAAAACTGAAAAAAACGGAAAATATATGTTTAAATGAATTATGGTAAAACTATTTTTTTAGAGGGATATTTTTATTCAGATCCCTGGTTTCTGAAAAGAAACCAGGAGAATATTTTTGTTGGTGAAACTTCCTATGAATACGTAGATTTTTTGTGCTCATCAGTCTTGTAATAGAAAACTGCTTAAAAAAACGAATGTGTTATTTAAATTTTTTTCATATTTAAACACTTTATCTCATATTTCTCTATTTAACACCAAGTACTAATTACTCACTAAAATAAACGACCAGACAATTAATTTTGAAACAATATACCGAAAAAGAGTTCAATAGACATTTATATTCCTTCTATGTTAAGAAAAAAAAAAAAAACAGAAAAATAACCTTAAATTCACTGAATCGAATGAAGCAATCACCTTTTCAACCACATACTTAAATATTTAAAAGAGCCACTTGAGATCACATACACCCAGCGAACACAATTAAGGCGGCACATTTTTTCGAAAACAATATTTAAACACCAAACCAAACATTTCTTTTTCTAACATTACGCAACTACAGATGTTTCAAAAAATAAAATTTTCAAACCAAAGAAAAAAAAACGTTTTCCTTTTTTTTTGAAAAAAAAAAAAAAGAAACAATCAGAAAAAACACACTAAGAAATCCACACCAGATTGTCTGCTTTAATTGAATTATACTCGTCTCTAAATGCACATAATTAATGTTAAAAACTTCATCATTTTCTCAGAGCCTCTCACATTCATACATACATATTAGTTTCTCAAGTGAATGCAGGAAAAAAGGGACGACACATTCGTCGTTATTCCATCCACACGAGTCACGTGATTTATTTGATTTTGGTGACAAACACTTGAAATGGTGATGATTTATAATGAAGATACATGCAGGAGTATTAATTATATTTTTGAACTAAATTTCTGACACGGTTTTGCTTCATTTAAACAAAATTCAAATGAAACTTAAAATATGAATTTTTTTCACTCACAAAATTCCAACAGAGCGGTTGGCAGTTTGGGAAAATTTTCCAAAAAAAAAAACAACAAACGATGTGGTTTGGGCAGGTCCTTTTTAAGGATTTCTTTTTATTCGTAGTTGGGGGTAAGCAACAAAAATTTATTCAAATTAGGCTGGCAATATGTTTTGCTGGAATATTATTTTTATCAATATTATAGCAATTCATCCATAATCAACAACAATCGAAATAAAAAAAAATGAAGAGCAGCTAAAAAAAAATTTGCCATCAATCAGAAGTGGTAAAATTTTAGGTTGCAATCATTGAATTATTGTATTTACTCATTTTGTCATTAAGTTAATGAAATCGTTGGTGTTTCAATTCTCATTTGATTTGTAAAGAAAATGGGATATACACAGAAAGAATTATCATCAAAATATATTCAATCAACCACTTGCTTGAAACCATTTTTCTTTCCAACGAATATTTTTATTTTGTCTATCATAAATTATTGTTTGAGGCTACAAAATTGAATTTATTTTTCAATAAATATGTTACAAAATTTGTAGCTGAATTTACGAATTTCATTGTGGGACCTAAATTGAAGAAAAATTCATTTGATTCAGCTAATATCATATGTATGTTTGAATGAAAAAAATAATTTTTTCTGTGGGTGGGATAAAGAGGCTTAGCATCATTAGGCCAGAATTTTAAAGCCTACTTGCAAGTAGCATGTCGAATAATTTCACCGTTTCATGTGAAATGATGCAATCAATTGATTGCACAAGAAAATTTGTAATAAATTGAAGTTTTCAATGTTTTTTATATCAGCTTGTGAATTGAGCTATTCCTTCGCTTGCCAAATTTAATATTTTTCTTACAATATCTCAGGCTTGCAACCACAAATTTATTGTTTACGACCCATGTCTTATTATTCTCTATAAATCCTCATAATCATTAACATTCTTTTGATTTTGTAATCATAAATTAATCTAAAATCAAAACAAAAAAAATCTTCATATTTTCCCCAGAAATCTGAAAACAGCCATAAAAAATTGTCACAGCCAAACAAGAATCAAAAACACCTCCTTTTTTTAATGAAGTATTTTTAAACAAATAAAAAAAGTGTTTTATTTTTACTTCTCAGACTGGAATTCATTTAGTGAATGAAGAATAAACATGTGAATATGCATGAACGCTTCCATTCATGATGCTCTGAAACATCTTTTGATTTCTCAGAAATCAAAAACAGGCCTTCGATTTTGAGAGCGTTTGTTGGTTCTCAGCAGCAGGAAGGAAGGAAGGAAAACCACTAAAAACATTTGTTCCCATTCAGAATGTAAAACTGTTCTTGTTTTGTTTTTGCTTGGAAATTATGAATAATGATGTTACTGCAACACGATCATAAATTACAACCAATTATCAAATTAGATTCATTTAAAAACAAGCATTTAACAAAAAAAAAACCCCCCACTAAAAACATAATTAAGGCATTTAGATATACAGATATGAAAAGTAGTTTTGTAACTGGAACAAAAATTTGTCCAAAAGTGTTTTTTATTTATGATGAAATTCGTTTAAATCAAATTAAAAAACAAATTCAATATAAACTGATAATTAAAATTTTGAAATATGTGTCAAGAAAACTGATTTTTTTTCTGTTTTTCCAGAGCATCATTTAA
Source organism: Sturmia bella (assembly GCA_963662145.1). Classification (NCBI taxonomy): domain Eukaryota; kingdom Metazoa; phylum Arthropoda; class Insecta; order Diptera; family Tachinidae; genus Sturmia; species Sturmia bella. Next base: position 15,208,588 of record OY759172.1, on the reverse strand, counting down.
TATATGTATTTGTCATTCGTTATCTCACTTTAGGATGTCCTTTTTCATAAGGATATTACTGCTTGTTTTTATTAAATCAATTTGTTACCTTTTGTGTATATTCTTTATATCCCTTTTGGTGCAGTTCTAGATCGAGTTTTATTTAATTTCAGTATTTAATAAAAAATTTAATAAAATTTAATTTTATTAAATTTTTTATGGAGGTTTATGGTTCTAATCAGGGACCGTAACTCTTATGACTTTTATCAAAAAAATCAAGAAATAAGAGTTATTTTTGATTTTTATATTTTTAGATCGAAAATAAGAGTTATTTTTGATTTTTATTTTTTTTAATGATATATAAAAGTTATTTTTGATTTTTATATTTTTAAATGACAAATGAAAGTTATTTTCGATTTTTATATCAATAATAAAATTTATTTTTGATTTTTATACTTTTATATCAATAATAAAAATCAATTCAAAATTCGTGACAAAGGTAATATGTCCGCAAAGCTTGTTATAAAATAGACAATTATAAAGAAAAGCGTTTCGATACTTCTGCTAATTTATTGGAATATTGGGAGAGCAAAAAATGTGTGTTTCCATGGCTTCGAAAATTAGCTTTACCTGTTCATTCTGTACCTGCCACTCAAGTCAGTGTAGAAAGGTCATTTTCAGCACTCAGATTAATATTGGGAGATTTGAGATATAATTTATCTGAGTAACATTTAAAATCAATTATGATGGTAAAATTGAACACCTGAAAATGACCTCTTAACACTGACCTGAATGGCAGCTAAAACTTATAAGCTATTTCTATGCATTCATGTTTTTATAGCTGATAATGGATAAGTCACATAATATATTATATTAATATAGAAATTTGAATGAAGCAGCATATCGTAATACATACGGCATCAACAAATAAATAAGAGTTTTGAATTGATTTTTATTATTGATATAAAAAATATAAAAATCAAAAATAACTTTTATTTTTCATTTAAAAATATAAAAATCAAAAATAACTTTTATTTTTCATTCAAAAAAATAAAAATGAAAAATAACTCTTATTTTTGATTGTTAAAATAATAATCAAAAATTTAAAAATCATGCAATATGTTGGATGCATTTCGCTTAAAAATCATGATGGCGTAATTAAAAGTTTTCTACGATGTTCATTTAGGTATGATTTATTTCTTCAAAAATTGAAAAATAACTCTTATTTCCGGTCCCTGGTAATTAAACATAAAATTAAAAGGAATAGTCACGAATGACCAAGGCGAATCCATTACAGGTGCCCGCATACCAATTGGCTTCAACATTTTTCCACGATTTTATCTTCTGAGTTGTCAAAGCTGATAGCAAACGACAACAAAACTTATGACGTCTCGAGAGAAAATGTTGAAGCGAATTGAATTGCGACTACCTGTAATTCATTCGCCTTGCGAATGACAAACATATTGCGGACATGCTTTTAAAATGAAAACCAGAGCCTTAAAGCTGATGTGTTTTTTTACGATAAGTTTTTGCTATCGTAAAAATTTTTTAAATTAAATATTGAAGCAACAAATGATGAATTTCCCAATAAATTTATAAAGCTAATGTTTTTGAATTCCTCTTATCGCTTATAAACCAATAATTAAATTGCATCACTTAACATTTTATTGAATTATTTGATCATGATATTCTGTACTAAAAAGTCTAAAGACTTAAAGTCACGAATGATAACCATAGTGTATACATGATCTTAAAAGAAATTTATTTATATAGAGTTTTTCGCCTACAAAATTCTACAGCGCTCTCACTTAGTAATCTAAGCAACATTGAAATCTCTTTTCCATTTTGCATCCAAAATAAATTCAATTGTTGGCAACAATTTGTGATTATTTAGTTGAACAAAATGCCATCATTAAATCCAAAATTAGCAAATAATGTACACTCTGACCTATTTGGTAATTAATTTAAAACAATTACTCAAATTGCTTGTCATTTGACATCAGACAATGACAATTGTGTTAAGTGTAAATCTTATTCCTTAATGAAAACAAATTCAAGTGAAAATCTCCGCATTACGAAAGAAATAATAAAAACGAATAAATAAAATTTAAAGGAAGATGTAAGAAAAATTATTTCTTTTTTATAACGAATCTCGGCACATTCAAATCGAAAATGAAGTTCTGAAAGATCTTGTAAATAGCGGTAAATTACCACTGGAGACAATCGTTTATCACTACCGCTTAACATGTGTGTGTGTGTGTGTAAGTGTGTGTAAGTGTGTGGTGGCTCCCCTCTTCCATAATGCTTATTTTTCTTTTTTACACTGCGTAGAAACCCACCAAACCAAACCCCCCCCCACCCCTCACGCCCTCCATTACCCAGTAGACAACAATTTTCTTTGTTTTGCGCATTTAGCGCGCTAATTGGTGTTGCTTTACGCCCAAAAGTCTTTTCGAAATGTAGACAACAATTTACATACATGTTGCGGTTTGTTTTAACGCTGCATTCCGTGTGTAATAAAAGAGTTTTTGAAATATCTCAAGACGACTGTATGTATGACTTCGCCCCTCATTTACATCTTATTAGTCGTACGTTTATGGGCATCAAAATACCAGCCAACCCTTACGATGTTGCTGCCGCTTGCAGTAAAGTCTCTCTAGTTGAAGTATGTATTTGTTGCATGTACTCGTACTTGTTGTTTTGGTTGCAATTGCGGTGCGGTTGGTTTGTCTTTGGGGCAATTTGATATCAAACACTTTTACGGACAGATTACAAGTGATAATTGGTGTTGGCAGATTTATGGCTGAAAGTGATGAGCATATGTTTTAATTAATTTCCGAGAATTTTTTTCTGTTTTTTTTGGCAAACAATTTTGTTAAACATTGAGTGTTCAATGAGTGCTGAAAATGTGTAATTTGTTTATATGAGCTTTTAGATTTTTTTTATATAATTGATCCGTATGAGTTGGAAAGTAAAGCAGGATAATGATTCTAAAAAGTGTTTATCTTTACATAAATTTATATAAGAAAAAGTATGAGATATCGTGGACATTTTTTAATCTTCCATACAATGACTTCTGCAGAGGCTGCAGATATGAAAATCCGAAGGATAGTGTTAAACACTTCCTCTGTCGATTTCCGGCTCTCTCTAGCAAGAGAGAAAATTACTAGGGCAGACTGATGCTACAAGGGCTGGGTGGATTCTTTCATCTGTTCATCTGGCTGGTTTAGGGCGGAGCCAATGAAAGTTGTATAAAGTGATTTCCCTACAGCCTTATCGGGTAGCCCAATGGGACCTTTCTAGGAGCCAAGTGGGCCGGTCCCATGAAACATAACATAACATCATCTAAGAATGAGGTGGTACTAGTGGTGTCGATATCAATGATCGCAGAACTCAACGCTCAATAGCCGAGGATGCTGCTTCGTCCGTACTCATGGATGCTATAGATATTGAGGAACTGTTCTTGGAATGAACACCCAGGAATTGAACTTGAACTTATTCGGGTAAATAAAGCGTTTTACAGCGTAGTTCAATGCACATTAAATACAAGTAAAGGATTCGTTGTACTAAACACATTTTTTATGTCTCAAAAGAAGCGCTGAAGTGATTTGGTTTGCAAAAATAAGAGCAACCTCCAATAGGGAGATTTATTTTGGTCCATCTGTACTTCACTCCAACCGATCTCCTCAATATCTATACCATCTATATCCAACCAAAAATGGACTACAACTCTCATTTTTGGGTCGGTTCACTAAAATCTATGGGGCGGTTACTCGGCCATGTGCTGGAGTAAGCGAGCGAATATGCTCATCGCAGACCGTGGAGTATCGTTTGAGTATAGAACAATTAAAACAAACGACAACTTCAAAAGAATTTAAATTAAATCGTTTAATTTAAAAGAATTCATAATATAAAAAAAAGATCCCTCAAATCTAGCATTTGCAGCAACTTACCACGAGACTGAAGTGCATCGCATCTAAAAAAAATAATCAAATTATCTCGGTCTGCTGCCCATACATAATCCATTTACTTAAAATATTTTATTTAATATTCTTCAAACTCATTTTTTATTCCTCTTTTACATTAAATTGATTAAGAATTTATTTCAAAGTATTTTTAAAAATCTCATATTTTATAACCAAAATTATTGTGTTTTGTATCAAATACAAACACCTTAATTCGTTGTTGTTTCATTTAATTAGTTTAATGTTTGTTTTTATTACGGAAAGTATACAACAACATCTGCTTTTGTTTTATTTTGTTTAATGGCTTTTGAAACATTAACAACACAATCCCCGAGTTCTAATAACATAATCATTTAACAACACCAATGTGACATTAAGTGGAAACAAAATTATGATTAATGTCAACTAAAATATGAATCTACACAGGCAAACAAGTCAGTCACGACAGATGAATGATATTTGTATCGCACAATATGTAGTTACGTTGAATAAGAAACTCATAAAACAATGATGTTAAAGTGTGCTAAATGGGGGAAGCAGCAAACAGTGTTCTCAGTTTCTGGGGATTCGTCCCCGAAGAAGGGATTTTTTGCCGCAATTGCTAGCAAGAGTAAAAGTTTTAAAAATGTTCATGCGAAATACTTGATATAAATTCACTGACAGAACAAAAACTAAAACTTAATATTAGGTGCGTTTCTTTACTTTTCCAGCCATATTTATCCAGCAGCTTTGTGATAGAGAGAACTATCAAATTTACGCTCAATTACTCTCAATTATGACAACTTGGAAAAAAAAAATACGGGAACAGTCAAGGCAGCTCGATACCAGGTATCGACAGCTTTTAGCTTGTAGAACTGTCAAAATACACAACACAAACACACCTACGCGCACAAATGGGTGACAGTAATTCAAAATTTCTACCAACAAAATACATGAAGTGTTTGTTGGTGTTGTATATGCTGTGGTTGTGCGACTACCTGGTATCGAGCTGCCTTGAACAAGAGGATTTGATTTGTATTTAATATTTATCGATGTAAAAAATTGTTGGCAAAAATTTGTTAAAAGAACCTTTTTTATAACAATTGGTTTGATAACAAATTTTCTATGAAAAATTTATTGATAAATAATTTCTCGTTTATATACAAAAATATAAAATTAATTGCTTTTCAATAAAATCTTATCAATAATAAAAATTGTTCAAAGACGAACTTAATTATTTATTCGCTATAAGATCCAATTCAAATGTATTATTTTAGGTCTGAAAATATACCTTAACATTTTCTGTCTTTTTGAATATTCAAAAGAACGTATTTATTCAGGTCCAAAAATGAAACTTTTCAGCTGTCTATATGCCGACGACATTTTGTTCATGGGAATTATGGAATAAATAGTTAAGTTTCAAACAAACTTTTAAGAATTTTTCAAGTCTACTGGTGAGTTGATTAGCATCGACGAATTGGCGGCGGCATATAGACAGCTGAAAAAGACAGTAAACTTTTTGAAAAGGTTAATTTTTGGACCTGAATTAATACATTTCAATTGGCTCTTAAAGCAAATAAATAATTAAGTTCATATTTGAATATTCAAAAAAACTTTTACTTTTTGATAATTTCAAGAATACCAGTCGTGGTAGCCAATGGTCACCCGTTGTAGGGAAGTGCTAAGAAAAGTAAAGATGTTGCAAGACATAAAATGTTCTCTGTACACAGAGTTTGTTTGAATATTTCTGATTCTCATTTTGTTCATGAGAATTTTGCAACAAATAGTTGGGCTTCAAATATTCTTTTTAGACTTTTCGAGTCTACTGATGAGTTGATTAGCATAGACGAATTGGCGGCGGAATATAGACACATAAAACATTAGGGGCTATTTTAAAACTTAGAATAATAAAAATTATTTATATTCTGCATAAACTTCTCTATAAAAATTTATTGACAAAAAATTGTTCTTTACTTAATTTCCTTAAAAAAATATCGATAACAAAATATGTTCTATAAAAAACTATCGATAACAAACTTTTCTGAGTTATATTTTATACAAAGTTTATCGATGATTTGATCAATAACTAGGTTCTTTTATGCAAACAAATTTTTAAACGAAATATATGGATGATAAAATAATTTTTAATAAGAAACTTTTTTAATTTAGGTTTAAAAATTAACCTTTTTTAATACATTTCAATTGGCTCTTAAAGCAAATAAATAATTAAGTTCAAATAAGAAACTTTTTTTTATGTAAGCCTTAATGTATTAATTCAGCTCAAAAAATAGAGCTTAGAAATGTTTTCAGTCTTTTTCAGCCGTCTGTATGCCGCCGACATTTCGTTGAGGCTAATCAACTCCTCAGTAGACTCGAAATATCTTAAAAGAATGTTGGAAACCAACTACTTAATTCCCATGAACAAAATGGGAATTAGAAATGTCCAAACAAGCCTCTAATACAGAACGTTTTATATTTTTGAAACATACCATTTTCTGCTAAAGATTTCTGGTGGTAGATAATAATTTTTTTTTTTTTTTATTTTCGTAGCACTAACATAAACTTGTTGCAAATATTCAGACCTTGTCAACAAAATTCACTTTACACTAACAAAAGCATGTGTTAGTTTGTGTGTGTTGTGTGCCCCTACCTGTTAATGAATCTACCTTGGTACGGAATAATTGATGATCATTTTATAAATAAATAATTTTGAAAATCAAAATGACTTTTGGAAATACTTGTATAAATGGTAAAATAATAAAACAATGCAACGTACTTTTGAGGTGGGCAATCGAACCTGTTGGCAAAGGGCTGTTAGTAGGGCACTTTACCAATTTACCCCTCGAGGCGCTCTGTTAAGCATGCAATGCCTGCTTACTCCTAAATTGTTTAATAAAAACATCTGGCATCACTTTCCAAACTGCCACAATTCAACATATTTTTATTCATTTACTTTCTCTTGCATCATTTTCCAACCGCAACGTAAGACCTTTGAAATTCCAGCGTAATAGCGCCGCCTTACATCCTCTAACACACAAATTACACGAGCAACTCAAAGTCATTAAGAGTTAAATACATTTCAAAAAAAAATAAAAATAAAATACCTGCGTGTGTGTGTGTATGTGTGTCTGTCGGTGTGTTGCACATGCAGCACAATAAGGTAAAATGTAAGGAACATAAAAAGAGAGTGCGACTTGGAGTGTGATTAATCTAGTGGAGAAAATCATAAATTAATTTGCGGCCAACACAAATTTGAATAGAAAATAAATACTTAATTTGAATAGAATTGAATTTGATTTGTTTTCCTAAATCAAACAAAAAGAAACGTGCATTTATTAACAGCATTATTTCATATTAGATTATTTATATACAATTTCCTATTTTCATTCGCCTTCTGTTGCTCCATTTGTCCTCCCCCTTCTTCAGGGCCGGTATGAATGTTCCCTTTTTTTGTGTCATAATTAGTTCAATGTGATGTTGTTGTAAGTGTAAATTGTTGGGGAAACATCTCTTAAACTATTTAGGTGTCGCATAATGTCATCATTTAAAATAATTAGCTTTTTTTGTTTGTTGGCGCCAAGCAACAAGATTCTAGAGTTTTGAATGCGAGGAGGAAGTATTTGTGCAGCTTGTGGTTTGTGGGGATTTATTCCTTGTTTTTTTTCTTCTTTTGTTTTCTTGACTCATTTTCCAAGGAAGCAAATGAATTTAAGGTATTTCGAATTGACGACATCAAGTCGCGACTTTATCCTGTTGTATCCTGCTGAATTGTTTTATTAATATCTAGGTAATGTAAAAAGTATTCAGAAAATACATTTCCGAAAGAAAAAATTTAGTTTTATATCGATTATTTGCTTTAAGTAATCTACAGCTGATGCCTGATGTAAAGTTTATATCACTAACGGGGAAATAATTGCACATTCTTTCACTAGGTTAATGAATAGCAACTCGTATCTAGAGATTTATTTTGATTTATGAACTAAATAATTGTTTAAGAATTGTTGAAACTAATCGAACTAAATATAAATAAGTAAATCAATTAAGTTAATTGGATTCTAAGTTGTTTTTTTGTACTCAATTGGCACAGTAAAATGTATAAACTGCGACTAGACTAATTTTTTTAATATTTAATAAATAAGAATTTTAAGTTAGAAATAAATACACAAATGGATTTACATATATATCTCTGGCCTTTTATTTGGCATTCAAAATCTGGTGGAAATTGGGTGCTCCAGCAAATTGCCGCAACAATAACTTTATTCGGTTTTAGCTCGATTTTACTTCCTCAAATTGGTAAAGAGTTTTTACGATCAAAATGCAGTGATCAACATTTCTAAAGAAGACAAGAACGGCGAAGCTGAAGACTGGGTGGCTGGGAAAGATACCACGGCTGTTTCACATCCACTACAACGATCATCAGCTCCCAAATAGGCCTCAAACCCAGATCAAGCAGCAGTGCATATGTATCATTTCGTTAAGTCAATGAAATCGTTCATTGTCTTCTCAATTCTTAAAGATTCCAATGGTAATTGGTCGCTTCATTCTTGTCTTTTAACACCGTTGAGTTATTATCTTTGAGGCTATTTGACAGACCGGACTTATGTAGATATGTGAAAAGTACAAGCAACTGCGTCAACTGCATTGACGAGATAAGCTCAGCTTTGTGGTTCAAAATTTTATGAAAAGAGCGGATGTAACATCATCATATTCCATTATGAGCTCACACATATCTCATTTACATTACCAGCATGTTTTAAAGCAAATTTTCTTCCTAACCTCAAATTTTTCCATGCGTTATTAGCAGACTTTGAACTATTAGAAGTAGTTTTTAGTATGGCAAATTGTTTTAGTTGTTAATAGGCAAAATTTCTTTAAAATATAATAATTATTTACAGTACAAATTTATTAAATGAATTGTTTGTACTCTTTCCAAAATCAAGCATCTGATTATTTAAATATTTCAGACTTTAACGTTTCACAAAATTACTTGATGTTCACAATTAATAAAACAGCAAACTTGCATTAATAATAATATATTGCACACCCTGCTTCGACGAGCGCCATCTAGTGATGAGTAGCGCGGCAACATTCTCCTTTTTCAATCTCATATATTTTGTAATAATAGAGATTATAAAAAAATATCAAAAAAAAGAGGCAAATTCATTACAATCTCACAATAAAATAACTGATAGTTTGAACGGGCAACGAGTATTGCTGTTGGGTAAGGTCAGGGCAAAAGATAGAAATGTGTTTTATTAATTTTTTTTTGTACTATTGTTTTATATTTCATTTGTATGTGTGTATGTACATATTAAACAAACAAACAAACAAGCACAAGCAAGTGGAAGAGTGAGTGACACTGAGTGTGCAGTGCAGAGAGCGAGTGCATCATCATCAGTATTGTTGACAATGCCTGAACATTGAACATTTTCTATTAATAAACAATTAAACAATAAATATAGTATAAATTAATTAATATTAAAAAAATGAAACACACATACATATGCAAAGTGACACAAAAGCATATAAAAAATGAATGCAAATGTGGCCTTGAACTACACAATATTTAATGAAATTAATAAATAATATAAACAATATATATGTAGAGTGTTTTAAGGGTATGTTTATATGCAAATTGGACATTATATGATGTTTCCTTTTCTCTATCTACAGTTCAATCAATTTCATATACACATTTTTTTAACTAAATTATTAAATTTATGCCGTTTTCACTTCTACACAAAATTACGCATTTATTTAGAATTTTTTTTTTTTTTTTTTTTGCCTATTATATCACTTTTAAGATTTTAGTGACACTAAGATCAAAATGAAATTTCACGATTGTTAATAAAACAATACCCTTCAGTATTTTGTTTGCCATACAAACCCTATATATACTATAGGCACTATGCATAATTGATTTCAGTGGTACCCCAGCCAGTAAGTCTTCAACTTTACTTTTCTTGTCTTTGTTTAAAAAATTTTGATCACTTTAATTTTATCACCAAAAAATAAATCTGTCTCAATTTTGAGGAAGTCAAAATCGAACTCAGGCCTGATAAAATTGTTAACAATTGTAAATCATATACATATGTAGTGCGAGTATAAAATTAAAATTAATGCTAGGAAATAAATAATAATGAAATTGCAAATATCTCTCTTAAAATATGCAAATCAAATATATAACAATTGAGGCATTAAAACAGTTATAAAGTTATTTCAAAAATTTAAATGAGTCTTAATCATGATGTGTTAAAATTTGTTATTATAATTTTATAAATATTTTATTTAATTGCTGCAAAAAAAAAACAACTTTATCATGTATTATTAGCAATTTTAATATCAAAATCTATTTATAAGTTAATGCGGAAACTTGATTTTGATATTAAAAATTAATAATTATTAAATTGAATTTGTTTGAATATTTTTTCTTCTCATATTTATTTAATTTTCCAGCGAATTCTAAAGGTTACGCACTTTATTAAATGTGTAATGAATTGGCAATTTTGTTTTCTCTTTAAGTATTCGCTGAAAAAACAAACACTTGAGAAGAAAATATTTAAACAAATAAAATAAAAATGTTCTAGCAAATACATACGTACTCGTATTCGAAACAAAAACTGTTAAACATTTTTATATATTGTCAGGCGTCATAATAGAAATCCGGAATTAGAAGCCGGAAATTATTCAAATGAAATGATAACAGTTGTTTTCTAAGGCTAAATGCAAATTTATTAAATGTATTATATTCTAAGTGGTCATAAACACTGGTGTATTAAAAATGGCAAACAGTGGAACAGCAATCGATTTTGTAGACATGAGAAAAATCTGTAAACGAGCATGCTGAAGCTCTAACTTCTTCATTAAAAATTCTATGCACATGTTTCATATTTCTGCTGAAAGATGTGGACATTTTGAAATTAGCAACAATGTGGAGGAAATAAATCATCAGCTGTCATTAGAATCGTCTGGCAATTATTTCCATTTTATCATTTATTTTGAATTATTTATATGTATATTTATTTTTTATTTAAGATAAAGTGAATTTTTTAATCTACATACAGACGTACTCTGGGTTTAACTTCAAATTTAATAGAAAATTATTTGACAAACATGTCTGTCATAATTTAGTGAAATAATTTGCGGAATTGGGAAGAAAACACAAATTTAAACTAACAACTGAAAAGGGCATACATATGTATGTATAAATATAACTAAAACTTTTATTTGTAGTCTCAAATGGGTATTAAAATTTTCGGGGGGGGTTCTTATATACGGTTCAAAATCATATCGTATAAAAATTTAAAAAAAAATAAAATTATGTTTGTGGGCCTTAAGGTCGTTCTACATTATTGCTGTGCTCTATGTTAATTAAACAAGACAAAGAAGCTGTCAAAGACCTTTAATCTGGGAAACTACTAGCGGTTTCGAAGACGCCACACTTCTCATCAGCATCCGTCGTAGTTCAAGGACAAATGATAGCAAGCAGTGTGGCGGCTTTGAAACAGCTGGTTGTCCCTTAACTAAAGGATTTTTTTGATGTTTTCTTTGTTTTGTTCAAGTTATGTCGATTACAATAATAATAATATACCAGGTGGGCCAAATGAAATCACCCACCCCCTAGGAAATTGCTCTTATTTTTGCAAATGGCTGACAATGCCAAATCCGTTTTTCCATTTTTAAAATAAACGAGCCGCATTTATTTATTTATTCATTATTTATTGATTTATTAATCGTAAATATGCATATGTAGCACTTCAGCAATTTTGTCATTCGTTACTTGTTAGTGTTTTGGTACTCTCAACGATATCTAATCTCATTTCATCTATTCTTATCATATTTATTTATTGTAAATAAGCAATAGCGTGCATAAAACTAGGATTCAAAACATTTTGTCATTCGTTACTTTTGGTATTGCAATATTCTCCCAGATATATAGTTTTTCTTTAATTATTATTACCATATTTCTGTATTAAGTTTATCAGGCTCAAGTTCTTTCTACTTTATCTTTGTGATTGATATTAATTAAATTAGACAAAGAAAACATCAAAGACATTTAGCAGGGTGGACAACTAGTTGTTTCGAAGCCGCCACACTTTCTCGTCAGCACAGAAATAATTATATAAGAAAAAGTTCAAATAATAGAAATTAATTAACTTTATTATTACCATATTTATTTATTGGAAATATTCATATAAAGAATTTTAACAATTTTGTCATTCAATACTTTTTCGTATTACATTTTCAAAGTTATTTCATCTTGTTGCATTTATTTGAATCACAATTATTTATTGGAAGTATACATACACAGAGCGAAAACTACTTAATAGAATCAATAAGATTTTCTCTTTGAAACGTTTTGAGGCCCAGCGAAGATTTTTCTATGGTTATTCCGTGTCAAGAAGATAGCCTAATAAATTCAAGAAGAAAATTTTCGAAAAATCAATAAGATAACCCAATGAAATTAAAAAACCAATATGACATCCTAATAAAATCGTCGAGAAACTCTGTTTAAAAAAATCAATAGGAATACCTCATAAAAACTCTAAAGGCCTATTTCTCACCTGCGAACGTTGTCGTTTGTTCGCACAATTACATTGAAAGCAAAAACAATATTCAATATTTTGTTTTTGATTTCGCAGGTGATAAATAGGCCCTAAGTTTACTTATCTATTTCTATGTCAAGAAGATAGCCTAATAAATTCAAGAAGAAATCCTTTTTGGAAAAATCAATAAGATAACCTAATGAAATTAAGAAGAAAGGCTGCTTAAAAAATTCATATGACATCCTAGTAAAATCGACGGGAAACTCTTTTTTAAGAAATACGTAGGAATACCTCATAAAAGCTCTATTGATTTTTTCAATAAGGTTTTCCCAATTAAAATAATAAGGATTCCTTCTTGAAAAAAAAACCCATAGGGATATCTTATTGATTTTGTTCTATTTTATTAGGTGTTTATTAGCTGCTGTTTTCTCTATGTGCAGAGATTTGGTCATTCATTACATTAAAAAGTAACAGCATTCCCAAAGGTATTTAAGGTCGGCTTTTTAATATAACTCTGTTTAAATATATATAATTTTCGTTTGACCTTATTAATTTATTAAAAAGCTAATTTTTGCAGCTTCAGATCTTTTTATATACAAGGCCTTAACAATGTTATTTATTATTTTATTGTCATTCGTGACTTTTCTTAACATTAAATCCTTAATATTTGCTTATATTCGACCCCTTTATTAAATAATATTATTATATTCTTGAGCTGCAAGTAGTTTTTTTTTTTGCAGATATGTTTTGTATATATTTGAAAATTTTTGGCGATATTTCACTTCTTCAGGAAACCATTCGAAGGAGACTGAAATATTGACAAAAATATACGAATAATTACAAAACATATGCATACAAAAAAGAGCTTCGGCTGCAGAAAATAATAATAGTATTTAAAAAAAAAAAGATTAATTAAAGATTTAATTATAAAAAAAGTCACAAATGACAAACTCAATGCACATTTTGTTGATTGAGCTCTTTTTTGTACGAATCAGAATCGAATGTTTACGGCTATTTATTGACGAGATTTTTTCATTTCATTACTAATATTCGTAATACGATTTCACTGATTCTACTTTTACTCTTGTACTGGTATGCAAATTGATGCTTTTTAGCAGGAACTTGTTGTCTAAGCGAATACCTGCAAAACAAACGTATTGGAAACTTGACAAAGTTATGAGTAAAATAATTTCGACATTTATATTCTATACTGCTTATAACAGACACAAATACAAGAAGATCAACACAATAAAATGCATGCAAATTGAGGCAATTAAAATCGTAATGAACATCTGTTTTAATAAATTCCTTGCTCACAAAAAATGTCTCAAAGATCAGATTAGATGAATGAAATGACAATTTGAACAAAATTTGAATAGCAAATGATCAGAAAATAATAATATATAAATTAAATAAGCGAACATATGTACGTGCCAAAAATTATTTATAATCTGCTAGAATTGCAAAAATATACAAAAATCTCTTTCTGTCTGCTCACTTTTCCATAATTATTAATAAAATGATTTGCTAACTTGTAAAGCTGCACTACTGCTGTACAATGCAATGCAGTGTGTCTAGTTAATTTATTCCAAAGAAGCAAAAATAAAAACAAATACTACAATAATAAATAAAATGAATTTGGAATTGTCGTCATTCAGTCCGTGTTGGCGGCGCATGCGCGTTTGTTTGTGTAGTTCATTGGACATGGCAGGCAGATATTATTTGCAAATTTCCATACAAATTGTTATGTCATCTCGATATAAATTAACAAACAAAATTATTAAGCGCTGCCTTCAAAACGCAATCGCTTTAAACATTCGAATACAAAATAAATTCATACACAGACTAAAAACGGTCGCCTGACTGACTGACTGACTGACAGACTGTTTTGGCTGCTTTTGATTTTTCGTTTGAATCATCATCAGTCAATAAATATCATGCAAATGTTTTTGTGTGAATACAAGTGTGTTCGTGTGTTCGTGCGTGTGTGTGTGTGTGTGTGTGTGTTAGGATTTCTCAAATCCGTTTTTCATGTGGTTTTTGTTAATTAATTATTTTGTCGATGACCTTTATGTGTAAATGACCTTCTGTCGAGAAAGTCCAAATATTGCTTCCAATCAAAATAATTATTTTACAAACAGGTTTCTTTTTTTTAAACACATTTAAATTTTTTCACTTCCCAGAATGTTCTTGTTCTTGTCTTAATTAATAAATTATTAATCTTATGACTTTTGAAACTGATAAAGTCTTGTTTTTTTTTTTTGCAAACCTAAAATAAATCTAAAGCAGGAATAGCCAGCCCATCGATGAAATCATAATTTTTAGGGACTCACAGATTTTGGGAAAATTTCTTTTTTATCTTTGTAATATGCTGAGTTTGTTTGTTGGAAAATATTTTACAAAAAGCAAAAATGTATTATTAAATTGTCTATATGCCGCCAACATTTCGTTGATTTTAATCAACTCATCAGTAGATTGGAAAAATCGTAAACGAATTTCTTCAAAAATTCTCTTGCAACACTTTTGCTTTTCTATACAACGAATTACCATCGGTTACAACGATTTGTATTTTTGTAGCTATCATTGTTTATTCGGCATAAATTTGTCTTATTTATTGAGTTAGATAATTAAAACCCAACTATGTAAATTCAATTCTCTAATTGTCACTTTGTGACAGATGTAATAAAAATAGAATTATAAAAAAAAATATCGGAATAATAAACAAGGTTTAGAGCTTTTGCATTTCCCGCATTTGGCTGTGTCTTTTCTACATCACTCATTTTTCTACATTAACTCATTGAAAATTTTCCCCAAAAAAAAATTAATTTTTTCTTCTTCCAGACTTGAGTCTTTCAAAAGTACTGGCACAATTGTCACGGATGGGAGAGTGGGAAACAACTTACCGATTTTCAATGTTCTGTTCAATTAATAAAACACAACAATTAAGTAATAAAAGAGATGTTTATTGTTTCAAGATCGTTGCTAAACTGACTAATACCCATATCATGTTGTCATGTTGACATCTATGTTCATGGTTGCCATCCATACATAAGTTAATAAAAATGTTGGGTTATAATTAGTTGGTGACACAATTTTACAAAAAAAAAAAACAATTTTTCTTACAAGTCAGTTATAATAATGAAAATTGTTTACCGGTCAGTTTATCGTTCATTTCTATTAAAGCTACCTTTAGCTAACGCTAACCTTATTGCCAGGTCGTAATAATGCACCTAAAAAGACTGTATGCGCCACTTTTTGAAATTTTCCAAAGGTAATGCTGTATACAATTATACATATGCGGTGGCTACACACCTTCACTCGTTATAACAGCAGTGCATTAGATCATCAAAATAGTCACCCGTTGCAGTGCTCTGGTCTATACCTACATACATACGTATATGTGTATGCACTTATGTAGGAATTTTTCAACAATGTGATATTTTATTTTTGTTAATTTTTTTTTTTTTTTGTTAAATTAAATTTTTGGTGCAGAATGATTTTTATCAAATTAGCAAAATGCAAAACAAAAAACATTGTTAAATTGAATCACAAACTGGACGAACAGTTCATTGAACATTGATTTAAACTCAGAAAAGGTTATTGTTCTTTTTTTTTCTCTCTCTCCTTTTGATTACGACCACTGCAAAAAAAAAACTACGCAGCGAAAATTTGCAACATAAATCAAAGACCTCAATTGGGCATAGTAGTACCAAGAGTAAAAGAAAAAGAGAGTGAAGTATTGATTTAAGAAACTGTTAGAAGAAACATTTAATCTCAACGTTTGCCAGCAGCGACTTACTGCCTGTTCCTCCCTGTCGAAGTCGTACGATTTTTCCCATTCTAAGCGAAAGAAAATTGTTTAGGGTTCCTCTGTGACGCTCTTTTATTCGAATCGATCGACAAGTCGATCGATTGAAAACAAGTGTTTTCATGCAAAATCCGATTCCTCTATTTCGATCATGACGTCAGCACTGCGAACACGAATGTCAAAATCAAGCACTTGCTGTTTTGCTATCGAGTGGGTGTTTTTATAGAAAAAATTTTATATTTATTTTTTAAAACACTGGGAAATAAAACTAGAAAATTCACATATTTTTCATTTTTATTTTATTTAGTAAATATATTAAACAATTGCCATATGCATATTTCCTAAACAGTTCACTTGTTCGCTGAATGGCAAAAAATCCTGAGTTTGCCAGAGGAATACCAGTGTTCAGTGCATCAAAGTACTTATGAAATGTTTGTATAACAAACAAATAAAAAAGATTCCTGACGACGCTAACAAATTGTTAGCGAAATATCGATTAATAAAGAAAGAAAAATATAAAGACCTCAAGCTTTAAAAAATAGTGTTGTCAATTCAAAAAAAAAAAATACTATTAAATTTTAAAACACCACACAAACCTTTTCCACACTTTCAAAATGTTTGCTTTTTTAGTTTTTGTTGTATTTACACAAGAACAATTTACTAGTTTTTGCCAATACTTTAATAAAAAATCAACCACAACTTTGATTTGCCGATCTGGTATATCTATAACGTAAATGAAAAAAATTTCATGACGTAAGCGCCCATGCGAACGTAAGCTGTCCAAATAGAGGAACCAAAATTGATTCGAAATCGAGCGACTACATTTCGATCGTTTATATTTTCTTGCATTATTAACGAACAGGCAATTAGTCATTCGATTTTTTTAAGACTAAAAAGCCACAGAAAATCATGATTTCATTTTATTTGCAAATCGTTGACGGCATCACCCTTCTCCTTTACCATCCCTGACTGGAAAAGCAAAAAAGTAGAGGCTGAATCTTCCTTTCCAACCATGGCGCTATCATTAAACATCATTTATATCCTAAATTTGTAATTCATAAGTTAATGCCAGAACTTAAAATGTGCAAAAACAACAACAATTTTGAAAAATTTTTTTTAAAAATTTTAGCTAATGATGTATTAAGCGCTAATCCAATACAAGTGATTGATTAGTACGCCTGCAGGGCGACATCCATTAAGCGAAGGAAAACACCACACTAGTCCAAGGTACCTCGATACCAGGTAGATTTACAAGACCGGCTGCCGACTGCCGACTGCTTTTTGCCTGAAGAACTGTCAAAATACATGACACAAACACATAAACGCGAACAAGTGGATGACAGAACTTGAATATTTCTACCAATAAAATACATGAAGTGCTTGTTATAGTTATGCGACTATTTTGCACTAATGTACCTCCTGCAATTTAAATAACGGCCGACATTAGCATACAAATAAAATCGATCGATTTCGTGTGAAGCTGGCCCATTTTTGACACTATTAAACGAGACGACTAATGTTAGCAGTAACAAACGATTAAAAAAATATGATGTGGCATGAAGGGTTAAGAAACCAATACCACAAAGGCGAATTGCCGGGCGGTCGCGTAACAAGAAATTCTCAAAGCCTGAAATACTCGCACGCAAAGTGCCAGCCAGCATTTTGATGGTGCCCAGTGCCCTTTACAAGTAATTTTTTCTGTGCTTTTAATCTTATTACAAATTTTTTGTGTGAATATTTTGCCACTTCTCAAGTAAAATTTGCTGCCAACTCGGCAGTGGGTCGAAACATGAGGTTTTACACAAAATTAATAAAAAGTAATAGAGCGCGTATCTGTTTTTTCTTTTTTTTTTTTTTTGCTTTAATAATTTTATGCGTCTTTAAGTTCGATTTGCAAACGCAGACAGGTTTTAATTTCGATTCAAACTCAAACATAATAATTTCTTTGTATGTTTGTGTATGTAAAATGAGTAATTGTCACAAAAAAATATAAGCAACAATTTTTTTTTATTTTTGCAAAGTGAATACAATTTTTATTAGATAAAAAAAAATGTGTTTAAATGTTGCTGCTTGTATGTTTGCAAAGGTGTTTAATACCTGTGCAGCGCCACATGTGTTTGTAAATGAATTTTCATGGTTTATTTGTATGTCAAGTGATTTTGTGTTTTTTTTTTTTTTTGCTCAAAACAACTATTTTCGGTTTTTCAAGCCTTGTTCAATAGAGGAGAATGTGCGTATGATGTAAGCTGATATGGTAATTGGTTCATATGGGTTCCACATACACACACACACACACTGTGCACTGTGGAGTCGATTGCAACAAAACAAAACAAAACGGCAGTAAATCTGTTTATGTTTGCTAAACAAAATGGAAGGTATAATTAATTCTATACGAAGAGTAAGAAAAATTTAACATACACAAATATACAACTTATACCTTGCACTATGGGACTAAATACATTTCTTGCCACCATCAAAATATCTAAAGTAAATTTTAATTTTACATTTAGACTATCGCATTTCAAACAACAGATAAATTTTCTAGTAAAATGTCTAATAGTACACGCCCTGGTAAAACCGTCATCGGCGGCGTATGAAACTGATCATACGCCGCCGATAACGGCGGAACATGTAGGCGGAACACGTACCGCCCACCAAAAATATTTCCTATGTATAAGATCGTTAAAATGCAGGGACCGTAACTCTTATGACTTTTATCAAAAAAATCAAGAAATAAGAGTTATTTTTGATTTTTATATTTTTAGATAGAAAATAAGAGTTAGTTTTGATAATTATTTTTTTAAATAAAATATAAAAGTTATTTTTTATTTTTATATTTTTATATCAATAATAAAAATCAATTCAAAATTCGTGACAAAGGTAATATGTCCGCAAAGCTTGTTATAAAATAGACAATTATAAAGAAAAGCGTTTCGATACTTCTGCTAATTTATTGGAATATTGGGAGAGCAAAAAATTTGTGTTTCCATGGCTTCGAAAATTAGCTTTAATTGTTCATTCTGTACCTGCCACTCAAGTCAGTGTAGAAAGGTCATTTTCAGCACTCAGATTAATATTGGGAGATTCAAGATATAATTTATCTGAGGAACATTTAAAATCAATTATGATGGTAAAATTGAACACCTGAAAATGACCTCTTAACACTGACCTGAATGGCAGCTAAAACTTATAAGCTATTTCTATGCATTCGTGTTTTTATAGCTGATAATGGATAAGTCACATAATATATTATATTCATATAGAAATTTGAATGAAGCAGCATATCGTAATACATACGGCATCAACAAATAAATAAGAGTTTTGAATTGATTTTTATTATTGATATAAAAAATATAAAAATCAAAAATAACTTTTATTTTTCATTTAAAAATATAAAAATCAAAAATAACTTTTATTTTTCATTTAAAAATATAAAAATCAAAAATAACTTTTATTTTTCATTAAAAAAAACAAAAAATCAAAAATAACACTTATTTTTGATTGTTAAAACAAAAATCAAAAATTTAAAAATCCTGCAATATGTTGGATGCATTTTGCCTAAAAATCATGATGGTGTAATTAAAAGTGTTCTACGATGTTCATTTATGTATGATTTATTTCTTCAAAAATTTAAAAATAACTCTTATTTCCGGTCCCTGTGAAAATGTCGACGACAAAATATCACTCTCTGTAACCCTGGATTTACACATACGACCACTTACATGGAAATGCGATATACAGTATTTTACATATGTTTTTACATTTTAATAAAAACGGTTTTATGCGGATTCTTTAATTGCAAAGAACGAAAACAAAAAACACACTCAGCTCCTCGCGCATCACTCTTGGATTTTTAGTGCCCCAGAAGCGATAATTTTGCTGGTTCATGTGCCCGCTGAGGTGGAAATGAACCTCATCGTTCATTATGATTTTAATCGAAAAATCGTTCAATTCGCCATATAAACGATTATTATGCGTTCTTGGGGAGTGGCTTTTTCACTTGTACTCTGTCAGCTGTCCCGTTCACAAATGTAAAAACAAATTTGGCATTTTTAAAAATAATAGCAATTTCAAATACAATGATTTCTTTTGGCCCACCTTGTAGGTACATTACATAGAAAAAGTCGAGTTCTTAAATAAAATAAAGTTTAATAATTAATATTCACTTTATAGTCGAACTATGTATATGATTTACAGAGATAATCCTGCTCAATTTTGAGTTAGAAAAAATCGAACTCAAGCCCGATAAAATTATTAACAGTTAATAGAGTTTAAGTTTAGAAAATTTTGTTATAGTCGCTTTTTCAAGCAGCCTTAAAAAAGCACAAACTTTTTTCAATGCGTATGTATGTATATTTCTAACTTTTTGTTTGTTTTTTTGCAAACATGAATATTTTGAAAAAATTTATATATTTAAAACAAACATATTGCTGGGTCACGAATATTTAAATTTCAACAAGCGGCGAAAAAACAAATACTAGTATACATTTTATTTGAGTGGATTTTGTGGAGGATAGTTTTTATTAAACAAGTGTTTTTTTTTTTAATGATACGATGTTGAACATTTATTTATTACATTTTATTCATTTATAAGGTCAGCAAATACATATGTACATACATAGAATATGCTTTACTTTTTTTATTTTTATTTTTCTATTTACGTTTCTATAAACTTTCACAACATTCGAGTAAATCTTTTTTCTTTTTTCCTTCTTTGCTCTTGTAACATAAAAACTCAAATTTTTTATACCAATAAAAGTGAAATAAAAAAGTTTTGTATGATCAATCAATGGAAATATATGTTTCCCTTCTCTATTCTCTATGTTTTGTTTTATTCCTTTTCTTTAATTTAAAGTAATACAATACAAATTTGCAATTTGTATACATACGTGCATGTGTTTGGTATTTGAAAGCAATTTCTTCATTGGTTTTTCATAAATGGCCTAAACTTTATAAAATCTATTTTTTATCTCATCAGTTTTTAGCAATTTTTCACTTGTTGGAAAAGAGAAGAATTTTGTTTTTGTTTGCCACCAGCGCCTGGAAAAAAATTTAAAATAATTTTTTCATGAGCTTGCTGTCAAACATATGTATAAACTTTTCATTTTTTTCCACATTTCCAAGGAAAATATTCATTTTATTTTTTCTAGGCCTAAAGAATACCGTTATTTCATAAAAATGTTTGTGCCTCCACCTTAAAATATGGTTTCATATTTCGCATTATCTACAAAAACAGGCCGCTAATCAAAAATATACATTTTCGAAAAAAGAGAAATTTATGTTCTTGTTCCCACAAAATACATATAGCACATAAAAAATAAAATACAGGGTCCGCCATCTAACGTTTTTTTCAACTAGTGCTTATTGCACTTAGCTCATGTCTGATTTGACAGATAATTAGTTTTGTCCTTCCGCTGAACAAGCGTATACACAATCATACGCTTGAACAACGCTGGGAAATATTGCGACATGACTTTGAAAATCATGGTAATGTTGTAGAATGTGTGCGAAAATTGCGTACGGATTTGGAAGAAGGGAAGCACCGTCAGCTCCCTACGTTCGTTATCTTGTGAAAAAAGTAAAATAAACTGGCATTCTCATCCATAAACCAAAGCGTGAAAAGCCAAAAACCGTGCGCACATCTGAGAATATTGCTGCTGTGGCAGAAAGTGGGCGTGAAGCGCCATCAACATCAATTCAACGTACGTTCTCAACAATTAAACATTTCAGCGACATCATCATTGAGACGAATTTTGCATAAAGGCCTTGGTATGACGCCATACAAAGTCCAATTGTTTCAAAAAAAAAAAAAAAAAAAAAAAAAAAGTTATTTGGCGGACCCTTTACTTTATTTGCATGTTCACAATATGTTTGTCATTCGTGACTTTTTCTTTTTAGTATAAAATAATGCTATCGTTTAACTTTTTCTGCTTGTAAGCGCTCAAGGGCCATGATTACGACTTGATGGTAAAGTTGGCGTTAGCTAAAGGTACATTTAATTGAAGTGAGCAATAAAGTGGACGGTCAGCAATGTTCATTCCTACAACTTACCAATAAGAAAAAATTCGTTTTTGTTAAGTTTTGGCAATATTTTGCAGGAAGCGTTAATGCATGATATCTAAAGTTGTTCAGGGAAATGTTTCCACTTAATTAACCAATTCGGTTTGAAATAGCATAGACACAACTAAATATGGTAAATACAAACGCTAAACCTCCCATTAGTTTACCGGTTGGATTATTATTCCGATAATTTAAGGCTCACTTTTTTTTATTAGAGTGAAGTTGTATTAAATTAAATTTAACTTTAACCACTTAATCTTTCACACCACAGTAATTGAACGATTCGATCAACTGGGTAAACACAGCTGATCAATAAAATTGCTAAACATTAAAGAGGGAATTACTTACGTGTGACTTAAAGCACTTTCGAATAACAACCATCAGTTTTAAAATTTTAGTAGTTTATTTTTTTTTTTTTTATTTATTGTTGTTTTTATTTTATTAACTGAAAGGTGTAGGAAACTTAATTGCTTAAGCTCAACACGTTAATGCAGTATAACAGCACTAAATTAATATTATAAGAGTTTTGAAATTAATGGACATGTTTTTTCCTTCCTTTTTTTAATTTATATAAATTAGCATCTTACTAAGCTGGTGAAAATCAAAATAAAACTAAACATCATTTATTTTTATTTATTTTAAATAGTAAAATTTGAAAACAAATAATTTATTACTTAAAATAATTCAAATGAAATATTTTGCTTTTAATCACTTAATCACTTCACTTTGAGGGAATATGCCATAAAAGTTGTAGAGTTCATTTTTGGCAAAAGTGAAGCAGGTTTACATTAAACAAAAGTGGAAAGCGTTTTTTTTTTTGCCGTCAAAAATTCTCATGCCCATACAATTTGTATGGAGCCTACCGAGACAAAGCGGCGGCAACGCTTGACAGTTGGAATATTAAAATTTGTCAAGGCATGTAATAATATTCTTAGAAGCAATTGTCAGCAAAAAAGATAGATAAATAAATAAAAAAAATAAGAACGTTTTGAAGGTGAAATGCCTTCAGCGTAAAGGCCCAGCGGCAGAAGTCGTTCCACTTTCTATTCTTCTTTAGGTATGGCTGCAAGGCTGCTTAAAAAAGTGGATTTAGCAACACTTTTGAAGACTCTGCATTCATCAGTAACCACGGTATGTCGTAAATATTCAATTACATTTGCAAAATATTTTAGAAATCACAGCAATACCACATAGTACACAGAGATGAAAGAGTGATTTTGGAAAATCACTTAAATCAGCTGATAGAACGGCTATTAAAATGAGATATAGGCTTGTGTTATTCATGAGTCATGAATTAATTCAATCAAGTGATTCCTTCAACTGAACGAATGAATTAATTCTGTATTTATTTACTATACCTTTCTGTTTATTTTCTTTTTGTTTGCATCATGCAACAATATTTTGAATTTAATTTTGGCGATTTCAATTTTATTAAATAAAAATAATTTTATGTTCATTAATTCTCACTTTTAAAAATATTCATATTATTTTTTAACCCCCTTATTTAGAAAAATTATCGCAGGCTTATAAGGCTCTTATTTGACATATTTGTATGGAAAATTTGTCAAATAAGAGTTTAATAAACCTAAAATATTTATTATGAATAATACCCTTACCGTCTAATTCATAAAAATTATAACAGGTTTATAAAGCTCTTATTTGACAGATTTTCCATACAAATATGTCAAATAACAGTCTTATAAGCCTGTAATAATTTTTATGAATTAGGGGGTTAATGTTTTCGTTTTGACGTTGCTCTATTTGTACAAATAATTAATGCCTGTTTTTCAGCAAACTCACCTGGAGTCTGATTCTCAAAAAATAAACTTATTATTATTTTTTAATTTAAAAACAAACTAATTAGATTTTATTAGTGGGTATTTTACTTATAATATAGCACCTGTTGGCTTTAAGAAGCCAAGCCCTTTCCTTCATTCTGAATTATGTGCACCATTCTTTCTCAATGAATGAATGAATGAAAAAATTAATTAATTTACATTAACTTTCTGAAAGAGAACGAACGATTCATTCAAATGAAACATTTTGCCCAATACTATTGTATATTATAGCATTGAAGTGTAAGTAGAGAGCCGTGAGCAAAACAGAGTAAGCAAGTACAACAACCAAAAAGAGCCCTTCGATGTTGACGTATTGTCAACTTCCTAGACGAATTTGTTGTTTTTTGCTATTTCATTGAAATATTGTATACTTTTTTTATCGCATAAAAAAAAGAATAGAAAAAAAGTTTTTTCAATATCGTTTTGAAGTAGCGGCACAAAGTATATAGAGGTGAAAGGCGGCCAAAATGAGATCGCAAATCAGCGTAAACTCTGCTCATCTTGCTTCTGGAAACGCTCTAAAGTTCATAGAAAAATTAAAGAAAAAACGTTTTCACAGTTCTTTTTATCAAATCCCAAAATTTATATGTATATTCAATTAATTTATATATTCAATTAATTGGATTAATCCAAAATTTGTATAAGTATTTCATGAAACGATCATTAATAAAAATGTAGTGAAATAGAATTATTTGATTCCATGAATATCAACGTTGGTGGAAAATTAATTTATTATTTCATTGAATTAGTTATTAGTCCATGTATTTACGCCAAAAAAGTTGTCAGTCTTACGACATTTTGCACATACCCCATCATTGCACTGTGAATCATCTTACAAGATGGCGGTCAAAAACCACTTTTAATTATTGAAAGTTTAATAAAAAGTTGATAAAAAAAAATTTGTCCCAACTGTTCGTCGATTCCGCAGAAAATTGTTAGTCGGTTTCGCCATCTGCTGGCGCCATCTATTATTGTTTACTTTATTTATTTTCAACTGAGCATTTTTGCCCACTTCTATTTGCTCAACACTGTTTCAGTGCAAATGAGGAAAACTGAGGCAAAGTGCAAATACTTACATTTTGTTGTTGTGTGAAGAAGAAAAGCGGAGCATTTTTGCTCACATTTGTTTCGTTTGCACTACCACCAACATCGTGAAAACCGTCGTTAATTTAAAGAACTTGTAATACCAAATCAAGGCAGCTCGATAACAGGTAGCCCAGCTGATTACTGCTTTTAGCTTGTAGAACTGTCAAAATACACAACACACACACACACACACCTACGCGAACAAAGTAGTTCAAGATTTCTACCAACCCGATATACATATGAAGTATTTGTTGGTGTTGTGTTTGTTGTAGTTATGCGACTACCTGATATTGAGTTGCCTTGTACCAAATGAAAAATTTGTTGTATTAATTTGATGTTGCACTAATTAGCAATTCTAATTAAATTTTCAATTGAAGTTTTAATTGCATCAAATAAATTTTAAGTTGTTAATTACTTTATGAGGCTTTAGCACCATTTCATTTCCTCAGAAGTGAGAGAAATTTTTTTGTTTCCAACTGGTAATGATCAATATCTCTAAAGAGGACACGAAAAGTAAAATCAATCAATTAAATTTTTAATTCAATCGATAAAAAAGATTATTTATTAAAGTTTTTCTGTATATGTTTGTGTTAGTTTATTGTTTATTTAAATAGGTAATCAAAAAATTAATTATTTACTCCAGTATTCATAGTAATTAAAATGTTGCTGAGACGCATTTTATTTTTCATGTTTCAGTTTCATAAAAACAAACCAATTAGAAATTTGCAGTGATAAATAATAAAAACAATTAAAAAAAATATATGTGTGTAATATACATGTGTGTGTAACAAAATAGTACTTACATCAAACTTATTAATTTAATTATTGAATTTATCCATTTATCAATATATTTATTTATTAATACATTTATTTATTTATATATTCATTTAACATATCTTAGAAGTTTATCAGAAGTTTTTTTATATTTTTTATGAAAACAAATTTGTTTGCAAGTGCGTCATTAGAGTTAAAAATTTGTTTGTATCAATTAGTAATTTATCTGGCTGGGCACCCGGAATGGGGTCTTTCTTACTAAATCTTTGATTTATAAATATTTAAAAAGTTGTGTTTGATTTCGATTTTTTTATTTAATAAATCATATGCTGGAATCAACGAGATATATTTAGTTGAACATAAAAAAATTGCATAAAGTTAATTTACGAAGAAAACCCCATATTGAGAATTTATAACAAAAGGCTCTAATTCTCTGTTCTTCTGTTGCACAGTTTCCAAATGAATTTACACTGACAGAATTTTGTTAGGAAATCCAATGAACTATGACATTAATTAATTTTTAACCAATATTCAAAATCATTGAATCAATGAATTCTGTTGCAATAAATTTATGTTAATGATCGATTCATTAAATAAATGAATTTTTGTCACTAAGCTAAGGAATGGCTTCATTGGTTTAATGCTAAAAAGTCAAAGTACTACTAGCAAGTAGTACTTACTTATGTTAAATTACTTTACCATAATATCCAATTTTCTCTACAAATCAAGTCAGAATAGAAAAGTTAATGAACGATTTTATTGACTTAATGAAACTGTTTGTTGCATTGGTTTAATGCAATTTTCTCATAAATCCAATGATATATTTTATTCAAATTAAGAAAACCAATGAAATTTTGAAAACCAAATACTTTATATGCAAATAAAGCTGACAACCTTCCTTCATCCTCAATTTTTTTCTATTATTTTATTTAAGACACAAGCATTTTTTTTTTTTTCTTTATTAAGTGCCACTTATAACCTGCTTTTAATAACTTTAATTAATGGAGTTAATGTTTATGTATACATACATCACTCCTTTAGCTTATAAAGTGTTTTCAATATTTTCAATTCAAAGCTGAAATATAAAGTTTGTCCAAAGTAAACATAAATAACTCAACTGTTTTATTGACGCAACTAAAATAAATAAATTTGCTTGCAAAAACAACTTGATCTGCTGAAAAAGGACTTTCGCCAGACATTTTTTGGGGGTTGGCGTAGCGAGGCTGTAAAACTGTTTTACTCTTTTTAAAAATAAACAATTGCTTGCGAAAACAACTTGAACTGTTCCTAAGGGACATTCGCCAAACACTCTTAATTGTTTTACTCTTTTTCAAAATAAACAGTTCAATTTATTTTATTTCATAATTTTTTTTTTTATTATAATCACATTTCTTTATTTATTTACTTATTCATTTTCCACAAATTGTTAGTATAATTAATTTTAAAAAAATAATAATAACATGTCTTTAATGCAATAGTTACTTAAGCAACAGGGGTGGCTTAAAAAATATTTCATACCGTTAACAAGAGGATGGTATTTTTATTACTCAATTTTTCTCCCAATACTTTTGTTCTCA
The DNA here is from genome assembly GCA_963662145.1 of Sturmia bella. Classification (NCBI taxonomy): domain Eukaryota; kingdom Metazoa; phylum Arthropoda; class Insecta; order Diptera; family Tachinidae; genus Sturmia; species Sturmia bella. The sequence continues at coordinate 15,180,976 of OY759172.1, read as the reverse complement.
CCAATACTTTTACTCTTGCGTTTCAGCCACTTAAGCTAACATTGTTGTTGTTATAATATTACAACGGTACGCTGTGTAACCGTGACATTTGAAGACAAGCTGCAAGTGTTGCCAGTGAATGTATTTATTAAAAAAAAAACCAAAATTAAAAATTATGTCAACTGATGATTATTTATTGGGCTATTAGTACGATTTTACTTCCTTCAAATTGAGTAAGATTTGTTTAGCGGTAGAATTTTAACTCCAAAAAAAAATTCTCTCTCTATTTAGAGGAAGTAAAATCGAACTGTTAGCACTCTATCAATTGTAAATTATTAAATCTTTGATTATAAAGTAAAATTAATGTTTAGATATTATGTCGCTCAATTTATTTGGGCCCTTAAGGCACGAAATGCCAATTAATGAACATTTATTTTTAATGATCAATTAGACAGTATTTTTTCTTAAATATTTACGTTTTATAACTAAATTTTCAAACAATAAAATAAAAACCCTTTTCGGTATTCAAAAAAAAAAAAAATAAAATCTTGTTGATATACATTTTAGAACAAAATTTTTTCGTTTAAAATTTGTTCTAAAAACTATTTCAGCAACATTTTATTGCTTTACGAATATCGCTGTAAGTTTTTTATTTCAATATTAACGTTTAAGACAAAAACAAACAAAAAAGAAGATAAAACAATAAAAAGCCCACTATTTAAAACAATAAATAATACAAATAGTTGCCTAAAATGCAAAATGATCTAAGCAGAAAAAAAATTTTACTTTTCTTTACTTAATTGATATTGATTAAAAAGTGACAAACTAAGGGTTGAACTTGACCCTGAAAAAGTAATTTAATATAAATGTATTATAACAGTTTTTTCTATATATTTATATGGGCATTACCACGTTTCACTTAAAAAAATATGGAACTATTAAAATCTTCACTGATGTTTTAAGCATTCTGCATTTTAGGCACTGACATTTATGTATGTATACAAAAATATATGTAGGTAAGAAGTATTTTTTTATTTTCAATAACGCAAGATAATAATTGAAATGAAGCTTAACAACTAAACACTGCAATTTTCTATTGAAATAACAACAAAAAACAATATCAAAAATAAAAATAAAACACTTTTACTTATTTGCTTTTCCAGGCAAACCAAAAACAGTCTATTGGCTAAAAAACATTCAAACAAATAATTTAAGAAAGGATTACATGCTGCCTTCTCAGTTGCCAAATAAACTATTGCACAAAATTTGTACACATCGCAGTGTGACAAATAAAAAAGTTTGATTAAATGAACACACACAAAAACGATCTCTGGAATCGCGAGTGTAGATTCTTTGCCCGTATAGGTATATGTATATATATATATATATATATATATATGTGTGTGTGTGTGTGTGTGTGTGTGTGTGTGTGTGTGTGTGTGTGTAATATTGTTGAAGAGCTGGTAGGGATTGGATTATTAGGATGGGAGCGGATTGTTGTTTTCCACACACATTGCAGTGCAAGTACTTTAACTTGCTAGCATTCCAATTATTGGTGTGGAAGGGAGTTGAATGGTTGAGGGAGGTAAGGGAATGGGGATGGTTACGGGAATGGGTACACCCTACATATGGTCGCTTGACACCATCACAAGCTCTTGCTTGCCTGGAAAGCCAAATTATAAAAGTATTTAAGAAAAACATTAGATGTAACAAAAAATATTTATATTAGATAGCTTTTTATGTAATCTTGAGGTTTCTTTTATAACATCAGTGGGTTTTGGGGATTAACAGCCATTTTGTTTTTTTTTTTTAGAAAAAAAAAATATAAACCCTGCTTGTAGATTGGCAATGAATTTTACAAATACTTTTTATTCGTAAATGAACACTTTTATTTACCTAAAATATCTTACCATTAAGCTTACTTAAATTGCCTGCTTTCCAGTGCTAAACTGGGTTAATAGCGTGCTCTATTTTACGGGCTCTAGAACCAAATCCCTTGCTGCCATCAGGTCCTATGGGAGTGCGTACTAAATGTTCGGCTGCACGCTGGGCAAAAGAACCGGAACGAGAACGCGGTGAACCGTCTAGGAAACTATTGGTACGCGATCTGGGCTGACCATCATAATCGTTTAAGCCATGCTTGTAGTTGTTGAGAAAACTGCTAGTGCGCGAGCGTGGCGAGCCTTCATATTCGGAACCAAACGAAAAGCGCCTATCGTAACCAGAATCGGTAGATATGCGTCGGCCGTTTATGTACTGGGCATTGTCATACGCAGCCAACTTGCTGCTGATGTTGTTGTTGTTGAAATTGTTGGAGTAACGACGGGGGAACACGATGTAGCCTCCACCGCCACCGCCCACCTGGGGATCATCGTACGGCAAACCAGTTTGAGTTTCCAACGATTGCTTGCGCTCAAAGTTAAAATCGTTGGAGGCACGACGATGGAAATTGTTTCCCATGTCACTGCCAGTGGAAAAGGTTCTCTCGAACTGCATGGAGCCGTTGGAGTAACGTCTCTCGCCATTGCTGCCAATGGAGCCCTGCGAAGATTTGCGATACACCTCAGCAGGTCCAAAATCAGAAATACGTCTTGAACAGGGACAGTTTTCCGAACAATTTGAATCACGTCTTTGCGGCAAACCATCCGAGCAATTGGAAGATCTGCGGGTGCCATCATTGTAGCCCTCTTGCGAACAGTTCGAAAGACGTCTCTGTAGAGTGTGAGAGTTGCCAGCTGAGCCTGCGTTTATTGCAACAGCTTTTGTGTTGACAAGAGCCGAGTCAATAGAACTGGAATTGGTATTATTGTTGTTGCTGTTATTGATGGTATGGGCCGACATGGTAGAAGTGTTGCTATAACGACGTGGCGTAAAATTGAAATAATTATTGGCCGTGCTGGGAGAAGCGGGCGTCTGACAGTTTAAATCTTGCGAAATACTGCCTCTAGGTTGATAATAACTTGACGCATGTGGATTATGTGTGGTGTGTTGTGGTTGTTGCTGATGTGCATGAGACTGCTGATGCTGATGACGGTGATCGGCCACAAAGCTGCCCCGGTGGGCGTTGCCATAATTATGGGGATTACTCTGATAGTGTTGAGTGCTGGCGTTGGGTCCATGTGTTTGATGACTATCATTGTTATAAATTCTGGCCGCAAAATCGGAATTATTACGTTTCAGTCTATAACGTAAGTCCACTTCTTGTGCCGGCACCCCGCTGAAACTGCCACCTCTGGTACGCTCATAGCTGTGATCATTGTAGTAGCGATAATTCTCCACCATGCGCACCACAGGCGCTGATACTTGTATCACCGCCTTTTTGCCGGTCTTCTTTTTGGGTGCCACCATCTCGTAAACCCTAAAAGGACCCTCTAAATTACGGGCCTCACGGGCTGAAGACGATTCCAAATACTCCACTAAAGCACATTCTTTTTGCTGCATTTCAGGATATTTATTCATAAATTGGCGCACATCCACGGGTATGGCCATGCCAGGCTTCAAAATGCGTATCAAAGCAATTTCACCACATTTAGAGAAAATATCGGACACTTTTTCAATGCTTAGCTTGTCCAAAGGTAAATCACAGGCCACCACCGTGCGTGAGGGCATAGTTTCGTCAAAGTTGGGCAACGGTTCGATACGTCTAACTTTGGTGCCCACATCGTTGAGCTCTATTTTATGAGACTTGCGGCGCACCGCATTGCCCACCACCTTCCAGTCCTTGGTGAGTTGGCGCACCCGCTTAAAACTCGACACCAATTTCAGACTCACAAAGCCCTCCTTGTTGCGTTTGACATGCTTCAGCAGGAAGGCATCTTTCAGTATGCTTTCATTGGAGAAATAAAACTCCACAGCATCGGTTATTTCGGCAGCAAACTCTTCGGAGGGTATGAGAGCGGGATCTAAGTTGTCAATCTCATTCACCAGGGCCTTGTCACCGGAGGCAGTGGTTGCCAAGGATTTCACCGAATTGGCGGTTTCGGGCAAGGGCTCGGATTTTTTCATAGACAGGAAAGAGCGGTGGACCCGTTTTTGTTCTGCGGCAGGGCCTGGGACAGGGCCACTACTATTTGCTGGCTCCTCAGGTTTTTGTATGAGTTCAGCTTCCCGACTGGGATAATCGTATTTGAAATTGGGATGTAGGTATATATTATCCAAAATGGGATGGGCTTGTTTGCGGAATTTTTCCAAATTAGCTTCACTTAAAACTGCTGCCGCTGCCGCGTTGCTGCCAATAACTTTATCTGGTTGAGAACTGTCCAGGGAGAGTGGACTGGGTAGGCTGGAGTTGTTTGGGGGTCTCAAATCAATGTCATGCAAAACATGATTGTCCACAGCCAACGGTTTCAACTCATCATCTTCTTCGGACTCTTCAGAACCCTCGATGGACGAACCCATGCCCACATCAATCTTCTCATCTGTATTCTCAGTGGAAGGAGAGTTGCGAGGAGGCGGCGGCGACATGGCAGCAGGCGCTGAGGCTGCCGGTATATTGTCCAGCGAGTCACAGCTATCTTGGGATACATAATCCTCACCATTGTGACTGCTGCTGCCACTGTAAATGTTAGTCAAACCTTCATCACTGTCAAATTGCGAATCTACAGATTGCTCTTGAGAAGACATGCGCTGCAATAAGGCCTGGGCAGACTTCTTGGCATGAAAGCGCAACAGTTTGGAGGGCAAAGAAGATGACAAGGGCACCACTGCTTTAGCGGAATGCTCGGGCGAGCAACAACTAGATGTTGCACTGCAACAAGGCTGCTCCTCCAGAGTAGTTGCCGCTTCGGTTAAAGAGGGATTTTTCATTAATGGCACAGCCTTGAGGCTATCGGGTTCAAAAGATTTGGTTTGTTGGGTGGTGGTAGTGGTAACAGTTTGCTCCGTTTGTACAGTGGTTACCAAAAATGTATGGCCATTTTTTATTTGTTGACTACGTACCTCGCAAGTGTGGTCGGGCCTCAAGTCGATCACCTCTTCCGGTTGAGGCATAACGGAATCGGAGGGTTCACTCATCTTTTATTTATTTTCTTGTTTCTTATTATTTAATGTAAAACGTTTCTATGAGAAACAATTGGTTTTCTTCTGGCAGATTTCTAAGAAAAAAAAAAAAAACTTTTTTAATATCTTTTATTTCGCAAAAGTTTCAAATTACTGTAATTTATACATGTATATTTTTTTATATCTTGATGTGGCTTTTCTGTTAACTTGAACTTCAATTGTCGGCTTAAGCGTGCTAAGAAAACGTTGAGTTGAACAAAAGTCAGTTGGGCTGATGAGTTTTCATATAAAAAGCTGAGTTTAGCTTTATTGTAAATTTGGTAATATGAAACTTTAAAGCTTTTTGTAGACAATTTAACAGCTACACAGTCTCTTATTTGAAGTTTTTCTTTTGTTGTTGTTTGGTTTTTCTGTATTTTTTCTTGTTTTGCATCAAACCACCAGAAAAGAGTTTCTGTTTCTTAACTTTCACTTTCTTTAAGTCTAATAATTTTTATAACTTCATCGTACTGTTGCTGTTCATTTCTATGCTATTGGTGTGGTTGTTGTTGTTGCAATCGTGCTTGCTTTGTTTTCAAGGTCGTTGGTTTAACGGTATTAATATTTCTATTTTAATCATGTTTGTACATGCTCTCTTTTGTTGTTGTATTATTTAAAGCATCAGTTTGTATATTTTTGCAGGGTTTCTTATTCCATAATGAAAAAACGAAAATAAAAAATGAATAGTTATTAAAAATTGGTCATTGAACGTTTGTTTATAATGTTGTTTCTTTTTGTGGCTTTTATAAGATTTTAAAATCTATTTTTTTATTTTTATTTTAATTTCGCTTTTTTCTTGTTTTTTGTTCACCATTTAAAGATGTTGTAATAGCGCTCTTAAAGTTTTAATATTTATGGCTTTTGTTCCAATATTCAACGTAGTGTTCAAAAAAAAATGAAGTGAACGTGCTTGAAATTGCAACTGGTTAAAACATGTTTGAAGAGACCCCAACAAAATTTTATTATTGTTAATATTTATTTATTTATTTAAGCCAGCAAATAAGCAACATTTTAAGTTTTTCCTTTTTTTTTTTTTGTCTTTACTTGCATAGATAATTAAGTAGGTTTAGTATTTAGGGCACTTCTTTGAACACACACAAAAAAAGCAAAGACTCACTTATTCATTTATCCACCATTTATTAGATAATCAATTGTAAATTAATTAATGCCAAATTCAAGCCATCACTTTTAATGAAAAATAATTTAACACGCACTCATTAAATAACTTAATTAAAATGTTTATCACGTTTTTTAATACAATCGTTTATGTTTTGTCTTTAAACGGCATTTAACAATAAGGTATTCATTCTAAAATTAATAAAATAAAAATATAGAAAAATATTACAAAAAATTTAATTTACAAAAATTAAGTTTCAAAAATTCCTCTAACAATTTAATTTTTCAACCATTAATATAAATTTCTAACAAATTAATTTTTATTTTTTTTTTTTTTTTAGCCGTTACAAAAGTAAATATGTATTTTTTTGTTTGTTTTTCTTGTTTAGTTTAATGTAAATAACAAGAGAGTTCATGCAACGCTGCAACACGGAGATAGACTGAAATTGCAAATATATTTGAGGTCGGTTAAATACCCTCTGCTGCTTTTGCTGGTTCGTTTGTATGCCTGTGTAAACGTGTAAGTGATTCAGTTTTTTATTTTTTATACATACATATTTTTCATATCGGTTTTGTGAGCAAAAATTTTGTTTTTGTTTAATGCGTTCGCCTTTTTGGTTAAATTGTGTCGGTTTCCTTCGTTGTGATAAGCGTCTGGGTGACTTAAAGTCTTGTAATGATTTAAAGGTTGCCAGACACGAAATCGTTGCGGTACATCAGTTCATGAAAATGGGGTAAAATTCATTTAACATAATAGCAAAAAAAAAAAAAAGAATTATTTTAATATAGTTTTTATTATTTTAACTGCCGGTTTTGCTAAGTGGTGCACAAATTTTGTTTCAGAATTTAACTTAATAGTTCGAGTTTGATGTCACTTTTTGTTTTTTTTTAATGCTTAATAAATTCAATATTTCGATACCTCAATGAAGATACCCTTCAGAAATTTTTTTAGGTTTGATGTTTTTTCAAAAAATAAATTGTTAAAATATTAAACAAGAAACGTCGAAAATTTAGCATCAAGAATATATCAAATTTGTATCGTGAATTTGTGTTGGAAACAAAAAGAAGTATTCATAGTTTGGTATTATTTTGAATACAAATTCAAGACTTTAAGAAATACATATATAGTTAGCCTCGAAAGACCCTAATTCGCATTTCTTTCAATCTGGGGTTTTTCGCATATTTTGACTAATTGAAGGATCTTATTACAGTAGACGTCCAATAGTACGAATTATATCATGTCAGGCCTTTTTGTAGTGTTGGAAAATTAGCATTATTGAAGTAAAGCCTTTTCCCTTTTTAGTTATAAATATAACATAATGAAATTGCTTCAAAGCCAGTTCGTAACTAATTGTATGCTGTATTTAAATAGTAGCGCTTAGCTACCCCACTACCTAAGCTCTTCATTGCTGACTGTCTATATTTAAACTATTGATCAACTTCATTGGAATATATTTAATAGTGAAGATATTAATCTTGCTATTTTGGGAATAAATAATGCTCCTGAAGATGATCTTAAAATCATATCTGTACATGTGATAGTTTTCTTTCAAAAATCATTCAAATATCATTTAAATCTTTATAAAATAAAAAAAAAATTGCATGATTCTAAACGGAACTGTTAAATCTATTAATATTTGCAGGTGAACTTTTTATAATTTTATAATTTATAATTATTAATTGGACTTTAAGTTCGGCTTTTACTTCCTCTAAATTGAGAAAGATTTTTGTAGTAAGATTGTGGTGATTAACATTATTAAAGAAGATTAGAAAAGTGAAGTTGAAGACTTATTAGCTAGAGAAAATTTGATATTAATATTTTTTCTATAGTTTTTTGTTTAATGGAAACACAAAAGTATTTTAAGCAACATTGACATCAATTATTTATCTTTTTATACCTAATATATATTACGTTGCACCAATTCCTCCATTAATAAATAAATAATATGTTTATATTATACTATTACGAGAGTTTTCAAGCAACTGAATATTTCGAAGCCGTTACACTTCCCTTCCACACCGAAATGAAATTTAATCGATCTAAAATTCATATTTCAGCTGCCCAAATTTGCTCAATTTTAACTCTTTTTGTTCTCAGTCGATATTAACTAAAGTCACCACTTGATTTGTCTGTTTTGCATGATATTCTCATCTCATAAGACTGGTTGAGGGTTTTACTTTAATCAGCATTGGCCAACCCAATTAGTTGTAGAAAAAAAATAGTTAGCTTAGCTAATATAGATTAATTGAAAAAGAAAATTGAATAAACTTTGGCAAATAAAATGTGAATTTTCGATGAAATGTTCATTTCGGTGTTGATGACCAGTGTAGCGGCCTCGATACTTGTCTAGTTGTCGAACGTGTTTTTGTGCCCTTGATTAATATTAATATTTATATTAACAAGCATAAGTTTATAAAATTTATAAATATAAGAACTTATTACAGAGAAGAAGGTGTAAATAAAAATTTAAAAAAAATACTCAGGGTTATTCGAGAATTTTCCCTTGAATTCTTTGTCGTCGAATGTTTATTTTCGAAATCTTGACGACAATAGATTCTAAAATATGAGCGAATTATCGAGCCTTGTGTTACCGCTAGTAAAACATATGATCAATGCTGCTCATATTTTTTACGCCGCTAGTTAATATAGCATATAAAGTAAATGTTAAATATGAACTAAATAAATAAAATAGTTAAAATGGATTCATTAGCATTTTTATCAATGAAATAACCAAAAAACACACAATACTCATTAAAAGAGTGAGAAGATAAAAAACTGATTACGTTTGTTACGGCAACACTTGCTAGTTAGAGCTGCATATGTTTTATACCCAGAAATAAACATTTTATTGTGCCCTTTTTTAATAAATTCGTATTTAATTATATTTATAGCAAAAACTGGAATTTTTGTTTTTGGTCATTATGCCGTAAAATTGATGTTGAAAGAGAATTGCATTTGAGGCAGTGACAAAGTAATTTAGAATACATACGATGTGAAAGGAAACATCTATTTTGAACGCACTCGCATTTCTAATGAACATAAATATAAGCAAAATATGAAAAGAGCACGTATTTGTGGTAAAATTTATTCCTCGAATAGAGGCGATTATTAAATTTCTACCAACAAACAAGCGAATTGAAAAAAATATTTTAGTGATTTTCTTTTTACATCAGTCTGGCCACTCTCAGCAAAGGTTTGTTGTATTTTTTTTAATTTCAATCGCAAATTAACTGCAGGCATGTGTGCGTGTGTGTGCTGACGTTACATTTAGTATACGACACCGCACACAATCGTTAAGTAAAAGCGACAACGAATTTTAGTTGTTGACTTTTAACTCTCTCTCGCTCTCTCTCTGTCTATTGCTCATTTAGTGCAGTATTTTCTCGCCAATTCTTTTTGTTTGACAGTGGTAGAGTGCAAAATTTGTTTTACATGTGTGTATATCAAAATCACTTCCGTTTTTTTTTTTTTTTTGTTGTTAATCAAAAAGAAATACATTTCTTCTCACATTGACTAGATAAATCATGATCTTGCTTAGATTTCATTGGCAGTGCATGTGTGTGCGTGGAATTCAGTACAAAAAGAATACAAGGGAGGTGTGGAACTCAAAAAGAAAGGATCGTTTTTAGGAAATTCCATAGGAAATAAATTATTTGAGTGTTTTGAAAATTGTTGTGTGTATGTTTGTGTATTTTAAAGTTTCCATACATTTTTAGAAAACTGGATGAGGCGCAAGATTAAAATTAAACACAATGTATGTATCAAGTATCAAGGCTTTTGTTTAGACAAACATATTGGTTTTACAAACTTGTTTAATGAATTTAAAATTTTTTTTTTTTTTTTAATGCATTCATTATTCATATGCATGTAATTTGTGTAAAGCAAATATTTTTAAAATAAACTAGTTTATTATATCAAAATTATTTAGCAGAACACTTCAAATTTAATTTTTTTTGTTGTAAGCTTACAATTGTTAACTAATTTTTCTTGATTCGATTTTACTTGCTTGGAAATGAGAAAGGTTTTGATGTGGTAAAATCGTAGTGATTAACATTTTTAAGGCAGACAAGACAAGTAAAGCTGAATATTGTATATTGGCTGTTTCATGTCCACCACGACAATCATCAGCAGCTAAATTGCTTGTCTTTCTTTTTAGCAGGCTAATAAAAGTAAACTGTTGTATAATATATGTAGCTAGGCAGAGGGCCCTCAGTAGGCCGTTTCATGTTCACTACACAGTTTTCAGCACCTGTTTATCTGCCCAATGAGATCAGGGTAAACATATTCTGTTTAGTTCGAATCAACTACTTACGCTGTTTGTAGCACTTTTCCTTATTCACATGTATGTAGTTATTTTTTTTTTTTTTTTTTTTTTTTTTTTTTTTTTTTGTTAAATTTATGAATTTTGAAGCAAAACATAAACAACGGTATTCATAAAAAATAAGACATTTTTGAAACACATTTTACAACAAATCTTTCATATAAAATTTGTTCTAAAATGTATTTGAGCAACGTTTTATTTTTTATGAATACCGGTGAAAGTATCAAGTGAATACAAAAAATATCGTTGAGATTTAAATGTTTCGTCGAATTTCAACATTTGTTTTCCATATTTTATTTTCATATTTAAGCTTAAGTGCTGCCCACACGAACGGTATATAACGAGGTTTGCTCTTCTCTTTGAGGTTCGCTCATCAATCTTAGCCGAATCAGCAAGATTTGCCATCTTCTTGTATTATTTTAATATCATGTTTCCATGGTATAAGCTTCGCCCTCTCTTTGTCCTTAATACCACCCTAACAGGACCGAAGCAACGTATGTACTTTGCCATGCAAAATTTTGAGAGCGACTGAAGTTGCTTCATATTGAAGCTACATGCAAAAGAACGAAAAATTCCTGTACTCTCTAATTTATATCGCAAGTTTATCTGCACTATCTATTATGTATTGTAAAAAAAACAGGCAAAAGAAAACGTAAAAAAATTAAAATAAAAATTTCTGGGTTGTATTTAATTTTAATCTAATTAAATCTCCTGATTGAGAGAGCGAACCGCAAGATTCATTCACCCTCCTGAACATGGCTTTTGGCCAATATGCATTAACATGACACTTACCTTTTACTGCCGTATATAATAGATTGGCGTTGTTAGCCCTTCCGCCACACTCCTTTTTTTTAAAGTTTATAAAGCATCATTCTATGATAATTTTTAATTTTCACACACATTTAAAGCTAATAGAAACTTTCCACTCGTCTTGTTCACGTGTTGACCAGACATTATTTACAATTATTGTTACCTTGTTATTTATTTCCTTTTTAGTTTTAATCTTTTTTTTTATCTCAAAAACGTTAAACAATTTTAATGTAATTTTTTTTCTTTCTTTCTTTCTAATTTCATAAAGCAATTTATCATTTATAACGGAAACTTGTGGTAACCTTCTTTTATTGAAAAAATAATGTTCAAGTTTTCAATGCATTTTTCAATTTCAATTAAGAAACTAAAAAGAGAGATAACAAAAATAAAAACATTTGAGAAAATAAACAATTAATTTTCTTGAGCAAATTTGCCTTGAAAATGCCAAAAATTTTCTTCTTCTTCTTCTTCTTTCACTTAAACCGATAACAAGGTGAGAGAGCGAACGAAGAACGCACACAAAATATTTAATTGTGTGAAATAAATTGTATTTAAAATGAACATAAATGATGGCAGCATTTTGCATATAATTTATTATTTATAAACTATTTACTTACATTGTGACATTTTTGATTTTTATTAGAGAAGTAATTTTATTAAAAATGTTTTCAGCACAAAAATATTTCAACCGCACTGAACTGTTTTGTTTGTTGTCTTCAATACTTTGTATTTTTCCAACCAATTTTCAAATAGTTTTGGACAACTATGAATGGAATACATTTAAATAACAAAGAAAAGCGTTCAAAAGGGTTGACAAGGTGTTCACATGTTGAAAAATTTCAAGGAAAATTTTAGTTAAATTTTAACTACCATTTACGCATTAGAGTGGCTTTTAATAAAAAGAAATCATAATTTTTATGAGTTTCACTCGCTAATTTAAAAAAAGAAAAGTCGAGTAGGGGAAATTAATGGGGGTTCTGTTATGAATTTGCTTTCTCTGGTTACAACCTAAGACGAATTATGACGATCGGGAGAAATTTTTTTTTATATATTATATTTGTATGGCAGCCTCCCTTAGAAGGGAAATTACGGGGCTGTCATGTTCAGAAACACTGTTGTCATGTTCAGAAAGTTAGTGATGGTCGGTCATACATTTTACCATTCTAGTCACGAGTCAGGGGCAGTTGTGATTTTTTAACCCTTTTCTTGTCAGTTTCTTGTGAACTTTTGATCCCACAGAGGTGTTTTTTGTGCCGTGTAGTCGTAATAGGTGATCGCGTGGTTGTTTTTTACTGGCTTATTTAAAAAAAAGAATTATTCCACTAATTATTAAACGTTTATTTGGCAAATTGAGACTTGAGACCAAATGAGACCTTAATAAACATGATGATGACAAAGGGTAACCCTGGTGTGCCCTTTAGTTTTAAACTTTTTATTATTTTTAACTGTTGTTGTTGTAGAGGTCAGACAACTACATACACCATGTAAATTTAAGGCCTCTATCTCATACGGTTTAAACGTTATAGCATATTTTTAAACTAAAGGGTGTTCCCATGTGTGAACACCAATTAAGTTTTAACTTTTTTCAGCTTTTGGTATTTGTTGTTGTAGAGTCCCGCGAAATACATATACTTTGAAAATTCGAAGTATCTATCTTTTACGGTTCAAAAACGAGAGACAATTTTCAAATTAAAGGGTGCCCCCGTACAAAGAGCGATATTTATTTTTGGTATTTGTTATTATGTAGTCCCTGGTGACTGCATATACTGTGCAAATCTCCAGTATCTCTCTAACAGAGTTCAAAAGTTACAGCTAATTTCAGTTTCTTGTATGGGACCACCCTTTATTACTAAGCTTTTTTATTATTAATGGTATTTGTTGTTGTAGAGCCTATGCAACCACATATCCTGTGAATATTTCAGCTTTCGAACCCGTATGATGCGAAAGCCACCACTAATTTTATCTAATTTTCACAGTTTCTTGTGTGCGGACCCCCTTTGCTTTCTAAGTTTTTGTTGTTTTTAGTATTTGTTGTTGTAATGGCCAGGTAACCACATGTACTGCCAAAATTTAAGCTCTTAGTCTCAGTAAAAGGTTGTCGTTTTTACTCTATGAACACGGAACTCTAAAAAAAAACACCATCTTCTTATTTTAAAATCCTAAAAATCATTAACGCCTCATTTCATTTAACAGGGCAACCCTGGCGATACATTACGTCTAACCTTTTTAACACGTGTCGACGTTTGAGCAGAAAATCTTACATTAAGTACATAAAATTATTACATGTAACTGAGACATTTAACAAGAAGAAGACCAGCCATATGAAATACAAAAAAAAAATATTTCTTAATCCCTGTTTCGCCAACATATAATTGAAATGTAAAAAAAAGAAAATACAAAATAAGCACCATTTTAACAAGTTAGGAAACTAAAACCAGAATAAATATAGCAGCCGGAAAATCTTGCATGTGGACACAGGGAAAAGAATATTTTATTTAAACACAAATAACAAACAGTTGAACACATCAATAATAATGTACAAATAAAGACATTAATAAGGAAAAGTAAAAAAATGGACTTTGGACCTTTTCTCGAAAACGCTGTTTCCGATCCAGGATGACTCCCAGATACTTCACCCCGTCGAAAATATTCATTTTGCTTACAAGAAAGCGCTGATGGTCATATACAGCTATCTTTGTCTTTCTTGTACATGGACTGATTTCAGTTTTGTCCTGGCTTACATTTAACCCTTTTGGTTGAGCCCAGTTGTGTGCCAGGGCTAATGCCTTCTCGGCTTTCGTTGCACAATTGATTTGGTTCCTTTCCCTTGAAAAGTATTAAGACGTCATCTGCACAGCAGACTGTCCAACTATTATAGAGTGTGACAGATAAAACCTGATTGTGAATACAGCTAATAGTTTTTTTCTTAAAACCTTGGCGCTATAAAAATCGCTTAATCATATAAACAGATATTTTCAATAAGCTGTAAATAGAAATCATGGCAAAAATTATATTTTAATTAGCACAGAATAACAATCATAAAAATAAAAGAAAACACAGTTTCATTGGCATTGTTACTTTTCACTTTCTTAATGTGTGTTTAAATTATTCTTAGCAATTATTATTATTTTTTTTTTTTTTGTTCAAGAAATTTTACTTCCTGTAAAAATAAAAAACACTTAAATGATTAATAGAAAAGTAAATAATAAACATTTTCATTAACAATCAGAAGAAACAAAAAATTCAATGAAACTGTTAACATGTTTTTTTGAATGTTTCTGATTGACACACCTTCAAAGACAAATCAGGCAAAAAAAAAAAAAATAATAATATGATAACGATTAAATTTCGGCAAAAAAAAATAAATCTTTTAAAATTAAATTGAAAAAAAAATGGCATACATAAAATAATAATACAATACAAATAAACTAACGAAAAAAAAAAACAATTGAAGTTTCAGCGTTCAAAGAACTTTGGCAAGATTTAACTATTGCTGTTAAAGTTATTTGGGTCTTTGGGTAACAAGGTCAATTGGGATCTCAGTTAAACTTTAGTTTGATACTTTTCGATGATATTTGTTTTATATTTTTATGATACATACATGCATATGTGCGTAAGTATGTTTGTGAACAAATGTTTTTTTTATTTATTTTTTTTTTTTTTTTTGCCAAAAATTGTTGTCTGTCCAACACATGTCCCAGACTTTGAATATAATTAAGTTCCATGAAACACTGAGCTACAAAAAATAGATATATTTTGCGATTTAACTGATATCAAATATAAACATTAGGGTGAGACGTTTTTTATTAACCCATTTTTATTACACAATTGTCAGCAAAGTGACAATAAGTAACTGGATGTCTTCAATCAATAATTAAGATAACTTATGTATATCGTATGTTAATAAAAATGTAATCTATAAATATATAGCACACCTGCTTTTCTTTAGTGCACATACATACATATATAAATCACACAGCAATTTGACCCTTCTGGTAAAGGGCAATTCAGACTATTATACTGTGTATTAATACTTGCCAAAAATTGAAATAATACATGCAAGTGTGATGGTGTGATGGCAATGTATTATGAAAACGAGAAATAATGCGATAAAAAATTGACATCCCATAAGACTTCACCGTTTTTTTTTTTTTATAATTTTCTAAACGATAATACATTTCATTCGATCAGGGTTGTTTTTTTAACACAAGCAGCTGTTGAAAAATTTACTAGCCAGTTGTTTCACAGCCGATGGCGTGCCGTCACTGATGGTATTTGATTTCGTTATACGAGGGTTCGAAATTTGGAATTTGGTTACCGTATACAACTGTATTTTGCTCCAGCTGTATTTAGAAGATAAAATATTTTTGTTAATTCAATTTGGTTCTGTTTTACATTTGTATTATTTTAGCTGCTGATTATTTTTAGCGCCGGCACGTCCACCGCCAACATGAAATTGCTCTTCTGCCGCTGTGTAAAGTTTTATGTTGGCACGTTTATTCTGTGTTGGAAAAAAAATAATATGCAACAGCTGTTTTCTTTTGCACTCAAATTTTTTTATTTTATTTGAAGTGTGATAGTGTGAATGTAAAATGTAATTTACGTTAGACTTTTTGACAGTCGCTAGAAATCTAATTATACTTTCATCTCACAAAACTGAAATGCCCTTAAGGGTTGATGCGACTTAGCAATCAATATTGTGTTCTCAATTTTTCAATAGCTTTTGGCATGAGGAAAAAAAGTTCCACTACGACATATCAAAAAATTTATTTTCGAATTGTATGGAAGTAACGCCGGGTCGTTGTGTTGGACAAAAAATTCTTGGGGGCTCATCATATATTTGATGCCTCTACGGGCCCTACTATCTCTCTCTCTCTGGCACTAACTTTGAGTACGTGAAAAGTTTTCATGCAAATTGTGATGCTGCAGGCTCCCAGTGTTGAGTACGGGATCACAACTATTATTGATCAAATTTTAGCCATGAAATTTCAATATTGCTAATATTATTAGTATTATATTATAATGATTTAACAGCCCTGAACAATTATCTTAAGCAAACAAATGTCTGGGAGTAAACACTTGTTCCTACTCAACAAATTACTTGCAGAATTTTAAAATTATTGTTGAATATTTTTGTTAGTAGCTAGTTAGTGTTGTTGTATTTTATTGACATTGAAAGCTTGATTTCAAGAGATCTATCTTTAAGCCACAAGTATAAAAATTATATTTTTTTTGGGGGGAATTTTTTTTATTTTGAAGGTTAAATAAACTTAATTGCACGTGCTTAAGAATACGGTAAAATTAAATCAAATATTTTTCATTTTTTGCCATAACAAGATTTTGATGACGGATGCCAGTAGAGGATACACAAATTTACCTCAATAATGTTATATAAAGTATGTGTACGATTGTTTGAACAACAATCTAGAAGACTGAGTGCGAATTATTGAATATCAGAACTAAATTACAATGCCATCACCTTATTAGCAGAATTTCTAAAATATTTCTTCTCAATTCATTGGGATTGGATGTTGATTTAAAAATGTTTGGAAAAAAATATGGAAGTATTAGCTTGCTTATAAAACAAACAGATGCTAATAACTTCCTGACGTGTCATGCACGTCACTTCACTCTTCTAAATTAACTCATGTAAAAGCATAAAAATAACTGCTTATTTTGACAATGAAAAGTTTTTGTAACAACAACAATACCACTTTTTTTTTAAATTTTGACTAATTATGCGCAAAAAACGCCCGAAGTCACAATTTATTTGAATGATTTTATTTTTATGTCAGTTTTTTCCTTTGCTATTGTGCGTTTCACAATCTCTTAATGCACATTTAACAGGGCCAAAGTATATGAACCTACACCAAATATGTTGACGTTTTTTAATTGTTAATATTTTTCTGTTCAATTAGCAACAAATATTCCCATAAGATGTAAAAAAAACTGCTAAAGTCTATTGAAGCAACTTCTTTTTATTGGGTGGGGGCGAAAAGTGTATGAAGCACATGAATGGAATCAATGCTTGTAACACTGCACGTGGTGGTCATTTAAATGATATAGTGTTTGAGACATAAAGTCAACTTTTAAACTTTATAAAAAAAAAAGAAATATCTTGGCAAAAAATTATTTTATATGTTTTTTATTTACGTTTACTTTCGAAACCTCAAAATGGATAACCCTTTATTTAGCTTCCCCACAATGGCAAAACAATGGGCATGGCTACATAATCAATTTGAATTTGGTTCGCTTAATATGTATGTATGTACTTTGTAAGCCTCTTGATTGGCAATATCTATCTGCAAAAATTAATTAACTTAACGCCAACATCGTGAGCTTGACATGGGCTCAAATTTTCCATATACCCGAGGTGTTACACTTTCAAAATAGGGCTTAAACTGTAGCCATTGTATATTTTAATGGCATAGCTGTAAAGCTCTATTCTAGACAAATCTAACTAGAGTTTAAATTAATACGGCTTGGTTCGTATAAACGAAAATAAACTTCTGCTGCAAAACATTGCGAGCTTAAGCGACGTTTAAACTAGACACAGAGTTGACCTACTTCGCAAAAGTGTTTAAAGTGAAAGATTAAACGAAACAAACGAACAGATCAGTCTTTGCTAACTGACTGTAAAAAAAAACGGTCATTACACTGAAAAAAAAAATTTCGTACACAATTTCCACGAAAAGATTTCATTAACCTGGAATACATTTCACTGACGCATTAAAATAATTCATTGCCATAACGAATGCCGACATTGGCTGAATATTAATTAAATAATTCCTTGATTTGCAATCAATATTTTTCTCAGTGCAAATCAAACCACCCGGCAGAGCTCTACTGCATATGCAAGTTTGACTAGACGTCAAACTTTTCACTTGAAAAAAAACCAATCTTGCTCAACATTTTCCACAGTCTTGAAACGAATACTAACTAAGCCTTATTCATGAAAAATTTGTAAATCAAACAATTTGATGGCCTCAATTATTATTGCTCATAGGAAAGTCTCAATGCAATGATTGAGTTTGGGTTATAATTAAATTGTTTGTTTAAATTTAACCTTTTTAGCAATTTGAAGTTCAAAAATTAAGATTTAATCTGTTATAATCGCTGTAACTGTTTTTCAACCTTGATGCGGCACAACCAATAAGAATTTTCGTAGACACAGAACCAATAATCCCAGTCAATAGTACTTTGATTTTTTCACTTACCAGTTATTTTTCTAAACAAATATATAAATTCGAATAGACAGACGGACGCAAGTGTTTCAAAGCTCTCACGGCAGTTTGTACAGATGTGTGTCTTTTTGGTTATAAATCTATTATTTTTTATTAATAACGTTTTTAGTTATGATCATTGTTTTCATACATTTGCTTATAAGTTTTGCGGTTTAAATAATTTTTGAGAGAGTATTTATTGCTGATGTTGTGCCATTTGAACAATACCATACAATCCCATACAAGGTCAATATTTAGAGAGCTGATCTGTTTCAATAAAACACACGAAAAAAAAAAACAAAAACTGTCTCAACGATGACAATTGAAGTTGAAATAGGCTACGCGTTTACCTTTAAAATACAAAAAAAAAAACACAACTGAAAAGCAAAAAAGATTAAAATAAACAATTGAACACAATCATTAATATCGCTACAATTGTTTGCTGATTGAAGTGTTGGCCGAATAATTGCAAAGAACTTCTACGAAAAGTAAACAAACAACAAGACAAATGAGTCTCCTCAACCACCAGAGACAAGCTTTGTTTTTATAACAATCATAATTTACAGTTTAACTTTGTATACATATGTACATATGTATGTATTTGTTGCCTTTTATTTTAATTTATTTCCCCTTGCAGTGCTTGTTGGAGTCTTTAAAAAATCTTAAAATGACCCAATTTACAGTGTGCAAAATCGTGCAGATTGTTATCTTAATTAAATGTTATGCACTACATTTAATCTACAACAATAAATGACTTGTAAGTTTGTATGTTTCCTGGTTCCCTTTTAACCAATTAACCTGCATTGTTTTGTTTATGCTGGTCTGGCTGCCTGCCCAACATGTTGGGGTTTGTGCTCGTCTCTGTCCACCAGAGTGGCAAAAATCCTTGTACTCAACGAGTTTGACATTGAAATTTCAGTTTGAGTTTCATTAAATTTAAAGTTCTTTGTGGCAGAAGCCGCAAACAAAATTTAACAAGTATGTAACTGCACTGCGTAACAAATCATAAAGTGGAATGTACAGATCTAGATAAGATAATTATTATCAATTCAGGTCCAAAAATAGACCTTTCAAATGTTTTCTGTCTTTTTCAGCTGTCTATAAGCCGCCGACATTTTGTTGGTGCTAATCAACTCATCAGTGGACTCGAAAAATTATTAAAAGAAAGTTTGAAACTTAACTGCTTGTGGGGAGGAAAGTGAAACATTGGAGCACTATTTATGCCAGTGCCCCACCTTCTCACAAATACGATCTCGACATTTTGGGAGAGACACCTTACCGGACATAACCCTATAACGTGGCGTATGCTGGAGGAAACTAAGGAACTTCGTGAATGACACGGAGTTCCTATAGACCTATAAGTCATACTGTTTCACGGTTAAACCCACGGAGCACACAAGAAGCCTATATTAGCTTAGGTGTATGTCGTAAGACATGGGTAGACGAACCCCTCCATTCAACCTAATCTAACCTAACTACTTATTCCAAAAAACCTTTGACACAGCAACAATTTTTTCGTTTTGCAACTCTTTTTACTTTTCATTCCAGCCCTCTATACAACGAGGGTTGCAAAACGAAAAAAATGTTTACTGTGTCAAAGAATTCCTCAAGAATAGGGCCTGAAGAAGTTCGTAGCATTCCCACACTAGTCTAGGCTAGGCTGGAAAACTGTTTTCCCCATTGCCATCGCTTTCTGAAGTTCGAACTATTTGGAGATGCCATCTATAAGCCAGAGCTGGCAGTCCGGTTTTACAATCGTGCTATCATTTTTTCAGGATGAGCGTGTAGCAACTAATGACCACTCAGAAATTTCTAGAGAATGATTTGTTTTTGTTTTGTTCATTCTCTCCGAGACCGCAAGACTTGACGTAACCCACTAAGTTTTCAGGATACGAACGTATCCCGTAGGATTGTCCTTCTTGAGTTTGAGCAGATCGGGGAGTCTAAGAGCTGCCTTACTGCCTCTGCTTGTACACAAATGTAAATGTAAAGAGGAGTACACATCTCTAAGTAGTCGGTTTGCCAGTCAGATCACAAATTTCAATGTATAACAACTTGGGAAAGAGTTTTTATGTAAAACTATTCTTCAGCCACCACCTTTCGTTCTTATAGGCTAACTTCAGTTAAAGCACCAAGCGTATTTCTGTTGTCCAACCCACCCATTTCCATACAAAATAGAGCATGACTCGTTAATTCAGGTGGGACTATTGGCCATTCTCTGACGTCTTGACAAGGAATGGCAATCTTTGGCCGGCTTAGTATTTTTACTTCGAACAGCAACAGGGGCAAAAACTTAATTGTTATCGAAATAATATTGACGTAAACTCGAATTATTTGAAAACGTACGAAAGAATACTTTAGAGAAGAAGGCTACAAAACGACCTGCACTTGCAGATTTGTCGGAATTTTAGCGTTTAAAATGTAATTTGACAAAAACCCCATACCAAGGAACTGCATAGAACACCCCTCCAGATACACGACTTGTTCCTGCTGTATTTTCTAAAATACTTTTTGTGTACTAAATTTGAAAGCGGAAATATTTAGAGAAGAAGACTACAAAACGACCTGCACTTGCAGATTTGTCAGAATTTTAGCGTATAATTTGTAATTTGACAAATATTCCATACTCTCTTTTTTTGTTTTTATTTTTTTAATTTTTAATAGGTATAAAACATTTTTCTCACAGTGTGCACAAAATTTGATATTCATTGCTTACTATTATATAACACTCGACAATACACACATACATCCATACATACATACATCCGTACTTAAACATATTTTTCAGCAGACAGAATTGACAATAAAATGTTCTTCTTCTACTCCACACAAAAACCAGAAAATGGGTCATGAGAACAGTTCACTTTATTTTGTTGTTGTTGTTGTGCCAGTTTAGTTATTGGCAACATTAAGAACTTTAAAAACCTCAACACCATCAACATCATTAACAACAATAGTAACAACAATATTCAACAAAAAATACTAGTAACATAAAAACATGCAAGAACAGGTTCTCTTAGCGACTGATGCCAAGGTCAATTTTGCCCTTTTTAAAAGCTTGTATATTTTAATTGTGCAAAATCAACTTCATTTTGGCAGCGAGTACTTTTTGCGAAAAACCAATTTACAAGTGATTATTTATTCGGGATTAATCTTTCGTTTAGCAACGATATTTAACGGCAACCCACAAATTTCAAGGGATCAATACGCGGCTGCAAGGAGGCCTCCTCGACAAATGCTTGGCTTTTACAATATCGGTTGTGGCTGGCGCAGTGTGTGCCATTGCTCCGGCCTGTAGAGCTAGTTCGTTCAATTGCGACAGAAAAAAACTCGCTCGAAAAAAATATGGTCCTATAGCGCATTGTCGTTTGACCAGCGGCGTCCTCGAGAAAAAAAATGGCCTGATAACTCCTCCAGAGTAAACAGCACACCTTGCAGTCACTTTGAGCGGGTGTAATGGCTCCTCGTGCATCACTCGTGGATTTTCGGTGTCCCAGAAGCAAAAGTTTTGCTTGTTCACGTACCCGTTGAGGTGGAAATGAGTCTCATCGCTCATTATGATTTTAGTCGACAAATCGTCCACTTCATCATAGACATGATTATTCTGCATTCCTGGAGAGTGTATCGCTCCATGGCTTGTTCAGAAATGTAGAAACAGATTTGACATTGGCCGCCATTTCGAGGATTCGAGACGCTGTGTTAATCGCTCCAAGCTTTTTTTGGCTAATCTTCCATCGAATTCTCCGTTATAAACAGCTCGGACTATTCCATACAAGTAAAACTGATCACCTCAAACATTCCAGCCTTTTATGTTCGCTGGCATTTCTCCCATTGGAATGCGTTCAACCCCTACATTCGAAAATTAAACAACATTTTTAATGGTTCTGCTGGAATTATCGAAATACTTTGTTAGCAAAAGTTCTTGCGAGTTCTAATTTTCTGTTGTTAGGGTGGTACATTAGGGTGGTAGGTAGCAACTGAGATCTGGTGGGTAAATACTATAACAGTATATTTGAGGTCAACGACTGTTAAAGCAAAACATTGGTCTCCTCACAGCAAAAAGATCGTTATATCACGCTTTAAGATCCGACTATAAATGCCGAAGATATAACGAAAAATGTATTTTGGCAACCCCTACGATCGGCATAAATTAAATTAAAAAAATTTTTTCCTAACACTCTTGCAACAATGCTTTATATTCGGTGGTGCAAGG
This sequence comes from Sturmia bella, assembly GCA_963662145.1. Taxonomy (NCBI): domain Eukaryota; kingdom Metazoa; phylum Arthropoda; class Insecta; order Diptera; family Tachinidae; genus Sturmia; species Sturmia bella. Next base: position 15,158,276 of record OY759172.1, on the reverse strand, counting down.
CTAACATTTTCTATGCGAGGCTCCCTAAGGTACATATGTATTTCGTTTTATTTATGGACCTGGTCTCAGAGAAAAAATGCTTAAACATGTGAATAGTCTTCTAAACTCTTTTTTATACTACTTTTCATTGGCCAATCATACTCAATACTCTTCATTTGGGTACTCGATACTACCACATAATACTTTTAACGTGTTTGTGAATATTTGAGCAACATTTGAGTTTTTTTCTTATATGTCTTACATATGTATCTGAATATCTGAAATATCTATATATGTATGTAGAGAAAAAATTAGCACATATTATTATTTTCTCTTATTATAACCTTTAATTGAACCGCTGATTCTTTTTAAGCTGCATTAGAATATTCATGAGAATTGATTTTAGGGAGTTTCTTCTGAATTTTAGATTTGATTATTTAGATTTTGTGATTTTCCATTAAATTCGGCTTAGAAGTGAAAGTATTAAGTAGCTACTTTTGAGTATTTATTATCCCAAAAAAGTTCAAATACTTAGTAACCGGTACCCCAATACACAATACTTCACTGGCAGTACTATGCATGAGTTGAGATGCTCGGCGAGGCCCATACTGAGATGTATACTGGTGCATAGATATGTATATGCACACATTTATATGAATAGAACTCACATAGTATATATACATACTTCTATTTTAGCAAGCAATTTTAATAATTAGGACATTTATTAACAATTAAAGATGTTTTAAATATATTGCGGAAATAGTATTCCAAGCCCATATCAAATATATAAAAAATATGGCAACGTTTACTCCTTTCGTTCTCACCAATTGCACTTGCTGCATTCGATTTCTCTCATTCTCTCTCTCTCTCTCTCCCTCTACCTTTATTTCCTATAAATCATGACTGCAAGCATTTTTTTTTTGGCGACTTTGCAGCCATCGGAAATATTACACACGATCATGTTTTAGTTGACTTTCTGATCACAGGTAGAATTGTTGCCAAAATAAATAAATTGCATAAAAAAACATCTTACAACAACATCATCCAATGAAATGAACATTGCTACTTATGTAGTTGTTGCTGTTGTTGCTCATTTCATTCTCAATATGATGACATTCAATTAAGCGGCCAGCAACAAAAACAACAATATTACAAAACAACAAGTTGATATGAGTAAATAACCTTGAAAATCGCTGCAGGCATGCATTGATGCAAACACACACACACTCACGCACACAAACTTACACACACATACACACTCCGCCAATATGAAAACAAAATAAAGCAACAACAGCAGCAAAAACATGTGTAATACGGCACATAATATATCAGCAACAGCACAGCACTGCACACCAAAAAAAAAAAAAAAAATTCAGCAATAATTGCAATTTGTGTTTAAGTTTTTCTTCTTCTACAATTTTTTTTTTTTTTCACCCAAAACTCATACGCAACAGTCGCACAGTGAAAGCATTTGAACATTTTACTTATCTTTTAAAAATTTTACTAGAGTTTAATCAAATCATGTATGCATATGTACAGCACCGAAGCCACCAACTATTCATTATACAACAGTTGTATCATGATACTACTAAAGGCCGTGTTACACTATCCTACTCAATCGCACGATTCATTCACTGAAAATTGCTAGCTAAATCTGATGGAATTCTGTTCTACTTTAAAAAGTCGCATCAAAATGGCCACACTATTATACTTTAAGACCATGATTCACTATCCTACTCAATCGTACGATTTGTTAAAAATGACATGTGTGTCCAAAAAGTGTGATAGTCTGGACTAAAAGTGTATGTGTGTGAAAGACTTTTTGACAAGTCTGTCCGATTTGTTAATCTTTTGAAAATTTTCAAAAACTATCTTTTTCTCTGCGATCAGAATTGCCTTTTCGAAGTTGTTTACAAAAGTATAATAGTGTGGCCGTTTTGATGCGACTTTTTAAAGTAGGACAGAATTCTATCAGATTTAGCTAGCAATTTTCAGTGATTGAATCATACGATTGAGTAGGATAGTGTAACACGGCCTTAATAAGGCAACCTCTTCCCTACAATAAAAACAACTTCAGGAAAAATAACATGCATTTTGTTTTTGTATAACTTCCGAAAATTATCAAAAAGACACCACTGCTACAAAGTTTAGAGTATTTGCAGAAGCAAAATGATTTGCTGTCTTGTTTTGGCTGCCTCTCATCTCTATATATATAATCTGACAATTCTATGAAGTCAGCGGATTCATGTTTCAGCTAATGATTGTACCTTATTAGTTGCATCATGAGTTGTATCAAAATTATTCAATACCGAATGAGAAATTACAACAATTCCTTCCAAAGAAAATTTTTATGACTAACAATTGTCCATAATTTTATCAGGTTTGAGCTCGATTTTACTTCCTCAAAATTGAAAAAAATTTTGTTTATGATAAAATTGGAGTGATTAACATTTTTACAGAACACAAGTTGAAGACTTGTTGGGCTCCTCGTGCATCACTTGTAGATTTAGGGTGTCCCAGAAGTAATAGTTTTGGTCGTTCACTTACCTGCTGAGCTGGAAATGAGCCTAATCAGTTATTAGGTTTTTGGTCGAAAAATCGTCCACTTCGTCATAGACACGATTATTCCGCGTTCTTGGGCTTGTTCACTTGTATTCTACAACTGTCTAGTACACAAATGTAAAAACAAATTTGACATTGGCCGTCAGTTGCAAAAATAAAAGCAACATCCAATGGGGTGATTTCGTTTGGCTCACCTTGCATTTACATAACAAAAATTTGTGCAAAATTCGCCAAAGTAATTTTGAGCATGCCTCATGCCATTCACACCACTGTTTGATAAAATTATTCGGCCTGGCACTGCATTGTAGACTCTTTGCACTGTGAGCTTAATTTTGACGTAATCGCATACAGAACATCTGAATTATATTGGCGCAAAGTAAAACTGCATGGAGCCTCCCAAAAAAAAAAAAAATAAAAAAATACATACCAGTGCATGGACGAACCTGTGCACACAACCTGTGCTGCAGTCTTCAATTCATTATTTAATTTTTCTTGGGGTTTTTGTTTAAGGGAAATAAATACATGTAACTTGCATTTTACCGGTTTCAGTTACGTGTGCATACTTGCATGAGTGTGTGTGTGTGTGTGAGTGTATTCGACTTGTGTAGACAAAATTTCTTAAAGATTTATTTTGTCGGCCATGCCGTCTGCTTAAAAAAGAATTGACCCATTGTCATATTGTTAAAAATGCATATAAATATTTATGTAAATATGCATATACACGAGTACAGTGTGTAACAAAATTATGTACATAGTACATTAAGATGGGTGAAGTATGTCAAATTGTTCTGAGTACGTATAACCTCAAAAAACATCCAACTTTAGGTTAGAACCGTCAGTTGCCAGACTGCAACACTAGGGTTGCCAGGTACCGAAACATAAAAAGCAACCCTCTCATAACAAATTTGCATAGAACAATTTTTTTTTTAACCTTGCTCTTACATATGTATTACTGAATTATTTTGGTACTATTTTCTATAAGAAGTAATTTAAATTATTTCTTTGGTTGCGACAATCGCCTCAATTTTTTTGAAACTCCTGTTTAAAAAGTCTCGAAAAACATTAGGAGTAAAAAGTCTTTGCACTACTAAAAATGTTCTAATTTATATGCCTGAGACTCATATTTTGCAGTTCTTAATTTTAAGACATTTTTTAGGCGAACATTTTGTTTGTCTTAATTTATTTTGCCCACTGTATAAAAGCTTTGTGCCCAGTTGAGTGATGTTCGGTTTTTGGCCGCTTGTTTAAGCCATCGCGTTGAAAGTTTAGTGACTGCATTTGACCTTTGCGTGCATAATCTTTTTCTGTTTGTTGATTTGTTTGTTTCTTTTTTTTATGGTCTGTATTGTTGTTTTCAAATTATGGTGAATGCATGGAATTGGATCGATATCTCGTTGATTATCATCATTATGAGGAGATGTGAATGAACATAATTAAACAGAGCGCACACTGTTACAGACTTTTAATTGCATTTTAACAGCTTTCGATGAACCCATAATAAAGTTAATAAAACGCTTGTAGAAATTACAAACGATTTAATTTTAATTTTGTTTACTGGACTGTCTTGAAATCATATTTGTTTAGTTTTGGCAAATCAAGAACATAAATAGCTAAAATTTCTGGTGCTAATAAACTGTTAACAAAATACTCGTAAATATAGAAAAATATGAGAAATAATGTTTGAATTGCAATTGAAAATGCATCCAACGCCTGCAATGGAAAGGGAAGGTTTTATAAAATCTCAACGGTTACAATATTCGACCGTAAATTTGTTGGATGCTGCCTGCGAAAATTGTAGGCAAGATCAGAAATCAGGAGCCGAGTTCCGTCATTCGTGATCGAATGTACTCGATAGTAAAAACCAAATAAGCAACAAACACGCATCACCGGAACACGAATTCAATAGATCACAAATGTCGGAATCTGACCCCAGGACAGTTACGACAAAAAATATAAAACACTTACTAATAAAAAGTCACGAATTATAATCCCCTATGTGTCTCTTTCTGTGAGGACAGTTAGAAAATACTAAAAACAGCAACAAAGCGAAAACTATCAGGTGTCCCCATACAACGAAAAGTTACAATTAGCTATAAGTCTCGAACCCTAAAAGATAGAGAGCTGACATTCACACATTGCATGTATTTATATATGCCCTACAATAACAAATGCTAAAAACAACAACTTGTTGAAAACTACCAGGTGTCGCTATACAACGTAAAATAAAAATTAGCAGTAACTCTCAAACTATAAGAGACAGAGAGCTGAAATTCGCACAATATATGTATGTACATATGGCCCACAATAACAAATGCGCTAAAAACAACAACAAGTCGAAAACTACCAGGTGTCCCTATACAACGTAAAGTAACAATTAGCCGGTACTCTCGAACCGTGAGAGACAGATGGATGAAATTTGCACAATATATGTATTCACATATGCTCAATATGATGACATATTGCTCTATTATGTCAGAACCAGAATCGAATTTATATATTTACTTTTTTTCAGGCATTTTTATTTCATCATTTTCTACTCGTATTCCTTTTAAACAAAAATATACATATATTTAAAAATATATCTTTAATTTCTTAAGTTTTGTGTTTTGAGGGTTATCACCAATTGAAGGTGTAGGTGTAATAACGAATAATAAATTAATTTTCTTATAAAATTATTTGAAAAAACATCACTTGAAATTTGAATTTGAAACAAATAACGCCCATATTTAACAAATAATTAAGAATTTTTGATTATTGTTTCCTTGGGTAAATCTGCAACAAGAAAACATTTCATAAAACCAAAATCAAATATCAAAAAGACAGAATTGGGTTAAAAATGCACTGACTGTGTGGTGCAACAACCTCAAATGCAACAGAAATATGCAACTCAATAGGCTTAAAAATTGTTGGAAAAATTTTTGTTAATCAACAAACGAAAAATGCATGTGGTAACGCATTTAAAAAAAAACACCACAAGAAACCACAATTTAATGACAAACAAACAAAAAAAAAATGATAGACGGGGTGGAGCAAACAAATTAAAAAAAGAAATATTGTAAATTTACAAAAAAACAAAAACTTAATATAAAAAAAAAGTATTAAGCAAAAGTACGTCACAAGTATTTTTAGTGAAAACTTGTGCATGTGCATTCAAATTTTAGTCTTGTTAAATATTCCAACATTTCGCAATCAGTATCATGAAGGGAAAAGGCACATACATACACACATATACTACATACATACATACATGCATATCACAAAACTTGCTACGCAACAAATTTTCGTCTGAACGCACATTTGAAAAACCTGTGGAGTGCGTTAAACTGGCTCAGCTACAACAAGAATTCACTTGTGAATGTGGGCTATTAAGAGTTTGGCCAAAATTAAAAGAAAAAATACAACTAAATTATTTAAATATAAAATTAAAAAGAAAAACGAGAATGGGTGTATGTATGACAGCCGTAAATCGCTCAATTGACAGCACTTGCCATGAAAGATTAGGCAAATTTTTAGGAATTCAATAATGATTTTCTAAGGAAGGAATAACTAAATAAATGGTTAAATTTAGAACATTTTTTGGCCAGATGAAGCCGAATACCTGCCAAGTGAGAGTTAATTTATTTTACTAATTTTCAATACTCAATGAGATTCAATAGTTCCCAATACGTTTTACGAATTTTCTTAATATTTAAACAACAGGTGGTTTTTTTCTTACCTGTACACACATACATACATCAATGTAACTAAAATATGTACATATGTATTTAGATAAAAAAATTGTTTTTATATTTGGTTTTCTTCGAACTTTTTTGCATTAAATATTATTAATATAAACTTAATTATTTATTTGCTTTAAGAGCCAATTCAAATGTATTAATGCAGGTCCAAAAATATACCTTTTCAAATGTTTTCTGTCTTTTCAGCTGTCTATATGTTTATTGTGTTAAAGGTTTGTTTGAACATTTCTGATTGTCATTTTGTTCATGGGAATTATGGAATAAGTAGATGAGTTTTAAACATTCTTTTAAAAATTTTTCGTGTGTACTGATGAGTTGACAACTGAAAAGACAGAAAACATTCGAAAAGTTATTTTTCAGGCTTAAGTTCAACCCTTGGTTTGTCACTAGATACTTTTTTAATTAATATCAATTAAGCAAAGAAAAGTAAAATTTAATCGCTAGGTGGACAACCGGCTGTTTCTGGGTAGCAAACACCCTTCATCAGCACCCTATGAACTTTGGACTTGTCAAATTTCACAATTTTCTATTTTTGGACCTGCGTTAATAAATATTATTATTTTTTTTTAACCAATAAAAATATTTATTCAGATCCAAAAATAGACATTACAAAAGCTTTTCTGTCTCTTTCAACCGTCCAGAAGCTAAATCAACTGAGCGCCTCCATGGATGAATTGGTAGAGAGTCCTACTAAGAGTCCCCGAGGTCACAGGTTCGATTCCTGCCGAAGGCTTTGGGTGTTTCTGCAGACAAGCCAAAAGCTTTGCAGTCTTGTGTTTGTTAAAAAAAAAAATATCGACGGCTGAAAAAGACAGAAAAACATTTGTAAGGTTAATTTTTGGACCTGAATTAATACATTTCAATTGGCTCTTAAAGCAAATAAATAATCAAGTTCATTTTATCAATAAAAATATTTTTCAATATTATTGTCCTGAAGAAACTATCCGAAGGACAGTGAAATATCGACAAAAATATTCGAATAAATATCAAAAAAGAGATATATACTAAAAAAAATTTCCACTCATGAAAATATTTATATTAAATTGTTTTTATTTTAACAAACGAAAAATAAGACACTATCTTTTTTAATATCCCTTAATTTGTAATCAACGTTCACATGCGGCAACTTTATTCCGTTTTCTCGTCGAATTTTAATTTTATATGGATTTTGATATTTTTAGAAACTTTACTTAAACTTTTATTTATTAAAAAAAAAATGTAACCTTTTATGCAAAAGTTTTGTAAAATTAAAGCGGCAAATAGCTGACATGGCCAGGGATGGAAAAGCTACAACTTCAATTTGCCACAAAACTCAAAATAATCAATTACAAACAGAAATGTGCGTATTAAAATGTCCTAAGCAATGGTATACGACTTCAAAAAAAAGTATTTGCTATCGCCTTCAACTTATTTTTATTACTACGGTGTGATTAACTAAAATTTTTGTTTTTGAATGGGGTACAATCACATTGTTTATTATTTGCCTAAAAATAACGTTAGTATAACAAAAACTAAAAGTACTTATATCTATGCCTTATACGTACACATTAGGATGAGCTGTGCCGATGATTTTCGAGGAAAAAAAAGTTCACTAGAATATATCAAAAAATCTTTCTCAAGGCGTCCGGTTTTAAATTTTTTTTTTTTTTTTGTATTTTTGTATTTGGGCACCTCGAAAATAAAACTTTCCCCACCATCGTACTAACGAGGAGTCAAATTTATGAGCCAATAACTTTCTCTCCTCAATATTTTTTTATTTTTATCCCGCACCCGCACGCCGACCATACAAAATTTTAAGTGGAATTTTTTTTCCTCATGCCAAAAGCTATTGACAAATCGATGGCACAATATCGACCAATTTTTTTTCCATACCAATCAACCCGACTAGTACGCTTGTAAAAGCAGCAGAAGGGATCAAAAATAATGTTTGACAGTAATTCAATACTTCGACTGCCGAGAACTAGTACCGAGTAGTACCGAGTACTAATTAGAAATTCCCTAAAGCAGGATAATGTAATCACTACGATTCTTTTTGAAAAGGAATAAATTGATTAGTAATCGTTATCAAAATTCTGAAGCATTGATATGGATACATTAGCAAATACCAATAAAAAGAAAACGTTGTGAAACATTAAATACCCCAAGAGCACATTTTGAGGTTAAGTATGCTCCACGAGCAATTAAAAAATTTGCAGCGTACAATTAATTGATTTAAAAAAAAAAGCTTTGCAAGAGTATGTATAAATTTTCCATATACGTTGTAAATGTTCATTGAGCAAATATAACCTAAAAATATGCTCTTGTGAAATGTAATTTTTGTTGTTATACCTATGAGCAGCTGCATGCCTGTTTTTACTGCTTGATTGTGTGTATTTGCCCAAAATAAGGCTAATAAAAAAGTAGTTATCACGTTTTTGGTTGAGAATTGGCAAATATTTGTTCATATTTTAAAACCACTCAAACGATCAGAAGAGTTCCATAAAATCCATGCATATTAATGTGTGTATGCATTTTTTTGTAATTTATCTTTACTTTATTACAAACAAACCAGCAAACATACTTGTCAAATCACAACATCTAAACTCTACTGGCCACCTTGACTCTTTGACTTTTTCTCAACACTCAATAAATTTCAAACTGTTCTGTTATAATTTTTTTTTTTTTTTTTGTTTGCAATGTGATTAATCATTTTGAAATTGCAATTTTCCTCATTAAGTCAATCCGGATTTTCATTTAAGGAAAATATTTTGCAGTAGCAGTGCTTTTTTACTTTTGAAAAGATCCAAACAACATCCGTTTTGTTTAAAATATTTTTGAGTGATTTTAGAATTTTTTTTTCCATTTTTTTTTTTTCGATATGTTGTTTACCTTCAATTTATGATATTTTACAATTTACACGCAAAGCAAATGCCTTTTTTAGATATCAATGCGTTAATGATCTTCAAAGTCGTTAAGTGTGTATTTGTGTGTGTGTGTGTGTGTGTGTGTGTGTGTGTTGCAATAAATACGAACATTCATACATACGCATACCAGTTAGCCAATTAGATGGCTTAAGCGAAGTCTGGTCGGTCTTATATGGCAGGGATGTTCTTCAATTCTCGGGTGACATATTAGATGGTGTAGTGAGCTCACGATAGTTCAGGTCACTTTTCTCCGTCTGGGACGGTGTCTCTTGCTGATTTGGCCAACTGGGAAATTATCTCTTTTGTAGCTATACATACGTAATATACTCACATATTTCACTGTATAAAATAGTTATAGATTTCAAATGTAATTAATTTAATTCTGAGACGTGAAAATAGTTAAAAGAGTTCTTTCTTTGCAGAAATATGTATATGTGGGCCCAAAATCGAACCGTTATAAAAACATTAAAAATTTTACCATAATTTTAAAGTGTTGCACGCCTACCAAACACAATAAGAGCTGTACAATAGGTGCGGGGGGATTCAGTAATCGACCATAATTGTACAATGATGCTTTTTCTGCATAAGCTTCATCGCACAAGTAGGTGGTCTACTTGATACGATCACGATTTGTAAGCCTCCCCAATTTATAATTGAACACATTTTTATTTGAACTTCTTAATTTTTAAAAAACTAATTTCTGCAGCTTCAGATCATTTTTAATACAAAATTTATTAACAATATAATTCAATATATCGCTAACAGTTTGTTAGCATCTTCAGGATAATATTTGTAATAATATATATTACAAATATGCGAATCAGCTGATTTTTCTTGTTACGATATTTTATCATTTAAGAATTAATTCCTATAAATGGAAACTACAAAGCTGAACCTTAAAATATGAGACAATGCTTAGATCTATCAGTACAGATTTGCCAATAACTTTTGAAAACTGCTGGCGAAAATAATAATTCTCAACAAAACTGTCTATTGTTTTGTTATGCATACGCACAGTGGCTTGTTTTGTCATTATAGAGGCAATAAAATAAACATGTGTATGTATAATGGAGTGAGTCGATTTCTCCATCAATATTGTGCCATCGATTTTTCGCTAGATATTTTCATGAGGGGAAAAAAGTTCACTGCGACATATCAAATTATTATTTGTGAATTTTAAATGATGTTATACATTAGAAAATATTTAAAACATTTCTACAGCAAATATGTATAAAGAATAAAGTGATAATTATTAAATTAATCAATAAAAGTCTAGCAATAAAAATTATTTTCGAATGTTGCCCAATAAATTTATGTTTGTAGTAGTCTTGGCAACTCTATTTCAGTAATAAACAAAACTATAACGATGGTTGTAACTTGGGTGTTACACGATCAAGTTTTGCCTTTCAAGTTTTAATAGATTCACACTTTTTTACTAATACACTCACAATTTTGAAAATTGATGCAAACTTGATGACAACTTTTGCTTTCCATAGAGAGCATCAAGTCACAATCAACAAAACAGCTGACAACAATTTTTTTTTCGTTCTGTCTGCAAATATTTGTTTATTTTGTTTGAAAGTTGCAATCAAAAGTGATATAAAAATTAAACAGATTCAAGCTTAAAAATAGAAATAAAAATGTTTACGTGCCAAACCAACAAATATAATGATGTTCTGCGATTTATAGAGCATATCTACATTCATTATAATTTTTAAATATTTACCAACCTTCTTACTAATAAGGGCTTCACCCAGTATTTCCTTTCTGCTCTCTGGTTTTCTTCTTCTTCTTTTATTTTCTTTATTTCTGATAGTACTTTTAATGAAGCAGCTATTTTTAATTTTCTTCTTGACGCGGCATCTTGAAAACGAATTGTTATGAAATTGCGTGCAGCCTACGGCACAGCTATCAATTTTATTGAATTTTGACAAGCAGTATGTGAAAAAAACTTGATAGCAAAACTTGATCGTGTAACTGCAGTGTAAAATAATAATACTTGCAACTCTTCGCTTTGACGGCATTTTTAAAATGAACTTTCACGTTCCTTTGAAATTGAGCAAGAAATTTGAAACATGAAGGTCACGTGTACAAATATTTAATGAAAGCACTTTCGCGTCTAAATGCCGGGTAAGGGCCAAATAATAAAGTTCAACTATTGTGTATTCACAATAATCAGAACTCAGAATAGCGTTCGTTACCAAATCAAAATTCGTTCGACAAAATTTTTCAACGACTATCCAAGATCGAATGTTGTTCATCATAATAAGGGCCGATATGTGTTTGATTTAAAGTTTATATAAAATAAATTTTGACTAATCATTTTCTTAGTATTAGTTTTGCTATGTAGTCACGTCATAATTTGCACTAAAGGTAAACAATGTTTTTCGTTGTTATTGTGTTTTGAATTTTTTTTGCCAGCGTATTCGCTGTGCTGGGCGAAATTCATCGTTCGTCCCAGTTGTGTGTTCCCGACATCAAACATGTTACTATAATACCAGCTGATGTCTTTCCACGATACTCCCCCTAATTTAGCAATCAACTTTAAGGCAACAAAGCACTGTGTGATATGTGTGTAGAAAAAACAAGTATAAAATTGTTGCAACAAATGCGTGACATTTGACGCACAAGAGCGCTTGATACTGGCTGTGCAACCAAGAAAAAAAAATCACATTTCACAGATAACCTGTAGAAAAAAAAATCAAACAAAAAAGAAATATTTTAAAAATAATTCTATTTAATGTATTTTTCCAAGTCAAAAAAAAAAAAGAGAACTTTTTGGTAGGCATGTTGCTGCACACGCTGCAATTATTTAAGCTCAGCAACGAAACTTATCGAACAGCAGAAATTCATAAGTTATTCTAAATGACTGACTGGCTGACTGAATGGACTGTTGTGAACTCAATATCGTAAGATCTCAAATCTGCATATTGCTGCCTTGAGATTCCAAACAGCACAAACGACACGCAACTGGACCAAAAAACAGAACTTTAAATTATAACAACAACAACAACAACTATTTGCACGGATATTTATCGTGTAAATGCGGCAAACAAAAAAATAACAGCAACAATATTTTATTGATTATTAAACGAGTCTGTAGTTAAAAACAGGCCTAACAAAAAAAAATGATTTGATTAAAAAAAAAAAAATAAAATTGTAATAAAAATTGTTCAAAAGTGCATTTGAATTTACATGCATATGTATGTATTTGTGTGTGTGTGTGTGTGTGTGTGTATGCAGGTATGTTTTCTTAAGTTTTTTCTCGGCTTACCACCACTCACTTTGGCGCATATTATTCAAATTTGTTATTTGTAGGCTCAGCCCAAAAGTGTTGGAGAAGGGCATGTTTTTTTTTTGGGGAGAAAATATTATGGCAATATTTAATTCTGAAAATATTTATATAATATGCATGTATATATGTATGTATGTATGTATGTATGTATATTGCTGTTGTTCCAGTACTTTAAAAAAATTTTTTGTATGATCTCAAACTGCCAGTCAATTTTGATGTCATTTTTAAGTGATGAACGATTGTGTTTTGTTGTTTTACACACATTCAAGGACCCCCACACGACGTGTTTTTACATTGTATGTATGTTTAAGGAAATGAACTCATTAGATCTATGAATATGAATTGCCGCAATGAAAATTTTCATGGTATTAAAGAAAAATTAGTGATGATTAATCCTGCTTATGCCAATCTTAACAAGTCGGTCCAACCACTTTAAAAAAAAAAAACAATATGGGGCTCAATGATCCACAAATGCCAAATTTAAGCTGAAACGAATTGATAACATTCTTCTTCCTCAAAAAGATACTTAAACTTATTTGTGTGTAAGAGTTTCATTGGTCGCTTAATAGCCCAAAAGTTCTAACAAGATTTTGTCCTTGAATTATGGTATTTCTACTAAAAATTCCTACTGGCCAGCGAAAATTTTCTATTTCTATGGTTCTGCTTCTGAAAGAAATTCAGTGAAAAGTCAGCAACTCACCTGACCATCTCTTTGATAATATGTTTAACTAACATATAAATGTGTATGTAAGTATTATATTACCCTGCAAAATTAGTAGTGAAGGTGTTAACACTTACATATGTATGAACATAAAGTGGCAAAACCAAAAGCGCTTTATTTCCATTTCATTTTTTTTTTTCGCTGCCAGCTGTATCGATTGCGTTTAGAACACGCATTTGATAAATTTGAGGTTTGGTCAGTTAAGTTCACTTGAGTTGACTTTGCCAGTAGCAAAAATGTTTGCAAACTGTTCACAGCAGCAAAAAAAACCCCCCAAAAAAAAAAGGAAAACAACAATCGACAAGAATAGACACATTTTAGGCGTTTTTTATTTTCATTGTTGATCTTTGAGGGGATTTTAACACTTGCAAAATTAAAACAATGTGATATCCAGTGATATTTAATAGGCCGTATAAATCTGCAACATGTAACTGAGTGGGCAGGTAAAATAACGTTGCCTTAAACTGCAAACGCTTTAAGTCATAATTATTACAAAATTGTTAGAAATTGAATTGTTGCCAATAAGTCCTGAAATTTACTTTTCATTACCGTAAGACGGTCGGAGTGCATTCCGTTTAAAGTCTGCACAAGAGAGTCATTGCTTTTGGAGGGCAACGAAGGCGAACCAGTAGACGGTCGGAGTGCATTCCCTTTAAAGTCTGCACAAGAGGGTCATAGCTTTTGGATTTTAAATTTTTCCTCCACGAAAAAAAACCTTTCCTCCATTTTGAGAAAGTTTTTAAGTATTGACTGCATACACAGAGAAAACAATGTGTTACAAGTTTAAATGATCTATAGACGTGCAACTAACTCCCCACACAGTTTGATTGTGTGCAAGTCGTTAATTTTAATAATTTGCAGCAGACATACGATAAAAGACGTCAAACATAACAGTTTGTGTGACTTTGTAGCGTTTGTTTCTTCTTTATGACACCGGGTGGTGAATCATATTTGCCAGCACACTGCTCGCACAAACACAGTTTTGAATAATAATAATAGCAATATTTTTGTCATCCCCGCTCTCTTCCATTGCTTCCACAATTGCAATTGTGATGAACGCTTCAAATATAAAAAATTAACAATTTTTGATTTTACTTCAATCAAATCTAGAGAAATTGAAAACAGATCTCTCGATTGATTTTGTAGTCTGGAACACATTTTCCCATGTTAGTGTACACGTTTAAAATTTAAGTTTCCCTGTAACAAACTGATGAAAGGCATCTACCTGGCAGCAGGAAGTCGCCTCTTTTGTCGAATATTGTAAAGAACGAATTGTCTACATAACAAGAAATCTGTTCTTTTATTATTACAACATCAATAGTCGAGATTCAATAATATTATAAAGCTTTATAGCACATAGTATTTTGAGGAATTGTCAGTAGTACAACTGACTCAATTATAAATCATTGCAGTCGCATTTTTTGCAGGGTACGAGCAAGGCGAATCAAGTACAGGTGCTCGCAATTCAATTCGCTTCAATATTTTCTCTCGAGTTGTCACACGTTTTGTTGTTGTTTGCTATTAATACCTTAAATCAGGCAGAAAGCATGTTCCTGCCTGATTTTAGATACTTTCCATATTAATATAGGTTTACGGCTTGAAAATAATAAGGATTCCCCTGAGCCTACAAACATTTCAATGAGCAAATCTAATTGATTTTATTAGTTACTTTTGGCTCAGTGTACTGTTTATGATTTAGTGGGCGATATATCTATGTATGTGTATATGTCCCATTGTGCAGTTTGCCTGGTGCTTAATAAAAATTGACATTATTTACGCGCTTAAGCCATAGAAGTTTTTTTTGTAAGTTCTTTTATTGATTTAGTTTTTTTTCCCCCCAAAGTTTCAACACCAACACCACCTTTGATACCCGTTCAGAGAAAATGAGTGATCGACAGACCGACTTACAGCCAGGGCTAAGTAAAGTAATTTTTCAAAAATATTCATTCGTTTAAGATAAATAAAATCAAAAATATGAAAAGAAAAAAAATATAATAATGTCAACTTTAATATTCATGTGAATTGGTCTTTTTTATAATAACGACAATTTTTCACTTTTAATCGTTTCAAATGTTCAATATGCAGCCACATAAAATTGTTGTTTAATGCGTGTTTTCACAGAATTTCATTGCCACCTTTTCGCCTGTGTGTGATTGAGAGTGAACGTGTTCGCGTTTGTTTTATTTTGAAAATATTTTAATTTCATTTAGTTTTTTTCATTATTCTAAATAAAAACATGAACAAATTGTAATCAGTTATAAAAAAAAATAACAACTTTCATTTAATTATTGCTGACAAAAGCGACATGCTGTTTGCTTGTTTCTTTTTTTTTCGACATCAAGCGATAGTAAAAGTCCTTGCGAAAGGTCTACAGCAACAATTTCTAGAAAAACCAAATTAAACAGAAAACTGTTTGTTTTTACAGCTGATAAAAACGCATTATTTAAAAAAAAAAAAGTAGGTGGGCACTGAATCGCACCGGCTGACTGTATAATTTCTGAGAGACCCTGAACTGAAAATAATTGATCCATAAGGAAGTTGCCAAGCCAATTTTCTAATTCTTCTCCTTATTGATTATTAGTGCACATACATACATATTTAAGCATACTTATACCAGTGATTTAGATGGTAGCAATCGCCTAGAATAACTGGTTGAATAGCCAGCGCTATTTGTTTATTATCATTTTATTTCTTTATTATCATTTTGGGGCCAATTGTGTAACTCGACCTCAAAGATCTTTTGTGCAGCCCTTGTTTTCTATAGAACGAGAACTAACTAGACTATTGGCAAAACTCGTTACGGCCGTAGGTTTGATGTTATCGAGGTCTTCGCAATCCAATAACCCAGGCTCTATATGCACGCATAAATTCGCAGACGATGTGTTCGGTCCATCGTTACCTTTTCTTCATTTTAGAGTCTGCAGGAATTACCGCTTACCAATTTCAATCTTTGTTGATGGTAATTTAGCTTACATTGCCATTGGTCTTTAGCCCTGTATATAGTCTAATACACTCAGAATATTTTTGCAGTAACTGACCGTAGTTTATTCCAGAAGTAATCAGTGCAATTATTTTTAAATGGCAAAACGTTTAGAAATTAATAAAATTTTAATTTTAGCTGATTTGTACAGTTGCTTAAAAAGTAAAAAAAAATTTTTTCAGTTTCGTATTTGTTTTCAGGGCCTTTTAGAAATTTTGTGGTACTTGCATTCGGTCCGCAGATACAGATTTTAGCCGCTTTCATCCGTTTGGAAGTTTAAAAAGTAAAAAAAAAAAAAATTCCATACTTTTTTTCTTGGGAGTCTAATTATTGTTTAATTTTTTTTTCTCCTCCCACTCGTCTAAGCAATTTAAAAAGTACCAAAATTCTGTTCTCTTTTATCCCCCTAAAATTGAGAGTTTGATAAAAGTACCAGACACCTGTGCGATTCTTTTTAATAAGATTTCAGGCCTTTTTGGAGCATTTTTGGTACTAATACTAGTACTTGGAGATACAGAATTACCATTTTTTCCCCTTTTTACCCCCTAAACGTGCAAATTAAAAAAAACTAGCAAGTGTATTTGAGAATTTTAAAAAGAGAGTTCAATTCAGCTTTTAGTTTTTTCCTATTCCTGTCTGGTTTATAGATAAATGCAATTCAAAAAAGTACCAAACACATGTCCATTTATTTTGATCATACTTTTAGGTGCTTTTAGAAGCAGTACAAAACTTCATTCCTATATTACACCAACGATGTGTATAACAATTTATTACTCTTACATTTAAATAAATTATGCATATGAATTAAAATAATAAAACAATTGTTCATAAAATTGAATTTGAAAAGTGTTAATGGGCAGCAAAATATGCTTGATAGCAGTTCTGGTTGTATGCATGAATGTGTGTTAGATGTATGTGTGTATGTTTTGTATGTATGGCTGGCTGAGTGAATGTATTTTCCTCTAGTGTGATATCAATGACCTTAAACAACGACAGCTTCACCTTGGCCTTAGAAATTGCAACATATGTACATATTTAAATTTTATATAAAATAAATAGTTGTATTAAAACTAATGGCTGCTTACAGTCATACCATGTGTTGTCGTTTAAATGCAGCGCATAGAAACGTTTTGTGTCGTATGGCGGCTGCCAAAAAGATCATAACAGATATCTATCTGTATTTTTTTTTTCACTCATTTAATTCGTTTATTTTCTCTTTTAATCAAACTCTCTTATTCTTGAATGCGCTGATGTCCAAGCTTTTATTTTTATTGCACTATAAACACACATTGGCCGTTACAGCGAAATATGAGCAAAATTTTGACACAAGCTTAGATAAAACCTAACATCTTAAGGTTTCATTACTTTCTGTGGAAGTTCATGTTCGAGTTTAATTTAATTTAGTACTTGTCTATAAATCAGGGAATACATAAACCATATCTAAAGGAAGACAAATTTTCCCTTACTGCCTGTACCCCACTGTCGAAGTCGTGTGATTATTCGCATGCTCTGCGAAAGAAAATTGTTTTGGCTTCCTCTATGATGTTCTTTTATTCGAACGATGACTCGATCGACAAGTCGAAAAGACGTATGTACATAAGTATTTTCATGCACAATCCGATTCCTCTATTGCGATCATGTCGTCAGCACTGCGAACACAAATGTCAAAATCAAGCACTTGCTGTTTTGCTATCGAGTGGGTGTTTTTATAAAAAAAAATTTTATATTTATTTGATAATAAAACTAGAAAATCCTCATATTTGTCATTTTCATTTTATTTAGTAAATATATTAAACAATTAACACATGTATGCAGGTAGTTTTCCTAAACAGTTCACTTGTTCGCTGGTTGGAAGAAAATCCTGAGTTTGCCCGTGTGTCAAAGTACTTATTAAATGTTTACAAAAAAAAATACTTTTAAATTTTAAAACACCACACTTTCAAAATATTTTTTATTTTGTTTTTATTTATGTACATATGTATTTGTTTTGGCTTGTCAGATACAGCTGGACAGTTTCAAGAAGGGTTGTATTTACACAAGAACAATTTACTAGTTTTTGTCAATACTTTAATAAGAAATCAATCACAACTTTGATTTACCGATCTGGTATATCTATAACGTAAATGAAAAAAATTGCATGACGTAAGCCCATGAGAACGCAAGCTGTCCAAAAACCAAATTTGATTCGAAATCGAGCGACTACATGTCGATGTCTTATATTTTCTTGCGACATTGGGGAACAGGCAGTTGACATGTCAAAAAGGATCATATGTTTTGAACTTTTTAATGTATTACAGCAGATATTTTTCTACCGCTAATAGAACTAGAAATACTGTTGTGCCAAATATTGCACATTAATGTAATTTTATATGAAAGTGCTGATGCAGTTGATTGCATTCAAGAGTGAGAGTAAATAAATATGCTCATGTTTTCTAAAAATAAACACAAACACACTAGAAATAGAGGAGGAACAACAACAATAAATTCACTCGAAATGTTATTGATCATTTAGTTCCGTATTCCCAAAGTATCATTGAGAAATGGCAGCATTTTCGTATCTGGCTGATGTTGACCCACTAGAGAAACGGGGAGGTAACAACGCAACAATAAAAGACAAGTTAATTTGTATTAAAAAAAAAAAAACAGATAGTCAGTCACATTTATTGAATAATGCACCGTGTGGTAGTGCACAGTGTGCAACAAACTCATTTATATGCGCTATTTTGCAAGAAAGCAAATAGAACGCCATATCCAGCATCCAAAAACTCTTGCTGCTACAAATCTCTACGATAAAAATTTTCTGATTGTTTTTGCAGACATTTACTAGATATGTATAAAGGCTAGCTAAAGACTAGTAATCATCTTCAATTATTGTTGACAGCAAGATAATGAGTGAGAAATTTTTTACGTCCACTTAAAGTGACGACAACGACGACGACGACAGCTGGAATATGGGAGAATATTGACTCCGATGGGCACAGAGGTGAAAAAAGTGAACTTTGAAAGTCTCACAAATGAACTAAAGAGTTGGATACCATTTGCATTACATACTCTTTTTGACCGCATAAAAGAAACAATTGTAAAACCGTGTTCTCTTTTGTTTTGCTACGAATTTCAGAGCATTTCAAGTGGCGAAATGAGCAGAGTTTATGCTGATTTGCTATCTCGTTTTGACCGCCTGTCACCTCTGTACATTTTGTGCCCAGGGGCAGGTTAAACTTTGTTGATATGCCACAACTTGGTGATCTACCTTCTGCGGTAAAGAGGTGCAGAATACTGTGGCCATTTTGGGTGGCTAAAATCTTAAGAAGGCCCTCTCTGGCAGATCAGTCGATACTACGGGGTTGAGGCGACTTCATTGAGGTAATACGGTTGCAGTGTAATGGCTATTGGTTGATACCTTGAAATCTCATAGAAAATTTCTCAAGGTGCTTCTATCATGTACAACGCAACTAAATTTGTAAAAAAAAACAACTAAATGACAATTGTTGTATATTTTTTATATTTCTTCATAAATGTATGTCGATATTTCGCCGTTCTACGGATGGGATGAACATTTTGAATATTATTGCCCTGTAGAAGCTATCCGAAGGAGAGCAACATATCGGCAAAAATATACGAATAAATATAAAAAATATACATATTATTATTTTGTAGTACATTTGTCAGGCTTAAGTTAGTTCTATATTATATTTGTGATAGATTTTAATTAAACAAGACAAAGAAAACATCAAATACCTTTAACTAGATAGATAACTAGCTGTTTCGAAGCCGTCACACTTCGCGTCAGCACCCGTCCTTGTATAATAATATAAGAAAGAGTTCGAATAATAAAAATTAATTAATATAAAAAATACATAAAATTTTTTAGCTTATGAAAACACCGGTTTTAAACCAAATAATAAATTTGTAAGGAACTAAATTTGTGGGAGTCAGTGAGACTGATTAAAGGTCAGATGTTCTTAATGTATTTCTGGCTGCCAAATTTGGGCCCAGTGAATCCTGCTGGTCTGGGGAATTACAATTCGACTTCCTTGGCAAGGGCTTGTGTAACAAATAAGTTTGTCATAATTGAGGATCTTTCAGCATTTTGGCGACTTGGGGTAACTAAGATGGCATTTTGGCAATGGGACGATTTTGACCTTGAACTTGGCGGTTTTCAAGAGCAAGAAATTGGCACCATTTTTTAGAACTTTTGGAAGTTGACAGCATTTACTTCAATAAAGGGAGAGAATTGATTACTTTTGTGTGGATAATTTTTGCTACACAGAGGAAAAAATCAATCCAAATAGAATGATATTGGCATTATTCAGTGACGAAAGTTAAAACCGCCGTTCTTACACCTTCCTCTGAATTCTCCATCAATTACCGTGTGTGATGTAGCTCAGAGAAAATTGTTGAATTAGTTAGAGTTTCGAACTTATTTATGAGAAAAAATTAGATTTGGAGAAATTTAGAGCTGTGTCTGTTATGATGAGTTTATGAAGAGCCCCACTCTGGCAGTTTCCTTGTAAAATTTTCAGAAGTTTACTTTTTTATTTTTCGTTTTTTTTTTTCTATTCTATTCCACTGTCTATTGTGTATATAAATTTTCATTATAAAAATAATTCCTCTTATAAAATGTTGTTCCAGTAATTATTCATTTAAGATTTAGAATTACACATAGTACATACATACATGTGTGGATGAGAGTGTGTGTGTCTTATAGATTTGTTTATTTGTATTCTTACAAATGAATGCAACGGTTCTGTAGACAGGAAATAAATGTTTGCAATTGATCTTGAATGTCAACAGAACAGTGAGGTGCAGTTAAATAGTAATAACATTTAAACGTTGTACTTGTACATTTAAAAGCATTATGAAAGAAAGGTAGCATTCTTATAATATTAGAGTAAATTATTATTTTTTTTCTTTTAATAGAATGTGTGTGCAGTTGTGGTATTTGAATTTTGCAGTACAAGAATTTTTAAGTCACAGCTGTTTTCCCCAAATATAAAAGTTGTGTTCTAGAATTGAAATTCAATTCACATAAGCAAGTTGTTTTTTTTTTTTTGTAAAAATAGTCCAAAAAACGTGACCACTACTTTATTGTTGACCTTATTTTTTGAGCAAGTGAATGCATATAAACAACTACAATTCATACACAGTCACATGGATACAACAGAAAAGAACAACGAAAAGAATAAACAGCATCAAAATATTAACGTTCACAAGAGCATATTTTAAGGTTATGTTCGCTGAAGGAGTAAATAGAAAATTGCAAGCCAATTTTATTCACTCGTGCAAAAGTTTTGTAACATTAATGCCATTTTCGCAACCGAAATTCGGAAGGGCATTATTTTATTATTATTTCGTTTTTTTAATTATTTATGGTTATGGTGATATTTGGTTTTGATCTTAGTTGTATTAAAATCTTAAAATTGGCATAACTAAATGTTCGCAATAGTTTTTGTATGTGCTCGTTGAGCAAACCTAACATACTTCTTCAACACGATTGCTTTAATTCAAAACATTTGACAAAAATTAATTTGAATAAATTTTTGTTCATTTTAAAGCAACATAAATAATTTGTAATCATTGTCTCACAAAGCGAAATAAATTTTGTTCCAATGTATTTGGCATGCGAAATTTCGGTTTTTATTTCATATTATTTCCAGAAAATATCAAACATTTGCACTTTGAAAAATTGACTAAACATATTTTGAATTACAATTTCATTTCGAATTACAAATGAACCAAAATGACACAAAATTTTCAAATTTCTCTTTCTAAATATTTCATAAAAATTGTTTTAAAACGAACACAAGGTACCTCGATACCAAATAGCCGCATAATTACAACAAACACAACACCAACAAACAATTCATGTGTTTTGTTGGTAGAAATACTGCAATTCTGTCACCGATTTGTTTGCCTTTTTGTGTGTTTGTGCTGTGTATTTTGGCAGTTCTTCAGGCTGAAAGCAGTAGTCAGCTGGGCTTGTAAGGCTGCCTGGTTTCGAGATACCTTGAACGAACAAATTGCCTTTACATAACTTGAATTTGATAAGTTTTTAATACAACTATTTTATCGAGAAACAAGAGATAAAAAAATGTTCCCACGAAAATATTTGAAAATTTGATTTTTTTAAATTCACCAAAAATACAAACTGCTTCCCTGTCAGTCTTATTATTTAGGTCAGTTTAGGTTTATTGGAGGGGTTTGTTTGCCCATGTCTTGCGACAAACGCTTAAGCTAGTTTGACTCATAGTTCTATAGGAACTGAGTGTTCTTCACAAAGTTGTTGCATAGTGTTTTAATCCGATGAACAGCAATGCATCTTCGTTGAGCAAAGTTGTCCACTTGAATATTTATTTATTTCAGAATTTATGGAAAAACCTAAGATTTGTTTGAAAGGAAAATACTCCTGGTTTATTTAAGCCATCTACTAAGTAATTAGAAAATGAAAATCTTTTAAATTAAATAATTATTTATTAAACATTAAATTGGAGTAAGAAAACCTTATACGAATTTATGAATGAAATGAACAAAAAAAAACTTAAAATTAAAATGTAATACATACAATTTTTTAAAAAGGACTACAAACAATAATATAACTTCTTAGGTCTACGGAAATTTTATTATACATATTAGAAAAATATTTGCCCATGAGCTACAATATTCCGTATAGAATTAGGAGTTGTGACAATGTCACCGCTTAGTTACATACGTTTGACAATTTCACATAGAATGCAGAGCAAGGCTTATTAAGATATTAGTGTTAAACAAAAATACATTTAAATTTTTATAAATAGTAAATATACTGGATTGCTTGTAGCCGAATGCCGTTCTTTATTGTTCAACTTTGAAGAAAACTAAAATTATTGCTATTAATATTGGCCAGCAGTGCAAGAATATATAAAAAACCTATAACATTTAATATAAAAATCTAGATACTACAATTTGAGATGCTTTTTCGCTTGATGCTTTTCCAGTTTGCGCTGCTTAACTTGCAAATATTCCCTACGAACATCGGACGAACACATATCAAGTATACATTTTAGTTTTTTGTATATTTGCTCAGCCATTGGAATCGTCGTTTCAAAGTCATAATGTTTAAAACGTATGTGATTGGACGACGACACACTGCCTGAACTGCTTAGAAAGTTGAAAGGTGATGAAAAGTGTGGATAATGACCAGGACTAGTCGGCGATTGGGCGGGTGCGGAGAGATGTTTATTGTCACTAAAATTGCTAGAACTTATTGATGATGAGGTTTTTAACCAAATACGAAGTACAGCTTTCATTGTACGTTTTTCAACTATTTCACAGTGAGCTACGGCGTCTATGGGATAAGTAACAGTGCGTTGTTTGGTCCAAAACTTGGCATTCTTTTGCTGGTCAATTTCAATGCGTTCGCCAGAAATGCCAAGAGAAACTTCCGTTTTAAAGAATTTCTTATCAATTATATTTAAATTATAGCTACGGTACACAGGCGCCTCTAGCATATCATCTTGACTTAAAATGCGCTCCTCCAAGTCATCGACACGTCCTTCAGCGGTAAGTGTACATATACTACTATCTACATCATCTTTGTCGTCCGGACTGTGAAAGCCATCAGCTCCTACCCCCGAACAATTGAGTGAGTGCAAAGCCATGGCAGCAAGTCTGACTTTTTCTTCTTCTGATGTTAGAGATTTTGTAGGCACAGCGCTCTCCACGCGTATTTCTGTGTTCGTAGGTCTTCTTTCAGCCAAAGTCAAATGTGAGAAACCAAATTTTGAACATGGTTCTCGATGATCTAAGGGAGGAAAATCTTCTAAGTCATCATTATCTTCGGTCATGTATAAACCATAATGTCTTATAGATTTAAGCGGAAGGTCTGGAAACTCAATTGTAGCTTTATAACACACTAAACCAATTACCTGAAATAGATATAAAAGATATATGTAGGTATATTTTCTTTTAAATAGAAATTCAATGCACTAATTTTACTTACATCCGATATTTTAGCATGCGAAAGAACACATATTTTAATAGGATAGTTTCTTTCTTTTTCGGGCAACATACTTAAAAAAATATTTATACGTTTTGTGTGCACTCCTGAATGGGATGTACCATCGAACTTGGCATATTCTTGAAATTTGTTGTGTACTTGTTTTGGGCTATTGGCCAATTGCAGTGTAAGTTTACTCTTCACTGCTTCAGTCTTTTGAATTAATTTATCATGTGATTCTACCTGTTTACGTACAAAAAAGTCACTACGTTCGGGTTGTATAATTTCATCATCATAGTTCACGCATTTTGTTTTTGCTGCCTTGCGTCTGGCTATGTCCATTTTTTCTAGTTTTTGGGCAGTATTCGAACGAAATCGATGAGCCATAACCTCAGGATACATCTGTATATCAAATGACTGGGCGGTCAAGTCAGCGTCTTCGTCATCGCTTTGATCAAGACCGGGATAGCAAACAAAATCAACTTCTTGCAAGGTTGGATCACAGTTACGATTTGCGGATTGTTGCTTTTGGCCAGTTCCATTGGAGCGCCTCTGTTGTTGTTGTTGCTCCAAGTTACGGGTAACATTATTTCCTTGATATTTTCGTAAAAAATGCTTGGGAAGGTCATCGCTGACCATAACAGTTTCACACATGCCAGTGTCATCGGTGGATATAAATGAGTTTCGTATATGAGATAGTAACCAGTGAGGATTTGAATAAGTTGCCATACTTATTACAGCAACTATTTAATGTTAAATTCAATTTTTAATTTAATTTTCTTAATTTCTAACAAAAAAATTAATATTTTCTTAACAAAAAATCCAGAACTTGTAATATTTGACATTTAGTAAGTAAACAGATGTTCACCAGACCGCAATATAAACAGACGCTGAGCGCTCTGAGAACTCAGTGTTGCCAGTACACAAGCAAGTTCGAAGACAAGAGTACAAATTGAGGAGAATTGTATAAAGAAAAATTGTTTTTATATTAATTCAAAACTGTCTACCTATACCCTAAATGCGAACGAATATTCATTTCTTTTGGAAACAGCAACAATTTCAAAATTGGTTTGATTGTTTTCAACACAAATGTTAGAAAGAAAACTTCGATCGCATATAAAGGAACAGGCAGTTAGTATTTTGACTCAATACTTAAGGCCATGATTCACTGTCCTACTCAATCATGCGATCTGCTAAAAATTACATATGTGCTTAAAAATTTGTATTTGAAAGGGTTTTTGACAAGTATGTCCAATATGCTAATCTTCTAAAAAAAATTTTAAAAAGCATCTTTTTCAACATAATAAGAGGTATTTTTTCGAAGTTGTTGCAAAAGTATGTATAATAGTGTCACCGTCTTAATGCAACTTTTCAAGGTAAGACAAAATGCTGGTCGTTTCCAGTATATAAAATGTACGATTGTGTAAAATAGTGAAAGTGCCGAGTTCCAGAATGCAAATTTGCGAACTGAAATGTGGATAATTAGTGTTTAAATAAGTTATATCCTGTTCATACATGCAGCAATATTCAAATTATAACAATTAAAGCCATTATTGAGACAAAATTTTCATATAAAAATTACAATTAGCTTATTGGCAATTAAGAGATAATTGTTTCAATAATGAGTAAAATTTATAATGCAACACTGTTAGATTTGTATTAACAGTACAATTTTTATTAACAGTACAATAACAGTACATATTGAACACTCCTTGTGAAAATTTTACTAATCAAATGTCAACAAAATAAATAAAAAAAAAAAACAAATTTTTTTTTTTAATTTTTTATGATAAGGGGTGTTTTTTTTCGATGTATACAACTTTAAGTTGCAATAAAACAACGATGGATTATTTGATTGGCATGAATTTTACTTATCCGAAAGATAATCTTGTGGCATTACATTTTAAATATGTATGACTTCTGGCATATGACCGCCACGGCTGGCGCGGATGTAGTCCAATCTGGACTTCCAATTTTCGATGACTTTTTCCAACATTTCTGGCCGTATATCGGCAATAATACAGCGAATGTTGTCTTCCAAATGGTCAAGCGTTTGTGGCACAAGCATGTTGCGCAGTCTTGTTGAAATCACATCTCCTGTACATCATGGTTATTCAATTCAGGAATGAAAAAGTTAGTAATCATGGCTCTATATCGATCACCATAGACTGTAACTTTCTGGCCATCATCGTTTTTGAAGAAGTATGGACCAATGATTCCATCAGCCCATAAAGCTCACCAAACAGTCAGTTTTTGTGGATGTAACGGTGTTTCGACATGCACTTGAGGATTAGCTTCACTCCAAATGCGGCAGTTGTGTTTGTTGAAGTAGCCATTCAACCAGAAGTGCGCTTCATTGCTAAACAAAATTGTGCGCGATACGTATTCCGCACAGAACCATTGTTTTCGAAATAAAATTGCACTATTTGCAAGCCTTGTTCACGCGTGAGTTTATTCATGATGTACATATTGCCAAACCAAACTGAGAATAGATCACTTGACACCTGTTAAATCGGTAGCCATCTGGAACAGTAATGCCAACTTAGAGTTCTATACATCGAAAAAACACCCTTTACAAAATAACCAAATGTAAACAATAACTTTTTCACCTGCCAAATGCTAATTGTCGTAGCAATATTAAGTATGTATGAACACCAAAACGATATTGCCAATTAACTGAATATTGTTTCAATTAAAAAGGCATATGTGAACTGCATATTAAGCAAAAAAAATTACTAAGCTATAGATCGAAAAAAGCTAATCTAAAGAAATTACACAGTTTTTATATACCCCATCGATGTGTTGTTTCCAATACGCTTCAAAGCATATCCTGGCAACTCTTCGTACAGCTGCTCTTCTAACAGCTGTTGGTTTTTTTATGAAAAACAGTGAGCAAAAGTTTTTGAATAGCACAGACCTAGTGTTCTGTGTTAATAGATTCCTCTTAAAAATTTCCAAAATATGATACTAACATCGAAAGCTTTAACCAGACTTGTGGCAAAACGAAGGTATATTACTAGATCTGTGACTACTTGGACTCCTTTAGCTACAGCTTTTAATTCACCGCCATATAAAAAAATAAAATTCACGCGAAATGAAGCGGTAAGAATATTTTAATATTTCCATTTCTTACTCGCTCTTGCAATTTTTATAAATTTAGGGTTTGTTTTGCTTGGCAGAACTGCGTAACCATGAAGGATTTTTTCTGCTTAAGGAGAATGTGGCCAACAAAACAGATAAGCTGATACAAGAAGCGATATCGGAGAAACGCCAACGAAAAATGGTTCAAATTTTTGATGAACTGTCTGATTCGTTGTGTAAAGTTGCCGATTTGTCTGAATTTATACGTGTAGCTCATCCACAAAGCAAGTATGCTCAGGCTGCGGAGGACGCCTGCATAAGCATAAGTGGCATTGTGGAACATTTGAATACACACAAGGATATCTATGTGGCTTTGCGAAAGGTGGTTGAAGAAGGCGATATAATGGAAACAACAGAGGTTGATAAACATGTGGCTAAGTTGTTTTTATTTGACTTCGAACAGTCAGGCATTCATTTAAAGGACGAAGAACGTGAAAAGGTTGTTCGTTTAAATGACTACATATTGCAATTGGGGCAGAAATTTATGCATGGCGCAGTTCAACCTACTGCTTTTCCAAAGGGGCAAGTGCCCGATTCCATTAAAACAATTTTTCCCACTGAAGGCGATCATATTTTAGTATCCGGTCTTTACACAAACTCTACCAACGGCCAAGCACGGGAAGCTGCCTATAGGCTATTTTTATATCCAACCAGTCGGCAAGAAGAGTTACTTAGCGATATGCTTAAATGTCGCCATGCCTTAGCAAAAACTTGTGGTTTTAATACCTATGCTCATAGAGCTTTGAAATCAAGTACGGCGGAAAATCCGGAAATGGTGCAACAGTTTATCGATGAATTAGCCATTCAATTACGCCCAAGAGCAGACGAAGATTTTCAAGTAATGGAAAAAATGAAACGCAAAGAAAGTGGCAATGCCAAAGCCCGCTTAGAAGCTTGGGATACTCCATATTTTACTTCACTAATGAAACGTAATGCGTTAAACGCAAGTGCAAGTGAATTTTTACCCTACTTTAGTTTGGGCGGTTGTATGCAAGGTTTGGATAATCTGTTGAAATCACTTTATGGCATTTCGCTACAAAACACCGAAATGGAACCTGGCGAGTCTTGGCATAATGACATTTACAAGTTATCAGTTGTGCACGAGAAAGAAGGTCTACTGGGCTATATCTATTGTGATTTCTTTGAGCGTGATGGGAAACCGAACCAAGATTGTCACTTTACGATACAAGGCGGCAAGAGATTGCCGGACGGTTCTTACCAGCTGCCCATAGTAGTAGTTATGCTCAATCTTTCGCAGCCTCGTTGGACGGGTCCCACCCTACTCTCACCATCACGTGTAGACAATTTATTTCATGAAATGGGTCATGCCATGCACTCCATGTTGGCGAGAACTGAATATCAACATGTGACAGGCACAAGATGCTCGACAGATTTTGCTGAAGTTCCTTCCGTTTTAATGGAATATTTCGCTAGTGACCCACGTGTGTTACGCACTTTTGCTAAACATTTTCAAACTCACAAGCCCATGGATGAGGACATGTTGCAGAGATTGTGTGCTTCAAAAAATTTATTCTCAGCCAGTGAAACACAATTGCAGGTCTTTTACTCGGCCTTAGATCAAATATACCATGGCGACCCTTTGAAACAGGGTTCAACTACAACTGAAACTTTGAAAAACGTTCAGAAAAGTTACTACAGTTTGCCTTATGTGGAGCAAACGGTAAGGGTTGAGTCGTTATTTTAATTTGACAAAATATTGCACTTATTTGTAATTTTAGGCGTGGCAGTTGAGATTCTCTCATTTGGTTGGCTACGGCGCAAAATATTACTCTTACTTAATATCAAAAACCATCGCCTCATGGATATGGCAAAACTATTTTGAAAAGAATCCATTTAACAGAGAGGCTGGAGAAAAATATCGCCAAGAAGTATTATCGCATGGAGGTGGTGTGCCATCCAGGCAACTCGTTGCCAGTTTTCTTAAGCGCGATCTCACTCCACAAAACTTGGCTCAAAGCCTTATACACGAAATCGACGTAAACAATGACAAAATCAAAGATGTTCTTGCGGTCAACCAATAGAAATGCATGCAATGTAAATCTGAATTATCTTTGCATGTGTTTGCGCTCCTTATTTCTAGTGGTATAACAATTTCCACTGAACAGACGTGTATATGGACATCTGTAATAGCTTTAAAATAGTTCACAAAATTTTAAATAAAACAATGTTTTTTCGTTATTTAATAACAAAAACTATAAGCCACAGTATATTTACAGGTATGTAAAAGACCATGAGTGAATGTAATAGGCATTTTTTGCCAAGACCTAATGTACTTCAACTTAAAACTAAGAAACAAATAAATCTGTTTTAATGATGAATGGCCGGCATTATTTCCACGCCCACGAATTCCTTGGCTACACGTATTCCCAAAAAGAATAAACCAAAACTTTTAACAAGGGACCTGCAATTACAAAGAAAATTTAGCCTTTTGATGGCAAATAAGTAACAAAATTTACCATTGAAATTCATCGTGATAGATACTTTTGAAAAAATTTACTGCTGGATTGCTTTTCTGCACCATTTTTATGTAATTATTTTATATTTTTAATCAGAAAATTGTCACTCGGCTAAAACAGGCAAAGAAACGATTATGAAGTAACCAAAGCATGCTGTACGGTCTGGAATAAAACAGTATGACAGTTTTATTTAGAGATGCCAGAAGTTAAATGAGGTAATTAGCGCTGCCATTTCGTGGCGTTCAGACGGTGTGCAATTTCAGGCCTTCTGGCATCACTATGTGACCAACGATTTATTATGCCAGTTTCAGACAATGTGTCTGGCAACTTCATTCGTAAACAACAGCTGATGATCTGCTGTTGGCAAACTTTTTGACAAAACAATAACACACGTGCGGTCCAAGAAATTGAAAATTTTTTAAAATTTTAAAAACACGTATTCTGTGTTAAAGAATAAGTTTTTGTTAAAATGAGTTCTGAAAATATATATACTTCTATTGGTTGCAATCGCACAACAGAGTCGGCAGATTGGGGAAATAATGGCCTCGTTGTGTTTGGAGCGTGTAATGCTGTCGCTATTTATGACCCTCAGGTAAAATTTGCAATTAAAGCTGAGATATTTTTAAGACCTTCCTCTCTCTCGTTATTAAGTTTAAGGAATATTCAGCAAAAATTACACACACTTTTCTGCGTCACACAAAAAAAGTCAACATCGTTCGTTGGCTGAAATCGTTTCGAAAAGAAAAGGAAACTTATTTTTTATCCGGTTCTGATGATAAATTAGCTATTTTATGGAATGTTGAAAATCCAGATGCTGTCAAAAGTTTTGCATTGGTAGGCCACGAAAGTGGCGTTAATGCAGTCGATGGCTTGCAACGTTCTAATGGAGAATGGTTGTTGGCTACAGCTGCTGCTGACTCTACCATTAAACTGTGGTCTTTCCTGCAAAAAGATAAGGATCCAATTTGCAAACAAACTTTACAATTAAATACCGGATTTTGTTTTACTTTACGTCTAACATTATTGAACAAGTCGGAACAAGTATTGATGGCCTTTTCAGCTGATGATGAAAGTGTTGCTCTTTGGACAGAAGATGTTAAAATGCCTTCAAAAAAACAATTTAATTTTCAACCCGTGCATAAACTAATAGGTCATGAAGATTGGGTAAGAGGTTTAGATTTTGTGCTTGAAGGAGATGATTTGCTTTTGGCCAGCAGCTCTCAAGATAACTTTATAAGATTGTGGCGTATTGCGCCTAGAACTAAGGAACAAGTTCTTGGCAATAAAGTTGATCTACTCAATTTATTAGACGAAACAACTGGGAAAATTCGAGTAGAAGAGAAAATATTGGAAATGGCTGAGAATTCCTGGTACGCTATTAGCTTAGAATCTGTATTATATGGTCACGATAATTGGGTGTATGGAGTACAATGGTATAAATCGCCCGAACAAACCTTAAGTTTGCTCTCAGCTTCTATTGATAAGACCTTAATTATATGGCAGCCCAGTGAAGAGGGCGGCATATGGATGGAAAAAGTACGACTAGGTGAAGTTGGTGGCAACTCATTAGGCTTCTTTGGTGGCAAATTTTCCAGTGATGGAAAATCGGTGCTTGGCCACAGCTATCAAGGTGGCTTTCATGTGTGGAAACAATCAGAAACTAATGAAGCCAACTGGTTACCACAAGTAATTGTTGGTGGTCATTTTGGTGAAGTACGCGATTTGGCTTGGGAACCACAAGGTGAATATCTAATGAGTATATCTGCTGATCAAACAACACGTATACATGCTCCCTGGCGTAATGGATCGGAGACTTGGCATGAAATTGCTCGTCCCCAAGTTCATGGATACGATATGCAAGCATTGGCACTTCTATCACGATACAAATTTGCCAGTGGTGCTGAGGAAAAAATTGTTAGGACGTTCCAAGCATCGGCTAATTTTGTGGAGAACTTCAGACTTATAACTAAAGTGGAAACTGACAAAGATGGTGATCAATTATTGGAATGTAAGTGTAATATTGTTAAATTTTCTTATCATTCTATTTGTACACGCTTCACAACAAGTGTTAGGGGTATATATAAATTTGTGATTTCCTTTATAACTTCCACAACTTCTATTTCCCACCTCAGAAATTATATATGTATGTATGTATATTCTTGATCAGTTTGAATAGAAATGATGATTAGGCGACGTCCGCGGTTCCTTCATCCGTCTGTAGGCAGTTGAAATGCTTTTTCTGAGAAAGCACTTGACTGGGTTAAATATTTATTTTGGTGTCAAACTATATACATATATACCTATGTAGGTGTTAGGTGTTTGCTACTGAAATTCAGAAAATTAGGTTCACGACTAGCTGGGGTATGTACATATATAAAATAAAAAACCGGGTTTCGGTTACTTTTTGCAAAAATTTTGACAAACATTTTTCTTTACCAAAGTTCAACAAAAAGAAAAAACGAAAATTTCCGATATCGGTCCAAATGCACCCAGTTTTTTAGGAAATTTAATTTATAAGAAAGCTAAATCAATTTTCGCCAACAAAAACAAAGAAAATCTGCTGATAGAAAAGTTTATTTAGATAATAAATATACTAACCTCCTAATTCATAAAAATTATAACAGGCTTATAAGACTGTTATTTGACATATGTATTTGTATGGAAAATCTGTCAAATAAGAGCTTTATAAACCTGTTATCATTTTTATGAATAAGACGATAAATATATAGCAAACCCCTTTTTTTTTAAATTGTATCTATAAGCGAGCTATATCAATTGTTGTTGCCAAAAAGTCAATCTGCTGATAAAAGCCAGTTTAGAGTAAAAATTTCCATTTTTTCAATATCGGTCCATACATACAAGAAATGTACGTATGTATATATTGAAAACATTTTGATGCTAATTTTTCGACCTTTGTTGAAGATATCCTGAAGAAGATATCCATTGTGATACCGAAATATTGAATTTTAAAAAAACAAATGACCTAAGGGTCGAACAATTAAAATACGAAAACTATTTTTTATGAAACTTCATACCTAAATGAGCTAAATTAATTTTTGATATTAAAAAGTGAATTTGACGATAAAAACAGTATACATATGTGTTTAAATTGAAAACTTTTTACCCGATATACGGTATAACAGGCTTTTTTAAACAATTTCATCTGTATGAAAGCTAAAACAACTTTTTATACTAAAAACTAAATCTGGTGAAAAATGAAGGTTATTTTGAGTGAAACTTTTATTTTTCCGATAATAGGCCCCATAAACTTGATGTAGAACAAAAACCTGTTTTTAAGAAATTTTACCTACAAACAATCCGGAACAATTTTTTATACCACAAAGTGAATGTGGTGATAAAAATTAAATTTGATACCGCACTTAAGTTTGATACCGCACTTTTTGGGCAAAGTACAGTAAAATGAGAGCAATCATGAATTTCTCTCAATAACACACAAAAAAGCACAAAAGTACGGGAACACCAAAAACCAAATTTCTATACCAAACAAAATAACATATCTATGCTATGTTTTGATGATGTAATGGAAATTAAAAACTACATTTTGAAAAGATGAAGGGTTCCCAATGTTGAGCGCGGGATCACAACTAATATAAATCCAAAACAGTTGCTTGAAAAATGCTTGTGAAAAAAATTTTTGTTCACCAATTTTTTTGTGCTGTTTTTATAGTTTCCTTGCAATTTTGTTGGTTTAATGAACACTTGCTATAGTATCAAATTGCTAAAAATCTTAAACGTTTTTTATGTACTAGCTTATATTTGAGCGACATTATGCTTAGGTTTTTCAGTTTTTAATAAACAGATGTTGTGGCTGAAATCACAAGACCAGTATTTGCAGAGAGAATTTCAAACACAAAACCTGAAGAGAAAAGCACCTCTCCAATTATGTATTTCTGGGTTTAGTGTTTGTGTTTGAGAATGTCTCTTCTCCAAATACAGTGACACAAGCGATACAAATTGGCTTTAGACTAGCAAAAAGTAAATAAATTTAATAAGTAAATTAATGCATAAGTATGAATATACATATACATATGTATATGTAACAGGTGCGCCAAAAGAAGAAGTCACCCGATGTTGTTTGGCTTTCAGAATATCGGTTTTTTGCTGAGGTAGAAATCAGCCTCATCGCTCATTATGATTGTGGTCGAAAAATTGTCCACTTCGTCATGGACACGATTATTCCGCGTTCTTGTGGAGTGTGTTGCTTCATGGCTTGTTCACTTGTATTCCACAGCTGTCTAATTTACAAATCTGAAAACAGCAAAAATAAGAGCAACTTCCAATAGGCGTGATTTCTTTTCACTCACCTTGTATATAAGAACTTATTTATGTATACATATGGTATATACTTGAAGCAAATATGCTAAAATTGAGAATTATTAGAAATGATTTGTATTGAAGGTTTGTTTTATTATAGTAAGTTTTAATTCCCATTATTTTCCTAAAGAGAAATAGAATAAGTAGAAAATGCTTTAGTCCTCTTGAGTTTTTTCGAGTCCACTCACAAGCTGAGATGTAATTGTAGATCTATTATTATTAAACTCTAATTGGATTTAATAGCATATATTAAATTCATTTTTGTAAGTTTCTCAAGGCTCGCATTTCTAAAGCGACACTCATGCCACTCAGCCACCCAAATTGTTGTTTATTTTATATCGAAATTTTTAATTAGAAACATGAGTCCCTGAGTTTAAGCACGGGTGCTGACAAGAAGTGTGGCAGCTTCGAAACAGCTAGTTGTCCACCCTGCTAAATGTCTTTGCTGTTTTCTTTGTCTTATTTAATTAATATCAATCACAAAAATAATATAGAATTACTTGGGCCCGAAGTTCGAATAATAAAAATTAATAAATGAAAGATTGATGTTATTCAAAAATCGTCCTCATGCTGAAAGTTTCCAATTGTAAACAATTGTGGGGAAATGGGGCCAACAAAATCCCGCCTTTATTTATCGGCAAGTTCTAATAATGAGCCTGACAATAATGTAATAAATTGAACTTTAAACGGAATAAATTAAGGCCCTAATTTTGTAAATCACAAAGCAATAAAGACAACAAAATAAAACAAAAAGTCATTAAAAAATTAAATTAATTATTTATTTGCTTTGAGAGCTAATTGAAATGCATAATTTTAGGTATAAACATTTTTAGACCTAAAATAATAAAAAGTCATAGTAAAAATGTTTTAAATTTACCTTTGAGTGCTCACATACAGAAACTTCTAAAGCAAACATAACAATTTTAATATTTTCAAAAAGCTTTTTCGAATCGCAATCGATAGTTGTGTGATATGCCGGAGTGTCTAGGTTTTTTAAAAAGAGACATGTGCAGAGACAGAAAGAATAGTGAGTTGAAATGTTTTTAAAACACATGATTTCTAAATTCAAATGTATATTACTTCAATGCGATAAAATCCTGTATTAAAAGTGTAGGCTAAAACAAACAAATAAGCAACTTACTGGAATCCAAGGAAAATCGAATACAGTCAGCACAAAATCAGGTTTTCGGTACTATTTATTTTTTTGGAAATCACATGCTGATGAGCAAGCAAGATGATTATCAGATCATATGTATATGTTATTATTCAAGTTTTTATAAGTATTGTGTTTAAATATCCCCAACAAAGGTGAAAGCTAGAGCAGTTGCAACATTTTCTTTACATCGGCACACTTATCATTTTCATCAGCACTCACTCAAGCAAAAGTTTGTTCAAACTTAATTAGAACAATTTTCTTTAATATTCAGCTTTGCCTCGAGGAGCCTCAGTTCCTTCATTAGGTCTATCCAACAAAGCCGTTTATAACGTAGAAACGGTGCCACTAGAAGAGCGTCATGTCAAAGACGAATATCCCGAAAATTATTTCATACCCATGACGTCACAAAGTCCACCGCAAGAGGAGACTCTTATGCAAAACACCTTGTGGCCTGAAGTGCAAAAGTTATACGGTCATGGCTATGAAATTTATGCTTTGGCTGCTACTCCTGATGCAACAATTTTGGCCTCATCTTGCAAATCAACAAATGCCGAACATGCACAAATTATTCTTTGGAATACAGCCACTTGGAAGCAGCTACAAAAACTATCTGGTCATCAGTTGACGGTTACACAAATGCGATTTTCACCCGATGGCCAGAATCTACTCTCAGTTTCACGTGATCGTCGTTGGTCTTTGTTTAGTCGTCAAGCCTCGGATAGCGACAGCAATAAACTTCCTTCATTTGCTCTAACAGCCTGCTCCAATAAAACAAATGGTATACATACGCGTATTATTTGGTCATGTGATTGGTCGCATGACAGCCGGTATTTTGCAACCTGTTCCCGTGAAGGTAAAGTGGTTGTATGGTGTAAGGAACAAGGAGCAGATAACACGTCGACGCTGAACGGCTGGAAGGCCTTGGACATTTTGGATT
Organism: Sturmia bella; assembly: GCA_963662145.1. Taxonomy (NCBI): domain Eukaryota; kingdom Metazoa; phylum Arthropoda; class Insecta; order Diptera; family Tachinidae; genus Sturmia; species Sturmia bella. Next base: position 15,122,078 of record OY759172.1, on the reverse strand, counting down.
TAGATAAAGAATCTATAACTGCGGTGGCATTCGCTAATGCTTTGCATACAAGTGGTTCATATATTTTAGCGTTGGGTTGTGAAAGTGGCATAATTAAAATCTACCAGTTTAATGGCAAGTTGACTTGTTTATTGTCTCTTGACAAATCGTAAGTATACAAAATTATAAATTTCTTCAATTCAGCGCTACACAGTTTACTACTCTCTCTCTCTCTCTCTCTCTGTTTCAGACAAGCTCATCACTTAACTGTAAAACGGCTACAATTCAGGCCCACGGTCGCAGAAAATGATCAGTTTCAATTGGCAAGTTGTGGTGAAGATTGTTTAGTTAGAATTTATGCAATAAGTTTGTAATTTCAAAGAGTTTTCGTTTTATAATAAAAAAATAAACAGTTTTATTTTATGATTAAAAGAATAGCACACATTTTTATTTCTTATTTTTTAATCTCTTTTTTGTACATAAAACATCGATAATTCTTAACCAAAAGTTACTTTAAAAATTAAACCTAAAGCGTTTTCTTTTCTGGCACAAAATTTTACCCTGTTATCACATATCACTTATAATAATAGGCTGCATACACCTTTGTATGGTGTTTGGAAAATACATGTTTTTTTCTTCCGAAATAAACAAAAATTCTGAGCATTTTTGGAATTACATTTTATTCTAGGTCTAAATAGGTCTTATTAATTGTTTTCTGCGCTTTTCAGTCGTCTGTATTCCGTCAACATTACATTGGTGCTACTCAACTCGTCAGTAGACTCGAAAAAACTTAACAGAATAAATGAAACTTTGCTACTTATTGCATTATTGTCATGAACTGAAAATGTGCTGCATGTAGAAGTGCTTCAATTATTTTTTGGTGTTATAAAATAAGTAGTAAAGTTTCAGGCATTCTTTTATTTTTTTTTTCGAATCTACTGGCGTGTTGAGTAGCATCAGTGAAATGTTGACGTCTGAAAAAGGCAGAAAACGAATTTAAAGCAAAACATTAAACAAATTGTACATCTTTCTGTGGTAAACTATGATTTGTAAATAATTTATCACATGCTCTTTATTATTATTTTCTTAATGTCCTTAAACAATTCCTTGCCATTTTACATCTAATATAAAAATTGACTTGCACTAATTACAGATGCTCCATAGGACTTTGATTGTGAATAAAAATAACAAGATTTTCACCATTTTATCTAGTACATATAATATGTTATAGTGAAGACGAGCAGATGGGCTGGTTTTGAGCGGCTGCTTAAAAATGTATTTTCTTACACCATCCCGAATACCTGCAAAAAAGAAATATTTAAAGATAAACACAAATTCCTTTTTCATAGTTATGCCCAAAAAAATTCTGAGGAAAAATTCTAGTTTAACAAAACGCTTCTGGCTCGTTTTTACTGATAGTTAAAAGTAGAATTTTATAGGCCCTCTTCGCAATAAGTTTAAATAACTTGAAACTTTGGACTCCTAAAACCAAAAGGTTTCGATTATCCACGGATCATCCTCATGTTTAAAGTTTCCAATTATAAAATATTGCTGTAAAATGGCGCCTACAAAATCTTACTTTTAGCTATCGGCAAGTTGTAATAATGAGCCTAAGTAATTTAATTGCAGCTTAATCTTGACACTGTAGTAAATCCGTGATCTATTTATTAGATGTGATCCCCTACTCAACCTTAAAAGCCCGCGGGATCCTACTTTGTTCGGAAACTTTTCCTGTTCTTAAAGTTCGTTCACGTGACAGTGATTTTTAAAAAAATGTTCTTTTAACATTTCCTTGCGAAAACATTTTATCAAGCAATAAAATTTTTAATTTTTGAGTATATCAGCTGTTGCAAAAAAAAACATGGCCAATGTCATATGTAGTACGTTTATGACCAAAAGTTAAAACCCTTATGAAAATTAAAAAATGTTGATAGACATAAGGAAAAACATGTGACTCGAAGACTTACAAAAACACATGTAATGTGTTTGAGTTGTGTGGGAGGTACTTAAGAGCTTTATAAATAAATATAATTTTTAGGCCATATTCATAATAATTATTGTAAGTTTATTAAGCTCTTATTTGACGTACATATTTCTACGGAATATTTGTCAAATAAACGTGTAATAAACCTTCAATAGTTTTTATGAATATGGATGCTTATGTTTAAAAGTAAATTACACAAAAATCGAAAATGAACTTGCACTGATTTTTAGGATGTTATAGTTAAAACTCTAGTTTTACAAAACCTTTCTGTAATTTGATTGTGGCTTAAATTTCACTGCACTAAATCAACGAACTATTTATTATTGATTGTAGTTAGAAATAGAAATTTGGCAACGTTGCAAAAAATGTCAAATGTTTTGCCCTGTTTGATGACTAAAGTTTAAACGCTGAATTTTATTCGCTCAAATACGGTTTAAGTATTCACTGATTTACTACATAGTTTCAACCTAAACCAAACTCGAAGATTAACTTGCACTAATTTTTTGTACAATAATAGTTTTACTTTTGTTATGCAACGTATTTGCAATTTGACTTTGAAGGTTTTGGAAAATTTGGCAATCATTGAGTGCTTACAAAATATTTTGCAACAATCTTCATTTATTAATAAATAATGCAAAAGCTTGCAATATTGCAGTAATACGATCACTTTTGTTCTAAAAATGTTACACGATTTAAAAATATTAAAACTTACTGCGAGATATAGCAGGAATTTCATATCGCACCATTAGCATATCATCTCCAAATTTATCTCTACACAAAGTACAAAAATTATAATCGCATTGTTATGTTTTCCTCTCAATTCAAAAAGAAGATACAATTAACAAAAGATACTTACAATTCTTTTTCGGGTATAAGTTTAACAAGCTCAAGCATTCTATCGTTTTTCAACTCATAATACTGTAGGGAAAAGTGTTCCAGAGCTTTTATAGTGCTGACATATGTGCGTGTCATTTTCACGAACCTGTTGTAAAATGAATGAGTAAAATCAATTGGTATTAGCAAAACTCATTGCAATACTCTCTCTCTCTCTCTCTCTCTCTCTCTCTCTCTCTCTCATCGGTGATATTTGTACATATATGTGTGCAAATGCATTGTACATACATACACACGTGCATTAAAGGGGTTATTACTCGTATTTGTATAGCGAAATTTTTTTTTAATCGACCTTCGAACTTCGCAGTCAAATGACGTTTTTCAGCATATTGTTTATAAGGTTTTTTTTTCGCTATAATTCGTCGACTAATTGATATGTTTTAAATCTGTAAAAGCCAAAATAATTTTAATTGTTGCACAGGTCTCTGGCAACAATTTGGCTTTTACAGATTTAAAAAATATCAATTAGCCGACGAGTTATAGCCACAAACCCATATAAACAATATGCTGAAAATCGGCATTTGACTGCAAAGTTCGAAGGTCGATTAAAAAAAAAGCGAACTTATAAACAAACGCTGCGATTTGGGTCTTCTAATTTAGCCTCTATTTTCACCCCTCACTCTCAGAATCGACATAACTTTTGCTAACTTGAATTTGTTCCACAGTGTAATTCTATTCTCGTGTGGCGTATTGGGCCAATTGCGTTAAACTCTTTCGCTGCGTTTGTCTGAATTAGATATTATGCTTATTTATTTTGCATTCGAAAATAGACAGCAACAACCTCCCAATGCAGATAATTTGTAAAAGAAAAAGAAATTGTTGAATGCCAAAAAAATTCGATGCACACAAGTACTTACGTTTTTTTCTTCCTATTTAACATCAATATGCCATCGTAAATAATAGCCAAAGGAACAGTTATTAAAAATATACTCATCAGAAATAAATAATAATTTCTTGTAAAGACCGGATTTGGAGTCCAGAACATGTTTTCATAGGGCTCTTTGGTGACATTTCTGACGATTTGTCGTGTCAACTGGTATATGGTGAGCTCATATAGTTTTCCCGGTGTTACGTTGCGTATATCGAGGCCACACTTGCTAGAACTAGAAAAAGAAAACTAAAATTTAAAAAATTCGATCACATGCTAAAGGTGTGTCATTTCAGCTGTTCCGTTCTTTATTGGAAAACTGGAAAGGAGAAAAAGTTTGCTTTTATATACATACAACAAGCAAATAGAAAAAAGATATGGAATCGAATTTTTCCTTCAGCTTTTTCCTTTGTTGTAAAAGTGGAAAAGAGAAAAATTTTAATTTAACTTTATAGTCAATCAACAGTTGTGAATTATTTTAGCCGGCTTAAGTTCTATTTTACTTCCTCAGAATTGAGAGAGACTTTTTTTTGTAATAAAATTGTTTTGTATAACTGATCAAAACAAAAAACTTGGCCCTTAAAAAGTGTTGCATGTGACGTAACGTTAAAAAGCGTTCAACGCGTAGAACATATGAAAAGCGTAGACGCGTAGAAAGCGTGTCATGTAACTCCAGCTTAATGAAGAGCTTAGTTAAAAACAGTATGCAATTAGTTATGACCTGACTTGGAATCTGAGTTAGGTGCTGATCGTCATAATGGGCGTCATGGTATGTTCTCCAGCCAATAAGTTCCCCTTGAACTTTACTTTTCTTGTCTTCTTTGAAAAATTTTGCTCACATAAGGCAGAGGTGTGCATTTGGTAGATATTTTTTGTTACACACATATCAGTCATAGATTCCTGTAGCATAATAAAAAAATATTAAGATACTTTTCTGAAAAATGTTTCTTTTGTTTGCAATTAAAATCATGCACTTTGGTTGGGCTCATTGAGCCAACATAACCTTAAAATATGCTCTTGTAAACTGTGATGTTTTTACGATTTTTTTTTTCTTTTTTCTCTTCGTTGTTGTTCGATGTTGTACTCGTATTCATGTGAAATTATATGAATTTTATTTGTTTATATGCATGTGTTTGCCCAAAAATAAGTTCAACAAAGAAAGTAGTGGTCACGTTTTTTTCTGAGATGAACAAATATTAGTTCATATGTGAGCGAGCGTAAGGCGCTTCAGTTTAACAAGCTACCAGCTTAATAAAAAGACAAAGTGTCTGTGAAATATAATCTATTCAACTAATATATTAGTGGCCCAAAACATTTCTTATCGAATTTTTCTTTATCTTTCTATATAAATATCTTTCCATATAAATATCTTTCTATATATGTATCATATAACTGATTTGAAATTCAAATTGGTTTTGACTTACTTAATTGTCTCAAGACCACGTCGGTAGGCTGCCAAAACTGTGATATTTGTAACTGTATCCACCGGTATGAAGGCCATTTTTACATCGCCATCGGTGTACGATATCTGAGCAAAGCCGGTTGCTATGGCAATTAACAAACCAATGGGACCATTGATGTTGTCAACAAAACCTGGTTCTGGTTCTTTCAATGATGGTGTAACTGAAATTATTTTAAATAATTTATTATTTTAAATAATAATTATAAAAATTTAATCAATTATTTAGAGAGAAATATTAGAAGGCTATAGTGCAAGGATTCGCGAAAAGCGATAAAATGATCACTTGGTTTATAAATATGCCGACCCTCGTTACAGTTGATCAATTTGATCACTGTCACCTATTGAAATTGTTTTTTTTTTACCAATAGACGGCCGAAGTATTGTAACTGGTAGTTTATCGGCAAAATCGGCCACCACTTGTTCAGAAAGATTTTTCGAAAAACTATAAGCATTGGGAAATTGTGTGTACCTGCAATTAAGTAACAAAAAAAAATGTTTCATTTAAATAATTTTATTAAAAGTTGTTTTAACAAACAAATAAATATTGACAACGTTTAACATTACGGTAACAACTCCTGCTAATTGTACTTATATACACTTAGCAGAAGTGAACAAGTTTTCATTGTTAGAATTTGTCGCCAACATTAAATTTGTGTGAACTGAAAAGCCCATATACTCTGGGCTTTGCACTTCAATTCACTTGCTTACTTCATTCTCAGAACTTCCAGGTCTTCATCCCGAAAAGTTTCAGCCATTTTAATAGCCGTACGCCAGTTAACTGCAGCTTCCACCAGCTTTGATATAGAAGAAAAGCAAAGAAAAAACATTAGAAGGCAAGATATGTAATACAAATTTGCCAATTCATGTACCTCTTCGTTTAGAAAATATTTCATGGGATTAACATAGGCTGTTGAGATGTGAACAAATGCGAGCAGTTTTTTAAAATCAACAGCCAGTTTCAATAGCTCATACGTTCCTCTAGTATTCATTAAAATTGAACTGCGCAAAACATTGTCAAACCTGTCACAAAAATGAGACAAATTTCATGCCTTCAATAAGTAGTCTTTATTCATTTTTATGAATAAACGATAAATTCAAACTAACCTCACATTGGCTGCACCATGTACCACAATATTAACATTTTTTATACGTTCCAAGTCTGCTGGACTTATACCTAAACCCAATTCGCAACTATCTCCAATGATGGGAATAATTTTCTCGAATGCATTCGGTCGCTCTCGATGTAAACGCGCAAATACTGCATCTTTCGAAAATTCTTGCATGCGCTCTAAAGGAGTTTTATTTTTCTTGCCCCGTATCAATAAATATATTTTGGATATATCTGGGCAGTCTCGCAGCAGTTTCTCAATTAAACATTTTCCCAAGTAGCCTGCGAAATGAATTGTTGAAAAAAGAAATTAATTGAATATGTCATATATTCCAATCTATGACAGACATAAATCTGTAGTCACAAGCGATAATAGCGTAATGGCAAAAAAAAAAAAAAAAAATCAGCGACAGAACCTGAAGATTTGATTGTCGAATATTGTAGCATATACATACATATGTATAACTCAATTTTGCTTTAAGTTGACTTAAGCTGTTAATGCTTGTGAGCACAAAAATAATCAAAAAATTAATTTCCATTAGACTTACCTGTGCCACCAGTTATAAAAAGTTCTTTATTTTTATAGAACTCTGATATGAGCATCATTATTTGTTAACTCCAATAATTATCTAAATGTTTTGTCAAAAATGCTGAACCTATTAGAGCAAAGTACTTTAGAGCGATGATCGTATACACGAAATTATTTTGAAACAAATTTTGCATAAAACTAAATCAATTTTTTATTATTAATGATTGCTTGTACTAAAAACGGTTGTAAATCTTAGCAGTTTACCAAACAAATTTCCGCGTACAAAATCTTAAGAACATTTCGCTGGTTTTCGCCAAAAATAAAGACTATAGCATTTTTTTTTAACTTTCCAGCCATCTATTAGTGTAATTATCAATATTCCTGCGGGTTTTTCTTCTAATTTTCTCGAAAAAAAAAATCGTCTAATTCTAAATTATTTGGCGGCAAAAACCTGAAAAAGTTGGCAACACCTAGTTTTGTAAGCAGCCATTTTGCTTGCGAGCATAAACATTTTTCGTAGGGGCACCCTACTTATCGGTAGCCACAAAAGCTTTTGATAAAATATTCAAAGATTCGGCTTTGTAGGTTATGTGTGAAACGAGAAGGATCCCGCAGGCAGTATTGAGAGCCTTCGGATCCAAAATTAAAAAAAAAAAGTTGTTGGGCAAGCGATATGTATACTAGAATGGATTGATTTAGCAATCGATATTGTGTCATCGATTTTTCCACAGCCTATTCCGAGGGATTCGATTTAAATTTATTTTTTTGTATGGGAGTTCCCTTCCTATGGGAAGTGAGACGGTGTCGGCGTGCCAATAAGCCAATAATTGTTCAACTTATTTTTTTTTTTTTTTTTGAGGAAGTAAAATAGAACTAAAGCCCGATAAAATAATTAGCAATTGTAAATCATAAATTCGATTACAAAGTTAAATAATAATTTAATTTAAAAAACCAAAGGTTCCAATAAAATTTCAAAAGCAATAAATAGAGAAATTATTCGTGTTTCTACGTTTTACAATTTTTCTAGAACGTAGAATTTAAGGTAAAACGTATGAGTTTTTTTTTTCAAGTTTTCAAACCTGCTGGTAAGTTAGTTGGGGTAACAACAGCAAAATTTCGGCGTATAGACGGCTGGAATATACACAAAAAACTGATTTTCACTATTATAGTTTTTATAAGTAAATGCATTTAGTTATCATTTGCTATAAGAGGCAATTGAAATGTATTATTATAAGTCTAAGAGGGTATACTTAATTGTTTTCTGTCCTTTCCAGCTGTCTATATACCGCCTACATTTCATTGATGTCAATCCACTCATCAGTAGAGTATAATAATAATAATATAATAGAATGAGTAGGAAAGTTTTCATCCACTGACGAGCTGAGTAGCATCAACGAAATATCGGCGGCATATAGACAGCTGCAAAAGACAGAAAACAATTAACAAAGCCTATTTAGACCTAGAATAATAGTTTTTATTAACGAAAAAACTATATATGAACGAAAAAAAAAATATATGTCACTCGTATATATTTTATATGTAGGCGCATATACATATGTACATGACTGATACTTCTTTTTATTTATCATATGTAGAAAGAGTTATTATTTTTTCTTTATTAAATTTTTTAACTTTTGGCGCCGATAATGATATTTTTTTTTTTAATATACTGTCTAAAATAAATATCCGTTTTGGTCCTTCTTCTTTTCTTTCCAAAATGTATCAAGAGTTTATTTAAAATTCTTAAGTTGCACAATTTCCAAATTAATAATTTATAGTCTGTGAGTACTTTTTGTTTATTAAAAAATGCTTTTAAAGCCCTCTACTTGTATAAAACTGTACATAAATATTTATCCCTTTTTTTTAAATTTATTCCTTAAAATTATTATATAAAAAATATTACTTTTCAATTGAATTTCACTTTTAAAATATGCCAACAACCTTCGTAAGCGGAAAGAAAATTGGAAATAGACTGCAACGAATTAAATAGTTTCTTGAAATTATAAATTTGAGCTCATAAAATTCTGGCCTGTTTTATAAAGCTTTCATTATTACATACATACGTGTTTGCGCACAGTGAAGAGCGAAATTTGTCAGAAACGCAATTAAATAGAATCTACCTGTATGTGTGTATGAACAAAATTCAGAGAGAAAAAAAAACGTGAAATTTTCGGTGAAGCAAAAGAATATGTTATTGGTGTTGTTATTTGGAAAATATAATTTTTTTGACTCAATTTAATAAAAAAAAAAAAAAACACTTCAAACAAAAAAGCCAAAATATTAAGGGTTTTCACGACGGTAGCTGTGTGCAAATTTGCAGTGCATTTTTTGGCAGATCATAAGCGCACCGTTTTCTTTTGTGCAAATCTGCCACAGCCTTCATTGAAAGTTTCAAAATTCATTGCTTTAGTTAACGAATTCTTTATTTCATTTCTAAGAGCATAATTGTTACTTTTTTTTTTTTTTTTGTTAAATTCTTTTAACACAAAAATGGCACAGAGGCCGAAGTCCATCGGCGTCATGTTGGCACTCACCCAGTCGCCGCCAACTTTATTTTTGTGTTACAAGCCGCTGCCGATCTTATTTTAATTATTATTAAATGAAAGGTTATGCTTGTATTTGTTGAAAGAAAATCTTATTTTTAATCCACATGAATATGTGTTTTATTGTATTAAAATTTTTCGTCACCGTCGCTACTCCGTGGAAAATAGTTAGTCGACTGCGAAATCTGCTGGCGCCATCTATTTTTGTTTACATTATTTATTTTCGTGAGCGTGTGTGACGTGAGCCAAAAGTCACTCACGCGCACATCTCTAGTGTAAATACATACATTTTGTTGCTTTGGAAAAAAAAGTAGATCATTTTTCCTCACATTTGCTTCGTTTGCACTACCGATCGTGAAAAGCTTCATTGTTTTTGTTAAAAATACTATCATCATGTGGAAGAATAAAAGTCGATTTATTTTACTTTCACCCTCGCCTCTAATTGCAAAATAATGAAAGCATGTGAATGTGAATTACACAACATGAATAAAAAAAAAAAAAGCGGAAATAATCCAGTTTCGAGTGAATTCGGATTCTACACAAGCGCATATCTACATATTTTATCAATTACTTCCAATTTTCAATTGTTAATTAGTTCGATTCTATTTCGTCAGAATTGAGATTTTTTTTTTTTTTTTTTTTGAAAAATTATGGTGATCAACATTTTTAAAGAAGACAAGAAAAGTAAAGTTGAATAAGCCATGGCTGTTTATCGTCCACCGCAATGCTCATCAGCATCCAAATTACTTCGAACTCAAGTCATAACTAATTGATTGCATAATGTGTTTAAACAGCAGCATTTAGCAATCCCACTACCTGACCTCTTCGTTACTGACTGTCTACATTTAATCTATAGATGACCTATCAATTGTATCACTGTGTTTTTCTGTTTATTAAAATACATACATATGTACATATATTTTTCATTCTCTCACCAACATCCAATTGATTTGCTACTATTGTATCAATGATGACAAAGCTTTCAAACTCTAAATCGGGTCCAACAATTTTTAATGATTAATATCATTTTATAGTCGACAATTATGGTTTACAATTGTTAATTACTTTATATTGTTAATTACTTGTCGACTATAAAATGAAATTAATCATTAAAAATTGTTGGACCCGATTTAGAGTTTGAAAGCTTTGTCATCATTGATACAATTACTTTATAGGGCTTAGGTTTGATTTTACTTCCTCAGAATTGAGGAGGATTTTTATTTTTGGGAAAATTGTGGTAAACAAAAAAGTTTTTAATTTTTTGTTTGAAAAAAAATATGACCGTTTACTACATTTTTAAGAGTACATTTTTGTTAGCCATTGTATTTTTCTTTTTTTGTTAATATATGAAAAAAATTAAAATAATTTGTTAATATTAATTTATGGACACGTGGACATTATACCCTTAAAAAATGCCCTCAACTTAAATATATAAATAAACATAAATGGTTTGTATGTAAATGGCCCTAAAATCTTGAGCGAAGTTGGAATATAGGCAGAGTAAAGCCATGATACAGCAAATAAGGTAATCTCTTCCCTACAATAAGAATAACTTTAGGAAAAATAACGTGCATTTTGTTTTTGTACAACTTCTGAAAACTGCCAAAAAGACACTACTGCTTCAAATAGTATTTACAGAAAAGAGATGAACAGAGTTTACTCTGATTTGCTATCTCATTTTGGCTGCCTTTCATCTCTGTATTCTTAACGGTTCAGCTAATAAGGCTACTTTATTATTAGTTGTATCATGGGTAAAACCGAGGCGAATCAACTGCAGGTGATCGCAATTCAATTCACAGCAGCGGCTGTGTTGAAGTTCTGTCTGTCTCTTAATTGGCCACGTGTGTAAGATTTGGGCAGACTCGAAGCAGAGAATTGAAAAAATGTCTGTCTTTCAATTGCCAAAGTGTAAAACCGCTCTCACAAATTGCATGTGTTAGTTTGTATAATTGACCTGGTATAAGGTCACCTTGATTGCATCACCTCATATATATTTTTTTTTTTGCTTCATAGCTGATCTTTGGCCAAAGCTGAATGTATTTTTCCTAGAGCTCACGCGATTCGATAGTTCCGATATTTTACCATTAACACACTATTTACACATCCAAGTAACTTATTGCAAGTTGTGTGTACACTGTACAGAGTAACATTCAATACATTGACAGAGACAATAAAAGCTGTTGCTACTGGCCAAGGCGAATCCATTGCAGGTGCCCGCTACAACATTTCTCCAGGATTTTATCTTCTGAGTTGTCAAAGCCGATAGCAAACGACAACAAAACGAATTGAAAAGCGAATTGAATGGCGACCACCTGTAGTTGATTCGCCTTGCTACTTGCTTGCTTGTTTACACAGGTATTAATATGTGAAAAAAAGAACACCAAAGCGAATTGAATAAAAGTAAAATTTCAATGAAAATTCTGATTAGTAATAGATATTAAAAAATCTTTAATTTAATTATTTAATGTCAAAAAAAAATTGTGACATTTGTGACAAAAGTGACATTTGTTTGAGCAAAGCTGTTGCTAAATAAGACAACTTCTGCTAGTTTTAAGTTTAGAGCAGACTTTTGCGGATAAAGTCGGGTTTGTCTTGTCAATAGTACATATGTATACACCCATATTCATAAAAACTATTGAAGGTTTATTACACGTTTATTTGACAAATATTCCGTAGAAATACGTCAAATAAGAGCTTAATAAACTTACAATAATTATTATGAATATCGCCTATAATAAAGTTTACTTTTATTTAGCAGTAACTTAAAATTGCTTAAAGTGTACTTTTTCGTTGTCTATAGTTATGGCCCAATTGCTTTACTTTACAAAATAAAAGAATGAAATGAAAAAACAGTAATAATAAAACAATTATGCGGAAGAAAAACTACAAAATCACTGTTCCAGTTTTTATATTTAAAAATCACTATTTTTTGTCTTTTTTGTTTATTGTTTATTCTGTTTTTGACTTTTTAATGGCTGTGTTGCCAAAGCATTGCCATGCGAACTGTTATGGGGAAACGAATTGTACGAATAGCTTTTTTATCATATAAATGGTAAATTTATATTACAAATCGATAAAAGCCATATTATTTACTTCAACTTTTTTATATTTTATCTTCTTTTTCGGTATGCAAGATCAAATAATAATGTACTAAAAATCATTCCATATATTTATATTAAATTACTTTTTACAGAAGTTCAATGAAATTAAAATTGTCAGTAAAAATGAAGATCATTCCTTGTAAGTTACATATCTATTAAAATACAATCTTTATAAGATAACATTGTGTTTGCTTTTTGTCATTTTACCGACATGCAAGTAAAAAAATTACTGCCAATCAACATCTCCTGCAAGTATGATGGTATTAGTAAAAAAATGTCTATGTATTTAGTTACTTGCACTTGCGTCTGTAAATGGGGGTTACGTTACGTTATGCGGGCTGCCGGTCATGAGATCGGCCCACTTGGGTCCTAGAAAGGTCCCGTTGTAGGGAGATAGCCCTACGTACCTCCTTCCGGTTCCGAACTGAACCAGCCCGAGGTAATTTGATCTGCCCAAGTAAATTGATCTCTTGTCAGAGAGAGCCGTTCGACACTCTCCTCCTCCTCCTGCTCCTCATCTATACAGAAATCATTATATGCAAGATTTAGTGCAATATTGGAACGAAGTTCCTTAACGCGGCTTGCTGGTAGTGGAAATTAGTAGAAATCGTCACGAAAGCGTGTGAGCTGTTTATATGTATTGATGTACTGTCGACAAGCAATTGTGTATGATGGGCGGTGTCTCCGCTGACAGCAGCCTACCAATATATATTAATTAGTTGGAAAACGTTCCAAAAATTTAAAGAATCATAAAATTTCAAAATTTCAAAAACAACACAAAATAAAACATACAGATTTCACCTTCTATTACATTCAAAGATGAAAAAAAAAAACGTAAGGAACTTTGTTCCTAACAGGGGTCCCCCGACCGTATTTCTTTTTTGTTTGATTTCGATTACACAAAAATGTATTGGCGTCGCTTTATTAAACCCTTTTCGACTATCGAGAAAAAGATATTGATAGTTCAATAAAAATAAAACCATCATTGTGCGATCGGTTGTTTTGCAGCTCTAATTTTTCCTCTACGTTCTGGCTTCGCTGACGATTTTTTCTTTTTTTCAAATCTTCCGTGTAATTTTGTGCATTTAATTAAAACCATTGCTAGTGCTCTTTCTCTAAAATTTAGTCTTAGAATTGTATTCCTTAAGATTAAATAAATATAATAATAATTAATACCATTCGTTTACCTCATGTTTCATGGGCTGCCAGTCGTGAGACCGGCCCACTTGGATCCCAGAAGGTCCCTTTGTGCTGTAGTTTACCTCATAAATTTTATTTTTCAAATATTTCCTATTAAATAAGTGAAAATGAATATTTTTTAGTTTTCATTTATTTATTTATTTATTTTTTTATATAAATAATGTAAGTGTTAAGGATTTAGTATTTTAAATATCCTTAAATTAAACATTCATTATAAATAATTCATTTTATGCGTTTGGTTTCCTTTTTTCTTCTGTTTTTTTATTTTTATTTTTTATTTAAATTAGTTAAAGTATTTCATATTAACCTCTTAAAATACTTATTTAAGCTTAATTAATTTTGTTTATGTTTTTCTAGCAGATTACGCAAAGTTTTTGTGGTTTATTACTCGGGGATTTTTTCTTTTTGTTTGTTTTGGAATTTAATTTTTTTTTTGTTTGTTCTTTTTGGTGTATGTATGTATGTATAAACGTTTTAAAATTAGTTTGTTTCATTCATATAATGGATTTGAATAAGCCATATACTCGTAAATATTATTTTTTTTTTTTCTTTTGCTTTGGGCTATCCTTACAATGATTAAGAGGCATATACATTGATATATTGGAAAAAATGTTTGATGTTTGGTGACTGGTGATTTATTTTAAGTTTCTTTTAATGCTAAATTGGTAGTTGGAAACATATTTTCTATAGTAAAAAATCTAAAGACCTTTGAAGTCATTTTAAATTTTATCTATATAAAAATGTATTCGGTTTCTTTTTTATTTCATTTCTCTTTTTGATTTATTGAATTTTTTACGTGGGCTATCTGTACTATATAGAAATTAATAATTTTATTATTATTATTTATTTATTTATTTATTTTTTTTTTACTTACATTTAACCGCTTTTCTTGGAATGTTCATTTCTCGATTTTTTGAACATTTAATTAAAGAATTATTAGTTTTTTTTTTTTGGCTCATTTTAATTAAACCTCAAGTTTGAGAACTGAACATTGTAGAAAAGGAAATTTATGTATATGTGAATGTAGTAAGTTTTTTTTTTAGATTTTATTATGTTGCGGCATAATAAGTAGTTAAGGCCGTAAATCACTATCATCTGTAGTCGTGCGATCCGTCACAAATGATGTGCAGTAAATGTGATCGATTTCATATAATATATAAAATAATAAGTCTTTTTAAATAAGCGATTATTTTAAAATGATAAAAACATTCATGTGAGAACTCATGCATGAGGTTTTGTCAAGATTTGTTTATTCATTTTATGACAAGGTTGACAAAAATGGCGTTTTGATAAAAAAAAAAAAAAATTAAGAAAATGGCAAAACTGGCAGAAAAAAATTGCATTTTCGAAAAAAAAACTTGCCCGATTAAAAACCGCTTTTAGAATTAATCTACTGTGCAATGGCATTTCGAACTTTACGTTTCATGTTTATCAAAATTGGCATATACAGATGGTTCATAATATCTGCTGTTACACGTGGCTTCTGGCTTCAGCTGACATAACCTATAATACTTAACAAAAGCCTCATATATGTATGTACATATGTATGTATGTATTTAAATACATGTGCAAGGTGTTCGGCGGAAAGGTATACTTTGTTCCGCTGCCATTTTCATAAACATTGGTATTGACAATTCATATTTGGCAGTCGTAAACTATAGAGACAGGCTAAATTTGTTATAAAAACGGATTCGGTAAACCAGCGTATTTTATTCGTTAAAACATTTTATCAAAATCAATGTGACGAGAAAGATGCGTGAAATTTTTGCGAGAAGCAACGTGCCAACAAGACGCACTATTTATCGTATAGTGAATGATTTCGAAGAGAGTGGGAACGGAACGTACCGCAAGATCGTTTGAAAGTATTACTGCTGCCCAAGTAAGTGTTCAAAACACTCTATCAAGCTCAATACCACGTCATGCTCAGGAGCTTGGTCTTCAAAGAACAACCTTGGCCACAATTTTGCACAAAGATTTGCATTGTAATCAAAAATGTGCTCAAAACGGCTCACATTTATCTGATATTGTGTTCCATACCAACATAAAATAAAACATTTAACAATATAAGTTCGTTTATTTTTCATTTGTTCAAAAATTATAAACAACCAAAGTAGTTAGTATCTTCCCACCGGACACCCTGTATTTGGCTACAATAACGGTAAACAAGAGAGTGTGGTTCCGGTTTTTTGGGCAAGTTTAAGTGTGAACGTACCTTTGGATTAATTTTAAATTATTAGAAAAAAATGTCTCAATTAGAGAAATACCGGTTACGTTATTTTCGCGATTAGGGATCGGTAGGTAATTGTAATTGTTTAGCTTGTAAACGAAAAACAAATTTTTGACAAGTAAAAAAAATAAAATTTTTAAGAAATATTAAAAAAAAGCTATCAAACCCATATAGCGTTGGTTCCGTATAGAAATATACTAATTCATATTTTTTCGTGGTCGAGTTTTTTATAAATTTTGCAGCATTAAAGCGTTATGTGTTAAAATATGAAAAAAAAAACAGTTTGGAGCAAAAAATTAGGCCCCGATTATGGTTCACAACATTTGTTCATTTAATGTTATATTTTTTGAAAAGTGATTATGGTTTACAACTATTGTATCAAGTGTTGTCAAAAACTTACAACACATAATAAGATGTTGTCAAAATCTTACAACACCTAATTGCGTGTTGTCTTGTTGATGTTACAAGTTAAATTATGAAAAAATGATAAAATTTGTGTAAGTCTGCATATGAAATATGTTGCAAAAATATAAAAAAACAATTAATTATTAAAATTTATTAACAAAATTTATTAACACATAATTATTACCCATTTTTTGATAACAAAAGTTTTATTTTGTATCTTGTAGTTGCAATGGATTTAAACTGCAATTTACAATTTTTTGGTCCTTTCATTGTTGCAACCAAATTAAACATCAACATTTACATAAATTTTAATGGCTTTGTTTGTATTTTTCTAAGAAAAACGTTTTTCATTCTTTTAATTTTTAGCAATGCATTTCTACGCGGTAGTTGCGGTGTTATATGAAATACAATACCAAAAAAAAATCTCCATGTCTTTTGGTTGTAAAACTTTACAATGAAATGTCAAAATTTATTGTTTTTCGCTTGTGGTTGTGCAATGAAAGCAACATACGCGTGCATCTTTCTGGAAGTGTGGCTTTACTTGGTAGTTTTTTATATGCAGGCATGTATTTTTGCGGAAAGATGTTCTACTAATGAAAAACAACTCTGAGACATACACAACACCTAGATGTTGTGAACCATAATCACTAAAAGAGTTGTAAGTTGTGTTGTAAATCTTACAACACAACATTTAGATGTTGTGAACCATAATCGGGGGGTTAAAGTTGGGGCCATGAGATCAACGATAAATATCTTCGCCTCATTTTTGCATAAATGAGCCCAGCTGATTACTGCTTTTAGCCTGAAGAACTGTCAAAATACACAACACTAACACACAAACGCGAACAAATGGATGACAGATATTAAAGATTTCTATCAACAAAATACATGAAGTGTTTGTTGGTGTTGTAGTTATGGCGACTACCTAATATCAATGTACCTTGATGTGTGGCATCTCCAACGTCATTTTATCAGATTTTCTTTTGGATGAATCGTACGATTCTGTTCATAATGTACATGTGTATGTACGTTTGTAACAAATGAAAATACATATGTATGTATTATGTACATTTTTCTTTTCAAATAATATATGTATTTTTCAATGGATACTAACTAAGTTACATACAATAAATGAAAATTTTTATTTTTAATTATAACTCAACGTCGAGACCTGACAAAATTTTGTTAAGACAAATGTCAGTCTTGATATAAAATTGTTTGGGTTATTGGATTTTTTGTTTTTAGTCATACAAAGCCCAACGTTTGACTCAACAAAATTTTGCCAGGTGTAGACGTTAAGTAAATATGTATGTATTCAAAAAGGGCTACTTAAAATTATCTATAGAGTTGTCGGCGAGAAAAAGAAAAGCAGGAACTCTTTTGGAGGACATTTGGGGTCAAAGATGTACGTTTAATTTATATTTTGGCGATTTTTATGTTGGTTAAACCGCTTAATTATGTTTTAGAAAATTTCATATTCCATAACTTTGAGGATTTTAATGACTTCAGAGCTAACGCTTTCCTGTAAAGGGTTTTCGGCTTCCTTGTGAAATGATTTTATGATGTTTGTTTTCGGAAGGCCTTTTCAAAAAAAAAATATTTTGCAGAATTATACTGCTACGGTTTCAATTCAATCTTCATTTTATATAGTCTTATCTATTCCCGCAAAAATACGTGAAAGTGAATCTACACTTTACACTTTTAAAAAAATGCTCTTATTCTTTAGTTTTTATTGATATTAAAATTAAAAAATCCAAACAAAAAGAATAGTGAAACTTTTTTTTTCTTAAATTTCATTTTCACAATTCCAGGCACGATTCCGATGTAAAAATTAATTATTTAACAAGAAAGCAAAAAAAAAAAAAATGGCAGTCCATTCGTACTTTAGTGTTTGTAGGAATGTGCGCTTCTTACAAACACTTAACATATTATGTTGGGTGAAGCGCCCAAACCCTTGGCATTCAAATCGTAGATTGTGAACAAAAGTACAAGTTGCGTTGATAATTCAATATTGCGTTTATTTGTACTTTCACGTTAAAAATTCCTATAAAAGATATATGTATATTACACTGTATTTATTTTATATGTACAACATAACTTAAAAATACAAACTTTTCGTTTTGAATTCAGGGTATAGCTTCATATATAGCCTATTACTGCTTCGGCACAAAAAATTATTTTAAATTGTTGATTTAACTTCACACTCTATGAAGCTACTATCGCAATTAAAGTTACAGAAAAAAGATGTACGAAAAGATGGCCTCAAAATCAAATAAAATGCGCTTGGAAGTAATTTATGTAGTATGGAAGATACTATAATAGTTATCGATAATTAGAGAAGCATACTAGCGATTTTTGTGTGGCGGTAACATATTATGTATGCTTAATTCAGTCACAGCGGCGCACTGTCGCAGGTCTTCCAATATTAGACCTTCTCTTTTAGATCCAGATCTTCAAATGCGCGGTCAGATCATTAAAACCAAGACGCACGTTGATCGGCTTCAGCTACTTGTGTGGCCAAAAAATCATAGTCGAACCGTGTGATTTAAATTTAGTTTAAGCTTTGCATCAGTAAATCAAATAACCATTGATTGTTAATGCTTCTCCAAGTAATGTCTGAATCAGGTATGTTTAATCGATTTAAAAACGAGTAAATTTTTTCGAATTCGATTTACAGAGCATCAAAAATAAAAATGCCTTCTTAAAATGAGCAGTTCGTTTTACAGAACAGGCATAATTATCAGTCACTGATTTTTTGGGCACAAGTTGTAAGGACGCCTTTCACGCTTTACTTCTTCTCGATAACAACAAACCATGCCCCCAAACACATTCAGCCCAATCATGAATATTCTCAAGGAATTTTATTCCTAAGGAAAATACGTTTCTCGAGAAAAAATTCCTCCAATCATAAATTACCTGAGAAACAAAAAAATAAAAGTTGGTAATATCGAAATTTTTTATAGGATAAAACAAAACATATGTTTTTAAAATACCTATTTTTTCCTCCGCCGACTATTTTTCCCCTTCGATGTGGCTAAAACAGGGAAGGTTAAAGAAAAAATTCCTAAGGAATTTATCAACATAATAAGAGGAATGGGAAAAGAGAAAAAACTCTCACGGAATTATCATTCATGATTGGGCTGATTATGCCAAACAACACCTGCCACCTTGCCCTTCATTAACAGGCCTTGACGCTCTAACATATCGTGCGTAAAACATAGATAAGGGCTTTCAGAAGGCCTGCCTACTTCTTCTTCCCGCCGCTGGGCTTCAATTAAGTTCCCATTACATGTTTGAACTTTTCTAATGCAAAAAGAAAAAAAAAGTACGAATAAGCGTGTGCGAATGAATTTATAATTTTTGTGGGTAAAAATTAAAATTACTTTCATTTTCTTACAAAAAAAAAAAAAAACAATGGACTTGATGAAAAAATAATAATTCTATTTTATTCGTACAAAAGAAAAAAAAGCAA
This sequence comes from Sturmia bella, assembly GCA_963662145.1. Lineage (NCBI taxonomy): Eukaryota > Metazoa > Arthropoda > Insecta > Diptera > Tachinidae > Sturmia > Sturmia bella. The sequence continues at coordinate 15,102,306 of OY759172.1, read as the reverse complement.
AGGTGCAATTAGCACTGAATTTATTATCCAACGATTTGGTAACATGGAAAAATTTTTAATATACATTTTTTTTTTCATAAAACATTTGAAAACAACACCATTTACGCAACATTTTCTTAAACAAATTTTGCACCGATTTTGAATTTGTGCACATTTATGAAAGAAAAAAAAAAAAAATCTCTTCCTTATTGTACATTTAAAAACGAAACTTTATTGGTGGTGGTGGTTGCAACTTAAAATATTTTTAATATTTAAAACATTATTTTCTTTTTCTATAATGTCTTATTGGAGGAACTTGTAAAAGTGGTCCCTTTTAATTAATACATTCTATTTTTATTTTTTATTTAATTGTAAAAAAAAATTTACTCAATTACTGCATATTTTTCCATTCTATTCTTTCAAACCACGCAATAACTGGCTTCTTTATGAAAAATATTTCAGTTTATCAAACATTTATTGTGCAAAAATTGTATGGAAATTTGTTCAATAAAAGCTGAATGGATGTTTTATAAATAAAACATTTTTTAAAACGATTGACTCTGGACGGAAAGAAAACTAATTTCAAATTGAAAAGAAAAATCATAATTTCTTTTAATTACACTACTTCGGACTTTATTGAATTCTTTTTTATTTTTTTTAATTTGGTAACCGACAGACAGAAATGGCTCTTTTCTAAATTGTTCATACTTACTGTTCCACTAAGTTCGTTGAAGTGGCTGTGGGATGACTTCCAACTTGATGATAAATTTTTTGTTTTGAAGCTGATGTCTTCAAGAAAAGTCACTTTAATGATTCGGATCTCGTGGAGCCTGAAACTCATTTGTCCCTTGTTTGTGATGCTGTCATTCGAAAGCACGCGTTTTCGATGGGTTTCATGTAGCGCTCACAAAAGTAGAATCAGTACAATTGTAAAAATGCAATTCTGCAGCACGCGTTGCGCGCTTGGATGCGCTTCGTGCGGCTCTCAGAAAAATACAATCAGTGCAATTGTAAGTGACAACGCACAAAACGCGTAGGCGCTTACAACACGAAGAGTAGATCTACTTTCTACTTTTGTACGCGTCACAAGCGCCTTCAGTAAAAGAAGATCTTTTTGATAGCTAAAGATGAGTCTACTATCAACGTTATCGGTAAATACTAAAATAAATTTTAAAATTTTTTTGTAACAAAACATTTCTAGGAAAAAAATTAATGTGATAAATGTTTGTTTTGTGTCATGTAACATGAATTTCGAAAAGCATACAACGCGTGGAATACATGAAATGTACGGAATGCGTAGACGCGTACAAAGCGTGTCATGTAACTGCCAACTTTATCGCTCTAGTTGCATTTTTCAATCTTATTATTTTTATCCATGCAATTCTATACGGCAGCTGCGCTATTGCAAGAAATACAACACCAAAAATATTAAACCAATAAATCATTGAATACTTAAACCACATTTAAATGAAGAAAATTTAGCGTTTAAGCTTCAGTCATCAAACGGCAAATTATCAGCTGTTGTACATTTATGTCTAAAAATAACTAATGATTCACTGATTTACTGCAGTCAAGTTTAAACTGCAATTAAATTACAGAAAAGTTTTGTTAAATTAAAGTTTTAACTCTAACTCTAACCTTTTAGGCATAAGTCATTTAAAGTGTTATTCCAGAATTCATTCCAAGTATAGCATTTAAGTTGTTGAAGCAATGCTCAGTTTAAGGTTAGTAATTTGATGATTTTAAAGCACGAGATTTGCAGAACAGGCCCGATAAAAATAAATTTAAAAAAAATATCTGGCTGCATTTTTATTAAACCTTAAAAAATTTGCAGCCACACTATAAATTAATGTTTTATTTTCTTTTTAGATTCAAGCAGGTCGTCTCAAAAATAAGATTTGTGTATAGGGACATTTTAGAAAATAAGATGTTGCCATATGCCGAGTGGAATATGCCACTTCGATGGGTGTTTCAACATAACAACGATCCGAAACACTCATTGAAGTTGGTGAAGGACTGGATACAATCGAAAAGGATTCAAGTGCTTGATTGGCCAGCCCAATTGCCCGATTTGAACCCAATAAAAAATGTATTTTCCATATTGAAGAGGAATGTTGGATCGAAACGATTTTCCAATAGAGACGATTTATTTTCGTGTCTGGAGGATGAATGGATATGCATAGATCCAAAAATAATTGATAATTTAATCAAATCTATGCAGCGTCGGTGCGCCGCAGTAATAAAAAATAAGGGTTATTATACCAAATATTAAAAGTTTCTTAGGTTTTGCCCAATGAATTTTTGAGTATTTTTTGTTGTTGTACTAAAAGAACCGTTAGGTGAAAGATATTACAATTTTTTTTTTTTGTAATTTTGTATGACACATTAACTAATAAAACTGCATTAAAGCATTCAATGGAAATATGTTAATTTAAATATAATTTGACTAGAAGCTAAACACCAAGCAGCGTTTCTTAGATTTTGCCCAATACTGTATGTAGATGTTGTTAATTTTATTTTATTAAACTTTGTAAGAGCTAAAAAATAAACTAAAATAATGCCATAAATTGGCTAAAAAATGCCAAATTTATGCTTCAACAAACAAACAATTATTTTTTTATAATCGGTTCAAACCAATTTTTGAATATAAAAAGAATTGGGTTAATTTTTATATTTCAATCACCCAAAAATTTTTTTCAGTGCATTTTCAATTTTTCCACCTCAAACGTTGCTTTTGTAAAACACCAGGCCAACAGAAACCCACCTGAAACCAAAATTTCTGAAGCATATCTTAGGGAGCAAGGTTAAAAAACAAATTTATAACTCCTCAAACTATGCTTTGAAAATTGCTTTGTATTAAAAGCAGCTACAGTGATGGCGTTTTATATGAAACCTGCGAAAGTGCACTTTGCTGTTTACTCATTTAAATGCAGTCAACCATGTGTGGGTGTGCGACTATAAAAACAGCCTGTTTATTTCTACAGCCATTTTGAGTCTAGTGATGTTTTATTATCAATTCGTGAGCAATTTTTTGCTATTTTCATTAATATTTTTTAATAAAGCTAGTTTCTTTGTTGAAAAAGTGGAAATAATTTTTTTTTTTGACAACAACAAAAGCTTGACAAACAAGTTTTTTGATGTATAATTATTTTCTTGAGCAAGAGGTCTTTCTATATTTATGTATATATTTTTAATATTTCTTCCAATGTTCAGGAATGAATTTAATTATTTATTTGCCATATGAGGCAATTGAAATGTATTATTTTAGACCTAAAATAATACATTTCTTCTAATATCTTTGGCTCTCCTTCGGATGGCTTCTTCAGAACAATGACAGGTCTTGAAGAAGCTGTCCGAGAAATAGAAGAAATATAAAAAATATATGTAATAAAAAGCTAAAGGTCTCAAGAAAATAATAATATTAAATAAAAAAAAAACCGAATAAAACAATATATTAAAAAATTAATCTAATTATTTATGTGTTATAAGAGCCAATTGAAATGTATTATTTTAGATCTAAAAGTAGATCTTATTAATGCTTTTTGTCTTTTTCAGTCGTCCATATGCCGCCGACATTCTGTTGATGCTCATCAACTCATCAGGTTGCACATTCTTTTAAAAATTTTCGGGTCTACTGATGAGTTGACTAGCATGAACGAAATATCGGCGGCTTATAGACGGCTGGAAAAGACAGAAAAATATTAATAACATCAACATTTGGCATTTCAATTTGAGAATTGTTTTTACTTTGAGGTTTCGTGCTTGAAATTCTCTCCGCAACTACAGCGTTAAACGATATGACTGAACATGTAAATTGAGCCACTATTTAATAAGGTGCTGTACATCAATTCTGTCTTACATTCCATTCAAAATAATACAAAATTGAAATAAATAAATACATAATTGAAACCTAAACTGCAATTGTTAACAAATACATAATTCGTATAAAAAAATAAATACAATAGTAATTATTTCTTTACTTAACGTCTAACATTTGACAAAATTTTGTTGCTACCCACATCAGGCTTTATGTGAACTTGGGTTTTTTTTAATTTTTTCATCCAGATATTGACGTATATCTCAACAAAACTTTTCTTGCTGTAGACGTTAAGTTATATACATACATATATAATTAAAAATAAAAATCCTCACTAAACGTTTTCGGTTGTTCAAAGTTTCTCAGATTCCTTTTTATGAAAAACATTTCTTCATTGAATAAGGACATTTGTATACAAATTTTCAACGCCACGAACAATGAAGTTTGATGTTTGTGTACCAACCAACAACAATTTTGTCAACTACTTTCAAATTTGTTATTAGTTTTCATTTACAGCAAGTTCATGGAGCGCGTCAGAAGTGAAGCGACACGTAAACGACTACGTTAGAAATTGGGTACATCTAACGCGTCTAATGATAGTTACATACATTTACAAGTTTTCTGTTTTCTTTTGCATGTTCAGTTTTAGTTTTTTTGTCTCAATATTTCGCTTTTTCCGTTTTTTTTTTTTTTTTTTGCTCTTAGGGAATAACATTTTTTATTCGAGTGTCTCGAGTGTCTGACGGCGAAAAAACTTTTCTTTCGCATATTTGTATTAAAAGCAACAACAATTTCTTGTTTGTTTTTTGTTGCCAATACAAATGTCGTTCGCATTTCAATGCCCAGAACGCATGCAATAAACTCGTCACTCATTTGATTTCGTACGTGTGGTCGTGCTTGTTCGGCTACACATACATACATATGTACATGCGATTGGCTCTGCTTGAAGCAAAAATCAAAAAAGTTTTTGATATTTTTATTGAAGTAATGAAATAAACGACAGGCAGGCAGGCAATCAAACGTTTTTGCACATGTCCTGAGCACTTTAGAGGAACAGCCAGTTAAATGTTTGTCATTTAAAAACGTGAAAGACATACCAAAATAAATGTCATTTGTTGCGTTTGTTTTGGTTATGAAAAGCTTGACTCCAATGCTTCTTTGCGTTTTCTAAGCGAATCGTGCTCCATGAACAATGCTGTCAAATTCTGGCGATGCGTTCGGAATTACAGTTTCAGATTCCAAAACTTGTCGGAATGCGGGTGTGTAAGGAACTTAAATCGAAATCCATTGAAATTATTCAAACTATTTGCGATTGGTCGCTGCAACAGGCGACCTGTTTAAAGAAAATAAAACATAAATTAGTTTATAGTCGGATATTTTGCAGTGAAGTGGAAAAGTTTAACAGATGTTTTTATAATAAATAGATCTTCATAATTGTTATAAGCTGTCGTTTACAAACATTTGCCCAAAAAAGGTAACACAATTTACATACATACATATACATATACATACATATGTATGTATGTGTGCAGACGTTTGACTTCATGCACATTTTTTGTCAGACGTTTGTTTGGCTGGGGTTGTTTTTGATTTCGAGAGAGAGAGAGAGAGAGAGATAGAAATTTGCTTTAAGATCAATTTTATTTATTAGATTATTTAGTTTAAACTTACTTTAATTGAAGAGACGGTTGGTTGGTTTCTTTGTTTATAAATTTTCTTGTTGTTGTTGCTGTTTTATGCATGTATATGTGGTATATCAAAGAGTTTTCTCTTCTTTTTCTTTCAGTATTATTCATATTTTAAATAGAAATTTTGTTTCTATAAAAGAAATATTATTATATTCATTTATAACCATTACATTTTATTACTTGTTTGCTTTATAAAATTTTACATTAAATGTATATGCATATAAATGGTAGAGTTTTCTTCATTTATTCTATTTATTTCTGTTTCTTTGTTTTTTTATTTTATTTATTTTTTTTATTTAATTTGTTAAATTTATTAATATTTTATATTAAATTAGTTATACATTTACAAATAAATGTTGCTTTGTGTTTATGAGTGTATGCGTGATTTGTTTCTTTTTGTGTTTCATTTTTCATTTCGTTTTTTAAATTAAATGTTATATATAAATACAGTTGTGCGTGTTTACACACACACACACACGCACATAGATATATAATATTTATTTAAAATTTAAAATAGCATATAAATTAAAAAATAAGTCATAGTAGTGTACCACCAATAAAGATCTTCATTAAAATTGTGGTTTTATTTTATAAAAGAAAAAAATAATAAATAAAATATAAAAAAAAAACTTTGTGTCAGCCGTTTAAATATTTATGTATGTAAATCATTGTTTTCTAAGTTACATATTTATTCAGTTTGTGCTGTTTTTCTCGGTAAAAAAAACCTAATTTATGCTTTTGCACATCGAGTTTTGTTGTTCGACCCATTTATTTTGTTTTTGTAGTTTTTTATTATTATTTTCTTTTTTCATTTATGTATATATAAAGTATATAATTTGTTATAATTAGCGTTATAAAATGTGTTTTGTTTTTATTATTATTAAATTAGTATATATTTCTTTAATTTTTCCTTTATCATATTCAATATTTTTTTCGGTTTTGATGTTGGTTGGTTGGTTGGTTGGTTTTCCTTAAGAAATTTTCTATTAAATATTTTCATTTCATTTCTTAATAATTTTCTTTTTTTGACTTATTTTCTTTTTTTTTTAATGAAAAAAAGAAGGAATTTATTCATAATTAATAAAATCACAAAATTAGTTCTTACGCAGTCTAAAACCTGTTTAGACTAAATTATATTCCTTTAGATTTGATTGAAGAATCGTATCCTTAACAGCTGCAAACACAAATCTTATATTTTCCGTATCTAAATGGAGGGAGAGAAAAAAAAAAGTATAAAGATTAATAGACAATTAAAACTTAATTTCAAACACAAAATAGAAATTTATTATTTTTATTGTTATCTCATTTTAGAGCTAAAAATAGACCTTAATGTTTTCTGTCTTCTTCAGCCGGCAGTCTACATGCCGTCGACATTTCGGTGAAACTAATCAACTCTGTAGACTCGAAAACTCTTAAAAGTATATTTGAAATTCATTTATTTATTGCAAAATTCCCATGAACAAAATGAGAATTAGAAATGTTCAAACAAACCTTTAATGCAGAAAGCATTTTTTCGTCTTGCAACATTCAAGGTTTCAAATATTCTTCCAAGGTTTTTCGAATGTCATATAGACGGCTGAAAAAGACAGAAAAGATACCGCAGGTATATTTTTAGACCTAAATTAAGACATTTCTATTGGCTCTTAAAGCAAATAAATAAAGTTCATTTATTTTTTTCTGTTTAGCTTTTCTGCCGAGACACTTCGTTGGTGCAACTGAATTCGTCAGCAGACTCGAAAAGCGTGGGAAAATTGTTCTCTTCATATTCCATTATTTTTAAGAAAATAATGAGAGTTGAAATAAATTCAGTGGAGTGCGCGACTGATTTCTTACTACCGTACAAATGGCCCAACTATGTCTATGTTGTCGTTTATGTTTCAGGGGCTGCCAGTCATGAGACCGGCCCACTTGGGTACCAGAATGTCCCGTTGTGTCACCCGAAAGAGGCAAAAGGGAAACAGCCCCACACATCATCTACTAGTTCTGCCCTGAACCAGCCAGAATGCGAATTAATCCAGCCTGTTTAATTCGCATTCCGACACCTCAGCGAACCCATCGTATATTTCTGCCCAAGTAATTCCCCCTCTTGTTAGAAAGAGCTGGACATCAGCAGAGGAAGTGTTGGACACTCTCCTCATTCTCCTCATCATCCCAGCAGCCTCTGCAAAAGTCGGCATGCGGAGGATTTACTGCCAGCCCCACAATGTTACTCGATATCGCTCGCTCGTTTAGTTATATACAAAACAATAACACATTTTTAATTTTGTTGTTGTTTTTTGTGCATTTGTGCAGGCGAACGATGTCGACTGACACCGTGGGACTGGCACTTAGTCTTCTCGCATGTACTCCCATGTGGCAGTGTCCCGTTAGAACAGCCACCAGGGTGTGTAGCTTTTGTCGCGGAAAGTCCAACTAATCTAAGGATTTCATTCGACCACCTGTCCTGCGCAATTCTTATCAGCTGTTGTTGTATTAGATGTTGAACAACGAATTCGTAAATGTTGTCCTGTGTTGCAAGCGAGCACCAGATCTCGCCAGTTCAACCGCCACTACATTGCCTGATACATAGGTCCAACTAGAGATGCAACGATAGCACAAGGGTATCGATACTTTTACGCGATACCGTAGCGTTTATAAAATATCGATATCTACTCAGTATCGCCAGCTACTCGTATCAGTCAATTACTACATACTAATAAAACAAAAAGAAATGCGGTCGGGGGACCCCCGTTAGGAACGAAGTTCCTTACGTTTTTTTTTCATCTTTGAATGTAATACAAGGTGAAATCTGTATGTTTTATTTTGTGTTGTTTTTGAAATTTTGAAATTTTATGACTTTGAATTTTTGGAACGTTTTCCAACTAATTAATATTTATTGGTAGGTGTCTCCGCTGCTGTCAGTGGAGACACCGCCCATCATACACAATTGCTTGTCGACAGTACACCAATACATATAAACAGCTCACACGCTTTCGTGACGATTTCTACTAATTTCCACTACCAGCAAGCCGCATTAAGGAACTTCGTTCCAATAAACATTGCTAATATGTTCGATATGAATTGTTATTCGGCCTCATTGTGAATATCAATAACGGCACAAGTGACGTCGACAGTACAGTCAGTCATGTCATTACCGCAGGCAATATTGACAACGAATTTATATCAATAGGAATGTTTTTTGTGATGACTTTCTCCTCAATCGACTTCAGTTTTGTCGAAGAAAATGTCGACAAGAAAGGAATGGTTCAAAAGTTTTTTTTTTTTTTTAATCTTAAAGACGTTTTGAAAATGAAAAAGTAAAATGACTTTAGAAAGTTTAAACAATTACAAGGAGCTCAACATGCTGCTAAAGCAAGAAAGTTCGTGAAAAATTGCAAAACTTCAAAAATAAATTTTCAAATTTTAAAAATATATTTATAAATAGTTCTTGTAAAAAAAAATGAAACAATAATTTAAAAAAATTTCAAACAGTTGTAAAGAACAAAACTGATATAAAACCGTGGAAAATCATGAAAAACACACTTTGCGGTATTTACAAATTTATTTTTTTATTTATTTTTTCAATATGGCAATACCTTTAAAGATACGCGGCAAGGATTTTTTTATAATTTTTCTGGGGGCAGTCACCACTTGAACCCAATGAGGCATTTAAGAAATAAAATCTATTATGGTGCAGCAGACACAACTAAATAAGATTGATTTTAAATTAAAAATAAAAACAAAAAAATAAAAAACGGCTGCAAAATTAAAAGACACACGACACACAAAATTATTTCAGCATTTTATTTATAAGATTCTTACGTCTTAAGAAATAGTACTGTGATTAAAAATAAAAAATAATTCATTATATTAAATTTTTTTTTTTTTTTGGTTTTCTTTTGTTATGCTAAACCAGGGGTATTTTTTTCTTTTGTATTTAATTAATTTTTTTCTTTTTCGTGTAGTTCATAAAAATTCCAAATACGGCTGATTTTGCTGATGCAGACAGGAATGGTAGGAAAAATCTAGTAATTGATAAAAATTTAAAAGGAGCAGCCAATACTTCTAACCCAAATTGAATTCTTTGAGAGCATTTTGCATGATTGTATCTTTTACGGCGCAAAATACAAGCTTAATATTTTCAGTATCTGTCGTAGTGTATTCGAAAGTCGGCAAGTGAAATTGTAAGGAGAAATATTAGAAGAAAAAGAAAACAATAGGAAACAAAGTTAGAAAAGAATTTCAAATAAAATAAGCACAAACTCTCTAAATGGCCACTTCTACTCAGCGTAATGTAAAGGAAAACAAACAAAAAATTAAAATTCTAGCGTTAAAAAAGATGTCAGATGAAAACGAAAATGATTTAACCAAAAAGGAAATACCTGCAACACACAATATGCATATTTGTTATGTATGACCATCATGACTTTGCACACATCACATTATGGAGGACCCGCTTTTACGAGGGTTGCCTTTTATATTTCAAGATTAGAGAGCAAAAGCAAATATCATCGAAAAACATTTTATTGTTTTTCCAAATATTCCCCATGAAGATCTATACACTTTTGCATGCGTTTGAACGGATTGTCGAAGCACTTTTACTCTTCTCTGAATGAGGTATCACCAAAACGTGCACCCTGAATGCAGCAACCGCTTCTGCAGTTGTCGAAAAACGTTGACCTATCAGTTTGTTTTTTACTACGGGAATAAAAAGAAGTCATATGGCGGATGACTCATCAAATCGAAGCATTTGTTTGAGCCGATGTGTGTGTGAGAGAGAGAGAGAGAGAGAGAGAGAGCTGGCATTGCCATGGTGAACAGTGGTCCGTCTTCAGTGGTTGTTTTTCCTGATTTCTTGGAAGACAACTGGCAACCAAACCAACACCTTACTAGGCATAACCCAATTACGAGTTATATGCTGGCTGAAATTAAGGAACTCTGTGAATGACAGGACCTATGAGTTAAACTGTTTACGGTTAAATCCACAGAGTGCCCACCTAAGCCTAAACTGGTTTAAGTGTATGTCGCAGGACATGGGCAAACATACCGCCCCAATCAACCTAACCAAACTAAAGCACATTAAGGTCAATACTCTTTAGCTGAGCACCAATTGCGTAGTAACCCATCGAAGCGATCAGTAACATTTAATTTTGGGTGCTTCCTCATACAAACATTTACAGAACACTTCATTTTGAGACAAAAAAATTTTTTTAAAAACGAATATTGTACGAAAATCCCAAACCATTTCCCATTAATTAAGTACATCACTTACCTGTGGCACATGTAAAATGAGAATAAATAATTTTCTCAGAGTCGGGATTCAAATCCACAAACATACGTAATATAAATTCACGGGCGGCAATGGCATCTCTTTGTGGGCCTACAGAGTTTACGAAAAAAGCACAAAATATTTGAAGCACATTTAAAATACTAGCAATAAAAAGTACTTTGGCTCTAGCAACAATATTTTATATACATACATATTTTCAAAAAATATATACTATGCACGTACATCAATACGATAATGCAGTACGCTATTGCTTACATACATATGTATATACAGTATGTTATGAGTTTCATTACTATGCTTAACAATACAGTACAAAATAATAAAAAAAAATAATTAATAAAACCAAGAAGTGTGAGCTCTCTAGCTAAAGAAATACGTAAATATAAGTAAATTCGACCTGTGGCTGTGGTAAAATGAGAATAACATTGACGTTCTGGATCAGGATTTGCTGCCAAATATTTTTTCAAAACGAATTGTTTTGCAGCGGCATGATCGCATTTGGGACCTTTAAGGCCATTTACAAGAAAAGAATAATGAGAATAATTATTGTGGAAAAAAAAAGAACATGAAACAAAAAATGGATAATATAAAAATTTCATACTTAAGTAAATTTAAACTTAAAATATAGATTAAAATCTAATTGAAGAAAATATAACTTAATTATTTCCATACATTTTTATCGACAAAAAAAAACATATCCTAAGTTTTGCGATGTCACTCGCTCGCTCACTTAAGTGTCCAGGTCATATGCAAAAAAGTCGTCACAATCGTCGTGCTGCAGACATTCAATAAAAGACACAAACATTATCATTTTTGTGACCTTCTAGCGCTCGTTTCTATTATGCCATCGGATGGTGAGTTATTTTTGCCTTGTGCTGTTTTGTCTCGCACAAAGACAGTTTTCAATAAACCGTAGATTATTTTTGTTTTCACTCGCGCACTTTTCCATCACTTCGACAATCGCGTAACAAAAAACTTAAAAGCTTTTGATTTTGCTTCAATCAAAGCCAGAGAAAAGAGAGTTCTCGATTGATTTTGCATTCTGGAATGCAGCAGGCAGTAATAAATAGATGACGTACATGCATACTGTTTTCAATCACCGCAATAATTCTATATTTTTCTGATAAACAAAAAGTAATTTTAATTCACGAAACGACAAACCTTTTCAAATACTTCAAAATATTTTGCTGGGAAATTTTAAAATGTTGTTGTTGTTGTTTTCAGTGTTTTTGTGCAAGCGAACGATGTCGTATGACATCGTGATTAGTCAACAGAAAATTCGTTTTAAATTTGCTTATATTAAAATCACAAAATGTTTAAATCTTTTTTTATATATTTGTTTTAAATTTTCTTAATATTGTGTAACAAAAGTATTCATTTTAGCTTTTTCCTTTGTTAGAAAATAGAAAAATGTTTTTTTATAATAAAAAAAATTTTTTTAATTTTCAAATAAATTGTTTTATGTGTTTGATGTCAAAAAAATAAATGTTTCAAATCAAGGTACCTCGGTATTAAACATGAACATTTTAATATAAATATTTTCGTTATTAACAACGCAACTCCTTTACAATGAAACGCAATAACAAATTTGAAAATATTTTTCAAATTATATGTACATATGTATATGTATTACTCTATATGAATGTAGCCGACATACGATAAGTAATACGCAAAAAATAATATATTTCAATTGGTTCTTATAGCAAATATTAAATAAATTTTGTTGGTGTGCTGACAAATATAAAATTCAAACTTCACATATGAACGTCTAATTTTTTGTGGCGTTGAAAATTCGTGTACAAACCAACAACAATTATTTGAAAAAAAAATTTTAATTGATAATTTTTTACGTTCAAATTCGGCGTTGCGCTGTGAATTACAAAACTGTGGCCAATAAATTTATGCATTCATTTGAGGACAAAAAATAACGCTTGTTTTATATGCATATTTTGTGACCTTTAATTCAAGAGGATTTCTTAGTATAATGGTTCTATTATGGAATTTCTGACGGCAAACACAAATTTCTAGTTGCCGGCAAGGCAGTAAAGCAACAATACCATTGTGGTCTGCTTTACCATTTTGCTACATATTTTATAATTTTTTTGAACTGTTTTATTATTTTCAGATGATCACTCATAATAGAGCCATTATTTTAGCTTAGATTTTCCATAAAATAAATAATATTGTCGGTATAACAGCGCCATATCCAGTATTTTTACTACTGGGACTTATCTTTATAAATAATACTTATATTATAAATAAAACTTCAAACATATGCATTTAAATAAATATATAAATAATATGTGCTCTCTATTTTTAATATATTGTAAACTTATAATATTCATTTAATAAATAAAGAAATATGAAATTATTTTTAAGTACTTACCATCATATTCAGGAAAATAATCTACCAAATGCGAATACATAATTTTTTCTTCTAACAAGTCTTTCTTATTTAAGAAAAGAATAACTGATGAATTTTGGAACCATGGATACGTAATAATAGTTCTAAATAAAGCTTTTGATTCTTCCATACGATTCTAAAAAATAAAGGAAATTTATAAATTACAATAAGTAAATCATATTCCATAATATTAAACAAATATATATTTTTAATGCAGTGGTTTAAAAATGATAAAATTTGTAAAATTAATTTCTAATCAATTAGTTAATTTTTGTTTTTTAGAAAATGGAGATTTTACAAGAAACCCCAAATTAGGAATTAAAATTTTAAGTTCACGGAATTTTTAAATCCATGTGATTTGAAATCGATGTGTCTAATAAGAATGAAGCTATGTGATTTAAAATCAACTTAATTTTACAGCAATCGCTATTGAATACGTACCTCATTATCAGATTCGAATAAAATTTGATCATATTCTGAGAGGGCCACTAAAAATATGATTGATGTTACATTTTCAAAGCAATGAATCCATTTTCTTCTCTCAGAACGCTGGCCACCGACGTCCACCATTCTATATGTCAGCATAAAAAATAATTTAAAAATGTACATAAATTTCTGGTGGTTTTTAAGGCAAAGAAATTAACACAAAAATAGATTAATAATAAATGAAGACATGCATGCACAAGTAAGTAATAACATCAAGGTTTTAATAAGCAAACTAAAATACATTAGTTAAATACACAATAATAATATTTTTAATAATATGTATTACAAATGAATACTTCCATAATGAAAACTATTGGCAATTCAAGTAAGTATGTATGTATCGCCCTACACGGTTCGACTTTATAGGATTTCTTTTTCTAGCAGTAAAAAAGTGTTCTAATAAATAAGTTTGAACTTTTATTTGATACCTAAATACAATGCCATCCAAATCGAATGGATATTCCAATATACCAGTTGTTGGTACACGAGCACGTAGAATATCTTGCTCAGTTGGTAAAAAGTCTGGCTTTTCAATACGGTCAAGATCGCTTAAGTAGCTATGGTATTAAATGGTTAAAATAATTTTATTTTTATATTTTGTCATATTTTCAAAGTGGTATATAAAAGAAGTCGTTCAGTCGCTCTTATTACGGATCTCGAAATATTCGAGAGTTTGTAAAAGACTAATGAAAAGGTACTCGGATTTTATTTAGTCTATTTTTAAGCTCTCGAACAACTCGAGAACCTTTTTGTAGTCAATATTTATTTATTCTTTGAGAACAAATTAATGGGGCAATTTATATTTGCCACGGCTTTTGTATTTCACTGTTGTAGTAGTATTCTAAAGGTTAGTATGTACTTTAAACAGATCTACTACATTAACCAGGTGTATATGAGTGGGAGTCCAAACAATCGTGTATGCATTTTTTCTACTTTTTAATTTTATTTATTTTCCCCCCCGGCAATTGCATTAGGAATAGCAACTTAATACAGTTGAGTTGGCAGGTACTGAAAATGATGGCCCGTTTAGTAAATTACAGCACAGATGACAAGATGGTAATGCAGATCGCAACTGCAATTGTTGCTGCGCAGCTCTTTGGCAACTAGAAATTCATGATTACTGGCCTTGCAACTGATGCATGAAACTGTAATTTTTTTTCGACTTACTTTACTCATTATTAGTTTAGACTTATTATTTCGTACAAGTTTGTTTAACACCATTTAATAAGAGCTGTTTCTCATTATTTGAAAAAATTGTGCTCTAAAAGTTATACATAATTGCCCATATACAAAAAATATAATAAAATTCACCGATCACCCACATAACAGAACAAGAAAAAATAATAATAATAAAAAAACTGGAGTTAATCACGCACAGTAAATATTTAATAAATAAAAAAGTTAGTAGAAAAGTTATTTATTAAACAAAACAAAAAAAAACATGCATTTATACTGTTCACGTTTATAAGTGCTTTAAGTGAATACCTAAATCGAATTTCTTCTAAATCGAACGGATATTCAATAATCCCCGTTGTTGGTACACGAACGCGTAAAATATCCTGTACACTTGGTAAATAATCAGGTTGGGCCACTCGATCAAGATCCATTAGATAACTAAAGTAATGGTAATAGATTTGATGGGAAAATGTTTATAGAATTATGTAGTTTTTCAGTCTTTAGTCTCTATAATTCTTTTACAAGAGTCCACTTTTTCAATTCATTAATTTTACTTACTATTTAGCTGAATCTGTTAATTGATATTCTCTTCGTCGATCGTAACACTCTTGTATACCAGTATCGGCCCATAGCGTTTTAATGGCTGACAAATATGGATCCTCAAATGAAGTAACTGTTTCATAATCAATGCTCATAACAAGCTCAGCTAGTTCCTACACAAAATAAGTGGGATAGAAGAATTTTTAAACTTAAAAATATAACATGTTTTTTTTTTGTATGTTTTGCTTTTACTAACCGCATGATCAGCTGCGCCATATGAAATACTTAACATATCCATAGCTTTTATCATGGACTGCATAGCCATGAATATATTTTGAAACACTAATTTAATATAGCCACGTTTATCATCATCTGAGTAACCGCTGCCGTGAATAATACGCATCTGTTTAATAAATGTGGATTTGCCGGATTCACCAGTACCTGTTAAGATAATGAAATGTGATTTATTTTTGTTTTAAAAATTTTAAAATCATGGATTTAAAAAAAACTAATAATTGTATTACTGAAAGGGAACTGAATAAGTTGAATAGGATTCTCACTATGTATACGCGAATGCAACAAAGTTGAGTATGTTTGAATATTTTACGTTTGCGATGAAACACTCTTGACCCGAACAAGTAGTGCGGTTTACAGGAATGGGAATAAGAAAAATTACTTAAGAATTCCGTTAAGAATGCTTTGAAGTCGGTGGTAGGTAGTTCTTTTTAAAATTATCAACTTTGATTTAATTGTTTTGGCAAACTAATTTCTATTTATTGTGAGCACTGTTTTGCCGACGACATTTGAGCACGAGAAACTGCTTTAACATTAAAATAAAATTTAGGGTGGCAATCAATGTATGTACAAAAACGATTGCAATTTCAAAAATTATTTAAAAATTTTATAATGAATCGAAAACAATAGATGAAAATATTATATGTATGTATATTTACCCAGTAGCAGCAATTTCAACTCTCTTCGCGCATCTCGTTTATCACGACGTAACTGTCGTTCGATTTCCTGATTGATACGCTTCTGTTCCTTTGCCTCTTCTGATAAACAGCACTCCATGCTAACTAGTTCTTAAGCCGCTTACGCTGCTTAAACGCCACACGTTGAATGGTTTTTATTTTAATTATATTGGAAAAATGAAAATTCGTAAGCTTAGCAGCAGTTTAAGCCGGCGAGAGCAGAAAAACTGACGCTCACAGAATTTCGTTTCTTTGTAGTTGTAGCGAAATGAGACTCAAACATAAAATAAAGTTGTTTCCCTTTGCAATGGCTGATGGTGATTTGACTAATTTGTTTGTTAGTTTTGCATTAAAAGTATTTGATCCTTGTAGCTTGAAATGTTCATGAATATTGGGACTAACTAGTGCTATCTTCACGTTTATTTATCCTGGTTGTAAAAAAATATTCCTTTTAGCCGGTGCGTACATGCATAAGTTGGTTGTTGTTGTTGTCGCCGTTATTCTTTATCCAGTTGTTGGTGGTGTTTAACAATTGCTTGGTGTTAAATTTTTCTTGTTAGTTTCTTTAATCTTTATTTTGTTTTTGATATCATCGACGCTGTCGTAGTAGATCTTAAGTTAGAGATTATAATCTATTAGATGGAAATGATTTTAAATGCCACGAAAAAGTTGTTTGGTTTCAAATTTTAATTTATTTAAAAACTCATTGACAAACCATTCTAATCGCTTTACTACAACACCCAAGCCGGTTCGTTCATCAAGTCTATGTGATTGATGTTTGTGGTATATGATTATGGGGTTTGAACATAAAAAACGGCACTATATCAAAAATTGTTCTATTTTAAGTTGGTTCTGAAAATAAATATAAAAAAAATTTGAATAAGTCACGTTGTTAATAAAAACCTATTTAAAGAAAATGTAAAATATGTACGTTAGGCAAAATTTTTAAATTTACAATTCAAGAGAAACAATAAAACTTGATTAATAGTTTTATTAAGGACCTCGATAGGTTTTACTTTCTGCTTTTGTTATTGTATTTTCGGCAACAATATATCAGCTGTATTTGGTAAAAAACAGGGGTGGACAGTCTTTAAGTATGGGTGGACAGGCTTTAAGTATTGTCAACAATGTGTAAAGTATGTTTTGCAACAAAACTAAATTAAATAAAATGTCTTTAATCATTAGTTTTTACTTTATGGTCAACTTTTACGATTTACAAGTGCTAATTACTTTATCGGTCTTTAGTTCGATTTTACTTTCTGAGATTAGAGAAAGAGTTTTTCTTAAATTGAATTAGTGCCTTTATTCGATATAGAATCGGAACACAATTCAGGGGCCAAATCGTAACTTTCGTGATCAAACGGATACCGCCGCTTATGTTGTGTTTTTGTTTACCGAACTTTTTCCAAAAAGTACAGGATCAAACTTGTTGTTACAATTAGCCGAGATGATAAAATATACTTTTATTTTTGTATGGCAACACCACACTGAAGTCGGTAAATAGATAAGCCTGAGTATGGTAAACTATAATTCAGAAGACGTTGGCTAAACAGGCGAATAGCAGCTTCACTATTATTCAGGGATGGTGGTGTGACGTCTTATTTTCACCGTCAAAATAGGCTTCATGTCAGATAAACCTAACAAATTGTTAGTGTAAGTATGAAAAATTAATATAAATTTGATTTATTGCTTTTACAAAAAATCTCAATCTAAAATTTATTTAATAAAGAAAATATATTTCTTCTGCCTAAAATATTACCTTAATTTGATATAAGATTATTGGGCCTGTTTTGCAAATCACGTGTTTTTTAATCTTGTGATTTCAACACTCCAAATGGGCATTACTTCTACAACATAAAATTCTATACTACAAAAGCAGTCTGGAATAACATTTTTTTAAATGACTTGACTTTCCAAAAAAATTCACAGAAGATTTTTTTTTTAACTTTGACCAGTACTGAGGGGACAACACCTATTTATAGATGCATATCGTACCGGAACTAGGAAAAAAGATTTTGGGGAGGAGGAAAGATAAGCATAGTCTGAGTTATGATGCAATTTGTCTTTGGAAATCATGTGATTTGAAGCAAAGTGATTTTCAGAACAGACACCATTTTTATCATTACTGAGTTTTCCAAATGAAATTTAATGAAATATTGTGCGGAATATTTCAATTGAAAATTTTAATCAGTTTGTGGAAGATACACATCCAATTATTAAATTAATTTTTTATATTTAATACATTAATTAAAAAAAAAAAAAAACGAAAAATATATAGCGATGACAATTGAGTAAGATGTAGGTTTATTTTTATAATAGAATACATTATTTGGTTATAGAAAATACAAAACGTGATAGGTGGTCTGTAGAGATCAGTTTTCAGCTTATTCGAAATCACCGCATAATGCAAGTAGTTCTATCTCAGCACTTAAAATTCGTAAAACCTAGAGTAATACCCTGCTCAGACAGACATTTTTAATTGAGTCAATATTAGATATGTTTATTGACAAAATTATTTTTCTGTTCATGCATATGAAATTTAATTAAAGCAATAAACATTTGCTAGTTGAGAAAAAAATTTGTCTACACTTTAGGTATGAAAATTTCAAAGGGCCTTTATATAAAAAAAAATAAAAAGAACCTGGGAATTATCACAGCTTCAGTTGCTATCATATTAAATTTTTGCTCCCTAAAGTATGCTAAAGTATCTAAAAAGTGAGCTTACTTTTTACAATGTTGCTGTTTAATTTTACTCAATGTTTGAAACAATTTTGTACTAATTGAGCGAGCGCAACAAACATCGACTTTTTGTATGGAATATAGAGCCCAATAATGGCATTTGTTGCGATAACCGCAATAAAGGTATGAGGCTTTTGCATTTTCTATGGCGACAAATGAATGCATAAACCGAATATAAAAAGAATATTTTTCACTTTCGTGTTCGAGGGACAACAGAGATTTTGGTGAAGGTTTTTTTTTTGTAAACACCCCAATAATTTAATTAAGGAAATACGTCGTTTCTGTGCAACAAAATCACCAGGTTTTGCGAAAAGAAATATATTTCCGATATGTCGCCATGTGTGCGAGAAGAATAAGCATATTTATGAATTTCATTCTGCTTTCACAATTTGCAATATTGATTGTTTCTCGAATGTTCCCAGCAAAAAAAAAAAACAAATATTAAAATCTAATTATGATTTATGAAATTTTACAACGTGAGCAATTAACAAAAAACCTTAACATCAGTAAACAAAATTGTTGATGTTTATGGAAGAACTGCAAGAAGATTCGCGAATATTCCTTTTAATGGTCTTATTTGCGTTACAATTCTGCTTTCGAACAAATTTTAGATTAGATTTAGCTTGAAGTTTAATTTAGTTTTATTTAGCATTTGAATTCAACATAAATTTTTCCACAATATTGCAATCAAAATACACATTTCATTTATTGAAGCATTCATGATAGATAATCGATTCAAATTTATTAATTTATCGATATATTTGTCAAATCATTTTTAAATTGAGTTTGGCATAAGTGGCTTTGGTAAAACTTTTTTTATTCCTTTAATTTAATTCATTCACCTTTTTTAAAGATTTATTTCTTTAGGTTTTTTAATAAATTTCTTTTATTTTATTTTATTTATTTTTTTTTTTTTTTTTTTGATAAATGTACAAAAAGAAATCACGACCACAGCTTTGCGTTTCCAAACAACGATATTGACTGAAGATTTTTGTAAAACTATTCGCGTATTAGATAGTAAATGTCTTTGGACGTTTATTTTCTTCCAATAATTATTAAACGACTGTTCACCAGATAAGAGGAGAACATTTCCCAAAACAATTTGTTTATATGTGTACATTTTGTAGGCAAACGCAATTTTTTTTTTTTTTTTTGCTCATCACTATATTTCTGCATAAATGCTATCTATGTTCCAGCTAAGACAGCTAAAAACGTATCTAAGGCTTCCCAATTGTATCATTCGGTACTACTGCATTCACACTCAGTTCGTCGGGTCACTTTACTTCCGTCTTTTCTCCTCCCCTGCCCCTACCCTTGAAGGGCTGAAACGTTTAAGTTTTTCGTGGGCAAAAAGCAAAAAAAACAAAAGTACAAACGTAGAAATATTGGAAATTAAACCACACTATACTATTCGCAGACTGTTTCATGTGTGAAAATGTTTTGATATTGTACGATAATCCAATTGTCTTTTTTAAACTTCATAGTAGAGACCGTCCTCAATGGTACCTTTGTTTTTTTTTTTTTTGTTGGTATAGTCTTGTCTTGTGCAATCACACACAAACAAACAAACAAACAAACAAAATTTGCCCTTTTTTTAGTGGAGAGGGAAGTATACGAATAGAAAATAAATTCGGATTTGACGGTAATGGAATTAGATTTATTTTTCTCCATGACCAAGAAACTGAGGCAAAGGCCACTTTTCAATGCATATTGTAAGCGAATGTTATTCGTAGATTTAATTAGTAAAACTTAAACTTATCGTGTAAAGCATATGCTTACAAATTAATGAAATTTGATCAAATATAAACATAAACTGTCGTTGGGGAATAAGTTGCAAGTAGAAGATGGCAGGAAAAAATACCTTAAGCTTAGCCCAGACGATATGTAGAATGGGCTTGCTTCCAGTGTTAATATTAATAACAAACAATAGTTTTAACTGAACTTGAGCCCAAATATATTAAAAATAAAATCTACTGTTTATTAATCCCAAAAATAATAACATGTGTGAACAAAAATATAGCTACAGTTTTTGTTTTTTACAGCTTTTTAATATCAAGCTTTATAATACCCAGTTCAGATAAGACATTTTTAATTTAGTCAATATTCTATTTATTGACAAAATTATCTTTCGGTTCACACAGTACATACAATTTAATTAATACAATAACCACTGACCACTCCTACCTGCACTTTAGGTGTCAAATTTTCAAAATCTTTTTTATATATGAAAAGAATTTGGGCATTATCACAGCTCCAGTTGCTATCTCAGTAAATTTTGCTCCCTAAATTATGCTAAAATACCTAAGCGATGATCAGAATAAAGCGCGTTATAAGGGCCATTTACTCCAACTATAATTACGTTTCAATTTTAACTCTAACCAGCAATCAGACAAAAACGCACTTCACAATATAGAATTAACTCTTAACTACATACATATACAGTGGTGGCCACAAAATTAAAACAATCGGGTGTAATTAACGCTAAACATCAAAATTAAAATAGCCATATCTTTTGATCGAAATATAGTATTGCCTAAAACTAAATAGCGTTTTGCAGGTAATTTATCAGCCTTTTATTTTGATTCAACTAGTACATTGTTATGTAAGTAACAAAGGAGTTACAGGGTAGAACTTAAAAGTCATATTGTTTTAAGACATTTTTACATATTGGCTTATAAATATTTATATCTCGATTTTTATTGGGCTCCTAGTTTTGTGTTTTTAGTATTCATATAAGGTATCACTTTCAGCTGTAACATAATTTTTTTTAATGACGGACAAAAAAGTTACAGCGCAGCATTATGTTGCTAGATAACCCCGATTTTCAGGTTCTTTGATTATGGACCTTCAACTATTTTATGAACCAATAAAATATTTCATTTCCCATTTTTTTTTTTTGTTAATGCATACAAATATATAATATAATAATACACAATAAAATATTTCTGCTAAACAAAAAAATTTACGATCAAAAATTAAAAGGTCTTATAAAGCGGGTTATTCTAGCAACAAAATTCTGCTCTGTAACTTTTTTGTTCGTCAGCACAAAAATTATTTTATGACTAAATATAATGTCCGAGATTAATACTAAAAATACAAAATTAAGAGCTCGATAAAAATCGAGATATAAATATTGATGAGCCACTATATAAAAAATATATTAAAATGATAAGATTTTCCAAGTCTACCCTCGTAACTGATTTATTATTTGCATAACCTGGTCTTGGTTGGGGGAGAATAAGAGATATATAAATTATCAGCAAACCACTTGTTAGCTTTTGGCAATATTCTGTTTCGATCAAAAGATATGTCTATTTTAATTTTGATGTTTAGTGTTAATTACCCCCGATTGTTTTAATTTTGTGGCCACCACTGTATGTATGTTCAGAAAACCTTATCGAAGAAATTGCTGAATGGAGGGTTCTAAACGGCCACTCATTCTCAAATCATTGTTATATTACGGTTAAAATTAATTACAAGCCAACCGCCAGAACCTATAACATTTCGCAATAGGGTGAAAACTAATTGGGCGAAGTCGACTCTCATTTGGGGCAGTTTAATTTTAATCGCCAAGAAAGAGAAAACATAGACAATAAAAAGAAGATCTTTACGGACACTTCAGTCGAGTCATTTGAAGTAAGTTGATCACTTCGGGAAAGGAAATCTCCATACGACAAACCCTGGATGACAGGGAAGATAACGTCTATGGGGAAGAAAATCCCTCAACTCTACAATAGAGCAAAACTTAAAAAAAAAAACTAATAGTATATTGGAAGGAGTATCGCGATAGATTCAGAAATTATAAGAAGAGCTAAACATACATCCTTTTTTTATGGGAGAGGTGAACAATGTTACTGACATTTTTAAAATAAAAAATATTTATCACAAGCCCATATCCAAGCTGAATCATTAGTGACTGAATCGGACAGAGTAATTGAAAATGTAGAAGAAACCATTAAACTTCTCATGAGTGTACATTTACAATGCAGCTCAGTAGAATTTACAGCCATGTACGCTGGAGGTTGGAAGAAGTGGTGAATATGAAGTGCATATTATCAGCGTTGTGATGATTATGGATGATATAAAATTTTCTTTTCTCAGTTTAAGGTTGTTGGTCCGGATGGTATCCTTCCGACAATCCTACAGAAAGGAATAATTTTAATATCGAACCATCTAGCAGATATTTACAATGCACGCCTAATGCACGTATGTATGTATATACTCCTCTTGATTTTGTATTTTTAGTATTAATCTAAGTTATCACTTACCCCCGATTTTTGACTTGGGATTTAAATACAAAATTAGTAAATTTTCCTTAAAATTTAAGTTGCATTTAAAATAGCTTTCTGTTTTACAGTCTAAAATTACTTTTGGTACTTAATTGTAATAAAAGTACGGCAGCACAATGTAAGTGTCAAAAAATTATCGATAACTCAATAAAAAACAGCTGTTTAAACAAATTTGGAGGCAAGTGAAATTGTGAAAAGTTTAGAAAATAATAAATTGTTTTGTAAAAATTATTAAAATCAGTAGCAAAAGTGATAAAAGGACTCCCAATTTCACTACCACAGAAGTTGATTACCTTCTGGAAATAATAAAAAATCAAATTATGAAACAAACAAAAACATGTGCAATTTTCTTAATTTGCAGAACAAAACCAAACTGTCAAAATCATATGGCAGTACGAAAAACTTAAATCGATTTTAAATGGGCAACTGTTTGACTCAATTTTGTATTTAAATCAAATTTAAATTGAAATGGCATTTAAAATCCAAGTCAAAAATTGGGGGTTAGATTAATAGATTAATCCAGCCATAAAATAATTTCTTTAGTGACCAACAAAAATGTCACCGGGCAGCATTGAGTTACCGGAGCAACCAGTTTTTCAGGCTCTGTAATTTTTCACCTTCAACTGTTTTGTTAACCGATAAAATATTTCTTTTGCCAATTTTCTTAAGCTGAAGGTCTTTTTTATTTTTTAATATTTTGGTCTTATAATAAAAAAGCCCTTCAGCTCAAGAAAATAATTATATGAAATATAAAAAATGGGTCGAAAAAAACCAAATATTAAATTTTAGTAAAAATAGTATTTGGCTTTCAATATTTCTTTGACAACTTAAAAGGGGTTTGTGGTTTTTAATGATTCAAACTGTAAACATTATTATCAGTATTTTGTTTTTAACAAATTATTGTTAAAACAATTGTGTGTTTGGTATTTTAATTTAGAATATTAAACCGCAAATTTAATTAACATGATTAGCAAAACAATTAATAAAGAAAACAAATTTGTTAAATGAACCTAATGATTTTTTTCTTTAAATTTCTAAGCAAGAATCAGTTTAGTAGATTAAACAGAGTGACTCAAAAGAAACAAAGTCTTTGGTTTTAAAGATAATTTCTGTTGGCATTTTGATTATTTTCGTTGAATTTGTAATGGAGTAGCACTCTCTCTCTCTCGCATTAGCCCATTATATCGGCTAACCTCGGCGATATATCGGTATCTCTAATTTCAAATTTATTAACTAAAATTTAGGTGTAAGAGAAATTCACTATCCTACTGAATCTTACTAGTCTTTGAATATTTTCAAAAATTATATTTTTCTACGCGATCAGAGTTGTCTTTTCGAAGTTCTGTACAAAAGTAGAATAGTAGGACAGAGTTCTATGAGATTTAGCTAGCAATTTTCAGTGAATGAATTGTACGATTGAGTAGGATCACGGCTTTAAGTAAAACTCTTTGGCCGACCTGCAGGATTTTCTAGACTATGGTATATAAACAAAATGTTGATTTACAAAGGTTTTTATTCGGTAGTTTTCTGAACGGAAATTATTTAAGTGATGCAGCTGAATGTGTAATGACAGACAAATTGGCAGCACTGTATGCCACGAAATATTTCTTTCAAAAGTGCTGGTTTTAAATGCAAAAAAAAAGATTAAATATTATTCTTTTTTAAATTTCTTCGTATAACAACATGATTTTAAATAGATAAATTGCAACTCATTTTTTAAATATATTGCAAGTGTATGCGAGCTCATACGGTCATAGATTTCTGTTTGCTTTTTAGATAATAAACAATCTGAAGTTATCTTTTAAATTTTATCTTGTTAAAATACAAGTGTAAACTATGCGCTAAATACGCCATAAATGTTTTGACGTGATGATGAACGTGCTAACGATGAGAAGATAGATCAGCCTTACAATGCATTTGTATTCGTTTTGTTAACTTCTTTATGAATATATAATGTAAACAGGAAAATTACTTTAAAATGTTAAGGATTATAGCATTTAACAAAATGTAGGACAAATTAAATGTAAAGTAATAAAAAATCATATATACGGTATACAACAAATTTTTAATATCAAGCTTCTTTAAAGATTAGTTTTTGTTCGAAATCACAATGATACATTACATGCATATTTATCAAAATGAAAAAGCTAATCATTTCAATTTTTTTAGCTGTAGGAAAGAAGCTAAATGTAACTGAATAGAATGAAACATGCTCCTCGAAGAAGCAAATTAAGCCATTGTGATTTCGAAATGTTTGATTTGTCAGCAAGCAATATGTGAAACCATTAATATAAAATTTGCTAAATCAACATCAATAATGTCGACTAGAGGTTGCAAAATTTTGCAATTACAAATCAAACTAAAGTAAGGAAAATATTTCATTATCAGCCAGTATGTTATGAAGTAGTAGAAGATGTTTTTACAAAAACTTTTTCTCACCTACAACTTGCCGGAAAGATAAACTGTAGTTTTATTAAAGTGTGGTAACACCATTTCGTACGAGGTCGGTAAATAGGAACTGATATTCATTTGTTTACTAGTTCCTAGAAACAAACTATTTATGGCTGCGCAGTGTTTACGCGAGTAGAAACCGAATTCTACCAATATTAATGTCCTGAAGGAGACCGGAATATCGGCAAAATAAATAAAATAAATTAAAAAGTGACCTTTACAATATACACCAGTTTAACTGGCATTTTCACGATATCGAAGCTGTTCGACGGTTCGCATGAAGGCATTTCAGGCAAAACCAAAATTTTTAAGTTTGTTTTTGTGGGCACGATATCGTGAAACTGCTAATAATTATTTTCAGAAGTAGAAAGTATAGTAACATAAGAAAATATGGTGCCATGAGGTGAAAAACTTCCTGTTAAAAAGCACTGCATTATCTACGCGATAATTTATCACCGACTTTTGTGTATATTTATTATTACAAGCAGTAAAATATGAACGTATTTACCGACTTGCATAAGTATTCATTGATATTAGTCAGTAATAGCTTGTGTTGTTGCTACCAATTAATAAAGATAAACTTTATATGGCCAGCTAGTTGTAATAAAGAAATATTGTTACCAGTGAATGGTAAATCGATTTCGATTGTAGTCGATAATCAATTTACTTTAAGCTAAAAATCGATTATAGCCAACGTTATGGGAAAATCGTTTTTTGGCCGATTAATCGAAATAAAAGGGAAAACATGTTCTTTTTTATTTTTTAAGAAAAAAAGGCTAATCTCTGATACAAGTTATTCGGCTGAAAAAAATTTTTTAAACTAAAATATTGTGAAATTTGTGCATAAAATATAGCTAGCTTTGAAATACGCCACCGAAATTTGTTGACACTATCTAAAAAAATATTGCTGCTCCATTCACTAAAGTTGGGTATTTATGGAAGAAATTTCAAAAGATTAACGAAAACTCCGTTTCAAAAAAAAAAATGCGTCTGCCATCGGGCACAAATTAACTTCTACAATTACAAACGGAGCGTACGGATAAAATGGGGCCACGCATAGTAAAATTATTTCAAAATGCACCTTCCCATAAATTTATAAAGTCAACTTCGAAAAACTCGTGCTTGTACACTGCTTTTTCGGCAACAATTTTCAGCTTTTTTGCAGACATTTGTCATATTGTAGACCTAGGAAGTAGATAAAGCTAAGTTTTTTGCGTCGACTTGATGTGATGACAATTGGAATGTGGGAGATTAGCAATTTTATTAAATAGAGTTTACAACATTGTACTTGCATGCAATAACTTACTAATGATGATATGTAGTACATACAAATTACATAAATTATTTCATGTAGGCACAGCTGAGACTCGCTCCAACAACTGTTGACCTTGCAGTTGGCACGAAAATCAACTTAGTCGCCATACCCTGGAATATAATTGCTTGGGAGTATAATAACAATTACATTGTATGCAAGTAATGGGTACATGCATTTTAAATTATTTAGAAAGTAACAGTTTGTCTATTTAGATTTGGATTGTGCATTGTTCGAATATGATTTTATATATTTTCTAGTTAATGGAAATAGTTCAGTATCGAGGCTTTTCGATTTCGATAAATGGAAAATAATATCGGCGATCATGTGTCTGAGACACTATTTGGCGAATAGAATTTGAT
Source organism: Sturmia bella (assembly GCA_963662145.1). Classification (NCBI taxonomy): domain Eukaryota; kingdom Metazoa; phylum Arthropoda; class Insecta; order Diptera; family Tachinidae; genus Sturmia; species Sturmia bella. The sequence continues at coordinate 15,074,823 of OY759172.1, read as the reverse complement.
ATGTATAATGTGATTTTAAGAACATAAATTTTTCCACAAACGCGTAACTAAGTATAAATTTCCCTGAGGAAATTAAAAAATCAATTATTGGAACAATAAATAATATATGTAGGTTCATAAAAAACAAAACCGATTAAATTTATTTGTTTTTAGTTTCTAACATTCAAAACAATTTTTTTTTTTTTTTGTATTCCTGTCGGATGATTCTCATTTAGCTCAGATATTCTTTATAAAAATTACATATTTTAAACTTTTTCGAGAAGCTATTTTAAAGGATCCACTGATGTGGTGAGATGAGCGACAACCAAATACATATACATATGTAGACTAGCAGTTATTTATGAAAATGTTTACAATAATAATTAGTGGGATATAAGAATTTTGTTTGAGTTTTTTCGTGCACACAAGCCCCAAACCTATTATGTACTCGTATTTATTAGTTAAGAAAATTATACGTACATATTTCTTGTGATCAATTGAAAGACAAAGCAAAACAATTTTACAAGCTATTAGTCCTGCATATAGCTTGTGTACACAGCAACTTGTAAATAGTATGAAGATATTATTTTCACTTACCGTTATACACGAACTATTTATTCAGCTATAAAGTTTGTTTTTTATAAATATTACATAAAATTTATAAAAATAAATATTTTGTAAAAAAGATGAATTTATTTTCTTGTAGATCTTGTTTTTAGTTGGTTGAAAGTGTTGTTATTGGTGTTGATGGATGATACTGCTACATAGTTCTGTTTTTATAATGCTGCTGCTCTGCGTGGCTTATCTGTTTGGAGTTTCAATGATAGACTTAAGATTTTTACTTAAAAATTTTTATATTTTTGTATCCCTTTCTATGTGCTTCCTTTTTTTTTATTGATTAAAGTTTATCTGCATAGCATATCCCTAAAGAAGGAAAAGCAACAGAGTAGAGATTAGAACATTTAACGTTACTCGAATTTACGGAAAATCACTTTTATTTTTGTTATTATATTTTTTTTAGCATTAAATTAGAAAAAATAATCACTTTTTTAATAACATTATTTCACTAGAAAAAACTTTTTAACAAACGAAAAATGTTTAAAAGAAAATGTGAGTGACATTTGTTGTAAATTAATTCAATCAGTTAGTGCAAATCTGCGTTATCGACTACAAATAAATGTAAACATTAAATGACATTCCTCTCATATTTAGTCGATTATTGTTGGAAAATCGTATATTCAGTGGATAAATTATTACACTCTCTTTATGCTCATCTCTTCTGTCACGCTATTACCAACATTGCGCACGAATACACATATTGCAGGGCGAGGTTCCGCAAACTATTATTTATTAGACTAATGAAAAAACTGAATATTTTTAACATTTTGCATCTTTAACAACGTACAGATTTTATCATATAACTAATTGACTACAACACTTTAATTAGCAACCCTCTCATAAAATGATTATTGGAAAATATGTATGCACTGTTTAGCAAGGTTACTTTAAGTATATGCATGTAATTTCAATTAATATTTCTTTTTATTAATAGGTATGTTTAGTACATACTCGTCCATAAGTGCTTGTTTTTATTTCAATTTTTGGACTAATAAATTGTAGTTCTTCCGTTTAACCGGTCTACACATTTGCTTCTGTATGCCTGCACAAACAATCACATTCATGATTTGTCAAAAGGACACACAACAAAAAGTCGCCCCTAAAGACTGTCTTTCGTCCTTTTGCACTTAAAATCAGAAAAATACAATCACCCCGGCTGCCGACTCACGATATTTTTCGTTTAATATCTACACTTTAGAATAATTTCAACATCTATTGAAATAATTTTCTTCTGTGAAAGATTTATAAAAGATCTTTTCATATCCAATTTAGTTTGATTAATACGATTTTTTAACATTCATAATTAAATTTATTCTTTATATTATTTGATCTTTCTACTTTTCTTTCATTTTTTCACTTCTTATTTGCTTATTTTTTAACAACACTCTTTTCACATTTGTTTGTTCTCTTGCTCTCTTTTTCTGGTATATTTTTTTACGGCAGCTCTGCTTTCAGGCAAACAGCTCTGCTTTGGCGAAAAAAAAATGACGAGCCCCAATATAAAAGAAAATTCACTACAAATTCATTTTCCACATGTTTTTTTAGGATTTTCATTTGATTTATTTAATACTTTTCCCAAAATTCACTTTAAACAAGTAGCTTTATATTTAGAACGCCGTCAAACTTTATAAAATGTATAGACAAATTTATTACTTCTCATTGAATGTGTATTTTCGAATAGAAAATTTTCTACTTTATTACCGCACATAGCAAAAGGTACGAGCAGAGTTCGGGGCCAGTGACTTACAATACATTCAACGGCGTTTTTTCTTACTTGACATTTCGTATGTATAGTAGTTTAATGACAAACGTCTTTCATGTCATACTACGATAATACTGTTCACAATGTGTAGACACCGTTGTTGAAAGAGTTGTATTTTTATCATGAGTCAAGCTAATCACAGTACTTCTGCAAAACAATTCAAATAATACACGTTTCATTTTCTATGCGTACGTATTCAATTTATTGCCATTAATTATGCATTTGACATTGTAATACAATTTCAAGTAAACAATAAATAATATTAATAAATTAAATAACATTTTTAAACACATGTATGTATGTTAAGCCAAAAAGGGGTTCACTTCTTCAATAAAATTAACTCTTAAACGTAACAAAACAAAATTTACACAGTTTTTGAACTTTTAAAAATATTTTAGTGTTAATGTATAATTTGGAAAAGTTTTTATATAATTCTAAATTACCCTATAATTTTATGTTATTATACTTTACTCTACAATAGTCCGCTCATACATATATTAATTAATGGTGTTCCCATGTTCATGAGGTATGGTCATAATAAAAATTAATAGTTTCAATTTAAATCTATTCATGTAGTTTTCTTTTTTTCAATTTCAATACAATTAACAAATTTTGAAGTAATTAAATAAAAATCTGAAAATTTGCATAGTTAAGAAACTGCTTCTGCTACTTTTCAGCCATTTCGATACTTTTTGTCCAAGCAAGGAATTTTCTCTAGAATTTTACATAATTTTTTTAAGGAATAAAGTGTTGCCTTACATAATTAATCTTGAGTTGTCTTACGTTTAGAAACTAAATCGACGTAAGCTGCCAAAGTTTCATAGCATACATTTGTAATAAGCATTTATTTATTATATTTTTGTTATATTATTTCGCATATATGTACATATGAGTTACTTATGCAAAACGAAGAAATCTCTTCAAGTTTTTACGTTATGATTCCAATTACAAAATGGAAAATTTATTTGCATACTTACATATATCATGCACTTGGAAGAGTGCCGTATACATTTTATAAATGCAGATCCAAATAATAACATAAGAAACTCATATTTAATTATGTAACATTATTAAGTGCCGATTAAATATTTTTTGAAATATTTATTATTTGGTATTTTTTCGACCCCTTTTTTATATTTTATATATTTGTGATCTTGAGCTAAAGGTCTTTTCTATTAAATTAAATTTAATTATTTTTGTCAATCTTTCGCTGTCCTTCGGATAGCTTCTTCAGGACAATGAAAAATAAGACATTTAGGTCAAGAAAATAAATATATAAAAAAATTTTCAAATATTGTTAATCACAATTCGGATTTTGAACTTTTTTTATAAACTTACAAAATGAGAATGAAAACTTACGGTTTTTACCAAAGACTCAAGTTGATATAAGGAGTTTAATCTCTATCACCGGTATTCATAAAAAATAAAACGTTGCTCAAATACATTTTAGAAAAAATTTTATATGAAAAATTTGTCGTAAAATGTGTTTCAACAATGTTTTATTTTTTATGAATACCGGTGTATGTGTTTAGTTTAAACCTATACAAATGCATGTCTAGCAGTTTTTTAATTAAAAAAAAAATAATAATAATTTAAACACGGCTGAGTAAAGTCTTAAGAGTAGTTTTTATACAAATTTCTTGTGGCGTATTTACTTTTTTTTCATTGTAGATATGTTTAGATTTTGATATGGTTATATTAAGAAGAACCAAAAATGGATAAAAAATAGTTTTGTAGTAATAACATAAAATAAATTTTTTTAAAAGAAATATTTTTAAATATGAACTCATTTATTTATTTGCTTTAAGAGCCAATTGAAATGTATTAATGCAGGAGTTGATTAGCACCAACGAAAAGTCATCGGCATATACATAGACAGCTGAAAAATACAGCAAATTTATATTTTTTGAAAAAGGTTCATTTTTGGACCTGCATTAAGAAATATTTTTATTTATATCTTTATCAACTTGAAAAGGGGGAAAACATTTTTATTAGTTCCGAACAAAAGATTTGTTCAAGCAGAGTATCCTCCAATACTATTTCATTCTGTCAAAGTCTAATGAACTCAAATTTGCTTGCGGTGTTTTTATACGTTTACTTTTTAATAAGGATACCTCTTGAGAACCAATCAATTCTAAGTCCAGAAATTTAGATTTTTTTTAACATTTGCATATATAGCTATTCTTTTTTTTTCTCTTTACATTTCGATAATACCGACCTTTTAACGATCAAAATAATCGACGTTATTGGTCCCCTGCTCATCCTCTTTTGGGAATTTTTAATTTTTCTCTAGAAAAGACTCCACCAATCACAAATGTTTTGGGAGCAAGAAATTTGGAGGCCATCCATCCACTTTTTTTGTTGATAACTAATTGAACTTTTTTTTTAATTTGCAAGAAATAGTAACGTTTGTTTACGGCTTTTGATAATGATGTTTTTTTATATTATTTTTGCATTAAATAAATAAAAAATAGTTTTATTCTAAAGGCCATATTCATAATAATTATTGTAGGTTTATTAAGCTCTTATTTGACGTATTTCTAAGGAATATTTGTCAAATAAACGTGTAATAAACCTTCAATAGTTTTTATGAATATGGTTGTAAGTATTTTCATGCGTTTGCATGTTTCTTTTTGAGTTTTCCCGTAAGAAAAGTTGGAGGAAAAATCCAAGAAAAATTTTAACTTCTTTTTTCATTTCCGCAGGAATTTTGCTTCTTAAAGAAAATTTCTTTCATAATACGAGGGATGAGAAAAGAGAACTAATTCTCACGAAATTATTACTCATAACTGGACTGATTGATTGCGCTTTATAATTTTTCTTTTTCATTACTATTTTATGTAATTTTTGAAAACAGCATTAACATGCCACTTCAATGGAAGAAACAATAAAACGTAATAAAAAATACATACATTTAAGCTGCATTTTTTCTTTGAGTGTAGCATTATCGGCCTGAACGTTCTTTCAAAATCAGTATGATTGTTTTCAGATATGAGGCAGCATTTTCAAAATCGTTATATGTAGATATGTCCATATGTTCTTGATCTCCAATATCTACAGGGCTGCATTCAGCCTGATGCACTGCAAGCAGCCGTGGAAATTATCATGCTGCGAAATTTCATATTTGTGTGCTTTTGTCATCATATGAATGTACAACATATGTACATGTACATGTACATGCCAAAATGTCCTTACCAGCTTCACAAATTGATGTATTTACTTCCAATTCACATTATGTAAGGCTTGACGATGGGCTGATAGTATTTAAGTTCTTCCAGGAACAACATTCGATCTTCCATAATCGCCGAATAATTTTATGGAACGAGTTTTAATTTCGCATTATGACGTCTATGCGAAGAACAAACACTATTGTGAATTCCGCTTACTTAGATTATTCACAATAGTTAAATTTTATTAAGCCTTAATGATTATCGCAAATTTTATTTAAAGCAATTAATTGCTGAACATTTAGTGGAATTGGCTTGAAATAAAATACGTATGTATGTATGTAAATTGAGGGATGCTGCGAACCCTTTGGAAATGTAAATAAAACAAATGTGTTTGGACATGTACGTGCGCAGATCAATAAACTGTTGTGCAAATGCACAATCATGCAAATACATGATTCTCCTCCATCAATGAAACTATTGTCTCCTGCCCATGTTTCCACAAGAGCGACATTAGTTTAATTTTAATATTTACCTGGAATGCTCTATAAAATTTTTTGACGGAACATCTTTTTTTGGCTTAAAATGATGTGAAAAAATACAATTTCGCCGTTATGGTGGTGCATAAATATTTTCACTTTAACAAAACCCAGTTTAACTCAGTTCTCAAAAAACCCAGCCCTAAACAAATTCGTTGAGCAACGAAATTTCCGACAGTGCTACCAACTCGTAATACCAATTTTACACTCGTTGATCGATCTTTTGCTTATTGATGTGCTCTTGAGCAGCTAAAAATCGTTTATGTACTAGACGGCTTGTATTTATTTGTTTGGCAAACATAACCTCAAAATATGCTTTTGTGAAATTTAACGATTTTGCGTTTTTGTTTCATGTTGTTGTTGTTGTTGTATCCATACGAATGTTTATACATTTTTAGTTGTTTATATGCTTGTTTTGGCCAAACAACAAATTGAACAAGAAAGTAGTGGTCACGTTTTTGGACAAACTATTTGCTCTTGTGTAGCCGCTCTTTATATATAAATTCAGGACACAATTTTCACAAGTCCGCAATGAAAAAGCTGCAATTTATCCGTTGTTGTTTTTATTGTTTTTGTTGGTTTTAATAATTTTTACTTGAAATTTAGTAATAATAATATTTAAAACAGAAAAAATAATAATAATTATTATTAGGAAAAAAAAAATTAAAATAAAAAATAAATTAATGTTAAAAACTAATCAAACAATTTTCGAATTTTTTGTTCTCGTATATTAAAGGTTTATATAAAGAACAAGAAAAAGGAAAAATATATGTATATATATTTTTTTTAAATAAAAGAAAAACAAAATAAAATTAATTAATAAATGTTCGATAACGGTCAGTTTTAAAAATAAAATAATTCTTTTTGTTTTACTTTTAAATTTAAAAATGGTTTTGGTTCTTGTTGCAGTTGCTTATTTGTTTTCTTTTCTTTTGTTTTTGTATTTAATAAATTTAACAATTGATGTATGTATGTATATTTTTTATGTAAATATTAATATTTCTATGTAGTTGTATTGTATGTTTGTAGTTGTATATTAAAATAAATGTTGTTTCAACTGGGGTTTTTGTTTTGTTTTTGTTCTTCTAAGTTTATTTAAATTTAGTTTCCTTTATTTAAACTTCTATAATGTGCTGCTCTTTGAATACAATAGAGTTTTGTTTTTGTTCTGCTTGTTATTACTTTTCTATACATATGTATGTATATATGTATGTATAAATGTATGCATGTACATATGTATATTGCTACTACAGCAACAAGCCGTTGTAATTGAATTGTTGTTTTTTATTATTATTTATTATGATTTTGAAAGTTTGCTTAAAACTTAAATCGGTCTTGTAAAATTGGCTGGGAAGAGACCCTTCTCATTTGTGCCTTCTTTTTCACCCATCAACCATCCTTCTTCCTGCAAATTAGATATGAAAAACTAGATTAGAAAAACATGGATGAGTATTATGAGTACATTGTATTCATATAAAGGAACATGCAGCGGGTACAAGCGGGAAATTGTATTCTGGCTCACATTTAAACTGGCACAGAACCAGCACTTGGACAAAAGACAATAACTTATGCCGTTTTCGTTTCTACACAATATCGTGCATTTTTTTTTAACATTCCTCCTACAATGCCGCTTTTAAGAATTTAGTGAAACTAAGATCAAAATAAAATGTTGCCATAACCTTAAATAATTAAAAAAAAAATTAATAAAACGATATCCTGAGAATTTTGGTTGGCATACAAAATTAAAGATGTTGCCATCTGCTGTAGAAAAGAACACGCCATTAAAAATGAGTTGATTTTAATATTATTCACACGTGCCGAACATCTGCCGCATCATTTTCAAGTCTCTTATACGAGTATGAAGTGCTGGCTAACATCTCATCATACCATTCATTCATTCACTGGAAACTGTTAGATCTGAACGAATTCTGTACTACTTTGAAAAGTCACATCTAAACGGTCAGAGCATGATACAACTAATAAGGCAACCTTTTCCCTACAATAAGAACAACTTCAATAAAAATAACATGCATTTTGTTTTGTACAACTTCTGTAAACTGTCAAAAAGACGCCGCTTCTACATTTATAGAAGAGAGATGAACAAAGCTTACATTGATTTGCTATTTCGTTTTGGCTGCCTTTCATCTCTGCATTCTCTTAACAAACTAAACTAGTCAGATGATTACATTATTAAGGTAACGATTCACTATCCTACTGAATCGTACGATCTGTTAAAAATGACATGTGTATCCAAAAAGTGTGATAGTCTGGACTAAAAGTGTATGTGTGTGAAAGGCACACATTTTGACAAGTGTGTCCGATTTGCTAATCTTTTGAAATTTTTCAAAAACTATTCTTTTCTATGCGATCAGAGTTGCCTTTTCGAAGTTGTTTACACAAGTATAATAGTGTGGCCGTTTTGATGCGACTTTTTTAAGTAGGACAGAATTCTATTTATTTAGATTTAGCTATCAATTTTCAGTGAATGAATCCTACGATTGAGTAGGATAGTGTAACACGGCCTTTAGTTGTATAATGGGTCAGAGTATTAAACTTTTGTAAACAACTTCGAAAAGACAACTCTGATTGCATGGATAAAGGTAGTTTTTTTTTTTTTGAAAATTTTCAGAAGCCAAAAATTCTTTAACACACATACACGTTTAAGGCCGTGATACAGTTGATTTTGTGTCAAATGCACTTATGCCAACGAGCCAGCGAACAGGTTCGAATTCGATGAACTGACAGTTTTTCTTTTTTTTTTTGTTTTACGTTGCATGTACTTTACGTATTTTTATAAAAGCCAAAAATGTTTTAGACAAAACTTTTTTACATACACAACCTTTTTTGTTATTGTATTGACGGATTCTAAATTAAAGGCCATATTCATAATAATTATTGTACGTTTATTAAGCTCTTATTTGACGTATTTCTACGGAATATTTGTCAAATAAACGTGTAATAAACCTTCAATAGTTTTTATGAATATGGGTGTAGCTTTATTTCGATACTTTTTGTTATTTTTGGACGCCACAATGATAATGATATTAATTGTGCACATAAAAAGCAAGCAAAGAAGCACAATAGTGGAAGAAATCATAATTACCTGATCTTCGGGATCGTCATATTCAATGACACGTATAATATCGCCAACTTCGAAACTCAATTCATCCACATCCTCCTTGACGTAACCGTAAGTTGCCTTGACACGATAAAGAACACCTGGTGGCAAATCAGTTGTAGTGGCATCTAAATTTAATTAAAACAAAACGAAACAATAAAAATACATACAAATTAATGAAATTATTTTGAATCAAATCAATACGGAATTTGATTAATCAAACATACATAGAAAAAATTAGAGCAACAAGTAGAAATATTTGGCAAAACATTTAAAAGCGTAATTTAGTTTTTAGTGGTTGTTTTTCTTTTCAAAATACATATTTTTCAAACATGTTTGTTATTGTTGGCTGAATTTGAATCAGTACAAAAAAAAAAAAATGTTGTTTTAGTAGAACTAATTAAAAATAGAACAGACATGCTGGCCACTGTTTCACTTTCTTTATGTTCTTTTGTTTTAGTTAATTTAGCTAATGTTGTTATAAAATTGTTTAGATTTTATTAGATTTTTAGTAATTTGTGTTTTCATATAAAATTTTGAAAATGAAATGAATGTCTACGAATTTCTACGGCGAGAATGAGTGATGATGATTTGGATGAGTTTAAGAAATGTACACGAACGTTTAGAGTAGTAGATCTTGTTGAATTTTTTTATAACATTTTATTTAACTGCTTTCAATAAATTGAAGAATTTCGAAAATCTAAGTTTCAGCAAAGTGTTTTGCTATATTTTGCTTTTGAGTGTGAGTATTTTAAAGTCAATGGATGTGACTGTGTAGATCGAAAGCTAAACTGTTTGAATTTACATGGGGAGGAGTCAAATGTATGAACAAACCTCAAACAGTTTTTCTACCCAATATTTTTTTTTTTTTTTTTTTTTTTTTTTTTTGGAGCAGACCGACCTCCTACCACGCCTCCTTAGGAAGCTCCCATACAAAAAACAAATTAAATCGGACGACACGAAAATGATTTTTTTTTTATTGTAATGGAACTTTTTTCATGCCAAAAGTTATCGAAAGACCGGTGGCAAAATATCGATTGTCATTCGACCGTGGGGTCGGTTAATTTAACATCACACACATATACATAGCTTTTGTCTCATTCGAACAATTTGTTAAAATGTGAAATATTAATGTGAAATTTATTAGACAAAAAATATATATGCAATTTTTTTATTCAAAAACACCACGTTTTGTTCTCTTTAGTGGGTTTTTTATAATTCGAATTTAACAAAATCTAAGAATATGTAAATTTTTGACAATTAACTATGCCATGTTGCTATAAATTGCTCTCAATCATTATATAGCGCAATTTCGAAAATTCGAAATTAAGTTCGAAATTTCGAACATTTACCAAAACACAGTGTTTCATTGTTGTTTAAAAATCATTGTTTTAAATTAGCAAATTCAATTTAAAAAATTCGAAATTTCAAAATTTCGAACATTTAGCAGACCTATTTTTCTATTATTTTTTTTTTTTTTTTGCAAAAATATAATTTTTATATTGCAAAAACCCAAGTTTTTGTGAAAAAAGTGTAATTATTGCCATGATGAGTAGGTGTATCAGCGAACTGCAACGAGTGTTAAATTTAATCATTTAAGTACAATGGTCTTTCATTATATACGCCATTTCATTGTTTTTAACGGAATACTTAACAGGCCTACAAACATTTATGCTTGTATGCTAAAAAACTTAATAACAGCATATTAAAAATTTTGTATGGAAATTTCCATACAAAATTTTTAATATGCTGTTATTAAATTTTTTAACATACAAGCATTAAAATTTAAAAAAACCCAATCGTTTTTTATTTAAGCCACAAAAAATTAATTTTTCGACACATGTTCGAATTTTCGAACTACAGTTCGAGTTTTCGAAAATAGTTTAAAATGTTAGAAATTAAGTTAAATGCTTGTAAATAAGTAAAATACTAATTTATACAGATCTTTTGACAACACTGAGGGTATTTGTTGTTAAAACTTCTGCATTTGAGTGGAAAAAATGGGTTTTGGAACACTTTTAAGATTTTATATTTAAAAACGCCTTTAAAGAATTTTTATTTATTACAAAATGTATTTTTATGTTTCTTTTTTTATTTTTGTTAAACTTTAGTTATTTTCTTATTTGTACAAATTTAAATGATTTTTTTTTGAATTATACTAAAATTATGATTTAATCAAATTTCACAATAGTTACAGCCTAAACAGGATCATGAACAAAATGGCAGCAAGTAAAAATAAATGATTTTATAAGTAATCTACTGCCGCAATTCAAGTGCAAATTGCATGACATTACATTACTTAAAATTATAACATGCCCCCAGTTTATTCATTCAAATGGTATTGTATATAGCAACACTCAAAACTTTACAATACCTTTATGAATACAATAAGTAAAAGTATCAATAAAGTGCCGTTTGTTTCCTACCATTCAATTAATAAATACTTGTATGAAGCAAATACAATTATAAACCACATATTTTGTTTGTGAATGTATGTATGTGAAAGTGATGGAGAAAAGAGTGCATATGTGTTAATTGCATTTATTTAAAAGTAGAAGTGAGGAAAATATATTCACCAAAACCAATTTCATAAAAGAACACTTACTATAAAATTACTTGAAAAAAGTTTTCTACAGAATTTATAAAGCTGATAATGAAAAAACAAAATGAATTAAAAAAGGAACTAATTTTTGCTAAGTTATTTTGAAAATTATAGCAGTAGTCTTTATTTATTTAACTTCATTTAAATCGCAAGAATATCAAGATTCATTTTTGGCTGCAATACGGTAGAAATACGGTTGTTTGTACATTACGTGTTTATATAGTTTCTTGAACAACCAAAACAAAAAAAAAAAATGTGACCACTGCTTTCTTGCTGACCTTTATATAGAATAAATAAATGCACACAAAAAACAGCTATGAATGCATATACATTCACATAGATACAATAACAAAAAAAAAAAAAAAAAAACAAAGGAAAGAAGAATCAAGAAAAAACACCAAATTCCACAAGAACTTATTTTTTTAAGGTTATGTTTGCTCAACGAGCAAAAACAACATTTAAAGCAAAAAAAAAAAAAAAGATCAGAAAAATCGTTTTGCATAAAAACGCATTTTAATATTATATTTGCTTAACGAGCATATATCTTGCAAATAATTGTTCGCTGCAAATTTTATATTTGCTCGTTGGGTCAACATAACCTTAAAATATGTTCTTGTGAAATTCAATGTTTTTATGGTTTTTCCTGTTTTTTCGTTTTGTAGGTGCTTGTTAATGCTTCCATGAGTCTATATATGATTTCTTAGTTGTTTCTATCTGTGGCAGCAAAGATCAAAAAGAGAGCAGTAGTCACTTTTTCCTCCTGTATTTTATTTTTACACACAAATTGCGTTGATGCCGCCACATAGAATATAAATTTGCGTTATTAGTATGGAAATTTCGATGAACTACAAATTCTCTGTTAAAGAAAAGTTTGGGAAATTTTAAGAAAACTATAATTTTAGACCTCGTTTATTATTTTCTGTCTAGAAATATATATACATATATACATATGTATGTATGTATGTATTTAAATTAGCAAAAAGTTTCCCGAAAAAAGATTCGCAGCAATTTGAACTTAACAGTGTTATTTTGCAATATTTAAAAGCGACTAAACCAAAGTTTAAAAAAAATGTAATAACTTAAATAAAGTTAGTAAAAATTTCGTTCCTTTTTTACAACAATGTTTGCCATAAAATTCTATACTAATTAAGAGATATGTTTGAATACGAGTATAAATCCATTTATATGCAGTTGAAATTATTTATAAGTAGTAGTAGGTATATGTACAGGCAACAGATCCCAGTTAAATAGCAGACCGTTTAGCGACTTCTCGTCGAGGCATCCGAAAATTTCAACACTGGCCGCAGTCGGCGTGAGACCGACCAGTGAAGAGATCTTGGCATTTGTAAGGTAGTTTTTTTGTTTGTTTGTTTGTTTTTGTTTTGGGCAAATAAAACACGTTTACTCACCCTTGGGCATATCGTAGATTTCTTCATTAGCTTCGTCGTCATCGTCACCAAATGGATTTTTACTTGGTTCAACTAATTTTTTTCTAGTACTAGTAGTGATATTTAGATTTTTATCATCGATTAAATGATCTTTACCTAATTTTGTTTTATTCGCGTGCTCATCCTCTTCCAATGGTGTTGCTGTTGTGGCAGAAGATGGCGTCGTTGTTGCTGCAGCTGGTGTTGTGGCTGACTGTGTGGTATTGCCATTGGTTGTCGCCGTTGTTTTATTTGTTATATTTGTAATATTGGCATTACCATTTGCCGTGTCGTTGCCATTCATTTGTTCGATTTTCTTGACTTCCGTTAACTGGGTTGTTGCTGTTGTTGTCGTCGTCACTGTTGTGCTAGAAGCAGCAGCTGCTGCTGCTGCTGTTGCCACAGCATTATTCATATCCACATCTTCTTTGGTAGCTGGACTGCTGACAGTAGTAGTGTCTTTTTCCTCGTTGATGGTCGGCGTTGGATTATTGCACGATTCTTCTTCGTTTTTAGCGTTAAGTGCTAGGGTTGTATTGGCATTTGGACTACTTAATTGTGCGGTTGGCTGTTCCATTTCCTCCTTTGTAGTTTTTGTAGTTGTGGTGGTTATCGTTGCATTAGTGCTTTCAATTGATGTTGCATCAGTTACCAAATTAGCAGATGTTGTACTGCTGGCTTCCATTTTACTTACACCACTTGAGTTGCCTTCACCGCCACCACCGCCACCGCCACCACCACCTAATAGTCGTGGTAAAGTATTGTTCTGTCTAGATTCTAGTGTGGAAGAGCTCGGTGATGGTGCTATTTTTCGATGTATTTTGGTTTGATTTTTGTAAAGTTTGATTTGTTTTGGACATGATAATGCATGTTGGTGCATGTTATGTTTTTGTTTTTGATTAAATATTTTTTCATATTGTTATGTTGGTTAAATAAAATTGTTATTTTTTTTTTCGTTTAAACATTCCAATAAAAAAACAAAAAAAATTTTTTTTACAAAATTTTAAAATAAAACAACACAAATAATTTAAAAAAAAAAATTTTCAACCAATAAAACAACACGAATTTTTTTGTAAATAAAAAATGAAAGAAAGAGAAGAAAAGAGCAAATACATAATATAAAAACTCAGCTCATGCAGTTGTTAAAAGAATTCAAATTTGTATTTTTTTTATGTCAGTTAAAATTTGATTTTGTATTCATGCTCTTTTGCAACAAATGATAGTACTATTTTAGAAAAGATTTAAAATACAACCCATAAACAGACTAAACTTTACTTCAACGGGGTAACGAATGACAGAAATATCAGCCAATGATATCGTAAAATAAATAATATAAAACTCATGTTTTTGGGAGATTCTTATATTTTCACTATCTGCAATCGTCAATCTATCTTGTGTAACAAATTTCCAAATTTTAAAATAATAAGGTTCAGATTTAATTTTTTCCATTATTTCACGATGTTAAATAATCTTACTCAAATAATAAAGAATTGAAAATCGCAGTTGGCTTATTATATTTTAAACGTAAAAGACTGTCTAGATTTGTAAACAGTACACATGAAAATTTTCATGTCTTGTTGTTATTTGCCAATGAGTTGCACAATGTCACATGCAAAAAATAACACACAAAAAAACTATGACCCATAAATTAGTAAATTTTATTTTGAAAAAATGGAGGTTTAAGATGCAAACAATACCAAACCTTCTAACCCAATTTTCCTAATTGAAATTGTCTACATTTGTTGTATTTTAAATCTGTTAATTAAATATGTTTATGAAAAATATATATTTTTAAATTGCCAAAACAAATGATATTACACAAGGGTATATAAGAACTAAATAATATTTCAAGACAGACAGAATCAGGGGGAATTGAACAATAAACATGATGATACAAAACTAATGGCTCTATTATGATAGATAGTGTGATAGGCGTTTTTTTTCTGAACAGATTGATGGACGACCAAATTTTACTGGCTATCAACGTCCTTAAGTGGTGGTACACTTTTAATAACCACAATAGAGCAAAACATGTGTTAATGACTTGCCTTTTAATTTTATGATGTGTTCACTTCTGCATTAGAATGCTGCCTTTTCAGTACATAACATTTGTATAAGGAATGTTCTGTATAACATGTTCTGCCAGTTTTATCTACGACATACATATGTGCATATTTAGAAAGGAGACCTTCCAAAATGTATCATAGTTTTTAGCATGATACAACAAATAAGGTAGCCTCCTCAGCTAAACCGTTAATCATCTGACTACTTTAGGTTGTCACGAGAATGCAGAGGCAACCAAAACGAGAGAGAGAATCAATGTAAGCTCTGTTCAGCTCTCTTCTATAAATGTAGAAGCGTCGTCTTTTTGGCAGTTTTGCAGAAGTTGTACAAAAACAAAATGCATGTTATTTTTATTTAAGTTGTTCTTATTGTAGGGAACGGTTACATTATTAGTTGTATTACGGTTTTTAGTAAAGAACGTGATTAGCAGCAAGGGTAACATTTTGTAAGAAAATAAAACTCCTTTAACTTCAATTACTACATCATAATACAACCGTAAAATGATAAAACAGGTACAAAATGGTAAAGCAGTGAAAGCAACCAACCTACTTTAACTACAATTACTAAATCATAATACAACAGTAAAATGATAAAACAGGTACAAAATGGTAATGAAGATTGCCACCATATTTGTTAGTTTACACTCTTTGTGGTGATATGTAGTTTGTGGTTGCCAGCTAGATTGCATGCCGGCTTGAGACATGATTTTCATAGCCACATCACTTGACATACAACTACATACTAGTCACTTAAGTGAGCCGGACTGTTCCGAAAAATGTATAATAATTTTCGTACATATGCATTCTACCAGTCACAAAAAATGATAATACCCACGAAAAGTAACAAAACTGCCAGTTGGTGTTTGAAAATCACCCCCTTAATTGTTTACCATAATAGAGCCATTAACATACAGATATTGTTGATATTCCCAAAATAATTTGTTGTGAGTTCAAGCAATCCAATTTTTCGGAACAAGAGAGCAAGAATATAAATTATTTTAGAAGTGAGTAATATTACCAAAATATAAAGTTGCAATTTTCATTTTGTACAAGAACTTTCAAATATCTCAGGTCGTTGTATTGTCATTAAAATTATTTTAATGGTTAAATAATATATTTGGTATAAATAATAATATTGTAATTTATTAAATAAAGACAAAACGAAAATTTCAAATCAAAATATATGCTGGATAATAAATAAAAAAAAAAACAGGATTTATGAATCTTCTAAGAAAATGTTTTGAGCAATTTAAAAATCATTAAAGGAATAAAGAAAGAAAAAGTAAAAATAAAGTACAAAGAAAACAAAATCAAATTTTAAAATATTAAAAAAAATTAAATTAATTTTAATTAACAATTAACAAAATTAAAAAAAAACTAGGTTAATTTTAAATCAATTTGAACTGAAGAAACAACAAAATAAATGCTTTTGCAGCAAATTTTTAGAAACCAAAATGAAAACAAAGTGTAAAATGTCAATCAAAATGGTGCAGGCTACTTACGGTTAGCAGAACCATTAGTATTTTGATATTGATTGCTGTTGGTAATGTTGGCATTGTTCATTTGTTTGACTGGTGACTGTACAGGACTGGCAGATTTAATGGCGTTCACTAATTTGATAAGAACAGATAGACAATGGAAAATAAATAGCGTACTAATTTCATTAAACTTAAGAAAGAATATAAATAAATTTTACTTGTTGCTTTTCTGAGAGTGTTAGAGCCGCGTTGTGATTCTGTAGCCAATTTGTCAACAATAGCCTCTAGTTCCGAGTAAATCTGTTTTTGTTACGAAATGTTCTGTTGAGAAATGTTTAAAGAAAATATATTTCGCTACTTACTTTAGCTGTTTCATTGTGAAAAACTTGTTCTGTTGCAAACAGAGTTTGCAAATTGGTTACCAAAAACAATATCCTTGACTCATACAAAGCTGGTAGTTCATCGTGCAATTCGGTGTTCAAGAGTTCATATGTGCGTCGGGCCTCCTCCAATTGTTCCCGGCCTTTGGTGAGTTTCACATCATCTTTTCGTTTATTGGCGTTGGCTTGCAGACTTTGGAACGAATGACGTTGACCGTCATAATCGATTAATTTTCTATTGCGCTTTTCAACTTTTTTCTGAAACGTAAAACAAACAAAAAAAAAATTATGAAAATGTTTTAAATGGAGAAAACAATTTTTTTTTTTTTTAAGAAAATGGCCATTTTGTCAATTGCTTAAAAATATTTGTATGAATTCAACAATTTTTATTGATGGTTTTTTGTTTGCAACACTCTCATTATTAAATATGTATGTATGTATGTCTTGCCGTCGATATATTGTTGATGCTAGTCAACTGGTCAGTAGACTTTGTTATGAAAGTTGTTAAGAAAAACAAGTCAAGTAAGTAGCAATTCGATTAAATTGTTTTCTGTATTGAAGATGATGTGTTTGAATATTTTATAAGTAACATATTGTTACTTATAAAATATCGTTTAATCTATTTAAAAATTACCTTCATTTCTGGAAATTGTCCTGTATAGGTATTTAATGGTATCAATACTTGATCGGCCAATTTGTGAGCAAAATCTTGCCATAATGATTCTGACATTTGAGCTTGGGCTTGCAAGGCATCATAGCCACTCCAATTGGGTTCATAAATTTCCGCTATGGCATCCATTAAAGATTTGGATGCAGTTTGTGCAGCTGTGATTGGAAAAGAAAAAATAAATAAATATAAAGGAAACGAATTATAACAATTTAATTTTACCTCTTATACATCTAATATAGTTATTGAATTCTTTTTGTAGTCTATTGGCATTTTGTTGTTGTCGATTAAAATTATTTAAATGATCATCAAAAATTTCATCTGCAGTCCGATCCACTTTACCCAAATTTTGTAAAATCTGCAATTAAAACCAAAGGCAAAAATGAACGAAAATTTAAAACATTGCTTTTATTTTTACTGAAATTGATAATAACGATATTTTTTGGCATAGTCTTTTTTCTTTTGTTGTAAAATGTGTGTGTTTGTGTGTTTCTTTTTCTTAATACTATTTTGTTCCATTTTAATGAAAAACACTTGGCGTTTTTCTGTTAAGGAGAAAATTATGTGTACTTTTGTCTGTGCTAAATATAAAAGCAAATAACTTTTCTTAAGTGAATAAATTAAGATATTTTTGTTCGTTCGTGTATTTTGACACAAATCCCCACGTATGTACATATGTATTAACAAACAGCACGTTTTAAAATAAATTTATACATTTAGAAAAGAAATAGAAATAATATTTTATTCTTACAAAAGAAGTGAGCGAAAAATTTTTATAAAATTAACTATTTGCAATTGGCGCCAACAATATTTTTTACAGCACTTTAATTAAATTTTCCTTAACGAAAGGAAAGTAATACAAATTAAGGGAATTTACTGTTAAATGTTTTCAAAATCACTTAAATTTTGTGGAAAAAAGTAATATTTAATTCGAGTCGGCAGAGGATTTTTGTAAACATTATTAAAACAAAAAATATTAATTAACACAAATCATGGAAATTCCACTCTACTAAATGGCTGCTAAACTACAGTAGATAAGGCAGTGCCACAAAATGATAACATGTATAGAACACCAAATGGTAAGGCAGGTTTCCATTGTAGTTCCTGCCATTCCGGCAAACAAAAACTTTTTGTTTACCGATTTGGAAACTGAACTGAAATTCTGCTTTCCATAACATGTAAAACATAATTTATTTCTATATTTCGCCTTGAAATCATAAAAAACATGTTATTGTCATGTCAACGCATGTAAATAACAAAGATAACGGTACAGTTAAAATGATCATGACATGATGGTTAACATATTTATCTTAAGCAAATGAGCAGACAACAAAAATGAGTCCACAAAAACGATGATGAAGAATATATAAGTATCTACATAAACACATACATATGTGCATACTTACATATTGGTTTTCTTTTTAAAGGAAAATTAAATCGTATTGAGAAAAATACTTACAACACCACGTGCTGTGTACAATTCACATTATTATGTAAAGAAAAATTTACTCTTTACTTTTATTTAGCAAATGGAAATGCCATTAAGAAAAACACATATGACCTGGTTGTTGCTAAAACCATAAATAGAAAAAAAGCGTTTAAGAGGAAGGATGATATGAAAAGACGAAACTATTACAAGGTTGTTAATGAGTTAAACGTATGTGTGTGTGTGTGTGCGTGTGTGCGTGTGTTTTTTGTAAGAATTTATTGCAATTGCTGCTGGTGTTGCCTGCTGCTTTAACATTTATTTTACCTTTAAAAATGTCATACTCAACGCAACGCGAACAATTCCTTTAGTCAAAGGCAATTTACAGAGATATGTTTAATGCCGTGCTTTAAAATAAAGCTTTTAGAAAAACGTAGAGCAAATGGATGAAACTAAAAAATGAGTGAGTTGGGCTATTGTAGTAGTTGTTAAGACAATTTTATTACAATATTTTTTTTGCCCTTTACAAAAAACGTTTTGCGAATTTTTTAATTGCTACTGATACTCAAACGCACAGCTCAGCTATTTATGGCACTTGTGCCCAATAAATCAGATAGAGTTAAAACTCTAGTTTAACAAAACTTTTCTGTAATCTAATTGCATTTTAACCTTACTGTAGTAGATCAGGGAACCATTTATTATTTATTTATTTTTAGAAACAGAAATTCGGCAAACTTGCAAAAATGTCAATCAGCTGTGTTTTAAGTATTCACTGATTTTTTCTGCATTAGCAATCCAAAGCTGTATTTACAATTTAGCACTGTTATAAAAAAAAATTTACTAACACTGTTTCTTCGCTAAGCTCGATGTTTAAACAAAACTCATCTATTAAAAAAAAGTGTTTCATAATGTTACTTTAGTGTCTTACAAAAAAGATGCAAAAGAGGCTTTTTCAAACACTGCACTACCGACCATGTTTAGAGCAGACTGTTACCATTGACACCGGTATTCATAAAAATTAAAACATTGTTGATCCACAACAAATTTTTCATATAAAATTTGTTCTAAAATGTATTTGAGCAACGTTTTATTTTTTATGAATACCAGTGTTAATATTACTTTAAAAATTATTTAACTATTTGATAGATTTCTCTAGTTCATATATTTTTTAAATAACTTCTTATTTGCAATTACTTCTTATTTGCGTTACAGAGAGCACTTAGAATTTTAAACGAAAAAAAGGAAATCACTTAATGTTTTTTTGCAGATTGCACAGACTTGAAAAACGTTTCGTTTGTTTTTCCTCTTCTTTTACTGATGTAAAGGAAAATACGCAAAAAAAAATTTAATTTTAAATCTGCTGGAAAACGAATACAATTACAAATTAAGTTCTGCACAATAGATGTGGGTGTATTTGGGTCAAACAAAAAATGAGAAAACAAAGCAAAATCACCAAATATTTACACAAAACACAAGCAAACGAACGCATAATACAATCGAAATTAAGTAAAAACATTTACATTTTTTTTTTTTTCATAAACAAATACTGAATGAATTTCTTGTAAATGGAATACAATGTTGAGATTGAAAATAAAGGAAAAACATCATCAATGGGAGAGAGTGAATGACTGACTGACATTACATGCATGCATGTTAATTGAATACCTACTTTTTACTTGAAATGGTGTTAAGAGGAATAAACTAAAAAGTTGAAAATAATAAAAAAAAAAATAGTTTTTATAAGTTCTTTAGCACTAGAAAAATACAACACTTGTGGAAGCAGACAATTACATATGACAGCAAAGAAGAGGAGAATCAAAGAAAAGGTTTTATATTAGTTTCCAAACCACTGTGCAATAAGCATCTGGTTGTTGCGCTTATGTTACCACAATTTATTTAAATTTACTGAAAATTTATATTCTTGTGATATAAAATTTATTTATTTTTTTTTCAGAAATAAAAAAAAATCTACTTAATGAAATGTCAATGAATGCGTGAGTGTCAAATTGAAGTAAAGATACATACATATGTATGTATGTATGTGCATACTTATACACATCTGTATGTACGTACTTCTATATAAACCAAAAAAAAAAATAAATAAAATAAAAAGAAGGCGTATAACAATAATCAAGTTTAAATATTGAGTCTATGTCTCTATTTTTAATTCTTACCGCAAAAATGAAGCAATTCGATTATTATTTTTATTAACAAACTCGTGACATGTATGTATGTATGTATGTATGTACATTTTGGTTTGGCTTAAATGTGCTTGATTTGAAAAGTAAAACTGTTTAAATTACAAACATGTGCTTTTGTCTACTCAGCGGTTCATATGATTTCAAATGTTTGCTTGCAGTCAAGGTCACCCATTGAAGTATGTTCATAATTATGTTGCGATCAGCGTTGCCCTGGTGGTACTAAAGTGTCAATTTTACCATTTTCGCAATACCTATGACACTCTTTAAAAATTTGAATTTCTGGACTTAACACAGCCATGTTATCACATTAACAGAGGTCTGTTAACTTTGAAGGTTTGTGTCCGCGGCAAAACATTTAAAAATTTATCTTCACACACATTGAAATGTATATCTAAACAAAATGAAGTTAGTTTCTTCTTTTGCTTATCAAAACAAAAAAGAAATATTTAAAAATGAACATAATTATTTATTTGCTTTAAGAGCCAATTGTAAGTTCTATTTTGGGACCTGAATTAAGAAATATTTTTTTTAGGTTTAGAAATATAGCTTATTAATGTGTTGTGTCTTTTGCAGCCGTTTATATGCCGCCGGCATCTCGTTGATGCTACTTGTCAGCAGACTTGAAAAAAACTTAAAAGAATGTTTCAAACTTTACTAATTATTCTAGTATGCAGAAAACAATATTATTGTTTCTAATATGTTTCAGTTGCACCCTTTTCTGAATATACCCTTCTTGTTTTAATTTTTTGGAATTTCACAAACGCAATGCTGATTGCGATGAAAACAAAACGGCATGTTTTGTTACAGATATGTACCTACATATGTATGTACGTTGTGGCAGCTGCCATTAGAACAACAATCACAATAAATTCAACAACAATCAATTTAAGTAAAGAGTACATAAGCTACAAATGTATGTAGAAGCCAAGTTATAAACATGTATGTACATTTATACACATTAACAGCTTGGTTCCTTCATGTATGTATGTGTAACATAAGTTACTACTGTCATTATTAACTGTGACCGAAAATCCGTATTTATCTGTTGTTAGTTTTTTAAGCAACTGTACAAATCACAAAAATCTGAACAATGACAAACCGTTTAAAAATGCATGAAATTTTAATTTAAAATTTCATTCATTTAGAAATAGCTGCACTGATTACTTCTGGAATATGATTTATGTTCAGAGTTAGTGCAAAAATATTCTGAGTGTATAAACTACTACACCTCATACAAGCGATATAACTAACTAATGAGCTTGCGAATTGGGCAATTGTTATAATTTTTTATGTTGTATATACATGTTCTGTGTATATAAAAGTTCTGTGTGTAACAATTCCCAGCTCATTTATATTTTTGCCGTTAATTTGCTATTTACTAAAAGTGCCAGCACACACACACATAATTCTTTTCTTTGTATTTTAGACTTTAAAAACTTCAATTTCTTGTATTACGATCTAAAACGTATTTCGTTTTTCCTCCGTTTTTTTATATATATACATATATATATTTTTTTAGTGGGTCGTTAACTTTTTAGAGTCATATACAACAAGTTAACATATAAATAAATCCACAAGTACATAAGTTTGTATGAAGGCATGTGTTCCATCCAGTACAAACAGATTTGGGTTTCGCATTGTTTTCCGTTTTACCGGCTTTAAATCTTTTTCTCATACCTACGATATATTTTTAACATTTTGATGAGTTGTTGGTGGCTTTTGTTGGGTTTGGTGGCATGTTTTTTTTTTTTTTCTTTTGTCTTTTACATTTTTATGAATGAATGTGGGCAAAATATACTTATGCACTCCCAATCATCACTGACTTGACAAGACTGTGTTGCTGCTCACTGCCTCAGTCTTCTTTCTGTACGTTTAGATAGATATATTGCTTTATTTAGTCTGTCAGTGGGTCTCTCATTTAATCATTGAGTCAATGGCTTAAATACGAACAAGAATACATACACACGCACACAAAAGATATACAAAAATATAAACACCAGCTGACAATTGTGGTGCAAACGTGTGTGCCAGTGTTTGGGTTTCTATACTGAGCAAAAATTTCATTGATGCTAAATGTTGCATTCCATGCTGGCAGCTGTAATTACACGATCCGATTTCACTAAATTTCAATATGTGAATCGACCTCACAATACACTGGACCAAGAATAATTTTTCTAAATAAATTGGGTTTCTTAGAAGCAGTATTGCAATAGCCTGCAGATGGACATCTCTTAAGGCAGTGTCAGATAAAACTTTTGCTTCGCGTTACGTTACATACACGCTTTGACATTTAAGATAAATGTACATGTTTATATGGCACTTGTCACATACATTTTATTTGACGCAAAGCAAAGCAAAAAGTTGGGCATCTTTCATCTTTAGACGGCTTTAGACGTTAAGATTTCGCATACCACATTTTTAAGTTTTTTTTTTTTTTTTTTTGTAGCAGAGTACTAAATTCAGTAAACGGAACGAAATTGAGAGACACACCAGGGATGAAAATTTGGCAGTTTGTATTTTGAAAATTTTCGAAAAACCATCACACACCATTCGATTAGGGATGCATTTTTATTTGTGCCTTTTACTTTATTTTTTCCTACGAATCATGTAAACTCAAAAAAAAAATCTGTAGTATGATCTTTACTGTTATGTTTTCAAAAATAAAAATAGAATTTCGTAGTCCAAGTGTCTTCATCGCCATCACATTAAGACGATGTAAAAAATTTCACGCCTTTTTTCTTACTATATCAATAAGAATTGAAGACTAATAGACTTTACCTAGTCCTCAAACCTAGATGTGGAATGTCTAAAAAAACCAAAACCAAAACCAAAACAAAAAAAAAAAAAAAAAAATTTTGTCAAAGACTACAATTCAAGTGCGAATTTTTTGATGGTGCCGAAGATCACGGCAACAGGAATATGAGGGAATATTTTACGTACTTAAAGTATTGCTACCTAAACCTGCGCTTAATCGAATTCTACATCAGTACTGATCCAGTGTGGAAAATAAAAAATTCTTGAGCTTATGTATATGATATACCTACATATTGCAAGTGGGATAATCGGTTCTGTTCTAGAATCCGATTCGGATTTGATTTAGCAAAATTTTTTTAATCCGCATAATTCATAAATTGGTGTTCTCAATTCAGCATGTTTTTAGATATTCGAAGTTTCTGTTCGAAAAAAAATTCTAAATATCAAATACATAAACAACAACAGCGAAGCCGATGATAAAGGTTAGCTTAACATACAAATAGTAGCCGGCGGCAAAGCAAGAACCGACGGTTAACGATCGTCTAAGCCATGTTTTTACAATCACGCAAAAAATTTAAAAATTAAGTTAAAATATGACAAAAACTAAAACATTAACAGATTATTCTGAGAAAGCAGCTCTACCGCAAGCAGCAATCAGTCGCTCTTGACTGCGACCGGTGTAAGGTTGTGAAATTACCGACGCGGCAGTTTGCCGGCTATGAGCACATGAACTACTACGATCTTTGACAATTATATGTTGTCATTGCCGGACTATTACAATGGAATTTGACCACTAAATACAATCATATTAATATAAATATTGCTTAAATTAAACTAAATATAGGAAATTGATTATAATTTCTTTTAAAATGTAAATTTTTCTCTTTCAATAAATTCTGATTGCATCAAGCATTAGCCCAAAAAACATTCGACATAATCCACTTTAATATGTAGGGCAACTTCGTGTTTTCGAACAAAAGCAAAATTTTTGTATTTTAGTTTTGCGCAAGTGCCATTTGAGAAAACACACAAAATTTTTGGAAGAAATTAAAGAAAAGGTTCTTTTTACTAATAATTGTGTGTAAATTAAAATTTTTTGGAACGAAGTTCCTTAACGCGGAACTTGCTGGTAGTCCAAATTAGTAGAAATCGTCACGAAAGAGTGTGAGCTGTTTATATGTATTGGTGTATCTGTGGATAAACAATTGTGTAGGTGTCTCCGCTGCTGCCAGTGGAGACACCTACCAATATATATTGATTAGTTGTGAAAACGGACACTATCAGTTGATAGATGTCGCTAAAGTAAAGTATGTCACAACAAAAAACAGCAATATTGAAAAATTTTCTTCGTTTTGTCAAAAGTAAAAAAATAAAACGTTCCAAAAATTTTAAGAAGCATATAAAATTTAAAAATTTCAAAAACAACACAAAATAAAACATACAGATTTCGCCTTGTATTACATTCGAAGATGAAGAAAAAACGTAAAGAACTTCGTTCCTAACGGGGGTCCCCCGACCTCATTTCTTTTTCTTATTATATTTAATTTAAAAAAACACTTAAAATTAAAAGAAAAACTTTAGTTTTTATTAAAAAAAAAAGTTATCACTTGCATGAATAAAAGCCGATTCTATTTACATACTTTCACTTTCACCCTATAATACTCTAATTGAAAACGAATAAAAACATGGGGATTCGGATTGCAGAACACCAAAAATTCTAAAGTAATCCACTTTAGAGTGAATTCGGATTCTAGAATAGACCCGAATATTTTAAGTTTTTATTTTATTTTTTATTCTAATACATACATATGTATGTATACCAACTTCAAAAAGTTTCTATTTTAAATGTTTTAGCATTCAAAAACATCGTTTTTTAATCTTTAAATCATTTATAAGTATATCAGCAATATTATGCAAATTGCACGCCTCTTAACCAACTACCGATTATGGACATGCAATTTTAATTTAGTCATTTACTCAGACAACCAACCAGTCAGTCAATGAATTTTATTTCGAATGTGTGAAGCAAATAAACTAGTGAGTTTTAAATAACAACTACATACCATAAATGTTGAATATTTTAGGAAAGTTAGATACCACACAAAGTGTCTATTTTTAAAATGCCAACCATACATTTTCATTACTCAAATCGATATACAAAATTAAAATCACAGACAGAAGTAGAAAATAGTGAATTCGTCATCGTCAAGTGTAAGTGAGATTTAAGAAGCGAAGAATATTAAAATTAAAAAAAAGTACTTTTCAAAGGATACTTTAATTATTAAAAGGTACTTTTTTAAAAAGGTTCTTTTTTAAAGGTACTTTTTCAGCTTCTTTCTTAAAACGCACTTTTTTAAATATTAACATTTTTAAAAAGCTCCGGGACAATAATATTGGAAAAAAAAATGTATTACCCCTTGAAGAGAAACTATCCAAAGTAGAGCGAAATATCGACAAAATATTCGAAGAAATATAAAAAATATTTGTATACAAGAAAAAGACGTTTAGCTCAAGAAGGTATTAAGTAAAAAGGAGACGAATAAAACCAAATATTGAAAGAACTGTTGCAAAAAGATTTTTTAAAAAGATCCATTTTTATTTATTGTTTTTTTTTTTTTTTTTTTTTTTTTTTTTTTTTGTAAAAGTGCTGTTTGAAAACATGCTTTTACGAAACGTAGTTTTTTAAACAGGCACTTTTTTAAAAAGGCTATTTTTAAACACATGCATTTAAAAAGAAAATAGTAGAGACTCTTTTTAAAAAATACGTTGGAATTTTTGCAAAAGCTGCTTGTAAAAATTATTCAGTTATCGTTACTACAATATAGAAGTATTTTAAGTCAAGTTCTGGCCATATCTTGATTTATTAAGCGATCGGTTTAGGGCCTCTCTATATCTAATTAGCGTTGCATCTACTATTATATTAAAAAAATTTAGAAAAAATTCAATTGCATTTGGCAGAAATGTAAAGAACATTACCAGGCAGTGAGACATGACGTTGAGTCGTCATTTCTTGTGGTTTTTATTTTACATTTTTATTAGTTTGCGTCATATAAATATTAAGATAGAAAAAAACATGAAAGTTGACATGAGAAATAAAAATGAAAAATATGTCTGCAGAATATGAAACATGCCGGCATCCGAAACTGACTCAATCACGAATAATTAAAAGCAACAAAACCGCATTCAGGTGGTAACATTTTAATTGAAAAAAAATTTTCATGAAAGCAAAAATATATTGTATATATGTATGTATATGTATATATATATATATATATATATCTATGTATATATATATATATATATATATATATATATCTATGTATATATATATATATATATATATATATATATATATATATATATATATATATATATATATATATATATATATATATATATATATATATATATATATATATATATATATATATATATATATATATATATATATATATATATATATATATATATATATATATATATATATATATATATATATATATATATATATATATATATATATATATATATATATATATATACTACTTAATGTATTTAAAACCACCCAAAATTCTAATCAATTTTATCAATTAATTATTTAACAAAAATTCCAGGGCTGAAAAATCACTTTCCCAAACTGAAATAATTTGGTCTGGCACAGAAATCTACTTCGATCAGAAGTAATTTCAATTCCAATTTTAGC
Source organism: Sturmia bella (assembly GCA_963662145.1). NCBI lineage: Eukaryota > Metazoa > Arthropoda > Insecta > Diptera > Tachinidae > Sturmia > Sturmia bella. Next base: position 15,046,939 of record OY759172.1, on the reverse strand, counting down.
GGATTTTTAGTGGACTAAAATCCAATAAAATCAATTTCTTTTGAATGAAATCATGTATTTTTAAGCATTAATTTTAAGTTTATAGTCGAACTATATGACTCACAATTGTTAATAGTTTTATGGGGGGGGCTCGAGTTCGATTTTTACTTGCTCAAAATTAAGAAGGACTTTTCGTGACATAATTGATCATTTTTAAAGAAGGCAAGAAAATTATCGATTTTGAATTTTCTGTATGTGATGGTATACAAACAAATTTAAAACATTTCACATTTAGTGAAAAATAACAAAGTTAAAATATGTTGATGAGTAAAACAAAATCTGCCATATATCGATTATTCGCAATCAAAAGCATTCGAAACAGTTTCTGCGACAGGCTTTAACTTTTGGGCGGAAAAGTAACTCAAATGATTAAAAAAAATTTTTTTTTTTTTTTGCTTTAAAAAGATTTGCAATAAAGAATTTTTGGTGTGAAAAAAAAGAACGAATGTTTTTCTTGCATTATTATTATTATTATACATTGAGGTTAGGTTATCATTTAAAATTCCCTTTTACTTTGGTAAATTAGCGTTATGAATTCCACTTTAACTTTAATTTATTAAAATATGCATTTTTCAAAAAATATTTGTATTCATATGTATTTAATTACATGTTCCATTTGTAAAATAGAAAAAATAACATACTTGTAGAATTCTTGACATATCAAGCGAGCACTGGCAACGTTATGTTGTTATCATACATGCTCTAAGCCAACATTTTAATGTCATGCAAGTTTTTTACTCTCATGTTCTTTCTTTTTTTGTTTCTTGCAGTAAAGACACGCCAACAGTCTGTTCGAAAATTGAATGAACAACACTAAAATAGAGAAAACAAACATTTTTACTAATGATGTTTTCGTTTCGGCATAAGAAATACCAAGCTGTCAAAAGATGCTTTTAAAAAACTGTAAAAATGCTATTTTTATCTGGTGACAACAAAACACAATTTATGATTAAATGCGTTGGCCTGTGTTTAAAAGAGTTGACTGTTCAAAGCAATAAATATTTAAAATATTTTTTTGTTATTTAAACAATATTTTTTTAAATAAATGGGTGAGCTGAGGGCTGCTCTTACAAATGAATTCCATGTCTTCATCATCAGACAAAGACGATAAGTTTAGCAACTGATTTATTGCTATTTCAGCACGGCTATAGCTGCAGCAACTTCTATATTTTGCATATTTATTAAAATACTTTTCTTTTTATTGAAACTGTTTGCACAAATTGTTTTACTTAAATGTAAACATAAATAGGAAATTGCCAGATTTGTTAATATATTTTATTATTCAAAGTTTAATGAAAAACTTTATTAGACGTTTTTATCAATAATGGCACGGCCATACTTGCAACAATATTAATAAAACAGTTTGTCTGCATTAGTTTCGGTCATGATACAGCTACAATAAGAACAACTTCAATAAAAATAACATGCATTTTGTTTTTGTACAACTTATGCAAACTATCAAAAAGACGCCACTTCTACATTTACAGAAGAGAAATGCACTGAGCTTACTCGGATTAGCTATCTCGTTTTGGCTGCCGTTCATCTCTGCAATCTCTTGACAACCTAAAGTAGTCAGATGATTAACGGTTTAGCTAACGAGGCTACCTTGTTAATTGTATCATGGTTTCGGTCATGCATTTCTTGTAGGGAGTTCTCTCATTATAAACTAACAGCATTGCCAGATGTGCAGGCTTATATATTTTTCATGGTTTTTTGGAATATGAAACATGTTTGCAGGGTTTTACTACTACAAAAAAAAAAAAACGGCTTTTATAAATTAATACCATTTTTAAAACTTTTTTAACTGAATATCCTGAAATTATAACCTGTCAAAAAACATTGGCAATGAAGCATGAGCGCTATTGCGCTATAATTTCAAAAATTAAAGTTGATCAATAGATTAAATATAGTCAGTTAGTAATGAAAAGCTCAAGTAGTAGGATGGCTAAGCGCTGCAGGCTGCAGCTTAAAAACAATATGCAATTAGTCATAACTTGGGTTCGAAGCCATTTGGGTGCCAAGGTTCGTTGTAGTGAAAGTGAAACAGCAGTGGTATGTACCCCAGCCAATAAATCTTCGAGTTTAGTTTTCTTGTTTTTTCTTAAAAGTGTCTTTACCACAAAAAATCTTTAATTCTGAAGCACTAAAATCAAATTAAAGCCCGATAAAGTAATTAACAATTGTAAATCGGGGCTAATTTTAGAATAAGGAGCCAGGCTTTGAAATAAGTTAGTTTTATAGGTCTATAGATGGGGTCGTGGGCCTCCAAAAGCTGAAGTCAAAGTCTGTCGGAGGGTTTTAGTTTCTTAATAATTCGTTGTAGAAGTTGGGGAGTTTACAAACTTGGGGGTTACACGATTAAGTTTTGCCTTTCAAGTTTTAATACATTCATACTTTTTTACTAATACACTCACAATTTTGAAAATTGATGCAAACTTGATGACAATTTTTGCTTTCCATAGAGAGCATCAAGTCACAATCAAGAAAACAGCTGACAACAATTTTATTTTTCGTTCTGTCTGCAAATATTTTTTTATTTTGTTTGAAAGTTGCAATTAAAAGTGATAAAAATTAAACAGATTCCAGCTTAAAAATAGAAATAAAAATGTTTACCTGCAAAACCAAAAAATTTTTTACTTTTATTTTTACATTGATTTCCATTAAATTCATTAATTTTAAAAAGAGTTAATTGTATATTATAATTATATTTAAATAGTTTAAAAAAAATATTGATTTAGAATCTGAATTAGTTTCTGGGTTTAATGTAGAATATAGAAGAGGAGGTTTTGCTTTAATTTTTTTTAGCAGAATATGCAAGAAGCTATTTTTAATTTTCTTCTTGACGGCATCTTGAAAAAGAATTGTTATAAAATTGCGTGCAGCTTACGTCACAGCTATCAATTTTATTGAATTTTGACAAGCAGTATGTGAAAAAAAACTTGATAGCAAAACTTGATGGTGTAACTGCAGTGTAAGGAAAATATGATAATGTTGGTAGAACAGTGCTGCCAGAGTAAAGTCTTCATAAACGGTTTTAAGCATCAAAAATCGTATTTTTTTTTAATTTCATTTCATAAATTTTTCCATAGGTATGCAAAATTTGTTCTTGAAAAAGGGCCTTCGGACGGGCTAAGGGATTTTCTCTCCCATGGTATAACTAACACCGGCTTTGCGTACAAAATGTGTAAGCGTCTAGCAGCACACTTCTTGATTGGTACCATTATATTGCTAAAGTCGACCCTGTAAATCGTAAAGTTCGACTATAAAGTCAAATTAATGAGTAAAATAATTCTCTGAAAACTTTTTCTTTTATTTACAATCAATAAAATGCGTTTTGCTCACGAAGACACTTTACACCAGTTTCTTTATGAATTACAGAATAAAAAAAATTTCACTTTTGTTTACCACTGTTAATTCAAATACACATTGCGCAAAAATATATTTATTTTAGCATTTTTATTTATAGAAAAAAAAGCGATTTCTATTCATGTGTGCAGACACTTGTAACCAATATTCTGTTCAAATTCTTTTTAATTTTTTATTTATGGAGTTTTTTTTTCTTTAGCTGCTGTTGTTAAACTAAGATTTATTATTTATAACTTTATAATTGTTTTAAGCCACATAAAGTGATAAAATAAAGAAACTGTGTGGCTGAAAAAAAAAGAATAATACTCGTTCGACATGATTTTAAAATTGAAAGCAATTCGCACCAGTAGTGCGGAGCAGGCATCAGCAGCAGCACTTTGGCGGCGGTAGGCATGACGTTTAAAAAGTAGTTTACTGGTGTCTGCTTAAAATGAATTCATTTATAACAGAGTTATATACATATATTATTTTGAAGTGAGCAGTTCTAGTAGCCAGCAAGTAAGTGCATATCTATAAGATAAAACAATGCTGTTTGTTTTTGTTTTCTAATTGTAAATGTTTTAATTAGTTTTTTTTTATTACTTTTAATTTCATGATCACTTTTTTAACGTGGCTTTGTGATGTAAAAAATATATGTACATATGTATGTATATTAGTTAGTTAAGCTTTAAAAAGAAAAAGGAGAGAAAACAAAAATTAGAATGAAATTGTTTAGCAGGCAGCTGGAGGAAGAGAATCAACAAACGAATTATATCTTTTGAATATGAGATCATCTTGCTTAATATTTGCATTCAATTGAATAATATTCAATTGCAGCACAGGTAAAACAATTAGAGGCGAAGACGCAATAGAATGAAAGCCTCAATTTGCTCAACATTCATTAATTATTATTTGTATTAAAACATACACAGTGAGAAGAGATAAGTTGTGGCAAATGAATTTGTTTTGCCCAATGAATTTAGGCGGTTCCTCAACATTCTTTAACAATAATTAAATCTTAATTAAAAAAAAAGAAAAGTACTACAAAATATAGATTTTAAATTTCTTCAAAGTCAAGACGAACTTTTATTTAAAAAACAAAATGGTTGATCAATAAAATTAAATACAAACAGTCAGTAATGAAGAGCTCAGGTGGTAGGATGGCTATGCGCTGCTGCTAAAAACAGTAAACAATTAGTCAAGGCCTGGGTTCGAAGCCAATTTGGGTGCCGTGGTGTACCTGAAACAGCCATGACTTGTACTACTTGGCAAAATTTTAATTTTCAATAATATTTTCCATAGGGTGTTCGACGGAATGTTACCATTGTGCCAAAAGCGCATGTTTGGCAGCCGTAAAGTAGAGGCGTGGCAAATTCATTACAGAAAAATATTCGCTAATCAAACGAGTTTTAAAGCAATCAATGTGACAATGAGAAGGTTACGTGACGTTGTTGGGAAAAACAACGTACCAACAAAATGCACTATTTATCGGTTAGTGAATGCTTTCGAAGAAAAAGAGACTATAGCTGATACGCCCAAGCAGGGACCACAATGTGCCGCAAGATCGGCTGAAAGCATTTTTGCTGCTCAGGAAAGTTTTCAAAACAATCCATCAACCTCAATTTTTGGAAATACACCCAGAGCATTTTTGTTCACATTTGCTTCGTTTGCACTACCCATCATGAAACCCCTTTATATAATAGAGAATTAAATAATCATTGCTATTATTTTTGAAAAAGAACGTAATTGATCACTAATTGTAGTGAAAATTTAACAGGTATGCTTGAAAGTAGTTGGATAATATTTGTTTAGGTTTCAATAAACTATACTTCATTCCAATTTAAAATATATTTTAGCTCGTCTTCACCGTAATTGCCATATATTTCCAATAATAGATCAACAATTAAGTAATTTATATGTGTTTCATACTGAGCTGAAAAAAAGTTATCGAAGTTTAATTATTTATATTTCTCATGCGATAAAGGAGTGTGAATGTATTTTGCATAACTTTTTAGTGATGTCATGCTTTTTTTTTTTTGGATGGAAACGATAAGATAAGTTTTATTTACTTTTTAATGTTTGATTTTTCTAGAAAAAAAAAAATTTTTTTAGGTTTTTTTTTGATAATGACCTTTCAGAGATAAAATTAGAGTGATAATTTTATGAAACATTTTTAATATGAGCTAGTTTTTCTTTTTAATTATAAATTATGTATATGATTTATTCACTCTCTTTGGCTCATATATCGTCAACATGGGTTTTATAATTTAGATTCGAAAAAAAAAACAATAACCAACATGGCAACACTGTTCACAACGAAATTCCAGTTTCTGGCAAATGCAAATAATTAAAAACGAAAACATGTTTTTTATGTGCACTCATTAAATAATGCGTACATTGCAACAATTTGTCGTCGTCAAAACTAAATTCTTTTGAAGCAACAGCCATTTAAAATTTCAATTTTGCTGCAATAAAGCGGCAAAATCGTGCGAGAAAATTTGTTTAGTCAAAAACATGTCGAGTTTAGAAATGTATAAAAAGATACATTTTTTAAGCTAAATTTTTTTAAAGATAAATTTTTTAAGAGTTAGTACTGTATTTTTTAAGGTACCAAATTAATAAATACTGTTTAGTCTCAAAAAAAAAAAAAAAAACCTTTCATTTTACCTAAAAAAAAAAAAAAAATAAAAGTTTATCAACTCAAAACAAAAGAAAAAAATTAACCCCCTAATTCATAAAAATTATTTCAGGGTTATAAGGCTCTTATTTGACATATTTGTATGGAAAATTTGTCAAATATGAGTTTAATAAACCTAAAATATTTATTATGAATAAGACCCTAAACGTCTACGAAATTTTTAATTTATTTTAATGATTCTATTATTGATGGGATCATAAATGAAAGGAATTATAAATGATAGCCCAGTTTCAACAAATTGTAGGTAGTACAGTTTGCCAAATGGCAATGCAGGTTGCAGCTGTAGTTGCTGCTTTGCTGTCCCTTTCTAGCAATCACAAATTTGAGATTGCCACTATTTTAAACCGAACAGAGTTTTAATGGGTTTTTGGCGTGTTATGATTATTAAAGCCTTTTACGAAAATCGATGAATGTTCAAAACAAAATGCATTTCTTGCAGCCTCATCTTCAGTGACGACAAACACTTTTACCATCGGGGAGTCGTTAACAAGCAGAATTGACACATTTGGCAAATGAAAACTCCCGCGAGTGATTGTTTTTAAAGTGAATGCTTCGACAACAAGTGATAAGTTAGATGGATTAGTTGCCCCCGGGAGGGTGAGATCTACAACAATAATTAGTTCGTGGTTTGTGGAGAAAAATAGAAGATTGTGCCTTTCTTCAGAATTGGAAATCCGAGAAGGACAGTTTATGCACCGGCTAATTTTGTGAAGTTACAAACACGAAAAATGGCATCTTAGGGTGTGCGTATGGCACGGCAGTAAGTGACCCTAATTGTGCGAGCCAGTCTCATAACTGGCTGAGTTTGATTTAATTAATTACTTTGCGAAACAAAATAAAAATTTGATCGATATTTTTGTTGTCAAAAGAACACACTAAAATTTTATCGAACACGATTCTTTCAATGACAAAAGATAATTTTTATGTTTATTTCTTTATTTGAATATACTTTAATAGCATAGTATAGCTAAATTTAGTACGTTTATTTTTGAAGGTATTTTATCCTTCACAGCAGTTGACGTAATTTATTTAACAATAACAAATAAACAACAATTAGCTTAATTGCTTAACTACCTTCAAATTATAATAAAACCCTATCAGAAATTCTTGCAGTAAAATTTAATCGATGCCGTAAACAAAAATTTACAAAATTTCAAAATCAAATGTAAAATTTATGGGCAACATTTACGTGCCGCGGCGTGGTATCTTGAATTTATTGCAGATATCTAATCTAAAAAGAAAAAATTGAAAAACAAAAACTAAATCTTACGAAATATTGCTTAAATTGTTGTTAATTTTTTTTTCTCGTCATAATTAAGTACAAAATAGTTATTTTGTTTTTCTCTTTTGGGGGTTTCGTTCGGCGAGTTTCACAATTAATTTACATTTCAATGTTAATTGGCAACAGAGAACGAATGAACGTAAAGCGAAAGTAGCAAATTGTTAAACGAATTCATTTAACAAATATTTATTTATTATAAATTAACCTGTTTTGTTAAGCATTTTTATCTTTTATCATAGAAGTTTCTTAACTAGGTCCGTCCATTCGTCGCTTGCTTGCTGTTTGTCAAGACTGAAGTGCTGTAGGGAGTGGTTGGTTGGTGACTTGAGAGTGCTAAAAGTGCTAAAATTTATCTTATGACTTGGCCGCAGATTTTATTTTTAGCATGTTAATTTTTAGTTTTTTTTTTTTTGTTTCTTTTTATTTGATTTAATTTGCAAACTAAAATTTACATTTTTTATTGAGAAATCGATTTATGTTACAAGTGCTAAGTTTTGCAAAACCAAGAATTTGTTAAATCAAGCTCTTTTTTATTTAAGTTATTAAAAGCTTAAGAAGATAACAAGTTTAGGAATTGGACTCTATGTTAAAGTTGAAAAGCAGGCAAAAATGTTGCATTACGTAAAACTGACAAATGTGGCACTGCTTAAAAACGACAATGACTTTTGTCAAATTATTTAATTGCAAAATATAATGATCTCACATTTTGTTGTTGCCAATGAAAATAAATTGGTTTTTAAAATATACAATAACTTGATGAAATAGAAAAGATGAAAATATGAAGCGTTGGGGAAAAATATATACAGCCCAATCTTGAATATTTTCACGGAATTTCTTTCTCAAGGAAAATATTTTTCTCAAGAAAAGATTCCTCCATTCATAAATTTCTGGGCAACAAAAAAATCTCAAAGAGTGGCATCTCCTCACTTTAAGCCAGCCATTTTGTTTGTTGAAATTTTAAAGTTTACTGCTTAATTTTTGCTGCAATGTGCCAGATATTGTAAATTATATTCTCAACTCTTATTATGTGTACACCTTTTTCATATACATATATTGTGTAAACATCTTCTTGTTTGACTGTGTCTATCTGAAGCATGTGAGCTTTGAAAAGCATCTGTCCCGTGCCTGCTCTAGCGTCCTGTACATTTCTTAAGTTGTTTACAAATTGAATGTTTATTTCGGTGGTAGTTTTTTTTTATAGTAATTTGTAGAACACTAGTTTTAAAAAATTTATTATTTTTGAAAAACGTTCGATTTGCAGAACAAACCTGAATAAGGTCTACTAAATTTTTCAGTGCAATAAGTTTGTATGATCACAAAAGCATAAAGAAAAATAACATGTTGACCAGTAAACGATATATGCGATAAATATGATATATTTATTTAAAAAATGCGTAATTGAAAGCCAATACACTATTAAGAAATAATTTAAAATAATTCGTTATTAAAAAAAGAAGAAAAAAAAATCAAGATTTACGAGCAGACAGACGCATATTTTATAATATTTATAAATAGACAATATTTTTTTTTTTTTTTTTTCAATTAAATTTCACAACGCACATGTTGAAGCAAAAGTTTTTAGTCTCAAACATCAACAGACCAGTGAATGTAAAATGAAACGAAGACATTCAACACAAAAAGGAATTGCAAACTTTTTTTGATACCCAAGACTCGAAAGACATTTTGTTATTTAGCTGGACAGATAATAGTTTTGAGACTATCATTTAGCTTGAGGGTTAGCTAAATCAAAAAAAGCAATTATATTACGTTGCAGTAGACATATGTAAATTTTTCGAAAAATTTGCACAACAAAATAAACACTACAGTTTTACTCCTTATTACCATTTTCTTCCTTGTGTTAACATGCTACTGCACTGCCTTATCATTTTCAGTGCCCGGCAAATCAAACAGCAGTTGTTTGCAAACCAAGCGGTTGGAGTTGCCACTGCGAATAAATATCAGTAATAAAAAATGTTATCGCTAACATTCGTACCCATTTTTCGAGATCGAGTTGGAAATCGAATAAATCGGCCATCTGCAAGCCGATTTTCAAAAATGTTGTTGCTTTTTAAAAATGTTTGCCAGCAAGAGGAGCATATAAATTTATTTCGATATCGACAAAAACAAATTGCCTCTTGAACTGAACGAGTTAGTTATGCAGCAATTTTCAAAATTCGTTTTGCTTTTTATAAGTAAAATGAGCCTATAATAACTTTTCGAGGTTGTATTCAAAATCTAAATGTTTCCAAAATGGAAATATTTTTTTTTTTTTGATAACTCGATTATTTAAATTCTTTTTGCTTTTTGAAAGCGTTTGCCAGTGAAGTTATTATATTTTTTTCCGAATCGAAATCAAGTTCGAAAAAAATAGTTTTCTAACAAGCTGGCTATTTATAAACAGAGTTATATTATTATAGTTACCTGTTAAAAGAGGCTGTCAGTAAAATGAGAGAATTTATATTTGCTTGAAATCGAAGCAGAAGAAAAAGTTTTTTGAATATTTTGTTAATATTAATATTATTTAAAATTATTATAAGAGCCACGGCAATGCATGGACAGGAGGGGTCAGGAAGTATATATATAAAAATTAAATTTGTTATAATTGCGATCTCTGCTGAAATGAACGACAGCAACAAAACGGAATAAAAAATTCCAAGCTTGGACAACTTGAATGATTTAGAATTAGATCACACAAGGCAACTTTAGTTGGGCAATTCTCGAGCTTTAAAAGAATTCAGAGAGGGGAATAAGACGGAAAAAAAATTGCCCGGACTCGATAATTTTACTTTGAAATGTTGGACATTTTTTTTATTCTTTGTTTGAGCTCGTGGTGTACGCACTGCTGTAGTACAAAAATTTAAAATATAAATGGTAAATAAATGAAACAAAAAAGTGTTTATGCGAAACAATTTAAGTAATAAGAGGTTTGATAATGTTATTGTTTTTTTGTTTGTCTAATATAAAACAAAAACAAATGTCAAATTGCATGAAATTAGAAGCTAAAAGAAACGCAATAATTGCAAAAACCAAAAATTGTCGTCTGTAGACACGAAAGCAATTTCAAAAAAGAATTGCCCACCTGAAATTGCCTTTTGTAATCCATGCTACAACTAATAAGGTAACATTTTCTCTACAATAAGAACAACTTCAATAAAAATAGCATGCATTTTGTCATGATACAATTAACAAGGTAGCCTCGTCAGCTAAACCGTTAATCAACTGACTACTTTAGGTTGTCAAGAGATCGCAGAGATGAAAGGCAGCCAAAACGAGATAGCAAATCCGCATAAGCTCAGTGCATCTCTCTTCTGTAAATGTAGAAGTGGCGTCTTTTTGACAGTTTGCATAAGTTGTACAAAAACAAAATGCATGTTATTTTTATTGAAGTTGTTCTTATTGTAGCGAAAAGGCTACCTTGTTAGTTGTATCATGCATTTTGTTTTTGTACAACTTCTGAAAACTACTTTTACAGAAGAGAGATGAACAGAGCTTACGTTGATTTGCTATCTCGGTTTGGCTGTCTTTCATCTCTGTATTCTCTCAGAGTCAGATGATTAACGGTTCAGCTGATGAGGCCACCTTATTAAATGTATCATGTTGTTAGTTTCAAAGTAAATTACTTGCAACAAGTCTTATTAAATTTTCTTTTGACTTGCATTCATGTTCGCACACAGCAAGTTTACTTGAGCAAGTCACCGACCCAGCGCAGCATTTTTCAACATTGTGAATGATAACACAAAACGAATTTCCTAGTACTAATGAGAAATTAAAACGAATTGCCAAGTACAGGCAAATGTCTACCAGATTTCGTTCTGCTCTCTTTTTTTTATCACTTTTGCTCTATAAACTCAAGAAGAAGGCCTGTGAAAATTGGGGCTAAATGGAATGTGCATGAAAATTTGTTAAATACATACATATGTATATGTACATAGTTTTTATTCATGTGTATAAAAATAGCAAGTAATTAACTAATAGACTTATGTAGTTTGTTGAGTTTTGTAGAATGGCTTTTTTAACTCTGAGCCAAAAAGGTGCTGAGGCTCAACCGACTAAATTACACTTGTTTTTGTTTAGCAAAATTAAGCAACTACAAAAATGTTGACTCAGCTGTTTATTTATAATAACAAGTATTGTTCAATATGCTACACAATATCCACATGGCAAATTCATTTGTTGAATTTTAATCAACAATGAGCAGTATTGTTCAAATTGAGGTATAGAATTTTATAGATGGCAAATTCTTGATTATGAATGTTCTTGAATCATATAACCAACTAATAAGTAGCTTATGCCTTCCACGATAAAAAAAAAATTACCTAGACAGCTCAAAATCAAGTGAGACTAAGGTGACTTTTTCCCTACAATAAGAACAACTTCAATAAAAATAACATGCATTTTGTTTTTGTAAAATTTCTGAAAACTGTCAAAAGGACGCCACTTCTACATTTACAGAAGAGAGATGAATAGATCTTACGCTGATTTGCTATCTCGTTTTGGCTGCTTTTCACCTCTGCATTCTCTTGACAATTTAAAGGTTCAGCTGATATCAGGCTACCTTATTAGTTGTATCATGATTAACAGTTGTAAAAAATATTAATAATTGTTATATAAAAGAAAAAAAAAAGAGAGCTGACCCCAAACCTGAAATAATTAAACAATTATTTGTAGAGCATAAGCCTCGCCCTTATAAAAAATGAAACTATGCTCGAAATTCTTATTTAAGCTAAAAAAAAGATATTAATTTCAAAAGTTCCTATAATACGGACTTCACGAAAAAAGGCATTTGTTAGACAATTCTATTTTATTAACCAATTATTTTTATTTATTTCACTGAACTTGAGATTTTTTAAAATTTGCTTTAATCAAATTCAAGAAAATAAAATAAACTTTTAGCCGCTTATCAAGGCCTGGGTGTAAATTATTTTCATCACATTTCTTTCTTTTGTAATGGACAATTGTTTGCCAATACGAGTACCAAAGAGCTCTAGCGGTGAATTGCTGTAGAAGTAATTGACGGACTGACAACAAAAACAACACGACGTATGGGCCGGCAAAATTTATGTTACGCATTGCTAAGCGATTGATGACAGACTATACCATATTTTTAAAAGTACATAAATATATAAACATGGATATACATATACATAAGTTCATACATATGTATAGGGAAATGGCAAAAAAAAAAACAAAACAAAAACAATCATAATGGAAATGGAAAGAAAAAGTTGAAATTAAATAAAACTGAAAGTCGTTGAACTGTTTAGCAATTAAAAAAAAGAGGCAGCCGTAATGATATCGAGTACTTCAATATAAATAGAAACAAAATAAAATATGTACATATTACATACAAATAAAAACAAGCGAAGCCGGACGGACAGTTGTTTTATAGACATCAAACATGTGAAACTTTCAATATTTTATGACAACAAAAATGCCAATTGAATATTTGTATGATAATTAAAGCAAAATCAAAGATAATTAAACGTAAAAGTAAACGGACGCCATAAAACATAATTTAACAAAATTAAATAACCGAAGCACAAAAAACAAACAAATAAACAAACAAACGGGTCTTATCAAAGTTTTTTGCGAATTAATGCACTAAATCGATAAATTGCTGTTTAAGTAGAAATTGTTTATAGCTCTGTTTTCCATGTGATACATAAAGTGTGAGTGCAAAATAACGCCCCCCCTAGAACCGATATTTGTTGACAGCAATTTTTATCGTTATTTTTTTTTATCACAACAAAACTCTAAAGTTTAGCAATTGAAAACTTTAAAAATAAAGTGCCTTTTGCAAAAAAAATCTTTTCTAAAAGACTTATTGAGGATTATTTAATAAAAACAAAATTGGTAGCTATTGTGAATAAATGAATTGTGCTATTCTTTAACTCAGATTTAAGGGCATCCAAAGCTATCGCGCATACTAAGCTTATGTTACTCAAATCTCTTGCTTTTGAAGCAAGTGAGTTTGTCCTCCCATTTCCAGTTATGCCCGTATATCCTGGCACCCATATGATGCCCAGTTCACCAGCTGTCGAGTTTGCTGTTTGCGATTTAGTCTGCTCAACTGAGATCGCAGATTGACGTTTCTGCCAGTCTTGCCACCAAATCGCAATAAAGTTCGCCGAACTTTACAAATATCGTAAGTTCATTGGGATCTTATTTGTTAAATTTCTATAGAATATTTGTCAAATAAATGTTTAATAAACTTTATAAATCTTTTTTATACATAAACTCAGCGCTCAGGGTTGGGCAAAATACATGCTCTAATGTATTTAAAATACAAAATACAAAATACATGAAAGTTGTGTATTTGAAATACAAAATACAAATACTTTTTTTCCATGTATTTAAAATACAAAATACTGCATTCCAAAAGCAAGTATTTGCAATACAAAATACAGTGTAACAAAAATATGTATTTAAAATACAAAATACTTTTAATCAAAAAAGTTTTTATTTTCTTTCATAAACACCAGGGGCCAAATCGTCGCATTCGATATCGAATGAACTATCGAACAAAAATAATGTAAAACATAAACAAAATAAACAACAAACACACAGCATAAGTGACGGAATTCGTTCGACAGTTTTTCAAAAATGATATCAGACAAACAATCTGTTGATGGCGAATGAATAAAACCAGCTAACGACAAAATCTCAATGATTTCGTATTCGAAAATAATATTTTATTGAAAGACATATAACGGAATTAAGAAAAAAATGACAATTAAAAAACGTTTCACCAAATGCTATATATGTATAGTATATTCAAGTCAATAACTATGTACATATATATACATATATAGACTATCCAAGTCAACATTTGATTGATATTTTTTTCTCTTGTTCTACATTAAAATGTCGAACGCTGTTTTTCTGTGTATTTTATTTTTTCATTATTTAACTTTCTGACAGCTTGGCGACTTTCTCAATGTATGTATGTACATTCAGTTGCGTTTTCTTTACACACCCTGTCGGAAACCAAGCTAACTATTTCACAACAGGTATTGGTTGAGGCCTGGGGCCAAATTCTGGCACTCGTGATTGAACGATTTCGTTATAGAATGCTGTGTGTTTGTTGCTCATTTTGTTTTTGCTCTACATTGTTTTTATTATCGAGTATATTCGATCACGAATGCCAGAATCCGGCCGCAGGATTACTTCTCAATGCAAACAACTGACTATTTTAACATGGTGATGTCCTAGGAAGTAGTCAATTGTCCGACTGTGCATTACTTTTCAACTAACTTAAAGTTAGCTACTTAAAAGTCAGTACCTACAGAAAAATATGTACAACTCAAGGCTGATTTTACATTTTTCGGTGGTAATATTTTATTAAATTAAATTGCATCCTACATTCTTTTTTTTTTTTTTTGTTAGCCTCTGGTGGGAATCGAACCACTAAGCCTCAAAACTGGTGAGCAGCCAACATACCCACTCAGCCATCGCAACATTTAAAACGAATGCGACAATAGGCAATTTAATTAAAGAGTTATTTACCGTGTATGTGTGTGTGTGTGTTATTATTTGAATTTGTGGTTTACTCTGCACTACGTTTCAGCTAGCTTATAGCCAGTACACAAAAAGTGAATTACAAATCGATTGTATTGTAGCTAATTTGAAGCTAGTCCATAAAAGTTAACGTAAAGTTAATTATTTTAGTAGACGACTACTCAATAACCGACAGGGCAGGTACTTTGGTAATTAAATTGTGGTATTGCTATTTTTTGCAAATAAGACAGTAGCAAAATTTTCGATTTTAGTTGGTGTATGAATGGAATAGTTTTTAGCGTATATATTTTAACATAACTTTAAAATGTATATGGAAAAATGTATTTTGAGAGCACGAGTATTTGAAATACAAAATACAAAATAATCAAGCACTTAGTATTTAAAATACAAATACATTCATGAGACGTATTTAAAATACAAATACAAAATACGTACTTGTATTTTAAATACATGTATTTTAAATACATGTATTTCAAATACCGCCCAGCCCTGACCACGCTAGATTACTTGCAGAGTACTAAAGAATTTATTTCAAAATGCTGCCATTAAAAACCTGTGTTTTTTTTAATATTTACATTTAGAAAAACAAAAAATCTAATTAAAAATAATTAAAACGTTTCATTTCGAAAATTGTCTAGATTTCGTTTAGTTGTAATGGTTTTTATTATTACAAATAATTTTAATAATTCACCATAAAAATTGTTTATATGCCATTTAAACGACGTCATTTTATTAATAATAACAACTTACCATCATGGTAAATTCTTTTTTTTTTTTTTTGCTTTTGCAACGTCACATTTTAATTTTAGTTACCTGCAAAGAGAAGAGGAGGAGGGAGGGGGGTGAAATATTAAATTAGTGAAATAAATAAGCGTAAGCAGTAATAAACAAAAATTAATTGTTATTATGAGCAGCGACCTTGAAAATACTTGTTGAAAAATTCGATTAGAATTGTCACCCCCTTTTTTTTGTGTGTCATTAAACAAATTGAGAAGAAAAAAATAAAAAATTTGTTACATAAATCAATTTAAACAAATTGTATTTATGGTTTTTTTTTTCTTCTCTTTCTTGCTTTCTATTGTAAACTACAACAGAGCAGTGAATGAACTATTAAATGGGAATAAGGTTTTATTAAATTCTCTCTTTAATTTGCAAATTAAACGAGTGCTGCCTGCACACAACCAAAGAAAACAAAAAAAAAAAAGAATCCATAAAACAAAAAGTATACAGATGCAATATGGTTACAGATGATAATTACATACATATGTGCATAAGTATGTATATATGTATGTACATTGCGGGAGGCTGTTGGCAATAACGATATTGAAGATAATAATGATCACATTGTAGACACTGTAGAAAAAGTAGATTTGTTGTGAATTTTGTTTAGCACTTGATTGTTATAATTTACAAGTCACAACAACATTGTTGTTGTGCTGCCGGTACCGAAAATGTGTGTTTTTGATGAAAAATTTATTGTGGATTATTAAAAACGAACAGAAGTGTAAAGTAGTTAAATGATTGCAACTAATTATGTATGTATGTGCGTACACTAAGAGAAAAATTCCTTAATTTGGGTAATGAAAGGGCTTCATTGAATGTTCTGCACTGCACGCATGAAACATTGCATTTCTGCAATGAAAAATATCACTCACTCATGAAACGAACTTTTTCATTACAGCTTCTTATTCATTTTATTGAGTTCATTGCATTCAGTAAAAAGTTTAGATTGGTAAACAACTTTGAGCATCAATAGCGGTACTCAGCGTTTGGTGCGTTTTTGGTTGCGACTATTTGCGTTTGCGATTATATTGCAACTGATATTGAGCACCCTTTTTAACAACTTTGCAAATTTTATTGCACTCCAAATAACAGCTGATAAATTAATACACAATTTTTAATTTTTCACGTTTTATTTTTTTGGTAATTGCTGCTGGCTTCATCTCTACTATTTTTTGTTTGCTTTGTTTTAAAATGTCAGCTGTTCGAGTGTCAGTGTTGCAAACGCAATACTCATGCGAAAAAAGCAACACGTAATTAGCGGTGCGTAAATGCAAAAATATTGCGAGTGCAACCTTGTATATTTTGTTGTTGGGTTGCAAAGAAAAAGCATCGATTTCTTGCATTCGCACTTACGCAAGACATTTGCACCAAATAATGAACTGCGCTAATGATTTTCGGAACAATAACTGATTTTGGATGACCTTCACGAAATTTGTTTAGGAGTGAACAACGACCACTACTGATTTCACCCTACCATCAAAATAAACTGTGGTTCTTTGATGCAGCTTCATCGTCAAGAATTTAATGAAGCTCATCCCTGCACTGTTGCTGAGTTAATCCGCATCGAAAGTTGTAAAAAATAATCACGATTTAATTCCATTTCTGGGTAAACAACACAAATAGCGTTCGTATGACAAAACGTTCTGAGTAAGTATAGCCTAAAAAATGTCCAGCACCGCAAGGCTGCCACTTTCATGAAATTTAACAGAAAATTGGTCATTTTTGTAGTCCGGCAGAGCTGGTGACCCTTCTGGTTGTTTCGTAATAGTTACCAGATTACAACGCTAGGGTTGCCAAATCCCGCAACATAAAAGGCACATTTATATTAAATTACTTTTTCAGGCTCAAGTTCAATCCTTAATTGGTCACTTTTTCATCAATATCAATTAGTTAGATAAAGAAAAGTAAAATTTTATAGCTAGATGGACAAGCGGCTGTTTCTGGGTAGCAAACACCCTGTGAACTTTGGAGGTGTCAAATTTCACCAGTTTGACACAGCCGCTTTAACCACTCGGCCGCTTTAAAAACCCGAATATTTTCTTGTAAAGATAGCACTACTTTAAATACCTGCCTGTAACAATTTGGCTCAACTTTTTATTGAAAAGTCAAAAAATTATTTAGTAAATGTTAAATATGAATGACATGGTTGGTAACAATATGAAAGAAGAACAAGTAGAAGAAGAAAAAATCACATATTAAGCAATAAAAACAAAAAACTGCATACAAATTTGCTGGCACAAAAGTGCCGAGTTTAGTTCAAACTGAAGAGGGTAATAACTAAAACGAGTGCATTTAAGTGGATTTGCAAACACAAAAAGGAAAAAAGGCAGCGATTAGTTGTGTAACACAAACACATGATGATGATGATGATGATGGGGGCAATTTTTGCAAACAATTTCGGAAATTCACAGGGAAATTGAAAAGTTCATATAAACACACAACTACAAAGAGAATTTTACATCTGCAAATTTACAAGAATATGAATGAAATGATAAAAATTTCATTTCTTTTTCTATGTATATAAAACGATAGAACGTGATGACGTTTCTAAGAGCAAACATGTTTATGGGCATTTTAGTAAAGGTCATTCATTTAAGCCACTAAAAGTATAATATAAATCAAGCAATTGTATAAAGGTATTTTTTTTTTGTGTTAAACATTATTGCACAAAATGTTGCATTGCAAAGTTGCAATTGGCAAAATTTTGCGGCGCAAGGAATTCGTCAACCACATGAAATCACAGCTGGCTGTTAAAGTAATGATTAGTAATTTCCTTCCACTTAAATCTAGACTCAAGTAGTTTATTTACAGTTTTAAAGTCAATCCTTAGCTGTCATTGAACTTGTTTAATAATGCCACCATGTCGCGGAGAGGGCCGACCTTTCTTTGCTGTGGACTTTCGTTTGCGTATGTACGAAATGTTTTTCTTCTCAACTTATTAAACGAATTTATATTCAATATGTTATAAAGAAATTTTCAACAAAGACTTCAATTGTTTGGCTACCAGCTTCAAGCACACGTTGAATATTTTTCAAGTGCATATTTATTTTTTTATTGAGCTTAAATTCAATACATCTTTTAAGCAGCGTCTTTTGTGTATTCATTCTACTTAACTACGTTTTTTTTTTTCTTTTGCGCTGCTCAGTCTCTAGTATAATTTAAAAATGCTAGACTGAGCAAAAATGGAAAAAAAAACAAGATTATCTTATGCACTCACTTTGCTATTTATTCATTCTTATGTAAGCAAATACAATGGGAATTAAATACGATTCCTACGATTGTTTAACAAAAAAAAAATAAACAACAAAAAATTATAAATAATAAAGCTAATTTACACCATTGCAGTATTTCTTATTTTAATAAACTAATAATGGCATAGTTAGCAATGAAATAAAAAAAAAACTATTTATACACACATAACAAATAAGATCAGCATAAAAATTTCCAGGCATTGCTTTTTCTTACGTGCGTGTTAATTAACCCAAGAAATTACAAGTTTTTCAATTAATTTTTCGACAAATAAAACATATCGACGATCTATGTATGTATATTCAATACTCCCTATGTGCTGAGGAAAGCAAAATTTTTAAATTTATTTCTTCAAAGTCACAAATCTCATTTTTAGGGTTCCGTACTGATCAGAGTGAAATGGAACCCTATTGCCGAGACTTCTACGGACTTCGTCCGTCCGTCCGTCGAAACGGTAAAATCCTAAAGAGCTGAAATTTTCAAAGGATGTTGTTGTACCTAGCCGCTACAACAACAAATACTAAAAACCACAACAAGTCGAAAACTACCAGGTGTCCCCACACAACGAAAAGTAACAATTAGCCGTTACTCTCGAACCATAAAAGATAGGGAGCTGAAATTCGCACAGTGTATGTATTTACAGATGGCCTACAACAATAACAGCTAAAAACAGCAACAAGCCGCAAACTACCAGGTGTCCCCATACAACGAAAAGTAACAATTAGCTATAACTCTCGAACCTTAAGAGATAGAGAGCTGAAATTCGCACAGTGTATGTATTTACAAATATCCTACAATAATAACAACTAAAAACAGCAACAAGTCGCAAACTACCAGGTGTCCCTATACAGCTTAGAGCACAAATTAGCCGTAACTCACAAACTGTAAGAGACAGAGAGATGAAATGTGCACAATATATGTACTCACATATGCTCTACAATAACAAATTCTAAAAACAACAAGTCGAAAACTACCAGGTATCCCTACATAACGTAAAGTAACAATTAGCCGTTACTCTCGAACCGTGAGAGATAGAGGAATGAAATTTGCATAATATATGTATTCGCATATGCTCCACAACAACAAATGCTAAAAACAACAACTCTAAAACTACCAGGTGCCCTTTTACAACCTAAAGTAACAGTTAGCTGTAACTCTCGAGCCGTAAGAGATAGGGCGGCGAAATTCGCATAGTGTACGTATTCCCAGATGCCTTACAACAACAAATGATAACAACAACAACAACAAGTCGAAAACTACTAGGTGTAATATATTATGTTTCTGCAATTCATTAAAATTTTTACTTATTTATTCATAAAAATTATACAATGTTTATTTTTTGACAGATTTCTATAAAGTATTTGACATACATATACACATTGCATAACTTTTATGAATAAGACCCTTAGGAAATGTAAGTTTTCCATACGTGCATTACACATACGTACGTATGGAACCCTAAGTGTGCGAGCCAGCCTCGTACTTGATTGAATTTATTTTATTTCATATGCTCAACGCAAATGTGCATAAAGTCTGGTAGCACTGTTTTTATGAAATTTAAATTTTTTTTACCACGAATCAATATTTTTCTTAAGAAAAAAACTTCTGATACCACTGCTTACAAGCAATATCTCCCATTTAATGGGGGCTGCCATCTTTTGTACAGCTATAGGGGCACTGCATTTGTGAAATCAAGCGTTCGCTTCGAAACAGACGCTAAGCGAATACAATTCATACAATTTTGGCAGCCAAAAAACGCTTGACCCGCCAATTGGGGCAACATACTTACATACACATTGTCTCGTTTTCAGATTGCAAGTTAAGAAATGTCTCTTATGGCAACGTAGAGGATGCTCGTGTTTGAAAATTTGTAGTGACTAGAAAACAAATTGTTTTTTATTTAATGAGCATCTTCTGCCTGCAACAGTGTGTTCCGCTTAAACGTTTTCCTGTTTAATAGTTAATACGTAACGCTGCAACCTATTTACGTCATACCCCTGCACCAGCTGTACAGATTTTTTCTTTTTTAGCTTTTTCCTCCAATGTTGTCGTCGTATATTCTTGATTTGCTTCAATTTAAACATTCAATAAACAAATAAATATGCAGCCAGACACCATCATTCAAACAGAGTGGGAGGTAAATTCATAATTTCAAGAGAAAAATTATTAAAAATGTACACACCACATTTTGCACAGAAAAGCCCCGTGTTCGTATTAAAAACGAGAAATCAAAATGTAAAGATTTTTTTCATAGTTTTGTGTTTTTTTTTTTTTTTTGAAATTATTTTGTTTGGTTGTTTTTCAATTGATGAAAATTGCATGTGTTAATTGAAAATATGCAAATTAAATATTATTTTTCTCTACTTCCATCATTTTATTTAAAAAGTTTAAACATTTTTGCGTTGTTTTGTAAATAAATTCGATGTTTTTATTTTGTTCGTAGAAAAATCTTAAGGTGTCAGTGGCTGTAATTGTGTTTGTAGCAGTGTATTGGATTGGATTTGATATTTTGCTTTAAAGCATTAACGATGTAACCAAGCGTTAAATATATGTATTTGCATTTCTCAATTATTTACGTTTCGTTAGCACATTGGTATTTGTTAAAAACCAGAGCTGTAGCTCGCTAAAGGGATGAAGATAATATACATATAGAGGTACTCTGTTCAAGCCGGCAACGTTTTTTTGCTTTTTAGGAATTTTGCTTCAAACACTTCCACACGAGCAAAGCTTACCTGACAAGGACTAGAGGTTGTTGTTGACAACAAAAAAGACAGTACTAAGGAACGGTGGTACTTTTTCATTATTACAACTTGTGGACTAGATAAATATTATCTATATTAAAGTGTGGCATCACCTCTAGCAAAGTTGGCAAATATGCAAGTAGGTTTATAGGAATAAACGTTTTAATGTTTGCTAATTGCCACAGAAACAAACATGTTGTGACCCAAGTTTCGTTTAAATGTGTAACGATTGTGCACATAAATAATTTGTCCAAGTTCCAGTGTTAAAAACTCGCACCTATATGTTGGTGTTGATTAAGGGTTACTTTTAGCAGAAGTGAACGATAAACTCACCTTTAAGAATCTTATGGGTAAGATAAACTTTATCTTCATTAATGTATGGTAACACCATTAGCAATTGCTGGTTTAGGTAAAAAAAACATCAAAGTCGGTAATGACGTCGTGCTGTATTACCATGTACTTGTGCTGGAGGCTTTGAAAAGCATGCACTCTAAAGAGGAAAAATGCTTTGATTTTTCATTAAGCATCGCATACACCATACATACAGGGTGTCCGCCGGGAAAGTATACATTTTGATTAAATAAAAGAGAATATGTGTCTTTATATTGATAAATGTATTATTTGATGTCGGCATTTATGACGGAATGTTTTTTTTTTTTTTTAATTCTCAGTTTAAGCCGCCTCTGTTTAATTTCTTGATTGTATGCTACCATACGTATGTATGTATATGGCTATGTACATATGTTTGTATGCATGTTTGCAATTTTTTATTTTATAATTGAATTTTATTTTTTTATGTATGAAATTTTTTGTATTAATATTTGTAATAGCTGGTTTTGCTAGCAAACTTATGCTTTTCTGGGGATCGTACATGTTTTCTGCGCAAATAACAAAACAAATAGTAAAAAGGAAAAAAATTGGGTCGCTAAAAGTAAAATTGAAGCAGAAGGAATATTACAGAACACTGAAAATCGAAAGTAATATTAGAAAATTTCATTTAATCAATTATGAAATAAATCGTTTTCTACTTTCAATTTTCATTAGAAATGCATTAAACGATTCCAATAATTTTTGATTCAATAACGTGAATGAAAAGCCGTATTGCTGAATGGTTCTAAATTAAAAGACTGAGTGTAAGTATTAAAACTTGACGGTAAGATTAAAATTAGTGTTATTAATGTGTGGCAACATTGCTAGCAAGTACCGCCAAAATATCTAAGTCGGTAAATGCGTTCGTTCATTTGCATGTACATATGTATCAGGACACTGTGTTATAACAGGGTGTAGAAATTATAAATATATTACAAAACTAATCATTAATTTTCACGATGATTTTTTCACGCGTTCTAGAGACATATCATATCTTTTTTACTTGTGGCTGTTTTAGGTAGATAAGAGAGGTAGATACGATCTCTGCAAGCCGAATTCATTACAGGCGACCACATTCATTTTTTGCTCTTGAATTGTCAGAACCCATAGCAAACGACAACAAAACTTATGACAACAAGTCACAGGAAAGTGTTGAAGCGAATTGAACTGCGACCACCTGTAATTAAGCTGACTTGGATTTCTGTCTTCGTGATATTTTCGGATTTCCAGATGTTACTATTACATTTTAATTGTATTCATCTGCTGAAGTGATCACATCTATGCTTTTACACATGTGGGAAAGAGATAAACTGTTTACTTCTAAACTTTTTTAACAACAACAATGGAAAAACATATGTCTGCAAATATATTTGTGAAAATGTAACATGATTTGGACAGCCAAGTTAAAATTTCTTTCTGAAAATCTTTCCAAAGATTCCTTTATTCAAGTAATCATGGATCTAAATATGATAGAGTAGAAAGTATGCTTGTAGCGTTCACTACAAATGCAAACCTCTCATTAAAAGTGACAGGTCGAGTTACTTATATTCCCAGTGAAGGAAAGTTGCAAGAAATAAAAATGATTTATCCGGCCGATAAAAATTCTAACGTTAAGATCTAATGACGAGTTTGGATACACTTGTTTTCCATGTACAAAAACATGAGCGAATTAATACCGTTGCTCAGCTGGCGTCATGTTCATGTCATGCTCAAGTTGATAGCCTCAAAATTTGGTAGTGTAGAATTTCGCTGAGACTGTGTTATCGACTTGCATTTGGTAATAATAACATTCTTCAACCAAAACAAGCAGGCTATTTTGGCGCACTCAGCTGAATTCATAATTTCGCAATTCATTTTGAGTTTTGAAATAAATATACATATGTATATAAAAATCTGTTTCCGTTTTTTAGCTTAGTCAAGTGAAAATAAACACACATGTGTAATCATGCGTTTCAGGTAAATGACATTTGCTTTTTTTTATTGAATTTTTTATAACATTTAAAAGATTTGTAAACTTTATTAGATTTTCAGTCACATACAAAAGCAATTTGCCACATTTGAACTCAACTCAAGTTTGTTGCAAGTTTATTTTTTGTTTTTCTTTTACAACAAGTATATCGTACGTTGTAAAGACGCACCGGGTACCAAATAATCATCTTTATCTTTAGCGTCGTTGTCGTTGCTTCGTCATCATCGTCATTAACATCGTCGACATCATTGGAGTTGTATCGAATATTTTTAACGCATGATAAATCATCATACAATTGTTTTACAATAATTTGATTTGTACTTTTAAATGTCGTATTGTTTTTTATTCAATTGTGATTTTTCGTATTTTTTTTTTTTTTTTTTTTTTGCTATCTAAACATACGTAAAACAATTGTTTAACAAAAGTTGACAGCAAGTTATACGTAATTGAATTGAAAAATAACAAACCAAAACGGGTGTTAAACAGAAGATAACAATATTTTTAGTTTAACGGGGAAACTTTTCAGACATTAATTTAAATTTAACAGTCGAACTGGAATTTATTGATACTTTTTTTTAGGAAGACAAGACATTTTTAAAGAAAACAAGAATGGTAAAGTGGAAGGCTTATTGGCTGGGGTACATAACCTGGCTGTTACACGTCCACCACGACGATTATCAGCACTCCGGTAGTGGGCTGCTGCTTAAAAGTAATATATAATAAGTCAGGACCTGGGTTCGAAGCCAATTTCAGGGCTGATGATCGTTGTGGCGTACATGAAACAGCCATGGCTTGTACCCCAGCCAATAAGTCTTCAACTTTATTTTTCTTGTTTTTTTTGTGTAAAAATGTTGATGGCTACCATTTTATGGCAAAAGAAATTTTTTTCTCAATTCTTAGGAAGTAAAATCGAATTCAAGCCCAATAAAATAATTAAATTTTTTATTAATCAAAAAGCACACACTTCAAATTTAGCTAATGACGAATTTCCGACTGCTCGTCAGCAAACGAGTAACAAGTTTTTTCCTTTTTTGAGAATTAATAGTTCATGGAAAAGCATTAACAAGAAAAATCAGCAGTCTCAAAGTTGTCTGTCTCTATGTCTATTAAAGTGGGTGTGAAAAAAATATTTACAAGGTCAATTATTGTGTGTAGATTTTTTTCCGATTTAAAATATTTTTCGTTTTATATAATTTGCATTCAAAGCACTTAATTTTAAAGTTATGGAAATTTGCAAGCAAAAGCTCTTTAATTTAAAAATGACAGAAATATTTAGCTGGCAGTCTAGAAATCCAAACAGTTCTGGCAACTGATTGTGTACTTTTTGTTAGCAGATTGTACAACACATTGCAAAGTGTATGGACATGTTAATATTTGAAAATCTCTTAAATTATAAATAAAACATGCCCTATAAATAAATATAAATTAAATAAATTAAAAGTTTGATAATATCTGAAAAAGAAAATCTGTTTGTTTGTGAAAGTTTGCATTCTAGTTTGTTGTTTTTTAAACCTAAAAAAAATAGATTGTTGAGTCAATTGTGAATTGTGTCACAGCAGCATTTCATTAAAATGTATGTATATGTATGTATAATTATGCATAAGCATGCAACTTTTCATATTTTGTGTTTTTATTAGACATGTGCATCAGTAGAACTTAATGTATTCTGGTATCTTAAAGAAAAGTAACTACTAGAAGATGATAAATTACCAAAAAAAAAAAAAAAAAGTGTCGACATAAATTTTCAGTCTGTGAAGTAGAGATGACTTACACAGTCCGGAAAGTTAATAAAACTTTTAAGTAGGGAGTAGTAGAATAACTTTAAGTAACACATTTTATTTGCCCGCATAAACAACCATGTGCTGAAAAAATGCAAATCTCAAGAATTTTGAGTTTGAGTTACAAAATTGGTGTACTGAAACTGACAATCACAAAATATTCACTATTTCAACTCACCAGCAAAGAAGGAAGTGATTGCAACGTGAACTTGTGTCTACAGCAAAAACTGAGAGCCGAACAGTAAAACTGGGGGGCGTATCAAAAAAAAAAAAAAAAATTAATATGTTTTTAATGTTTGATTAGTTGCTTAAATAAACATTCACTATTTCAACAAAATGTGAATAAAGAATTTCCAGCTGAAAAATATACTGCTTGTAGTCGGTAAGTGTGTTGCTTTTGTTTACCATCAAAATGACGGCTGCAGAGCGCGCACAACTGTTTATTTACATACGAAAAAAGTGTTACCAGACTTTACACTCAGTTGCGTTGAACAACAAAGCACGCGATCTTTGTTCCGTGCATGATAAAATTTGTGACTTTGATTTAAAAATTTTGCGTTTTCTGTTGCAAGATCGGTAAAGTGCCCATACACTACAGCAGCATGCACGTGCAATCACGTGATGATAACAGAATTTTTTTCCTGCATGGGCATTTGGCATGTTTGTACACTTGGCTGTAGTGATGTCAAACAGAGTTTGATATTTTACTGATGGTACCAGCAAAATAAAAAGTTTAAACGCTCAAAAAAAAAAAAAAAAAAAAGAAATCGAAAAAGTAAAGTGTTGAAATAAATTATTAAAAGGCAGTAGGTTCCAGTCATAATTAAATGCCAGGTCAGCGATGTCACTCGTTATCGTTCGCTTACACAAAAACAGAGAAACCAACAACACAGTTTCAAATTTTGTTATTGTTTTTTTGCATGTCAACAAGCGATCGAGTCATGTCGAGTGACATCGTGGCCCCGGCAGTTAATTTAATGTAGGAATTATTTGAGCTCATATCTTTTATTTTATAGATTCTGAGTTTTTTCAATAATTATTTTAATAATAAAACTTTTCTTTAAAATTATTTCAGTAGTTTTGCTTCTTTAACTCAAATGATTTTTTAACTCCAGTCGGCCGAGCTGCTTTTGAGCATTAATTTTAGCTTTATAGTCGAACTATATGTTAATAATTTTATTGACTTGAGTTCGGTTTTTACTTTCTCAAAATTGAGAAAGTTATAGCATATAGGGTTCGAAGCCAATTCGGATGCTAATGAAGTGGCGGTCGTGAAACAGCCATGGTATGTAGCCCAGCCCATAAGTCTTCAACTATACTTTTCTTGTCTTCTTTAAAAATATTGATCCAATTTTATCACAAAAAAAAAATCTTTCTCAATTCCGAGGAGGCAAAAATCGAACTCAAGCCCGATAAAATTATTCCCTGCAAGAAATAGCTGATGGAAACTAACACATTAACAACTTATTTACTAACACATGAAAAGCAATTTTATAGCTTTCAGTGTTGCCATTACAGTGATTTATTTAGTATTTTGATTTTCCCGTATTAATTTGGTAATTTACTGTTTAACTACGCTCATGATTAATGTTTTTATAGGTTCATTTGACCTTTTTTCGTTGAAAAACAAAATGGTGCTGTAGCAGCTTTTTCCATATAACTCAGTTTTCTATTGTTAAATCTGCTACTGACTACTGTTTTGCGTTTAATTTTTTTTTTTATATAATTTTTCTTAAATAGTTTATTATATTTTAGAATTGAATTGTTTAATTAAATTTTTCGAAAAACTCTTTTTTTTTATTTAATAATAAAGAAATTAATAACATTAAATGCAATTTTGTGGGTATTTTGAAAAAAAGGTTTCAAATGATCACTTTACTGAGGTGGTAGCGCTGGTTTAAAAAAGAAATCACACGTACACGAATGTTTACATCAGTTTTTTCATTTTGCCTTTAAGAAAATGATAGAAACCCTCATGTATGAACCCATCAGCAGTGTCGGTCATATGATGGATCATATGACCGACACTGTTCTTGCAGAAATTTATTTTTGTGAGCAACCTTTTGCGTTTTAGGTAACGATATACAAGAAGGTACTCATACATATGTATATGCTTACCTAAGCAGTGATTTTTTACAACTTTCATTCAAGTTGCTTACTTCTAATTTGTAATTCTATTATATTTCACTTAGTTATTAATACCTATAACTTGTAAAAAATAAAATTAAATCTCAGTGCAAAATTCCCACAGCTACAAAATTAATGTTAACACATTCTTACATGCATATGAATGCATGAACTTAATTATACACTCATTCATTGTGTTCAGTGGCACGAGATGTTTTCTTCTTTTTTTTTGCGTCTTGAATCCCTCCATGTGCTTCAGTTTTCACATTTGTGTTTTAAAATTCTTTAGAATTTGAAATGACACTTGAAACTAGGAACCAAAAACAAAACAAAAACAAAAAAGAAACGGAAGCTTCAAGAAAAGTTTCATTGGAATCAAAAAGTTGTATACAAAATAAATTTTATAAATCTTACGTAGAACAACAATTTAAATGGGGGAAAAGAAGCAAAGAGGAGAAAAACTCGGAAAGAATTAATTAATGAAGTCACATCAAAATGATGAGAAGGGAAAAAAAGAATAACAAGGGTGCTGCTGCAATTGGCTGTAAGTTGTATTAAAACCTATCATACTTAAGCAAATTAGCTTTCTATATCCCTACAAAAAGGGTTCACCCTCTAGACGAACAACTTGTTTCTGCTGTATTTTCTAAAATACTTTTTGTGTACTAAATTCGAAAACGGAAGTATTTAGAGAAGAAGACTACAAAACGACCTGCGCTTGCAGATTTGTCAGAATTTTAGCGTATAAGTTGTAATTTGACAAATATTCCATACCAAAGAGCTGCATAGAAAACCCCTCTAGATGCACAATTTGTTTCTGCTGTATTTTCTAAAATACTTCTTGTGTACTAAATTTGAAAACGGCAATATTTAGAGAAGAATAATAAAAAATAATAAAAAATCAAATTATGAAACAAACAAAAAAACATGTGCAATTTTCTTCATTTGCAGAACAAAACCAAACTGTCAAAATCATATGGCAGTACGAAAAACTTAAATCGATTTTAAATGGGCACGGCAGGCCGTTTAAGTTTGATTTAAGTAGTAACTGTTTGACTCAATTTTGTATTTAAATCAAATTTAAATTGAAATGGCATTTAAAATCCAAGTCAAAAATTGGGGTTAAATGTGGCTAAGTATTCACTGACTTAAAGATTTACTATCTGAAACGTAAATTAAACCAAATTCGAAAATTAACTGGCACTGATAATTTGGGCATAAGAAAAATAATCTTAAATATTAAATTATAAAAGAAAACATTGCTTTAAAAACAAGATCTAATCTTCACAAAAAGCGCAACAAAGCAAACAAGTTTTGAATTGAACACCCTGTTTTGGAACTGCTTTCAAGTATATACATATGTACTTGCATTCAGTAATAAAGGCTTTTTTTTTATAAATAATTTCATTGCACTAATTAGAAACATGTTAAATGACTTTCTAAGTATTTGTTTTACAAAATTAATTGAAATTATATAAATAAAACAATTAACATCTAAATAAAAATGTAATCAAGATACAAAAAAGTAGATACATATATTTAAAAATAATCAAAAATGAATTTAATTATATTTTTGCCATAAAAGTCAAAGTGTTACTTTCCAATGGAACCAACGGTAGGTCGGTGTACGAAGGTTGTCAAAAAAAAGTACAAGTGTTGCGAAACAATAAAATTGTTTGCTGTATTAAAGGTTTCTTTGTACACTTGTGATTCCCATTGTGTTGATGGCTATACTAGCATAAGTAGTAAAGTTTCAAACATTCTTTTAAGTTTCGAGTCTACTGACAAGTTGAGTAGCATCAACGACATGCAGGCGGCATGTAGACGACTGAAAAAGGCTTATTTTTAACACATACATATATAAACAGATATCCCAAAAGTGAATTTTGTAAAGTGGCCATATCATTTGATCAGGGGCTAGTTAGACGTGAACAGTACAGGCCATCGTGGCAACATGAGTGTATGAGACCAACTAGTGTGCACATAAACAATAAGGGTCTTCTTATTCATAATAAATATTTTAGGTTTATTAAACTCTTATTTGACAAATTTTCCATACAAATATGTCAAATAAGAGCCTTATAAGCCTGAAATAATTTTTATGAATTAAGGTAAGTACTCTGATTAAAATTCCACGCGGAAAGTTGTCAAAATGCATGTAAAAAAAATTCGCATGAACTTTTTGTGAAAAAATTTTGCAGAAGTAGTACTCTGCTCATTTTGAGAAAAACATATGAAATGTATCTGGCAACATTTTCTTTTTGCTGCGAAATAATTGAAGTGGCAATTCTTCCACGTGAAATTTTTAGCAACAGCTGACTGCTGAAATTTCATTGCAAAAATTTAAGTAAAATTTGTTGGACAAAAAAAAAAAAGAAATGCAAAGTAATAAAGAAAACCAAAATATTAAATTCAGTACGACAGAAATGCGGGAACTGATATCAGCTGTGAAGAAAAAGAAAATTATTTGGGACTTCTTTGCTCATTTTGATATATTTGTATAACAAATAGACTTTTTATTCTATAATTAAATTTTTCTCATCATAATCCAAATATGGGTTTTGTTTACAAACGTAAAACAATGTAGCATACTTTTAATGGAAAACTCGTTAAATTGTGTAAAACCGGGGGTTAAGTAACATTAGATACATATCAAATTTTTCGTACGAAAAAATCAATGTTGCTCAACATTTTCCGCAGTTTCGAACACAGTACTTACCTTTAGGGGGTAAAAATATATTATTGAAGTGTCAGGTAGTCTTACAAGCCCAGCTGACTACAGCTTTTAGCCTGAAGAACTGTCAAAATACACAACACAAACGCGCACAAATGGTTGACAGTACTTCAAGATTTCTACCAACAAAATACATGAAGTGTTTGTTGTAGTTATGCGGCTACCTGGTATCGAGGTACCTTGCTGTAGTGTTTGGAAACATTTTGGTTTTGTTGTAATTTTTACCAAAAGCGGTGGTCAAAGAGTTGTGAAGTTTATTGCAACAATATTACGAAAAGCTTAACTCATGATTGAAGAAAATTATACTTAGCTGTCCCACTGTTCAGTGCCTTATTTGAATTAAATACATACGTATGTACGTATATTCTAGGGTTTTCTTAAGTGTCTCTTAATATCGTAATTTTTTTTTTAGCATTTCAATGCATTTTTGTTTATTTCAACTTCTTATTAAAAGCTCAAACTACAAACAACAACAATACGTAGAGAAACTGCAATTAAATGTAAATGTGTCTGTATTTTTTTCGTGTGTTTTTAATGATCTTTAACTGATCTCTAACCCTTTTTAATGTTCATTATTACAGAAATTAAATCAGTTAAATGCTTATTAACAACAAATGTCAGTAGCAGTCAGTTTTCAAGAACAGCAACAGCAACCAATATGTATGTATGTGTATGTGTTGTGCAATGTATAATAGTGATTTTGAGAGAATGAGAAGATGTCTCAAACAGGTATGGAAAATACCCGTTATCATACAAATGTGTTCACCGCCTACAAGAGAATGCGTAGTTGATATTTTTCCCGAAAGAAATAACTGTTATGTGGGTAGTATGTGCTTCATTTTTTCATTACCAGCTGAACTTGGCAGCACAGGTGATTATTTTTTGGTTCTTGCTTTTCTGACCTGTTGCTTGACAATTTTCGTTTTTTCTCTTTCCTTACATAAATGTTGGCGCCATTTTATTGTAGTTTTTTTTTGGCTTGTAGAGTATTTGCCTGTGATTTTTTTAAATTATTTGTGTTTAAAGTGATTTTCATATTTGTTTTTCGTAACATCATAAGAGTAATTATACATATTTGAGGGTGCAATTGGACAACTTTCCGAAAGCGAAGTTTTGTAAATCATAAACTTCTAAACTTCTACGATAAAGTTAAATTAATTTTAAAAAAATTAATCACCTGTGCTGCCAAGTTTATGTGGCATTAAATTCGCCTGGGTGACATCTTTTCAAAAGAGAGTTGCCAGACTATGAAATGTAACTATTTATAGCACCAACATTTTTTTGTAACATTTATGAATATTTTACTGTAAATTATAATTTCATTGAACTTCTGTATTGTATTTCTGTATCTACACCCTTATTCACAAAAAATATTTCAGGCTTATAAGGCTCTTATTTGACATATCTGTATGGAAAATTTGTCAAATAAGAGTTTAATAAACCTAAAATATTTATTATTAATATTTAATATTTTTTACTTATGTACGTTATCTAAAATTTTGCTTTCGTAAGTAACTAAATAAATAAATCTTTGGTTAAAAAAAAAAAAAGATTATCGCATCTGGCAGAAGTCAGCACCAAATTCACTTCTACTCTCTTTTTATAAACAAAAACAAAGAGCGTTTGAAATTCTATTATGAAAAAGTATTTTCTCTCTTTACGTTCTAAATTTACTGAGCAGTATTCAGACATTATATTTTAGCAATACTCGCATGTGTTTATTAAAGTCACTTTATTTAAATAATTATATTATAATGACTCACCAGAAATGTGATCAATGTTTTTTTTTTCTTAGAGTAATTATTTTTCTTTCTCACCTGTAATAAAATAAAAAAAAGTAATTATTAGTTATAAATAAAAACAATTTGCACAATAACTTGTGTTATTACAGGAATCTCAGATTTTAAGGTGGGCATTCTGGGAATCACTTAAATACACTGATTTTGAATGCAACAACACATTTTTGGTTGCAAAAAATTAAATGTGTATATTAAGATTTTTCTATAGCTTTTGGTTTAAAGAAAAAAAGTTCCATATTACATTCCATATTTTTCTTAGTAAATTCCACAACTTCAACATCGAATTATTAATAAACTAAAGGCCTCCGGCAGACTTTGACTTCAGTTTTGGGAGGTCCACGACCCCCCCTACAAACCTATAAAACTCAATTCTTTCAAAGCCTGGTTCCTTATCCTAAAGTTTCCTGGCAATATGGGCACATAAGTCTTTTGTACATCGAAATCGACATTTTTCGAAATCGAGAAAATTTGCGTTTCGAGTAAATTGGTCGTTTACAGAACGATTTTCCAAATCTTTTTTGAAAGGTTTTCTCAGTGATATGAGCGCATAAATATTTGTCAAAATCAATTTTTTTCGAAAACAAAAACATTTTTTTTTTTAGTAACTAATTCACTCATAAATTAGTTTTAACAATTCTTTTTGCTTTGCGAAATTGTTTTGCAGTAAAATGAGCATTCGAAATCGAATTCGAAAAATTAATTTTCTAATAACTCCGACATTTACAAATTGATTTTTGCTTCTGAAAAGTGCTTGTCAATAAAATGAGCATAGATTTCTTTTTACAAAATCGAAATTATTTCGAGATTGAAATTTTTTTCGACTTAAAAAAAAATGATCTGTTTAGTAAATGTTGATGAAAGCAGAAATAAAAATTGTTTTTAAGCAACTCATAGAGGTGCTCTGTCAGATATTGCCCCTAAACAATAAAAATCGAAATGATTTAAAAAAGATTTCGCAATAAGGTGTGAATTCGTTTCGAGTTTATTTTACACAGCGTCATAAATAAAGAAACTAATAATTTCGTTTTTCTATAAAAACTATGCACACTGAATTGAAAGAAAAAAAAAAACATAATTTTAAATGATATCAATACAAAGAAAGTTAAGTAATTTTCATCTTATGTAAGTGATTCCACATAAAATATTTATTTAATGCTATCAAAGAAATTTAACAGAAAAACCCTTTAAGGTCATCACCATACAAAGAAAACCAGTTAACTGCGTTTTTCTTTAAACCTGTTGACGAATAAACAAACAAACAAACAAACAAACAAAAGAAAACGATTCAACAAATACATTTTTTGGCATTTAAATAACAGAAGACAGGCAATAGATGGATGGATGTTTTGTTTATTTAATTTAATTTTTCTTCTTTTTTTTATGTTTTTTTTTTTTTTTTGTTATAAAAAGTTCAATAATCAACAGGCAAGTTGAGAGTGATGGCATTACAAAACATTGCATTGCCAATGAAATGTCAATCGAATATAAATAAATACAATTTTATTTTATTTTTTAAGTTTAATCCCAAATAAATAACAGCACTAAAAAGAAATTATAAAGTAAATTGCAAAATCAGAAGTAAAAAATCTACAAGAAAATCTACACGTTTTTTCTAAAGGTAATGAATGCATGATGTTGTTGTGGTGCTGTTGTTGTTTTGCAGCCACATTTGAAAACAAATGTTCAATTTAGTAGTGTCGCTTCTGCAACAGACAATTTAAAAATATAAAATACAAAGTTTTCTAAATAAAAGTTGAAAAAATACATTTCTTTCTTCTTTTTTTTTTTTACAATATCCAACAAACCGATTTAACCCAGCGAATGTGCGTACGCATCTTAAAGTTTCTAACGAACAACATAAAATGGAAGATAAAAAAAAGGAAACGCTAGAAGAGAATTGACGTTAAAATGGCAAAAATCTATTTTAAGATTGACTGTCGCCATCCGCACTCATCGTTGTCATCATCATCATGTTCATTATTTATTGAAAGCAAAAATATTTTGATATTCTTTTGTTTCAAATAAATAGTCTAAGAACAATTTTCAGTAAAAATAAAAACGAAAAACGAAAAAAGAAATTTGAAATTTTGTCATTCCATATTCCACATTTATCATATAATTTTGTTTGTATTTCTTTTCAAACTCTTTTTCTGGCTTTTGCAAATTTCGAAGAGTGAAATTTTTTTCGTCAGCACGAGGAAGAATTTCTTATTTAGTTGGTGACGTTTCTGCTTTTGATACGACCCAATTATTATCCATCTAGCCATCTAATTAATTTCCTTTTACGTCTGTACACGACATATTTACCAGTATGTACTAATGAAAATCACTAGAACACCTGCTCGTCATTTGAGCACAAGATCTGGTCAAAAGTTTGGTGTTAAGGTGGTGTTTTTCCAAGCGATTTTCCAGCTGCAGTCTTTGACACCAGCTTGCACCTTTGCTACTGCTTGTACGTAGTAAATCTGCTTTGTTTGCGCCCGTATTTTTGCTACGCGTTTCGAATTACGGCTTTAAAGCTTTTGCTGCACAATCTTAGTTTTATATAAATCGATTCAGTGTTGGAAACGAACTTAACTTTAACTAACTTAATGGATTACTCTTCACTGCCATCTCAACATGACTATCGTAACATGCTGATGTCCTCAGAAGTAGTCAATTGAACTAACTTAAAGTTAGCTACTTAAAAGTTAGTGCCCACAGAAAAAAAAATGTACAAATCAAGGCTGGTTTTATATTTTTCTGTTTTTATTTTACTAAATTAAATTTCATTCCATTTTATTTTCATTTTACATTCCACTTATTTGATTTTTATACTTTTATACTGCTTTTGTTAGTGCTTCTGGCTGGAATCGAACCATTAAATCTTACGACTGGAGTATGCAGGTAGCAGGTAGCAAAAGGGTGCGAAAATACTTAGTCTACTTGTTATTGTAGCTTACAACAAACATAACTATATGATTATTTTTTGATATGTATCTATTGCATGCTACTGAGATGAGCAATTGCTTAAGATTCCGGCAACGACAGCAAAAGTTTTTTTTTTTTTTTTTTGGTTAAAATGGGTATTTTTTGCCTTTTCGGGAATAAAATAAACACAAACACACAGATTTTAATAAATTAGGGCTCATTTTATTGCTATTACATGCAGTTATATGAGTAAAAACAAAAACTCGAAAATATTTGCAAATTTATATTTTCTATAAATTTTCCAAAATCAAAAATTTTGCAATTTTTCAAAAAATAATATTTTTTTTTTATTTTTTTCCTAATAACTCTAAAATTATTAAGGACACCAAAAAATGATTTCAGCAAAACTTAAAGCGTTTCAGCTAGCTTATAGCCAGTACACAAAAAGTGAATTACAAATCGATTATATTGTAGCTAGTCCATAAAAGTTAACTATTTTAGTAGTCGACTACTCAATGTCCGACAGGGTAGGTATAAATAAGCGGCAGCCACAACTACAGTAGTTATAAAACAGTTACGCATTTCTGGTTTACAGTGGGAGAAATCGATTTTGTATATGTTAAAATGGTTGATGTAAAATGAGTTTATTTCAATATAGATATGTATATGTGTATGTATGTATAATTATATTTTAATTACATATATAGAATTACGCTGCAATACTTTTCTTTAAATAATTCTTAATATGCTCAATTTCAACCCCTGGGTGACTGCAAATATCAATTAAATAAAGAAAAGGAAAATGTATTTCTTAATTAATTATCAGTTAACATTTTAGTAAAATTTATTCAACAATAAATTGCATATAAGTGCATTATTTTTGAATTATAATGCTAAACATTGCCATTAAGTGTGATTTTCTTTTCAATTTACAGTCCAACTTCCATAACTCGAATTTTCTCTAACTCGGCCTAATTTATAATTTCTTGACGTATTACATGATAAAATC
Organism: Sturmia bella; assembly: GCA_963662145.1. NCBI lineage: Eukaryota > Metazoa > Arthropoda > Insecta > Diptera > Tachinidae > Sturmia > Sturmia bella. Next base: position 15,010,589 of record OY759172.1, on the reverse strand, counting down.
GGACACGCCGTTTTTAAGTTATGACTAGAGGTCTGGATCAACCTTTACGAAAATCTCATATTTTAGAGAAAAAAAAATTCGAGAAAAAACTGATTTATAGAATTTGAAATTTTTTAATGATTTTTGCACTTAGATAGGCATAACACATCAAAAAAAATATGGTGGTCATCCATGGTGAGAAATTTTTTTTTTTTCCATTTGTGTTATTAAAGATTTTTATTATTTTCAAGCAGATAGATATTAAGAATTCGAAAACAGCTCAACATATTTTATTAATTTGCTTTTTTTTAATAAACTCTTTTTAGTGACTTGATTGCAGGTTTGCAATTTTCTTTAAAACATTTTTGTCAGCCATAAAAATTATACAATAAAATAAAAAAATTTTATTTATTTATTTATTTTTTTTTTTTTTTTTTTTTTTTTGTATTAAGAAAAGTAATAAGTAACATTGTTTTTATTAACAAAATAAGTTTTTCTTTTATTTTATTAGAAAATTTTAATCGAATTTTTCAATTAAAAAAAATTAATAATCAAAACACGACGCGACAATTTACTAACAACTTGAACATTTTCTTTTTCTTTTTAAATTATATAAATTAATTTTGTTAAATACAATACAAACCACTATGTTATAAACAAATTGCGACTATTTATATAAAAAAAAAAATATGTATGTGCACACAAGTATCTACATGAATTATCTATGAATAGTGACAATGCATACATATGTAGATGTGTACCGCATTGGCCAAATGTTGGCTAATATACTACATATGTACATAAGTAAATATGTTTTCGTTTGCTTTTTTTTTTAATTTTTAAAGCCATATGTGCTTTTTTGTTTATTTTCTCTTTTTTTTCGTTTTTTTTTTTTTTTTTTTTGTCTGTCCCTCTCTGTCGTGACACAATATTTGCAAAAATTTTATTTTACACGGCATAAAGCAACCGGTGACTGAAAATTCTATGCGGTCAGCCAAGACGTATACATTTATTTCTGCCAAAACCAAAAAGCAGTTCATCTTATAAATAAAAAGAGATAATTTCACTGCACCGAACGCATCTTGCGAACATACATACGTAATTCATATTTTCATAATTCATTTTAATGTCACAAGTTTTGTGTTGTTCTTTCTTGCTTCCTTTCAAACGACCGGTCGGTTGGTTAGAAAAGAAAACTTGCAAAAGAAAAAGTTGGAAAAATATTTTAAAAACTAGAAACTATAATTACGAGGAAGCTTCTATAGCGTAAGCAGTACGATTTACTTGTGAGCAGTACGAAACTTTCCTAAAAGTTGTTGTTTGAGCCGATGTGACAGAAAACATTTGAAAGATCTATTTTTGGACCTGAATTAATAGAAATCAATGAATAACAAATAATATTAAAAATAGAATAAAAATTAACTTAATTATTTATTTGCCATAAGAGCCAATTGAAATATATTATTTTAGATCTAAAAATATAACTTATTAATGTTTTCTGTCTTTTTCAGCCGTCTATATGCCGCCGCCATTTCGTTGATGCTACACTCAACTGATCAGCAGACTCGAAAAATCTTAGTATTTGAAACCCATCTACTTAATCCATAATTCACTTGGGGTCGTTAGGTTTTTCGAAAAAGCTGGGCATGTGGCAACTGCCCCACTAGAACAGCGCGGAATAGTCAATTCTGACGTTGAATAGTCAACGTCAGGAAAACCCGCACAAACAACTGCTTGCTTGAGCAGCCAAAACATCAATTTGAGGAATCATATGCCGTATAGTCCTGGCTGGGCACCGATTGATTTCTCCTTCTTTATTCCCGAATGTAAAAAACAAACTGATAAGTCAACGTTTTTCGACAGTTGAAGAAGCGGTTGCTGCATTCAGAGTGCATGTTTTGGGGATATCTCAATCAGAGAAGAGCAAAAGTGCTGCGACAATTGGTTCAAACGCATGCCAAAGTGTATAGATCTTCATGGGGCGTATTTTGATAAACTATAAAGTGATTTTCAATGATTAATATTTGTTTTTGTTCTCTAAATATAAAATATAAAAGGCAACCCTCGTATGCAGCAGCGTTTAGCCATCCAACTACCTGAGCTCTTTATTACTGACTGTCCATATTTACACCCATATTCATAAAAACTATTGAAGAACTATTGGCTTTAGTATAATGGTACCAATTGCCCTAAAATGAAAAAGCGTGCTGCCAGATGCTTACAGATTTTGTACGCGAAGCCGGTGTTGGTTATACCATGGAGGAGAAAATCCCTTAGGCCGGCCGAAGGCCGGTTGTCAATAAAAAAAAATTTATATCTATTGAAAAATTTTTTTTTATTAAAGTAAAAAAAGACGATTTTGGATACTTGAAACCGTTTACTAATTCGCGATTTTATGTTCTGCGCAAACACTTTCCTCTGGCAGCACTGTTTTGCCAACATTTTCATACTTTTCTTAGTAAATTCCGCAACTTCAACATCGAATTATTTATAAACTAAAAGCCGGCGGCAGACTTTGACTTCTGATTTGGTAGGTCCACGACTCACTCTACAAACCTATAAAACTCATTTCTTTCAAAGCCTGGCTCCTTATTCTAAAGTTTCGCCGTTCCCCCTTACAATAATTATTATGAATATGGCCTTTAATCTTATTGATAAACTTTCCATTTTATAACTGATTGAAATGAATTTTTTTTTCTTCTTTCATTAGCAGCAGTATTTGCTATTACTTAACACTCTATTCTTTCTTGTTTTCCCAGCGACCTATTTGTGTGGACACCACTGTATTTGAATAATTTTTCACTTGCTTTATATACTTATACCCAACTGAACACTTCTCACACACTGCATTCAATATTTTTTTAGGAAGCTCATGCACGAAAATAAATTTTCTTTTCAAATTCTTTTAAGTGTGACTAAATTTCTTTTATAATCGTATCTTTAAAGATTTCGTTCGGAAAATATGCGATGGTTTTTTTTGTTTTTTTTTTTTAAAGCATGTGAAGTGATTTCGTTTTTTTTTTTTTAATATTTTATTATTTAAGGGCGATGATGTTTGTTCTACAAAAAAAACTGTTTTCCTTGAAAAATGTGTAAAAACTTGTGAAAGTTATATTTTTTTTAACATCATTTTAGTTACACTGACGATTGATTTGCAACCAACCAAAAACTAAAAAAAAAAAAGGTGTCATTAAAATTGTCTGCACCATAACAAACTGATTCGAACTTTGTTCATTCAAATGAATAAATTTTGAATATAGATAATTAAATGTAAATGTGTCAATTATAAATGAAAATGAATTAATTTTATGAGTTCAAAATACATGCATATGTATTTTAATGTGAGATCATGATTTATGAAAAAAAAATATTTTGTTTTCATATCGAAATTAAGTGATTCAACCTTCGCAATTGCTGGAAAAGTTTATATAAATACATATTAGGGTAATCGATTATTCTACATTCAAATCAAAACGTTTTTCGAATAGTTCCGGAATTGGAAATTTTTACAATCCAGCATTGGCATTTTTAAGTCAGTCTTTACCTGAACCTATTGATCAGCATTACATTTTTTAGCTGTATTTTTGCGCCGATTTCAATATATTTTTTATTCTCTCAGCTACATCCAATTGATCTCCAATTGAAATTTTTTCCAAAAAGGTATTTAAAAAAAAAAAAAAAAAAAAAAGTACTTTACTGAAAAGTAATTTTTGAAAATGCTGCATTTTTTAAATGATTATTAATATATTTAATTTTCTTTTTATTTTGCAAAAAGTACTGTATCTAAAAACCTACATGATTATTATTGGACCCATTACTGTAAAAAGAGCCTTTTGCAAGCTACGAATAACCCTTTAAGCGTTTTCTATTTTTTAATTTAAATAAAACAAAACGTTTGTAAAATATTGCAAATTTATATTAAAGCCATTAAGTGGAATATGAGATCGTCTAGACATTCCCCACGACTTTTATGCTCTTGTATCAACTGGATCTTAAATGGAAACAATTTTGCATATCTTTGTGCAAAATTGTGGCCAAAGTGGTTCTTTGAAGGCCCAACACCTGAGCTCGGCGTCGAATTGAAGTTGATGGATTGTTTTCAACATTGAACATCCTGAACAGCAGTAATATTTTCAGTCAATCTTGCGGTACGTTATGGTACCTCTTCCTTCGATATCATTCACTACACGATAAATAGTGCGTCTTGTTGGCACGTTGTTTCTCCCACGTAACTTCACGTAACTTTCTTATCGTCCGTCACTGAAACCCATTTAACGATTAAAGCACGTTGGTTCACCGAAAAATTTTCCATAATAAATTTGCCACATCTCTTCTTCGCAACTGCCAAATATGAGCTGCCAAGACTAATGTTTACCACAATGGCGGCAAAACAAAATAAAGGGTCTGCCAAATAACTTTTTTTTTTTAAAAAGATATAAAAAAACTACTTTTGGACTTTGTATGGCGTCATACCAAGGTCTTTACACAAAATTCGTCTCAATGAGAACGACGGTGAATTGATGTTGATGGTGCTTCACGCACACTTTCTGCCACAGCAGCAATATGCTCGGGTGTACGCACTGTTTTTGGCTTTTCACGCTTTGGTTTATCGTTGAGGATGCCAATTCCTTTCACTTTTTTAGATGGCGGACCCTGTAGTACACCTCTCCGCCGGACACCCTGTGCAAAATATTGAAAATTCAAATTTTGCCAGGTAAAGACGGCAGGAGTGTGCAAATAGAATTTGTGCAAAAGTTTATGTTTTTCTGAGCAAAAGTATTTCCTGGCAGTACATCGAGTTTCAAATCTCTACCAAACCAATTTCCATTTTTCTCCCTTCCTCATGTGCAATCAAAGCACTGTGCGTCTGTCGTGTGTTTAGGCGTTGCTGGTTGCTAAAATGAATACGTTTCGATGGTATTTTTATGCACGTTCGCAGTCGAGATGCTGCTGATAGAGATGTTTATTTTTATTGTTTTCGCCTGGACCACGTTTGACCACATTTGAGCTGGTGTTTGTGTTATTTGTCTTTTCTTTCTTCTTTTTTTTTATTACACAAAACTACTAAAAATTGACTGAATATTGGAATATGGAAGAAGTAAGTGAGTGTATGATAAAAATAAACACAAACAGCACAACAAATCACAGTCATTCACATAAATAACAACATCAACCTGACTAAACAAAACTTTCACTCAACCCAAAACACAGACGAAGAGAGAGAGCGAGAGAGAGAGAGAGAGTGAGAAAAAACGCAAAAACAACAGATTCATCACCAACAACCAACAACCACATGCTGGTCAGTTTGATTTCGTCTTAGAAACATGTCTCTCTAAAATTGTGAACAAGTATGACTTGGCCGGTCCGGTTCTTTTGAAAAAAAAAAACTTTTAAAAAGAAGTCAGGCAGAGATTTTGAGTAAAACAACTAAAGATTAGATAACTTCAAAATATGTAAATTTTTAAGCGTTCATTCGCTTCTCCGGTTAATTGATGATCGAGTTTAAAAAAAAAATAACCTTAATTAACTCAATATTTAAGCGGCAATTTGAATTTCTTTAAGCTGGCGGACGGATGATGGGTTTTTGTTAAGAAACTTTAGAGCGAAAAGAAAATAAAAGAAATTCAGTGAAAATACCGCCAAGTGTATTGACTTGTGCAGCTTTAACTGGTGGTCAGATTTTGATTTCGGTTTTTTTTTCTTTATTGCATTTTGGATTTATTTTTGTTTTCCTTCTTCTTTTTTTAATTATGAATAAATTCGTATGGGTTGATGTTTTGAAGACATGTTTTATCAATTTTGATCAAGTTTTATAGTAAATCGTGCCCACCGATACAAAATAAAAATTAAATTTTACATTTTTATGGACTTTCGTTTATGAAAATATTGAATTTTAATAATTTTTTAATGTATGTAAATATGTTCATGTTTGTGACGTAAGTGCTTACGTTTCGTATTTAGGTGCGCGGAAACATAGGGAGCTACAGACCAAAAAGTTACTTTTTTTAAACTTTTTTTTTTACAACTTTGAAAGGAGTTGAAATCAGCTACAATGAGTTAAAGCATAGCACAGACGACATGTTTTTCGCAGTGTATCTATAAAAATTTTACACATGTAAACAGCTACATATTGTGTGCTGCCTTTAAAACGCTGCTTGTGTAAGGAACATTAGAAAAAATCTTTATAAGACCTAATCTTAAATAGAGCGTATTCTAATTTGTTAGGTACGACGCCGAAGATATGACGCCACCGAATGTACTTACATAACGCCACTCATTAGCTGGCTGAATGAAGCAGTTTGCAATTTTGAGAATATACATATATATTTTTTTTTTATTTAGCATTTATTCTTGATGCTAATTTTAAATTAATAATTAGAGCTTGAGGTCACTTGTTGTTTTTTCTAAATGCTTTTTTAATTCAAGATTTCGATACCTTCTTCAGGAATATTTTTGTTTTTTTTTTTCATAATTGGATAAGTGTCTGGTACGTTTTTGAAGTTTTGAAGCTGAGAGACCTACCAGCTGGGACATTGCCAATAGAAATCATGTGATGACACAAAGCAGGTTGATAAGCGGTAGCACATAGTTTCCTGCTTACAAACCGATATTTTTGTTGCGACATTTTAAAAACCTTCTTTCCAAATATGTTTCGCCGTAAAGAGTTTACCTTGTTATATACATATTTAACTTGGCGTATTCATACCTATAAAAAACTATTTGCATTTTGCAACGAACGCACAAATGGAATAAAGTTAAATAATTGTTTGATCTCCTCCTTGCCTGTTCTTATTGAAATGCTACGAAAAAAAAAATCTTTTTAAAACTTTTATAACTTTTGGCGCCTACAATTTCGTGGAACATGCGCATCAACTTTTTTGTTTATTTCGCTATTCCTCTTCCATGTTTGTCTTCGCTTCTCTGGCATACATTTTCCCAGCCATATTTTTTTCATATCGGACAATTTGTTGGAAATTATACAAAAACCTACAATATTTTTGTTATAGTTGTTGCGGTGAACAACTGGGTACTTACTATTTGTTTAAACTGTGATTCTGTTGGTTTTTAATGCTCTTTTTAACACACTTTTTTTGTTTTTTTTGTTTTTTTGTTAATATTAAAATAATGTGGGTCAAGTACATAAATACTTTATATTGCATAATTATGCTGAAATATGGGAAATGAGAAAAATGTGCATGAACAAAACTTTTATTTCCACCATAAAGACACTTGAGTAGCACGGACATCTTTGGTAATATAAAAAATCTCTTTAAGTTGTATTTTGTCTTCTTAAAGTTTAATTGTCGGGAAGATGACAAGTTGCGTTAAAAAGAGAATTTTGGCGGATTTTTTGGAGTTTAGAGCTCGCAAGAGGATGTTGGATGTTGTGGCACTTGTTGGGTAAAATTTAATGGGGATGTGAAGGTAGTGGCAAAGACTTGCCAATTATTTAATAAAATATGTTTTATAGCGACACATAAGAAATATCATGGTTTTCTTTTTTACTTGAAAGTACATATTTTTTATGCAAACACGTTTTTTTTTTGTTTTTTTGGTCATTCAACTGTGATATTTTAAAAGTTTAGCATTTAAATCTGTCGTTCTACAGCTGTAATTGAACAAAGTATTTTATTTTCAAGCAACAAGGAAATGAATGTTTTGTATTCATTTTTTTTTTTTTAGTTTTCTTTTTCAAATTTGTAGTCAATAATAAATGGCATACAAGACAAAAGTCACATTAGACTTGCTCTAAAATTAGTCCAAAAAGATTACGTATGAAAAGAAAAAAAAAAAAACTGAGCAATATAATTTACCTGCAGCCAGCAAAAATTTTTGGCTTATCGGTATGTGTTACCGATGAACCTCGTTATGAACAACATAGAAAAATTCAAAATTTTATTGAACGAATTTTAATTTGGTATTATGACAACTATGCGATGAATAAACGTTATTGTGAATTCCGTTTATATACAGGATTCACAATTGTTACTAGTTTTATCAGATTTGAGTTCGATTTTAATTGCTTAAAATTGAAAACGGATTTTTTTTTTTATTTTTTATAAAATTGGAGTAATCAACATTTTTAAAGCAGACAAGAAGAGTAAAATTGAAAACTTACTGGCTGGGGTACATACACTAAAAGAATTTTGTTCATAAATCCCATGAATTGCGTCATTATTTTAATGGAAAAAATTCATTATTTTTCAACCAACGTTGAGGTTCATTGAATCAATGAATTCTGATTAATTAAATTTATATTAATGATGGTTTCATTAAATATATGAATTTTAGTCATTAAGTCATAATGAAGTATTTCATTGGTTTAATGACAAAAAATCACTAACTAAATGAAACGATTCATTGAATATGGGAACTCGTTCATTGATCTAATGAAACGAAGAACATAATTTTTGTGACGTAAATTATTAAGGTTACGCATAATCTTAACAGATATTCCAAAAAAAAAGTGCGGTGTGATGCCACTTTTGACGTATTACTCGCTTCAAAACCTTTACGAAATGTTAAAATATGCTACCATGTATTTAAATTTCTTTACAAATCAAATGAGAATTAAAACTCAACAAATGAATATTTTGATTTTATGAAATTGTTCATTGATTTGATGACAATTTTTCATAAATCCAATGGTGTTTTTCAACGAAATTATGAAAGCTAATGAACAGTTTTTAATAAAATGTATTTATTGTCATATCTGTGAAAATTCATTGCCGTAATGAACATTTTTATTGGATTAAAGAAAAAATATTAATGAAATAAATTCATTAGAACTATGAACGAAAATTCTTTCAGTGTACCACGGCTGTTTCGCGTCTATCACGGCGATCATTCATTACTGACTGTCTGTCTGTCTGTCTATATGTATTCATACCGATCATACTGATTCCACTTTATCACTGTGATTAATATTTGACTGCAAAGTTCGAAGGTCGATTAAAAAAAAAGGTCGAACTAACATAAACAAACGCCGCGATACGGGTCTTCTAATTTAGCCTCTTGAATTTGTTTCACAGTGTAATTTAAAGTAAATTAAAAATATATAATTTCCGACAAAAATTTTGTTTGTTTATTCTTGTTCAGCAATTACTAATGCGGAAAACTTAGAAGGCGCAAATAACTGCCCAACACTGCATTGCCGGGGAAAAAAAAATGTACAATTTCCCAATTTTTTTGGCTGATGATTCCTTTACGAAAAATACCCATAATACATATATATACTAAAAATTATAGAAATATATTAATTCAGGTCCAAAAATAGATCTTTCAAATAGACATTTGAAAAGTCTATTTTTGGACCTGAATTAATACATTTCCATTGGCTCTTAAAGCAAATAAATAATTAAGTTCATATTTGAATTATAGAAATATGTAAAATGTAGGTTTCATAAAAACATGAACAAAAAAAATTTTAAAAAATTTTGGGCGCCACAAATTTGTGAAAAAAAAAAATGCCCAAAGAAAAGGTTTTGGACTATTCGACATTTATTGGAATATGGATAATTTATCATTGTGTACAATCACCCAAAAATTCAAAAACTTTTTCTTTTTGGGCGATTATTCGTACAGCCGTTTTTCACTTTGTTTTCGTTTGATTTGCGCTTCTGGCCAACACTGATAATTTAATTCCCTTCATTTCGAAATCGCTGATTTACTTGCAGAATATTTTAGTTCTATTCCACGCTAAAGAATTAATTTCTAATTATTTAATTAAAAGAACCTCCATAAATGTTTTAAAAAAAAACAAAGATGATTCAAATAAAAATCGTTGCTGAACAAAAAAGGCAACTTTCCCAAAAAGAAATTCTATTTCTTCCCCCGCAAGCATTAGAAAAGTATAAACAAATACTTTATTTCATTTTTAGTCCAAACAAGAACACAAATCGACATCCAAATACTATTTACATACATACATATGTATGTATGCAGGTACATACATACTCACAAACACAGCAAAGTCTGTAGTCAAGTCCGTAGGCAGGCAGGCAGGCAGTATTAATAGTTGTTACCCAAAAACGACAAACGAATGGGCTCATTTAACCATATGGTCAATGAAGCTTAACAAAACTGTGTATCATTTGTACATAAAACATTCGTTTTTGTTGTAATCTTTGCTGGCATGCAGACTAATAAATAGTAACTTAAATTAATGAAAAATACAATTTGAAAAAACAGGTGCCGAGATGCACTTGCGTCAGCAGTAAATTTTTTAATACCTGCATGCATAGACACATACATACATGTGTATATATGTATGTATATATATGCAAAGAAAGCTAAGAGTATGTTCAGCAAAAGCAATACCAACAACATCAGCCAACATTAACCGGATTCGGTATCCAGTAACCACAACAAAACCAAGAAAACCACCGAAACCAACCAGCCAGCCAGCCAGCCAACAAACCAACCCACACATGTTTTTCCCTCATGTTGTTGTTGTTGTTGCCGTTGCTTTTATTGAAATAATTATTACAAGTGTGTGCTGTTACTATTCTCATTGAGGAGCAGAAATAAAACATTAAAGGAGTAGAAAAAAAATAAATGAGAAACAAATAAGAAAATCACAACAAATTGTATAAAATACTTGAAACTCTTTCTTCAAAGGTATTTTGTTAACATGTTCATGTACAGGCATGTACATATGTATGTATATATAAATGTATAGATATTCATACGCATATGTTAATAAAGTATGTACATATTTATGTACAACATATACAGGTTGTGTAAATTGAGGAAAAGGGTAATGAAATGTACGAATTCAATGCAAAAGAATGTCATGTAAAACTTCAACTTCTTCCAGAGACGGAAAATTGCTAACGCTAAATCAAATTCATTCATTCGGTAAATGAAAGGGCTTCATTGAATTTTCTTCACTGCATGCATGAAAAATTGCATTTCTACAATGAAAAATATCATTCATGAAACGAACTTTTTCCTCTTCAGCCTCTTTTTCACTTTATTGAGTTCATTGCATTCAGTAAAAAGTTTAGATTAGTATAATGAAATTTCATATTTCGCAAATTTTGAGACCTACATACATATGAACCTAAATTGTACAAGAATGAATTATTTCTTGGCAGCGAATGAATACAAACAGCTGATGACAAAATCTCAATGATTTCTTATTAGAAAACGATATTTTATTGAAACAGAAATAACGGAATGAAGAACTAAGCGACAATTAAAAAACATTTAACCAAAGGCTATATATGCATATGATCAACCACACTATACAAGTCAACATCTGATTGGTATGTTTTTCACTTCTTGTTTTAGATCAAAATGTCATTCGCTGCGTTTTTCTTGTATTTTATTTTTTCATTGCTTAACTTTCTGTTCATGCATGGCGACTTTTTCAGTGTGTATGCATTCAGTTGCTTTTACTTTACACAGGTACTTTGCGTTTGGTAATTAAATTGTAGTATTGCTATTTTTTGGAAATAAAACTGTAGTAAAATTTAGCGTTTGAATGAAATATGAATGATGTGTGAAAGAAATAGTTTTTAGCACTTATTTTCTAACACAAATTAAAAATGTATTTGGAAAAAAGTATTTTGAGAGCACAAGTATTTGAAATACAAAATACAAAACACTCGAGCGCTTAGCATTTAAAATACTAAATACATTCATAGAACGTATTTAAAATACAAATATGTATTTCATTTCATATGCCCAGCCCTGATTATAACCCATTTATATAACTCTCAACCAGGCTAAGTTCAAGCTCTACATGATTCCCTATGCTGTTATTAATTAAGGAAACACATTTTTATTCCATGATTTTTTAATTTTGTCATAAAGTAATTGGTTGATTTAGTACTAAACTAAAAAAAAAAAAATGATCTGCTGTTCTCCAATAGCTTGCTATTTTGTTACTTAAAATTCTTGCGATGCTTGAATTGGTAGAGTTGCTGACTTAAGAAACGTGAGGTGCAATGTAATAAAACCAAATATTTAATCACCTGTTTTCCATCCCTGAGTATTTACAGAGAATTTTCACGGAGAACAGCAAAAAAAATAATAACAGAGAGAATTTTATCAAAAAGAGACTTCATAAGGAGTCACAAAAATATTTTACAGCAGGAAAATTAATCAAAAGATACAAAAATTAAAATATTTGCTCTTCAAACGAACTCGCAAGGTGACACCCTTCTCAAAGTTAAAACATTTACACCTTAAGAAGGAAAATGTTTTTCTTTTATTTATGAATTGAAACAAAAAGAAAATAAATAGTTTAAGATAAATCCAACTTACCTTTTCTTTGGCACGTCCAGCGTGTTTTTGTACAGATTTCGCTAACATGATTCCTTTATTTTCGGCCATTAACTATTTGACACAGTTTTATTAATAAATTAATAGGGTTTTGATTTTCCGTTTATTTTTAGCACTTTTCGTTTGAAATTTTTCTCACAAAAATTTTTATTTTTTTTCCTTTTTATTTTAATCTTTAACTAAATGCACAATTATTCTTAATTCTTCTTTTTTAAGAAAAATACAATATGTATATGTGTGTGTATGTGTGCGGGTACTTTTATAAAAATTTTGCACTTGCTTTAAAAATTATTTTTCGTAAAAAATGTTTTTCTTTCAACTATACTTTGGCACTTAAAATAGCAACAACAAAAATGAAAAGACTGCGAAGTGCCACTAGAGACTCTATTTGCTATAGGCCCCCAAAAAACACTGAAAACTGCTGAACTGAACTGGTCGGTCGTTGGGTTCGTTTGACTCTGTGTGTATAAAAATGTTAGACGTTCAAAAAAATATTATTGTAGAAATAGCAAAAAGAAACACAAAAATAAAATAGCAACAACAAAAGATACTTTGTCAAGTAAAGCAAGAGAATATATTTTATAGCAATGTTAGTTAACTGGCTGGCTGTATGACTGACAAACAAACTGACTGAGCGACAAATACGCGAACTGAATTTTGCGATGCTATTGAATAAAACAAGACAAGCGAACAACGAGATGTGTTACGTTTAACGGCTCCAACTCAACTCAGCATGCTACACTACGCGTTATAATAAAATAGTCCCCAACAAATAGAAACCGCACACTGAAATCCAAAAACAAATTTATTTACACACAATCATGTTAATGTGTTTGGGTGGATGTGTGTTCGTGTGCATGTTATTTATAATGAAAAGCTCTCTGTGGCTCGCTCTCTCTCCACGTTCGTTGAAATAATAGAATTCTGTTTATTAAGCCAAGAAGCTGACGTCTTACCGTTATACCACTTCGCTCACAACCAACTTAATGCTGTTAACAGTTTAAGTTGATAAACGAACAGAGTTTTTTTTTTTTTTTTTTTGGTAAAAATGTGGTTGATCATTGACAAATCAAAATGCTCTTTTATTGAACTGAGTGAAATTTAAATATGTGCTCTTCTCTTTTTTGCCTTAAACTAAAGCAAATTTTGGCATTAATTTCTTTCCATTGAGTTTCAACTAATTTTACACCTGGTAACACGAGTGCATGAATATCGATCGACCAGCGATGCCAAAATGAAGATTTTACTTTAATTTTCAGGATTTTTTGTTTTTACCAAAATAAAGTTTTAAGATTTTTTTTCGAAACACACCAGCCCTTTCTTTGGAAAGATCTATAAACATAAATGTTTATAAAATGTGCGCCTTCATACCAACTAGTCCAGGGTAGCGCGGGCGAAGTAAAATGTATGACTGACTCTCATCAATTTGTCTTCGCCAATATTTTTTTTTTTTTTTTTTTTTGAACACGCAAATATTCTATCCCCCCTTCTAATGCCAAAAAAAAAAAAAAACTTCAAGTTTGCTTTAATTTAAGTTTAAACCAGTAAATCAGTGAATACTTAAGCCACATTTAAACGAAAAAAAAAAACGTATGGCCAATTTTTGACTTGATATTTAAATGTGAAATTGGTTGTTTCATTTCAATTTAAGATGTATTTAAATGCATTGTCAGTTTTTCAGTGGTGAATAACGGCCTAATTCATAAACACATTATAAGAGTGTTATAACCAACTTATAAGCAAAAATCGAGAAAAGTGTATTCATAATCCACTTATAGCTTATTATGCTGCTTATAATCATTTAATAAATTGGATATTTTTATTGTGGCCTCTACCCAACTATAAGCGTTTAATAGTGAAAATTGTTGAATTGATGATTTTTTTATTTTAACAATATTTACCAATTTTTTGCTTCTTGAATGTGTATATGATTGCATTTCATTGTTTCTTACACCAAATTATCATTACACATTAAACTATGAAATTCGAAAATATGTACATACATACTTACTTTAAATTCTACTGTTGATGTGGTGTAAGAATCACTAATATACAGCCATAAAGACACTTTAACCCTGCAAAAATCATCTTATTTTTTTATCAAACAAAATTTTCTTTAGTTTTCATATAAATTACAAATGTTTGACGAATTATATCGATACAATACACAAAGAAATACAGACGTACATACATATGTATAGTACTATCTCTTTTGCAAATTTGAATTGACATGTACATATGTATGCATGCATACACATACATATCTACGCAGAAACAACAGTAGCGATCCTGCCTGTATTTACAATGTATACACACGCATTGGCCTCTAATTAACTATAAGCGTTTGATAAAGAGACATTCGTTGAGTTGATGAAGAGTTACGAAGAAAGAATTCATCAATAAAATAATTTTAATAAAAGATATTTGCGAATTAAATAATATTTACTACTTTTCATTATGTTTTCATGAAAAATATTTGCAAATAATTATAGTGCTGCACAAACAAATGCTAGAGAGTAAGTAGTCGACTACTTTTGGTAACAGACGTTAAACAAATGTGTTTAGAAATAATTTTTTTTACAATTCAAAGCCTTGTATACATATTTTTCGCAATAAAAATAGGTAACTCAATAAATTATTTCATATTCGAACAAAATTATGTCATATAAGTAAATAATATTTTGCATTTTTCGAAGCTACGCAAATAAACCGTTTCTTACATACATCTCATATATGCAGCACTAGGCACAAAATGAGAGCGAACATTGCATGGTATTGCCAACAATAAAGTACAAAAGTAACAAAAGAGTTTATTAGTTATTTCACGCATATAATGTGTTTATGAATTGAATTTCTTATGTGTTGCTTATAACACTGCTAGTGTATGATAACTATTACCAGCTTATAAGCTGAAATAAGAAATTTTTATGAATTAGGGGGTAAGTGTTCGCATTTAATTACATCAAAAGTATGGTAGCAGCTTTTCATTTCCAAATTTTATGGAAGTCTTTCCATACAACAGCTGTTTTTCATTGAAGGAAAAAAATTATTTTTAATGAAAATAATTCATTTATTACCAGCTATGAAAAGTTTTCTTAAATAAAGCCGTTTATTATATTATAACCGTCTAATTCATAAAAATTATAACAGGTTTATAAAGCTCTTATTTGAAAGATTTTCCATACAAATATGTCAAATAACAGTCTTATAAGCCTGTAATAATTTTTATGAATTAGGGGGTTAGTGTTTCATGTCATGCTATTGTTTTTCGCAAATTAATTTGGGGATTGGAGATTATTTTAGAGATGCTGCTTGAGGCAAAATCTCATGCATGCGTCTGTGTGTGTGCTTTGTTTACTTTTTTAAACACATCAGCAACAAGAAACCACGATAAGTGGTAGATAATCTGTCTTTTCAGTATAAAATATTGTTATGACTGTTAGAAATCTTGATGTTTTTGTAACCTCTCGGTTAATTTCAGTTCAATTATGAAATGCTCAAAAGTATGCCTCCCAAATGCAGTACAGTGTAATTTAAATAACTGGTGTATTGCCGCCACACAGACGAAACCGGACCAATATAAAAGTCGATAATACTGGAATTACATAGGTGTTGTAGATGGTTCTAGACTTGGAAATTTCTGGAAGCTAAATTGTAACCCTCATTCGAGTATGAGAGCAGTATTTTCTAAGGCGTTATTACAGTCAACAAAATGCTTATAAAGTCATCTGGTCTGGTTTTTACAGCCGTGGTGTAACATTGTTGAAAACGTTGAAGTAAAGTGATTTTAACAGTTTTGAATAATTAATAAAGGTTGAAGTGTAAAGTGCTGTAAATAAAAGAGCTGAATGTGTTTTATTTTCGTTTGCAATTCGAGAATCCGCAAAACCGTTTTTATTAATGGTTAAAAACATAACAATATGTTTAAACTAGCAATTCTGTAAGACAATGAAGATTTAAACCATAGATGCCCCGTAGTGGCTGATATCAGCAAATTAAACTCACACGTATTATTACGCTCTTTTGTTTGATCGTCAATCAACCAATAGGAAATCACCATGTTGAGTGGGAGAAACAAACTACACTTGCAGAAATACTGTGTCTTATTATTGCGATATATTAATGATGTCAGCCGAAAAGTATTTTATGTTACAAAGTGCTTTTGATGACATGCAATGTCTTATTTGTCATAAGATATTTAAAAAAACTAAGAAACATAATTTAAAAAAAAGCATTTTGAAGCTGTTCACAAAGACATGAATAAAATGAATAACAAATTTTTTTCTTCCAGTGTTATTTCGTCCCTCTCACCAATACTACTACCGTGGGCATCTTTAAATTTTAAACTAACATTGATCGGAGAAAATCACTTCGAAAGTGAGAGTGAGAGGGAGAGAGAGAGGGAGAGAGAGAGAGAGTGTGTGTTAGTGTCAAAATGTGAGTGTATTGCAAATTGGCTATCATTGACACTCCTCTCTCTTCTCGTATTGACCACTAGATTTCATTCAATGTTGCCTTTCCATCTGTCTGGCAATACAACGTTCAACTCATACAGCTGATTACAAATTAATTTACATTCCTCATATCATTTTGTGAAATAAAATTGACTATCAATTTGTGTGCACCCTGGGCCAATGCTGTCAATTCAATTGAGTGTGACAAACAGTTTGTGTTATTAATTTAAATCAAGAAACTTGAACGTGTCGCTGCTGGGTAGAACAGATTTTTAACTCCCAGTGATTTTTGGTCATTAGTATGCATGGCCACACATGCGTATACGTAATCAAAAATTTTTTACCACATAACATTCATACGCCGCCCACATAATGTTTCGTAAGCCTTTAATGCTTCCTTAATCCTTCCTTTAATGCTGCCTTTTTACACTGACGTACGTACATCTTACATCTTTCATCAATTTGCAAAGATGTTACATCTTCCCATATGCATTATACAGGCCGAAAATTCTGCATCTTTCTTTTGCTTCTTAAGCCCTTTTTACACTTTATATATTTTGCAGTGATGTTCGATTAATCGAAATAAACAAAAAAAGAATAAATAGTAAAAATGTTATAGAAGCTCGGCAACAATTACAAAAACATCCTTAGCATTACATACTTCAAAGATCGAGCAGCAAACATAAAAAGAGTTTTTTTTGTCATTGTTATAGAAAGCCAACACTACTAAAGCTAAAGTTTGTTACAAGTTAGCTGGCTGTGAGAATTTTTTGAAACTAAAACGTGGAATTTATAAGTAAAAAAAACCAAATAATAAATCTATAAAAAGAAGAGAAAATTCAAAAAAATTTCAAAGCAGGAAGAGAACCATTTATAAGTAAATGAAACAAAATAAATGATCATTTTCTAAAAAAAAAAACAACAGGACACCGAGTCACATTTTGCACCATTGCCAAGAAGAATTGGCGTTTTGCTGCAGCACAACACCTTAAATGCCGTGAAATTAATGGCTTTAAAAACGAATATTCAAAAAAAAAAAAAAACAAAAAATACAGTTGAAGAAAGCTCGGGAGCACAGATCACGATGAACTGAATATAACAACAGGTGCTGCAGTTAAAATCAACAAAAACTCCACTGCAAAAGAATATTTTGTTGAAGCTAAAAAATACTAATCGATTAAAAAATATTCGAATTTATGCTACGATTATTCGATTAACTAAACCGTGTAAAAAATATTGACACAAGTAGGGATCACCTAAAGACTGAGTTGTAGACCCTTTATTCTTTATGCCTTACATGACTGATTTTTTGTACGTTACTTCATGATTTTGACTACGAAGCATTTCTGTCTGTTAGAAATTCGCGGATTTTTCAACCTATAAGACGACATACTATCTTTGAGAACTCCTTCCGGGTTACTAAAGTTTGGAATTGCTTACCATGCACTCTGAGAGACTTTAACTTCATTCACGCCCAGCACATTTAAGAAAAGCTTGTAGAATATGCCTCTGTAAATAATATTTGATGTAAGGCGTAATACATTTGTCGTGTAGGTCTTCAAAGTAGTGGTTATTAAATATAAAATATAGAAATGTATTTATTGATTACTATATTTTTATCTGTATATTTGTTGTTGCCTGCATGTTTATAGATGAATTATGATGTCAACTGATGGCTCTATGAGCTCAGTTGGGTTTTTTTTATGAATAAATAAATGAAATGAATTTGCGCCAATTAAGAATTATGCAAATACGTATGTAGAATGAAAAACGGTTGCTCGAAAATTGACTTTGGCTTTCTGCTGCCGTTCACTAGTACCCACATATGTACATATGTATGTATTTGCAAAAATGTTTTCGTCATTTTTTAATATTCAACAATACAGTATGTACAGAATTTTAAGGCAGTTATCACCCAAAAAACTTTAACACAATTGATAACGTAAAAATAGAGTTTAAAAACAATCATCCCAAAAAATGGCCCTTAAAATGAAGTTTAAACTTAATTTAATACTTCAACGTCAAAAAATGTGCAAAATATAATTTTTTAATTTTAAAATTAAAACCATTTCTTTAAATTTGGAAATGTTAAGTCCAGTCGTACAGCCAACATTGTTCTCATTAATTGATGATTTTCTTTCAAACAACCTTCACTTCACGAGATTTCAACTGTTAATATACACATGCATACATACGTACAAGCATACATATGAACACACACACATATGTTTAAAGATCTTACGGACGGCTGCTTTGCGAGTTTCAAAACTAATCACTTTTCCTTTCATACAAGTCTGCTGTTAAATACATACATACTTAGCGGGACCAATTGTTAATATTGATAAATTTGTTAACAAATTCAATTATTTTTTTTCCCACCATTTCATACAAAATTCTAATTTGCAAGTGGCAAAACACAAATTAAATCGTCTTAAAAAAACACAAGCACATACATGAAACAATCAGTGTTGTACACATTTCCCCAAACCTCAAGTTTTATTCTATAATTTTTGTTTAAAATCTAATTATTTAAATTTTATTTTTTTGGTCTTCACTTTTACGCACTATCATTAATTTGTTTTCTTTTTGACTGCAGGAATTTGTTTTGACAACTCCATTTGTTTTGTTCCATTCACTTCATTTCCAAAGACGCGAGCGTACCAATGTTGCCAGAATACAAAAAAACAAGGTGGAACTAAGTAGCCAGACAGAAGTGCTGCCACCAAATGTGGACGCGTTTATTCGAAAATGTAGCTCGAAAACAACGGAAAACGAGCGAAACAATACCATAAGTATTTTTTAATAATATTTTTGAACTTCAATATATCTCTATTTAGTACAGTCCTTAGACTAAACAACAATATATAAATTGTTTTATTTTTTCAACGCAAGACAAGGAAAGTATCAGTGTAAACATAAAAATATAACAAACTAAAAAGCAGAAAACGACCATTTAGAATAAATCATTATACAACTAATAGAGCTGCCTCATCAGCTGAACCGGATATCATCTGACTAATTAAAGCTATCAAGATGAAAGGCAGCCAAAACGATATAGCAAATTACCGTAAGATCTGTTTATCTCTATTCTGTAAATGTGGAAGTCGAGTCCTTTTGACAGTTTTCAGAAATTTTACAAAAACAAAATGCATGTTATGTTTATGGAAGTTGTTCTTATTGTAGGGAAAAGGTTACCTTGTAAGTTGTAACATGGGAGTAAACATGATACAATTAACAAGGTAGCCTCGTCAGCTAAACCGTTAATCAACTGACTACTTTAGCTTGTCAAGAGATTGCAG
This sequence comes from Sturmia bella, assembly GCA_963662145.1. Taxonomy (NCBI): domain Eukaryota; kingdom Metazoa; phylum Arthropoda; class Insecta; order Diptera; family Tachinidae; genus Sturmia; species Sturmia bella. The sequence goes on along the minus strand of OY759172.1, from coordinate 14,990,566 downwards.
AGATGAAAGGCAGCCGAAACGAGATAGCTAATCCGCGTAAGCTCAGTGCATCTCTCTTCTGTAAATGTAGAAATGGCGTCTTTTTGACAGTTTGCATAAGTTGTACAAAAACAAAATGCATGTTATTTTTATTGAAGTTGTTCTTATTGTAGCGAAAAGGCTACCTTGTTAGTTGTATCATGGGAGTAAATGTATTACATTGTTGCCAGCCCTGTGTTCACAGCCCGCCACAACGGAATTGGAACAATTGACATTTAAAATACTAAACAGCTGGAGTGTCAAATTCATGCATCTAAAATTAACTTGCCGAAACTGCTGTTTCTGTCCATTTACGTAAAAGCATAAAATTAACAATGTTAAAGCGAAGAGCCAATAGTCCGTTAATGAAATCTACCTTTTTTACTTCACCTACCGGAAAGACATTTGTTCTGGTTTTAGCAGGAAGTACAACAGCAGGACTCTTTTTGGTCAATTATATTCCGCACACGCTGGGCTTAGATGGCTACAGATCATTTATGCAGTGCATTCGTGACGGCCATCCAATGCCGGTGGCGCCCAAAGTAATCGAAAGACTGAATAAGGCAGCAAGTCTTGTGGGCTTTGATGACACTGAAAAGGGTCTGTTGAAGCCATTTTCCGTTTTTGGATTCGATTTGTTTTCAGCTGGTTCAACTAAAACCAAAGATGGTGCTATTATTGGTATACCATCCACCTACGCAATCGACAACGTTGAAGATCTTAAAAAGGAAGCAATTTGCTATCAAGACACTAAAATAACTTGGGACTCAACTTCTGGCAAATTATTAGAGAAGGCACTTGTTTTGACTGAGGAGGAACAAATATTTGGGTTTTGTAAGACTTTACTTCAAATTCAGAGCCACTACTGTTTGATGAACTCCATTTTTCCTTCAATTTCGTTCTTGATGGTCTACACCGTGGGAAACTATTTGAATAATAGTTTAAATTTGTTAGCACGACATTTCAGCGTAAGATTTTGTATGTACTCTATTCTGGGTCTCTTTGGATTTGGAACGTGGAGTTTTATGAAAGACTACAGTCAGGTGTCAAGAGACGCTGAAATAGACGTTAAGCTATCTTCAATATCTCCTAAATTAATAGAAGCCGGTATTGGTTATTATAATAAACAATTAAACAAGAACATAGCACTGCGAGAAATCGCCAAGGACAACGTATTTACAGTAACGGGAAATCATAATTACTTTTTGCGGCAAAAGTCTCTGCCCCTTACCGTACGAAAGTCTTATTTCGAGGAAAAGTATACAGAATATTTAAAAACTGCAAATTAAGAGCGTAAATAAAGTTGAAAAAAATGTATAAACGTGTACGTTAGTTTCAATTACCAAAGGATTTTCGAATGAAATTCTTAGTAAACCAATCTAATTATTTTAATTTTATTTAGTGATTTTAAAATTTCTCTTCAGAATGAGAATGCGTTAAGATTTGGAAAATACTTTTTCACACGTGTGCTTAAGAGTTTGAGGAAAGAAAATATTATGATAACTGGACGTATGTGCCTTTATTAGAGTTTCAACATTAAAAAATAATAAAACAATTCTTCACTTTACTTTGTCAAAATAAATATGCCGGCCGACCGACTGTGAATAATTAAATTCTGTTTTGAATTTTTTTCAACTTTTTCATTCTATTTTTTTTTTTTTGTCAGTTATAAAATTAATACACATTTTATTGTATTTACATCCCTGTTTATCTTCAATGGCACAGCGATTATTGAGCTAATAAAACACCGCTAGCAATTAATTTATTTTCGATATTTTTTTTTATTTCATTTTAAATATTTTTACACTTTTTCTTAAAACAGAACTTAACGTTTCTTTATATAATTATATTTGTTTTTGAAGTTTTCATATTCAAATAGATTATAAAACTGTATCAATATATCTAAAAAAAAATAAAGCCCAATCAAAAAGAAAATATGTATGTATTTGTTCAAATAAGGCATATGTATAACAAAATAAACCAGACAATTATTGAACAATTGAAATCATAAACAACACATATCTTGAATTATTGGCAATTTGAATTAATTTGTAATTAACTTTTCAATACTTATACTCATTTAAAAAATACATATTTTACAACAACAATATATAATTCGTAAATTTTCTAAAATTATTTATTTTGTATTTTTTGCGGTTATATAATTATTGTATGCATTAAGTAAATTACAGGACACATATAAAAACAAAATTTAAAACTGAATTGCAATACAAAAATCAGCGCAAATTTACAGGTTTTTTTTTAAATCAAATGTTTGGCTTTCAGTGAGAAAAACCCAAATAAATAATATTCGTACAAAACTATACAATTTAAATGTAATATAAATTATATAAAAAGTTTTGTTTTTATTTTGGTTCGAACAATTTACAGTGAATAAATTAAGTTTAAGTATTATATTATTAATTCAGGTCCAAAAATGAACCCTTTTTACAAAATGTTTGCTGTCTTTTTCAGCTGTCCAAAATTTTTAAAGAAGGTTAATTTTTGGACCTGAATTAATACATTTCAATTGGCTCATAAAGCAAATAAATAATTAAGTTCATGTTTTAAGTATTACGATTATTTTAAAATAGAGTTGCCAAGGCTACTGCAAACACAAATGTATAGGGCAGCATTCGAAAATAATTTTTATTGCTAAACTTTTATTATTTAATTTAATAATACTTCATTTGTGTTCTTTATTCATATTTGCTGTCAAAATGTTTCAAATATTTTCTAATGTACAAAATAATTTAAAATTCACAATTATTATTCTACTGCAATCCTGAAATGTGTATGTGCCGTGGAGTAGGCAACCGTGTTTACTACCTTGTCACACTTTACTTTCAGTGAAAGTCAAATAAAATTACTTTCACGAAAATTTTGCTGAAGGCTGAGTTGAAAGTTAGAAAATTGTTAATGTGTTAGTAAAAAAGTGTGAGTGTATTGAAACTTTCAGGCATTTACTTTCCCGTGTAAATGCTACATAAAAATTAAATTCTGGATTGTATTTAATGCCGTGCAATGCCAACTACGAAGACATTTCCATATGAATATGATTTTTGCAACATTTCACTTACTTCTTTGGTCCATTTACAAAATTTATGCTTAACGAAATTAGGGGAAAATTTGTGTTGGCTTATTAAAAACTAAAATCAAATCGAAGCACATAGACGAGTCGTGTAAACTGTGTGATTCATAAATATAGTTGAGAGAGCGAAGCGGGTGATTCAACTTGTGAGAGAAACATTTTATAAGATTTTCTCCGCGGAAACCTCAAGGAAAGTGCATTGAAATTGGGCCTAAATGAAAGGTCATTCCATTTTCAACAAGACAATAATCCCAAGCACACAACGTACTTGGTTAAAGAATGACAAGCAATTACATATACCCCCCTAAATCTCCAAACCTGAGCCCCATTGAGCATAGATGGGAATTATTTATTTATTCTTTTTTTTTGTTGTACTTAAACTTTATTGGTTCACTGTATGTTCCATAAAACTCCATATTCATTTCAGTAAAGAAAAATATGTATTTACATGCAAGAAAATATTTTTTTTATGTGTTGTTGTAAACAAAAACAAAATTGTTCTCTTTGCCACTTTTGCAACGGAGGAAAGAAAGAAAAACTCTGAAATGAATATCTTTAAAAATGAAGTTTTACAAAAATCGTCATTTTGTTTTTTTTTTTATATATAAAACAAAATTAAGAGCGACATTAAAATGTTTTAACAAAAACAATTCTATCAAGTTCTATTTTAATTATTTTTATTTATGTATGTTTAATCCTAAGCAAGTAATAACAATTTTTCTATATAAAAAGTTCGACTTAATTTATGGGTTTTAATTACAAGTGGTTTAAGTTCATTTGTTGTAAATTTAACAAAAGTCCAGCTAAATCATATTTTCAACTTCATAAATTAAGGTTAAGGATAAAATTGTAAAAGAAAGAAGAAGAAAAAAAAATAAAATTAAACAAAAAGAGCAGATATAAAAATAAATATTAGCAAACTCTAACACCGGTATTCATAAAAAATAAAACGTTGCTCAAACACATTTTAAAAAAAAATTTTATATGAAAAATTTGTCGTAAAATGTGTTTCAACAATGTTTTATTTTTTATGAATACTGGGGTAAGAGTTTAAGTATAAATCTTATAATGATCCCGGACTCTTGAATAGCCGTTGGCTTTAAAATTATATTCAGTTTTGGCTTAGATATTTTGAAGAGGCCTCTTGTACAAGTAATAATAATTTTAGGAAAAAAAATTTCACATTTTTTGCACAGAATTCTCTTTAAGGAAGTTTGAGTAGTTCTCAAATTAGAGCCGGTGCACATTTTTGATTTCTTGTATAAGTACTTAATTTCGATTTAAGCTACATAGTATATGTATATACACAATACAATTTCCAAACTAAAAAATCACATTAACCCTAAATTAACAACAAATAAAATTTAACTAATATAAAATTGATTTCTTTTATTACAATTACATTGAAAGCAAAAACAATATTCAATATTTTGTTTTTGCTTTCAATGTAATTGTGCGAAGGAACGACAACGTTCGCAGGTGAGAAATAGGCCCATAATGATTATTATTATTATTATTATTATTTTTTTTTTTTTTTGCTAAGCACAGGGAGCTTGAAGAAAAGAAAAGGTCGAGGGGGAAAAACCTTCAATGCGAAATATGATTTGTATGGGGGAAAAAAAAACATTCGAATATGGTAAAAAGAAATGTAGTTGAATTTGAAAATTTCAATTATCTTCCCTTTTAGTCAACTGTTCCAAAATAAAAGGAAAATCAAGTGCTATGGTAAGCAAGTGTGGCAACACTGGTGTTTAAATAGCAGGATTTCTAACTCATATGTATGTCTTACACTGCAGTTACACGATCAAATTTTGCTATCAAGTTTTTTTTTTCACATACTGCTTGTCAAAATTCAATAAAATTGATAGCTGTGCCGTAGGCTGCACGCAATTTCATAACCAATCGTTTTCAAGATGCTGTCAAGAAGAAAATTAAAAATAGCTGCTTCATTAAAAGTACTATCAGAAATAAAGAAAATAAAAGAAGAAGAAAAAAACCAGAGGGCAGACAGGAAATACTGGGTGAAGCCCTTATTAGTAAGAAGGTTGGTAAATATTTAAAAATTACATATAATGAATGTAGATATGCTCTATAAATCGCAGCACATCATTATATTTGTTGGTTTTGCACCAAGGCAGATTTACTAGGTACAAGCACTAGCAGAAGATAAAAAAAATACACGAGAGTTGTTGGTAGAAAAATAACTGCATACTGTCAAATTCTTCTCTCATTTGTTTTGTTAAACTGGTTTGTGAGTGTTTGTACACACTAGAAATTACACAAATTTCATAAAATAAGTTTATTTAAACCACTTAAAAATTATTACTTTACTTTTTTATGGAATAAAAGAAGCAAAATCACTGGCTTATTTTACTTTTTCTTCAATAGTACCTGCAAAATCACTTGCACATTTCTTAGAAATCAGAGCACGTTAAACGGCTTGTAAACTTTTGACGGTAAGCGGTTAGTAAACAATGAGCAGCTGGCTTAGTGATTTTACCTGTTTAATCTGCCTTGGTTTTGCACGTAAACATTTTTATTTCTATTTTTAAGCTTGAATCTGTTTAATTTTTATATCACTTTTAATTGCAACTTTCAAGCAAATTAAAAAATTATTTGCAGACAGAACGAAAAAAAAAATGGTTGTCAGCTGTTTTCTTGATTGTGACTTGTGATGCTCTCTATGGAAAGCAAAAATTGTCATCAAGTTTGCATCAATTTTCAAAATTGTGAGTGTATTAGTAAAAAAAAAAGTGTGAATGCATTAAAACTTGAAAGGCAAAACTTGATCGTGTAACCACCAAGTTAAGCAATGAATATCTGAAGCAACCACCACACGATGTGTTTTTACATGTGTTTTTTTTTTAAGTCTTCAATTCACATATTTTCTTTTATGTCTATCAAAATCAGCCCAATCATGAATATTCTCAAGGAATTTTATTCCTAAGGAAATACGTTTCTCGAGAAAAAATTCCTCCAATCATAAATTACCTGAGAAACAAAAAAATAAAAGTTGGTAATATAGAAATTTTTTATAGGATAAAACAAAAAACATATGTTTTTAAAATATCTATTTTTGCCTCCGCCGACTATTTTGCTCCTTCGATGTGGCTAAAACAGGGAAGGTTAAAAAAAAATTTCCTAAGGAATTTATCAACATAATAAGAGGAATGGGAAAAGAGAAAAAACTCTCACGGAATTATCATTCATGATTGGGCTGAATGTTTCAATTTACATATGTAACTGGGCGGGTCTACACGACAACTAAACTTGGATATATGCATGATACAATTAACAAGGTAGCCTTTTCGCTACAATAAGAACAACTTCAATAAAAATAACATGCATTTTGTTTTTGTACAACTTGTGCAAACTGTCAAAAAGACTCCACTTCTACATTTACAGAAGAGAGATGCACTGAGCTTACGCGGATTAGCTATCTCGTTTTGGCTGCCTTTCATCTCCGCATTATCTTGACAACCTAAAGTAGTCAGATGATTAACGGTTTAGCTGACGAGGCTACCTTGTTAATTGTATCATGGATATATGTATGTAATTTTATGTTCACAGTTGTCAAACTCTATTGCCAATACCTTATGGTCACGGACCGTGCACCGCAAAATATATCGCAAAATAATTATTCAAGCTTTTTTTCCCGGAAATTATTAATTATGTTGAACATTAACCTGAAAATTTTGTTGGTAATTCCTGAGAATTTAAACTATTTGTGCTAGAAAAATTTAAATAAGTGTTGTTATTAAATAAATAGCAGTAATCGTATAGAATTATGTTTCGTTCACGCCATATCTTACAGATAATGGGTTTCTGTTTATTAAACATAACGATTACTTTAGCTGTTGAATATTTATTTCTAACAAGCGGCACGACTTCCGCCTACATAAAACTGCTCATATGCCGTCGATGAGGATTTTACCATGGCGTGCACTATTTTTCATTATACACCTAAGTCTGTTTTTACACGGTCTTTTTGTACACGGTTTGAAAATTAAATATTTTTAATTTTTTTACACGATATACATAATTCCATTTAGCACGATTTGAAATTTTATGTACTTAAATTTTTTTTGTCAAATTTAATTTTTGCGAAGTATGTTCATATCACAAAAAAGTATTTATGAAAGAAAAAAGTCTGAAACCATCGATAGTATCGATAGTTTGCGAGCAAAGATTTAAGTGAATTCCCCTTTAGCGCGTACAAACAATTTTTACTGGTCAAAGCAAATGTGAATAGCACTAATTTAGGGGAATTCCCTTTATGTGCATACAATAAAATTTAATGGTCAGAGCAATTGAAACGTGTTAATATTTTGTGAACTGTCAATGCAATAAGACGTGTTTGGTAAAGAAATTTTTTGCAGGCAAATTTGATTTTCCATTAAATTTAATTTTAACGCATTAAGATAAAAGGTAAGCCAAAAAATATTTTTTTCACTAATTTTAATAGGTTTTAGAGATTAGGAACAAATCACCCATTTTTGTATAAGATCAATGTCTTTTTTTACACGGTTTTTTTTTACACGGCTTCTTCTGGAACCAATCTACCGTGTAAAAACAGACTTAGGTGTATTTAAAGCGTGATAGTGTGAATGCAAAACGTAATTTACGTTAGATTTTTTGACAGTCGCCAAAAATGTATTTGGACTTTTGTCGCGTAAAGTGCAATGAAAGCATTAATATACAAGTGTATAATAGTCTGAACTGCCCTTTAATATGAATCAATTACATACGTACTAGTCTTTAAGAAGAATTAAATTTCTTGTTTTATCACTTACTAAAAATACTAGAAATTCAACAAGAGAAAGATTATTTTCACGAACTCTTCTAAATAGTACAACATTTTTTAAAACACAAAAAAAATTCTACCGTGTAAGTACACACACACATGCCAACAACGAATTTCGATTAGCCGAAACAATATGGCGATAATGCGAGCTTGTGAATTGAATGAATGTATTAAAAAAAAAAACTTTTTTTATTTTTCATTGCAAGCAGCCAAGTAAATTTGTACAAGAAACTAACATTTGCTATAGTATGTACATATGTATTTATTGCATGCAAAAGATAATGGCAGTTTTCGCAAAAGAAATGTTAAAGTTATTGACGGCATTATGGAAAGTAACTGAAACTCAGTTCGGTTGGCAAAAAAAAAGGCTGCAGCAGTTGCTGACGGCATTGCCATCGCGTTGACTGCTTTATCATTTCGTCAGTTCGTTTGCCGTCCATAATCGATGCATTCATTCATTGGTTTTGTTGAAATTAAACAATAAATACAAGAAATAAGAAATTGCGAACCTGTTTTTTCTTTTGTGTGGGCTATAACAACCATTTCCCAGTTTTTCGGGAAATTTCCCCACCAAGTTCTATTGTGTGGAATTTGTTGCTACTGTTACTTCTATTGTAGGCGTTGAAGTTGAGGACTGTGTGGTTGGTTGTACTGGCGAAGGTGGTGGTGTTTGTGGCAGTTGGGAAGAGTTGTGCGAGATATTGAACTGTTGGTCGGGTGTTGTTGGCGTATTGGGTTCAAAATCAAAGAAACTACTCAATGGGTTGTCATCAGAAGCTGGTGTGTCGACATTTTGTTCGGCACTTATTTCATAATAGGCCGGATTCGACTTGGTATGAGCTACATCCATTGTATGCACTGGCTCCTCAGTGATTTGTGGCCAATGCTGATAGAATTTCAAATCATATTCCACTTGCATGTATTTACGTTTGGAGGTGCGTAAATCACGATCCCGTCGCGCCTGGAATTTCTTGAAGAGCAAATATTCCACAACCAAAGTTTCAATGATAACATGAGCGATAAAACTACAGATGCCATAAACTAACATCCAATAGCGGAACGTCATTTGCGGCAAGATGAGTTGGAAGAATTCTGCCAACCAATCGGGTGGAATTAAAATGAGGTAGATAACAATACAGAGATTGGCGACCAGTGTCAGACAGAAGGGTAAATTCGACCAAATGGGCCGGCGGTAGGGAGCACCTTTGGAGAAAACAAACGCTAAAATAATGTATTGAAAACTGGATATGGCAAACATGGTGTAGTTTTCCCAGCACCCCAAGTGGTCTTCGCTGGTGTGCACAAACGGCACAAACCAGTCTTGTTGATGCAAATGATACCAGCCACATACCTGGAATGCTATAACAACCATCAAATGCAGCACTATAGAGGCCAAGGGTGTTAAGGCTATGAGCGATGACAAAGGCACTTGTTTGACAAGAGGCCCCTGAAATGATTCGGTTTTGCCAAAGAAAAATGCAAAAATGGATATCAAACCCAAATCTATGTACAAATATTGTTTGTCAGTCAAGTTCGATTCAATGGAATACAAAATCATAACTGATATAAATTGCACCATGGAATAGGCGGCCATGTATTTGAAAATGCCAAATGAGGTAACTAAAGCGGCACGCCCCTCTTTGATAACGTTTGGCACGGCCGCAATGGTGGGATTACGCGAGGTAAATGGCGAGGCTATAGAGGATTCTGTTTCGCTTAAAGAGATGCCGGCATGGGCCACTTTGAGAGCCCCACAATCATTGGCACCATCTCCGCACATGGCCACACAATAATCCAGGCTTTGTAATTCCACTATTAAGGCCTGCTTTTGCTCGGGCGACATGCGCGCATATATCACGCCACGAGCCAAAAAGTTCTTCATCAAATCGGGGAAATTATCTTTGACAATCTGCCAGGTTTTTCCCACCATGGCGAAGCGATAGTTGTCACGCCAGTTTTGATTTTGCACGGCTGCTGATGGCATGGTCTCTAGTTGTGGTGACACGCCCAATTCTATATCATTGTGAGTCCAGGTATTCATGGTTTCCACGCTGCCACAGCTTTTGCTGTTGGGCAGGGTTAACGAAGCTGCACTTGACAGGGAAGCCACATCGCCATTTAATCTGTGGTAGTTATTGTCGCCGACGCCATAAGTGAGTGTATCATTGGTATTGGAATTGGTTAAAGTACCATTTGTTTTGCCGTTTGTTAGGGCAGCAGAGGCACATGAAGCACTACCCAAGTCCAGGGTATAATAAAGTTCGTAACTATGTTCATGATCATGGCCATGGCCATGACTGTGGTGAGCATGACCATGGCCATGGCCATGTACATGACCCTCGTGGTTGGGAGGCGGCTCCGATTTTTGGCGTACATTCACTGTAACTACGGGCTGAGTGGAACTGACTATACCACAGTCCCTTGCTACACTTAAAGCAGTCAATATGTTATCACCCGTCACCATGATGGTGCGTATTTCGGCTTTAGCCAAAGTGCCAATAACTTCTGTGGTATCCGGCTTTAGGCGATTTTCCAAAACCACAAAACCCAAAAATTCTAAATCACTTTCGACATTTTCACGCGCCAAACGCTGTACTTTGGTAAAGTTTACTTTCGGACTTAGGGTTTTATATGCTAAGGCAATGACACGATAGCCTTGCTTGGCATAAATGGCCAGCTGCTGTGAGAAGTTGTCGGGCAAACTGTTGGGCACACACAGTTGCTGCAACATTTCGGGTGATCCCTTGCAATAAACGGTGAAATTCTTCTCACACAAACGTTTCGTAATGACAGACATTCTTTGCAGGTTGGAGGTGAAAGGGAATTCCCTCACCACACCATGATCATTAGCAGCCTCACCATTCAATAAGCCCACATCGGATAGTAAATCATCTACAGAAGATTGTCGTTCTTTCAACACAACATTGGCACTATTTTCTTCATCCTCAGTTTTGAGATTTTTAGGTGGTCTCACCACCGTTGTTTGTAACAAGCCTTCAGGCTGGTTTTGAGGATCTTCCAATATCCAGCCAGTCGATTCGAACATTTTCAAATCCAAAGGGTCACCCATCATTTTACCGTTCAATATGGTAATTGAATGACAGGTGACCATGCAAAAGAGAAAATTATCACAGGGCAAGCGTTCAATTTGTTTAATAGGTATTTGAAATTGGTTGGTAGCAGATTTCGGCACCACGCCCCACATATCCAAGCCATCCTCCGTTAAGGTGCCAGTCTGTAAACGATAAGATACCATTTAATTTTTTTTCTATACCACGAAATGGAAAAGTCGCTCCCAGCAGTCATGCGTACCTTATCGAAACAGCAACAATCAATACCGCCGGCCACATTTATAGAACGTGGTGATATGCAATAAATGTTGTTACGTTCTAAACGCTTCTGGGCATAAAAGCGACCCACCGTCATGGCCGCTGGCAGAGCAGGTGGCACCACAATCGTTATCAAATCCAAAGACTCGACAGCAATTTTAACTGGATCCACATTACGTAAAATCTAAAAATATTAAACGACTCTCATTAAAGGGAAACTTTTGAATTATCAAACACATAAGTATGTAACAGTTTATATGGAACATGCATTGCAGTTTTTTACTTACCTTGCTAACTAAAGTATAGAAGAAACCAATTAGGGCAATAACTCCCAAAAACTCTATAAACTTATAGGAATCTTGTTCAAATTTATAATCAACTGGGGGCGGATACAAAATGGAACGTATGAGCCCACCTTTGGCAGTTATGTTGCCAGTATTAATAACAATTGCCAACACCTTATCCGAGCCAATTAAGCGTGTCTGTATCACTTTAGTGCCACAAAATAAAGTGTGTCGCGCATGTTCCTTCTTATCGAAAACCACATCACGTTTAAGCGGTAAAGGAGTTTTAGTAACTGGTACACTCTCGCCTGGCGAATGGAAAAGAAAAACCGGTTTTTGAACATTAAAAATAAATGTTGGAGAGCTAAAAAAAATATTCACTTAATACCCGTCAGCATGGATTCATCGAGAATACAATTGCCGGACAACAAAACAGCATCACATTGCATGGTACAGCCAGCGGAAGGTATTTCGATTATATCGCCCGGCACCAGACATTGGGTGGGCAGTTCTTGCACCTCGCCCTTTTCGCTAACAATCAAGGCAGTGCCTGTATTGTGTACAGTCTTCCGTAAGGCATCTTGATTCTGAAATTAAAATATATTTTAATTTTTTTTCACATACATACATATACACAAATAAATTTTGAGTCGCACCTTTTTTGTTTGCACTATGGACATGGTAATGCCAAATACTGACATCAATACAATCACACAGGCATAGTAATAATAATCGTAGGCGAACCATAATGCCACCGAAAATATTTGAAAAACATAAAACGGATTAAGTACTTCTAAGAACAATAGTGTCTTAATATCTTTATAAGGAACTGTTATTTCATTCGGCCCATAAACCAATCGTCGAGCAATTTGTTCCTGTGCATTGAGGCCTTTCTGTTGATAAAAATACGTATGCAGCACTTCGACATCCAAACCTTGCAATTTATCAAACGTTTGCGTTTGTGTATTCCAGGCATAACGCAATTGTTTACAATTAAATATACGGGCACTGGCACAATCTGTTAACAATAAAATAAATTTAAAAAAAAGAAGAAAATATGCAAAAAAAAAAAAGACAATTTTAAAATGTTATCACAATGAAAACACAGATGTTTTTATGACATTAATAACGCAATGATTTTTGTTTGTTTCTCTTACAAATGAGTTCTTACAGGTTTTTAAAGAAAGTAAATTTCGCTTTTCAATTGTTGCTGTTGCGTGTTCGATTCCCCCTCACTTATCAGAGACACGTGTTTACGAGGCTGCACGCCTAGAACAACAATAAATACAACAATAAATATTGCCGCCTGAACACGACAAAACAAGCATTTGTGCTTCAAGTGTTTTATGAATGCGTAAATTTGAAGATAACATAATCGAATTGAATATGAAATCATATTAATTTAACAGTATTTCATGTACACACTTAAGTGTGAAGGCAACAGCGTAACAGTAAAAACAAAAACTTTTTGTCCGGGATACCTTCAAGTCGCATGGCTAAGCATAAAATTTGTTCTTTGAATGGATGCGTGAGCTTTACAGCACAACTAATTTTTAAAAGTGCAAAATTGCATCCTTGCTTCCTCCAAAAAATATTTTCCTATTAATACTATCATTGCACGAAAAACTATTTAATACAGCTTCAGATCTTTTTATATAAAAATTTTTATTAACAATATTATTCAAGATTTGATAACAAATTGTTATCGAAATATTGAATAATATTGTAAATAAAAATTTTTATATAAAAAGATCTGAAGCTGTATTAAATAGTTTTTCAAATAATTAAAAAGATCAAATAAATATTATATACTATCATTGCACTTTACGAGAAAAAATTCTAAATAGCGGTGCTCTGCGTTTTTGGTTGCGACTATTTGCATTTGCGATTATATTGCAACTGATATTGAGCACCCCTTTTAACAACTTTGCAAATTTTATGCACTCCAAATAACACCTGATAAATTAATACACAATTTTTAAAAGAAATTAAGAGTTTGCTTTGAAAGCTTTAACAAAAAAAAAAAACTCAATTTTTTTGTTTGCTTGGTTTTAAAATGTCAGCTGTCCGAGTGTCAGAGTTGCAAATGCAAATGCAAAAAAAAAGCAACAGGTAATTAGCGGTGCGTAAATGCAAAAATATTGCGAGTGCAACCTTGCATATTTTGTTGTTGGGTTGCAAAGAAAAAGCAAGGATTTCTTGCATTCGCACTTACGCAAAGCATTTGCACCAAATAATGAACTGCGCTAATACATTTTTTGCGACTGTCAAAAAATCTAAATTATACATACATTTTGCATTTTGTCTTTTTCAGCCGGCAGTCTATATGCCGCTGACATTTCGTTGATGCTAGCTAATCAACTCATCAGTAGAATCGAGAAAAAATTCGAAAAAGAATGTTTGAAACTGAAATATTTATGCCAAAATTCCTATGAACAAAATGAGAATCATAAATGTTTAAACAAAGTTTTAATACAGAAAACATTTTTTCGTCTTTTGCAACACTTAAAGCAAATAAATAATTAAGTTTATTTTGCCTTCACACTATCAAGCTTCAAATAAAATGAAAAATAGTGCACGCCATGGTAAAATCCTCATCGACGTCATATGAGCAGTTTTAGGTAGGCGGGAGTCATGCCGCCCGCTAGAAATATTCAACAGCTTGAGTAATTGTTATGTTTAAGAGCGCAAAAATGTCTATAGCAAAATCCCGTTATCTGTAAAACATGGCGTGAACGAAATATAATTCTAGGCGATTATTAAAATCCAAATTTTGTGCCATTGTATAAGGCTCGCCAACGGCTCGCTTTCGGCGGAAGAATTACATATATAAAACGCTACCCTGATCCAATGAAAAGTATTATCTTACACTGCAGTTACACGACCAAGTTTTGCTATCAAGTTTTTTTCACATACTGCTTGTCAAAATTCAATAAAATTGATAGCTGTGCCGTAGGCTGCACGCAATTTCATAACAATTCGTTTTCAAGATGCCGTCAAGAAGAAAATTAAAAATAGCTGCTTCATTAAAAGTACTATCAGAAATAAAGAAAATAAAAGAAGAAGAAAAAAAACCAGAGGGCAGACAGGCAAGACTGGGTGAAGCCCTTATTAGTAAGAAGGTTGGTAAATATTTAAAAATTACATATAATGAATGTAGATATGCTCTATAAATCGCAGCACATCATTATATTTGTTGGTTTTGCACGTAAACATTTTTATTTCTATTTTTAAGCTTGAATCTGTTTAATTTGTATATCACTTTTAATTGCAACTTTCAAGCAAATTAAAAAAATATTTGCAGACAGAACGAAAAAAAAATTGTTGTCAGCTGTTTTCTTGATTGTGACTTGATGCTCTCTATGGAAAGCAAAAATTGTCATCAAGTTTGCATCAATTTTCAAAATTGTGAGTGTATTAGTAAAAGAAAAGTGTGAATGCATTAAAACTTGAAAGGGAAAACTTGATCGTGTAACCCCCAAGTTACTGAAATTTTATTATATTAAATTAGTTTTTAACAGGCTCAAGTTCAACCCTTGGTTGGTCACTTTTTTTATCAATATCAATTGAGTAAAGAAGAGTAAAATGTTATAGCTAAGTGGACAAACAGGCTGTTTCTGGGTAGCAAACACCCTTCATCAGCACCCTCTGAACTTTGGACGTGTCAAATTTCACAATTTTAACACAACCGCTTTATTTTTATTGTTATACCATTTTAAGGTCGTAGAAAAATTAACTTAAAACCTAAATAAACCATAAACTTACATTTGAATTGACCTCCCTCAAAATGCATTGATAAATGAAAATTCTTTTCATCGATACTGGCAACGGCATCTACACTATTACAACCATTTGCTAAGTTTTCATTATTGATCTTTTTCAATTGTTTTGCACGTTTCAATTGGTCTTGTCTGAAAAGTTCAAAACAAAACAAAAAATATTTTTAAAGATTCTTTGTGAGTATAAAAAAAAGAAAAGTATGTAAATACATACATCTGTACGTAGTACTTACCTTAAGGTATTAAAATCTAAGGTTTGTATTTGTTTAACATAAAATACTTTATGTTTTCCCTTGTAGTCTTCCTGCACCAAAACCTTTTCCGCTTCTTCTAAGGCGCATATTTCGTGGGTGGCTATTAAGTACCAATGACGCCACCAATGCAATATTAAACGCAAAAGGCCGCCAGTCAAACAAATACAGAGCCAACATAAGAATGTACGCAAATTTGACCGGCGATAGCCGGTGATTTTCATTTCATCATCTTCTTCGGGATTTAAGAAACCAAAACATGGTTTTTTATCTAAAATAAAAAAATGAAATAAAAGAAAATACAGTATAATTAAAAAACTATTACATTTTGTTATTTTTTTTTGTAATGTTGTTAATTTGTAATCTTAATGTAATGGCAATAAATTGCTGCATACATTTATTTAAAATATTTTACTGTCATGATGAAAACAATAGATGTATTTTCTTTTCATAGTTGAGATAAAATGCTTTGAAAGAAAGCCCGGCTTTGAAAGAAATGAGTTTTATAGGTTTGTAGAGGGAGTTGTGGACCTCCCAAAACTGAAGTCCAAGTCTGTCGGAGGCAAAAAAAGTCAGACAATTGCCGGCAAAAGAAACCTTGGCACCCAGAAGACTCAAACGTTATGCTCTAAACCAGGGGTGCCCAAAATCTTCTTATGGAAGCGCAAACACCAATACGTATACACTTTATTGACGCACACAAAGAAAAACAGAAATAAAGTCATAACAAAAAATGATTTCTTCAAGTGTTTCATACTCACGAAATCATTAAAAAGAACAACAAAATCATGAAAACAAAAAACAACAAAATTTACGCTTGGCACCAATGTGTACCATCAAAGCCTGCGTTCTTATTGCTGTGCATATGAAAGTGTTGTTGCTTTGAACTTGGGATATGTGTGTATGTGTGTATTTCATACAAAGAGTTGTGTATACATATTAGAATGATCAGCCAATGCTTCGCGGTTTTACAAAAACAAAAGCGTACCAAGCGTATAGGCCGTGGGCATCCCTGCTCTAAACACTTACCATCTAATTCATAAAAATTATAACAGGTTTATAAAGCTCTTATTTGACAGATATTCCATACAAATACGTCAAATAACATCTCATAAGCCTGTAATAATTTTTATGAATTAGGGAGTTAGACGGCAGCACACTTCAAATGCTGCCAACTTCAAAAGCTGCTCTGAAGTCGGCTTCATAATTATTTTGAAGACAGCAACAACATAATAATCAGCTGATGTGTAAATCAATTTCAAGTTCTTATAAATATCACAAATTCAAAGTTTAAAAATATAAAAAATGAGCGAAGAAAATTTAGTGAATTTTATCACAACAATTGTTAAAATAGCTCAGACTACAACTGAAGTGTATAAAGCCCATAAGACGAATAGTACAAGAAACCGAAGATGGTGGGTTCGCCCAGTAAATATAACGTAATGTGTACAACAAGCTTAAGGAAAAAGATGAAGAATGCTTTTTCAAAGCAACCAGGATGAAAATTAAATAAAATATCACAAAAAATTAACTCAAACGAAAAAAAATAGTTTTGATATTAAAAATGAACAGCTGTGTATTTTAGCAATGCAACAAATTTCAAGGATGCCGCATTTTTTATTTCATAATGAATAAAATTGAAGTTATTGATGAAAAATGTAATAATATCACGAAAAAAAAAACTATAAAAACACATACATTTATTTGTTTATTGCATTTTTGCAATGTTCTTTTGTGTTTAATATTAAAAAAAAAAAAAGTTTTTGTTTTAATTTGTCCAATTTATATAGTATATAATGGCAACACTATATTTGCTTATTTGCTGCCCGTCAAAATAGAAAATGGCCTAAGTTGGCAGCAGCAGCAAATGCTGTTGTGCAGTCGTGCTGCTCTGCTGCCGTCAAAATAATCGTTTTCATTTAAACACATGCATTTTATTTTTGACATATTGCTGCTTGCTGTCTGCTGTCGTCTAACCGTCTAATTCATAAAAATTAAAACAGGTTTATAAAGCTCTTATTTGACAGATTTTCCATACAAATATGTCAAATAACAGTCTTATAAGCCAGTTATAATTTTTATGAATTAGGGGGTAAGTGTTTAGAGCTTTATGCGCTTTCAGAGCCGCTTCTAAGAGGGTCACAATGATGCGTAAAATTAAGTTTTATTTATGTACTACATTTCATTCGACATAAGTTATCTTATTTACTGATTTAGCATAACTAACACCCAACTATGTAAACTCAATTATTTGTTGTCACATTGTGACAGGCGTAATAAAAATGGGAAAAAAGCATATTCTTCCCATTTTTATGTATTTTTTGTGTTCGAGCAAAATTTTGCATCATACAACTTTACTGTCATTTCACACAAGCCTTTTTTTGTGAACAGCAAAATAAATTGAAAATTTTATGAATTAAATAAATAACAAATTCAGTGTGAAAAAAATTTCCATACTCAAAAATAAAATTTCCATTTAAAATTACTTTTAATATTCATTTTTTGATGTACATACGTCAATGTCCATTGATGTAAATTAGGGTGGCTCGACGATTTGTAAGGACCAAAATTTGTGCCAACGATTTTTCGATAGCTTTTGGTATGAGGAAACAAAAAACTCCTCTGCGACATATCAAGAAAAAAAGAATAATTTTCATCGAAAGCTTTCCCCTCCATCATGCTAATCAGTCCCAAATATGCGACCACCTTCAGTAATTTTTACTCTACAATATTTTTTTTTTTTTTTTTTTTGGACGCACATCTGCTTGAGGGGAGGGGGTCCGCTCAAAAATACATATGCCGAAAAATCTTAAATTTGGGCGCTCTTTGGCCAATGATGTTACGAGGGCCGCCGGTCCTGAGACCGACTCACTTGGGTCCTAGAAAAGGTCCCGTTGTGTTAGATTGTTCGATATGTCGTGGTGGAACTTTTTGGGTCAGCTTTAGTATAATAGTACCAATTGCCATAAAATGAAAAAGTGTGCCGCCAGATGCCGCTTACAGATTTTGTAAGCGATGCCGGTGTTGGTTATACCATGGAGGAGAAAAACGCTTAGCCCGGCCAAAGGCCGGTTATGAAGAACAAATTTTGCATATTATATGAAAAAATTTATTAAATTAATAATTTAATTAATATCAATCACAAAGATAATATAGAAAGAACTTGAGCCTGATAAACTTAATACAGAAATTATTAAATTAAATGTAAAAAAATACATTTTGGGATGCTTGCAACCGTTTATGAATTCGCAATTTTATGTTGTGTGCAAAAACTTTCCTCTGGCAGCACTGTTTTACCAACATTTTCATATTTTTCTTAATAAGTACCGCAATTTCAACATCGAATTATTTATAAACTAAAAGCCTCCGGCAGACTTGGACTTCAGTTTTGGGAGGTCCACGACCCCCTCTGAAAACCTATAAAACTCATTTCTTTCAAAGCCTGGCTCCTTATTCTAAAGTTTCTCCAATTTTTTTTTCGCTCAGGCCAAAAGCTTAACGATTGCGAAATCGACCACCCACCCTAATGCATGCACATACAGTAATTTATTATTACAATAAATTATTTCGACAAATTCAATATTGCTATTATTTCTTTTTCAAATTAGAGGTACATTTAAATTGTTAAATGTACCTCTTCACCTGCCTGTTAATTAAAATGTCAACAAAATCAAATTTATATTTTGAGATCTTTTATCGTTTAATAATAAATAAAACAATTTTTAACTCTATGGATTTGTTTTATTGTTGTCTGTTTTTTTTACATTTTGTTGGTCACAAGGGAGTATGACTTGTGCTTGAATCGAATTGTAAAAAAAATATTTAATTTTCAATGGCATTGTGCTAATTCATAATTTACTGGCAATTAATTTGTATCTTTGTCGCATTTTGGAGGCGCCAATTTGCTTGAATAACGTTTAGCAGATTTAGCAAATAAGAGGGCAGGGCAGGGCGAATACTTGAGACTTTAGATTAGTTACTAATTCGAACAATAAAATGAAATGCTATAACTTATGCTATTGGGGGGAAATGCTTTAACAAATCCATATATACATACATATGTATAAACGATCTGGCAACCCAAAATCAGATTGCAGAACACGAGGGGCATAGTTAGTGGTAACGAGATGGCGCAACTCAATGCTAAGAGAGGGGCAGAGGAGACTTTTAATGGAACCACTCCATTTTTTTTGGCTATAACAAAAATCTTATTAAAGGAGGGATAGAAAATTGGCGGGATAGAAAAGAAGCAATGGAACGACATTGATGGTCTGTAGCAGTCAAAAAAGTTTCTATGGTTCGATGCCAGCAAGGCGGAATTCGTTCTAAAACTGGACAGAAAGGGCCTAAGACTACTAATTTGCAAACTAAAGGGTACTTCCACCCATTTAAATATTGGATATTTGTTATTTTGATATTTAGGTTACAAAATATCCTGTGCAAATTCCAAGTTTCTAATCTTTTACGGCTCAAAATTTACAGCGAATTTTCAGTTTCCTGCACGGAGGCACCCTTTAGTTTTTAATTGTTGATTGTATCTCATGTTGTAAAGATCCTGGCCCATAACTATAGACATCGAAAAAGTATGCTTTAAGCAATTTTAAGTCACTGCTAAATAAAAGTAAGCTTTTTGTCTGCAATAGACGAGAAAAAGCCGGCTTTACGCGCAAAAGTTTGCTCTAAAAGTTGTCTTTAACTTACAAATTTAGCAACAGCTTTTGCTCAAACAAATGTAACTTTTATATGTAAGAGCTTTTTAATGTTTTTTTTTTTTAGTTAAATAATTCAATTAAAGATTTTTTAATAACTATTTTAATCAGAATTTTCTTTAGAATTTTACTATTATTCAATTCGATATATAATATTTATTTGATCTTTTTAATTATTTGAAAAACTATTTAATACAGCTTCAGATCGTTTTTATATAAAAATTTTTATTTACAATATTATTCAATATTTCGATAACAATTTGTTATCATCTTCAGGATAATATTTGTAATTAAATGTAATTATTCAATTCGGTTTGATGTTTTTTGCTTACTTACTTACTAATACAATCTTACATTTATGTAGGTGTGTGTTTACATGTCTAAATCATTTTTGAGAGTCATCTCATTAGAGATGGGATTTTACATAAATTTGTAAGAGGTTGGTTGTATGATAAATAGCTTGGCATTTTCGATAAATAATGCGGCACAAAAAAAAAATTTAATTAATTTTTAAAATTTAAGTTGTTTCTAAAAAGAACCAACTTTAGTGTTTGACTATAGTTAAGGCCCGCTTGTAAGTATACACCCTGTGCATATGTATGTACATATATCAGGTCCCTATCACTTGTGATTTGAAAGTTACAGCCAATTTTCACAGTCTCTTGTATGGCAGCACCCTTTAATTTTAAACTTTTTGTTGTTTTTGGTATTTGCTATTATGATGGGCGGATGTGTAAAAATTTCAGCTCTCTAGCTCTTACGGTTTCGGAGAACACGCACTGTGAGGGAGGCACAGTAAAGTCTCAATAACAGCGTTCGATTTTCAGCCTATAAACACATGGAGCACTAAAAATATTCGTTTTCCATAATTAAAGGATTTCTTATTGCAATCCGCAAAAAAAATCGGTTTTCTATATCAAGGGAATGAAATATAAAAGCTTAGCTTAAATTTATCATTTATTTATATCACAAATATAAAATTAATTTATTTTAATTAAACAAACTTTTAGAAATGAACAAATGATGTGTGCATGTTGAAAAAATGCTCTACTACTCAATTCACAGACAAACTAATCAGTTTTAGCCAGTTAACATTCAATCCATGATTATTTGCAATTCGAAAGAAAAATTATTAAACTTTAATCAAAAACTGACAATCTTTTTGATTATTTGATGTCAGGCATTTATGTACGTGTGTACGGACATTATGAGCATTAATTAAATGTGTTTATACGTACGTACGTATACATACATACATATGTATGTATGTATATGAATGTATGTATGTATGTTTATATCAATTGTATGCGAACAAAAATTTACAATCGTTAGTTTTAATTTTATTGTATTATTTCTGCTACGAAACTCAAAATATTTGTAGATAATAAAACAAAATCAAAAATTAATAAAAATAATGCATAAGTGTGCCTGAATAAATAGTTTAAAGTGCCAGTTATTTGGAAATTTCCTGAGGCGGAAGAGAATAAAAAATGAAACTGAAATAAATGGACTTAAAATACAAAAGCAATTATTAGTACATATCGAGCAATAGAGTCATAACTCAAATTACGTATCTTATTTTGCTGTAAGCGAATTTGAAGTTTTGATTTTAACCAAAAATTTATGGTAACAGTAATAGATAGCCAAGGCGAATCTATTACAGGTGCCCGCATCCCAATTCGCTTCAACATTTTTCCAAGATTTTTTCTTCTGAGTTGTCAAAGCTGATAGCAAACGACAACAGAACGTATGACAGCTCGAGAGAAAATGTTGAAGCGATTTGAATTGCGACCACCTGTACTTGATTCGCTTTGGTAATAGCTTTTTTACACTGACGTACATCTTACACCTTTCATCAATTTGCAAAGACGAGGCGAAAATTCTACATCTTTCTACCTCAGCAGAAGATGGTCCTTTCTCATTTTGTTCCATCTTACATCTTTCGAAAATTGCAGAAAATCGATTGCTTTTGTACCATCACTAGCAAAATGACATTTCAGTAAACAAACACAAAACAAATTTAACATAAAAAAAATGAGCGGAACATGTAAGTATTTTGTTATAATTTTTAATTATGTAATTGTAAATAAATTCAATTTAATTGCAGTGCAAAGGAAATCTGGTGCTCGCATTGTATGGTCAATCCATATGGAGAACATATTGCTTGACCTATGGGAAGAAAAGAATCCAGAAGTCCTCCTTCAAGTAAATTTAAATTTTTTTTTCCTTTTTTACGTCTTTTTTTTGACAGCTAAACAAATGAAAGATGTTGTCAATGTAAACGACTGTTTCACATTTTCAGCATCTTCCATGCGTTTGACGTGGATGTTAGTCAGTGTAAAAAGGCTATAAAAAACTTCTCTTATAGCCATTTCACACCTATCGACATTTTCGTGGAACGAGTTGAAGATGTTGAAAATGTAAAACATGCGTTCACATACACCATCTAACATCACATATACATAGCTGTCAAAATAAATAAAGCCTCGTTTTGTATTAAAAACATGAATAAAAATATAAAATAAATGAATTTTGAATACAAATTTATAACAGGCTTGGTAGTTAACTTGCAAGAGCAATCCCTATCTACTACTAATGCAGTGTATAAAATCCATAAAAAGTAAATACATTTTTTAATAAAAACAAAAAACACATTCAAATATGAACTTAATTATTTATTTGCTTTAAAAGCCTTTTCTAAAAATTTACTGTCTTTTTCAGCTGTCTATATGCCGACGACATTTCGTTGGTGCTAATCAACTCATCAGTAGACTTGAACAATTCTTAAAAGTTTGTTTGAAACTTAACTACTTATTCCATAATTCCCATGAACAAAATGAGAATCAGAAATGTTCAAACAAACCTTTAACACAGTAAACATTTCTTTTCGTTTTGCAACTCTTTTACTTTTCTTTGCAACCCTCTTTGTATAGAAGGTGACACAGAATCAGGACCTTAAAATAAAAATATTTAACCTTGCATTTAGACGGGAAAGTACTTTAATTAAATTTTTGTATACGTATTATGAATAGAAATTTCAATGAAATCTGTGAGTTTCATGCAAATTTCTTGCTCAATTCCAAAAGAATGTGAAAGTTCATTTTAAAAATGTCATCAAAGCGAAGAGTTGCATATACATATTATTATTTTAAAATAGAGTTGCCAAAACTACTACAAACATAAATGTATAGGGCAATTTTATAATTATCACTATAAATATACATATGTATGTACTTCATTTGTGTTCGTTATACATATTTGCTGTAAAAATCTTTTCAATATTTTCTAATGTACAAAATAATTTAAAATTCACAATTATTATTCTACTGCAATCCTGAAAATGTGTATGTGCCGTGGAGTAGGCAACCGTGTTTACTACCTTGTCACACTTTAGTTTCAGTGAAAGTCAAAAAATTACTTTCAGCAAAATTTTGCTGAAAGCTGAGTTGAAAGTTAGAAAATTGTGAGTGTGTTGCTAAAAAAAAGTGTGAGTGTATTGCAACTTTCCCGTCTAAATGCTACGTAAAGTAGAAAATCAAGAACATACCTGAATGCGAAGCATTAGTCTGTTTAGCGTTCATTTGTTTGGGGGAAATTTTAGCAAGATGGGCGCCAACAGACTGTTTTTAAATGGCATTTAACAAAATGAAACACTTGAGTTTTATTTTCAATTAATATCCTCATCCATTTGTTTCGTTTTGGTGATGAAAAAAAATTACTTTTTATGAAAAAGTTTTTGTTACACTTTTTTTTTACAAACAGGACAGGTTTTTATTTATTTTTTTGGTTCAACGGTGGTTTTTTTTTAAATTTTATTTCCAACGAAATTCACTTTAATTAATGGCTTTGAAATTAAGAAATCTGAATAAACATTTTTTTATTTCATTTAACAAAAACACAAAACTTAATGGTTGACTGTTAATTTTTTTTATTTCTTGTTGATCATTTTCACAAATGCCAAGCAATTGTCTTAATCGCGTTATTTGTGTGCTGCAATCGTTTTATTTTATTTAAATAAATATTTACACATAATTGCATTTAATTGCTGTTATTGTTGCTGTTTTCGTCGTCGTTGTTGCTCCTCTTTTACACAGAAATATTAATTAACTTGTATATATGTAAATAGCGTGTCACTTTTATAAACAAATTAACTAATTTTATTTATTCATTTTTTTTTTTCATAATTTAAATTCACATTTACAAATATATATTTATTATTTTTTTTTATTTAATTTTATTTTGCACAACCTTCACTGGTCATTAATAAATAGAAAAAGAATGTTCTTGTTTTTTTTTAAGAATGAAGTACTACAATACAAAAGTATATGCCATGTGAATCATTTATATAATTTTTACTAGTAAGTATTTTTGTAAGAGTTCTTTGTTGTTGTTGTTACTTTTTTTCCAATAAAAAAAAACTCCGCTCTACACTTTATCAAGGAAACAACAAGGAGAGAGAGAGAGAGAGAGAGAGAGAGAGAGAGAGAGAGAGCGGCTATTTTTAAGAGCAATTACTGACTGGTTGGCTGCTTACTTTCGATTGCTTTGACTTGTTGCGTCTAATCTAAACTTATCGGTTGTTGAAAATAAACTAGATTTTGTAAACCGAATATGTATGTATGTATGTATGTATGTATGTATGTATGTATGTATGTATTTTAGAAAACAAAATGATTAGAGAAAATTGTTAAGCGATTCAAAACCATACGGTTATAAGCGATTATAATGACTTATTATTTATTTTAAATAATGAACTGTAGATAAAATCTTAAAAATTTACAACATAACAAATAACATTTTACTCGTTTTAATCGATATTTTTAAAGTTGGAAAACATATAGAAATTGTTCTAAAAGAAACGCTTGCAATTATTTTCAAAAGTATGTATTACTAAATATTTAATGAGACCTGGGAAATAAAACATCGGTGTGGGTTGTAACTTTAAATAACTACATACATATTGTTACGTTTATATGGAGCCCATAAGCCTATAAAAACTACTTAAGAAGGACAAACAAAGAAAATTCTTATTTTTTAATGACTATTAATGCAAAATGAAATTATGATCAAAATAGTAGTGGGGGGGGGGGGGGGTCACTTTTGACAGCTCTAATAAAGGTAGTGGTAATTAATATTTCTTATAAGCTATCTTAATATCAGGTAGCATCATAACTACAACAAACACAACACCAACAAACACTTCATGAATTTTGTTGGTAGAAATTAGAGATGTGCGGTTGTCGTGAATAACGCGTGATCCTGATTAGCGTGATTTGAAATTAAAATTTCGTGCGTGATAGCGAGTGATTAATATTTTAAGGCAATTCACAAAGTTTCACGAAATTTCAGGAAAAAGTTAAGACACTAACTTTTTTTGGCTCGCAAAAAGACCTTCACACATTTTTCCCTAAACTATTTTTCAATACAAATTAATTTAGCTCAATGTCTACTACACATATAATGTACATTTACCTGTGTCAATTTATATAGAACGAAAAAAAAAATTTAAAAAAACGTTGAGGGAAATAATTCCAAGAATAATTTTAACCCAATAAGATATAGTAGATATGTTACGTTATGGTTCACGAGTCACCACTTTTATTTGTCAAATTTCATCAAAGTGGCAGCCTTGGAGGGCTTGCGTCGACAGGGTACGATAGAAAATATGAAAATATTTATAAAGATGTATATAGCTGTCTCCGTTGGTAGACTCCGCATTTGTTTATATTTAATTTTTGGTTAGAAAAATTCAGTGCAAAACAAAACAGCTTCTTCGTATTTAATTAATATTTTGTTTGCGTTGAGTACATCAGTAGCACTGCATGGAATAGGTTTAAAACTTATCTTTCTAAGCTTTCCATTCATGTTTTCTACTCTTCTGGTATAAATTATAGCAATACCAATATCTTTCCCAACACTCTAACAATATTTTTTGTGTACACTAGTTGGTCTCATACACTCATACTAGTCGCCCCTACACAAATGATATGGCCACTTTAGAAACGTCACTTTTGGCATATCTGGTTACTGGTTCTGTGGAAAGAAGTACTTTCGATCAAAACAATTTCTCCGTACACAAAATCATTAGTGTAACCTTGATTATTTATGCATGTAAAGGCGATTTTTTCTTCTTTTTTTTTTTGCAAAAATAAACGTGTCTGTACTATCAGGTTAAAATCTAATTAAAAATAAAAAGCTCTCAGTCCAAACTTCAAAACAAACAAAAAATGTAATTCTAAACTGAAATATTTCTAAATAGGTACATATGTATGTACGTTTTGGCAATTAAGTTATTTAAGCACTATTAACACCAGTCATTTAACTTTTATCACAGTTGAAAAGAAAAAAAAAAAACAACAACAACAAAATATCAATTAATTGTTTTAACGTTTTGATACTATTATTTAAATAATAATAATATCAATTTCATAGTTCTAAAGCAAACAAATTAGAATAATACACGAATTTTGTTTATTTGGTCTAAAATAATTACTTTCTATTTCATATCACAAAAAAATATACATACATATGAAAATGTATATAAATATATGCACATAAGTATAGTTGATTAGAATCAAGCCATTAACTTGAATAGCCAGTAATAAAGTCATTAGTTTAGACAATTTTAATTTAAAAAGTTAATAATAGCTTTCAAGTTGAAAATTGCCCTTGTATGGAAACGAAACATAATTTTAAAATGAAACCCCATTCAGTAGAGTTTGTATTAAATGTTATGCCTAATATGTGTATGGCCCTTCTCTAAAATTGGTTCTTTTTGTCAACTTCTTTGAATTTTGTTCAAAGTAAAAGCTGGTTTTATACTAAATCTAGTAGGATTTGCATTTAAGCCTGCAGCATAATCTTTCAACGTTTACACTACCGTTTTCGGTCACCTTGAAAGATTCCATTTCGGGCCAAATTACATTGCGATCAAGATATAATTTCCCTAAATCGCTCAAAATGTGAAATATATAATACCGTGCTTAGATAGATACTTAAGCTCGAAATGCCACACAAAAAGGCAAAAAGTTACTGCTTAATTAATGCAAAATTGTCTAAAATGCCTATTAAGTTAGATTGAAATGCAACACTTTTAAAATTAAGCTTCTACATACTTTAGCCAAAATTTTTTAATGATGTTTTCATGGTTTCTACATAAGAAATACCATCCTGTCAAAAGACGCATTTAAAAAATGTTCGACCATCCCTGTAAAAGTGATATTTTTATCTGGTGACAACAAAACACAATTTATGATTAAGTGCGTTGCCCTGTTTAAAACAGCTGACAGCAACAGCTATTTAAAATATTTTTTTTTTCATTTAAACAATCTTTTTTTTAACAAAATGGATGAGCTTACATTAAAAAAAAAATCCATATCTTCATCATCTCTTCGTCCAGCATTTTTATTAAAAAACTTTTCTTTTTATCGAAACTGCTTGCACAAATTGTTTTAAGGAAACGTAAACATAAATACGAAGTTGCCAGATTTGGATATATTTTATTATTCGAAGTTAAATGAAAAACTTTATTAGACGATTCATTCAATTTCATTGTATGGCCACAAATAAAGTCTGATTTTAAATCAGTGATAGTTTAGTATAATATATTTTAATGCATATTAGTGTAAACAATTTTATTCTTATATTTCTTTTATAGTATAATCGAAATGTAACATAAAAACTGAATGTCATTGTACTGCTAAGTCAAAACGATTTTTCCCCACTATGTTCTAATTTAATCACAAAAAAAATCATTCTCAATTTCGAGGAAGCAAAAATCGAAGTAGAAAGCCCGATAAAATTATTGACAATTGTAAATCATTTGTTTGTTTTTTTTTTTTTTTTTTTTTGCTAGAGAACTGCAGGTAAAACAAAAATAAAAATTTATGAAACAAAGTGGTCGTGTGTGAGCGTAAATGTTTAAAAGAGAATTAATGAATTATTGATCAAGAGTTAACGAAAAATTGATCAAGAAAACCTAACGTACATTGTGAATTGGCTCATAGCAGCAGCTGAAGCTCATATAATTCGCAAGCAATTTTTATTTTCCTTTTTGATTTAAAGGCACTTTGAAATTTGAACAACTACAGTAAAGGCAAATTTTTTGCAGAACTGGCAAACACTTGTTGAGTGATTTAAATTTTGCATATGTGAACAGAAAAATGAATGAATGACTCAATTAAAAATGTCTGTCTGAACAAGGTATAAAATATTTGTGTTTTATTGTGACAATTGTACCAAAAAATAAGATAATATTCATAGTTTACAACAGCTTATTATATTAATATTGAAGGAAGAATAATTCGCAAGCATAATTTTAAATAATGGCAATGAATTTAAAGCGAATTTGATAAGAGTATTTTTTTTTTCGAAACTGATAACACAAATGGTAGGTCAACAACATATACATGCATACATATGCACATGATGGATGAAAAACTGTGTTTTAAAAATGAAATGAAATTTTTATCAAAGGGTTTTTAATAATGAAGTGTTATAATCTGTAGTTAAGAATTTGAACACTATGATAACATAATCCTTATCACCATCTTATTAGCTCATGAATTTCAATTTCCTCATGAATTTCAATAAATGGAAAATTTGATTAGATTATTCAATTTCATTTATGTATATATTCTTTCCCATAAAGAATAAAATCCAAAGTGTAATTGTGTTAGTGAACAAGTGGGAGTGTGTTGAGTTTTCGAACTTTACAGTTACATGTGAGAACGGGGGTTTAAGATAAGAGCAACAACAAGATAAGATTGCATTATTCTAGAAGGCTGAATTGCATTATGGCCCCGCACAAACATTATTTCAAAATTAACTTTTACGGGTAATGGGAAATGCCCATGACTAATAATTACTAAATTTAATGGAAGTTTACAGGAATATCAGCAACATGGCTGCAAAAATCGATTGATATGGTTGTAATTTTATAATTTCTGTTTCCAACCCGTTTACTTGCATTAGGTTTAAAATGATTGAGTGTTAAAAATAGTGTTGCCTACTTTTGGGCATTTGAATATTATTGGTTTACTTGTGTGTGTTTCAGTGTGCCCATTTTAGGATTTTTGTTCTTGATTTAGCGGTATGCATTTTCTTCAGCATATTTCACTTATTACCCTACAAGAAATGACTGATAGAAACTAATATATGATTAATTACTTAATTACTAAAGCATGCAAAGCAATTTTATAACTGCCAGCGTTGCCATTACAACGGTTTTCTTAATATTTTGAGTTTTCCGTATCAATTTGGGGTAATTTCATTTGGAATTGCATTTATGCATTAATTTAATTTTATAGAGAACTATATGATTTACAATTGTTAATAATTTTAAAGGGCTTTCTAGTTCGATTTTTGCTTCCTGGAAATTGAGAAAGATAAAATTGGAGTGATCAACATTTTTAAAGAACACGAGAAAAGTAAAGTTGAAGACTTACTGGCTGGCGTACATACATACCATGGCTGTTTCACAACCATCATGTCGCTAACATTCACGTAATGTTCTCATCGTCAGAATAATCGATGATTGATTTTACTAAAATGTTTTAACGATTAAAGGAGGTTGGTTTATCGAATATTTTTCCATAATAAATTTGCCACGTCTCTACAAATACGAACTGTCAAGACTAACAATTACCAAAATGGCGCCGGATACCCTGTACAATGTGTGCTTTTAAAGTGTTTACTTTTTTTTAAATAATCAAAAACAATTTTTGCAGTCAACAATTACAATTATTTTTTTTTTTTTTGTTACCAATCTTGAAAGGGATAATAACGCAACGTTTACAGTAAAAACGTTGGCACTTATTTTTTTCGGCTATTGCTGAAAATCCTTTTGTACCTTTATGAAGGTTAAATATAAAAAGCATTAATTTTCTATTTATTTCAATCGTGAACGTGGCATCCTTCCTGTCTGCCGACTTAGTGATGATGCCACCACTAGCACAGATATGTGCAACAAAGAATATTTGCTGCAGCGCCTGTTGTTGTTGTTAAAATTACACTCACATATTGTCAACTTGTTTGTTTTCTTTTTATCTCAACTTGTCATTATTTCCCTTATGGCTTAAATATGCATGGCTTAAATGACAGCGATTACAAAGCACAAAAGAAAAATTAAGATTTTCGAAAAGGTGTTAAAGTGAAGAAAAGAAAAAGATTTCAAGAGCAGTGGGAATACACACCTGCTGAGGTAAATATTAAAGCAGAATATAATAGCGGTTTTCACACTTTGTATTATATTTAAATTACTTTTAAATATAATACCTCCAAGTGTGAGCGACTTTTTGATTGATATTGTAAAACAGTTGAAACAGCATTTTACAGCACGTCTTTGCACGCGGCAAAAAGGCAACTGGATCCCAGCAGAGTGAAATCCGATCGTATTTTGAAACAAAAAAGATATTAGACTATATACAGGGCCACTGATGGGGCACAGTAAACTAAATTACCCTCTTAAAAAATTGAAACTGGCAAGCAGTGATTGCTGCAGACTCTGTCATTACAGAGTTTGATGCAGAAGGAAATATGACGGGTTTTTCAACAGGAACGCTACAAAAGTGCAGCAACAGGGACAGCAGACGGCGCCATATTTATTGCTGCTCTTTTGACATTTCTCTTCAATGGTAAGGTTTGCCATTTTCTGATGGAAAGATATACGAGCCAACAACGAGTCGAAACTATTAAAATTTACTACCAAAATTCGGAGTCAGTGGCCTCAACGTTAAGAGTGCTACGTCCAATTTATGACGAGGCTCTTTTTTGTCTGAATAGCTTCGGCAATAAACATAATACGCCATCCATGAGTCATCATTGCATCCCGAAAAAAATTATAGTTTGGCGTCATTGGGCCGTACTTCTGGCGTGATGATCATGATCGGCACGTTACTGTGAATGGGAATCGCTATCATTCAATGATAACCGAATATTTTTGGCCCCAATCGGATGGTATGGACTTGGAGGACATGTGTTTCCAACAGGACGGCACCACAAACCACACAGCGAATGTCACAATCAATTTATTGAAAACCAAGTTTGAAGAATGTTTTATCTCACGAAATGGTCCAGTCAATTGGCCGCCTCGGTCGTGCGATTTTACGCCGTTAGATTATTTCCTGTGAGACTACGTCAAGGCTATGTATGGTCTATGCCAACAAGCCAGCGACGATTGATGAACTTCGTAGGAATATCGAACGTGAAATTAAATTACAGCAGTATGGGCCAATTAATGCTTGAAAACCGTCGAAAATTGGGTTCAGCGTCTGGACGTGTGCAAAAGAAATCGAGTTCGATACATAATGTCATCAAACGTGCTTTTACAGGAATAACGAATTTTATTGATATCCTAAACCCTATACTTTAACGATTAAATAAACAACAAGTGAATGTTGGTGGTAAAAGCGACAAATGATTTTGATCGACAGCGATAAAATATCGTTAAAATTGTTTTAGCGATACGATCATCGTTATAAGAGTTACAGAAATCTCCACTACTGGATGCGAATCCCACTTGCGTGCTGATGGTCGTGATGGACATAAAATAGCCCCCCTAAGACTTCAACTTTACTTTTCTTGTCTTCTAACAACAAAAAACGTTCATCACTCCAGTTTTACCACAAAAAAAAAAAAAAAAATCTTTCTCAATTTCGAGGAAAAAAATCAAACTAAATCCCCATAAAGAAATTTGCAACTGAAAAGAACTCGAGTTTAAAACTTAGTCTAAATTTTAATAATTAATTTAATTAAAAAAGTTTTTAGTCATAGAATTTCTGTTAAATATGTAATAATAAATTAAATACAAATTTGACACTTGTAATTTAAAATTTATTCAATTATTTATGACAGCAAAATGTACAATACTTTGCCAGCAATTTTCTACCAACAACTTGAGTTTTAAATTAATTATATTTTGAACACAACATGTACAAGTATGTATTAAAGAAACAAGTTTTTTTTTTCTGAATGCATATTAGACCGTTACATGTTTCAATTGAAGGTGCTGGTTGCTGGTTTTGTTTGCATTCGCAATTAAGAATTTAAATTGATAACCAAATAAAATCTGTAGCCACAACAACCGGTTAATCGACAAACTAGACTCACTAACAAATCAATGCATATAATTAAGCATAAAAAATAAGTTTCTAAATATTCTTAACCATATTTGAAAAATTATAAACTGTGTATATGTTTTGCATACAAAATTTTGTTAACAAAACCTTACTTTTAAAAAGAGGCCTTTTTAATGTAAAATAACACAAGATAAACGTTAAATAGTTAATATTTCATTTATAATAGACGTCAAACTCGAGGCCATTTTTTTTTTTTTTTTGTTTTTAATCAATAATAGTTATTTAATATTTAGTTTCAAAAAAGGTCAAATGAAGCAGAAGGAAAAATGTGTATTTAATGATTTTTTTCTTTTTGTTTGATACAATTCATATTTTAGATAAACTTAAGCAACTGGGGATTTAATGAATTTTGTTTTTTAAACTAAAATTTGATTTTGAGAAAAAAAAACAAGAATCGTAAAGTGTTATTTACTTTGCAGAAAGTGTAGCAATTAAAAAAAAAAAAGAGAGAGCAACTAAAGAAGAAAACACGAATTTTCTCTTTTTTATTTTATTTCTTTTTTTTCCCCAGCACATGTTTCTCAAAAGAACTGCCCTGCCTCTTTATCAATCAATATTTCATATATTTTTGTTTCCTATTAACTACTTAATATTTTATTTAAACTTTTTATTATCACTTTTTATTATCACTTGCGGATTTTGAGCGCGAATTTCACAACGCAAATTTGTTGTATAAAATTAAAAGGAATTCAACATGTCGAGGCTCTGCTTAAAAGTCATCGATCTATCGATTTAAAGCACTTGCTGCTTGCCATACCAGCAATTACCGAAAAAACTCATAAAAGTTAAATAAACCAATTAACGTTCATACACAAATGATGTTTCTATATAAATATATGTATTAGAGTGAAAAATAAATAAATAAAAATTAAGAACAAACGTCAAACGGCGACAACAGTAAACGATCAGATCACGATTTTAACTGATCGACAACGACAATGTTGGAAACGAGTATGAAAAAAAAAATTATATGAAAAAAAAAAACACAAAAACAAATGAACACACTCTCAACGCATACAATAATAAAAGCAACAACATAACAAATCATACTGAAGAAAACAACAACAAAAAACTTCGTAAAGTACAAAAAGGTATTAAAAATGTTAGTGCCATTATTTATGCATGTAAGTATACGAGGTTTGCTCAAATGAAAAGGTGAATCATGGATTTTTTTGAAAAATATCCCCTTCAGACATAATACAGTTATGCCAGAAACACTGCGCTTTGCGGTATGGCCATCAGCTCGTTCTTCCATTCTGACTTTCGCCCATCGATTGTGGCAAAACGGTTTCCTTTCGCTGGTCTGTCTCTTCAGTTTTGGAAATGGGAAAAAGTGGCAGGCAACCAAATCTGCTGAATAAGCCGGTTAAGCGTAAGATACACAGAAAGAAAAAGATTGTCCTAAATTTAAGTTTTTTCTACTTGATTTTAGTACTAAAAGTAATTGAAAATTTAAGCAAACACGTACTTAAAACAAGCCGAAAGAAAATCAATTTGGGTGCTGATGATCGTTGTGGCGTATGTGAAACAGCAATGGTTTGTACGCAACCAGCCAGTAAGTCTTCAACTTTTATCACAAAAAAAAAATCTTTCTCAACTTTTGAGGAAGTAAAAATTAATTAACAATTTAGAATCAATCCTGTTATTGCCTAAAAATTATTACCGACATTTTATGTATCAAAAATTACAAGTGCCCACTGGCGTTGTAATTTAGTTATTATTACTTTTGTTTGTGTTTCATATAATTATTTTTAGCATTAAGTTCAGTTTTAATTTAAAGCACACTTTTTTTATATCTACATAAATCTAAATGTTGTGTCGGGAACAAGCACCTGCTACTTAAATGTTGATTCGAATTTTTATATACATAAATCAACAAGTCTGTTGCTGTACATCAGTAATATTTATAATTACAAAACATTATAGTTTTAAGTTTGCCTTGTACTCAATTATTTTCTTCATTGTTATGAGTGTTTGTTTTAGTCTCCTATAAACTTAACTTGCCTAAAATTTGCACGAATTTCCATTATCGAATGTACCAAGACCGCGAAAATTCAAAATTCACCTTGTCTTTTGAACAAACCTCGTAAGCAATCAACCAAAAAAAAAAAAAAAAACAAAAAACAAAAAAACTTGTACAACAAACTAAAATATCTGTATAGCCCTTTAAGATTTTTAAACAGGAACAACAACAAAAGAAAAAAATTAAGAAAATTTAATGGGTGCTCCATACTAAAAGTTTAGTGAATCAAACAAATTCGTTTTGACATATGTATGTACGTAAAAAAGTTATTGTCTAGTACAGTAAAACGATCTTAAGCATTATTTGTTAATAACAGGTGATTTTCTACAAAAAAGGCAAATAATAGTGATTTTTAAATATAAAACAACGGAACAGTGATTTTGTAGTTTTTCCGCATAATTCTTTCATTATTATTGTTTTCATTTAATTCTTTTCTTTGTAAAGTAAAGCAATTTTCTTTAAGATCATATTCGTTAACGACATTTTAAAAATGTGCTTGCACTTGACTATGTAAACAATCAAGCAAGTAGCAACAGCTTTTATTATCTCTGTCAGCGTATTGGTTATTAATATACACAACTTGTAAGAAGTTACTTGCATGTGTAAATGGTGTGTAAACAGTGCAAAACTTCAGCAAAATTTCTAATTTCTTTTTTGCGATCTTCGGGGACAAGAAAAAAGAAATTTTGCACATTTTTGGGGATGAAAAATTGGGAATCGGAGATGAAGTCTAAACAAATACTGGGAACAGTGGTTTGGGCGAGCTTGTGAAGCGGCATGAACAGCCAACAATGCCGTATTCGGTGTAAAGAACAACCAGCATCACTGCAAGAACTGCTTGCTAATGTATCACGAAATACATATGTATGTACTATTTGGGGTACGGATTAAGAGCCGGTGGCATCATTGGACCCTGATCAAGAATTGATTTAAGATGAAATTGAAGCAAAAACTTGTTCTCAATCTTCATCTCAGGATGGCATTCCGCTTACTATCAAGACAATCAAAATCGAAAGTGTTCCACCAGACAGTTTCCACTATAAGGAAAAAAGTTAAAAGTGTTCTGAAAAATTATTACTCGGTCAAATTTTAAATAAATGTTGATACCATTCCAATATTTCAAAATTCCAAAACGCCGTACTAGCGCCCGTCAGGAGTGCATGGCAGTTACTAGTATCTAACTAGAATCAATTATACCAGTACCCATGTTACTAGTAATTTTCCTAGCACATCCCATGTTATTTTGTGCATGAAGATGGTATAGAAAAGTTTATAATTGAAAACCAATGCTGGCCATTTGCATGCTAGTAAAGCACTAGTTTCATAAAAGTTCCATCTCCTGCAGGGCCTGCACATTCACATGCATTCAACAACAAAGCATAACGAAAAATAGAGCTGGATAACAACGTAAGGCTACTAAGCTTCACAAGAGCATATATTAAGGTTATATTGACTCAACGAGCGAATACAAAATTTAGCGCAAATTTCTATTTCTATTTAATTTCAAATAATTGTTTGTTATAAATTTTGTATTTTGTATTCTTATGAAATTCAATCTTTTACTTTTTTCCGTTTTTTTTTTTCTTTTCGTTGGTGTTTGTTGCTGCACGCATGTGCATGTATTTTCATTTTTAGTAGTTGGTATCCCTGTACTTGGCTAAAACAAAAGTCAACATGATCGTAGTGATCACGTTGTGTGTAAGCAAACATTTGCCAATGTAGCTGTACCTTAAAAATTTGGATTTTTTTTTTTTTAAATTGGAATATACTACTATTATTTTGAACACAACTGCATATTTTTTTGGACTGCAACTACGTTGTTTTGCTTTTTTTTTTTTTTTTTTTTTTTTTGAACTAGATCCATTAGTGTGATATTTATTTTACTCATTTAGTTATCAACCACACAATTTTGTTAGAAAATTAAAATAAGTATGTAACAATAAGTTCTAACAGGGAATATTTTTGTGCACTAATTCCACAGCATACTTTTAGGTTTATTTAAAATAAATTATTTTGAAATTAAATACAATCCTAAAAATAAAGTAAATTGGGGCAATGGCCAGTGTGGCCATTTATTCTTTTTGGATAATCCGTTGTTTGTCATGAAAAATAATTTTTTTTATAGTAATTTTAGGGAAATAAAAATTTTTATTCTTCAAACTGTGAAAAAGAAGGAAATGAAAAACGTAAAAAAATGTGTAGGCCAATCATGAGATTTTCCTCGTAATAATTTTCATTGAGATAATCGTAACGTTAAAATGGTTATAATGATATTTTATCGAATTTGCTACTTAATAACATTTTTTTTAGCGCTATACGCTGTCGCCTGAAGTTAGCTTTTTCTTTTGCTGCCCATTATCAATAATTCAACGAGAATCATTGTTATTTATTTAATAAAGTGTATTTTTTGTTAAAATGCAAGCAAATAAATAACAAAAAATAACAAAGAACTTAAGAAACTCTAAACGCAAAAATGCAGCTGCTTACAATCGTTAAAAGTGTATTAGAGAATTACACAATCGTGATAAACTTGTAGGAATTGTAGTCTTTATATTTTTCTTTCTGTAATTAAAGATTCCTGACGATGCTAATAAATTGTTAGCGAAATATCGACTAATAAAGAAAAATATAAAGACCTAAAGCTTTAAAAAATAGTATTGTCGAAATCTGATATGTTCACAAAATTAAGCAGCAGGTATTTTTGTACAATATATTATTTTACCCATTAGTGATATATAAAAATTTTTAAAATAAAATAAATCTGCAGAAATGGCCACAAATTTTAGCTTGCAGAGAAATACATATTACCTCAATTGTAGTCTGATTAATATTGCAAAATTAAATGACATACATATATGTATGCCTGCATTTTGTATGAACTAAGGTTTAAAGATTTTCAATAACTTTTGCTCGTTGAGCAAGCATAACCTCTGAAATATGCGCTTGTGCAAAGCAATTAAACTGTCGCTGTTGTTTGTTGTTGTATCTATATGAATGTAAGTATATGCGTTGTTATGCATGTATTTGCCCAAAATGAAAGTCAACAAAGATGTAGTGGTCACGTTTTTTCTTGTTTGTTCATTTTGACCGTACTTTTTTTTAATAGAAAATTAAGCCTGAATATTTTTTTTTTTTCAAAAAATAATCAGCTATATTGCACAAAACACTACGACTAGCAAGAGTCCGTTCGATATCTAATTTTATATGCGTTTTAGTATAATATTTAAGTTTAAAGATCTATTATTTACTTTCCTCCAAGTAAGATTTGAATGATTCAACTCCTTGGATTATTGGAATAATTTTTGAAATCTAGCGGTTTAATTTTTTCCCTTTCCTAAAATCAACCTCTTTTAAATATTGTTGAGGTCTTTATTTTTTATGCACAAATTTATCTGGTTAATTGCACATTTTTTTTTTTATTATTTTTTACTTTAAAACTTTTATTATTATTATTATTTGAACTCGTTTTGCTTATCATTCTTCGTTCTCGAGTTAGTCTGCATACAAATTGTATGCTGTAGACTTTTTTAATTATTTCCAGACACATATCAATTGACTACAAATACTTTACTATTAACTACCGCGACGACAATGGCACACTTTCTGATCAAAACAAATAATGCTGGCTGATGAATGTATACAGTGAAACAACAAGATCAACACTCTCTGCTCTATGGCTGCATACATATATACATATTTCTGAAAAAATCACCGACTAGGAGGTTTTTTTCTTGAGTTGAGCTACAAATTATAAAATCCTCAGAACAGCTATAGCTTTCCAAAAAAGATAGCATGCTTATGCATGCATGTGCATGCATGCATGCTATACATCAGTTAAATCTATAGGACATAGCTGTGATAGACGTGATCTTCCGCCCATATAAAAAGGATTTTTCTCTTTTTTAAATTAGCAAGTGATTTAAAAATGTTGCGTTTCTCAGTTTTTTTTTTTTTTTGGAAAGACATTCATTTAAAATAAAATTAAATTAAAGTTTATGTTTGCATTTTATTTTCAATTCACATGAATATGTGTTTTATTGTATTAAAATTTTTCGTCATCGCCCCTATTTTTTGTCGACTTTGCGGAAAATTGCTACTAGTCAGCTGCGCCATCTACTGGCGCCATCTATTTGTTTTCTTTGCAAGAAAAAAAGAAGAAAAGTAAAAGAGTTGCAAAACGACAAAAGTGTTTACTGTGTTAAAGGTTTGTTTGAACATTTCTGATTCTCATTTTGTTCATGGGGATTATGAAAAAAGTAGTTAAGTTTCAAAAGGATGTGAAGATAAATTCGTGAGTTAAATACGGCCCACACCTCTGTTAACTGAGTTCCTCACTAGTGTTGAACACAGTTAAAAAAGGTATTTTTTTATTTTCTTTATTTTTAAGTAAAAACACAAAATAATTAACTATTTTTTTATTTATATGAAAGAAAACTTTGGAACATAATAATTATTAAAAAAAAAATATGAAAATGTTGTATTAAGTCGTGCTTCCCGGGGGGTTTTTTATGCCGTTCTATGGTGTGGAATATTTGTCAAATTACAACTTATACGGGAAAGTGCCGGCAAATCTGCAAATGCAGGTCGTTTTGTGGTCTTCTTCTCTAAATATTTCCGTTTTCAAATTTTGTGAGGAAGAAGTATTTTACAAAATACAGTAGAAACAAGTTGTGCCTCCTTGGGGAGGGGTTTTCTATACAGTTTTTTTGGTTTTGAATATTTGTCAAATTACAACTTATACGGGAAAGTGCCGGCAAATCTGCAAATGCAGGTCGTTTTGTCGTCTTCTTCTCTAAATATTTCCGTTTTCAAATTTTGTGAGGAAGAAGTATTTTAGAAAATACAGTAGAAACAAGTTGTGCGTCCGTGGGGAGGGGTTTTCTATGTGGTTTTCTAGAGTATTTCTCAAATTACAACTTATACGGGAAAGTGCCGACAAATCTGCAAATGCAGGTCGTTTTGTGGTCTTCTTCTCTAAATATTTCCGTTTTCAAATTTTGTGAGGAAGAAGTATTTTAGAAAATACAGTAGAAACAAGTTGTGCCTCCTTGGCGAGGGGTTTTCTATACAGTTTTTTGGTTTTGAATATTTGTCAAATTACAACTTATACGGGAAAGTGCCGACAAATCTGCAAATGCAGGTCGTTTTGTGGTCTTCTTCTCTAAATATTTCCGTTTTCAAATTTTGTGAGGAAGAAGTATTTTAGAAAATACAGTAGAAACAAGTTGTGCCTCCTTGGCGAGGGGTTTTCTATACAGTTTTTTGGTTTTGAATATTTGTCAAATTACAACTTATACGGGAAAGTGCCGGCAAATCTGCAAATGCAGGTCGTTTTGTCGTCTTCTTCTCTAAATATTTCCGTTTTCAAATTTTGTGAGGAAGAAGTATTTTAGAAAATACAGTAGAAACAAGTTGTGCGTCCGTGGGGAGGGGTTTTCTATGTGGTTTTCTAGAGTATTTCTCAAATTACAACTTATACGGGAAAGTGCCGACAAATCTGCAAATGCAGGTCGTTTTGTGGTCTTCTTCTCTAAATATTTCCGTTTTCAAATTTTGTGAGGAAGAAGTATTTTAGAAAATACAGTAGAAACAAGTTGTGCCTCCTTG
This sequence comes from Sturmia bella, assembly GCA_963662145.1. Taxonomy (NCBI): domain Eukaryota; kingdom Metazoa; phylum Arthropoda; class Insecta; order Diptera; family Tachinidae; genus Sturmia; species Sturmia bella. The sequence continues at coordinate 14,950,534 of OY759172.1, read as the reverse complement.
GCGAGGGGTTTTCTATACAGTTTTTTGGTTTTGAATATTTGTCAAATTACAACTTATACGGGAAAGTGCCGGCAAATCTGCAAATGCAGGTCGTTTTGTGGTCTTCTTCTCTAAATATTTCCGTTTTAAAATTTTGTGTGTGTATGTATGTACATCTATGTGTCTATTCACCATGCATTTATTTGTATATGCTTATCTATTCTGCGCAAGGTGCTGTAGTTGTAAAATAATGTCGTAATAATAGTTTTTTTTTTAATACATATTTATTTGCAGAGTTACAACAAGTGTTGCAGTGCAAATCACGTGTATGTTTTTTTTCAAAGTGGGCGAGTGCAATGACAAAACATTTTATTTTAAGACAATGTTGGACCAGCTCAAATGTGAGCACAACCAACCTATTGCTATTGCTATCGCTTACGTACATATATTTTCATATGACTTTTGAGATTTACGTCAAAGCAAAGCAAAGAAAGAAAGAAAAATACTGCGTGTGAATTGAATATGCGAAGCTGTGATTGTGCCACAAATTTAATGTTCGTCTTTGCTGGGTTTTCTTTTTGGTCATAACTTGTGTGCAGCAGGAGACATGTTTTCGCAACAAACCTAAAATTAGGTGGAAACAAACTTTAATTATGCCTCAATATTACATGCAAAATAACTGTCAATCCGATTACATATGAACAAATGTTTGCCCAGAACAAGTGACCACTACTTTTTTGATGACATTCTTTTTTTTTTTTTTTTTTTTTTTGGGAAAAAACGTGCATACACTTAACTAAAAGTGCATATGAATTCACAACAATACAACAACGAAAAGAAAACATAGAAGAAAAAACGTAAAAGCGCTGAATTTTACAAGAGCATATTTTTAAGGTTATGTTTGCTCAACGAGCATATACAAGGTTCCGAGCAAATTTGTATTTTTAAAATCAAGTAATTGTTGACTGTAGATTTTGCAAACATAACCTTAAAATATATTCTTATAAAATTTAGTGCTATTACTTATTTTCCCTGCATTTTTTTCGTTGATGCTCGTTATTGCATCATTGTGAATGTGTATGCATTTTCAATTGTTTGTGGCCAAGACAAAGCTCAACAAAAGAGTAGTGGTCACATTGTTTCTAGACATACATACATACATACATACATACATACATACATCAAATTCATCACCCATTTCACCTGGTTGTACCTTATAGTACACTGAACGAAAAACGCTTTGTTACGGGAATGAAACCGTTTGGTACACTATTCTCTTATTAATACGACGAAAAGCTTCACTGCTGTTGCTCATTGTTGTTAAATTAAGAGAATGCTATACATATATATATATATATATATATATGTAACTCCTGGACTTTATATATGTATGTACATTTAAATATTATTCGTTAGGTTATAAAAATACTTGTAATAGCGGTTTTCACTCTTGATACTAATTTTACCACTCTGCTATATTCACTACGATTTTTACCACAAAGCTCGAGTGACTTTCTTACCTCAAAGTCTGCATGTTCTTGCATATATTCTAAAACTTGCTGAATTTCTTTATCTGTCCACCTTTTGTTGTGAATTTTGTCACGTTTTCTCTTCACCAGTATATTTTTATTTGTTTTTTCCATATTTTTTATTTTCTCAACACAAAATTAAGTTAAAAGTTCAGTACATTTTGTTGCTGCAGTGATGTAAACACTAGTACTTTAATCAAATCTGCTACTTTAACCAAATCTGCAACCGAGTTTACTATCAAGAGTGAGAACCGCTAATATTTTTATATGGCAAGCTTATATATTTGATTGTATGAGTTTTCATATTTTTTCATTGTAAAACAGTCTAATAAAATAATTCATATTTTTTTTTTGCAAATTTTTGCACGTTTTTGGTAACAAAAATTTTTACAAGTGTTGAACGTTTTTGAAAAACAATTGTAAGTAAATTTTTGCAATTTTCAAATTTCTTGCGATTTTAACTTTCTAGCATCCATTTATGCTCCCCGGAGCGGATTAACGCGATGAAAACAACAATTCAATACAATTTTTGAAGTTGGATTTTTTTTTTGAGAATTCGCAAAATTCCGCCCTTCTTCACTGACCAACAAAAAAATCGAATCAAAGAATATTGCATAATAGAGTTACCTTTTCCATGGTCCATAAATAAGAAAATAATAAAAAAAGCCATTGTTGACTTACCATTTAATAATAGTTGTGAGTCTTGCTTAGTTTGATCTGGATCTTCTTCAATGCTAAATTGATTAGTTAAGTGGATCTTGTTGGACAAACGATCGTTGCTCGAGGCAGATAAATTATGCAGTTTGTGAAATGAGCTGCTGGCACTTTTCGACAACGGCGAATTGCCTTCGCCTTCGCTGGACACACGACTACGATGTGCATGATGCCCATGATGATGGTGGGCGTGGTGATGCTGGTGCTGATGATGGTGCTGATGCTGGTGTTCATTCAGATCCACAAGAGTTTGATTTATTTGATTATTTGGTGCATCCTTGGGAGAGTTATGACTACAAGATACTTTATCATCGGTGCCATTTTGCTGAGCTGATGCATTAAGTACTGCTTGTTGGTTGTCTGCTCTCTCATTAAATGTCAACGATTTGGAATGATCTAAGGTGAGACGAGCAGGAGGTGCATTCCACCATTGCAATTTGGCCAGGTTGCTTTTGTTGTTGTAATGGGATGCAGAGCTCATGTCGGCAGAGGCATTATCCGTTCTATCGCTTGCAGCAGCATTAAAGTTAGAATCTAAAATATCTGTTTTGTAACCATTTGTTAGGTTTGTGGTGACTGGTGGTGGTGGGGCGGGGCAGGCAATATTTTCATTGGCACCCTTAAGAGGAGTGTATTTTTGCATTTTGAATTTGTTTTCTGTGCGTTTTTGCTTCACTAATATATAATTTCAAAATTTATTTATATTTTTTTCAAAGTTTTTTTTTTTTTTTTTTTTTTTTGCAAATTTTCTTCTTATTTTAGTATTTATATATTTTTTTCTTATGTGTGTATATAGTTTTTTTTTTCAATGTTTTTCTTTTACAATTTCGTGTTCATTTATAAAGTTTTCAAGTTTTTTTTTTCTTTATCTTGTTGTTGTTGTTGTTGTTTTTTTCTCTATCAAGTTGCTCCTATATGGCATCAGGATGATCGTATAGCAGTAGATAATGTCAGCTTCGCAGCTTCTTGGCTCCAGTAGCATCCCGTACATGAGCAATGCGGCAAAGTTGGCTCATATTGAAAACACTACTAGTTTCACTTTCGCATTCTATGTGCTTAATAGAAATTAACAACAATTTTCTTGGTTGATTGAGTTCCATTTTGAGAAAAATATAGATCACAACGTTGTAAACACAAACAATAAGCAAATCGTTTTGTATGTCTAACCATCAACACTTACTCACCACAGATGGCTACAATTTATATATCTATTTAATAAACGTATTTAAAGATATTTAATATTTTTCGCCTTTTCATCAAACGTTAGATTTACGAGGTTTTGTTTTTGTTTTTTTGATTTGTGTGGATATAATTTCAATACAGTTGTTATTTTATTTCCGTTTGCGGTGTTTTCTATTGTTTGAAAAAATATATATATATGTATGTATGTACGAGTATGTATAATAAAGAAAACCACTCAAATACACTTTAGGAAAGTATTAACGATTGCGAGTACGTGTTTTTAAACGTCGTCGTTTGTATTGTAGCTGCAGTTGTTTGATGGGGGCAAGGTTGTATATCTTCTGCTGTTGTAGCTGGAGCCGCCGAGGAAAAGTTTTATAAATGTTCTTATAATTGACTTCGAATTGAGTTAATAAATTTATATAAGATTCATGTCATTTATCACATTGGCTCGCTGATATCAATCATCCAAAGCGTAGGAGCTGCAGGCCGGCATGAGGCAATTGTTTGCCCAGCAATTGCCGATCCTTGTCGGGATCAGGTCCCCCTCCGCCGTTCCGTTTTTCGAAATAGAATTGTTCTATGTATTCTTTTTGCAGCAAAACCAACGAAATGTGGGACACAACAATGCCGTGCACTATAGGAACTGTATTTCGATAGGCTTTAGCAACTTTATAGCAACTATAGCGTGGCAATGAGGATGACGATGAAGCTGATGCTGTGGTTGCGGCTGCGGCTGCTACTGCTACTGCTGGTGCTGATGCTGCACTATAACGATGACGTCTTCGTTGTCTTCTGCTAAGCTTTGATTGTTTAGAAACACTTTGAACTGAATGCATTACGTTTGGCAACACTAACGTGACAAATAAACTTAAAGTGCGTTTTAAAAATCGCTCTTTGAATGGTTATAAACTTTTTTTTTTTTTTTTTTGCTTTAAAAATAGTTTTTTATTTGAAAGTTTTCTGGTTTTACTCAGTCAAATTTAATGTTTTTTTGTAGCTTTTTTTTATTGTGGGTTTATGTCAGCTTAATTGTTCTCTTTACTTTTCTTTCAATTTTTAACAAAGTTTCGTTAAACTTTTACATTTACTTAAAGATAATTGTTCTATAACTTGCTGCTGCATATAATACAAGTTTTTCAATGACGAGTTCTTAATAAATTTATTAATAAATAATGCTTTGCTGTATTTACTACTAAAAATGGTTAATGTAGTAAAATTATTAATAAATTTGATTTTTTGTTTCCCATACACACTTTGAAAAATCTTCGTATTCATTTCGCACAATTTTCTTAACACATGCATTCATCCACAATTTATTCTATCATTTGTCTTGTTGATTATTTTAATAATCCCGAAACGATTTTTTTTTTCTTTTTCGCTTTAATATTTCTTAATGCTTTATATAGCACACACCTTTTTCTTTGGGATATTTAATGAAAAAATTTAAATTATTTTCTTTTAAATAATAAAAATCTGCTGCTGCACACTGATGTCGTCGACGAAAAGTTGAGAAGAGAATACGGCCAGAGCTCTTAAATGTTGAACTGTTGTAGAAATTCTGTAAGTAAAAGAAGAAGAAGAAGAAGCAATGTGAATTGAGTTGAATAAAAAAAAAAAAGTTTCAAAAAATCAATAAAAACTATTTAATCTACAACATTATTTTTCATACAACGAAGGCGACCACGACAACGAATTTGCTATTGCTGGTGATTTTGTTGTACGCATTTTATAATAACATTTGTGTAGAGTATGCGCAATATATCACATGATTGAAATTGACATTTCAACAGGGTGTAACAATTGAAAACTTATTGAAACTCACACTAAACAAACATACGCAAATCTGTAAAGTTCAAAGTTCCATATGAATAATTTAAGAATTGAAATTCATGGCAATAAACGAATATCTCATAAATGAAATGGCACATCTTACTGATTTATTTAAATTGCTGCTCAATAAAGTTTATTTGTTGTTTTAATTGGGTTTTTAGCATTACGATTTTTAGAACTTTCCATTGTTCATGTGGCATTTCTATTAAAAGAAATGTTTCCAGCGAGACACAAAAAGATTTTATAAGATACTGGGCATTTCCTGGTTAATAATAGATTTGTACATTGGACATACAGTCAGTTTGAAAAGTCTTCATACATACATACATACATCATTCAATTTAGAAACATTTTACCTCAAACTTAAAAAGCAATGGAAAGGTTTAGACGTTTGCTCGTAGCATTTCTTTCTGAAGTGTCCTAGACACCACTAAAATTTTTGCTGTCATTTCAAGCACGTGTGCTTGATGCTTTGAAAACTTTGACGAGTTTGACGGCCAATCAAGTACTCATTTTAAATTAGATTTTGTGGCGCACGTTTCGTAGGAACACACAAATCAATTCCATTTATTTTTAATATACATACATAATTATTAAATAAATTACTCAAAATTAAGATATTTTTTTCCTAAAAAACAACTATATTTTTTTATTTTCGATGTTACGCCAGCAATTTGTTAGCATCATCAGGATATATACATAATTCAAATATGAACTTAATTATTTATTTGCTTTAAGAGCCAATTGAAATGTATTAATTCAGGTCCAAAAATGAATATTTTCAAAATATTTGCTGTATTTTTCAGCTGTCAACTCATCAGTAGAATTGAAAAATTCCTAAAAGTTTGTTTGAAACTCAACTACTTACCCCATATAGGCATATAGACAGCTGAAAAATACAGCAACTATTTTGAATAAGATATATAATTGTTTATAATTATTTTTTATTAAAAATATCTTAAGCTTGAATAATTTTGTTTAATAATCTAAACTAACTGGTGATGGGTCAATATGGGTCCCAAAAAAAAATTTTTATTTTTTTTTTTCTGTAATAATATCGTCAGTTATCCTTCTTTTAGCTACATTTTTAAAAACTCGGCTTTTTTGCGACTTTTTGTACTCAAAATCAAAAAACTAGCCGCATTGAAAAAAATTGCATTAGTTACCTTCGGCAAGTTCCACAAAAAGTTGGTGCAATTTGTGCCAAATTCATAAATGTATAACATTTGGTGCATTTTGTTCTCAGGCAGCGAAAAAAATTTTATGCAAAAAATAATTTTTTTTAACATTGTTTCAAAACATTCTGTAGTTGTGTAATTTTTATCACAAACAATTGTAGTCTTGTTATATACTTGGATAGTGCACATATTTGCCATGAACGAGTGAGACAGAGAAGCGTCCTTCAAACGCGTGCGAATAAAACAGACTGACTATATTTCTAGAGAAAAAATTGTGTAATTTCAACATTTGTGATCAAAGGAATGCAAAAATTATCACAGGCTGATTTTTTTTTCAATATGACAATACCTTCTAAGCCACGCGACATAGATTTGTTTTATAATTTTTCTGGGAGCAGTCACCACTTGACCTATCACCAGTTTTACGTTTGGACGTTGGGTTAGGGGGTATCCCCGTGTATAGTCTACATATAAAACATATAAGTGAAAAACTGACTTTTGAAGAAGTTTATTTTGTAAGCAAACTTAGAGAACTTTCTATGCTAAAGAGGAAAGCCGGTGATATTTTTCGGTATCTGTCCCTACATAGCAGATACATATATACACGTGAACGTGACTTTTTTGAAGGGCATTTAAGATTCGTCCCAGACGAATATAAGCACTTGTTTTTTTTTTTGCGACTTTATTTTATTTTATTTTTTTGAGGTTATTTCCCGGAAAATCTCTCCATGACCCCGGTTGTTATATTCAAGACCTAAGCACAGCATTTTAAAATAATAATAATAATATTTGAGGTTAAATAGAATATACACGTTATGCTCTAAACTTAATTCAATTAATGTCCATTCATCATGCGAAAATATTTGGCATTTCAATTTTTTAGTGATAACCGCCGCCTAGCTACACAATATTATTTATTTTGTTCAAAATGACACTGAAAAATTACCTTTGATTCTAATAGTACATTTTATGCATGAAAATACATACATACGTCATTAATGTTATTAGCAGCTTATGCACAGACATACATACGTACATATGCATGTATGTATATACTAGATACATACATACCTATGTATGTAAATTTCTAAATGCTATTTATTTGAGGAAAAAAAATTAAATAACATTTCAAGTACACCAAATGAACAATCGAAAAAAATCTTGAAGAGAAAATTGTTTTGTTTTCTTTTGACTAGCATGAGTGTTTTGTTTATTTATAAAATTTGCACCATACAGGTAATTAGTTTTAAAGCCTCTTCGTGATAAAGAAATGCAGATTAAAGATATTAACACATTTTCGCACTTAGTCAAAATTTCAACAATGTTTTTAAAAAATCTCAAATACAATTGTGAAATGGCAGTTATACCAGCAAATATAACACATTCTTGGCTTCCTTTTCCATGTGGTCCAGTTGAGTTACACTCCCAAAATGTGCCCATATACATACGTCCAAATTCTTTCCAAGATCATCGATTTTTCACGGTGCCGCTGCTTAATTTTTTTTTTTTAATTTTCTGAGTTTTAAAATTTTGGAGGTTGTTATTCATATTTTTAAATATTCCTCTATTTTTTATGAATTACTTACTTTTGTATAAATAGCAATAAATATGCTAAATAAAGCAATAATAATAATAATAAAAAAAATAATAAATGTATACAATATTTATGGACATTTTTACTTTTACAGATAAACATGTTTGTGCAATATTCGGTTACGAAAAACATATTTATCTTCACACTCAATTATGTCGTTACGTTATTTCGTTACGTCAAACATATTTAACTCGCCATATTTATCTTCACACAGATGCAAAAAGCTTCAAAAGGTTTTTGTTTAATAATTTTACTTAACTAATTTTATTAGTTTGAATTTTTAATTTGTTTAGTTTTAACTTATATAATAAAGATATTTTCTCCAGTGGTGCCTAAAGCAAGCTGTGCCCTTTTAACGAATTTCCGTACTTTAAATACCTATAAGTGAAATCTTGTTGTGCAGCAAATCGAAATAAATAAATAAATAAAAGGAAAATAATAATATTTAGTATGATCTAGAGGTATTCTCTGGTGCAATCGCTACTAACATGAGAGTAGCAGAGAGTGCGGTGAATTCTGTTACTCGATTTGTGGTTCATGAGCGTATTTTTAAATACGTAAAAAGATTTCTAGGATGCTACTTTCATCAATTTGTAAGTTTTCGTACTTGGATTTTCATTTATCACCCAATAAAAAAGAGTGATATTAATTAATTTTTGCACAATAAGCTCACTTTCTCCAGGTTTTCTCGGAATAAATAAGTATTGATACCCAGAATTAGTTGAACTTGCTTCGAAAGATCATTGAAACTGTGTTTCTTATCAGTTAGGAGTTTTTTTCCAAATAGTAACAATATTTTTCGGCTTAAACCTTTAAAATCCTTTCAATAGTTTGTTAGATAATTGTGATTTGCATATGGATTACAGAAAAATAAAGTAATAAGTTTATTTGGCTTGCTGTGGCTTTAAAGTTGAATGTTGTAAGTCTTACCAGAATGAACACTTTCCTTTGTAATACAGATACTTAAGAATATACTTGAGCTAAATGGTTGGAGAGCGCTGTAGTGTAATATGATGTTAAGTAATATAATGGCTGCGGAATACTAAGAGTAACTATGTACTTAGAATAAGTAAATCTTTGCAGTGGCCTTAATGACTTTATATGGCAAAAAATTTACTTATTTCACCTTGGAGTTGATTACAACGAAAATACCCGGAAAAGGAATAATGAATCTCAGAACTTTACGCAACCTTCACAATTTCAAGAATGAAATAAGTATTATTGTGCTTAAGGGTCATAAAAAATTTAATTAAAATTTTAATTACAAGCCAAAGAACGACACCTTATGGTCAAATAAACTTTTTTTTGATTTTCGCTAATGCATTTAAAATGACAACTGCATGCATGTACTCCTTCTTTGTAGGCAATTAATTACACCATTATTTGCAATCATTTGGCATGAAAGTGCAGGAGGGACTTGTCACAACTGTACGGCGCTAAATTATGATGAAGTGTAAATGATTCATCCAGTCTAATAAAAAAACAATGACAATAATATTAACAAAGATATACATTAAAAATAAAAAAAGGCAAAATATGTATGTGCACACATGGTACGTACTTATGTGGAATGTATACACAAATGTTCGTTTGCATATGCAAAATTTTGATTATTATAACTACATACATAAGTATGTATCCATGCGGATAAGATACATATTAATTTATGAATATGTTGCCAATAATTAAAAAAAAAAAAAAGAATTTCAATTTTCTCAAAATTCCAGACATATTTAATTTTACTGCAAGTTTGGCACAACTTTGTTGGAACACATTCATAAATTTCAACAGAGCTTTTACCTGGTCTCCGGCTTTTGTACAAAATCTGCTATAATTATCGCTTTTCTGATATTATATTTCAGACTTGTGATTACGTACGTATTTTTATCATTTTAGTTTTTTTTTTTTCGACAAAATCTTTTATTGGAAGCACATGAATACCAACACCAACAAACACATAGGAAATAGTTATACTTAAAATAAAACTTTTGTTCGGCTTCTTACTTTTTCTTAATTAATATCAGTGAATTTTATCTCAGAACACATTCTCATATTTGCACTGTTTTATTGAATAATTTACTTAATTTATTCTTTAAAATCATTCAACATTTCCCTCAAATTTAATTGATAATTCTTAACCTCAGCAACAAATTTTGCTAATAAATATTCAATGTGAAGAAATTCTCTTGTGCAGAAAATTTCAAATACATACAAAAAAAATGTCATGTGAAATGTCATAACAAGGGGAAAAGAAATTGAAGTACAGAGCCGTTAAAAATGTGGAGAAAGGTAGCCATATTTTTACATAAATATATTCAATATTTCCGAAAGCCCAGTATGCAGTTCTTACGAAATATCACATATATACATATGACATAAACACTCCTCCACTACGGAAAAACCCACAACTTTAGACTGCCTTTCAGTGTCAAAAGTGTGAAACTCAATTTTCCGCCTTTTGATGGTGTAACGTTTTATTCAGGGGTGGAAAATATGAAATTATAGGTGAAAGATATCTGAGAAAAACAGCACAATGCTAAAGAGCTAAGAACTGTCAAGTAATTTTCGTGTTTTTACAAGAGAGTTTTTTACTGTCACCCGTAAAACCCCTTTCACACTTTATGTACTGTGCAGTGCACCTGTCAAATTTTCCACTGCAAAAAATTTGATGCAAAAATATTTGCTTCTATACAAAACTTGCAATAATTTTAAACCGCCCGTAAATGGCGATATTGCTAAACATACATGCTACATACGTAGTTACTAATGTAGCGTAATACTGGAAGGCACTTTCGTTAAAATACATACATAGTCTTAAAACAGATTTAAGGAAATCTACAGGAAGATCGAAAAATTCTAAAATTGTTTGAATATGTGTATAGTGGTACTCTATTGAAATTTTTTTCTCAAGGAAATTTTTGTTCATAATACGGCGAAGATTTAGAAAACATCCTCACGGGTCGTTCATGATTTTTCTTTTTTTTCATGACGATCAAAAAAATAATTAAGAAATTGTTTTTGTAAAATGCAATTATTTTCTGTCCAGCAGTAGTCTCTCTACACAGGGATCCAAAATTAGTTAAAGCATATCCTCAAATAATACGAATCAAATCGTGTGTAAGTGCGAGGACCGGCCAATATCAATTGTTTTCTGTCCAGCAGTAGTCTCTCCACACAGTGATCCAAAATTAGTTAAAGCATATCTTCAAATAATACGAATCAAATAGTTTTTAATGGAGAACATATGAGGGCCGGCCGATATCAGGGCTTTCGTCGGCATTTTAAAACTGGTATGACGTCAGTATCAGGTTTCAGAGCCGTTATTTTGATTATGTACCTAATCGAACCTAGTCCAATTCTGCAATATCATCACAACATATTAGATATTTGGATACTTTGCACAGTTTTGAGAGCATCTTTTGCACTTTAGGAATTTTTAGAAGCAGGAACTAAATGAATAAATATACATATTTAAAGAAATTCTTTATTCTAAAATACAACAACACTTTGTTTTCCGCAGGCATAACGATTTTCTTTCTCTTATTGCTATTGAGATTTAAAGCAAATTTTCCTATTAATTTATTTATTCAAGAAAGAAAATTGTATGCTCTTTTGAAAACCAGTAAGTAAGACTATTAATAAAAAATAAAAAAAGAGAAAAATGTGAATATGAAACTACATATATATATATTGTATAAATAGAAATGTAATTAAAACTATACGATTACACTAGAGCAAATTCTTTTGCCGTCTTCTAGTGGTAACTGGTGTAACAGTTGTTGCCAAAGTAGAGGTAGATTCTTTACTGTCAATTAAAGGTTTTCTTGGTCTTCGTGCACGACTAGAAGTTGCTTCACCACTAGTTGTTTTGACATTGTGTTCTTTAGCTTTATTTCTATATGATTTTGGTTTATCATCAAATTTGGTGGGTGCTCGCTTCTCTGAACAGGGAGAGTCACTTAAAATAATCACATCGTCTGTGTGGTCTTTATTGATAATTGGTTTGCGGCGGGATTTTATTACGGCATTCTGTTTTATGGAGCCTTTACTAATTTCCAAGTTTTGAATTTTTGTCACGAGTTCGTTAGTATTAAGATTTTCTTTGGGTTCTAAATTTTCTAAAGAAGATGTATGACTGGGCGAAGATGGAGTTAAATCAATCTTGAATTTTGGTATCGTTTCTGGTCGTTTGTATTTAATAGTTACTTTCTTCGTACCAGTAGTTTTGGCCGATTTAGCAGTTTTTCTACTTGTTTTAGGAGTTTTGGAAACTTTTTCACTTCCCACAAGCCGTTTTGTACGTTTTAAGTGATTTTCTTCCTGCAATTCAGCATCACTGTCAACAACTTCCACAATATCAATCGAATCTTCCCGAATTTCGAATTTAGATTTTGTTGGTCTTGCGCGTTTAGTGTCTAAGCAATTGCTGCTGGCTTTTTGAGTTTTTAACTTCTTAGACGATGGGCAATCATTGTCGGAGGTGAGAACAGATTTTGTATTAGCAGCTGCTGTTTTCGCTGAAGCCATAATATAGTTTATTTCACTTTGGCTGGTAGTTTTCTGCTCTTCTGGTGATACATTGAATTGTAAAGCTCTTCTCAATTTACTGTGATTGGGGGGTACCTTGAATTGTATGTTGTTGTCGTTGCTCATTTCTTTTTGTGTTGCTACAAATTGTAACTGAAAATTGACCGTGTAGACAGCATCAACATATAAACTCTTTTTTTCGCACAGTTTTAGGCCATATTCCAAAGATTGTAAAGCTTTATCGTACAAACCCCTGGCTCGCAGAAAGTTGGCATAGTGTTGTATGGCCATAAATTCTATATGTTTGTAGTGCTTTTTATTAAAACAGTTTTGGCGCATTTGCAGCCATTTTTTACCGCTTTCGTAGAACAATTCTAATTGATCATAGTTCTCTACGAGAAAATAAAGTCGAGCATTTAAGCAACCCACCATAAAGAATGTCCATTCTAGTTGCTCATTTAGCGGCAAGGAATTTGTGTCGATACTTTTGAAAAAACGCTTCAAATCGGAATTCTGATGTGAAGGGCTGAGTAGCAATTTATCCTGTTAACAACAACAACAACAAAAACAATTAATATTGAATAAGGGAGCAAATAATATTTGAAACTTACAGTCTTTATGGGCGATAATTGTACTTGGGCTAATTTACGCATTGCCTCCATGCCCTGTGGATGATAATTGGTTGCCAATAGTTCTGAACAGACAGTTGTTATATCACTAGTGGATTTTGCGCCAATTCTGGTCAACTCTTTGAGACTTTTCATGCCCAATACAAATTCAATTATTTTTAATTTCACCTAGAACAATAATAAATAAACATAATTTCTTAAGGACACAGCAGTTAATAAATTGGTTGAAGCCTACCTGGGCCCTGTCAACATATTCCATTTGCAAATTCACCCACATCCACATGCTCATCACCTGCACAAACCGTAAAGCCAGACCCATTGTCAAGGTGCACTTGCAAGTGGCCACAAAAAGTGCATTGATAAAACTATCACATAAACGATTGACGGTGCATTCGGCCAGTTCCTGTACTAAAGTAATAATTAATATTGAATACAGAAGGCCATCGCAGGAGCTGATGCACGAAAATTCATGGAAGCGGTCTAAAGTCTCTTCTGCTTCGTGCAGCAAACAGCGATGAAATAGCAAGTTCTCAGCATTTGTGCGTTTGGTATTTGGCTTTTGTGCACTTTTCTCATCATTAAAATATTTCCACAACAAACGAAATCTAATTGCATCCATGGTGGCAAGAACTATGTCATAACGTCCTTGACGTTCGCTTAGCTGGGCATGTTTCTGTTGCACATATTGCAGCAACATCTGAGCAAATGATAATCGTGACGTACGTGCGTAAAAGTAGGCTATTTGTAACAGGGCTAGTAAAATATAACTTTGGTATGCTTGCCTTTGCAGATTGCCAAAATTCTCTAGACCTTGTATTAAAGTAGGAAAGTTATTTTGTATTTCCAACTCAAGTTTGAAGCCATTGTTGTCCGATATTTTGTCAAAGTGTTCGGAATGATGACAAAAGAAAGCTAAACCTCGTAAGGCAGAAATATCATCTTGTATTAATCGTGAGATTTTGTAGTGCAACAGCCAGGCTTGCAAACAATGTTCCATGTAACCCGATAACTCTAAGCTAAGAGCCAAACCGGCTAGATCGTCCAATAAAGACTCCCAATCAATGATGGCTTCATCCAAGGCTATCATATCGCTATCGAACTGAATGGAAAAAAAAATAAAAAAAAATTTAACAATAAAAAATATTAACTTAATTATTTATTTGCTTTAAGAGCCAATTGAAATGTATTAATTCAGTTCAGTTTGCTGTCTTTTTCAGCTGTCTATATGCCGACGACATTTCGTTGGTGCTAATCAGCTCATCAGTAGAATTGAAAAATTCCTAAAAGTTTGTTTGAAACTCAACTACTTACTCCATATAGGCATATAGACAGCTGAAAAATACAGCAAATATTTTGAATAGGATATATAATTGTTTATAATTATTTGGAATTATGAAATAAGTAGTTAAGTTTCAAACAAACTTTTAAGAATTTTTCAAGTCTACTGATGAGTTGATTAGCACCAACGAAATGTCGTCGGCATATAGACAGCTGAAAAATACAGCAAATATTTTTTGAAAAGGTTCATTTTTGGACCTGAATTAAATAAAAAATATTATTAATAATTACTTATATATTTTGTTTTTGTATTGCCTCTTTTTTGATGTGTATTGTAATAAAACTTCTTCTTCTTCTTCTTTTTTGATCTATATATTTCGAACCTCTCGGTTCATCTTCAATACATTTATATTTAATTTATATAGTATAAACAAAAATAACGAGATCCTGAAGATGAACCGAGAGGTTCGAAATACATATGTATATAGATCAAAAAAAGAAGAAGAAGTTTTATTACAATACACATCAAAAAAGAGGCAATACAAAAACAAAAGATATAAGTAATAAATTATTATAAAGAATTATTGATGATTAATAATTTTATGGGGCTTTCTAGTTCGATTTTTACTGCGTCAAAATTGAGAAAGATTTGTTTGTGATAAAATTGGAGTGAAAAAAAAATTTACTACATTTAGCATTGCTTTTGTTGTTAGGAATTTTACATACATATATAATACATATGTATGCATTATTTTGTTAATAAAAAATAATCTAAAAATTTTCCATTTTTTTTTTCTTATGCATTATGCACTTGCAGGTCTCTGATACGTGTCATTTACACGCCATATTTTTCTTTTTATATACACATACTGGTGAAGTTGCGAAAATTCGATCGATGGCACAATACCGAAAGCTAAATCGAAACACAAAAAAAAATCCTAAAATTGATTTAAAATCGTTTGTGAAGGGTTGCCGCATGCAGGATTGCGCTTGAATATATTTTTTCTGTTGTACAAATTTTTCGTGAATTTTTTTGTTTAAGCTAAAGTTATATACATACATATTTGCATCTGTAAGGGGACATTGGAGTAAAAAATTTGTTCAATTTTTTGATTGATTAAGTTTTTGATTGTTTTTTTATATGAAATTTTCGACTTTCTGTCACTCTTATCAGCTTTATTTTTTGACGTTATTTTCAATTGATTTATTTCCAAAATATTACAAAGTTAGTTTAAATTTATTCTATTTACTATTAAAATTTAAACTAACTTCATTATTTAAGGCCATATTCATAATAATTATTGTAAGTTTATTAAGCACTTATTTGACGTTTTTCTACGGAATATTTGTTAAATAAACGTGTAATAAAGCTTCAATGGTTTTTATGAATATGAGTATTAATATTTAGTTATTTTGACCCTTTGAAATATAAGAAAAATTTTATATATTTATTTGAGCTTAAGGGGTTTTTATTAGAGAATTTGAGTATTTGATTATTTTTGTCAATATTTCGCTCTCCTTCGGATAGCATTGTCCTGAAGAAGCTATCCGAAGGAGAGCGAAATATTGACAAAAATAATTAAATACTCAAATTCTCTAATAAAAAGACCTTAAGCTCAAATAAATATATAAAAAATCTAACTTCATTATTTTCAATATTTCGGTACTCTATTGTGTACGTACAGGAAATTTGTTTTCGTTTTTGTTTTACAAATTTGAAATAACAAATCAAATTCAAATTTATAAAGCAAAAGCGAAAACAATTTTCCTGACCAAGATACACAAAAGGGGTACAGAAATATTGAAAATAACGAACAAAAAAAGCGGACTTCAAGCTCAACAAATCATTATTAATATGTATTTAAGTTTTTGTGTAATTTTTTTTTTTTTTTTTTAATTACGTTACACACGTTTTTATGTCGAAGAATCGTTGCATTGTTTTTGATTATTTCTGATTCTTTTTCAAGGGTAATGCCGATTATTTTTAGATTCTTTGTCTTAATTATCTGATTACTAATCAGAAATTGCCTGAAAAAGAATAATGTAATCACCACGATTCTTTGAAAAAGAACGTTATCGTAATCTAAATTTAACAGCTCTGAAGTAAAGAAATAAAATCGAAAAATTCTCTCTGCAAAACTGGCAAAAATAGAGGACACATTATAAACCCATATGATGACTCTAAAGCACTTTATCGTTTTTAATTAATTATTAAATTCGCTTTCTTAGCTTTTATTAGTATTATTAAAAGCAGCGCAATATCGACAAAAAAAAAAACGATTAAATTAGAGGAGAAACGACAAGCTCGTAAAAATAAAATAATATTTTCTTACCTTTTCATAGAAATACTGGAATGCCGTGAAAGCTTTCCAAGCCAATTTAAAACGCTTCAAGTCGTTATTTATTGTTATTGATGACATTTCGTCGCGCAAAACTAAATTTTCCAATTGTTCTTCACATAAATCTTTCGAGTCAATTTGAAGTTTTTGATTTGCAGTCATGTCGTTTAACAGCATGACACACAGGTGACCAAATGTCAATTGCTCCAAACGATTCAGACTACTACTTGGTGATTTTGCTTTCGTGTTAAAAGTCTTATACAACGTTGTTATTTTCGCCATGGCATATGTTTGTAATTTTCCTAATTTTATTATTAAAACAAAATCATAATGAGACTGAGAGCACTTGAGAATTGAGTGCAAAAGTGCGTTATTTGATTTGTAGTATTTTAAGACATGTTGACTCTCCATCCAATGTAGCAATTTTTTACACACAGCTTCTAATTGCGGACGCAACAACGAATTTGTTGTGTTATATAAATGCAATAAACAGTGTCCTTGCTCAGTCGCTTTTGTTTCGTAAAATATACCGATTTGTGTACGTATTTGATTGAGGTCCATAATACGTAAATTGTTTTGCAACAATGAGGCTATATAGCACATTTGTAGCTCACGACCCAGGCACAAGTTGTCGCTTATCAGCTGCGTCACGGTTTTATACAGACGTCTTAACAGTAGCGACCAGCTTGTGGAGTCTATTTTTGCTTTGATTTTTAAAAATAATTCACAAATCACTATGCAGGTAGCAGCATGTCTATTTGTTTTACAACTCAGGGTAACTTGCTTGAAACGTGCCAATATTATTTCCATTTCTTGTGAATTGCTGGTAATACAATCCATTTTGTCAATTATTTTGAAGGCATGATTTATGATGAGCACTAGATTATTTTGTATTGCTTCTTTATAATAATCTGGCGGCTGTAAAACAAGGAAAATAAGAGAAGAAGAAAAAAAAACGCATATTAACTGTGATCACAAATGGAAAATGGTTTAATATACGAGGGTGGCACGAAATCCAATTTTATTGGTACTGGACATTTTTATATGATTTTTATTGGTTTGAATTATTTTATTAGACTATTTTTACAACGAAAAAATATGACAACCCAAATATATAAGATTGCTATATAAAAATTCTACAAGTATTTTTATAACCACACGAACAATATTTAAACGTATATATAAAGTGCAGGAGTTACATATGTTTTATTCATTTCAATTTAACAACACTCTCCCTGAATGGAATATTTTATACCTCATGCACTTTTTACAAATTAAAAAATAACTAAAATTTCTTTTCATATTAAGTTAGCAAAGACCAAATTTATTCGTCAGATATTTGACTTTCTGTGGAGGAACTGCTTTTGTAAATATGTCTGCTACCATCTCATTCGTATTAATATATTTTAAAACGACTTCCTTTTCATCAATTTTTTGTCGAATAAACTTGGCTTTTATGTCTACATGTTTTGTCCTTGTTGAGTAATTATTATTCATAGCAACTTGCAACGCCCCCTTATTATCACAATATAATATAATATTTTTGTTTCTTTTCGGTAATAATTCAGCTTCCAACCGTTTCAACCAGACTGACTCTTGAATTGCAGCTGTCAGTGACATAAACTCAGCTTCTGTTGAAGATAACGCTACCGTCTTTTGTTTTCTTGTCGACCAAGATATCGCGCCATTTTGATACACAAAAACGTATCCGGTTGTAGATTTACGATCATCAACATCTCCGGCCCAATCTGCATCACAGTAACCTGTTATACTGTCTTCTTCTTGTTTTCTGTAAACAATCCCTTTATCGATTGTTCCTTTTAGGTAACGCATTATACGCTTCACTGCTTCCCAATGCGGTTTCCCAGGGTTAGTTGCAAACCGACTTAAAAAATTAACTGCATAACAAATGTCAGGACGAGAAACTTGAGCAGCAAATAACAAACAGCCAATTGCTTGCATGTAAGGAATATTTGTCATTTTTTCTCTACTATTCTCTTCTTTGGGACACATTTCATTTGACAACTTTTGATTGTAATCCATTGGAGTTGAAGTTGGATTGCAATCACTCATTCCAAAACGCTCTAGCACATCTGCTATATACCGTGACTGATCAATTTTGATTACATCGTTATTTCTTGTGATTTTAGTTCCTAGCACCGTTGACACATCTCCAATATCTTTCATTTTAAACTTTTTCGCTAGTGTAGCCTTTACCAATTGAAGACACTCCATGTTGTTTGAAAATAACAAAATATCATCAACATAAATAGCCACGTAAAGTATATGACCGTCACCCAGTTTATGATAAACACACTGATCTACTTCACCTCTTTTCAGTCCCATCTTCAGCAACTCGTTGTTGAGGGTTTCATTCCAAACTCGACCAGACTGTTTTAAGCCGTAAATAGATTTATGCAGCTTACACACCCTTCCGGAACCATCTTCGAACATCTCAGGTTGTTGCATATACACTGTTTCTTTCAATGTGCCATTTAAATAAGCACATACTGCATCCATTTGATGTATATACAAGTCATATTGCACAGCCAACGCCAACAGGAAACGAATAGAGTCGTATCTAACAACAGGTGCAAAGATCTCGTTGTAATCAATTCCCTCACGCTGAGAAAATCCTTTAGACACCAGTCTCGCTTTCCTCTTGATGATATTATCTTCATCTCTCTTGGTTTTAAAAACCCACTTTGACTTGATTGCCTTTTGTCCTGGAGGTAAATCTGTAAGCTCCCATGTTTTATTTTCCATCAACGATTTAAATTCGCTATTCATAGCTGATTTCCACTCATTTGAATTTTGAGAAGAAATTGCCTCCAACACGCTTTTAGGATCATCTGATAAAAACTCAATTGCACAAAAGTTTTGCGATATATTTTTATTTGCTAAACGTTTAGAGCGACGAAGATTTTCTCTTAACGGAATGTTTTGCAGTTCATATGCATTTGGACACCAATCACTACCATGATTTTCGATTGGGGAAGAAATAGGAGATGACCACTCATAAGAATCACCATATTCGCTTTCATCCGATTCATCCACTTGCTGTTCTTGAGGCTCAGCCTGAAGTGTTAATTCTGCAGAAACATCTTGCTGCTCAGCTGAATCACCTGGAAGTGTTAATTCATTTTCATGATCACTCTCCCCTGAATTGACACTATGATAGCCTTGTATCAACTCAGAATGGTAGAATTCTTTTTTCACCTCAAAGTTAGCACGTCTTTCTTCCAAAAACACAACATCGCGACTTATAATTATGCCATTATCTTTAGGATTGAATAAACGATAACCTTTGCTTTCAGAACTATACCCCATCATGATACATTCAATAGATTTTGTATCCAACTTGCGTCTCTTTACTTTTGGTATGTGAACAAGAGCGAAACACCCAAAAGTTTTTAAAAATTTCAAGTTTGGACGACGCCCCGACCAAATTTCTTCAGGACTTACAGTTTTGCCACGACATGGTATTCTATTTATTAAATAACAAGCCGTATTAGAAGCTTCTGCCCAAAAACGCTGATCTAAACCGCTATCAATAAGCATACACCTTACTCGTTCTATCAGCGTTCTATTTATTCGCTCTGCAGTGCCGTTCTGTTCTGGAGAATATGCGCAAGTCTTTTGATGAATGATTCCATTGTCTTGTAAATGAACTTTAAAATTCTTATTTACATATTCTAGCCCATTGTCTGTTCTTAAAATTTTAATTTTTGTGGAACACTGCTTCTCTGCCATCTTTTTAAACTCCAAAAATTTTTCAAATACTTCACTTTTTCTTTGAATTGGATACACAAACAGTTTTCTCGAAAAATCATCGACAAATGTTACCAAAAAACGTGCACCCGAGAACGAATTTACATTCAGTGGTCCAACTACATCTGAATGTATTAATTCCAACAACTTTGTGGCTCTTGTACCATCTTCTCTAATGGGTTTTCTTGTTTGTTTGCCTTTAACGCACACTATACATGGTTCTATCATCTCGCCCTCAAATTTAATACCATTGGCGGAATTTTTAACTTCTTTTAAACTCTTATCACAAATGTGACCCATTCGTCTGTGCCACAAACCAATTTCGTTTCTTGCAACAAAAACTTTATCAGCTTTAATCTGAGCTTCACTATCAATGCGATATAAATCATTTACAACTGTTGCAGAAATAACAAGAGTATTATCTTTATTAAAAATGTTGCATTTTTCGCCTTCAAAAACTATTTTTTTCCCATCTTTAGCCATTTGCCTTACAGAAAGAAGATTCGCACACAAACTTGGAACATATTCAACATTTTTAACGGTTACTTCTTTAATCCCTTTTTCAGTAAAAATATTCAAGTCAACATTTCCAACAGACTCAACAGATAATTTACTATTGTTAGCAATAAGAACCGTTTTGTTTTCAATATTGCTCATGTTATACATGTAGCTATTGTTGTTCATCATATGGTTGCTTGCACCACTATCAACAACCCAAGGCAAGAAATTGTTGTTATATTGCGCCTCTGTAGAGACATTCAAACACATGCTTGATGCAATGAGCGTTGACCCCTTTCCTTCGTAGTTCTTATTAAATTTAAAATTTTTCTTTTTACCTTGTTTTTGACAATTCTTAGAAATGTGTCCAAATTGCTTACAATTGTAGCACTGAACCGATTTTCGCTTTACCACTTTCGGACCATTGGAATACAACGCTGCTTCTTTCTCCGCATCTTGAACATCAAACTTAGCATCTTGTAGAAGAAGATTTTTTACCTTGTCCACCGTCAGCTTTTCTTTAGTATTCTCCACTGCCATTACCAAGGACTTGAATTCTTCCGGCAGTCCAGCCAACATTAGAGATGCCGTAAGCTCGTCATCTATGTTAAGACCTGCGTTCTTAACCTTCAAAGTAACAATTACCATTTCGTTCACATATTCCTGAACAGAGCTGTAGTTTCTTAGCTTCATATTCACAAGCTGCTTCAGCAATTCCACTTTTCGTGTCAACCCATTATCTTCATAGGCAGCTACCAAAGCATCCCAGGCTTCCTTTGCTGTTTTAGCTGTAGCAATGTGCCCATAGTTGGAGGATTCAATCATCAGTGTGATCTCTGCCAAAGCACGTTCATTTAAACTGGCATCTGCTTCTGCATTACCACCAGCTTCAATAATCTTCCAGCATCCTTTGATTACGAGGAAAGATTTCGCCTGTCTCTTCCATACATCAAAATTCTCACGTCCTCTTAAACGCTCCATCGAAAATCCCAATGGAAGATTTGACATCTTTCTTCTTTTAATGCGGAAAACACAAAAATTATTTGAATATGGTTTTTCGAGTCTAATACTAGCGCGACTTGCAGCCCATAACCAATTGGTTTGAATTATTTTATTAGACTATTTTTACAACGAAAAAATATGACAACCCAAATATATAAGATTGCTATATAAAAATTCTACAAGTATTTTTATAACCACACGAACAATATTTAAACGTATATATAAAGTGCAGGAGTTACATATGTTTTATTCATTTCAATTTAACAACAATTTTAGATGTATTTTTTTTGGCCATCTTTTCAATTCTGATTATTTTATTTTGTTCATATCTCTTAATTTTTTGAAATTTAATGCTGCTTTCGTAATTGCCCACACACACAGACAGCTAAAGACGGCATAAAAAATCAATTTTTTGTTGATTTGGTAAAGTTGGTTGGTTTATAATTTTAAGAAAAATTAATATTTGGTTGTTAATTACAAATATTATCCCAAAGATGCTAGCAAACTGTTAGCGAAATATTGAATAATATTGTTAATAAATTGTATATTAAAAAAAAAAAAAAAAAACGATCTGAAGCTGCATAAATTAGTTTCTTCAAAAATTAGAAAGATCAAATAAAAATAATATATTTCTGTTTCTGTATTAAGTTTATCAGGTTCAAGTTCTTTCTATACTATTTTTGTGATTGATATTAATTAAATAAGACAAAGAAGACATCAAAGACATTTAGCAGGGTGGACAACTAGTTGTTTCGAAGCCGCCACACTTTCTGAGCCCCTGAGTTTAAAGACGGGTGCTGACGAGAAAGTGTGGCGGCTTCGAAACAACTAGTTGTCCACCCTGCTAAATGTCTTTGATGTCTTCTTTGTCTTATTTAATTAATATCAATCACAAAAATAATATAGAAAGAACTTGAGCCTGATAAACTTAGCACAGAAATAATTATATAAGAAAAAGTTCAAATAATAGAAATTAATTAATAATATATTTGAATATGAAATTATTTATTTGCTTTAAGAGCCATTATTAATGCAGGTCTAAAACTAGACCTTTCAAATGTTTTCTGTCTTTTTCAGCTGTCTATATGCTGCCGACATTTCGTTGCTGCCAATCAACTCCTCAATAGACTCGAAAAATTCTTAGAACAATGTTTGAAACTTAACTACTTATTCCATAATTCCCATGAACAAAATGAGAATCAGAAATGTTCAAACAAATTTTTAACACAATAAACATTCTGTTTTTCGTTTTGCAACTCTTTTACTTCTCTTTGCAACCTAATATACAACGAGTTACCATCCGTTACTACGATTTGTATTTTTGAAAGTATCAAAAAGTAAAAGTTGTTGGAATATTCAAATATGAACTTAATTATTTATTTGCTTTAAGTAAGAGCCAATTGAAATGTATTAATTCAGGTTTATGAGAATTATGGAATAAGTAGTTAAGTTTCAAATATTATTTTAGGGATTTTCGAGTCTACTGATGAGGTGATTAGCACCAACGGCAGACAGCAGAAAACATTTGTAAGGTCTATTTTTATACCTGAATTAATAAATCATATATTTGGTTTTATTAGACCCCTCTTTTTACTATAATATATATTTTTGTATTTATTCGAATATTCCTATCGATATTTCGCTCTCTATCGAATAGCTTCTTCAGGACAATAAATAATATTGAAAAAATGTTAAAAATAATACTAAATTTTAAGAAAACTTACATTATTATCAAACTTTTCAACGTTCTGTTGTTGTGGTTGTTGTTCGTCCTCTGCCACTGTATTTTGGCAATAAAATACAAAGCCGGCCAAAGCGATTTGAGCAAATGATAAAATTACATGTTTCCTGATACTTGTACAGCAGCTTATTGTAAACAAATTTGTATCTGCCGATATGCAAGGGGCCAATTTCATTAACTCCACAAAAAAACTAAACATTGCTCGAAAACAGGCTGGCTGGTTCATTTGCTTCCAAAAACAAGAAAATACCGACTGATTCTGGAGCTGAGAGTGCATGAAGAAAATTAAGACAAGAAAATCGCCAAACCATGATTGATTTGTTAGGATTTTTGAATAGTTGTCGAACAGTTCCTTAAAACGTTCACAACATAAGCTGAAAGCGCATTGGAAATCCAATGTATGCTGTTGAGCACACAATAACTTCATATAATCGTAAAGCAAATGAAATGATTCGGCAACTGGTTTGTAAGTTTGTAAGCGGCATTCCATGCGGCAACTACTCATTAACTGAACACTTAATTGTAGCTGCATTTTATCCATTATATCAACTTGTAATAAAGTATAAACTGTTTCTATTATAAACTTTGCATGGTTTTGTACATCGGTTTCTGTGAGTTTATTGGTGTCAATTTTTTGATGACCATAAAGTTTAAACAATGACTGGAAAAGTTGTTTGTTCTTTTCTACAGGCAAAGTTTTCAAGAAGTGATAAACTGTAACCGTTTTATTTTGCGGGAATATCCAGGACATGGACTTTTGCAATACATCTGGGTATTGAAAATTTTGTTCGGCATTTGTAAATAAAATCTCGTTAAATAATTTTGTTAGATTTTCAACTACATCAGTTGCTTCGTTGAGTGCTAGTGCAGGATTTTTGATTCGCAATGAGTTTTGCAGGAGCAATTGGTAGCAGTAAATGTTGATACATGTTAAACTGTTTTCGATATTTTGTAATTTATTTCTATATCCTGATATGTGTCGATAAATTGCCGAAGCTTTTTCGAAAACTTTCTGAGAATGAAAATTAAAAAAAAAAAAAAAATATTTTAAATTCAAAATTTGTATAGACCATTTTTTGTGGGGATTTTTCTACTTACTTTTTCAATCAGTGTATAATGAAAATACCGTATGCAATTTACGTACAGAGTCCAATACTTAGCACTAGCCTCCGGACACAATTGATCGGAGAATATTTCCATGACTATACTGCAGTAGATGTCCAAGTTTTTGCTCTCACATTTTGTTATTACACACATTATTTTACTGGCAAACATCAATTGGTGCTTCCTGCATTCATCATGACCAGCATTTCCATAGCTTTTAAAATGTATAGCAATTTGCTGTTTTGCATTTGTGGCCTCATTTGCCGTACCTTTCAATTCGGGTTCGAAGTTTTTATCCATTTGTACCGTATACAGTCAAATTCATATGTATTTTCTTTATTTAAAAATTGATTCAGATCGTAGGCGCGCCAATAAAGTTTCAAAAACAAAGTTTAAATAGTTTGCTCATAAACATTGTGCAATGCAGACGCAAGTGTAAACAGGGTGCTTCAAAAAAAATGAGAAAACGTAAGCACCGCATGACCGTGCTACCAGCGTGAACTTTTTTTGTTTGCAAACCTAAAACCCCATAGTGAGAAATAAATAAATTTACCCATCACATCAAGTGCGTGTAATCGTTTTCCTTCGGCTACACACATAGTATGGAAATTTAGATTTTTTTTATTTAACAGCCGACTCATGTTGTGCCTTACAAAGTGATCATCATATGACACTCACTCATATGTTCGGCTGCAGGGGCTGTGGTGTATTCTTATTTATTTTTTTTTATTTTTAAGTCGAAAACTATGTAACAAATCTTCCAAATTATCGAACCACTCTAACAAAAACCGTCTCTTACAACTTTATAATGCAGTAAGCAAAAGTATTCAATACAGAGTTTATCCATCTCTTTTTAATAGACGTTCTTTCAGTTGAATTGGGCAATTTCAAATCACTTTTTTCATCTCTGTGTTTGAGATTAAAGCTCAAGATCTGGCAGCCCTGGTACACAATACAAAAATAAACTATGAATCAGTCTCTAAGAATTGTGCAATAATCTGGTATCTTCTGCTGATGTAGACTTTTTTTCTCCACAACTTCCATTTGGAAACCAACAACAAAAACTTAACGAGCAATTTATAAATTTTCTCATAAATTCGATGATTATTGAGTGAAATTTTGTCAGTTTTCTAGTGTGCTTTGAAGTAAACGCAATTTTTTTTGAGAGAAAAGACTCTTACTGCATTACTGTAAAGGTGTTTTAAAAACAAATTTACATCCATCATATTATTGAAAAAAGAACACAGTAAAAAATCTCTTTTATTAGCATTTTTTTATTTCTAATTTTTGTGTTTATATATTGCAACCATTAAGAATAAAAATGCCATCAAGTATGAATAATAAACTGTAAGTAAAGTTTTCTGTGCGACATTAAAAAATTTGAAGTGAAAAATCGATATTGCAGTGATGAGAGTATAGAAGAAATGTGAAAACGGGAAATATGATAAAATAACCCGTTTTTATAAAAAAAAGATGGCTAATTTGTTTTTGTTGTAATGTTTAAATGAAATACCTACCCATGTATGTAGTTTTTATTGTACGTGATTATGAAAAATTTTAAAAATATGTGAAACGGTGATGGAGTAAATAATGGTTAATTTCTTAACTATTAACAGTCAGATTATATTAAAAAAACATGTATAATAATGCATAATTCAGCTAATTTTTCACATTTTGGATTTTGCACGATTTATAATAACCTAATTTGTAATTAAATAAAAGAATTTTGTGTGGTGCCCCACGTCGTTTATCGTGCTCGGGTGCCAAAGATCGTAAGTAAAAATTAAATTCCAAAAGAATAAACACGCCTGAGTAAAAGAAAATTAATTTTAGCAAACTTGAGTTTTGTTTTTTGAAATTTAATTTTTATTTACTTGATAATTTTTTTGCTATTCTGAATTTGACAATAAATAAATTTTCATATTTTAGTAATTTTATTTTTATTTCGTCATTAATGAAGGTTTCGTTAAGTTGAATTGTTGTTCTATTTTTGAGTAATTTTTCTTTCCTCCTTTCACATGTTTCGTATCTGCTTATTTCTGGAACTTTTTCACTTGGTATGCGTGTAATTTTTTGATATGTAATTAATTAATTAAAGGTAATGTGGTAAAATTTTCTTTGTTGGATTTTATATGTCTAATTGGATAATTTAAAAAATATAACTAGAAGATTTATTATAATTGATTTCGTTCATATCGTAAACATAAATAACCGAGCAAAACGACAGGATGGTTCAAATTTCTTTTTTTTTTTTTTTCAATTATTTATTTACACATTTATTTACATACCTATGTATGTTCATGTACATGTGTCATAAGGACGGCGATCGGGGACAGTCTCCGAATTCGAGATTTTCGAATATACATTTTTGGGATCCCCGGAAATTTTGGCCACTACAAAAACGTTTGATATTTTTAAAATTTTTTTCTTGATTGCAAATTGGGCAGTCGTATCGGGATGTGCTGCAAATAAATGGTATTCTTTTATCACAGTTGAACCGGTGGCTGTTATTTCAGATATCCTTTGTTACACACACACACATATGTGTGTGCTAATCTCCCATACCATATACATATGTATGTATGTACAATGTTTTTATATATTTCGCAGCTTGTGCAATCTAATTTAACCTAGAAGACAATTGTTGACGTTGGCAAACAGGTTTTTAAGATTTGCTTATGTGTTCAACCTGTTGAGAAACCCTTTCAGAAGAAAGAATTTTGAATATATCGCACAAACAACGGAGTTATACCTACTAATGAAAAAAAACTTATTTGATGTTGATTTTTCGCTCTTTTTTCTTATATGCAGTCTTATCGTCGCTTTTTCTTTCTGTACTGCTTTGTGTTTCTTCTTCAGAAACAACAGAAAATAGAAAAGTTTTTAAAAACCTAAAAGCAACCTTAAGCTTGAATAATAATTATTTTAGGTCTAAAAGCAGATCTACAGGCGGTGGACATTTTATGGTTAAATATTAAAAAATCTGATGGGAAAAAATGCAAAAAATTGCATGTGAATTGTTATCCTACTTACTTTTTTATTTACAGCCTGAGTTTGTATGTTCAGATTCGATAACAAAATAGGTGGGTACATACATATTTCATAATTTTTCGAAATATGTGCCTATTTGGAACACTTAGAACATACATACGTATGTATGTAGGCACACACATTATCTGTCACGTACAACTCTCATATGTACGTATGTATAAATCTTTTTTCAAACATATCGTCAGCTAAAATGTGAAGTAACTAATTTATCAGATTGAGATCAACTTTTTTGTTTGTTATAAGATTCATTCAATGAAACGCAAATGTTTTTACTGTATTGCATACACAAAATCTATTGAATAAGAGTGTAAAATTACAGTTGTCTGACAATAACATTTTTTGATTTTAAATGCAAATAAATAAGAATGAGTATGGCCTAGCTAAAAATATAAATAACATTTCGGTAGAAATATTGTCTTCCTTTTCCCACTAATATTCAATTTAAACTAATGTAAGAATTCAATCATCATTATATCCTGTTTCTCTGCGATCTTTTCAGCATGCGCGTTTTCTTAGCAATTTTTTAGTTACTGGACAAAACCTGAGTTCCGATTTCCTTATAGGTATTATTTTAAACTAATTCCTAGTCAAAAATTTATCAGAAGAACGAAAGGAAGTGTCGGATACCGGTGCACTTACGCTATATTGATTTACATGCATCTTTTGATCACGTCACAAAATCTACGAAACGCTTTAACTGTCTTCGGTACCTACAATTTTGTTTTTATAAATTTTTAATTTCTCATTCCAACTGGCTTTTGGTGACTGCCCTTAAGGTATAGTAAGTCCCATTACTTTTTTCTTTTTACACTTACTTTTTGGTTTTAATGAGAATAATTTAAGATTTATAAATGCCCCCAACTCCTGAACTCTCCATTTTTGTGGACAACATTTGTTTACAATTGTGTGTATGTAGAAGTGTGTGTATGTGCCTTAAGCTTACAGAATATAAGAAACGGTTATATGTACGCACATACATATGTACATGCATATGTATTTATCAGAGTATCTGCTGAATCACATGATAAAATGAAATTTATTTGTGTGTGCGAGATTTTATCTTTATTTAAATTTTTTACTGATGCTGCAGAGTTTAAATTTGATTAATATTTATTCATTTCTTTTTGAAATTGTTATGGAAAATTCCATGTAAACAATAACTGTTTAAAAGGTAGCTATGTGCGCGTGAGTGATTTTTGGCTCACGTCAAGCATGCTCACGAGACAAATTTTTTCAATCACGCATTTTCACGCACAAAAAACGAAAAAAAAATCACGTTTGTATTGAAATAAAATATAAACGTACAAAAATGTTATTTATATAGGTACATATGTACATACATCTGTGATCGGAAGCGATAACAGCCTATGTCTTAAAACATAGTTTCGAGAATGCCGTGTTTTCAATGTAGAACGATTTCTTTGAAAAAATCTAAATGGGCAATTAAGAAGAGTTTTTCGATGATTTAAAAATATGTATATATCATACAAGATTTAATAAAAGCATGTCTTCAAGGCCATTTTGAGGTTTATTGCGAATTGTATAGAACTATTATTGAAGATTATTTCAATTCTGTTTCGTTTGTATCTTTTTAACAAACTTTGTTGGAGACATGGAGATTTTACATAAATAGAACTTAATATTTACGTGAAATTTAGTTGTGAAAGTAAGTAGAATATTGTAGTATACATGGTCGAGTTTTGCCTTAAGTCGATTTATGTTGCTACCGCTTGAGAGCGCGGCCTTGCTTTGCTTTTACTATCCACCTAGACTTTTAAAAACACCTTCACTATTTACAGTGTTACAGAACCTGTTGGAGTGCTTACGCGTTTCAAAATGTTACAGCTGGCACTAATTTTTAATTTTATGCCTGATGCAATTTTCCTTTCAATACGAATGCATTCTAAACTATTTAGAGTTCGCTTTGGCCACCGCCAAAAGTTCTAGGTGTTGTTGCAGGCAAAGAAAAATATTTGTTTTTGTTAAAGAAACCATCGCTCTCTACACTAGTGTATCCAAGTGGGCCGGTTTCACCACTGACAGCCCGTGAAATATACACTAATGTATTTTCATATCGCTCATTTATTGCAACGTTGTCGTATCTTGAAAAAATTCAAATATGTTCAAAGTTTTCAAAAATCCAACAGTGGATAAAACACTTTTTTTATTATAACTCCGGCATATCGAAATCGTCCGTATAAATAAAAGCAGTATTAGCAAACTCTTTTTCTTAAAAACTTTAAAAATTGTATTTCGTAAAATGCGGCTAAAATTATCTACATATTTGCTTTATAATATGGGTGTAAAGAAGATTGCTGCTATAATTTCGTTTTATGTTGATATACATATAAAGCTGAAATTTTTTCCACAGGTAGATAAGGTG
Source organism: Sturmia bella (assembly GCA_963662145.1). Classification (NCBI taxonomy): domain Eukaryota; kingdom Metazoa; phylum Arthropoda; class Insecta; order Diptera; family Tachinidae; genus Sturmia; species Sturmia bella. The sequence goes on along the minus strand of OY759172.1, from coordinate 14,920,202 downwards.
TAAAGGAACGTTGCAAACTGTATAATAATAACAACAATACATTGAATTAGATTAACTTAAGATTATAACGAGCTATCATATGGACCTGTTCTGCAAATCACGTGGCCTCTGAACTCAAAATGAGCTTTGCTTCAACAATATAAAATTCTTTAATATAAATGAAGTGTGGAATAACATTTTAAACGACTAAACACTAGAAAAATGACTAAAGATAAGCATCAAATCAGGTTTTTGATGCAATTTGTTTTTGGAAATCACGAGATTTGCAGCCAATTGGTTTTTTGAACAGACCTGATAATTACAATAATAAAATGAAATGAATTTTTTCTAGGCATAAGATGAAGAACATTACAAAAAAAGTAGCAACAATTTTCGAGAGATATGATCTTGCTACCGGAGAGAAAACTTAAAACTAACTTAAAGCTAAAAACTGGCTGTTTTCCTTAACGCGAACGAAGTTTTCTTTCGCATACTTGTATTGAAAACAACAAAATATTTTTAATTTTTATTGTTGTTTTCAATACATGCATAATACATAGATACATGTACAATCGAATGAAAAGAAAACTTCGTTCTCATTTAGATTAATTCTTTCTTTTATCTACAGGTATTTAAATGTATAAATGTATGTATACATTTTTGTCTAGTCCGGAGCTTATCTTATCTATACTATAATTTTTTTTTCTCATGAGCAATGATAATTAACTTGATAAACAAACATTTATTGTTTCGATTTAGAAACTTAAATCTAGAAAAAGAAACTAGATTATATAAACATTTTTGCGTCTTAAAACTTTTTCTAAGGACTGATATAACACGTGATTTATGTTCTTTATAAATTATCACTCAATTTTTACAGCAAGTGTTTACTGATTTCAGCAAGTCGTATAAAACACTGAAAAGTGAAAGTTCAGAATATTTAAATTTCATATTTAAAGCGCCAAACTGTGTCCCAACAGAGTATGGTTACTCAGGTAACTTTTGATTTATCGAGAAAAAATAAAATTCTTGGAGTAGTCTGAAGCCAATTCTTTGATCACATTTTGCACACGCAAACAGATAATATTTTCATTATATAAATTATTAGAGGTTAAGATCTTTTTTCTTATAAAAATTAATTACAAACATTTATATTTATTTATTTTTGACATTTCGCAATTACAATTATAATAATAGCATTAGTACTGATGATGAAGTTTTTTTTATCTTCATTTCCTTCAGGGTATGAACAAATTTCAATACATCAAAAAAGTAATATCTAATAAAAATCTATACGTAATTATATATACATACATACATACATATATACATATGTATTTATATCTATGTACATTCATTTAAGCATTCGCATGTTTGTATCAAAACAAAGGAAAAATAAATTGAATTTCAGATATGACTTCTTAAATTTTTGTTAATAAATTTGTTTACTTTTAACGATTTTTAAATGCTCTCTTCAAAACAAATACATATTTTTGAAATAGCATAGCACACATAAGAACCCAATTAAATTAGGACGCAAAAGCCAGAAAACAATATTGATATTTAAACATAATAGAATGTTGCGTAAAGATTGGACGATTTCATACATTAAACTGGAAATAAACCAGTTTAGTGCGAGATGTCTTTAAGTGATCACAATAATTCTTTTGCTATTAACTTACTTGATGACAGGGAATAATTTATAAGATGCCACGTATGGGAGCTTCCATATCGGCAATAAGATATATATTAAGTCTCAGTTGCTGTTAATTTGCTAAAATCGAAGCCCTTACCAAATAATATGTACATTAAAATTTCATTTCATAAATAATTTAGTTTGCAGAAACTTTAAATTTTAATATAAATTTGTTCATATTTCTAATTTAAAAAACAGATTCTAAATTTTGATATTCACTGCTTTTCTTTTGAAAATATTTGCTTGTATGCTAAAAAATTTAACAACAGCATATTAAAAATTTTGTATGGAAATACAAAAATTTCATATGGAAATACAAAATTTTTAATATGCTGTTATTAAATTTTTTAGCATACAAGCGATTATCTTTAAGTTGAGAATGGGCTCATTGACCATTTCAAAACTTCAATTCAAAAATGGAATTTTTTGTATTCAAAATATTTAATGCCATAATAAAATATTGAAATGTTTTAGAAAAACAGGCAGTAAGATTTTTTTTTCTCGAAAAACGTGTTTTTCGAGAAAAACGTGTTTTTCCAAGCAAAAATGAAAAATTTCAATCTGAATAATATTGGAAAAAAATATAAATAATATATGATCTTAATTATTTATTTGCTTTAAGAGCCAATTGAAATGTATTGATTCAGGTTTTCTTCACAAAATTACGCATTTGTTTTGCATTTTTTCCTAAAATACCACTATTAAGATTTCAGTGAGACTAAGATCAAAAGAAAATGTCAATACAACCATTAATAATTAAAGAATTTATAAAACAACACCCTTCAGAATTTTGGTTACCATGAAAAATGTTGCCCTTTGCTGTAGAAACGAAAACGGCATACGATTACGATGGTCAAATAAAACCAAGGTTCTATCAACCTAAAAAATAAATACTACGATTAAACTTAATTTAATCCTTAAATAAAAGCAATTTAATCCTTGAGTATAAATCTATAATCCTTGAAATAAATCTATTTACCTGAATGGAGAAAATATTGTTCAAGCACAGCTTTTAACAGCACAACACACTGTTGTTCATTTATGTACATAACTCGTAGGCTTTTTGATATAACACAAATTACACATACGTGAGAAATGCCAACTTTTCCTGGGATTTCGTGATATACTTACCCTGCAAGAAATAGCTGATGGAAACTAACACATTAACAACTTAATTACTAATACATGCAAAGCAATTTTTAGCTGATTTTTGTAGTATTTTGATTTTCCCGTGTTAATTTGGTAATTTCATTTGGAACTGCGTTTATGCATTAATGTTTTTATAGCTTTATTTGTCCTTTCTTTCTCTGAAAAAAATGGTCCTGCGGAAATTTTTTCCATATGTTGCTAGTGACTATACTGACAACTGTTTTTCGTTTAATTTTATCAAAATGTATCTCTAAAATAGTTTATTCAATTCTCTTTGAATTGCTTTTTGAAATTTTTCGAAATATTTATATTAAATTATAACTTGGAACTTAAGCTTTTTTCAAACACTGTTTTAAATTACCGGAAAAAACTCTTGAATTATTTAAATCGCTTAACAAATTAATTTTCTCTGGCAGGGACATTATACTTCTTATTGTACTTTTTCAATTAATAAAAGTACACTTTTAAGAGATTAAGTTGTTGGTGGGGAACCAATGTGATATGTGTCTACGAATGTTCAAAAATTTACATTAAAAGATAAAAAAAAATTCTTTGTTTTATATGTATATATGGATTAATATTGAATTGAAGAAATAAGTTATATATTCTAACCGTCTAATTCATAAAAATTATAACAGGTTTATAAAGCTCTTATTTGACAGATTTTCCATGCAAATATGTCAAATAACAGTCTTATAAGCCTGTTATAATTTTTATGAATTAGGGGGTAAGAATACATTAAAAATTGGCCTTGGAAGGCTTCCTATCAATTAAAAATAAATAAATGAAAAAAAAAAAAATTACTTCTCGAAAAAATTTTGTTTTTGTTCTAATAATAAAGAAATAATTAGCATTATAAGTAATTTTGTGGGCATTTTGAAAAAAAGATTTCGAATGATCACTTTGCTGAGGTGGTAACGCTGTCTTAAAAAAGAAATCACACGTACACAAATGTTTACATCAGTTTTTTCATTTTGCCTTTAAGAAAATTATAGAAACCCTGGTGGTTGAACCCATCAGCAATGCCGGTCATATGATGCATCAAATGACCGACACTGTTCTTGCAGGGTATATATGTATGTGTACAAGAATTGGCCATTTAAATATATTAAAGTAGCAAATCACCGTTTAAATTCTGAAATTGAGTTGCTCCATTTTGAATTTGAGTCCCTGTCTCATCCATCATTGATATGCGTACTACTCTCCTTTATTTTCAGTAGATATTAAACTCATTCGATTTATGTAAATCAGTAAACCATTTTTTTTATTTATTGATGGTTTTTAGAAAAATAAATTTGGCAACGTTGCAAAAAATGTCTTATTTACTAAATTTTAAACGCTAAATTCTTCGTTTAAAAGTTGTTTAAGTATTCATAGATTTAAAGACAAACTAGTAAATTAAATCAAACTTGAAGAGTAACTTCCACTGATTTTTTTGGGTATTAGAATACTTTCTACTTCCGAATCATTAATTCATCTAATTAATTGCATTTCATAAATCAATAACACTACTTAGTATATTTGCATTGCAGTCTGAACAACAGGTACTGAACATTTATGTACTGTGTTGTTTTCACAGCTTAGGTCAATAATTTTGCATTCAACTGTACAAACAAACGTCCGATTTCTATACTCGATAAAAATATGTATTGTTTTCGTTTAGTGTATTATTTCTGTAAATATGTTTTCATTACATCTTATTCAATTTGCCAACTGCGAATTTTCTACAAATTGGTAACATACAGACATACATATGTACATATGTATGTATGTAAGTACTAATTTTTTCATTTTTATAGACAAATTGTGCAACGGAAGAAATTTATGTATTCTTTTGCAAAAATAAGCCTATGCCATTCAAAGCTCTAAGCAGACACGTTTGTGTCAATTCTTTTTGCTGTTTTCTAATACATATATATTTCATAATATTGGCAGGTACATACATACAGACATATTTGTTTTTCCACGCATTTGATTGTATGTGCATATGTACATTAAAATGTCGATTTGTAAGGGCGTACATTTTTCGATATTATGCGATCGATTTTTCGATAACTTTGGATTGAGGAAAAAAAAGTTGCTCTATGACATATCAAGGCGTCCAAATTTAAATTTTTTATATTTTTGAACATTAATTTAACTTTATAGTCGTCGAACTTTATTGGGTTCGATTTTACTTCCTGAAAATTGTGAAAAATTTTTTGTGATAAAATTGTAGTGATGAAAATTTTTTAAAGTAGACAAGAAAAGTGAAGTTGAAGACTTATTGGCTGGGGTACTTACCATGGCTATGTCACGGTCACCACGTTGCTCATCAGCACCCAAATGTGTTTTGAACCCAGGCCATGACTAATTGTATACTGTTTTTAAGCAGCAGCGCACAGCCATCCTACCGCTTGAGCTCTTTATTACTAACTGTCTATATTCAATCAAATTGAGCAACTTTCCACTTTATCACTGTGTATTTCTGTTGACTGGAATATACTTTATATTCTCTTACCAACATCCAATTAATTCTTTTGTTTGCTGCTATTGTGTCAGTGATGACAACGCTTTCAAACTTTTCTGCGTGCCCATCGATTTTTATGCATTAATTTTAACTTTAGACTCTTTTTTTTCCTCACGCCAAAGTCTATCGAAAAATCTATGGCACAATTTCGAATGCTAAATCGACCCGGCCTAATGTACATACAAACATAGGAATATATGTGTGTATTTAAGTTGTTACGTAAAAGCATTAATTAATTTGCTGGATGAATGATTGCTTTCATCCTTTAAATTGAATACATATTAAATTCTTTCTACTTTAGTTTCCATTAATTATAAGGTACAACAAAATGTGTAAAGAAATATAAGAAAAATGTATAAAGAATGATCTTGTTAGCCAGCCTCTTCATTGTTTTTATAAACCCTCTCAAAAAAAAAAAAAAAAAAAAAAAAAAAAAAAAAAAAAAGATTAGATAAACTAATCAAATGCAACGTAGGTATTTCTTTAACTTATTTTGCTTATCATTTGGCTGTGTGCTTAATAAGCCTAAATTTGTCTATTACCATCAACATCATCACATCTACATACAACACGAACGAGCCAGTTCGTTCTTTCTTTTTTTCTTGCCACCTTTACTTACCCACTTGACTGTCACCTCGTTAATATTTGTTTTGTTTTGTTTTCTCATATAAAAACAATAGACTACAACGTTTTTAGTTTAGTAGTCTCTAATCGGACGCAGCTCTTGCAACGCGGTTTTTTACCCTTTAATTTATACAAAAAAATTATTAAAATAAAAAAAGACTTACAATTCTTGTTAAATAAAAACTATTAAATGTCTAACATTTCCAAGAACATTTTCAAATTTAATTTGATTATTAAATAAACAATCTTCTATTGTTGGTTAATCAATTATATTAATTGTTAACAAAGCTGTGATATTTTGTGCTATTTTAAATTATATGTATTCTTGTGATTAGTATTTATTTAAAAGTGCTTTTGAAATTTATTTTATAAAGTATCTTTAAAAAATAAATAATAACGTTAAGTGGAGAAGCTTTTGTGATACGTGTATTATAAAATGTCTTTGGGTGCAGCAACAGCTAACTGTGATAATAGAATTAGGTATTTTAAAAATGAATTCAAGTTTTTGCGTCTTTTCTTGAATAACAAAAATAGTTTTTTTTTTAATCATTTTTGGAATATTTTTTTTGCGATTTTGTTTTTTAATATTATGGCATAATACGAATTATGTGTACATATACATATTATATAACACGATTTTCAAAGAGAGAACGATGAAATCATATATAGAATTTTGCTTCAGTAGTAGATTTTAAGTCTAGCGATTTGAAATACTCAAACATCACTTGATCGGTGGAGGGCTGAGATTAAGTGTTGTACACAAAATGAAACAAAATTAATAAATTTTAAAATTAATAAATTTTTAGTATATGTATATCAGAAGACATTCCAGGTAGAAAAAGACAACCAGCATGACGTTAAAATTATGGTTTTGGAGTACAACTAATATTACTCGAACATTCTATTTTAACAAAATTGAAACGCTTTCACAACTCTAAAAAGATAACGCCAATTGAACGTCGTCTTAACACTGTGAAATAAATTTTAGAATGTACTCGTTTAAACGTTTAATTGAGAATTAAATGACCGTCTTTTGACTATTTCTTTTAACGTTGCTAAAAATACCGGATTTATAAATTTCATGCGTTGATTTAACACTACAATGAAAAAAAATGTATGTTTTCCTTTTCCTTACTTCAGTTTTTTTAATTTTTCTCTTTATTATTTTTTTTATTAATTTAAATTAAGAATCAAGCCTTCAAGGCTAAATATGATTCATATTCTACTGCAATAAAGTAAAGCATACAATAGTAATGAGCAAAAATGTTTTGCAACATTGAAGAGGTTTCGTTAAATGTTGTTAACTGGATAGTGTCGAAAGTATATACACTGGACACCAAACAGACAAATTAGCAACAGTTAATCCTGACTTACTCAGCTTTGCAAAAATAAATGCTCTGTTTTTCTGTTTTTTTTTTTTTTTTTTTTTTCCAAAGCAAACGTCTACAGGCGCTCCCCATTTCAGCCACCAATTCCTCTTTCCTATTTTCCTAGTTCCAATACAATGCAATGCAAATATGTATAGGGTATTGGTCCTAGTCTAAAAAAAAAGAACAAACGAGAATCAGAAATGTTCACACAAACTTTTAATACAGAAAATATTTTATCGAATATAGGCTAAATATAACTAATAAATAAAAGAGGCCTAAAGCTTGAAAAAATAAAATAATATTTTTACAAGTCACAATTTTGTCAAAACACGAAACACACCTACAAATTTATGTCGTTTTCGCTTCCAAAAAAAAAAAAAATTAATATTTTTGTTTTGAACATTTCAACTTATGTCGTTTTCGTTTCTGCAACAAAGGGCAACATTTTTAATTATTTATTGTTGTGGTGACATTTTCGTTTGATCTTAGTTTCATTAAAATCTTAAAATTGGCATTGTAGGAAGAAAAAAGAAAGCTAAGTAGTTAAATGCATAATTTTGTGTAAAATCGAAAACGGCATTAAAATAGCGCGTCAAGCGTATACTTGATGTTTAAATCATTTAGACAGCAATCATACGCTTGGCGAGCTAATTTAGGTTAGACTCTTACACATGAGGTTTAAAATTAAGTAGGAGTAGGATCAGAAGAATATGTATGTATATAGTAAGCTTTACAAATACGTTTCAAAAAATCAAGAAAACAGCTTGTCTGTGTTATTCCTGAAAAATGTTACTAAAACTGGTGCACCTATTTCTGCGCCCACTTATTGAAAGCCAAAACTCTGCCAGAGCTGCCTGCAGGTCTGGAATATAAAATCACATTTTCCTAAAAATAAATGCTTGAGACAATTTAAATATTTATTGAGTTTAGAATAAGCTTACTTGTTAATGTCTGAAGATTAACTGAAAGAAGGTTTGGGGGGAAACGGACGGGGCACCCTTATTTTTAATGCACCATACATAGTATGCATATTACGGCATGTCGATTTGTGAGGACATCAATTTGTCGATGTTGTGCCATTCAATTTCAACAGTTTTTTGAGGACACCCCAAAAACTATTTTATTTTTTTTTTATATTTCGTGGTGTTAAAAGTTATTGAAAAACCGATGGCACAATATCGACACACTTTATTACATACGAATATAAATAATATTCATGCTGTGTATGTATACATATATAGTACGTATCAATACAATTTTATTATTTTTAACTTTGCTAATAAGTTGTCAGCAGCTGTATATTTTATTTTAACTTTTTTTTTCTTTTCTTAACTAAATTATGAAAAAAATGGCAAAATTAAAATCACAACAAAACCGAGTGCCAAGTGCGCAAATATTAGCTTTTTGCAAAAATGTTGCCACTGTAGAAAATGATAAATAAGTACATATAATAAAATAAATTTATAATTTAAAATAAATATGACGCTTAAATGTTTCACAAAGAAGTCACGTTCTCCTGATATTCTTTTTTTTTTCAATTTAGTAAGGAATTTTCTACAAATATTCTTTCTTATTGATTTTCATTGTCTCTTAATTGGTTTTATTATTGAGTACATAATTTATTTTATTTGTTTGTTCGCTTGTTTGTTTAGCAATAGATATTTTTCAACGAATATATAAATAAAGAGAGCTGTCCGTCGACAGTCCAGATATAAACAATTTAATACTGTCATGGAATTGCTCTCTTTGTATGATATTCGATAATCTGCAATAGTTCAGTTGGATGTCTGTTTAAATTTGTAAAAAAAATGTAAATTTTAGACATATGTATGTTCTAATGAGGCTTGAGTGCAATTTGAATTAGGAAAGAAAAATTGTGTAGATTTTTTTTTTAATTTTTTGTTATGTAAATAAAATTTTGGAAAAATGTTTGTTTATATTTGTATTGGTAAAGCATGAATACTAAATTCTCTGAGTATTTGAATGAAGCACACAATTTTTTTTTCTAAATTCAGATTAATTTTATTGACATTTTTAATTTGCTCTTCTATTGTAACACACGCTTATGCAAAAGCAATTTTGCTGTTTTGACATGTAAACGTTTATGCCATTTATCTTAATTTGAGTTATGTAGTTTAAATATTGGAAAAAAAATAAATAAAATTGCCTGCATTTCGGTTCAACACTTTGTAAATTTTTAAGAAATTGCAATAGCGATTCTTTAGTTTAGAACTATGCACATACAAATCTTATTAAAACCTTTTCAGTGTGTACTCAATTGTATATAAAAAAAAATTATGTAACTAATCTTATTATTTTGATTTTTAACGAATAACGAAATAAAGAGAGCTATCTGTCGACAGTCCAGTTATTCTAAAATTTATTTTATTACTGTCATGGAATTGCTCTCTTTGTATAGTATTCGCAAATCGGCATTTTATAGAAATTTTATATTCGACAATAAGTATCTATGTACATTAGAGTGGTTAAATTTTGTTTCTCCGCCAAGCGGTTGTCATAACCGTAATCTGGCACTAATTCTAAGAAGATTTCCCCAGGAAACAATGGGTCTAAAATAAAAATCGGGCCTCCAAAATACTTTATTTAGAAGTGAAAAGTTTCTCGATAAAATTTTCAAGTTAGATTTTAGATACATTATGTCTTGGGCAAACCTTCTTAGAATTTGTTGTAGATTACGACTTTAAGCCACTGTACAACGTACATACTTTAATAGTAAAAAATTTATGTAAGAAAAAAAAATGTGCTAATAAATTAATTTTGTCGTGTTTCGACAAAAAGATGTGAAAAATGTTTGAATGAAAAATTAATTTATTGACAAGAATATTTTTGGGCGATAATTTTGAAAAGATTATAAACACTATAAATAATAGTTTATTATTTGCTATCAAGTCAGAGTAAATTTCCAAAAAAGAAAAACCAAAAACGAAGACACTTTTTACAGTTCCTTAACGTTTTTAAGACTATTTTAGATTAATTTCTGCAATGTATAAACTTTTCAGACATTGCTGTGCTTGTTTGAACTCTTTAAAAATTATTTAAAGTGCAATTAGTTCGGGTTTTGCAGCAGTTGCGTGTTTTTAAATGTTTTAAATCATTTTCGTGTAAACAATATAAATCATATTTAGAATTCGTTCCTTTTTTATATTATTTTTGTGTTAGTATCGGCAAACTATTATAATCCTCAATATTCTTCGTGTGTACATCGTAACACTTCAAAATGCCTTCTTCATATTTTCCAACCGTATTTTACACGGAAATTTTGTTCCATCACTGTTGTAAATGTTAATGTTATGTATCTTTAAAACTCGTGTTCTGAGGACTGAATATTTGTACTCTTGTGATAATTTTACTGTTAAGTGTTTCGAGTTAAATACAAGTTGCAATATTTTATCAAGTCCAATAAGAACAATGTCTCCCATTTCCCAAGATAGTATTTGCTACACGTTCAGTAGCTACAAAATAATTGACTATTCTATCACATATTTTTGTTGGAACAAAAATTTTTCTGGCATATGCTTTTTCGTATTACGTCTCGTAATTGAAATAATCTTCACAACGCACTGCTATTATGCAGTCATTTCCCTAGTTTTATTCGAATTTACAATTCAATTTTCTTCAACGTGTTTTTTTTTCGTCTGAATCTTGAAATTTTCAACGGCACATTTTGATTTATTAAAAATCCCAATAAAATTGTTCAATATGTACCGCTAATCAACGCTCAATTTGTATTTTTACAATTCTTGAGTTTTCTGGCCCAAAGAAAATTTCGAGTTTCTTAAATATTTCGTTTCACATTGTAAATACTGTTTCTTACAAATGTACTGCACTAGTAAGTTTCACCAAAACAACAGTTTATTGATTTTTCCAACCATTAAAAGCATCACGTTTTCTGAACTTTCATGATTTATTAATCTATGGATAAATAAATTGAAAATTTGTAGAAGACAAGCAACTAGAAATATAGAAATCAAAACATTACTTAATTAGCTTAAAATTATAGACTTGTTTGCCAGAAATTAAATTCTGTTGAAATTCAACCCATGCAGAATTTTATAAACCACCACGACCTCTTCCTCCTGTTGGTCCGCCTTGCCAAGCACCACGTCCACCACCAGGAGCTCCTGGTGGACCACCACGGCCGCCACCCGGTGGACCACCTCTACCGCGACCTCGAGCTATTAGGAAAACATTGTTTAAAGTATTGGTAATTAACAAAAGCTGAAAAGCAATACCTTGCGCTCGTAATATGGCCGCTTTCCCTCTGCCTGATGTTCCACCCAAACCCTTGCCCGTTTGTTTTTTAAACATTGGAGCATTTTTCAACATATCTGGTAGTATTAGAAAACGAATTTTTGATCCTCGTATATAAACGTTTTCTAAATTTGCAGTGCGACCATCCCGGTATGTTACTGTTATTTGTGTCATTTGGCAGTTCATGTTGTCCTCGGCTTCTATCAATTTTCCACGATAAACTTCCCCAGTTATTGTTTCACATGTTATGATGTGACCTTCTGCCTCATGTAATACTTTTATAGGGACACCAATAGACATCTTTTATTTCGTTAATTTCTGGTTTAACAAAATCTATTCCGCAAAATTTATAATGTGCTCTCCAATAAACGAATACAGACAACAGACGTGCGGCGTTTGATAAATGACAGTTCAGCGGCGCCATGTTTTTGCTGAATAAGATTGACGTCATAGTGATTGTCAAGCATATGAAAGAAATACAGTGTTGTATTTAGTGCAATATTGGATGTTCTTTTTCTTGTTCAATCGTATTAAGTAAATAATGTCTACTTATGAAATCTAATCATAATTTACACATTAAGATAACTTAAATGCAAAATAAATAAGATAAAAGTTTAAATAGATTTTATAAAGATAAAAATGATTGTGAAGATGTTACTTATCTTATTTAGTTATAAAACAAAGCTCTTATGACTTATTTTATAACTTCTACTTTTTTCATATACATAGGTATTTGTTATATGACTAAGAAAAAAATTTTTTAGAAAATACTTACATGCATATGTATGCATAACCGAAATAAATAAATGATGAACTGGAAAACGTTATGCTTTGATATTTGCTTTTAATAAAACTGCTTTTTTTTACTAATAACTTGAATATTATATGCAACGTACGTTGGTTATTATTATTTTGTTATTTTTGAAAATTTTTTGGAACGAATAAAAATAAGTTAATTTATTTTGAAATTTCCGGAAAATTGTGCATCCACCAGAATTCATAAAAAATAAAATGGTATTGAAATATATATAGAATAAATTTTATATCCAAAGTTTTTCTAAAATGTGTTTCAACAAAATTTTATGTATTATGAATACCGGTGTTTAAATTTAAAGACCAAGATGTATATTTTAGCTTGTAAGTTAAAAAATTATATAAAAATAATAGCAAAATCCTCGTGATTTTATAAGCATTACTCGACACCACCACTGCAGATTCGATTTTATATATATATTTGATTTTAAATTTGTACCATATTAATTTTGAATATGACTTCTAATATTTTTAGCGATCCAATGTTAAGTAGTAGTAGTAGAAGAGAATTTACCGAGTCGGTTCTCGGTGCCGCTTGTGCTGAGAATAAGTTACGTACTATCTCTACCTCTTCTTGTGCTACCAACATGTCGACTGAGTCATACTGTATCTCTCTCGGCGTAGGGCCTCTGTGGTGGTCCTGATGTCCCTACCCACCACAGAACAGATCACGATAGGGCGTCTCTCTTAACAGGTAAATTGGCAAATCATAAACAAATAGTTTTAGTTCTTCTCAAACGTTTATTTAAAGGTTACACTCGAAAATCTTCGGTTGATTCAGCTGGTGACAGCAGCTTATTCGACAGAAGCAATGGTACTGGCGGCAGCGACACTAGTTCTTCGGCTTCTTCAGAATGCTCTGACTCCGACATTCAATCCCTGTACTCTGACGATGATTGCCAAGAGGTAGTCAAGCAAATTTTGCAACACGAGCATCCCATACGTATTGTCATCAAGCTACACGTAACAGAGAACAAATTTACTAAATGGGAGTCGGTATTGAATCCAACAAATAACATCTTATATGTGGCCATTCCTGAAAAGTTAGCCTCGGAAAATTCTAAGGAGACCTTGATTTCCTTGCTAGAATTTGCAGAGGATAAGCTTGAAGTAGATGCAGTCGTCATGTGCGTTCGTAAAAATCGTAAAGATCGTGCACGTATTCTGGAGAGCTTTTTACTAATGGGATTTGAACCTATGTCCAGAAAATCTCCAGAAGCGCCACCTTCTGCTGAAAAAGATGTGGAAAATTTCTTCCTTATCTATCGCATTGAGGAATAAGTTGACAATCTTCTAAAACAACTGAAGATTTTTTTATGCAATGTATCGTACCACAACAAAAAACTTTAAAATGTGTTTCGACGCTAAAACAATAGATAATATTTTGTAGGCCAGTGACATTTTCCAGTTCATCAAACAAAACCGTTTTTATAGAAACTAAAGTGTTCAAGATTGCATAACAATATTTTCATGTTGTCAACTTTCAACTCAATGTTAATAATATCATTACCCGAAGAAATTTCGTAACCGATGTTAAGAGAAAATCGTAATTATATCATAATAATCAGAAAAAAAACATTGAAAAAATTAAAAAAAAAAATTTAAAAATTTAAAAAACGTAAAAAAAATAAATAAAACAAAAAAAAAAAGAAAAAAAAAATTTAGTTTTTAGTAATAAACCCATGCATACACTTTTTATTTTCATATATGAATTGCAAATTATTTTTGTTTATTTTCATTTATAACTTTTTTCAATATTTAATAATATCAAATTATGTTACACTACTTTCATAAATTTATCTACTTTATTTGCATCTTCCGATGTTTCTTAATTATATGTATTTCGAAGATGTTTTATGTATTTAAAAATTATTCTTCTATTAAATCAATATACTATTACTTTATTATAACTAATCAATAAACTAGATCTGGCTTACAGTTGCAAAAGAAGCTATTTTTTTATTTAAATAAATCTTTTAGTTTTGACAGGTTTTGGTTCAATGAAGTACATAAATATTAAAGCACTTTATTATTCAAAATACAATAAATATTTACTCACCAAAAAGTTATGTAGATGTTTTATTTGCGATATTCGGTGATGTCAAAGAAACCGATACTCCTGAAATTGAATTTAAAACCGAAAAAAAAATACTTGTTGGATTGTTGTTTGAACTAGGCACTAATTCTAATTGGTACAAAAACCGATACCATTGAGATTCATAGCACTAAAGTTATTTTTTTGCGGCTTCAAATTTAGATTCGATAAGATCGAATGCTGTGGCATGTTCTATAAGAGATAAAATAATTTATTTTACAATACACGGTAATAGAAGCATAAGTAAAACAATTTTGCATTTATCCTAGTTGTCCACAATTTTTTTCGTCCAGTGATTAATTCTAATTTACTATTTGGCAAGATTGTTTCATATTAAATAAGCAATACATGTAGGTTGCATAGCAGGAACTTAGTTCGTAAAAGTTTCAGTTGCAAGCTCTTAACGGCACTTACGTAAACATGAGGTAGTACACCCTTTGGTCTGGCAGCCCTTTTTACGCGGTCAATCATATGCTTGAGAGTTTTATTCAGCATAATGTAAACACGGCCTACATGTGCTGCAAAGTTCTTTAAACGTCATAAAAGTAAACAAAATTTGATGTAATATCTTGTTGTTTATTAAAAGTTTTGTTATTAAAATGGTAATTTCTCTTTCAATATTCTATTAGCCGAGCTGAAGTTTTCTTTTCATATTTGCACTTTCGTCAATACTTTGCTTCTTTATCCGAGAGCGTCTTCAGAGTAATAAACCACCAGCTCGAATAATAGAATATTAAAAACGGGCCAAATAAACAAATAAAGGCGGCCTAATAATTTTATGTAATATATTTTTTAGTCTGTAACTTTGCACACAGATGTTGGTGATATTAAGATCGAACTCTTTTGCGAGGATTGTCCAAAGGCATGTGAAAACTTCTTAGCTCTCTGTGCCAGTGATTATTATAATGGTTGTGCATTTATACGAAACATAAAGGGCTTTATTGTACAAACAGGCGATCCATCGAACACAGGCAAAAGTGGTCATTCAATATGGGGACACAAATTTGAAGATGAATTTAAGGAAAATCTTAAGGTGTGTCATGTTTCTGGAGATTATTTACAGCTCGTTTATATACAATTTATTTTTCTGCTATAGCACTCTGATCGTGGCATGATATCGATGGCCAACAACGGTCCCAATGCAAATGCCAGCCAATTTTTCATCACATATGCTGCTCAACCAAATTTAGACTTAAAATATACATTGTTTGGTCGTGTTATAGATGGTTTCGATGCTTTAGATGAATTAGAAAAGTTGCCTGTAAATCCAAAAACCTATCGTCCTCATATAGAAAAGAAAATCAATGGTGTAACCATACACGCAAATCCCATAGCAGGATAAGTTAGTTCCTTTTTTATGTATCATCAGTAACACAAACGAAATACAGTTTTTAATGCATATTAAAAAAAGAACAAAAAAAATTACAATTTTAAATGGTTATAGCTATTTATTTAAAAATCTTAAATTATATTGTATTTTTTTTTAATGAGAAATTTGATGTACGTGTGTAAATCATGTAAATAAAATATTTAAAATAAAAATTTATTACGAATAAAATTGCATTGATTTAATTATTTCCTAAACGTATATCGTCTTTAGTAAAGTTTTAATAATCTTCAGTTTAAAGTAAGAAAATAAAATAGACTACATTTTACACTCACAATTTTTTTTTTTTTTAAGAACATAAACAAATATCAGCTTCTACATTTTTCATTAACAAATATAAATTAACATGATGATGCATTCTTTTCTTAAGTTTTAATAACAAAACTTATTCACATATTGCTAAATAAACAAAGAATACACTTTGAAAATTACACTAAATTAGAAAGCAAATGCTCACACAATAATTTCATTTTGCAGGTAAATTAGCGCTAATACAAAAACACTTAATCATATTAACACTTAATAAAACTGTTGAAAACACTTTGTTGTATTGGTAAACTAAAAGAAGAAAAGAGTAAATAACTTTAAAATAAAGTTGAACGACAAATTGTCAGTATCATTTAGCTGCTGCGGTTGCAATGGCGCCATTGGAAATTGTCTTCTTAGGTGGATTTTCTCTGAGATGCTGCTCAAACATCACGCGTATATCGGCTAAAGCTTTGCATATATTATCAGCGAAACGGTGTACATCCTAAAAGAAACGATTTTTATTAGCATATTACGGTTAAAGGAGAAAAAACGAATTTTTAATATTTTTTGTTTGCTTTTAGACTGGGACCAGTACTCAGGGGATGACCCCTATATATGCATTGCATAGCACTGGAACTAGAAAAGAGGGATTGGTGGGGAGCGTTTGGTTGAGCAAAAAAATTATAGCATAAAAAAAGAACATTTATGTTTGCAAAGCTGAATAAGTCAGGATTAAATGTTGCAAATTTGTCTGTTTAGTGTCCAGAGTGTATATTCGTAGATAAGTATACACTATCCAGTGAACAACATTTAACGAAACTTGTTCAGTACTATTGCAAAACCTTAACTATACAGAACAAAGAGGCGACACGAATGTTTACTTTGATGGACTTATTTTTAAAAATATGTATATCATATTTAGTTGGATCTTAAGGGCAAATATCTATGTATATATAATGTGCCAAATAAACGTTTAATAAACACGGAATATTTGTTTAAATAAGCCATTAAGAAAAAGCACACGTTTAATTATCAGGATTATATACGCCTCACAATAAAACACGTTCGCTCTGACCAAAATTCACAAACAATTTAAGCCACACTTACTGTCGTGTCACATGAATTTTTTGCTGATATGTGGAAGAACAATAAATCCTCTCCGGCAATAATGTATGACACGCCATAACCATCATCAGCCACTGGGCCAAAACCACCACCCGAACTAATGCAATTGGGATGTTTTTTCAAATCCATTTTCGGTGTTTGTCCATGAGGCGTTTGACTAGTCGATAAACGCCAGGGCTCGCTGAGCACCTCATTCAGGAATGGCGAATCAACTTCCAAGTATTTAGAAACAACATACAAACAGAACAGATGACGATCAATACCACGGCCGCTCATGGCATCCTGGTAGCCCAGTTGATGACGTTCACAAGCCTTTATCAATAGCTCAACACGTTCTCGGTTCTTAAAATAGAAAACAAAAACATGCGCCTTCAGTTATAGCAAATTGTTTTTTTTTTTTTTTTTTTTTTTAAATAATGATTATCGTCTTTATTTTACCGTTGTATTTTTGTTTTCCATTGCCTTAACCCAGGCGGAAGATTCAATGGTGCAGGGTCTCACTGTCTCCGTGCGACCCTCACGGAAGAGACGGGTCATTGAAGCCTCGTATGTCAAAGAGAAACGTCCTGCGTCACGATAATAGGCCAATTGCAAGGCCATTTGTATAAAAGCATCTGGGGATATGCGACATTTTTTCATAAAACCTTTGCCATATTGATTGTGTACCAAAATCCGCAGATCGACATCCTATCGGTTTATCAAAGTTATTAATGAAAAAAAAATTAAATGCAATACAATATGTAAGTATTTGTATACACACATTTATCAATTTGTTAGCATCCATGACGGCTTCTTCTATTTGTGAGATACATGGCTCTAACTGCCAACTCAGACGTGTTGGTGAAGGTGGCTGGAATTCAGGCGTTCCCTTGGTATTACCATTTTCGTCATATCTAGATTATAATTTACGATAATTTAACAAAAAAAAAAGTTTCTGTTATTGTTTTGTAAACTTGTAATAAACAAATTAATGCTCTACTGACTGCATTGTCTATAATACATAAATGTTTATTGATAAAGACACTAAGATTTGTACACGCGAATTCGATTCACAGATTTCCACAGAAAAATATTCTTCAGCCATTTAGGACAAAATGATTTGTTAAATGTTGTGAGGTACTGCTTAAAAGAATTTGATACATATGCATGCATGTATTTGCCCCGTGTGAGCACAGATTTATTTTGTTCTGTGCAATTATGTATGATCAGTAAGGGAGCAAATACTGGTATTTCGAATTTGTACTGATATTTAGATTTTAAGGAAGAAATTGAAATAATAAAATTAATTGCAAATTAAAAGAGCATTGAACCGGCCGCGTTTTATTTAAAGCGTATCATTTCCACTCATCCCTACGCATTTTTTTGCATTTAAGCTATAAGTTCATAAGGCAAAAAGTATTTTGTTTCAATATCAAAATCGTTTGTGAGCAAAAGTGGATGTTCTCATTTTTCCGGCAAATTATTTCAAGAAGCAAATACATGTATGCATGTGGTTTTAAAAATCGGTTTATGGCCAATTTATTGGGAAATTAAAATGTTCGAATTTGTCTTCGATTTCGAAAAAAAATCTATATGCTTATTTTACAAACAAACACTTTAAAAAAGAAAATGGAATTGTAACAGTGAGCTTAAAAATTACAAACTTATTCAAAACCCAATTTTTTCGATTTTGAAATCGTTTTTTTTTTTAATTAGCCCATAGGGCCTAATTAACAAAACTACAGTTTATTGAGAAACACCTTCAAAAACCAAAAAAAAAAAATTTTTTGTTTTGAAATTAATAACAGCCAGGCCCGTAGTAACCCAGGGGCTAGGGGGGCTTCCCCCTACGTATCTCCTTACCCTACGCGTTTTTCTAAAAAAATTAATAGGTTAAAAATTGCAAAAATTTATTTGCCCCCCCCCCCCATTACTTTTTGTCGATTTCGGAAAAATTTCGATTTCCAATTCGAAAAAAATATTATGTGCATGATATTGACAAACACTTTCAAAAAGCAAAAAATTATTTTAATAATAAAAAATATTTTTTTTTTGAACTCAATTTCGAAAAACATTGTTCATATTACTGAGGCCCGCTTTCGCAAATCAAATAGACTTTCGAAAATTGGTTTATAAATAATCATGTTATCTAAAAAGCAATTTTTTCGATTTCGAAATTTTTCAAATAAAAATTCGATTTTGAAAAATATTTTTGTGAGGCCCACCTCCAAAAATAGTACAGAAAATTGTTTTATAAATGGTTATATTATTTAGAAATCAATTTTTTCGGTTTAAAATTTTTCGAATGAATTTTAAAAAGAAATAGCACAATGAGACCGAGTGGGCCGATCTCATGACTGGCAGCCCACGAAACATTTACTGAGAAGCACTTTGAAAAGGGAAAACGAGGTTTGGGAAATCGGTTTATACATAAATAACCGAGTTATGATTTTTTTCGATTTCAAAATAAATTAGAAAAATTTATTATACGCATGATACTGCCAAACACTGGTAAAGTGAAAATAATTTTTGAAATTGTTTAACATACATATGTATAAGTTTAACATGCATAGAACTTTATTAAGAACTACTCTCAAAAAGGAAAGCGGGCTTTGAAAATTGATTTATAAATAATCCGGCTATCATTATTTTTAGATTCAAAAAAAAAAAAACGATTTCGATTTCGAAGAAGCCAAAACAATTTTCAACATCAATTTAAACACAAATAAACGAGTTATTGATTTTTTTCGTTTTCAAAAAAAAATTTGATTTCCATTTCGAAAAATATCTTATGCTCATAATACTGACAAACACTTTCAGGGAGTAAAAATAATTTTAAAATTAGCTTTGTTAGAAAAATAATTTCATCGAATTCGATTTTGAAAAATATCTTTTGCCCATTTTGCTAAGAGCCACTTTCAAAAAGTAAAAATACTTTCGAAAATTAGTTATTCAAAAAGCTATTTTTTCGCTTTTAAGAAAATATCGAACGAAAAAACATTTCTATGCTCACTTTACTGCGAAGCACTTTCAAAAGGCAAAATGAACTTTGAAAATCGGTTAATACATAAATGGCCTATTTATTAGAAAATAATTTTTGTTTTGATTTTAATTTCGATAAAATTTCTAAGCTCATATTACTGACAAAAACTTTCAAGAAGCGAAAATCAGTTTATAAATGAACGAATTATTAATAAATCGAGTTTTTTTCATTTGACTTCGAACTCGATTTCGAAAAAAAATTTCGATGCTCCTTTTACTGAAAAAGACTTTCAAAAAGCAAAAATTATGCAAATCAGTTTAGAAATGTCCGTGTTATTATTCGTATTCGATTTCAAAAAAAAAGATAAAGAATATTTGATAATCGTGAACAAAAAAATAACGAAAAGAATCATGGAACTACAAGAGCTCGCTATTGTGAGCGGCTGATTTAGTTCAGTGAACTGAGTAGTTCGATCGAACTAGTTCGCTCGCGAACTACACATCTCTATACTTTAAGTTTTTTCAAGTCTACTGACGGCTTGAGTAGCATCAACGAAATGAGCTAAAGTAATTTATTTAATAAACTTTTCAAAATATTTAAAAGAAACACTTTCACCTCTAGTTGACACTGAAGCTTTTGATGGGGTACCGCCAATCTAGCGGATATGGCTACATGTATATAAAACTGGATATAATCTGTGGAAATAAGAAATCTATCGCAAAGTGCTATTTGAATACTTATATTTACAATTAGAACGATAAAGAGGGCTGTTAGTTTTGTTGATTTTCTAATGAATAAGTATTAGTAAATTATACGAATAAGTAACGATGCAAAATTAAAAGCAACTAATTTAATAAAATTAATTTGTAAAATGTTAGGGAGTTAGGCTCAAATAATTTAAGGGCAAAAGAATAAATTTATGTTTACCCATAAATATCATCACCAAAAATATGTTCCCACGTATGACCCATAACCGGTGCGTCAGCCCTAAAATCAAGGCAGATAAATGTGTGTAAACATAAATAAAGCGCTTAAGAAATAATAAACTTATACTTGTGCGATTATTTCAAAATTAAAAGAAATGTATTAATTTTATTTAGTAAATAAAAGATAATATGCCTAGAAACTATTGCAAAATCATATCGTAGTACAGTGTTTTTTTGTGCTCGGCAGACAAAGAAAACCACAACCAAAGAAAGAAGAAGAGGAAGAAAAAAAAACACCGACTAAAACCTTTTTTTACACTTAAAAAAAGTTTCTATCTTGAAAAAAAATAGACATTACCCATTGGACACTAAGTCGTCGACCATTAGATTTTCCCACATATGAGAAGCAATCGCAGCATCGGCCCTTTTTTTTTTTTTTTTTTGTAAATTTTATAAAAGAATTTGAGGTTTAAAATATGTATGTATGTAGTATGTATGTAAGTATGTATCACAGCTGTTAAATTTTGATTACGATTATTAATCAATGGCATTACTTTTCCAAGGGAATTGGTAATGATTATATCTGTGGTGTTTTGTCAGAACATTTCCAGTTGAATTTTAAACATGTTAAAATGTTTAATATGCATCTAATTTTCAAAATTAGGATTTTTTTTTTGGCTAAAGCTAGTGCAAATTAGTGCGAATCTGAAAATCTCCCAAAAAGGGAGGAAATTTATCAACAGCAAACAAAGTAGCGTAAAGAAATAGACCTATTGCTTAATAAATTTTGTATTAGTTTTGGTTTATTGTTAAGATTTCTATATTAATAATGATTTCTTGAGCTTGAGGTCACTGTTTTCAGCTTTATTTTATTAAGATTTCTTTAAGGTAGTTGTTCATTGAAATTTACCTTAAAAATTGTTTTCTATTTTTTTCTCGATTTAAAACACCACCGAGATATAGTTTTTTCTAGGAAATTTCTGATTAGATATTGATCTCGGTTAAAAACATCTAAAAGTAATCATCCATATTCCAATTGTCGTCTTTGTCGTACTTTAAGTCGTGAAACTGATTAATAGGCTTTATCTAGGCCTCAGATCTAGAAGATGTTAATTGCGTGCAAGCAGATGTGCAGATGACGAACTTTGGTATATGGTGGAATAAGTGCGATTACTTTTGATTACTAAAAAAAATTAAAAAAAACATCAAAAGTCACCCAAGCACTTTTAAGGATTCTTTTTGAATATTTTCCCTAACTTTTTGCTTTATTAGGAGTAAAAGATATTTAATTTAAGGCTAAAGAAAAAAAAAATATGTACTTATATGGAAAATAAACAAAGATAATCTTAGGCAGTAAGCGGATTGCTGATTGATTCTTTTTAATTCACGTTATGTACATTTTTGCAGTCTTTTTATAACCATAATCATAATAATTGTGGAAAATTAAATAATATTCCTTTGATAGTTACTAATCGTTACTTAACAGCCATGATATGTATGTATGTATATATGCAGGTACATATGTTTGTATAAACCAAAAAGAATATGAAATGCTTTTGACGAAATCATTCCAGATTTTTTATTTTTATTTTGTTGTTTAACTTAGAATAATATAACAAAAGCACACTTACCAGGTGTGTTCTGCATTGAAGCCCACACGCCCATTGGTGCCCACACAGACGGTAAAGCTCTTATCGAACCAACGATTATAGCCGTTGCCATGCAACAATATTTTACCAAATTTGTCCAATAGCTCTGGACGCGTCAAGTCAAATTCAAATGGAACTTCATCTAATGATAGTACAAATGCCGCCGATTCGATAGCATTTAATGAAACACGATTAACGCCACGTGAAAAGTTTGTATTACGAACCTCTGCCCATTTCGAACGATTCCATGCTGTCAAAGCTGCCAAATGTTCTTCACCTGGCAAAGGTGTTGCTCT
This sequence comes from Sturmia bella, assembly GCA_963662145.1. Classification (NCBI taxonomy): domain Eukaryota; kingdom Metazoa; phylum Arthropoda; class Insecta; order Diptera; family Tachinidae; genus Sturmia; species Sturmia bella. The sequence goes on along the minus strand of OY759172.1, from coordinate 14,897,101 downwards.
CGAATTAAGAATTTCTTCCATTTGTCTAGAATAAACAAAAATTAGTATAATAAAGAAGCCGATCAATCTTTCACCCTTAAGATTAGCTAAATACTTACATTTGAATTTCACATGGTCTTAATTGCCTTCCTTTGTAATAGATAATTACTTTGTAGTAGCAACCTTTATATAAAACAACAATATGATTGTAATCTTTATAGTGGATAATACGATCCGTTTCGAGACCAGGGGCTCTTACTGTGTTGAAAGTACGTTCATATTGCCATGAACATAAAGGAATCATACCTTGAACCATAACCTAAAATGAAACGAAAAGATTATAGTTTTTATTAGAAACACAAAATAATTCAACTTTGATTTGAGAGAGAGAGAGAGAGAGAGATAGAAATTCACACATAAAACCTCCTCAAACTAAAATCAAATTTCAAATTATTTATTTGTGAGTTAAATGTTTGTGTTTGAAATTGTCTCCCCAAATACAGCGATAAGCGATACAAATCCAATCAATATATTGCAAATGGCTGGTAGTTGTTTTTGGATAAGCAACTTTGTCCACACAATATATTGTCGGAAACGAAGTTAACTTTAAACTAAGTTAAAGCTAACTACTTCACAGCAGACACTGATGGACGCTTGGATTAGTTTTCAATGCAAACAGTTGACGGTTTTAACATTGTGATGATGCCCTAGAAAGTAGTCAATTGTCCAACGCTGCATTACTTTTCAACTAACTTAAAGTTAGCTACTTAAGGAGTTAGTACCGACAGAAAGAAAATTCACAAATTAAGGTTTATTTTATTTTTTCGGTGGTGATATTTTATTAAATTAAATCTATAATTTTTATTTGATCTTTTTAATTTTTGAAAAAACTAATTTAGGCAGCTTCAAATCGTGTTTTTTATATAAAACTTACAATATTATTCAATATTTCGCTAACAGTTTGTTAGCATCTTCAGGATAATATTTATAATTAAATTGAAAAATGTGGAAAAATTTTGATTTATAAAAATTCAAAAATTTAATTTTTATTTATATTGTGTTTTTAAATTTTCAATTTTTGGATTTTTTATAAATCACAATTTTTCTACACTTTTCAATTTAATATTACAAATATTATCCTGAAGATGGTAGCAATCTTGCTGCGGGTCCCGAAAATCTAAATTATAAAAAAAGAACTAAATTGACCCCAACCGTTTATAAGTATGTATGTACACATGCACATAAACAAACACTAAAGCCTTCTTTAAACAAAATATATTGACCACTCCCGGTACAAATGCAATGATATATATAAAATAAAAATAGTAATGATGGGTGTGTTTAATATAATTAGAAATTTAGACAGGAAATATACCACAACTTGGTTGGCTGAGTGGCATGAGTGTCGCTTTAGAAACGTGAGCGCATGAGTTCAAGAACGGGTGCTGACGACAAGTGTTGCGGCTTCGAAAAAGCCAGTTGTCCACCCTGCTAAATGTCTTTGATGTTTTCTTTGTCTTATTTAATTAATATCAATCACAAAAATAATACAGAAGGAACTTGAGTCCAATAAACTTATTAATTAAAAAATATTTATTATTTATCAACATTTATTTATATTACGGCAGTAGAGACCAGAGGGAGCTGCTTTTGCCGACCAGCCATTGCAATCGAACTCTTTCAGTGAAAGTTCCAATCCTTCCCTCTGGGTACGCCGACATAAAACAAAACTAAAAGAAAACACAAGAAAAAAAGATCGCTGCCACCAGCGATGTCTTCCCGAAAATGTATATTACCCATTTTGCCCGCCCAACCGTGCTGCATAAGCTCGCCATAATTACATGATTTTTTTCTTTAGTGCAAACCCCATTTTCTTTATGACTTACCGGTTTCAATTCTTGTCTTTCGATGGCCCGTCTAAATTGCAGCAACAAATATACAACATTAGCGGCACGGGCTGCTTGATTTTTAGTCAATTCCATGAATATGGCATCGGTGCCGTAGAAGTTGCTGTTGATCATTAATGGCGAACGACCGCGTAGATAGACATATTCCTCCCACCAATCGGACACGTAATTTGTGGACCACCAACTCTTCAGCACTAAATACCATTGAAGTTTTTTGCCAATAGTATTTTCAAATTCATTGGCTAAACGTTCCATACGCGAGTAGTTTTCATCGTCCAATAGTGGACGTACTGATCTTAAATAACGTTGCATTGTATCGTGCACCGAGGGCAAAGACAGTCTGGGCAAAGAGCCTTGAAAACTATAAAGTCCGGGGCTGTTCCAGCTGGAAAAAACTTTGACGGCACCTGCCCAAAGTTTTGTGGTTAAAGAAATTTTGCTACCCGGCGCTCGTGATTCGTACATCCATCCCTTGTACATTAGCAGTAATTTGAGTGTGTAACGCATTGTCATACAAATGCCAAGCCAAACAATTAACGAGGCCAAAAAGCAGGCAGTAATCTGCCAATTAATTGTGTTTGAGGGTAAATGCACTAATATACGATTAATTAAATTGAAAGGCGCTCGCATGCCAGCAAAGTGTAGGCCCAGTGCTATGGCCGTTATAAGCCAAAGGCTGTGTATATGTGCTGGATAAACACCATTACGTATACCATTCTGTAAAATCAAACAATCAAAAAAATAAAAAAAAACGATTACAATTAATTTTATAAAATATCGAAAAGAGCAGAAAAATACTCACCCTGGCTCTGGCTACACGTTTTTTCCATGATCTTATGCCAGAATTCCACACTAAATTCAGCACCTCTTGATCATAATTGATATCGAACCCCTCGTGGGTGATGGCAAATGAAAAGGCTACGGCTTGATGGGCTTCAGCCATAATTTAGCCCCAATTTAAACAGTTCACTCACAAATTTAATTGACAAGTAAAATATCTGTAAAATAAATAACAACAAATTAGCATTAAAATTTATTTATTATTTAATATTAACACACATTATTTGAATTTTTTGAGCGACATTTAATGATTTACGTTTACTCCAATATCAAATTGAGCCTCGATCTTTCGCCAACATTTTGTTGGCTTCTTCAGAAGAATAACAGTTTTACAAAATTCAAAAATTAACTTAATTATTTATTCACTACAAGAGCCTTGAAATGTATTATTTTAGGTATAAAAAAAATAGACCTTAATGTTTTCTCTCTTTTTCATCCGTCTATATGCCGCCATTTCGTTGTTGCTAAACAACTCATCTCGTTGACTCGTACAGTCTTCCAAAATCTTCTTTTAAGATTTTTCGAGTCTACTGATGAGTTGATTAGCATCAACGAAATGTCAGCGGCATATAGACGGCTGAAAATGACGGAAAACATTAAGGTCTATTTTTAGACTTAAAATAATTTTACAAAAGTTTTCAAATTGTATTTAAATTTTTATGTCACAAACATTTTTGTTAGTTTTCTTTTTTGTTAGTGGAAAGATGTTGTAAAATTTCTATTCTCCTGAAGATGCGAAATATCGACGATCGATTTGATTTTCAAATAAAATTATATAAAAAAAAAAATTAAGATCTTGAGCTGGAAAAAGAGAAATAAATCATTAATATAGTTTATTACTTGCATTTTAATTAAATTGACCTTTAAATGAAAAAAATGTAGGTAATAAATTTTTTTATCTATTTTATTTTTGTGTTTGAGAAGTTAGATAAAAAAAAAGTTTGCTTGCAATTGTTTTTGGAAATTATATTCGTCGTTAATTATGTAGTATGGAAATAAAATGAAATGCTTTTATTTTAGTTATAGAATGTGTTTAGCAAATTTATTCAAAATGAAATCACACACACACATGCATGTATAATATTTCCTTTTGCCCAAGAGGAATCTTTCCAAATTTTCCATTTAATAGAATTGTACCGGAACTAGGAAATTCGGTTTTGGCGTGGAGGAAACGGTGTTTGTGTACGTTTGATTTGAACATTTTTTACATTGTAACTGGCGGGCAACATGATTGCAGAAGTTAAAATCGAATTTAAACAATATTTATGTATATTCTCATATAACTATAACAATTATAGATGAAAGATAAGCAATCTTGCGATAAACATAGCATATTAATAGTATTCTGTTCTTGATACTGGCAAAGCTTCAACAGAGCCCGCTTAAATTTGAATTGAAATTTCGTTTCTGCATTACAAATATTCTTTCTTGCAAGGAGCCGAAATCATTTTCAAGCTGAACACCTATGATGTCATTGCTCTTTAAATATTAACATATAATTTGTAATGATCCTGTTAATAAAATATAAATAAATAAAATAAAAAATATTTTCAAATGCTTTATAATTTTGAGATCTTATCTTATGTAGCAAATCTTAAATATACACTAGATTCAATTTAAAAGAGAATGCAATTCATTTTTTTTTTCGCAAGAGCTAAGCGAGAAATTAAACAAATAAACTGGGTTTTTCTTAACAATAGTTATATTTCTAGTTATAGCAAATGACCAATAAATTATATTTAGCAATAAATTATTTTACGTACATATATTGAATATTTGCTGTGAAGAGTCATTTGTAAGCGGAAAAATGAGGTTATGAGTTATTTTAAATTTTAGGTTATTTTATAGAATTATTCACATTTCTTTAAGAAGTTTCTTAACCGCACCTAGTTTTTGTAGGTGAATAGTTTTAGAGGTTTATTTTTAGTTATTAATAGATCTGCTTAAATATGTACATAACTGTGGTGTTTGTTTATAACAATTTATGCTGTTTTCATTGCTTCCATGTAAAAAAACAAAAAATTTAAAATCTGCCGCCACGAAAATGATTTTTTTGACATGTCTTAGTGGACATTTTTTTTATCATGCATAAAGCTATTGAAAAAACGATAACACAATATTGGCAAATTTTTGTCCATACAAATCGACCCGGCCTAATGTACGTTCATTTGATTTTCCAAAGATTTATTATGGACAGATATTCGAGCGTAATGAACATATTTTCTAATTAGCTTCCAATGAAATCAATTTGTTTCTTTATAAAAAAAAGCTCTTCAAACTTGTAATAAAAATCGTCAAAGTTATTAATTATAATGAATTGATAACAAATTGTTAAATAACTTGTTGAATAACAATAATAATTAAACGAACTTTGCTCTGAAAACTTTTAAATTCATTGAATTGAGTGAAATATACAAAAAAAAATCAATTTATTGTATGTTTGTTTTTATTTTATTAAATGCAATCGTCTAATATTACATAACAAATAAATCGAAAAGCGAAACAATTGCGAATCCCATTGAAAAGGTAATTTCAAACACGTGGGCGGTTTAAGAATTTTCCACATGAATTTCTTTTCAAATTTTTTGTCAACATTTAAAGCATCACTACAAAGGACAGATATTTTCTTTAAGGTTATAAAAATAACGAAACGAAACGAAGTGCAACAGAAGTTTGAAGTTTCTTCTCTAAATAAACAAAGTAAACAAAAAATATTTTAAAATAAAATTTTCAAACTTTACTACACATTAAGTCTGATCTCGTACTCAACATTGGGAGCCCACGGGATCCCAATTTGCACGAAAACTGTTCCCTTTACTCCAAGTTCGTGCAAGTGAGCTTTTGAGAAATACATACATAAATATTTTTGTTCTTCTTGCACAAAACAGCCCGCACTTTTTCTTCGTGCTAGTTTGGGCCATGATACAACTAATAAGGTAGCCTCATCAGCTGAACCATTAATCATCTGACTACTTTAAACTGTCAAGAGATGAAAGGCAGACAAAACGAGATAGCTAATCAGCGTAAGCTCTGTTCATGTGCCTCTTCATCTCCTGTAAATGCAGAAGTGACAGTTTTCAGAAGTTGTACAAAAACAAAATGCTTGTTAATGTTAAAAAGATTGACTTTTTGGGCTAATAATGGTCATACCTTATTCTCAAGATGTAAATAAAACAATTTTATTTCATCGTGGGTTTCTCTCAACGTTTCGTCGATAATGTTTGTCGACTTCTTCAGGAGATGTTTTTATTTTTTATTTTAATAGTTTAAGTTAATTTTGTCAAGTTTTAGCATTAAATAAATAAAAAAACAACAAATAAATAAAAATGCTTGTTATTTTTATTGAAGTTGTTCTTATTATTCGTTGTATCATGGTTTGGGCATGTGATTAATCAATCAGCTGTTGCAAAAAGTAAGCAATAACAAACAAAAGTTCATTTGAATCAACCAACATAACAACAGTTTTGATGTTTTTCAATTAGTATTTTATATAAAAGTACCTGCAAAGCATTTTAAAATCTAAAAACATTTCATTTTGCTAAAATGTAAGTTTCAATTTTTATTATCGAATCAAAATATAACATATGTATGTTCTTTTTTGGAATAGAAATGTTGCCGTACTTTTGAGCATTTTTGTCTCTTATTGAAAGAAATTTATGATTGCTCTCATTTTATTGAACTTTGTCCAAAAAGTACGGCATCAAACTTGTTATGATATTCCTTTGTATTGCAAATTAGGCCGTAACAGATAAATCCTTTAAATTTGCACAGTATATGTAGTTGACTGGTTTCTACAACAACAAATACCAAAACACAACAAAGATTTAAAATTTAAATAGTGCCCAATGTATTTAATTTTAAAATTAAGTGCAACTTTTGAACCGTAAGAGATAGAGAACTGATCTGTAGTTGCCCGGTAAATACTGAAACTACAAAAGGTTAAAAACCAAAAAAGGGTGCCCCATACAATTCGCAGAGTGCCCGCGTCTGCTAAGTGACATGTAACCCATTTCACTTAGGCACATGATTACCTAATTTTTTTTTTTTTAATAATTTCATTTTTATTACACCTGTCACTATGTGACAATAATTAATTGAATTTACATAGTTGGGTGTTAATTATCTTAAATCAATGAGTAAGATAAGTTATGTGGAATGAAATATAATACATATGTATGTATATGTATATAAATAAAACCTGATTTTATGCATCACCATGGGACCCCCCTTAGAAGTGGTAAACTAGCTGTGTAGTTGAATATCGTTGGAGTCTGCCAGGCGCCAGTGCCTGAATTTATTATTTTAGGCGGTATTTCTTTTATATAAAATGACATTTTTTCTTAACAAAATGTCTTCCCAATTGCTTAATTTTTTCATTTCATTTCTTCGCAAAATTGAGAAATATTTTTTTGTGATAAAATCGTAGTGATCGACATTTTTAAAGAAGACAACCAAATGAAAGTGCTGACAACATGGTCGGGAAATATTGAAAGCAATATTTTAAATTTAATTAAGCTAATTCTCTTTTAAAAGGTGTGGGTTTATCCGAATCCGACTGTATATACAGCAATAAAATAGTAAAAAAACAGCTGAAATGTAAACAAATAAAATCGTCATTGATGTGTGCTTTCTTTTAAAGGTAAATAAAAAAAAAGTGGACAAAAAAGTTGCCTAATTGCAAAGAAAAAAAAAAAAAGAAAACTAAAATTTCAAAGCCATATAATAAAACAAGAACATTGAAAGAAATTACAAAAGTAATCTACTTCTAAGTGTCATTGGCCACTGTTTTTTTTTTTTAACGAATTTTAATTACTAGGTTAGGTTGAAAACAGGGTGTAGAGAGCCCTTCGAACACCGAACACAAGATACATATAAAGAAGGAAATATTCAATAGTGGTTTTGCGACCAAGTGAAGGTTTCTGATATTTCGTAGGAAAACAAGTGCTTTGGGTTAGTAAATATGTATGTTAAAAAAGGATATGTAATTCTTTTTAGTACCACAATCAACTCGAAAAATGTTGAAGCAGTTTGTTCAACAAAACAAATATTTTGTATATTAAATGACTTTTCAACTGGCTCAAGTTCAACTCTTGGTCGGTCACTTTTTTTTTTATCAATATCAATTAAGTAAAGAAAAGTCAAATTTTTTAAGAAACCAAAAAACAATTCAAACCAAGGAACAATTAAAATTTGCAATGCTATTTTATATTCATTTTCATTTTAAATCAATATTTGCAAATTTTATGCACACAAATATTTGCATAATTCAAAGAAAGACGCTTGTTGCCACCAATTTGCGAGCAATTAACAGCAATTTTAATAAAACCGAGAAGCAAATTGGAAATTATTTATTCAAATGCTATTAATAATGCACATGCTTAAGCGAACATAATATTTTAAGCAGAGCTCACAGAAATTAAAGACGGTCTGTTGCTCGTATGGCATGGCTAAATGTCTGGCATCCACTGACGACTGTATTGAAAATGTAAAACGATTTAATGAATGAATTCAATTTTTATTTCCAACTTAAGCGTTATTAATTAATTAAACAAGTACTTAACATTTTTTTACTGGATTTTCATTAATTTCAAGCTGTGAAGAGAGTTTGAGAAATCTGTTGTTTATCTATTTTGAAATTAGTTTTTTAATTAAAATCGTTTTTCAGGCTCATCATAAATCATTGGACGTTTCAAAATACGAAAATCTAAAGTAATACAAAAACGTGATTCTCCTAATTTGTTTTTATAAGTAAAATTGGAAAAAATTTATTGCTGCGTAAATTTCGTAATAACAATGGCAAAACAAAAATTCAAAGACTACAACTAAAATTCGAAAAAAAAGTTATCTAAACTGTAATGATTTAATCGCCCACTTACTTTTAAGCGAAATTTAGTTTTTTCGAGCTTTCGATAACAATTTAGGGTCATTATTACGACTCGGTGGTAAGGTTGTCGCTAGCTAAAGGTGCCTTTAATTGAAGTGAGCGATAAGCGGGCCGGTAAGCAATTTTCATTATTACAACTTGACGGTAAGAAAAATTAGTTTTTTGTTAATTTGTGGCAATACTTTTGAAAGGTTCAAGTCTAGCGGAAGAGTAGATGTATGAAATATGAATTTTTTTTAGGGAAATTTTTCCAATGAATTAATCATTTCAGTATGCTATAGCAAAGACACAAAAATTAAGGTAAATGCAAAAGCTAAACCTCGCGTTAATTTACCGGTTGGATTATTGTTTCGATGTAATGTAACGCTCAATTTTTGTTAAAGGGAACTTGTAATAATGATTTGATAATTGTTTATCTGCCCGATAAAATCTTGCCAGCTGTAATAATGGCCCTTAGTAGCTATTGATGTGAGTTGCCACACAAAATTAAATCTACTGCATAAATAGATTTTGACAAAATCTCCCCAAATCTGCTTTTTAAACTGGAATTTTTGAATTGCTAATTACTTTAAGAACACCTACAAATACTACAAATTTTACAATATTTTACTGGCAGGTACTTATGAATGGGCACATATTTCGAAACGTTCCAAAGCATAAGCACTCATAAACGTGGGTGCAATTTCTGTAAATAAATCATGCAGGTAACTAACGGAAAACCCCAAATAACTAAAACAGTTCACTTTCCTCCTTTCCTCTTAATTGTCCACTCTCGTTTATTAACGCTTATTACTTTGCTACTGCAATCATAAAAATTAAATAACCTTTGGTTTATTACTTTTTTTAATTCTGAGATCATAAAAAAAAGTCATCAATGTTTTTTCCAACGAATTTTGTGCATATCTCGAGCAAATCTTTGAAATTCATACCTTTACTTAATTGTGAATAAAAGCGAAACGCGTCCATCGATTTTCGTGATTTACATATGTCTCATATTGTTCATGGGTATGCGACTTGACTTGCCACTTTTTTACCGTTTTGGATTTTTTATGAATTAAGAATTTAAAAAATCCAATTTTTTAGGCAAACAATTTTTTTTTTCATACATTTATGTTGTTATAACTGCGAAACTTTTGCTTATGTAGCGAAACGTTAGATGAACAGATTAAAGGAATTGTAGTTCTTAATGCTTAAAATTTATTTCAACTTATTCGGACTAGTGGTTCTCGAGTTATGACAAACAAAAGAGCCTAAAACGTGACAAACTCCCCTACACGATACTTACTAACTTATTAAATTAATTTTCAAATTATTTAAATTTTTAAATTATTATTTGAGGTACCAACACCAAACGAATGATGCAGAAGTTCTTCTTTTTGGGGCTACTTTCATAAACAATTATCAGAATTGAGTCCCGAAATCATGTGTTGTACAGTGTAATGTAATCGATAAATTAACGGGAGGTTTAGCTTTTGCATTTACCTCAATTGGCTGTGTCTTTGCTATGGCACACTGAAATGGTTAATTTATTGGAAAAATTTCTCTGAAAAAAATTCATTTTTCATGCATTTGTTCTTCTTCCAGACTTGAGCTTTTTAAGAGTTGTGCCACAACTTTACAAAAAACGAATTTTTGTTGCTGGTAAGTTCTAATAACAGAATACTGTTAACCGGTCAGTTTATCGTTTTTCTTCTTCTATTAAAGGTACCTTTCGCAAATACTGACTTTATCGCCAAGTCGTAATAATGGCCCTGAAGAAGCTAACCGAAGGAGAGCGAAATACCGGAAAATATATTGCATAAAAGAATTAAAAACATACATTTAGCTTAATAAAATATGTAATATTAAAATAAAAGGGTCGAATGAACTGAATTACGAATTTAAACCTGTTGCTATACACACACGCACACACATACAAATTGTTGTTTTCGCCAATAAAAATATCAATAAGACCGAAAATTCACTGAATTGGCAAAAAGAGGAAGTACATACATACGTACGTATATACAAGTGTATGTAAGTATGTATGTATGCATGTACATACAGATATCACAGCTAATTCAAGTGCATTAACATTTTGTTGCATTAAATTTGACCTAAATTTGATTGTGTTTTATCATTTTTATGTCAACATTTTAGTTTATATTTCTATTTTTAAAAATTGGAAATATTGTTGTTGTTTTAATTACTGCAAAACAAAAGAAAAAACGTTTAAAAAACCACACGTATGTATGTGTGTATGTGTGTGCAATGCAATTACAGAAATATTTCAAAAATTGTAAATAAAAACATAAAAAAGAAACTGCAACTGCAGCAGCAACAACAACAACAACAACAACAACAACAACAATAAGCAGTAGAAAATCATATTGTACAATGTTGTACTCTCTCAGGGAGCGCAATTGATATAAAAGAATACAAGTGTGTTTGTTTACTTTTATCAGACACTATAGTGTTAATCTGCATCGTTGTAGTTGTAGTATGCGGTAGTAAGAAAGAAACAAAATATGTATGTAAGCTTTTTTTTTTTTTAATTTATTTTATAATTGTATTTTTCACGCTTAAGTCCAAAGTCTAATTTGAATTGAAATCAATTTCATTATAAATAAATTGTATTTTTGGGTTATAAAATTATTAATAAATGTATTTTTTTCTAGGGAAATTACTGTTAATTAAAAAGTTTCAGAATGTTAATGAGTTCTTATGATGTTCTCAGGTTTATTTATTTATGAATTTGGTTTTCTGTTATTAAAAATATGTAACTAACCTTACACGTATTTAATTTTTAATTTTCTTTTTTTTTTTAACTCAATGATATTGTAGGTATTAAACGGTTCTTTCAATTATTTAATTTTTCTTAATTGCGAGAAGATTTTTATTTGTATAATTTTAATTCACTTTTTCATTATATTTCTACTTTTTATTAATTTTGCAGCGAAATTGTTTTTATGTATAGTGATTGAATTAAAAAAATAAAAAAAGAGTATTTTTGATATGAATTTCTTGCGTTTCCGCTTCTGGCTGATCGATTAGACTGTCGACGTCTAACTAACTTGAAAGTCTATGGTGGAGGTCTTATTGAACCCCCCCATAACATTCGTTGGCTTTAAGTGTATTGGAGCAGATTCGTTCGTGGTAGTTATTTGCCGATTGTCCATCAGCCACACTAAACACATTTTTGTTGTTTTTTTTTCGTAATCACTGATAGGAAAAATTAAAAACAAAAAAGAAACAACAACATGCTCTGGGAGAAAAAAATGTTAAGAGGCAAAACTGTCACGAGTCGAAAAGCGATTTTAACGGCAAGTGATTATTGGCCACAGACGTAAATACAGACGGACCTCTTTGGGAAGGCAGATACTATCAACAAGTTTTTGTTTTTATAACTTCAATCTTAAGGAGAAAAAAAAAGTAATGCACCTATAGTGATTTGATAAAGGAATTAAATCTTGGTCCCAACGACATACTGGAAGAATAGTAAAATCAAAACTTAATTAGCATTTTTTCCTTTTAATTATTTGTTTTGCACGTACAGGGGGTCGATTCTGGTTCTGGGAAACGGTGAAATAGAAAGTTTTTTCACGTTTTCATAACAGTTTTTATTCGTGTTCTGTGAAAAAATAAAAACATACGTCATAGCGTTTTCATGTGAAAACAACACTGGAACGAAACGGGATTTTTCATCGTTACACAACTTTTGCGATTCTGATTGTGTGAAACAGTGCAATCAACCGTCAAAACTATTTCATATGAAGTTTTTTTTCCCAGATAAAATACGCATGAAAAATAAAACCAGCGGCTTATGGATGAATTTTGTGATTAAACACTTCTTTTTTTTGAACTTTTGTTTGCACTCAAAACACACAAAAAAAAATTGAACTTCATTCAAAGACGGGTGCTGACGAGAAAGTGTGGCGGCTTCGAAACAACTAGCTAAATGTCTTTGATATCTTCTTTGTCTTATTTAATTAATATCAATCACAAAAATAATATAGAAAGAACTTGAGCCTAATAAACTTAATACAAAAATAATTTTATCAGGAAGTTTTCAGCTTAAGCACGCATAAAATGTTTAGTAGCAGTCACAACGTCTAAATAATTGATTGTTATCGAAATTCAAATCACCAAAAATAACAAGGGTTCGACACAAGTCAAGTCTAGTTTATAATACCCATTATAATCATTTTAAGTAGCTAATATTTTATTTGCACATTTTTTTAATTGTTTTGCCAACTTGTCTCAATAACGCCTTTCTGGCACTGAGGCCAAATTTAAATATGTAAAAATGATTTTGTTCAAATAAAATACGCAGCTACCTACATAAGGATGTTTATGTAGCTGAAAACTTAAAAAAAATAAATAAAAAATAGTATTAAAAAATAAAATCGAATCACTTAAAAGCATGTGACTTGATACCCTTTACACATTACCAGTTTACATGACATTAAGAATTTCTCAAAAAAAAAAAAAAAAAAAAAAAAAAAACACAAACACAAACATATGTGGTACAGATTGCATTCCTTTAAGCTTCTGATTTTGACTTTCTATTTTCTGTAAATTAAAGTGGGGGTCTTTCTTGTTTTACAAACATGTTTCTAAAAATAAAATAACAGCATTGTTGTATTTGTTTCTTCGCATACATACATATGTGCGACGGTTGGGGCAACAACTTGACAAAATAATAAACAGAGAGTTGGTAAAATGTAAACATACATAAATGAATATACAAAGTTGCATGCTGGATCGTTTTCTATACACATACACACATACATATGTACATACTTATGTATGTATGCATGTATGAACGCGAAAAAAAGATACATATTTAACAGAAATATTCTCGCTCATTTCAACAAAAATATGCTACAAAATTTGATTAAAAGCGATCTACTGAGAGAAACTGGTAGGTAACACACCCATCGTTTTGTCCTCCAAACGAAAAAAGAACAATATTTATGTATCTTTGAACGCACCACAATCGGTAATCAAAAAATAAATTAAGAGTGTTAACAGTTTGCTTAGAAATACATACCTACATTTGCATATTTCTACAATAGGGTCACAATTCGAGAACACACTTGTTTTGCAGAAAACGCAACACAATATTTAATTTTATTTTGCTTGTTATTTTAAATATCAAAACAACGTAATAGCAATCTTTAAATTTAATTTATAAATTTTCATTTTTTTTTTTCAGTTACTTTTCAACTTTTGTAAAAATTTTAATTTTTTCTTGTACAGAAACAATTAATAAGATCTATTTTTAGACCTGAAATAATAAAATTCAATTGGCCTTATAGGTAGCAAATAAATAACTTGATTAAGTTTTTATTACATAATTTTATTTCTATGTTATTTCTTTTTTTAATTCGTTTATTTGACTTTTGTACCTCAGAATCTTTCGTTTACTTCTTTCTGAAGGGATGCGAGACCTCACGATTGTTGAGCAGCCACCACGCCACGCCCATCGTATTAGAACGAATGAAACAAACAATTTAACTAAAGAATTGAGTTTAAATTAGAACATTATTTTTAAACAAATTCAATATGAATTTTAGTCAAATTATGTTGATGCTAATTTTATATTGTGAGTCTTTTTCATTAGTGCGCGCGTGTGTGTGTGTGTGTGACAAAGAAGAACCCAAAGAGTAATTTGTACATAATTTTGTTGAACTGTGACCGGCCTTAATGTTTCATAAGATATGGTACCTGAGGACTTTGAACCTTTTTTTTTAGTTGTTATATTTTCACGATAAGTTAACGCACATATTCGTATGTAAATAGTTTCAAAAATTATTATAAACACCTAAAAATGATTGTTCAGAGAAAAAAGTTCGGGCAAAATTGTTTTGGAAATCAAATTTTAAAAGAAAAAAAGAAACTTTTTTTTGGCATGTTCATCGATTTAAACGCCTTAATTATTATTAAACAAGAGCGAAAGTCTTCAATTTTATCGGTCCGTTTATTTGCAAAACAAACAAACAAAAAAACACTGTCTCACTAAGAAGTATTTCTTATCATTCTGCTAATTATTCCAAGCAACAAATTAATCACACGAGGTTCTACTTAATCAAAATTTTTTATTATTATGAACTTGTATAATTATTGCATTTAATCTGCTTTCATTATATACATACATATGTATGTGTAGTAAGAACTTGTTTTTTATACTTTTAGTCACATAAATACAATACATACATGCATATGTACAATGGAAAAAAGTTTGCAATTAGTTGTGATCCCAAATTCAAAATTAGCAGCCTGCGACATCGCAATCTGGCTAAAAAGCTGAGAGAGAGAGAGAGATAGAGAGAGATAAAGTTATTCTTAAGGTAACATTTTCCCTACAATAAGAACAAATTCAATAAAAATAACATGTGTTTTGTTTTTATATAACTTCTGGAAGATGTCAAAAAGACGCCACCCACTTCTACATTTACAAAAGAGAGATGAACAGAGCTTACGCTGATTTGCTATCTCTTTTTGGCTGAACGTTAATCATCTGACTACTTGAGACTGTCAAGTGAATACAGAAATGAAAGACAGCCAAAACGAGTTAGCAAATCAGCTGGAGCTCTGTTCATAGAAGTAGAAGTGTGGTATTTTTGACAATTTTCAGAAATTGTACAAAAACAAAATGCATGTTATTTTCACTCAAGGCGAATCAAGTATAAGTGGTCGCAATTCAATTCACTTCAACATTTTTTCTCGAGACGTCACAAGTTTTGTTGTCGTTTTCTATCGGCTTTGACAACTCAGAAGATAAAATCGTGGAAAAATGTTGAAGCGAATTGGTGTGCGGGCACCTGTAATGGATTCGCCTTGTTTTCACTGTTGTATCATGCAAGGCGAATCCATTACAGGTGCCCGGCACCCAATTCGCTTCAACATTTTTCCAAGATTTTATCTTCTGAGTTGTCAAAGTTGATAGCAAACGACAACAAAACGTATGACAGCTCGAGAGAAAATGTCGAAGCGATTTGAATTGGGACCACCTGTACTTGATTCGCTTTGGTATCATATTGGTTTGGGCAAGTAGTTGGCTAATCAGCTGATCAAGAAATATTTTAAGTCAAGTAACAGAATTGATTCTCTCTGGTTTGATTTAAGTACACTTGTGTGCTCTACGTGCTTAAATTTTCACGAACGATTCGTATAGCTTTTTCGAGCTTTTACATTCTGTGTATTTTTGTCTATTATTTCGTGAAGTTCTCGTTTTCTCTCATTTCAGCGAACTTTACCTAAAAGGTACGTGATCGCAGCTATTTGCTTAAACGCAGACATTGAATGTGATTTGAATTTTGTATTTTATAAAATTTACTTGCTGTATGACGCACACAATTTTATTTTCTTTTTGCAAATTATTGATAACATGACCGATCTACGACTTTGTGTTAAACACAAATTAAAGGAATTTGTTTTTAGTACAAGGCTTGAATGAGAAAAATCTACATATGAAAACATGGAGCCAGCTTACGAAAACATACATAAATTTAAAGCGGGTTGCATTATTTCGATAAATAGTTATTAAATATTTATTCATTTATTTATTGAAAGTATTTTACAAAGATAAATTTATAAAATACGACATTAGAAATAGTGTGGACTACTTGGTCATTACACTATTACGGTATTCAAACGGTCTCATATTGTGTCATAATGTCAGAAAAAACTAACATTTTATGATAGTTTCAAAAAAAATTATTGTCGTGCTGCAAACAAAAATAGTCATAAATTAATAGGACTTTATCGACTGTGTTTAGTGATTCGTCATAAGTTAACAGCATACATCTGAGGCGAACTAAATCAAATTTACGAAACCATCAAATTTACTTGAATCAGCTATCAAAACATCTAAAAGATAATTTTCCCACAAACTGGCTATTATTTTAGTGTTTTCACTTTTTTTTGGCATTTTGACAAAAATATTTAAATTGTTTTCCTTTTCTTTAACAGCTGATTCATATTTGATATAGCATACTACTTTATGACAGGTTGCTCACAGAAGTCATATATTTTCGTGCTATTATTTTAAGACTTATGACTTTAGGACGACCCTTTGAATACCGTATATATATATATATATATATATATATATATATATATATATATATATATATATATATATATATATATATATATATATATATATATATATATATATATATATATATATTCCCCCTAATTCATAAAAATTATAACAGGCTTACAAGACTGTTATTTGACATACATATTTGTATGGAAAATCTGTCAAATAAGAGCTTTATAAAGCTGTTATAATTTTTATGAATTAGACGGATTGAATTTAAGCTTCATGTAATACATTTGCAGATTGAAGAATGTTTTTTATTTTTGTTGCTGAATTCTTGTCACTGCAGTTTAGGATTTCCTCTAGGGACTGGGGTTTGTGGAGCTTATCGGGCAACCTTTGAGGATATGGTATATGGTTAATTCTTCCGCGCAGGTTTCACATTCCCTAGGAGTTATTAAATATATTTTTTTATACTTTTACAAAAAATGTTGAAAATTATTTTCTTATTATCAAATATGTGGATGTATGAATATTTGATGTTGAGTGACTGACTTGTTTATGTTAAAATTCTCAGTATACATTCAGATGTACGGATGTATGTATGTATGTATGTACACAAGCAAACACTAATTTTTCCAAATCAAGAAAATACCTAGTTTTCGCTTGCTTATTAAAACAAGTTTTTAATTGAATTGCTATTATTAATATGTATCTATGTTGTGGTTCCTTTACAATTCTGCATATTGTCATGACTTGTTTATAAAGACTTTGAAATGAGTGTTTATTCAAATAATACAGAAATATGTATGTATGTATTTACATACATATATAAGAGTGATTTGTGTGTGTGTGTATGTATGTGAGGATGAAAATGTGTTTGAGTTGACCCTCTTTTTTCAAAACGCGCCAATTGGCTTATCGCACTTAAACATTCTTGACATTAGCAATGCGATTGTATCACAATCGTTTTTATACTTTTTATACTCGCTCATACTCCCGTTGGTGTTATAATTTGGCAACGACCGACAGTTTGGTATCACTGTTGACGTTCTTAACGTTTTTCGAAAATATATCGGCATTCTCTATTTTCAGACGATAAAAATAAAAACGACAAAGAAACGTTTCTTTTCTGCCGTCGCCATTTTTAGCGATGAAGTTAAAACGACAAGAACGAAAAGTAGTAAAATGGGAAATGCCAGCAGTAGTCCTATTTCAAATTTTAGTTTCTGAGATGTAAAATAATCCTGAATATTATAGAGGAGAGGATTTTTTAGATCATTGCCGGGCGCCGGTTCTCCTAGGTTAGTGTTTATTTCACAACCCGACCTGGTACGAAGACAAACATTTTCCTGCTGATTTGATTCCTGCCACTGGCCCGCCTTCTCATAAATAAGGTACCGACATCTTGGAAGAAACACCTTACTAGACGTTACCCAATTACGGGGCATAGGTTGGAGGAAATTAAGGAACCATGTGAATGATACGGAGTTTCCATAGAACAATGAGTCAAACTGTTTATGGTTAAAACCACGGAGCGCACAACAAGTCTATACTGGCTTAAGTGTATGTCGCAAAACAAACATGGCAATCAACCTAACCTAACTTATTCTCTGCAATACAAGGCTCTCTATCTGCCCTTCATTGATTTATAAATTCTGATAGTTTTTGGAAAGATGTTTGCACCTCTCGTTCATGATGGAGACGACGTTTGGCATAAAGCAAGCAAATTAAACTTTCATAAATAACAAAGTATCTAAAAAGTATGGCAGTACTACTAACATTCAAAATTTTTTTTCTCTAGTTATCGATAACTTCACTTTAGCATTTAAGTATATTTCAAGAATACCAATTTGGAACCAATTTAAAAACGAAAGGAAGTAAAAACGACAATAAAAACGAAAACGACAAGGGGAATATGGCCGATTCTTTCTTAGAGACAGTGCAGAGTTTTTATAGAAGTTCAGCTTCCCGTAGGAACTTTGTATAAACACCTAAAGGCCTAAAGCCAGAGGCGAAATTCTGGGGTTCGTGAACGTACGAATTTGTAATCGAATGCTGTGTATTTCAAATCACATGCAAATGCCGGAATTCAGCCCCTGAATTTCAGGTCTCCATAAGACAAAACAACTGTCGCTACGTTAATTTTTGTATGTTGTCAAGGAAAAACAACTCACCACTTTATATTTTAACACCTCTGTAGTTACCATACCACAACAACAATAACAACAAAAAACATACACACACAAAATTTTCTCTTCAGCTGCATGCTAAAAAACGGAAATTTATCTAGATTTCAGTATTTATATTTTTTTTTTTTTCATTTTTATGACGATATCTTTAGTTAAATGTCTAATTTAAATAAATCAATGTTCCAGACACTTAAAAAATTACCCATATTTGAGAGACTTTCTGGGCAAGTTGCTTTGAAAAGATCTAAAGAACAACTTAAAATATACATATGTATATACATAAATGAATGAACAATAAAATGCTAACACATTTTCAATTCATCTTTAGACACACACAAAAAAAAAAAAAAAACGGGGCCAAAGTCCGAAATAATATTAATATCGATTGCAAGACAACAACAACAAAAAAAAGCTTTAAACGATCGTTGGTAAACAAGTTGAATAAAAAATAAATTTTGTATTTGTGAGATATAATGATCATATTTTTTTGTCTTTATAAAATCAAGAGAAGCAATTTGCGAGAGGTAAATGAGTTGAAGACAATTTTCGTAGTGTGGGTGAGCCAGATTTCAAGTTTATTGTATCGAAAAAGTTTAAAATACATACTTATATGCTATTAAGCAGGCCCTCAAAAATATCTGCTCAAAAACAAAAACAGCGTTTTTTTTTTAAGTGACTGAAAACAAGAGAAGACCCACATGGAAAAGGAAGTTAATAATGTAATCTATTCACTGGTATACTGCCGGCAGGGTTAGGCTGGCAGTATACTAGTTAACTAGTAATGAATTATAAGCTAACTTTTTTACAGCTGGTGGTGGTTGACACTTAGATTATTTTTAATGGAGAAGACTGACTATTTTACCCTTACGATGTCCTAGGAGGTAGTCAATTGTCCGACGTTGTATTACTTTTCAACTAACTTAAAGTTAGCTACTTAAAAGTCAGTACCCACAGAAAAAAATGTACAAATCAAGGCTGATTTTACATTTTTCGGTGGTAATATTATATATTTTATTAAATTAAATTTCATCCTACTTTTTTTTTTTTTTTTTTTTGTTAGCCTCTGGTGGGAATCGAACCACTAAGCCTCAAGACTGGTGAGCAGCCAACATACCCACTCAGCCATCGCAACATTTAAAACGAATGCGACAATAGGCAATTTAATTAAAGAGTTATTTACCGTGTATGTGTGTGTATGTTATTATTTGAATTCTGGGTTAACTCTGCACTACGTTTCAGCTAGTTTATAGCCAGTACACAAAAAGTGAATTACAAATCGATTGTATTGTAGCTAATTTGAAGCTAGTCCATAAAAGTTAACGTAAAGTTAATTATTTTAGTAGTCGACTACTCAATGTCCGACAGGGATGAACTATAAGTCGATTTTATTTGTAGTCGACTACCAATTTGCTGGCAGGGAAGTGTCATTTCTCAATTGTATTTGAGATTTATTTTTTTAATTTTTGAAATTTTGAGTAAATGAAAAATCAATGATCTCTGAAAGAGTTGGGACATGTATGGTCACATTTTTGCAGTGTAATTCAACTGGACCACATGAAAAAGGAAGCCAAGAATGTGGTCTATTTACTGGTATAAGTGTCGTTTCTTTATTACATTTGAGAATTTTTTTTTAACAAAATTTTGAAATTTTGAGTAAATGAAAAATCGGTGATCTTTGAAAGAATTTGGGCAGGCATGGTCACATTTTTGCAATGTAATTCAATTGGACCACATGGAAAAGGAAGCCCCAAGAATGTGGTCTATTTACTGGTATGAGCGCCGTTTCTTTATTACATTTGGGATTTTTTTAAAAAAATTTTTGAAATTTTGAGTAAATGAAAAATTGATGATCTCTGAAAGAATTTGGGCATATATCGGCACATTTTTGGAGTGTAACTCAACTGGACCACATGGAAAAGGAAGGCAAGAATGTGGTCTATTTACTGGTATAAGTGCGGTTTCTTTATTACATTGGATGATAATTTTTTAACAAAATTTTTAAATTTTGAGTAAATGAAAAATCGGTGATCTTTGAAAGAATTTGGGCATATAGGGTCACATTTTTGCAGTGTAATTCAACTGGACCACATGAAAAAGGAAGCCCAGAATATGGTATATTTACTGGTATGAGCGCTGTTTTTTATTGCATTTGAGAATTTTTTAACAAAATTTTGAGTAAATGAAAAATCAATGATCTCCGCAAGAGTTGGGACATGTATGGTTACATTTTTGCAGTGTAATTCAATTGGACCACATGGAAAAGGAAGCCAAGAATGTGGTCTATTTACTGGTTTAAGTGCCGTTGAGATTTTTTTAAAATTTTGACTAAGTGCAAAACCGTGTGCTTCTTCTTTTGGATAAACTGTGCATTTAAAATTAAGCACATGCATTTTGGTTGATATCGAATGAACCGATTAAGAATAGTCATAAAAACTTTTTACTAACCTTCAAGCGATGAAACAAGACTTTTATAATCTAAAACTAAAACGACCTTAAACTGATTTCTTTGTACATACATATGTATGTATGTATGTAAGTATGTGTGTGTACCTACCACAAGTAAACTTGACAGAAATCCAGTATCTTCCCTGCCAGCAAATTGGTAGTCGACTACTAAAATAATTAACTTTACGTTAACTTTTATGGACTAGCTTCAAATTAGCTACAATACAATCGAAACGTAGTGCAGAGTTCACCCAAAATTCAAATACTAACATAAACACATACACGGTAAATAACTCTTGAATTAAATTGCCTATTGTCGCATTCGTTTTAAATGTAGCGATGGCTGAATGGGTTAAGGTGGCTGCTCACCAGTCTTGAGGCTTAGTGGTTCGAATCCCACCAGAGGCTAACAAAAAAAAAAAAAAAAAGTGTGATGAAATTTAATTTAATAAAATATAATAACTATTACCACCGAAAAATGTAAAATCAGCCTTGATTTGTACATTTTTTTCTGTATGTACTGACTTTGAAGTAGTTAACTTGAAGTTAGTTGAAAAGTAATGCAGCGTCGGACAATTGACTACCTCCTAGGACATCGTAATGTTAAAATAGTCAGTCATCTCCATTGAAAATAATCTAAGTGTCAACCACCACCAGTTGTAAAAAAGTTAGCTTGTAATTCATTATTAGTTAACTGAGTTGCCGGCAGGGTTAAACAAGATGAAATAATGTCTGACTGTCTGCGAACAAATACCTGCCACAATATGCAAACGTGTTAGTTTTTTTTTTTTTTTGTTCAGGTTTTTGCTCAAGCATCTACTAGTTTGTGTACACAGCGTTTTGTTTACAATTTGTTTCCTCTTGTTTGACATCTTTTACGGTTTGGTTTTACTATAAGTTCAAAGTCTAAATTAAAATATTATTTCGATAGATACATACATATGTATGTATGTACATGGGTGTGTTAAAAAAATTGTCATTTGCATAACATGAAATTTTATATTTTTCGAGCATTTATTTTTTTTATTTAATTTATTTAATATTTCGATTAAAACCGCACACTGGGCTGAATATACCCGGCTTAGACTCTTGCTGGATATCCACATTGTTTGTGCAATTTGATGATTTTTTAAAATAACAGCAACCAAAATTTTGTTTTCAAAACTTTACTATTTATTGAGTGTAATACTATATAAACTTGAATTTTCAAGTTTTATGTAAATTCAAATAAAACGTGAAAATCATTCAATTCAACCAACTAAATAGCTTTCAAATTGCAGCTTAATATGCAACATGCATATACATACATGCATATGTACATATCAGCAATTGTTTAATATAATTGAAAAAAAGTAAATAAATAAATACATTTTTTTGCAATGCGGAAAAAATAAGTGAAATCGTATACTTATAGAAAATAAGTATGTGTATTTTTAATGCGAATAGGAACCCGCTCATGTTGCTGTGAATGTAAACATTAAATGCAAATAGCATAAAGTGCAAGTGGCCACAACTTTATTATAAACAATTGGAGTTTTTTTTCCATAATATACGTTTAAAAATTAACGTGCTGGTACTCGACAATGCCAAGATATGCACAAAACACAAGTGATCTGATTCTGACCATACTTGTCTGCCAAGTTTCGTACGCTAAAATTCAACGAAAAGTGATGCTTTTCAAAAATTAAGCTCTGCACTCAAAATTTGCTACATTATCCAGAAAGTAATTTGGATTTGGTAACAATCACTAGGCTTTCGTTAGTAGTTTCAGATTTCTATATTTATTATGTCCATATAACAATAAATAAAAAGGATCATGTACATATGTATTTATTTTACATTGGATTATCTATAAATAAGTAACTGAACTTCAGAAAGAAAACGAAATCAAAACGTTGCACTTATGGTAAAAGAGAAAATGCATTAAACATAATGGTAGTAAAAATTAATTTTTAAGACAGTAGGTATTCAAATTTAAAAATATGTAATTTGAATTGGAAACAAGAAGTTTTTTTTTAATGAAACTATTGATTATTTTACCATTTAAAAAAATAAACGTGTTATTTTAGGTCTAAAACTCATCAGTAGACTAGAAAAATTCTTAGAATAATGTTTGAAACTAAGTATTCCAAAATTCCCATGAATAAAATGAGTAACAGCATTGTTCAAACAAACTTTTAATACAGAAACCCTTTTTTTTTCTTTTTTGCTCTTAAAGCAAATAAGCAATCAAGTTCATTAAAAAAAAGCATGCTATTAACTAATAAATGAAACTATTTAAAATTAAAAAAATAATAATTAATTCAGATTAAAATAAATTAATTTGAAAAAAAGTATATTAGGGGATCCCACTGTGCACGAAAAGTGTTCCCTTATTTTAAATTTGTGTAGATGAGAGCGGTTTTGCAGAGAGAAAAAATTATTCTTCTTCTGCACCATACTGCCCATAATTTTTCTTTTTGCATTGAGCAAGTAAAAAATTTCATCAGAAGACTCAACCAAGAATTTTCAATTAATATTGTACATAAAAATATCCGCAAATGGTTTTAAATTCTAAATGGGACCAGCAAATTAAACCCAATATTTATGGTCCAATTTTCATTACAGCATCAATTATATTATATGTTTTATTTTGGGTTACAAATTTGACTTTTTGCATTCCCTTACTTTTCGTAAGGGAAATTCCCTCTTTTTGGGAGAATTTTATGCTTGCTCTTATCTGCATGACCTTTACCCAAAAAGTGAGGAAACACAGCTATGCATTTTGTTCTGAAAATAGTTTAATTTCTTTCGAGTAAAGTTCAATTTGTTTTGAAAGCAATTGAGCTTGACTTTGAGAAAATTTAATTCGATCTGAAAATAGTTTAATTTCTTTCGAAAAAAGTTTAATTTTTTTTTTTTTTTTTTTTTTTTTTTGAAAGCAATTGAGCTTGATTTTGAGCAAATTTAATTCGATCCGAAACTCCTTTAAATTGTGAGTAAAAACTTATACCTATTACCTGGATGAGTTATGAAAAATATTTTAAATTTATTATAAGGTTAATTTAACAAACATTGCATAGATATTTATCCAATAGGAGTTTAATAAACTTAAAATATTTTTTTATAAATAAAATCGTAAATTGTATATAAATATGGCAAATATTTTGAAATAATGAATAATTATGTACATTAAAATTGGGTCAAAGCAGGTATTTCAAAACTACTGACGATTTTACGTTTTGACGAGCTTGCCCAAAATGCATGGGAGCCATCATAGCAATTGTGCACACACACACACACACACTAAATTTATTAGAATTGAAGAACAATTTCAGAAACAAAACTCAAAAAATATCTGTTGAGAAAATCGAATGACCAAAAAAGCGTTTCTTCAGAAGAACCCTGACTTTGGCCCCCCAAAGCCATACAGAGTAAGCAGATGGTGTCTAACTAAGAAGGTGAAAATTAAATAATTTATGTACATACATATGTATGTATGTAGAGATATTTATGTATCCTTGAGGGTTTGTTAGGATTTACTGGTATACACACATACCCATATACATACATACGTAAGTTTCATTCATTGCACGTAAGTATGTACGCATGTTTGGGAAAATTTGTGAAGTAAAAAATAAATTAGCGCCAGAAAATGCTAAGTAAATTCGAACAATATCTACATATGTATGTATGTACAATGTAAATATGCAATTACATGTGTAGGCTTGTACACATGCAAGTACATATGGATGTATGTATGTCTGTAGATTCAATTTACTTGTCTAAATGTGTATATGTAGCAAGTCACTATCAGCTGTAAAAATGCCAATACACTTCGTGCATACACACATAGAAATATTGATACGTAGATAGGTACATACATATGTACATATGTATATACATATGTATGTATTTCGTTAATCTTAAGATACAAAATTGTTTTATGGCTGTGCATAAAAAGAAATATGAAAATCTATAATTTAGCATATTTAACTCACCTTTTTTGTTTAGCTTCTCAATTTACACTTTTCATAGAGGATGAAATATGAGTATATGTATGTATGTATGTGGGATGTATCTATACTATTTAGATACGTACATATGTATGTTATGTCCTTATTCTTGTATGTAGGTGCTGGGCCAAGAGAATATGTACACATGCATTTAGGTAAAATTTATTGTTTAGTTTATATTAAATTTGATTTATGTATTATTAATTTTGTTATTCACTGATCAGATTTTAAAAAAAATGTTTTTCAATTTAATTACAACAAAAAACCATTTTAACAAACAAAAAGAAGCGCAAATTCAAACAACTACCGGGCATATTGAAAGTAAACAAACGAATGAATAAAATAAAACAAACAATAAATGAATTGGGCCATGAAAGAAAATAAAACAGAAACTGTGCGAAAGCGTTACCGCTGAACAATTCTACTAAAAATTGTTTTCGAGTTTTTCCATACATGTTATTTCTGACAGTTTGCACTCTATATGTTTGGCAATTATTTTATTTATTTATTAATGCATTATTGCCGTAGCAACTGTCAAATTTGATTGCCAAAGCAATAAATTAACATATGCCTTGCCTTAAGATGTGCTTGGATACATGTTCAGCAATTATTGCTAGAAGATATTGCCGTGCTGTCAAATTATAAATGTAAATTTGGTAGCAATTGCTTTTATTTCAAAAATAAAATTAAATAAAAAAACATTTTGTAACAAGCATATAAAGCAGAGAAAGTACTTGAAAAAACTAATTTATCAGAACGTTTTGTATAATAAAATTAATTTTTTTCAAGAATTAAAAATATCAAATAAAAATTACTATATATTTAGCAGAGAAAGTTCTTTGGGTTTGATTGTTTTTTTTTTAAATCTAATATTATAACTGTCAAAACCTATGTATGTAGGTATGTATATTTATATAAATAAACGAGTTCAATATATAAAAACGATGAGTAGTATAATATGCAAATAGTTTAATAAAAAGTGAATTTTGTGGAAGACTTTTTACGATTAAAACCTTGGCGTAATTTTGAAATCTATGATGTAAGTTTGTCTCAAGTATAATTTGCATAATACCGAACAGCCCAACTGGAGCTTTTGGGTCTCACAACTGGCAGTCCGTGCAACACATAACATGATACCGAACTTGTTCCAGCGTTTGTATGAATACATTTAAAATCAAATTTATTATACATTTATTAGTCATATTTTTAGTTTTTATTTAAAAAAGTGGATTTGTATTGAATATTTTATATAAAATTCAGAAATAGAAAACAGTAATTCAATGTTTTTCAGATTAATGGAAATTTTAGTTATTATGTTCATTACTATTAAACAGCTTCAGCGGACGCTTCAGTATCATCACTGCTGCCGTTCCGCAGTCCTCTTATACTGATGTCATAAACAACGCCTTCGATCTTTTTGACATCATATTTTAAAGCGTCAAAGCGTTTTCTTAAGCCATCATTTTTCAAGTTTAATAAACGGAAACCCGAGTTTAAATCTGCCATGAAACGTGATATATTTAAAGGCCGATCATAATCGCCCATTGTAACAGAATTTGTAGCAAATCGTGATAGTTCTGATGCCATCTGTAACACGCCCATAAGATAGTCCTCAATATCTAAATGAAAGCCTTCAGCATGGTTGGTTTTAACTGCAAAATGATGGATTTAAAAAATTTCTTAGTTCTTAGTTTTTTTTTCTGATTCAACACTCAACTTGAATGCTTTGCGGCAAAAATTTATAATTACAAAATACACTAAAATAAGTATAAAACTTTTAGCCCCACATCTTAGGGACAACCAATTTAAAGAAAAAATCAGTACTTACGGCCCAACATTTCTGCAACAGTTTCTCGATTGACTAAGAAGCCAGCTTCTAAATAAACCACCATGGCGATGAGAAAAACCAAACGCTGAGTAATAAATGTCCAATGATCTGAATAGCTAAATTTTAAATAAAATTTGAAGTTTACCCACATATAGCGTTCATATAATGCTGGCTTACCGGTAATACTGTCCCACAGGTATAAATTCTGCCAATTTCCTGTAACTTTCGGCGCACAGAGAGATTTGTTTACGTGCCTCAGCACAAGCATAATCAACTTGAGGATAGAAGTATAACAACATTTTATTTGAGCATAATTTTTATTATATTTAATATACTAACTTTTATTTAAATCGCAGTGTATTATTTGCAACTGTATTGTGGCTTCTTTGGCCAAATGCTCAATTTCTCTTACGACCACGCGTATTTTCTGCAATTGGCAATAATTTATCATTTATCATCAATGAGTCAAAATGAATATTTACCTCACGAGTTTCCTGTTCATTATCAATATATTTTTGATAATTTTCAAAAATATTTAAATTAATAAAGTTACTCATTTTCTTATAAAAATTTTTAATTGATTGCAGATTTTATACAGTAAAATTTGTTTTTGCTTCTTTCTTTTGCCGTTTGTTGTGACACAAAAACAAGAGTGAGTCTCAAACTGTATTAAAAAAAGAGTTGCCACGCTTCGAGAATTATGGATGTATAAATTGTATACCAATTGTGTAGCGTTTGCTCTTCTCAATGTACCACGATATCAACTAAAACAACAAGAAAAACTTCATGTATTTTGTTGGTAGAAATCTTTAATATCTGTCAACCATTTGTGTGTTAGTGTTTTGTTTTTTGACAGTTCTTCAGGCAAAAAGCAGTAGTCAGCTGGGCTTGTAAGACTACCTGGGAACAAGGTACCTTGGCTTTTCTTAAAATAAGTGTTATATGTGTTGAACCCTCATTTTTAAAAGTTAACCTAATTTTGCATATGCATGTTCAATATGAGGCATGTGATTATAACGGATTTACATGTGTACATACATTTATAGTTACGTATATCGTTATAGGTACATATAACTGGGTTTTCTATAAAAAGCAGATAATTTTTCTAAATATACTACGTATATGCATATTGATTTCCATTTTCAGACAATTGTGTAATTATGGCACATTTTCAAACTTTGTGACTAGGTTGCTTTCAATGACGGATAAAAACGCTTTATTGTCCACACTGGTCATATATAAACAATTAAATTTTTTGCAGTTCAATAAAAAGTCACACAATTTTAATTAGAATATTAGATAAAATTGAAAAAAAAAATATCTTAAATTAAAAAAAAATATATATAAATTTTTTAGAAAACAATAGATTATGTCTTTCGGAGTAAGATATATGTTTTAAATTTTCAAAATAAAAGATTGCTTTGAAAAATTAATGCATATGAATTTATGTACATATGTATGTACGTAAATAAGAAACTAATAAATTCCTTTTTTAACAGGGCGGTTACAATCCCTACGAACAGGGAGGCTATGGACAGGGTTATTCTGCCCCACCTGGTGCGTACCCACCACAAAATGCACAAGTTTCTCCGGAAGCCCAACAATGGTTTAACATGGTTGACCAAGATCGCTCTGGCAAAATAAACTCCAATGAACTTAAAGCAGCTTTAGTAAATGGTCGTGGACAAAATTTTTCTGACACAGCATGTAAATTAATGATAAGTAAGTGGAATTCGTGGGTATGTGCATAGAAATATAATGTGCTTAGTATTCATTTAGGTTTTTTGGTAAATGTTTGTAATTTGATGTTGTGACGTCGTGAATCATGTTTGACGTGTAGACGGGGAAATTTATGAGAAATACACGTAACCCAATTAACAAAACATCATACCACCCAATTCTCACAAATTATGTGAGGGCCTCATTTTTAGACATTAGACAAACCAACAAAACGAAACAATTCATTAACGTAAAATATTTGGCTTCAAACGACACTATGCAATATATTTATGTACGTTGTTTGTTCCTAAAGAAAGAGTGGATATTTTTCTCGAGAAAATTGGTACCTGAAAGAGAAAGGGGAAACTTTATAATAAGGAGCCAGGCTTTGAAAGCAATTTTTATGTCTCCGAGAGTTTATTCGATATAAAAATTGGACACTACTGCATAGGTAGTTTCTTCAAAAATAAAGTTTTCGGGGCACTATATATATCCAATATTTCGAATTGAGAATTTTCGAATACCATTTTCGGGATATCATTTATTTTCAAAGTATTTGATTTCAATTCCACTATTTACCCTTCCTTGTGAGCGATTTCATAAAAAAAACTAATTGTAGGTATTTTTAACAATTTTGACAGCATAAAATTCTCTAGATAACTGGGTTCGGCTTTAGTTCCAATTGCCGTAAAATGAAAAAGTGTGCTGCCGAAGGCCGGTTGTCAAGAACAAAATTTGCATACTTATGAAAATATTTATCAAATGAAGTATAAAAAAGTACGATTTTGAATGATTGAAACCGTTTATAAATACGCGATTTTATGTTCCGTGCAATAACTTTCCTCTGGCAACACTGTTTTACCAACATTTTCATATTTTTCTTAGTAAATTCCGCAACTTCGACATCGAATCGTTAATAAACTAAAAGCCTCCGGCAGACTTTGACTTCAGTTTTGTGACGTCCACGACTAGAGGGGGGTCGTGGATCGCCCAAACCTATAAAACTCATCTCTTTCAAATCCTGGCTGCTTCGTCTTTGGATCTCATGCAAAATTAAAAATGTTGGCCTTTGCTGTATACATGAAAATGGCATAACGTTTAATATTAGACCCCTTTTTGTTTATTTGATATTAGTGTTTTCTTGAGCTAAAATTCTTTTTATTATTTTGCTCTTTTTCCAGGCATGTTCGACAATGATGCCAGTGGCACAATCGACATTTTTGAATTTGAAAAACTATTTCAGTACATTAATCAGTGGTTACAAGTTTTCAAAACTTACGATCGCGATGGTTCCGGACATATTGACGAATCAGAATTGACACAAGGTAAACTAATTGTTATTTGTTAAAAAAAAAAAAAAAAAATTAATTTTTATTTTCTCACTTTTAGCTCTGACCCAAATGGGTTTCCGTTTCTCACCAGAATTCGTAAAGTTTTTGGTTAAGAAGAGCGATCCACAAGCTCAAAAAGAAATCTCTGTTGATCAGTTTATTGTTTTGTGTGTACAAATTCAACGTTTTACTGAAGCATTTAGACAGCGTGACACACAGCAGAATGGCATTATTACTATTGGTTTTGAAGATTTTCTGACGGTTGCTTTGGGCTGTTCAGTGTGAAAATAATTTGCTTTAATTTTAAATACCTTGCAAGAACATTTTTCTTTTTTTTTTTCGAATGTCATGTATTTTAATGATTGCGACAATTTATCTTAAATACATACTGGCATGATTCTGTGGCTATAGGGAAAAAGGCTAAAGTCGAAATCGAATGATGGCAAAATATTAAACATTGTAAACTTTTAATTATTTTTTAACAGTGGTTAAAAAAGATATTTTGGAAAACAAACAGCCGTGTTCTGATAATCACTTTTCTTCTACAATTTACGTGATTTCCCAAAAGGCAAATTGCATCACAAAACTGGCTGCTTTAGTGATTTTTCTCATGTTAAATTGTTTAAGATGTTATTCCAATTTTCATTTACAATATAGAATTTTATGTTGTTGAAGTAAAGTTCATTTTGAGTTTAGTAATCACTTAATTTTAGAACAGCTGCGGAAACAAAGATTTTAATAGGCATTTTATCAACGTGCTTAAGTCGACTTATTATTATTTTTTCATATCACCACAGAAATATTATTTACTAAGCTTTCTTTTACCTGTAAAGAACTCACAAACATTCATGTTACGAACACTTGATGTAAAATTTCTATAACTATTTATACAATATACATATTTTCAGAGTTTTTAAGAAATATATTAACTATTTGTAAACTTTATTTTTCCGATACGTTTTAAATGATGATCAATAAAAATGCTTTATTTAGTACAATTTATTGTAGATCATTTTATTTCGAAAAGCGGCTACAGACTTTTGATAACTGATAATAAACTGCAGATAAAGTGTGTTATATGAATATATTTTTAATAAGCAGGCTTATATCTCGTATAATTTCTTTTTTAGATATACGCTTTAATTTAATAAGCAGAAACAGAGTTGCTACCATAACCTCAATCCTCTTTGTGACCAGCCAACAAAACGATCTTCAAAAACTTGCGAATATCGTAACAAATTCTCAACGAGTTAAAGATCAAGGAATATTTTTTATTAAATGACTTTTTACCTGGCTCAAGTTGAACCCTTGGTTGGTCATAGCAATGCCGCAGTCTTAAAATTGTGAAATTTGACACGTCCAAAGTTCATGGGGTGTTTTGCTACCCAGAAACTGCCGGTTGTACACTTAGCTACAACAAACATTTTACTTTTCTTTACCTAACTGATACTGAGAAAAAAGTGGCCGGCCAAGGGTTGAACTTGAGCCAGGTAAAAAGCCATTTAATATATGTAAATGGTTCAATGTAATTAAACATTTTTTCAGTAGACATTTTTTTTAGGTGTTTTAAGAAGCTGTGGAAAAATGTTGAATTATTATTAGTGTAAATATAGTAAATTTTAATATTTAATATTTTTCATGATTTCGGCAAATTCTTTTTGTTCTTTTCTGGACTTATCCTTGTTGTGGGTATTTTTAATTCTACGGAAAATAGTTCTCAGCTCCTTTTTGAAGTCTTCGTATGTATAGCCCTCCTTTTTTGTGGATTCTGTTCAAAGCACAAGTATAAATAGCCAATGGTGAGAAGCTTTTATTTCAAGTTTAAAAATTAGATTACTGCTAGTTCATCGATGTCGAAGCCGGCGTCGATTTGGTCGCATTCGATATCGAATGAACTATCGAGTAAAAATAATGTAGACGAAAGAAAAACCAAATAAACAACAAACACACAGCATAAACGACGGAACTCGTTTGATCACGAATGCCACCATTTGGCCCCTGTTTGTTCGTTCACATGAAAACATTTCAACACTCGAAATATGGTAAAAATGTATGTAGGTAAACATAATGAAAAATAAAATATAAAATAAAATTGAAAATTCAGTTATAAGCCGGTTAACTCATTTTTCCTTGAAATTAAATCAAATTAAATTAAAGTTGTATTTAAATGTTATAAAAGAAAACCAACGTATCACCGTAAAAACTATTTCAACTTTTGTTTCTAATCGATAACTATCAAAATTTTAAAGTACAATTTTCGTAAAAATTACTGATTTTGAATTTGGTTTGTTGGAATTTAAAGCTTAAAGGCCATATTCATAATAATTATAGTAAGTTTATTAAGCTCTTATTTGACGTATTTCTACGGAATAATTGTTAAAAAAAAAACATGTAATAAACCTTCAATAGTTTTTATGAATATGGGTGTAAAGCTTTAATTTATTATTTTAGATCTATTTATTATTTTAGATCTATAAATAGACCTTATTAATGTTTTCTGTCTTTTTCAGCCGTCTATATGCCGCCGACATTTCATTGATGCTACTCAGCTCGTCAGTAGACTCGAAAGACAAAATGAGAATTCTTCAAACAAACCTTTAATACAGAAAACATTTTTTTTTGTCTTGCAACTTTTTCTTTTCTTTACAACGTTTTCTGTATTAAAGGTTTGTTTGAACATTCCTGATTCTCATTTTGTTGTAGGAAATTATGGAATAATAAGTAGTTGGGTTTCAAACATTCTTTTAAGATTTTTCGAGTCTATTGACGAGTTGATTAGCAGCAAAGAAATGTCGGCGGCAAGCAGACGGCTGAAGAAGACAGAAAACTTTAATAAATAATTTTTTTTTTAAACTCTTGCAATTGTTCTTGATCTTTTCAAGATTCTTCTTATCAGATCTTAAAATCCGCAAAGAAAATTACAATATACTCACCATATAATGCATTTAAGACATTTTCATACATCTTTAATGACTTCTTATCTTGAGTTCCTTCAAGGTTGTATAAAACAATCAGATCTTTTGATAGAATGCGGTCAATATTTTTCAAATCGCCACACATAATACGTTTTATGGCTCCTATCTGATATAAAAGAATTAATAAATAAAAGGCAAAAAGGTATAAAATAAAAATTTTTTAACTCACTTTATCAGACTGATCTTCGTGTAGCAAGTCGTTTTCCAGCTTCAATAATTTCTCTTCACAGTCAATGGGAAAAAGTGTTTGAGTGACTTCAAATAGTCCCAAGCTGCGACGCAGCAGCACACCGTTCTCCGTCAGCATGTTTGTAATCTGTTGCTGTTGCATAATTATGAAATCGGCTTTTCTCAATATATCACCTATTTCCGCTGCAAGAAAACCTAAAATATGAAAAAATTTATATTTTTTATATTCTTATGAAAAAAAAAAAAAAAAAAAAAAAAATTAAACTGTTCATGAAAATTAATTAGTTCAGGTCCAAAAATGAACCTTTTCAAAATATTTACTGTATTTTTCAGCTGTCTATATGCCGACCACCGATGGTGGCTCGCTGTATAGAAGGTTGCAAAGAAAAGTAAGAGTTGCAAACACGAAAAGAAATGTTTGCTGTGTTAAAGGTTTGTTTGAACATTTCTGATTCTCATTTTGTTCATGGGAATTATGGAATAACACAAAAAAAAAAAAATAAATAAATAAATAAAAAATAAATAAAATAATAAAAAATATTAAAGGTTTATTACACGCTTATTTGACAAATATTCCGTAGAAATACGTCAAATAAGAGCTGAATAAACTTACAATAATTATTATGAATATGGCCTTAAGTCAGTTTAAGTTTCAAACAAACTTTTAAGAATTTTTCAAGTCTACTGATGAGTTGAGATTGGCACCAACGAAATGTCGTCGGCATATAGACAGCTGAAAAATACAGTAAATATTTTGAAAAGGTTCATTTTTGGACCTGAATTAATACATCTCAATTTTAAGAGGCAATTGAGTTGTATTAATTCAGGTCCAAATAATAAATAATTAAGTTCATATTTGAATGTTCATGAAAATTTATAAAACAATTCAGTGAATTTCTTAATTTAAAAGTCGCTGGGCACAGCAGAACATTTGAAAAAGCTAAGAAATGAAAACTGGAATTAACAATATAAGAAAAATATACATACATATACAGTAAGTTGTAATACAACTTGGTTACCTTTGTTTGGGTGGTGAGAAACTCTCACCCGCCACATTTGCAACGATACATACATACATATCAAATAAAATAGTAATAAAGTGTGTGTTTGATAGAATTAGAAATTTAGACAGAAAATATACAACAACTTGGGTGGCTGAGTGGCATGAGTGTCGCCCCTGAGTTAAAGAACGGGTGGGTGCTGCTGACGAGAAGTGTGGCGACTTCGAAACAGCTAGTTGTCCACCCTGTTTTTGATGTTTTCTTTGTCTTGTTTAAAGAATATCAATCACAAAAATAATATAGAAAGAATTTGAGCCCGATAAACTTGATGCAAAATAATTTGAAAAAAAAAAAATAATATTTACAACTCGTTTCTAATTGTTAAAGTATTTGAGAAAGAAAATGTTGATTCGAATTTTATACAAACCAACAAGTCTGTTACTGTAAATCAATAATATATATTATTACAAAACATTATATGTAGTTTTAAGTTTGCGTTGTACTCTATTATTTTCTTCATTGTAATGAATTCAACAACAATTTTTTAAGTTTATTGATTACTCCTCTAACACAAACGTCATTAAGAACAATTTACTGATTTATTTAAATTCATAATTGTTATTCTTTTATTTTTTTGTTGGTTTTATACTCGGTTTTATTGTTAATATATATTTTTTTTTCTTTAAAATGTCTGTAAGGATTTATATTCCATTGACATATAATAAATAAATAAATAAATAAATAAATAAATAAATAAATAAATAAATAAATAAATAAATAAATAAATAAATAAATAAATAAATAAATAAATAAATAAATAAATAAATAAATAAATAAACAAATAAATAAATAAATAAATAAATAAATAAATAAATAAATAAATAAACAAACAAATAAATAAATAAATAAATAAATAAATTGTTATGAGCGTTCGTGTTTGTCTCAAATAAACTTAACTGGAAAAAAATTATTGAACCCTAATTTTTTAAGTCAGAAATAAAAGTTAAAATTGAATAATTTTTTTTTTTTAGAAAAAATTAATGTTTGAAATACAGTAGATCAATGGTCTCTAATTTGGTCAGTCAACAATAAATATAAAAATCTGTGCAATATGATTTTGATAAAAGAATAGAGGTTGAAATGAATTAATTTCGTTTCTGAATTAAATGAATATTTGTTTGTTTGTTTTGGTTGCCACAATATTTTCTGATTTTTAATTTAAAAATATCAAAATTCAAATTTTTCAGATCAAGCAGATAAAACCCACTTGATGGAAATGAAAAATTCTCATCCAAATCATTCCAAACAAATTTTATTATAGGCCAGTTCGCTGTGCTTACAGTTCGAATTAGAATCGTTAAAAGTTTGATTTATACAGGGTGTCCCTTAATCATTTGATATATCAAATGATGACTGCAGCAAGAAAAATTATACAAAAAATCTATGTTGTGTATTGCCATATTGAAAGGCATGAAAAGATCATCGCAGGCTGATTTTTCCCTGTGATGATCTTTTTTCATTTCTGTAATCAAAAATGTTGAATTAAAAAAAATTTTTTTTTTCTCTAATGATATCGTCATCTACATTTCGCCGAGAAAATCTTATATTATGCGAATTTTTGTGCCCAGTTGTTTGTGAGCCACAACATGGGCTGACTTCTTTTGGCCTACCGGTAGTTGTGCGGCTACCTGGTATTAAGACACCTTGATTACAATTAAATTCATTTGTTTCAGACACATGGATTTTTTCACCACTTACACACACTACTACTTACCTTCTTCTATATACATGTACATATATATATTTTTTTTAATAAGAATGCAGTTTTTGTAATATGTATGCATAATATAATGTTTATAGAGTATTGAAAACAAAAAAAAAAAAAAAATTTGTATAAAATAAATCAAGTTTTCAATTTACATATGTATATGCGTGTGTAAAAAAACAGACAAATGTAAAAAGTTTTACAACTAGATTTAAGTATTTTGAAATGTATGTATGTATGTACGTACGTTAAATAACAACCAAACTTAAAATAAATTTTTCGACATAATTTAATGTTTTCATTATAAAATATTGGAGCCTTTTTTCAAAAGAATAAAGTTGTGTAGAAAATTTTATTTTATTTTTTGGTCCTTCTATTTATTTATTTTATTTTCCGATATTTGGCTCTCCTTCGGATAGCTTTTTCAGGGCTCGAAAGGGTCGAATAAAATTGAATGAATTGTGTAGAAAAATGAATTTAACATTTGTTTCATTCTGTTTCCATTAGAATATATTTGGGTAATTTTTCAAGGAATTTTTTCAAAGAACTTAAATTGTGTAGACAAATAAATTTGGTATTTACTGTAAAAGTCAGATTTCTATAACGAGTATTTGGGGGTGTAAATGACCTATTATTTTATTGTTGTCTGTTATTCTGCCATCCCAGATGGCTGGAAAAGTCATCTTCTTAGACCCAAAATAATGAAATCGTTTAGGCTAAGCAAAATAAAATTCTCAAAGTCACATCATCCCGTGACAATCATCGCTACTAAAAACAAAGTGACAGTTCTGTCACTGTCGCCATCATAAGAAAGTGACGTCACTGTGTGACTACAATTACTAATCAATTATATGACTCTTCCAAACGAATCGAGGCGATTGTCCTGCAGCTGAATATAACTATAACTTTTATTTTAATAATTCTAACGATATTTTATCGCATTTGCTATTCAGTAACATTTTTCAACGATGTCCATTGGCGACTAAAATCAGCTGTTTCTTTTGCTTCTCATTAGGTGCGTTTCTTTACGTCATATTTTAAGTTTGTTCCTGTACTTTTTGGGTAAAGTTCGGTAAGGTGAGAGCAATCATGAATTTCTCTCAATAATACACAAAAAAAAAAACGCTAAAGTGATCCCGTGATTTTGGGTCCTAAAAGGTTCCATTGTGCTTAATTGATTATCTATACAAGGAAATTAAAAATAATCGAGAGTACTTTTGATTATTAAAAAAAAAAAAAATAAATAAAAAAACAGGCAAAATAATCAAAAGCAATTAAAAAATAATGCCACTACTTTCAAGGATTATATTTGATTCTAACTGATTCGTTGACATACATACAAACATACATAAATATCTACATTTTCTTTAAACGATATTTTTAAATGTTTGCTTTTAAATAATCTAAATTTCTAAATTGTTTGTAATTGTAGTTAATTACTTATTTGAAAAATTGAAAGTAATCATGTGGTAATCAATTACTTTACTTTTCAAATAAAAAGAATTAAAGTAATAATGGCTATGATTAATAATTCTTAACAACAGCTATGCTGTGAGAACAAGGTCCCAACCATAATCCAACAGTCCTTGTAGAAGGTCTAATATAATAGATCTGATTTGAGCAAGAACCGCTCATAAGAACCATTTTCTCAAAAGAATTAATTTAAAAAAATATATTTTATATATAAATATAACTTGTGTGTGAATTTAATATTTTTTCATATGACTTATTGAGGGCTAAAGTATTGATGTGTATACATATGTACATATGATTAACTAATACATTTTCGTTTTACTTCAGATGCACTCATCGGGACACAATTGATTATTAAATATTCTAACCATCTAACAACTGTGAAATAACAGATTTCTAAAATTAATTTACTTTTCTTCTTTTTTTTTTACCAAAACTTTATAAGTTTTTCTTGTTTTTGTTAGTGTAATTTTAAAAATTATTTATTTAATTATTTTGTTTAACATTGAATGGCATCTCTTAGAAATAAACATAATAAATCTTTTTGTTCTAGGAATATGAGTGAGTATGTATGTAGTTGCATTTTTGTTTGGAGTGAAATTGTATACAGTTGGTCTCATGTGGAAGGGCCCCAGCTCGATTTTTATTTTCAATGGTGGATTTTTTCTTTTCATATTTTCAATGATAGAGGCAGGATCCAATTATGAGGTCAGTGCATCTCTCCATATGATTTTGTGTGTTTTCATTGTGAACTTGTCAAGTGCGGTATGTAAATGTATGTGGTTGTTGTAGGCTTGACAGTCTCACCACTATTATTATTACACAAACAAAATACAAGCAGGTTTTTTGTTGTTGCAGAGTTGCACTGACCCCATAAATAGGCCTTGGATAGAGAGATGTTATATTGAAATATGCAAAAACTCGAGATTGAAGACAAATCGTGGCAGGGCCTTGCCTACATGAGACCAACGTTATGTTATATATATAATATTATTTGGTTAATTGAGAAGCTTAAAAATACAGTATTTTTGGTTGATTATTTGTGATAATAATTATATTTCTAGTACATATTTTAAAGTTACTTTTTCCACATATTTTGTATAATAATTATTATATGTTAACAATTTAAATAGTACACTTTTGTTTACACACTTTTTTTTCAAGTAAAATTATTCACGCTTTGGATAAAAAATGTTAACAGCCAATTAATTCATCGCTGACAAAACTGTTGTATGAATGCATTTCAAGGAAAAAATAAAATGTATAAATATATTTAAATCATAAAATGTTGCTGGGTTACCATTTATTTGAGCGAATGAACGAACAGGTTCGAGATCGATGAACTGGCCGTAACATGTTTGTATAAAAACAGTTTTTGAAGAAATAAATACAAGCGCATGAACACATCTTATGTCTATCTATAAGTATTCTTTAGTGGGTTTTTAAATCAATATTAAAAGTTAAAGAGTAAAGAGTTGCACAATAATTGATTTTAAAAGTCGTGGCAAATTTCTAGTGAAAGTGCAAATTCAGGCTGAATCGAAAGACTTGAGTAGGATACTATATACATATGTACATATGTATATGTAATTCGTGTGACAGGATAATCTTTGCAAAGTTTTATGCTGAGAACATACCTATACAGCCTTATTACGAGTTCCGAATGAATGTCACTCGTATTCGGAGCTCTCCGTCACGAATTCGTACAAAGTGCTATTATCACAATCGAATTTAGTGCTGCCTGCTGCCTGACTCAAGTTCGAATTATGACTAAAAAATCAGTTATGCCCAAACTATAAACTAAAAAGTCTTTAAATCAGACCACATGCAATCGAAGAAAATTTAACGTTTAAACTTCAGTCATCAAACAGTGCAAATCATCAGCTGTTTGACATTTTTTGCAACGTTGCCAAATTTCTATTTCTAAATACAATCAATAATAAATGGATAAACATACGATTTTTTACATTTCTTTCCTTGCATACAAATCGACCCAGGCTAATGCATTTTACATGTGTGGTAGAAAGTGAAAATTGAGCGAAAATATTGAAAAATAATTCCAGGAAAAATGTGTGAAAGTTGTTTTGTGTACCAAAGAAAGCTAGTGCTTTAAATTTTTCGTAAAATTTTGTGAATTGCCTTAAATTGGCAATCGTGCACGAAATTTTAATTTTAAATCACGTTCACGCACTCATGAGTGATTTTCCTAAAATTTAATCAAGCATGACATGAAATTTTCCCGAGAAACGCACAACTCCAATTTAAATGTTAAATTTTCTTATTTTAAAAATGGTGTAAGTATACACTGATTTAATGATTTACTAGTTTAAGCGTAAGTTAAGCCAAGCTGCAGCATGAACTCGCACTGATTTTTTGGGCATCAGTGCTACCAAGTTTTTAAATAAAGTACTGATGTTTTCTTGCATTTTGCAAACAATATTGCAAAGCAATTGCTCACAATTTATGCACAAAATTTAAGAAATAAATTTAGTGCCTATTTCTCACCTGCGAACGAACGACAACGTCCCTTATATTGTCAGTTTCTTTGACTAAATTTTATATAATTGTATAAATTTTTTTCTGTGTTGTAAACAAATGACAGTGCTGTTAGCAATGATGCATTTGTAGCGGGTTTTTTTCAACACGCAACAAAAACAGTTTAGTCAAATCATAATTATTATTAAAATATGGTTTCACAATCGATTTAAAAATCACTTTTTCCACATGTTTATTCTTATTTTCAATTAATTCTCGTCTCCTCCTGACAAACAGGAAAGTTCGTCATAGTGCCCATTAAATTTAGTTTACAATAAATGAGATCTTTCGTACAAGAATTCTTTTCACTATAATTTACCAAAACGATTATTTTATTTCCATTTTTGATTATTTTTTAAATGAATGAAATCATTTCTTAAATACTGCTCAAACTATGAGTTTCGAAAATATTTAAAAATGTAGATTCTTATTCAAAAAGTAATACAATACCATCAATACGAAATATATTTTATTTAAACATTTTCATACAAAATTTCTTCACTATGAATTTCAAACATATTATTTAACGCATAATAATTTATAAAAAAAAAAATTAGTATTAATGTAAAAAAGAGACTTAAAAATGAATTTAAAATCAGTCTTAGAAAAAATATTAAGATCAATTGAAACTTTGTTATAGGATTATGTACTTAAAAAATAGTTTTAAAATAATTAGCTTAATTGGATTTTTCAGTCTTATACCTTGTTCATACATGTATTTCTAATTGAGATAATATTCAGTTTATTGACATAATATTTTTTGCGTTCATACATACAAATATTGAGCTAACTCAATTAGTATCTGACAGCTGAAAACAAGTTGTTGTTTTTGTTTTGGCAATGTTTTTATTTTTATTGTATTTATTTTTATTTTTTATTATTTTGTTTTGTTTGCTTTTGTTTACATTTATCACGTCATTCATTTAGCATTGTATACTTTTGCTTATTAAACACATCTTTTACAGTGTTGTGTTCCGTCTTTTTCTCAATATTCAAAGCAATTTAGAGTTTATTGAGCAATAACTTTATTGACTTTTTGTATGGAATATTGAGCTCAATAATAGACTTTATTGCGATTACCTCAATAAAGGCGCATGTATGAACATGGTATTAATTTAGTTTGGCAATCGAAACAAAGAAGTCTTTATTACTTCTCCAGGGTCTCCACTGGAAAAAAAAACAACTTGCAAAGAATTATGTTCGCAACTGTCAAATCCTATTGCCAACATCTAGACAAACAATAATTATATTTAACATATGCATGTATATTGCAGCAAACGCAAACTCATGATATCTCTAATGCAGACTATTTATT
This sequence comes from Sturmia bella, assembly GCA_963662145.1. NCBI lineage: Eukaryota > Metazoa > Arthropoda > Insecta > Diptera > Tachinidae > Sturmia > Sturmia bella. The sequence continues at coordinate 14,855,699 of OY759172.1, read as the reverse complement.
GTTCATGTTTGCAATATATGTTGCAATATTTGTCAACGATTTCATATTAACAATTACTGCCGACATAAGATGGAGACATCTGCATGGCAAACAAACTTGGAAATAATCATGTTCACAGCTGTCAAACTCTATATTTTAATGTGTGGACAGCAATTAATGTGTGGACAGCAAAAACATTTATTTGAAAATATATTGCGAATTTGTTGTTCAAGCTTAATTTAAGAAAATTATATTGAAACTGTCAAATATTGTTGTGGTGATGCCTAGTTTTTTATTACAGTTAAAACCAGTTTGTGCTTTCGTACAACTACTACTCAAAGTGAAACATAAGCTTGAATATGAACATATTTTTCTTTATTAATTTAACTTTATAGCCCAACTTTATGATTTACAATTGTTAATTGATTTATCGAATTTTAATGGGTTATCCATTTCGGTTATCCATTTCAAAAGTATAGTACTGGAATTCGACATCTGTCAAACTAAATTGTTAAAGCAATTTTTTCTTCTCAGTTGAAAGTCTGACATTGACAAAAATGCATCGCTTAACTATCCACACAATACATACAAATTTTTAACCTACAAAAAAAAAAAAATGGTGAGTCTGGCACAGTCACATATCGTGCCTTAAGAGCAGATTATGGTTTCCATAATCATCACTCACTAGTTCGATTTTGCTTCCTCAGTAACGAGAAAGATTTTTTTTTTTTTTGTGAAGACAAGAAAAGTAAAATTGAACACTTATTGGCTGGGCACCGAAATTTGCTTCGATACCAGGCCATGATTAATTGTATACTGTTTTTAAGTAGCCATTGTACCACCTGAGTTCTTCTTCACTTACTGTTTATATTTAATCTGATCAATTTTCAATTGATCAATTTTCAATTCTATTACTATGTTTTCGGTTGATTGGAATATATGTTTTATTCGCTCACCAAGTCCACAGACGAGTAGGGAGAAATCTGGGAAAGAATGAGTGGCAATAGGACAAGAACTGTATAATCATTTTTTGTGTTTTTGGTTCATAAATTGGCTTCAGTGAAACATAATATTAATTTATTTATTTTTATTTACTGCACTGCTCCATGTGCAATAATTATTTCCGAACATAAGCAACAACATCGGCAGAATAACAGTAAAAATATGTTCATGTTTAAGCTTATGTTTTGGGGTATAGAACACGTATCGTGTATTGGATGTACAAAATAAATAATGTGCGAAATTTCTCTAATTTTTCGACGTTTTATTTTTTTTTTTTTTTATTAATTTAGATTCAAAAATGACCCTTTTTTAAAAAATATTTGAAAAATTCTTAAAAGTTTGTTTGAAACTTAACTACTTATTCCATAATTCCCATGAACAGAATGAGAATCAGAAATGTTCAAACAAACCTTTAACACAGCAAACATTTCTTTTCGTGTTTGCAACTCTTACTTTTCTTTGCAACCTAAAAGGTTTTAGAATTTTTCAAGTCTACTGATGAGTTGATTAGCACCAACGAAATGTCGTCGGCATTATAGACAGCTGAAAAAGACAGCAAATATTTTGTAAAAAAAAATGTTCATTTTTGGACCTAAATTAATACATTTCAATTGGCTCTTAAAGCAAATAAATAATTAAGTTAAGTTCATATTTATTTAAAATCTTAATTGCTTTAAAATTTTATTTGATCTAAATATTTATTAATTTCAAGACTTTTTTTTTAAGTTTTCTAGCACAAACGACAGTTTAATTCTCACAAAAAAATAAATATCAGCAACAAAATTTGATAGTTTATGTTCAACATACATAATTTCCAGTAACTAAATTTGAAGAACTATTTCGCAAACAAATGTTTTTGCAGACCACACATCAACATAAGGTGTTGGCAATAGAATTTGACAGCTGTGAACATAATTATTTCCAAGTTTATTTGCCGTGGAGACCCGCAGTTAAGTGGCAATAGGACGGGATCATACAGCAAGAGAGTCTATAATATTGCTTACAGCAAGATTAGGAGCAAATATTTCTTTTTAAACATTGTAACAGCGTAATCGAAAAAGATTTATAGATTTTCAACACCAGTGCAAGTGTTAAATGCAAAAATGTTTAAAAAATATTCCAAAAAAAAAAAAAAATTGAAATTTCTCATTAAATTTTAATTTTTATTTAGTTTTATTACTAAATAAAAATTAAAAACTAAAATGTTGAAAAAGTGTTTCGGTTTCGAACTTGCAACATTTAAGAACCATTTGGCGATCTCGAAAGTTTTCATGCGTTCGCATAATTACATTTGAAACAATAGCAATAAGTTGATTTTCATTTTCAATGCGTTTAGGCGAACGAAAAATGTTTGAAGCCGTGAGAGTGGACATTACATATGTATTTTTAGTTCGAAATTTCAAATAGATATGTGTTGAAATTTATTTCAACGCCGCATTATAAATTCAATTTGTAGACTTCAGCGAAATTTCAGCTGCGTAACTTATGAGAACGAATTGACTGAGAACGGGTGAAAACTATTGTAGTAGGATGGCAGACAGAGACAGAGAAAACTCTGTCTGCTACCAAACTAATATAATACTTATCTTATAATACTTTTTCAAAGTAACGAGATTCTGACAACAGAATTAATTGCTGCTGGTTTGTCCGTTTGGCGTTCCGCGTATATGCCGTACCCAGCCAACAGCATTCTAAAACTTGGACTGTACACAGCGAAAACAGAGTTAAAAACGTCAGAAATTAAGCTGACGTTATATTTTTCGGCAGTGGTTTTGCTTCACAGGACTTTTATTTCAAATCGAATTGATTTTATATTACTTTTTAAAACTGGTCAGCACAAGCAAATACATTTATGAATAAAGTACAAAATAAAAAAAAGCAAACATTTGGAAAGTGTGAAAATAGTTTTTGTGGTGTTTTAAAATTTAAAAGAATTTTGTTTTAGTATATTTTGACGCACTTAACACTGGCATTCCTCAGGATTTTCTTCTATCCAGCGTAAACAAATGATCTGTTTTGGAAAACTGCATGCATACATGTGATTAATATATTTATTAAATCAAATAAAAATGAAAAATATGTGGATTTTCTAGTTTTATTTCCCAGTTTTTTTTTTTTAACAAATAAATATTGAATTTTTTCTGTAAAAACAACCACTCGATAGCGATTGATTTTGACGTTTGTATTTGCAGTGCTGACGGCATGATCGATATATAGGAATCGGATTTTGTATGAAAACACTTACGTCTTATCGACTTGTCGATCGAGTCATCGTTCGCATAAACGAACGTCATAAAGGAACCCAAAACAAATTTCTTTCACTTAGAAAGCGAACAATCGCACAACTTCGACATTAAGGAACAGGCAGTAGTTTGTCGTTTGATAGCAATCAGTGTCCACGACATACAAATCATTAGTACGGGCATTAGACATTGAAGATGGTTCTCGACTTGGAAATTGCTGCAAGTTAAGTTGCAGTATAAATAGAGTGGCACGCATTCGAGTTTAAAAACAGTATTTCCTTGTCTGCGCCACAATCAACAAAAATCTTATAAAGTAAGTCCGATTTTTACAGCAGGCTCTAACAGTGCATAAAGTGTTTTAGCAGAATTGAATAATTTATAATAACGATTGTACGGAAAGTGTTGCAAATAAAATAGCTGAGTGCATTATATTTCCGTTTGCAATTAAAGAAGCCGTTTTTATGAAAGATAAAAACGTAACAATAGTACATAAAAACGTATTAAGGGTGGCTTAGACGATACGATTTTAAATACGACATTATCCATTTTTATGCGAGAAGGGAACGGATGAGATCGTCCCCTGCAAAAAATTATAATGATGGAATCTAACACATTAACAACTTAATTGCTAATACATGCAAGGCAATTTTATAGGTTTCAGCGTTGCCATTACAAGGATTTTTTTTAGTATTTAGATTTTTCCGTATTAATTTAGTAATTTCATTTTGAGCCACGTTTATGCATTAATGTTTTTATAGGGGTTCATTTGCCCTTTTTTCTTAAAAAAAAAAAAAGATGCTGAGGAAGTTTTTTTTCATATGATTCAGTTTTTTATTGTTAAAACTGCTACCGACTACTGATTTTCGTTTAATTTTTCATCTAAATGTATCTCTGAAATAGTTTATGCTATTCTCTTTGAATTGTTTTTTGAAATTTTTCGAAACATTACTTATAATATTATTAATTTCTCTATTAATATGAACTTAATTATTTATTTGCTTTAAGAGCCAATTGAAATGTATTAATTCAGGTCCAAAAATGAACCTTTTCAAAAAATATTTGCTGTATTTTTCAGCTGTCTAAAAAAAAAAAAAAAAAAAATACAGCAAATATTTTTTGAAAAGGTTCATTTTTGGACCTGAATTAATACATTTCAATTGGCTTAAAGCAAACAAATAATTAAGTTCATATTAATAAAGAAATTAATAATATTATAAGCAATTTTGTGGACATTAGGAAAAAAAAACAGATTTCGAATGATCACTTTGCCGGGGTGGTAACGCTGGCTTCAAAAATAAATCACACCTACACAAATGTTTACATCAGTTTTTTCATTTTGCCCTTAAGAAAGTGATAGAAACTCTGATGTATGAACCCATCAGCAATGTGGGTGATATGATGCAACAAATGACCGACACTATTCTTGTTGGGTTCTTGTAATAATTAATTGTTTTGGGTCTTTTTCAACCATCTATATACCGCCGGCATTTCATAGATGCTACAAATTTAATGGAATAATTGAAACTTTGCCACATAACCTATGTTATGCCCATGATCCCACTGAGCATCACAAATATTCAAAACAAACTTCTGATACAGAAAACAATTTTATCATTCTGTTTTTCATACACACACACACACACACACACACCCCTGCAAGAAATGGCTGCTGGAAATTAACACAGTAACAGCTTATTTACTAACACATGCAAAGCAATTTTATAGCTTTCAGCGTTGCCATTACAATGATTTTTTTAATATTTTGATTTTCCCGCATTAGTTTGGTAATTTCATTTGGAACTACGTTTATGCATTAATGTTTTTATAGGTTCATTTGGTTTTTTTTTTTTCTTTGAAAAAAACAGTGCTGTGGATGTTGTTTCCATATGATACAGTTTTCTATCGTTAGAACTGCTATTGACTACTGTTTTTCTCTTAATTTTATCTAAATATGTCTAAAATAATTTATTTTGTTCTCCTTGCATAGTTTTTTTTAATTATTCGAAAAAACTCTTTTTTTAGTTAGTAATAAAAAAATAAATAGCATTGCATGTAATTTTGAGGGCATTTTGAAAAAAATAGTTCGAATGATCGCTTTGCTGAGGTGGTAACGCTGGTTAAAAAAATAGCTCACACGTACACGAATGTTTACATAAATTTTTACATTTTAAGAAAATGATAGAAACCCTGATGTATGAATCCATCAGCAGTGTCGATCATACGATGGATCATATGACCGACACTGTTCTTGCAGGGACATTATTGGATCAGGCATGCAGTTTTATGAACTTACTTTACTTTGTTCGACTCCATTAAAGTAATAATTTTCCGTTTTCCTAAACCATAATCTGTTGCCAGAATCTCGATATTTCAAAGTGTTTTTGTTGTTGTTGTTGTTTGTTTTTGTGATGACCTTTAAACCTAAATGGCTGCAAGCACTTTATGCTATTGTAATATACATACATATGTAAGTTAAATGTAATAAGATGTGTATTTTATTTTAATATTAAATGTTTTAAAATGACGATTTGTAAATAAGATAATAATGATACGATGATATTGAAAGTAACTCTATAATAATTGTAACACAAATGCAGCACGATTGTTGTCTTGGCAATATAAAAATTCTTACAACTAATTTTGATTTTAAATTGAAAACATTTAGGAGTATTGCCTTATAATCATAAGATTTTTAAACTTACAAATAATATAAAGTAGTCAGAAGGCCCATACACACTCAGTCGTTGCACTAATTTGTGCAGTAAACGCCAGCCAGGCGAGAAAAAAACTAAATTTAAAATAATAAAAAAACTAAATAAATTAATTGTTCCTTCAAATTGAAAGGAAAACAAAAATAAGAATTGTAAATTTACAAATAAACCTTATAGCATGTTTCTACGGCATGCGCTTCGCTCTCTATTTGTGCTTAATAACCTAATCAGGAGCGAAGCAATGTGCTTCGCCATACAAAATTTTGAGAGTGAATGAAGTGGCTTCATGTTGAAGCTCCACGAAAAATTCCTGTCTTCTCTAATTTGTAACGCAAGTTTATCTGCACTATCTGTCAAAATCATATATTGTAAACAACAACAAAAGCAAACAAAGAAAGCGTAATTGTATCATAAAAATAAAAATTAAGTTCTGCAATGCCAACTCCGAAGACATTTCCACATGAAAATGGTTTTTTTTTGCAACAACAACTTCTTTTGTTCATTTAGAAAATTTTGAGAAGCAAAATTTATGTTGGCTTATTAAAAACAAAAGTCAAATCGAAGCACCTAGACGAGTCGTCTAAACAGTGTGATTCATAAATATGAATGAGAGAGCGAAGCGGGTGATTAAACTCGTAATGGAAACATACTATTAGCTGATTTTGTAGTGGAGGAGAATAAAGTTAATTAATTTCTATTATTTGAACTTTTTCTGATATAATTATTTCTGTATTACGTTTATCAGGCTCAAGTTCCTTCTATATTATCTTTGTGATTGATATTAATTAAATTAGACAAAGTAAACATCAAAGACATTTAGCAGGGTGGACAACTAGTTGTTTCGAAGCCGCCACACTTTCTCGTCTGAGTTCAAAGACGTGTGCTGACGAGAAAGTGTGGCGGCTTCGAAACAACTAGTTGTCCACCCTGCTAAATGTCTTTGATGTTTTCTTTGTCTAATTTAATTGAGTCTGATAAACTTAATACAGAAATAATAATAATTATGGAGGAGAATAAAATTAATTGATTTTCTTTTTACAAATAAAAACTATTGAAAACAATGAAAGATGTTTGTGTGAACAAATATACCAAAAATATCGTTGACTGTTGAAACATTTTATAACAGGCATCTGTACTTTTTTACTTTTTTTTTGTTTAGTTAAGGCCTTAAGCAATGTACTCAGCAGTTGAGCAGAGTTGTATTGGCTAATTATTGTTTATTGTGGCCAGGGTTGGCAAATAAACGAACAGGATATGTTTTTTTTTGTTTTACAACAAATTCTTTGAAATAACATCTTATTTTCTAATTACCAGCTTTAGACAATTCGCAGGTTGACATTGCTAGAAAGTAGTGGTCATGTTTTTTTTATGCAAATATCTGATCAATCTGAATGTAAGTTTACTTGTGAAATAGACTCGTAAACCATTTGATAACTAATGCATTTCTTAAACAAATGCACTTTCCAGCTGTTTAGGAAACATTTAAAGTCCGTAACTGTCAGCTGTTTGCGGGCGCGCGCGTGTGTGTGTGTGTGTGTGTATGGGCTAGTTTAAAGTTTAACAAAATCTTAATATAAAGTAGATTTTATTCATTAAAAATAAATCAAATTCAATTTTATACATAATGTTTTGTTTTTTTGTTGTTCTCTTTTAACAAAAACTTATTTAACTTAAAATATTTTGATTAGAAAAAGTCTTTTGGTAAAAAATGTTTTTGTGTGATTTTTAGATAGTTTTAAAATTAATTAAGGGTTTTTACAAGGAATTGTTTTGTAACTGGAGTTAAGCTGGCACTTTAAGAGAAATGTAATGTTCACCTGCCGCATTATGCAAAATATGTAGATCTGCTTCATGATCAGCAGTTTGCGCAGTATGGCCGAATTAGTAAATGAAGAATTTTTGTTTTCTTCTTTCAATAAAGTTTTATATAATTATAAAAAGTAAATCATACACTTTAAGTTTAATATCTATTTTTTTTTTTGCTTTTGCTTTTCTTGCTTAAATTAAACTCTATTGCTAAAAGTCTATATGTAAATATCTTTTGGTAAAATTATAATTTTTTTTTGGAAGTTCAGTTTTGGAGTTAATTATGGATTCTTTTGGCAGGGGGTGGGGCTGGCACTTTATGAGAAAATGAATTAAATTGGGCCCTGGAAGATTTAAAAATTCTATCGAGGACACAATACAATTGCTAAAAATTTGCTTGAGGGAGAGCGTTCACAGTTGATCAGTTGAAGGATCATGATAAATCATAAGAAAAAAAGTAAAATTTACTTCTCCTGGTGCCAAGAACATTCCTTCAGAATTTTTATATATGTCTTTTTTATTCCCGGCGCCATATGAAGAAAATTAAAATTAAACTTTAGGAACTGCGCCGCGATGACGAACGTTGCAATACTCGATTACAGGCAATTAAACTAAACTAAAAGCGTTGTAAAAAAATGCTCTAATGCAAAAGAAAATTCATAAACCATTTCTTAATCAGTTTTTGGCGCCTTCGAAATGTCATGGCGAATGTTAAAGTTCGACATCGTGAAATAGTCCCAAAAGGTTAACTCTTTTTCTTTTCAGAATAGATTCCTAAAATTCGTTTGCAGCTGGAGCATTTAAACCATTCATTCGTCTTAATGACTGATTACAACTAGAAACTAGAAAAATGTTTGTAAATAAAATACTACTAATTAAAGCTAAAGTTGAATTTAGTTATCGAAATTAGTGAAAATGGAAGGTTTTATTAGTAAATTTTTACCGACTTATTTATATAAAAAAATATATACATATATTTTATGTTTATTAAGATCTTCGTTGACAAACATCTTTAATATATTCGCCCAATAAGAGTTTAATAAACATAAAGAGCTCAATTATAAATATTCTGGCGGAATTTATCTCTATGGCCAAATATTTTTCTCGAGAAAAAAATCCCCCCCATTTTAAATTTGACAATTGTATGCTCCATAACAGTTTTACGGTCTGTTCCTCTGAATGCGAACGAGGTCTTCTTGCGCATATTTTTTATTAGAGAACAACAAAAATGTTTTTTTTTTACTGTTTTTGTTGCTTTCAATAAAAATGTGAGAAAGAAAACTTCGATCGCATTTAGAGAAACAGCCAGATCTTATTCATAAAAAAAATAGTGATAATTATTAAACTGATTAATAAAAGTTTAGCAATAAAAACTATTTTCGAGTGTTGCCCCATAAATTTATGTTTGTAGCAGTCTTGGCAACTCTATTTTAAAATAATAATTTCACGTTCCTTTGAAATTGAGGAAGAAATTTTCATGAAACTAACAGATTTTATTGAAATTTTTACTCATAATACGTATGTATGTATAAAAAAAATTTAATGCAAGTATTTTCTCCGTTCGCGTAGTGTAAGCGAGAATGGAGTTTATTTTCTCATATTTGTATTGAAAACAATGAGAATACATTTTACGCAAGAAAACTTCATTTGCACTTAGAGAAACAAATACCAAATGTAAACAGGCAAAATGGCGGCGGGCTTCAAAATGGAGAATTTAGAGTCGCAGTATGTTTTCTTGAGAAAAATGTTTGCCTTGAGAGAGAAATTTCCTTAGAATATTCAGAATTGGGCTGACAATGTACGCAAAATCTTCTAGATATAAAACTACTTGAATAGGAGAAGATTTTTATTGAAATATTTGGGTGAAAATTAAATTTAAACTAACTCGTTATGGAACTAGATATGTTGGGTTTGTTCGGGGACTCGATTTGGCAAGAAAATTTTGCCTAAAATTTCTAGAAATCGTTAACTAGAAAAAACTAAATTTAAAATAATAAAAAAAAGTCTAAATAAATTGCTCTCTCAAATTTGAGAAAAACAAAAATAAGAATTGTAAATTTACAAATAACCCTTGGCTGATTTTGTAGTGGAGGAGAATAAAATTAATAAATTTTTTTTTTTTCAAATAAAAATTATTGAAAACAATTATAGATGGATGTATGTACAAATTAACGATTCGTTATCTCAATATAGAAGGGCCCTAAAGATCAGAACAATTGTTGACTATTGAAACATTTAGCAGAACTTTTGCTTCACCTAAATTCAGTTTAAACTTAGCGTCAGTAAGTCAGTGTCGCATTTATTGTTTATGCTTTTCAAAATAAAGGTTGGCAACGATACCACGAAAGCGTCATTTTCTTCCCGCAAAGCTGGCTTATTAAATCACTGATTTACCGTTTTACTAATCTAAATATACATAAATGAAGCTAAAAAGAAAGATTATTCGCAATTGATTTTGCGGATATGTTTATGTATTAAGCGATTTTGTATTGAAATCAACTTTGGAAAAATAAAAAATCGAGTTAGGACCTTTTTACACTATGCTAACACGGATATGTACTCTAAAAATCATGCTCATTGTCAAACAGCTTTTGCTCTTCTCCCTGATATTGAAGCAACATTTTCAACAATTGTTATCTGTCCTTTTCCCATGACTGGGCCATCAAATAGGCCCACACTCATTTGGAGCAATCTATAATTAACTTGCTATTCGAATCGTCGGAAGCATTGGCATTGCTGCCATTCGACTCGTGTTTGTCGGCGGAATTCGGGTCGAATTTAGTCGAGTACTTTGAGCGGCGTTTGCTGGCCAATTGTGGCAAATTTGCATGATGTTTGCGTACATGGACACCCAGATTGCCGCGTTGCTTAGATTTGTAGGGGCAATAGGGGCATTGGTGGGAGGGCTCTTTGCCGCCACATTCGACGTTCTCGTGACGTCTCAAAGTGGACTTCCAACGGTACTTTTTGCCGCAATGGCGGCATTCATATACCGGTTCACCGTCTGCCCCGATGCAGACGGGTGCCATGTTGCTGCCGTCACCGCTCAAATTTGAGCTGGTAAAATCACCAAATTGAAAGTCGAGATTTATTAGAGCTTGAGCCTGGGCCTGAGCTGCCAGATTCATGTACTTTTGCGATTCATCGGAATAATATTCATTTGAGGCGGTTGTGGCGGTTGTGGCGGGCGAAGCATTTTTGCCGGCCATAACATTTTGCAATAAATGAGGAAATTGTGCCTTGGAAGTGCCCTCCACCAAGTGTATGTCCTCGAAGCCATTGTAGCGCGAATCGTCCTCATCGTCGCCATCATTGTTATTATCGGAGGTTGTGTCGGTATCACATTCAGAGCTTCGGTGTTGCCTTAGGAAAGTTTCTAAAATTTTGGTGGCCGAAGTGTCTTCGGCTTTTGCGTTTTTGTTCATTTTGTTAGTATGGAATTTAATCAATTCTTGGGCACGTATTTGCTGCTGGAAGCTATGATAACCATCACGTATTAAGGCGGCCGCTATAGCGGCTGCTTGGGGATTAGCGGCGGTATTCGCCACTGGCACAGGTTTGATAACGCTGGGATTGGGTGTCATTATCAGACCTGTTGTGGGATGTATAATGGGCTTAATATCTAAAGGCTCTGCAGTTGCACTTGTAGTGGGCACAACTACCGATGTTGGTATGGCTGTCAGTTTTGACATATTGCACTCGAGACTTTTACCGGGCGGCGGCGGCACTTTATTATTGCGTGGATGAAATGATGCTGCCAAATTGCTTGACATCATTTCATCACTTGTCAAGTTTTTTGATGCCGTTCCAGCAGAAGCAGCGCTATTTGTTGCTATCACTGCTACGGTGGAGGACGGTTCTAGTGCTTCCGCACTGGAACCGGTGGATGGTGGGGGAGTCTGGTTAAGATATTTAACAGCTGCTGTTGCAGTGCCGACAGCCATTGACGGTTGGGCTGCGGCCTGAGATTTAGGCAACTTGGCCGCAGCATTGGCCCGGTAGATTTCGTACAACATATCGGACACATCCGACATGGACATACGTTTCTTAACGCCATTCGATATCGTTGTGGCAGCAGTACTAGTGGCTCCAGTGTGTGCATTGGTGCGTGGATTGGTTTTTTGAATCCTTGCCACCTGATTAGGTGCAGTGTTTTCCTTGTGGGGATGCGATAATTTATTGGTTAAGTCTATGAAATAAGAAAAATAGATTAGTAACTCCCTTTCTTTGGCGTGTGCGTGTTTCAAGCGCTTTAGATTTTAGATTAGTTTATGATCACAATGAAAAAGCAAATGATTTGTTAAAAAGTTTTCAGCATGCGCCAAAGCAAGCTTTGCGCGCTATTTTCTTTTGGTTGTAGATGGCTGTGGCCTGTAGTTAAGAAAGTAATCGATTAGTTGGCATAGTTAGTTATTCAATTTGACGCAATTATTTACATATAAAAAATTATTTCGGTTTTATTGGCTTAAAGTAAGTTGCAAAGTTTTTACAAATAAAACCGGGATTATCTAAAAAACGAGAGTGAGTATGATTAGCAAACTTTCTACTTTAAATTAGTTTTGTATGCTACAATTTTCAAACTACTTAATCAATACAACGTATTTTAATTTTAAATTGAAAAAAAAAAAAAAATCTTCTTAAATTAGACAACACATTTCCTTTAAAACTATTTCAAAACAAATATGTATTTCAAACATGCAATAAATGAGTTTTTTTTTTTTTTAACAAGAATTAATATGTATTTTAAAAAGGATTTTTTTGTGTTCCGTTCCCCCCATGGAATCCTTGTCCATAAAAAGTGTAAATGAAATGCTTAAAATTACCAAAAGCGTAGATTATGCACATCTAAAAATGGGTCTTTTGAAAAAAAACCGAGCATAAAGTCCGTATGGAAGCTGAAGTCTAAATTTTACTTTTCTATCTTGTTCAATGGACATTAATTACAAACATTAAATTAATAAAACTTTAGCTTAAGCCCAAATGAGTTAAATAAAGTTGCTAAAACTACACCATAACAAAACATTTTATCCTTAAACTTATAAAAACTTTGATTCGACTTTTTATCAAACTCTATGCATATATCATCATATACATATCTTCTTCTTCTATATATATAAAAATAAGTCCGTATATGTACGTCGCCGAACTAATCATAAACGCGTCGTGCGATTTCAACCAAACTTATACACTACGTAGGCAGTGGTCCATATCTGGTTTGCAAGTGTGTTTATTTTCTTATTTTGTTTTGCCGTGCGCAGCAGGCTACGGGTCCGCTAGTAGTGTTATAATACTTCTTGTTCATAAGTTCAAAATGTGTGTGGTGTATATAGAATACCATTATATATACTATACACATAAGTATAATGTTTTTGACAAATATTATTACATGGAAATTATTTCAGTAACGATTAAGTACATACAGATGCACATTAGGTGTGGAATAGAGAACAATTTTTTGATTGCGAAACGCAGAGCGGCTAGCTTTGGCAGGCTTAGAATAAAATTACATGAGTTGAAAAATTATTGAGTTGGTATGGGGGCAAATGGATTTCTCTCGAGCCGAAAATTGGCAATAAAGCTTTACAACTTCCCCTGACTCACTTTGCGATGGGTAAAATGTGGAACAGATCCCCACTAACATTTTTCGTCTGCATATTAATCTCTTGTCTTATCTTCCTTCTTGTGCGGAGAAGACAAGAGGTCATATATTTTTAATTCTTCGAAATATTTATGCGTAGAACTGTATAATGTCGACCTTTAATATTAATATTTTATTTATAAAGTGAGTTCGGCTTGAGGTCCTTTAGTAAATAATTTAACACCAAATTTTTAAATTGATATAGCAATTATTTTATTATCTCCAATATTTCGGCCAACTTTGTTGGTCATCCTCAGGGAGTTAGTTATCTTTTTAATAATATCTTTAATAGTGTCGTCAGTTGTTAACGTGAGTAGGAGTAGGAGAGAAAAGTTACTTACGTTAACAACTAAAGACACTACTAATATAATAAAATATATAAATATAAAAAATAACTCCCTGAGGATGACCAACAAAGTTGGCCGAAATATTGGAGATAATAAAATAATTGCTATATCAATTTAAAAATTTGGTGTAAAATTATTTACTAAAGGACCTCAAACCGCACTCACTTTATAAATAAAATATCGAAATATTTAAATAATAATATTTAAAAATATTATTTTTGTCAGCTCCCTTCAGGAAGTGAGGAAATGGTCAATCTAATACTTTACCCTTCTCAGGGTCACTTGTGATGAACTCCGTAAATTTTGAACTTTTTATTCTCAACTCTAACACGATAAGGAAATATATGCCGATATTTCCCGACACAATATTTTCCAAGCTTGACAAAATTAGGTTTCCCAGCGTGCCCAAATCCATAGTTGCCAAGAATTCCCATACATCACTGTTCCAGCTATAAATTTCTAATCAAAGCTAATAGCAAAATTCGATAATAAAGTCATCTGTTTTCAAAAATTTTCTATAAAAATTGTTATCGTTGTTATCGATAACAATTTCCATATCGATAAGTTTCTGCAATAGATCTTAGAAAATTTGCTAAAAGAAAAATTTTTATTGACAACAAAGTTTTGCATGAAAATTTTTACTGAAATTGCGAAATCACAATTGTTGTCAACGACAACATTTTCAGCACGAATTGTCATCGATGAACAAATTTTTACTAAAATTGTTATCGATATCAAATCTTTCTTTCAAAATAGTCATCGAAATTATAATTATGCATGAAAATTATTATTTCAGTACGATCTGTTATCGATAAGAAAATTTAAAAAAAATTGTTATCGATATCTAATCTTTCTTTCATTGCTATCAATCACAAAATTTCTTACGAAAATTGTTATCGTTAGCAAAATTTCTTTAAAACACATTCTTATCGATCACTAAATTTTCTTTAAAATTTGTTATCGATATCAAACCTTTCTTTCAAAATAGTTATTGAAATCATTTTGTATGAAAAAAAAACTGTTAGCGACGACAAAATTTTCAGCACGAATTTTCATCGATAAACAAAGTTTTACTAAAATTCATATCGATATAAAATCTTTCTTTCAAAATAGTTATCGAAATTATAATTTTGTATAAAAATTATTATTGACGAAAAAGTTTCCAGTACGAGCTGTTATCGATAACGACATTTTTACAAAAATTGTTAACGATATCAAATCTTTCTTTCATTGTTATCGATCACAAAATTTCTTACAAAAATTGTTATCGATAGTAACATTTTTTATAAAAACTAGTCAACTTTTCTGAAATGTTATTATTGATAAAGAGGCTTTCCGAAAGAAAACTTCTTATCGTTAACAAAATTTCCTATAAAAATTGTTATCAATAAAAAAAATGTTGTATAAAAACTGATATCAAGAACAACATTTTTTGTAAGGTTGTTGTTGCCAGTAACATAATTTTCTAGAAAATTCGTTATCGATAATTAAATTTTCTATATATGCATACATACATATTAGCAATAATATTCTTAAAAATATTTTTTTTATAAAATAGATGATCAAATAATGGATTGCAAATGCTTAAACTAGTATAAAGGGCTTATTTATAAAAAAAAAAAAAAAAATATTTTAAAATAATTAAATCCATGTTTGACAAATACCACGTAGAAATCTGCCAAAGAAGAATTTAATAAGCATAAAATATTTTTTTTTTTTTTTATAAATAAGGCCGTAAAAATAGATACAAGCGTATATATGTACATGTTTAATTTGTAGTTCAAGGCTTCTTTATACTCTTAAGCGCAAATGAACAAGCGGTCCCTTAACCATGGCAAATGTTTGATTTAAGTTTTGATGAATATTTTATTGCAGGGCGTTACAATGGCGATGTAAAACATGATAGTTGATTATTTGATCCATTTGTTATTTATTACCTTTCTTTTCCGAAAATGTTCAGACAATCGTGTTGCGAACAAACATAACCTACAAAAAAGAGAAATAGATTAGTTTGGAATGGTACGTTTCTCAAAATGGGCAGAGTCGCTTTAGAGCTGGAGAAAGGCCTCTTTAATACTAACTGATTTAGGCTGAAAAGAAATGAAAGAGAAACTTATGTTAGTAAAATTTTAAGAATAAATCTGCTTTCAATTCTCGATTTGGCGGTGAGTGCAAAAAATTAACGTTTCTGGTGCAGGTTGTTCAAAGACCTTTTCAAGTGTAGTGCAATCATGGAACAGAAATATACATATGTACATACATATAATTTGAATAAATAATTTAAATAAAATATACATATGTATATACGAATGCAAACAGTATTAAAGGAAACTAATGAGTTTATTTTCTAGCATGTCTAAATGTCGACAATTTGTTGTTACAATTTTTATATATATAATCATATAACCAAAATCCTCCCCATCAAATAAATTAGTTGAAGTTGTAATAACAAAAACTTTCAAAAGAAAGGGGGGGGGGAGGGGGGGGGGGGGGTTAGTTAGAGTTTCAAGCACGAATTTGGGAAACATCGAATACAGTGCATAATTATCACACTTAAAACAAATTCAATCCTTCCCCACTTACATCAATCCCAATCAGTGTCAAAAGTATGGCAAGTACGGATGTTTTTAAATCAAATCAGGGGCCGGATTCTGGCATTCATGATCGAATATACTCGATAATAAAAACTATGTAGATCAAAAACAAAATGAGCAACAAACACACAGC
This sequence comes from Sturmia bella, assembly GCA_963662145.1. Taxonomy (NCBI): domain Eukaryota; kingdom Metazoa; phylum Arthropoda; class Insecta; order Diptera; family Tachinidae; genus Sturmia; species Sturmia bella. The sequence goes on along the minus strand of OY759172.1, from coordinate 14,839,246 downwards.
ATTCTATAACGAAATCGTTCAAACACGAGTGCCAGAATTTGGCTCCAGGATTGAATATCGCCAAAATTAAGTATTTAGTGCTTGATTAATCCGTACTTAAATTAAGCACAACGTATTTGATTTAAGAAAATCCTTACATATCGAACTACTGACCACGTTTGGGATTGATTTGAGCACAAATGGATTGAATTCTTTTTCAGTGTATAAGCGTTGTATCTATTGGAAGTAAAATAGCCACAAATATTTATTACATTTCCTTTTTGTTTTTTCAATGGAAAAAAAAGGTACAAAATGATAAATATTTATAACAGCGTATTTGATTTGTTATACAACACTGGTTGTGAGTTGTGAAAAACAGGACTCTGATTCTTTGGTTTTGTAAGGACTTTGTTTCTTCAGAAAAATTTAAAACCATCGAAATGTTTTTTTGACTGTTTTATTTAAAAGGCGTAATGGAAATGTTTGATAAGCAAAGCAAAACACGTGGCATTTCATAATACTGTGTATACAAATAAGTACATATGTACATATGTATGTATGTATGTATGTCTGATATTATTTTTTTCTATGTAAAAATTATTTCACAAGACATTTGCCACATTCGCATTTGGCTCTCTGGTTGCGTGCAACTGCAGTTTTTCAATAAGAGAGACAGAGAAAGAACATCAGTGCAAACATGCAGCATGCAATGATTTCTACACATTTTCCTTAAAACTCAAAAATACAAAGATGTTAATCTAATAAGAGGAACGATCGGTTTATGTAAACGGTTGGTTGGAAGACATACATACATACATATTGTATACAGAATGGGTTGTGCATCCTCTAAGGCAGCAAATAGAGAGAAGCTGGGTCACATAGTTTTTTTCATCAATAACTTGCCTCAACCATGAAAAAAGTTTTGCTTTTATATGAGTGATTTGAATAACTTTTAACATTTCACTTTCACTTTGAAGCAGCACAACTTTTTAACATCTTTAAGCAGATGTTTCCTAAACGACTTAAATAAAATTTCCATCCTGTTGTGTGGCTTTACATTGGCTGTTTCGTTTCTGTGGATGCCAGGTAAAAAAGTAGCAAGCGAAGAGTATTAGACATACCATATTCTAGATTAAAATGAAATCGAAATATTCTATGATATTGATTGGTTTGTCAGTTCGCAGCAACAGTTTGTCTCGTAGAAATCTTTAAATAAATTTATTCCATATGGCGAATATAAAATATGAAAATTGTATATTTCCACAAACAGTCGCTGCATTTTCTATTTCTTTCTCTTTTCATTTAGAGAACTGTTGCACACGAACATGGCGAGTATTCGTTTACTGCGTTTGCAAGATTATGTTGTTGTGGCAAAATTTGACGAGAAGATATTATAACGGAATACGGGCAACAAAAAAACAATTAACAATATTTATTAAATATACACTTTCTCAGATTCTTTTAAATTTATTTAAAATGAAAAAAAAAAAACTATTATACAGTTCGAGAAACATTTCCAAACAAACTTGTGTTGAGCACAAGAGATAAGAGATGTTTTTTTTTTGTTTTAAAAAATGATGCATTTCCTTTGTAAATAAATGATTTTGTGAAATATTCATGATATTGCCTTAACACTGCAATAATAATTTATTTGTTTTAATGTAAGATATTTAAATTTAAATATTTACACTGCAAATAATTATTTACTGACATACTGAAGTAAATCTCTAATAGCAAAAACTTGTTGAAATTATTTATTAAAAATTTATGTACTTGTTTCAAAGCTTTTCATTAGAGCTGTTTGAAAATTAATTTTATTTCCCATATATAAAAAAAAATATAAAATAATAATAAAACACTGCACACTTTTAAAGTTATACTCAAAATCACTTAAAACGTTGAAAAGCTGTTGGCTTAATAAATTATTTGTTCTCAAGCTCTAAAAGCTTTCAAGTTTAGCAAGCTTTGAAAAGCTTTTCAGCTTTCACTTTTTTATATAAATTCCAAGCCACCATTATTGATTGCACTATTTTCACTTGAATGGAAAACCAAAAAAAGTTTAACGTTGAACGTCGACGCAAAAAAAAGCGTCTTCACTGCACAGGAAACGTTATTGCACTAGCTGCAGGCCTTGAAAAAGCAATTTTAGCTTAAAAATGTTTTCAAAACTCAACCAACACACACACAAACACACACACACACAAAAGCAAACAAACCAAAAAAAAAAAAAGCAAAACATTTCCAAGAAACCCATAAAAGATGCCACCAGTATTTTTCATAATAAAACTAAATTAAAAGCGAAAGAACTGAATTTTCCCAACTCTCTTTTCCACACACACACACACACACACACGCATGCATGCATACAAATAGAAAAACAATCTATGTCATGCGTGTACGGGTGATACGAAAACAATAGTTTACGCCTGCGCACAGCTGTCATAAGGAATTTAAATGGAAAACTTGTTACCTACTTTTTAAATAGGTCGCCTTAGTGCAAAAGGGATGGAGCATAAGATTGAACCAAAGTGATAATGAAAATTTAAAAAGTTTTTCAATAACAACATAGAATTGGGTAAACCTTCTGCATACACACACAAACGAACACACGAACACACGCTGTGTGCATTTGTGTGTGTGTGTGTGTGTGTGTGTGCTCAGGATTGCAAGTGTTTAGTGTTTTGTTTAGGTAAAAGCCAGCCAGGATTAGAACACGCAGCAAAAACAATAACAAAAACAAAACCAACAATAACAAACTAATTCTAAAAACATTTTTTTTTTCAATTGTATACAATGCATCCTTTTAATATCTGTGCCCAAAATTATCCGCATGTATTGAAATTATTTTAAAACTCAGGCTTCTTTTTGGTAGACCCATCCATTCAGTTCGACACTTTTACTTACACACGTACGTTTGAACATGCACACGCACATATATTTAGAAAGAAATGCATTTGGAAATCTGTAGATATGACACATAAATCCCAGCAAACTTTATTCACTACACTACTCTACTCACTGCTTCTACTAAATTTTAACCTGGCCGCAAACTGGGTTACGATGGAAAGAAGGAACGAAGGATCAGCTAAATAAATTCTTCACATGTGACAGCAGTTTTGTAATTCGAGTAATTTTTAAGAAATCTCAAAACAATACCCAGCACTATTCAAGGGTTCTGCGTGAAATTTAATTTGGCATCAAAGAAACGAAATTAACATCTTGGATTTAGATGAATTCGTTAATTAGACACAAGATCAATGTCCAATCGACGGCTTGTGATTAACATTAATTCAAGAAGAAAGATAAAATTTTAGCTGGGGCACAGCCAGCTGTATCGAAGGTACAACACTTCTCGCCAGCACCCGCTTGAACTTTGGTCTTGCTAAATATGTAGTAAACAGAAATAAAAATCTTGTTCTAAATTTAAGTCTTTTCTACTTGATTTTAGTACGAAGCATCCTAGAAAATTTAAGTGCGGATAACACACACACACGAGTACTGGAAACAAACCGAATAGGGATTATTAAGGAGAATCAATCCTACTAAGGCTTAAAATGAGTACAAAATTCTGGGCTGTATTTATAAACAGTACTTGTGTTTGCTTTTGCTACGATGGCTGAATTGGTAGAGTGGCTGGACTGGTAGTAGTTTGGGTTCGGCAAAAAAGAAAAATAAATTATTATTAAATCAAGGAAATACAGCGGAATATTTCAGTTACAAATTTGGGGTTAAATTACCTTCAGAAACATCAAATCAAGTGCATAATCAATCATCACACTCAAAATAAATTTAATACTTCTGTACTTCCAATCAGTGTCAAAAGTATGAGACCGCGTGCTTAAGCACGGATTGGAGCTATATTCAATCCGAAACCAGGATTAAATATCACTAAAATCAATCCTAATCTCTAGGATTGAATATGTCTAAAATTAAGTATTTAACGCTTGAAAATCCCTACTTGAAACAAGCACAACGTACTTGGTTTAAGAAAATCCGTACTTTAGCGAACTTCTGACACCGCTTGGGATACACCATCCTACTCAATCGTACATTCACTAAAAATTGCTGACTAAATCTGATAGAATTCTGTGCTATTTTAAAAAGTCTATTATAATTTTGTAAACAACTTCGAAAGGGCAACTCTGATCGCATAGAAAAAGATAGTTTTTGAAAGATTTCAAAAGATTAGCAAATCGGACAGACTTGCGAAAAAGTCTTTCATACACATACACTGCAGACTCTTTGGACACACATGTAATTTTTAACAGATCGTACGATGCAGTAGAATAGTAAATCACGGTCTTATGTAGTGTAGTGGCTCTTTTTTAATGAAAAGTTTGCATCAATTTGAGTTGATTTATCCAATGTGTGTGCTGGGCATGTATACATGTATGTTTGTATGTTACAGTTATATGTACGCTATCTTGTGCGTGGGTTAATTTAAAAAACATAACCTTAAATTTCATTAGAATCACAAATGAAAACGAAAGAAACAACCCAGTTGGCTATGTTTAACAGGCATCTTAGCTCGACGTCTTCGCCAGCCATCAACTTGAGAGCAAGACATGATCATGACGCCGGCAGAGCAACGATGCAAAAATTTTTTTGAGTGAAAACATTTTTCTGAGCGTAAAAATTTTTTGGAGTGTGGGATTAAAATAATTCCATTATCACAAAAAATTGTTATAATTATTATTAATTTCCAAATATTAAATTTTTTAATGTGTAAATAAAAAAATAACACCCATATTTCACTCCAAAAGTTTAAAAAAATAATCTAACGTTCAACTTTGACCTAGAAATCCTTAAAAAGTTCTTGATCAATTTTAATGTAATTAAAACTGAGTCAAGCCGAACTAAATATCTATCCATTAAAAGAAAAATTACTTAAATAGTTTGATCGGTTCAAAAGTTACAGAATTTTGACCACCGAAAAACGATTTTCAGCCACTGTGCGGTGTCAAAAGTACTTAAAAAAAAGTTCTTAAATCAAGTATCGCGTGCTTGTTTTTAAGCACAGATTTGAGCTGCATTCAATCCGTAACCCGGATTAGATATGGCTAAAATTAAGTACGTACAACATGCTTGATTTAAGGAAATCCGTATTTAGTGTAGTTCTGGCATCGCTTGGGATTGGTTTAAGTACAAATGGATTGAATTGTTTTCTCAGTGTAGCCGCAGCTCTACAACAAAAACGGGCTCTTATAAATGTATTCGGGAAATCACTATAATGAAAAAGTGCTGTTGTACCCCAAATAGTTGTCTATCAAATAGTGCTAAAAAAAAGTACAATTGTAGCAACTTTTGCATCAGTGATGACAGCTAAACTGTCACACAGAAAATGATATTTCATGCATAATTTGAGGGCGACCATGAGCCGTCTTCATTAGACATGAGCGATATTTGACATCATGGCTAATGGAGACCGCCCAGTAAGCCATGGGTATAGAAAGCAAATTCATGACGGCAGTTACAAGCAAATGCCTGCAATTATTATTCGTAAATTTTACAAAACTTATTAAAACTCACCCAAGAACATGTCGTTCGAGACTGTTTTGCTAACGGGGAAATCTATAAGCATACAATCGCTTATACTTTTGGACATGCACCCATAAGTATGTACATATGTACATGTGTGTGTGTGTGTACGTTACAACAATTTTTTTCGTTTTAATTTTCTTACTCTCAAACAATAGATATCAATTTTCAATCACGTTTTACATTTTTAACCCTCCGATTTGTTTTTCAATTTATTTTCAAGGTTATTCGTAGAGTATGTATGTATGTATTTGGTACATACATACATATATGTATGTATGTATGTGTGTCAGAGTGTGCACATGCTGTGTATGTATGCATGTTTTCTAGGCTTTAAATAAATTTGTATTGAAATGAGTATTTGCTTTTCCTGATCTCTGACAGGATATGATTTTATAAACATACAAATTTTATTTGTTTGAAGACTTCTTTTTTTTTTTTTTCTCTTTTTTTTTGATGTTGATACAGAAGTATTTCAGCACTAGTACTTGTGGAAAACTGTTTTTCATGTGTGCTAAAAAAATATAAATCACTAGATTAACATACATATACATACATATGTACATAAATTCTGTATTGTTTAGACTGCAACCTGCTTTTTTCCTTTTGTCAGATTTTATGGCTGTAGAAAATATGTATGTATGTATGTATGTATGTATGTATGTATGTACATGTTTATAAATTTTGCGAAAAAGAGATTTCTGATTGGGCACTGAAATCGTTATGAATAGTATTTTTTAGAAGCGAGGATGTGGTAGATATATACATACATATGTATGTATGTATGTATGTATGTATGTATGTATGTATGTATGTATGTATGTATGTATGTATGTATGTATGTATGTATGTATGTATGTATGTATGTATGTATGTATGTATGTATGTATGTATGTCTGATCAAAACCAAAAACCATTTCCATACTATTTTAGTTACAAAAACACCTCTTTAAGTGTTTTCTGTCTAGCTTTCCAGCCGTCTATATGTCGCCGAAATTTCGTTGATGCAACTCTACTCGTCAGTAGGCTCGTAAAACCTTGAGAGTTTGTTTGGAAATGGGGTATTAATGATACGCGTAGCAGGGCTTGAGCTTGAACCAATTAAGAATTATATACATTTCAATATACATAATTAAGATATACATACATACATACATACATAAGTAAATGTTTGCCAAAAAAAAAAAAAAAAACTGCTTTATAAATATAATTAAAAGAAATAGTATTGGGCGAAATGTTTCATCGTTCGTTCGTTCTCAGAAAACTAGTGTATGTAAATTAATTCTTTCTTTTAATTCATCTTTCTGAATGTTAACACAATTCAGAATGAAGTCTCATTCATATCAGGAATTTTTTTCTCAAAAATTACAAGCGCGCATGCGTTATAAGTAAAATAGGCACTCACAAAAAGTTATTGTTTTTTTATTTTTAATAAAAAAAAAACAGAAAGTAATATTACAGAGAACCAAGGGCAAATTGAAAATAATAAAGGTGGTCCCAGCATTATGCCCGCTGTTACTTGTGAGTCACGCCTTAAGTCCTGGATTACAAAAAGCAATTTTAGTTGCGCAATTATCGGGAAATACTCTTTTGACTTTTTTGAACAACCCTTGCAGAAGGCCACATATTGGAAGATCTTGGCATCCTAAGGCATCGCATGTATAAAATATATGAATATGGAATGTCTGCCAAATAAAGGCATCCTGTTTATTTTATCTTTCCGCCGCTGGGATTAGTGTCAAGGCAACTCTATACCTGTTACCCGCACTACTACAACAAGTACAACACCAACAAACACTGCCTGGAGATAGTGAAGCACTTTATGCTTTGTTACCCAGAAACAGCAGTCAGCTGCTTTTGTACAGCTACCTGGCCAGAGACAGCTTACATTAAGCAATTTTTGTCGCCGGAATTCTTAGTTTGTGTTAGTGCAAAAGGCCAGAAGAGACAAAACAAGCGTATGTACATATGTATGTACTTGCGCGATTCGTTTTGTTCTCCCATATGAAAAATTTAACTTTAATTTAAAAATTTAAATTAACTATACGCAGTAATAAATTGCTGCAATGACAATCGCACAATGTAAACACAAATGTTATGCGATTCTTCAATAAAAATTAATCTGCATCATGATGCAACTACTCAGGTAACCTCTTCCCTACAATAAGAAAAATTTCAAGAAAAATAACATTAATTTTGGTTTTTGTTCAACTGCAGAAAATTGTCAATTGTCAGTGACACGACTGCCACAAACTTATACACTGGTATTCATAAAAAATAAAACATTGTTGAAACACATTTTTAAACAAATTTTTCATATAAAATTTGTTCCAAAATGTATTTGAGCAACGTTTTATTTTTTATGAATACCGGTGATAGCATTTATAGAAGCGATATGAACAGAATTTACACTGTGGTGCACTCTCTGTATACTCTGACGATTTTACGAAATCAGCTGATTAACGCAGCAGCTAATGGGACAACCTTATTAATTGTAGCATGACCTGCATGAATCGAGTGATTTATTCGTGGACTCAAGTTTCAGATTGTTTAATAAAAACCGAAGTATTTGTTTTAATGAAAAATTTAAAGAAATGACACAAGTGGTAAAAAATGGCATACACAAAGTAAAACTTAACCTGGTAATTGCCTTTTGTATTTTTGTTTAGATATTTACATATTTAAAAAAAAAAAGTGAATACTTGGGAGAAAAATTATACTAAAAAAAGATGAATTAAAAAACTAATGAACAAATGGGGTATACAAATAGTGTACACGATATTGAAATAGTGTACTATAAGCATTTATAACTATCCCCATGGTGTTGAACCATGCCATGACATTTGTCAACCCTAAAATTGTTGCAATCAAACATACTATTGCCACATCCCAGCGACAATTTGATTGCATCCAACCATACTATTTTTTATGCTGTAAAAAATCAACAATGTTGGATTGAATGAAGGAGTTGAAGAACTTTTATTTCTTTACTAAAACTTGTAGCGTTTTCAGGCCGATTATGACCTACGCTTCTATGGTGTGTTAGACGTCTCTGGAATATAAATGCAACATCAAAACTATACAGAACGTGCAAAGAACCTGCTGTCTGGGTATGAGTGGAGCTTTCAAAATAACACCAACAAGCGCGATGGAAGCAATATTGTTCGTCGAGCCAATTGAAATTCGTATCAAATATGAAACGGCTCTCACAGCGAAACGATTACAGATGATGGGTGAATGGATCGATCAGGGACATGAAGCGCATCATCAACAAATCTTTACAGCCATAGGCAAGTCTGTAACGGAAAATATGACGTCAGACCGCATACCAGAGACCAGACTTCTATTCTTGGTTGACCAGCTCTTTGAACCATATCCCCATGGGGCTTCATTGTTACACCGATGGATCAAGGGTGAGGGAAAAGGTGAAAAAGAACTTGTTATTTATATGGAAAATACCACGGAACTGTCACTCTTCTCTTCTGGACTATGGCACAGTTTTTCATTCAAAAGTAGGGGCAATCGCGTAGTGTATTAGGGAGCTCAATGAAATGGAAAGGCCAGGACCTGGGAATATATTCATGGACAGTCAAATGGCAATTAGAGTGATCTCAGCTCAGCGGACTGAACCACAAACAGTTTGGGTTAGCAAAAACGCTATTAATAGTTACTCGACTCAGGGAAAAGTGGGCATTATAAGGGTGCCGGGGCATGCGGAAATAATTGGAAGTGAGATAGCCAACTCAGTTGCTTCTAGAGCAAGAGATTTATGCAACATAAGCTTGGTATAAGCGAAGCTTTTCGCTGCAGTTAAATCTGAGCTAAAGAATTGGGTATAACCGTGGGAATCAAAAAGAATTCTATGGGAAGACTTAGCAAGCACGCATTAAGTAGAATAATGGGAGTTATGGCAGGTTACGCTCAACTTAATCGCATAAGAATTGCATGACGACTAGATGAATGTAGATCAAGTGTGGAGGAGGACAAGGAGACATTAGAGCGCTATTCATGCCACTGTCCCTTCTGCTCACAAATACGGTACCAATATCTTGGCAGAGACATTTTACCAGGCATAACTCGATTATGGGCCAATGTGCTGGAGGAAATTAAGGAACTTTGTGAATGACACGGAGCTCCTATAGACCAGTGGATCAAACTGCTTAAGTGTATGTCACAAGTCAGGGGGCAAACAAACCCCTCCAATCAATCTAACCAATAATTTAACTTGCCCCATAAGAACTAATAATTTAATAACTTTACTGTTATGATCCCCGGAAAAATAGAAAGTGAAACAAAAATGCTGGATTTACTTTGTTGTTGTAAATGAAATTAAAAGAAGAAAAAAAAACATTTTATGTACATAATTAAGAATTTTTTTATAGTGCTGGACAAAAAGCCTTTTGCTGACATTTTCAATAGATCTCTTTCACAGTCTTATCTTTAGTTTGTCTAATGTTTTGTATATACAAGTAAATTGAGGCACACACACACATACATTTACATGAATGCATACTGGATATTCTTTTTTTAATCTGTTATTGTGATTTGTTTCAATACTACTGTGAGTAAGTAATTCTCTAGTGGGCTGCATAAAATATTTATGTCTGTCTCTCTGCCTGTGTGTGTGTGTGTGTGTGTGTGTGTGTATTTAAGCATGTCCTGTGTCTTAAAACAAAGTTGCATTAAAACATTTAAGAACTGGTTTTGAATTTGTTTTTTATTTTTTTTATTTTTCTCAAGACAAGATTACTTCAGCACATTTTTCTCTACACCTTGTGTAAGTTTAAGAAAGCAATGAATGTAAAATGCAAAATTCGTTAAGGAAAAGAGAATGGAAAAATCAAACAAACTTATTTAAAGACCTCAATGACAGATCGATAAATGCTTTGAAGAGCGAGAGAGAGAGAGAGGGAGCGATAATGCGAAGCAAGAGGCAGAAAATGTTTGCACAAAAATTTGTTCATAAAACGCAATAAAATTGTTTACCAATAGAAGGATATGTACATATGTATGTACATACATATCTACATTTGTATATTAATGTATGTATGTATGTTGACATAAAAGTACAGTTAGACTTTGGCAAGTTTCACAAATGTGAAACAATATTAGAAAGAATGCTTTATCTACATACCCGAATGTATAGAAGCAGGCGGCGTCCTTTTCCAAATGCAGCAACTAGTGTTTTCTTTGTCGTTGTTGTTGTTGTTGTGGTTGTTGGGTTTTGAGAAAATGTTTGTTTGTAAAACTTGTTGATCGGCTTTCTAAACTCAGGAAATATGTACCTATTTAACGACGAGAGAACGAACATTAGAAGAATTAATATTCTGGAATGACGAGGAAAATGAATAGAAAATAAAAGTTTTTTTTTTTTATGTAAGAATTATGTATAAATATTCATTGTGCTCACCGTTTCTTGGAAAAGAACTTTTCGTTCGCTCGTTCGTTCGTTCGTTCCTTCTGCTTCAATTCAAGACTTTCTAATGCCTCCATTTTGATCAATTTGGCTGCATGTTTGTATGAAAATGAATGTGAGTCAATATTTTTCGGAAGCAAAGAAAGATAAAATTAAAAAATAGAAATGTTTATACCCACCACATTTGGCATCTGTACAAACTAACTACATAAATGTATTTACATCGAGGAATTTGACATCAGAATGGGATGCAGAGATGTTTGCTATGCAGAGATCAGTTAGGGCTTACGATTTGTGGGCTATGCGGTGGAGATAGCAGGACTGGAGTCTAAACCACTTAAAGATTTGTCTAGGAATGCCGGACATCTTTGAATGAGACAGCGAGGCATTCAAAGCTGAGCCTGAAATGGGTACTTGGCCATAGATCCAACAATATCACTGATGGGTTGGCTAAAGTTGTGACGTTTCTCCCGACTGAACACAGCGATCATTTCTACCGCATTTCGAATATGTTGAACACGTATACCTAGTATATTCTATTAAAATGTGGTTTTCAGAGCCCAAGTGCTTCATTTGCCGAACTTATGACCTGGTTTGGACCCCAGAAGAATGAGAGAGTTCTTGGAGCTTTCTGGAACTAAAATTAAGCTAATTATGTCAGTCATCACTGGACGCTGTCTCTCTGGAAACCATGTCCGAATTTATCTTTCAATGACTTCTGTAGAACTTGTCGAGATGATGAAGAGCAGGGAACTGTGTTACACTTCCTGGGAATTTGTCATGCGTTCAAAGTTCTCATTTCATCACATTTGTGATCGTTGCTCTAGTTTAATGGGACCAGGGGAGGGCTGGAACCATTGTAGTGCGCGAGTCAAAGCAATTTGTCTTTTACCTTTTTAATTGTCTCAATCTAATTGAAGTGACTCGATCTTTGCCGATCAGTAACGCTTAGTCTCGCAAAATTTCGTAGAGCATCCAAAAACTTTGATTTAATACGATGTGAACTGTTATCTGGCGCTTAAAGAAAACATTCAAGCTTTCAAAAATTTTGTTTTTTGTATAAGTATATTGGCCAATTCCTTGTTCTACGTGTTTTGTTTCATTTCTGGTTTGGCTTATAAGGCCTAATATCTTTCATAATTAAAACAAAGTTTTAATTACTGTTGTACCCGACGTTTCGTCGATTTTTTGTAGACTTTTTCAAGGGTTTTTATATTTTATGGCATCAGAAATTAATTAAAGCATTGAAAAAGGCATGTCATAAGGATATCATGGTTTTCGCGCAATTGAGAAAAATTAAAATTTATTAATGCACAAAAAATCACAGGCAGATAATCTGTCTTTTGGGGCCGGTTTCGCACACTTATAAAATTATTCAATCCATTCGTAATTAAATCTGTCCCAAGTGTTGTCAAAAGTATGACAGGTACGGGTTTTCTTAAATCAAGTACGTTGCGATTGTTTTCAGTACGGATTTTTCAAGCGTTAAATAACAGGTGGGCCAAAAGAAGTCATCCGATGTTGTTTGGCTTTCAGAATATCGGTGGTGGTTCACATATCCTTCACCAGACCTAATTCGTTGAATTGCGACAGAAAAAAATCGGTTCCATGTTAACCCTCTAGTGCGTAGTCGTTTGACCAGCGGCGTCCTCGAAAAAAAAATGGTCCGACGACTCCTGCAGCATGAACAGCGCACCATGCAGTCACTTTGAGCGGATGTAATGACTCCTCGTGAATTTTCGGTGCCCCAGAAGCGATAGTTTTGCTTGTTCACGTACATATACATACGTTGAGGTGGGTACGTGAGCCTCATCACTCATTATGATGTTGGTCGAAAAATCGTCCACTTCGTCATAGACACAATTATTATGCGTTCCTGGGGAGTGTATCGCTGCATGGCTCTTGTTCACTTTGATTCTACAGCTGTCTAGTTTACAAATGTAAAAATAGATTTGACATTGGCCGCCATTTGCAAAAATAAGAGCACCATCCAATAGGGTGATTTCTTTTGGCCCACCTTGTACTTGATTATAGCCATATCCATAGGCCCGAATCTATACTTCATACAAGTCCAAATGAGACTGATTTAAGGAAAATTGAGCTGAAACTAATCCTAATATGTATTGGATTCAAGATTTTTGAAATAGATTTAAAGCCGAATCCGTTTTTGAAATAAGCAAAAACGAGTTTGGTTTAATGAAGACTGAGATCGAATCAATTCCTATATGTACTTGATTCAAGAGTGCACTTTATCCTACTAGAGCTAACAGCCACAGCCACTTGTAGGCGGATGCTGCACACCTTTTCTACCATATTATTACCAAAAAAATATATTACCAAAAAAATTGGCTGCTACAAATAAGTCCAAAATTGAAAAAAAAGTTTCAAGCCACATTTTTTTTATTATTTTAGATCTTAAAATAGACTTTAATATTTTCCGTCTTTTTCAGCCGCCTGCTTAACGCCGACATTTCGTTGATGCTAATCAACTCCTCAGTAGGCTCGAAAAATCTCAAAAGAATGTTTGAAACTCAAATACTTATAACGAAAATCCCATAAATAAAATGAGAGTCAGAAATGTTGAAACAAATACAGAATACAGAAAACATTTTTTCGTCTTGCAACATTTTTACTTTTCTTAAAAAAAAAAAAAAGACAGAAAACATTAAGGTCTATTTTTAGACTTAAAATAATACATTTCAATTTGTTCTTAAAGCCATTTCATATCATTTGCTATAAGAGGTATTGGAAATGTTTTAATAAGGTCTAAAAATAGAGCTTATTAATGTTTTCTTTCGTTTTTTTCTTTTCTTTTCTTTCTTTCTCATCAGTAGAGTCGACAAATCCTAAAGGAATGTTTTATTAAGATTTTCGAGTCTACTGAAGAGTTGATTAGCATCAACGAAATGTCGGCGGCATATAGACAGAGAACATTAATGCGATCTATTTCTAGACCTAAAATAATACATTTCAATTGGCTCTTAAAGCAAATAAATAAGTTAATTAATTTGAAAAACTATTTTATACAGCTTCAGATCGTTTTTATATAAAAATTTTATTAACAAAAAAAAAAAAAAAAAGAATAATATTGTTAATAAAATTTTTATATAAAAACGATCTGAAATTTTGATTATTCAAACTTTTTCTTATATAATTATTATTATATTAAATTTATCAGATATTAATTAAATAAGACAAAGAAGACATCAAAGACATTTAGTTGTTTCGAAGCCGGCTGCTGACGAGAAAGTGCGGCGGCTTCCAACCTGCTAAATGTCTTTGATGTCTTGTTTGTTTTATTTAATTAATATCAATCACAAAAATAATGCAGAAAGAATTTGAGCCTGATCAATTTAATACAATGCAAATAAATAAGTATTGTTTTATTATTAATAAAAAGTATTTTTTCAGTCGTCTGTATGCCGCCGACATTGCATTGATGCTAATCAACTCATCAGTAGACTCGAAAAATCTTAAAGGAATGTTTTATTAAGATTTTCGAGTCTACTGAAGAGTTGATTAGCATCAATGAAATGTCGACGGCATATAGACGGCTGAAAAAGACAGAAAACATTTCAATTGGCTCTTAAAGCAAATAAATAATTAAGTTCATTTTTGCAAATAAATAAGTTCATTTTAGCCACATTTTTTTTTTTAATGAAAAGTTTATTATTCTTAATTTCAAACATTAACTTCAATATTCTTGGAAACATAATTTTTTGCTACTCATTAGCAGGAGAAAAAAAATTATTTTAACTAGTTTCAGTTAAGAAATAAAATAAGGAAGTATAGACATCTAATAGTTCATTTACTTAAATACACTTTAAAACTATACAGATATTATTGTGCAGTTTCCATAATACAGACCGGTGACTGGTCTGAAAAATTTGTATAGAAATCACTTCGAACATGGAAGGCTTTACAGACAACATTTTTTGACAAGGCTTTGGATTGTGTTAAGGAAACTGCTAATAGAGATTTATTTATGCATGTGTTCTTATTTATTAGAAGAAGAAAAAAAATTGTACTCTTATTGGTATTTACCCGTTTTGAATTGAATACACAATTCTCAAGTATTTCGATGTTCATATTCTCTGTTGTGGACTCAGCTGTCTAGAAAATAGGCCTCATCATCAAAGTGAGGTTCATCCAAATTATCATGATCACGATCACGATCACGATCGCGATGCTGTTGAAAATCGAAATGCCTTTGATTATGACGATATGGCTGCATATCCCGGTCCGGCCAGGAACTTGAGTTATTATAACTTGCTGTCGTCGTCTCATCGAGACAGTAATTATCCTGGACTTTTTTATTCGATTTGGTTTTAGTGTATTTGCGCAAATCAATTTTATGCACAATCAACACATGACGATTTAACTCTTCTTTGCGTTTGTAGCGTGCCAAACAATATTGACAACAAAATCTCGGTGCCACCCCAATGCATTCACAAGTCATGTGACGTTTCAGATGCGCCTTGCGTAAATAACTTTTGCCGCAAACGTGGCAGGGAAAACGTTGGCGATGCTGGTGTTTCAGCATTTCTACTACATGTGGCTGAAGAACTAGAAGAAAACATTAAATTTTATTACACAAAATATACCAAGTATTTACATATAAATCAGTTTAAGCGAAGGACGAAGAGAATTTTCAACAGCAACACACAAGCCGGAGTAAAGAAAATATTTGCTACCAAAATTGTTTGAAACTAAAAGCTACAAATAGCAACATAAATTGAAAAACAACTAAAATAAATGTTTAAAAGATTTCTAGCTAAAAGCAGGGCAACTAAAAATATTCACAAAAACAAAACTAAATTAATTAACTTTAATAATCAATTTAAGCACAGACTTTCAATTGCGCTCTTACATTTCACGTTCACACTTGCCAATTTACTAATTACTCATTTAACAGTTGATGCTGTTGCGTTTGAGTTTAAGTCCGTCTTCATCAAAATAAATAGCAGCGCAAAAAATAAAATAAAAAAGAAAATAAATAACTACACAAAATAAATATTATTACCTTTTAGGCTTTTTTCTATGTATATTTTTTTTTTTTTTTTTAATATTTACATGGATTGCGTTCAGTATTGCAATTGAATATCTTCCAAACGATAATCCTCAAAAGGCACAACTAAGACTTAGAACAGTGTGTCAAGAGTGTCATTAAAAACGCAACTGCAAAAAGTTCCTGAAAAATTTGCATAATGCAAACATTTACGGAAAATAGTTTTTTTTTGAATATTCTGAACAATAAGATGCAAAGAGTGGAAGAGAATAAAAAAGCCACGAAGGTGTGCGAAAAATTCGCAACATATTTTAAAATTTTTCATTTTATATTCATATTTATATTATTTGATTCAAGCTATAATTATAATTATTTTTCGCAAGATGCCAACAAATTGTTGGCGAAATATTGAAAATAAATAAATAATTACAGTCAAAGCCCGGTTTAACGAATGATATAATGTTCAGACCTTTCGTTATACCGAGATATTCGTTACATCGAACAGTAATTTTTTATCTTAAAATTTTATAAAAGACGGTGGTCTGCAGTTTTAAAAACATCAAAATTTAATTGTATGGATAACTTAGTAGAGAAATAAAACTTTAATTGATATTTTAACGTTTATTTAAGAATTGTTTTTATTTCTAATATGTAAATTCATTAAAAATCATAAATGTACAAAGGTGCATATACATACATATTTACTTATATTTGGATGGTATTAACATGTGTAGGTTTATTGTAACATTTCATTCATATTATTAATTTCTTAAGAAATCGACATCACGTTTTCACAATGAACCAAACAACACTACTGAAATTTTCAGAATAAAAGCAACGCATCACACGCGTTCTTTCAATACAAAGCAAAGAAGCCAAAAACACCCACAATCATACGATTCTATAAAGATTTTTTGATGTATTTTGCTTTGTCATTCGTTAAATCGAGACTCTTTTTTTTTTTGCCATTCGCTATATAAGACAGTTAATGTAAAAGTTTCGCCATTCGTTATATCGGATATTCGTTAAACTGAGTATTCGTTATACCGGGCTTTGACTGTACTTAAAATTATTTTTTATAATAAAATCAAATCTGAAGCTGTACAGATCAGCTTCAGATCGTTTTAATAGAAAAATTTGATTAACAATATTATTTAATATTTCGATAACAGTTTGTCATCATCTTCAGGATAATATTTATAATTGAATTATAAATTTAATTATAAATATTATCCTGAAGATGATAACAAACTGTTATCGAAATATTGGAATAATATTGTTAATAAACATTTTTATATTAAAACGAGCTGAAGCTGTATAAATTAGTTTTTCAAATAATTAAAAATATCAAATAAATATTATCACCGGAATACCGGATAAAAAATAAAACGTTGCTCAAATACATTTTAGAAAAAATTTGATATGAAAAATTTGTTGTAAAATGTGTTTCAACAATGTTTTATTTTTTATGAATACCGGTGTATACATTTAAAATCAAAGATCATCAGCTTGAATAATTAATTTAACAGTTTTTCATTAATATAATTTTATAGTTGCACTACATATGTATGTATATAATTTACATTTGTTAATTACTTTTTAGCGGCCTTCAGTTAGATTTGTTCAGTTTCCCGGAATTGGGAAAGGATTTTTTTTGTGATCAACATTTTTAAAAAAGACTTATTGGCTGAGGAATATGCCATGACTGTTTCTGGTCCATTACGACACTCATCAGCACCCAAATTGCTTCGAACCCAGGCCATGATTAATTTTATACTATTTTTGAGCAGCAGCATTTGGTCAGCCTTCCAGCTAAGCTCTTCATTTCTCACTGTCTTCTTACTTAATCGTGTTAAGAAGTGTGTTTTTCTCTCGATTGGTTTTGTATTTTTAATTTGGAAATTTAATTCGCACTTTGTTATTTTTTATAAATCTCGATAATACTAAAAAGTTTCTTTTTCGCGTCATTCAGTTTTCAAAACAAACGAAAATTATGGGCAACGGTAACACTGATTCTCTCTCACTCTCTTTTGTTGCGATGAAGTACATTCAATGAATGAACTCTAGCCAACTAATGGAGCAATTTGCAATAATTGTTCAATTAGATAATTGTTGTTTTTTTTGTATGGTACATTAAGTTCAAACCCCTTTAACTTGCGTAGCTGAATATAAGTAAGTAAGTAAAAATTGTTTTAGCTCGCTTATAGAAGAAATTTCTTCAAAATCGGGTATGCACTATGTATTGGGAACGTATGGACCGACACTGGAAAACATTTTTTTTTTCACTCTTAACAGCCATTTTTTTAATCACTAGATTAATGTGTTGGTGTAAAAAATTGTGTTAGGACATTTATACGGAAAATTTCTTAAGGCCTTGATCTCCGATGTGTCGCGGATATATTTGTGCGGGCCTATGTCCCCAAGTACATTAAAAAGACGTTTAAGCCTGGTGGTGATGGGTCTATTGTGCTTGGATGCTGTTTTTCATCAAACGGCGTAAGTCCAATTCACATGATGGGGGGTCAAGTTGTGTGCATTTAACTATGTAAATAGCTTGGGATCAATTGTGATACATACCATTTGCCAAGGAGGATATGCGTCTTAAATGAGAGTTCATTTAAGATAAAGGGCACCCAACACTCATCTAAGCTGGTGTAGAATTGTGGCAACTTATTGGACTGGCCTCCCCAATCCCCTGACCTTAAACCGCATTTCAAAAAGCGAATAGTTTGCGTTTAGGACCAACGAATAAAGTGGAAATATGGGTAGAAGTTAAATGTGAGTGGTATTCGATATCAACGGCGATATCTGTGAGAGCCTGGTGAATTCTATGAAACGAAGGCAGTGATACGGCAAACAGGAGAATTAACAAAATATTAAATTTAAATAAATTTCAGAATTACTTGCTAACTGAAGTCGATAATATATTATTTTATAGTTTTATTTCTATTTATTATTTGGTTTTTTTTTCGACTACTTTTTTATTTTTTATATTTAAGGCCATATTCATAATAATTATTATAAGTTTATTAAGCTCTTATTTGACGTATTTCTACGGAATATTTGTCAAATAGACGTGTAATAAACCTTCAATAGTTTTTATGAATACGGGTGTTATTTTCCTGGGCTAAAGGTTTTATTTCAGTTATACTTTCCAAGCCAATTTCGAGAAGTTAATAAAATTTGACACTAAATTTTTTAGAAATAGTTTGTAATGTTTTTTTATTTATAATATAAATACACAACAATGAACTTAATTATTTATTTGCTTTAAGGGTCAATTGAAATGTATTAATTCAGGTCCTTACAAATGTTTTTTAACTTTTTCAGCCGTCTATGAGGTGAATGAATACCCATAAAATATTTCCTAAAAGCTGTATAAATTGAGCAGCTATTAAATTGGCTTATTTATGTTTATAATTTTATGAATTGTAAAACAATTGTTGCTAAACATGTTTTTAAGCAACTTGAGTCTCAAAAATCATCTGCAACATTTTTACTCCACCCACAACAGTTCAGCTGGTTTCTCAGTCACGCAATTATGAATTTTTTTATTTTTTAATTAATTAATTAATCTATTTTTTTTGGATAGACATGATCAAATTCTCTTTATGTATATAAAGTCTATGCAAGTCAATAGTTAATGGTTTTTTTTTTACCAATTGTCCCTGTTTTTCCAGGGTAAGAAAACACTATGCCTGCGAATTCAATTTAATTCTTTTTCGCTCGTTTTAAAATTTTTGCTACCGAATTCGAAAATGAAATTAGGAAACAAGTTCTATTATGTATTCTTGTGCCGCTATACATAAAAATTAAAATGTTGCTGAGCTACATTTTCGCAAAAATTTTATATGGAAAAATTTGTTGCAAAACGGATTTCAGGAACATTTTATTTTTTTTGCCTTCTCTTCGGGAAGGAAGAAAATTAACTTTTGTTGTCCTTGTTTTCCTCTGCCTGAGCACGAAAACAATTCTCCAAAACGTTCTTCCTATCCTGGTTTTTCTGTTAGCATGTTCTGTTTTTTATTCGACAAGTTTGTGAACGGCTTGGCGACTTTCTCAATGTGTATGTCTTGTGATGCATCTACTCTATTGAATAAATTTTAGATTGCGTTAAAGGTTATGGGCTGATAGGCGCAAAACTCAAGCAAACAGGTATAGAGATAAGGTGAAAATACAATCAGAGGAAACAAGTTTGACCTGGCAACACTACAACACCCTTTGTTGGTTTATATTGGGCTAAAGCTTTCACACTAGCTTCGAATTTGTCACTTCCCTGAAAATGTTGCACTCACTGCGTTAAAGAAATTTATTTATAAAAAAAAAAGAAATTAAAAATTATAACTCAATATGCCTTTGATTTTCTGAAAAGTGTATTTTTAAACATTAATAAACATTGTTTTGGACCTTCTTTTTATTATGATAATTTTTATTTATTTCTTATTTAATTTTCTATTTAAATTTTCATTGAATCGAAACTTAAAATCTTACTTTTAGGCTTAACAAATATTCAATAATAATAAAATCGTATTAATTTCAGCTTTTTTCTTTGCTGGAAAATTATATAAATTTATTTATTTATTTATTGCTATTGTTATTATTATTTTTTTTTTATTACAAATACCTAAATAAAATCTAAAAACAATTTTGTTTTATTGGCATACAAAAGCAATTTTTTTTCCCTCTTCCAGCAAAGAAAAAAGCTGCAATGACTACGATTATTACACCGGTATTCATAAAAAATAAAACATTGTTGAAATACATTTTAGAAGAAATTTTTCATATCAAATTTGTTTTAAAATGTATTTGAGCAACATTTTATTTTTTATGAATACCGGTGTTAGTGTTTAAAGTTATAAAATATTTTCTCAATTTCAAAAATTATAAAACTGCCAGTTTATCGAACTTATGAATACGTTTAAATACATTGAAGCCAGAAAGAACTATTGAATTTTGATTACAATTTGTAATCAATTACATTAATTTTCATATAGAATCGTAATCAATATTTTAGAAAATTTTTGATTCGTAAATAATTGCGATTGCAAAGAAGTACCAATATCAAGATCAAAATGAGCTTCATCTGAGAAGTTGATTTTTTTTTGGCAAAATCGCTATCTTCTGTAAGTCGATCGCAGGCCCACGTAGCAACCATATTCGTTCAGCGGAAAGATAAAACTAATTATCTGCCAAATCAGACATGAGCCAAGTGTTACCATTCACGAAATAAGCACTAGTCGGAAGAAAAAAACGTTTAATGGCGGCCCCTGTATAAATGAACAGGCAGCTTGTCTTAGAAAATTTTCTACAATATATGGAGTAGAATGAATTTGAACGTGAAGAAGAAGGAGATGCAGACATTTCAAATAAAGTATTATAGATGACGATGCTTCGGATGCTGAGCGAGAACTCGCAATAGCTGAGCAATCAGTCTAAATTGATAAAATCTTGGGTAATGTTACAGGTGGTGAGTCTCACTTCATATCAAAAAATGTATATACGAGGGTTGGCTTTTATGTAGAGGCACAGCTTTATCGCAAAGTTCGACATTTTTCAGGTTATTCGCACTCAGAACGTTTTGACATACGAGGGCTGTTTGTGTTGTTTAGAGTAACTAAAAAAAATTCATCTTGGCCCAAAAAATGGAATTAAATCGTGAACATTTTCGTGCGACGATTTCTTACAACGTTCGAAGTGAATTAAGTCAGCAAACGTGTGTATGGATGAATTTAATTCAGTTATTGGCCATGACCAGTGCTTATCGATGGTATTTATTATGAATTCAATAGTGGTTATAGTTCTCTCCAAGACGAATTCCGGGAAGGTCATCAGTTGTTGTTCCCAAAACCATTGATACTGATAAACTGATATAAAAACGCAAATCTGTTTACAACATTAATACAAAATGTCTCTGAGGAGCTTGTTAGGAAAACTGCTGGTTATGGCAGGATTAAAGCAAAACAGGAATCGATAGTAGTAGGTAGTGATTATTTTAACAAAATTTAAACATAAAAATCCACATCACACACATTTCGAATACTGAGTTCTGTTTTCGTTTTAATGGTATTTAGGCGAGCGAATTGTTTTGATAACGATGAACTGAACTGGCAGCAAATTTTATTTTACATTAAAAAAAAAGCAATTATTTTTTGAAGTAGACACATTGAAAAGTTCTTAAGAATTCGAAAATATTTTATACATATAAATGAATTTAATAGTTTATTTAAAAGCAGCCTTAAAATTTACTTTTAGTGGATGGTTGTTTTAAAACTTGAAACTCAATCAAGGCGATTTAGAAGAAAGCAGGCCAACCTTTAAGCAAATTTCTTAAATATGTATAAATTAAACTTATTGTATGATATAATTTTGGTACCGGGCATCAAGTTAAGTTTATTGCTAAAAAAAAAAAAATACAGTTACAAAGAAAAGTTTTCGTATACAAGCTTAACAAATAATTATACATAATAGTAATATGATAATGAAATGAAATGAAATGTTTTCTCTTTTGGTTTAAAGCAAATGAAAAAATATGAGAGTGAGTTTTGGGGATGAAGATAAAACTTATTTTGATTGTCGTTTAGTTAAACTTTTATTTATTGTAAACACAAATTTTCAGCCATTAAGTTTCATTTTCAGTGGCAGCTTAGGAAAAGACAGACTTTCTGAAGTTACCATACTTTAGGTGAACAATTAGTGTGGCAACATTTATAAAATCTAACAAAAATTCAGCGTCATTAGAGCATCATGGAACAGTTGGCCTGTTGAAATTGAGATAATTTTTGTGTTCTCTTTGGGTCCTGCTCAAAACTGACACTTTTGGAAAATTACCACCATAACAAGTTGAAATATACAGAAATTTCTTATACCGAGAATCATGTACTACACTTTCTACTATACGAAAAAAAAAAATATAAGCGTCTGCCTGCATTTCAATGCCATAAGTGTGAAGCTCTACCCTAGACCGCTCTAACGAGAGTTTAAACGGCCGAACTGGCTCGGTTAAATGGAGATAAGATCTAAATGAGTTTCTGCCGAAAAACCTCACTTGAAGTTTAAAGTCTGTTTACTCTAGAAAAAAGCTGACGGACATTCCAAAAACTGTCTCGAGTGCCCAAAAAATAAGCAAGAGTTAAAAAACTCTAGTTTAATAAAACCATTTATTATTGATTGCTTTGGGAAAAAGAAATCTGGCAACCTGGCAAATTGCACTGTCAAACAGCTGATGTTTTGCAAAGTTTGATGACTGAATTTTAAACGCTAATTTTGTTTTCGTTAAAGACCGGTACGGAGGTCTTTAAGAAATTTACTTTTGGAAAATAGCCATTATCTCTACAGGGCAAAATATTTGCGTCTCAATCTCTGAATCTTGGAATTATTCTTCAAAAGCGTGTATTTACATTAACAGCATTAACTTAGATGTTATAAATTCCGCATCTAAATACATTTACAAACATTATTTTCGGTTTCAGTTGACGCAAAGAACAAAGTCTCCACTAACAGTTGTAACTAGAGATGTGCGAGTGTCGTGATCACTCATGTATTTAAGCTAATAACTCGACAAAATATCTACGCTTCTGAGAAACAATTTGCCATCGAAGTTTGGCCAAACATTCGATCAGAAATTATACAATTTCTGTTTCAACTCCATCCGCATGTGCGCAAAATTTATCTAAGGAATTTACCCACCAGAAATTCTGGAATTTTTTTTCACATGCAGTTCTCATGGGATCGTACAGAAATTTCCTTAAGACCTCCGTACCGGCTTTTAAATGTGGTTTAGGTATTCACTAATTTATGGATTTACTAGTTTAAACGCAAGTTTAACTAAGCTCGAAGATAATCTAGCACTGATTTTTAGGGCATAAGACTGTCGGAAATTTCTGAATGTTCATGGTCATTGGTTTTTTTTTTTTCAAGGGTATATATAAAAGAAAGTATGTATAAAGCTATACAAATATGAACTTAATTGTTTATTTGCTGTAAGAGCCCATTGAAATGTATTAATTCAGGTCCAAAAATGATGCTTTTTTTTTACAAAATATTTGCTGTCTATACGCCGACGAAATTTCGCTAATCAACTCATCAGTAGACTTGAAAATTTTTTTAAAAAATTTTTCCAGTCTAGAAATTTCTGAATGTTCATGATCATTGGTTTTTTTTTCAAGGGTATACATATATAAAAGAAAGTATATATAAAGCTATACAAATATGAACTTAATTATTTATTTGCTTTAAGAGCCAATTGAAATGTATTAATTCAGATCCAAAAATTAACCTTTTTTTTTACAAAATATTTGCTGTCTTTTTCAGCTGTCTATAATGCCGACAACATTTCGTTGCTGCTAATCAACTCATCAGTAGACTTGAAAATTTTTTTAAAAATTTTTCCAGTCTGCTGGTGAGTTGATTAGCACCAACAAAATGTCGTCGGCATATACATAGACAGCTGAAAAAGACAGCAAATATTTTTAAAAAAGCTTAATTTTTGGACCTAAATTAATGCTATACATATACCTCCTAATTCATAAAAATTATTACAGGCTTATAAGACTGTTATTTGACATATTTGTATGGAAAATCTGTCAAATAAGAGTTTAATAAACTTCAAATATTTATTATGAATAAGACCCATAAAGTTTAAATGAAAGTTGAAATAAAATGAAACAATAAGAGGGCAGCATTTCATCAAAAATGTTTCGCAAAGAATTATTTTGTAATTGACTGGCAACAAGTGACTTGTAAGCAGTCTGGACACATTGCAACCGGTTGTACAACGTGGTTGAATAATGTTTGGTATATAAACAGCATTTCGCACGAACTGTGGAACAGAATACCACATCTAAAATGCAAAAGCAGACTTTTCATTTTCATATTTAGTTTAAATTTGAAAGCTGATGTTTGCTTTATTTAAAACTTCATATTCCCCACTTTTATCCAAACATCTATTTTTTAGGTTTTTCTATAATTTGACCGCAATTTCATTCATCACAAATTATTTATTTCCAAGAACAGTTGATTTGACAGACAAGTAATGCAAATAAATTTGGCAAAGAAGAATTTTCATGTACATGTATGTATGTATGCGTATTATGTATATGATATGATTGGTGATTCTTTTATTGCTTAGAGGTTATAGGAGTTTATTCCTGCAAATATTTTATTTTTATTAAGTTCTTATTTAACAAATTTCTTTACACTATTTGTCAAATGATCATCGTTTAATAAACATAAAATAATTTTATACGAATAAGGCAGATAATATTTATATATTCTTTAGTTTATCTATCTGTTTGATTACACATACATATGTATGTATGTATGTATATTTAATAAAAGTGCAAGTTTTATTTCTACTAAATAGATTTGTAATTTAGAATCTTTAATTAGTATATTAGATTTTTTGTTTGTTTTATAAATGGTCCTTCAGTTTGTTTTAAAGCTTAATGCAGTTAAATAATAGTATTTCAGTTTCTTTATAGTTATACTTGTTTTCTCAAGGCAGGTTTACAGAATAAGCAAATATGTATTTGCTGTAACGTGACCACTAGATTATTATTGATTTTAATTTTGGCCTGAATAAAACAACAAATAGAAAATAGAGACCAACAACTTTTGAGCACAAAGTTTCAGCAGAGCATGTTTTAATGTCGGTTTTTCTGAAACGTTCGTTCATACATTTTGTTTCGTGTTCTATTCGTGGTGAAAACAAAAACAAATTGTCATATTTTGTTATCGTTCGAATTTAAAGTCATTATCTGATAGAATTTTGTTGAGACAAACGTCAGGTTCTGTATGAAATAGTTTTTGTCTGTTTTTTTTTTCTTTTTCTTTTACTTTTACTTTTTCATGTTGATGTTTTTCTCAACAAAATTGTGTCAGGTGAAGATGTTAAGTCACAAGAAAATTACCTTTTAAACATAAAAACACCCATATTTATAAAAACTATGGAAGGTTTATTACACGTTTATTTGACAAATATTCCGTGGAAATACGTCAAATAAGAGCTTAATAAACTTACAATAATTATTATGAATATGGCCTAAAAGCTTTTTAATGATAATTTGTTTACATTAAATAATTGAATGTCCAGGTCCAAATATAGACCTTACAAATGTTCTCTGTCTCTTTTCAGCCATCTACATATGTATATGCTGCCGACATTTCGTTGATGCTACCACCCAATAAGCATTTTGGCTGTAATTCAAGTGGAATTACATTTGAAATGCAGTCACAATTTCCAATTTCCAATGTTGAATTACAGTTGAAACACTGTTGAATTCAATAGCGAATCCAGCAAAATTAATCATTGAATTACAGTTGAAGAAAACAGTACCTTTACCGGGTGATGCAAGAAGAATCGAAAAATTTCTCTGAATATTTAATTATAAAATCATCATCATCATCATCACCGCCGCCGCCAATGATTTTGCATCAACTCTGTCGCCATAAATAACATATGCTTCAAACAACTGTGTTGTTGTTTTTTAACAAACTTCAAACGGACTGGAAAGAGGAGATGGATTTTAAATGTAATTCAAGCTTGGACCCGCACTGGAATTTCAACATTGGAATTCACAAGAAAATTTTTGCTTATTGGGTAATCAAGTCATTAGTAGACGTTAGTCAACTAACAGCTCAATAAACACAAACGCCCATATTCATAAAAACTATTGAAGATTTGATACACGTTTGTTTGACATATATTCCGTAGAAATACGTCAAATAAGAGCTTAATAAACTTACAATAATTATTATGAATATGACACCTCTGATATCTTTTAGATCATTTAACTGTTCTTTTCAAACAGCAGTATAACTATTAAGGATAATGGTTTTGCTATACTATTTATGTTTCTTATAGAAAATCGCTTAGAATTTTTACATCAACTCAATATAGTTCATAATTCAGAAGTTCAGTTTGAGCCATACAAATTTCAATTTTATGATAATTTTTTTGTTTTATATTAAAAGAAAAACACTAATGGCATTTATTTCAGTGTTTTTTGCCTGGTAGGAAAAGTGGAAAAGAGAGAAAGAGAGAGAGAGAGAGAAAGAAAGCACATGGCAAAATAATATAAAAAAATATTCAAATATGAACTTAATTATTTATTTGCTTTATAGCCTTTTTACACTGACGCACATCTTACATCTTTCAGCAATTTGCAAAGATGTTACATCTTCCCCATAAAGGTGGGATCACACGATTGCCGCAATGCACCAATTTTACACAATTTTTATTGGGCTAAATTGGAGCACAATATAAAATTTGTCCCAATCAAATTCTCTGCAATCACATGATTGTCACATTTTACTGAAATTCTATTGTCGCAAATTGCCGCAAAACAATTTAGTACCAATAATTGCCGCTTTATAGTCACACGATTGTTATATTATACGGCAAATCTGAGAAACAGCTGTTGTAGCTGATGACAAACTTTGTTTTCCCAAAAAAAAAAAAAAAAAAGAAAAATGAATTAAATGTTAAAAATATGGTTTGTTCATGAAAAGGAAAGAAAATTGCTTCGGCTATTATTATAATGTTGTGCGGGCTGAAAAAGCAAAAAATTAATAGTAACAACAATTGAATTTTACTGATTGAAAAGCAGAAATCATGTTTGGAAGACGCGTTTAAACAATTTTGAAACTAAATAAATGTATACATATGTATGTATGTATGTATGTATGTATGTATGTATATACATAATTGCGGGCATTGTCTTCTTTGGTTGCCGCATGAGAACACAATAAATATTGGTGCATTTTTAGAATTTTTATTGGTGATTAGTTGTATGTCAAGTGTTCACACGGTTGTCGCATCAGGGTTGTATTTGATTGGGACAAATAGGAACAACATTCGTTTTGGTTGCCACATGAGCCAATAAATAGTGCTATCACACGATTGGCACACAAAATGTTACAAAAATTGGTGCATTGCGGCAATCTTAACCTTAAGAATTATACAGGGCGAAAATTCTACATTTTTCTACAGCAGTAGAAGATGATCCTTTCTCATTTTGTTCCATCTCACATCTTTCGATTTTTTTTAATGCCATCACTAAAATAATTGCAGAAAATCGATTGCTTTTGTACCATCACTAGCAAAATGAAAATTCAGAAAACAAATTTAACATAAAAAAAAAAATGAGCGGAACATGTATTTTCTTATAATTTTTAATTAATTACATACATATATATAAATTTTAATTGCAGTGCAAAAGAAAGCCCATCGTATGGTCAATCAATATGGAAAACATGTTGCTTGACCTATGGATATAAAAAATGTCCAAAATGGTCCATTTTAAATGGACTTGGACATTTAAATTTTTTTTTATTTTTCACCAACATTTTGCGTCTTCTTTTTTTGACATCTAAATAAATGAAAGATGAGAGATGTTGTCAATGTAAACGACTGTTTCACATTTTCAACATCTTTCATGCGTTTCACGTGGATGTCAGTCGGTGTAAAAAGGCTATTAAGAGCCAATTGAAATGTATTAATTTAGGTCCAAAAATAATTCTCAGTTTGTTCATGGGAATTATGGAATAAGTGGTTGAGTTTCAAACAAACTTTTAAGAATTCTTCAAGTCTACTGATGAGTTGATTAGCACCAACGAACTGTCGTCGGCATATAGACAGCTGAAAAAGACAGCAAACATTTTGGAAAGGTTCATTTTTGCACCTGAATTAATATAAAAAATATATTAATAGTTCGAGCTTTAAGGTCACTTGTTTTTTTATGTTTATTAAATTCAATATTTCGCTACCTCAATTTGAGGTCAAACCTAAAAACATTCCCGAAGAAGATACCCATTGAGGTATCGAAATATTGAATTTAATAAAAATTAAAAAAAAAAAAAACAAATGACCTTAAAGCTCGAACTATTAAAATATTAAACCACAAAGATCGAAAAATTAGCTTAAAGAAAATATAAGAAAATCTTGTAAAAAATTTTTTTTTTTTCACTTTTCCAGCGCAGAAAATAAAAAAATCTGAAACGAATACCAATAGTGTGGCACTTAAGCCTAAACTTAAATTAGCTTGCCTGTTTTGTTCTGTTCTGTTCTGTTCTATTCATTTCTTTTGTTTTATATCAATATAGAGTGTTCCTTGCGCATGTGCTCGTTCAAGAAGGCTTGAGAACGGTAGACACGCGAACAGAGCGGACAACGATTTGTCTCGTATTGCGACATACGTTTTGTACTTTGTCGTGGCACCTTCTTGCCAATACGGCCGCCATACAACAGGGATTCATTTTGGGCCAACAAATCTTTTGGCAAATTGGGCACTAAACGTTCCATGCACTGGGCCGACGATATCGAGGCCAGCTGTTGCAGGGCAATTAAGGCGGTTGGATTTGAGGCCACCAAACTGCTTGTGGAGGAGGTGGAGGGTTCTGGGACGGCAGCATTTAATGCATTAGATGAATTTGTATTTGGCTCACTTTGCAGTGAAGCGTCCGATGAATATGAGCCAAGCAGTTCTAAATCTATAGATGATTTGTCCGATTCCAATTTAATTTGCATATCGATGTCCGTATCAGATGTTTGATGATGACTGCTGCGGTAGGGCGGCGTATTCGTGGCGGAGTGCAAAGAAGGCTGTCGTCTTAAATTGTATTTAACAGGAACTGCAATGAAAAGAAAAGAAGAAAATTGGTTAATATGTGTGTGGCATAAGAAATGATGAATTATTAAGTTTTTTTTTTGTATAATATTAATTTTATTGTTCTAGCTAAAGGTACACTTCCTTCCATTTATTTATTTGCTGATATTTCACTCTTCTTTATGGCCTTGAAGAAGCTATGCGAGGTAATGAAGAAGCCCTGTAGAAGCTACATACATATCTGAAGGGGAGCGAACTATCGCCAAATAAATAAATAAATAGAAGAAACGAAAGTAGAAAGGAAAATAATATTTTTATAAAATAATGTTTATTATACTATTAATGGCTGATGCCATATTATTAAGTGTGTGGTTTTGCAAAACAATAATTAATTATATATTTTCATTTCATTTGTATTGCATTAATTATTTTCAAATATGAACTTAATTATTTATTTGCTTTGAGAGCCAATCGAAATGTATTATTTTGGTTCCAAAAATTAACCTTTTTAAAAAATATTTGCTATCCTTTTCAGCTGTCTATATGACGACGACATTTCGTTGGTGCCAATCAACTCAGCAGTAGACTTGAAATATTCTTAAAAGTTTGTTTGAAACTTAACTACTTATTCCATAATTCCCATGAACAAAATGAGAATCAGAAATGTTCAAACAAACTTTTAACACAGCAAACATTTCTTTTCGTGTTTGCAACTCTTTTAATTTTCATTGCAACCTTCTATACAACGAGTCAGCGCCATTGGTTGCTACTGAAAAGGACAGCAACTATTTTTTAAAAAGGTTAATTTTTGGCTCTAAATTAAGCCTTCGGCAGGAATCGAACCTGCGACCTCGGGGACTCTTAGTAAGACTCTTTTCTGATTCGCATGAGCACATGGCAATTATGGAATAATTAATTAAGTTTTAAACATTCTTTTAAGAATTTTTCGAGCCTACTGATGAGTTGATTAGCAGCAACGAAATGTCGGCGGCATATAGACGGCTGAAGAAGACAGAAAACATGTGTAAGGTCTATTTTTGGACCTGAATTAATAATTAAGTTCATTTTTGAATAAACAAATAAATAACTATTTGATCGTTTTGATGGTTTATGATAAATTCAATTCTTACGGCTACCGGTAAAAGGGTTTATTTTATTTTTTGATATTGCCCCACAAACAATAGTCTATTCAATCAAAAACTAAAAGTTTGCTATTTTGTAAGAAATAAATCACTTCAATTTATTAGACGAATTAACAAGACTTCACGTTTTATTAATAAACATAACTACTAAATATACATACATACATCTAAACATTTGTGTGTTTGAATAATTATAACATATAATAATCATAATAAAAAAAAAAAAAAAAAAAAAACAAAAATATACTATTGGCATAAACAAAAATATATATCAAAATAATTTAAGCTAAAAAGATTTTTTCTGAATTTCTTCTCCTAAACAACTGTAATGTTTCAGCAACATGTTGCCTCAGCATTACAAAGCTCTTTTTCGGCAGTTTTTACACAAAGTAGTGAAAGTAATAACATCGAATTCACTCACGCTATAGTTTTTCAAAAACTTTTTTTTTTTACAAATAATCCTATTTTTTCATTTATTGTTGTTTTTAGAGCCTTTGAATTATTTTTAAAGAATTTTAACAGCTGTTTGCTGTGTGTAAACATATGACAGACTTAAAGGAATTGAAATACTTTTTCGCTTCCAGCGAAACAGACACCTTTATGAGAAGAACTATAATGTCATAAGATCAAAACTTGCAGTTTGAATTTTAATGCTCCCAAATTCTCTGAATTTTAGATATGTTTTCAGGTACAACTCGCAATAGACATCTTAATGAGGTGAACTAAATATAATGACCTGATTCGGAGTCAAAGTAAAATTCCTTTTAGAAATTTTATGCTCCCCTCTGATTCTCTGAATTTCAGATACATATATTTTCATGTACAGCTCGATTTTGAATGTAATACTTTTAAGCCGTTTTGTTTTTTTTTTTTTTAAATCTGTAAAAGTCAAATTTCGATTTTAATTATTGAACAGGTCTCTAGCAATAATTTGGCTTGTACAGATTTAAAAAATATCAAAGAGCCAAAAAACCATATAAACAATAAGCTGAAAATCGGCGTTAGACTGCAAAGTTCAAAAAAAAAAAAACTAGCATAAACAAACGCCGCGATACGGGTCTTCTAATTTAGCCTCTATTTTCACGCCGCACTCTCAGAATCGATCTGACTCAAGTTTGCTAACTTGAATTTGTTCCACAGTGTTGTGTATAGAAACAGTTTCAACTACAATAAGTTTCAAATTTAAAGCCAAATGCTGCTTTAACTAAGTAGTTTTGTCTTCATTTTATTACAATAGTGGAGATAGATTTTTTAAAATTAAAAATTAGTGACATATTCCCCCATATTTCAATTGTCGTCATCGTCAACATTGATAAATTTGCCCTTGTTTTGCATCGGACAGATATTTGAGAATTTTTCGTTGTAAGGGCTAGATAAAGCCTATTAATTACCTTCAATTGTTGTTGGCAGCGGGAAAATAAGTGCCAAATTATTTACGTTAAATTAATGTGACGGCGATGACGATGACCTATTCGAATATGCAACATTAAATGTTTCAGCAGCATGTTGCTTGTTGGACATTTATACTTTGTTTATCATTTTTTTTTGCCACTCAATCTTACATATTAATACATTTAAGACATTCATTTAATAACAAATTTTGTTAAAAAAATATTTAACAGCCCATTTACACACGCAAGTGCAAGTGCAAGTAACTCAATATATTGAGATTTTTTTTACTAACGCCATCAAGCTTCTGCAAGTTGTAAGCTGTCCACTTGCCAAATATTTTGATTGCCAGTAATTTTTGTTTTTACTGGCATATCGGTAAAATCTTGATATAACTAAAATAAGGAAACCTTTCCCCTACAATAAGAACAACTTCAATAAAAATAACTTGCCTGTTGTTTTTGTACAACTGCTGAAAACTGTCAAAAAGACGCTACTTATACATTTACAGAAGAGAGATGAACAGAGCTCAAGCTGATTTGGTAACTCGTTTTGGCTGCCTTTCATTTCTGCAACACATGTTATTGGTTCGGGGCAAACAGGAACAAAATAACAAGTTAGCCACAAGTCTACTAAAGATATTCATTTCAGCTATTACCCTAATTGGAAAAAGTGAAAGATTTGGAAAATATATTTTGGAAAAAATGTATCATGAAAATTCAAATATGAACTTAATTATTTATTTGCTTTAAGAGCCAATTGAAATGTATTAATTCAGGTCCAAAAATGAACCTTTTCAAAAAATGTTTATTGTATTTTTCAGCTGTCTATATGCCGACGACATTTCGTTGGTGCAAATCAACTCATCAGTAGACTTGAAAAATTCTTAAAAGTTTGTTTGAAACTTAACTACTTATTCCATAATTCCCATGAACAGAATGAGAATCAGAAATGTTCAAACAAACCTTTAACACAGCAAACGAAAAAAGAAACGTTTGCTGTGTTAAAGGTTTGTTTGAACATTTCTGATTCTCATTCTGTTCATGGGAATTATGGAATAAGTAGTTAAGTTTCAAACAAACTTTTAAGAATTTTTCAAGTCTACTGATGAGTTGATTTGCACCAACGAAATGTCGTCGACATATAGGCAGCTGAAAAATACAACAAACATTTTTTGAAAAGGTTCATTTTTGGACCCGAATTAATGTATCATGAAAATAAATTCTTCTTTTGCTTTTGCACTTTTCCAGCGTACAAACAGGCTGACATGAATACCTATAGTATTTTGATGTGATTGGAAAAACTTATTTCCAATCAATGTGCAATTTTTTTTGCACAGTTTTCCGTGTAAGGCAACATGTTGCGCAAACATTATTTAAGATAAAAACTTATAATATAAATGTTTTAGGAACATGAGACAATATCAGTTTATATTTCTTGCTCTTTTTATAGTATCTTATCTATATTATCTTCTATGTGAAATTTTGCTCAAATTTAGAAATTAATGCAACATGTTGCAACAACTTTTAGAAACATGTTTCAAGGCCACAACAAAATTAATAGTTTTTGAAATTTGTGAACAGCCCCTTAATAGCTTTCTGTCTATGCCGCCGACATTTCATTGATGCTAATCAACTCATCAGTGGACTCAAAAAATCTTAAAAGAATGTTTAAAATCCAACTACTGATTCCAAAATTCCCATGAACAAAATGGGAATTAGAAATGTTCAAACAAACCTTTAATACAAAAAACGTTGTAAAAAAAAGAAAGAGTTACAAGACGAAAAAACGTTTTCTGTATTTGAAGGTTTGTTTGAAGATTTCTGATACCCATTTTGTTCATGGGAATTTTGGTATCAGTAGTTGGGGTTCACACATTCTTTTAAGATTTTTCGAGTCTACTGATGAGCTGATTGGCATCAAAGAAATGTCGGCGGCTTATAAACGGCTAAAAAAGACTGAAAACATTAATAACGTCTATATTTAGACCTAAGATGTATTATTACATCTTCAAGCAAATAAAAACTTTAGTTCATTTTCGACTATGATCTAAAAATTTTCATTTTTAGATAATTGTCAATATTTTTTTGGTGTTTTAAGAATTTAGTGTCTAAAGGCCATATTCATAATAGTTATTGTAAGTTTATTAAGCTCTTATTTGACGTATTTCTACGGAATATTTGTCAAATAAACGTGTAATAAACCTTCAATATATTTTATGAATATGGGTCTAATAATATAGAAAAAATCTATTTCTCACCATTTTAATTTTTTTTTGTTGTACATTTTTAAATCATTGTTACAAAAAAATTTGGTTTAAAACAAAAATTTTCAATATTAACATTTTAAAGTTGTAAACCAAAATTAATTTCTATAGTTTTTTTTTATAATTTAATAATTTTGTATTTTTTTTTTTTTTTCGAATGGTTCGCAAGAAGTCTGTCTGTTTCTTCTCAAAGTGGCAAAGACGTTGTTTAAACGTTCTGCTGCCTATTTGCTTGCTTGTTTTGGCTGGCTAAATTAAAGTTGAAAACATTACGCACAAATTTTGATTTCAGGGAAGACGCCACAATTTTAGTACACACTGAACACAAATTAAATGGATTTTGATTCTCTGCCAAAGCATCGCAATTATGCAACTTTTTGATATCGGGACTTTTTAAGCCATGTGTTTGCTTGTAGTGACGTGTTAAATTGCCTTTCGTTTGGAGAAATCTATAGCAGACTTTACAGTGATATACAGTATTATTTTGATCGGTCATACTATCAAAGGGATTTGAAGGTTGGATTGCTTTAATTTTCTTTTTCAAAGTTGATGGTGAACTAAATGATGATGACGATGGTGATAATGCAGGTGTTCTACGTCGAAGTGATGGTATGTGTTTTATGGGCAGGGGTGCTCTGGGTTTGATGGGGATAAGCAGGGAATTATCTAGAAAAAAATTGAATAATAATGAAAAATTTGTTAATGTTAATGTGCATAAAGCTGGCGATAATATTCTTTGGTGAAGACAAACATGATTTTATTTAGTATAATAAATTCTAAAATTCGATAACACACCCAACAACACATCTACAAACATGAAAGAAAGTTTTCCCAAAATATCACAAGAATATTTCGATTTAAAATTACTTGAGTGCTTGGAAAATTATTGGTGAGTTTTTAGACATTGAAATCGTCTACGAAATACATGTCTATGCATACATATCGTCACTTTAAATGCTTATAAACTGAGAAACACCAGATAAAATAATTAACTACAGCTCTGTTTTTTGATGGGAGCAGCAAGAAACTTTGCAAAGTTAACAAGGATCAATTATTTTTGGTTGTTTGCTGACATTTACTTATAGTAAAGAAACTATACTTCAGTCATCAGTTTGATAAATTAAATTAAAAACTATTTATTTAGTTACAGCCGTGTGCATTTAAGGTGCCGATATGTATGTACATCCCACTAAAAGCATAACTTTTTTTTACATAGAAAAATATATAAAACCGTTGAAGCGGAGTCTTAGTATGTTTTAAAATCTATATCTGTGATTTCAAATTCACTTGTAAGGGGTTTCAAATCACATGAGTGATTTCCAAATCACACGTATTTTTTCATATTCAAATATACGATTTAAAAATCATATGTAAGTTTTAATATATTTTACAAATCACATGAGTGATTTCAAAATCACATGTAAGTTTTTATATTCAAATATACGATTTAAAAGTCATATGTAAGTTTTATTATGTTTTATAGATCACATGTAGGATTATGAAATCACATTTAAGGTTTCATAATCAAATATGTGATTTTTAAATCACATTTTATCACATGTAAGGTTTCAGATCACATGAGTGATTTCAAAATCACATGCAAGTTTTTATATTCAAATATACGAATTAAAAATCATATATAAGTTTTATTATGTTTTAGAGATCACATGTGGGATTATGAAATCCCATTTAAGGTTCCATAATCAAATATGTGATTTTTAAATCACATTTTATCACATGTAAGGTTTCAAATCACATGAGTGATTTCATAATCACATGTAAGTTTTCATATTCAGATATAATTTAAAATTTAAAAATCATATGTAAGTATTATTATGTTTTATAGATCACATGTGGGATTATGAAATCACATTTAAGATTTCATAATCAAATATGTGATTTTTAAATCACATTTAAAAAGCATATCACATATTAAAAAATTTAATATGTGATTTAAAAATCATATGTGTGATTTAAAAAACACCTGCTAGTTATCATATTCAAATGTGATTTCAGAAACACATGTGTGAGTCCAAAACCGCAAGTCAGGTTACATATTGAAATATAAGATTTAAAAATCACGCGCAATGCTGAAGGTTGGATGAAGATATGGGCCCATTAAAAGTGCAAATTGTAATTTGGTAATGAGTACACATCAGCTTCTAGTCGCAATTTCCTTTGCCGCGCAATCATCAATTCGTCTTTTTTGTACTTGTCATCTTCATCACATGATGAAAATGCAGAGCAACACTCAATGACATTTTACTTATTTTTTTCACATGCCTTAATTTTCCTGTTTTTTAATGTCGAATTTGTGCGATTGTTCGCTTTCTAAGCTTAAGCCCATAATTTATTTATTAAATTTGTAAAAAAAAAAAATAATTTTAAATTTTAAAACACCACAAACACTAGTTATTTTCGCATTTTCAAAATGTTTGCTTTTTTTATTTTATAAATACTTATTCATAAATGTATTTGCTTTGGTTTGTCAGCTACAGCTGACCAGCTTGAAGCAGGGTTGTATTTACACAAGAATAATTTAGTAGTTTTTTCTCAATCAGGCAAAACTTTAATTTACCGATATGGCATGTCTGTGAAATAAATAGCAGATATTTCATGACGTAAACCCATGCGATGCGTTCGACATAGAGGAATCCAAATTGATTCGAAATCGACATTGAGAAACAGGCAGTAAATGTTTTTCAATAATGCAAATTACCACCGAAGAACTATTTTTATTTGTCAATTTCAACCAGTGCTGCAAAGTTTATTTCTTTAGGTTTCACAACACTGTTTTTCGAATTTATCTATTACAAATTATTAACCCGGCATTGAGCCGGGAAAGTACTTTCATTACATTTTTATATACGCATTATGAATAAAAATTTCAATGAAATCCGTGACTTTCATGAAAATTTCTTGCTCAATTTCAAAGGACGGTGAAAGTTCATTTTGAAAATTCCATCAAAGCGAAGTGGTGCAAGTATTATTATTTTAAAATAGAGTTGCCAAAACTACTGCAAACATAAATTTTTATAGGGCAACATTCGAAAATAATTTTTATTAATTAATTTAATAATTTTCACTATAAATATACTTCCTTTATGTTCTTTGTACATATTTGCTAAAAAAATGTTTTAAATATTTTCTAATGTACAAACTAGTTTAAAATTCGAAATTATTATTCTACTGCAATCCTGAAAATGTGTATGTGCCGTGGAGTAGGCAACCGTGTTTACTACCTTGTCACACTTTACTTTCCGTAAAAGTCAAAACATTACTTTCAGCAAAATTTTGCTGAAAGCTGAGTTGAAAGTTAGAAAATTGTGAGTGTGTTGCTAAAAAAAAGTGTGAGTGTATTGCAACGTGTGAGTGTATTGCAACTTTCAGGCATTTACTTTCCTGTCTAAATGACGGGTAAATGTCGCATATTTTTCGTGGTACCGAAAAATTCTTGAAACGCCTGAGTCTTCGCCAACCGTGATCAGGCTGATTATTGTACTCAAAATATGCATACGAGTATGTATCTAACGGGTGTTTTTTTAAGCTAGATAGAACTTTAAATTGTAAAAAGTAACACAAAAAATTAAATTTTGATGAAACTTTTTTTTTTTATTTGTTTCAGTAGACTCTGACTCACGCTTGAACAACGCTACGAAATTATCCAAATTTACTTTGAAAATCAGTCGTCGATTCGCGCAACTTATTATCGCAAAATTGTGTTCAGCGATGAGGCGCATTTTTGGCTTAACGGGTTTGTTAATAAGCAAAATTGCCGCATATGGAGTGAGACCAATCCACAACAGACCCTACAGACTCCATTACATACAGAAAAGTGCACCGTATGGTGATGTTTGAAAATATGGATGACATTGATCCGGAGGAGATGTGGTTTCAACAGGATGGCGCTACGTGCCATACGGCGAACGCAACCATCGACTTATTGAAATCAAAATTTGGCGATAAGTTGATTTCGAGAAATGGACTTGTCAATTGGCGTCCAAGGTCGTGCGATTTGACACCTCTCGATTATTTCCTGTGGGGCTACGTGAAGTCACTGGTTTATGCTGATAAACCAGCAACAATTGACGCCTTGGAGGCCAGCATTGTTCGTGTTGTTCGTGACATACGGCCAGCAGTGCTCGAAAAAGTGGCCCAAAATTGGACGTCCAGAATGCACTTCGTCAAGAACAGTCGCGGTGCCCATAAAAAAAAAAAATTTTTGATTACAATTTAATTTTTTGTGTTATTTTTTACAATTTCAAGTTCTATCGGGCTTAAAAAAACACCCTTTACATAAAAAAAACGGAATACAGGGTTGTGTAATGCAGATCTTTTACATCTTGCAGATATTTTAAATATTAATAAATTCAAAAGGCGGTAAACAACATGCGTTTACTAAATCTATAAGATGTAAAAGATCTACGATACCATTTTAACCTGAATTTCGTAACATTTAATTCCATATTGGAAACTTGACAATTTTACAGTTGTATTGCAATTTAAAAAGCGTTTGAAATTTTTATTTAACTTAAAACTATTTCAAAAAAAAAAAAAAAGAGTATTATTATGTATTTAAAAAAAGTTTATATTTACATTTAAATTATTTTCATTTTAATTCAATATCCTTGTGGTGAATGTGGAGCGTACATCTGACCAGCAGCCTGCATTTTGCATTTAAATTAGAACAAAAAAAATCATGCACAATCATGACACAATTTTAACCTAGAAAGAAACCAATATTAGTAACATGTTCATTGTAAATAAAAAAACGACAATATAGGTATGTTCATATATATGTATATAATTTGTTTTCAAACACACAAGGGAACGGCACTGTTAAGGAGGGGA
This sequence comes from Sturmia bella, assembly GCA_963662145.1. Taxonomy (NCBI): domain Eukaryota; kingdom Metazoa; phylum Arthropoda; class Insecta; order Diptera; family Tachinidae; genus Sturmia; species Sturmia bella. The sequence continues at coordinate 14,800,053 of OY759172.1, read as the reverse complement.
TTGTTTTCGAGCGAGGCTTGTGCTCTGTTTGATCGAAGGTTTTTTCCATTATGAATTTCATGGGAAAAACAGAGTACAGTATTTATCGGATATAAGAAACTTGAAAAATCCACGAAAAAAGTTTCTTATAAGCGTTTCTTTCTTATATACAATTATTTTATATAAGAAACTTATTTCATATATAAGTAGCTATGGCCATAAGGCATTTGTTTCTTATATGAATATACGAGCTTTTTTACCTTTTTATGTATATACGCAGATGTATGTATGTATGTAAATAGAAAAATAAAACAAATCAAATTTTATTTTATTAACCCCTTTAGTAAATAGATATAAAAAACTAGACAACTTCAATTTGAAAAAAAAAAAATTATATGTAGTAAATACATGTACATACATACATAATTAATTTTGTACTATTTATTTATTTATTTACGAGGCAAGAAACAAAAACTTCTCATGAGCACTAAAAGTAAAAAAACGTTGTTGTTGTTGTAAAACTGTCAAAAAACAGAGTTGTCCACGCAAACTACATAAATTCAGTGTTGCCCTTGAAAGTTTCTTATATAAATTCTTTTTCTATACATTTTGTGGCTTTGGTGTTCAAGAAAAATGTTCTTTTATCACTTTTTTTTCTTATAAGCGTTTTTCTTATATGAAACTTTTTTTTTTTGTTAGAAAAAACACTAAAAAGATATGGCGTTTTTGCAAATGTTTCTTATAAGCGTTTTGTTCTTATATGAGATGTTCTTATATCCGATAAATACTGTATTGAGCCTTTTTCAATTTTTTTTGTCTTTGTAATTTTAAATAAAACACCATACATTTTATAGTTTTGCTATTTGTGTCTTCAAAGAACATTTAAATTTAAATTTTTTATTTCAATATTTTAAGTACTTGTTTTTTTTTTTTTTTAGTTTAGTTTAGCTTAAATGTGGTTTAAGAATTATTTGTAAATATTACATATGTTTGTATGTTTGGGTATTTTAGGTCTTAAGAGATTACATATGTATGTATACTACACAAAATATTTCGAGTCTATAAAAACATACAGATACATAGTATATACATTTATTTGTCATACATACATTATTCATTTTGAGTAGTTTTATAATTAAAATTTTCTGATTTTTCTGGCAAGTAAAATTATTTTTATGAAAATTTTAATTAAAAATAAAATTGTTATATTTACTGCCGGTTTTTCTGAAAATGTAGAAAAATTCTCTGTCCTGAATTTTACTGCCTGTTTTTCCAAATGCAAATAAAGTTTTCAATCGCACACAGGTATTGAAAACAATAACAATTTTGTAATTTTTTTTGTGGTTCTCAAGACATGAACGAGCATGAAAACTGCCGCCGATTTTTCTGAAACTTAAATACATTTTATTTTGTGTATTTGTGCTGGAAAAAAACACAAATTTTCTTATTTTATTATTGTTTTGAATATAAATTCAAGCATGAAAATTTGAGTGTGTTTTCTTTTTTTTTAAAACAAACGTCAGTTAATGTCTGTTACTCTTAAAAATAATTGTTTTCAATAGAATTACGCGAAAGAAAAGTTTATTCGCATTCAGCGGAACAGGCTGGATGTATTCAAAACAATAACAAAATATGAGAATTTGTTTTTGTTTTCAACAGACAGGAAATAAAATTCATTTTTATATTATTTGATCTTTAGATTGTTAAATTAATTATTCAAGCTTTTGATCTTTGGTTTTTTTTTATAAAAAATAATTTTAAACAATTATTTATTTACTTTCAATATTTCGGCAACAATTTGTTGGCATCTTTTTTATACCCTTCACATAAATGTGTAAGGGTATATATAAGTTTGTGATTCCGTTTGTAACGCATTGAAATATCCATCTAAGACCCCATAAAGTATATATATTCTGGATCAGCATCAATAGCGATTACGATTGAGCGATGTCCGTCTGTCCGTCTGTCCGTCTGTCCGTCTGTCCGTCTGTCCGTCTGTCCGTCTGTAGTCGTTGAAATACCGTTTCTGAGAAAACGGTTTGAGATAGAAACCTCATTCTTTCGCTAAAACGTGTGAAACCCCGGTAGTGGGTCTGCTATTGAAATTCAGTAAGATAGGTCCACGTATAGCCGAGATATATTCAAAAAACCGGGTTTTGAGGGATATTTTGTGTAATTTTTGTATTCAGATTTTTGAAAAAAATTTTTTCTTAAAAACTAAACCATATCATTTTTTGTGCTCATTAAATCCTAGAAATGAAGGAATTTTTGAAATCGGCCCATATATATCCGAGATATAGCGTCTCCCGATTTTTAAAGAAATCGGCTTTATTAGCCAAATAAGACAACTTTTGGCACCGAAGATCAATCAAGATGGTATATATAGGCTATTTAGAGGCAAAAGTGGAAAATTTTTCCACATCGGCCCATATTCACTCGAGATATAGCGCCTCCCGTTTTCTCAAGAAGTTGGCTCTAAAAGCCAAATAAAACAACTTTTGGTATCAAAAATCGATTAGAATGGAACATATAAGGTGTTTAAAAACAAAATTGGAAAATTTTTGAAATCGGTCCATATATATCTGAGATATAGCGACTCCAGATTTTTCAAGAAATCCGCTCTTTAAGCCAAATAAAGCAATTTTTGGCACTAAAAATCAATCAGAATGGTACATATAGACTATTTAGAGGCAAACGTGGAAAATTTTGGACATCGGCCCATATACACTCGAGATATAGCGCCTCAAGTTTTCTCAAGAAGTCGGCTCTAAAAGCCAAATAAAACAACTTTTGGTACCAAAAATCGATCAGAATGGTACATATAAGGTGTTTAAAAGCAAAATTTGAAAATGTCTGCAATCGGTCTATATATACCTGAGATATAGCGTCTCCCGATTTTTCAAGAAATCGGCTCTATAAGCTAAATAAAACAACTTTTGGCACCAAAAATCAATCAGAATGATACATATAGGTTAGTCAGAAGCAAAACTGGAAATCTTTTTGTCATCGGCCCATATATGTTCGAGAAATAGCGCCTACCGATATCTCAAGAAGTCGGGCCTGGAAGCTAAACGAAACAGTTTTTTGCACTAAAAATTTGTCGGAATGGTACATACAGGCTGTTTAGGGGCAAAATTAGAAAATTTTTGGACATCGGCCCATATGCACCCAACTCTTGGTACCAAAAATCAATCATAATGGTACATACATATGTATATAATATTATATACATATGTATATAATATTTGCGATCATGTATGAATGTATGTATGTATGTATGTATGTATGTATGTATGTATGTATGTATGTATGTATGTATGTATGTATGTATGTATGTATGTATGTATGTATGTATGTATGTATGTATGTATGTATGTATGTATGTATGTATGTATGTATGTATGTATATATGAATATATGAATGTATGTATGTATGTATGTATGTATGTATGTATGTATGTATGTATGTATGTATGTATGTAGATACGTTTGTATGTATGTAGGTATGTATGTATCTACATATGTATGTATGCATGCAAGTATGTTAGCATAAACAATTTTTTTGCTTTGGTGTAAAAATGTGTATGTATGTACATACATATGTATACACGAGCTTGAAAATGAAAGTGATATAAAGAATTGTTGAAAAAAGGGTACGCAATGAAATTCTTTTGAACAATTGCGTCTTCAAATTCATTCACACAAAAAATCATTTTGGGTTTCCCTACGTACTTACATATGTACATACACACACACATGTGTATGATGATACGCAATAGATCATCAACAACGTGCACAAGAAAAAAATAATTTTGTAAAAGCAAGCAATGTAAATATGTATGTATGTATATATGTATGTATATAATCATTGTTTTATGGAACACACTGAAAATATTCAATAACAAAAAATTTATTTTAGAGTTTTCTATTATAGGTATGTACATACATACATACGTATGCATGTACCCACATACGTAAGTAAATTGAAAAGCAAATCACACTTAATGGCAATGTTTAACATTATAATTCAAAAATAATGCAATTATATGCAATTTTTTGTTAAATAAATTTTACTATAAAGTTAACTGATAAATAATTAAGAAATACATTTTGCTTTTCTTTATTTCATTGATATTAAAAAGAATTGGTGTCACCTAGTGGTTGAACTTGAGCATATTAAGAATTATTTTAATAAAAGTTTTGCAGCCTGTGTTAAATCCCGGTAGTGGATCTGATATTGAAATTCAGAAAAAATCGGTCCATTTAAAAGCCAAATAAAACAACTTATCGCACCAAAAACCAATCAGAATGTATGTACCATTGTGAAGGGTATTTAAGATTCGGCCCAGCCGAATATAGCACTCTTACTTGTTTTTATTATTTTTCTGAAGATGCCAACAAATTGGAAACTAATTATTTTCCTGAATATGCCTACAAATTGTTGGCAAAATATTGAAAATAAATAAATAATTGTTTAAAATTATTTTTTATAAAAAAAAGGAAATAAAATTTATAATTTAACAAAACCGGCGGCTCTTAATATGGAAATTTACCCCCAAATTCAATTGCACTGAACTTTTTTCAAGTCTTAAATTCTTTCAATAGAGAAAACGAAAGAAGATTTTGATTGCTATAGGCATAGATATCGTCACCTTACAAGTGCAGGGATGTAACCGCATTTTTATATTTTTTCATAGAAGCCATATTGATTGTTGGCCCATGTATTATTCAGTTTTAAAGTGGTTTTAGTTTTGAAAATGTATAATATAAAAGAAACGTTATATTTATCGTATGTTTTAAAAATTTTACATGAACAAGTTGTTCGATAGAATAAATCAACGACTTCGAGTGCCAGGCCCGCGATGTCACTCGACATCGTTCGCTTGCACAAAAACACTGAAAGCAACAACAAAGTTTTGAAACTAAGCGTGGGAGCGATGTCGAGTGACATTGTGGGTTGGACAGTCAGTTTCAAATCTTCATAATAGAATATGAAGTGAGTGTTTCAAATGGAAGGTTTTACGAATCTACTGGCGAGTTGAGTCGCATTAACGAAATAGACTGCTGACAGAAAATAATCAGAGAGTTCTTTTAGTTCTAAACTTCCACAACTACAAAAAAGTTTCATTTTCGTGTCTTTAGTTTTTGTGCAATTGTTTTGTTTTAGGCCACTTGGCATGAGATGAATTATTGTTGCACATGAAATATTGTTTTGAGCCTGAGTGATTAATTTTTGGCAAATTTCTTTTTATAAATTCAAAACAATTAAGAAAATTCGAGGGGTAAATTTGTAGTTATGACTTTGAATACGTAAATTTCTTAAAAACTAAAAAGTTTTATAATACTTTTCTTAAAGTTAGAATTTGTCTTAAAAAAAAAACTGTAAATAAGAGATCAATATTTTAAGCTTTTCATAACTTAACGTAATATATACAGAAGTAATTAATTTTATATAAATTATATAAATAAAAATGATTATTTTGTTATATATATATTTTCCAAAACTTGAATAATGAGAAAAACAAAATTTTTTTTAGAAAAAAAAAAAAAAAATATCTATACAACAAGTTGGAGTTGGGCAGAAGGAAAGAGTTAATATATTTCTGTCCCGAAGCAGAACACTTTTATTTCCAAAAACTAAATGCTGGTTTTTAAAAGTACGGTCACACGCGCATACATTAGGCTACAAAAAACGTGACCACTATTATATTGTTGATCAAGTGCTTGGTAAAGTACTGGAATACAATTAACTAAAAATGTGTATATATGTATATGTCAGAAAAACAAGAAGACGTAGACACTCTACATATATGTATTTTACACAAGTATTTTTTAAGGTTATGTTTGCCCAACGAGCAAGTACAAAATTTACAGCAAACAATGTTTTCATATCACAAAAACATCTAGAGCATATACAAATTTGCTCTAAATGTTGTATTTACTGCTCGAGCCAACCTAACCTCAAAATTAGTTTTAGAAAAATTTAATATTTTCACGTTTGTTTGCTATTTTTCTGCTCATTGTTGTATCCAAACCAATACATAGGCATTTGTAGTTGTTGATACCTATGCATTTGACCAAAATAAAGGTAAACAAAAAAGTAGTGGTCACGTTTCGTTGGGTAAAAATGAACAAATATTTCTTTATACGTGACCGCTCCGGTTTCATTTCAAATATTTCTTTGCGTCAAGTTACAGTGAAAGCTTCAATTTATTTTTGAAAGAAATATTTGTTAACATTTTACCCAATTTTCCTTTTACGCATATTTCACACGTACATACTCGTAAATATACCATGAATAAACCACGGAAAAAATTATATTTTATAACGCCTGCGTACGATATACATATGTACATAGTTTGATTTAATAACAAAATAAAGAATAAAAAAAATTGCTTGACAAAATCTTTACACATTTGAAGAGTCTGTGATTGAGTATTGAGCACGGCAACAATGTTTTTTTTTTTTCAATTTCATTGCTATAAAAACAAAAAATCGGGGTGGACCCGGTTTCTCAAATCTTACAATAAAATAATAAATATTTTAAAAATAAAATAATAAATAAAATAAAAATAAAATAATAAAATAAAATAATAAAAATTACGTAATTTATTGGTAATACATATTTGTGTGCTTTGAAATAGGACGACCCTGCTATACAAAATTCAATTTCATGCATATTTTCTAAAAATAAAAAAAATAAACTTCAGTTTTGAGTACAAAATATTAAATAGTTTTAAAAGAACTTATAGAATATTCTTAAATTAATGTATACAAATTAATGGAAAAAATTAATTACTAAAAAGGACAAAATAATACATATAAAATGGGCTGCAGGCCTATGATGCCATTGCCACTCATTATTATTAGCTAATAATTTTAATTATAAGTTCAATAAAAAAAAATAAAAAAATACACATAAAAAATATGAAAATGTCATTGATGCGTTTGATGTCATTTTCCATATTGAATTCAAAATCATGCGCGTTGTCGAATAAAAAACACTCATTCATAAATTGGTGTTCAAAAATTTATTCGCCCCGACTACCGTTGGTGTTTCAATTGGCGTTTCTATGTCTATGTACTTTTAAAAGAAAAATTAAGTAATCAATCATACAAGTAGAATGACAAAATACGGTGGGCAAATTGTTGCAGTCGTGATCGAACGCAATCCGTTGCTTGTGCTGTATGTTTTTTCATTACTTTGCTTTTATTTTACATTATTCGACAGCTCGTTCGATATGGAATGCAACGATTTGGGAACAGACTTTGCCATCTCTGGGCCAGGAAATTGAGAACGTCCTGCCTTTATGTCTTTTAATTGATTTGTGAATACACCTTTCTTAAAAAAAACAAAATTACTTTGTTTTAATTTATTTTAAAAAAGCATGTCTGGAAATTAAGCAAGACAACAACAAGAATAGCGCCGATTATTTATTTATGAATAAAGTAACATCTTTTTACGTTGTTGTTTTATGTGACCGGATTTGGTGTAGCAAAATGTTATGGCAACTTTTCCACGTTTTGTTAAGTAACGGTCATATATTAACAATTATTTGCTCATTTTCTTTTACGCAAAAAACGTGACCACTACTTTCTGGTTGGCCTTGACCTTATGCCAATTCATGTATATAAAAATAAACAAATTCATATGTATTCACATGGTTACAACAACAAACAACAACAAAACAAGAAAAAACCAGAAAATAATGTAAAAAAACATAAAATTTCCCAACACTGTATTTTGAGGTTATGTTTGCCTAACAAGTAAATACACCATTTGAAGCTAATTTAGATATACTGTGGCAAATTTCAAAGCAAATTATATAAATGTTCGTTATAAATTTTTGTATTTTTGTTTGTTGGGAAAACATAACCTCAAAATATACTCCCGTCCAAGTTAATGTTTTTAGGTTGTTTTTCATAGTTTTTCTTTTCATTGATGTTTGTTGATGCATCCAGATGCATGAATAATAATTTTGAGTTGTTAACAAAAGTCATCAAGAGAGTAGTGGTCACGTTGTTTGTGTTTGCCAAATATATTGCCAGAAAAGTCGCTGGGCCTGACGAAAAGTTTGAAATCGTTGTTATTACTGATAAAATAAAAAGCAAAACACAAAAATTAATAGGAAATCAAGTAGATGTTGGTGAAAGAATATAAACATATATTGCAATAAATAGAAAAATACAGTGGTAGAGTGGAAAGTTGATCAATAACATTAAATATAGACGACAATCAGTAATGAAGAGATCAGGTGGTAGGACGGCTCAGCACTGCTTAAAAACAGTATTTAATAATTTATGACCAGGATTCGAAGCAAATTTGGCTGCTAATAAGCGACGTGGTGATCTTCAACTTCACTTTTCTTGTCTTCTGTAAAAATGTTGATCACTCCAATGTGATCATAAAAAAAATCTTTTTCAATTTTTAGGAAGTAAAAATCGAACTAGAAAGCCCCATAAAATTATTAGCAATTAGAAAAGTTTTGTTATTGAAAAAATGTGCTGCCAGAAATATTTCTGAATATTCCATTCGAGAAAAATTATTTCTAATAATTGTGCGCTTTTTGGTATTTTTCTTTTTACAGCCTTTAGCAGGAAAAGTATTCTGAGTAGTCTATGTCATTTGTTGTTTGAATTTGTCAAAAATAACTATGAAATACCCAGAGTCTTAATGACACTGAGGTCAAGCATATTTAAATAAAATATTCGCTTTTTTACAAATAACTATTAATAATAATAAATAAAGTTAAGGGAAAAAACTTTGTGCTATGTTTCTGGCAACATGTTCTTTACAACAGCAAGACTTTTCTGGCAACATTTTGTCCAACTGTCTGTGTCATTTGTTCTTTGAATTCTTCAAAAATAGCTATGAAATACTCAGTCTTCATACTGACATATACATATAAGGAAAATATTCGATTTTTTTCAAATAAATAGTAATATAAAAAAATAAAAAAAAACCGTGTGAAATGTTTCTGGCAACATGTTCTTTCCAACAGCAAATCTTTTCTGGCAACATTTTGTCGAACAGCGAAATAGTCCCTCTTATTGTCCACCATATGCACAAATTTTGCGCTTGCTGCTTATGAAATATAATTATTATCCAATGCTCAAGGCAACTTATATGATCTAAAAGAACCATTAGATTTGATGAGACTAGAAATGATTAGACAAGCGCTAAATTTTTCAAAACAAACTCATTTGACAACGATTAAGAATGTTAAAAATAGTGGCACAAACAACTACTTTCATTTCATGTGCAAATAACAGAGGACCAGCTGCCTGTTTTTTTTTTTTTCTAAATGCAAACGAACTTTTCATTCGCATATTTCCATTGAAAACAATAAAAAAATTTAATTTTTATTGTTATTTTCAATACAACAAAGCGAAAGAAAACTTCGTTCGCAGGCAGCTGGTCGGTCCTCTATTATTTGCACATAAAACGAAAATAATTGTTTGTGCCACTATTTTTAACATTCGCAAACTAAATGTTAAAAAAAAAATGTTGCCTGTTGGAGGCAACATGTTCCTAAACATTTGCTTATAAATAAGTTGACAAGATGCTGGATCCACAATAAGTGTTAACTGTTAAAAATATTTACATACGTATTTTTTACCATTAAACTAAACAAAAAAATAAAATATTAATAAAACAAACAAAACATAAAATAGTAATGATAATAAAATTTTAAATTTCTTTTGTACATTTTGAATCAGACTCTTTTAGAAAAAATAAACTAAAGGTCGTCATATGATTTTAAAGCGCGGTAGGCTACAAAAATTCTAAATTCACTATTTGATTGATTTAGATTACACTTGCTTGCAAAATTTTCCAATATTATATTCGAAACTCATAGTTCTGCAACTCCAAATCGTTTGGCATATAAAATTTATTAACAATATTATTCACTATTTTGCTAAGAATAATATTTGATAATCAGCCCAATCATGAATGATAATTCCGTGAGAATTTTTTCTCTTTTCCCATTCCTCTTATTACGTTGATAAATTCCTTAGGAATTTTTTTTTTTAACCTTTGCCCTGTTTTAGCCACATTGAAGGGGGAAAATAGTCGGCGGAGGCAAAAATAGGTATTTTAAAAACATGGTTTTTGTTTATTCCTATAAAAGATTTCGATATTACCAACTTTTATTTTTTTGTTTCTCAGGTAATTGATGATTGGAGTAATTTTTTCTCAAGAAACGTATTTTCCTTAGGAATAAAATTCCTTGAGAATATTCATGATTGGGCTGAATATTGAAAAATTAAATAATATTGTTAATAAATTTTATATATATATAAAAATACGGCCTGAAGCTGCAGAAATTAGTTTTTCAAAAATCAAGTAAATCAAATAAAAATTATGTATTTGAAAAGAACATGTGAAAATAACCTCGTACTAAAAGACTACTGGCCTTTCGATGCTCTCCCTAAGATTTGGCCGTCTTTCAGTCAGTCCAACTAAAATTACTAGTATAAATATTTCCAACCTGTGGCATGAAAGTATAAACAATTTAGAGGCAAGTGAGTGGAATATACGATTTGGAAAATTTCATATTTCATTTTACAAAAAATGCAGCTTAAGCCCTTTAAGAATTCATATGACGTTATACTCTTATGGCCTTTTCAGTGCTGGTTTCTAAAGTTGCTAAAGCTTGAGCAGGGCCTCAGCAGGCATTTATAAGGTTAAATTATTTGCTGAGGCTGTAATATTGAGAGCATGTTTCTGCGATATATGTTTGCGCAAATCCGATTTGTATTTGCACTTGTGCGGGCAGTAGGGACACGAGAGACCCGGTGCCACACCGCATTCATAGCTCTTGTGGCGTTTGAGGGAGCCTTTAATTTTATACGATTTACCGCACACATTGCAGACATACTGCAGGCCCGCTGCGGCAATGTCGGCCGGCTTGAAGCCGCCAGCTTTAATACGTTTGGGCGGCGTGAGGAATTTTTCGTTGTCACTGCTTTCGGAAGGGTCTTGTGTGGAGGTTGGTGCTGACTGTATCAGACTTGTGCTGTGTATTGTGGACACTAAAGGTTTCATGTCGCCCAAATCGTCCAGCTCATCAGCTTCTGAAGCAGAGGTTGTTACAGATTCTGCCAGCAATTGATCTTGTTGCTGTTGTTGAACTGGCGGCTGATGTGGCACATGATGCTCTTGTGGTGGCTGGTGCTGCTGTTGCAGATCCTTTGTTGGCTCGCTGACGATTATGGTGGCCTGGGTGGCAGCACTAGTGGTTGTGGGTGTTGTACTAATGGTCACCGTTTGATGCTGCTGCTGCTGCTGTTGTTGTTGTTGGTGTTGCTGCTGCTGCTCGTATTGCACTACATTTCGCAGCAGCACTTTATCTTCAAATCTTGAAGTATCAATTTTTATATATTCTGGCTGGATTTGAGTAACAGCAGTTGTTTGATTGTTGCCGCCCGCTGCCGTCTGTGGCATATGCTGCTGCTGGTGGTGCTGGTGCTGTTGCTGCTGCTGCTGCAGCACATTCGTTGTGGTTGCCTCCAAGCATTCTTGCAATGTTATATGCTGAACTTGTTGATGCTGGTTGTGAGCCGAGTGTTGGACTTCCGGCAGATTGGTTTCGCCTGCAGCAATACGTGTTGCAGCCGGATGTTGTTGATTGTTGGCAGATTGCTTTACGATCTGTATTGTGGCCTGTGTATTGGCCAATTTTGTATAGGCCGCTGTGAGAGCTGTCGAGGTTTGTACATTTCTTAGAATTTGTGTATGATCTGTGGTGGTGGTTCCCTTGGGCAACGTGTAATGAATGGTACTGCCCGGCATGCCCACCGTATCTGAAGGTATTTCCACTACAACTGTAGCCGAAGCGATCATAGCTGAGGGATCGTTGCCAGTGGTGACATGTTGTTGTGTTGATTGTTGCTGCTGCTGGGGATGCTGATGATGATGATGATGATGTATTGTGGCATGCGGCTGCTGCTGCTGCTGCGTTTGCTGTACCTGCTGATGATGGTGTTGATGAGCGTGGCCACTTAAGGCATTTGTTACCGCTGCAGTGCCACTGTTGGTTTGGCTGTTTGCTAAAGTGTATGGCATTGTTTCTACAATCGTCCAATAACTTTCAGTTGAAGAAGAACCTGTAAAGATGTTTAAAAAAAAAAAAATATTTTTCAAAACTTTCATTTCAATTCTGACCTTTTTTCACATCCAACATTTTGCTGCTAAAGCTTTCTCTATATTTTTACTACGCCACTTTGTTTTGTGTGGCGACTTGATGGGCAAACAAACCATCAAGTAAAATATCAAAATGTCCGCAGACATTGTTTTGCAATGGAATTTTAATGCTAAACGACTTAATCGCATTTATTGTGCTTCTCAAAATGCTCGAGCGTTTGGCACAGACTAAAAGATCTTTCGAGTATTTTTCTTTTCTTTAGTCTATTATAAGCACTCGAAGATTTTGCATATCGTTTTACAATAAAAATATCAACAAATTCCATGTTCCATGGCGCAAAGATTTTAAAAAGTCTTTCATAAAATGTATCCTTCAAAACTTCTCAAAAAAAAAAAAAGAGGACAACAAAAGCTGAGATCTTATCATACAGAGTCTATAGATTGTTAAATTTTTCTGGAGTGGCAGAAAAGTTTGCAGGGTTTCCATTTCAAGCATACCACTCAGTCATCCGAGAACTAATGTTTCACTTTGCATTTAAGGGTCCTGTTTTATTTTGCAACCCATTTTAGTTTCATTTTAGTGGTTTTTTAAATCTTTATTTAAAAAATATTTTCGACTTACAAAAGCTTTACATATTTTTGTCTATAATTAACACTAATTTAGTGTTTATTTCTAAACAGATAGATGGAGCGAGAGAGAGAGAGAGAGAGAGAGAGAGTTGAAAGTACATTTAGTAAACATGCAAACAAAGGATTTTCTAAGAATATAATATATTCAAACAAATGAGTTTATTGTTTGTTTTAAAGCTATACGATTTAAATACACAAAATATTTTAATATTTTAAATAGATACATAAGTAAATAATTCTTTTCCTGTGTAGAATTCTATAAAAACTGTATTGATTACTTTAATTTTCTCTTTAAATTCAATTTGATTTTATTTTAAATTTAAAATTGATTTTACTTTTGCATAAAACAATTATCGGATAATTTCGAGTTTCTTTTCTGGTAATTTAAAATGAGCAACTTTATTTTCTAAAGCAGAGTAATTGTTACTTTTACTAATCACCGAAAGCTTAATTACAATATTACTTTTTTTTTTTATAAAAAACGTATTAAGAGTTTCAAAATATTGCAGTAATTCAATTATTTAACAAATAAGTCATGGCCTTTCTTTACAGTCCAAGCTAAATTAGTGTAGTTTTTCATACAAGAGGTGTGACTTAGACAGCATAAATACGCTTGATGTTGGACTGTTGGAATAACATGACAATAATTTAAAACGAAAAATTTTATTTTCTGTAGCAAAGTAATCTTTGAAGCTTTTTGTGTGGAAAAGTTAAGTACTTTTCCACACAAAAAGCTATCGATGACTTAATTTTTTTTATAGAAGAGTTATCGATAACTTAACTTTTTCATAGACGAGTTATCGATAAAGTTAGTTTTTCATACAAAAGTTATCGATAATATACCTTTTCCACGCAAAAGCTATTGATAACATGACTTTGCCCTATAATAGTTATTGTAACCGCCACTCTTGCTGGACACCAAGAAATGCAGCTCTGGCTGTTATCGAAAAGCTTGATTTATTATACACATAAATGAATTTTATTATACAGAAAAAAGTGATGTCAGAATCCACGTGTGATTGTCGAGGAGACGACATGTAAAAGAAATTATTTTGAAGATAAGAAAAACTGATGGTCCTGAAACCAAAAAGAATTAAAACACTAGGTTATTTGAATTAATTAATAAAAAATTGAATTTGACTAAACCTGTGTTGTTATTCAAAGGGCCATCGTGGACTACTACCGTCAACAGTTATCGATAACTTAACTTTTTCATAAAACACTTATCAATAACTTGGCTTCGACAAGGAATAGTAATCGATAACTTAACTTTTTCATACAAAAATGATCGATAACTTAAGTTTTCTACACAAAATGTATCGATAACTTAGCTTTTTCATAGAAGAATTATAAATAACTTGGCTTTGCCAAAGAAAAGTTATCGATAACTTAAGTTTTTCATATAATAGTTATCGATAACTTAACTTTTTCACACAAAAGTTACCGATAACTAGGCTTTTGCATAGAAGAATTATCGATAATCTAACTTTTTCATAGTAAAGTCACCGATAACTTAGTTTTGCCATAGAATAGTTTTAGATGGATTAACTTTTTCATAAGAGTTAACGATAACTCAGCTTTGCCATAGAAAAGTTTGCGATAACTTAACTTTATCATATAAAGTTGTTAGATTTATTTGACCTTATGAATTTAAAATGTCTGCTTTTCTTTGTTTATAGGCTCTAGGTCGGAGTTGTATCATAGAAGAGTTAGCAATAATTTAGCTTTGCCACAGAAAAGTTAAGTCGACAACTTAAATTTTTCCTAGAAAATTTATTGATAACTTAACTTTTCCGCACAAAAGTTATCACTAATTAAATTTTCGCATTTTAATCGTGATTTTGTTTTTCTGTAAAAAAAAAAGTTATCGATAATTTTATCGTCGATACAATGGCAACGTTAAGTTTGCTTTAGCGATAATTTCGTTTTCTACAAAAACATGTTCTAGAGAAAATTTGGGAGAAAAAATTTATCGATAAGTTTACTTTGTTGTAGAAAAATGAGCGATAACTTTATTTTGCCATAAATACATATGTTATATAAAATGTATGCTTTCAATGTAACACCGAGCCAGCGATAACTTTATTGTTCTAACTATAGAGTATGTATTACACAAGTCGATGATCAGTGGTTTCTTGTGGTGTTATGGAAAAGAAAAAAAACCTAAACTACGTATCAAAACTATTTAAAAGAAACTGATTTCAGGTCGGTGCCGGGAACTGATTAATTTGAATTTTTTTTTTGTTTTTTTTAAATTTTGTTTTAGTTGTTTAGTAACGAACTACTGAAGAGAAGAAGTCAATGAAAATAAAAAAAAAATTCTTATAAATTTAAAATATTTACAGATTATTTTGTCTTTTTATAAAAAAAATAAATTTTGAAAAAAGAGTAATGAAAACAACAAATACACAACGAAAAAATACTTTTAAAAAGCTACAGGAAAGAAATGGCAAATTTACAACTACACATTTTTTATTTAAAAAAAATATATAATAATGATATTTTTTATATTCTTATTATTATAATTATTATAATAACAATTATTATGCTTTTTAATATATTTCTCATCTTATTAATATTGTTTATATTATATGTGTGTGTGTGTGTTTTTTTTTTCTACGAAAAAAAAATCTTGTGTGATTTTTGAATTGAGGTATTTTGATTTATTGCAACGTAAATTTAATTTTAGCCTTCAAACAATTTTCTGCAAGTTTTTCAAATATTCGATTGACTGCAAGAATTATTTTTCAAAACATTCATTTGTTGCAATCAATTTAAATTTGTATATTTAATTTATTAATTTAATTTTGTAATAAAATTGATGCATTAAAATTTGTATGTAACGAAGCCATGAATTTAAAGTTTTTCAGTTGCAACTACTGATGTGGCAAGATTTTGTCAAATATTTTTACGTAACTTTTGTTTAATAGTATTGTTTTAAATTAATTTCATTAATTTAGTAGATAGGAATGTCTTCTTTTTCTTTTTGCATGATAAACGCTTAGCAAAATTAATTAAGATCAGGGATGTTTTGTTAAACAAAAAACATATTATTTATAATTTTTTTGTAAAGTGTATTTTGTCTTTTATTTTCAATAGTAGTTTTTTTGTATTATATAATTTATTTTAAATGAAAGAGCCAAGTCAATCAAAGAGAGTATTTAATTAAGTTATTGGCCAAAGACGACAGACACAACACTTTCATGGGACATACAAATTCAAAAAAAAAAAAAAATAAAAAAAATAATAATAATAATAAATTGAGTTTTATAAAAAAATGAACATAACCCTATAAATTGTATAATATTGAAATTTCATGCAAACTTTATTTATTTATTGCATAAATAGTTATTTGCCTCCTGGCTCAGCCACAGCAGACACCTTTGAATAAAAAGAAAGAAAGAAGCTAAGTGTAACGTCATCCTGGATCTACAGTGAAATTCATGAACTAATACAAGCTGTAGAGATGCACCCATGTGTTTGGGAATACTCTTCCCCGGACCACAAGGATCGGTATTAACGGAAAAGCGCAGGGCGAGGCATCCGAAAAATTTGTCCGTATGCCATACGGTGGAAGACGGTACAGCCACATGGGCCAAGGTAAAAACTGCATTTCAAAATGTAAAAATAAAAAATAAAAACAAAGTCTGGCCAGCGGCCTGAAAACGGCCAGCTCGCACATCCTTATAATAATAGCCAAAGCAATTTTTAAGGAACAAGCCATACTTTTAACTTTTAGCTCCTTTTTTATTTTTTGCAAAACAAAGTTTGTCATCAGCTACAACAGCTGTTTCTCAGAGTGGCCGTATAATAAAACAATCGTGTGTCTGTAATGCGGCAAATTATTCGTGCTAAATTATTTCAGTAAAATGTGACAATCATGTGATTGCAGAGAATTTGATTGGGACAAATTTTTTATTAAACTTCAATTTAGCGCAATAAAAAGGGAGTGCCACATAATGCCCAAAATCAAAATCGCTAAACACAAAATCCCCACATTTTTTTAGAGATAGTGCTAGAAAATCCCCAAATTTTCACAATATTACCGATCATATCAACAAAAGTAAAAATTTTTTTTTGTTCTTTATTGTTATATATTTTAGTTTAGTACTATTCCTGACATTGACACCTATTAAATATTTGTGAATTTATCATACAATTTGTTTTGAATTTTAATTTCAGAAATAATGTCAAACACAAAATCCTCATATTCCGGGTTTGGGGATTTTGATTTTTTGATTTTGGGGATTATGTGGTACACCCCAATAAAAATGGTGAAAATGTGGTGCATTACGGCAATCGTGTGACGCCACCTTTATTTACGGCTCCTTTCATAATGTACGATTAGATATTGACGGCAACTTTGGCATACAAAAGTTGTCGTTAAAGTAAACGTTAAGTCCCATTAGTGTATTTTTTTTTTATTAAAAACGAAAACAAATTTTCATATTATGTTATTGTTTTGCATATAAATTCAAGAATGAGAATTTGTGCAGGTTTTAGAAAAACCGGCAGTAAACGATTTTTTTTCTTGCTTTTTTCCTTAATGGAAAAGTGGAAAAGAGAAACATTTTCTTTTTTATATAACAAATATTTTCCATGGGTTTGTAGTCAAAAAAATTAAAATTATCTTTTTTTCCACTTTGCCAAGCAACGAAAAAAAAAAAACTGAAATGAAATGAATAATAAATATTCCAAGTTGAGATTTTTAACGCTTTAAGCGATTTCTTTAAGCAATATTTTTATTTCATAAGAGAATATTTAATATTAAAAAAAAGAAGTATTTGGCAATTTAATTAATTAACTTAATGTCATTTGATCTTCGAAGCAAAATTTATTTATCTGCGTAAGAATGTGGAAGTTTTTCTTAAAAAAATATATAAACATCTGCCTTCGTTAATTATGTCAAAGGCGAAAACTCTTCTACAGCGATTGGAGGCAGTTCACAGAAAGTATGAAAACCTAATCGCAAAACTAACGTAACCAACAGAAAGCCAATGTCGCAGGAACACAATTTTTAAGTATTCGCTTTTGTCTTTGCAATATTTTTTTTTTAAAGAAAATTTGACTTTAATTTGCAAATGCTTTCATGCAATACCGAAGCTGTTCAAAATTTTTAGTTTTTCATAAAAAGGAACATAAATATTGTTTCGTTTATTTGTGTGGAAAACAAAGAGAAATTCTGCATAACCAAACGGTTTTCGTAAAACCTACACAAATTTCCATACCTGAATTTATATGCAAAACAATAATAATAAATGAAAATTTGTTTTTATTTTCAAAACACAACACCAGGAAACAAAATTTATATATGTACGTTTCGGAAAAAATGCGAGAAAGAAATTTTGTGTACATTAAAAAATGAACCGGCAGGCAGTAAATGAGTTTAGGCCAACGAACCAGCAAATTCGATAACTGGCAGTTTAGATTTCAGCTTTGGCAAAAACAAAATTTCCAAAAGAATAGCAAATAAATAGGTATGTAAATAAAAATGCTTCCAAAACATTAATTTGCAATTAGAACGACTCGTTGGAAAATTTTCTTCTAGAAACAGCCAAAATTAGACAAAATTTCGACTACAACCAACACAACAAACCGGGCGAGACAACTAACTTTTATAATATTTAAACCCCTTTAAAATACATACATACATATCTATTGAAAAAACAAAAAGTAGAATAATTTAAATTAAAGCTAAACTAAAATGAAAAACCTTTAAAATAAATAAAAGAAATAGTAGAAAAGAATTGTCGTACTCTCTAGCCAAAAGTATTTGGTTTGATATGGTATTTCTTTAATATTTACTCTCATTCCTTTACGCTCTTTTTATCTAATTTTATCTTACTCTCCATCCTCATCATAGTCATCATCATCTTCTTCACTTTCTTGTAGAACAGGAACTGCGGTTATGATTAGATCACGACTGCCAAATTTAAGACCCATCGATTGCATCGTGGTGGCAGCCACCGAAGCGGCGCCATTATTGTTGTTATTGTTATTATTATTATTATTG
This sequence comes from Sturmia bella, assembly GCA_963662145.1. NCBI lineage: Eukaryota > Metazoa > Arthropoda > Insecta > Diptera > Tachinidae > Sturmia > Sturmia bella. Next base: position 14,781,283 of record OY759172.1, on the reverse strand, counting down.
CTATTACCAGCGCCAACGCCAACGCCAACGGCTAAATTCACTTTACTCTCATCCAGGTCACCACCAATCGAAACACTGCCACTGCCAATGCCCATGGAAACGGCTGGTATCAGAAAGTCGTCATGCGGCCACTCATTATCGCCATCGGCCTCGGCCTCGAAACTTCCCTCCTCTTCGGTGCGTATGACATAAAGATTTTCATCATCATCCCGATATTGTTCGTACAGTTCGCAGTGCTTGCGCTTGGCATGGCGCAACACGTGATCTTTGCGTCGCGAACGATACTCGCATGAAATGCATTTGTATTTCTTCTCTTTGAGACAGTATTTCTTGACGTGCTCCTGCAGCTTTTGCATCGACTTGTAAAAACGTTTGCAGTGTTTACACTGCATGTAATCGTCGCGTTCTAAAATCGCACCTCTGCCCGCCAAAGCATTTATAAGCAGTGACTGTGTAGGGTTGCTGCTGGTGCCACTTTGGGCTTGGTGCGCAGCAGACACAGAGGCGTGGTTATGGTTGTTGCTGTGGTTTTTGGCAGCGGTTGTTAGTGTTGTGTTGTTGTTGTTCAGAAAACCATACGTTTGCATGAGATCATTCTTGGAATTATTTGCTGATGGTTCGATGCTGTTGTTCGTGTCAACGCCCAAGAGGCTGCCCAAAATGGGATAAATGTCTGCCAATTTGTTGTTGTTGTTGTTGTTTTATATATATGTATGTATATAAATTTTGTTGTTTTTTTTGTTTTTGTTTTTTGGGACAATTTTCATGTTAAAGCGTATTTTTGTTGCCATGTGATGATAAATAACGATTTTTAGCGGGTGGGGAAAAAAAAAGAAAATAAAAACAAACAATAAAATTAATTAAAATAAAAAAAGATTAAACGAATAAATAAGTTTTTTTTTTTAAGAATTTAAAAAGAGTTCAAAAACAAGAAAATATTTTAATTTTTTTTTTTTTTTTTGTTAAATATTGAAGAAGAAAAATGCCGAGCAAGTGAAGACATTTTTCGTATATAAACAAGTTGAATGTACTGATAACTAATGAAATGCAGCAGGGCTTTGTTCATTTAATCAGTAAATTGATTAATTGGTTTAATGAAATTGGCTAAACTTTAGAATAAATAGAAAGGCTTTGAAAGAATTGAGTTGTAAGGGTTTGTACAGGGGATCGTGGATCTCCCAAAACCCAAGTCAAAGTCTGCCGGAGGCTTTTAGTCTCTTAATAATTTGATGATGAAGTTGCTGGCTTAAAAGTCACAAGACATGGGCCATCATACCCCTGCTATCAAGCGAATCTAAGATCTTTTAGCTTAATACAGTCAGAGCATATGGTTTTGCTTAAGAGTTTTGAGTTCTGTAATGAACTACATAATATACAGGGTGGCTCACAATCAGGCGCGGTTCCCCAAAATGATCAATATATTTATTTCGTTAATAAGCCATTTACCAATAATAAGACTTTATTTTATGCCATACAAAATAAAAAATTATTTAGGTTTGTGTTCATTATTGGCAAACAGTTTAGTTTTAACTGGTTATGTGGCAACTACAAACTGTAGGTTAGCAGTTGGCAACGCCAATTCGTTCGTTTAAACAACATCTACGCATAATTGATATACAAATTTCTTCAAAAAGTTCAGCATTTCTTTCTTGTATGGAAGGAATGGAAAAAAACCTCAAAGTTAGTTACTTACAAAAATAAATATTATTTTAAATAAAAATAAAATACAAAAACTTAAAAGCACTTTTTTTTTAAATAACAAAATACCCACATTTATGTCAACATAAAACAGATGAATTAGATTTTGATGATAAATTTACAAATGCGAGTTTGTTGGTCTTGAAAGTTCCACCAGAGAGTGCAGTGATCGTGAACGTGTGTGCTAAACCTTTTTGTTTATGATGATGAATGTTGTGAGGATGGATGGATGAATGGATTTATAATGTTCTGTTCGTTTGTATTTTCTCTATTAAATATATAAATGTTCATATGTATGAATAAATAAATAAATAAATGTATTAAACATGATTATTTTAGTACTAAATTAGAATATTAAATGGTTTTTTGTTTTTTTTTTTTTACTTTTGTGGGAAGCTTTAAATTTGCTTTATGCATAATTTATAAAAATTATTTTAGAGTTGCCAACCTTGGACCACTAGTTTTAAATTTATATTAGACGATTTGTTTAAAAGTACATTTTTGCAACTTATCATAAGGCACTTAAAACACATCAGGTTTTTTGTTTGATTCAAAAATTATATTTTCTTTTGTGTTTTATGTACAGTGGCGAACAAAATTGTGTCTAATCCGAAAATATCAGGGGGCATATTATCTGTCTCCTCAGTTTGATTTATGTTTGCTCTAGAGTAAATCTGCAAATTGGTGAACATTTAAATCATCTAGTTTAAATTTCAATTGTAACTACATATATTGCAAATACACATACTAGTTGATGTGGTGCCATTGTTGCCAACCACTAATTGCAAAAGTGTGAATAACTGACGCAAAGTTTAAGCTTAATTTAAATCAAACAAAAAAATTTTTTTTATAAAAAAAAGTATTAACTTTTAGGCACAAATGTTGGGTTTTCTTTTATTTTTGCAAGAAAAATTTTTATAAGAAATGTAAGGCTGTGTTCACAATTGCACTTGCAAGAAAGATGTACAATATGTATGTCTTCTACGCGATTCTTTTTGTATGACTGAAAACTTTTTCGCCTTTTCTTTTAAGCAAAGATTCTATTATAATAGAAAATAAAAACAATTAAAAATTCCTGACGATGCTAACAAATTGTTAGCGAAATATCGAAAGAAAAATATAAAGACCTAAAGCTTTAAAAAATAGTGTTGTCAATTTTAACAATAAAGGTCAAAAATTATAGATAAAATAATATATTAAAACGAAACGCTATTTGTCAAAATTCACTGTCCGCCCATTCCCCGAAACGGTAAGAGCTAGAGGGCTGATATTTTTACAAATATCAAGAAAACGCTAAAAACTAAAGGGTTGTCACATACAAGAGACTATGAAAATTAGCTGCAACTTTCGAGCCGCAAGAGATAGACCTGAAATTTGCACGGGATATGAGGTTGCATGGGCTCTACAACAGGAGATGCCAAAAATAACAACAACATGAAAAACTTAAGGGTGCCCTCATACAAGGAACTGGAAATTAGCTGTAACTTTTGAACCATAAGAGTTAGAATTCAAATTTAGCTGCCTGGTCTCTGCACCAACAAACACAAAAAAAAAACAACAAGAAATTGAAATTTAGATAGTGCTCACTGCATGGGAACACCCTCTAGTTTTAAACATTTTCGCTAACTTTTGAGCCGTATGAGATAGAGAGCTTTTGCCTGGCCGCTAAAACCACAAACACTAAAAGAAAAGTTTAAATCTAAAGGGTGCCCCATACTATTTATGCCAGTGTCCCGCCTTCTCACAAATACGATGCCGACATCTTGGGAGAGACACCTTACCAGCCATCCTCCAAATTACGGGGCATATGCTGGAGGAAATTAAGGAACTTTGTGTATGAGAGGGACCTATGAGTCAAACTGATTCACGGTTAAGTCCACGGAGCGCACAACAAGCCTATACAGGCTTAGGTGTATGTGGCCAGACCTAACCCTAAAGGGTGCCCCATACAAGAAGCATCTGCTAACTGAAGTGCATTACGTCACTAGTACGGTAATATGTTGAAAATGAAAATTTTCACTCTTTTCAATTCATAACATTTTTGTTTTACTTCTTCAGCTTTTAAACGCTTGCGTCAATACTAAACCAGAAAACATTACAAAAAACGCAATAAACTTCGAAGTTTTTGGAATTTTTCCTTAACTCATAAAAACTTCTATCTGATCGTTTTCATATTTTTTCTTGGTATGCGTAATCACTGCAATCTCAAAACGTGTTTTTCTTGTAAAAATTTTTCAAAAACTAACTATTACACTTTACTTTGAAGTGAACGGGGGAAATTATTTGTTTTTTTTTATTTTTTTGAGAAGGCAACAACGTTTTAATTTTCACTTTTCATACGAATTTGGTTGCTGGGACACACCTGAGCAATTGCATAATTTTGCTCGCCACTGTATGTATGCTTAAGCAGGTTTGTTTGCTTATAAAAAGTATTGAGAATTTTCTTCAATTATTTTTTTTATTATAAACATTATAAATCTATTTATTATCCTTTAGAGTATTCCTGAATAATTGTTTTTTCAAGTCCTTTCTCAGTCCTTCTCAGTTGGATACCTAAAAGAAAAGAAACCCATATTAGTTCATGATAAAACATTCGTAATAAAATAATGGATGATCAACCAAAAAAAAAAAAAAAAAAACAAAAACTATTGCAAATATAAAAAATAAAAATACTTAAGTTCTCATTCATAATAAATATTTTAGGTTTCTTAAACTCTTATTTGACAAATTATCCATACAAACATGTCAAATAAGAGCCTTATAAGCCTGAAATAGTTTCTGTGAATAGGAGTGTTGTTAATCTGCAATTTTAGTTTAATAAGTTTATGGCAGTGAGCCGACGAAAATCGGTACTTTACATCGATTAGTACGATCTCGTCTTAACTGCGTATACAGAAAAGTAAAATGGGCGACGTTTCGATATTTTTATCATTGTGTAAATCGAAAATCTTTTTTATAAGAACTTAATTATTTATTTGCCTTAAGAGCCAATTGAAATGTATTACTTTAGGTCTAAAAATAGGCCTTATTAAAAATAAAGGTGGCAAAACGCTTCAAGGAAATGAACTGCAAATGTTTTCTCACACTAGTAGATGGTAAATTTTATGTGAAGCGCAAAAACACTTTCTACGTACTTTTAAAATTATCAGTGCCATATTGAATGTTTTTTTTTGCCGGATTTCTTACTGAAGGAATCTATTTTTCACGAGAAGACTCCTTCCATTCATGAATTTTTTGCAAGTAAAAATAATTATGAAAGAGTGGCAACTCCTTGTTGTAGAGCAGCCATTTTGCTTGTCGACGTTTAGACCTTAATTTTGTACTTCACAATGTAACGTCAGAATTCAATAAATATAAATAAAAACAATATGAACTTAATTATTTATTTGCTTTAAGAGCCAATTGAAATGTATTAATTCGAGTCCAAAAATTAACCTTTTCAAAAAATATTTGCTGTATCTTTCAGCTGTCTATATGCCGACGACATTTCGTTGGTGCTAATCAACTCATCAGTAGACTTGAAAAATTCTAAAACCTTCTAGGTTGCAAAGAAAAGTTAGAGTTGCAAACACGAAAAGAAATGTTTGCTGTGTTAAAGGTTTGTTTGAACATTTCTGATTCTCATTCTGTTCATGGGAATTATGGAATAAGTAGTTAAGTTTCAAACAAACTTTTAAGAATTTTTCAAGTCTACTGATGAGTTGATTAGCACCAACGAAATATCGTCGGCATATAGACAGCTGAAAGATACAGCAAATATTTTTTGAAAAGGTTAATTTTTGGACTCGAATTAATACAAAAAAAAAAAAAAAAAAAACAATAATTAATTTGACTTTCTTCACAACAAACAAGTTTAGTTGTTGTTGTATAAAAATTTTAAAATTTAAACTTCGCAAAATACATACATTCATTATGTATGAAGTTTGAATTTTCAATTTGTGTGCAAACCAACGCAAAATTAATTCTGTTTTGTGACGCTGTGAATTAGAAAATTTCATAAAATGCACGTACTGTGTTCAGGTGTTTACTGCATTATCGGCCACCGATAGGTTCACCCAGGTTAAGAAGTTTTTCGGCTGTTTTCTTATTTTCTTCGTGTTTATTTCACAACCAAAAGCAAAATTGTCGCATTTTGGGGCACACAAAACCCGACGCACCCAAAACGAGTCACTCTGTTTGGTGCGGATTTTGGTCCAGCAGCAAGGATCGGGCGATCGTTATCGGGCCATATTGAACGAATTCTTGTGCACAAAATTTGAAGAAGAGGATATTGAAAACATTTGGTTTCAACAGGGCAGCGCTATGTGCCACACAGCCGCCGAAGCTACACTCAATGTTTTGCGCCGTTTGAGAAAAAAAAAAAATTATTTGACAGACCCGTTCGATCAAGCAGCAAATGAGTGTTATTTATTATGGGTCAAGGGGAGGCAAAACAAAAAACCACCGGCGAGCAACTGTGGGTCAGTGGTCATACATTTAGCTCCTCCAAGAATAATGCCCTGTGGTCAAAATTTAGGTTTTGAAAACCCCTTTTTTTATAATATGACTACAACTTATGGTACACTACAACATTAAGAGACATATTTCTTTTTTTAAGGCTCCATTCAAGTGCTTGGTAATTTCTTTTTTATCTTACTTATGTATCTGTGTGGAACGCTTTAGTCGCAGCTGGGCGGCCATCGTCGTCTGTTCTAGACAAGTCTGTAAGAGATGGGGGAAAAAGAAACCAAATTGTTAATATATATTTTCAAATTAATAGCAATCAGTGAACAATTTACCTTTTCGCATTAAACTCTTGCAAACGGCACAAACATTTCAGGTCTACAAAGAAGAATTTGAACTGTAATAATTCAGGTCCAAAAATGAACCTTTTCAAAAAATAATACATTTCAATTGGCTCTTAAAGCAAATAAATAATTAAGTTCATATTTAAAGAATTTGAACAAAAATCCAGAAAAAAAAGAAAAACATTTTCATAAATTCAATTACGTAGAGCGGGTGTTTTATACCTTGTGTTAATGCAATTTTGAACAAAATTCCCTTCGATATTGAAAGATCTACTATGATGATTTTGCTTTTAAATTAGTCAAGAAATCATAATTTTAAATAAATTTTATGATTTACAATTGTTAACTATTTGCTGGGGCTTTTAGCTTAATTGACTGCCTTCTACCTCTTCTGAATGCCAGCGAACTTATCTTTCTCATATTTGTATTAAAAGCAACAAGAATTTTTTAATAAATTTTAAGCAAAAAAAAAAATGCTTCCAATACAAATGTGCTCAAGCGAACTGCGATCGCATTTAGAGAAACAAACACTAACAATTGATATTTATAACCTTTTGCATTTGTTTAATATGCTTCACGAAATCTTGTAGCATTTTCCGGTATTAAAGGAAACTCCAGGTATATAAAACTCTTTTCTAACCATAATTTGCTTAAGTTAAATCGGGCAGGTGAGCGACACCAGTGCAAGCACAATGTTCTGAAGCAAAACAAAATCGAACTCACTGCAATTAGGAGTTAAGCGGCCGCTTTCAATATTAGAATAAAATCAAAATTCGATAACTCTGGAGTTAAATGATTTGGCCTTCGCTTGCTATCGAATCCAGCTTTCAGATTGGTTTGAAAAAATTTTACTAAATTTGTTCATAATTGTAGCACTACAATTTTGCACATCAATATTGCTATTTATTTTTATTTTATATAATAAATTCTTTTTAGCTCAAGACAGACATACGGGAAATGAGCTGAAAGGAGTTTTTTTTCCATATAAAATTTTCTTAAAAAGTTAATTAATTTCTATTATTCGAAATTTTTCTTATATACATAATTATTTATGTATTAAGTATCGCAGGCTCAAGTTCTTTATATATTATCTTTGTGATTGATATTAATTAAATTAAACAAAGAAAACATCAAAGACATTTAGCAGGGTGGACAACTAGTTGTTTCGAAGCCGCCACACTTTCTCGTCAGCACCCTGAGTTCAAAGACGGGTGCTGACGAGAAAGTGTGGCGGCTTCGAAACGACTAGTTGTCCACCCTGCTAAATGTCTTTGATGTTTTCTTTGTCTAATTTAATTAATATCAATCACAAAGATAATACATAAAGAACTTGAGCCTGATAAACTAATAATACATAAATAATTTTCTTAAAAAACTCATTTTAAATACATTTCAAGTGTTGTATTTTTGGTTGAAAAATCGTCCACAGGGAGTGTATCGCTCCATGGCTTGCTCATTTGTTCATTCCACAGCTGTCTAGTTCAGAAAATTGAAAACAGATTTGACATTGTTAAAATTAAATTGCAAAAATAAGAGGAACTTCCAATAGGGAAGTTGCCCTAAAAACCCTGCTGCTGTCTTTGGTACATAAAAAAAATAAATAAATTCAAATACTACATAAACTGTTTCATATTTGCTGAACGTTTATTTGACAAAGCTTGTTTAGATATTTGCCAAATAAACAGTTAATAAACATGAACTATTTTCCCTAAATACGAGCGTAACACCCATATTCATAAAAGGCCATATTCATAATAATTATTGTAAGCTTATTAAGCTCTTATTGGACGTATTTCTAGGCAAGATTTGTCAAAAAAAAAAAAACGTGTAATAAACCTTCAATAGTTTTTATGAATATGGGTGAAAAACTATTGAAGTTTCATCACACGTTTATTTGACAAATATTCCATAGAAATACGTCCAATAAGAGCTTAATAAACTTACAATAATTACTATGAATATGGCCTTAAAGGTATAAAGTCGTAATAGTAAATTCGTAATAGGTCTTGTGGTGGTTTTTAGACAGATGAAAAATATCTCAGTTTTCCTGTCTGATTTTTGCAAACTTTGCAAAAATAAATGTTCACAAAACACTTCCTCCCTCATCTATTCTCCTAGTTCCGGTACAATGCAATGCACATGGACCTCTTCCTATCGTCTGACTACTGGTGCAAGATACAAAATGTGCAACAATATCTTTGGGCTCACATAAGTACCGTCATAAGTCATTGTTAATGTAGATCTTAGCTTTGCCTAAGCATTTGCCTTAAATCACTTCAATCAGCTGAAGCTTTAAGTTTTGTGGGATATCGAAAAAGGTCATTAGATTCCCGATTTTTCTTTTTCTTTTTATAACAAACACGAAACTGCAAAGCTTTTGGCTGGTCTGCAGAAACACCCAAAGCCTTCGGCAGGAATCGAACCTGCGACCTCGCGGACTCTTAGTAGGACACTCTACCAATTCATCCATCGAGGTGCTCTCCGAAAAGGCGAGACACGGCGGCGAGACCTTGAAGGGAGTCTAGATTAAAAAAAATAAATTACAAAAGCTGTGATTTTGTTGCATTTAAATCAACATTATTCGATTTTGGCTCATTTTCATGATGTATAAGTATGATAAAGAATAAGATTGAATTAAAATGCTAAAATATTGATTCGCACTTTAATTTGCGAAGACCGCTTATTTAATTTATTTTTATTATTCTAATATTTTATATAACTGAAAATGTTTTTCTTCTTTGTTTTCTTTTTTTTTTTATACAGAGTATATTTTTGAAATAAAAACAATCCTCTTTTTTTTAGTAGTTTTTCTTTAAGTATACATATATTTTTTTTGCAAATATGAACTTAATTATTTATTTGCTTTAAAAGCCAATTGAAATGTATTAAGTCAGGTCCAAATTTTGAAAAGGTTCATTCGTTTGGACCTGAATTAATATATGTATGTATGTATACTTTTTGCTTTAGTTTTTCTTCTAACAATTAAATAAGAGTTGCCGTCCTTTTTTTATTCTTTCGTAGTTTTATTTCACAAATTTCTTGGTTTAAATGAATTAATATTATTACATTATAATATTTTCTGTATTATTTTTATTTTTTATATATAAGTTTCTTTTTTTACAATTCATGTTGTTGTTGTTGTTGTTGTTTTATAATTAATTTTTTCTAGGGTTGTTTTTATATAAAATATATCGTTTTCTCTTTTTGTGTTTTACTTTTCTTTTTAAGGCGTTCACTTTTTTTTTGTTTGTTTTGTTTTTTTGTTAAAGAGATTTTGAAAATGTTGTGAGAAAAAGAAAAAAAAAATATTTTAAACAAAAAATAAAAGAGTTATAAAATTAAATTGTTTTGCTTTAGAAATATTCATTTTATAAAAAAGAAAAATTAATAAAAGAAATTTAACAATTAAAATATTTTGCGCTTGTTAATAAGTTTTACATAAATATATATATATTCTTAATTAACTAACTAACAGGTTGCTGTTGTTGTTGTTGTTTTTTCTTTTACATATTTAACAATGTTTTTGTGTTGTTTATCGTGTAAACTTTCTTTTTATACATTTATTTATAGAATTTATAAAATAAAACTTAACATTAGAGATATATTGGTATATTCTATTTTTTTTTTATTTATTTCTCTCTTCAATATTCATTTATTTTTGTTTTATAAATTTAACAATGCAAGCAGGTGAATTTTTATTTATTTCAATTTGTATGATCAACAAGTGTTTTTTTGCTTTTCCTTTTTTTTTTTTTAAGAGTGGCAAGAGAAGGTAGCATTTTTTTCCGGTTTAACTTTTTTTCTCTTCAAGCGTTGCCAACCAACAGCAGTCATTGACGGCTGTCAATTTTTCACAAAACTAAAACGATGTACTTAAATTTTATATAGGGTATTTCAGTGCCTGTGCAACTTGCTGTACCTGCAATGTAATTGGAGGCAAACTCTACGAACTGTGAAGACATTCCATGGGAATTTCTCACGTTGAACTAAACCAAACAATATCATTTCAAACCAATAGTGTTAGAAAAAGGAATTGGAAAAAACCAAAACTAGAAAAGTGGGAAGAAGTGGGCGTGACCCACTTTTGTATGCGCTATAACATGAGTTCATGTTCATACATATGTATTCTTAGTTTAGAATTCATATTAAAATATGTGAAATAGGTGTGTATCAGAGAACATGGCAAAGCATTTCACAAGTAACAAGTTTGTTTTATTTACACACATTTTTTTCGTTCAGAGTAAAATCACAAATACAACAATGTTTTTATGTTTGATTGTTGTATATGTTATTGTTGTATATGTAAATTGTTGTATATATTTCTAATTTTTGCTATAAAGTTTATAGAAAATGTTTATTAATTCATAAAGTTTGTATGTTTACCAGGGGTGTGGTAGAGCTTTTGGTACAAACTGTATTGAATTTTTTTCTTTTAAATTTATTGTTTGTCCAGTTGCAGTTTGGCCACAAAATTTGGGGAACATGTTTATTAGTTCATAAAATTTGCCACTTTGTATATTTACCAGGGGTGTGGTAGTTTTTGGTACAAACTGTATTGACTTTCATACTTTATAAATTTATAGTTTATGAAGTTGCATTTTGCCCACAAAATTTAGGGAAAATGTTTATTAATTGCTAAAGTTTGGCACTTTGCATATGCTTACAAGGGTCTGGTTGAGTTGTTGGTACCTTTACTGTATTGAATTTTATTGCAAGGGTCTGGTAAAACGGGCTTGTAAATTCAATTAAATAAATCTTTAAGGCTCACAATTTTGCCTAGCGGCAAAAACAAAACATTTGCACTCTTGCAAAACTATTTACAAGCTCGAGAGCAAAATTTGACTTTTTTCTTTATACCTGGTAACTCATAGTTTTCACTTAAAATAAATGTTTGCCACATTGTAAGCGTTTACAACAGCCTGCTTGAGTTTTTGATAAGAAATCAATTGATTTTTTTTTTATTATTTCACAAAGTTTACCAACTTATAATAGAAATTTGCAAGGGACTGGCAAAAAGGGGTTGTAAATCAAATAACATAAATATTTAAGATAGATACTTTAGCAAATTTGTGAAAAATTCTAGCAAAAAGGGTTTGTGAAACCATTTGCCTAAATATTTAAGATAAATGCAAAACACTTGCACTTAGGCAAAACTGTTTGCAAGCCCGAAAACAAAATGCAACTTGTTTCTCTTAATTTGTTAATGGTGCTCCCCTTAAACGAAATGTTTGCCACATTTTGTACATTTTTACCACAATCCGGTTGAGTTTTTGTTAAGAAATATGTATGCTGAAAGTTTAAAACTTTAAAATAAAAATTTGCAAGGGACTGGCAAAAAGGTTTTGTAAATCTCATCACATAAATATTTAAGGCAAATACTTTGGAAATTTTGTGAAAAATTATGGCAACGGGCTGGCAAATGGGACTTGTAAATCCAATTGGCTAAATATTTAAAATAAATGATTTTACATGAGAGCTAATGCAAAACATTTGCCACTTTACCAGACCATTTGCAAGCCCAAATCTAAAACGGTAACGGGTTTTTTTTCGTTCTAAATAATTAAAATTGTTCCCCTCAAGTTGCCACTCTTTAAAGTTTTTGCGATTTTAAATCGTTATAGATAATTTGTTTTTATAAAAGCAGTTTTTCTAGCTGTAAATATAATTAATTTTAGAGTTGTTTTTTTTTCTGTTTACGGTTGTTACTATTTTATAAATATTTATATAATTTTTTTCCCCATTTTGTATATTTGAAAATGACTAAAATTTACAAAATATCGTTTTATTTGAATGCATTAAAATATTATGTTTAGCTTTTGAAATTTAAGTGTTCTTTTATAAAAATATATTTTAAATTCTTTTCGAAGTAAAAATAACATAGAAATAGTGTCTCTTGTAATAATATATGTATTTAATTTTATACGTGTGCTGTTTAAAAGGCATTGTATTTTGTTAAATTTATAAATGATCTATATATATATAATATTTTTTTTTTTTCATTTTTTTATTATTATTTTATTGTTGTTGTGCTTTGATGAAAAATGTGTTTTTCTTGTTTTAGTTATTAAATCGTTTAATATTAAAAAATAACATTTTATTTGATTTTAAAATGTGTAACTGCGTTTAAATCAAACCCAAAAGATATTATTATAAATTATTTTTAATAATTATTTGTGGTTCTTTATCGTTTGTTAAATGGTTTTTGCATAATTTTGTTTTTCATTCAACAATCACAAAAATAATCACATCAATATGTTTTCCTTCCTTTGTTTATAGTTTTGTTATTTGTTTCATGTATGTATGTATGTATGTATGTATGTATGTATGTATATTTAGTTTTATTTATTTATTTATTTATTTTTTTTAATTCACAGCTCTTTTGTTTAAAACAAAATATTTTACTTAAATAATTTTTTTAATTGTTATTTTGTGTGATTTAAAACGTAGATCAATTGTAAGTGCCAAATACTTGTTTTTTTTTGCTTGTTTGTTTTTTTAAAACGTTTTCAATTCAATATTTTTAAGTCCATAACTAAGAAATGAAATTAAAGAAAAAAGTTCCTGCTAAACATTCTAATAAAAATAAAGCAAAAATTAAAAAAAGGTGCAAAAAAAAAACTCCAGAAGAAAATTTAAAAAATTCATGAAAAAAATATATAAATAAACAATTCCCAGAAAGAACTAAGGATTTAGGTAGGAATATTTTTGCTGCGCACTGTAACATCATATGCTGTGGCAAGAAGATGTACCTCTTTAAATATTAATTTCATTTTAATTAAAAAAAAGGTGCTATTTATATGCTAAGGCCAAGCTTTTCTTCTCAGAAGAACTGTAGTGCGGCAATAAGTCCAATTTATTGCCCGCTTGAAAGTAGGGAGAATGTAAGCGTGACCTTTTTTTTACTAGAGCTTCTATTTTCAAAACGTCCCTTTTACTTTTCTAAAGCTCTTGTTAAAAATAATTAGTTAAAAGGAAAAGTACTTCTTGGAAAAATTAGTACGTTTTTTGAAAAAAATGCTGTTTAAACGAGTACTTTTCCTAAAACTAAAATTGCGGTGGAAAAAGTACTTTTAAAATTAGCAACTTTTTGAAAAAAAGAACATTTTGTAAAATAAAGTATGTTTAGGAAAAATTACGTTTGTAAAAAAGACAGATCATATTAAAAATAACTGTTTTTTTCAAAAACACTTTTTCTTAAAAAAGGGGATATTTAAAAACATTTTTCTCAAAAATGCTCTGGTTTAAAAAATACCTTTTGCAGGAACAACAGAGTGGACCTTTTGATTTGAAAAAATACTTTTTCACAAGTGCTTTCTTAAAAAAATGCCATTTGAAGAAATGTGCCCTTTAAAAAAAATCATCTCTTTCAAGTAAATGACAGCTTCTTTAAAATGAGGACTACTTTTCCTTTTTTTTTGCAGACCAGCAGGGATTTTTGAATATTAAAAATAAATAAATTTTCATATAAAAATAACACTTTTCCCTAAAAAAAAAAAATACCCTTTTTTTAAAGGTAGTCTTCTTTCAGACACACACACACGCGCACACAACGTGATTGATGCCAGTGAGCAGCCAGAAAGCAGGTGTATGAATATTGATTTCAAAATCAACAGTTTTCAGGCAAGAAACCAGGTCCCTCAGAACATTCCAGACTTTCGTTTTTTCTTCTTTCTTTTCTTTAACTTTCATTCATTTTTGAATCGTTTTTTTTTTTTTTTTGTTAAATATAATTTTAAATGTTAAATAGAATAAAATAGAGACAATAGAATAAAACTGTAAAGTAAATATAATAAACCACAACCTTAAAGTGAAAAAAATTATGTAAAATTAAATGACTAAAAAAAATATTATTATTGTTAATGAAAATTTCAAGAAAACTTTCAATTAAATAAAAGACAACTTAACGTAAACTCTTTTTAACACTATTAACATAATAATAATAATAAAAATAAAATTAAAACAATATGCAATTTTTTTGTGTATGACTAGCGAAGAAATTGCTAAGAAAAATTGTATGTAAAATAAAATATTTCTACATGTGTATAATCTATAATATAATAATAAGTTCAAATAAATTTTGCTTAATATAATCTAGTATATGTATTAAAAAAAAAAAAATCTAAACCGAAAGCTTTAATAATAAATAACCAATTAAAGAAGAATTTGATCAAATTGAACAAAAATTTTGCCATAAAAAAACAATTTGAAATTTTAAACCAAAAGATAAAAAATAACAAAAAAAAAAAAAGTTAAGTGTTAAAAATAAAGAAATAATTAATTTATGATTTTTGTTGGTAAAATAAATTTTATATCTTTTTTGCGAATACTGACCGAAATTTCATGTATTATTCTAAAAATAAATTTTGTCTACATACTTATAAAGAAAATGCCAATAAAATAAATTTTTTTTTTTAATATTAAATCACAACAAAGCCGTTCTAGAAAAAGTTTTTAGAGAAGGAAATATTTTTCGTTTATAACCAAAAAAAAAAAAAATAAATTTTTAACTACAAAATAATAAACCAAAAATGTATCTCTTTTATAAGTTGTGATCGAACAGGTCTCAGAAAGAAAATTTCACACGAAAATTACTTTCAAAAAACAAAAAGTAGATCCAAAATAAAATTCTATGCAAAAAAAATATGTTTTTTAATCAAGTAATTTTTTTCTATGCAAAAGGCCTTCAAAAAGTATTAAAAAAAAATGGTATATCAATATGTTTTAGATAATTTTAATTCAACATTAATTTTTTTTTGTTCGCAAAAATATTGCCCTTCTCTGTTTAGGTACAGGTTAGATTTTTTTTTTCCAAAGAAATTGCACATAAAAATAATTTTGTCCAAAAATATACATACATATGTGGTATCTAAATAAATGTATGTTTTGTAATGTTAAAAAATAAAATGAAAATTATGTACTTGGTAATTCATTATTATAATATATTCTTTTTTTTTTGTTTTTAATCAATTTTGCGCCATTTGTTTTTGTTTTTCTTTTTGTTTGAAACAAATATTTTTAGTTACTTGTTGGTTTTGTTTTAGATCATTTTGTTAAACAAAATGTTCAAGAGAATAAAAATTCTTTTTTCTTTTTTATCACATTTATTTTTCACAGCACAAAATTGTCGGATTATTATTTTATGTTTAAAAGTTAAATATTTCATTTGTTGTTGTTGTTGTTGTTGTAGGTTTATGTATGTGTTTACAAGTCGCTATTATAAATTAGTAAATTGTTTAGAAATGTATATATGTATGCATTATATAATTAAATTTTAACTAAAATAACAATTAAAACGAAATTAGTAAACAAAAAAAAAAAAAAAAAAAAAAAATAAACGAAAACAAAATTTTTTATATTAAATAATTTTATTAAAATATTTCATTTTCTTTTTTTTTTCAAAGAAGTGAAGTTTGTTAAAGCCGGTTGCTAAAACATTTATTTTTTAATATGAAATTTTGATGATTTTCACTAACAAATCAGTTGATCGACATCGAGGGTGAAATTCGGTGCCACGAAAAATTGATTTTAGGAGCCAATTCGCCTGCTCCGGGTTGAGGTGTCTACAAATGCTGTTCATTCGCAAAAACTTAAAAAAATTTATATCGAAGTTCAACCCTTGGTTGGTCACTTTTTTTTTTAAAAAAAGAAATGTATTACAATTTAATTAAAAATTTTTTCTGTATAAGAAAAAATTCGTTTTGTTTCAAAAGTACATATTTATGCGAACGAGTGAGTGCACACGTTCGATGCCGATAAACTGCCAGTAGGTTTCACAATTTTATTAAATAAGCAAACATAAATATGCATGTGTGTATGCAATAAACTTTAATTTGGGAGGATTTATTTGGAAGATAATTTTCGCATGTGCCAATTCCTTCTCAACTCTGTGGAAGTAAAAATCGAGCTAAAGCCCAATAAAGTAATTAGCAATTCTGTTCAATATCTGTGCTGTTGCAGAATATGAGTGTTGATAAGGCCAATTCAAAGGACATTTCATAATCATTTTCTCATTAAGGGAAAGGATGTGTTGTATGAGCAATTGCTCCATAGAATCTTTGAAAGGCAACACTCATTCAAAAAAAAAAAAAAGCCCGTTTAAAAAAAGGTGTTTTCAAAAATCTATCATTAAAAAAAAACTTTTTTCAAAAAAGTACCTTTTAAATAAAGTACCTTTTGAAAAGAGTATCTTTTCAAAAATCTATCATTCAAAAACAAAAAAACTTTTTTCAAAAAAGTACCTTTTGAAAAAAGTACCTATCAAAAAGTCTATCATTCAAAAAATAAACTTTTTTCAAAAAAGTACATTCTAAATAAAGTACGTTTTGAAAAAAGTACCTCTCAAAATAGTATCTTTGAAAAGAACTTTTAAGAAAAATACCATGTTAAGAAAGTACATTCTAAAAAAGTGGACCTTTGAAAAAGTACTACTTGAGAGCAATTTCAACAGAGTAACATTTTGAAACAAGTACCTTTTAAAAAGTTACGTTTTGAAAACATCATCCTTAGAAAATTTACCTTTTAAGAAAGTATCATTTAAAAAAGTTAATTTTAAAAAAAGTGCCTTTTAAAAAAGCAACTGAAAAATATATAATTTAAAAAGTACCTTTTATAAAATTACCTTTTGAAAGAAGAGCCTTTAAAAAGGTATCTTTTGAAGGAAATTCCTTTTTTTAAAAAGCAACTTTTAAAAAAAGTACCTTTTAAAAAAGTACCGTTTTAAAAGAATGTATCTTTTAAAAACTATCTCTTAAAAAATCACCTTTTGAAAAAAGCAACCTTTAAAAAAAAGTATAATTTAAAATGTACTTTGAAAGAAAAGCCTGTAAAAAAGTATCTTTTAAAAGAAGCACCTTTTCTAAAATTTTCTAAAATAAAAAAATACCTCTAAAAAAGTAATATTTTGAAAGTACCATTTTAAAACATTTTTTAAATAAACTTTTTTTCAACAATGAACTTAATTATTTATTCGCCATAAGAGCCAATTGAAATTTATTACTTTAGGTCTAAAAAATAGACGGCTGAGAAAGACAGAAAGCATTAAGGTCTATTTTTTAGACCTAAAGTAATAAACTTTTTCTCAATAAATTGCCTTTTAAAAAAGTACCTTTGAAAAAGGACATTTTAGAAACAGTATCTTTTAGAAAAAGTAGCCTTTAAAAATAAAAACTTGACAAATAAATTTTAAAATAAGTACCTTGAAAAAAAAATTACCCTTAAAAAGGTGCCTTCCGAAAAAGTGCCTCTAAAAAAATACCTTTAAGAAAAGTTCCCTTTAATAAGTACCTTTCAAAAAAGTACTTGTTAAGTAAAAGAGCCTTTTAGAGAATGAACTTTTTAAAAATATCCGCTTGACAAATAACTCTTAAAAAAAGACTTTCAAAAAAAGAATATTTCAAAAAAAGCACCTTAAAACAGTATATTTAAAAAAAGTGCGCTTTTAAAAAAATACCTTTAACAAAAGCTCCTTTTAAAAAGTACTTTTTTAAAAGCCCTTTCTAAAATAGTATCTTTCACAAAAGTACCCTTTGAGAATTTAAAATTTATTTAAGAAAATACCTTTCGCAGAAAGTATCTTCTAAAAAAAGTACCCTTTTAGAAAAGTATTTTGTGAGAAAAGTATTTTAAAAAAAAATATATTTTAAAAGAAGAGTCTTTTCAAAAATGTATCTTTAAAAAAAGGCAATTTAAAAAAAAATATTTTTCAAGAAAAGTACTTTTTACAAAAAGTACTTTTTAAAACAAGTATCTACATTTACAAAAATATTTATTAGAAAAGCAAAAAAAAAAAAGAAAACACATTTAGGAAAAATACCTCTTATAAAAGCACTTTCAAAAGCAAGTGCCTTTTGAAAAAGTATTCGGGAAAAAATATTCGTATGACAAAAAATCTGTTTCAAGAGTGCCACTACTTTTGGCTTGGACTGTATATTTTATATTATTTATGTATCTCTGCTAACATTCTGCAACAGCTAGATTTATTCAAATCAACTGTCAAAAATAGTCTGTGCAGTTTTTCCATATCCTCAATTGGTTTCTTTAAATATTCAAATTTTAGCGGAATGAGTTAAAAACATGAAACATCATGTATAAAATTAGAATTAAAAAAAGTTTGTTTTCTTTAAGCGAATTTACAGTAGAAGAAAAGATTTCAAATGTAAGAAATATATTCTACGTATATGAATAATAAACTGTTAATAATAATGATAATAATAATTATTGCATAACATTACGAATAAAACGTTAAAGAGATCGATCGCAAGTGTAAAAAAAATAATCATAATAATTAAAAATAATTACTAGATGAAAGAATAACTAGTTTAGTAATTTATTTATAGTGATTAAACTTGTTCTAAATATTCTTTATCCATTTTGTTTTGTTTTGTTTTTTTTTTTTTTTTCATACAAAAACCAAGCTTTGCAAAAAAAGACACAAAATACCAAATTATTTATTTTATTTATTTATATTATTTTTTGTTTTTTCCCATAAGCGAATTGAATTTGTCGTTTAAAAAGAGGACGGTTTATCATAAAATGTTAATTGTTTTTTTTTTATTTATTTATTTTTGTATTAAAAAGATTTATAAATTTTGGCATAATCATTACTTTGTGATTTTTGAAAGGACATTTAAAAAATTTTTTTTTTTAATAAATTGAAAGCAAAAGAAGAAGAAGTGCTTGTGAATTTTCCTTTGTCGAAGAGTTGTGAAAGTGTAATTTTTCAAAATAGCCTTTTTTGATGCGTCTTTTGAATGTAATTCCTTCAAAAATATTTTTTTAGATTACTTTTTTTTCTACCAAGTACTTTTACTTTAATTATTTAGATTATACGCCACTTTTTTACTGTCTTAATATTGTTCTATTATTTGAGCTGAAGGTCATGTCCTTTTTAATTATTTATCTAGCCCAATATTTCGCTGTCGTTCGAACATTTTTTTAGGGCAATAATATTAGAAAAAAATATATATATTTTTTTAAATATTATTGCCCTGAAGAAACAAGGCGAAGGTGAGCGAAATATTGGCCTAGATAAATAATTAAAAAGGAAAAAAACGTTTAGCCCAAGCAATAGACTGATATCAGAGTACTTTAACTTATAATTTTGTAAAAAAGTATGTGTGTATATACTTATTTTTTGCAAACGTACTTTTTGTCAAGCAACACAAATTTTTTTAAAGTTGCTTCTTTTATAAGACACTTTTTCACAGGTACTTTTCTAAAAGACATTTTTAGCAAAGTTGGTTTCTTTAGAAAAATAACTTTTTAGAAAGTACTTTTTTTAAAAGAAATTTTTTTTTTAAATGCTACTTTTTTGAAAAGCATTTTTTAAAGGTACCTTTTTAGGATCCAAGTGGGTCGGTCTCATGACCGGCAGCCCACGAAATATACTTTTTAAAAAAATCTTTTTTCAAAAGATACTTTTCAAAATGTATTTTTTTCGAAGGTACTTTTTGAAAACTTCTCTTTTAAAAGGCATCTACGAAAAAAGTACATTTTGAAAACTTATTTTTTTTAAAGGCATTTCTTTTAAAAGATGTTTTTCTCCAAGTGGATTTTTTCAAAAGTTTTCTTAGATATAATTTTCTTTTCCAAAAAAATAACTTTGTTAAAAAGTACTTCTTTGGAAAGTTGTATACTTTTTAGTACAATTTCAAAGCATAACTTTTTAAAAAGGAACTTTTTTTTGGAAGGTTCTTCTTCAAAGTGTACCTTTTAACAGAGGTACACTTCAAAAAGAACCGTTTTTAAAAGTTGCTTCGTTAAAGGGTATTTCTATAAAAATAACTTCTCTAAGAGGTATTTTTTGAAAGCTATTTTTTGAAGGGCATCTTCTTAAAAGGTTGTTTTTGAAAACCAACTTTTCCAAAGGCACTTTTTTGAAAAGATATTTTTCTCAAAAGATTTTTTTAAGAGTTTTTTATATATACATTTTTTTTCTTCCAAAAATAACTTTGCCAAAAACTATTTGTCTGAAAAATTGTACACTCTCTGGTACCTTTTCGAAGCACATCCTTTTTTAAGAAATAACTTTCTTAAAAGAAACTTCTTTAAAAGATGCTGCATTGGAAGATACTTCTTTAAAAATAACTTTTCAAAAAGATACTTTTTGAAAAATGCACTTTTTTAAAAGTCATCTTCTTAAAAAACCCAGTTTTTTAAAGGCACTTTTTTTTAAAAAAGATATTTTACTCAAAAGGCATTTTTCAAAAGTTTCCCTAATTATATTTTTTTCAAAATCGAATTCTTTTCAAAAAATAACTTTGCTAAAAAGTACTTCTCTAAAAAAATTTTATTAACCAACTGCTTCTGCTGACAGTTTTAAGCATCATGTTTTTAAATGTCCTTTTTGCCATTTTAAAGAAATCTTTTTAAGGTGCATTTGTTTCCTTTTGATAGTTTTTTCTCTTTGAAATTCCTTTGTGTTGCGTTTTTATTTCATTTGCAAAGCTAAATGCAAGTTAAAAAGTGTAAATATTTGTTTTATTTTAAACGTTATTTAACAAATTTTGGTCTGCGTGTAAAATTTATATGTATATATTGTTTTTAATTTTTTTTTAATTAAATTTATATTTTTCTAATGTGTTTTTTGTTTGTTTTTGCTTTTAGATTATTTTCTTTGTTTTTTTTTTTTACTTTATTATTTACAAGTGCTTTTTAGGTTTATCATCACTTCTCTGCTTCAACTCTTGTGTTCTTTGTCAATAGCTTTCTCCTCTGTTTTACTTCGGTTCTCTTCTTTTACAAATGTATGTACGCATGTTGCTTCTCTTTGTCATATTCTTTGACTAGTTATACTAAAATTATTTATTTATTTTCAGTGTTATACACAAAAATCACAAAAAATTAAAAGAAAGCTTTTATTTCCTAAACAATTTCCTTTATTTCTATTAACATGTCCTAAAACTCTCCCTCTCACATTTTTCGCTATCACATTGAGTTGCTCAAAAAAAAAAAAAAAAAAAAAATTATATAAAATTTATAAAAATTATTTATTACTTGTGTTGATTTCCTCGTTTTGGGGGGCCTTTTTCGTTTTAATTTTAGCTTCACTTTATTATTATTATTACTATTTTTTTTTTTTTTTTTTAATCATGAGATCATGTTTAAATGCTAAACAATTTGTTCAAAGCTTTGAACTTCTCTCAAAGAAATTCCTTTGAAATGTGAACAATACGGGAATTTTGGGCCTTGACAAGAAAATATTTACGATGAAAATCTCACAAAAATCAAACAACAGGAAAATGGTCTAAAGAGTACTTGGCGAAAAAATGAGAAACTGGGTTAACGTTTCTCTTTTTTTGTCGTTAATATTTCTCAGACTTGTGATAAAACAATAACAGCGCTGCCAAAACAAAACAACCCAGCAAACAAGAGGAATAATAAACAGAGGAAAAATACTTTTCGAAAAAAGTTTTTTTTTTTTAACAAGGTTATTTTTTAAGACTTAAAAAAACTATTTGCAAAATTTTTTTTAAAGAAAACAAGTAAAATGGTATTTAGAAAAAGTTGCTTTGTCACAATGTACTTATTAAATTAACATACATACATTGATTCACTGATTGGTGGTACTTTTTCCAAAACATAGTTTGAATATACATATGTAGATACTTTGAAAATAACTACTTTTTAAAACACACTTTTGAAGGAAAGAAAGCCCGTTTTTTTTTAAATGGTATTTAAAAAAAGCGACTTTGTCAAAACGTACTTCATCAATTTACCTTTTAAATGATACCATTTAAAAAAATATAGTTTGAATAAAAATACTTTCAAGAAACCTATTTTTTGAAATAACTACTTTTTGAAACAGAAAAAAAGTCCTTTTTTTGAAAAATTGTATTTTTTAAAAAAGTTACTGCATCACAATAAAAAAATTAATTGAGTAAATATTTGCAAAAACAGGGGCCGAATTCCAGCATTCGCGATAGCATAAATTCGTGATCGAATGCTGTGTGTTTACTGGTTATTTTGGTTTTACTTTACATTATTTTTGCCACGCATAACGGAATTTGGCCCAAATACTGTTTTAAAAGTAGAGTACTTTTGGTTAAGCTTTAGAATAAGAAGCCAGACTTTGAAGGAAATTAGTTTTATAGTTTTAGTTTTATAGGCGGTTGCGGGCCGCCCAAAACTGCAGTCAAAGTCTGTCGGAGGCTTTTAGTTTCTTAATAATTCCAAGCTGAAGTTCCGGAACTTACTAAGAAATTATAAAAATTGTGGGTAAACAATGAGGCCAAAGGAAAGTTTTTGCGCGGAGCGTAAATTCATAATTTTTTAATTTCATTTCACAAGTTTTTTCATAGGTATGCAATACTTGTTCTTTACGGGCTAAGGGGGTTTTTTTTCCAACACCGGCTTCGCATACAAAATCGGTTAACATCTGGCAGTACCCTTTATAATGGTACCAAAAGCCAATGCGTATTTTTTCCAATAGGATGCTTTTTGGGAACGCACTTTGCTTGAAAAATTTATTATTTTTTTTTTTAAGTAACTTCTCTAAACTACATTTTTGAAAAAGTATCTTTTTGAATGAGCACTTTTTAGAAAGTTCTTTCTTAGAAACGGAGAAAAAAAGTGATTTTTTAAAATCTATACTCTTTTATTCAAGCAGTACTCTTCTAAAGGAGTGCTTTCAAAGTACAATTAGATTTTCCTTTCTAAAATGCACTTTATGTATTAATTTTCAAGTAACTTTTCATAGAGTACTCGTTTTCTTAAGACTTTTTTGAACAAAATTTTCTAAAATCTCTTTTTTTTTAAGGTTCTCTTTTAAAACTTAATTTTGGTAGAGATGATTTTTTTAAAATATTTTTTTAAACTATTTGCATGGGCGCGTTATTCTGGCCGCTGCTGTTAAATTTTATTTCCCTATTTCTATGTCTTTCTCCAGACTCTATTGACTCTTCCCTGTCCTTCTGGTGCGCTCTGATGGTGTTGCACGCGATCTGCTATAATTTGTTATTTGGTTCTATAGTGAATAGTTTTTCTTTTTTTTTTTTGTTGCATTTTCGACTAGTTCTATTATGTATGTATCCTCATTGTGAGACGTGATTCGTTATAGTATGCTTTAGACCTTTTTCACAGCTTACTGGCTCGCTCCTTTTCCTATTGCATATATATAGTGTGCTATCTCTCTATCTCTCTCTCTCTCTCTCTCTCTTTTTCTCTTTCCATAATCAACTGCTACATTTTTAGCTTTGCTGCATGTGAGTGTATTGTTGTGTTGGGGTGTTGGTGTTGTGTACAAAAGCAGTTGTGTATTAATTTATTTGTAGTGTTTTTTTAGTGGCGGATTTTTTGTGTTTTATTATATTATTTTATGTAGATTTTTCGTTCTTAGTGTTATTATCTGCGTTTGTTTTAATTATTTATTTATTTATTTATTTTTTTTTTAGTTTTGTATTACATATGTATATAAAATTGGTGCTAATTATAATTATTGATTTATTGCACATTTAGCTCACAATTAGTTTCATATTTAGTTTGCCTATATCTTTGTTTTTTATTCATTACTTGTTTTGTGTTTTCTGGTTGTTTTTATTTACCATTTTATGTTTTCTTATCGTTTATAGAAGTGTTAAATTATTTTAAACTGTTTAACCTTAATTTCATTTAACTAATGCTGACTTGTTTTTGTTTTTTACATGTAAAATATAAAAGAAAAAAAAATAAAAGAATGCTTTCATTTAAAACCCAAATTTGTTGTTGTTGTTGTTGTTATTTTCATTTCTTTAGGATTTTGTTTGTTTGTATTTTCAAAAAGAAAAGCTTTTCTGTGAGATGTTTAATTAAAAGTATTTAAGAATGTTTGCTGGGTTTTAATTATATTAGGGCTTTATTTCATTATTTATTTATTATTGTTATTTTTTCGTTTTGATAATTTGTTTAGAGTTTTGAAAAAATGCATGTAGTTTTATTATGGTTGAGATCATTCAGTTTATTTTTTAATTTTTACAAAAAAATAAATTTTTTTTTCTTATTTTAATTAAAATTTGCATTTTTATAGATTATTTTTTTCAAAAAGCTTTTCTTTTTTTTCTGTTGTTTTTTATAAGAACTACAAAAAGATTTGTTTTAAACTCTTTTTGTAAACCATTTTCTTAAGTCACAAGAACATCTTTGCAGATTCTACTACTTTTTCTTTTTATTAAAAATAAATGGACTTAAATTATTAAATAAAACGACTAAGAAAATTCAAGATCATTTGGAAAATTAATTTGAAAAATAAATCACATTCGTGCTGCGTTTTCTTCAGGTTCAACATTAAAAACATAATTATATCAATGAATTGTTTAATTATTTAATTTTTTTTCTATAAAACTTTAAAGCTCTTTACTTTTGTTATTTTAAAAAATTTTGTCTGCTCTTTACCCTGCTGGTTTTTGTTTTGTTTGTTTGTTTGTTGTTGTTGTTTTCATTGGAAAAGCTTTAATTTAAGCTTTTAAAGTGACTCTTTTTAAACAGTTTAAAGAGTCGATTGTTTTTAATGTTTGCCGTCATCGATTATATCATCGATGTTGATGGGTGCGCATGTGCAGCACGAGATTATGTTTATGCTTTGATTTCTTGTGACAAATGGGACACTCAAATTTGGGTTCAACGCCGCATTCAAAACGTACATGTCTATTAAGGCTATGTGGACGTGCATAAGAATTACCACAGCGATCACAGGTGTAAGCGCCACCCCAGGAGGTGGAGCTGCCACCAGAGCCAGCCGAACCACTAGCACCAGTAGCGCCTGCGCTACCAGGGCCAACTACCCCCTGGCCGCCAACCAGCATGCCACCCGACGAACTGCCACCCACCGTGCTGGAGGGTGTATGGGGAGCCACTATAGTTGAGGTAGAAGCACCAACAATGGCCGCACTACTCGTGGACTGTAACAGGCCTGACGACCCCGCACAACCGCTGCCAGTGGCAGCTCCACCAACACTGCCGCCAGCACCGCAACTACTTGTGCTAAAGCGGCGCGAGGGCGAGGCGCCCGCAGCAGCTGGAAAATTCATGAGCGCATGATGGGCTGCGGCAGCCGCATGATGTTGGGCTTGGTGGTGTAGGGCGGCATGATGAGGGGCTTGGTGTGAGGTCGCTACTGCCGCTATGGTTTGTAAGGCCGCTTGTTGCAATTGTGTGGCTGGAGGCATACCTGATGATCCCGCTGCTGTGCCGCTACCGCTCATCATGGCAGCCGCCATGGCTGCGGCCGTTTTTTGATCACCTGTGGCTGCTACTACAGCGGCCTGTTGTAAGGCCATCAAACCCAGATTTAATTTAAAATGACTGCTTAAGCGTAAATCACATGGCTGCTCACTCTCCTCTTCATCCTCGTCTTCCTCATCTAAGGTCCTCGACATGCTGGCACCACCACCACCACTGGCCGGATTATGCTCCAGACTGTGCTCCAAGCCACTAACCACCAATTTGTTGTCATCGTCATCATCATCTTCATCCATCTCATCCAGAATTGTGCTCGGCTCATATTTTATAACCCCCGGACCCGTGGTGGTGGTGGTGGTGTTGGTGATGGCCGTGGAGGGCAAGGGACTGGTCTGGGGACTGGTTTTCAAGCGTATACTCTGGCGTCCTCGGTATAAAAAAGTACTGGTACGTAGGGATGTCGTTTCATCTAGAGGCAACAGAAAAAGTTTGTGTTTTTTTTTGCCACATAAAAAAAAGAAGACAAAACAGAAAAGAGAAAATAAGTAAAATTTTTAAACAAAAATTTTTTTTCTAAAAAAAACACTTTTTTTTTAGTTTTAACAGGTTTGCAAGTTTCAGTTTTGGTTAAGGATTAAATTAAAAGAAAAAAATTATAAAATAATTACTTTAAAAATGTTAAATAAAATATAAAATAAATTTTGTATCTATTACGATTAAATTAAAATTGTGAATTTATTATGAGAATTTTACACTGGGCGGCTCTAGAAATGCAGTTTTGAATCTGCCGTCCAGTGTTATTAGAGTTTATGAAAGGAATGTTTTGTTTTATACGACCCCTTTTTTTATATTTAATATTAGTATTTCTTTTAGCTAGAAGTCTTAGTTATATACATAAATATTTTTTTTTTTAATATTATTTCTTTGTACATTTTTGCCAATATTGCGCTGATTTGCCTCGGACAGCTTCTGCTGGGCAGTAGTGATACTGAAAATTTTTTATTCAAAATTAGAGATAAATATGTATATATGTATGTATATAATAAAATAAGGCAAGGACTTTGAAAATGTTCGATTCAAAATCAGAAATATCTATGTACATATATAAAATAAAAAACCTTTAGCTCAAGAAAATATTAATTTAAATGTATGAAAAAGAAAAAAAAAACGAATTGTAGGTTTGGATTGAGTTTGTTGAAAAAAGAAAACACCGCCATTTTGGAAAATAAAACAGCTTCAGGCGACCTTGAAAATTGAGAGTGACTTTGAAAATTGAAATTTGAGAGGCAAATACTCTTTTTTTTCATTGCAGACGAAAAACTAATCTTGTTTAAATTCGCATACGTATCAGCTGAAAAGTTCCCCTTTGGGGCTCATAATTTTGAAGTAAAACAAACTCTATTTCCCTCCTCAGCCTAGATCAATCTTTTTGCTTCAAATTTCATTTGGATCGGTACAGACTTCGAATTGAACATATTCAAATGTTAATGGGTCTCAGAAGAGACTTCCATTATGTTTTCTGTCTCTTCTTCTTTTCTATATGCCGCCGACATTTCGTTGATGCTACTCAAGTTATCAGTGGACTTGGAAAAACTTAAAAGAATAATTGAAACTTTACTATACATATGTATATCCCATTATTGTCATTGTGTTCATGGACTTTTATCGAATCTACTGACAAGTTGAGCAGCGAGCGCTTCAAGGAAATGTGGGCGGCCTACAGACCAGGCTGAAAAAGACAGATATGTAACAAACTGTGAATTGTTTTTTTATTTTGAATAATAAAGCATTAAAAGAAATTATATTTCAAGGATTTTCTTTCCGAAAAAAGAGGATTTTTCTTTTTGTTTTTTCTTCTTTATTGAGGATTGTTACTGTAAACATATGTCTGCAGCATAAGCATTTTCGCTGACTTTTATAGATACAATTGACCCAAACAAACCTCAACAGAGCAGACCTTTTATCGGGCTACAACTCAACATTAAAGATCTTTGGCTAGGGGCCAACCAGCTGCTTCTAAGTCATTACTCTGCTCGTCAGCAACCGTCCTTGAACAAAGAGATTTATGTCGCTAAAGTGCTCAAGTTTCCAAAGCGACACTCATGGCCCTCAGCCACTACTTTTTATCAAGTACACCAATTTCGAATAGTGGTCTCGTTAGTTGAAGTAGCCCTTAAATATTTAACAGTATGACCGTATCTTGAGCAACATTACAGATTTTACAATTGAGAGGTGTCTCCATGCCAATAAAAAAAAAATCTTTGTTTAAATACATTTGTAGCTTTTAATATTTGTAGCTTTTAATATATATTTGTAGCTTTTTAATATAGTCTAGTTTTGGACCTAAAATAATGCATATATGTATATACATATCTAATAAAATGGGAGTTGTTTTTTATATTAAAAAATATTACATTTTAAAAGCATTAAATTTCATATGGGAGAGGATATGAATGTAGAGTATGTGGGAAAAAGAGCGAGACATTAGAGCACTATTTATGCCAGTGCCCCGCTTTTTCACAAACACGTCCCCGATATCTTGGAAGCGACACCATACCAGCCAATTAACCCAATTGCGGGGCAGCACCTGCTGGAGGGAATTAAAGAACTTTGTGAATGACATGGAGTTCCTATAAAACTATGAGTTTAAATCTACAGAGCGCACA
The DNA here is from genome assembly GCA_963662145.1 of Sturmia bella. NCBI lineage: Eukaryota > Metazoa > Arthropoda > Insecta > Diptera > Tachinidae > Sturmia > Sturmia bella. The sequence continues at coordinate 14,752,980 of OY759172.1, read as the reverse complement.
ACAGGCCTCAAATCAATCGACACGGACATAAACATACCACTCCAATCAACCTAACCTCACTATTGCTTTTATTTTTTTCTTTTTCTTACTTTCGATCAGGCATTTTTACACGCTTTAAGAACGTGTAAAATTATGTGAATCGGTTTACAGCATGTATGTGATTTGTTTTATTACTTTGTTTTTCTCAGTTTTTCCTGCAAAACTATTGTGTGATGTTTCAGATTAGTGTGTTTGAATTTGGCTTGAGAAAAACTGGTTAATATGTTTACACATAAAACAAAATAAATATGTATGTAGATGGTGACTTAAATAGTTTTTGTGTATGTTAGTGACAAAATATATTTGAGTTACGTGTAAATTATATGTTTATATGATAATAAAATAATGTATAAATATGATTTAAGTAGTTAAAATGGAACTCTGTATCACAACTATTATTATAATTAACCGATATATTTTATATAATATTAGACTTTATTTAAATATATGTAAGTATATAGAGATCAAGATGCTTTTTTTTTTGGGATTGAAAGAATTTTTGTTCACAATTTTAACGAATTTATTTCATTAAGATGTTTCCATGCCGCCCAACAACATTTTCATTGAGGCCATGAGTTCGCCTGGAAGTAATTAATTGAATTTCATTTCATTAAAAAAAAAATATCATTAGACATGTGAAATATCGTGTATGAAAAGTTTGTTTGAACATTTTTGATTCTCATTTGGTTCATGAGAATTTTGGAATAAGTACTTGGACTTCAAACATTCTTTTTAGGTTTTTCCAGTCTACTGATGAGAGTTGTTTAGCAGCAACGAAATGCCGGCGCCATATAGACTGCCGGCTGAAAAGTACAGACAATATTAAGGTCTATTTTTAGACCTAAAATAATAATAGCGAATAAATAACTAAGTTCATTTTTGAATATGTGAAAAGATTTCATTGAATCACCAAACAATTTCATCAAGTCCTTGAATACGTTTATGGGCTTTTCAAATAACATTCGATTTGTAAAGAAACTTGGATATATGATGAAATATTTTAACATTTCGCCAGCAATTTGAAGTCGTTTTGCGAGTAGCACCTGTGAACAAATTCGTTCGGTTTCTTTAATAAGAAATCGCAGGAAATGAAAATTAAAGCAAAAATGGTGGGAGATCACCAATTTGCTAGAGCCTAATAATGAAATGAATTATAGGGCTGGGATTTGCCCAGTGTTAAAACAAACTTACGTGTGGGCAGAATGTTCTAAGTGATTAAAACGCTGAGTTGGGTTTCTTGCTTAGATTAACTTACATGAATGTTGTTTATTGGGGGAAACAAATGGGTTTGACTGAAGCTCTTGGTGTTGATTCGTTCTTCTGAAGGTTTTGTACGCTAATGCCCATTATAAATTCAAGAATGCGCAATCAATCCACACAGAGCGAAAACTTCCTAATAGATTCAATAAGATTTTCTCTTTGAAACGTTTTTAGGCTGAGGGGTATCCCAGCAGAGAGAAAACAAGATTTTTCAATGGGTATTTCTTATTATTTCCATGTTGCAAATCTTCTTAATTGTCTCAACAAGAAAAACACATAAAACCAAGAAGAAAACTTGTTACTCACGCTTGTTTTTACTCAGTTTCCGATTTGCATGGTACCAAAAAAAATTCTATAGAGAAGAACTTATTGATTCTATTAGGTTTTCTTGTAAATTGTATGCAATAAGGATTTCTTATTGATTTTATTAGGTTATCCTATTAATTTTTCCCTATTGGTTTTATTAGTTTCCTATATAAACACACGTAAATCATTTTTTTTAATTTCATTAATTGTTGTAAATAAGGTTTTCCCATTTAAAATAATAAGGAATCCTTCCTGGAAAAAAATCCATAGAGATATCTTATTGATTTTGTTCTACTTTATTAGGTGCTTTTTTCTCTGTGCAAAAGCTTCGTTCAATTTGGCTAATCGCCATAAAACAATTCACAATATGTGTGGATATTTGCAGAGTCGGAACTACTTCACTATTACTACCGCTCATTGCTAATTTATATATCTAATATAATATTCAATATATTCATAATTTCAATATATCTACATGTTTATAATTTCAAAAATAAAAGTTAAGTTAAAAGGGATTTCAAGGGAATTCAATATTTCATAATTGTTGAAAATTTTAATTTCTATAATGTTCATGTTTAAAAAATGTCCTTCCATGTCCTTTCTGGAATGTAGTGGAGTATCTCTGTTATTAATGTTATTCTTAACTGTAATGATGTACTTCATAAAAATTATATTATGTTTGCATTAGATCCATGAACAAATTCATATGTTTAATGTATCGTTTCATTTAGTTAATGATTTTTTTCACTAAGCCAATGAAATAGTTCATCAGCCTAATGAGCAAAATTTTTATATTTATAATGAAGCAATCATTAATATAAATTTAAAAAATGAAAACTCAGTGATTCAAAAATTAACCCTATTAATGTTTTCTATCCTTTTCAGCCGGCAGTATATATTTCGTTGATGCTAATCAACTCATCAGTAGACTCGAAAAATTCTTAAAACAATGTCTGAAACTTAACTACTTATTCAGAAAAAAATCAGAAATGTTTAAAGAAACCTTTAATTTAGCAAACATTTTTTTCAAGATTCCATAAATCCCAATATTGATTGAAAATTAATGCATTTTTCCAGTAATCTAAAGTTCGAATTCATTGGATAAGTGTACAAAATTCATTCAGTAGATAAAACTATTAGAATCTTAAGGCCATATTCATAATAATTATTGTAAGTTTATTAAGCTCTTATTGGATGTATTTCTACGGAATATTTGTCAAATAAACGTGTAATAAACCTTCAATGGTTTTTATGAATATGGCTGTTACTCACAAGAAACTATCTTTGGCTAACTAGTCTAGCCAAGCTATCTCGTTAATAGAGTAGTTGAATGCAAACAACTCCTCATTCCCAAAAAGATAGCAGGAAGTTAGTTAGCACAAAGTTTTTTAGTATCAACACCGCTACTATCTCAAAAAAAAAAACCCTGTCTATAAAATCTCTTTTTGATTGTTCCCTCTCCTCTCCTCTGCCTTTCCCTGCTCTGCCCATCAATAAGTACATATGTATATATTGTATAAATTGTTGTTAGATTGTTTTATGACTTTTTTTTTAAATCAAACAATGTTATAACAATTCCAAACACTCTGGCTATGCAGAGCTGGGAATTAGTTTATTGTTCGACTCGGGCAATATACACGAATTGCTATAAATAATCTTTTGTGAAAGCAATTGTGTGGAATTTTTTGTTGCCAAGTCGCTTTTGTTATAGCAAATCTGCTGTTCTTAAACCAATAAGTAATTTATTATTTTACAAATTATAAGATAATAAACACTTAATTCTGACTTCAATTCAACTTTGCAAAAATAAATTATTTTATTTATTTTATTTTGCTTAATCAAGCGTTCACAAACTCTCCCCATTTTCTTTTCTTTTTTTTAACGCCCAATCCCTCTATTCCTATTTTCCTAGTTCCAACACAATGCAATGCTGTATGTAGGGGTCCATCCCCTGAGCACTGGTCCCAGTCTAAATAAAAAAATAAATAAATATAGGAGGCCCTTATTAGGAACAACATTCGATCTTTTATAATCGTCGAAAAATTTTATCGAATGAATTTCAGTTTTGTTCACAACGCTATTGTGAATTCCGCTGATTTATATAATTCACAATAGTTACATTTTTATCAACTGAGCTTAAATGATAATTAAAAGTTATTTGTTTGCAAATTTATTTAAAGTAATAAATTTATGCTGAACGTTTAGTGGTTTCGACAAAATGCATTGAAGGGTTCTTTCAACGTTTTAGAAATGGATTTCAACACTTGTATATAAAATTTAACCTCCGATTTTTGATTGGGATTTCAATACAAAATTAGTAAATTTTGATGAAAATTTATGTTGGATTTAAAATAGCTTTCTGTTTTACAGTCTAAAATAATTTTTGGTAATTAATTGTAATAAAAGTACGGCAGCACAATATAAGTGTCAACAAATTATCGATAACTCAATAAAAAACAGCTGTTTAAACAAATTTGGAAGCAAGTGAAATTGTGAAAAGTTTAGAAAACAATAAATTGTTTTGTAAAAATTATTAAACTGAGCAGCAGAAGTGATAAAAGGACTCCCAATTTCACTGCCTTAGAAGGCAGATTACCTTCTGGAAATAATAAAAAATCTAATTATGAAACAAACAAAAAACTTGTGCAATTTTCTTAATTTGCAGAAGAAAAACCAAACTGACAAAATCATATGGCGAACGAAAAACTTAAATTGATTTTAAATGGGCACGGCAGGCCGTTTAAGTTTGATTTAAATAGCAACTGTTTGACTCAATTTTCAATTTAAATCAAATTTAAATTGAAATGGCATTTACAATCCAAGTCAAAAATTGGGGGTAAGTAAACCAAATGTATTTCGACATACATATACATACATATGTGCACTGAAACCTTATACTGTCCAGCTCTTGCTTCATACTTACTGCCCTAGAATCGCTTAATGATGCGACATTAGTTTAAAATTTTTTTTAGGAATTTAGGAACTCAAAATTAAAAAAAAAAATAGGAAATATATTCTTGATGTTAATTTTTCGACCTTTGTTGTTTGATATTTTAACTTAATAGTTCAAACTTGAGGTCACCTGGTTTTTTTTTTAAATAAATGCTTGTTTAATTCAATATTTCGATAACTCAATGGGCATCTTCTTCAGGAAAAAAAAATAATTTTTTTTTTTGAAAAAACATCAAACCGAAAAAAAACTCCTGAACAAGATACCCATTGAGGTATCGAAATATTGAATTAAACCAGCATTTAAAAAAAAAACAAGTGACCTCAAGCTCGAATTATTAAGTTAAAATAGAAAATAGATCTGTATATTTTTTCTACTCTACACTACTCTATAGACAGCAGAATTATGTTCGATAAATAATTCGTTAGGCAGCAAAATTTTGGACAGTGCTACCAACCCATAATACCAATTTTACTTGCTTTGCACGATCTCAGCGAATATCGAATGATTTTCATAACGAAGGCCGCCGTATACAAACAAAAACTTGGCTCGATGAAGCGTAATTTTTTGTAATAAATTTTTTTGTTTTTTTTTTTTTTGCTGAAATATCATTAACCATTTTGATTAACAATTTCGTTGGCTATTATACATATATTAAATTCAATTAAAATATTTGTGCCCACACTTTTTGCAAAAACTATAAACAATTGCCACAATTCTCAGGTCAACAGTTTTCACAAAAAAAAAAAAAAAAAAAAAAAAAACATTATTTTTAGAGATTTCAGGAAAATTTCTAAAATGTTTTTTCTATCAAGTTTTACGATATAAATTTAATACGCATGCACTTAAAATTTACAATATATTTTGTTTTTAATAATACATATAAAACTAAATTTGCTGCAAAAACCACATTAATAAAACTGAAATAATTTTGGCTTAGAAACAAATTTTCTAAGAAAACTTTTAAAAAACCAAAATATTTCTCTTAACATGGTGGCAAATATAAAAAAAAAAAAAAAATATTAAATATATTAAAAAAAACTATATGGTAAAAACTGATTTAAAAAAAAAATAATATCATAAATTAAAGTTGTAAATAAATTATAATTTACCTGTTGAAAAAGAAAATACAAATTAATAGTGTAGTTACAGTTATTTTTTGATGGGATGGACGGTTTAAATTTAAAAGAACCGGAAACAGCATTTAATTTGAAAGAAATTTTGATATTTGTCTTTTGTTTTGTAGCCAATTTCAAAAAGCCAATTTCAATTGCTACACTGGACGAACGAACAGGTGATTAAAAAGCTCTCTGGGCGTTTTAATAAATTGTTAACAGCTTCCGTTTCTTTTGGCAATTAAAGGAGAGAAGAAATACATAAATATATAAAAAACATAAAAGCTGAAATATAATAAAAAAAAAAAAATGGTTTTTTTAATAAAACACTGTCAACAAAATGAAAAATATTAAAAAAAAAAAAACAATATACAAGACCGGCAAGAGATTGCAACATGACAACATGATTTAAATCAAATTTTATGCAAAAAATATCCATAAAATATATTCAAAAAACCACAAAATTTTTATTCTAAATCTAAAACGAGAGCTTATTGATTGTGTTCTGTCTTTTTCGGCTGTCTATATGCCACCTTGACCCGAAAAGCCTTAAGAGAATGCTTGAAACTTTGCTACATACCCACTCTATTACTGCCATGAACCCAATGGGAATCACAAATGTTCAAACAAAAACTTTGAGATGGAAAAGAATTTTATCTTTTCGTGTTGCGCTAGAAAACAATTAATGAGGTCTATTTTTAGACCTAAAATAATACATTGCAATTGGTTCTTATAGCAAATAAATAATTTAATTCACTTTTAAAATAATTTTTAGTTCATCATTTTGAAGTTGAATGATTTCAACCATTAATTTGAGGCTCCTATTAATAAAGTATATACATATATATATGTATGTATATATGTACATATGTACATATTTTTGATAAGTCAAGGTCTTATTTGAAAACAAAAAACTTTGCAAAGGAACATAGAATTTTCTTTACCCACTTATTGGATAAACATTAACACCGGTATTCATACAAAAAAATAAATCTTTGTTGAAACACATTTTACGACAAATTTTTCATATAAATTTGTTTTTTAAAATGTGTTTGAGCAACGTTTTATTTTTTATGAATACCGGTGTAAAAATATTATTTTAGGTCTATAAGTAGACCTTAATGTTTTCTGTCTTTTTCAGCCGTCTACATATATGCCGCCGACACTGCATTGATGCTAATCAACTCCTCAGTAGAGACGAAAAATCTTAAAAGAATATTTGGAAACCAAACCAAACCGCACTTATTCGAGTCTACTGATGAGTTGATGAGACATCACCAAGACCTAAAAAATTGGAAATGGGACGTCTCAAAAATGATGGCCAAAAGCCATCGAAAAATCGATAGTAAATTAAACCGGCCTACTCTATATCATGATACAACTAATAAGGTAACCTTTTCCTTACAATAAGAACAACTTCAATAAAAATAGCTGCTATTTTGTTCGGAAAACTGTAAAAAAAAAGACGCCTGTGAACAGAGCTTAAGCTGATTTGCTGTCTCGTTCTGGCTGCCTTTCATTTCGGTATTCTCTTGACAGTTCTAAGTGGTCAGATGATTGATTAATGGTTTAGCAGATGAAACTACCTTATTAGTTTTTTATGTATTTGGTTCTTTTTTTTTGTGGCTTATATGTCCATTTAAACCAATAAAAACATTTAAATGTGTAGAGCTGGCCCAAATTAATTGTAAGCGAGAAAATAAAGATCACGTTTTTGTGGACAGATACTTAATAAATCTAAATTGACGATTTTATTTTGTTGAGGCAATACTCGTCCCGACTTCCGTTGGCATCTATGTCGTTCTAATTTATGTATATTGCTGCCTTATTTACAAATTTACATTCTTGCATTATATATAATATTAAAAGAAACGAAATATATTTTCGCCAGGTAATAGTGGCATTAAAAAATGTTATCAATTAATCAATGACATTGAATGAGAAAATACATACTTTTCCATCTCTGGGATGAAAAATTGTGAACGTTCTAGTTTTCAAATATAAACTAAATTTTAATATTTAGTTATTTTGACACTTTTTTCCCCTTATATTTTATATATTTATTTGAGCTTAAGGTCTTTTTATTAGAGAATTTGAGTAATTGAGTATTTTTGTCAATTATTGTCCTGAAGAAGCATCCGAAGGAGAGCGAAATATTGACAAAAATACTCAAATATTGAAATTCTCTAACAAAAATACCTTAAGCTCAAATAAATACATATATAAAATAAATAAACTTAATTATTCAATTAATTTAAGAGCCAATTGAAATGTATTAATTCAGGACCTTTCAAATGTTTTCTGTCCTTTTCGGCCGTCAATATGCCGCCGACACTGCGTTGATGTTAATCAACTCATCAGTAGACTCGTCTAATGCTGTACTTTTGGACCTGGGGCTGGATTCTGGCATTCGTGATCGAATATACTCGATAATAAAAACAATGTAGAGCAAAAACAAAATGAGCAACAAACACACATCATTCTATAACGAAATCGTTCAATCACGAGTGCCAGAATTTGGCCCCTGAATCAATACAGTTCTATTTTTTCTATTTTCTAATTGATTTGTGGATACATTTTTCTTAAAAAAAAAATAACAAAACTTCTGTGCAATAATGTCAAGCTCTTGTTAATTTCTCTTTGGTTTAATACACTCAGCTTGAGGGCACTTCAGTCTTAATAAATATATTTTTTTTTATTCTTAAAAATCTTCAATATTTCGATACTCAAGAAAGCGTTTTTTTTTTTAATTTTCCGGAAGAAGATACGCAAAGGAATATAGAAATATTGCAGATTTTAATAATAAGGCTCTTACTCATAATAAATATTTTAGTTTGATTAAACTCTTATTTGACAAATTTTCCATACAAACATGTCAAATAAGAGCGTTATAAGCCTGAAATATTTTTTGTGAATAAGGGTGTAAATACATATATTTATTAAAACTAAAGTTTAAAAAAAAGCTTAGTGTATTAAACCAAAGAAAAATTAATAACTAATAAAAAAGGTTGAAAAACTGATATCCAGAAGAGTCAAGTCTTTGCGTTATTTTATTTCAAAAAAATGCCAGTCTAGGAATAAAGCAGCGACAATGAAAACAGCGCCGACTATATTTTATTTCCGGAAACTGGTGATTTAAAAGCGCCTGTTTTGCAAATGTAATATTTTTTGTACGTAAAACTCTTTTAGACTAGCGCAGGGGACCCAAGAAACATAGTTAGTTCTTTTAGATACATCCAAAAAATTTACATATATTTTTATATAAATTCAAAATTGTTCTTCCACTGACAGATGTGGCCCCTGATGCGTGACGTTGTTGCGTGTTGCAATTTCTTTGGGTCTAAATTTTATTACTTTATTTTAACTACAGATATTTGTTTAAGCAAAAATTCAATATTATTATTTTGTTTTACTCAACATGAACAAAATATTACAGTTAAAAATATTGTTAAGAAATAGTTTATAAGAAAAATAATAAGGAACTTGTTTTCTAGCTTGTTTTCTGTTTTACTGTAGAGTCCATTAGAAAAGTTAACAAACATATCTTTTTGCAACTACTTTAAATTGTTTTGAAGGCTGGTAGAGAAGGCATGCATTTCAACTCTTTAAAAGAAAGAAAGAAAGAAAGAAAAAAAAAGAAATAAGAAATTTATGAAAATTATTACTTTCCAATCAAAAAACAACTTAACATTTTGTTGGTGTCTGGCTGGGCCGGGCCCACCCACCGCATGGTACTAAGATGTGATTGTCATCCAGGGCCTCTGGTCTGGTCTGCTCTGATCTATATACACTCACACACACACATACACATTCAAAGACATATTAAACTGATTCTTTTTTTTTAATATTAAAGGTGCTTGAAACGAAACCACGTCCTCTAGCGTTTGGAACTGGGGTTCAATTTAAGACACCTAAAAGAAAAAATTGGTTAGTAAAAATTATTCAAGACAAAATGTTTGCTTTTAAATACTAAAAACAAAAGCTGAAAACTGAAAACTTAAAAAAAAGAAAGAAACAAAGTTGTATGGTTATATAAAAGTAGGAAAGCGGGGGGGTGGGGCAGAGGGTCTGGAAGGTTTTAAGTTTTGGTGGAGGTGGTGGTGGAGGTGGGCTTGGGGTTGGGGGAAATGAGTTTGAAAATGTTTTAATGATGATGCTGAATGAATGTATGTATGATGTTTTGGTGTGTAAAGAGTGTCTTTGTTTCCATTTGTTTAGAAATAAAAAGTCTTTTTCCGTTTTTTTTTTTTATAATTTTTAATATATTTTACATATTAATTTAAATTTATTTATTTAATTAATAATTCAAAAAAACTTTCATTTTTTTGTTGCAATTTTTCCATATTTTATTATTATTTTTTGTGTGTATTTGAGTGTGTTTTTCTGTGTTTACTGTTAAATTAATTTGAATTTCTGTTTTATGTTAAGAAGTGTTAAGTGTTGTTTTTTTTTTGCTTTTTGCTTTTTGCTTTTTATTTAGGACTAGAAATACACATGTAGTATTTATAATTTTAATTTATTGTGAGTTGCAATAAATTTTATAATAAGTATTTTTGAATACATATTTATTTGGTTTTATTTTATTTTCAATTTAAAATTACATAAAGGGGCCTTTTAAGGTATAAAAATCTGCTTTCCTCAATTGGAGGAAATTTTTTGAGAAAATAATAAAAAAAAAATTCCCTCCAAAAATCCATTTTATAAGGCCAAAAATATTTTACATAATGTTGCCATATTTTTCAAGAATTTCAGAAAAAAAAAACCGAGTTTCAGAGTTAAAATTTTGTTGAGACAAACATCGGCTTCTGTATGAAAAAGTAGAAGCAGACAAAAACAAAAATATTTTTAATCAAGAGTCTGATGTTTGTCTGTACAAATTTCGCCTTTTGCTTGCTAAAGTGTGGCCACCTTAGCTTTTTTACTTATTGATTTAAACACCATTTTTCAGAGTTCTAGTAATATTGTGGCATATTTCTTTTTTTTTTTTTAATAAATAAATAAATGTCTTCTTTTTTTTTTTTTTTTTGTTATTAATTACATATAAAATAGCTGTGAAAATTTGTATTAAATAATGGAAAAATTTTTTATGCCTACCAGGCATAAAAAATTATATATTATTGAAATATGGTTTAGAACAGTATTTCATATGAAATTTGTTCTAAAATTATATTAATTTTTATGAAGTTTTTGACTAGAATGTTTTTAACAGCTTTTGCTAAAACTCAGTAACAGTGTTACCATATACTAAAAATCTTTTTGCATTTTCTAAAACAATCGAGCTAAAACGTTGAAGAAGCAAACACAAGTGAGTTCAAATGCAGCATGACATGCCCTGAGCTACACACAAAGTTTTAAACTGATTTTATCAGCCTTAACCTTCAGGCAAATTGTTATAATCTCTACGAATAAAGTTTTTGTTCTTCAGAGTAGCGAGTAAACTTCCTAAAAAAATGGCAAGAATATTTTCTTATAATTTATATTTTATACTTGTATGAAAAAAATTATAATAATAATATAGATACATGAGTTGTTATTTTAATGTGACAGATACATATGTGTTCACTAAGCAGGATTAAAAATTAACGTGGACTTTAAAGGCAAGATTGCCATACAAAAGTTGTGGCTAAAGTAAACGTTAAGTCTTAATCGTAACTTGTGAAAATGGCCGTAAGTGATCAATTTCTTTAATTTGTTTCCGTATCATGCCACCCAATAGCGTAGCAAAATATTGATGACTTTAAATAAAAAAAAAACAAAAATTGATGATCAACGAATTACACCCTTAATTTAAATTAATTAGCATTAAATTATGGGCAAAGTAATCTAAGCAATTAACTCAAGTGTGAAGTGTGAAGGAAAATGACCGCATACATCTAATTGAAGTAACTAAAAATTACTATAAGATTTAATTATAACAATTGCAATACAAACTAATTAAAAGTGACGTTCGGTTTTTGGCAAAAACAAATTAAGTTAATATTTAGCTCAAGTTTTGAAAATGAGCGCAAACTTTTAATGAAAATGAATGCCGGAATTTTTTCTGGCGGAGTTTAAAAATGACTGAAAACTTTTAAGGAAAATCAATCAAGTTCAAAAAGTTTATACGAAAAATATTGTTTGGCCGAAAGAATACTATTATGAAATTTCAAATACAACTCTGCCTTTTTGAACATTTTCAATTCAATATTTCCCATAAATAAAAAAAATAAAAAAAAAATTAGTAAAAAGAAAATAAAACCTAATAGATCTGAAATTCTCTGAAAATTTTTTTTACCAAAAAGCTAATCACACTGCAAGAAATTGTGTGACTTTTCTGTTCTTTAGATCTTTAGACCAGCTGATGTTTATTATTGAATTACTATTTTGTGTTTAGTCAAAAATTTCACCTAATTAAGAATACATGTATGTATGTAAGTGAAATTTTGAAGCCTCATTGTTTTTGAACAAAATGTTAACAAAGTTCAATTGAATGAAATATCCATGAGATGTCGAAAGTTTTAGAGAAAGCGATTGAAATGCTATTGCTAAATGTGTAAAGTGTATCTTATTTCTATAATGCTTGAAAGCTGTTTATAATTTTAACATTATAATTTTAAATAAATAAAACAAAAGCATAATTCTTAACTGCAAATTGTAATAAAATTAAGGAATGATATATAATTTTCTAAAAGTTACATATTTTGTTATATTCTTGAAACATTGACTAGAATTGTTTATAATTTTTGTGTGAAAGTATATGATACAGATTTGGCTAAAGCGTTTTCTTTTGTTTTGCACTTGTTCCATGGTGTAAGTAATTTCAAGGCTTTTCCGTACAGTTTTTTTTTTTGCTATTGTTTTGTGCACCAGAATGTTATGAGTTACTTCTTAAGATTTTTTTTAGAGAAGCTTTAATGAAATTTTTTGTATTCATAATTAATATATTCATAATAAATATATAATTAATACATTTGTAATTAGTACATATATTCATAAATAATATATTGTTGAAATACATTTAAGAACAAAATTTATAAGAACTAAATTTGTGTTTGAACAACGCTATATTTTTTTAGAAATATTTAAAAATATTTAGAACATCATTTAAACACTTTTATACAGATAAGAAACGTCTTATCGTGTTAGAAAATTCTAAAGCAATTAGAATTGGCTTTTAAAGGGTTTTGCATAGCAAATTTGTATATTTTTACAGTTTTCAAAAACTGTTATACACTTGCGCAACATCTCATTTGAAGCTTAAACGGCACATTTCTTATGTTTAAAGATCTATTACAATAGTTGATAGCTGTATAACAGTTTTGCCGGAGTATAACACTTTTCTAAGTGTTATACAATAACAAACATTTCATCATAATCTTCTAAAACATTTATAGCTTGAAAACGTCTTAAGCTGGCCAATATTTATTAAAGTTGCTGAAAAGTGTTATACAGTTGCGCACTACCTGGTTTATATTTATGTTATAGTCCTTAAAAACAGTATGAACATTTTCAATGGTACAGCAGTCGTTAAACTTTTACACAATAACAATTTCTGTGAAAAATTTTCTAGTGTATTTATATTTTACACATTTTGGCCTCACAATAAAAATTTAAAAACTGTTATACCATTTAAAATTGTCATACCGTTTTTAACCATTATAACGTCAACATAACAGCTGTGGATTGAGTATGTTTGCTGTGTTTTGTGAATATTCATTACTCTTATTACAGTTAACAAAAAGTTTTATACAGAAAATTTTGCATGGTTTAACAGTTTGTAAGCTGGCAAACAATAAAATTGGCTGTCCAAAATTTTCTAGTGCATTTAAGTTTTACCTATTTTGGTCAGATATTTTTCTTATATAAAAGTTTAAAAACTGTTATACCAACATAATTTTTCTACTGCTTTCAACGACTCTAAGGTAAACATAAAAGTTTGAGAAGGTTTGTTGTATTTATCAATATTTATTACACCCCCTGAAAACTGTTATGCAGATGCAGAAGCAGACAGCTGACTCAAAGGTTGCCTCAAAGTTTAATAGGATTTAAAACCCATCACACAGATTCGAAACATCTTTACGCAAATTGTTGATTCATTTAGAACATGAGATGAACTTGTTTAAGTAACTGAGGAGACCAGTATAATTGCCGAAAACTGTTATACAGATAAAAAGTAAACTCTAGCGAGCCTCTACGCACTCAGAAATTGGTAAACCTGTTTTTCAAAGTCTCACGATCGGCTACAGCTCGTTATATTAGTATACATTTTTTGAAACTGTTATGCATTTAGAATTTAAGAAGAACTCTTTTTCAAAGTTTAAAGATATATTACAATTAATGAAAACTGTTACAAACGTGAAACTTGATGGCACAAACCTCTAATGCATGTGGAAATTGAGAAGCCAGGTTAAAAGATTTAAGACATGTATTAAAACTATTAAAAAGCCAACATGAAAATTGTATAAAATGTACAGAAAACGGTTGACAAGGTTTGAAATATAAATATATAACAGTTGATAAATATGTATAACACATGTTAAAAAAATTTTGAATAATTGTATAACACTTTTGAAATTTTTACAATAAAAATTAAAGAAAGATTCTGTAGTTATCAAAAATTAAACAAAAACATCTACGTTCACTTTTTTATAAATATAACAAATTTCCTTAGCATTTTTATAGAAATAAAACTGTTATACTAGCCTTCGTAGTCATAGTAAGTTCGATAGCAAGTTTAGGAAAAATATTTTTTGGTTTAAAACGTGTTACTACTGCTTCGAAACACTTATTTTGAGAAACTGTTATACTAAAGTCACTGCTCTAAAAACAGTTTGAAGATGGATATTTATAGGGAAAAGCCTTGGTATATAACTTTCGGCCTGGTCGAATAGATTTGCAACAACAGAAAACAGCTTTAGTTTCTTAATTTTTTGTTTTAAGCGAATTTTGTTTTTCGAAAGCTTGATTTGTTTACAGCGCTTAAAATTATTGAGATAAATATTTTTAGTTATAAAAAAGGTTATTCATCAAGAATTGTTTTAGTTATATGTATATTTAAAATAAAAAGTCCATATATATTCAAGTTGACTAGAGTTTTTATGAATAATACATATAAATCGATTTTCCCTTTTGTGTTTTTCTTTTTTTGCTATAAGAAAAAATAAATAATTTGAATGTTTAAAACAAATACATAAAAAAAAATTGCAATTTTCAATATCTTTCAGCTTTCATATTAATACTACTTAAATAATATTAAATAAATTTCTTTGTTTGTGACTAGAAAAGAATTTCATTTTTAAATAATTGAGATCACTTTTGAATAAAATTGTAATAATTGTTTTATGAAAATGTGCAGAAAGAAAACAAAATTTATATATAAAATGATAGTAATAATAATAATAAAAATTTAGTTATTCTAAATAGATCAGAATATTGAAATTCGAATAAAAAACAATATTTCTGGTAATAAATTAAAAAAAAAAAAATCAAATTAACAGGTAAAAAAAACTGTATAATAAAAATAAATCTTTCGAAGATTTATTACAGTAAATAAATTTTAAGTCCAATAACAAGTTAATTAAAAAAAAAAAAATTAAACAAAGAATGAAACGAAGTAAAAACAAAAAATGGTTGATATAGTAATATTAGACTAGTTTAGAAGAATTACATTTCCCTACAGACCAAACAGGCAGTTAAAGTCTTAATACAAATGTTTTTTTTTTATTTTTGCAAGAGTAAAGGTGAATAAAAATAAACAAAACTTGTTTGCATTTGCCCATTGCAAGACTCTAAATATAAACAGAAAAGCGGACAACAATACTAGCCCAAGCCTACAAATGACTTTGCAAGAGTTTTTGCATATTTGCAAGACTAAATAAAGCCCACAAAGTGCTCAAATTATCCTACACAAACTCTATGCAAAACTTTTCAAGCTGTCTAAGAGTTGTTATGAGTAATACATATAAATCAATTGGTTTTATTTTGCATTCACAACTCTAGTCTACTACAGTAAAACTTTATTACAGCGAGCATTATGAATGCAAAAAACCACTTTAATGTTTTACACCTATAGCTTTGCAAGAGTGCAAATGCAATATTTGGTAGCTTTTCGTTGTTAAAAATTCATAGAAGTTCATTATAAAATGTTATTCTAAAAGTTTGACCATTTGCAAGACTATTTCCCCTTACAGCCTTCACTCTTGCACTTTTGCAACACTACAATCACTTAAATTTTCTTGCATTTCCAGTTTGCACGATCATAGCAATAAATTAAAAAGCCAGCAACTCCAGCGCCATAGCAGCAAAAAGTCAATGCAATGCCTTAGTTAATACAAATGAGTTTGCCAGGTTGCAAATGCACAGAATTTTTAAATTTCTTCGCCTGCTTACACGACAAGCAAAAGCGAAACACAGTGCAGGCGATACACATATTTTATTGCTTTGCACAAGACTCTGTTGTTTGCAAGACTAAATGACACTGAGCCTGCAAAAACCAACTTCAGTGATTTATGCATGCGGCCTTGCAAAAGTGCAAATGCAATACTTAAAGGATGTTCGTCGTTAAGCATTCAGAGAAACTCATTTTACAATTTTAGTCTTATATTTTTGCAGTTTGCAAGACCAGTTACTCCCCTTTCTTTTATTACACGGAACCATAACAATAATTGGAAAATCAGACAATGCCAACACAGTTATAATAGAAGCATCTGTATAGTACCAAAAGAAATGCAAGTGCTTTTGCAACTTTGCCAGATCTACACTGGCTAAATAAAATCCATTAAATGCTTAAAAATGGTTTGACTTTACACTTTGCTGGTGCATAACAAAAACCGATAAATGAAATTTTTTGACTTTGCTCTGCTGTTTGCTACACTATATTATAGCAACGAGCGCGAATGTTTTCTACACACTGTTTAACAAAGGTGCAAATGTAATAGAAGATAGATTTTTGTTGCCAAGCCCAAGTAAAAATTGTTTATGCAGTGGAATCTTTAAGTTTTAGCGCTTTGCAAGACTATTTTCCTATAAAGATATAAAAATGCAAATATAAACCCTTTATATTATTATTGCTCTTGCAGTTGAAGTATTGAAATATTGAATAAAACAACAAGTATTTTTACACCAAAAAGTGAGCTCAAGTTGAATTGAGGAAATCAATTAAAACAAAGTTGGAAGACTAACATCAAGAATACTTTGGTCTGGAATTATTGCAACAGCAAAGCGCAATTGTTAGTTTTCGATTTTGAGCACGAAAATCTATTTGAGAGCTCTTGTAAAACGAGCTGTGGAGTTTAGAGCGGTTTCCTATAATGTTATTGGCAAAAAAATTTAGATTACCCATTCAGAATTTGT
This sequence comes from Sturmia bella, assembly GCA_963662145.1. Lineage (NCBI taxonomy): Eukaryota > Metazoa > Arthropoda > Insecta > Diptera > Tachinidae > Sturmia > Sturmia bella. Next base: position 14,735,979 of record OY759172.1, on the reverse strand, counting down.
TGCAAATACCTTTGCAAAGGATGCAAAATCAAGAAAAATGTATTGCAAATGCAATACACTTGCAAAACAGCCGTAAAAATATTTTTAGAGTGCAACTTTGCAATTGCAAAACACTTGCGAAAAACTTAAAGATTCTACTTGTTGCAAATACTTTTGCAAAGGCAGCAAAATCAATAAAAATCTATTGCAAATGCAATACACTGCGAAAAACTTAAAGATTCTACTTGTTGCAAATACTTTTGCAAGGGAAGCAAAGTCAATAAAAACGTATTGCAATTGCAATACACTTGCAAAACAGCCGTACAAACATTTTTAGAGTGCAAATTTGCAAAACAATAGCAATAATTTATTGCATTTTCACTTTCTATAAAATTTCATGTAACTCTCAGTGTATCCTGATAATATGGCATTGTAAGACTCAGTACACGCCTGTTTTAATCGATGGAAATGTAAACCTTAACTTGTGTTCTTCACAAGTTGTTTTGACTAGTTGTTTTGCCCTTAAGACGTTGCGTCTTAAGCGAAAGAGAGAAAGAAATAACAAAAATAATAAATTATTAAATATGATGTTTTACACATTTTCTTAAAACCTTTTTTTTTTTTTGCTCTTTTGTTTTTGGATGGCAATATTTTTGTAACCCAAACGAACAAAACATTCGATTGCACTGAAAATCGGACAAAAAAAAAGAAGAAAAATAAAAAAAAAGAGGGAGAAAAATTTTGCGGTTTGCGAAAAACCCAAAATTTTCAGTTAAATATACTTTTGCTTTTTTTCGGCTTTTTGAATTTAAGAAATCAGCGGCTTTTCAATTTTCCAAAAGCCGTTCAATATCAGAGGCGCCCTCTAGCGCCAAGCTATCGCTGCTTGTCTCTAAGCTTTTCTCATATAACAATTGTATAACTTTCTCCCTCAAATTTTCCATTTTCTATTCACTTTTCTGAAATACCAGCGTGTAAGTGGATGTGTTGGTGCTGTTGTTATTGTTGTTGTTGTTGTTGTTGTTGTTGTTAATGGAGCACGATGTACTGGTATCAATGATGGTGGGGTTGTTATTGGTAGCGGCGGTGGCCGAGGCCGAGGCCGGGCCGCTGGCCGAAGCAGTGCTGACGGTGCCGCCTCCTCCGCCCGAAGTTGTTACCGTTGCATTGGTGGTTGTTGTTGTGGTCTGGGTCTTGGTCTGATGCACAAGTTGGGGCTGCTGCACTTGCACTTGCTGCAACAACATTTGATTTTCTTCTTCGGTACGTTCACGACACTTTGTATTCATGTGACGTTTTAGATTGCTGTGCACATTGGTGGCGTAACCACAGAGTTTGCTGCAAAAATAGCGCGGCGGTTGGCCGCACTCGTTTTTCAAATGACACTTGAGACTGTTCTTCCACTTGTAATTGCGATTGCAGTTGCGACACACCCACGGCTTTTCGATGTCAGCATTATAGATCATGTCCTCGGAGTGCTCTAGCGATTCTTTGCGCGTGCGTTGATTTTGGGTGATCATGCGATAGCGTCTGTCTTCGGATATAGTCGATTTGAACTCGACATTGGAGTTCGAAGAGGCCGGCTTGATTTCCGTTAAGCTGGAATTCATTGCGGACAAGGGAGCCAGGGGCGGTGCGATTGCTGCAGCAAGTTTGGGTTGTATGCTGGTGATGGTGGCTGGTATGGAGCGTAATTTGATTTGCACCGGCTGATTGGGTTGCAGATGCAATTTTTGGAAGTGCTGATGTTTCTCCAACAACTCCTGGGGATCTTGCAGTTCGATTTGCGTAACAAATGGTTGGGTCTTACCCGTTTGCTTGAGCGATTTCAGGGTCTCCAATGACACCCGCTTCTTAGCCACCAATATACGATTCTTCTGCAAATCCAGGTCGCCGCCCGCAGCTGCAGGTACATGAGTTTGTATAAACTCATCTTCATTGTCCAACGAAGTGGTTGTATTATCGAAACCGGCTGTTAAAATATCTTCAAATTCCTCTTCCTGCTCGATTTTGACGCTGTCAATGGCCCACATCATGGGGCTCGAAAGTTTAATATCATCGTAGTTCATATCATTTTCATCTTCCTCATCATTCGTTTCAGTTGAGGGGTCATCGTCAGGTTCCTCGTTCATTTCTTCGTCTTCATCCTGGGAAGAAGTGTTGGAGTTTTCAATCTTCACCACCACCTCGGTTATGCTGTTATTATCATCCACTGTATCCAGTTCAACGCCGGCTGCTGCTAGGGCGGCCTGAGGATTTGCCACAGCTGCGGCGGCATCGCCCCCAGCTGGCGTAATGCAAGTGATAGTCGTGCGTCCAATGCTGCCAATACGCTGTATTGTGGCCGTGTTTTGTGTGCCAGCAAGATGCAGATTTGTATTAGACGTGATGGGGTTGGCATTGGCTACGCTGCTACTCACCACTACATTAGTGGGGTTGAGGCCACAGGCCGCAGTGGACGTGTTCAAGGTATTATTGTTATTTTTGGTTAATTGTTGATCAGCTGATTAATTGTGTTAAGTTATTTTCAGGGGTTTTTTTTAGTATTAAAGGGGTTAGTTAAGGTTTTCAAGATTTTGCATTTTTATTTCGATTTGAAGCGTGAAAAGAGAAATTTTAAAAAACAGTAGATCAGAGTTAAAGGTTATTTACATATGTATGTATGTATGTGTCTTATTGAAAAGCATTTTCAAATTTCATTACAAACAAATAAAAAAAAAACAAACAACTGAAAATGTGGTTATAAAAAAAAGTAAAAATAAGAAAACAATTTTTTTTTTTTCAAAATTGTTCGTAACGGAAGAACTGCAATAGAAAAAATTTATAGAAAATAAAATTAAAATTTATAAATTAAACTGAAAACAGAACACATTAATTAAACACAATTAAATAACAAGAAAATCAACTCAATTTATTTATGTATGTATATCAGGAAGCAAAATAAATAAAATAATAATAAATTCAAACGCAAATCGTTAAACCGATAAAACCTGGTAAAGAAACGTAACATAAGTATTGAAAACGACAATCTTACGATTGAAACGTAGGCCTAATATATATTTAAAAAAAAAAAACTTAATTTTGAAAAATCCTACTTTTATAAAAAAACACTTTCAAAAAAAAAAAATACATTTTGAAAAAAATATCTTGCGAAAAAAATACATTTTAAAAACGTGCCCTTTCAAATGAATACATGCTAAAACAAAGGACCCTTAAAAATTACCTTCTCCAAAAAAGATTTAGAAACAAATACCTTAAAGAAAAGGACTTAAAAATACTTTTCGAAAAAGTTACCTTTAAAGCCATATTTTAAATAAAGTACCTTTTGAGAAAAAGTACCTTTTGAATAAAGTAATTTTTAAAAAGAAGACCTTTTGAAAAAAGTTAATTTTGAAAAGAGTGCCATTTGAAAAAGTATGTCTTAAAAAAAAGAGGCTTTTAAGAAAGTACTTTTCTAAAAAAGTACCCATTGAAAAAAGTACCTTTCGAAAAAAAGTACCTTTTAGAAAAAAGTACGTTCTCGAAAAGACATTAAAATATATTTTTGCAAAAGTTACTTTTAAAAAGTGCCTTTAAAAGAAGGTATCTTTAAGAAAGTACTGTTCATTAAAAGTACCTTTTAAAAGAGTATCTTCAAAAACATACCTTTTTTTGAAGAAACTACCATTTAAAATAGTAGGCTTCAAAAGAAGTACCTTTGGTAAAAATCACGTTTTGAAAAAAGTACTTTAAAAAAAACACTTTTTAAAAAATTACCTTTCAAAAAGTAACTTTTAAAAAAAATACCATTTAAAAAAATTATCATTACAAAAAGCACCATTTGAAAATGTACGTTTCAAAAAAAAAGTACTTTTCGAAAACAGTACATTTCAGATAAGTAATTTTTAATAGAAATTTCTATTAAATAAGTGCGGTTTAAAAAAATTAACTATCAAAAGAAGTACCATTTGAAAAAGTACCTTTTAAATAAAGTACCTTTTTAAAAAAAAGTACCTTTCGAAAACAGTACATTTCAGATAAGTAACTTTTAAAAGAAGTTCCTTTAAAAAAAGAAAAGAAAAAAGCTGCTCAAAAAGATTATCTATCAAAAAACGTACCATTTAAAAAAGTACCTTTAAAAAAATAACCTTTTAAAAAATTACCTTCTAATGTCTTCGATGTCTTTAAAAGGATTGAAAAAAAAGCAACTTTAATAAAAGTGTTCATCTGTTTCAAAAGATATCTTTTAATTTTATAATTTCAAAAGAAATACCTTCCAAAAGAGTACCTTTTAAAAAGTACCTTTACAAAAAAATCATTTTTTTAACAAAAACCATCAATCAAGAAACTGGCTTTTTAAAAAATCAAAAAAATACTCTTTAGTAAAATTTCATTTTAAATAAGAAAAGGATTCTTTTCGAACAAAAGAACTTTTATTTTTTAATTTTTGTAATCAAAACTTTTGTCTAAAAATTTTTACTCTTTCGCCGTTTCTAGGCCATTTACAAGAGCATGTTAAGAGCATTTCTAGGCCGGCTGGATTTGTATGGGCCACAAATTGTCGATATTGTGCCATCGATTTTTCGTAAGCTTTTGTCATGACGTAAGAAAATTCCACTACTAAATTAGTAAGAAAAAATGTGTTAATTTGTGTTACCGGCTTGTTTGAGGGCAGGACGTCCGATAAGTGAAATAGAAAACATCAAAATGTACGTATAAGTATGTATATACGAACGTGACTATTGTGAAGGATATTTAGGACACGGCCCCGCCGAATACAGCACTATTATTTGCCTTTTTTGTTAGAACTTATTAATAAAAAAAAAAATGTTTTTCTTATCACTGCCAAAAGTTCACTATTTTCAATACGTATCAATATTTTTTTAAATAAAAATTAAAATAATAAAACTAAATTGAAAACAAAAAAAATTTTTTTTGTGGAAAGTCTTGATTGTGAACTCACCAGAGCTCTCTTGATAGTTCTTTTCCAGAATCGACTGATCGGCCAGCATCAACCAGTTGCGAACTCTTATGCGTGATTCATTGTGAGCCGATGTGTTCGCGGAGTGAGATGACTGGTTGGCCGCTTCCGTTGCCGTAGTTTCTGTAAGAGAGAAGAAGAAAGCAATATTAGTAAAAGAACTGTTTGGATTTGTTTTTCAAATTGAATTAAATTATTGTTTTTTTTTTTTTTCTAGAGAAATATTTGTTTTATTTGAAAAATTTCAAATTACTTTAATTTTTTAATATTTTTTTTTCAAAGAGAATTAACACTCACATTTTAGTTTGAAATAGATACAAAAATGTTTTATTGAAAAGGGGGGACAAAACTGAGTCAAAACAGAAGAAAAAGAAAACATGTTTTCAACACAAATAGAACCAAAAAGAAAGCAAGTTGAAATTTAACAAAAATAAAATAATAATAAAATAAAAAATTTTACTTACTTTACAATACAAAAATAATACGTTTTTTCAGTATAAATGTTTTAGTGTAAGGTGGTTGCTGTTGTTGTTGTTGTCGTGTAGGTTTTTAACTAGCAGCTACAAAAAAATAAACTCTTTTTATTTGCCCAAGCAGCATAATAAAAATTAAAATAAAGGAAAATTAAAAAAATTAAGACCCTTTTTTTGGCACTGTGTATTCGTTTTTTTTTTTTAATAGTAAAAATGTTCAACAAGTTTTGTTTTTTTTTATAACTTTATTATACAATAATAAATTTTTTTGGGGAGTTTTTACATTTTTACATATAAAAATTAATAATAAGTATCATAATATAAAAAATATATATACTATACTATATGTATATCGGGAGAGGAAAGTTTTAAAACTTATAGTTAAAATTGATTTTTTATGAGTATTTTGAAATGTTTTATATTTTATTTCCAACAATTGGTCTTTTGTTTTTTGCTTCTATAAAATGCAAGAAATTTTCTTTTAGAAATATAATTTTGCAGAAGTTTCAAAACAAACCCGGTAAAAAAAGATGGTTCTGGCGGAAGCTCTAAAATTATACATACTCGTAACTCCAAGTAAATACAAGGTGGGCCAAACGAAATTAGCCCATTGGAAGTTGTTGTTATTTTTGGAAATGACACTCTGTAGAATACAAGTGAACCAGCCATGGCGAGATACACTCCCCAAGAAAGGAAAGGAATGGTTGTGTCTCTGACGAAGTGGACGATTTTTCGATGAGTGATGAGACAGACTCACGTACCCACCTCAGCGGGTACATGAACAAGCAAAACAAACTATCGCTTCTGGGGCACCGAAAATACACGAGAAGCCATTACATACGCTCAAAGTGACTGCTCACGCTGGAGTAGTCCTCGGGCCATTTCTTTTTTTTTTTTTTAGAACGCCGCTGGTCAAACGACAACGCGCTATGGGGCCATGTTAAGCGTGTGTTTTTGTGCCTCAATTGAACGAATTTGGTCTGGCGGCCATGTGGTTCCAACAGCATGGAGCAACGGCACACACTGCACAAGCCGCCACCGATATTCTGAAAGCCAAACAACAGCGGCGGAATTGTTTGGACCCACCTGTTACATGGGCTTTTTTTTTATTTATTTCAATGGCATACAGTAACTGCAGTCTTGTTTTAATCAAAATCATGATTTGACAAACCTTTAAAATTTTCAAATAATTATGAAATAATTATTAAATGTCATTTACATATTTTGAAAATATTCACATCAAATAAAAACAAAAATCGTTTCTAACTGGGCCCAGTTGTATTACAAGTAAAATATGCACTTATAACACAATGTATTATTTTGTTTTCTTATTACAAATTAAAAAAAAATGCAATATAATACATTTTTGAGAATGTGTATTTTACTGGGTTTACTCATTAGTAAGTCCAAGTCTTAATCATATACATAAAACTAAATTCTGTACAAAAAAAATGAACTTAATTATTTCAAAAATGAACTTAATTATTTGTATGCTTTGGGAGCCAATTGAAATGTCCAAAATTAGACCTTACAAATGTTTTTGCTGTCTTTTTCGGCCGTCGACATTTCGTTGATGCTCATCAACTCATCAGTAGACTCGAAAAATTATTAAAAAAAAAAAAAAGAATGTCTGAAACTTAACTACTTCTTCCATAACTCCCATGAACCAAATGAGAATCAGAAATGTTGGTATAGATTTGTTTGAGCATTTCTGATCGGCATTAGTAGACGGTTGCATTATAATATGATATTATTAGTTGCTTATAATATCATACGCAAACTTTGATTTTAAGAATTCGCTTTCTGCAAAAAATGTACCCCCCCTTTTCATGCGTTTAAAATTAATTTTACTGGAAATTACAAAACAAAAAACGAATAATCACCAAAACGCTTTTTAATTCAAAACTTTTCAGTTTGCAGCGACGCATTCAAAAACTTTCAAAGTCAATGGCACCTGGAATGCGCTACAATCTGGCCTCTTCTGTTCCACATCTTTACCGGGTTCATCCGATTTATTTAATTTTTAACACTTTAAATTATAAATATTTTAGTTTATAGCAAGTTAAATAAACTTTCATTTGTATTACAAAAAAAAAAAAAAAAAAAATGTTTTAAGCCCAACACCAATTAGAACCAATTACAATTCTATATAAAAAAAATAAAGTATAACAAATTAAATTATTACATTATAGTTGAAACCTAAAAATGAGTATAAAATATATAATTTTTTTTCTTTTTATATTTTAAACATTATTTGAACTATTGTATGGAAAAAATACTTTTTTTCTTCTGTTTTTCTTTAAGTGGAATGTTTAAAAAGTTGCAGATCTTAAAAACAAACAAAAAAAAAAGTTAATAAATTAAGGGCTATTTTAATAAATAAATATCATAAAAAATATTATTACATTATGTTAAATACATTTTTTAATAAAAATTAAAAAATTATATACATACATATATGTATATGTATATTTCAAAAGTGTTTGTGACGTGTCGTTGATTGTATACATTTTGTGGGCAGGCAGTGTTATAAAAATAAACAAATTCTGAAACAGGCAAGAGAAAACTTTTAGCTGGGAAAGATTTTCTAAACATGTGAGACGGAGAGAGAGAAAGAGAGAGAGAGAGAGAGGGAAAAATTAAACTCTAAATAACTCTGAAGAAGCCATTCGAAGGAGAGCGACCTAATGGCAAATGAATAATTATTACAAAGCACCTTCAGCTCGAATAATGAAATAATATTAAACTAAATACAATAGAGTCGAATACCCTTAAAACATAAGTAAAAAAGTACAAACGATTTAAAAAAAAAAGTACTTCTTTAGTAAAATTAGATTTCTTCTAAAAAGAACTTCTCGCCATAAAGTACTATTTTAAGAAAAGTTAAGAAACACCCTGTTTGTATAAAAACGATGCTTTTTTAAAAGAAACAAACAGATAAATTTATTAGAAACAAGTACACTATTTTCTCGAAAATTTCACTTTTTTCAGCACAGGTACTTTCTTATCCCCAAAAAAAAAAAAAAAACTTTGTTCAGCAGAGATACTTTTGTTTTCAAAAATAATGCTCTTTTGTACTTTTACAAAATACTTATTTTTAACAAGGGTATTTTTTTAAAAAGGACACGTTTTTTTTTTTTTTTTTTTTTTTTTTTTTTGAGAAAAAAAGCTTCTGTATTAAAAAACGTACTTGTTAAAAAAATATGTTTGTATAAAAAGAAAGCTCTGTTTGGAGGTACTTTTGAAAGAAGGTGCTTAAAAAAAACTTTTTAAAATAAGTACTTTTCAAAAAAATGTTTGCATTTTTTGTAAAGTTATTTTGAAACAGTTCTTTACAAACAGGTACTTTTTAAATAAAAGCTTTAGAAGAAGAAATTTCTTAAAAAAGTGTACTTTAAAATAACCTTTTATAAAAAAGGTACCTTTTCAAAACGAGCTTTGGAAAAAGAAATTTTTTAAAAATTATACTTTAAAATAACCATTTATAAAAAAGAGAGGCTACTTTTTTAATAACAGGGTACTTTTCTAAAAACAGGTACTTAACAAAAAAAAAATCGTACTTTTTGAAAACAGGATTAGAAAAAAAATGTTCTTTTTTTTTAAATAGTACTTTCTAACAACAGGTACTTTTAGTATGTATTTTAGAAAAAAGTACTTTAAAAACATAGCTTTTCAGAACAGACACTTTTCCAAAAAGGTACTTTTATTAATCAAGGCACTCTTTTTTAAAAGGTACTATTTTACAAAAACTACTTTTTTGACGAAGGTACTGTTTTATAAAAAGGTACTTTTTTAAAAAGACACTCTTTTTTAAAAAAAGATACTCTTTTGTAAAAAGATACTCTTTTGAAAAGAGTACGTTTTAACAAAGTACCTTTTTGAAAAGGTACTTTTACATAAAAAGTACTTTTTTGAAGAAGGTACTGTTTTAGTAAAGGGATTTTTAATAAAAAGCAAGTTTTCTAAAAGGATTCTCATATTTTATATATGTATTTATTTGAGCTTAAGGTCTTTTAGAATTTGACAAAAATAATTACTCAAATTCTAAAAGACCTTAAGCTCAAATAAATATATAAAATATAAGAAAAAAAGGGGTCAAAATAACTAAATATTAAAAGGATTCTCCTTTAAAGGAAATACTTTTTTTAACAAACGTACTCTTTTCAGAAAAGGTACTTGTTTCAATAAACGTACTCTTTTGAAAAAAAGTGCTTTTTTGAAAAACCTAATCTTAAAATCTTCTGACAAAAAAGGTACTTTATCATGATAGTTTTTTAGAAGAGATAATTTTTAGAAAAAGTTAAAAATATTTTTTAAGAATTTGTTAAAGGTACTCGTTTAAAACAGATATACAATATTTTTTAAAAAGATACCTTTTGAAAGCATTTTTTCACTAGAAGTACTTTTTTGAGAAAGTTACTTTTCTAAAGAAAATTATTTTTTGAATAAGTGAGGCATCCTCGAAAAATCTAGTTCAAACGGTATTTCCGGCCAAATCTGGCAATTTTGATGAGATTTCTGTAGCAAAATGAAATCTACTATCAGACTAGATTTTGGCAAAATCTCCGCAAATCCACTGTTGGTATTTTGTGATGCAACTGTTAATATTTTTGTTTTCAATAGAAAACTGAACTGAATACAAAGTGAATCAATCAACTTTCTTTGGCAAACAGTTCACAAAAATTAATTATATGAAAATGAACTTTTACAAGACGTCTAGAAATGGTAATGTAAACGTAAAGCGTGTATATAAATGTAGTAATACTACTCTTTAAAAATCATAAATTTATTTATTGAAGGTCCTTCATTGAAAACATGATATTTTTAATAATTCTTGGTTGAAGTCGATAATTACTTAACTACTGTGATGTTTAATAAATACAGACATGTTGACACACTACTATTAGTTATTTTGATGATTTTTGAAATCTTTTCTTTCACGACTCGTAACTTATACGAATTTTAATTAATTTATTTCGTTTGTGATCAGTTTCGAAAATTAACAAATTTAGAACCTGACAGCGTTTGCTACCCGAAAAATGGCATTCCATAGAAAAATTTTCCAAATTCAGCTCAGCAAAATTAAGAAATGGGATACTAAAGGTAACAACAGTATTACCATAGATCCGGTTTTGGGTAGAAAATGTTTTAACTGCCCTCGAAATTTAATCTGTCCCAGCAAACATTCTGTCTTCTCTTTCTTGCACTGCACACAAATTTTGCAAAGAAAAAAAAAACATTAAGAAAAACAAACTATTTTTCTTAGCTAAAAAGCACAGCTTTTTGTGTTTCTTTTATAGAAATTAAATTAAGAAAACTATAAAAATTAATAAATAAGTTTTAAAGGGAGTCAATTTTCTTAAGGGATTTCTGTTTCTGAGCTTCTGTGATAAAGCATAAATATAATAATATTTATATTGTAAACATGTATATAAAAAAAAAAAAAATTATTATTATTTCTTTAACACAAACTAAGTACCTGAGGTTTTGTTTTTCGCTTTTAATTTTTTGTTTTTAGTTTTTCAATTTAAAAATCTATACTTTTAACCTAAAACTAAAAATTATGATCTTAAAAATAATAAATATTTATGGCTTTTTTTTTAATAAATGTTGCTATAAAAAAGTAGAAATCAATAATAAATTTTTTATATTGTAAAACAAATTTTTTTTTTTTTTTTATATAAATTTGTTTATCAATTTCGAACGAAAATTGAATAATTTATATAGTACTAAGAAAGTTGTTATAACTCAAATATTACAAAAATATTCGGCTAAGCCGAAAAATCCCACTGTTTGTTTGTGCTGACTTGGTAAAACATGCGTATAACAAATTTTGAGAAAAAAAAAAATAAATAAATATAAACCAAATTTGTTTGCTGAGTAAAATATCATAAAATTTATAATTTTGGAATCATTTGATGGAAATGTTTGAGTTTTCGAAACTTATAAAGTATTTAATTTGCTTAACTTTTGAAGTCATTCTTTTTTTTTTTAACAAAGACTTGTCAGAAGGTCGGTTTCTATTTTATAGATTCTCATAGAAAAGAAATTTTGTAAAACTTTGCAAGTTTTCTTTTAGAATTATTAAATTTTGAAATATTCTTAAAGCGAAAAAATTGTTTTCTTTTCTTTTGTAAAACTTAAGACTAAAATTGTTGTTTTATATAAAGGCACTTTAAAGAAATTTCGCTTCTTTTTTGTTTGTTTGCTTCTTAAATATAAAATCATTGATTGTGGTGGTGGAATGCTTTTAAGCTATAAATTGCTTTTAGGAATTTTATTTGTTTAAGATTTCATTTTTAAATAAAAATTTCAATTGAGCACATTTTTTTATTCGTTTGAGGTATTTCATGTTGAGTTTATGTCATAATACCAATAATTAGGAAAGTAAATTAAGAAAAAAGCTCAAAACCCGACAATTGCGAAAGCTTTTTCAAAAATTCCGATAAAAGCTGCGCATCATAAAATATCAAGAAAAATTCGTATTTCATATTGCAGGCTATGTCGATGTATTTTTTATCTTTCAAAGCTCTAAAATGAAGTGCTTAAAGTACTGTTAAGATATTGAACCATTAAGTAAGTAAGTAAAGCGAAATCATGCCTTAAAGCTTTTAAATAGCAAATAGACATGTTTTTTTCTACTCTTTCCAAAATGAAATTTACAACCTAATTTTTCGGGAAGTACATTTTTTCAAACAAAAAGCTCTTGTCAAAGAAGCTTTTAAAGCCATACATACTAAAAATCTAGTAGTCCTGAGCTTTATTCACATATTATGTTTGGCAGGGAAACTATGCTGAAAAAAAGAGTTCTATGAAAAGGTTTTAAAAACTCATAGCAAACAACATTCGAAATGAGTTTGAAGAAATTTTGGTCTTGAATTTTTGGAGTAAAACTCATTTCATATTAATTCTAGTTTTTATGAATATGACCATTTAAGTCTAAAAAGCTTTGAAAATGTTTATAGTTCATGAGGATATAGAATGTGTTTCAGATTTATTAAACAATTTGAAAGCAAAAAGCTGTACTTCTAACATTCAAAATCTCAGAAAAAAATATCAAATTTTGTAAGGAAAAAGCTTTTAGAGCTTACGAAATTTTAATGCATTTATTAACCAGTAACAGAAAGCTTTGAAAACAGGAAAGCAAATTACATTATATAGACATTAGTTCAACAAGCTTGGAAAAACTAATTTTTTGGAAAAAGCTTTCAAAATAAAAAAAGGAAATTTTTTTGAAAGACTTTAAATTTAAAAAGTTCAGAAAAAATATTTCTTTTAATACAACGTTCAGAATAAAAAAGGAAATACTTTTGGAAACTTTAAGTTGAAAAAGCTTAGAAAGCTTTTTGAATTGAATTCAATACCCTTTAATCACAACAGAAGTCACCACTGTTTTAAATTGTAAATAAAACTTGCGAAGATTTCAATAAAAAAAAAAAATAATAAGAAAGAAAATAAATTTCTGTTGTGAAAGACAAGCGAGGAAAACATAATTTCCATGCCTTTTCATAAGTTTGTACTGCAACTTTTAAGCTTAAAATTATAAAAGAGCTTTTAAGCTTACATTTACTTCAACACAATGGAGCTTTAGAAAAGGTTTTGCTTTCATGTACTTGCTTTCTTTTTTCCACTCATTTTAATAATGAGCTTTTTAAGCTTTTACTTATACTAGAACCTTAACTTGCAGCTGTTAAGCTTTCATTTAGTTGAGAGAACCTTTGAGCTTTATTTGCTTTATAATAAATAACCTATTACATTCTGTATTTAAAGCTTTTTTCTTACTTTTCGCTCTCCTAATTAAGAAATTGGTTTATGTTTTTAGTTAAATTCCTTTTTTTTTTTTTTCTTCTTTTGTTTATGTAACTTGTATTAGTGACTCGATTGGTTATCAATTATATTTTGAATTCGTTGCATTTCTGAGGATTTTGTTGTTTGCATTTTCAACGGCAAATAAATTACTTGGTATCTGTAATTAATAAGCCATATTTTTTTTTTTATAAACAAATCTAAAACTAATGCTATAATATATTGCCTTTATATTATACAAAAAAAAATTATGCTTAATATTATATTTTTTTTTTTTTTATATATATTTTTTAACTAATAAAATTTCAAAAAAGCTTTAATGTTTTTCAAATTATCCGCTGAGAATTATGTTGCAATTAACAATTATATAAAAAAAAAATAATAAAGTTTTTGGAAAATGTCTTTAAAACTATGGAATTACTTGAAGTTTTGATATCAAAAAAAAAAAAAAAAAAAACAATGTACGTCTATACGATGTGTGTGGGTGTGTTAAATAAATAAATTATATCACTGTCTATGGTTTAAATTTTGTAAAAAAAAATATATATATATAAATGTAAAAAATATGTTTGTTTTGTCAAATTCGAATTGGGTTAATTTTGGAACATATAAATCGAAAAACCGGCTTCCGAATAATGAAGTTTTCTTGATTTTTTTTTCTTTTTTGTTTCTAAACTTAACAACTAAAATGGAATATCATTTTCAAAAGGTTGGTCTTTTCTTAAGATTTTCGATAGAAAATTGTCTTTTTTTTTTGCCTTTTTTGGGGGTATTTTATATTAAGGAATGCCAAAAATATTTATATCATTAAAAAAAATACATATATTTATATACACACCAATGTATGATGTATGTATGTATGTATGCATATTTAAAAATAAAATGTGTGAGAATTTAACAATTTGCTGTAATGGCATTATAGTTTTTTTTTTCACTTCAAATAGAAAAATACTTTTTCTGTTTTATAGTTTTAAGTAAAAAAAAAACATTTCTAATAAATTATAATTAACAATTATAAAAAAAAAAATAAAATAAAATTTGGCACACTTGTTTCCATATTTCACATATTTCTCGCTTCTTTTCATTTTATAGGCATATTATTTATTAATTATGAATGTGATTTAGAAATTTTTTTAATAAATATATTCTGCTTTATATTTTATTTTTTTTAAGAAAAATTTCCCCTGATTTAGTTTAAAAAAAAAAAATGGTAGTACAACAATATATAAAAAATAATTAAAAGGAGAACGAAAAGGAAAGCTGGCGACGAACTTCAACTGTAAACAAGTAGCAGATTATATTCTATATATGGACAAATTGAAATAACAAACAAATAATAAACTTTATGTTACATACATATGTATGTATGTATGTATGTAAAATCAATATGTCTCTATAGGAGGATAAAAGCGATAGTAAAGATTTGTTTTGTCACAGTATTTAGGAATATATTTAATTATTTGAAATGTATTAGTTTAAGTCTAACAACAGACAAGATATTCATTTATACAGCTGGTTTGCTTTTAGCAGCTAGCTCCTCATTTAGCTATTAGCATTTTTATGCAAGTCCGAAAATACTACTCTATTTGCTTTTATTTTAATTCAGCAAGCTTTTTCCTCATTTCTTCGACAATTCAGCTGGCTGAATTGTAGCTTAAACATCACCAAATAAGCGTATAGTTAACCATAAAGTATTTAATGATATTCAAAAAGTATTCAATTTGCTATTAGCCTTTTGTGCAAGCCAGCTGCTTTCATTCAATTCAACTGGCTGAAACAACTGCATTGCAATATTTCAAATACCTGAGCAAGCTGAATAGAAAGCTTCTAAACATTTAGCTCTAGCAGTTAGCTAAATAAGCCAATTTCGTGTATTACATATAATTCGAAGGCTGCCAATGTTTGATGTGGTCGTTCATTATTATTCAGCAAGATTTCAAATTTGTCTTTACTACTTTTTAAAAAGGTTTTTTTCTAATTCTTTGATAATTAGGCTAGCTGAATTTCAGCTTATGTTTGTAAATGTTTCTAAAGTCTGCCAAGGAGCTAAAGGATAATTAACTTTTGTGCAAGACATTATATCCTTCAATTCAGCTGAAAATATCGAAAATATTTTCAAATAGCTAAGAATTAAGCTCTAGCAGCCAATTGAGCTTCTTCCCTTATACTCCTGAGCATATTATTTTTATTATTCAGCTATTTATTATTATTCAGCTACCTATATAACATTCCCTTTAGCTTGTCTTTTTTTGTTAGAAGGATTTTTCTAATTCTGTGTTAATTAGACCAGCTGAATTTTAGCTTGTATTTACAAATACTCCTACAGTTTGGCAAAAGATGCTAAAGGATGTTTAACTGTTGTGCAAAGCAATCTTGTGTTCAATTCAGCTAGCTGAATTTCATTATTTTCAAATAGCTGGCGATGCTGAATAAATTTTTTTTTTTTAATTTAACTCTAGCAGCCAGCTGAATAGACAGACTTCGGCTATTTCTCATACTTCTAAGCATATAAATGTTAAATATGGTAAATCAATATTATTCAGCTAGCTGAATAGCCGGATTTCGAAATGGTCTTAAATTTTTAGCAGGGTTTATCTAATTTTTCGATAACAAACCCAGCTGAATGGCAGCTTATTGTTCCTGATGTTAACAAATATCCCTATAAATTGTCAAAAGCTGCCAAAGGATGTTTAACTTTTGTGCAAACCATTTTTGAGTTCAATTCAGCTAGCTGAATTTCAATATTTTCAAATAGTTGAGCATGCTAAATAAGAAATTGTTGAGAATTGTTTATTCAGCTAGCTGAATTGAGAAATTTAGCTATTTCCTCATATTTTTAAGCTCTTTGTATTGTATTTTATTATTATTCAGCTAGCTGAATAGCAAGATTTAAAAATATTTCTTTACTTTTTACAAAGTTTTATTCTAATTTTTTTTAAATTAAGCTAGCTGAATTTCAGCTTCATCCTCCTAATGTATACAAAAAATCCTATAGTTTATCAAAACCTGCTAAGGATGTTTAACATATGCTGTGTATTTTTTTTTTGTCAATTCAGCTAGCTGAATTTCAAAATTTTCAGATATTTAAAGATGTTGAAATAAAACTTTGTAGGAACTTGACTCCAGCAGCTGGCTGAATAGACAAATTTCGCTATTTCCTTATAATTCTAAGCATATCAACTGAAGAGCAAAATTTATAATTTGTCTTTAATTTTTATAATAATTTTTTCCTGATTTTTTCTAACCTTTTTAATGTTTAATTCGTTTTTTCAATTTAGTTAGCTGAATCGCCTACCTTGTAATATAATGCTCCTTTTTAACAAGTGTTTTCCTTACTCTTCGATAACTAAGCAAGCTGAAATGTCCTAGCTCCTGTTTTAGTTTCCCATGTAAACCATTCTCCTTTTAATTATTTTATCTACATGTTGAAAAAACATTTTTTTTTCTTTGTTAGCTGAAGAAAAATGTTTTTTTTTTGAGCCAACATTTTTTGTTGGTTTTTCGTTTTCCTTGTTTGCTTCCTTTAAAATAAATTAATTTGTATATTCCCTGATATGAAAAAAATCTCTCTTTCTAATGTGTAATTGTTTAAATTAATAGTTAAATAAATTGTAAAATAAAAAAAAATATGTATGTATATAAGATAAATGTGTTGTGTATGTGTGTTACCTCGTTCGAAGGCAAATTTAGGTATAGTTCTTACGAAAAGTGTTGACGCAATTCAGCGATTGCTGTTGCAGAGCTGTCCTCGCCGGTGCCAGCGCCAGCACTACCATTGCCACCGCCACCGCCACCGCCACCCCCAGCACTAGAGCCAGCTAATTGAGCACCCACAGTGGCAGTGGTGAAACTTTTTAAGTCCTCGACTTTGAAAAATTTCTCCTTGTGCATGCGTTCCATGTGGCGACCAATATGCATTTTTTGCTTGGCCCGATACACACAGAAGGGACACTGGAACTGGGGCTCTTTGCCGCACTCCCATTTCTGATGATTGCGCAACGAGGATTTCAATTTATAGACACGACCGCATTCCGGACAAGGATGGCCAGCACCATTGCCAGAGCCGCCCACACCCAAGGCGGCAGCTCCGGCTAAACTAAGGCCCCCATTGCCGCCAGCTCCGCCGCTTATTAAGCTACTCATGGCATTGATACTATTTAAAATATTAAGACTTATACCCGAAGCACCGCTGACATCGGCAAAGGCGGAATGATAGTCGGACGAATTGCCACCTGCACCCGCACCGCCGCCACCAACACCCGCCGCAGAGCCGTTACCACCGTTGCCGCTTAAATTGCCGGTGGTATTGTCATCGGTGTAACTGTTATCACTGAGATTTCCACTATTGTTGGCTGCCTGAGCGCTTTTTTCGGCGGCCGCTTTTAACATTAACACCGTAGCCTCTTCTTCGGTAAAATGTTTTATTTTGCCCCCACCGCCACTATTTGAGGTTGTCTGTAGCTTTTCCTTATCACTGGCTGACGAACAATTCAAGGGGGTGCTGGTGTTGCCTTGTTCGCTTAAATCATTGTTGGAGGGTGTGGGCGAGCCCAAGAGAGCTGGTCGCTTTAAAGGTGACTTACGTTCGATTTTACAAATATCCTTGGAGCCCACGCCATTGCCGCTGCCCTTCTCCATGCTCAAGTCGGTGGGAAAGACCAAAGGATGCACGCCCTCGCGCAGTTGGGTTACTAAGGGCATGGCCAAACGGGCATTCCACTCATTCCAAGTTAGACCCGCTATACGTGTAATACTTAAATCTGTTTACGTGGCAAGTAGTTTTTTTTTTTTAGTTTTAATAAAAAAAATGTTTTTTGTTTTTGTTCGAAATTAAAGTTTGTTCAAATTTTATTTATTTTATGGCAATATTTATTTTTCAATTTATGGTTTTGTATATCATCCCACGTTGAGTTTTCATGTATTCAGCCGCAATGTTTTAATGTTTTTTTTTTTTTTTTTTTTTGGAATTTTATCAAACACAAATTAAGAGAAAAAAAAGAAGGAAAAAAAGAAGAAAAAAAATATAAAAAATAAAATTAAAAAAAAACTTAAAGGACACAAATACTTAAATGATAAAAACAATAGTTTAAATATTCGAAAACAAATTAAGAAAAAAAAATTGCAAAATATTTATGTAAATAAAATTCATGGCAGTGGCGCAATCAACCCATAATTTCAATTGCCTGCAAAAGTGCATGTCTGGCAACATTGAAATATGGTTGGTTTTTTCTCTGTCTGGCAGCGTAAATAAAGTTTGTCATAAATTAGAAAATTGTTGCAGTTAACAATGAGAAAATCTATTATTTATTTATTTGCTATAGAAGCCAATTGAAACATCTGTCTATTTGAGTCGTCGTAATGCCGCCGCGATTTGATTGATGCTACTCAACTCGTCAGTAGACTCGAAAGTAAGAATGTTTAGAACTTGACTGCATATTCTATTATTCCCATGAATAATATATGGAACTTTCATGGAAATTATAGAATACGTAGTCTAGTTTCAAACATTTTCTCAAGTTTTTTCGAGTGTAATGACGAGTTGATAAGCATCAACGAAACGACGGCGTCAATAGACGTTATATGCCGTCGAATTTTAGACCTAAAATAATATATGGGAAGAAACTTTAGATAATAAAATTTTCAAAGTGTTCTTCGGTGAATTCAAGAAAAAAGTTAAGCCAGTCACCCACCAGGATTAAAGATTAGTTGAAAATAATTATAGAAAAAAATGTGTTTATATTTTCACCACGACCATTTAGTTCTATTGTGCGCTTTGCCGCCATTTGTAGTCCCATTAAATATTTTTAGGGCTTTTAATGCGCCCATTTCTGTCTATAATTATTTTTGGCTCTAATGTCAGATTGAAGTTGCAGCTTCTCCATCCCTGGTAAAAAAAAATTCTTTGCATATGCAAAGAATTTTTTTTTAATAAAAACTACTTATCCCTATTAATAAACCAAAAAAACGTTTTAAGGCATTTAAAAAAAAATTCATAATTCGTATACAACAATTCCAGTAGTTGCCATCCCGTATTAAACATTGGAAGCACCCAAGATCCCAATTTGCTCGAATATTGTTCCTGTACTCACAGTTCATACAACTGAGAGAGGTTTTGAAGGAGAAATATTATCTTTCTTCCTGCACAATACAGCCCACAGTTTTTCTTCACGCTAGTTTGGGCAAGTAGTAAAGCTTTTAAAAAAAAACTAAACAATAAAAAACAAAAAGATTCCATTGAATCAACAACACAACAATGTTTTGGAGCCGTACTCAGGGGTCGAGCC
Organism: Sturmia bella; assembly: GCA_963662145.1. NCBI lineage: Eukaryota > Metazoa > Arthropoda > Insecta > Diptera > Tachinidae > Sturmia > Sturmia bella. The sequence continues at coordinate 14,716,477 of OY759172.1, read as the reverse complement.
CTACATCTGCAGGCAATTTTTTCAACAAAGGGACGGTACAGTTGAAAAGCGAATCAAACAGTAATTCATATCAAAGCGTAGCTGCAAAGTACTTTAACATCTAAATGCGTCTAAAAAAAAAATCATTTCATTTTCTCAGAATGTGGGTTTCAATTTTAATTACAGCATCGAAACATGTCATAAGTTGGTTTTTTTTTAATAGAAATATGGTTTTTAGAAATTAAATATTCACTAAATATATTTCATGAAATTAAAGGTTTGCAAATTCTTGCTATTTTGGTGAATAGCAACCAGGGATGGAAAACTCACAACTTTCACTCGACGTCAGAACGAAAAAGTGATTACAGACAGATGTGTATGTAACTAAAAGGCTTTAAACTATGGCATACAAAATTTAGTTATAGGAGCACCAATGACGACACACAGTGCGCAAAAAAAAAAACTAAAAAGGCGATGCCAAAGAGCTTGGCAAATATATATAAAAAAAAAATTTTTTTCGTATCGTCCTTAAACTTAAAAGGTAACTGGCTGAACTTGTGTATTTTAGATATTTTTTTTTGTAACCACTCTAGTCTACACTAAAGAAACGGTCACACGGGCAAATATTCGCCCTCATTCTGCTTGTCGACGACGCCATTTTGTTCCTATTGTTTTAATTCCGTATTCTTATGGACCGTATTGTACGTTTGAGTATTTCTTTATCATTCTGCAAGAAATTTTAACATTGACGTTGATGCTTATAATTACCTAATAATAAAAATAAAAAATATATCTACATATGTGCCGGGGAATTGCCTGGGTCAGATTTTTTTTTTAAATGCATACTTCATGCAAACATAACCTTAAAATAGACTCTTGTAAAATTTAATATTTTTATTTCCTTATTTTCCTATTTGAGTCGACCTTTTTCCTTTTTAATTATAAGATTTCTTAAATTTCGAGCTTGAGGTTCTTGTTTATTATTTTTATTTTCAATATTTCGTCTTCTTTCCAAAGTTGGAAGTTTTCCAAAGGAGAACGCAATATTGCACATAAAATAACAATAAACAAGGACTTCAAGCTCGAAATCTGAGAAATCTTATAATTAAAAAAAGGAAAAAGGTCGACTTAAATAGGAAAATAAGAAAATAAAAATATTCAATTTTACAAGAATATATTTTTAAGGTTATGTTTGCATGAAGCAATTCCCCGGCACATTGATATATTTTTTATTTTTATTATTAGTTAATTATAATCATAAAATTACAGCTGCACAACATGGATGGGATGGATGACTAAAAACCTGTGTCCAAAATGGTTTTAGACCTGTGCCATTGCAACCTTTTCTCCAAACCGAAACTAATTCGGAAAGGTATTTCTTTTTTTTCTTTTAATTTGTTCTCGTTTTTGCTTACATAGAATTTTTTTTTTTTTTTTTGTAAATAAGTGAAAAAATTAACTTAAGCAACATTTTCTTTTTTTTTGTTTTTTGAAAGGGAGAAGAAAATTGGTTTGTTTGTTATTTTTGAATAATGCCAACGCCAATTAAACATATAATTAAATAATATAGTTCAAATTTTATACTAATTTTTGGGGGATGAATAATGAATGGAATGATTTAAATAATGCATGAAGATAAGCGTTTAAGAGTGAGCAAAATGAAAATATTTAACCAGCTAAAAAGAAGAGAAATTAAAACTCGAAAATATTTAAGGGATGTTTTTTTTTGTTTGTTTTTAATTTAAAGTCTATATAAAATTAATATATACAACAAGATAAACTATAGGCTATGAGTAATAAAGAGCTAAGCGCTGCTGCTTAACAACAGTTTAAAAAAATTAGTCATGACCTGGGTTCGAAAGTGGACGTGAGTTTTCAACTATACCTTTTTTTGGTACTTTTAAAACTGTTGATCTCTACAATTTGATCGCAAAAAAAAAACTCTTTCTCAATTCTGTGAGAGCAAAAATCGACTTAAAGCCTGATTAAATAATAATTGGAATTTCGTGGTTTCATTGCTATCTTGAAATATTAAGGGCATTCATTGCAGCTTTTTTATCATTGTTGGAAAATTGACAAATAAGTTAATTTTATTTTTTTGAAAAAACAAACATTACATTGAACTTTTCTCCAACAAAAACAAAACTTACAGCCCAATCATGAATATTCTCAAGGAATTTTATTCCTAAGGAAAATACGTTTCTCGAGAACAAATTCCTGCAATCATAAATTACCTGAGAAACAAAAAAATAAAGATTGGTAATATATCGACATTTTTTATAGGAAAAAACAAAAAACATATGTTTTTAAAATACCTATTTTTTCCTCCGCCGACTATTTTCCCCTTCGATTTGGCTAAAACAGGGAAGGTTACAAAGAAATTTCCTAAGGAATTTATCAACGTAATAAGAGGAATGGGAAAAGAGAAAAAACTCTCACGGAATTATCATTCATGATTGGGCTGTTATTATTTCAGGTCTATAAATAGACCTTGATGTTTTCTATCTTCTTCAGCCGTCTATATGCCGCCGACATAACGTTGATGCTAATCAACTTGCCAGTAGACTCGAAAAATCTGAAAAGAATGTTTGAAGCCCAACTACTTATTCCCAAATTCCCCTGAACAAAATGAGTATAAGAAATACTCAAATAAACCTTTAAAACAGATACGTACGACTGGTTTGGTTATACATCGTTCTCCATGTGCAAAAACATAAGCGTATTAATGTTTTTGTTCTGCCGGCGTCATGTTCATGTCATGCTCAAAAGTTGATAGCAGGTGATGTGCTGCCGGTTTGGGAGCAAAAATTTACTACGATGGCAACTCAAACTCTCATTATTGAACTTCGAAATTCAATACAATTCAAAACTATTTAAATCCTGTAAAAAATGTTCCCTACTTCTTTTGAAAATATTTTAGTTTAACTTCTTTTCACGTTCACTAATTAATCGTTTCAATCACTTTAAAATCTTTTCGAGTTTCTTTTCCTCTTCTTTTTTAACTCTAAACAGACAAAAACGCTATATATGTATGTATAATACTCGTTATGTTAATAAGAAGCAAAATTTACAATAAAAAATGAGTTTTGTTTTTCTTTTGGGTGGGCGGCGGGGGGGGGGGGGGGAAAGAAAAATGTATGTATGTATATGAATGATGTGGGAAATTTCAAATTATAAACAGTTTTAACAACTAATTTCTTCTTTCAAATTAAAAGCAAGCAAATATTTACAGCAAATGGAACAAGAAATAAAAATTAATATTAAAAGAAAAACACATTTTAATTGCAAAAAATTTTATATTTTGCATACAAATTAAAACAAATTAAGAGGGGAGGAAGGGGACACAAAAATCGTAACTGATAAAAAGTGTATTTTGCTGGAAAAAAATATATATTCTTCTTCTAAACAGGATAAAGAATGTGTGTGGAAAACAGGAGTTCGGCACAAAGTTAAAAAAAAAATTTTTTTCAAAAATTAACTTCAACAATTTCCTTTTAAATTCAATTATTTTTGTTAAAGAAAAAATCTCATGTCAATAATGCAGAGATTTTTCACAAAATAATATAATTGAAAAGGAAAGTGTTTGAAATGTGTTAAAATTAACATTTGCCAACAAACAAAAGGAATAAGGAAATTATAAAATAAAAAATAAATAAAATACAAATTACAGTTCCTTCCTGGGCGGCCTCAAAACTTTTCGTGACAGCTGCGCAAGTATCGTGAGTCCATTTTGGATCCAAATTGTGAGCGAATTCAAGCAGTTGACATTCAGATTACATACCTAAAAAAAGAGAAATATATTAATAAAAGGGCAAAGTAATAAAAAAAAATCGTTAAAAAATATTAAAATAAAAACTTTTTTTTTTTAATGATGAAAGTTATAATTTACAAACCTGCCACACACACAGACCACCTACAAGGAATGAAATAACGTAAATAAGCAGAATAATTGTGTAGCAACGCTTAAGAAAATAGTAAAAATTTTTTTAAAAAAAGGAAAATTTGCTTAAAAATACCTTTTTTTAACAAAAGTGCCTTCTTTGCTACAAATTAATTTAAAAAAAGGACATTTTTTAATAAAAGTACTTTTTTTTATAAAAAGTACCTATTTTACTAAAAGTACATTTTGCTAAAGAAGTACTTTTTAAAAAAAAAAAATTCATTTGTAGCAAAACTAAATTTTTAAATGAAAGTACCCTTTTCAATAAGGTAAAAAAATAAAGCACCTTTTTTAATAAAAGTACCATATTTTTTTTTAGCAAAAGTACTTTTTGTCATGAAACTGATTTCTTTAGGAAAAGTTCTTTATTAACGACAAGTACTTTTTTTGCTATAAGTAACTTTTTTAACAAAAGTACCTTTTTTAAAAAAGTACTTTTTTAATACAAGTACATTTTTTCAACAAAAGTTCCCTTATGTAATGAAACAACTTTTTTTTTCAATAAAACTTTCTTATTAACTGCAAACACCTTTTTGCTTTAAGTACTACTTTTTTAACAGAAGTACTTTTTTTAACAAAAGTACTTTTTTGGCCAAAAGTCCTTTTTGTAATGAAACAATTCTGTTTTAAAATACAAACTCCTTATTACATTCAAGTAACTTTTTTTTACCAAAGTACCTTTTTTAATAAAAATACCTTTTGTAACAAAAGTACCTTTTGTAATGAAACAATTTCTTTTTAAATAAAAATTCCTTATTACATGCAAGTACCTTTTTTGCTTTAAGTAACTTTTTTAACAAAATTACTTTTTTAACAGAAGAACTTTTTTAATAAAAGTACCTTTTGTAACAAAAGTACCTTTTGTAATGAAACAATTTCTTTTTAAATAAAAATTCCTTATTACATGCAAGTACCTTTTTTGCTTTAAGTAACTTTTTTAACAAGAGTACTTTTCTAACACAAGTACTTTTTTAATAAAAAAAAAGTACCTTTTTCAATAAAAATGACTTTTGTAACAAAAGTACCTTTTGTATTGAAACAATGCCGTTTTAAATAAAAATTATTTATTACATGGAAGTACCTTTTTTGCTTTAAATAAGTTTGTTAACCAAAGGCCTTTTTTGACAAAAGTACTATTTTAATAGTACCTTTTTTTTACAAAAGTAAATTTTGTATTCTTTTTTTTAATAAAAATTTCTCATTAGATGCAGGTACCTTTTTAGCCATAAGTAACTTTGACTCGTAGGTCTAAAGGAAGTGTTTTATGACAGTGGTTGACTACGAGAAGGTCATTCTCGTAGTCAAAGCCACCTGCCACGTGCTTTAATAAATGAGATGAAATCTACGAAAACCTGCCTGCAACAAAAACATAAAGCGAAAAATAGTGGATCGACAACAGCTCTTGCAAACCAAATGTTGTATTCCTTTCAATCCCTGCCAAATGTTTAGGATCCAGCAAACTTATTGGCCTTGTTTACCTAAAAAGAAAGAGAAATATATTAGTAAAAGTAAAAATATGGCACATTAATGGAAACACATTTGCACTGAAAGTTCAGTTTTACTCGCTTTTAATAATGAAACTCTGGCAAAATTTTTATAATAATTGTTTTATTATAATTTTATTTACTGATTTGTAGATTGCATGTTTTTTTTTTTTGTTACACATTTATGAAATAAACTCTAATAAAATTTATTTTAGTTCTTAAACTTTATAAATTGTGTTGCATTGGGAAAATGTGTGGGGGGGGGGGGGGGAGTTTTTTTTACAATGTTAACTATAATTATTTTCTACATTTTTTTCTTTTGTTTTTTAGTTTTATATATTTTTTTTTAGAATTTTTTTTTTATTAATAAAGTTATTTATGTCAGCTTCTTTCTTTGAGAAAAAAGGCGGAAAATAAAATTAATTTTGTTTTCATCGCAATCATGAACATTTTTTCATTGTCACTGTTGTCATAAAAAAAAAATTATATTCGTATTTTTTCCACTTTTCCCATCTCAAAGAAAACAGCTGAAATGAATACCCATAATATTTTTTTTATTTTCTACATTTTTACATTTACAAGTTTTTCTAGGCTCAAACTTAAAACATATGTACGTATGTATGTACGTATGTATGTATGTATGTATATTTGTAATTGCAAATTGATATTAATAATATATTTTTGTCAGTGTAACTTGTGCTTGCATTTATTGAATTATGCATGTTAATCAAAACAAAACTCATGTGGTATTTTTAAAATTACATACATGTCTGTAAAATAAAAACCATCAAATATTTTAGATGTTCATTCAAATGGAGGTGTCGCAACCTGTTTAGAAAATGGCTAAAAAGTAACTGTTCAGATCTTTTGACAGCACAGTGGCCAAACAGCTGCATTGTGATTTTCTCTTAAGCTGTCAAAGCACAAAAAAAGCTGTTTTAACTCGAATTAGAAGGCCTAAATGAAGGTCATATAAAAAAATAGTGTTTGGTAGACAAATACATAAGAGAATTATCTCTAAAAACCATTAGTACCGCTCAAAAAAAAAGTACCTTTCAAGCCAAATAACTTTTAAATCAAAATATCCTTTAAACTAGAGCAAATCAAATAACTTTTAGATAAAAAAAATACCCTTTAAAAAAAGGAATTTTTTAATACATACACTCGCATTAATATAAAAAAAAAAACCCCTGATAAATGAACACCCCAAAATATGAATACTTTTTCTCTGCCATTGATTAGCCCAACACATGAACGAAATTGAGGAACAGGTAGTAATTTTTTTTTTCTTGAAACGCATCTCCCTTAAAAAATGACCGTATCAAAGCTGTTTTTAAATTACTACTTTTTCCCAAAAGTACCTTTTGAAAACTGTGCCTTTGGAAAAAAATGCGTTTGGAAATAAAATACACATTAAAAAAGTACCTTCTGAAAAAGTACTTTTTGACAAAAAGTACTTTTTCAACCAAGTATGTTTTGAAAAAAGTACCCTTTGAAAAACGTATCTTTAGCCAAAAAAAAAAAATTTGGAACTAAAACACTTTTTAAAAAAAGTACTTTCTGAAAAAGTACCTTTTGATACAATACGTTTTTAATCCAGCAATTTTTTTAAAAAAAAAAAGTACCTTTTGAAAAATTTATCTTTAGAAGAAGAAAAAACGCTTGGAAATCAAACACTTTTTAAAAAAAGTACTTTCTAAAAAAGTACCTTTTGATAAAATACGTTTTTACTGAAATATTTTTTGAAGAAAGTACCTTTTGAAAACTGTGACTTTAGAAAACAAAAAAACGTTTGGAAATCAAACACTTTTTAAAAAAAGTACTTTCTGAAAAAGTACCTTCTGATTAAATACGTTTTTAATCAAGTATTTTTTGAAGAAAGTGCCTTTTAAAAACGTTTGGAAATGAAATATATTTAAAAAAAAAGGATCTTTTTGAAAAAGGATCTTTTTAAAAAAGTACCTTTTAATAAAATGCGTTTTCAATCAAGTATTTATTGAAAAAAGTACCTTTTGAAAAATGTGACTTTAGAAAAAACAACGTTTGGAAATAAAATACATTTAAAAAAAAATACCTTCTGAAAAAGTACCTTTTCAAAAAAAAATACGTTTTCAATTGAATATTTTTTGAAAAAAGTACCCTTTGTAAAAAGTGTGTTTAGAAAATAAAAATACGTTTGGACATAAAATACTTTCGAAAAAATACATTTTTTTTAAAAAAGCACCTTTTCAGAAAAGGTGCGCCTTTTGAAAAAAGCGTCTTTAGAAAAATATTCATTTGGAAACAAAATACATTTGAAAAAAAAATACTCTTCTGCAAAAGTACCTTTTGAAAAGAGCGTGTTTGGATAAAATACTTTTTAAATCAAGAATTTTTTTTGAAAAAAGTAACTTTTGAAAAATGTGTCTTTAGAAAGAAAAAAAAAAATACGTTTGAAAAAAAATTTATTTAAAAATAAAAGTAATTTCTGTAAAAGTACTTTTTAAAAATCGTATCTGTTGAAAAAAAGCATAATTTGATAAAAATATGTTTAGAATCAAATACTTTTTGAAATAAGTACCTTTACAAAAAAGTACTTTTTGAAAAAAGTACCTTTTGAAAAAAGTACCTTTTGAAAAAAGTGCCTTTTGGAGAAAGTCTTTTTTGAAAACAATATCTTACAATAAAGTACTCTTTAAAAAAAAAACTTTTTTTTGGAAAGCCTCTCATTTGAAAAGACAAATTTTCGAGAAATCTGCTTTTTAAAAAAAGTATCTTCTAAACAAGTAAAAAAAAATACCTTTCGAAAATAGACATTTAAAGAAAACTGATTTTAGGCTGGCTTATTGAGATCTCAATTAAACTAGGTTTAGTTAAACTGAAAATAGACATGTGCCATTAAAACAGAACCCCTTAAGCAAAACTAAGTTGTTCTGTCAAAAAAGTGTATATGAAATTGTTGGTGGTGGCACATACACATTTTTTCAGTTTAACTAAACCTAGTTTAACTGAGATCTCAGAAAGCCGCCTTAAGCAACAAACTATTGACGTAATACCTTTTACGACAAAAGTACCTTTTTAATAAAAAGGCGGTTCAGAAAACGCTAGCTCTTCTTTTACAGTGCCCTTTTAAAAACACTTCTTTCAAAAAATTTTTGTAAAAAAAGTACCATTTAAAGCAAATTTCATTAAAAATCGGCTTAAAAAATTCTCAATTTGGCAGAAGAAAAAAAGTTTTGCTTCTACTGCAAACGATTTATTGATGATTTCTACGAACACATTATTAAAACCTAAAATGTTTATTACTATTTCATATTCATATTCACTAAACACTGGAAATAAAGTTTTTTACATTTTTTTTGCACATTTTTTTTTCTTACACATATTAGATAAAATATTCAAAACGAAAAAAAAACTACTTTCGATTACCAAACCGAAAACAGTACGATTTGAAATAAGAGAAAAGATTCCCTTTACGGCTTAGTTTAGTATTTTCGTTTTTAGTTAATTCACTTATAAACTAGTTTTTACTAAAAAGTTAGTTTTGTTTTTCATAAAATGAAAATATAAAAATTTGTTTTTATAAAATTATTTGCACATATTGTTTTTGTGATTTTTAATAAAATAGAAAGAAAAGGGAAAAAAATCTTAAAGAACTTTCGGTAATTTTTAAAATTACATTTTTTATTTTTTGTTTCATTAAAGAATAAAATGAATGAAATACTTTTTAATTAAATTATATTTTTAATAAAACAAATAACAAGATAATTAAAAGATTTTGTTAAAAAAATAATATATAACAATAATAATTAATAATATGTAATAATTAAAAGGTAGTAAAATTAAACTTATTTAGATAGAAAAAAAAATTTTTTTTTTTTTGGAATTTATGAAAAAAAAAAATATAGTATGTATGTTTTTGTAATTGTGTCCCAAAAAAATACGTCTAAAGAAATTAAATTTCGGTAATGGAATTTGAATGAAACCTTAGCAATAATTTCCGTGATTTATAACATATAAAATTTAGTTTAGACATAAACAGAGATTTATTTTTAGAAAATGGAAACGTAAAATCGTTCTGCAACCTTTAAAATGTGGATTTATTTCAAGGACATATTTTAAGTGACTGCGTCACGACAGGCCATAATTAGATGACGTTCTTTAAACTGGGGCCAAATCGCCGCTTGCGATTTCGAATCAAGTAATCAAAAAAAAAAAAAAATTCAATACCTCTCGAGTGTTGATATGACGCCAATTCTGACGCCAAATCTGGATAAATTTTATTTTAAAGCCCAAAACGCCATCACAAGACTGCTCGAACTGGTAACATATCAGTGCATCAGCAATCGAACCAACTCCGTCACTTATTCTGTGTGTTTGTTAATTATTTTTGTTTTATATTATTTTCTTTTAGAAAAGTCCATTCACCAGACATTCTAGCAAGTGCGAGAACTAATTCGATATCGGAAGCAATAATTTCGCCCTTCGATTTCATGTTCGTTCGATTGTTCATTCGATATCGAAATTGGCAATACGACCTTTAACTTCGACACTACTTATGAAACTTTTTTGTTAGGAATATTTTTTTTTTTTTTCATTGGCTTAATGCGACCACATTGACATTGATAATTGAACTCAGGCGGCATAACATGTCTTAGAAAAAATTGGGGAAATTTCAAAAGCTGGCTTTTCCAGCCAGATAATTGTGATTGATACATCGTTTCGACAATAAAATAAAACGTAATATTTTCAACGCATGCGGGGGACTCAAATTTATTTTTTGTAAAACACTCAGCGAAATATTAGGCTCAAATTCGGCCCATAATTCATAAAGAAAAATTATAATTCTGTCATAATGATTTTCTATGAAAAAATGTCCCAGCAGTCACCATGATGACATAAAATATTGAATTCATAAGGTATGTTGCAGTATACGTTTCAGTCGTAAGAACCGTTTGGCAAAAGAAACTTTTCATTAATAAGATTTACTACCACTAAACCATTCACACGAAATTGTTAAAGCACAATGTCCCAGCAGTCACCATAATGTCATTGCCCATATTTACTACATGAGTAGTATATTTTTCTTTGATGTTTGTTTATAAAGTTTAATAGAAATCTTCAATGGGTCCAAGTTTTAGTCAAAAATTCTATTGTAAAATGTCCCATTAGTCAGCATGATGGTTCTCATGTATTTTTGTTGCACAATAGATTTCAGCAGTATAAAAATTATCTACAACTAGAAATATTTCATGGACAAATTTTGTATGGCATACAAATTTTAGCAGAAATTTTTGTAGAAAATGTCCCATTAGTCACCGTGATGGGATATAAAACATATTGAGTTCATTTGTAAATTTCATTTTCTCATATTAATGTCATAGACAATTTCTATGCGGGCAAACGTTTGCGGTAGTAAAAATGTCCCACCAGTCACCCTATATTATTTTCATATGTGGTTCTTATATACTCATAGAACTCACATTAACTCACAGAACATGTTGCAGAATAAAAATCATTAAAAAAAATATATTATTGTTCTATGAATACAAATTTTAAAGAAAATGTCCCAGCAGTCACCACAATATTTCTTTCATATATTGGCTTTGTTTTCGCCAACAATTCGTAAATTAAGTTGCAGGAAAGGTCTCAGTCAAAAAAAAAGACAAAATTTTAAGAGAAAACTCTATATGTAGAAAAAATGTCCCCTTAGTCACAAGTATTATGATTTCATATATTGGTTTTCTTCCACCAATACTTCATAAACCAAAAAATTTCTAATTTGAGCCCTTCCAAAAAAAAAAAATATATGTATATAAAAATAATTCACTTCAAATTGTGACCCAAAAAAAAAAAAAAAAAAAAAAAAAACCAAAGAAGGAAGAAAAAACTTAACGGAACGTGAAACAAATTAAAACATTTTTTCCTACTCACGTGAAATCGCTCACTTTCATATTCACTGCTGCGCGACGTAATTCACTTTTTCCACCACACGCTCTATTTATATTTTACGTCCACGTTTGCTCTCCAATTGCGGTTTATCCGGATGATGTTTGCGCACATGAACACCCAAATTGCCACGCTGTTTCGCCTTGTACGAGCAGTAGGGACACGGATGACATGGCTCTTTGCCACCACATTCCACATTTTCGTGACGCCTCAAGGTCGATTTCCAACGATACTTTTTGCCGCAATGACGACACACATATTTCGATTCATCGCCACGCTCATCGTTGGGACCCAACGACGAATCGCTCAACGATAATTCGTAAGTGGTGGCCGAGGGTTGTGTCAGTTCGCTCATGTCGTGGGATGATTCGGTTTTAACTGGTCGTGCCGTCAAGATGGTATAACTTTTGGTGATGGTCGATTGGTCGTGCATCGGCAAACTGTCCGGCAGAATGGTATCAACACTGGTCGTATTGTCGTCTTGATCTTGTAAATGCAATTGCTGATGATGTACCACATGAGCTGTGGTCGTCTGCTGTTGTTGTACTATATGATGTTGTTGCTGTTGCTGTTGCTGTTGCGGCGATGCCTGTATGTGATGGACTTGTGCCTGCAATTGATGATGCTGTTGTGTGGCCGGTTGTAACTGATGGTGTTGATGTTGCTGGTTGTTCGGGTCTTGTTCGATGGCGGTGATTTGTGCCGTCGTTGTGGCCGATTGCATGTGTTCGGTGATGTCCGTGGGGGCAAAACCAATGCCAATTTTTGTACCATCTGGCAATTCGATATCATCGATTTCGGCATATTTGACCAAATCACTGATAATGGCTGCTGAAGTTTGGGGATTATTTAAATCGATTTCGCTGATCTCGTATTTGGTGCCATCGGTTATTTCGTGTGTTTGCGGATCGTGGGTTTGCACGATTTGCACACTGCCGGTGGCGGGTGTTATAATTTTGCCGCGTGAATATTTGATGCGAGAAACCACTGGTTTTTGTTCGGTTATTTGTACGTTGCGCAGGCCCATTAAATTAATGGTTTGTGAATGGCTGCCAGCAGCAGTGGGCGTGGTGGTAACAATACTTTGTACTTGGGGATGATGTTGCAGTTGCTGGTGATGATGTTGTTGCTGTTGCTGATGTTGTTGTTGATGTTGTTGTTGATGTTGATGCTGGTGCTGCTGCTGGTGCTGTTGATGGTGTATTATTTCATGCAAATGTTGAGTTTGTTGTTGATGCGGCTGCTGGTGTTGTTGTTGCTGCTGCTGCTGTTGTTGTGGCTGATGCTGTGGCGCTTGCAATTGAACCGATTGTATTTGTTGGGTCTGTATGATTGTGGCATGTGGGTGATGGGTGGAAATTGTTGTAGATGCTGGTATGATTTTCTTCAAGTTGATCAATTCTAAATGATTTAAAGAGACAAAAGCCCGAAAACATTAGACACAGAGAAAATACAATTTAAATTAAAAACAAAAAATCCTCAAAAATGGGGTTCCTTTATGCTTCAAAAATATTGTTCACTACAATTCATCACAACTAAAACATTCTCAATTCTGAGTCTGCTTGTGAATGGGCCGAGCTGAGACCCGTTTCACCAGCAGACTTCAAAGTGCTTTAAAAACTTTAAGATTATGTGCCGTCGAATTCGGCTAAGGGCTCATTTTTTAAAAGAAAACTTCGCCTGCTGGGAAAATCATGTGCTTTTAAAAACACATTTGCTATTTTGTGGTGCACACCTACAAATCACATGCTTTCAAATCACATGATTGCGAAGCTCTAAATCAGCATTAATTCAATAACATAAATGTCTACGTTATTAGTGAGGTCTGGAATAATATTTCAATCGACGTTTTCTTTAGAAAAATTATAAAAGATCTGCATAAACTGCGGATTTTTTGTATGCAATTTGATTTTAGACATCATGTGACTTCAAGCAAAGTGTTTTTTAGAATAGACCTGGTCCTGTAAATCACACTCTTTCTGTGTTTTTCGTGTGTGTGAACAACTGTTTTCGAAACCAAATAAAAACAATTCTTGATAATGGAAAATATCCCCAATTTTTTTTTCCTTTTTTTTAACTTTCATAAAAATTTCTTGCAAATGTTCCCGTTTTACTACAAAAATTAACAAAAAAAACCGACATCTATACCATTATTGTTGCGATTGATAAACAAACAAGACAAAGAAAACATTAAACACCTTAAGCTGGGGACGGCTAGTTGTCCCCCAGCAAAAAAATTTTTTTTATGTTTTCTTTGTCTGGTTTAATTAACATCAATCACAACGATATTATAAATGTGCTGGCTTCGAAACAGCTAGCTGTCCCCTAGCTAAAGGTCTTTAATATTTTCATTGTCTTGTTTAATTAATATCAATCACAACAAGAGTAGTATGTAATAAACTTGAGCCCAATAAACGTAATGCAAAATAATTATAGAAAATAACAAAGACATTTCGAAGCCGCCATTCTTCTCTTTAACAGCCCTCGAATTTTATCGATAACAACTTGTAAAAAAAAAACCCAAATGATCTATTCAAGTCGGCTTACAACCCACACCATTAGACATTATGTATGAACAGGGATTAAAATCACCCCACATGAAAAAATAAAATTTGTTAAATTTTCAAAATAAATAAACTTCATGTTCCACTTACCACATTCAGAGGAGGGTAATTTTATCGCTGGACTTGTGGTTAAAGTTGTGAATGTGGGCTTTACATCATGAACTTCTTGAATTTCGGTCATTTGAGCCGCCGACGATTGTTGCAGTGAGCCGCCGGTGGCGGCTGCAACAGCTGCTGCTGCCACCTGATCTTCATCTTGCGACGACAGTTTGGCCGTGGTAATGTTGCCCAATTTTTTCACATGCAATATGAAGCCATCCTTATTTTGGGTAATAACAATGTCATTGCTCTCCAACAAACAATCGTCCAGTTCAAATTCATCAGGGTTGATATCGGTCTGTTCGGACTTATCATGTTTAACTATTTTTTTTTTTTTTTTTTTTTTCGTTAGAAAAGGAAAGTTATTAAATGTTATTGAGCATTTTTAAGCAATAATATATTTTTAGTAATAAAAAAAGTATTTAGAGGATAATAAAGAAGAGAGTTTATGTTTCAGTTTTAGTTTTAATTCAAACGCAAGCCAAATTTCCTTTAATTAAAATTTCACACAAAAAACAACAACAATAACAATAATTTGACAAAAACCATTTGTTTAATAATCCTTGGAGTGTTAGTGCGACAAGAAAAACTGTTTGTTGTTAAGAAAAAAAAAAAACTTAAACAATTAATGAATTAAAATTAATATACAAAAGAAAAAATAAATACTCAGTTCTTTGCAATTAAATAATTGTACACAAGTTTTGTGGGACATTTGTTTCTTTGTTTTTTTTTTTTTTAATATTTATTATAACTTTTTTTTTTTTCTTTTTAACAATCATTATTAAATTTTTAAGACTTTTAGAAATAAAATTCAAATATTCTTATAGGTATTTATGTATGTATTTATATCAAATAAAGCATCATGTAAAAAATCTTACCTGTAAGTAAAGTGAATAGTTTAAATTAAAAAAAAATAAAAATAGACTGTGCACTGAAAAAATTTTACTGAAAACTGAATTCTCCTGAATTACAATTACGGTTTGAATTATAATTAATTCTAGTAATTTATACCTCAAACCTTTAACACGATTTGAAAAGTTGAAAAAATTCGTCTGAAGAAAATATTTAAACTTAAGGAAAATTATGAGCATGATGCCATGAACCAATTTATTTTGCTTAATTTATATATTTTTTTTTTTTAAGTGGAAGTGACAATTTTTCTTTCTTACTTCAAATAAAAGATACCAAAAATTGATAAAAGCCATATTTTACTTCAACTTTCTTCTATTTTATGTTATTTTGGGGTATAAAAGATCAAATAATAATGTACTAAAAATCATTCCTTGTAAGTTATCTTGTAAAATTGATATATAATCTTTATAAGGTAACACTGGTTTGGGTTTTTGTCATTTTACCGCTATACCAGTAAAACAAATTACCTGCAATCAAAATCTCCTGCCAGTGAGCAGCTCACAACTGGCAGCAGTAAAAAATGTCAATGTATTGCGTTACTTTATTTATGAGAGCAAAAAAAAATTTTTATATATTTTACTTTCACTATCACGAATTTATTTTAAGCAGTTAAATGTAACTATTATTCTTAATTGACATTGATTATGGTTTGCTGAGCTCGCAGGTTCTTTTTGTTTAATTCATTTTTGGTGATATTTTAAATATTTCTATAATCCTTTATGTATTTATCTTTGCCAGCAAAAATTGCTTTTGGTTATGTTTTAGAAATATGAAAAAAAAAAAAACAAACATAGATCTCGAAATAATTTAAATGGAAAGTGAATTCAAGCTCAACAAACTACCTATAATCAATATCATTATTTCTGTATTTCTTTGTGATTGATATTAATCAATATCAATTAAAACCAAGGTTCCAAGTTTCCATATACAAAAATTATCATTCTTCATTTTATTTTTTATAAAATCGTGCAATTATGTGGGATAGTGAACAATGAAGAGCGTTTAATTTATAGCAGAGTGCAAGGCCAACTGCTTAAAATTTAAAGCACTTCCTTTTTTAGTTTAGAGTTTTGAGTTTGAACACTGGCAGAATTAGGAAAACTTGTTATTGGTAAGAAAACTAGAGTAAAATAGGAATGAAAGTTCTATATCATTTCAGAAAATCGATTGAATATACGCAATAAACAGGTGTTTAATACACTCTTTATAATATGGTTTTCAGCGGATATACATAATTATTTTTCTATATATTACTTTTTTTTAATAAATCGTATGTTTATGTAGATTAGTGAAAAACGAATGACTCTAAGAGTATTGCATTACACAATCGGTTATATTTCCCCTGTAATACTCGTTTCATCATCGAATACATTCGATCAGGAATACCGGAATTCGGCCAGCCCCTGGGGTATTATTATATAATACGATTCGAAAGCCAATCTATCCAATTTGCACACTTTCAATTACATAATAACACTTCTGAATTGATTTTCCTGGGAACTTTGAATATTCTGAATGTTTTTCTTTCTTTTTTTTTTTTTTTTTTTTAAGGCAAACAATTTTTTTTAGGCAAATACTTAGTGGAGAGCTAGAAAAAATACATTACTGATAGGAGTAGAGCCAAGGGCGACAAGAAAAATTATTGCCATATAGAAACTAATTATGCTGTATACCCAGTTAATTAATTCCAACCAACACTATATAGAGTAAAATAGCAATGTATGTTCTAGATCATTTCAAAAAACCAATTCTCTGAAGTATACTACTTCCCTCAGAAAAAGTTTGTTTAATGATATTATATTAAAAATAGTTCTTTCTATTCTATAGTAATTAGGAAAAAGGATGTAAGGTGCTTAACGTGGCGAAACTACATACATCGAACTATGCTGAGCTATACAAATCAATACATTTTGCAAACGAAATATATATCAAAACAAAACCACCTCTATGATTTTAATATTCATTTTACGAATCAAAAAACTGCAATAACTCTAAGAGCAAATGGTCGCATTCGCAATCAAACAAATTCCATTGTTTATGCTGTGTGTTTGTTGTTTTTGTTTTACATTATTTTTGCTCGATAGTTTATGGCATATGGAATGCGACGACTTGGTGCCTGGTTTATGAAAATTGTAAAAATAAAAAAGTTTTCCTGATCAAACAATATATATATATATATGTATTTTTTTTATATATAAAAGGATTAAACGTGGCTTTAGACGATGGAAAATTTCTTGCACAAACTTATCTATTTCTTTTTCTTTAAATATAAAAATAAAATATTTTCAGTACCCGTTTAAAAGTAACTTTTTAATGATCCTTTAGAAACCATTTAACCTTTCAGTGCACATAATTTATACTCATATTTAACACATTCAAATTGAATTTGCATTTAAATACAACCCTGCAGAGCTAAACGAAAAATTCTTTATGTCTTTTTATAATATTCGGGATGTTGTGTTTTGCAATGAACATTCAGACTGTGTTTATAGCGTGTAAAATAGCTGCAGTATTGACACTTCTCTTGCGGCAAAACACCGCATTCGAAACGTAAATGCCGTGACAAATTCTTTTTATACGTATAAACTTTATCACAACGCGGACAAACATGTTGGGCATTTTCAGCACGCGGACTAGATAATGTCTTAAGCCTCACATTGCAGTCACTGAGACGTGATGATGGCGGCGACTCTTTCATGCTGGGGTTTCTTTTTTTGGTCTGTTTTCGTATCTCCTCCAGGGCGATGTTGTTTAGAGAGGTCACCGATTTCACCGATATGGTCCAATATGTTTCTAGAAAAAGAAAAACAGAAAGAAATGATGAGATATTTTATTTGAAAAAAAAAATATAATAAAAAAAAGAAACAAAAATAAAAATTAAAATGTATTAAAATAAATGAATAAATAAAAAAGAGTACAACAAAGAGTAAAAAACATATTAAAATCAATACAGTTTTTTTGCAGAAAAAATTACATTTTGATAACGAAAAAAGTGTGTTTTAAATTAACTAAAGTGTTGCTAAAGAATAAAGAATTACAGGGTGGCGCCACCACTGTTCTAAAATACTAAAACTATGGATGGATTATCAGGCAGGTTCTGACACTCGCATTGCGCACAATATTTGCGATGGTGGCTTGAACTCGCTAGAGACTGCAGTACATTGATGAATTTACAATAAACTAAACTTTAAACAAAAAAATAAAATGTTCAAAAATTAACTTATTCATTTGCTTTAAGAGCCAATTGAAATTTATTACTTTGAGTCTAAAAATAGACCTTAATGTTTTCTGTCTTTTTCAGCTGTCTATCATCAAGGTCTACTTTTAGACCTAAAATAATACATATAAGAAAATGATTTAATTACATTTTCATTTTCGTTCCATCAAAAAAAATTGTTTTTTTTTTATATTTCAAATTTAAAAAGATTTTCATAATTTTTTCGTGTCCCTTATTTTCTTATGCACTGACATCTTCAACAAACAGCTGATCAAAAACAACATGACAAAAAAATCACAGAGCATCTAAAATTAACTTTGGCGTTTTCAGACGTTACTGGACGACTGACTTCCAATATTTGCGAGTGTGAAAACATGCCTGTATTTTTATTACAAATTAATTTTAATCACCCAGTTCAATTGGGGGCAACATTCTAAAGGCAGTCCATTACTTAAAGCTTTATTTTTTCAAATGATAAGCAACAAAAAAAAAAAAAATGTAAACTAAGCTTATGATTATGATATATGGTTGGTTAAGTGACGACCTGAGTGAAACATAAAATCTAAATAACAAAATTTTTCATCAATTAATCAATACTTTCTTTCTTGCCATGTCTGAGCCAATTCAAAATTTAAGCCGCAAATCGTTTAATCCTGTCATCTTGGCTTCTTTCTTTAAACATGTCCAATTTACAAAAAAAAAAAAAAATTTTTTTTCTCTCAATTTTAAAGAAATAAAAAATCGAATACAAGGCCGATAAAATTATTAATAACAAGAGACTTGTCCAGGCACTTTTTGAAGTTTTTCTTGTTACTTATATTAGATCCAGAGATACAGAATTACAGACTTATCCCTTTTTACCCCCTAAATATCCAAATTTAATAAAAGTGACAAAGTTATATCGACAACTTTTCCATGGATATCAAATTCAGTTTATAGTTTTTTTCCTGTTTCTATAGGCAATTCAAAAAAGTAGCAAAATTCAGTTTTTACCCGTTTCATCCCCCAAAATATCAAAACAGTACCAGACACCTCACCATTTAATTTTATTATATTTTTGGGTTTTTACATTTTTACCTGTTCAAAGGCCGCAGATATTGAATTACCGATTTTATCCTCTTTTACCCGTTTTTACCCCTTTCCGCAGATATTGAATTACCAATTTTACCCTCTTTTACCCCCTTCCGACTCGAATTTCCAAAAATCCCATACATCAAAAGGACTGGCCATATACGAAATTTGATTACTCTAGCTTTAGCCATTAGGGCTGGGCGATAATCCTCCAGTCCGATAGTCAGTCAGTCAAGTTACAATTTTTTAGATAGATTGAATGTCTTTGATTTATATTTTTATATTTAATCAGTAAATATACAACTACTTAGAGGGCTGAGCGGAGCAGCATGAGCCTCAAGCGTGGTGCTTTCATATCCTCTAGAGGTCTTTAATGCTTCATTTGTCTTATTTAATTAATATTAATCACAGCAATTACATAAAATGAGCTGAAGACCAGTTCATGTAATAACAAATTATTACAATGATTTTCTTTTTTATTAATATTTAATAAATATTTATAAACAATTAATAATTCCCATTTGATCTAAAAAAAAAATTTCCAGAAAAGATTTCATATGAGAGCAATAAGATGCCTTCAAGACCTTTCTAATAACATTGAAACCGAGTTGTATATCAATCAAGTTTATAATTTAACAGACGTGTTTTGAAAATCACTTTGCTTCAAACCACGTGATTTTCAAAAACCAGTTGCATCAAACATCGAACTTGATGTTATTCCAGACTTTTTTTATTTAAAAAAAAAACAAATGTTATGTTGTTGAATAATTATTTCATTTATGTATTAAGTTTATCGGGCTCAAGTTAAACTGAATACATAAATAATTATATAAGAAAAAAAGTTCGAATAATAGAAATTAATTAGTTGTTGAAGTAAAATTAATTTTGAGTTTAGAAACCACATGATTTGCAGAACAGACCCTTAAGTGTTTTTGTTTTTCTCTTAATTTCATTTTAGCATAAATTAAATAATGAAAAATTTACTAAATAAAATGAAAAATGTGTTGAAGCTGAAGTGATTGATTGAAATGATGTGTTGCCTTTGCCACTCAACAGTTTTCGGCGTTTTTCTAGGAATCACAGCTCCAGAAAACGGTTATAAAATAAAAGAAACAAAATCCAAAGCACATCATTGCCATCCTAATCAAAAGACGTTCGACGCTTATGCTGAGTTTTTGTTTTACATTATTTTTACTCGTTAGTGTATTTAATATCGAATGCAACGATTTGGCTGCAGTTTTATTTTTGTACTTGATTCGCCTTGGGATAAACTCAGCCACCGATACGCCAATTAAAAGCCTCGTAGGGAGGGCAATGTTGCTGTTGCAGTCCCTACCACAACTATTCAATTTGTATTTAATTAACACATGCTTTCGAAATCACCGATTTCGAAATCGAACGAATCCCGTGGCTTATGTTGTATGCTTGTTGTTTATTTTGTTTTACATTATTTTTACTCGACAGTTCATTCGATATCGAATGTGACGATTTGGCCCCAGGCCTTTCACATAAATCCAATTCGATTGAAAAGTATTTCAATTCTGAAAAAATACCAATCAAATTATTCGACTACACTTTTCTTGCCTTCTTTACAATTTTGCCACAAAAAGTAAAAATCGAATTAAAGCCCTATAAAAAAGAATTAATTAAAAATTATACATACATATGTACATCGATCATTCCCAATAAGCAATTTGGCTGGAATTCAAATGGAATTACATTTGAAATGCAGTCACAATTTCCAATTTCCAGTGTTGAATTACAGTTGAATTCAATAGCGAATCCAGCAAAATTAACCATTGAATTACAGTCGAACAAAACAGTACCTTTACAGTGTAATTCCAGCCTGGAATAATAACAGTGTGATGCAAGTAGAATCGAAAAATTTCTCTGAAAATTTAATTATAAAATCATCATCATCATCATCACCGCCGCCCCCAATGATTTTGCATCAACTCTGTCGCCATAAATAACATATGCTTCAAACAACTGTGTTGTTGTTTTTTTAACAAACTTCAAACGGACTGGAAAGAGGAGATGGATTTTAAATGTAATTCAAGCTTGGGGACTCACACTGGAATTTCAACATTGGAATTCACAAGAAAATTTGTGCAAAATTGTTGCCTGTTTATTATACGATTACAATGATGACTATTTCAGCAGCAAATATTTAATTAAACACATCTATTAAATTATAAATTTGATGGATATACAACTCGGTTTCAATGTTATTAGAAAGGTCTTATTGCTCTCATATGAAATCTTTTCTGGAAATTTTTTTTTTTTAAATCAAATGGGAATTATTAATTATTTATAAACAAATCATTGTAATAATTATTAACACCGGTATTCATAAAAAAAATAAAATGTTCCTCAAATACATTTTAAAACAAATTTGATATGAAAAATTTGTTCTAAAATGTATTTCAACAATGTTTTATTTTTTATGAATACCGGTGTAAATATTTTTTATACATAAACTCAACGCTCAGTGTTGGGCAAAATACATGCTGTAATGTATTTAAAGTACAAAATACAAATACTTTTTTTTCATGTATTTAAAATACAAAATACTGCATTCCAAAAGCAAGTATTTGAAATACAAAAATATGTATTTAAAATACAAAATATGTACTTTTAATTAAAAAAGTTTTTATTTTCTTTCATAAACACCAGGGGCCCAATCGTCGTCGTATTCGATATCGAATGAGCTATCGAGCAAAAATAATGTAAAACATAAACAAAATAAACAACAAACACACAGCAAAAGTGACGGAATTCGTTCGACAGTTTTGTAAATACTTAGTGTAAATATTTAAAAAAAAATTCCATGGCGCTTTTTTTTTCTTCATTTTTTTTTTTTTGTTTTCCGTTGCATTCCTAAATAATCCTTTTAGTAACTAGCTGAAATTTCAAGGCACTTAACTAAGCAAATTTTAATAATATAAACCAAAAAAAAAAAAAAAATAAAAAAATAAAAAAATTATACTAAGTGTTAAATGAAAGAGATTATTAATTGATTTTTTTATGCAAAAAAAAATTGCTTACCATTGAAGGGGGTGGGGGCGTATAAATTAACAATTGTAAATATTATTTTCGTTTAAGTCAAAAATAATGAAAAAATTATTAAATAAAAACCAAAAAAAAAAAGACCAGACCAGACCAAAGTGTGACAACAGTCGCAGGTAGTACCGTCTACTGTTTTGCCAAAAATAAATTACGGTAGCAATTGTTGTCTTTTCCTATTGAAAAAAGCCAGACAACAACTGACCTGACTTGGTCAAGGCTGAAAAAAAACGTATGTATTTCCGGTTTTTTTGTTAAATAAAAAGATGGTTTTGTTTTATATATTTTTTTAAATTCAAAACTTGTGGAATTTTATTGAGTTTTTTGTCTTTAAGTTATTTTAACAATTTTTTAACACTATTTCTTTTTTTATTTTTTTTTTATAATATATTGAACTTTTTTTTAAATACATTAATTAATTAATATAATAGATTTTATTTTTTTTAATAATTTTTGTTTTTTTTTTAAGTTAGCCAACCAACATCAATTGAGTTGCCAAACCACTGGCCAGCTGTGTTGCCACACAAGCTTAATGATGCCTGGAAATTAACAGCTGTTTGCTTAAGATTACTTACATGGTTGGCCATGCTTTAGGCTTTTTTTTTAAGGTTATGATAAAATATTGGAAATTTCATTTCAAATAATTGTTTATTTATCAAGTTTCTTTTTTTTTTTTTTTAAGGATTAAAATTAAAAATGTTTTGAAAAGTTGCCACACAGTGATTTTTTTGTGAAATTCTGTTGCTTCATGATAATTATTGTAAGTTTATTAAGCTCTTATTTGACGTATTTCTACGAAATATTTGTCAAATAAACGCGTAATAAACCTTCAATAGTTTTTATGAATATGGGTAATAATAATTATTGTAAGTTTATTAAGCTCTCTTTGACGTATTTCTACGGAATATTTGTGGTTCTTTCTTAAGGAATAAATTTAAAAATGTTTTGAAAAGCTGCCACACAGTGAGTTTTATGTAAAATTCTGTTGCTTTATGTACGAAATATTTGTATTTTTAAGGTCATATTCATAATAATTATTGTAAGTTTATTAAGCTCTTATTTGACGCATTTCTACGGAATATTTGTCAAATAAACCTTCAATAGTTTTTATGAATATGGCTGTTAATATAATTATAATTATGTAATATATTTTTTTTATTTATAAGAGAAAAAGTCTGACACAAAACTTAATGTTTTTTTTAAGTTTCTGCATGGTTTTTTAAGTTTTTCTAAGTTGTTTTTTTTTTTTATTTATTTATTAATAATAGCTTAACATTTTAAGCTGAGATCAATTCAAATAATTTTGAATATACCATCAGTTCATCGTTCGTCTGCTGGTACAAATTTAAAATAAAAACAAATTTCAAACGAACACTTTCGTTATCCATGAACTGGTAGTTCATTAAGCGGGCGAAAACTAATGAGAAAATTGAAACACACAATTAGGGGATATAGCAAGTTTTTCTTGATTTTGGATCTGAAAAAGAGCACTTTCTTGAAGGACTATTTTAAATTTTACTAACATTATTTTAGGCCTACAGAGAAACTAAGTGTTGTTTTCTGTCCAGCCTTGCAGTCACTCACATCGTCGCCAGTAGCCTTGAGAACCCTTAAAAGACTATTTTAAACTTTACTGCATATTTTAAACTTTACTAATTTTTTTTTTCAGAATTTATTGGAAAAATGTTCCAACAAATCTTCAATACGGAAAGCAATTTAAAACGTTTTGCATAACATTTTACTGAAGAAAAATAAATTTATTTGCCATTAGAGGCAATTGAAATGATTATTTGAGGTCTAGAAATAGATCTTATTGATTTTCGAGTCTACGCAAGAGTTGAGTAGCATCAACGAAACGTGGGCGGCATACAGCCGATTGCCTGGTGCAATTATCAGGGGCCAAATCGTTGCATTCGATGTCGAATAAAAATAATATAAAACAAAAACCACAACAAGGCCCAGGCAACAAAATTCGTTTGATCACGTATGCAACGATTTGGCCCCCGGTTCAATGCAACTCTCCATATGATTTTGTGTGTCTGTCAAAAGTCTCAGCACTATTATTACACAAACAAAATACAAGCACGTTTTTGTTGTTGTTGTTGTTCTAGTATTGCACTGACCTGATGAATTGGTCTTGGATGGTTAAAATATGACTGAAAACAATTACAAAGGTTTATTTTTAGGCCTAAAATAATATATTTTACTTAACAAGTTTCATAAAATGATTAACCGCTGTTAAGAAATTGAAAATGTGAAGCAAAACATTTGAATTGAAGGCATGTTTTGATTCACATTAATTTACTAAAAATAATAATATAAAGTTATAGAGATTAAAACAGGCTTTTCGACTGACAAGTTGAGGCAACAAAAACTAGACAGAACACACAATTTTCGACTGACAAGTTGAGGCAACAAAAACTAGACAGAACACACAATTCAAGAGATCTTTTTAATACTAAAAAAAAAATCAATTGGCCGTCATGGTAAATAATAAATTTATTGTTAAGTCCTTATTTCCTAATTTGTATTAAATGGCATAAACAAATATGGCATTGCTACATCAGTTTTTCCAGTTTTCGGTTTTAGAAACGTCGCATTATGCAGTTGGGTGGACCAAAAGAAATCACCCTATTGGATGGTGCTCTTAGTTTTGCATAAGGCGGACCATGTCAAATCTGTTTTTACATTTGTGAACTAGACAGCCATGGCGAGATACACTTCCCACAAGAACACGGAATAATTGTGTCTATGACGAAGTGGACAATTTTTCGACCAAAATCATAATGAATGATGAGGCTCATGTACCCACCTCAGGGGGTACCTGAACAAGGAAAACTATCGCTTCTCACGCTCACGTGAAGCCATTACAGCCGCTCAAAGTGACTGCATGATAAGCTGTTCACGCTGGAGGAGTCCTCGGACCACTTTTTTCTTTCGAGAATGCCGCTGGTCAAACGAATTTGTTCTTCAAATAAAAGTCAGAATTCATTGGGATTTAGGAACAAAATTCTTTCGGTGTAACAATAACGAGAAATTTCTAATCTAATTTATACGGTGTCTATAATTGATGATTTTCTATCATGATAAATAAATTGATTATATAATACCAATTTTGGTTGAACATTAATAAAATTTTTTGCATCAAATAAAAGTCGGAATTCGTGGGATTTATAAACAACAAATTTTTTCAGTGTAAGAATAATGAGAAATTTCTAGTCTAATTTACCCGCTGTCTATAAGTGATGAATTTCTATCATGATAAATAAATTATTGATTCTATAAATCCCAATTTTGGTTGAACATTAATAAATTTTGGTCATCAAATTAAAGTCGGAATTCCTGGGATTTATGAACAAAATTCTTTCAGTGTGAAACTAATTAAAAATTTCTAGTTTAGTGTAATTTAATTTCTTGTCTAATTTAATACTGATGAATTTCTATAACTAAATTGATTCTATGAATTCCAATAATCCCATCATTAATAAATTTGTTCTTCAACTAAAAGTCGAAATTCAGGGAATTTATTTTATAAACAATTTTTTTTCAGTGTGAGAATAATGAGAAATTTCTAATCCAATTTATCCGGTGTTTGTAATTGATGTATTTCTATTATGATAAATAAATTGATTCTATAAATCTCAATTTTGCTTGAACATTAATACTTTTTTTTTTCATCAATTTAAAAATGGAATTCATGAAATTTATGCCCTGATAAATATTAAACTCTAAATGAAATAATTTTTGTCTTCTTCTTTTTTTACTATTTCATATAAAATTTAACATTTTTCATGATATAAATTCATAAGGTGGAAATACCGGGGATTAAGACACTCGCCATAAAGCTGGAATGCTAAAAAGTTTAGTTTAGGGACAACTTCTTTAAAAAAAAAAAAAAAAACATTTTTAATTATATTAAATTTTTTATTAATTCAGGTCCAAAAATAGACTTTACAAATGGTTTCCCTCTATATGACGACGACATTTGGTTGATGCCCATCAACTCATTAGTGGACTAGAAAAACTCAATTATTTCTTTAAGAAGTTGATTAGCATCAACGAAATGTCGGCGGCTGGCTGAAAGCGACAGAAAACATTTATTTGTAAGGTATATTTTTGGTTTTGAATTAATACATTTCAATTGGCTCTTAAAGCAAAAAAAAAAAAATTAAGTTCATATTTGAAAACTACAACATTCACAATTTTTCAGCCCAGAGATGGAAAAGTATGTATTTTCTCATTCAATGTAATTGATTAATTGATAAAAATTTTTTAATGCCACTACTACTTGGCGAAAATGTATTTCGTTTCTTTTAATATTATATAATGCAAGAATGTAAATTTCTAAATAAGGCAGCAATATAAATTAGAACGACATAGATGCGACAATCAAAACGCCAACGGAAATCGGGCCGAGTATTGCCGGAACCAAGTAAAATTGTGAATTTAGATTTATTAAGTATCTGTCCACAAAAACATGATCTTTATTTTCTTGTTTACTATTCATTTGTTTTATTTTTTATGAATACCGTTATTTATGTTTTTATATTTATGCAACTTAGAGACACCGGGGCATTAAGACACTCACAAGAGTTCAGTGTTTTTGGACAACTTTTTTTTTTTTTTTTGTGAACATCATTTTTAATTAAATTCCTTTTTTTTTTTGTGGTGTTTTCTTAGTCATGAAACTTTTATCACTTTTATGTGGGATGTTTCTCTTGGAAATGTTGTAATAGAATTTCTTTCCAGGAGCAAGAAAATGCACATAAATGACACTTAAAATTATGTACCTCGGCCGGTAGATTTGTATTGAAACGTCCGAATCTTTGATAGGAAATCTCCTTGACATTGGTGGGCAAACAACTCTCGCTTAGACTACTTGTGGACAACAGCAGGGGATTCAGACAGCGCGTATCATCAGGAGGTATAGACGCTGGCAAGCGCGCTGAGCTGGTATTGGAGGAGAACGAAGCTGCCGGTGATGTGCCGGAGTGTGGTGAACTGGGTGTGGTAGTGCCGCTGTTATGGGCTGAACACTTCGATGACGCTGACGCTGACGAAGACGAGGATGAGGGCGAAGTGCTGGAAGTTGTTAGTTTTATTGGCTCACTTTTTAAATGATGAAAGTCCAATAAACTTTCCACAGCCGCATCGGCAGGTTCTGCCAAATATTCAATATTCAGGGGAGTGGATTTCACCACATCCTCGGGTGTGGTGGTGGTGGTGTCATCGTTAAGGAATTCATTAACCATATTGATGAAAAACTGATCGGGTGATTGGCAGGAATTAAGGCGCGAGCAGCGCTCGTTGGCTGCCATACTCAAGTGGGTGGTGTCCGTCAGGGCCGCCCCCATGCTATTCAAATCATCCATGATAATGAAATCGGTATCGTGTGGCCCTTTATGATCCGTGGTCAGTATTAGAAATTTCAATTGATCTGTAACGAAAATAAGAAACAAAAGTATAAGAAAAATATGTAGTTTCAATATTTGAAAAAGAAGTATTAAGAAAACAAAAACACATTTTTTATTTAATTACTATTTTTTTTTCTTTTTTTTTTTTTTAACTTTAAATTTAATTTATTTTCATACCTACTTGTTTTTATTTTAGGTTTTTAGTCATACACATACATACATACATACATTGATCTTTTTAACTGAAATGAAACGCTGTTTGAATTTGGTTTTTTATTTTAAATTTTCGGTTGTTGTTTTTTATTTGTCCTCAAAATTAAATATGTTTAATTTCTCTTTGAATTATAATTAATTTTTTTTGATTTTTATACTAAATATATATGTATATATATAGTATATATAATATAATATTGTATATAAACGTCACCTATTACGTTTTCTCCACATTTTCTTGTTTTCTTTTTAATTTGTATATTAATATGTGTATTATTTTTATTGTTTTTAATTATTTAATCCTAGATATAATTTTTTTTAAAACTAAAAAATATTTTTTTTTGTTGTTGTTCATATTTTTTTTAATTTGACAAACTTAGTTAATAATTAAATAAAATCTCATTGTTTGAAAAACTTACAGGTATTTTGAACAGTGTAAACGTTTCATATCAAGTGTGTTTGTTTCTTTGCTTGTTTGGTTTGGGTTAGTAAAGGGTTAAAAGTAGAGTAGTAGAGGATGTTGTTATTGTGTGTGTGTGTGTGTGTGTGTGTGGGAGGTGGGTGATTTGGTTTTAATTTTTAGTTTTATAAAAGGAAAACCAGAAAACTGATGATGGTTTTTGTTTAAATTGAAGGGGAAAAAATGGCTAAACGATTTTTAAAAAGCCGAAAATCCATACTCAAAAGAAAAGACAGTTTTGATACAAATCGGGCTTAGAGCTACAAAATATTAAATAGATATGACTTTTCCAAACTCTAGGCCAATCATAACTATTTAATTTATTAATAAAAAGGCTGAATAGAAAAATTACCAGAAGCTACAAAATATTATTAAGATTTTGGAACTATGCGAAAGTTTGGAATTATTCGAGAGGCAAAGGGTAGCTCTAACTCTTGGGACTTTTACAAATTCTTGAACATATTTCAAGAACCTTAGCCAGGCAAATGTACCAAAGGTGAATTCACTAAAACAGCTGCTCGTTGTTTCTTAACACACCATTTACACATGCAAGTAACATGTTGCAAGTTGTGAGTACATATTAACCAATCATACACTGACAGAGACAATAAAAGCTGTTGCTAATGGCTTGATTGTTTACACAGGCAAGTGCAAGCTCAGTTCCAAAATGTCGCCAAAGCAAGTGGTCTTAAAGAAAATTCTTTTAATTTATAAAAAAAAAATTCTCAAAGGAAAACAATTATGCGGAAAAAACTACCAAATCACTGGGCCTTTTTTTGTGTGTATTGTTTATTCGGTTTTTGTCCGTCTACACGAATTTTTAATGGCTGGGTTGCCAAAGTATTGTCTCATACGAACTGTTACGGGGGAGGCGAATTATTTAACACTTACTCTTTCGCTTGTTTGTTTTGCCGGTGCGAATTAAATTGAAGGTTTCAGCTCTGCTCTGTGTACAAAAACAACATGAATATTGGTTATATTTGTAATTATTTTATAAAAATGTTAACACCTTCAACTAATCAGGTGGGTGTTGCCAACCTTTGCTGATGGTGACTTGAGAGCATATAAGTTTCTAAAATGGTTTAGCAAATGAAGATTTACCGACTGTTTGTCAGATATTGTATCCGTATTCTCTCTTCCTCAACACATTTTGCTTTTACATGTTAAGATTTTGCTTCATATACTGAATTTTTTGACATGTCGTCATACAAAATATTACCATGTAAACTGGACTTTAGCAGGCTAGTGTCAAAAGTTGATTGACAAGCCGCATAATGTGCTCTATTTCCAAAACAATGTACAATCGCTTTTACAGTTTTGATTAAAGAAAAAAAAAAAATCAAATAAGCAAGTGATTTTACAATTTTTATCCAAGAATTATGTAAAAACATAAAGTGGTAACGAAAATTTGTGTATTTTTTTTTTTTTTTTTTTTTTTTTCATTTCAAACCTTCAACAAGCATAAAATGGCAAGAAAAGTCCCAGGTATAAGCCAAAAAGATTGTGCAGATTTGCACAAAGAAAAAAAAACGGTGCGCTCACAATCAACCATAAAATGCACTGCAAATTTGCACAGCTACCATCGTGAATACCCTTTATATGATGTCAAATAATGATTTGAAAATTTCTGAAGAGATTATTTGAGTAGAATTCTCATCATTTAACCATTTCCCCCCCCGACATTGTGTACTAATAAAAATTATTACAGTCGAACACCAACAAATATGTTAAAAGAACAGAATTTGTATGTATCAAAATATGTATTGTTTTTTATGTAAACATATTTGTCCAATTCACAAGCTGGTCGTATGGTTGTTATGTTGTATTTGGAAAGGCAAATTCAAATAAATTTTCAAACAATTTATGTTTCTCTTTGAGAATTGTGTTTGAAATTTTCTCTCAAGCTTGTGAATTGGCCAATTGTTTTGTTACTGTAATAGGTACCAAGAATATCATTGTGAGTTATTAAGTGCTGGTATCTCCACTTACTTTTAGGTTATTGTTCTCATTTGCTAAAGCCGGTTTTAAGGTTATGTAATAAATAAGATATCTTTAATATTTCATTTTTTTTCAAAACCGGCAACACTGTCTTCACTCATGTGCTGAACTGAGCGCGGCAGCAAATGAGTAATGCCTTAAAACTCTTAAAAGTTTCTTTTGGGAAAGTTTTCCAGTTTTTAGGTTTTTTTTTAAGTTAGTGTGTGTGTGTGTGTGTGTGTGTAAATTTGTTTACAATTATATTATGTAAATGTGTTTGTTTATACTTTCATTTTTAATCTCCGTTTGTTTTTTACCTTAAAAGAAATGAAAAAATAATTAAATTAAAATGAAAAAAATTAAAAAAATAAATAAATTAAGAAAAATATAAAATAAACAGTGGGGGTTCTTTTTACTAATTCAATATGGCATCTCTGTTAAAATAATTTTGTTCAAGTTCTTATAACTTTTTGACTATTTTTTTGTTTGTTTGTTCGTTTTTATTTTGGTTGTATATTATGTAAGTAATATGTATATATATATATATTTCATAATATATATGTATATGTAAATGTTTTCGTTAATATATTATTTCATTTTTTCATTTCATCCATTATTGTATATAATAAATATAATATTGTTTGAATTATCTTCTTTTTTTTTTTTTAATTATTTCTGGTTTGTTTCATTTTGTTCATATATAAATGTATGTATATAATTTTTGGTTGTTTTCTTTGGAGTATATTGTTCGTCATTTATTTATTTTTTATTTATTATAAACTTCAACTATTTCTCTTTCATTTAAAAATGGTTTTTCTCTGCAGTTTAAAACTATTTTTTTCTTTTCAACTTCTTTTGTTTTCATAATTCATTTTCTTTTTTTTTATGATAAATATTTAAATAACAATAACAACAATTCTTATACAATAGAATAAGAAAAAAAAATATATGCTTGTATGTGATAACATTAAGGTAATTAATTTAAGTTAAAAACTAAAGTTTTGAAATAACAAATAAAACATAAAACTAAAACAAAATTAATAACAAAAAAAAAACATATGTGTATATATATTGGTTTAAAACAGAAATATTAACAAATTTAAATATGTATTGATTAGTTTATTAAAAATTATATAGATTTATTTAATAACAGAAAACAACATTAAGGTCATAGTAGTTTTATTTTTTTTTTAAGAAAATTTACTTTGAAAACTATTTTTTTTTAATAGAATTCTTATTAATTTATTACAGAAAAAAGAACTCAACTCAGCTCAAATTAAAGTAGAAGTTTAGAATCCAGCATGAGATTCCCAAAAGCAACCTTTTAAATGCATAAAAAATATGCTCTAAAAATTCCGAAATAATTTTTAAAATTAATTAAATAAATAATTTTTAAAATTAATTTATCTCTTTATCCTGCTTGATTCAACCTTTATCCTTTTTAATTATATGATTTCTTCGTTTTATAACTAAATTTTAAAGCCAATGAATAAAACATCGAAAATCACATTGCTGCCGAATGAGGGAAGAAAATCACAAAGTCCAGCATTCAAGTCACGTCATCGTTGTATTATACAGTCAGCACTAAACAAAAAAAGCTTGCACTTGTATTCTACTCTGCTGTAGTAA
Source organism: Sturmia bella (assembly GCA_963662145.1). Classification (NCBI taxonomy): domain Eukaryota; kingdom Metazoa; phylum Arthropoda; class Insecta; order Diptera; family Tachinidae; genus Sturmia; species Sturmia bella. The sequence continues at coordinate 14,684,524 of OY759172.1, read as the reverse complement.
TTTTCGAAAGAGCTGATTCGTAGTCATATGCTTGCTGATAATCGCTTGACTCACAATCGTCTTCTTAAGTATTCTAGTAGTCACAAAAAGTGACAGCTGTCACGAAAAGTGACAGTCTATGTGATGTGTCTCCGTTATAAATTTCAAATGAAATTTCCTTCAAAAACAATGTTCAAAGTAAATTTTCTTTTAACAATTTAAAGTTTTTAAAAATTTTCTTTTGCCTCTTTAAAATTTTGTATCAATGTTTTTTTTTTTTTTTTTTTTTTTTTTTTTTTAATAAAAATATTTATATATTAACTTAAACTACAAAATTAATTCGAGTGTTAAAGATGAGATAAAAAAAGAAAAAACAAAGCACAAAAATGTCTTAAATTTTGGTATTAAATAATTCAACTATTATTTAGTGTTATATAACCAGAATTATGAACATTCTTTTGAAATTGGTTTTTTTTAAAAATTTTTAGTTTTTTTTTTGGATTTTTTTTTTTTAATTTTTAAAAACTTAACAACAAGTAACAAATTAAATTTATGTTTGTATTGTTTTTTGCTCAAATGAATTTCATTTTTTAAATTAAGTTCACTGTTAACTAATTAGTTTTAAATTTAATTTTCAACACATTTTTTTTTGTCAATAAAATTTATTACTAAAATAAAATTTTTAAAAGAATTGCGTTTTTAGCTTTTTTTAATAAAATTTATTTAAAAAATACAGTTTCGAAATAAATTTTACTTTAACAAATAAATATTTTTTTTTAATTTTATTTCAAAAATAATTTCTTTGCAATAAATTTTATGTTAACAAATCCAAAAAAAATTTTAACTTTGTTTTTAATTTACGTTTTTAAATAATTTTTGTTAAATTTATTTATGATATATAGTTTTAAAAAAAATTTACTTTAACAAATATTAAAAAAAAATTTTTTAATTTTACTGAAATTTTTTTTTAATTTTATAAAAAAAAAATTTTTTGTAATAAATTTTATTTATTAGAAAACGAATTTTTTTTTAAATAAATCTCATTTATTTAAAGCAAAAATTTTTGTAACAAATTTAAGTTATTAAAAAGAAATTTTTAAAAAAAAATTATTTTTTGAAAATGAAAAAATATTTTTCAAAACATTTTACTGTACAAAATTTATTTTATTTGTCATATTAAGTTTATTTTTAAACAAGTTTTCAATTTTCAGAATATTTTTTTTTTTGCAAATAAATTTTGTATTTCAAACGAATTTAACCTTGTTAAAAAAGATTTGTTTTTCAAATTTTGGTCGGAAAAATAATTTTATTTAAAAAACAATTTTTTAAGCATTTTATTGTAAAAAAAAAAAATTTTGCTTTAAATTAATAAAAAGAGTTTATAAAATAAAATTTTCAAATGAATTGCGATTTTTAAATAATTTTTTTTATATAATTTGTTTATGAAATACAATTCTAAAATAAATTTTATTTTAAGACATAAATCATTTTGTAAATTTTTTTCCAAGTTGCATTTATTCAAAACAAAGGTATTTAAAAAAAACTGTTTTTTGCTTAAAAAATTTACTTTCATTTAATATTTTTTTCCAAGTTTATTTGTTAAAAAAAATTAATTCAAATATGAACTAAATTATTTACTTGCTTTAAGAGCCAATTGAAATGTATTAATTTTTGAATAAAAAAATTAATATTAATAAAAAAATTAATATTAAAAAAAACAGATATTATTTATTCAAGAAAAAATATCTTTGAAATAAATTTGATTTAGTGTATAAAAAAAAAATATTTTTCAAATAAATTTCATTATACAAAATTATACATTATTTTTTAACACAAATTCTGTCTTTAGAACAACTTTAATTTTTAGAACTAGAAAATGATTAAAAATAATGTTTGTATTTTAAGCTGCTTAAAAAACTCCACAAAAGGAGATTTCAATTTTATTTGGAAAAAATTTACTTCAAAAAATTTTTCTTAAAATTTAAATTTCCAAAAATTTTGTAAATTTTGTAAACAATTATTTAAAAAAAAATTATTAAAAAAAAAATTATTAAAAAAATATTTAAAAACAAATATTTAAAAACAAATTGTTAAAATTATTCAGTTTTTTTATTTTTTAAACAATTTTTTTTACTAGATTTTCTTAAACATTTTATTCTTTAAAAATTTATTTTTTTTAAACAAATATATTAAATAAAAAATTAATGAAATTGCAATTGCCTTTAATAATGATTTTTAAAGTAAGGTGGTTAAAAAAACTAACTAAAAAAATTTATTAAAAAAAATCAATTTGAAATTATATTCTTTTTAGAAAAATTTTTGAACCAAAATTTTTTCTTTTAAAAAACTTTGTATTTTTAAACATTTTATTTTAGTGAAAAAAATTTATTAAAAAAATCCGTAATTCATTTCATTTTTAACATTATTTTCAAAAAAAAAAAAATTATTTTTTAACAAATTGTTTTTGTAATCAATTTTTGCAACAAAAAAAAATTTCTATAAATTTTATTTTTCAAATAAATTCTATTTTTTAAATAAAACTAATTTCCATTAAATTTTTTTGTTTGTTTGGTTTTTTGTTTAATAACATTTAATGTCACGAGTCATTGTGTTGAACATTTTTAGTTGCTATTTTTCAAATGAAACCAATTAAATCTAGAAAAGGAAAACAATAAATAAAGATCGCAAATTCTAGAGTATGGCATTTGGCTTTCAGGCTTCGAAAAAGCTTAAAGCTTTTCGAGTTCAAATGAATTCGCGAGCTTCAAACAAAAAACAATATCAGTAGACAGTTTCTTTTCTTCTTAATTTTTTTTTTTTTTTTAACTTAATAATAATTTATTATGTTTTAATTTTTTCATAATGGCACTCATGTTCTATAATTCTTTTTCTTTATTATTATTTTTGTTTGTTTTATATATGTATTATTTTGACTAAAATATATATTTTCAATATATATCCTTATAAATATATTTGTTTTCATTTTCTTTTATTTTATTTTTTAATTTGCAATAATCAACAAATATGTATATTTTGTTTTAATTTAATCTTGCTGTTGTATTATTTGGTTTTAATAGATTAACATTATAATTAATTAATAATTAAATTGAGTATAAATTTTACTAACTTAATAAAAACAAAACAATTATTAACTTTTTTTATTAATTGCTAATTTTAATTATTATTTGCTTTAATTTCAATTTGTTCGCTTGAATTGTTTTAAATGTCAATTGTTTGTAAATGAAGTGTATAATTTTGAAAAGAAAAATAAATTTGTACTAAATTTTGTTTACGAAGACGCCAAATTAAGCAAAATATGTATGTACACATGTAGATAAAAAAAAAAAAAAGATCAGCATTTTGAAAAGTGTGTATTAACTATTTCGTCGCTACAAACTTGCCATAAGCTGCTTGGGGAGATAATGCTACAACACCAGGTTTGAAAAATTGAATTTGCTTTGGAAATAATAAAGATTTCGTTAAGAGACCCATGGGGTCTTCATTTAAACATTCGTTCAGACTTTCAGTACAAAATTTCTATTTAATTATTAATATTTCTCTCTTTCTTCTTTGGTGAAAAAGGCTTAGCGATGATAATGTGGAACAAAAATTTTAAATCTGTGATTTCTAGGAGATTTATTTAAGGAATGGATAAAACGGATAATTTCGAACTTGCTGTATTTAAACATTTTCTGAGGGCTCTTTTTAATCTTTTCTGCAGCCAAAACAATGAAAGGAAACTAAAATCAATAATTTGAACTCATTTCGTTTTATCCATTGTTATCCGTTCAATATAAACTTTGCTTCTGGCGGGGAAAAAGTTGAATTATAATTCAAATTTGCTTTTGTATGAACGAAAAAAATAAAATTGTTGCATTATACTTATAATTTTATAGGTTCTACTTTTATCCACTGTTATCCGTCATATACAAAGTTTAGTGTTTTATAAGAAAAAACACTTCAATTATAATCCAATAGTATTTTATTATGAGTTTATCGTAACCGCCACAAAGAAATTTTATTGGATCTAATTTTATCCACTTTAGTGTTTGCTAAGAAAGAAAAAAACCTAAAGTATAATCCAATAATCTTGCATTATGATTTCATCATATCGGCCGCAAGAAATTTCATAGGATCTAATTTTATCCACTGTTATCTGCTACGTACAAATTGTAGTGTTTGATGGAAAAAAAAAAGAACTTGGATTATAATCTAACGACCCTTCATTTGCATTTATAGTTATTCTGCTCTTTTCTGCAAGCTTGAGGTCACTTTAAGGTCTATTTTCTATTTTTTTTCTTTCAACATTCCTACTTTCTTTTGTTCTCCGCTTTCCTTGCGTCCGTTAGAAACCATTTTAATTTTATTAAATCTGCTTGCATTAGCATATAAAAGAAAGGGTTTAATCACTAATTAGTATAAAATGTGTGAGACTGGAATTATCCCTTTTATCCAGTTCTACTGCCTTTGGAATAATTCCTTAAAAAATAACGCTTCTCTAGAAAAGATTTCACTTTTATTTGGTTTCTTGACAACTAAATCAATTTTATTTATTTTTATCCGCAAGCCTTTGGTTTCACGAAAATAACTATTTTAGATTAAAGTCTGTCTTTAAATAGAATTTAACAGTTTAATAAGCTATTCAAGACAATGCTACACGGCCGCAGTTTCGATTCCTGACTTTAAATATTAATGACGGCAAGTAAAAGGTCTTGACTTTTCAAGTATGCATTTTAAGCCATACTATATAAATTATAAGTAAATTAAATTTTACGGTTGTGAATACCATCGCTTTATCCGTTTTATCCACCTCACAAATATGTCTTCCCTACGAAAGTATTATAATATCTTTTAGAAAGATTTTATATAAAAAAAAAAATTTCGTAAAAGAACAACAATAAACCTTAATCTATATTTAGTGATGTTTTATCCGTCTTATCCGCACTAGTGCTGAAATATCAATTTGCAGATTTATATAAAAACTAAGAGTATTATGCACAAGTAGGCAAACTAAACATAAAATTAGCAGTAAATAGTAATTAAAACAACACTAAAAAAGTTGCCATTTGAACTGGTGTTTTTTTTTTATTATTATTTAGAGAGCCAGGCCTCAGAAGTCACTCGACTTCGTTCGCTTGCCCAACAACACTGAAAACAACCACAAAATTTAAAACTTTGTTATTGTTTTGTCTAACGCGTGACATCGTGGCACTGGCGCTTTTTTTAACTTCGATATAAAATCGAAAATTTTTTTAAGGAAATTATGGAAAGCCACTCAGCTTTGAAAGTAGTTGTTTCAAGTTTATAACTTGGCGAAAGCTTAGAAAATTGTTTTTTTTAACAAAATTTTTTGTTTTTGGCACTTGTGAAAATTTGTTAATATTTAAAGCGACTTTTGGCTCGATTACCTGAATTTTTTCGAAGTCAAGTAAAAAAAAAAGGAAATTATATTTTTGGCACTTGATAATGAACTAAACCATGCGCAAGCTTTGAAAGCTTTAATCAATCATACATCTATTCAATTATCACATTTCAGATCTTTGAATTTTCCAAAGAACTGCTCAACAAAAAAATAAATAAATTCTAATTTCCCAAAAAAACAGGCAAATTCAACTCACAAACTCTGGTTAAAACACAAAATTTTCTATGAACTTAAAAGCAAATAAAAAATTGATCTAGTTTTTATGTCACTAATTTCTATTTTTTTTTTTTTTTTTTTTATATATATAGATATTTGATTGTGTGGATAAAAGTGTAAAATTGTATGATTCTGTTTATAGTAACTACTTTTTTATTTTGTATGAACAAGTTTCGTTTTTTTTTTTTTAATTATTTTTTATATATGTTTTGTTAAAATGTCTTTAACAACAAACAGTTTCTGCATAAAATTTATTTCTTTTTCTTTAAATATTTTTATTTTCCATTTAACAAACACATGTATAACAAACATTCTGCTGACATTTAAAACACTTGTACAATTAAACTATTTTTCTTTTTTTTTTTTTTTTTTTGTTTATTCATAATATTCTTTTTGTTTTAAAACTTTAACGATTTCTTTAATTCTTTTAATTAAATATGTCACTAGCGTAACAAACATTTCTCTCTCTTTTGAACATCTCTTTATATGACCAGTTAAAATTTTCTGTTTGTATGTTTTAAGGTGTAATGCGTTCTCTTAATACAGTTGCCTACTTTTAGGAGGGCCGGGATAAGTAATGAAAAATATCTTTAAATATATTCATTAGTGTGTTTTTTTTTTGTTACTGTTTAAATTGACTATTTGTTTAGGGTAAGGAGAATATATTTAAAGATTTTTTTTATTGTACTTTATAATCATATACTATATGCATGTTTTTATACATGTATATGAAATGTGAGTATACAAGTTATATATGTATATGTAGTATATATATAGATAGTTCGAAACTATATATAGTTTATAAATATCATCTATCTCAAGTGTTCCTATGGTTTTTCTTTTCCTTTTCGTAGTAAAATTTTGTGTTTTGTATATATATTTTGGCAACAAATAAACACAGTACGTTTTTGTAAATCAAAATTTTTGTTGTTTAAATCGGTTTCTTTACATACATAAACTGTATATTCAAATAAATAAATATAAGAAGTATGTACATCTGTATGTGTGTAAAGTTGATTTTCATCGATATAATTCTCATTTGTTTTTTTTGTTCATAGTATTTGTTTTCCTCTTAGAAAAAGTGTGTAACGTTGTTTTAAAGTTTTAGTAAAGGTTAATTGTTTGACTTAGATTTTTTATTCTTCGCTTAGTTGAATTGACAAAGTTTTAGAAAACAAAAAAAAAAACAAATAAAGTATGTATGTAACATAAAGCAATTAATCAGCTTTGCTCATTATGCCCCTTCAGTTCGAAAGAAATTTATTTAAAAAACAGCTCCACAATATTTTGCACAAAACAAATAATTGTGTTTTATTCATATTTAAACACTGGACACTCTCGGAAAACTTTTAAAACTCAAACTTTCAAATATTCACCATATCCAAGCATTATCCGTTTCCCTATACTGAACCGCAAATTTTTTAAATCTCCCTTTTTTACCATTCAAAAATACCATTGAATTTTCTTAAGATCAGAGGTGGTGGGAAATTTTAGGTCTTTTTTTTACCTCATTATTATTTATCCGTTTTTATCCGGCACTGGAAAAACTATCAAAATAGTGCACTCCTGCATTAGTTTTCAACCCGAAACGAAGAAAATCTGCTTATCAGCAAGTTTCAAGACTTTGCAACTTTATCCATATTTATCTAGCCCGAGTGAAACTCTCAAAACAGTTCACTTCTGTACTATTTTTTGAAAAGAGAAATCAAAAAAATTAGTTTGCCAGCCAGCTTTAAGCCCGTGCCATGTTATCTACTTTATCCGTTTTTATCCGGCGCTGAAAAAGTACTTGAAATATTTTAGCACTGTACTATTTTTAAATCAGAAACGAAAACAATGAACCCATCAACAAAATTTCAGGAGTTTTCCCATGTTATCTGCAATATTTGTTTTTATCCGGTCTTAAGAAACCTGTCTAAATAACATAGTTTTGTATTATTTCTGTATCAGAAAGGAAAACAGTCAGCTTGTTCGCAATTATTACAGCTCTTCAATGTTATCCGCGTCTGCCAAAAATTAAAAGCTAGTAGAAGATGTTTTCAGGGTTATCCGCCCTGGCTGTATTTATACGGTCTTAAGAAAAACGTTAATAATATAAAGTTTTTAAATATTTTCTCACAAATATTTAATATTATATTAAATATTTTCATTTATTTATCCGTTTTATTTTTCTAAACAAAGTTTTGCCACAAAAGCCTTAAAAATTAGAAATGAAAACCGAAACTCCTTGCTTATTATTTCGCCATCTGTATGCATTTTCAGCGTGATCTGGTTTAACCACTTTATTTGTGTTAAGTTTGTTTAAAAAAAAATTTTTTTTTTATTAAAACTAGTTTTTATGTTTTCAAAACAGTTTTATAAAAAGTCTAAAAAAAAGTTATAATTTAATAAATATATAAAGTTATATAAAACCTGCCTCTAAAGTTGAGAAACAGTCAAAAAAAACTTTGTTCTTTTTTTTTGTAATTTTAACGTCATCCGTCTTATCCATTTCCCCTGAGCCTAAGAAAAATTATGTTAATTGTTTAATTTCTAATTATTTTTGAACCAGTACTGTATTAATTTACAAACAATAGAACAATATTGAAATAAAAAAAAAGAGTCCAATGAAATAAATGATTGACAATTTTTTATTTTAGCTCATTTATCCATTTTATCAGTTTGTATAAAATTTTGTTTAAAACCCAGTTAAAATTGATAATTGTAAGCCAAACTTTCAAATTGTTCAACATTTAGGCATTTTCAATATTATCCGCATTTATTTAGCCTTGCAAGAAATCTCAACATTATTATCCGGTTTATCCGTTTGCATCAGACAGAATCGAAAATTCAGTTAACATAGGTAATAACAAACCAAACTGCCAAATTGCTTTGGCATTCGCGTATTTTTCATTTTATCCGCTTTTATCCAGCCCCAGGATAAATCACAGAATTGTTTGGTTTTAGATAATTTTTAAAATTTGAGCTTATTATAAGTAATTAACGATTTCTTGTTGCAATATTTCACAAAAATTTGATTTGCGGATAACTGCAGTAGGCAAAGTTATCCGCAGCGAACAAAAAAATAGAACTTTTTTGAAGAGCTGACTTTAAAAAAATTTGCTTTCATACATTATTATACGCCTTTATGTATTTCTGCGATTTGTTCATAAATCATTTAGTATATTAGTTTCAGGGATGGAAAATTTAATACATTTAAGGTGTATAGCTATTTTTGTAAAACCACGATATTTTTTTTTTTTTTATTAGCTGCACGTATTTGAGACTAGTTGCATTTAAACGGCTGTCATTTTCCCAAAGTTTGAGGCATGTGACAGGGATGAGAAATGTAAAAGAATTTTATTTTTAACAATTTTGAACCAGCTCTTCTCTTCGCATCAAGTTCTTGGTATCGGTTATAGGTTGTTATTAATATTTAAGTGTTACAGGGCTGGTATAGTTTAGTTAGAACTCGTGTACGGTTTTTTTAAATGTTGCAGTAATCGATAACTTACTTCCATTTGGATTGACCTGTTCTTTCTTCGCATTCAACTCTTTTGTATCTGTTACAGACTGCTAGTAATAATTTGTTAAGTGTTTCAGGGATGAACAATTTTATTCGATTTTTGTAAACTTTAAAATTATGAGCTGCTTCTATTTTCTAAACTTTATCAATTCAAGCGTTTTCATTTTTGACTCCTTCTTTCGATAGAAACGAAAACTAAAAACATACGAAAATCGTATTAACATAAAAAACTAGATTAATTGCATTTCTTTATGTTTCTGCATTTTTTTTTTTTTGGTAGTTGTGGAAATTTTTCTTCTTCTTCTTTTTTCAAACTTAACTAAATCCTTTTCAAGTTCTCTTTTGGTTTCTTGTTTAATAAAATTTATATATAATTTGTTTTAGGGTTAATTTTTAATTAACTTCTAGTTGACTATTTAAAATTAACAATATATATGTATATATTTTTGTTTTAATTCATTTTGTTTATAAATTTATTAAACGGTTTTTTAAAGACTTTTTATTTTGTATTGTTTCAATAAAAAATATGATGATGTGGCATCCAATAAATTCGTTTTGTTATCCTTTTTTTTCTCATATATAATTGTTCTTTTTTTCAAGAGGAGTAGTTTTTTGGGGGAGTTTTTTTTGTTTGTTTTTGTTTTGTTTAATTAATAAATTTCATTAAATTAATTAACATTTGTATGTTATTGTTTGGTTGGTTGGTTTATTTGACTTAGATACTTTTTTTTTAGTTGTAAGGTAAATATACGTTTTGGTTGCATTTTATTTCAAATACAAATTCAACAGCTCATTTTCTTTTGTTTTTTTTTTTTGGTTTGAATTTTTCGGATTCATATTTCAAACTTTTGTTTTTGTTCTATGTGTGTTTTGTTGTTGTTGTTGTTTTTGTTTATATTTGGTACTTGGTTTTTTACTAGAGTTTTTATAACTATTATTCATTTGTTTATAAATTGTTTTATATTGTTTCATTTTTTGTATTTTTGGTGTTAATTTCTTAATGGTTTTCTTAAACATTTTCTTGTATTTATAATTAAAATGATTATGAAATTTTTGCTAATTCTATGTTATTTTAAAGAAAACATTATCTCATAAGTAATATTTAACACAGACACCAGATTCCAGGTGTCGTTTTAGGTGGGAGCTTTGTGAAAATGCTTTACCGCACATAAGGCAGCGAAATTTTTTCTGACCACCACATTCGTATCTAACGAAACACAAACAGGATGTGGGCGTGGGCGCGGGCGTGGGCGCGGGAGCGGACGGCAAGAGTTTTCAGTGTAAATTTGTACGAAGTTGGATTTTTTTTTCGTTTTTTTTTTTTTTAATTCGGCAAAAGAAAAGAATTGAAGAAAAATACAACAAACTGGTAAGAATTTATACATAGTTATGTATGTCATGTAAATGTTTGGTGTTAATGAGTTTAATGTGTGAACGAAAGGAAAAGCGAGAGCTTTGGACAAGACTGAGCATGCACTAACGAGAAAAAGCTATCAGATATACGATAGTTTTTCCCTTAAGCCTGTTCATTATTTACTTGAATTCAATTTAAAAGGTAAACTATAATGCTATAAAAGCGAAAAGCTTTTCAAAACTACAGTCGAATTCAGATAAATTTTTCTTTTAAAAAGGTATGCCTTTTTAAAAGAAAAATTCGCTTTGAAAATTGCTTTGAAATTTCGCCAAACATTTTGTTAGAACTTTCGTTCGCTTAAGAGGAAATCCGTTTTTAAGGGAAGATATTTTGCTTGATAAAAAAAAATTGGTTTATATAAAACAAATATCACATAGAAGAAAAACTAAAACTAAATTTAACGACAACAACTACGATTCAAATCGCTTGACTTCCATAAACAAATTGCTTCGAGTCAAAATCGGAATAAAGCCAGCGAAAAGCTTTTCAAAACTACAGTCGAATTCGGATAAGCGCATACTCTTTTAGAAGAGAAATTCGCTTTAGAAATTTCGTGAACATTAAGGGCCTATTTTCCACCTGCGAACGTTGTCGTTCGTCCGTACAAAATATTGAACATTGTTTTTGCTTTCAATGTAATTGTGCGAACGAACGACAACGTTCGCAGGTGAGAAATAGGCCTTAAGATGTTAAAAGTTAAGAGCTTAAGGGGAAAACCGTTTTAGCACAAACCTGTTTAAGAGCAAGACATTGTGCTTGATAAAAAATTTGGTTTATATAAAACAAACATCGCACAGAAGAAAAAAAAAAGTAAATCGCTTGATTTCCATAAACAAATTGCTTCGAAAACCTGCCTCTCATTAGTGATTTTTCTAATGTCCCCGTCATTTAACATTTTATTGCAGACTCCGCTATTCATAGATTAGAGTTTTATGTGGTAGAAGTAAAGCTCATATTGAGTTTAGAAATCATGTGATTTAAAAGCACATGATTTGCAGAATAGGCGTCATTGTAGTTAATTACTTTTTGATTTGATTGGTTTTTGTTTGTTTGTATTAACTGTCAGTTTTTCTAAAACGTACACGGATTTCGATTCGTGTGTTTGTGTTGATAACTAGAACAAATTATCATATTCTTTTATTGTTTTGAAAATAAATTCAAGAAAGAAAATTTGTGTATATTTTAGAAGAGCCGGCAGTAAAACTGAAAGAAAATTTTAATGATTTCTTTTTTATTTCAAAAATAAATTAAAAAAGTGATGACTTAGTTTCGCCGAAACGGATTTCGCTCCTTTTTAAAGTGAGTGCGAGTGAAGTTTTCGCTTATTTATATTGAATTTTTTGTTCATTTTTACGCTTGTTTTTAATACATGTATGCGAATGAAAATTTCGTTCGCATTCGGAAAAACAGACAATTTCTCTTAATCGAACTCGACTGTATGCACATTTTTCGCCATCAAGTTGTTGGTGAACAAAAATTGTTTTCAAAATGAATTGTCAAAAAAAAGTTCTAGAAAGCCATTTATTTCAATTCTCAGCAATGTTTGACTAAGTTCAATTGCAGCGAAAATGCTTAAAATTTTCGAATATACATATGTACATGTTTTTGGTGACTTGGTCATAAAAAGAATCGTGTTATTTTTGCTGGCAGAATATAATTTTAAAACCCAAAACAAGCGAAAAAAAACAGAAGCTTTTGAGCAGCTAATAAAGCTCTGGGGCACCTAAAGAAAGTTAAGAATTCAACATATTCGAATTTTTTCGAACATATGTATATGTGTTTGATGATTTGCTTATAAAGAAAAGTTTTATGAAATTTAATTCAGATAAAGCTGCTTGAGCTGTTTGCTTAAACCTAAAAATTTAACCTGTTCAAATTTTTCGAACATAAAACATATTTGTGACGATTTGATCATGGAGGAAAACAAGTTTTAAAAGAACTCAAACATCACAAAATATGAGTTAGAACAGTTTGACATCAATTCTAGATAAAGCTACTAAGCACTTTCTGAAAGTTAAAAATTGAACATTTGCGAATTTTTTCGAACATAAAATATGTTCGTGACGATTTGCTCATAGAGGAGACCAGAAGTTTTATACGAACTCAAAGTCCGTAAAATAGCAGTTAGCTTGAGTAGTAGTAAAGCTTTTTATGAGAATTTGCTCATGAAAAAAAAATCCAAAGCTCGCAAATTGGCAGTTAGAAAAGTTGGACATCAGTTCTAGATAAAGCTGCAAAACAGCTGTTGAGCAGTTAATAAAGCTGTTCTGAATTGTACAGATTCGATTTTTTTTTTCGAACATCAGCATGTTCATGAGGATTTGCTCATAGATAAAAAAAAGTTTCATAAAAACTCAAAGATCACAAGATATGAGTTAGAAAAGTATGAGCTGAATTCCAATTAAAGCTGCTAAGCAGCTTTTAAACAAATAATAAAGCTCGCTAATTCCTCTAGAAAGTTAAGAATTTGACATGTTGGAATTTTTTCAAACATGCAGCATGTTTGTGAAGATTTACTCAGAGAGAAAAAAGTTTTATAAAAATCCAAAGCTCGCAAATTGGCAGTTAGAAAAGTTTGACATAAATTGTAGATACACAGCTGCTCAGTAGCTTTTTGTTAAATTAGCAAAATGGTGCATCAATTCTAGATAAAGCTGCTGCTAAACAGCCCTTGAAGCTTTTTGATTGCTAAAGCAGCAACTTAAGCGGGGCTTTTTGTTATTAATTTTTCAGAAAGTTGTTTGTCTTTTTTCTTGCAGGTTATAATGAATTGGAGGAGCATGCATGATTGGTGTTGCACATATATATATATATATATTTTTTTTTTTATATATAATAATGAATTTGTTGTATTTTTTTTAAGAAGTTTTTTTTTTCATAAAAATTTAAACTTTTTGGACTTACCTGATATGTCGCTGTAGAGAGCTAGCATCTTTATAACTTTTTAGACAATTATAACGGGGACATTGATAGCGACCATCGGCATTTATAAATTTAAATAAATCCGAAAATTTCAATTCATACCAATAGTCACGTATCAGCGACTGGGGGGGTGGTGGAGGCGGTGATGTTTGACAATTTGAATTGCCGGGATTTGATAGAGATGACGATGAACAGCTGCTGGCACCACAAGCTAAAAATAGAGCATGAAAAATAGATTTTCAAGCAAAAGCAAATAATTAGAGATTTTCGGCATTTAATTTATTTATATTTTTAATAATAAATTGTAATAAAATTAATTATAAATATTTAAAGAGTTAGTTAAATATTAGGAAATTATTTTGTTTTTGCCATACAGTTGCTCAAAGCTCATGAGCTTTCAATAAAGCTGTGCTTTCAATTTATGTTTTGAAAGAAGGCATGAGCTTTGCAACTTTGTTTTTTTTTATATATTAATCAAATAATAAAGCTTTTAAATAATTGATTTTTAGTAAAAAAAAAAAAAAAAAAAAAAAAGTTGCAAAATTTGTTGAAAGAAAAATTTAATTTGAAACAATTTTGTTAAGCATGATTTAAAAATAAGAAAAATTATTTAATAATAAAACAAAATAAATAAAATAAAATCAAAATATTATTTATGCATGAATATTTAGGAAAAAAAATGATATTTACAGTTATTGAGCTTGAATTTAAGAGATTTTTTGTTTTAGTGGTGTCGGTGAATTGATTTATTTTTTTTTTTTTTTTTTTGGTGTTGTAGAGATTTATTGGTTGTAGGAGCATTTAAGCGCAAAATATATGAGCTGACTAGTCTATTGTTTGAGCAAGTGGGCGGGCGGGCACTGGCTTTTGTTTTATGTTTCTGAGATAAAAGCTGGGAATAGTTTGGTTTTGTTTTCTTATCAAGGCTTTGCTTAAGCTAAATGGCGCTTTATGAAATGATTGATTATTGATTGCATGATGATAAAGATGATGATGGTGATGATGGTAATCGGTTTATTATAGTGATCTTGATGATGTGGTTCGTACGTGGTGTTTCTTGGTGGCACATGATTTTTATTTCAAATGATGATGTTGATGATGAATTTGACTGGCTAGCGAGCATTTACTAAGCTTTCTATATAAAAGCAACCTGCAAATAAAATCTCTCACAAAGAGAAAAAATACAAAGAGAGAACAAACACAAAAAAAAAGACAAAGAAACACATGGCCTACTTAAAGCTAAAAGGAAAAAAGTTAAAAAAGTAAATCATTTTATTCTCAAAATAGATTTATTCAAGAGTACAAAAATATATCGATTAGTAAGTAGTATTATTATTATATGGTAGGTTGTTGTTGTTGTTGTATATAATTATAAAAATATCTTAGTTTCATAGTATGAGAGAATGCCTTAATACTGGTAGCATCTCTTTTATAAAAAAAAAGTAATTTTATAAATATCTTAAGGTAAATACTAAGGAATGCTTATTCAATTTCTTTCAAATATAAAAAAAATATCAAATTAATTTAATCGAGGTAACATTAAAATTAGTTAGCTATATTCTACAACAACACATGTTCGAATTTTTCGAACATTGAATAGTTGCCATTTGGAAAAATTCGCAGGTATAGTTTGGAAAAATTAAATAAAATTAACAATTTAAATCACACTTTCTATAAAATAGCAGACCATTCTGTATTAGTTTTTAATTTTCGAATGGAAAAAAAACGTTAAAAATATCCAGAATGTAAGTAAATTTGTTAATACTAGAAATTCTAAGAAATTTGTATGACTATAAAATTAAAATTGCCAAAAAAAAAAATAATTTTTTTGTTTTTTTAATTTCGAATTCTTGTTCGAATTTTTCAATCATACAAACACTCTATGTTTTAATAACAATAATGACAACCTCAACTCTACAGCTTAGAAGTTTATATAAATATTATAAAAAAAAATATTGCTTTTCAATTTACAATTTTCGAATTTTTCGATTTAAACAAGTAAACAAAAAATCATACAATTTTAAGTAAAATTTCTTAAATTACAAATAAATATGCAGAAAAAACCTTTTACGATTTTTTCGAACATCGAAAAATTCCCTGCCCAAAAACCAATAATGAAGAATTCAAACTTGCGGCTTGTAAGACTATATAAAATTGTTAAAACTAATGCCACTTTATACTAAAAGACAATGATATTGTGTTTTAGTTTTCAATTTCCGAATATTTCGATTGAAAAAGCCAAAAACAAAAATTCACATAATTTAAAAAAAAAAACTTTTTCGAAATTTCAAACAAAGAAAAATGCCATATTTTAAAACAAATAATGAAAAAATCTAACTTTCAGCTTTGAACTAAATCAACAAGAAATTAATGTATTTTAAAAAAAAAAAAAAAAGTGTGAATTTTTCGAAAATAAGGAAAATTTGAATTGTGTCGCTTAAGACAGATCGGAAATTTTTAGGAAGAGTATTTCATACCTTCTAAATCATTAACGAAAAAAGTATGAAGAAATTTTTGCATATAAATAAGTTCGAAAATTTTTTTTAAATTTTTCCAACATAAAGAAGGTAACAAAAACTGTATATTTGATGGAAATTTAGTTAAATGAAACACTAAAAATATTAATTTTGCTTTGAAAAAAATTTCGAATTTTTCGAACATCAAGAAAATTTAACATAACTCGACTGAAAAGGTTTCAACAAGTTTTAAACAAAGTATATAATATATTCTACATCGTTTGCGATTTGGAAATTATGAATACATTTTCATACACTACAAACTTCGAAAATTGTTTCAGTTTTTCGAACATAAATAATGCACAAAAAAGTACAAGAATTTTATCATTTACTGCAAATTTTCTCATATACATATAATTCAAAAATACTATTTTTTCTTAAAAAAAAAAAAGTTCGAATTTTTCGAACATCAAGAAAATTCGAATCAACTCGACTAAATCAGGTCAAAAAGTCTTAGGCAGAATATATCATAACTTTTGAATTATTTGCAAGTAAAATTATAACAAATTTTCCAAATACTTATAAGTTCGAAAATTTTGTAAGTTTTTCGAACATTAATATTCAGCAAAATTAGTTCGAAAATTTTGTGAGTTTTTCGAACATCAATCATAAACAAAAAACTTTTAGAATTTGATTCTTTAATGCAAATTTTGTTAAATACGTTCGCAACAAAAATTGAATTTGCTTTCAAAAAAAGGTTCAAATTTTTCGAACATAAAAAATTGTGAATTAACATGTTCAAATCTGGACGAAAAATTTTAAGCAGAGTATATCATATCTTTTAAGTCGTTTAAAACTGCAATATGGAACAAAATTCGAATATTAATAACTTGGAAAATTTTTCGTGTTTTTCGAATATAAAAAAAAATTGCATATATATAAATTATTTAGTTTTCCCAACAAGAGAATTGAAATAAAAATAAACAAATAAAAACTAACAAAATAAATTTATAGAACCTGGAAATAGTAAATTTTAATGTTACCCTAATTAAATTACTGTATACAAAAATTGCAGTACATTAGAAACTTAATTTGTGTATATCAATAAATGTTTATAATAATTTAAGTATGTAGATACGAGTATTTAGATTGCTTTTAACATTTTATGTTGTGCCTTATTTTTTTTGGTTTAGATTCATTGCGTTAAATATGGCTTTTATCAAAATTATTTCTCTTTCATTCATTTGCTTTATAAAATATTTGCATGTAAAAATTGTTGCTGCATTAAAAGGTTTCGGTTAGTGCTTAAAAAAATATATTCTTTTTAGAGTTTTGGTGAATTGTTGTACTGTTTTCACAGGTTAGTTATTATTTGGTTTGCTTTTGCATTGTTTTTAAAACTATTTGTTTAAATTTATCACTTAATTTGTATTGTGGTACTTATGTAATGTTTTCTTTTCTTTTTCTTTTTTTTTCTCTTCTTAAACCTGATGAGAGTTATAGTGAAAATTAAAGTTGCTTTAATAGTTTATTCAAAGAAATAGAAGAAAGGAACTTAATATAATTAATAGTGAAGTTACAAGCTAGTTACAAATTGCCCTTTATTGTTTACTTTTTAAGGGGCTTAGTAGCAAAGTTAATTTTTATTTGGCAAAATATATGTAAGTGTAAGTATGTTTTAAAAGTCTTAATCAATACGTTAGAGAAATTTCAAGACGAAAATAAATGTGAAGTAATAGAAACTACAGTAAAAAAATGTTTCACATCATTTTCAAAACCCTGGTTATTAACTTGTTTCCATGTTATAGCGGAATTGCTTACGAATTTTTTAACCTAAAATTATTCAATAAATTTCAATATTCCCAATATATATATAAATAAGAGTATTTAAGGTCTTAGTTTCGATAATTAATAAGATTCTCAATTTCGAATTAAAAAAAAAAATCGGTACAATGTTATTTAATGTTTAAATTGGTTTCCTCTTGACGGCAGCTGGAGCAGGGTGTGCGAGATATCGAAAATTTTAACTGTGAGAAGAAGTAGCTAACGCAATGCGTTACAATCTTCGAACATACACAAAGTTTTCAAAGTTTTCAGTATGTTATTTTTAAATCATTTTAAAAAACGCAATATTCGATGTGGAATTTAAATTACAAAAAACATTTCTTCAAAGTTTGGCAAAACTATTTGAAAATAAACTTCTCATGTTCAAAATGTTTGAACATTATTAAATACTTGGCAAAAGTAAAAAACGCTGCTTACTTCTGTAAATTGTTTTGGAAAAAAGCGTAATACTTTTTTTCTAATTTAAGTCCCTTGTTTGAAATTTCGAAAATGGCAAAAGTTAGTACAGTTTTAAAAATATAAAAAGAAAGTTGCTTAATTTTACAAAAACTGTTTCAGGGCAAAGAAATAAATAAAAATTTCCAGAATTTTCGGTTTTTGTATTATGTTCGAAATTTCGAACAAGACCAAGATGGGTCTAAACTTTTAATCAATAGTGAACTGAGTGCAGCTTAGTTTTGTGCACTACTTTGGTAGGAAGAGAAATATAATTTCTAGGGAAATTTGAGTCCCTATACTATGTTCGAAATTTCGAACATAACTCAAAATTAAATGAATCTTTTCGAAAAAGTAAAACAAAGGCAGCTTAGCAATGAAAACTAGTTTGAAAAAATTTCATTACATGTTTTCGCAATTTATAATAAATTTTTCGAAGATTTTCAACCTTACATTATATTCGAAATTTCGAACAATGCTGAAAAGTCGCTGGGGAAATGTTAAACAAAAGTTAAACGTTATCAGTAAAATGCTTCAGACAAACAACAGTCTTTTTTCTCAAATTTTCGTACTTGCATTATGTTCGAAATTTCGAAATTGACTAAAAAGAGCTTAAAGTATTGTGCAATCATAAATTTTTTGGCAACGAAATTCTTAGGATAGATGTTTAAGAAGTAAAGTTAAAAGTCGTCAGTTCTCGGGATGTTCATATAAAAAAAAAACTTTAGTTTATGTATTACGTTCGAAATTTCGAACTCGCCTAAACAGTGCAGACTATTTATCGTTATTATGAAAAACATACACAAAAACATATTGCTGCTGAGCAAACATATATTTAAAACTTTTTTATGAAAACATTTTTAAATATGAATTTTAAAAGGCAATTAAAAAAAAATTAAAATTTTCAAATTTTTCGAATATAGAAGACTTTATGTTCGAAATTTCGAATCTGCCTAAAATGTGTGTAAAGTTTTCCATTTGCACACAAAAACTCCCTTAAAATAGTTTTGGCAACAGGTTTGAGGCTGCGGAAATGTGTTCGAATTTTCGAATAAGCAAATATTTAAAATCAGGTGCACATATTAAAATGTTTTTTTAAGAAAAATTCTTAAGTAAAGCTTTCAAGTCACTAAGTTAAAAAAAATCAGGGTGTTCAAATTTACGTATGCATTATATTCGAATTTTCGAACTTGCCCAAGAAGTGTAAAAAGCCTTATATTATTATAAAAGCCCCCTGCGAAATAGTTTCTAAAGTTTTTTGAAGCTACAGAATTATGTTCGAATTTTCGAACATATATACTATACTTAAAATTATATGCGCATATTCAATATTTAAAAAAAAATTTTATGCAAAGCTTTAAAGATGTAAAATTAAAGAAATCAAGGCCTGCAGTCTTTCGAACATAGGAAACTTTAGCCTCTGCATTATGTTCGAAATTTCGAACTTGCCTAAAAAGCGTCCAATGCTTTCTATTATTATAGAAACTTTTAAGAAATAGTTTTGGAAAAAGTTTTGTAGCTGCTGAGCTATGTTCGAATTTTCGAACAAACAAATATTTGAGTGTACAAATGTATGTATTTAACATATGTATTTCTAAATTAGAATTATAAAACACAAGGTCTCCAGTTTTCGATTAGTAAAAAAAAACATTTGGAATATGTTCGAAATTACCTTCCAACATTTACTTCAATTATTTTTAGCAAACAAAATGCATGAAATATTTTCTTTAAGACCTTATTAACTTTCTAAAACTAAAACCTTTTAATTAATTGCATTCAATGAGAACAAGAAATGCTTCCATTTCTGTTGTTTTTGATAATTTTTCAATTAATTTTAAAATATATTAAATGTGTATTGTGTTGTATTAAATAATTTATTTTAAAAATTAATGAGTCTTTTTTTTTCTTCTTTTTTTTTTGTAAAGGAAATTGTAAAAGGAATAACCTTTCTTTAATTAAGTACAAATATTTGAACCTGAGACGACTAGATTTTGTTGTTCATTAATTAATAATATTGAATTATTATTATTATTATTATATATTTCAATACTTAGGAATGTTTTTTTTTTGTTTGTTTTAGTTCTTTAAAGTAAATATTCTTATACAAAAATTCATATTCATAAAATAAATATTTATGGAAAGCAAAATAAATATGTATATAATTGCGTGTTTTGTTTTATGTTTAATATTAAAAGTAAGAACAAGTTGTGGACGAGGGAGGTTACGAGTTATGGTTAACACTTAATAATTTGGCCTAAAGTTTCAAAAGTATTATTGGCCAATTATTTGAAAAATGTAAACAATTAAATTTTTCCAAATGTTAAATAAGCAGTGTTTAATCTGAAGTTGAAGGTGCAGTGCACCTTGAATTAAAATTGGTAAGTGTTGTGTGAGTAGCAGAATTTTTGTTTTCATCGAAGACATTTAGTTTTAGGAAGTTTTGTATGGCACGTTTTCTTGGCCACAATTTTGGGCATTTGAGGGCGTTAAGTTTAAAAATGAAGAAATACGTTTGTGAAGAAGGCAAGAAAACAAATACTGAATGAAGCCTTATTAGCGGGAGAGATATCATTGTAGTGTGTTTACCACTTCACACACAAATTGGTTTCGAACTCAGCTCATGGCAAACATATAGTGTTTTTTATGGCAGCAACGCTTTGGCCACTCAACCAGCTCAGCCTGCGAATCACGATATTGAGAGCAAGAACTTCCGTGAGAACATTCATGATTGAGTAGAGAGAACATACAAATGAGACAGCAAATCAGCATAAACTCTGTGCACTGCTCTTTTGGCAATGCTACAATTTTATCTACAGTTTTAAAAATTTCCTCATTTATTGCTTTGTGGCGTCCCCCAGCGATCATTACTACCCAATCACTGCGAACTCCTTCACTCACAGCTGCTGTTTAAAAACATCATGCCATTTAGTTATGAGCTGAGTTCGAATCAATTTGTGTACCCAATGATGGTACAAGTGAACGTCAAACAGCCATGATATGTTCCCCAGCCCTCAAATTTACTTTTCTCGTCTTCTTTAAAACTTGTTATGCACTAAAATTTTACCAAAAAATAAAACATATATTCCTCTATTTTGAGAAAGTTCAGTTGCTTAACAATTATATAAGCCTGTTTTGAAAATCACTTTTTGTGATTTGAAAACACAAAGAGAGTAGAACACAAAATTTTGTGTGAACTAAGTGGCTGGCAGTTTTAAACTTTTCTCCCGTTTCTTTTCATGGCCAAGCCATGGCAATTTGCTTAGAATAAGAAAAAGAATGAGTTGTTTTAATTGAATTTTGTAGCAATACTGAAAACTTTGTAAGAAAACTTTATGAAATTTGAAACAAAATCGAGAAGGCTTTCCATTCTCAAAAATCGCTGTTACTTGCTTACGTGATTTGTGCTGTGATTTTTGGCTTCAACAATATCACAAGTGTGATTTTAACAGCACATGTGATTTGAAATCACATGATTTTCAGAACAGGTCAGTTTTTCGCCAAAAAAAAAAAAATCTATGAATTTTGGAGTGTAAAGTCGAATTTAAGCTCGTTATATATAAAATTAACAAGCCTAATCCTTTTTATTCATAATTTGTCCTTCAAAATGGCAAATGGAACAACAGGAGTTTGTAATGAAAAAAATTATCCTAAAGCTTTTTTTTTGTCCACTAATCGAATTTACACAACTGACTTCTTTCATCACTTATTACTGAGAATTTATGTATATTGTGACAACCTCCCTCGTTATTTTTTTTTTTTTTTTTTATATAATGTCTATATTTTTAAACTTAATTGCTACCAATTTTAGGGGAAAAAAAACTTAAATTTGTATTCTTGTTTTTTTTTTTTTTTACTTGTTTTAAAGGTGCCTGTCTAAAATTGCAAAACAAATGCAAATTTTATTTCACAAATTTGAATTTAAAAATGAGCCAACTTGCGAAGGGAGCTTCCAAGGAACGTACGTGCATGTATGTATGTGTGTAATTGTGACGGTGTGTATTGAAAAAGTATGTGCCATGAATATGAATTTAAACATTGATTTTATAGTGCTTTCATTTTTTCTTCATTGTTTTTGCTTTACTTTGCGCAATGGCATAAAATTTGCATAAAATTTTATATTTTCAAGAAAGTTAATCTAAAGAAAAATGTAAATTTTATGCAAAAAAGAATTTCAAATTAGAATAGAAAACAAAATACATATGTAAAGAATACTGAAATAAGCGAGAGAGCGCTACCAAAGAAGTAGAAGAAGAAGAAGAAGAAGAAGAGCTGGAGTAAAAAAATAAATTGAAACAATTTGGTATAACAAGTAAACGAAAAAATAAATAAGAAATAAATAAATATTGTACAATATGTAAATTTCAAAACTCTCAGCATGACTGTAATACTTAATAAAGAAACAAATAATACACAATAATTTTTTCAATCACATTTGCACATTAAAATGGAAGATTTCAAAACTAAAGAAAAAAGAAATACATTTTCTTCCTCCAGTTATTCACAAATATTTTGAGCAACAACACACGCACGTTAAGTTTTTTAAGTTTGGAAAAAGTTTAATAAAATTTGCACCTTCGAGTTTTTGCAATCTTCGACAAAACTCACACCTTTTTATTTTTTTCAAACCATTCACCAAAATTATCGTTATAATAAAATATGTTTTCAATATCAAATAATTCAAATTATTTATAAAGATAAAGAATATTATAAATAAGAGTAGTAGTTGTTTAAGGAAAAATATGTTTAAAAAAATGTTATGTTCGAAACAAGTTTTTTCGTGAGACAAGTGTTAAAGTTTGTTAAAATGAATGAATGGCAAAATTGTGTGTGAAAATGTTTAATGAAATGCTAAAAAGTAAAACACAGTGGAGTGCCGCAACACCCAACTCTGGCCGTATAATAAAAGCCATATTGATTAGAAGTTGAAATTTTTTTTTTATAAAAATATATAAAACACAAAAAAAATAGAATAGAATTTCCGAAAATGTTCTGCAAGTTCGATTTTATTTGAATTCTCAAACATTTGAGTGCTACAAACACTTTAAAAAATTAATACCGAAAAAAAAATTAATATCGAATTTTCGTTATTTATTATGAAATTTAATTTGGTCGAATTTTTGATTTGCCGCAAAAAAAAATTTCAATAACTTTGAATTAATTGCCAAATAGAATTTTCGAAATTGTTCTGTAAGTGTTAGTTTTGTTTCAATACTCGAACATTTGAGTACTACAAACACTTTATTAGCGACTGCAGTAAACTGTTCGAGACGAAATGAAGCGTTAAAATCAATATCGAATTTTCGATATTTATCATAAAATTTATTTTTGTTGAATTTTCGTATTTCCACGAAAATTTTTAATAGCGTGCGATCATTAAAGCCTTGATTTAATAGACGAAAGTACCGAAAAATCATTTTTCGAAATTGAAAAACAATTTTCGAAATTGTTTTGTAAGTTCGATTTCATATGAATTTCAGTTCTACAAACACTTTATTAATTACTAAAATAAAATGTGCCATGCGAATTCAGGCTTTAAAAATCAGAATCGAAGCGAATCGACATTTAACATAAAATTTATTTTGGTAGAATTTTCGAATTTCCGTAAAAATTTTCCATAATATGCTTAAACGCAAGCTAAAAACTTTGATTTAATAAACGAAAGTACCACAAAAATCCGTTTTCGAAATTTAAATAGAATTTTCGAAATTGTTATGCAGGTTCGGTTTTTGTTCGAATTCTCGAAAATTTGAGTTATTACTCTTATTATTTAGTGAAGTAAACTGATCGATGCGAAATTAAGCTTCAATAATTAATATCGAATTTTCGACTTTTATCATAAAATTTATTTTGGTCGAATTTTCGAATTTCCGTGAAAATTTTCAATAATATGCTTAAGCGCACACTAAAACTTTGATTTAATAGTCAAGAATAGCCATGTCCAAAAAAAAAATCACTTTTCGAAGTTGAAATAGAATTTTCGAAATTGTTGCAGGGGTTCATTTTTTATCGAATTCTTTAACATTTGAGTTGTTACTCGTATTAGTTACCAAAGTAAACTGCTCCATGCGATATTAAGATTTAAAAATCAATATCGAATTTTCGAAATTTATCATAAAATCTATTTTCGAAGCTAAAATGAAATTAGCGACATTATTTTGTGGGTTCGATTATTACAAAGTCTCAAACATTTGAGCACTACCGACATTTTCCTAGTTACTGAAGTAAAATATCGCATGCGAACAGTCAATATCGAATTTTTGAAATTTAACACAAATTTATTTGCTCGAATTTTCAATGTTCGTTTAAATGCTGTGAAATTTTTAATGAATTGTGATTCTTAAAAATAAAAAACTTTTTTTCGAAAATCATATCAAGATTATTCTGAAAATCGGTTCGTTTGTGGAAATCACGTGATTTATAAAAATAGATTATATAAAAAGTCTGACTTTATGCTGATATTTTGTGTTTTTTTTTTTTTTTTTTTTTTTATGTGAGGTATGATTCAAATGCTATTCCAGGCCTCATTTCATATATAGAATTTTCTATTCAATGATTGTTTGGAGTTTAGAAATCACGTGATTTAAAACCATCTGATTGGAGGAACCAGCCCATATATTCGATTTTTTCGAATTCTCAATTGTTTGGGTAAAACATTAAAGTTAAATGTGTGCAATCAAGTATAAATCAGTAAGGAAATTTCAAAATGTAACATTGAATTTTCGAGCTTATTGGACATGTTCGATTGCATTCGCATTTTCGAATATATTTTTTTTCTTTTTTAAAGAAAATATAAAACTAAATTGTTTACAGAAATATCCAGAGCCTGCGACAGCATCGAACCAGCGACCTCGATGGCTCTTATCAGGACGCTCTCGACAATTCATTGCGCTGCGTTTTGAGCTCTACATTCACTTTGCTGGTTAGTAAAATAATATGATCAACTTATAGGCAACCAAAACATGTTCGAAATTAATATCGAATTGATTTTAGTTAAATTTCTGATTGAAAAATCATTATTTAGCTTGGAATAAGTTTTGCAATGCTAAATATGAAATTTTCCAATTTCGATAGAATTTTTCAAACATGAGTTAAAATATGAAATTTTCGAAGTTCCGATAGAATTTTCCAACACGTGTTTTAACACATTTTAAATATTTGATTTCAAATCTAAAATTAAGTGCCAGAACGCAGAAAGCAACAAAAAAAAGTTTTGAATTTTATCATTGTTTTGCATAAGCGAGCGAGATGTCGAGTAGCATCGTGGGCCTGGCAATAAATTTTCAAAATTCGAATATAAGATTTTTGAAAATATTCTGTATACTCGTTCTTCGACCTTTTTATTTAAATTTGTTAGATTTTATATATGAGCTTAAGGTCACTCAATTCTCAATAAATATATTTTTTATTTATTGATAATTTTTTTCGATATTTCGATACTCCTTTGTGTAATCATTGTTTTGAAATTTGAAAATTTATAAAATAATAGAAAACACATTTTCCTGAAGAAGATACACAAAGGAGTATCGAAATATCGAAAAAAATTATCAATAAATAAAAAATATATTTATTGAGAATTGAGTGACCTTAAGCTCATATATAAAATCTAACAAATTTTTGAAAATATTACTAACGATTTGTTGATTATGAAGTCAGTCTTATCAGCTTTATTTTTTTGGCGTTATTTTCTATATTTCAGAAAGTTGTATTCGTTTTCCTGACGAAAGTACACAAAGGGGTAAAAAAATAAAGCTGGTAAGAGTGACTTCAATCTCAACAAATCATTAAAACAAAAGATCGAAAATTTCATGGAAAAACAATTTCTAAAAATATTATTATATTTTTTCGAGCTTTTGGTCTCTTTTTTATTTATTTGCTTTATTTGCCGATATTTCGCTCTACTTCGGAAAGCTTCTTCAAGACAATATCGGAAGCTAAACGAAGGAAAGCGAAATATCGGCAGAGATCTAAAGCGTAAAAAAATAAAATATTATTACACTGAAAAGGAACGAATAGACTCAATAACTAATTTCTAAAAATAAAAATAAAAGTTTGAATTGAGCAAATATATTTGCGATATGCATAGGTTGTGCATGCATGCACAGACATGCTTATGTTGCAATTTTCGAAATTTCAGT
Organism: Sturmia bella; assembly: GCA_963662145.1. NCBI lineage: Eukaryota > Metazoa > Arthropoda > Insecta > Diptera > Tachinidae > Sturmia > Sturmia bella. The sequence continues at coordinate 14,658,195 of OY759172.1, read as the reverse complement.
AAATACAGCAAAGTTAAAATTGAATCTACAAATTGTTATACATGTCAGATTCTGGTCAATTATTTGAACTCTACAGTTTTCGAACATCGGCTTCGAAACTTTTAAAAAGAAATTTGCATTTGAAAAGTAGAAATTTTTCAACTTTCAATGACAGGAATGTACACGAATTTTCGAAGTTTTAAATCCAGTTGTTGGCATGTTTGTTACAAACATTTAAATGAAAATCAGAGAGTTTACTCTGTACTACAGTGTAAAAGAAAAATATTTCGCACTGCTGTGATAAAACCGTAGAGATGCAAAATCGCTTCTTTCGCATCGGAATATAGAGTAGCCGCCCCTCCAGGTCTGATATTCAAAGTTTAAAACATGTTTTCTTATATTAAACAGTTTCCCACACAATTTCGAAATTCAATATTCGAAAGCCAAATTCATTCACATGTTCCAAACAGAACTTTTTTGCACAGAGAAATATTTTTTGTGTTTTTAAAAAATATAAATAAATTTCCAGCAAAATCTGGTTCGTATGATGAGCATGAATTCAGCTTAAATTTCCATGTTTTTTTATTACCAATTCATTCATTTTAAGAGACAACTTCCATTACACATGTCTCCTTCTTTTTTTCAAAAAAAATTTTTTTTTTTTTTACTTTCTTAAGCAGTCTCCATGTGAGATTTTAAACTATTTTGGAACTTCACAGCCAGGGGCAGGAATTCACGTTGCATTTTAGCAAAATGTGTTTTAATGTGTTTGGTTAAATTATCACTGCGCTTGGCAGCATAATTGCACGAAGGACATTGAAAGACCGGACGTTCGGTTGTGAAACGACACTCGAAACGACGATGACGTGATAATGATTTGCGTGTTTTATAGGATTTACCGCATTGTTCGCATGAATGTTGATACCAGGTTAAGACAAAACCTAAAATGAGAATTACCGAAAAGAAAAGAAAAACAAACGAAAAATGTAGAGAAAGAATGAAGAGGTGGCAGGACAAGGACAAAGCAAAAGGAATTCAAGATTGAGTGTGTGTGTGTGTGTGTGTGAATGTGTGTGTGTGTGTGAATGTGTGTGTGTGTGTGAATGTGTGTGTTTGTTGAGGGGAAAGGAAGGTGAGCAAAATTATAAAACACAAACAAAAGAGGATGAGAAAAGAAGAAATTTGTTATGAATATTTGATGTAGATGATGATTTTTTTTTTTTTTAGTTTAATTTTTATAAATTTATTTTAGCAATTGTAGCAATAACTTATTAAATAACAAAGAGAGGTTTAAAAGAAACAGGGAGAGCTATAGGTGAAAAAGGATATGTTGATATGAAGGTTTTTATTGTAAATAAAATATTTATGTATATTAAAAAATGTTAATTATATTAATTGTTATTATTATTATTGTTTTCCATCTACAGAGAGAAAAAACGAAAGAAAATTATTTTAAACGAAATTATAAAACATGCAGGTAAAAAGAAAATTAGCAAATTGCATACCAAAACAACAAATGAAGCAAGAATGTTGACGAGAAGAAATCATAAAGTTAAAATGTTCAATTTAAAAAAAAATTCCATAATTTTTTATTTTTTTATTTTTGGCCAGGTCAAATTTTTCTCTTATATTTGCTTAAATAAATAAAGTTTTAGTAAATATAAAATATTTGTTGTAACTAAAGCAATAAATATTTCTAATTTCAGCCCAATTATGAAAAGGACAGATTTCGTGAAAACATTTTTCTCTTTTTGTTATTCCTTGTATTAGGAATAAATTTTCATTGGGAAAAAATTTCGCTGGGTAAAGTAGAAATTTTAAATTGCCAACAAAAAGTTTTAAATTTTTATCTACCGACATTTTTTCTTTGATTTTGACATTTCATATAGCATGGAATAAAACAACGCACAATTGTTACAGGTCTGTTAAGCACAATGGGAACTTTCTAGGACCCAAGTGGGCCTGTCTCATGACCGGCAGTCCGCGAAACATACAGGTTTGTTCTGAAAATCAACCTGTAAAATACTTGAATTTTCGCGATTTCTTGCAGCAAATTATGCTTGAGAATGACTTTGTGCTGCTCTTTGGTGGGTGGTTTTTCTACAGCGAAGTTGTTTAAAATGTTATATGGGAATTTAAATAAAAAAACAATTTTGATTTCGGCAAAACACATGCTTTTAAATCACATGGTTTCTGAAATCGTAAGGAGCATTGACTTAAAAAAATAATTTTGATTTCGAGAAATCACGTGCTTTTAAATCACATGATTTCCGAAATCTAAATGAGCATTGACTTACAAAAAAACAATTCCGATTTCGAGAAATCACATGCTTTTAAATCACATGCTTTTAAATCACATGATTTCAGAAATCTAAATGAGCATTGACTTACAAAAAAAACAATTTCGATTTCGAGAAATCACATGCTTTTAAATCACATGATTTCAGAAATGTAAGTGAGCATTGACTTACAAAAAAAAACAATTTTGATTTCGAGAAACCACATGCTTTTATATCACATGATTTCAGAAATCTAAATGAGCATTGACTTACAAAAAAACAATTTCGATTTCGAGAAATCACATGCTTTTAAATCACATGAATTCATAAATCTAAATGAGCATTGACTTACAAAAAAAAAACAATTTCGATTTCGAGAAAACACGTGCTTTTAAATCACATGATTTCTGAAATCGAGATGAGCATTGTCTCAAGGAAAAACAATTTTGCCGAAATCAAAACCACATGATTTCTAAAAAAACAAAATGAGCACTAATTATGCAATACACAGGCCTGTCATAGAAATTACTGGGAAAATGATTTTGCTAATCAATTTTTAATTTGATCGATTTTGTTTTAACTTTTTCATACGTTGACTGATTTACTTCATTCCGCCAGACTTTTAACTTAATTCTTTGTAAGTATGCAAATCGAAACACAGATATATAAGGGTCTGGTGCCATGTTCTGCAAATCTTGTGCGGTCTCAATTCACACGATTTCACAAATCAGAAATGGTATTACTTCAACCACATAGAATTGAAGGAAAATTGTGTTTTAAACGTCTGAACTTAAAATTAATCCACACCCTCAAAAGAGCAGCATAAAAACATTAGCTGAAGTACTCTGCCCCCAGAAATCACTTCATTTTAAATATGGTGATATTCAGAGCAGACCCAATAGTTATTTAAAAAAAACACCTAGTAGTTTTCGACTTGTTGTTGTTGTTGTCATTTGCCTCTCTTACCGTTTCGGAGAATCGACGCTGTGACGGACGGACGTAGTTGTCTCGGTAATAGGGTTCCGTTTCACTCTGATGACCACGGAACCCTAAACATGGAACAGTGATTTTGTAGTTTTTTTCCGCATAATTGTTTTATTATTATTGTTTTCGTTTAATTCTTTTATTTTGCAAAGTAAAGCAATTTTCTTTGATGACATTTTGAACATGAGCTTGCACTTGCCTGTGTAAACAGTCAAGCAAGTGGCAACAGCTTTTATTGTCGCTGTCATTATATTGGTTGTCAATGTGTGCACACAACTTGCAACAAGTTACTTGCATGTGTAAATGGAGTGTTGATCAGGCCGTCAGAAGTTTATTCTACGTTTGTAGATTATTCTTGTAATTGCTATGACTTATACAAGACAAAGAAAGCATCATAGACCTGTAACTAGGCGACAGTCCGGCTGTTTCGAAGCCGCCACGCTTCTTGTCATTTATTTATATTTATGTATATAAATCATGAATTTTGTATTCCGGTCAGGGGACAATGCGGCTGTTTCGATGCCGCAACGCTTCCTGCCATTTATTTATCTATATAAAAATCACAAATTTTATATTCAAGCCAGGGGACAACCAGCTGTTTCTTGTCATTTATTTATCTTTACAAAAATTAAAATTTTTATATTTAAGCCAGGCGACAGTCCGGCTGTTTCGAGGCCGCCACGCTTCTTGTCATTTATTTATATTTATATAAAATTTATAAATTTTGTATTCCGGTCAGGGGACAATGCGGCTGTTTCGATGCCGCCATGCCTTATGTCGTTTATTTATCTATATAAAAATCACAAAGCCAGGGAACAGCTGTTGCTTCTCATTTATTTATCTTTATAAAAATTATAATTTTTATATTTAAGCCAGGCGACAATCCGGCTGTTTCGAAGCCGCCACGCTTCTTGTCATTTATAAAAATCATAAATTGTATATACAGAACAGGGGACAACCAGCTGTTGCTGGTCATTTATTTAAGTTTATGAAAATCATAAATTTTATGTTGTAGTGATGCTTCAAATCAAAAAAAAAATATGAATTGCAAAAATTGCAACTTTCGTAAGATGACCAAAGAAATTTTGTAAAATGCGAACCGTATGATTAAAATGTGTACAAACATATACATATGTACATATGTGTACATCTAAAAATAAAATAAACCACCACACATATGTAGATGAATATAATATAGATATGTATAATGTACTTATGTATGTATGCATATTGATATTATTTATACATATGTACATACATACATACATAGATGTTTTTATATGCAATTATGTAGTGTATGATGATCAAAAGAGAGGAGCAAAGAAACAGTAAAAGAAAAAAAAGTGTAAAATATTTTCAGGTTTTGTTTTCTTTTTGTTTATATGTGTATAATAAATATTTTTATACTATAATTAAAATATAATAAAGGTTAATAACATTTCATATAAGAATTAATAATTTATAGAAAAATATATGTATGTATTTTAAGCTAAACAGAATTTTGTATGTAGTATGCAGAAAGTATATAAATTTAATTTTTTTTTTTTTTTTCATAAGATTTTCGTAAACACCCAGTTTAAGAGTAGAAGAATAATTTTTGACATTTAATTGAATGAATATGCTCACTTGGTTGATAAACTTTTCTCTTTTCATTTTTTTGGAATTATGGTCCTTCCAATGTTTCAGTAAACTTTTGTTGTTGCTTTACATGGAGATTTTCACAATCTTCAGCGCTTAGAAATCTTCAAGTTTTAAATAAGTTTTCAATTTTTATGCAAGTTATTTTTTTTTTCGTTTTTTTTTTTACCAAGAAGAGTTGGTGGTTGTAGAAGATAAATTGTATATTATTTGTAAGAAGTTGTAGAAGTAGTAGTAGTTGAAGTAGGTACAAAATCTAAAAGAAATTTAGTTATAAAAATAGGTTAGTAAAAATTATTTGCTTTTATTTGAATTAAAAAAAGAAAATAAATCTTTATATGAAAAGAAAGAAGAAGGAGATAGAAAAATTTCGATTTGAAAGAGTAAAACTTATTTGCTTTTAATTTAATAAAACACAAATGTCTTTTTACACGAAAAGAAAAGGGAATAGAAAATTTTGAACTAAAGGAAATTAGTAAAATTAATAGGTTTTGAAAACTGCTGGATATGGGGGAAAATACTTGTAAAAAGGAAAAATATTTTTATATAAGAAGAAAGCACAATGAAGAAATTCCGTCGCCCTTGTTCCAAGAGTCATAAACGTTGTCGCAAAAAAAAGTAACACTTACTTGTCTGCCGTCTCATCATAAAAAAAAAAATAAGTAATAATTTGTATTCACATATTTAATGCCTCCCTAGACGATAAATACATCTCCTCAGGCGTTCAATGACAAGTTCAACCGGCCACCACCACGACTCTTGAAATAAGGGGAAGTTGTATGCAGAAAACTTGGAGAGTCGCGGAAATAATTTGAAACTCACTTCTAAATTCAAAAATCGCCCTCATGATGAAAAATATTTTGTATGAATTTTTTACTTCGAAAAATTTGAGCATGTGAAAATGTTCACATAAAGTTTCAAAATAAACAGGTAGTTTTTTGTTTTAAGCGTTTATAAAAAGGAACTCTTAAATATCTAAGAGAAAAAGCAACTCCGAAAACAAAATTTACAACTAACAATTGTTTAATGCTAAAAAAAAATTTTCCAGGAGCAATTACAAATTTGCTGTAAATAGTGCAATGGCTCGTTGAGAAAACATAACCTTAAAATATGCTATTGTGAAATTTATGGATTTAAGGGGGTTTCCACGATTTTTTTGTTCTAACGATGCATTCATGTGAATGAGTGTGCATTTTTAGTTGTTTATATGCATGTATTGGCCCAAAATGAAGTTAAACCGAAAATTAGTGGTCACGTTTTTTTTTTTTTTTTTTTTTTTGCCGAAAAGGTATTGAAATCTTTTTGTTGTTGCTTTTTTATGCTTGGACCAGTACTCAGGGCAAGACCCCGCTATATGCACTGCATTGTACTGGAACTAGGAAAATGGGAAAGAGGGATTGGTGATTGAAAAAACGAAAATGGGAAATGTTTGTGGAGTTTCGATTAAGCAAAAAAATAATAATAAAAATGGCATAAACAATTTTTGTTTTCAGGTGGATTTTTAGTTATCCATATGCACTGGTTTGCCCAAACTAGAGATCATCAATAAAATAGGGGGCACGTTTTTTGGCCATAAAAGCGAGAAAAAACATAATTAATAAATATAACCATGCTTTTAGCATTCATTTCTAGTTATTTATATATGCACTTGTTTGCCCAAACTAGAGATATTCAATAAAATAGGGGTCACGTTTTTTTGGCCTTAAAAGCAAAAAAAAAAAAACACAGAATTAATAAATATAACCATACTTTTAGCATTCACTTTTAGTTATCTATATGCACTCGTTTGCCCAAACTAGAGATATTCAATAAAATAGGGGTCACGTTTTTTGGCCTTAAAAGCAAAAAAAAAACACAGAATTAATAAATATAACCATATTTTTAGCATTAATTTTTAGTTATCTATATGCACTCGTTTGCCCAAACTAGAGATATTCATCAAAATAGGGGTCACGTTTTTTGGCAAAAAAACATAATTAATAAATATAACCATACTTTTAGCATTCATAATTGAAAATTTCTCATAAATAATAATCCTATATATACCAGGAGTTGTCACTGTCATCCCCTCAACACACAGCGCCAGAATATTCTTGCTTTCAAAGCCGCAGTCAAGAAAACTCTTAAAAAAATGTTCCAAATAAACGACTAGAAGGTTGAATAAATTTTTACCAAATTTCAGTTTTGCACAAATTATTTTCTCCATTGTGCTTTCTATTTTTGGTGCCTTTTTTTTTTTTTTTTTTTTTTTGTAAAAACAAAAGTATTTGCTTGATCGCAAATATGCTGATGACTGTTTTCATATCTGCCTGCTACTCAGAAGCTGCAAGCCTGTGGACAGTAGAATTTTCCTGAAAATAAAAAAGAAACTTTAAAATTTGACAAAATTTCTGGGAAGAATTACTAATTTTTTTTTTCTTTTTTTTATAAATAAATACACAGTTTGAATTATTGTTTTTTTTTTTGATTATCATTTTTTTATAGAAAGATATTTTTTATTATTTACTTTTTTTAAATGGCATACATAATGAGATTAAATTTCTTTAAAAAAATATATATAATAAAATAATGTTTGGAGAAACGGCAATATATTATCGTCAATATGTTGCAAATGCAAATATTAAAAATAATATTAATCTCCTTATCTTAAAAAAAATTATTTTATTTTTTTTTTTTTTTTTATAAATGTGTCTGTGTACATTTTCTTAAATTATTTACAAAATCTATTTAATTCTAATAGCTAAAAAATAAGAAAGAAATTTGTAAAACGGTTACAGGATACTTTGTTCAGAAAATCCCCTCAAGTCAATCCGCCATATTCCAATTGTCGTCATCGTCTTCACGTCTTCATGAAGTCAACATCAACTCAATCTTGTATATATGCCTTTTTCACAAAAATGTTCTGTTTCTTATCTTCTAAGAGCTAGAAACAATTTATTAGACAGCTTTTGCTCGCACAATTCTTATGTCGTGTTAGTGTGACGACAATTGGAATATGGTGGAATATTACAAAACCCCTCGTCTTGTGTACTACCCTTGCCATGTTCTGGACCTCAGGTGTAGCTAAATGAAGTCAGATTCAACTTTTGCTGTTAACGAATAAACTACAACAGAATTTTTTACATCATCTTTATGTGCCTGCGATGAGAACTACTAATATAAGACGGCAATCTCAATATAGAGTTTGGAACCGGCGCCATTAGACTGTCTGTCTTCGCCCTTGACCTGCATTATTTTATCTTTGGTTTTAGCAGCGTGTCACGCTTAAAAATTTTCTTGAGAAAAGAAACAAACAAAACAAAAACTTGCAGTTTAAAATCTCTAAAAAAATAGACTCTATTAATGTTTTCTGCGTTTTTCAGCCGTCTATATGCCGCCGGCATTTCGTTGCTGCTAATCAAGAATGTTTGAAACCCAACTACTTATTCCGTAATTCCCCTGAATAAAATGAGAATCGGAAATGTTCCAACAAACTTTTAATACAGAAAACATTTTTTTTTTGCGTCTTCCCCAAAAATTATTTTCTGTATTAAAAGCGCGACAAAAAGAGTTTGTATAAAAAAAATGTATTGTTGAAAATTAAATGTTGGCGCCGTCGCACAAAAAAGTCTTAATTTTTAACAACAAAAATTTTTTGAAACTAAAAATTGGACTTTTTTGACCAAAAAAATAAACACGGATATTCGTAAAATTTTAAATATTGTTGAGATAAATTTTATTTTTTATGAATACTGATGTTAAATTTTAGCGACGGCGCTAAAAGTCAAATTTCATTAAAGCATCCACTCGTTGCTAAAAGACATTTGGTTGAGTTTAGAGAATTTTTACGTTAGCCTTAATTTTAATGAGTTAAAGAATAGGGCTGCACGTTTGTCACAGAAATTCTTGGTAGTGGTTTCGATAACGAGTTTTCATTTTGATCGATTTCGTTTCAGCTTCTTCAGACTTTGATCGGTTGGTTGGTTGGTTGGTTATTGGTTATTGTTACAGAACAAAATAAAGTAAAACAAAAAAAAAAAAAAAAAAAGAGTTCGTTTTAACTCATACTAAAACTACAGATTCCATTAGAATAGTAAAAAGTGATTTCATATCGAACGATTATGATTTTCTGAAGAATTTATTATGGTATTAAGATCAGTTTCGATGCAATTTGCTTAGTGTATGTGAGAGCAGGCCCGGTGATTCACTTGATGGAAAAAAGAATCGGTATGCGAACACTGGTCTCACGGGCAACTATTAGCCCAAGAACAACGTGACCACTACTTTATTGTTGAAATTGCTTTTGGACAAGTACAGGTCTATAAGGAACTAAAAATGCATACGGTTGCTATTAGAAGAAGAAAACACGCGAAACACCGTATATATATTAATTATCACAAGAGCATATTTTAAGGTTAGGGTTGCTCAGTGAGCAAATATAAATAAAATTGTTCAATTTTAATGAGTTCGTAATAGGTGTTGTCTCAGTCCCTCCCTCTTTTCTCCTTCCCATTTTCCTAATTCCAGTTATTCTTAAATATTGATTCAAGATAAACAAGAAATACTAAATCTAAGGCGCATAATCATTTGGTCTTACAAAACCCTGGCAATAGCGCTACAAATTTACTCTAAATTTTGTATTTGCTCGTTGAGCAACCATAACCTTAAAACGTGCTCTTGTGAAATTCAGTGCCTGTTACTCGAAATAAGAACGAAATTTTCTTTCCCATAGTTGTATTGAAAACAACAATAAAGATTAAACAAATTATTGTAGTTCTCAATGCAAAAATGAAAAAAAGAAACTCATTGGCATTTTTTGTTGTTTATAATGGTAAGTTTTTTAGGCAAAAACACATATTTAATTTGTCTATTTTAATGGTAAAAATATTGCTTTTCTGACAATAAATAATTGCAGTTTGCTTACCGGTAAGCTCTTACATTGCCGTAAAGCCCACTATTTGTTTTTTTTTTTTTTATTGAATTTGTAACAGAAATTATCATTTGTTTGAATACAAGCCACCTGCTTGAAAAGAGCTGACAACCTTTGACCATTTTAGCAAACTCTTGAACACGTTTTATTAGCAGGTTTCTTCTTAAGCCATATCGTTTATTTGGAAACTAACTCAGTCTTGCAAAACTCAAAAGAATTTAGATGTTTTTCTTCCCATTTACTTTGGTAGACTCTTTTAAACAAACATTTGCATAATATAGTATTTAAAATTGTTTAAAATGATGACTGACTTAAAACTAATAATACATGGCAAGCCATTTTTTTTTCAGAAATAATTTTAAATTATGAAGAAATTAGTACATACATGTATGATCTGTATGGTCTACATGTTAAAGAAACTTTCGCTTTATTCCAAGAGTGGCCCTTGACATATAAAAATTATTGACAATATGAGTGTTAATTCTTTTTTTTTTACATGACTACAATGACGACACTTGGCATAAGGGGGCGAATATTTATTAAACATAGAATACAAACAGCCATTTATGAATATTGAATTATTATAAAATAAAATTTCCTTAAAATAGTTAAACTTAAGTTAAAAAAAAAAATTTAATTAAATTCGTTGTAGTTAAAATTTTCATTACAGTTTGTTTTTCGTGTTTTATGTGTTTTTTAATAACAATTACACGATTTTAAAACAATGTTATTAAATATTAAAAGGAATGCTTTTGGTCTGGACATAAATTCTAGTATACAATATATTTTTGGTAAATGAGTATTTGGTTAAAATTATCTTCTTTTTATATCTGTAGGTATAAAAGTTATTAAAATAATTTACACATAAAAAAGCAAACATACAATTAATACAAAAAAAGTCTAAAAAATCTAAAGCGCATTTTGTTGCGGTTTAAACAAGAGCTGCCAATACATATCAATACCCTTAAAACTGCAGAAACCGTTACGAGTGCTCTACATCTACATAACGATAAATCATTGCGAATAAGAGCTACAAATAGTCAAGTAATTAAAAAAAAAAAATTTACAAAAAATATGTAAATTGTGAACGACCGTATCGAATTTCTTATCGTGGCATAATATTACAAGCCTGTAATCAAAAAACAAAACAAACAAAAATTTAAACGTCTCTGTGACTGCTTTCCTAAAGGAAGGGTCCGTGACCACTACTCTCTTATTGACCTTTCTTTATTTTGACTAAATGCAATGAATAGCAAAAACGAAAAATTACTTTATACATACCAATAAAAAGAAAGGAAGGGAAAACCGCCGCCCAAAACATTATATTTCACAAGAGCATAGTTTAAGGTTATATTAGCTCACTGAGCAAATACAAAATTTACAGCAAACAATTATGCAGCCCAATCATGAATGATAATTCCGTGAGAGTTTTTTCTCTTTTCCCATTCCTTTTATTATGTTGATAAACTCCTTAGGAAATTTTTTTTTAACCTTCCCTGTTTTAGCCACACTGAAGGGGAAAAATAGTGGGCGGAGGAAAAAATAGGTACATATTTCAAAAAACGTGTTTTTTCCTATAAAAAATTTCGATATTACCAACTTTTATTTTTTTGTTGTTTCTCAGGTAATTTACGATTGGAGGAATTTTTCTCGAAAAACATATTTTCCAGAGGAATAAAATTCCTTGAGAATATTCATGATTGAGCTGATTAAATCTTACAACTACATGGCTAGAACACATATAAATGTGGCCTAAATGTGGTATATAAGCATTGAGTAAACATAACCTTAAAATGAGCTCTTCGTGATATTTGAAGTTTTTAGGTTTTTTTCTTTTCCTGGCTTTCTTAGTTCTTTGTATGCATGTATTTGTTCAAAGGTCAACAAAAAAAAATAGTGGTCACGTTTTTTTTTTTTTTTTTTTTTTTGTTGGTCAAAAACTAGAAAGCAGGAATTTCTTTGTGCAGCAATACATTTGTTTATTTTTTGCGCTAACGATGCATATGCCATACATTTTAGATACGCGAGGTTTAAAATTCCGTATAAATCTGTTCATAAAAACGGTTGTGTAATACATTAGCTGGTTTGTGAAAAATAAACGCTCGTTATGGGATCTCATGATTTCAGAATTGTTCTGAATCTTTTCTTTTTAATAGAATTAAAAAAAAAAAAAATTAAATAAACAGGCCAATTTTAAAAATTATGTGCTTTAAAAAGAACACACACTAGTGATTTTGCGGTGTTCTGTAAATCACGGCGATTTTGTATTTTTCAAATAGATTTTCGACGGCCAAAAGCAGCTGTTTCCTTTTCCACAAAAAGCGCAAAAGCCAAGAACAACAATTTTTGATAATTAAAAGTCTATTCAATTTTTTCAAATTTTTCTTCATAATTTGCTACAAAAATTAACAACAAAAAAAACACATTAATTCAATTCATTATTTTAAGCGATTTATCATGCATTGAAAAACGAAGAAATATAGATTTTAAACTGCCAGCCACGTGGCTGACTGACTGGTTTCAAATTACACAAATTTCTGCTTTTTTTTTTTTTTTTTTTTTTTTTTACAAATCATAAACACAAAAACTGATTTTCAGAAACTATTTCTGATAATACTAAATGGAATTAGACGGAAATTTGTAAAAAAAAAAAAATATTCATTTCAGGCGTTTATCATGAATGTTAAAATGTCTTGAGCTTTAGCAAATCGTAAATCAGTCTTGGCGGTTTCATAACATATTCTCCTAGTCACGGCATCTGTTTGTGACCATGCGTGCCAAAGCGTGGTATTCCGCTAGTCGCTTAAGTGACAATAGCCAGGAATAGCGTTTACAACGTCTCATCGACATAAAATTCGCACTTCATTATTGGCAGTAATAATGGTGATGATGGCGTCATGTGACGGTGGATCTGATTGTCACAGCCATATCAATTGTTTGTGACAATAACCGTCAAAGTTCTCTATTCTAGTAAAAAAGAATTGTGGCGAAAAATTGGCAGGAATTCGCAGCGATACTCGTCACAAACAAGCGATAATTATTACGAAAAGTGACAAGCTGCCACAACATGATGTGACTAAGAAAATCAGCCTCTTAAAGTGACTAGTAGGGTGACAAATGGAATAAGGGTTACTAAAGTGTTGCCGGCAATGAAAATACTACAAACGTGTTGTGAAAATCTTTTTTTTTTTTTTTTTTTTGCAAAAAAGTGATTTGAAACCACACAAAAATTGTAGTATTTTCGTGATTTAAAACCACTGTCGATTTTAAAGCACTTGCTCATATATTGCAATTATTTTGCTATGAATTTTTTAAAAACTCACAAATTATTACAGATATCAATTTTTATATGATTCTTAACTGGCTCAATTTCAACTCTTGGTTGGTCACTTTTTTTTTTATCAGCCAGTTAAGAGTCATATCATATATACATAAATGTATTACAACATCATAGAGCCATGTAATTAAAATTTTCAGTAAAAAAATAATTTTTATTTTGCAATTTTCGTGTTGCACTTTTTGCTCTTTAGCAGTCAGCTGTCGGTGTTCTTTTGATCGCCAAATCACAACAGATTCACACAAACACAAAAAACAAAAAAACAGCACGCCAAAAAGTTTGAAATCCCGTGATTTAGAGAGAACAACAAGAAATCATATTGGTGATTTTGAAAACGTTTGTGGTTTCCAGAAGAGGCCTGATACAAGTGTTATAATCTCTTGCTTAGAACAGCGCTGACTGCAATGACGCATTCACCAACCAGCACAATTCAATCATGTTCATGAACAGATTTAGCGAAATTTTTGGTAGTGCTAAGAAGATATATACATATATAAATATTTTTGCGATCTTTTGTCTTTCTCTTTAATTGTAAGTTTGCTTTGTATTCAAATAAAATACATAATATTAAAAATTTTATAAATTAAAGATCATATTCATAATAGTTATTGTAAGTTTATTAAGCTCTTATTTGACGTATTTCTACGGAATAATTGTCAAATAAACGTGTAATAAACCTTCAATAGTTTTTATGAATCTGGGTGTAAATTTAAAATTAAGTCTAATAAAAGAAAAACTCTTTTTCAAAAACATATATTAAATAATATTTTTGGTTACAATTTTTGTATATTGTGTTACGTATTTGATAAAAAAAAAAGTTAAAATAAATAAAACGGAATGTTCGTTTTGTTTGTAAAAAAAAAAGAAAAAAAAATTGGAGATCTTAATTTGTCTAGCAAAAAACTAATATTTTAGCGTTGCAACTAAAATATTAAATTTCTTATTTGGTGCTTTCAACTTAAAAAGAACATTTAATTTAAAATACATAAATTGAGATGGACATAAGTAGTAAAAAAAAATTAAAAAAAAAACAGAAAACATAATGAAAAGCAAAATCTAAAGGCAAAAGAAAAATACGTTCTTTCTTTTCTCTTCTTATTTCAATTATTTTTGTAGGCATACGTCATGGTATTCATTAGACGATCCTTGAGCAATGAATTCGATATGAGTTGCAAGCTTAGCTTCATTTTCCACTCATCGTCCAACATGTTCATGGTGGCCGAGGCAGCAGCTGCGGCCGCCGCCTTGCTGGGCGTCAAGGCCTCAGTCTTTAGGTAGCCTTCATTATTAGCAGCACTGCTGCTGGTGGCAGCCCGATGATTTTCGTTAACATTTTCAGTGTCTTCGTTGCTGTGAGTGGGCGGTGGCGTCATGAAATGGGCGCTGTTATTGGTGGCAGAATGATGTGGCAAATTGTGATTAGCGGCGGCCGCTTGAGCAGCTGCTGCAGCTGCTTCTAAAAGTATCTTGGCATCCTTCTCTTCCACATGGGCTGCTGCCGCCGATATGGCGGTTATGGCGCCCGTCAGGCCATACGTTGGTATGGGTATTAAGTGGGCTGGCGGTATGGGCGAAGTGCCGACTGTGTCGCCGCCATTACAATCACTGCCACTATCACCACTGGTCATTTGCGAAGGACTATGCGAGGAGTCCGTATTAAGAAGATGTTGGTGGTGATGATGATGTTGGTGTTGGTGTGGCTGCAGGAGTTGTTGGTGCTGATGCTGCTGTAGTCGTAGTGCTCTAGGTTCGTAATTCTCTTTGCGCACAGACAGATTTTCCGGTAAGCCATTATCACAGTTACCTAAATTATTTTTCTTCGCATTAAAATTCCCCTTCTTACCTTGTGTTTTAGTCCGCGACATTGGGGGACGACTTTTGTTGCCATTAGTTTGTTGGGCGATATTTCGCGGCACGCTATGTTTGGAGATTAAATGCCGCACCATATGATATTTGCGGCGAAAACGTGTAGGACATAAATCACAGCTAAAACGTGGCGGTACATCAACACATTCATCTCTGATGTGACGTTGCAAGTGACGTTTACGTAAATATGATTTGCCGCAAACGGAACAATGAAATCTTTGATTAATGGCCGGCGCTGAACTGGCAACACCATTAACGAAATCACTGCCGCCGCCGCCGCCGTTAACGCCACCACCGCTAACAACTCCGCCGCCAGCACCATTCATCATTGGATAATTATATTGGTTCGGTTCATTTACATTCACAACCAAACTGTTAGTAAATTGATAGGCCAAAGCTGTGTGTATGTGTGTGTGTGTGTGTTTAAAAAATTTAGTATTTTATGTTTCAAGCCAAATAAGAATATGGGAATTATTGATGATTTTGTTTTTTTTTTTGTTTTTGAACAGTTATTTACAGAAGTGTGTCGTTAAGAGATGAGATTTGTTAAGGTTTTAACAGTTTAGAGCATTTGTTTTAATGATTTGGACCCGACATACACAGATGGATGGATGGATGAATGGGTGGGTGATGAGTTTTGTTATTTTTTGATGTGAAGCAAACGTTGATGATTTAATGGAATGTGTTTTTGTGGTGGGTTGTTCGAAATGAAAAGAAACAAAAAGAAAAAAACGGAAAGAAAAATAAATCATAAATGGATAAATTAAATGGAAAAGAAAATATACTTATACATTTTTGTAAACATAAAATATAATTTATATATATATATGTATATATATGTATATATTTTTCATCATCATTTAATTAACAATGTGTATGCTTAAAGCTAAACCAAGAAAAATAGAATAAGAAATATTTCAACTACAGCTAACATTTTATTTTAGAGTATAAAAAAAAAAGAAATACAAATAACTAAAATCAAACTATGGCTGCAAGTTACAATTTTAAAAATAATTCAAATAATTTAAGCAACAATTCAAAAAAACTATAATAATGTTACAAAATAATGACAATTTTATTTTTATTGTAGAATAAAATTATTGATTTTTTTTTTTGCAACATTTTGCCAGCAACATGTTGCCAACCAAATATGTATATTAAATGAAGATGAACCGAAAATATAAAATTTAGACCTCCTTATAGAACATTTTTAAGGGTCTTAAGTTCTGCTTTTACTTACTCAAAATTTATTATGATTTGCAGTGGCCAACATTTTGAAAGAAAAATGCTGCTGGCAACACTGTTCTCAAAACTGGATTTAAAACAAAAATTTTAAATAAAAAAAAAAAATAATTAAAATCACAAAAAATAGGCATAGATTTATGACAGAATTTAATTAAATTTTCTGATGTTTTAAATAGATTTCGTAAGCAACATGTTGCTGAGCAGATGTTTACAAAGTTTTTAAAAGCAGTCTATGGTTGTTCATTTTATATATTGTCGTGCTGGTTCTCAGAAAACGAAACATACTCAAAGGCAGTTTTTCACTTTATGTGGCGGCGCTTGCGACAAGCTTTTAAGATTATCCTTTTTTTATTTTTTTGCTTTCTATTAGGTTTTTTTTGTGATTCCATGGATTTTGCTCTCAGAGAATCTGATCTTTGCGGCACAATGTTTGTAAACTTGCAAAAAAAAAAAATACTTTGGTGCATTGAAATCCAATGGTATTGGAACTAAAATTAGTGTATTTTTCGTATAAAAACCTGACATTAGATTTTATCACACCAAAGTAATTTTCTGGTCGGTTTTAAATGCAATTCCAATGAGATCAGATTCCATGATACCCTCATCAGATTAATATTTTCTTGAGCTAAAAACCCAGTCCATAGTCTGCAATATTATTGGTCTGAAGTAGTTATCCGAAGCAGAGCGAATTATCATTAAAAATATATACCAAGCTTTAACTTAAGCTCAGTACTCTGTTTCACATTGCGTTCGAAATGCCGCCAAAAGTCCATATAAAAAATTCATACGAAATACCTGTGCAGCAATATTGCGAAAACTAGCGACATGTTTCAGGCCGCATGTTTTCTCCAACCGCAACATTTTTTTCTTTAGCAACTTTTTTTTTTTTGATACGAAAGAGTATTATCAGCATTTATTTCGTACGAAATGTTTTTTGGTTTTTTGTACTAAAGGGCTGCATCGAATTTGTTTGAATAACTAATTCATATATTTAATACTCAAACCGAGCTCCCCACAATTGAATACTTGAGGCACAAACACGATTGTAGTGTGCGTGTTTCAAAGGCCGAGCGTAACGAATGTACCATTTACTTTTATTCTTTTGCTTCCACTATTCATTTATTGGTTGTAAAGTAATATTGATATATTCATTGAAATAAATTAATTACAATGATTTCATTTAAATTAATTACCATGATTTCATTTATATCATTTTCGTATTCATTTAGAGCCAATAAAATAATAGTTTTTCCTCTCTTTTTCCATTCATTCGGTTTTAGTAACACGAAAGAGACACATTGTATTCAAAACAAATTAGAGGTGTGCGATGGTCGTGAAAATGTTGTGTCACGCGTGATTCATGCGTGAGCGTGATTTAAAAATAAAATGTCATGCGTGACAGTGCGTGATTACCATTTTAAGGCTTCTTCACAAAGTTTCACGAAAAAGTTAAAACATTAACTTTTCGGGAGTAGAAAAAATGCGTGATCAAATTTTAGAAAAATCCGGCGTGAAAGCGTGAACGTGATTTAAAAATGAAATTTCATGCGTAATTGTGCGTGATTACCATATTAAGCCAATTAAGCCAGTTAAAGCATTAAATTTTCTGGTTTAAAAAGGACTTTTAATTTTAAATATATATATATTTTTTTTTTTTTCAAAGAAGTTGTTCTATATTGATAACACAGCTTTCTCGAAACTGTACTTTAGGCTCTTATCGCTTCCGACCACAGTTTCTATTTGGTTGCAGTACAAACGTAATTGTTTGTAAGAATTGCGTGATTAGAAAAGGTTCGTACGTGAAAATGAATGATTGAAAAAATTTTGCTCGTGAGCGTGCGTGACGTGAGGACCAAAAAAAAAATGTTCGTGAGTAAAGAAAATTATTTTGATCGTGAGCGTGCGTGACCTGAGGCCCAAAAAAAATTTTCGTGCGTGAGGAAAATTATTTTGATCCTGAGCGTGCCAAAAAAAACACTCACGCGCACATCTCTAGTAAAAAAAATATGAATTTTTTTTTTTAACAACAGAGGTTATTTAAATGCCTTTGAGCGCATTCGTGCAGGTGTTTGATATGTACATACATACATATATACATATGTATGTATGCATATAGTGGATTTGCAACATGTGGATTTGTCAAATATTTCGTATGAAAAACTCAATGTTGCTCAAGATTTTCCGCCGTTTCGAACAGAGTATCTACTAAGCTTTAAGGAAAATACTATTAAATAGTGGAGTTGAGACGGCGACATATAGACAATCATAGAACTAGACTGAAAGCAAATAACAAAGTATTTTTTGAGACCTAAAATAATAAATCGACTCTTTTAGCAAATACTGCGTCAATATCTATATAATATTTTAAAATTAAAAAACTAAAATAAAACATTGTCATTATTTTTACAAACGGCAAAAATTACTTTCAAATTAAAAAAATTCTAAAAACAAAAATATCCACATAAAGTCTATTTTAAAAATCTAATCATTTACAATTAATTTAGCTAATAATACTACTATATTTTTATTTAAAAAAATTTTTTGAGCTTTTTTTTTTTTTTTTTGTTTTAATTCAACAACACAACATTAAAATACATATAATGTTAGAGTTGTGGAAAAGAAAAAATATATTTTACATTCGTGAGACAGACACAGAGAGCGAGAGAGAGAAAAAATGTCCATTTAATTTCTTTTATTTCTGTTTCTCTTTTTATGCTAATCATAATCAATATTGTGCATACGCTTGGCATGTTTACGTAACGTAGTCAAATAATAAAAACGTATCGAACACATGTTGCAAATATGCTGGGGATCTTTGTGACACTCAACACGTTGGTGACGCAAAAGACTATTATAGGTTTGATATGACTTATGCGGACACTTGTCACACACAAATTTCGAATGCTTTTTATTATTATTATCTCGACAACTTAGAAGCGGTATGCTGCTGGTGGTGGTGGTGGTGGTGGTGGTACTCGTATAATCGTGTTTGAGAAACGGTTTCTTAAGACGATGCGATTTACGGCTGTTACGGCCAGTAGAAGAGCTACTGCCACCGGCATCAAGCACAGATGACAATAGAGCTGCTGAAGAGGCCAAAGTGGAGGATGGTGGCAAAACAGTTGTTGTAGTTGTTGCTGTGCCGGTGGCCGGTGGCAAACCTGTTAATGGTGTCAATAGTAATGATGGTGTAGATGATGAAATTGTGCTCGATTGTCCTGTCATTAGAAGATGAGGTTGATTTTTTATATAAACAACAGCTCCTGTTAGTGATGGTTAAGCATAATGCAGAAGAAAAAAGAAGTCAAAAGCGTCACGTAAGCAGTTACGCAACAGGTAGACAGACATTACGTACGTTACATTATGAGAATGGGAAGAGAAAAAGCGAAAAATTGAAAAAATTCACAAAATGTACTGGCATATATTGAAAACTACATTTAATAAATATTAAAGCTAAATTGAAAAATAATATTTGTATGTATGTAAATATATTTTTTATAAAATAAACATGAAATAAAAATGAATTCAAGAAAAATTTAATAAATCTAAGAAATAACAACATTTGGCAGATTTTCTGTTATATTTTTTCAATCAACTTTTGCGAAATTTATTGTTTATTTTTTATTATATAATTTTTTATGAATTTATGCTAATTGTTAACATTAAATATTTTTTGGGTATTTAAGTAAATTTTTTTTTTTTTACAATATATTTATAGTTTACAAAATTGTTTAAGTTAAAATAGTAACTACCTTATAAAACGCATAATTTACAGTTTTGTATGTTAAATTAACTCGTTAGTCATAACAATTTACAATATAATACAACATACAATCGAGAATTTATTATCAAAGTTTTCGAAACTTAAATAAAAATTGTTTTTAACAATATTAAAAAAAAAAATATTAAAAGAAAATATAACGCTCCGTATTCCGGGATTATTTATTTGGCACTTCTTTTTTAGCGGTAAGGAATAAATTGAAAGAGATGGTCACACATGTAAAGAAAACTAAATATTCAGCCTAAACATGAGTATTCTCAAGGAATTTTATTCCTAAGGAAAATACGTTTCTCGAGAACAATCATCCTCCAATCATAAATTACCTGAGAAACAAAAAAAAATAAAAGTTGGTAATATCGAAATTTTTTAAAGAAAAAAACAAAAAACATATGTTTTTAAAATACCTATTTTTGCCTCTGTCGACTATTTTTTCCCTTCGATGTGGCTAAAACAGGGAAGGTTAAAAAAAAAATCCTAAGGAATTTTTCAACGTAATAAGAGGAATGGGAAAAGAGAAAAAACTCTCACGGAATCATCATTCATGATTGGGCTGATTAAGAGGAAAAATATCTTTTGGGCAGATCCAAGACTAATAATAACGATGACATGTTTCAGCAACATTCAAATGAAGTAAACATGTTGATAAGGAATGTATTACAAATGGCTGCAAGCCAATAAACAATATTAAAGTAGGCTGGTAAATTTGATACCTGAAAAGCTTTGCCGTAAACTCCATAGTTTATAATTTAAATATCATACGAAATTCATATATTTTTGTTCATAAATGAACTTTCTAAGCTAATTGGTCCAGTGCAGTGTAATTAAAATATTTCATATTATTTCTTGTGAGGTTATGTAACAATGTTTGGGCTAAAAAAAAGAAAAGAAAAATTTCTAAATACCTACGATTTGTAGACCAGACCTCATATTCATTAATTGGTAATTGTTTTCTTCTCCTGAACGAGTAAACGGAGGTTATCGGGCCTATTCTGAACATCAGGTGATTTCAAAACACATGTGCTTTTAAAACAGCTCTTGTGATTTAGTCATGTTCTGTAAATCACACCACTCTTCTATATTTTCCAGTGTGAAAAAATTAACGATTTCTGAAAACATATGATTTGAAGACCAGACCTGATATTCATTAATTGGTAGTAGTTCTCTTCTGCTGGACGAGTAAACGGAGGTTATCGGGCCTATTCTGAACATCAGGTGATTTCAAACCACATGTGCTTTTGAAACAGCTCTTTGGTTTTGTGATTCTCTGTAAATCACACCACTCTTCTAAATTTTTCAGTATGAAAGAATTAACGATTTTCGAAAACACATGATTTGAAGAACAGACCTGATTGCTATTCATTAATCGGTAATAGTTTTTTCGCCTGAATGTGTAAACAGAGATTATCGGACCTAATGTGAAAATCATGTCATTTCAAATCACATGTGATTTTCTGATATTCTGTAAATTACACCAGCTTTCTACATGTTTCGGAAACTCAAGCAAACAGCTGTGTTCTTTATGTTCAAGCCACAAATCCTACAAGCAAATAACAATTCTTGATAATAAAAAACTTTCCCCATTTTTTCCCAAAAATTTCAGACATTTTTCTTACGCAATTGCCAGTTTTGCTACAAAATTCAATAGAAAACACATTAACTTATTATTCGAAACAATTTATCATGCCTTAAGAAAAGAAACGAGCGAAAAAAATAAAAAAGTGATTTCAAAGTGTCTTAGAAATTTGTAAGAGGAAACCCTTTTTTTTGTGCTTTCAACTCACATACAAAAAAAGTGATTTTCAGATTAGGCCTGTACTTTAAGCAATTTATCATTCCTTGAGAAAAGAAATGACTCAAGGACTAAAGAGATTTAAAATTGCCAGCCAATTAGCTGACTGAATGGTTACAAATCACACAGATTGTAATGTTGATAAAAAGTTGCTTTGCAACCATGTTGCAGGAATTTCATTTAATCAAAATTCATTTTTAACGAGTTTGAATTGATTTTCAAATATTAATGATTAGTATATGCTTCTCTTAAAACCATCAAAACTTCTTTGCAATAATGTATTTCTTATGTTTTAATATAAATCATGAATGCAAGAAATTCTTTCCATCAAAAAATAAAAATTCTTTCCTACAATGATTTATTAGAATACTTTTCACTTTGTCTTTACTTTCGATTAGAGTATTTTAATGTGATTTACAAAAGACCAAAAACGTAAATTCGTTTTTAAATCGCTGCCAGCATTACGATTTCGAAAAATTCTCTTTGTTGCTAAACAAAGTTAAGACAGTGTTTTTATATGAAATGCTTATTGGACATTGTGCAACATTGCAAAATCATCTGTGCTGTCAACATGTTGCCAAAGAAACATGTGTAACAGATGTTGTTTACTGTAACTGTACTACCGTCCACATGTTTCTACACACATGTTTTGAAGCTAATATGATCAAAGGAAATTTTAAGCAACACAAATTATGTACAACACTTTGTGAGGAAGGCCACTCACTTCTGAGAACCACTTTTTGTGTATGTGTTTAAAAAACACAAAATAGATGTTCTGCCAAAAAAAATTAATGGAACTTGAAAGTTTGAAATCTCTTTATTTCGGCAGTGTTGGCTAATTTGAAATCGCTTGATTTGATTTTAAAACATAAAAAAAGTTCTGCCCAGAACTTCATGGAATTTGAAACCAATCAATCAGCTAAGGGGCCTGGCGGTTTGAAATCACTTTCTTATTTTTCCGCCCGTTTCTTTTCTCAAGGCGTAATAAATTGCTTAACATAATAAGTTAATGTATTTTTGATTGATTTTTGCAGCAAGAATGGCAATTTTGTAAAAAAAAAAAAAAAAAAAAATTATGAAACTTTGACAAAATTGATAACACTTTTCACTTTTTGTTAATGAATTGTATTATGATTCTTGGCTTTATGATAAAGAAAAGAGGTATCCTCTTGTGTTTTGTTTAGGCAGTTAAAAATAAAACCGAAAAAAAAAACAAAACCACAAGTACATTTTTAAAACCACATGTATGATTTGAAATCACATGATTTTCATTTTATACATTCCGAAGAAGAAAAAAAAACGGTTGTCATTTAATATCACACCTGTTTTCCAAATCATGTGGTTTCAAATCGCGTGGTTTCAGAATTCAAAAATGATATTACCTCAACTAGACAAAATCGTCAACTATTAATGAAATGTCAAACAATTTTTTAAGCGTTTTATTTTTACAAAACAGAAGCTCAAAGTGATTTTGCTGACAAACTTTGATTTTCAAAACAGATCTAATGAGAAATTTTAGCAACAGTTCAGTAACATTGAAAGTAATTATTTCAATATTGACAATAACTGTGATAAAGTACGTTTTGTTTGAAGATTGCGATTGTTTTTTTTTTAATTCGATAAAAAATTAAAGTAAAAATATTCAATTTATAAAAATTATTAATATAAATGTAAAGAAATATATATATTTTTTTTTTTGCTCTTACATCATTAACATAAAACGATAACGAGATCAGTGAGATCATAAAAATGCGCAATGAAAACACAATTTTTTTCACTTCCAAATGCCCCCGACCGAACAAAATACACTTAAGAATTAAAAATTGGACTTATGGGACATTTTCACATGATGGTTTAACGAACAACGATAATAATATTTGCTACTGCACATGGAGCATATAAATGTTGGCTCTTTTTGGCATTCCACACGCAAATGACGTGAGAGATTGCAACGCATGGTATAGGCTTTGGGACAGTTGGGACAGCTAAATACAGCAGCTTTCTGACAACGTGGCGAACGTTTGCATGTTTTATGGCTGCTGGAGCGATGCTTTAAAAGTTTGGCGGCAATAACTTGAATGGGGTTCAAAACGCTGCTGTCCTGCCGAAATTCGGTAAAGTCTACAAGTAAACATGTAGAGTTCGGTAACGAATGTTAAAGACAAAAAAAAAAAAAAAACATGTAGAGAAAAATTTTTAGACAAAAAACTAAAAAGAGTTGAATTTTGCGAATTAATTTTAGTACTTTTTGTTTATAAATAAGGAACACCAGTAAAAAAAAAAAACACCGGTAAAAAAAAAATATACAAATTTATATATTATAGAAAGATGTTTAACACAAGCGAGCGTAGGAAAATGGAGCGTTATATTTTTAAATTTAAATTTGTTGAATAATTAATTAAGAATAAATTTTTCAAATTTTTTTCCTCTTAATTTTTAGCACCTTGTTTGTCTTGTTTTTGTAAAAAAAAACGTATTTCTATGAATAAACGAGTGCAGTTAAATATAAAATGTATAAATTTGAGGCTATTCGAGAAAATGAGTAAAGGTAAAATCAGCAGGCCTGTTCTGCAATTCAAGCGGTTTTAAATCACGTGATTTATAAACCACCTGAAGTATTACTTCAGCAAGAAAAAAAAATTTCATATAAAAAACTATCTTCCAGATAACATTTTAAACGTTATAAAAAATATATATGTATATATAAAAAATATTGGTCCCATTAAGTCAGAGGCCGAATTCCGTCATTCAGAAACAAGCGAACGAACGAACTAGCGAGTACAAATAATATAGGACACAACACGAAAGAAGCAACAATGCCGTGATTCGGCCTTAGCTTTTTGATGCAATTCGTTTTTAGAAATCACATGGTTTCGAGTGATGTGATCTTCAAACCAGGGGTCGGCATTCGTAGTGGCATGAATTTGTGCATTTGTTGCTTATTTTGTTTTGGCTCAACATTATTTTTACTATCGAGTTCAGGGGCCGGATTCTGGCATTCGTGATCGAATATACTCGATAATAAAAACAATGTAGAGCAAAAACAAAATGAGCAACAAACACACAGCATTCTATAACGAAATCGTTCAATCACAAGTGCCAGAATTTGGCCCCAGGCGATCACGAACATCGGAATTCGGTCCCTGTTTTGAAAATGGTTATTTTTTTTTATATAAAATTTACCCCAAAATGAGCTTTATTATTTATTTGTTTTAAGCGCCAATTGATAGGTCTTATTTTCGGATAGGCCGGTCTAAAAAGGACACCTTGTTAATGTTTTCGGTAATTTTCAGCCGTCTAGAAGCCACCGACGTTTCATTGATGCTAATCAACTCATCAGTAGATTCGAAAAATTCTTAAAAGAATGTTTGAAACTCAACTTTTGGAATAAGTAGTTGAGTCAAACAAGAATTTTTCGAATCTACTGAGGAGTTGATTAGCATCAATGAAATATCGGCGGCATCTAGACGGCTGAAAAGGACAGAAAAGATAAACATAATAAGGTCTCTTTTTAGACCTAAAATAATAAATTTACCGGAAAACAAAACTAATTTTTTTGAAACTTGCAATTTATGGGCATAAAAAAAAATTTTTTTTCACCTTCCTCATTTTCCAGAATAGCCGCTTTTATACTCCGTTTTATTGGGCATATTAAAATATACCAACAAAATTAGAGTTATCTCTCTCGGGTGATCAGTCAATTGTAAGTATTTTTTTTTTTTTTTTGTTTATAATGAAATATATTAAATAATGAAAAGAAGAGCAAGGATCAATCTAAAATGTTGAAATATACACCATCGAACTTGAATGACAATACTCTGACTCCTTTTATTCACCGTCAATCACTAAAGCCTGTTGCAGCGTTCGAAATTCCACGTGCAATGCTGACAAAATGTATGTAAACAAAACTCACATAAATCATGAGAACATGTTGCTGAAGTTCATGTTGCTGGTCATTTTGTGAATAATCAATGAAATCGCGCAACATTTAGCTGTGCAACATGTGAATTTTTATTTGTTTTATATGGAATTTTCAATAACAGCTGGGTTTTGTTTCCAAACGTAATGTAGTATATTTTTAACTCAAACTTATAATAAACAACATTGAGTACAACTCAAATTTCACTTATACCAAATTAATGTTACTCAACATTTTCTCTAGTTTCGAATAGAGAACCAACTGTGAAAAAAAGCAACAGTCGTTGTTTATATTTGTTTTGAATACAACACAGGATTTTAAATTTCAATGTGCTCTCTTTTGCAAATTGCTTGGAGAGCTGAAATATTCCTTTTTTTTTATTAAAACTTTTATAGTTTCCTTTACGTTAGGAAATTTTAAAAATGTTTTAAAAGATCACGGAAAAACTTCCAACTTGTTAATGTGAAAAAGACCAAAAAATAAAAGAGTAATGTTGCCAGTTTAAGAGTACGAGTATAATTTTGCTGGGCAGTTTGTTCACTATTATAATAAAAAGAAACTCCTGGATGTGAGTGTCGCGAATGTCTTCAAGTGCGGTGATAAAAGGAAGATTCAAATTTAGTTCATTGACAATTTTAATAAAAAGAAAAACTTGCAGATGAGTTTTGTTAATGTCTTCAAGGATTAAAGCGAACAAGAGCAACAAGTAATAGAACAATGTTGCAGCAACATGTTGGCCAGACGAAGTGAGAGCGTACAATTTTTCCTGGCAGTAAAAAGAAAATCCTAGATGAGAATTTCGCTAATGCCTTCAAGTTCAACGATAAAATGAAGATTCCAATTTTCTTCCTTGACAATTAAAGTAAAAAAAAGGTAATTAATTTCTATTATTCGAACTTTTTCTTATATAATTATTTCTGTATTAAGTTTATCAGGCTCAAGTTCTTTCTATATTATCTTTGTGATAGATATTAATTAAATTAGACAAAGATGTTTTGTTTTTCTAATTTAATTAATATCAATCACAAAGATAATATTGTAGAAAGAACTTGAGCCTGATAAACGTAATACAGAAATAATTGCAAAAAAAAAAAAAAGAGAGCCCTGGAGATGAGTTTCGTTAATGTCTTCAAGTTCGAGAGGATAAAAATAAAGGCTCGAATTTTGTAATTCACAAAGCAACAAACTTTTGTCTGCAAAACAGAAAAAAATTATTTAAAGAATTGAAAATTCGAATTTTGGCATTGCGTTTGTGGATTACAAATTTTTGAGCCGCGCAAGTCATTTTTCGAGATAAATTGGTGTTAAATGTTGCAGCAACATTTTACATTTTTTTATTATGGATGCCATGTTTCTGGCGCATGTGCAATTTCAAATCATATTTCCAAGAGCACGAAAACGAACAGAAGTCACATTGAAATATAGTGGTATTAAATTTCTTTGGCATTGCTATTAAGGATAAGGAAGCGTTGGACGATGAGGTGGGCAAAGTGAGGGCTGCCGAAGTCTGTATTGAGGCTGCAGCATTGTTGCTGAGATTTTTCAAATTTGTTGCACAGGGATTTATGGCAGGTGTCGACTTAGTTGCGCCATGCAATTTGGCATTTTGTGCAGAAAGGCCGCCGCTGCCGCCGCCACCAACCGCAACAGCGCTCGCACTGTTGTTGTTGTTGTTGTTGGGATTTACATGTGGCAATAACATGGTTGAACCCAAGAGATTGGCCAATTGAAAAGAAGCTGCGGCAGCTGCAGCAGCAGACATTTGACAATCGTTACAGTTATCGCTGGGACAACATGAGCTCTTGCCGGCATGATTGCCAGTTTTTGGTGGTTGGGGCGCTAGAGCAGCAGCAGTTGCGCTAGCAATTGATATGCTGCTGCCAACGAGGGCTTTGTTGGCGTTAGGAGTGGTGCTGCCACACTTGTGGCTGGCATTTAAACTTTGCTGGCTTAGAGAGCTAGTGGTGGCCAGTGGAGAGAGTTGAGGCTGTTGCACGGCCGCCAAGTTGCTGCAACATTTATAGATTTTATGTATGGTCAGTTCATTGTCATACAGATCCGAGGCTGACGGTGTTGCCAGCAAATTTGTTATGTTTGTACAATCTAAACTATTGCGACTAGTGGAGCGAGGAGTTAGGGAATTGCTGGAAGAGGAGTTTGTGGAGGTGCAAGATGTTGCTGCAACATTCAGGCTGGATGTTATTAAATTTGTTAAAGGTGCTTTTGTATTACTATTACTAACATTACTACCACCACTATTGTTATTTATTGCTGCTGCTGCTGTTGCAGTTGCAGGTGTACAATTATGGCTTAAATTATTGCTAATGCAAGGACTGCTTGTTAAAGTGCTGGTGTTGGGATTGATATTCGCTGGTATATTGCTGCTGCTTGTTAAATGTTGTTGTTGTTGCTGCTGCTGTTGTTGTTGCTTTTGTTGGGAAGTCGCCGCAGCTATGACAGCGGCCGCCGCTGAGGCTATATTGTATAAGGTCCGTAAATCTGCAAAAATAAGCCATGATGGATGGGTGTGCTATTTTTTGAGTTCTTTTTTTATACTTTTTTTTATTTTGGTTTTTTGCTTTGTTAAATTAAGAAGACACTTAAAAAAGGAAACCATATAAAGAATTCAACAATTTGCACTCAAAATGGAAAATATAATTTATAAAAAAAAAAACATTAACTTAAGCTTAAATTTGAAAGGAGTATGTGTCAGAACGTTTATCAGCCTAAAAGTATGTAAACATTTTCGGAACCGTTTCAAAGCTTTTTGGGTAAAAAAAAAACAGATTTTTTGTTTAGAATTCATATTACAAATAGATACATATGTATACAAAAAAAAACCGTTTAAAAGCCGCCATAACCTACACTCGCAGATTTAAAGGAAAAAATTTAAGTATAAAATAAACACCCAATTTATAAAACAAATAAAATAAACAATTTACAAAAACATTATTTTAAGTTAAAATAGAAGGGTTAATGGTAATTAAAAATAAATAATTTACGTACGTACGTAGAAATGTATGTAGTATATGCATTATTATTAACCACAATTTTGTATTTCGTATTTAATAAGAACAAAAAAATAATGTTTGTTTTGAATTGAAAAAATTCTTGACAAGAAAGAACACAGACATGCAGTTGTTTGTTAAAGAAAAGTGTGGGGAGAAAACAGAGCAGAGCCTGGAAAATCTTAAACAAATCCTTAAAATAAAACAAACAATTGTTTAAGTTTAAAATTTATTATTTAAAGTTTTCAATATTTTCTTTTTTTTTCTGTTTTTCTTTTTTAATAAAACACAAAGAACTCTATACAAAATTGTTAGTTTGGGTTTTTTGTAAATAAAAAATAAAAAGAATACTTGCGGAAATTCTCTTTAAAAACTAAATGCACTTGTTTATTTTTAAATAGGCTTAAAAATACATAAGAGAGATAAGAAATGAGTTGATTGCAAATTTAGTTGAACATAAAAAGGAAAACTGGTGTAGACAAATATTTAAGTATAAAATAAATCTTTGGTTAATTTGATTAGTTTTTGTTTCCTTTTCTTTTTTAAGTGTTAATTTAGTTAGCACCGGGGGGTTTTTCTTTTTTTTTAACTAAATTTAAATTTAAAATTATGTATATTTGTGTGTGAAAAAA
This sequence comes from Sturmia bella, assembly GCA_963662145.1. Taxonomy (NCBI): domain Eukaryota; kingdom Metazoa; phylum Arthropoda; class Insecta; order Diptera; family Tachinidae; genus Sturmia; species Sturmia bella. The sequence goes on along the minus strand of OY759172.1, from coordinate 14,628,829 downwards.
TTTTTAGAAATTGCACTTCGTTTTCTTTTTAATAATAACTTAGACAAAATATTGGAAAACTAATGCAATAATTTATTCCAAAGGGAGAAAACTTCTCCAGTTGTAAAAGAAAATGGTGAAAAATAATGGCAAGTTTCTTTCGTTTTGGCACTGACACGGGAGAATGTGAAAATAATAAATTAATTTGATAATGAAGGCTGAAACCATATCGATAACTAGAATATTTAGTGCAGATCAGTATGCAGTGTTTTTTTGAATTCATAAGCGCCTAAGAGTAGGCAACACTAAATGAAAATCAAAAAAGGTGGAATAAGCAGCTCGATTTTATTCGATTTGACTAAATTTGCAAATACAACTTTATTATATTTGTGTACAATACTTCAGGTATGGTCACACTGGCCACTAAACAACGTGACCCCCATATTCTGGTTCGCCTTTATTTTGATTTAGATGAAGTTATGGATACATTAACAAACAACAATTGTAAAGAAAATTTGGGGAAAAACGTGTAAGCTCAACAAAATAATTAACAATTGTAAATCATATAGTTCGATCATAAAGCAAAAATTAAGTACTAAAATGTCCATTCATTTATGTCAGGGCGGCTATTTGTAACACATTTTGAAAGCAAAACTGTTCGAATTTGTATGTTTTTAATACAGCAATTCGAATGCTTCTCCTTTCACCCCAGAATAATGCTTTCAGACATCTTAATAGAACTAAACTGTATCGTTTTTCATTGAGCTTTCATCGACTACAGAATATTTAAATTAAATAAAATCTAAAGCATACATTCCACAATCAAAATTCCCCCTTAAACAATTGCCTACTTTAGGGCCAACATGAAAATAATAAAGTGCTGCCTATTTTTGGGCTTAAAGCAAATAAAATAATGGAAAAGAGGAGAAAAGCAACTCGCCATTATTTTCACAAAAAAAAAAAAAACCCCTCAAAATCATTTATAATTATAACTATTCCATACTTTTTCTCTGTTTAATGCAAGACTAACGCCACAAACAAGCAGCTTTTAAGGGAACACAAAAAATAAAATGCGACACCTTTTAGCCAGACATTTCAAATAAGAAAAACGTTGCTTTTCTTCAGTAACAAAACTTTTAAACCAACTCAAATATGAAAAATTCTATTCATATTTCCAACTACTTAAGACTCTGGGAGAAGAGAGGCACTCACAACCGTAAAACGGGGAAAAATTAATCAATCAATGAATCACTTGAACAAAATGCTACATTTCTTTTTTTTTTGTTTAGTCCAGCAAAACATCCGCTGAAGCACTAGAGGTGCTGTTGCTGCTGTTATTGTTGGCCACAGTCAAATGCTGAAAATTCCGCAACGCCCGTTGTTGAAAGGCATAAGAGGAAGAGGAGGCCACCAAATCCTCTCGGCTGTCCCCATCTTGAGCAGCATCTTTAAGGTGGGATTTGGCACTTTTGTTATTTAATGCTCCCCCAACTTCCTGATCTTCATAGTCCTCCTCTGTGGCGTCTTCGTCAACATCATCATCGTCGTCATCATCATCCAAATCGACAATTTCATCACTCATTGTGGTGGCGGCTGTTCGACGACTGCCATAATTGTTGTGGGTCTTGGAGGGTGTTGAGGTGGCTGTGGGTGGTGGTGGTACTTTCATGACCGCTGATTTTAAATTCAAAGCTGCCAGAGTGGCAGCAGCTGCAATACAGGCAGCAGTGGAGTTAACAGCATCATCGTGTTGCTGCAATTGCTGTTGCAAAATACTACCACCACCACTACCGCCACCGCCACTACCACCTTGAGCATCTGTACACGTGGAGGAGGAGGTGTTACTGTTGGGTCCATTAGAATTTTGTAACAGCGAGCTGTTGCGACGCCTAAAAAACGAGGAACGCAAAGCAATTTCAGGATGCTTCTTACGGACATGCTGACGCAAATGATCGGCCCTTTTGGTACGATGACCACACACCGAACACACCATCGATTTGCCTTTGCCACATTCCTGGCGCAGGTGACGTCTTAAGGTGCCGTGCCGGCGATAAGTGCGAAAACACTGGGGGCAAGTGTAACTCTCTTCGCTGCCCAAAAAGTTGTCATAGTTGCCAGTCATGTGGGGCGGTGGAGGTGGCAGAGGTGGTAAATTTTGTTGCTGTTGCGGTGGCATAAAATTTTGTGAAGTTTTCAAGGACAAAGACGGGGTCGACGTGGTAACGGGCGATGTTACGGTCGACGACGAAGATGAAGTAGAAGTGTTTTTGAAAGGATGATGAGCATGAAGTTGTTGTTGTTGCTGTTGTTGCTGATGATGATGATGATGAAGGTGATGGTGGTGTTGTTGTTGTTGGAGATGCAGATGATAATGCTGTTGTTGTTGCTGGTGATGATGCTGTTGTTGTTGTAGGGAGGTGTTGTTGTTGGTAGCATACACAAAGCCTGAAATTTGGTTTTTAGGGTTTTGTAAAGTTGTTTTATCTACTTATTTTTTTTTTTATTTTTCTATTAAGATTTTTTATTTTTTTAGCTTTTGGTTAAAACAAAAGGCTTTGGTTTATAAAAACAAAAATTATATGGGGTTAAAAACTGTTAAGAAAATTATGATTTTCAATAAAAAAAAAAAAAAAAAAAAACTTTAAAAGAAAAAACGTTTAAAGAAAATTATTAAAAAAACAAAATAATTAGTGTGGTTGCCTGTTTTGAGGGAGGGGGGAATAACAAATGCATGCCAATCATTAATTAAAAAAAAAAAAACAAATTCTTTTGAATACGTGTTAGAAAACGAAAGAATACGAGCATTTCTTTCGAAATTGTTTCTGATTGCCGGGTGGTGAGTGGGGTGAGTAAGAGCAGAGTTGTTTCCATATTTTCAATTCAAAGAGTTGATAAGTAGTGGTGAGTTTGGTTAAAAAGTTTTATTGATTTTTTAGTTTAATTATAAATTGCTATAAGAAATGGTCTTCAATTGGGAATAGTTGACAACATTCCAAATATTCAAGTGTGTTAAAACTGCAAATACAAGCCACAAAAGTTTCTTCTTTTTTTTTTATCAAAAATGCACATAATTGTAGAATTTTTCTTTTTTTTTTTTTTTGATAAAAATTTATATTAATTGAAAACAAAAAGCATATAAATTAAATTGTTTGGTTGTTGGGACATGTGAGAGAGTATTTGTAATATAAATATGTTAAAACTAATGGCTGTATTATAGAAGGCAAATGAACCACTAAGAGGGTTGCCAGATACAAACAAAACGCGATAAGACCGTTCGCTTAAATGATCATAAGATAAGGCAGACAGCAACTACCGTTGCTGGCAACTAAACAGCACATTCGATTGCTTTCGATAATAGAGCCATAAATGTTGTGTTTGAGATTTTCTTAATGGAAGTTTTTTTTTTAATGATGAGAAATCATTTAAAGAGAAATTTAAATTCTTATGAAAAAAATATGATTCTTTTTCCCTAAAAATTGTAAAGCAAGCTTTAATGATCAAATCATTTTTAAGAAAAGTCAAAGTCGAGAGGAAATTTTAATTCCCAAAAAAATTTATCGAATTGTTTTTTTAGTTCTTTTTCTTAAGAATAATATGGGAAATTTTAATAAAGAAATTATATTTACGCAGAAAAAAAACTTGCAAAAAGCAAAATTCAAATTCCTACAAAGAACAGATTTCAATTTGTTTCGCAATCACAGCGATCACAGCCCCAAGATGAATCTACGAGGTCATCCCGCCTGATCATAGGTTGCTTTGCCTACCTTGGCTGAAACGTACTGACTGTTGTTGCTATCTTAAGAAATCGCAAGGTAGGGAATGTAGGTAATGGTTGATTATATGTATATCCGTCGTGCATGTGTTCGGGCATCCAAATGGACTCGTGGTGCTGTTGCCATGCAAGAGACGCTACTTTGTGAGGAACTTTGGTAATGGTGGGATCATCAGGTTTGTTTATAGGCCCGATGTTCCTTCCTTCCGGATTTCCGGCTACCAACAATATTTCATATAAATCTTTTCTATATTGATACCAAGGCGGATCAACTACTACAGGTGGTCGCAATTCAATTCGCTTTAACATTTTATCTCGAGTTGTCATACAATTTGTTATCGTTTGCAATCAGCTTTAACAACTCAGAAGATAAAATCACGGAAAATTTTTGAAGCGAATTGGGATGCGGGCATCTGTAATGGATTCGCCTCGCGTGATACCAATGCCGTCCAGCAATTGCACGAGTATGATAGCTGGAACCCCTCTGGCAAGAGATTCTGTTACAGGTTTAGAATAGTAGCAAATAAATTGCCACCCGATCAATGGGACCAGCTCTTCGGGGGGCGGTGGTGTAACGTCGGACTTGCACCACATGGTTTGATGCACCGGTGGGGTCCGTGATACCATATGGAAAAGCATTATCGTTCAAATGATGCAGAAAAGAATTTCTATAATTACGCAGCATCAGGCGAAAACCTCCAATAAGACTTTTAGTTTAAAATTCCACGGGAAATTTTGATTATAATTCAATTTATAAGCAAAATAAAGTCTAGAATTACTGTGAAATGTTTTTTTTTTTTTTTTTTGTGAAAAGTTTCTCTGCCCGGTAATTTAAAAATGTCTGTACCACCACAAAGCTCAAAGTTTAGCGAGAGTGAAATTTTCTTTTCAAGTAATTTTCCTTAACTTTTTGTTCTAAAATTAGGCAGAGTATTTTTTCTTACATGGAATATTTTCATCCAAAATTTTGAAAAAGAATACCAAATTTTCCACTCTCAACACAAAAAAGGGTAATTCATATTTAGAATTTATAAAAAAAAAAATGTTTGTGACAAATAGTTGCGTTCTGCAAACCACGTGCTTTTAAATCACATGATTTCTTAAACTCAAAATTAACACTACACTATATTATTAAGTGTGGAAAAGATTTTCAACAACAACTTATTGACAGAAAAATCACAAAAGACCAGCATTAAAACAGGTTTTTTGTGCGATTTGTTTTTGGAAATCATGCGATTGCGCAAGTAGTGGCTTTTAAAACACACCTGCGGCCAAATCTTTGAGCAACTTGATTTTTTTTTTACAACATTTTTACTGGCAGTTCATTCCATATCGAATGCGACGAATTGACCCCTGAATAATCAGTAGGCCATTCCTGTCATCTGTATTTTATAAATTAACTTTATAATAAGACATATTAATAAACAAATCATAGTCATGGCCTGGGTTCGAAGCAAATTTGGGTGCTGATGAGCGACGTGGTGGCCACTTTAGTTTTTTTGTCTTCTACTTTCTTGTCTTAAAAATGTTGGATCACAAAAAAAAACTTTCTCAATTTTGAAGAAGTATAAACGAACTCAAGCCCGATAAAATTATTAACAACTCATTTCTTCTTTTTTTTTTTTTTTTTGGTATTTTTCGCCCTTAAATAAAATGACTTTCTTCTATTTTAAGAATTAAATTGACGATTTTTTTTTTTTTTTTGTTCAATGAAGTTGTCCTTCCTTAAACAAAAGAAAATGTTTCCGTTTTGAACGTTTTCAAAATTATAAAATTTTTATTCCATACAAAAATCATTGGAAGTGGAATATTTTTATTGCACAAACTTGAACAAATTTTTTTGTTACATACCAAATTTCTATTTAAAAAAAAGGGAATTTTTATGAAACTGTGGGCTTCATTTTGAAAGGTCTCTCTGTTGAGAATGGCAAATTTTTATTCCATTATAAAAATTATTTTTTTAGCTGGAATATTTTTATTGTACAAATTGAAAAAAAAATATATGTATAATAATTTTGCCACATAACAAATTTCTATTTAAATTTTTTTGGAAACTATGGACTTAATTTTGCAAATTTCCCAATGTTGGGAAATTCTTTTAAGGTTTATACACATACATACATGCATGTTGCCATCGTTCCCATAAGGAGCATAGGATGACTGTATTAAAAGGTTAAAATTTAACAAATTTCAGTGGCCATAGATTGATATTCACAATTTATGTAAAAATTGATACAAAAAAAATATTAAAATATTTAATATTAAAAACCAAAGCTCTACCCCAGCTGAAGACATAATTTTTCTTCATTTTCAGCTTTTAACTAATTTGTTAGTCATAACAATCATTCGAAATGAAGCCCATCTAGAATACAGCGTAAGAAGTAAATGATCAAAATACTAAAATCGACGATCTGCTGCTTGACTTCTCCAAAGATGCATGCCAAGGCCAATGTTTAAAAATGACCACAAACAAAACTTTCTTAATTCTGACGAAGTAAAAATCGTTTCAAGTCCCAATATAAAGTAATATTTTTTTCTTTTTTTTTTTGCATTTAATTTAAAAACTGAGATATTTTAAACTCTTGATCAGGCTCCAGCTTCGTTTTAACTCATGATTCAACATTAAAGGCCGTGATTGACAATCCCACTGAATCGTACGATCTGTTAAAAATGACGTGTGTGTGTGTGTGTGTGTGTGTCCAAAAAGTATGAAAGCCTCTGTGACAAGTCATGACCAATTTTCTAATCTTTTGAAAAATTTCAAAAACAATTTTTTTTTTGTTATGCGATCACAGTTGCCTTTTCGAAGTTGTTTACAAAAATATAATAGTGTGGCCATTTGGAGGCAACATTTTAAAGTAGGACAGAATTCTATCAGATTTAGCTGGCAATATTCAGTGCATGAATGGTACGATTGTGAAGGATAGTGTCGCAAGGCCTTAACCAAAGGAAAAGTATTATTTTAGTCGAGGTATGGCAAATTTTTTTGAATACGCACGCTTCTCTTTCCCAGGAGCGCCCATTTCAAAGTTAACTAATTGATTGTTAACTAATTGATTGCTAATGATCATTGCAGTGGGCATAGTTGTACCCCAGCTAATAAGGCTTTAAACTTACGTTTGTTTATTATCCTAACCTGAGATTCTTTTGCTTGCTCATTTATTTTTTTATACAAACACTAAACTGCGAAGCCTTTTGCTTGTCTGCAGAAACACCCAGAGCCTTCGGCAGGAATCGAACCTGCGACCTCGGAGACTCTTGGCAGAGCACTCCACCAATTCATCCATCGAGGCATAAAAAAAAACAAGTCAAATTTTGCTTAATGAATGATTATTCACGTTTCTCTGCATTTTACTTTTGTATTGATATTCCGCAAAATATTTGTTAGCTTTTCTTTTTTAAATCAAACGCTATTTTTTTTCAAAATTGTTTGCGAGCTACAGATATTTGGAACACCATCGGGATCCAAGTAGATCCTTAAGCGTATAAATTTAATTGCTTTCACAAAACAAATGTGACTCGAAACTCATTATCTAGTTCGTTATGTGTGAAAATTTAATTGCTTCGACTAGAAAATATTTGCTAAGAGGAACCTAAGCCTAATGCTCAATTCCTCCTCCCACCGCTGTTCATCAGCAGAAATAAAATAAATCATAATTTATTAAAATGTTTCCAAAATATTACAACTTAAGCAGGGCTTTATTTTTTTTTTTTTTTCAAAATCTTAAAATTTAAGCTTAAAACTAGATTAAAAAAAAATGTTTTTGAGTTGCAAATTTTGACAGTTTCTTTGTATAATGAATTCTAAGATAAATTTAAAGAGGGAGCGAGCGAGAGAGAGAGAGAGAGAGAGCGAGAATGAAATTTATTGATTGATTCATTTAATATTATGCAAACGGCGCAAATGATCGGAAAGTTTAAAATTGTGATGAAAACCACGATCGCACAGACGACAAACGAATTTTTTCGGTTGATTGCACTCACTGCGCATGTGACGCTTCAGGGTTGACACGGTTTGATATTTACGGCCACAATTCAAACAGTTATAGGGATAAGTAACGATCATTCTGTCGACATTGATTAGAGGGACATTGGAGATGTCGTATGTGGCATTGGAGCTTGCAGCAGCATTTGTATTATCGACTTGTTCCTGTTTCACCGACACTTTAACTGGCGGCCTAATGATGAGAGAGCGAGCGAGCGAGCGTGAGAGAGATAGAGAGGGAGAAGCCGCCGGTGCAGCAAAAAAAAAAATGAGAAGAAAATAATGGCATGGATTTTTTGAGTGGTAGATTAACACAACGAGCAACAAAAACAAAAGAGCATTTCATTACCTGCGTTTTCTAACACTACGAGTGACTTGAGTGACTACCGATGAGCGCAGGGCATGATGACGGTACGAACGACGTTTGGGTACAAGCAAACGTTTATTGGCATTCGTTAGCAGGGCGGCAGCATCTGCGGCTGCCAATGATAACGCATTTAAGGAACTTGAGTTGGCAATTAGAATGTTGTTGGTAGAAGAGGTGGTGGCGGTGGTGGAGGTGGTGGTGGTTGAGTCTATGGCAAGGGCGGCTGTGTGGCCAGAACAAGTGGCAGTTAATAGAAGTTCATGATGGGGATGTTGATGTTGATGATGATGCTGATGATGAGCTTGTACATTTGTGCTTGTATCGTTTCTTTCTGCAGAGTAGACAGAAAATATAGAAATAATAACAACATCATCATTCAAACAATCAAGCATTAATAGTGTTTTTTTTTCTTGTTCCTTTTTTTTTTTTTCTTTTTTTCTTTAAGAAAACAAAGCAGATAGCAGCGCAAAGGATATATTCTTTAAATTTATTAATTGCCAGAAAATGTGTTAAAATTATTTTTCTGCTCTCATCCCTCAAGCAACAAAAACTTTTTTTTCTTTTTTTAGTTTGTGAAGGAAAAAAAAACTTTTTAAACAACAAAATATGTACCAAAAAAAAAAAAAAACAACAACAACAAAAACAGACACCACATCACCACCGCGCTTTTTTTTTTCTTGTTCTTCTTCTTCTTATGATAAACATTCAAGTTGAAGAAAAATATGTAGGGTATGTTTTTAAAAGTAATTAATAAAAAAAAAAAGTACTCGCATGAAACAACAAGACATTCCAAAAATCAAAAAAAAAAAAGAAGAAATCACTACCAAAACTTTAAGCCCCAAGTTAAAAGGAAAAAAGAGTAAAAGTTATTTTAAATAGAAAATGTAAAAAAGGATATTTTTTTTTGCCACTTATAATAATGATTTAAGATTCATAAACTCAAAAAAATATTTAATATAAATGTTGTATTTGTTGTGTGCAGATGTTGTATTGATGTACTCAGATAAACACGAAAACAGCAGATTTGCATTTCTTTTCTGTATTTTTTGTTTTTTTTTTTTGCTTTTTCTTATGGCACATTTCTTGTGAGCCACCACGCGCCAAAGGATTCGTTATTCACACTTGAAAAAAAAAACAATAACAAAAAAATAATAAAATCAACGTCATCCAAAAACTAGGTCAAGGTCATTTGAAAAGTATGAGCATATCTGCCCAATTGGTATAAAAAAGTATTTTCACACATACAGAGATATAGAGCACAATAAATGGTATATTTTAACAAGAAAGCTGTGGCTATTTTCTGTCCTTTTCTCGCTGTCTCTAAGCTGGCGGCGTTTTGTTGCTGCCATCCATCCAACTGATGACCGAAAAATCAGTGGCAAATAAAAAAAAAACTAAACCATCATATCAAACGTTTTTCCAAATTGCGGCTGTTACGATGGATGATTGATTCTGGCAGAGGAGACAAAAAAAAAATAAATATATACGTTATGAAAGCTCACATCGTCATAATGCTTCAGAGCCGGCATAAAGGCCGTGTCAGATAAAACTTTGTTGCTTTGCGTGACGTTTATAACTTTGAAAGAAAAGCGTAAAACAAAAAGTGTATGTCACAATAAAAACTTTGACAAGACCCGCGCATTGTTTGTTTATCAATAAAATATTGAATATATAAAATATTTTATATACATATGTATGTACTTATTTGTAGTTTTGTTTATTATGTATATTTTTCAAATGAATTTATTCATTAAATTTATAAAATTTATTTATTTATTTGGAATTTTTTTTTTGATTTCTGTTGACGCCAAGAGAAAATAAAAGAAAATGAAAGCAGCTAATTGTCAAAGCGTGCAAAAAGATGAAAGATGCCCAACTTTTTGCTTTGCTTTGCGTCAAATAAAATTTATGTGACAAGTGCCATATAAACATGTACATTTATCTTAAATGTCAAAGCGTGTATGTAACGCAACGCGAAGCAAAAGACACGGCCTTAAGTTTCCCAGCTTTGGTATATTCTAGCAGTATAACGCAAGGCATTCCATTTCGCTTCTCAACATTTTTCCACGATTTTTATCTTCTGAGTTGTCAAAGTCAAGGCGAGTCCATTGCAGGTGCCCGCATCTCAACATTTTTCCACGATTTTTATCTTCCGAGTTGTCAAAGCTGATGGCAAACGACAACAAAACGTTTGACAGCTCGAGAGAAAATGTTGAGGCGAATTTAATAGCCACCACCATTTATTTAATAGATCCATCCGCCTTGATATCAATTTAGAAAAGATTATATGAAATATTGTTTTCTTTACATCCTGAGTTCAAAATAATGTTCAGCAATTTTATAATGAATATTTGCCTCGCATTATAGCCCTTTTTACACCGACTGACATGCACGTGCAACGCATGGAAGATGTTGAAAATGTGAAACAGTCGTTTACATTGACAACATCTTTCATCTTTCATTTATTTAGATGTCAAAAAAAGAAGTTGCACAATTTTTGTGAAAAATAAAAAAGGAGGACTTTGAACTGTTTTCTTTCCATGGTTAAAGCAACATGTTCTATGTTCTCCATATTGATTGACCATACGAGGGGCTTTCTTTTGCAGTGCAGTTAAAATTAATTTATTTATAATTAATTAAAAATTATAACAAAATACATGTTCCGCTCATTTTTTTTTTTTCATGTTAAATTTGTTTTCTGAAATGTCATTTTGCTAGTGATGGTACAAAAGCAATCGATTTTCTGTTATTTTTTTTTAGTGATGGCACTAAAAACATCGAAAGATGTAAGATGGAACAAAATGAGAAAGGATCATCTTCTGCTGATGTAGAATTTTCGCCCTGTATAATTCTTATGGGAAGATGTAAACATCTTTGCAAATTGATGAAAGATGTAAGATGTGCGTCAGTGTAAAAAGGCTATTAAGGCAAATCTTTTTGTGGAGCATATTAACCCTCTTTCACCATTGCGAAATTTTTTGGGCTTTGCTCTAAGAAATCGAGCAGAATTAAAAACAGCCAGAAAAGGGGGAAGGGGAAAAGTAGGGAATTTTCCAGAAAAATTTTACTACATGTGTATGTCAATTGTATGGCAAATACACCTGCTAATTAACTTTGGTGGCATTACCGCCAACCATTATTTGGATAAAAGGATAAATAATAACTGCCTGTTCCGCGATGTCGCAAGCAAACGTGTAAGAAAATGTAAGCAATTGAAATGTAGTCGCTCGACTTCGAATCAATTTGGATTCTTCTATGTCGACAGCTTGCGTTCGCTTGGGTTTACGTCATGAAATATTTGCTATTTATTTCACAGATCAAGTTTTGCTTGATTTTTTTATTGTAAGTATTGACAGAAACCACTAAATTGTTCTTGTGTAAATACAACCCTTCATAAAACTGGTCAGCTGTAACTGACAAACCAAAGAAAATATATTTATGAATAAGTATAAAATAAAAAAGCAAACATTTTGAAAGTGCGAAAATAGTTTTTGTGGTCTTTTAAAAATTTAAAAGTACATATTTCTTTGCATAGACATTTAAAAAGTACTTTGACGCACTGAACACGGATTCAGTCCTCTGGCAAACTCAGCATTTTCTTGCAGCCAGCGAACAAGTGAACGACATACATGCATACAGATGATATTTGTTCAATATATTTACACCGGTATTCATAAAAAAATAGAAAATTGTTGAAACACATTTTACAACAAATTTTTTAGATACAATTTTTTCTAAAATATATTTGAGCAACGTTTTATTTTTTATGAATACCGGTGTTAATAAATAAATAAAAATTAAAGGCCATATTCATAATAATTATTGTAAGTTTATTAAGCTCTTATTTGACATATTTCTACGGAATATTTGTCAAATAAACGTGTAATAAACCTTCAATAGTTTTTATGAATACGGGTGTAAAAATATGAGTAATTTCTATTTTTATTTTCCAGTTTTTTTTTAACAAATAAATATAAAATTTTTTCTATAAAAACTTCCACTCGATAGCAAAACAACAAGTGCTTGATTTTGACATTTGTGTTCGCAGTGCTGAGAACATGATCGATTTACAGGAATGGGATTTTGTATGAAAACATTTACGTTTTGTCGATCGAGTCGAGTCATCGTTCGAATAAAAGAACGTCATAGAGGAAGCCAAAACAATTTGCTTTCGCTTAGAAAGCGAACAATCGCACAACTTCGACATTGAGGAACAGGCAGTAAATGGTAAACTGATTTGCTGACACAAAACAAACAAAAAAAAAAAAAAATTCACAGTGATTTTTCGGTCACTATAATAATACAACTGATTTTGCCAATAATTCATATATTTTACTGAAGACGAGCAACAGAAAATAAACAAATCAAAAAGGTAAAATATTTTTAAGCGGTTATTTTATTTTACAGAACAGAAAAATTAAAATTTACAGTAAAATTTTACAGAACTTTTATTTTAATTCTGGATTTATCGATTTCATATTTAATTGCATTATTTCGTTTTTATTTACTGAACTTTTATTTTAATTCGGGATTTTTTTCCATTTTTTTTTTTTTTTTATATAATTGTGTTTCTTTCTTATTTCATTTTTAATAGGATAGTTCTGAAAATCAGGTGATTTTAAATCACACTTGCTTTCAAAAACACACATGTGAAATTATGTTAAGCTGTAAATCACATCACCCTTTTTGTATTTTTCGGTGTGATTTTCAACTGGCGAAAACACAAGCGAACAGCTGTGTTCTTTATGTTCAAGCCACAAATCACAATTCTTGGCTGACACAACGTGCTCAATTTTTTCAAAGTTTCATAAAATTTTTTTACAAAATTGCCAGTTTTACCAAAAAAAAAAAATCTTAGTTAACTTATTGCCTTAAACAATTTGTAATGCATTGAGAAAATGAACAAGAGAAAAAAGAAAAAAGTAATTGCAAACTGGAGGCCCCTTAGCTGACTGGTTTCAAATCACACGAATTTGTTTGCGGAGCACCGTTTTCGCGTTTTCAAATCATAAACATAAAAAGCGATTTTCAGAACACAGCTGTATTTTAAGCAATTTATCATCACTTGAGAAAAGATACACAACTGAAGAAATAAAGAGATTTCAAATTGCCAGCCGCTCAGCTCGACTGACTGATTTCAAATCACACGAATTTGTGTGCAGACACCATTCTAGTGCTTTAAAATCACATGCACAAAAAGTGATTTCGATAACATGTCTGTATATTTAAATTTCGTTTTTACTTTTGTACTGCAGACTTTCGTTTACCTGTAACGAGATTCGAACCGCAGCCACCATATCCTCTCCAGTCATTATAACAATTAAAATGAGTGGAACAAAACTGTATTTAAGTAGACAGTTAATTTGAAGTTTGATTAATAGTTTTGAACAAATTTAACACGATTTTTAATCATCATGTTATTTTTAATGTTCTTTCTGCGTGCAACCGAATCGAACAAAAAACCCCAAACAATCTCCCACAATTGTGTTAGAACAAATCAAATACATATGTACATTCTTATGTGCTTTCATTTCGACGTTCATGCTTCATCGCAGCAACGAACGAACCCGTGCAGGGATGTATAATTTATATTTTGACAACCGTCATGATCACTCGTTTGTGACAATGACAGTCGAAAGCAATGTATTCTGCCAGTGGCTTCCCCACAAGAAATGGATAATCGAAACTAATATGCAGAAAAATATTTTACAATTACAATTTAGCAGAACATATGACTGTCATTGATGAAGAAATGTCCGTCATCCTCCTTGACTTGACAAAACATATGATTGACATGTGTCATGTTTTGTCAAGTCAAGGAGGATGACGGATATTTCTTCATCAATGACAGTCATATGTTCTGCTAAATTGTAAATGTAAAATATTTTTCTGCCTATTAGTTTCGATCATCCATTTCTTGTAGGGAAGCCACTGGCAGAATACATTGCTTTCGACTGACAAAGTAAACAGCAGGGTTGTTTTTCCCCCGACAGTTTGTGACATAAAAAATTTGGTGACAGCGAGAAAATTATTTTTGTGGTATTTGAGTTTGGATAATTTAATTTATAAAAGATTACATTTAATAAAAGTTCTTAGTTTTTGTTTCTTTGATTTTTTTTTTTTTCTCTTCATAATGCTACTTTTCGACCGAACAATAAAAGTCTAGGGTTAAAAGAAAAGTATTTCGAATCACAAAATTTGGATTCATTATTTTACTTTTCAGAAAACTATTCCATGAAGCGAACAGAAACATGAAATGAAAAGGCTGTAGATGACAGCCGTCCCAAGTAAAGCAAATAGTTTTATTATAACAAACATAATGCACAAATATATATTATATAAAAAAAAAAAATATGTAATTTAAAGTTTTTTTATGTTAATAAATATGGTACCAGTGCGCGCTGACTGGACTCGCATCAATGATGATAATTTAGCTGTCATGATGGATATATCTATGATGTGTGCTAGAGGACTTTGACCAATTTTATGAAGACACTCATGAGTGACAACAGTATATTCATTAGGCTTGACTAGTCAGCTGTCACTAGTAAGCAACATTAGAGTGTACAGTTCAGATACATGTTCTATTGCCGATAAAATGCATCGCTAATATGTGAAAAAATCACAACCATACAAAAGTGTCCATCAGTTTTCTCACAAGAGAAAAATTTAAGTTTCTTATCACGCACGCTTCGTAAGTTACATATCTAATTTTCAGTTTCTTGTATGGGAACACCCCTTTATTTTTTTTTTTTTACTTTTTGTTGTTTTCAGTATTTGCTGTAGCGATTATGCACCTACGGGTTGCGTGCAAATTTCAGACCTATTCTTTGCGGTTTAAAAGTTGCAGCTAATTTTCATGGTTTCTTGTAAGGGGCGACCCTTTAGTTTTTAAATTTTTGTGGTTTTTAGTAATTGGTTTTGTAGCGGCTTTTCAACTACATACCAAGTAAAAATTTTAGTCCTCTTAATTTTGCCGTTTTCCCTGACGGACTCTGTAATAGAGTTCTATTCTCACTCGGTGAGTACGGACATCTAAAACGATACACTATATTCAATAGTGTGAATGCCAGTTTGTGTCAAAGACCACAAAGAGTGATCATGGAAACAGGTCTTAAAAAAAGTTAAATCGTTTTGAGCGTTATTTATCTACATTATATACACACATATTCTAATGTTGTATGGAAATGTTACTCACTTATTAGTCGTAAAAATGCGTACAGCATAAAATAAGCAATCAAATGCTAAAGATGGCGCAGCGGTATCGAGGTGTTTAAAAAAAAAACAGTACGAAAAAAATATATGGTAGTACTGAATTTTCCGACCCTGACGATTTCGTGAGTTGCTGTTAAAATCAGACTCTACTACTGTTTTAGTCCTCTTAACTTTTGCCATTTCGAAAGATGAGCACTGTGATGTACAAACGGACAGCGAAATCTCAAAAATAGAGTTCTATTTTCTGTGAGTACGGACATCTAAAACGATACACAATATTCAATATCGTGAATGCCGGTTTGAGTCGAAAACCACCAAAAGTGATGATGGGAAAAGGTTTGGAATAACAAATCGTTTTGATTATGATCATTCACAAAGCCACATCATTATCTATACTTTGTGCACTTACTAACAATTAAAATGATTTAAATAAGCCATCACGTACTAAAAACGATGCGGGGTATCGAGGTGCTGTTTAAATAAAAGTAGGAAAAAAAACATGATAGTACTGAATTTTCCAGCCCTGACGAATTCGTGACTTCCTGTTAAAATCAGGTATTACGAGTATTTTCATTAAAGATTTTCTACAAATTTATTCAGTTTAGGCAAAATAATGAATAAACTGAAAAAAAAAATATTATAGTACTGAACTTTCCGACCCTGACGACTTCGTGACTTCCTGTTAAAATCACATATTACGAGTTTTTTCATTAAAGATTTTCTTCAAATTTATTCAGTTTAGGCAAAATAATGAATAAACTGAATAAATTTAAAGGAAATCTTTGCCTATGAACCATTGCCATATCAGGGATATCAGCGAAGGAGGGAGGGCGCTACGATATGTATGTATTTGCTTTGACAAAAACAACAGACCGATATTTTACTCCTTTTTGCTTTCAAACTAAAATACTACGAACTACAGTCAACGCTGAATGATACATTAGAGATGAAGACATACATCGAGATCTAAATGTCAAAGGCAGTAAAAGAAGTCATTCGCGAGAGCAGCCTCAAACATACAACTCGCTTAACACAATATTCCAAGGCGGAACCCACGACAGTTGCCGGCCATGGAAACCCTGGCACCCAGACGACTCAAACGTTAGGCACCTTCAGACCTAGTTTAACGCTTCTAAGAGAGTCATGATGATGCATAAAACTAAAATTTATATACATAAATATGCCTTTTTCATTCGACATACATACGTTATGTTATTTATTGATTTCAGCTAATTAACATACAACTGTGTAAATTCAATTACGTATAATGTCACTTTGTGACAGGTGTAATAAAAATTAATAAAAATAAGTTTTACAGGTTTAGAAATAAGTTTTACAGGTTTGTAGAGGGGGGTCGTGGACCTCAGAAACCCAAAGTCAAAGCCTGCCGGAGGCTTTTAATTTGTTAATAATTCGATGTTGAAGTGAAAATGTAGTTAAAACAGTGTTGCCAGAGGAAAGTTTTTACACTGAACGTAAAATCGCAAGTTCATAAACGGGTTTAAGCATCTAAAATCGTTTCACATTTTTTTAATTTCATTTTATAAATTTGTTCATAGATATGCAAAACTTGTTCTTGACAACTTGGCTAAGGGATTTTCATCTCCATGGTATGACCAACAACACCGGCTTCGCCTTTAAAACTCTGTATGCATCTGGCCGTACACTACTCCATTTTCTGGCAATTGGTACCATTGTACTAAAGCCGACCCAAAAAAAAAAATTCGTTCGATAATATTTTTCGACGATTATCGAAGATCGCAGGTGGTTTAAAATAAAATTGCCCATTAGTTTATGTATTTATTTTGTTTAAACGTGTATTTTGACAGCATTCCTTATGGATTTTAAGCAGAGTATCAGGCTTTAGTTATGGTTTAAAAATAAAATGCATTTATTAAGCATTTTTTTAGTTTTCGTTTTATTATGTGCGTCTTTAGTTTGATTTCTGAATATGCGCCGCGCCGCCAGTGCGTCACCTTTCAATAATCACTTTTAATACGCGAAAACACAAAGCAAATTTATGGGAGGTGGAAATTGTGTTAATGAATTGTTGTTGTTTACCTGCAAATAATTGAATGCTTTCGCGTAACATAATTGTTTTTGTTAATAATAGATTAAGGAAGGAAACAAATGACTGCATCATTGTTAAAAACAAATGATTGACAATGACAAACAATTTATTTTATGAAATTTTTTTCTAAACAATTCCCTTTAGCAAACATTTAGAAATTTGCTAATTTTTTGCCACAATTAAATAAGTGAAATAAATGACAGTCATAATTATTTTAAAGCAATAATAGCAATTATTAAACATTGCACATTAAAGGCAACCAGTTTTCCTCTTTTTTTATTAATAACAATTATTAAATTTTAAAATATGCATGTTTTTATGCAAACCCTAAATGACTCTGCTTCAGAGAGATAATTTTCGCAAGGAAAATAAGCAGTCAAAAAAAAACATTGTTGCGAAAATAATTGCTGGAGGAAAATTACAAAATCATGTGTCAAATTATAATATTCAGACAGACGAATGCGATGTTGTTCAGGTATTTTGTCTTTAATTCAACCAAATAATAAGTTATGAAATTAAAATTATGACTTTGATGATTTTGATTGTGTTTGAGAACTGTTGCCAAGTGCAGCAAGCAGTTGGGGGGCAAGGAATTGTAATGGACTAAAGACATGCAAAAGTAGACAGAGATAATAACGAGCATGTCATTTAAATATAAATGTATCCACAATTATTATCTTATTCATTTCCTTGAGCTTGAGAACAGGTAGAAGCAGTGCATAATTTAGAAAAGCAAACAAATTTGTTAGTGTTTGTTTTCTTTGTCAAAGCACACTCCTTAATGAAAATCGGGGACTAATTAGTACCAAGGTGCCCGTAGAAGAGTCAAATGTATGAACAATCCCCAATATTTTTTTTCGAACACAGCGGCCCCATACCAGGGGAGCGACTCTGTATTGCGAGGCGAAAGGAAAGCTTTAGCATATCCATGATTTTATCATGGAAGTGCGAAAAATTTCTCTTTCGCATTACACTGACCACCTAAGGAGGGGGAGGGGGAGGGGAAGAGTTAGGCTCCCTTACCAAAAAAAAATCTATCGCCTAGAAATGATTTTTGTAGTGCAATTTTTTTCCTCTGGCCAAAAGTTATCGAAAAAACGGTGGCAAATCGACCGCATATTCATATATGTATGTAAAGTGGCCTAGAGACGCGCAAAATCAACACAGCTTGATTGTATGCGTTCGGTCGTGCTTGTTCGGCTACACGTACTTGCGAACGGCTGTGTTTGAAGCAATCAAGTTTCTGGTATTTTTTTTTTTTTTGTTTAGTTTTTTTAGTTTTTGGTATTATTGTCGAAGCCATTTTATTTGCACGTCTCCACTTTTGTTTGACAAAAAAAAACAACTCACTTGTTTTGAAAGTTCGTGATGAATAGATACATAATTGTGCAAAATGCTTAATTTTTACTTCATTTTCGTTTACGTACATATGTATGTACATACCTATGAAGTTTGTGTCATCCCTGCCAGAAATATGACTGCAGTGATTTATGACTGAGTCAGTGGTATTTACTAATACTGTACTGAAAATACTATTTACCATAAAAACGTTAAATGTGGGTGTTATTGAATATCGAATATTGCAGTTGTAATACGAAAACTTTAGATTCTTTGTTTCATGGACAGACAATTCATTGCAATATTTGACAAAACAGTTGATTGCCTGCTCTGCTGCCTCAGTTTATTACAGGGAAACTTAAAAAAATTTATTCCAGGATACAAAATCAATCGAGAGCTCCCCCTTTTCTTTAGCTTTGATTGAAGCAAAATCAAAAATTGTACCCGACTTCATAATAGAAGAAACAAACGCTGAAACACAATAATTATGATATTTGATGTCTTTTGTGTTACGTCTGCAGCAAATTATTAAAATACAAAAGACACTAGCACAATCAAATTGTTTGAATAGTCAAGTTGCACGTCTCCAGGCCACTTAAAAATATATTCTATAAAGCAGATACAACTCAATTGTATCTACATTGAGAACCTTGCCAAGGTATCGAAAAATTTGCTGAATACAAAAACAGAATACAAAAGGAAAAAACAGCATTTGACCTACATTCATATGTAGATGGGAAAACTAGGCGAGAAAAAAAAAACCAATCAGCTGTTGGCTTGCAGAGACTTTATTTATTAGACTTTATATATGAGATTTTCCTAATACGCTTAGCAACAGTTTCACATAGATTTTAAACATCGACCTTTTTGGAAATAATTAACTTTTTGGAATCTATTTTTTTTTTTACATAAAAAACAAAGGATGCGCAAGTTTGAGGTTCGGAAATAAAATGACTTAATCAGACCTGTTTTGGAATCATGGTGATATGAAATCACGAACCTTTTTAAAAATCAAGCAGGTGATTTTCTGTGAACCTGCTAAGAGCAGATGTATTTGCGAACAAAACAAAATAGCTGACTACTAAAGAGCCAAAAGTAAATCACGGCGTCTGCCAAACAAAATAAATTTTTCATCTTGATGAACAGAGATGTCGTCACTAAATTGTGAACTTTAAAATTTATATTATCTAAAATGTACAACATTATTCCATGAATGAGTAAAAAAACACCATATATAAACTACTCAATCAATTTTTTACTAGGTTCATAGCAAAATAATTGCAAAATATGAGCAAGTGATTTAAAATCGGCAGTTGTTTAGCTGACTGATTTCAAACCACGAAAATACCAAAACTTTTAAGCGTAGACATCCCTTTCAGTGGATTCAAATCGCTTTCGCGAAAAGTGATTTGCAGAACACACATGATTGATACCACTGTACAATAGAAGTATAGAAACAAATAATGGAATATGAGGTTGGACAAATTTTCCCTTCTATACCCCGCCAGCAAACGTCCATTCTCTTCATAAAATTTTGAACCACACACACACTTTGCCACAAAGCTTAACTTATCTCGTCAATGCAACAGCCAATTTCATCTTTCTGAGCGTCAGAGTGGTTCATAGTCTGTTCACATAAATCTGGTCTTTCAAATACCAGCAGAGAAAATAATCCAGCGGCATTAATATCACCATCACGAAATGGGCAATTGACATCGCC
Source organism: Sturmia bella (assembly GCA_963662145.1). NCBI lineage: Eukaryota > Metazoa > Arthropoda > Insecta > Diptera > Tachinidae > Sturmia > Sturmia bella. Next base: position 14,608,382 of record OY759172.1, on the reverse strand, counting down.
AAATCGAGAAATTAAGCGACCAGGAATTAATCATGCAAGAACCGAATTATCTGGTTCGTGAAGCTTAAGCGCTATGACTCTCTTATGGATGGCAAACGAACTACAATTGAGTGGCCAGGTAATGAAAACGATAACGCTGTCATAGCAAACGAGATTAAGTGCAAAATGTACTAAAACGCGGCGCCAGCTATTGAAACGAAAATTTCCTTCCATAAGAAACTTTTATTCAGAATAAATTTGGACTTTAAAACCTATCAAAATTACTTGCTTATCAACCATATGAAATTTCCACACAAATACTGGGCTAGCCATTGAAAGGAAAATTTACCATAATGGGAAATTTTTATTTGTAATAAATTTGGGCTTAAAATCTACTAGAACAACTTGCTAAGCTATATTAAATGCAAAATTTACTAAGGCGCTGCATTGGGTATTGAAATACAAATTTCCCTTGAAGGGAAATTTTTATTCAGAGCAAATTTGGGATTGAAAATCTCTCAAAACTACTCCCTCTTAACAATATTATCGGAAAGTTGCACAAAAATACTGGGCCAGCTACCGGAATTAAAATTTCCCTTGAAGGGAAATTTCTATTCGAAATAAATTTAGGCTAAAAAGTCTACTAAAACAACTCGCAGAGCAATATTATATACAAAATTTATTAAAATGCTGGAATAGCTGCAAAAACAAAAATTACCCTTTATGGGAAATTTTTACTCAAAACAAGTTTAGGTTAAAAAATCTTTCACAATTACTCCCTTAATAATATTATACGAAAGTTGCACAAAAATTCTGGGCTCACTATTAAAATAAAAATTACCCGCGATGGGAAATTTTGCAAAAATTATATGCAAAATAGCAGAATAGATTTGAGGTAGAAAATCTATTAAAACAAGGTTTCTAACAATATTATGCAAGATTTATTCAAATGCTGCATTAGGTACAGAAATGAAAATTTCCCTTGATGGGAAAAAATCGGTAAAATATTGAGCAATATTGCAAAATAGTAAATTTTTATTTAGAGCAAATTTGGTCTAGAAAATCTATTGAAAGAACTTTCTTGAAAATATACAAAGAAAGTCGCGCAAAATACTAGATGGGTCATTGAAGTCAGAAATTGTCCTCGATGGGAAAATTGTTGAAGCCTTTTTTAAATAATTTCTTAAAACTATATGAAAGTTTAACTAAAATAAGGGTCCATCTATTGCAATGCAAATATCTCTAAAAAGGAAATTTTTAGTCAGAGTAATTAAAAAAAATAAATAAAACACATTAAAAGCTCGTAATAGAAAAGATTTTGCGAAAACTTCTTAGTAAAAAAAAAATAGGTATGTTTTCAGTGTTAAAATTAAGAAATATTTTTGTATGAAATAGATTTTTAAGAATAAAAAATTCTGCCTTTTATGAGTGTTTGGTTTTACTGGACCGAACTTTCAGTATCAAAATTTCCGAGTAAATTTTTGCTTAAAAATTGATTTAAATAACTCACTTAAGGTTGAGTGAAAATGTCATTGAAGAATTTCATATTGAAAAGAAAATTTCCCCCTCGCTTAAGGAAATTATTTTTATTCAAACTTATTTTCAAAGTAGTTTATTTTGAAGCTTTTACAAACAACATTTTAGCCGTAAGTCTTTGAGTGTGAATTGTCCCGAACAGGGAAATTTTTATATGAAGCAAATTTGTGTTTAAAAATCTATTAAAATAATGCTTTTTAACAATATCAACAAATTACAGTTACTTAGATGCGAATTTCTCTTGCTGGGAGGTATTTTATTCAGCGTAATTATTTTATTAAATATCTCTTAAAAGCTCCTTAACTTTCGAAAAATACTGCACTGATTTAAAAGTGTAAAATTTCCCCTTGTAATTTTAAATAGAAGTACATTTTTACTTTAAAAAATTTAATTTTTTGAATTGTATTTTTGAGATGAAATGACTTCTTTTTTTGCTTATAAATTCCATATTATTCGTTATATTTTTATTATAAAATAAATAATTCTCCAAAAAAAAAAACTTTTTTTTTGCTTTCTAAGCAATTTCTAAAAATTTTTGTTTTTCTTTTAAATAAAAATGATTTTCTCATTAAATATTTCGCTTCCAATATGTTTTGTACTTCTTATTTCTTAAATTTTAACTTAAAGAAAAATAATATAATTTTATCTACTTACATTTTGTTGATTCGAATAGAAGTTCTTTTATTTGTATAATTTGATTTGAAATCAAATTCAAAAAGAATTCATCTTCTCGTCGAAAAATTGAAGCTGAAGTTTTCAAGTTGCCAGAGTTTTGAGGTGTTTAAGCGATTAAAGTTGCGCACGCTTTTAGAATGTTGTAAAGGGGGGGGTGTGGGGTCCTATAGTACGAAGTTATGGGGAGGTGGATTTCTTAGTCTAGCATTTAATTGATCCATACATATGAAAATTACTACGATTTTAAGTGATAAAAGATTTTTACTTTTATGTATTTGTAAAACAAAGGCGATAGGTTTTTTTTAACGAACAAAAACCACAGAATTTGTTTAACCCAAAAACATTTCTTAACAAGCGCCAAATTGAAATGGTAACCAGAAATGAAGACAGCAGAAGCTTAAACACACTGATTGCTTAACAGGGGTTTTTTAATTAATTTCAAAATGTTATTTAAATTTTTTAAATTATTTTATTTTGTCCGTTTATTTTTTCTTCTCAAAAATTTAGTTGTTTGGTAATTTAAAATTTTTTTTAAAATGAATTTCGTTTTACTTATACATTTTGTATTGTAAGTAAAAATTTTCTTTTAGCATTCAAAAATTGAGGACGGTCACTTTGCTGTTACAATCTTCCAACGCAAAAGATTTCTTTTAGAAAACAAACGATGAAATATCGTCGAAAATCTATATATATAAGTAAATTATTAAAAAGAAACTTGGCGGTCAAGTTGCTATGAAATTTTTGCAAACATAAAATATTTTTTGTTTACAATTTTGAATACTTATTAATAACGTATTTTTTTAATCAAAGAGTTCTTAAAACAAATAAATGCCTGTATATGGACATCGTTGATGGTCACTCCTTTTTATAATGTGTATGAATATAAAGAAAAAAAATGTTTACGTTTAAAGTGTTCTTTTAACCGTTTTTATCGCTTTAAAAGCGTTTGAAGCGTTTTATTAAATTAAATAACACCAAAATGTTAATTAAACAAATCTACAATGGCCACACTTTTTTCATTATATATTAGAATTGTGTCGAAGTCGTTCTTTTGTTCGTTTTTGCCATGAACCAACAATCGAACTCATTTAAATAAAGTGGTTTCGATCTTTAGTTCGTGGCGAAAACGAGCAAAACAACGAGTTGGACACGATTCCACTCTTTATATCTATATATAAATATCGAGTTGGCTTGTGGTGACTTTTGATAGATATCCTATCGAGTCTTCAGTTAGTGAAGAGTCGTAATAATTTTATTTCATAGTTCATTTGCTGCGGAAAGCGCTTACACTGCAGTTAAAAACGCACACAATATAAAAACCTTTTTTTTTTTTTAATTACTAAACCAATGTGCGTAGTATTCCAGATATTTCTTTCATTGAAATATGTTTTTGGGACTGAGTTTTTGCTTTGAATTATTTATACTTGTTAAGAAAAAACACTTATCAAATATTTATCCATTTACGTGACCACTATTTTCTTGTTGACCTCGATTTTGGTCAAATACATGCAAATATACATTGACAAGTGTACAACAAGAAGTTACAACAACAACAAAAAAAGCAGAAAAAACGTAAAAACATTAAATTTCATAAGAACCTATTTTAAGGTTATGTTTGCTCAATGAGCAAATATATAATTTTGAGCAAATTTGTATTGGTTTTTGTAAAATCAAATAATTTTTTGCTGTAAATTTTGTATTTACTCATTGAGCAAACTTAACCATTAAATGTAATTTTTTTAAATTTTATTGATTTAACGTTTTATTCTTTGTTGGTGATTGTTGTGATGTATTGCTATGCATCTATAAACATTTTTAGTTGTTTGCATCCATGTACTTGGCCAAAACAAAGCTCAAACAGAGAGTAGTGGTCACGTGGTTGGAGGGTTTTCAATAATTAATGCCTTTTTCTTAAGGTTTAATACCGGTATTCATAAAAAATAAAACATTGTTGAAACACATTTTACAATAAATTTTTCATATAAAATTTTTTCTAAAATGTATTTGAGCAACGTTTTATTTTTTATGAATACCGATGTTAATGCTTAATTTAATATGTTTGTCATAATTTTAACAATAAAATATATGTATACACCTCAAAAAAAAAAAAAAAAATTAACTATCGCAATTGCTTTCAAAATGTTTTGAAGTGGATGTTTGAAATAAGAATAAAAATGAATAATAAATGTAATAATATAACGATAAAAATATCTTTAAATGGCAACTAAATAATACACTAGAGAACATATGAGAAGACACACAAGAGGAGGGGAAAAGAGCTTACCCGTTCATTTTCAAAGCGTGCGTTTGTTTTAGCTGAAAAGTTATTGTTGTTGTTTTGGTGATATGTATTGGTTGGCGATGAAATAATGGCATGGAAAAATATTTAGTGGAAATATTGATTGGATGAAGTGAAAAGTTATAGGGAAATCCAAGGAGCAAGGAGAAGGCTTAAAGGTTAAAAAGTAGGGCATAGTAACAGGAGAGAGGATTAAATAAAAAATATAGAAAAACTTGTGAACAAAAAAATATTTGTTAAGAGCATTAATTTTTCATATGCAAGTTTCCAAAGAAAAAAGAACGACAAATATTTTAATGTTGGCAACAAAATTAAAATAAAATAAAAATTATTCAAATAACAAATTCAACTCAAAAATATAATATTCAATCACATTTTCAAGCCCTTTACCCAACCGATACTGTCGGGCAAAGTATACTTACCTGTTACTGGCTTCCCAGTCTCGCCACTTCTCAGCGACTGCAGCAAACAGCTGGCGCCAAGTATTCAGCAGGCATACTGATGGGTTGGACTGACTGACGACAGGCTGCATTTGGTTGGTTGTGTTTTAAAGTGAAAGCGCCAAGTACCTCACTGTCTTTTTTTATGTTTTATATACTATACCGGAATGTTGAAAAAGACAGCTACATGCTTTACTTTAAAAAAACATATCAGCTCAGCAACAAACAGCGGACAGAGTCAGTACTTCCAAAAGGCAGCAAACATTTAAAAACACTTTTCTATTTTTTGCATACTTTTTTTATTTTCTTTCTTTTCTTTTTCTTCTTGTCTTATGCACTTTTTCACTTGAAACTGAAACGTAAAGAATTGCTTTTACCAAAACGAGCTGAGAAGCCTTAAACATTTTCAAGACTTTCTGATCATTTTCAAAAGCTGTTTTTTTTATTTTCTTTTTTTTTAATGAGCCGCGCGTTGTAAATTAACGTTTAACAACCGTTTCGTTTTAAAATTTTGTGTGCCATTTAAAACTAATTTATAAAAAAAAACTCATTTTTTAAATAAAACAAATAAAAAACAAATATGTAATTAAAAAAAAAAATATTGTCCCGTCAACCAAAAAAAAGTTAAAGCAAACTGATTTTTCTAAAAAAAATCTTTATATACATAAAAATTACATAAAACTTTAACTAAAAAAAAAAAAAAAATCTAAAATTATGCATGCGTATTTTCAATTTATAAAATAAAATTTCTTTTCAATTAATTTTACAGGAAAACATAAAACTGTCTTCTTAAGAAATTTAAATATATATTTTTTTTTTTTTACTTTTGACGGCTGGCATTTCTTCGTATTCTTCTTGCTGGATTTCACATCACACAACCGAACAGAAGAAAACAATTGCTTTAGAAAATTTTTCTTTTTTGTTTACCTAAACTAAGGGTTTAACTGGATTTTTTTTTTATAAATTCATAAAAAAAATAATGAAGCTAAGGGGAGCAGTAAAATTTTAGCAAAAACAGGACACTCTTTTAGTTTAAAGTTAAAAAAAAATGGCGCAAAATATACGAACTTTAAAGAAATTTTGAATATTGAAAAGAGATTGAAATATTTCAAAAATATATTTGCTTGCAGTTCGTGTACACAACTCGTTTCAGTGACATATGAAAAAATAACATGACCACTAATTTCTTGGTGTGCCTTATTTGGGGAAAATACAGACATATAAGCAACTAAAAGTGCTTATACATTCACAAGGCTGCAGAAAACAAAAAAAAAACTTAAATTTTGGAAGATTAAATTTTGAGGTTATGTTCGCTCAAGGAGCAAATACAACATTAAGAGCATATTTTATTTGCGCTTAAAAAGAAAATGCTAATTTATCGCTCTCAATTTTGTATTGTGCTCTCTAAACAAAACATAACCTTAAAATATAATCTTATCAAATTGATTGTTTGCAGGTATTTTCCTGTTTCTTTCTTCTTTTTGCTGTCGCCTACATGTGAATGCATAAGTAATTTTAGTTGTATATAAGCATGTATTTGCTCGAATTAACACTGCACAAGAAAATAGTGGTCACGTTTTTTGAGCAAATCTGGTTTTTTGCAAAACTGCAATTTTTGAAAACGAAACATTTGATTCAACACACATTTGATTCCAGATTATTGATTTTGCTTTGATTCGAAATATTCGTTTTAGAAACTAAAAAAAACAAAAACGTTCTAAAACATGTATAATGTCAGGTCTATAAATAGACCTGGATGTTTTCTGCCGTCTATATGCTGCCGACATTTCGTTGATGTTAATCAAGTCATCAGTAGATTCGAAACATCTTAAAGCAAATAAACAGGTTTAAATGTTCTAAAATATGTTTCAGCACAAAGAGACTAATAGAGATCCAGTGGGCTGGTCTCATGGTCCATTATTTTATGTTCAAAATAACTTCTGTTTTAATTTTTGTTTAAGAATTGTAACACTCAGGCATTTAACATGCCCATGGACATGCGAAATGTTTGTTACCTGCTTTGGCAGGTTACAAGAAACTATTGAGCAGGTGTCGAATGAAGAACTGAAGACTTCATTTGCAATCCTTGTAGCGCCACTCAGTGTTTATTATTTCACTTAGTCAAGGAGTGCACTGCAATATGCATTAGCTGAATAAAAATACGTAATGAAACCTCAGCAATTTTGTGGGGTCCAGTTGCGATACGAACCCTGCGGAGTTAAAGCGTTAAGCATCCGCAATTTTTTAAAATTTTACTTTTCAAAATTTTTTCAAAATAACATGTTTTTAAAAATTATGTTATTCATTAAGAAGAAGAAAAAAAAAATGACGCAAAAACCTTCTTCAGAAGACTTTGACAAAGATGAAGTTAACACTTTTTGCAGCTTTGAAGCCATCATTCACTGTCGGTTTTTCTAAAACGTACGTGTTTGTTACGTGGATTTATATTAAAAACAAAAACAAAATTCCATATTGTGTTATTGCTTTGAATATAAATTCAGGAATGAATATTGAAGTTTGTTTTAGAAACACCAGCAGTTGTTAATCATTCCATTTTCTGATATTCAAAATCCTTTAAGCAGTTTCAATTGAATTCCTTTCTGCGTCTTTTTGTTTAAACTGTGTACTAATGTTTCTTTTTTCTCAAAATATACATTTTTTTTTTTTTTTTTTTTTTTTTGATAAACATTTCTATGAAATATTTTACATTTAAATAAAGCAGTTTTTTAAATAAATTTAAAAAACCCGAAAGATTGGGATTCCAGAAATATTCTCCTGCGCTTCTCTATCAAAACATTTTCTGGCCATAATTTTTTTTTTTTTTTGTATATGAAAAAGGGGGGGAGAGGGCGCAAAAATCGTTGTTTATATTTTTTTCCAAACAGGATGTTATGTATATGTGAGTGTATGTGTTAAGTGTTTGAAATAAATTATTGAAGCAAAAATAATTTGTTGGATGAGTTAAAGAATAATTAATTTAACAAAAGTTTGATTATGCGAGCGGCGCATGAAAACTGCATGAAGCTTTGCGCATGGAAGCTTCAAAAAATAGCCCTGGCAATGAATTGAAATGATTATTAAAAGTATACAACTTAAAAATATTTCAAAAAAAAAAAGCTACGCAAACACCAAAAAAAAAATGAAATGTTTTAATAATAATAATATAAAAAAAAACATACATATTAATACAAACAAAGAATGTTAGGTATGGTATTAATAAATTAATATTCTGTATGAGTTAATAAAGTAATAAAAATAAATTTCAAATAAATAATAGAAATTAAAGAGTTAATCATTCGCTAACAACTTGCACAAAAAATTAAATTATTGATAAAAAAAAAACAAAATATTGTTAAAAGAAAAATGAAGTTTTATACAAGAACAAGAGAATAGGATTAAAATAAATGAGAAAGAACTTAAATAGAAATACCAAGAAGAAAGTATTTAAAATAGTTAAGAGATTAATTCTTAAATACTTTTTCTGTAAATACGTTTTTGTTTTTTTTTTATACAAATGTAATAAAAATTAGAAAATTATAGAACAGGAGGGGGATTAAAAAGTTTTTTGTTGCTTGTTTTTGTTAAATTCTCTTCTTTAATATCTCTAAATAGTTTGAGTTTTAAATTTGTTTCGTGTTTAAACAAATCATCACACAATTAAAATGAGCACGACATTGAAGTTCTTAACAGCTTTTCTCAAAACTAGGGAATTTATTTAGTTGAAGTCAAAAAAGCTCTTCTTTTCTTACAGCAAAAATAAGTTGAACAAAACACAAAAAATAAAGAAATAGAAATCACAACAAACTACTTTCAATTATTTCTTTGGCAGACACAAAGCAATTCAATTTTTATTTTAAGCAAAATAAAAAATAAAAAGAAAATGTTGTTTAACTAGTTTTTGTAAAGAAGAAGATGCTTGTTTATGTATTTTGTATTTATTTTTTTTTCGGCTTTTTAATTTAAAATTTAAGTGAAATAAAATATTAGAAACAAAAATTGGCAGCTGTTTTCTTTGTCTATAGTGGTTTTATATTTTAAAAGAAATGTGCTCGTCGTGCTCTTTTTAGCTTTCTTTTGCTTTTTCATTTGTTTTCTTAATACTCTTTTTAGTTTTTAACTTAAAATTTTTCACTTTTGTCTGTTCATTTTGACTCACCTTGGGGATCCCGTTGCTGTGCTTCTTGTGTTGCCAATAATAATTCATCCTGAGATCTATCATGTTGCCAGGGTGCATATCCTAAAAAGAAATGAATAAATAGGAATATGATTACTATTTGTTTAGCTCCAAGTTTAAAGGATATTTTGATTCTAAGATTTCCAGCCGGTTTTACTAAAACGTACATAAATTTTGTTTTGTATGTATTGAATTGAAAACTAAAACAAGTTTTTATACATATTTTGCTATTATTGTTTTGAATATAAATTCCAGAATGAAAATTTTTGTATGTTTTAGAAAAACCGGCAGTTAATATGGCTTTTTGTAAAACTTGAATTAAAACTAAAACTTGAATTAAAACTAAGAGATGAACACAAGTTGCATTTGGGTGCCTCGAAAATGAAATGTTCAACCCATTACACTAACTGGCCCCAGGCTGCATGCAGAAGAGTCAATGCACTGGCCATTATTTTGTCAACATTTTTTTCCTTGGAACTCGTTCCAAGGACTTCTAACAAAAAAAAAAAAAAAAAAAAAAAAAAAAAAAAAAAAAAAAAAAGTTTTGGAAATCCGCGCCTTGAACAAGATTTTTTGTGATATATGGTAGTGGAACTTTTTTGTCAAAAGCCATCGAAAAATCAATGGCACAATGTCGATTGCTAAATCGAAAAAACGCGAACGCGTTAAATTTCATCAGAGCATATTTTAAGGTTATATTTGCTCAATAAGTATATACTAACCCCCTAATTCATAAAAATTATTACAGGCTTATAAGACTGTTATTTGACATATTTGTATGGAAAATCTGTCAAATAAGAGCTTTATAAACCTGTTATAATTTTTATGAATTAGTTGGTAAATTAATAATGAAATGAATTTGATCGTAGCACAACATTGCCAGAGCAAATACAAACTTATTCTACATGTCGGGCCCCACGATGTCACACTCGAAATCACCCGCTTTCTCGCTTAGTTGCATGTAACACAATCACAAATTTTAACATTTTGTTGTTGTTGTTGTTTTCAGCCAGCGAACGATGGGTGACTAAAGTGAGCGTATTCTAAATGTTGTATTAGCTCGTTGGGCAAACATAACCTTAAAATGGGATCTTTTGAAATTTATTTATGGACGCTTTTTTTCCCGTTATCTGTTGTTGTATCGCGAATATATTACATTTTTTATTTGGTTTTTTTTTGACGCATGTGTCCCCGAATCGAAAGTCCAAAAATAGTGGTCACGTTTTTTTTTTTGTTTTTCTTTTTGAGTAAAAAAATAGTCAAGCATTTACCTTTGCAGATAATTTTGTATTCTTGTTCACAGCACATGCTGAATTCATCACTACTTTCAAACAATTTGTTAATGCATTCTTGTCAAACGTGTCTCGATGGCTGAGGGACAGTAATCTCAGTATTAGCTCTGCCAAAACCAAATATTCCTATTCCTATTAATTGTTCGATTACAGTATTTTTATTCAGCACCCAAAGAAGCGATTATAAAAATATGTATAAGCGCAGTTCATTATTTGGTGCAAATGTCTTGCGTAAGTGCGAATGCTAGAAATCGTTGCTTTTTCTTTGCAACCCAACAACAAAATATATACAAGGTTGCACTCGCAATAATTTTGCATTTACGTGTTGCTTTTTTCGCATAAGTATTGCGTTTCCAATACTGACACTCGAACAGCTGACATTTTAAAACAAAGCAAACAAAAAATTGTAGAGATGGAGCCAACAGCCAAAAAAAATAAAAACGTGAAAAATTAAAAATTGTGTAATAATTTATCAGCTGTTATTTGGAGTGCAATAAAATTTGCAAAGTTGTTAAAAAGGGTGCTCAATATTAGTGGCAATATAATCGCAAACGCAAAAAGTCGCAACCAAAAACGCACCAAACGCTGAGTACCGCTATAATAAAATTTATAGCGGTTATAAGACTGCAAAAACAAAACTGTATTGAAAATTTCCTCACTGTGCTTTATTTAAAAAATCACACAAAAATCTGTGGTTTATAAAGGGTTATCCATTTCGTGGTTTCAGAAGTAGTATGGCCTATAATTTAGTAAAGAAATGTAATTTTAAAAAAGCCGCTGCGGTATTGCCATACAGACAAAGTCAATAGAACTGCCTTATCGTAAGGTAATAGTAATATGGAAATTTGTGTTGCTGATAGAATACCATTTATGATACTCGAAATGACGTGCTTTGGAGTACAGCCTCGTTCAACATAATATTGCAAATAAGGGCTCACTGGAATTGTCAGGGTAATTTTGGCACTGATTTTATACCTAAAAGCTTTTAGTTAAAAAAGTTATTTTTCTACTCCATTTTTAAAAGCTAATTCAAAACATATAGTTTTAAGAAAAATGCGTAATCTCTAACATGTAACGATTTTTATAATTATTTTCTGTTCTTAATACTGAAACATTTTCAGAGAAGATAGTAATGCTGTTCTTTGCGAATTAATATGTCTATACTTTTTGTCTGATTTATGCCCTGCAATTCTTGTCCTTAACTTATTCTTTGTAGTACCTACATATGTATGTATATAAACTTTATTGCAATTCTCTTGATCATTTCCCCGATAAGGAGTCTTATACAACAAAATCGACATATACCATTTATCAATCCTACCTATTCTTGGTCTTACTAAAAATTCTAGCCAATGTGTTATAACTTTTATTAGCAATCCTATATTTTTCCTTGTTATATATACATACATATGTATGTATATTAGATCTTGCCAATCTTTCTGATAATCCTGGTATGTACGTGAAAGTCTTGAAAATCTTATGAAAAATCAGATTCAAACTCATGGAATACACTTTCGTTCAATTCACTTATTTTAACTGAGAGATTTTTTCCCCTTGTGTACGAAACACAAACACATGACGCCCCATGACATGTAAATGCAAAAAATCAGGCATTCAACAGCATTTTTGTCATGAACTTTTTTGGTGGGTAAATATATAGAAAATCAGATAATAAAAAATAAAAACTTACCTTGACTAGATCCTTCGCCACCTTGACTTGTTCCAGCATTTTGATCCAAATCATCCATACCCATATCCTCTTCGTCCAATGTCAAATCCTCAACCGGTTCATCGTTGGCCTCATCGTCGTATTCAGCCTTGGGTTCGATGACAAGTTCGGATGATGATGCAGCACCTGAGGCATTCATTGAATCTTTAGCTTGTTTATGATGTTGTTGCATTTGTTTATGATTCGATTTGTCAGCGGCTGTTGTGGCAACTGCTGCTGCTGCACCATCAGTTGTTTCCGTATCAATTGAACCAGTAGCTATTATAGCCGAGGCAGGACCTTGTGCATTTTCGGTATCCATGGCATCGTGTTGTTGTTGTTGTATTTGTTGTTGAGTGGTTCCTTTAACATTGTCAGTCTTTTTGGAGGAGCTTAAGGTCGTGCCGGTTGCTGTAACAGCGGTTGAGGATGATGTTGAAGCGGATAGAGGGATATTTGATGCTAATGTTTGTTGATTGGGAGCTGCAGCGGCGGCAGCAGCCAAGGCAGAGGCAGCAGCTGTAATGGCTCCCAAACCAGAAGCATTCGATTGTGTCTGATGTAGTTGTTGTGATGAATTGGAATTATCATGGACATCTAATGTGGGAGGGAAATAACAAAAATAGTCATTTATTCTAAAACCATATACATATGTAAACAATATGTTAAGACACTTACCAGTCATGGCATTTTCAATGCTCCTGCGTCTTACTTTTCGGCGTCTTCTTGAAGGACTAGATGAACCCTCCCGTGAGCCCATATCAGGCTCAACTGGACCAGCAATGCGGGCTCTTTTTGTTTGTTCCAAGGTATAGCCGGACGATAATTTAGCCGTTGGCATTGTGGCTCTATGATGGTCCGGCTTGGGAGCCGTTTGCCCACCACCAGAACGATTATCCGACAAACCCTTTATTTGCAGAGATTCGGCCGCCTTCAGCAAAGCTGCCAATTGATCCTGCGAGATGTTCACTTCGCCACGATACATATAATCCATCATGGCTCTCAGCTCTTGATATTTCACATCTTTCAAGATGAATATCGGATGTTTATCATATTGCTGTTGCAAGAGGGTCTGCAAAAGGGGGAAAACAAAAAACGTAACGGATCAGTTTGTTTGTTTTTCATGTTTAACTTGTTAACTTACCGCAAAATAAGGGCTACACGCTGACAATACAACTTTGTGCGCTTTCAGAAATTTACCCTCAGCCGCCAATGTACAGTCGACAAGTGTTTCGTTCTCCAAGAGGGTGTCGAACACGCTGATCAGTGTGCTCTGATGGTTATTCCATCGCAAGCAGAATTGCTGATCGTCATCCATGTTGACGATCTCAGTTTGAAGCTGTCGTTATCCCGTTAAAGCGTATTTTGACAATCTGGGGGGAAAAACAGCGATGACGTCAACAACAACTGAACGTTGTTGCTGCAAAAGGCCCTTCTGCTACGTTGCTCAAAAAACGTATGCCTAGTGTGTTTGTTGCAGTGTTACTTTTTATTATTGTTGTGTTTAAATTATTATGTAGTTGATTTTTTCTTTTTATAGGTATTTTATAAAAATGTTTTGTTTTTTATATATTTTTTTTTTAATTATTGGTCACTACTTTTTAGTCCTGAGTGTATTACGTCAATTAAAATAAATTAAACAAAATGAAATATTTTTCTTGTTTTTCTTATGTTGGCTTGCAACAGAGATTTAGAAAGAGAGAGAAAGGAATTGTGTTTATGTTCCCTTTTTTTGTGTTTTTCTATCTGTATTTTTTTTTTTTTTCTTTTCTTCTTTTAGTTTTACTTTTTCTTGTATTTTTTCCTGTTATTTTTTTTTTTTTTGTTTTGAAGAGGAGGGTTAAGGTGGTTTTTTTAATTTTATTTATACGATTTTTCTTTTCTTTTTTTTTTTTTCTTTATAATTTGGTATGTTGTGTTTGTTTTGTTTTTGCTTTCAATATGCTTTTTTTACACTTGTATGGTTTCATTTAGGAATAAATAGTTTGGTATCTGTTGTTGCTTTCTTGCTTGCTTTAGCTGTTGTTGTCATCAAATAAAAGCTGCAATGGGAAGAAAAGAGAAAAACATTTGAATAAATAAATATGTATGTACGTTGTGTGTATGCAAATGAATGCAAATTAAAACACATGGCCTAACTGAACAAGTTTTTTTCTTTCACACAAGATAAGAAAAATAGTGTATCACCCATATTCATAAAAACTATTGAGGGTTTATTACACGTTTATTTGACAAATATTCCTGAGAAATACGTCAAATAAGAGATTAACAAACTTAAAATAATTATTATGAATATGGCCTTATGTATGTACAATACATATGTACATATATTTTTACAAAAAAAAAAACACCAGATTTTTATGTTATAATTTGTGTGGAGTTGCCAGAGCGCTGACGCTTTATATGATGCAGAGTTTTGTAATGACAGCCGATTGATGTTTCATATGGGTGTGTTTGTATTACTTTGCTTTCTGCAATGACGATTTATTTCGATGGAAAATATGTAGATATAAAAAATGTGACAACTTTAAAGCGAATGTAGAATTATTTACGTTGCTTCGCTTTCTGCAATGGCGATTTATTTCGATGAAAAACATGTAGAGGTACCCACACGGAAGAAATGTGACAACTTTCAACGCATTTACAATTATTTAGGCTTCTGTTGTTGCGGCAAATGGAGGACGGCGACAATTTACAAGTATTTCAATGGGCTCGAATTGAGGAAGAATTTGTTATACTTTTTCAAAGTACATTTGTATATACATACATACATACATACCTAGTTGATGCTTAAATAAATTACCCTGATATTGCTCGATATGAAGGTCTTCTCATTTTCAATTATTTATGTTTTGTTATAGGCATAATATTTGATAAATGTATGTACATATGTATGTATGTATATATTTTCTTGTTTAAAAAAGGAGCTCAAAATAAATTACCCATAATAACATTTTTTTTTCTTTGGAAAAAAAAATATGTTTGCATTGTACCTATTTGGCATGATGAAAAAAAAAAACAAGAACAGAAAATAATAGTGTAATGTCTTCAAAGCAGCTAATTATTCCCCAGTCAGTCATTTTTTACTTTTTACTACCTATTATCTATTTAGTTTTTTATTTATTGAAATGGTCATTAACAGTAATCATTCGAATAAGTAACATATCTAAAAAAAAAAATATGAACTTAATTATTTGCTTTAAGAGCCAATTGAATGAACCTTTTAATTTTTGGACCTGAATTAAAAAAAAAAAGAAATATAATTCAGAAGAAAACTTTGACTACTATTTTACTACCGCATAATAGTTGATTAGTTTTAATATTGGATTTATTATTCAAACCTCAAAAAGTCACGTTAGTAAATATTTATAAAATACCTAGGTACCTATTATGTATCTTATATATATACCTATATGTATCTTATTTAAGTGGCCTCAAACTTGGAAGATAAACTCAAAATAATTTTAAAAATATGTATTATGAAAAATCAGCAGCAAAAAAGTTTATTATGAAGATCAAATAGCTAGTAAACTTCTCGCCAAAGTAAGAAAGAGCCATATGGCAACTCCATAGTGTATCATAACGGTATAGGTACATACATACATATCTTCCAAGCAAAATTTTTCTTTTCAAAGGTAATAAAAACATCCTTGATGGTTTGGAAATTAATTTATGGAATATGGCGTTTCGTGGTACACACACACACACACACATACATACATATTCGTATGTGTGTACATCTTCCGAGAGAAGCAGCCCTGCCAGCAAATTGGTAGTCGACTACTAAAATAATTAACTTCACGTTAACTTTTATGGACTAGCTTCAAATTAGCTACAATACAATCGAAACGTAGTGCAGAGTTCACTCAAAATTCAAATACTAACATACACACATACACGGTAAATAACTCTTGAATTAAATTGCCTATTGTCGCATTCGTTTTAAATGTAGCGATGGCTGAATGGGTTAAGGTGGCTGCTCACCAGTCTTGAGGCTTAGTGGTTCGAATCCCACCAGAGGCTAACAAAAAAAAAAAAAAAGTGTGATGAAATTTAATTTAATAAAATATAATAACTATTACCACCGAAAAATTTAAAATCAGCCTTGATTTGTACATTTTTTTCTGTATGTACTGACTTTGAAGTAGTTAACTTGAAGTTAGTTGAAAAGTAATGCAGCGTCGGACAATTGACTACCTCCTAGGACATCGTAATGTTAAAGTAGTCAGTCATCTCCATTGAAAATAATCTAAGTGTCAACCACCACCAGTTGTAAAAAAGTTAGCTTGTAATTCATTATTAGTTAACTGAGTTGCCGGCAGGGAGGTTATAAAGAAATATTTTAGAATGGAACTGTCCGAAATATTTCACAAATCATAAATAAAACGAAATCTACGGTATTATTTAGTGTTCTAAAGCATTTACATCCGATGAAAAATAAATATGTATGCAAGATAAGCAAACAAAAGATTTTTACGATTGCTAGCTAATACGCCAAATCAAAATGAAACGGCTCTCGAGCGCCCCCTACTGGCTATTTAGGCTGTAAGACTCTTATGCCGTTTTCGTTTCTACAGCAAATGCAACATTTTTAATTTTGTATGGCAGCTAAAAGTCTGTAGAGCTTTGTTTTATAAAAATCTTTTTATTATTTATGGTTATGACGATATTTTCTTTCAAACTTAATTTCATTAATATCTTCAAAAACAAAAAATTGCAAAGTGAATGCGAAAACCGCTTTAAAGAAAACATGCAATAATACAGAAGCTATTAGAAATGTCGTAAACAGTTGGCTAGTGAGGAAAGAGCCATTCCTAATAAATACATAAAAAATTAAGTGAATAGTCTAAAAGACTGATTTCTCCAAATAGAAATTAATTGCCCAAATATGTAGGTATAGTATGTACTGTAGCAATTTTATTCGCCTCGGTTGTACAACTAGTTGCAACGTATAGGGGCCACCGCATATGCCTATGTTTTATCTGTCTTCACAAGTTTTAGACAATTAGTAGAGCTTCACAAATCGGTTTTCTAAAAACTCAAACATCAGATCGAATGAGCCATTAAAAAATATAATGTAAAATTTGAAAAATAGGTAGGTATAAGGAAAATTAAAATAAACAACAAACACATAGCATATGTGCGTGACACCAAATGTAATCGATTACAAATACAAGGATTTGGCCCCAGGTGATCTAAAGAAACGGGTGTCGAATAGACACAAAAATGGTTTGATTGTTTTTTTTTTATTTAGACAACAGAAAAGGAGAAATTAGCAATTCAATCATCATATACATAAGTGATCATGCTTGTTTCACGGGCTGCCGGTCGTGAGACTGATCCACTTGGCTCCTAGAAGATCCCGTTGTGCTAGATCATGATTTAATTGAAGTTTTTTTTTTTTTTTAATAACTACACTTCAATATTAATAAATTGGTTAAATTTTTCTGTTCGAACTTTTTCGTATTACGTTTATTTAGCTCACGTTCTTTCTATATTATTTTTGTGGAAATAATAAAATAATAAATAATAAAAAATAAGGTAATACGAAATAAATTCAATCTTGGTAATTTTTGTAACGTATTCGCAGGTATAAATGAACTTGACGAAATGCCTTTAAAGTTTCCAAATCAGAGTGTGTTTAAAACAGTTATGACTCCAGCTTTAGTTATACAAAGCAGGTATTAAGAACAGATTTTCTTCAAAATCCCTTAAAACCATTTCACAAAATGAAGTTAAGTGTTCTAAATGTTGGCTTTATTAAAAAATGTAAATCATTTTTGTAAAAACAAAAAATTGGTCTGCTTTCTTTTTTCTGCAAAAAAAAAAAAAAAAAGTTAAAAAAAAACTCTATGGCAACACTGATCACAACACGGAGAACACCAACATAAATGCAACGATTATGACACATACATACATATGTACATGTCCATCGGCGAAATAGATTGATCGCATGGAAATATATACATATGTATGTATATTAGCATAAAAATAAATAAGATTAAACGCTATCTTATCAAAACAAAAAGTATATTTTTATCGGGACTTAACTTGTTTTTGTCATGTAAAATAGGAAAAAACTATTTTTTTTTCTAAATATGGGGGTTCTGACGGGGTAGATTTTTCAAACTTGCAAAAGCATACAGAGCGGAGTAGGTATGTATTGAAATTCATAAAAAAAAACATCAAAGCCCTAAAAAGAGACAAATCATCTAATCATGCCACACTTGTCAAAATTTGTTTACATTATCTGGGAACAAGTTTTCAGTTTGCATTTGTATGTATCAGGGCTGCAAATGTTATCACAATTGCACTTTTTAGCACTATTTAGAGTGCCGAAAGTTGGGATACAGTTATGACCTTAATGGTTGCTAAAGAAATTAACTATTTGCATTAACAAGTTTACCTACATGTATTCATTTCTAGTTTACTTATTTTTTATTTTAAATTATTTACTATAGGTATTCATTTATTTTATATTTTCATTTTTTTTTTATTTTCAATATTTTTTTTATTTTCATTTATCTATTTTTTATTTACATTTATCTATTTTTTATTTTCATTTATCTGTTTTTTATTTTCATCCATTTATTTTTTTATTTTTCTTTATTTACTTTTTAATTTCACTTATTATTAATTTTTTATTGATTTTTATTTTTAGTTACATGGGTGTTTATTATATATTTTTTATTATTTACCTATTAATAATGTATATTTTACTAATTTATTATTTAGTTTTTTAATTTATTTATTTTTTGCTTATTTTTTATTTTATTACTTTTGTTATTTAATGTTTATATATTTATTTCATTATTTATTTTTTTATTACTAATTTTTTTATTTTTTGTTTTTTATTTTTTCTTTATTTCATTTATTATTTTTTATATTTTTCTTTATTTTTTATCATTTATTTTTTATTATATATTTTTATTATTTATTTTTATTATTTATTTTTTATTATATATTTTTATTATTTATTTTTTATTATATATTTTTATTATTTATTTTTTATTATTTATTTTTTTATTATTTATTTCTATATTATTTATTTCTTTATTATTTATTTTCTTATTATTTATTTTCTTATTATTTACATTTTTTTTATTATTTATTTTTTATTACTTATTTTTTTATTATTTGTTTTTTTAATAGGTATTTATTTTTTATTATTTATTCTTAGTTTTCAATATTTATTTTTTATTCGTTCTTATTTTTTAATACTTATCTTTTATTATTTATTTAATATACATATATTCTTTTTTTTAATATTTAATCTTATTTTTGTCATTATTATTTTTTTAATATTTATACTTATTTTTTTCATTATTATTTTTTCAATATTTATTCATAGCTCTTCATTATTATTTTTCTAATATTTATCCTTATTTTTTCATTATTATTTGTTTAATATTTATTCTCATTTTTTTAATATTTAAGGATAAGAATTTAATAAGAATATTTTTTCATTATTATTTTCTTAATATTTATTCTTTTTTTTTTTTTTTTTGAATAATATTTTTATTATTTATTTTATTTTTTTTATTATTATTTTATATTTTATTTATTATTTTATTTTTTTATTTATTTTATTTTTTTTTCATTTATTTTAATTTTTTAATTATTATTTTATTTTTTAAATTATTATTGTAGCTTTTTAATTATTATTGTAGCTTTTTAATTATTATTTTATTTTTTTGATTTCTTAGTTATTGTAGGTATTTATGGTATAAATAGACCGTAATAGCCACAGTTCGTTTTTATGCCGCCAAATAAAAGAAAAGAAACCGCCAATTCTCCTCCCGCGAATAATTAATAAGTAAACAATAAACAAGTTATAGTTAGAACAACATATTCAACTAACTGGCTCTTCTAGCAAAAAATAATTAAGATGGTTTTTAATTTAATTATTTCATTTCGTTTTATTTTTATCTAATTTTTACGATTTCTACTCCTCGATTTTCACGGTTTTGGGAATATTAGAATAGGTATAACAATAATAAAGTTTCGAAAATTCTTTGTTTTTTTTGAGTCTAGTGAGTAGCATGAACAAAATGTCGGCGACGGAAAACAATTAATAGCCTATTTTCAGACCTAAAATAATTACTATTTTTTATTTATTCTTATTTTTTTATTTAAATATTTTTTGTTATTTACTTTAGGTATTTTTTTATACCTATTCTTTCTATTTGCTACTACATATTTACATATTTATTAGTTCTTTGGTTTTAGTTGATTATTTAGAATAGAATCTATTATTCAGTTTTAATATTCGTATAATTTATCTTAAAAAAAAAAAAAAACAGTATCCCTGTATTGATTGTCAGACAAATTTAACTAAAAAATGTTTGTCCAATATACATCCGTATCTACCTAATACTAATAAATTTAAGTTGTCTTCTTTTAACTTTTATTTAAAATATGAAACTCATCATTATTAATTTTATTTAAAAATAAAAGTATAAAATTGGAATTTTAAGTGCGACAGTTCGGTTGATAAAAAAAAAACAATTGAAAAAAAAAAAGAAAAATGAAAACTCCTTTCAATTTGTAGGTAAATAGGCTAATATCAACTTGGCTGTTTTTATTTTCAATAATTTGGCATCACGGAAATTGCTGTAAAATCAATGAATGGCTGAGACATAAACAAAAACAAAAAGGCTCTTCCACAGAGCAGAAAAATACATATGCATGTGTATAAATAACAGTAAAATCTTGAAATGCAGCGAATATGAAGAGAATAGTTTTTTTTTTTAATCCCAAAAGAGAGCATAAATAGTACATACACATGCACAATGGAATCAGAAATACAGAATATGAAAGAGTAAAGAACACCATTAACAAATTTTTACTGAAAAATTATGAAACCTAATTAAAAAAAAAATCAATAAAAAAAATTTACATTTCTTCGTTTTGTACATATGTATATAGGTTTCTACCTTCTAATACGTTTTATTAAATAACATTTGGGAAATTCTGTTTCAAGAACTTAGAATGGCAAAAACAATTGAACCGCTTCTTTTTTTTTTTTTTTTTTTGGATACAAATCCATTTCATGATTCATGACAATTTTTACTGTTTCATAAAGCCCCTAAAATTGAAATATAAAAAAACCAGAATCTGATATATAATTGGTTGATATTTTTATAAAATTAATCAACTCTTCATTTGTTTTATAACACAGTTTTAACTTTTTTCGCATAATAATTAAATTTAGAATTAAATAAGATTTTTCTATACAAGCAACTTCAAGGTCAAGTTCAAGAACTAACACACAAACAACCATAATGAATTGAAAAAGCTTAATTGCATATGCAAAAATAAATACAAAAAAAAAACAAATAACAACAAACACATTTAAAGAAACTTATAAACTTTATGGATTTCTTAAAATACAACCAGGAATATGTGTGAATAATTAACATACAAATAAAAACCAATAATTAAACAAGTTTTTTTTTATTTTAATGTAGACAAATGTTGAAAAAAGAAGAAAATAAATTTAAGGAAAAATCTAATTATTTCTCAGTTTGCAAAAATAATAAGAGCTTCAAATCAAAGAGAGACAAACATAAATGAATTCTAATGTGTGATTTAATTTTAACTTTTAATTTTTGTGAAGAGCAAAATTTGCAAGAGATAGGATTAAAGAGCTTTAAGAATAAGGGAGAAAAAACTTTAATAAGAAAGAGAAGATTCTCCAAAATTTACATTATTTAAGAGCAGCCGTAACAACATTTTTTAAAAGAGAATAACACTGCCCAGTTAATGATTTTCAATGATATTCATTATGGGGTTCAAATCAACATTTGTATTTTCTTATGATATCGTCGTTGTGTTTGTCGTTCACTTAACTACAAAGCTACATTTTTCCCATTTTATCTATCTCTCTTTCTTTCTCACATTTAACCAGCAGAGCAGGAACGACGCCATTTAAAATATTACAAAGCCACCACTCGACTATTGTAAAAAAAAAGTCCGAACATACTTTTCATTAAAAATTTCTTGAAGAAAAATAAAAAAACGCCACGACTGATTAGTTGTCACATTTATGGGAAGCTAAATTTATTAAAGCAAAGACTCACAGTTTTGTATTGATAGAAAAATCATTAATCCACAATAATTTGTATGTTGTTGGTATCTGTTAATAGCTTTAAGCTGTTTCATTATAAAAATATTTCAAATGTGGGTTTTTCTGCGCTTGTTATAAATAGCACTTTACACGAGCATAATGAAATTGGGTAGTAAAGAAAACGAACAAGCCAGAAAATCAGCAGCAGCAAAGTAATACACACTCATTAGAAACTCACACACTCACAATGAACGAAGAAATTTTCATGTAGAATACATTTTTTCTTCGTAGTTTCAAGTAATAAATATTTTTTAATTTAATAAGCCATTAAAGTAAAATTAATTTCTTGGTTGTTTGTTCAGTTTTCAATAAACCATTTTAGTTTGTATTTTCATTTAATTTTGTTTATATGTAATAATTTTTCTTTTTTTTCGTTTACGTTTTTTATAAGGTTAAAGTTCTTTAAAATTTGCAAAACATTTTCTACTTAATTTGTTTATTTATTTACGTTTTTAATGAAAGCTTTTTAATTTTCTATAATCGAATTTAAAAATTTTCACAATGAGCTCACTTTTTTTTTTCTTATACTTTTTATGTATGCATGTGTATACATAAGCACACTCACATTTCAATTTTCTATTTGTAAAGAAAATGTTTGTTGTTGTTGTATTGTATTAAAAAGTGAAATTTTAATTCTTTCTATTATGAAAAAGAAGCGCAAACACACCAAAAAGCTCCAAGAGCTCAAACGCAACTAAAGCGACAAAACAATGTTTTTCCTTTAGATAGCGACATAATCCACTCAATAAAAACTCCACACGTTAATTACTCTCTCTCACTGATATTTGCCAAAATTCCACTATGTACTCATTTACTCTTTATGTGAAACACAAATGTTAAAGGGAAATGGAAATCTTTGGAAAACACTTCATTCTCCATGTGATAATAGAAACACAAATTTACCGTTTCAACTCCCTCACTTAAAATTGAGCACGAACAACAACAAAACAAAACGACGTTAATGTATGAAAAAGGCTCCAATGTTGTTGGTGTTTGTTTTTGCTTTTATATTGTAAAATTATGAAATTCACCGAAATGTACCGTTCACTTGCAAGCCTTGTGAAAAACTAAGCAAACGGAGCCAACAACATTAAAAATAACTCACTCGTGCTCACATCATCATCATCATAACGAAGTATACACACACACACACACACACACACACTTGTGCTAAGCAATTAATGCTTCATTTACTTATATGTACACCAACAACACAAACACACCGCATTAACTTTTACACACACACCACTACTACATATTTTCATAAACACCGAACAACAAAATCTACACAACACACACACACACACACATCCTACTAAAAGAGAGTAAAAACGAACATAAGCAAAGAAGGGAATGGGCGCCAAAAAAACCACAAATATTCTAAAAAATTCATAAAAACCACAAAAAGAGTGTATGGAAGTGTGGATTTTTGTTTTTGTTTTTACTTTTGTGTATGGTGTGTTAAAAACAGAGACAAAGAGTTATTGTGGAACATTTTATTTTGTTTTTTGTTCATAATTTAAGCCAAAAACTTTCCAAAATAATTTCACAAATATCTTGCAGATACAAAGAATATATTTGCTACATACAAAAGCATTAAGAAAACATATTATTAAGAAAAAATAAATAAATGTGGGTAGGTAGCCACATACATATGTATGTGTGTGTGTATGTATTAAGTGTCTACCTGTGAAGTGTATTTTACCTCTGGCCTTAATTAAGAAATGCCAAAAGCGAAACAGAAACTTCCTCTCTTTTTTCATAAATTTTCATGGCAATATCAGACACAAAAACAGGTAAGTAGGTAGCTTAGTAATGTACTACATATTATAGGTATGTATGTACCTACATACCTACATATATTTATTGCAAGTAAAATTTTAATGGTGCCTCTGTGTGTGTTGTATGTGTGTAGATACTATGTAGGTACCTACCTATAGGAGAAAAATATTTGTTGCAATTTTTATATTGATGCATTTAACAATTTTGAAGATTATTTTTCTAAATAGGGTACCTGCATATAGGCACGTACTACATATTTACATGCATACATGTGTATGTATGTATCCATGTACCTAGATCAACTTTTCTATTTCAAAATGTTGCTTAGTTAGTGTTTCTTTTAATGACATAGTAGGTATGTATGCAGGATTACTAAAGTATGTGCACGATCGACTAATAGCCACCCACTACTGGTGAAAACTATTCCAAATGCGGCCAAAGTCGAAATTTCCTTTGGCTGGATTCAAGACTAGTTAAACTTGGTTCTTTCCAGAGAAAAGCCCACACATTTTGTTAGTGTAAAATTCCCGCAAAATTATTATATATAGGTACTATTAATTTCTACATTATTAAATAAAAAGAAAAGAGTTTTTGGAAAATTTTCAAAACATAATTCAAAGAGAATAGAATAAACTATGCATGTAAGAGATACGTTTAGATAAAATTAAGCAAAAAATAGTAGTCAGTAGCAGTTTTAACAATACAAATCTGAATCCTATGGAAAAAACTTCCGCAGCACCATTTTTTTTTTTTTTTTTTTTGTTGCAAATAAAAAAGGACAACTGAACCTATAGAAACATTAATGCATAAACGTAGTTCCAAATCAAATTACCAAACTAATACAGGAAAATCAAAATATTAAAAACAAATCATTATAATGGCAACGCTGAAAGCTATAAAATTTCTTTGCATGTGTTAGTAATTTAGTTGTTAATTTAGTTAGTTTCCATCAGCTAAAAAAAAAAAGAAAAACAAAATTTTTGACATAAGATAAAACAAGCGAGAAGCAAACAATCACCAAAGCTGTCAAGTTTATCTTGTTTAATGCATCATTGACACTTGCTCTTTTAGAACCAACGCCGAATTAAATTTTCTTAAATTAAAAGAAATTAACTTATAATTATAGATTGTTGAAAACGAATAGGTAGGTATGTAATAAAATTGAATTGGCTATTTGACAAAAATATACATAAAATCAACATGATCAGCAGGCTTATTCTGTAATTCGCCACAGCTTTGTCTTAATCGCTGATAGTCTACCTAATGCCTACATTTTACTTGGCGATTTTTAACTACGAACGCAATTTTGTACGCGGAGCGAGCCGAATTCACGGTCAGGTGAACTTATCAGCACAAGTGTCTATTTTTGAGTTTCTTGGACCTTAGCAGCGATCATTGTCAACGTTTTGTTCTAGTTTTTTTTTTATCCTTAGTGTTTAAAGCACAAATATAACTTTTAAAGTGTTTATAAATATTCAGAATTTGACAACTGAAATCAGTACACTAATTAAGGCAGATTCATTGGCAGCTGGGTGCATCAGAATTCGCCGCACAACACTCTAATACATGCTCTTGTTAGTGTAAAAGGCGCCAACTTCTTTGTAAGCAAAGTGAAAAAGGTTTTGACATGTAAGAGGTATTAGATGCAAGAAGCGGAAAATAATAACCTGTGCTACCAAGTTCACCTTGTGTTGATTCGCCTTGACAGTTGACCTGTTAGGTGCAAGGCGAATCCTTTACAGCTGCCCGCAAACCAATTCGCTTCAACATTTTTCCACTATTTTATCTTCTGAGTATGACAACTCGAGAGAAAATATTGAAGCGAATTGAATTGCGGCCACCTGTAGTTGATTGGCCTTGTGCTAGGTGCATTAGAATTCGCCGCACAGCACAAACAAATCAACATAAGCATTTTGTTAGCGGATTTACATTTACTCACATCTTTGAAATGTGTGTTGAAGATGTTGAAAATTGAAAAAAGCTGTTTACATTACATTTTCAACATCTTTCATCTGTCAAATATTATTTCACGTGTTTGAGCAAACTAAAAAACATTACACACACAAATTAAAAAACATTATTTTATTCTTTTTTACTAAAAATAAAAGTATTGCATTACTAATTTTATATTATGTTTAATTTAATTAAAATTTAATTACATTGTTTGTGCACGCTCATTGTAAAAATTTTTGACACTTGTATATTTTCTAGTGATGATATGAATTTTTATAATTTTTTTAACTTCTTTTTAGTGATGACATTAAAATAATCGAAAGATGTTGAATACGGCGAAATGAGAAATGAACATCTTATAAAGATGTTGAGTTTTTTTCATATAGAATTTGTATAGGAAGATGTTAACATCTTGCCAAAATGATGAAAGATGTAAGATGTGAGTAAGTGTAAAAAGCCTACAAAGGGATTTTTGCTGTCAAAGTTTGAATATTTGCTAACACTTTAAAAGTTTTGTGCTTTAAACACTATGAAAATAAAAAAATTATTATCACAAAATTTTTCTGCTACCAAAGATTTTTAGAATAAATTGGCACCAACTTTTTTGTAAGCAAAGAGAAAAAAAATTTGATATGTTAGAGCTATTTGATGCAAATAGCAAAAAATAATCACCTGTGCTACCAAGTTCAGCTTGTATGAATTCGCTTTGCAGCTGACTTTGACGATAAACCTCTCATTCAATTCGCTTCAACATTTTTCCACGATTTTTATAGGTATTCTCATGATACAACTAACAAGGTAACCTTTTCGCTACAATAAGAACAACTTCAATAAAAATAACATGCATTTTGTTTTTGTACAACTTATGCAAACTTTCAAAAAGACTCCACTTCTGCATTTACAGAAGAGAGATGCACTGAGCTTACGCGGATTAGCTATCTCATTTTGGCTGCCTTTCATCTCGGCAATCTCTTGACAACATAAAGTAGTCAGTTGATTAACGGTTTAGCTGACGAGGCTACCTTGTTAATTGTACCATGGGTATTCTGAGTTGTCAAAGCTGACAGCAAACGACAGCAAAACATATGATAACTTGAGAGAAAATGTTGAGGCGAATTGAATTGCGACCACCTGAAGTTGATCCGCCTTGCTCTTATTCGAACTTTATTTCGAATTTTGTCAAATCGAGTGATTTGTAGAACACTAAATAGCCATTTCGGTTTACAGAACAGACCGGAATTATTCCTTTTTCTATCATTTCCGTTTGATGATAAATTAATACATAGGTATAATCGCAAACAAAGCTAGTATGTAATTGAATAAAATCGATTTTTAAACATTTGTTTCGCATCACAATTCAATAAACACATACATATGTATGTACATATGTATGATTGTATGTAATGAAATCACTTACACATGTTTGTAATAGGTAGTCATCTTCTTATTTATCTTGCTATGAATTTATGAAAATCAAGCCCACTACCCAGCAAAAGGATCTCCACATTAAATCGAAACAAACAAAAAATAGAAACTTTACAAAATAAAAGGGTAGGAAGACGAAAATGTAAAGCAAGAATTGTCTACCCAACAGCCCGCAGGAACAGGCGTCACACACATTTTGTTTGTGTAGGTAGGAAAGCAAGAACTTATGCCATCCATACGATGACGATGCTCAACAACTCCCCAACAAAAACACCAACAACCCTCGCAAATAAAGCAGAACTTTTTTTCGAAAATACATTTTCAGTATTGCTACATATGTACATACAGAAAACTCTGTAAATGCTTTTGAACTCAACTGTACTTTTTGTAAAAACAAAAATTTTCATCATTATGCTTTTGAAATACGTACTAGTACAACGAAAATGCGTCCTATGTTAAAATTATTGTGAAAACTACAACAACAACAGCAAGCAAAAAAGCATCAAGCAAATGAAGTTGCAAAATACAAAAAGAAACACACACACGCAAACATACCTACATAAATCGCTCAGCTACAGATACAATTTCAGCAAGAGAAGAGAAAGAGAGGAAAAACGCACGCAAATAAACGAACAAGAAAAAAAGGATCCCAACAGCAAGTAGCAGCAGCAGCAGCAGCAAATAAAATAAACCCCTGCTCCATGGCGCACACAAGCAACATCATCAACTCAATACATACACACACATGCAAACAAACATATGTACAAACAACGACTAAAATATCGAATTTTATTCAGTAAAAGTGGCAGCCAGCAACCAACAAGAACTCTGTAGCTATTCTGTACATATGTATGTACCTATAAAAATACATACATATGTATGTATATGTTTGTATGTATGTGCAGTCTCAAGTCAAACACTCGCTCACTCACACTTTCAGAAGAGGGAGAAAAACATGCAGCCATATGCTGCGCAAGAACTGCAAAATGATCCTTTTATTATCCCTTCGTGTAGGAAATTTTGAATGAAAAAGTTAAGCAACAACAATAACAAACAGCAAAAAGGCTTTCTTCACACCACCGATACACCGATAAAGAGAGAGAACGATTGCCTGCCTGACTGCGTGTGTGCGTGAGTGTGTGTTGCAGTTAGCTTGTTGGTCGAAATGTCAGTGAGTGAGTGTGTGGCCTGTTCGTAATATCCTGAACTACAACGACAGCCAACTACGATTGCAAAGACGAAAAAGAAAACAAGTATGCCCGATGTTCTGATGTTGTTGCTGTTGTTGTTGTTGTTGCTTTTGTTATTGTTACAGTTGAATTTGGTAAAACAACCCCTGTTCTCAATACAGCTTTTACAGCAACAACAACAGCAATAGAATTGCCGTAATCGTCATCATCTCTGTGCATTCGTTATTCAAGCGTACAACATTGAAAATGTTATTAACAATGACAACAACAGCAACGTTCATAATCACGAGCAAACGGAAAGTTACCAACACATGCATATGTACATCGAAACCTTTCTTCTGTTTTTCATGCCAACCAGTTTCTTCGCTTTGAGCAAAACAACAACACTAACAAATGAATGAGCTTGTTTGGATGTGTGTGTGTGTGTGTGCATAAGTGGCAAGTAAAGCTGTTAAGGATCCCGAACATAAAACTCCAGGAAAAGAGACACATTTGGAAACCCAGCAAATGCATACACATGGATACACATGTACATAAATTTCTACATAAATCCTCCAGAATGTACATACAAATGTACATGTACAGGTACATTTGTATGAGTATAATTTTATACATACATACATATGTATGTATTAATTACCAGTAATAACGGCTCTTTGTGCAGAACTTCCACTGAGCAAAAATATTTCCCAGCCAGGTATGGAAACCCTACCCTGCATTTTCTAAAAGAAAAGTTCACAGCAAGTGTTTTATAACGTTTTTCAACCACGAGTTTATTTGGCAGATTTTAATACAGAATCGTTTGACACATCAAAATATGACGATGTGACTTCAGTGTAAAATTGTATACAAATAGAAATCAAAGAATGATTCACAATTTCGAACCTGGAGCCGAATTACCGCATTCGGGTTGGATCAAACTTGTTAGTGAAAATAATGTAAAGCAACAACCGCACAGCATTTCACAACAAATTCGCCTTGAAATATACCAAAGTTAGTGCGAATAATCATCCTTATTGTGTTTCGTTGTTGCTGTCAATTTGAAAATCGCACTTTTGACAGTCAAAAACATCCCAACTATGATTGAGATTCATTGACATTCTTATAGTAGATTTTGAAGTGTCGTATTTTCTGCAAGTCAGGGCATAATTTCTCAAAAATGACTACTGACTCAGTCACAATAAGGGTGAATGGAAACGTTATTGAAAAAATTACAATTCAGTATTTCTATTGATTTCTTAAAAACAGTTTCTTCTTGAGGGATTCGAATCCACACAACCTTGCCATTGCCAATCGGCCATCAATGACTCAAAGAAATTTAAAAAAATAACGAAAAAATGGCTCACACATGACCATGGGAAAAATAATGAAATCAATAAGGAATACGTTTTTCAAAAATTAATAAGGTGACCTAATGAAATCAATAAGAAACCCTCATTGAATACAATTTACAAGAAAAGCTAATAAAGTCAGTAAGTTTTTCTCTATGGATTTTTTTTTTTTTTTTGGTACGAAAAACAACGGCGACTGACTAAAATAATAACAAGTTTTCTCGCTCATACCGAACGACAATGGCTGCTACCGAAAGCTGGTAGGTACCTAGACTGCAGAGAAAAAAAAAACGCCACAAACTCTGGGTTTATAGTTGTAGTTTTCGGTCAGATCCAACAAGTCTGGTTTATGGGTAAACTTTACTAAGTTTCTGCAAAACAAAAATTGGCATTTTTTAAAAATCTAAATGCATAAATATTACATACCTACTTAAGTACATAAGTATGTATGTAATATAAAGTTAATAACACTCGCTGGCAGGTTTAAACATTTTCATTTTTCCTACGATACTTTTCAATCTTATGATTTCTCCAACACTCACTAGTCTTTTTGCCAGTCAAAAATGTACATATGTATGTATGTATGTATTTATTCGTCAGATGATTTTCTTTATTTTTTACCTTTTCGAGTAAAAATAGAACTTCTTTTGTTCACAACAGACGAATCCATTGAAAAAGAAGAAAAAAAGTTTCGTGGCGTTGCAATTGATTTTGTTGTCATTTGTTTTAATTTTATGTTGAGTACGTGCGTTTAATATCAAGAAAATGAAATACCCCGTTCATAGAATTAAAATGAACTTGGGGGAAAACAAAAACGCCAAACAACACACCAATAGTCGTCAGTCAGACAGACAGTCTGTCAGTCAGTCAGTCAGTCAGCCAATGAGTCGGTGGGTCGGCGAACAAAAATACTATAATAAACTAAATAAGTTGTAGGTAGGCACATACTTACATACATCCATACATACCCATGTACTTATGCATGTTTGCTTGTTTGTATGCATGTAGGTATGTAGTTAAAAATATTTTTTATGTAGATTTGAAAAGTTGTGGTTGTTTCTGTTTTGCTGGTGTTGATATGTCGCTTAAGGTTTTTTGCTTCTTTTTTGTTTTAATGCAGTGCTGTTGTTGTTATTTTCGAAAAGAGAAAATTGAACCGAACTTCATCAATATCTCGCAACCGCATAAAATGGAAAATAAAAAGCAACTCTCTCTCTCTCTCTATCTCTCTCTGTTCGTTCAATTCTTGCCAGTGTTGCCAGTGAAGAACATTCCATTCAGCCGCACTTGCCTATTAAATCAATCGAAATGTTTTCAAATCGATTATAGGTCTGAGTATTATTTCAAAATAAATACACACTATTGATGTTATTCATAATAAATATTTTAGGTTTATTAAACCCTTATTTGACAAATTTTCCATACAAATGTGCCAAATTAGAGCCATATAAGCCTGAAATATTTTTTCGGCCTAATTCATAAACACATTATAAGAGGGTTTATAGCCCAACTTAGAGGCAAAAATCCAAGAGTGTATTCATAAACGACTTATAGCTTATTATGCTGCTTATAACCATCTCATAAATTGAATATTTTTATTGTGGTCTCTACCCATCTATAAGCGTTTAATAAAGTGAAAATTGTTGAAGTGATGATTTTTTTTTATTTTAACACTGTTTATCAAGTTTTTGCCTCTTGAATGTCTCTTCATTGTATCTAACACCAAATTATCATTACACATTAAACTATGAAATTCGAAAATATGTATGTATGTACATAGTTTAAACTCTACTGATGATATGGTGTAAGAATCAATAACATACAGTCGTAAACAAGGCAGATTTAATAGATACAAGCACTAGCAGCATGTAAAAAAAAATACACGAGAGAAAGTTATCTGTCGACTGTCAAATTCTTCTCGCATTTGTTTTGTTAAACTGGTTTGTGAGTGTATGCAAAAAAATAAATTACACAAATTTCATAAAATAAATTTATTTAAACCACTCAAAAATTATTACTTTACTTTTTTATTGAATAAAAACAGCAAAATCACTGGCTTATTTTATTTTTTCTTCAACAATAGCTACTGCACATTTCTTAGAAATCAGAGCACGTTAAACGGCTTGTAAACAAACTTTTGACACTTAACAGATAATAAACAACGAGCAGCTGTTTTAGGGCTTTTACCTGTTTTTATCTGCCTTGGTAGTAAAGACGCATTTAACCTGCAATAAGCATTTAATTTTTTTATCAAACAAATTTTTCTTTGGTTTTCATATAAATTAAAAATATTTTGACGAGTTGTATTGATACAATAAACAAAGAAATACATACACACATATGTGTAGTACTATCTCTCTGCAAATTTGAATTTACATGTACGTATGTATATACATACATATGTATGTATGTATGTATGCATATTTGCAAATAAATATAGTGCTGCACAAACACATGCTGGAGAGTAAGTAGTCGCCTACTTTTGGTACCAGTCGTTAAGCAAATGTGTTTAGAAACAATTCTTTTACGATTCAAAGTCTTGTATATATATTTTTCGCATTAAAAATAGGTAAGACAATAAACTATTTTATATTCGCACAAAATTATGTTATATAAGTAAATAATATTTTGCATTTTTCGAAGCTATTCGAATAATCAGTTTCTTATATACATGCATATCATACATACATATATCCAGCACTAGGCACAAAATGAGAGCCACAATAAATTACAAAAGTAATAAAAGAGTTTAATACCTAGTTATTTCACCCGTACAATGTGTTTATGAATTGAATTTTTTATGTGTTGCTTATAACACTGTTAGTGTATGATAACTATTACCAATTTATAAGCTGAAACAAGAAATTTTTATGAATTACACCGTTTATGAATAAGGATGTTCGTATGTATGTATATTTAGGCATACCCTGTATAACCATACTAGTATAATTAGTAGTAAAGAAAACACTAGTTCGAAAGGTGCTAGAGACTTTATAGAAAAGAACCAGCAGATGGGTATGTCAAGTAAATTCATAATGAACAGTACGAAAACTCTTAATCATTAATATTTATAACTTTAATGTAAATTTATAGCTTGAGTTTGATTTTACTTATTCAGAATTGAGCAAGATTTTTTTGTGATAAAATTGTAGTGATCAAAAAAAGAATTTTTTGTTTGACAAAAAAGCTAAATAAAAACAAACTTAATAAAAAAATATTTTTTATTTAAAAATTATTTTTTTTTTTTGGTCGAAGAAGCCCAACAATGGCAACGTTGATGCTTGCATACAAAAAAAACACACACTTTTAAACGATGTTTGATGATGATAATGATGTTGTTCAACACTGTTTAATCGGATGGAAGTTCAGCTGGTCGGTAGGTCGGTCTTTTGCTCGTTTGGTGTTGTGTATTTTGGGGTTCGTTTATTTCTTAATTTTTTTTATTTGTTCTAACTTGCAGTTGTTGTTGCCAGTGATGAAAATATGTATGTAGGTATATTTTGTTTTTTTTTTGCATGATATTTTCATAAGTCTACGACCCTCTTTTTCATTATGTTCTCTGTGCCTATGGGTTTGGATAAACAAACGACAAGTAAGAAACGGGGCAAAAATATAAAAAAAAGCTACCACTTTAATGAACGAGCAAATGTTGTGACTACAGCTCATGCGCCCTTAAACTTCATAAGCACTCACTCACACATGGATAAATTCTCTCTAGAGCTACGTGAGATACAAATAAATAAATTTGGGTTTAAGGTCCCCCTTACAACAATTTTGTAACGTTCTTCAAGTATTTGCCTACGAGGGTGGACAGCAAAAGTTATCAAAATTTTATGTTTCGAAAGTGGCTTATGCGGGAAGGCCCTTTTTCTTTCATGCAAATCGGTACAGGCTAATTAATGTGCATTACATGTGTACCAGAGATTGAGCTAAAATAAACTGCAGTGAAAAATAGTTTAAGTAAAAATGTGGGCAAGTTTTTTTTTGTGAGCCAAAAGAAGTTTGAAGATGAAGAAGCGTAAAACTACGTGAGCTTTCTTAAAAGCGTAATCACGCATAAAATTTTAATTTTAAATCGCACTACAAATGGAAAATAATACGATAAAAATTTGACATCCCATACGACTCGTCTTTTTTTTTTTTTGTAATATTTCAAAACGGTAATACTTTTGATTAGTTCAGGGTTGCATTTTATATTAAATAGCACATAAAAATAGCTTCACTGAGACGATAGTTTTGCCGCCGATAGCGGGCCGTTGGTGATGGTATTATTCTTCCTTATATAATGGCTCAAAATATCGATCTCAGTAATCGTATACAATTATATTGCGTTCACGCCCTGTCTTCCAAATAAAGGGATTTTCCTTAACGATTACTTTAGCAGTTGAATATTTCCAGTGTTCGGCCTACATAAAACTGCGCATATACCACCTATGAAGTTTTTACTATGGTGTGCAGTATTATTCATTTTATTTGAAGCGTAATAGTGTGAATGCTAAATGTAATTTACTTTAGATTTTTTGACAGTTGCGAGAAATATATTTACCCCCTAATTCATAAAAATTATTACAGGCTTATAAGACTGTTATTTGACATATTTGTATGGAAAATCTGTCAAATAAGAGCTTTATAAACCTGTTATAATTTTTATGCATTAGACGGTTAGACTTTTAGCTCGCAAAGTGCAAAAAAAGTATTAATACTTTGCTTAATAGACTGAACTGCTCTTAAATATTAACAAACGTATGCAGTGTTGTATTCAGTCAAAAAAAAGACAACAATCGAACAATTTCCAAAAAAAAAAATGAGCTACATTTTGTTAAACCTAAAAAATCACACGGGAAATGCTGATGTTGAGCGATTACACAAAACTCTTAGTGAGAAAATAAGGATTTTAACAATTGAAGAAAGATGTATGACCACTGACAAAGACAAACAAATTTTAATAAGATGTAGGTACATACCTACTTTTAGACCTAAAGTAATACATTTCAATTAGTTCATTTTCCTTATATTTTTACGTGATTCACAAATTGTGTAAGATTCATTCAAAGGCTTTTTCAGCCGCCCCCCCTTGATATTCATGTATGAACGAACCGTTTATGTATGTGTGTGTGTGTGTAGATATCTACGGACTTATGTAAATGCGTGTGTATCTTCGTCTGCCAGTTGTTGGCAAGCTCATTTTATCGTCTGTCCTCTCTCTCTGTTCTGCTGTTGTTGGTTTCTTCCGTTCAACTCCTTCACCCCATTTTCATTTAGACAACAACAGCACACTGGCGAATGTGATCCCCCTTTGAGTTTTTGTAAGTAAAACTAAAACATGTGTTTCATCAATGTACAAAAATAAGCTTTTTTATGTTTTCTCGTTGTAAAATCGTTAAACGGACGAAATTCTATTTTGAGTTCGTTAAGTACATACCTACAACCATTTTTTAAGCACTTTATGAAGGTGTTTTCAATTGTTTGCATGTGTGTGTGTGTGTGTGTGTGTGTGTGTGTGTATTGAACAAAGGAAATTCATGTTATGGAAGCGAAATGTGGCAATGAATGATAGAAGATGGATGATTATAAAATACAAACACTCATAGCTACACATGTTTGTATGTATGTATATTCATACAAGTTACACAATATGAAATATACATTTCCATTGGCAACAACAAAAACCAATACCACCTATTTATTCATGCAGTAGTGTGGCAGTTGTACAACATCATCGTTGTCGATTGATTATAATGATGTTGCTTTCGCGTTCTTTATTACCATGTTTTTCCCTCAAAACTTCTCTCCGGTGCCCAAAATAAAAGTTTTTGTTTGGTGAACTCGTGTCATTCGAAAAAAATAAACATTTTCCGAATGCACAGTGGTACGAAAACGTTCAAGTTATTACATATATATAAATTTAATATGATCTATAGCATTATTAAAGGCCATGATTCACTATTCTATACAATCATACGATTCATGCACTGGAAATCGAAAGTATATAATAAAATGGCTTTAAAATGGCTTTGTTTGGCGCCACACTATTTATACTTTTGTCATCAGCTTTGAAAACTCAACTCTGATCGCATGACAAAAAATGCTTTTTGAAAGTTTTCAAAAGCAAAGCGGCCAGGCTTGTCATTAAATCGGTCACACAGCAACACTTCTACTGCCTGTTCCTCAATGTCGAAGTCGTGCCATTCTTCGATTTTTTAAGCGAAACCAAATTGTTTTCGATTCCTCTATGACGTTCTTTTATTCGACCGATGACTCGATTGACGTAAGTGTCGAAAAGACGTAAGTGTTTTCATACAAAATCCGATTACTCTATATCGATCTTGCCGTCAGCACTGCGAACACAAATGTCAAAATCAAGCACTTGCTGTTTTGCTATCGAGTGGCAGTTTTTATAGAAAAAATTTTATTCAAATATGAACTTAATTATTTGTTTGCTTTAAGAGCCAATTGAAATGTATTAATTTAGGTCCAAAAATGAACGTTTTTAAAAAATATTTGCCGTCTTTTTCAGCTGTCTATATATGAACATTTCTGATTCTCATTTTATTCATGGGAATTATGGAATAAGTAGTTAAGTTTCAATTAAATTTTTAAGATTTTTTTTTTAATTCTACTGATGAATTGATTAGCACCAACGAAATATCGTCGGCATATAGACAGCTGAAAAAGACAACAAATATTTTTTAAAAATTTTCATTTTTGGATCTAAATTAATTGAAAACATTTTCACCAGTATTCATAAAAAATAAAACATTGTTGAAACACATTTTACGACAAATTTTTCATATACAATTTTTTTTTAAAATGTGCTTGAGCAACGCTTTATTTTTTATGAATGCCGGTATTTATATTTCTTTGTTAAAAAACAGGGAAATAAAACTGAAAACCTCACATAGTTTTCATTTTTATGTAGTAAATATATTAAACAATTATCATACGTATGCATGTAGTTCTCCTTAACAGTTCACTTGTTCGCTAGATTGAAGAAATCCGGAGTTTGCCAGTGTTCAGTGCGTCAAAGTACTTCATAAATGTCTGTGCAAAAAAATACTATTAAATTTTAAAACCGATCTGGTATGTCTGTGAAATAAATATTTCATGCGAACGCAAGCTGTCGACTGGAAGAAGAATCCAAATTGATTCGAAATCGAGTGACTACATTTCGAGCGCTTACATTTTCTTGCGACATTGAGGAACAGGCAGTTAAGCCACACTATCACAGTTTCTGAGCACACATGTCGTTTTTAACAGATCGACCGTTTGAGTGGGATGGAGAATCACGCATTTACTGCCTGCTCCTCTAAATGCCATCGAATTTTTCTTTCGCACATTTGCTTTGCAGCCACAACAAAAACAATCAAAAAATTTTTGTTGAAGAAAACTTCG
The DNA here is from genome assembly GCA_963662145.1 of Sturmia bella. NCBI lineage: Eukaryota > Metazoa > Arthropoda > Insecta > Diptera > Tachinidae > Sturmia > Sturmia bella. The sequence goes on along the minus strand of OY759172.1, from coordinate 14,571,077 downwards.
TTCGCATTGGTTATCGAGAAACGTTTTACTGGTACGTTCGTTCCTCTGATGGTTAGAGAAGTTTTTCACTGGTACTTAATAAAAAGGTATTTTTTCGAAAATAACTTTTCTAAAACGTTACTTTTTCTAAAAAAATCAAATTCCAAAAAAAAAAGGAAATATGTAACAGAAACTTACATTTTGGAAAAAGATTTTCTAACTGCACTTTATTATTCAAAAGTTATTTTATCTATAAAGCCATTTTTTTCTAAGTACTTTTCATAAAAATTAATATTTTATATATTATAGTTACATTTTATAAGAGTACATTTTTATTATTTACAAAAAATTTTTTCAAATCAAATCTTTGCATAAAATTTTCAAACCAATTTTGCAATCAAATTTGGCTTTTGGATCAGCAGAGCGATTTCAAACAGGTTCCAACAGATTTTTATCCACTGTGTTGTTTGTTATGGCCATTAGGGGCCGCCTAATTTTCTAGATCTCAACATTCGTTGGCTTAAAATTTCGTAAAAATTTATTTTTAAATACAATTCCAAATGCCGGTATAGAATTTTAAATTCTTTATCCCAAGGTGCCCGCAGAGGAGTCAAATGTATGACCTCGCTCTAATAATTGTTTTGAGCCCAGCGATCCAGTATTATGTCTGCTTAGGGTGACTTCCACATACAAAAACGAGAAATTGAAATTCGCATGCCATGAAAATTATTTTTTTGATATGTTGTAGGGGAATTTTTCTTTTTCTCAAGCCAAAAGCTATCGAAAATTCGAGGCCACATTTTATAGTACATTTGTATTTTGTTTTTCTACTCAGGTGACGAATTACGGCATTCGTGCCAGAATAAAATTCGATAGTGAATATAATGCAAGGCGAATCAAGTACAGGTGGTCGCAATTCAATTCGCTTCAACATTTTCTCTCGAGACGTCATACATTTTGTTGTCGTTTGCTATCAGCTTTGACAACTCAGAAGATAAAATCGTGGAAAAATGTTGAAGCGAATTGGTATGCGGGCACCTGTAATGCATTCGCCTTGATATAATGTAAGGCAAAAACAAAGTAAGTAACAAACACAAAGAATTCCAAGGCGAATCAAGTACAGGTGGTTGCAATTCAATTCGCTTCAACATTTGCTCTCGAGCTGTCATTTGCTATTTGTTGTCGTTTGCCATCAGCTTTGACAACTCAGAAGATAAAATCTTGGAAAAATGTTCAAGCGAATCGGGTGCCAGGCACCTGTAATGGATTCGTCTTCGTGAATTCGTTCTCCTCCTGTTGAACACAAAATATGTACAACAATAAAAAGTGATAAAAAAAAACTTACGATTCCCTTGGAGTTCATAATAGAATATTGCACGAATTCGTGACGAGGAATTTCGCATGCGGGTAATATTCACTTGGGATTTATAATAAGGCTGCTAATATTTCGGACCACCAAGATACAACGTCATACCAGGGCCAAAAGAAATCAACCTATGGGAAGTTGCTCTGGCAACTTCTGGCAAATGGTGGCCAATGTCAAATCGGTTTTTACCATTATAAACTAGACAGCTGTGTGTAAACAAGTGAATAAGTCATGAAGCAATACACACCCCTAGAATGTGGAACGTGTGTATGACGAAATCACAAATCATAATGAGCCATAAGGCTCATTTCCACCTCAGCGGGTACGTGAACAAGCAAAACTATCAATTCTGGGGTGTCGAAAATCCACGACTAGTGATGCACAACGAGATATTACACCCGCACAAAGTGACTGCCAGGTGAGCTGTTCACGCTGGAGGAGTCATCTGGCCATGTTTTTTTCGAGGATGCCACTGGTCGAACGACATTGCGCCATAGGGCCATATTAACTCAGTTTTTTCGGCCGCAATTTAAAGAATCAATAGTTTAATAGTTGATTCGTGACGAAGCGAGCAGCAGGGCGGGTTCGACATAAGTCTAGTTTGTAATACCCTTTATAAACTTTTTAAGTAGCTAATATTTTATTTGTTCTATTTTTTTTTAAATTATTTTGCCAACTTGCCTCAATAATGGCTTTCTGGCGCTGAGGCTAAATTTAAATACATATGTATGTAAAAATGAATTTTGTTCAAATAAAATACGCAGCTAGATTCATAGCATACAGCTTATGTAGCTGAAAACTTGAAAAAAAAGTCTGAAGGACATGTGATTCCAAGAGGAACGGCACAGAGTGTGCAAGCCATAAGCGATATTCTGAAAGCCGGATGGGAAATCGGATGACTTCTTTTGGCCCACCTGTTACAACAACCCCACAAACTTTACCATCTCAATGAGATGATCTCTTGCTAAATCACCACCTCTTAGTGTTCGCTTCGCCCTAATGCATATAAATATGTGTGTGTGTGTGTGTGTGTATGTATGTATGTATGTTTCTACAAGTTTATTTGTATTTTTTATGTTTGGATTTTATCACTGCATTGCATTTGGAATTTGTTGTTGATTGGTACACTCTCTTCTATACTTGGCAAGTACACAACAATGGCTTTATGTTTTCATGTGTTGTTGTTGTTGCTGTTGTTGTACTTAAAACAATTCTTGTTATTGTAGTTCAATTCCACTTTCTACTTTTTTGGAATGGGTTTGAGTGACTGTGTGTGTGTGTGTTTCACAACGTGAATGCTTACATACACACACACACACACATACTCATTCATACTCATATATTGTGCTACAGAGCGAGTGTGGGTTCTTCCTGTGTGCCAACGTCGACAATTTTTGCTTTTAATGCCGAGTATATTTTTATCGATCTTGTGTTTATGTTCAATGTGTTGTTGTTCTTGTTGTTGTTTTTGGTGCAGTTGCAGTTGTTCTCAAAAAAAAAAAGCATTTAAAAGAAACCCTCCTCTATGTTCCGTTTTTTCCTAAACTTTTTTTTTTCGAAATTACTGTTGCTGTAGTTGTTGTTGTTGTTGGTATTTGGAAAAGTATAATATGTAAAGAGAAAAACAAAGACACAAATTGTCAAAGTACATAAAAAAAAAATGAAAAATAATGGACGACGATGAAAAAAAGGGAGCAAGGTTTTTAACATAAAACGATGTTGTTTCTGCTGTTGTTGTTGCTGTTGTTATTGCTGTAGTTCTTTATTCTTCACTGGGTTTTAGTGGCAGTCTGATGAGGGGTTTCTTTTTTGTCCCTTTTTCAATTGTAGGCTCTGCAGTTTGTGTTGTTGTTGCTGCTGCTTGAGTACAAAATGTTGGAAATATCGACAGCTGTACGCTGTTCAGGACAATGGCAGGAAATTTTATGAAAAACTTTTTATTTTTACTTACATATGTATGTATGTATGTATGCACATATGTATGTACATACATACAAGCACATTTTTAATAATGGGGGGATATTGTTATAGAGTTCATGCCGGCAAAATTGAGCATATGCTCAATATAATAATCTATAGAAATAAGTTCTACTCCAGTGTATGATGAATTATTCATGTCAGTACATTTTGTGCGTATGCACTTACATACATGTGTACCTACAAACATACATACATATGTATGCACATATGTATGTATATGTAAGATAAAGGACTTTGATATATTTTTTCAATTTTATTTCCTGTAGGTACAATGTATTCTTTACTTCCTGCATTGCATTGAACTTTAAAACGAACCCTGCAAGAATACTACCAGCTAAATGACCGTTCAATTACCTGGTAGTGCTGACTGCCATATCGGTTAGGGCTTCTAGTTAGTTTCTTAAGAGCAAAATGAAAAACCTAACCTTGAAACTCTTGTGTACATGTGATTTTAAATCTCTGCTTATCTAATTAATTTCGGAAGACTACTCTGCTTAGTTTTATAGGTCAATGATTAGCAATATATTGGTTAGCTCTAACTATTCAGTAATAACGTAACGTAATGCAATGGACTCTGAAATTTCTTCACTGACAATTGGCTCATTTTCTAATAGTGTTTTTTTTTTCATTAATTCCACTTTTTATATTTTTTTTTTACATTTAATTCATTTATCTATTTTTCTTTTGGTAATAAATTATCAATGTTTCTTTTGTTTTAATTAAAAATATTTGAATATTCAAAAATTAATTTTATTATTTATTCGCTATAAGAGCCAATTGAAATTTATTATTTTAGATCTAAAAATAGACCTTAATGTTTTCTGTCTTTTTCAGCTGTCTACATGCCGCCGTCATCTACTGATGAGTTGATGAGCGTCAACGAAATGTCGGCGGCATATAGACGGTGGCTGAAAAAGACAGAAAACATTAAGGTCTATTTTTAGACCTAAAATAATAAATTTCAATTGGCATATAGACGGCTGAAAAAGACAGAAAACATTAAGGTATACTTTAAGACCTAAAATATTAAAAATGTTTGCTCACAAAAATTCAGATGAAAGCCGCGATATTTTGAAAAATATTTGCAAGAATTTTTATGCATATACCAAGGCGAATGAAGTACAGGTGGTCGCAATTCAATTCGCTTCAACATTTTCACGCGAGACGTCATAAGTTTTGTTGTCGTTCGCTATCAGCTTTGACAAGTCAGAAGATAAAATCGTGGAAAAATGTTAAAGCGAATTGGATTGCGGGCACCTGTAATAGATTCGCCTTGGCATATACATTAGATGTTTCACTCTAACATACATACATATTAGAGTGAAACAACTAGTGCAATACTTGCCTGAACTGCCGTTTTTTTTTCTGAAAACCCCCAAAATTTCCAAAAAAAAAAAAAAAATTTGATAATAACTAATCAAATAACTACAATTTATGAATATATAATCAATATTCTTTAATAAAACTTAAATAAATATATACGAAAATTACTGCACGAAAGTGTGAAATATGAATTATAAAATAATCCTTCAAATTTTACCAAAAAAAAAAAAAAATGAAACAATGACAGTATGTTCTGTTATGTTACACAGGTCCAATTGGGTGCTAGAAAGGTGCCGTTGTGCTACCCGAATAGGCTGTAGGGAAGAGCTATTTCCACATAACTTCCACCGGTTGCGAACCTGATCCAGCCCGTATTCCGACACTTCCGTCTGCCCAAGTTGTTTGCTCCCTTGTCAGAGAGAGAGAGAGAGAGAGAGAGAGAGCGAGAGCAGAGCATCGACAGAGAAATTGTTTGCCACTCTGCTCCTCTTCGTCATCTCTGCAGCCTCTGCAGAAGTCATTATATGGCAAATTTAGTCTTCTCGCATGTACTACCATGTGACAGTGTCCCGTTAGAACTGCCACTGGGGTGTGTAGCCTTTGTCTCGCAAAGTTCAAACCAAAGCCATAGTTCTCTTATACTCATAGCTGAGCCAGGTGAGCCCTGATTTTAGACAGGTGATCTCGTTCGACCACCTTTCCTGCGAAGCTCTTAACAGCTGTCGTTGTATCAGCTGTTTTTTTTTAACAAACACAAAGCTGCGAAGCTTTTTGGCTTGTCTGCAGAAACACCCAAAGCCTTCGGCAGGAATCGAACCTGCGACCTCGGGGACTCTTAGTAGGACTCTCTACCAATTCATCCATCGAGGCGCTCCTACATTATATGTAGTTTACAACTATTGAGGAGAACACCAACGAATTCGTTTATATTCTCCTGCTGTAGGCGGATACCAGATCTCGCCAATTCATTGGCCATTTCATTTCCGGACACACTATTCTGTTCAGGTACCCCGAGAAGCTTCAGGTCTGAATGTCTCGCTATCTCATTTGGAGATAGCGTGAACCACCCTAGATGATGTATAAATACCCGCAAGCGCTTTCATGGCGGCCTTGCTGTCCAAACAGATTGGGATATGCTCCCCGTACCTCATCCAGTTTACCGCCCTTCCTATCACCCCAACTTCAGCCCGAATGACGCTACACTCATCTCGTAGCTTAAAACTGATCCTCCGTTGAAGTCCTTCCGTACAAATCGACCCAGGTAAATGTACATACTTTACATGTGTAGCACAAATTTAGCTAAAATATTCTGCATAGAAAAATAATTCAAGGAAAAATGTGCGAAAGTTGTTTTGTAAACCCCAGAATTATTAGTGTTTTAACTTTCTCGTGAAATTTCGTGAAGCTTCGTGCACTGCCTTAAAATGGTAAACCCACAGTATCAAGCACGAATTTTTGATTTTAAATGACGCACACGCACGACATGTTCACGACAATCGCTCATCTCTAGTGTCGACGATGACGACAACTGGAATATGGGGGATTGTTTTATTTTTTTGTTACGCTAAAAATTGTCATAAAAATTTATTTTGAACAAAAACTCTAAAATTTTCCACTACTAGAAATTCTCTCTTCTAGAGAAGAATTCGCCATAAATTTAAATGGATTTTATGGGAAAACATGAAACGGCATCTTTTTGTTAAGTAGCGCCTTTTGAACGCTTATTAATAAATTTTTAAATGTGTTCTTTAGAATTCATCTTCTTTTTTTTTCTAAGTAAACGAAAAGTTTTATAAGGGCCACAAAATTTACTTGTAAAAAGTGATTTCTTTTTTTAAAAGAAATTTTTTTTCTGAGTTCTAAATTTAGTGGTAACTCCTGCTGACTAGAGTTTTCCCAGATAAGACATGTTTAGCCTTGAAAGCCAGCAAATACTAATGTAATATACATTTTTGTTGTTGCTAAAATACATGTGTACACACACACACACACACACACTCACGCACATTTTGTGTTTGGCGCAAAAACATGCTGGGGATTGAGTTCTCAATTGTCTTCGGATACAAAAACGATGCTAAAGGACGAATTTACACAGTTTTTCATATGAAAATTTCAGGTAGATCCATCCAGCAATTATCTTTTAACTATGCAAAAACAAGATAAGCCATAAATAAATAAAACTGCAACGGCGCGTATACAACCTCCACCCAAACGCTGGCACACAAAAGGAACACGTGTAGACACAAACAAGCATATTTAAAGCGTAAAGCAGGCATATTTTTAAGATTTTAAGGGAAATGTTATCTCTTAAATCTTTTTCTTTGCTTGGCAAACAGATTTTACTAAGCAAACTTATCCTTAAAACAGGATTACAGCTTAAGCAACCCTATTTTCTTGATAAACTAAGAGCATAAAATAAAATTAGGAAAAAAAAAACAAAAGGAAAAGCAAAAGGAAAACGAAAAGTAATTGTTCCAAAAACTTGGCTACATTTTGTGATCAAGCATGAGATCAATGTGAAAGGTTGGGGGTAGTTAATTGTATGCCGCATGTGTGCGATACGGTGCGGGGTTTTTTTTTGCAACCCCTATAAAGGGGGTTTGAAAATATCAAGCCCGAAAGAAACACGCGCCATATTAATAAGTTTGCTGCTTTGTGTAATAAAGCGAGCAGGAATGCTTGTACGTTTGCATCGATTATTTTCATTTCAATTTCAATTTCAATCATCATCCCAGTACAGCCTCTGAAGGCAAATAAGAGTTTTTGTTGCTGTCAAACTAAAACTTCCACTGCTGCTTGAACAGGAGCAGCAGCAGCAGCAGCAGTAACCGTTGCAATATCCTGTAGGCACAATACCTTCCATTCACTACCAGGTGGTTGGCGAATAATCAAACAAACAAAAAAAAAAAGGGAAGAAAAAAACCCCTAAATAAGAACTTTTTTTTTTTTGAGGATATTGCCATCATGGTTTTGTTATTTGACCATATTTTTATTTCACAACATGGGAGGGCATTATCAAATTATTCGATCAAAAAAGAAAATTTGCATCAGCAAACAACATTTTTGTGAAGAGTTTAAAAGAAAAAAATATTCGTGTTTATTGCGTTTCTCGAAATGTTCGAGAGCTTGGAAGAGACTAAAAGAAATTCTATTACTTTTTCTTTACTGGCTGTTCCTCAATGTGGCAAGAAAATGTAAACGCTCGATTTCGAATCAATTTGGATTCCTCTTCCTGTCAACAGCTTGCGTTCGCATGGGTTTACATCATGAAATATTTGCTTATTATTTCATTGACACACCAGATCGGTTTTAAAATTTAATAGTATTATTTTGCACAGACATTTAAGAAGTACTTTGACGCACTGAACACTGGCAAACTCAGGATTTCTTCAATCTAACCAACACAAGTGAACTGTTAAGGAAAACTACATGCATACGTATGATAATTGTTTAATATATTTACTAAATAAAAATGGAAAATATGTGAGGCTTTTAGTTTTATTTCCCTGTTTTTTAACAACTAAATATAAAATGTTTTCAATTAATTTAGATCCAAAAATGAAAATTTTTAAAAAATATTTGCTGTCTTTTTCAGCTGTCTATATGCCGACGACATTTCGTTGGTGCTAATCAATTCATCAGTAGACTTAAAAAATTCTTAAAAATTTAATTGAAACTTAACTACTTATTCCATAATTCCCAGGAATAAAATGAGAATCAGAAATGTTCATATATAGACAGCCGAAAAAGAGGGCAAATATTTTTTAAAAGGGCTAATTTTTGGACCTAAATTAATACATATCAATTGGTTCTTAAAGCAAATAAATAATTAAGTTGATATTTGAATAAAATTTTTTTCTCTAAAAACTCGATAGCAAAACAACAAGTGCTTGATGAACATGTGTTCGCAGTGCTGACGGCAAGATCGATATAGATTAATCGGATTTTGTATGAAAACACTTACGTCTTTTCGACACTTACGTCAATCGAGTCATCGTTCGAATTAAAGAACATCATAGAGGAACAAAAAACAATTTTCTTTCGCTTAAAAAGCGAACAATCGCACAACTTTGACATTAAGGAATCATTTGCTATTAATCGTTTATGAATATAAAATTTTGCTAAATTTTCAGCTTGCAACGTTACAGTTAGTAAGCAATTGAATAACGTTTTTTTTTATGAATTACACGGTTAATATGTTAAACTAAAATACTTATGAGAAAGTGTACTTACATGTGGAGTTCGAACAAAACCGCATGAATACAGAAATGTGTTTTGGGATAAAGGAATATTGAACATGTATGTATGTAAAGTTTATGTACCTACTTATGTATATATGGATGTATGTACATATGTATGTATGCTCTTAACTAAATATTCCAAAGGAAACCTTCAATGGTCAGGCCTGATCAAATGCTTTTGAAAATATTCAGGCACTCCGACAAACCAGCCAGCATGAACAACATCCCCCATCGTTGTCTGCACAAACGTCTATTTGTTCTAGATATTTACAGACCCTGCTTTGAATTTTGGGTAAATTTGATACTGGATGTACGCACACATACATATGCATGCATTTTTCCTTTCTTTTGAAATTTTTGCGAGTTTTGGACTCTTAACTTATATTTTCAAGGGTAACAGCAGCACAAAAACATCAACATCAACAGCAACAACAACGTTGGCAACATAAAAAAAAACAAACGCAATTTTAACAACAAGACCAGACACACAACATTTTTTCCACATTTCTTTTTTTCACGCACATTTGCATTACACAGGCATACACACACACACACACACACACACACTCATATGTTCTTATGCATGTGTTTGTGTGTGTATAAAACACACCGTCAAGGACTTTTTGTCTGGAAGGTAATCAACCCCTAAATAGGACTTTTTCGTTGTTAGTTTTGTTTTGTATTTTTTTTTTTTTTTTTTGAATTCGTATTATAATCAGGATGTGTCTCAGCACGATTTCTTTGCTGTTGTCAGAAAGGGAACCGTTAGAGGGTGGCATAGAGGGGGTTCATTGTAAATAATTTGCTTAATCGAAAAGTTTTCAATGTTTTCTGTGAGCAGGGGGCAAGAAGCAATTATTTTCGCTGATGAGTTCGTAGAACGTTTTGAGACCGAACAAACATTTTTTCTATACAGGCCTGTTCTGAAAATCACGATACTTAAAATCACGTGATCTCTGAAGGCGATTTGCTTTAGAAAATTGGCTTTATTAAGTTTTTAATGGTCCTCAAAAAGGCAATTTTGTCTTGTTGAAGTGATGCCATTTTTGAGTTCTGAAATCACATGATTTGGAAACAGGTGATTCCCAGAACAGGCCAGATAAAATGGAAATTTCTCTTTTTAACAATAACACGTTGTTGCAGAATCGAAGGAACTTTATATACTTTTAAAAAACGGCTCTTGAGGTCTGTCTGGTAGATTTTAGAAATTCGTTTGCAGCTTCAAAATCGAAAGTTATTAATAAAATACGAAATTTGAAGACTTTCATGTTAAAGAAAAATATTGACTATGCAAACTTTTCACCAGATTTATTTATTTATTTTTTACCACAACTGGGAAGAAGATACGTTGTAAAAAAGAGTAGTGATTTTTTTAAACATTTTTGTAAAAAAAAAAAACAATCAAAAAGCTTAGATCGGTTTTCTGTCTTTAAGTTTCCAGCATGACTTTATGCCGCCAACATTTCATTGGTGACAACCAACTCGCCAGTTGGCTTAAAAACACTTTAGCTGGAGTTACATGACATGATTTTTATGCTCTTTATGCACTCCAAGAAGTAATGCATTAAATTATTACATCGATCTAAGTATGCGCTCAACTTCCTTCAACTTGAATATGGCACAGAGAAGGCGTTTATTTCAATATTCGTCAATCCATTAAATTAGTTATATTTACAGTGTCCTTGCAACATTGTATTGCCATCCGAAATATCCATATTAATGGCACAGTTGAATGAAATGGTATTTAAGCAATTGAAAAAAATTTGTAGCAAATAAGATTTAGTGCCACTGCATAGGAAAAAAAAAGAACTAAAAACTAAAAGAAAAGCACCAAGTTGGCAACGCTGGCTCTGGTGGTCGTTGAATTAACTGATGATGTGTCTCATAAGCTTTGTTTGTTTTGAAGATTTACTGCCTGTTCCTCAATGTCGAAGTGGTGCGATTGTTCGCTTTCCAAGAGAAAGAACATTGTTTTGGGTTCCTCTATGATATTCTTTCATTCAAACGATGACTCCATCGACAAGTCGAAAAGACGTAAGTGTTTTCATGCAAAATCCGATTCCTCTATTTCGATCGTGTTGTCAGCACTGCGAACACAAATGTCAAAATCAATCAATTGCCATTTTGCAATTTATATTTATTTATTAAAAAAAAAAACTGGGAAATAAAACTAGAAACGCCGCATATTTTTCATTTTTCGTTTATTTAGCAAATATATTAAACAATTATCATCTGTATGTATGTATGTAATTTTCCTAAACAGTTCACTTGTTCACTGGATGGAAGAAAATCCTGAGTTTGCCAGAGGAATACCAGTGTGCAGTGCGTCAAAGTACTGCTTAAATGTCTATGCGAAAAAATACTTTTAACTTTTAAAACACCACAAAAACTGATGCCACACTTTCAAAATGTTTGCTTTTATATTTTGTATTTATTTATTAATGTATGAATTTGCTTTGGCTTGCCAGCTACGGCTGACCAGTTTTATGAAGGGTTGTATTCACACAAAAACAATTTAGTAGTTTTTGTCAATGACTTTAATAAAAAACAAATCAACCAAAACTTTAATTTGCCGCTGTGGTATGTCTGTAAGGTAAATGAAAAAAAAAAATTCATGACGTAAGCCCATGCGAACGTAAACTGTCGACATAGAGGAATCCAAATTGATTCGAAATCGAACGACTACATTTCGATCGCTTACATTTTCTTGCGACATTTTTATTATAGGTGTGGCTTTTGTACAACGATCAGGGATGCAAAAGTTGGTACAATCGTACTCAGAACTGTGTATTTAGAAATCAAAAATACATTTACAAGAAAGATATGTATGTATGTATATTGTTTTAGTAAAGGGCATAAAAACAGAACGCAAATGGCGAATTAGCAACTCGCATCAAAATAGTGTAATATAAAAAAGTGGAATGAGTCAAGTTACCAGGTAAACTTGGCAGCACCGGTGATTAGTTTTTGCTTTTTTTTATTGAACACGCCCGCTCTCAGCAAACGCTCATAAACATCTCTAATTTATTAAACTTTGAATAAAACAAATGTTTTATTTGTCCGTTATTTATTTATTTTATTTTTTTTACTTAATCAAACACTCCCTGTTTTCCCCTTTCCACCCACCTTCCCGTATTTTATGCATGTGTAGAAGTCATCCCCTGAGTACTGAGTACAAGATAAAAAAAAAGAAAATAACAGTTATTTATTTTCGAGTTTTGTAAATAGTTTCATGATGATGCCAACAAATTGTTGGCGAAATATCAAAAATAAAACTATTTGCTGAGTTCTTTTTCTTTATAAAAGAAAAACCAATCGATCTAAAGCTACAAAAATTAATTAAATTATTTAAAGTCCCAATGGATACTTTTCTATAACAACTAGTACACTCTGTGATAGTAATTGTATTAGTAACTTTGTGCTAATTAATGATTAATCTCCTGGAGAGCAGGTAGGTGGTGCCTACACCATATTTTTTCTTATTTTTAAATTCGTGAAACAGCCCTTTTACAGATCTAAGTCAGTGATTTTGTATAGAATTTTCAATGGTTTATGATGGAAACATACATACATACAAACATACATACATATGTACATATGTACAAACCTATTATGTAAATTCTGGGAATCAATTTCAATAAGAAGAGTAGACATGTATTTATTTTTTGAAACTAGTTTTGAAAATATAAAAGTTTTGAGCGGGGAAAAAATCGCAACACCAACAATAACATAATCAACATTTTCGACATCAATTTATAAATCAAATAGAATTCTTAATGCCAGCTTAAAATAATAATAAAAACAAAAGCAAGTTTTTTTTCTTTGTGGTTTTTTTACGGGCAGAAAAAAAAGCCACAGCACTCCACCAAGTAGCAACAAAAATCGCAGCAACAATAAAATACATACTGCCAACACCAACCAACCAACCAAACACCACCGCCAGCAACGTCAAAATCTGTGACAGTACCAACAATAACAACAACTTTAAAAAATTTAAATAAATAAATAGCTCCGCCACTACAACAACAGCAAGAAGTAAATGTGAAATGTGATTTTCAGCACAAAATACAAAAAAAAAAAAGAAAAAAACATTGTTAAAACAAGTTTTGATATTTTCTTTTTTTGCTTTTTTGGGAGAAAAAAAACCGAAAATCCAGAATTTGGCATTTTATTTGGGACTGAAAATAAAGCAAGAAATTTATGCCAACTCACTCAATATTAAGTTATTTTTTGCTGAACACGAAAGAAACGATAACAACAGCTCCCCCTCAAAGATCTCTTAGGTACCCACCAAAATAATGTGAGTTTTTTTTCTTTTTGTTTAAATAGAATTTTATTATTGTTGTTGCTGTAATTTAAATTTCTCATCTACTTCGTTCGATATTTGCATATGATTTACAGAAAAACAACTGTAGTGAAAATTCCCGACTTAAAGTCAAACAGCCAAACAACGAACACCTAATCAGCCAGCAAAATAAACTAAACCCGCACCAGCAGTCGCAGCGCAATCTGCTGAACAGATCGCCGTTCTCGTCATCGTCATCATCATGATCATCACAATGCCAGAGCTGATAATGATAATGATGATCATTGAAAACATCATTATGGGGCATGAGTTTTATTTTTAAAAGCTAGAAGAAGATAAAGCGCTAAATACCAATTGGCACAGCAACAGCAACAACAAACACAATAAAATAATTTTATAGAACAAATCAAATATTTAGGAATAATAACGAATGACAGAACAAAAACCACAAACTTTATTTGGCACAAAATTTATTACATATTAATGTTCTCTTCGCCCAAAATTTTCAAAGCAACCCAATTAAATAGCAAACTTCTTTTTTCATATTTCTGATTACACGAAACGTTTTCATACGGCGTTCAAACTGACGCAACTGGCTCTGTTAATTTCCACGTGAACTTGGCAGCACTGGCGACTATTTTTTTGTTTGCTTCTTCTTGCTTTTCGGAGCGGTTCGTTGTCAATTCTTTTTTCTCATTAATCCGACTTTATAATCGAACTTTTTTTACAATTTACAATTGTTAATTACTTCATCATACTTTTAGTTCGATTTCTTTTCTTCAGAATTGAGAGAAAACATTTTTTTTTTTTTTGTGATAAAATTGTAGATTTCAAAATTTTTAAAGAAGACAAGAAAAGTTGAGAGTTAAAAAGGTATTGGCTGGTGAATATACCATGGCTGATTTTACGTCCGCGCCACCACGATCATCAGCACCCAAGTGGTTGCAAGCCCAGATCATGCTGGAAAACTCATTACTCGGGAAACGTTTTCTTCTTGGGGCTGTTTCGTGATAGTTTGGGCAAGTAGCTACGCAATCAGCTGTTACAAAAAAGTTCAACTGAACCAACCAACATAATGACATTTTTAATACCTTTCAATTAACATTTCATATACTCGCAAAAGTACCTGCAAGTGTCTCAAGAAAAACATTTAGTGCCAGGCCCACGATGTCACTCCACATCGTTAGCTTGCATAAAAACACAGTAAACAACAACTCAATTTTAAAGTTTGTTATTGTTTTGCATGTACATTGTATATACACGAGTGAGCGATATCGAGTGATATCGTGGGGCATGCGGTTAATTTTCCCAAAATGTATGTTTCAGTTTTCATTACAACATCAAAATATACCATAGTATGTAATTTGTTGGAATAGAAATGTGGCCTTTAGTGTTCCCCGAACTTTTGTGCAGTTTTGTCTATTATTGAGAGATATTCATGATTTCTCTTATTTTACCTAAATTTTCCCAAAAAGTATGGTATCCAAAAAGATATCTAGAGCTAGAAATGAAAAATAATCACCAGTGCTGCCAAGTTCACCTGGTAATGAGTTACTCCTCCGAATTCAAGCATGTAACAATAAATCAAAATTGTTTGATCAGAAAGAGATCTACTATTTAATTTTTTTTTTTTTTGAAAAATTAAATCAAATACATATGTAGATAGACAAAAGTAGCTACATACATACACATACATATGCAATGATAAATAAACGTACATATGTATGTATGTACATACATACATATGTAAATATGTATACATATACATACATGTGCGTTGCTTTACAACATGAGAAAACAAATTTAATAAGAACAACAACAAATTGGAAAAAAAATTACAATAAAAGTAAAACTTGTAAAACGTGCCCGTTGGGTTTTTTCCTCATTTTCTTTAAATATTTATTAAAATAATTTACAATACATTCTGCTATTTTACACTTTTTAGTTGCTGCATTTTAGTCTTTTTTGTGTTTGTTTTGTTTTTTCCATTTTATTGCTGTAGATGCTTTACTCGTTGTTGTAGTTGGGTTTTGCTGTTAAATTTTTACAACTTCTCATAAAGTTTATGAAATTACGACGTAATTTTTCAATGTACAAGTGATCGTTTACATGTTTGTATGCATGTGTGTACATACATATGTATGTATGTATTTGCAAGTGTACGAATAATATTTCAAATAGCAAGTAATCAACATTTATATAACAAACTTAAAAAAAAAACTCAAATCATCCAATAAACATTTACATGCACATGTTGTATATGGCTGTAATAATTTGTTAAGTGTATGTACACTTAGAAAAACACATTTATTCATAAGCCAGTATGCAAAAAAAAAAGAGTAGGTATAAGTGCGAGAATCAGTAAGTATGTATGTAAGTACATACGTATATGTGTAGTTGTATACACATACATACATGTGGATGTATTTACATAAAATATATTTCGCAGTAGAGTACATACCTACATACTTGTATTTGATGTTTTCTTACGACTGTGTTTGTTAATACCACAAGATTTGATTTGAACTGTTTGCTATGCATACACAGTGGGCCGCTCTATTAATTTAATAGCCAACCACCATATGCATAACAAAATTGCTTAAGAGCTCTTAGCGGAGTTTTCTATACTGATTAATATCGCAAACATTGTGAAAATATTGCCCGTTCCTGCTTCTCTCCAAATATGCCAAAGCCTAAGGCAAGACCAATTAATTACAGGTGTCTGCATCCCAATACGCTTCAACATTTTCCCTGGAGTAGGTACTATGTATGTAGGTGCATCAGAATTCGCCGCACAACACACACACACACACAAACTAACACATGCTTTTATTAGTGTAAAGCAAGGCGAATCCATTACAGGTGCCCGCATACCAATTCGCTTCAGCATTTTTACACGAATTTATCTTCTGAGTTGTCAAAGCCAATAGAAAACGACAACAAAACTTGTGACGTCTCGAGAGAAAATGTTGAAGCGAATTGAATTGCGACTACCTGTACTTGATTCGCCTTGGTGTAAAGTGATTTTTGTTGTCAACACTTTAAAAGTTATATTTGTGCTTTGAACACTATTAAAATAAAATAAACTTATTTTTACAAAACTATTTTACCGCTAAAAACCTTTAGAGTAAAATGGTACCTATGTACTTTTTTGTAAGCAAAGAGAAAAAAAATGACATCTGAAAGCTATTTGACGCAAAATGCAAAAAATGCCACCAAGTTCAGCTTGTATGAATTCGCCTTCTTTATGCTTAATGTGAGCACATTTGCTCATACTGGTTTTATTTCAATAAAATCAATTTTAGTAAAATATTTTATGAAATGCAAGTATAAAAATCACTTTTTACATAAATAATTCAAACAAATGTTGCACAATACATACAACATTTTTCAACCAAAAATTAGTAAAAATAAGGAGTACATTTGTGTAAACTAAAAGAAATTGACAATAATCAATTATAAAAAAAGCAAGAAATAAAAAATAATAAACTGTTTTTTATAAAAAATAATTTGAAACAATTATATTTATTTATTTTCAATATTTCGCCAACAATTTGTTAGCATCTTCAGGAAATAACTATAAAATTCAAAAAACAAAAACAATTTATTGAAAAAATTTTATTAGCAAACTTTCAAAAAACAAATATTTTTCCCGCCTTAAAATGTATTAGCCACATTCATGAACAACATAAATATAAAAAAAAATGTTTCAATTATTTTCCTGAAGATGCTAACAAATTGTTGGCGAAATATTGAAACTAAATACATATAATTGTTTCAAATTATTTTTAGAAATTGAATAATTAATTAAATAATTTCAAGTTCAAATATTATGAAAATAAACCAATAACTAACTGTGCTGCCAAGTTCACCTTGCAATGAATTCACTTCGGTATTCAAGGCGAATCAACTAAAGGTGGTCGCAATTCAATTCGCTTCAACATTTTCTCTCGAGTTGTCATACGTTTGCTGTCCCTTCAAAAAGAAAATAATAATAATAATATTCTTCAACACAATCCACTGTGGCACTCACTTGAAATATGAAAATATTTCAACTTGTTTTTTTTTTTTTTTTTTTGCTACTTCCCCACGTGTGTAGGTGTTCAAATATTGTCAGCAACAGTTTTTTTTCTTTTTTTAATTTTCTTAAACAAATAAGAGTTTAAAACGTTTTTATTGTTGAGTAAAAAAATGTGTATCTCGGGGTTTATAATAACCAACAGTTTTAGTTGTGATTTATTTATGGCTTTGTTTGGAAAGCCTTGAACGGAAAAATTTTTATGAGTGTAAGTTATTCTACTCGTATGTAGTACGATTAAGTAGTACAGTCATTTCTATTATTTTAAAATGCTCTTAAGAATGGGTCAAGGTTTTCTTTATCGTTTCAAATGAAAGATGTTGACAAAATATAAATACATATGTAGTACCTACATATTCAAAAGTTCTAACAATTTAGCAAATCGGAAGAGAAAAATGTACAACAACAATAAAGTATTTTTACACAAAGTACCTACGCAACGTAGGTACCCACTTGTTGTGTAAAATTAGGGCTTGTTTAAAAAAAACTACCTGGAAAAACACCAATTTTGTTATAAAAGGTGGTTTTTATACCCTTCACATAAATGTGTAAGGGTATATATAAGTTTGTGATTCCGTTTGTAACGCATTGAAATATCCATCTAAGACCCCATAAAGTATATATATTCTGGATCAGCATCAATAGCGATTACGATTGAGCGATGTCCGTCTGTCCGTCTGTCCGTCTGTCCGTCTGTAGTCGTTGAAATACCGTTTCTGAGAAAACGGTTTGAGATAGAAACCTCATTCTTTCGCTAAAACGTGTGAAACCCCGGTAGTGGGTCTGCTATTGAAATTCAGTAAGATAGGTCCGCGGATAGCCGAGATATATTCAAAAAACCGGGGTTTGAGGGATATTTTGTGTAATTTTTGTATTCAGATTTTTGAAATAAATTTTTTCCTTAAAAACTAAATCATATCATTTTTAGTGCTCATTAAATCCTAGAAATGAAGGAATTTTTGAAATCGGCCCATATATATCCGAGATATAGCGTCTCCCGGTTTTTAAAGAAATCGGCTTTATTAGCCAAATAAGACAACTTTTGGCACCGAAGATCAATCAAGATGGTATATATAGGCTATTTAGAGGCAAAAGTGGAAAATTTTTCCACATCGGCCCATATACACTCGAGATATAGCGCCTCCCGTTTTCTCAAGAAGTCGGCTCTAAAAGCCAAATAAAACAACTTTTGGTATCAAAAATCGATTAGAATGGAACATATAAGGTGTTTAAAAGCAAAATTGGAAAATTTTTAAAATCGGTCCATATATATCTGAGATATAGCGACTCCTGATTTTTCAAGAAATCCGCTCTTTAAGCCAAATAAAGCAATTTTTGGCACTAAAAATCAATCAGAATGGTACATATAGACTACTTAGAGGCAAACGTGGAAAATTTTGGACATCGGCCCATATACACTCGAGATATAGCGCCTCAAGTTTTCTCAAGAAGTCGGCTCTAAAAGCCAAATAAAACAACTTTTGGTACCAAAAATCGATCAGAATGGTACATATAAGGTGTTTAAAAGCAAAATTTGAAAATGTCTGCAATCGGTCTATATATACCTGAGATATAGCATCTCCCGATTTTTCAAGAAATCGGCTCTATAAGCTAAATAAAACAACTTTTGGCACCAAAAATCAATCAGAATGATACATATAGGCTAGTCAGAAGCAAAACTGGAAATCTTTTTGTCATCGGCCCATATATGTTCGAGATATAGCGCCTCCCGATATCTCAAGAAGTCGGGCCTGGAAGCTAAACGAAATAGTTTTTTGCACTAAATATTTGTCGGAATGGTACATACAGGCTGTTTAGGGGCAAAATTAGAAAATTTTTGGACATCGGCCCATATGCACCCAACTTTTGGTACCAAAAATCAATCATAATGGTACATACATATATATATAATATTATATACATATGTATATAATATTTGCGATCATGTATGAATGTATGTACATATGTATGTATGTATGTATGTATGTATGTATGTATGTATGTATGTATGTATGTATGTATGTATGTATGTATGTATGTATGTATGTATGTATGTATGTATGTATGTATGTATGTATGTACGTATGTACGTATGTATGTATGTATGTATGTATGTATGTATGTATGTATGTATGTATGTATGTATGTATGTATGTATGTATGTATGTATGTATGCATGTATGTATGTATGTATGTATGTATGCATGTATGTATGTATGTATGTATGTATGTAGATACGTTTGTATGTATGTAGGTATGTATGTATCTACATATGTATGTATGCATGCAAGTATGTTAGCATAAACAATTTTTTTGCTTTGGTGTAAAAATGTGTATGTATGTACATACATATGTATACACGAGCTTGAAAATGAAAGTGATATAAAGAATTGTTGAAAAAAGGGTACGCAATGAAATTCTTTTAAACAATTGCGTCTTCAAATTCATTCACACAAAAAATCATTTTGGGTTTCCCTACGTACTTACATATGTACATACACACACACATGTGTATGATGATACGCAACAGATCATCAAAAACGTGCACAAGAAAAAAATCATTTTGTGAAAAAAAGCAAGCAATGTAAATATGTATGCATGTATATATGTATGTATATAATCATTGTTTTATGGAACACACTGAAAATATTCAATAATAAAGAATTTATTTTAGCGTTTTCAATTATAGGTACATATGTAGATACACACACACATGTGTATGATGATACGCAATAGATCATCAACAACGTGCACAAGAAAAAAATAATTTTGTAAAAGCAAGCAATGTGAATGTATGTATGTATGTATGTATGTATGTATGTATGTATGTATGTATGTATGTATGTATGTATGTATGTATGTATGTATGTATGTATGTATGTATGTATGTATGTATGTATGTATGTATGTATGTATGTATGTATGTATGTATGCATGTATGTATGTATGTATGTATGTAGATACGTTTGTATGTATGTAGGTATGTATGTATCTACATATGTATGTATGCATGCAAGTATGTTAGCATAAACAATTTTTTTGCTTTGGTGTAAAAATGTGTATGTATGTACATACATATGTATACACGAGCTTGAAAATGAAAGTGATATAAAGAATTGTTGAAAAAAGGGTACGCAATGAAATTCTTTTAAACAATTGCGTCTTCAAATTCATTCACACAAAAAATCATTTTGGGTTTCCCTACGTACTTACATATGTACATACACACATACATGTGTATGATGATACGCAATAGATCATCAACAACGTGCACAAGAAAAAAATAATTTTGTAAAAGCAAGCAATGTAAATATGTATGTATGTATATATGTATGTATATATATAATCATTGTTTTATGGAACACACTGAAAATATTCAATAATAAAGAATTTATTTTAGAGTTTTCTATTATAGATACATACATACGTATGCATGTACCCACATATGTACGTAAGTAAATTGAAAAGCAAATCATACTTAATGGCAATGTTATATGCAATTTTTTGTTAAATAAATTTTACTATAAAGTTAACTGATAAATAATTAAGAAATACATTTTGCTTTTCTTTATTTCATTGATATTAAAAAGAATTGGTGTCACCCAGTGGTTGAACTTGAGCATATTAGGAATTATTTAAATAAAAGTTTTGCAGCCTGTGTTAAATCCCGGTAGTGGAACTGATATTGAAATTCAGAAAAAATCGGCCCATTTAAAAGCCAAATAAAACAACTTTTCGCACCAAAAATCAATCGGAATGTATGTACGATTGTGAAGGGTATTTAAGATTCGGCCCAGCCGAATATAGCACTCTTACTTGTTTAAAGATATAATTTTTCATAAAAAAAAATTTTATAAGAAAATAAAACTTTTTTTGAATAAAAACTATACTTTTAAATAAATAAATACTTTACAAAAACTAAAATTTTTATGAAAAGAACTATAATAAAAGATAATTTCATAAGACTTTGAAAAGGTTGTTTTTAAGAGATTTCGTTGTTACAAGAGAGAGAGAGAGAGAGAGAGGGAGAGAGAAGAAAGTAATTTTTTTACAAATTAGATATTTTTTGATAGAAGATGCTTCTTATAAATGATACTTTTTCATAAAAAGTAATTTTCTGTAAGCTTTGTATTAAATTACTTTTCATACAAAGTCCTTTTTATAAAAATTAACTGTTGTTGAAAGGGTAACTTTTTACAAAAGCTACTTTTTGATGACGGAACGTTTGTGATAAGAAGTTCATTATTTATAAATGATTAATTTCTTAAAAAATTACTTTTAAAAGTTTCTTTTTTTATATAAGCACTTCTTCTAAAAGGTCCTTTTTTAATAAAGGTACTTTTTCAAAAAACTTACTTTTTTCTAAGCGATGCTTTTTTACAGAAGGCACATTTTTGTAAATGTATGTACATAAAACGTGCTTTTACTGGCAGGTAAATTAAAGGTACTATTTTATCAAAGATATTTTTTCATTAAAGGTACTTTTTTAAAGAAATAATAAATGGTACTTCTTATGAAAGTACTTTTCATAAGAAAAACTTTTTTTTTATAAAAAGTACTTTCTTATAAAAAGTACTTTTTTATAAAAAGAGCTTTTTATTTTTTTATAGAAGGTTCTGTTTTTGTAGATGGTACTATTTTATAAAATGTTAAAAGATACTCGTTTACAAAAGGTACTTTTTTACAGCAGGTTCTCCTTCTTATAAAAGATATTTTTTTTTGTAAAAGAAATTTTTTTATAAAAGGTACTTTTTTATAACAGATACTTTTTTTAAGGCATTGTCCTAATAGCAGAAGCTTTTTCAAAAAGTTATTTGTAAAAGAATTTTGCTTACTGTTTCATAAGCGGTACATTTTTATTAAAGGTACTTTTTTGTGAGATCTAGTTTTATGTGAGAGGTATTTTTTTGTAAGATCAAATTTCTTAGAAAGTGTAAAACGCGCTTTTTGATAAAAACTTAAATAAAGATGTTGCTTCCAGCTGTCTCGAAAAATTAGTTTTTGTATAACTCTACCATAAATTTTTCAAAAAAATTTTTTATTTTATAACCCCATTATTTAGAAAACGATTTCTCAAATTCTTTCTTCTATACCCTTCAACATTTGTGGAATTTTCCGGAAGTATGATTTTTTTTTGCGAGAACCTTTTATAAAATTAACAGCAATGTTGTCAACACTAAATATTTTCAATTAAATTTTCTCTCAATTAAAACATTAAGATCATTTAACTTTTCCTTAAAAAAAAACACACACACACACATTTTACAAGGAAACGAATATTGTTTACAAATGAAGTCAATTAATTATGGTCAGTTTTTTTATGATGCTGTTAAACCTGTTTGAAAGTGTAAAAACTGTCTTGGCATGTGTAAGACACAGGCACGTAACGAAAAACAATACATGAATAAAATTATAAAAACTAAAAAAAAAAATTAGTCATATTAACCAAAGTTGTACGCTTTTTGATTATTTGCTCTTGATTAAATTTCTGAAAACCACATCCGTATTTTGAGTGATGTTTTCTAACAAATGTTCGTTATGAGCATGTAGAACGTTTTTAGTTTGATGAAAAATGTGGTTTAATTCAGAAAATAAGTTGAAACTGACATGAAAAACAAAACCGTTAAGTATGAATATAAGAAAATAAATTTTCGAATTTGTTCGAAGCGATTGCTAAAAATCTGCAAAAATTGCGTTACGTAATTTGTGAACTGCCCCTTATTTCCGCATGCCCTGGCATTCATATGATGCGCAGCTCACCATGAGTAGAGTAATTGTTAAGAATATATTGCAACCTCAAACTGTTTGTGATTTAATTCGCTCAGCTGAGATCGCTACGTTATTATGTATAAGAAAAAAAGAGTAATAAGCATTCATATGATTTTTAAAATACCTAATTTTGCGTATAATCATTTAAAATGTTTTAGGCTACATTTTTCCCCACCTACACAACATCTATTACATGTTAGATTTCAAGCCCCAAATCTCACAGTTTTCACAAAATTTCCATGCAAAATGAAATCTATCTATTTTGAGAATAGATTCTGTGAACTTGGCAGCACAGGTTTGGCCCCCTTTATTTAGCACTTTTAATAAACGTAAAATATTTTTCATAAATAAGTTAGAATATCTATAAAATGTTCTTACCGGATTACATTGAAAATTTCTAACATACCAATAACAAAAGTCAAGTTCAATTAAACCAGGTGTAAACACATTTAGTATGAGAAAGAAAAAAAAATCACAACAGTAACAAAATATTTGTAAATGCATACCAACCTCTTATAAAGCGTTGCTGTTGTTGTCTTTTTTGTTTCGTCAGAAACAAAATTGTTATCTGAAATGCAAAATAAAATAAATTATTATAAACTATTTATAAATAATTTGAATTAACAAGTTTTTTAATGCATTTTTTTTTCATTTACAACAAAGAAAAGCAATAAAGACTACCTACAAGTTCAATGAACTTTATAGCAACAAAAATGATAGAAACAAGAAGCTTTCAATTAAAAAAGGCGGTTGAAATAGATTTTTTCCCTCAACAGAAGGCAAAATATGGCAAAAAAAAAGCTCAGAAAAGCGTATTTGCAAAAAATAAACACCAAAATGCAAATGACACAAATATTGTGATAAAAGTATCAACAACAACAACAACAAATTGGAACAGTTAACGCATTTTTTTTGAGGTCGTTTACTAAAAAGCCAGTGTTGCCAAAATCGTGCGTTCAAAAAACATGTTTCTAATAATAAATGCCTTGTTAGCCGCAGGTTGCTGCTGCTGCTGTACCGTAATGTAACGTAGTGTAAGCATATTTAGAACATTTAAAAATGTTACAAGCAATTTGACTTGCACAAATATGTAAGTAAAACAGAGTTCGATGACATGTTTCTCTGCACCCACTTGTGCATGTTTTATTTTAGTTGTTTATTAACCCCTCATTTACACATGCAAGTAACTTGTTGCAAGCTGCGTGTACATATTAATAACCAATACACTGACAGAGACAATAAAAGCTGTTGCTACTTGCTTGATTGTTTACACAGGCAAGTGCAAGCTCATTTTTAAAATGTCGCCAGAGAAAATGGTCTTAAAGAAAATTGCTTACTGATACCTTGTTGAGTGGTATATGAAATTTTATGACAATCGGATCACTCCTTTATAAACTACAGATTTAATTCCAGTTTTTTTATGGTCCCCCAGTTTGTGTTGGGCATCCTTTCTTCCATCTTTGGCAGGGGCAAAAAGTATCATGAATTCGTTAAAAATGAGTCAAAAAGTTTCATATTAAGAAAGGTGTCATAGAGTCAAATTGACACTTTTGTACCACAAAGGCAACGCTGGATAGAGAAGCCGGAGTCAAAATCGTACCAAAAGGTTAGAGTCATTCACTTGAATTTAAAAGTTGTACGCTATTACATACCTAATGAGCATGCATATATGTAGATGTACATACATAAAACTTCTTGCCGTGTAGACGATAGAAGAAATATGTAAGAGTAAAAATGCTAGAAGTACGAAAGCCGACTTTTCGACAACCATTCTCTGGAATGCCCTTAAAAATCTCTATCTACAGGGTAAGTTTTTTTTTTCAACTAGTGCTTATTTCGTGAATGGTAACACTTAGGCTCATGTCTGATTTGACAGATAATTTGTTTTATCCTTCCGCTGAACGAATATGGCTGTGTATCAGTGTTCCCAGGTCAATGTATTTCTTCCCCCCCGAAACCCCCTAAAATTCAATGTTTTTCTACAAAATCCCCCTAAAAAATTTTTTTGGTGAACATTCTGCTTTAGTTTGCGAATGCATTGATAATGCGGAAAGAAGTAAAAATTAACTGAATTTATGTATTTTTCAGTGCATATGTTATGATTACAGGCGTATGTATGTATATTTATTATAAGTTTTCGATTTATTTGTATTCACATATTTTGAGATCTAAGTACATATTTATAGGCAGCTGGAAATTGTTATCTGCGTATCTAGAAAAATTTAAGTTTCTCCAAAAATATTACGAGTTTCTAAGTCTTCTTCGCTCTTTACGTCTTTTTTGCATTTTCGTAGAAAGAGTTTCAATTTTATCAAAGGTTCTTAGATATTTTAATTTTTTCAATTCTTAAGAAACGGAAAAAATTCAAAGAAATGACCCATAAGGAAAAAATTCATTCAACTTAACAAAAAAAAAAAAAAACGTGCTTAAAATTACCAGTAGCGAAATTATGTACTTGAAGCTACCAGATCTCTCATTTAATTTTACTTTAATAATCCTTAGTCTTCAACTTTATCCGTTGAAAAATCTTCTAACTCCTGCCATTTTACCGTTCAACCAAACACAGAAATCCCCTAAAAATACCCCAAAAATAAATTGTTTTCCCCTAAATTTTTCCCGAAAAAATTTAATACCCCAAATTCACCCGTAAAAGAAAAAAAGAACCCCTAAATCTAGGGGGAAACCCCGTAAACTGGCAACACGGTTGTGTATACGCTTTGCTTTGCTAAGTGGGCCGGCGATCGACTTGCAGAAGATGCCGTTTTTGCAAAAAAAAAAAATCATCTTTTCAAATAAAGATATTGAGTCTGACGTGAAACACATCCAAGGGAAAGAGTACATATTCGCCCTTCTAGAAGACATCCGAACTCGCAACTTTTTCTTGCTGGGTATATGTATGTACATATGCCCAGGTATACTACACACACATGCAATACTTGGATTTGTAATTGCTCTACTGTAAATAAACAAGGAAGTAATATGCAGGGAAAAACGTTTTTATTTCACATAAAAATAGTACAATAGCACTTCAGATAGCAAGTTCAGCATTATTTGTTTTCATTTTATTCGGTTGTGGCTGCTTTTTTTTTTACTTTAAAGCAACTAAACAATCATTAAATCAAAAACAACAATCAACAAGTAAGAGTGCTATATTCGGCTGGGCCGAATCTTAAATACCCTTCACAATCGTACATACATTCCGATTGATTTTTGGTGCGAAAAGTTGTTTTATTTGGCTTTTAAATGGGCCGATTTTTTCTGAATTTCAATATCAGTTCCACTACCGGGATTTAACACAGGCTGCAAAACTTTTATTTAAATAATTCCTAATATGCTCAAGTTCAACCACTGGGTGACACCAATTCTTTTTAATATCAATGAAATAAAGAAAAGCAAAATGTATTTCTTAATTATTTATCAGTTAACTTTATAGTAAAATTTATTTAACAAAAAATTGCATATAACATTGCCATTAAGTGTGATTTGCTTTTCAATTTACTTACGTATGTGGGTACATGCATACGTATGTATGTATCTATAATAGAAAACTCTAAAATAAATTCTTTATTATTGAATATTTTCAGTGTGTTCCATAAAACAATGATTATATATATACATACATATATACATACATACATATTTACATTGCTTGCTTTTACAAAATTATTTTTTTCTTGTGCACGTTGTTGATGATCTATTGCGTATCATCATACACATGTATGTGTGTATGTACATATGTAAGTACGTAGGGAAACCCAAAATGATTTTTTGTGTGAATGAATTTGAAGACGCAATTGTTTAAAAGAATTTCATTGCGTACCCTTTTTTCAACAATTCTTTATATCACTTTCATTTTCAAGCTCGTGTATACATATGTATGTACATACATACACATTTTTACACCAAAGCAAAAAAATTGTTTATGCTAACATACTTGCATGCATACATACATATGTAGATACATACATACCTACATACATACAAACGTATCTACATACATACATACATACATACATACATACATACATACATACATACATACATACATACATACATACATACATACATACATACATACATACATACATACATACATACATACATACATACATACATACATACATACATACATACATACATACATTCACATTGCTTGCTTTTACAAAATTATTTTTTTCTTGTGCACGTTGTTGATGATCTATTGCGTATCATCATACACATGTGTGTGTGTATCTACATATGTACCTATAATTGAAAACGCTAAAATAAATTCTTTATTATTGAATATTTTCAGTGTGTTCCATAAAACAATGATTATATACATACATATATACATGCATACATATTTACATTGCTTGCTTTTTTTCACAAAATGATTTTTTTCTTGTGCACGTTTTTGATGATCTGTTGCGTATCATCATACACATGTGTGTGTGTATGTACATATGTAAGTACGTAGGGAAACCCAAAATGATTTTTTGTGTGAATGAATTTGAAGACGCAATTGTTTAAAAGAATTTCATTGCGTACCCTTTTTTCAACAATTCTTTATATCACTTTCATTTTCAAGCTCGTGTATACATATGTATGTACATACATACACATTTTTACACCAAAGCAAAAAAATTGTTTATGCTAACATACTTGCATGCATACATACATATGTAGATACATACATACCTACATACATACAAACGTATCTACATACATACATACATACATACATACATGCATACATACATACATACATACATACATGCATACATACATACATACATACATACATACATACATACATACATACATACATACATACATACATACATACATACATACATACATACGTACATACGTACATACATACATACATACATACATACATACATACATACATACATACATACATACATACATACATACATACATACATACATACATACATACATACATACATACATACATACATACATACATATGTACATACATTCATACATGATCGCAAATATTATATACATATGTATATAATATTATATATATATGTATGTACCATTATGATTGATTTTTGGTACCAAAAGTTGGGTGCATATGGGCCGATGTCCAAAAATTTTCTAATTTTGCCCCTAAACAGCCTGTATGTACCATTCCGACAAATATTTAGTGCAAAAAACTATTTCGTTTAGCTTCCAGGCCCGACTTCTTGAGATATCGGGAGGCGCTATATCTCGAACATATATGGGCCGATGACAAAAAGATTTCCAGTTTTGCTTCTGACTAGCCTATATGTATCATTCTGATTGATTTTTGGTGCCAAAAGTTGTTTTATTTAGCTTATAGAGCCGATTTCTTGAAAAATCGGGAGATGCTATATCTCAGGTATATATAGACCGATTGCAGACATTTTCAAATTTTGCTTTTAAACACCTTATATGTACCATTCTGATCGATTTTTGGTACCAAAAGTTGTTTTATTTGGCTTTTAGAGCCGACTTCTTGAGAAAACTTGAGGCGCTATATCTCGAGTGTATATGGGCCGATGTCCAAAATTTTCCACGTTTGCCTCTAAGTAGTCTATATGTACCATTCTGATTGATTTTTAGTGCCAAAAATTGCTTTATTTGGCTTAAAGAGCGGATTTCTTGAAAAATCAGGAGTCGCTATATCTCAGATATATATGGACCGATTTTAAAAATTTTCCAATTTTGCTTTTAAACACCTTATATGTTCCATTCTAATCGATTTTTGATACCAAAAGTTGTTTTATTTGGCTTTTAGAGCCGACTTCTTGAGAAAACGGGAGGCGCTATATCTCGAGTGTATATGGGCCGATGTGGAAAAATTTTCCACTTTTGCCTCTAAATAGCCTATATATACCATCTTGATTGATCTTCGGTGCCAAAAGTTGTCTTATTTGGCTAATAAAGCCGATTTCTTTAAAAACCGGGAGACGCTATATCTCGGATATATATGGGCCGATTTCAAAAATTCCTTCATTTCTAGGATTTAATGAGCACTAAAAATGATATGATTTAGTTTTTAAGGAAAAAATTTATTTCAAAAATCTGAATACAAAAATTACACAAAATATCCCTCAAACCCCGGTTTTTTGAATATATCTCGGCTATCCGCGGACCTATCTTACTGAATTTCAATAGCAGACCCACTACCGGGGTTTCACACGTTTTAGCGAAAGAATGAGGTTTCTATCTCAAACCGTTTTCTCAGAAACGGTATTTCAACGACTACAGACGGACAGACGGACAGACGGACAGACGGACAGACGGACAGACGGACATCGCTCAATCGTAATCGCTATTGATGCTGATCCAGAATATATATACTTTATGGGGTCTTAGATGGATATTTCAATGCGTTACAAACGGAATCACAAACTTATATATACCCTTACACATTTATGTGAAGGGTATAAAAATGTAAACAATATTTCTGAAAATGTTTGTTAAGGTGTTTTTTTTTTTTTTTAATTTTTTGCCAATCAACATGAAACAGAAAACAAAAAAACCAATGACAAAAATCAATTATGAGAAGGCAACTCAAAATTTCTTATAAATTATTGTGTCACCTGCGAATTTAGTGAACCGTTTTTTAAAAAATTTAAATTAACTACATTTAAAAAATGTTCTTAAATAAAAAACTAAGAAAACTGAATTCATCAAGCTGTTTCCAACAATATTTTGTCAGATCTATTCTTCTATATGTACATACATAAGTACATACTATATGTTATTTGCAATATGTGTATGTTTTCGTTTTCCAAAGAGCGGCGTTAAATAACTACAAAAAATATTGGTCCCTAATTATAGAGATCGAAAAAGTATCACTGCTAAATAAAAATAAACTTTTTTTCTATTATACACAAGAAAAAGCCGATTTTACGCGCAAAAGTCTGCTCTAAACTTAAAACCAGGCGAAGTTGGGCCTTAATTATAGTCCAACACTAAAATCGGTTCTTTTTAGAAACAACTTAAATTTTAATAAAGTGTTGCTAACTTTTTTTTTAACTATAGTCAAAGTTAAAGTTGATTTTAAGTTGAACCAGCTTTAAATGGATGCCACATTATTTATCGAAAATGGCAAATTATTTATCATAGAACCAACCATTTACAAATTTAAGTAAAATCCCATCTCTATTAAGATAACTATTAAAAATTATGCCTGAATGTAAACACACACACATATACAAATGTAAGGTTGTATTAGTAAGTAAACAAGAAACGTCAAAGCGTATTTCAATAAAAATTCTGATTAATAATAGTTGTTAATAATAGTCTTTAATTTAATTATTTAATGTAAAAAAATTTACATTAAAAAGCTTTTACATTTAAAAGTGACATTTGTTTGAGCAAAGCTGTTGCTAAATAAGTTAAAGACAACTTCTGCTGGTTTTAAATTTAGAGCAGACTTTTGCGCGTAAAGTCGGTTTTTTCTTGTCTATAGTAGATGTAAAGTTTACTTTGATTTAGCAGTTACTTAAAATTGCATAAAGCATACTTTTTCGATGTCTATAGTTAAGGGCCAGTGTTAGTCAAAATGACTAACATTAGTACTGCAGGGTTAAATGTGGCTCAACTCAAAGCCAACTCAAATTTGGACTTTAGTGTTTGACTATAGTTAAGGCCCAATATGTTCGGAATAAGTAGGGGCATTCAGCTTTACTGGCTTATTAACAAAATGCATTTAGGTAGGTATTTTATGTTCATTAAATCCAATTTTACACTTTCTCTACTTTGCAGTGGCTTTACCAGTTTTGTAAATAGAACTTATAAACTTCACGTTGGCAAATACCTTAACTAAATTGCTGCAGTCTGGTAGGTATGTATGGATTAAAAAAAAAAAAAATTACACGGAATTGTTTACTAATACAGACATGTTATAACAATTAGTATAGATTTTTTGTCTTTGAAAACATTTGACATCTGGGGGATCTAAGGGCTGGATAAAGTACAAATATTAATTACCTCCGATTGTTGTGAGTAGCCAGAAAACTAGTGTAAATTTTTTTGTAAATGGGAGTATGGGGAATTATATGAAAAAGTAATGGTATAGGTAGTAAGGCCTTTTATCTGCGTAGTGAGGGCTTCCAGAAGGCCTGCTTACTCCTTCTTTCCGCCGCTGAGTAATATGCATACCTGCATACACAGTCATACATACACATGTGCATGCATAATTACAGCAGTATTATACAAAAGTATAAATTAATAATGAAAATTAGTTGGCAAAAAAAAAAATAGAGAAAGAGAACCCACACTAAGATCATTTACCAAAAACATAATAATACCCACCCCTCACTCCTTTTGAAATGTTTTTTTTTTCTTTTTTCCTTTCCAACTGGTGTTTTGCAATACTTAAAAATGAAAGCTCAACTGCGCAAAAACAAAAAAAAAAAAAGAAAAGCATTTACTTTTCTCACATTTTCTCTTTTTTTTTCTTGATTAATTGTCAACATAAAATAATTCATACTCTTTAAATCTCCCACATACTTTCGTACACATTTTCGAAGAGAAGTTTTTCGCAAAAAATATTTTCTCTGTTCGTTGAATTCAATGGGTTATTTTACTGATTTTTGTGAATTTAGTAGATGAAGTTAAGTTTAGTGAGTGAAAATTTCAAAATGGCTACTGCCAGCCTTTAAAAATGCAGTTAATTTTTTCATGCTGCTTGCTGTCATTTTATGTGAGTTTTTCGTCTACACTCTATTGTAGTTTAGTAGTTTGCTTCATTCATTTGCTGCAGCGGTTGTTGTTGTTATTATTGTTATTAAGTTGTTGCTACTACTCTTCAAGTACATTGGAGAAAATTGAAAAATGATGAAAATATGCAAAGAAAAGACAAGAAAACACAGCAGAATACAATTCACACACATTTTCAGTGTGTTTGTGTTTGCATTTTGATGATGTTGTTGTTGTAGTGGAGAATTTTAGTATGGTGTACAACTTTGCTTTATTGAGGCCACATACAAAGCCCATAAAGCGAGTAAAAGCAACAACAGTAGAGGCAACAGCAGCAACAACACGTTTCATAAAAAAAAGTACCATAAATACAATTCACACATGCATATTTGAAAAGAAAACACAATGATATTTTGTATGTATGTATGTATGTAGGTATGACAAAGCTGACATGAGAAATTAATGGAACACACTAAATAGAACAAAAATGGAATTAGGTTGCCAGATTAAGAGACTACCTATAAACAGTATGTACATCTGTGCATACATACAATATGTAAATGCAATTTATGCAAATGCATTTACCTGCCTCTATAGTTTTCAGGACGCTATAGGTACAAAACGAATATACCTATTCCATAACTACCATAGTAAATAGGTAGGTATTTAACTGCCCTTGCAACAAAATGACAGAAATTAGGTGCTTAATAGGCAGGGTAAGTATCCCTAAAGTTGGCATGTTTTGATTTAAAATGCAAATAAATAAGAATGAGTAGGGCCTAAGATAAAAATATAAACAACATTTTATTATAATATTTTAATTGTTCGAGCTTTAGGTCACTTGTTTTTTTTTTTAAATATTTATTAAATTCAACATTTTATTATCTTTTTTTTTCTCTCACTAACCTTCAATTTAAGCTAATATAATAAAATGGGTAAGGCCCAGCGCTCAATTTTCACCAGATCGTAAACACCAAATACAAAACTACAGATCTTGTTCTTTTCAGTTCTATACCTATTTGAATGTTAAAATTCCTAGATAAATTACAAAATTAGTAGGTACATTGTATTAATTAATAAATTTCAATAATTTTACTTTCTTAGTGTGAAAACAAGCGCATTAATTTCAGGTTTCTTGGATTTACTTTAACACAAACTGCTTATAACTTTTGTATTTTTATAAACTATGCTCACAGTTGAGCGCCAGAAATACATACATACCTACATATAATAAAATCTTAAACCGTATCGAAAAAATGTGCGCCTTTTTTTCTACGAAAATCTTTTCTCCTTTTTTCCAATAATTGGTTAATTCAAGTAATTGGCACACAAGTAATTGTTATAGGTAATTGGTACATAAGCAATCGTTATAACACTATGACTTTATAACTGTGACGGCGTCCACACGGTAAATAATTAATCGGCAGTGGCGACAACAATTCCTCTTTCTCTGGCAATTTTTCAACGTTTTCCTAGTAATTTTTCACTTAGTGGACAAAAACTGAATAGCTATTTTAAAAAAATGTAGGTATCAGAAGAGAGGCATTATATGAAATTATGTTTTAAAACTATAAAATTCTGCATTTTCTTTGAAAAGTTGGAAAAAGAGAAATAACTAAAAGAAATATCAAAATAACTATGGCGAACTAAGAAAATAAAACAGCTACTAGGTACTATAAGCGGCTTCTTTAGTTCAGTCGTGGGAGTAGTTCGATCGAACTAGTTCGTTGGCGAGCTACACATCTCTATTTTATTTTTTCAACCACACTCATTCTTACTTCTTTGCATTTTAAATCAAAATATGCTTAGGACCCCATCTTAGCAATAATTGATGTTTTTAATGTTTAGTGATTGCAGCTTTTATCTACGGATATCTATATCTGAAGAATGCATTTCTATTAACTAAATTCTTTTTCTGCTGACACATGCACAAAATTAAACGGAATTAGCATTTGACAACAGCGGATTAAAGTAAAGGGTCCGCCAAATAACTTTTTTTTCAACATTGGAATCCGCCTTGACTGGAAGCAAAAAAAAATCCCCTGAGCTGTCAATGTCATCTAGGTCAATCCGCCTTGGAAAAAAATCTCCCTTTAGTTTTGTCATGACAATTTCAATGTGTCCTTACATGAAAAACGAAAAAGAATTTGGGACTTATAGCAAGTTTGAGTTGTTGTTGATTAAAGCCTACTTAGTAATCAAAAACTCAGCCAAGTTTGTTTAAAAGCAAAAATTTACAATGACAATTATTGATTGGTCTTGCAAATTTTATTGAAATCAATATTTATTGCAACACTCCCATCTCTGGCATTTGTAAACTATGAACCTTAGAACATTAGTAATAATTTACTCCTAATAATAATGATCGTTCAGAAGTGTGAATTTTCGCAAAATCTGTATTCCCAATTACCAAAAAAAAAACTCCCAATTGGGCACAAATCCCCAAAACTGAGAACACTGCTGTAAGCTCGTTGAGAAAGAAAACTAAAAAAGGGAGCACTTTTCTACAACAATCATCGTGGGGAGAACTTTATGCATAATGAAAACATTAGAAAATAAAAACCACACACGCATACACTCACTCGCTCAAAAAAAAAGTCCCCCTTCTAAACCAACACTCGCATAAAACATCAATAACACTAAATACCTCACAGAAACAAAAAACAAAAAAAAAGCTTATGCAATAAACTCTATGGCAACTAAATACAACACATATGTATGTATGTATGTATTTGTAACGAAAAGCTATCATGTGAATGCAAGTAAACTATCAGGCCAGGCCGTTTTTCCATCATTCACGGCATTCAAACACACATACACACACAAACATCAAGTTAACAAATGGAAAATATCATTAAAATATTATTTAAAAATGACCTCAATTTTAAGGAAACAAAAACCCGAAAAAGAAAGAAAATTCAATTCTAAAGTGAACGTAGGAAAACACACTTCTCGATGCATTTATGAAATAGTATGATGGGAAAGAGCGACTAAATGAAAGAAAGAGAAGTAAGAAGTTTGGTATGCGAAGGTAGTGTTGCCACTACAGCGATTTTCGAGTGTTATTGATTTCTTTAAGATCTACTAGGGGCACACATACTTTCAATATATGTACATACATAAGTAACATATATTTTACATGTGTTTTATTTACGTTTACTTTTGAAACCGCAAAATGGATAACCCGTTACTATAAATGAATTTGGGAACATCAATTTTTAATATACGCGAATACGAATATGTGTATTCACTTGAAAATTCATGGCAATATCGACAGTCTAAGTTGACTGTCTGTTCCTCTAAATGCCGACGAAGTTTTCTTTGCATATTTCTATTGAGACAACAACACTTCTTTAGCTGTTTTTGTTGTTTACAATACAAATGTGTGAAAGAAAGCTGCGATCGCATTCACAGGAACGGGGGCAGTTAATGGCCAAAATTGAGAAAAACTGCCGTAACTCAGGTATTTTTAACTACTGCGGCTTTCAGCTGAACTGATTTTCGGTTTCCATAAGCACAGTGTACTTCTGAAATTCAAACAAATTCCTTATATAAATTTTTGTTTTAACAATCATATGGATATTAAAATATTAAGTGGAGAGCTTTTTCCTTGAGCACTAACGAAAATAAATTAGGGGACTTCGGAAAATTGTTTCGGTAATGCCAGCAACTCTTTACACAAATGCACTGTGCTCTGGCAGACTTGAGCGCTGAACTTGCGTAATGTGTGGCCGGCATAACATCCCGTCTATGCCAGCAAAAACATATCTTTAACATTAATTGCAGCAAATGGGCTGCCGGTCATGAGACCAGCCCATTTGGGTCCTAACAAGTCCCCATTGTGCTAAGTAAACATTAAACTAATATGAGATGCAATACTCGACGTCTTCACCAGCTATCAAGTTGATAGCTGGTAATCTAAAAATATACCTTATTAATTGTTAATAATTTCTTAGATTTCGAGCTTGCTTATTATTTTTATTTTCAACATTTCGTTGTCCTTTGGAAAACTTCTTTTTTTTTCCTGAAGAATAAAAATTAAATAAACGATAACCTCAAACGCGAAATCTTATAATTAAAAAGGAAAAAAGTCGAAGCAAACAGGATAAAGAAGTTAATAATTTAATTTATGTTTGAAAAATATAAAAGAATATGCAAAATTGTATAACTATAAAGCATAATTATAAAAAATGTCTTCCTTCTGATACATTTTTGAGTAGTACATAATTAGTTTAACATAAATAATCTCTACTAAACAAAACATTGCCAAGAAAACGGCCACGTTGAAAAGTTGGCAGAGAAACCGGACATAATACTTGAATACTTATGTATTAAAGGTTAGTGGGAAAAAGCAGGTAATATTTCTAATAAAATTTTGCTTATATTTTTATTTTAAACCATACTAATTCTTGTTTATTTGTATGTTAAATAAAAACATGCCAACTTTATATAGTTTTAGAAACAAAGGCAGTTAATTTAAAAAGTTCCATTTATTTGGAAAAAGGTTTAATTTGCACTGAAAATTCAGACATGTATGGCTCTGCCTGTGCATTTAAAGTACATAAATCATCGCAAAACGCTTTTATATTTGCTTACTGGTTGGCAACACTGCCAAGTATGTTAGTAAAGAGAAGGCAGTAGAAAGTTAATTTAAGCTTAAAAAAGAAAAGCTTGTCTTCTTTTTTATTTTGAAAAGTCGAGCTCGTTAAAAACAACTTTCCTTAATAATTTTATGGAAAATAAACTTAAGTTATGCATCGTTTTTATACACACTACTTATCTATGTACATACATATGTATATAAATACATACCTACACACTTGTACACGCATACATGTGTATGTTTGCAAATACAAATATATGTAGGTATGTAAATACCTACATATGTACAAACACTTGAAAATTAAAATGAAAAACTTAAGTAGGTACAGCTCCAACAAAACTGCAATAGGAAATTTGTTATGTGCCTAGGTACCTAATTCATACATACATACATACATAGTTTAAAAAACGTACAAGCTTACAAATAACTCCAAAAAAAAAAAAACTTTCAGCAATAGCTTTTCCAAAAATTAACGTTGATTTTTTATAAGAACTGGTGATTTTATTAACAAAAAAAAGTTACCATTTATGTAAAGTTTATACCTATGCATGAAATTATCACTCACTCTTTTAACAAGCTGCATTAAAAGCAACGGAAAAAGCACGTTTAGCCGCACAAAAACTTTCGTGACTTTCGAGTGTTGCACGACGTTGCTCAAACTGTAGAGAAAAAACTTTTCTGCAGCCAACGGAGCTTCTTCGTATGACTTCACATACAAATTGTGAAGCCCATCAAAAACAGCAAGAAAATCACAAAAACAATAAACCAGACAAATAACTTTTACACAACAAAAACAAACAGCATTACGAATTCATTTCTAAATAAAGAAAAATAAGTAAATGAAATGTAGTTCGAAAAGCCTCAAAGAAGAAGAAAGAAAATTTCATAAAATTTCTCAACTTTAACTTCTCTGCTGCATGTTGAAAAGAGTTTTCATTGCTCAGCAGTGCGCTCTTTTACTCTCAATTACTCTTTTGTCCAATTGCTCTTCATGCCATCAACAAAGTTAACATTTAAGTTTCTCTTAACGGTTCCCTTGTTTTTTAAAACTGCATTTTCTTTAGTTCATCTTGCTTGTTTTTTTTTTTTCTTTGATATTATTGTAGTTATTGTTGTTGCTGCTACTACTAGGGAGTATGTGTGTCATTATATGTATGTTGTTGATTTATTTAGTTGTTTGTCTGTTTTAGTGCGCGTGCATTGCATTTTATGCAAAAAAAAAAAAAATTATAGAAATAATAAAGTGCAACAATAAAATGCATACAATTTGTAGTTGTTGTTACTATGTACACACTGGCATTTATATGCACAAGTGCATGTAGGATGTGTGTGTGTGTGTGTCTGTGTATAAAAGACTCGCACATTGTACAAACATATGTATGGATGTATGTATGTATTTACCTACCTCTACATGATGGTGAGTACATTTTTAGGAGAATTACTAAATTTACCGTTTTGTTCTTAATTTTATGGTCAATATTTTTTTGTTGTTTGTTTTGCTCATGTTGTTGGTGTTTTTCATTCCTTTGAAAAATCTC
This sequence comes from Sturmia bella, assembly GCA_963662145.1. NCBI lineage: Eukaryota > Metazoa > Arthropoda > Insecta > Diptera > Tachinidae > Sturmia > Sturmia bella. The sequence continues at coordinate 14,533,207 of OY759172.1, read as the reverse complement.
AAGGTAACAGCTCGCACATTGTAGTTTCTTGTTGTTTAGTAATGCAAATATGTTGATATGCATGTATGTATGTATGTATGTATGTGTCTCAATAATGTATGGCGTGTATTTATTTACATAAGTATGTATGTATGTACGTGTTTGCAAGAATTTGCACGTTACATTGTATTGCTGGCTTTAGTTATTCTTCAAATCAATATCACTGATGTAGACTAAGGTATACACAAGTGTGTTTGTATATACATACATTAGAGCAGTCGATTTATGATTCGATATTGTGCTATCGATTTTTCGATAGTTTTTGCCAAGCTCCTTTAATAACGTCTGTGCAATTTTGCAACAGCATTTTGTGTGAATTTTGTACAGGTACATATGTAGCTGCAAAATTGAATTCTCTTGCAAGAAGTGTATTTTGGCAAAAGCATTAAAATTAATTTATGTAGGTAGGTATATCAATATTTTACAGATAGATAAACTTAATATTAATGCTAATTATTAATTTTTGCAAAGATAAGTGGGGTTTTACACTTGAGTCATTGAAAGACAGACATGGGAAGTTTGTTGGCACAGAAGCGGTACGGTAGAGCGTGTATTTCTATTGACTATCTGTACGAGGCATTTGTGAACATTTTTAATTTGTTGTTGTAATTTTCATGCTGTTGCTTCATTGAATTTTTCTCATGCCATCGTCATTGTAATGCTATTAGCTGTGTAGGTGTGTGATTGCCCACAGCGGCTGTGTAGAATTTCAGTCTGCCTATTAATTTCCCAAGTGCATAAGTTTTAGGCAGACGAAAAGAGTATTAAAAAAATTTACATATGGCTATCAATTGGCAAACTGTAATAGTATGTTTCCATTATGAGTTTAATCACCCGCTTCGCTCTCTCAATAATATTTATGAATCACACTGTTTACACGACTCGTCAATGTGCTTCGATTTGACTTTTGTTTTTAATAAGCCAACATAAATTTTGAACTAACTTCGTTAAGAAAATTTTTCTGAATGGAAAAAAAGAAGTAAGTGAAGTGTTTGTGGTCGCAAAAAAATCACTTTCATATGGAAATGTCTTCGGAGTTGGCATTGTGGGGGACATTAAATATAACACAGAACTTAACTTTTATTTTTATGGGACAAGTACGTTTTCTTCCTTTGTTTGTTTTTTTGTTCTATTGTTTTGTTTACAATATATAATTTTGATAGATAGTGCAGATAAACTTGCGATATAAATTAGAGGAGACAGGCATTTTTTGTGCTTCTCATTGAGAAGAAAATACAAAATAAAAAAGTTTGAGGAGAGACCCTACATGTTCCCTATAGGCGATCTAAAACTATTTCTTATGCCAAAAAGTGCATTTAGTGAGAAAAGAGGTTATTAAGAGCTGAAAATTTTTTTACGATATCGATCCACATGCAGCGGAGAGTAAAGCAAAGCAATATTCCAAGAAGTTTGTTCTGTATATTATGTATATTTTACCTACATACATATTTTTGTATACAGTGTGTTTGTAAATGGCCTTGAAATAAACTTTCATTGACAGAGTTGCATTTTTATAATTTCTTATTGAAATTATTTATTTTTTATTTTATTTATAAACTTGTGATCAGATCTGACGACATAGAACAAATATCCCATGTTAAAAAAACAACAAAATTAGCATGCATACTGTGCGGTTTGTAATTGTATATGTGTGTGTGTACATACATAAATAAATTCATAAAGTTATTTTCTCTGATCACCCAACTAGAGTGCGAATGTTTTTGTTGCTTGTTATTTTATTATGTGTGCATAGACTTTTTAATACAAATTGCTGTAGAAAATTGAAAAAATGGAGTTGATTATTAGATAAAACGGGACAAAATGTTGTCAAATGTAACGAAATATCATAGATATGTATACAGACATTAATATACAGACATTAATCAAAGAAAATCACTTTATTGTTTTTCAAAATATTCCCTCCCAGTTTGTTTTTTACGTACGATGTCAAAATCGAATTTTTCAATTGCACATCGTTGACGCCGCGCTGTTACGTTTTGCCATTATATTTTTTATTTGTACCGGCGTGCGAGTATTACACGGCAAGACAACGCTTGACGCGTCCATTTAGGCATGCCAGTTACATATTAAAATAAAAGTTACTTACACATCAACGGACTTGGCAGCACTTTCCTCCTACAGTGTTGTAAACCGTGCATATTGACAAGAAAGTATTTGTCTTACTAATAAATTGTTTTGTTTGATTTACCATTTTAAGCATTATTTTGAATGATTCAATACACTTTGTTTATAGAATTAGCACATTAGAAATATTTGAAAATGGATATGAGAAAATTATTTAACAATTAGCGAATGTAAACTTAACAACACACAAAAATTCTTTATTGCTATTTTATATTAATTTCAGTTAGCAACTGGAAAAGTATAAAATATAAGTTTTGTTTTTGTGATAAATTTGAGTTTTATATTTATTAACATTTTTAAGCACCGTGAAAATATAGAAAATGACGGTTTTGTTGTTTAAAATAAGTGTTTTTTTCAGTACATTTTTTATATTTCATTTGCAAGGGGTAAAAAAATAACGTCCGCATTTCAGAGAGTTTGCAATAAAACTGAGTTGAAAAAGTTTTTTTTTTTTTTTTTTGTTGATAAATATTTTGTTTTTGCAAAGCAACAAGCTTAAGCAGTAGAAATAAAAGCCAATAAAAAGCTAAACAAACAAGCAAAAATCTAAAAAATAAATAAATACGCGATTACTCGTTTTTCATGTACGAAGGCAGCAGCTCAATTTGTTAACTTTGTTTCTTTGAGCCAAGTAGCCAAGATATTCAAGGTAACTTAATACCAGGTAGCCGTATAACTAACATACAATAAATACAACACCAATAAGCACTTCTTGTATTTTGTTGGTAGAAATACTTTAAATTCTGTCAGCCATTTGTTCGCTTTTGTGTGTTTGTATTGGGTATTTTGACAGTTCTTCAAGCTAGAAGCAGTAGTCAGCTGGCCTTGTATGGCCACCTTGGTGATATTATAGAGCGCAAGATATGAGAAGGCAAATTGAAATATTTTTTTTTAATTACAATTGTTTCACTTGGGTAAAGGGTACATATATTACTTGCACTTTGATCGAAATTAATAACTTTTCTTTTCGAAAAAGAGCGCAACATGAGGGAGAAAATTTTATTTCTTGATTTGGGTTTAACAATATTTTAATGATAAACAGGAAAATAGTTCAGGATATATGTACATACATGTTAAAAAATTCCTTTTATATTGCAAAGGGTGTTAAAATCAGCCAGCAAAAAACTGATTAAAAAAAGGGTTGAAGGAAAAGTGCGGATTATTTTAGTGGATTTGATCTAAATAATATTTATTTGGAAAAATTTTATTAGTTTTCATTTTGCGTCAGTTGGTTACATATGTCAGTTGGAACTGACCCCGTCAGTTCGTCTGAACACTGTGATTCACGATCGGTATTGAGGGAAAAACCCACAGGTTCATTTTGGTATTTGATCATGGCACTACATACATACACATTGCTGATGCCGTTACCATTTCTACATAAAATTACGCATTTATTTTGCATTTTTTTTTTTCTAAAATGCCACTTTTAAGATTTTAGTGAAATTAAACTCAAATAATTAAAAAATAACTCAATAAAACAATGTCCTTTAGAATTTTGGTTGTTGTACAAACTTAAGAATGATGTTTCCCTTTGCTGTAGAAACGAAAACGGCATTAGATACGTTTGCTACTGCCCTCGTTCATGTCATATACTAATCAAATACATATTTTATGCCATTGCATGCTCAAAGTCTTAACAGAAAACTATAAAATACACACTGAAACATGTGAATACCTCACTAATCTACATGCAGTCAGACGCCGTCGTGGTCGTCGTCAACGTCATCATCATCATCACTATTGCTATTACTAAAAACACGCTATTTAAGCTCTTTATCTGCCTCCCCAAAGTTTTGTTAGTTTTCGCACACTATTGCACACGTTTGCTCTTAATCTTCATGCATCACCCCTTAAAATATCTATTTTGTTAAAAAATTCTCTGAGATCATGTTTTATAACGCATTTCCAGAGTTGTGCTAAAAACTCATGAGTGTTTTTTTTTTCTTACTCTTGTACTTTTGTATGCTGGGATGGCTGCACACTTGGAAGACTTGCAATAACTTTGCCATAGTAGTGTTTTTTCTTCTGTGCGGCTGTTAAAGCACGAGCCAAAATCATTTTTTTTGTATTCTACTTTGTTGAATTTGAGAAATTATATTGCCTCAACTCGCCGCTCTTATTCTTGGAAAAAAGGGATAAACTAAAACATTTGATGTGGGAAACCAGACAAAAATCAATGTAATTGTTTTAATTAGATATTAGCTAGAATATTATTGTGTTAGCTCTGCTATAACAGGTGCTTCAAATTTATATATTTCTGAATTATTAGGAATCAAATCAAAACAACATTTTTTAGATGAATGCATAAAATCGGTTACTTTTGTAAGTAAATGTAAAAGTGTAGAACTTCAAAAACTTGGCAGCACTCTTTTACATCACACTTGTGATATTGCAAGGCTGCCATAGTTTTGTTTTTTGCAAATACATACCGCAACATTTAATTTAATGTTGCAATAAATTTTCCAATACGATATGTTTTATTGCATTAGAGTTTTATTTTTTGTGAAATTAGAACAGTAGTAGAGTATGGATAGATTTATTTTTATGAAACTATCGATATATTTTTCTCGATAGTGATAGTATCACCAAAAAAAAATTTATTAAAGAAAGAAAAGCAAAGTCAACCAAATCGATGTAACGGCGACTTTGAAATTAAAAAAAGACATTTGAAATGCTCTACCAATAAATTATTGTAAACGTAGTTACGAGTACATAAGCAAACATTGCTACAAATAATTTATAGTGGGTTTTTTCAACATCAAACATGCCTTTTTCATTACTTACAGCCAACTTAATAAATCTATACAAATATTTTTTGTTAACGGCTTTAATAGGAAGCGTCGGCCAAAAGCTATCGATAGTTTAACAGAAAAATATCCTAACTATCGAATGATGCGACTATTGATACTCTTACAGCTCTAAAGAGTAGTGAAGTTTAATGCAACCGTAGTTTCTGCTATTCATCCGGCTTGGAACCCAATTTTTTCATTCGATACGGATTTTGTTTGCTGCAAAAATTGACTTTTACGCTGAAATACAATCCCAAGTCGAATTTATCGCCAGGTGGGAGCATTAGAATTCAGCGCACAATGTACAAACTAACACATTTTTTGGTTGTCGAAATCGCCTCAAGAGTTGTTTTCAGTTGCTCAAGAGGTGTGTTTAATTCCCCCAGAATTGTGTTGAGCTTCTCAAGAGAAATAAAACTCAAATGGTGCGAATTGGTTTTGGTTGTTTCAACCAGTTTTCAAAGAATTTTCGTCAGAAATGCCATATGTATAAGCTGGCACTGACTCGACGGCCGACCTGTAGGAATTTCTCTACTGATTCTGCTCTAGTCGTGCGAAGGGAACAACAATGTAACATTCTAGGTTTTTAAATAATATATAGTACATATAACAAACTTTAACGGTTTAAGGCAGTATTTAAAGTTAAAAAATGCTTTATTTTTTCAAGATTTCAGTTCTTAAGGCAAAATTGTTTGAAAAAATTGGATACTTTTAACGTGCCCAAATTTAAGACAAACTTATTTTGAAAACTATGGTTACTTTTATCGGAGTGATGAACCAAATGTAATGTTACGTACGATGCTTTTGACATAAAAAGCATTCTTCTTTTTAGTTTAGCTTTTGGCGAATGAATTTTTCTATCAGTTAACCCTCTTTTGTGACATTTTTCTGCTGCCAGCTGTAATGAAACTATAAAAAAGGGGGACTTTTTTTTATTGTTATCCATTTACCCTTAAAATATTTTAGTTTTTTGTGTGTATTTATTCTGCATATTGCAGCAGATGTCTGTCTGTCTGTCGGTCTCTGATTGCACAATTAAAATGGGAGTTATGATTTCAATATACATACATACATACATAAATGTGTATGTATGTGCTTGAAAGGTTTCCCTTTTCAAACAGGATCACTAGTAGATTTTATATTTTTCACAAAAGATCATGAATAGTTCTGAGCTGCAAAACTTCTCTCTACATCGTCTTTCTGTTGTTTTTCTTTTAATGTATCTGCAGTTTGCACATTTTAAGTCGGTGCAGTTCTTCTGTGGCAGATCGCTATGATATCGCAAGGTAAGGACAACAAACCTCCACTATGGCGAAACAGACGATTTGATTTGATCACATCTCTAATGAGAATTTTTCGAGTGCAACATGCGCAATTGGGGATAAAATATTTATCATGCGATATGTATGTACATATGTATGGAAATACTCATTTGTAATATGTAAACCAAATATCACGATCGTTAAATTCTTGTTGTGTCTCTTCACCTTTATCGCCATGAAAGTAACGCTGTATTATTTTTATTTATTTTTGATTAAAATTGCTATTTGTTGTTGCTGCTTCTCTTTGTAAAATGCATGCATTTATGAAACGCCACAACACAGACAGTAAAAGAAGGAAGAAAAGAAACTGACATGCATTTCTTTGGAAAAGCATTATTTGCTTTTTATCTTATTTTTTTTAATGCTTTTCTGTGGTTGTTGTTAATTTTCTGTTCAGTCTTTTAAGACATTTTCCATAAAAATAATAACAACAAAGTAAGCATGAAACAATATTATTTTTAGCATCCGTTTAGCAGGGCAGTTGCTTGAAATAGTGTGCTCGCGCGATTTTGGTAATGCGATGAAAGAGTTCACTGCGAGAATTCGTCGAAAAGATTTTTCTATAGGCTCATAAATTTATTTAGAGTATTATTAGAACAACTGGTTGAATTGCTGCCAAAGACTAACGAGTGTTGCTGGGTGGCACTTCGGAAGCAAAATGGTAGCTATTCTATTTGCAATTCTATTCGCTTCAACGTTTTAAAAACTATTTCCGCACTTTCAAAATAGCGCAGCTCATTATTTGGTGCAAATGTCTTGCGTAAGTGCGAATGCAAGAAATCGTTGCATTTTCTTTGCAAGCCAACAACAAAATATACAAGGTTGCACTCGCAATATTTTTTTTTTTCATTTACGCACCGCTAATTACGTGTTGCTTTTTCGCATGAGTATTGCGTTTGCAACACTGACACTCGAACAGCTGACATTTTAAAACAAAGCAAACAAAAAATTTTAGAAATGGAGCCAACAGCAATTACCAAGAAAATAAAACCTGAAAAATTAAAAATTGTGTCTTAATTTATCAGCTGTTATTTGGAGTGCAATAAAATTTGCAAAGTTGTTAAAAAGGGTGCTCAATATTAGTTGCAATATAATCGCAAATGCAAATAGTCGCTACCAAAAACGCACCAAACACTGAGTACCGCTAATGTTTTCTTTTAAATTTTGTACTTATTTATTTATGTATGCATTTGCTTTGGCTTGTCAGCTACAGCTGACCAGTTTTAAGAACAATTTAGTACTTTTTGTCAATGACAATCAACCAAAACTTTGATTTAAGCCCGTATGATACTTCATTTTTCATTCATTAATTGGTATAGAATTGATAGAAAGAAACAGCAATTGCTAGAAAGAACCAAATATACAAAACGTAAACAAAACTGACATCTTTTTTCTCAGTGTTGTATTCTTTTTATTTCAAGAAAGCGCTAGGCAATAAACATATTCCAAAAAAGAAGCGTTAAATCGCTAAAATTGTCCATAAACCGCTGACACAGCAACATTCAAGTTTGAAATGTCAATTTTAAGTTGAAATATTTTATATTTTTTCTGACATAATCTGATTTTTTATCGATAATTTCAACGAAAATGTTGACAGTTTTGCATTTATCTTAATATAGCTGAACTCTTTGCACATACTAAATTCTACTATTACATTATATTTGCACTGTTCTCCAAAATTTAAACAATGCAAGAAAAATGTAGTGTCATACGGGCATTACCGATGTGGTATGTCTGTAAAGTAAATGAAAAAAATTTCGTGACGCAAGCTGTCGAAAGCGAGCGTCTACATTTCGATCGCTTATATTTTCTTGCGACATTGAGGAACAGGCAGTCGAAATCGTGGGAAAATGTTGAACCGAAATTTTGAAATTATCAAATAAAATTATCAAATAAAAAATATGATATCTATGTAAAAGTTTTTCTTCTTTCAAGATCTGCGTAGCTTTCAAGTGCAAATGTTGCCGTTTTGTTTTCCAATCAAAACATTTTTTTAAATGAATGTGCGTTTGACAGTGGCGTCGGCGTGAGTGTTAACGTAAATTAATGATGGCGGACATAAAAAAGGCGAATGTGCGCATAATAATGACAACAACAGAAACCAAAACAACTGCTGCAAAATCACACAAATGTCCCACTGTACAAATGAATGTGTATAAAAAATGATAGGCTGCGAGAGTATCGTGCCTTTAATATGTGGTAAATAGAATGAATGCACGTAATTTTTCATTTTTTCCCATTTTTTTTCGTAAATCTTTACGTTGTATGTTTGTCGTATGTTTGTAATACATGTTGCGAAAGAAACATCATCTGAAAAAAAGTTTACTTTATATTTAGCACATTTGGTTAAAAAATAAATGAGCGTTTTTTTTTTCTTCTTTTTGTTTTTTTTTCTTTTGTTGAAAATGCATGATTCATATTTGGCTTAAGATGAAACGGAAATTTAAATGGAATTTACTTGTGTTGAGTGATCTTCGAATGCGGCTGACTGTGTTGCCTATTTGTTGACACTTCATTTTATAGGTATTTTGTTGCTGTTGTTTTCCACCGAAATAATGTGATACCTACAAGTATTTTTCAAGCGCAGTTAGAAATTGATTTTGTACAACATTAAACATGTTTGAGAAGTATTCCTTAACAAACTTGCGAACTGCTCTTCTGATCTTCTAATTAGCGCTTTCGAATAAATGTAGATTTTCATTTTACGCCTTTAACTTCCTCGGTGAAGCGATATTTTAAACGATTGTGGTAACAACAGAGAAACTCCTTCACATTTTCAACTGAATTGAAAGAAGCTTTATAAGATAAGCTGCTTTTGAAAAACATATTGTATAGTTTTTTTTTGTAATAATTTTTTGTACCCACAAAAACAACTTGCGATCAATAGAATTCCATAAAAAAAAAAAATTTTTTTACTAAACATTTCTGCGAAAAAAAATAGAAAGGAACAAGATTTCACTTACATTTTTTTTTTGTAACACCCATTACAGTCATGATTATGTAGCAAATTGTACAAAAAATTCATGAAGTTTGTACTTTGGATGTGGAAGATCTATAAAAGAAATTTGCGATTATAAATCATTGAACTTTTAATTACGAAAAAAAAGTAAAATAGAAAGTTAAAAACCTTTTTTTAAGGCGTTGTTTCACAATTCATGTTCATAATGTTTCATGTGTCATGTTACAGCGTCCTATTTAACTACAATGTACCACAAAGTTGCTTGAAGTACACTAAAAAAAATGTTGTTGGTGTTGCTTTATTTAGAATTTAATGATTTTCAAAGGGCCAATCCAATGAAAATCTTTGGCCAGAACTCTGATAAGTTCATGGGGAAAAAGTTTTATCGCTTTTGAGCAAGAGCTCTTGATTTTGAAATCGCACATGTGATTTTGAAATCACACATGTGGTTTTGAAATCACAAGGGTTTGATTCTAAAATTATACAATTACATTTAAATGTACGTCGATGTGATCAATCACACATGGGATTTTGAAGTGACATGGTTGATTATGAAGTTGTTATTTTGAAATTACACATGTGAGTTTTTAATCAGATGGGCCACTTTTAAATCACTGATGAGTACAGGTTTTTGATTTTTTGGCACAAGATTTTCAAATCATACATTTGTGTTTGCAAAATTCCATACGTGACTTTGAAATCATATGTGATTTTGAAGCTGAGGCTTAAATGAAATATGCGTTTTTAAAAGCACTTATTTGATTTGATCAGCCTTGTCATTTGCAAGTTACTCTTCAGTAAGAATTTTCGATTTTGAAACCACACATGCAAAATCACACATGTGATAATGACTTTTTTTTAGATTTTGATCAGTAGCCAGGGGATGATCCCTACATATGTAGACATTACATTGTACTGGAACTAGGAAAATAGGAAGAAGGAAAGAGGAAGTGGTGGTTGGAAAGGGGAAATGGGGATTTTTAAGCTAGAAACATGATTTTGAAATTTTTAAATGATTTGCCAGTGTGATCATTTAATTTTGGACTACCGCATGTGATTACGAATCTGCATATTAGAAAAGCATTCTTATTTTTTGCCGTGTAACCATTAAATTGAATTTATTGTAAATAATTTGGTCTTCAGTGAGCGGTCATGTTTGTATGTGTGTTTATGTGTCAACTGTCAGTGTGTCACCGTCATTACTGTTATATATGTACATGGAAACTGATAAAAAACAAATTTATAAATTTATATATCTTTTACTTTTCCATTCCACTTGCAATTATTTCTTTTATCTTATGAAAATGTTAAAAGGGAAATGGAAAAAAAAATCTCCAAAATAATCAGTCAAAAACTTAAAATTTTTTCCAAAAAAAAAAAAAAAACATAAAAATCATTAAGAGATACAAAGCAAATTTTGTGATTTTTTATGAGCCAGCCGGATTGGTTGCTTTTCTGTTTAGCATTTTTGCTTTTAAGATGTGGTGATCATAAAAGTTTATATGGCCGTAAAGAAAATATAAAAAAATTAATGTATTTATGGATGCAAAAAATTTATTTGGATAGGAGTGAGTAAACCGAAAAAATTAATGTGGCACATACAATTGCTAATATTTGCCTGCGAAATTTTTCGTAACACTTACTTTTGGTTTGCATTAAAGAAAAACATCAAGCAATGATCAAACTTCCTCCTCGTGAAGTTGAAATTGAAAATCAACCTTAAATGGTACATAAGAGATGTACTATGTGTTTGGTTAACTTACTTTGGAAGAATTTACCAAATGAAAGCGTTTTTGGGGAGAGCAGTGGAAGTTTTCTATTTACTGCATTTCGTATGGAAATGGGCTACACGACAAAAATACGCTCGTCGCGCTTATTTAGGTTGGACTCTAAGCAATCAGCTGTTTGAAAAAACCAACAAGTAAGGCGAATTTATTACTTGGTGGGGGTGCACTAGAATTCGCCGCACAACACACATAAACTAGCACATGTGTTTTTTTTTTTGTGTGAAGTGATTTCAGCCGTCATAGTCTAAATATTTGCTAAGCACTTTAAAATTATAATATTTGTGCTTTAAACACTATGAAAACAAACAAAAAATGCTTATCACAAAATTTTTCTATCATCAAAAATCTTTAAAATAAAATGACTCTAACTTTTTTATAAGCAAAGAGAAAAAAAATTACATCTGAAAGCTTTTTGATGCAAGAAGCAAAAAATAATCACCTGTGCTACCAAGTTCATCTTGCATGAACTCACCTTGCTAACAACCACAAGCAAAAAGTTAATATGCGTTAATTAATACAGCGATAATTTTAAGGCTCCTAAATTGATATTGCATGCCAAAAAAAAAAAACACTTAAAATATAAATACATTGCAGATGTCGTTTTTCGAGTTAGAAATTAGGGGTTTTGCAAGGCGAAATTATTGTGAACTGAACCATGGCAGCACAGGTGATTATTTTTTGCTTCTAGCCAAAGTGTACAAACGCATCAAGTCCCAATTTAGAGTTGAGGAATTAACGGGGCATTTAGACGGGAAAGTAAAAGGCTGAAAGTTGCGATACACTCACACTTTTTTACTTACACACTCACAATTTTCTAACTTTCAACTCAGCTTTCAGCAAAATTTTCCTGAAAGTAATTTTTTTTTTTTTTTGACATTTACTGAAAGTAAAGTGACAAGGTTGTAAACACGGTTGCCTACTGCCCGGCACATACAAAATTTCAGGATTGCAGTAGAATAATAATTGTGAGTTTTAAATTATTTTGTACATTAGAAAATATTTAAAACATTTTCACAGCAAATATGAATAAAGAATACATATGAAGTATATTTATAGTGATAATTATTAAATTAATTAATAAAAACTTATGCTTGTATGTTAAAAAATTTAACAATTAAATTTAACAGTTAAATTTTTTAACATACAAGCATTAGCAATAAAAAATATTTTCGAATGTTGCCCCATAAATTTATGTTTGTAGTATACTATAGTGTTGGCAACTCTATTTCAGTAATAAACAAAACTATATTACTTGCAACTCTTCGCCTTGAGGACATTTTTAAAATGAACTTTCACTGATTTCCTTTGAAATTGAGCAAGAATTTTTCATGAAAGTCATAGATTTCATTGAAAATTTTATTCATAATACGCATACAAAAATATTCTCTTTTGGTCTGCTCAAATTTCGATTTAAAAACTTGGTAATACTGATTCGAAAGTAATTGGCAGCACTAGCTCTGATTTCATCGGAATAGCATTTTGTACGACTTTTGCGAAAGGGAGTTCCGAACACGAACGTCATAATAAGACTACTTAACAGACAGAACGGAAAATGTAACGTTTTCTTTCGCTTGGCTTTTGAGCGGCAACCTGAAGGTGAAATATTTTTATTCCTATTTTGTATACTTATTTTGTTTTTGACAATTGGTTCAAACACTGATATACATAGAACGCCTTACCAAAATTGAATTTTCCAATTGCAAAGCGCTGCCGTTGCTTTGTTTCGGTATGCTGCATACAAATTACGGGGGCATGAGAACATTTTAGAACAAAAAACGCTTTCCGCTTTCCTTTTCGTGTACCTGTGGGCTGTCATGTACCTACATATTCAAAATAATCAAAAATCCAATAGGTAGTTGTTATTTAAGTTCTTGTATAGCGCGCAGTATTTTAAAGCTGAAAAGAAATTGAAAACCTGAAAATGTTTTAGGTATGACGAAACAAATCGCACTTTTAAAAACAAAAGCTTAAGCTTGAAAAACGCTGAAAATATGTTAATGTGAAGTGTATTCAAATAAAAATCTACATACATATGTACATAAAAAATAAAACATTTAAATAAAAAATTGCTGCCATACATACAAATTTAAGTATCTCCATACACACACACACACACACACGCCTGCATACATACATATATGCATATGTGCGCAAGTATTTGCTTGCGAATGGTGTTGTATGGAGATGGTTGGCCAACACAACAAAGTTAAAACTTTGATCATGTTTAAACTTTGAATTTTATTTTTTTATGAGCTGGTTTGATTTTCGTTTTATTTTTTTCCCCATTTTATTTTTTGCTGTTTGGGTTGGTTATTTGGCTGGTTAAATGAAATATCTAAAAGTATCCCAACAACCACAATAATTTGTACCATCAATCATTCGCTACAACAACAGAAAACAATTTAATTTCACAAAGAAAAAACAAACCACACAATAGCTCCAACTTCAGACAAATCTAGTGGAAAAAAATATAAGTAAATAAATAAAGAAAACATGACGCAAATGACTTAAATGTACGTTTTTTTTCTCTCATTTTGAAAATCATACAACCTACCAAAAGCAGCAAGCAACTGCCAGAACTCGACAAAACTCGAAAAAAAAAACAGAAACGCCAACAACTTGAAAACTTTTCAAGTTTGTCTTTTAAATATCAACAGTGAAAAAGTAAAAAAAAAATAATTTGTTTAAATTTAAAAACAACGGAAAATAGCACACTGAAGATATATGTACATCTGTACATGTGAACACAATGCATGTACACAAGGCACATACATACATATGTATGTAAGTGTCTTTATTTTCCAAAACTTTGCTGGGCTGTATTTTTCTCGACAATTACATACATTACAAAGCAAGTTGCAAAGCAAAGTTGGTGGCAGCATTACCTCAAGAAATCTCTTGAATTCTTTCTTCCTCCAAAACAGGTGGCACCACAGTCACAATATTTTGCCCGCGGTTGCCGCTGCCAACCTTAACAATTCAGTTTTCTCTGGAAAATCTCTGCATGAAAATAAATATTTGGATGCAATTCTTTTAAATGTGTTGTTTAGAAAAAAGTTGCCAGCTGTAAAGTAGCTGTGGACTGAAGTACTGATTATTTCTTAACTTAAGGGTGATAGCTCATGTCTTCCGCCAGAGCTCATGTCTCACGCCAGAGTAGGCGTGTTGGGCCCTCCGTGGATTTGGCCACAATAGTTTTGACTCATAGATCTATAGAAATTCGAGGTCGTACACAAAGTTCTTTAGTTTCCTCCAGCATATACCTCATAGGTGGGTATATGTGCGGTAAAATGTCGCTCCTTGGAGGGCGCGATCGTATTTGTGAGAAAGCGGTGCACTGGCATAATGTCTCACTATCCTCCCCACATGCTCTATATTCATCTGCTCCCACTATTCCTATGCGGCTTAGCAGTGCCAGTAGTTGTAAGTGACCTGTTATCAGTGCCTTCTACTTCTACTCAATTCGGGCTTGCTAAGTCTATGTTGCCCCTTCGTTTGTTTCCTCATCTTGATCCATTCATAGGATTCTTGTTTTGAGAGAGTTGAGTGGGCTCTGCGCCGCGTTACTTAAATCTCTTGCTCTGAAAGCAAATGAATTTGCTATTTCGTTTCCAGCTATTCCCCGGTGTCACGGCCCTTATAGTTCAACATGCACCGAGTAACAGTTAATGGAGTTTTTGCAGCGTCAAACTGTCCGTGATTTAATCCCCTCAGCTGACAACACTGCTTTTGCTTTATACTCTTTTCACCGAAAATATTTATGACATAAATGTTAAAAGTAACGTCAAGAAAATTAACTGAATTAATTACCTCTCTTTTTATTGCCAAATATTTTCTTTTTCGATATTTAATTTTGTTTGATTCTCCGTTTAAGTGGAGCTCATGCGGGTGTAATTTCATTTGTTGGTTGTGCCATTTTGGCGTCTGTTGTTATGACGGTAACTCTGAAGAAAAATTATTTTGCTTTCATTGTATTCATTCTTTATGTTATTTTATTTTTTGGGAACGTATTTATGAAATAAAATATTTGCTAAAACCAGTTTGTTTTTGGTGAAAGAAAAAATCATTTAACTTTCATAGTCGTTGTGACTCTTTTTTAATTTATTTATTTTTTATTATTTTTTTTTTTGTTGTCAAAAGATTTGTCAGCTTCTTGTTTGTTAAAGTGTTTCCAATTTCATTATTTTGCACAGGTACATACTTTTCAATGCTTAATTTCGCTTAACAGTTGATTTGTAGGTACATACATACATACATACTTACATACATACATATTATTATAATGGCAGTTATGCATTTGTTTTTAAATCAGAAGATTTATTTTAATTAACTGGGAGTTTTGTTTAAACAAAAAATCACTTTCATTTCTTTGTTTAAAATACAAACAAACGTTAATAGATTTATAAAAAACTTTTGACGTACTTTCGAGTACTTTGACAGATGACAGTGTGGCTGCAAAAATGAAATAAAATACATGGTAATAGTAAGATAAATCAACAAACTATATTGATAAAATAAGGAATAAATTTTTTTAGCATCCATCAACGAAGTGCTCATTGCGTCAGGTACATCCATTGTTACGCTAAAGCCAGTGGAAAAAGTCCCCCCATTAATATTGATCCTAAGACGAATTAATTTTGAGGTGATCTTGTTGGTGAACTCTAACAAATCTGTGCGAATTTACATACATACATACATATATGAATTTAAAAGGCTCAAGATCATGTAAGCATAGTTTGAAAGATTGGTTCAAGGCGTATTCACCGACGAGATCATCTGATCATGCCTGGATTGATCCTTTACCCCTGTCTAGACCAGCGAATTTTAGACGATGGGTTATTATTTCAAAGAAACTGCAGAAATTTTCATTGTAATTTAAGTGACTACATGCCCGTTTGCGGTAGAACAAAGCGACTTTATACCGAGGCGAGTTCAATTATCCTTTTCACAAAAGTTATCAGGTAGATATAAACCAGAGAAGTAAATAGGTAGGTATTATGAATGTATGTATGTATGTACATATATGACAATACATCTCATTATGAATTTTTGTTTCATAAACACCACCCACTATGCAAACATATTCTAAAGATACAAATCTAAGTTTGTATGGTGTATTGGAACACAAAACTATGATACAAAATGCTATAAGCAACTACAAATATATACAAATATGTATATACGTACATATGTTTATACATAAATATGTATGTATATAAAAACCTTATTGCTTAATAAATTCATATACATATGTATACATATATAGGAGCATGTATACATATTATACACACATTTTCATTATAATGATCCACCCTTTTATTGATTATTCTCTACTTGAACTTTCAGACGAAAGCAGCCCAACGCAACATCACTCCAACACATTATCTCTCTCTTCACCTTTAAGTTTAACTTGGTGACACATTCACAACCCGCTATATATGTATACACAAATGTATGTATGTAAGTATGCACATGTATGTACAATATAAATAAGTAGACATATGTATGTATGTATGTACTATAGTATTCCCATGTTTGTGAGTATGAATGTGCCTACAATTATACGATATACTTCAGCTGAGAATATTACCGTTAAAAGTAGGTATGCATACATACATACATACATACATTTGGTGCCTTTAATAAGAGCACTAAAGTGTCGTTAAAGAAACGAATAAATATCCTTGAATCATTGCATGGAAGCCATAGAATATGTAAAAGAGACAAACACAAGAAAGAAAATAAAAAAAACCCCAATGACAGTTAAAGAAGAGAGTTGTGTAAGAGAATGGGAGAAATTAACTGAGGATAACTTAAGAGCAGTGATGGTCACTAAAAGGCAAAATAACATTATTTTCCTGTCAATTTATAGCTTTATAACCGATATACATACATAGATACATACATATAGCACAAACTGGGCTTTCAAGGAATTTGCCCTAAAGCGAACAAAAAGAATTTTTGTAGAAAAAAGTAAAAAACGGAGATTAATAAAAAAGGGCAAAAACAAAAGCTTTGGACATTCGTCCAAAGCCGAATCCGAATTTTAATGGAATTGTAAAAATTTGTGATTCGAAAAAGTGCTTATGGCAATAAAAAGAGTTATTTAAAGGTCAGATGTCAAAAGCCCCATGGCGGTCCACATCAAGCCGCTACATGAATATTACAAACCAATTTTAAATCATATGCTTGTTAAGCGTGTTTGCCTACATATTGTGTACTTATGTAATACCTACAATTTATGTGATGCTAAAACTATAAACGACAAACATACACATACATACATACCATTGCTAAGAGGTGCATTTAAAATTCAGTCCAGCCGAATAAAGCGTTTTTAATTGTTTTTATTAAGCTCCAATTTTGTTGGGCGGTGTAATGTGGATTATTTTTATCTATTGTCGTATATTTTTTATAGTATATACATACATAGTTCCAACACAAGCCCTTATATGGGTTATTTTAACATCATTTCATATAACATACATCTATCTGTACGAGTAACATACTCGTGCAGATGTACATACATTTGTACGCATAAATATACATTCATTTATAATCGTTAAATAAAATATCAAGAAAATTTATCTGTATAAATAAACCCCAAACTCCTTTTAAGATACTTAACTACAAAAGCCAAACAATATTTTTAAAGAGCCAAAACTCGGTTCTCTTTTAATCCTTAAATCAAAAATATTTAAAGGATGTGTAAACTTAAGAGAAAATATTTTGATATTTTCTCCCTTGCCCTAAAAGAGTATGCCTCATGAAAATTGCTTTGAAGAAAGTGCTCTAGCAGTTTGAACTCCTTAAAACTTAGCCTTGTCATGTATGTACATATACATACATACATATATCTGCATGTATGTAGATTTGTTTATACATATGAATACAATTGCAGTGCTTTTCTATGCAAAAATTGCAACGTCAACATTTTCTAATTGCATGTGTCTCTTTTTGCATTTGGAACCCCAACAGCTGCATTTAATCTGAATATGAGTTTTCATAAATTACTAATGTGTGTTTTATTATTTTTTGTTGTTTTTTTTTTGTTTAGTGAAAACAATAGAAATTTTGTATGTTGCTGTTCTTCTAAACCCTGACGAGTGGAGCGGAAAGACACGAAAGTTAATTTAAATCAAACGCATTTATGTTCAAATAAAATTACATTTGTATGTATGTATGTAGTTATATTTGAAATTGTAGTCGTTACTTAAAAGCGACCCTGGTGGATGGACTCTGTGTTTTCCATAGAAAAAGTGTGTATGTGTGTAGGGTTTATAAAACTTACGTGAAAATGTTCTCACATTTGTCAATATAAAAAGAAATAATATAAAAGTTGATTGGTGACCCATTTAACGGCTTAAATGTCTAAAGCTTTATCATCACGAATTCATACAGCATTATATCCTCATTTCCTACGAACCTGAAGTCAGTGCTGCCAGTGTGCCAAGTTAAAATAAGTGCTACCAAGTTGTTATACAAAATACACATTTTTTATATGCATTCGAGACAGTATTGAAACATTTTGGGAATTTTCGCAGAAAACTTCAAATAAAAAAGAAGTTTACGACACTTTTCCTAATTTCTACATAATTTTTTCACCAGGAAAATTGGTGTGGATTTTTAATGGTACATTAGTGGCGGCATTTTTTTTAATAGCATCCAGCCATGGTGGTTTACAGAGTTTTTATGAATTTTTCTATAGATTTTCTATTCAGTTTCTCGTTGCTCAGTTTCAACTCAAAAATTAAAGAACACACCTATTATATCTTTAAAGAATGTGCAATGTTCTGGTTAAAACAAATAAAATAATAATATCTCAGTCGGCAAACGACAACCATCATTATTATGTTTTCCATTTGAATTGATGAATTTGAAAAATATAAAGTTGTAATTAACTTACAACCCATTCATACTTAAATATTATAACATGTTGGTTGTTGCACATGTATCTATTTCTGTTTCTATGTTTGTAAACTATTGCTAGTTAATCGTGTTTGTGTGTCACAGAATTTCAACAAAAAGAATGAAAAACTATATATTTATTCAAATTTAGGTTAGATAATTATGCATTTATATTCGCTAGAGAGAATTACGATGATTATGATTAATTTAACCTTGGAATGGTAAAGTAAGTCAGTCAATTTACTGTGTGCTTCCGTCAAAGTTACGAGGAAAATTAAAAAAAACTTGTAAATCAACTATGTACATAAATAATAATAGAACTAGAGATGTAGTGTGTATACAAATTTAGGTATAATTCTATACAGATATGTAACAATAGTACCATAAAGTACATTAAAACGTAATAGCAAAATTATATAAATATGTATGACAAATATTTGTACTTATACTCCTACATCTTTCTGTAATTCAAGTGCTCTGAATTTGCCGGTGTTAATTGTATTTACAATTCAAACTTTCAACACTAACGATGTACATGGCCTGCGAAATGTCTTTTTACCGATTCCCTTTAAGTAAATACTCTATTTCACAGGTCATCACAGCTAACTAGTTCTATTCATAATTTATATATGTATGTATGTATGTATATCGGATAGACAGTCCAGTGAGGAAGCCACATTTTTGCGAAAATCATTTTAGCCTGAAAAAGAAAACAAATGAAAAAAGTCTAAATGTATCACCCTTTATATACAACAAATTAAACAAACTTGTTGATGTTAATAAAATGCACAATGTCTGCATGCAATCAATAAATTTTTTAATTAATGTTTATATATTTTTTCTTATTATCTAACAAACAAACCAGTTCTTGAAAATGTTAAATTATTTGTTTTAATAATTATGGATGCTTGATTAAAGTTTGCTTCAGGATTGTTTGAGAGCAGAAGAAATTAATCTTAACTCAAAACTGTGAAGCTTTTTGCCCAGAACCTTCCGCAAGAATCGAACCTGCGACCAAAGAACAAAAGTGGTCATTTGTGGCCGTTTTTCTTAATAATACACCATAAGAAACAAAACGTAAGTAATTAAAAGAATTTGAGAATTTGGGTGTATTTAATGTTATAATGCCCTTCACCCGTAATCGAGACCCTCTTACAAAATTCATGCTATGAATTCTGACAGATTTGAAATTAGTACTGGCAACTACTGTAAAGTGCTACCAAGTTTTTTTTTAACGAAATGCAGTCACCTTTTATTCAAAGAAGTTTTCAGAATTTTTGAAGAAATTTAAAATGAAAACGTAATAAGCATTTAATTTAGATAATTAGTTTTTAGTTTATGTCTTTAAATTAAAAAAATTCTAAAGCTAAGGAACAGCTTCCCACTACTTTCGATAAATATCATAGTCTAACAGATAATTTGAGGGGTGTAACATTCAGCGTAGTAAATCTTTCAAAGGGTTTGGTGTTGCCAGGCTAAACTTCCTATTGTGACCTTGAATGTATGTATGTATATTTTTCCTTAACCAATTTTTTCCATATTTCTTACTACTTAACTGAAATCGTGCAAAGCTGAGCGGTGTAGTGTACATTAGGCCGCGTCGATTTGTATTTGATATCAGGAGTAAAAAGTTCCACTACGACACATCAAATCAAAAAATAATTTTCGAGGCGTCCGAATTTAAAATTTTTTATTTTTGTATGAGAGCCCTCCTAAGGAGATGAGGTACGGGACCGGACAGAAAATTATTGGGGTTGGTCACTTTTTGACTCCTGTATGGAAGCCCTGGAGCAAGTTAGTGTAATGGGATGAAAATTTCAATTTTGAGGCGCCCGAATACAGACCGTGGGACTGACTAGAAGAGGAGTCAAATAAGTGATCAACCCTCAATAATTTTTCTCCTCCAATATTTTTTTCGAACACATCGATTTCGTGCCACACCTTCTTAGGGGCACAAGAACATACAACAAATTAAAATTTTCGAAAAAAATATTGGAGAGAAAAATTTGCCTCCTCTACGGACATCCTGGAACTGATTTGCATTAAAGGGCACAATTCATATTTTCTTTAATCTCGATTTTTCTCCCTGCCAATAAACAGTCCCTTGTGCCCTTAGATCAGTCAATTATGTGACCAATCCCCAATATTTTTTCCAACAACTGAACCCGTACCACGCCTCCTTAAGAGGGCTTCATGTAAAAGTACAAAAAAAAAATTTAAATCGGACACCTCGAAAATGGGGGGTTTTGGAATGTTGTAGGGCAACTTTTTTTTCTTCATGCCAAAAACTATCGAAAAATCGATGGCACAATTTCGATTGCTGGATCGACCGGCCCACTCTAGTATAACATACATATGTATGTAAGTGTTTCTAATTGATATGTATGCACAGACATGATCATTAAGAATGCATTTATTAAACATATTTATTGTATTTTTGTTTAATTTTAACATGAATTGTTTTCAACATTGATGTCATTAACATGCATTTGTTTGCACTGCGTGTTACCAGCAACGCCAGCAGCGGCATTTAAACAAATACACAAATATGTGTGTATGTACATTTTAACAAGTAATAACAACAGCAAAATCATCGCCAGGAATACCAACAAAAATTGCAAGTCAGAAACGAAAGATATAAATATATACATACATATGTGTGTACATACTTATGTATGTATATTCATTTATGCACACATGCAATGTAGATGGTGCTGGATGTACGATTACATATGTATGTAAGTATCATTATATAAATTCAAGTACAAATAAAATATGCAAATAAATATACATGTACATTAGGGGGGTACGTTCCGCCGTTGTACCATTCTATATTGTGCCATTCGATAGCTTTTGGCATGAGGGCAAAAAGTTTCACCACGATATACAAAATTAAATTTTTTGTATGGGATCCCCCTAGGGAGGGAGGGGTGGTATCGTTTCGGTGTGATCGAAAATAATATTGGAGAGAAAAAAATTATTGGTTAGTCATACATTTGATTCTTCTAGAGACACCCTGGGACTGATTAGCTCGGTGGAGAAAAACCTTTCCCCACTCTCATACAAAAAAATTACAATTTTGGGGCGTTTTTTTCCCATGGCAAAAGCTATCGGAAAGCGATGGTACAATATCGATTTTTAGCTTTTAAATTTTTAGCTTTTAAATGGACCCCCTATTGTACATTATATGTACGCATGCATGTATTTCGGGAATAACGATAAGCACTTAAAAATATGTGTTTTTTGTTTTTGTCGGAGGGTGGCACCTCTGTTCAAATGCCAACCCTTTATACTACACTTATGCCTACGCAAAATCTAGCAGATTTGCACTAAAATCTGTAATAACATCTTTAATGTGAACACGACCTTCTTGATATCAGTTATCATTCTGTATTCTGTACAACCAATTGGCTTCCGTTCGCTCCAAGGCGAATCCGTTACCGCATCGTGATTCGCCAGACGAATTCATAGAAGGTGAACTTGGTAGCACAGGTGAATATTTTTTGCTTCTTGCATCAAATAGCTCTTACATGTCAGAGAACACAGAGATAAAATGTAGCCAAAACGAGATAGCAAATCAGCATAAGCTCTGTTCATCCCTTTTCTGTGAATTTAGAAGTGGAGCGTCTTTGACAGCTTTCGGATGTGTACTACGTTAAAAAAAAACACGAAAACGGCCACACTGTTATACTTTTATCAATCAACAATTTCGAAAATACAACTCTGATCGCATGGAAAAATATAGTTTTTAATTTTTTTTTTCAAAAGATTAGCAAATGGGACCGTCTTGTAAAAAAATTTTTCATTGCATATTATTGATGTTTTGCATATTATTGATGTTTGTCTTAATAAGCAGAAGTCGAATTATATGAAAATAAAAGCTAAAGAAAACACAAAAATTACTGTAAAAATTGCTGCAAAAATGTTCTTGTCTAAACACGAAAGCAAGTTCAAAAGAGAATTGCGCCGCTAAAGCTGCCTTTTGTGATCTGCGAGTTACTGGAAGAAGATGAAAAGTTATTGAAAAAAAAAACTACGTTAAAATAAGTTACTGAAGTAAAAATTGTTAAAATCTCGAAATAAAGCATCAACTAAGCGTCAACAAGTGTCAGTTAAAAAAGACAGTTAAATCAAAGGAATTTAAAAAGTGATAAAAAATAATAGGTATAAATCATAAAACAAATTTTCTTTTATAGTGTTATCACGTTTCATTAAATCTTATTGTTACAAAGCACTAATTCATTTTTTAACATATCGTTCACTTGCTGCAATATCGTCATAACTCAAAAAAAGTCTCAAGCAAGGTATCTCTGTCACCCATTACGTCGCGTTCGTGTGTTTGCGCTGTGCATTTTGGCAGTTCTTCAGGCTAAAAGCTGTTGTCAGCTGGGCTTGTAAGGCTACCTGGTAGCGAAGTAGCTTAGTCTCAAGTAAACATTTTAATATATGTACATATGTATGGAATTGAAATAATTTTTGAAACAATTCAGAAAGAGATAGAGCTATTCTAAAGGTACGGCCAGACTATCAAATATTAGCCGTCACAGACCCGATATTTTTTTTTGGCAAAAATCGACAAACAAAAGCTTAAGTGTGAGCTGACCGTACCTCAAGCTCATGAAATATAAACAGTACATTTTTTGAGTTACGATGACGTTGCTGTAAATGAGCAATTTGTACATACATACATATGTGCATATGGGAGAATTTACGAATGCATGCAAGTACATACATACATATGAACATGTTTGTAGGTATGCAAACAACTTTGCACGCGCAACGATCATAAAAAACTACATTGTTGTTCAAACGTTAACAAATTTATAAATATTTGTAGTTGAGATTTAATTACGTGTGTTGTTGTTGCTGTTGTTGGTAGTTTAAGTCATAAATAACTGAGAATGTAATTATTGTTTTGCATAAAAAAAAATATAAACTTTAAAGCGAGGCGTTTGCTTTCGAGGACTGTTGTGGAGAAGAAAAATATTGTTCTTTTAGGGAAATTTCACATGCAGATCTAAAATTATATGTATGAATATAACAAAGGCCATAATGTTCATCTCAATGTCTTGAACAAAAGCAGAAATTAGTTTGACAGAAAACAGTTATACAGCTGCTTTAAGGACTGTGTTAAACACTTTTTCCTTACCAAGGCGAATTTATTACCAGGTCAGTGCCTGGTAATAAATAAACTAACACATGCATTTTGTTAGTGTAAAGTGATTTCAGTTGTCAAAGTCTGCATATTAGTTAAATACTTTAAAAGTGCTTTGCTTGCATTACTAGATACTGAATGGATTTTTTTCAAAATCTAGTCAGATGTGTGGGAAATCTCGTCAAAGTAATCAGATTTAGTTTGTCTAGTGCAAGTCTAGCTACTTGCACTAGACTTTGCGTAAACCTAAGCAGGCTATGAGATAACTTAGCACATAAATTGCCACTCGAATATTATCAATTGCTGCTCTGTGGTATTGGTGTTACATCTGTTTTGCAATGCGTGGATTTGATCTATAATTGGGCTGGTATCGATGTAAATCATTTGCATCTGTCATTTGCAGTTACAAAGTCACGGCTATTCATATATAATATATACATATGTATATTAACACGCTATTAAAATATAAAATTTCTATAACGCAGTGTAACAGCGAACAGCTGGGTTATTTGATTGAATATAATCATGTATTGTAAATAAAAAAAATATTACGTTTAATAATATATTTTATGAAATATGTTTTCATTATATAGTACTATACAAATGCACATATATTTTTATCACATTTGCTTGCACTATATACATATGTATATAGATATGTTCCCATCTAAACCACCCATTTTATATGCAAAAGATGCGATTGACACGCTAATTTAGGTCGGCCTGTTAAACGTAAACAAAATTACACATGTGTTTAGTTTACAGTTTCAAATGTTAACGTTCTCCTATATATAACAAAATGACACAGAAACTCTACTTCAACTATATTCTTATATTTTACAACACTGTGTTGGTACGTATTTAGAAAACCATCAATGACACACACCCGCCGGAAATAGTAAATGTTGATCACATGTGTCTACGTACTTGTATTTGGTTAGCTGCAACAAATTAGGGTTTTCGGTGTAATAGGGGGTTCGAAATCTCAATAAAATACAAAAAACTAACACTACACTTGCGTCTACGCAATATCAGGCAGATTTGCATTAATATCTTCAAAAAAATCTCGTTCGTTTACATTATCGTTTTTTGACAATTTGCAAGATTTTATATAAAGCAAATTAGTTTACGTTGCGAGTAAACCATGTGTACTAGCATTTTTCTATAGCAGCGCAGAATTTTTAAGTACTTTAAGTACATAATAATTTTGACAGAAATAAACACCTGGTAAAGCTGCTTAAACGAGAAATGAAGATTGCATGTTGAAAGTACGAACGTATTTTTGCGAAAGTACTAGAATTTTTCAAATAGATCTTTAATCGCTGTTATATTTTAGCAAATTGGTGTTATCGCACAAAAAACAATGTCTTCGATAAAAATATTTATTTAAACTCCTTATCAGCTCAATCTAAAACATTGAAGCAATTCGACGTGTTGTTTCTGCATATGACCAAAGTGTTCGCTTCGTTCATATTATTGGTTCATTGCATTGTTTTGACTATTTTCCAAACTAGTTGTTGTATTGTTCACTTTGTTAAGTTATTTTTACAAATTTTTGGTATGCGTCTATTTCTTGTCACATTTTTTGTTAGAGAGAAACTGTCAAATAAAAATTACAACAACATGAAAATTCCAAAAATGAAGAAAAAATGTCCACAAACATATCGCAGAGATAGTCGAGTGCTATAGCACTTTAGCCCGCTAGCTTCGATCCAACAAACTTCGTCTTTCTATCGTTCAATTACCACATTGTGAAATCCCACTTAAACATGTGCGATATTCAACATAATTTTTGTACCAAATTCATAGCTAATCGAAGCCCCGGTAGGTCACTGCTCAATTTCTACAGTTTACAAATTTCCCAGATACAATATCATAAATTTATCTCATACCGACTTCCATTTTGCTTTATTATGGTATTTTTTAGTAAAATAAATCGTAGAATAAAATAAAACCACTTCATATAGCATTTGTTTTTCCATCTACCTCATTTAAATATTAAATCCCATGTAACCGCTTGTTTGTTATTTATATTAGCCTAATCTGGCAATACCGCGACTGTATTTATTATTTCAAATGTCAAAAATCGAATGAAATGAAAAGCAAAACGGAAATTGTGATTACTGCACGAACACGATAAAGAATTGGAAATAATTCGTTTCAGTCGCAAAAGAAAAACTCAATAAAAATCAACCACACAGTGTAATAGCGGAGAATTACTCCAAATAAAACAAGGAGTGTAAAATTGTAAGAATACTAAAAAATATAAAAAATAACAAAACAATGAAAATATGCAGGTAGACAAAGATAAAAGCGGCAAATTTACTTTTAATAAATACCTAATTGAAAGCTAAAGTTGTGATAAATTAATACAAATTCATTATTAAAAGCCGCCATTTGCTTTTCTACTACAGTTCTTTTTTTTCATTGTGTATTAAACACACACAACGTATTGGTTTTTTTTTAATATGGAAACAATTAATTGTATTGTTGCTTCGTTTCGCGCTGATGTTTCATCGTCGTTTGTCATCGTTATCTACCGTTTTTATTGTGTTTTGTTGTGAAGACTATCGTCTATCCTAAAAGTTTATTTGCGGTTTCATGTGTTCTCATTCGTTTACTACCGTTTCTGGCTGTTGTTTAATTTAAATACGTCTCCTATAGTTTTCTTTTTTAATAAGTTTATTTAATTAAGTATGTGTGGCAACATAGTATAGCTTGGCACTTTTCTATCATCGTGGTGCCAGATCAATTAAGTTTCTCCAGTTTTTGGAAGGGGAATTTTTTAGATATTTCAAGTGACAATTGGATTTTTGGTGGTAATTCCTTGATAAAAATTTATTCCCAGTTTTTATATGTGCATTATTTCTACTCTGATTTTGCATAACATCAAATGTGTGTATGTATTTACGTGTGTGTTTCACCATATAAAAAAAGTGCACACATTTGGTGTACGAGAGCAACCTTCGAAGTTGTTGTGTATTTAATTCAGGAAAAAATATTGGTGCAATTCAGATTCAATTTGTATCGTGTTTACTTGATAAAAGTGCAATCTTCTGTAGATTCTATTTTAAAAATTTTAAGAAAAAACTTGTTTTTGCTAAAAAAAAAATATTGTTATAGAAAATTGTAAAATAAGTATATAATAAATAGCAAAATTAGGCCTAGCGCCTGGTTTGCAAGTCATGATGCTCTGAAGTTTGTAATTTCCATAATTTTCATTTCCTAACCCAAAGTATATACATACATATGTATATGAAAATTGAAATTTTTTAATAATTTTTTTTTGCGCCGAAGTTAGTGTGTTGCTCATAAGAAGCCAAAAAGTTAACATTTCCGATATCGTTTTATTGGCCCGAAGTCCAATTTTTTACGAACTTTAACACATAAGCGTGATAAATCAATTTTTCACAAAAAGTGAAATGGTGGTAAAAAAAAATCATGTTTATGACCAAAAATTTATTTCCGATATATAGCAAAAATCGATTTTTTTTTTCAATAAAATTCATTAACAAACGAACTAGAACAACTTTTTACACCAAGCACTAAAATTATAAGCAAGCGGAAGTAAATTTTTGTATCAAAAAGTGAATCTGATAAAAAAGAAAGCTGAGAGCCGCTATATAGCGAAAACCGATTTTTAGAAAATTTGTCTATAAGCGAGCTAAAACTACTTTTTATTCCAATAGCTGAATCTTGTGATAGAAAAATGTCACTAGACTCGAAAATTGTTCTCCCCGATATCGGTCCATATATAAACGCTACACAGCGGAGTCTGCTTTTCAATTTTAACTAAAAAGAAGCGAAAGCAACTTTTTAAGCCAAAAAATGAATTTGGTGATTGAGATCCGAAAAATGTTTTTTCTTTTGTTATCGGTTCACATACATATAACTGATGTAGCAAAATCCGGATTTCTATGAAACTCCAACTCTAAGGCAGCCAAAATCAAAATTATACCAAAAACTGAATATGTTGCAAAAGGTTATTAGGAGTCAAAAATATGCTCCGGTATGATCACTCTCTTGTTCATAAAAATGATATCGGGCTTATAACTCGTATTTGACAATTTCTCATTGAAAAATCTTGATAAAAAGTAACCGATAATTTTTATGAATAAGGAAATTATAATTTTGCAACTGAATGTCAAATAACTTTTACGACTGCCTTTACTTGTGCCACATACCACAAACGATTCGTATAAATACATACATATCTACATACACATATAAAAATAACTTTGCATGCAATTAAGTGCCAAAGACCCCACTCACTCACATTACACATTTTGAGTACTTGTGTAACCCACTTTTTCGTAACATCGCATTTTTCTCTATTTGCTGTTTTATTAATTTATTTTGCTTACATTAAGTTTTTTTTATTTTAAATAAGCTATTTTTTAAGTATTTGCATTTAGTGCACATAGGTATGTATGTATATATATAAAAACATACATACGTACATGCATACATGTGCAAACACATATATACATACGTGAACGTACATAATTGGTAAATAGGAAGTAAAAAAAATTGTTCAAGCAAACTAAACGTTCCTAATTTATAATTCTTTTAAATCGCAATTCGCCAACTCTACCCTATTTGACCAATTTTGTTTTGGCAATTTGAGAACCTCTTATGTGCATTTTTCATTTCGCTTCTTTTTCAGCAGTCTTTTATTATTGACTATTATTTTCATTTTAATTTTCTTTGTTTTTATACCCTGTGTTACTGGAAAAGAAGAGATATGCAAATAAATTTTTCTTCAAAATGCCCCTCATACTGCCTACACCATTGATGAAATAAGAGGGGCAAAACCCCGCCGTTAAGAAATTGCATTAGAAAAGAAAAAAACAATAGCATTAAAACAAAAAAGAGGAGAAAATGTATAGCTAAAGTCCAAAAATAGCAAAAAGGCCAGCAAATTTGCCTCTTCTTTATAGTTCTTTTTCATTCAACAATTTGTTTTAGTTGAAAAAAGACAGGAACACTTGTATTGAAATAATACCAAGCTACCAGATATGTTTGCTTTAGGCGACATTCATTGTGTGGTAGCATTATACATATTAAAAAAACAAAACGCTGGTGGCAGTGATGCATTTTGGTTGCGAAATGTAAACGCCGCTACACGTTGCGACGTATTCTGCAATTTGTTTAAATGTTATGTTAGAGGTAAACATGCGTATTCATTTTAACTCGACAGAAGTAATTTCTTCATGAAGTTTAATAAAAGTTAATAATTGTAAAATTGTAATGTCAAGTAGTTTATTTGACTTTGCTGTACAACCTATTCCAATGTGTGGGAGTCACACTATGTCTCTGAGTGTAGAGAATTAATTGATCGTTTTTAGATATTAATGTCGTGATTCACTAGTCCACACAAGTGTACGAATCCTATGTATAAGACACCCTGATAGAATTATATCCCACTTCCAGCAACCGCTTCAAACAAATTTTTCAGTCGTTTCTCGGTCAGTGGAAAAATAGCTATGTTTTCATTGGAATAGTTAAAATTTTAAATGTCAAAAGCAATGAGTTAATTCCATTAATTTGACCTCTGCCGAGCTCCGTGCATGCGGCCAGATTTTGAAATTTCTTAAATTTTTTTTTTATATATAAACTTTTCATAAAAGTGTAATTATAAAATTTTCAAAAAGTCTTCTGTACATTTAAGATCCATTTTAATATATTCTTTTGCGTTATTTTCATAAGTGAGATGCTTTGACAGCTTTTACAGAAACTTTGCCAAAAAAGCTGATTTTGACCATGCTAATATCTAATTACAAAGAAACAACTGCATTAGAAATTCTAGTTTTTTTTCAATTCACACAGATTTGCTGTCAGTTTCTTTGCTTCATATAAAACGTTTCTTAATGCAAAACGAGACACCGAAAATATTTACATTGTGTTACACGTGAAGTAACAACATGGGCCAACACTGTTTCGTGTTAAAAAAAAAAAACAGTCTGGCAAGACTAAGAAAAATCAATAATGTACGAAATGAATAACAGAAAGAGATAACTGCTCATAACATACGCACAAATAAAAATGCAAACAGAAAGAGAAAAAACTGGCGCGAACTGAACGAAGAAAACGACAAAATACAACGAAAATGGCGATACCGACAAACAACGAAGAACTACGAATAGAATGACGAAGTGAAAAAATCCATTTTCTAATAATTATTCGAAATTACGCTTTGCCAGCGAAATTCCTTCATGTCTGTGTCGAAAAATAATTGATAAAAATAATTACAATGCAGCAAATAAAAGAATATATGAATAACATTTAAAAACAGCTCCAATTTAATAACAATATCAACATAATATCATCCTTAATTGTGGTGAAGTTAAAAAGTGTGTTGTGCAAAGATTATAAAGAAAAAACAATTAAAAAAAAAGTGTATGCACAAGACCTTGAGTGAAAAAATTGAAGAAAAAAAGTCTCAATTAGAAAAACTAAAAAAAGTGGAGTGGAATAAGAGCCGTAGACAACGTAGTAAAAAAATAAAAAAGATAATCTTGATATGTGAAAACAACGAAAAAATTTTTAAACAAAAACAAAGATCGTTAATAACTTTGTCAAAATAGAAAAAAAAAAGTATTAAAAAAAACTATAATCGCAGTGCGAAAAATCAAATCTTACTTAAAAATAAAAATATTACCAAATTACTTTAAATTTTCCATTAATTTTTGTGACGTCAAAAATATCAGCAATTTAAATTGCTTCAATCAACCCAAACTCAAAACCACACACACACACTATCCTTTGCGAATTGCTATTCCCTCTCAATTGTTTGTTTTTTAAACGAAAAAGACAAAATAAAAAAAGTTTATTTTCTTGCTAATTTCCTTTTTGTCATTTTATGCAAAAATCAACCACATACAATCGCAATTGTATGCAGCATTGTTAAAAATAATCATCTGAAATTTAAATTTTGTTGTTAAAAGAACTAAAAATAAAAGGTAAGATCATTAATTTCAGTACATTTATAGTTGTGTATTTGTATGTTTGCTTATGGTACATGAACACATGCATATGTATGTATGCATGTGTATGTACGAAATTGTGAGCTACATGCACGCACCTATGTGCGTTAACAATATATAAAATATTTAGCTATAACTGTTCCAACATGATAGGTATACAGTTCAAGCTTTTAGCCCCAAAATTCAATGTGCCAAAACCCTTCTGTTCCCGACCAATATTTTTTCGTTATCCGCAAAATGTATCCACAAACTTGGTTAGGACCATAGATGTGGCAGAATTGCAATTAATTTCACTGTTTCTCAGCGAAGTTTATACCTAAATTCCTTGCAAGCTTTAACAAATAAGTGGCATCACCCTGCATAGAAACCAGCCATTTTGTGTGCTGTCGTTTAATTGCTAACCCTATGTCAATTGTTAAATGTGCAAAATATTGTTTTTATTGTTAATGATGTGTGTTTCCTAACATTTGTTGCACTGACTAATTTTGGGTAAGATTTGTTTATAATCGGGACTAAAATTCGATCATTAAAAGTCGATTACAATTATCTTAATATTGAACTAATTCTAATATCTTGCCAAAGATTTATTTAAACAAAATATTTACGTACATTTCCTCACCTTAAATGCAATCGAATGTTGCTACATAAAGATTTGATTTGAACCTTATAGGCTTTTTACACTTACTCACATCTTACATCTTTCATCAATTTGGCAAGATGTTAACATCTTCCCAAGGCGAATCAACAACAGGTGGTCGCAATTCAATTCGCTCCAACATTTTCTCTCGAGACGTCACAAGTTTTGTTGTCGTTTTCTATCGGCTTTGACAACTCAGAAGATAAATTCGTGGAAAAATGTTGAAGCGAATTGGTATGCGGGCACCTGTAATGAATTCGCCTTGACATCTTCCTATACAAATTCTATATGAAAAAAACTAAACATCTCTCCACATCTTTACAAGATGTTCATTTCTCATTTCGCCGTATTCAACATCTTTCGATTATTTTAATGTCATCACTAAAAAGAAGTTAAAAAAATGATAAAAATTCATATCATCACTAGAAACAATGTAATTAAATTTTAATTAAATGAAACATAATATAAAATTAGTAATCCAATACTTTTATTTTTAGTAAAAAAGAATAAAATAATGTTTTTTAGTTTATGTGTGTGTAATGTTTTTTAGTTTGCTCAAACACGTGAAATAATATTGGACAGATGAAAGATGTTGAAAATGTAATGTAAACAGCTTTTTTCAATTTTCAACATCTTCAACACACATCTCAAAGATGTGAGTAAATGTAAATCCGCTTTAAGCTGAATTCATTCACCCACTTGTTTCGAACCAAATTATTTTTTAGTTAAAATATTGTTTGTATGTTTGACGTCCCATTTTTTTTTTTTTTTTTTTTTTTTTTTTTTTTTTTGGTGGGGAAAAATAAGTTTTAAGCATTATTTTGTACAAACAAAAATAATGATCGGGAGAAAAGTGTAAATTAAGCTTACAAATGTTAAGTCTAATATTCGATCTATTTCATTTAAAGTAAATTTTATAATTCACACATTGCAGCCTTGAATTTCATGCATATATCTCATACATAGCCTGATTTTGCACTTTTGTTGTTTTTCGATGTTATTAGAACCAAAAATCAATTTCAGTATAAAGTTGAGAATTTTTCTTTTAACACTAGAAATTATTCTTGCCATTTACTATCATTTAAAAATCTTAAAATACGAGGGTATCCTTTTATGTTTTGGGATTTGGCAATCCTAGTGTTACAATCTGGCAACTGACAGCTCTATCGTAAAATTGGAAATTTTTTAGGTTATACGTACGTACAGAACGCTTTGACTTACGAGCGCGTACATATCCTATTGGCGTTTACTTTATTACAACTTTTGGAGTGGATTAACTCTGAAACAGTGTTTCAATGAAACACTCCATGAAAGACAAGTTTTTAACGAGGTGAATTCAATCGTGTTTGTAATTTACTCCTAGACCAGTTTCGCGAAGGTCGTCCAAAATAAATTGTTGTCCCGAAAACCAATGATGCTGTGCTCGAACTGATGTGGCAAGATTCTTGAGGGAACATGATCCAATTATCAGTTTAATGCCCCCTCCATTCAATATTGCATAAACATTTCACTGTCAAACAATTTTTTTGTTTGCGTTGGATCCCATACAATTTGCTAATCGCTCGAAAAACCGGACTAATTAATTTTTCATAGTCTTATAGAACATATTAGATGCTACTGAATGGCATTAGAAGACCAAAGTCGTTTTTCCATTTTTCGTTCAAAGTCTAAACATAACAATACTTGAGAATAGGCTTTGATTAATTCAGATTTACTTTCTGATTCTATTAAAATAATTCCGACTACATAATTACAACTCTTTTGGGAACGCAATTAATTACCAATCTTGATAAATTGAAGTTAATACAATTTTATCTATTGCTTTACCTTTGAAATGAAAAAAAAAAATCTAATTAGAGATAAATGTGATTGTAATCATTACTTAACTGCTTATCTTGTTTGCCTGTTTTTTTATTTTGTTTTTAAGTGCTTGTTCCAATATTACCTTTTTTGTGTTTGAAAGATTACTTTCAGTTGGCCACAATATTTTTTTTTTTTTTTACAAAAAAATCGGAAATCGGATAAATATATATGTATGTATGTGTTGATCTTTAGTTGTCGAAATAAAACCGAACAAAAATTAGAGGAATCTTGAGAATAAGGAGCCTGTCTTTGAAAGAAATGAGTTGTAGAGAGAGAGAGAGAGAGAGTCGTAGACTTCCCACAACAAAAGTCAATGTCTGCGGGGGGAATCTAGTTTGTTAATAATTCGATGGTAAAATTGCAAAATTCAGTAAGAAAAATATGAAAATATTGGTGTAACAGTGCTGCCAGAGGAAAATTTTTGCACCGAACGTAATATGCGAATTCATAAACGTTTTTAAACAAACATCAGAAATCATATTTTTTCAATTTCAGTTCATAAGATTTTTCATAAGTATGCAAAATTTGTTACCCCGTCCTTCGGCTGGGGTAAGTGATTTTTGCTTCTGTGGTATAACCAACAAAGGTTTCGCGTACAAAATCGTTCAGCACACTTCTTCATTTTGCGGCAATTGCTAACATTATGTGTTTTATTCATTCAAAAATCGAGACAACAAAATTGTCTGTATATTTCAGTTGTGCATATAGGTACGCTAATAAATTACCCATAAGAACTCCTTATTTTGCATATCCTTTCCGCAGAATCAGGCCCTGATTTTGTGCTAACATTTCCAATCTGACAACATGTTAATTTATTTTATTCCATCAAATATCCACCAATAACAAAGTATTTATTACTTTTCTCTGGGTTCTCTTCTCATGTTCTTTGTTATTTTTTATTGTTCATTGTTGCTTTGGTTATAAAAATCTTTATGGTACAAAAAAAAAGAAAAAAAGAATTACAACAAAAGTGTTTAAAAGAAAAATGGAAAATAATTTTAATATTTTTCGTTTCGTTGAGAAAATTAATAAAATGTTTAGAAAATGAATGAGTCTGGAAGCCATATTTTGGAAATGGATAGATGTGTACGTAGTATGTGCGCGTGTTGAAGTTTACGCTTCACATCTATCTTTGCAGCAAACGAATGTTTTTGCTACAATGATACAGTGGCTCAAAGATAATGTGGCACAAATGTGCAATTAAATTTTTAGTTTTCGTTCATTTTAT
Organism: Sturmia bella; assembly: GCA_963662145.1. Taxonomy (NCBI): domain Eukaryota; kingdom Metazoa; phylum Arthropoda; class Insecta; order Diptera; family Tachinidae; genus Sturmia; species Sturmia bella. The sequence goes on along the minus strand of OY759172.1, from coordinate 14,498,386 downwards.
TCCAATCCTCAACACTTGAAGAAAACTTATTTCTTTGTTTATTATGATTCCATTAAGCCACTTTTAGACCTTATGTATTATGCAGTGTAACTGTGTTTGTGCTTGTGAGAAATATGTCACACAAAAACGTAATGCTTGTACCTATCTGCTTATAATCAAGTATTTTTGCTTTATCTGTAATGAAATAAGTACAAACCCATTGATTTTAAGGAACCGAAGCTCATTTTACTTCTATTATATGCAAGTTTAGCAATAATTAATAAAACTGGAAGTTATTTGAAATTTTTGTATTTTTGTAGGATTTTAAAAATTTTAAAATTTTGCAAAGCAACTTTTTTTTATCACTTTTTCTCAATACTTCAGAAACATTGAGTATACTGAAAAATTGTGATTGAACCGTTAAAAACACGCTTAATTTAAACATATTGAAATACTTGAAACAATCAAGCTTGATTTCTGCTCTACTTTAGCATATTAAATATAAGTTCACATAGTTGCAAAAAGTTATTCAACTTTGTAAAAGAATTTAAAATGAAAGAAAAATGTATCAATCTCGGTCTAAAAATATACCTTATTAATTGGCTACTGTCTTTTTCAGTAGTCTGTGTGCCGCTGACATTTCGTTGATGCTACTCAACTCGTCAGTAGACCTGAAAAAAACTTAAAAGAATATTTGAAACTTTGCTAATAATAGTATACATATATTCCCGTGAACACAATAAATTAAATAATTTAAACAGTAGTGGTGCCGCTGCCAAACCAAATGAATGAAATACACTGGCTGTTCGACTTAAATTGTTCGTTCTCCTCAGAAAAAGCAATAATTTTTTTAATGACATAAAAAGCGTATTTTTTTTTTGCTTTTTTACTTAAGCAATAAAATAAAAAAAAAAGAATCACAATTTTCATTTCCTACAAAGGGCCCCATCTCACGATTGACAGCCCGCGTACCATACGAAGGGGATTGTCAGGCAAACTCAAGTCCGTGCTACCAGTGCGTAGTGAATATGCATTACATACATGAATGTAAAATAGTAATTTATCAGTGTACGCTGTAAGAAAAAACGGTAGGAAATTGCAATTAAAAAAAATAAAGATAAAAATGGTTATGGTTCAGGAAGAAGAATTTAGGTATGGTATTGTTCCAAGACGTTTGCGAGAGGAATCTAATCCCTTGGCATTAGCTGATACATTGTAAGTCAATATATATTGTCAAATAAATGTAAGAAAATTCCAAAATTCAGCTAACGCATGTTTGAAAATTTTCACAAAACTTACAGTGCTAATATCAGATAGCATTCATTCTATTGAACATGATGTCATTTTGTGATTTATTAACAAATCTGATCCTAAAATAGTTGCAAATAAACATAGATATTCTAATTAAAAGAAATAAATATTTACATATGGAATTTAATTCCTCAGCAAAAACGATATGAACAAATCTAAGGCAAAAACGAAAATAGTGTGAATGAAATAACTGTTTACGAGCCAGCGTTATCATTCCAAACTGAATTGTACATACATAAATAAGATTATTACATTTTAAGGCGAAATTTAATAACGATTACAATTTTGGGAAATGGAATAAGATTTTAATGGAAAAAGTGTTTACGATAAAAGTGAATATTATTAATTAATTTTTTGTATACAAAGTATGTAAAAAACAAACAAAAAATTTCAGATAGATAACAAAAAAAAAAAATCTTTTGCTTTTTTTTCAGTTAATTGATATTATTTTATATTGTTTTGCATTTGATTTCACAACTTTACTCTTTGCTTCTTTTCAATCCTTCAGGACTCGCAATCAGTTTTGTTTGTAACAGCGGTCTGGAAGAAAAACTGGCAACATTTAAAAACAGAAGAATTTGTTTAAAATGCAAATCTACCTTTTCCCATTTTTTATTTGTATTTGTATAGTAAGAAATAGCACATACGCGTAAAGTACTTAGTACGATGAGAAAATGTGTTACACTCAATTTTATACCACCGTCTGCTTACTTTCTTCCTGACTGTAATACTGTATTATAGGTATACCTTATACTATGCAAAATAAGCCAAATAATACAGAGCTTGCTCTGTATTATTATTTGGCATATAATACAAAATACTGGGAATATTAGTCACTGGGGCTTATATAGGTGTGCAGATTTATGAATAAGCAATAAAACGGTGAAACATTTTGGGTTTTCTCTTGTTTTTTTTTATGATTGATAAAATATTGATATGAGCAGTTTTACGTATAGAATTTATTTAATATTATTTTCATATTTCAAAATTATAAATTGAAAAACAAAGAATTCATTAATTGAAATAAATTAAAGTGATTAATTGTAATATAATAAATTCATATACAAAATTTTTTAATATTAAAAGTAATTATTTCAGCAATTTCCCTTGTTGGAAAAATGAAAAGGAAAAAAATTTTGTTTTTCTTTACAGCAAAAACATGGAAAAATATTCAAAAACATTGTTTTTCATGAGTTTGTTGTCGAAAAAAAAAATTTTTTTTCCTTCCTTTCCACTTTTTTAACGAAGAAAAAAATCTGAAATGAATACCAATGTTACTTTTCTTGTCTTCTTTGAAAATGTGATCACTACAATTTTATCATAAAAAATCTTTCTCAATTTCGAGGAAGTAAAAATGGAACTGAAGCCCGATAAAATTATTAACAATTGTATATCATATAGTTTCACTATAAAGTTAAAATTAATGCTTGAAATGAATACCTACATACATATGTATGTATGTATATTAAAAATTTCAACTTTTTTTTTTAAGAAAAAAATTTTTTAGTAACTAGAAAGTGTGGTTATGTTAAAAAAAGGAATGACAACAATGGTTTTAAACTACTGTAATTTAAAATTTTATACCAATTCGATTCAAAAGTATCAAATTCGTATTACTGAAAATGTTTTGTTGATCCCCTTTAATACAAATCGTAAAGGCGTTTGATAATATTTTCATGATTTATTTGTAATTTTCGCTTTTACGCCTTTTAGACTTAACGATATACATATGTAGGTACTCACATATGTTGGTATTTGGAAAACTACTGACTGGGTCTAGCAATTGTTTGATTATAACTTTGAGCCACTGTATTTTAAAATTTTATTTTGGAGCAGAAGATGGTCGCTCAGCCACATGTTCGTTCTCTCTTGTCTCCCTAAAGTCTGTTTGTTGTCTTGTTTGTTTTATCCTTATATGTATGTATGGATGTATGTTTGTGCAACATATGCTTCCATACACACAAGTGGATACACAAACGAACAAACTTCTTATCTACACCTATCTAGGTATAAATTTAGGTATTTATTACCTATTTATTACGTATGTACTTCATGCAAGCATACATATATACATATGTATGTATGCAAGTATGAATGTACTTAATATTATCTACATACATACATATGTATGTTTGTATGTACCCATGTTTAACTGCCTTTCAAACATAAATATAAAAGCGAATGTAAAGACAATAAAACGTCTATAGATATTCATTCTCCGTTTTTGTTTTTTTTCTGCCATAAAACAACAACTAAAGATTATGATGATGATGATGATGACAAAGTAGTATACAGCAACAGCAACAACAACAAATAACTGCCAACAAATAAGAAAGAAAAAATTGTAATGAAGAACACAAAACCAGCAAAAGAAAAAAAATGTTGACAAGAAGAAGAACATTGTTTTGCACAAATTTTTGTTTTGATTACAGTTTTTCGTTCACTTTTGTCTTTTGCTTGAGAGCTTTTTTTTGTTATTTTATCTTTTTTTTTTTATTCATTGAAACATGAGAAACGGGGTAGTGTTTTCTAATTCGTGTTTTTTTTCTTCTGTTGCCACTTTTATTTTACATGTTTCCATTTTCTTACAAAACGTTTAATTAAAAAACGACGTTTTTGGCGTTAATAGGTACATACTACATAAATCCTTTGCATATTTTATCCTCTTATTTTTTGTATATCTACATGCATACATAGTATTTTTAAAATTCCCTGCAGATAAAATTATTGCCTAGCAAGCATGCAAAAAGGAAAGTATTTTTCTTTCTTACACACATACATACATATGTGCATAAAATTATCCAAATAGTTTCAGAACATGCTGATTATAAAATTTTTATCTGAAACTATTTGGATAATTTTATGTAGGTACATACATATGTACATATGTGTGTAAGAAAGAAAAATACTTTTCTTTTTTAAATTTTGTAAAATAGGTACAAAGGGGGAAAATGTTTTTCTTTCAAATACCTATGTTTTGTTATTATTATTGATTTTTGAAAAAAACCAATAAAAACTATTTTCATTATTGTTGTTCTGAAGAAGCTATCCGAAGGAGAGCGAAATATCGACAAAAGCATATAGACAGCTGAAGAATACAACAAGCATTTTTTTAAAAGGTTCATTTTTGGACCTGAACTAATACATTTCAATTGGCTCTTAAAGCAAATAAATAATTAAGTTCATATTTGAATACTTAAATATTTTTAATGAAAAAAGACCTTTAGCTCAAGAAAATAAATATATAGCGTCTAATTCATAAAAATTATAACAGGTTTATAAAGCTCTTATTTGACAGATTTTCAATACAAATATGTGAAATAACAGTCTTATAAGCCTGTTATAATTTTTATGAATTAGGGGGTTAAAATATAAAAACAGGGGTCGAAACAAACCAAAGAATAAATTAAAAAAATTTTTAAAATTATTTCATGTGAAGCTAACAATAAAAACCGATGCTAGCCGATTTGACTAACAATTAATATTAATTAAAAATTAATAAAAGATCATGTTAATACTCTAGGTTTAAAAGCCAATTGGCTCTTAAAGCAAATAAATAATTAAGTTCGTATTTGAATATTCGAAAAACTTTTACTTTTTAATACTTTGAAAAATGCAAATCGTAGTAACCGATGGCAACTCGTTGTATAGAAAAGGTTGCAAAACGGACAAAAATGTTTACTGTGTTAAATGTTTGTTTGAACATTTCTGATGCTCATTTTGTTCCTGGGAATTATGTGGAATAAGTACATTGTTAAGTTTCAAACATTCTTCTAAGAATTTTTCGAGTCTGCTGATGAGTTGATTAGCATCAACGAAATGTCGGCGGCCTATAGACGGCTGAAAAAGACAGAAAACATTTGAAAGGTCTAATTTTGGAACTGAATTAATTGTTAATTTCTTTATCGGGTTTTAGTTCCATTCTACTTCTTTAGAATTGAGAGATTTTTTTTTGTGTGCTAAAATTGTAGTAATAAATATTTTTAAAGCAGACAACCAAAGTAAAATTCAAGAATTTATTGGCTGGTCAGGTTCACGTCCATACCCAAATTGCTTCGAAACCAAGTCATAACAGAGAACGGCTTATTAATTGTTCTTCCAAATGCTAGTAAAATTTTAGGCAGTTCGCAAATAAAATAATTTGATTTTGTACTGACCTCAGACAATAAAGTGCAATAGGAAAACTGGTTACAGATCCTCACTTAAACAATTCTGAATGTAAAATGAAAAAAAGAAAGAAAAATAGTTACTTAAACTGACAACATTCCTTTTATGGCACAAAGAGTAACTTGTTTAGGGATTTTTTTTTGTTGTTTTTTAGTTTTTTGTTCACGAGTTGGCAAAAACGAAAAAAAAGAAATATAATTTCGCATTGTTTATTTATAGACAGAAAAACAAAAACCTTTTAAAAAGCTGCCCTCAAACAAAAACGTATTTTTTGTTTACTTTATTTTGTGTGCCTGAATGCTGGAATCGGGCCGGTCCGTCCGGCATCTGAAATTGGCAAAAAGAAAAACTACAAATGAAATGTGAAGACAACAACGACGACGACGACGACACAAGTTGCCTAAAAGTTTCTCTATGCCTCAGTTTAAATACAATTATTAAATAAAAGCAAAAATAAATTTTAAGCCGTACACATAATGTGTGGTAACTATTAAAAGCAACTAAAAATTGAAAAAGTGCAAATAAAAGTACTTTTTCCTTTTCCAAAATACAATGCAAGCAGGCATACACACGAGCACACACACTGTGGCTGAGGCGGCGGCTGCATAAACAATACAATGCTCGTTAATGTACCACAGCCACAGCCACTATTTCAATACAAACATCATACATTCAGTTCTCTTTTATTATTTATTTATTTATTTTTTTTTTTTTTTTGTTATAAAATGTTTATAATAAAGTATTTCAGTACTATTCAAGGGCTTTTCAGGAATGAAGTAGAAAAAAAAGAAACAATACTAAAACAAAAAGCATTTAAAATCAATTTTAGTATTTTTGTTTCTTCTTTTTCTGTGTACTTTAGTGTACATGAAAAAGTAGTGTAACAAGCAGCCATAAATTCGTAAAATTTAAATTTCTTAAAAGGCGGCTGGACGATCCCAGCATTACTTTAAAAATTTCATGTTTATCTCTTTCCAATACTCTCGTAAATGGGAAGACCAAATCTCGCTGTTGAAAAGCGTTGATATGACCGCGAAACTTAAAGCTCTCGCCCCAATAATTATACAATTTATTTCTGGGGGATTTATTTACACATATCTACTGCAGCATATTCTTGGTTTCTCTGGTCTAATGCTTTTCGGAAAACCATTTTATTTAATTGGGGAATGCAAGCAAAACATCACAAATAAGATGCTAACAAAATTGTTGGCAAAATATTGAAAATAAATAAATATCATTGTTTCCAATTATTAAAAAGAAAAAGATCTTAAGCTTGAATAATTTATTTAATAATCTCAAGATCAATTAATATAAAAATAAATCATAAATAAAACTAACCCCCAATTTTTGAATTTTTTTTGTTGTTTTTTATTGAGTTATCGATAATTTTTTGACACTTACATTGCGCTGCCGTACTTTTATTACTATTAATTACCAAAAATAATTTTAGACTGTAAAACAGAAAGCTATTTTAAATCCAACTTAAATTTTAAGAAAACTACTAATTTTGTATTTAAATCCCAAGTCAAAAATCGGGGGTAAAATTCATAATAATCAACGACATATACAATATTTGTACATATCCTTGACTTAATGTAGAGCGGAAATAATAACATTTTTGGCTCAGTTTTTATTTATTTTTTTTTTTATATTTTGATAAAAGTTCTTCTATTGAAATTGGAAAAACCATGAGTTACAGCCTCTCGATATTGAGTTAGCGATATGTATTTATATTATTCTTTTGCTTCAAAATGTCATGATAAGAACTAAGCCATTCTAAAATAATTCTTCAAGTTAAAACAAACAACAATCTTAAACTATACGTTACATGTTTGTATTTTTCAAAACCTGCTGCTGTCAACTTCTTTTTTATAAAAATATTTATTTTTGGTTGCGAAATTTTTTAGTTTTATCTTTTTGTTTTCAAATAAATGCAAACATTTCTATTATTGTGTTTGAATTTATTTTTTAAGGTCTAGCTTTGGTCGAAAGCAAACTGGTTTGATGTTTTTTTTTACAAAAATTTTTGGGTTTCAGTTTATTTTTTTTTTTTTTCAACAAAGGTACTAAAATATGTTTATCCCAGTCAGCAATATGAGGATTGTGGAAGTAAAAGAGATTTCTGACTTATCAGGGTTTTCACGATACTAGTAGCAGTGCAAATATGCACTTTACAATGCATTTTATGGTTGATCGTGAGCGCAATTTTTTTGTGTGCAAATCCTCACAATCTGTTTGGTTTAGCCCTTGGGTCTTTTCTATAAATCTTTGGCTGTTGAAGGTTTGAAAATTCATTGCTTTAGTTTACATACATATACTTTATTTTATTTTAAAGAACACAATTGTTGTTTTTTTTTTGGTTGAATTCTTTTATGTATTTCAAAATTGAAAAATCGACCTGATTTTGTTTTTGAGAAGACACCCATAAATTAAAATTAAAATGCGATGTATTCTTTTGTTAGTATTAAATTAAAGCTTATGCTGGCATTTGTTGGAAAAAAAAACTTATTTCTAATTCACATGAATTTGGTTTTTATTGTATTAACATTTTTCGTTTGCACATTTTTCGTACTGCCATCGTGAAAACCCTCTATATTTGAGGTGAATGTCGTTTGACTAGAATTAGTAGGGGGGTGGGGGGGGGGGGGGGGGTGTGTCGTAGAATCTGATCTTGGGGAAATGTTTTCAAAAGTTTTAATAATCAGGTCTGCTCTGTGAATTACGTACTTCTATTATTGCATGATTTCGAAGCTCAAAATGAGAGCATCACTTCAAACAACAACATGAAATTTTATAATTAAAGTCTGACAAAAATAATTTAAAGAATTTACGAGGGTTGCTTTTACATTTTGGGATTAGAGAACAAAAACTAATATTAACCATCAAATATCACTTTATTGTTTTTCAATTCCCCAAGAAAATCTTTTGCATGCCTTTGAACCAATTGTTGAAGCACTTTTGCCACTCTGATTGAAGTGACTCCAGAATATGCATTCTGAATGCAGCAACAGCTTCTTCAGGTGTCGCAAAACGTTGACCTCTCAATTTGTTTTTTTACCTACGGGAATAAGAAAGTCGTACGATGCCAGGTCAGGACTATACAGCGGATGATTTATAAAATCGATGTTTTGGGTTCCCAAAAATTCAGTTGTTTCAGCTGATGTGTGAGACCTCGCATTGTTGTGATAAAGAGTCAGCCGTCTTCAGCGATTGGCTTTCCAACTTTTGTTGGATTTTGATCATCTTGAAACACCCATACAGTCGACTGCTGTTTACTTTCGGGATCAGACGCTCAAATTCAGGATTTATCTTCTGTCATAATGTCATAGGTGTGTTTCGAAGCACCGCGATCGTATTTTTTGAGAATTTCTTTCGGCCAATCGACACGAGCCTTTTTTCGAGCGATTGACAAATTGTGTGGGATCCAACGCGAACAAATTTTTTGACAGTCAAATATTTATGCAATATTTAATATACATATGCTGATCTCACTAATGCCTAAGGCTGTCTCAATCTCACGATAGATCACATGACGATCTTGGAATATCAGTTCGCTCCCAGCCTTAATGGTTTTCGGAGCAACAACTGATTTTGGATGATCTTCGCGAAATTCGTCTTGAAGTGAACTGCGACCACGATTGAATTCATCACAAATAAGCGGGGCCTTGTTGGAACTTCATCGCCAAAAATTGAATTGACATCATTCATGCACTATTGCTGAGTTCATCCACGTCAAAAGTTTTAAAAAATAATCGCACGAATATGTTCACAATTTAATTCCAATTTTTGGGCAGAAATGAATTTTTTAAGTTACTGTAAACAACACAAATAGTGCTGGTATTTCGAAATGTTCTGCGTACATATAACCTCAAAAATGCACAACTTTACGATAGACTTGTCAGTTGGCAGATTGCAGCACCGAAACATAAAAGGCAACCCTCGTGACATTAGAAAAATCACAAAAGATCAGCATAAAGTACAATTTCTTATGCAATTGTTAATAACTTTATCGGGCTTTTTAGTTAGATTTTTACTTCCTCAAAATTGAGAAAGATTTTTTTGTGATAAAATTGAAGTGATCAATATTTTTAAAGAAGACAAGAAAAGTAAAGTTGAAGACTTGCTGGCTTTTTGTTGTAATTTGATATTGGAAATTACGTGATTTTAAGCACATATTCTATCTTATTATTTATTCTATCTCATTATCATAATAAAAATGATTATTAATTTTTTATTTATAGACTAAAACAAAGGAGTGTCCACCAAAAAATCCTTTCTAAGCCACCTCTTTTAACATCAGATTATTGGAAATTCTAAAACAATCATAAAAACAAAAAAAAATTGAAATACAAAATTTCGTTTTGTTTTACAAAAACTTGGGACAAAAGCGTTCAACCAACAGTCGTAAAGTCGACACCATCATCTATCCATTCACAGACCTGAAGAGGAAGAGAAATATTTAAAATTCAACTCTAAAAACATCAACAAAATCACGGCTACAAAATGGCACAACGAAGTCATCAATATTTTAGTTTGCGATGGAATAATTATCAAAACACCATGACTTCGGTGTTTCAGCAATTGCGAGAAGATTTATCGTTTGTTGATGTTACCCTGTCATGTGAACATGGTTCTCTTAAAGCACACAAGGTTAGTGAGACATGAATAATTCACTTTTGTTTATTTTTTTAAAATTAATTTCACATTTTTCAGGTGGTGCTTTCAGCTTGTTCATCCTATTTTCAAAAGTTATTATTGGAAAATCCCTGCCAACATCCAACCATTATATTGCCGGGTGATATTATATTTACAGATCTAAAAACAATTATCGATTTTGTATATCGTGGCGAAATTGATGTTACCGAATCAGAATTACAGGTGAGTGGTGTGAAAGAAATTTACACAAATTTTTATTTATAAGATTTATAGTCCATGAAAAAAGTTGTCAATTTGATGATACATAAATTCAGTTCGTTTCTGATGTAAAATTATAAGAAGAGCTATAAATTAAAATGTGCGAAATATGTGCAGCACTAAAGCGAACGTTTTTCCATTAGAAATAGTAAAAAGAATATCTAGTCAATCAAACAATACAATAACGTACGTTTGTGCATAAGTTTGCTTTTTTCCATTTCCAATAAACTATTAAATTTTTATACATTTTAGCCGGTTTGATTGATCACAAATGATTTCAATTATATCTTGTTCAAGGCATGTTTTAGATCGTAAAAAAAAAACAAGAAAACAATTTAAAGTTTTGTTGTTGTCTAAAGAAACCTAGATATTTTTGCACACGTTTTTGCAACCTATGGTGACAACTTTTATTTTTCCAGACGTATCCAATTTGCATGTGCAATAATATTAGCAAAATATGGAGCATATGTCTTTTGTTAATTTTTTTTTGAGTTCAATTTTACTTCCTCAAAATTGAGATAGATTTTTTTTTATTTTGATTTTTCAAAAAGACAAGAAAATTAAAGCTTAAGACTTGTTGGCTATGGTACATATCACGGCTTTTTCACATCCACCACTGTCCTCATCAGCACCCAAATCGCTTTGAATTGTTTTTAAGCGACAGTGCTTAGCAATCCTACTGCCAATTTATTGGGCTTTCTAGTTCGATTTTTACTCGCTCAAAATTGAGAACGATTTTTTATAATAAAATTGGAGTGACCAATTTTATTATAGAAGAAACAAAAAAAAAAAACGCAAAGTTGAAGACCTACTGGTTGGCTGTTTCACAACCACCATGTCTCCCATCAGCACCCAGATTGCTTCGAATTCAGGTCATGACTAATTGTATACTACTTTTGAGCAGCAGCGCAGAGCCATCCTGCCACCTAAGCTCTTCACTACTGACTGTCTATATTTAATCTTAGTGATACTCTTATTGGTCAACTGTGAAGCATATGTCTTTTGTTTAATGGCCGTTTAAAATGTTAGGCTTCCATAAGACTTCGATGTCCGTCCGTTCATCGGCCAAGAAACTATGAAAATCGTAAGCTATAGAGATATAGAGATTTTTAAAATTTGCACAAGATTTGTAGTTGCCTGGCCTCTACAACAACAAATACTAAAAATAATAAAATGTTGAATTTTAAATGGTGTTTAATACTTGGGATCACCCTTTAGTATGAAAATTAGCTTTAGATTTTGAACCGTAAGAGATGTAGACCTCGAACTTCCAATCTATATGTATGTAGTCGCCTGGCTAAAAACAATAAAAAGTTGATAGACAAAGGGTGTCCCCACATAAGAAACTGTCAACAGCAGCTTCAACTTTCGAACCATAAGGAGATGTAAATGCCTGGCTTCTATAGCATTAGAGAATAACAAATTTAATTTTCTATGGTGCTTAATACACGGGGACACCCTTTAGTTTGTAAATTAGCTGTAACGTTTGAATCGTAAAAGATAGAGACTTGAATTTTGCACAGGATAAATAATTGCCTGTCCATCAAACATTAAATAGCAAAAAGTTGAATTTTCAATGATGCTTAACACCTCAGGGTAGCCTTTAGTTTGTAAATTAACTGAAACTTTCCAGCCGTAAGGGATAGAAGTCTGTAAAGAAGTTGCCTGGCCTCTGTAACAACAAATATCAAAAATAACAAAAATTTGAATTTTAAAGGATGTCCCCATACAAGGCATTGAGAAAATCAGCTTCAATTTTCGAACCATAAGCCATAGAGTAGTTGCCAGCCCACTACAACAACAAATACTATAAAAAGCAAAAATTTGAAAACTCAAGGGTTTCCCCATGCAAGCAGCACCCTTCATCTGTTAAGTGAAATGGTTTAAAGCACTTGCACGCTAGTATGCAATCGTTGCTGTACGATTTAGTCTCGTACTTGGCTGAATTTTTTATTATACATTATTAAAAAATTACCAATTACTAATTGTACCTTAAAAATTAATATTGAATTTGATCAACAAATAACTTGTATTACAAATAATCGATAAAATAGTGCGAAATATGTAATTGATAATAAAGTAATTATAAATAAATTATAATTATAGGTATTTATCTTATATCTAAGCTGAAAACAACAGCAAATAAAATAGCACACACTTACCATGTTTTTGCATACTTTGTTACCTGAAAGATATTTATGAAGAGATCTATTTTAGAAAACTTTTTCAAAACTGCAAAATCTAGCACAATACATGGAGTTTGGACTCAGACGAATTGGGGCATAAAATTAAATGTTTTTTCTATTTCGTTCTAAGTTTGTTTTCTATTAAATTTTGAATTTAACATGAATCTGTTCTGCAAATCACATGATTTCTATACTCAAAATGAGCATTACTTTGACACCATAAAATTCTATAGTATCAATGAAATGGCTTAACGTTAGTAAAACCACAAAAAGTAAGCAAAATTCTGGTTTTTAATGAAATTCATTTTTGGAAATCACATGATTTCAAACAAAGTGATTTCCAAAACATCCTGATATACATATTTATTGTTATTGTTTAGCAGTTGAAATTGGACTTATTCCTATGAGAACGTTGCTATTTTTTTTTTTTTTTTTATTGATAGAAAAACGGTGAGAAACTTCTCGTCAATGGGACAGAAATAAGAAAATTCCTTAGTTTAGAAAACGGTTTATGGTGTTCCGTTAAAGTTCAGATTTGTCGATTACAAAGTAAATCGTGACTGGTCAAATTATTTTATTTTATGTTTAATTTTAAAATTCAATGAAATTTGCTCACATCTGGCACTGTGAGCAAATTTTTCAGTGCATTTTAGGGTTGATCGCAAGCGCACCGTTTTTTTTTTTTTTTTTTTGTAAATCTGCACAATCTGTTTGATTTATCCCTGGGTGTTTTCGTGAAATCATTGCTTTAGTTAAAAGCTTCTTTATTTTATTTTTAAGAACACAATTGTTGCTTTTTGGGTTAAATTCTGTGGTGGATTTAAAAATTACAAATAACGCTACTGTAATATGTAAATAGTAAGGCACGAAATAGCACAGAGGTCCACGAAGTCCATCGGCGTCAAGTTGGCACGCAGCCGCCATCTTTATTTTTGTGTTACAAGCCCCTGCCAATCTTATTTTGTTTTTGAAAAGACACCCATATAAATTAAAATTATAATGCGATGTATTCTGTTGTTATTATTAAATTAAATTATTATTAATTATTATTAATTGTTGTTATTATTAAATTTTAATTCACATGGATGTGTTTTTTTTTTTTATTGTACATATTAACATTCTTCGTCACCGCCGTTATATTTTAGTCTACTCCGTGGGAAATCGTTAGTCGCTGGCGCCATCTATTGTTGTTTACTTTATTTGTTTTCATCCTGAGCATTTTTGCACACTTCTATTTGCTTAAGGGTTTTTTTTTAATGCAAATGAGGAAAAATTAATGAAAATGCAAATACATACATTTTGTTGTTGTGTGAAAATAAAGCAGAGCATTTTTGTGCAGAACTGTTTCAACGCATCGTGAAAACCCTCATTAAATTTGAAAAGAAAATTCTTAAAATCTTATTCTGATGAAAAAACTTTTGAAAATTAAGGTAAAATCTTAGTTTTGGCATCGCTACGGTAATCTGTATATATTCTTTTTGAAAGCAATAATGTTAGTATTGAGTAAAAATTCGTTAATTTCTATATATAACGACCTGATCCTTCAATGAATTAGAAAAGCGAAGAAACAAAAATAAATCAATGTAATAAATTGAAGCTCACTTCAATAACAATGTATATAAAAAATCATTGCTAATATAAAAAATGTATATTTAATAGTGGCAATGATAATGGTAACTAACGCAAAATATCCTTTGTTTTTATTTTAAAAAAAACACCTCTTGGCAACTTTTACATCGTGTCAATTCAAGAGTATATTTCAATATTCTTTCATATGTTCACTGCCATCATACAAAATAATTTGTTTTCCTAGCGAGAAAACACTGTTGCACGATATTTTCAATTACGTGCAATTAATAGTCAATTTCTAAAAATGTGCACAAAGTATGTATTTGTAATACTTTTACAAACAAATAAGTATGTATGTATATCATGCAAAGTGACCGATTTTTTCTTTATATTATGGATCTTTTAGCAATGACTGTTTCATTTAAATATTTTTTTTTTCTTTGTATTTACTTGTCATATTGGTTGTTATGTACATATTTGTAATTGATTGATTATGATATTTTTTTTTTCAATATGCTCATTTAATGCTTTCAATTTGGGTCTACACAAGAAAATGCAAAAATGGACAATTATGCAATAATCGCATCAAATAAAAATAAAACATTTTAAATTATCGTACAGACATCCACAAGTATTTTTTGTTTTGACTTTTGCCACTTACAAATAATACATGCCGCTGTGTTTTAGTGCTGTTACAATTGTAAAAAATCACTAACAATTTGTAAAAAAGTTCCAGACGTCAGCGTTCGAATTCGTTAGTTAATCAATGAATTCGGATACGTTACAGAAATTCGTATTCGATACCAATGCTACGAACGTGGAGTACCAGCTTTACAGGATTTTTTTTTCATATTCTATAAAATTACAGATTTGGAGTTGTGTAAATTTCAAAGTTGTTGGCGATATGTTTTTATTATGTAGTAACCTGTTAATATATATTTGTACGTAAGTTGTTATTTAAATCTCAGCTCACTCAACTTATTTAATTATTTAAATCACTCACACTCAACTTGCATACATACATACATATAGGTTTATGTATGCTCAAACTAGAACTCATCTTGTTTTCTATGGGTCATATTTATAAAAAATATTCTATGTTTATTAAGTTCTCATATGACAAATCTATGCATACATACATATGTATGTACAAGCAAAGGTAGGCATATCGCATACACTTTCGATATTTCTTCTCAGCTGAGACGTCAACCAGAGGTAACATATTTCGAACAGGTTGTTGTCTATACTAATAGTCAAAGTGTGGTGTATTTCGTGGTGGGAAAACTTATGTTACTGAGCCAAGAACCTGTATGTGAGTTGTGTTTTCGTTTTATGAAAAAAGGCGTAGGTAGTATCTTAACCCATCATAACTGATAGATTTTTTTTAAACGATATTGGATATGTTCGTAATTGCAGTAGTTGTGCAATGCTGTCGTATTTTTAAAGTTATGCATTCGCAAATGTAACAGCTGCGGTTTTATATACCCAGTCTTAATTTTCTTATTACAACACTAGCAGTTTGCTCAACTTGAAACTTAATTGCCTGTTGCAATAACTCCGTCTCACTTTTTTCATGGCAATTTTGGAATAAGTAGTTGAGTTTAAAACATTCTGTTAAGAATTTTTTAAGACTACTGATGAGTTTATTTGCATCAACGAATTGCCGGCTGCATATACATAGACGGCTTAAACAGACAAAAATATTAATAAGGAATATTGTTAGACCTAAAATAATAAATAATTATGTTCATTTTTGAATAAAAATATAAAATGAAAAAAATTATTAAAAATTATGAAATGAAAAAAATTATTAAAAATTATGAAATGAAAAAATTATAAAATGAAAAAAATGAATAAAAAAATAAAAAAAGGAATAAAATAAAGTAATAAAATAAAAAAAAATTAATAAAGCAAAAAAAAACAATAAAATAAAAAAAGTAATAAAATAAAAAAAAATAAAAAAATAATAAAATAAAAATAATAATAAAATAAAGAAAATATCAAAAAAAAAAAAATAAATAAATGAAAAAATAAAATAAAAAAATAGTAAAAAACGGAAAAATAATAAAAAATAAAAAAACAATAAAAAATAATAAATTGAAAAGAAACAATAATAAAACAAGAAAAAAACTAAAAATAATAATAAAATAAAAAATAGTTAAAAAAAAATAATAAAATAAAAAATAGTTAAAAAAAAATAATAAAATAAAAAAATAGTTTAATAAAAAAAATAATAAAAACAAAAAATAAATAAAATTAAAAAAATAATAATAAAAACAAAAAATAAATAAAATTAAAAAAATAATAATAAAAACAAAAAATAAATAAAATTAAAAAAATAATAATAAAAACAAAAAATAAATAAAATTAAAAAAAAATAATAAAATTAAAAAATAATAAAATAAAAACGAAATAAAATATTAAAACTATAAAATAAAAAAAATTATAAAATTAAAAAAATTATAAAAATAAAAAAATATAAATATAAAATAAAAGAAAAATTATTATATTAAACAAATATGAACTTAATATTAGATGATGGATCCAAGGTCTTAGGCATAAGGTTATCTTTTAGCAAGCAAACTTATTTTAGTAACCAATTTTTTATATTTCATTAGTAAATATTAATTGTTTTAGCCCACTGTTTTAACTTCTTTTCTTCATTTATTTGGATATTCAGCAGTGGCCAAGCGAAGCGAATAAACTTCCTTAAGTTGCTTAAATATGTACATATATACTATGTAAATTTGTTTATACATGCATGAATGTGTGTATATACATACATATGTATGTATGTATGTATATCGACATTTATTTTTGCAGAATGTGCACAAATGTAGTTGTAATCGTTTTTGTGTCTGTTTGTTTTTTTTTCTCTCCAAAGTCTGAGTATTCTTATGCCAAAGAAATAACAACAACAATATAACAATGTCGTTGTTAATTGTACAGACATCCTTAGTGTTTGCTTTTGTTGTTGCATAAAAAGTATTACCCCATTTTTTTATTCAAGATTTTTTTTCTCCAATGCACACACACACACACACACATCTGTACATGGTGCATGTACACATCCGCATACGGAACCAAACATAAAACTTTTGTTTTTCTCCCAGTTTCGCTCATTTTTCTTCGTCTTTCCATTTCATTCATGACGCGCAGTTCAGTAGCAGCGCGCTCCATTTTTAAAATTTTTGCAGCGAATTTTTCTTCTTTTTTTTTCAATTATCCACCTCCTTGACCTCCACCGACAAATGTCTGAAGAAAGAAAAAATGGTACAAATTTAATATGTCTATAGGCGTGTGTGTGTGTGTGTGAGTGAGTGTGCACAACTTTTGGATTGTGGGTTTCTTTTTTTGAGGGGTGGTTGGTGGGTTCGTTGGATGGCTGGCTGGCTGGTGGCACAATGTTTACTCAGTGACTGACTCGAACAAACTCAAGTAACTGAATGCTAAAGGCAAAGACAACGACAGTGTCGTTTCTAGTTCTGTGTCGTGGTATTTTCTATGTGAATGCGAAATGTTTTAAGGTAGCGTTTGTTGGTGATGTTGGTTTTAAAGTGGAGTTCATGATTTGCTAATAATATCTTTGTGTAGCATGCGAAGTGTATGTGCGTTTGTGGCGGAATAGATGGATGGATGGATGGTTGGTTCGTTGAATTTTGGTGTATAGTGGTGTCGTTGTCGGTGGTTTTGTTTGGGTTGCAAATATGTACATATGTATGTATGTAAGTCTGCAAAAATAGTTTCATTCTCAATTTACATTGGTTTTATTTTTCATAATTTTGTTGTTGTTGTTTTCATTTGTTACTTTTACAACTTCTACTACAACTTTTGACTGACTTACAATTGTCTGAGATTTTATGCAAGTGTACATACATCTGTATGCATGCACATACTTTTGACTATGACTGCGTAACAATAATTCTTTGATGTACTGTAGAACTGCCACTTTGTTAATGTAATTAAATAATAATTTTTACGATCTCCATAAAAGGTTAACTTTCGTTTTTATAGACCATAAGAAATATTGGAATATACTTACATACATATGTATGTATGTATGTAGTTATGAGGCAAGCTCATTACAGATAGTGAATGAAAACTCATGAATAGTATTTTGTTTTTCTAAAATCCTTTTTGTAATTTCAGAAATAAAAACTTTTCTCTCAAAAGTTTGTCATCCAGTCGGACATGAAGCATACAAAATTCTCAGCTGCAATACTCGTATCATTTTTTCAGGGAGGAGGTCATGGTCTTAGATCAGGTTTTAACTGCTATGGCTTTCCCAAAATTTTGAACTAGTTTTATAAGCAAAATTTTCAATTGTATGCCAGCGCCAAGCAGTTTATTTTATTTGTCTGCTTTTAAACTGAGAAAAATCGTTAAGTTTCGCTTTTTTTTAAAGAAAGTTCATCTTATAATTATAACCATTACACAGAGAAAAACTACTTAATGGAACTAACTAATCTAGGAAGTGCTAAGACGAGAACCTTCTATACTTTTCCGAAAACTTGATACAAGTCGAGAGTCATCTATTTCTGACATTAGGCTTCTGCATACTTTCAGACAATTAAAAAATTGAGCTGAAATTAACTGAGATGTTAATTTCAGCTAATATTAAGAACATCATGATTAAAAGTTGTGACAGTATAATTATGTTAGTTGTACCCCAGCTCAAAGTTATAATGTTAATTAAATTAATATCAGTCAAAACAATAATTTCAAAAAGTGAAAAGAACTCATATAGGATGTATGTACATATATAAAAATTTGTCACGGCATCACGCATAAATGGCTGGACCGATTTGGCCCTTTTTTTCGTTTGCATTTGTTACTGCCTGGCGTAGTATGATGTGAAACAAAAAGTTGAGAAAAATACACAAAACATATGTAACTAAATTTAAGAAAACTATTGCAATATCCAGCAACGCAGGCCGGGTTATTTTAATATAGAATAAATCTTAATAAGTCTAAAACTTCCAAAAATAAAATTAAAATTTATTTTCTTTGCTTTTGTCTTTCCGAGTATGTATGTACATATGTATGTATGTATATATTTTTATAATTACAAAACATTTGTGAGAAGATAATAATGTAAAAGGTTTTTGTTTTATATGTACATACATATTTATTGTAATTCCTTCCGTTTTGTTTTTTGTTTGTTTTTGATTTCATACATTATAATAAACAAAAAATTTTTACACATGCAGTCATGTCTCATGCATGTAACGAAATGTAAATCGCGTATTGCCAACCACAATAACAGTGAGCTGATGTTATTGTATTATTTTGTTATTGTGTTTTGTAAAGAGCTCTAATTTTTTTTCCACTTGGATTCAGAGAGTCTCAGAGTATCGTAAAAGCAAAACTGTTAATAAAAATAATGTAATGTATGTATGTAATGTTAAGTAAGATGTGGGGAACAGAGAGTAGTGCAAAATGTTTAGTTCTGTTGTAGAATGAGAAGGTCAATGGAGTATAGAAATGAAAATGCATACATACATACATATGCACATATGTATATGCTAAGTAGATTTATCATTTATTTTTTTTTCCCGAAGAATTTCTCTTGTAATGATTTTATTTTTCTCCACAATCAGTCAATTTCAACATTATTGTTGTTTTTCATACTAAATACTTACATACGTACATACATATGTATATTTTTTTAAGAATAAAACTGAAACAGTTGGCGTGTTTTGTTTCTTTTTTCGTTTGTACGAGTAGTATGTGTTATCCACTTAGGTAGATATTTTTATAAGTACATATTTTTTTTATTGGCAAATGTTTGTTATTTGTTTTTGATTTTCTTTGGAGAACTTTTGGTTTGATTTCGTTTTGAAAGCAGCGGTTTTTGTGAAGGAGTTTTTTAACTTGAATTTGTGGGATTCTTTGTTTTTGTGTTTCCTCTTGTTTTTTTTTGTTTGCAATTGTATGTACCTTCATACTTATACATACATATATTTCACAACAGCTGCATCTGTTGGCTGTTTGTATGTATGTATTTGTTTTTGATTTTATATCTATGCACATACCTACATATGTATGTAGGTATTGTATTTATTGTTTTGCTTTGATTTTGCTGTCCTTTGCATTTTTTTCATTCTTTCAGCGTCACTTAACAGTAATAAATTTTATTGTGGTTCACATCAAAAGTCATGTGAATCTTGAGAAAAATTTGAAGAATAAGTGTAAATAGATATTTTTTGTGTGTACATACATACGTACATATGTATGTACATGCGACATGAAGTTGTACGATTAGAAGATTTTTAATTTGTTACAGGTACCCACATGGATTGAATACTTATTTTATTTTACTTTCCTTCTTAGTTAAATTTTTTTTCTTTGCAAAAAAACTTTACAAATTGAATTCATAAGAAATGCATATTTTACATATGTACATACATATTTATATGTAGCTAATATATTACTTGGCAGCCAAATTAAGTGTACTGATTTTGAAAATGTAAATTACATTTTCATATTGTAAATTGGCACAAAAAAGGAGGAGCTTATTCAATCATGTCATAGAATTCAATTCCAATCGAGTAGGACCGTACTTTAGTTGACATTTTTGATTTTAAGCACGAAATAAAAGTTTAAATTCAGATACCATTCATTATTTGCAGTGAAATTTGTCAAAACTTTCGTATTGACCATAAACGATTTTTAAAAGCCCTGAAGTATGCAACATTGTGTGAACTATCTGTTTACGTTGCCACATGATCAAGATTCAGGCATTTTAAAAACTTATGGCGGCAATCAGTAGCAGAAAAGGAATTTTGTTCGGAATGCAAATTTGGGATTTAGAACTGTTAATACTCAAAATCTGGGACTTGAGTGGCAAATCATTTGTTTTCTAAAGTTTCTAGCCTCTTTGAATGGATGTTAATATTTATTTTTTTTTCTGATAATATAAATCTTCCATATTTGTTTTGCATTGATGCTCTCTAGAAAGGACATAAAGGGGTATGGGAGGCCAGCAGACATGCCGGCTGGTAACACAAACTTCGATTTTAGAATGCATAGGCACAACCTTATTTATCTTCACGAATAGAAAGGGTTCGGCCGAAGGCGTACGAAATCTGTTTGTGCTGATACGAACATTTGGCAATTTTTTTTTTAAGTTTAAACGAAATTGAACTGTTTTCAAACTATTTTATTTAACAGAAAAAAAAATCTGCAAAAAAAACTAGACTACCACAGCCATTTGGCATAAAAATCCAGCAGAGTTTTCTTTGTTTGCTTTTTTTTCTTTACAATATATGATTTTGATAGATAGTGCAGATAAACTTGCGATAAAAATTAGAGAAGACAGGAATTTTTCGCGCTTCGCATTTAGCTTCAAAATTTTGTTTGGCGAAGCACAGTGCTTCGCTCCTGATTAGGGTATTAAGCACAAATAGAGAGCGAAGCACATGTCGTGGAAACATGCTGGCCGGTGTTAAACGATATATAATGATAATTCGATTCGAAAGCAAAACTCTTCGAATTTGTATGCTTTTAACACAACAATTCAAAAACTTTTGCTTTCGAATCGAATTACATAATAACCTCCCAGTTCTTGTGTTACTGCATTTAAAGTAAGCCGCAAAGAGTAGTCCACAAAACAAATCGGTATTCTCATTCCGAAAAGACCTTCCTCTTTTTAGCTAATTCGTCGACTATTTTATTAGCGCGATTGGATCCATATCCTCGGGACTCATTTAAGGGTGAAATTGAAATGTTTCGCCATCTCATATATAGAGATGTCTGATATTATTGGATATCAATGGACCTGATGTAAACTGCATCAAACTACCTTTCTGTTGTCGCTCATCACTTTTGTAGAGAACATTTGTAATAGTTTGATTACCTGTTAAATTAAAGTTAAACAGAGATTACGGCTTAACAATGTTGCGAAGAAATTCTATTCTCTTCATTTCTCTCTTTCTCTCTCTCGCTTTCAAAGGAACACCAAAATTCATTAAAAAGAATATTTGTCTGTAAAAAATCCAGCTCAAAAACGAATATAGAACCACTATTGGAGTATTAATATCAGCTTGAATATCTCCTGAGAGATGCTCTATTTCGCAGTTGTTATTAAAACCAATTTTTCTGCATATTTCAATACAATTCATCATCAATACTACGAAAAAAAAAGCGAGTAAGGTACACTATCCTCCCCTAATTTGGACGATTTTAACCCCATTTAATCTGACAGCTATGACCTTGATTCATTATCATACTCGAAGTTGATTACAAAAGTATAGTAGTGTAACCATTTTGATGTGACTTTTTGAAGCAGGTTAGAATTCTATCAGATTTAGCTAAGCGGATATACACTGTTGCTAGTGCTTTATTGTGATTTTAATTATAATAAATATAAAATAAATAAATGAATCGTACTATTGTGTGGCATAGTGAGTCATGGGCTTTAGGGCCTTTCTACATGAGACCAGCTTTATGTAAAAGCAAAATCTGTGTACCTCAAATATTAATTTCCAAAATTTGTTAGTCTTGTTTGTGTGACATAGTGCCAGGCCCACAAAGTCACTCGATATCGTTCTCTTGAACAAAAACACTGAAAACAATAACAAAATTTTAAAATTTGTTATTGTTTTGCATGTATCTAAGCGAGCGTTCGATCAATGTCGAGTGGCATCCTGTCGCTAGCGGATAATTTTTTTTTTTTTTTTTTTTGAAGAAAATGCCTTTATTTTTAAAGCTTCATTACTGCTTCAAATTGATTGAAAATGGAGTTGACACCACTGATTTCTTTCCTGTATTCTCCTATACCAACAATATGCACGTTTGTATTGCTGTTTCTTTTGTTTAATTTATTTGCTCTCTTTAACTTAACGACGACGCCATCTGTTAGAAGGAATCAATCTGTGATTGATTAAATTTTTTTTAATTTGAATATTTTAAAATTTTATTTTGACTTTGAAAATCTTAAATTTATTATTATTTCTAACGCGTTTGCTAAACAGTTTTATTCCTCCACAACACGATTCTTTTATTTCCATCAGAATGAGAGCGGCGTCTTAAACAACAACATTATTTTAATGCCATGACGAGACAATAAATTTGCTGCTGTAATTTGTAGCAGAGCTTAGCTAAATGTGGGGTCATTCGTTGCTGTTTTACGCTGCAATGTACATATCTAAGTATTTTTAATTTCCAAAAAAGAAAAAAAAACACCTTTTCCTCCTCCTCTATTTTACTGACCAGCATGGAGAAATTTGCTTGCTTCAAGTTCTTCCCTTTCTTGTTCTCCCTGTGACTTTATTTTTTTTTAGTTTTTAATTGTTGTAAGGTTTCTTTTACACGTTTTTTTTTTGTTAATATTTTAAAAAGGGGCTTTGTACGAGTTTCCATTTCTTGCTTAGATGGAA
Source organism: Sturmia bella (assembly GCA_963662145.1). NCBI lineage: Eukaryota > Metazoa > Arthropoda > Insecta > Diptera > Tachinidae > Sturmia > Sturmia bella. The sequence goes on along the minus strand of OY759172.1, from coordinate 14,474,880 downwards.
AAAATATACGAGTATGTATGTAGGCATGTCTGTATGTATTTCTACCAAACTAAACCATGCCAGTCTGCCCGTAAACATACAGCGCTGGGGTTTAAATAACCAAATATAACCACATTTAATACCAAATGGCTGGCTCGACTCGTTGGCTGACTGAATGACTGAATAAATGAGTGAGTGAGTGTGAGAATGAATGAGTGGCTGACTGAGTGCAGGACTGAGTTGTTCCTGTTACATTTGTGTTTGTTGGCATTTGTGTTGATTTGATATTTTTACTGTTTTTACTTTAAAATATTTTTCCATAAACTTTTTCTTTTTATATATTTTGAGGGTAAGATGTTGCAACAGACAGTCATGGCATGTTTTAAAGTTATAAAATACACTCACGAAATTGCAGTTCTGTTAAGCTGAAAAGCAGCTGCTTTGTTAGAAAAAAACGCTTAAGTGGAAACGCTTTAAAATGCTGCCTATGCAAAAGGCGAAAGTAAATTTAGTTTTGAATTATATACATGTACGTAAAGAGATGAAACGAATACATGCTCAATACTTTTCTCTCGATACCAAGTAGGTATCGCTGATCAAAAAGTACTCATATCAATCAATGAGTACTTGTGTATAATTAAAAGCGCCTCGATGGATGAATTGGTAGAGTCGCAGGTTCGATTCTTGTCGGAGGCTCTGGGTGTTTCTGCAGACAAGCAAGAAGCCTGGCAGCTTTGTGTTTGTTAAAAAAAAAATCCATAAAGAATCGATAAAATTTGGATGCTGATGAGCGACGTGGTGGTCGTGCTACAGCCATGGTGTATACCCCAGCCAGTAAGTCTTCCACTTTACTTTTCTTGTGTTCCTTAAAAGTCTTGATCACTCCAATTTTATCACAAAAAATACTTCTCAATTTTGAGGTAGTAAAAGTCAAACTCAAGCCCTATAAAACTATTAACAATTTTATATCATGCAGTTCGACTATAAAGTTGAAATTAATGCTTAAGAAAATTTCGAATACTCATTTTGATTTTTGAATACAAAATTAGTTAGAATTAAAATTCTATCACCACCGAAGAACATAAAATCAAGCTTGTTTTCTACATCTCTAACTTGTTCCTTCTTCTGTGTGTAGCGATTTTAGCTCTACCAAGATTTTGATTACAACCAGTCACTGGCTTTTATGAAGAGTTTTAGAATACAGAAACCAAATCGTCGCTTTTGTGTTTTTGTTTTACATTATTTTTACGATATCGAATGCTGCGATGTGACCCCAGCTTATAGACTTGTGCTTTAATTTTGAACACTACTGTTAAAACTTTTAAGGTATTGAGAAAAAATTGTAAAAAGTGAGCGTGTGGTGACTGTTAAGCCGGTATATTTTTCTTACAATGAAATGCAAACATCATAATGTTTGTCATCGTCATCATCATCGTCAACTGCAACAGCAACAATATTACTTGCCAACAATATCAGTGAAAACAATTCACTTCACTTCGCTCCCAACACAACAGCGAGCGAACTTTCCACAAAAAAACACACGCAAACATTTCTTCTCCATCCACTCACCTCACACCGCCACCACCACCCTCCTCTTTCTCACTTGCTTAACTACTTTGTGGGTTTTTTTCCCCATTTTTTTTTTCTCTCAACTTTATAAAAATTGTATCTCTTACCCTTATTATAATTGTGTGTTTTAAAAGCAGCACAGAAAGAAAAAAAAAAAAAAAAAAAAGGGTCTTCTTAAAGTTTTTTTTTCTTGATTTGTTTGAGAATTTTTATTTTCTGTGCAGAAAATAAAAATGTGGCAACAGAAAAAAGTACATGTTCTCCGCACAATTTTTTCCATTTTTTCTCATTTAAAGGTATGTTATGTATGTATTTATGTATGTATGTTCGTTTGGCTGTAGGTACTTGTACATATGTACATATGCACATTTGGCTGTGTGTATGTATGTATATTTGTGTTAATTTTTTGCAGCTGCCGTCATGATTCTTATTCTTTTACTCTTAAGGATTTGAACGCTCACGTTAGACTAAGAAAGCTTGAGTTATTGGTTTTTTATTACAAAAAAAAGCTATTTTATTTTTTTCGAAAAACTTTTCCAATTTTTTCTTAAACTTCTTTTGCAATTTGCCTCTGACCGAGCGACCACCAAAAGAAACTCAATTCTTTTTTGTTCTTCCTTTTTCGATATATTTTTTTTCTTTTCTCTGGTGTTGTACTAAACTAAAAAAAAAAAAAAAGTAGTGGCTGTTGTATGGCGTAGTACTACAACAACATAAAATCTTCTGGCAACAGCATAATGTAGTATTGTTTTTGTTGCTGTTGTTGTTAATGTTTTAAAATGACCATTCTCTTTTATGGAGCAGTGTTGTCGCCGTATTAGTAGCATGTAGTAGTTTCAAAATGTTGCTGTTCAAATTGATAATTGTTGTGTTGCCTTAAACGCGAATGATGGCGTTGTCGCTGTGTCGTTAGCCGCCTTGTATACAAAACAATTGATCCAATTCTTTTTATCGTGGTTCAGTTCTTACATACATATGCCAGTTTCAACTGCAAATAATATCTGTGCCTGTACGTGTGTGTGTGTGTGTGTTTGTTTGTGTGCTTTTGTTTATATTATAGTCAGTCAGTCCACTTTTATATGATTTTTATCATCACATACAGCTTTATTGGATTTTTTTCATTTCTTGACTGTTTTGACTCTCAGGCTCCTCATGTACGTATGTACATACTTACATACATATGTATGTATATATTTTTTTGTTCTTTTCGCAGAACTCTAACTCTACACAATACGACACTGTTATTTCTTCTTCTTCTTCATCTTTAAGTTTATGTTATTGCTAGTGTTGTTTGTGTTGCTGCTGCGATAGTTTGTTGTTTTTGCGATTGCTGTTGTTTCTCATTTTATATTCATATCTTCTACATACAAATTGATATATTCGTTGGTTGCTGTTCTTGTGTGTATGACATGCAAAAAGGGCGCAGTTTTTTTTTCTCTTCATCGTTGTTGTTTAATCGCTAAAGTTTGTTTTTTTTTTTGCTTCTTGCACATTTTTTTCTTTCCTTACAGTAGGACTGATACTAATAAAAAAGGGAACAAAATTTCAGAAATCGATTTGGAGCAAAATTTATTTCACTGCCGCTACAGAATTTTGTTGGAAAAATGGCAACCATGAGTTTCTTCTGGTGAAATTACAAACATTATGTATTTAAAACGTGTCTTATTTTGAGAGTCATCACATTAATGCTGAACAAATCAGTGGAATTTCATCTTTGAGTTTGATTTAATTCACATTTAAATTTAGTAAATCATTAAGCCAGTGAATACTTAAACCATGATATGTACATCAAGGCGAATTTTTTTTTTTTTTTTACAAACACAAAACTGCGAAGCCTTTTGCTTGTCTGCAGAAACACCCAGAGCCTTCGGCAGGAATCGAACCTGCGACCTCGGAGACTCTTGGCAGAGCACTCTACGGTAGCCTTTTCCCTATAATAGGAACAAGTTTAAGAAAAACAACATGCACATTGTTTTTGCACAACTTCGGAAAACTGTCAAGCAAACACCACTGCTACAAACTTTACAGAAGAGAGATGAACAGAGCTTACGCTGATTTGCTATCTCTTTGGCCGTCTTTCAACTCTGTATACTTGTGACAGTTTTACGTAGTCAGATGATTAACAGTTCAGCTAGTGCGGCTACCTTATTAGTTGTATCATCTACTTAAACCACATTTAAACGATGAAAATTTAGCATTTAAACTCCAGTTATCAAATTGTTTGATTTTACTTACAAATCGTAAAACTTTGCTGTAATTGTGGTACTCGCGCTTTGAGCAAACATAACCTTAAAATATGCCCTTGCGTAATTTTGTGTTTTTATGGGTTTTCCTGTTTTTATATATCTGTACATTTTTATTTGTTTATATGAAGGTAATGCCAAAAACGAAGATCAATCAGAAAGTAGTGGTCACGTTTTTTTTAAAGAAAGGGTATTGGTTTTTACGTTTCCTCACATTTTTCAAATAGAAAATAATTAGTTAATAATATGATTAAAATACATATGTATCTTGAACTAATAATTTTACTTCTATATTTATCTCTTTCTTTTCCTTTTCAGGTAAAATTTTAATTTCGAATTAGCCATAAATCAACTGCCGTAAGTACCTATTTAGAATAAACTTTCAGCAAAGACTTTCTATATTGATTGTAATATACAAATGTGCATACATAGTACGTATGTTCGTATTTACATACATACATATATTAGTTTCAAACGCCAACTAGCCCACTGTAGCTGTTAATTACATAGACATTAGGAGGGCATTCCTATGATTACAAACAGCAGAAACAAAAAATCCAACAAATAAAAATATATCTCACACCCAATATATATGCATACATACACTACTAGCACTCGTTATGTAAATGATTTCCAATTGGAAAAAAGGAAAATAGACTTATTGCACCAATACACTCACACGCTCGCTTTCAAATGGTCATTAATAAAGTGCGGCCAAGTGAACATTTCTTTTTTAACGGTTTTTCTTTGCAATTTTTTGTTTGTTTTTGTTAAGTTTTAAAATGAGTTCATTTTTTCCCATTACCACCAACCTTGTCACACCTACATACGTACATATGACCAGCACCAACTCGTTTTGTTTTTTTGCTGTTGTTTCTTTTGGTCAAAATCTTATATAATGGATCGACCTCCTTTACGGCACGCTTCAATACATCAACTCTTAAAATATTGCCAGGACACGATGCGATGACGACGACAAAGACATGGGCATAAAACAACTTGACTGCAATTTTTTTTTACTCACGCTTAAAAGAACATTGCAAGAAGTACAAGAAATACAAAAATAGCCGTTTTGTCACTTACATATGCACATACATATGTTTCTTTTTTTTCTTTTCTTTGCTACATGTTGGAATTTATGGTTTTTCCTATAGCGTGTATTTGCTTTTCTTACATTTGGGTTCTATTTTTGTTTTTCTTATTGCTTCGAAAAACTGAAACTCAATTTTCTCAATATCGAGAATAAAAACTATCTTTGAGCAGCCTGTCATCTTGTTTTTGGCACATCGTTTTTCTTTCCATACTTTTCTGCGTTTGTTACTGTTTTATGGAGTCTCTTAAAAACTTCTCAACAAACAGCTCACATGGTCGGTCTTCTTGCGTGTATATGTGGCAGATTTTTTTTTTAGAACATACATAAGCAACGAAATGGACTGCTGGACAATGGTAGTGTCCTTTCTATTTCTTCTTTTCTTTCTTTAGCAGAAATACATGAAAGAACCTGCGAGCGAGTGTAATGAATGATACAAATACAATGTGGTCTCACCGCTATCTCCACCATCATCCATACACCACCACCACCCCACCACCTTCAACTTCGCAGCAGTTTCACATGGATTCTTTCGCTTTTTTTTTAATACATATTCTACCCAATTTCTGTATAAGCTTAGTCCATTTCCACATATTTTTTTTCTTAAACCAAATGGTTGTATTTATTATTGTATTGTTGTATTTAAGGGATGTTCTTCTTACACCGTTGTTGTTGTATTCTCTGATTTTTATATACTTTGTTGTGGATTTTTTTTCTCACTTAAGAAATTTTTTTTTCCGTTTTTATGTATTTTTTTCTGCTTTATTTGCCACCACCCTCTTCCTTGTGCTTTTTGCCTTGTCTTGGGATTAAAGTTTCTTGAAATATCTTGCACTCTCTTATGTTTTGGCCCCTTTATATTGGCAGGGTTTGAAAGAATGTACTAATAATCTAACTATTGCTGGTTTTGGAATATCTACAGTGCCAAACACATGGTGTGCTAAGCACTGGTTCCAGCGTGGGCTAGTCATCGATAAAACTAATATTACTTTTACTTGATTTAAGGCTAGAAATGCTTTTCAGCCACTCAATCAATATAAACGTAAAAATTTTTATATGTACACCGCTGGCAGGCGGAATACTACCACTATACTATCGAGGAAATAAACTATATATTAAATATACATATATTTATATATGAGGCATTTTTTAATAAATATAAAAGTTGTATTTCAAAATACAATGTTTAAAGCTTTGATTATGATTGAAGAATTTGAATGTGTCTAAAAAGAGAGCAAAGCGCTTTCGAAAGTGAAATAATGGGTCCGATCATTGATAACCGTTCCGGGACTGCAGAAAGCATATTTTATGCGGAAACAAAATTTACAATTATTCATTCTGCTACGGTATCATACAGTCTAGGTATTGCCGTATTATTGATTCCGCAATGTAGATAGTTTTCTTAGTTTTACTTACGCTCAAATTTTTATAACAAAAAGCTAACGGAAAGACCACAATGTTTTCTATATGACAACTATTTTTATAACAAGAAAAGACAAAAAATACACAGCCAAAGTACATATTGAAGCAAAATTTCACATTTACAAAAAAATTTTTGGGGAGACTTGACGCTGACATTGAATGGTTCCAGACCACCAATAAAAGATGCCGGGGGTTGGAGAAAAGTATAGCAATACTGTTTTTTTTTTAATATTCATTGGGACTTAAAGCATTTACAATATGTTTTCCATCATTACCGCAAAGCGTACAATCGCACAAAGCTCACGACGCATATTTTTTATAGCGCGTGCATGCTGTTCTCGTGTATGTAAGCAATATGCCATCAAGTCCATTTATTAAAATGTTCTGTTATTTAACGAAATTGGAAACTTCTATGCTCTTTCCTAAAATTGCAAATGTTTGAATACAAAAGTGTAAGAACCTTCAAAACAACTGTAAGCAATGCAATAATCTAAGTCTTAGGATTTCGTTATGTCTAGCAGAACTCTAAGATAAGGCAAAGAAATGTTTGTTTCAGAGAGCAACATATTGACTAATACATATATGTTAGCCTGCTTAAAGATAAATTCTGTGACCACTAGATTATATAAAATAATGAACAATGGCTAAAAAATTAATGAAACTTGAATTACCGGCAATGCTAATAGTGATGGGCTATGTCATTTAGAACAGGCTCTGCGTAACGATGCATTGCAATTTTATACCTAGTATAAAATGCTGGTTTTCTCGCCTAAACTGAAAACTTCGGAGCCCAGAGAGAATTTCAGTCGTTTCAAACAAAAAATTTCATTTTGAATATTCAAGACAAACGCTTTTTTTCTTTGGGTTGCTGGCTGGAGTTGTTGTGTTTCAATTTTTTTTTTTGAAAAAAAAATTTTTTTTTCTTGGTTTTTTTTGTTTGTTCACGGCTGGCCCACTGTATGTCCCCAATGAGAATTTTTTCTGCTTAACGACTTTTACTTTGATTTTTTCTTCCTTCTTTTGCTGCTGATTTTTCTTCTTCTTCTTGATATACTACTACAACTTTTGCTGCTGTTTCTCCTTTGTGGTTGTTGTAGTCGAACAGAATGAAAAAAAAAATTATTTCCACTATATTTTTTTTCCAACCCAAGTCGACGTCGTTGTAGTTGTTGTTGTTGTTGCATGTTCTCTTGAACATTTTTTTTGCTTCGATTTTTTTTCCACATTTGTTGTTGTATGAATTTTTTCTCGATTTTTTTTCTTACGTTTCTTAACGCCGCTCCTCAATTTTTTTATGATTTCACTTGCACATGAACGCAAACAAACACATGCATGGTTAATGTGTGTATAGGTGTGTTTTTGTGTGTGTGTATGTGTGTGTGTGGCAAAGAGATATTGCTTTTGACTGCTCCTTGACTCTAACTGCTGGCTTTGCTTGCTTGCTGGCTGGCTGGCTGGCATTGCCTTGGCTGGCTTGGCTTGTTGGATGGTTTGCTTGCTTGCTGGCTGGCTGGCTTGCTTACTGACTGACTGATGTTGTAGTTGAATTTTTTCTTTACTTATAATTTTTTTCTGATGTTTCTTTTTTCGTTGTTGTTGTATTTTTTTTTTGCTAATCGTCGTCATTGTAGTCATTGCCTGGTCGCCTTTTTGCATCATCTTTTATTTGTAATTCTGTTCATCATCATCGTTCATCGTTAGTCGTTGTCGTTACGGCCGTGTCTCAATAATAATTTTACTAGCTCCTCTCTCGCTCGCTAGAATTCTTATTAAATGAGTAAAACCTACTCATATTATACTAACATACATGCCAATATATGTATAAAAATAACAAATAAATATTATAAATAAATAAAATTGAAATATAAAAATATCTCTAAAAAAACTTCTTAACGGTAAGGAAGAAATATTTGAACCGTAAAAAAGAATAAAAAAAAAAAACCAAGATTCCTTTGAGAAAAATTCCTGTTAAACTGCTTAAAAACGTCTTAAACAAACGCGTCCTCTTTAAAAACGTCCAAAACGAAAACCTTTAAACGTTGAAGCAGTGTCCAGTTATCGGTCTTTACAAAGTCGCAGTCGTGTGTGTAATCTTTCGTACGTTCGTGTGCGTGTACGTGTGTGTGTGTATGTGTTTGTGTCAAAAAGTTATATTCTAAGAAAAATTTGTATCTTAATGTAATATTTTGCCATCATCTATCTTTTTTAAACTGTCTTAATAAAATTTTTAAATTATTAAAGAAAATCTACAAAAAAGTGTTGTTTTATAAGAAAACATAAATCAAAAATTCTTGATTTTTTTCGCCCTGCTCCTTAGTGTTTTCTTCAGGTCTCTACTGGTTCTTATCAATTTTGTGTAGAAGAAAAAGTTTCAAAAACTTTTCTTGTTCTTTCTTTTATAGTTGTTGTTATGGAACCAGCACAAGCTGGCTTCACCCTTTTGAAAACTTGCCATATGTTTCATGGAATTTCATAGGAAAAAAAAGTAAAATAAACTAAAAAAAAGTTGTATGACTCTTCATACAATTTTTATAGTTGTTCTGTACACATTAGATACATTTTTAGATGTTGTAAGTTTTTTTCGTACAAGAAATTTTCTTAAATGTATGTTTCCTTTGGGAAAACCCAGCCAGCACAAACCTCTAAAACTAGTTTTTGTATAAGACAAAAAATATGTATGGGAAATTAATTAGAGTTGTATAATTTTTTTTTTTTGATTTATGGAATTATTCTTTTTTTTTTTTTTTTTTTTTTTTTTGCAATTGTAAGATTATAAAAGTGTGCTTAGTTGGGAAATCCCTAAAGTATGCAATGCTTGTTAATGCGCGAAAAAAGCACAAGAATACTATTTTAGAATACACTTTACCTCTTGAAAATGCTCTCTAGGCTTAAGCAAGCAAAACCCAGGTATTCGAAATGTTTTCAAGCATTGATTAGATAATGGGGAAACGTGTTGCGAAATGCAATTAAGAACCCGGAATGAGTCTAAATTTATATTAAATAGCAGGAAAAAACCATTGTGATAACTTTTGTTACTTGCTTGTAAATTATTATAAATTATGCAAATTTATTTCCATTTCATTGGAGTTATCGCTTCAGATTTGTCAAATCCTTGTGTTGCTGGTAATTAATATTTTTTACCCATAATGCTAATAAAATTTGCAAAGCGAAAACTTCACGTGGAATTGAAGTAGAACAGGGCCGTATATTTTGACATTGTAAAATTATTTATTTGGAAAATCTGGTACTTGAGAAAATAATCTGAAAGTATTTACTTGAACACATGTCTCAGTAAAGGAAGAAAGAATATCTTTTGGGAAATCGGGACAAGTCGATTTCGAAAGATTGCTTTGAAGATTTCTGATTATCATTTTGTTTATGGGAATTTTGGAATAAGTAGTTGAGTTTCAAACATTCTCTTAAGATTTTTCGAGTCTACTGATGAGTTGATTAGCATCAATGAAATGTCGGCGGCATATAGAAGGTTGAAAAAGACGGTTAAGATCTATTTTTACACTTAAAATAATAGATTTTTCCACCACGAAACATGTAAAGAAAACAGAGAAAAATCATAAATATTTGTTACGATGAAAAATTAATTAATTAAATTCAAGAAAAGGCAATCAAACTTATAAGTTCCTGCTATCACATTTTGATTGCAATACAAACACTGTAAAGACACTGCATTTTCTTTATGAACACGATATGCTTTTACAAATTCAAACTTTTCAGTGAATTCTGTATAGAGATTTCACATAAAAACTAATATTTGTATAACACAACGGGACCTCATGACCGGCGGCCCGCGTAACATAACATAATATTTGGATCAGCACACGATATTCCAATTTAAATGAAGTAAATTACTTTGTTCAACAGCTGACAGAAATAAATGAATTGGGGGTCTCAGACGAAAATACTTTACATACGTAAAATTAAAGCCAAAACATGAAATTCCATTATTCGTATTTCAAAAATGGGGCTAGAATATATTACTGCCGATTTTTGTGTGCTCATATGACTGACTGAGCGCCTCGATGGATGAATTGGTAGAGTGCCCTACTAAGAGTCCCTGAGGACGCAGATTCGATTCCTGCCGAAGGCTTTTGGTCTAAGCCAAAACTTTCGCAGTTTTGTGTTTGTTAAAAAAGAAAAAAAAATATATATAAAAAATCAAGTAATATGAAAACATAAAAATGTATCTCCGATCTCTAATGGTGTGTGATGGGTTTTGTTGTTGTTGAAAATTTTCAAAAAATCAATGAGCCGAATTTGCATCCACATTTTTTCTGAATTTCGCTGTGTTTCCTTACACATTCAGTTTCCACGATCCCATTTGCATTTTTCTTTAATTTTAATATGTTATAGGTAAAATATTACCACCTGAACCTTTTTTTTAGCAGCTTAATCTAATCTTACCACACCCGTTTTGATAGTCAAAACATTTTAAATTATTTTCAGCCAAGTGATATGCAACATTTTTTATTTATTAAATGATTTTTTGTATGGTATTGAAAAATAGCCACTAATGAACTAAAAATTGGGACATTGATTCATACGAAATAGATTCCCAAAAAAAAAAACAACATAAATCAAGGTCCCAAATATATGAACCGATTTCCAAAAATGTACCAAGGAGTGTTAAATTCATTCGTAAAACTGTTGAGAGCGAAGATGTTGTAAACGAAAAATTCGATACATCAAAGATTGCAAAATACATTTGCACCGTTGCAGTGCGGTTATTCCAAAATTACCGAAGCCAGAATTCGACAAGCCATAGATTAGAAAACCCGGCTAAAGGTCGTGTAGTGAATGATTTCGAAGAAAGGGGGTGTGTGGCTGATGGGCTTAAGTATGTACCATAACGTATTGCAATTAATCTCAACAACGCAAACAAAATTTTCGTAATGAAATTAATGACATACCGCATGAAATATGTGTGAATGGAGTGAAAAATGTGCTCAAACTGGCTCCCATTTCTGACATTAACAGAGGCGTACATTTATCTGATATTGTATGCCATACATAATTGCCGACATTAAATAAAACATTTATCAATATAAAATGCATTTTCTTTCATTTATTAAAAAATTATAAACAAAGTATTAGTATACCTTCAAAATACACACCCTGTATTTTGATGTTTCTTTTTTTCCCATTGTTTGACAGTGCTAATTTAATTTCAACTCTCATATTGAATTCAAGATGTTGAATACGGAAAACAATTGATTTGATTTGCTTCAAGAAAAAAAAAAAACGCCGACGGCTTTTAACAATTAGAAAAAATACAGTATTTATACAAATACAAATTTCTTTAAAATTTTTGAAAACGAGTAAACATGTTCATGAAAAACTTTTTCAGTTTTTCGACACTCGCAATTCTTAGATAATGAATACCACAGCAAAAAAAAAAAAAACACAAAAAAAAAATTTTAAAATCTCAAAAATAAGAAACGTTTCAAATTCCACAATAATGGCAGAAGGGACCCCTCCTGCAAGAACAGTGTCGGTCATATGATGCATCATATGACCAACATTGCTGATGGCTTCATACATCAGGATTTCTATCCTTTTTCTTAAGGGAAAAATCGAAAAACTGATGTAAACATTCGTGTACGTGTTATTTCGTTTATAAACCAGCGTTACCACCTTCTCAGCAAAGTGCTCGTCCGAAATCTTTTTTTTTTTCAAAATGCCCATAAAATTACATATAATGCTATTAATTTCTTTATTATTAAATAAAAAAAAATGGGTTTTCCAAAAAAAAAAAAAAAAAAAAAAAAAACGATTCAAAGAAAATAGAATAAGTTATTTTAGAGCCATATTTAGATACAATTAAGAGAAAAACAGTAGTCAGCAGCAGTTTTAACACTAGAAAACTGTATAATATGGAAAAAACTTATGCCCGATCATCGCCCAGCCCTAACGGCTAAAGCTAGAGTAATCAAATTTCGTATATGGGCGGTCCTTCTGATGTATGGATCCACTAAGATGGGGTTTTTGGAAATTCGAGCCTGGAAGGGGTAAAACAGGGTAAAATCGGTAATTCAATATCTCCGGACTTTGAACAGGTAGCATAAAAATTCAAAAATCAAACAAAAGTATAATAAAAACAAACGGATAGGTGTCTGGTACTTTTTTGATAATTTGAGTAGTAAGGGGATAAACGGGTAAAAACAAAATTTTGGTACTTTTTTGGTTTGCTTATATCTATGAAAAGGATAGAAACAGGAAAAAACTATAAACTAAATTTAATACCCATTGAAAAATTCTCCATATAACTTTGTCACTTATTTTAAATTTGGACATTTAAGTGGTCTGTAAATCTATATCTGCGGACCTAATACAATTAGGCCTGAAAGCCTACTAAAAAATAATCGAACAGGTCTCTTGTTTGTAATATTGAACTGAGTACTTTTATCCACTTAATTAATCCAGTTGCTTGCAGAAAATTACATAAACAGTTTTCTCCTCTAATGAAAATTGTTAAAAATTACATTTTATTTTATTTGAAAAATAAACAAATATTTTATTATTATTTTTTAAATTTAATATTGGTATTTTTTTAGAAAAAAGGTCTGCTTATTATATACATATACATATGTATACAGCCCAATCATGAATGATAATTCCCTATCTTCTTATTATGTTGATAAATTCCTTGGGAATTTTTTTTAACCTTCCCTGTTTTAGCCACATCGAAGGGGGAAAATAGTCGGCGGAGGAAAAAATAGGTATTTTAAAAACATGTTTTTTGTTTTTTCCTATAAAAAATTTCGATATTAGCAACTTTTATTTTTTTGTTTCTCAGGTAATTTATGATTGGAGGAATTTTTTGCTCGAGAAATGTATTTTCCTTAGGAATAAAATTCCTTGAGAATATTGATGATTGGGCTGATATACATATTTTCTATATTTCTTCCTATATTCTTTTACGATATTTCGCTGTCCTTCGGATAGCCTCTTCAGGGCAAAAGAAGGTATCCGGAGGGGAGCGCGTTATCGATAAAAATATACAAAATATGTATAATAAAAAGGACCTTTGGCTTAAAAAATTAAATAATAGAAAATAAGCAAATATACAATAAAAATTAGTTTTGAAAACTATTCGTTTTCTAAATAGCGAACTTATGAACACATCTGTTTTTCAAATTATTTTTTTCCACTTTGCAATTAGTTAACTCTTTTTTTTGATTAGTAATTGTATTCTCAAATCAACAACAGATTGTTCGTTTTCCGAACGCCACTGGCTTAACTGTGCCTTCGGTGAAGTATTTTATACGATTTGGTTTTCTATTTTTATTTAAGTTTTTTTGAAAAGGAAAATTTGAACATTAGTTTTAACTTCATAGTCGAACTCTATGATTTACAATTGTTAATTACGTTATCGGACTTAAGCTCAATATTTCTTCCTCAGAATTGAGAAAGATATTTGGGGTAAAAAAATTTGTGATCCACATTTTCAGGAAAAACAAGCGCTCAATAATGGCGGTTATTACAATTAAAATTTTCAATCTGAACATATTGTAAGTTTAATTTGATGGTAGCCAAGCTTTTCGACTCCAGTGGTGATTTATTGTAACAAGCGATTGACTGATCATTAAATAACAGCCGTAGAAGGTTCGAGTATGATGTAGTTTCGATCTATTTTGTAAGCTTAAAGTCAGGGATATTGTTCCCGAAACCCGCATATTTTTAAACAATGCCGCGCATCGTCAAGAGCACATCCGTTTGTAGTCGATTGACCAGTGAATCGCACAACGCATTACAAACAGAATTTATTTTTAAGCCATACGGTTCGTCTGTTGAACAAATTGCCAGCAGCAGACATATTCCCACTCAGCTACGATAAAAAGCTGTTCAAATCAAACGTACACAAACACTATTCTCTCTTTACTCCTCCTCCCCAAAACCTATTTTCCTAGTTTCGGTACGCTGTACATTTATAAATAGGGGTCGTCCCCGGAGTACTGGTCCAAGTTAAAAAAAAAATCGAATATTCTTTCTTGTGTTTCTGTTACGTAGCAAATATTTTAATATTTCGTGCATACTTTTAGGCTTGACAAAAAATGAACAAAAGTTAAACGTTTAAGGAGTTTATTACCCCACTCATTGCATTAAATTGGGCAAAAATATGATTTTAATTAAAAATTATAAAAAAATCAATTTATTATGCAGACGAGTTCTGTAAATCACTTTTCATGACAGTGATTTGAAAGCACTGAAATGGTGTTCTGCTCAGAAATATTTTTGTAGTTTTGTGTTTTGAAACCAGTACGCTAAACAACTGGCGGTTTTAAATCATTTGGTCATATTTTGTTCCTATTTTGCTATGAACCTACTAAAAAGCTGCTTGAGTACATTATGTAATGGGTTTCTTTACTCATTCATAATAATATTCTATCAGGTCTGTTCAGATAATCACTTTGCTTCAAATCCAAAATCTGACTATGCTTACCTTTAGTGATGTTTCAAATGTTGTAGTTCCACTCTTCATTTTCAATATAAAATTTTACGTCAAGTAAAACACATTTCGAGTTTAGACATCACGAGGTTTGCACAATAGCCCCGTATATTTTAAACAAAAGAAATTTCGAAACTTGTCAAATTATTACAGACAGAAAAGACTTACTGCCTTTTTGTCGAAAAGCTGTTTTCGTATGCGAATGAAAACTTTGTTCGCATTTAGAAAAACAGGCACTTTTTTGTTCTTTAGTAATTAGCTGTTGTGTTTTGTTGGCAAATATGTGCATCGCCAGGTTGACACCAAACAAAAAAAGAACACGCCGAAAAGTTTGTCAACTCGTGATTTACAGAACAGCAAGAAATCACCGCCGTGATTTTAAACCGTTTACGTTTTAAAATCACCCTGATTCCAGAGCAGGTCTGATTGTATGGATTTCGTTCGCATTGATTTAGACTGTCATTCTGTGAGAGTTTAATTATGGTGGCAGCATGCAGCCATATGCAACTCTATATAAACTTATATTATAGACAAAATAATATACTCTATATAAACTATGCATAAACAGTTGCATACTTTTGGGAGTTATTTAAATTTTTTGCTGCAGCATGTGCTGTAACGACAGACTTAAAGACAAATTATAATGAAAACAATATGAGAATGTCATACATAAATTTTTGCTCTGTTCCAGTTAAAGAAAGTTATTTGAACATCGACCTTTTCTTTTATTTTTTAGCACTAAATTTCGTTTCCCACACAGCCGATAATTTTGCATTTATTATCGGTCTGACCCATAATGAAGAACGATAATGTTGGCTTCAAATAGCACTGATATGCAGCGAAAATGGCCATTAAATAAATTATTTATAATATAAAGATTTTAAAACACTACGTTCGTATGCGTTGCAGTTTTTTCCTTCTTGGGCTCGAGATTTGTTTAATGGGCTTAATTGAGACACATTTCGGCCATAATTAGATTATGCACAAGGCCATGCTGCAATTTGTTTTCCTTTTTAAGAAAAATTTTCAAAATTTTAAATTTTCAAATGCACAAACTTAAAAAAGTAACAGGTGCGCCAAAAGAAGTCATCCAATGTTGTTTGGTATTCAGAATATCTATTGTAGCTCGCGCAGTGTGTGCCGTTGCACCGTCCTGTTGATATCACATGTCGTGGCGTTGGTACATGCAAAGTTATGGCTTCCATTGTCACTTGGAAACAACTTGCCGGGTTTGAATAAAGTTAGAAGAAAAGAATCAGATTCGCTTTAAGCATTCGCAGCTGCCCGATCTAATCGGAATCGTATTTGAAAACGACGAAATAACTACTTCTATGTTGTGAAAAACAATAGTATTGGGTTTTGGTATGATCTTGAATTATTTATTTATTTTCATCTACAGAATTGATTCTTACAGATTACTTAAATAATTTGTACTTAGTTAAAATATTTGAATAACACTAGTTTAAAATTTTTCAGATCTAGATAATTAGTGTCTAGTCCGAACATGACGCCAAAATTGGTCGATTTGAAATCCGATTACGCTAAGATCGGATTCTATGATGCCCCACATTAATTCGCGCGAAATATATTTAGCTCATAAATAAATTCTGAACCTGTTAGGCAGAACCTGAAACAGGATTTAAATTTCACACTGTAAATTATTTATATATTTTTCTCTATATGTTCTCGTTAAAATGCTTGACTTAATTACGCAGACTAGTGTAATGCAATAAAATTTAACCAACAAATCTGAAATGATCGGTAATTTTTGCTAAAATAAATTCTCTATTCTCTAATTCTTGTCAAGGAACGTTTACATTTCATATAGTGTGGCTGGGGGTTGCTTCTCTTAGCATAAGCTTTTATTAAATGCCATAATAAATGAAAACCAAACATCTTAGAAAATATGATACCTTAATGAAAATACAACCTCAAGCATTTGAACTAATTGCTCCAGCCTAAAACTATACCAAATATAATTATGCCAATTATATGCTTTAACAAAACAACTCGAAGCGTAGTATGCTTGCTTGCAGCGCTGTTTGTTAACAATTAAATTTAAATAAAAATGTCACTTATTTAGCACACAACTTTTGTTGTACTACCCCTTAAAATAGGCTATAAAAATTGCTTGATTTGACTTAAGAATTTGCTCCGTAATAGCAAATAATAAACATAAGTTTTTATTTAAATTATAAAAAAAAACGTGTAAATCAAAAATATTGCTCAAATATTTTATGAATTTATTTTATTGGCAGGTGTTTTCTCTTGTCATTTTGAAAAAAAAAATGTGTTATTTTTCTGCGTTTGACTGCGTTTTGTGTGTGATTTCTGAGCAAAAGAAACAAAACAAGTTGTCTTAGACTTTGGCCCTTGTTTGGTTTTTTTTTTCTTACCACGTTTTTTCTAAACACAAACATGTGTAGGAAAAATATATTTTTTTTATATCTGGGGAAATTCTTTTATATGTCGTATGTTGTTGTTGTTATTTATTTTATTTATTTATTTTTTTTTTTGTTTAATAAAAAGGAATAACAACAAAATTCTAAAATAAAAATTTCGCTTTCATTGAATTTACTTCTTTTTCTTGTTCGCCTTTTTTTTCCACTTTACACTACTCGCTCGCTCGCTCGTTCAGTCAGTCAGTCAAAAATATATAAAACAGCGTATGAAGGAAATAAGAAGACAACGACGACAACGACGTATGATGGTTTGAAGGCACGTGTGCGTATGTGTGTGTGTGTTGATGTCTTATTAAAGTAGTAATAATAATAATAAAAAAGCGGTTCCTATTTTTTCCTGCTTCTTCCTATTCTTCTTTGTAACGTTTATGTCTTATTTTTAATGTTTTTATTTTATTTTTTGATATTTTCTACCGGTTTTTCTTCACATTTTTATTCTTTGTTTTTTGTGTGTTTCAATTGAAATACATATTTTTTTTTTATTTATTTATTTATTTTTTTTTTTTTTTTTTGCAAATTCAGGTTGTTGGCTTGTATGTATGGGCTGTTTATTCCTTTGCTCTCCTTTTCAGATTTCATTTTCATGTTTTATTTTATATGTACTACATACATACATACATATGTATGTACATACATATGTATGTATGCAGGTATGTCTAAAACATGGAAATATCTTCATCAGAATTATTGACGGCAACAATATTTTATTGCTATTGTTGTGTTGTTTTGTGTTGCCAAGTACCTACTTATGCCTGATTTTTCATCCTCTTCCGTCAACAACTTGCTCATTTTCCACGCTCTGGAATTTGTTGTGCTGCTGGTGCTGCTGCTGTTTTTTATAGTTTTTGTTTAAATGCTGTAATAAAAATAGCGGCCTCATTTTTAACAACCACAACAACATCTAATAGCTATGTATTTCCTATTTGGCCTGCCTTTTATTTCCATTTCTTTCTTTTTGGTCGTTATTGTTATTCCTCCGTTATCATAAACATTTCAAGTTCACATTTTAGCTTTGATCACTGGAGAAGAAGAGCTGCATTTCTTGCCGCCATGTAATTACTTTGCCACTTTGCCATTCGTCTACTGGGCTAAACATAAACAGTGTTTAAAATGCTTTCCCATTAGATATTGCTAAAATTCAAGTGATGCCAACTTGCGTAAAGCGTTTTTCCTTTCTCTCTCTCTCTCTCTCTCTTTAAAATTTGATATGGAAACATATCTAAGGCGACAAATTCTTGTGGAAATTGTGTGGAAAACCATTGCCGAAGAACTCGAGCTATGTAATTGCATGTGCAATGCCGTTGCCTAGAAATCGCATCTCCATTGCTGTTTTTCATGCAGACTATTTTCCCAGCCGAGGTATAATTCGTATGGCAGGGGTTGTCAAAAGTCTGCTTGCTTTTATATATGTATATCAATACTATTGAAAAGTTCGTTAAAGCAACGACTGGAAGAGAGAGAGAGAGAGAGCGAGAATGAAAAAAAACTCTGCTATCTTCCAAAATCTGAACATTTACGATCTAGATTCACCACCAAACCATGAATGAAAAAGTCCCCTGGCTAAACTAACTAACTAACCTTATTCAAGAGATTCTATATTCTATAAGGCCCACTGCAAGGCATCTGGACGATGCGTTGCAGTTTTTTTCCCCTCTTAGGCTTGTTTAATGGGCTTAACTGAGCGGCTTGCCTACGCTAACACATTTCGGTCATAATTCGATTATTCACAAGTCCACGCTGCACATTTCAAATGTACAAACTTAAAAAACAAATAACAGGTCCGCGTACATTCGAATATCGATTTTTTTTTTTTTGTACATACATTCATGGTAGTCATATGTTGGCATTATCAGCCAATTTGAATCAGTAGTTTGTTCGTGACAACTGAACAGGTTAGTCACCTTTGTGTGTAATGCTAGATTTTTGATTTTTGGAAAAAAAAATGGATTAAAAAAATGGAAAAAAAAATGTTCTGTACACCGAATCCGAGTACGGATTATTCTAGCGCTAAGTACTTATAAAGGGTCCGCCAAATAAATGTTTTCCTTTTGGAAAACGGTGCAAAATATCGAGTGTAGCTTCGGCTGTGTGGCACGTAGCGCCGTCCTGCTGAAACCAAATGTTGCCAATATCCTCCTCTTCAATTTGTGTGAGCAAAAATTCGTTCAACATGGCCCGATAACGATTGCCATTGACTGTAACGGCCATACCTTGCTCATTTTCGAAGAAAAATGGCCCAATTATCCATCTGGACCAAAATCCGCACCAAACAGTGAACTCGTTTTTCAATGTATGCGTGCGGGTTTTCTGTGCCCCAAATGCGACAAGTTTGCTTGCTTACATACCCGCCAAGTTCATCTGAAAATATGGTATTTTTTTTTTTTTTTTTTTTTTTTTTGGCAAAATCGGCATCTTCTGTAAGTCGATCGCGAAGCGTATACACAAGCATATTTGTTCAGCGAAAGGATAAAACTAATTATCTGTCAAATCAGACATGAGCTAAGTGTTACCATTCACGAAATAAAGCGTTAGATGGCGGACGCTGTATTTAGCGCTTGAATAATGCGTACTTAAGACAAGAGCAACGCACTTGATTTAAGTAAATCCGTAATAAACGTACTTCTGACACCGCTTGGGATTGATTTAAGTACAAATGGATTGAATTGTTTTTTTCAGTGTACATGCAAATATGTGTACGTTGGTTTTAAATAGAAAGAAGACAATGATCGAAATTTAAATGTGGCTAATATATTCAAAGCGCAGGAAACAATCAAAAACTTATTTTCCCCATATCAAAAAAAAAAAAAAAAAACCGCTAACGATTTCAAAGGCGATACTTTGACTTTTGCTTTAGTGCTCTTGCTGCTGCTGCTGCTGGTGTAAATAGTAGCGTTGTTATTGCTGTTGTTGTCGTTGCATTCTTTATATGCAATTTTATTTATTTTTGAATGTCTAGCAGTTGGCTGGCTGTCTCTTTGTCAGTCTTTGACGACAATTACACTGGCAGCAGAGTGTGTAGAGTGAGTTGCTGTTGTTTCCAACGCAGCTTTTTTTTTCCTCTATTCCTCTTGGATTCGTTGTTTTTTTTCTCTACTAAGCGCGTTAAGTGCGTGGCTGACATACAACCTTTTTTAAAGTTGTCTGTCATTTTTGCTTTATACCCACCACATTATTAACACGGTGGGCGGGCGGGTGGTCGGTCGCTCGGTGTGCGTTTGGCTGGCTGGCTGACTGACTGGGTGTCCCCACCTCAATGCCAGCCAGCCACCATCATTCTTCATTGCACACTAAACACATACTGAATGTCAACATACAGGCATACACACATCGCTGTGCAGTCGCTCACCCACCCATGTGCCTGCAGTGGTTTGTGTGTGTGTGGCTGTGTGCAAAAAAAGCCCTTTTCTCATCATCACCACCAACATATTCGATGGGGCTTCCTTCTCAGTTTTCGTTTTTTTCTTCTTAAAACCGTGTGTGTGTTTGTGTTTTTTTTTTCATTCACATATGATTGCATTAATGTGAATTTGTAAGCATGTACAATTGTACATACCTGCTTTTGCTACAAGTCTTAAATTTATTTTGCTCATTTTTTTATGCTTACTGAAGGATTTTTTTTTTCTTACTCTCACATGCAATTTTTTCGCTGAGTTTGCAGAGAGCATTAAGGGAACTTTTTTACTCAATCGCTTGTGTTTTTGTTGGTTTTTTCTTGTTTGTTTGTAAGTTTTGTGGTTTTTTTCTCAATTTGTTTTATTTATAATATTTTATCGTTGTCGTTGCTTTTGCTGCTCCTTATGGTGAATATAATGTTGTTGTGAATTTTTTTGCTTTCTGCATGTACATACATACATATGTGTGTAATTTTTTCTGTGAGAGTATTTGCTGCTGTTGTCGTTGTCGTTGTCGTTGTCGTCTTGTTGTTCTTCTTTCTCGTCAGGTATAATCATCAACAAAATATCATCATCATTATTATTGTAATGTTTCTCATCAAACGTCACACATGTGTGTTGTTGTGTTGATGAGCAGAAAAAACCTGTTTTGAGTTGGTAAACGTTTGTTTTTTGTGTCTCATTGCAAAACAAGTAAAATTTTGCGTGATTGAAAAAAAAAAATCAGTTTGAAAAAACGTCTTTCAATTTTAATGCGGGCTGTAAAATATTTTCATACCTGTGTATATTTTAATTCTTTTCAAATTTAGTGTCTTAAAATTGATTGAAAAAGAAAAAAAAAATTAAAGAATATTTGTGTCTTTAAAAGCTATAAAAACAATTTCAAAAAAAAAAAAAAAAAAATAATAAATAAAAATCAATAAAATATAAAAGAAGCTACTACAATTTGTGTTTAATTCAATCACCACTTAAAGGCGCAAGCAACGTACCACCTTTATTCATGCAACTTGTTTAACTTGAAACAGCTGGTGTCTTATGGTTTTATCAAAACAGGATAATTGCTTCGAAGGTAGGTCCTTTACTTTGGCCTTAAATTTATTACATGTTTAAACAACAATTATTTTAAATGCTCTAATTTCTTTAAACTTCTTTTTTTTTTGTGAAGAACATTATTGCAGTTGTTGTAAGACGACACACCCATTCATATTTTCCTATTTTGTTTTTTAACTTTTGAACTAAAAATCCAACCTTACAATAACAAAAATAAAAAAAAAAAATGAAATAGGTATTAAGATATACATTCTTTTGTTATTTTGCCATAGCAAGCCACAAAGAACAAATATACTATATTAGTTATAAAACAAAGTATTTACAGTGTGGCAAAATTGTGTGCGTACTTCTAATATGTTGGGTTGTAATAAGGGAAAATAAAAACAGCACATTCCTTAAAATAAAAAATTATAAGGGAAAAGTATAATAATTTGCAAACCAAATATAAAAAAAAGATAATGTATACATCTCGTTGCCACAGCATGAAGCCGATGATAATTGGCGGTAGGCGTCGGCTAAGTAAAAAGAAAACATTCCGCGGCCGCCAATAGCCGGCTAAAGCCGAAAACTTCTCGATGTCACCTTCTAGACAAAAACAGAGTGAAAATAATCTTATTGAAACAAAAAGCATTGGCCAACATTAGAAGTAAAAGACATCCGCAAAGAGTACTAAATAAATAATTAGAAAAAAAAGAATTCTTTTCGAAGAGATCAATTCATATAAGCAATGTTTAGCAGGCTTTGGGAAAAGGAAGATAAAAAGATTTGAAAAAAGGTAATTCACCACCCAAGCAAGAAAACCGAAATTTTAATAATACGCCTAATTTTTTTTTATAAATGCTTGTTGTTAAATAAAATTCACATTCACGTTATTCAAAATCTGTACTGCTGCAAAGTTTTTATTGCCAATAGTAGGAAAAAAATATTTTTATGTGAGACTAAGCCATCATTTTTTTTATATGTACATATATCTTTGTTAAGAAAAGACATTTTTCACAAAATGCTTCAAACATTAACAAATTTCCTTATCCCCGCAATGTCTGTTTAAAAAGACCTGTTAGAATTTTATCGATGCTTTTTGTTAAGAGAAATGAAAGAAGTGCAATGATTGCAGCTTTTTATTAAAAACTGTCAAAACAAAGTGAATTCATATTCTTTTCTATCGGCATTTGCTGTTCTACATCACCTTTTTGTATTTTCCTGCTTTGCTAACCAAACAGCTGCCACAGAGGATAAAGATTTTGCATTATACAAGAACGTAAAACAAACATTATGCTAATTTTTAAAAACAGTTTTATTTTTGGCAGTCCGAAAACTTTTTTAAAAAAAAAGAACATAAAGTAAAATATGCGGATGGGAAAATCGGCTGAGCCGTTAGTATCGTCGGCGGCGGCTAATAGCCGGTTGTTAGCCGTCCGGCTTCGTGCTCTGCTCGTTACCTAAATTAGAAAGATTCTACGCAAAAAAAGAAAGTTGAAAACTTAGAAGACGAGTTTAATTTTATGAGTTTTGGTGTTGATTTTGCTTCATAGAACTTTCATTTCCAAGAGTCAAAATGAAAATTAATATTTTTTTTTAAATTGTTAATAATTTTAATGGACTTGAGTTCGATTCCTACTTCCTCAGAATTGTTTTTATAAAAAGACAAGAAAAGTAAAGTTGCAGACTTACTGGGGGTCTCCACGGCAAACAAACTTGGAAATAATTATGTTCACAGCTGTCAAATTCTATTGCCAGCACCTTATGTTCACGTGTAGACCGCAAAAAAATCATTTTGCAAATACATATATTGCGAAATAGTTGTTTAAACTTATTTTCAGGAAATTGCTGTGATGCTTATTTCTTGTAAGAATTAAAACTAGTCTGAGCTACAAATTTTTAATAAATATTGTGGTTAAATAAATTTCTAAAGAAAATAAAAATTGGTGAATAAAAAGAATAAATACCTAGAAAAACTTAAAATTTCCTACAACCGCTCACAGTGAATATACATACATAATTTATTTATGTCCAATACAAGATACGTGTTCTATATCCGAAAACATTAGTTTGAACATGAACGTAGTTTTACTGTTATTCTGTCGACGTTATTGCTCATGTTCGGAACTATTGCATTGCACGTGGTGCCGTGTAGTTACCGGCTGGGGCAAATATCATGGCTGTTTCACATGCACCACGACTCTCATCAGCACCCAAATTTGTTGCTGAGTTCTGATTGCACCTGAATTGCTTCGAATTTAGTACATGGCAACCACTCAATCAACTTGAGTCTTCGGTTTACATTCCTTTTAGTACGCAATGGAAAATTTGACAATGGACAACTTTGCTAACGGAACAATATTTCTCGGTCACTGGATATTTCTCAGTGCCGAACTGGATTTATGGTTTTTGTTTCAGAGAAATTAATTATTGAATTATTAAAAAAAAAAAAAAAAAAATAATAACTTGCTTTTTAGGCCATTTGCTGGGCCTAATGTTAAAAGTGTACGTTTACTAACATTGCTTACTGTAACTGTGTACTTTTCAATGGGTGGGTATGTGTGCACCTTGAATTCCTATAAATACTTCTTGGCAAAATAAATTTTGCAGCTAGAAAATAGAAAAAAAAAAAACACTAAAATACCCAAAGCAAACGAAAACCAATCAATATTAATACACATTTAAACGAACACATATTTTTGTTGTTCGAAAAAGTTATTTTTTTTTTCAAGACTGCTTAGCGCTTAATGCGACCAACTTATTGGCTTGCAAAAAAATATTTCTCAGTTTTATTTACCTTTATGATTGATTTGTGGTATATTAAGATGCTACAATCTTCAAAAAATATATTTTAGTGACCTCACTCGCTTTGATTTGGCATAAATGTGTTTCAGTTAAAGATTCTATCAAAAGCAGGAAGCATTTTTGCCACTATTATCAGATGACATGTGATTTTCAAATCACATGCGATTTTAAAATCACACAATTGATAACTATTTATTGGGCTTTTTTTGAATTTGTTTTTTTTTTCAATATCTCTCAATTTTGAAAAGATTTCGTGCTTTGCAAACCACATCTCTTCATATAACATAGCGTTATAAAAGGCAAGCGATTTCAAATCGTCAGTGACAGCTGTGAAAGCACAAAACTTTCATGGATGAAATATAATTTTCAGTAGATATTGGCGGGGTTTTTAAACCTTTTTTTTTACCAAATTTTAAATTAATGAAACCTGACGATTTATTTTATTAACCGGTTTTTTAATGTGTTATTTTAGGTCTAAAAATATACCTTATTAAAATATTTTGCTTGTCGCAGTAACAAAACGACATCAAAATTATTTAATATTTTATTTCATTAAGCAACTTATAAAAATATTTCACTTATTTTAATAAATATTTAAATTCAATAGCGGCTCTTATAGCAAATAAATAATTAGATTAATTTTTGAAGAGTTTTTTTTAATAAATTGTTTGTTTTTTTTTCAGGTAAGAACGCTAATTTGCTGGAAAAATGATACATGCATTATTCTGAAAAAAATATTTCTTGTTTATTAAACGTTGTTTATTTGGACAAATGTTATAGAGCGATTTGTTAAATAACAACTTAATAGGCATGCAATAATTTATGATGAATAAGCCAGTAACTCTTTAACAGGTAAGTTTATAGAAAAGACTCTGCTCACGGTAACGTAGTTTGCCCACATTAATTTGAATTTATAATCGAACTTTACCATTTACAATTGTTAATTACTTTATCGGTCCTTTAGATCCATTTTATTTGCTCAGAACTGTGCAAAAAAATTTTGTGGTAAAATTATTTTAATCAAAAAATTTTTTTTGGGGAGCATATCATAACAGTTTCACGTCCACCTTCGCTCATCAGCACAACCAAATTGCTTCGAACTCTGGTCATGATTAATTGCATGCTGTTTTTAAGCAGCGGCGCTTAGACATCCCACTACCTGAGCACTTCATTACTGACTGTCCGTATTTAATTTTATTGATCAACTTTAAATGAACTCAATTATTTATTTGCTTTAAGAGCTAATTGAAATGAATTATTTTAGGTCTAAAAGTAGACCTTTTAGTGTTTTCTATCTTTTTCAGTCGTCTATATGCCGCCGATATTTCGTTGATGCTGATCAACTCAGAGAAATCTGAGTATGTCGGCTTTTTTTTGTTTGTGTATAAGATGTCTAATTTTTCTAGCAGTCCTCTGGAATTACAGACCCAACTTTTCCTTTTTTTTTTACAAAGCTGATTCGCGTATAAGGCAACAGCATTCCAGAAGAGCAATACTTAAACATGGGCCCCAAGACTTGTTAGCTATCAACTTTGTCTCCTGCTAAAATTTATCTTGCCACTTTCTCTGAGTGTGTTTCAGCCACTAAAATGTGCATGTATTTGCGGTAACGACGAATGTAATATTCGGGGCTGCCGAACTTATCGAAATCGGCTTTGAAACCGATAGCGATCGCTATCGATGCACCAAATGTTTAGCCTGATAATCGTTAGGAGTGAAAATCTCTTCACCAACTCCTTAAAATATGCTTTAAAAAAATAAATCAAGTGTGGAATTGAAATCACCTGGCTTACTTACAAGTTTTTTCAATTCACCAAGTGACTTAAAAATAACAAAGTTATTTTTAGGCGTTTGATTTTTAGAATTTGTTCAGCTGTTTGTTCAATTCGCCAGGTTTGAGAAAACAATGGACTGGAAAAATTAGCAAATGAATTTTTTTTTAAATAAAAGTTGTGAGCTAAACATATTCATATATGTAATTTCTTCATCATTGTATTGTTTGTTTAAAGTTTAGTTTCTTGTAAATTCATTCGTATTCATTGCGATTCGAATTCGCCAAAAGTCTGGCGTTTGCGTTTTACAGAACAAGTGTCCTGCGAATGCAGTGTCACAGTTACTAATAAAAATTCTGTCATCTTTGAAAACTTTAACATTTTGAATGACAA
This sequence comes from Sturmia bella, assembly GCA_963662145.1. Lineage (NCBI taxonomy): Eukaryota > Metazoa > Arthropoda > Insecta > Diptera > Tachinidae > Sturmia > Sturmia bella. The sequence continues at coordinate 14,448,260 of OY759172.1, read as the reverse complement.
CTATGAAAAATTAAATACAAATTCTCATAATAACAACAAACATTGGCATATTAAAAAAAAAGGAGGGCGCATTTCGTGTACATATTTGTAATGTTGCACTGATGTTTTTTTCCTTCTTCGTAATATAAATTGTTTTTGTTTTTTTTCTTTTATTAGAGAAAAAGTTTCAAAAACGGCTTTGCTTAAAAAAATAATGCACCTACGGTTTTCTTTATTTTTTTAAAAATATATCTTTAAACATTTCTTTTGTTGTTGTTTTATTTTTTAATATTATATTGTATGCTGTTTATGTTTGTGGTGTTTTACATGTGTACATATAAACTAAAAAGGATGCGTTAAATATAAAAAACACTGGCATTATCCTCGTCATCTTTTTACCTTTGCTGTTTAATGCCACACACGTTATAATGTGACATTTTTTATTCCTTATTATTATTATTATATTTTTTGTTTTATATTTTTATGCCTTTGTAGTGGTCGGTCGCTGCTTGTTTTGTCGGCACTTTTGGTGTTCGTGTGTGTGTGTGTGCGCGTGTGATGTTGTTGCCTTTTTTGTTGCCGTTGTTGCTTATTCCTTTAGTTTGTTGTAGTTGTTGTATTTCGTTTGCTCCTTTTGAACCTCTAGACATGCTGCAGATGCTCATATGCAAAGCATACTTTAAGGCTAAAAGTAGATGCGTGTATTGTTGGCATCTTCACATGAGTTGGTGTGCCTGTGTGTGTGTGTGTGTTGTGGGCATAATATGTAAATGTGTGTGTGTGTGTGTCTTTTTGTGTGAATGCGTGTGAATGCACATTAAAACATTTTCATACACGCGTAATGATTCTGCCATAGTTTTTATATGAGGTTGCATTAATTACTTTCTTTTTTTTTTGTTGTAGTTGGTCTTATTCATTTTTCTTTTATGCCGTCGTTGTTGTTTTTTTTGTGTTCTTGCTCCTTGGGTTGCTTTGCTGCATTCTTATGCACAGACATACACTTTTGCATATACATACATATGTAGATATTTATGCGAGTTTGAGTTGACGCATGTGGATATGCGTGTTTGTATGCTGGTTTTCAGGCGCGTGTAAATGAATGAGTGCGTGTGTGAAAATCTGCTGTTGATTGTTTGCTGTTTTTTTTTCTGTTTATCTGTTGTTTAAGGCAAAATTATAAATGCAATCGTTATGAAACAAGAGTATGTAAATGTGTTTTTCCTTCAAGATGAATATTGCATATTTAAAAGTCATGCACAAACGCATCTTCACTCGAACTCTCTTCCCCATGCATGTGTGCGCCAACACTTCCCCCACGCGCTGCCATCTTCACATGTGAAATAAGGATAAACAGTATTTGCTTCAGTTGTATTCTGTTTTCTGTTCAATATGTATGATGAAACTGCTGGCATTAAAAGAGCATTTTTCTCTTCACTTCCAATTCGGCTCAGTAGGGAAGGAAGGAACAAGTCTGGGTCCAAGGCGAGTCGCTAATTATGAAAGACTTTAATATTTTTATATATTGATTTTAAATTTAAAAAAGTTTTCAATTCCCGCAAAAATAATAATTAACATTCAATAATTGATTAGTATTTGCTATTTTTCATACCTTTGCCAACTCATCTCATCCCAGCTCATATCAAATAAAATAGATAAATAATTGCAAGGATAAAACTCTTGCCCACATGCTCACACCCAACACATACTTATACATAAATAAAAGGGTAATACCAGAAGGAAGTCCACTTCCGTTTCTTGTTTGTGTCCTTTTCACTGTGTGAGTATGTAAGAATTTGCATTTATAAGATGCTGTTTTTTGTATATATGTATGTATGTATGTATGCATATCAATTTGTCTACGATTCGTGTATGAATTAAAAGGAAAATGCCAACAAACATGAAAGGTAATGGGCGGAGTGTTCGTTTTTTTAGGTTAAGAAGCATTTTTTTTTTTTTTTTTTTTTTTTTTTTTTTTTTTTTTTTTTTTTTTTTTTTTTTTTTTTTTTTTTTTTGTAAAACAATGGAATGCAAATTGTTAATGCCTTCCAACAAAGATAGACATATTCGTATATAAAAACCTTAAGAAAACTTACAGTGGAAGAAAATTTAAAGCATAAAAGGCAGCTTAAAATTTGAAGCATATTTTAGGGTGCTCAAAACAAACAAAAAAATCGAACTAAAGCTCGATAAAGTAATTAACAATTGTAAACCATAAAATTCTACTATAGAGTCAAATTAATGTTGAAAAAAAGCAGTCGGTTTGCTTCAGTTGTAATAAGTCATCATGGCAATTTTAATGACTTTTTCGTTTTCCAAGTCTGGAAAATAGCAACGCTTCTCGGCTTCGAAGTTAAGAATGTTTCTAGAGATGTAGCTTCAATGTTTCCAAGATGAATGTATATACAATCACTCTTTACACAACTTATTCGATTTATTTTCTTATCAAATAAAATAAACTCAAACTAGCGCTAAGCTGTAAAGCCTTGGTCCATTGTGATCAGTCATAGAAGTGGTTGAACAACGCTTGTTTTGTGTTTTTTCTAGCTCACATCTATTTTCTCAATATACTCACACGTTTCCATTCATACTTTAACGTAGAACGGCATAAATCGCTTATTTTGAATCGAGTTAGGTCCTTTCCATGTTGAGATACCGATAGTTTAAAACTTCAAATTAATAAAGGTCATATTTAAAACTTTTTTGCTCTGCGTGCATGAGTTTTATTAACAAGGCAGTTTGTGTTTACTAACTATTGCTATATTATTTTTGTGTTTTCTTGTATTTTTTCAGTGAATTAAAAAAATTGTAATGCATTAGTACTGCCTACTTTTGGGTGTATTGTTTTTTGCCACATAAAAGTAGATTATTTTTTCGATCCAAGCGCTGGACTTTATTGAATATTTATTTGGTGATTTTTCATTATAGTTTTTAATTTAAAATTCCAATATATTCAATGAATTACCATTGCATACTTTTAGGCATTTTTAAATCTTAAAAGTAAATACCTTTCCGATCAAAATGCTGAACTTTATTAAATATTTGGGGATTTTTCAGTATGTTGTTTAATATAAAATTGCAATATATTTAATGCATTACCAGTGCATACTTCTAGGTGTGTTTTTTTGCATGGTAATTTTGTCTGCTATAAAGTATTTTTTTTAAATAAGATATTGCTTTATATCTTATAGATGTTGCTTTAATTGATAATATAAAATTCAGGTTGCAGCAAAACGAAAAAACATATATATAGATATACACCCATATCCATAAAAACTATTGAAGGTTTATTACACGTTTATTTGACAAATATTCCGTAGAAATACGTCAAATAAGAGCTTAATAAACTTACAATAATTATTATGAATATGGCCTATAGCATATTGTGGCGACATAGTTGTTTTGCAAATAAAATATTGCATACTTTAGGGTGGGTGTTAATTTGCATAAAAAGTATGAACTTTTTGTTCAAATTTTACAGCACAATTTTCTCTCAAGACAATATCCTTATGGATATTTTTAAAATTTCAAACACATACTTCTGCACTTAAAAACTTAAAATATAATTATCTATACTTTTGTTGGAAAATTTTATAAAAAAAGTGCTCCTTTTCTTCACAAAACTTTAAAATTTTACATTTCATTAAATTACCAAAAAGGAAGCAATAATATACATATATTTTTTTCTCAGCAAATTTTTATCCATTGAAGCGTTTTACTCAGCATTCTTTAGCTTGTTTTTATACCATTTAAAAGAAAGAAAAACAAAACTACTCAGTTCAGTGTTGTATGCTTCCTGTATTTTTGGGCAAACCATTCAATGCTTGTTTTATTCTTTTCTTGTTAATTTTTTTATCTGCTTTTTTTTTTTTTTTTTGCCAAATTTGCATTTTTCTTCCACTGTGTTTTTTTTTGTTCTTAGAGTTGTTCCATTTTTAATGGTTGCTACTTCTCTATTTTTTTTGCGGTTGAGGGAATATTTTTTCTTTGTTTATAATATTTTTTTTAGATATATTTTTCTGTTACGCTATGAAAATAATTTTTTAATTACATTTTTTTGTGCTTTCGAACATTTTGGCATTAACTTTGAGTTATTGCAATTTTTTCTTTTCGTCTGTGCAGTGTTCTTTCTGTTTCTGCTTGCTGCCACAAAATTGTAATTTAATGAATTTTTTAGCTTAACTAACCTCAAAGTATGCTTTAGTTCTTCAATGTTCAAATGTAGAAAGTAGTTTGCTACAAATGATTTAGCAGCGTTTGTTTTTTTTTTTAACTATGAACAATTTCGCAAGATCTAAGAGCTGAATAATCGTTTCGTTTTCAAGTTGACACTGGCATGACAAATTTGTTGGCATGATAATTTGATAATGCCGAGTGTCGCCGCAAGTTGTTGGGGCGTGTCAATCAGGTATTGGGAATTATGTATCTGTTGTGAAACATTTTTCATGTTGTAAAAGTTCAATGAAGATATAGTTCAAACAAATGTTCTCAAAGGCTTGGACTTTATAGACTTTACAGCAATAAATGTGTCCTTTGATTTGCAATCAAAATAAATTTATATATTCGAACTATTAACGCAGCATAGTCATAGAGAACTAAGAGTTAGCGAGTCTTTCGTAAACATTGCTGACCGATACGAAAGATAACACGAAAAAAAAAATCCACCACTTTCCGTATATTCTTTGCCTGAAAACTATGTTTTAGCTTCATTTTTGTTTAGAATGCCTTGAATATTCATAAGAGATCTCTAAAATATACACTATAGCTGTGCTGTAAGCTTTGCTTCATTCGGTGCAAGGACACGCCTACCCTCCATATATCCTTTTTTTTTTTTTTTTGACAGTACTAAGACTCCATAAATACTTTTTAAATTGTGCCTCTTAGCTCTGCTATGAATTTTGTCCTGGTCGGTGTAAGGACACGTCAATCTCTCAGATGTACTTTTACTTAAAAATTAAGATATTGTATTGCAAGTGTACTACGACTTCTTAGATTATGCATTTTATGCGCTTTAGTAAATTTTATCTGATTTAGTACAGGGGTATGCTTGCCTCTCATATATCCTTTTTCTTGAAAACTAGATTTTAGCTGTATTTGCGTTCAGAAAGTTCTAATTATTTGTAAATACTTTTTAAAATATACATTTCAGCTGTACTGTAAATTTTGTACCAATCGGTGCAACGATACGCCAACCTCCCATATATCCTTTTTCTAGAAAACTACAATTTAGCTGAACTTTCGTTTAGAGAGTACTAAAAATCTGTAAATACTTTCTAAATTATATATTTTAGCAGTGCTTTATGCATATGCAATATATGTCGCAATCAGTGCAAGGATATGCCTACCTTCCAATTATCCTTTTTTTTTCAAAAAACTAAATTTTGACTTCATTTTCGTTTAGAAAGTACTACAAATTTATAAATACTTTCTAAATTATATATTTTAGCTATGTTATAATATTTGTCTCAATTGGTGTTAGGGTAGGACTACCTCCCATATATCCTTTTTTCTCAAAAACTAGATTTTAACTTTTTTTCGTTCAGAATGCAATACATACATATTTGTAAATACTTTTTAAAATATGCATTTCAGCTGTACTATGATTTTTGTGTCAATCGGTGCAAGGATATGCCTAACTCCCCTATATCCTTTTTTTAAGAACTAGATTTTAGCTGCACTTTTTATTGGGAAGCTCTGAAAACTCATGAATATGCTGAAAAATATGTATTTTAGCTTCATTTTAAACTCTAATTCATGCATTGCAAGGATCTGCCTTGGAATCTCTAAATAATAAAAATAGTAAATTTAGTCTGTTTAGCTGCGTTGCGCGAATCACATTACTTAAAACTACGTAGTTTGTAAAAAGTAATTGCATCAAAAGCTGGCTTTTATGCAGTTCTTTCATAATCGATTAAGGCTAAGACATTTAAAAATGTCATTAGATATTGCTGCTCGTTGGTGGGGTAATGTCACTTTTGGGTACTGAAATCAAGTGATTTATAAACATGTGATTTGCAGAGCAGCCCTTGTCTGATCAAAACAATCGTTTTATTGTAGTTTTGAAATTTTCCTGACCAGTTCAATGACATCGTCTTAAATACTGCATAAAATTCTGTGAAAATCGGATTTCTGATTTAAAAACTGAAGATTTATTTGTTTTTTTTCCAAATCCCCCCACTGTGCAAGTCGACCTTCCGGCAAAAAGAAGTTTTAGAAACATATTAACAAAGAATTTCTCATAATAATTTACTTTGAAAAGAATTAAAGGAATCAAATAAGTATTTTGCCTAAAAATACCACATGAAAGAAGCAAAAAAAAAAAAATACACAACTTTTGAAGTCATTAACCTTTTGTGAGGAATGCATAAAACACAGAGACACACAGAATTGTAAAATAACTGTTTAAATAAAACGGTAACAGAGGAAAAGTAAATAAATATTTACGAAAACAAAAAAGGAAAATAACAAAATAATGTCAAATTCTAACAAGGACTTTAATAATAACAAAAATGGGGGAAACGGTAAGGAATGTATAAAAATATAAACACACGCGCACACGTGCATATTTAGCGTTTTTTTCTTCTTACACACATGAGTTTAAATTTGATGATGACAAGATTGCTAAAAGCGGAAAGTAGTAGAAGTAAATAATAATAATAAAAAAAACTAGAGGTTTCCCCAAGAAAACAAGTGAAAAAAATAAAAGAAGAAAAATTAAAGAAAGGAAAAGTCTTTTATTTTATTACAACATGTTTTTATTGTTGCTCTGGTTTCTTTTTTATAAAAAAGAGAGGGGAAAAAAAAAGACTTAAAGAAACCGTCATTTCCCTCTTTTTTTTTCTTTATTTTAACAACAAACCAGCAACCAAAATAAACTAAACAGGAATAAAAGCAACAACAAACATAAATAGAAAATCATATGGGGAAACATTTTTTTGGAGCAAGAAAATAATAAATAAATTCCACTACAAAAAGCGGCCAAAACAAACTTGAAAATACATACCTATAAGAATAACATATAAAATGATGCAAAGATAAGAAGGAATTTGTTAAAAAAAAAAAAGGAAATATCGGGCTGAATAAGAAACTTCAATAAAATATAGTTTATGCACTCATGGAAATAACTTTAATCGCGGAATTCACAAGCTACTTTGTACCCCTTATTGCTGTATTTGGAGAGACTATTTCAAACTGAAAGGCCGGTTTTAAATTAATTTATTTATTTGTGTGTTTAATGTTTAAGGCCGATCGATATACGGCGGTCTTAAATAAGTTTATGTTTAAAAAATAATTATCTCTACACAATAAAATAATTATGTTTGTTAATGTCCAGAAGTTTGTTACAAATGACACATCAATCTCCTCATCTTGTAAATATTCTTCAAAAACGTCTTCATCCATTTTAATTAGTTTATTGGAACATCAATTCCACAGCCAAATAAATGTATGAACATTAAAAACTCTCCACTAATATCTATCTATAGCATAGCTGCAATAGTAAAAAATTACATTTACATTTCTTGGGGAAATCCATACCGGTGTACGGAAATATACACAAAAGGAATTTACCAACGTGAAGTTTTTTCTACCTGGAGTTCTTATGGGAATGTAAATTTCTTTAAGACTTCCGTGCCGGCCCTAAACATTAAACTCAAGGTAGGGCAATTTTAATGGCTTGCTTAAGTTCTCTTTTCTTATAAGACCTTAAAGCGAAACTCTATCAGCAAATTTAGCACATTTTTGGCATGTGTAAGACGATTATGGTGCGCTTCTCTTTGAATCCTGTTTCAAAGTTTTTCACATGATTTTCTTTCAAACACATACAATGTGATTCAAAGTGTACAAAAAGTGCTAAAACTCAAAGTAGGTTTTAATCCCTTTTTTTTAATACTGTTTCTTATTCAAGGTACGGTCACATATGGACAGATATTTAGCCATTATTGCCCGGAAAAACGTGACCACTACTCTCTTAATTTGAGGCACACACACGCACCTAAACAACTAAAAATGTGTATACATTCATGTGGCTGTAATAACAAACAACAAAAAAAAAAAAAAAATTATGTAATATTATTAAATTTCACCACAGCATATGGTTATGTGTTCGCTCAATGAGCAAATTCAAATAAATTTGAAGCAAATTTGCCTTTGCTCTGGCAAAGTTTTTGTAGCATCAAATAATTGTTTGCTGAAAATTTTGAATTTACCCTTTGAGCAAACATAACCTTAAAATGTAATTTTGTGCAATTTCATGTTTTTAAATATTTTGAAATTTTCCCTTTCGTTAGCGTTTGCTGCAATTCCCTTATAGAAGCATATACCTTTTTAGTTGCTTGTTTCATATACTTGGCCGAAATAGAAGTCAACAAAAAAGTAGTGGTCACGTTATGCGGCCATGTGACCACTACTTTTTTGTTGACTTATATTTTGGTGTTACGCCCAGCTGTTCATATACACAATCTGCTTTCACCAAAGAGTTTTAGTACTTTCACACCGTCAACAGTGCAACAAAGCAATCAGACAATAATTAATACAAACTCAAATATCGCTGTGTGCGTGTCTAAAGACTTGTTACGCCAATTTTTTTTTTAACTGGAAATAGCTTTGCTTTTTTGTCATTTCAAAGGCATCATTTATTTCAACAGCTGATGGCTGCTGTTTCTTTGCCATTCGTTACGGATTCTTTTTTGAAAGCTGTGTTTGTATGTCGTATTCTTATATTTCAATTAGCTTTATTTATGGCTAAAGGAACGTACAGAAAAAGTTTGAAGATTTATCCTTCATGAAGTTCGTGGCTTTCATAATTTTGTTTTAGCTATTTCAAAAAGAACTGAGTCAGCCAGTGTCTATTGCTGAAAAAAAATTTGAAAATTTTTAGTAGCATCGGCGAATGCCGAACTAAAATTAGCCTCTAGTTTAAGTGGGTTCTTAAACCTTCCTTGTAAGCTTCTATATTATGAGTTTAATTTTGGGCCAAATGCAGCACATTATGCTAACATTAAAAAACTATTCGAAGAAGTGTGAAAGATCAAGAGATGTAGAAATGTTAAATTTGAAAATATAAAAAGCACCATCAGCTCGACAAATATAAAGAAAGAAAAAAACGGTCAAATAAACCAAATAATCTGCATCAATTTTAATTAAAAACAATGAAAGCAGCCCACATGTGTTATGTCGTAAGCAAATAGCATTTGTTGCACGTTTTATGCCTTCATTTACTTCTCAAAATCTTTCCTAAAAGTATGCAACGGACTTTTCCTTCCTTTGCTTGAAAGCCCATCCTAAAGAAATCTAAAGCTGAGTGTGCAAAAGTAAAATGCAAAAAAGAAAAAAACGAGCAGAAAACAACTTTTAGTTATGAGGCCAACAAAACGAAATAAAAAAAATCAGTTTTTTCTAGCGCCAACCATCTAGAAAGTCATTAAGGAAAAATATTGATTTCTAAGACTTCTTCTGGCAACAAGAACAAAGGAAAGATTTTTTTTGCTCTCTCTCCACTGGTCATGAACAGACTACTATTATGTTCCCCACTCACTCATACACACACACACACACACACACACACACACACACACACACATAACGAACATGGCCAAGATTTAATTACAACTCTAGATGATGTGTTTTTCTTTTTCTAAAATTTTTTCTCCGATTTTTCCATTTTCTTGCTTAAATTTTTTTCTGCTTGTTCTACTATCACTCAAAACTGTATATGAAATGTTGAAAAAAAAAAAAAATAACAACTAGAAAGGACAAACAATCTTGGGTATTAGAAATAGAAAAAAAAAAAAAAATCAGTGAACAGAAATTAAAAGGAATTTCCAGTAATTCATTTACAACGTACAAACCTCTTCGAAGGCTTTTGATGTTGCAATAGATTTGACCAGAAACGAAGCTAAAAAAAAGGAATAAAAATCCTCTATTTCTTTTATTTTTTATCCCAACCACGCCTTAAATGCAATACCGTTTCTCTTTCTAATCCTTTTAAAGTTGCTACAATTAGTGACTAGAATTTTTTTTCCCCCATTTACGTAGCAACCTTTATAGTCTTAAAAGGAAAACATTGATACGTACACATACACCACTGTTTGTCTTAATTAGAAATTGTTGCTAAGAGTGTGGGTGCTTAGATAATATGGCAACCAGTATCATAAAACCAAAGCGTATGCCATTTCTGTTATGGCTTCAAGGCAGACAATTTAAGAGATTTCAGTAAGCAGATGGCTAAAACTGAACTGGAGACTCGGTTTCCAAAGAATAATCTCCATATAAAGTACACAAGGATCATGTATTCGAAAAGATAAGTGAAGACGAACAAACAGAATTTAGATGAAGTAATGTCCTCAACATAGCAGTCTCATTTCAGGCTTTAATTTCAAATGAGACTACTAGTAACCAGAACGAAAATAAAAATCATTCTCGATCGAAAAAGAACTCCATCCTCAGTTGGGTTTCTTAAAAAAGCAAAAACAAGTTTCCGCAATTAAATGCGAAATAAGGATTTTCTAAGCACTCATTTCCAATACAGCTTTCTAAACTTTTCATATCGCCAGCACACGACGCAAAATAGCAGTTAAATCATAAATAATTTTAAAATGCCCAAAAGTATGCAACAGTATAAAAAACTACGCTCAGGTAGCTTAAACATCTGTACTGGAGTACAAAAGCAAATTCATTGGGAATCGAAATGACAGATATCATGCTTTTTTTTTTTTTTTTTTGGTTAATAATGCTATAACTTTTATACATTTTTTGTGGCTTTGTTAACAAACAAAAAAAAAATATTGCAGTATACATTTAGGAGCATATTGCATTTGTCTTTGTATATAAATATCCGCTTAAATATACTGTAGCAAAAAGAAAATTCTTGCAAACGCACACATTAGCACAAAAATTAATACTATCAGTTGCACCGGAAATAAACAACTTAGAAATCAACAACTGGCAGGGAACAGTAAACTGGTAACGAAATGGAACTCTGCACCTTAATTGTTAAAAATTCTATATATTTTAAGCCATATGTTAGTATAAGTGAACGAATGGGTAGAAACCAAAATCATAAGAATAAGTAAATTTCCGCACAAATTTCCGTTTATATGGAAAAAGTAGGACTTCTTCTTCGTTGGCCCAATAGTTTTCAGAATTGGAAAATATTTTTTTTTTCTTTGAAAAATACATCGAGCGCCTCGATGGATGAATTGGTAGAGTGCCCTACTAAGAGTCCCCGAGGTCGCAGGTTCGATTCCTGCCGAAGGCTTTGGGTGTTTCTGCAGACAAGCCAAAAGCTTCGCAGTTTTGTGTTTGTTAAAAAAAAAAAAAAGCAAAGACAGCATTGTAACTTAGTTGTGGTAAAAGTAATAGTAAATTTGAGGGCAATTGTGCAGTACCTTGCAAAATATTTTTGAATATCCTTGAACCAATCAAAATTACATACATATGTGTGTTTTTGATTTGTATAATGGATGTAAAAACCCGAAACATTGAATAAGGTTTCCAAAAGAAGAATTCTATAAATGCCCTATGAATTTAAATTTTTTTTTTAAAAATTTTGATATTATTGGTTGCCGGATTCAATTTGTGATAAAAAGGATATATGGGCGGTAGGCGTGTTATTGTATTCAATTGCATAAAAGTTGATTATATGTCTAAATTATAAGTTTTTCGGAGTTATTTGTCGTTTTTTTCTGCATTTCAATAATAAACGGCGGCAAATTTCAGTAATCTCAATAAAGGATATATGGAAGTCAGTCATGTCCTGGCTGCAATCCAAATGAGGTTTAACATAAAGCATGAGAATATATATCTATAAATAGTATTCGTGGTTTTGGTTACATTTTTATTATATTTGTTGCTAAAATTAAGCTATTCAGAAAAAGGATATATGGGAGGTAAGTGTATTTTTGTAGCTAATCGTATTAATTTTATTCTATGGTTTATAGGTAGAATTTCACGAGTTATGTGTAGGTTTCGCCACATTATACTATGAAAATTGTAAACTACGTATCAGTAATGTTTTTTTTTTTTTTTTTTAAATAAAGGATATATGAAAGCCATGTATATGTTGGCTCTAAATGCAATGAAATTGCATACAACGATTAACAGCATAATTATACAAATAGTTATAATATAATGTTTCAATTTCATTATATGCATACCTACATGTGTGTGCATATATTTGTATTGCATTTTTATGAATATTTTCAGCTAAATTTAAGTTATAAAATAAAGTATATATGGAGGCCAACGTACACCTTGCACTGAGTGTAATAACACTGATGTCCTGACGTTAAGATCATGATTCTTTAAACAGTTAACAATTTTCGTAATATTTTTATTGTATTTGCTGCTAGAAATCCGTTTTTCAAAAGAAGCTTATAATAAGGGCAAAAGTTTTAATAGAACAGATATTAAACACTTTCTGGCTTTTTAAGCATTTGCTGTCAGTTTCACGATGTCACTCGACATCGCTCGCTTGCTTAGATACATGCAAAACAATAATAAATTTAAAAATTTTGTGGTTTTTATGCAAGCGAGCGCGAAGTCAAGTGTCATGATGTCATTGACGGTTAAATTACGTTCTCTTTTATATGAACATGTTTTAGCATGCTTTATCATGCTTGATTTTGTTTTTCAGCCGCTGACCAAGCATATTGTGTCAAAGAAAACGAATTAACTCGTTATCGGTATCAAGTGTTCTTAAATAAACAAGTCATTGTCTGAAAAATTCTTATATAAAAAAAAAAAATTTAAATCCTTCCATATAGAGTTTGTTATTTTTAAGTCGCTTGCTTGTCTTATAAAAACTTTGCATACAATTTTTTAGTCTCAATGTTTTCAGATTAAAGAGATTTTTTTTTTCAAGTTTTCGCACACCATTTTGAACTGCAAGGCAGTCGTCATTAGAATATGATTCATTATTTGGCTGCGGATATAAATTCACACACAAATGCAATGATGAATCTGCAATACATTCTAAACGATTCCAACAGTATTCCCTTTCACATACACAACTAAATAAAACCAATAAGGGGTTCCGCAAAAGATAGTTTTTATTTATTATATATTTTTATCTAATAATGGTGCGACTATGTGTCGCTTCCAAGAGAAGATCCAGATTGACCTTTACATTAAAATTACTTCAGCTTATATAGTACTTATGAGAATATACTAGTTTAATTTTTTATAAATATTTATTATTAAAAACTGTGGGAATGTTTTGGGAAATTTGATTTTCCTTAAAATATTTATTCATTCCCACAGCGGCGAATGTTTCGGTGTCTAAGAATATGCATGGCAATTTCAAGTGGTATAGCAACAACAACAATAACAAAATGTATCGCTGCATAATAGGCGCAATGCTTGCAGTCATATTTAAGTGCAGCGATACTTTTGATTTTCATGTGAACTCGGGGTGTTACTTGATCTATTTAAATAATTTTCCCATGACAAAACTAAAGTGCGCCACACACACACACAAGACATTAATATTTCATGGTCACTTCAAGAGGTGCAAAGGCGGCGGTGTTTAAAGTATTAAAATATGTTTGCCGGCCAGTGTTGTTATTTTAGTGACACATGATACTCTTTTGGTTGTTTAACTAATGCCTTTGAAACTATTAATTCTTTCATGTTGCTGTTGCTTAAAAGAGTCAATTCATATTATGCTACACCTCCACTTTTCGCAAGAATGTTCATATAACGAAAGTTTTATGGACATTCTTTTACAAGTATATTTTTGAGAGAAATTAAAAAAATGTAAATTGACAATTGTTTTATTTGTTAAATAGTTACTTATATATGTAAATTATTTATGTTTTATTTATTATTGTTTGAATGATTACTTTCGCGGAATTTTTAATTAAATGTGTATCATGTGCTATTATATAACTTAAGTCTATTTTTGTGTACTATTTGTTCTTTATTATTTGTCTTATCAATTATAGTAACATTATTTCTTATGTCTATGTTTTTAATTTCGTATGGTCCTTTGTAGTTTGGTTCTATTTTGTGACCTGCTTCATTTTTAATTAGGACTAAATCTCCTATGTTTAAATTGTAATCTATAACATTTTTATCATAAATTTGTTTTTGCTTAATTTTATTTTTATCTAATAATTGTTGGGCCCTTTTATATGCTACTTCTAATCTAAATTTTGCCTCTTTGGCGTAATCATCTATGTTATATAGGGGAGAAATTCTATCTACTTCAGTAAATTGTTTAAATTTGTTAGGAAGTTTTGAAAAAACTAATTCATAAGGACAATAATTGTGAACTGTTGAAGGTGTTGTGTTAAAACAGTATGTGAAATATTTCAACCATTCATCCCAATCTGTTTTATCTACTGATATGTATGAACGTACATATTCATTGAAAGTTCTATGACTTCTTTCTATTGTTCCTAGTGTCTGATGATGATATGCTGTTGAAGTTAGTTTTTCAATTTTCAATAAATTACATATTTCCGTTAAGATAGAATTTTTATATTCTGTACCCATGTCCGAAATGAACGTCTTCATTGGACCATAGATAAGTATGAAGTTTTCAAATATCGCTTTAGCGATTGTTTTAGCGCTTTTGTCTTGAACAGGTATAGTAACTAAATATTTAGTTAAATCACATATTAGTGTGATTGCATATTCATTTCCATTTATTGATTTTGGAAATGGACCTATTGTGTCTATATACACTGTGTTAAACGGTTTGTCTGGTGTTTCTGTAATGGTCATTGGACTTTTTAAGTGTTTAGTTGTTTTAGCTGTTTGACATTTATGACATGATTTTACATAATTTGTTATATCTTTGGACATATTTTTCCAGTAGTAATATCTTTTAATTTTTTCTATTGTTCTATATATTCCACAATGTCCTCCTTCGACGGGATCATCGTGATACTTCAGCATTATTTCGAGAATTGCCTTGGCATTCTGACTATTTATTTGGGTCACCTCATTTAGTAGCGCTACTTTAATTTTATTTAATATCTTATTGCCCATAATTTTAAATTCATTAATAGAGACAAATTCGAAAATTTTCTCACTAGGTGCCACTTGTAATTTATATATATTATATTTACCGGCCACATATTCGAGCCTAGGGAGAAATTGTCCTAAGTCAAAGCTCCCTTTAGTAAATAAATCATTAATTTGTATATATGTTACTATAGATTTTCCTCGTTTGATGTAACATCTTCCGGGGGAAATCTTTAGTTTATAATATTTTCTGACGTCAGTGTTGTTTAAAGGTACATATATACTGGGCATATTATCATTTCCATTATTTTTATTAATACTTTGCTGAGTTATTTTATTATTTCTTTTTTGTTTATCTGTCATCGACCTAGTCGTGACTTGTAATATAGAACATATTTTATTATTCATGTCTTTTAAATCCTTTATTGTTATTCTTGATAATGCGTCGGCAATATAATTATCTTTTCCCCTAAGGTATTCTACCGTAAAGTCATATTCTTCCAAATCTAGCCGAATTCTTGTTAATTTAGAGCTTGGATTTTTCATTGAAAATAGATAGGATAGTGGTCTATGGTCGCTGCGAACTGTGAAATGTTTTCCATAGATATATGGCCTGAAGTGTTTTATTGCCCAATGAATAGCTGTTAATTCTTGTTCTATTGTGGATTTATTGCTTTCGCCCTTAGTGAAGGTTTTTGATGCATATGCTATAGGTAATTGATTGCCATTAAACTCTTGAGTCAATACTGCACCACAAGCAAACTTGCTTGCGTCTGTAATTATACAAAATTCTTTTGTGAAATCAGGATATTGCAGTAAGGTTGGGTGTATCAAGGCTTTTTTCAGATATTTGAATGCTAAATCACAATCTGTAGTCCATTCGAATTTGACATTTTTCTTGGAGAGTTTTGTTAGATGTCTAGAATATTCAGAAAAGTTTTTTATAAATCTACGATAGTAATTGCAAAAAGCAATGAATCTTTTGGCACTATCGGCGTCAGTTGGTGTTGGATAATTTTCTATTATGGAATATTTACTATCATCTGGGAGTATCCCTTTGTCTGTGCATTTGTGTCCAAGGTAAGTTACTTCTGTTCGGAAAAATGAACATTTTTCTGGGTGTAGTTTCAGATTGTATTTGCGGCATAATTCAAAAACATCTTTTAGGTTTGACAGCATATGTTTCTCAGAGCATCCTAGTACAACTAGATCGTCCATGTATAGAAAAGCTTGATTTGGCGTTAATCCACTGAAAGCAAGTGTCATCATTCTTTGGAATGAATTTGGTGCTATTTTTAGACCATATGGTAATCTGGTAAATCTATAAGAGCCATTGTTTGTTGAAAATGAAGTTAAGTCTCTTGAATTTTTGTCTAGAGGGATTTGATGAAATCCTGACATAAGATCTAAACATGAAAAATATTTTGCTCTTCCCAATTGGTCTAAAATGTCATCTATTCTGGGTAATGGGAATTTATCAGCCACTAGTTTCTTATTTATTTGTCTATAATCTATTACAAGTCTCCATCTTTTATTATCTGAATTAGGTAATGCTTTCTTTGGTACTAATAAAATTGGGCTGTTGTATTCAGAACATGATGGTTCTACTATTTTATCTTTGATTAATTTTTCCACATGCTTATCTATTTCTTCTTTATGTGAATGTGGGATTCTGTAATTTTTAATGTATACTGGTTGTTTATCTTTTATTCTCAACTTTTGTTCATAGAAATTATTAGTAGTTATTGATTCTGTTTCTAAACCGAAAATATCGTAATATGAGCCACAAAGCTGTGTTAAATTGTGCTCAAATTGTTTTGGGAAATTTTGTTTCAACATTTTTATAACTTTTGCTTTTCTGTCTGTATTTTTTATAGAACTTTGTTTAAAAATTTCATAATTTAAGATGCTTTCGGTTTTTATTTTAGTTTGGTTAATTTTAGTAATAGAGTTGTTGGTATTTAAAATACGAATGAAAGCTTTATTAGTTGTAACTAATGTATTTGCAATAAAAATACCGGGTTCTATTTCTTGGTTGGGTATTAGTAATTCAATTTCTGATGAAAACAATTTAACCTGACGAATTACTTCTGTTCTTGGAGGTAAAATTATTTCATCACCGTTGTTAGAAATTGGTATTTCTATTGGTTGTTTAATATTTGAAGGTCTTAGGACGAGGTAATCAAAATCATTATTGAAGTCTAATATGCAATTATATTTTTTGATAAAGTCCATGCCGATGATTCCATCGCATGGTATTGGAAAATTATTTTCTACTACCTGGAAATTATGTGGTATTAAAAGGTTTTTGTATTTTAAATCGAAAAATATGCTTCCAATTGATTTTATTTTACCTTGACCTATTCCGCTTAGTGTTGTTGTTTTGTTAGTATTTATCTGTTTTATGTTAAAGTGTGCTGATTTTATTAGTGAAATGTCTGCTCCTGTATCTATTAGTAATGTTATTGGTATGTTAATTTTATTTATGTGAAGTTGTACGCAGAAGCACAAGTTGAGGTTAAGATTGTATACTTTGTTATTTATTGAATTTGGCTTAGGGGAACGTTTGGGTTTTCCGAATCAAATTCGTTTGATTCTGTTGCTCTGACACAATTTCCATTTCTACGGCTATTATTTGGTCTATGTCTGTAATTATTATTATTATTGTTGGTATTGTTATTGTACCTGTAGTTATTATTGCTATTATTTCGCGTGTAATTATTTCTTCCACGGAAACTTGTAAAATTTCTACGGAAATTATTATTCCGGTTATTTTGTCTTTGCCTGTAATGTAGTATAGCGTTTTGTTGTCCAGTTGCTTCTGTGCAGCTGTTGACAAATTTGCTTATAGCATCATTCATGCTATTAAATTGGCCTGCTTCCATGATAAGCTTTACCTTATCAATAGTGCAGTTTTTTGTAAGTGCTTTTACAGCTATTTGTGTTGAATATTTTGTTGATAATTCGCATGATAGTCCATCTGAAATATATGCGTTTTCCAATGATTTAGTTAAATTTTCAATTTCACTGCAATAAGCGTTAGCAGTTTTATTATTTTGTTTAATGTTCATAATTTTTGCAGTTAGAACTTCTACTGATTCTCCTTTAACTGAATTTTGTAGTTTAGTTATAATGTCTTTTATTGTTGTCTCGTTACTTATTAAGTTCCGTGCTGTTCCTTTCAGTTTTGTTTTAATTAGTGATATGGCTGTTGATTCATGAGTTTCTTTAATTGAATCAACCAGAGTTAAAGAATCAATAAATGAGCGTAAGTTCTCTGACTTACCATCAAAATCTGTAATCAGCTTTGAAGCTGTACTTAAGAATTCTACTACTGTTTGTGGCATATTGGAATGGTTTGTTTCAAAGGTTATTGTATATGGTTCACTTTCATGTAGTGAATTTGGTAGTTCAATAGATATATCCTTTTTAGTAGCTATTTTTAAAATTCTAGTTTTTAAGTCAAGAAAAAATGCTTTAGCTGCTGCTTGATGAGCTGCAGTAAGCCTGTTATAATTTACGTTAAATAGTACTCTTATCTTCTCTAAATTTGTGAAAAGATTCTGAAAGTGCTGTTTAATAGTTTCTTCCCTAATTGGTCTATCGATATTAAGACACTTATAGGAGCGTTCAAAGTTTTCTTTCGATATTCTTGCTTTTTGTACAATATCTTCCCATTCCATTTAAAAAAAAATTTTAATTCACTTAAACTTTATCTAAATCATTTGCTCGGCTGGCATACCTTTTTCTGAGTGATCTTTTATGCAATAGATATAATTTTATAATTAAATTGACAGCAGTAATAATTATCAGAATTAAAAGTAATTTCCATAGGGAATTAATTTGTTCTCTATGGTCAATAATTTCTACATTGTTAACGACGTTTGCGTTTGGTTTCTCTAATTTTGATTCAGTTTTCCCCATTTTACTAATATATATGAAAATGTTTTGATCAATTTATTGCTGCTATTAATTATTCTTCTGTTCTATGTTTATTTATAACTTCGTCTTCATCTGGGGTTCCTTCTAATCCTATTATTTTCCAGTATTTAGTTAAGAAATCTATAAATTTTTCTTCTACTATTTCCTAGTAGCGTTAGGGTTTCTTATTCTATTGGGTTCTTATTTTTGTTTTATTCATAGTGAGGTTTTAACTATAAAGGACCATTTACAAAAGAGTTCATTTTATATTTAAGATTTTATTACATGTTTATTTATATAAAAAAAATGTTTTTTTTTTTTTTTTTTTTTTTTTTTTTTTATTAGAAACTATTTAAAAATTTTTTTCTTTTTGGCTTTTTGCCCTTTTTTGCTCTAGTTGGATGTCAATATTTCCAATTTGAATCCACATTTGTTGTGCAGATTCCCAAGATGGTAGTGGTTTGCTGTGTATCAGTCTATAGAGGATTGCTCGTTCCCTTTTTAATTTTTGGGTAACGCCACCTCTTCTATTTTTACGTTTTGTTTTTTCTATGGAAATTAGTTTTTGATCTTTTTTGGTCTCTTGCCTTTTCCTATATTCGTCGAGGGTGAGACGCCTAGGACCATCTTGCATTAAAAATTTTTTTTTTTGAAAGAAGAGAAAAAAAAATGTTTGCCTCGAGCGATGCGTCGCTTATAGGCCCTATGTGTGCGGCTTTTAACGCACTACAAAATTAAATTTAATTAGAAAAAAAAATTTTGTTGTTGTCCTCTCTTGGGCTGTGGCTTGACGTTTCTGGTGGTTTGTCCTTCGTCTTCCCAGTGTCTTTAGGCTGGACACTCTTCCAACGGAGACTCGGCTGTCCGTTGGGAACCTTTAATGCTCAATCAAGAGCAGGATCGCCATAAAACCAATAAGGGGTTCCGCAAAAGATAGTTTTTATTTATTATATATTTTTATCTAATAATGGTGCGACTATGTGTCGCTTCCAAGAGAAGATCCAGATTGACCTTTACATTAAAATTACTTCAGCTTATATAGTACTTATGAGAATATACTAGTTTAATTTTTTATAAATATTTATTATTAAAAACTGTGGGAATGTTTTGGGAAATTTGATTTTCCTTAAAATATTTATTCATTCCCACAGCGGCGAATGTTTCGGTGTCTAAGAATATGCATGGCAATTTCAAGTGGTATAGCAACAACAACAATAACAAAATGTATCGCTGCATAATAGGCGCAATGCTTGCAGTCATATTTAAGTGCAGCGATACTTTTGATTTTCATGTGAACTCGGGGTGTTACTTGATCTATTTAAATAATTTTCCCATGACAAAACTAAAGTGCGCCACACACACACACAAGACATTAATATTTCATGGTCACTTCAAGAGGTGCAAAGGCGGCGGTGTTTAAAGTATTAAAATATGTTTGCCGGCCAGTGTTGTTATTTTAGTGACACATGATACTCTTTTGGTTGTTTAACTAATGCCTTTGAAACTATTAATTCTTTCATGTTGCTGTTGCTTAAAAGAGTCAATTCATATTATGCTACATAAAAACTATTTCCAACACAAATGACACCCATATTTTGTAACGTTTAATACAACATGAAAATAATAAAAAAAAAATACTTATATTCTCATACACAAATGCTGAAATAATTGCAGACAACGATGATACCTAAACTAGTCTTTATTGTGCAATTGAAAAAAAAAAAAAAATTAGAAGAAGAACCAAAAAAAAAAAAAACATAATAAACACAACAACAGTATCATCTAAACACGAGAAGCTCGTTATGGTTGTATAGAGTAGCAAAGTATTTAACACAGCTTCCTGTTAGTGGTTTGTTTCCGTTTTTGTGTTTTTTTTTCGTTACAGTTTTTTTCTCTAGATTTTCTCCTCTAATTTTTCTTGCTTGTGTATATTTTTGCTTGACTTTAAATGCAGGTTGGTAAAACAAACTCCTTTTAAAATAAACTACTTTGGCAAAAGTTTATAGAGAAGAGTTTTCTCTTCTTACCACGTAGGTTTACATTTCATCTTTTTTTTTGTTTGTTTTGGAAACCTGCTGCTGCTGCTCTTTTTTTCCGACATCTTATTTCCGTCGCTCAAAATGTGTGACAGTGAATGACAGTGAAAATCTAACCGGTTTGATTGGTTAATAGAAAAATTAAATGTTTTTATTGAATAAAAAAAAAAAAAAAAACTGCCAAGCTTTTTGCTATATTATCCTTTTTTTTTATTATTTTTGCTTTTACTCGTATTTCGAATTTTATAATTTACAACTGTTAACTTCTAATCTAGTATCTCAATTTTAGAACAATAAAAACCGAATGGGCTATCATACCCTTAGTATGATAGCCCATTCGGGCTATCCGCCGACATACGACGGTTGTCTTTTTTATGTTTCGGGACTGGGCAATCTGCCAACTGACGAGTCTATCGTAAAGTTGTGCATTTTTGATGAGGTTATACATATGTACTCAGAACATTTCGAAATACGATCACTATTTGTGTTCTTTACAGCAACTTAAGATTCATCTCGGCCCAAAAATGGCATTAAATCGTGAACATTTTCGTGCGATTATTTTTTTTTTACAACTTTCGACGTGCAACCGTGAGCATGGCTGATCTCAATTAAATTTTTGGCGATTAAGCTCCATCAAGGATCAGTTTTTATCGATGATCTGGTGAATTCAATCGCAGTCGTAGTTCACTCCATGACCAATTTCGCGAAGGTCCCAGTTGTTGTTCCGCAAACCCTTGATGCTGTGAGCGAACTGATGTTGCGAAATCGGCATGTAACCTGTCGGGAGGTTGAGATAACCTTAGGCCGCATTAGTGGGACCAATTTCGCGAAGGTCCCAGTTGTTGTTCCGCAAACCCTTGATGCTGTGAGCGAATTGATGTTGCGAAATCGGCATGTAACCTGTCGGGAGGTTGAGATAACCTTAGGCCGCATTAGTGGGTCCAGCATATATTAAATATTGCATAAATTTTTTTTTCGCTCAAAAATGGCTCGTGTCGATTGGTCGAAAAAAAAATGCTCAAAAAATATGATCGCGGTGCTTCGAAACACTTATGAGTCGGAAAGTATGTAAATAGCAGTCACTGTATGGGTCTTTCGAAATGAGCAAAATCCAACAAAAGTTGTTCGCGCACGAAGCACTTCCAAGCAAATGATCGCCAGTTTTCTTACGGACATCGTGACCACATGAAGAATAGTGGATTTAGGCTTATGAGCCCGAAAGTAAACAGCAGTCGACTGGGTATGGGTGTTCCATGATGAGTAAAATACAACAAAAGTTTTTCGAAGCACTTTCAAGCAAATGGTGGAATATTTTTTTTTTCGAGAAAAGAAAAAACCCGTTCTACTAAAATTGCTTGTTAAATCTATTTGTTGTGATTTCGCTGTGAGTGATGAGTGAATGCGTATGATGGCAGGCTGATCAAACATTAATGCATACAGAAAAAAAAACTTTCATGTAAAATCAACACAACGGGACCTTTTCTAGGACCCAAGTGAGTCGGTCTCAGGACCGGCGGCCCTCGAAACATGACAATATGTTAATTAAATGCGATTTCTTTTCTACAATAATTCAATGTGGTCTGGCACACAAAATGTAGATAAGCATGACTTTAATTAATTTTATTATTACTTATTCATAGTTTTGAAGACCTTTTTTTCCATTTTCATTTGGCTGGATTTAAAAATTCGCATTTTCGCAAAAAACTGCACAAGAAATGCAAAAATTTTTACTGACAATGTATTGTAGTACATTTATATTATATTACTTTTTCAGGCTCAAGTTCAATCCTTTGTTAAGTCACTTCTTAATTAATATCAATTAAGTAAAGAAAAGTAAATTTTTAATAGCTAGTTGGACAACCGGCTGTTTCTGGGTAGCAAACACCCTTCATCAGTACCCTATGAACTTTGGATGTGTCACAGATTTCACACAGCCGCTTTAACCACTCGGCAACCAAAGCTCACGAAATTTTATTTTCTATTTATATACTTAATTAACAGTAACCAAAGCAATGATCTTTTTGCCGTCTTTTTTATGGATGATATTCTATCATCTCAGAAGACTGTTATTTTTTGCTCTCTGTTTATATGAGAGCTTTTTTTTTTATTTCTGCATGTTCTGGTTTTGCATCATTGAGAACTAGATGCTCCTACTCAATCGTACGATTCATTCTCTGAAAATTGCTAGCTAAATCTGATAGAATTGTGTCCTACTTTAAAAAGTCGCATCAAAATGGCCACACTATTATACTTTTCTTCGAAAAGGCAACTCTAATCGCATAGAAAAAGATAGTTTTTGAAATAGTTCAAAAAATTAACAAATCGGACAGACTTGTCAAAAAGTCTTTCACACACATAAACCTTTAGGCCAGACTATCACACTTTTTGGACACACATGTCATTTTTAACAGATCGTACGATTGAGTAGGATAGTGTATCACGACCTTTATTGATACAATTTGAACATTTACGCCGTGTGCCCTGCGTTATTAACATTTTTAGTGAAATTTTTTCTTATTTTTCAGCATAAGAAATCATGTTAAATCGCCAAGTCACTATGCCGCCGCCGAAATGCTTTTCTAGTTGGCGACTCAACTTTCAGCCAAATGCTTAACACTTGTATTTTTTATTATAGTTTAAAATTGAAATGGGGCTTAGTTTTTGGTTTAAGACACACGTTAGCTTCATTTTTAACTTCATGGTGCAGAGCCGTTCAGGCGCCTGGCGAAAATATTTGCTCTTTCGGCTGCCGTCGAAATGTTTCGTTCGGCTTGATACGTTCGGCTAAATACCCCTCCAAGTAATAAAATTTGACTAATTTTCTTCGCCCACTATTAAATCCATATCGTAATAAGGCCCAAAAGGATGTACTTTTTTCACTGATGTCATATCGAAATGTCCAATGTGTAATGAATTGATGATAATTTTGCTGCTGTTCATTCATGGAATTCTATTTTTGGAATAGTTTTTCTTTTAATTAAGCAATTGTTCATTTATGAGCGTTCTTTTTTTTCAAGCCTCTTTGAATTTACCTACTAAATATGTTTGTATATGTGCAACTACCTGGATATGTTTATTAATATGGTTGGTTATATTTTTTTATATATGTATATGTATCTGTTAACTATTTACATAATAGTTTTTTGTTGTTGTTGTTGTCTATTGGACAGTATACATTACAACAACTATTTTATATTTCATATGTTGTTATTGTTGCTGTTGTAGTTGTGTCATTTATATTGAAGATGTAATGCCCATGCACACTTGTACTTTATACAATAAATATCCTTTTTGTTTTTTTATCTCTTTTTAAAGTAGTCGCCGCCTGGCCGGAAAGAGGGAGGTCATTTCCCCCCCCCCTATTCTTTAATTGTATTGGTGTTTTCTATGCCATGTACTCGAAGAAGAACTTTCATTAACTACTACTATGATAGGTTCCTTGTCGTGTACATACAAACAAACAAACACATAAATCTAGATTTAATTTTTTTTCGCAATTTATCCTGTGCTTCTTTTTTTTTTGCTTTAAAAAATTTTTCTAGAATTTTTTTTTAGTTTTGCAAACTAATGAAGCCTTTCTGTGTGCTTCAACCAAAGTATACTTTGCATTATTGTACATACTGTTGGTTTTTTCTCCAGATTTTTTTTCTAGAATTTATTTGTATTTTTTTTTTTGCATGTTTTTTTTTTTTTTTTTTTTTTTTTGTATGAAGAAGAAAAAAAGTGCTGGCTGGTGTTGTCCGTTTGTTTTTCTTTAGCAATTTCTTTTTGTGTTTATAGAGATTTTTTTTATTCGTATGCTAATCCCGCCCTGTATTTTGGGTGCATTAAATACTGATTTTTTTTTTCCTCTTTGCACGATGTCCTTTCACCCAACACACTCACTACAACTACATTTCCTGGCACTTGATACAATACCTAGCAACACTAAAACACTTTCTTGTCCAAACCCTTACAACACGGCAGGCAGAAACAAATCAGCCAGTCAACCCAACACCTTTTTGCTCGTTCCTTTCTTGGAAAAGCATTTATGCTTGGCGAACGCCAGCAACTAAATACCCCCTTAGATATTTTTTTCTAGCCTTCTTAGATCAGTCGGGCGCCTTCTTTTTAATCTCCTAACTCCCTTCACACCCACTCTAGCTCAGTTCCTTTTGTGCTTTTTTTCCTCTTTTATTCTTTTGCTACATTTCGTCTCTCTTATCTCGACTTTCCGGATTTTTATTTTTCTGTGCTGATGCAAAATGTAACAAAAAAAAAAAAAATTTTTTTTCTTCCTTCAATTTGCTTTTTTTTCTTTTTAAATTTTTGCAACTTTATTTCTCTTGTTCATATTAATTTTTTTCCACTGACTTGGTGTAGTATTAGTTTGGTTACGTGATTTTGTATTCAGCTGAAATCTTTTTAGTTTGTTGGTTCGCTTAGTGCGGGTGTTCCTAAGAGATACATTCATTCATTCATTCCTTCATTTAATGCTGTTATTTGCAATTTCGAAAGAATTCTATGGCTTAAATTTGTACATTTTTAAATCGGGCTTCAAATTAAAATTAAAAAAATAGATTGGCTGCTTTATATATGCAAATTCTAAACAAATGCTTGCTGACTCCAATGAGCTTTATGGCTTTCTTATATCCTTTAAGCCCTAGAAAATACAAAATAAATAGCTTAGAGCTCGCTATAATAATTTAAAAAAGCCCAAGATAAATTTTCTTTCCTGCAGTGTCAAAATAGGTGCAGCTTCCATATAAAATAATAATATTGTTTGACAACTATTTCTAAAATTATCTCCTGTATCTTTCTAATAAGTTTCATTTCAATTGGTGTCACCACATATCGTGCTGCTACATATCCTTTATTTTGCCCTCGCACTCCAAGCGATAGGTTTTAGCAAATAATTTCTTAAATAATATAATAAAGTCCTGGGTACATTCTCATTTTATTATAACCTACATCCCCATATATCCTTATTTTAAACATTTTTTTTTGCAAGGATTTCTTACTAAATATTTCTACAATAATATAATAAAGTCCAGGGGAAATTTTCATTTTGTTCAATACTTAATTAAATCTGGCTTCGATATATCATCATAATTAAAAAAAAAAAAAAAAAAATATTAAAAAAAAGTACTAACAATTTGTGAAATTGTTTCTGTTATCACTGTAATAAGTTTCATATCAATCGGTGCAATAATATGCCAAGCTTGCACATATCCTTTATATACAAAGTAAACTTTATTTGTTAGC
This sequence comes from Sturmia bella, assembly GCA_963662145.1. Classification (NCBI taxonomy): domain Eukaryota; kingdom Metazoa; phylum Arthropoda; class Insecta; order Diptera; family Tachinidae; genus Sturmia; species Sturmia bella. The sequence continues at coordinate 14,422,113 of OY759172.1, read as the reverse complement.
TGTTGTCAGAATGTCAAGAAAATGCCTAACTATTTGTTAAATATTGTGATAAAGCCGTCAGAAAAATTTTATTCTATTCTGTGGCAAAATAAACTTACCCCCCATATATCCTTTATTTTAAAAATAATTTTTTTTTCGTAAAAAAAATATTTTTAATATTACTAACAATTTCTAAAATCTCTGCATTAAATTTTATTTTAATCAATACAAAAGCATATCGCTCTCTTAAAGTTCACTTTGGAAATAAAGGATATATACATTCCTTTATTTCCAAAGTGAACTTTAAACAGAGCAGTTAATATCGGAATACCACAAAAAAAAAGATAACTATTTGTTAAATAATATAACAAAGGTCTGGTACAAATTTAATTGCATTCGGTGTTAAAATAATCCTGCCTACCTTATATCCTTTTTTTCTCAAATAATTTTTTTCTTCAAAACTTGCCTTTTCTCAGAAAAATTTTGATTTTCGCGAAACGTATCAAACAAAAAAAATATAACTATTTGTTAAATAATATAACAAAGGTCTGGTAAAAATTTAATTGCATTCGGTGTTAAAATAATCCTGCCTACCTTATATCCTTTTTTTTCTCAAAACATTTTTTTTTCTTCAAAACTGGCCTTTTCTCAGAAAAATTTTGTTTTTCGCAAAACGTATCAAAAACTAATAAGAAATGCTGCAATTCATAGAACTAATAAACCCTTTATACCTATGGTAAGTTTCATTTTAATTCAACCGAGAACATTCTGAGCTGCCATATATCCTCTGATTTCCTTCGTTGTCGGAATGCAAGAACAACAGGAAAAATTACTTGTTAAATAGTGTGATTAATACCTCTTGGATACTTTTATTTTATTCTTAGTTAAAATAAAAATATCTGCCATATATCCTTTTTCAGAAATATTGTTTTCTTTCCTGCAAAATTATGTATTCCTTTATAACAAGTATTTAAAATGGTGCTTACAATGTTTAGAATTGTTTCATTTATCTCCATAAAAAGTTTCACATCAATCGGTGCCAAACCATACTGACGTTCCATATATCCTTTTTTTTCAAACATATTTTGTTTTTTGCTAAACTTACATAAAACAGAGCAAGCGATTTCTAACTATGTTTCCTCTAGCTCTGCGCTCAATTTCATTTTAATTTATGCAAGAACATATCGTCCTCTCATATATCCTTTATTTTCAATGTGCTGCTTAAGCGAAAGTTATTATCAGAATGCACAGAAAATTGATTACCTAATTTAAAAAACAAAAAATATGGTCAGAGTCTTCGTATGAATTTCATTATGTTTGTCCTTTTTTCAAAAACCATTTATTTTTTACTGGAATTATGTAATGTAAAACTCAATTGTTTCAGTATAATTTTTATTATTACACATTTTTTTTGCTTAATTTGTACTATTTTATTGTACATATGTACTCACGAATTCGCTTAAATCTGACAAATCGAAGATTTGACAAATCGCATACAAAAGAAAATATTCGTAACATCAGTAATATGTACATTTAAAACTGTTCATTAATTGCACCATGATTTAATTCTTTCAAATTATGTTTTGCAATCGTCAGTAGTTAATGTTTTGCCTGGTTTTTTCAATTCACTTTGTAGCATCTATACGTTTCTTATGGAATGGATTTATATACACATTTTCTTCGCTCTTTTGTGCAGTTCTCAACGGGAAAGATTTTTTTTTTTGTTGATTCACCATGATGATGAATATACAATTTATTTTTTGCTTTCAGTTACAATGTTTCTCAGATTTAATTACAATTCGGTAGATAATCGAATTTTCTATATAGTGGATATGTATATTTTGTTGCTGCTTTTTTATGCAACTGTATTTCGATTTCCTTGCTACCGAAGAAGAATTGTCATCATCAACAAGCAGCAAGCAGCAAGCAAGCGCAGGCAAGGCAGCTCTGATAGTGAGTGGCTTTGGCATTATCGTCATTCTTACAACTGACATCAGCTTCTTAATCTTCCTCCTGGTTTTCTTTGCCTTGAATGGCCAGGGCCATTCGTGCATCATCTTGGTTGTTGCATATCACATGAATTGTGATTGTAAACTGGAGTGAAGTATTCATTTTTTCAGAGATTTTTTTCCACTGATTTCTTGGTGTTGTTTTCGTTGTCGTTTTTTTCCCACTTTTTCCCACTTTGGTGATATATTTTGTTTGTTTCTTCTCATAAGCATATAGAGTTTGATATATTTTGTTTTTGTTTTACTTCCCCACCACCCAACAGCTTCATCTTCTGGCTGTTGTAATTGTCATTCGCCAGGCACATCTTTGACTGGTAATACTCCATTTCAGTGTGTTAACAATTCAAATGTCGTTTTGGAGATTTTTTGTTTTATGTTTTGTTTTTTGAATCGTTAAAAAATGAAAAAAAAAAGATTGCAGAAAAAACTGGAATGTGTGCTGAGATTTTTTTCATTTCATTTCGTTTCCTTCCTTCCTGTGCAATTAAGTTTTGAATTTCAATCATTTACATACATGACTTTTCTTTATGCACATTCTTCTTAATATCTTCTTTTTTTTTGTTTTGCTCTCTCGCTCTCCCCACTTCCATGCAAATGCCTGTTGTTTCGGGCGTTACTGCAGCAATTCACCCACTCGCTTGCTGCCTTTCCCATTCCTTAAGAAAATTCCCTCAGTTTTTTGCCTTAAATTTTAAATGAATTTTTCCGCAAGATTTTAAATTTTTTATTAACGCATGTCCCCCCCATAAACTTATATGTTTGTTGATTATTCTGTAGCTAGCCCAGCCTATGAAAATAGACACCATGAAAACAAGAACAAAGATGTGGAGACGATTAAAAGAAAACATATCCTATTGGAGCAAAAGAAAACTGTGATACTCGAACGAGTTGGTGTCGCAACGCCTTTTTTTAATTTTAAACACAAATTTCACTTTAAATTCACTTCGGGTAACTAAGGATAGGTTTAGTTTTAGGTAAAAGTAAATGAAGCGACAGAAGTAAAAAGGACACTTAGCATTTGCAATTAATTTTTTAAATGAAAGTAATTGGTGAGCTATTTGTTAAAAAATATGCTTGTCTTGCTATAAATTTCATTGTGGCCGGTTCTGAACTGGGTCTACCTCCTCTATATCCTTAAAAAAAATTATTTTGTAAAAAAAATGTGCTTATAATTTGTAATAAATTTTATTTTAATCTGTGCAGGAACATATCGTCCTGCCACATGTCCCTTATTTTCAAAGTGCTCCTTAAGCAAAAGTTATTATCAGAATGCAAAGGAAACTGGTTAACTATTTGTGAGAAAGTGTGATAAAGCTTTGAAAGAAATTTTATTATATTCGGTGTTGAAATCCGGCTTTTTTGTTTTATAAAAGCCCTTAAAAATTTCTTACAAATTGTAGATGTGTTTCCTCTATTTCTGCAATAAATTTCATTTTAATCGAGGCAGAAACATATCGTTCTCTCAGATGTCCTTTATTTTCAAGGTGCTCTTTAAGCGAAAGTTATTATCAGAAACTGGTTAACTATATATGAGAAAGTGCGTTAAAGCTCTGAAACAAATTTTATTATGTTCGGATTTGAAATCGGCCTACCGCTTACATATCTATCCTTTTTTTAAAAATTTTTTTTTTGTGAAAATCTTAAAAAATTTCTTACAATTTCTAGATGTGTTTCCTCTACTCCTGCAATAAATTTCATTTTATTGGGTGCAAGAACATATCGTCCTCTCATATGTCCTTTTTTAAGAGCTAAAATTATCGGAATGAAAAAAATATAAAATTTACTGGTAAAAAAATATGATTAAATCTTGCGATACGTATCATTACATTCGGTTCTAAAATGGGCCTGCCTTATATATAAATATGTATGTATGTCCTTTAAAAAAATATTCTGTTTTTGCAAAAATTATTAAAAATTAAGGAAAAGTAGTTGTGAAATTGTTTAAGGTAACATTTAGCTTAATGCTGCCTAAATTTAAGAAATGTATATTTATTAATTTTTGTAGCAGCTGGTAATAAGTTCTATGTAAAGGATTTTTTTTGCTCTTTCCATTTACTTAAAACTGTAAAGATTTTTTGTTATTGATTGACCATGATAATGAATATAGAATTTAAATTTTTGTCTGAAATTTAATAGCAGTTTTAATAATATATCTTTGCATTTAATTCATGATGTCTGGTTCATTCAGCTAAACTTTTCATGAAAAAGGATACATGAAAGTTCTGTTTCTAAGTTGGCAGATCCAATTTAGGGTAAACAACAGAATTTCGGTACGGTAGCCAAACAAGAAATCATTATCATTATTATTATTCTTATTATCCGAAAGGCAGTAAATGTAATCATTTGCCATCTGTATTTCTCATCTGTTACCTGTGTTTTCATTTGACGAGCAGCACTATCATTTTAGCAAACTTTATTACCACTTTACTTCATATGATAGCAAAGCAAAACACCGTAATTAAAAATCTGACTTATTAATTATTAAGCTTTTTCGATCCCCCTTTTTTTTTGGTGTATACATACATATTATTATTCGATCTAAACGTCTTTCTATTTATTTCTTATTCGCATCCCTTCGGATAGCTTTTCCAGAGCAATAATATCAAATGATATTGCCACCAAATAAATAACTAAATGGAAAAAAGGACTTTTAGCTCGAATTTTAAAATAATATTAATTTTTAAATTTAGAGCATGTGATTTCAAATTACTTTAGTTTACTCATAAGAAGATTTTTTTTTTAGTGTAATGCATATTTTACTAAATACTTTATTATATTTCTTTTAATTTCAGGTAAGTCAGTTTCGATAAAATTCCCTGCCTGAAACATACATACATATTTAAGTAAGTGAAAGACAAACCTTTTACAATGCAATAAAAATTCTTTAATAAGGTTAATACGCATACATATTTTATCAGTTTGGGGACTCAATTCATTTCCCTTTCCCTATTTTTTTTTTTATTTTTTTTTTATTTTTTTTTATTTTAATAAACACCAAACTGTAAAGCCAGAGCACTCTACCAATTCATCCATAAACTTGAAACAAAGTTAAACTAACATGGAACTCATAGTAAATTGATAATTTTTATCAATGCTATTTAAAAAGAAATACAAAAACAAATAATATTGTGCGGCCAACTGAAAACCATATAAGGCGTTGCTTAAGCTGCAAACGTCTAAACAATTAATATATTGACTGCGTATCCTTTGAGGTCTAAAAAGTTCTGTAAGCTTTAGAGAATTGGTTTTGCCAAATTTTAGCATGCTTTGTTTTCTGCTTTTGGTTCCTTAGCGCGGCCTGAGGCCGGGTGTCAAGATCAAGCTTTGCATATCTATGAAAAAATGTATGAAATGAGATTTTACATTCTGTGCAGACTTTGACTTCAGTTTTGAGAAGTCCAAAGCCTGGCTCCTTATTCTAAAGTTTCGCCCTTTTCTACTAGTCCGCAAGAATCTAGGGACTAGATTGTTCTAATGGGAACACCACACAATAAATTTTTTATTTATTTATTTATTTTATATTTATTATAATTAAAATTACAATAAATCTTAAGGCTAAAGCACTAGCAACAGTGGCTATCGGCTTACAATAAATTTTATTATGCCTATTTCTTCTGATGATCAAACAAAAAAATAAAACACTCCGTTAATGGAGTGTATAGGTCACCAATATAGTGGACAAAACTGGTGACTTGGCAACACTTGCCAAGTCTATGTAGTCTTCTTTCAGGGTACACGCGTACACACATGTGTATGCGCTTGCACACGTAGTTAAAATACAGAACTTTGTGTTTAAAATTGAGAGCGGATTTTGTTTGCTGCATTTTCTCTCTTTCAATCTTGTGATCAATTCGAAGAGAATTCTAAATAAAAATTTCTTAAGTACTTCATACCCATGACACTATTGAAATTCATATGCATATGCTATGCCTGCATACAAATTCATCATTTAAATGCTTGAATTTCTACCTGAAATCTAAAAATTATGTATGTGTACACACGAATTTATGTGCACATAAACATAAAATGAATGTGCAATGAGTCTGAGAAGACAAGAAAAATAAAACATTGCCACTTGGAAAAATTAAACTAAACCAATAAACAAACACTAATAGCTGAACGTAACAGCTAAACAGCATTATTACTTTTACCTACAACATTTACAATCTACAAACGTACATACATACATATGTATGTGAATGCCTCTGTATGTTTACGTTGGTATAACTATTTGTTGGCATGTGTATGTACGACTATTGATGATACCTGTGTTCGTCCATTAAACGTACAAGTGCTGTATTGTTTCGTTTTTAACCGACAATAACATCGTTTTGTCATCGTGTGGTTGCAATTATAGTCGTTGTTGAATTCGTGTCTTCTTCGGTACTTTCAACTTTACATAAAACAATTCATGTTAATCGTGATTCAAATATTTTGTAAAATAGCCCATTCATAATACGGCGCTGAGCTGTTTGACAATTCTATTTTATTCATTATCATGGCTTAATAATATTTTTCTATTTCATTAAATATAAATGTATGTATGTATTTAGTATTCTTTTGATTCGGAGCAAAGCTCCGAAGGTAATGAAATGCTGAAAGCAATTTATTTTTAAAACTAAAAAAAAAATGTATAATTTGTTGGTGGCCATGTATAACAGGGATGAGAAATTCAGCATATTTCAAATGTCAGGTAGAATAAGTAAAGCCAGAATTCAACTTACCATATGATGAGCCGTAGTCAAGCATAGATTCAGTATTCTAAAGGAACGACTTTCAGACGTGCTGCAGATACCTTTAAGGGATACCGGCTTCGCTTAAAAAAGATTCCAAATTGATTTTTCCTCAGGCTTGGTTCATGACTGTTGATAAAATAAAAGTGTCAATGGACTTTATATCGCTAACATTATGACACTTTTTGATTCCGATAATGCACATTACGGTATGCAATAGCAGAGTTCGTTGCAATATCAATTACTTGTACACACACTTAATAAAACTTCTGTTGGAAAATAGGCTCTCTCTCTCTCTGTTGTACAACCTTAAAAAATACACTTGATAAAGTAATAGAACTCGTCATTGTTTTTACCAAAAATTTGACAGCTGCTATTTATCATCCCCGATGAATGATGACCAAATGAACGATGTTGGTATGTAATTTGTATACCTATGTACTTTGAGTGAATACATTCAATAAAACTACATACAGATGTACGTATGTGTGTTCGGAAGAAAAGAGCATCTGATATTATTTGTGGTGGTATGCGTGTGCAATTTTATATTTTCTTGACTCAAACACAAATACATACCTTGGTAAAACGAACAGCAATCACAATGTGTGTAAAATACTTTTCACAATAATTATGTGCATGCATATGTGGGAACTTAGAGTTTCCCCACTTGCGTTATTCATGATGATTTTGGCTATATTAAAAGGAGTTTTTCTTGCTATTTTCTTGCAAATTGAGTGACGTTTCAATTTTATTGTCCTGAAGAAGCTATCCCTAAAGCTAAATAAAAGAATATATGCGTTTATAATAAAAAAGACCTTAAGCTCAAATAATCATATTAATATAAAAATATAATAAAGATATGTATAAATAGTTGAATAAAAAAGGTGTAATGAAAACCAAATAAAGGTATAATAAAAAAGTATAATAAAAAAAATGTAACAAAAAAATGTAATAAAAAATTATATAATAAAATAATAAATAATAAAAAAATATATAATAAAAAAATATATAATAAAAAATATATAATAAAAAAATATATAACAAAAAAATATATAATAAAAAAATATATAACAAAAAAATATATAATAAATAAATATATTATAAAATATATAATAAAATATATAATAAAATATATAATAAAAAATGTGTAATAAAAAATATATATTAAAACATATATAACAAAAAATATATCATAAAAATAAAAAAATTTTATAAAATAATATAATAAAAAAATAAATTAAAAAAAATATAATAAAAAAATAAATTAAAAAAAATATAATAAAAAAATAAATTAAAAAAAATATAATAAAAAAATATAATAAAAAAATATAATAAAAAATATATACTAGAAAAATATATTAAAAAATATGATAAAAAATATATAATACAAAAATATGATAAAAAATATATAATTAAAACATATATAAGAAAAAAATATATGAGAAAGAAATATATAATGAAAAAATGTATAATAAAAAATATGTGATAAAAAATATACAATAAACAATTTATAATAAACAATATATAATAAAAAAATATATGATAAGAAAATATCTAATAAAAAATATGCATATAAAAATATATAAATAAAAAATATATAAATAAAATATATTTTTATATATAAAAAATATATAAATAAAATATATTTTTATACATAAAAAATATATAAATAAAATATATTTTTATGTATAAAAAATATATAAATAAAATATATTTTTATATATAAAAAATATCTAAATAAAATATATTTTTATATATAAAAAATATATAAATAAAATATATTTTTATATATAAAAAATATATAAATGAAATATATGTACACATACATACATATGTATATATACATATGTATATATAAAAAATATATATAAAAAATATATATAAAAAATATATATAAAAATATGTATAAAAATATATATATATATAAGAAATATATATAAAAAATATATATAAAAAATACATATAAAAAATACATATAAAAAATATATATAAAAAATATATGTATATAAAAAATATATATAAAAAATATATATAAAAAATATATAAAAATATATATAAAAAAAATTAAAATATATAAGAAAATATAAAAAATATATAAAAAATACATTAAATACATATATAGTTAAAAATATCAAAGAATACATAAAAGAATATACGAAATAAAAAAAAGCAAAATAAACTATAATAAAAAAAATGCAAAACCCACAGAATTGGCTTACCCTAAAATATCACCCGTGTTGTGTCCAATTTTTCTTACCATTCCCCGCACTAAAATTTAGGATCTTAATTCTTGAATTAAGATGACTGCTTCTTCAATCCCTCATTAACGACTATGATTTTAACAAATGGCAGCCCTGTTTTGCACTGTTGAGTTGGCTTATTAGCAGCAACGGAAACCTTAAACCGTGTCTTGACAATTAAAGTCTTACTTAAGCAACAGCAACAACCGACCAACACTTTATAACAAAATAAGGTAAAATTCGTCATTCCCTCTCACAAATACTTTCAATGAGAGAGCAGGCAGCAAAAAAGTATCTGTGAGTGGCTTCGCTTGCATGTGTTCCGCGTGTGTGTGTGTGTGTGTTGAGTACGTACTGGTAAATATTAAGTTCATGTTTAAATGCCTCTTTAAATGCCCCTGTATTGGTGGTTAATAGTCGAGGAGGAATGAATTGTACGAAGAATAAGAAAGAAACACAAGAAAAACATTGAAAAAAAAAAAAAAAAACTAAACGAACCAACAATATACAATTTAGATTATGGAATAAATATATATTTTTTCTTTACTGCTGCTGCTGCTTTTTTTTTGGCTTCAGTACATTTTTTTACATACAACACGTTTCTTTCACATAAAAAAGGTACGGGAGACACGGTGTTTCTTAAATAAAATTTATGCTAAAAAATTATTTCATATTTTATTGTGAAATACAAATTGTATGAAAATATTTGAAAGTTATAAAATATTTATGAAGAAAAGAGTGGTGTTTAAATAAAAATAATCTTTAAAAAGAGGCTGAAAAACAAGTGCATTTTCCTGTTTTATATATTTTTTGTGTTCTTCTTTAACGGAATTTCCTTCAGTCGGAGGAACAGTATTAAAAAAAAGAAAAGAAATAAATAAAAAGCATTTTCTACTGGTTTAATTTTTTTCAGCTGCTTTTCTTATTTGCTCAAGTTTTTGTTTGGTGTACATAATTTTTTTCTCGTTTTTTAAATTTTTGCGTATTTTTCAGAGCAAATTTACTTTTTGTTTTGAATTTTTAATTCTAAACAAATCATTTGTTCTTTAAAAAAATTTACAAAAATTTAGTTTTTTCACATTGTCTCGTTAAAAATCCTGCTACTCAATAAAAGGTAAGATTTTATTTAAATGCGTGATATTTTTTCCCCCTTCAATCTATTTTAAAACCGGATGCCGATTGCGTTTTCTTTCTTTTTTTTTACCAAAATCGTCTCCATGTTGCTTTTGTGTGCTAAATTGCTGTTGTTGTTTGTTGGTTCTAGAACAAACAAAAAATCCAAAAATCAATTTATTTAATAAGACTTCTTTATTAAGAGCTCGGAATGGTTGTTCACTTTTTTTTTTACTTTTTCAATGGTTCGATGGACGACGGATGGATGGCTGTTGTACCTTCTTTTGTATTTAAAACACGATCATTAATTTTTGTTGTTCTTGTTGCGCTTTTATTAATATTGATTAATTATTGCTGACGCGTTATGAAATGTTTTATGTATTAAGTCTTAAAATATTCCCAATGGCTTTAGTTTTAAGTCTTTTATAATCAAGAAAAAAAAAAAATACATATTAAAACAAGGGAAGGATACCTGAAGGAGATCACAGCTCTGGCCACATTTAAAATTCTTTCATTACATTTCCACAGTGAAAATTAAAGAGCCATACCTAAATGAGCAGTACTTTTTACTTTAAAAATTATGGAAATTCTGCCAGTATTTCAGCATTTTGAATATGATACTCGCTGCTTAATTAGTAACAGCCTAGAAAAATTTAAGGTAATTCTCACTGCTATTCTCACTGCTAGTCTCGATTAGTTATAATAGTCACCGAAAGAGACAAAATTGTTACTTTTTCTTCACCAGTGACGATCAGCACGGTATGATGTGGCAATGAGAATCAGAATCAAGATTTCGACTTCAATTGAATGTCGAGCATCAACATAAAAATGCATGAAACTTACAGATTTTGGAAGGGGTTAAATTCAAATCCGGTATCATATTTTTTATGGCCATAACTAATAATTTGCTCGAAATAGAGCGGTTATGCTAATACATATCATCATAACTCGATAACGATTTACCCGATTTAAATAAAGTTATCAATAAATTATTTGAATTGAAATTCTCATTCAGTTTGTTAAAAAGTACTTTTTTTGCAGGTGTACTTTTTATAAAGCTTACGTTTCATAAAGTACTTTTCTTTTCCGCAAAGTATTCTATTTTTCCAAAACACCCGAATTTTTGGGAAATACCGCAACAGATGATTTCTTCTATATAAAACGTACTTGTATAGAACTAAATTTTTTTTTGAAAATTTATTGCCAGGCTCGTCACTCGGCATCGCTCGCTTGTTTTTAGGCATGGCAATAACAAAATTTAAAAATACTTTTCTTGTCTTCTTTAGCAATGTTGATCACTCCCGATTTATATCTTCCTCAATTTTGAGGAAGTAAAACTCAAACTTAAGCCTGATAGAGTTATTAACAATTTTAAAACTTTGTTGCTGCTTTCCCAGTTTTTGTACAAGAGAACAATGTCGAGTGACTTAAATAATTTTTCACTTTTCAAAAAAAAAAAAAAAAAAAATTTGTTCTTTCGACCCAACGTTTCGCTCATTTTTATGGGCTTTTTCAAGGGTTGCCCTTTTTTATTTTTATTTATTTATTTATTTCCGTTTCCTGTACAACAAGATTTCACTTATAAATACGTTAAAAGGGCACAACTTGTTTTAGGCACCATTATTATTTTAAGAAATTAATTTATAAAATCTTGGAACTGACCAGAATCCCCTCAATTTAAAATACTTTTTATGCAGATATTGGTCATAAAAAGTACAAGTTGAAATGTTTTCCTTTTTGGAAAGATATTAAAAAAAAGGTATATATTGATAAAAGTAAGTTTTTTTTTTAAAAAGTACGTTAAAAAAGTGCCGCAGGAAAAAGTACTTTTTTTTAAAAAAGTACCGGGGTAAAAGGTACTTTTAGAAAAATGTACTTTTTTTGTGCAAATGGTTCTCTTTTCGAAAATGTACATTTTCCAAAAGGTAATTTTTTAGCACGTATTTTTTCAACAGTTAATTTTTACAATATATAATTTTCATTTAATCTTCTTAATTTTTGAAAAAAGCTAATTTTTGCAGCTTCAGATCGTATTTTTTTTTTTTATATAATTTATTAACAATATTATTCAATATTTCGCACAGTTTGTTAGCATCTTATATTAAAAAAAAAACACGATCTGAAGCTGTGAAAATTCGTTTTTTCAATATACATCTCTTTTAACTGGTACTTTATTTAAAACTGCTTTTTTCAAAAGCTAACATTTTCAAAGGTACTTTTTTGCAAAAGGTTCTTGTTTGAAAGGGACGGTTTTAACAGGTATTTTTTCAGCAGGTACTTTTTTAAAAATTTACTTCTTTTTATTAAATTTTTTTTTTTTTCAAAAGACATCTCTTTTAACTGGTACTTTTCTTAAATCTACTTTTTTCAAAAGCCTCAAACATTAAAAAAAAATCGTACAAATGATATTATCTGTAAACAAGCAGGAAAAATTAAATTTTAGATATTTCAACACTATGTCCAGTTTCGTTTACGAATGTAGGCGTGCTAAAGGAGCCATGAAATTAATAAAAACGGAGGACCTATAGTGTTTCACACACTACATAACCCAAAAATCTAAATTTTCCCCCCTTCTTAAGAGTTTCTATCAGACAGAAAGAACCTGTGTTAATTATATTCATATGATGTTGTTAGCTGTCTGTAACGAGAGAGGCTGGCTTATCAGTCTAAATACCAATTTAAGTATTCAATATTTTCACTTAAGCTTTAAGTTAGAGATATGTATATGTGTAACAAAATGCTTAAGAAAGGAACTGATGAAAATGTTAAAGAAATTAAACAGTAGCAGCGTAACCGTTCCACATGATGGACGGACATGAAAATAACTAAATGCGGACAGACAGACTTATTCGATACAACAAACACAATCAATAGTCAGACAGAAAGACTGGCCAAATACAACAATTTGCCGACACTTGTTATGCCCACTGTCTGTTTATAAACGTTTGTGTTTGTCTGTCTGTCTGGCTGTCTATTTATTGTTTAATACAGTTGTTAATATGGCTTTTCTGGCTGATATTTGCTGTTGATTGAAGCCACATTTATGCCAATTGCAACTGGAAACTTGGCAAACAAAATAAAACGTAACTGCTGCTGGTTACTGCTGTTAGTATTTTGCTATTTTTGCTTCTGCTTCTGCTTCTCCTCCGTTGTTGTGCTATAGATGGCCATTGGGTTGGCTTTGACTTGGCTGGTTGGATAAGTTGTTTGTTGGTTTGTTTTCCCCTTGTCCGGTATTAGTTGGGTGCAAAATCGTTCATTCATTCATTTGCTCGCTCAGTCCATCTATTTTTTTTTTATCTTTTCAAGTTGTAAATGGTTTTCATGTTTGATTAAGTGTTAAGTAGAATATGGCAGTAGAAAATGTATATATGTACGTATATGAGCCAGAGTACAAACACATGTGTGTGCATTTATTTTCCTATTTGGATGTTGATTTTTAGTTCATAATTTACACTGGCAAGTATTTTACGGTGCACCAGTACTGAAGGGATATATCCGGTAGAATCGAAATTTGAAATTATTTTTAACTATTCCTGGGATGGACCCACTTCTATACCAGATGGTGTTGGGTGATGAGTTATTCACACCTCAGTGGACGAATAATTTCGAGATTGTAGGTATTTGGAACATTGTTTGAGATCTTGTTCATTTTGGACTCTTAGTGTTTCATTTTTTTTTTAATAATAAAGCTAAAAAAATTAAATTAAAAAATAATAAAATTAAAAAAATAATAAAATTAAAAAAATAATAAAATTAAAAAATAATAAAATGAAAAAATAATGAAATTAAAAATTATAAAATTAAAAAATAATAAAATTAAAAAATAATAAAATAAAAAAATAATGAAATTAAAAAATTAAAAAATAAAATAATAAAATTAAAAAAAAATGAAATAAAAAAATAAAAAAAATAAAAAGTTAGAAAATATAAAAAAAAAAAATAAAATAAAAATTAAATTAAAGAAAAAAAAAAAAAAAAAAGAAAAAAAAAGTTTAAAAAAAATTTTAAAAAAGTTTAAATAAAATTATAAAAACAATAGTAATGTTAGACAACATAAATCCTGAGCTTACAAGTATAATCAGGCAAAAATTAAAAAAAAAAAAAAAAAAATAAATACATAAATATTTAAATTAATAAAAATTATATCAAAACATATTAAAAAATCATAATAAAAAATTATATTAAAAAAATAAAATAAAAAAAATTAAATGTAACAAAATTTTATTAAAAGAATTAAATTAAACAAAATTTTATTAAAATTATTAAATTAACACAAATTAAATTTAAACAAAATTCAATTAAAATAAAATAAAATAAAAAAATAAAATAAAAAAATAACATAAAAAATTGGAAAATAAAATAAAAAATAAGATCACATCGCATTTCAATGTAACGTGGATAAAGTTCCTTCTTCTTGACCCGTTTCCTCAGCATAGCGGCATATGAAACTGTTGGTTTCTCACGTACGCTGAGGTCTAGCTTATGTGTGCCTAACTGCTTTTTATAAAGTATTCTGAGAAATATTTTAGTGGAACATATTACGATCATACAACCGTAATTTTCATGAACGATTTAGAGGGTTCTTTAGAAATCTATCAGTTGTTTTTTGTGTTTATTAAGTTTATTGCGTGTGGTTCGAAGGACCATGCACGAGTGCATAGCTTTTAGTTCAATTAGTATTTTCAGATTGTTTTTTTTTTTTATGTCAAAGTCGTTTTAAGCTGTTAGTTACTTATTTTTTCTGTATTGAAAATGTGCTAATTTTCTTAGAGTTTTTCTCAAGTGTAATTGGCGAACAAAAAAAGTAACACGAGGGTTACTGTAATGCAGCAGTTGCATGATGCAAAAATGTTGCTGTAGGTTTCGTTGCTTCTGCTGCTGCTGCTACAAAAAAAAAAAAAAAAAAGAGAAAGACTTGAAAAAGGCAAAAGAACAAGCAAAAAGCGAAGAAAAAAATGTTAAATAAGGCTTACGGTTACTTGGCTTCTTTTGGTTAAATTATGCCGGTTGGTCGATTGTAAACTTCCAACAAAAAACGTCAGCAGCAGTAGTTTTAGTACAAAGTAGAAATATTTCTTTCTTTGGTTGGTGGAAGCAGCATGTTTGGTGTTGTTGCCGGTGTGTGTCTGTTGGCATAAAGGTTTTTTGAGTGTGTAAGTGTGTGTGTGTGTGTGTGTGTGTGTGTGTGTGCAAAGTTATGAATCAGTCAATAGTTAAATTAAAGAAGGTACAGCCGTTTTTATTTTTATCAGTTATTTTTATTATATTCATGTGCAGCAGCATTATGGCTGGCTGTTTGTTTCATCGTCATACGTTTCATCTTGAACGATTATCAGAAGAATATTTATTCAAAAAAGAGATGTTTCTTGGCTTATTGCAGAAAAAAAAAACACATTTCTTCTTTTCGCACTTGTGTTTCTTTTCATTTTTGTTTGTTTTTTTTTTTTTTTTTTGGTCATAATTGAAACATTTCCAGCTGCTGCAAGAATTGCTGGCCGGCTACTGTTACAGCCAATATATTCTTCTTACAGTACAGTTTGATTTCTTTCTTTAATTTTCATTGGACTTGCTTTGTTTTATGCAGATAAACTTTTGCATACCCGTATCATCCTGATGTTGCTTTTTATGTGACCAGCAACTGTTCCAACCAACAACCCCTTGATTTGTATCGGTTATTTTGCATTTTGCCTGGTGATGCTGCTGTCTTTGTTTTCTTGGTTGGTTGTAAGTTCCAATTACTTTTTGTTTATTTCTTTGTTCATCTTCCATCATCAATATTGGCAATTAACACTTTGCTGTTTACGTGCACATGTTACAGTTCAAATTTTTTCGTTTAAGTTTTCTTTTCTGCAAAACTATAATTTTGCATATAATACAAATATGTTTTTTTTTCTTTAATTTAATTTTAGTTTAAATCAGCATTTTGTTTTAAGCTCAATTATATTATTTTTTACAATGCCATGACGACGTCGCTATTGTAGGAACAAAAAATCTATATATTGGCAATTTTCTAGACCATTTTTTTTTTTTTTATATTATTGTTAACAGTGCAAGACAAAAGCGGGCTAAGCTTTTTTTTCTTTATAAGTCTAATAGCAATGGCCGGTAGCTGTTGGTTACACGGTTGTATTTTTTTTTCAATTATTGACCATTTGTTACAAGTTGTTTCTTTAGCCTCTTCTTTAATTTAATTAAATTAAAAAAAAAATGTTCATTTATTTTCATTTGAGTGCATTTGAGGCAGCCACTTTGGCCAGGCGACGAACGGGGCCGGCCAGTCATTGAGCCGTGTCTATATTTGTAGCAGATTGATATGGCTATTTTGAAAATAAAATAACTCACGTTATTTACGCATTGAACTAAATTTGTTGCTGACAACAGCGTATGTTTTTTAATTTAATTTTGTATTAAAAAGCCTTGTGATTTTCAAAAGGTCACATTTTTAATTAAGACTAAATATTTTTTATTTTTATTTTGTGGGCAAATGAAGATGTCTTGGCAGCTGGCAACAATAAGTATATAACCATGTGTCAGCTTCCATTCGAAATGGATTTGATTTCGTTATTTTCATTCCCAAAAAATATGCTAATGGTGCTCTTGATTGCGAGAAAATTTAGATTTTGACTCAACAAAAGCACTTAGTTTCCATAGTGTTGCATATTTTTAGGCATTTTCATTTGTTTGTTGCATTTTTCTAAACTATTTTGTTTTGTATACCGCTGATTAGAAAATATTGACAAGCTGCTTTAGGAAATAACTAAATAGTGAAATAAATTATGGCAATTAAAAAAAAAAACAAATTCCAAAACAAAAGTCATATCAAGTCAACATCGAAAAACTTGCGCCTGTACTCTCCTCTTCGACAACGTTTTTCTGGTTTGAAGACATTTGAAATCTGTACCTAAGGACCAGCTAAAGCCTGACAAAATAACTGTCAACTTAAAGTGACGACGATAATGACGACAGATGTGGAGTGATTTGCGTCAGTAACTGGCTCGAAGCCCTGACCTGACGGTGCCGCTCATATTGCTGAGGTGGCAATTTATTTGCTACTGTTCTTGGCCCATAACAAAACCGCTTGCTAAGGACTTTGAGCCGTCTAATCTCTGCTGCAGTGCAATTGCCTGGATGGCATACGGAAATCACAACTGCGGCTGAAATTCCTAGAAACAACAGGCCTGTAACCAGCCCTGCTGATTCCGTCGTTCCAGTTCCTAACAAAGTAGCGTCTGTTGCTTAGCAACAGCACTACGGGCTCATTCAGGCTCTTGAACATAGGGCCGAAGGCCGTTTGATCAGTTTGGTTACCAATGTAGTTTCAGTTCAAAAAATATTCCGTTCCGTTGCAGTTCTTGCAAGGAGGCTAAACGGCTGACCGATCTTTTCACATGAAATTGAATAGGTAATCAATACAGCTTCTAGAACTTTGTTTTATATTGCTGCGGAAAATTGCCCATTTCCTTCAAGCTCCAGTCATCCAACATGACGTTTTAGAGAGAAATTTCTAACTAGAGGCGTGTTGTTGTACAAAACATAAAACTACCAAATTCAATAAATAAAAAAAATTATTCCACAAACCTGAAGGAGATAAGCACATAGAGCACACAGGCCTGTTCTGCAAATCATGTGCTTCTAAATCACGTGATTTCTCTAATGAAAAATACTATTGCTTCCACAAGACAACACCGTATTGTGACTTAAGCTAAAGATAATATTTTAAATGTCATAACGTTAGAAAAATAAAAAACGAAAAGCAGCATTAAGTCACTTTTAGAAATCATGCCATCAGACAGTGCAAAACATCAGCTGTTTTGACATTTTTTTGCAACGTTGCCAAATTTCTGTTTCTAAAAACAAAGAATAAAAAATAATTCACGGTTTTACTGCAGTCAATTTTAAGTTAAAATTAAATCACAGAAAAGTTTTGCTAAACTAGAGCTTTAACTCGTAACTGATTTTTCGAGCATTATAATCCTCATTAATTGATATAATCATTTTGGTTATAGATGCAAAATTGAGAATTTTTTAATTGGCTGAATTAATTTAGTATGTGTTTGTTAAATGAAACCGACTTTTAGTTTTATTTGTGTAAGAAATATTTAATTTTGCCATAAAAACAGCTTCAAGTTTTCGTAGATTTCCTATTTCATGTTGATTTAATAAAACTTTTTTTTTTTTTTTTAGTTTATTTGTTAATTAATTGGTATGATTGGCGAAAAAGTACATTCACATAAACTAATAAATAAACTTATGTATAAACAGTAGGAAAACATTTCTAAACAATAAAATATTTGTGTACAATTAAAATAGCAGCATATTTTAAAAGCTACCATTTGTAGCAAACAGACGTGAAAGAGTGACCAAACCCAGCAACCCGGTGGGCGAACTCACTGCTGCGGTTGCTGCTGGAGATGGTGATTATAATGATGACGATGATGTTTATTTGCGCCTTAATGCCTACATAAGCATGGTTGCAGTGTAGATTTCTTAATCGTAGTCCTCTCCCTCTCAACAAGACAGTGTTGGCAATGTTGTTGGGTTGGAAATAAAAGCATGTAATTAACACTAATTAATCATAATTCCATAGAAATCATTATATTTGGTGAGTTAGCTGGTTGGTGGTTTTTTTTTCCAACTCTTTGTTTTTATATGAACAAACATGTACAACAGCCGTAAACATGCTGCTTACTTACGACGACAAACATTTTAATATACATAAGTATTTTCCTTAAATATTACGCACACTTGCTTACTTTCAGATTATAATTATTCACATTAACTACAAATCAGCCAACACAACCAAGCCAAGCCAAGCCAACGCAGACAATCATCCATCCATCCATTCAACCATTCGATATGGCCACTTCAAGATACAAAATTAACTAAAAAACGAGAAGACAAATACACACATTTTGTTTCCTACAATGAACCAAAAAAGGCCTTGAACTTGTCTCTTTCAGGTTGGCTTGTTGTACTGCTGTACAACCATTATAGATGGCAGAGTATGAAGTCAGTAAAAACTTCTTTTTTTTTTTTTTGTATTTTGTTTAATGAAATCATAATGATGATGTTTAAGATTTCATACAAACACATTCAGTAAATACCTATCTAGTCGTTTTTTCTTACGGTGTATTTGTTTTGTGTATGTGTGTTGCACAAAAATTGCGTATGGTCAAACAAACCACTGAACAGTGGAGCAAATGTGGCAAAAATTGGTATTGGAATTAAAAAGAAAGAAAAATGCTCCCTCGCTCATAAATCCGCATTCAAATGATAACTAACATTTCCGAAAAGCAACTTCTTTCGAGTAAAAATTTGAAATCAAGGCTCTGCAATGTAGGGTCAGTAGTGGTAATGCCAAGCACAGAGGAAACATAACCTAATAAATAGACAATAAATTGAAAATCAATTGATTACAAATGTTGATCACTAAAGTTTTGCCGCAAAAAAAATCTTTCTCAATTCTGAGGAACACAAATTGAACTAGAGACCGATAAAATAATTATCAATTATGTAATCGTAAAATTTGATTATAAATTACATTTTATAATTAACGGATTTTCCTTAAAACGAAGTTTTTTAAGCGAACTAAAGTTCTACGAAAATGTTCGGGAAACTTTCGAAACAATGATTTGGATTTGATTGCGGGAATTTTTTTTTTACAAGATGTTTAGTTATCTGGGACCATGCTCTTAGTTCGAAGATAATCGCATGCATTTCCTCATGTTCTCACTGCCAGGTTTCTTATAAGGGAGCAAAGAGTGGCTTCATTGGCGTTGTCTTTATAGATCAAGTCGTTCATAGCGTACTTCACACGAGTCTAACCTCAAGACCGTGTGAGAGGTGACGAGAAACATTGCGTGTACGAAACATCAGCACTACTGCTTAAGTCTCAGTCTTACTTTTCTTTGTCCTATTCGATAATTATTAAACACAATTAACAAATTAAAAAATAAAACTTGACTTGAGGTGGCAAAAATTAAATTTTTTTTTGTTCCCAAAAGTATGAGCAAAACTTTTACATGTATTTGTCTCTACCAGCTGATATCTTTGAAACTTAATGAGAGTCACAAATATCCAAACATAACTTTAATACAGAATAAAATTCATAACGTCTATTTGTTAGACTCAAAGCAATACATTTCAATTGGCTGCTACAGCAAATAAATAATTGAATTCATTTTCAAAAATATAAACCGTAGTAAACAACTGTAATTCGTTGTATGAAGGCTGTGAAGAAAAGGAAGCAAGGTATGCTTGAACAAGTTGATATCTATATTTAGAATTGTCGCCCGTTCTATTTTTGCTGGACTTTGTTTTTGGGTACCTTAGCTCATGGAAAATTATGCCATTTTTTCCATAATGAGTGCAATATTGTTTTGCACGAAAAATGTAAAGTCGCATGTTTCATGGGCTGCCCATAAGGTAATGAAGAGACCCACCTGCTTGGGTTTCAGAAGGTCCTATTGTGCTGGAGGAGCATAGTTTTCGTAATTTTTTACTTATTCGTAGCTTTGACGACCTTTTCTTTTTATCTCAATCTCGTTTACTATTAAAATTTGCTATAAGAGGAAGGCACAAAATAAATGCACACTTTTCTCTAGAAAAAAAAAATCCGCTCTAATGTCTACACTGTCATATTATTTTAGTACAGTATTATCTCCTACTCAAAAGTTTAATCTAAAAAAATAAATATATGTATAAAGAAAAAATAATTGAAAAAGGTCCCACTGTAGTCTATCGACTGCTTCGAAAAAGTATACAAATATGTATATTTAAATATGCTGTTTTTTTATGAATCAAGATAATATTTGGCAACCAAATTTGTATTCATACTCTCTCTCTCTCTCTCCACTCCAGTCTGACGGATGATCTCTTCTGCTACCAGCATAAAAATGGCAAACTTTTTTTTTCCATTTCTTGATGAACGTCGCATTTTTAGAACTGCTGAATGTTAATATTTTCCTAATATGCCTAACGTTTTTGAACTTTTACCTGTGTTTTATTCATTTCTCATTCCATAAATTGTTTTTATGAAACGAGGGCTTTTAATAACCTTTAAGACATAACAATGGCGTCAGTTTTTAAGAAAGAATATTGAACAGAAATAAATTCCAGAAATTAGGCATTAAGTTTATTGGGATTGCAGTGAACAGATGTGAGAGAATTTAACATCATTACCTGGCTCGAAGCCCTGACTCGACGGTGGATCAAACCACTTGATGTAATTCCCACATGTAGTACACTGCAAGGGTAACAACGTACTTGCTACTGTTCTTGGCCCACAACGTAACCTCTTGCTGAGGAGTTCGAGCTGTCTAATATCTGTTGAAGTGCAATTCCCTGGACGGCCTAAGGGAATTACGGCTAGGAATATCAGGCTTTTAACCAGCCCTGATGATTCCGCCATTCCAATTCCTTACAAAGCAGCGTCTGCTGCATAACAACAGCACCATGGACCCCCGAACATATGCCCGAAGGCTATAAGATCAGTTTGGTTACCAACGTTCCCTTTCAAACGAACTTATGGTACCAACCACAGCCAGTACGTCTCAGCCAAGGAAGACTCCTCAACTTATGATCGGCTGGGATGATCCCCGTAAAGTCATCTTGGGCCACCGATCCCTGTACTGCCGAATAGCCCTTCGGTAAAGGGTTTCAGCTGGTCCCCAAAGAAACGTCGCTACTCCTCAGGGCCTGCCTACGATTTTTGGTCCTCAAGATAACCGAGCTATCCTGCATACTTTCTGCCCCGGTAACACAGCATCAAGACGGAAGGATCGGCAGAATGCCATCTGTGCCCCCGGTAGGAATACAGTGAACAGTGAAAATAATCAAGTACACATAGCCTGGGAACGATTTTATTATCCCTTCATATTTATTGGTTGAAAACTTTATTCAGTCACGCTGGATCCTCATAAGCAACTGATGCCGACTTTTTTTTTTGCAATTTGTTTATTATACAAACCTTAAAGAGTTCTTGTAACAGGTGGGCCAAAAGCAGTTATCCGATGTTGTTTGGCTTGCGGAATATCGGTTGTGGCTCGCGCAGTTTCGTTGGATGTTACACAACTCGTCAGTAGACTCAAAAAAGCTTAAAAGAATGTTAGAAACGCAATGAGAATCATAAATAGATCGTTAAAAAAAAGACAGAAAGCAATTAAGAAGGTCTATTCAAACCCAGAAGAATACATTTCATCTGGCTCTTGTAGCAAATAATAATGAAATTCATATTTGAAATTTACAAATAAAATTGACTCCAATTTTATCATGAAAAAATCTTTCTCAATTTTGAGGAACTAAAAATCGCACTAGAAAGCCCAATAAAATTATTAACTAAAAAATGTTTCTCTTTTTTTATTTTCAGGTAAGCCTTTCAAACAATCGTATTGATTTTTAATCGTAAGTACGTAATATTCAAATTATTTATTTTGTAAGCTACATACATACATATATGCTAGAATAGCTATTTCAAGTCTTAACAATATGCAAAGCTTGTCCATCGATTTCACCGCTCCGTCCCGTGTCAGTAGGAAGATATCTTTTACCGCAAATTGTATTTAGCCGCCTGTAGAATTAAATTTTCCCCCATCAGACTAATTTGCGGTCCAGGACACCGGTAGAGGAGTCAAATGTGTGACCAACCCCTAAACATTTTTTCTACCCATTATTTCTTTTTTTTTTTCAAATATCGCTACCTCGCACCACTGCACCTGCTTAGGGGGACTGCCATGCAAAAAATTTAAATTGGGGAGCCTCGAAAATGTTTTTTTTTTTCTTCTTCTCTTTTTCATAAACCCATTTTTATTACACCTGTCAGCAAAGTGACAATAAGTAATAGAATGTTCTTAGGTGGGATGTTAATTATCTTAAATCAGTACTTAAAATAATTTATAGCGTATATTAATAAAATGTGATACACATACATATGTACATATAAAAATCATTTTTCACACCTCAACTTGACCCTTCTACTAACGATTAACTAGTTCTGATGGCGCATATCACTTAAGTCTTCTGGGTGCCAGGGTTTCATTGGCCGGCAACTGTCTGAGTTCTGCATTGGCATGTTGTGTTAAACGAGTTGCATGTTTAAGGCTATCTCGATGTATGTCCTCATTTCTAATATACCATTTTCAATATTTTTTGGACAGGATTCGTTGGATAATTTTTATGTTCGCTTACTTATGTTTGGTTTTTTGATGTGATTTTTTTTCCTCATGCCAAAAGCTATCGAAAAAACGATGGCTAAATCGACCCACTCTAATGTATGTACATGGATTTTGATTAATTCCTTTAAAATCCCTTTTTCAAACGTAAAACACAACCTGATAAGAAAATGAGTTTTTTCTTTTAAATTAATGGAAATATTCTTTAGGGGGGGTTTTTTTTTGGTTTTTTTATATTTGAGTTTTATGAAATTAATGATCTTGAGCATTTTATGCAACATCATTTATGTTGTTTAAAGCAATAACTTTCGAAGGGGAAATAAGAACCGAAGAAAAAACTACCTGTTAGAATAAAAACAAAAATTACACCTGTTTTGGTTTTTTTTGATCAAGACAAAACAAAACAAAAAATCAACCCTGCTCTTCGCTAGTTTATTTTTTCGACAGAAATTGAAGCAGACATTTTTGATGCCAGTCTTTTTTTTTATTTGTATTTTAACACATTGTTATCTCAATAAAAAAATACAGTGACTCAAAGGTATGATGGAACATTTGATTATATATTTTAGTAAATTATCGAAGAAGAGCGAAATATTGACAAAGAAATATATATAAAAAATATATATAAAAAAATATAAAATTGTTGTTCAAGAAAATATCAACATGAAATTAACAAAAAATATAGAAACTAAAGTATTTGTGAGCCACTGTATGTGCGTACATACATTAAACCAACGAAATATCTATTGCTTTACTCTCAAATTTTTCTTGTAATATGCATTTCTAGTGTCTGCTAAGATTGTAGAAATTCTTATAGAAGAATCTTGTATTGCATCATCATGGTCATTTGCAATCATTTTCAAAATATCTACACATGTACGAACAGGTACAAAAATAAAAGTAACTTGTAGTTAATGGTTTATGTTTATGGCCGTTAAAAAGAAAAGTAACGAAAAAAAGAAGAGAAAAAAAACGACCCCCATTGCGTCACAGACCAAAACTCGTATAAATGTTTTTTTGTTTGTTTTTCTTAAGAGGACCAGGCCAGCCAGCCAGCCAGCCAGACTTACACACATCCCATTCATTCATCCATTTATCCATCCATCCATCCATTCACGTGAGTACATTCATTCCCATACAGAGTCTTCGGCTCATTCTGTTTTCACATTTCGTACCTTCATTTTTTATGTGATTTTTATTACTTTTATTACAATTTTTTTTTATTTCATTTTTATTTTTCGTCTATTCCTCTTTTTCTTTTTTTTTTTTTTTTGCTTTTTGGTCTTTCTATGCAGTGTTTTTGGCCTAAATCTTTTATATATTTTTGTTTTAATTTGTTGTTATGTACATACATATGTATTGTTACTTTGTACTGAAACATGTTTCAGTTTTTAAAGGTCGTCTTATTCTCCTTGTTGTTATTGCTGTTGCTGTTGGTTTACAAGTATTTTCTTAACTTTATTTCGCTTTTTTAACATTTTCCGGTAATTTTTATTGTTGCTGTTACTGTTTTGTTCCCCCTGATTGTTTTCCTTATATGTTTGTTTTTACATTTTTATACACATGTATGTACATCTTTGTTTGTATGAAAGTGTCTTTTTACACACATGTGTAATAATTTTGAAGTTTTATTTTTTTCTCGCGCAATAAAAATTGCCGTTTAACTTGGCTTTATAGTTGTTGGTTTGTTTATAGCATTAACAACAACAATAACATGAAAGAAAAAAGCTTGAATTTCTTGTCTAGTCTCAGTATTAAAAGTGGGTTTTCGTTGCTTCTTTTTTGAGTTTTTCTCACTCAAAGAGTTACCATAAAATCCTGATAAAAATAAGTAATAAAGAATAAAAGAGAATAGAAAAGTGCAATAAGAAAAACGTAAAGATGTCCACATGGCTCCTACTTTGCTGAAATTTAGTCAACTACTGAGACAAATTTAATGATTTTTGTCTTTGATTGTTTTATTTAGGGCTGCCGTTGTTACTACTTATAGCAGGTGGGCCAATGGGAGTCATCCGATGTTCTTTAGCTTTCACAATATCGGTTGTAGTTTGCGCAGTGTGTGCCGTTGCTCCGTTCCTTTGGAACCACATGCCCTCTAGACCTAATTCATTCAGTTAACATGGCCCTATAGCGCATTGTCGTTTGACCAGTGGCGTCCTCGAAAAAAATGGCCTGATGGCTCCAGTCACTTCGAGCGCGTGTAATGTAATCACTCTTGGATTTTCGGTGCCCCAGAAGCGATAGTTTTGCTCGTACACGTACCCGCTAAGGTGGAAATGAGCCTGATTGCTCATTATGATTTTGGTCGAAAAATCGTCCACGTTATTGGGAAGTGTATCGCTCCATGGCTTGTTCACTTCTATTCTACAGCTGTCTAATTTGTGTCATTTGCACAAATAAAAGCAACTACCAATTGGGTGATTTATTTTGGCCCAGCTTGTACTAGAAACAAGGATTACAATATGCTTTATTTGGGGATGGTATTAAATGAGGGAAAATAGCATCACACAAATACTTATACATATGTATGTATGTGTGGTATACAGCTAATTTGTTAAAATTTTCAGTAGAAATGCAATGAGAAGCTCAGGTAGCAGAATGGCTAAGCGCTGCCGCTTAAAAACAATATAAAATTAGTCATGGCCTGGTTTCGAAGCAAATTTGGGTGCTGATGAGCGACGTGAAACAGCCATGTTTCACGACCCCAGGCCATTAAGTCTTCAAAACGTATACGCCCAAATTAATAGCGATTTATTACCGGGTTGCTGTCGGCATGTTGTACAAAATGCAATTGCGGCTAAAAAATTGACAACGAATTTGATTTGTTTGCCTTAGTGTTCATTTGGATTTTTTTGAAATCAGGTGATTTAAAAGCTTGTGATTTACAAAACAGGCCTGATATAAAGTGAATTTTTGTCGGCTTAAATTAAAAGTCTTATTAAAAGAAGTTAAACTCTGAATTCAAAGTGTTTTCAGTAAAATAAAGATTTTAAATTATAGTTTCAAGTGGAGTTGAAATTTTCAATTGAAGTTCTTCGTGACAAACACTTTTGCATCAAATGATATTTTCATGAGCTAGAGAATTTTCAGTAATCAGCCTTGAAAAGCTTTTAGCGCGCTTTTTCTAAAGCTTACCTTGAATAGTTGTTTTTTTTTTTTTGGCGTTGTGACACGGTTCTAGTAAATCTTAACCAAACTATTAAACGTTTCTTTTAACACACATCCTGTTTTGTAAGAATTTCATCTCTACGTATAAAGGAGGAGGTGAGGTTGGTTAGCGTCTTTATCTTTAATTTTTTTTTTTCTATTTTTACGTTTTTTTTTTTGTTTTTTTTTGTGTGTATAAAAATATTGTCTTTAAGGTTTCAGTGTGGTTTTATTGTATCTTTTTTATTGCCTTCTCTCCTTTTAAACAATAAATATGAAAATCCATAGAGCAGACGATGACGACGAATAGTTGCGGTTCAAAGGAATCCAGTTTTTTAACATTTTCTTACATGTACTTGTTGTCGTCGTCGTCGTGGTAAGATGTTCACAGTTTTGTCGCTAAAGCAGTCGCTGCTGTTGGATGTTGCTGCTGCTGTTGCTGTTGCTGCGCACATACATACATACATATGTGTGAATATGTGTTACTAAGATGTGTTTTGTTTTACAAATTCCTTGTTATTTCTTACATTTTTGTTGTTGCAGTTTTCAGCTTGCAATTTTGTTGCTGCTTTCGTTGATTTTGCTTAACACACATACGTGCATATATACATATGTACGTCCTTGAAAGATTTATTTTATTATCAGTCTATAAAAATGTATAAAAAATCAGTTAAAACCCAACCAACAACCAGTACATCAGACTTATTTTTGCTTGTGCTTGTTTTTATGATTCTATTCTGTATCTTCTCTACTTTTTTTTTACCTTTTTGCTGCACCTCAAAGTTCCTGTTAACATGTGAATCTCTTAGGTTTCTCCTTCTTTAAGATTCTTCAAAGTAATTTCTTTTATATGTTGCTTACAATGAAACGGCGAGACACAGACTACTTTTCTTTTTTGGGTTGCTATGGCTTGAGAACTTTTGTCTTGTTTTTTTTAGTTTAGCTTTTCACTTGAGAAAATCAGGTCAATTTTAAGTGTTTTCAAGAGGAAGTGGTATTTTAAACCTGATTTTATTTTATGTACTCTTACCACTTGCACTGTTTAAATGAAAATGTTATCAAATAAACTCTTGCAATGTGAGAGGCAGTAAAGTGGGCACAAAAGTTTAATTTTTTTTTCTATATGATAGATAATAACCTGTCCCCGTCGTTTGCTCCTGCGTATGCAATTTTCTCAGCGGATATTTATCAATAATTATTATACATTTTATTTGTAACGATCAAAGCTCGGGATTAATTAATTAAGAGGCAGCAAACGGTTGCGAAAATGTACTTTGTTTTATATACACATGACCTGATGTGATCTGTCGTTTGTTGCAGTTCAAACATGTTTAAATGCTTTTCACTGCTGCGAAGCATTTGAACTAACTATTAGAGTACTTTACTTAAACATTAATTTAATTTTATGGCCGAACTTTATGATTAACAATTGTGAATTACTTTATCAGGCTTTAGTTCAATTTTACTTCTGCAAATTTCTCAATATCTTTTTGTGGTAAAATTGTCGTATTGTTCAAAAATTTTTTAAGGCAGACAAGAAAAGTAAATTTGAATAGTTATTGGCTTTAAAGTTGTACAGAAAGTTGCACACAGAATATCGTAATACAAAATTTCCCACTGAGGAAATATATCGCCACTGCATAGTTTTAATTAAATGACATCAACAAAAAAGAGCAGTGTTTATCTTTTCTCAGGAAACGTTTATGCACTGCCAGAATATATTAAAAAATTATTGTTAGTACAGTCTTTAAAAAAAATTAATTTTGAGGTACTTTTTATTTATAAATTTTCCCTGAAAGGAACATTTTAATTCCTTATATTCCCTATATATTTACTGTAAGTTGTTAGAAAAAATTCTTTTACATTAATTTAAAACGCAACACTGTGCCGTAAACTTGCAAAAATGTGCCAATTATCATCAAATTAAAAATTTCCCCTAATGGGAAATTTTATCAAATCCAATTTTTAACAAAAAATTGTATAAACTTTATTATTTAAATAAATTTATTGCATTGTTTTATATTACAAATGCAAAAAAAAATATATCTCAAAATTTCCCTATAAGGGAAATTTATTAAATGAAGTTAAAAAATTTTTTTTCAAACATTATCGTTTATATGAAACTTGCATTTTTTTATTTAAAAGTGCAAAAAGGCCATAATTAAAAAAAATTCCTACTAAAAGAAATTTCGAATGATTCAATTTTAATAAAATTTCTTTTAGAGGGATATTTTTTTAAATGAAGCTAAATATAAAAATGATTGAATATTATTATTTCTACATAAAATATGTACTGAAATATTAAAAAAGAATGCAAAAAGTTTGTAATTTAAAATTTCCTGAATGGGAAATTTTTGAAAATGGGAAATTTTGCTAAATGAAGCTAAAATAAAAAATGGTTGAACTTTATTATTAATATCAAAATATAACAATATTTTATTAAAAAAAAAACAATTTTTTTACAATAAATTGTAATATAAAATTTCCGTTCATGGGAAATTTTTCTCAATAGCAAGTTTGTAGTAGATTTATCATTGCCATATACACCCATATTCATAAAAACTATTACACGCTTATTTGACAAATATTTCGTAGAAATACATCAAATAAGAGCTTAATAAACTTACAATAATTATTATGAATATGGCCTATAATATCCTTACGGATGATAAAAACTATTTTATTATCTTTTGGGCTTAGAATTTTTCTAAAAGGTAAACTTTCAGATGTAAATGAAAATGTTTTACTATTTAAAATTCTCTGTAAGGAAAACTAGCGAAAGCTAGTACAATTACTATTTATTTGGACATTTTTCGGTTTGGGAAATTTTTTTAATATAAATTTTCAATCGGAACCCCCCTTTGAATAATTATTTTCACATAAAAAAATTTCAAAAGCCATAATGTAAAATTTCCCGTTGGGGAATTTTTTTGCCACTGCATAGTTTTGTTAAAATCACATCAATACAAATGAAAAAAAAAAATAGTATATTATTTCATATGCTTAAAATTTCCCTAAAAGGGAATTCTCTGAGTTATTTAAAAATTTCATATGAAGTTTACAAAACAATTTTATAATACTTTCGTGCATATGCCTTAATCTTCACTGCTGAAACATTTTCTTTTTCTCCATTTGTAAATAAACGTGTTGGCTAAATCGTCTTCAATATGTACCAACAAAATAAATTTCATTCGAAATTAATTTATTATTATATTGAAGTTGGTAACTGTGTAATTAAACTCCTTACTTTGTAGTATAGAGAAGAAAAAATGTGCTGCTTAGTTTTTTTTCTTTTGCTTTAATTTTTAATTATTTCAACATGAGTGATCAAGTAAATCGTGTTTTAATTTCCTAGAATAATAGAAATGTATATGGATGGTTGCTGCCTGAATGTTTGGTTAGACGAGGGAAATAGTGCAATACAGTTGTACGAAAAATATAAAACGTCAGCTTTGAATTCACTAGAAAATTTCTTCATCATAAAAAAACAACAGCAACAAAATTGGTAAACATATCTATTATCGACTAAAAAAAAATTGTTTACAAAACCAGGAACAATTGGCAACTTAATAAAAAACCAACTCGCTATTTGGCATACACCTCTCTTCTTAATTATTTAATTAACAAAATTTTCAAGTTTTTTCATTCATACCTATAGGCTTATTTGTCTTCTTTTTTTTCTCTTTGTGTAGGTATTAAGATTAAGTTTTAATTATACTTATTTCTTTCGCTATTTCCTTTTTTGCTGGCAAACATTAAAAATTAATTTGAAATTCGTTTTGTAAAAACTTTTGGCCATAACCATGACTTGTTATTTGGGGTCAACAAACAGCTGGGAAAGAAATATCATCATCATTATGATAATCACATGAACATTTACACTCATACACACTCAGTTAATCATGTGCAGATTGTTTTCACACACCTTGACAAATTAACACACAACTCACTTATAGTATACACATACATGTGTGGAGATACTTGAAAAAAAAAAGAAACTCAAACAAACCCAGCAAACATTTGCGGTTGGGTAATGATTCCAATATTGCTATTAATTTATTATTAAAAAAAATTCAAATCGACAGCTATCAGAAACAAGGAAATTAATGCAGTGAAAATTGTTACTTTTGGTATCAAAAAATGTGGCATAAAAACGCAAAACATGTCCTGAAAAAGAAATAACATTTTTATTGCAATGAAAACATAACATTTTAATACAGAATGTAAAGTATCTGCTACCTATTGTGTGTTACCTTTAAAACATAATTTTTTGTTTTTTCTGTAGTTATAGATTGTTTTTAATAAAAATGTGTTTAATGGTTACTATTAAAATTGTTATTAATAAATTTGTTTTATAACACTTCCTTTCGAAAAGATTTTTATCAAGCAATGAAATTTTAATGTTTGAATATATCAGCTGTTGCAAAAATAAACCTGCCTAATGTCACATGTAATTGTACACATATGTATGTTCGTGACCAAAATTAAAAACTTTATGTAAATTGACAAATTTTTATAGAAATAAAGACATAAACACGTGACTCGAAAACTTAGAAAACACATGTAAAAACACGTCGTGTGGGGGTAATTTACTCCATTAGAATTAATATTGGGCAAGATATTTCATTTGATTGAATAGCTCGTTCTGTTTTAAAACGCTAATGTAAATTAACTCTTACTGTTAATTCAACTTTCTGAGTATTACAATTTAGAGTCAACGAAAATGAACATGTCGCATTGATGCTAGGGCTTTGTTTCTCAAAACTTGCAACTGCTGTATTACAAGTAAAGTATGCGCTTATAAAAATGTATTATATTGGTTTTTTATTGAAAAAGAAAAATAATAAAAAGCAATATATTTTGCGAAACATGGTCCAGGTGAATTTACACTAACTAATTATTTGTATAAATAGCGCAACGTCAAAGTTAAATGAGATTAAAAATTATTTCAACGGGCTTGAGTTCGATTTTTAATTCCTCAGAATTGAGAAAGATTGTTTGTGATAAAAGTAAGTCTTCAACTTACTTACTTTTCTTGTCTTCTTTAAAAAATGTTCATCACTATGATTTTATCACAAAAAATTTTTTTCAAGTAGAAATCGAACTCAAACCCGTTGAAATAATTAGCAGTTGTATTATATAATTCGGCTATAAAGTTAAATTAATGCTTAGAAATTTAAAATGTTATGAATATTTTTGAAATTGAGACATAATAAACATAAAATAATTTTTATTTAACAAAATTTAATAAAATTAAAAACAATTTTTTTAAACTAAGAAAAAAAAGTGTAAATTCATGAGGTCAAATAAATCTAACCACTTCATTAAAAGCATTAAAATTAAATTAAAAAAGTATTGTATGTATGTAAGGTAAAAGAGAGGAAAGTGAATGGTATAGAAAACAAATGTGGAAATATCATTCAATGGAATAAATTCCTGTATGAGTGACACAAGAATAATTGGAATTAATGCAATTAATACTTTAATACTTAAAGAAGTTTCCTGGACAGAAAAGCTCTTGAAGAGTGTTGGCTGGGTGTAATTAAAATATACCTTACTACTCATGGTAACTCGCGATATACATATGTTCATATGTATGCATGTGCATTAGGGCGTCCATTTAGCAATCGATATTGTGCCATCGATTTTTCGATAAATCTCGGCATGCAGAAAAAAAAGTTCCCCACGATATATCAAAAAAATCTTGTTCGAGGCGACCGATTTAATTTTTTTTGCATTTTTATATGGGTGGCATCGGTATATTCTAAGAAAATATTTTGTGGAAAAAGTTATTGGAGGTTCGTCTTAAATTTGGAATCCTGGGACAAGTTAGTGTGATGGGAAGAAAATTTCATGTTCGATTCGTCCAAATACAGGCCCTGAGACTAATCACTCGTAGAGAAGTCGAATGTATGACCAACCCCCAATAATTGTTTCTACCCAATAGTGTCTTCAAACATGCCTGCCCCATACCACATCTTCTTAGGGGGCATTTCTATCCAAAAATAATAAAAAAATGAAAATTGGCGTGTCGAAAATGATAATTTTGATACATCGAGTGGAACTTTTTTTCCCTCTTGTTAAAAGCGCGAGGAAAAAATCGACCGGATTGCTAAATGGAGCCCTCCCTAATGTACACATTATTTAATGTCGGTTTCGTACTTCTTTCACACGTGTGTGTGCGTGAGTGTTGTTCAGCTGCAATATTTTGAGTTGTTGAAGTTTCTTTCTGTTGGCTTCTCTTTATTAATTTTTAATTAGAAAACTCAATATTTGCCGTTGTTTGAAACCACATAAACTCATAAGCTCACGTAACATGCTGAGTAATTTATTGAATTTTTTTCTCATTAACCCTTTAAGATATACGGGAAAATTAGATGAAAAATCCATAGTAAATTCTCACGTTTAAACATTTTAAAGGAAAAAGATTTTAAATAAAGTTTTCTTTTATTTTCAATCTCTCCAACAAAAATCCCTTCAGCAATTGTCTGACTGAGTGACAGTGATAAAACACGATCTTGTCTTTAAACCATTTTAACCATGACTTTTTGGCCGGACGATCTTTTTCCACTGCCCTTCTTTAATTCTTATTGTCTAACTATAATTCGGCAGTCGTGTGTGAAAATTTACCATTTATTTTTGTATGTACAACAAAATGAGTTGGCAGATTTTGTTAAACATCTGTAGCATAGTTTTTTTTTTCTTATTTGAAAAATAAAAACACAAAGCTAAAAGCTCCTTAACAAATTGTCGTAAAGAAAAAAGAGACATCTTGATTTTTTGGTCTTCTTGCCTTCATTGGCATTCATTTTCAATGACGATGATGAAGCCGAAGACGATTTGAACAAAATCGTGAATCTTTTTATGCATGGTTGGATTAAATTTTAGCATATTGTAAAATAATAAAAAAAGGAAATAAATTAGATTTGTGATTTTTTTGGAGCAGTGTTTTAAATGAATTTGATCTTAAATGTCGTCCCCGGTACAACAAAAACAAAATAGATGTTTATAAAATTTTTGTAGTTAAATGAAAGAAAAAGGAATGCAGAGCCTCTGAGTTCAAAGACGGGTGATGATGAGAAGTGTGGCGGCTTCGAAGCAGCTAGTTTGTAAGTGGTCGAGTTATTGAAAAAAAAAAAACAATTTTTTCGATTACGAAAAAGGTCGATTTCGTAAAAATCTAAATGCTCATTTTACTACAAAACACTTAAGAAAAAACAAAAATAAAACAAATTTTAGTAGGTTTGTAAATGATCAAGCTGTTCAAAAAGATCTGTTTTCTATTTCGAAAAAAGTCGATTTCAAAATAGATCGATTTCGAAAAAATACAAAAATTACATATATACATACTTATTTAATTGACAAACACTTTCAAGAACCAAAACTAGTTTTAAAAATATAAGACCTCGATATGTAATAATTAATATGTTCGACTTCGAAAAATGTCGTTAAAAAAATTTATTATGCTATGAAAATCTTTCAAACAGCAAAACGAAACCCGGTTTGTAAATTATTGAGTTCTTTATAAAGCAACTTTTTTCATTTTCAAAAATATTTTGACTTGGATTTCGAGAAACAATTGATAAGCTCATTTTGCTATGTAACATTTTCTGAAGAACGCAAAAGGAATATTGAAAATCTGTTCATAAATGACTGGCAGAAGTAAAAAATTTTGAAAAATGGTTTATAAAAGACCGAGTAGTTGAAAACGCAACTTTATCCGAGTTATTCAAAAAGAAAAATTTTTCCATTTGAAAAAAAAAAAATATATGCCTATTTTACTGACCAAAACTTTTAAGAAATTGGTTTACAAATGCCTGAACTATTCAAAATAATTTTTTTTTCGATATCGAAAAGTTGTGTATATGCTTGTTTCAGTCACGAACACTTAAATGACTGACGAGCACTCTTGAGACGCAAAAAAAAAGTTTTAAAACCTGCTTTGTAACTGCTCAAATTATTCAAAACGCGCTTTTTTTCGAACGCGTTTTCGAGAAAATGGAAATACATACTAAGTTCTTGATTGTCTGCCTCCTGACGTCAGCTTAAATGAACACAAAAGAAAGTTGGTGCAAAAATGGATTTCCTCTGATAAAATTCAAGCGATTCAAGGCTTGGCATACGTTTAAAACGATTTTGCTGACTTGTAATCTTTATTGATTTGTTTTCGCACATGCAAATTCAGCAAAGTATTATTCGTACGAGTATCGTTGATTCTTTTCATTTGGTTTAAGCTAATTTAACATTTTTATGGTTTCATACCTCTTGTACGCGTACGTATGTGTGTTTGTTTATGCTGCATGTTTGAAAATACATGCGGGGTTTTGTTCAGTATTTACCCAAACAATTGTCCATATTATTGTCCTTCATTTCTCTTGTATTCAATGACCCCTTTCTTTGAACAAATGCTTATTTACTCGCAGTCTTTGAGCTTCTACTACGACTCTTTTGAAGGGGTTTCATCAATCTTATGGCTTACGATTTGTGTTGGTAAAATGAAAATTTAATTAAAATTTTAAAAATAATTTCGTTTTCGTTCATAAATTTTGTTACATGTGCAGCTTTTATCAAAAGTTTTTATATTCTTTCTTTTATTGATTTTTAGTATTTCTTCTTTTTTCTTATATTTATCTCTTAACTAGCTAAAACTATTCTTGAAAATTTATTCCCACCTTGGGCATTCTTCTCTTCTTGATAAAAAATATATAAATTTATAGATACACATATGTATATTTTTATGCATAAAAATTTACATATTTTGTTGGCATTCACAAATAAATCCCCAAAGGATTTAATGATTTTCCTTATGAATTTGTTTCTCAATAAAGGGTTTCAATTTCGCCAAATAAGTTTGTGTTGCAGAAAAGAAAATAAAAAATGTATGGGCATTTCCATGGACACATATGGTTAAAGCTTGCCTGACAAAATGTCCCTTTATGAGTGCGGCACTTTAAATTAAAATATAACTTTTTGTTTACCTTGAAGAGATAGGATACTTTCTAGGGTCATCAACTAGTCGAGATTTTTCAAAAACCGGTTTGGGAATAACTCGAAAATTTTTAAAACCCATTTGCGGGATTTTACGTTCAGAAAATTTCACCTTCTTGTTCAATTATAAAATAATAAAAATTTAGTAAGAAATATGAACAGAAAATATTCAGTTCATAAAAGCATAAACTTATTAAAAAAAATCAGCCAAGTGGTCAAAAACTCTCTCTAACTTACAGCCCTACATAATGAAGAATGCAAAACAGAAGGTTTTCTTTTGCTGAAAAAAGGCGGCAACGCTGGGTCAAAAGTCATTTATTCGGGGAGTGAAAGTTGATAAAACAAAAATTGTTCTAAACAAAAGTTTTGTTCCGAAACCATAAGCGAATTTAGCCTTAGAAACAATTGTAAACCAAAAATAATGGGGGGCGTTGTAGAATCCGGTCTTATGTGTTATTATGTAGAAGAAATTTAAAATATACGTACATATGTATTCACATATGCATGCGCATAACTAAGTTACAGGTAATCTTAAATCACCAAAAAATTAAAAGCTTATTTCAATTTCCAAGTTGTTAAATTATCGAATTTTTCGATGCATTTTAAAGTTTCTACGAAAAATTAAAAAAAAAAAAAAAATTTAATTATAGTCTTAATTTTTTTTTAAATTAACCGTGTCATTAATATACTCATGGAAAAAAAACAAATTTCTTTAACAACTTTCATTTAAAACTTAAATTGTATATATAAATTATGATTGACTTAATGCCGTTGATCGATGAGAAAAAGGTGTTCATTTGTTTGGTACAGACTTGAACTCTTAATTTTTGTTAATCTTTTGCATTACTCTCGGTTCAAAAAAAAAAAGGTAAAAATTGTCTGCTGCGATTTTTTTTCATACTGTGAATGTCTACATATAAGAAAAGTGTTTATAAACTCATATAAATTTTAGAAGGGTGAATATTTTTAAGCTTGGTTTTTTTTATTGGTAAAAGTGGTGACTAAAAAATAGCTGGAGCGAAGTTTGTGATTACTATTCCGCAGTGCATGTACTGCGATAACATAATATAACAATAACGTATTATTTGTTTCAATAGGTAACGAGACATTTATTTATTTATCCATCTAAGCCTATGGAATACAATATCCTTACAGGCTAATAAAGAGAAATGTTATATATGGCAGTGCAACTCCTAGCAGTATGTATCCCCATGCACGTGATATTCAGGGGAGTGAGAGAGAAGGAAAGAGAGAAATAGGAGGATAGAGGGAGAAAGAAATAGGTAGATAATGAGAGGAAGATGAAGAGAGAGGAGAAAAGAAGAGATGGTGGAGAAGAGACGAGAATAAAGCAGAGGAGAAGAGATAGTAATACGGATGCAGAGAAAGCTCGCAAGATAAATAGAGAGAGAGAGAGAGATAGAAAGAGAGGAAAAAATCTGATGAGGAAGAAAGTGAGAAATAGAAAGATAAATAAAAAAAACTGGAGTTCGCCGGAGAAAGAAAAAATGGGGTGAAAAGAGTGTGCTGGAAAGGAAGAGAATGAGATAGGGACAGGGAAAGATAAATTTCTTTTTTTACAATTTGAAGGTTTTAATTTAAAATAAAAAAAAAATTGCATATTCAACAATTTTTTTCTTCCAATTTTTGTTTTATTTATAATTCATTTCATCAAAATAGTTTAAAGTCTTTGGTTTATCGAAAGTGGTTTTGAATCTGTTTGCTTCTCAAAAAAAAAATCACCCTTTCTATGAATATTTTATATACATACATATATGTATTTTTAAATGCTCAAGTACGAATGTTTTTAAATTCATTAGTATTCACTAGCTAAAGTTTAAATTTTTGTGGTTGTTGCTGCTGCTGCTGCTTTTTCGCAAACATTTTAAGCTGTAAATAACACAAAATTATAATGAACTCTCAAAAAAAAAAATGCAAGAAAAAAATCAAAAAGTTCAATAAACTTTTCTTGAAATATTGTTGTTGTCCCTTTCAAAGCAAAGCTGTTGGTAGTTGTGAACATGTGTTAATACACATGTATGTACATATCTCCAGAAATTAAGTTTGATTTTCAATGAATTGTTTGATGAAGTTTTATTTTATTTATTTATTTATTTTGCAAATAAACTATTGCGCCATTTGGTTTTAATGTGAAATTGTGGCGTTTTTACCGAAATTTCATGTATTACTGCTTCAAGAAAAGTATTCCTTTTTCCATGACAAAATGCTGGAACAAAAAAAAAATCTTAACGAAGAACAGCAAAAATCTGCTGAAAGTATAGAAAAGTAAAAGAACTCTAGCCTGAGTTTAAGAACGCGGAAGAATAGCAGATGTCCCCTGGCTGCATGCTTCTTTACATTAGTCTTCTATCTTATTATCCACAAATTTATTAAACAAAACTTGTGATCAAAAACTCAAATAACAAAAATTGATATTCAATTGTTAATTACTTACATATTATAGGATTGAGTTTAATTTTAGAACTTTCTTACATGCCTCAGCTTGTCTTGCCACAATTTTTTCCAAGCTAAAAGGCTCTCAAACATTGCGTTTTAACAACATTAAAAGAGAAATAAATGAATAAATGTCTGGCTTTATTTTTAATTGTTAATAAAAATAAAAAGTTTCTAACCAAAAAAAGAAAAAAAAACTTCTGAGCATTATAAAGAATCGTGTATAATTCAACATGAAAAGTGCAAATTTTCTTTTATTTTTTTTTTTTTTTTTGCCTCTTGACATGTTATGAATTTCAATTGAACATTTTATTTTAAGTCATAAATAAGTTTTTCTCATTAAAATTCAGACTTTTGAAAAAAAGAAGAAGAAAAAATTGAGACTTAGGAATTGGACAAAAAAAAATATATTCACATTCCGTTAGCAACTTGGTGGAAATGCAGTGGGAAAAAGAAAGTTTTCTCTTCAATTTACATATTATAAGAATTTCATTATAAGAACAAATTTAATCAAAAGATTTTCAACATCCAAACAAAGCTATTTTTTTTTCAAGAGTTTTTCAGTGCTGCCAGCTTTTAAATTGATATAGAGTATCAGTGTTAGTCTAAATTCGTTTCGAAAGGTTCAACGATGTCTTTGGGGCAGTGGCTGTTACAAAGAGAGCCTTGAATAAAATAAATTTCCTTCCAGTTACAGTGTGGAAAGACTCAAATAATATGTATGTGCACAAACACTACTCTCCTCCACCACAAAAACTATTTTCCTAATTCCGGTACAACAATGCACTGCATTTGTCTGAGTACTCAGTTGCTGAAATCTAGTCAATTATTGAGTCCAAATTGATGTTTTTTTTTATCTTTGATTGTTTTGTTTGGGGTTGCCCTTGTTCCTATTTATACACGCAATACAATATATTCTCTCTGGGGCGGCAGTAAATAAGTGAAGCCGCTGCCACAGTAATACTTATACTTGGTCTACAAGTACAGTTCGTTTGTTAAAATTTCCATTTCATTGTGAAGATTTTTCTGCTCTATACTGCCAACACCACGATGTCACTCAACACTGCTCGTTTGCGAAATTACATGCCAAACAATAACAAAATTTAAACCGTTGCGGCTTTCACAACGGTTAATATAAGCCAGTAGGTGCGAGTTCGAACCCCAGTTGGTTCACCAAAATTACCACACAAAAATTTTTATTAAAAGTCATGCTAAATTTGTACAAAAGTTTTAAGATATTTCATAATCAACTCTTCATTTAAACTTTCTGTTGTTCCATTTATGCTAATTGTTATCATGGCTTAATGGGTATGGCAGCTGCTTAACAATCGTGGTATGGCGGCTCAAATCCCGCCAGAGGTAAACGCAAGGCTTTGCAGTAGAGACTTAAATAAGCTAAATATAAAATGGAAATAGAAAGACAAAAAGTCATAAAAAAAAAGTTTTCCAAAGTTTTTTCTATCAGTGTGATTTAAAGTGCTTTCACCACCACCTGTATTAATCCGCCAAACACAAATTAATTCCCATCTGTTCCCCTCTGCTCGTGGTTTTCCTATCTCTGTTGCATAGATATGCCCGAGATCTCAAAAAGTCATGGTGTTGAAACTCTTTAGTAAAACCTAAACTGAAATTTATGCTCTTTATGCGCAGAACTTTGTAACTTTTCCATTGCCAGGGATTCGCAATGTGTTCAACACACGATTTGAAATCACAAAAATAAAGAAATCTTTAGAGTTCCCGCTCACAAATTTCCTCCAGGGATTTTTCCTGAAATATCAACCTCATTCCAGAAACGGATAAAAGCAAAAAATCTAAAATTAGTTTTGAAAAAATACTTTTTCCCACAAGTGTATCGTATTTCTTTTGAAAACTTTGTTCATTCTTTTTTTTATAAATTAGTTTCTTTCTGCTTGGGTTTTGGCCCCAAGCAGTGTTTTATTTTGCAAACTTTCGAAGAAGAAGAAAAAAAAAACTGCTTCATTTGAATTTTTGTTGTTGTGTTTTCTAACTTAATTTTGACTTGTTTTCAAAATTAATGAAATCTTAGTAATTGGTTCAAAGCCTTTGGTTAAGCCATGATCTCATTTAATACGTTTTTGTTTCGTTTTGCAAACGTTGCAAAAATATAATTTTTTTTGCATGACAAAAA
Organism: Sturmia bella; assembly: GCA_963662145.1. Lineage (NCBI taxonomy): Eukaryota > Metazoa > Arthropoda > Insecta > Diptera > Tachinidae > Sturmia > Sturmia bella. The sequence continues at coordinate 14,382,129 of OY759172.1, read as the reverse complement.
AAAAAACCACTGAATCTCAAATTTTTCGAGTTGTCTCTATTATACCTTATTAATTTCTTATTTATTTAAATTATTTTTGTATACAAAGTAAAAAATATCCATCCATTTACTAATTTGCAAAATTTTCTCTTTCGTTTTATTTGCAGGTAAATTTAATCACACAATGAAACAAAAAAAAAAAAAAAAAATTAATAAATCAATGGTCAAGCAAAAAGAGAGAGGAGAACACAATTTAAGCTTAAAACAAAAAAAAAAAAACTTTTTTATCAGTAGCAACAGCAATAAAATTATAATATTTTATCCATATTTCAGTCAATAGTTCATTAAACTATTGTTGAGATATGATTTTTTATGTTTCAGTTGCTGTTGTGTTACGTTTTGAATTTATAGTTTTATGCTTAAAATAATCAAGTGTTGGCCATCCACCACTTTGTTTAAACAATTTGATACCGAGTATTGATTGTTGTAGAGGAAAACAAGTAAGTCTTTATTGATTTTAATTATTTTGCAGCCGCATAAATACATACATATGTATGTATATAGTATGTATGTGAAGAATTTATTTAGACCTGTTTCTTCATTTGTTTGTTCCCTGGTGATGAGAACTGGTTCATATTCTTTCCATTCCCAGAGAGGGTAAGCATATTACTCATGTGCACAAACACAGAAACACATAATATTTTCCTTCATGCATATACGAGGGCCGCCGGCCTAGTGTAAAGGCTTTTCAATGTTGTCTTGATGTGACAGATGTCGTGATGTGATGACAATCGCAATATGGGGGAATGTGACTGTTGCCTGGGAATGTGACTGTTGTTCTACTAGGTTAGGTTAGGTTGAGTGTAGGGGTCTGGTTGCTCATGTCTTGGGACATACAGTTAAGTGTGTCCCAAGACATTATTAGACAGTATTTATTAATAAACAAACCCATTACAAAACTTTTAAAATCTTTAAAATTTTTATGCAGAAAAAAATCAAAGGGCCACATGTGGCAGCTGGTTTTCCTTTGATTTTCCGGCGAATTCGAGTTGTAAACAAATTTTGATGTTTTTTAAAACTGTTTTGTTTATTAAAAAAAAAAAAATGTAAGTGTTAAGCCAAAGTTTCTTGGAGAACTATGTTTGCAAATACTTGCATTCTGGCAGATAAAACCCAGGAATGGGAAAGTCACAATTTCAATTCTGCATCAGAGCCACTTAATAATTACAAACAGAAATTTCGCATATTAAAGTGCTCTAAGCAGACGGCTGAAAACTGTAATGATCAGACTACCAGGTTGGGTTAGGTTGATTGTAGGGGTATGTTTGTCCATGTCTTGCGGCATACACTTAAGCCAGTATAGGTTTATTGTGCGCTCCGTGGATTTAACCCTGAACAGTTTGAGTCATAGAAATTCCGTGTAATTCACAAAGTTCCTCCCGCATATGCCCCGTAATTGGGTTATGCCTGGTAAGGTATCACTTCCAAGATGTTGGCACCGTATTTGTTAGAAGACGAGGCACTGGCATAAATAGTGCTCCAGTGTATCGCTCTCCTCCCCATAGTTCTAAATTATATCAAATTATTTCTTTGTATTGGTTGTGTGACTTTATATTTTCATTGCTTAATTGTAAAACCCGAAAGAATTCCACTTGGATTTTCTGATCGAGGCCGGATAAAAGGGTTGGAAATCAAGCATTTTGGGGCTTGTTATCTTGCTGCACCAAAAAGAATTTCAAGATTGTTAACAAGGTATCCGTGCTGGTGGCTTCCACTATAGATTAGAAATCTATAAATATCTAGTTTTTTTATAAAGTCACAAGACCAATTAAATTGAATTTGAAATTAAAATAAAGAATTATAATTAACTTAGACTTGTGCGTTTATAATTTATAGTGGAAGCCACACGTAAAGAAAAATATGGTTGAGGTAACCATATTCGAAGAGAAACACATTATTGTTGAAATATATGGTTACAGTCTAACAATATTAATTATTACTTTAGGTCTAAAAAATATACCTTAATGCTTTCTGTCTTTTTTCAGCCGTCTATATGCCGCCGACATTTCGTTGCTGCTAAACAACTCATTAGTAGACTTGAAAAATCTAAAAAGAATGTTTGAAGCCCAACTACTTATTCCCAAAATTCTCATGAACAAAATGAGAATCAGAAATGCTCAAACAAACTTTTTATACAGAAAGCGTTTTACGTCTTGCAACACCTTTACTTTTTATAGCACTTCCTTACATTAAGTTCATTGTTGAATATTAATTAATAAATATAACATGAACGGGAACCATATTAGTGTTATCTTACTATTTCGAAATTGAGTCTTGCCGACCAGTTCCTTCGTGAATACCACATGGGCTGAAAACATAGAAAACACAGTTTTTGTTTTTTTGGTTCAAAATTAGCATCAGGAGCAACGCCGCTCTAACATTTCAATACCATTTTGTAGCACGATTTATCTTTTGCCTCAAAATATGCCTCAGTTTCAGCGATGACACGTGTATGTGTCATCGCAATATTAGCAAATCTTCATTTGTTCCATATATACATATATATGTATATTACGCAGTTGTGCAGGCGATTAATAGCTGCAGTTTCTTTAATTATTTTACTTTCTTTTATGTAAGAATAGTTTTTAAACGACGAGCAGGCATACATTTTCAAACACAACACAAAACTGAGAAATAAATTAAATGTTGGCAGCAACAACAACAACTTTGTTAAATTCCATTACAATGTGTTTATTTCCTCAACAAACTTTGGTGGCCATTTAATAAATCAAAAATATTGTGTTTGTCGTAAATATACATATTATGTTCAAACGTTCACTATACATTGGCAACAGATATATTTGTTTTTTTCAAAAATAATGTGACCATATTTCCATTTCATGAACAGTAACAAAAACACGGCCAAAGTATGTGTTTTATGTGTAAAACTGCATTTTAACTGAAAATAATTTGTTTGCCACCACTTTATACATTGTTATAGAGAACATTATGTTGTTACCGCAACCAGGCTTTAAAATTTTTCATTTTTCTGCGTGTAGTTTTCAATTTGCAGACGACATTATTTTATTATTTACTAGCTGATCCGGCAAACGTTCTGCACTCAAATTTAATTTTGACTGCAAGTCTGTTTCCGTTGCAAAATCGTGATAACAGACGTTGTCCTGCATGATATTTCATGCGATTAGGTTATCAAACAAAGTATGAAATGAAAAGTAAATAATACAATAATAACATCAATTAAAAAAAAACAAATCGTTTTGATCTAGAATATCTCTTACCCGGTGCGCTCCGCTACACCTAAATCGATTAAAACTAAAAAAAAAAAATCGCGCAAAGATACACATATTAAATTTCTTATGTGCACCCTCCACACAGACCCCAATCACCTCTGAAAATTTCATTGAAATCGGTCAAGCCGTCTAGGAGGAGTATGCGAACAGGAAGTTTTGCCACTTAATTTTATATACATACATACTATGTATATAGATTAGTGGATATCAATTTTTCGATGTGCATGACGCTACTTTAAATACGCTTTAAATCAAGCGCATACATGGGCTGGTTAGAATAAACTGACTTTTAACCCACTAAAATCTAAGGCAATCAATTTCAAATCCCTAAATAGTTTGAGTGAATCTTTGATTGTAGCTTTTGCGGAACTGAACCAGCTTGCACCAGTGCAGAGATACCTCGTCAACAGTGACCTTAAATGACGTTAAAATTTAGATGATTCATTTGGTGTTTGCAAAAGAATTCCATTTACTTCTTGTTGTACTCTCACAAAAGTGGAAATAAAAAATTTTGTATAAAATTGTTTTAGTACATTCCACAGTGAAATTTCACAAACTCTATTTAGTTTTCGTTTTGTCAATTAAGCACAACTGAAAATCATTGAGCAATATACATATTTTAGTTTAAATGATGGGTGTGGTCCTCTGCAAAACTTCTTTATTATAATTATTTTTGTACCGAGAGAAAATGTATGCAATATACAAATTAATGCTGAATTTACATTTCTGCTTATTTTTGGTTTTTTCTAGCAAGACTTTATGTAAACTTTGAATACACGTGTATATGCATACATACATACATACATATGTACTCGTATACATACATACATTAATACTTTAATTTAGTGTGTTTTTTTTCCTTCCTTCTGTTTTTGCCAAAAAAAAGAGCATTTTTACAGACAAATGGTCGTAACACAGAATAAAATAAATGTAGTCAAGTTGTGAGTGGTGATGTTTTAGAAATTCGATTTATTAACAACTCTTTTTTTTCTGTGCTTCTCTGCTCTCTTCTTCGCAAACTTTTTGTTTCGCACAGAGCCAAACTCAAGTCGGGGGAAAAAAAATTTAATTAATGATTTTTTCCAGTAATTATTAAGTGTATTGGTTCTCCCGTATGTATGTATGTATATACTTGAAAACTGTTTTTGTTTGTTTCAAAGTATGTTTGTTTGTATGTACATTCCTACGTCCTTTTGTCTGCTTATATACTTAATTTCCTTTTTTTTTAATATAGGAAAAAATCTGATTTTTTCTACAGCATATTTATATTGCTTGTGTGTGTATGTGTGATTGTGATTTTTATTTATACATTTTTTCTAAAATTAATGATATAATGTTGCAATCAAGCTTACATTTCCTTTTGCTTCAACAATTCTTGAACATATAAACATACATACACACACACACACACCACTTACCCCTACTTGGTATCAATTGCCTTACACCTCCCACCTCCCACCCCGCCTCATTCCCCATCCCTTTGCTTGCTGCTACCTCTTCAGGAACGAAGAATCAGCCTGCTTCAAAGCTCTGCTCAACCATTCCATTACAAAATCAGCATTTATAATATTGGCAGGACAGTTGGGTGTGAGAAGAGAAAAAAAAAAATCCCAGCGACCATTTAAACCACCCAATGTTTCATTCTTCTCATTTTTTTTTATGTTGACTTCCTCTACTGGACTGTTCGTTCATCTTTAACACTTACAAACACACTCACACTTTTACTTTGGCATTTATAACGGGTGTTATTTAAGCAGGTTTGTGTGTGTGCGGGGGGGTCTGTAATAATTGTATTGCACTGGGTGTTTAGTGGATGGGGGGGTTGGGGGGTTTGCTAAAAGGTTGTACTAAATGAGTGTTTGGCTGGCCAAAGTGGGTGGTTATTTTCTGATTTTTTTTTTCTTTTTTGGGTTTTACTAAGACACTGTATTAGTTTGGTGTGTTGTTGTCTTCATCTCCATTGTCGTCGCGTATTTTTATAAGGTATTGTAATTTTTTATTTTTTAACTTTTTCATACTATGCATCCATATGTATGTATATAAATTTTTTTCGCAGCTTGGTCCTAGTGTGTAATTAATTAAAAAAAAAAAAAAATTTTTTTAACAGCAGAAAAAATCGTTACGAAATATTTTGTCCACCAGACAACCAACCACTTCCATAGTTTTCTTTTTTCTTTCCCTTTTTTTTGTGTGAAAAGAAAAAAAAAACAAAGGAAAAGCGGAAATTGTTGTAAAAAAATTTTAACTCATTTACATAATTTTTTTTCGCCTTGGTCTGCTTTTTCTTTTAATTTACATAAAATTTTTCTTGTTTTGTTGTTGTTAATTGTTAGAGTTTTTCCTTTTTTTTGTTGCTGTTTGTGGTGAGAGAAAGAGAGATGGCAGGGGGGAGGAGGAGGCCGATAGCCGGGGTTAGTTCTAAAGTAATCTCCATACAATTTTAGCACCCTTTAGTGTCATTTGAATATAACCAGCTTTTATATACTGATTTAGTAATCTCTTTTTTTTTCTACATTTTTTGTCGTTTTAAGTATTTTATAATCTAAAAAAAAAAAACAGTAATTCTTAAATAATTTTAGTTGTTTAAAGCAAAAAAAGTCATTTATTTTGTATGAAACCACCACCTTTTTTTGTGATATACATATGTATATTTTTTCATTAAATGAATCGAATAGCTTTAAAAAATCTTTTACATTTAGAGAAAAAAAACTATGTATATAAAATTTTAAAATCAATGTGGACTTTAATTTTTTCCATTAAAATAAAACTAATAAAAAAGACGTTACGGTTCACATAAAAAGGAGCAGTCAGTTTTATTGTTTAAAGCTTGAAAACCCCCATTTTGTAACTCTTTATCATGTATCCTGTAGTCGAGCGATATTTTGTATAATAAATATGTTTTTAAACTTGTCCATTCTTATGGTCGCCGAAATAAATTTATAACAAAAATATTTCGGGGTTGTTTTTTTTTTTTTTTTTAAATAAACTCAAAGCTGCCAATACTTTTGATTGTCTTCAGCAGCAGCCCAAGCTTCAGCTGGCATTCGACATGCCACCTCAGAATCTATCAGTCTCCATCGAGACGCTTAATATGCAAAATTGACTGGTTGACATTGCCATATTATTGAGTATAATTTTTATTGGTGGCCGTGCTAGACTCGGCATGGGCTGCTAAGCTAAAAAACCAATACTTTTGATTAATTTACATTTGATTCGTATTAAGAAAAATAACATACATACATTCAGCAAGAACAACTACAAGTGGCTCAATCCTTTTCACTTAGCAGACGCAGGGTAAACCTAGTGTATGAAACGTTCTTTAATTTTTAACTTTTTGTTTGTGTAGCGGCCAAGCAACCACATAGATACCCAGTGAACATTTCAAGTTACCATCTCTGACGGACTCAAAGTTACAGCTAATTTTCAAACCAAAAGGCGCCTCCATGCCTGGAGTACAATTTAAGGGCCTATTTCTCACCTGCGAACGTTGTCGTTCGTTCACACAATTACATTGAAAGCAAAAACAATACACTAGAGCCCCGACTTGCGTCGTTAATGGGGACCGGAGAAACGCGACGCAAATCGGAACGACGCAAATCGAATCACTTTTTTCTATATAAATGAACTGAAATTTAATTTGTTGGGGAAAATATTTAAAACAAAGCAAAAAATTTTGTATTTTTGATAAAAAATACTACCATGAGTACGTTTTTATTTGTTTAATTTACTTCAACAAATCTTTATATATATGTATATTATAAAGAAATAACAAAACCATAAACTAAGAAAAGAAAACATAAAAATGACCCATGTTTTACGTCCTTAAGGCATATTCTGGTGAATCACACACTAAATTGTTACCATAACCATAAAAAGAAAAGGGGATTCCCCCTTTTTTCACGCAATCTGAAAATTTCTTAACGTCACGTACAGGTGACGATTGTTGTTGCCAGAAGTTGTAAAAACTAATGAATTCAAGATGCTAAATACATACTACACTACAAATGCTAAGAATGGTAATCCACAATGATGCAGTAAAAAATGCAACCGTGTTTATCGACGCAAATTGAAATCAAAACGATGCAAATCGAATCGACGCAACTCAAACCGACGCAACTTGAAATCGTTTTAAAAAGCGACGCAAATCGAATCGACGTAAATCGGAACGACGCAAGTCGGGGCTTTAGTGTATTCAATATTTTGTTTTTGCTCTCAATGTAATTGTGCGAACGAACGACAACGTTCGCAGGTGAGAAATAGGCCCTAAATGTTAACCTTTTGTTGTTTTTAGTATTTGATGTTGTGGACTCAGATATTCCAAAAGTGACTTACTTGTAAAGTGGCCATATCGATAGTGTGGGCCCAGTTAGACGTGAGCAGTACAAAAAATGGTGGCAACATGTATGAGTGTATGAGACCAACAGTGTACACAAAAACAAACATAAACAATGAAAAAAATGTTGTTGTAAAGTGTTTGGAAAAATATTGGTTTCGTTTTGCAATCTTTACGAAAAAAATAGAAAACTAGAATTAAAAGCTTTGAAAACTAAGTTTTAAACATACTCCATGTACTGCTATAATGTTGATGTACTCAACGCAAATAAATCTTTAAATGCGCGGGACCGGGACTAGCACAGATAATCGAAATACACGGTTAATAGAGGTTTTATTAAAACGTATAAAATTTCATTTTTTTAAATCGTTTTTATTGAAGAATTCAATTTATATATTTATATAGTGACCTTACAGGTATGTTCTTATCGTAATCGTTAATCGAAGCACTTTTGGCTTTAATTGAAAGAACTATTCTCGCTCTCTTTGGCAATTTGCTATTTGAAGGAGCCATCGTCCCAAAACAGATCAAATTTCACTTACATAATGAATTAAAATAGAAGCACGTAGTACAATTGTGTCCACACATTAAAAAGGGGAATCACCGGATTCAAATTAACATAATAAAAAATCATATGAATGCTGCACGGATAATAGAGGTAAAGCACGGTTAATAGAGGTAAAAAAGGGTCGTCCTAAAGTCAGAAGTCTTAAAATAATAGCACGAAAATGTATGACTGCTGTGAGCAACCTGTCATAAAGTAGGGTGCTATATCAAACATGAATCAGCTGTTAAAGAAAAGGAAAGCGTTATACTCATATAAGGGGGTTTGTATGTATATATAAAATATTTTTTTAGAATATAATTTGCGGCAGGTAAATAATATCACCGGCTGCGTTTTAACCGTTCGCCTCAGATGTAAATTTGTGGCGAATCACTAAACACAGTCGATGAAGTCCTATTAATTTATGACTATTTTTGTTTACAGTACAACAACAATTTTTTTAAACTATCATAAAATGTTAGTATTTTTTGACATTATGAGATCGTTTGAATACCGTAATTATTTGTTTGGTTGCAAAGTTGTTTTGTTTGCATTAGATTTGCACTGAATTTTTCTAATCAAAAATCCAAAGTCTACCAACAAAGATAACTATATAAATATTTTCATGATTTCTATTCCCCACCAGATGGCAATTTTTGTAGTCCGGTATAACTGGTGACCCTTCTGGTAGTTTTCTGTGCTGTGCAAAAATTTTAATGGTTTTTTTTTCTGACGCTTCAAAAGTTGCAGCTAATTTTCAAACTAAAGGGTGCCCCCATGCCTTGAGTAGTATTTATGTTTTAATTTTTCGGTTGTTGCAGATGCCAGGCAACTAGATATACTGTGCAAATTTCAAGTCTATCTCTCAGGGCTTAAAACTTGCAATCAATTTTCTAACTAAAGAGTGTACCACACATGTATTGGCGCTATTTAAATTTTAGATTTTTGTTGTTTTTGTTCTTGTTTTTATTTTGATTTGAACATCACTGCTTGTGAAAGCCCAAGCAGAAATTGTGACTTAACAAAATTATGTACCGCAATAACGTTGATTTGACAAAATTGTGATTTTTCCAAAAATGTTGGCTCACAGCGGTGTACAGTAAATACAAGATTATGACTTCAGTTTTCGGTACCATAACACTACGAAAGTAGTAGTTTGTCAGTAACGCGTTTATAAACATTATAAGGCTCGGCAGTAGTACACCAAATAGAAAAATTTGAATTTAGTTTCAAAATAATGTGTCAGTAACATAATTCTTAGACAACCCCTTCATGATTTTTTTTTTTTTTTTTTTTTTTTTTTTTTTTTTTTTTTTTGGAACGAAGTTCCTTAACGCGACTTGCTGGTAGTGCAAAATAGTCACGACAGCGTGTGAGCTGCTTATATGTATTGGTGTATCTGTCACCAATAAATATTAATTATTTGTGAAAACGGACACTATCAGCTCCTAGATGTCGCTAAAGTAAAGTATGTCACAACAAAAAACAGCAGTATTAAAAAATTGGCCAACAGTTGCTTTTTTTCGTTTTGTAGCAGATTGACAAAAATACTGCATGTGTCAAAAGTAAAAAATATAACGTTCCAAAAATTTAAAGAATCATAAAATTTCAAAATTTCAAAAACAACACAAAAAAAACATACAGATTTCACCTTGTATTACATTCAAAGATGAAAAAAAAAAACGTAAGGAACATCGTTCCTAACGGGGGTCCCCCGACCGCATTTTTTTTTTATTATATTATTTGTATGTTTATTCATTGATTTCTTAATTTTGTCATATAGTTAACGAGTTGATTTCGAACTAAATTAAAAAGAAAGAAACAAATTTCCTTGTTTCGTTTATCTTTTCAAAATCTGTTGGACAAATGACACGTATGATGACAAGGGCATGTCTGTGTGCAAGTTCAGTCCCTGGAGAACCTTAAGCACCCCTTAATATGTACCAATTTCGTTTTCACTAGTTTCGCATTAAATTATTTACAATAAAATAACTTATAAATGTAGAATAACTTGTCCATTTATGCTGCCATCGCATTTGTGTCATCCATCATTTTGATTATAAATCTAAGGTTACAATTGAGAGAATTCAATTTCTTTAACCGATTGCAGCTTGTCGTGAATATTTTGTATTTGATTTGATTGTTTGCTGTTTCAGTTTTTATTTCATATTCATAGATAGGGAGAAATATTGATATTTTTTTTTGTCTTGCAGACAATGAAATGTAGAAAAAATTTGTTTTACTTCATTGATTTCAAGTCAAGTAATTCTATATGTTCGGGTTGATTATGGCCTTGTATGACAGCTACTGTACTTGAAAAATGATTTCGATATGTTTTGTCGCTCTTTTCTGGATGGCCATCGTATCCCAGTTTAGTTGTATGGCGGAAAGGCGCAAAGAACTGCTGTCGATACAATCAGTTTGTACAACTGTATCACCATCCTGATAACCTGTCCGCACTTTGGTTGCCATCCATAGTTGAACCAGTTCAATGGTTCAGATATTTGCAGAGCTTAGGAACAGATTATAGATATTTGAATATCTTTTGTTTACCATATATTTAATTGATTTTTTTTCAGTTGAGATTTGCTGACGTTTAGCATAAGCGATGGAACAGAACTGGGGCGTAAAGATTCCTTTTACGCAAGTTGATAGAAAAGCTCTGTAATCGTGGCATGACTTCTATATTTTAATGACGAAACAGAATTGTAGCATAACGACGTTTTTCGTACACATTGATCTAGAATATACGCTCTCAAATCTGATCGCAAGGTAGACCGCCAGTTGCACGATACTCGGTCGGTCACTCGACATTGCCCGCTTGCTCAAGAACACTGAAAACAATAACATTTTAAAATTTGTTATTGTTTTGCATGTTTCTAAGCGAGTGGCAGCGTGAAAATGGCGGAGAATCTAGAGCTAGAGCAAAGAAAAAAAAAACGAAATAAGAGAACATGTGAAGTTACTTTCGAAGATTTGTTTAATTAGGAGCTTGTAACTTTTTTTTTGTCTCAGCCAAGGCGACCCCATTACAGATGCTCGCATTCAAATTCGCTTCAACATTTTTCCACGATTTTTTAGCTTCTGAGTTGTCAAAGCTGATAGCATAAGACAACAACAGGTATGACAACTCGAGAGAAAATATTGAATGCGAATTGAATTGCGACCACCTGTAGTTGATCCACCTTGGTCACAGCAGAATAGCACATTATAGAGTGGCAGTAATTTGCCTCCATAAGTTTTTGTTTTATGCCTTATTTCGTATCTGCTTTATTTCGACATGTCCATGGGAAACACCTCAAATCGCCATCAATAATTCTCACAGTTTTGCTATACAACTTGTACTTTTATTTCTTTATTTAATAAGATCCCTTGCAATCTCAAAGTATGCACTACTCGTCCCTGAAGACCACTTCACTGCCTTTTTGCTCCTTTATGTGCCAAAACTGAATAAATTTGTTTATTTTATATAAAATTTCTTTCTTTTATATCTTACAAACGAATTTCTTCTTTATTTACTTAGTTATATTTTTAGCATTGTTTCTTTTTCTTAATATTTTTGCAAAATTTTTTTCCTTATTTAATAATTATTGAAAGCAATATTTGCAACAAAGTTTAATTAAAAAGTTTTCCTAGTTTTCTTTGAAGCAAATAATTGTTATTTTCTTAATTAAAAGAAATTATTGCTAGAAAATTTTATAATCACATAATTTTAATATTTGTTGTGACTTCAAATAAATTATTGATTTGCTGTTAAAGAAAACTTATTAATTTAAAGGCCTTTTCTGTTTGCGTCACAAATAAAATTGTTTTAATAAAACTTCTTAAATAAAAACTGAGTTTTATTATTTTCTACTCAAAATTAGATTTCATAAAAATTTTAGTAAATACAATTAGTTGTTAATTAATTTCTATTATTCGAACTTTTTCGCTTTAGAAACATGAGCCCCTGAGTTCAAAGACGGGTGGGTGCTGACGAGAAAGTGTGGCGGCTTCGAAACAACTAGTTGTCCACCCTGCTAAATGTCTTTGATGTTTTCTTTGTCTAATTTAATTAATATCAATCACAAAGATAATATAGAAAGTACTTGAGCCTGATAAACTTAATACAGAAATAATTATACAATTAGTTGTTATAAGTCAGTACACAATTTAAAATTTTAGTACTTGTTGTGCAATAAAATCGAGTAGGCAACTTCAAACTCCTTCAAAAATAGCATGTTTAAAAAAAATCTGATTTTTCTTTAATAGGGAACCACAACGCCTCTAAAGAGAACTGCTGGATATAAAAGGCAAAAAAATATATTTTCACCTTTTACTATTTATTACTTTGCTACTATGCTGCTCAGCAAATTGATCAGCTCTATAAACATATGTATGTACATACCTTTTGGAATTGGTTGCGCGTTTTCATTGAAACCCTCACAATGGCCCACATAATAAAGTAGTAAATTAATAGTCCAGGCAAAGAGAACAATTTAACAAGCATAACTTATCAAAGTATACCAAAAGTTTCGCATCATTTATTTTTCTCAATTAGAGTTCCGAAAAAAAAAAAATTAAAATAATAATGGGAAAATCCTTTGCGTCCTTTTCACAACTCTCCTCAACCCCGCAAGCCTTTTTGCTATGTAAATTTTTTCTAATGAGTTGAAATTTATGTATGTACATAAAGTATATTTTTTCGAGATTTTTTTTTCCGTCAATTGTTTATTTACTTCTTGCCAAAACGAAGAAGAAAAAAAAATCGTTAAGATAATACCAACTTTTTCTGAGAATTCTCATTAATTTCTTATATACTACTCAAAGAAAAGGGCGCAAAGAAAAAATGCAATCCTTTCCAAGTATATCTGTTGGTAAATATGTATGTATACTTAAAAACTGGTAAAATAAATTAAAAAAAAAAAAAAAATGAACTCATCATCTGACAGCTTAAAAAAAAAGCGACAGCAAAAGAAGCCGTCTTAAAAGTGCTGTTTTTTTTTCTTTCTCTCCTCTTTTTATATTTCGAAATAAAGATTTCTTATACTTTTTATTATGACAACAAGGACAACGGTGAGTTTGTGTAAGAGATAAGGCGTTCAGGCTGATATTGGCCACCGACCACATCAGCGCCCATTAGTTGCTCCCTCCCCCCAACCAACAACCCCATTTTTATAAATTTTATATAAAAAAAGAAGTAGAGAAAATCTGTCTTTTCTTCTGCTTCGTCTTTCCAACTTTAAACAACAACTGGTTGTACTGAATGTTCACTTTTCGAATACTTAATAACAGTTATTTTTTTTTTTTTCATTTTATTGTAATACAATTGCACAATCATAAGTACCTGTGTGCGTTTATTCCCCTTTAAAAATAGAACAACAAGTCATATCTTAACAAAATAAAATTTCTCAATTTCATTAATTTGATATTTAAATTATGTGGCTGCTGTTGTAAAAGAAAGTTTTAAAAATTAAAATTAAAAAAAAATTAATTCTAAAATCGTTTTAATTCATTTTTCTCAAAATCGTATCGTTTTTAAAACTAAACTAAAGTCTTAACTTCACCCCCTTTCGTTTAGGTTTTCTTTCAGAAAGGTTAAGTAAATTAATTATTTATTTTCTTTCCTCTCTCCTCTCTCTCTCTCTCTCTCTCTCTCTCTGTGAATGCCACACCTCCTTCAATATGAAAAAGGAAAGAAAATGAAAAGTATGCATTATCATTAAGCCATATTACATCAACCACAGATTTTAATTATTTGTGTAAATATCGAAATGTCTAAAGTAAAACAAAGCAAACATATTCTGCCCGAATTTGAAGAATTGAAAAAGAAGGTTAAATAATATTGTTACGTTTGAAAAATATGAAAATCGCGATATTTGTCAATTTAGTTATCTCAGTAAATCGTTGAGAAAATCAAAAGTTGTGCACCGATTTCAATGAAATAAAGCTCATTTGATTCAAAATATATTAAGCTAAGCTAAATGCTTTAAGACCAATATTGTGACTTTAGTTGCATTATTTTTTTTCTATGAATTTTTAAATAAGAATTTTTTTTTTATATAAAATTGTTATTTTTTTCAAAACTACAACGATATCTCTGAAACTACTCGTTCAAATTAAAAACAATGTAGGCACGGCTTAAAGAAAATTTTGTTGACGAATTTCAATTTTTTTTTTAACTGAATATGGTGAACCGTTTTCAAGTTATTTAAATATTTGTACTGGAAGCGCCATAATTGTAGACATAACGATATGTCTCAGAAAGTCGAGCTGATACAACAAAACCAAGTGCAGATTTGGATTCAGCGTCCCAAATTACCTTTAAAACAATATTCAGTTCATAAACAACAAATACCTTGTTCCCCTGTGTTATTTATTCATCTCTGCTAGAACACTTTCACTGTTACAAAACTGATATATGTATGTATATGTGAATGAGAACTGCTTAATTTCAATTGGCCCTTAAAGCAAATAAATAACTAAGTTCATATTTGTAAATTATTGACTTTTTTTGTATCTTAAAATAATTATAGTTTGTTCAAACATTACGACTAATTTCGTTTTATCAACTCTTTTATCTATTTTTAGGGTCTTTTACGCACCGCTGAACAGTTAAAAATCAAAGGTCTTTGTGAGACTGCCGAAAATGCCGATGATCTAAATGATACGGCCACAGCAACAATAACAGTATCAGAGAATATACAGCAAGCTGTCGTTGGTAATATTGTGAATGCAACAGTTGTGCCGGGTCAGCAATCTCCTCCCATACCCCACCAGCAGCATCAGACACAGCAGCATCAACACCAGCAGCAGCAGCAGCAGCAGCAACAACAACAATTAACCACTACCGCCGTCTTAAGTCCCGGAAGTGCTCAACAGTTAGCAGTTGCCGGACAATTGGTAACTACCACACCTGCCACAACACCCCAGCTGCAACAGCAGCAACAACAACGAAAATCCAGAGTACGCAAACGTTCAAAATCCCCCGATCTACAGTTGCAACAGCAACAGCACCATCAGCAACAAAACCAACAGCACCCACAGGCAATATTAATACAAAATCAAAATCAGGCTGCCATTGTCAGTCTCCAACAGACATCGGCTGGTAATTATATACCCGTATCCGGTGTACAGACGGTAACCACCAGTGTAGCTGGTGGCCCACAGCAGCAACAAACCACCATTGTGACTGCTGACGATTCTGATTCGGATAAACCTTCGCTGCAAAAGATTTGTAAAACTGAAGCTTCGTCAGCTTCACCGGCGTCCACTTCATCGGCATCGGCATCAAATAATGCTGGTGGCGTAACTGCGGTCACAGCATCAGGCACAGCAATCGTAACACAAATTGTAGTAGCAAGAGACGGAAAAGATAAAAATATGACAAGTTTAGGCATGGGAATGGTAAGTGATTCCACTTGGCTGGCGTCTTCTTTTGGTTGAGAACGTTTTTTGTTTTTTTTTTTTTTTTGTTTTTTAAGATCCATAAAAAGTGTGTGTGTGTGTATTTTTAAATTTTATTTTTTTGTTGTAGAATGGTGGCATTCTAGGAGTCCCTATGGGCTTTTTAGATTTTGCCCCTGAACCACCGGCACCATCAGCAACACCTGTCACGGTTACAGAACACGTAGATTTATCCTGTAACCCCAGCACGGATACACGAGATTTATCAAGTGAGTTTTTGGTACATTATTTATTTGCTCTCTAACATGCATGTATGTATGTACATATGTATCTGCTTGAAGTTTATAGAAAAAAATTAAGTTAAATCGGGTGGCGATTAGAAAAAAAAAATATTAAAGAAAAAACAAAAAGAGAAAATAGGAGATGAACCATTAATTAGTTGTTTTTTTTCTACTGGCAAATGTCCGGTATTTCATATTCGTGCAAATTTTAACAAATATGGAAATTTATACAATCCAGTGACTTACGCCCTGCTATTGGCAGATATGATAAGATTTTCTTCAGCCCCTGGCTGTGGAGCTCTAATCTGATGCTGCATCAAACCGCGAATGAAGTTTAAGGCGCCACACAACTGCCCCTGCATGTCTGGAAAGACATACAGAAAGCAATATTATTTATTTCTAATTTAGATGGTTAATCTTAAATTAGCACTTGTTATGGATGAGTACGGTCTATCTAAAAGCCGCATTTCTTACCTGCATTAAACAATAAGTTAGCTAGAGAATATTGGAGGACCAACCGCTGCCCTGTTGCTCGAAACTTACGTATATGTATTGTATGTAAAATACGCATTCACAAGAATTTATTGTGATGCCTTTTGTAGTAGTTCTAACCAAAAAACAAAGTACTAAATTCTTATTAGTGCGTATTTTACTTGTAATAGAATAGTTGTAGATTTTGAGAAACATGGAGCTCAGTTACTCCCAATATTTCCGACAATTTATGTTTGATACAAATAAGCTACACCGGATGCACAATCGAACCTTAAATAACTAAGCCCAAACAAATTCCATTATCGATCTGCGGAGTTTGCTCCAAAGAGTAATCCCTGGACCACTGATCCCCGTAGTACCGACTTATTATGTCATTAGGTTGAGGGTTGTGTCGACCCAGCTCTCTCCTTGAGTTTCAGTCCCCATCTACTAGGTACTCTGCGACCTCTATCTATCCGGAAATTAACTGCACCATGCCGGGTGTACAAGGCAAAGTGTGACTCCAACATTTCCGGAGAGAACTACTATTGGCAGATGTGGGGAGTGATTTACGTCAGTACCTGGCTTGAAGCCCTAACCTGATGGTGGATCAAACCACATGGTGTAACTCTGACGTTACACCACCGCCCGCGAACAGCCGGTCATACTGCTCGTGCGGCAATTTATTTGCTACTGTTCTTGGCTCATAACAAAACCCCTTGCTAAGGAGTTGGAGCCATCTAATCTCTGCTGCAGTGCAATTCCCAGGACGGGCTATAGTAGTCACGACTACGGTTGGTAGCCCGAAATTACTAGGAACATCAGGCCTTTAACCAGCCCTGAGATCCCGCCGTTCCGGTTCTTCACAAAGCAGCGTCTACTGCATAGCAACAGGACTTCGTTCCTATTTATACCCCCAACCATAGGCCAGAAGGGCGTATGGTTAGTTTGGTTGCCAAAGTTCCCCCTCATGCGAACTTATGATACCAGCCACAGCCAAGGAAGGCTTCTCAACCTATGATTGGGCGAGAAGACTGTAGAGTCATCCTGAAGCAACGATGCTCGTACTGCCGAATGTCTCTTCGGTGGAGGGTTTCAGTAGTTCCCTCAGAACAAGCCGCAACCCCTCACGATCTGTACCCCATCTGCCCATCTGGTGACACAGCACCAAGCGGGAAGAATTAGCGAGACGCATAATGTGGTCCCGGGGAAACTGCTAGTGGCAGTAGTGAGTAGACGAATTTTTTCAAAGTCTTCTCGGAAGAACGATTGAAAATTGAGGTTCAATGTCGTTGATGTGCCGAATTATCTAATTCTTTAGCTCTTAAATTGTTCTTGGATTATTGAAGTATATTTTTTCTTTTAAATATCCCCAAAGAAAGAAGTCCAACCGTACTAAATCATATGCACTTGGCGGCCAATTAACATCACCATTGCGTGAGATAACTCGGTCATTGAAGTTCTCGCGCAAAGGAGACATTGTTTCGTTCGTCGTATCTTCAATTTCTAACCACAAGAAGTTTATTATCATCTCGCAATAACAAACTCCATTGATGGTGGTAACTGCTTTATTTTAGATAAAATACGCTGATACTCCATAAACCGAACCGAACAGTCACTCTTTGTGGATACATCGGCATTTCAGCATTTGATCGATTATGCTTACCAAAAAAATTCACGAAGTGCGTCAGATGCATTTTGATTTGAAGGCTCTTTTTATTGCTCTGCTCAATTGTGCATCTCTCCTTAGTTGAAGAATTTATCAAACGCGGAGACAAAGAAATGTCAAATTAAGTGGAACAAAAACCTTGACTTTAGGGTATGACTCACAATTAACGTAGTGGATTATGGCTGAACCAGACCACACTTTAAATGTCGTGAAAGTGAATTTGTTAGACTTTCACAGTCAAACCAGTAAACCGGTATTTAAAATTATTTCGTCATTGGAAAGTCACAGTACCAGAGACTGACCAAGTATTAATTTGTACGGTATGGATTTCGCTTACAAATCATATTCTTGGACAGGTTCTTGGGTTATTTTTTTTATACGGGTATGGATTGTTTTTTTAAATAACTTTTTCAACCCACTTTGTCCTGTTTTTTTAAGAGATTTTTTCGCCAGTTTAAATCGGTTTTTGTACATGGCGCCCGATAGTGGGATCTTTGCTTCAGTTTGCCGCAATGAAGCTTTATTTTCAATTCTTTGATTTACAATAAGACATTGAATTTAATCGATTTTTCGGTTCAAAAAGTCTTAAGCCACAATACTTCAAACCAGATGCATTGAAAATTTTATTAAATTTATAGAAAAAAAAGACAAATTCTACATCATGTCAATTTTTTGCCCAACAGATCCCTCAGAACCGCTCGATATCGACAATCATTTGGCTCAGCACATGATACAACGACTCGATCAATCTCCAATGCATACAATACATCATCAGACCGGCGACGAATCAAATTCGAATCTGGTACAACATATAAAAAGTGAAGTAATTGATGCGAAACAACAGCAAGTGCAACAGCAGCATCAAGCTGCCGCAGTCGCTCATCATCAAGCGCAACAGCAACAGCTGCATGCACAACAATTGGCAGCAGCGCAAGGCCAAACACATCAACAACAACAGGCAGCCCATCAACAACAACAGCAGCAAGCACATCAACAGCATCACCAGCAACAAGCCCACCAGCAGCATCATCAGGAAATAACAGGAGCCACCGTCATGGAGATTGATCCGAGCCAAATAAAACATGAACCCGGCATGATAATAACGCCGGAAATTGTAAATATGATGACGACAGGGCATATGGGTAAGTTGCGTTCCGTAATATTACTTCTTTAGTTTTGTTAGTACAAAAGTAACGAAACTGTGTAGTGTTTTTGTATAACGTACATACATAAAACTGTAGACATTTGGATCAGTGTTGTGTATTTTAATGGATTTTACATTGTTTGATGTTGCCCCACCTTTTGGGTGGGCAATTTATTGCAATAAAATGTCTATTTATCCCAAAATAACTGAAAACAAGTTGTGGTCCCCCTTGAGTGTGAACGTACCTTAAGTTTGCCAGTTGTCTTCCAAGAAATCAGGAAAACCCACCGCCGAAGACGGATCACTTTTCACCACGACAATGCGAGGTCTCACACATCGGCGCAAACAACCGCATTTCTTCGATTGTTTGATGAGTCATCCGCCGAATGACTTCTTTTTTGTTCCTATACGATGACACCTGAAGAAGCGGTTGCTTCATTCAGAATGCAGGTTTTGGAGATACATCAATCAGAGTGGCGTAATTGCTTCGAAAATTGAATTAATTATTAGGAATTGGTGCAAACTCATGCTAAAGAGTATAGATCATCATGGCAAATATTATTCGATGAATACTATTTGCTTTTGTTCTCGAATCTTGAAATATAAAAAGCAACCCTCGTATGTGAAGATATTTCCGAAACTACTTCGCAATTTAAAAATAGATTATAGAAAATAGAATAGATAGATAATAGTGAAAAATGTGTTCATCAGTCCAGTGAACATCACTGAAATTTTATTCCAAGAATATTAAGAGCTTCCGATTTCTCAATATTTATACCATCCCTGCGTACATATGGAGTACTCATATCATTGGGTATTGTGTGCATTGAAATTGACCCTGTTTTTACACCCCAATTTGGAGATTATGCGTAAATCATTACTGAGAGTAAGGATCAAGTTCTGCCTTTTACCATCAATCTCCGATTGGCTGGAATGGCAAATGCTGCTGTCATCTGCAAAGTAGTGTATAGGATTGGAAGTAATTGACAGCAGATCATTAAGAAATATAAGAAATAGAGTGGGAGAAGGAACAGAATCTTGCGGTACCCCTGAATTAATCTTGAACTCGTTTGCGGTCTCCGAAAAAACTCGATATAAATCGAGAGAAGCCACATTTTATTCTTGCATTAAAGACAACATTGGATTACCTGGATTTGTGTAGGAATTTAGAAAAAAGTGTGTCAGTTAAAATGAGTGAATTCAATCAAAGTATATTCCATGACGTTCAACCGGATTCTTCAAAAGCGAATGACATTTTGTTTTCAATCACTTCAATAATTTATATATTTTTTGTTGTTTTGTTGTGGTAAGAATTATGTCAGCACCTGTCATGATGGACTCATATGACGCTGAATCAAACCACGTGGTAAAGGCAAGACGTCACTCCACCGCCCCTCCCTAATAGCGGCTCGGGTGGCAATTTATTTGCTAGAATATCTTGATACGTCACACAGTCTTTCCTGTAGATGCTGATCTATTGTAAACTCTTCTGTAGGGCAGTTCCTTATACTCTAAGGGATACATTGTAGCACTAAGGTAGTCCGAATTCTCTCAGCAGAGTATCTGGCCTTTAACCTAATCCGATGGCTCCCGACAAGTATAGTTTATTTAAATAAAGAGCAGTATAATGCAGGGCAACTGAACTCCGATTAAAAATATCTGCCAATTATATTTTGGTTGCAACCAATGTTTCAGCAGAGGAAGGCTCTGCAACTTCTGACCAGGTAGAATAGCTTCAAAGAGTCATCCTGGGGCATTCAACCCCATAGTGCCGATTAACCTTCAGTAGAGGGTGCATATAACCGTCAGATCTTCCTGACGATTAAGATTTTCATCATCAAGATGATTAAAGCATAATAAGGTTCGAACAATTAAATAGAAACGGAGAATACAATTCATCACATTAGTTATTCAATTTGTACCTTTTACTATTTTTAATAAATTAATTGTTATGCATTAATTCGCACTATATGATATATGTATAATTGTTAATGTTTATGCTCTGACCCTGTCCATTAATAATATGCATTACAATAATTTACCAAACTGTGGAGAGACAAGAGATTTATTTATATTTTTTTCCCTTTCACAAAAACTGTTCTTCCAGACATGTACAACTCCGATACGAGCGATGATTCAATGATGATTGCCAACGGTTCACCACACGATCAAAATGAACCTCATTACACAAATTTAGATCAACAGCATGGCGATATGAAAGGTCAGTTTAATGGTCCCAAAACTTGGACACAAGATGATATGAATTCAGCTTTAGATGCACTGAAGAATCAAAACATGAGCCTGACGAAAGCATCCGTTACCTATGGCATCCCCTCAACCACACTCTGGCAAAGGGCCCACCGCATGGGCATCGAGACACCGAAGAAGGAAGGAGGCACGAAATCATGGAACGAAGACTCGCTAAACAATGCGCTGGAAGCTTTGCGTTCGGGACAAATATCAGCCAACAAGGCATCAAAGGCTTTTGGTATCCCCTCGTCGACGTTGTATAAAATAGCGCGACGTGAAGGTATACGATTGGCAGCGCCGTTCAATGCCGCACCCACCACCTGGACACCCGAAGATTTGGAAAGAGCTTTAGAAGCGATCCGGGCGGGTCATACATCGGTACAGAAGGCAAGTGCTGAATTTGGTATACCCACAGGTAAGTTAGAAACAAAAACAAACTGGCATTGTAGGTGTCAGTCTGCCTGCACTCATTTCGGAGTTCTGTAATTTGTTGTTTTACATAAAAAAAAGAAAAATAAATAAAAGAGTGTACAAACGAATAGTTTTAATTTATATCAATTTCGTTTCTAACCCACTCACTCACTAATGCATCATTGATAAGGCACGTTATATGGCCGTTGTAAACGTGAGGGCATCGAATTGTCGCGTTCGAATCCAACACCCTGGTCTGAGGATGCAATGAATGAAGCCTTGAATTCAGTGCGGTGAGAAAAACTACAAATTTCCTCCACAAAAGGCAAAATTCAAACAATTTTCTTTTATGTTTCCGCAATAGCATCGGCCAAATGTCTATTAATCAGGCTGCTATCCACTATAATTTACCCTACAGTTCTTTATATGGTCGCTTTAAGCGCGGCAAATACGATGTGGCCAATACCAGCGGTACTTCCATAAATAATACATCGGGAAATACCTCCGGAAGTATTGAAATTATTGAACATAGTCAAGAGAATTCGGTAAGCATTTGGTATATTATTCTGTTTTTTGTTGTTTTTTTGTCACTTAATTTTATGTTCGTTTAGTTTCTTATGTTTGTTTTCAATGTTTTCGCTTCCTTCAATATCGCATCATTTGTGTTGGTTTGTAACTTGTCGGTGGCATCACCGCCACTTAATTTTCGTGAGCTTTTCATCAGAATATACGATTTTAACAGATTTTTCCATTCGTATAATTCACCAATTAATAATATCTCCTTTATATTCTCTTCGTTTAATTATTCAAAATTTATAGTGAGTGCAACGAAATTGATTTGGTTGATTTGATACCAAAAAAGATACAATAGCGGTTCTCACTCTTGATACTAATTTTACAACTCTGCTATATTCACTACGATTTTTACCACAAAGCTCGAGTGACTTTCTTACCTTAAAGTCTGCATGTTCTTGCAAATATTCTAAAACTTGCTGAATCTCTTTATCTGTCCACCTTTTGTTGTGAATTTTGTCACGTTTTCTCGTCACCAGTATATTTTTTATTTTCTCAACACAAAATTAAGTTTTGCCGGCAAAACGATTCACATCACAGAATATCTGTGATTCCCAGTAATTTTTTATTACAATGTTTACTAAAGCTTTTTGTTTGATTTTTTAATTACAGCTTAGAAAATAAAAGTTTAGTACATTTTGTTGCTGCAGTGATTTAAACAGTAGTACTTTAATTAAATCTGCTACTTTAACCAAATGTGGAACCGATTTTACTATCAAGAGTGAGAACCGCTAATGTTTAATTGGATATAAAAAGTTTGGAGTTAGGAACAAATTTAACAACGAAATTTTGGGTTTAAAATATGCACCGCAAAATGCAAAATAAAAAGTTTAACAACATTACACCGAAGGTGTATTCGGCAATTTATTTGCTTTTCAAAAAAAAAAAAAAAAAATATGGGACTCCACAAAATGTATGCTGGGACAAACAAAAAATAACGAACATATGTATTCCCATAAAAACTTTGTTGATCATTTAAATTTTTGGTTCGCTTAATTGCCTAAAATTTTTTTTTTTTGAATTTTCAGGCCCTATAAAGTAAAGTTTTAGGTTAGGTAGACACGCTGCTGGGAAGTGAAATAGAAAGATATTCACCCCTCGTGCGTTCATCACACAATAATCACTTTGTGATATGCTGAAAAACGATAGCGATAGAAAAAGAGAGGAGGGAAGATGGGAAAAGTTTTTAAGAAGGGGAAGTTCAGATGGCAAAAAGATTGAAACGTAGGAGATCATAATGGAGAATTCAACCATCTAAATGTGTCGTTGAAATTTCCGAAAGGCAACTGAATACCATTTTATACAAAAATATTCAACTGAAGTTCTATAATATAGGAAAATTTTCAAGGATGTGTAGCTCAGCCTCCTCTACATCCTCATCCAGACAACTTCTGCAGAAATTGTTAAAAGACAAACCCAGTCGTATAGCGTGCTTACGAGTGCCAAAGCAACAGTGTCCAGTGATGATTGATACAGGAATGCCAGTGTTAGATATGGCAATTTCTAAGAGCTCTTTCCTTCTTCCTGAGTCCAAACGAGGCCATAAGTTCCTTGAAGTCGTTTGTGAACTTTTTATCAGAGCAAACGTGTTTTTTTTTTTTGTGATGTGTAGTCGTAATAGGTGAACGCATGTTAATTTTTATTGTCTTATTTAAAAACATATTCCTTGTTTATAGAATATTTATCTGGCAAATCATGTATAGATATTTGTCAAATGAGATCTTAATAAACATGATATATTTTTAAAAATAAGTTCGTCAAATTATACATTCCTAATAGGTCTTATCGTGGTTATTGTGACGTCTTTTTGTTTTACATAAGTATATCGTGAACGTCTTGCCGTACCGAAGAGGTTTCGTTAAATGTTGTTAACTGGATAGTGTCGAAGGTACATACATACATATATACACTGGAGGACAATAAACAGACAAATCAGCAACTGTTAATGCTGACTTACTCAGCTGTGCAAAAATAAATGTTTAATCAAACGTCCACAAACGCTCCCCATTTTCGTTTTTTCACCCACCAATCCCTCTTTCCTAATTTCTCAGTTCCAGTACAATGCAATGCATATATGTATATATTGGTCATGACCTGAGTACTGGTCCCAGTCTACAAAAAAAAAAAAAAAAATTAAGCAAATGGGTTCTGAAAACCTTCTTTGCTCTGCCTGCTCTATTGTAGATATTCCTGTACGTTTCCAATATATTGAAAGGGGCTGCCTACCAACAGAAAGAATCAATAATAATCATGCTGTAGAAATATTTCCGTCCGCGTTGTTGTTGCTGTGATTGGCTCCATTTAAGGGTCAAGTTTGATTGTCTAGCCATATTATTCGAGGATGTTCGTGGACAATAGTGGACGTGCTTTAGACTTTAGTGAAGGATTTTATAGCGGCTCGACTGTGTGTTGTAATCAGAATATTGCTACTGTATATTATTACTCTGTAGTAGTTATCTCTACTTGTAGAACACTGCATTCATCTTGTAGTTTAAAAGGTATCCTGATGTCAAAATCCTCAATGCATGTGCCTCCTGTCACCCTAAATCCATCTCTCCCGCATATCCCGTGAAGCATGAATCACCTGGCTGCTCTCTGTATAGCGGATATCTCTACTTGCAGAACGCTGCATCCATATTGCAGTTTAAAAAAGTATCCTGATGTCAAAATTCTCGGTGTATATGCCTCCTCCTCCTCCTGCCAACGTTTCTCCCTTCCTAGATCCATCTATGTGTATGCGGTTACATTTAGAGTCCGGGGAAGATTCACTCTCGATTTGAAAATTGAAACTATTTGTGAGAAAAGGCTGTAATCTATCAGTTCCATCACTGCTTCTATGGTCTCCAATAAACTCGGTTGGGCCCATGGTGTTGAGGTCTGTTGTGGTTACCTCTGTAGCCTCTAATTGATACAGGAATTGCTCATATCATTAATTTAATATATTTTTGATTATGTCCTCAAGTGCTCCCTGCAGTTCGCGAGGATCAATTATTATTTATATTTTGGTCGAGGCACGAATGTCGCAGTAGCGACCGGCTTGAAATGGCAAAGACTGCCGCAGTGATACCAGGCTAGAGAAAAATAAAATACTCATCACTTCTTGGTTCTATAAATTATCTTTCTCTGACTTGGTATCTCTGTGGCCTGTATGGTATATCTCATGGGGTTGAGATCCATGTACCTAATCGCTAGTCCAGCGATTGCCTCCATACCGCTACTTCGTTAAAAAGAACTGGTTTAATAATCATTTCATGTAGCCATATCACTCACCGTGGTTTGATACCCCATGTCGAGCCTATGACTTTAGCTTGATTCTAGAGAATAAGTGTAGTGCCTTCTAGTCTTGAAATTAGAAAAAGGGGGATCTTGTATTTCTTATTAAAAAAAAGGACAAGTTCTTTTTCTTGTTGTATTTGTCTTCAGGCCGCACTAGCTAATCCAGTTGCTTACCATCCTAAGAACGAGCTTCAGCTGTTGAGACGTAGTCGCCAAGTGAACTCCAAAAAACTGCAACCGCTACATCATCCGCATAGGTTACAGTCTTGATACCTCTAGAGTCCAGGTTTTAAAGGATTTTGCTCATCACAATATTCCTTAATATGGAGAGATGATACAACTCCCTAATAATAAGGATTTTTTTACAAAGAATATTTCTTTTTCTTGACAAATCAAGGTTTTCCCATTGAAAACTCCGGCCCCCTCTAAGTAAAGTATTTTTGTAAGATAGCTTGGAAAACAACTTTTTACCTAATGTATGGGTCGGCATTTTAAGCTTTTCTTCTAAATTTCCTTGACTTGCAAAGATACGTTCACTTATGAACAAATATTTAGACATCAAAAGAAACGTGACCACTACTTTCTTGCTTTTCTTTATTTTGGATAAATACTTGTAAATAGATAACTAAATCAACAAACAGCAACGAAAAAAAAAGGAAAAAGTATAAAAATATTAAGTTTTACCTTTAAAAAAAAAATTTTAAGGTTATGTTTGCTCAACGAGCAAATACAACGTTGAGAGCAAATTTGTGTTTGCTCCTGCAAAGTTTTATCAAAGCAAAGGTCAGAAATCCAATCGTTCGCTGTAGATTTTGTATTTGCTCATTGAGCAAACATAACCTTAAAATATGTGCTTGCAAAATTTATTGTTTTAAGTTGTTTTTTCTGTTCTTGTTTTCGTTGGCGTTTGTTGAAGTAATCATATGTAAGTATGCGCCTTTCTAGTTAGTCATATTTGTATGTGTTCTTGAGGTCAACAAGAGAGTGTGGTCCTGCGAACGACAACCTGCGAAAGTTGTGTTTCGTTACATGGAAAACAAAAACAAGATTTTGAAGGTGGGACGTAAACCTTCCTTAATAGAAGCTCAGTACGTTTTCTTGCTAAATACAATCATTTTTAACTAGATCATGCATGTTTTAGATTGGAAGCGAAAATGTTAAAGCAACTTTTCCAAATAATTTATTACTTTCTTGTTTTTATTAGTAAAGGCATTCATTTCAGCTTCTTCTTCGTGGGAAAAGAGGACATTTTTTCTCTTGTGTTTATGTATAGATGTTATTTTGATGAACTGACACACTACGAAGTTTACTGCATTTGTAGACAGTGTACTAGTTCAAATATTTGCTATTGTTGACATTATTAAAAAATAATAAATATTAGGTGGCAAAATTATGATTTAGCTGGAGAATAATCAGCTATTTCGAAACCGCTACGTTCCTCATCAGCAGCCTTTTTGGTCATAAGTTTGTTGCTTTCTGTTTTTGTTTTGTTTTTTATTATGTGAAATATAAGTGATCATATTTTTGGGCTTTTCCATCTCTTATGATGACAAAATGGGCCAAGATGGATGCCGATGAGAAACGTATTTTGAAATAGTTGCTTGTTCCCCAGCTAAAATCATAATTTCACTTTTTGGTATTAATGGGATATGTTATGTTTCACGGGCTGACGGTCATGAGACCAGCCCATATGTGTCCTAGAAAGGTCACACTGTGCTACACAAAGCGGCTTTAAAGAAATAGCCTTACACACCTCCCGCCAAAAAAACAACTCCACCCTGTCCAATCCGCATTCCGACACTTCCGCCAGCTCATATAGTGTCGGTCTGCCTAAGTAATTTGCTGTCTTGCCAGAGAGAGAGAGAGAGAGAGCCGGCCGGCCATCAACAGAGGAAGTGCTCGACATTTCTCCTCTTCATCTCTGCAGAAGTCATTGTACAGAAGATTTAGTCTTTTCGCATGTACTCCCATGTGACAGTGTCCTGTTAGAGCAGCCACCAAGGTGTATAACTGTTGTCTGCTAAAGTCCAACAAAGCCAAAGTTCTCTTAGTCATAATTATAACTGGGCCACGTGATCCCCGATATTCGACAGGTGATCTCGTTCGACCACCTTTCCTGCGCAGTTTTTAACCGTTGCCGTTCTATAGCTGTTTACAACTACTGAGGGGAACACCAACGAATACGTCTATATCCTCCTGCAGTAGGCGGTTACCAGGTCTTGCCAGTTCATCCGCCATTACATTCCCGAACACATCGTTGTGTCCAGCTACCCAGGGAAGCTCCAGGTGTGAATGATCAGGTATCCTTTCAATTATCGATGCATTATCGACCTGAGACCGCATCCTTCCACATGTCACCTGCCTTCAATCCTATCGCCGAATTCATAGCAGTTTCTTTAACCATGAAATCGGCTGGTAGCCAGTGTAGCAGCGTAAAGAGCACCTTGGACGGTGTAGAGCCGGATGCGCCAGTTACCATCAAGGCCGATGTACGCAAAAGCCTTTCAAAAATCTTGCAATAGGTGGTCTTTTCTTGTGCTTTCCACCATACAAGCGACCCATATACAAGTACATATGAGCTTCATAACCGTATCGAAGAGCCAATATACATACGTGTCCTGGGGTTTATTCTCCAGTTCTTACCAATGACCCTTCCGCACAAATATAAAGCAACAGCTGCCTTGCCGGCTTTTGCCCGAACATTCGATGCCATGTAAGCTTGGTATCGAAGTGAAGTACCAAGATATTTCGCAATCTCCGTCAATTTAAGCTCAATCCCCTTTCCAATCGGTGGTTTGAACGGCGGAGGCTTGTATTTCCGAGTAAAGAGGACAAGCTCTGTTTTCTCCGGATTTACACTGAGACCACAAGTTGGTGAATATTTATGGGATAAATTTTAGAACAAATTTTATATGAAAAGTTTGTTCTAAAACGTATTTCAATAATATTTTATTTTTTATAAATATCGCTGAAAAGTATTATTATTTTCTTATAATGTCAATTGAATTAGTAGCCTATTTACAAATAAAGTAAATTTTTTCTCAAATGACTTTTAACTAGGTCAAGTTCAACCCTTAAGCTTCGTATAGACGGTTGTCAGATCTGACAATATTGTAAGACCTAACAACATCCTGGCAATCTACAAGAAATACAAAATTGTCAGCATTAAGAAAATTATCAGTTCAGACAATTGCAAGAAAATCTTACAATTTCATTGCCAGACAATTGCCTGACAATAAATTTAGCTACCAACGAAAATTGTCAGCTTACACGGATGTAAGATTTTCTACGTATCAAAAATTGTCAGCCTATTGTCACTATCAAAATACACACATGCCATTATTCATTCTTTATTTTTCTCGCTCAATAACCATGTTTTTATTTTTTTTATTCTCTTTTCTGCAACTTTTTACCTCTCGTACTCACATTTTTACTATTCTCTTGTTTTTTCTCTCCCTTTTGTACACACATTTTTCTTTAATATTCTTTGTCGTTACTCTGACAATGACGCCATTGTAAGGTGTTGAGAATTTATGCATCTTACAATATGCCAATGCCTGACAATGTACTAGCAATGATGATGCCAAAGTGTTCAGACGATTGCCAGATAACTGACAATTATTTGTTAGGATGGTGGTCTGCCAATGATTTTGCTTACAATATTGTCAGGAAGAAATTGTAAGTTCTCACGATTGGTCAAAAATATTCTATACATTTTCTGACAATATTGTAAGATCTTACAATCGTCTATACGTAGCTTTAGTTGGTCACTTTTTTTTTTTATATCAATACCAATTAAGTATTGACTTGTCCACCGAACTATAATATTTTACTTTTCTTTTTATCAATATCAATAAGATTGATAAAAAAAAAGTGACCAACCCAGGGTTGAACCTGAGTCATTGAAGGTAAAAATGTTACAACCCCCAATGTAATTAAAAATGTAATTAAAATTTCAGTAAAAGTTAAAATTTTTCCTCTTCACTTTTCCAGCAAAAGGAAACAGCTGAAATGAATACCTTTATTAAATATTCATATTTTGTTTTATAAATATTTTATATTAATATTAATATTTAATAAATATTTTGTATGTGTTTTTATTTAATTTTAACCAACAATCGTTCTCATTTTAATTTCATTCATTCTTTTTTTAACCAACCAACCAATCAAAATAAATAAATGAAAAAAAAAAAAAAAAAACTCCACCACACAATCAATCAAATCAATCAAACAAACAAACAAACAAACAAATAAACAAACAAAACAACAATTGCGACAACAAATAAATTTATCAAGTTGCCTATGTTTCAGCAACAATTCCAATATAGTCCTTCGCCGCACCAACAGCAGCACGGCGGCAGTAGTACACCGCAAAGTCAAACGCCACAGCATCTACAGCAACATGTTGTGCATATACAACATCACCAGCAGCAGACCCAGCATGCGCAACATATCCAGCAGCAAGATGTTGTAACATCATCGAGTCAACAACAAGTCCAACAGCAACAACATGCCAGCAATGCGGCGGCCTCCCAACAGCAACAGCAGCAAATTCAGCAAATCTATCATCATCACAGTACACCCGAAAGAAGTTGAGAATCACTGCAAATCGTATCAGCTGCCTCTACTGTTGCCGTTGCAGCAGTTGCCGCAGCCTCAAATTTAAGTGGCATTAGCAGTCACAACACAACAGCAACAGCAACAACACATCATCAACATCACCAACAACACAGCGGCATAACAGCAGTTGCTGCTGCTGCTGCTGCTGCCAACAACAACAACAACAGCAGCAACAACAAACGTAAAAAGACGTCGAAAATCAAACGCTAAATGTAAACCACAGCTTACGGCAAAGCAAAACAAAAGCAAAACTCAGTGATTTGTAAAAGCGAGAGAGCATGTGTGAAACAGCGAGAGAGTGGAGAGGAGAGCAGAGGATGAAGAAAGTAAACGACTTTAGCAAATTTTCTTAAATAAATATAAAACACACACAAAAAAAAAGAAAGAAAGAAAAATAAATACTAGGGAATTTTACAAATTCAGCGGCAGGAGTATAAATTGGACAACGTCTCTTCGTATGTTTCATTTGCTGGCCGGAATAAATGCTTCTTGGGATGTCTGTTTTTATCAATCACTTAGAGATGGCTGTCGTCTTGTCATTGTTCTGTTGGCAGGGTGAATTTATTATTACATTTTTGTTTTTCTTAAGGTGTAAGTTAATCCTGATTATATTATATAAATATATTTTTCTTTTAAAAACTTTATCCTCTTTTAAGTTTTACGCCCCTTTTCATCATAATGTTAGTTTCTATTTTAATTTAATAATGAATTAAAAATAAAAATTATCAAGAACGTCAATAAAAAACGTCTTCACACATTAAAAAATTGTAACAAAAGAAAAACTTTTTTTTTTTTTTTGATAATTTAAACAATTTCAAGTAAGGAAAGAAAAAAATATTGATTTTTTTTTTACAATATTGTTAATATTATTATTTAGAGAAAAAAGAAGAAGAAAAAATCAGAAATAGTGTATAGACTTTAGTTCAACGGACTTATATGTAATAGTTTATTTTTTTTTCCTTTTTTTCCTTTAATTTAAATTTCCTGTTAAGCTTTATTCATATTCATACATAATTTTAAGAAATTTCTTTATGTAAAATACATTAAAAATCATGGATTTGAAGAAAAGGAATTATACAACATCCCCTGTATTGACTTCTAATTAAAAACAATGTGTGTTCTTGATTTATTTCACTTGAGACAGCTTTAAATTCTTAAGTATTACTAAATTGAAATTCGGGTTTTTTTCCATTCGCCTTAAATATCATTTAGAATATTTAATTTTTGAAGGATTTTTCTTGCTATTGGTTAGCAGCTCCGTTCGGCTGTCTGTTGCGCTTTCAATTTGCAGGCGATTTGTTTTTAAAGCTGAATGAGCCAGATTCGTTTTTAATGGAAATATTTTCGAGTTTCAGGTTAATTTTTTTTATTTTTATTATTCGAACTTTTTCACTGTTTTTATATTGTTTATTACGCTCAAGTTCTTTCTATATATGATTTTTGTGTTTGATATTCAGCCCAATCATGAATTGAGTTCCGTGAGAGTTTTTTTTCTCTTTTCCTATTCCTTATATCATGTTGATAAATTCCTTAGGAAATTTGTTTTTAACCTTCCCTGTTTTAGCCGAAGGGGAAAAATAGTTGACGGAGGAAAAAATAGGTATTTTAAAAACATGTTTTTTGTTTTTTCCTATAAAAAATTTCGATATTACCAACTTTTATTTTCTTGTTCTCAGGTAATTTATTGGAGGAATTTTTTCTCGAGAAACGTATTTTCCTTAGGAATAAAATTCCTTGAGAATATTCATGATTGGGCTGATTAATTAAATAAAAAAATAAAAAAACAAAGGACCTTTAGCAGGGTGGGCAACTAGTTGTTTCCAAACCGCCACACTTTCTCGCTTTCTTTGTCTTATTTAATTAATATAAAAAAAAAACAACAAAAAAAACATAATATAGAAAGAACTTGAGCCTGATAAACATAATACAAAAATAATTTTCGGGTTTCTTTTACGAGGGCACACAGGATCTTCTATATTAAAAAAAAAAGAGTTATTTTATTTTTCAAAATACAGGCTTGTTTTGGAACGAAATTGATTTTAAATCACGAACGGTTTTAAAACCTCAAAGGTGATTTCTTGATGTCCTTTAAATCACGATATTTTCAACTTTTCCGCGTGTTTTCTTTTGGGTGCATCTGGTGCCAAATACATCTGGGCACAAAACAGCTGATTGCTGATTTATATATTTTAATTTTTTATTTTTTGACTGTTCTAATGGGGAAAAAACTGAAATGAATAATTAAATTTTTTTTCTTGATTCAGGCCCGTTATTACAGTTTGCCGATAGCGAAAGGAGCCTGATTTCGCAAAAAGTTATACTGATTTAAAACTTTAGATTATTCAAGAATCACCCTCAAGTTTAAAGTTTCCAATTATTGGAAAAGTATTGTCGCAAAATGCGGCCAACAAAATCCTGACTTCAGCTATGGGTACATTGTAGTAGAGTCTCAGAATGAAAAATAATTTTTGCCTGAAGCTTTTTTTATCATATGCTAAAACGACCTGAACTTTTTGGGGGGAAGTAAAAGAACATTTTTCTGTGGCAATATTTGTCTAAAAATATTTATATTTTTTTTTACTAGATTGAGTAAAAAATTTGTCAAACTAAAAACCAAAATTTTGCTTTTGTTAAAAATATTTATCCTTCTTGCGTTTGGCGCAGCTTAAAAACGACAGTTTTCGTTATTGCTGTTAATTTTAAAATTGTATTTTTTTTACAGTTGTGGCCGTCAAATAAGCCAACCACGATTAAAAATTTGTGGATTTCTTGTGGTAGATTTTGAAAAGTATCGTATTTTTGCAATATTTTCAATATGGTTTTACACAAAAAATATAGATCGCTTGATTTTTATTGATTTTTCTTTTCTTTACTTATTCATAGTTCTGACAACCTTGCCTGTCTTATTCTTAATACTGCTAATGCAATAAAAACTCGCATTTTAAGAAAGAAAAAAAAAACTGCAAATTATTATTTTTTCGAAAAGGAAATCGCCATTAGTTTACCCAAGTGCTTTGACAACCCACCCAGCAATTAAAAATTCATGTAGACGGCCAAAAATAGTGATTTTTAAATATAAAAAAATGAAACAATGAGTTTGCAGCTTTTTTCCGCATAATTGTTTTATTATTATTGCTTTCATTTAATTCTTTTATTTTTTTCTTTAACACCATTTTCTTTGACGACATTTTAAAAATGAGTTTTCACTTGCCTGTGTAAACAATCAAGCAAGTAGCTACAGCTTTTACTGTTCCTGTCAGTGTATTGGTTGTTAAAATGTGCACACAACTTGCAACACGTTACTGGGGGGTTACACCGACTGCAGGCATTTAAAAAAAAAATCTCTTGCACAAATAAAACCACCATTTAGATTGATGGCAAATGCTTTTTACAAAACAGGGTGAATAACGAACGAAGGTAAGTACACCACAGTTTCGATGAATAAATTCATAATTTAAAGCTAAAGTGTGTATTAAAAAAAAAAAATCCAATTTTCTATGAAAATTTTAAATTAAATATCATTTCCAAATTGCTCTTCATTTTTTTTATAACAAAATAATCATATTGTTATTATTATAAAAAAAAAACTGAAATTGTATTCTGCACACAAAAATGTTATCATGTTCGTTATTTGAGACCAGTGAGCTCAACAACAGCCAATTTAAATCACTTGCTCATATTTTGTAATTATTTTGCTCTGAGCCTAATGTGAAGCTGATTGAATACATTATAACAGGTGGGCCAAAATAAGTTGTGGGATGTTGTTTGGGGCTTTCAGAATATCGCTTGTGGCTCGCGCAGTATATGTCGTTGTTCCCTCCTGCTGGAATCACATGTCCTCCAGACCTAATTCGTTCAATTGGGGCAGAAAAAGCACGATTACCATGATCCTATAGGGCGTTGTCGTTTGATCAGCGGCGTCCTCAAAAAAAAAAAAAAACACACAGTGTAAACCGCGCCAGTCACTTCGAGCGGGTGTAATGACTGCTAGTGACTTTCCTTGCCCCAGAAGCGATAGTTTTGCTTGTACACGTACCCACTGAGGTGGAAATGAGCCTCATCGCTCATTA
Source organism: Sturmia bella (assembly GCA_963662145.1). NCBI lineage: Eukaryota > Metazoa > Arthropoda > Insecta > Diptera > Tachinidae > Sturmia > Sturmia bella. The sequence continues at coordinate 14,347,811 of OY759172.1, read as the reverse complement.
TGATTTTGGTTGAATTATTATTATTCCGCGTTCTTGGGGAGTGTATCGTCCCATGGCTTGTTCACTTGTATTCTACAGCTGTCTAGTTCACAAATGTAAAAACAGATTTGAGATTTGAAAAAAATTAGAGCTACTTTCAATAGGGTGGTGGGGGGTTTCTGCCCACCTTGTATAACTGCTCCGTAGAACAATTTGTCAATTATTTTCTTCGTTTACACAGTTTACAGACTGCTTAACATTTTTACAGACTGAGTTTGAAAAGAAACATTGAAAAATGAGCTTCCAACTGATACAAGAAAAATCTCTTTTAAGACACTAATTTTGTAATTCGCAATACAACATCAGAATTTGAAGAAAAATGAGTTTTCGTTACTGCTGTCAATTTTAAAACCGCAACTTTGACAGTAAAATACGCCGACCAGGATTGAAATTTGATGGCGTTCTTGTAGTAGATTTTGAAAAGTCTCGTATATTTGCAAATCACCAAAACCTTTTTCAAAAACGCCAACCATAATAAGCCTGAATACTAAAATTTGAAAATAATTTACAAAAATTGCTAATGGTGTGCACACAAATTTAAAAATCAAACTGGAAGCCAAATTGGAACGCTTCGAAACAATTTTTCCCCCTCTAAATTCTGGCGTTGTTTTGCAAATTACAAAATTGAGGCCTAAACAAATTAAAAATTTTTTTTTTTTTTTAATTTCTTTCAGCTGTTGTAAAATTAAAAAAAAGAAAAATCAAAAAAATAAAATCCAGTTCACATAACTGTAGCATAAAACCTTAAACAATTATCATTAACAACTAAACGAAAAACTCAAAAATTATCAATAAATTATTGTTAACGATTTTAACACATTCATAAAACAGAAAACAAGAACTTGTAGTTAAAAATAAAAACCAATTAATTTTAATTAAATCATCATGTAACATAAATAATGAATTACTAATTTTTTTTAGTTTTAAATCTCCAAAGTAAATATTTTTTGTTGACCATTTTAAGAAAAAAAAAAAAAACTGTATTTTTGATAAAACTAAAAATTAAATAATTTTATTTTTTAAACAAAACTCTAACCCACTTGAACAAGTAATGATAAAAACAATAATAATAATAATAATAATAATAAAAAAACACATCTTTACTGACAACAAATAACAATTTTTTAAAATTCAAATTTACAAAAAAAAAAAAAAAAAAATAATAATAGAGAAAACAAAAACAGAAAAATAAACATTAAACAACATACCTAAAGAATTTTTTAAAAAATTTCTTTTCACATTTTAGGAATTTTTATTTTTTATTTTATGAAATGAAATAAAATTTACCATAAAGGAAATACATAATTAAAAATGATTAAAACAATTTTAAATAAACAAGAAAACATGTACATAAATAAATTATCTACATCCCCTTTTCCCCACTCCCCTCCCACAAAAAAAAAAAAAAAAAAAGAAGAAAAAAAAAACGCTGACACACCATCTCAAGTGGAAAAAAATGTTTAATAAATTTTCCCCCATTAAGAAAAATCCGAAGAAGAATCCAACAAAAATTGTAAAAATTTTACTGTAAAAACACACACACACACACATAAACAATGAAAATATTACAATGGGCTAATCCCCCTTATTATAAAAGTCGACATCGCAGTCACATCCCTTCGACAGCTAAAAATTTGCCCTTCTTTATTGCTTTTGACAACAAACCATTATTTTTAAAAGAGTTAATCAAATGTCGATGAGCGTAAATATGCCAAATATTAAAAAAAAAAAATTATAAATTTCTTTCAAAAGCCGGTGTTTGAGCGTCAATTTTTTATGTCGACTTTATGTGAGGACGACGCGTCGACTTTTGTAATTTTGTAAGGAGGAATATATATATATTTTTTTTAATTTTTTCTACAACAGGCACGCACTTCCAGCCGCGAGGGTGTGTGTCTAGAGTCTATGCGATATGAGCCTCATTGCTCATTATGATTTTGGTCGAAAAATCGTTCTCGATATTGAGGATGCGGCTTGGCGGTAGTTTACACGCATTTGGGGGTCGTTAGGCAGCAGCTGAGCAGGTCTTTGACCAACATTCGCCCTAAGAGACGACCGGCTGATGTCTTATTACGAGGCACGGCGTCTGCTTAATGTTTCTGGCGACAGTTCGACAACAGTGTGGCGATATTCTTGGCAGAGCGGGAGCTTCGGGACCGGCCAAACTTGGCAGCGTCTCGTGTGGTCTCATACTCTTCAAGGTTGGTGGCCGGAAAATCGGCGAGGGAATTCGCACTGCCCCAACACTATAGACAAATTGTTACCCAAAATAATAGACACGATTATTCTGCGTTGTTTGGCTTGTCGCTTGATAGCTTGTTCACTTGTATTCCACAGCTGTCTAGTTGACAAATGTAAAAACAGATTTGAAATTTTCCGCCATTTGCAAAAATGACAGCAACTTCTTATAGGGTGATTTCTTTTGGTCCATTTTGGATTCACTGTGCGCAAATAGAGATTTGTGTGCTGTCCAAATTGTTGTGATACATGAAACCAATTGTTTTTAAAGGTACGGCAACATTAACAAATATTAGCTGACAAATAACGTGACCACTACTGTTTAGCTGACCTTTGTTTTGGCCAAGTATATGGAGACAAACGACTAACAATGCATCCACATACATCGTATAAATAAATCAACAAATAGAAAGAAACAATACAAAAATATTACGTTTTTCTCGAGCATAATTTAAGGTTATGTTTGCTCAACGAGCAAATACAAAATTTGTAGCCAACAATCATGTGATCTTTGCAAAACTTTGCAAATACTCTTATGCAAAAAATAATAATGTCGTCCACTTGAAGTGCCTGTGCCTGTTAAAACCTGGTTTTCATACAAAATTTTTCTTAACACGCACTTCATCAAGCAGAGCATCAGCTGTAGTGGAAAATTTTAAACAACTAAATTTTAAATTGTTTCGATTATTGGTTCCAGAAGGTTTATAATTTTTGGTCAACACACCCTCGCTAAGGAGTTTATTTTTTGTTTTACAAAATTTTCGTTTATAAATTTGTAATACCATAGATCCCTCAATTACAAACAGTTTAATTAAATATACATACATATTGCAAATATTACCTTAAATTATAAATTAATAAAAATAAAATGAAACTAAGAAATTAGCTCTCCTTATTATTCTTATTGGTAATTTAAAAATACATACGATTTTATTAAATAAATAAATCAAAGCTATTATAAGTAATACATTAAAATAAATTATACATAATAAATAAATATACATACATAAAGTAATTAAAAACTAATAAATGTTTTAATTTTAAAACGACTTTAACTATCATTGAACATTAAAAGATATGAAACTCCCCACTATAAAACCATCTTTTTTTTCTCTTGAAAAATTTCAAATTTTTTAAAGAAAAAATCTTTTGAAAAACCTCAACATTAATATTAACAAATAAAAATAATTGTATCTAACACTTATACATTTATAGTAATTATATTTATATAGTAAACCTAAAAAACAAACCAGAAAACCTATTGAAATTTAATTATAATTTTAATACAATAAGAAAAAAAAAAGGAAAAAGAGAAATAAATAAAAAAAGCAACATCAATTCTACTTGTACGTATGTTAAACATGTTTAGTGTTAGTGGACATTTATGATTATTATATTAACTATAATTAATTAAATGATAATTGAGTTTTTTTTTTAAACAAACAAACAAACAAAAAAAAACACAAAGGCTGCATACAAAAATTTTAAGTTTAATACAATAAAAAAAAAACACAATTGTAAGTTAAATAAAATAAACAAAATCAAATCGTTTTCAATGCAGCGTTTATAATTTATTTTATTTTTTATTTTAATTTTAAAAAGTAAAAATAAAATTTTAATTGAACATAAAATAAAAAAAAATACCAGATTGTTCTTTATTTGACGTTTGCAGTACTACAACAAAAAAAAAAAAAAAAATCAATAGATAGATCTAGACTGATTACGACGGCTGGGGCATTCGCGTAGAAAATAAGGTGTCTTTCAAAAATGGGCGAAAAAATGATAAAAATGCATCACTATTATGTAATCGCCATTTAAAAAATATATAATAAATAAGCAAGCTAAGAAATACGAATACGAGGGTTGCCTTTTAAGTTTCGGAATTTAGCCAGCCAAACAGTAAAGTTAGATATTTTTGAGGTTATACATACTCGGAACGTTTTGACATACGAGCGCTATTTTTATTGTTTATCACGGAGGTGATTTCTTGGTGTTCTGAAAATCACGAGACTTAAGAGTTTTCGGCGTGCTTTTCTATTTTCGAAATCACGGATAAACAGCTGGTTTGTTAAACAAAAGAAAATAAATACAAAAACAAGAGAGTTGCCACTGTTCTAAACTGGGCATTTTTGTAATGTACATACAGTTTTTGCTTTTATATCATTGAATTTACCAAATAGAATTCGAAATTATTCATAAAATTATAAATTTAATTCAATTTTGTTTAAAATAATTTGTTTAATTGAATAAATTATGAATAATTCATTTGGCTCATGCAATCAGGTAACCACAGTATATTTTCGAACAAAACAAAACAGCTGAGACTGCTAAAAAGTAAATCACGAAGATTATGAGCGGAAGTATTTTTTTCTTTTCTTTAAAAGCAAGCAGTGTCTTCAGTAATTTGTGATTTTTTAAATTTATTTTGTATAAAAGATATAATATTATTGCATGAATAAGTAAAAAACACATTATATAAAGTACTCAATAAGTTTTTTATTTGGTTTCTAACAAAATAGTTGTAAAACATGTGCAAGTAATTTAAAATCGGTAGTCGTTAAGCTGACCGGTTACAAATCACGAAATTACTAAAAAAATTTGTGCACAGAACACCATTTCAGTGATTTCAAATCACTTTCGTGGAAAGTGATTTTCAGAACATACCTGTATGTGTTTTTTATTTTTGAGTTTTTAGATCGAAGTGTTTTTCATTGATTTTTGTAGTAAAACTAATGATTTTGTAAGAGAAATTTATGAAACTTTGTTAAAATTGAGGGCGATTTCCATTACCAAGAATTGCTGTTATTATATGCTGTTGTGATTTTGGGCAAATCACATGTGATTTGAAATCACATGATTTTAGAACAGACGTGCTAGTAAATCACGCCATCTTCAAACCGAAAATTAGAATGTCAAACGAGTTTTAAATCACCACATTTGCTCACAGTTGATGTGCTAGAAAAGAATTAGGAAATTCCCAAAATGCAAAGTTTCCTAAAATAATGAGAGATCGCAAGAAAAACGAGTAAAACTCCAGGGCACAAAACCCAAAATCAATTTGCCGTGTTCCCAACTCATTTTCAGTTTGAACATAAATACATACCTGTACATTTATTTGTGTGATAGGGAAAATAAAAACAAAATTTTAAAAATGAAATCGATTGCATTCGATTGTTACGTTCTTCCTGATTTGTGAAAGTCATCGCATACACGACAAATTGCTTCCACATTTTGGCCACAAAAATTGGCGTTTTCAAGTGTGTGACCTTTTTAAAAAGAAACGCAATGTTCATAGAGATGAAATGTGGAAATGAAACGGCTTTGTAGTTCAATAATGAGTGGATGAGATGGAGGCGTCGAAATATTTTTGCCGGGAATGAGTGGCAGTGCTCTGTTGTTCTATTTGAATTTTATTTATACGCTCATTTATTGCTGTTTATCTTTCGTGAAGTATAAATCGAATTTTTATTTTACAATTTGTTTCAAGTATAAAATATAATGACAATATCACAACTGTACAATTTTTTTCTTGCTCCTTTCTATAGTATTGCTTAATTTTATCTTACAGTAACTAATTTTATTAATTATGTCTTTTTCTTACAAAAAAAAAAAAAAAAAAAATATTAACATATTCTCTGTAGACAGCAGCAGGTTGTTATTGCGTTTTGTGAATTTGATTTTGCAAGGCCTAAAATAGTTTAAAATAAATTTATAAAATAATTAAACCTAAACGATATAAAAGAATCCATGAATCCATTGTTAAGAATTTCTAGTGCAGAAACTAAAAACACAATCGATCAGTTTTACAGGTTTTTATCTAAGTAAGTATGTATGTGTAGTAAAAACTTTTACTTTAAGTGTATGTATGTGTGTTTGTATGTATGTATGTACGTATGTAACTAGTTTGCATTTCTTAGACAATATCACCGCTGGCGCCATAATTCAAACCGTTACGATGACTCGGATGATGATGATCAATATGATGATCCTGTTCCATTTGCTCCTTCAGTATTTCCAATTCTCGTATGCCGGATACGGTCACCTCGTACTTGTGTGTCATCAGCGAGCGATAGAAGTGAATGGCGAAGGCCAGGAAAATAATTAAAACCGGTATAAGTACAATGCATGCCGACCAGGCTGCAGGCTGACTCAAATCATAGAACTTCACCCAACACAAAATCGCAATTTCGAGCAGGAACAATATCAGACCCAAGAGAGTGGAAAAGGCCCACGCTGTTTCTATGTACCAGTGCAAGCGTTCGTGCGGCGATTCGTGTACCAACGAGATGCTGTGCAAATTGCATACAGTCTCAATGTTCGGCAGTATACAGGTGCTGATCATCAATGCCAGCATGTGAACAGCCACCAAGAGGGTGGTACAGATGGCAAAGGCCACCAACATACCGGCCGGTACCTGGGTATCATTGTTCAATTGGACTTCAACCATGGCAACCTAAAAACGGCAGCGCCAAGCGCGAAAAGAAAACAAACGAAACATATAATTACTTTCAAAAGAGTGAACGACATCAACAACACAGATGAGTGGGATTTTTATTTATTATTGAGTGAGTGAGTGAGTGTGTGTGTGTGTGTCCTCCTGCCTGGCAGTCCTTCTAGAACTCATGTACATTTAAGGCAGTGTTTCCAGGTCAATGCATTTCTTCCCCCCAGAAAAAAATTTTAAAACCCCCTAAATAAATAATTAAATAAATAAATAAATGAAAAATTTTGAGAACATTCTTCTTTAGTTTGCGAACAGTGTTCCCAGGTCAATGTATTTCTTCTCCCCAGAAAAATTGTAAAACCCCCTAAAACTTAATGTTGTTCCACAAAATCCCCCTGAACAATTTTATATATTTGTATGTATTTTTCAGTGCATATGTTATGATTACAGGTGTATGTATATTTATTATAAATTTTCGATACATTTGTTTTCACATATTTTGAGATCTAAGTACATATTTATAGGCAGCTGGAAATTGTTATTTGCGTATCTAGAAAAAATTAAGTGTCTTCAAAAATATGGAGAGTTTCTAAGTCTTCTTCGCTCTTTATGTTCTATTGATATTTTCATAAACAGAGTTTCAATTTTATCAAAGGTTCTTAGATATTTTAATTTTACCAATTCTCAAGACACGGAAAAAATTCAAAGAAATGACCCATAAGGAAAAAATTCATTCAACTCAACAAAAAAAGTACTTGAAATTACCAGTTGCAAAATTCTGTACTTGAAACTACCAGATGAACATAAAGTATTTCATTTAACTTTACTTTAAAAATCGTTAAATTCTTCAAATTTATCAGTTGAAAAATCTTCTAACTCCTGCCATTTTACCGTTTAACCAAACACAGAAATCCCCTAAAAATATCCCAAAAATAAATTGCTTCCGCCTAAATTTTCTCCGAAAGAATTTAACACCCCAAATTTACCCCTAAAAGAAAAAAAGCCCCTAAATCTAGGGGGAAACCCCCTAAACTGGCAACACTGATTTAAGGCCATATTCATAATAATTATTGTAAGTTTATTAAGCTCTTATTTGACGTATTTCTACAGAATATTTGTCAAATAAACGTGTAATAAACCTTCAATAGTTTTTATGAATATGGGTGTTATAGCCTAACTTTCCTAGTCACGTCACTTGTTTTCGATAGTGCCACTCCAAGTACTGCCAATCGCTCAAATAACAGTGGCCACGAAAAACCAGCAGCAATTCTCTATGCATACTAATAGCCCCAAAGACAGTAATTACTGTCACGAAAAGCGACTAAACGGTCACTTTGTTTTTGTTAGTCACGACGTTGTCAAGTGAGCATCAGCCCCATAATAATCTACTTCCGGGTAAAATTGTTTAGTACAACCGGCTGCACGTCTTATGTTTTGATCAATATTTGCTGCAGCTATCAGATGGTATTATATAAAACTGAAATTTCGTAATTCATAATCCCTGCGGTTGATCGTAATTGAACCAGCTGAGGACGCTACTAACTCCAGACTTCTTAGCTGCATACATATTTGCTCAAATTTAGGGTTAAGATGAAAATAGTGGTCACGTTTTTTTTTCGCAATTTATTTTTCTCAAAAATATAAGAAATTGTTAGCAAACATTACAGTTGGAAAGCAAATTATTTTGAAAATAAAAAACAAATTATTAGTAATTTTATCGATTTTTACTTCCTCAAAATTGAGAAATTTTTAAAGATAACAACAGACTTATTGGCTATATAAAAGTATACAATTAGGCATAGCCTTTGTTCCAAGCAAATTTGGGTGCTAAATGTGTTATTAATATCGATCTTTTTAAATTAGATAAATTGATTCCTTTTATGGTGTCTGTTGATTCCTTTTTGGGTGCTGTTGAGGTCATTAAACAGTCATGGTATGTTCAACTTTACTTTTCTTGTCTTCTTCAAAAAGACAGGATGATCACTTCAGTTTTATAACCAAAAAAAAATTCTTACTCAATTTTGGCGAGGTAAAAATCGAACTAAAAAGCCCGAAAAATTATTAACAATTGTAAATTATAAATTTAAAACTAATGAATAAAAAAATAATTGTTTCTCTAACGTGAATTTTAATTACTTTTGACACTATTTCGTTGCTTGGTTTTTTCCCACCGTGATTTTTTCCCATCGGTTGCTAAAATGCAATACAAATTCTTGTAATCATTTATCATTTGTAATTGAGTTAATTTATGTTTTCATCTTTTAATTATGAAAAAAAAAACGGGCAGGAAAACATGTGTTAATTTTAAATTGTATTGACAATTTTAGAGATTTATCAATTTATTTATAGCAAAATTGTTTGTCACTCACTGGTTGCGAGCGATTCGATTCTTTCTCTCAAATATCTGATAAAAAAAAAAAAAAAAAATCATGAATTGTTTCTGAAAAAATCATACAGAATATAAATGGTTTTGATTGTGAACTAATAGTATAGAAATACACTTTGAATGTATGTGTGCTATACATGTACAAATGTAAACATGGGGTATTCCTTGTTAAAGTATCAGAAACACCATGACACTGTACCACCAAAAAATAATAAAAGTACTGCCACGTGTAGCAGATTTTGAAGTACTTGGAAAATACAATACAGCATATTTTTAAATTTTAAAGCACATTTTTCAAATCACTTACTATGAGTCATTGTTTTTAAGTAGAACATTTCACAAATATTTAAGGAATTCAAACGGTGTCACATTGTATCCTAAGCAAAACTAGGCTAAGAACAAGCATTAAAAATGCTAAACAGTTGCAAGAAATTACACGAAAATTCGCAAAAAATTAATTGAAAAATTATGCATATTACAAATGATTTTTAAGAGCGCGAAAGTTCGCGAAAATTAACAAATGCAAAAATATATTAAAATAATTTTTTGAAAAACGATAGATTTGCAGAGAACGCAACTGAAGTAAAAGTATAAAAATTGGCAAAACATTGCAAAGCTAAAAAATATTACAAATGGTTTTTGAAAATAACCAACAGTTGCAGAGAATGAAACAGAAGCAGAGTGTGGAAATTAGCAAAATTCCTTAATAAAACTGATACGAAACAGTTAATTGAGACAAACAATTAACCAGTGCGAGTGAGCCACAAAACTTTCAAGGGCCAAAAATTTTATCTTTTGATTTGAAGTGTTTTTTTATTAAATATAATAAAGAAAATTTTAATTTGCACACAATTATTGGCAAAAAAACCTTTTCTTTAATTTCTTCCAAAAATTTTGTATGTTTTGTCAAATGGCACTTGCGCAAAACCAAAATATGTACAAAAATTTTGCTTATGTTCGAAAATACGAAATTGCCCCACATATTACAGTGTGTTTTTTTGGGATAATGCTTAATACAATCAGAATTTATTGAAAAAAAAAAAAAAAAAAAAAATTGACATTTTAAAGGAAATTATAATAAATTTCCTATATTTAGTGTAATTTGAGCAATATTTATATTAATATGATTGTATTTAGTGGTCAAATTCCATTGTAATAGTCCGGCAATACGTTCTTTTTACAACATATGGTTGTCATAGATCGTAGTTCATGTGCTCATAGCCGTTAAACTGCCGCGCCGGTAATTTCACAACCTTACTTACACCCGTCGCGGTCAAGAGCGAATGATTGCTGCTTGCGGTAGAGCTGCTTTCTCACAATAATCTATTAATCTTTTAGTTTTTGTCATATTTTAACTTAATTTTTAAATTTTTCTGCGTGATTGGTTTGCCACCGGCGACTATTTGTATGTTAAGCTATCTTTTATCATCGGCTTCGTCCTCTGATAGTTCTTTTCAAAACATAAAAACCTGTTTTTTATGTACTTGACATTTAGAATTTTTTTTCGAACAGAAACTTCGAATATCTAAAAACATTCTGAATTGAGAACACCAATTTATGAATTATTCGGATTAAAAAAATTTTTCTAAATCAATCCGAATCGGATTCTAGAACAGACCCGATAAAATACTTAGAAACGTGATTTATTCCATATTTCTTTTATCTATTAATTAAAATTTCAGTTACATTCGTTTGCATTTACAGTAGCAATATGAAGTATGATGATGCTTTTAGAATATTATCACTTTAATCATATTGAATTTAATTTTCCTACAGGTATTCCTATAATTTTTTTTTTCTATGTTCACATGTTGCCGTGATTGAGCAAATAAATTTAGTTTTCGTTTACCCTGACTTTTTTTTCAGCAAAACGAGAAAAATCCTAGTTTTTTTGTACTTGTACATTTTGTCATGGCACAATACCTTATTATGGTCACTTTCAGTGTTCGATTTTCAATTACATACTTACCGTCTAATTCATAAAAATTATAACAGGTTTATAAAGCTCTTAATTGACAGATTTTCCATACAAATATGTCAAATAACAGTCTTATAAGCCTGTTATAATTTTTATGAAATAGAGGGATAATAGAGTATAATGAGAGGAGAGTACTTACCATAGCGAAACCGGAGAGTAGAGCTGAAGTCTTGCTGGACGCTTTCAGTTTGGCGCGACTTAACTGTAATTTACGCCACGACAAGTAGCTGGGAGAATGTAAATCTTCACCAGATTGCGACATGTTGCTGCTGTTCTGGCGGCGGGGCTGGAAACGAGAAAATGGAGTAAATGAGCGTATATGATTTAGAGGGTTTGCAGGCGATATTGGCGGAAGCTGTGTGTTTAGCAAAGAAGCAGGCGGCGAGTGGCCTACCAAAGCGGTCAGAGGTGCTGTTATCGAAGATAGTGTTGGCGTTATAGCGTTATAACGTTTCGAATTCAGATACCGTGAGCTACCAGAGTTTTTTTGCGATAATAGAATTGAACTTTGATGCGACGAACTGTTGAAACGTGGCGGACGACACGAATCACAAAGTTTGAATTCGTGTGAATGATATGAAGAGTTTGCAGGTGGCGCAGGTGGAAACTGCTGTTGTTGTTGCTGTTGAAAGTGATGCGGCTGGTTGTTGTCCAAAAGATTTATTAGCGATGCTTTTGTTTGCAATGGCGGGGTCGATAGAGAACGTGTATATGGCTGCGACAATTGTTGATTTTGCACTGGATTTGTTGAGCGACAAGCTGTAAGCGATTGCCTTGAGGAGGCTGGCAAAATTGTGGCCGTTAATGTTGTCGTAGACCCAGTTTTCGCTGTTAAGGGCACTGTGGCATCGTCACTAATTATAGGCTCATCCTCTTCGTTTATGCGTTCATCTTCTGCAGTAGTTGGTGCTGCGAGACAATCGAGCACATTCTGATTTAAAAGCAGACTGTTTTCACTGAGATTTATTTGGGATGATGAATACCGCAGATTTGCAAACATTTTGCCATTAACATCAATATTTTGTTTTAATGGTAACGAAACTAATGTCGACGACGACGGTGATATGGGCGGCGACGACAGCGGCGACGACGCTGATGTTTTAATAAAGTCTTCTGCCAGATATGAGGAGAAATGTGATGGCTCTTGCTGTTGTGATTGTTGTTGTTGTTGTTGTGGCTGGTGTTGCTGTTGCTTTTGTGGCTGATAATTTATATTATGATTCTTTTCTCGTCGTGGTTTGCGTGGTTCCCTTTGGGGTGGCGGCAAGGGTAGCGGCGGTGCGATGGCTTTTTGTTGCAGTTGGCTTTGATGAATTTGTTGTTGTAAATTTAAAGGCAACATTGCGTTTCAATTCAACAGTTTCTATTTGAAATATTTAATATTTTTTTGTAAGTGCAATTTTCTGTTGTTGTTATTGTTGTGTGTGCCACTACCACACATACACGAACATATATTTTGCACTGCAATCTATTAATGAGAATGTTGAAATATCACAAGTTATTTGGTTTTCTATTTGTCTTGCGACAAAAAGAAAATCAGAAAAAAGGTTCATAGTATATTTTGCTGCTGCATGAAAGTGGTTTATGAACACACACATCATTAATAAAAGCACTTGTGACCAACAAAGTAGCACAAATAAAATATGAAAATTAATTAAAAATGTTAATCACTACTGCCGTTAATTTCTGTTTGAAAAGTCTATTGAAACCGGATTTTCATATAAAAGTTCATTTTAGCAGACACTTCAAGCAGACGCCATTTTCTTTTTGCATGGGAACATACAACTTTACCACAAAAATTCTTTTTCAATTCTGAGAAAGTAAATTCGATTAAAGGCCCAATAACTTAGCATTTAAATTAGACAGTACACACAGTTGTGACAGTAAATTAGTATTATTTTAGGTCTCTAAATAGACCTTAATGTTTTCTGTCTTTTTCAGCCGTCTATATGCCGCCGCCATTTCGTAGATGCTAAGCAACTCACTAGTAGACTCGAAAAATCTTAAAACACTAATTGAAACTCAACTAATTATTTAAAAATTCCCATGAACAAAATGATAATCAGAAACGTTCAAGCAAACATTTAATACCTTTTAAAACATTTTAACGTCTTGCAACACTTTTAGTTTTCTTAACAACTTCCATACAAAGAGTCACCACCGGTTACTACGATTTGTATTATTGAAAGTATCAAAAAGTAAAAGTTTTGGAATATTAAAAAATTCGAACATTTCTGATTCTCATTTCGTTCATGGGAATTTCGGAATAAGTAGTTGAGTTTCAAACATTCTTTTAAGATTTAAGCACTGCCTAATGTAGATGCAGCCTCACGGTGTGTTTCCATTACGAGTTGAATCACCCGCTTCGCTCTCCCAATTATATTTATGAATCACACTGTTAACACGACTCGTTTATGTGCTTCAATTTGAATTTTGTTTTTAATAGTTAAGCCAACATAAATTTTGCATTAATTTCGTGAGGCGAATTTTTCTAAATGTACAAAAAAAGTAAATGAAAGTGTAGTCGCAGGACCTTAAATATAACCCAGAACTTGAATTTTTTATGTGACAATTACGTTTTCTTTGTTTACAACACATAACTCTGACAGATAGTGCAAATAAACTTGCGATATAAATTAGAGAAGGTGCTTCTTCACATGTAGTTTCAATATGAAGCTACTTCATTCGCTCTCAAGATTTTGTGTGGCGAAGCACGTTGTTTCGCTGCTAATTAAGGTGTGAAGCATAAATAGAGAGCGAAGCGCATAATGTAGAAACATGCTATAGGTAATTAACAATTGTAAATTGTAAAAAAAGTAAAATTTTTTTATATACATATATTTAAACTTGCAACAAATTTTTGAATGATGGCTACAGAAATGGAATAGTTTACTGTAAATACAATACCGTTACGTTTTTACCCCTTCTTAAAAAAAATTTGGGAAATTTTTCCATTTACAGTTCATCACTTTATTTAGTATTCAACACTGTTTAAATAAAACACTTTACTTGAACACTTGTTTTAACTGAGCTCGTTGTTCATATCGTAACACACTTTAAACCAGACTAATTTCAGACTCAAATCAATTGCAGTATTTATATCTGAACTTATAGGCAACAAAATTTTCGAGAAATTTTTAGTTAGACAAGACGAGAGCCTTCCATATTTATTGTAAGCAATGTAATCGATTTTGCCACTTATGGCAGCGGCAGCTAATTAATTTAAGCACTAGATGTCGCTCTGTTTAGCTGAGAACTTTCTGTGTCCGTTAAGTCTGTCTTTGTTGGCTGCAGAACAAAAGCAAAATAAGCATCATATGTATGATACTATAACGTATTCATTAGATCACGAATACTGTGATTCGGCCCCTGTACTTTCCCTTCTGTGAATTCTTTTATTCTGAAATCGATGTTGGAAAAGCCACCACTTTGAATTATCTGATCTCTATAAAGTTTAATCGAACATCTTAAAAGCCTTAATAGTTCTTTAAAGTAATTTGAAAGTGTTCAAGTAAGGAAGTAAGTGAATTTCTTGCAAGAGTTATGCGATTTCGTCAATAAAGCATATAAATTACACTGCTGGACATGCCAATTCAAACAAAAATAAATAAGATCGTTATACATAAATAATTTCTTTAAATTACAAGTTTTGCCAAGCCATAAAATTCAAATGATTAATTAAAGTTTTTATTCCCATTTAATGTATGCTGTTTTTGCGCTAATAAAACTAATTATAACTTTTATTTTTTGAAAACAATTAAGCAATTCGAACAAAAAGTAAAACAAGAGCCTTTTGAAATCTTCAATTTTAAGTGTCCCATAAATCACATCCGAGTATGTTAATACAACGACAAACCGATGATAAACCAATTTATTTTTACTCTGCGGAAATTAAAAATACAAAATTTGTATCTTAGAAATTTAAGCTGTGTACTTTTATAGTGGCAAAAATATCTTGGTGCAGATTTGAAAGCCTTGCTAAGGCCAAGACAGCAGATTCGTTGAACTTTTTAGAATACATATTACAATTGTTACATTACATATGTATATATCAATGCACTCAAGCTCGATTTTACTTGCTCCAAATTGAGAGGAATATTTTTTGTGGTGAAATTATAGTGATTAAAAATTTTAAGGAAGCCAGCAAAACTAAATTTGAAAATGTATAAGCTGGAAAACAAACCATGCATGCCTGTTTCATGTTAACCACAATAATCATCAGCCACAATAGTCATAATAAAAACATGGACTTATTAAACAGTAGCGTATAGCCATCCTAAAGCATGAATCGTTGACAACTGACTGTGATATTTTTATTTGAAAATTAAAGAAAATTTTTTTCGCATTACTATAATAAAACCACCTTTAGCTGGGGGACAACTAGCTGCTGTGAAGCCATCTTGCTTTTCGTCAGCTGCCCTCCTTGAACTGCCCCAGCTAAAGGTCTTTGGTGTTTTCTTTGTCCTCCTGGTATAGAATGAACTTAAGTCTCCTGATAAACGTAATACAAAATAATTATAGAGGAAAAGTTCGAGTACGACAAATACAAGGATGCTAAAATGGTATCACCATTGTGCATTTTTCTTAAGTTATTTTTTAATTAAAAACTCCATGTAATATGCAGTTCACATATGCCTTTTTAATTGAAACAATATTCAGTTAATTGGCAATATCGTTTTGGTGTTCATACATACTTAATATTGCTACGACAATTATCATTTGGCAGGTCAAAAAGTTATTGTTTACATTTGGTTATTTTGTAAAGGGTGTTTTTTCGATGTATAGAACTATAAGTTGGCATTACTGTTCCAGATGGCTACCGATTTAACAGGTGTCAAGTGATCTATTCTCAGTTTGGTTTGGCAATATGTACATCATGAATAAACTCACGCGTGAACAAGGCTTGCAAATAGTGCAATTTTATTTCGAAAATAATGGTGCTGTGCAGAATACGTATCGCGCACAATTTTGTTTAGCGATGAAGCATACTTCTGGTTGAATGGCAACGTCAACAAACAAAACTGGCGCATTCGGAGTGAAGCTAATCCTCAAGTGCATGTCGAAACACCGTTACATCCACAAAAACTGACTGTTTGGTGAGCTTTATGGGCTGGTGGAATCATTGGTCCGTACTTCTTCAAAAACGATGATGGCCAGAAAGTTACAGTCTATGGTGATCGATATAGAGCCATGATTACTAACTTTTTCATTCCTGAATTGAATAACCATGATGTCCAGGAGATGTGATTTCAACAAGACTGCGCAACATGCTTGTGCCACAAACGCTTGACCATTTGGAAGACAACATTCGCTGTATTACTGCCGATATACGGCCAGAAATGTTGGAAAAAGTCATCGAAAATTGGAAGTCCAGATTGGACTACATCCGCGCCAGCCGTGGCGGTCATATGCCAGAAGTCATACATATTTAAAATGTAATGCCACAAGATTATCTTTCGGATAAGTAAAATTCATGCCAATCAAATAATCCATCGTTGTTTTATTGCAACTTAAAGTTGTATACATCGAAAAAAAACACCCCTTATCATAAAAAATTAAAAAAAAAAATTTGTTTTTTTTTTATTTATTTTGTTGACATTTGATTAGTAAAATTTTCACAAGGAGTGTTCAATATGTACTGTTATTGTACTGTTAATACAAATTGTACTGTTAATACAAATCTAACAGTGTTGCATTATAAATTTTACTCATTATTGAAACAATTATCTCTTAATTGCCAATAAGCTAATTGTAATTTTTATATGAAAATTTTGTCTCAATAATGGCTTTAATTGTTATAATTTGAATATTGCTGCATGTATGAACAGGATATAAGATACGAAAGTGGAAAATTTTACCCACCACTGTAAATATATTACTTTTTATTTTAGACATTAATTTGATTTTATTATAAATGAATTTCTTTGTGGCAAAACTTTTATAGTTTTTCAGAAATTTTAGTTTATGTAGTTGAAATCTGAAATCATGGCGCAGTGAAGAAGATGTTGCTTTTCGGACCTCAGTAGAAATGTTTAAGAGAAATTTGCACATTATTACATATTTTCGTTTGTTTTTCTAGTTTTTCTTTGAAAAAAAAAAAAAAATACATTTTAATTCAAAACTTCATGCTGCCGGATTTTAATATTGCAAAACACATGTTTTGATATTTTTGTTTTCGTTTTTGAGATTTTTACATAAAATTTCATTTTTGATTTCAATTTTTTATTATTTAAAATTCGGACTATTTAAATTTGGATGCGGTATGCAATGTAACTATAATTTGGTTTATAAAATTTAAAGAGTCTCATATACGTTTGTATGTGCATTCACAGGTTTCAAACAATAATAAATTTAATAATACATGCACACATGATAAATTTGTGAGGGTGGTGTGATTTGAATTAAGATCTTTGACATGATTCCTTATTCCCCAAACTAAGCGTTACAACCAGCGTTTGCTCTATACTGTAATGACGGACTACTGGTTATCGGCCGCCATTCACATTACTGAACTTTTTCTAAGGGACTGATGAGTCAGATCATACAGTGACAATCTTTATTGTTCAAGTCATGGCAATTATAATCTTTTTTTGTGACTAATGAGATTAGTAGCAAAGCGGATAGCAACTGATCTGTCAACTTCCCCATTTTTCATTTTGTTATGTCAAAAATTGTTTGAAGAGGGCTGCACTGCTATGAAATTGAATGGGCGAACCATTTCCTCTACTATAAAATAAAAGTGAGTGAGCAGAGCTATTAGGGTGAATTCAGATTTTGACATAATAAGAAGATTTTACACTAACAAAATGTGTGGGATTTTCGTTTGCAACCACCTAGTTTGATTCGCCTTGATTAGATAGCTGTCAAATTTTCATTACAATTGTCACTTAGGCAACCGTCAGCATATATTCAGATCTGTTCTGTAAGTCCCTTCGCTTAAATTATAACGATTTCTTAAAACAAATTGCATCAGAAATCTTTCTTTATTCTGTTATTTGTGATTTTCCAAAGGTTTAGACATTTCAAATATTATTCAGCATCTCACTTTTAATGTAGATTTTTATAATGCTGGAGTAATACTCAGCTTGGTTGTAGAAATCGCGCGATTTAAAAGCACTTTTTTTTTTTTAATTAATTATTGCGAAGCTTCTTGCTTGTCTGCAGAAACACCCAGAGCCTTCGGCAGGAATCGAACCTGCGACCTCGGGGACGACTCTTAGTAGGGCACTCTACCAATTCATCCATCGAGGCACTTGATGTGCAGAACAGGCCGGAGTGATTCGATTATTACCAAGACAACAATGTGATGTAATTATGAGAATGAGATCCTTAGACTCATGAAACTACTTTTAGGGTGATGCAGCCATAATGCACAATGTTAATTTTGAGTCACATCTTAAAGTCAAGCTTTTAAATTTTTTTGCCTGGACTTTTCGCTGTTGTACTGCTCGAAAAATTTTAGCCAGGGGGAAGCTGGGTAACGCGTTAAAATTGCATCCACAATGAGTGATTGTTTGGTGCTGTTTATGGGCTGATTGCCATCATTCTTCGAAAATGAATTCGGACATGATACAACTAACAAGGTAGCCTTTTCGCTACAATAAAAACAACTTCAATAAAATAACATGCATTTTGTTTTTGTACAACTTCTGCAAACTGTCAAAAAGACGCCACTTCTACATTTACAGAAGAGAGATGCACTAAGCTTACGCGAATTTGCTACCTCGCTTTGGCTGCCTTTCATCTCTACAATCTCTTGACAACCTAAAGTAGTCAGATCATTAACGGTTTAGCTGACGAGGCTACCTTGTTAATTGTATCATGAATTCGGGTACGTACATAGTTTCTGTGAATGGTGTTCACTGTCGTTTTATAAACATGAAATATATGTTTTACAAAAACAAGCCAGTTTTCGTGAAATGCCGTGTAGCTTCATGAACTACGACGCATGAAACTTTAATTTAAACCACGCGAGATTTTTCTAAAATTTAATTATGACACATTTTCACGATAAAAACGCACATCTTTAGTTTAAACGCTGCTACCAAAACGTGTATACAAAAGCATAAGCCCGAGTTCGAGACCGTATGTGTAATACGGAAAAGCGGTGTGTTTTGGAAAAAGTTGTACCCCAGCTTTGGTAGCAATTTTACTTTTTTTTATCTTGCCTGGTGGACTTTAGCCACAAATCATAATTTTCTAAATTAAACTCAAGCGCGAATAAATATTTTTAGTTAATATTTCAGTTAAAGTTATTGAATTTTTTTTTTTTATATTCCTTGAAATTTCAATTCAATGAAACAAACAGATTATTAATTTTTGCTGTGTATATTTTGAATAATAGTTGTGTATGTGCACCTTAAAATAAATAGAAAAGTTTGTTGGTCTTATTTATAAAAAATTATTTAAGGCCTTATTGTACAAATTTCCATACACTATTTGTACGATTTATATATGTACATATATTTTACAAAAAAGCCAGTAAATATTTTTGTATTTTATAATGCAAATTAAATTTGGGTTTTTTCGACACATTTTCTTTGCTTTGTTTTTTTTTTTCTGTGCTGATGTAGTGAATCGATTTAGAACTGAATTAATCAAGATTTCAGCTAATGACAAACACTAAGGCAATTTTAAATGTGTATGTGTGTGTGTTTTTTTTTCTTATTAAAATTTATGTTTTGTTGGCCACAAGAACTTTTAGTTTTTATATAGTATCTAATGTGATACATAATGCAATTTATTTCAAATATGTACAAATTGTATAAAAATCACATTTTTCAAAATTATTCAAACTATTACTCATAGAAAGCAAAACATTGAAATGCACATTTTACAGTTTTGGTTTTATTTTATATGTAGTATTTTTTTTTTTTTTTTGTATTATTTATTTGTTTGTTTATTTGTTTAAACTATGAAAGTTAATGTTTTGTTTATATGTATGTAAGTACATACATATATTATTAGATTTTGTCATAATAATTTTTGCTTTAGTTTCACTAAAATGGCATTAAACGAAATTGAATGTCTTTATACAAATCGCCAGAAATTGACTGAGAGAAAAAGAACACGGAACTTTTTGACGACAGCTGATAGTTAGTTAGTTGTCAATTGACTGACTGACTGGGTCCGTTGCTGCTGTTGATAACGAAGGTGATGGTCATTGCTGTTGATGGATGATGTTGAAGATAATTTTGTAATTAAAATTTGCAATTCTTTTTGGCTTTCGTATAATAGATAATATAAATAAAAACATTTCATTCACTACATGCACTCACTACACGGTATAGAAATAATAAAAATCGAATAGAATTAATTACAAATTCTTTGGGGTTTTTGTCACTTTTGCCTGTTATCACCATTCGCCTCTTTTTCCTTTTTTTTCTTATTCATTTATTTTTATACAAAATTTTGTGTAAAAAAAAAATGAGTTTTTTAAACAATGAAAACTTTTTTGTTTTTCAATCTCGTTCTCGCAAAAAATATTGATAAAAATTTGAAATTTCGTTCGTTTCGCCGCATTAATGTGACGGATGTTGTAGACTGTTGGGTCATGCGGTAACAACTGATTTTGAGACGCGTTTTAAATGCCGCTACTTCGTTTTCGCAGCAGTAGTCTGTAATACAAAAACAAACATATTGTTGTTTGGGTTGATTTGTTTAGTCGATGTCGTCATTATTTTATTCAACAAAAAAAACAACATCGAAGAAGAGAAGTAGTTTCGTACGACGACACAGTAACTATGTACATATGTATGTATGTAGTAAATTGTGCTCTGTGCAAGAAAAAAAGTGAGCAAAAAAAAAAAAAGCAAATCGAAAAGAATAAAAACTATTCAAAATCGTCAGAGGAGAACTTTTGCTGCCTTTACACTCTTTTGAACGGTAAAAACACAAAACAGAACCAAACGAAAGCAACAACTTCTTTAAATAGACAATTTGAAACAACTTGAAATAATTTCAATTTTATTGATGATCATAAAAAATGAACTAAAGAATGTGCTAAGCATAAATTTTACAATGCATTAAAGTTGTGACAGAACATTTTAAAATATAACTACAGTAACCCCGTCCACGTTGATCCACAATGCAAAACTTTTCTTAAATTTAATTATAATTTACTCGAATTTCTCAACTTTCTCCGGCGAAATCGGTCCAGTCATCACGTGTGATGCTGTGAACAATGGAAATGGGGACTAATTTTTATATACATATATGGAACTGAAGAGCAGATAGCGAGCCTTGTATTATATTATATAGAATAAATAAGTAAAACAACAAAAACATGAAAATATCCGTAACACTTTTGCTTTGTTGAAATCTAGTGAACTACTGAGACAAATTTGATGTTTTTCTTATCTTTGATTGCTTTGTTTAGGGCTGCCGTTGTTACTATTTATACTAGATAAACGGAGTAGAATATATTCTCTTTGTGGGCAGTAGTAACCCTGTCGGAAACCAAGCTAACTTACAACTAACTATTTCACAACAGGTACTGGTTGAGGCCTGGATTACTTCTCAATGCAAACAACTGACTATTTTAACATGGTGGTCTCCTAGGAAGTAATCAATTGTCCGACGCTGCATTACTTTTCAACTAACTTAAAGTTAGCTACTTAAAAGTCACTACCCACAGAAAAAAAAAAAAAAAAATGCACAAATCAAGGTTGATTTCACATTTTTCGGTGGTAATATTTTATTAAATTAAATTGCAAGCCTCAAGACTGGTGAGCAGCCAACATACTCACTCAGCCATCGCAACATTTAAAACGAATGCGACAATAGGCAATTTAATTAAAGAGTTATTTACTTATTTTAGTAGTCGACTACTCAATGTCCGACAGGGAAATTACTGGTATTACCATCACACAAACATGTACATATACATACATACATACATATATGATATATAGCACATTTGTTAACATTTTATATTTTAATGTAAACGTTCTTGGTTTTTTATTATGCTTCTTTGGTAACCAATTTTATTTATTTGCCAATCAATTCAATATACATATGTATGTATGTACATATTTATTTAAGTCAAAAAGCAAACAAAAAAACAAGTAAGTGGAGTGTGTTTTGGGAGATCTTAAAGAAGATTTTGAAAGAAAAATATTTGTTTTCGTAGCATCTTCGGTTGTGAAAGAAACATTAAGAAAATACTCGAAAACTTTCGTAACCCGGGTTAACCAGTGTCCCACAATAATTTATATATATTTATAAAACTAAGTTATCCAGTTAATTTAACTATATAGTCGAATTTTATGATTTAAAATTGTGAATTACTTTATATTTCTTTTAGTTCGATTTTACTTCCTCAATATTTAAAAAGATTTTTTGTTGTGATCTTTTAGTAAGCAACATTTTTAAAGAAGACAAGAAAAATAAAGTTGCAGACTTATTAGCTGGCTGTTTCACGTCCACCACAACTCTCATCAGCAAAGAAATTGCATTGATCCCAAGTCCAACAAAAACAAATATTAATCATCGAAAACCAAAGAATCACTGACTTGAAAAACTTACTACCAGTGGAGTTGAAAGTTCGAAAAAAATTGACTGTATTAGTAAAATAAAATGTGGGTCTATGGAGCTTTTCGTTTTTTCTTTTTCTTTTTGCTCACATGAGCAAGTGTTATATAAACTCTTTAGTGAGCGAGCAAACGCCTAGTCACACAACCCTGGGAAATATGACGTTTATAAAAAAAAAATTGTGTCTTTCGTGCTCAACCTTTTGATTAGCCTGACAGAAAAATATTTAATTGAATCAATTATTTACCGGTTAATTGAAGAAAATGAACTTTGTGTGAAAAAAAATGAACGCTGATCAAACGCACTCACTGCCAGCATCGATTTGAATGAATGTAACCAAATAAGTAAGTAACAGGAAGCTGAAAGTGAGACAATACTAAATAACAAAAGCAACAGACAATAGAACAAAAAAAAAAAAAATAGATGAAAAACTCTACAGACATTTGATTAAATTATATTGGAAATTTAATTGAGTACAATTATTGCTGACCTGTTTTTCTTCTCAAAATTCAATCACTTGACTTTTGCACCGCTTGCACGAGCGCTTGAGAGAAGAGAGGTCATACAACCGAAACCCAGGTCCGGTTTTCTTGCACGTATTTTATAGGTAAATATCGCCCCCTTATTGCAACCTAGTCATATCTCGAAAAAACTTAGACCTGATGAATTGCCTTTATAGTTTTTAAAACAATATGAGTGGACAAGACCTGTTTAAGATTCCGTACTCATGGAGTGAAAATGGAACCCGGTTACTGAAAATTCGCTTTTCGTTCGTCTGTCCGTGACAGGTCCCATTCTCCCAAACGGTAAGAGCTAGATAGCTGAAACTTACGCAGAAAATGTGGTTACCTGGCCGCTACAACAACGAATGCTAAAAACTAAAGGGTGCTCCCATACAAGAAACTGAAATTAACTGTAACTTTTGAACGTTACTTTTTTGTGTCGGAGGGTGCTGACGAGAAGTGTGGCGACTTCGAAACAGCCAGTTATCGCCCAGCTAAAATTCTATTTTATTTTCTTTGTCTTGTTCAATTAATATCAACCACACAACAATAATGCAGAACGAACTTAAATCCGTCATACAAAACAATTATAACTGAGCATGTCCATGCATGTATTGTATGTATGTATGTATGTATGTATGTATGTTATTGTATTTACATACAAAGCGTAAAAACACTTACATACACATATCGAACCCCAAGCACGAAAATAGCGTAAGCGCCTAAGAGTTTACGTTATTTTAGCGGTTAGAGTTCGATATGCAAATAAGCGAAGCCTGTGCACCTGTATGTGTTACACAAACAATAGTCATTCCAGAATTGAAAATACAATTTTTCATTTAAATTTCTTAAATTCATTCACCAGAACCTCAAAAAAAAAATGTTTTCTTCATTATTGCAATAGAAAAAAAAAACAAATTCACACAATTAAATTACAATTGCGTTGCAATTAAAAAAAAATATATGTAAATGCATTAAATTTTCGAATTGACACTGACTAGTACGGGTTCTAATTTTTTTATTGTTATATAAAAAAAGTATATATGTATATGTATACCTATATGGGTATTTCCATGAAATGGTCCACCGTTAGTTAAAAAATCAAAACGCTCGCACAATTTTTTTAAGCACAGAAAATTGAAAAAAAAACTATTGACATTTTATTATTTAAAAAAAAAAATTTAACTTGTAATAATTTTAAATGATGGTAAAAACTTCTGAAAATATATGTTAAATTACAAAAATATGTATGAAGGTAAAAAGTGTCACGTGCGTAATGTAACGTGCGTAATCAAAAAAATTTTTTTTTCTTAGCCAACCCATGCACACTTGTTTTTGAACAAACCATGATTATAAAGGTCCATTAATAACCTTTATAAAAACATTTTTTCCGAAATAAAAATCTTCTACAATTCGCCTACTTTTGCAATATTTCATGCTGCTTTAAAAGGCACTTACGTTTTTTGTCACGTGCGTAAGTCAACTTTGATCGCATGGAACTTGGGTACCCAGTGCTCAATTTTCCAATATACATATATACTTTTTGGAAGGAACTCATCACATTAAATGTAACAATGGCAAAATTCCATTCAAAAATTCCAACCCATTTATATTTTTATAATATTCAAAACAATTAAACGTGTACAAATGTCACGTGCGTAACCATGGAAACACCCATATGTATATATAAAATGCAAATAGAATAACAAACAACTTTAAGTAGTTAGCAAGAAAAACTGGATCGAAACAGATCACAGAACAGATTTTTTTTATTTTAATTTTTCCTCTTAAAAGTTTCCCACTATTTCACAACTGAAAACCATTTTGTAAAAGTTATGCATGATATGAACTAAATAAATTATTTGTTTAGAAAGTAATTCATTTCAACGCCTTTTAAAAGAGTGTTAACACTTTTAATGGGAGTAGAAAAATACTGAATATTAATTTTTATTTTATTTATTTTTTTTTTCATCAGATAAATCAAAGGCAGCACCAGCACCAGCAATATTGCTTGTCACATATTTGCATAACCGAGAACGATTCGATTTGAAATGCTGCGGTTGAAGTTTTCGGTACTGCTTCATTAGCGCTTTAAAATGGTACGAACATACATATATATGTATATGTATGTATGTATGTTTGCCACAATGAACAACAAATAATAAAATTTCTATTTACAGTAGTATGCATTTTTCTTCTTCACTTGTTTGCTTTATAAAACAAAAGAGATTTTAAGCACAACTTTTTTTAAGTGTTGTTTGTAAAAACAGATGCGTTTATACAGTGGCGATTATAATTAAAATTCGAAATCAAATTCGAAAAAATAGCTTTTTGTATAAACTTGGTGATTTATAGAGATTTTTTTTTTTTGCTTTTTAGTGTTTGCCAGTAAAATGAGCGCATTTCGTTTGAGATCAAAATTTGTTATATTCCGATATCTTTCAGAATCTGAAAAGGCTGCTTTTTTAATTAATTCAGCTATTTTTAAACCGTTAAAATTTTATTTGTTTTTTTTTTTGCTTTTTGAAAGGGTTTGTCGCTAAAATGAACACATATGTACGTATTTTCAAAATCGATATTTTTGGAATTTTCGAATAACCCAGACAAGTATGATCCGATTTAGAAAATTGTTTTTGCTTCCTTAATTTTTGTCTGTAAAATGAGAATGTAAATTTTTTTCGAATTCAAAATTTCTTTAAAATCGAAAAAATTACTTTTTGCAAATAAGACTGCAAATTGAAATTTTTTGAAATCTAAATTTTTCGAAACCAAAAAAAACAATTTTAAACTAAGCATAATTTAAAAATTTCTTACTTATGGAAGGTGTTTGTTAGTAAACTATATGCACATTCAAAATCGCAATTTTTTCGAAATCGAAAAAAATTTTCAAAAATGCCCGGGCATATTTTTAATCAATTTTCAAAAAAACATACATTTTTTTCCTTTCTTTTTTAAGATTTATCCAAAATCGAAATTTTTCCGAATTCGAAAAAAATACTTTTGAATAACATGCCCATTTTTAAGCGGATTTTCAAAAATTTTTTTCTTAAGCTTTTGGCAGTAAAACGAGCATATGCATTTTTTTCGAAATCGAAATTTTTTGAAATCGAAAAAAATGATTTTTGAACTCTGCAGTGTTTTATAAACATATTTACAAAATTCTTCTTACTTATGGAAAGTGTTTATCAGTAAACTGCGCACATAAATCTTTTTCAAGTTGGAAATTTTTACGAAACCGAAAATAAATGATTCTTCAATAAATTGGGCATTTATTTTTAAACTGATTTCCAAACAAATGTTTCCTTCTTAAGTCTATGTTCGAAATTTGAGCAAATGAGTTTTAAGAAACCGAAATTTTTTAAATCGAAATATTTCGAAATCAAAAAGAAAAAATTCAATTTTCATTACTCAGTCATATTTAAACCTATTTTCAAAATTTGTTTTTTTACTTTCGGAAAATCTTTGTCAGTAAAATGATTACATATGTATATTTCTTTTACATCAAAAATGTTTCGAATTCGAAAAAAATTATTTTTGAATTACGCGGGCATTTAATTTTTTTTTTCTTTCTTAAGCCTTTGGCCGTAAAACGAGTAAATATACTTTTTCAAAGTCGAAATTTTTGGAAATCGAAAAAAATTGCTTTTTTAACAATTCAGTCCTTTATAAACATAGTTTCGAAATTGAGTTTGTTCTAAGAAAGTGTTTATCAGTAAATTATGCATATAAATCTTTTTCAAAATCGAAATTGGGCTTTTAAAGCGGGGTTTTATACCAAAAATTTTTAACGCTTTTTTTGCATAAGAGCAAAAGTCTGCAAATTTTCTTTCTCAGTGATGTCTACGTTTCCATATACACTGAGTTTCATTGCTAATTGTTTTGAATTGCATGGCCACGTATATAAAAAAGCCTATAAATGCTTGTGCCCAAAAATATTTTATTCTTTTTTCATTTTTGCCATTTACTTTAAAAATTTTTATCGAATTTCAATTACGGCAAATATACACATTTTATCTTTATTTGCTGGCATATAATCTAGAGCAAACAAAAAAAGGTAATCAAGAAATTCAGTATTAAAGTAAAGTAAAAGTTCAAAGATTTTTCTACTAATAAAATAAGTGATATGATAAATTGTATGAAAATTCATTCAATGGAAGAATTGATTTGTAACAAATTTGCCTTAAAAGTATTAAATAGCAACCGGTTTAGATTCGCTAATGCGCTGAAATTTGCAATGAATAAGCTAGGTATAAAAATTAACAAGTAGTAAAAATTTAATACTTTTAAACTTAAACTTAAGTGGAATAATAATTGGCATTGTATAATTTTTGCACAAATTATTTAAACATTTTTGTTTTTTTGGTTTGTTTTTCGGCTTGTGAAAGAAGTTAAGGCCAATGACCTCTCTTTAATGTTTGTATGTGAACAACTTTTTCAGTGCTTTGCAAAATAGTTGTTCTCATATTCATATCACATAAAATTTAATTCCTACTTCAAATGGGTTAATTGCAAAAAAAAAGCAAAATTTTAAAAATGTTCTCTTTTTTTGTATTTTGAAGTTTAAAAATTAATCTCAGCTCAATGCAAAGAAATTATTCCATAGTAACTGAGAATTGAAAAAGAGCTTTAACATTTAACTTTCATTGCCATTTCAAATAACTATGAATGTACGAATATTATTGTTTAACAGAGAAAAGCTTTTGATTTCTTTTTTTTTTTTTTTTTTTTTGTTGCATTGCATTTGTTATTAATTATTATACGCAAATTCGATGAACATACATATGAAATAAGTGTAGCAACATAAATAGCAAAATAAGTGGGTAAAAACCCAAAATTGTATTTTCAAAAATTGAAAAATTATACGAAGTTTGTGTGGGAGATTTTGAGAGAGAAGTATTTTCGTTTTTCTTGCACGAAATAACCCGCACTTTTTCTTCGGAATAGTTTGCGCAAGTTGTTAAATGTGCAGCCATTTCAACAAACTTAATAACAACCAACAAAGAGTTCACCAGAATCAACCAACATAACAACAATTTTTATGTTTTTTCAAAAAGCACTTTCTTCAAGGAAAACATTTCATTTGCACAAAATTTATATTACAATTTCCATTACAACATTAAAAGATACCAGCAGATGTTATAGTTCTTAATATTCCCGTACTTTTGTGCGTTTCTGTCTGTTATTGAGAGAAATTCTTGGCTGCTCTTATTTTTCGAACTTTGCCCAAAAAGCACTGAATCTAACTTATTATTAATCAATAATTTTACGGCAGCTTGGCCACTTTTTCAATATTTTTGTATTGAGTTGCATGTACTTTAATAGGAGTACTGTGATTTCAAATTTATTATAATTTTGGCATTTTTGTAATACACAGATTTTTTATATTTTAAGCAGCTGATAAAATAATTTGCGAGTTGCAAATGAGTACGTCACCTTGAAAGTCATTATATCTATATTGCAATGCGAAAAATACACTTTCGCATCGCCATGGTTTTAACATAGCAGTGCAAAATATTTTTCTTTTGCATCGCAATACAGAGCAATCTCCCAGCCCACTTGAATCTAAATTGGTCTCGTTATGCTGAGTGACTAAAAATGTGCAGAAAGCCAGTTTATGTTAGTGGTGTCAAAAGATTTTGTGCTGTCAGAATAAAATTATTTAGAAACATACAATTAAAAAAAAAATTAAAAGTTGTGTGTTTATGATGAATTATAATATGAAGAGTAAATTTGCAATGACAATCATGAAAACCTCTATTGTTTACATGTCTTTTCAACTGATTATTTTTGAACATCTTTTTTTGTTAAGGGATTTTTAAAGCCCAAAATAAGACAGCATTGCATAAAAAGCTAGCGAAATATTTTTATAACAAGGTCTTTCACGATAATAGCTGTAATAATTTGCTTTGTGCAAATTTGCAGTGCATTTTATGGTTGATTGTGAGCGCTCCGTTTTTTTGTGTGTGCAAATCTGCTATATTTTTCATTGAAGATTTGAAAATTAATTGCTTTAGTTAACAAACTTCTTATTTTATTTTTTAAGAACACAAATGTTGCTTTTTTGTTTAAATTCTTTTAAAATTCTAAATAACGCTTCTGTAGTATATAAATAATAAGGCAAGAAATGTCACAGAGTGCCACCAAGTCCATCGGCCTCAAGACGTCGCCAACTTTATTTTTGTGTTACAAGCTGCTGCCGATCTTATTTTGTTTTTGGAAAGACACCCGTAAAAATTTAAATGAAAATGTGTTGTACTCTTTTGTTATTATTAAATTAAAGCTTACACTTGCATTTGTTGTAAAAAAAAATCGTATGTTTAATTCACATGAATGTGTGTTTTATTGTATTAAAATTTTTCGCCACCGCCGCTATTTTTTGTCTACTCTGCTGAAAATTGTTAGTTGGCTGCCACATATTTTTTACATTATTTATTTTCATCTGAGCATGTTTGCACACTTCTGTTTGCTTTTTTAGTGCAAATGAGGAAAAATGAAGCAAAGTGCACGTACATACATTTCGTCGTTGTGTGAAAAAAGCAGAGCGTTTTTTGCTCAGATTTGCTTCGTTTGCACTACCATCGTGAAAATACTCAACATCTGTAGCATTTGCAATATTTGCCATACCCAATAATGTGAATACCCTTACTGTTAGATTTAGTTGATTTATACTTTATAAAAAAAAAATATATAATACAAGTTTGTATGTATCTAGTAGTTAGAATAGCCTTTAGATACTTTCAATTTAATTCAGTTTATACATAGCCTGTGAGCCAAAGAACATATCGTTGATTTGTTTTCTGGAAAAAAATTTTTATTACTTTTGCTTTTTTTTTTTTTTTTTGCTTAAATGTAAGTTTTAACGGTTTAGCAGGAAGAAAACGTCATCAAAGCCACGAATAAGTGAATAAAATAAAAATCTTTGTCAGCTAAATTTCTCGTGCAAACGAAAATTTAAAGTTTTCCACTTATTATTTTAGGTCTAAAACTATACCCTAATGTTTTCTGTGTTTTTTTTTCTGTATAAAAATTTTGTTTGAACATTTTTTTGATTCACATTTTGGAATAAGTAGTTGGGCTTTAAACATTCTTTTTAGATTTTCGAGTCTACTGATGAGTTGTTTAGTAACAACGAAATGTCGGCGGCATATAGACGGCTAAAAAAGACAGAAAACATTAAGGTATATTTTTAGACCTAAAATAATACATTTCAATAGGCTCTTATAGCGAATAAATAATTAAGTTCGTTTTGCACTTATTGTACAAAACAAAATGGCATAAGCTTCTGTTCAAGCTCGAGCCATTTACAGATTCCAAAGTAAGATCCTTCAATTAATCAAAATATAAAAAAAAAAATGTCCTCATGGGCCTTTCTACATGGGACCAACCTTATGTAGTTAGATATACTACCGACATTTCGGTTTAATTAAAGCTGGTTCAGAACGCTAACGTGATAATAAACTTTTTGATTTTTTTTAGCCAGTTTTACTCAAAAACTTTGTTATAATGACATAATCAAGCCACATTTAAAAGACATTGAATTAAAAAAAAGTGTTTAAATAAATAACAAAGTGAAGTAAACACACAGCTTCCAAGAAATTGCTTAAGAAACAAAGAAAAATTATTTCAAAATAATCTGTTTAATTAAATTTAAAATGTAAGAAAAAAAAAACTTAAATAAGCAATAATAAGAAATGACTTACGTTTTTGGGATTTGGTGGCGAGTAACTTAAGATCTGGGACTGCGAAAGACTTTGACGTTGCTGGGGATAAGTACTATTGCCGCAATCGTTATTGTTGTTATTGTGTTTTTGACTGGTCACAGTGCTATGCTGTAAAATAGACGATGCCAAAGAGGATGCAGCACCCACAGCCACACCAATATGTATGGCGTTATTGGAATGTGCAGGTATGCCGCCACCACTGGGTGAATAGTTAACGATATGACTGCCGCTTAAGATATTTGTTAAACTGGCAGGCGAACTCTGGGCCTTATTGTTGTTGGCGTTTTGTAGTTGCAGATGCAGGGAAGAACTTGAAGATTTTCGTTGTTCACTTAGTTGTCGATTTGCGTTTGCCAGAGGTGTGTCTACGCCTGGTGAACTGGTCGCTGTTGTCCAGATTGACATGTTAAAACTTTTGTGGTTGCACCACCGGCACGTTTAACCGTGTAAACAATAGACTTTGGCGACGACATTGTAATAAACATGTTTTGTGTTGCCCAAATTTATGGGGAAAAAAAAAGAAAAAGTCAATTAGAAACAGCAAATCAATTGCTGATAGTTAAAAGCATGTCTAAAAATAATATAGAAAAAAGGTGCACATGAAAACGCACACACACACACACACACACACACAGGCAGTTATTTATTTTGTTGGCACGTCAATAGTTTTTAGAAATAATTTTGCACTTTTGCTTGCTTTTTTCTCTCTTTTTTATTTAACATACATATGTATATAGTCTGCACAGAGTCTATTGAAAATTTTTTTTGGGCCTGTATTGTAATATTAACACATTTTGTTTATTTGTTTTATATTTAATTTTAAGCACAATCCATTTTTTTTTCTTCTAAAATTTGTCTAGTTTTTAAGTACAAAAAGTTGAAAGCGAGAGCTTCGGCAAACGTCTACGTGTTTATTTTGTTTAAACAAATATGTGTTGGGTTTTTATTTAATTGTTTTTTTTTTCCATAACAAAATATATTGTGTGTATTATAATAATGTGAATTAGACAACAGATAAAATAGAAATAAACAGGAAAACGCAATGAAAAAGACAACTCAACTTTTTTTCATGTTGTTTTTGCTATTGCTTTTTTGTTTACTGATATGTTCCAACAGCTGACTGCAGTGGTGTTTGCGAAACGTAGTGAAATCAGCCGCTGGTATGGTTTGAGTATGAACTAAAACGGATGTTGAATAAAAGGCTAAACGAAAAAACAAAACAAACGTTTACTACAGACTTCGTGCTGAACACATTTTTAAAATATTTTTCAATAGAGTTAATTAATTTGCATTATTCGAACTTTTTTTTATATACATAATTATTATTGTATTAATTTTAGCAGATTCAAGTTCTTTCTACATTATTTTTGTGATTGATATCTTTGATGTTTCCTTTGTCTTATTTAATTAATATCGATTACAAAAATAATGTAGAAAGAACTTGAGCCTGATCAAATTAATACAATAATTATTTTTCAACAAGTTAATAAATAAATAAAAAAGTAAATTAAACTATAAATAATTGAAATAAAATAGAAATATTTTTTTTAACAGCAGTTCGTTGCGTTAAAAATTTTAAACATATTTAAATATTTTTGCAGCAAGGGAAACAAGTTTAATGTTTTACTATTAACCCTAATGATGTTCCCTATTCCCTTTGCACCGCTAAGTGCACCTCTTGGTCTGGTCAGACCACAATTTCAAATCAACATTTCAAAACAAAATTTTCAATAATTGTCATGTTTTTTAAAAGTTATTTAATGTATTTTGTAATGAATTTAAAGTATTATTATTGTAAATATTCATTGAGAATATATGTATGTATGTATGTATGTATGTATGTATGTATGTATGTATGTATGTATGTATGTATGTATGTATGTATGTATGTATGTATGTATGTATGTATGTATGTATGTATGTATGTATGTATGTATATGTATGTATGTATGTATGTATGTCTTGATAGCTTTTCCTTGTTAAAGGCATCTAGTTTTGTTGCAATTTCCACAGCAGAATCGAGTTTTTCTTTGAGTTTTTGTTAAGGTTCTACAAATATAATACCATGTTCATACATGCGCCTTTATTGAAGTAATCGCAATAAAGTTCATTATTGAGCTCAATATTCCATACAAAAAGTCAATAAAGTTATTTCTCAATAAACTCTATATTGCTTTGAATATTGAGAATATTGATGGAACACAACACTGTAAAAGATGTGTTTAATAAGCAAAAGTATACAATGCGAAATGAATGACGTGATAAATGTAAACAAAAGCAAACAAAACTAAATAATAAAAAATAAAAATAAATACAATAAAAATAAAAACATTGCAGCATTTCCAAATTTTTATTTCTCTTTCTTTTTATTCTTGCCGCTTTGGAGTCATAACTTGAACGCACTACTTGTACAAGTTCCATATTTTTATTGTACAACACTAAAATCTTTTTAATAAAAGGCAGTTTTTCTTCCATTTTTCTTATTGGAAAATATTTTTCACTTTTTTTTTCTCACAACCAAAACAAAAACAACAACTTTTTTTCAGCTGTCAGATACTGATTGAGTTAGCTCAATATTTGTATGTATGAACGCAAAAAATATTATGTGAATAAACTGAATATTATCTCAATTAGAATTACATGTATGAACAAGGTATAACCCATGATACAACTAACAGGGTAACCTTTTCGCTACAATAAGAACAACTTCAATAAAAATAACATGCATTTTGTTTTTGTACAACTTATGCAAACTGTCAAAAAGACGCCACTTCTACATTTACAGAAGAGAGACGCACTGAGATTAGCTATCTCGTTTTGGCTTCCTTTCATCTCTGCAATCTCTTGACAACCTAAAGTAGTCAGATGATTAACGGTTTAGCTGATGAGGCTACCTTGTTAATTGTATCATGGTATAACCCACAATACAAGAAGCAAATGTTCAGATTCAAATGTATTAATTGAGGTCCACAAATGGTGGCGAAATATAAAAGGCAACCCACGTATGTATAAGAAATTTTCAAAGACGACAACTGTTTGACGTTCCACAAATTACTCCATAAACAACATACGAAATTTTGGCAATTTTCAAATTCTTTTATTTAAATAAGAAATTTTTATTGTTTGTATTCATAAACTCAGCCAAAAGAAGGGTCAACAAGGGATTAGCGGTCACATTGTTTGTGGTGGACATGGAAATGTGTTCATCTTTAATAACGGAATAAATTTTTTGCTGCAGGAACGAATTTCCTCGTTTAGTTTTGTTTTTTTTGAAATTCTTTTTTCTTGCGTCTGCTCATTAAGGAAATTAGATTTGTTCTATAAATGATTTTGCCAAGTAGTCTGTCTATTTGTCTTTTAAATGTTGCTCATTTAACTTTTTTATAGGAAAATTTGTCATATGTTTCAAATGACACGTGATTTTTTTTTTTTTTTATAAAAAGCAGTTCGAAAAAAATTACAAATTTTTAGGTACTTATGTATGTATATACATATCTACTTATGTATGTATTCTCGAAACTGATATCAAATGTAATTAAAAAAAAAATTTTTTTTTTTTTGTTTAAAATTCCACCTCAGAAAAAACCTCAGAAAAATATACACATGTTTAAATGAATATAAATTTTTGTGGTTCAAATACGATCAATTGTTTGCTTGATACCAACAAAAATGTATAAAAAAGCAACAACTACGATAAAAATTATTTATAATTTGTAATCATAAACCAAAACTTAGAAAAAGAGGCACTGTGGTCAAAAATGCAAATTGCGGCAGGCAAAAAAAAACTACTAGTAAGCTTTTTTTTTTTTTAATGTTTATTTCTTTTATTTACAATCTATCCAATTAGGACAATAAGCAAATTATATAAATTAATATAAAATAACATCTATTGCTTAAGTTCTTTTAAGAACATGAATATAATAATACAAACTTAATTAATCATACATCATTGTAAAACTAAACCAAATGATAATAAACAATGTAAAGGTAAAAATTTTTGAGTCACATTATTGTGTAATGATAATGAATTTTTTGTGTAATAATTAGTTTTAAGTGAAAACCGGTTTTTTTATTGGTGAACCAATTTAAGTGAATTTCCATAGCAAACACATGACACATTATACAAGCACTGAGTCAACTAGTTTTCTTAGAAATTTGATTTCCACAGCCTGCAGACGGATGGACGGACAGCGCTCAATCGACTGTTTCTATCGTTACTGACCCGGACTATATAGTTCTGAGAGGGTCGGAAATTAAAACTAAAGGAAGTTACAAACAGAATGTTATAGTATATAGTGAAGCTTATAGTATATAGTGAAGGATATGAAAAGGTAAATTAAATTTTTAAGGCTTAAGATCTTTTTATAAAAATGTTTGTAAGAAAACAAATATATTTTTTATTTATTTATTTCAATATTTCGCCCACAATTTGTTGGCTTCTTCAGGAATATTTTTTTTGTTTTTTTAATAATAAAAAGCTTATAGTATATAGTGAAGGATATGAAAAGGTAAATTAAATTTTTAAGGCTTAAGATCTTTTTATAAAAATGTTTGTAAGAAAACAAATATATTTTTTATTTATTTATTTCAATATTTCGCCCACAATTTGTTGGCTTCTTCAGGAATATTAAAAAAAAAAAAACAAAAAAATATTCCTGAAGAAGCCAACAAATTGTGGGCGAAATATTGAAATAAATAAATAAAAAATATATTTGTTTTCTTACGAACATTTTATTATTAAAATTATTATTAAAATAAAAGAAAAGATCAAATAAACTATATGTTAAAAAAAAAAAGATATGAAAAGGTTTTAAATAATATTTATTTTTATATTATGTATTCACATACAAAAACTTCAAATTTATTCTGCACGATATGAATTGAAAAGTAAAATAAAGCCACTTATTTGATAGTGGCTTCAAACATTTAAGATTTAAGTCAAAACTCAATGCAGGGAATCGTTAGAAGTTTCTCATACGAAAAATACAAGTACCTTTTCGAATCTGTGCAGGGTATTCATAATTTGGCTAATGATTTTCAAATCAAATACAGGTGTTTCAATTTTTTTTGTTTTCAAATTCATTAAAATTTCGTGTTTTGCTTTTTTTTTTTTTAATAAAAAATAAAAACAAAAATAAAAAAAAAAGAAAGAAAAAAAAATTAGGTAAGAAACAACAATAAATAAGAAGATAAAGAAACTGAATTAAAATTTATGTGCAACCAACAACCGATCGTTTAATAAAGAATACAATTTATTTGCCAAGTACATTTAGATAAATATAAAAAAAAAAGAAAAGAAAAAAAACAACAACAAATGTACTGACAAAATCACACATTTACAATTAAAATTTTTGTTGCTATTTTTGTGTTAGGGCAAGATAACACCCCATTTCCTTTACGAAAAAAAATAAACTTATTTAAGTGAAAACAAAAAGCCACTATTGTTTGAGTTCGGCGATTTTGTTGCATGTTGAACTTTAATTTTAAAAATAGATAACAAACAACTTTTTTTTTTTTTTTTTTTTTTTGGTATGAATTCTAATTTTAGAAAATAAAAATAAAGAAAAGCTTATTGTGTGGATTTCTTAAAACTTATTTTCATATTCAAGCTCATGAGAGGTTAAATCTTTGAAATTCACAAAAAAATATGCATGGGTATTTCCATGCATAAAATCGTGTCAAACAGGGGTAAAATTTTGCGGATTTTTGGAACTGTAGATGAAACATGGATCCATTGCTGTATTCGGGAGATTAAGTAGCAGTCTAAACAATGGCTTTGTCCGGCTGAAGCTGCTCCGATGAAGGCTAAAGTAAGTTTGTCGGCCAATAAGATGATGGCAACAGTTTTTTGGGGATGCGGGACAATCCACATCGAATGTCTTCAAAAGAAAAAAAGAACAATAAACGGCCAACTTATTAGACCGATTTAATGAGAATTTGAAGAGGAAACGACCCCTTATGGCCAAGGAAAAAGTTGTTTTTCATCAAAATAATGCACGGGTGCACATGTGTGCAATCTCAATGGCAAACCTCTGGGAATTAAGCTACAAATTGGTAATTAAACACGATTTTTTTTTTGTTAATTGAAATTTACATAAATCAATACTTTCTCAAGCATGTATTTAAGTAGATAAATATGTATGTATGTATGTATGTACAACTTTTCTTTAATTTGCTCAACTTTCAAAAGCGTATGCATACCTTTCTTTATTTATAAATGGTTTGTGGTTGTCAGCGGTTTCAATTATCACAAATATAAAAATATACTTTCTTAAATCATAATAACAAATAATTTATATAAAAAATTGCAAATAATTTGTATCACGGCAGATCACTTGTCTGCCAGCAATTTGCGAGATTCCATTTAAGAGATTCAATTATTCTTATCCCCCATGTTTGTGTTGAAGAATCAAGCAGATATTTTTTTTATTTTTTATTAACTCGATCTCTGTTGATATTTACATACCAAACAATTAAAATCAATTAAGTGTAATCAATCTGCGACATTGCAAAATATTTATTTCATTCGTAGATAATAATTTTTCCTGTATGCGTTAACGATTCCACACAGTCTTATAAGAAGAGGACGTATTAAGATCTTTTTAAAGAATAACCCCCTAATTCATAAAAATTATTACAGGCTTATAAGACTGTTATTTGACATATTTGTATGGAAAATCTGTCAATTAAGAGCTTTATAAACCTGTTATAATTTTTATAAATTAAACGCTAAATATTTATGGCATAAAAAATGAAATATGCCACACCTCCTTTTCGTAGGGAAAAGGTTAAAGTTCAAAAGTTAAATCTGGTCCGCAAGAAAAATAAGCAGTAGTAAAGTTTGTTTTTAATTGAGGTGGAACTCTTTGCTTTCGATTATTTTATTTGTTGTTCGACAGAACTCAAGGCGAATCCATTACAGGTGTCTGCAAGGCGAATCAAGTATAGGTGGTCGCTTCAATATTTTCTCTCGAGAGGTCACAAGTTTTGTTGTCGTTTTCTATCGGCTTTGACAACTCAGAAGATAAAATCGTGGAAAAATGTTGAAGCGAATTGGTATGCGGGCACCTGTAATGGATTCGCCTTGGGTGTCTGCATCCCAAATTGCTTCAAAATTTTTCCACGATTTTACCTTCTGAGTTGTCAAAGTTGATTGCAAACGACAACAACAGGTGTGACAACTCGAGCGAAACTGTTGAAGCGAATTGAATTGCCACCACCTGTACTTGATTCGCTTGAAGGAACTTAAGCCATCAATGAGGAGGGAGGTTCTTATGCGAAAGAAGGAATTTAAGCAATTAGAAAAAAATTATTGTTTGAACAACTTGCAAAATTATTTTCGCCTTTTAAAATCAAAGTTCTAATTTGCCAGAAATCGACAACAAAAAAACTGTGGCCGAATTCCGGCATTCGTGATCGAATAAATTCGATAGTGAAAATAATGCATTCAATCGCGAATGCCGGAATTCGGCCCCTCTTTTTGAACTAAATAAAAATTGTTAAGATCAAAAACAGGAAAAAACTAGTAGAAATTCCATACAGATTATGATTTAAAATGTTTTTAATTTTTTTTTTAATTTTTATAATTTAAGCCAATTTATTATAATTTTTATAATTTAAGCCAAGAAAACTAAAATTTTGAGTTGGGTTACTTTTGAACTGGATGTGCGATATGCATTTTTTTGCATTTTGTTAGTAAAATGGAAATGTAATTTTTTTTTACACGAATTCGAAATCGAAAAAATTTCATAATCTTTCACGATCATTTGTACATAGATCAAGCATTTAAGCCAAGAAAACTAAAATTTTGAGTTGGGTTACTTTTGAACTGGATGTGCGATATGCATTTTTTTTTGCATTTTGTTAGCAAAATGGAAATGTAATTTTTTTTACACGAATTCGAAATCGAAAAAATTTCATAATCTTTCACGATCATTTGCAAATAGATTATGAAATTTTTTTTTATTAATCTTTGAGTGTTCGCCAGCAAAATGGGCACATAATTTATTTTCGAAATCGAAAGTTTTTCGAAATCGAAAATTTTTCGAATTCAAAAAAAATTTATTTTTGAATAATTTGGTTGCTTGCAAGCAAATTTCTTATATTTTCCAAAAGGCTGTCATATACAAATGACCATATGCATCGTCTCCGAACTCGAAATTAAAAAGGAAAAAATTAAATTCTTACACCGGTATTCATAAAAAATAAAACATTGTTGAAATACATTTTAGAACAAATTTTTCATATCAAATTTATTCTGAAATGTATTTGAGCAACATTTTATTTTTTATGAATACCGGTGTTATAATTCAGCTTTTAAAAACCGATTTTTAAGATTTTGGCTTTTTGAAAGAACTAGTTCGACATCGATATAGAAGAAAATAGGCTTTGAATAGCTCGAGAGTTGCAATAGTATTATTTTTTTGATTTTCAAAACAAAAATGTTTTTTATTCCTTAATTTTTTTTTTTAATTTTTTTATAATTTAACTTTTAAGCTAATTTTATTTAAAGCCATTACAAGAGCCACAACAGCACGTGTCTGGGCCAGCCAATATCAATATAAATATTTTTATATATATTACTATACAATATATTAAAAACTTTTTTATTTATGTATGTATGTAATTTGAAACTCAGCGTCATTTGCGAAATGACGTTAAAACTTAAAATAACTGCATTCCTTGACAGAATAGATATGTACATACATATATGTATGTATGTGTGTGTGTGTGTGTGTGTATTTCTAATTGAATGGGAGCGGAATATTCCCAATAGACACAGTGTAAACCAATAAATTTTCATCTAATAAAACGTTATTAAATATCTTCAATTGATACATTCCTGCTGTTGTTTTTCTATTTTCGTTTTACATGTTCCTCTCAATTCGCTATTTACTGAAATGCCAGCAAACGTGCACATGCACATGCACAGGCATGCATATGCACATACATGTTTTGCACTTGTAAATTTATGAAAACATATAACAGACTTACAGTTTGTTTTTTATTTTTTTTTTATTTATTTCTAAAATCAATT
This sequence comes from Sturmia bella, assembly GCA_963662145.1. NCBI lineage: Eukaryota > Metazoa > Arthropoda > Insecta > Diptera > Tachinidae > Sturmia > Sturmia bella. The sequence continues at coordinate 14,307,933 of OY759172.1, read as the reverse complement.
TTCTTTGTAACCTTGCATATCGATTTCAAGACTTTGATTTGAATTTCTTCACATTCAATTATTCAATCAAAGCCGATAGAAAGATACTCAGTTGCAAATTGCTTCAGTCGGCTTCGATATCTTTGATTTACAAATGCTGTTACTACTTGAATAACAAAAATTATTATTACTATTTTTTATTTTGAAACAAACAAACAAGCCAATAAATTTAAGAAAAAGGTTTGGCTAATATTTTAACTACATACATGTGCTTCTTATTGATTATTACTTTTATATGTTTGTATGCTGATAAAAATAAATTTATGAAAAAAATCATTATTTAAAGCAACAAGTTGCGGCCCAATGAAATGGTTTGCCAGCTGATATGGTGACAATTGAAGGTGGGGTTTGGCAGAAGAAGGGCATTTTCAGATAAGCACACCTGATAGAATAGAAAGTACTGGAAAAATATTCCTCGATAGAGCAAATGCAGTCACCGCCATCACATTAAATCGAATTAAAAAAAAATTGGCAACTGTTTTATTGCTATCAACAACAATTTTATCTAGTCCTTAGGTCTAGAAGATACCAAATGTGTACAAAGGAGCAGCAAATTGCTGCTGAAGAGGTGTGTGCAAGCGAGAGTTTTTCCGGTATTGTCTTGACAATGATGACAACCTGCGATAGATATATTTTCACTATTAGCAGAGATTTTTGTGCGTCAAGTCAAACGGAAATTAATACTTGCTTTAGGCAACTCTATTATTGTAAACTGGCAACTGACAGCTCTATAGTAAAGTTGAACATTTTTGAGGTTATACGTACTCGCCACGTTTTGTAATGCAAGAGCTATTTGCATTGTTCAGAGTAACTTGAAAGATTGCTCTCGTCCCAAAAATGGAATTAAATCGTGAACATTTTAGGGCAATTATTTTTTACTGCTTTCGCGGTGGTTTAATTCAGCAATAGTGCATGAATGAACTTACATAATTGAACGTTTGGCGATGAAACTAAATCAAGGACCCCTGTTTATCGCTGGTATGGTGAATTCAATCTTCAGTCTTGTAGGTCACTCCATGACCGATTTCCAAAGTCATTTGTTGTTTCGAAACCCATTGATGCTGTGTGCGAACTGATATTGACGCATTAGTGGGACCAGCAATTATTCAATATTGCATAAACATTTGACTGTGAAAACCATTTGTTTCCCTTGGATTCCACACAATGTGTCAGTCACTCAAAAAACATGATCGTGTCGATTGGCTGAAAGATATGCTCCAAAAATACGATCGCCGTGCTTCGAAACTCGTCTATGACATCGTAGCAGGTGATGGATCTTGGATTTACTCGTATGAGCTCGCAAGCAGTAGACTATATGGATGTTTCAAGCTGAGCAAAATCCAGCAAAAGTTGTTCGCGCAAGAAGCTTGTTTAAGTAAGTGGTTGCCTGTTTCTTCCGAACAAGTGGACATGTCGCAAGTGTATCACAACGAGGAACAGTCAATTCTTAGTGGCACACAACGATTTGTTTGCCAGTTTTCTTCCAAGAATTCAGGAAAACCAAACGGAGTTCAACTCAAAGTATATATGGTGATGAGAGAGTTGTGTGCACATCTTTTCAGCCTACCAGGACTGTAGAAAAAAAGACCAGTGGCATCACCGGGACATATTTCTTACAAAATGAATTCGGTCAAGCAGTTGTCGTGAAAGGTGTTGCTGTCACGAGACCATAACTCACTTCATGTGACCAGAAATTGAGAATACGAACCTGGACGGCATGTTGTTCCAACAGGATGGTGCCCCTTTACACACAGTAGTGGCCGTGTTATTTCACGTTAATTGGCCGCTACAACCATAAGATTTGACGCCGTTACACTTGATTCTTTGGGCATATTTAAGAGAAAAAGTGTACAGCAATAAGCCAAGAACAATTCAGGAGCTAAAAAATAAAATAGTTTGGCATATTGACCACAAGGGGCCTCAATTATGTCTCAGAGGCTTGGAAATCAAGGATTTGATGCCTCTATTATGATAAAAAAAATTTAAGAAGAAGAAACTTTTTGTTTGGTTTTTATAATTAACATGGTGCGTTTTTGTTGGACGACCCTTCACACTTCAGGAATATTTTTGAGGACGATTTAGTAAACAACAACATACCATGTCATCTTCTACAAATTGATTTTTTATTTTATTGAAATCTTTTTCATCATAAAATTAAGTAACAATGTGACTTAAAAGAGAAAGAACAACAAAATGGTTGCAATTGGCGAATAGAGTATATAATTAAAAATAAGAAAAATAAGTACATTTAGTATTTGCTAGGACAGAATTTTTAACAACTTTCACTATAATTTTTTTCTTTTTAAAACTAAGGATAATTATTTAAGTAAAGATCACACAAGAATATCTTGTAAATTTTAAGCCTAAAAATTATTTAAAAACTATAATGGCAAATGACTGAAGTGTGTTGTTGGAATAGGTATCACCGCAATTTCAATTCCATGGAAGTGAGCGACTTTTTGCGTTCATTAACCTCGAAACGTTGCATGATTTTGGCCACAATATGAGAGGGTGGCACATCTGGATTGCCCGTTAGGCCACGATAGCCCAAGACACTGTGATCGGCCAGAGTATTGGCCAACTGCAAACGTTTGATAAAGGCTTCAGTGTCTATGCCACGCACTTGAGAGGGCTTCAGGAAACGTTTGGGTATGCGTGAGAGTATATCTTCGGAGCCCACTGGACCGAAGCCCAGATTTATTAGGATCGCCTCCGGATCGGGTTTGCGTGCCTCCAATAAACTATCCACACTGGAATAGCGACTGGAATCCGAATGTATGGAGTTATCACGTTTTAAAATATAATTTTGCCTGTGCAGGAGGCCACCACCGATACCAACGCCACCAGCACTGCAGTGAGGCAGTTCCGATAGCGAATCGAAAGAACCGTCTGACTTTAAACGTCGCTCATTGCTACCAGTGGTGCACGAAGAGGTCAGCGATGAAGAAGAGAATGTCTTTTCTATGGGCACATGTTGGCTCATTAGTTTCAGCGAACTTTCACTTTGTTGTTTATTGCGAAAACGCACTTGCTTCTTTTTTTGATTGGCCAAATTCGAGACGGCAGGTAAATTCAAGTTGGTTTCCTTTTCATGCGGACCATAGCCCTCATCTTCCTCGTCGTCTTCTTCCTCTTCCAGATCGGCGGCATATTCAGCTTCATCACCACTGTAAACAGCTGATTTTTGCCTTTGCAAACGTTTTTTACGTGGCACAGTAGTTGTTGCTGTTGTAGTTGTTGCACTCGTTTGAGCAGAGTTTAGCTGTAAAGTCTTTAAGGTCATGGTTGAATATCTTTGAATGTCGCCCGACTCGTTGAGCTGCTTGAAGGTTTTAGTTCTTATTTGATTTTGTTGCTGCTGTTGTTGTTCGATTATTTTCAAAATATTTTCACAGCTGGAGTTGGATGAGTCTACTTTGAAATCGGAACGAGGGGATGAACGTTGTTCCATTTTGCATGAAAAATGTGCAAACAAATTCTGTTGCAGCTCTAAAAGTGAAATGTTTAAAGATCATGAGGGTAACAAGATGTAATTTATAACATATGGTGGAATTCATTATGCAAACATCAGCTGAGTTTAGTTTAGATTATACGAGGTTTTAAGGTTAAGGCATTGGTTTGGGTGGCAAAACATTTCATAGATGTGAGAATTTTATTAGAAAAAAAAACTTTACTTTAAACATTTTAGCGCTAAAAACAAACGCGTATATAAATTGGCCTGAGGTTAAAGCGGATTTGAATTGGCGAAAACTCACAAACATTTGACTAGCGATAGAATCGTCAAAATGCAATGAGTTCATGCGGCGAAAATCTGCATAAATTCACGAAAAATGGGCTAGAAGCAAATATGGTTTCAAAAGGTTTTATACGAAATGCAAAACAATTACACAAGTGGTGAAATACCGCAAAAGTTCGTAAAAACTTTGCAAGAAGATAAACTGGACTAGAGTTCTATAAAGCATACTGCTAGAAAATAAAACGCAAAACTTCACAAAAAAATAAATAAAATAAAGAAGACGAAAATAGACCTGAAATATTTTTGAAAAATGCCAGACAGGGATGGCATAACGGAATTCTTTCAATTCTACTGGATTGCTGGCTTGTAGCGAACTACCGCGATGACCAGGCAAAGAATATAATTGGCAAAACTTTGCAACAGGCAAAAGTGAATTTCGAATAGTTAATGAAAACTTTAAACACTTGCTAAACAATTTAATGGAAGCGAAAATGTATTTAAATGGGTCATACAAATGTGAAATAGTTACAAAGAGCACAAACGGCGAAATGTAGCAAAAATGTGATAAAAAGAACATAAAATTGTTCAGAACTAAGCGAAATAAGCCGCGAAAATTTTCTAAAGTTGTATGAGAAGTGAAAATGGACTAAAAATGGTTTTTAAACAAAGCAAATTCGGCAAAGAACAGCGAAAGTTCGCGAGAAATCATCAAAAATATACAATATACTCAAAAAAATTAATAAAAAGTTTTAAAGAAATGCTAGTAAAGCAACTGATGAAAACCCGTGAAAAATCGCCAAAAATATTTATGAAATAAAAATGAGTTTCAAACGGCAAAAAGCCATGAGAATTGGTGAAAAACTATCAAGAGGCAAAAATAGATCTGAAATAATAAAAACTAATTGAACTAATAAAATTAATAAAAATTAAAACTAAAAACAAAAAACAGAAATTGTAAAGGCTAAAAAAATGCATATAACGCAAGTGGCGAAAAATCGCAAAAAAATTGTTAACAATTAAAAATTAATTTAAAATGGTTTCTAAACGTTCCAAACAGCAACAAAGAGGACAAACGGCAAGGAAACGCGAATATTCACAAAAAGTTGTCTAAGGGGAAAAAATAGATTTGAAATAACTAAAAAAACTTCAAATAAAAGCAAGCAAAGTAACTGGCGAAAGGTCGCAGAAAGTCGCTAAAAGCTTGTTAAGAAATGAAAACCAATTTAAAATTGTTTATAACAATTTCACAGAGTTGCAAATAGCAGAAACGGCGATAAGCCGCGAAAATTCGCAAAAACTTATTAAGAGGCAAAAATATTTTCGAAATAGTGAATAAAACTTCAAACAAATGCGAGAAATGCTACCAGCGAAAAGCGACGAAAAATCGCAAAAAAACTATCAATAACTAGAACTGAATTTCAAAGAGTAAAAACGGCGAAAAACCTCAAAAATTCTTAAAACTGGCAAGGGGGGCAAAATGGATCAAAAATATATTATAAGAACTTTAACTGGTTACAAAGAGCGCAAACAGCGAAAAATAGCTAAAATTCGCAAAATCCCGTTTTCAATTGTAATCAGCTACAAAAAACACGATTTAAAAAAATCGCACAAAATTGGCTATAGGCAAAATGGATTCAGTTTATAAAAAATTTCAGTTACAAAAACATAATTAGCGAAGAAACGCGAAAATGCACTAAAAACTGGCAAGATGTTGAAAACGGCTTAAAATTGCAAACACTTTCAAAGTGATGAATGCAACAGGCGAAATACCGCATAAAATCGCTCAGCAGCGAAATGGATTATAACGGCACACAACTGACGAAAAATCGCAAAAATGTATAAAAAAGTAGCATATAATTTGCATTGATTAGAAATTGATGATTGAAAATCTTTAAAGTTGTTCTTAGAAACGTCGGCAGTATTTGCTTAAGCGAAATTTAAATTATTCCAAGAAACGAAGTACAAAAACATTTTTATTTTATTTTAATTCACTTCCTTCTTCTAACGAGTCCAAAATAATGTTTATAATTATTTTTGTTTTTCTTATTAGTTATTTAAAAGTTGAGCGAAAAAATTTAAATAAATTAATAAAAAATCGAAACCTGCTTTCAGGCTTAGCAAAATAACATAGAATAATTATTTAGTTATTTGATTGCAAAACAGTGATGAAGGAAATCTTAGCAGCTTCTTTTTTTTTTTTTTTGGAGGACATTTATTATGAACGCATCAAAAACTTATTGCAAGATGGCTTCAGTAGAAAGACAAAATGAAAGAAACTTGCAGGCACTTAAAATTTATTATAATACAAATTTTTGCCAAATTGGATGTTCATTAAGAGAATAAATTTGAAATTCAAAAGTATCTTTAGAGGAGATATTTAGTAAATAGACACAAAGTACACGGAGGTGGAAAAAGTAACTCTTGCAAATTGCCCAAATCAGCTGATAGAACGTTTGTTTAATTGGCATAGATACTAAGCATTCTATAGTCTTTTTTACGAAAGTGCTGAGTTGTTAGATGCCAGGGACCTCGCTAACATCAAAACTACGGCCGCAACGAGATTTGCTAGTGGTCTAGATCTCGCTCTATAGGAAACAAGAGCTGCACAATTGGCCCCAAATGATAATAACAATTATACTATTGTTGTTACTGATATTAATTAAACAAGGCGAAAAAATGCAACAAAGACCTTTTATTTAGTCATATAAAATCCACTCCATCTTATAGTTATAAAAATATCCCATATGATGACAGGGACATCATATGGGATATTTCATTAAAACTTGTATTGCTTTTTTGATATTGTCATCTAAACCATACTTGAGTTTTCTTATTCAAAATTCCAGTAAAAAATTATGGAACCACAACCAATAAATCTTCCACAAAATGATGCTTAATTTTCGATCAATACTGTATTTGTCAAAGAACGGCAAAAAAAAAAACAGAACAGACGGCGGCAGATTAATTGAGTATTCATGTCTGGGACCGACCGACTGCCACAATTTGTAGAACAATTTAAATTGTACTATCATGGTTGCCTTTGTTGTATCATAATTTTCAGAATTGCTTATTTAATTAACAAACTTCGTGTACTGTTCCTATGAAAGTTAGAAAATTCATTTAAATTTTTTTTTACTTTTACTTGGCAATAAGTTCGTTTTTTAAATTTTTTTTTTTTAATTTTTGTAAAACGTGCTGAAATACATTCCGTGTACTGCTATTTCACTTGAATTCAATTCCTGGGCAAATCGTAAATAACTTCTGTCTGAGCAATTGTTTCAAAATCTTTTTAAACTTTCCAGCCAGAGCGAAGCTTTTGCATATTTTATTGATCAGTATCAGCAAACACAAGTTCAAAGTCTAATGGTCAGTGCAGACCGACATACACACATACATATGTATGAATGCTGTTCAATTAAAAAGCTTATTAGTAGTGAACATTTTTATGTCTCACACCAGCCTGAAAATGGAATTAGTTCCTCATATGTGTAGATGGGAGGGGGGGGGGGGGGGGGGGGGAAATGTATTAAGTCACAATTTGATAAGTCTTTCGCGGGATTTAAACAAAAGTAATGTTGCCAATCTGTAGTTGGAGGGGGGGATGAATTATTGAATATCGACTGAAGAATGTTAAACTCCTTTTAAGAGTTGGAAAATTTCAATGAATTTGGCATTGGTGAATTCGTTCATTCTGATATAGTATATTACAATACTAAAATTGTGAAAGCTGCAGAATACCACTCTTGTGAATTTGCACAAAATCGTCCAAGGCAAAACTCAATATAGATAATTTATAAAAGTCTCACAGGCCGCCACAAAACACAGTTGACGAAAAAATCACGAAAATATCTGAATAGTTGGCATAGAGAAAAATCTGCTACCATCAGTTATAAATAACTCGCTTTAGTGACGAAAAACCGCGAAAAATCATGGAAATTGAAAAAAACTCAGGCCTAACACCGGTTGGTAAAACTTTAAGCAGTTAAAAAACCGATTACGAAAAAACGCCAAAATTCGCGAAAAGTTTTCAAGAGGCAGAAGTGTGCTTTTAAATAATTTAACTGGCGAAAAATTATGCAAACTTGTAAAATCAAAATTAGCAGCAGTCAGAACTAGATTTAAGAATGTTGTCTACAAAGTGAATACAAAAAAAAAAAAAAAAATCTAGCGAACAGCTGCGAAGAGCTACTCTAAGTTTGAGCAGAGTTTGAAAATTTAAATTTTGAAAAAATTGTACAAAAACATGAAACGGATACAAAGACAGTTTGCGAAAAGCGGCGAAAAATTAAGAATATGTAATCAACTAAACAAAGCAAATTGCTAAAAACCATATGTATATATTTTTTAAGCAAAATCTCGTGCAGGAAACAAAACTAGATTGAAATAAAATTATAAATATTTGAGGCAGATACAAAGATTGCTGGAGCAAAGCAGCGAAAATTCGCGATATATTTTCCAAAGGCAAAAATTGGCTAAAAAATAACTTAACAGATGAAAAACTAAAAAAAATGCATGCAGACATGAGAGCTACACTTGAAAAAGTTTATAAAAACTTCAAACAGATAACAGATGAGAACAATACAGCTGGCGAAAAGTGGCGAAAAATTGACGATTGTCAAATAATTAGAGTTACCAAGGAAAGCAGATTGTTAAACACCAAACGATTTTTTTTTTTGTTGAAATCGTGTAGAAATCAAAATTAAGTTGAAAAAGTCTAGAGAAGCTTTAAATTGATATAAAGAACACGAAAAACTGCTTCTTCTTGAAAATATTCAATTCGCTAAAAATATTCGAAATAATATATACCATAATATATTTAATAAAAAGAGCTTTAGCTTTATATTAAATAATTATATTAAATAAAAAGGGGTGGAATAATACCAATTATCAAATCTGAATTTAAATAAAATAAAAGTTTTGTTAAACCTCCAGTGATTTTTTGGGCATTAGTGTAGTTCATCTGACGCCTACAGATAATAATTTAATAAACTTGATTAATAGTCCCTCTTTTTATTGGGTTTAAAATGAGCAAAGTTTAAGAGCCACTGATTTTAAACAAGATTGTTGGCAAAAAAAAAAAAAACAGAAAAAAATCAACTATAGTTTAAATTATAGTGTATTCTCGTACAAGTTCAAGTATATTCAATTGACGGTCTATCTAAGCCGTTTATACACTTTGCAGTTTATTTGAGAAAACATTATTTTTTTCCTGTCTCTCTTTTTTTGCAAAATCATTGGGGTTTTTTTTTTTTTATTAAGTCTGGTCTTGTCATGTGTAATTATTGGAATTTTTTTTTTAAACTAATATTTGTTTATTATGTTTGGCTTAAGAAAACAAAAAACTTGTTTGGATTTTTTTAATTTGTTGTTCTTGCTTGAAGTTGTTGTAGGCTTTCGGGCTCTTAAGGCAAATACAAAAAAAAAAATTATAATAGTATAAGCAATTGTCACATTTTTGATTTTAGAGTCATGGTAAATCTTGTAGATTTTTGTGCACATTGGAAAACCCCCAACAACAAAAAGTAAGTATATAGTATAATGTACTATGAGCCTGACTCAGCGAAAAACTGAAATTTTGCCTAAACAAACGAAACAAAAACAATTATTTCGTAAAAGATCTCAGGTTGGGGTCGAAGAAAGCATCATGTTAAGGGACATGGACCCTTAATTAATTTTTTTTTCTTCACTTGAATAACAAATATTTTGATCACTCAACGAAAAGTGGATTCCTACGTAGATGTTTAAAAAAATGGTTGCTGCAATAGTATTTTGCTCAGTCTTGCAAAATGTTTCGGGCAGCATGTTGCCAATGTTCTCTGGCAACATTTTTTTTAAAACAGAGCAACATTATTTCGTACTTATTTTGCATGAATATTTTATACCAGGATTTTTGTTAGGATTTATGTGCGAAAAGTAGAACATGGGGCTGCTTCATGTCGCTGCTTCGATATCGAATGAACTGTACAGCTGTTTTTATTGTCATAATTGTGAAGCAAAATAAATAAATAAATTTAACTTTATGGTCGAACTGTATGATTTAAAATTGTTAAAGGCCCTGATACACTATCCTACTCAATCGTATGATTCATGCACTGAAAATCGCTAGCTAAATCTGATACAATTCTAAACTGCTTTAAAAAGTCGCATCAAAATGGCCACACTATTATAATCTTTGATCGCATGGAAATGATAGTTTTTGAAAATTTTCAAAAGATTAGCAAATCGGACAGACTTGTCAAAAAGTCTTTCACACACACACATACACTTTTAGTCGTCACTATCACACTTTTTGGACACACATGTCATTTTGAACAGATCCTACGATTCAGTAGCATTGTACAATTAGTCATGGCCTGAGTTTGAAGCAATTTGGGTGCTGATGAGTGACGAGGTGGTCGTGAAACGCGCCTGATATGTTTCCCCGCCAAGAAGTCTTCAACTTTGCTTTCCCGTAAAAAACCAAAAAATGTTGCTGGATACATTTCATATGTTTCCCACTTCTGCAACATGTTTTCTTGGTTAATGCATGTAAATGTATGTTTGACAGCATATCATGTGCACGCTGAAGTGTACTGTGAAAAACACCTCTTTATATTTTCGTTTAAAATTTCCACATACAATTCAATATTTTGTTTATTAATTAAACATTATAAAAATGTAGATAATACAAAAAAAATAATTTTTTTTTTGCTTTATTTTGCTGGCGTTGCTGTTCGGTAAGTAAATAGTAAATAAGACCATCTACGTCAATTTCATTATTATTCGATTTAAATTATCTAACATTTCTCGACTGTTGTTTTTCTATTTTTAAACAATTCAAAGTAAATTGTAATATAATAATATGTTTAAAAGAAAATATTTGTTTCCACTTTAAATACATGAAAATGTATGATTCTTTTTTTTTCGTAGATTTTGCATTAGTGAACGGCACGTGCCAGTGGCTTTTTGATTTGCATACTGAACCTACAATTTAAAGTGTAACCTGCCGGCCACTTGAAAATTGTGTCACTTCAAAAGTCGCACAAAGCGATCAAGAATTATTTAAGAAGAAAATGAATTCAGTGTGTAGTTTCATGCAAGTATAATAAGTTTATAGATTAAATTAGAGAAAAAAAAATATTTTGGATCAAGGAAATCTTTCTGGTTTTTTGCAGTCTATGGATGGGAAGATAGAGATTATAAGTTTCTTCAAAGATTTAATTAAATAGAAAACCCGTTTGGTAGCTACTCTATCTAAAACAAATAAAACTAAAAACCCAGCGAGACCATTTATAAAATCAAACTGAAATATTAATAAAGTGTAAAATCTCAATGATATAAATTTTTGTTGAGACATAATTTTTTTCTGTGCATAAAAGTCTGACGATTATCTCAACAAAATTCTGTCAGGTGTAGATGTTCAGTTATTTTGCTTTGACAAAGAACATTTTTTAAATGTTGTTTTAGGTGCATCTAAAGAACTGGCTCGATTTCAATAAACTGGTAGTTAATCTTGCAAATTTTTATGGCTTTGGAGCCAAAAGTCTTTTTTAGGCTTCCGAACTCCTCAGAGTGAAACGGAACCCTCCGTTCCGTTCCGTCGCAGCGTTCATTCTTCGAAACGGTAAGAGCTAGAGAGCTGAAATTTTCACAGGATGTTGTTGTGCCTTGCCGTTACAACAACTAATACGAAAAACAACAACAATAAGTCGAAAACTACCAGGTGTCCTCCTACAATGTAAAGTAACAATTAGCTATGACTCTCAAGTAGTAAGGGATAGAGAGCTGAAATTTGCAGTGTATGTATTTACAGATGCCTTACGACAACAAATACTGAAAACAATAACAAGTCGAAAACTACCAGGTGTCCCTATACAACGTAAAGTAACAATTAGCTATAACTCTCGATCCATAAAAGATAGAGATCTGAAATTCGCACAGTATGTGTATTTGCAGATGCTCTACAACAACAAATGCTAAAAACAACAACAACTCTAAAACTATCAGGTGTCCCTTTACAACGTAAAGTAACAGTTAGCTATAACTCTTGAACCGTAAGAGATAGAGAGCCGAAATTTGCACAGTGTATGTATTCCCAGATGCCTTACAACAACAACCACAAGTCGAAAACTACTAGTTGTCCCCATACAACGTAAAGTAACAATTAAACGTAACTCTCAAGCTGTAAGAGACAGAGAGATGAAATTTACACAATATATGGATTCACATATGCCATTCCATACGTACGGAACCCTAAGTGTGCGAGCCACCCTCGTATTTATTTGATTAAATTTAGTGCCAGGATGTCGCTCGACATCATTCGCTTGAATAAAAACACCGAAAACAAATAAAAAAAAATTTTAAATTTATTATTGTTTTGCATGCACATATGTAACTAAATAAGCGGTCCATGCCGAGTGACATCCCAGGCCTGGCTTTTAATTATTTTCACTATACAAAATTTTTACTTATTATAAAAACTTATAGAAACCTCTTGAAAACATTTCTTGCGAAAAACCTTGAATTGGATTCACACCTAATTTGGATTTCATTTTACAATTTCCTACATTCCTGTTTAACAAATTAAATTTACTTGATAGAAAAAAAAGAAAACAACAAAACTAAACAAATAACATTAATTGCTGCAAGTTTACGGCTGTTTTTCTTTTTAGTTCGTCAAAAAGTACATTAAATGTATATTAAATATCATTTTGTGCACAATTAATACAATTAACAATTTTTAAAGCTTTATAATAATACATGGTGTACATGTTAATAAAAGCAAACCGAACTGTAACACAATCTTTACAATTCTATAAAAACAAACAAAAGAAATTGTTTTATATGAATAAATAGCGACGGACAGTCACAGCTCTCAAATTGACAAAACAGCAACGCAGTTTAAATCTAAAAAGGGAATAAACGGCAAGTAATAATAATAATAATAATGCGAACAGAAACTTTGATTTTATGATTTTGATGCAAAAAGCTGTAAGCGAAAAAATGATCAGAAGTTTAAAAAGTTAAGATCAATATGTGCAAGTACAGTGGGGACCAAAAGTATGGGAACTTGCCTGACAGCAGTCATAATACTAATTAATAGAATGTATGTATATACTATTTTAGTGGAAAGAAATTATTTCAACCAATAATGAATTTAATTATTTATTTGCTATAAGAGTTAATTGATATGTATTATTCTACAGGTGGACCAAATGAAATCACCCTGTTGGAAGATGCTCTTTATTTTTGCAATTGGCGGCCAATGTCAAAACATTTGTGAACTAGAAAGCTGTAGAATACAAGTGAAGAAGCCCTAGAGCAATACACTAACCAAGAACGTGGAATAATCGTGTCCATGACGAAGTGGAAGATTTTTCGACCAACATCATAATGAGCGATGAGGCTCATTTCCATCTCAGTGGGTACGTGCACAAGCAAAATATCACTGCTGGATCAACGAAAATCCACGAGGAACCATTACACCCGCTTAAAGTGACTTAAAGAGTGGTGTGCTCTTCACGCTGGAGGAGTCACCGGGCGATTTTTTTTTTTTTTTTTGAGGAAGCCGCTGGTAAAACGACAGCGTGCTATAGGGCAGTGTTAAGCGAGTTTCTCTACCTTAATTGCACGAATTAGGTCTTAGAGGACATGTGCGAGCCAAAGCAGATATTCTGAAAGCATCGGATGACTTCTTTCGGTCCACCTGTTAGGTCCAAGTAGACCTTATTAATTGCTTTTTCGGCAGATGTTGCTGACATTTCGTTGACGCAACAACTAATAAGGTCTATTAAGACCTAGAATATTTAAAAAAAAGTCTATTAACTATTTTGTTGATATTGATTGCAATCAATTAAAAGATTTAATTAATGAATTTCCATTCGCTATTTTTACGAAACAAGCTGCAATTTGTATGGCTGTTGCCAGAGCAGGAAATAAAATACAATCTTAATTGTCTGCTATTAAAAATTTTTAAGTAAAAAATTTTACTAAACAATTCTTAATTTTCCAACAGTTGATAATCAATTTAAAAAAAGTCTTTTTTTTAGTGAGATTAGGATTAAAACAAAAGAAAATTTAGAAAACAATGCATTTGCTTATGCAAAACTTTATTAAAAATATTGTATTTATTAGAGAAAAGAAAACGGCATAAGATGAACTACATACTACATTATTCTTGATGTCTCATTCAGTTTCAATTTATTGTAAGCTCATTCGAAGAAATGTTATATCCCATACTTCGCAGGCTTCGAAGCTACTAGGCCGATTTCGAAAACCATAGCGAACATAGGCCATGTTTAATCTGACCACTCCCACAATTGCCAACCACAAATTTTAATTTACTCTAAGCGGACAGGGAGTTCACGATTTTTTTTTTTTAATTTTCTTGCAAGTATTCGTCAAAGATTTTTAAGAATACAAAATTTTATTACGCCTCTTTTTACGCCCACTTCTATAACTCATCTAGAATGGGAGAATGCCTAGACCAAATTAATCAAATATTCTTTCGGCATTTCGCAATAACTCAATCAAGGTTATACGCATTGGGCTTTCTGAATTTCATTCAAATCGATTAGGCACTTTTTTGAATTATAGCGAAGCAAGCATTTGAGCTCACAAGTTTTGGCTTGTGTGTCTCAGCGATCTTAGCGATCCATAACAAGAAAAAAGAATTTTTATACTTCTAGTCACAATTGTTAATTATTTTATGGGGCTTGAGTTAGACTTTTACTTCCTCAGAATTGAGTATTTTCGTGTAGTAATCAACTTCTTTAAAAAAAATTTTAGTCAATACAATTTCATTACAAAAAATTCTTTCTCAATTCTGAGTTACCAATTGTATATCATAAAGTTCGACCACAAAGTTAAATTATTACTAATCACTCTCGATATCTTATTTGGAATTGCAAGTTTGAAAAATATCTGTTGGTTTAATGCTCATACGTTGCTCAAAATGGATTCCATTAGAAGTTCTACAGCAGAAAAATCTTTCATGTATCCTAAAACACGAAATACTAAACCAGTTTGAAATGTTTTGCACACCACTGTTTAAAGCATAATACACATAAACATGTGTACATAAATATGTCTGTACGTAAGCATGTGTTTCGTTTTATTTACCGATTTCCAATCTTATTTTTTTTTTTATATTCAATGCAATAACAAATTTAGTTCTTGATACATGTGTAGTAGTTGTTATTGTTCGAAAAATAATAATTTCACCGTTGGTTGACATTGACTTCCATATTTGTATATTTTCAATTTAAACAGCTACTAAGCACAACAAGAAAAAAATTAAATAAATAAACATGTTTTTAACACGTTGTTGGGATTTTTAACAATTAAAAACGAAGTAAGAACTAAGAAATTAAATAAAAAAATTAATTAAACCAAAACACTTTAGTTTTGTTGTATTAAAACCCCTTTTGTTGTTGTTTTTGTACTTTGTATATGTATTACAACAATAGGTATTCCTGGGTGGAAAAAAAAATAATTAAATATTTTTGTTTTTGACTCAAATGATGTTTGCATAACTCCGTCTTTAATTTTCTCGCTTATTTTAAAGTCATATTTTTTTATTATTATTATATTAACCTTTATTTTTGGTAATTTATTGCTTTATAATTTGTTGTTCATGCGACTCTCATTTAATTTATTGAAAAGTAAATAAATTTTATTAACACTTGTGATTTGTTTTTTTTCCGTTTCTTCTCTTCCCTTGTATTTTTCAAAAGTTGTTTTCACATTTAATAACAATTTTCAACTGAGCCAGTTTTTAACTTTCTTGCAATTTTTTAGCTTTTTCAGAATGTGTTTGTTGATGTTGTTGCTTTTTGCTGGTTTCTGTTTTAAATCCATTTTCAAAAGCTTAGCTCACCGTTTTTTCTTGTTTGTTTGTTTTATTTTTCACTCGTATTCCAGTTTTATTTGTGGTTGTTGATAATATTGATATCACAGTTGTATTCAAGAGGCACATGTGTACATATGTTGAAAATTTTCAAATGTTTTCCGCTCTCTGGGTAGCAAACAGTGTTGCCGAGACGTATTTTTATGTATACATTTTTGGCGCAGAAATTTCTGTTTGATTACTTCGCCATATTGGAAAGTATAAATTGTTTTTGTTTTTTGAAATTGTTAAGAAAAAACATTTTTTTTTTTTAAACATCAAAACATACCCATTGTGGTATCGAAATATTGGATTTGGAGAATTTACATAAAGAAAATGTTTTGAATGTAAAACCCGTTTTATTTTTCATTTAGTTTGTCATTTAGTTTGTCATTAAGATTTGTTTTGAAATTTGAAAATTTATAAAATAATAGAAAACACATTTTCCTGAAGAAGATACACAAAGGCGTATCGAGATATCGAAAAAATTTATCAATAAATACAAAATATATTTATTGAAAATTGAGTGACCTTAAGCTCATTTATAAAATCTAACAAAGATTTGATAAACATTTATAAAAAATAAGTGACCTTAAGGCTCGAACTAATAAAATAGGAAATAAAAGCAAATAAAAATATATTTTATGAAGCGGCTTGGATTTTAAATATTCTTTTGCAGTGAGCAACGTCTCATGATAGTGATTCTAATGTCTGCTAATACAATATAGTTGTTTTAACCTGCAATTTAATTTATTTATATACATATGAACTTGCATTAAGGGCTTCCTGTCTTGAAATTTAAATGAAGCAAAACATCTAGTGATGTCATGTTCCCGACTTGTGCGGGCAGAACGCTTTTAAATTGTCTAATTTTCCCTATTAAGCTGAATTTGACCGACGACATGAGTTCCACAAAAAATGTTTGAAGTACAATACTATTACATGTACAACATTTGAGGTATTTTGAAACTAGAGAACGCATATTTGAAGTCCTAAGTAAACTCTTCCAAACCACTTGTTCAGTATCATTTAGAACAGGCTTCCACAGTAGGAGCTTATACTGTTTCTTGATGTATTAAGCTTCTCTGATGTATCTTCTCTAATTTTACACAATCACAAGTTTATCTGCGCTATCTGTCAAAATCGTATATTGAAAATTAAAATAAAAAACAAAGAAAACGTAATTGTCCCATAAATATAAAAGTTATCTTTTGGGTTGCATTTAAGGCCCTGCAATGCCAATTCCGAAGACATTTCCACATGAATGTAGTTTTTTTCCAACAAAACTTTTACTTACTTTTTTTCGTTCCATTTGCTTCAAGAAATTAATGGACAATTTTTGTGTTGGCTTATTAAAAACAAAAGTCAAATCGAAGCACATAGACGAGTCGTGTAAACAGCGGGTGATTCAACTCGTAATTGAAACATACTAGAGAAAACCTTTTGCCTGAAAAACCAGATTTGTTTAAAATTTTAGTTGAAAACTGGCAATACTGATCGCTCTGTTCTCTCCCTATTTGCTTCTCTCTCACTTCATGTTTTCTAAAACTTTCTGTTAAGATGCGTTTAAATTCAATGTTAACGGGTGGCAGGTTTGTTTGTTCGACGCGTATTTTTAACGGTTTATTAGCTTCGTATCTAGAATTCGAATTATCTAAAAGAGACGACATTCAAATAAACATATGTATGTACATACAGCCATACGCAGTGAAATATTAAGCAACAACAATTTCAAATACAAACATATGCACGTATTTATAACTGTAGCACTTTATAAATATGTAGATCAGAAGTGGATATAACGCTTGTTTTATTTTTTTTTTATTTTTCATTTTGGTATTTATAATGTGAGCTATCGGAAACGAATAATTTAAGTACATAAATTTTAGCACGACTGTGATTCATTTAAAAATCCACAAGAGGTGTATGCAAATTAAGGCGGCTAAAAAACGGCAGTTTTTGTTTGTTTTTTCTCATTTTCTCAAGATCGATTAGCAAAGAGATGTAAAGCTACATGTACATATAATAGATACTTGCATTTTTCATTTTTAAAGGTGTAACAAAGTACCGTAAATGCTTTATAATTTGAAATGATGCTCAGATTACTAGAGACCTGCACTGTTTTCTGGGGGGACATACATACGTATGTATGTATGATGCACATTCGAGAGGAGAAAACTGCAGGTGTCAAAATCTCGATGGTACTATCGATAGTTATGTGTTTTTAAGACTATCGACCCTGCAAGAAATAGCTGATGGTAGTCTCCACACATTGACAACTTAATTACTAACACATGCAAAGCAATTTTATAGGTTTCTGCCTTGCCATTACAATGATTGTTTTAGTATTTTGATTTTACCGTATTAATTTGGTCATTTCATTTGGAACTACGTTTATCCATTAATTTTTTTATAGGTTCATTTGTCCATTTTTGCTCTAAATATAGTTTTTATATTTCCCTTGAATTGTTTTTTGAACATTTTCGAAAAATTCTTTTTTTTTATTTAATAATGAAGCATTTTGCAAAAAAAGAGTTTGAATGGTTACTTTGCTGAGGTGGTAACGCTGGTTCAAAAAAGAAATCACACGTACACGAATGTTAACATCAGTTTTTTTTTCATTTTGCCCTAAAGAAAATGATAGAAACCCTGATGTATGAACCCATCATCATTTGATGCATCATATGACCGACACTGTTCTTGCTGGGTATATTGTTTTTTTGCCAAGCTTTAATATTAAATACTTGCACACCACCATCGTTAGTGTCAGCAAACTGAAAGTAGATCATCTACATTACATAAATTTCTAAACTGCATCAGGTGAGTTGGCAGTGGCCATTTTGATTTCACAGGGCTTCAAAAAAATTTTTTGTTTGGTTACAAATTGATTAACTAGCCCGCAAAATGTCGTACTAAGCTCAAAGTGGTACAGCTATATACATACATATGTGCCAATGGATAATAACTAAGGAAAAGCTTCAGCGATTATTTGACGGATCATATAAAGCGCCTTCATACTTTACGGCTCGAACCATATAAGCTAAGCTCTTCAACATTCTTTTATACAGACATGAGTCAAAATTATTATGGTTAAGTCTATGGAGCGCACAATAAAACCACACTGGGTTAAGTGTAGGCCGGAAGATATGGGTTGTCACACCCCTCCTTTCAACCTAACCTATACCACATTTTATTTTGTCTCTGCTATATCAAATTGAAATGGTTGAATGATTGCATACGTTTATTTAAACCCATTAATTTCTTCATACATGTTCTTTTTCTTCAGACCTAAATCTTTCAGTAGCATTGCCACACATCGAGAAAAATAAATTTTATCTTATCGCTCAGTTGTGAAAACCAAAAATTGTTACCGCACACTTTATAGGTCATTCCTGAAAGGCTAAAGGTACCTTAACTCCAACTTTACCGGGAAGTGGTGAAAATATTAATAGCAATTTTAATAAAACTCACATGAACAGGGCGTTTAAATGTCCATTTGAAAACTTTTTTAACGTAAGCCTACTAGTTTTGTCCTTTACTTTTTGATTTGCTTTATATATTCACCTTAAATGGCCATAAAACAGCTTTTATTATTCTGTAGATCTGTGACCATAAACAAAATTTCCATGATTGTGTTGCTCCGCACACCTTTAGCGCATCAAAGTAAGAAGTTAAATAATTATAATAATAATTACGATTTTTTTCATTATTTACTTTGATCGTTGTTGAGGAAATCAAGAGAATGAAAAGAAAAAGCTTTAAAAAGTAACAAACGAAATTTTACTCAAGTAATTAAAAGCTTTTACAAATTGTTGGCTTTTATTGGAAACTTGAAATGTCTCTCAATGGAACAAAAAACAAAACTTTACTCCTCTAAAAATGCATACAACTTGAAGACTTTTTTTTATTAGTTTATTTTGTTTGTGGCAGTATATACGCTTTTATGATCACGTTAAATACGCTTTAGAACTCAGATTCTTTGATAACTAAAAGCTCAATTCTCATTGCGATTTGTAAGTCAGGGTGAAGAAGAAAAGTCATTGAAGTAAAATAAGTTTAAATGTTTACTGATTTCCAGAGTTGCTAGTTTAAACATATGTTAAACCGAAAAGAGAGATCATCTGACACTGATTAGTTCCAAAGCTCAATGTATTAGATTCTAATATAATATAATAATAATAAGAAGAAAGAAAGGAAATATTTGTCTTCTTATTAATATTTGGCGAAGTAGTTCAATTGGATTTAAGTTTAGGGCGGTTGAGGGGGGCCATCTAAGGTGACTTTTGAACAACATTCTGTCATCTTAATTTTAAATTGTAGTCTTTTTCTCTGTGTACACTAGAGCCCCGACTTGCGTCGTTAATGGGGACCGGGGAAACGCGACGCAAATCGAATCACTTTTTTCTATATAAATGCACTGAAATTTAATTTGTTGGGGAAAATATTTAAAACAAAGCAAAAAATGTTGTAGTTTTGATCAAAACTACTAGTATGAGTACGTTTTTATTTATTTAATTTACTTCAACAAATGTTTATATACAGTTAAACCTCTATTAACCGGGCCTCTATTAACCGGCTACATCTATTAACCGGCATGCAGATCTTTTTGATTTTTTACCTCTACTATCTGTGCTTTTACCTCTATTATTCGTGCTGTGGTTTTTTACCTCTATTAACCGTGCTTTACCTCTATTATCCGTGCAGCATTCATATGATTTTTTATACCCTTCACATAAATGTGTAAGGGTATATATAAGTTTGTGATTCCGTTTGTAACGCATTGAAATATCCATCTAAGACCCCATAAAGTATATATATTCTGGATCAGCATCAATAGCGATTACGATTGAGCGATGTCCGTCTGTCCGTCTGTCCGTCTGTCCGTCGGTCCGTCTGTCCGTCTGTCCGTCTGTCCGTCTGTCCGTCTGTCCGTCTGTCCGTCTGTAGTCGTTGAAATACCGTTTCTGAGAAAACGGTTTGAGATAGAAACCTCATTCTTTCGCTAAAACGTGTGAAACCTCGGTAGTGGGTTTGCTATTGAAATTCAGTAAGATAGGTCCACGCATAGCCGAGATATATTCAAAAAACCGGGTTTTGAGGGGTATTTTGTGCAATTTTTGTATTCAGATTTTTGAAAACAAATTTTTTCTTAAAAACGAAACCATATCATTTTTAGTGCCCATTTAATCCTAGAAATGAAGGAATTTTTGAAATCGGCCCATATATATCCGAGATATAGCGTCTTCCGATTTTTAAAGAAATTGGCTTTATAAGCCAAATCAGACAACTTTTGGCACCGAAGATCAATCAAATTGGTATATATAGGCTATTTAGAGGCAAAAGTGGAAAATTTTTCCACATCGGCCCATATACACTCGAGATATAGCGCCTCCCGTTTTCTCAAGAAGTCGGCTCTAAAAGCCAAATAAAACAACTTTTGGTATCAAAAATCGATTAGAATGGAACATATAAGGTGTTTAAAAGCAAAATTGGAAAATTTTTGAAATCGGTCCACATATATCTGAGATATAGCGACTCCTGATTTTTCAATAAATCCGCTCTTTAAGCCAAATAAAGCAATTTTTGGCACTAAAAATCAATCAGAATGGTACACATAGACTATTTAGAGGCAAACGTGGAAAATTTTGGACATCGGCCCATATACATTCGAGATATAGCGCCTCAAGTTTTCTCAAGAAATCGGCTCTATAAGCTAAATAAAACAACTTTTGGTACCAAAAATCGATCAGAATGGTACATATAAGGTGTTTAAAAGCAAAATTTGAAAATGTCTGCAATCGGTCTATATATACCTGAGATATAGCGTCTCCCGATTTTTCAAGAAATCGGCTCTATAAGCTAAATAAAACAACTTTTGGCACCAAAAATCAATCAGAATGATACATATAGGTTAGTCAGAAGCAAAACTGGAAATCTTTTTGTCATCGGCCCATATATGTTCGAGATATAGCGCCTCCCGATATCTCAAGAAGTCGGGCCTGGAAGCTAAACGAAACAGTTTATTGTACTAAATATTTGTCGGAATGGTACATACAGGCTGTTTAGGGGCAAAATTAGAAAATTTTTGGACATCGGCCCATATGCACCCAACTTTTGGTAACAAAAATCGATCATAATGGTACATACATACATATGTATATAATGTTTAAAAGCAAAATTCGAAAATATTTGCGATCATGTATGAATGTATGTATGTATGTATGTATGTATGTATGTATGTATGTATGTATGTATGTATGTATGTATGTATGTATGTATGTATGTATGTATGTATGTATGTATGTATGTATGTATGTATGTATGTATGTAGATACGTTTGTATGTATGTAGGTACATATGTAGATACATAACATATGTATGTATGCATGCAAGTATGTTAGCATAAACAATTTTTTTGCTTTGGTGTAAAAATGTGTATGTATGTACATACATATGTATACACGAGCTTGAAAATGAAAGTGATATAAAGAATTGTTGAAAAAAGGGTACGCAATGAAATTCTTTTAAACAATTGCGTCTTCAAATTCATTCACTCAAAAAATCATTTCGTGTTTCCCTACGTACTTACATATGTACATACACACACACATGTGTATGATGATACGCAACAGATCATCAGCAACGTGCTCAAGAAAAAAATCATTTTGTGAAAAAAAGCAAGCAATGTAAATATGTATGTATGTATATATGTATGTATATAATCATTGTTTTATGGAACACACTGAAAATATTCAATAATAAAGAATTTATTTTAGAGTTTTCTATTATAGATACATACATACATACGTATGCATGTACCCACATACGTAAGTAAATTGAAAAGAAAATCACAATGGCAATGTTTAACATTATAATTCAAAAATAATGCAATTATATGCAATTTTTTGTTAAATAAATTTTACTATAAAGTTAACTGATAAATAATTAAGGAATACATTTTGCTTTTCTTTATTTCATTGATATTAAAAAGAATTGGTATCACCCAGTGGTTGAACTTGAGCATATTAAGAATTATTTAAATAAAAGTTTTGCAGCCTGTGTTAAATCCCGGTAGTGGATCTGATATTGAAATTCAGAAAAAATCGGCCCATATATACCCCAGATATAGCGTCTCCCGATATTTCAAGAAATCGGCTTTAAAAGCCAAATAAAACAACTTTTCGCACCAAAAATCAATCAGAATGTATGTACCATTGTGAAGGGTATTTAAGATTCGGCCCAGCCGAATATAGCACTCTTACTTGTTATTATGTTAATTTGAATCCGGTGATTCCCCTTTTTAAGGTGTGGACACAATTGTACTACGTGCTTCTATTTTAATTCATTATGTAAGTGAAATTTGATCTGTTTTGGGACGATGGCTCCTTCAAATAGCAAATTGCCAAAAAGAGCGAGAAAAGTTCTTTCAATTAAAAACAAAATTGCTTTGATTAACGATTACGATACCTGTAAGGTCACTATATAAAAATATAAATTGAATTCTTGAATAAAAACAATTTAAAAAAAATGAAATTTTATACGTTTTAATAAAACCTCTATTAACCGTGTATTTCGATTATCCGTGCTAGTCCCGGTCCCGGGCGAGCCGGTTAATCGAGGTTTAGCTGTATATTATAAAGAAATAACAAAATCATAAATTAAGAAAAAAACATAAAAATGACTCATGTTTTACGTCCTTAAGGCATATTCTGGTGAATCACACACTAAATTATTACCATAACCAGACAACTGCTCTTAGCACAACTTATATAAAAAAGAAAAGGGGATTCCCCTTCGGAACGACGCAAGTCGGGGCTTTAGTGTATTTGCTCTCAAAGCTCCAGAGCCTATCGCAGGTGAGTTCTTTTTTTTTTTTAAAGAGTTTTCTTTTTAATACTTTGCAAAGATAATCATTTAAATTTAAGTTTAGGTATTGAGGTCCCAAAAATAAAACAATGCCCCAGGTGAGTTTTTTTTTTGCAAATATTTTTAATATTGGCCAAGGGTGTGCACTTAGATTTAAATTCGGCGATTGAGGAGGCTTTGACACGTGTGCCTTCGATTTACATTTGCCCGGGAGGAGCAGCACTGAATTTGAAAATTTCACAAAAATTCATAAATTATGAATCATACTGATAAAGTCAGTTATTTTTGTTTACTTTTTCTTTAATATTTCAATTATAATAGATCATGTTTGAAAATGCCTTTCAACATTCTTATTAAATTACTCTTCTGTTTAACAGCAGTACAAATAACAAATTTGCTGAAAGTCACGAGTTCTTAAATCTTTCTTACGGCGAGTTTCTGTTTTCTTAGAATTTTTTGCTTAAAAAGTGTCTAAAGAAATGTTAAGAAGTGAAAATTTGTAATTGTTTGTTAAACAAATCATTTTTGTCTGCTTAAAAAAAAAACACAATTTTTTCTTCTGTTTACTGAGCAGGAAAATAAATATTTAATTTGTAAACTTGTAAAATCATTTGTATAATTAACAGTTGCCTGGAATGACACTTAATGTGGAATGACACTTAAATGAAAATGCTCGTTAAGATAATTTTTTTTTGGCAAACTAATTGTTAAATTCGTAACGAATTATATTGACAATAATACAATGGAATTAGTAACACGTGCTGATGTGTTACTAATTTTTTCTTTTTCTTTTGTTTGCAAAAGATTAAAAAATATTTTTTTCATACACAGATGATCGCAAAAATTTTTTTCATTTTCATTCGTTCGCAAAAGATCCAAGCTTTTTTTTATTCACAGATGATCGAAAAAATTTTTTTCATTCACAGTTGATCGAAAAAGCCAACATAAGCTGGGCTTAGAAATTGTATTCGGCAACAGAATGGTTTTCTTACTCAACTACAAAATTGTGTTAATTTGAAGGGTACCAACTTTTACACACCTGAATATGAAAAACAAAACTAGAGATAATAAAAAAGGTTAAAATTCTTACACGCAAAAAAGAACATTTAGTAATAATTTATTATTTTATTTATTTATTTAGCATTAATTACATAATAAAATTATAGTAATTAATAGGAAAAAAAATAGGAGTACGAGCTGCCATGGCTATCGACTCCGAGATCTTTATAAAAACTTTAAAAAATGTATGCGAAACAAATCTACATTGTATTTATAACCTTCTTTAGCAAAAGGGCATAAAAATAGTTTTCGAAACCGCCGATTTTCAATTGTTTTTCTGGTATTTTTATATGGGAGCCCTCCGAAGGAGGCGTGGCATGGGGTCGGCCTGTTGGCAACACATTTGACTCTTCTACGGTTACCCGGCAGCAAATTATGGTGATGGGGAGAAAATTTCATGTTCGGGGCACCCTGGGACTAATCAGTTCCAGGGGCCCCTGGAGGAGTCAAATGTTTCGAACCCACCAAACCAATATCTCAAAAATTTAAATTCGAGCATCTCGTATATGACTTTTTGATATGCCGTTGGCGAACTTTTTTTCTTT
The DNA here is from genome assembly GCA_963662145.1 of Sturmia bella. Taxonomy (NCBI): domain Eukaryota; kingdom Metazoa; phylum Arthropoda; class Insecta; order Diptera; family Tachinidae; genus Sturmia; species Sturmia bella. The sequence continues at coordinate 14,282,822 of OY759172.1, read as the reverse complement.
CTGTTAAATGCCACCGAAAAATCGTTGGCGCAATATCGTAAATGCTTAAATAACATCCTATTAAATTACGTAAATTTTAGAGGGCCTCTAAAATCTGTTTTCAAAGATTTATGGGCACATTAATCGAATTTAAAATGAATTGAAATTGAGCTTCCACACAAAATTTTCCTAAAATTCATTTTGAATACGTTTTATATGTATTTTTTTTTTTTTTAAGAGTACACACTTTATCAAACTGCACTTTTTGTTATTTAATGTGCTTTTTATTATATTTTAAATATGTATTTAGTTTATTACCGGCGTAAAAATGTCTCGCATTTGTGGTTTGAAGTAAATGCCTGCCTGACACATGCTTTAATTACGGCAATAGAACGAGGAGGAGGAGGAGTCTGTAAGTTTCGGCATTACGCTACAAATTTTCAAAACTTATGAAACAAATTTTTTTTTCGATTTGTATAAGAACACTCCCTATACAAAAACATTTCTTCTTTTAATGTTGTTGTCTTTATATGTATATAGTTAGAATACGTTTATTTGTTTATAATACGAGTAATAATCAAATGGGATAATTAAAATAAAGCCACAAACACGATGATGCGACAGAAAAACTTGTAACAGGGAAAAATATTGCGTGTAATTTTTACATCAAGTGTGACATGCAATTCAATAAATTTATATTTAATTGAAGTATCACAACAAACGTATCAGCAATATTTTGCAAATAAAACTGTTATTTATTTTACTTATATAACAATAACAAATGTGTTAAGTCATATTTAATGAATAAATATGTACGTAATAAAGTTGGAATCTTGATTGTAATAATTTGGAAAAATTCCTTTAGTTGGTAGTAACTACATGGCGGCAGTATGGGAAGAAGCTAGAGTAAAATATTTGCTGCACAATGGAACATTTTGGAAAAAATTATGCAGCGAAGAAAAAAAAATATACACTTTTATTTTTATTATTTACTGCATTGATATGTTAAACTAATCTGAATTAAGAAGTGAGGACTCCTTATGGACACACGTTTACCATGCAGCCCAGTAATATACATACATACATACATATATAAAAAGTGGGCCAAAAGAAATCACCCTATTGGAAGTAGCTCTTATTTTTGCAAATGGCGGCCAAAGTTAATGTATTTTGTTGAGGCCTTGATTTTTTTTTTGGAACGAAGTTCCTTAACGCGGCTTGCTGGTAGTGCAAATTAGTAGAAATCGTCACGAAAGCGTGTGAGCTGTTTATATGAAACAATTGTGTAGGTGTCTCCGCTGCTGTCAGCGGAGACACCTACCAATAAATATTAATTAGTTGTGAAAACGGACACTATCAGCTGATAGATGTCGCTAAAGTAAAGTATGTCACAACAAAAAACAGCAATATTGAAAAATTTTCTTCGTTTTGTAGCAGATTGACAAAAAAATACTGCATGTGTCAAAAGTAAAAAAATAAATTAATAAGCATATAAAATTTAAAAATTTCAAAAACAACACAAAATAAAACATACAGATTTCACCTTGTATTACATTCGAAGGTGAAGAAAAAACGTAAGGAACTTCGTTCCAAACGGGGGTCCCCCGACCGCATTTCTTTTTTTTTTTTTTGTTCCTAACAAAGAATCTTGTTGGGAAAAGCTTTCTCCTGCTCATTATGACAACAGCTCTTTGCGAACACTGTCAGCAATTGAAATCACTTCAATTTTCAATTCCCATAAACTCAAGATAGAAAATATTTGCAATTTTACAACTGTCAAACATTTTAACACAGACCATTATCATTAATTTTTAAATCATACTCTCATGCGTTGGACAAGCAAAATATTCCTTTTAGTCCAGCAAGTCTTGCATACAAATAGTTTATAGTTTAAGCAAAGAAATTTCTGGCAATTTTCTTTCTTTCTTTTTTCTTATTTACCAGTGACTTTTCTAGAACTCGTTTTCTTTGCTCTACCAGTAAAAAAAAAAAAAATGCAGAATTACCTGTCTGCCTGTCTGTGTGATGGCAACATGCTAATGTATGGGCCAAGTTAATGAAAACTATTATAATGTTTTTTTTTTTAATAAAATATTTATAAACTCACCTGGCTTAGATGCAGGACTTTTTCTTAAACTTGTTTGGAATGCGCGGGAGTATTTTCACTAAATTATATTTTATTAAATAATATATGTATTTTTTTCGCAACGTTGCTGCTGCTGAGTGATGTTGACTCAAAACTTTGTAATTTCTGTGTTGTAAATAAAATGTAGAATGGTTGTTGGTTGCTGTGTTCACAAATTTCCAATTAAAGGGGAAGAGTTTTATCCAGCACGATTATTTGATGTTAAACACTATAATTTTCTGTAAATAGAAAATGCAAAAATATAATAATAAAAGAAATTAATCATTTAAATTCAGTTGCAGCGATTAAACAACAAATAAAGTTAAAAGCATTACAATATGATAAATGCAAATATAAAAAAAAAATTCATTTCAAAGGTTTTAGGAAACAGTTGTGGGGAAACGTGCCAACAGTAACCGGAATTGTGAGTTTCTTTCTTTTCAAGGGCGAGAGAAGCATTATTTAAACGGTAAAGATTTACATTTATTCCCTACCCAAGTTGTTAATGTGTTAGTCTCCATTAGCTATTTCTTGCAGGTATATTTAATTTTAACCACTTCTGAAAACTGTCAAAAAGACACCACTGTTTCAAACTTTACAGCATTTACAGAAGAGAGATGAACAGAGTTTACGCTGATTTGCTACCTCATTTTGGCTGCCTTTTAAATCTATGCTAACCTGACAGTGTTCCGAAGTCAGATGATCAACGGTTTATCTAATGAGACTGCATCGGAGCCATAAGGTGGGATCACACGATTGCCGCAATGCACCAATTTTACAAAATTTTAATTGGGCTGAATTGGAGCACAATATAAAATGTGTCCCAATCAAATTCTCTGCAATCACATGATTGTCATATTGTACTGAAATTTTATTGTCGCAAATTGGTGCAAAACAATTTAATGCCAATAATTGCCGCATTATAATCGCACGATTGTTATTTTATACGGCAACTCTGAGAAACAGCTGTTGTAGCTGATGACAAACTTTGTTTTTCAAAAATAAAAAAAGAAGTTAAAAATATCGTTTGTTCCTTAAAAAGAAAGAAAATTGCTTCGGCTATTATTATAATGTTGTGAGGGCTGGCCGTTTTCTATCGCCTGACCAGACTTTCTCAGGTCTTGAAACTGCAAGAATTTTACAATTGTTATAATAGTAACAACAATTGAATTTTACTTACTGAAAAAGAAAAATTATGTTTGAAAGACGCGTTTAAACAATTTTGAAACTAAATAAATAGCATATGCATATGTATATTATTGGCGCGTATTGTCTTCTTTGGTTGCCGCATTAGAACACAATAAATGTTGGTGCATTTTTAGAATATTTATTGGTGAATAGTTGTATGTCAAGTGTTCACACGGTTGTATTTGATTGGGACAAATAGGAACAATATTCGCTTCGGTCGCCGCATGAGCCAATAAATTGTGCTATCACACGATTGGCATACAAATTATAAACAAAAATTGGTGCATTGCGGCAATCGTATGATCCCAACTTTAGTTGTATCATGGTTGCTTCACATCGCTAATGTTGAATTCGCTGTTTTGAATTTCTGTCTCCTTATTAATTTCCCAGGTGTCTAAGCTTTGGACAGACCAAAAGAGCCTTTCAATTGCCAAGTGCAAAAACCGCTCTAATTGAGGTGAACCGGTGCCTTACAATGGTCTAAACAATTTTCTAGCCATATTTTTTGTTGGCTGCATGTAGTTTTGGCATGCAAACTTTCTGTTTTAAATTTTGTTATGCAGTGTAATAAATGCCGACATTCATTAAACTACTTGCAGCTTATTGCATTGTTATTGATATTTTTATTAGTATTTATGTTGTGGAAATTTTTTCTTTTTAATATTTTATTTCCCTCAAAAATTTAATTGAAACATTTTCAGAATTTACTACCAGACGGGAAAAGAAACGAAATTCAATTTCGCCTTTTCGGTGCACAATTTAACATTGCAAATGCCTTTTAATTGTCGCATGTTCGCTTATTCTTTCTTTTGTTTTGATTGCGCTTTTATTTCAACAAATTGCAAATTGAACTGCTTCATTTTTATAGTTATTGTTAAAAAAAAAAAAAATATATATATATATAAAAAATAAAAACAAAACTCTTGAACAGAAGTGTATAAAACAGAATGAATTTATATAAATAGTAAATGCAAAAGGAAAAAATATTGCTACATATTTGTATAACTAAAACAAAAAAAGGTGAGAGCAGAAAGCTGCTGACACACACACACAAACAAATCTACGCAGCACTGTCGAGTGTCACCCGGTAGTTCAAGTGCACACGCACGATTATAGTAGAGGTAATTTTTGCAGACTTGGAACCATTTTTGTAAAGCAAATTTGAATGGATTAATTTTAATTTTATAGTCGAACTATATGATTTACAATAGCTAATATTTTTTTCGGGCTTTAGTTCGATTTTTACTTCCTAAAAATTGAGAAAGCTTTTATTGTGTGATAAAACTGAAGTGATCAACATTTTTTAAAGAAGGCAAGAAAATTGAAGTTGAAGAGTTTCGGGCTGGGGCAGCACCCAAATTTGCTGCGAACCCAGTCCATAACTAATAAAAAAATAACGAATAAAACAAAATCTTTGGCAATACTCGGAACACATGATTACCATGTGGTAATCCAAGGAGTAATGACATGAAGTAATTTCAAGACTAACCCTGTGTTAATTATTTGTTCAGTAGTTGCTTGGACCAGTTTTTGGATTACATGGTTCCCTCTTAGGGCATTGTTATGTAAAATGAAGAATGTTTTCCCCGTGTATATGGATTACTTTTGGAGTAGTTCTGCTACCTTGTGGAGTACTTTTAACACGCGTGTAAGTAGTAGTCTCGATTTCTACAGGGTAGTTAATTATTTTTTAATGGAAACACAATTGTAAAAAGGACTCTCGGTATTTATTGTTGTATTGGTCGTGTAACTACATATCCTGTGAAAAGTGCAGTCTTTAGTTAGTTAACATTTCGGAGAATGATCGGAGGAGTTATACTAGTAACTTATATGTATTATGTACAGTGAAATATACTTTAACATATACAACAGTACCGACAGCGAAGTCTCAGCAAAATGGTTCCGTTTTCATTCGAAAATCATTGAACCCTAAAACTGGGATTTCACACAAAATATTAGAAAATAAATTGACAAAATTATGAATATGTTTGTTGATTTGAAATCCCTTAAATGCTAAAAGAACTCTTAAAATCGGTTTCTAGCTCAAAAATTGGTTAACCAAAAATTCTAAAAAGTGGAATTTCATCATTGACAACTTTCGATTTTGATGGTATAAGCGAAAACAACAAATTCAAAATATTTTATTTTAGTAGTAACACTATTAATATTCTTTTTGCAAACTACAGGGCATCCTACCGACTTTCGCACAATATGTGTATATGCATGTGTGTGTAGGTGTGTGCGTTAGGGTGGCTCAATTTAGCAATCGATATGTGCCATTGATTTTTCATTAACCTTTGGCATGAGGCAAAAAAAAAAAAAAATTCACTACGACTTGTCAAAAACATAATTTTCGAGGCGTCCAAATTTTGTTCTCTTATTCTGAACTTTTATTTTTAAGGTTAGTTTAGTAAGTAATCGAAAACCAATCAGCTGATTGTTTTTTTTTTTTTTAATATTGCCTTTTTGAAGCGAAATTTCGTTTTATTGAGATTGCATTATTTATTAATTAATTATATTTCATTTATTTGAGCTGTTTGTGTATTGCAAATTGTTAATTTTTGAAGGTGTATTTGTTGTTAATATTTATTAATGAAAATTCAGGCTCCAGTCAAGACTACTTTGTGAATGTTACGAACTTCTTTTAGGCACTATTTTTTAACAACAGATTAGTTCTCATATGGATACCGGGCTACAAAGGACATGAGGGCAACGAATTGGCGCACTGCTTAGCCCAAAGAGGTGCAGTAAGATCCTCGTTAGGTGCTGAACCCTTCTGAGGGGTTTACGACAGTTTCAAGGACAGCATTCTATGACGTTGGGAGGCGGAAAACCTTGCTGGCTACAGAAGAGCCCTAAAGGTCATGCAGCTGGAAAAAAAGGTTGGCAGAGTGAAGTCCGAACGAGTTGTGATCTTCGGCAGAAACAAACATTGGACAATATACAGGACTAATGACATGGTACTGCAAGCTAAATTACCATCTCACAAAGCTAAAATTGGTCTGCTGTGATTCCTACAGATTCTATAATGAGAAGAAGGAAACAGCGGAACGCATCATTTGCGAATGTTTCGCTGTATATAGATGCAGAACCACAAACCTGGGGGCTGTCTTTTTCAGCTGTCTATATGACGACGACATTTCGTTGGTGCTAATCAACTCATCAGTAGACTTGAAAAATGCTTCAAACAAACTTTTCAGAACCCTTCTGAGTTTTTTAAAAAAAGGTTCATTTTTGGACCTGAATTAATACATTTCAGTTGGCTCTTAAAGTAAATAATTAAATAATTAAGTTCATATTGATATTTTTTTTTTTTTTGCAAAGTCATAGTTGCACTTTTTTTTTCTCACACCAAAAGCCATCGAAATATACATATGTATATGGCACAATATCAACAAACAAATTTTGTCACTTCCAAATCGACCCAGCCTAGTGTGCATGTCAACACTAACCGACCGAGCATCAGGGCTCAGCATCTTTTTGACAAAGTGTCATTGTAAAACAATTATGTAAAGTGACACTAGAGATTTTAAAAATAAACAAAAAAGATTTAAAAAAGGAATAGCAACAAGACAAGAAAAAAAAACAGCAGCAGAACAACAAGTAGTTGCACAGTTTTAGTTGTTGTTTGCCGGTGCTATCGGGATGGGAGAGAGAGAGAGTGACAGAGGTGAGAAAAAACAAAAAAGTCGTTGCACTTATAAAAAGAAAAAAAAAAAAATATAAAAAAAAACATGCAAAAGAAATGCTATAAAAAATTAAGTGCAAAATAGCAACATGTTTATGCAAATAATGCTTTTTTTTCTGCTTTAAATTTATTTGAAAAGCAGTTTTTTCGCTTCTTCAGCCTTTTTGTGATTTGTTCGGGTGGAAAATTGTTCAAAGAGTTTAAGAATATCAACGGCTACAACAACTACAATTATATACGCTCTCATACATACATACATATGTATAACAATACACACAATCAACAAGAACAAGAGCAAACACTCACTCATTATTTCCTCATTAAAATGCAAAAGGTGTTGAAAGGTAAACAGTGTTTATAATTATTATACATTTAATTTGAGACACAAATTTGCGATGAATGAATGAGTGTTGTGTTTTTCTGTGTGCTGTTCGTTCTTGATATGTAAGAAATTTTAATTTCCAGAAGAGGTGAAAGCGAAAGTTCACACCAATGACTCAATGCAGCGCAATTGAAGTTCCCCAGCGCAACAATAATTGAAAATTAATTCAAATGGCATTTAAAACATTTACGTAAAGGCATTAATTCAATTATGGATTGAATAAATTGTTGCATTCTAGTTATAATTTAATCATTATTAATACTTTTAAATACTTTAATACTGGAGCAAATTGGCTAAAGATATGTACATGCAACATAGTTTTGCTTAAGTCGTATTCATTAGCAGGCGGTGGGTTGCATGAGCGAATTAGGGTGATGTGTGAAAACAAGATAAAAATACTAAAACGTCATGAGGAAATGTAATTTAAGACACTAGGGCTGGGTTATTAAGATCCCAGTTAAACTAGGTTTAGTTAAAATTAAAAAAATATTTGCCACTTGTACGAACTTTATATCAAAATGTTTGACAAAACAACTTAGTTTTGCTTGAATAGTTGAATATAATAAAAATTATCATTTCGATGTAACGGCGGCGAATTCATTAAAGATGAACTTGGTAGCACAGGTGATAATTTTTAGCTTCTTGCATCAAATAGCTTTTATATGTAAAATTTTTTCTCTATTTGCTTACTAAAAAAGTGGCATTTTATTCTAAAGATTTTTTGGTATGCAGCAAGGCGAATCAAATATAGGTGGTCGCAATTCAATTCGCTTCAACATTTTCTCTCGAGATGTCATAAGTTTTGTTGTCGTTTTCTAGCAGCTTTGACAACTCAGAAGATCAAATCGTGGAAAAATGTTGAAGCGAATTGGAATGCGGGCATCTGTAATGGATTCGCCTTGGTATGAAGTCACCTTGAGCTGAAAAAAGCTGTAGGCGAACACTGGTCCCATGTGCTGTCAAGTTAGACCTATGTTTTTCTCAACTCTACGAGAATGTGTCGCAATCCAGTGCTGAAGAAGTCAAGCAAATTTTGTTGTTTTGAATGCGCATTATCTAGTGAAAAATTTGCACAATGTTATATTTTACCCAAAATGGCAGCAGAAGGCTTTCAAAAAAAAAAAAAAAAAATTTTTTTTTACTGTATATTAATTTATATGAGCATGTCTCAGGCGCGCCCTTATTTCAATTAAATTTAAAGACAAGAATCAGCACTTGTGAAAACATACTGTTTACAATTAAACTAAGTTTTGCTATTCTATTCTTTTTTGTTTATTATTGTACAATAACAATTTATCATATAAGACTAAGCACATGAAAATTGAAACAGTGTTTGTCTTAATCTAAAATAATGAGCAAAATCTCTATGAAATTATCTTTTATAATCTTATGCAAATATGTAATGTTGATCCCCAAGTCATTAAAAACATAACTTAGTGAGTCATAGATTTAATTACCTTTTTTCGAAAATTACAGCGCCACGGCGTCTGCGGCACACTTTGACTTTAAAATCACAAACTTTAAATTCTTCAGCAGAAAAGAAAACAAATTGACTTGAATAATTATAACAACCTACTTTCGCATTTTCTAAACGAAAGTGTTTTCTTACTTGTACTTTTTTTTTTGAATTTTTGCAGTTTTTCTTGGTAAAATTTTCGGATGTGTGACACAAAACACTTGAAACTCGTTTGAAATTTAGTTAATGACTGAATTTAAAATAAAGTACCTCAGAATCATGCAAAGAATATCTTTAGTTGACAATTGTTTTGTAAAAAAGATAAAATTCCCAAGATGTTGTTCAGCTTATTTAAATAAATCTCATTTAGCAATTAAAACACAAAAAAGTTAAATGTTTGTTGTTTTAACACTAAGTAGATTAGACAACAAATATTTACAGAAATTATCTTGTGTTGGCATAAAAATAAAATATAAAATGGAAAACTGCAATAGTGTTGTTCTAATACAAAGAATGAATAATCTATTCGTTGAAAATTTCAATTAACAAAAAAAAAGAAAAAAAAATTAAATAATAATTTGACTAAAATGTGCTAATTAAACTACGGCAAATTAATTTGTTTATTAAATAATTCAGAAATGTGTAATTACATTTTACACCATAATATGCAAATTTGTAATTTTCTTATAAACAATTTCTGCACACATCTGGACGCCAAAATATGAACAATAAAAAATATTGGGTGTTTATTTCTTATAATTTTTTTTTTTTTATAAATCAACAATATGAGCAAATGAGCAAAGCGAATTTGTTACCAGATAAACTTGGCAGCACCGGAAATTATTTTTTCTTGTTTGCTTTTTATCACTAATTGTTGTCCAAGGCAGATTTATTACCAGGTGCATTAGAATTCGCCGCACAACACATACACACACACACAAACTAACACATGCTTTTGTTAGTGTAAAGTGATTTTCGTAGTCCAAGGCGAATTCACACAAGGTGAACTTGGTAGCACAGGTGGCTATGTTTTGCTTATTGTATCAAAGAGCTCTTACATGTTAAATTCTTTTCTTTGCCTATAAAAAAAATTGCTACTATTTTATTCCAAAAATTTTTGGTGGTAGAAAAGTTTTGTGATAATTCATTTATTTTCATAGTGTTTGAAACTATTTGGTGCAAGAAGCAAAGAATAATCACCTGTGCTACTACCAAGGCGAACCAAGTACAAGCTTCAACATTTTCTCTCGAGACGTCACAAGTTTTGTTGTCGTTTTCTATCGGCTTTGACAACTCAGAAGATAAAATCGTGGAAAAATGTTGAGGCGAATTGGTAGGCGGGCACCTGTAAAGGATTCGCCTTGGAATCAATCAACGGACGCTTTTTTCCGTAATTTGCAAGAATTTTTGTTTACTGAAACTTTCAAAAGGCTCCAATAAAACGTAAAAATTTGTCTTTTTGGTCACAGACTACACAGATATCCCAAAATTGACGTTTGAAAAGTGGCCATATCATTTGTTTGGGGGCCAGTCAGAAGTGAGCAGTACAGAAAATCGTAGCAATATGAGTGTGTGAGATTAACCCGTGTACACAAAAACAAACATAAACAATGAAAAAATGTTGTGGTAAAGTGTTTGGAAAAATATTGGTTTTGTTGTAATTTTTCCAAAAAAAGTAGAAAACATGAATGAAAAGCTTTGAAAACTAAGTTTTAAATATATTCAATGTACTGCTAGTGATATACTCAATGTAAATAAAATATTAAATACAAATAATTATTATTTGTTTGCTTGCAAAGCTGTTTTGTTTGCATCAGATTTGCACTGAATTTTTCTAACCAAAAATTAAATGTAAACAAATGCGGAGTCAACCAACAGAGACAGCTATATAAAAATTTTCATGTTTGCTGTCCTTCACTGGATGCTCCAGCACCACAAGGCTGCCACTTTCATGAAATTTGACAGAAAATTGGTAATTTTTGTAGTCCGGCAGAGCTGGTGACCCTTCTGGTTGTTTTGTGATATTGGTATTGGAAGTTTTTCAGATAAATTAACTAGTGGGGATCAATAAATTTTTTTGCATGTATAAATATGTATGCATCCGCTTAAAAAATAGTTTTCAAGCTTATAAAGTAAAATAAAGAAATCTTCTAAAAATAACTTTACCTGTCGGTTGGCTGCAGCTAAAGAATCCAAATAATCCAAAAACCTTAACACCTTTGCATTCCCCACAAAAACACAATTGATTGTGTATTTAAAAACCAGTTTTAAATAATGGCCACAAATTCACTATTTACAACGATTAACCGGCATAATAAACTGTAAATACTGGTACCGTTTACAGGTTAACACACATTCTCCTACACACGCAGCGTTTTTTTTTTTCGATTAAAATAAAATTTAAATTAAATAGGTACTTTTATTAAAACAAAAACTTTAAAATCGCTTCGATTGGGTTGTGTTGTTACGATTAATGCCTATTATTATACCCTTCACATAAATGTGTAAGGGTATATATAAGTTTGTGATTCCGTTTGTAACGCATTGAAATATCCATCTAAGACCCCATAAAGTATATATATTCTGGATCAGCATCAATAGCGATTACGATTGAGCGATGTCCGTCTGTCCGTCTGTCCGTCTGTCCGTCGGTCCGTCTGTCCGTCTGTCCGTCTGTCCGTCTGTCCGTCTGTCCGTCTGTCCGTCTGTAGTCGTTGAAATACCGTTTCTGAGAAAACGGTTTGAGATAGAAACCTCATTCTTTCGCTAAAACGTGTGAAACCTCGGTAGTGGGTTTGCTATTGAAATTCAGTAAGATAGGTCCACGCATAGCCGAGATATATTCAAAAAACCGGGTTTTGAGGGGTATTTTGTGCAATTTTTGTATTCAGATTTTTGAAAACAAATTTTTTCTTAAAAACGAAACCATATCATTTTTAGTGCCCATTTAATCCTAGAAATGAAGGAATTTTTGAAATCGGCCCATATATATCCGAGATATAGCGTCTTCCGATTTTTAAAGAAATTGGCTTTATAAGCCAAATCAGACAACTTTTGGCACCGAAGATCAATCAAATTGGTATATATAGGCTATTTAGAGGCAAAAGTGGAAAATTTTTCCACATCGGCCCATATACACTCGAGATATAGCGCCTCCCGTTTTCTCAAGAAGTCGGCTCTAAAAGCCAAATAAAACAACTTTTGGTATCAAAAATCGATTAGAATGGAACATATAAGGTGTTTAAAAGCAAAATTGGAAAATTTTTGAAATCGGTCCACATATATCTGAGATATAGCGACTCCTGATTTTTCAATAAATCCGCTCTTTAAGCCAAATAAAGCAATTTTTGGCACTAAAAATCAATCAGAATGGTACACATAGACTATTTAGAGGCAAACGTGGAAAATTTTGGACATCGGCCCATATACATTCGAGATATAGCGCCTCAAGTTTTCTCAAGAAATCGGCTCTATAAGCTAAATAAAACAACTTTTGGTACCAAAAATCGATCAGAATGGTACATATAAGGTGTTTAAAAGCAAAATTTGAAAATGTCTGCAATCGGTCTATATATACCTGAGATATAGCGTCTCCCGATTTTTCAAGAAATCGGCTCTATAAGCTAAATAAAACAACTTTTGGCACCAAAAATCAATCAGAATGATACATATAGGTTAGTCAGAAGCAAAACTGGAAATCTTTTTGTCATCGGCCCATATATGTTCGAGATATAGCGCCTCCCGATATCTCAAGAAGTCGGGCCTGGAAGCTAAACGAAACAGTTTATTGTACTAAATATTTGTCGGAATGGTACATACAGGCTGTTTAGGGGCAAAATTAGAAAATTTTTGGACATCGGCCCATATGCACCCAACTTTTGGTAACAAAAATCGATCATAATGGTACATACATACATATGTATATAATGTTTAAAAGCAAAATTCGAAAATATTTGCGATCATGTATGAATGTATGTATGTATGTATGTATGTATGTATGTATGTATGTATGTATGTATGTATGTATGTATGTATGTATGTATGTATGTATGTATGTATGTATGTATGTAGATACGTTTGTATGTATGTAGGTACATATGTAGATACATAACATATGTATGTATGCATGCAAGTATGTTAGCATAAACAATTTTTTTGCTTTGGTGTAAAAATGTGTATGTATGTACATACATATGTATACACGAGCTTGAAAATGAAAGTGATATAAAGAATTGTTGAAAAAAGGGTACGCAATGAAATTCTTTTAAACAATTGCGTCTTCAAATTCATTCACTCAAAAAATCATTTCGTGTTTCCCTACGTACTTACATATGTACATACACACACACATGTGTATGATGATACGCAACAGATCATCAGCAACGTGCTCAAGAAAAAAATCATTTTGTGAAAAAAAGCAAGCAATGTAAATATGTATGTATGTATATATGTATGTATATAATCATTGTTTTATGGAACACACTGAAAATATTCAATAATAAAGAATTTATTTTAGAGTTTTCTATTATAGATACATACATACATACGTATGCATGTACCCACATACGTAAGTAAATTGAAAAGAAAATCACAATGGCAATGTTTAACATTATAATTCAAAAATAATGCAATTATATGCAATTTTTTGTTAAATAAATTTTACTATAAAGTTAACTGATAAATAATTAAGGAATACATTTTGCTTTTCTTTATTTCATTGATATTAAAAAGAATTGGTATCACCCAGTGGTTGAACTTGAGCATATTAAGAATTATTTAAATAAAAGTTTTGCAGCCTGTGTTAAATCCCGGTAGTGGATCTGATATTGAAATTCAGAAAAAATCGGCCCATATATACCCCAGATATAGCGTCTCCCGATATTTCAAGAAATCGGCTTTAAAAGCCAAATAAAACAACTTTTCGCACCAAAAATCAATCAGAATGTATGTACCATTGTGAAGGGTATTTAAGATTCGGCCCAGCCGAATATAGCACTCTTACTTGTTTTTATTAAGCAATTTGTTTATTTTAATTGTTATTTATGGTTATGTATGCATACATATACATACATAGTATATGCTTTTTTAACTTTTGTTGAGAAGCATGTATTTTAGGTTTTAGCGAAAAATATTTATTCCGTAGTCAACAAGTTGTTTACTTTCATTTATAAACACTTAATGTGTGTGCACGCCACTATAATATTCACTTAATATATTAAGAACTTCACCATTATATATGTATATGTATACAACTTCATATTACACTATTTTTGTTTTTAATAAATTCACTATTTCTCGTTTCATTTAATTCTGTTCTCTTCAATTGCACGCTGTTGCTTCTTGCACGTTCACCACAAAAATAAATGAATCGATCTCTGTTGTTGTTTGTTTTGATGCTGTTGCTTGCATACAAATATTCACATTTGTTGTTGTTCATTCTAATTGCAGTTGCCAGATTTGGATTTTCCCATTAAGCTTGACGATTTAAAGAACGAAAGCTACACACATACATACATATTATTGTATTGTATGCTGTGGAATAGCTGCCAAATCAAACAACTACAAAGGAAATAACTGCAAAAATATCGCTTTATATATTTAAATTATTTGAACGGTTAGATCTATTTATTCAAAATTAAGAGCTAAGTCACACCGAGCAACTTTAGTTGGGCAATGCCTAAGCATGGTACAACTAATTAGGTAGCCGCCTCATCAGCTAAACCCTTAATCATCTGACTACTTTAGATTGTCAAGAGAATGTAGAAATGAAAGGCAGGCAGCCAAAACGAAATTATTAATTTTTAACGATTCTCTGTACACGACAAACCAAGGCGAATCCATTACAGGTGGCCGCATACCAATTTGCTTCAACATTTTTCCACGATTTTATCTTCTGAGTTGTCAAAGCCGATAGAAAACGATAACAAAACTTGTGACGTCTCGAGAGAAAATGTTGAAGCGAATTGAATTGCGACCACCTGTACTTGATTCGCCTTGCGACAAACCCTCAAAGCAAATTACGCTACAAACTAATTATCTTACGAAACACTAATGAAATAGCGACACCAGTTTGATGCAATGGTCGACTATATATAAAAAGAAAATGTCAATTCCGGGCAAGATTAAACAACACATGCTCTGGCAATTAACGCCCGGACATATACACACACATACAAATATGAGTCCCAATTGCCGCAAGACTCCTCGTCGGTTGTTAAAACAGTTTCAACAGTCTCCTGTCTGTATGTAATGAAAAGTGGGAAGGAAGCACAAGGCAAACAAGCAGGTAGACAAAAGTTTTATTGATTGGCAAAAGGCCAATTTGGCAACCACACACACACACTCACATGGTCGTCCACGTGGGTGGCACTGAATGTTTTCATTTTGTTTGTGGCCAATTTTGTGTGATATATTTTGTTAATCCGTTGAAAGTTTAAAGTGAATTGCTGTCCTGTACAGCAGCATCACGAAGCTGTTCCACGAGTAACTGTGTTGAAAAATATGGCTTTCGAAATGACGATTGAAATGAGATTACCTTAGTTTTTGTTTTTTGCAGTTTTGTTGTGGCATTAAAACAATTGCTCAGAAAAATTGCATTTTTGCCATTATGCATTGAAATAAAAGCGGCTTTTTTTTTAAGAAGTGAACATGTTGCTTTAATTAAGTAGTTCTTTTCTTTTTTTTTAGAAATGTGTCCTCAACAAATGTGGACAAGAGAGATAGCTTGCATGGCTTGCACATTTGAGCACCACTCATTGATTTGATTCACCTCAAGCCGATGACAACGAGTACAATTTGCACATTAAAGCACTTCTGATTTTTGCACTGATTTCTCATTTAACGAAACACACATTTTATAATAAACATGTAACGCAATTTATTAATAACAATATTCCAATTTTATCGCAATAATAATTAACGTCAACCGAAATTTCGTTTAACGCTACAAGTCAACTGCACGGCATCTGACGATTGACAGTAACTGCAGGCAAGGTTGCAATTAGCGGCAGTTAATTGCTTATTGAAAAGAAAGTAGTGATGCTACCTACCAGTGTATAAAAATATGCAAGATCGAACGCTCCTATTCAAGCTGATAACCATTTAGTAGAGCACAACACCTTTATTTATTAATTTAAGTTCTTTCAGCTTATTATAGTCAAAAATTTCACTGCTTGGCAACACTGAATGCGTTTAACAGCTTTTGATTTAAATTCTGCACCATCGTTAGAGGTTGTGGGCTTTGCTAAACAGTTCCATGCTAATTCTTTCCAAGGATGTTCACGTTTTCAAATTTGTCCACGTTGGATGCAGCTTTTAGGTTATGCCTTAAATAAGGAAAACGAGAGCCATATGACTGTACTTCCTCTCAACTTCTAACCGTTTCTTTGCTCATTGAATTAAGAAGATCCATCCCATACGAACTCTTGTACAGAAACATTTGTCATGTCGTCTGTAAAATAGTAACATCTCATTTATAAAAAAAAAATTGCAACCATAAGAATGTGAAATCAGTTGAAATTGGTGGCTCTGTGTGGACGAACATTCATGCAAATTCAAAAAAGAATTGACAATAGTTTTTTTTTTCAACAAAAGGTGATCGGCAGAAATTTTGCGTTAATTTGGCGGATGCAAAATATTCCATAAAATTTTCTGATAATACATTATGTAAGATTTGGTGGCCCTCTGTACACAGCTTAACATTTTTATGACTTTAAAAGTGGCGTCTTGATATTTTTGTGCCGTTCTATAAAAATATTTTTATTTTATTTTATCATCCCTGGTGACAAACAGTTGGTTGAAATAATTTTATTGATAGTAATCAATTCGCATCAAGTTTTTATATGTTACTTATGTACATCTACATAAAAAAGTTATAAATTATTGTGATAATGTTGTGCCATTCCTAAACAATTTCAAAAAGAGATAAACTGGCTGGTTATCATTTACTTCCTGGCTTGTGTGTCTGTTTGAGAAGATCGTGTTATCACTCTTGTTTGAGAAACTAATAAAGTAATTTAATTTTGTAATGATATGCAATGAAATGAAACTGTTTCTAAGCAAACGCTGTCAGATGTGAACGAGCACTTTGATAAAAATGCACTGTGGGGCAAACTAAAACAACTTTGCTGAGTAAACTTAAAAAAATTGACAATGAAGACAACTTCTGCACTAATTTAACTTTTTAAAAGTTTTTTTCTCCAAGTTGTGGCAGCACAACCTGTGCCATTTACATATGAATTTCACTTATTTTTTGCTCTCATCACACATGGCTCCATACTGGCAGTACAGTTGTCAAACTTAACATGAGCACTCACGCCTATAGTCGCAATATTACCCTTAACACCACACAAATAAGCAGTGGCCGAACAGGCAGAGTCGGCCACTTGGGCATCTATGAAAAATACAAAAGACCTTATTTGTAAAAAAAAATTTTTTTTTAACATTTACACTGTATCGCGCAAGAGGCAGTGAGATAGAAAAGACGATGTTGTTTTAGGGATGGTTGAGCGGCAACTGCCGATTGTTTTATTATTCTCATTTCTTTAAACTAAAATTACAGTGTTGTGTGACAGAGGCTGCGTGCCAGCGTTGTATTAAAACAGTAACAACAGTGATGGCACTACACCTCCCTTTTTTAAATGTCTAATTTGTATATAAATTCTTAGTAATAATTTCATGTACAAATTGTTGTTTATGGTTTAATAATTTTAAATAATAACATTCAATTCAATTAATTTAAGATTTTATCATTTGTTTTTTTTTTGTAAAATAATTTATTAACATTAAAGTCCCTAAATTTAACTGCTTGAATGTAAGTTCAATTCTTTTTTTTTTTTTTTATTTTTTTTTTTTTTGAAGAATTTTTATTTTGTGAATAATAAAAAAAATTTTTGTAAATGTGTTTGTTTTTTTTTCATATAATCATATTTCGATAATTCTCTTTCTATTTTATTTTGTTTTTATATTTGGTTTTTATAATATTTTCAATTTCATTTATTGTTCAATGCTATAGCTTTTGGGTTTTTGAGTTTACAATAATTAAAATTTTAATTTACATATGTATATATATATATATTGCTTGTCTTTGTTTCTCTGTTGTATTTGTGTTGCATTCTTAGTATGATATTTGTATACATGTGCATCAATGAAAAAAAAGAATATGTACATATACATGTATAAAAGTTTCGAGGGGACAAAGAGTATGTCCATATGTAAATAAACTTAGAGTTTTGCTTTACGCCTGGTAGGTAAATTAATATTTTAATCATTATTAAATATTCTTAGTCTGTTTTTGTGTACCTTTTGGGATTTATTTTCTGAAATTTTCAATATGCAATTACCGTAATCGTCAATATCTATGATTTGGAAAGGGCCAGTGTACAAGGACTCTAACTTATGTCCTGCATTGTTTTCTATTAAAACCAAATCTCCAATTTTCATTATTTTACTATTTACTTTTTTATCGTATTGGTCCTTTTGTCTTAATTTAGCTTTATGAATTAACATCTTAGCTCTAGCCTGGGCTGTTTGAAGCCTGAATTTTAATTCTTTTTCGTACGCATCGATATTGTATACGGGTTCTATTTCACCGGTTTGTAAAAATGGAAACGTTGTAGGCAACTTGCCATAAACCAGTTCAAATGGGCTATAGCCATGTACTGTGGATGGTGTCGTGTTAAAACAATAAGTAAAGTATTGTAACCAATCGTCCCAGTCAACCTTATCAGTCGATAAATAACTTCTGACAAATTCGTTAAAGGTTCTATGTGACCTTTCTACAGTACCTAACGTCTGATGATGGTAGGCTGTAGAGGTTTCTTGACCGATTCCCAATAAACTACACATCTTATTCATTAGGCTATTCTTATATTCAGTTCCTAAATCTGTTAAAATTTTTCTAGGTGGCCCATATGTCAAAATAAGGTTTTCGAAAATTGTTCTTGCTATCGTTTGCGCATTTTTATTTGGTACTGGTACGGATATCAAATACTTAGACAAATCACAAATAATCGTTACAGCGTATTCATTTCCATGATTTGAGGATATAAATGGACCTATAGTGTCAATTATGACAGTGTCAAAGGCTTTATTTGGTGTATTCGTTATACTAAGAGGTTCTACATTTTTAGGAAGCGATTTATTTTTTTGACATAGTGAACAAGTTTTTACATATTTAATGACATCTTTTGTCATGTTATTCCAATAGCAATAGTTCCGTAGTTTATTTAATGTTCTCGTTACACCTGAGTGTCCTCCCGTTAAGGGTTCATTATGGTAAAATTTTAATAGTTTCTCCTTTTCAGCTTTATTTTTAATCAATTTTATTCTTGGCGTGATTATAATAGTTAACGTATCTAGATACTTTTCTGCATTATTTTTAAAATCTTCGACTGACACGTAGTTGAACATGTCGTCGTTTAAAGATATTTGAACTTTATCAACTTTAGAATTTCTAGCTTCAAATTCTAGCTTTGACATTAATTGTTTTAGAACAATCTTGTCATTTAAAATACTATTGTCGATATTAAATTTATGCAATATTTTGTTACCTTTTTTAAAAATTACTATTGGAGTTTCTCTGCAGAGTTCAAATTTAATTAACGGAATTTTCTTTGCTTCCTTAAAATTTGTTATTTCATACGCTTTTGGTTTGCATACACTAGTTAAACTACCATTATCAGTACCTTTGCTACTTGCTTGGTTTGCACTCTGCTTTTTTATTTGATTTCGTGTCGTTACCATATACAAATTTGCCTCGTTTATATTTTTGATTGAGCTTATATCAATTCTTGATAGTGCATCTGCGCTACCATTATCTGAACCTTTGATATATTGGATTTCGAAGTCATATTCTTCTATGTCCAATCTCATGCGAGTTAGTTTCGAAGAAGGGTTTTTAAGAGAAAAAAGATACGAAAGCGGTTTATGGTCACTACGAACAACAAATTTCCTACCATATACGTAGGGTCGAAAATAATTAATGGCCCAATGAATTGCCGTCAATTCCTGCTCTATTGTAGACTTATGCGCCTCTCCTTTTGTAAATGCGCGTGAAGCGAAAGAAATAGGCATTTGCTTGCCGTCATACTCTTGACTTAAAATAGCCCCACAAGCAATTTTGCTTGCGTCTGTTGTTATATAAAAATCTTTATTGAAGTCTGGATATTTCAGAACTTTTGGCTTAAGGAGTGCAGTTTTTAAATACTGAAATGCTTTTTCACATTCTTTGGACCAAATAAACTCTACCTTCTTACGTGTTAGCTGCGTAATGTATAAGGCATATTTCGCGAAATTGGGTATAAATTTTCTATAATAATTGCAAAATGCAATAAAACGTTTGGCTTCCTCTGGATTCTTAGGGGTTGGAAAATCCTGAATAATTTTAAATTTAGATTCGTCTGGAAGAATACCTTGGTTGGTGCACTTGTGTCCGAGAAAAACAACTTCGGTGCAGAAAAAATTACACTTTTGAGGATGTAGTTTTAAATTGTATTTTCTACATGTATCAAAAACATCACGCAAATTGTTGATCATGTGTTTTTCAGAGCAACCTATAACAATTAGGTCGTCCATATACAAAAATGCTTGGTCGGGCTTAAGGCCTGCAAAAGCTAAGGACATCATTCGCTGGAATGAGTTTGGCGCGATCTTTAAGCCATAAGGAAGACGTTTAAAGCGATATGATCCTTGTTGCGTGGAAAATGACGTTAAGTCTCTAGATTCCTCCTCCAGCTCTATCTGATGGAATCCTGACATGAGGTCCAGACACGAAAAGTACTTTGCTCGTCCCAATTGGTCAAGGATATCATCTATCCTTGGCAAAGGATATTTGTCTGCTGCTAATTTTTTGTTAATCTGCCTGAAATCAAAAACCAAACGCCATCTTCTGTTACTATCATTTGGAAGCGACTTTTTTGGTACTAGAAGAACTGGGCTATTATGTTCCGATAGCGATGGTTCAATTATATCATCCTTTAGTAGTTTTTCCACCTGTCTATCTATTTCATGCTTTTGTGTTTGGGGAATGCGGTAATTTTTTATATAAGTTGGTGTTGGGTCTTTAACATGAAGCGTTTGCTTGTAAAAATTATTGGCTGTAATTTTCTCACGTTCGAGCGCAAAAACGTCCGTGTAGTCTCTACATAATTGTAATAATTTATCTGACACAAATGCCGGAAAATTTTGTTTTAAAATATGAATTACCTCATCGTTTCTATTTGTGTTGGACTTTTGTAAAGTAAAAATATCGTAATCGGCCAAGTTTTCAAATCGTATTTGCCTATTTTCGATCGTTACATTATTGCTTGTCGTATTTAAAATTTTAATGTATGGGTTTGCTCCCGAAATTAAGCAATTTGGTACCAAGATACCAGATTCTAGTTCCTGATTTGGAATGAAATAAGATTGATTGGAATCCACACCATAAATCTTGCGAAAAGTCTCACAACGTGCAGGGATAGTAAACTTGTGAGGGGTTTGCATGTCAACTATTGGTATTTCAACTTCATTCGGTAACTCTTTGGTACGGATTACTAAAAGACTATTGTCATCACTATAATTCAAAATGCAGTTTTTTGCTTTTATAAAATCTAAACCAATAATACCATCACAAGGAATTGGAAAATTTCCATCAACAACTACAAACTTGTGACGAATCGCATAGCCATTAAAGAAAATATTACAATAAACTGTTCCGATGCTACTAAAAACTCCATCCCCAACGCCTTTTATAGATATTATCTGATTCCTGTTTATTTTTGCATGATCCCCTAACCTATCAATTTTAATTAAAGAAATATCTGCGCCTGTATCGAGCAGAAAAGTGCTCGATGAAATGCCTGCTATTGTACTTAGTTGTATGTAACTGCAAAAATTTAAATTCAGGCTGCAAATTCTTTCACAACTATAAGTACTACATCCATTTTCTCTTATATTTATGTTAAAATTTCGTATTTTCTTGATTATTTCTCTCCCCCTCCCCTCTGGGGGACCTATTGGTTTTCCGAATCATGTTCTACTGCGCGTACATTCCTGTTATGTAATTCTGAATTATTGCGTTGTGACCAACGATTATTATTAGTATTGTAACGAAAATTTCTATTATTATTGCCTGGGTTCTGATAATTCCTATTTCGATACGAATTGTTGTTGCTTCTATCGCTAGTACTATTTACGTTATTCCTATTTCTGCCCCTATTTCTATTGTAATTTGTACCCCGGTACCTATTATTGGCATTATGTTGCGTTCTGACGTGAAATACTTGATTACTTGCATTATCGTTTGCAACGCTAGTAAATTTGGCTGTCGCCTCGGAGATATTTTCAAATTTTCCCACTTCCATAATGAGTTTAACTTTCTCATTGTTAGCATTCTTAGCCATTGATTGCACGGCAATCTGCGTTGAGTATTTATTCGCCGTTTCTGGTCCTAGACCATCTGCTAGATATGCGTTATTAAGTGCTTTGGTTAGCTGTTCTATCTCATTGGTATAATCTGACGTATTTTTATTCATTTGCCTTGTGTTTAAAATTTTGCATGTGATTGACTCTGCACTTTCACCCTTGATTGAGGAACGAAGCTTGACTATAATCTGCTCGATTGTAGTTTCATTAGTTATGTAGTTTCTTACAGTACCGACTAATTTTGTTTTTATTAACTGAATTGCTACTGCCTCATACGTGCCTTTCAATGTATCTAACAAAGTCAAAGCATCTACAAATCGCTGCAAATTTTCTACCTTTCCATCAAAATCTGGCAATATCTTGCAAGCCAGTTCAATGAATTTCAATTGATCTGCCATTGTTGGCTGAATAGTAATGTTGTCCAATCCTGCAATATTTTTCAAAGGAGAATTGTCCTCCTCGCTGTCGTCTTCAAGGCTGATTCTAAAAGATTCATCCAATTCTGTTGGAACCTCGACGTCAATATTCAGTCTCGAAAGAATATTTTTCAATTTCGATCTGACACAAGAAATAAGTTCCCCAAATTGTTTGTTGTCACTTTCATCTAATGTGTGTCCTAAATTTCTGAAGGTCGTTACAATATGATTATGGTGAATTACCATCAAATTCAAATGTTTGTTTTGTGTCGCTTTGCTTGGTAGGCTAGTTTTATTTAAACACTTGTACGATTTCTCGAACAAATTTCTATCATCTTGCAGTTGCAACAATATATCGGTCCCTAAAGTCTCTTTTCCTTGCTCCACACTCATTCGAGCTTAAAAAAAATCATGAGAGCTAAACCAAACTAAGACAAGGATTTAACGAAAAAGCAAATGTTGTTAAAAAGGTAATATAGATTAAAACAAAATGTTGTCAAAGTATATAAACATTAATGCTGAGGGGAGAAATATTATGAAAAATCAAGGAAAGTTTCATTCAACTTTAGTAAATGCTCATTTTAAATGCATACCTAGTTCAGAGCAGCATATTTGAGATGATAATGAAAATATTTCGACCCGGTTACAATAGCTATGTACGTATTTTTCAATTTTGGAACTAAATAGTAGTTCAACTCAATAATAGGTTTCCAAATTATTTATCTTGACACTGTAGGCAATCGCAATATTGAAATATGTATTTTGCAAATTGAATATGATAAAAGGTTAAAAAAAAATGTTTGAAAACATATCTAGCTATAAACTATGTTGTACCATATTCAATTTAGTATTATTGCTTTTCAAATAATTTTCATATATTTATATTTTAGTGTTGTATATTTTACTTTCTCATATACCGTTCAGAAAATAATAATCGATTTTTCCAGTGTGGTAACACTTGTTAGTATGTACATATGTACGTTTTCGCGTACTTTTAAAAATCAGGAAATCTCTTACGTATATTGTAATAACACGTAAACATAAATCTCTGTAATTTTATTTTGTTCTCTTAAAAAAAAAATATTTTCATATGTTTTTGATCTTTACTTCTATATTTCATTCTCTTTCTTTTTCTCAACGTAAAAGTGGTTGAAAGAAATGAATTAAATTCTCTATTCTTCTTGCTGATGTATGTAAGTGTATGTTTATATTAATACATACATATGCTTGCATATTTATATGTAACACCAATGTATATATAAATATTTATGTTCAATATATACATGTAGATACATACATGCATATATTGCTATGTGCATATGTATATGTGTTTAGACACTTATGTACATATTTTGTTAAAATCCTTCTTTTTTTTCAAGTATTTCTTTAAATAAGGAAAAAGTATTTATACATATATATGTGTGTTAGCAGCATATGAAAATGTTCAAATGTGGGTTAATTAAAGTAAATATGTATGTGATTTTTACCTTTTTCTTTCATTGACTTCATGTTTTGTAGGTAAGGCAACTGAAAATTAAAATATTTTTTTTTTTTTTTTATATATATACCTAGTCATGTGCATGAAAAATTATGTTTAAAAGTAGTAAATGTTTTCGCTTATTTTCTTTTGATATTTTTCGTTTTTGCTTTTTTTTTGTGTTTTATTGTATTTCGTTGTGTATAAGTACATAGATTGTATAATTCTAATTATTAAGAAAATTTATAACTTATATTTTTTCTGTTGTTTATGAGTAATAAACTATAATTGATGGTAATACAAAAGAAAAATTAGGTAGTAATTATAAACGTACTTATGTTTTAAAGTATAAATGTGTTATTTAATAATAGTAGTGATAATAAGTAATTAAAAGAAATATTTGCAGATTGCTAAAGATTGCCTAGTTTTTATTTTCATATTTACGCTTTGTCGTTGTTCGCTGCCGCCGGTGTTGTGGTTGCTGTGTAAATTCATCCCTCTAATACCAGATTCTTGAGTATGAAGTTGTGTTGTAATTGTCTGTTGGCTTGTTGTTTTGATTTTCCCATTTAAATATATTGTTGTTGTAATCTGATGTTGAAATTTTTGCAAGTCTATTTTTGTTAGTTTTTTTTTTCTTTTAATTTTCATATGTTTTCGGTACATTTCCAATATTCTTTAAGTGTATTATGTTTATAACTGTCCTTTTTTTGGATTTTCTTTTGTTATAATTTTCATTCCGTTTTGTGCATCCTATTTATGCTCATTTAAAAATGCGTTGTTGCAGTATTTCACTTTAATTTAATCTTTGTTTCTTTTGTTTTTAAATTTATCATATATTCAGTTACGGTTTTAACTGTTTTCTTTTTACAGCTTTAGTTTTTTCATTATCATTTTTCTTTTGTTCTTCTTATTTAGGCACTTTTTAAAAGAACACTGTTGCACTAATTCACTTGAGATAGAAAATTTAGAAAAAGAAATAGTTGGGTGTTTATGATCAGCACCACAATTTTCAAGTTCAATTGCCACTTTTGCCTCTTTTTTATACCCTTCACATAAATGTGTAAGGGTATATATAAGTTTGTGATTCCGTTTGTAACGCATTGAAATATCCATCTAAGACCCCATAAAGTATATATATTCTGGATCAGCATCAATAGCGATTACGATTGAGCGATGTCCGTCTGTCCGTCTGTCCGTCTGTCCGTCGGTCCGTCTGTCCGTCTGTCCGTCTGTCCGTCTGTCCGTCTGTCCGTCTGTCCGTCTGTAGTCGTTGAAATACCGTTTCTGAGAAAACGGTTTGAGATAGAAACCTCATTCTTTCGCTAAAACGTGTGAAACCTCGGTAGTGGGTTTGCTATTGAAATTCAGTAAGATAGGTCCACGCATAGCCGAGATATATTCAAAAAACCGGGTTTTGAGGGGTATTTTGTGCAATTTTTGTATTCAGATTTTTGAAAACAAATTTTTTCTTAAAAACGAAACCATATCATTTTTAGTGCCCATTTAATCCTAGAAATGAAGGAATTTTTGAAATCGGCCCATATATATCCGAGATATAGCGTCTTCCGATTTTTAAAGAAATTGGCTTTATAAGCCAAATCAGACAACTTTTGGCACCGAAGATCAATCAAATTGGTATATATAGGCTATTTAGAGGCAAAAGTGGAAAATTTTTCCACATCGGCCCATATACACTCGAGATATAGCGCCTCCCGTTTTCTCAAGAAGTCGGCTCTAAAAGCCAAATAAAACAACTTTTGGTATCAAAAATCGATTAGAATGGAACATATAAGGTGTTTAAAAGCAAAATTGGAAAATTTTTGAAATCGGTCCACATATATCTGAGATATAGCGACTCCTGATTTTTCAATAAATCCGCTCTTTAAGCCAAATAAAGCAATTTTTGGCACTAAAAATCAATCAGAATGGTACACATAGACTATTTAGAGGCAAACGTGGAAAATTTTGGACATCGGCCCATATACATTCGAGATATAGCGCCTCAAGTTTTCTCAAGAAATCGGCTCTATAAGCTAAATAAAACAACTTTTGGTACCAAAAATCGATCAGAATGGTACATATAAGGTGTTTAAAAGCAAAATTTGAAAATGTCTGCAATCGGTCTATATATACCTGAGATATAGCGTCTCCCGATTTTTCAAGAAATCGGCTCTATAAGCTAAATAAAACAACTTTTGGCACCAAAAATCAATCAGAATGATACATATAGGTTAGTCAGAAGCAAAACTGGAAATCTTTTTGTCATCGGCCCATATATGTTCGAGATATAGCGCCTCCCGATATCTCAAGAAGTCGGGCCTGGAAGCTAAACGAAACAGTTTATTGTACTAAATATTTGTCGGAATGGTACATACAGGCTGTTTAGGGGCAAAATTAGAAAATTTTTGGACATCGGCCCATATGCACCCAACTTTTGGTAACAAAAATCGATCATAATGGTACATACATACATATGTATATAATGTTTAAAAGCAAAATTCGAAAATATTTGCGATCATGTATGAATGTATGTATGTATGTATGTATGTATGTATGTATGTATGTATGTATGTATGTATGTATGTATGTATGTATGTATGTATGTATGTATGTATGTATGTATGTATGTATGTAGATACGTTTGTATGTATGTAGGTACATATGTAGATACATAACATATGTATGTATGCATGCAAGTATGTTAGCATAAACAATTTTTTTGCTTTGGTGTAAAAATGTGTATGTATGTACATACATATGTATACACGAGCTTGAAAATGAAAGTGATATAAAGAATTGTTGAAAAAAGGGTACGCAATGAAATTCTTTTAAACAATTGCGTCTTCAAATTCATTCACTCAAAAAATCATTTCGTGTTTCCCTACGTACTTACATATGTACATACACACACACATGTGTATGATGATACGCAACAGATCATCAGCAACGTGCTCAAGAAAAAAATCATTTTGTGAAAAAAAGCAAGCAATGTAAATATGTATGTATGTATATATGTATGTATATAATCATTGTTTTATGGAACACACTGAAAATATTCAATAATAAAGAATTTATTTTAGAGTTTTCTATTATAGATACATACATACATACGTATGCATGTACCCACATACGTAAGTAAATTGAAAAGAAAATCACAATGGCAATGTTTAACATTATAATTCAAAAATAATGCAATTATATGCAATTTTTTGTTAAATAAATTTTACTATAAAGTTAACTGATAAATAATTAAGGAATACATTTTGCTTTTCTTTATTTCATTGATATTAAAAAGAATTGGTATCACCCAGTGGTTGAACTTGAGCATATTAAGAATTATTTAAATAAAAGTTTTGCAGCCTGTGTTAAATCCCGGTAGTGGATCTGATATTGAAATTCAGAAAAAATCGGCCCATATATACCCCAGATATAGCGTCTCCCGATATTTCAAGAAATCGGCTTTAAAAGCCAAATAAAACAACTTTTCGCACCAAAAATCAATCAGAATGTATGTACCATTGTGAAGGGTATTTAAGATTCGGCCCAGCCGAATATAGCACTCTTACTTGTTTTTTTGTACAATTCTTTGCAACAAGTTTTTCGTTTTACCGTATAGAAATTTCTCAACAATTTATGCTTGTTTTAATGAACCACACTTACGATTTTATAACTAAATTTTGGCAAGAATTAAAAACTTGTGTATATGAGGTGTGATTTTAATACGGGCATCACATATGTATGTATTCATGTAGACCGCTGTGTGTTTGATATTATTACATTGAATACATTCCATGAAGTCTACAACGAGTGGCGTGTTTGTTTGGTTACTTTTGTGGCAACGAGAGAAACGATCAAATATATTTTTTGTGTTTTTGGTTTCAACAAAAGTTATAAACATTTCACTCAAGTTCTTGCATGATTATTTGTTGTAAATACTTTTAATATTTGTATTTCTTTTTTTCTTTTAATAATAGGTGTATTTTTTTTGTATGTTAAATATTTTTATACGTTGTTGTTGTTTATTTTATTTATTTTTCAGTTTCATACATTAGTCTTTTTATAAAAACTTAATTTTATTCACCGTTCTTAATTTAAACGCCATATACTTGGTACAGTGCCTGTTCTCGGTCGCCATATCGCGCAAGAGGCAGTGAGATAGAAAAGACGATGTTGTTTTAGGGATGGTTGAGCGGCAACTGCCGATTG
Organism: Sturmia bella; assembly: GCA_963662145.1. Lineage (NCBI taxonomy): Eukaryota > Metazoa > Arthropoda > Insecta > Diptera > Tachinidae > Sturmia > Sturmia bella. The sequence continues at coordinate 14,254,498 of OY759172.1, read as the reverse complement.
TTTTATTATTCTCATTTCTTTAAACTAAAATTACAGTGTTGTGTGACAGAGGCTGCGTGCCAGCGTTGTATTAAAACAGTAACAACAGTGATGGCACTACACGAGCTTGAAAATGAAAGTGATATAAAGAATTGTTGAAAAAAGGGTACGCAATGAAATTCTTTTAAACAATTGCGTCTTCAAATTCATTCACTCAAAAAATCATTTCGTGTTTCCCTACGTACTTACATATGTACATACACACACACATGTGTATGATGATACGCAACAGATCATCAGCAACGTGCTCAAGAAAAAAATCATTTTGTGAAAAAAAGCAAGCAATGTAAATATGTATGTATGTATATATGTATGTATATAATCATTGTTTTATGGAACACACTGAAAATATTCAATAATAAAGAATTTATTTTAGAGTTTTCTATTATAGATACATACATACATACGTATGCATGTACCCACATACGTAAGTAAATTGAAAAGAAAATCACAATGGCAATGTTTAACATTATAATTCAAAAATAATGCAATTATATGCAATTTTTTGTTAAATAAATTTTACTATAAAGTTAACTGATAAATAATTAAGGAATACATTTTGCTTTTCTTTATTTCATTGATATTAAAAAGAATTGGTATCACCCAGTGGTTGAACTTGAGCATATTAAGAATTATTTAAATAAAAGTTTTGCAGCCTGTGTTAAATCCCGGTAGTGGATCTGATATTGAAATTCAGAAAAAATCGGCCCATATATACCCCAGATATAGCGTCTCCCGATATTTCAAGAAATCGGCTTTAAAAGCCAAATAAAACAACTTTTCGCACCAAAAATCAATCAGAATGTATGTACCATTGTGAAGGGTATTTAAGATTCGGCCCAGCCGAATATAGCACTCTTACTTGTTTTTATTAAGCAATTTGTTTATTTTAATTGTTATTTATGGTTATGTATGCATACATATACATACATAGTATATGCTTTTTTAACTTTTGTTGAGAAGCATGTATTTTAGGTTTTAGCGAAAAATATTTATTCCGTAGTCAACAAGTTGTTTACTTTCATTTATAAACACTTAATGTGTGTGCACGCCACTATAATATTCACTTAATATATTAAGAACTTCACCATTATATATGTATATGTATACAACTTCATATTACACTATTTTTGTTTTTAATAAATTCACTATTTCTCGTTTCATTTAATTCTGTTCTCTTCAATTGCACGCTGTTGCTTCTTGCACGTTCACCACAAAAATAAATGAATCGATCTCTGTTGTTGTTTGTTTTGATGCTGTTGCTTGCATACAAATATTCACATTTGTTGTTGTTCATTCTAATTGCAGTTGCCAGATTTGGATTTTCCCATTAAGCTTGACGATTTAAAGAACGAAAGCTACACACATACATACATATTATTGTATTGTATGCTGTGGAATAGCTGCCAAATCAAACAACTACAAAGGAAATAACTGCAAAAATATCGCTTTATATATTTAAATTATTTGAACGGTTAGATCTATTTATTCAAAATTAAGAGCTAAGTCACACCGAGCAACTTTAGTTGGGCAATGCCTAAGCATGGTACAACTAATTAGGTAGCCGCCTCATCAGCTAAACCCTTAATCATCTGACTACTTTAGATTGTCAAGAGAATGTAGAAATGAAAGGCAGGCAGCCAAAACGAAATTATTAATTTTTAACGATTCTCTGTACACGACAAACCAAGGCGAATCCATTACAGGTGGCCGCATACCAATTTGCTTCAACATTTTTCCACGATTTTATCTTCTGAGTTGTCAAAGCCGATAGAAAACGATAACAAAACTTGTGACGTCTCGAGAGAAAATGTTGAAGCGAATTGAATTGCGACCACCTGTACTTGATTCGCCTTGCGACAAACCCTCAAAGCAAATTACGCTACAAACTAATTATCTTACGAAACACTAATGAAATAGCGACACCAGTTTGATGCAATGGTCGACTATATATAAAAAGAAAATGTCAATTCCGGGCAAGATTAAACAACACATGCTCTGGCAATTAACGCCCGGACATATACACACACATACAAATATGAGTCCCAATTGCCGCAAGACTCCTCGTCGGTTGTTAAAACAGTTTCAACAGTCTCCTGTCTGTATGTAATGAAAAGTGGGAAGGAAGCACAAGGCAAACAAGCAGGTAGACAAAAGTTTTATTGATTGGCAAAAGGCCAATTTGGCAACCACACACACACACTCACATGGTCGTCCACGTGGGTGGCACTGAATGTTTTCATTTTGTTTGTGGCCAATTTTGTGTGATATATTTTGTTAATCCGTTGAAAGTTTAAAGTGAATTGCTGTCCTGTACAGCAGCATCACGAAGCTGTTCCACGAGTAACTGTGTTGAAAAATATGGCTTTCGAAATGACGATTGAAATGAGATTACCTTAGTTTTTGTTTTTTGCAGTTTTGTTGTGGCATTAAAACAATTGCTCAGAAAAATTGCATTTTTGCCATTATGCATTGAAATAAAAGCGGCTTTTTTTTTAAGAAGTGAACATGTTGCTTTAATTAAGTAGTTCTTTTCTTTTTTTTTAGAAATGTGTCCTCAACAAATGTGGACAAGAGAGATAGCTTGCATGGCTTGCACATTTGAGCACCACTCATTGATTTGATTCACCTCAAGCCGATGACAACGAGTACAATTTGCACATTAAAGCACTTCTGATTTTTGCACTGATTTCTCATTTAACGAAACACACATTTTATAATAAACATGTAACGCAATTTATTAATAACAATATTCCAATTTTATCGCAATAATAATTAACGTCAACCGAAATTTCGTTTAACGCTACAAGTCAACTGCACGGCATCTGACGATTGACAGTAACTGCAGGCAAGGTTGCAATTAGCGGCAGTTAATTGCTTATTGAAAAGAAAGTAGTGATGCTACCTACCAGTGTATAAAAATATGCAAGATCGAACGCTCCTATTCAAGCTGATAACCATTTAGTAGAGCACAACACCTTTATTTATTAATTTAAGTTCTTTCAGCTTATTATAGTCAAAAATTTCACTGCTTGGCAACACTGAATGCGTTTAACAGCTTTTGATTTAAATTCTGCACCATCGTTAGAGGTTGTGGGCTTTGCTAAACAGTTCCATGCTAATTCTTTCCAAGGATGTTCACGTTTTCAAATTTGTCCACGTTGGATGCAGCTTTTAGGTTATGCCTTAAATAAGGAAAACGAGAGCCATATGACTGTACTTCCTCTCAACTTCTAACCGTTTCTTTGCTCATTGAATTAAGAAGATCCATCCCATACGAACTCTTGTACAGAAACATTTGTCATGTCGTCTGTAAAATAGTAACATCTCATTTATAAAAAAAAAATTGCAACCATAAGAATGTGAAATCAGTTGAAATTGGTGGCTCTGTGTGGACGAACATTCATGCAAATTCAAAAAAGAATTGACAATAGTTTTTTTTTTCAACAAAAGGTGATCGGCAGAAATTTTGCGTTAATTTGGCGGATGCAAAATATTCCATAAAATTTTCTGATAATACATTATGTAAGATTTGGTGGCCCTCTGTACACAGCTTAACATTTTTATGACTTTAAAAGTGGCGTCTTGATATTTTTGTGCCGTTCTATAAAAATATTTTTATTTTATTTTATCATCCCTGGTGACAAACAGTTGGTTGAAATAATTTTATTGATAGTAATCAATTCGCATCAAGTTTTTATATGTTACTTATGTACATCTACATAAAAAAGTTATAAATTATTGTGATAATGTTGTGCCATTCCTAAACAATTTCAAAAAGAGATAAACTGGCTGGTTATCATTTACTTCCTGGCTTGTGTGTCTGTTTGAGAAGATCGTGTTATCACTCTTGTTTGAGAAACTAATAAAGTAATTTAATTTTGTAATGATATGCAATGAAATGAAACTGTTTCTAAGCAAACGCTGTCAGATGTGAACGAGCACTTTGATAAAAATGCACTGTGGGGCAAACTAAAACAACTTTGCTGAGTAAACTTAAAAAAATTGACAATGAAGACAACTTCTGCACTAATTTAACTTTTTAAAAGTTTTTTTCTCCAAGTTGTGGCAGCACAACCTGTGCCATTTACATATGAATTTCACTTATTTTTTGCTCTCATCACACATGGCTCCATACTGGCAGTACAGTTGTCAAACTTAACATGAGCACTCACGCCTATAGTCGCAATATTACCCTTAACACCACACAAATAAGCAGTGGCCGAACAGGCAGAGTCGGCCACTTGGGCATCTATGAAAAATACAAAAGACCTTATTTGTAAAAAAAAATTTTTTTTTAACATTTACACTGAAAGAATTTTCGTTCATATTTAACATATATTTTGTAGTTTTTTTTTAATATTTTTATTGCAGCAACTCATTCTTAAATACCTAATTGTCTTCATTGAAAACTGTCCATTAAATTGCATAATTTTGCTAAAAAATATCATTGCATTTAACTTTATCTCTTTTTAAGTAAATATCGGAAATTCGAAAAAGTTTGCTATATACTGTCTAAGATGTTCCTGAATAGTACACGAAAGAAAAATTATAATTATAAAATTATAATTATAAAATGTAAGGCCAACCCATCAAATTATTTCATCAAATAGATAGAAAATGAATATTTCTTCGCACAAAAATGAAATATTTCAAATGATAAAAAAAAACTATTAAAAGTAAATTCAGAATTAAGAGCGTTTGCGAAAAGTTATTGCCCTAAAAGTGTCAAGCTGTTGCAAACAGCACAGTATGTGCAAAAGGACTCAAGTTGGCCAAAAATATGCAATAGGCAAAAATTGACGAAAAACTTGGGCGTTAAAAAGATTAACTAAAATTACTTATTTAAGAACATTAAACACTTACAAAATATGCATCTCCTGAACGAAGACCAGACTGTGTTTTGCAAAGTTTTGCAGCAATTGAATTTTCTGAAACTGCTTTCTTCTAATCTTATTTAATATTTGCAGTGTGGAGATTCTTTGCGAATTTCGCCGCTGTGCCCCTAAGACCTGATAAACAAATCTGATTATGCCAATGTCTTAATTTTGCAAATTTCTAATCTAAATTTTTATTATTAAATAAAAATAGCCATGTAAAGAAAGTATAAAAAATAAAAACTTTTGAAAACTATATGAACAGTACTGTTCTTAAGCAACGCTGCCAACTTGATGCAACTAAATATATGACTATCAGGGCTGATAAATGCAGTAGTGTACAAAATTTTTGCTAATTCTATTAATTTTACTAATTATTAAATTTTACTTTATGATGCTTAACACTGTTTATCACTGCTCATCACACATGGTGAGACCATCACCAAGACAAGCAGCATAGGCCATAATATGCGGTATGGTACTTTCTTCTATCACGCCCGTGAATAAGTGCGCAAATGGTCCGGAAGCATAAATGCCCACATCCTCACCAGAATGGCGGCTATCTTTGCCATGTATATAGGCCGGATACTCAAAGTCTTAAAACAATATAAAATGCTCATAAAATAAGCAATTCTATTAAAAAGTTTTCTTTTTGTTTTCTACTTACCAGCATTTCTTTTAACTTTTTCCATACTCTTACGTTTGTTATTACGATCCAGATACTGTTGAGGACCAATGGCATAGTTCAAGGTGAAATACTTTTCACCATTGATATCAAAAGTATTGGAATTGAGTCCCAAAATGTCATTACCCCTGGCCTGATAGCCGGTTATGGTTAAAGGATGTGCATGATCGGATGTCGTCACTATGAGAGTATCTTCTTCGCTGGTTAAATCTCGGGCACGTTGTATAGCCTTGGCAAACTCCAAAGTTTCATCGAGAGATAATTCTGCTTTCGTGGCATGATGAGCTACATCGATCAAGCCACCCTCAACAAACAGAAAATAGCCCTTATCATTGCGTTGCATTAGTTTAATCGCTTGCTCGACCATTTCGGTTAATGTTGGCTGCTTCTTTGCATTGGCCTTCAAATGATAGTCCATGTATTTTGATTGGAAAACACCCATAATTTTTGAAACTTTTGATATGTTTAGGTTCATTAAGTCATCACGACTGGTAACAATGGCACCCTCCGGATGTCTGCCCTGCCACTGGGACAATAGATTTTTGCCATCCTTACGTAAACCCAAATTACCATGTGCATCTGGTATGGTGTTGGGCAGGAATTTTGACATGCCGCCACCCATTAAGATATCAAAATTGCATCCCGGTTCCTGGGTCACCAATTGTGTGGCAATATCCATACATGTTCGGGGATCATTGCCAAACGATTTTATGTCGGTATCACTTTCGTACAAACGATTGGCTGCATGGGCATACAAACCGCTGGGGCTGGCATGTGTCAGTGTGGTGGTTGTTATGAAACCGGTTGATTTATTTGCCTTTTGAGCCCAGACCGCTATCGAGGACACATGATTTGCAGGATCCATACTTTGGCTGCAATTGTTGAATTCAACATGGGCATTGACACCGACCGTCAAGATATTACCCTTAACACCACACAAATAAGCGGTGGCCGAACAGGCAGAGTCGGCCACCTGGGCATTGGTACAATAGGTCTGAAAAAAAACCACAAAAAAAACGAAATTAAATAAATACAAAATTTAATAAATAAAGCATTCATCGTCTAAGAAGAGCACATAATATTTCTGCTGATCCACCTCAATTAGGGACTGAGGTTGAGTATTTTTTAAGCAAAAAACAAAAAAGAAAAGATTTGGAGTCTAATAACTAAAGCGAAAGCTTTTCATGACACACAGCAACAGCACCAAACCACACGCAAGCCAAGATTTGCCAAAAACAAAGTTCAACAAAAAAGTAGTGGTCACGTGGTCTAGAGAAAGGGTTGGCAAATCTTTACATCACATTTTGTTCAAACGTTACAAACATACCTGTGAAACTGTAATTTGCTCATGAAAAATTACTATACATTTTAAATACTCTACTCAAGCAGAATAATTGTTGGGATGAATTTTTTCTTAACATATTAACAAACTTTGTCAGTGAACGATTGTTTGTTCTTGCAAAAACCTTTTTTTTATATATCAATGAGTAAACATAACCTTAAAATATCACCATGTTCCACTTTTCTTACCTATTTTTTTGCTTTCTATGTTTGTATGCAACAATTATTTGTTTCTGCAAACAATTTTGTATTTGCTCGTTGAGTAAACATAACCCTAAAACATACCGATGTGAAATTGAATGGTTCTACGTTTTTTTTCCAATTTGTTTGTTTTCGTTGTTGCATCCATGTAAACGTATGTGCAGTTGTCTGGCCAAAAGAGAGCTTAACAGAATTAGAAGTGGCTTCGTTCTTTTTCGGGCAAAAGTTAACAAATATTTGCTCACATGTGACAATACTTCGTCGTCATACTTGACCTTTACTTTAACCGAATTCATAAAAGAAGCAACTATCAGTCCGTGTTCAGCTGACATACCGTGTATACGTTCCACTTTTGAAGAAGCCGGGTGGACCCAGACGTGAGTAAATGGATTATAATGCTCTTGCTGACATTGTTCTGGGCCTTTCCTAAGCAATGCAGCAATCTGTATTGGCAGGTATACCCCCCGAAATGACAAGGCAACGTGTTAGTGGTGGCACCACACAATGCTGTTGCCAACGATCACATTAAGTGCGAAGGCATTTTAAACCTTATAACACCCGTAGAGAATTCAATAGGAGTAATAATAGCAGTAGTAATAATATTTTACCTTACTTAATCCCGTGTAGGGAAATTTTTCAAAACTTAAGATCTCCTCTTCGCCCCGTCGGCCATTTCTCTGACCTTGCAGCATTCTAGCAGCAGTCACGGTACTCAAAGACATACCATCTCCCAGGAAAAATATTATATTCTTGGCTCTGTTTTTATTCAAATGTTGCTTTTTCAAATTCTTTTCCAACTCTTGGCGCCCAACACTTCTCCAAAATTCTGGATTTTTTTCTTCTACCGGTATTACATTGTAGTCAAAAGGTTTTAGTTTACGAATTGTCTCATAGGCTCCACTATGGTCATTTTCGTCTGCAATTGCCGCCTCGTTACAAAGTGCTAGCAGCAAGAATTGTAGCAATACTGCTATCGAACACAAACGCATGTTAAAGATTTTATAAACTATAGTTCCAAAAGTTCTTGAGCGACTAGTGAGCTAAAAGAAAAATAGTTTCTTTTATATGCGATCTTGAGAGAAGGCAATCGTAGACCGTTTTTATCTTTATGATACATACATATGTACGCTGGTGTTGACATCCTAAACAATAATAATAAATTCTACTTAAAAAAATTCCAAAATAAAAGATTTCAGATATTTACTTCTTACGCTAGTTTTACTTGAAATAATTAAATGTCTAGCTAACATTTTGAACATATGGAAGTATGGGCATTTCCATGATGATGTCATTCACAGCATAAAAAAGAAATAATTGTGAATTAATTAACTTTTCATTATTGAAAAATTTTTTCACATATAGTTATTTATGTATTAAGTTTATCAGGCTCAAGTTGTTTCTATATTACTTTTTTGATGAATATTAATTAAATAAGGCAAAGAAGACATCGAAGACATTTAAGCAGGGTGGACAACTAGTTGTTTCGAAGCCGCCACACTTTCCCGTCAGCACCCGTCCATGAACTCAACTCAGGGCTCATGTTTCTACAGCGACAATCATGCCACTCAGCCATTCAAGTTGTATATTTTCTGTTTAAATTTTTAACTATATCAAACACACCAATTCTATTTTATTTATTTTTATTTATCATAGCATATTTACCGGCTGAGAGTTTCTCACCACACAAGAAAAAGTTCGAATAATAAAAATTAATTAACTTCACAGTCGATGGGTGCAGCAAAACATTTCAAAAAGCTAAGAAATGAAATTTGAATTAACAATATAAGAAAAATATATAAAGTAAGTTGTAATACAACTTGGTTACCTTCGGGTGGTAAGGAACTCTCACCCGGTAAATATGCTATGAAATAAATATAAAAATAAAATAGAATTGGTTTTTTTTTTGATTTGATATAGTTAAAAATTTAAACAGAAAATATACAACTTGGGTGGCTGACACCCTCCTAAATGTCTTTGATGTCTTCTTTCTCTTATTTAATTAATATCAATCACAAAAATAATATATATATATATATATAGATAAACTTAATACAAAAATAATTGTATAAATACATATTTATAGCTTAATTACCACTGTCATTATTATCTGTGACTAAAGGTCCGTATTTCTCTGAAGTTACTCTCTTAAACAACTGTACAAATCTGATAAAATTAAAATCTCTTTGAGTTTCAAACGTTTAGTTACCAAAAATAGCTACACTGATAACTTCTGCAATAAACTGCTGTCAGTTTCTGTGAAAATATTCTGAGTGTAACCCAGTACTGAGCACGTTTTTAGGGAGGCTAATGAACTACTAGGCATCTAAAATTTCAATGTTTTTGTTTTTCTTATCACGCCAAATAATACTTTTTATGGTTTCTTCACTAATAAGAAATTTTAAAAATTAACGCTGAACAAACAACAAATTATGTTTCAACAAAATAAAAATAAAAAATATTTCGTTATTTTGACCCCTTATTTTCCTTATATTTTATACATATATTTATTTGAGCTTAAGGTCTTTTGTAATTTGAGTATTTATTTTTGTCAATATTTCGCTCTCCTTCGGATAGCTTCTTCAGGACAATAATAATGAAAAATGTTTTGATTGGTTTTTTTCCAAAAAACAAACATAACAACAAACATAAATATTTTCCTATTTTTTCTTTCACATTTCAAAATTTTAAAATTATTGTTTTTTCTTTCTATACACAAATAAAAATTATATAAGTATTTAAGAAAATTATCAACACAAAATTATATATATATATATATAAACATACATACATGAAATATTTTTATATATTTATTTCATGTATGTATGTTTATATATATATATGTATGTATATAATTTTGTGTTGATAATTTTCTTAAATACTTATTTGTGTATAGAAAGAAAAAACAAAAATTTTAATATTTTGAAATGTGAAAGAAAAAATAGGAAAATATTTATGTTTGTTGTTATGTTTGTTTTTTGGAAAAAAACCAATCAAAACATTTTTCATTATTATTGTCCTGAAGAAGCTATCCGAAGGAGAGCGAAATATTGACAAAAATAAATACTCAAATTACAAAAGACCTTAAGCTCAAATAAATATATAAAATATAATAAAAATAAAAAATAAAAGAGAAAAAAAAGTGTGTTAAAAAAATTTTGGGGAAAAAATTATTGATGGGATTATTACACAGAGAGAAAAAGCTCGTTCTAAATGTAAGTTTTTTCTATTTGATTTTAGTAGATAGCTTACTGGAAAATTTAAGTAAGCATAAGTACACAAGTGTATTGAAAGTAAAGCCTATTCGGTGATATACATATATGCATATACCACGTCCAATCATGTCCAGGAATGGCGATGTTGGTCCTTCAATAAGTCCCTGGACATGGATGCAACTGCGGCAGCGGCATCGATAATGGTTTGCCTAAAATAGGGATACCTCTTTCCTTTCTGAGGGTTGCCCCACAGTTCAAAACGTAGTGCACTTTCCATAGCAGAGCAGGCATAGCAAAGCTGGTTCTTAGAGCCCTCGTGCTTTACCTCGAGGAATTTATGGCGTTGCTTATTTTGCCGGTAAAGGGTATGTTTTGTTTAAAATCTAAGCAAATAAAATAAAACAATAACAGAAATACAATTTTTTCACTTACCTTCTGAAAAATTAAATAATGCTTAAAAAAGCTTAACCAGATTTTAACTCAAATGTACTAAAAAAATACAGCTGTTAAAACTATATTACAAAATCACTTACTCGTTACTGCAAGCGATAAAATATGTGGAAGAGATTACGATTATTGCAGCGTTAAATGTTACAGAATCGCTCTAGTGGTTTTAAGATAAACTATAATAATGATGATGATGGTGTGAACTAGGAAAATGGCATGTCTTCAAAATATTAACGGCTGTATTCATAATAAAACCTTAATAAGCATTTTAACAACTTTTAAGTTGAAATGATTTTATCTCTTAAAAAGCAGTTTTTCAAAAAATGTATTAATAATCAGTTGTTTAACTAAAAACTATTTTATCGAATTCATCCAGTACGATCCGGCAGCACTATAATTTTTACTTGTCATTTTAGGGTTAATATTGCCACACAATAATTACGTTTTCCAACCATAACCGAATACTTTAACAATGCTTATGTTACATTTAAGAAAAACTATTTCTTAAATGATTTAAAGAATTTATTAAAACTCGTGATTTAATAAAAAAAAAAAACAAAAGAAAACAAAACATATTAAAAGTTAAATGAAAGAAAATTTTTCCAACAATTTTTGTGAGATAAAAAAATTAGTCGAATAACGAGTTTTAGTATATTTGTTTTGATTGATTTTTATATCACTATTGAATTTGCTACAAAAATTTTTAAGAAAGTAAAATTTTGAAAATTAAATATAATTAAAAATGGAAAACAAGGAAAGTGCCAAGCGCAAACGTTGCGAAAGCTGGAATGAAGAAGATAATTAATTACAAACGGTTTTTCAATTCGATTCAATTCTTCACAATATAAAATGTAAATAAACAAACAACAAATAACACAAATGCCATTTTCAAATTGCCCTAAACATGGGTGCATGTGCGAACCACTTTGCCAAAACCCACATTGCTTGCCCCCATGTTTAAGGCAATTTTAAAAACAGGTGACTTAAAAAGACGTTGAAATAAACATTTACGAATACAAAATTCATTTATGAATATAGTTTTATCAAAAATTCCCTAAAATGTGTTTCAAATGCTGTTCAATATTTTTTATGAATACAGCCGTTAAAAAGTATCACGCAGTCAGAGGCACGTTGATATTCTTATCGTAGAAAACTACACAACATTTTTATGGTTTACACACTCAACAAATTTCATATTAACCCTTGCGCTGCCACCAATTTTTTTCATGTTTCCACGACATGTGCTTCGCTCTCTATTTGTGCTCAAAACCCTAATCAGCAGCGAAGCAACGTGCTTCGCCATACAAAATTTTTAGAGCGAATGAAGTTGCTTCATATTGAAGCTACGCATGAAAGATTTCTGTCTTCTCTAATTTTTGTCGCAAGTTTATCTGCACTATTTGTTAAAATCAGATACTGTAAGCAAAAAATAAATAAATAAAAAACAAAAATAAAAAATAAAAAACAAAAAACAAAAATAAAAACAACGTAACTGTCCCATAAAAATTAAGTTGAGCTTTATAAACCTGTTATAATTTTTATGAATTAGACGGTATGTCTTTCTATGCGATCAGAGTTGCTTTTTGCAAGTTGTTTCCAAATTATAACAGTGTGGCCATTTTGATGCGACTTTTTATAGGAGTTTAGAATTCCATCAGATTTAGCTGGCGATTTTCAGTGAATGAATGAATCGTACGCTTGAGTAGGATAGTGTATCATGGCCTTAACTGAAAATTAACTGTTAGATAGTAGTAGTCTGGCAATGCTTTTGCTTCTAATGTTGCCAGAAAGAAATTTTAGGTTCGCACGATTGGTTAGTAATATTCTGCACATTTTCTGACTACATTGTTAGATCTTAAGGTGGGATCATACGATTGCCGCAATGCGCCAATTTTTGTTACCCTTTGTGTGCCAATCGTGTGATAGCACAATTTATTGGCTCATGTGGCAACCAAAACGAATGTTGTTCCTATTTGTCCCAATAAAATACAACTCTGATGCGGCAACCATAGAAGACAATGCCCGCCAATAATATTCAATGTATACATTTATTTAGTTTCAAAATTGTTTAAACGTGTCTTCCAAACATGATTTCTGCTTTTCAATCAGTAAAATTCAATTGTTGTTTTGCTTTTTCAGGCCGCACAATATTATAAAAATAGCCGAAGCAATTTTCTTCCTTTTTAATGAACAAACCATATTTTTAACATTTAATTAATTTTTTATTTTTTTTTTTTTTTTTTTTTTTTTGGGAAAACAAAGTTTGTCATCAGCTACAACAGCTGTTTCTCAGAGTTGCCGTATAACATATAATGCGGCAATTATTGGTACTAAATTGTTTTGCGACAATTTGCGACAATAAAATTTCAGTAAAATGTGACAATCCTGTGACTGCAGAGAATTTGATTGGGACAAATTTTTTATTATGCTCCAATTCAGCCCAATAAAAATTGTTTAAAATTGGTGCATTGCGGCAATCGTGTGATCCCACCTTTACCACCATCTGTAAATAATAAAATAAATATTTTAATACACCAAATCGAGGAGTAGCAGAACAGGCAGAACAGCAGTACAATTTTTCCTACTTTTTTTTTCGTTTTCATGAAGCAAGAATATGAACAAATTTTATTAAAATTAAATTTTTTTTTTTGAAAAAAGTACATGCTTTGTTTTACTCCTACTCCCTCCTCTAATCATTATCCGTACAGAAAGCCTGCTCCTTGCGCACACAAGCGGCGTAGGCCAGGAAATGGGGTATAACATGCTGTTCCATGACACCCTGGAACAGATCAGCCCGTGGCCCATAGGCATAGACGGGCACATCATCACCACCATGAGTACCCATTTTGGTATGAATATAGCTGGGATATTGCGCTTGCAAATCTTGGCCAAAAGCATTTTGAATATCTTGACGATGGCCTGCTGCATCCAAATATTGTTTACTACCGGTGGCATAATTTAAAGTGGCATATTTTAAGCCATTTAGATCAGTGTCTTGTTGATTAATGCCCAGAATATTGCTACCCCGCTCCGGATAACCGGCTATACTCAAGGTATGCGAATGATCGGCAGTAACAACAATTAAAGTTTCATCTGGTTGCGTCAAGTCCACTGCCTTTTGTACAGCTTTTGCCAGTTCGATGGTTTCATCCAAACTCACAGCCGCCTTATTTTCATGATTGGCAATATCGATACCGCCAGCTTCCACAAATAGAAAAAAACCTTCTGGATGATTTTTTTGCGATAAAAATTCGATGGCCACTTGTGTCATTTCAGTTAAAGTGGGCTGTTGTTTGGCATCAGCCACGTAGTGAAGGTCCAGAGGACCGGATTGAAACAGGCCCATAACTTTATCAACTTTGGAAACATTCATATTTAAAAGGCTTTGACGATTGTGTACAACTACGCCACCGGTGTGCATGGCCTGCCACATGGCCAATAAGTTAATGCCGTCCAAACGTTCACCCCGATGGCCATGTAAATCTTGCACATGCTTGGGTAAAAATTTGGTCATGCCACCACCCATTACTAAGTCAAATAAACGTCCCGGCTTTTCAGTAATCAATTGTTGGGCAATATCTTTGCACAAAGCTGGATCATTGTGTACACCCCAGGGCAATATATCAGCATCACATTCCCAAAAACGATTGGCTGAGTGGGCGTATAAGGCAGCTGGGCTGGCACCTGTCACCGAATCGGTGGTAACAAATCCCGTAGCTTTGCCCGCTTGTTGAGCCCAGGCAGCTATTGAAGACACATGATTCCTTGAGTCTTCACTTTCGCTGCAATTATTAAAATTCACTTTAGCATTTACTCCAACATTCACAATGTTCGTTTTCACACCACACAAATAAGCCGTGGCAGTGCAGGCAGAATCAGGCACTTGGGCGTCCGCACAATAGGTCTGTCAAAGAGAATATTTGAGCACCATTATTATCATGAGGAATTTTATTTATTTTTTCCATATTTCTTTTATAAGTAAAAGTTTTCTTGAGAAAAAGTTCCCAGCGAAAATAAGAAGGTATTACAAATTGGAAAAAGGCTTGAGCCATATTCGTATACATACGAACTAATAGTTGCTCATTTTGGTAAAAAAAAAAGGCAGGAGAAAAAAACCACTAGAGCATATTTTAGGGTTATGTTTGTTGAATGAGCAAATACAACACTTAAGGTGACAAAATCACTCTCTCTCTCTCTCTCTCTCTCTCTCTAGTTGAAAATATGTTTCAACTAGCAATGCTGCTAGTGTACGATACTTAATAACAGCCAAGGCACTGATATAGATTATTAAATTGCACCAATGGCTGAGCAATGGCATATTCAACATATAATGGGACATTGTAATTGTCACTGCCACTTAAGTGAGTAAATATTGAAATAGATTCTTTGAAATTATGAACGAAAACTCTTTTCATCTAAAGAATACATACATATGAGGAAAAAATTAGCTGCGCAATAGGCAATACGAATATGCATCTCTTACATACATACCTTACTTATGCCCACATATGGAAACTTTTCAAAACTCAAGGCATCTTCTTCGCCTGTGTTGCCCTTCAGTTGACCTTGACGTATGCGAGCCGCTACCACATTCGCATAAGACATGCCATCACCCACAAACATAATTATATTTTTGGCCTTCTTCTTTGAGTTGAGCGTTTTTCCTTTCCCAGTCCTCTTCCTCACTTCTTCCTGGGCCAAATTCAGCCAAAATTCTTTATTCGCTTCGTGCGGCAATGTATGTTTATTGGCGCCCAGATTTTCCGCCAATAATCCCACATTTTTTAGAATTTCTTCGCCTGCGGAAAATGTCTGCCCTGAGCCACTGCGATACAATGATGATCTTGGTGGCATAAGGAAATTGGGTATTGGATGGAAACCATCATCAGATAATTCGGCCAAGGTTATGGCCACAAATGTAAGAAGCAGCCCAACAATAGGAAAATGCATGTCTGGGTTCTTTGTACTAATAGAAGGCCATTGAGCCAAGAATTGAATTGCCTGAAGTTTGTTTAAAAACTGATGTTATATTTTGATAAAAATCAACATTTTATACTTTTTTTTTCAATTCACAGAGATAAAATATGGCATAAACAGGGTCTTTCAGCAAGTGCTTACTTGAGCGGAAATCGCAAAGAAAACCAAATAAGTGTGATAACAGCAACATTTCTGAACTCGTTTGGTGGGGGTCTTCATGCACTTTGAAAGAATTTTTTTCTATAATTCTAATGAATTTATTTTATTAATATTTTGCATTAATCCCATAAAAAGTTACATTGCGGCAATGAATTTTTATAGATCTAATAAATTACTTTCATTAGAAGCTGTTCATTAGCTTGCGTAACTTCCTTAAAAACTATCAGTAGATTTTTAAAAAAATTTCAAGTCAATGAAGTCACTTACCCTCGATTTTTGACATGGGATTTAAATGCAAAATTAGTAAATTTTCCTTAAAATTTAAGTTGGATTTAAAATAGCTTTCTGTTTTACAGTCTAAAATTATTTTTGGTAATTTATTGTAATAAAAGTACGGCAGCACAATATATGTAAATGTCAACAAATTATCGATAACTCAATAAAAAACAGCTGTTTAAACAAATTTGGAAGCAAGTGAAATTGTGAAAAGTTTAGAAAATAATAAATTGTTTTGTAAAAATTATTAAATTGAGTAGCAAAAGTGATAAAAGGACTCCCAATTTCACTGCCACAGAAGTTAATTACCTTCTGGAAATAATAAAAAATCAAATTATGAAAAAAAAAACATGTGCAATTTTCTTCATTTGCAGAACAAACCCAAACTGTCAAAATCATATGGCAGTACGAAAAACTTAAATCGATTTTACATGGGCACGGCAGGTCGTTTAAGTTTGAATTAAATAGCAACTGTTTGACTCAATTTTGTATTTAAATCAAATTAAAATTGAAATGGCATTTCAAATCCAAGTCAAAAATTGGGGGTTATTGACTTTTAAATTTTCCTTTGATTTGTAAAGAAAATTTGATGTATAATGAAATATTTTTTAGTTTTTTTTTTATGGAGTATATCTGTTATTTGGATTATCCGTAACCCGACTGATATTCAACTTCATAAACATAAGATACTGTTTTCATTAGCTCAATGAAAAAGTGCGTGTGTTTAATGTATCCTTTCATTTAGTTGATGATTTTGTTTTTTCAGTACACAAATAAAATAAATCATTCTTCATCTTAATAACCAAAATTCATACCTTTAATAAAACGATTCAGTGATTCAATGAATCCCAATGTGGGTTGAAAATTAATGAATTCTTTCACAGGATTAATGTTGGAATTCATTGGATTGATGAACAAAATTTTTTCAGTGCCTGCTGTGTATTATAATATTTTTTGAGGTGGGTCGATTCAGCAATCGATATTGTGTCGCGGAGGTTTCGATAGCTTTTGGCATGAGAAAAGTTCGACTAAGGCATTTCAACGGAATCATTCATCGAGATATCCGAATTCCACAAATGTTCTCAAATAGTATTGGGTAGCAAAAATTACCACGGATTCATGCGTGACATGACAACCGCACGTCTCTAGTTTTGGGCAAACAGCAGAACTTATTATTGAGTGCTTATTTCTATTTTGCAAAATTAATTTAACAGCTCATTAGATGTAATTTGGACTAAAGGCCTGATATCAACCGTCAGCTGTGAATCCCTGATGGTAGAACCTGTTTAAATACATATGTATATACATAAGTGCTTATCGCACTTGCGTTTACAGTTTTATCTTGCAAGTCTTTAAAATTTTATGTTATTTCATCCATAAATTAGCCAAAATTATAAAAATGTCGCACATATTATCTTTGTTGCATATTATATAAATTTTTTCTAAAGCTTTTTATATGTGAACAAATAAATTTACACTCAAAGATGACACGGATCCTTGATCTTTGTTTGTTTGTTTCTCTAAGTGCAATCGAAGCTCTACTTCGCACATTTCTATGGAAAATAACTAAAACAATTGACATATTGTCGCATTTAGAGGAACAGGCAGATTGTGTGTATTTTCTGATCCTGCTGATACTTCGCTGTGTAGTGTTTTTTTCTTTTTCTCGCTTGTGTCATCAGTGTGACCATATTTGAATATTTGAAATTTCACATCATAAAAGATTTGCAAGGAAATGTGTTGGTAAAGGGTTGCTGTGAATTAATATTAAGCTGGAAAACGCAAGTTTTGTAGTAATGAGATTGTTTTCTTTTCAAATGAAATTTATTGAAGAAACTGAGGAACATATTATAAAGGGTCCACCAAATAACTTTTTTTTTGAAAAAGGCGGAAATTATCGAGTGTCGCTTCGGCTGTGTGGCATTTAGCGCCATTCTGTTGCAACCAAATGTTGCCAATATCATGCTGCTTTTCAATTTTTGTGAACAAAAATTCGTTCTACATGGCCTGATAACGATCGCCGTTGACTGTAACGGCCACTGCTTGCTCATTTTCGAAGAAAAATGGCCCCATTATGCCTCTGGACCGAAATCCGCACTGAACAGTGACTCGTTTTGGGGTGCATCGGCTTTTCAATGCCACAATTTTGCTTGTTTACATACCCGCCAAGATCAAAATGAGCTTCATCTGAAAAGATCATTTTTTTTTTTTTTGGCAAAATCGGCATTTTCTGTAAGTCGATCGCCGGCCCACTTAGCGAAGCATATACACAACCATATTCGTTCAGCGGAAGGATAAAACTAATTATCTGTCAAATCAGACATGAAATACGCACTAGTGGAAAAAAACGTTAGATGGCAGACACTGTAGATTAAATATTTTTATTTTAAAAAAGACTTAGTTTTGTGTGAAAATATTTTCAAAAAGCTTGAAAAAAATTTTTTTTTCAAGAATTTTGCTTCATTAAAGCCCCAAAAATTTTTTTTATCAATTTTTATTTTAATTTTTAATTGTTGCCCAGGTCTTTTGCAATAATTTGGATTTTACAGATTTAAAAATAGCAATTAGTCCATGAGTTAGAGCCAAAAGAACATATAAACAATATGCAGAAAATTGGTATTTGACTGGAAAGTTGGAAGGTCGATTAAAAAAAAAAAAATCCAATTAACATAAGCAAGCGCTGCATTATGGGACTTCTAATTTAGCCTCTATTTTCATCTCTCACTCTCACAATGGGCCCTTACTTCTGCTAACTTGAATTTGTTCCATAGTGTAATTCCACTAAAAAAAATTTGGTATTTGTTGGTATTAAGGTACCTTAATACAAACGGAAATAAAAATCCAATTAAATTTGTCCTCACATACGATTTTATAGTTGTTTTTCAAAACCTTAGAAACGCTTATACCAAGGTAGCTCGATACAAGGTAACCGCACAACTACAACAAACACAATACCAACACACATTTCATGCATTTTGTTGGTAGAAATACTTTGAATTTTGTCAGCCATTTGTTTACGTTTGTGTGTTTGTGTGGTTCGTTTTGACAGTTCTTCAGGCTAAAAGCAGTAGTAGTCAGCTGGACCTGTTAAACTACCTGCTATCGAGTGCTTTGCAGAATACTCATCAGCTGACCAGGGTTGTTTAAGAAAAAAAAAAAAAAAAAAACACATGCCAAATCGTTTTACTAAGTCCATAGCCTTATTATTCTACCTTAGACAATGGCTCATACTTTAAATTGTAGCAAGCGCTTAGAAATATATTTTCTTCACGCCTTCTCTTACAGATAAAAGGAGTCCATTATACAAGGTGGGCCACACTATTGGAAGTTGCTCTTATTTTTGCAAACGGCGGCCAATGTCAAATCTATTTTTGCATTTGTGAACTAGACACACACTCCCCAAGAAAGCGAAATAATTGTGTCTATGACGAAGAGAACGATTTCTCGATCAAAATCATAATGGGACCCCTAAATTATTTCCATTTCCTAAACAATTAGCAACTAAAATAAAATTACTTTTTTTAATTTTTCTGGGAATTTAAAAAGAATAAAACCAGAGTTTATTTTATTATTTTAGCCAAGTGCCAGAGCACAACGCACAGTGCAGGCGAATTTCGAACACCAGCGATTACTGTTGCCGCCACAGCCCAAATGAGCCATGGGTCGGCAAGTGCGACTGTTTGGATCGAAATACCACATTCTTCTGGGTGGCGCTGTGGTGCAGTTGGTGCCAACATTCAGTTCACCCGCACAAGTTGCTGGACCTGAGAAATATTTTTTTATCTCAATTCATTATTATTTCTTTAAAAGTAAAACTATTGAACAATTTCAATTCACTTACAAATTCCTTGTGGACATCTGGGGCAACCCGGTTGGGCTGTTATGATGGCCACGCTCACGAGCACAACAAATATTACCAAAATCGTAAACTTCATTTTATTGATTTTGTTTGTTTTTTGGTTTCTTGAAATTTTACTATTCTTTCAGATTTATTCACTTCAAGGTTTAAATTCACACTGAGCTTACTATAGCTTAGTGATGTTCAATTTATATATTACACTGTTTAAAGCAGGTGTTTTTATTAAAATGCACGTTTCAGCCAAATAAATATTTGCTTTAAGTCTTGAATCATTTTGTATAAAATTCAATTGTCTTTTTTGTTTTTTGTATGGGAAAGTTTTCAATATTAAAAATTCATTTGTTTACAGTATTTTGTTTTAAAAATGAAAATCAGCTGGAATGCGTTTTGTCAGATAAAGCTGGAAACGTTTTGGACTTTCATACAGAAAAAAAAACATGGAATTTTAATTTTCTGTTTTCTCTTAAGAATGCTCTACATTACTGCATTTATGTACGTATGTATGTGCTGATGAATACACAAGTTTATTGAAATATTTTTTCATTAAATAAATTATTTAAGTTTAAGATTCCGAGCATGTTGATATTTCTTTAAAACATGGTAATTGATTCTTGGTTCTTGATGGTTCATGCTCATCTTATTGGATTAATTTTTTATTATTTAATCTTGAGATTATTAAGTAAATTATTCAAGCTTAAGATCTTTCTTCAAAAAAAAAAAAAAAAAAAATATTGAAAACAATTATACAAATATGAACTTATTTATTTATTTGCTTTAAGAGCCAATTGAAATGTATTAATGCAGGTAGAAGTGTTGCAAAAACGAAAAAAGAGTGTTTGCTGTATTAAAGGTTTGTTTGAATATTTCTGATTCTCATTCTGTTCATGAGAATTATGGAATAAGTAGTTGAGTTTCAAACAAACTTTTAAGAATTTTTCAAGTCTACTGATAAATTGATTAGCACCAACGAAATGTCGTCGGCATATAGACAGCTGAAAAATACAGCAAATATTTTTTGAAAAAGGTTCATTTTTGGACCTGCATTGAAAACAATTATATTTATTTATTTTCGATATTTCGTTAACATTGCATTAGCATCGTCAGGAAAATAATTATAAAATTCAAATAAAAAATAATTGAAAAAATTTCTTAAACAAATGTTCAGAAATGCTTTTCACCAAATTAAATTTCGGAACGCGTCCTGAATCCTTGAATCTTATTAGAAATGTTATGCTGGATGTTGCATAATCCTGAACCTACAGGCCTACACAACAACAAATACCAAAGATAGCAAAAAATTAAAATTTAAGTGCTGCCCTCTGTACGGGGCACCCTTTAATTTGCAAATTGACTTTAGTTTTTGAGCCGTAAAAGATAGAGACTTGCAATTTTCACAGTGTATGTAGTTTGCAGGCCTCTACAACGACAACAACAACAACATGTACCAAAAATAGCAAAAAGTATGAGCATGGGGACACCCTGAATACAGAAAATCAGCTATAACTTTTCAACCATAAGAAATAGATGCTTCAAATTTACAGGGTGCATGCAGTTGTTTGGGTTCTATGACAGCAAATACTAAAAAGAATACGAAGCTAAAAACTAAAGGATGCCTTGGAGAGACACCTTACCAGACATAACCCAATTACGGGGCGTATGCTGGAGGAAACTATGGAACTTTGTGAATGACATGGAGTTCCTATAAGTCAAACTGGTTCACGGTTAAGCCCACGGAGCGCACAACTATATTGGCTTAGGTGTATGTCGTAAGACATGGGCAGACGAACCCCTCCATTCAACCTAACCTAACTTAAGGGATTCCTTATACCAGGTGTAGCCTTTGTCTACCACTTGCACGGTAGTACGGAACCCTTCCGGTGCGAGTTACTCTTAAACTTGGCTCAGTTTATTTATATTTGAAACTGGTTTTAAGCATTTTCTCCACCTTCCTCCTCTTCTCAAAAAAGCTGCTTTCCTAGCTCCATGGTACCGGAGCATAAATAGCAGTCGTTATCCGCGTACAGGTCCAGGTTAAAAAAAAAAAAATATTAGGGTAGAGTGTGGCTAACAATTGGCTAATGGTTTTCTTTTTGTTGCTTCATTCGGACAAAGATTTCAATATTTCTCCCCCTTGTTCAAACTGATCTTTAATTAATGTAGAGCTACACAGCACGCTTGAAGGCGGTCTCCAGCTACACGCGTTACACTCTTCAAACGCTTGAAGTTAGAAAGCACTCTTTATTGTGGTTTTCTTATTTATTGTGTTTATAAAAGTGTTCATTAACTTTTGTGCAATATATTTTCCGTCTAATTCATAAACATTATTACAGGCTTATAAGACTGTTATTTGACATATTTGTATGGAAAATCTGTCAAATAAGAGCTTTATAAACCTGTTATAACTTTTATGAATTATACGGTTTGTATATAATTTTTATTGCTGCATTTTTCATATCTCTTTTATATGGTTTCTTTTTCAAAGTATCAACATCTACGCCACCTATTAGTGCTACCGCATAAAGTATTGCGAATTGGATTTTACTCTTAAGAAAACCGACTTGCTGAATTTGATTCAATTTATAGACTTTATCCATTACTGCAACTAACTAAGATATAATTCTATTTTCATCATTTTTATTAACTTCTGTTTTTTCTTTTTTAAACAAACACAAAACTGCGAAGCTTTTTCCTTGTCCGCAGAAGCATGCAGAGCCTTTGGCAGGAATTGAACTTGAGACCTCGGACACTCTACACATTCATCCATCCATGAATTTCTGTGGCTTGCTTACCTTACGTTACCTTTCTTACATTTACATTACGAACAGTTAAAGTGATGACATTCTTCTTTTTTTGTTATTTATTTATTTTGATATATATTTTTTTTAATAAGTGACATTGTTTTACGAAATTTTGATGGAAACCAGTTCATAAGCGCTGCTTGGTTCACCCAATCAAAAGAGCACAACGCACCGTGCAGGCCAAAAGCGAACACCAACGATTGTTATTGCCACCACAACCCAAGTGATTCAGGGGTCGGCAAACGCGGCTGGTTTCATCAAAATACCACAACCTTCTGGGCGGTGCGGTGGTACAGTTTGTACCCACATCCAGTGCACCAGTACAGTTTGGTGTACCTACATCAATAAAATAACAATTATATATTTTTTAATATAATTAAAGCAATTGTTTTCTGAAAACTTACAAACTCCTTGCGGACAAATGGGACAAAATGTTTGCTGAGCCCTAACAATGGTGACTAAGGCGGCGGCAGCAAAAAATATTATTAAAGTGTAAAATTTCATTTTGCTTTCAGTACCGATTTCCAATGATTTCAAAGAGTAGCTTAAAAATTTTCGAATATATATAGCTAAAGTTGTGTACAGGGTCTGCCAATAGGGGCTGTTGAGCATTGACAACGGCCATCGTGTTGTCGAGCTGTTGAATATTACATTCAACAATCATATGTAAATATAAATTTTTTCAAAACAAATGCTGCTCTTGATGCTGTTTTACGTTCATCATGATCATTTCACTAACTATTTCATTTCGGGTGATAAGACTGTTCCCAAAATGGGCAATACATTTAAGTTCACTGCTGCAATTAACAAAGAACCAAGAGCATTTCCGTGATGAAGTAACGCAGCAGGCACCAAAAACCTGGTGGCTTTCGTTATGACGTCGTGTCACTTACAAGACTGTTGTTATTTGTAGCTGACAACTGAAGATAGTGAGCAGGTATTTTACACCATCAATCCCCTGGAAGATTTGTTAGAATTCTGTTCTACTCAAAAGAAAACGCTTTACACAAAACAAAACAGAAAAAAAACGTGTAAAACACATCATCCTGTCAAACAAACGCATTGCACAAAAAGCCCAAAAATATGACTGCTTATAACAGCTGAGCCAAAAGAAGTTACCCGATATTGTTTGGCTTTCAGAATATCGGTTGTGGCTCGCGCAGTGTGTGTCCTTGCTCCATCATGTTGGAAGCACATGTCCTCAAGACCTCATTCATTGAATTGCGGCAGAAAAAACTTGGTCAATATGGCCCTATAGCGCATTATCGTTTGACCAGCGGCGCCCTCCAGAACAGAAAAAAATGGCCCAATGACTCCTCCTCCTGCATGAACAGCGCACCATGCAGTCACTTTGAGCGGGTGTAATGGCTTCTCGTGCATCACTCGGGGATTTTCGGTGCCCCAGAAGTGATAGTTTGAACAAATTTTGCTATCAACATGGTGTTGGATAAGATGTGGCACCACTTTTTGGTACCACATTTTCGTACACATATTTAATTCTATACCTAATATACCTTTTTACACCGACTGACATCCACGTGAAACGCATGGAAGATGTTGAAAATGTGAAACAATCATTTACATTGACAACATCTTTCATCTTTCATTTATTTGTCAAAAAAAGAATACGCAAAATTTTTGTGAAAAATAAAAAAAAAAATTTTAAATGTCCAAGTCCATTTAAAATGGACCATTTTGGACATTTTTATTTCCATAGGTCAAGCAACATGTTCTCCATATTGATTGACCATGCGATGGGCTTTCTTTTGCACTGCAATTAAAATGAATTTATTTATATGTATGTAATTAATTAAAAATTATAAGAAAATACATGTTCCGCTCATTTCTTTTTTCATGTTAAATTTGTTTTCTGAAATGTCATTTTGCTAGTGATGGTACAAAAGCAATCGATTTTCTGCAATTATTTTAGTGATGGCATTAAAAAAATCGAAAGATGTAAGATGGAACAAAATGAGAAAGGATCATCTTCTACTGATGTAGAAAGATGTAGAATTTTCGCCCTGTATAATTCTTATGGGGAAGATGTAACATTTTTGCAAATTGATGGAAGATGTAAGATGTGCGTCAGTGTAAAAAGTGTTTGTTTATATGGTTAATTATTTTCCAAACAATCTATCAGATGTTGCAATGGTGTATTTGAAGCGATTTTTTCAACACGTAAACCCACCAGTTAGTTTGTGTTACTTTTTTGGTTTCAAATCTTGACAAAACCAATAAGTATTGTAAAAAATACCAATTATTAAAGAAATATAATTTTATAACTACTTAAAAATTGTTTCTATTCAATTTAAAAACTGTATAATGTTGACCTTTAATATTAATATTTTTATATATAAAGTAAGTTCGGCTTGGAAGGCGAGAAAAGTTACTTACGTTAACAACTGACGTCACTACTAATATAATAGAATAAAAATTAAAAAGATAACTTCCTGAGGATGACCAACAAAGTTGGCCGAAATTTAAATTTGTTCTAAAATTATTTACTAAAGGACCTCAAGCCGAACTTACTTTATATATAAAAATATAAATTTAAAAACCTATTTTCAGTTTGTTCTTATTTTTAACTACCTTTTGTATTCTTCCGATAAACAAAAAAAAAAAAACGCTAAAACTACCTTTCATTCGGAATTCATAATACCAATCTCCCGAATTTCGAAAATGTCGGATTTCATGATAGCATTTTTACGACGGATTTCCATCGGAGGCTCCATGATGTATATTTTATTTTTTATGAATACCGATATTCAGCCCAATCATGAATGATAATTCCGTGAGAGTTTTTTCTCTTATCCCATTCCTCTTATTATGTTGATAAAGTCCTTAGGAAATTTTTTTTTAACCTTCCCTGTTTTAGCCGCATCGAAGGGGAAAAATAGTCGGCGGAGGAAAAATTAGTTATTTTAAAAACATGTGTTTTTTGTTTATTCTTATAAAAAATTTCGATATTACCAACTTTTATTTCATTTTGTTTCTCAGGTAATTTATGATTGGAGGAATTTTTTCTCGAGAAACGTATTTTCCTTAATAATAAAATTCCTTGAGAATATTCATGATTGGGCTGGGCTGATTAATATATTTTGTTGGCAAAGAATAATATAATCACATATTTTTTATTGTTTTATTTATTTATGCTGTCATTTTTTGTTTTTATTTTTGAGCAATATTTTTTAAAAGTTAGTGAAGAAGGTGTTTAAAAGCATTTCGGCTTTTCAGCCAATCGAAAGAATACAGGTCAGGGTGCAAGCCAAAAGCGAACACCAACGATTACTGTTGCCACCACAGCCCAAATGGTTCAGGGGTCGGCAAGTGCGAGTGTTTTGATCAAAATACCATAATAGTCCAGGCAGAGTGGTGGTACAGTTTGTGCCCACATCCATTGCACCAGTACAATTTGGGGCAGCTAGAACACAATTTTGATTAATAAGCAAAATTAAGGTAACATTTTTTTTTGAGCAAAGCTAATAAACTCACCAATTCCTTGCCGGCAAAGGAGCTGAGCTTTTATGGTGACTACAGCAGCCGCAACAAAAAATATTAATACAGTGTAAGATTTCATTTTCCTTTGAGAGTGGCTTGTCAACGATTTCAAAGATGGTCTTGAAGATATTCGTATATTTATACATAAAATTGCAAACAGGGTTTGCTAATATGAGTTTCTAAGCGAGGACAGTGTCAGCTACTCAATGTATTTTGTCAAGTCTCTTTGGACAAATATTGAGTTCAACAATAGGAAAAGAAGCCGCTTGAGTACAGGTCCCATTCTAAAAAATAAACCTGATTTAAGTAAAGAAAAGTAAAATTTAAAATTGGCTGTTTCAAAGCCACTTCACTTTTCCTCAGCAGTCATTTGAACCATGGTTGGGCCAAATGTCAGGTACATACATATTTTTTTGGAATTTCATTGAAAATGCATTTTTTTTTACAACATCTATTCTTTCATTTCCTTTGTACCGAAAAATGAACAAATTTTCGAACAGAAAATTCACTAAATATTTTTTATTTTGGATTTGTTAATAGCTTTAGCGGCCCTTAGTTAGTTTGATTTTATTTTTACAAAGTTGAAAAAGATTTTTTTTTTGTGGTATAATCTTACTGATCAATATTTTAAAGAAAATCAGAAAAGTTAAGTTGCAGACTTAATGGCTGGAGTGCATACCCTGGCTGTTTCACGTCCACCACAACGATGATCAGCTCCCCAATGGCTTCAAGCTTAGGCCAAAACTATTTTCAGACAGGTTTTAAGCAGGCTAAATGGGAAAGAACATAAAAAAAAAAAATTAAGAAAAAAATTTAGTAAAGAAAATTTGCTATATCTAATAAAAAAAACTTACTTTTGGACTGCAGCTATAAAGAAATTTTTAAGATCTATTGAATTGCTAATAATTTTAAAAATTAAATTGCGCTGATTTGGTGGCTTGAAAGAAGTTAAAAATCATTTTTGGTTTAAATCATTTTTAAATGCTCTTAATGGCATACCCTTTACGACCGACAACTGTTACAACACATGTTGTAACAAAAAAAAAAAAAAGTTCACTTATTGTTTTCTTTCCTATTTATACATATTTTTTTTAAGCACTAAAGAATTGTGGAATAAATCAAAAAGTTATTGTTTAAAAAGCTCCACAGCTGTTCGATTAAGTTTTTAAAGGAGTTGATAAGAATAAGGTCATCAATACATTTTGTATTTTGAGGTTAAAAAAAAAACAAACAATAAAACAATAACATCTTTTGAAAGCGTTTAAATTTGAATAAAAAATCGTCTGGAAAAAAAAAATTAATTTAATACTTCTCATAAGAGCTAAGTAGGATTTATTATTTTATTATTTTAGACCTTATTAATGATTTCTGTGTTTTTCAGCATTTCCTTGATGCTAATCCACTCATCAGTAGACTTGAAAAATCTTAAAAGAAACTATGAAACCCATCTATTTATTCCAAGATTCTCATGAACAAAATGAGAATCAGAAATGTTCCAACAAACTGAACAGACAAACAGAAATCCTTTAATTTTCTTCAATTTCGGCTGTGTACAGATGGCTTTAAAAGACTGAAAACATTAACAAGGTCTATTTTTGGACCTAAAATAATACATACGAATTCGCTTTTAAAGAAAATAAATAATTTAGTTTATATTTATATTTGATCTTTAGATTTTAAGGCGGGAAAAATATTTTCGAATGTTTGTTAATCAAATTTTTTCAATAATTTGTTTTTGTTTTTTGAATTTTATAATTATTTTCCTGAAGGTGCCAACAAATTGTTGGCAAAATATTGAAAATAAATAAATATTGGCTTAAAATTATTTTTTATAAGAAAAAGAATCAAAGATCAAAAGCTTGAATAGTTAATTTAATAATTTAATTTATTTATTATTTCATGTTTAAAAGGGATTGTTGTCTGGTTTTTTTTTTGTCAGTAGTCTATGTGCCGCTGCCGTTTCTTTGATGCTACTCAACTCAAGTCAGTAGACTGGAAAAAACTCAAACTAAGGAACACAACTGGGACGAACGACAAATTTCGCCCAACACGACGAATACGCCGGTTAGAATTCGCTGTGTAAATTCGTCGTATGAAGCACAATAACAACGAAAAACAAAAACATCTGTTATAATTGATAAAGTTGCTTATTGTTTGTTCAAAGATAAAAAAATTAAATGAATCAAAGAATTTCAAATTTTGTAAAAATAATTAAAATAATGAACATCATCCCAGATTATAGAAACAATCATGAAGCTTAACATTTTCAATTATAATTTCACTTGTATCCATTTTCTCAGTTTTTTAATTTTATCTTATTATAGTTGAACAGCTGATGGGGTGACCATATGAAAAAAATTGGTTGCTAAAATTTTTTGCATTACCAAAAACAAAAAAATAAAAACACTACAAACAAGTTTTATAATCTAATATGTTGGCTTTTTATTTGAAATGCAAAAAGTCAAAGCTTAGCACTTAAAATAAAAACTATTTAAGTAAAAATTAACTGTTTTTACTGAAACACTTGAAAACTAAAACCAAAATCGCCACATGGTACTGATTTGTTCGTCGTTCGCCGGCGTAAGAAATATGTTTACGTCACGAGACTAAATATTTTAGCATCACTGTGGGACTGGTTCCAGTCTCTTGTGCTATTATTTACTCTTGTAGTTTTTAAAACCTTAACAATCATGAGACAATAAAATAAAAGTGAGTTGAGAATTTATTAAACACTAGAAGCGTCCAGTTCAACCACAACCATTGGTTTGTAATTTGTTTTGAATCAATATTAATAATGTTTAAATTGGCATTTTCCCCCAAACAAAATAGAAATAAATCGATTTCAAGTTAGCCGCCGCGTAAAAAGAATTTTGACCGACACTGTGACTGTGTGCATTTTCATATACACCAATGTGTTTTATTTTTGATGGCGAATATTCGCGGCGAAAACTTCGTCGTTCGTCCCACTTGTGTTCCTAGCACTACTATTTTTTCTACTGCCTCCTTGAAATTAATGATAATTTAAAATTTATTAAACAAAACTTTCGGTTCTCACAATGATTGTGTTTTCTCTGTGTAATCGAATGCATTTGGTTGCCAATTCAAATCACATCCACGTGAGATAATCATGACCTCAAATGTTTGCCACTATGGTATCTGCCATGGGAGTTTAATGATATTATTCTTAGCAACTACACAGCTGCCAGAACTGATAAGCCACCGAATTTCTTTTTTGGCAATAAAAAGTTGCAAAAACCAAGTTATAAAGTAATTAACAAAAAAAAAAAAAAAAAAAAAAAAAAATGTACTAAAAAAAAAAAGTATATTAGTTTTAAATATTAAAAAAAACCCATAAATCAAGTTTAATCTTTTAAATTAAGATACCAGAGTTTAAATTTAAACGAAAATTATCTTTTTTTCGTTTAAATTCTAAAGAATTTCATGAAAAGTTCAGTTTTAAGATCCCTTCACTGCATGTGAGAAGTTTTGCCATGCAGACTTACTTTTTTCTTTCACTTTGCTTGGCAACGGTCATGAGTTATGGCATTGATTATCATCCCATTGAAAAATTGACCGCACATCAGCATCCCTTTTTTGCTAGAGGTGATGACTTTCGGCCCAGAATTGCTGCCCACAAGACACCAGATTATGAGAAGAGTGCCGCATACTGGAATTCTCTGGCCCAACAAGAACTGCTCAAGCGTTTGGAGCAGCAGCCAAATTTAAATAAAGCAAAGAATATTATATTCTTTTTGGGTGATGGCATGTCAATGTCCACTGTGACAGCGGCTCGTATAGTGCAGGGACAGTTGAAGGGCAAGACGGGCGAAGAGGAGCTGTTGAGCTTTGAGAAATTTCCATACACCGGTTTCAGTAGAATACGTATAAATGTGTGCTTGTCTATTTGTGAGCAGAAAAATTTGTTGTTGAAAAAAAGTTCCACTGAGAAAACAAGTTCCATTAAGTTAAAAAAAAAAAAAAAAATCATATTCGAACTGGTCGAATTAAATTTTTGTGTATTTTTGTAATTTTTGTGGCTGTGCCTAAGTAGGCGTGGTACGGGGTTGAAGTGTTCGAAAGTGGTTATGGCTGGGTCATACATTTGACTCCTCTACAGGCATCCTGGAACTGATTGATGATATAAATCAAAAGTCAATTGTATGACCAACCCTCCCCATAAACTTTCTCTTCGGCCCAGTACCACGCATTCTTAGTGAAACTTCACCACAAAAATATAATAAAATCCAATTTCGAACGCCTTGAAAATATTTGTTGGTATCTCGTAGTGGTAGTTTTTTCCTTCGAGCCAAAAGCTATCGAAAAATCGATGCCTAAATATCGATTGCTAGATGGACCAATCTGCCAAGCTACGTATAGCTTTAAAAATTGCATAAGGCCAGAAAAAAAAGACTTGGCCAGCTCTGATTATATTTTGTAATTGATTACATGTGAAATTATAAAAATTTTTGCAAGTTTTTGAAAACGTAAAATAGATTTCAAACTTAAAAAAAAATATTTCTTAAAAGCAAAGCAATTAGAAAAATTGTATCATTGGCAAATGCAAAAACTAGCGAAAAAATCTGCAACTTAAAATATAAAAATTATTGTATCAAATTGAAGTTGAACAAATTTAACATGGAAGTGTTTGCGTGGCTCACTTTTCTATACTCTTCAGATTTGCTCAGAACCTCCGCAGCTGGTTTTTGCAAGTAGCAAAATTTTTGCTATTTTCTGCGGTTTTGCACTCCTTGCAACTCTTTCACATTATTAGCCCAGTTCATTATTTGGTGCAAATGTCTTGCGTAAGTGCGAATGCAAGAAATCGTTGCTTTTTCTTTGCAATCCAACAACAAAATATACAAGGTTGCACTCGCAATATTTTTGCATTTACGCACCGTTAACTACATGTTGCTTTTTTCGCATAAGTATTGCGTTTGCAACACTGACACTCGAACAGCTGACATTTTAAAACAAAGCAAACAAAAAATTGTAGAGAAAACAAAAAAAAAAAAAAAAATAAAACGTGAAAAATTAAAAATTGTGTATTAATTTATCAGCTGTTATTTGGAGTGCAATAAAATTTGCAAAGTTGTTAAAATGGGTGCTCAATATCAGTTGCAATATAATCGCAAATGCAAATAGTCGCAACCAAAAACGCACCAAACGCTGAGTACCGCTATTTTAAAAAGGTGTTTGCAGCAAACATTAATTTAAAATGTACTATATTGTAAAAAGTATAACATTTTCTTCGGTGTATTAAACATTTTTGAAAATGCGAAAAAATATAATAAGTTTAAATATTTTGACCTTCAGACGTATTGTGCCAACGCCCAAGTACCCGACTCGTCCTGTACATCTACCGCTTATCTTTGCGGCGTAAAAGCCAATATTGTAAGACTGGGTGTTTCGGCTAAAGTGGAATACAACAATTGTTCCATGAGCATGGATCCTGCAAATCATGCCAGCTCAATTGCTGAGTGGGCACAAAAGGCTGGTAAATCTACAGGATTTGTAACCACAACGACCCTCACCCATGCCAGTCCATCGGGTATGTATGCCAAAGTTGCGAACCGTTTCTGGGAATGTGATGCTGATATTCCGCCTTGGGGCAGTCACAATGACCCAGCTACTTGCATGGATATTGCTCAGCAATTGGTGACACAATCTCCGGGAAGGAATTTAAATGTCATGATGGGTGGTGGTATGGGTAAATTTGTGCCACACACTAAACGTCATGCTCACGGTAAACTGGGAGAGCGTAAAGATGATCTCGATTTGTTAGCAATGTGGCAAGAAATGAATCCTAAGGGAAAGTTGGTAACAAATCGTGAAGAGTTATTGAATGTGGACTTTGAAAATACAGATAAAATTATGGGTATTTTTGGTTCGGGTGTTATGAATTTCCATGCAAAAGCCGATCACGAGAAGGAGCCCACTTTGGCTGAAATGGTTGAGGCGGCCATAAAGTGCTTGAGCAAAAATGACAAGGGATTTTTTCTGTTCGTCGAAGCCGGTCTGGTGGATTATGGCAATCATCTGAACCAGCCAGGCATAAGTACCGATGAAGTTCTGGAAATGGCAAAAACCGTACCATTAGCGCTGGCACAAACCAATCCCGATGAAACTCTTATTGTGGTGTCAGCCGATCATGCACATCCTCTAACCATTGCCGGCTATGCTGGTCGTGGTTCACCTATTTTGGGCCTCAATGAAGATGACAAGGATGAGGATGGCATACGCTATGCCACTTTGAACTATGCAATCGGTAGGAAACAGTATCGTGATGAGCATGGCCAACGGCAAGACTTAAAGGGTAAAATTGGGGGTATACGTAAGTGTTTTTTTTTTAATTTTTTTTTTTCATAAAAACATCATGTTTTCATGTATGTGGGTTTTCTTCAAGTTGATGTTCTCCCCAGTCAAATACCAGGCCATGTGGGTGTTCATGGCGGCGACGATGTGCTTGTTTATGCCACCGGCCCACAAGCTCACACTTTTAGTGGTGTTCTGCAACAGCATACAATACCACATTTGATGGCCTCTGCTGCATGTATTGGTGAAGGAGCCACAGTGTGCGACAGCGAATAATAAATGTTATATTTCTACATTAAATAAAATAGTGGTGCTAATTGTTTGTCAATCTTTGTAAACTTTTTTCGAAAATCCTAAAGCTATTTAAAAGTATTATTTTAGGTCTAAAAATAGACTTTATTAATGTTTTCTGCCTTTCTCAGCCGTTTATATGCCGCCCACATTTCGTTGATGCTAATCAACTCATCAGTAGAACATTGTTTGAATATTTCTGATTCTCATTTTTTGTTCATGGTTATTCTGGCGTAAGTAGTTGAGTTTCAAACATTCTTTTAAGATTTTTCGAGCCCACTGATGAGTTGATTAGCATCAACGGAATGTCAGCGGCATATAGACGTCGGAAAAAGACAGAAAACATTAATAAGATATATTTTCAGACCCAATATAGTACATTTCAGTTGGCTCTTAGAAAAAAACAAATAACCAAGTTCATTGTTGCTTAAAAGTTGTAAAATTTTGAAATTATTAGAAATTAGTAATAAATTCGTTATAGAGAAAAAAAAATCATGCAAATATTTTACTTAAGTAAAACAGGTTTTTAATTTTTTTAGTATTCGAGTCACATCTATCTATCAAAAGTTTTCAATTTACATAAGGTTTTTAATTTTTGATCACAAACGTACGTCACATTACATTTGACATTACATATGTTAAAAAATTAAATTTTTTTTGTTTAATAAAAATATTTTCGAAAGCAAATGTTATAAAAAATGTTATTAAAAATATTTTCAATAGTTTATGTATTAAGTTTATCAGGCTCAAGATCTTTCTATATTATCTTTGTGATTGATATTAATTAAATTAGACAAAGAATACATCAAACACATTTAGCAGGGTGGACAACTAGTTGTTGACGAGAAAGTGGGGCGGCTTCGAAACAACTAGTTGTCCACCCTGCTAAATGTCTTTGATGTTTTCTTTGTCTAATTTAATTAATATAAATCACAAAGATAATATAGAAAGAACTTGAGCCTGATAAACTTAATTTATAAATAATTATATAAGAAAAAGTTCGAATAATAGAAATTAATTTATTTTCAATAGTATTTATTATTTAAAATTTTATTAGCAATAATCTATTATTACACAAAAATTTTTTTATTTGTGAGGTTCTACTTTTTCACTACATACATTTGTAATTTGACAAATACTCCAAAACCAAAAAACTGTATAGAAAACCCCTCCCCACGGATGCACAACTTGTTTCTGCTGTATTTTCTAAAATACTTCTTCCTCACAAAATTTGAAAACGGAAATATTTATAGAAGAAGACCACAAAACGACCTGCATTTGCAGATTTGCCGGCACTTTCCCGTATAAGTTGTAATTTGACAAATACTCCAAAACCAAAAAACTGTATAGAAAACCCCTCCCCACGGATGCACAACTTGTTTCTGCTGTATTTTCTAAAATACTTCTTCCTCACAAAATTTGAAAACGGAAGTATTTAGAGAAGAAGACCACAAAACGACCTGCATTTGCAAATTTGCCGGCACTTTCCCGTATAAGTTGTAATTTGACAAATACTCCAAAACCAAAAAACTGTATAGAAAACCCCTCCCCACGGATGCACAACTTGTTTCTGCTGTATTTTCTAAAATACTTCTTCCTCACAAAATTTGAAAACGGAAGTATTTAGAGAAGAAGACCACAAAACGACCTGCATTTGCAGATTTGCCGGCACTTTCCCGTATAAGTTGTAATTTGACAAATATTCAAAACCAAGAAACTGTATAGAAAACCCCTCCCCATGGATGCACAACTTGTTTCTCCTGTATTTTCTAAAATACTTCTTCCTCACAAAATTTAAAAACGGAAATATTTAGAGAAGAAGACCACAAAACGACCTGCATTTGCAGATTTGCCGGCACTTTCCCGTATAAGTTGTAATTTGACAAATACTCCAAAACCAAAAAACTGTATAGAAAACCCACGGATGCACAAATTGTTTCTGCTGTATTCTCTAAAATAATAATTGCTACTCCAAACAATTATTTCAGGGCAAAAATAACAAAACTGGTACTGAAGTGCAAAAATCAGCGAATGTTTTGTAAAATGCCAAAATATGTTTCAAATGGCTTTTAGAAACGATAATGTGCAAAAATGATAAAATACACAAACATTTATTAAATTAACAATAAAATGAATTTTAAAAACATTATATGATGGGCTTAGGAAGGCAAAAGTTTTACTATATAGACAACTATACGGTGGGAAGCGAAAATTTGAAATATTTATTTATATGTATATTTTTCTATTTTAAAATCATTTTAAATTTTTATTCAAACCCGCTGCGTAAGCTATAATATGCGGTATTGTACTCTGTTGTATTACACCAGCAAATAAATGAGCATAAGGACCGCTGGCAAAAATACCGACTTCATCACCGGAATGAACTCCCATCTCTGCCGGTATTTGACTGGGATGTGTAGCATCTGTAAAAATGAGAAAATAATTTGAAATATTCTTAAATTTAAACAAAATATTTCATAACTCACCCATTTCACTCAATATATGTTCCAAGTCCACCGGGGCACCACCAGCATTCTGATATTGCTCCGGCCCCAAGGCATAATTTAAAGTGGCATATTTTTGGCCATTGCTATCCACATCACGTTGATTAACACCTAAAATGGGTGAACCACGATCTGGGTAACCGGACATGCTTAGGGGATGAGCATGATCGGAGGTTACAATAATCAGAGTGTCTCTGGAATTGGTTAAATTACAAGCAATGTCAATGGCCTTTTCCAGCTCTAAAGTTTCCGAAATGCTGAGACCGGGCTTGTTAAAATGATTGCCATAATCTATTAAGCCACCTTCTATGAACATGACAAAACCTTTTTTATTTTTTTGGGATAAAAACTTGAGTGCCACTTCGGTCATATCCGATAGACTGGGCTGCTTTTGCTTGTCAGCCTGATGATGAAAATCCATTATTTTGGAACTAAAGAGACCCATAATTTTATCAACTTTTTTGAGATTTAAATTAAGTAAAGCTGTGCGATTGGTAACTATGGCGCCCTTGGGATGCAATTGCTTCCACAGATGTAGCAAATTACGACCATCTTTGCGTTCACCCTTGCGACCGTGGGCATCGTAAACATTGTGGGGTACAAACTTACCCATGCCACCACCCATAATAACATCTAAATTGCGGCCCGGTAGCTGCCGAATCAATTGCTGGGCCATATCCGTGCAAGTCTCGGGATTCTGTTTACCATTCACAACATCTGCATCGCACTCCCAAAAGCGATTGGCCACGTGAGCATACAAACCGGCTGGACTGGCATGCGTTAGACTGGTAGTGGTTATAAAACCAGTAGATTTGCCGGCCCTCTGGGCCCAGGCAGCAATCGAGCTGACTTGATTTTTGGCATCCATGCTCATGGAGCAATTATTATACTCTACATTTGCGGTCACACCAATTGTCATTATGTTGGCCTTAACACCGCACAGGTAAGCAGTCGCCGTGCAAGCAGAGTCCGCTACCTGGGAGTTCGAGCAATAGGTCTGCAAATTAATAGAATATAATGGTAGAGGTGCAAGTATCATTTCTAGTCAACTTACTTTGCTCAAGCCCACCCAAGGAAATCTTTCAAATCCCAAGGACTCTTCTTCTCCCGTCTTACCGCGCAACTGCCCCTTGCGTATACGAGCTGCTGTCAAAGTGGACAGCGACATGCCATCCCCCAAAAAGAATATAACATTCTTGGCCCGCTCATAATTAGGCACAGCCGTATTTAGACGCCTGTTTAACTCTCGATTGGCCAATGAATGCCAAAACTCTGCATTCTTTTCTTCCGGAGGAGTGTATCTCCCGAAGCCTAAACTAAAAAATTTACGTTGCTTATGAATGTCCTGTTCATGGCAGCGAACGCTAAAACTGGAAATTAGTATAAACAAAACAAATTTAAATAAAACGAAACTCTGCTGCCACATCTCAACTGTTGGCAGTGGAAAACGATTGTGTCTATTGGTTTGAGAAACAACTGAAAATATTAAAAAATTAAGAGCACTGAACACATTATACTTATAATCATCTTGCTTATCTACCAAAAAAATACAATGTCATGTGTGGGGGAGCATTAAATGGAGGTCACTACATGTAGCAGACTGTATAAGACTGATTGCTTAGCACAGTGGGAAATTTTGTACTAAAAGCATGAACACAAGCAGTCAGCAAAAAGCTGCACTAAGAAATTAACATGGGAAAATGTTGATTCCAAATTGTAGTAAATTTGCACACAAAAACTATTGGTGAATATATTCACACCTGCTGGCCTTTCCATTTTACTGAGTTCGCTGACACACTCCGTAATTTTCAATGTCAAATAAAATGCAGAAAAAATATACTGACGCTTAGCTGTGTTTAAATTCAACATCGGTCCCTTAAATTTAACCACCCATTATTTCATATTTCAAAAATTACTTTTGGCATATTTGCAGTTTAGCAAGAACAATTTTTCCCAAACAAATTATTTCTATTCAAGTAAAAGTCTGTCTGTCTGTCTCATCAGTCACTTCGTTTATAGTTGAAATTTTTTCTTTTGTCTGCCACTGTGGCAGCAATCCTGGTTGATCATTTTTTTTTATTACTAAAAGGTTAACATTTGCGTTAGATTTTATGGGAAATGTAATAAAACGATTGCTGCCTCGTTTGGACTGAAGACCAAATTAACACAATATTTATCTGTCTTAATAAAAAAAATTTTTGGTAAATTTTTGCGCAATTAAATATAAGATTTTCTACGTATGAAACGAGTGGCACAAAGTCCGGTTAATATACGATCTTGGCGATGATAAAAAAAATTTATATTGCACGGCGATAACGTTAGCTCAGAAATACAAAATTAACATTTTTTGAACTTCAAGTTTAATTACAAGAATGTTTCCTGATGATATGGATTTTTGATAAACATCTTGCTAATTCAAAACATCTTTCTAATAAAAAAAAAAAAAAATACATATTATTTTAGATCTAAAAATAGACCTTAATGTTTTCTGTCCTCTTCAGCCGTCTATATGCCGCCGACATTTCGTTGTTGCTAAACAACTCATCAATAGACTCGAAAATTCTAATAAGAATGTTTGCAACACAACTACTTATTCCAAAATTCTCATGAACAAAATGAGAATCAGAAATGTTCAAACAAACTTTTATACAGAAAACATTTCACGTCTGGCAACACCCTTACTTTTCTTAGCACTTCCTCACAATTACTTCATTTTGTTCATGAGAATTTTGGAATAAGTAATTGGGCTTCAAATATTTTTTTAAAATTTTTCGAATCTACTGATGAGTTGTTTAGCAACAACGAAATGTCGGCGGCGTATTAAAAACATTAAGGTCTATTTTTAGACCTAAACTAATAAATTTCAATTGGCTCTTATAGCGTATAAATAATTAAATTCATTAAAAAAAATTAATAAATAAAAAAAAAATTTATAAATACGTCTGGTCAATAAA
Organism: Sturmia bella; assembly: GCA_963662145.1. Classification (NCBI taxonomy): domain Eukaryota; kingdom Metazoa; phylum Arthropoda; class Insecta; order Diptera; family Tachinidae; genus Sturmia; species Sturmia bella. Next base: position 14,216,068 of record OY759172.1, on the reverse strand, counting down.
AAAATTTTTAAAAGAGCAAAAATTAATAAAAATGGGGATCACCCAGGGGTCGAACTTGAAGCACTTAAGAATTGTAACAGATGGGCCAAAAGAAATCCCCTATTGGAAGTTACTGTTATTTTTGCAAATGGCAGCTAATGTCAAATCTATGTTTACATTTGTGAACTAAACAGATGTAGAATAATACAAGTGTACAAGCCATGGTGTGATACACTCCCCCAAGAACGCGGACTAAACGTGTCTATGACGAAGTGAATGATTTTTCGAGCAAAATCATAATGAGCAATGAGGCTCATTTCTACCTCAGCGGGTACGTGAACAAACAAAACTATCGCTTCTGGGCACTAAAAATCCACGACTGATGCACGAGGAGCCACTACAACCGCTCAAAGTGACTGCATGGTCAGCTGCTCACGCTGGATAATAAATAAACAATAATAAAAAAAATTGAAAATGATTTTTTTTTATATGTGGACACTACGTGTGGATTTTTTTTCCTCATACCAAAAGCCGTCGAATCCCTACAATTCGAGACATCTTAATGTGCATTATACTGCGCTGACATGAAGGTGAAAAATGGCGGTTGCAAAAGATAAATGGGAACTATTTAATAGTGTTTTCAAAAAAAAAAATCAAGTCCTTACAAAACACTTTTAAGTGCAGTTTACTTTTTATTCCAACATTTTTGCCAATCGATTTTCAACACCATCAAAATAGTTTTTATGTACATATGTATGTACATACAGTCATGTGTGCCGCTGGCACATTTACTGAGTTCTCGTTCTGCAACAGGGGTGTATTGTGTGCCAGTGATTTGTTTTACATTCAACATTCTTAAATGAGAAAACATTTATATTCATAAATGCAAAAAGACAAAAAATAAAACATGATGTTACACAGACAAAGTCTTAAATTATATTCAACCACATGTAACGGTGGCGGTCTCAAAAGAATTTTTTTTTTGGAATTTAGCGAACATATTACAAAAAAAAAAAAATATTTATTTGATTGAGAAATAAAGGAAATGTATTATTTTGAATAGTAATAGGCCTTAATAATTATTTTTTATTTTTTAAGCCGTCTATATGCTGCCGACACTTTGTTGCTGCTACTCAACTCGTCAGTAGCGCACTCAAAAAAGGGAATCTGTGAAAGCCTACTACTTATTTTATTATTCCTATGAACACCATGAGAATCACAAGCGTTCGGAATAAAGCTCTAGTACAGAAAACAATTTAATCCTTTTACAACATTTTAATTAATTATAATTATTATTAGCCCATAATTTTTTGATCTCATCTAACTAATTTGCAAACAAACTGAAGGAATCCCCATGTATTGGTCACCTTTTCAATTTCACTTTTTTGGTTTTCTGTTGTTGTAGAGAAAAAACGTAAGGAACTTCGTTCCTAACGGGGGTCCCCCTACCGTATTTCCGTTTTTTTTATTAGTTGGTGCTGTAACGCTAGGGTACAACAACACTCTGTGAACATTTGAGATCTCTGGCTGTTACTATTGCGACGAATGCATGCTGTTATGGACAACCAGCGAACGGTTCCGTTTGCACTCTGAGAGCATGGAACCCTAAAAGGGCCATTCAAAATGCCTTTTCGATTTTAAGGAAGAGTCAACTTTAGTGCATGTCTATGGCTACAGCCCTACTTTACTTTCAAATTACTTTGTCAAAAGTGTAGTCCAAGAACATTTTAAATTTCAAAACGAAAATGAATTTAAGCTACTTTTAAGTCCTACTACCTTTTACCAAACATCTCGTCATCATCATCACCTTGAGTACTCGCTGCAGTTTTTGTAAAATAAAGGGACTTGAAAATTTCATGCAAAAAATAAAAAAAGACGAAGAAAAATTGTATAACAAAATCCTTGAAATCTTTGATATTTCATTTAATAGTTTAAAACCCATATATGTATGTACAATATACGTCTAGATAGAGTACAGTGTAACACTTTTACATATTAATGTATCCATTTAAATACATAGACATTTTATATTGTCAGAGGTGTGTGTGCGTGTGTTCATTTCTATAGACTCTTCCACATAAATTCCTTTTCTTTCACATTCATTTATTTAAATAAAAATACTCCATTCTGTTGTGGCTCTGGCACTGCGGCTGTCACATGAATTCGTATCCTTTCAATAGAGCTGTTACATTTTTCAAACTGTTGTCGTCATTTTGCAAGAGATTCTGCAACAAAATACCAGTTGATATTCCGATCATTAAACATTCAAAATATTCTGTGGATTTTTCTTTTTTATATTTATTTTTATTCCTTCCTTCTGGTAGTGTTTTGTCACTCTGTGAATTTTTGTGTACATTTTATAGACTTCTTCTATACGAATTCATATACATATGTATGTATATTTTGGCATGAAACTAGTCAATAAACGAAAATGCACATCGTATAAATGGAAATTTCTGCAGTTTGAAAGTTCTACATTAAGAACTGGATGAGTGATTGCGGTTGAAGTCGAGTGGCAGAGTTTAAAAATGTATCACATAATATATTATTTTATAAAATAATTTTTAACAGCAGTACAAAGTGAAAACTTTTGAGAGTAGTTAATTATGTTTGATCTAAAGTAAATTGTAATTTATTGTCTCTGGTCAAGTTTAAATTTTGTTTCTTTAACAGCATTGTTAAGACATATACTTTGCCATAAACACATTTGCCCAATTCACAAGCTGGTCGTATTGTTGTTAAGTCGTATTTGGAGAGGTAATTTCAAGCATAATTTTTTTTAAATTCAAATAAATTTTCAAACAATTTATGTTTCGCTTTAAGAATTGTGTTTGAAATTTTCTCTCACAATACAGCTTAACAACGATACGACCAGCTTGTGAATTGAGCAATTATTTTCTATGAAATGCGCTGTTGCTAAAGTAACTCTTTAACTTCACAGCTTTCAATAGTTGGTCTACATTCATAGTCGAAATACAAGCCTTCTCTAAGTTGAACTTGTAAAACCCATTCAACTTGAAGTTTACTCTAAAGTTGTTAAATTTTTATCAGGTCTTAGTCCGGTTATCGCTGGCTCAAAATTTACAAGGATTTTTGGTAGTGATCAACATTTTTTTATAAAGGCCAGAAAAGCAAAATTGAAGTATTATTTCCAAGGGGATACACCATGGCTGTTTTACGCTCACCACAAGCATTTGTTATCTAAGTCCAATATTTTTTAATTTTTTTTTTTTATATGGAACGCTTAACGATTTTGCGTGTTATCCTTGCGTAGTTAACACTGTGAATAGGTTAGGTTAGGTTAGGTTTGGTTGAAAGGAGGGGTTCTTCTGCCCATGTCACTGTGAATTCGGGCAATTATATTGTGTATTTTTTGATTTGTATATTTTTGACAGCTGTCATTACGAACGCAAATTTTCATACCTGTGGCAATACTTTTCTTGTTATTTATGAAAACACAAAACAAATGCCAAAATATATAGTCATAAGAAAATTACACATATGTATACGGGTTTCTTCAGTTCCCAAAAGCTCAAAGAAAAGAGCGCCTCGATGGATGAATTGGTAGAGTGTCCTACTAAGAGTCCCCGAGGTCGCAGGTGCGATTCCTGACGAAGGCTTTGGGTGTTTCTGCAGACAAGCCAAAAGCTTCTCAGTTTGCTTAAAAAAAAAAATTCAAATGAACATGATTTATTTTTCATCTTTGGAACATTGCTACAGATTATTTGTCACTCGTGACTAAGACGTTGGTAATATAATTATAAAAAAATGTCTTTCTATATCATTAAATATCATTGTTTTCCCTGTTACTGCCTGAAACTTCTTTACTCTGGTGTCATCACAAATACATATCGCATACCCAGTTGAAAAGTGACTTAACTCAACGTTTAAATTTGTTAGGCTTTCGCATTCAAACAAGGCACAATATACTTGGGGTAATCTGTATGGGGTAATCTGTATGGAGTTTCTACCAAGATAGTTTTGTTTTTTCGATTTCGAAAAAGTTAAAATTTTATGTTGCATCACTTTTAAGCTGGTCATGTACGATATGTACATACATCAAATGCTTCTACCATACATTTAATTTTTTCAATATTTTTATTTTCAATATGATTGTTTTATCTGAAGCCTGTTAAATAACTTGACTGTATTAAAGGCTTCAATGCCCTTAGCTTTTATTGGATTTGTGTTCAAATCGTTTTTTTTTCTTCTTGTTTTTTCGTAACGTTGTTGTGCTGAACAAACAGCCATAAAGAAATTCGATTAAAACAATTGAACGGAAATTCAATTTCGATATGTGTGATCAAGTTACTTTCATGAGTATGACATTTACCTGCATGTATTCAACCATGACTGAAAAAATTAAATCTTTTAAATCCTGTTTTAAGAAGGTTTTAATAGAGAAAAGAAAACAACTCGATACAATTTTAGTTATTTAGTGAAGATATTAAGAGGTTATTATAATTTTTATAGAAATGGGTGTTCAAGGAGGAGCTTAAAGGAAATAAAGCGAGCGAGCTTGCAGCCAAGATTTAGCAATGGTGTGAGACGAGAGTGTGTCATTCGAAAAGAGTTTAGCTCGGATTATGGCCACTACTAAAATAAGATAGAGAGCCTAATAAATATTCAAGGATGGATAAGTGGCAATTGAAGCCATTTCGCGCTGAGCGTTTTATATCATGATTATTTTGGAATTGTAAAAGTATAGTTACCTGGGCAGATATTAGCTTACACACAACGTGACCACTACTCTTTTGTTGACATTTGTTTTGACCAAGTACATGGGAACCATGAACTAGGTTAGGTTTGATTATGTTGATTGGAGAGATTTATTTGGCCTTGTCTGACGACTTACACTTAAGCCAGCATAGGCCCGCTGAACTTAATCATGAGGAGTTTGGCCCATAGGTCCTTATCATTTCCATGTCATTCGCAAAGTTGCTTAATTTCCTCCAGCATATGCCCTGCAATTGGGTTATGGCTGGTTGGTAAGCTGTCTCTCCCAAGATATCGGCACATTATTTGTGAGTAGGCGATGCACTGGCATAAATAGTGCTTCAATGTCTTGCTCACCTACCCACGATGTTCTTAGGGCTAATGACGGAAGAAAAAATAAGTGTTAAGACATTAATTTTATATTAATTATGTATATCCAAGGAAATGGATTGCAACATTTTGGAATATGGTTCCATTGTTTGGAATCCAAGTCATTTGGGTTCATCTAGTGGAATTGATTAGATAAAAAAAAAACATATACTAAGATTGCTTTAAAATTAGTTTGGCGGCCTCATGAGCTACCTTCGTATAAAGTTAGAAAAAAATTGCTGGGAATGCAGTCCTTAGCGGACAGCAGCTCTGTTACTCATTGCTGTTGGCCTATAACGTGTTATCGGATAATATTGTTTGACCGGAAATAGAATATCAATTTACTTTCTACAGCTCTCTTAGGATCTTGAGAGTCAATCGTTTGTTTGAAGAGTCTTATTTCAGCACGAACTATGCACGTAATGAGCCGATTGCAAAATGCTCACATTTATAAAACAGTTTTACCCCACATTTAAAATTTAACGTTAACAATAGAGCGTTAAAATTGTTGTTATTTAAATGCTTAAAAATTGTAGTAATTGGTAAGAATTCAATTGGGTAGATAAATAAACCGAACTAAAACTTTCACTTATCTTGTTGAGCGATGCTGATCATAACAATTTTATAAATAAAATCTTTCTCAATTCTAAGAAAGTAAAATCAAACTTAAGATCAATAAAATAATTAGCAATTGTAAAGTGTAGAAACATTACGAAATTTTTACAAATACTTTGCCAAAGCATTTAAAAATTTTGCAACGAATTATGTGTTTGCTCGTTGAGCAAGCATAACCTTAAAATATATAATTTGGATTTATTTGATTTATTTTACTTCATATTCTCGTTTTTACTTTTCGTTATTGTTTGTGGTTGTATCCATGTGAATGTGTATGCATTTTTATTTTTCTGTTTGTAGGAATGGACAATAAAAATTTAGTGGTCACATTTTTGGGCAAATATTGGTTAAATGTGACCACTCTTTCAGAATGCCACCAACAGTTATTCGATGCACAGTAAATTGTACACGGCATGGAATCTATTACAGTTGATAGTAAGAGGGTATGATAGTTTTTTCGTTTGCCAATTGCCATCCCTGCATACAGTCTGACTTAATTTTTTGTTTGTTTTATATTTGATTTCAACTGGGTTGTGCCAGCTTCATCATGTAAATTTTCAAGGTAAATTGTAAAATAAATTTATTGGAAACCGAATGCAAGCAAAATAATCTAAAAAAAACTTTATTCGAATGAAAAGTCTTGTTATTTGAGAATGTTTGCTTTGATTGTATAAATATATTCTCTACACATACACGAACACTAAAAACTTTGAAAACAAGTTTGAGCTACCCCTTAGGGAAGCTTCCTTAAATACCATCAATTTTAAATATCCCATAAAACTCCTTCAAAAAAAAAGTTGCAAAACTTCTTAATTAAATGGTATAAACTATTATTTAATTACAATATCTTTATGACTTCAAGTGCTTAGTTGAACAACAGCGGATACAAGTTTGATTTTATCTGCAACATTAATTCAGCTGCTGCTCCAAAAATACCAGCAACTATGTAAACTTTAAATCACTAGTTCTGGTTTTAGACAACGGCACGCGAACTTTTAATGCACATTTTATGGTAAGAAGAGCAAAGGGGGAAAGGAAAAAAAGAAGAATCAACGACAAAGTTTTTGACACTTGTTAAGAGGCAAATGCTCAACCAACATGCAACAGACTGAAATGATTTGGGATTTGTGTTTTTTTTCTTGTGGGTGTTGTGTAAATAAGATTACAATAAAATATATCCTTAAAACATAAGATAATCTTGGAGATATTTCAACAGTAGGAAAACGTTTTTTAATACATAAATCTGTTCTGCTTCCTCAGCCAATATCATCATTTTACTTTTCATTAATTATTATTATTTTCATGACTTGTTATTAATCAAATACAGTAAAACTATTTTATTTTCTTATAATATATTTCATATGATTTTTCATTTAATTTGATTGAATTTAATAGTGTTTTTCTAGTTTGTTTGTTTTTTGTGTGCTGCAGTTGGTTTTGTTTTATTTTATTTTACTTTACTTTATTTAATTTTATTTATTTTAATTTTATTGTACTTTATTTTATTTTGTTTTCCTTTATTTTATCTCTTTTTTTATTTTGTTTAATCTTTTTCCATTATATTATATTTTATTTTAATTTGCATCGGGCTCAAGTTCTTTCTATATTAATTTTTTCTGGTTGATATTAATTAAGTAAGACAAAAAAATTATCAAAAACATTTAGCATGGTGGCCAACTAGTTGTTTCAAATCCGCTAATAACACTGTGCTAGTTGAAAAAACCGACAAACGGGGCACCCAGTGACTAAACCTAATTCGGGTACGCTGAATTCAGTGGTGCTATCCGTTTTTCTAGGTTAGCTCGCGTTTTCGAGATTTACCGTTATTTTAAAAATGGAGGAGGTTGCACTACATGTATTGAACTAACTAAAAAAAATTTTCATTTATTGAACTTTAGTAAAAAACCGAAATTCCGCAATAAAATGTTATGAAACCTTTTTGCATAATTTGTACTATTATGCAAAATTATGCAAAAAGGTTTCATAACACTTTTTTAACACATCTTAATGTTAGATAATTACAAAAAAACTTTTTATATGAACATGCAGAAATGTACTTTAATTAACAAGAAAATATTTTTATCAATTTTTGAGGCTTCGTCTGGTAACAGGTTGAAACTGCAATTTTTTTCTTTTGTGAATAAAATCAAAACTTGCCCACAGATTTTGGTCAAATAAAGCTCGTTTTGTTTTAAACATAATTTTTTATATACACGGGAAAATTTGTTGGCATAGTTAATTTTTCAATTTTTTATGCAGTTTTAAAGATCACAATATTTCAAGAATTTGCAAAAAATATTTTTTTTTTTTAATTTTTTTTCTAAAAACTGAAATTTTTTAATGAATTATATATCAGATTAAAGTTTATTTTATTGCGGAATTTCGGTTTTTTACTTAAGTTCAATAAATGAATTTTTTTTTAGTGAGTTCAATACATGTAGTGCAACCTCCTCCATTTTTAAAATAATGGTAAATCTCGAAAACGCGAACTAACCTAGAAAAACGGATAGCACCACTGAATTCAACATACCCGAATTAGGTTTAGTCACTGGGTGCCCCGTTTGTCGGCAAAAAAAAGTTCCAAATTCAAGCACAGTGTAATTATAAGAAAAAGTTCGCGTATTAAAAATTAATTTTCCTTTATTTCATAATAATTTTTCGTTCTATTAGATGTTAAATTTATGTATTCATTTTGTTTATTTAGCCATTTTTAAGTGCATTAAAATGTTTTGAAATAAAATTAACTTCTGTTGCATACCGGTCCTCAAACGAACGGCTGACAGGGTCTTAAACACAAAAAAAAAAAAAAAAAAATATACACAAACATACAATATGTTGAAAAAAAAAGATTAGAAATAGGCCATGAAAACCTGTAAAGAGAATGCAAAAGTTAAGGATACTTGAAACAACACACGAACACATATGCTCAAACAAATATGGAAGTATAAAAGCAAAACGAGTTGTGTTGTCGTATGTAGTATAAAAACTGACCTATTAGCCGAATTTGTGGCATACTCCTAGGAATGGAAAAAGAAAACTGTAAAGAAAACCTTTACAGCAAGTGAGCCAAACAGGCAAGAGCAAAAATACATAATGAGCGAGAGAGAAAGATAAACAGTTTAAAGTGCTTTGTATAAGAGTTTTCTTTACTCTGCCACGTTGTTTTTGTTGTCTGTAATTTTTCAATTGTTTGGAAAATATCAAAATTGTATTTTATGTTTTACGCATGTTTTTGTTGGGATTTTTAATTTTTGTTCCTTCTTGTAATTTTGTATTATATGATAAATGCTTCTTCTTCTTCTTCTTGTGCTGGTTCTTTAAGTGTATGTGTGTGTGTGAGTGTTCATTAGACCATATGTTTGATTGAGTGTATATCACTCACAGTTTAATACACTCCAGCTGTTGCACATTTTGTTACAGCCTAAGTTTATATTAAACGCAAACTGAAAGTGTGAGCATGTGTGTGGTGCTTTTTTTTTTATTTATGTGTTAGTGTTTGTATAGAGTATGTTATATCCAGCAGCTAGATTATTTGCCAAGGCAAACTATATTTGCTGTGGTACCCATCCAGTATGAAACGAGTATTCTATGTGTTTGGTGCTGTGCGGTAGACAAAGTGAAACATAAAAAACAAAAAAAAATCGAAATTAAAAAAAAAAAAACATGTTTATATTAAAACAAAATGTATAGAAACAAAATTAATTATTCAAGAAAAAATTGTTTGTAACCAATAAATGCAATAATTTTAAAGCAAAGAAAACTTTCATACAAAAAATTTTAATGTAAAAATAATCTACAATTTATAAAAGCAAAAAATTGTGTAAATAAAAATTGTTTAAATAAATAAAGTTTTCAATACAAGAAATATATATAAAAAAAAGCTTTAACAAATTTGGCTATAATTATAAATAAGTTATAAAAAATTTGTAGCAAATCAAAAATAAATATGAAAGAAAATTTTGAATATGTGTGTATATAAACAGTTATTTTGCAAAAATATAAAATAAAAAAATTCACATTTTGCTTGAAAATCAGTAAAAATAAGAAAATAATAATATTTTTTCTTTAAATGTGTGCGTGTGTGTATATGTGTGTCAGTGTGTATGTGAAGTCAGCAGGAAGAAATATGTAAGCTGTTGTATACCAGTTTTGCAACTACTACAGCCATTACTCTACATACATATGTATAACAAACGTTTGCGTTTACGACAACGGTTTAACGGTGCGTATACGTGTTGTGAAATTTTCATTACACCACTGCATGCAGTTGTTGGTTTTGGTTTGTGCGTTTGTTCGTTGTGTGCCCCTCTTTTTTTTTATTATTTATTATTATAAAAATACTTTGCCCACGTTTCGCTTTCATTTCGGCTCGTTACAGTTCGGTCTGAATCGTTTCGGTTCGTTGATAATTTTTTAGTTTAATAAAATAAAATACTTCCCTTGTTTGTTTCTCTTTCGAACAAGGATCTTAGAAAAATATTAAAAAGTATGTATTTTACATTTTTGTACTGATGTGTGTGAGTACGAGTGTGTGTGTGCGTGTGTGTGTGCTTAAATCTCTCTGTATCATGATACATGTGTAATATTAATTTGTATTATTGCTCAGCCATATAGACGTATGTTACCTACACTTACATTGTATGTATTTGTGTGTATGCGAATGTTTTATAAAATAAAATTTTATGACTGTTAGGATTTGCACATCAGCAAAATTTGAACGTGAAATAAAATACAAATAAATATTAAATTAAAAAATGAGCTGAAATAAGAGGTAATTTTATTTTAAGCCTTTCAAACATTCAGCAATTTGTTGTGTTTGTAGAGTAAATGATTTGTCGTAGAAACATTTTGCATACGTACATGAACTTAAGTTGTTGTACATTGAACAATAAATACGACTACTTTCTTAAATGTATGTAGATATTATGAGACATTTACATGCTTACTCTTAAAATTACTTCTTCTGCTTTAAGTGCTAATTTTCACTCGAGTATTATTTTGTGGTTGCAAAAAGTTTTTATAATTTTAATTTAGTTAAAGAGTAGCAAGTAGTATTATGAAATATTAAGACTACACACATTTTTTTCTAAAATTTATTCGAGCAAATAAAATGAATGATTTTAAGATATTTTCAAGAAATCATATCATAATTTAATTTATTGCACAAATATATGCCATGTTTTAACTGTGTGGAAACTGTTAAAATGACGTTTGTTTCAGAATTTTGAGCCCCATTTCAAACCTGTGCCAGCGTTCGCAATAATACATTTAACACAAAAAGCAAACTCTTAAAATTTGTTTATTGTTTCCAGCAAACTCTTAAACTGGTTGGAAATCGTGAAACCGGTAGCTAATAAGTGAAAGAAGGCCACCAGGGAAAAGCTAGCAAAACAGAGCAGAGAAATAATTGACTTTAAATGAACGGATCAGTTCCGTTTGGAGAACAAAATACTGATTTTTGGCAATCTTTAGCTAAAGCTATTATATATTATTATATTATATCTGTCTGAAAGAGAAAACTTAATGGCATTAATAATTCGGTTTGAATATATCCAACGTGTCTAATAATCTTAATGGAATCTCTATAGTTTGATAGAAATTAGTGCCATTATATACAATTTTGATATTTTCTTGCATAACATAATCAATACTACAAAGTCTCTAGAAATATCTTTAGACAGAATTAAAATTTCCCGATCTTTAAGAAAGAAACAATATTAAAGTTCATCAGCACTAATGTCTGGTGGGCAGCGAGGTTCGCTTCGATGTTTGCCATAAAGTTATGCATGAAACGTCATTTTCTGTTCGACAGTTTAGCTCTCATGAAAAATACCACCGAATGGAGATAAAAGAGGATTGAAAAATAAAACAAACTAATTTTATAGGCTTAAAAATACAAAACTTGAGTAGATATATACATAAAATACTGACGTAAGCCAAAAATATGATCAAAGTAAAGACTTTGGCCAAACAATAATTATGAAAGCTTGGACACACCTGTTCTCCATGTACAACAACATGAGCGAATTAATACTCTTGCTCTGCTGGTGTCGTGCTCAAGTTGATAGCTAGTGAAGACATCGAGCTGAGAGAGGTAGCAGTTTTAGCTGGAGAAGCAGGATATATTTTAATATAAAAGTGATTTAATTGTGTAATAAATGTAACTAGTATTAAGTGTTCGTCCATGTTGTGCAACATCTGTTTCGAAAACCTTAAAGTTTTTGTTTTGAAACTGCTTTGGAGTCCATACACTAAAACTTTGGTTTCACCATTTCAGCATTTGAATGCATGAAACACTTAAAAGAGAATGAAGTGAATATGAACTACTCAACAAAAACTATGCTTCTCACTGGTAACAGTCTATGTTTCTGCAGTAAATGTCACTGTATGGCCAATCAAGTTAAAAAAAAAAAATATGTAACATTAAATTTACAGACAGTTTAATAGATCTAAGCCTGTTAACGTATGTATAAACCCAGTGTCTGACTTTACAACTTTACCATCTTTACGTGGTGGTAGCAAGCGATGAAAACTCAAAGAGCTAAAGCAACGATCCATTAGCTTCACTCTCTCTCTCTCTCTCATCATTATGCTCAGAATCACTGTCAATTAACAGCTCTCCTTTAGGCATGTGATCATGTAGTGAGATGTAATGCAAATATAAGATTAGGGACCTAATTGATTTTTAACTTGAGGTTCTGAACATTTTTCTTTTCTTTCAATAATTTTTTTTATTTATATTTTGCTCTCCATGCTGTTATAAAATTTTCTTCGCAAAACAAAAAATGTTTGTGCCTAAATTTATTTCTCTGCCACTTGGTAATAACTGCTTCCTGTTTTATTTACACTTAACAAAGCAATTCGAGCAGAAGTTTAATTTGTAAGCTAATCGTTTTGTTAGATAAATATTTTTATTTATTATCCTTTTGTTAAATAATGCTTAAACTCTGCTTTTAGAGTAAACCTACACACATACACACGCACACACACTCAATTCTTTTTTCAAATATTTTCTTCATTAAATTTGCTTTCAATGGGCTTTAGGCCATTTGATATGACAAACCTTGGCCAACTTAATGTTAGTTAGCGAACGAAAGGCAAATAAAAAAAAAAGCAAAACAGAATGAAGAGCAAAATATGAAGAAGTGAGTGTTAAATTATTTTTTTTCCAAGGCTGAGATAATTTTGAGGTAAAGTTTATATTTTGATAAATGAGTTTGGAAAAAGTTTAGAACACAAGTCATTAAAGAATCATAATTACTCTGAAATTGAAAAGAAAAATAAAAAAGGGGAAATTACATAAATTGAAACGAATTGCTTAAAAACAAAAATGATTTTTAGGAGTTATTGAAGCCGAAAATTAGTTTTAGTAACATCAGAAATAAAATTTGCAGTATCGCTTAATATAAAGTTAAAATAAGGCATAAATGAGAGTTTTTAATTTATTTTTTTTAAATTGTTTTATCCATAATAAATAAGTATTTAAGTCAACGGATTCAAACCACAACTTTCAGCAAAGACAAATTTTGAGGTTAACAGCTCTAAAAGCTCTATTTTTATAACAGAGCACATCTCCCCAAATGATGAGTGAGTTTTATGGAAAAATGGGGACTTCTGCTAAATAGTGACCATATAGCAAGGGCGTCTGGAGGCTTATCTATGACTGCTGGTACATGGAATATCTGAAATAATTCTTGGAATCCCATAATATCGCATTCGTATGGCAGCCAATAGGTCTACAATTTTGCTTTTATTGTCTTCATTAATAAAAATTAAATACAAAAAATTTCTCAATTTGTAGCAACTAAAAGACCATGTAATAATTATACGTGTATTTGTGTGTTTGCTGTCAATGGCCCTTTTTTTTTTGCCATCTCATAAGCAATCAGTTGTATTTGCATATGTTTTACATTTTCTATGACATCTTTGGGCGTTTTTCTGGTGAAGCGAAAAAGAAAGCAATTTCTGTAAAGTTGAATGAAGGGCACTTAAGATACGATCCCTGCCAAAGATGTCCCTCTTACCCTTTTCGTTGTTGTTATTGTTATTGTTGTTGTTTCATTAACAAGAATTTACCTTTAAGTATTTGATTGTACTTGACTCTTGTTTCATTTTCCTCTGACCAATTCTCTGCTAATGTTTTATTCTTTTGCTTTTGTTTTCATCTCCTTTGACTTGTTTTGTTGAAATGTTTGACTTTTTCTTGACAGTTTCCAGTTTCAAATTTTAGTGTTGATTGTAGAGCAGATTATTCTGCCCAAAACAGTGGGGCTCCCAAATGTGTTCTGAGGTAAAAAAAAAAAAAATAAAAAAGTTGAAAAATTTTTGTTTTAGTAAATGAAAGTCAAGGATCTGAATATCAAACTTAAGCTTGACTGCAGTAAATCAGTGAACCATTTATTATTGATTGTCTTTAGTAATAGAAATTTGGCAGCTTTGCAGGAAATGTCAAACAGCTGACATTGTGCACTGCTTGATGACTAAAGTCTAAACGCTAAATGAGCTAAATGAATACGTTTTAATTTATCAAACAGTGCAAAACATCAGCTGTTTGACATTTTTTGCAACGCTTGCTTGTACTTGACTCTAGTTTTATTTTCCTTTGAACAATACTCTGCTAATGTTTTAGTCTTTTATTTGTGTTTGCATCTTCTTGGACTTTGTTTTGCTCAAATGCCTGACTTTTTCTTGATAGTTTTTAAAATTTTAAATTTTAGTGTTTACTGCATAACGCAGTACTATTTCTGCAAATCAAATATTCAGTAATAAATGATTCACCGATTTATTACAATGAAGTTTAAAGAACATTTAAATAACGGAAACGTTTTAACTTCAACTGATTTTGCGGGCATTAATGAGTTGATGAGCTCAAAGCCTATAAGTTACTCTATTTTCAGTCTTGTATAAAAAGAAATATTTTGAAATTATTCCTCTAAACAACTAATTGCATTAATTCTGGCTTTATTTTCAGCCGCTCAAAACTCAAGTCTTCTTTTCTTGGCTGCTAGAAATCATTTTGCTCTTAAGTTTCTGCGTTAACTGTGCCAGACAATACAAGTATCATAGATTTTGTTGTTGTTGCTGTTGCTGTTGTTTCATTTACAACCTGGTTTACGGGGTTTTTGTTCAAAATTAACCGTTTAGATTACTTGTTGTTGTTTCTGTTGTTTTGTTTTGTTAATGTTGTTGGTGCTGTTGCCACTCTGGCTCTCAGCAAAAAGCGTAAACTTTTAGACAGTAGTCGTTGTATGATTGTTTCTTCTCAGAGCGTGCATACACATGCACACCTACACCTGTATATTTGAGAGCAGAGCAATAGAAGTGGATAGGTGCTGGCTGTGATTGTGTGAGTGTATTATAAAGAGGAAAAATAAAAACTACAATACACAACACACCAACTGGGGAAGGAAACCATGTACATATGTATGTGTGTTCAAGTGTACGCGTGTTTGTTTTCCACTAAGTGAATTAGATGTTTTTTAAAAGCGATTGTTTAATAAAGTAAACGAGCGTATGTGTGCAGGCGAGTGTGTTTTTGTGTGCATGTGAGAAAGAAGCATGCCGTTAAATTGTGGGAGATTGTTTAAGCGGATGTAAATAAAAGTGAACAAGTGTGTTCGTTTTCATATAATATTAAATCTTAGAAACTCCTAAGGCTGGCACTCAGATGTATGTGTGTGTGTGTGTGTGTGCGTGTCTTTCTTTTATTGTAGTTGAGAAAACAAACGCATTTTATGAAATTATTTGTATTTATATTTT
This sequence comes from Sturmia bella, assembly GCA_963662145.1. Taxonomy (NCBI): domain Eukaryota; kingdom Metazoa; phylum Arthropoda; class Insecta; order Diptera; family Tachinidae; genus Sturmia; species Sturmia bella. The sequence continues at coordinate 14,200,630 of OY759172.1, read as the reverse complement.
GTAAATATATATCAAGTTTTGAGCAAATCTAAAACAAAGAAAAAAATTTAGCTAAAAATGTTTTACATTTATTTTTAAGCAATATCTTTCATTAAGTTTCTTTAAATGTTTATTTATTGCAATTTAGTATTTGTTCCCCAGCCAATAAGTCTTTCACTTGACTTTTCTTGTCTTCTCTAAAAATGTTGTTCACTACCATTTTAGCATACAAATTTTTTTCTCAGTTTCCAGGAAGTAAAATCGAACTAAGACCCTGGAAAAATGAATTAACCACTACAAATTATTTCTAGATTGGGACGGCTATACAGGACAGACTATCTAGTCCTAGATGGCATCTAGATGGCGTCCGGGAGGAAGGGGGAAAACAAGGTTGTAAGTTAGGAGGACTTGTTTCAAAAAAACTAGTGTTTGTGCTCGTTTCCTTCTCAAGCTCTTATGTGCTTGGGAAGGGTTGAGGATCCAACGAGATTTTTTATTTGCTCACTCATGAGCTAGTACGGACTCCTCGCTGGGTAATATGTACGCATGTAACTTAAAATTGCTTAGTTTCTTTCAATTATGTGTAAGGAGAATATCACAAAAGCAAAGAGAGCCCCTCAATGGTTGTATTGGTAGAGTGCTCTACTAACAGTCTCGATTATGCGGTTACAATTTCAGCCAAAGGCTCTGGGTATTTATGCAGGCAAGTGAAAAGTTTTGCAATTTTTTTTATGTATTTATGCAGGCATGTGAAAAGTTTTGCATTTTTTTTTAATATTTTAAAAATAGTATTTAGTTATTATGCTTGGCCCAAGTGGACCCTATTAATTTCTAAATCATATAGTTCGACTAGAAAGTTGGCTCTTCTAGCAAGTATTAGTTACTGTAAATGGAGTAACTAAAATTTTAAATGCTGTCTTTTTAAACAAGCTGTATATTAAAGTTCAATCAAATGGCTTTGTTTAAAATAATATGAACTACTTTTATTTCTGCCCATTTCATAAAAACAGTAAAAGTGTAATTTAATTATTTAAATGAACGTAATAAAGCACATCTGCGACCCAATTTCAGCAACAAAATTGCCGTTGCCACCGTTAACTGAAATGTGAAATAAAGCAACATTGTCTGCGAACACAATGCCACAAAACACATGCCAATAGATACAACTTTGAATGGTCACCTGCGGAGCCGGTTTGTCTTCCCTTAAGGATAAGATTATGAGATGCTGCATTGTGTGCCTTAATTAATTTTTCAAAATTAATAGCAAAGAGATGCAGCTGCAACTGGATGACAATAGAGGGGGAGGGATAAGAAAATATGAGAAAAAATTCAAACCAAAGGCCTAAAATTTCATTGCTTAAACATTTTTTTTGTACCTATAGAACTTTTGAGCTCTTTGAGGACATTATAAAGCTATACAAATTCAATTTAGCAAAAGGTAGGTCGACTCTGAAAGTGAGGGGTGAAAATAGAGGCCTACTTAGGAGACCCGTATCACAGCGTTTGTTTATGTTAGTTCGTTTTTTTTTAATCGACCTTTGAAATTTTGCAGCCATATGCCGTTTTTCACCATATTGCTTATACGGCTTTTTGGCTATAACTCTTCGACTAATTAATATTTTTGAAATCTGTGAAAGCCAAGTTGTTGCTAGAGACCTGTGTAACAAATAATTTTTTTTTTTTTTTTAAATTGAGAAGTGTGGCGACCTTGAAAAAGCCAGTAATCCGCCCTACTAAATTTCTTTGATCTTTTCTTTGTCTTATTTAAATAATATCAATCACAAAAATAATATGAAAAGAACTTGAGCCCAATAAACTTAATATAAGATATTTGCTTTTTTTGTATTTTTTATGAATTTCCGAAGAACAAAACTTTACATAATTTTAATAACAATTTTTTTCCTCAAAAGCTGGTGCGATGTCTCTGAAATTCTAAGGCAAATTTAGAATTGTAGTGTCTATAATTGAAAACTTATTTTGTTATGGCTTTGATATATCATAGTAGTGCCCTTGTTTTTCACACAATACCACAAACGAGAGCACAAGTCATGTTTAAATTCAGTTACCTTGAATTAGTGGTAATAGGTGATACATTTTCACGCTCAACTCAATTCCTGTTCCCTTGTTTTATTAATTATTTGTTACAAGAGAGCTGTAATTGCAAACTAAGAACAGTTTTTGCTACTAACTGCAGCGATTAGTATTTAAGGAACACAAGATGCTTAATATATATAGCTGGGGTACAACCATACCTATTATTAATTATTTGTTAGAAGGGAGCTGTAATTATAAATTAAGAAGACTTATTGCTATTAAACGCAGTGAATTATATTTACACAAGATGCTTAACATAAGTAGCTGGGGGACCATCTATAGTTTATATTTTCTACAAAGATAATCATATTTGTGCTTGTTTTAGATTTTATGTGGTTTTAGTGCATTTGTGTGTGTTCTGTTGTTGTTGTTATTATTACACCACTTATGTGGAATGACGATAAAACTTTCAAGTACTAGCGGGACTAAAGAAATTTTTTATCACTAATTTTTTTTTTTTTTTTTTTGGTAAAACATTTATGTTTATACACTTGTTTATATGACTAGCGACCGTTGCAAGTTTAATTATTGGTTGATTAATTTTTTTTGTAAGTATGTACTATGTTTATAGTGTTACCTGGAACTTACTATTAGTTTCCAAATAATACACTTTGTTATTTTAATTGTAAGTAGATTATTGAAAGTTTTTATTTAAGATTAAGTGTTTCAATTTCATGTACTTATAGTTTAGTTTTAAGTATTATTTATTTAGAATGTAATTAAAAGTGGCTCTAATTATTATAAAGCTAGAATATCGTCACAAATTCACAAATGCTCTTTCTTTTGGATTTAGAATATAATTATCAACTAGTTTATAATAAAGTTCTTTTGCCTTTACTGACAAATTCACTCTCCTCACAAATGTTTCTCTTTTCAATACAAGGGTGGTTCGATATTTCTATTTTAGTGAATGGAAATTCTTGGACAACCTCGATTGACTTCGCACACTCAACTCTCAAATTCAACTGCCCGTTTTTAAGGCAAACACAACTGTATATAGCAGAAAGCGTCTGCTCTGTTGCTTTTCAGTTTCTGTGGTATGCGTGTTTTGTTGTTGGTATGTTCGTGGCTGGAGTTGAGTTACGTTCGCTTTATGCTACTCAGTCTTAAGGTCTGTGTATGAATGTGTGATTGTGTCTTCTTTCAAATCATTGTTTCGTCTGTATACTAGTCTTCTCGTCTTCTTGTTATTTAGTTCTAAGTATGTAAATAGTCTAGGTAGTTTGTATATGAATGTGTGATTGTGTCTTCTTTCAAATCATTGTTTTGTCTGTATACTAGTCTTCTCGTCTTCTTGTTATTTAATTCTAAGTATGTAGATAGTCTAGGTAGTTTGTATATGTTGTTGGGCATACGTGGAAAGTATGCACACCCTACAATCGGCCCTCCTGACGGCAATACGGCTCGGATTGCCATCTCTTCATATATTCCGCCACCGTTCTTGTTCTGTTTGGACCCTCATGATAGCCCACTTTCCCGACCTCATATCGTCCGTGGTGATGTTTCGAAGCAATCCTATATGGACCTAAATATTGTCCCTTCAACTTGTGACCCGTTCCGAATTGAGTGTGCTTGATGGCAATCAACTCATTCAGTTTGTACGTCCCTTCAGTTTTTCTTTTCTTATTGAAACACTTTCTGTTCTCTTTCTCTATCTTAGATATATTTTCCCTCGCCTCTAGCCGAATTTCACGCTTACTTTGTTCAAAACCGGTTACGATCTCATTCTGTAGTTTTTCTCGAAGATCAGGATAATCTGGTAGCCCTATTTCCGTCGCACCGACGTGATCTACGTGATAGATCATTAGTGGATCGTCATCTTTGTCAATGGGATTTAAGAAACCCTCCTTCGTTCCTCCTTTTGGCTCGGTGATGATGCACTCGATACAGCCTTTGACACGCTTTTGCACTATTCGCTCCAAATCTACTACATCATACTGCTTTTCAACTATTTCATCCTTTAAAAGTACTTTCATTTCCACCGGGTTATTATCACTTCCGACGGGACTATAATTCTCCATTAGCTCAGAAACTACCCTACCCTTTTCTTTGTTCAAATGATTCAATTCAATCACATCCTCAGATTCACAAGCCTCAACATTCAAACATAAGCCGCTACATTGCTCCAATAAGATGTTCGGCTCATTTGGACGTTTAAAAAAAACTTCACCGCCTCTAATGGTTACCTCAGCCTCTCCTAGCAAACTGTTTCCTATCATGACCGCATGCAGGATATCCCACTCATGAACTACATGAAATGTAACGTCGAATATCAACCCATCAATCTCCACCGGACAACTAAAATGACCTATGGTGCGAATCTCACCCTTACCAATGCCCTGTAGTCTTATCTTCTCCGGCACTAGTTCTACTTTACCAAAAGCACAAAACGCGTTATATCTCATGAGACATACGTTACACCCAGTATCCACCAACGCTGATAGAACCTTGCCCTTGACAAATATGTTTTTGAAAAGCAAACCTGGACCCTGCTTTCCCATGTTCACCTGATCTCGCTCGACCTTGAAGACACGCTTTTCCTGATTGGTAGATGGACATTCAAACGACTTGTGCCCAAATCTTCCACATTTAAAACATTTTATTTGCTTCTCCGAGCAGTCTCTGGCAATATGATTCTTGTCACCGCATTTATAACATTTCCTTTCCCTATCATCCCTACTTGTATTCTCCGTTCGCTTCCCTAACGATAAAGCACTGGTTTCCTGTTTTGGCGAACGAGGATTAAACCGAACTTTCTCGTAAATTTTTATCTGTTTCTTTAGGTCGTGGATAGAATCCGCCTGATATAATAAGGATTTGTTATACTTAGAATCCGGTATTCCCTCGATAAAATATTCAATTATGCTCTTCTCGTCAAGTTTTATTCTTTTCGCTATCTCCATTAACCCGTATAAATACTCTATGAGTGGTTCATTCCTATTCAATTTCCTGTCTTTTATCTGACGGATTACCTCTACTGTGGAACATCCACTACCAAACTCTTTCAAAAGCAAATCCTTCAATATTTCCCAATTGTTTACACCATTCTGACTCCTTATAAACAGTCTGGCAGCACCAATCAACAATTGCTTACCGTAAACCAGCTTTTGCAAGGAAGTCCACTGGACTATTTCTGCCATCTCTTCAAACTCCTCTAACCACTGATTAATGTCAGGTGATTTTGTGCCTGAAAAGTTGGACAAACTATCCTCTACGTCCCTCAACGAATACATACTTCTCCCACCATTCTCATTCCGATTTCCCCCTCTAATACCCATCTCTGAGTCACCGATCGAAACATCGTCCAAATTCTCGTTCGCATCAACGAAGTCCAGAGCAAAATGCCCTAAAAGTCGACTCTGTAAATCCCTCTTCAGCCCTTGTGAACTTAACCCTAAGTCAGCCAATTTCGTTCTCAACTCCACAACCGTCATACCCAGAATTTCCGACCTGTCCATTTCGAGTGGTCCAAGTAAACACCAATTCAAATAAAAATATTAGCAAAAGTAAAGTCGGTAATTCACCGAAACAAAATATAATAATTTTCAAATGTGAAGAAAACGAATTCGTGCAATCAAATTTTAGGAATCAAGTTTTAAATAATTATAATAAAAAAAACTGAAATAAATTATTTATTATATGCAAAAAAAAAATATAAAGTTATTGTTGACAGCCGTTAATACAAAAAATAGGACAACACACCGAATTAAAGTTCACGTTCAATATATGTTTTAATCAATTTAACATTAATGATAACAAAAAGAAAAATTAGATCGCAATTCAATTCACAACTTCTAATTATGTAAAAACAAATCGAATTATTGTCAACAAAACTTCTTAGTTCAAAGAAAATGGAATTACTTTACTTTCAAATTATGTTAATTTTTAAATCACTTCAAGTTTCAAATCAATTTAAATTTCGAATGAAGTTAAGCTTTAAATAAATTATAATCAAAGAAAATTTAATTGTATATTATAAACTTATCTTATATAATCTGTAGTTCTATAGGTCTTCCTTCGTTCAGCTTCTCTTCTAAGTTTCCGGCTTAAACTTTTTTCTCCTTCTTCTCAATCAATCAAAAGTCACATGAATGTAGTTGTATTTAAAACTGCCTCCACCTTCGTTGTTTTTCTATTAACTGTACCTTTTCGTTGTTTTATTCTTTCATTTTCAGCTTTCTTTGATTTCAATTCAATTTTTCGTAAGTATGTCTCTTATTTATTGTACAGTAGTTCTAATTTGATTCGTTTTCATTTTATGTTTTCTCTTAGTATGTACAGCTTCGTTGGTTTTAATTTAATTTCAATGTTTTTTATTTTCTTCACTACTACTAGGGTTTAGCTTCTGCCTTATGGCATTGTCTTTTCGATGCCCAAGTTTTTTTGGTGACTGTACACCTGTTTTTTATTTAATTGTTCTTGTTTTACACTTATGGGTAAACTCTTTCTATTCAAGCTTTTTATTTAACTGTACCGTCGCCTTCACTTTTTCTCTGCTCTACTGTATTTTCTTCTTTTTATTATGCACGAACAGTTTCAGCACCAATAAAAATCTGCTCTGCATATGCACACACTTTTCTTTACTCCCGTTGATGAAAGCTCTGTTTTCTTTCTTTCAATCAATATTTAACACTCCACTTTTTATTTTTCAGTCACTCAGCTTGAAAATTTTATTTATGTATCTTCCTCGGTTATGTACTCTCTACTTTGTTGACACTCAGTCTTACTATCTCTTTAAACACTCAGTTTTTTTTTTTTTTTCAGTTAGCGACACTCAGTCATCTTCTATATATTCTTCTCCTCCTCTACTAGTGACACTCAGTCAATGCCTTCTCGTTCTCTCAATTCTTATATTCTTATGTGAAACCCACCCTCATCTTTATTCGCACTTGTATAGATGATCATTTGGTAAAGCAAAAGTTCAACTTTCTGTTCAACGTTGTTATTCAAACTTTTCAATAATACATAAGTATGTGTATGTACATCTGCACACTTCTTAAACCTTCTTATGTTCTTCGGTTCAGGGAATCACACTGTTTAATATTTTTTCTTATGTGCTTAATTTCTTATTTCTCTTTAACTTGTAAGTTCTTCTATTTTTGGCTACTGTTTTCCAGTACTTCTCGTTTTTGTACACTTTCCGTACATGCTATTTTAAAAAAAATTCTTGAAAAGACCGTTAAAGAATTTTCTGTTTTCAATTGATTTGATGTTTTATGCTTTTTTATTTATCCATATATGCGTCACTTAAAAATACAACTTTTTTCCAATAGCACGTTTATTCCACTTTAATAGTTAATTAAGCCTTTTCTCTGATGCAATTCTCTTTTACAAACATTAGTATTTTTAAATTAGCTCCACTTTAATAGTTAATTTTGGCTGAGCCCCCATTACTTTATAGTGTTACCTGGAACTTACTATTAGTTTCCAAATAATACACTTTGTTATTTTAATTGTAAGTAGATTATTGAAAGTTTTTATTTAAGATTAAGTGTTTCAATTTCATGTACTTATAGTTTAGTTTTAAGTATTATTTATTTAGAATGTAATTAAAAGTGGCTCTAATTATTATAAAGCTAGAATATCGTCACAAATTCACAAATGCTCTTTCTTTTGGATTTAGAATATAATTATCAACTAGTTTATAATAAAGTTCTTTTGCCTTTACTGACAAATTCACTCTCCTCACAAATGTTTCTCTTTTCAATACAAGGGTGGTTCGATATTTCTATTTTAGTGAATGGAAATTCTTGGACAACCTCGATTGACTTCGCACACTCAACTCTCAAATTCAACTGCCCGTTTTTAAGGCAAACACAACTGTATATAGCAGAAAGCGTCTGCTCTGTTGCTTTTCAGTTTCTGTGGTATGCGTGTTTTGTTGTTGGTATGTTCGTGGCTGGAGTTGAGTTACGTTCGCTTTATGCTACTCAGTCTTAAGGTCTGTGTATGAATGTGTGATTGTGTCTTCTTTCAAATCATTGTTTCGTCTGTATACTAGTCTTCTCGTCTTCTTGTTATTTAGTTCTAAGTATGTAAATAGTCTAGGTAGTTTGTATATGAATGTGTGATTGTGTCTTCTTTCAAATCATTGTTTTGTCTGTATACTAGTCTTCTCGTCTTCTTGTTATTTAATTCTAAGTATGTAGATAGTCTAGGTAGTTTGTATATGTTGTTGGGCATACGTGGAAAGTATGCACACCCTACATGTTTATTGATACACAAAAATAGTTGCTGTCCAGCTATCTCTAAAGTTTTACTTTTCTTTAATTAATTGATCTTAATGAAAAGTGATCAAGCAAGGGTTGAGCTTGAGCCAGCTAAGAATCAAGCAGATATATTTTCTGGTCAGAAGTGCACAATTTGAGTAAGTTTTCTTTAAGTAAGATTTATATAGAGAAAACAATAAAGTTAGCTTGCTAGCTGGGGGACAGCCAGATGTTTTGATCTACTCAATTAGTTTTGGGCTCAGGCTATTGCTGTGCTCCAGTGAAATGGCTCAAACCATTGAGTCTCATTTGTTCTGCAGTCGAACCACCAAACAAACTAATCACTAAACTTATAATTAGACTTATAGTACGTAACCGCTTTTAGCAATAGGGAAAAGCACTTGTAATTACATCATTATTACTAATGTCAGAAAATTATATAAATCAATTCCTAGAATGAAAATAATTTAAATGATTTCTTTTCATTTCTTAAAACAACTCAATATTAAAATTTATTTAGGCAGCTGGTTTTCGAATATTGTTGAAAACAAACAAAAATAAACAAATGCCTTATGAACAGGTTTTATTTTTAGTAGTATCAATCAAATAATGAATTTCTGTTGGTGCGGAATTTTAAATAAATTTTCATAAACAGAATTCTTAAAGAATAAAATAATTAAATATATTATTGTTATAAAAAACAATACAATACTCTATAATAAACTTTTTATTTAGAATTAATATAAATATATAAAAAAATTTATCCAAGAAAAATCGTATAAAAGCCGCAGTCAATATTCGAAAGGCAGTCAGTTGAATTGCTTTGCTAAAGTTCGATTTAAAATTATGAAATTGCTAATACTTTTCGCTTTATTGGTGACGATTTCCGCCAGCATTTGTGCAGCTCAACGTCAATCTTGCCATGGACTAAGGTGTAAGTTATCCTTTGGAACTTTTACAACTCGGGCTTAAACTAAAATATTTCAAAGTAGTTAGTTAGTTAGTTAACTAACTACTTGAAAAATATAAGGTCGAAGAGAAGAATAAATCTAGTCTCAGAATAAAATATTTCTAAAATTTGTTGCAGGGACGGCTTCTTGCGTGGGTTTACCCTCACGAGGTCGTCATGGCGGCGGCTGTAGGCGACAAGATGTATGGTATTATGATCGTGCCTCTGGCCAGTGTCGTCCTTTGCACTACTGGGGCTGTGCCGGCAATAATAATCGTTGGTGTTCAAGAGCAGCCTGTCAAAGAGCCTGTCGTCGTGCGGGATAAAATAGACATCAGTATTTAATTATACCATTAAACGATACATCGCAATCATTTTAAAGAGCTATCGTAAATAAATCTAATAAAAATTTCAGGACTTTAACTTCGAATAATAGTTTTTTATTGAATCTAGTATTTGCTGCTGGACAGACCTGACAACTACAATTATATATACTGAGAAACTATCAAGTTTCTATCTGTTTCTATGTTTCAAAAGTTACAGCTAGTTTTGAAATTAAATAAAATTCTCATGCATTGTGCATAATTTTAAGTTTTTATTATTTTTGGTACTTGTTACGGTAGACGCTAAGAAAAAATAATTTACAATATGCTTACGACAACCATATGATGCGCAAAGTTGTGGCAAACAATAACTTTTTATTTAAAACGATGTAAACAATTTGTGGTCACCGTAAACACAGTTTTTGTTACAGTTTGATCATTTTGTTCTTACCGCCCAATCATTTGAAGAAACCATCTATACAATTATTTTCTAATGAAAATTGGAACAAGCTGTATTTGTGATAATTATAGTTTTTTTCAATATCCAAAATATCAACCAAATAATAAACAAAACATGGTTGTTTTTAACAAAGTTTTTGTTGTTGCTATTGGCGGCTTATTTTTCCTCAATTTTTGCATTGTGATTGAAAATTTGTTAATGCAAATTTTTCTTTGATTGCAAAGAAACAAATTAAATTAAATAAGAAACCGCAGGTATTGAAAGCAAATTAGGACGATTGTGCAATACAAATTATGGAACATCTGAAGGGCTGCTTTTATTGTAGGCTTAAGTAAGAGCTTTGAATGGTATATAGATGTGAATTTATATATAAATATTTGTTTGCACTTTGTAAAGATTCTAATCGATTAGGCTATTGTGGCCACTAACCATGTTATTGTTGCATTCAATCATAATATGGCCATACCATTGTCATATTCAATTGTAATATTGTCACTTCCAACCATTTTATAAAAAAAAGGAAATGAACTTATTTATTTGATTTAAGGTCCAATTGAAGTGTATTATTTTAGGTCTAAAAATAGACCTGAATATTTTTTTGCTTTTTCAGTCGTCTATTTGTCGTCGACAATTCGTTGATTCTAATCAACTCATCAGTAGACTTAAAAGATCTTAAAAGAATATTGTTAAGAAAAGTAAAAGTGTTCCAACTTGATAATATGCTTTCGGTATTAAAGATTGGTTGGAACATGTCTGATTCTCATTTTTTTATGGGGATTTCAGAAAAAGTAGTTGAGTCTCAAAGTAGACTTTTCGAGCCTACTGATGCGTGGATTAGCATCAATGAAATGACGACTGAAAAAGACAGAAAACATTAATAAAGTATTTAATATTTAGTTATTTTGAAACTTTTTTTTTCCTATATTTTATATATTTGTTTGAGCGTAAGGTCTTTTTATCATGATTGTCCTGAAGAAGCTATCCGCAGGAGAGCAAAATATTGACAAAAATACTCAAATTCTTTAATAAAAAGACCTTAAGCTCAAATAAATATATAAAATACATTAATAAAGTATTTTTTTAGAACTAAAATTAAACATGTCAAATGGCTCTCATAGCAAATAAATAATTTAGTTACATTTTTAATCCTTTCTCTTTCGTTTAATCAAAAATTACAAACAAGGTAGTATGTCTTACCGACGGCCACTCTGCACATGGTCGTTGGGCAAACTTAACTCTGACGTTTTTTTCTGTTGTTTTCGTTGTCGAGTATCACTTCCGTTTGCCAAATCAAACATCAGTAAGTAAGTGGTGGTCACGTTTTTTTGGGCAAATATCAATTCACCCAATTATATTCATCAAAAATAAAAAAAAATAAATCTCTTTGGCTACCTACTCTTAAAATCAGTGTCTAAAAATTGAATTTTCTTCAACACAAAAACCGAAAGCAGCTGCTAACAAACATTTTCTCACAAGAATTCCATTTAAATCTGCCCACAGGTCTCGCCTACTTTCTTCCCCTTCATTTGAATCATTGGCTTTAAATATTTTAGAAGGTTCGCTTCCTCTAGCCACTTGATAAAAATACCTGTTTTATGCTTTCCTGTGTGTGTTCTATTTATTTAGCTTTTCCTTTTTGTTTTTTTTTGTTATCTAATATTAACATCATCTGTTTGTTTTCCTCTTATATCATAGTTAGGGATTTTTTTATATTGATTGCCAGTTATCAGTTGCAGGATGTAGAAATAGAACAGGAACAACAAAAAGTAAAATAAAGCAACAAACGCTTAAATACATTCCATAAGTTGTAGATAACATCATTAATATAAGTATTGAACATACTTTTATGTAAAGAAAATGTTGTCTTATTTGCTTACAGCTTAAGATTACCCAAGTGGCCAAATCGCTTCTAATTAAAATGATGGACAAAGATTTTATTTGATATATAGTGTTTGCTTGCCCCAAAAACTCTTTGAAAAGTGATTCAAATTGTATTGTAATTTGGTGTGCCAGCGCTTTAAGACTGATAGTAAGAGAGAGAAAAAGTGTCTTTGCTTAAATCTACAAAAAATTCAAGCTGGTAACCCGAGTTCTGTGGTCAACTGGCATCAGTTATCAATCATTCACAGTCGATTGAACAAATACAAATAAATAAAACAACTGTGCTTGTTAGAGATATATCATAAATTATTTCCCACAAGTACATGAAGTTAAATACAATGAGCAGGAACCTGGTTGAGTGAGAGCCTCCAGGGATAAATTGATAGAGGGGACCAGCAACACTTCCGAACTTTGGTGATTTGCTTGTCTACAGCTAAATTTCAGTAAAATATTGCAAATTTTTTTTGGATTCCATTAGTGTGAACTTTAAGCTACTAAATTGTTTTCTAACTACGCAAGCATGCACAGTCATGCACAAGTATTTGTTTTCTTTTTCGTGAGAAAAAAATTGTTCAGCCTCCCACTTCCACTTCCACACCACACTCTTTCACTTACTTTCACAAGTTAAAGGAAAAAAAATATTTTAAAACAAAGATTATAATTTATGTCCTGATTAATTTCATGTATTCACGTTCTGCTTTCAGTTTTCGGTTGTTTGAGCCTTGTGTTCCTTTGGTTTCTGCTTCATGTATTTAAATACATAAACATGATGCTGTACAAGGTACAAATTATGTTTGCTGCCAAAAATGCAGGAAATAAATAAGAAAAAAAAACCGTAAGGTTTCCAGCACAAATTTCAAAGAAAGAAAAACTCGACAAATGAAAATGTAAGAAACAATGACGTCAGGGTTGTTGTAAGGAAACAGGGATTATTCCCTCCATTGTTATATAAAGGAGGGTTTTTTCGCCTTCGCTTCAACATTTAGAGTAAAATACATTCTTCGCTTTTATTGCAGCATTAAAGTTAATTTAAATTTATGAAGTATTTTTGAGAGTGACTCAGAAAAGAGGCGCAAATAGATTTTGTTAGTATAAAATTTTCTAGCGAAAAATTTTATTATAGAGGTGTACGTTTTCTATAGATAATTTCTATAGATAATTAGGCTAGAAAGTTTTCTACCCAAATTCTTCATTAATTAAATAATTCATCATATTAAAATAATTTTGTGGAATTTGTTTTTATATATTAGAGAAACATATGTATGTTATTGAAAGTAATCGATACGTTTTATACAGAAAACTTTATTGAATATTTTTCTTAATAGAAAATTTTATTAAAATTTTTTTCCATTCTATGAAAATTTTTTTTTTAACTCTTGACAGGAAATGTTTATTAAATATCTTTGCGCAAATCATTTTTAGGAAACTTTATCCATTCAAAACTCCCAAAAGGATTAAGAAATACTAAAATTTGCAGACGAAAATTGCAGCCTGCAGCAAAATATTCTGTTTATGTCTACCGATGTTAAGCAACTTTATTTGTTTCGCATCACCTTGATAATAATAATAATAATCTAGTGTTGTCAATATAAAGACTAAAACTAAATATTTTGTGTCGCGTTTTGTGCAAAATATTGTCAAAAGTCCATACAAAAATAAATGCCACAATTTTCTGTAGTAGTACTCTATTGAAAATCTGCAAAATGTTGCTGGCAACCAGTTTATTTTTTAATAGTAAGACATTTTTTTTTGGCAACATCAATTTTAATCAGAGTACTTAAATTAAAGCAAAAATCAAAAATTTGACACGTTCAAAGTTCATAGGGTACTGATGAAGGGTGTTTGCTACCCAGAAACAGCCGGTTGTCCACCTAGCTACTAAATTTTACTTTTCTTTACTGAATTAATATTAATTAAAAAGTAGTGACAAACCAAGGGTTGAACTTAAGCCTGAAAAAGTAATTTAATATAAATGTATTACAATACAGAAGTTCAATAAAATTAAAATTTACAGCAAAAATTTTGATATTTTTATTGAAGTTATAAAATAAACGATTCTCACACAATCAAATGTTACTTTTCTGCACATATCCTGAGCACTTTTTACATCGTATTTATTTTACATGGTGTTGGAGCGTGTCTATGAGTGTTGGATGTGTTGTTGATGTTGGAGTGTGTCTATGAATTCGCATTACATATTAATTTCATTTATTTGCTTACAATACAATTGGATTGCTCATTATAAATTAGTTGTCATGAATAGTTTTTCTCCACACTGTACATTCCTTTGCCTTTTAATTCCAATGTTTCTTTTGTATTATTTACATAAATACAGTTTTAGAACTCTTTTTTTTCTCTATAAGAATTAAGATCTTGAATAAAATACGCATTGAAGTTTATAACGTTTTACTGAAAACAACTTGTGTTTTACTTCTCGTGATTCTCTTCGTACTACAACTCTTTGTCGAAAGCATCGTGATATTTCTTTTTGATCGCAAAAACATATTATTATTGAACATATTTTATTTGTAACAAAATATTATTACAAATAAAACTACAAGGAATAAATAAAGATTATCCACAAATCATACATTTTTTGGCGCCCAACGTGGGGCACGAATTGGAAAAGCATATATACTTACGGCCTAATTCATAAACACATTATAAGAGTGTTATAAACAACTTATGAGCAAAAATCCAGAAAAGTGTATTCATAATCGATTTATAGCTTATTATGCTCTTTATATCCATTTTATAAATTGGATATTTTTATTGTGGCCTCTACCCAACTATAAGCGTTTAATAGTGAAAATTGTTGAATTGAGGATTTTTTATTTTAACACTATTTATCAAATTTTTTGCTTCTTGAATGTGTATATGATTGCATTTCATTGTTTCTTACACCAAATTATCATTACACATTAAACTATGAAATTCGAAAATATGTACATATGTACTTTAAATTCTACGAAATTCTAAGAATCAGTAATATACAGTCATAAAGACACTTTAACCCTGCAAAAATCATCTCATTTTTTTATCAAACAAATTTTTCTTTAGTTTTCATATAAATTACAAATATTTTGACGAATTATATCGATACAATACACAAAGAAATACAGACGTACATACATATGTATAGTACTATCTCTTTTGCAAATTTGAATTGACATGTACATACATACATACATGCATACACACACATATCTACGCACAAACAACAGTAGCGATCCTGCCTGTATTTACAATGTATACACACGCATTGGCTTCTACTTAACTATAAGCGTTTGATAAAGAGACATTTGTTGAGTTGATGAAGAGTTGCGAAGAAAGAATTCATCAATAAATTAATTTTAATAAAAGATATTAGCGAATTAAATAATATTTACCACTTTTCATTATGTTTTCATGAAAAATATTTGCAAATAATTATAGTGCTACACAAACAAATGCTAGAGAGTAAGTAGTCGACTACTTTTGGTACCAGTCGTTAAACAAATGTGTTTAGAAACAATTTTTTTACAATTCAAAGCCTTGTATACATATTTTTCGCAATAAAAATAGGTAAACCAATGAATTATTTCATATTCGAACAAAATTATGTTATATAAGTAAATAATATTTTGCATTTTTCGCAGCTACCCAAATAATCAGTTTCTTACATACATCTCATATATGCAGCACTAGGCACAAAATGAGAGTGAGCATTGCATGGTATTGCCAACAATAAAGTACAAAATTAATAAAACAGTTTAATAGTTATTTCACGCATATAATGTGTTTATGAATTGAATTTCTTATGTGTTGCTTATAACACTGTTAGTGTATGATAACTATTACCAGCTTATAAGCTGAAATAAGAAATTTTTATGAATTAGGGGGTTAGTATTTTATGTCATTCGAAAGCTGTTTAAAAATATACCAGCAAGTGCTACAAATTCTGTGTTTCGTGAATAGAAATAACGCGAGTTCAGAGTTCATCAATTAGATTACATACGACCATTCTCGTTTACGTCACAAATCATCCAGAGGTGAACTTTCTTGGTCTCTTATTTGTAAGAGAACTGCAAATTTCAAAGAGCAACAACGTAAGTGTTCCCACGTAACAAAATTACATTCTCTTAATATGGAAGAAGTAGAAGCTCTACAAAAACAACGGCAAACCGCTAAAGCAAATATAACAAGAATAAAAAATATTATTTCAAGCTCTATGTCGCTTGCTGAATTGGAATGTCGCTTATCTCTAGTTGAAGCGTATTTCAAACAACTTTTGGCTATACAAACAGAAATAGAACAACATAATCCCAAAGACACATCTAGAGTTGATATTGAAGAATTGTGTATTACAACAAAATCCAGAATAATAGAATTGTTAGGTGATAATTATAAGCGGCAAAGCGCTGATACATCGATTACTGTTCCCTTTGCAAAACAGAGTAAACTACCGAGCCTCGAATTGCCAAAATTCGACGGCAAATATTCAGCATACAAAAACTTTATGTCATCGTTTAGACAATTCGTCCACAATGACTCTTCACTCTCGGACATTGAAAAGTTTAATCACTTATTGCATTGTCTATCAGGCCAAGCTTTAGATACCATTCGCGCATTTCAAATAACAGCAGAAAATTACGGAAAAGCAATTAAACGTCTAGAAGAGCGCTATGACAATAAAACTTTAATATTTATGGAGCATATTCAAAATCTTTATGAATTGCCTAGCATAAATACGTCGTCTGGAACACAATTACGCAGTTTAGTTGACAGTGCATCAGCTATTTTTAGTTCATTGAATTCGTTAGGAAATTCTGATGATGTGTGCAATGCATTAATCATTTACATTATAAATGAAAAAACAGATAACGATACCCAAGCCAAATGGAGAGAAAACCTAGACTACGCAAGCTTGCCGTCATGGGATCAATTCTGTAAGTTCTTAGAACGCAGATGCCAATTTTTAGATTCTTCTCAGAATTCACCAACAGTGTCGGAGAACAAACCAGTTAGTCAAAAACGTCATACAAATCGTCAACAAAACTATCGTTCCTTTCATACGCAACAAAAAACCTGCTCTTTATGCAAATGCTTAGATCATTGGTTGACTGGTTGTTCAAAATTCCAAGCTATGAACATCGAAAATCGCTTTATTACAGTGAAAAAACTAGGTTTGTGTATTAATTGCCTATCTGAAGGGCACGTTGTTTCGAAATGCAAATCTAAACACAGATGTAAAAACTGTAATAAATCTCATCACACCATGCTCCATCGATTAGCAACCGTAACATCAAATTATGATTCATCGCCGCCGGTGATACAATCAGCGCCCTTGGAACAATCGTCTTATGCAGTAGTAAATGTACATGTGGGTAAGCCATTCGATGGAGTCATTTTAGCTACAGCTGTGCTTCTGATTCGTGATACATTGGGTGGTTATACATTGTGTCGTGCGCTCTTAGATTCGTGCTCGCAAGTAAATCTTATTACTGAAGATTTCGCAAATATTTTAAACTTGCCTAAAATAAAAACATCTGTAAACATAAGCGGCGTAGGATCTACATCAACAAAAATTAAATTCGAAACTAGCACAGTAATACGTTCTCGTTATAATAGTCGAGAATACCCGATGAACTTTTACATTACAAATCGTGTCTCTGGATACCAACCAGATATGGATCTGGATATCAAGAGTTGGAATTTGCCTAATACTATAGTTTTAGCCGATGAACAGTTCAACAGATCTCAACCAATTGACATGTTGATAGGGGCAGATGCCTTTTTCGAAATTTTGGGTACTCATAAAATAAAACTTGGACCTGGTTTACCAACTCTACAAGAAACTTGTCTCGGCTACGTAGTATCGGGTCGGTATAAAGTTCCAAACAAGTCAAGCTCAACCCAAGCATATACAACAGTTATTGATAATACTGACGAAAACCTGGATAAGCAATTAGAGGTACTTTGGTCCATGGAAAAAGTATCTATGTCTAAAACATATTTGAATGTTGAACATCAAACATGTGAAATAAACTTCATAAACAATGTAGAAGTCTTAAGCGATGGCAAGCTCCAGGTAATGTTGCCTTTCAAGAATGACCCGTCGGCATTAGGTGTATCGTACAACACAGCTTTGAAAAGATTTCATTCGCTAGAAAAACGTCTATCTCATGATTCAAATATTAAACAACAATACATACTCTTTATGAAAGAGTACGAAGAAATGGGGCACATGAGTAAAGTACAACCAAACTTAGACAAACCGCATTTTTACCTACCCCATCAATACGTATTGAAGCCAAACAGTGTTAGCACTAAACTACGTGTAGTGTTTGATGCGTCATCAAAAACTTCGTCGATGAAATCATTAAACGATGTTTTATGCGTCGGTCCCACCATTCAAGAAGAGTTGTTTTTGTTGCTCATTCGTTTTCGACTTTGCAAATACGCTTTAACTGCAGATATAACCAAAATGTATAGAATGGTTTTTATGCATCCATCCCATCGTGCTTTCCAACAAATTTTATGGAGATATGATGAAAACCAGAAAATCAATACATATCAACTGAATACCGTAACTTATGGAATGTCTTCTTCTCCCTATTTGGCAATTCGTTGCCTACACTTTCTCGCGGACAAATATCAACACATTTATCAAATCGGTTCGAAAATTGTAAAAACACAATTTTACGTTGATGATTTGTTAACGGGAGCCAATGATATTGATGCGATTTGTAAAATTAAAGAAGAAACTACATTGCTTTTAAAACAGGGTGGTTTTGAACTAACAAAATTTAAATCTAACTGTCCTGCGCTACAATCTGATGACAATCAAGCTAAACATATAAAACTGAATGACCAAGCAATCACAAGTGCACTCGGTATAATGTGGGATCCAATTATGGACCAATTTTTGTTTTCATTTCAACCCAAAAAACAATATGCTATCATTACGAAGCGAGCAATTTTGTCATTGGTTTCATCTATTTTCGATCCATTGGGTTTAATATATCCTCTGGTTATTCAACCAAGAGTCTTATTGCAAGATTTGTGGATTGCAAAAACTGATTGGGATACCGAAGTTACCCAAAAAGTAAAAGATTTGTTTTTAACGTTTGTAGAAGACCTTAGAAGTTTGCATTTGTTAAAGGTACCAAGATACATCTTAATAAATCAAGCAACAATCCAACTACATGGTTTCTGCGATTCATCGCTACGGGCATATGGATGCTGCATATATGTTCGCTCTAAAGACACAACTGGTCACGTATCAGTACATTTAATAACATCGAAATGTCGCGTTGCACCTACCAGAAAAAGAACAATGCCTCAATTAGAATTGTGTGCCGCACACCTTCTTTCAAAACTATATACAAAAATATTGCCAGTTTTCGAAAAATTTAATCCTGAAACATTTTTGTGGTCAGATTCAACGGTGGTCCTATCATGGCTTAATAAGCATTCGTCTGCTCTTGTCACCTTTGTAGGTAACCGTATATCCGATATTCAAGCAGAGACGCCAAACTGCAACTGGCGTCATGTGCCAACATCACACAATCCAGCCGATATTTTATCACGCGGTTGCTCGTTATCACAATTGTCATCATCCAACTGGTATACTGGTCCATTATTTCTTCATGAACCCTCTAACAAATGGCCGAAAACTACGCTGCCTTTACAAAACGATATTGCTGATACTGCCGTTAGAAAATCATGTTTTAAAACTCAGTCAACAGAGAACCGAGTATTGAATTTTATAAACCGTATCAGTTCATACAACAAAATGTTACGTGTCGTATGTTGGCTGTTCAGAGTGCGATACAAAAGTAAGAGCAATAATTTTAGCTCAGACGAGATTAATCGTGCATTAAAGTGTGTTGTTTGGATTATACAACAGAATAATTTCGCCGACGAGATCAACGTTTTAAACAAAAATCAACAACTAAAGAGTTCTCTCAAATCACTTGGTCTTTTCATACAAAACGTGAATGGCTTCCCACTGATTCGTGTCGGAGGTCGATTGCAACAATCAAACATTCCTGAAAGTCGCAAGCACCCATTCTTGCTGCCGAAAAATTGTCATTTTGTAAACATTTTAGTTCGAGATATACATATTAAAAACTATCATGCAGGACCGAAAGCTCTTTTAGCTTTTGTTCGCCAAAACTTTTGGATTATAAGCGCCAGACACCTTACGAGACAAATTGTTCGTTCATGTGTTAGCTGCATACATTATAGGCCGAAACTTGTACAACAGGTAATGGGTGAGTTGCCAGCTGAGCGGGTTACTCCTGCAAGGCCCTTTGACAGATGTGGAGTTGATTTTTGTGGCCCTATACATACCTATTTGAAAATACGAGGAAAGCAACCATATAAGTGTTACATTGCAATTTTCGTTTGTTTCGTTACAAAGGCGGTCCACATCGAAGCTGTGTCCGACCTCTCCGCTGACGCTTTCATAGCAGCTTTAAAGCGTTTAATTGGACGACGTGGTTTGCCTTCAAACATTTATTGCGATAACGCTACAAATTTTGTTGGAGCTAATGCTCAGCTTCTTGAACTCAAGCAACTGTTCATGGATGACTCTTTTCAAAACGCTATGCATTTATTTTGTTCTAAAAACTTTATTAATTTTAACTTTATTCCCCCCAGAGCACCGCATTTTGGAGGAATTTGGGAAGCGGCGGTGAAAAGTGCAAAAGGTCATTTATATCGCTCGTTATCAAATGCAAGAATGACTTACGAAGAACTTTCAACGGCTCTAATTGAAATTGAGGCCATAATGAACTCACGACCTATCACATCCCATTCAAGCGATCCTAACGACTTGGAGCCACTGACTCCTGGGCATTTTTTGATAGGTGGCCCTTTAAATTGTCTACCGGAATCAAACATCGAGTGTCATGACATAAGCAATCTTCAAAGATGGAAGCGAATCATTGCTGCTAAACAACACTTTTGGAAACGGTGGTCAACTGATTACCTCAACGAACTAATACAAAAACATCGTTGGTCTGAGTCTAAGTCAAATTTAGAACCAAATACACTAGTCCTTATACACGAAGATAACATACCACCCATGAAGTGGATTCTTGGCCGAATTATTAAAACGTATCCTGGCAAAGATGGAAAAGTTCGAGTGGCAGATGTTAAAACTGCAAAGGGTGTATTTCGAAGGCCAGTACACAAGTTGGCAATATTAGTCAACCCTTGAAAGATAATACTTTCAACGCCGCCGGGAAATGTTGGAGCGTGTCTATGAGTGTTGGATGTGTTGTTGATGTTGGAGTGTGTCTATGAATTCGCATTACATATTAATTTCATTTATTTGCTTACAATACAATTGGATTGCTCATTATAAATTAGTTGTCATGAATAGTTTTTCTCCACACTGTACATTCCTTTGCCTTTTAATTCCAATGTTTCTTTTGTATTATTTACATAAATACAGTTTTAGAACTCTTTTTTTTCTCTATAAGAATTAAGATCTTGAATAAAATACGCATTGAAGTTTATAACGTTTTACTGAAAACAACTTGTGTTTTACTTCTCGTGATTCTCTTCGTACTACAACTCTTTGTCGAAAGCATCGTGATATTTCTTTTTGATCGCAAAAACATATTATTATTGAACATATTTTATTTGTAACAAAATATTATTACAAATAAAACTACAAGGAATAAATAAAGATTATCCACAAATCATACACATGGACTTACTTTTATGTGCTTTTGCCAGAATTTCGCATGACCGGGGAAGCAGAATAGTTGTTTCTGGGAGGCAAAAAAGGGTTTAAGAATAAAAACACAACATTTTTAGCAATAAAAATTTTATTTCAGCAGCCAAGTGATTATAGATCAGATAACATATATAAATTCCTTAACGACGACGACATCTCTGCTCGCAGGCGGCACGAGTACACCAACGATTGTTGTTGCCGCCACAGCCCAGGTAACGCATTTCGCGACACTGTCTACTGCGAGCATCATAATGCCAAGTGGTGCGGGGCACACAGCCGGGGCCTCTGCGGCCAAGATTGCGGGCACCACTGCAAGAAGGAGTACCTGTAATAATAAATTGCAAATATGATTATTGAAATATCAATCCTCTTGTTGAAGAGAACAATCTCCCAGTAAAAGTTAAACTCACGTGGACACTGTTGGGCCGAAGTGTAGGCCACCAAAGCCACCAACATCAAGGATAAAATGTGTAAGAATTTCATTTTAATTTTTTGCTTAATAATCAACTGAACAATACGAATTGTCAAATTGCTTGTGATTAAAACGATCTAAAGTGGCGGGTATTTATACCAAATTTTGGGGGAAATTTTTTTAAATATTTTAAATCAAAAACAACAGCCACTTGTGAGCAGATATTTTTATATTATTATTAATTTTTTCCTTATAATTTTATTTAAACACTTACTAAACAATCCAGTTCGTTGGGTTTAAAATAAAGCCTAGTTATATAAAAACTAACAAAGAAATCAAGCCCATTGTGCAGAAATATATTGATGTATTCGTTTACTATATTATTTATAAAGTTTTATTTTATATACATATATAAACTAAAATAAATAATTGTTTAAATAATCATTGTTGGCAAATTTAATACAACGAAGCCTGCAGCTGTTAAGCCACAAGGAAACAAAATAAAATTTAAGTTTTATTATGTTGTATCTTAAAATACATTTTCTTTTAAAATTTCGATATAAATACCACTGACTTCAGATGGTTTTAATCACAAGCAATTTGACAATCCGTTTTGTTCAGTTGATTTTTAAGAAAAAATTAAAATGAAATTCTTACACATTTTATCCTTGATGTTGGTGGCTTTGGTGGCCTACACTTCGGCCCAACAGTGTCCACGTAAGTTTAACTTTTTCTCTTAAAAGAGAATTGATATTTCAATAATCATATTTGCAATTTATTATTACAGGTACTCCTTCTTGCAGTGGTGCCCGCAATCTTGGCCGCAGAGGTCCCGGCTGTGTGCCCCGTACCACTTGGCATTATGATGCTCGCAGTAGACAGTGTCGCGAAATGCGTTACCTGGGCTGTGGCGGCAACAACAATCGTTGGTGTACTCGTGCCGCCTGCGAGCAGAGATGTCGTCGTCGTTAAAGGACTTATATTTTCTAAAATGTATTTCGATTTTATTGAATTAAATTTTTTGGTTGCATAAAAATGAAAAAAAAATAGTTTTTGTTTTTTATGAGTATTTTTAAAATTTATTCTATTGAAATCTTATAGAAGATTATGAAACTCAAATTGTTATTTCCAATGAAATTTATAACTACATATAGCTCTTACAGCTATGTAGAGTTGTTCAACAAAAGAAAAACTTGAAATAGTTCTGATTAATCAAATGAAAGAATATATAAAAGCAAAGGATTCAATGGCCCATCCCACGATTGCTCCGCGTTCATGGGGAGTATATCGCTCCTTGGCCTGCTCAATGGTATTCTACAGCTACTTCTAGCTCACAGATGTGAAAACAGATTTCATATTGAACGCCATTTGCAAAAATAAGATTAACTTCCAATATGATTTCTTCCAGGATGATTTCTTTTGGGTCACCTGTTGTTTTATTTCGGAAAGCGAAGAGACTTCGGAAGCGAAGAGAGATCCAGTTTGTTGTTCTGTATTAAATTAAAAAACGCGCCACATAAAATTTTTAATTTTACTACTGGCTGCTTAGCTGCCATTTACTGCGGCCCAAATATGTCCCAGCAGTCCCAGTAAGTGTTTTAAATGATTTATTATTAATAGTATTTAGTATAAAACAATTTCGCTGTATACATTCAAGCACGACGCGCTCAGGGTCATACTTTAGCGAATGCAGATCGCGGTGGTCCCGCTTGTGTGCCGCGCATGATGTGGTATTATAACTCGCGTGTGGTAAGATGTCAGCGCATGCGTTATTTGGGAAGCGGTGGCGACAATAATCGTTTTTGCACACCCGACGCTTGTCGTCGAAGATGCGGTGGTAATTGAGTTCCTGATTAATTTTTAAGTACAAATTATATGGCTGTTTGATTTCGAGGTCAGAAAAAAGATATTCCTGGAAAAAAATAAACAAATTGTTTTTAATTAAATCGAGAATATTATACCGACCAAATAAAGAAAAAAGGAATTGCTTCAATAACAATACGCTATAAAAGAACAAAAATTTTTTATGCTCGTAAAATGAGTTGTTGTTAAAACTCTAATCCAAGGCGGTTTAAACAAATTCAGCTTGACAGCTCAGGTGATTAGTTTTCGCAAGATATTTTCTTCATCTTGTTGCCTGATGTGGTGATATTAAGAGTTGCCTTAAGTAGTTTTACACCCCACACGATATTAGACGCTCTCGAATAATTTTCGTGGCATTTTCGCTTGGAACTACCTAATTTTATTTTATTTATTATTTAATTTATTTTGTTGCGTTTAGTCTATATTATGCTTGTAATTGCTATTAGTTCTACAAGACGAAGAAAATATCAAGGGCAAAGCCGCTGCACTTCTTATTGGCTACGAAACATTTAGTTGTACCCCAGCTTTGCTGTTTTTCTTGTTTATCTTGTTTAAATATTATCAATCCTAACAATAATATAGAATGAATTTAAATGCACGAAAAACATAATATAGAATATTTATAGAAGAAAACTTCGAGTCATAAAAATTAAAATATTTTTTTTTTTTCAAAAAAAAAGGTGTAAAATGTTGATTTCTAAAACTTAATAAAAATTAAAAACTCTAAAAACTTTTCAGTTTCATTGTTTGTTATGAAAGCTACATATAATCGTTATAAGACCAGCCCATATTTATAGAAATAAAAGAGTAAAGATTCATTTTATTCCAAATAAAATAAAAGTATCTGAGTATTTGATTAATTGATTGATTGATTGATTTATTTCCAAAATATTACAAAGTTCAAATTTATTCTATTTACCATAAACACAAAATTCCTTACGTACTAATATGTAAGGATACGTTTGTAATTAAGGATTACAAACAAACTTATTTAACAAATTATATTTAAATTATACATCTCTGAAAAAAACGTACCTGAGTATATTAAGTAGGATAGTAAATGTTTGTGTGGTAGTGTGCGAAACATGTGACCCAGAAATGCCATTAAGTCCTAAGAACTTTATATTCCACGACAAAGCAAAACCAGCGAATAACACTTTTATGGCATTTCTTGGTAAAATTTTTCTCTAATGGAATGGAGAGTGGTCAAGCCGGAGTACTTGTGGTACTAAAAGAGGATTATTGAAGAACTGGAATATATAAAAAAAGTTTGTTATTATCAAAATAGTAGGTTGCGCATAATTTTGTTAAAAAATTTCTCCTACAGTTTTTTTCTCACAGAAAAGTTATTACCCATTTAGTGCCCAGTCATTGCCAAAATTTTTTTTTTGGTGTAGGGCTTGCAGCTGTTTTTTATTTGCTTTAATTATTTGTGTTACTGTTGCACCTCAATAGAATACAAAGAAATATATTTTTTTTACATAAACATTTGGAATATTTAAACAACTGGGAGTTGAAAAGTAAATTTTAAGTAGGTATTATGAAATTTTCCTTAATAATTTTTTTTTGGAAAAGATTGTTTTGTTTATAGAGAACAGTGAACTTGTTTACGCGTATATTACCATTTCTGTTTATAACAGATGTTCAACTACAACAACACATTTCGAACAATTTAAAAATATTTTCTATAAGCAATAATTTTACAAGTTACAAAAGATTTAATTGTATTTAAAAGTCTAAAAATTTTCACATCAATACCTTTCAAGCAGGAAGAGGTATTACAATCAAGCCTGCACAATTGGTATTCATTAAAAAACCGCAGCATGAAAGTTTTACAGATTTTCTCTCTTTTATTGGTAACTTTAGCGGCTTTGACTTCGGCCCAAAGATGTCCCGACGGACCAAGTAAGTGTGATAGCTCTTATATCATTACTAGAACATTTTCATCTCTAAACGAAAAATGTATCATTTTGTTTACAGGCAGACCTGCTTGTGCTGATCCTCGTCATGTGGGTCGCAGCGGCCGCAACTGTAGAGTTCGTACCATGTGGTATTACGATGGTCGTTCCCGCCAATGCCGTGAAATGCATTACTTGGGTTGTGGTGGCAACAGAAATCGTTGGTGCACTCGTGCCTCCTGTGAACAGAGATGTCGTCGTCGTTAAACACAAGAATTTAAGTCATTTAAATTTACTTCTTTTTTGAAATGAAATAAATATTGCACGCCAAAGAATTATAGTGTTTTCTTGGATGATGGCGGGCGTATAAAAATAGGATTTTTTCGATATATTCTAAAATAACTATATCTAGCGAATTACATATATACATAAATTATTCGATTACAACTATGCGAATAAAATTATTCGAATATCATTAATCGAATAAAGTTATTGCAATTATTAAATTAAGCTAGCAAATGAAAATGAAGTAAGACAAAATCTAATTTGATTGACTTAGTTGCTCAAATTAGCATCATTTTGGGTTCAATGGCAAACAAAATTTAATAAAATATGTTGCGAATTGAAATGAACAGATTTGCGATTTTTCAAAGCATTGGAGTAAAACTATTTGACTATTTAAAAACGCATATTTATTGTAAAATAACTTTCGAATAAAATATCGCTAGCAGCAATTTTTTACAGCAAATTTTTCTGTTGAAATTATTTGATGAAATTTTTTGCGACTTTATTTCTTGTGTGACAAAATGAGGCACAAATTATGTTTAATTAGTTTAAAACTAAGGCTTAATAAATAAATCAATAGCTGGAGGCCATGTCATACAAACATTTATTAGGAAAACAAAGTTTATATCAAACTCTAAGATCTACGCACTTTTTTATGACTCAAGTCTGTTGCCCACGTAATGAAAGAAGAAGACCGAGTGACTCCTTCATTGTTGCTAATTCTGAGAATATATTTAAGAGCCTAAAAGTCTGTTGTGTATAAATTACACTTTACCATAAAAATGTTTTCATCCCAGACAAAAATATCATTAATTTGTCGTCTCTCCAATAGCTTTTTTTTATGATTTTAACTTATTTAACTACTTCAGTTAGAAATTGCTGAATAAGAAAATTAAAAAAAAAGTCTATGCGGGCCCACAAATAATAACAAACTCAAGGCTTTAGGCAGGCTGCTGCTGCTGCTGCTCTCAGTTGCCCATCCACATTAAAATCATTATTATTTTTGTTTTCATGAAAATTATTTGCATTGAACGGAGACATTCTCTAATTTTTAAATCCATTTGAATTGTGTTCAACTAATAAAATAAATACTTTGGTTTTTATCTTTTCCAGCTCAACAACGACTGATGATAAATAAATAACAAAATACAATCCAGTGAAAATGGAAAAATCAATTAAAAATATATTAATAAATAAATAAATAAATAAAAAACACAAAACAATTAAACCTCTAACCATAAATAATATTTAATAAAAAAAAAAATATCTATTAAATTCTGTTTTTATAAAACAATTAAATAGAGAAGTAGATTTAGAAAAAAAAACAAAAAAAAATAAATACTTAAATTATAAACAAATATTTTCATAACAGTTGAATAAGCTTATGAAAAAGTAAATAAAAATCATATAATTAAAAATTATTATACATAAAAATATTTCTAAAGTATCTGAAAAAAAGGTGTTAAAAGTCAATTTGCAAAAACAATTAAACATAATCAAATAATAGCAAAATACAAATTTATTAACAAATTCTCATAATACTAAGCCAAACTTTAATCAAATTAATATAAATAAAAAATCCAGAAAAATTTATTTAAAAACAATTATCAAATTAAAATTCTTAGCAAAATTTATATCGAACAAATAATTCCCAGGTATATATTAAAGAGCGAAACGATACAAAATGGAATAGAATTTAAAATTGTTATTTTTTATGACAGGATATGTTTGAATACAAATAAAAACTGTGAACGAGAAACATGTTTCTTTTGCAATTAATATTTTAATAAAATATACATGTTTTTTATATTCTTAATTTAGTTTGAAAATTTTTCATCGCCAAATTTTAAACGAAATATTACAAAACTTTTCAAGTAATTTTAGCCGAATAAAATTTATTCGAATATATTAATCGATTTAAATTTTTGTGGCTATGCCAACAAGTTGCTTTCATTAAAATAAATCAAGTAAGAGCAGCACTTTACATTGATTAATGGAATTAAATTTTTAAAACGATTTAAGAATTTGAATCAAATTTGGGGTTTTAGGTTTGATTCTTAATTTAAATAAAAGTAGTCTTTTATTTAAATTGGCAATAACATTTTTCAATTAAAATAAATCAGGATTAATATAAGATAACTTTACAATCGGTAAATATTTGATCGGATATGAGTTCGAATTCACTTCTTTAAAATTGAGAAAGATTTTCTTGTGATGAAATTGGAGTGATTAACATTTTCAAAGAAGACGGGAAAAGTGAAGTTGACGACTTACTGGTTGGGGTTCACCACTCAAATTGTTCCAAATTTTAATTAATTTATGTTCATAAAAAATATTATTTTGCCATCATTGTGAACAGTTTAAAAATTTTATTCGTTTAGTTTGTATGAAAAATCATCATTATTCGAAATCTTGAAACACTCCAACTGATGTTGTTTCATTCGAAGAAAAAATCGAACACTTTGAACAAAATAATAACGTTAATCACTTTTATAGATTTTTGCTCTTGAAAACGATGAACTCGTTTATGCCAATCAAATAATTTTTTTTGTCAAAGAATTTTTTAAAAAAAATTTATTTACTTCTATTTAATCGAAAAAATGTATAGATTTTGGACTAAAAAACTCGAGGCAAATAATTGTATCCATTAAGTATTATTATTTTTAAAATTAATTATTTTATCGAAAATATTTTGTTCGAAAATTCTAATCGATAAAATTAAAAAAAAAAAATATGCAAATAAAGTTTGTAAAGTAAATAAATTGAAATCATTGCTCATAGTTGATCAGTTTGGAACACTTTTGTTTTCATCATCGAAAGGTTTCAAACATTTTATTAAATTTTTTATTAAAATTTTTTTTAAGTGCTTATGTTTTGTATTTAACGACGTTTTATTCGCTTAGTTTCGCTTATACTAAATCAAGTTTTTATTAACATTTTGATAAGTGTTGTTTTAAAATTATATTTTATATCTATCGATGTTTTATTGGCTTAGTTGTATCAACAATATTAATTAAAAAATTATGTATATTTAGATAAATTTTTTTTTTAAATGGTAGAGCGATTTCGCATAAAAAGTTATCGCTAAATAAAATGTTAAGGCTCAATCATATGTTGTGAGAATGGCCTAAATTGTTTTGTGCATAACTTAATGAAAAAATAATGAAAGTCGAACAGCTTCGTTCAATGTAATAAATTAAGTCAAATAATTTTAATGCCATAATTTTATTTAGAAACTTTTATCGAATATTTTTATTCGAAAAATTTTAATCGATTTTTTAAATCGAATAAATATTTGTTTATTTTTAATTGCTTAAGTCTTGTTAAATTTTAGTTTCATTTGAATTATTTAAACAAGAAATTTTAGCCAATCACTGATTTTAACTTAACATATTTATCTTGGCCGAACAATTTTGTTTGCGTGGCTTGAAAACTGTTTCCAAATTATTGTTCGAGTGAATTCAATTTATGCGGAAAATTGTAACAAAACAATTTACGTAAGTTATTTTAAAAAATCTTTCTCAATTTGGAATAAGTAATAACAAACTAAAGCTTGATAAAGCAATTAACAATTATTAAAAAAAAATTTTAAACAATTTCCTTCTAATTCTTCTAATTCTAATGAAATATAATAAATTTAATCGAATAATTATTTTATTGAAAAAGCCAACAAGTTGAATAGAAATTTGTTTTCAAACATATTTTACTAAATTTTGTTTTTTATAAATACCTCTGTAATTATTTATCTTAAATGCGTGAACTTTTGCTTTGCTAAGATCTATCTACCATTTCTGACTACCGATTTGAGGCTTTGTATCGTTTGGCTGGTTTGATCTATTTATTATAAAATAGATCTAAAAGGTGTTTAAAAATGGCCTGCTATTGTTGTGTATTCACCAGCATTTCACCTTTCTGTTTTTGTAAAAATTTCTTTAAGCAAATAAATTTCGTTTAAATTAGAAAAATAAAATTCAAATAAATAAATAAAACAAAAAAATATAAAATCAAAACAATTGTTCGCCGAGAGGGAAATAAAAATCGTTTGTTTGTTTGTTTTTCACAACCCACAAAAAGCATTCACCTCGTAAAATGTTGTTGGCAAAATCTGCAAAAAGCCGAAAAATTTTCCAACCACAATTAATTGGAATATTCTATAAACAACAAAAAATTTGTAAACAACAACAGAAGTAATCAGCAGCAAACAACACTAACAAGCAGATGGATGAAGATTTTTTTGTAGCTGTTGCAAAATGCAGACATAAATTTTCTCACGGAAAACAAATTTTCCTAACAAGGTAAGACAACGCAACCAACACTCAGCACAACAGGAAAATTATAAATATTTTACTTAAGTAAATGGCTTATTTGGTGCACGTTTTGCGTTTTCGTTTTTGTTTGTTCTCTCTTAAGACTTAAGAACAAAATATTTTCAAGGATTAAGACTACATAATTACATATCGGGGAAGAAACAGTTCAGACAACTGCAATGCGGATATTTCATACGAATACTAATTACAGTTGAGCAAAAACTTTAGCTCGTTTTCTGCTTAATTGCGTCAGGTCAATATAATTTGTACTGTATTATTATTAGAGTTTTAATTAGAGTTTTAGTAAAAATAAAAAAAAGGAGTTTCACATAAAAAAATTACTAAATTTATTATATTAATCTGACAGAAATATCTGTGAAGTGAAAAATCGTGGCATTGGAAACAAATAATCACTTAATTCATTAAATTAATTTTCTAGAAATTTTATGAAATGAAAATATTTAAAGTTAGAAAAAATCGTGGAATGGCAAATGCACGTGATAGTAATTGGAAGAAAATTGGTGCCATTTTTATATATTTCAGTAAAAATACATGTAGTTGTGTTTCGCAAAACACATATTTTTTAAACGCCGTTTTTAAACCCATTATTGACTTTAATTTTAAATTAGTTAGTATTGTAAATAGTCAAAATCATGTTTAAAATTACTGAGATATGAAAAAAAAAATAAATTGCTACTAAATGTTAATTTTTGGAATAAGAATATTCCTCTTTATAGGGTTCCGTACTCATCAGAGTGAAACGGAACCCTATTACCGAGACTACTACGTCCGTCCGTCCGCCCGTCCGCAACAGCGTCCATTCGCCGAAATGGCAAAAGCTGAAGAGATAAAATTTTCACAGGATGTGGTTGTAGCTTGCCGCTACATCAACAACTACTGAAAACAACAACAAATCGAAAACTACCAGGTGTCCTCCTACAACGTAAAGTAATACTTAGCTATAACTCTAGAACCGTAAAAGATATAGAGCCGAAATACGCACAGTGTATGTATTTATAGATGCTCTACAACCACAAACGCTAAAGACAACAACAAGTCGAAAACTACCAGGTGTCCCTATACAACCAAAAGTAACAATTAGCCGTAGCTGCTAAACTGCAAAAGACAGAGAGCTGAAATTCGCACAATATACTCACATATGGCATACAATAATAACAAATGCTAAAACCAGAAACAAGTCGAAAACTACCAGGTGTCCCTATACAACCTAAAGTAATAATTAGCAGTTACTCACAAACCGTGAGAGACAGAGGGATGAAATTTGCACAATATGTTTATTCAAATATGTTCCGCAACAGCAAATGCTAAAAACAACAATAACTCTAAAACTACCAGGTGTTCTCCTACAACGTAAAGTAACAGTTAGCTATAACTCTCGTACCGTAAGGGATAGGGAGCCGAAATTCGTACAGTGTATGTATTCCCAGGTGTCTAACAGCAGCAAATGACAACAACAACAACAACAACAACAACAAGTCGAAAGCTACTAGATGTTGTACGTATGGGGACATACAACATAAAGTAGCAATTAAACATAACTCTCCAGCTGTAAGAGATGGAGAGATGAAATTTATACCATATATGTATGTATTCACATATGCCATTCCATACGTATGTACATTACAAATACATACGTACGGAACCCTGAGTGTGCGAGCCAGGCTTGTGCTTGACTGAATTCATTCATATTCATGTTACGATTTAAATGTGTTGAGATGTGATTTTAGTTTTGGAATTTTTGATCATGAAAATCTGTAAATAGAAGAAAAGTCGCCACCCTTTTCTTTGTATGCGAATTTCTACGAGCAATACCGTTTCAGACAAGAAATATATTTAGTGTTACTCAGAGATAATGATCAAATACTCTACTGACATGTGATCAAATACCCTACTACATACTCATAGCATTTTTTTAAGCTCTATCAGCATCTAAAACATTTATATAATTTTTTAATCTAAAATTTAAATAGTTTTTCCTACGGCTTGTGAAGCATTTCTTTCCCGCTTGTGGGTGGCAAGAGAATTATTCTCTTATGCGGCCAATAAAACATTCGTTTAAGAAAATTACCTTCTTGACATCATTTACACCTTTCTCTTTAAACTCATTGCTTGAATAAAATACATAAATTACAGGAAATGTAATTTTAATTGGCAAATTAATTTAAAATTTATCATAATGCATTCCTCCTGTGCTGGGGCATTCAAGCATGTGTTTCAATTCACATGTACAAGAACATGTGTTTTCATTTTAAAACATCTCATTTGCATATTTTATATGCCGGCCTTATTTGCTTATCGATGTGGTGTTGTAAACAAATTTTGTAAATTTTATAAATATTTTTATTTATTTGGAATTGAACTCAATCCTAAATGACTAATTAATTCTTGTTTATTGCTTTCCTTTTGCTTGAAATTATACGAATATGCGCCAAGACTTTATGATCTGCCGTAAAATCGAGTTGTTTAATAATGATTGTTGTTGCTTTTTTTTTTGCTGGTTGCAACCTTCGAATACTTGTTGGTAAAATGTTTAAATATCAAGAATTTGTGAGGCAAATGAAATTTGCCATAGTTAAAAGTAATATATGAACAATTTTAATTTATGGCCATTTAAAATAAGCCAGAATTTAAATTTTTCAAATAAAATTTTCTTAATAAGCTTTTAAAACACTTTGTTTTCTTTAGACGCACTAAAAAACTTTACATTTAAATTTAATACTATTATTTGGTTCGAATGTATTAATCTAGGTCTAAAAATAGACCTTTGCTTAAGAGCCAATTGTAATGTATTAATTCAGGCCGAAAAATACATTTCAATTGGCTCTTAAAGCAAATAAATAATTAGGTTGGTTTATGTGAATTACATGAGTTAAAGAAGATATCAAATGAGCTGGGGGACAAGCTAAGTGTCTCCAGGCCACTGCATTTCCCGTTAGTGGACGGTTTTAAATTAAAGAATTACATTTCTACAGCGAGACTCGTATAAACGCCAGCCAATGAGTCTGCAACTTTAGTTTTCTGGTCTTCTCTAAAAATACTGATTACTAAAATTTTACCATAATTTTATAATTATTTTCCTGAAGATGCCAACAAATTGTTGGCGAAATATTGAAAATAAATAAATAATTGTTTAAAATAATTTTTTATAAAAAACCAAAGCTCATAAGCTTGAATAATTATTTTAACAATCTGAAGATATGTTATGTTGTTATGTTACGAGGGCCGCCGGTCCTGAGACCGACTCACTTGGGTCGGTCTAACAACAATCTAAAGATCAAATAATATAAAAATATTCTATTTTTCTTTACTTAATTAATTTTAAAAACCCCCGGAATTGTACACATAATGAAAAAATGCATTCATTGTTTAATAAAATTTTTATTTAAATTCACTCAAATTTACACCATTAACGACGACGACATGTTTGTTCGCATGTAGCCCGCGAACACCAACGATTCCTGTTGCCACCACAGCCCAACCAGCGCATTTGACGACACTGTCTACTGCGCGCATCATAATGCCACATTGTGCGTGGCACACAGCCTCGTCCACCACTTCCCACATTACGAGGACCCGAGCAGGAAGCATTGGCTGAAAAAAATTTTTAAATTTTAAACGACTTTCATATTAATTTTTTATTTACAAAAACTCATTCTTACGTAGACATGTTTGTGCCGAGGCATAAGCCACCACAGTTATCAGCCACACAAGCAAAACACTGAAGAAGTTCATTTTGATTTTAAGTCACTTAAGACGTTTATTAAGCAAGCGGTTTATGGTTGAACTTGCTGCTTGAGAGCAGTTATTTATATGGAAAAATTTTGGATTTTCAAGGAAACGGTTCTCTTAGTAAGTATTGTAAATGAAATTGAACAGCTGTTCTTTAATGGAAAGAAGCCATTGTAGTTTTGTGCTTTTGTTTCATAATATACAAATTATTTAATTATTTGTACAGGCATGCATATGTTTGGTCTCATGTAGAAAGACTCTAGCTGGCAATTTATTCACTGTGCTGGTTTTTGCATTTTCAAATATACCAAAAACCCGACATGCAAAAGAAATTGCGATTTAATTCCTTTCTAGATGACAGCGCCCAAAAAACACGGACCAAAAAAAAAATAATTAAGTAGACGGAATCAATTAAGCGAAACATTTGATCTTATTTTTTGCAATGCGGTGACGCAATTAAACGGAGCTCAATTAAACGGGCATTTTAACACAGACAGGTATACTGAATGATTTCGTTACATGATTTTTAGTACAATAAAGCGGAAAATTCAATTAAGCGCAAATAACTGTATTACTATTTTTCACAGTACAAAATTAGTTTTTTCGTTAGTTTCAAATTCAATTCCATTAAGTTCGGATTTTATGACACCCCCAATTATCTATTAAATTACTGCCAGTCCATATTTAATTTGTGGCAAATGAAGAAAATCGGCGCTTAACAAAACTGTTTGGAATTCCCAAAATACTGTGCACAGAAAATTATTAGATAATAAATTGACTAAAGTTGGTGAGGTAGAAGAATAGCATGGTCAGAGCTGGGAAGCTAATATTAGACGAAACTGCGATCCGTAATTTACGAAGGCCATTAGTAACTATATTACAAAGTAAAAAAGTATATTTTAAAGAACAAACATCTACGAACACTCCTCAAGTTTTGCTCCTAAAGCATAGAAAATAACAAATTTTCGGAAGAGCCCTTCTTGGCAGAGTCCTCAAATAAAAAGTCCTTCTCAATTTTGAGGAAGCAAAATCGAATTCAAGCCTGATAAAATTAATAATATTTGTAAATCATAAATTAAGTCTAAAAAAATCTTATTAAAATTTTCTGTCTTTTTTTAGCGGTCTATATGCCGCCGATATTTAGTTGATGCTCATCAACTCTTCAGAAGACTCGAAATACTTAAGAGAATGTTTGAAATCCAACCACTTTTGTTTTTAAATTCTTATGAATAAAACAAGAATCAGAAATGTTCAAACAAACCTTCTTACAGCAAAGCCAGCACAGTTTGGCTGTCTATCATTGAAAAAAATAGTTTCAAAAGTTTAAATTGTTCCCCAGCTAATAGGATTTCAAATTTACTTTTATTGGCTGCTTTAAAATATATTCATCACTTAAAATTTTTTTTCTCATCTTTGAAGACACTAAACCAAACTTAAGTCCCTTAAATATATAATTAATAACTAAGTTTAAGACAATTTTTTCTTTATATTGCAAGGGGGACGGCCCTTATATTTGCAGTATCTAAGAACAAGTAATATTTTATTTTGCTAAAAATTAACTTTTGCTTTAGATTGCATAGAGTCTTGCTTTTATTTTTAATTTTGTTATAAATGTTATTTTACAAAAAGTTAATTGTTGCCTTAAATTTTATAGATTTTTGTCTTTATTTTTTTTTTTTATTTTTGGCTTTAATTTTTTTTTTTTTTTATTCAAAATTAATTACCAAAATCCACTTCATTGAAAGCCAAACATTTTATTATATCTAAGTATTAAACACTTGTGTTTGTTTTTCGCAGCCATACAGACACAAACAAAATTAGCAACCAGGTTGTTTCCTTATTTGCAGCTGAACGGAAAAGTTTGTTTATAATTTGTTGCTTTGTTTTATGATACGATTAACAGTTCTCTGAACAAACAACAGAATGTGAAAAATTAAATTACTGCATTAAAATACTTTAATTTACAATAAAATTTTTTGCTTTTGAAAAAACAAACGTATTTCCGGCAATTATGAGGATTGCAACAACATTAAGTTGTTTATTTGTTCTTGTGTGTCAATGTTGTTTTGTGTTTTTTTCCTGCATTTCTGCGGTTGTTTGATGATGGCCACAAAGCAACAAAAGTGAAGTGTGGCCATAATAATATGGCTTAATTGAATGATATTAAACAAAAAAAAAAAAAAACAGAACAAATAAATATGATGGTTGTTAATAAATAAGTTGCCAGGCAGAATTACAAGTTGCAAAATATGCAGTTTGTAGGACATGCCACAAATGTGGCAGGGATTTTTGTATTGCAAAAAATAAAACAAAAACTTTGATTATATTATGCCATTTTCAATTTATTTCAGCAAAAAACTAAACATTTTTGAGAGGAAATTTTTCACGGAATTCCTTAACGACGACGACATCTGCGTTCGCATTCAGCACGAGTACACCAACGATTGTTGTTGCCGCCACAGCCCAGGTAACGCATTTCGCGACACTGTCTACTGCGAGCATCATAATGCCAAGTGGTGCGGGGCACACAGCCGGGACCTCTGCGGCCAAGATTGCGGGCACCACTGCAAGAAGGAGTACCTGTAATAATAAATTGCAAATATGATTATTGAAATATCAATTCTCTTTTAAGAGAAAAAGTTAAACTTACGTGGACACTGTTGGGCCGAAGTGTAGGCCACCAAAGCCACCAACATCAAGGATAAAATGTGTAAGAATTTCATTTTAATTTTTAGTTTAAAAATCAACTGAACAATACGGATTGTCAAATTGCTTGTGATTAAAACCATCTGAAGTCAGTGGTATTTATATCGAATTTTTAAAAGAAAATTTATTTAAATATTTTAAATTTATTTTATTATACAAAACAATAGAACTTAAATCTTATTTTGTTTCCTTGTGGCTTAACAGGTGCTGGCTGCATAAGATTTCGTTATACTTGGTTGTATTAAATTTGCCAACAATGATTATTTAAACAATTGTTTTTTTTTTTGTATTCAATATATAAAATAGAATTTTATGAATAATATGTTTTAAAAATAAAGTCTGTTTAAGCAAAATGCTGAGGAACAATGTGCCGATTTTTTTTTTAATACGTTTTACATACATATGTATGTATACTTTATTATTGTCTCTCGCCTTGGATTGTGTAATAATTGTAATAATAATATTTTGATATATATAAGGAACAAATAATAATAATATAAAAAAGTTCACTATCAAGTAGTTGTTAAATCTTAAGTTAAATATGGTTTATTGTTTCTTATTGTTGGTGTTTTATAGAAATTTCTCTTCAAAATTTCGATATAAATACCACTGACTTCAGATGGTTTTAATCACAAGCAATTTGACAATCCGTATTGTTCAGTTGATTTTTAAGCAAAAAATTAAAATGAAATTCTTACACATTTTATCCTTGATGTTGGTGGCTTTGGTGGCCTACACTTCGGCCCAACAGTGTCCACGTGAGTTTAACTTTTACTGGGAGATTGTTCTCTTCAACAAGAGGATTGATATTTCAATAATCATATTTGCAATTTATTATTACAGGTACTCCTTCTTGCAGTGGTGCCCGCAATCTTGGCCGCAGAGGCCCCGGCTGTGTGCCCCGCACCACTTGGCATTATGATGCACGCAGTAGACAGTGTCGCGAAATGCGTTACCTGGGCTGTGGCGGCAACAACAATCGTTGGTGTACTCGTGCCGCCTGCGAGCAGAGATGTCGCCGTTAAGAAATTTAGTTTTTGCTTGTAATGAATGTTCCCTTTTGTGCTGCAATAAAATAAAATAATTATTACATACATTTGTATTAAACTACATTTTCAGCCAACAAATTGTGGGCGAAATATTGAAATAAATAAATATTTGTGTTTTATTGCACAAATTGTTTATGAAAAAGATCTTAAGACTTAAAATTTAATTTATTATTGAAATTAAACCAAATTTTACTTAAAACCAGCCAGTGCAAAATTACTATTAATTTTTTTTATTGAACTATTTTTATTACACCTGTCACCATGTGACAATAAGTAATAGAATTTACATGGTTGAATGCTAATTATCTAAAATTAATAAATAATATAACATATATAAAAATTTGTTTTAGAACAAAGCGTTGAACTAGCTCTGAAGCTGCATATCGTTTGAGTCTGCTGGGTGCCAGGGTTTATTTTGCCGGCAGCTGTCTGAGTTCCGCATTGCAATGTTGTGTTAAGCGAGTTGTATGCTTGAGGCTGCTATCGTGAATCACTTCTTTGACTGTTTTGACATTTAGATCTTGATGTATGTCTTCATCTCTAATGTACCATTGAGCATCAACTATTAATTTAAAACAAGGGTTTCAATAAAACATCATGTCATTAATTATTTTAATTATCTAGAAATACGCTTCAAGTCTTTATAGAACTATTGTTATTTAAAAACTTCTATGTTGAATAATTTCATGTCTAGTGTCTGATTATGTCTGCTTAAATTCCTTTATGATCTTTGCTCATTATATCTATTTAGAGCTTATTATATTTATTCTTTTCTTTTCTACTCGCGTTTTCCTTTTTTTTTCTAAAATATCCAAATTCAATTCTTTTCATACATTTTCTTTTACCATCAAAATTTATTTCATACTCCATCCATTTCCGCCAGCAAAATCCCCAATGAATAACGTTTACTTAATAAATTTAACATGTTAAAGATTTTATGAACCCACAAAGTTGAAACACATGCACACACACACACACACACACACACCCACTTTCTATCATTTGCTACTTAAAGTATAATTTGATATCAAATATTTTTCTTGAGAAACTGAGGCTAAATGTTCAAACTTTTATGTTCATCATAAATAAGAATGTACAAGTATGTGTTTCAGTGCGTGGACTCTGAGGGCATTAATCATGGCCTGGCATATTTGAGTTTAGTTAAAGTTTTGATTAAAATGCATTCGCTCTACATGAGTGGGGTTACGCGTGGCGATGGCGTTGAAGAAAAATCATTTGTATTTTAGTCAAAAAAAAAAAAAAAAAAAGGCTTTAAATAAGTTTTTAAGGATAAGCATGAAAAAACGTGGACGGAAGGGGGTATATTTGCCCCTTTTGCATTTTTATAAGACAAACAATTTTATATTCACGATACAGGCTTAAATTTGTAAGGCTTCTAGGAATTTTTATTAAAACTTATACCTGCCAAAGAATCACTGCTGCTCTACTTCTCAATATATGAACCACTTGCTGTAGTACTACGAAATTATAGAAAGCATATTTTTAAATATTACAACCATTAGTTTGTTTCATTTAATTCATTACTTTTAAAAGTTTTTACTTTGAAAAGTTTACAGATATCAAATTGAAAAAAAAAAATTAGTTGGCTATGAGGGAAGTGATAGTTCTTCTCATGTGTCTAAAGTTTATGTAACAGCCGCAGGGACCAAAGGGGATTTCAGCTCAGCTCATGACAACAAATAAACGCGGAGAACAAACCTCAGCCGTTCCCAACCCTCCCTCTGGGTACGCTGCACATAAAAAATACTACATAGTTCCAAACAATGCTTAATAAAAGTCTTATTACCAGTCTTATTACCAGTTTCTGTTACACGAAACAGAAATTTTATACATTAATTTAATTTTATAGTGAACTTTATGATTTACAATTTTTAATAGTTTTACCGGGCTTTCTAATTCGATTATTACTTCATTAAAATTAAGAAAGACTTTTTGTGCTAAAATTGTAGTGATCGGACTTTGTAAAGAAGCAAAAAAAAGTAAAGCTTAAGACTTACTGGCTGGGGTACATGCCATGGCTGTTTCGTGTGCCCCGCGAAGCTCATCAGCACTCAAACTGCTTCGCAAGGAAATGAACAAAACCAACGGCAAACTCGTGAGCTTAAAATATTACCAGCAAATTTTGAAATAAATGTATGCACGTACAGCACAAGTAAATACTGACTAAAAAAATATTTAAATTTCATCTATCTGTGTAGTTTTACTCTATTTTATAGCAACATAATTTTAGGGGAAAAAAATGATAACTTTTCAAAATTTTGCTTGCAACTATTGGGGTGTCCTTTACATCATCTTGTTACTTGCAGACGTTTATTTCCACTTAAATAGTTTTCTGTGTGCGTACGAGTGTGTGTGTGTGTTCTGGTTTGTTTAGAGTACGGGTGTGTGCGTTAACATCGTGTAATTGCAAAGATTCTTATTATTCGTAGTTTAAGAGTATGCAGCCTTCTGAACGTGCACATAAACAAATTCTTTTCCGTAGTTACCTCAAGGCATTTGAATACTTAGAAACTGAAGCAGGTGGTAAGTTGCTTTATTTCACGCTTGTGCATGTGCACCATTGGAAGAAGAAAACGGTTCTAACAGGTGATGCGTTTAGAAATTTTATAAAATTTACTTTTAAGCTCAAAGAAAGTTTAGTTTGTAAACAAAAATTTATATCAACTTTGATGATGATATTGATGTTCATATAAAGATGTTTCATTTCATTTTTGAAAAGTAGTACAACTTGTATGAGTTTTGAAAATAGTATTTTAGCTCTGGATTCTTTTTATTTATACCATTTTCAAGATTTAGAGTGCAATGAATTAAAACCATATGATCTAACAGTGCTGCCAATATATAAACTTAAATGATTGTTACGGTTACCATCCTTTGCTCATACTGAAATTTTTGGTTAAACAATATTTATTAAATATAAAAAATAGTTTTAAGTAATTATTTATTTATTTTCAATATCTCGCCAACAATTTGTTGGCATCTTCAGGAAAATAATTGAAAATAAATAAGTAATTGCTTAAAATTATTTTTTATAAAAAAACCAAAGATCATAAGCTTGAATAATTAATTTGACAATATTAAATATATATTGTGAATGTGCAATATATATTAGCCAAATAACACAAGGGAACAAAATTTAACTTTTTGAGTGTTGTTTGGAATTCTATAGCAATTTTTTTAATAAGTTTATGAAGATCGCGATTTTTGTCAATCTAGTTATCTCAGTAAATCGTTGAGAAAATCAAAAGTTGTGCACCGATTTCAATGAAATAAAGCTCATTTGATTCAAAATATATTAAGCTAAATGCTTTAAGACCAACATTGTGAATTTTTAAATAAGAATTTTTTTTTTTATATAAAATTGTTTTTTTTTTTTTCAAAACTACAACGATATCTCTGAAACTACTCGTTCAAATTAAAAACAATGTAGGCACGGATTAAAGATAATTTTGTTGACAAATTTCGGTTTTCTCTTTTAACTGAACATGGTGAACCGTTTTCAAGTTATTTAAATATCTGTACTGGAAGCGCCATAATTGTAGACATAACGGTATACCTCAAAAAGGCGAGCTGATACAAAAAAAACCAAATGCAGATTTAGATTTAGCGTCCCAAATTACCTTTGAAATAACATTCAGTTCATAAACAACAAATACCTTGTTCCCTTGTGTAATAGTTGTTATTTTAAATCAAGCGCAATTAATTAATAACTGGAAATTTGGCTAGAAATTAT
This sequence comes from Sturmia bella, assembly GCA_963662145.1. Classification (NCBI taxonomy): domain Eukaryota; kingdom Metazoa; phylum Arthropoda; class Insecta; order Diptera; family Tachinidae; genus Sturmia; species Sturmia bella. The sequence continues at coordinate 14,158,978 of OY759172.1, read as the reverse complement.
TAGACTAAAATGGAAAACATCATCTTAAATGATCACCCGTTATATAAAATGGCAGAACGCTACAGTAGTATATTATATGAGTTGGTAGCAAGAAATTTAAGTAGAAAATTGTTTTGTAATTTTGAAAACAGAACTTGTGTGAATTCACATACATAACTAGTCAGTAGAGATGAATTGAAAATGTTGAAAAATGTTTTTAAGTTTTCAACAAACTTTTGCAAACCATGCTGATGAGACATTCTTCAGAGGTTTATTTGTCATTTTAGGAACTGATAACATCTCTTACTAGGTATAAAAAGAAATATTGAGTCGTAATTTAAGAAACTAAAAACAAATCGAAGCAATTTTTCTCACAGCCGTCTTATGACAACATTGTTTGGAAAATATTCTCTTTTACTCTATAGCAGAGTAATTTTTTATTTCTAAACTACCATCAGCTGAATAAAAGAAACCATTAGAAAAGAACAGGAAACAACAACAAAGAGGCCCCTTTAACAAAAAAAAGAGCCTCAGATTTAAACAAAAAATAAAACATAAATCGCATACAAAATTTTCACCATCATTTTCATTTGTATTCATGTGCGGGCTGATTTCTCAAATTTCAACTTTTGAAATAATAAAAAAAAAGTGTTAAAAAAACACAAGAAGAAAAGTTCTCTAAGAACTGCCAGCCATTTGAAATGTGAAATAATATTTGTGTTCCACATGAAATGTATACTTTTGGCAGGCAACACATCTGCACGTATTCTGGTGATTTTAATTCTATTATTTCGAATTGTGAATACATATACAAAAGGGGAACTAAAAAAGAAAATTAAATTAAAAACTCATTTCGAACATGATAAACATTTTTGTGGCCTTTTGTGTATTTTCTCCGTTATGCTATTGTGTGGTTTTTGAACAAAAAAAAACATTAAACTGAATAATTTAATCGCTCTAAATTATACATATTAAATTTTAATAGCTATTGCTTAAAATTTTTTATGTTAAAACAAAAACAAGTTGCAAAAGTATTTTCGCTACAGAATTTAACAAAACATAACTTAAATCCGGTCTTGTCACATTGTCAGTGTTGGAACCATTAGATAAATGGAAAATTTTCTAAACCTTTGTGGAAGAATCATCTTTCAAAAAACTACTATAATTCGAAAAATGTGTATTGAATAAATGGACAAGAGTTCAAAGTATGAAAAGCTAAACACAAAGCATCAGTAATGCTGCGATTAGAATAATAGAGTCACAGCGCCTCATCAAAAAACATTATTATATTCATTAAAAAACTATATTTCATTATTTACGTTTCGTTCAACATAAAATTGTCAAATAACTTTGTTCGCACAAATTTATTTAAATCATTTTGTTTAAGCACTTTTACCTCAAAATTGTGATTATCGTGGTGATTGTGATTCTGGGGTAGTGAACATTTGAATACTATTTAAATATTTAAATATTTTTATATATTATTATATTTTAGATATTTATTTGAGCTTAAGGTATTTTTATTAGAGAACTTGAGTATTTGTCAATATTTCGCTCTCCTTCGGACAGCTTCTTCAGGACAAGGAGAGCGAAATATTGACAAAAATACTGAAATTCTATAATAAAAATACCTTAAGCTCAAATAAATATATAAAATATGAGAAAAAAAGGGTCAAAATAACTAAAAATTAAATTTGTATTTTATTTTCATTGAATACTTTGGTTCGAATAAATTTATTCGAATAATTTGATTCGAATAATTTTGTTCGAAAAATTTTATTTGAAAAATTTCCATCAAATCTTTACTTAGTAAATATTATTTTTTTAAATTTCTTTTAATCAAAAAGTTTTACTCCAATAATTAGAAAAATCAAAAATGTGTTCATATCAATTCATAATATATTTTAATAGATTTTGTTAGTCATTTTCTCAAATAACGCTAACTTGAGCAACTAAGTCATTTAAATTAGATTTTATATAACTTCGTTTTCATTTAATAATTTAATTTAATAATTGTAATACCCTTATTCTAATAATGATATTCGAATAGCTTTATTCGAATGGTTTCAATTGAATAGTTTTTGTCAATATGTAATTCACTAGATATAGTTCTTTTAGAATATATCGAAAAAATCCCATTCGTACTATTTTTATAGGCCCGCCAACATCATCCAAGAAAACACTATAATTCTTTGGCGTGCAATATTTATATCATTTCAAAAAGAAAGTAAATTTAAATGACTTAAATTCTGGTATTTAACGATGACGACATCTCTGTTCGCAAGAGGCACGAGTGCACCAACAATTCCTGTTGCCACCACAACCCAAGTAACGCATTTCACGACATTGGCGGGAACGACCATCGTAATACCACATGGTGCGAGCACCACAGCCGCCGCCACCACGACCCACATGACGGGGGCCAGTACAGGCAGGGCTACCTCTAACCAAAATCATATTTTTCTATGCACAAACGAAATATTTTTAATAAGCAAATTAAATAGAAATTCATCCCTTAACCAGAAAAATAAGTTGTTACTTTATCGAATGTGTATTCGACCGATTATGACCTACGGATGTCAGGTGTGGTCTACAAGTTGCGCAAAAACTCACCTGAAAAAGCTTCAGATCATCCAAAATAAAAATTTAAAGATTATATATAACCTACCCAGATGCTACCCTACAATCGACCTGCACACAAACTTTAAAGAAAATTTATTTGAAACTGTAATTTGTAAACTAACACAAAGATTTGAAGATCGCAACAGATTTTCAAACAATGATTTGCTACGAAATTTGCAGCATTGAAATCTTCACCAACTTCTGTCACGAAGATGGCTTAAGATCCAATCCAAAAAATTTCGCATAAAACATATGATGTGAAGATATAAGGTTTTTAACTATCTTTTTTCTCCTTAAATCCTAATTATGTTTTCAATGATCTCTTATCTGTTTATAATAGTTTAATATTTGGTGCAATACTATTTAGTAATATCTCAAACTTAGTACTAATATTAATATATCTAAAATATTTATGTTGTATGATGATGGAAAATAAAATGAATGAATGAATAATAAATCAATACAAAAAGCTCTGCACTCGTGCAACAGTTTTGTGATGAAAATATTTGTATGTCTTTAAAATGTTAAATTACATTTAAGCATAATATTTTTTTGTTAAATATTCTTTAAAGGCATCTTTGATTTAAACAGACTCTTAAATTGCCATGTTAGACAATTTAAACTTTTTCAAATTGTGCCAAACAGTTAAAGAACCCTCAGCAGTATCACGCAATAATTTCCCCTGCATTGAAGTGAAATAACAACATCCCATTTGATATCTATCGTATTACACGAATGGAGGTGGGGATGCTGCTGTTGGCCATGATATCAGGATGCAATTTTATTTATTTGTATATTTTTTGTGTGTTCTTTACTATTTCTTTCACTCGTCGCTCATGCAGTTTATTTATTTAGCTTTAAACAGCAAGAAGGTCATGCCCTTGAAGACTCAAGTTAACATTGCATACAAGCTGTTTGTGTATAGACAAGCATACACACACACACACACACACACAAGCAACTCAACATTTTTGGATACATGTATACTTAAATGATATGATGTGATAATGGAGGCATTCACATTAGAACCGGTCGATTTGTATGCAAAAAAATGGGCTACTGATTTGTCGATAGCTTTTGGCAAGAGGAAAACAGAAGTTCCACTCTGTCATATAAAAAAAGAAAGTAATGTACAAGGTGTACAATTTTCAAGTTTTTTATACCCTTCACATAAATGTGTAAGGGTATATATAAGTTTGTGATTCCGTTTGTAACGCATTGAAATATCCATCTAAGACCCCATAAAGTATATATATTCTGGATCAGCATCAATAGCGATTACGATTGAGCGATGTCCGTCTGTCCGTCTGTAGTCGTTGAAATACCGTTTCTGAGAAAACGGTTTGAGATAGAAACCTCATTCTTTCGCTAAAACGTGTGAAACCCCGGTAGTGGGTCTGCTATTGAAATTCAGTAAGATAGGTCCGCGGATAGCCGAGATATATTCAAAAAACCGGGGTTTGAGGGATATTTTGTGTAATTTTTGTATTCAGATTTTTGAAATAAATTTTTTCCTTAAAAACTAAATCATATCATTTTTAGTGCTCATTAAATCCTAGAAATGAAGGAATTTTTGAAATCGGCCCATATATATCCGAGATATAGCGTCTCCCGGTTTTTAAAGAAATCGGCTTTATTAGCCAAATAAGACAACTTTTGGCACCGAAGATCAATCAAGATGGTATATATAGGCTATTTAGAGGCAAAAGTGGAAAATTTTTCCACATCGGCCCATATACACTCGAGATATAGCGCCTCCCGTTTTCTCAAGAAGTCGGCTCTAAAAGCCAAATAAAACAACTTTTGGTATCAAAAATCGATTAGAATGGAACATATAAGGTGTTTAAAAGCAAAATTGGAAAATTTTTGAAATCGGTCCATATATATCTGAGATATAGCGACTCCTGATTTTTCAAGAAATCCGCTCTTTAAGCCAAATAAAGCAATTTTTGGCATTAAGAATCAATCAGAATGGTACATATAGACTATTTAGATGCAAACGTGGAAAATTTTGGACATCGGCCCATATACACTCGAGATATAGCGCCTCAAGTTTTCTCAAGAAGTCGGCTCTAAAAGCCAAATAAAACAACTTTTGGTACCAAAAATCGATCAGAATGGTACATATAAGGTGTTTAAAAGCAAAATTTGAAAATGTCTGCAATCGGTCTATATATACCTGAGATATAGCGTCTCCCGATTTTTCAAGAAATCGGCTCTATAAGCTAAATAAAACAACTTTTGGCACCAAAAATCAATCAGAATGATACATATAGGTTAGTCAGAAGCAAAACTGGAAATCTGTTTGTCATCGGCCCATATATGTTCGAGATATAGCGCCTCCCGATATCTCAAGAAGTCGGGCCTGGAAGCTAAACGAAACAGTTTTTTGCACTAAATATTTGTCGGAATGGTACATACAGGCTGTTTAGGGGCAAAATTAGAAAATTTTTGGACATCGGCCCATATGCACCCAACTTTTGGTACCAAAAATCAATCATAATGGTACATACATATGTATATAATATTATATACATATGTATATAATATTTGCGATCATGTATGAATGTATGTATGTATGTATGTATGTATGTATGTATGTATGTATGTATGTATGTATGTATGTATGTATGTATGTATGTATGTATGTATGTATGTATGTATGTATGTATGTATGTATGTATGTATGTATGTATGTATGTATGTATGTATGTATGTATGTATGTATGTATGTATGTATGTATGTATGTATGTATGTAGATACGTTTGTATGTATGTAGGTATGTATGTATCTACATATTATGTATGCATGCAAGTATGTTAGCATAAACAATTTTTTTGCTTTGGTGTAAAAATGTGTATGTATGTACATACATATGTATACACGAGCTTGAAAATGAAAGTGATATAAAGAATTGTTGAAAAAAGGGTACGCAATGAAATTCTTTTAAACAATTGCGTCTTCAAATTCATTCACACAAAAAATCATTTTGGGTTTCCCTACGTACTTACATATGTACATACACACATACATCTGTATGATGATACGCAACAGATCATCGTGCACAAGAAAAAAATAATTTTGTAAAAGCAAGCAATGTAAATATGTATGTATGTATATATGTATGTATATAATCATTGTTTTATGGAACACACTGAAAATATTCAATAATAAAGAATTTATTTTAGAGTTTTCTATTATAGATACATACATACATACATACGTATGCATGTACCCACATACGTAAGTAAATTGAAAAGAAAATCACACTTAATGGCAATGTTTAGCATTATAATTCAAAAATAATGCAATTATATGCAATTTTTTGTTAAATAAATTTTACTATAACGTTAACTGATAAATAATTAAGAAATATATTTTGCTTTTCTTTATTTCATTGATATTAAAAAGAATTGGTGTCACCCAGTGGTTGAACTTGAGCATATTAAGAATTATTTAAATAAAAGTTTTGCAGCCTGTGTTAAATCCCGGTAGTGGATCTCATATTGAAATTCAGAAAAAATCGGCCCATATATACCCCAGATATAGCGTCTCCCGATATTTCAAGAAATCGGCTTTAAAAGCCAAATAAAACAACTTTTCGCACCAAAAATCAATCGGAATGTATGTACCATTGTGAAGGGTATTTAAGATTCGGCCCAGCCGAATATAGCACTCTTACTTGTTTCTATTGGCATGGCCGCCCCCTTACTGAGGCGTGGTATGGAGCTATGTTATGTTTGACGGGCAACCAGTCGTAAGACCGGCCCAATGGAGTACTAGAAGATCTTGTTGCGCTACCTTAAAGGGGTGGTTGAAAAACAGCCCTTCTCAGTACCTACTGGTTCTGCTCTGAACTAGCCAGATGAGCGGATGGAAAACTACACCCTGTTTGATTCTCACTCCGATACATCCGCCAGCTTACATACACTGGGTGCGTCTAACTAATTTGCTCTGTTGTTAGAAAGAGCTGGATAGCGGCAGAGAAAATGTTCGACACTCCTCCTCCTCCTTCTCCTCTTCTTCATTTTGGCAGCTTCTGCAGAAGTCATTGTATGGAAGATTCAGTCTTCTCGTACTTATTCCCATTCGACAGTGTCCTGTTAGAGCAGCCACTAAGTTGTGTGAAGCCCCTGTCTCGCACAGTCCAACAAAGCGAAGGATTTCTTGTAATTATAGGCAGACGAGAGCCCGATATTCAACAAGGGATCCCCATTGACCACCTATCTTACCAGCTATCGTTGTAATAGCTGTTTACAACTATTGAGTAGAACAGTCCATGTCTTCCAGTTGTAAGCGAGCACCAGACCTCGCCAGTTTATCTGCCACTACATTGCCGGGCACACTGTTGTGTCCAGATCCCCAGAGAAACTCCAGGTCTGAATATTTCGCTATCTCATTTAGAGATATGCGATGTTTGTGAACCAACCTAGGTGTTATGTAGATACTTGCTAGCACGCTCATGGCTGCCGTGCTGCCAGTAAGGATCACTATAGTGGTACGGGGTTAGTGTGTTTGAAAAAAATACTGGGGAGGAATAACTATTGCCAGTTGGTCATACTTTTGACTCCTGTGCGGTCAGCTTGGGGCAAGTTAATGTGGTTGATGCGAAAATTTTATTAAGTGCAGGCCCCCAGGACTGATTAGAAGACTCAAATGCATGACCACATGCACGTGCAATAATTTTTTCTCCCCAATATTTTTTTCGAACACATCAACCCCATGCGTGCAAAAGTACAAACAAATTTTAATCAGACACCTCGAAAATGCTTTCTGCTGATATGTTCCATTGGAACTTTTTTTTTCAGCCATGTTATCGAACCTCCTTAATACACATGTTTGTGCGTATACATTCATACTTATTTTGTGATAGAAAACGAAATGTAAATTTTCACTTGCACGCTGACAGAAAAGCAATTTCAGGCTTCAAGAAAATAATACATAGGCCTTTTGGGAGGCCTGATTAAAGCTTTTTTCTTACGTTTCATAATTTTTACACAAAATGTCTCAACGTAATTGCTTGATGAAGAAGCCAGGCTGAAGGCCAGAATACACAGTAATTTGCTTAAGAAAAGGCTTACAATTTGAGTGCTGATGAGTACCCTGGTGAACGTGGAACAGCCATAGTGTAATAAGTCTTCAACCTTACTTTTTTCATCTGCTTTAAAAGTACAGATCACTCCAGCTACCTCACAAAAACAATTTTTTTCTCAATTTTGAAGAATTAAAAATCGAACTAAAAGGATCAATAAAATTACCATTTTATTTTTTATTTCTAGTTTATTTTTCTAGTTATTACTAGTTTATTTTTCATTTCATACAAAGAAAACAGAAAAGACTTAACCCTCCAATAAGAATTTTGTATTGATTTTACTAAAAATTTATTCCGGGTAATTAAAGTTTTAATAAGTTTGGTGAAAAAAAAAATATTTCGAACGGCTTACGAGTACAAAATGAAGCAAATTTCAGCTAATACGACATTTTTTTAAATCAATATTACTTCTAGTTGTTTCTTAAGAAAAAGTAAAGAAGAGGGTAGTAGCCCTCGAAAAATTTTTCAAAGGCCCTTTTTAGATGACTGTTTTTTTTTTTTTTGGGGCACCATTGAGATTTCCACATCAACTGCGCTCATGCTGCAGCTTCTGTGTATCTATTCAACGATTTATAAACAGGTATCAGTATGATGTTTTTCTAATACCGCTATTTAAATTTTTTGAAAGAAACAAACAAATTACAAAAAAATAAAATTATCAAGGGAGGGAGAAAACGATGATACTTTAGAATGCACAAATGTGCATATTTTGAAAGAGAAGAGACCACACACATTTTCATACAAACAGAGACATAAAGGAATGAAAAATTCAATAGCTGGAGGAAAAAACAAATTTTACTTTTAGAGTGTTTTTATGTAAAATAATTTAGTAAAGCAGAAAACTTTTTATTTATTACCTAAATATATAATTTTAAACTTGAGTTGAGATTCCCATTTATTTATTTGACTTTTTTTTTTACTGTATTTTTTCTACTCAGAACAGCATAAAAGTCACGTTAGTAGCCTGATTATAATTTTACAACTGTGTAGTAAATCTATTAGTGGAGGAATCCTCTGAAAATGTTTTGGCTGGCATAAAATCTATGTTGACCAGCAACAACAACCCAAGTCGACTTAATTCACAGTTTCGAATTACACATGCCACACTAGTTCGTATTTATGTGATATGTCCCTTAACATCTCTAACGAGGTTATTTAAAAAGTTATAAATAAAACAAGATGGAAGCCATAAAATATATATATTTTTTAAACTTTATGTCAATACTATAACTCATAACTTATAATGTAAGGCAAAGATATTCTACGCCATCCATTTGGATCTTTGCAGAAAACCCGTTCTAGGGCTTTCTCGAAATGTTTTAAGATTTAGCCAATCATTGCTTGAGACCAGTGCATCCATTTGCACCGAAATACTTCTTGTTCCTGGTTCTATTAAATTTGTTTAATATGTTTTATTAATTCATTGAAAAACTTCATTCATTCGATGAGAATTTTCACAGATCTAATGAATTTTTTCTTTACTTAGTTATTTGATACTGATAAAAAAGTGACCAACCAAGGGTTGAACTTGATTTTGAAAAAGTAATTTAATGTAAATAATGTATTACAACATCACAGTTCAATGTAATTAAAATTTCAGTAAAATGTTAATTTAATTGAGATTTGTCCTTCAGTTTTCATAATTTCGTTGAAAAATGTTAAATGGTTCTCGAACGAATTTCATAAAATCATTGAACACTTTCATTAAGTCAAAGTTGTTCATTAAATCTTCAATTATTATTTGATTTGTAAGAAAAAACTTGCTATAAACTATCTTAGCATTTTGTACAAGGCTTAAAGTCTCTTTTCAAGTGTCGGCACGCCCAAAAATAGTTTACTTTTATGTTTTGTTTTCATTGCTTTAATAAAAGAGTTCATACTTTTAATGAATCGTTACCTTTTGTTATAGGTTTTCTATCTTAAAACCAATGAAATAATTCATTAACTTCATGACCTAGATTCATATATTTACTAGAACAGAATTCATAGATTTAATGAAGCCCTATGAAACTTTATGAAATTTTTCATTAGCTTTATGAACGAATTCTTTTAATGTGGCGTTCATAATGAAGTTTTATGAAATTTTATGAAATTTTTCATTAAGCTGATACCGGTTTTCATTAGCTTTTTGAACGAATTCTTTTAGTGTGGCGTTCATAATGAAGTTTCTCGACGAATATACGGCGTTTGTCCCAGTTGTGTTCTTGGCTTGATATTTCACTGTATCTGTTGATAGTTTTACTGCATTTGTAAACAAACACAAAGTTGCTAAGAACTATTATAGCTATATATTTTCTTAGCTCAAGTACAAATGTTGATGCTAAAGATGAACATTGTGTAACAATATAAAAGTTACAGTGGTCAAGAAAAGTTTATAAATTTTAAAAGTAGAAAAGTTTTTTAGGAAAAGTTTCAAAAGTAGAAAAGTCAAACCAAACTGTTGTTCTTCTGCTGCGAGTTTAGAATAATGAAATGCGTGTTGAAACGTTTGTCGAGAAAGGGAATAAACTTTGTATGCAGGGATGGGAGGATGTCCTTAAGCAATAACAAGATGAACTGATGTATAAATTGTGAACGTACAAATAGACACAGCATATAAATTAAAAAATAAATAAATAAATAAATAAATAAATAAATAAATAAATAAATAAATAAATAAATAAATAAATAAATAAATAAATAAATAAATAAATAAATAAATAAATAAATAAATAAATAAATAAATAAATAAATAAATAAATAAATAAATAAATAAATAAATAAATAAATAAGTAAATAAATAAATAAATAAATAAATAAATATATTTTTATATTATTTGATCTCTAGATTGTTAAATTAATTATTCAAGCTTTTGATCTTTGGTTTCTTATGCAAACTATTTTTAAAACAATCTTCCCCAAGATGCCAAGAAATTGTTGGAGAAATATTGAAATTAAATAAGTAATTGTTTTAAAATTACTTTAAAAAAAAAAAACAATAATCAAAAGCTTCAATAATTAATTTAACAGAATAAATAAGTAGATAAGCAAATATACAAAGCAACAAAAAATCCTAAGCTTTCCATATAAGGAAGCAAAATAAATTATTAAATTTTATAGTAATTAAAGGAAATTGTATGAACGCTAAATTCTTGTATCTCATTATAAATAAACAACATTTGGTATTTAAGTCTTCTGCCGTTTCTAATTTAAGTTACTTTCCCTGGAGACTAATGATATTTTGGCCTTCTAGCTTATCATTACTGTCTGTTTGTGTTCTTATACAACCATTTGTATCCTTAAAAAAGAAGAAAAAAAAACATCGCACATAAAACTTTCTTTATTTCCCTTTAAAAAGAAAATTTTAATAATTTCCCAGCCAAGTTTTTGTCTCACACTCTTAAGCGAATTCAAAGTTTTTTTTGCTGGATGTTTCTTTTCAAAAACTCTTAAAATTTATCTCATGCTTGAACTCTATTGTGCCAACATGACAAAATAATTTTCATTTTCTTCAGTTTTGTTTTCGTTGTTTTGCAAAATTTTGCTTACAAAACGGTTCCTTTTTGTGATGAGTCTGGTAGTTGAGAGAATGAAAGTTGTATATTTCTTTTGCCGAAAAAAGTTGTTTCTTTGAAAGCATTTGAATTATTTTGTTTAATTTTTCTTTTTCTGTTGCTTGCACATTTGATATTTTTCATCATCAGTGTTGGCGGAGCGGGAAGATCTTGTTGAGGCTGGTAAAAAATTGTGTTTGTGTGGCATCGATGGTTGTAAAAAGATTGTTAAAATCTTTATCAGTTTTTGTTTGGTTTGTATGTTTGCCCGTATGTGCTGTTTTTTTGGTTTTTATTTGGGGTGTTAATGCTTTAAAAATTGCAGAAAAGTTTTTTGTATGAATTTTTTTTATTGGTTTTTAATGTATTTTTGTGATACTAAAAAACTTGAGTATTATTTAAATAGTAGAATGTGATATTTAACAGAAATCATTAACGGTTTCACCGACAAATTTTATGCACCAGAGGCAAGTACATATTTAGCAAATATTTGTCAAAACAACGCGACCACTATTTTTGTGCCTTCTTCTGTTTTATGAAAGTGCTTGGGACAACGACAAGAAAAATAGCAAAAACTGGTTGGAAAATTAGTTTTAGAAACTCGTTTTTTAAACTATAATTTTGTAATTTAGATAGCTACATTAGAGTTTTAGTGCATAACTTTAACAAAATTGGTTTCATAAAGATTTTCATAATTCTGATTGTGTAACAAATGTGGGGTTTATATATGAAGTTTACACTTTTACGCATTCCCTATTTACGCAGGGAAGACAACAGCACTACCTTTGCTGCGTCTAATTTAAATTCTGGTACTGCGTTCTAAATTCATTAAATAAAATTCAACAAAAAAAAAAAAAACATAGTGGTCACGTATAAATAAATCAAGTATAAAGACTTATGTCCAGAAACAAGATGCTATGTAAGTTTTATACATTGCTCTTATTACAAATAATATTAAAATGTATATAATTTGTTTTTTAAAGAGCTAATATTTTCCAGTTTTTGTCAAATAAAAAAAACGTGACCACTATTTTTTTTTGTTGAATTTTATTTTGGGCAAAGTTACGCAGAAATTAAGGCTCATTAACATGAATGCAACACAATACAATAAAGAAAGGGTAGAAAACATAACCACTACTTTCGTTTGTAATATTTTGATCATGTACATGAAACAAAACAATATACAATTTACCAACATATGTATATCCAAACATATAAAAACTGTAAAAATATGGTCATATATAAACAAATGTTTTTCTATTTTTGCTCCAAACTCGTGACCCCTACTTTTAGTTCACACTTTATTCAAAGATGCAGACAAGTAGAAATGTATATATACATGAATACAACACATATAAATAACATGGAATAGCGAAAACAAAAATCCCGGGAACAATGTAAAATTAGGAAGTTTCACCAATGCTTATTTGAAGGTTATGTTTTCTCAATAAGCAAACACAAAATTAAGTGCGACAAATTTTGCTATCTTCAAAAACTTTCTTGCAAAGATATAAAAATTGTTTCTAAGTTTCGTATTTGCTCGTTGAGCAAACATAACCTTAAAGCATGTTCTTGTGAAACTAAATAGTTAAACATTTTTTGCTTTTCATTGTGGTTTGTTGCCATAGAGATTTAAATATGTGGGCATTTTAGTTGCTTGTATGCATGCACTTGCTCCAGTTAAAATTCAAACCTAGAAGAAATAGGGAAAAAGAAATTGAGAAAAAATTAGCAAATATTTAAGCATGTGTGACGGTAATTTTATTGTTCATTTTGTAACTGTGTACTTAAGAATCTTTAAAGAAGGAGTTGTTAGCACTAACTGTATACTTAAGCTTCCTCAAAGAAGGAGTTGTAAGCACTAGCTCGAAATAAAGGCAAACAAAAAAGTAGTGGTCACACTTTATTCAGCAAATATTTCTTTAATGTGCACGTACCTTTGGCCACGAAACAGCATGAAAAAACAGATATGAAAATTACAATTATTTAGTAAGTAAAATATGCAGCCATCCTTATGTACAATAATATATACCACATGTTAGAACGATTTCAAACGAAGCGCCACAATGTCTACATTCAAGACATTAGATACAAAAAAAAAAGAATGACTATCCTGGTAATTGCTAAGCTTAATTGTCAGTCATGCTGACTAATTTTTATTTGAATGTATTTGTATTCCACTTGGGCTCCTTTTGCAAAAAGAAATAAATGCAGGAATTAGACAAAAGTGATTGTTCTCTTCTTCTTCTTCATAATACAAATAAAATAAGAAACTTAACAGAAAATGTTGTCTGTTTTCATGCAGGCCTCTATGCCAACTCTCTAGAAGGCTGGTTATGAAAATTAAAATATTGAAATATGTTTACAGTTATTGGTGCTACAGTTTTTTTGAAGTGTTTGCCTTTATAAATTTTTCATCAACTGTTTAAAAAAAAACTAGTTGATTATAAAGTGAATACTTTGAACATTTTGTAAAATTTGACTGTATTTTTACACAAGCTACTAGCTTAAATTATTACTAAAAATGGTATTATAAATAAATAGTAAAGTAATTATAAACAGTAAATGCTTAAAAGTAAAATGAGCTGGAGAACAACTAGCTGTTTCGAAGCCGCTACGCTCCTCATCAGCAACCACTTTGATCATAAATGTATTACTTTAAGTTTTTAGTTTTCTTACAATATTCGATATTTAATAAAGCTTTCATGCGTACTGGCAAATTGGATGGTCATATAGATATGCTAGAATGCGAGCAATACCAGGCCTAACATTTGGGTGGGATTTACTACCTTATTCCTGTTCGTTTACATTTGCAAAAATAAAAATCAAATTGATTTCCTTGCCACAAGCAAATACGAAACTTAGAAACAATTTTTATATCTTTGCAAGAAGGTTTTTGAAGATAGCAAAATGTCTCGCACTTAATTTTGTGTTTGCTTATTGAGGAAACATAACCTTCAAATGAGCTCTGGTGAAACTTACTAATTTTACGTTGTTCCCGGAATTTTGTTTTCACTGTTCCATGTAATTTATATGAGTTGTATTCATGCAAAATGTATATGCCTTCCTACTTGTCTGCAGCTTTGAATAAAGGGTGAACCAAAAGTAGGGATCACGTGTTTGGAGCAAAAATGGAAAAACATTTGCCTATATATGACCATATGTTTACAGTTTTTATATGTTTGGATATACATATGGGGGTAAATTTTATATTGTTTTGTTTCATGTACATGATCAAAATATTACAAAAGCTTTAAGCTTAGTTTAGGTTATTTAATAAATTATTCGAACTTAAGATCTTTTTTTGTGTTGTAATAATTACAAACAGTTATATATAATTATTTTCGCCATCGTCAGGAAAATTATTATACAATTTCTTACCTTTTATTCGAATATCTTGGGCATACATACCCTGTTTGTGAATATCTAATGAATTAGTTTAAAAAAGTTGACTTGGATTAGTCTAACTTACTGCTATTTGAATTCGAATGAAAATGTAAGTGTTTTCATACAAAACTGAGTTTATCTATTTCGAACGCGTTGTCTTTAGTAATTCTAATCCAAATGTCAAGCACTTGATATTTTGTATTCGAGTGTGAATAAATTTATACAAAAAAATGTACACTGAAAAGGCCAAGAAGTAGTAAGTCATTTTAAAGTAGAGAATGTTAAATTAAAATTTGTTTACATCATCAGAAAAATAGTTATAAAACTCAAAGTTTAATATGTATATACTCTCACATATACATACATACATAAAATGCATCATCTTTAGTATCCCCTAGGAAATGTGTGAGCAAGTAGTCACTTTGGCTTCTTACATTTCGTATGTAAAATATATATGTACATAAATAGATTTAAATTCGTATATTGAATACTGAAAATTTTAGAAATTTTATATAAACTTTTTTTTTTTAAATTAATACACAAAAGAGGTCACGAAGGAAAATGAGTGATATCGGCAAACTCGAATTTATTCGAACCTTATTTCCTATGATATGACAAACTGGAGTAAAGTTGTTTTTTTTTAAATAAAATCTTTACATTTTCTGTCACTTGTATTGTTTGCTTGTTCATCTTAATTTTAATCTATAGAGATTTACCATCAAATACTTTTTTTTGCAATTTTTTCTAAATAAATAGTGATTTGATTTAATATCTAAAAATACTAGTTGTCAAAGTACATTATTTGCACTACTATAAATAACTTTATAAAAACACGGACAAATTTATGTAGTGGCAATCATTTTTTCATATTAAACTTGACACGATAAGCAACAAAAAAAAAATATATATATATATATATGAAATTTATTGGCAAACAACTTCTAATATGACAAACACTATTTTATTTCATATAAACATTAATACTAGCAAACATTGAGGCACTCAAACAATATGAGTGTGTATAAAAATATATGTAAGTATTATGTATGCGCATACTAATGCGTGCATGCATGTGCATGACGTCAATACAGTTTTAACTTATAACGATTATTATTGATTCGAAAACAAAATTAGTTTTTGTTATAAAAAGAAATATTTTCTTTTTTCATTTCTAAGGCTGTCATTCAACTAATTTTAATTAAAAAAAATATGTTATGTAAATTCTGGTAGATTTTTATTCTGCATTCTTACATACATATAAACCATGGAAGAGGTGATTTTAGCTGGCATAACATATTGTCATCTTTATAAAGGGTTTTTCAACAGGGACGCTATAAAAGTACAGCGACCGGAACAGCACACGATGATATATTTCTTGCTGCTCTTTGGAGATTTCTCTTTAGTAAAGCTTGGCATTTTATGGTGGGAAGATATACGAGCCAATAACGCGTTGAAAGTATTAGAATTTACTGGCGAAATTCGGAGTCAGTGGCCTCAACGTTAAGAGTGCTACGTTCAATTTATGATGAGGCTCATTTCTGCCTGAATGGCTTCGTCAATAAACAATAATATGCGTTATTGGTCGGGCAGCAATCTACACGTACTCTATGAGTTATCATTGCATTTCGAAAAAATTACGGTTTGGTGCGGCTTATGGGCCGTACTTCTTCCATGACGATCATCACCGGCACGTTATTGTGAATGAAAATCGCTACCGTTCAATGATAACTGAATATTTTTTGCCTCAATTGGATGATATGGACTTGGAGGGCATGTGGTTCCAACAGGACGGCGCCACAAGCCACACAGCGAATGTTACAAACAATTTATTGATTGTGACAAGTTCTCCAAACTTGGAAGTTTGGAGAACTTGTTATCTCACGAAATGGTCCAGTCGATTGGCCGCCTCGATCGTGCGATTTGATGCCGTTAGACTATTTCCTGTCTATGCCAACAAACCAGCGACGATTGATGAGCTTCGTATGAATATAGACCGTGGAATTGCAGCAGTATCGGCCAATTTATGCTTGAAGGCCGTCGAAAATTGGGTTCAGCGTCTGGGCTTCTGCAAGCGTGACCGTGGTGGCCATATATAGTGGCATCGGACGTGTTGCATGAATAAAGAATTTTATTATATTTTATATATTTATTTGAGCTTATAAGGTCTTTTTATTAGAGAGTTTGAGTATTTTGAGTAAGCTCAAATAAATATATAAAATAGAAGAAATAAAGGGGTCAAATTAACTAAATATTAAAGAATTTTATTTTTGTTTTTTTTTTTTTATAAAAAAAAACGCTCTTATTGAAAAACCCTATATATATGGAATAAAGTTTACTTAAAATTATTGTAGGTATCTATTAGTGGTTATTGAGTTAGGTTGAAAAATTAAATTAAGTGTAAGGCTGGGGGACAGCAAGCCATATTTGCAACAGCACCACCACTCATCCTCATCTTGAACTCGGGCTTGTTTGAGGCTGCTTTGTGATACTTAATTATCATTTAAGTACTAATGATCACCGAAAATTGTTAGTTGCTTTTGACTACTTTAAATAAAAGAAGAAGGCAGACGAAAACTTTAGTCAATCACGAAACTCATTTGCAGAAACAAAACTTCACATCTATAGTTATATTGAATGAAATTCAGAGAAAATAAAATAACAGGTGAATTCATCCGATGTTGTTTGGCTTTCAGAATATTTTGTTGTGACTGACGCAGTGTATGCCGTTGCTCTTCCTTTAGGCCTTCAGACCTAATTTGTTCAATTGCGGCAGATAAAACTCAGTTGACATGTCCCTATAACTCACATGATTTCATGCAGAGCAGTTTTCAGAACAAACTTCTATATTCAAATTTTCATTTTCCAAGAAGCTGAGAGCAAGGAATCTCTTTGTGTTAATGTAATGCTTTCACTTTCAAAATTTTTGACATTTTAAAGTAAAAATTTGCTTGCTTAAAAAGTTGACGCTTCAAAGGTTTCCTCGTAATTTCAGCAAAACTGTTCTAACAATCATTGTTGCAATGTGTTGTTTGGGGACTGCTTTATTTGCTTGGTTTTCCATGCTGTTGTCAGTTTTTGTTTAGCATGTTACCAATTAAACTTGTTATTCTTGTTACGTTTAAGGTCAAAAGCTGCAATTTATGGCTTGTACTGGTAAAAGGCAACACAGGATACAAAATTCTCTGGTTTAATGTGTTGCAAAGGTCAAGAGTAGTACTGAGCGTTTGGTCTTTCTATTACTTCAAGTTTGAAGAAACAATTTTACTTATTTATTTATTTCTTTCACGAGCACATTATAAACTCAGAAATTTAGTCTTTGCAAAGAATGTTGCCAACTCTAAACAGATAAATTTTTAACAATATTAAGAAAATACGATAAAAAAAAATTATTTTTTTTTGCAAAAATTTTATAAAAATTTATACTAAAACGATAAGTGAGAAGAGGCCAGCAAAAAAATTCGATTGCATGTATAACATATGTATATACAAGTATATTCGAACAAAACTGGTGGTACCCCAGCTTGAGTCTTAATCCAGTTTTATTTCCGTATTTTATTTAATTCGTATTTATAACCTTGGTTCGAGGCAATTTGGGTGCTGATGGGAATAGCGATGTAAGTGGTAAGACATGGTATGTACTCTTAAACTTTAATTTTCTTTTCTTCTTTTAAAATGATGATTGTACTACAGTCTTATCACAAATAAATATTTCTTAGTTCTGAGGAAGCATTCAATTTGATCGTTAAAATAATTAACAATTGTAAATCATTCAGCTCGACTAAAAAGTTAAGCTACTGCTTAAGAGTAACTGGGCGTGGCAAAAAAGTGTGAAACCGTTGTTATCACTGATACAATTCAGTGTTCACACTCGGCATTTTGCTTAAAAGGATTTGTTTTAATTACTGTCTGGACGCTCGCAATATAGCAAATAGTTCTTAGTGATTTTGAGTCGACATTCATTTTATCTACTGTCTTGCCACCGCTCTCTAATACAGATGCAGCGTCAAAAGCGAATTGACAGAGGGTTTAATTTAAGAAAACTTGATCGGAGATGAAATCAACTACAGGTGTTCCCAATTCAATTCGCTTCAATATTTTCTCTCGAGTTGTCATACGTTTTGTTGTCGTTTGCTATCAGTTTTGACAACTCAGAAGATAAAATCGTAAAAAAATTTTAAAGCGAATTGGCAGGTGCCTGGTAATGGATTCGCCTTCACTTGATCTGTGTTGTAGTTTTTTTTTTCTTCTACCAAGTGCTACCAGCTTTTAGTTCAATTTAAAGAGAAATCTGTAAAATCGGTAGCCATAAAAAATGATTTCTGCTTGCCACTGGGGCTTCCAGACTGCATAATGATTGAGCTCATTCTAAACTGTGCCAAGATTAAATGTTGTTCTTTAAAACTACAGATGTTTTATCTCTTTCAGTGTTTACTTTTATGATGGCAGGATAAGCTGCTAACAAATGTCCTGTGCTTGTTTTTCTTTTTTGGTGACATTCGACGTCAACAATACAATTCAAAGTGTGCACTTTTTTTTCGTAGTTGTGCTCTTAGCAAGTGTGTATAGTTTTTGTGTATTAGAAAATTTCTTAAATTTTTTTCAAATCCACAGAAAAGAGATACGAAAAAGCAACAAGAGAAGTGGAAGAAAACTACTTTTATCAATTAGGAAAATGCATCTTTTTTTTTTTTTTTTAGCAAATAAAGTGCTTAATAAGACAAAATAAATCAAGCATTTGTATTTCAAGAAGAAAATCGAAAGCAAGCAACAGCAATTCAGCACAACAATAGAAGCCTTAAGAAAAATCTTTTTAACATTTAAGCTGAAAAAAACTGAAACAATAATATGCAACGATTTTCCCTCTCTATCAAGGCAAAGCTATAAATTTTACTATGAAAGAAAAAGGTGTTTTCTTACGCCCGCCCCCATCCCTCGCATATTTTTTATTAAGAATTCCAGGTGTTACAAAATATTTTGTTCTTGTTAAACAGCTGGCCGGCCTCGTATTTCTTGTGCACTATTTATCAAAAGGTTGTCAGTTATTGAATGTGCGTTTATGTGTAAACGATTTTCGTTAAAACAAAAGAACTTTCTGTGATCAAAAGGCTGCCGAACGAAGCAAGAAATCAATCTTATTAACTGTTGACGTCTGAGGCGGTAAATAAATAAATACAGCACAAGAAAACAAAAATTTTATTGTGCCTTTGAAAGAGCGCGTTGCAGCCATAACAATCGAAAGTAAACAACGAATATTTTGTATACTCACAATAAATTGTTTACACAGTTGTGCGTGTTTTGTTTTGTCTTCTTATGTTAAAATGAAAAGTTCTCAATCTCCAATGGCGCTCACTCGAGTAAAAGGGAATTTAGTTTAAACAGACTGATTTAGATGAGTTTTCTCTTGTTTTTTCTCACTTAAATAAATTCCAGAGAATTGGACAAAACACATAAACATGTTTGTGTATTAAGTCTCTAGGAATGTCTGTTCTATAATATTCAGCTAAGACGTAAATCTTAAATCTTTCGTTGTAACTACACAGCGAGAATTAATTTCTGAAAACAATGAAATGTTTCTTAAGTTTTTAAGCATTACTTTTTTCAATGTACAAGTAATTAGTTACAAAATTAATAGAATGGCTAAGTGTTGCTGCTTGAACACAGTAGGCAATTAGCAATGACCTGCAGTCGAAGGAATTTGGTCGCTGACGAAGGTCGGGGTGGGCATGAAACAGTCAACTTTACTTTTCTTGTCTTCTTTAAAAATGTTGAGCACCACAATTTTAGATTAATGGCAAAAGCTGTAATAGGGAAAATCGAAATAAGGTAATTGTGTTCTACAGTAGATGATCAGAAGTTCTAACTCTTTGAGCTCTAAAATTTTGTATTATTTCATTTAACCAAATACAAAGTAAAAAAGGGAATCCCATTTTAATAGATTATTCATAGATCTTGTTGATGTTGTTAGAGTTTGAGACAGTTTTTCTTGTATTCTAGAGCTGACTAGCTTACAAATGTAAAATTAGATTTAACAATCGGCTTTTATAGCGAATAAATAATTAAGTTCATTTTTGAATCGGCCGCCATTTGTAAAAAGAAGAGCAACTTCTAATAGGGTGATTTCTTTTGGCTCGACTTTTATATACGACATTAACATTTATTAAAATAAGAGAGTGAACTAAAACTGACAAACAAGAACATCGTTTAGCACTACACTTTATTGTAACTACTACTACCTTGAGCCTTATTAAACCGAATAGAAAATCAATCAATCAAAACTTTACATAGGGCTGAATATTTGAAAATGGAAAGTCGTATGAGCCTATGAGTAGTTTCTTATCAACTCAAAAAATATATTTAAAAAAAGGCCACATTAAATGGACCCATATTAAAGCAGAGATCTAGAATAATTTGCAGACAAGAATATTTCGAGAAATCTGAAAATTACTTTCGGGAATCTCAAATATATATAGTGCCAACGAAACAGGGTTACAGTACCGCTGTCTGCGAAGCTTCCGAAAAAATTTCTACCGGGCATAAGAAGCAAAAAGAAAGAATTTCTATTTGACTTGGAGCATATTCTGATGATTCCTGTAAGTAGTTGCCATTGGTAATTGGAAAAGCCAAAAACCTGAGGTGTTTCAAAAAACCTTCTACAATACGATTTTTCAGGAAATGCTTGGATGGGATCTCGAATCTGGTTTGATACGATCTTTTTTCATTCCCTTATGGTAAAATTTACCTAAATTTTTTTATAAAAAAAATTTTCCAGAAATTCGAATTGCCCTAAAAACAAGCTGGTTCGTATTTCCGAGTGCCTACTGTACATGCTAAGGCCTATACTGGACTTTTATTAATTTCCAGTTTTTGGTTTCTTTTGTACAAGTAACAGCTCATTCAGATATGCTGTCTTTTTAAGTCTGCAATACTATGCCCCACTCCTTTTTGTGTCTTTTTTTAGGAAAAAAAAAACGCAAAAAATAATATACTTATTTTTTTATTTCGCTTGTCTATAACAAATTCAACCATGGAGGACTCATCAAGTCAGTTTATGCCACGCTTCATTGACTTAAATTTTAATTAAACTGTAAGTTATTGAAAATAGTTCTAGATTTCTATTCACTTTCATTTTACGGATGCAAAATATTGTTGTTATTTTAATAAAATATATTAATTAAAAATAAACTTGGTTATTTATTTGTTTTAAATGCTAATTGAAGTATATTGTTTTTGTTCTAAAAGTGGATCTTATTAATATTTTCGGCCTTTTTCGGACATCTATATGCCGCCGACATTTCCTTGATGCTAATCAACTCATCAGTAGACTCCCATAACCCTTTAAGGGGAATGTTTGAACCCCAACTACTTATTCCAAAATTTCCATGAACAAAATGAGAATTAGAAATGTTCAAACAAACTTTTAATAAAGAAAACATTTTTTTATCTGGCCACATTTTTACTTTTCTTAACAAACTCTCTACCACGAATTATCATCGGTTACTACGATTTGTATGTTTGAAAGTATGAAAAAGTAATAGTTAGTTTGAAGGTTCATGGGAAATGTGGGCGGCATATAGACGACTGAAGAATGCAGAAAACATTAATATGGTCTATTTTTAGAATTAAAATAATATATAAATTAAATCGTTTGAGTGGAGTCAATAGCTAAAATTCGCTCAGTGTATTCAGCTGGTAGACTAAATGGCGTTGATATGAGGTGTGGATACTGCATTAACACGCTGTTCCCAATTTGATGGACGGTATTGTCTAAATTATGATTTCATTGAACAAATCACTTGAAATTAGAATATAAAATTATTATAAGCTAAACAAAATCAAAAATTTAATAAGATTCTTATAAACTAAAAAATTGATTTCAGGTTTCACTAATGTATCAGTGGCTATAAAAAAAAAACATTTAGTTTTTCTTGTAACACATTTGAAAAAAGAAAATATTAACAAAAAAATATTGGTCAACTAATTATGAAAATATTTCAACGAACGAAAAAGAAACATAAATGGAAAACAAATTTGCTGAAATTATGTCTATCATTTTATTTATTGATTTTGAGTTTCCACGATGTTTTTTATTTATATTTTTATTCTTTTAACATAGATTTTGATTTCTCTGCGGTATTTAATGAATGTTTTCTTGGATTTGTTTTTATATGAATTGTTTATGAAGCAGTTTGTTTTCTTTTTGTTTCTCAGTGTTGGAAAACAGCGTTGGAGACAGCAGGAAAAACATCACATAATAAAATCTAGTGTCAACAAACACCCACTGTTAAACAAATTTGAAATCAGCAGGAAGAAAGCAAACACACACACACACATGTATCATAGATGATATGTGTATGTATGTACGTGCAATTTGGTGAATGAATGAAATTTTAAGAAAAATATATGGCGTTTTATTAGTGGTTGGATGAGGAGATCTTAAAGATTTTATACCAAAAAAAAAAAAAAAAAAAATTCAGTCATGCTCAAAAAACCAGTGCAAGTCTATCTTCTAGTTTGGTTTAATTTCAGTTTAAACTTGTAAATCAGGGAATACTCAAACCATTTTTAAGCGGAGAAAATTTAACATTTAAGGCCTGACCATAATATACATAATCCTATGTCCAAGTTTAACGAAAAGACTCTCAAAGTTCTAAGTCCTAGATCACAAAAAAAAAGCAATTTTAGTTGAAAAATTCTCAGGCAACACTATTTTTTAAAACTTTAGGGCCTTTATTTTTCTTTCGCAATTGTTCGATATTTCGCTAACAATTTGTTAGCATCGTCAGGAACCTTTAACTGGTTTTATTTTCTATTGTTTTGTATACATATGTTTATATGTATATCTGGAAATTATTTTTGAATTTTGTATATTTGTTAATGTTTTTTGAAATTATTTTTTCAAAACATTGAATGTATGTATGTATGTATGTATGTATGTATGTATGTATGTATGTATGTATGTATGTATGTATGTATGTATGTATGTATGTATGTATGTATGTATGTATGTATGTATGTATGTATGTATGTATGTATGTATGTATGTATGTATGTATGTATGTATGTATGTATGTATGTATGTATGTATGTATGTATGTATGTATGTATGTATGTATGTATGTATGTATGTTTCTATGTGTTTGTAGAATTTTGTTGTTTAATATTTTTATACAAACCCTGAAGGAAACCTAAAGTCAAGTGCCTCCAAGTCGCTACACTTTTCGCCTAATAGTGGAGCGACTTTTTATCAAACTGTCAACAAAGTGTCTCCAGTTTTTTGTTTTACGAAAAGTGTTGTGATTGTTGAAATTTGTAAGGCCATCAAAATCATTAAATAAAAATCGTTTTTATTTGGAAAGAAAACATTAAGTAGACAAATTTTATTTCTTGATTTTTGAATTGAGTTTCTCTACTGACATTTATTTCAGGTTAGCGACAATGTCTATAGAGAAACACTAGTACCATGGTCATCATATAGTCGCATTAGAACCACCTAGTCACTAGTTCCTTTGTCAGTAGTTGATTTACAATGACAAGCACATGTTGAATGTCAACAGAAAAAATCATTGTATGAGGTATAATATGCCACCAGTACTGGTGACCATGTCAATAGTAAATCACTAGAGTTTTTTCTTCAGGGAAATATTAGAAAATAAAAACAATTAAAGGTTCCTGACGATGCTAACAAATTGTTAGCGAAATTTCGAAGAACTGAGAAAGTAAAATATATAGAGACCTAAAGCTTTAAAAAATAGTGTTGGTAATTTTAACAGTTTATAAATATACAGGCTAATTCTTCAGAATTTTGTTGCAACATAACAAATAATTCAGTTAATTCTTCAGAACTTCATTGCAGAACAATAATTCAGTAAATTCTTCAGAATTTTTTATTAAAAAAATAAAAGTTATTTTTATTACGAAAAAAAAAAAAATTATTTCATTATTATTAATCAATCGGAGATTGGAAGTTGTATTATTGATCTGCCAGCGTCATGCTCACATTGATAGCTGGTGAAGACGCCGAATAAAAATTTGACTTTATACCCTTACAAGATTCAATTGATTTAAGAGCTGAATAAATCCAGATGACCATTTTAAGCCTCGTCAATACACCGAATGGTTGGTAAGAAAAGCAAGAGTGAATGGTGACTTTACAAAGAAAACCATCCTCAGCGATGTGGCACAATTTCATTCACTTGAGCAAATTGGTTATCAAGCCGAATTGCCACAAATGAGCAAATGAGCACATAAGACTCTAGAAGTGATTGTTAATAATCCGATGCATGCATAAGAAGTGATGGTTTTGTGTGGTTTATAGGCTGGCGGCGTTTGCGTGGCTACTTCTTCGCACATGAATTCAACCAAGCAGTTACAGTGAAGGGTGTTCGTTATCGCATGATGGTACTGAAATTGTTGTTATCAGAAACTGTTATCAGAAACCGTTTTAAGCAAGCAATTCAACGGCCTTATTTCCTCACATCGTGGCGATGTTAATTGGCCGCCACAATCATGTGATTTGACACCGCTGGACTGGCTTACTCTGTGGACCACGCTTTCTCTTTTTGTAGCACAACACTTTTAATTGATTTTTAAGGCCACCTTTCTGTCTGCTAAAACAAATATTGAATGCTGATGTTTTCATAAATATTTGATTGTACCTGGGGTTGATTGCTAAAGTGGTTTTACATTTACATATTGCACATGGCGAATGCAATTTATATGTTGAAAAATTTACTTCAGCCAAGTGCAGACAAATAGACCTAAGTCAAATATTTTAAAAACAGCACATTTTCTCTTAAATTGTTAACTTTTGATCCGGTTTTCAATAAAATTTTTCTAATGCAACCACATAAATGCTGTTATTATTTGGTTTTTTCCGACCACTTTTTTATATTTTATCCATCTAATTCATAAAAATTATAACAGGTTTATAAAGCTCTTATTTGACAGATTTTCCATACAAAAATGTCAAATAACAGTCTTATAAGCCTGTAATAATTTTTATGAATTAGTCTCTATATATTTATTTTCTTGAGCTAAAGGTATTTTATTAAAATTATTTAATAATTTTATTGTCGATATTTTGCTCTCCTTTGGATAGCTTCTTGAGGACAATAATAATGCAAAAAGTTTTGATTAGATCTTTTAGCTTAGGAAAATAACTATATAAAATAAATGCTGTTATTTATTTAATATTGTCTTGGAATGCATGCACGATCTTGCCACCTCTGTGATATGACACTATGTTGGAAAATTGAAATTTTAAAATTTGCATTGAGCTTAATTCGAAAAACTAAATTTCTTGAGTAAATGATACTTATTAGTTTGCTTGTGAAAAGTAATTTTTTTGATCTAAGTTCAACATCATATAAAAATTTTAATTTTCCAACATAGTATCATATCACATACATATGTAGGTGACAAGATCGTGCAGGCATTCGGAGCTAATAGTAAACAAATAACATCATTTATATGCTTGCATTTAAAAAAAAAGCTATCAAAAATTTATGGTTTAAGAGAAAATGTGCTGTTTGATAACGTATAACATGTATAAAATAAACCAAAGACAAAGTTTGTATACGACTTTTATGCCTCAAAAATTAATGTAATTTTATTTAATTAATTTTATTAATTATTAATTTTATTAATTATTAATTTTATTAATTTTATTAATTAAGTTTAAGCTGGTAAGCCATTAAATCACTGAATACCTAAACCACATGTCAGATAAGAAATTTTTGCGTGTAGGCTTAAAGGAGTGCAAAACAGCAGGCTGGTAAAATTTTGTAATTCGTGCAGATAAAATTATAGATAAAAAAAATAGTTCGCTGATTTACTAGAGTCGAGCTTTAAATGCTGTTTAATAGCAGAACTTTTCAATTCTGAGTGATTATTGGATATTCAATTACTTTTTTTACCTTTTACTTTAAAATTTTTACTTGGTACATTACTACTCCAAATGAGCATGTTTTCCTTTAATGCACAAAACCATTTCCACAGATTTATTCTCACTCGCTGTAATAATAAATTGATTAACGAAAGTGCGAGTGTAAAACAATTATAAAGTTGTTTGCTCGCTTCGTGCACTTTGGATTTTCATATGAAAGTGTTTTCCATTATTATTATTATTATTATTTACCACCTCCAGTTGATGTGGTTTAGTTTCGACACTATGGAAAATTTGTCGATTTTCCATTTCATGGGTGCATGCATGAATTAAAGCCACAGTAGTGGATGCTAAAAATACTGAACTAATGAATTATTAAGTACAAAGCATAGCTAATGATGCTCATTAAACAACAATACGTTATGACCTCATTGCGAAGCAATTTGAGCGCTGATGATCGTTATGGCGGACATCCATGGCGTGCTTCTCAGTTAATAAGAATTTAAGTTTACTTTTTTTGCTTTTTTTCTTTTACCACTAGAAAACTATTGTCAATTTTGAGATGATAAACAGCCTAGTGCGTTAATTCTTATTAAAAACTCATTAAGGGCGGCTGAGATGATAAGCTTTTACATACGATGTTCCCAATTTTTCTGTAGAATCGAACCAATAAGACCACCTAAGTGGAGTGACACGGAGAGAAATTGAGAGAAAATATCGATACAAAATATCGCAGTCGTATAGAGATTTTTGGTGTATGAAAAATTTCAAAAAATCTTCGCATATCATTAGATCAGCGATGCATTTTTTTATATTCACTTTATTTTGTTTTTTCTTGCGAATCATGTCAGTTCACAAAAATCTATGGTATGATTTTTACTCGCACGTTTCAAATACGCTTGGAATTTTAAAATTTATCCTCTGTTATTTTAGGTACTTAAAGTATAACACCGGTATTCATAAAAACTAAAACGTTACTCAAATACATTTTAGAAAAAATTTTATATGAAAAATGTGTTTTAAAATGTGTTTCAACAATGTTTTATTTTTTATGAATACCGATGTTAGGGTTTAATGCATAATAAATATTTTAGGGTTATTGAACTCTTATTTGACAAATATGCATGGAAAATTTGTCAAATAAGAGCTTTATAAACCTGAAATATTTTTTATGAACAAGGGTATTACAGTTTAAGTCGCCAGTAATGCATACTGAAATGTTAATCTGACAGGCAACAGGTCTTAGATTTAGTAGATAACCGTTTGTCTGTTCTGCCTACAGCTCCAGCAAAGTCTGTGTATTCGTATGGTATCACACACTTCGCTTCTTGTATTTCTTTGAAAAATTTAAAATGAAAAAAAAATGAGTTTTAATTTTAATAATTCTTTTAATATTTTTCCAAAACAAATAAAACACAAATTTAAATGAAAACCGATTTTAATTTTGAAACTTTAAACAATTTGACTATATCTAAATACACCCGCTCATTTGCATTATATTTTGCAACACATTTTTGGAAATGTTAGTGGTTGTTGTTTTTTTAGTTTCTCCCACAAGTAAACAGAGAGTAAGAGCAGCAGGTGTTGCCATATTGAAAAAGTTAAATTCAGCATAAATGCAGTTTGATTTTGTGCAGTTGGATTAATAAACTTCATATACAAGTGAAATTGAATTAAAACTGCTAATGCCAATTAAGGCTACCGTCCATCTAAGCTATTAAACAGAGCTAAAAGTCCAAGCAGCAATAGACAAAACAGTGTTAATTGCATAAAAACAAGAAAGTTTTGTCCAGTTAAAATTGTTTTTTTTAATCTTAGAACTACTGCTTGGATTAGAAAACACTTTTAATATAAGAAATTGATAAGCATCTACTCTGTTTATTTGTTTTTTTTTATTTTCACTTGCTTGGAAAAGGTTTGGAAATATAGGCAAATTTGCGGCAAAACTTTATTGGCAAAAAAAAAAAAAAAAAAAATTACCAGCCAAACGAGATAAGCAATATGTTTGTTCAAAACTAGAAAAGAAGTATATATATATTTTATTCCTTTGGTTTTTGTGGCTGACTGTGTGGAAACAATAAGAAGAATTTCAAATGTGTGTATGAATTAATTCCATTAATAAAAACAGACCATTTTTGAATAAAAATATTTTGTCTGAAATTCGTTTATCAGGGGCATAAAAATATTTTATTTTTCTTTTGCTTCTATTTTCCATTGACATGTGTATGAGAATGTGTTTTTTTAGTGAGCACATATATAAATTTAACTTATTTAATGTGGCATAAATTTGCATGTTGTTTTTTGTAACTGTCGCCAATGAAAACATTTTCGTAAAATGTTTTTTCTCTTCTTCTGTGCGCTCCTTTTTAATTAACATACACATTCAGTTAAGCCATTTCTGTGGTGTTTAATTCAATGGATGATATAATTCTATTTTTATTTTGAATATGAAGGCTCAAAAATAAATTATTTGGCAGGAGTGAGCTAAAACTCATGCTAGTATCAGGGAACGCTATACTGGTGTTTTTATTTGTATATACTTATAAAACACGTGATATTATTTGTTAATAAAGCAAAAAGCTTAAAATATTCCAGTATATTTTATTACAATAGGAAGATCTATAATAATTATATAATAATTCACGAAAACGCGCAATTGAACGAAGTAGGTCTGGAGAACATGTGGTTCCAACAAGACGGAGCAACCGCACACACTGAGTGAGCCACCGCCGATATTATGTTCGTAAAAACGGAAGAAATATTCTTTAAAATTTCATCCATATTTTGGAACATAAAAGTAAAAATCCACGAGATTATTTTGAGTTTACATGATTTGTTAGATAAACTAAAGTACATCGAATACATAAATATGCTTCCCTAATCTAATGATGTGTTAAGGTTTTTTGAAAATGTTTAAAAAAGAAAATCAGCTATACGTCTGTCAAAATTTTGTCCATACTTTCCCTGAATTTCTCTGCTTAGTTTAGACAAGCACATCCGTGCTCTCTTACAGAAAAATTGAGCACATTGTAAGTAGAATTTTATTGCCTGATCCTACCTTACAGAAGATCTTCTTTGTTAGTGCACTAAAATTCACCTTTTTTTGCGTTCACATCTTCATAAAACGATTTAATAATCTTAAACTACTTAGTTTGGTATCTCTCTCGTTTTGGAATTTGTCCGGTTTTGTAATCAGAATATATCAAATAAAGGTGGACAAACAATCTTATATTGAAATATGACTAATAATTAACGATATGCATTATGATTACACCTTCCTTTATTAAGGCCGTATTCCTCTGTAATGAGCTTTAATGTTTAAGAAATATCTTTCTTAAGCTCGCTTTTTACTCATACTAGAGAGCTGGGACTTATCGAAAATCCAAATATTCTGTGAATCATTTAAATAAGAATATAAATCTCTACTCCACTGCATATCATTTTATTTGTATTTTTCTGTACTTTAATGAAAAGTCATATGTTTTATTGAGTATTTATTAATGGGCTCTTTTTCATTAATTCTCTTTGCAGGCAGGTACGTACCCATTTACCTGCACTACTACTAGAAATGTTTCATTTCATTTTACAAAAAATGTAAGTGCATGCACAATCATGTTGAAACACAACTCAAAAAACAAACAGAAAAAAAAACAAGTGTCCACATGTCAGGTCAAGTAAATATTGTGAAAAGGACACACCAAAAAAATTAAAACATTCAAGCAAACAAAAAATGTCTGCATTTGGGAAGTGTCAGAAAAAATGACTGTCAGGCTGAGTGGTTTAAAATTGAAAAAAAAACACACACATTAAATAAAAATAATTGAGATAATGACTTGGCCTTTTAGTTTTCGGATCATTTCTCTAGTGCGAGCAGTTTGGAAGTGCAAATTATCAAAAAAAAAAAAAAAAAAAATTGAAAGAAACTTGCGAAAAACCAGAAATTTTTGTCTTCAAAACTACTAAGCCCTCTGAACTATGGCTCAATATAAAAGAACACTAAATTATCAATTTCTTTATCCTATTTGCTTTAATATAAGATTTTTTAGATTTCGAGCTTGAGCTATTTGTTTATTATTTTTGTTTTCAATATTTCGTGTTCCTTTCGAAAACTTCTTCAAGAAATAATTATTTGCCCAAAATCGCAAAAATCTAAATTATCAATTGTAAATTTTTTTAAATTTTCATAAAAATTCTTTCTTTAAAATACCTTTGAACAAACTAAAACAATTGTTACTTAAAGGCTGCTTAGATGGCAAAATTTAACGTACGACATGCTCAAGTTTTCTCTGGAGGAGAACGGATAGGAGTGAGTCTCAACTCACTATGTATTCAAATAGAGAGAAAGTGAGAGAAAATACAGTCGAAAATTTGGCAGTTGTATGGCTCTCGTTGTTTGTTGGAAAACTCTCAAAAACCACTACATGCCATTAAATCAGAGAAACATTTGTTTTTCTTAGCAATCATATAAACTCAAAAAAATATGTCGTATGAATTTTACTCTCTTGTTGTAAAATACAGATGGAATTTTATATTATTTTCTGATTAATCTTACGTACGAAAAAGTGTTACCATATCTAAGCCGCCTATAATGGCAGTTTAGGCTATTGCTCTAGATTTTCAATCAACATTTTGGCAGGATAATTTTACACAACTCAATTTTTTTACCAGTTTTTCCAGTGTCTTCCATGAAAACACAATAAGCTGGCACCTTTTATATACATACATATGTATATGCATACATAGTTTAAGAATTTTAATTGTTTAATCTCTTTTTTTCATTATTTTCTATGTTTGCGATGTTAAGGGTTGATTAGTTTTTGCAAGGTCTTTTCAAAAGCTTTGTAGCATTTTATTTACTTTTGCCAACACGTTCTTTTTTTTTTTTCACTCAACTCATAACATGACCTCTATTTTTCTAAACGTTTGTATGTTATTAGTAGTAACAGAGAAAAAAGAAAACGAAAAAAATTACTTACAACAACAAAAGCGTGTCAAGGATAATTATTCTAGGGCCACCATCAACGATCAACAAATAAATAATACACATCTTTGTTTGCCATATGTGCTCATAATCATCGCACGTTTGTCACTCTGTGCAGGACCTTTAATTTATTTAACATAGTTGAAGGCGTACAGAATTTTAGAGATTTTCGCAAAATAAAAGCATTATCTTTAATGCAATGGCTTTTAGTTGCAAATGTATCAGTTGAGCGAAACAATTAAACCGCTAGAGCAGAAAGAAATTGCAATCAATTTAAAGTTTTGATAAATGAAGAAAGAAAAAAAAAAAAGAAAACATTTCAGCCCAAAAAGACGGCAATAAAAATTTTAACAGAATATTGGAATCTTCTTTATGTTTTTTTTTTTTTTAATGAATTTTAATATAAAATTCAAAATATTAAAATAGCTTTTCAAGCAACATGAATAAATATAATTATTCGAAAAAGTATTTTCGTAGAATGAAATAATATTTTAGGTAGAATAGTTATAAAATGAAAATGCTAAATGTTTCTTCAAGCTTGAGGTCCAAGAAACATTTAGCATTTTCATTTTAAAACTAAAAAGGTCGAAAAATCAACAATTATTAGTAGAATAGTTATCAAATACTAAAAAATTGTCCACAAAAGTTGTATTGCCAGTTCAAGGATAACGAAGCTGTTCGTTCGCCTAAATACATTTGTAAAGAAATACAAGTTTGAAATTTGTTTTCGGTTTAAGTGTTTAGATTTATATGCGAATAATATCAATGAAATGGCAGTTAAGAAAACAAAAAAAATTATGCTTAAAGAATTTTTCTTCGAAAAATTTTTCAAATAAATATTCGAATAATTATTCGATTAATTACTTTAACTTCCAAGAAATTGGTTTGAAAATTAATAAATGAATAATTTCCTATTGTGTGGATAACTATTGCAATAAATTTCAATTCGAATATTTATTGGTATAAATATTGATTGAAACTGCACCAGAGTAATAAAAGAAAAATTTTCAATTAATTAAAAGAGTTGCTATGTTAATAAATAAATATTTCCTGGCAATGGTGGCACAATTAATTCGAAAATATTATCATAATTTTTGAAATTATTAATACAGGGTCCACCATCTAACGTGTTTTTTCAACTAGTGCTTATTTCGTGAATGGTAGCATTTAGCTCATGACTGATTTGACAGATAATTAGTTTTATCCTTCCGCTAAACAAATATGGTTGTGTATACGCTTCACGATCGACTTACAGAAGATGCCGATTTTGCCAAAATAAAACCATATTTTCATATGAAGCTCATTTTGATCTTGGCGGGTATTTAAGCAAGCTAAATTGTCGCATTTGGGGCACACAAAACCCCCACGCACACATTGAAAAGCCGACGCACCCCAAAACGAGTCACTGTTTGGTGCGGATTTTGGTCCAGAGCCATATTTGGGCCATTTTTCTTCGAAAATGAGCAAGGAGTGGCCGTTGTCAATGGCGATCGCTATCGCGCCATCTTGAACGAATTTTTGTTCACAATATCGAAGCTGTTTTTTCGCTCTAATAAATACACGAAACAGAGATTTTAAAACATTAATTAAATTTAATAGTGAACTTTATGATTTCCAATTGTTAATAGTTTTACCGGGCTTTCTAGTTCGATTTTGTTTCATTAAAATTGAGATGGATTTTTCGTGATAAAATTGGAGTGATCAGCGTTTTTTAAGAAGACAGGAAAAGTAAAGTTTAAGACTTACGGGCTGGGGTACATACCATGGCTGTTTCACGACCACCTCGTTGTTCATCAGCATCCAAATTTGCTTCATTTTGAAGCTTAGAACATTACTTTCCTTTAGGATCTATGCCCAAATTCTTCTACTTTCTTTACTAAGTTGTCCTCCTGAAAGAAAAGAGAAAAACACTTTGCATTTTTCAACTCTTTTGGCTTTTCGTGCAAGAATTAACCCTGTCAACAATATGTTGCTGAATATGTTTGGCTGCTAAAGAGCAATTACTGGGAAACGTTTTATATATTGCTAAAAAAAATACCATACTGAATTTTTATTATTTTAAAAGTCTAACAGACACATGCACACACTCACTCACCCACCGACACACACACACACACACAAGCAGCCATGTGAAAAAATAAAAAATAAACAAGCATGTGTACTGCATAAGCTCGTATGAGTTTTGCAACTGTTCATTTTGGAGGTTCACCGTTGCGAAGGAGCTCCATTTAAAAATTTTCATTGCTGGCAAACAGCTAGTGTTATTTTTCTCTAAATTGTTTTGTTTGCACATCAGCAAACAATTTCAAAATGTGTATATATTTGTTTTAGAGTTGATATTTATCTATCTTTTTCCCCCATTCTTGCTTCTCTTGGCCTTTGCTACGTTTAATAATTTATGCAAACTTTTGTGAAATAGTTCTAAAAGAATTTTTAACAATGCGACAAAAATTTCACATGCTAGTGCACAAATGCGTACAAATTTGTGTGCTGGAATACAGACATGCACACGCATGCACACACTCACACCCGAGCGCAACCAGAACATGTAGGCAGCTTTGTGTCACAATAATGTAATTTAAATTAACAAATTAGAAGCCCGCATAAGTGGCTTCCTAAATGGTACAACAATAATATGAATACGCTCGTACCATGTGTATGAAAGTGTAAGTGCGTGTATACCCAGTGGTAAGATGACGAATTTGAAATTTAACCATAACACACAATCAAACAGTTTTGGAAATATTTTTAAAACTATTTTGGCCTAGAAAACGGCGATGCTTAGGATACTTTCAACATCGAAAGCACCATTGAATTAAAATAAAGTTCTATATGACTATAGTGATAAATTAAAAATTTTTATAATCATTTAGATCTTATTAAAATGCCAACTTCATTCGATAAGGAATAATGTCGATATACTGTTTCCATGCTAAAAAAATATATTTAATATTTAATTGAATTTATAAAAACTTGCAGTCGATAATTATTCGAGTGATAAAACAAACCTAAAAATGTAATCGATTAATAAATTAATTAAAATCATATTGAAAAATTTATTTTAGTAATAGTAAAGCTCTCAGATGACCCATTTAAACTTGTATTGAGTAATTATTCCAACAATTATTCGCGCAATTGTTGGAATAATTATTCGATTAATTATTCGAACTCTTTCACAAACCTAGTTTTATTAGCTAAAATATTTTTTTAAAATAAATATTAAAACAATTTTGTGATTTTTATTTGATTAATTGCCTACTGTTTCTTCAGGGTTAATCAGTCATAATCAAACATAAAATTTTTTCGATAATTGAATCGATTAAAAAATGATTGAAAAATTTATTATTCTGGGGTGTTATAGAATCCAATCTTATCGGCATTGGATTTGAAACCGAGCAAAAAATTACCTTGGTGTCATGTAGTCTAATGTTGTTCGCTTTTTACTCGAAACAGGCGCTAATTTTAGTTGGTACCAAAAACCGGTGTCAGCAGAAAATTATTTTTTTTTTCTTGTAAATTTTTAATCAAATTCCGATAAGATTGGTTTCTATGACATCACTGGGTTATAGAAATTAGCAATTCAAACTTGTAGCGAAAAATTATTCATATAAGTGTTTCAATAATTACTCGATTAATTATTCGAACTTAACTTTAATTCAAAGATTATTACGCTCTCACATTATTTTAATCAAACTTAAATTTCTTTTATTAATGATTCGGCTAAAAAGTGTTAGAAAAATTAAAATTATTGCATTACCAATTCAAGCTTGTATTGCATAAATATTCGAATAATTAAAAATTATTGTACAGCCTGTTCAAACTCGTACCGCAAAGTTAGTCAAATAATGGTTGTAGTAATTCTTTTATATATATTTTTATATCAAACAAATTTTATAAACTAAGGTATTAGTTTGAATAAATATTGAAACTCTTTTCTCATCCAACAGTTTATATATTTGTTTGAGTTTTTTTTATTTTTTTTATAATTTTTGCATTTCTCTTTGTCTATATACATATTGTATAATTTGTATATTCCTCAATAATTTCACTTAACTTTGCGGAATATGGACTTGTAATTTGGTAATTTTACCACTGAAATATTATGCGCGTTTCTGTGCATGCATTGTGTGTGTGTCTGGAAAGGTCCATAAACTGTTTATGCAGGCCATCCTCTATGGAAAAAAAGTATTTAAAACATGCAGCGCTAATATTAGGAAACGGATGTGCAAGTGCTTACTTCTTTTACATTCATGGAACTGTTTGTGAATTTGCATTATAATGGCCATTGTAGTATAACGTTTAAAGCATCAAACAGAGAGAATCATTTACATGTACATCATCGGAAATAAAAGAGAATTAACGTAAACATTTCATATACGTGCTATAGAGATTTTTGAGCTACAATAAAATGGTCCATCTACATTGAACTACAAGTGAGAAATATTTTGTAATTTTAATATAATGAAAATGTTTTTATTAGAGAAAAAATGCCTCCGATGTCACTAATTTTAAAGCAGAGCTGTGAATTACGTAGTACAAGCCACATGTTTTCCAATGTTTTTATAACAGAAAAGCAATGTTTCTTATTTCATTTATATAGTTCTTAGTTGACTCAAGCCTTCAAACCCTGGGTGGTCATTATTTTTTTTAATATTAAAATAAGTACACAAAATTAAAATTATGTTAGTTCAGGGTGGCAACACTGTTCATCGGCCCCTTTATGAACTGTGCATGTGCCAAGTTTCACAATTTTAGCACTGTCGCTTAAGGCACTCTGCCACCGAAGCTCACACAATTTGACTTTCCATTTATAAATTTAATTAACATTTATTACTTATTATATTATTATTTATTTTATTTTCGGTCTTGTATGTTTCTTTTTTATCTCAGAATACCGCTTGATAGTTTTTACCGCATCAGTGTTTCATATTACTGCTTTCTTTAGTTGCTATAAAGGTCGTATAGTTGTAGATCACTCACAAAAGATCACTTGCAAAATTGCGGTGAGTGAAAAAACGCTGTACACTAAATACCGGCTAATAAAAATGATAGACTTGACAGGACTCAAAAAAGTCCAAAAATGAGAGGTTGTTTTGAAAAATGGACATCTTATAAAATTAGGGTCTTGGGTCTCTTAGAAAAATGCCTTAGAGCAGGTAATGTGTAAATATTGCCAGTAGACATTTGCTCTGTCGTAATAAAAGAACTACATCTTGACATTTTGCAAGCAAAAAAAGATCAATAAAAAATATAATACGATTTTTCATTATTGTAGCTTACAACATTATACAAGGCTGTATTTCGTTTCATTCGATCGCACAGTATGCTGTTATGAAACTAGAGGTGGTAACACCTCCTTTTGCGAACAGCTTAATCACACACAATTTGTATTGATAGCTTTAGGCCACAATATGATCAATCAAAGGCCATATCATTTCGACTATTTGTTCTTCTATCTAGTTAAAATTTTCAACCATAAAAAGAGCAAAACTTTTTAAATTTAAAGTTTTGAAGCTTTCCATTCAGCAAATTAGTAATAGTTTGAACAGTTTTCAGTATTTATTTTTCTGGCGTTAAATTTTTGTTCAGTTTTTAATTTAGTCCCCATACGCAGACTTTGTTTGCCTAGCAAATAAAACTGAGAAAAGAAAACTAAGCCCAACAAAAGACGGTTGTGACAACCCAAACAAATGTCAGTCATTCTTTATGCTTTCACTGTTTTCTTATTTAATTTTTCTTGTGCTTTTATTACTATTTCTTTTTATTGCTTTTTTATTCATTAATGCAAATATTTCTTTTAAAATTTGTGTTGAATTTATTCATTTTTTTTTTTAATTCTTTTCGTCTTGTTTGTTTAATTCGTAGTATCACAACTATTTTATGCGCCAGAGTCACAGAACACAACCCTCAAATATACAAAGAAAAATTTATTTTTTTTTAATTCAATTTATTTGACATAAAGAAATTTCAACAAATTAGAGACTGTCATTTGCATAAACAATTTGATTATGATATGTGAAATGTTGAGGAAACTTTTTTATGTAAATGAATTGTAGGGTCTTGAAAAAGTGAGCAACGACTGGAGGAGGAGGCATTCAATTTTGTTAAGTGAATGTATTGTCTATGAGCAAAATGATTAAGATTAGAACTGTATTCTCAAAAAAACAAAAAAGTATTTGCCTGGACAAAAATATTGTTTTAAATCAATGATTCAATTCACTTTAAATAACAACTTGTAGCCATCAACTATCTGCAGTTTACGTTATTTTCTCTTTCGCTCTCGCTCTCTCTCTCTCTCTCTCTCTCTCTCTCGTGTTCTCTCTGTAGTTACTTGTGTATTCCAGTAAAAATATCAGTCTACATTAAAGCAGGTTTAAAAAGCGATAGATTACATACCACTGCATACCAAGCAATCACGGCATCACTTGACTTTTTTTGCAATAGCCTACTTGGCAGGTCTCTTTGCTACACCACTTATTGCCGTAGAAGCATAAATATCATATCTATGCTATACCATTTTTATGTCAGTGCATCCTCTCTTTTTTTTCGATAATCAATACATATGAAATAGGTTTTTGCAAAAACAAGCTCACTCACTGAAACAGTTGGACACTCGTCAGCGAAGAAGGATGCACAATGTAACTGAATTACATAAACTGGATTTTCAAGCCATATATTTTAATGGCATCAGGAATCACTTTTGTATGGCATGAACATTTATTATTGCAAGAATTTGAAGTTTATAGTTGAACTATAATTGTAAATAAGTTTATTGGGTTGAAGTCGATTTTTACTTCCTTAAAATTGAGGAAGATTTTTTTGTGACAAAATTGAGGTGATCAAAATTATTAAAGAAGACAAGGATGGGGGTACATATCATGGCTGTTTGATGACCGCCCCGTCGCCCATTAGTATCCAAAATCGCTGCGAACCCAGGCTATGGCTAATTGTATACTATTTTTAAGCAGCAGCTCACAGCCATTCTATCACCTGAGGTCTTCATTACTGGCTGTCTATATTCAACCTTATTTTATTTAATTTAATATTTAATTTAATATTTAATCAATATCAAGTATTAATCTATTTTAATATTTAATATTGACCAATTTTCTTCTTTATCATTGAGTTTTTGTGTTGCTTGGACTCAAAGTGTTTATAGGGAGAAACAACCAGCTTCTAAATTTTGGGTTTGGAAAAAAAGCTTATCAAACTGTAATCAAATCGTTCTCTGTAGACTGGCTTTTTTAATTTCGTAAGCTTCCCTTTCGTCATAAATATTTCACTTTCCATTTTGTGACAGGAAAATTCACTCATTACAAGTTTTAATTAAAATAAACATTTTGACTTCACAGAGGACACAGTTTTCTTAACTATTAATTACCAAACTTGTTTCTACTTCCCTTATAAGTTGATAAACAAGCTGTTAAGTAGAAATAAGTTGTACCATAAAAGGACTAGACAAGGTGGTGCTTTTAAGCAGCACCACCACAACCGTTACCGCAAAAATGTTTACAAAATTTACACACAAAATATTTTTGAAGTAAATTTCAAAGTTCTAATTATGAATAAACAGCTTCTTTTGAAATTCATAGTTATATCACTGGCACTGTATCTTGCTTTAAACATTCTGGCATTTATAATTAACACTAGCTGTATTTCAAATGCAACTTCAACTGCAACTGCTGTTGTAAACCAAAACCACAACATACAAATAAAACCATTTCAATACTTTTATTGTTACTGTAGTTGTAAAACATTTGCAATAAAACTTTTCCCTATAAAAGTTGCTCGAAAGAATAAAAAAAAAGAGCAATAAAGACCAACCAAACTATTACAGTGGCAGAATAATGCATTTTTAAAAGTGTGTTTTAATGGGGAAATGAACAACAAATGCAAAGCACCATAACGTGAAGTTTTTGATGTTAATTTCGGTATACAGTAATAATGCAAATATCTACTCACATTTGCTTTTGCCCGTGATAGTAAAGCGGTATTCAATACAAAAGAGAAAATTATGTAAAACAAGTAATGACAGTGTAAAACAAAGAAACATTTTATGCAAACAAGAAAGCGGCCTTAAAAGTAAGTTTTATATGCAAGGTAGAAATGTATGATAGTTGTCATTACAACAAGCAAAAAACTCTAGTAAGTGTAAGTAGATTTGAGCGCGTATTATTAAAAATATGGAACAATGTCTCTGCCACATCATATATTAGAGAACTGTAAACAGTAACGGCGGATTGATTTAGTGCCAACGATTTTTCAAAAGCTTTTAGTATGAGGTTAAAAAAAAGTCCGAATACGCCATACAAAAAAAATCATTTTCGATCCATCCGCTGTTCGGCTGATATTGTATGGTTGTAGATAATCATTATGTGCTTGCAGGCAACAAAATAAACAGGTTTTTTCTTTACGTGTAGATTGCAATCTAATGAGCAGTACTTAGTCCATATAGATAACAATTTAAAAAAGTCTATTTAAAAACCCTTTATACAGTTAGAAAATCACATGCATATTTAAGACGCAACATGCGTCTTCTACAGAAACAGTTCTTTTAAATGCTCACAAAATACTACTTCTCATTCTATAAATATAAAGTTTTATAGTAATACGGCAGCAAAGCAAACAAAACCAATTCAACACAATTATCTTTGCACAGGAATAACAAACCAGCCAGCAACTACTGTTGTTGCTATCATTATTTCCACATTAACACAAAACCCAATCTCGTTTTCTTCTAATACAATATAAATGCGAGAAAAGTGTCCGTTATCATGTCAATTAGTTGACTGTTGTTGCTGGTTTTGTTGGTTGTAATTTATATTTCCGTTCTTGAACAAGAATCCAAATAAAAAGCAAAAAAGAATAATAATGCATTTGATGAAGCCTTTTCACACACAGACACACATGCACACACTTACGCACAGACCCGGGCACAAAACAGAACTTGAACACACACAAACTCACAAACACGTAATCACAAGTCTTGTATTCTTTTTTCGTTTGCTTGTGTATGCCTGCATTTCACATTGCAAGGATAGACAAAGATATCTTATCATTTATAATTTAATGCAGTGAATTTTTCATGAATAAATACTTTTGCTTTAAGGAAATATTTCGCTTTAGTATTCAGTTTATTCGAATATTTTGCCTTTTGCTATTTTTATATTAAACGAGCTGAGGGTGCGTTTTTTTCGTTTGCAATATATAAAACTGACACTGTGCTTTAATAGCGATTGATGGAAAACTATTTTTCCAGCTGTCAATCTGGAATTGAATGTGCGGAATATAGAAGTTGAATTTTAACGATTGCTGAAAAACGTAGTCAGTTTTAGTTTTCTATGAAAAATTAATTCACTATTTACTCTAGGAGATAATTCAAATATGCCCTCTGGGTGAATAACAGTATTAAAGAACTATAAAAGAATTTTATTCTTAAGTGTTCAAGTTTCAAAATAAATAAATAAATAAATAAATAAATAAATAAATAAATAAATAAATAAATAACTAAATAAATTAATACATTTCAATTGGCTCTTAAAGCAAGTAAAAGCAAGTAAATATATTCTATATGTGTGACATATTGTTGATGTTAAGCCAAGAAAACGATTCTATTCTTTTGTATATAAAAGCTTTGCTTCGTCATTTAAAATGTTAATTTTTTCACCAAAATAAGAGAATAATAGTAGGGCAGTGTTAAATTGTTTTTAAAAAAATTTTAAACCCTCTGGCTGTGTAGCCATCAACTGAATGTCCGTGGCTGAAAACGATAGAAACCTGGTCAAAAGGCTTCCAATGAAATTTTAATTGTATCAAAAATAATATATAGTTTGCTGTTAGATTATACAAGTACAGTTTAGTCAAAAAACAAAAAATCCTTATTAAATTCATTTTATAGTGAACTTTATGATTTACATCTATTAATAATTTCATTGGGCTTTTTAGATCAATTTTTAATTCCTCAAAATTGGGAAAGAGTTTTTTGTGACAAAATTGGAGTGATAAAATTTTTTACAGAAGACAAGAAAAGTAAAGTTGAAGACTTACTGGATGGAGTACAAACCAGTTAGTACTCCAGCAAATAAGTATATTACTTTTCTTGAAAAATGCTGATCAGTCCAATTTTGATACAAAAAATCGTTCTCAATTTTGAGGAGGTAATAAAATTACTAAAACTCTCATTTTCTTAAAATGTGTTGATTGATGATATGTTTGTCTTTAAATTGTCATTCAATTAATCATAAATAAGTTAGTTCACCCTTTGAACAGGACCTTAATGGGTCTTGTTTCTTGCCCTTAATTTCCTCCTGCTGGTAAACTTACATATTGGTATACATACATAATACATATATGTATATCCCTTTAACAACTTACATACAGAAATTGTTTCATTTAAAATAATTTTGCATGTCTCAGTTTAATAACATGTCCAGCAGATTTTCAATTTTATTATAAAACTGCTAATAAATTGTCAAATCAAGTAATTTATTCACACAGTTATCTCTTTGTGCTTGCCATTCAAAGCTGTTGCTTTTTTCCTTCGCTTGTTGCTTCACCGATTTTAGCGTTTTGTCTCCTTTAAATTGCAACAACAATTGATTTTAATGATTTACTTTTTACTTCAGTTATGGCCACATTTAAGTTTATTTTTGTTGTTCCCTTTCTTTCTCTACTCGCTGCCACATACACCTGTGTTTGTTGCTCTCATTTTGACGACAATAAAACAAACATATGAGAATGTTACCTTGATTATAAGAGTTGAGAAATTTCTTTAAGAGAGAGACCAGCGCAGAAGTTAATGATGTTAGCGGTGGAGAGAGCAGGCATGGTAAATTATGCACCAAACAAATAACATTTTTACAAAATCGAAAAAATTAATTCACTAATCAAAAGTTTTAATTAACTGAAATAAAACATTTATTGGTGCTGTTAAAATTGCTGTGTTAGTGCAACACCAAAGAAATTTTAATCAATACCAAAAAATTCACTGAGACAATAGCAAAAAACACGAAAATCAATAGGAAATCCTTTGGATGTTGGCAGGTATTGAAATATATTTCCACCAGCAAAAAATTACAGTGATGAAATGAAAAGTGATCATTTAAATTAAATATAAACAGTCAGTTATGAACAGTTCAGTTAGTAGGATGGCTATGCGCTGCTGCTTAAAAATAGTATACAATTATTCATTACCTGGGCTGGAAGCAACTTGGGTGCTGATGATCGTCGAGGTGGACATAAAACAGGCATATCATAATAAATATTTTAGGTTTATAAAACTCTTATTTGACAAATTTTCCATACAAATATGTCAAATAAGAGCCTTATAAGCTTGAAATAATTTTTATGAATTAGGGGGTTAGTCTTTAAATTAAGTTTTCCTGTTTTGTTTTAAAAATTTTGTCACACCAAAACTCTGTCTTAATAGAAACGATTTTTAAATTGATTAAGCAAATTCTTTGAATACTTTTTACCTCTCTCAAAAAAAAATATTCCCAAAATTAAATAAAATACTAAAAACCGTTTTGCTGCTTGAATAAGAACATAAAAGCAGAAGTGACAAAAATCAATTGAAAAAATTCAGAAAAGCAGCATTGGCCGCTTTTGCACTCCTGTAGCAGGTATTTATGTTTAACCAGGCTTTTCTACAAATTACTAACAACAATACAACAAGATTTATCCATATGACGAGGAAAGTGTAAACTAAACCAATGTTCTTCAAGAACATTGTTGCAGTTTTTTATTTCTAAAATTTCTAAAAATTTTTTTTGTCTACATGCAACTAATAACTCTATTTAATGTTTTCCTAAATTGGACTAGCCAACTTATGCAAAATATCCTTGAAGAAACCACAAACAATGTGTTTATGCAGAAAATAAAATCACTCAAAATTAGACAGTAAATTATTCTACTAATTTTCAGTTTTAATTTCATAGAAACCAAACTAACACCATCCCTGATGGCAGGAAAAGCCACACAGAGAGCCAAGTTGAAATTTAACATGGCTCTGTTAATAACATTATTGCGGAACTATAGTTGGCTAAAAATAAATAAAAAGTAAAAATAGTTCCCAATAACAAAGCAATACATGTCATGAATATTTAAAAAGCAAATTTCTTCAAACACACATTTGTAGAGATCTTTAAAATTTAAGTTTAAATGGAGTAAACTAAAACCAAGTGAGATATTGTTGCAGCAAATATGGAAGTAACTGCAAGAGAAAAAAGCATCAATTTGTTACTACTCTTTGAAGCTCAGCTTCTGACTTTATTTAAGAAATACATTTTAAGTGGTTGTTGTGGGG
This sequence comes from Sturmia bella, assembly GCA_963662145.1. Classification (NCBI taxonomy): domain Eukaryota; kingdom Metazoa; phylum Arthropoda; class Insecta; order Diptera; family Tachinidae; genus Sturmia; species Sturmia bella. The sequence goes on along the minus strand of OY759172.1, from coordinate 14,115,195 downwards.
CGATTACATCTGCGTTCACAAGCGCGACGAGAACACCAGCGATTGGAGTTGCCACCGCAGCCTAAATGTTGCATGGCAATGCAGGTACGATTTGCTTGATTGTAGTACCACATTCTGCGAGCTGGTGCAGTAGGACAGGCTGCACCCAAATTACGTTCACCAACACAAGTTGCGGGACCTGCAAGACAAAATTTAAATATATTTTAATATCTATGTCAATTAAAACTTAATTTTATTGTAATTTTAATGCATACGTGCTCCCTGGGGACATCTGCGGCGTTGGGCAGAAGTTGTGGCCGCTAAAACCACTACAAGCAAAGCCAATAGAGTAAAAAATTTCATGCTGATTATAATTTCAGTTGTGACTTTGTAACTTAACAAAATGTTATGTGATGATTGGTCGTCAGTTTGAGGTATTTATACCTCCTACACAGTTTTAAAACAAAAAAAGAAAACAAAAATCATTTGTTTACTTTAAACAAGTGTTGCATTGAAATTAATATTTTGCTTTTCATTGTGACAATATGCACAAGAGTTTTTTGTTGTTGTGTTTTTCAGATAATTGTTTTATAATACTTGCAAAAACATCACTTTTGTTAAACTTCCCAATCAAATAATAAAGTACACGAACCTTTAAAACGTGTACTAAAATCAGATTCTGCTGGTAAATTGAAAGCAGCAAGTCTAGATAAAAGCACATTGCTACCAGGTGGCCTTGCAAGCCCAGAACTGTCAAAATACACAACACTAACACACAAATGCGAAAAAAGAGTTGACAGAAATTAAAGTATTTCTACCAACAAAATATATGACATGTAGAGGAATAAAGAGAGAGAAAGAGAGAGAGAGAGTGGGAGGGAGAGTAGGATAAAATAGCAACAAACAAATAGATTTACTTTACTATTAAGAGACTAACAGCCTAAATACTACTCGAATTGTGTATTGAAATCCTACATACTGGCCCCAGGAGGAGGAGTTCGAGTTCCTTGTAATTTCTCATAATAATTTTTATATTGCTTACCGAAATGTTATATGTGTAATGATAGGCAAACACTAGATTAGATCATTTTAGAAATGGCAGTGGAAATGCTGTCGATTTTTCAATATCTTTTGGCACAAAGCAGAAGGTTTAATTTTTGTTTAGAAGTCCGTCTACACAAGTGCAGTATGGGGTCGATGTGCTGAAAAAAAATTGGGAAAAAATACTTGGGTACTAGTTATACTTACGAATGCTCTGCGGGCACCCTGCTAATGATTTATCAAGCAAGTTGAATTAACAATTCATATTGTGCTAGCGGCTTTTCATTAGCTTTTGGCCTAAGGAGAAAAATAATTCACTACGATATATCAAGAAAAACAGTTTCGCGTGGCCCACTTTTCAAAATTTTTTTTCTTTTTATATTTGCACGCAAGTCCTCCTCAGGAGAAGAGTAAGGGATCAGTGTGTTTGAGAAAATATTGATTAGAAAAGTTATATGAGATTGGTCATTGATTACTCTATTGTTTCATATTTGAGAGTCACAAAGATTTGAGCTGGCATGGGGAAGAGTATTCCGAAAAATCTAAAACCCATCAGCCAGATCCGGTTTTGCGCTACTTATATTCCTGCTGGAATTGCTGCCAACAGTTTTTCTCATAATAAAAATATTTCCAAATAAAACTCTGCCTGTACAAGTAGCAAAGACAGCAGTGCACAGTGGCATCGGTGTTTACTGCAATTGTGTAAGATTATAAAAAATATATGCGGACAAATCAGCAACAAAACTTTGCAATTATTGCGAAAGTTTAGCAAGAATGTTTCATAATACCCATGAACAAAATGAGAATCAGAAATGTTTAAACAAACCTTCGACACAGTAAACATTTCTTTTCGTTTTGCAACTCTTTTACTTTTCTTTGTAACCTTCTATACAACGAGTTACCATCGGTTACTACGATTTGTATTTTTGAAAGTATCAAGAAGTAAAAGCTTTTTGAATATTCAAACATGAAATTATTTATTTGCTTTAAGAGCCAATTGAGATGTATTAATTCAGGTCCAAAAATTAACCTTTTCAAAAAGTTTACTGTCTTTTTCAGCTGTCTATATGCCGCCAACATTTCGTTGCTGCGAATCAACTCATAATTGTGGAAAATTTTATATTTCTTATTATTTTTCGTTTTCATTCTTCATTGAAATACTGTATTCACAAAATAAAAAAGAGTATTATAATTTATAGTAAATAGTTTAGTTTTAGCCAACTCTCTAGCGATGTACAATTAAATAAATGTTTGATTATTAATTTTCTTAATACAAATTCTAAAATCTTCAAAAGACAGCATTCATTGCGGCAAATGCTTATTTTGTTGAGCAGCAGTAGCAGTTCTGTATCACTGTTATAAATTATTAATTTCTGAGCATTTGAGTAACAAAGTAATTTGGCTCTCTCTTGCAAAAGAAAAAATGCTGCTCACTCTGCTTGAGTGTATAAGAGATTATTGTTACTTTGGTGCCGTGATAATTTTTTTTCAGTTCTGCACCAAAAAGGATACCAAGTAATTCCTCCTGTTGCTTTATAATGCTTGCGTGTCTTGCAAGTTTATACATCCACACATACACACACATATTGGCAGTGTATTAAGCTTTGTATGTATATTTGTATCTACCCACAAACAAACATTTGTGTGCTAATGCATACAAACAGTTTCAACAGAATAAGGAATGCTGTTGCGTATGAAAATGTCTGGAGTTCAATAGATTTATTTTTAATTTTTTCTGTGACGTATTTTTGTGGAAATGTTTACGTATTTTTGCATTTTCATACATATAGAAATCCATACATATGTATGTTTGCGTATGCGTGAACTGTTGTTTGTATAACTGCACAAAGAAATGAATTATAGCGGCCATTTACCATTTGGAATGTGACAAAAAAAAAGTGTGATCCAACATGCATTCAAAAATTATATTTAAATGAGCAACCCAAAACAATTTTTTCACAAAAAAAGAAAATTAAAACGTAGTTATTCAATGCGTTTAAAAAAAAATAAAGTAGAGCTTTTTTAACCCCATAGAAATCGAGACTACTCCTTACATGCGTGTAAAGAGTACTCCACAAGGGACCAGGACTAGTTCAAAAGTAATCCAAATGCAGAGGTAAAACATGCTCCATTTTACATTAAAATGTCCTAAGAGAGGACCATGTAATCTAAAAAAAATTTACTTCAGAATAATTCAAAAACTGGTGCAAGTAACTATTGCATACATTGTTAACATGAGCGCCTCGATTTATGAATTGATAGAGTGTCCTACTAAGAGTCCCCGAGGTCGCAGGCTCGATTCCTGCCGTAGGCATTGGGTGTTTCTGTAGACAAGCTAAAAGCTTCGCAGTTTTGTGTTCGTTCAAAAAAAAAAAAAAAAAAACACTGGGTTAGTCTTGAAATTACTTCATGTCGCTACTCCATAGACTACCACATGTTAATCATGTGTTGCAAGTATTGCCAAATATTTTTTTTTTTATTCATCATGTTACATGTTTGGATTAAATCAGACCATGTTGTAACTACGCCTTTTTGCTAAAAACGGATCATGTACTCAATTAATTTCTGCTGGAAATTAACACTTTTGTATTCGCATGCTTTAATGAATAAGAATAAAATTTAATGCCACTCCAGTTATCTGACTAGAGCTATTTATTATACAAGCAGCTTTCATAAATTTATTCACATGTTGCAGAACAAGTCTACATATCTATCGTCTACCTATTGATGCGATAGTTAGACGACGTTACCAAGATGTGAATTGAAGGGTATTAAAATGTCTTTTAGTTCGATAGATCGTTCGAAAGCGTAAGCGTTATGTGGATCTCAAAATGTTCTTCTACAAATGATTTTCCATAACTACACCGTACCTTTGTAACTTTGTCGTAGTGGCATTATCTACTTGGTATATAAAAGCATGTGCATTGGGGTGGATCGAATAAGAAATTGATATAATTTCAATGATTTTAGGTTACAGCAAAAAGATAATTTTCGGGGTTTTCCATTTTAATATCTTTAGGAAGGCATTAGACGAGGTTGATGAGGGCGAAAAAAAATTTTGGAGGTAATACATTTGACTCTTCTACGGCCACTCTGGAATTGAGTAGTTCCATGGGTAAGTTTTTGGGCGCCTCCAACATAAAATTTTTCTTCCATTATACTATGGGTTTATTAGCCACAGGATTTAATAACCCCAGGGTGCTGTTAAGTCTGTGATCAAGCATTAAAAATTTCTTGTCGCTAACATTTTTTTGGGCACACCGATCCCAAAACATGTCTCCTTAATGGGACAAAAATTTTAAATCGAACATTTTGAAGATAATTTTTTTAACATGTGATTTTTTAACATGTGGGGGACATATTCTTGCTCATGGGAAATGCTTTCAAAAAATCGATGGCATAATAATGACAAATGTTTGTCCACATGAATGGATCCGGTCTCATACATGTGTTCAGTGTGGTCTGAAGCTCAAGGTTCGTTAATTTGCGGCCACCCTGTAGATGAAGAAATATATACATTTGGAAAAATATAAAATTCCCTTTTTCTTTTACACACACCTCGTATGTACGTCGAAGAAAGTTTGGCAGTAGAGTCTATGTATTTTTCTGTTTACTTGTATGCAATATTTTATAGACAAGATTAAGTGAATTTAGAAGCGAACACTATCATCTCTAGTAGCATAAAGCTAAAAGCTTAAGATTGTTCAAATTAACGAAGTAGAAGATTTTTTATTGAATGGCTGGCTGGTTGGTTTCCATATAAATGCTGTGAAATAAACATATGTATATATTTTTTATTTTTAAAAGAATCCCTTGTTTTGCTGTGTCTGTCTGTGGGCTTAATTTTTATCACTCTAAATTTCTATGCAAAATTAGAACATTACAATTTGTGTGTTTATATTTTTATCTTTGTATGTCCTTGACTTTGTTTCTCCACTGTTTGAGTATTGGGGTTGATAAATGGAGCAAAAATTTATATTTAGTAGAAAAATTTTTTTTCTACAAATGTTTTATTTAATCCTTGAACTTTTTTGTTATATTTTTAAGTCCAATCGAGTGAACTTAAATCTTGTTATAGGCTTAAGTAAAGAAACTTGAAGTGTGAAATATTTTGGCAATTGAACAAATATATACTGTTTTTTTTCATGAGAACTAAATGTGTTTCGTTTGGTCAGAAATATTACAGAAATTGTTTTCGTTAAATATGAGAAATAAAAACTTTTTCTTCTTCTTTTTTTTTTTTTGAAAAATCCTTGAGAAATAAAATATCTTATGGAAGTTAAGACTTAAATTTGCAGACAGCAATTTAATTTTGTTTAAGCAATAAATAACAATGCAAGTGGACTCTGGCTTTGTCTTTACCAGGTATTTAGCTTAAATATATTTTAAATTAGGTTTATCTATAGATTTTGTATGAAAATGCAATTGGAGAATTTATGAAATTTTTATCTTTTATCTATTAATACTATATTACTTAGCAGCAATACCCTGGGTACTTAATGCAGTATTGTTTCCAGCCGGGATAGACGTGGTGGAATGTTCAGAATTTTATCCAGTATTTGTAAATAAAACAAATTAATATTTGCTGCTTTGTTCGGGTAGAGTATTCTTTTGATAGTTATTACAAACTTAATATAACTTAAGATTTCAAAAATGCATCAGAATGCGAATAGATTGCTCTCGTCTCTGCTTCTCGAATATATCACTACCTTGTTTTTGTGGTCTTTTCCTCTCTCAACATCTCTGACTTAAAGGCATTCGCTGATAAAACCACTACTCTTTGTTATGCGCATAACTTTGAATGAAGCTTCCTACTATTTTATTTTTAGCAGCTGTATTTTTTCAAAAACTTTTTATAAAACATAATATGGCTAGAAACGCTGTGTTGACTTGAATAATATTTGCATTAAAACACGAGTTCGAAATTAATTCTTTTATAAAATATTTTTTTTATTCAAAACAAATCTTAATGAAAACAAAATAAACAGGTGTCGCATTTGGCAAACAATTAAAAAATAATAATAATTTTAAGTGCGGAAAAAGAAAAAACTGGCATTCAAAATTATCTTCATGTAGTATAAATGGCCTGGTATAACAAGTCATCAGAACAATACGTTTGTGGCACTTGCACCTGTTTAAGCTAAAATGAAGTGCTTGATTTTATTTACATTTCTTGTAGTGGTCCTAGTGGCTGGCATCTCTGGCCAACGTCCCAGATGTCCACAAAGAACTGGTAAGTGTTTAAAGCTAACGAATTAAAATTCTAAATATTCAACTTTGTATTGCTGTGTTTAAGGTCGCGCCACTTGTGTGGGTGCCCGTGATGTTGGTACCAGATGTCCCACAGCACCGCCACGTCAATTGTGGTATTATAATCAAGCCAATCGTACCTGTGTTGCCATGCAACATTTAGGCTGTGGTGGCAACTCCAATCGCTGGTGTACTCGTCGTGCTTGTATGCGCAGATGTACTCGTCCTGCAACAACGGGTTAAAAACATGAGCGAAGGTGTGACAAATTTAATAAACCATGTTATTATTTTAAATAAGTTATTGTATTTTTTCGTGCTAGCAAGCGAAACTAAATAAAAATTTTAAAAATTTACAATGTTTTTATATTTAGTAGGCTTCAGTTGGGGTTTTGATTTCTTTGAATTAGAATAGATTTTATCTGATAATACCTGGTAGCGATCCAGGTTGTTAAAGAAGACAAAAAAAGTAAGTTTAAAGAACTATTGTCTACAGATCACATCATGCCCATGGCAATTTGATTTGTGTTTTGCTTTTTATTAATATCTATATTCTATTTGAACTTTGTGGACTTTTAACTTTTGACTTAATACATAAATAAAATTACAGTTTGCCACAATAAATGTTGCAACAAAAGCAGAAATTTCCATTTTGATTTCTTTTGTTAACATTAAATTCCATACATACGTACATGCATACATGTATGGTTGCATAAATTTTAAATTTATTGCGGGGAAAGTCAGTTTAAAAAAACATTAGATAAATTATTGCACATTATTGTAGTGCTAGAGTCAAGCACACACTTAAACTTGGGTTAGAGTATGAAAGTAAATAAAAAAGAAATAAATTTTTTGAATTTATACACATTTTCTTAACTTCAATAGTAGTCGATAATTGATTTGCAGTCTTAATAATCGATTACTTTGTGATCTATTATTCATAGTCAACACTATGCTGAAGTATATTTTTGGGCCGATGAATCGAAATACATGGAAAAACAAGAAATAGAAAAAATACAGTTTGCAGAAGCTCGAAGACAATGATGAAAACACTGATTCAATCACATATACATACATTAAGAAATATCATATTTAATTATTGTTGCGGCAACAATGTTATGTTATATATAATAATATTATGGTTTCCATCATATAATATGGTTAAGGCAACAATATAAAATGGTAAAAACAACCATTAGTATGATTATTGTGATTGCCACGAAATCATCTGATTGTTCACAACCATATTATGGTTATATAGTTGAACCATTTATTTTAATAATATTATGTTCCTCTTCGAATACATATTTTTCGTGAGTACTTCGAAGTTCCATTAGCTTACACCAAAGGGGAGTTGTTTTTCTTACTGCAATGAAGTGCTAAAGTTAAAGAAATACTAAAGCTGATTGTTAGCGAGGCAATTGCCCTGATGGCTTCCACTATGGTTTATAAATGCACAAGTCTAAGTTGGCAATATTTCTTTATTTTAAATTTAGTTCGATTTGAATAATCTTGGCATTTTATTAAAGAACTAGATATCTATGCATTAACATTCTTTTTGGTAACCGTTTTAGTTCAGTAGTTATTTTGCTCTTATCCAACACTGGTTATATGAACGACTTTTTCATTTTTGTCTCCTCTTTTCAAATTAAATAATCTTTTAGATCAATAGAGCTGGATATGTATAAGCATGTTTCCACAGCTGTTTAATTTTATGAAACATTGAATTCAAATTGTTTGTTTTTTTGTTCATTAAAATTTATATGAGACTTTGCTAATCCTGGGAACATTCTCTTCTTTTTCTTATGGTGGTTGTGGTTGTTTAGCAAAGCCAGTTTGTCACACATGTTAGTAAAATGCAAAAGAAAAACAAATACATACATAATACTATTTGAGCTAAAAGCCAGGCAAAAAATACACATTTAATGGAATAAAAAAATGTGGATTATTTATTTATTGCAAAAATTTTATATTCTTATTTAACGAAATCACACGAAGTACTAAGCATGCAAATGCTGTTTTATATCCCTGCCAACTAAGGAAAATGTTCAACTTGTGTAATTATTAAATATATTTATAAACCAATTTCCAAATAAAGGATTGTAAGCAGTTTTTACGAAATTTTAGTTTCCTTAGTGATTGTCTTAAAAAGTCACTCAAATTCTCATATTTCTTTTGTAAATTTCCATTTGCTAAAATGTATACAAAATTATATTTTCATTCCTGAATTTGTAATTACAAGAAGGTTTAAACATTAACACTGGTATTCATACAAAATAAAACATTGTTAAAACATATTTTACGAAAAAAAAAATTTCATATAAAATTTTTTTATCTATAATTTTTTGCCTTTATTGTTAAAATTAATAAAAAAATTTTTTTAAAGCTTTAGGTCTCTTATTTTTCTTTATTAATTTTTCGATATTTCGCTAACAATTTGCGTACATTTCACTTTTGCACTTTCGCTTGCCTTTAACCACACGACTATTGATCAGGTGCCACAACCGTGCAACAACAAACAATTTAAATGGAAAATTTTGTGCAAATTTAACATGCTTTTCAATCAAGTCTTTATCATGTTGATTTCACATTGTGGTCCCTTTTCTGTGTGTTCTTTATAAATTGTCTGACAACAAAAAGAAACCCAACACTTACAGTCAAAGTTATTTTATCCAGATTGTTGAGTGTGCAAGCGCCGTTTTATCCACACACCTGAGCACTTGGCAAACTAACGAAAGCATACACACATACACACACTCATGTTTCTGTATGTAAGCGATTACTTTTGTATCTGTGTACGCAGCTAGCGACAAAAGTACTCAAACGTTGCCATAAAGATTTATATAAGTATTTAAACGCTTAGAAAAAGTTTTCGTGTTCGGCTTTTGTTTTTGTGGTTCAAAGAATCTAGTGTTTTTCTAATAGTGGCAAATTGATTTTAAATGTTTTTCCACTTTGCGGTTTTGTTCAGGACATTAGAGAGTTTATTAGGTTTTTTTTTTGTTTTTGTTAAATAAATAAAAACTTGTTTGTGGTTTTTCCAAGTTTATTAACATTATAAGTTTTACAATTGAAATCTATGTGTTTGAGTTTTAGACATTTTTAAACAGAAATTGCAAAAACTAGAATCTTCTCACTGCGATAGAAAGTCTACCAGTTGCATATGGTTATATCATATAAATCAACGCAAACTGTCTTCTTTATGAATTCTTGGGACTTTGACATTCTTTGATATTTGACAGTTGTACTAATTTTATGAGCTCAAGAGTACTTTTACTTGGGTGTATCACATAATCCCCAAAATCAAAATCCCCAAGTCAAAATCTCCCAACACAAAATCTCCCAAACACATAATCGTGCGATTTTTAACCTAATTTTGATGTATTTTACACAGAGAATGAAGATTTTGTGTTTGACATTATTTCTGAAATTAAAAATCAAAACAAATTGTATGATAAATTCACAAATATTTAATAGGTATGTCATGAATAGTACTAAACTAAAATATATAATAATATTTCGTTATAAAAGTAATACCATGTTCATACATGCGCCTTTATTGAGATAATCGCAATAAAGTCCATTATTGAGCTCAATATTCCATACAAAAAGTCAACAAAGTTATTGCTTAATAAACTCAAAATTGCTTTGAATATTGATAAAAAGATGAAACCAAACACTGTAAAAGATGTGTTTAATAAGCAAAAGTATACAATGCGAGATGAATGACCAGATAAATGTCAACAAAAGCAAACAAAACAAAATAAATTATTTGAAAATATTTTTCATTTTTTCTTTCTCACTACCAAAACAAAAACAACAACTTTTTTCCAACTGTCAAATACTAATTGAGTTAGCGCAATATTTGTATGTATGAAAGCAAACAAATATTATGTCAATAAACTGAATATTATCTCAATTAGAGATGCATGTATGAACAAGGTATAATTCAGTTTGAAATTAATATTAAAAAAAAAATATATAATATATTCACAAGTATTTAACAATGTTATGTCATGCATATTAGTAAACTAAAATATATAACTAACGGGTAATGTTTAAAAATAGAACAAGAGTAAGGTTATAGTGATAATCACAGACATAACCAGATATCACAAAAATGACTTTTGTAAAATGGCCATATCATTTGTTTGGGGACGGGCCAGCGATGAGCAGTGCAGGAAATCGTGGCAACATGAGTGTGTGAGAACAACTAGTGTATACAAAAACAAACATAAACAATGAAAAAATGTTGTTGTAAAGTGTTTGGAAAAATATTGGTTTTGTTGTAATTTTTACGAAAAAAGTAGAAAACATAAATGAAAAGCTTTGAAAACTACGTTTTAAACATATTCCATGTATTGCTAGTGATGTACTCAATGCAAATAAAATATTAAATACAAATAATTATTATTTGGTTGCTTGCTGAATTTTTCTTGCTGAATTTTTCTAACCAAAAATCAAATGTAAACAAATGCGGAGTCAACCAACAGAGACAGCTATATAAAAATTTTCATTTCTGCTGTCCTTCACTAGATCCACAAGTACCGTAAGGATGCCACTTTCAATATATTTGACAGTAAATTGGTAATTTTTGTAGTCTGGTAGAGCTGGTGACCCTTCTGGTAGTATTCTGTGGTGATAATTGAGAGCGAAGTTTTATAAGCGTAATAACAACATAAGTGAATGGCGAGCAATGAGAAATAAAGTAAAGAGAAATTAACAAGTTGTACTTTTGTTGATATGGTCGTTCATATCGTAAAAATTTTATGGATTTTGCGTTTGGGGATTTTCTGGGGATTTTGCGTTTGGGGATTTTTTTTCGCTTGGGGATTTTGTGTTTAGGGATTTTGATTTTGGGAACTATGTGGCGCTTCCCTTTTACTTTTGTTTCTTCATTTTAAAAACCTTTGCCTAAACATTAATAATGTTTGGTGCTGCCTCAGCAGAATTTGTTCAAACTATTGTTCACGTAGTGTCGAATGTCTGGCTGTTAAATCACCACTCTTTCTGAGGCACCTTTGGTGTCAGAACCTTTTTTTTTATTTATTTATTTCAAAACTATTGTTACATTTATTTTATAATTTATACTGAGCAAACATATGAGCCCGCGCAAGGATTGCATGAAATGCGATACTATCAAGTTAAATTTCATTCAAAGTTGTCTCAGCAATATTGCAACAAAAAAGTCAAACACGTTCTTGTCACAATGCATTCCAGTTGTTGGCAAACATCCAATGACATTTTAAAACCTTTGCGACCGACAGCTTGTTTGTTTTACGTTTGGGTTTACGTGCAACAATATGTGAAAATAACACTTCAATAATCACAGTCGTAAACCTGCAAACACACTTATACACGCACACATATTATTGCATGCATACATTTAAGTCTTTAATTGCAACAGTAAAGTTATAGGAATCATAAAAAAAAATCCCCCAAAAAAATGCAAACATACATATTTCTAAAATCGTTGTGGGGTTTTATATGAATTTGCTAGTGTTAGAGAGAAGGGAAAACAACAGTTGGTTTTGTATTCTGATATGGTACGAGGTACGGGAACGCTGTCTTCAACAAAAATTCTTAGGGAAAGAGTTTAATTTTTTCTTTCTAATATTTTTTATAAACAAAACGACTCTAAATAAAGCTCCGTAGAGGTTTCTGTACAAAAACTTAGAAAATGTACGCCTGGATAATAAATTCATATAACAAGCAGTCGTTGGTTACTACGCTTTCGAGTACTTTCTAAAGTACAAGTCACAGTAACAAATGGTTGCTCGCTGTGTGAAGGTTGCTAAGAAAAGTATAACCATTGCAAAACAATAAAATGTTTTCTTTTTTTTTCTATATTTGATCATTTATGATTCTCTTTGTGTTCATAGAAATAAGAGAATGAGTATTCAATTTTTAAAAATTTTTTAAGTTTTTTCTAGCCCACTAAAGAGTTGAGTTGAGGATCAGCGAGCTGTTGGTGGCATAAAAATGGTTGAAAAAGAAAAAAAGATAATTATTATTAGTAACTATTAAGTTTTATTAAGACCCAGAATAATTTTCAACTGACCCTTAAGGCAAACAATAATTAAATTTGTTTTTGAACACTTTTAGCTCAATTTTGTGTTTAATAATTAGAAATAATTTGCAATACTTAAAAATTTATGTAAGAAATATATACATATATTTTTTAAAAATCTGGCTTTGGAGCAATATCTTATAAAACAATTTTCTGTTTTAGTGCAAGTTCTTTGTTAATAAAATTCAGAACGAGTTTGATGCCATATTTTTATGTTACAGTTCGGAGTTTTTATGTTTGCTGGGCTCAAATTTGTACACTCAAGGGGAATGTATGGAAATCATGCACTCAAATAAGTGTATGAATTTCTCTGCTAAACGTGCAACAAGTTCAGCAGGTAAAGTATTATATAAAACAAATTTGCTTTAAATTTGGTCACATTATTATTGTTGTGTTATTTGAGTGAATTGCAAGAATTTTCTTGAAAGATTTATTTGGCGATATAAAAGTTCTTGAATGAAAGGTAGCCAGGATATAGACGAAATCGCTGCTGTTCCCTTCAATAGTTGAGTTGCAAACAGCAAATACAACGACAGCTGCTGAGAACTGCGCCGGAAAGGTGCTGGAACAAGATCACCTGTCGAATATCGGGGCAGCTCACATGGTCCAGCTAAGAGCATCGGAGAATTTTGTCCTCGTTTGAATTTTCGAGGCATAGGCTTCGTACCCTTGTGGCTGTTTTAGCGGGAGGTAAAAGAGAAGACTAAATCTTTCATATAATGATTTCTGCAGAGTCTGCCGAGATAAGGAGGAGGAGGATGAGGAGAATGTCGAATACTTTCTCTGTCGATGCCCAGCTCTCTTTCTCTCTCTCTCAAGAAAGAAAATTACTTGGCCCGACCGACTCTAAATGCCCGATGACCGGAACCGTTGGAATGCGGTTTGGACAGGGTTGACTTCTTCATCCGTTCATCGGGCTGGTTCAGCTCGGAATCGGCGGGAAGCATGTAGGTCTATTTTCCTATAGCCTATTCGGGTATCACAACGCAACCTTGCTGGGATCCAATATACAACATAACATAAAGTAGTCAGTGAAAATTTATAACAATCAACCATTTTCCAAACATCTATTTATTTGTAGACCCAAGAACTCTAAAAAGTCTACTGTACCCTTTTCATTGTCTTAAAAACTGCAATTGGAATAGTAAAGAGCATAGTATTGTAATAACCTCTTTAATATGCAAACAGCTAAGTTGCTTGCAGAGCTCTAGTAATTAATACATTACTCTTCTCTTCTTTGCATTATATACCATTTCTTTTACTTGGAATAGCTGCTCTTAAGAAACATAAAATTTTCCCTCAATTTCTTTTCAGCACTTTATGTAGACATTACCAATCTAAAGTTATTTACTTTCATCACCTTCCACACTTTAACATTTTATTTTTTATGGCTCATCCTTGAATGATTTCTGAAACGTTCTCTTAAATACACAACAGCTTCTTTGCTGACGAGTGTTTGATCTAAGAGACTTTAATGGTCATCGTAAATATTCAAGTAAACACTTTTCAAGTGTTTCTTCTATCATTTTTCATCACTTTTAACCACAACAAAAGATTATATGATTTTTATTTATTGGAAACTTTTACAGATTTTATATGTTACTGCAACTACTTTTTTCATTAGTGATTAGCAGAACTTTTTAAATAAAATATTCTTCACTTTTTATGTTTCTAATTTTTTTTATTGTTCTTTAGAAATTCTTTGTTTTTTTTCTTCTTCTTAAATTAATCGGTAGTTGGGCGATTGCACCTACGCATACAGGAACGGCGACTGCACCAGCGATTGGAGTTGCCACCACAGCCTAAATATTCCATGGCAATACAGGTACGATTGGTTTCATTGTAATACCACATTCTGCGAGGACGCACCGTGGGACATGCTGAACCCACATCACGTTCACCTTGACAAGTCGAAGGACCTGTAGTTGAAATATAATTAAAAATAGCAACGAAAAAAATATTTATACAAATAATATAATATATAGAATAGCTCTTAATACTCACGAGCTCTTTGGGGGCATCGGCCGCGCTGGGCAGTGGTAAGGGCAATCAGGACTACCACAAAGACTGTCAATAAAGTAAAGAATTTCATTTTGCAATTTTTTTGTTGTTATTAATACAATTTATAGATGTGATATTGCAAGTTGATAAATGTTTTCTGCTTAAGAGTCTAAAGCAATGCACTATTTATATGAACGAAGATGTTCTCTTCTCACTTAGTTTTTAAATAAAAAGTCTTTTCAACAGGTATTGCGGCTTATAATAATTCAATGTGATGATTAACTTTGCTTGTGGAAAGTTCTTTAAAATTTATGAATTGAAACTCAATTGCCATAACAATGGAGGAAATAATTGGCGTTTTAAAGCAGCAAGTGTTCTGGAGCACGTGTTTAACAAAAATTGTTTAACATGGAATAATCGTATTCAACAACTTTGTGCTGAGCAAATAAATTATGTCTATACAACATTTTTTTAATCGCGAACATCTGGCCATATGGGAAGTGGGAAAATGTTATAAATATAATTTGGATATTAGACAGCAGCAAAGAGGGGACGGGGGTTTTTTTTCTCCAAGGAAAAAGCTTAAAAATATGTTAAGCCATTTATGATGTTTTTGATGTGGGTTACTTTTATTAAAAACGAAAATACTTTTTTAATTCAGAATTACTTTATTTGCCTGGCAATTTGAGTATTGCCAACTGCCAAGGTGTTCACAATTTAAACTGCATCAAATGTTTTGTTGTATATTTATAAAATTTTTACTTATCCTTAACTATTCTTTATTGCAATTTACTAATTTTCCTCTACATTTCTTCTGATTACTTACAGATCTTCGGCAAGAAGGTCGCCCAAACAAAAGCAGCCAAAGAGCCTGATTACTGCAGCGGAAAACAACTTAAGAAATTCTTTAGTTAATATTAAAATATTTTACAATTGTCATCAAGAGACGCAGGCAAAATAAAGGAATATCGATTATATTTTGAAGCAAAACCAAAAAAAAAAAACCAAGCATCTCCCCAGTGCAGGCATATTTAGCGCCAATAAACACATCCATTATTTCCATTGACATTTTCCATTTGCCAAACTCGCTTTCTTGGGTGGCATTACATTATTTACATGGCCCATATTTCCAGTGGTTTGGGTTGCTGCTGCCCTTGATGAAACTGAACAATATGTTGTTTATATTGAAATACAAGGAATTAAATATTGTATTCATGCCAACAAGTACATTAGAATTGAGCAGCATACGAATTTGTAAAAAATGCCATTTAAATTGAATAAATCATTTATTTTTATTGCAACAACGCCAACATCATTGACAGCAACACGGGGCTTAGCAGCGATAGGAAAACCAGTATTAAGGCAAACACCATCAATCAAAGTGTCAGCAACATTTTTGTTATGCACTAGTGATAAACAACAACAGCTCAAGTGGTCACAACGAGCACAACCAGCAACTGGCCAAATGTTAAAGCTGATTTTTCTACTAGAGTTATAGTATTAAATTTAAAACCAACACATTAATTTGAAAAGTCGCCATCAACATGGATGAAGAAGGCCAAGAAACTATAAATGCCCCAGAGAAACAGGCGAAAGAAACCAAAGACGAAAGGGCAGTGGAAGTGGAAGTAGAAGGTGGCACCAGTCAAACAGAGAGTGTTGACAAGCCAGCGATTATGTCGGCTGACAAAGCAGTATCCACTTATGGCATGCCCGACCTGCAGGACTACCAAAGGGCTGTCACCTACGAGCTGGTGTTCAACAGTCTGCTGGAAAAGAAAATGTTGGCCATGAAAAGAGACTGTGAGGAACGCAAAAAAGCCAAGCGCTTGAAACGCAAATCGATAGGTCGTATGTTTTTTGCCAAAAGACTGTTTAGTAGCATGGACTCGCGCAAAACGTCCAGTTTAAGTGAAATGGCCATCGAGGAGGAGGTGCATGCACAAAGTGAACCATCAACGCCACAGAAAACAATGAAATCAAAACTTGAAACTGCCTCTCAGGAACACATAAAACAAACGCCACAACATAAAACACACGCAGAAGACAAACAAATAGAATCAGCAGCGGCAATTATACCCCAGCCACGCCTGTCATCACACTCTGCGAGAACAAGGTCCAAAGCCAAAACAAACACTGCCAGCCTAGAGTCACCCAAAGAAGCAGCCAATCAACAACCACCAGACTCACAACAGGCCGATGATAGTTTGACCAGTACTCTAAGTAATTCTTCGGGCAAGTTCCAAGTGAAACAAAGTCTGCTGGTCAAGGCCCAAACTCATATGCCTCAAGAGGCCGTTGCTTCAAGTTCCTCGGGCGATTCGAAAAATGTCCAAACCGCCTCCCATTCGAATGGTAATCAAACGTTTTCTATAGTTCCACCCCTGTCCCTGGAACGCACCCAAGACACCGTCTCGCTGGCCAGTGGCTATGAGAACGGTACCGGTGCCCGCTTACATTCCTCCACCATGGCCGACGAAAGTCTCACTTCGCTGAGAGACAGCATAGAGAGTCTTTCGTTTAGCAGCTCGCGTTGTACAGTGAGCTTTGGCGCCACCGAGGTCATACCGCAAGACATTGATGTGAATATCTACGAACGCCTGAAGGCAGCCAAACGTCAGCGTATTCTGGAAGCCAAGTCCATAAGTGCTCAATGCAGCCCCATACTGCAGCCACGTCATATTATCAAAACCCTCGTACACGCTCCCATGTCGCCCAGCCATCATCACAAGCAAACGACGACGCCAGCCCAAACCATTTACGCAAGGGAACCAATTATAGCCACCACTGCCAGCAGTACTCCTAACGATGTCAACGCCAGCTTCAAATTCACCACCCCAGCCGGTTTTCTGCCCAATCAATACTCCTACACCGACAGCGTATTCGAATCACGTAATATTTCCCGGCAAAATACCTCCGAAGACAGTGCCAACCTCACAGTGAGCACCCTACTCAATCAAAGTGACTCTTTGTCACTGCATGCCCCCCTGGCAGGGGTGCGCCCGGTCTCCATTAATGATCGCTTCAAATCGAAAAGCACCAGTCTATTACAGGCCTTAGATAATGGTCGCACACGACCGCCGCCATTACCGCCACCACCATTCGAAACTGTTCAACACTCACCCGTCACCGGTTATTCGCCCACAACGACTCTAGCACCACACACTCTGCCCATCGAACAACTACAGCAGTTGCATCTAGCAAGCAATATTAGATATAGTAAAACTAAAACGATGTTAGAAGCTGCTCACGCTTCATCTTCTTCCGCCACGCACACTCATACACCGAAATTGGTAAAGGCAACGGCATCATCCCCAGCTCCATCACTGCACATTGTGGCCGTTTCCAGCACAGCCACCGCCATGCCTCTCCAATTTCCCCCCAAGGGTATCTCCATACCAATGGAGCCAGCTCACACGGATGCCACTTTGCCCACAGTGGTGGCTGCAGCACCTGCATCATTCTACACAGCCAGCTCAACGACGACAATACGCAACGGGGCAGCGGCAGTTAATGGAGCCATAGTTACCAGTTCCTCGGTGGCCGCCAGTGATACAGCGAAATTACATCGCATGACCTCAACATCGACCGGTTCCAGTATCGGACCAACAACGGGCTGCTGCACAACAACGAAATCCACCTCGCGTGTTAAGGAAAAGCAGCGTTTCAAGCCACAAGTGGCGTTGGGTCAGAGTGGCAGTGATGATGAGTATCGCAAAAAGAAACGCAAATACAGTGAGTAGAAATTTGAAAATGGATTTTGCAAAGAATTTTAAATTAAATTTTATATATTTATTTTCTTGGGCTAAAGGTTTTTTCTTTTAAATATTTAATTATTTTTGTTGATATTTCGCTCTCCTTCGGATATCCTTTTCAGGACAATAATAATGAAAATAGTTTTTATTGGTTTTTGGAAAAAACCTTTTTGAAAAAGACCTTTAGCCCAAGAAAATAAATATGTATATAAGGCCATATTCATAATAATTATTGCAAGTTTATTAAGCTCTTATTTGACGTATTTCTACGGAATATTTGTCAAATAAAAGTGTAATAGACCTTCAATAGTTTTAAAATATAAAAACAGGGGTCGAAAAAAACCAAATAAGAAATGAAATTTTATTAAAAAAAATCCATATTTTAGTCAACCAACATTTCTTGTAGCGGGCTGCTTTTATTAAATTTTAATGATTACTAATGCTACTAAAGGGCCCGCCAAGTAACTTTTTTTTATAGCTTCGGCTGTATGGCATGCAGCTCCGTCCTGTTAAAGCCAAATGTAGCCAATATCCTGCTTTTAAATTTTTCTGAACAAAAATTCGTTCAACATGGCCCCATAACGATCGCCATTGAGTGCAACGGCCACCCCTTGTGCTCATTTTCAAAGAAAAATGGCCCCACTATGCCTCTGGACCGAACTCCGCACCAAACAGTGACCCGTTTTGGGTGCGTCGGTTTTTCAATGTATGCGTGCGAGTTTTCATAACCCCAAATGCGACAATTTTGTTTGTTTACATATCCGCCAAATTTAAAGTGAGCTTCATTTGAAAAGATGATTGTTTTTTGTGGCAAGATCAGCATCTTCTGTAAGTCGATCGCAGGCCCTCTCAGCAAAGCGTATACACAACCAAATTCGTTTAGCGAAAAGATAAAACTAATTATCTGTCAAATCAGACATGAGCTAAGTGCTATCATTCACGAAATAAGCACTAGTTGAAAAAAAAACGTTAGATGGCGGACCTTGTATATCATAAATACTGGTAGGGCCCACGATATCGCGATAAAGGCGACGCTAGTTAAAGGTACCCTTAACAGAGTTGAGCAATGTTTATGCCAATGCTTTGCCTTTTCACAAATACTGACCCATCATCTGGGGAGCAGAGCTCACCAGTGCTCTATATGCGGGATGTGTATCACACCAAATTGCAATAGAATAAAATTATTGTGAATAAATCCACGGTACACACCACAAGCCTACTTTGGCTTAAGTGTATTTCGGAAGGCATGGGCTGCCATATACATATAACTTAACGTAACCCAAAAAGGGGGTCTTTTAGCATTTACTCAAACTTTAATCGGCTTTGATAGCAGCCATGCAATTAATTTTTAATTATATATACAAATTTTAAACAAGTTACAGGTTTTTCTACAAATTCTCTGCATTAAGAAATTGTTCATGATTTTTATGCTTGCAGAATTTATTTTTAAATATTAAACCATTAAGAAACTTTAAGAATTTCTTTTGTCTTATCTCTCAAATCTTGTTTCGCAAACCAGAACGCTATCATCGCTGCTCCGATCCAGTAATGGTATATCCCACACCCAGTGGCCTACAACATTGCATATTGAGCATGCCAACCAACGATCCCATGTAAGTGACAGGACTTTTGTTTATTTCATTTTGCTTTCAGCATGAAAAGAAAACTTTATGCCATTAATTAAGATTTGTATCTTCAAAACGAAACATTTAAATGAAATAAAGTTTCCTACTACATACATATCATTTGTGAAATTTTGTATTGTTTTTTTTCCCTTTTTCCAACTCGCGCATCTGCTTGGTATTGTTGAACATCTACACAACAACAACTACTAAAATAATGTAATATTTCTGGGAATAAATAAATTTATGTGTGATGTGCGAATGCTTGACTGAACATGTCTACACGAAAACTACATGATTGATTCCTCCATTGTCTCTTGATTGCTTTACATCATAATGGCCTTGATGGAATTGAATCTATTGTTCACTGATGATGACTGCAGACAATATCCCTACACGGAGGATTACACTTTTGATGTGCAACTGCAAATAGAATCTGATAAAAATGATGACCTCGAAAAAATAGTTCCAAGTGATAGTACAAAACGTAAACATCATAAACATCGGTGAGTTATTAAATTGAATTTAAAATAGTTGAATTGCTTGTACCCTGCTCCCATAGATATTTTGGATGGAGTTTAATTAAACTAATAACTATTGGCCATTGGAGAAAAAATCTACACACACCTTTAGCTGGCAAACTTTTAAATAGGTTCTATATACATATAAACAAGTAAGAGTGCTATATTCGGCGGGGCCGAATCTTAAATACCCTTCACAATGATGTACATACATATGTACCATTCTGATTGACTTTTGGTGCCAAAAGTTGTTTTATTTGGCTTATAGAGCCAATTTCTTGCAAAATTGGGAAACGTTAAATCTGGGGTATTTCAAAATTTTCGATTTCAAAAATTTATTTTGCTTTTAAACATCCTATATGTACCATTCTGATCGATTTCTGGTACCAAAAGTTCTTTTATTTGGCTTTTAGAGCCGACTTCTTGAAAAATCGGGAGGAGCAATATCTAGGGTGCATATGGGCCGATGTACAAAAATGTTCTAATTTTGCCTCTTAACAGACAGCCTATATGTACCATTCTGACGAATTTTTAGTGCAAAAAATTGTTTCGTTTGGCTTCCAGGACTGACTTCTTCAGATATCGGAAGGCGCTATATCTCGAGTGTATATGGGCCGATGTAAAAAAAATTTTCCTGTTTTGCCCCTAAATAGCCTATATGTACCATTCTGATTGATTTTTGGTACCAAAAGTGGTTTTATTTGGCTTATAGAGCCGATTTCTTGTAAAATCGGGAAACGCTATATCTTGGATATATATGGACTGAATTCAAAAATTCTTCAAATTTTGGAATCAAATAGGCATTAGAAATGATATGGTTGTTTTTTTAGAAAAAATTTTTTTTTTAAAATCTGACCAAAAAAATTGCCAAAAATACCCCTCAAACCTCGGTTTTTTAGATATATCTCGGCTATCCGTGGCCCGCTCTTACTGAGTTTCAATAGCACATCCACTACTGGGATTAAACACATTTAAGCGAAAGATTGAGGTTTCTGTCTCAAACCGTTTTCTTAGAAACGGTATTTCAACGACTACAGGCGGACAGACGGACATCGCTTAATCGTAATCTCTATTGATTCTGATCCAGAATTTATATCCTTTACGGGGTCTTAGATGGTTATTTCAATGCGTTACATACGGAGTCACAAATTTACACATTTTTGTGAAGGGTATAAAAAAATGGGAAGTATAAGAAACTTGTGAATTAAAACAGCTTCAGCTGCCAACGCAATACATTTTTGCTGTCAAAAGCTCAATTTTTACAGTGTTGTATTTTAATTTTACTGAATAACCAAAACAAAACAGTGTATTAATTATACACTACACCATATACACTAATTTTTTTGTTTCTCTACACATTTTCTGAAAACATCACTTTACTGTTTGTCCTGCCACACGAAATATTTGCTTACTGGCATCGTCTTAGAAAGTACCAGGCTGCCGCATCAAAACTGAGTTGGTGTTTTCTCAAAAATACTCGATCAAGTTTGAACAAATGTAGCATGAAATATATGGTCTGAGTTAAACCCAATATAAAAATATATTTAAATCGGAAACATCATTTTTGCACTGGACTAGCGATATGTCTCTATTTTCTGTGTGTGTGTGTGTGTTGGCACATCGACTGACTCGTCCTACAAAACTAAACACTTTTCTACAAAAAATCTGCTACGAGACTGCATTTTATTTGCTGCTGTTCATTTTGCTTTTATTTATTTTAACAACCGGTGTGGTTTTCTCTTAATATGTTCAAATTGTTTGGGTTAGTAAAAACAAGACCGAACTATGATTATATGACTTTAGCTGGATGCAGAAGTAAGACGGCCATAAAGGATTTGCTTTTTTCCAGTTTTCTCCGTTTTTGTGATTTCATTTCCGTTTTGCCAGCTGCTTACCAGCGGTGCTTCCGTTTGGAATTTAAACATATTAGAAGGTTTGTTGTACAACTTGATGATGTGCAAAGTTTTTGCCGGTGAAATGAAATGAGTGGATAAAAACGTATGAGCAGTTGTAGCTTTGTGGCAGTTTTTAATATTTAAAATTGAGAATGTTTGACAAACAAATAAAATCTAATTGAAATATTATTTTTTGCTTCCAAATTCTAATGCACGAATATTTTTTTTTTTAACATTTATAAATATTAATTTATTTGTCATGGGACCAACAAAATTTAACGAGAACTCCTATTAGAACAACGAGAGAGATCATATGGCTTATAGAGCAATACGCAGTGGATTGGAAATAATTTAGACTCAGATAATATTTACATTTTTAACAGAAGTTGCGGTTTCGTTGCCGCAAACCTGACTACAAGCCTTAGTGCCTAGACTAGTGCTGGCGTCTAGTTAGGTCATTATTATTTGGGTCGCTATAAGCGTATGCATATATGTATGTACATTAAGGAAGGCCAGAATAGCAATCGATTTTCCGATAGATTTTGGCACGAGGAAGAAAACATTCTACAACGCCATATGGTTTTTTTTTTTTGGATGCCTTGTACGAGGTGTGAAGTCGTTGTGGGTGAATTCGAATTGATTTTTTAATAATTTAAATGAAATATAATAATTTTAATATTAATAATTTTAATAAACTAAATAAAAGGGAAAGGGTCTTGTATTGATAAATGTTTATTAAACAAAACAGCAATTATGAATGGAGTGCAATGTGAGATAAATGTCCGCCCCTGTTAACCTAACAAATGCGAGTCCTTTTAGGCACACATTTCATTACAAAGGCACACATTTGTGCAAAATTCTGGCCAAAATTGTTCTTTGGACACCAAGCTCCTCAGCGCGGCATCTAATTAAGGTTGATGGATTGTTTGGAGCACTTTCTTGAGCAGCAGTAATGCTTACAGCAGATCTTGCAGTACGTTATGGTCCACCTTGCAAGACGATAAAATGTTTTCTGTGCTAAAAGAGTGTTTCCACATTTCTGATTCTCATTTTGTTTATTGGAATTATGTAATAAATAGCTGAGTTTCCAGTATTTTTTTGATGAGTTGTTTTGCATCAGCATAATGTCGGCGGCATAGAGACGGATGAAAAAAACAAGCACCATTAATAAGGTCTATTTTAGGCCCAAAAATTAAACACTTCAACATCAGATCCTTCAACTAATCAAAATATGCAAAAATTACGAGATTGGAAAAACTTCAATTTACACCAACGGTATAGAACAGGTGGGCCAAATGAAGTCTTTCGATGTTGTTGGACTTGCAGAATATCAGTTTTAGCTCGCGCAGTATATGCCGTTGCCCCGTTCTGCTAGAGCAAGGTAATCGCAGGACCTAAGTCGTGCAATTACGGCAGAAAAAAATAATTTAACTTGGCCCTATAGCAAGTTTTTCTTTTGACCAGTGGCGTCCTCGAAAAAAGAAATAGCCCAATGATTGCTCTAGTTTGAATAGTGCACCATGCAGTCACTTTGAGCGGTTGTAAAGGCTTCTTGTGTATCACTTGTGGATATTCGGTACCCCAGAAGTGATAGTTTTGCTTCGTCATATGCACGATTATTTCATGTTCTTGGGGCGTATAGCGCTCCATGGCTTGCTCACTTGTATTCCACAGTTCACAAATGTAAAAGCAGATTTGACATTGGCCACCATTTGCAAAAACAAAAGCAACTTCCACTTTAATATTTTGTTAACACTGTTTCATGTTTCTCTTTGTTGTACACTTTTCCCCCCTTTTACTCTTTCGATTTTACAAAATAAATATTTGGGTCAAGGTGGCCGTAGTTTCTCCGTAAAAAAAAAACTTTTAATGCGGCTGCACTTTGGCACATTCCGCTGACAAACAGATGCAGCTGCATGTGTCTGTGTCTGTGTGCGAATGGGCTTAAGTGTTGGTATATGCATATGAAAAATATGTTTAATTAAAGTTAAAGTGATAAGTGTTAAGCCTATAGGGCAGGAAAAAAGAAACCATTTTACAGCAACCATCAAATTTGCCCAATAAAAAAAAACTCTCATGTAGCAAAAAAAAAAACATTTAGGTTTTTTTTTTTTTTTAATTTAACCCCTTTTTTTAAGTCAATGATGTGCACAATGCAAAAATGAACTGAAATATTGAAATACTGACTGATATTTTTTTTTTAAATTGTAATTGTGTGTATGGAATTGTTTAATTGGTTGTGGGGAGTGCCCTGCTTATGCTCCTATTTGCCTGCTCTTCGTTGTTCAGTGTAACTTGTTGTTGTTGTTGTTGTTGTTTTGTTGGCCATTGTTTTCATTTTATTGATTTTTATTTGAAAGTTTTATTAAAAAACTTTACATGGTTAATTAATAAAGGTGCTCTTTTTTTCTATTAAATAAAAGAAGTTAATTAACTCTCTGGAAATTGATGGCAAGGTTTCAAATGGAAAATAAAATTTTAAAATGTGTTAATGAAGCCTTCTACAAAAACAACATTAAATGTGTCCTCAATAGAGAACCATGTGTTCTAACAGAACTTTGACTAACATAAGAATAACCCTGTATATGTGTCCCAATTATAAAAAACTTTTTCTAAAATCTTATATTATTTTCTTTCAGCCATCATCGTCACAAAAAACGTCATCGCCATAAAAAACCCAAAATCCTTGTACAAGACTTAGAAACCCAGGAAGTGAAGGTGATGATTAGTTTCTTCTTTGCTAAAAATGGAAATAATTTTCACAGACATAATTTTGTATGCAACTCTTTTAAAGGTAATTGATCCTGATGATTTGCCACAACGAGCCCGTTGGACCATAATTGCCACAGCATGTTTGTTGCTGCTCATGTGTCTTATGCTGGTCGGCATTACACTACGCATGGCTCCCATTATTGATGATATGGGTGAGTACACAGATTTTGTTATTGATAAAAAAAATTTTCTCGATTTTATTCTAAAATCCTTTGAGTTAACATTTTGTTTTATTTTTCTCAAATACAATTTTAATTATTGAAAATGGAACATTTTATATACATATATAAAAATTTGTAATCCTGGATGCTTTTTCAAACAATTTTTTATAAATCTAAATTTACCGGCAAATTATTTTAAAATTTTTAGTTTTGATTTCTCTTGTCTCTTTTTCTTCATTATAAGTTGGAAAAAAAAACTTTTGAAAATTTTTATAAAAAAAAAGGAAGAAACTAATTGCGTAATTGTTGCCATTTTCCTTGCTTTTTTGTTTCGTTTATATTTCGTATCAAATAAATTTTAAATCAAAACAACAACAAATGTATTCGTTGTGCAAAAAACCCTCCGAATTTTCTTAATGCTTAAAACTTTCTTTATATTTTGGAAAACAAAAATTAATTGATTCATACAACGTTTTTCTAGAATTCGAAAAGAAATGTAAGTACATTTTTTTTGTAAACAAACTTAAATTAAGAAAAACCCCCAACAATTCTTCTAATATAATTTTTATAATTTTATTGAAATATAATTTTTTAAGTATGGAACATTTCAATTTTAATGTATTTGTTTCCTTCGATTGAGGATGTTCCAATATTTCAGAAGGCATTCTCAGCCTAGCGAAGATTTTCTTGCAATAAGTAAATCTCCGTTATGTTTAAAGGTATTGATTTTTAAGGACCTGTTCATATTTTTTTTAACATAAAACAATGGCTGTAAATTTTTTTTCCCATTTTATTGTGATTAAAAAGGAATTCAAATGGGGAAATATGATTGTTAAGTATATAAATACCTGATTCTTACCAGCATTGCTCAGAAGAAGGTCTATAGATTTGTGTCTACATTGCGAAAAGTGTTAGAACTAGTACATCGTTGGGTGCAGCAGAGGGCATCTAGCTCACATTTTTCAATCTCTTACATAATTCTTCAGCTCGTTGAGGAATCCCATATTGAAAGTTGCAAGCAATCTGAGGCTAACAAGAGCCAAACAATATCTCAAACTTTGACTAACATAAGAACTTTGACTAACATAAAAACATATTTAAAAATGTTTTTCAAAATACTTGAGCATATGCGGTGTGCTTGAATGCTAATCAAATAACTATCGAAAACTGTTCTTAAAAGCTTATGTATATATATTAAAGTTATTTGAATAAGTTTTCGAGCCACAATCGCTTGAAATTTTATTAATATTCAAATAAGTTTTTTTTAGAAATTAGAAAAAGTTTTGCTAGTTTTCGAATGAGTTCCATTTAAAATTAAACAATATTTGAATAATATTAAAATAAGTTTCATATTTTTAAAATTCAAACAAATTTTAACACCGTTATTCATAAAAAAATAAAACATTGTTGAAATGCATTTTAGAAGACATTTTTCATATCAAATTTGTTTTAAAATGTATTTGAGCAAAATTTTATTTTTTCTGAATACCGCTGTAAGAGTTTTCTATAACATTCGAATAAGTTTCAAATAACACTCCAATATTATCTTATTTGCTGTGACTTTTTATTTATTAATTATATGACTTCTTTAATTTTGAGCTTGATGTCTTTGTTTATAATTTTTTAATTTGAAAAAGAAAACTTCGTCAGAAAACATTATTTCTTCTTTTTCCTCACTTTTTGTCTGGGTTCTTAGGCATAAAATCATAATTTTGTTGGAACAATTTATTTAAAACTATTTTTTATACATTTTTAGAGTACTGTTTATATTTCAAAAAGTTTTAAGACACGTTTTAGGCTTATACCATGTTCATACATGCGCCTTTATTGAGATAATCACAATAAAGTCCATTATTGAGCTCAATATTCCATAATAAGTATACAATGCGAGATGAATGACGAGATAAATGTCAACAAACGCAGACAAAATAAAATATTCTTATTTGAAAATATTTTTCATTTTTTTCTTTCTCACTAACAAAACAAAAACAACAACTTTTTTCTAGCTGTCAAATACTAATTGAATTGAGTTAGTGCAATATTTGCATGTACGAACGCAAAAAATATTATGTCAATAAACTGAATATTATCTCAATTAGAAATGCATGTATGAACAAGGTATTAGCAAGTAATGAGAAATTTTAGTAAATGGGTATTCTTGATCTCATTCTTCGACCTTTATTAAATCCCAGATTTTATTCTATTTACTTCAAATTTTAGGTCAACTAAATATTTGCTTTCTATTTTTGTTTCAATATTTTGGCTCTTCTTGGATGAATTAAATTTGTGGTTTTGGAAAAATCAAAAATTTTTCCTAAATTAAACATTCAAATATTGGTCACTTAGCTTCAAGCTTAAAATAAATAAAGGAATATCTGGGGACTAAAGTTAAGCATTAATTTTAAAAAAAATTATGTTGCAAGATATTCGAACTGGAATCCTTTTTCTTTCTTAAAGTTATTCTCAAGTTTGGGGTCAAAAAATATGCAATTTAATTTTTTAGTTAAATATTGTGATGTTACTGCATTTATCGTCCCTGCTTCAAAAATACATCGATGTTGCAAGTGGCGTATACGTAATGTATACGTAGTGTGTGCCCTGCTGTTGTTGGTCATAAGTTAAAATATTGAAAAGGCTCATGGTGTGTTACTGCACTAAAACTTATTTTGCAATATTTAATAGCTTGAGCGAACTTTTGCAACTTTGTTACAGCTTTGCTAATCAGAACTTCTAAAATCGTTGAAAACTTCGCTATGTTTATATATTTGCAGACAAGTTTTTTTTTAACATGCCAGCAAACTGTTACAAATAACAGTGCCATGGCATGTTTCGTTAAAGCTTTAGGTTTCTAACTTGGATAACAATAATTCAACAACTGTAAAGCTTTAAATTATAATCACTTCAAGAGCCAGCTCACCACGAAAAAAGCTTCAAGTTTATGAATTACTAGGTAGGACTAAAAGTTATACCAATCAGCGTGACCAGTTTTGCCACTTATCTGACCATATTGCCACTTTTAAGGAACATACTAAGGATATATTTATTTATTTTGGTATATGGAACAATTAGCTTGTATACGCAACTCCCGCTATGACAGACTGCTTTATGTCGTAGAGTCGTTTAGTCAAAAATCTAAAATGTGTCTGTTTACAGTTTTGCAGTTCTTCAGTAATTATTACAATAATTTTTATTTAGTGCTCCTTAAAAATTAAAAAAGAGTAAAAAAGTCATCCTGCCAATTCTTGTAAACAAGATGAGAAAGAAACTTCATACATCAAATACTAGCATTTGAAACTGTGCTTTTAAGTTGAATGTGTAAAGGTTTAGTCTTAGAAGTCTACTTAATTTTGCAATATTTTACACCGGTATTTATAAAAAAAAATGATGCTGAAAATGGAAATTTTCGTAAAAAATTTTGCCTAAAAATAACTCAGTAATGTGTTAATTTTCAAAAATACCGGCATTAATGTTTTAGTATATTTCTTTTGATAAAAATTGTAAAGCTTTGAAAAAAATCAACAGACAATTTACGAATTACTAAGTGCTTTAATTGTGAAAGTTATAAGGCCGCATAAGCTGAACTATTAGAGGAACGCAATACGCAGCATTATAACAAATATCATATTAAATTATGTCAAAAACATGTACCCTTACTAATGATTTTTGAATTTTAGAATCAGCATAGAAGTTCATTTTAATTAAAAATGTGGCTTAAGACCTATTGCTATAGTTTATATTTATGTATATATAAACACATGCATATGCAGATACAACACATTTTTAACATGAGGTTCTTCGGAATTTCGCATACCTTGCATTATTTGCCTTTTTAGGCACTTTTTCTCTTCTCTCAACGGTCACGCTGAACCCAATAGCTTTTACACACCTTTAAAAAAAAAGCTTTAAGCTTTTAGACTTACACTTTCTCTTACAAATTTAAGAGATTTTTTTTTCTCCACCTTCCTGAAAATGCTTTTTTAAGATGTACTGCTAAATTTTCAACTCAAAATGTTTATGATAATTTTCACTCCACTGTTTAACGTTACATCATAATTTCCTATTTTCCACCCTTTTATGTAAATATGAGTGTATCTGCCTGCGTGTTTGATTTTGAAGTCTATTTTCGGCAGACTATTTTTGCAGTTGTACCAATAAATTTGTATGTGAGAATGTATAAGCAGAGCATATTTGTTTTTGAGGTACCTACTTTGTTTATCTAGGACAATTATATCACATGTTGCATTTTTCTCCCATCAACACACACACACACACACACACACACGTATATACGCAGACACTGCCATGCATCGTTACCCCGTTACTTCATGTTAGCTAATGTGTATTTGCCTTTACGGGTATAAGTAGGAATGTGTGCAAAAGAATTTGCATGTTTTTGTCTTTTTATTTAATTGCATTTAACGATGGATAAAAGTAATTTTAGAGTGTTGTAATTCCAACGAAAAATCTCTAAAAAAAATAGAAAACAATTATATTTTTTATGTTTTTCATATTAATTCGAAATACATTAAACTGCATTTAAGGGAAAATAATTAATAAGAAATAATTTTTGTAAGGAGATTCATTAAAAAGAACAGAGATTTAAAAATTTTACTTTAGCATTTTAAAGCAGCCTCAAGCTAAATTCAAGCTTCTGATTTTCATTATTTAAAAAGAAAGAAAAGTAAAATTATCAACGCTATTTTCAGGCAGAATTAAACTAAAATGTATTTAAAGCTATATAGTTAATGAATGCCTGGTTGAAAGGGTTATACTGATTTTGTATATTATATGATTAGCTGGGGTACAGCATATAAACTGAGATTGAGAGTACTGTTTAAGATGTAACAATAATTTAAGGAATAAAAAATTCACTTGCAGATGAAAATGAAATTGGGGGTGTTATAAAATCTGATGTTATTGGAATCGGATTTGAAATCAGCAAAATTATTATTTTGTTATCACAAAATCAAATGTGTATTATTTTAGATCAGAAAATACTGTCTTTTGCAGCCGTTTTATATGCCTCATCAGTAGACTCGAAAAAATTCTAAAAATAATGTTTGAAGTCCAAGTACTTATTCCCAAAATTCTCATGAACCAAAGGATACTGTATGCAGTATCAACTACAGAAATAGAAGTAGAGAAATGCAAAAGCGATGTGCTGCTAATTCAGCATATCCAAATTAATTTTGCCCACTGGTTGCTTCAGTTTTTTAATAAATACCTTGTAATATTTCTAAAACTAAACCGCAACAAATCACACTCTGTGTGTAGCCGATGTTCATCCAGACATGTTGAATGCAGATATAAATTTCTTTAGAGCTTTTGCCAACTATTTTCAAATTCAAGCATCTCTTGGTTAGCTGTTTAGACAAGAAACTGTATAATTTACGCCCTTTAGTTTTGCTCTCCTTGGCGTATATTAAGCGCGTTAAGACACACATTTTGTAAACTTGCTAACATGTAAAAGTAAGTAAATTATTAACTCGTTTTCTCAAGCACTTACAAACAACACACATTATTCCTTTTCAAATTAAAATTTACTCTACACTGGGGATTTTCAATAACAACAATATTTTAAGCACATTAGAAAATTTCTTGTTGTTCTTTGAAATGCACTAAACTTTTTTTTTGGCAAAGTGTCTATTACACAGCCACAGCCACAGCAACACACTCACGTATGCACGTGTTGGTTTGGTAACTAAGAAAACTTTTCCTTTTCTTCTTGCCTTCACACCACTGAGAACAAAAGGAAGAAGAAGAAGAAGAGCACTCAAAAGGAGATTTTGTTATGCCATTCAATACCACAAAATTAGCAAATTATATGTATGTGTTGAAGGGGAAGATACTATTAAAAAAGTTTTTATTAAGTTAATAATGTTGCTAACGAGTGTGGGAGTAACAAAAAATAATTTCTCTAAATGTTGGATAAGAAAAATCAAATTTGCACTTTTTTTTTTGCCTGAAAGAATGAAACTGTGTGTATGAGTTTGGTTTTGAAGCATGAAACAGTTTTTGCAAGACTCCTTTGATTATCCTTGTATTTAAAAGATAATAGTGTTAATAATAAAACAATGAAGCTGTTTTATGAGGTTGCCTCAAATTGAATTAAAAAGTCTATTAAAATCAGCGAAATGAAATTATATTCAACCAAAATTATTTCTTTTGCAGAAGAGGAAATGTTTTTTTTTTTTCACTTAAAAATTTGTTAAGATGCCAAACAAAATTCTGGAACACAATTTTTCCAAATAAAATTTGTTGTGTTTACAAGTAATCAATATTTTAAATGGGAACGAGAAAAACTCTGTAACAGTTTACATAAACGATTAAGCTGTTGGAAAATTAGGAATACAAGGTGAGCGAAAAGAACACACCTAAAAGGAAGCAGCTGTTATTTTTGCAAAATATTGGCCAGTAACAAATCGGGTTTTTTATATGTAAACTAGACAACTGTAGAATACAACTGAACAGGGCATGGAGCGATGTACTGCCCAAGAATGCGGAGTAACCGTGTCTATAACGAAGTGAGCGGTTTTTTGACCGAAATCATAATGAGCGATGTTGAGTTTTTGAAACTTGATATTCTTTAAAGAGATTTTCGAGTCTTTTGATGAGTTGATTAGAATCAACAAAATGTGGGCGATAGAAAACATTTGTAAGGTCTATTTTTGACCTGAGTTAATAAATTTTGATGGGCTCTTAAAGTAAATAAATAATTAAATTCATACTTGAATGCTGCAAGTCCTTTTACAAAAACACTACAGCTCACATCACAGAGATTATTTTTATTATTCCTCTTCCATCCACTTTACCCCGCCTCGCAGCTGCTTAAGCGCCTTTCAAAAGTGTCCGAACCCAAAAGTTTGAACCCAAAAGATTATAAAAATCATTCCTAAAAGCACTAAAGTTTTATTTATCTTATAC
Organism: Sturmia bella; assembly: GCA_963662145.1. Classification (NCBI taxonomy): domain Eukaryota; kingdom Metazoa; phylum Arthropoda; class Insecta; order Diptera; family Tachinidae; genus Sturmia; species Sturmia bella. The sequence goes on along the minus strand of OY759172.1, from coordinate 14,083,207 downwards.
TTTTGCAATCTCCCATATTCTTGCCACTCCACCAATGATATCTTATTCAAAAACTTGATGCACTTTTATCCCCTATCAGTAACTGTCTTAATAAAACTCAAACAAAAGCATGTAAGTCAGATAAAATTCATGTTAAATTACCCAAAAAAGCAGCTAAATGACTGGATAGAATGTGTTTGTTTTGCATTACTAAATTCTCCCTGAGTGGGTGTGTGTGTGTGTGTGTGTGTGTGTCAAGAGTCTACTGCAGCCTGGTAAAGGCGTCTTGCTGCTTTAGTATAACAGAGCATCTTAAAATTTAAAATTTATTAAGAGTTGGGAAAATTTTTATATCAGACAAAAATAAATTTCAAATAAATTTAAGACCATTCAGAATTTATTTATTTTTTTCTTTATAAGGAAGGTATTTTTTAAGTGTCAGGAACTAAGATTTTAGATTTTTCATTACTATAAAGCTTGCCATTGGGAACTACTGCCTTTTCAATTACAATTCAAAAAGTTCAAAATAAGAGAACACAGAAGATAAAATATAAAAAAAACTGGCATAAACAAATTTATGAATTTCTTGGCGCTCCTCGGCAGAGACAAGCACATTTCAGTTGAGAGAATTTCAACTTTGAAAAATGATAAAACAGTGACAAATAAATAATAAAGCAGGTAGTAAAGTAATAAATAAAAAGGTAGTTATTAATCAACTGGCATTTTGGCAGCACTCAGCTAGGCAGACACGCAGGGTACTATGCATGTTTATAGATCGTTTCCCAAAGTATTCAATCTGCGTTGTTGGCCAACAACTTGTTGGAATAGTAGTTGTTTTTAGCATTTATGTATAAAGACCAGCATTTTCACTTAGAGCAACAGCTTGATCATATTTGCAAGGTCAGACTGACTCAACTGGTCTATGTGAAATGATCAATGAGTGATCCATTTGCGACAACCTGAAGAAAAAATACAATAGAGTGAAATAAATTGATAAAAGGCAAAATGGTCTGTAATTTGAAAGGGGTACTCTCATTAGACTATTAATTTTGTTTTTTCTTAAAACAACTTCCTTAGATAATTTCACATTTAGACAATTTCAATTAAACCTTTTTTTTTCTCCGTGCAGCTTATACAACTAATTGTTAGATTTATCAACTTTCCCAATATAATTTGGCCAACAATTCTGGGAATTTTCGAATATTTAATCATCCTCCATTTTCGCTTTTTTGTTTGCCTTGTTTCTCTTGAAACAATGCAATCAAGATGATACAGTGATTGTTCATCATTCATTTACCCATCGCCAGCAACAGTTGTGTTGCAACGTTTCTTTTTTTTTTTTTAACTCACACAAATGAAATATAATTGATCTAAAGAGCATTTCTATTGAATTTGCAAACAAGCAACATGAAGTTGCATGATGTTAAATTAAGTTTGTGGAAAATATTGAATGGAAGACGGCGGCGACGACCAACCGTTTTGCAAACAACAAATGATTGTTAGAGGATGCCGCTAGTAGACAGATGGACAGACTTCATTACAGATTTCCATACCCGCCAACAAACTGACGCATATATATGTATGTATGTATGTGCAAGTGCTTGTAAGGGTTTGCTAATATAAAAGTCAGAAATAGTGGCGCTAAATGCAATTAGCTGTTGAGTGGAAAAACCAAGTTGTATGATTTCAAACTTTTATAATTACTTGTGTTCTAAAGGAAAGTTTAATAAGGTCAGACATTAAATTGCTGCAATTAAGGGAAGAGAATGTAAGGAAATGTGTTCCACGTGGGACTATTTACAAATTAAAATAAGTGCAGAACCCAACTATTTCTACTATATACTGTGTGCGAGCACATGACAATTTTCTTAATTTAACTTATTCCTAATACTTTTACACAATGGTCACATTTTGTTTTATCTGAAAAAAATGTGACCACTACTTTTTGTGGACATTTGCTTTGGATAAATACAGGCATATAAATAATTTGAAAAATATATATAGTGACATGGCTGTAAAGGAAAACAATTTATATAACATGTAATTTTGCAAGCTCATATTTTAAGGTTATGTTTGCTCAAGAGATTTGCTTAGAAAGAAGTACACATCAGTTTCACCATTTCTTTCTGTAGCACCAAATTGGAAATCAGGACTAAATTTTGGGTATAATTCCAATACTATGGACTAACAAAGTTAATCATATGAAGTTGCCCATTATTGTCATTAGCTATAAATCATTTTGCTATAAAATCATTGATCCTTGCTACATCCTTTCACAGTTAATTTTCAGCTTCTTCACTTTTATTATTTTAAGCTCTAGCTTATTGCTGCAAGAAGAAAGGAAAATAACTAAAAACAAATATCTCTTATCCCTTGAAAGATAACAAATATTTGTCAAATTAAATTTAATTTCTTTACAGGAAAAGAGACTAAAAAATCCTGACACAAACTCTTCACATGAAATTACTGTCAAACAATACGTGTCAATTGTAAAGAAAAATATTGAGCATGATTTTGTAAACTTGAAGCAACGAGTAAAAGCACGAAACAGCTTGCAATATACAGCTTGCATCATCATCGTCTTCAGCATTGAATTTAAACTATTGAATTCCATGGACGAGGGCAGTTTGAGAATTAGGTGATTTAATAAAATGTAGCATAGAAAATGCATTATACTTGATTGAATAATAATTCGAAATTTTGATATTTGCTTGCTATAACAGGTCACTGAATTTTATTGTTTTAGGCCACAGCGTACACAGAGATGTTAAGTGGCATTTGAAAATGGCCCAAATCAACTTCTAGACAGCTTGTGTAAAGAGATGGGCTATAGTATACATTTTTTACGAAAAACAAATGTAAACAAACCAAAAAATAACACGGTTTTATGAACAACCACCACCGAAACAGCAAAAATCTAATAATTTATCTAAAGTAAATTAAAAGTAAAAAATTGGTAAAAAGTGGTCAGCTAAAAATCCTCTTTGACTTAGGATGTGATAATGCATATTTGAGTGTTTGGAAATTGATTACAAAACCACCACTACAAAGTAAAATTAAAATACTGTCCTTAAAGTCACAAAATAAAACATAATTAAAAATTGTTTAGCACATTTTAAACAGTGAATACTATTTAGTTTTATATTATAAAAAACCATTTAATATACTTTTTAAACATTCATAAATTTATAATAAAAAAAAACACCACTTTTTCTGTTGAAAATGCTAATTATGGAATTATTACACTGCCCTCGTATGCGAGCTTATTTCATATGTTATTGAGTAGCTCTGCACTACTTCTACAGATTTAAGTTTGACATTTGACTTTCCAATTGTACAATAATCAAAACAATACCAAAAAAACTCTTGATATTGCTTTCAGTAATTAGTTACAAATATACGAATTAATATATGGACACAGATATGTAAAAAAAAAAAAATAGTTTATAATATTTTTTGTATAAAAATAACTAAAACTGTGGCTCATTAATCATTGGCATGCCCTTGTATCATCAAGTAAATCATTTTTAATTACAAACACTCAGCAGCTGAGAAGTTTCATAAACTTCTTATAGTATTTATAGTTTTGTATACTTTCATATTCAAGTAGCTCTCTTTTCCTCACCGTATTATATAATATTCAATAAGACATCGAGTCAACACAGTTTGTGTGTGTGTGTGGTTGTGTGCACAACTTTTGTTTCTCCTCCAAGCGGATATCGCATGCATGTCATCACAAAGTCAACAGTTTACGGGGGGAATGAAATTGCAAAAATTGAAATAAATATTCACGGTATCGAAGCACGCACGTTAAACAAAAAAAAAAAAAAGAAAAAAATATATAAAAAAAAAGATGTTGAGAAGATGTAAAAATATTGAAAGGAAAATAGTGCCACCATGGTGTTAAGGAAGAACAGCACAAGTTATTGTTATATGATAAATAACTAAATAAAAGATAACACCATGTTGTTAAGAATGTGACGACAGAGGGAAAGTTTGACTTTCCTGCTGTTCCCTTTATCATCTACTTGGCGTAAACATAAAGACCTGCCAACATATTTATAAAAAAAATCAACACATTTTTTCGAACGAACAATGTATTAAAATTCTATTTGAATGCAACTCTGCATAATGCTTCGTATTATGACAAAAGCATAAAGAAATGTTGTAGTGAAAACTAATACTATTAAAAAGTTCTGTTAAAAATAGAACTATCACTGCCTAAAAAACCACTGCGAATTAAATCACTTGTTTAGCAAAAAATTATATTTTATTTAAATCGTTGGCGGGTAGATAGATACCCATCCATGCAGCTGGGTAACAAAGTGGTTTGGGTATTTTATAATTATCTTATTATTTATTTCATGCCCAGAGCTGCTGTAAACACCGCCATTTTTTAAAATTTCTCTTATTAAACTGCTTTTTGACTGTTAACATTTTACTGAAAATTTTGTTTTGTTTCATTTAATATAAATGTATTGCTTTTTAATTTTAAAAATTGTATGTGAACTTATCAACAAATTAGGTAAAATAGCTTCCAGGGAAGCCCATTAAAAAATGCAAAAACAAAAATGCGTAAACTGAAATAGAAATTTTGGCAAATGTTCTCTATAGCTCATATACACTGAAAAAAAAAATTATTGACTTAAAATAAATTAATTGTTTAGTTGATGTTCGGCCAACGTCAGGATTAATTATGAGCACATCAATGGGTTATTTCAAAGCATTTATAAAGTGGTGTTTGCAGTGCAGTGTGTTAAGTGGGTGTTACTGGGCACAACGCAAAGATCACTCTTCTACAAAACACTTGCCTTGCATAAAACTTATTTAAAATGAAATGAACGAAAGAGAACCTGGTAGTACAAAAATGAAATAAGTAACTCATAAAAACAAAATAAAATGGAATGAAATTTTCATTTAATAAAATAAAATAAAATATCACCCCCGAAAAAGAGAAGACCAGCCTTGGTTGGTACATTGTGTTGGCTGGACACTTAATTTTAAGTAGCTAGCCTTAAGTTAGTTTAAAGTTAATGCAGCTGCGGACAATTGACTACTAGAACATTATCATGTTAAAATAGTTCTGCGCTCAAGGGAAACCCCTGCAAATATTTTCTAAATAGTACAAGAATTTGTAGGTTTCAATCTTTCTTTTCAGGCAATCTTTTGTTTTACGTTGGCTTGGTTGCTACTTCATAATTTCCAATTTCTATACAGAATTGCTTAAATTTATCTAACATTTCAAACCTTTCACAAGTCGCTGACAGCTTTTCTTCAAACCACTTACTTTGATATGAATTTAATTGAAAAGTTCGGAGCCACCGCGTAAAATCTCCAGCATCAGCCTGGCAACAAGTGAGAAAAGAAAAGCATGGAATTGTTTTGCAGCAGCAGTGACTTTCTTTGCCAAACAAATTTTTATCGCTTAACATGACAAGTACATCATATTGTGCTTTTTCTAAGATTGTAAATAGATAAACAAATTTGTAAATGAAAATCGTTTTATTTGTTTTCATTCTGCTCCAAATGTTCATAAATTCCGGGTGAAGAGGGAAAAACATTTTTAGAATTTTTTTTGTTTTTTGTTCAAGCAAAGTTTTTAATGTTTTTCTTTTGAATACTAAAAATATTTCTTAGCAAGTTGTGATTATCTTCTTTTTTTTTCTTTAAAAAGAATCTTCAAAAATTTTTTTTGTTTTAAACAAAAAAAAAGAAACACATTGTGCGTGTTCGTGTCAGAGTTGTTTTGCGTGGGCGTGTAAAGCAAACGGCACTCACACAGTTACGCACACATTCCCATTTAGTTTCCCATTTAAAAAACTTTTCTCCTTTGTTGTTTTCTTTATAATTTTTTTACGCTCCTTTGGCGAATGTTTTGCTGTTGCTGGAAATGTACAACTTCTTTTACTAACTAATATTTATTCTCTTGTAGTTTGTTTTATTTAAAGAAAATGTTCTTGCTGGAAATTAGCTCCATGTTAAAACAGAACAACGCAAACAATAAAAGATAAAAAAAATATTTTTTGTTGTCATTTTCCGGTTTTTTCTTTCATATTTTTGCAAGGGGAAATATTAACCATGAAAAATATATCTCAATGTAAAAATGTCTTGTAATTGAAAAAGAGTGAAAAATAAAAAAAATAAAAAAAAAAATTGAGGAAGCGTGGTTTTCGATGTTCTGTTAAAATTTCTAACATGAGAAAAAAAGTAAATAATTTCTTTCAAAATCTTTAGAATTTTATATAGAAAATCTGGTACATGAGAGGCTTGAATATATCAAAAAAAGAGAATACGAAGAAAACTAAAAGAAAAGTTTGTTTACACTTTGCTTTTATAGAAAATAATTTATTTATAACTAAAGTTTTCTGCTGAAAATGTAACCATAACAAAACTTTTTTTCTTCTTTAAATTATGAGACAGCATATTTTTCAAGCAAGCAAAATGATTGATACCTAGATCGTACTACAGTAACTTCATCAATGGTGTCAAGTTTTTAAGGAAAATAGATCGGTATTAAAAATCTGCTTCAAAAATGTATGAAACAGTTTTTTTGGTATAAATATATCGATTACAAAAATTAAAAACTTTTGTTTTTTTCATAATTTTTAGGCTCTACGTCAGTGTTGCTCTACATAAAGCTCTTGTGTGTTTTATTTTGTATTGATTTGAATGTTTTCAATATTTCAGGAATTTAAGTAAAGTAGTTTCAATCCCACTAAGTACATCCAATTACCTGCTGTCACTTTGGTGACAGGTGTAATAAAAAAGGGAAAATAAAAACAAATTGAAACGAAAACAAATTGAAACTGAAATTAGTATTTTATTAAATTTATTGACAACAAAAAATGTTTCTAAAATTCATTGCGGACAATGATTTCCTGGTATTTGAAAGAATTTGCACTGTATGTACGGCCAAGCAACTTCAAAAGAGAATTTACCAATATCTCTTTAACAAAAGTTGATCTAAGTGAATGGGGAGTAAGCAATAAACTATCAGCAAGCAAAATAGCTGGCCCAATCGTTTGTGATTGGAGGAATTTTTTTTCGCAAAAATTATTTTCCTTGAGAAAGGATTCCTATGAAAATATTCATAATTTAGTTGAATATCTGAAAAAAAAATTACCTTAATTTTAACCAAAAGAGCCAAATTTAATTTGAGTCTAGCAAGACCAATACATTTGTTTTCTGTCTAGCTTTTCATCAGTAGACTCGAAAACCTTTGAAAGACATCTTCTATGCTGTTTGAAGTAAATAAGTATTACTTTACTGCGAGTACTAACTCCAGCAGTATTTACTGCATAAAAGAAAACATAAGCGTTGCTATTTTGTTGAAGTTGAATTAAGATGTTTCACTTCGTTACCATTCCCCACTTAAACTATTATTTTGCTAAATTAAAATGTAGTGGAGCATATTTTTTTCACTTTATTCTTTAATTTCATTTATACACTTCCCTTTCAACTATTCATGGGATTTTGTTTCTAAAGCAACTTTAAGTGTTTGTTAGTTATTAATTCTTTTAGCTAAAGAAAAGTGAGACAAGGAGATAAAAATTAAGTAGTAATTCTTTGTGGAACTGTAGATGATGGCTGCAATTGTGTTGGACATTTTCAAATACTGATTACAAGAGCAATTCTTTAATTATTTATATACACAATTTGCTGCTTCTTATTTGCTCTGTTTGGTTTTGTTTTCGTTTATAATGGATATATATGTATATAAATCTGTTTGTTTTATAAAAATACATAACCATTAAAAAGAGATGAGTAAGTGAATGTACCTACATATATAAAACACTTAAAAATATATTTGCTTGGGATTATAGCAGAAATTTAAGTCAATTTCGAAAAGTAAAGCGATAAGTCTAAAATAAATCATCCATATGGTGGAAAAGGACTCGGTGCAAAGAACATACAAAATTTATATAATTAAATTTAAAATAGTAAATTTCATTTTCATTGCAACAGCGTGCACTGACTCTTTCATCATTGTATTTCAAAATAATGCATTTAGTGCATGGAAATACCATGACAACGTAATAAGAGATTGCTTGTAACTTCCTTCTCCCTACAAAAAAAACCATTTCAATTATTACATCAAAACTAAAAATGTGCATTTGTTTCATGGAACTGTTTTAAATTAAAAAGTTGTAAAAATTCATTTGTTATTGACAATTACTTTCATATTGCAAATGGAAAGAAATCAGTTACTACGATTGTTTCAGTTTTTTTTTTTGAAAGGATTTAAAAAATATTATTAGGAATGATGCATTAGTTTGTTTTTCTTTGAAGCTAGAAATTGAAGTTCTTATATATCATTAATAGTTTACTATCTACTTGTAATAAGAATAAGCAACATTGTGGCAGCAACATTAGTTTATACACATTGTATACCATTTGTAGCACAGAATAAATTTAATAGGTCTGTGCAACTGTACAACAACAACTTTTTGTGCGTATTTGGTTTTTGTAGAAACAATGCTGGACCTGTCGAGACCAGTTACTATACCAGCAACAACTACGTGTATAGAAGACAGGGATGTGAAATTGAATTTTATTGGGAGTGTTGAGGATTATTTATGACCAGTCTTTGCAGTTATAAAAAATCAATCTTAAAACTACTAGTAAAGTTTTGCAGGGCTTAACCTGTCATTGCCCCAATACATTATTTTTAATTTACAAATAGTGGCAAAAAGTGTAATACAACTTGTAAATATTTAATGGCCAACAAAGTCACCTGAGTAGTTGAGCTGGCCATATTTAGAGTGTATAATCAAATGCCATTTAGCTTTAATTTAAGCTCAAAATTTATTTGTTCAGCATTTACTTGATTGCAACTTAAATGAACAACTCTGGCCATTAGAGTTCATTAATGTTTCAGAGATTTTTTGCTGCTGATGTGCTTAAAAAGTTAACAAGAAGCATAAAGAAGCAGGTATGAGATTTTACCTCTAGCAGCATCTCCAAAGTAATTTGTTAATATTGTAAAAATCAGTAGTATGTCATACTACTGTTCTAATAATGTAAACATTATTCGAGTTTTATTTAAGTAAGTTTTTCATCGCCGGTAATAAACTGAATATTTTCATTAAAAATAATATTTTTTCTCCATTAAAAACAGCTGTTGTACGGAAAGCTTTCCATAAAATTTGGAAATGAAAATATGCTACCGTACTTTTGATTACAATTAAAATTATATATGACTGAAAAACTGGCACTACATTCAAAATACAACTTAAATTGAAATTAAAATTAGCTAGTTTCACATTTTATTGAAATTTTAATTACATTGAACTATGATATTGTAATATGTTTATATTAAATTACTTTTTCAGGCTCAAGTTCAACCCTTGGTCACTGGGTCACTTTTTTTTCAATCTCAATTAAGTAAAGAGAAGTAAAATCTTATAGCTAGGTGGACAACCGGCTGTTTCTGGTCAAAAATTGGCCATAATTGTCTTCTTTAAAAATCTTGATTAATGCAATTTCACCACAAAATTGTTTTTCTTAATTCTGCTGTAGTAAAATTCAACTAAAGCTCCATGAAGCAATTTGGAACAACCAAAAACTATTTAAAAATAGTTTTGTTATAAAAGAGTGCTGTTTTAGATATTGAGTGAAAAACAGTTATAGATTTAATTAAAATTTTAATTAGGAAATTTTTATGTTCTAATAAAAGTTAATGCTTGAAAAAAAAACCAAAATATGTTTTCTGTGCAACTGATTTTTTATTCTCTTGTCTGTGGAAAAAAACATCATTGACTGCTTGCATCAGCTATATGAAAATAGCACGACACGTTGCAGATACCTGGTAAATGAAATTAAGCAAATTAATAATTGATCATGATTTCAAGTCTAACAAGGTCCCTAAACATTTACTGCTCAAAAGGTGAAAGTAAATTAACAACTCGAAAATGCATTTAAGTTATTAAATGCACTAATAAACAATTATTACACACATACACACACACTTACACAAGATTCAAATTAATCACACTTGAGTTGCTTAAGGAGATTTTCTTCATTCAAGATTTATGTGATTAATTCTGTAAGCACAGGTGTGTACATATGTATAAAGTGTGTGCGCGTGTGTGCGTATGTTACTTGAAACTTAGTTTGATAAATCTGTATAGATTATAAATATATCATATAAATATATAAATATATATGTAGATTATAAATATATCAAGTAGTCAAAATATTGCTTAATCATTTACTTTGACTTGTGGCCGTTTGCTCATTGAAGCAGCACATTCATGCTGTTACTGAGACGCAGAGTTTGAAAAGTGTTTTAACTCAAACTGTCATCTAAGTTTTCTTTTCAGTGTTTCTTTTTTTTTTTTTTTGTGTTTTATTCGTTTCATTTCGTAAGAAATGACAAATCATTTTAACACACTTGCAACACTTGAATGATTCTTTTTTAATACGAACAGACATTAAGAAGTATTTATAGGTTTTTAATGCAGACTGAAAGGCAACAAATTAACATTTATTACAGGGCAAAATGAGGGGGATAAAATTAATGTATTTGCTAAAAAAAAGAAAAACTGTCAAATACACAACGTTTAAATCACGTTTACTTAAGTCGGCTGTAAGAGGGACAGGTGTCAGATTTGTTTATTATTTTCGTTTAATCACCAACGAATCCAGTGTTTTTGATTATTTTCGCTTTATTTTGGTAAACGCTTATAATTTCAGCATTTTATTTTTCAATTAGTGTTAATTAATGCAAGTTAAATATTTTTGTTTTGCGGTTACTTGCTCTCTTCGTTTTTATTGTAAGGGCGGTGGGATCATATTATGCTGGCGCACAGTGCTTGCGAGATTAAAGAAAAATAAAAAAAATAGTATTGTCTTAGTGGCAACTTATTTTGTGCTTATCATAGCTAAGTTAGTTAAGTTTTGATTAGTTTTGCCTATTAATTACATTCCTTTTCAAACGTAATCTTAGTGATTATATTATTTTGCTTTAGAATATAAAAAAAAATTGGTACTTCTTTTGATTGTGGAAAAAGAATAATTAAAAATGAATGCCACAGCATTTAGGAACTATTTTTTATTCCTGCTGGCATCTCGACTCAAATGAAAACGAACGCGTGTATATACAGTCAAAGCCCGGTGTTCAGCCATATAGGGTAAATTTATTTATTTGTTAAATATTGTGCTGTACTGCTTCAAAGAAGTCAATACATATTTGCCCCGTGTGAGCACAGATTAATTCTGTTGTGAAGTTATTTATGATCAGTAACGGAGCAAAATATGGTTTTATAAGTTGAATTGATACTTAGATTTTAAAGAAGAAATTGAAATAATAAATTTTAATTGCAAAGTAAAAGGGCATTGAACCGGTCGTGTTTTATCTAAAGCGTCTCATTTCCACCGATCCCCAAAACATTTAATACATTTAAGCTATAAATTAATTAGCTTAAATTCGTTTCCAACTTAAAAGTTATTTAAGTTGATTTCTTTAAAAAACATTCAGGAAAAACACCCGGTATAGCGAATATTCAGTTTAACGAATATCCGATATAACGAATGGCGAAATTTTTACATTAACTACCTTATATAGCGAATGGCAAAAAAAACGAATACATGATTTAACGAATACATTCAAAAATCGTTACAGAATCGTAAGATTGTGGCTGTTTTTTGCTTCTTTGCTTTGCATTGAAAGAACGAGTGTGATGCGTTGCTTTTTTCCTTAAAATTTCAGTAGTTTGGTTTGGTTCATTGTAAAAATGAGATGTCGATTTCTTGAGAAATTAATAATATGAATGAAATGTAATATAAAACCTACACATGTTATTGGCATCCAAATATAACTAAATATATATATGCACCTATGAACATTTATGATGCTTAATGAATTTACATATTAGAAATAAAAACAATTCTTAAATAAACGTTAAAATATCAACTAAAGTTTTATTTCTATACCCAGTTATCAATACAATTAAATTTTGATGTTTTTAAAACTGCGGAGCACCGTCTTTTATAAAATTTTAAGATAAAAAATTACTGTTCGATATAACGAATATCTCGCTATAATGAAAGGTCTGATTATTATATCATTCGTTAAACCGGGCTTTGACTGTTCATCATTGCCAGACAACGATTCACATAAATTACAAAGGGTTTTCCTTTTGTATTAAGTTTATCGGGCTCAAGTTCTTTCTATATTATTTTGGTGATTGATATTAATTAAATAAGACAGAAAAGACATCAAAGACACTTAGCAGGGTGGTCAGCTAGTTGTTTCGAAGCTGCCACACTTTCTCGTCAGCCCCTGTCCTTGAAGTCAGAGGCTCACGTTTCTAAGGCATTAATCATGCCACTCCACCACTCAAGTTGTTGCCTATTTGCTGTGTAAATTTTTAATTATATCCATTAATCTAATTCATAATTTTTAATTATATCAAACACACAAATAGTTTTGCTTGTTCACGTACCCACTGAGCTGGCAATTAGCTTAATCGCTCATTATCATGCTGATCATTCACTTCGTCATAGACACTCCTCATAGCCCGCGTTCTTGGCCAAGTGTATCTCTGCATGGCTTATTCAATTGTATTCTACAGCTGTCTGGTTCGTAATAATAAAAACAGATTTGACATTGGCCGCCACATTTGCAAAAACAAGAGCAACTTCTAGTAGAGTGATTTGTTTGGGCCCACCTTGTATTTGTGTGTACCATGTGCTTATAAAGTATCGCAGCACTGTGCCATATTTATAGTTAAGTGTCACATTCATTGTTTTTATAACAACAGCTAAATCCATATGTGTCACTTTATAAAATGTGTTTATTAATTAAATGCTTAACATAATCCTTTTCAACACTAAATAGCAATTAATTAGCTAAATGTTGTTGTTAATACTTCATCACACAATACAAAAACTGCAGGAAAAAAAATTTATTTAACAGAAACTTTAGCAACAAATTTAAAACTTTTTAAAACAGAAAGTTATTAATAAAACAGAAAATTATCTGGAAAAATTGCACCCCTAATCTATAGTGTGCCTGTGCTTTAAAAATTGTGTATAGAAAATGATTTCTTTGGACAAAAGCTTGGTGAGGCAGGTAAAGGAGCCAATGTTCTTCTCAGAATTGATTTCTTTTCTTTCTTAATTTTTTTTTTCTTTGACAGATGCTTTAATACTAAGTAATTTACTCCTGCTGCGGCTCACTGAAACTAAAACGTTAAATTATTTTTGGCAGAGTTTGATTACTTTTGATTCTTTGTTAAGGGCAAAAGCCTTTATATCATGTTGTTGCACAGGTTTTGTATACATGACACCTGTCAGATTTTAAAACTGCTTTTTTGTAGGGCAAAAGATTTCGCCAGCAATATCATATACTACATATTTTACTGTGCACAAAAACGTGCCATCAAATTTTGAGCTGATAAAAGCCCATCATAAGGTTGGTTAGCACATATAGAAAATTTAACTTGAAATTGAATCAAATTCAAGAAAGTAGAGAATATATAACTGCCTCACGTATTGTTACTCTTTAAGTCATAAAGAATAATGAAAATTTAAAAAAGAAAGCCAAAAAAAATGTTTTAAACACCAGAGTATATATAAAATCATTCGTTTCAATTTCCTATGCTGCTTTTCTTGTTTTCCTTTTTGGTTTTAAATTTTTATTTTCAATTTTCTTTCTTTGTTTTTCAGTTTTGTTTGTAACAAAAGTGTTCGTGCAGTTTAGTTCTATTTGGTTTTATTCAATGAAACTTTTTTTGTTTTTTATAGATGTATTGTGAGGGTCTTTGTGTAAAGGATATTATGTACGACTGCCACAGAAAAATAAAACAATACCTCCAGGAAAATTTCAATTACAACAACATCTACCATTGAAGAAGTGTATTGTAGTTGTATTTTTCCTGCTACTCTTTTTATTTATTTATTTATGTAGGTTTTCAATAATATTGTAGTTTTTGTTGCTCTGGTTGTCCATAGCAGTACAATTAAATTTTAGAAAATAAACAGCTCATCGCATTAAAGGCTTTAAATTTAAACTGTAATAAAAGGGATCTTTTGCAGGAGCTGGAAACTTTATTGAAATTATACTTTGGTGTTATTATAATCCAGCGTAATTCCTTTCCACAGATGACTTACAATTATTAATTACTTTATCATAAAGTTAAATTTTAAAAATATATTACTATTTCAAAATCGCTGAGCACGTTGCAAGCAAGCTCTGAAGGTTTGATGCAATACAAACATCAAATGGAAATCAATTTGGTGTTGGTGGGAGAACATTATTTTATTTATTCACTTATTTATTGAAAACTTACCCCCAATTTTTGACTTGGATTTTAAATGCCATTTCAATTTAAATTTGATTTAAATACAAAATTGAGTCAAACAGTTGCTATTTAAATCAAACTTAAAAAGCCTGCCGTGCCCATTTAAAATCGATTTAATATTTTCGTACTGCCATATGATTTTGACAGTTTGGTTTGGTTTTGTTCTGCAAATTAAGAAAATTGCACATGTTTTTTTTCGTTTCATAATTTGATTTTTCATTATTTGCAGATGGCAATCAACTTCTGTGGCAGTGAAATTGGAGTCCTTTTATCACTTTTACTACTTATTTTAATAATTTTTACAAAACAATTTATTACTGTCGAAACTTTTCACAATTTCACTTGCTTTCAAATTGGTTTAAGCAGCTGTTATTTATTGAGTTATCGATAACTTTTTGACACTTACATTGTGCTGCCGTACTTTTATTACAATTAATTAACAAAAATAATTTTAGACTGTAAAACAGAAAGCTAATTTAAGTCCAACTTAAATTTTAAGGAAAATTTACTAATTTTGTATTTAAGTCCCAAGTCATAAATCGGGGGTTAAAGTAATAAATTATAATTAAGTTAAGGCGGTGTTGAGCATTAGCAGCAGTGGCCATCGGCTCATGGGAGAACATAAAGTATATTTTGATGAACAGAACAGGCTTAAGTGTTCTCAATAGCTTCAGTAAAGGCTGTCATGTGCAATAAACTTGTCACTTGCTTGATTTTATACCTGCAGTCGGTGTTTGTTGTTGTTGCATGCATTTTCGCTTGAAGTAAAAATCAAAAGTATTTAATATTTTGGTTGAAGTTTTTTTTGTCGTATGTGGAAATATTTTCTGTAATAACTTATTAAATATAATTTTTTTTTTTTTGCTGATTCAGCCGCATATTTGTTCTTTTCTAATATTTTTTTTTTTTATTTAAGAAAAAAAAAAACAGCCCATAAGGATTGGGCCACATTGTGAGTTCTTATTTTGTAATTTTGCTCTATTCGATTACATTTTTTTTGTTACTTTTTTATTTTTTCTTTTTTTGTAGTAGATCGGATCAAATGGCAAAAAGTTTAGACTAAACTTTTTTTTTCGTGTCCTGATTGAGAAATTTAAAACACATCTTTGATAAATATGCAGCTGTATTATTGCACAGTTGTTTTATGAATTTCTTTGTGTGTTCTGTTACACAAAAGTTTTAGCATTAGAATTTATTTTTTTTTTTCTTCCCCAGATTTGCTGCAGTAAAACCATTTTTAGTAAAGTTTTACTGTAATTGAAGAACTTAGTTGTTCTATAGCTAATAATGTAGCCAGGGAGCAAATAAGTTGTTCAATAACTTTAAATTTGCCACATAATAAAGAAACTTGTATGCTTGACAAAGGAATTAGACATATTATGGTTGATGCGTTTTATTTAACTTTATGGCAAATTACAAGAAATAAACGAATGCATTTAGTTTAGCTAATGGAGGGTTATAAATAACAGGCAGTGATTCGATACTAATTTATTTGTTGTTTTATATTTGTTTTCAAAAAAAAAAACAATTTTTTTCCCAATCTCTTCAGCATAAATAACAGGCAGTGTTTAAAAACTAATTTACTTACCCACTAAGAATAGTACTGGTCAAATAACGCATTAAATAACAAGTACTCGTAAGCACAGTGTAGGCTAGAAATTCTAAAACTTTTAGTTATTTTGTGCAGGGGGAAAAAACTAACCTATTCTCTTATGTACGTGTGAACTGATATCTCTTTCTTTAACATTATTGTTTAGAACAGAGAACATTATAGTGATCTCGCTCTCACACATCAGTGCTGATACTACCAGCGATAACCGATAGTATTATACTATAAATAACTTGTTAGTTAGCCTTTACTAATATTGGTTAGTGCTACTGAATTGTATGGTATTGTATTGTGTTATTACTTGGTTGGTCCAGGATGGCCTTTTACACTGCGACCATAGATGATCTATTGTCCGTCATGATTTAAATACATCAAGAAACAATATTAGCTTCTTCTGTAGAAGCCCTTGCAAGTTCTGTGAACCCAATGTATAGGCCTGCAACAGCCTGTGTCTTCTGTGGCCTAGTGCCATACATTCGATACGATCAAGTGTTCCATTGTCTCCTCTTTTTCTCCGTAAAATCTGCAGATTGCCATATTGGATAATCCCATTCCATATAGATGCTTCTTGCAGGTATTGTGGCCTGTTAGCGCCCCACACAGTATCCTTATATTCGTTTTACTTAGTTTTAGAGCGAGGTCCACCCTCTTAGCTTCAAAGCTAAGAAATTTATTTGAGTGTTCCAGACCGCTAGTGTCGTTCCACAGTTTTTCTGTGATGGATGTTGTCCATTTTCTGATCTCCCCCTTGAGGAGGAGTGTGCTAAAGCCAAAGTATGAAGTGGGTCCAATGAAAACCCCATTAGCTCCCCTTTAGGCGTAAGTGTCAGCCAATTCGTTACCCTTGTGCCGCCCCCCCCCCCCATGACCTGGCACCCATATCAGAGTAATCTGATTGTGAGCGGTTCAGTTCATTTAGGTTGTCGTGACATTCCAGTATTGTCCTGGATGTGAACGTATAGCTACTCAGGGCTTTGAGTACCGACTGACTGTCGAAGAGTATCTTGATTCTGACTCCCTTTCGGATAGGCTCCCTACAGCTTCCAGTATAGCATATAATTCCGCCTGGAAAATTGTGGTGTCCTTGCCAAGTGTTACAGCCCTGCGTACCCTAGGCCCCACTATTCGCGCTCGCGCTACCTGGATCGACTTGGATGCATCAGTGTACCCTCTTTTGTGAGTCATCTCGTAGCCACCTGCTACTGAGTACTACCAATTATTGTATTTCTAAAAATTGGGTTTTGCTACTGTATTAAGAAAAGCTCGTTTTAATGCTTTTAATTCATTTCGTTTTAAGAAAAAAACAATACTTATTTATGTATATTAAATATAATAAAAGTCATTAATTCAAACTGTTTAAAAATGTAATAAAAACAAAAAAAAGTGGACGTACAACTCTCTGCACTTTCCGCTCCATCAATAATTGCAAATTTATTTCAATTCAGTGTTATGGAAGAGCTATTTATTTATTTTTATATTATTTTTCTTTAAGTAACTTAATCGCTTTGATTAATTTTTAGTTTAATTAAAAATTCTTCAATACTCCAAAAAAGTTTTGCTACAAGTTTTCTGTCCCTAAAAATGTATTTTCTGTTTGTTTCTGGTTTGTATTTTCAAAAAGAAAAATTTGCTAGCAGTTTTTTCTTTTCGCAATAACAGCACTGAACACTTGCCAGCTTCTACAAAATGAAATTTTTTCAGTTGGCAAAAAGTTTTGTTATGTGCAAAACTTAAACACATTTATGCTCCACCATATACTAGCAGCCAAAAAATGACCTCCAGGCGGCGTTGTTAATGATAACTGCTGACAAAACATTTACACAGCAACATTCAAATGGCCAGAAAGCAGAAGCAAAGGCATATAAAAAAAGCATTAGCACATTTAAAATAGAAATAAAAACGAGCAGCAACAATGTATTAACGCCTTGCGGACATTTTTATTTTTCCTCGAAAATTTCATTTGGGAAGTTTGAAGGGAAGTAACTAAAATAATATTTACAGTACATGATATTGTTGTGTGCTTTCAGTGGAGTTTACATTTTTAAATATAGTGTTTAACGATTTGGTTGCCTGTAAAGGGTTAATGGTGCTGCAAGAGCTACGAAAATCGTTTATAGAAAGGAGAAGGGTGGAAAAATTAAAAAAAAAAATACTTGACTAAATAAAAGAATAATGCTGACAATGAGCAGAAATATGCAAAAATAGTGGACTAATGGTGAAAAGAAGCTTATTTGAAAATCCAATTAAGCTAGCACCATAAGCTTTCATTTCTTCAGCAAAGGGAAATATTTTCAATTTTGTCTGGCAACCTAAATTCTAAACAGCGTTTATTTATTAATAGTTAATAATTTTATGGCGCCTTCTAGTTCCATTTCCACCACACCCCCCTTAAAGCCTCATGCCACGACTCTTTCGCATCCGCCGCTCTGATGACCATCGAGGAGCACTAAAGTTGCTTCGAATTCAGGTTATAGACTTATTTTTCAACAATAGTAATATATTTTCCATTCATGCTTCGCTTACACAATCAATATTCTTAGTTTGTATGCAGATCTGCCCCCAATAACATGCTTTTCTTCAAATATGCTTAGCTAAGTGATATTTTTCTTTACGTGTTACGACTTCATTCTCCAATGGCAAATATTTCACATGCTCCCGAAGCATTAATACTTTCTATTTACCTAAAACAAAACATAAAAAATATCAAGCAACAAGTTAAACAAAAAAAACTATATTATCTTAAAAATAAGCAACAGAAATTAGTGTAAATATTTTTGGGAAATTTTGCTCTTAGAAAAACAATGAGAAAATATTCCACTGACAATACCAAACTTAACTGGTCAACATTCTTTGCCATGAGGAGGCAAAAAAACAAAAAAATGAAAAAAAAATCAACAACCACTAAACAATTTAATAAGGCAAACCCAGGAGCATAGAAAAGATAATAATAATAATAAAAATAACAACTATTTGATGTGAGAGCTCTCGTATATCCTTTTACTAACTCATCCACCACTCCAACATTTACATCAACTGGTAAATGAAAAAGGACACGTTTATTTATTCATTTTTTTTATTTTCTTTTTTCGCTCTTTAACACAACACAAAGGCACATTTAAGCATCCAAACCATGTTTGGCTAAAGTTGTGTAATAATAAAAACGCAAACAAAAAATATGTCAAAGGAACAAAACGGCTAAAGGGTAAATAGTTCATGAAGAAAAGAAAACTGAAAACAAACCGCGTACCTTTTGACAAAGAATGCCGGTTATGTTACACTGCAAAGTTTTGTAATAAGCTTTCAAAATTAGCAGACTTTGTAAAAAATGTTCCTATATTTATAGCAAGTGATATTATTTGTGAGTTGCGATTAGCAATTATGGGCTTCAAAACACAGGGTTTGCAAGTAATAATCTAAGAAATAGTGTTAATTCATTGTTTTCCTTTACCTATTTCAATTGCATTTCCCCCCTTTAACCATTTTCAAACAGCTGTGAGTGTATTTACTACCAGTATTTAAATAGTTACTTAAAATTTTTCCCAGTTGCAAGTTCAGCCAATCACCAGTACAGCCATTTTCATGCACAAGGATTTGTAGCAGAGCCTATTTGATATAAAATAAAAGAAACACACAAAAATTACTGTACAGCCTAACAAAGATGCCAGTCACACTCCACACACACACACACACACACACAAACGAACATGTGTAGCAAATAATCTATTTAGTTAGAGAAATGTTGCCTTAGCATTGAGATATTTTATACACCACTTGCTCCCTTTCCATGCACAAACAAATACCGAGAACAAACATATTTTAGTTAAAGTTTTAGTAAATACTTGCCAGGATCAAAATGTTGGTAATGCGTTATGAAATGATGTTGCTGCTGATGACGATTATTATTGTTGTTAATGATGATTACTATCACAGTAAGCAGTAGTGAAGACAAAGCTGCTGCTTGAAAATGGAGAGAATAGCAGCATGCCTCCTTCATCATTATCATTTACATCACTGAGTTGCGGTTTTATTGTCAATAAACTCAACCAACTGAAAATTATTTTTGGATGTGAAACATATAATACAAAATAGCCAATTTATGATGCTTATGATTATCATTCTCATATAATGGTAATAAAATTTTGGCTCAAGAGTGTTAATTTAAAACAAATTTGTTATCTCTAAGCCTCGAGCAGGGCATAAAGTTGTTGAGAACGAAAACTGTTTTGAAGCAACAATTGGGAAAAATTGTATTAGTAATAAAAACTTAAAGGAAATATTAACTACATGTAGTCTCTTAAGATAAATGAAAAATTTTACATTGCCAATATTATTTTCAAGGTGATATGATGAGGCTTCTAGAGATTGTGTAATTTCGTATCACCCCAAATTTGTATTACTCGTGCAACTTCTTCTAGAGATATAAAAATGTTTATTTGGTTTAATAAATGAGCTCAAGGTCACTGTTGTTGTTCAATAAATATATTTTCTATTTATTGATAAATTATTCGATTTTTCGATACGCCTTTGTGTATCTTCTTCAGAAAAATGTGTTTTCTAATATTTTATAAATTTTCAAATTACATAAAATATTAGAAAACACATTTTCCTGAAGAAGATGCACAAAGGCGTACCGAAAAATCGAATAATTTATCAATAAATAGAAAATATATTTATTGAACAACAACAGTGACCTTGAGCTCATTTATTAAACCAAATAAAGTTAAATAAAAAAGGTCAAAGAACGAGTATCTAGAGATATAAAAAATATTTTAAGTAAATTTTTGGGTAGGGCCAATAAGGCAGTAGCTAGAAAAAATTTGTATTGACATTTCTTCTCCTGACAGTCATCATGAAAATAGCCATAATTTAAGGCATTTCACTTTGAAATTCACACATACAAAATTATTTTGTTCTTATATACTACATTTATACGTAGCCTGTTCACAAATAAAAACTATTCGCAAATAAAAAACTCACTGTTTATGCGTCAATGCGAATGCAGAAAATTTGTGCTTTTTAGTGAAGCCAGCGATGGTAAAAATGTAACTAATTGGTAACACTGTTAAGCACAACATATGTTCAAAAAAAAAAAAGAAAGTGATTTCATAAAATAATAATGGAGAAACAAAAAATTATGATATTTCTTACAATTCAATTAATGCAGAAAAATGACGAAATATTGCCAGAACGGTTCAACAAAAGGCAGGCAACTTTTGTAATCGCTAGTGAAAGAAGAAGGCGCAGACACCAGTTAATTCTTGGAACATTTAAAAGTGACTACTTGATATCTGTTGCAGAAGCAGTTTTCAAGAAACGCCGATTCAAAGCTCGCTCTAGAAGTGACCACTACTGAATATTGATTAGACTGCAGTTACACGATCAAGTTTTGCTATCAAGTTTCTTTCACATACTGCTTGTTAAAATTCAATAAAATTGATAGCTGTGACGTAGGCTGCACGCAATTTCGTAACAAATCCGTTTTCAAGATGCCGTCAAGAAGAAAATTTAAAATAGCTGCTTCATTAAAAGTACCATCAGAAATAAAGAAAATAAAAGAAGAAGAAAAAAAACAGAGGGCAGAAAAGAAATACTGGGTGAAGCCCTTATTAGTAAGAAGGTTGGTAAATATTCAAAAATTATAATGAATGTAGATATGCCCTCTAAATCGCAGCATATCATTATGTTTGTTGGTTTTGCACGTAAACATTTTGATGTCTATTTTTAAGCTTGAATCTGTTTAATTTTTATCACTTTTAATTACAACTTTCAAACAAAATTAAAAAAATATTTGCAGACAAAACGAAAAAAAATTGTTGTCAGCTGTTTTGTTGATTGTGACTTGATGCTCTCTATGGCAAGAAAAAGTTGTCATCAAGTTTGCATACATTTTCAAAGTTGTGAGTGTATTAGTAAAAAAAAGTGTGAATGTGTTAAAACTTGAAAGGCAAAACTTGATCGTGTAACCCCCCAAGTTACAGAGCCTTGCTCCAGTTGCAACGACCGCTTTCATATTTTATTTTTAACATTTTCAGCACTTTTATTCCAATCTTAAAATTTTTTTTGCTTTTGTGTAATTTTTAGTCAATTATTTCCTTTGTGTCATATGATTGTACGTGTGTCACATCTAAGAAAACTTTAAAACCAATAAAAAAAATTGGCAACTTTTTTTTTTTTTAATTTTATAATTATTTTTCTGAAGATGCCAACAAATTGTTGGCGAAATATTTAAAATAAATAAATAATTGTTTAATATTATTTTTTATAAAAAACCAAAGATCAATAATTAATATAACAATATAAAGATCAAATAATATAAAGATAAATTTTACTTACTGTTTATATGGCAAATTTTTCTATTCACAATAATTTTATTCTCTTATAAGCAGTACGTTTTTTTAAACAAACACAAAACTGCGAAGCCTTTTGCTTGTCTGCAGAAACACCCAGAGCCATCGGCAGGAATCGAACTTGCGACCTCGGAGACTCTTGGCAGAGCACTCTACCAATTCATCCATCGAGGCGAGTACGTATAAACGTAGTAATAAGCTGCTCATTAAGACCTTTCAATTTTGCTTTTATTTCGCTTAATACCCTAAAATTAAATGTTTTCGCATATCGTAAATGTGCTGATGTTTAATATACAATTCCCTAAAATTTATATTCAAAATAGTTTATGCTATTACTGTAGCTTAACAAAAAGCGTTGCTTGAAGGTAGGGTAGAAACAATTTCGCACAATATACAGTGTGTGTATAACATGCAACACGATAAAGAAATTCTAGAAGCAAAAAAATTGCAGCCAAAATTAACAACGCAATTTCTTGCACAAAAATGACTGACTTCTTTTTTTTTTTTTTTTGCAGCATTCTTGACTCCAGCTTTTATACTCAGGTTTATTTTTTGCATCTCTCTTTTTTTCATACTTTAAGCAACAAATAGTTTGATAGTTTGCTTGTAATTTTTACTTTACACACTTGCCATAAGAAAATTTTTGGAAAGATAGAACACATAAAAAACTTGTGTTCACAACATTCTCCGTTTAGTATTTTATGTCAGAAATTTATAGTAGATTTTGTAGCATATTTTTGTGTTTTCATACTTATAAAATACTGCAAACAATTTATTCATTGTCTTGTGAATGCATGCTCATGCATGTTGCATAAAAATTCTTGTTTAGTGAAGTCTTTGGGCAAATGTAAGGAAAGCATTTGGTCTCACTGTGTACTGTGTAAGTTTGTTGGTTGTATGTGCTGCTGACTGCCTGTGTGAGTGCATTTGTAATATTTTGCTAGAGATATGAAGATGATTTTGTTTAACATTGATTTCTGATGATTTGAGGTGTTATTTGAAGCTGCTTTAAGGCACAACTATAAGAATTCATTTTATATGATATACCCAGAGGAAGTAATTTATAAGCAAATATTTGATAATAAGAAGAAAAAAAAACAGCTTTAAGTTGGCGCAATTCATTGCAGATAAAAGTAAGTAAGAAGACAGATTTTTTTTTTTTTTTTGTTTTGGCTATAACAACTTTCTTTAATTGTTCCGTATTGTTAATTGTTTTATTTTTGGTTTTTTTTTTTAAATATTTATTACCCATTTTTTACTCTATATTTTCAACCCACTCTTTAGTTTTTAGTCAACAATTATAATCATTTTAAATATTACCTCCATTCAACATCCTCGTATCTGCAGCTTTCTTGAATGCAGCACACTAAACTGAACACATAAACAGAATATTAAATATTAAACAAATTTCTACCGTATAAAGCAATTTTTAATAACTTGAGGTCAAATTTTGTAAGCTGTACGCCAACATGCTCATCATGACTGTATGCAGTCGAGAAAAACGTTTGCTAAATTAAATTTTAGTTTTAGGTTAATTAAAATATGTTAAAAATAAGCCCGGTTTTTCAAACGTATTTTATATTGTTTTAGGTTTTAATACGTGTACACGCTCGCGAATTTACAGTATTAAGTGTCTGCGTAAACACTTTCTATAATTTATTACTCACATTAAATTTTAGCAATTTTTGAGAAAATTGCAAATCTAATAGATACTGCATTAATTACGCGGCCATTGCTTGGAACACTGTTACAAATGCCATTAAAAGCCATCGTCGTTGTGTCCTCAGCACCATTCTAGAAGTAAAAATTAGCACGAAAATCCTACGAATCAAGATCATTACTAATAAATTAAGTCAAGTATGAGGCTAACTCGCACACTTAGCTTTCCGTACGTATGTATGTGTAATGTATGTATGGAATGGCGTATGTGAATATATATGTATATTTTATAAATTTCATCTCTCTGTTTTTACAGCTACTTTATGTTGTATGTGGACACCTAGTAATTTTCGACTTAATGTTGTTGTTGTTGTTGTAATTTGCTGTTGTGAGGCATCTGGGAATACATATACTGTTCGAATTTCGGCTCTTAATCTCTTACGGTTCGAGAGTTATAGCTATTACTCTACGTTGTAAAGGGACACCTGGTAGTTTTACAGTTGTTGTTAATTTTAGCATGTGCTGTTGTGGAGCATATGTGAATACACATATAGTGCAAATTTCATCCCTCTGTCTCTCACGGTTCGAGAGTAACAGCTAGTTATTACTTTACGTTGTATAGGGACACCTGGTAGTTTTCGACTTGTTGTTGTTTTTTTAAGCATTTGTTATTGTAGGCCATATCCGAGTAAATATATTGTGCACATTTCATCTCTCTGTCTCTTACAGTTTGAAAGTTACGGCTAATGTTTTTTTACGTTGTATAGCGCATATGTAAATACATATATTGCGCGAATTTCAGCTGTCTGTATTTTATAGCTTAGCAGCAGTTGTATAGGGACACCTGGTAGTTTTCAACTTGTTGTTGTTGCATTTGTTGTTGTAAATCATCTATAAATACATACACTGTGCAAATTTCAGCTTTCTATCTTTTACGGTTCGAGAGTTATACCTAATTGCAGCTTTTCGTTGTATGGGAACACCTGATAGTTTTCGACTTGTTGTTGTTTTTAGTATTTGTTGTTGTAGCGGCAAGGCACAACAACATCCTGTGAATTTCAGCTCTCTAGCTCTAACCGTTTCGGAGAATAGACGCTGTGACGGACGAACGGACGTAATTGTCTCCGCAATAGGGTTCCCTTTCACTCTGATGAGTACGGATCCCTAAAAAGTAGAGAATCAAATTTCTTGTCTTTATTCTTAGCTCTTTGCCCTTTCTATAATATTATTACATTAGTGGAGCTATTATTTTGTTTTTTTTTTTTTTTTGTTATCTTTTCGATTTTCAGATTTTCATGCTTGCCGATATCTCACTTCCAGAAGTTTTTATAAAGTTTTAAACTTGCATTATACCTCTATCTAAGCTCTATTTAATTTGTTAAAATTAACAAACAAATTAATTTTCTGCCAAAATGCAGAATAATGTATCTGTGATCTCTCCTAGCAATTGCTTTTTTTTCTAATTTCATTTTTGTTCCACAATTTTCTCGGCTCACATAACACTTTGTTTGCATTCACTATGTCGTATTCAACAATAATACACCGTCTTCTTTAGATTTTAAAGAACAAAGTGAGAATGATTACTGTGAAAGAAAAACTTGTCCTTTGCATGCGAGATAATATTCATCTTAAGAAAATAAAGTAAAGGAGTTGGAAAGTGAAGACAAGAGACCAGTATTAAATGCATGTGGAATTCCTTGACAAAGGACTGCTAATTATACACCGCATTATTTTATTAACTTTATTTAGCTGAATCTTTAAGTCAAACTCTGTATTAAAGGAAAATTTCTTTATAATTACTTGCAGCGCTTGGGGTATAGAAACCATAAGAAAAGCAGACTTTTAGAATCTTATTCATAATAAATATTTTGGGTTTATTAAACTCTTAGGGTCTTATTCATAATAAATATTCTAGGCATATTAAACTCTTATTTGACAAATTTTCCACACAAATTTGTCAAGTAAAAGCTTTATAAACCTGAAATATTTCTTATGAATAAGAGTATTATTTAACAAATTTTCCATACATATTTGTCCCATATAAGCTTCGTAAGCCTCAAATAATTTTTATGAATAAGAGGTGTTAGATTTTTTGGCTTGGGGACAACTAGCTATAATATTTCAACTCAGGCACTAACAGGCTTCGTGCTCTCAGGCTTAGGGTATTTAACTGTGCGAAGAACAAGTGAAAGTTTAAAGGCCATATTCATAATAATTATTGTAAGTTTATTAAGCTCTTATTTGATGTATTTCTACGGAATATTTGTCAAATAAACATGTAATAAATCTTCAATAGTTTTTATGAACATGGGTGTAAGAATTTAAAAGCTGTGAGGTTTGAACGATGATGCTAAAATAATGGAGCTTAGTACTACCTTAAACAGCTAGTTATAGCCCAGCTAATATATTCATAATTTTAATTATCATAACTTTAAGTCATCTCAGGTAAAGTTTTGAAAATTAAAATTTCAGATTTAGTTTTATATTGTAATATAATATTAAACTAATATGTATATTTTATATTATAATATATTATGCTAATTATCATAATTTTAATCATAAGTCCTTTTAGGTAATAGTTTTGAAAATTCAATTTAAGTCTGGGGCCAAATCGTCGCATTCGATATCGAACGAATTCCGTCACTTATGCTGTGCGTTTGTTGTCTATTTTGCTTTTGTTTTAAATTATTTTTGCTCGATAGTTCATTCGATATCGAATGCGATGATTTAGCTCCTGATTAAAATATTCAAAATAATTTCAGATTTATTTTTATATTATTTACTCTTGAAATTATTCAATAAATTATTAAAGCTTAAGATCTTTTTTTTTAAACAATTGGAAACAATTATATTTATTTATTTTCAATATTTCACCAACAATTTGTTTGCATCTTTAGGAAAATAATTTTGAATTTTATAATTTTTTTTTCCTGATGTTACTAACAAATTGTGGGCAAAATATTGAAAATAAATTAATAAAATTGCTTGCAATTACACAGGCCAACACTCAATTTGCTTCTTTGAATTTATCATGTGAATTCAAATCTGTGATCAGTTTGTCTCTATCAGCTCCAGTATTCATGATATAACTTTTCTATACACTCCACTAGTGATCTGCAATTATGACCGTCTGTTAAATTTTTCCAAAAATTTTTTTCATTAAAATTTCTTATTTACAGTTATGGTAGTTGGCAAAAAAAAACAGTTTCTCCGGAAAAAAATCTTTTTACCCCAAATTTTTTTTTCATGAAAAAAAAATTTTTGACAGAAGCGCAGACCGTCATAATTCGAGGTCACTAGTGGAGAGTATCAAAAAGCTATATCATAAAAACTAGAGCTGATAGAGACAATCCAATTACAGACTTGAATTCAGCGCACCAAAATTAACTAGAAACAGTTGATGAATTCAAAGAAGCAAAAATCTTTTTTAATTTTGTCGGGCTGTGTTATTTATAAAAAAAAAGATAGACTTGAATAATTTATTTAATAACTTTAAATTTCTTGAGGTTCTTAGCCATAATAATAATAATTCTGTTATTTCTTAAATATGTTTTTGGGAAAGGTATTTTAAAGAACATTAAAAAAAAGGAAAAAATTTAGTTTTAATTTCTAATTTTATAACACAAACGCTTTTTCTGAAAATTTTCTATAGAAATCACTCAGAAAATTTTACGCTTTTAATGGAACACTTCTTTGGAAATTGTTAAAGAAATTAGTTATAGATTTTAAAACAAAATCTTACGATGAGTGTTCTGGGTCCGATTCCTGAGAATTTAATCAAGTATCTTTTATGACCGCTTTGCTTGACAAAAATTGCACTCCATCATTGAAGCTCATAAAAATAGATTTTTGTATTTCAATACATTTATGTACACAAATATTTGTCTTACATATTCATATTTTCTTTGCTTTATGATCCAAAGGAAAATAAATCAGGTCCTATAAGATGATATTTAGCTATTGCTTCTTTGATGTCATATCTCAAAATATCCAAAAAGTTGTATTATTCATATAAAAATTTTATGATAAAATAAACGAATCTTTCTCAATCATGAGGAAACGATATTTCGTTGGTGCCAATCAACTCATCAGTAGACTTGAAAAAGTTTGTTTGAAACTTAACTACTTATACCATAATTCCCATGAACAAAATGAGAATCAGAAATGTTCAAACAATCCCAGCAAACATTAATAAAGCAAGCATTTCTTTGCCAACGAAATGTCGTCGGCATATAGACAGCTGAAAAAGACAGCAGATATTTTTGAAAAAGTTTTTTTTTTGGACCTAAATTAATACATTTAAATTGGCTCTTAAAGCAAATAAATAATTAAAGTCATATAATTACGAACTATTTGTCATTAAAGTTGACTGTAGTATTTATTTATTGTTTGATAACACTTCTCTGAACAGGACGAAATATTTCGTTCTTATAATTTAAATTAAACTGAAGTTGACTAAAACAGGTTGTTACCACTCATGTTGCTCTGAAAGCCTCAGAAGCATTTTAAGAGGATTAATTTTATTTCGAGATATGACTATGTTGCAATAAATGATCAATCAATATTTTCATGGAGTTGTTCATCATACTGCAGACACACTCACACACTTCTATGGCAACCCATCGACATGAAGAATTGAATGACGAACAATAAACGTTACAGTAAACAATACTTCTGCAAACTTTGAGCACCGATTTTGTTTCTGGTTTAGTTTTCTTTTTTGAAAATCACAGGCAGCAAAAATTTAAGTTTGAGCCTACAAAAAGCTGCAAGACATAGAAAAACCATTTATTTGTGCATAAAAAATTCAAAAAAAGTTGGCAAAAAGAACTAAAAACGCGGTTTGAAAATCTACTCACTCAGTTAATAAAGGAAATGAAATAACAAAAGCCTGAAAAAAAAAATTAAACTGACAAACTTGCTAACTGCTAAAACATCAACATTCCTTGCCAGTATCTTTGGCAGGCAGGCAGGCAGGCAGGCATTCCTTCTTACAAAATTATTCAGCACCAGGGCGGAAATGGTTGGTGGTATGGCCGACATCGTTGTCAACGTTTTGCGTTTTATATATTCAACCTTTTTTCGCGCGCGTTTTGTTAACGGGGGCGTTAATAATTTGACATCTTTCTACTGTAATTGCTGTTACTTGCTTTTCAATTCATGTTTTGTTGAAGTACAGAATTCGTTGTTGTAGATAAACGGCCAGAGTTATCATCAGTGTGCGGCAGAAACTGCAAAGATTTATCAAGTTAATTTAATAAGAATTTTTTAGCAGGCAGTATGTGTTTTGTAACAATGGCGTAGGACAGAATATTTGCTTAGCGATTTTTTTTATAAGAAATTATGTTAACGGGCTTAAAAGATTTGCACAAAAGGTTAATTTAAAAGAGCGGGCTTAAACGAATGATAAAAATGGCTGACACCTGCGTTCACAAATTTAGGTAGCTTGAAACATTTTAAGTGATACAGTACCTGTTCCAGATCTTAGAAAATAGAAACAATGGTGAATCGCTAAAGCTTATGATGCATGCTTTCTAGTGCTAAGATATATGTCACAATTAACATGGCGCATTCCAGTTGGGTTATGCTTTACATTTTGAACACTAGCACAAAGGCATAAATTAGTTCAGGTCTAAAAATATAACTTTCAAATGTTTTCTGCCGCCGACATTTCGTTGGCGGCCTCAATCAACTCATCAGTAGACTCGAAAAATTCTTAAAATAATGTTTGAAACTTAACCACTTATTCCATAATTCTCATGAATATGTTCATGGACATGGAATTATATAAATAAGCACTACTTAAGGGAAAATATTAATCACAAAAAATTTTTGAAAATTGAACTTGAGCCCCACTAGAGAACAATTTCTATTAATTTACTATTTATCCAAATTATGCAATTCACCGACGTACAATATTTTCATAATTTAACTTTTCTTCTAGTAAGTTTTTTGTTGTTGTTGTATCTCTTGCCGCTTAAATCCTTAAAGAGGATGTTCTCTAAAACCATTGTTTTACTTTTCCATTTTCATTATTTGACATCATTGTTCAATGCTATTTTGCAATATTTAATGATGTATGATTAAATTTTCTTTGTAAGTCGCTCATTTTTTCTGCGTCACTTTTTTCAAGCAACAAAATCTTAACGATTTTTGTAGCTGCTCAGCAAAAAAAAAAAAAAAAAAAAAATAACAAAAGAAAAACAAACGTAAAGAAGAAGGTATTATTGTATTCCTTTGTCGAAAGTTTTAATGTTCTAATGGCACTACAAAAATGTACGTATTATTATTTGTTTTATTTACATCCTTTTTTCAACGTTTTTGTGCTCTGTTTCGTTTTTGTTCTTACAAGTAATGAAATTTAAATACGTAACAATACAGCGTGTGCATTTATGGAGCACAAAACAGGGATCTATAGAGAGCATGAATGAAAAAACGTCTTTTTTTCTTTTTTGTTGTTCAGTGTGTTGAAAGAAAGAAAGCAATTAATTTCTAAGATGAGTCTAAAACAAAAACTAGTGTTTGATTTATAATGAAAAAATTAAGAGAGGAACAAGGAAGCGCAAATTGTTGATGGCATTTTGTTGGAAAAAGAACGTATGGAATAAAAAACTCAAAAGTAAGCAAGGAAGTTCATTTTGCGAAAAAAAAAATATTTAATACTAAATTAATAGCGCTTTAGCTTTTTGTTATGGACTGCACAAATTAAGTACTAATTTAGGCTCTCGAGGCTTGTGTCTCTATTAGCGAAGTATGGCAAAATATGATCATTTAAAAGTTTATGAAAGCTATAGCAAAAAAAAAAAAAAAACTTATTGCGAGAATTAAACTCTTAGTTTTAAACCATTTCTCTTACTGTAGATATATTTTTTTTCGTATATTTATTTGCAATCTATGTATATATAACACTGCAAATTTCATGAAGGCTTAAACATTACATTTGTTTTAATCTCCAGTGAGACTAAAACATATACATAAAAATATATTTATATCTATATATTTATATATTCAATAATACTTAAAAGGTAATATTTACATATTTAAAAAAGTTAAGATTCTATTTTCTAAAAGGTAAGTCCAACACATGAAACCTTTTCAACCTTACAATTTCCTCACTGTCATCAAGCAAGGCAATAGCCAAGGCATTGCCATGATTACTGAGTCTATCAACATACCTTTCGCTAAACCTACTTATTTCATTCTTGACTTTGGGCATTCGTAAATCTAGATGAATGTTGTTGTTGGAAATATACCAGTGAGCACTTGCTTACCGTAGATATGATCTCATTCATTCATGTATATTTTATGAGCTTATAGTTTTTTTCAATAGCAATTAAAAAAAATGCATTCAACAAATTTATTTTATCGAACCACTAGAGTCACTAAATTGTTTCTCTGTAACTGGTTGTTATTTAAAACTTCCAGTTAAATTGAGCATATTTAAATTTTTCCTCGCTAATTTTTGATTTTATGAGCTTACTTTGCAATTTTAAAATTGATCTTTTCCATGCAGTAACATTGAAATAATATACATAAAATCCCAGGGTTGCATCATTATGACCCACAATTTTCGAAAAAAAACTCATATGAAAAACCTGTTATTTGGATAGTTTTCTCTCTCTTTATATTCTGCTTAATTCATGGAAAACATGTACCCTTTTATATGCACAAATATTTGTAATTGTCATCCGAATAGAAACTAAAAGAACTACTCGAGAAAACATATGGATTTCATATTAAATTTTCCATTTAAATTATGCGTCCTTTCATTTTCACCAGCTTTCATTGTTGTTTTTATTTTTGAAATATAGTTTTTTTCTGTATTTTGGCGATTACAATTTGCATTTGAAATTTAAATTTCCATTAAGAATGTGTTGCGTATTATGACAATCAAAAAACAAGCAACAAACACAAGCAAGAGCAACAACAACAACAGCTGGCAAATATTTCCTCTATTTTCACGCACACAGCTACCAAATAGAGAAAAATATAAATTACAGCATTACTTTGAGTCGGTAAGCACAGGCTGTGAAATGCGCTCTGTAATGGCATTATTAATATATTAGGGATAATAAAAACTGAATTGGAGATAAAAATAATGACGGTAGTTATATTGCAAGTGATTATTACGTTACCAAATTCTCTCATCGGAAATCCAAATATTTAGGTACCATCCCAGATTCTTATCATGCACGAAAAATCCACAACCAATACAAAGTTCAGTAGACCTTATCAGTCTAATCAAACTGTCATCGTTGGATGTTTGGTTCAAAATACCAAGATTGTTGGTTTGGCAGTATCCAATTTATATATGTAAATGGTACTCAAGTAAGGCGGACTAAAACAAAGACAAAAGTTGACATGCAGCAAATATACACAGTTCAGGGATCTGCTCATGTTGGCATAACAAAAAAGAACTGGTATCATACCACAGAATGCCATACCATGTGGCATTCCTTCTAGGATAAATTTGTAGTAATCAACAGTTTCAATAAAGACAAGACAAGCAAAGTGGAAGACTTGCTGGCTGGGGTACATACCATAGTTGTTTACATTCATGATGTCTCTAAAAAGAACTACTCAGCCGCCTCTTTACCAGAGCTCTTCATTGCTGACGTACTGATCAACTTATAGTTTAGTTATTATTTGCTACTAAAGTCGATTTATTATTATTCTCGACACAAATATACCTTATTAATTGTTCGTTTTGTTTTATCGCGTCTACTCACAAGTTAAGTGGCATTAACAAAATTTCGGCCAGTAATAAATGACTGGAAAGGACAACACACAATTCATAAGGTCTGTTTATGCCTAGAGTAGTGCGTTGTACGGTTAAGCTGAGGTGGATCATAGCAGAAGTTTAAAAAATTGGAATGACAATTAAAAAACCTTTACAAAATTAAGTGCACTGGTTAAACTTTTTAAAAATAAAAATTATTTTTTTTTTTTTTTTATTATTTTAAACAAACCAATAAATGCACAAAATGTAATCATATTAAAATAAAACTAAATTTTAAGTCTGCTTATTATTCAACAATTTTACATGTACATTATTTTACAAAATTTATCTCTCATTCAAGGCACGCATGTCCAAACGTATACGCAATAAATATTGTTGCAACTCTACTCCAAATAACACTCATACGCATGCTTGGGCCTTTCGTTGAGTACCAAAAAATATAGAAAAAGTATTTACGGCTGTATTCATGAAAAAAAAATTGAACAGCATTTAAAATACATTTTAAAGAATTTTAGAATAATAAATAAATAAATTTTAAGCTTAAATGTGCATTTTAATGTCTTCTTAAATCAACTGTTGTATTGCCATCAATTATAGTTTATTACTTATATCCTTTCCTTTTGTATTGCCTCAAAAAAGAGGCAATGCAAAGGGAAAAGATATAAATAATTTTCTTATATTTACTTTTTAATATATTTAATTTTTTTTTTTTTTTATTACATCACGAATATTAATAAATCGTTTAAGAAATATTATTCTTAAATGTAACGTAGAGAAAAACGTAGTCATTGTGTCGCAATATTGACACTAAAATGACAAGAAAAAGTAATAGTGCTGCCGGATCATACTGAATAAATTCCAGAAAATAGTTTCTTATTAAATTGTGATTGTTTTTTGAATCAAAACTTGTTTCATCATTATTGCCCTGAAAAGGCTATCCGAAGGGGAGCGAAATATCAACAAAAATATTTAAATATTTTTAATAAAAGGGACCTTTAGCTCAAGAAAATAAATATATAAAATAGTTTTTAGTTAAACAACTGATTATCCATACAGTTTTTAAAAAACTGCTTTTGAAAAAATCAAATCACTTTAACTAAAAAGCTGTTAAAATGCCTATTAAGATTTTATTATGAATTTATTCGTTAATATTTGCCTAGATAGAAAAACCTGTATTTATTATTCAAGGCGCAACAAGACCTCTTTAAATAATTGAGTGTCCAGCGATTGCAAAAATCCCTTGGATGTTACAAAAACCTGATTTGGTACAATTAAGCTTAACACTATATTCGAAAACCCCTGGAAATTGGTTTACATTTTAAAATTTTTTCTGTCATGTGAAAAGAAAAACAAACAACCTCCTGTTTCATTTAAAGAAAATATTTTTTTGTTCGGCTGTTAGTTTCTACTGAAAACAACAACAAGTTACTCAGAAATACTATTGTTTTTAAAGCCCATTTCCAGATGAAAATTATTTTGTTCGATGCATGAACAGCCAGTAATTTCCTAACACATTTAGTGAAGCATTGAAGATTTTTTCTATCAGGTACCAAAAAAAAAAAAATTCATTTTACTACATATAAAATTAAAAAAATTTTGTAAACATAATTGCAGAGTTTTTAAGTTAACAAAAATATTTTCATTACTAGTATAAAACTGTGCTATTTAAAGAATTTAGCAGATTTTTTTTAGTTTCAAAGTGCATACTTTTGTGTTCTTTATAAACCAGCTAAGCCCTAACAAACCATTTCATGGAGTAATCATACATGAAAAGCATTGCGTTGAGGGGCGTTTGCTCTATTACAATGGATATGTTTATACAACATGTGCAAAACTTGCATGCATACATATCGCACACCCAGTTAAAAATTGACTCAACTCAAATTTTAAGTTTTTCGAACTTGGAAAAATAAAACTATTTTTAGCCCAAATCATAGAATATGGCAAAACAAAAAGCAGACAATTTGGCAGAAAAACTACAGATTATGGTTTAAAACGTTTGAATTTTTCTTTTTAATTGTTAAGTGTTGTCTAACCTTTTTGGGGTTTAAGATTATTTTCTACTACGAATAAAGAATTTTCTACGAACAGATATACTACGTTTAGTAGAAAATTCAGACAGATTTTATCAAAACGTTTAAAGTTTTTTTTTAATTATTGAGCTTATTTGACCCTTTTCTTCGTTTAATATTATTTTATTAGTCTTTTGTTATGTCGAGCTGTTGATGCACCCATTTATTTATTTGATTTGCCGATATTTGCCTCTACTTCGGATAGATAACTTTTATAAAACGGTGTCTTGTTAACAGCTTAAATATATAAACCAAAAAAATTTTTTGAATTTTGAGTTGATTCCCTTTGAAACTGAGTGCGCGATATGTACGAGCAATTACATGTGCCTTCAAATAAGATGATACGCACCAGGACTCGAAACCATCAAATGACATAGTCGCATGCAAGCACTCATACATACTCACACATAATCACACACAAATATGTGTAAAAAGTATGCAAAACTTTGGTCAGAAAGCTTAATACTATTTCACTTCTATGATAATATCTAAGCCGTTTATGCTGCCATTTTAAGAGAACAAAAAATGTGTATTTTGAGTAAAAGAGCACGTTTTTATGATATACATATTGTAAAAGTGTAAAAGAAGGTGGGGTACTTGCTCACAACATTGAGTGGTTTTCGTAAGCTTTTACTCATTGCGAAAGGCATGCAACACGTGACTGCAAAAGCAAAACAAACTCATCGCTACATTGTTGCTGTTGTTTTGTCAACATCGTTCATACACATTGTGGTAGTTTGTTTTGCTGCAGGCCCCAGAAAGGGTGTGTTAAGGTGTGTGCCATAATTGAGTGCTTTTGCTCGGTTGTTGAATTGTAAAAACAGAAAACGAGAGAATACTACAACATGTTGCTTCTTTTATACAGAAATTGTAGAGAGCAATAATTTTTCCAGCATCCTTTGTGTGTGACCAGCAGCAGGAAATGTAAATGTATGTGTGTGGGTGTGCGTGTGCGTGTGTGAGTTAGTGCTTGCATTTGGAGTGCAGTTTTTAATGGCCATGAACATGTTTGACTTGGTTCTTGTTGATTTTCAACAAGAGCAACAAATTGCAAATGAGTAATAATTGCACAATGCCACCACCACAGCAAAGCACCAACAAACATACAAAAGAAAAAGAAAAAAATTCATAGCAAAAGCACAACAAAAGGATGGGAAAAATAAAACGGAAAAAGTAGTAACAGCATCCTTTTGCCAGCAAAAAAATCAGGACTTGGTCAACAAAAATTCAGTTGATAGTTTAACACGTAACAGTAAAGTTACTTTACGTAGTATATTTCCAAGAATTTCAATAACGTTAGCAAACGCATTAAAATAAATGAAAGCAAAATATAAAAAATGAAAATTATAAACAAAACAGAATTAAAAAAATAAATAAAAATTATCAGAAATGTTTAAATTTTTATTTCATATTTTTCAATACTTGTCTCTAAAGATCACGTGACCACTTTAATCATCTCTTAAGACTCCTGTAATAATTTGCTCCAGTTAATGAGAGACTCACTTGTGTGTGTGTGTGTGTGTTGTTTTTTTTTTACTGTTATCCTTGTTGTAAAATTTGTGTATCAGAGTGTGTTCTTATATGTGTGCGTGTTAACTTCTTTGATAACAAGCAAGACAAAACCAAAACGTATCTTTTCAAAAAATTTTACTGTATTGTGCTTTGCGTTTTGGCAGCCAGTTGCTTGAGTAGTTACATCCTTTACAGTTATTTATACGTGCAACGTGAAAGCGGTCGCTCCGCTGGGAACTAAATGTTCAGTTATTAATAATTTGAGTTTTTTATTATAATTAAAGAAAGAAAAAAAACCCTAATGAAAATATAATAATAAAAAATATAAAGTTTTTATATAATATTTTTTTTTTTTAAATAAATATAAAAAAAAACATTCTTTTAAGAAACAAAAAAGCAAATAACTGAAACAAATGGTTTTAAATATATTTTTTTAAAGCTGTAATTTTTTCTCTTTTTTTGAAAAATGTTTGTTTGTGTCAACTTTTTTGCTAAAACAGTAAAAAAAAAAAACTATATATATTTTATGACGTCAGTTAAACTAATAGAGTAGTTTTTAATCTTGGTCATGTTTAATATATCAGTAATGATTTGTTGAGCTTAAGCTCGCTGTTATCAGCTTTATTTTTTGTTTCGCATAATTTTCAATATTTCGTTACCGCTTTTGTATACCTTGGTTGGGAAAAATTGTTTTCGTTTTATTAATTTATACAAAGACAACAGCTGAACAATAAGCCAAATTAAATAAAGCTAATAACAGTGACCTTAAGCTCAACAAATTATTATTTATATTTAAGCAAAAAGTCGAAAAATTGCATATAAAACCCATGTTTAAAAAAAAACTGTGTACGATTTGTGCTTACATGTTAGTTGATGTTTAAAAGTAATAAAACGAAAAGGCTCATTGTGATACAGTTTTACCATATGTGACTGAATTTTCACAATTTGTTAAAGGAAAGTTGATGGATTATCACAAGTGATCGATTGCTTTTTCTAACAAAGTTGTTTCCAGTAGAAAACTGAGTTTTAAGTTTGGCTGTTTTTGAAGGTTTCATAGTAGAGCCCTTAAGGCCTTCGGCATTTATGAAGGCTGATGGATCCAGCAGATTGAAGGCCGACCATATTGTGAACCTCAGCACAAGGATACTAAACTATTTGGAACTTGGTAATGTCAAATTTACGACCATAACAAGATTTGCTAATATTCTAGGCATCGCTCCATAAGGAACCAGGTGTACAGCTCTTGTTTTGGTGCAGATGCATAATTGGCCGCAAATGATAATAATAAGAATAATAATAAGGTTTTAAAATTTAGATTCTTTTAATTTTTTAAGGGACGAGCTCTTGGTTGTAAAAATAATTTATTACTGGTGTAACTAGTATTTATTAATTATACATAATAAATATGAATAGAAGTACCTTCTTCTGTCACCTTTTTTTACCCTGATGTTTATTGATGTGGTGTTATAAACTCAGCTTAGTTTCTGGCAAAATTTTCATCATTCTAATAAGGAATTTTTTTTACAAATAACGAACAAACGAAGCGCTTTAAGTTTCTAACCAAGAATTTTATTGTTGAATATGAATATATTTCTTTAGACTGGAGAAAGAAAAATATTCTTGATGCTAATTTTTCGACTTTTGTTGTTTAGTATTTTAATTGTTCGAGTATTTTAATTGTTCGAGGTCACTTGTTTTTTTTTATAAATGTTTATTAAATTCTATATTTCGATTACACAATGGATATCTTTTTCAGGAATGTTTTGATATATAAAAGAAAAAAAAAATTTTTTTTTTGTTGAAAAATGTTTTTGATATTTTTTAAAACATATATTTTTTTATAAAATTTTTTTTTTGAAAAAACATCAAAACATTCCTGAAGAAGATATTCATTGTAATATCAAAATAACGAATTTAATAAGCATTTATTAAAAAACAAGTGTCCTAAAGGCTCGATTAATTAAAATAAGAAAGAAAAATATTTACTTTCAAAAGAAACAAAAATTATCCTGTTTATTGGAAACTGTTTTTCTTATTCAACGCACTTTCTTACAAACAACAAGTATTAAAGGTAGATACAAGTTAATAATTCCGTTTGTAAGCCACAAGGCTTATATATGTACTGTGGATCGGTATCAAAAGAAAAGGTGATTAATCATGTCCGCCCAACTGCAAGCTGTTGAAATCAAGTTTCTCAGAACAATACTTGACTTGAAAAAATTTTTTGAAGCCAAACTGTTGCAAAACTTATTTTATGCCAATAAAAAATGTTGTCAGCTTGAGTTCCAAAAAAACGCCAAAATGACTTTTAAAATCGTCAACATATTAGACGTAGTACAGGAAATCATCAAAATGACGATAAATTGTCAAATCTGGCTGTAAAACCGTATATAGGTCAAATGGTCAACAGATCAT
Source organism: Sturmia bella (assembly GCA_963662145.1). NCBI lineage: Eukaryota > Metazoa > Arthropoda > Insecta > Diptera > Tachinidae > Sturmia > Sturmia bella. The sequence continues at coordinate 14,044,568 of OY759172.1, read as the reverse complement.
TTTTAGTACAGCAAATCGTTTAAATGACAATAAATCATCAAATCTGGCTGTGAAATCGTCTGCATGTCAAATCGTCAACAGTTCATATTTAGCACAGGAAATCGTCGAAATGACAATAAATCGTCAAATCTTTCTGTAAAATCGTCTTTAGGTCAAATCGTCAACAATTCACATTTGGTACAGGAAATTGCCGAAATTACAATAAATCGTCAAATCTGACTGTGAAATCGTCTGTATGCCAAATCGTCAACAATTCACATTTGGTACAGGAAATTGCCGAAATGACAATAAATCGTCAAATCTGGCTGTGAAATCGTCTGTATGTCAAATCATCAACAATTCACATTTGGTACAGAAAATTGCCGAAATGGCAATAAATCGTCAAATCTGGCTGTAAAATCGTCTTTAGGTCAAAAGGTCAACAGATCATTTCTAGTACAGGAAATCGTCAAAATGACAATAAATCGTCAAATCCGGCTGTGAAACGTAGCGCAATATATTTGATAGAATATTTTATCTGCTGGTCTGCTTTAACTAAATAATTACCGTATTTTTATTGAAAAGCAAAAAAGTTAAACACAAACAACGTAATAAAAAGTATATTGGAAATATTTTATGTATACTAAAATCTTAATTAATAAATTTCTATTACATCTTTGCCAAACAAGCGTTTATTAAACATAAAAAAAATTTTCACAAATAATAAAAAAAACATAAACAAAATAAATATACCTATTAAAATTACGTAAAGATTAAAAATTAAACTTAATGCTGGAAATTCAAGCCAAACTAAAACGCAAATGAAAAAGAGAAAAAAACAAAAAAAAAAACATTTTGTGAAAATTATGAACTAAAATGACTTTACGAACAATAAAAATCCACATACAACTGTTTAATAATTTCGTTCAAACTACTCAAAATGTAACAAGACGGCGCTTTGAAGTCAATAACGTTTTTACAAGTTAAAGAAAAAGGTTTCATCTTAAGAAATAAATTACAAAATTTTGCGCACACACATGCACACACATTAAGGGAAGAAGCAAGGCGTTTTAATATTATTAAAATTAATACAAATACTCTTGGCAGTTTTTATAATAATAAGAAAAAAAAAATCCCACAAAATTGACACAAAATGAACGAAAATCATCCAGCTGCTACAAAAATAATGGAAACGCAAATCGTAACGTACAACATTTTTTTTATCATTTTCTTTTTATTAATAACGCAATAATTTTAAGTTTTTATTTCAATATGCCAGCAGCCAGACAAAACAGTTGATTTTTTTACGCAATAAAATTGTGAAGGACAGCTGAACCAAATTTGGCATCCAAAGTGGTTTAAAGTTTTAATGCAAAAAAAAAAAACTGGTTGTATGGCTAAAATATGATAATATTTCAAATTATTATGAGTTTACTTTTTAATTTTAGAGATAATTTCAATATATATTATTTATTCCAAAAAAAAGAATATTTAAATTAAATCACTGGTATGTGCTTTTATTTTAAACACTTTCACATTAAAAAAAACAACCAAATTTACATCTTTTATATTAATCACCAAAACCATTTTAGTTTTTTGAGATAAAAAGCAAATTAAACCATATGAAAATAAACTTACAGAAGCTGAAATAAATTGTTTTTGATATAAAACAAACAAAAAAAAATTTTTTTTTTTAAATTATTAATGATGTAATTAAATTTAAAATTAGTAAACAGGAATAAATTGCTAATGAAGTGTTTTAATAGAAATTATAAATAAACTTCTATTGAGCAGGCCACTACTTTTAATGATAAGGCAGTTCAGTGAAATGGTAAGACAGGGCAAAATGTGGCAATGCTGAACTTTATAATTTTAGTTCATTTTCTTTAAAAGAGGAATGTTGCTCTTATTATTTTTATCTCAGCAAAAAGACAAAATCTTTTTTAAAACACGGAATTTTATGAATTAATGGCAATATATCTGACAATTGTAAATACCAGTTTAAGAAAATACACAAATCTTTCAAAACAATTTTATTTAAATTTAGAGAAGAGACTTATTGAATGCTAATCTTTGGGCAAAAATTTAATTAATTAGATTTTTCGGCGAAAGTTTTGCAAAAAAAAAATTGTAGAAAAATAAAATTCACTTAAGGGGTAGGCTTTAATATAATGGTGCCAATGGCCGTAAAATGAAAAAGTGTGCTGCCAGATGTTTACAGATTTTGAACTCGAAGCCAGTGTTGGTTATACTATTTAGAAGAAAATCCCTTGGATATCGAGAACACATTTTACATACCTACGAAAAAAAATTTATTGAATTAAATGTAAAAAAATACGATTTTGGATGCTTAAACCCGTTTATGAATTCACGTTTTTACGTGCTGTTGAAAAACTTTCTTCTGGCAGCACTGTTTTGCCAACATTTTTGTAATTCTCTCAACAAATTCTGCAACTTCAACATCGAATTATTAATAAACTAAAAGTCTCCGGCAGACTCCGACATCAGTTTTGGAATGTCCACGACCCCCTCTACAAACCTATAAACCTCATTTCTTTCAAAGCCTGGCTGCTTATTCTAAAGTTTTCCCCACTTAAGCGTGCTCATGCTTGTCTCATCAACGTTTGATGACTTATAACACTACCCAACTGAAAAGTGTTGTTCAGATTTTTCTGCGTCACATTTAGAAACTGAGTTTTTATCTCAAAGTCTTCTTTATCTTCATTAAATTAAGTACGAATGGATTGGTTTTGTTTTTGATGTGTGATGCCTATTTAATCTTAAATTCGTAACAGAAATTTTTCGCTCCATTTCCTTAGTTTAATAATAATTTATAAATTATTTTGTCTCTCTGCCGATTTGAATCTAAAACCCAACTACTGCCAGTCCCGCCACTCTACCCATTCAGCCATCGTAGGAATTAAAAAATTTAAGCAAAATTCAAAACCACACACAAGTGCTGGTTACAAATACACCCAAAATTTTTTTACTCATTTGAAGCCTAAACAGGATTGATTCTCTTTAAAAATCCCTTTTCAGCTTTTTTAAAGTATACATGTGTGTTATGCAGTCTTAAATTTTAAGTATTTTTCGTACTAAAATCAAGAAGAAAAGAAACGTAATTCAAGAACAAGCCTCTTCTTTCTATGCAGAATATCAGCGAAGGTCAGGTGTTTGCCTCAGAGTTTAGAGAAAAACCGTTCAGTTAAAATCAGCAAATTGAGCCAATATATATATTTCATGATTTCGAACGACTTAAATAATTCCATATTTCTGGGATAGAAAGTCACCACATTCTTTCATGCCACGTTTCAGAAATTGTAAAACCAACAAACTTTTTGAATTAGTACAAAATATTTTTCCGAGTACAGATTTCACTCATACATATATTTTTCTTTTTTTTTACATTTTCTCTTCATTTTCATTATCTAAGCACAAATGTTTGTGCAAATATGCAACAAGTTATACACTTTATCACTGTATGGGTAATTCATTAAATGTGAATTCGCTTATTGCTTTCGCAGCATATTTTTATTTATTTACTTCTATTTCTATTTTTATTTGGCTGTGAATTTTTTCCGCACACATCTTTTATGTGCATGCATATTAAAATTGCAATTAAAACAAGATAACAACAAAAACAAATATGCATAGAAAAACAAACAATTTTTTATTGGAACAATTTAAGCGTAAACATTTTGCTTTTGCCTGAATTGAAAAATTTGCATAATACTTTGAGAAGTTTTCGTTAAATAAATATTGGCACAGAAGAAAAAAACTTATTGCATGTAACATGCAAATGAATTTAGGCTTAGTGCATGAAGGGCTTCATTTTACTACAGTTGATAGGATTTTTTTTTTTCTTTTTTTGAACGAAGACCATGTCAGAGTGACAAATATGAAAGATTAAAAAATGCTTGTTGTGATGATTGAGTTTTTCATTTCAGTACTCTCTAATAAGACTCCTGTATTAGGGCCATTTAGAAGTAATTGTTGTATAAGTATTCAAGTACTATGTACTTGACCTAATGCATTTTAAAATAGAACAAAGAAAGTTTTTCAATCAAAAAAAATTTTTTTTCCAAATTTTTAATACCTCCTCAGCCATAAAAGATGGAAAAAAAATGTTGCCAGTTGATGTTTAAATAATTAAAACCGAAGAAGTAAAATATTTAGTTGTAGCTTTCTTATTACGAGCCAAACTTTGCCACACCCCCCAGAAATGTCCACGTAATTTCAGCCTCAAAATCATATCTCAGATATTATTTTAAGGACCTTTTTTTTGTCAAACCCTTAAGAAACGTTCACGTTATTTCAGCCTCAAAATCATATCTCAGATATTTATTTATTTTAAGGACAATTTTTTGTCAAACCCCTAAGAAATGTCTACGTAATTTCAGCCTCAAAATCATATCTCAGATATTTATTTTTTTAAGGACCTTTTTTTGTCAAACCCCTAAGAAATGTCTACGTAATTTCAGCCTCAAAATTATATCTCAGATATTTATTTTAAGGACATTTTTTGTCAAACCCCTAAGAAATGTCTACGTAATTTCAGCCTCAAAATTATATCTCAGATATTATTTTAAGGACCTTTTTTTGTCAAACCCTTAAGAAACGTTCACTTAATTTCAGCCTCAAAATCATATCTCAGATATTTATTTATTTTAAGGACATTTTTTTATCAAACCCCTAAGAAATGTCCACTTAATTTCAGCCTCAAAATCATATCTCACATATTTATTTTTTTAAGGACCTTTTTTTTGTCAAACCCCTAAGAAATGTCTACGTAATTTCAGCCTCAAAATTATATCTCAGATATTTATTTTAAGGACATTTTTTGTCAAACCCCTAAGAAATGTCTACGTAATTTCAGCCTCAAAATCATATCTCAGATATTATTTTAAGGACTTTAGTAATGTTTCAATGTTGGTTGTCAGAATAAGACTGACTGCTTTATTGTTTTCATTTCTTTGTTTTGCCAATTTACATGTATTTCTTTTCGTTAAAATTCATTTAGAGAATATTCTAGATGTGTACAATAATTTATGTTCGTTAAGTTGTTGTTATTTTGCTAAACATTCTACTGTTAAGAATATGTATGTGAGTATGTATATTAGTATAATTTGAAATAAAAGGAATACAGTGAAGGGTCATAACTTATGAGACTATGTTTAATGTTATGTTTAAGTAATATTATGTCCACACAATCAATATTAGCCTACAGCTCGGCCATCCTGACGGTTAGGATCCCCTGATCCTAGCTGACATACTTCTAGTTATTCTATCTGTCGTTGTAGTTTTTGCACCTCTCAAGTTCTTTCCCTGTGTCAATAAGTCGCTACTTTGACTTGGTGTGGCCTTTGTAATGGTCCTGTCAGTACTTTCCCTTAGCCAAGGCCTAATGTTATGGGCTGCCCATATTCCCTCATAAGGCTTTTGCGTTCGCTGAAAACCTTCAACATCTTTTATATAATACCTATCGTTCCCTACTATCTTCCCAACCTCATATGGACCCTTAAATTTTGGCAATAATTTACTAGATACTCCCGTTTTTACTTCGAAATTCTTTATCATGACATAGTCTCCTACTGAGTATGTATTTGGCTTTTTCCTTTTAGCATCCACGTATGTTTTATTGCAACTTTGCACACGTTTCTGCATTTCCTCTGCCTTATTCCTTATTTGCTCAACATTTCTATCTCTACACCGAACATTGTTCTCAATGACATTTTCTTTCACACAATCAATTGTCTTCCCTCTTTGTCCTATGCCAAACAACATTCTGCTTGGATATTCCCCTATACTTCTATGTTTCGTGTTATTCATTGCGTATTCAACTTCTGTCAATACCTTATACCAGGGTTCATTTTTCTCAGTGTTCGTTATTTTAGCTATCATTGGCCCAAGATCTCGGTTTATTCTCTCAACTTGTCCGTTTGCCTGAGGCGAACCAGTTGCCACTTTTATATGTTTCACATTATGCTCACGTAGGAATTCCTGAAATTCTTGCGAAGTGAAACATGTTCCCCTGTCTGACACTATACAAACCGGCCTACTATACGATCTGAAGTAGTCCCGAAGTGCGTCTATAGCTTCCTTAGACTTTGTCGTTTTCGCTGGATATAATCTCAAAAACTTTGTGCATGCGTCCACTATGACCAAAACATACTTTTTAGCATTATTCTCGCCATTTATGGGACCATAGTGATCGATATGCACTACCTGAAAAGGTATATTTCCTTTCGGTATATTGTGAACGTATCCTTCCTTTCGACCATTATTATTGGAAAATGCTAAACATTTCAGACAATTTTTTATATGGCTCTTCACCTTTTCCCTTATATCTGGGAACCAATAGCTCCTGCTTATTATATCAATAACCTTATCCGCACCCATATGTCCCATTTCATTGTGATATTTAAAAAGTACCTGCCCTTCCATTGCCCGTGGGACATAAAACACAAGTCCATTAGCTATTTTCTTGTAAACTACGCCATTTCTCATTTCATATACTGCATTTTCTCTCTTCTCTAACATTACTTTTAGTTTCCTTATTTCTGCGTCCTTGTTTTGGCAAATTACCAAATTATCTTCAAAAGTATTGTCTGATATCATTAGTATTGTGTTACACCTACTCAGAGCATCTACGTGTTTCATTCTTGCCCCTGATCTATGTTCTAATTTATATTCATAGTTTTGAAGCTCTAAAGCCCATCTTGCAATCCTTGGGTTCAAATCTTTCTTATTTAGCGTAAGCGTAAGAGAGTTGCAATCTGTAACAATAGTGAAAGAGATACCCTGTAGGTAAATTCTAAATCTTTGTAAGGCGTATATTATCGCGAGCGTTTCTAACTCAAAACTATGATATTTTGATTCCGTTTCTGTTGTTCTTTTTGAGAAATAGTGAATTGGGTGTAATTTATTATCGCTTTTCCTTTGTAATAATATGGCACCAAAGCCAATCGAGCTTGCGTCGCAATGTAACTCCGTCTCGTCATTCGGATCATATATAGCTAAAACTGGTGCCCTTATCATCTTATCTTTTAATAAATTGAATGCTTCTAGCTCACTCTCGCCAAATTTAAATGTTCTATCCTTTTTCGTTATATCATAAAGTGGTTTAGCTGTAACAGAAAAATCTTTGATGAACCTTCGAAAATAAGAACACATTCCCAAAAAACTCTGTACATCTTGGACCTTTGATGGTGTTGGAAAATTTTGAATTGCTATCAATCCATCTTTATTGGCTTTTATTCCGTTACCCGATATCATATAACCTAAATATTTTATTTCCTTTTGAAAAAAACTGCACTTATCCAGCCTGAGTTCCAATTTGTTCTCTACAAGCCGCCTAAAAACTTCTCTCAATATTCCCATGTGTTCATCAATATCCTTAGTTGCTACCATAATATCATCTAGATAAACTATAACCTTGCCTTCTCTAACCATATCCTCAAATACTCTATTTATAAATCTCTGAAATACAAATGGTGCATTCGTCAGACCAAACGGCATCCTTAAAAATTCGTATTGTCCAAGAGGAGTCGTAAAGGATGTATATTTGACCGAATCCTCATGCATATATACGTGATAGTATCCGTTTTTTAGGTCCAATTTGGAAAAAAAACATTTGTTCACTAATCTGTCCAAAAGGTCATCAATCAATGGCATTGGATATTTACACTTCGCCGTTATCTTATTCAGTTTTCGAAAATCTACACACATCCTTATACCTCCCGTTTTTTTTCCAACTAGTACAATTGGCGAAGCATACTCTGATTCGCTTGGACGTATTATTCCCTCTCGTAAATACTCATCCAAAATAGCTTGTACTTTCTGTTTTTCTACGTATGACAGTCGTCTAGGTGCATAACTAAAAGGTCTATTATCATCAACTGTCAGTCTCATCTCGCATCTTATTCTAGGTTCTCTTGGTCTTTCTGGCCTGCTATAGCATTCCTCGAATAATTCTGTGAATCGTGTTCTGTGTTCAAAACCTAGATCTTCGCTCAGTTCATAGTTTATGTTGTCTACATTCCATTCGATTCCTAGCATCTGATTTTCAAACATTTCCTCGTCTTGACATATATTCAAATTCACCCCAGAAGTGCCCAAACTATTCTCTTTATCCTCTCCACTTTTGCCTGACATATCTTTTCCATCACTTTTCCCAAAGATTTCAACATTGTGTGACTCTACATTGTTCATATTACTTTCGCATAACATTTCATTTTCATTACAATTGTTCATATAATTAACTTTATTATTGTCATCTATTATTACTAGCTCTGCCTTACATTTTTTTAAAAAATCTCTTCCCAATACAACTGAACATCCCATAGATTCGTTATCGACAACCATCAGCGTAAGAGAAACTAATTTTTTATTGAAAGTAACTAAACATTTTATTTGACCGAAAATTTTTAATTTGCTCTTATTAATACCAAAATAATCTTTAAATTCATTTCTTTTAATATTAATTTTATTAGGGACACACGACTTTTTCACGATGCTGATGGGGCTTCCCGAATCTATTTGACATTCTAAATAATAAAAAAATTTTTTGTTAGTTTCTGCAGTTAAAAAAATAATTTCTAAATATCTTACATATTCATTTCTGTTAACATCTTTTCCCTTTTTATACAGCATACAATCTTTCGCTTGATGTCCAACCTCGCCACATGCAAAACAGGCTCCATCTCCTCTTTTTGGCTTACGGCACTCGTTTGCAATGTGCCCTTTGCTGTTGCAGTTGAAGCATTTTATTTCACCTCGTGATGCAGAAGTTGATGTTTTATTAGTTGATAGCTCAACGTTACGAAATGCTTGTAGAAATTCTAATTTTGTTGCAAAGCATTGTAACCTTGCAGTATTTCTTAAATTTATATCGGGAATTCCATTTATTAAATATTCAATGAATTCGTCGTCTTCTAAGCCAATGCTGTTTGCCAAATTGCACTTCTCATTGTAATAACCTGTAAAACTTTCTCCCGATTGCCATTTCCGATCTTGAAGTTTTTGGCGAATTGCTAACTTTGAAACTTTGTTTTTAAACGTTTGTTGGATATTTAAAATAAGCTCGTCTATTGGCCCAATTAAATATTGTGAATGGAGGTGTAGCCATTCCTTCGCCTTGTCCTTCATCTTGTTACATATTAACGCTCGTACAATGTTGTCATCCAACTTGTAACAACTTATTACATTTTTCAATTGGGCCAGCCAAACATCTACTTGATCCTGGCCGTCAAAAGTCGAAATCATTTCTTTAATTACGTCAAATGGTATGCCAAAGCTTGCTGCTACATTTTCGGTGTTTTGGCAAGACCTCATTTTAAGCATACGCATTTCGTTTTCCAGCTCTACAATTTGATGCTGCTTGCGTTGAATTTCCAACTGAAGTTCAATATCTTTTCGGTTTTCAGTCAGCACATTCTGCATTTTATTAATTTCTCTTCCATTGTCTGAAGTTACATCTATCTTTCCATCGTTGACTGTACATTTTTCACTTTGGTTATTAAATTCCATTACATCTTCAGTACCGTTGTCGTTTTCGTTGTTGTTGTTCACCTCCGTCTCTTTGTCGTGGGACTCACCTTCATTGACCTTCACGTTGACTTCTGTATATTCCACTTTGCCACCAGATGCCATTTTTTCTAAACTTTCTTTATGTGACTGTGAATTCAGGTCAAATAAACACTTCGCTCTTAACTTTGGGTCTTCTGATATGCGCTTAATTAAATTGCGTTTTGTACCGCCCGCTTCAATTTTATTTTCTTCGCACCACCACTTTAAAAATTCAGTTGATGCAATATTTAAATCAACAGCAGACATTCGTATTACAATGTTTATAAGAACACACGTACTTATGTACATATATGTGTCTGAATGCTACAAGCAGAAAGCAGGGAAAAAAAATCCGTTGTTTTTCCTCTTTCTTTTATATGTATATAAAACAGCGCGCGATCATCCCACTTCTGATATTTTAGTAATGTTTCAATGTTGGTTGTCAGAATAAGACTGACTGCTTTATTGTTTTCATTTCTTTGTTTTGCCAATTTACATGTATTTCTTTTCGTTAAAATTCATTTAGAGAATATTCTAGATGTGTACAATAATTTATGTTCGTTAAGTTGTTGTTATTTTGCTAAACATTCTACTGTTAAGAATATGTATGTGAGTATGTATATTAGTATAATTTGAAATAAAAGGAATACAGTGAAGGGTCATAACTTATGAGACTATGTTTAATGTTATGTTTAAGTAATATTATGTCCACACAATCAATATTAGCCTACAGGACCTTTTTTTTTGTCAAACCCCTAAGAAATGTCTACGTAAATTCAGCCTCAAAATCATATCTCAGATATTTTTTAGGGACCTTTTTTTTTGTCAAACCCCCAAGAAATGTCCACTTAATTTCAGCCTCAAAATCATATCTCAGATATTTATTTTTTTGAGGACCTCTTTTTGTCAAACCCCCAAGAAATGTCCTCTTAATTTCAGCCTCAAAATCATATCTGAAATATTTATGTTTTTCAAAGGACATTTTGTTTGCTGGAGAGTGTATTTAAACAAGAGCCATAATTTTCACAAAATTTTTTATTTAACGACAGCTCATTTTTAGTATTTTTTTTAAATACATCTTATTGTTAAACAAAAACCAAAATTTAATTTGTAATACAAAGCTGCTAATTACTTTTGGCATTGGAGGAGAATTAATCATAAAACAAGCGTTTTCAGTTCATTAATAATTGTTTTCATTTACATTCTGTTTATTTATAATTTAATTTCGTTTTCAATTAAAACCAAACAAAATAAAAACAAAAAACCATACGTTAATCGTTAATATTATTATCATTATTAAGTTCTTTAAATAAAGTGAAAGAAAACACCAGCTGATAAATTAACTCAATACAATTTTTGATGCTATAGTAATAATTAAGTTTCAATATTTGAGTGCTAAGAGAAAAATAAATGTACATTTTACAAAAATATGTTGTGAGCTGTGAAAGCGTTTGACAACCTTTTGCTACAAAATTACGTAATTCACTTAAAGCTCAAACCCATGATCATTAATTTGTGGACGAAGTTTTTGGAATTTATAACCATTAATGTTTAACGTGAAAAGGGTTTGTGACCAAAGTGGAAAGCGTTTGTTTTTTTTCTGTGAAAAAATGAAGGTTATCCTCATTTTTTGATACTTTCAAAACTACAAATCGTCAATTAAATTATATTTTTTATAAGGCTTGCTGTTTTGCTTTTTTTGAAAATAAAATTTGTTTACCTTGTCTTCATTAACAGTTGTTTGCCATACTTTATTTGTTTCTTTTAATCTTTTTATCCTCTAGTCTCCTAGATGGAAGTATAAAATACATAATCATCTCAGAAACAAACAAACGAACTACTTTTATGCTCAAGTAAGCAGCTGCACAATTTAACTTTTGCTGCCTTTCAAGACATTGAAGAGGTGTTAATGAAGATAAGCTGCTTTGCTATTCATGTTGTTTTGACGTGCTATAAAATTAATTTTGTTTACCTGCTCCTGCTTTCATCCGTCATCCAATCAATCACCCACCACTCACTCTACTGGCGCAATGTTTTGTTTTAACAGGGAATTCTATTAGAATTATTTACCATTTACTTTCTTATTAATTTCATCAGCAGTTGGGTGTTGTTGACGCCACGTAGACGATTTGTTAGGCATTAAAGGAATATACATATGTATGTATGTATATAAAAGCAATGCCTCAAGAAGTATATAAACAAAATTTTTTTCTAAGAAATTACGTGAAGAAGAAAAATATTGGTTATAATCTTTTAAGAAGATTAAAACAAACCTTAAAAAATGATGTAAAAAATTTTGTGGTAACCTTTTGCTATTTTTGTCAGATTTTTAAAGGGTCGTCTACATAAAATGCAGCATGTTAATTTTAAAAAGAGGCAGGCATGTTGAAATATGCTCAAATTAATATTAATAATTGTAACTCTTTACAATTAATTTAGGTCCAAAAATTAACCATTTTAAAAAATATTTGCTGTCTTTTTAACTCAGCAAATACTTTTTTTGGTTTCTGTAACTCTTTTATTTTTGCAAAAACGAAAAGAAATGTTTGATGTGTTAAAGGTTTGTTTGAAAATTTCTGATTCTCATTTTGTTCATGGGAATTATGGTATAAGTAGTTAAGTTTCAAACAAACTTTTTTAAGAATTTTTCAAGTCTAATGATGAGTTGATTAGCACCAACGAAATGTTGTCGGCATATAGACAGCTGAAAAAGACAACAAATATTTTTTAAAATGGTTAATTTTTGGACCTTAATTAATACATTTCAATTGGCTCTTAATACCATGTTCATACATGCGCCTTTATTGAGATAATATCAATAAAGTCCATACAAAAAGTCAATAAAGTTATTGCTTAATAAACTCAAAATTGCTTTGAATATTGAGAAAAAGATGAAACACAACACTGTAAAAGGTGTGTTTAATAAGCACAAGTATACAATGCGAGATGAATGACGAGATAAATGTCAACAAAAGCAAACAAAACAAAATAATAAAAAATAAATAATGTTCCATGTTTTTATTGTACAACACTAAAATCTTTTTAATAAAAGGCAGTTTTTCTTTCTTTTTTCTTATTTGGAAATATTTTTCACTTTTTCTTTCTCACTACCAAAACAAAAATAACAACTTTTTTCCAGCTGTCAAATACTAATTGAGTTAGCGCAATATTTGTATGTATGAACGCAAAAAATATTATGTCAATAAACTGAATATTATCTCAATTAGAAATGCATGTATGAACAAGGTGTAAAGCAAATAAACAATTAAGTTCATATCTGGACTCTTTGTAATTGTTTTTATATGTAATTTGTATGTATACATTTCCGTTTTGTTACCTGCCTGCAATAATGTGGTAATTGTATGACCAAAAGTCATATGAGAGTCAGACATATGATCCCTAAGCAGGTTATTAATGAGCCTAAACTGACTGGTGTTATGATGAGATATGTTATACTAAACGCAAGTCAGTCGTCATCATTTAGACGAAAACTGAATTCTTTCGTTTTACTGGACTGCTTTGCGCATCAACAACTACAACGATAACCATAATTCTGGTCAGCAGTACCATTGCTTTTCACATAATATTATTATCAGAACAAAACATAATGTTGCCATTATCAGGCAGATTAATTCATTGCTTTTAACTCACTTTTTTCACTCTCTACAAAATCCCTCTATTTAGAATATTAAATTGCAACGATAAACATCCTGATGTTGATTTAATAGTCAGCCATGTACTCATACTTTTGCACACCCATGTAAAAAAATTTCCCCGGCGAATACAAAATAGAAAAAGAAATTCAAATCCTACCAGCAAAACTTGGCCTTCTACGCAACAACTACAACAACAACAACATGAAATGGCAAATAAAAAACGACAAAAAGGCATAAATAAAAGTTTATCCATGATGTGGTGTTTTGAACTTCATGGCTTTTCTTTAATCTCACTTTTTGGCATTGTTGCTGTTGTTGCAAACCTTTTTTTCTTCTTTGCTTTATATCCAGCAACATAAAACATTTGTTGCCGCTACCAGTGGCAAGGTGGAAGGACACAAATGCCCGTGAATGAATACATTACAAAATGAGATACACAAACTTGAAAATGAAAACCTAAAAAACATTCAAGCAGGCAGATTTAAATGACTAAAAATAGTTTTGCAACACAACATGTTTGGGTAAATCTGCTGCATATAAAACGCAGACACTAAAAAACAACCAACTTGCAATTGTTTTTTTTTTTTGGCCCTAGTTCAACTTTTAGTTTTCAGCAAAAAAAAAAAAAATAAAAAAAAAATTAAACATACAACCTCTCTATTGCTTTTTATGCAAAAATAAATTTTCCGGCTGAAATTTCACCAACGAGCAGATTTGTTGTAACTCATTTTGCGGGGGAAGCAATGTGTCTATTATAATGTGTGTAATTATGTCATGTTGGTGTGAATGTGAACCAACTAAAAGTGCCAACGAGAATGAGTAAAAAAAGCAGCACACTATTTTATGTACATACATCCATAAAGGTAAAGGTAGACTGGCAAACGTCAAAGTCTAATTGTGGCACATAAATTAAAAGAAAATGTATTTTCTCCAGAGGAATGTGTTGGCACAAACCAAAACCGAATTTAGAAAACTTTATATATTAAATAAATGTATGTGCTTAGCAGCAGATGTGAGAATTTGGACCAGTGAGTTTTATTTGATTTTTGCCCAAAAGCACTATAGCTTTTTCGAATTGCGATTTTGAAAATATTTGTTTTTGATAATATTTGGTATTTTTAAATTGCTTCTGCGGTACTGAAACCATTTATACTATTTCGAAATCGTAATGCCGTTTTTAATGTATTAGTGAAATTACTTATGTGAGTTTGAAATCGAGCGTGCCATTCATAAAACATTTTTGTGGTTTATAAATTAAATATCTGGTTTTGCAAGAGCTGTTTGATTTTTGACTCACTTGTGTGAGTCAAACGAATCACCTACGTGACTATATAATTCGCAGCAATGATAGTGGATTTCGAAATCAGTTAATTGTTTATCATTTTAGACTGTGCTTAAAGAATTTTTTTTTTCTATTGTCTTGCAAGGAAGCTGGTTTTTAAACATTTGTTTTAGGGCAGCTAAAAGAACTAATTTGTTTTAAATTGTAATATTTCAGAAATTATTTTTAATATTCAGCAAAACCGCTCGCCAACCTTAATTTATAAAACCATTAATCTTGTAGTGTTTTTGCGGCAAAAAATAATTGTTTTTATAAGTATGTAATTTCATGGCACTCTAAAGCATTTAAGAAAAACTTGCATGCCAACTTTGAATAACAACAACTGTTGAAAACTGTTGAGCTTCAAGAGAGAAAACATCATTTTTGGTTCACAAAAAGTTTTGCAAGAAAATTTATTTCTTCCAAATGCTATAAGAGTACGTGTGTACAGCAGCTTTTTACCAGCCGAACATAAAGCCAGAGAAATTGCACCAAAGAAAGCAAAAAGCAATTTAAATTCTTCTTCCAACTGCAGTTGTAGTGATTTACAAAATGATACTTGTTTTCTAAAATTAAACACTAAACACTTAGAAGGCACAAACAATGTTTGCGTACATGCTTAATTTTAGAATCCTTAAAAGCATTCGGATTAATAAGGAAAAATATGTACATTTACGAAAGTTAAACAGTCATTGCTTTTTAAGTAAAATAAAAGCAATTGGTACAAGTTGTTTAAAATAATTTCTTAACATCATAAGCATGATATTAAGAAGTCATGCCACCTAACGAAAAGAACAAAGATAAAAGAATAGCTTGTAATAGTTCTAAAGATATATTCACTTAAAGAAAAAAAAAACGTGACCACTATTTTAGTGTATACTTTTGTTTCGGCACAATTTAATAGTTTCAGAAAACGCCGCTCTGCAATGGAAAATATCTAATGGTTAACAATGCAGAATTATTGCTCTTTTAATGAAGAAAAAATAAGGAATGTTATCTTTAACGATTACAGCAAAACGTTTGATAAAATCAATCATAACTTTCTACGGCCTAATTCATAAACACATTATAAGAGTGTTATAACCAACTTATAAGCAAAAATCCAGAAAAGTGTATTCATAATCCACTTATAGCTTATTATGCTGCTTATAATCATTTAATAAATTGGATATTTTTATTGTGGCCTCTACCCAACTATAAGCGTTTAACAGTGAAAATTGTTGAATTGATGATTTTTTTATTTTAACAATATTTACCAATTTTTTGCTTCTTGAATGTGTATATGATTGCATTTCATTGTTTCTTACACCAAGTATGTATGTACATACATACTTACTTTAAATTCTACTGTTGATGTGGTGTAAGAATCACTAATATACAGCCATAAAGACACTTTAACCCTGCAAAAATCATCTTATTTTTTTATCAAACAAAATTTTCTTTAGTTTTCATATAAATTACAAATGTTTGACGAATTATATCGATACAATACACAAAGAAATACAGACGTACATACATATGTATAGTACTATCTCTTTTGCAAATTTGAATTGACATGTACATATGTATGCATGCATACACATACATATCTACGCACAAACAACAGTAGCGATCCTGCCTGTATTTACAATGTATACACACGCATTGGCCTCTAATTAACTATAAGCGTTTGATAAAGAGACATTCGTTGAGTTGATGAAGAGTTACGAAGAAAGAATTCATCAATAAAATAATTTTAATAAAAGATATTTGCGAATTAAATAATATTTACTACTTTTCATTATGTTTTCATTAAAAATATTTGCAAATAATTATAGTGCTGCACAAACAAATGCTAGAGAGTAAGTAGTCGACTACTTTTGGTAACAGACGTTAAACAAATGTGTTTAGAAATAATTTTTTTTACAATTCAAAGCCTTGTATACATATTTTTCGCAATAAAAATAGGTAACTCAATAAATTATTTCATATTCGAACAAAATTATGTTATATAAGTAAATAATATTTTGCATTTTTCGAAGCTACGCAAATAAACCGTTTCTTACATACATCTCATATATGCAGCACTAGGCACAAAATGAGAGCGAACATTGCATGGTATTGCCAACAATAAAGTACAAAGGTAACAAAAGAGTTTATTAGTTATTTCACGCATATAATGTGTTTATGAATTGAATTTCTTATGTGTTGCTTATAACACTGCTAGTGTATGATATTTATGTATATATGTGATTTAAAAAGTAGCGGAAGCTGTACTTCAACACCACAATATTCTCTTAACGGATATAAGCTGCAATTAGTTGGAGAATTCTTAGACCTTGGTATTCTTTTTAATCCTAAATTGAATTTCTATAAAGTTATTACACTGATAGATAAAGCTAAGTATAGATTAGTTTGTTTCAAAAATAGTCCACGGATTTTACTGATCCTTTTGCAACAAAATATTTTTATAACAGGTGCTGCAAAAGGATCAAAAAATAGTCCACGGATTTTACTGATCCCTTTGCAACAAAATATGTTTATAACAGGTGATGCAAAAGGATCAAAAAATAGTCCACGGATTTTACTGATCCTTTTGCAACAAAATTTATAACAGGTGATGCAAAAGGAGTCAAACGATATTGTTTGGGTTTCAGAATATCGGTTGCAGCCAGAGCCGTTGCTCCATTCTGTTGGAATTACATGTCCTCCAGACTTAATACATTAAATTTTGGCAGAAATAACTCGGTTAACATGGCACTATAGAACGTTGATGTCTGACCAGCGGCATCCCCGAAAAAAAAATAGAAATAGAAATAAAAATAAAAATTTTCTAAAGTTATTTTGTCTGTTAGTAAAATACCTTTATTCGAATTAATCTCTTGTTTATTACATATTAAATTACTTGTTTTAATTCATATATACTTTTATATATTTTGCAATGTACATACTTATCTTAAGTTGTAGCCTTGTCAATTTAGGCCCGTTGGGCTGGCGACATGGATTTTGAAATAAATAAATAAATAAAATTTCCCGATAACTGCTGTAGTGTGAACAGCGCACCAAACAGTCACTTTGAGCGGATAAAATGGCTCCTTGTGCATCACTCGCGGGTGTTCGGAGCCCCAGAAACGATAGTTTCGGTCATTCAATATCCATTGAAGTGGAAATGAGTCACATCCCTCATTATGATTTTGCTGGAAAAAACGTCCATAATAGTGTCTATGAGACACTATTATTGTGCGTTCGGCTCTCTAATTTACAAATGTAAAAACAAATTTTATATTGGCCGCTATTTACAAAACAAGGAGCAACTTCCAATAGGGTGAATTCTTTTGGTTCTCTATTACATCTCTTATAAGATCAATTTTGAAATATGTTTAGGTGGTTTAGTGCCCAGGCATCAAAACACTTATTGAGAAAATCTAGTCCACCCAAAAACGGTTCCTGTTATTCTGCTTGAAAGAATGTTTGAATCGTTTTACTAGGAAACTCCTCTAAAGACCAGAATGTCCTAACAAACCTTTATACTTGAAAAATTCGAAGGCCAATGATATTAAATTTAATAAATGGCAATATTCTATCCGATTCCCTACACAAGTTTTAGTATTTCACTAATAACTTGATAACTCTTTACTTTCCTATTCGTCATACAAACGGTGCAGACTTTGATTCGCCATTTGTCATACAAACTTTGCAGACTTGGATTCGCTATTTGTCTTACAAACGATCCCCATTCGTCATACAAACGGTCTAGACTTTGATTCGTAATTTGTCATACAATTGATTCCTACTTGCCATACAAACGGTGCAGACTTTGATTCGCTATTTGTCGTACAAACGATTCCTTTTCGTCATACAAACGGTCCAGATTTTGATTCGCTATTTATCATACAAACGATGCAGACTTTGATTCGCAATTTGTCGTACAAACGATTCCTATTCGTTATACAGACGGTGCAGACTTTGACTGGATTAGAAAATTATGAATTTTATAGCTTAATTAATTTTTATCTGAATTTTAATATAACCAAACGTAATATCATCTTAAGTTTTATATTCGAACTGTATGATTTATAATTGTCAATAATTTTATAGGATTTGGGTCCAATTTTATTTCTTCAGATTTCAGAAAGAATTTTTTGTAATGAAGTAACGTTGAAGACATGGGTAATATACCATGGCAGTTTCATGTCCACCACGACGATCACCAGCTCCCTAAATGCTTCGAAACAAGGTCATTACTAATGCCGCACTGGGTTTAAACAGTAAGGCTTAGCCATCCTACTACCTGAGCTCTTCATGAATGACTTTCTTTATTTAAACTTATAGATCCATTTTATATTTTATTAGTGTGTTTTTTTCATTTTGCTTTTAATTACTTAATATATTTTATTGCCATCTTTCTCCGTTTTCAATTCCAAAAAAAAACTTTCATACATTTATGTTACCTTTTTTTATAGACTTCATTAAATTTTAAAAAATAAAAGCAATAGCCAGTTGTACTCCAGCCAAAATGAGTGTGAAGTGTTGCTATTTTCTGTAAATTAGCAAAAAAGAAATTATCGCTTCACTAAGTTTTTCTCTATTTGAATTTAAAGTCTACAAGACACTCATTAATATTTTGCAGTCGAATTCAGGGTGGTAAATAAATTTTTTAATGCAGCCCCAACAGAAACGCAAAACTTTTCTTCTTAAATAAAATTACATTAACTTCTCTTACATTTTCCTGATTGTAAACACTAAAAGAAAATTTAATTAAAAAGCAACTTCAGCAGTGTTCAGCAGTCTCAAATTTATTTTGGTTATTTTAAGACTGTCATTTTCTGGCACTCATATTCTGTGGGAAAATCATAAATAAAAAGACGCTATTTAAAACGCAAAAACTCTTGAAATAATTTTCAACAACATGTCTGAGTTTCGTGATCTCAACTGCATTCTGGTATTTATCTACTTGCTTAAAATTCGTAAACTTCAGCAATTTTTAAAAATAACACAAGACTGGCAAGCGGCACGAATTCATTTAAAAGTAGTTTTTGTTTTATAAAATTTGTTCTCTCTTCTCACCGTTTGTGCTGGCAGTTTATTTAAGTTCTTGAGTCAGTCTTGTATGTGGCTTGATAAACAAGAAAATCACTATTTTACTGTCATGTTTACAATTATACCTGGCAAAGAGAAATGAACAGGGCCAACGTTAAAGCCGCATCAGTAGCAGCAAACAAGTAACGAGCAGCAGGAATTTTAATTTTCATTTTGAATGCCACAAACAAGAAGTCGTGAAAAAAATGGAAATCACTCTTAACCAGTGAGAATCTTATAACTGCCACCATCAATGGCAGAGACTTGCAGCTGCGCTGAATTTAGATAAAAGAAAACTGCTGCTTCATTCAAGGAGTTGATAATGCCAACAAACGGCAACAACAGCAACTGGTGTTTTGTGTGTTTGTTTTTCAAAGTTGTTACATTTTGCAATTTTCTTGCCAATATAAACACAAGTCGTTTAAAAACTTAGATAATTATCAACATTTTATGATACTGACGTAACAAGGAAGGCAAATTAAAGTGAGAGGAATTTGAAAGACAGGCAAGGCTTCTTTTAGTATAATTTTTTTAACTAAACTACAAACTAATTTTTGCTGAATGTGCTTTTTTAAAGCTGGTTTTCAAATTGTTGTGTAAATATAAAAATTGTTATACTATACATATAAAGCTCTACAACTCATAAGTAGCTGGTAATGAATGACACATTTCTAGTGAATTGCTAAAAACTCATGCTACGAACTTTAGATTACTCATACATTTAAGACCTTTAGTTACTTATTTCAAAAATATTTTCAAATAAAAACAGTCAGAATTACAAAAAAATTAACAGTAGTTTTTTTTCAACACTAGAGAATTAATAAAACTCATGTTAATGAGTTGTATTAATTAGATTATTAACTAACCTGAATTTTATTAAGTAGAGAATTAATAAAACTCATGTTAATTTACACATTGCAACGTTTGAGTGGTTGTGTAAAAATAATGTTCAGTTTAAAAAAAAAAAATCACGAATGACAAACAGCACACTAAAGCCTTCAAAATAGAAATCTAAAACGCTACGAATTTAAGCTTATTCCCAGATTTCAAATGTTTACCTATTTGTTTGATATTAATCTATAATTTGAAAAAAAAAAAAAATACGAATAACAAAATATTTACATATTGTTTAAAAACTAATAAAAATATGTTAATAATTTTATCGGGTTTTCTAGTTTGAATTTTACTTTCTCAACATTAAGAAAGATTTTTTCAGCTGTGATAAAATTGGAATGATCAACTTGTTTAAAGAAGACAAGAAAAGCAAAATTGCAGACTTACTGGCTGGGGTGCATATCATGGCTGTTGTACGACCACCATGTAGCTCATCAGCATCCAAATGGCTTCGAAACCAGGCCATCACTAATTGTGTACAGTTTCTTAGTAGCAGCGTTTGGCCCCTCTACCACCTCAGCTCTTGATTACTGAATGCCTATATTTGTTCTTATTGATCACTTTTCAATTTTTTAACTGTGGTTTTCTGTTGATTGGAATTTAATTCAATATTTTCTCAGCAACTTTAAATTGTTTAAGTGATAACAGCGCTTTGAAACTTTTCTGAAACTGATGAGTTTTAAAAATTAATTTTATGGTGAGTTATTTAGTTTTCCGACCTTTTTTTGACTAATATAAGTAGTGGCGATCAACGAGCTTAAGGTCATATTTTATTTTCATTTAGATATTTATTAAATTTTCCGATATTTCGCTAACCATTGGTTAGCATCTTCAGGGAAGTAGAAATAAGCAAGCAAATTTTGAAAATATCAACTCCTTTTGTCTGTTTCTGTTATTGCACTAATAAATATCTAAATGAAAATAAAATATGACCTTAAGCTCGTTGATCGCCACTACTTATATGAATTAATTTTATGATAAGTTGCTGGGAAGCATAAAATTGAACATAAACTTGAACAAAAACACAATAATAATTGTTAATTTTTACTTGACTGAAACTGACTTTTTTATATAAATTAAAATAAATTTGAAGAACAGTAAGAAAAAGAGGGAAAATAATTATGATAGAATTATACAAAAAAAACAAAGTCATATGTTTAACAAGTGACAAAGAAAAAGTGCTTCTTCCACTTTGTTTCTTCCTTGTAAGAAATATACTCAAGCAGAACATGATTCCCATTTATAAATAGAAGTTTCATAAAATTATAAATTAGCTAACAAGGCTCCATATCCAGTAATAACAAACTGCATTTGATAAAATGCAGTGTCATTTCAATTTGTTGCTGCTCTAAAAAAACAAGAGAATTAAAAATACCAACAACAGAGAACGCAAACTAAAATCTTTGCAGTTCTGTGCGCCAACATTTCCCAGAAAATGCAAAACCAGCCGGAGACGCTGCAGCAGGCAACAGCAAATTTTTAATGTCTTTGCCTCTCTGATGACTCATCTTTATATTGGTTTTTGTAAATGTTAAGCAAAGTGCGAGTTTTCAGCTACTTTCATATTTCAAATAAAAACAAAACAGCTTGAATCAATTTTCTTTTTTAGCTTAAAATAAATAAGATTATTGTGCTGCTCAAAATTGTCTGCATTAAAGCAGACAGCCGGATTTGTAATTTTCTCTTTGGTTTATTTTTACCAAATAAATCGTTTTTAAAGATCAAGATTTATTACAGCATAAGCGCAGCGATATTTGAATATATGGAAAGAATAAAGACATAACACATACACATACACATACACCTACACCTACACAGGAATACTAAAAAGTGTAAAAAGCATAAAGGCAAGAAGGAAAAGTTTTATGCCATTATTAAAACCAAACAAATTTGATTAAAATGACAGGCACTGGAGAAAGAATAAAGATTTCTGTTTATCTGAAGAATTACTAATGCAAAAGATATGCTAAAATTAATATATTCATGGCAACTCGTAACAGAAATAATAGAAAATGAGGAAAAAAAGAAATATGAAATAAGAGCATGTAATATAAATAACTACGAGCACGATTTAAAACAAAAAGTGGCAAAAGGTGAGAGATTAGTTTAATATAACAAAAAATATTTCTATAGCTTAATGACTTAAATTCAAATATTTAACAAAACGATCATTAATATAAATTTAATGAATTACAATTCATTGGTGCAATGAAGCCCAACGTTGATTAAAAAATAATCAATTATTTCCTGAAAATAATGTCGGAACTCATGGAATTTATTAACAATATTTATTAAGTGTATGCATCTGCATGCGACACCTTTTCATTAGTACAGCCCAATTCTTTACAGTAGAAAAACTAATTTTGCGATTGTTTTTATATTCTTTTATTATTATTATTATTAACGAAATATAGTGGGAATTCAAAAAATTTGCATAATTTCAACAGTTGGCCTCAATCGTGAACGTTCTTATAATGATCACAAATATAGCTTTTTTCTTCATTTCTCAGCTTTCTCAGACTTACCTTCTAAATTCCATATCCATAACTTCTGAATTACTGTTATAATCTTCCTATTATTTAGCTTAAATTACAATGTTTTTGAAATAACAATAAGCAGTTGCAACAATGGTGACAGCGCCTTTGTAGCTTCATGCAAATCTTGAATATTTTCGTAGGCATAAAGTAAAATCTGCAAACATAGAAAATGAGCCAAGGTAGGAGGATCCAAAATTTCACATTAGTTATGCGATAGTTCGTGGCAATAACAAAATGTTTACCCCAAAGCGGGCAAAACAAAAGCATGAAAATAACGCTAAATCTCTGGTTGGTGATTTCCTTTTGAGTAATATAATTAAAAATACAAATTATATTTTGCTACTCTATTTACTTCCTTTTTTAATTGCACCGCGAGTTGAGTAGATCTTAAGAGATTAGCAAGACATTTGCAAATTCCGAAAATTTATAAGAAGCATTAATTTAAATTCAACTTAACACTTGTTAAACGTCCACATGGTTTATACATGTGCTATTTATGAGAAGTTATAATTACACACAATGTGTTGCCTGCCAACCGACCTGGCGTCTTTATGTGAAAGTGTTAATGATTGTAAACTATTGTAGGTTGTAATTGAAGAGTGTGTTCTAATTAGTAGGCTTACACGTGCCTTTTTTGTTGAGCCTACATTGTAATTTTAATGCCAAAAACAAACTGAAAACTTAGTGCGAAACACAGGCACATCGGCATGCACAATGCTTCAATTCCTTTAGAAATGAAAAAAAATATACAAAATTCAAATTTGCTGCCCTAATAAGAAACTCTAATAAATCTAATAATAAACTTAATTATTTCAACATTGAATTATAGCAATAAATAAAGAAATTAGTAAGTAGAAAAATAAAATAATAAAAAAAATAAATAAATAAATAAAAATATAATTTTTATTGGATCTTTTTAATTCTAGAAAAATGTATGTAGCGTTTGTTAGCATCTTCAGGATAATATTTAAATATTTAAATTTTAAATATTATCTTGAAGATGCTAACAAACTGTTAGCGAAATATTGAATAATATTGTTAATAAATTTTATATTAAAAAACGATCTGAAACTGCATAAATTAGTTTCTTCAGTAAATAAATAAATAAATAAAAAAATTAAAAAATAAATAAATAAATAAATAAATAAATAAATAATTAAATAAAAAAATAAATAAAGAAATAAATACTTAAATAAATAAATATTACATAATAAATTAATAATCAATAATTAATAAATGAATAAACAAATAAGTAAATAAATAAATAAATATTACATAGTGAATAAATCAATAAATAATAAAAGAAATAACCAAATAAGTGAACATATAAATAAAAGTTACAGAATGCAGCTCCAGCAGGAGGTACGTATGAGTGATATTTTCTCAATAGCAAAGGCCATGATAATCATCATACGTTACAAGTTCCTCGCCGCCATAACTTGACATTATTTTATTTATTAATTAAAAAAGCCCATGTAGTTTCTAATCGATCTTTGCAACACAATTTTATTACAAAAGCCATTCACCCTACTTTACATATTTTTGTAAAAACTAAAAACTAACACTGGATAGTTGTTTACTTGATTGTTGGTATGCAAACACAACAAAGTGCATAACTTTTGCAATACTGATACAAAAAATATTAATAATGATTTGTTGAGCTTCAGGTCACTGTGTTCAGTTTTATTTTATTTTACGTAATTTTCAATATTTCGGTAGCCCTTTGTGCGCCTTCGTCAGGAAAATTGTTTTCGTTTTATAAATATGAAAAAAAACATATCAAATTGACAAAGTAATTCAAATGTTTTTTGAATTATTTATATATATATTTCGATTTACTTAATATGTTTGTTTTTCTCACTATATATGCTGGCAGTTTTGTCGAGTACCACTTAGTCTTGTATAAGGCTTGATAAATAAGAAAATCTCTATTTTACTGCCATATTTACAATTATACCTGGCCAAAATAAATGAAGAGGGCCAACGCTACAACCACACCAGTATGAGCAAACCAAAAAAGAGTAGTAGCAGCATTCAAAGCTGGAAGCAAGAATATAAAAACCACACTCAACTAGATAGAGTCTTATAGCTACTACGACTAACGCCAGAGCTAAAGGCTGGCGTGGGTAACTTGCAGCTGCGATAGTTTAAGATAAAAGAAAGCTGCTTCTTCCTTCAAGGAGTAGGTAATGCCAAGAAATGGAAACAACAGCATTCATTTTTATTTAGCGTTTGTTTCTTAGCTAAAAAATTTTTACAAATTTTAACCCATTTCAACACATATTACTTAAAAATCCAGATATCCATCAACTTCTAGAAGACATTCAAATGAGTGTTTCATCTTTTTTATTAGACTTTCTTTAACTCAACTAAAACTAGTTTTTGCTAAAGGTGTATTCAACTACTTTTTGCTAAAGCTGCCGGGTTCCAAATCTTTGCTTATGATGTAGCAAATGATACATAATAAATATAGAGCTATTTATGTTTTATTACCAATCAATTACTAAATTTACATTGATATAAATAAACTTATACTGATTTAGTAATTATGAAACCCTGATTCAATAGCAATATTTTGCTAAAGTGCAAAAATTAAGGATAAGTTAAATTTTTTATGTATGTGCTATAGCTCAGCCGTTATGCTAAGCTTTAGCTAAACCCTTATATTACCAGCAAACCATTTAGTATTGCAATATCCATTTTACTGCATATCGTTTTCGTTCTCCAGTGTCCACAGTAGCGTAACAAATGAAGCTGCTGTACGATACACCTGAACAGAAATAACAAATTTTGTACAGGCCTGCCTGCTTAATCTGCGGAGGAAAAATCTTACCCACAAAAATAATTCCAAATTTGCAGTAAAGAAAAATCCAGAGACTTTGCAGGGCAACTGAGCGCGTTGCATTGAAAAAATCAACATCTTTTTGTTGCCCAACGATAATTTTTCCCAGTCAAAGCATTGGTAGATTTCATTGGCAATAGAGTCGCTCTTGAGAAAACAAAAAAAAAAATAGAAAACTTTTAGTTGTTGAAAATCTAGAGTATCAGGCTTAAGAATTCCTTTAACTCAGCATTAGGCTAGCAGAAGCACAAAAGAGCTATTTATTATCATTTGGCGCGAATTGTGCACTTCGATTAAAAAGATTTTGTGTGCACACATGAAGCCATTTACCTCATGATCTTTATATTTAAAAAATTTTGTACTGCTCCATATTTTACTTCTCTTTACAATTTTTTTTTTTACCTCATTTTCTATTCGTTGACCTCCATAACAATACAGTATCAATTGAACGGAAACCGATGTGAGAAACAAACCGTAAAACACCTGATCATACAGCTCCCCAGCTCCGCTTAACTTAAAGGCTAAAAAACACACTTGTACGCAACTGACGGCAAATTTTATAAAAACAATCACACAAAAAGCATCAATAAAATCCGCGGTCATTTCAAGTGTGCGACGGTGATACGCAATACAATCGCAAACTGCCTGCGTGGAACTGTGGCCACCATTCCCATCGCCAGCCTGCTGTAGACGATATTTAAGTATACGAAAATGTGCCACAATGTTGCACATAAACCATGAAAATAGGCAGTCAGCTGCCACTGAGCCGTATATCAGAAAATATGTGGCGCTAACATTCCAAATGTAGACAAAAATGCAGCTTAAGTATGACTCTTCATCAATATGGTAACTGTTGAAATAAACTTGTGAGCATTTAGGATAAATTTTTTTAAAGAGTTTCGTTAAGGACTTACGCTCCTTTGGCAGGTTGCTGGAAATTTTTCCAAAACTTTTCACCTTGCAGAACATAAGCAACCGCAGCTAAAATGGGAACCACCAGCGCTGTATATCCAGTTATAGCCACTGACAAATGATAGAAATTGCTAAAAACAACGTCACAGCGATTTTCAGCCACTATAATCTCATATTCCTTGCCTTTAGCTAAAAAAAATAAATACAGTAAAATAAGTAAATGCTGGCATATTAAAGAGCGAGTATGTCTTATTAGTTTTCATACAAAAGAAATAAATGTATTGGCCTAAAACCCACCTTCCGAATTCCACATCCATAGTTTGTGAATTGCAGTTATAATCTTCTTAGTTTTTAGTTTGAAATATAACATTTTTGAGACCACAATAATGATTTGCCAAAATGGTGACAGCGCCTCTGTGGCTTTATTAATATCTTGAATATTTTCAGCGCTATAAAGTAGAATGGGGAAACACAAAAAAACCAGCGACATCAGGGGTATCCAAAACATTGCCTGACTTGCAGTCGTTCGCTGCAACGACAAGACATTTATGCCAATGCGGGTGAAACAAAAGCGTTGCACATAAAAGTAACGCTGGATGTCTGGTTCGCTTTGAAGGATTTTTAAGTCATTCATATTTTTCGTTTTTCTATAGCAATAAGTTAATTTTTTTTTTATTTAAACTCTCTTTTTATATTTATTTTGGCCAAAAATTTCACAATAAAAAATTATTTTTTTTTTTTTTTTGTATCTTGACTATTCACCAGCCGATTTTGCGGTATAAGAATATTCAGCACATGACTCAAGATTTTAAAAGTTTGGCTTCCAGAATATTATTTTGAGACAATTATTTTTTCCATAAAAAATACCCATTTTTTTTTTGTGCCCAAACTTTGGATATTTGTGAATTGATTTCACTCATATAAAAAAAAAAAAAATTTTTTTTTATACAAGTACTTTTCCATAAACTGAATTTCAATGGCATACAGATGGTTGAGCGAGCATTGCCTAATTTTCTTATTGACTCTGACCCAAAATTTATTTACTTTGTTGGCACGGAACGAGAATAGTTGTAGTTGCAAATGGAATCACAAACTTATTTATATTCTTAATATTTGATGTAAAAACAGACAGAAAACAATAAACAAGTCTATGTAGACTTCAGCTAACAAATTTGTTCACTTCTCTATCTAGTTTCTTTGTTAATTGGCCTGACTGCAAAGCAGATCTTAAGAGACTAGCTGAACACTCGAAACTGCCACTGGTGTGTAGGAAACATTAAAATAAATTCTATTTAACACTTGACTTGAGGTACCTCGCACACTGTGTGTGTTTGACAATGTATTTCTCAAGTTTTTGCACCACAAAACGCCTGCACAAAACATAACAAAAGTCACCTGACAAACACTCTAGATGGTGTTCTATTTTCTTATGTGATGCATTTCGCCCCGTCAGTGCAACAGTCAAACCGGGCAAAATGCATTTAAAGATTTCCATGCAAAATAAGTGGATGAAACCATTTTCAAAGCATTTTAAAATTCGCAAAGCTGGCATCAAATCATAGCAATCAATATCGTATGAACTCTCTAGTAAAAATAATGTTAGAAAAAGCCAAAATAAAAAACAACCCTATGCGCTGTGTTTTTTGTTGATTTTTATGCAATGGAATTAATGCGATCACATGTACGATCTTGATGCCAATAAAATAAAAAAAGCAAAAACCAAAAATTTTCGACATCATCCGAATATAAATAGAATCTGAATAGAAAATTTGTTACATATATAACTTTTGTTTAACACGCTTTGTTTTCAGCTTTAGCAAACAATTGAAGTAAGCACTATAAAACACCGAACGCAATTCTATTTTGAAATGACGCAAACAAGTTCAACTGCGATGTCTGACCGAATAACGGTGAATTGCATATTATAACAACAAAATTAATTTTTGGTGTTTTTGCAGTGTTGACTACTAGATTTCAAAAACAAAAACACATTTCGTGAATGTAAACATTTTTTTCACCGGTATTCATACAAAATAAAACGTTGCTCAAATACATTTTAGAACAAATTTTATATGAAAAATTTTTTGTAAAATGTGTTTCAACAATGTTTTATTTTTTATGAATACCGGTGTTTGAGTTTTGGCCAATGAAATGAAATTTCCAACCACAGTGTGTCGCGACAGCGAATTTTTCCCTAATTTTTGTGTTGCAATTGAAAATTTTGTGTTCCTATTAACGAATATTTTTATTTATCTAATTGAAATAACAAAAAATTGCCAATATGCAAGCAAATTATGCTTTGTTGTGTGTGTAAGTAAGAGCTTTATATAGATTCAATTTCTGTCAATGTACGAACACGCAAAAAGTCAGATGGTAATCTACATGGCTACAAAATAATACTTGTCTAAATTAGCATAATGATTTTTATTTACGATCCATATACTTTTTTTATATATACATATATATTAATTCTTTTTATAAATACTTTTTATACATACCAATGAATTTGAATTGAATTTAACGCATCTGAATTTGCAGTGTCTATTACATTTGTTAATGTTACCATAAATTATATTAACAGAAGTGTAATTACATAGTGTTAATGTGTGTACTAAAAGCCTTAAGCGCAATTGATATTAAAATAAAAGAACACTCTCAAACCAACAATCAACCGGTGAGTTACATTTTTCATCTCTACCATCGATTCTTCCCGCACAATAAAAGTGTGGCAATATTTTTGTGCAAATATCATGAAAACTTACACACAAAAAAAATCATAATTTTCACATTCATGAATAATAACATATAATTCCTTTACTTGGAAAAAAACCATATGTAAAAACACATAGCGTGTGAAGTACTTCGGCAAGCACATGCCTTACATACATACACATGTTATTTAGAAGCACTTATAATTACACACAATTTGCTGCCTGCCAGTCTGTTGTCTGTTTATGTGATAGTTTTAGTTATTGTAAACTATGGTAGGTTGTAATTGAAGAGTAAATTTTAATTAGTAGGCCTACAAATAATTTCTTTTAATAAGATTACCTTTTAATTTTTTTGCTGCAAATAAACTGTAAAGCAAATGCAAAATGCCGGCAAATACTTGCGCACAGTGCTTCGATGCCTGAAGCAGGATTAGAGGAAAGCAAAAAGTTCTGCCAATAACATTTTAAATTAGCTGCTCTGATACTCTAAATACTTTCGTTGTGACAACAATTTTGCAAACCTTTCCAAATTCAAATAAATTCCACAAGAACTTTGAAGAAAAGGCTGTTATTCACTACAATCGTTTTATAAAGAATGGGAGAAAATTGTAGTATGAACTTAATTATTTATTTGCTTTAAGAACCAATTTAAATTTATTAATTTAGGTCCAAAAATTAACCTTTTTAAAAAATTTTTATTTATTGTCTTTTTCCTCTGTCTAGATGCCGACGACATTTCGTTGGTGCCAATCAACTCATCAGTAGATTTGAAAAATTCTCAAAAGTTTGTTTCAAACTTAACTACTAAAGGCCATATTCATAATAATTATTGCAAGTTTATTAAGCTCGTATTTGACGTATTTCTACGGAATATTTGTTAAATAAATGTGTAATAAACCATCAATAGTTTTTATGAATATGGGTGTTATTCTATAATTCCCATGATTAAAATGAGAACCAGAAATGTTCAAACAAACCTTTAATACAGCAAACATTTCTTTTTCGTTTTGCAACTCTTTTACTTTTCTTTGCAAGTCGTTGTATAGAAGGTTCATTTTTGGACCTAAAATAATAGAAAATTCTAGTTTTCAATTGCAATTCCAAAAGTAATGCCTCCATATAAAATATTCAAACTTGTAAAAACTGCTACACAAATAAATATAAATGTTGAAGACTTATAACAGGGCATATTGGGGTTTTAATAACAACATACAAGATGAGCAATAAATATTAATGGGCTTAAAACAATGGCGTAATATTATTTAAAGCATATTTTTCTATTCCCTACTTAAAATATCCTTGCATTAAATTTAATTTTTTCTCATTATTGCTTGAACACTGTGTGTGTGTGTGTGTGTGTGTGTGTGTGTGTGTGTGTGTGTGTGTGTGTGTGTGTGTGTGAAGTGCAAGAACAAAAAAATATTGTTGTTGCATGATTTTTAAATGATGAAGCAGATACATAAATATTATCTTAAAAGTGCAGCAAAAATTTCATTGGTCTTCCTCCAGTTGTGATTTTTCCTTTCCTGTCAAACTTTTACCATATTATTTAATTAATTCGCAGGCGGAAAAAAGTTTATTGCAGCTCATAAAATAAGCCAAAAGTTGATGAAAAAAAAAATAAATAAATAAAAAACTACATTGCTGTAAAAGGAAATAAAAAGCCACGTTGAAAAGATAACGATATTATGGAAAATATTAATGATACCGTAATAAGAAGACCAACGTTACTTTTAATAACTGCTACAGATTTCAGGTATTTAACTATTTATAGGTATTCAGATTCTTTTAAAAATACAATAGCCAAAAGGAAAAATTCCACAAAGCAGATTTAAGGTTTTAAAATTAAATAAAAATTATTATTTTTTTTTTTGTTATTGAGAAAAAAAAGCAAATTTCGTTTTGTGTTGTTTGCAGCTGAATGAAAGCAAATTGTTTGATTTTTAGTGGATTGGTAAATGGCAATCTATATCACTGGCAAAAGACTGGTTACAAAGCGTGTTTAAGTTTTTATGACATCTGATCGTTATCTTACTTATCAAATTCTAAAATTTTGTTTTATTTTGAAATTTATGCGATATGTGTTAAACTTCTGTTGAATACTTTCATTTCATTGGATATAGAGAAAGCCTTTGATCAGGCTTATCGTAATGGAATTCTTTCTAAGATGATTGAAATTGGCTTCGTTGCTTCTTGGCTAAAATTATTTAGAAGCTATTTCGCCACAGGCCTTTTTGAGTTCTTATTGGTGGTAATTTATCTAATCAAGGGGATGTGAAGTGTGGAGTCCCACAAGCTTCTATCCT
This sequence comes from Sturmia bella, assembly GCA_963662145.1. Taxonomy (NCBI): domain Eukaryota; kingdom Metazoa; phylum Arthropoda; class Insecta; order Diptera; family Tachinidae; genus Sturmia; species Sturmia bella. The sequence goes on along the minus strand of OY759172.1, from coordinate 14,012,785 downwards.
TGTGGCACCCTCGCATTATGGCTGTATACACTGGTATGTTATATGCCGATGATTCTTTATTATATGCGTATGATGAGTCACCCAATGTAGCACTGGAAAAAGTTTCTGTTCTCTCTGCGGGTAGTCAATTCATTTTACAACAAATGTGGAATAAAAGCTGATGCATTCAAGAGCGAGGCATTTTGCATTAAGAATGCTTCAGGTAAATGCAAAAGTTTTGTAGTGCCAGAGAGCAAATTAGTTCGCCTTCACCTGGAGGGAGTAGAAATCCCAATAAAGAACATTTTCAAATACCCTGGTGTCCGCTTTAGTAATCTTCTTTAAGATTTAATTTAAGAAGCATGCGCGTATAGTTCTAACGAAAGCTTATAAAATAGCTGGAACATTAGCAATGATTCTTCAGAATAAAAATTTATTAATGAAAACGAAGCTTCTGCTATATAAATACCAGTGTTTTTATACGCTTTTTCTTTATGGTTTACTGCAGCAGCCCCTACTATTTTAAAGTAATTTGAGATTTTTGAAAGGAAAATTTTTAAATGTTGTACTGAAAAGTACTACCAGTCACGAAATAAAAGATATTCAAATGTCTTTCTGTGTACAAAATCTAAAGTTACCCCGGTCGGTTTTGTATGTTTGTGACATGATAGAGCGATTTATACCAAGGATCGCAAGTCAGGAGAATGTTCTGGTAAAAGAGATATATAACTCGATCGAAATCAATTCGATTGGACCAACGTGAATTACTTGTCACCGGTTGGTTATATGAACGAACTGCAGCAGCCATCTTTCGATATAAAAAATTCACTAAGTTTTGGGGGGTAATGGTATAATTTTTTTTTATTATTATTTTTCATTGTCTTTTTATTTGATTATTTGGTAGTTTGTATATAGTTTTATTTATGGGTCAATTAAACTTTCCCAAATATGACAGCTCCGGTACCAAGAGCGTACGCGAATTATTATTTTTTTTTTTTTAATTTGATGTTTGCTTAATATGTTATATTAAATCAGATGGATTTTCAAATATACATTAAGATATTACATTATAGTCTTAATTTTTTTTCTCATTTATTATTTTAATTTTAAGCCTTTATTGTTAACGAAACTGTAGAAAGGCTCAATAAATCAAAATCAAAATTAAAATTGAATACTCTCACATAATTTTTTTAAATTCTCAAGCGCATTCGATATCAATCAACTGGCAGTTAAATTTCTGTAGATAATACTTACATCATTTTTTGAGTTCTCACATACATATACATATGTTACGAGGGCCGCCGGTCCTGAGACCGACTCACTTGGGTCCTAGAAAAGGTGCCGTTGTGTTAAAATATACATATACATACATACCTCTACAATTTGGAATACGAAAAAGAAACAAATACACAATCTTTGAGCTTAATCACATCCCCCGCTTACCATTTGCCTGCTTTATAAATACTTTAGTTACAATAATTGCAATTTCGTTTTAAGATACACACACATACATGCACAATCATCACACGTTAAAACTTACAACTCTGTTCAAAAATGCATGTAAACAATTTTGTATTATTCTGAAGAGTTCTCTATGATTGTGTGTAAGTGTATGTGTAGTTTAATGAAAAATTTACGTAAACAACAAGTTGCTGAAGAATATAAGACAATAAAGAGGACAATGCTGCTGATAGTGGTCGTTTGTTAATTGCTTTTTAAGTGCTTAAATATGTTAAGCAAAAGCTGCAAAAATAATGAATAATGTATTTTATGATAAGTAAACAAAACAGTAGAGATGTATGTATGTATACATGTGCATACAAGCCATCATTATAGTTAATATTTAGGGAGCAAAGTAACAGCACAGTGCCTCATTTCTGATTCAAATAAAGCTGCCGTTGTACACTGAAAAAAGTTTTACATTTGCTGACTGCTGCAGTTCATTTAAAAAGTTTTCCGCTAAGTTAAAAATAAATTAATTTTTGTTTATTTTAATACGAGACCCATATTTTAACTTTAGAGTTTTGCACTCAAATACATTTTAGAAAAAATTTTATGTGAAAAATTGTTATAAAATGTGTTTCAACAATGTTTTATTTTTTATGAATACCGGTGTTGTTGTTTACAAACAACAAATTTCCGAAAAACTAATCATTTTCTGTTTAGTTGAAAAAGTCCGCTATTTTCATTTGTCCTAAAAGAGAAAATCATTTGTATATATTCGACAGCAGTATCAGACGCTTATGTTGTCTCAATGTTTTTGAATTTAAAAGTAAACATCAACGACATAAGTGTAATGCTACAGATTAAATGCTTAGCTCTGGTTAGGCTGATTAGAGGGGTTTGTTTGCCCATGTCTTGCAACATACCCTTAAGTTAGTAGGCTTAGCAGTGCGCTACCTGTAGAAAAAGCTTACTCTACACCACACAATATACACACACTCTTGGTTGGTCGAGGCTTTCAAACACCTGCTCTTATGTTCGTTGGTACACCTGTTATATTGTAATATTCTTTTGTTTAAATAACTTTAAAAGTAAGTTGTAGGTAAAAGCTATTAAATTTGCATATACCACAAGGCATCAGAATATGTACAACACCATAAGTAAACTAAAACTTTTCTGTTCATATACACTATATAGAAAAATTGTTTTCTTCTTTAACTTTTCATTTGCTGTACTGTGTTTAAGCGGCTTACAATTTTTGTTTTCTTGTCTGTCTTTTTCTCAAATATTTTTTTTTTTTATTCTTATTCATATACATATGTATGTTTATAAAATTCACTGGAAACAGCAGGTTTGTGTTTGTCAGAAATTATATGAAACTAAAGCTGTTTCTGCATTTTGGCATGAAAAGCATAAATGTGCTGCTTACTGATGCATACACCTTCACTTGCATTTATGATCAGGTTGCCAAAGAAATTTTAATAGTTTTTTAAGTGTCATGTAAGTGTTTAATGTATTCAATTTTATATCATAATATAAAAAAAAACAATTTAAGATCATGAAGCAGCCATTACGTATGTGTTCCGGTTTGTACAAAGCCGTCATGAAATATTTAATTTAATTGCAAAATTAAGCTTAAGGGCTCAATATTAATTAAAGTATTTGCCAGGTAACTTAAGGAGATTAATACGAGTATGGCGTAATTTTATAGTAAGTAAAAAAAATTTATTGTACATTTTGGCCTCCACACACCAGAAAAGTATAAAACAATTGTGATTTAAAAATCTGTTTCACCAAAACAAAAAATTTTTTTCAGATTTGCACTTCTAAAAGCAGGGATATTATAAAATAAATATTGAATTAAATTACTTTTTCAGGCTTAAGTTCAACCCTGGGTTTGTCTCTACTTTTAATTAATATCAATTAAATTTTACTTTTCTTTAATTCATTGATATTAATTAAAAGTAGAGACAAACCAAGGGTTGAACTTAAGCCTGAAAAAGTAATTTAATATAAATGTATTACGACAGAGAAGTTCAATAAAATTAAAAATTTACAATAAATATTTAATAATGAACAAAACTAGCGTAGTGTTTGCTGTTAGATCGATTTGGATATTATTTTTATTTTAGTTATTTCAGAGGTCCTTTTAGACAAAAACTAATTTAATTGTTCTTGAGTACGTTAGCGGACTTTTACTTCGATTTTATTTCTTCAGAATAGCGAAGAATTGCGAAGAATAGCGAAGATCGATCAACAGAGATAGGTAACGTAACGTCAGAAACGTAAACTTGAAGGCATATTGGCTGGAGAATGTTAAAATATTAACAAGATATGGCTCCAAAAATAAACTTAAGCAAATATCAAGCGGACTTCTGTAGAGTGAATTTAAGATGCAACCCAGCCAAGTATAGTAATTCTACTTAGTTAAATTTACTTCATATTTTTCAAAATTGCTGGCATTTGGTGGGCGACAATTAACTGATTAATTTTTGATTTACCCCTCAAGACAACTTATTTTGAAAAGTTGCCCCAAGAAAACAAGTACCTTTAAGAAACTTATAAGCATTCAGAAAGTTATCATGACCACAAGCTGCCTGTAGCTGCAGAGCATCATGCAATTGCCATGGCATCAAAAATTTCATGTCATACAATTTTACTCAAGCAAAACAAATTTCACTTAAAGCTGTTTATTATTCTTGGAAAAATCTTTTATTAATTCTAATGTCATTCAGTCACTTGATGGTCATTAAGAGATGCTAAGCAGAGAATACTAAAGCACTTTTATGCACAAAACATTTGCTCATGTTTGAAAACATCCAGTTGCGTATCTTTTATGCGAACAAACAAATGCCACAAATGTCAATATGTCATAACAGAATAAAATTTTAGACCCACATCAACAGCCTTTGCAATGGTCAATGGAATTGACATGTTAAAAGAAAGTCTACATTTTGAACCAAACGTACGCAAAACCTCTTCTAGCTACCAAGTTTCAAGCTGGCAAAACCATAAAAAGAACAACCTTTAAACACATGTTAATAGCTGAGAGCCAAAAGTACTGAAATTGTAGAAAATTCACAACAAAACTTAAACATTTCATTGTATTCAAAAACAATAATAAAACGAACATTATTAGAGAATAAATGTTGTGGTTGGGAGCGGAATAAAGAAACACAAATCGTAACAAGTAAAAGCAGGCAAAAAACAAAACAAACAAAACATTGTTTACACAAAACACAAGTATGACATGGATCTGGCAATTGTCAGGGTCTACAGAAGGTAAACAAGAATGACGAAAACTTTTGCTGAATTCATAAATCTCATTTTGAAAATGAAATGATTTAAAAGATTTTTGACACACACACAAACACACACCGATGGCAGACAATAGAAGGCAAAACAACATCTATTCATTTTTTATTGACTCACATTTAAATCAAATTATTGTTAAGAACATGATGCGCCAACCAGGCGGCAAGTAAAGCAATTGACAAGGGATGATCAAGATAAAAAAAAAAAAATTTCGAACAACACAGAATTAAAAAAAAATAACACCTTTTACAAAAAGTGCCACAAAAAACTGGTATGGGAAAACACTTAATAAAAGTACAAAAAATCTTTAAAAAAATACATCTAAATAGAAAAAAAAATTTTAAATCCCTAAAAGCAAAATAAATTTTAAAAAAATATTAAAAAAATAATAAATTTTAAAAAAATATTACCACTCTTGAAAAGAAGTACTTCTTAAGAACTGCTAGGATTTAAAAAAAAATACTAACTTTAAGCCAGACCACTGAAAAATAACTTTTAAAAGAAGTACTTTTTAAGGATGTACCCCCAAAAAAAATACCTCTTGCATAAAAAACGTTTGAAAAACTATATTTTAGAAAAACCACTGCTCAAATAGTAACTTCTAAAGAAAGACTTTTTTTTAAAGAAGCGGCCACTTTTAAATGAGTACCTTTAACACAAATGCCTTCCAAACAAAACTTTTAAATAGAAAAAATTTTTTCCAAGTTAGCCTTTTCAATGAGCCACCTTCCTAAAAACTTTTTAAGTAAGTATCTTTTCAGCAGCACCAATTTAATAGTAACATTAAGCAAACAAGAACAAGAAGGTACAAAAATAGCTTTTAAAAGAGCACTTTTTAAAAAGTAGCTCTTTAAAAAATGTACCTTTCGAGAAAAGTTCCATTTAAAAACCTTTTGAAAAAGCATCTCAGGCAAAGGTAGCCTGTATGAAAAGTGCCATATAAATAAAGTTCTAATAAAATAAAAGTAAAGATAAAGACCACTTGTTAAAAATAGTAGATTTCCAGAAGTACCTGGAAACTTACTGTTAGGAAATTACCTTTGAAATAGAGTAGCATTTAAAAAAGTAATTTAAAAAATCAATTTGAGCGCCTCGATGGATGAATTGGTAGAGTGCTCTACCAAGAGTCTTCGAGGTCGCAGGTTCGATTCCTGCCGAAGGCTCTGGGTGTTTTTGCAGACAAGCAAAAAGCTTCGCAGTTTTGTGTTTGTTTTCTTTAAAAAAAAAAAAACATTTTAGAAAATTTCCTCTCTAAAAACATAGCTTTTAAAAAAACGCATTTAAAAAAGGTGCCTTTTAAAAAAGTACCATTAGAGAAAAGTACTTTTTAAAAATTAAAAAAAAAATCTTTTTCAAAAAAAATTTTTCTTTAAAAAAATTAATTTTTAAGAAAAGTACCTTTGAAGAAAAGGTATCATTTAAGAAAAGTACCATTTGAGAAAAAAAAATTTTTTAATAAGTAACTCCTTATTTTTGTAAAGTTACCTTCTAAAAAAAAAAAGCAGCACCTTTAACAATCTAGGTTTTAAAAGAAGTACCCTTTAAAAGAAACAAAAAGGTACTTTTTCCAAAAGGTACTTTTTAGAAATATTTTTTTAATAAGTTTTTCAAAATGACTCTTCTTATTAAAAGGTGCTTGCCTGAAATGTTATTTTTTTAAAAGGAACTTTTTTTTAAATTTGTTTAATGGTAATTTTTTCAAAAAAAATCTACTTTAAAAAAGTAACAATGGACTTTAGATGGAGAAATTTTTACAAGAAATATTTAATACTTTGCAAAAAAAAAAAACAAATATATATAACTTAATGGAATGAATGGTTTTTCTTAATTATGGGTGTGCGTCCAGATATAATCACAGATGTACGCACATTTTTTGTTGGTTTTCCTAGAAATAAACAAACAACCAGTGCGTACATTTAGCAACTATTGAAAGCCAAACAATACATTTCCGTTTCCGATTAGATAAATATACATATTTGAAATTTCCGCTTTCCGCACACAAACAAGTCTATTAAAATTGTTAATGGATTTGCATACTGCTTTTTAATGCTTCTTTGTTTAGCATTTTTTTCACATTTCAAGGCAACGCCTATTACATGTTAAGAATTTATATATATATTTTTGTTTTTAAATAAAATTAAACCAGCGCCAGTTTAAAAATAGGCAAAATGAAAAAGAATATTAAACAGCATTTTAAAAACTGCAACTTTTGAATTGCCGCAACCGATTTTTCAACTGCAACATTCCCCATTGTCATAAAATGCATGTTGATGTGGGTGATTGCGGTTGTGCAAGATAAACAAAAATGGGTCGAGGTCAGACACTTAGATGGCTTTTGGATTGGTTGAGGAAAAACTACGATGCTTTCTTGTGTATGGGTGTGTGTGTGTGTGTGTGTGTGTGTGTGTGTGTGCGAGAGTGGATTTGTTTGAACGTAAGGCAGCAAAAAAAAATCATTTAAAAAGAAATGAACATTTGTATCATCTTGACAAATTCGCTAGTGTGTGAGTTCTAGGCGTTTTATAAATGTAAACAGGCTTAAATAAATTGTGTTCAACTGCTCAAGGTTTAATTTTTTGCCAGTAACAATGCAAAATGACTGAAAGAAACAATTCAAAACGAAAGTAAGAACGTGGGGAAAGGAATACATTAAATGTAGTAATTTGAAATTTTATATGTTTCCTTTTGAATATGTGATTAAATTTCTACGTTTTTATAATTCTAGGGGGTTACTTTATGCTTTATCTCCCGGACAGCTTTTAGCAGAAAAATAATTCTAGAGAAAAATGCCTGACATATACAAGGGAGATTTAGTTTTGAACACTGTTCTGGCAATAACATTAAGTAGTATTTTAAATTTTATTTTTTAGATAGCTGCTTAAGACAGACTCACTAGGAATACATGTGCTGAATATTTGCTCAGTTTTGCCCACAAAATGTGACCACTACTTTTCTGTCACTAGTTATTTAATTTAGGTAAATACTGGCATATAAACAATTCCAAAATTATAAACATTAATGAGGTTAGAAAAAAGAAAGAAATAGTAAGGAAAAGACACTAAATCATAGATATTCACAGGGCCGTATTTCAAAGCAAAACCAGCCAAATTGCAACACAAAATTAAAAGGCAAAATTAAGATTTAAATTTTATCTTAAATCGATTTGCTGATATCAAATATTTGTAAGCTACAAATAATGTAGTTGCTTGTGAAACCAGAACCAAACTGTTCTAAAAGTTGTAGTAAGTTCATCAAGCCAATTTAAACTCAAATTTAGACCATGAGAAATTTAATGCTTTTGCGTTTACGCCTGCGCTACCGCGAGACTAGTTTTGGCTAAAAAAAAAAGTTGATTTGTAACGAGTATATATGAATTACTATATATGTATGTGGTCTAATATCGGCAAAAAAATACATCAACAACGACATCAAATTCCACAACATCATACATATTTTATTGTTTTATTTGCTTGACAAGTACAAACAAGATTTAAAACAAATTTGTGTTTACTTGTGTTTGCTTTCGCATAGTTTTTGTAAGACCAAACAAATGCTAAAACAGAACAATAAAAATAACAACTTAAAACCATGTGTATTATTATAATCTAGATAAAAAGCAAACGCAACTTGCTGACCTTAAATATATAGTTTAAATACAAAGATATTCGGTGACATTTATTACATAAGACCAAATAATAGTATGATGTAAATTTTATTTTCGGTTTTTGATCAAACAAAACCTTAGTATATAACCTTGTGAAATTTAATATTGTTACTCTATTTTGAACGAGTTTCGCCTCCGTTCTTGTTTGTTGATGTCTTCATGTAAATGTCTATGCATTTTTAGTTGTTTATATCCATGTGCTTGGCCCAGACAAGCGAACAGCGGTCACGTTATTTGATGGCTAATAGTTGATGGTATGACTGTACCTTAACACCCATATTCATAAAAACTATTGATAGTTTATTCCGAATATGAAGTAAAAATACGTCAAATAAAAGCTTAATAAACTTACCATAATTATTATGAATATGGCCTTAAGTGTTTTTCCTAGCGATAAGATTTAACACCCACAAATAATAAAGATTTTCTACAAAAAATATTCCCTTTTTTTGCTGGGACCTCCCTCAGCCTGTAAACGTTTTATTAAGGTAAATCTATTCATTCTATTAAGCTCTGTGTCATTAAAAAACAATAAAAAAAATTTATTAGTAAAAATTTACTCCTGCAAGGCATAAACGAATACTGTATTCAACATTCTCAAAAGCAGGAGAGTATTATTATATTATTAGTATTATAAATATTATGCAATTACATCGCACTTTAACTTTTCAGTTGTTAGTAGATAACTGAAAAATGAAATATAATCCGTACTGAGATGCTGTGCCACCGCTTGCAATTAGTTTGAATTGGTGTAAAAGTGTGTGTGTGTGTGCATGTCTGGAAAAGATTGTAATGAAAGAATTTGCATACATTGGAATAGCAAATTTGTGATTATTTAGGCAATTTGAACAGGAGTTTCATCAACAAAAGTTGATTTGAGTGAACTGAGACTTATTGCCCCAATTTATGGTTTAGCATTTCTTTTTTTTTTCTCCCCAGCCTATACTTTTACTTTGAAATGTGCCTGAAATTAGAGCAACGCTTTCACATAAACAAACTGCAGCCAGGGTTTGTGCGCCATACTTTCTATCTGTAGGCCACTTGATTGTCTTTTTCAGCATTATCATTTCAATTATAAAGTTCATCATTGACATTAACCAAGCAATTGACATTTTTCTTGGAAAAAAAATTAAAACACAAAAAAAATCACCTCTTGTTGTTTCTGTGTCATGACGACATGCTGATGCATGTCATGTAACTTTTTTGTTTGCAGTTTTTTGTAACAAAAAAGTATTTTTTTTTTTGTCATTTTCTGCAATGATTGACATGAACATATCACATAAAACCATTTCATAGCATGGCAGTAGCGAACGAAAACAAAGCTGTAAAAATGTTTTAAAATACACAAAGGAAACAGTCGCCTTCAATTATTGTGAACTTTTTCAAACTTTGAGAAATTTTATTAACACCAGTTGGTAAAATGTCAATAATAAAATAGCCGAGTTTAAGAAGTAAAAAACACTTCAGCGTAATGCCAACAAAATTTTAATTTTAATTAGCAAAAAAAAAGGACACTTCTTCTTGGTGTTAAAATTGAGCCTATAAAGACTAATACAAGAAAAAAATACGCCCAGCTGGAAACTAGTGATAAGGTGTAGTTAAAGTTATATTCATGGCAGTTGAAAAGCTTATTAAAAATCAAGAGACAAAATAAATATTAAATATTAAGACAGTGAGACATTGCCTTTATAGTAAAGCAATTTCTGAGCATCTGCTTAATGGAAGTTGTCGTGATTTGTCTCACACGTAGTCAAAACTTTTCTTAAGCGACCCATTTGAAGCACATATTTTTTAATATACAGCTAACTTTGTTTGCTTCTTTTTTATTTTAAGCCTCATATTAAATTCTTTTTTATACCTAACAAAGAGTCCTGCAATATGTTCTTCTTTTACTAAAATCACCCACATGCAAACGAAACCAAAAGTTGCAAAACTGCAAAACGCCAAATTTGACAAGGGAAGGAAATTCATAAAGTATTTGAATTTTATTTTTCAATTTGTTTTTTGTTCTTCAACCGCTCTGTAAATTCTGGCATACAACCTGACCCAGAATAAAAGGACACTGATATCAGCATTAAAGTATGACACCCCCTTTTTTTATAATACTTTTTTTAACTCAGTTTTTTAACAACAAAAATATTTTATATTGGAATATTTTGCAGCTCAGATAAGATAAGATGAATAATATTTTCAAATGTGTGTAGTAAAAAAAATTTCATATTGCAAGGAAAGCGAAGCATCAGGAAAAAAAACTGTGATGAGTTGTTGGCAAAAGTGTAGCCGTGAAAAGACATGCAAAAAGAATTCAAACAAATTTAATTCCATAAAAGATTTAAACAAATATCACATAATAAAACACAACCATAAGGTATTTTAAAAAGGCAGGAACAGCAGATGTTATAAGCAGGTAAACAACTGCATTTGAAAAAATAAAAAAGATTCCTTTGGGTTATGATGCTAAGAAATAGTGTTCTTGATTTTCGTTTAGCCACAAGCTGATGGAAAAAAATTATAATTTTTATTACCACATATGCATGTTAGTGAGGCGCATTTAAATGATATATTTTGTGGTACTTTTATTTAATTATGAAAACTAAGGTGAGATGAGATTTCTTCAGTAGTCTTTGGTATATTCTTTTCTACCAGGGTTGCCTCAGTATAATATCACACAATGATGCAAAATGTTGTTCAAGAGAAATAAGGTTGGATAAAATAATTCAATTTAAACAACTCCCACCTGTTTTTAAAGACAAACGAAAAAATAGTTCCGGATAAGACATAAGCAATTCATGAACACAAAGTATTCACAATCGATAAAAAAATAAATTATTTATGATCAACAAAAAAACCAGTGTTACCTTATTGACATATTTGCCCTCAGTATGAATCGCAATATGAAGTGGGCTGATGAAAAGAGTAGTGGCCTCGAAACAGCTAGTAATCCACCTAGCTAAAAGTTCTTATATTTCTTGATCTTGTTTAACTTGAGCCTGATAAGGGTAATTTAAAAGAATTCGATTAACAAAAATAAATTAATGATAGAATAACTTTTTCTGTTTTCAAGATAAGTTGCCACATAATAATTTGGAAACTTGTTGTCCTGATAAAGCTTTTCGAAGGACAGTTAAATATTGGCTTAAATATAGATAAAATGAAAAATATAGAGAACCTTGAGGCTCAAAAATAAACAATTTTGTATTTTTGTGCATTAAGTGTTACTTTCAGATTAATCTCAAGAATGAGTTATAAGAGCACAATATACCTCATAAAGTAAGTATGAGGTTTGAGAGCATTTTATATCAGTTTCTGAAAATTTTTAATATCAAAACTGTCTGACCAATTTTAAATACTACTTTGATACGATATTCAGAAGAAAAAAAAATTAAAACAATTTCGATTTCAAAAAAATTTTTTAAATTATATAAAATACCTTTCATATGGAAACAATGAATATGCATATTTTTCTAATTGAATAAACCTCACAGCCGCACTGAAGTAAAATAGGCTGCCTAGATAGTGTTTACTTTGGGGTGCAACAATTGTTAAAATCAGTACTTGGATCTCTAGTAGTTCTCCATTTTGCTGCGTTTGCGACTTCAAGCAGCTGTCTACTAATCGTATTTTCATATTCACTTCAAAAATATAAAACTATTTAATTCTTTGCTATTCGTATGTTTTTTAAACCAATTCAATTTTTCATATCACTGGAGAAAAATTAATCATTTAGTAAATATTTTTTTATACTCCATTGAGTTTTCGATCAGAGAGTAAAAACCTAGAAATACACTTGTCAAAACAAACAAAAAAGTTAATCTCTTTATAAAAAATAATCCTTTATATTTTGCTACAAATTGATAACAAAAAAAAAATAAGTAAAATAACATGAAAAACAAAAATGCAAATGTTATTTTTTTTTTTTTGTTGCCATAAAAGCAACCGAACATTAAATTAAAATATTTTAAATTATTCATTCAAATAAAACATAAAAGCAAATTATTTAGCTGCATGCATACAAATTTTATGTGCTTCTGCACAAGTTGTGTGGGTTTTGTGTATTTATGCAAGAATTTTATTTAAGTAGTCGCAAAAAATACAATTTGCTAAAGAAATCTTCTTTTTTCTTATAAATTGCACAGTTTTATATTTTGTGCTCATGTGTAACATTTTTAAAATTTTTATGTCATTCATTTGCCCGCATATTATTTGCTTGCTATAAGACTTTGCCTCATACGAAAATTTGTGTCAAATGTTATAAAAGAAGTTTATGTAAATTAGAAAGTTGTATTAAATGTTTATGCATGGATTACCTTTTCACAAATAAATATTTTTTTTGCAAAATTAAGCATCAGATTGCTAGAAAAAAATATTTTGGAAAAGAAATGCAAGGAAAAAAATTTAAAAAAAAAATCGTTCATCAAAAAATTACTTAATTTGATAATAAATCCTGTTGTAATAATTAGGCTGAGGTTACTTTTAAAGAAATTATTTTCTAAAATTCTTTGCTCTTGTTAGGCAAGATTTGTTTGACAATCTTTTAGTATTTGATCAGTATAGAATCTTACCGCTAAATTTAGGAGACCAAATCTCACAATGTTTCACATTTTAAAACGATTAAAACTTCAGTTAAAGGAACATATTATTAATTTTGAAGAAAATAAAGTTAAACTTACCATTTTTGGGCAGGGGAAAAGCAAGACAGGCGAAACTCCAGTTTCGCGCTTACCTGGAATTAAAAAAAAAATACTATTTTTAGTTTTACTGTTAAAAATACACTTAAATACACCCATGTAAATGAAGGCGATTGGTTATTTGGCAATAAATCTTTAAAAAAATATAGAAATAAAAAATAAATTTTTATTTAACATAAAAATAATATTGTAAAACATTAAATTAAAAACATAATTGTGCAAGAAAGTCCAAATAAAGACTTCATTCCTAAGTTTAAGAAATAGATAAGCTAAATAAAAATTAAAAAGATATATTTAATGATTTATCTTTCGCTTTTCAGCTTAAGACATTTATTTTTTATATATTTTTGTTTTGATAACAAATTGATCATCGATATTTCGTTAACATTAAAATGTTAAAATAAAGATTCATTAAACATTGTTTAAAAATATCAAATAATGTGTATTCGTACACTTTAATAAAAAAAAGTCTTCATTAATTACAGGGTGCTCCACCATCTAACGTATGATGAATATCTTCGCTTTTACTAATAAAAAAAATATCACTCATACGCACATTTCACCCGGTATAAAAGAGTACTTCCAAATTACTGCACAATCAAATTGACATTACATAAAAATTACATATGTTTCTGTAAAACTACCGCACGTGAATGTTCGACACTTTTCTTCATACATATTTACTACACATTCTTCTTTAAGAAAACACATTTTCCTGAAGAAAACATCCAAAGCCGTAACGAAATATCGAATAATTTAGCAATAAATAAAAAAATTTATATATTTATTTTCTTAAGCTAAAAGACTTTTATTAAAATTATTTAATTATTTTTGTCGATATTTCGCTCTCCTTCGGATAGCTTCTTCAGGCCAATAATATGCATTATTATTTTCCAGAAGAAGCTATCCGAAGGAGAGCGAAATAATGAATATTATTGTCCTGAAGAAGCCATCCAAAGGAGAGCGAAATATTGACGAAAATAATTAAATAACTTTAATAAAAGACCTTTAGCTCAAGAAAATAAATATATAAAATAAATAAAAAATATATATTTATTGAATGTAAAAGGACCTTAAGCTCAATGTAATAAACCAAAGAAAATAGATAATGCCGAAAAACTAATATCCAGAATATTTATTACACATTACATATCATAGGAAATTTTTTTTTTTTTTTTTAATTATGTGAGATAACACTTAATATGTTAAAGTATAGAAGGAAGCAGGTTTCAATATAATATATGCCACAGCTAGGTCTTATTTTGATTAAGATTTTTAAGTCAAGAAATTCAATTTCAAACATATGAATTTATTTTATACTTTCAAAAGGTGTCTTTTAGGAGCGTTTATTTGAATATTCGCTTATTTACGTTCATGAAATAATTTTCAGTAGATTTTACTTGCAAGAGTCTTAGGAATAAGTAACTTACCAATAAGGCTATGAGAACATAAAGAAAATTCAGGAAAATATACTGCATGAGCTCAGCACTATTTACCTTATTTCACTAAAGTATAAAACTTTTTGTTCCGCAGCAAAGAAAAGGTGCTCCATACAAAATTTTTCTACCATAAAATAACCCTTATGATTGCCTTGCATTTTTATGTAAAAACATTGTTTGCCCATATTTAAATAACTTTGGCTCTGACTGAAGTAAAACTTTTGCTGTGTTTTAATATGTTTCTTGAACAAGAAAAAATTGCCTTTAATTACAAGCTAAATGAGAGAACAATTAAACACATATGAGTGCCGAGGGAATAATTGTAACATTTACTTGTGCAAACATTTAATTTAATCCAACAGAAAAGAAAAACATAAAATATTAAGAAAGTTAATGTTGACATGGTACATTATTAGGCCAATTTAAAGTAACAGAACTTAATTACATTGAAGAGCAAACACTGGTTGAGTTAAAAATAATTATTTATTAAGATTTATGGTGGAAAAATTGTAATGCTTTTGTGAGTGAATTTAAACTTGCAGTAACTATAAATACCATCTGCAAACTGTACATTAATAAGCTTTAGAGCATATTTATATGAACGATTAATATTTAGTGCCAGGCCCCCGATGTGACCTGATATCGCCCTCTTGCACAAAGGCACTGAAAGTAATAGCGAAGTTTTGGATTTTCTTATTGTTTTGAATGTCAACATGCGAGGGAAGGATAACAAGTGACAACGTGCCGCTGGCAAAGAGTTAATTACAATCACTTTTATATAAAATAACAAAAGTTTTAGTACAATAACAACAACTTGACCAAAAAAAGCTCATTAAGTTGTGAAGATCATGTATATTTATTTAATTTTTATGGTGAATAATATAATATAATAATAATAATAATGAATAAAATTCCAGCAATCTAGAGAAAGCAAAGTTTTTTCTTCTCATTTCCTTCTGAAGAATTAAAAGCTCCAGTTAATTTGCTTTTAATTTTTCACCTACAAATGTACGTATGTATGAATGCGTACTTGTTTATTAGAATGTATTTGTTTTGATAGCGCCGGTGCTAAACTTTTTATTTTATTTCTCCTCATGCGGCAATTTTAATACAACACCAGCTAGTTTAATTAGGTAGTAAAGCAATTTAAAAATAATAAAAAGAAACATACACCATTTCTGGCTTTTATACCAGACAGGATGTGCGAATGAGTGATAGTTTTTTTTATTCGCTAAGGCGAACATAATTATCATACGTCACCAAGTCCCACATAATGTAATAGCGACAGGATTTGATTTATTTATTTTTTATTTTATTATTAAAGTTGTAACTATACTTCACGTGTTCAATTCTTTTTCAATACATTCTGAACAATACTGCTTACGAGATCCACCACTGAATGTGTATGTTCAAATTGAACAAAAGATTGAATATGTGATTGAATACCACATTTAATTTTTTTTTTTCATAAACTACAAAATTATGGATTTTTTGTGCAGCATTGTCCAGTGTGCACCGTAGCAATCTTTAAAATTACAACAAAAAAAATGTTCCTGGCAAACCAACAGCTGCCGTCCAGCCTTGAATTTTTCAATATTTTGTCAGTTATATGTTCATTTATATGCAGAATATTTCAAAATTTATACCTGTGCTACCAAAACAAACATCAAAAGTTATTCGAGCATAGTTGAGTTGCACATGTATTGGTATGAATATTTACATAGATTGTAAAAATATGACCGTTTCATGCATAAATGTTTACGCTTTGTGTAATTAGGAAATTTCATAAAGAGCAAAAACGGATTGAATATCGTTCAATTCCCAATCACAAGCAAAAAATTACATGCATGAACAATTAAAACAAAAACTTATTTAAAAGTAATAATTCTCATTTAGAAAATGAAATTGTTTTTGAAGCCACGAAGCGTTTAATATTTTTATGGACCGTCTCAAAAATAAAAACTTTTTTGTGCAGAGGAAACTGTGAACATGTTACGCAAAAAAGCAATTTGTTTAAAAGTAAAAATGGTTTGCGAACGAAGACACTATAAAGGTTTTTTTTTCGAAGAAATCTTGACAAAATAATGCGCCCATAGCCCGACGAAGACTGCTAACTTTTCCAATGGCAACGGCTTATGTAAACAAAAGCAAAACACATCTCAATTTGATGTGCACAGCCAAAAGCGAACAGAGTGGACTGGGAAATTTTAAAATATTGCATAAAAACCAAACACATGCATGATAAACTGCGAAGCATTCTTTACTGGAGAAGACTGTACCAGCTAAAGAGCATTTTTTTGTTAAATTACTGTGCACGCAAAAGAAAAAACTTTGCTCTCTCCAGGTCCATTCATCAATCATCAGCACCCAACAATCTTCAGCCAATAATTTTTCTTTGCTTTTTTTTCGTCTTTTCATTTAAATGTATGCAAAAAAAATACAATACCTAAAATCTCGTTTAGATTTGTGTTTGCAAGCCCAAAGTCAATCACACTATCATGAAGCATTTAAAAACATCACAGTTTCTTGCCAAGTATTAAAACAAAACTGCCGAATTTGTCACAGGAAATTAAAAATGTCTCTTTCGTTTGCTTTACAAAAAAGATAAGTATATAAAAAATATACACAACATGAATAAAGGAAACCAGATTTAATTTTCTTTGCCTTAGGTCAATTACAAAAATAAACAGATATGAGCAATAAGTTTGAAGTAACAGGTGGATATCTGATTAATTTGCTGAATTGAATTCAATAGTTGGCAAAATAATGCCCTTCAGTATACTTTGAAGTAAAAAGAATGTGATATGATACGCTAATTGTCTAAGCACTACATACAATATACTTTAAACCAAAATGCCTGTTTTGACAGATTTGCTCATAAATAGCATTCAAAAATAATTTTAATTGCTAAATATGGTTTTCTAAAGGCCTTTTTCCTAAAATATACTTTTTTTAAAACACTTTTTTAAAGATATAATACCGAAGATGTTTCGTATGGTGAATAACTAGCTGCTTCGAAGCCACCACACATCTCATCAGCACCCATCTTTGAACTCATTAGCTCATGTTTCAGAAGGTGACCTTCATGCCACTCAGCCACACACCAAATCGTTGTAGATTTTCTGTCTAAATTTAGTCTTATGTAAAACAAACCCATTATTACTATTTTTATTTTACATGTGTCATTGTGTATAAAACAGTAGCAATTTAAAAAAAAATCTTTCAAAAGATACACTTTTAAAACCTCTGCTTGTCAAAAGAACCATTTGGGAAAAATTTTTTGTGGGCAGTATTCTAGTGATTCTATTTTTCTAAGATAATTCTATTTTTCAAAGGAGCTTGTTTTGAAATTAGTTTCTTGAATTGTATTTTTCTTAAAAGGTTCTGAATTATATTGCTTATTCAAGAGAAATCCTGCCTCTGCAAAAGCTAAAAGCACTTTGTGTACTTTTAGTAAATATTTTTCTCCCAAGAAACGTTTTTAAAACATTACTTTTTTTTAAGAAACTTTGGAAATAAATAATGGTATCAAAAGGATGCCAGTTTTTAAGATGATGATTTTTCATTAAGAAAATTAAATTTAATTTTCGAGCACTCCCCTAAAAGGGTATGGCTTTCAAAAGATGATTTTGTTTGAAAAAAGAAGCCATTTTTAATGGGTTTTTTTTTAAATCTACATACATATGTATTTATATATTTCTATGTTTTCTACGTTGTTTTTCACAAGCTTTCATAAATATATTTTTATGGAAATTTTGTCTTTAAATCGCAACCAAAATACTGCAACCTGATGCCTGTGTCAAATTGAAAAATTTGCTCTCTCTCAATAAAATCGAACATAAAAATTGCAATACCTTTGAAAATATATATTTAGCAAATTCATGTTTGTCTGTCTGTAAACATGAACTTAATACATTTATACAAACTGTAAGACCCTCAAAAGAAAAAAGAAAAACACACAAAAAAAAGAGGAGCTGAATAAATAAAATTTTCAGTAGCAGTGGCATCAATGAAACACTTTGTTCTCGGTGAAATGAAATGATGCACGCTCAATTGACAATAGTGCACAGTTGAAAGGCTTTTATGACAGAATAGAAAAATCTCCCCTCCCCACTTGAATTATAGAGAAGCAAAAGAATTGCTTATTTTATTGCACAAAATTGTTTTCTAAGCTTTATGGGGAATTCGATGAAAAGTCATAATAAAGTAAAAGCAATAAATAATAGAGTGTATTTTTCAAATTTCAAAAGAGAAAGATTCATGAACTGGGGCCAGTAATAAAAGAAGGAAAGTGTTTAGGAAAGGGCTAATTGCAGGCAGGTTATTTAAATTTTATAGTACTAAAAGGTTTTGCTCTATAAAAATATTTTTCGAAATTATCAAAAAAAATTCTATTAATATTTTCTGTATTTGATTTAATTTTTATATTTTTAAAAAAATGAAATACTATTCATGAGTTTTTTCATGCTACAATTTGAACATTTTCGATTATACTAGTGCACACTGACTGGCAACTGTTGCTCGGTAAGAAACGAAAAGAAAAAAAATTCCATCACAAATTGCATGTGACAACTCATGTTCCTTGGAATGAAAGTCACAGCTATTGAGTTGTAGCAGAAACCACTTTACAATATTACAACTTCCATTTGAGTTTTTCTTTCTCTTCATTATTTCATTGTAAAGCATTTTTCAACTCCAATATGACTTGGCAATACAAGTGCACAAGTTGGGTTTGATATACAACTGACATTTTAACTTTCGCATAAGAACATTCCTTAACGTTGACTCATTTTTAAATTGAAATTCTTGAAGAGACACTTGAAGCTTGTAATGTGAGATTTAAAGCGCTAAGAACGATTTTTAGTAAATTAAAGATTTAAAACTAGAATAGAAGATTTTTTTCCATAATGTTGTTGTGCGTTTAATAAGTGAGCGCAGCTGATAAAAGAGATGGTCAAAGTGTGATGAAGCAAAATAATTAAAACAATTAAATTTTGTTTTTATATTATTTAAAAAATTGAATCTTTATTGCAGCAATCAAGCAACAAGTGCTCTGTCAATTGCTTTCAAATTAAGATTGATTTTAACTTAAAATTAGTTCAGCTTATATACTACTTATGAGAATATCCTAGACTATTTTTATAAACGTGAATGCATTGGCGCTGTGGAAGTGTTGTTGGAAATTCTTGATGAAATTTGATTTTCCTTAAAAATATTTATTTGTTCCCACAGTGGTGAATGTTTTAGTTTGCCCCAAATGTGCATAGCATTGCAAGTGCCGTTATTACGGCAAATTATTAAATGCATAACTGCATTGAATAAGGGCAGTGACTATTTCTGATTTTGTGGGAATAAACAAAACTGTTATTTAATCTATGCATAAATTTTCTCACGGCAGGCTTAAGTGTGACACACACACACACGAGTCATAAACATTTCATGGTCACTTCAAGAGGTGCAAAGGCGGCATTATTTTTATATAATTCACATGTGCTTGCCGGCCTTTGTTGATAAGATTTTTAGTGATACATGATATTGTTTTGCCTGATTAATAAATGCATTTGAAATAATTAAATCTTTCATTTGTTATGGTTTAAAAGAATTAAATCATATTATGCTACAGTGAAAATTATGGATTGTTTACCTTTTATATTAAATTAGCTTAAGTCACCTGCAAGCCCCATTAAGCAGAATATGATTTTTCAGCAGCAGTACTGCTACAACCTAAGGCTGCCATGACTAATTTTGTTGTTTGTATTATAAGCGCCTCACCTGTAAGCCGAAATACTTCCTCCAGACAACAAGCCCCATCTGGAGGCAGCTGGTTGTGTCCAGCATGTGGCAGTCTTAATAGACATTTGAAGGCAAATAACGTGATCGCAGACGCAAATGTAATGGATGCCAAATGGCGCTCTGTGGTACCACAATTATTTAAAAATCTTTCAAGGGGTTGCGTATTAGTCTTAAGTAGTTTGTGAGCAAAATAGCAGTTGCATCACTGGGTATTCAGAAGATTTGAAAAGATTTTGTTAAAATTAGTCTAATAGTAGATATAAGTTTTAAGGCAAATTTTGCTGCACTCACCATAATTCATTTGAAATATCATATACACGAGATTCTGTGTAGATGCAAATATTGCAGGCTATTGTATTACATTATTTTATCGATAACATTCAATCCAGAGGAGTGCCGCTCAATTCTTTTAAAACATTCTTCATAATCTTCTTAGGTATGTGTATGGCCTACAAAAGTATGATGGGGTCTACAATTCCAATTCACAATTGTATCCCTGGGTAGCGTATCCCTTAAGATTCGTGTTTTATATTTCTTCAGAGGATTATTTTGCTGCCAACTTCTGCGTCTCTAAACGATAAAATCAGTGTAAGATCATCTTCAATTTTATTTTGAATTTACGTTTAAGCTAGTTAGGCTTCAAGACCAGGTTTTTGATATCTCAGTTAAAGTAGGTTTAGTTAAACTGAAAAAAAATATATATCACCCTTAAAAATTTTATGAAAAATTTTATTAACGGAATAACTTAATTTTTCTGGAAACAAATTTCTTTAACTAAATAATAAAAAATAGTACCAGTTCGCTGTAACAGCCGAATATATCTATCTTCAATTTAGCTAGTTTAACTGAAACTGAACATGAAAACCCAGCTTAAATCACAATACACTGGAACGGAAAAATTTCACGTTTAAATTTTAAACAGGGCAAAACATCAGCTTTTTGGCATTTTGCAAAAAATTATATTTCTAAAAAAAAAACAAAATGTATGTGAAATTATAATGTAAACGAAATACATAAACAAATAAAGTCAGCCTACACCTATAATAACGTAGACTTAATAGTATGTAATTTCTTAGCATTTTGTAACACCCTGTATTTATTGTTGAACTTTATTTTCTACAAAATTTTTTTAAATACAAATATTAAAAACAAAATTCAAGCAAATCTTTCTTACACTTTGCGAACAGTATTTTGTAAACAATACAATCTGAGCTCCTGTTTATGCTTTCTGCATGTGCATCTTTTCAGATTCCCTCATATTCTGACCTAAATTTGTTTAATCAATACATAATCCTTTCATAAAAGTTTTGCATGAAAAACTTCAGTCTTTTTAGTATTAAATATTTTTTTTCATTGAGCATTTTCTAAGCATAAAAGTACAGAAAAATTACAATAGTATGGTATAAACAGAAACAGGCACCAACAAATAAATTATTCATTGTCTGTTTATAAAATAAAGAAAACATTTGCATTTAACTGGTGCCTTTTTGAATATTTCATTTGCTGCCATGAGCATTTGTTCGAATTGAAGCAGCTCGTTGGTGATATTAATACTGCGAAACAGAGATGTGCGGCACTGTCATAAACAGGCGCTTACACGATAATATATTTAAATTGGTATTTTCGTAAAAATATTTCTTTCATACAGGCAAAATTTCTCTCTTTTTTAATTTAGGGAATTCTAGTAATTTGCTGCATGGGAAGGATGAAATAAAATGCAATTTGCTGCTTGAAAAATTTATGTCTGTATTAAGTTTATTCCTCCAGTTTCCACGAACAACTATAATTTTAAGCTTTCAGCTTAATTTTGCAAGATTTCTCAGTGCATTACAAATTAAAAAAAAAAAGAACCAGAATAAAATTAGTTCAAGATTCAACGAACGGTAATAAAATTCATAGCGACAGAAAGTCTGACATGATTAAGCAAATAATTTTTAAATATGTCATATTTATTTATGATAATTTTGCACAGTGATGAACAGCCATGCTTGGATATGGGTCAATCCATGGCAGAATGAAAAAATTTTTAAATTAAGTAATAAAGCATCCTACACAGGTATTATATCCACAAATAATTGATCATATAACATATGGTTTTGCCACATCATTTCAGTGTGTGTTTTAAAGCATAAAAACTCTCTAAAATAGAACTCATTAAATTACTACACACTTAAAAACATATATTTTAAGAGGAACATATTATTGATTAGGTCCAGAAATGAAAATTTTCAAAAAATATTTGCTGTCTTTTTCAGCTGTCTATATGCCGACAAAGAAAAGTAAAAGAGTTGCAAAATGAAAAGCAATGTTTGCTAAGTAAAGGGTTTGTTTGAACATTTCTTATTCTCATTTTAATCATGGGAATTATGGAATAATTAAATAAGTTTCAAACAAACTTTTAAGAATTTTTCAAGTCTACTGATGGGGTGATTAGCAGCAACGAAATGTCGTCGGTATATAGACAGCTGAAAAAGACAGCAAATATTTTTTAAACAGGTTCATTTTTGGACCTAAATTAATACATATCAATTGGCTCTTGAAGCAAATAAATAGTTAAGCTCATATTTGGAACATATTATTGTTGAAATATATGATTGAATATAAAGGTGGGCCAAACGAAGTCATTAGATGTTGTTTCGCTTTCAGAATATCGATTGTGTGTGTCGCGCAGTGTGCGCCATTGCTCCGTCTTGCTGGAACCACATGCCTGCCAGACCCCACCCTTCCAATTGCGACAGCATAAACTCGGTTAACAAGGCGCTATAGTGCGCCGTTGGTCGTCGAAAAAAAAAAATCCTCCGATGACTCCTTTAGCGTGAACAGAGCACCATGCAGTCACTTTGAGCGGGCGTTACGATTTCTAGCTCATCACTCGTGAGTTTTTGGTACCCCAGACGAATCCGCTTAGGTGGGAATGAGCCTCATTGCTCATTGTAATTTTAATCGAAAAACCGTCATAGCCTCGATTCTTCTGCTTTTGGGAGGGGGTGGATCACTTGTATTATACAGCTGTCTAGTTCAAAAATTTTGAAACTCATTTAAAATTGCCAACCAGTTGCCAAAAAAGCAAAGACAATTTCCAGTAGGGTAATTTCTTTTGGCTCATCTTGTATTATATTTGTGAGCAACCATTTTTTTTCATTCATTCATTTCATCTTTATTAAATTATTAGGAAACTACATGCCTACATTTTCGAGTTTTTTTCCCTATAGATATTACAACGAATTACTTTTTTAATCATGGATATTAAGCTATTTTATATTCTAATATTCTTAAAGGAAAAACAGGATAACCTTTATGCGACAACAAAAGAAAGATATTTAAACACAATTAGAAAATATACATGTATGTAATTGTACTATCTGAGACAATAGTGCATTACATTTTCAATTTAGTGATTTTTGTTTTTAGCTATCCTTTAGCCGATTCTATACATTCTCTTAGCAGTTGATAAGGAGAATCTCCTACTTTATCGTAGTATTTCTTATTGAGTCTCTTTATGAAGTCATTGACTTATTCATATCCAGTTTGGTGGTGAAGCAGCTGTGTAGGGTGTCTCCCGGGCTTGTTGTGGATGATCTTAAGGCATTTGTTTTGAATAATTTGAAGTTTCTTCAAATGCGTTTTAGCTGCTTTATACCACATTGGACACGCCTATAATAATATCGTTCTTACCACACTTTTATAAATTAAATTTTTGCTTTGTAAACTTAACGAAGAACGCTTGTTCAGCATGGGTGTAAGCAACTATAATTATGTGGTTGCCTTAACCATTTTACATGATTAAATTAGCCATATGGCTGCAACCATAACATCTTAATACATATTTTTCTTGGCGTTTAGGAATTTGAAAATGTTAATGTTTTTTTTTTTGGAATTTGTAAACCAGAAAGCACCCATATAAAAATTCTCAAAATTAATTTGTTGCAGTTCAGTTCACGCTTGAAGTATTTTGTTTACATGATTTATAAGCAAATGCAAAAAGAATTTTGTACTAAATCATGCATAATTTCTGTAAAGATATGTGAAAAAAATATTCTATGTATTTGTACATAAATCTGGCAATAAACAAATTAAATTCCTATTTAATTTTTTGAAAACTGTTGCCATGTTTCTTCTTCTTGCCCATTTGCATTTTGAATGGTGGTATTTTTTAATTCGAATACTCATTTTATAGCCATGTTAGTTTAAGACGGTTTAAGCCCTTCTGAATATCAAGTTTACAGGCATATGCCTGTAATAGAATGTGAAAATACATTTTTATTTTTTAAAAAATTTACAATACTAAACCATGGGTGTAAAATGCAAGAAACTTTTAAGGACATCAAGTTTCGTTGCTATATTCTTACATATATGTAGGTCTTAAAGAAAAAACAAACACATGAATAGAGTACTAATATGACAAATAATCTTAAAAAATAGCTGTAGCTTTTGAATTATAAGAGGTAAAAATTTGAAATTGAAACAGTATGTTTATTGCAATAACCAATAAGAGAAATACCAGAAAGTGACAATTTTAAATTTTACAATACTTGAGGGGACACCATTTAGTTTAAAAATTCGATTTAGCTTTTGTACTGTAAGATATAGAGACTGGAAATTTTCACAGCAAATGAAGTTGGCAGACCGATGCAAATTTTTTTTTTTCTGGTGTGTTTGATATAATTAAAAATTTAGATAGAAAATTTGCCATAACTTGGGCGGCTGAGTGACAAGATCGTCGCTTTAGAAACATGAGCCCCTGAGTTCAAAGACGGATGCTGATGAGAAAGTGTGGCGGCTTCGAAACAACTAGCTGACCACCCTGCTAAATGTCTTTGATAGCTTCTTTGTCTTATTTAATCAATATCAATCATAAAAATAATTAGAAAGAACTCGAGCCTCATAAAATTAATATAAAATTAAGCATTTAAATTTTAATTTTACGGGCAAAGTTTTCTGGGCGTATACACGCATGCAAGTGAAAACAGTTTTGCATAATTGTCATTCTCAATTTCAAAAGATGTATTTCCCACATTGTCTGTTTTTCCTCATGCAATAAACATACTACCAATGTCGGCTTAAGGGCATGCAATATTTTACTTTATTTTATACTAAAGGGTAGATTTTATAAAGAATGGAAGTTGGACAAAAATAAAAAAAAAGTATATACATAATAATTATGAGAAAACTGCTGCTGTTATTCTACCATCAACCCTTAAGGACTCTAAAGCAAAACAAATATTTTGCTTAAGTATTTTGCTTATAGAATATGGTCCTAAAAATACAGAATTATTAATGAAACAGCACCCACCCACCTTTAATCAAAAATAATTAAACTTTTCAAAATTTGCCAATTTATGTTTTATTTTTAGACTTTAGGCGCCCACATATTCTAAGTTCTCAAAAGGTTTACTCAAATTTTTTATTTGTGTAAAATATACACAATTAATGCAAAAACATAAAAGCGCTATAAAAATAATTATCCTTTATTTAAAATATGTTTCTGTAAATGAAAAACTGTTGAAATTTTCAACTGTTGCACATGAGTAATTTCTAAATGAGTTTTAATTTAATTAACTTGGCTGGTGATTTTTAAATCGCAAAACCCATCACATGCTTACCTTGTACGCTGCAGCAGCCCGATGTGCTGCTGACGACTGTGGCACTTAGTGTTTGCACAAAAATCATGTTTTTCTTTCTGCTGGTATCATTTAACCTCGAAAAGTTTATGATGAAAAATGTTGAGAAAAAAAACAATTGCAAATGATAGTGTTTTTTTTCGACTGCAATCAGTTTTAGCTCTCGCAAAACATTCAAAATGGTTTTTTTAAATATATTTTTTTTTTGTTATACTTATAATATTTACATTAAAAGCAGCATTTCCTTTCCTTCCTTCAAACGCAAATTTTTTGCACCACAAGTCCTGTTGTTTAACAAAACCCCAAATAAAATCCTCAATTCAAATGTATTTAACAACGTTTTAAAGGGATTCATTTGAAAAACTGCACATTTTTAATTGTATTAAATCCGTAAGCAACCATGTGAAAGGACGATAAGACATGTTTTATAACTCAGATTTGTGCCAGTGGTGGCCAAAACAACAACAAAAAATATATGAAACATATTTGTTTACTGTTCGCCTCTGTAATTTTTTGTTCGCTGCCTTTATTTTACAGACTGTGGTTGAAAATCAAAAAAAAAAAAAAAAAAATAAAACAACGAAATATGTTCTACATGACGATATGTTTAAATGTCAGGTGAATTTAAGCACTGCTACATTTTCTTTTTTGTGGTACGAGGGTTGGGATTTTATACCACAACAAACAAAAAACGTGACCGCTACTTTTTTGTTGGCCTTTACTCTACGCAAATACATAAATATAAATAACGTAAGAAAAATAAAAGAACAAACATTAGAAAAAAATTCAAATATGAACTTAATTATTTATTTGCTTTAAGAGCCAATTGAAATGTATTAATTCAGGTCCAAAAAATATTTGCTGCATTTTTCAGCTGAAAAATACAGCAAATATTTTTTGAAAGCGTTAATTTTTGGACCTGAATTAATATTAGAAAAAAATGTAAAAAACAGTAAATTTCACAAACCAGTATTTTAGGGTTATGTTTGCTCAACAAGCCAATCAAATGTCTAAGTCAAAGTTTTCACTTACTAATTTAAAGTTTTATAAGAAATTTGTCACAAAAATATCTACAAGTAACAGCAATGATAGTGGAAATATAAATACTCGTAACATATACTCGTAATTTAATACTTAGTGAGAATTTTTGGTGATGAAAATATTCAGATTGCAGTGTAATGACCCAGTAGTCCACACTATTTCTAATGTCGTATTTTATATACTTATCTTTGTAGAATACTTTCAGTAAATAATAAATAAATAAATATTCAGATTGGGAATGCGATACGAAAAATAATTCGGGATCTCCGGAATTCAGTCCTTTACTCCATATTTCCTATTTCACTAGCTTCCGTACATTGCAATGCTTATGTTGGTTTAAGTTTAGGAAAAGATTAAATAAGCCGTGGTTTTCTAAATGAACAGCTCATTTTTCAACGGAGCTGTCATAAGATTGTGGCCCATGCGCTTGGTACACATCCGTAGAACCTTGCAAATAGTTAGTGGCTTTCAGAGTTTGCTATTTTCTAATAAAATGTTTGCAAAATTTCTGATAGAATCGAAAACATAATTCGCCCAAATCTGTTCTGCTTGGCAACTCTGGCAGATGCTGACAAGTTTTTGTTACGTGACATAATACATATGCATATTTTCATATTTTTCATATATATTTTTTTTATATACCGGTAGCGCCCCTCGCAGTTGCAATATATTGCCAAATCACACCACATTTTTATTTACAACGGCTCAACATTTTTTTTTTTGCTGTTCTTCTATTTTTTGAGTTTCTTCTTTGTACTTTGTGAAATATGATGTGTGAATAAAGGTTGACATTTATGAAACTTTGCCACTACACACAAACAAGAATAGAAACCTTTACCTTCTTGTTTTTTTTTTTTTTTTTTTTTTTTGTTTAAGTAAATATTTATTATTTATTTTGCATTGCTGTAGATAGTTGAGAGTGGAGCAGAGTTTATTCTGCTGTAAATAAACAGTTCAAGCTCACCTTTAACTGCATGTGGGCATATGTTCGTATGTGTGTGTGTGTGTGTGTGTAAGTGCATTTAAGTTTTATGAGAATTTGAATTTTTTGTGTGAAAAGAACTTTATCACTGACAGAAGTCTCCTCATAAATACCTGGATGCAGAAGCAAACTGCACTTTATACCTTGCCATGCCATTGCATGTGGTTTATTTCTTATTTATTCGCGTACACATGTGAAAAAGGGCGGGCGGAATGTTTATCTTGATTTATGATATATTTGAATTGTTTTTGAATTTCATGGGTTTCATTTCTTGAGTGTTGCACTGTTTATTTGCATGTGACTGGATGATTAATAATATTGTTTTCTCTTTGCTTGCAGAGGAGATACAAATATTATGAATGTATAAGGTTTCATAATAAGAATTTTCGGTTACAAGTATGACAACGAAAGTAGAGTCATAATATTTAAAAAGGAACAAAATAAATAGATTGAGTTATAAATAGCTGAAATAGTAAGAATTTGCTACAGCCTGAAAAGCGAAACATTGCACATTTTTCTATTTGCTTTAAGTCTTCTTGATTATAACCTAAAAAAAAACAACAACCATAATGCACAATGTTAATTTTAAATAACACAAAATGTTTGTATAGAATTATTTTCAGCAGAAAAATCTGTGACAATTTAAAGTAAAAGAAAATTTTTCGCTATGGTTTTGGGTGACATGCCTCTGCTTAATAGTCCATATTTTCAATGACTCTGAGCCACAATTGGGATTCAATGTCATTAACGTGCCGACTTATCTTAGCCCATACTCTTTCTTTTATAAATATTCCCAAAGAAAAAAGTCCAACGACGTCAAATCATATAATCGTAGCGGCCAATTAATTTCATTGACTCGGTAGCAGGTGGCACCAACCTATCGGAACCGCACACTGCTCAGGCTCAGAACCTCAATTTCTGGGCACAAGAAGTCGTACATCATCTGGAAAGATCAAACGCCATTCACAGTAGTTGCTTGGTTGGCCTCGTATTCGAAGATTTAAAGGCCTATGAAACATTTTGCGAGATAGTGGTAAAAATCTTTAATATTTGGCTGGATTGTGATTTTTAGTCTCTAAACCCCTGAGCGGTACACCTTCAACAGCTAAGAATTTAAACTTAAAAATTTAATGAAAAAGATAGACTGACAAAAGCAAAAGTTATGTCGGTCTTAAAGGCATGTTCAGGTTAAGTTACTTGTCTTATTGAATTTCTGTATTAGAACATTTTGTATTTGAGATCATGATGCAAAGTCAGGTGTTTAATTAAGACTAAAATGTTCAATTATACCAGTGATATTATGTTGTTGTTTTATGTCGTAGTTATTAGAAGCATCTACCCGTAATCAATCTGGCGCCTTCGCATGGAGAGGTGTCACGCTCGATTGAGTAATAAATTTTTAAGAAATTTAGACTTTAAAAAAATAAATAAAACCTAAATTTTTTAACTTCCAAGTGACGCTTTTTTCCATTTGACTAATAAACAAAATTTGACCTCCGTATATTTCTAAGGGCTGAAGAACTGGTTAAAACTTTGCAGTAGAATCGAGTTTGCTCCAGATAATAGGCAATTTTGCAGCTCCTTAAAACACAAGAATATAATAAATTTGTCTCTGACGCAAGAAGCTCTGAATTTCATGATTTATATTCAAAATTAAGCTATTCTTTGGTGCAAATCAAAACTTCCTCACTTTCATCTCGCGCTATAAGTTTAATTAACAAAGCAAGAGGAGGCCTGTTGGATATAAACACCAGATCCTTTAGAAGCCCTTCAGTTGGGCTTTGTACCAAATGTAACCTGGATGAACCGGAGAATACTCTACACTTGATTGGTATTTGTCCTATTTTCAAAGGACTAAGACTTCAATTTTTCAACAAAAGTCAATTAAACCTTGAAGAACATATACAAATTCTCAACAGCGAGACCTGTAATTTTCGTGTCCTTGTGGACTATTTGGAATCATTCCTAAAATATAGAAAACTAATATTAAATGAATTTACCTGAGAATATTTAAAACAAATGCATTTGTTATATTTTCTATATTTATTTGAGCTTAAGGTCTTTTAGTATTTCAGTAATTATAAAATAATTGTCCTGAAGAAGCTATCCGAAGGAGAGCGAAATATTGACAAAAATAATTGCTCAAATTCTAAAAGACCTTAAGCTCAAATAAATATATAAAATATAAGAAAAAAAGGGGTCAAAATAACTAAATATTAAATCAAATGCATTTGTATTTATTTGACTTATGCATAAATATGTTGAATAAAGCATATGTATATATATTTAAATTTTTTTCTTTTTTTGCACAGCACTCATTTGGCCAATCTGGCTTACAACTTAATGTTACGTCAGTTACAGATAACTAATTTATATTTAAACACAACTAAAATAATAAATATATAATATTTATATGATATTTTTAATAATTTGAAAAACCAACTTATACCGCTTCAGATCGTTTTAATATAAAAATTTTATTAACAATATTATTCAATATTTCGATAACAGTTTGTTATCATCTTCAGGACAATATTTGTAATTAAATTGAAAATGTGGAAAAAATTTTTGATTTATAAAAATTTAAAAATTTCAAAATAAATATTGAATAATACTGTTAATAATATTGTTAATAAAATTTTTATATTAAAACGATCTGAAGCGGTATAAATTAGTTTTTCAAACTAAAATAATAAAAATAAATAAAATAATAAAAATAAACAAACTAATTTTCTAAGCAAAAAATTGGAAGCGTTCGACAATTCAAATGTTCTAAAAAATTTGTAATTTCAACATCCTCTTGAATATGTTACAGACAGTTGAAAAAGGCCTCTACTGCCTTGACTACTGAGGTTCACTGATAAATACCTTCAAATGGCATCGGTAGTCATAAAGGAGCTGGGCTGGTGGCGCACAGTGGCCTCCTTAATGAAACTGCACTAAATAAACACTTTTTGTAGATTCTTGGGATGTTCAACAACCACTTGTCTGATTCTGATGTACCCCAATGCCTTAAGTTTTGCTTAAGGTAAAAGTGTGTCGTACAGCAGAAGATGGTGCCGCACAAAATGCATTTTATTTGGATCATGCATTTTCGCTGCTCAATTATACGCTTCCCAATGAGCACATTTATGAAACAGAAAAGTGTGAAGTTGAATTGGGCAAAAAAACTGGACGTTAATGCAAAATTGATATTGTGCATTTTGGTAGGACCAAGATTTATCTACGTAGCTCTCATACGGTCTATCAAATATGAAGTAAAAGATGTTAAAAGTACGCTAGAAATTATTTATTTCATTTATTTTACTTTTACATACCTACGTATGTATGTATGTACATGGGTGTGCATATATTTAAAAATCTATGTATGTATTTATATGAATATGAATGTTTTTACGGCCATAAGCTGGCGTATAAGAGTAATTTGTTTCAGCACTTAGCATTTAATCGCTTAAGAGTCTTAGGCAAACACACATACATACTTGAAGTTTTTTTAATCCTTTTGCAAACTTCATAAAGAAAATCTGCTAAAAAAAATACACAGTCGTATTTATAATTTTCTAAAGATTATTTCAACGTCAAAAAACAATTTGATTGCCGAGTGGCTAAAATGGCTGTGTCGAAATTGTGAAATTTGACACATATGTATAAGGTTCATAGGGTGCTGATGAAGGGTGTTTGCTACCCCCCAGTCCACCAAGCTATAAAATTTTACTTCTCTTTATCAATACCAATGATAAAAAAGTGATCAACCAAGGGTTGATGTTGAGCCTGAACAAGTAATTTAATATAAATATCAAAAAATAAAGATGAAAGCTAAATATTCCTGATTTTACTTTTGTCAAACGGAGCTGTGTTGCAGCTCTTTCATTGCCTTAATCAGTTTAATCAAACTTGGAACAGTCCCAAACAAGCTAGCATAATTTCTGGAATTTATGAATGCCTTAATGATTTTCGCTTCATTGCAATGGGATAAAAATCGTTTTGCCAGCTAGTATTTTACTTAATCTCCAATACCACTACTTTGCCAAATTTATTATATCTTTGAACATTTAAGTAGCTTATTAGATTTAAGTTCTATTATCAAATCCCTGTCAAGGAGTAGCAGAGAAAATATGATGTGGTGGCTGTTGCATTTGGTCTAGCCTCTCTACTCTATGGTATGGCTGTTGCCAGAGTTCTGTTAGCAGCTTGTGCTAGTCATGAAATAAATATGGCTTCCACAGCAAAACAAAAAGCAGCTTAAGCTTAGAAACTCAAGTTGAGTTGTCGTTGTAAGTGGTTTGCTTATTAGCAAGAGTGTAATACCTTGAACAGGATGCTGGACAATTATTTGCTGCACAATCATTTGGAGCAAAAAAAAAACAAAGTAGAAAGAATTCTAATATTTTGCTTTCTCTTAACAACTTGTTGGGATTTTGGCCTAAGAAATTTTAAGATAACCACAGCAGCATTTTAAAAATTACCTCAAAATGATTTTTAATCTTAATTTAAACATTTTCAGCAAAAAAAATATAGTTCTTATTCTTTTTTTTTAATTAATCTTTTTTTGGTTTTGTTCAAAATACAAAATATTTTTAACAAACCTTATGATATCCATGAATTTACAACCTTTAACCTTAAGTACTTTATTTCATATTAGACATCTTGAAGATACACTCTACATATTAAAATTTATTTATGTATCTTAAAAAACGTACAAGTTAACAGCCAATTTAAACTTAAAATAATTTTTACCATTCTGTAATTGAATTATTGTGAATTATGCTTTTCGTTAACATTTGGAATATGTAGTCACTTCAAATCTCCAAAATGGAAGAATATGTCATGTAATACGATTTTCTAAAAAGGCGCCAAAGACACTATTAATTCAACTGGCCAATGATGAACATCATATAATATATAATAAATTTGTATACTAATCTTTAAAATTCGTTCCATTTCATTAACCCCTATTTATAAATTCTCGTACCAACGAGGATTTATAAACAGGTTTATTAAATTGAGCTTAAGAAAATTATATTAAAAAAAAGGTCCAAGGTTCTTCTTCGTTAAATAATAAAAGTTTGCTAATTGAAATAAAAACTTACAATTATAATAATGAGCTTGCAGCATTCTAAGAGCAACAAAAATCGTTTCCCTTTTAGCTGATACCTGTAAAATTAGCTTAGAAAGAAAAACTCAGTGGTTGTGGAAAGCAAGTTTTCCAGAAAAATATTACAGACCCAATAAACTGTTCTTTTGTGATTCACACAAACTGCTTTGGTCCCCTAAAAAGTATACAAGAAATCCTTCCGAACACTCAAAAATTACCAATAAATAATTCACTCTCTTTGGAATGGCAAGTGCATTGTAGAGCTGCTTGTATGCACGTCTCTATGTACAAATATAACACTCTCATCAAACGCATTACGAAGATTATTAATTTACCTGCTGGTGAAAGAGCTTAATATAATTAAATGCTTCCTCTGCCTACACTTCAGCTGCAACAGTGTTTGTTTGTTTCTACATACATATATTTAATTTGTTCAAGTGCAACGAAATAGAGTACATGTGAACATGCATTCATCACTGTTGAGCAAACAAGTGAAATTAATTTAAAATTATGCAAATGAAGCATGTGATGCGATGAGTGATGAAATCTTTTAGATTTTTGCTTACGTTCATTTGTTTGAACAAACACAATGGAAGCTTAAGAAAACAGCAAGTTAAGACACAGATTGCACAGAGTTTTAAATAACACATACATTTAGCAATAATATGCCAGAGTTGCCAACGTTGTATAATCGGCAGACGTCTAAAAACAGCTTTGGTTTTAAGCAACAATTCCAAAGCATTTTGCTTAATCGTTTTTACGGGGCTGAAACCGAAGGTCACTGGTATCAACAACAAGCCAAATATTGTCACAAAAAATCAGCTGCCATGGTTTGGTAGCGCAAACAACTCCCAATGGCAGTGTTTCTTTGTTAATTTTTAAAAACTACAGGCCGTTTTTTGATGGCCACACCATACGAGCAATTCCTTTAGATGTAACAGTGTTGCGAGAACTGTTTGTAGATTTTATGAGCCCCACACATAACAATTTTGCTAGCCGGCTGAGATGATCTTTTGAAAATTTTCTACTATTATTGTTCTGCTCTTCAAACAGCCAGCTCACAAACATTCGACACATACAATGGTGGGCCAGCTTTAATTTTTAAGTATTATTTTATCTATAGTTTTTGACCTTTATTGTTAAAATTAACAACACTAATTTGTAAAGCTTTAGATCTTTATATTTTTCTTTCTCAATTGTTCGATATTTCCCTAAATATCAAACAATTGAGAAAGAAAAATATAAAGACCTAAAGCTTTAAAAAAAATAGTGTTGTTAATTTTAATTTTTAAGAATGTACAGAAATATTCTCAGGCAAAGTGATGGTCAAAGTGCCTCTAGTAACGCCCAGTTGTAGCGAAAGTCCCAGAGTTGATGTTTCAGGCTCATTCTCGAGAATTTGCTGTACAACTATTGTATTTGCATTTCTATGGATGGCCACTACATCAGTAACATGAGCCGCGAATTTAAATATTAGCGGAAATCACCCTTGGTTGCACATCTGGAATTTTAGCAGATATAGCATGATTTTTTGCTACAAAGCGTGAGTGTCTTTTTCAAGTGTTTAGCAAAATAATTATATCAGCTGATTTTAGAGTAACGAAAAATATAAATATTTTTGTTTTGAAAATTGAGAAGGAAGTTTAGAAAATAAATTTGCAAAAAATTTCATTATTCATCTTTTCGTTGGCCGTCTTTTATTGTTGACTTTTTGTTTAATTGCCTTAATTTTATTGTTACTTTTTTCCGTATTCATTTTCTTCCCTGTTTTATTTATTTTTTTTACAAAATTTAATAAAGCGAATTTGCCGCATGAGATAAGCTAAGCCGCAGCCAATATTTGAAAAGCAACGCCGTCGATAAAATTTGCATGTGAAGCAACCGCCCGATTTTTTGCTTATTTTATAAAATTTAATAAAAATGATGTATAATAATTGGTATAATATTCACTTTTTACTATTTTGTAAATGCTTCTTTGAGCAACGTTAGCATTAATTTAATTCCAGCACAGGCATGTTTTGTGGCGGCCTTGCCGTCATACAGTTTTTTGAGCGCAGGAGTTTACGTGTTGAAATGTAGAAAAACAAGCAGCTGTTTTAGCATTTAGCAACATTTGCAAATACGGATCTGCAATGGTTTTTAGTTATGCATATTTGCTTAAGTGATGCAAATCTCGGTTTCATACATTTTGTTTTTGTAGTGTTGCAGACTATGGCACATATGCTACGGTTGCAATATCTGCAAGGTCTGCAAGGGTAATTTGCAATGAAGGGTGAGTTCCGCTATTAAATTATATGAAGCAATCTCAGAAGAAGACTAACTGTGAGGACAAGCTGCTCGACTTTTACAAAGTGGTAAAAGCAACTGAGATTGCTAATTCATGGGTGTAGCGTTCCATGATTAAAAGTTTTCAAGTTTTTATTAAATAAATGTCATATGAAGAGAGCTCTACTCTTAACATTTTATCAATTGTTAGCAATTATACTGCTCAGTCTCACATTTTGCCAGGTTTTGCATAGATACTAACACAATTAGTGAGCACTTGAGCAGGTAAAGACTTTAAACGATAAAAGTGGCTCCAATGCGAATATGCTCAAATACTTTTAAAAAGAAAATGATGTCAAAAATTTTTTGATAGTTTTATTATTTGTTTCACTTTAACTTTACGATATGCGACAGTTAGAATACCACAGATTTTAGGAAGCCAAATGGATTGCTGAATATAGTTTTTGTGCAATTATGAGACCACAGCTTTCACTTTTTCGTTATAGGTCTGTTTCAAAAGTATCTATTGCACAGCATATTTAAAACAGTTATAGGACAATATTCTTTAGTAAAGAAAATAAGATTTAATAAAGAATTATATTTTCAAGATTGAACTAATTGGATAGTTAAGCATGAAATTTTGCTCAATGTTAACTAAAATACTGACTACTTTGTTAAGTAAAGTCTAAAAGTAAAAAGTACAAAGTAAAGTCTAATGCTTGTATTCAAAAAAAAAAAAAGTAACTATTTATTATGTTCTTGATGCTGATTTATATATGTATTTATTATATGTATTTTATTTGAAAATTTCCATATAAAAATTTTTTAATTTGGATATAAACTAGATATTAATTTTTTTTCTATATTTTGTATTAAATCTTAATAAAAACCATATTCTATAGTAATTTTTTAATGAAAATGGTCTTGGGAATTGATATCAAGCTCTCTGGCAATGTGCTAAGAAAAATTAATAAAAAAAAAAAAAAAAAAAAAAAAAAAGAGTGGAGAAAACAAATGGAAAGAGAGAGAGAGATAGCAATGACAGCCGTCTTAGTTCTGTTTTAACTTGTGTTAAGTATTTTTCCACAAATTTGTACAAATGCAATTATACAAATTTCCTTTTTGCAAGAAATCGTGTTACACTTTCACACACATGCACAGGCAACACATACAAATAATGGAAAATTAATTAAAATAACTTCTCTTATTCTTTCTATACACATACAAGAATGTAAAACTCAAACTACTTGCTTGTATATGTTTGCAAATGAAATTTGTTTCATGGAAATTAAAAGTTTTATCTTAAATACTGGCAAACAAACAAAAATAACCGAAAAAAATCCAAGTCACGCACCTTAAAATATGCCATAATAAAAAAAGTGATCCTTAAAGAGAGCAGTAGAAAATTAAATTAACAAAATAACCAAGTCAAAGATTCTGATCGAAATCTTTTGAGGTCTACACAAGAAAGGCAGTGCTTTTGAAGAGCATAAAACCTAATTAGCAAGATAAAAAAAGATATCTAGTTGGTGTATGAATATATCAAAGCTGGCAACTCTGCTAACTGCATTGTTTGTAAAAAAAAATTAAATAGAAGTTTTTCCTGCATTTTCCTCTCAATTTTTATTTAAAAACAAAACAAGCACAATTTGCAGTGCAAAAAATGTGACATTCATATCATGAGGAAGATTTGTTGTTCAAAAAATACACTGCTGTTGTTGTCTTGGCGGCATATAATAAAAAATGTCTAAGCGACAGATAATAATAAAACTATTATAATTCTTTTGTATTTCTATTTTTGCGTGTTTTATTATTTTATCGTGTCGGTTTTATACAAATTATGAAATAAAAAATAGCAACCGACGCCGCTAGTGTAACAAAGCGGTTACCGCAGTACTCGGTACTTAGTACCCAACCTTGCATACACATGCAAGCATAAAGGCGTGAAACTAGTCCGTTACAGCTGTACTACTCTTTTTTATCTAGCTTTTTTTTAACGCTCTCTTCAAAAGTTCACAACATAAAATTGTACAGGATCTTGAGTAAAAATATATCATTTGTGCGAAAAAAAAAAACACCCATTGCATGAAATTCTTAAACTAACATTTTACATGCTGGTCAACCACAAACGTTTCATAACTTGAGACTTGCGTTGACACAGCACGTAACTTAAGCCACTTAACAGACCATGAAAAAGCACTTGTAAAATTAATGTCCCCAAAAACTTTATACTATTGCAAGTTGTATATTTTTTTCTTTCGTGTTTGCTTTCCTTCAACAATTTATGAAAACAATTCGTAGCCGGAAATTTTCTAACCCCGTAACATTTGTAAAGGCATCAAATGCCATAAAACTATTTCCCAAGATTTTCTAACCATTACAATTAAAGTAATTAATTTATGGAAGCACGCTTTTGGGACAAAGTCGTTAATAATATTTATTATTTTAATTGAATTTCATTCACAACAGTTGCAACACGTACAAAAAATATTAAAAATAATAACTAAAAAGTATGACAATAGCTTAAAGGTAAATTTATAGTTTCCTACGTTAAGACGAACAATTAAGCGATAATAAAAAAATATTTTTAAGCAGCTTAATTACTGTGCTTGTTTTACTAAGCAATTAAAAGTGGCGTGTCAAATGTTTATGGTGGTTTTACATGCATTAAGAAAAGTACTTTTAAGGTAAAATGAGAAATAAAATAACTTTTTTACATAAATTGTTGAAAAAAAGTCAAAATTAAAAATGTTTTGATTTTATTTTATAAAAAGCAACCACATTGTGTACTTAAAAATAAAAAAAGTTTTTTTTTTTACATATATTAAATTACTTTTTCAGGCTTAAGTTCAACCCTTGGTTTTGTCACTACTTTTAATTAATATCAATTAAGTAAAGAAAAGTAAAATTTAGTAGCTAGGTGGACAACCGGCTGTTTAAAAACAAGTTGTTAACTAAAGCAATACATTTTCAAACCTTCAATGAAGAGTATAAAAGAATTGCAAAAAAAATGGTGACCTCATGATCAACTATAAAATGACCCGCAAATTTGCACAGCTACCATCGTGAAAGCCCCCATTAAAAAACTTCATTAAACATTAATTTAACTTTATATTTGAGCTTTATGATTTATAATTGTTAATTATTTTATCAGATAGAGAAGGATTTTTTTTTTTTGTGGCAAAATTGAAACCACAACAGTAAATAGACTGATGAATGAAGTAAAATCGAGCTAGAGCCGGCTAAAAAAATTAACAATTGTAAAGCACAAAAAGTCGACTACAAACTTAAATTAACTTTTAATTAAATACCTTAATTCAATCTATAAACACCGCTCAAAATATATGCATCTCCATCTCAATCGCTGAAAGCATTTGCAGTGGTTCCGTAACAACGGGTGGTTGAAATTCGATCATTTGTCGTCAGGCCTCTCTCTTTTTTGTAGTTCGCTTGGTTTTGAAACACTGGTACGTAAAATTACTGGTTGTACGCGACTATCTGCAACGAACACCCGCCCAAGTCCGACGAGCCATAGCCGTGCCTAAGATTGGTTAGATACCAGTGTGACAGATAGCCCGTTTACACGATTACCCTGGAAACACATGTCTAATTGCTGACTGCAGTTTGGCTGTGTTATTGGATAAGAAAAACGAGATTGTGTTCGTAAAATTTGGGTTTTTGCATCGACGTGTGAATGCCGAACGATAAACTTACCGGGAATCATGACAGTTAATTGCCACCCCTTCCATTGAAGGGATGGAAATTGTGCTCTTTTCAGTTCCTTAAGCTCTGACCTCTTACGCAATACCTTAAGGTAGCCAGCACAATTAAAATTGCCTTCAAAATAAACCATCTTATTATATATATGATGCCATTTCAATTTGCTTCCTGGTGCCAGGAATAAAATGCGTTTTTTATACATGCATTTAACTGATGTATAAGCATTTTGGTTGCCTTTTGTTTTTCGCTGTTTGTTTACCACCAGCCATCACAGATACAGCCAGTTCTCCTTGATCGTATGTTCAAGTATTGCTCCTTTATTGTTTCTTTATTGTATTACAACTTAATGGAAAGCGAGAATTGACAAATGTTGTAAAGATGTTGAGATGATTGTACTGAGCTAACAAAGAAATAACAAGCAACTAAATAATTCCATTGTTGGTTTTGCAAAAAAAAAAAAAACTTATATAAAATAAGATATGAAATTATAGCAATTTATGGCATTCCGATAGAAATCAGTTTAACTTTGTACTTAACTAATACTCGTGCACGGATACAAGGACATTTCTCTAAACGCAGGAATGCTTATAAATTGTTGATGTTTCTGTAAGCTTTCTATGTGCAACGGGTGTCTACTAAAATAGTGTTTTTTTGTCTCGAAATTGCGTTACAAAGAAATGAATATTTCCGAAAGGAATATTCATTCGAATGAGCAAACTCAGAAGATATGATAAAGCTGCATATTCTTTCTTGGAATCCTGCTGGAAAGCATCAATGCTCAAACAAAGTGGTACTTAGCCATGAGATCATTGCCAACTAGAGCCAAGTTTTCCTTCCTATAACCTTTTCTGGTATTAAAAAGGAAGTACAGATGAGGCAGCAGACAAATAAAATGTGTGTTAATGACTTTAAAAAGAATAGAATTGGAAAGGTAGTGAAAGAAAATATGGGACACCAGACAAATATTTCTAGACCTGCTTGAGTACTGCATTAAAGTATACTTTTTAAGAAGTATATTTAAATTGAGGGATGCACATCCCTCAAACACATGGATTATACATGAGTTTGGACGACATTAGGAGATCTTTTGGGCTACTAGATGAATGTGAGCTACATGGGAAATAGAGAAGTGAGCAGTAAATTGAGTTTTCTGTTAGAGCTGGTGAAGTATTGCGTCTTAGAATGCCAAAGTCAATTCCATTCTTCGTGAGTTTGGTAGAAAGCTTTGAGACCATGTCAAAGCAGAGATTAGTTAGTATGTAGTTTCTTAATATTCTGCTCTGCTAAGCATTTGTTTTAGATTTCTGCTTAAGAATATGTATATTTAATTGCTTTGTAGAAATACCAGTAGATGAGTTGGTCTCTTTAGTTGTTTTTATTAAGGTCAGCTTATAAAAATGCTAAAAACTGGCCACAGAAAAATCTTTGCTTCCTTTTTGCTACGATAGCTGTTAATCTGAAAATATATTTGTGATTCTATAAGGTAGTGTTGGCTCTGTGTAGTATGGAGCCCTTGCTCCATACTCCGAGTCAGTCTCCTTTTTGGCTGAACCTATTTTTTTTCCAACAACATATCTGTCTATATATGGCAGTCTAAAGCAGGATTTTTTTTTATCATTTTTTTATAATTATTTCTGTATTAAGTTTATCAGGCTCAAGTTCTTTCTATATTATCTTTATGATTGATATTAATTAAATTAGACAAAGAAAACATCAAAGACATTTAGCAGGGTGGACAACTAGTTGTTTCGAAGCCGCCACACTTACTCGTCAGCACCCGTCTTTGATACCCTGCTAAATGTCTTTGATGTTTTCTTTGTCTTATTTAATTAATATCAATCACAAAGATAATATAGAAAGAACTTGAGCCTGATAAACTTAATACAGAAATAATAATATAAGAAAAAGTTCAAATAATAGAAATTAATTAACTTTATCATTTTTTTCTTTAGTTTTCAAACCAAGAAATATAAAGTTCTAACCGATACCTTGCCAACATTATACAAAAGTTTCCTGAAGATCTTTAAGTTTCTTTCTTGATCTAATCATTGCTATGGCAAAGTGCTGCAAATGTTTTCATATGTTTCACTTTATACAACTTTTAGGCAGACCCTTTATTTCAAACATCGATGCTATGAAAACTGTTTAACAATGAGTAGATATAAAACATGGGAAAAATCAATGTTGATAATATTTTTCTAACAAGTACGTGATTTTCATAAAGACTTATGAAAAGAACATTGTACTCATAACTCTTGCACACGTTCAGGCTGGGATACAGTTGTAAGAATGTATGTGTAAATATACACAAGTTGTAAGAATGTGTGTTTGTCGACATTATGAGAAGCAGCAGGGTTATAATATTTTTATTTCAGAATGAAAGAATGCACTGATGAAATTCCACTTTAGCAGTTATAAACCAATACATACAAACACATAAAAGCACTGGTAGTAGGAGTCTCACATTTAAAGAGATCAAAAGAGCTGGGTGTGTGTGTGCATGTGTTGTTTTTAATACGCATATGGCAAAGTACTGTTACTGAGATATTTTCAGCCACGTAAACATATCTGAGTACAATTTTATCTGGCTAATGTCAGTGTATTATCGTCAACAGCTTCCATAACAATTTTTACAGTTTCCCTGCACATACATTCTCTAAATGTATGTAGCTCGTTTCAGTGTTTGAGTGTTTTGTTTTATACTTTACACACTTTCTAATACTTTATAATATTTTTATGTATTCTTAAAGGGTCCATCTGTGTTATTAAAATTATTAAATAAGCATAAAGAAGGCTATTAAATTGTCTATTTAATTTAAAAGCACAAAACATAAATAAATGTTACCTGAATTGCGGTGAAGCCATCCAACTCTTCAGTAGACTCCAAAGGACTTATAAGACTGTTGCAAACCCCAATATTTATTATTTTAATTTTAGAAAACTAAGTTGGAAAAAGCTCTAAGTAAATTATTTGCTGCAGATTTTGTTAAACTTGTAAGCTTATTTGTGCATATTTCCTCTCTTTCAATTTATTTTCTACAAGTTAATGGGATCTATTTAAATATTTCCTGCCCATGTTATTAAACATCTAAATGTCACCGGCATTAAGGTGAAGCATTAACACCGCTGTCTATTCTTTTATTTTTCGAAAACTAACAACAAAAAGAGCTCAATAAATTATTGGCTATAGCTTTTGATAAAATTATAAACTCATTTATACCTATTTTTTTCTCTTTCGATTTGATTCCTATAAAATAATATTTTCTTTAGCTTCTGAACTACCACATAATCCTACATAATCCTCCATAATAAATATGCATTTATTCTGCCAAAAATCCCAAGTAAATACACAAAATTTTGGAATTATAAAATATTAAGTTCTTTGCTTTGTGGCTACTAAAGTTACCTGCACACATTCATACCTTCAGAGATTATTGGCTGCTGAAGCAACATTACATATCATGTAGGGTGCTGGTTGGTAGCTCTGCTTTTGATAATTATTTTTGATTTACTGATTGATTAAATTAACATCGCTCTAACAAAAATATCTGTTATCATGCCATGGGTGCAGATTGAAGATTGCATAATTTCGGTTTTGTGGTGCATAAATTACTGAAATTGAAAACGCCATCAATTAAAAGTACATTCCAATGTTTGCAAAGTTTGCAGTTACGTATAATCGTCAGCCAGTTGTATGCACATTAATTATACGCCACGCCATAATGTAGTACAGTTGCTGTGAAGCAACGAAATTCTGTTGAACATTTAGTTCAAATATGTTAGCAGATGAACGGATAGCACCAAAAATCAGCATTATTTCTCATTTCTTGTCTTGCCAGCAAACACGCAGTCGAGTTTTAATTTAATGCTTTGAAAATGATCTGCAAGACCTAAAAGTATGCTACAAATTTCAAAGTGTTGATTAATAAACAAGAAATTTCCTTATATGTGCTTCTCAGCACAAACGGAATTCAATGTTTTGGGAATTTTGTCACAAGAAGCAACACACATTAAAATGCCATGGTGTCTTTAATAAAAAAAGACTCAAATTTAAAATATAGAATAAATTTAAATTATGCTTGCATTTAAATCGCTCTATAGAATATTTTATGTTAACAATCTCTATTTTTGAGACATAATTGTCTAGCTCATGAGCTCAATATTTAGATGGCGCTTGGTAAAAAATTATACTTCTGCTTTTAACCAGTCACTGTTTGTGGGTGCATTGGTTTTTCGGGAAAAATTCTTGGATTATCATTCGCCCAAATGCGGCAATTCTACTGATCAACAAATCCACTCAATTGAAAATGTGCCTTATCACTGAAAATGATTTTCTTTGAAAATTTTTCAACCACTATTCCAATTTCTTGCCACCATTCTGGCCATTAACTATGCTGGGAATGGTTATGAGCCTTTAGCTGTTGAGTC
Organism: Sturmia bella; assembly: GCA_963662145.1. NCBI lineage: Eukaryota > Metazoa > Arthropoda > Insecta > Diptera > Tachinidae > Sturmia > Sturmia bella. Next base: position 13,969,312 of record OY759172.1, on the reverse strand, counting down.
AACTGCACTTATAAGTGGGTAAATGCATGTCTTTATGCGACAAGCGTGCAATTATCGACCACGATGACGAGTTGAGCAGGCCGACTTCTCAGCCACACTATCGGCAATACAGCAGCAATCATTTCCGCAATACGAGCTGTACGAGCATTATTTGGTATGCTCGTACTTTTTGCTCAAATTTTTGGTAGATTTTTCCCGATTGTAAACACATTTGGACGCTTAAATGGACAGAAAAGATCACGAAGTGTGCGAACTAATTTGAACTAACATTTTCATAATAAACCCGAATAACTTTAACGCGTTGCTCAATTGTGTATCTTTTCATTTGAAATTGGTCAAAGTTAAATGAACACTAAAAGAATTTTGTTGACAAATCCAATGAAATCCGACATTGATTTAATGAAAAAACTCATTGGTTTTCAACCAATGCTGGCCTTCATTAAATCAATTAATTCTGCATCATCAAATTGATATTAATGATCGTTTCATTAAATATATGAATTCTAGTCATTGATCCAATGAAATATTTCATTTGTTTAATAACAAAAAATCATTAACTAAATGAAACGATGCATTAAATATCGAAATTTGTTCATTGATCTTATGAAAACGGAATACAGTTCTTATGACATATATTATTAAAATTACTGATAGTTTTCTTCTTAACAGATATTACAAGAAAATTCAGTTTTATATGTGATACCACTTTTTAGGTGTTACGCGCAGTATATGTACTTCAAACCTTTGCGAAATATTAAAATAATTTACCATATATCCAAATTTGCTTACGAAATAAATGATTATCGAAACCTTAATGAACGAATACATTGATTAAAAGAAATTTTTCATTAATTTGGTGAAAGTATTTTTATAAGTCCAATGATATTTTTCAACAAAACTACGAAAGTTTTTAATTAAATGTTAATGTTAAAAACAGTTTTAAATTAAATTTATTCATTAGCTCTGTGAAAATTCATTGTTCATTTAATGAAATTGTTCATTGATTTGATGAAAGTGTTTTTATAAATCCCATGATATTTCTTAACGGAACTATGAAAACTAATGAATAGTTTTTAATGAAATTAATTCATTAAATCTACAAAAGTGCACCGCCATAACAAACATTTTCATTGGATTAATGAAATAATATTAATGAAATAAATTCGTAAAATTTATGCACAAAAATTCTTTCAGTGAAATGGAAAAAAAAAACTTGACGTTTATTTGTGGTTCACATTCAACATCGGCATTTAAAATTTATTCACTCCTTGCCTTCTTGTATGCCATGCAATTTAACTGCTTTAAACAATTAAAATTATTAAGCGATTTATTTCATTTGTTTCAAACTGTTAGAAAATTGTATTTAAAAACGAAAAGCAAATATAAAACACATCTCTGCAGAAAGAAAAAAATCCACCTTATACATTATTCTCCAAGCGTGTTTAAGAAGCAGGAAATGAATAATAGAAAATAAAACAAACCATGAGCAAGCTGCAGGCAAAATCTTGATATGAAAACCCAGAAAAAAACTACATTCCGCAAAGTTTGTTTCCATACAATCAAACCCAGCATTTTGCCAACATTTCTTTAATGGGTAACGGAAATGAAAAAATGCTTCCGGTGTTGCTGTATTTGCTTTTCTGCTGTTACTGCAGGGAATCTATAGTAATTTTTGCATTTTGTTTTGTGAGTTTTTTCTTTTCATTTTTAAATTCAATTCTTTTATATTTTATTTTCGAAATTAGTAAAAAAAAAATGGCAATGTTTGCACGCTTGTGTACTTTCAAGCCCGTAAGTCATGACAGAATATGCATTTTTGGGGTGTTGCTTTAAAACTTAAGCAAAGTTTTTATATTAATTTTAAATAAATAATTTGGCGTTTCCATTTTATTTGTGTGTTTGAAAAGTAATATAAAATATATTTTTAAGCTATTTGTAAAGAGCTTTTACCCAAACGCATTTAAATAGTCAACATTGAAAAAAATTAAACCACTAATTAAACTTTTTATTAACTTAATTACAAATTTAATTATGGCAATTTAAGTGTGAATCAGCGCAATTTCAAAAATATTTAGAGAGGCTTATTAACGCTTAATCAAACAAACTTTGATTTAAATAAAAAAAATTTTCCATTAGTGTGACAAATTCTTGGAACTAGTTTTTTCTATGAATGTATCTTGATTACTTTGGACTTAAGAAAACATCACTAAAGCAAGAAAACACCGACATTTTAATAGTTCTGCTGAACTTAAACCTAGTGTGCACTGGAAAAGTGCTTTTTGTACAAATTTTTTAAAAAACTTATATATAAGTAATAAAAAGTGCTGGCTAAAAACGTTTCTCAAAAATATTTTTCGCCTTAATCTTCAAAAACTTAAATTTACTGTAACCAAAATGTTTCTTTGCCAAATGTTTTATTTTTTTTCCTTTTAGTTCACAAAACTTATTAAGTAAACATTTTGATTTCCAACCAAATCTTTATAATTTAGTTTAATATTTTTTTTCCCCAAATATTTCTTTTAAACCATGTTGGAAATGATTGCAAAATAAATCTTTTCAGAAAGTAATGTTCAATAAATCGCAAATAGTAACATAAGAAAACCCCAACCCAACTTCCATGGCAAGTGAAGCAGCCGGAAAACGTGTTAAAAATAAATGGCTACAAAACCTGACCAAATATTATGACCAGAAACTTGTGGTTTACAAGTCATAAGTGAAGAAAAAATATATTTTTCAAAACTTGAACTTTCTGTGGCACTTTTACACATGAAAGAACACACAGGCACACACACACACTTAAAATTGATCCTTTTGCTGCCAAAAATAACAGAAATGAAAAGAAAAGAAAAACCATAAGACCTGTGTAATTTTATGTTTTTAACACATGTTTGTGCCGTCAAACGAAAAACTTTAATTGCCTGCCTGGTTGGTGGGAAGTATAATTTGCTGAGTGTGTTCGAAGTACAAATGCATGGCAAAAGTCAATACTAATGCACTGGGTGTAAAACTTTTATTAAATTAAATTGCTGTTTTCTCACAGTTTGCAGAGCATCAGTTAGTTTTCGTGTTTTGATTGAACTGAGTGCAGAAGGAAGGAATTAAAACCGGGAGTTTGCTCAAACACTTGAAAATTTTATAAGCGCATCAATAACAAAGAGGCAAAATAAATTTATACTCAAAGTCATTGCAATCCAGGATTTAAGCTGCAGAAAATTATTTCAACCAAGGCAAATATGTTTAGGAAGCCTTTAGGAAAAGTAGTTCTTCTAAAACCACGCTTCAAAATAAGTCTTTGAATAATATTTCCCCAACAAACTACTACAAACGAAAAAGTGTTTAAGATTAAGACTTTTTTAAAAAAGTACTTATTCAGAAATAGTACATTTTAAAATCAGGACTTAACTCAAAACGACCGTTTGAAAAGAAAAAGTAAATTTCCTAAAACAGACATTCTAAAAAACACTTTTCCGAAATAATAAGAAAAACTTTTAAAAAAATATTTTTAATTTTCTTTGGTTTACTAATTTGGGCTCAAGGTCACTTTACTGGCAATAAATATATATTCTTTTATTAATTTTAAAATTTATTCGATATTTCGAATCACTTAACTTGCAATAAATATATATACTTTTTAACAAAATATGTACCCAAAAGTACGCAAGCCAATAAAGTACCTCTAAGCAAAAAAAAAATCTATTTTCGTTGTCGAAAACTGGCTAAAAATTTCTCCCAAAAAGAAACTTTCAAAAAAAAGTAGCTTAAAAAAGTACCCTTTAAAAGAAAATTTCGGTAAAAAGACGTCCACCTGAAATAAAATGTATCACAAAACTGAGGCATTTACATCTACGCCTTAAACAGGTTATTAGTTGTTTATCGTGATAAACTAGTTTGAGAAACTTGTTTATCCATATAAATCAAAAACAAGTTTTTAACTAGTTTTTGAGATAAGTTGGTTGATAACAACCAGCCTTTGCAAATGCGACTCTATTTTTTATGCCTTCGTCTGGCAAATCCAGGCCAATTTGACATACAAAAAAAAACAATAAAAAAGAAAATAAAACGGAAAAAAATATATTAAAATTAAATAATTTAAAAACTTCCACAATTCTTTATGTTACTAAAATACATAAAATTTAGGCATGGATGATGAAAATAAGAGGTGCTTCCTTATTTGCCACGCTAAATAATTAATTTTATATTGAGTTTTATTCAATTAGTATGAAAAATACATAAATATTTTTTTCTGCAAAAGCCTCCATATTACTATTTTATTTTTTATAGTGAATTTATTGTAAATTGTCAAACAAAATCAAGTAAACTGTCTAAAATGCTAGTGTAAATGGCATAGTTTATGAAACTAGCTTATGATCATAAACTAGTTTAGGAATAACTAGTGCAAATGTACTATTACGAAACAGCACTTCTAAAAAATAACCTACTTAAGGGCACTTCAGACTATTATACAAGTATAAATACTATTATCGGGTTTTGGGAGATGAAAGTATAATTAGATTTCTTGCGACTGTCAAAAAGTCTAACGTAAATTACATTTTACATTCACACCATCACACTTCCAATAAAATAAAAAATTTGAGTGGAAAAGAAAACAGCTGTTGCATATGTACGTTATTTTTTTTTCGAACGTGTTTCTTTTTGTGCTTTACACGGCGGCAGAAGAGCAATTTCATGTTGGCGGTGGACGTGCCGGAGGTAAAAAATATTCAGCAGCTAAAATAATAGTTATGTAAAACAGAACCAAATTGAATAACACAAAAATATTTTATCTTGTAAACACAGCTAGAGGAGCAAAATACATTTGTATACGGTAACCAAATTTCGAACCTTTGTATAACGAAATCAAATGCCATCAGTGACGGCACGCCATCGGCTGTGAAACAACTGGCTAATAAATTTTTCAACAGCTGCTTGTGTTAAAAAAACAACCCTGATCGAACGAAATGTATTATCGTTTAGGAAATTTTCAACAAACGGTGAAGTCTTATGGGATGTCAATTTTTTATCGAATTATTTCTCGTTTTCATAACACATTGCATTCACACTATCACCCTTGCACATATTATTTGAATTTTTGGCAGGTATTAATATACAGTATAATAGTCTGAATTGCCCTTTATTAAATGTACCATGGAAGAACATGACTTTAAAAAAAGTACCCGTTGAAAAATAACTTCCTGAAAAGGTACCTTAAAAGAAAATTAGCCTACAAAAATAATAATCGCATTTTAGAAAATATACTGTGTCTAAAAAGGACACGCTTAAAAAAGTAGTTTCGTTATATAATATTAGTATTTTCTTCAGCTTAAAGTATTTCTATTATATATATTTTTGTATTTATTCTAATATTTTTGTCTACATTTGGCTCTCCTGGGAATAGCTTTTTCAGGACAATCCAGTAACGTATTGGAAGGCATTCGAATAAAACCAAATATAAAATCACATATTATTTTAAAAAAAAAACCCTTAAGAATTTTTTTGTTAAGAAGATTACTTTTGTAAACGTGCATTTTGAAAAAGTTTCTTTCAACGAATTACAGATCCAAAAAAAAAATTTTTTGAAAACCAAGCTGTTGAAATAACAACCTCCAAGAAATGTCTTTAAAAAATGGTTTTAAAACAAAGTACATTTCAAATAAATAGCCAAGCAAAAATCTTATAAAGGTACTCGCACAAGAATTTATCAGCTCCCTTAAAAAAACTGTGAGCACGTGTCAAAAATATATCACCACAAAAACTAACAGTAATCACAACTCTCCAACAAAAATCTTCTTCGAAACCAAAAACATTTCAAAAAAATCTGCCCGTTTGCTTAGATCCCCGTAATACCTGCATAAATTTAGTATTATCATGTTTTTTTGCCCTTTTGCGTTTTTATTTTCTTTTCCTTCCATTTAAACGTCCTTTTTCAAATGTTTTTCTTTAACATGCCCAAGTAGTGTAAAATTTAACCTGTGCGCTTAGAGCCAGCAGCTAGTTTCAGTAATGAACTTGGCTCAAGGATATTTTCTTATAATTAAAACTTATTAAAACTTTTAGTGTGCAAACGAACAACTTCCACACGTTATCCTGTGAGAGGAAATTTATTTAAAAAAATATTCATAGAGGAAAAGTGAATAGTTTAAAAACAAAACTTAAAATAAAATTAATTCTTTTCCATGAATTTGTTGGGGAAAATTTTATTCACAGTAATTGAAGCCACCAACCAAAACAATGAATTTTGCCGCTATTAATAACACAAAAGAAGCTCAGATTTTATTCATATTCTAGAGCAAAAATATTTAAAAACACATCAAGCCAGCTAAGTAATAGAAAAGTAATTGAAAACAATTTGCTTTGCAGCAAATATATTCAAAGTTTTGATTTTGCTCATCAGCTAGTGAAATAGTTTATGGGACTTTAGTTCGATTTATTTCCTCAGAATTGAGAAGAATTTTATTATTTTGTGAAATTGCAGCGATCAATATTTTTAAAATAGACAAGAGATAAGAAAAATGAAGTTGAAGGCTTATTGGCTGGGGCTTATACAATGGCTGTTTCACTTCCGCCCCGATGGTCATCAACAATCAAATTGCTGCGGGTCAAGATTTCAAGCTATGATTTTTCCTTTAAGTATCAAATAAATTTTTTTACTTCAATATGATTGTCGAGAGATAAAATACTTAAAATGTAATATTTTGAAAACATTGCAAACAGGTTTATTTTTTACTTAGAAAAACCTTTTTAGAAAAATTCCTATTGCACTGAAATACATATTGAATTCAAAAAAAGAAAAGAGGTTTTTTTATTGAAACCAGTCAAGGTAAATAATTAAATTCAAGTTAGTTGAATACTTCACGCTCCAAGGTTTATGGTTTTTTTCCCAAGAGCTTCAATAAAATATTCGTCATACCGAATTTTGCATGGCGAGCAACGTTCGTTAAATCGTGGTTTAGCTGTACTAAAACTCACATGCCACAAAAAAACATGCAAAATATTGTAATCCAGTTTCGCGTGTGTGTTTTTGTGCATGTATCTGTTCTTAAATAATAAATGATTTAATTGAATTCTCAAATATAAATACTTTGCAGCAAGCAAAAACAACATCTCGTTTTTCAGTTTACATTGAAATTACTTGTTTTTCACATTGAAGTTGCTGTTGTTAACAAAACAAATGATGTTTGATTGTTATTTAATTACAAACTTTCCACAACTATTTGTTTCAGTGTGTTCGTTCGTTAGGTTACTTGTTTAAATGACCGGTGTTGGAGTGTATCTGCCTGTGTGTGTGTGTGTGTGTGTGTGTATGCTTTTCACCCTTGTAGAATAACAAGCTCGCTGCATGTTGGATGTTGTACTTTAAATTATTAATACATTTTACTACTGTGTGGCGAATTAAAGTGGCAATATGAACTTTTAATTATTAAATTATTTCATCATTCATTTATCGCTCAACTCAGCAGCTCTTTTTTATTACACTGAAGTGTACTCAATGTCAAACTTTTAAAAGTAATATTACTGCTAACAAAGGGGGAGAATTAATTACGCATTATTATGAATTTCAATCAAGAAAAATAAAATTCTATTTAATTTCATTTATTAAGAGTAATTTTTACATTCACTTATTAAATCAAACGAAATCGTTTCTTTTATGAAAGCAAAATAAGGGTGAAAAATGATGCTGGCACCTGAGTTACTCCTGAGTAATGTTGACCAGAGATGGCCATTAGGCTGGTTCAATTTAGCAATCGATGTTGGGCCATTAATTTTTTCGGTATGAGAAAAAAAAGTTCTACTACGACATATAAAGAAAATTATTTTCGAGGTGTCTGATTTCTAACTTTTTTTTTAATATTAATATTTTCCTACTTATGCAGAATAATGGGATTGATTTAGGTCCAAAAAATATTTGCTGTCTTTTTCAGCTGTCTATATACCGACGACATTTCGCTGGTGCTCATTAATAAATCAGTAGACTTGAAGCAAATAAATAATTAAGTTCATATTAGAATAATGGAAGTTATGACAAGTCACTCTCAACTACTGGCACAGCTTAATCGCATAGCAATGGCGGGAAGAGATGAATGTAGAGCATGTGGGAAGGAGAGTGAGACATTAGAATACTACAATCACGACAAATAAGATCCCGACATTTTCGGAGAGACTCAATTTTGTATCTCAATTTTTGTATAGGAACATCTCTATGACGTTGTGATCATAGGGTCAGTGTAATTTAAAAAAAAATATTGATTAAAAAAATTATTGGGGGTCATGCATTTGATCCCTTAACGGGCACTCAGCAATAATATTGAAAGTATCATACCCCTAAAATATTTCATCCACATAAAATTAAATATTAGAACTACTTCAGTCTAAACTGCTTTCCCATATTCACCCAAGTATTTATCGTTTTAAAATTTTTGGCCTTCTCAAACTTTTGTAGGACATCAACTATCTGTGAGAGTAAAACAAATGTATCTGCATGTGGCTTATCTTCACAAACAAGAATTTCTCTCACAGCTCTATATTCACAGAAATTGATATACATATTTTAAAGCTATTGACTTCATATATTGATTTGATACTTTTGAAAATCTTGCCATACAGTATATTGTTTGCCTATAAAATTGACTTGATTTTGGCAAATCAAATTTACACAAAACTCACACACACACACACACACACATACACCAGGAAGTGTTCGTTCTTCCAACAACAAATATACACACGTAAATATGCAGTAGTTACATGTTTAAGTGCACTTCGATTGGATAAGTGGCATAGACGATTACAATGAACTAATCCTGTGATGCATGCAAATTTAGTAAATGAATGCATCAACTTTTATGCAAAATTTTCAAATCAAACCATCCACCTTCCTCTTTCGTGTAGAAGTTTTCATTTATTGAGTTTTTTTTTTCAGTTTTTTGTCTCCTCTCATTGTCGTTGTGACTTGTTGTGATAACACTTAGAAGCATTTGAAATTTATGCATATTTCATACTGAGCTTTATAGATAAAGTAATAAACACTAAAAAGATCTTAGTTTGACAAGTAAACATGCATAAAAGAAGAACAAAAATAAACAAAGAATCCTGCATGCTGGCAATGGCGCACCTAAACGATGTATTTTAACACATACATATAAACGGCGTGTATGAAGATATGCTAGCAGTCATGCAGAGTCTTGCAGCTGCATGTTGAGTTATAAAAATTCATAAAATTGTACATTGAAATTGAAATCTTTAAGGTGGCTTGGCTGTGAGTCATGCTTTCAAAAACGAGCACTTTGCAAAAATTGACTTTGAGTCAAAATTTTTTACTTTCAAGAAATTTTACCTCATATTTATTTTAGAAATTTAAAAAACATAAGTGACCATTTTTTGTATATGCAAAAGAACGTCAATTTTTTTTTTTAATTTACATTCAAAGCCATAATTTAACACCACAATTTTGCTTTGGGTATATGTATAAATAAGACCCCAAACAATGGAGGTTTAGTTCATTCGAAGGTTTTAGCCTTTTCAATTGATTTGTTTCTTTAAGATTGTTGATTGTGTTTCTTTAAGAAAAACTTCATATTTCTTAAATGCTGTGATCCTGTAGAGAGCGAAATGTATTAAGTAAAAATTATATTCATTGAAGCATTAAATGACTGTAAGCTCACGCAAGAAAATGGTATAAGACCTAACCCATAAAAATTAAAAATTCAGAAAATATCTGACAAAAGCTTCACTCAAAAAAACTTGGTTTATCATTGAAATAAATGTTTATTTTCTCAAGCTTATGTGCATAAATAAAGTTTTCATCAATACAGTGCAGCTAAAATGTATTCAAACGTGTGCCTCATGGTAACGAACAATCACAAAAGCAGCTACAGATACTATATAAATACAGCAACTCTTTGCCCAGAGTAAATTATTGTTAATTTTTTAAATCATTCTTGATTTTCATCTAAAGTCTTTAGAGCAGCCACCAGAGATCCTGCAGTCTTAAAGGCCTGTCCAAAAGAAAAACTTTTTAGTTGTCCATTTATGGAGTCGCTTAACATTTCTTACCCATAAAAATAAACTTAAATCGACCACAAAGAACCCCCCTCGCAACTGACTGCTTCTCTGCGAACGCACCATGGCAACTAAAAGTAATTTCTTACAAGATTTGGTTAAATTGGACCAGTCAAAGGCGAAATAAATTTCCGGACCCACTTGCAAACTCTGTAAAGACAGGAGGGGAGAAGAGAAGAGAAGAGAAGAGAAGAGAAGAGAAGAGAAGAGAAGAGAAGAGAAGAGAAGAGAAAATAAGAAATATTAGTCTTTTATGCATATTTCATTTTTACTATAACGAACCTCATCCCTTATTTTCTGGCCGTTAAAGCAATACAACATTAATTGCAGGGCCACGGCTATCAAAAATAACCCCTGATACACCGTTGCTGACAGCGATCCAGTAGCTCGACTTACACGAAAAACTAAACAGCAAACCTGAAGGCATGAAAACAAAAACTTTATAAAAAGTATTTCTTCATACACATCATTCAAATCTGCAGCCAGCTTTAACGTTTGATTATGATACTCAATACACGATTTGATAATTTCGAGAGATTTTTTTGGTGGAACTGCATCAGCATTTGCTGGCTCAGCACAAACTTTGCCAGCCTCCTTGAAACGAAAACATAAAATATGAAATTGGCCAGAAATATTACTGACCAACCAAATAAATAGTGTATCAATGGCCATTGAAATGCTAAAAAGATTATAGATACTTAAAATATTCCACAAATATACCAGCGAATAACCAGGCAAATTGGAATGATTCCAGAAGTAACTGAAAAAGCACAAAGAGAATTGCAGAAAAGAGGAGTGAAAAATCAACGCAAAAATACACAACAGGAATGCATTATAAAAATTCATGCCAGCACTCACTAAAACTTGTTTCTAGCAATTAAAATTATTATTATTATTTTTTTCTTCACTTGTGAACAATCACTCACCTCGCCTTAAAAGGCACCCTTAAAACCAGCTGACCCTGTTGCATATAAAAATAGATTGATTCCAATATTGGACTAACAAACGCCATTATGCCTGATGCAACCACACTTCTGAAATATAAATTAGACATTTTTATGTCCTTAATGTTTTCGGAAACCAGCATGGGCAGTTCTTGACGACAAGCTGCAAAATTTTGTACAAAATTTTATTTTCATTACAAATCAAAGTAATAAATTAAACCAAATTTACCTGCAAAATTAAACAAATTTATGTCGCTTATGATTTTGACAAACTCTGCACGTTTAACCAAAAATATCAACAATTTCGAAATCGCCAATGACGATTGACAAAACAAAGCCAAAGTTTCGGTTACTTCTACATAATCATTGCGATTAGCATGAACATAATGCAAGCTGGCCATTATGTGCAAAAAGGCACACACCAGGGGAATATAACAAAGCCAAGGCCTTTTTAATATCGATTCGTATCTGGTAGCCTCAATGTCTATGCCACAAAGTTTAAATGAAAGTTGTTGTATAAAAAAGTAGTCCTTCACAATCATCGCGGAACAAGAATCCCGATGAACTTTCTCAAGCACAAGTTTCAATTACAATAAATGAAACAATACAAAATGCCATCAACAATGCATACCTGTTAACATTCTCGATCAAACCCAAATTGTCTATTTCTTGATTTGCAAATATATGTATAATTAACATAAATACTAAGATATTATTATCAGCAATTTGAAAACAAAACAGCTTTGCTTTGTTGCGGTCTTTTTTTTTTTTTTTTTTTTTTTTGAAGCAAAGCATTTAATTTGAACTTGCCGTCGTGTGCCCTTTATAGGCATTATTATAAAAATTATAGGAATAAAGTAAACATTTGTTGGCTAAATGCTAGTATATATGAAAATTATTGTTTTCTTCGCCGTTACTTACAAAGTGTTGCCATCAATTTTGGTTATCACTTATGACAGGGTGTATACTTCCTCGTATGATGTAAAGTTTTTCTCCGGGTACAATACAAGAGAAGAGAACTTATGGAAATTAATGAAATAAATTAAAAAAAAAACACTTAATTAAACAATCTACTTAAATTTGAAAAATTTTTAATATAGATTATAAAAAGAGATTAACATAGATTATACAAAATGTTACCAGCTACAAAAAAAAATGTTTGCGAAAAATTCACAAAACGAAAAAATTATTAAACATTTACACAGTTTTAATTTAGGTCCAAAAATGAACCTTTTTAAAAAATATTTGCTGTCTCTTTCAGCTGTCTATATGCCGACGGCATTTTGTTGGTGCTAAAATTCTTAAAAGTTTGCTGGAAACTTAACTACTTATTCCATAAATCCCATGAACAAACTTTTAAGAATTTTTCAAGTCTACTGATGAGTTGATTAGCAGCAACGAAATGTCGTCGGTATATAGACAGCTGAAAAAGACAGCAAATATTTTTTGAAAAGGTTCATTTATCACCGAAATTAATACATTTCAATTGGCTCTTAAAGCAAATAAATAATTAAGTTCATATTTGCATTTACAAAGTTTTCGTCAACTTTCACAATTTAAATACTATTTTCCGTAACTCATGTTTTTGTATCTGTTTTACTGGTTTTTTAGTTAAATGTTTTAATTTATTACATTTTCGGCGAGTTTTGCCGTTTTTTTTTTTGCAATTTTGCCGTTTATAACTCTTTTACATTTATACAAACTAACGGGTTATCCATTATGCGGTTTCAAAAGTAAACGTAAATAAAACACATATAAAATATTTTTTTTCATGATATTTCTTTTTATACCCTTCACAAAAATGTGTAAATGTTTGTGATTTCGTGTGTAACGCATTCAAATAACCATCTAAGATGCCATAAAGTATATATATTCTGGATCGGAATCAGTAGAGATTACGATTAAGCGATGCCCGCCTGTCCTTCTGTCCGTCTGTAGTCGTTAAAATACCGTTTCTGAGAAAACGGTTTGAGACAGAAACCACATTCTTTCGCTAGAATGTGTTAAATCCCGGTAGTGGATCTGCTATTGAAATTCACTAAAATCTGTGGACGCATAGCCGAGATCGAAAAACCGGGTTTTGAGGGGTGATTTTGGCCAGATTTTTGAAAAATTTTGTTTTCCTGAAGAGTTAGCCAGATCATTTTTAATACCCATTAGATCCCAAAAAATCGAAGAATTATTGACATCGGCCTGTATATACCCGAGATATAGCGTCTCCCGATTTTTTACGAAATCGGCTCCATAAAACAAATAAAACTATTAAAAGTTGTTTAGTTATTTTGCCACTTTTTTCTTATAATTAATATATTTATTTGAGCTTAAGGTATTTTTATTCGAGAATTTGAGTATTTGATTATTTTTGTCAATATTTCGCTCACCGTTGGACAGCTTCTTTAGGATAATAATAATGAAAAAACCAATCAAAACATTTTTCATTATTATTGTCCTGAAGAAACTATCCGAAGGAGACCAAAATATTGACAAAATAATCAAATACTCAAATTCTCGAATAAAAAGACCTTAAGCTCAAATAAATATATAAAATATAAAACAACTTTTGGCACCAAAAATCAATCAGAATGGTACATATGTATATCATTGTGAAGGGTATTTAGGATTCGACCCAGCCGAATATAGCAGTCTTACTTGTTTATTATAAAGTCTAAACTTTGACATTATGTGTGAAACACTACATCATTTCAATGACCACCAAGCGAAGTGTTGCAAGCACTGATTCTTTTGAGGTACTTTTCGACCACTTTTTTACACATATGGGGCGGTAACTCAGCCATAACTTGATGAAGTGCTCAAGAGTTAAAAGATTACCTGCATAAACACGGCCTTTCGCGCAGCCCTACAAGAAAAAATCTGATGGGTTTTAAGAAAAGCCTGTGTACTTATTTATGGTTTTATTACTGATTGACATTAGCCCTGTACCGCAATTCACAAACTTATTTTACCGATAAATTCAGCGGAAAAAATTATCAACTGCAAAATGTTTGGCTTTCTGATTCATTAATGACATACGTATGACCACAGTTGCTGGTGCTAACTTAGCAACTAGGAATTTATTGCGGTTTATTTTAACCACAAAATGTTAAAGTATTCTAGCATAGTTACAAGCCAATGTTCTATAGCTTAGTCTAGTCATAAGCCAATTAATGTGACTTGACTGTGGATCGACTACTTAGTTCAAAATTATTAGTGGTGAGTTTGGTTTGTCATTCTTTTCCGCCAGGATGCCACTTGATTTTCCATTTAAAATTATATTGAATGTGATAGTTTATGAATCATTGAAGCGTTAGTGTAAACACCAAATGCGGATGTTTAGTTTAACGATTGCATTGTGTTTAAAAGTTACTGATGCTACCCCACAGGTTAGCGAAATATTGGAAAAATTGTTTAAATAAATTTTAAAATTGGACCTTAAGCTTGAAAAAACATTTAGTCTTTTGGCCAAAGCAATAATGAAATAAAGATATGTGCATTAATAAAATGATTTAATTTGAAAAACTACATCAAGGATACAATGAAAGAAAACAAGAAACTATTCTACATCTATAAAACACGTGTGTGTGTGTGTGTGTGTGTGTGTGTGTGTGTGTGTGTGTGTGTGTGTGTGTGTTTTGAACAGTTTGCCTTAATTATTATTTAAGTTGATTGCTTTCGATTGCGGATATTAAATTAGTTTCTATTCCTGCTGGCAAATTTACTTAAGCATGTGTGCAAAACTTTTGACCGCAAATAAAGACACACAAATGCGTATTTACATTGTGGCTTCAGATATTGAACAAATATTTATTTGGCATCAATCAAAGCATAAATCAAGCTGTCTGTTAAACTAAAATCATTTGCAGTTGCTGGCATTTAGTTAATTTGATTTTAAAAAAATAATTGTTTTATAAAATGTAATATATTATTTTAAATTACATATATTTTTTAAACATCAATTACACTTCATAGTCCAACTTTTATGATTGAACAATTGTTAGTTGCATAACTGGGCTTGAGTACTAGTTAATTTCCTTGGAATTGATAAAAATTATAGTGATCAAAATTTAAGTAAAAGTAAAGCAAGAGCGCACATCAAGCCTACACTGGCTCAAATGTATGTCGGGCTACAGGGGCAAACATACTGCTTCAATCAACTTAATCTAATGTAAGCTTAAGGACTTATTGGCTACAGAACATGACTGTTTCATGAACACCACATCGCTCATCAGCCCTCAAATTTGCTTCGAATACCGGTCGTAACTAATTTTATACTGTTTTTAAGCAGCAGCTCATGGCCATCCAACCACCTGGGCTCTTCATTACTGACTGCACTTAGTTCAACCTTCATTTTTAACACTGTATATTGGAATAGTCATATTTGATATTCTCTCGCCAACATCTAATTGACTTTCAATTGATATTTATGTTTTTTGCTATTTTATCAGTGAAGAGAATGCTTTTAGGCTCTTATCTAGATCTAGCGATATTAGTTAATTAATTTAACTTTACTGTAAATTTTTTCTTAATTTACATACAATTTTTAGTTAAATCAAATAAAGAAGAAGAACAGCAATATGTATCGTACGTTATTTTTTCATTACAATTTTCTCTGGTGAACAAATAATTTAATTTCCATTAATAAGATTTTAGTCTGGACAAAAATCAGTTAATAAATGTTTATCAATTCTGTTGAGTTTTGAGTTTGTCTAGTTCTGAAAAAGAAATCTCCACACGATGACTATGACGATGTGGACTTTTGTAATAAGAAAACATTTTAAGGAGAATTAAACACATTATTTAAAAATTATTAAATTTTAATTTAAAAATTTTTATAATTTTTATTAAAGCAGTGCTGTGAATAAACGACAAGTTGTGGTTTCGATCATCTGTTAAAAACATTGAAAGCATCTATAATTTCTCTAAATTCAGAATATCGAACAACTACTATAGCAATGTATTGATTAATTTTTAACTCATTCCTGGTTTTCATCTAAAGTTTTCAAGGCAGCCACTAGAGATCCTGCAGTTTTAAAGGCCTGTAATAAAATTGTATTCAAACCATCATTAGTTATAACGCTATCAAAGTTTTGCATACCCATAAGAACAAATTTAGATCGACCACAAAAAAGCCTCCTCGCAATTGACTGCTTCTCTGCGAACGCATCATGGCAACTAAAAGTAATTTTTTACAAGATTTGGTCAAACTGGGCCAGTCAAAGGCGAAATAAATTTCTGGACCCACTTGCAAACTCTGTAAAGAGAGGAGAAGAGAAGAGAGGAGAAGAGAAGAGAAGAGAAGAGAAGAGAAGAGAAGAGAAGAGAAGAGAAGAGAAGAGAAGAGAAGAGAAGAGAAGAGAAGAGAAGAGAAGAGAAGAGAAGAGAAGAGAAGAGAAGAAAAGAACAGAGTAGAGTAGAGTTGTGTAGAGTACAGTGGAAAAGAGAATAGAAAAGAGAATAGAAAAAAATCCGTAATTTTTTTTTAAACATATTTTGTTTTCTTAAAACTCACCTCATCACATATTTTCTGGCCATTAAAGCAATAAAGTATCAACTGCAAAGCCACCGCCACTAAAAACAACGCCTTATGAACTGTTGCCGCCATCGACCCCGTAGCTCGACTTACACGAAAAACTAAACAACAAACTTGTAGGCATGAAAATAAAAACTTTATAAAAAGAATTTCTCCATAGACTCTATTCAAATCTGCAGCCAATTTTAAGGTTTGATTGTGATACTCAATACACGTTTTGATGACTTCAAGAGACTTTTGTGGTTCAATGGCATTAACGTTTGTGGGTACTTGGCAAACTTTGCCTGCTTCTTTGAAGCGAAAACATAAAATATGAAACTGAGCTGAGATATTACTGACCAGCCAGACAAACAGAGTATCAATGGCCACCGAAATGCAAATAAGATTGTAAATACTCAAAACATTCCATAAATAAACCAATGAGTAGCCAGGCAGCTTGCTGTGATTCCAAGCGTAACTAGAAAGAAATAGACAAGCAAATGAAGGATTAGATCAATTTCATAACAACACTGTAAGCAATAGCAATTATTTTTCAACATTCACCTGGCTTTAAATGGCACTCTTAAGACCAATTGACCTTGGTGCCAGTAAAAATAAATTGATTCCATTATTGGACTAACGAAAGCCATGATACCTGAACCCACAACACTTCTAAAATATAAATTGGACATTTTTATATCCTTGACATTCTCGGAAACCAGCATTGATTGCTCTTCACCACAAGCTGCAAAATATTTCAAAATATTACATTATTTTTTTGGAATATAACAAATGAAATTACCTTTTGAATTAAACAATTCGATTTCGGTTATAATTTTGAGAAACTCTGCACGTTTGGCCAGAAATATTAACATCTTTGAAACGGCCAATGAGGATTGACAAACCAAAGCCAAAGACTCAGTTACTTCCACATAATCGTGGCGATTAACATAAGTGTAGTGTAAAATAGCCACTATATGCAAAGTGGCACAGACTAAGGGAATATAACAAAGCCAAGGTCTTTCTAATATCAACTCGTACCTTGTAGCCTTAATGTCCAGGCCACAAAGCTTAAATGAAAGTTGCTGTATAAAAAAGTAATTTTCCAACATCCTTTTTTTTCTAAACGTAAGCCAAGTTGAACTTTATCAAACAGAAGATTGAAGTACATTAAATGAAACGAAAATATCAAACGCGAAAAGGGAAATTCATAGCATTTAGTCACTTACATATGTTTACATTTTGATATCTTATGTTTTTCGCTCACAAGCAGGTATTTATCTTACATAATATATTAATGTGGTCAGCCTGAAATGAAATCAGACAGGCCCAGCTCTTCTTGTGGTCTTTTAAATTCAAAATGTTTGCCTCAAAAATTTAGGTAGATAAAAATTATATTATGTTTTGTACATAAGAGTTTATTAAGTAAATGCTTTTTATGCACAAAAAAACATCAGATATAAAACAATTGTATCGTATACACATAATTTTTAAAGTTGCTAGTGCTGAGCGATTTCGATGAAAATGGCGACTTAATGTTGTTTGAAAAAGTTTATGTGCAAAGTTATAAGCCATTTGTTTAGATGGGAAAGCATTTGTAAGCACAACGGGACCTTTCTAGGACCCAGTGGGCGGCAGCTCATGACACATGCATGCAAGCATTTGTACGAAAAACTCAATGTGAAGAATATGAGTGGTAGGCAGAGGGCGTAGTATATCATATTGATTCCGTTACATTGCACTATTTTCTCAACTTGATCAATAGCGGAAATCACCTCTGCAATTTTAGCACATATAGCATGATTTTTTGCTATAAAGCGTGAGTGCCTTTTTCAAGTGTTTAGCAAAATAATTATAACAGCTGATTTTAGAGTAACGGAAAATATAAATATTTTCGTTTTGTAAATTGAGAAGGAAGCTTAGAAAACAAATTGCAAAAATTTCGCTATTCATCTTTTCGTTGTCCATCTTTTATTGTTTATTTTTAATTTCTTGTGTGTTCATTTTCTTGCCTGTTTATTGTTTATTTGTTTACAAAATTTAATAAAGTGAGTTTGCCGCATGAAATAAGCTAAGCCGTAGCCAATATTTGAAAAGCAACGCCGTCGATAAAACTTGCACGTGAAGCAACCGCCCGATTTTTTGTTTATTTTATAAAAATTAATAAAAACGATGCATAACAATAGGTATAACATACACTTTTTAATTTTTTTGTAAATACTTCTTTGAGCAACGTTAGCATTAATCTAATTCCAGCACAGGCATGTTTTGTAGCGGCCTTGCCGTCGTAGAGTATTTTGAGCGCAGGAGTTTAAATGTTGGACTGAAAAAAATAAATAGCTGCCTTAGCATTTAGCAACATTTGCAAATACGGATCTGCAATGGTTTTTGGTTATGCAAATCTACTTAAGTGATGCAAATCTCGGTTTCATACATTTTGTTGTTGTAGTCTTGCAGACTATGGCACATATGCTACGGTTGCAATATCTGCAAGGGTAATTTGCAATGAACCGTGAGTTCTGCTAATGATTATCCTTAGCGCCATCTTGCAATAATCTGGGACTGAACTACGGCGCTCGCTATCGAATAAATTTGTTAACCTGTGCTATTTGTTTATGGCTTGTTTCATTTAGTTTTGAAATTTTCTGTACTCAATAGTACATTCGATCACAAATGCCGTACTTTGGCCACTGGTATCAAGGTACCACTCCTTAGATTTTTGTGTCCTAAGCCATGCCACTACCAAAAACAGTAATTCAATAAACAACAAAAAGTTATGCCATTTAAATTATAATAAGCTTAGATAATGAAAAATTGTATTTAATAAAATTTTTATTCATAGTTTTTTTCTTTTTCCTCGGCTTAAGTTGAGGCCTTAATGTCTCAAGCCCTTTTCTAACTTCCCTTTTTAAAACATCCTACACCAATTCAAAAAGCTGTCATACCAATCAAATTTTGTAAAGTGAAAATTATATGTAAATGGCCAGCAATTTAAAGTTTGTTTTCTTTAATTACACGTTTTGGTAAAACGCATTTCACATGAAACAGGAAAGACTGCGTTTCAACAGTTCATTATCGAAGCGACAAAAATAGTTTTGAATATTTTAACAGTGATGGCACAACAATTACTAGAGGTGTTCAGCTGTTGCGAGAGTGGCGTGCCAGGCATAATTTCCGCAGAAAAAAACCAATTACTTTACAAAAATTGTAATTTATGCTGACTATAACAAGTCAGCATAAATGTTTATTGCTTGTATATATACACTTGAAAAAAAAACTGCTATATGTAGTAACATTGACCTAACAAAATTTTGAATAAAAATCAGGTCAAAGTTGTACAAACATATTTTCCCGATAAAAATTAACTCTACACAGAAAGAAAAATCGCGTTCTAAATTTAAGTTTTTCCTGCTTGACTTTAGTACAAAGTAGTCTTGAAAATTTAATGTACATATGTATATAAAAATATCCTGTTACGATGTTTGTTCGCATTAAATTCCGAAACCATTGTACCAATTTAAAGGAAATTTTTCAGAGATAGGTCAGCCAATTTCAACTTAAGATGGAGACTGAATATTATTTTTATTTTTCAAAATGAAAGCCAACTAGGCTTACCAGATTATAAACGGCAAAAAGCTTGACATTAAAAGAAAAAGCTTTACTTTTTTCTTGACAATAAAAAATTTAGTTAAACTAACCAAAAACATATATTTAAATTGAAATAATTCTGCTACATTTTTGAATATTGCATAACGTTAGAGGAATATATAAAAGGTATTTCAAGTAAAACAAATATAAATATGTTTACGTATGTATGGCGGCAGTGGGAGAAGCAAATAAATAAACGGTTTTCGTTTTCACAATTTAATAATTTTATTTAAACGCCGCCAGTTGTTTACCAACGGCTTTGTGCACTGAATAGCTGTTGTACGTATAAAAATAAAATCAAACTAATACGCTGGGGTTTTGTTTTATTTGGGCTTTGTTAGAGTTGGGCTGAAACATGTAACAGTGTTGAGTTGAGAAGGGTACAAATTTGCCATCGTACATTTAAACAGTTTGTTGTGCTATCTGTTCTTTTTTCTTGATTGTTCTTGACAAGTTGATGGAAAAACTTAAAAATTCGGTTTTAGCTTAACAAATTGAAATACATTGAAAAAGCTTGACTATCAAGCCAAATCAAACCCGTCTGGCCACCCTAATGCCAACTCAAATAGATAAATCATTTGTAGGCCGGTTTCTCTTGCTTATTGAAAGTGTCAGGCTAAGTAAATATATAATTTTTTTTTCCAAATTTAAAAAAAAAATTGAATTTTTTTATAACTGATGTCGTTTCAGACAATGGGCAAAATTTTTTAAAAAATTCTGAAGGGCATTGTTTTATTAATTTTTTTTTTAGTAATATTATATTTAGTAATATATTTTAGTAATATATTTTAGTTTGACTATCAGTCTTAAAAAAGGCACTTCAAAGGACAGACGGAAAAATAAATGCATAATTTTATGTAGAAATGAAAACGTCATTGGTCATTTACCACCCCGTTTTCATAATAGCGGTTCTCACTCTTGATATTAATTTTACAACTCTGGTATATTCACTACGATTTTTACCACAAGGCTCGCGTGACTTTCTTACCTCAAAGTCTGCATGTTTTTGCAAATATAAAACTCGATAAAAGTATTTATACTTGTATAATAGTCTGAATTGCCCTTTAGGTGATAGATATTTCTTTAAAAAAAAAAAATACAGGAAATGATGTATTTAAGCAGACAATTTTTTTAATTCAAATTTTTCCCAAAACAATATCTTACCAATAGAAATGAATGTTTAAAAATTTAGGATTTGCCTTCAAATGATGCTTTCAGACTTTTAGCTTTCATGTGGCTGACTCGCTAGCCCTTAAAGTAATATTCAAATTTTCATATTTTGAAACATAATTAGAGTTTGAAAATAAAATGTTCAAATAATTTTCCATACAGAAAACCATTTATACATAATTATGACTATTGACTTTACTTTTCTTAAAATGACACAGTATTTAGGAAATTACTTTACCAGCGATTGCTGGGTCCCAGGATCTAGCACATAAAAAAAATACATTTCGAAACATACAAGCGACAATATTTTTTTTATGTTGTCTACAACAATTTTTATTTAACACGCCGTAAATAAATTTTTGGTTACTACAAGTTTTACTTCTTTAACTTAAACAGTTTGTTTTTCCACAGTTTTATTTTTTCGGGGATGATAATTAAATTGGAATTAGAATTTAATCAAATCGAATCGAAATTTCATTTGGTCTGACGTTAAGAGGACATTCCATTGATCATAATTTGACATCAAACCAAATCTGAGTTGTTGCTAATCTGACGTTCATTTATTATTGTATTGATAATAATTTGTCTTTACATGGATTTCAATCACCTGATGTAGACATCTCCGTAATGAAAAGTGTCATGCAGTCAAAAAATCATGTTTTTTGTCATAGAATTCATGTAAAAATACATCACAGCTGTATCTGGATTTCCATGAGTGCATCATTTGGCTAAAGGTTATAATAAATTATTCAAGGAAAATTAAGTAGAAAATATTGTCTACAGAAAAAGAAAATGCAAAAAAAGGCAGGCTTTTTTGTCTTTGGAGCGATCAGAATTTTTAAGTTGAAAATGTATTGTTTTTAATATTTCTTATAAGTGCAGTGAACAACTGTTAAATGCTTAAGTGCCATCAAACTAAAACTAGCCAGTGTTGAGTTAAATCAAAATAACTTTACACCATTTATTTTCCGTTTATGCTTCAAGGCCCTTTTCTCTATTACTGATCTTCTTCCAAAGCTTTTAAAGCTGTAATCAAAGAGCCTGCAGTTTTAAATGGCTGCGAAAAAAACAACATTTACAATTACTTAAAATCTAGAAAATTGTTGAAAATTCTCTTACCCAAAGAAATAAATTTAAGTCCAAAACAAAGAAGATGCCTTTTAAAGCAGTACTTTTCTGAGCGCGCATGATCGCTTGAAGCAGTAATTTTTTATGAAATTTTGCCAAACAACTCCAATCGAAAGCACAGTATACATCACTGGCAACTTGAGAGCTCTAAATTAAAACAGAAAAAAATTTGAACTAGAGATTTAATGTCTTAAATGTGCAAAAAGTATGAATCCACTTACCTTACTTATTATCCTTTGGCCATTATAGCAGTACAACATCAGCTGCATGGCCACATTCATCAAAAACACTCCTTGATAAACGGCCGCTGCCAACGACTCACTGGGCCGACTTAAACGAAACGCCAAGCAACAAATTTGTGCACAAGAAATAAGGAATTTAAAAAACAATATTTCTCCATAAATTCGATTTAAATCTTCGATCAAATCCATTATGTGACTGTGATGATCAAGGCATGATTTGATCATTTTAGGTGTTTGCTTAAGCTCTGCCACGGCTGTAGCACTGCAGGCGGCAGCAGCTTCGTTGAAACGAAAACTTAAGACCTGAAATTGAGCGACAACATTACTGACCATCCAAGTGAATATTGTATCAATGGCCAGTGTTGCGGTAATGAGAGAGTAGATACTCAAGGCACACCAAATATATACCAAAGAATAACCAGGGAAGTGGGTGTGACTCCAAAAGTAGCTGAAAGAAATCACAAGTCATCGTACGTAGAAAAACACAAGTTAAAGAGCAGAAAATACGATTGATTTCATGTCTCTAGGTAGTGATTTTTCTTCATAGAAGCTTTTTTTTTAGTTCAAGCTGATTTCAAAGTTAAGAATTGAAATTAAATTTAATCAGTTCAATTATGAAAAAAAAATTTTTTTTTTTTGGAAAATATTCTCTAAACTTAAATTCTTTTGAAAATAGAAACTTAAAATAAAATTTTATTTGCTGACCTTAAATTGTTTACTTTGTCGACATTCTTTTTATATGTTGAATTTTTTTCCTCCTTTCCTGTCTTTCACAATATTTTTGGTAATTTATATTTATATATTCCAATCTGCTAATCAATAAAATGGCTTTGTTAATAATTTGCAATTTTTTTTTTTTTTTTTAGTTTTAAAACTTTATTTTTCATTATGTGCCATATGAAAAACTTGAAAGCTCCCCAGAGCTTTCCCCCAATATAATATCTATTCAATATAGAACGAAAGGGAAAAGAAAAAACAAGCTCTCAGGGAATTTTCTTTAAAAAAAGGACTACTGCACAATACCTAACGCTTATCAAAGCCTGAAGTAACAAAAGTAACTGAAAACGATTTTATTGCACGAGGCAGTCAAATAATTCCTAAAATAATTGCCGGTTTTTCTAACACGTGCATAAATTTTCTTCGTTACATTTGTGTTGAGAGCAAAACCAAATTTTCATTTGTTCTTGTTGTTTTAAATATAAATTCAAGAATGAAAATTTACTTGTACGTTTTACAAAAAACGGCAGTAAATCTTTAAAATACAGTTGTTGCGTTTTGTCACTTATCAGTTTATGTCAGATTACCAGACATTTTCACTTCTGATATTTAAAAAAATTTGTTTTGTATAATAAAAGTATTTCCACTACAACTGATTAGAATAAAGAAATTGCTGCGTAGGAAGCGTTGCATGGCACTTGAAGTTAAAAACTTGCATAAAGCGTAGGATGTATGAAGAGTGTAGAGGCATAAAAGGAGTGTTAGGTAACTCCAAATTTAAGCAAGAATGACATGTCCTGCGTGCTTAGCAAGTCATTCGTAATAATACAGAATATTTTCTTTGAAAATATAGGGAATAATTATGGCATTCGTCAGAGGAGGAATACCGTCTTATATGCTGTACATTTTTTTTTTTCAATTCGATAATTCACTCCCTCCCAAATGGCGTAATTCAATTTCTGTTCTCTAGTTGTCCCTGATTTGACATTAAAAAAAAAAAAAACATAAATTTCACCTTGCTTTATATGGCACTCTTAAATCTAGCTCGCCAGTTTTATAATATGCAAACAAAGCATCCACTACAGGATTGCCAAAAGCAAAACATACTGCCGTAACACAGGCTCTGAAATAGAATAGAGAAATTTTAACATTATTTTGATTTTCTGCCTTAATTATTGGCAATTCCTTTCGAGCAGCTGCAAAAACAAACACAACATCATTAATCAAATGATAATAGCACTGAATTAAAGGAAAACATTTAAAGTTTAGCTCACCACTAAAATTCGCCATATGCATACTGTTGATCATTTCCACAAACTGTTCCCGTTTTCCCAAAAATATTAACAATTTCCAAATGGCCAATAGCGATTGGCAGACCAACGCCAGCGAATCCGTAAGCTCAACATAATCGTGACGATTTACGTAGGCGTAGTGTAGTATTGCGGCATCGTGCAACATGGCAAAGACTAGTGGCACAAACCATAAAATTGGCCGTTTTATTATTAATTCTGACTTGGTGGCCTGGCTGTCAATGCCACACAGTTTAAATGACAGTTGTTGTACATAAAAATAACGATCTACGACCATTTTAATTATCAGATTAATGGGCAATGGCTCTTGCTTAAATGACTGGTTTGGATGATGGAACTCTTTTTAAAAGTACATGTTAAGTTTAAAATAAGTGTTTGCAGTACGATTACACTACGATATTGTGGCCATTAATTTAAAGGCACAAGCTGTTGAGGGGGAAGAGCTGCAGGCAAGAAATTACTGGTCCTTTTTAGAGTACAAAAAAAATAGTGTACGTGAATTTTATTTTTATTTCAATTTTTAAGCTTGAATCTGTTTAATTTTTATCACCTTTAATTGCAACTTTCGAACAAAACGAAAAAATATTTGCAGACAGAACGAATAATTTGTTGTCAGCTGTTTTCTTGATTGTGACTTGATGGAAAGCAAAAATTCTCAACAAGTTTGCATCAATTTTCAAAATTGTGAGTGTATTAGTAAAACAAAAGTGTGAATGTATTAAAACTTGAAAAACAAAACTTGATCGTATAAACCCCCAAGTAAGTTAACAGTAAGAAATGTTAAAAATGATGGCAACTCTCGCAGAATAAATAACACTCTGTAGAAACAAATTATAAATTTCTCATGTACAGACCCTTCAAGAGTCAGTAATAATTCTGAAAATCAATTCATAAGCAATGAAGCTACAAAAAAAATAAATGCGGTCGGGAGACCCCCGTTAGCAACGAAGTTCCTTACGTTTTTTTTTTTCATCTTTGAATGTAATACAAGGTGAAATCTGTATGTCTTATTTTATGTTGTTTTTGAAATTTTGAAATTTTATGATTCTTTAAATTTTTGGAACGTTTTCCAACTAATTAATATTTATTGGTAGGTGTCTCCGCTGCTGTCAGTGGAGACACCGCCAATCATACACAATTGCTTTTCGACAGTACACCAATACATATAAACAGCTCACACGCTTTCGTGACGATTTCTACTAATTTCCATTACCAGCAAGCCGCGTTAAGGAACTTCGTTCCAAAAAATCTTACATATGTCCCAGCATAACCATGCATATATTCCAGTTTTTCATGTTGTTTTTGTTTGTTATAAAATTAGTTGAGAGATTCTTACAAAAAACAAAACAAAACTTATAAATGGCCAAGTTATTCATCTATAATTGTAAATTCATATATAAAGCCGATTTAAAAAATAACTTCTATGGGATCAAAAATAATTTATTCTCACGTTTTTTTTACTCATCTTCCTCAAATATTCTCAATTATATTGAAGAGGCGGTTGGCATGATTCTATTGTCGTCAGACTTATTAGCAAACAGAATATAAGAAATGCCCTAAATTCTTTCTTGCAAACATTTTCCAAAAACAAAATTTATACTAATTGAAATCTATTAGTTTAGGTCTAATAATATGATTTCTATAATTATTCTGAGCTGCTTGCTCAGGCCTCAATTTTCAAAGCCTTTTCTTTTATACCTCATTATGTTTCGTTCAGTATCACAATTTTCTTTAATCACACATTTAATTATTATGCGTTTGCTAAAATGCGTTTAATGTGAGACTTGAGAAAAAAAAGTTGCGTGTTAAGTTTCATTATAAAAAATAACACTTTACAATTTTAATGTGACTGTAACAGTATTAATGGCAGTTTCAAATTAATATCTCTAGACGTAAAGCAAAAAAAAAAAAATGTTCTTCAAGGCCACCTTACATTAACCAAATGCTTGCCATCAAGCTGGTTTGCAGGTGTTCGTCGTCAACTTATACAGGGCTGCAAATCATAAGCAATAATTTATAAAATGAAAACTGATTAATAATTCAAAAAAGAAAATTAAAGCTATTACAGTAGAATTTGAACACATACATAACATTACATTATTTCCACCAGCCGTAGGGAATTGCAAATATTTTAATGTTACTGTTTCAAAAATAAAATTGGATTCACAATGAATTTTCGAGTCTACCGACGAGTTGAGCAGCATCAACAAATGAAATCTTAATAAACATGATATATTTTTAAAAATAAGTCTGCCAAAGTACACATTCATAATAGGTCTTATCGTGGCTATTGTCTCATCTTTCTGTTCTGTCAAAGGGTTCTTTTTTACCAAAATGGGTATTATTGCTTTTTTAGGAATAAAATAAACGTTAATAAACGGATTTAAATAGATGCAAGCTTATTTTACAGCTATTTTATGCAGCTATATGAATAAATAAAAAAACTGGACAATATTTGCAAATTCATAGTTTTTATAAATTTAAAAAAAAAAATTTTTTTTGTAAATTTAATAATAGTAACTAATTAAATTTTTTGTAAATTTAATAACTAATAACTCTAAAATTATTAACGACATCTAAAAAAGATTTTGGCAAAACTTAAAGCTAAAATAATTTATAATTTGTATACGTATTTTATAATAAAATCGGACACGGCGTTTTTATGTTCTGACTAGAGATCTGGATCAACCTTTACGAAAAACTTATATCTTAAAAAAAAAAATTCTAAAAATAAACTGATCAATAGAATTTTAAATTTTTGTATTAAGATAGACATAACACATCAAAAAAATATGGTGGTCACCCATACTCATATTATCGGCTTTTTCTACAATAAATTCTACATTTACAATATTGTTTTGCACAAAAAATTTATTGTTCAATACTAACCAGACTAGTAGATTTTCATTAAATTTAAAAATATAAAAACAATTTATTTTATTTCCTTTTTTTCTTTGCTGCCGGTACAAAAAAAAATTTTGTATTAAAAGAGTGGTTGCAAGTTTGATTTTCATCCAACGTTTTCAAGGCGGTGTAAAGTGAGCCGGCTGTCTTAAAAACCTGTAAAAAGAAAGGATTCTTGTTGAACATATGATTAAAACTTATTATTTATAACAAAATCACCCATAAGTATAAAGTCAAATCGACTACAAAGAATACACCTGTTACCAGGCTGGCTTTTTGTGAGCGCATCATTGAAATAAGCAAACAATTTTTGTAATCCAGCTGCACTGTGATCCAGTCAAAGGCACAATAAATGGCAGTAGTTACTTGTAGACTCTGCAATGGAAAGCTATAAACAATTGACGTGGTTTTTTTCTCATCCTAAATATACACAAGGCTTCAGGCAAATGAAAATGGGGCCTCGCTCACCCAAACATGAAGTAGAATTGTTAGAAAATTTTAAAGTAACAAATAAAAATTTATGCCGAACATATTCCCCTGTATCTTTGACACTTTTTTAATTACATGAACTTCTACAAACGAACAGCACTTCAGCTTTGTCAGTAATGTTACCGTATTCTGAATCTATGTACCAACCAGACATCTGCAACAAGTACAAAATTTTCGGCCATGCATAAACACGCACTCTGATTTTTAGGATCTAAATGTTTTTATACAAATGCAAAAAACACTTGTTTACACATCGGCTCGTTTCAAACAATCAGTTATATGCACGCACTTAATGTTTCATGCCAACATGAATGTTACAACCGTGTCGCTAAGGGCATGTGTCTTATTTTGTATCAATGCAATACATGTTGTTAGTGAAAAAAGTGGTTTATTCACATGTACAAGTAATTCTCTACTCGGTGTTTATTTGTCTTGGCGCTATCAAACTACATATATTTAAAATAAACTATCTATATATTATTTAACTGTGAACTTCTTTAAAGTTTAAAATGGAACAGTGCCCAGAATTTATTTCAAGTTTTCATATTTTCCCGCTAACCGCTTATGTGCATATAAGTGGCTTGGTTGTTTTTGATTTACAATCGATCAAATCATATGCACAAAGCAATTTTACAAAAAGGCATTTTGGTTCTATACAAATCAGTTCGAGTAAAATGTTGCAAGAGAACTTACACTTGTGGCGGCATTCTTTTTTGAGCACAAAAGCCAAACAACTTGTTTGAGTTGTGCCTTAAATTCAACCCGATCATACTTGTTGCAGTTGTCTGGTACCAACACAAATCCGTAATTGTCCCGCATACAAAACGCAAGATATAAGTGATAATTATATTATTATTACGGCAATGGAGGATCATTTGGATTATTATGAGCTAAAAAGATCTAAGCCTATATGCGACTGCACAAGATGTATGGTAAATAACTATTAGAAAAAAACTACTTGGCAACACTAACGCTGATATGAAAACATTGTTCTTTAAGAGACAAAATCATTGATGCATAACACTTTGAAATTCGATTGGAATTGTCAAAAAAATAGCGACAAATTTAAAAAGGACCTCCACATTTAAAATAAAAAAAATTTTTTCTACTTCTACATAACAAAACTATTTCATATTAGTTGGCATAAGGAAAATACTTGTTGCAGGTATGGTCTAATGCACACATTATTACTTACTTGATCTTTAATTCGTTGGCCATTCCAACAGTATAAAATCAACTGCACAGCGACGGCACATAAAAACAGACATTTGTAGGCCTCATCAGCCAGAGAGTCATTGGGGCGACTTAGCCGAAAAATTAGACTGCAAATTTCTGCACAAACTATAAGAAATTTTATGAAAATTATAACCCGATAAACACTATTTAATTTTTCAGCCAAATATAAAGTTTGGCAATGATATCTGATGCAGGCAACAACTTCTTCATGGAGTTGTTGTGGCAGCTTGTTGAACAAAAACTGGTGATAGTTTTGAGCTAGACTTTCAAAACGCTGATTCACTATCTGAAAGTGGGCCGCAATATTGCTTACCAGCCAAGAAAATAACGTATCAAAAGCCAAAGAAACAGTGCAGCTAAAATACACACTGAGCATATTCAAGACATAGACCCCGGCATAACCAGCGAAATGCGTATGATTCCAAAAGTAGCTGTGGAAGACAGATAATTGCAAAATACAAAAATTTATTGCAGGCATAGAATGAATTTTTTTCTGCTTAAGCTGACGAGGCCTTATTGGGCTCCACTAAAATCACTTTGCCAGCAGTGGCGTAAACATAAATGCCATAAATCACTGGATGTAAAACACCAAAACTGCCAGTAACTGCAGCCAGTCTCATACACAATGTGCACCAAAAATTGTCTCTCAAGTTTTCCCGCTCCACAATAAAGAAGTCTTCAGGATGGGCTTTAAAATTTAAGCATAAAATTTATTACTAAATATTAAACAACCAGCCCCAGCTAACGATTGACTGCATCAGCTTGTGGAGATCCCCTGAAAACGACCACAAATTTAAAATTATATTTCCTGATTGCTGTCATGTGACCAAGCGAGCGAACGATGTCAAGCGTTATCCTGAGCCAGGCTTTAAACTAAAGATACTGTTACCTCTCTCATTTGTTTCATGAATATCTTTGATAAATAACAAAATATCTTGTCTTTTGCTTAAGAATATCAACACTTTTAAAATGCACAATATCAATTGACACAACAACGGCATCGAATCGCATATTTCCACAAAATCGGTGATATGAACGGCGGCATAATGACTGACCAGCACAAAGTGAAAGCTGGAGGAAAATAAAATTCCATAGAGCCAGAAAGGATGTTTTATAATATTTTTGGCAGCACAAAATTCACTGGCTTCTAGGCGTATACCCAAACCGGCAAACGTTAGACTCTGTACGTTAAAATAAAATGGCCTAAACATTGCAATTGCTTATTAAATTGATGGCAGTGCGCCACTATTATTTTAGTTCTTGTCACGGTGAATGTTGTGGAACAAGTGTTTTTGTTTCCCTCTGTTATTAAAATAAGTTTACATTTGTTTTTTTTTTATTTTCTTTTATAAACTCAAGAGACTTAGTGATGGTAAATGTAACTGCTACAAAGAGGGCCCTTTTATAACAGGATCGATGGTAGGAGTGAACAATTTGCTTAATGCACTGAATGTGAACTATCTCTAGAGTGGCTAACAGTCAGTTAAACTATATATTTGCTAAAAAAAAAAAAAAAAATAATGGCTAAAGCTCTATACTGGCCGAACCAATCTTTTTTTATAAGTAGTTAGACGTTTTCTCTTTTAAAGACAAAGAGTGAGAAAAAGAGAGAGAGAGAGAGAGAGATGTGGTACGATTTGAAATGATATATGTCGTTACTGGCCATGAATCCTTAGCTGAATAGTGAATCAAATCACGTGATGTAGTTCTGACCTTACACTACTGCCCCTGAAGAGCCCTCTCAGCTTATATTACGGGATCTCAGGCAATTTCATAGTTTTGTTGCTTTCTATACAAATTTTTCAATGCCACAAAGAACTATGCTTTCAGATGCGAAGTTTGTATTTCATGTGTGCGTATAAGCCAACAATAAATTTGTAAAATATTTTCAAAGCTGCTATTGTTTTTCATCTCAACTCTGGTTTTGCGTAGTGAATTATAAAAAAAAAACTCCTTTTTATTTGCGCGCATTTAACACAAGTTCACCCGCATGACATTGGGAACACAGCCAATGATGACTGTATTAATAATTTGACAACATGAAAATTCAGTTTTTTTTTGCCAAGACCCACAGTGCAACGACACAGAAATATGCAAATTAGTATTATGGTTTTTAAGCAACACCTAATTGCAGCCTTTGTAAAACTTCATCGAAAGTTCTAAAACTGCCAAACAAGTTCTCTCAAAATGAAAATACCGCCCATGAGACCACCTCTGAATAGATTTGCTTTAGACAGATTTCACTGTAAGCATTTCAAATTCAAATATTTGCCCACATTGTCTATTGTTTATTCTATAAACATTATTAAGTACTATAATTATAATTAATTGACCCTGTTTTGCAAATTTCTACCACCCCATAAAACAATTTAAAAAGCAGCACCAAGTTTCAATGAATTTCAACAAAACAAAACAAAATCAATTTAAATTTTATGTTTCAGCCAGACCACCAACCACCGCCAACGCCACCGTTGTGCTGTTTGACATTTCCTATTCGTTTTTCTTTTTTTTTTTGCCACATGACATTGCATATAATCTTTCATTAGACTTGCTGTGTGTATACTTATATGAATTTTAAATTATGCGTAAGCTCTGCAATAGTTTGGTGTCTAGGAAGGCATTGCACAAAAAAAAAAATCAAATAAATTGTGCACATTGACAAGGTTGGTCACCTGAACGTTGTTTGAGGCTGGCTCATTATTGCACATTGATTTTTGTGGACAGTTTTAAGGTACAATACAGCTGCAGGTGTGTGAAAAGTGGAATTTTCGTTTTACACACGGGCGATAGAACTTTTCTAGAAAACTGGATAAAATTATGTGGTATTAAAAAAGCGAAAAAATTAATTGGAACCATCCAGTCAATCGCCAATAAATGTTTGCTTTAATCCCCAAATTGTATTTATATCCTTAAATCCTGACCAAATGTGTATTGTTAAATTTTTTAAATTGCTTGAAAAAACTATTTATTACAGCTTCCGATCGTTTTTTTTATAAACAAATTTTTATTTACAATATTATTCAATATTTCGGTAACAATTTGTTATCATCTTCAGGATAATAATTGAAGATGATAACAAATTGTTACCGAAATATTGAATAATATTGTAAATAAAAATTTGTTTATATAAAAAACGATCTGAAGCTGTAATAAATAGTTTTTTCAAATAATTAAGAAGATCAAATAAATATTATATATGTTTTAAATTGCTACATACCAGAAAATAAAAACTCATTGCTTTTCCTTTGAGCTGCTCGAAGTTTCAGCATGACTGGGCTCCACAAAAAGACTACATGAATTACAAATATGAATTTACTCTTTTAAGTTCTCCATTTTGCTACTTTTTCTGAAACTAATAAACCATCAACTACAAAAATGGAAAACACAACTATAAAATGTTGAAAAAAAGAAACTCTATTATAAAATAGAATACAGCTAACAACTACTAAATAAAAATGTTTAAACGAAAATTTGTTCAGCATAACAAACTGGTTTTAAATGAGCTTCCATAGTTTGGCTTTGGCTTTTTTAATTTTTTTTCACAAGCATTCAAAATAAGTAACAATTGCCACTGTGGAAAGTGAGATGCTTCTTAACTCAAGAGTAAAGTATATTTGGGGTAATAGCAATAAAATATTTAAAGCAGATGGTAAAACATTTTTTAAATAAAACACAGTACAAATGACCTTTAAAGAGCTAGCGAAGTTTTCAACATGGCAAGCAGTTCGTATACAGGAACACACTCATGGTGGGAAAGCAGTCATAATTTACCTTGGCTTATCTATACATCTGGCTGATATATATACATATATTTTTTATTCATTAAAGACTTAAACATGTCACTAATTATTATTATTACTAATTACTATTAAATGTAAGAGCTAAGGCGAATTTCGAAATTGAGAAAAATCAAAGCAAGGACATGCCTACGTTAAAAATATCCCTCAACAAAAATGCTAAATAAATAAATCTAAAAATAATTGAAATCTGATTATTTATTAATAATTAGAAGCAGATTTACTTACTTATAGAAATGATACTTATAATATAAACAATAAAATTATATACATATACCACATACCCCACCTAAGCTTCTTCGAGAAAAAAGAGCATGCGCCTGCCTGCTTGTGCATGCTCAACCAAGAGGCAGTAATTAAGAAGAGCAACACATCCTGCAAACAGCTTTTTTTCAGCAAGTTTGTTGCTATCTTTTTTTGCAAATGTACCCAATTCTACAAAACAGAAATGGTTTTTTAATTAAAAAGTCACTGTAAAAAACTGTTCATTCAAGTTTGCACTGCTGGTGGAACTGCTGCTCAAAGTGTTGCCAGTCAGAAGTATTTCATTTATTTATATTCTTTTCTTTTTGTTAACAGTTTTCAATAATTTGTTACTCGTTTTGTTTTTTTTTTTTTTTTTTCATGAAAATAGTTGCTTAAATAAGTCAAATAGTTTGTAAAATTAAATGCTTACAAAGTGGAAAAAATGTTGCACAAATTTTTGCTTTTAAATGTTCTTTTTAATATCAAGTGCACAGGCACAAACAATGACATGACTGACATAATGATTTTTAATATTTCAAATAACGTTTGAAACTAAAAAAAAAACATACAGCTAAAATCGTTGGGAAATTTTTGGAACGGTTTGTATTTCCTGTCATTTACTTTCGTTAAGAATATTTTTAAATAGTTACACCGTTATTCATAAAAAATAAAACATTGTTGAAACACATTTTACTACAAATTTTTCATATAAAATTTTCTCTAAAAATGTATTTGAGCAACGTATTACTTTTTATGAATACCAGTGTTAATGTTGTGTCCTTTATAATTTCTGTGAAAACAAGTGTTTCCAAAGAGTTAACTTTACAGAAAAGTAAGGGACTTTTTCAGCGATAATTGTCTATGAAATATAAAACTAAATTGCCATTTAGGTAATGGAAATTATATGTCTTGGGTTGAAAAGAAAAAAAATCATACAGCCAAAAGAAAAGCAGTAAAAATACTTTCAAATAAGGACCCAAGAAATACGTGACTTTATTTGAGCTGTAAACGTGATGCTAAAAAAAATAGATGACCCAAAGCACTCACTTCATAATGGTTATTTGTTGCTATTAAAAATGAATTCTTTGATTTCAAGCAGTAATGCTGGCATAGACTTGTGTCTCTTCATATAAAAAGATTTTCTATTTGAGAGACTTTATTTGCTTTAACTCCGTTTCCGCATCATTAATGCTGTCAAAATCATTTCTTTCATAAATTTGCTTCAGTTTCAGCCGATATCAAGTCTCAAGGTTGAAAGAAAGTTGTCGTTCTCCTCTTCGCTTGCTATTGGCATTCTCCATTTATCCAGTTCAGAAACAAAAACTGTGTTTACAGTGACCAAAAAATTCTTTATGGCATTTTAAATAGAAATAATCCTTCTCATGTTCATAAAGAACATAGTTTTTTTGAGCCTGTGCCCACGCAAACTGAACTCTAATCAACTGAACTCTGCATAGTCATTCTGTGTTCATGCATGACTCCCAGTTGCAGTCCTTCACAACACTGATCCAGATACAACAACTTGTGGAATAATGCTTGCAGTTTTATTCCCTAAATATCGGTGTAAAACAGACTGTAGCATAATAATATTCTTCGTTATGTTTTTCTTACAAAACTTAACTCTATGTCAACAAAACAACTACTTACAACAACTTGCTTTCACAATCCTTATGCAATTATACCCGCAAGCATCGTTTTCACGCACAAACTTTGCAAATTTTTGTAGCTATTTTTATTTAGCATGCGTTAATGTTTTTGAAATAAAATATTCAATTTAATGTTACACTTGCTGCTTGCGCTGCTATTTCAATTATTCATTCTAACCTAAAGTATTCAAGTATTCTTTTATTCATTTCTATTTGTTTTTATTTCTTGTTTCTTTGCACTGAACGTTTGTTACTGACATGTTTTTTCACCTGCAGTTGAAAGCCAAAAAAGAAACGAAAAAAAAAGAAGAAGAAGAAAACTCTTAAGAAAACAAAACTACAAAATAAAATGTTTTCATGCATGTACAATTTGCAAGAAATAAAAACTTTACTTAAAAACAATTTGTTTATATCAAACATTTAAAATGTAAAGAGAAAACAAACCGAAAACACAGCATTTTTGATGTTAAGAAATTTATAGCAGTTTGTTGAGTATTAAGGGCTTTCACTAGGGGTGGAGCAAATGTGAGTAGAAATAAATAGCAATAACGAAGCGTATGTATTTGCTCAAAGAGCACTAAAAAGCCTGCAGCAAAGTCAATCATTTACAAGCAATTGTAATTGCGCTTAAGTTCGATTTTGCTTTCTCCAAATTGAGAACGATTTTTAGTTGGGGAAAATTTGCAATGATTAATATTATTTTGAAAGAAGACAAACAAAGTAGTTTGTAGAACTTGGCAGCTGGGGAGAATAGCATGGCTGCTTGGTCAACATCAGCCCACCAACTCAGCTCAAGGCTAAATCGCATGCTGTGTGTTTTCCTATATGGCCACCCTGATCATGTAGCCGAGCAAAATAATTTTGTTATTCCTTTTTTGCCTTTCCTGGCATTTCCACCTGCCTGCGCCAAATTAGGCACCACTACCCAGCTTTTGCTTTTACAAGTTTGCAGAGTTCCAAATTTCGATAAAAGCATAATTAATTGCCAGCAAACTTCATTGAAAGCTAAAGCTTCTCTGTGGCTTAGTTATTAATTGCTGCCAATGTTTTCTCTTTTCGAAAAATTCACTTTTCTATTAAATTTCACTAGAATAAATTAAAATTATTGTGGCACAAGTTTTGTAATCCAGAACAGTTTCTGTGTTTTTTAGCGACACTAAAACTGAGAAGAAAACTCAAAAAGAAAATAAATTACAAAGTTTGCACTTAACTGCAAATATTTCTTTCTGTGGCAAGCAGATTTCCCGGAAAGAGTGAATAAACAATTATTTTTTTTCAAAAGTCTTGTTAGTCATTTATGCAATCAGTTAAACAAAATAGAATAAAATGAAAAAGGGAAATGATTCTAGTAAAACAATTTAAAAACTTTTAAATAAAAAAATGTGAAAAATTTTTATTTAAAAATATGAAGCATGAAACATGGACCCAGCCATATTACAATATTTTAATGGTCATTCTCTAACGTCAAGTGTTTTGACCAAAGTAATTTAGCCAAAGTAATTTAATTTCACAGGAATTCCAAGAGCTTCCACAGCAGGAGCTAATACTGTTTCTTGATGTATTGATACTCGTGAGGGACAAAGGGTTGCACAATAGATCATCTATGGTCGCAGTGCAAAGGGCCATCTAGGACCAACCTTAAAATAATGCAATACAATGCAATACAATTTAACAAAACGTGCTTTGCATGTTTTTTTCCCCAAATTAGGACTGGTAAGCAGTGGTACCTGCAGACTCCGTGCGAAGGACAAGGAAAGGCTGGAACATATACTTTGTTATTATGAGCTATTCGTTATTAGATCCTAAGGACCTTGGTGAAATGTAAACTGTGGCAGTAATAAGATTTGCTAATAGTCTGAATCATGGTCTGTGCTGAGCAGGACCTGCACAAAGGATATTTTCAGTGTAGGGCACAATTGGCTCAAATTTACTACTTGTGAAGCCACAAGTAGTAAATTTCTTTGTGGCAATAGAAATTTATTTGCAAAATCATTTGTAGCTAAAATTAATACAATTTTTCTTTTTATAAACTGTAGTTAAACATGCAGGAAGAATACCATAATATAGAAAATCTAGATTTTTCTATTTCTTCTGAAGCTGCAAACATGAAATGTAGAAAGTTTTTCGCTCCTGTAAAATTTTCTGAAAGCGAGTTAAAAGGATTGCATATTAAGCTGAAAATATCCTTAAAATTAGACTTAGCAGAAACTGCCATATACATATGTGTGTAACTTCATTATCTTATCAAATTTCATCATCAAAAATTCAAGAACTTCAAAACTCTTATCGTACGATAAACATCACAAAGATGAAGTATTTTGAACATTAATTTTCTTTTATAGTCAAACTTTATGATTTACAATGGTTAGTTACTTATTGGTCTTTTCATTCAGTTTTATTTGCTCAAAATTGAAAAAGATTTTGTTGTGTTGTGTTGCAATTGTAGTGATCAATGTATTGAAAGAAGATACGAAAAGTAAATTTTAAATGTATTTTGTTTTGCTGAGAAAAGAAAAATAAGAAAAAATGTTGTTTTAAAAGAAAATCCAAATGAATAAAACAAATTTTTGTTTCTCAAGTGTTTGTTTTGCTTTTGCGAAAGAAAAGAAAAATTAAATGATTTTCAAATGTTTCAAATGCGGGCTCCATAAACTTGTTAAATTAAAACTAATTTTAATATACTTTCTAAGGCTTTTGCAAAATCTCAATTGGAAAGTACACGCAGAGAAAAACATTTTAAAGTTTGGTTGCCATAACAACATAATGTTCTCCATAACAATGTGTAAAGCTGTGACAAACAAATTATTTTCATATAAAATGCAGTAAATATACTTTTGGTTACCACAAACACATGTTTTGTTAAATTTTGTCCTTTAAATGGAAATGTGGTTACACTTTTCCTGAAAAAAAAATATCTTTAGCCAAAGTACATACCTTGAGAAAGACGCCAAGCAGTCAGAAAGTTAAACAATGAAAAAATAAAATACAAGGAAATAAAATATCGTTTCCTAATAAGAAATCAATGAGATTTTGTCGTTAGCTTGTTTTCTTTATTCCCCATCAAGAGATTGTTTTTCTGATATCACTTTTGAAAAACTGGTGTTTATGAAAGAAAATAAAAACCTTTTTGATAAAAGTATTTTGTATTTTGTCTTTTAAATACATATTTTTGTTACATTGTATTTTGTATTTTAAATACATGGAAAAAAAAGTATTTGTATTTTGTTTTTGAAATACACAACTTTCGTGCATTTTGTATTTTAAATACATCAGAGCATGTATTTTGCCCAACACTGTATCCACATATGTATGTTTAAACATTTGTTGGCATTTTGTTATTTGCAAATGGCATGATTGGGAGATATATTTTTTTTTTTTTCTACATAGGTCAGCTTCTGTAGTATGAAGACCAGCCAAAACACTTCCGTCTTCACCACTCAAATGGTGAAAGATGTGAGAAAGCCTCAATTTGAAAATAGTAGGAGTTGAAACCGACAGTAATATCGTTAGACTTGACAAAACAATAATACGGTTCACGTTCATATTATATTTAAAAATTAATATTGTTAAACTGTAGCCATATATTTCAACAATAATATGTTTCTCTTCGAATATGGTTACCTCAATCATATTTTTTTTCTTTACGTGTACGTAGGAATTTAAAATCTAATATTGTCAAACTGTAACCATATATTTCTCTTCGAATATCGTTACCTCAATCATATTTTTTTTTTTACGCGGACATATGAATTTTATAAATTGCTAGACAATATTAATTAATTGTTAAGATAACAAAACATATTAATGATGTTCTTTTCACTTTTCTTACATTTTTGATTTTGAGCGATAGCTACATACATACACATACACATGTACGTAACCATTTTTCAATAACGGTCATCAATTTTACTAAACTAATAAACAGTATTTCCATGTTTTCACATAATAAATCATGAGCAGCAACATTACGGCTACTTCTCTATTAATGCATTTATGAAAACAATACTTTGCTTTATTTCATAAAGCAACTTTTACCTCATTCATTTATCTATTATGTACATAAAACACAATACTGGACCTCCATACGTATGATTAATGTTTCGTTTTCTGTATGGATGGATGGATGTATTTAGATGAAACTGTTATCAATCATACGCATTATTGTTGCAATTAAAAAGATATTGAAAAACACTTAACACTCAGTCACTCAATCTGTAATCTTGCAACCATTATAAAATTTGTGTTCTTGTAGAATTAGAATAAAACTATTTTAAAACGACTTGAATTACCCATCACCACAAAAGTACTTGTAGTTTTACAAAACACATGCTTCAAGTTACCAAGAGCGCTCTACAAACAGTAGTTCTTTCTTACTGCTTGGCATAAAAGCAGAAGCAACCGAGATAAAATGCCACACACTAACATTGAATATGTTTAAAGAAGTTCAGTTTAAAGAACGTTTTTTGTTGTTATCTAAATCTTTATGCTTGATAAAATTTTCTTTTGTTTGACAAAAACAGTCAAATCAAATACATGTGCATATAAATTTTATATATAATTTTTTTGTTTTGTAAAACATAAAAAGTAATAGCTTTTACATAAAAATGGATGAGCATTCAGTTGACTACTTTGCAACAAATAAAGACTTAAATATGTCTCCAAAAAAAAAACTACAGATAGTTGAAAAAAAAAACACATTGCTTTCGACTTTTGTTGTTCAATATATTGTTGAGTTTCTGGGCAAGTGGATATTCACAGTACTTTTGAGCTATTATTCAAGAAGCATTGAGTCTTAAACATCATTATATTTTAAACACACCACTTATATCAAAGACAGACTAGAGCAAAGTTGAATACACAATATTTTAAAACAAGCCTAATGCTATAAACACATTTGGCACAGCAG
Source organism: Sturmia bella (assembly GCA_963662145.1). Classification (NCBI taxonomy): domain Eukaryota; kingdom Metazoa; phylum Arthropoda; class Insecta; order Diptera; family Tachinidae; genus Sturmia; species Sturmia bella. The sequence goes on along the minus strand of OY759172.1, from coordinate 13,929,367 downwards.
GCTTCGGCTACAAAATGTCAAAAATAGAAAACACACAATTATATGGTAAAAATTATTTTGAAGACAGCAGGCAACATGGCTGCAGGTTGATGCCTTAGTTTTTCATACAATTACTTTTGATTTAGACTTAAGCCTTTCAAAATGATTACCTTAATTAAACAAAATACAAATTTTTTTTTACCGATCAGTTGTAATAATCAAAATTTGTTGCCCCACTAGATTATCGCTCACTTCTATTAATGATATCTTTAGCTAATACCAACCTTACCGCCAAGCCGTTACTTTTGGGTAATTTTGTTGTCACCAGGCATGAAAATTGAGATCTATGTGATAATGATATGTCTGAATTTGATGAAAATAAAAAGTACCTGCCAATCAGTGCTGGTAAATTCTTCCACCTTTCATTACTCTGCAATACTAAATTACTTTCATTTGGGTACTCAATACCACTCAATACTTTTAACGGGGTTTGGAATAAATTAATTTCTATTATTCGAACTTTTTCTTATACAATTACTTCTGTATTAAGTTTATCAGGTTCAAGTTCTGTGTATATTATCCTTGTGATTGATATTAATTAAATTAGACAAAGAAGACCTTTAGTTGTCCATCCTGCTTAAAGTCTTTGATATCTTCCTTGTCCAATTTAATTAATATCAATCACAAGGATAATATAGACAGAACTTGACCCTGATAAATTTAATACAGGGGTTTTGAATATTCAAGCAAAATTTTCCATACAGATTTGCCAAGTAAAAGCTTTACAAATTTAACCTTCACTAATGCATAAAATTCTAGTCAAAAGAGCTTGCCATGAAAAAAAGGAGAAAAGGATGTCTGAATCAAGGCTGGTCCCTTAAAAGAAGAATTAACTCCGTTCATTAAGGTGATACGTTTAATTTAAACTAATCACTTAGAAACAATACAGCTCTATTGAATATATATTTAAAACATTTTAAGAGTTTTTCTAATTCGTCACTATTTATTTCCTACTTTATATAATTGCATTATTTCTCACTTAATTAGTTCTCTTTGACACAAAATAAGTGGTAAATGAAAAACAAAACTGATTAAATAAATTTGTTTAATTATGAAAAAAGTCAACAGAAATATTATAATAATATAATTGCATTTTTTTGTAAATACAAGCCTGAAAGTATGCTAAATATTTTATCCGGTTAATGCTCCCCCACCATATGCCTACCAAACAAGCTTCACTCTGGGTTTTTTTTTTTTCTTTAACAATTAAGCAACTATTTGAAATAAGGCTTGTATGAAAATTTAATTAAAGCCTGATTGAAATTATTTATTAAGATTTTCACTTTTCAACAGCCAATCTGAAAAATCCAATTTGTATGCCAACATGTTTTGCAATTCTTACTTTCTCCTGTTTTATTTTACAATAAAATTGCAACAGGAAAAACTTCCTGCTGTAGTTTAATGAAATAAGTTTATTACTTTTTCTGAGAAAGCAAAAGATTTCATGTGAAGAAATGAGAAAACTGAAAAAAAAAAATTATTTTAAAACACCACACAAATTTATACAAAAATAAAAATGTTATGTAATGTAACAAAAGAATTATATTGCTGTTTTTGGACTACCATTTAATTTTTTGAATAAAATTAGTTTAAAAAAACTAGTTATTGCAAATTCATGAATTTTATAGCAAAAAACAAAACATTTTTTTCTAATAAACATATATTAGTAATTATTTACAACCTGGGGTAATTAGTTTTAAGATGAAAATAGTATAATAAAAAATAAAATAGAAGTCGAACATGCAACTCTTGAGGCTTGTACTGATGCTGTACCCACTGTGCGTTGTAGGCATACGAAACTGAAAACCAAACAAAAATACTTATGAAATCAAACAGATACAAATAAATTTTGTTTTATTATTTATACAAATAAATTTTTGTTAAGCAAACAATGTTACACAATTTCTCCTGTATATTGAGCATTGATATTAATTATTGATTTTGAATCAGGCTTAAGTAATAAAATGTTCAGATGGGCATTTAAAATGCCAGTACTGAAGCCTGAATTTTTGTTTTTAATTCAAACAAAAACATCTTTGCTACCAAATACAAAAGGCATGCAAATAAAAAATTAATAAATACAGGCAACTATGGGACTGACTCTAGTATGGCAAGGGTGCCGTAGCCCCATAAAAGTGGCTCAACATATTTCACTAAACAGGCGCAAGGTTATAACGACATGTACTTGCTGGTTTCTGGAGTAGTTCAGCCGAGTCCTGGGTCGCACACTGAGAAAATAAAACACGTTAATTTTTATTAATAATGATTTCTTGAGCTTTGGCGTAATTTTCAATACTTCGGAACCCCTTCCTGTACCTTCACCGGGAAAACTGTTTTCGTTTTATGAATTTGAAAAAAAAAACAATTCAAATTTTGTTAAATTAATTATTCAAGCCTTTGATCTTTGGTGTTTTATTAAAAATAATTTTAAACAATTATTTATTTATTTTCAATATTTCGCTAACAATTAAGTAAAAGAATTATTTTCCTGAAGATGCCAACAAATTGTTGGCGAAATATTGAAAATAAATAAATAATTGTTTTATTTTTTTTTTTTACCCCTGTTTTTATATTTTATATATTTATTTTCTTGAGCTAAAGGTTTTTTTTGTGTTAAAAATATTTAATTATTTTTGTCGATATTTCGCTCTCCTTCTTCAGGACAAGACCTTTAGCTCAAGAAAATAAATATATAAAATAAATAATTATTTAAAATTATTTTTTATAAAAAACCCAAGATCAAAAGCTTGAATAATTAATTTAACAATCTTAAGATCAAATATTATAAATATAAATCAAATTTTGTTTCTGATTTGAATTTATCATTTAAGATTCAGTCACTAAAAACTGCAAAGCATCAGATGTTTGTCATTCTTGCAGCGTTGCCAGTTTTTTATTTCTAAAAATATGTAAATAATGCACAGAAAAGTTTTGTTAAAGCTAGAGTTTTAACTTTAACTGATATTTAAAGCATAATATTAATTTTGTTGCGGCTGTGTGGCAAAAGCTTATTTAGTTTAGGCCTGAAGCCCGCAGACAGCGCTACAGGCAATAAAAAGCAATGCCAAATGTTACTCAAAGAAAAAGGCGAATGGTAGATCAAAATGAAGTTGTCGAGTACTAGCAATTATTTTTCCCCTCCTAATTCCCTCTCCGAATTTTTCATCAAGCTTAAAAATTGCCCAACTAAAATTGCTTTGTGGGATCTAGCTCTAAGTTTACAAAATCTTAAAAATTAACAATTCTACTCCTTTACCCATAATTTCAACAATTTATTAGCTTCAGCCATTTTAAATTCCGCAGAGCTGCCGAATATATTTATCCCCACTGCCGTCGTCGATTAGAACTTATCGGCTGGTAACTCTGTCCGCAAGATGTTGTGGCTCTAGCAAAAGTACAGCAATCATTGTAGTAATTTCTTCCCATATTTTATATATTTTATATATTTATATATTTTATATATTTATATTAATTTCTTCCCATTAATAGGCAAAACATTTATTTACCAATTCTTTAACAAATTTATATATTATTTAGTTTTTCTTTAATACTTTGTTTTAAAATTTTAATTACCATTTATTTATACAAACAAATTTTAGCTTGTTTCAGCATTTCCATTATAATCCAATTGTTTAGTTTATTTAGATTATTTACACATTATTTGACCGAGAAGTTTTTTTCTTTCCTTTTTAACCATAAATTATGGGCTGCTGTTAAAATCTTTTGCAAATTGCATTTTTAAATATCAAATAAATATGCTGTTTAATTATTTAATATGTTGTAACCGAATTGTATAAATCACTAAAATATTTTAACATATGAAACATTTTAGCAGCGAGTAAAATATTTTTCAATTCGAATTCCATGCTGAAAACATGATTAAAATTTCACGAGACAAAAACCCTCCTGTCGGAAAAATATTCATTAAATTAAAATTGTTACTTCTATTCGGTTTTATTGAAATTTTGTGGGCATATAAATATTAGGGGGCCCTTTTCTATAAGGGGATTTTTTAACAATTTTTTTTTAATTTTCAACCTTTAGTTTGAGGAGTTGAAAAAAAATGTCTGCGGAAAACAATTTAGGTGAATTAGAAATTTTAAAAATTTATCAAATACACAAGAACATAAACAGCAAACATATACGTATGTACAATTGAGAAAGCCTTATATGGAGTTTCTTGCTAAGAGGATTCGAATAGCCTGGACCTCCTCGTTTTGTGTGAATGATACTGAAGTTTGCTTATTTTCCCGCTCTCTTTAATATTTAAGAAGTTATGGCCATTTGAAGAACATAAAAAATTGTTTTGGCAATTTTCGTACCTGGTACCGAGTTATGCTTATTTTTGCTCTATTTTCACTTAATTATTGAAAATAGCGCAACAAATAATAGCGAGTTATGGGGAACGAGAGAAAAAATGTTCGTTAGATATAGTGACTGCATTACTTATTTACGTTTGTGTGTATTGCGTAAATTTTTCCATGTGGAAAAAGTTTTGAAGGTCAAAAAGTTTGAAAACTTCCTGAGCAATAATTTTCTCTCACATGACTTCATAGTTATGAAATTATAAGGTAAAATAATAAATTTTTTTGCATTTGTTAATTACTCTACAAGGATTTGATTCGATTTCACTTCCTCAGAACTGAAAAATATATTTTTTTTATAAAATTGCAGTGATCGATATTTTTAAAGAAGACAAGAAAAGTAAATTTGAAGACGTATTGGCTGCAACACATATCATGCCATACCATCCAAATTTCCAGTTCTTTTAAGTAGTTCGTTAAAATCTAAGAAAAGATTAAAACTATCCTCAGCATATTTTTGTTTTTACCAAAATCCACTAAATAAACAGGTGAGACTACAAAAATCGATCTTTTTAAGGTCTACCTATGGACATCAGGGCAGTTCTTAAGTGCATCAAAACAATTTATTTGAAATGAGTTCTTTGAAAATTTTTCATGGTATTTGTTTAATTAAAACTCGTTTGAAAATCATTTTATGATAACAATTTATTTTTATACGTTTAGCTTTATGAAAAACGGAAGTCAATTTGTAGATCTGATCTGGATTCAAAGCTAATTGCAAACTGATGATAATTGTACTGAATATCCATGATTAAAAATATAATTCGTTGTAATATCTGTAAGATAAAATCTCGAAAAATGTAGGCATGTAGTTTACTAATAATTTAATAAAGATGAAATGAATGAATGTAATGAATGCGAAACAACTGTAGTTGTGTACCTCAGCTAATAAATCTACAATTTATGTAATTTTCTTGTATTTTTTCAATAAACTGATCACTCCAATCTATCAAAGAAAATGTTGTCCAATTTGTTGCAGGTTGAGAACATGCAGCTTGTCATTTGGCTGTTTATAAAGCGCAAGATAAACTAGTTTTATTATTATAAAAGGTCAAAAGTTGATATAACAAATTTTTGTTCCACCATTTGTCAAAGCTTTTCAGGACATATAATAATAATAACACAAAAAAATAACTATTCAAAGCCTAAAAATAGGCAACATTATAAAAACTTGTTGGCATTAAAGTGGTCTCACGTGAAAGGGCCCCAGCTTGTATTTTTTCAATCTCGGGGTTTCTTTTGCTTATTTTAATTAATTGAAGGATGCAAGAAACCCCAGATTACCACCTTTCAACGTGAAACTAACGAAATGGGAATATTTTTTTTTTTTTTTTTTTTTTTGTTTAATTTTATTCACAACCAGGACACCAGAGACAAAATTGTTGTGAATGGAAACAACTTAATCAAATTTATTACAAGCTGATTTTATTTTCTTAGACAGCTAAAATACAGTGGGACTCTCTTTGGGTATCTATTACTGTTGTGAACAGACGGCTCTCTCTCTCTCTCTCTGCATACTTCAATTATAAGAAGATTTGTTTTTCAGGTTTTTTCCACAATTTACCTTGACATATCCAAAACTTCAAAATTATTATTTATTCTTTTCCTAAAAATTCCTCAAAGCTGATTAATTTCTTACTTAATTTAAAACCACAAACTAAATCCAATATATGTTATTTCTAAATTTTTCAACAAATTAGCTTTAACTACAGCTAAATTAGAAATTCATTGGGACCAAAAACAATTCAGATTTTAGTTGATAAAATTTATCCAAAAAAAAAAAAAAAATATTAAATAAATGTATGCATCATCAAGTTATAGAGCAAAAATATGTAGCATATTGCCAGCGGCCAAATAAACGTAGTTCCTTAGCATACTTTCAGGTTGTTTTTGTTCAATTAAATTAAAGCAAAAACCTTGCCTTAATAAATTTAATTATACCAACAAAATATAATATATGTACATAAATATATATCATGATTTAGCCACTTAATTGTAATAAATGTAATAAAATCACATTTGCACTTTGATAAAATATCTACAAGGAATAAAACTTAATTAAAATTTCAACATCTCAGCATGCAAAAACAAAATATTTTATCGAAAACAAAATACTTTTCAAAAATTTACTAACAAAATTGCAAACAGCTTTTGTTGCTGCAGAGATTTTATAATTTACTTTTATTAAATAAATTTGTTATTGTGAACAAATGCAATACATATGTACTTGCATTACGAGTAAAAGGATATCAAAGTAATATTATTGTTTATCGTTTCATAAAAAGAAATTACAAAATAAACCAAAGTTTCTTGACTGAGTTTGAGGCCAAATGTTTTTCATAGCAAAGGACTGCAAAGGACTGTGTATTTAATATATTCGTAGCCGGAAATTTAATAACTTTGCGAAGTCCTTAAAGTTCTTCCTTCACTTGCCATCAAATCTAATACACAGTCCGTAAAAACTGTAATTGATTATTTTTCTCTGCTTTGTACTGGCAATAGTTCACTAAAATGCAAACTTTTGCCCGCAGATTTATATCTTTTGCTTCTGTTGCCATTAATTATTTAGCTTCATTAATTAAAATTAAAATTCAATTTACATGACAACGAAATGCAAACATTTCATTTACTTTGTCATTTTGCACACTTTTTTTCTTTATTTGATTACCGTCGTTTTCTTTCATTTGATCTCAAACTAAGCGTATAAATGCTCTCTACACTGCATAAATTAGAACCTGATGAATAAATAGAAAGACAAAAACGGAAACCGTATTTCATTCAAGAAGGGAATGGATTTAGATCTATTAATTTCATTTAACAATTTAGAGATGAAAAATATCTAACATCCGCCCGTGTCTGCATTATAAAAGTATTTTTTCTCAGCATTTCGTTTTGTAACAAAAAATAAAATGCCACAAAAGCAAAAGCTGAACCAGTGTATAAATTCATTTATAGATTAGAATTTGCAAACAGATTCATTGAAACAAATAATGAAAATATACAAGGATTTGTTATTTGTAAGAATTTCAGATACAAAAGTTGTCAAGCGTTTGCTGGATTGAAACACATTCTTAATTACTTTATCACAATCAATAAATTATGGCCACTTCAAAGGCACTTAGTGTTCGTTGTGGGTTAAAGGGGCAATTTTTTTAAATAAAAACATAATAAAATTAGAAGCAAATAATGTGGTCAAGTCCTGGTAATATAACAAACTTATATTTTCTGACAATTCATTGAAAGCAATAAACGATTGTTACAAACCAAAGGGGATCCAACCATAACAAATGTAATATTAAAAACACAACGCCAGACACCGCCACCGAGTATACAGAGTTGGAAAAAGTGACTTTTGAAAATCTTGCAAACCAGAACGAGCGCCTCGATGGATGAATTGGTAGAGTGCCCTACTAAGAGTCCCCGAGGTCGCAGGTTCGATTCCTGCCGAAGGCTTTGGGTGTTTCTTCAGACAAGCCAAAAGCTTCGCAGTTTTGTGTTTGTTTCTTCAAAATAAAAAAAAAACAAAAAAAAGATAGATATACTTTACATTGTGTACTCTATCTTGCCTTTTAAAAAGAACTGTGAAAACTCTTGCATGTCGTTCACAACAGTATTAGGAGTTTGTGATTCCGTTTGCAACGTTCTTAAATTTTTGTCTTCTTGTATACCCATTCTGGATCAGGGGGCAAATCACCGCATTCGAAATCGAGTGCTTTGTCATCGATATACTGTTAACGTGGATCACAGGACTCGCTATCGAAACGCATCTGATCGATGTTGTACTCGATTGTTACTACACTGTCGAAAACAAAAAAACTCTAGCTTTTAGCAGCAAAACAAATAAAATAACAAAGAAGCGACAAAAAATTAAAGAAATAATTTAAAAAATATAAATTGTATTGGTTTTAGGGAAAGTGTTCCTACTTATAATGGCAATCCAATATTGCCATTATAAATCCTCCGATTCCGAAGATGAGAAACATAAAAACACATTTGGATTCATTTATCTTGAAGTTTTTCACCAATTTATTTACATTTTGTTTTCCTGTTTCGTTTTGTTTCTTTATTGCCAAATGCGTACTGCGATGTAAAAAATAGTAGTAGACAATATTAATTGCGATCGAATACTGTGATCCAAAAAATTGCAGCCATCGAAATATTTGTACACACGAAAGAAGACTCGATTTCGAATGCGGTGATTTGGCCCCAGTATCGATAGAAAATTCGATTTAAAGAGGTTTGTCTGCCCGTCCGTCTGCAGGCCATAGAAATGCCGTTTCTGAAAAAATGACTCAACTCAGAAAAATTTCTTTGATGTCGAACTGTTCATATGTTAAGTTATCAGCTTGTTTTTAAGGTTCCACAAAATTGGCTCATTAACAGCCGGTCAACAAAATATTTAATTCTTGGATGAATATTTGGAAAAAGCTAATTATTGCTTTATGCTAAGAACACAACTGGGACGAACGAAGAATTTCGCCCAACACGACGACTAAGCCGGTTAAAATTCGCTGTGTAAATTCGTCGTATGAAGCACAATAGCGACGAAAAACAAAAACATCTGTTATAATTGATAAAGTTGTTTATTGTTTGTGCAAAGATAAAAAAAATTAAATAAATCAAAGAATTTCAAATTTTGTAAAAATAATTGAAATAATGAACATGATCCCAGATTATGATTCATGAAGTTTAACATTTTCAATTATAACTTCACTTGTATCCATTTTCTCAGTTTTTTAATTTTATCTTATTAGAGTTGAACAGCTGATGGGGTGACCATATTAAAAAAATTGAATGCTAAAAAATTTTGCATTACCAAAAACAAAAAATTAAAGACTACAAACATGTTTCATAATCTAATATGTTGGCTTTTTATTTTAAATGCAAAAAGCCAAAGCTTAGCATTTAAAATATTGCATTCATTAAAATACTAGTATAAAATAATAATACCTGTTCGCTAATAGTGAAGCAAAACCCCATGAAATGCCATAACACTCGCCATGGAAAGTTTTAAAACAATCACAGCCGAATTGAACATGATCCATAAGTACTTGCGGCGAACAAAACTTGTAAAGAAAAAGCGATTTCCAGACATATGACATAAGACCTGTGCATGGCTCCAGTTATGTAACTTCTCAGTGAAGAAAAAATTTTTAAATCAGTTTGTTTAAATATTTATGAAAACTACCCAAAACTCAAATTTGAATCACCTGCAGATATTCATATTCGATGCACATTAAATTCACATTCGCGACATCACTAGCAGAAGTGTTCATTTCTGTTTTTCTCTTTTTTGCCAGCAACTGTTACATTCTTAATAATTTTTTTAATTTTTTTTTTTTTTTTTTTTGTATTTATTCAAGTAGAAACTCTTCTTGTGGCAGTCATCATTGCTAACAATTAATTAATTTATTTTTGTGTTCTTGGACTTTGCACAAATATAATGAACAACCAGATTACAAAACGATTAAAATACTACAAAGAAAAGCAAATGTTGAAAATTGAAACTCAGGGGAATGTCTGTATTTTTTTCGTTCATTCATTCTTACTTTTTAATTTGCCAACAGAAGTATACAATTTGTTATATTACCATTGAACAGTTAAACTTGGGTCATGAACTAAAAATAATTAACTGAGAATATCGTTTTTCTATTCGTTGTGGTTTTCACATTTTTCAATTTATTGCATATCTTTAATCAGCAATTAAACAAATACAGTACCCTGGTTTTTAGTAAAACAAGCAGTTAGTTGAGCGGCATTCTTTTTGTATTAAAGAAATTTATTTGCTTGACAAACTCTTAAGAAAACGAAACAAATTTTATTATTTTAGGTATAAAAATAGACCTTGCTAATGTGTTCTGTCTTTTTCAGCCGTCTGTATGCCGCCAATATTTTGTTAATGCTACTCAACTCACCGCTAGACTTGATAAATCTTAAGAGAAATCTACTGGTGAGCTGATTGGCATCAACGAAATGCTCTTGGCATATAGACAGCTAAATAAGACAGACAACCATATAGTCTATTTGGAACATTCATAATACATTTCAATGGGCTATTATAACTAAATAAATAATTAAGTTCATTTTTGAACATTTGCATTTTATATATTTGGTCATAAGACCAAAAAACAAAAACTAAATCTGGCCACAGTACGAGAAGGCTAAAACCAAGCATCCAGCCTTATACCAAGCCAGCATATAATCTAAACTAAATTTGAAAAATATTTTCCCTATTAGTGAAATTTGGAAACACATTTTGATGCACGGCCTTGCAGACAAGACCTTAATCGTTTGATTACTTATTTATGGTGGATGTATACAATAAAAACTTTTTATTAATTAGAACGCTAGTGCATTAAACAAGTCTCAATTTGATGCCTGTTTTTTTTTTTTTTTTTTTTTTGTTGATTGGAATATATTTTATATTCTCTCACCAACATTCAACCGTTTTCCCATTGATTTTTGTACTTGTTGCTGTTGTATTAGTGATGACAACGCCTTCCAACTTTGCGTTGCACAAAGCGGTTTTTAGAACCAAGTTGAACCCTATAGTCAAATTTTATGATTTACAATTATTATTTATTTTATCGGTCTTCAGTTCGATTTTTACTTCTTTAGAATTGAGAAAGATTTTTTGTGGTCAAAATTTTGTTAATTAACATTTTTAAAGAAGACAAAAAAATGTCAATGGCAGTAACACTGCAACACACAAATCTACATTTATACACATACAGTTGTGACTGATCGGAAGGGTATTTAAGTTTTGGCTCAGTCAAGTACTGCCCTCTATTAATATAAAAAATACTAATATAAAAAATATTTTTTTTGAAAGGCTTACAAATTAAACCTTTGATGATCATTGGCTGTTAATGATCTTTATTTTAGGCGCTAGATGTCGCCATATTTCAGCAAGAGTCTTTGACTTCCGTTAAACTTTTCGTTGCTAGCAGTGCTGTTGATTCTGACAGTATGGCAGCTCTCCTGTGGTAAGGCGTAATTTAAAGCATAATTTAAGCCTATAAGCCTGAAATAATTTTTGTGAATTATGGGGTAATTCTTTTTCCGAATATCCTGCTCTCTATTTGCTCTCATGGCAAAATTAAAATATTTGTATACAAATTAAATGTTATGAACTTTTTCATTTTCCCTTTGTTCTTTATGGAATTCACAAATATTTCAAAAAAAAAAAAACAAATAATTTATGTTAAGGTATTTCAATTTTTATTTTTTATTAACCCAACACCACAAAGAAGTGAAAGGAAAAAAATTGTTTTTGTTCAGCATTTATGGTCATAATTAAAAATTTTAACTAAATAACTGTAACTTTCACTCATAAACTCACTGACCAGCTTGTGGGTGATGGATAAAAACTGGATTTAGCATTTCGTGAAGGATTAGAATGAAGCGGTAGTTAGCAAAGAAAAAACTTTTTATGCTAAAATGTATTTAGCACAGAACTCATTTCAAACGCCTTAATGCAGCAATCACAAACAAAACCGTAATTGCTAAAATATAAACTTATTTTAGGTCTATAAACCGGACCCGGATGTGTACTGTATTTTTCATTTTTATATGTTTTCTGTATCACAGGTTTGTTTGAACATTTCTGATTCTCATTTTGTTAATGGGAATTTAGGAAAAAGTAGTTGAGTTTTAAATATGCTTTTAAGATTTTTCGAGTGTGCTGATGTATTGATTAGGATCAATAAAACTTCGGCTGCATATAGACGACTCAAGAAGGCAGAAAACATTGGGGTCTATTTATAAAGAAAATAACTAAGTTCGTTTACATAAAAAATAGTTATAGATCTTATACGCAACGCTGAGTACTACGCAAAGGAAGTATTGTTATAAATCGAATAATAGCATTTTAATTGAGTTTTATATTTAGTTCAGCCTATATTATTTTTATGATTGAAATAAATTAAACAAAATAATGAAAGCATCAAAAACATTTAGCTAAAGAACGACTAGCTGTTTCGAAGCCGCAACACTTCTTGTCAGCAGTCATCCTTAACCTCAAAGGTTCACGGTTTTGAAGCGACACTGAAGCCACTCAGCCACCCAAGTTAGTCTATGGCATAGGGGTCGTATCAGAAACAAGGACGGGACACTTATGTCCGTTTTTGAAGTCAAACAAGTTTTCAAGTACTGCCCTGGACAAGTAGTCTCGCTGCTAAAAATTAGTATGCCAATAGTCATGACCTGATTACGAAGCAATTGGGGGGGGGGGGGGGGGGCTGATAATCAACGTGGTGGAGGTGAAACAGCCTTGTTATGTCTTCCTGCACGTAAGTCATCAGCTTTAATTTTCTGGTTCCTCTTTAATAATGTTGATCTTTTAAATTGAACAATTTGGCCACAGTAAAACTGAATTTAAAAGTCCATTGATTAATTTTCCAAAGATTAAAATGTTCTTAAGTAATTAATTTTCCCACATTTGCTAAAACTTAAATGACAAATTTATAGGATTTATGTTTATTATATAAATTATTATTTTACTATTATTTGTTTAGGATCTTATTCATAATAAATATTTTTGGTTTATTATTATACTCTTGTTTGACAAATTTTCCCTACAAATTTGAGCTTTATAAACCTTAAATATTTTCATATGATCAAGGGTATTAGTATCTTAGTACGACATAAAAACATTTTGCCAACTTACATATGAGCCTTGAATATGAAAGGGTGTATTCATAAGGGCAGAATAAAATGTAATTGAAATTAGTTTAAAAAAAAAAAACAGTTTGTTGCATGGAATATTTCAGCTAATTTTGAACTCCTTTTAATAGTCAAACCTCAAGCTTTTAAGTTTTTTCTCACCGTCTGAATGGTTTAGACAGCAAAAATATTCCCAGCGCTCTGTCTTTTTTCATATACATACATATGTATGTATATGCCTAAAAACATTAATGTAGTCCCATTAGCCCGTTTTTATTTTATTTCCACTTTGTTTGATTGTGTTTATACAGCCATAAAACGTAAAGTACTTTGATTATTTGCTTGATTTGGCTGCTGGTCCGGCTTAATTTATGCATGACCATGTTCTGCCAACACTCATGCAGCTTAAAACTGTCATCAGCATCCATTTCTTTTTTTACTGCAGCAAAGTTTTCATTTTTAAGAAGCTTAAAAGAGCAGCTAAGGAGCACTATAAAATATGTGGGGATGATAAACATTGTTTTTTTTTAATATTTCAATATTTTTAAGACACTCTTTTTTTTTGCAAATGTAAAGTTTTATGATGCGTAAAGGGCAAATGGCTGTAAAAGAGCAGCCACAACAAAATGAAAAAGAAATGGAAAACAAATGATGCAAAGGTTGTTAATTAACTTGCAGGATAAATTTCAAATACTTTTAAGTACCACTAATCTGAGGCATGGGAAAATAAACAAAATGGATTAAATCATGCACTTTCAAGGCCGCCCCTAAAAGTATGCCAGCACTATTTAGATACGTTAATATAATTTTAAAAAAAGAGTGTTTTTAAACCACTAAGATACACTTTCAATACACTTTAAGGTTTTCCCACCGCTCAGAGTTTGTTTCCAGTAATTTACAAGTTCTGTTTACTGCATATCAGAAATATACAAAACAAAACTTTTCCACAATAAATATCTCGCATTTAGTTTCCTATAAAATATAACGAATGAAATGGTATGTAAAGAAAAGAAGCTTATAGAAATGAATATATCAATTTGTTCACTTTTCAATTTATAACTTTTTCTTCGATTTATGGAAGAATTCTGCATCAAAATAAGACTTTGCATGTTTTTCCAAAGCAGTAAAACGAAATAAATCTTTAACATCAAATTCTTTACAATATCTATATCAATAATAGAAAAAATCTGAATATTTTGTAAGACCACAGCACAAAAGTTACTTTATAACTTTTTTATTTCTCTTCAAATCAAATTAAAATTAATTTACTATTTCAAATTTAGTTTCTTAGTGCTTAACTCATAAAAATCTTATGTAAAGAGTTTTAACATAAAGGAAAAAATTAAGCAAATATCTTTTCCTTTAAAGTCCTTTCATTCAAATTTACCCAAAGGAAACCAAAATGTAAGAAATTAAATCTCTATGACCCACATTTTGGAATAAGAATATTTACTATTTGAATAATTGTGTTTGCCATACTATAATTTTGTAGTTTATTTGTGGGCAAAATCATAATATATTTTAATTTATTTTTTCTTTAGATTCAATTTATTGTAAAACAAACTGCCCGAAAGATAAAAGTTTTTTTTTTTTTGTGTCGATAAAGGATCAGAAAACTTGATGAAATAGAACAAATAATTTCTGTTTTATTTCCATCGAAAGCTTCAGAGCAATAATATCACAAGAAAAATAATAATAAAGAATTAATATGAGTCATCACATTTCGCACTCACATCTTGAGTTTTCATTTAATTTGTAAAGAAATTTGAATAAATCGCAATATATTTCAATATTTTGCAAAGATTTTGAAGTCTACTGTGAGTAAAACCTGAAAAGTGTTTTTTTTTTTTAATATCTTCTGATCACTGAAGGTTTGAGTCTTTCCTAATTAGAAATTGTTTATGCTACTGGCCGCAGCTAAGATCGGATATAGAAACTAATTTCAATTTGGTTTCAGTCTGATTTACCGCAAACACCGTGGCTAAGGAAGAGAAGTGTTCAAACAAAGTGTTTAATTTAACAGTGCTTAATGGTAAAAAAAAAGCTTTTCACCGCTAACTGCTATAAATAGTAAAGATGTGAGTTTCTTATCGTTTGCAATTAAAAAATTTGCAAATCATTTTAAATAAACAGTAAAAATGGAACGATATATATCTAAGATTTTTAAAAGCTTCAAAAGCAATAAAAGTAAAAAAATATTTGTATAATATTCTGCACCGCTATTAAATAAAATTATATTATTAGAAATTCGTCAAAGCTTCTTTATATTAATGCTCTACTGAATGACACTGGGTAAAAAAACTCACATTTATGCAATAATGTATGCATTTTTTCAGATATTGGGAATTATTAAACATTTTTTTTCTACGCTCTTCAGAAAAGAGTGCTAGAATTGCATCTTTTTTAGTCATTTCTGATTTGATTTGTTTTCCCTGATGTTGATTAAGCATTGTTCACCTGCAAACCTCCTTCCAAGAAATATTTTTGTGATAGAAAATTTTTTTCTGCTAACAAAATCATATCGATTAAAATCATATCGATTAAATCAGTCGATTAACTCATAAATCTATAATGCTATTGAAACCAAGGAAAATTGTTTTGCAAACTGGCACCAAAAACCGAAACATTTTGAATTGTCTCTTCTAAGCTTAAAAACATTTTTAATGTAAAAATGTTGATCACTGCAATTTTGTCAGAAAAAAAAAATCTTTCTCAATTTTGAGTAATCGAACTCAAGCTCAATAAAATTTTTAACATTTTTAACTTTTAAGATAATGTTTTCTTAGATATTGTAGAAAAATACATATTTATTGTAGCGTAAAATAAATATATAAATTTCTATTTATAAAAAGAACTCAAACTCTTACCAACAAATACTTTACTTTAGTGCAACCTTTTGCCTTACTCCATAATATATGTAACTTACAACGCTCAAACTGCCAGCCAGTCTGGCTCACTGCTCATTAAACTGAAACAGGAAAACATGTTTAAATTTCCTTTCGTTCCAACATTCATTTCGCGTACATTTGCAAAAAAAAAAATTGAACAAAAAATCTGCAATAAATCTCATTTTCATTTAAAAATACAATAATATTTTATATTTACATAAATTCCCTAAAGTATGCAACAATTCCAAACCTGCTGTATATTGTTCTATACATATTTGTTCATTTATTTAAGCAGTATTTATTAAGCAACGTCTACTCCAGGGCATTGAGTTGTAAATATTTTTCAGATTTTTTTTTTTCACATTTTTTTTTCTTTCAGTGAATGTAACAATTTGTTATTGCAGAGAAACAGAAATAATTAACAGGAATTATACAGTTCTTAAAAATTGTTCTATTTTATGCAAAAATCAAAATAATATTTATTATGCTTAACTTTGAAAAAAAAAAACATGAGAGATTTGACCGAAATGTAAGCAGCAAAATAAGTAATTTAACTTATTTAATTTTCATTTAAAATGAATAACTCTCGGAAAGTCTCTTGAACTTGGTGTTGTGTATTATGAGTAGACAGAAATATTTAATAAAACAAAAGCCTACTTTTGGGAGCTTAGAAAGTAAGTGTTTTTTTTTTTTTTTAAGTAAAATCTGAAGGTTAATTACTAAAAACTATATTTGAAGGGCTTTCGTTTTTGTGTAACAGAAGGTCAAATAAGCTGTGTAAAGCAAATTTAATTTTTATTAATGCAAACTTTTCCATTACAAGGGCAAGCGAAACTTTAATCTTACTTTCAGTCACATGAAATAAAACATTTTTCTACAGTGCAATTTGGGAAATATTGCATGATCTTAGAAGCCTTAATTTCAAATTAAAATAGTTAAAAGAAGTTATACATACATATTTTTTAAACGAAAAAATACTGAAACATCGAGACAAGATAAGAGAAATATTACACTTTCAACAACAGATATTAAGCATTGCAGGCATATGCGTTAACTACGCAGAATAGTTCAGTTAGGTCTGTAATTTTGTATTCAATACTAAGTTTGAGACTGTTGTCAACACTGATATAATAGCGATAAAGATAAAAATCTATTTGAAACCAACCGGATGCTGAGGAGAGAATAAACACTATATTCTAATCAAGAGAAAAAAGCCCAGTGATAAAGTTGAATGTTAAATAGAAACAGTCAGTAGGGAAGAGCTCAGGCACTAGGATGACTGTACGGTGCTGCTTAAAAACAGTATACGATTAGTCATGACCTGGGTTCGAGGCAATTTGGATGCTGATGAGCGTCGTGGTGGGCGTGAAACAGCCATGATATGTACTCCTGCCAATAAGTCTTCAACTCTAATTTCTTTGTCTTCATTTTAAAGAAGATTTATTGCAAGAAAATCTTACTCATTTCTGAGGAAGTAAAATCGAACTCAAACCTGCTAAAATTATTAACATCTGTAAATGCACGAAAATTATCTTGCAATTTTTATCATTATTGCACATAACAAGCAGTTGCCTCATACCACCATTTGAATTCATTAATTGAATTAATGAATTCTCAAAATTGCTTCCAAAAGCTTTTATCTGCAAATTAATTTTCTAAAAAAAAAAAAATTTGCACATTATGGTAGAGTTACTTTATTTCGCAATTATTTCAGCATACTCTGTACCATTCCATATTCTTTTTGTGCCATTTCATATTTTATTTATTCACTTTTTCACTTCATCATTTAACACTCTTTATCAGCAGCTTCATCATAAAACCATCAACAATGCATTTTATTAAACATCGATCATAAATAAGAAAAAAAACTTAAATTTCACAGAATATTTCTTTTTTTTTTCATTTCTTTCTCCTGTTTGCATTTTCATGCCAATTTATAACTGTCACCAAAGTTGGTAAAAACGCCAGCCAACACCAAAAACCATCAACTCAAATATGAATACAACAAAAAGCAAGAATGGTAATTAAATATTCCCCTACATTTTATTCTTTGATGAATACAACGTGTGAAAAGTGTAAAACCAAAAAGAAAAAATGAAAAATGAGTGTGAGTGGGAATGTGAGATGACTTTTGGCCGCCAACCAGCAAAAAAGATTAAAAGTGGTTTCATGGTTTTAGCACTAATTGCTTTAAACAGCAAATTGTTAGGGGGGAAAAACCCCTTATTTACAGTGGGTTGGTTTATTAAAATCTTTTTGCCAAAAGTATTACTTTTTCTTACTACTTATTTCCTGACATCCTCAAGATTATTACAGCAGTTACCAGTGAAGTTAAGCTGGACAAAATCAAAAAAGAAAAGTATTAAGAGTTTTACTCTATCTTTACAGTGGACAAACACGTAAGTGTATATCTGCTGTTTTTTACGTTAAAAGATCTATAAACCTTCATTGCTTGTCATATTTTTCACACATCTAATCAAACAAACACATACTATTTTCAAAAAGAAAAGCACTTTAGAGCTCTTTTCTGTCTTTAAGTTTATGTCTATGTGCCAACGCCTAACTCATCACTAGTTTTGAAAGCGCTTATGAAAACGTATTCTAATATTCTCCTTCACTTCATATGCTATTATCTGTAAACAGCTTATGCGAGTTCCAAAAATGTAATAGCAGAATAGATCCACAAAAACCAGAATACAGCTCAAACGTATGTAGCAACATATCCATCGGATACTACACGCAAAGAAGAAATATGTTTGAAGAGAAACATATTGTTGTGGAAATATATGGTTACAGGCTAACAATATTAATTGTTAAATAAACCATGTACATTGTTAAAAATGACATTAGCAGTTCCACACATAGCAATATTATGATTGAATACAACAGTAATGTGGTTAGTGTATGCAATAGCCAAATCCATTAGAATATTTGCAGGAATCAAGCAAATATTTATACATACACACACACCCACACACACACACTCATCTATACACCATTCAAAGCTCTTACTTACACACACATCTTTCTTGTTTAATTTTATCAGGCTTGAGTTCGATTTTACTTCCTCAGAAATGAGTAAGATTTTCTTGCAATAAATCTTCTTTAAAATGAAGACAAGGAAATTAGAGTTGAAGACTTATTGGCAGGAGTACATATCATGGCTGTTTCACGCCCACCACGACGCTCATCAGCATCCAAATTGCCTCGAACCCAGGTCATGACTAATCGTATACTGTTTTTAAGCAGCACCGTACAGTCATCCTAGTGCCTGAGCTCTTCCCTACTGACTGTTTCTATTTAACATTCAACTTTATCACTGGGCTTTTTTCTCTTGATTAGAATATAGTGTTTATTCTCTCCTCAGCATCCGGTTGGTTTCAAATAGATTTTTATCTTTATCGCTATTATATCAGTGTTGACAACAGTCTCAAACTTAGTATTGAATACAAAATTACAGACCTAACTGTATCATTCTGCGTAGTGAACGCATATGCCTGCAATGCTTAATATCTGTTGTTGAAAGTGTAATATTTCTCTTATCTTGTCTCGATGTTTCAGTATTTTTTCGTTTAAAAAATATGTATGTATAACTTCTTTTAACTATTTTAATTTGAAATTAAGGCTTCTAAAATCATGCATTATTTACCAAATTGCACTGTAGAAAAATGATTTATTTCATGTGACTGAAAGTAAGATGAAAGAAAATTTCACTCAATTGGAAATTGTACTTTATAAATGCACTAACAAATATTAAAATTGTAGTTTGAAAGATAATGTTTGATTTTTTTAAGGGCTAGTATATAATTGATTTTTATTCACAAAATTTGGTCCTTATAAATAAAAATAACAATATCTTTAAAACTACAATTTTAATATTTGCTATTGCATTTATAAAGTACAATTTCCAATTGAGTGAAAGTAGTTACAAGAAAGTACGGTAAATAAACATTACAATATTAGTGATGCGAAAATAAAACAAAAGCGATTAAATACAAAATCGAACATGAAAGATAATTATATTAGTGATAACTAAAAAAAATAAAATATAATAAAATATAATATAATATCATATAATATAGAGAATACACTACAATACTGTTGTTGCAGCCATATGGTAAAATATTTTTTCTTTGAGTGTACCTTCACAGAGTCAGGTTCATATGAGTATATCTATTATTTTGTCAGATTTCAATTTTTTTTTTTTATTAAATATATAATTTTTATTCAAATATGAACTTAATTATTTATTTGCTTTAAGAGCCAACTGTAATGTAAAAAAGGGTTAATTTTCGGACCTGAATTAATATATAATTTTTATGTGGTCTTTTTAATTCTTGCAAAAACTAATTTATGCAGCTTCAGATTGTTTTTTTTTTTTAATATAAAAAATTTATTAACAATATTATTCAATATTTCGCTAACAGTAGATGACAACAACAACAACAAGTCAAAAACTACTAGGTGCCCCCATACAACGTAAAGTAACAATTAAAAGTAACTCTCAAACTGTAAGAGACAGAGAGAGATGAAATTTATACAATATACATATAATATACATATGTATTCACATATGCCATTCCATACGCATATTACTCATACGCACGTATGTACGTACGGAACCCTAAGTGTGCGAGCCAGCCGCGTACTTGACTGAATTTATTTTTATATTATATGATTTATCAATTTTACTTTACTTCATAAGATTTATCATTTCTAAATCCCTTAGCCACCAAATTTGACCATTTTCATCTACACCACATTTCAACTGCTCATCTAATTTCCCTGAGTCATGAAAAACACAATCATTTATGATCTTCGTTGAAAACATTTTTGTGCTTATGTTTTCTATTTTCACTTGTTTCAAATTTTTCTTACAAGTTATCAAATTATACTACAAAATGAACTGGTGTGCAAATATTTATTAGCAAACAAACAATTTCCAGCAACAGTGTTGAAGTTCATAAATTTGTTTGAACTATTGTACAAACAGCTGCATGTTGTTGAACATGCATTGAGCTGCATATGTAAAGTAGGTAGGTACACAAAAGTTAATTAAATATAAAGGCAAACGTCATTTGAGCATGATACAGAATTTTATTTATATCAACCATACTCGTATTAACGAGTACCAGTTTACACGGTGCAACTTTTGGTGCAGCGATTCTAATTTTTTTGCCCAAAAAAAAGAGAAGAATTAAAGGGGCACAGATGTGTTGTTATGTCCCTCATTTTTGATGCTAATTTTTCAAACTTTGTTGTTTAGTATTTTAATTGTTCGAGCCTTAAGATCACTTGTTTTTTTATAAGTGTTTATTGAATTCGATATTTCGATATCACAATAGATATCTTCTTCAGGAATGTTTTGATGTTTTTTCAAAAAAAATTTTTTATAACAATTTGTAATCCAAAAAAAAAACAAATCATAACCACTTGCTTACATCAATTAAAAGTTGCTGCAAAGAAGGTCATACAACGACAATGCAAAGGCAAGTTTAAGCAGAAACAGACAAGCTCTGCAGCGCCAAAAGTGGCTTGATTACAGAACTTGATGCCGATCGAAAAGGAAACTTATTGGTTTCTTTGAAAAAAGGAATGGAAAACCAAAAAAGTTGTTCAACATGAAAATCAAAACTTTGCTTTGCAATGCCATTATTTACCATTATTTTAGAATTTATCAAGCTGCTCATCCTGACAATACACAACACAATATAACTGAAAAGCCACAACAACATAATTTTAAAATGACCAAATTTTCAATTTTCTTTCAGCAGAAAAAATATTCACACTTGTTGTATTACCCATCTTCTCCCATTTCTCATACAGCAAGTCTCAAAGAAATTCCCTTTCTATCAACTATTTTACTTCCATACATCATATGAAATGTGTGCAAAAAAAAAACAGCAAAAACAAATCTTGATTGCAATTTTCCTAAGAATTATTAAGCTGAAAGCTTTCTACACATAATACCTCTCTTAGGTATTAAAACTACCACATCGTTATGTATGTATATCCAGAGATTGAATATTTCATATCATCATCTTAAGGTTTGTTTTATTTCTCAAAACACCAATCTGCCGGCAGAAGTACATATTTGCTTAGAAACATTCATATCTTTGTATTGACTTCGAATAAAAGCACAAAATCTAGTCAAGAATGTTGTTGATGCAGTTGCAAAATAAATGCTAAAGTTTTTCTTATGCAGCACTTTGTTTTGTGTGAAGAGAATGTATGTACATTAGGGGACTTCCATTTTGTTAGTGGATCATTGGTTTTGTTTTGCGCTTGCCAAGATTAATGTCAATATTATCGTCAATTTTTAGGCCCAGCGAAATTTTGTCGACACCGAACAGCAACTCGATAGTGAGGCGGTATTAATTTGATGTGGACTTGTTATCGCTATTTTTTAAACAATATACAATATCATCGCCAAATTTTTGTAAATTGTTTTTGGAACGAAGTTCCTTAACGCGGCTTGCTGGTAGTGCAAATTAGTAGGAATCGTCACGAAAGCGTGTAAGCTGTTTATATGTATTGGTGTATCTGTCGACAAACAATTGTGTATGATGGGCGGTGTCTCCGCTCACATCAGCGGAGACACCTACCAATAAATATTAATTAGTTGCGAAAACGGACACTATCAACTGCTAGATGTCGCTAAAGTAAAGTATGTCACAACAAAAAACAGCAATATTGAAAAATTAACCAACAGTTGCTTTTCTTCGTTCTGCAGCAGATTGGCAAAAAAATACTGTATGTGTCAAAAGTAAAAAAATGAAACGTTCCAAAAATTTAAAGAAGCATATAAAGTTTAAAAATTTCAAAAACAACACAAAATAAAACACAGATTTCACCTTGTATTTCATTCGAGGATGAAGAAACAACGCAAGGAACTTCGTTCCTAACGGAGGTCCCCCCACCGCATTTCTTTTTTTATCGCTGGTACTCATTAAGGTTGGAGATTTTTTCTCCAACAGACGAGGCATCCAGTGGCTAAGCCTAAGTTCAGTGGTGCTAACCGTTTTTTTTAGGTTAGCTCTTGTTTTTGAGATATACTGTTATTTTAAAAATGGAGCAGGTAGGACAACATATATTCCCTTAACTCAAAAGGGTTGAAAATATTGAAAAACTATAAAAACCAAAATTTGACAACAAAATTAACTTTCAAAAAATATAAAAATCTTGTTAATCGTTTTAGTAGTTTAAAAAAAAAAAAAAATTTCGATGAAAAAAATTAAATATTTTGCAAAAGTTTGAAATTTTTGTTCTTTCAAACAGCATAAAAAATCTAAAATTAAAGTTATGCCCATGAATTTTTACACATTCATGACAAATATAGTTTCAAACCAAAAAGGCTATAAATGACTTAAATGGGTGAACAACTTTGGAAGTTGTTCACAAAAAATCCAAAATTGCAGTTTCAACCGCTCACCAGACAGACGAAGCCTCAAAAATAAAAAATAAATTTTTTTTTTTATTAAATGAAAGTAGTATGGAAGAAATATTTTGTTTGCTTATCAAAATAAAGCAATTTCAACTGACGCAAGTAAAGAACAACTTACATATCGATACCCAAAAGGCAAAATTCCGCAACTAACAAATTATATACATATACATGTACCTCAGACTTGTACATATATATGTAAATTGATTGCTATATCGAATGTATATAGTCCACCATACTCTAATTGTCGTCATCGTCGTCACATCAAGCCAACTTTGGACAAATAGCGCTTGCACTCTCCTGTTCGATAACAATGTTCTGTTCCTTTGTAGATATCTGTTATCTTATAGATCTAAGGACTAGATAAGGGCTCTCAATCACCTTCAAATTTTGCCGGCAGCGCAAAAGCAAGTGCCAAAATTTTTGCATCTACTTAATGCAATAACGATTACGATAACAGTGTGGAACAAATTCAAGTTAGTTAGCAAAAGTTAGGTCGATTCTGAGAGTGAGTGGTGAAAATGGAGGCTGAATAAGAAGACCCGTATCGCGGCGTTTGTTTATGTTAGTTCGATTTTTTTTTTCTTTCGTAATCGATCTCTCAACTTTGCCGTTCGAAATGCCGGTTTTCTGGTATAACGCGTCGACTAATTGAAATTTTTTAAATCTGTTAAAGCCGCATCGTTATTTAGTGCAACGACTAAATTTTTGTTAAAAAATTGATGTAGAAATTTTTTGTGGTGCTTATGAAGCAAAATTTTGGAAAAATAATTTTTTTCATGTTTTTTGAAAATATTTTCCACAAAACTAAGTATATTTTGGTTGTTTTTTTTTGATCTATAATGTGCTTCTCAGTGTCTTCTTTGTCTTCCCCTTTTTGCACTTTTTCCCCGTCTTCCTCTTGTTCAAAGGTGTTTTTATGCCAGCAGGGGTTATTAGTGGTACCGATATACGGAAAGTAATGAGTCGTCAAGATTTTGACCAAGTTCTGACAAACTTATATTTAATGGCTTATATATTATTTATCCCATAGAAATCTTATACATATATATACAAATGTAAATCATAGATTTGGCTCTCAAGCTACTCGCATGATAAATAGCATATTTTATTCTCTTTCTATTTACATTTCTTAAAAACATGTTGTTACAAATATTTCCAGGAATTTTGATCTCAAGTTTGCACTACTTTTTTTAAATAAAATTTCTTTGTTTTTATTTTTATTTTTATTATTATTAATTATTATAACGAACCATTACATTTTTATTAGCTTATGATTTTCCCCAGTTTCAGTTATTTTTTTTCTCAGTTTTTGCTCGTTTTTACTTCTCCTCGCAGTTGCTTTTCTAAAACGTTTTAAGTCTTGAACTTCTTTCAAGCACATTGGCATCATGGCGCACTTGAACTGGGCCGGGAATGCCCTTTCCAAACGTATAAAACGATGGCCAACACAATAATACTGGGGTAAACAAGCGTCTGGACGTACACGACTAAGCGGCCAATCTTTAAAATATAAATCCTTTTGCAAAATCTGTGGCAATTCAACTGCCTCCAAATCACGCCAATGAGCAATTGTATGCTTTGCTTGTAACGGTCTGCGGTACCAGGATTTATTAGGCTGGCGCCAGTAGTGCCACCAACCGGGAGGAAATTCCCAATAATGATTAATATCAGAAGTGGGATAAAAGCGCATTTTTGTGGCGAGATTTTCTGGATTAAATTGAAAATTAAGAGCACTTAGAATTTCGAATTTGGAAAGTTTGAAGTAAAGTAAATATGTAAATATTAATTGGAAACGAATAAAAAAAAAGGATTGCCTGAGTTGACATTCCATAAAATCAGGGGCAGAGAATTATGTTACTAACTGACAACAGCAACGAGCAATCTGTTGTGTCTTGAAGCAAGCAATAATGGCGGCAGAATCATGTGAACACAATGTTTATGAAATATTTTTTATTTTCTTGGCAATGTTACCTGCTCAAAATTGAGAAAAAATTTATATTTATATAAACAAATAGGAACTTAATTATTTATTTGCTTAAAGAGCCCATTGAAATGTATTAATTCAGATCCAAAAATATACCTTACAAATGTTTTCTGTATTTTTCAGCTGTCTATATGCCGCCGATATTTCATTGATGCTAATCAATTCACCCGTTAGACAGCTGAAAAATTCAGAAAACATTTGTAAGGTCTAGTTTTAGACCTGAATTAATACCTTTCAATGGGCTCTTAAAGCAAATAAATAATTAAGTTTATATTTGAATATTCAAAAAGCTTTTACTTTTTGATACTTTCAAAAATACTAATCGTAGTAATCGATGGTAACTCGTTGTATACAGGGTTGCAAAGAAATGTAAAAGAGTTGCAAAACGAAAAAAAAATTGACTGTGTTAAAGGTGTGTTTGAACAGAAAACAATAGCGTTTAAAGCAAACTTAAAACTATAATGTTTCGTAATAATAAATCTGAAAGTTTTACAGTGACAGACTGGTTTATTAAAATAGAATTGCCATCAACATTTGAGTAACCAGTGCTTGCAACATTTGGGCTTAAATATAAAAAGAAACAAAAAATTTGTTTAATAAAGTAACCCCCACACGATCTGTTTTTACATGTGTTTTTTTTAAGTCTTCGAGTCACATGTTTTTCCTTAGGTCTAACAAAATTTTTTAATTTACATAAGCTTTTTAATTTTTGGTCACAAACGTACTAGTACAATTACATGTGACACTGGTCATGTTTATTTGCAACAGCTGATCTATTCAAGGATTAAAATTTTATTGCTTGGCCAAAATGTTTTTGAAAGGATATGTTGTAAAAATTTTTTATTAATAACAATTTTAATAGCATTTTTATTTATAATAATCCACAATTAGAGAAAATACCAAATTCGTTTTCTCTTTTTTTAAATAACCCAGTCATTTCTTTGCAAAAAGTCATATGGCCGTCGAAATTATTTCTAATTGCATCACTGAAGTACAGGCGATGCAACTGTTTTTTTTTACTTCTTGATTTTTTAAACTACAAGATGCTTTTAGTCAAAAAATTATATATTTTTAATATAACTTTTATGAAAACGACAATGAGATTTAAAAAAAAAACTTTTTTTTAATATTGTAAAATATTTCATTCAGCCGGCTAATGATAGTGCACATAAGCAACCGCCGACAAATGTTTTGACACGGCTTAGTCTTTGGATGGCATATGTTTTAACGCAATGGAACGCGCTCTATTTGAAAATAAGTCTCTCAAATTTATTACACAAACAATGTTTTCACACGATATGTGGCTGCTTACACGTGTAAAACTTGACAAATACAATGTGAAAAACACCTCGTCTGTGGGATGCTTAAGCAATTAAATATGTATTTTTATCTAGAAATTTTATTACATAATATATTCTTTGACAAAACATTGCTGATTTTAAATGAATTTCTACAAAACAAAATTTGTACATTTATGCTTTAAAAACTCACTAAAAATCAGCCTCAAATGTTGTTCCGAAATTTGAGATCAATTTACCAATACTTAGCATTGAACGCATTGATAAATTGGCTCTTAAATTTCAACAAACATTTGGCAAATGTTTTTTAATGAACTGTTTACTAAAATCTTCTTCCTGTACCCAAGTAGTGCCTCATATCTTTTGATTTTGGTTTCAACTTCTCAAGCTCTTCCAGTATTCTAGACCGTTTGGTTTCATCATAGTTGTAATTGGCCCGTTCAATGCCAGTGCCATAATAAATTGGTAGAGAAACATTTCGTCTACGGGGCTGCAGCAAGCAATTTTTTATATTTAAATCTTTTTGAAAAACAAATTCCATTTTTGCACCCTCCACATCACGATAATAATTTATGGAATGTTTGGCCTCTGCGGGTACCCGATGCCATGTTTTGTTGGGTAAATGGCAATACCTTGCCCAAATATTGGGAAGTTCTTGATAAATATGTGGACTTGCCGTCGGATAAAAGCGCATTTTTTCTAGTATGCAAATTTTTTAGCTGAGAGATTGTGGTAAAATTTTAATTTTTTTTTTTTTGTTTCTTTTTTCCTGGGAAATTTTTTAAAAAATTTTATAATTTATATTAAAAAGAAAAACAACAATAAAACAGAAACACAAGGAAAAAGAGAAAAAAATTTTCATAAGGCATATCGCATGCTAATCGCAAAGGCGACACAACTCAAAATTCCCCGTTTTTTATGATATTTGTTAACGCTGCAGTTACACGACCAAGTTGTGCTATCAAGTTTCTTTCACATACTGCTTGTCAAAATTCAATAAAATTGATAGCTGTGACGTAGGCTGCACGCAATTTTATGACAATTTGTTTTCAATATGCCGTCAAGAAGTAATTAAAAATAGCTGCTTCATTCAAAGTACTATCAGAAATAAAGAAAATAAAAGAAGAAGAAGAAAAAAATTGTTGTCAGCTGTTTTGTGGATTGTGACTTGATGCTCTCTATGGAAAGCGAAAATTGTCATCAAGTTTGCACCAATTTACAAACACATTTTCCTGAAGAAGATACACAAAGGCGTATCGAAATATCGAAAAATTTATCAATAAATAGAAAATATATTTATTGAGAATTAAGTGACCTCACGCTCATTTATAAAACCTAACAAATTTATTTATGTAGTTTGTATATGAATTTATAAGTTGTGTTCGTAAAAAGTTTTATGCACTTCATTTCTTTTAATTTTTTGGAGAAAACTTTTTTATTAACACAAATTGAATAAAATACATAAATATACATACATATTTTTTTATAAATTGTGCTGTCAGAACCCTGACGTTTTCTTTTGTAGTAACATATTTATTCCTATTCGTTCCCGTACTTTTGTGCATTTTTTTTCTTTTATTGAGAGAAATTACAGCTCACTCTCATTTTACCGAACTTTGCCCAAAAAAGTAAAGAAACAGAGCTAATGAACTGCAGAATTATAAACATGGTTTAATTTGCTTTACCCAAACTCTCTCACACACACACATATATCACTGCAATAATATTTAATTCTTATATCTTATCACTCTAAATCACAGCTTTTTTTTCAAAGCAGATAAAATATTTTCTTCTTAATTTTAGTACAAAAAGAATTTTTAATAGAAAACGAAAAAAAAGAAGCAAGAAAAACGCTAAGCACCCCCCCTCAAAGACCATGTGACAATAAAAACGCATCAAAATGCAACAAACACTTAAAAAGAATTACTAAAAGCAAATATATTTAAACAAAAGTAATAAATAACGCACAATTAAACAAAAATGGACAAATAAAATCACAGATCTAAAACAAAAACAAGATATTAACTAAAATCTAAAACACCAAATGCCACAACTTTAAGAGCACAAAATAAGCAAAAGAGAAACAAAACCGAAAACAATATTCTAATTTATGTGTCTTTTAGATGTCTAGAGCTGGAATGAATGTATGTGTCACCCTGCCACACTTATGAAAAAAAAAGAAACAAATCCATTTGCAAAAACAGCAAAACCAAACTCCTTAAAAGCACCTTTAATTATACATTTAAAAAAATAAGCTGATAATAATCATTTCACCACACCCGCAAGTTGACTATCTACCTTCCCGTCCCGACCCGACCCGACACTTGTGCATTCCCTGCCACCTTTTTTTGCAAACACCTGCAACAATTTTCTATTTAGTGTGTTTTATTTTTAATTTCGTTCGACACATTTTTTATAAAACGGCCGCACAATTGCACACAATTATTACCATAGATATCCACAACGCTATTACTACCGTATGGAGCGTGGCACCGGCGGTGGTCAGCAGCAAGAACACCACCTCCACCACCAGCCAACGCACCACTACCAACAGCAGCAGCCATATTATCAACATACACATCACACGTTTATGACCACCTCCCAGGAGCACGCGTCAGGCAAATCTTCGTTTGATAATCCCGCCACCAAAAAGAAGCCACCCAAACTGAAAGCCATCAATCGTTCTCTCTCCATGGCCATTGACAATTACGAGGGAGCGGTGGGTGGTGGTTTAGGCATGGGAGGGGGTCTAGAGGAGTCCTCGTTGATAGTGGAACCGGCGATAATCCATCGTTCGGCCTCGCCGGTTGCCATACGCTCTGCACCACCGCCGCAAACTTTAGCCCTGCCAACCTCCTTGCACGCTGCAGGTAGCGGCGGTGGTGGTGGTAGTGGCGCTGTGTCACCAGCTTTGTCTGCACGTCAGCAACAGCACCTACACAGTTTTCAGCATATGGCAGCTCAAGCACGCCAATTTAGCCAACAGCAATCGCATGCCAGTAGCACTAGTTCGCCCATTTCGCATACGGTTAGTCCCGTGCTGGGGAGTGGCAGTCGCGGCGAACGTGACTCATATCACCACCACCACCTTCAACAACAGCAGCAGCAGCAGCAGCAGCTGCATCAGCCCGATATTTTTCTATTGAGCAGCAGTAGTCTGGCTGAGAATCTCAACAGCTCGGCACGTGGTTCCAGTTCGCCCATACAATTCATAGATGATTATATGCTGCCGCCGACGAGTCATCGTCAAACACAGCAGCAGCAGCAGCAGCATCAGCATCAACAACAACAGCAACACTCTGCCACTCACCCTTTTAAGAAATCACAATTTCGTCGTTCTGACACTATTGATGTACATCCGGCTTCTACTTTTCAGATAAAGAAAACGCATTCGTTCCATGCGCCTCCCGATGCTGAAACCATAATGGATCCATTGCTCCTGAGTGCAGCAGCTGCCTCTAATTCAGCCTCTTCTTCCAGACGCACCAGCTCAGTAAGAGGCAATTTTCTCATGCCCGGCCATGCCTCTGTCAAAGATATCAGTCGCTCTCCTTCGCCTAGTAGGAGAGGGGCCCGCTCTCATCGTTCTTTGCATGAGGCCTCACGTAGACCCAGTGCCAAGCCAGACCCAATCATTGACTCGCAAATACGTCATCCCTCTTTGAATGATGATCTTATGGAACCTTTAGAGGGCAGATCAAATCTTTTGGCTCCCACCAATTTATCCTTGGAAAACGAGCTCTTTGTGGAGTCCAGATCGCGTAGTAACAGCCATACTAAAATGGATGATGTGGGCCTAACGGAGCGCGGTCCCATAAGAAAGACCTCTAATTCTTTTGAAGATGCCTTAGTGGGACATACAGCGGCTACAGCCACCAGTAGTTTGAAAAAGCGAGCCGATCCTCATGCCCATTCGGCGCGACAACACAGTTCCCACAGTTTGGAATTGGATGGCAGACCTTCCACATCAGCGGCGGCAGCAGCGGCCGCCACACACTCTTCACTGCATTTGCATACAGCGGCTGCAGCTGCCACCGCTGCATATCATTTCAAGCGTGGCACCAAGCACGGCCGCTCTCTCTATCTCTCACCCAACAATCTGGAAGAAGTGCAGGTACACCATCGTCCCGCTGTTATGGCTGCGGCAGCCGCTTTCAGTGGCACCAATGCCAGTGCGGCCAGCATCAAACAGGCCAAGGCATTGCACAGTGCCAGCATGCGTTTGCGCACTTATCGTGAAACCTTGAGTGCGACGAAAAAATCAAAAAGTTTTATTGGCGACAGCGCGTACCCACCTCCTGCTAATGTAACCAATGAATTTGTGGAACTAACCTCACCCCACCGACGCAACAGCGGCCGTGCACTGGCCAGTTCGACTACCTCAGCCGGCGCTGCCACCATCGAGGACATCAAACGTAGTCCACGTCCTGTTTCGCTGAGCGCTGCCGCCATGGCTGTGGCCGCCACCACAGCATTTATGGAAGACAAAGAAAAACGTCCATCATTCGAACGTAAACCATCGCTCACCTACGAACTGGGTGATGCAGCATTTGAACAGGTCCTGCGACCATTTCATCACAAAGCCACCACTGGCCTTGGAACACGTAAATCCTCTTTCGTCACTACTCACAAAAGTCTCAAAAAGAAATCTCTTTCAGATGAAACCGACGATGACGAAGAAGCTGATCGCAAACGCAAGCGTATCGTCTGCATTGTCATGACGGTATTTCTGTGTCTGGTCTGCGCCGCTGTGTTTGTGGTCATCATGACACTGACACACTCCTCGGGCCAAACGCACACACACAGCCATCACCATCATTTGACAACAAAGAAGACTTTTACATACAATCGTGATGTGCCTGTTCACTACAATGGTAAATAGTACAGGCATGAATGTTATAGTACATATGAAATGTTTTTATTGATGCTTTTTTAGCGTTCTTTTCTTTTTTTCTTTTTTTTTGTTTGCCTCTACCTCTGTTATTAATTTTTTCATTTATGAATAAAAAACAAAAAAAACAATTTGCACATTTTGTAGTCCAAAACGGTACAAATTGTTTGTGACAGCAAGATGTGGTTGTAGCGGTTGTTAACGAGTTTGTTTGTCGATAAATTGCATGTTTTTTTGATGAGTTGCGTGACAACAGGAAAAAGAAGAGGGGGAGACGGTGGAAAATGCAACGATTGCAATTGATATGAGTGATTGATACAAAGGAACAGTTATTGGTTATTTATTATGCCTTAAAATGTTTTATAAAATTTTTTTTTTAATCGCAAGTGGTACAAACTCAACCGTTTTTAATTTGTGGTCCACACCAGCAGAGTGCATACAAGCACATACACGTATGATGTATGTATATTCAAAACTGCCCTGCAGGGCAGTCACCAGTACTGATTCTCAAGTGCAAACTTTCCTCTACTCTTTTAATGCTCAAATTGGCATTGGGTGTACTGGGACTGAGTTCTAGAACAATTGTTACTAGTAGGATACTAGTAGCATTGTATAGTATGCAATAGCCATCACCATTTACGCCAATTTGCTGGCTAATAATTTTTCAAAATAATTTCCACTTTTTGTAGTTGGTTTTCTATTCGTAAGTAGTAAAAACTAGCTGGTGCAAATTTTGCGATTTTGATTATTTTCATTAATAGTCCTGCTCTAGATAGCGGCATACCACAGCTTTTCTGTTACAAAACTTCCTCTGAGTTGCTTCAACTTTTCTTTCAAAGAAGGATTTGGTAACTCCATTTATTTATTCAACAGGGTGGTTTTTTACCAAACATTTCTTCCACACGCCACACTCTTTTTTTCAAATTAAACATTTTTTTTTTTTAAGATTTTGATTACACGGAACTCTTTCAACATCTTTATTAAATGTTCGTAAATCATTTTCTTTCCAACAACATTTTTCGGTTATTTTATTTATATAAATTTTATCACTGGTATTCATAAAAAATAAAACATTATTGAAATACATTTTAGAACAAATTTTTCATATCAAATTTCTTCTAAAATGTATTTGAGTAACATTTTATTTTTTATGATTACCGGTGTATATGTTTATTTTATTGAGCTAAAGGTCTTTTATTAAAATTATTTAATTATTTTTGTCGATATTCAGGACAATAATAATGAAAAAAATTTTGTTCTGAAGAAGTTATCCGAAGGAGAGCGATATATCGACAAAAATAATGAAATAATTTTAATAAAAGATCTTTAGCTCAAGAAAATATACATATATATAAAATATAAAAAAACCAAATAACAAATTATTCATATGAAGTTTGCCGTATTACAATTTTATTATTCACCCCTATCGTGAGTAAAATGTGAAATTTTTATTCCAATAAAATGTTCATTTCCCAAGTAGGGAAATTTGCTATCATGAATATTATGGGAACGTTTGGGAAGAAGAAAATATTAATACAAAGGAAACTTATCGAAAACTTGTGGGTAAGTGATGTAAAAAGTAATTAAATTTATGCTTTATAACTAATAAAGAGAAATTTGTAGTTTAAAAGGTAAAAAGGGTGAATAAATCGGAGTTTTCATGCCTGTTGAATATTTTGACAGATTCTCTGCCGGAAACAAAAAAAAAATCATTTGATATTCCGCCCATCGTAAAACTAAGCGCATGCTTACGTTTTTTTTTTTCTTCCAGAGGGTGGATACCAAAAAAGTGTTGGAAGAGATTATTAAGTAGGAACGGCGCAATCCACTTTTTGCCAAGTGCTCTGTAAAGTGTTGGATGCTTTAGAAAAGTCTCTGCGCAGAATGGATAAAATATCCATGGATAAAATTTTATTCACGAACTTTTTTAATAGGAGCAGCTCTTTTTAGTTCTTCTGGAAGCGAATACCAAAATTCGGCCACCACATCTTTACAAACCTTCACAAAACCACATGCAATGGGTCGGTTATTTTGCATCCTATTGAGAAACATGTCATGTTGCACATTATATATTGATTTAGACCTAAAAATAGTTTTCAGCTAATTTATATATCCATTAAAATGTAGCAACTACTACATTTTTTTCTAGTTCCTCAAAGAAAAGAAAATTAAGAAATTAACACAAAAAATGGGAAAAATGTCTTTGAAAAATCCATTTACGATAAGGGGAAATTTCGAATCGGAACACATTTTATGGGAAAAGTTATTCATGATCGCACATTTGGGGGAAATGGGAAAAAATTTTAGGGGAAAAAATGTTTATAGGGGTGAGTGATTATTTAATTTTTATTATTCGAACTGTTTTCTTTATTTTTATTATATTATATATTATTTTTATTATATATTATTTTTGTATTAAATTCATCAGGATCAAGTTCTTTCTATATTATTTTTGTGAGTGATATTAATTAAATAAGACAAAGGAGACATCAAAGACAGGGTGTAGCAGGGTGGACAACAACCAGTTGTTTCGAAGCCGCCACACTTTCTCGTCAGCATTCGTCTTTGAACTCAGTGGCTCATGTTTCTAAAGTGACAACCATGCCACTTGGGAGGCTTCTGCAAGTTGCGAGCTCACTTCCAACATATTTTGATTGCCAGTAATTTTTTTTACTTGCATGTCGCTAAAAAGACAAAAAGCAAAAACAGTGTTACCGTATAAAGATTATACTTTAATTTTAATAGATAACTTTCAAGGAAACTATTTTTAATACATTACTTTTTGATCTTACATACCGAAAAATAAAATAAAATATAAAAAAAATTAATTCAAATCTGGCCTTTATCGATTTGTAATATAAATTTACACCCCTATTCATAAAAACTACTGAAGGTTTATTACACGTTTATTTGACAAATATTCCGTAGAAATACGTCAAATAAGAGCTTAATAAACATACAATAATTATTATGAATATGGCCTTTACTATTTATATTATTAAACAGCTATTCGTATAATTTGCTTCCACATAGTAGTTCGTTTCACAATACTTTGGCAACCCAGACATTGAAAGGTCATGGGGACGGACAAAAACAGAACAAACAATACACAAGAAAAGCAAAAAATAGTGATTTTTAAATATAAAAAAAGAAATGCGGTCGGGGGACCCCCGTTAGGAACGAAGTTCCTTACGTTTTTTTTTTTTTCATCTTTGAATGTAATACAAGGTGAAATCTGTATGTTTTATTTTGTGTTGTTTTTGAAATTTTTAAATTTTATGTTTCTTTAAATTTTGGTAGATGTCCGCCCATCATACACAATTGCTTGTCGACAGTATACCAATACATATAAACAGCTCACACGCTTTCGTGACGATTTCTACTAATTTCCACTACCAGCAAGCCGCGTTAAGGAACTTCATTCCAAAAATATGGAACAGTGATTTTGTAGTTTCTTTCAACATAATTATTTTATTATTATTGTTCTCATTTAATTCTTTTATTTTGTAAAGTAAAGCAATTTTCTTTAAGAACATTTTCTTTGACGGAAATTTTAAAAATGAGCTTGCACTTGCCTGTGTAAACAATCAAGCAAGTAGCAACAGCTTTTATTGTCTCTGTCAGTGGTAACTGGTAGTTAATATGTACACACAACTTGCAACATGTTACTTGCATGTGTAAATGGGGGGTAAATTTTTAATTATATCAAACACAGCCATTCTATTTTTTTATTTTTCTTATATTTATCACACAAAGGTAACCAAGTTTTTCTTATATTGTTACTTTAAAGTTCATTTCTTAGCTTTTTCAAATGTTTTGCTGTGCCCAGAGACTGTGAAGTTAATTAATATTTATTATTGTGTTGAGGTCTTGATTTAAAAATAACTTCATAGTAGAATCTTGATTGATGGCACATCAGCAGTTTTATGTAGATGGAAGTCGTGCCGCCCATTAGAAATATTCAACAGCTTAAGTAATCGTTATGTTTAAGAGCGCGAAAATATCTATAGTGAAATTCCATTATCTGTAAGACATGGCGTGAACGAAATATAATTCTATATCATTACTAAAATCCAAATTTTGAGTCATTGTATAAGGAAAAATATTACCAACCCCAACGGCTAGCTTTCAGCGCCCAAACTATCGACTCAGAGAGGCTATTTTGTGTGTGCTATTATAAAATGCAACCCTGATACAAAAACAAGATAACCACTAACTTTTTATTAGAAAATCTCCTCTATTTAAATATTCCACAGCATCAAGCATTTTTCAAGATCAGAATTTTCCATTTGTTACAAAAAAATTTTTTACATACATAAATTTGTTTGTATCCTTTCAGTAAATCCTCTTCTAAACAGTTTTGCTGTTAAACAGCATAAAATTTGCTGTCATAAGAAGAAGAAAAATCTGTCAAAGTTTATTTGCTTGCAAGTGCCATGAAGTATTTAACAAAAACAACATGTTTTTAAGTGTCATTCACCAGACATCAAAGAAAAAAAAAAGGAACGGAAAAAAGTTACTATCTGCATCATAAAATGTTTACAGCCACTTGAAAATAACTAAAATGGCCAAGAAAATTCTAACAAAACGAAAATGCTAACAGCTCTATAAAATGTTAAGTTCTAAAGGGTCTGCCAAATAACTTTTTTTTTTTTGAAAACGGCACAAAACATCAAGTTTAGCGTTGGCTGTGTGGCATGCAGCGTCTTCAATTTTTGTAACGGCCATTGACTGTAACGACCACTCCTTGCTTATTTTCAAAGAAAAATGGCCCACTTATGCCTCTGGACCAAAATTCGCACCAAACAGTGACTCGTTTTGGATGCGTCGGCTTTTCAATGCATGCGACAATTTTGCTTGTTTACATACCCACCCAGATCAATATGAGCTTCATCTGAAAAAATGATTTTTTTTTTTTTTGGCAAAATCGGCATCTTCTGCAAGTCGATCGCAGGCCCATTTAGCGAAGCGTTTTCACAACCATATTCGTTCAGCGAAAGGATAAAACTAATTATCTTTCAAATCAGACATCAGTCAAGGGTTACCATTCACGAAATAAGCACTAGTTGAAAAGAAAATCCGTTGGCTGGTGGACCCTTTGCATCTAATAAGAATAAATTTTATATTATTTTAGCTTTTAATAGGAAAATATTCATTTGATTACAGGAAACACAATGAAAATAAACTAGAACAGGCAAATTTGGTCAAAATGCTTATGGCGCTCAATAGTTTTGTGTGGCACTGTTGTGCTGCAACCAGATCTTGCTGTTAAAGCATAAAATATTTTTTTATTATCATTAAAAACTATTTGTTAATATTTACTTTTTCATGTGTGTGTGTGTGTGTGTGTATGTACATACATATAGTGTTGAGTTTGCAAAATTATTTATTTTTTTTTTTTGTATTTTTAAAGTGTTTAACGGCCATCAGCCATAAAGTGTTCATTTGTTTTAAAAAATTTCATTATTCAAGTGCTAAAAGTGTTTTTAACATTCCCTGTGGAATGCAAAAATAGTGAAAGTGAAAATTAGTGCAAAGAATTTAAAGAAAAAAGCATGTTTTTTTTGCAAAACCATCAACAATCAATATTGAAATGGCAGCGTTGAATACACTGAGAGAAAAACTTTTATATTAATACTACGACTTTGTTATTGTTTTTTGGGCCAACGTAAGGCTTCTTCCAGGTTACCAAAATTATTTCGTCAATTGTTTGTAATAAAAAAAATGTGTGCAGATGGAACCCTTTATTGCGATTATCACAATAAATGCCATCATTGAGCTGAATATTACACACAAAAAGTCAATAAGTTATCGCTCAATTAGTACAAAGTTGTTTCCAAAAATTAACCGGCCTTTAGACGGGAAAGTGCTTTCATTAAATTTTTTCTATACGTAAATTATGAATAAAAATTTCAATGAAATCTGTGACTTTCATGAAAATTTCTTGCTCAATTTCAAAGCAACGTGAAAGTTTATTTTTAAAATCTCTTCAAAGCAAAGAGTTACAAGTATTATAGTTTTGTTTATTACTGAAATAGAGTTGCCAAGCCAACTACAAACATAAAATTCTAGCGTAACATTAAAAAAAAAAATTTGTATTGCTAAACTTTTATCAATTAATTTAGTAGTTATTTGTGTTCTTTATACATGTTTGCTGTAAAAATGTTTTAAATATTTTCTAATGTCCAAAATAATTTAAAATTCACAATTATTATTCTACTGCAATCCTGAAAATTTGTATGTGCCGTGGAGTAGGCAAACGTGTTTACTACCTTGTCACTTTACTTTCAGTAAATGTCAAAAAAATTACTTGCAGCAAAATTTTGCTGAAAGCTGAGTTGACAGTTAGAAAATTGTAAGTGTGTTGGTAAAAAAGTGTGAGTGTATTGCAACTTTCAGGCATTTACTTTCCCATCTAAATGATGGGTTAAGTAAAATTGAAATGCTATACTGTAAAAAGTGAACTTTACGATGGCCCAGCTCACTTTAGAGAGCATAAGTTTCCTGCGATGGGAACTGAAGCTCTATTAATTCCCAAGTTTTTCTTATTTTCTTTAGTTTTATACATTTGACTCTTTGAAATTTTAACAACAGATTTTTTTTCTCAATTGGCCAACGATCATTGTGTTAATTAAATTTTGTAAGTGTGAACGAAAAAATAATCTTGTCAATAATTTTCACTTAATTTCTTTAACTCAGAAAAAAACCTACAATTTGTATACAATATCTCTGCTGCAAATTCCAGAGAGAGTCAACAACATGAAGGAACGGACATGAAAAATTGTTTCAACGAATATTAATAGTTTATTTAAATATAAAAATTCTTTTTCCCACAATTTAGATTCGTCTTCAAGTTGAAGTAGAAAATGAGTTTCATGTTATTTTTGTTTAACTTTTTCCATTTCCAAAATGAAGAGCCAAACATTTTTCACATTCCTTTCAAAGTGAAAAACTTTTGGTGTCCATTAATTTCACTTGTTTTCTTTTCGTTCCAATGGATTTGTGTGGGCCGATTTTTTTGCTGTCAACTTTTAGTCCATTGACTTTTAAGTATTATTCCGCTTAAAGTGAAACCTTTTAACTATTTTCTAAAAAACAAAAAATACCAAAACAATATTGTGTTTTAAGCAATTTAACTGTATGCAAAACGTGCCGCAAAATGTAGATATGTAGAAGCTTAAGCGGAGCGTGAGAGAAAAGCGTTTGCTTTGAAAAAGCTTTTGTGAAAATTAGCGTTAATAAGTAGCGTAACATCAGAACGAAGATACTTTCTATAAATCGTACGCCATAATTCAAAAATATTTAAGGCCATATGCTTAATAACTATTGTAAATTTATTAAGCTCTTATTTAACGTATTTCTACGGAATATTTGTCAAAGAAACGTGTAATAAACTTGCAATAATTTTTATGAATATGGGTGTTAACGTTTATAAACTCGTTTTATACAGGACAAATAACGACCAAAACGCTTTTATAGCTGGAAAATTATGGTTACAATTTTAGTATAAAATTATAAATATATTTCTAAAGTTATTTATAATAACCTTCCAGCGTAGTATCAAGCTTAGAGTACAAACCACTGATGATTTAAGAATGGCTCATAAAGTTTTTTTGTGTGTAAAAAAAACTTAATTAATTTCAGAGAAAAACTAATTCAAAAATAAATTTTCCGATAAAGAATGGTGTAAAGAACGGACACAGAAAAAGAAGAAGTGAGGATGCCTATAGGGTGAGGTATAGTCCTTTTTCTTAAAATAGAGTTCTTAAAATATAAATTTTATTTAAAACTTTTTTTTTTCAATTTGCCTTTATTCTCTGTTATTGTTGCAAACAACAAATAAACTCAGAGCTTTTCCACAGCAAAAATAAACAAATCAAATCAACATTTTGTGTTCAACTTTTCCCCCTCTTTTGTTCACACAAAAATGTTGTTTAGAGCTGTTGACTTTTAAGCAATAGTTTTAACCAGGAACCGTAACTCTTATCAACTGTTTATCAAAAAAATCAAGAAATAAGAGTTATTTTTGTGTTTTATATTTTTAGATAGAAAATAAGAGTTATTTTTGATTTTTTTTTTTTTTTTTAATGAAAAATAAAAGTTATATTTGATTTTTATATTTTTAAATGAAAAATGAAAGTAATGTTCGATTTTTATATTTTTATATCAATACTGAAAGTAATTTTTGATTTTTATATTTTTATATCAATAATAAAAATCAATTCAAAATTCGTGACATGGGTAATATGTCCGCAAAGCTTATTTTGAAATAGCGAATTACAAAGAAAACCGTTTCGATACTTCTGCTAATTTATTGGAATATTGAGAGAGCAAAAAATGTGTGTTTCCATGGCTTCGAAAATTAGCTTTAATTGTTCATTCTGTACCTGCCACTCAAGTCAGTGTAGAAAGGTCATTTTCAGCACTCAGATTGATATTGGGAGATTTGAAATATAATTTATCTGTGGAACATTTAAAATCAATTATGATGGTAAAATTGAACACCTGAAAACGATCTCTTAACACTGACTTGAATGGCAGCCGAAACTTATGCATTCATATTTTTATAGCTGATAATGGATAAGTCACATAATACATATATTATATTCATATTCATTAAGAAATAAATAAGAGTTTTGAATTGATTTTTATTTATGATATGATATAAAAATATAAAAATCAAAAATACCTTTTATTTTTCATTTAAAAATATAAAAATCATAAATAACTTTTATTTTTCATATATTATTTTATCTATAATTTTTGACCTTTATTGTTAAAATTAATAAAACTATTTTTTAAAGCTTAAGGTCTTTTATTTATCTTTATTAATTTTTTCCGATATTTCGCTAACAATTTGTTAGCATCGTCAGGGATCTTTGATTATTTTTATTTAAAAAAAAAAAAAAAAA
The DNA here is from genome assembly GCA_963662145.1 of Sturmia bella. Lineage (NCBI taxonomy): Eukaryota > Metazoa > Arthropoda > Insecta > Diptera > Tachinidae > Sturmia > Sturmia bella. Next base: position 13,888,880 of record OY759172.1, on the reverse strand, counting down.
AAAAAACTTAAGGTCTTTTATTTATCTTTATTAATTTTTTCCGATATTTCGCTAATAATTTGTTAGCATCGTCAGGGATCTTTGATTATTTTTATTTAAAAAAAAAAAAAAAAAAAAAAAAAAAAAAAAAAAACTTAAGGTCTTTTATTTATCTTTATTAATTTTTTCCGATATTTCGCTAACAATTTGTTAGCATCGTCAGGGATCTTTGATTGTTTTTATTTTATTTTTTTTTTTTTTTTTTTAATAAAAACAATCAAAGATCCCTGACGATGCTAACAAATTGTTAGCGAAATATCGGAAAAAATTAATAAAGATAAATAAAAGACCTTAAGCTTTAAAAAATAGTTTTATTACTTTTATTTTTCATTTAAAAAAATAAAAATCAAAAATAACTCTTATTTTTGATTGTTAAAACAAAAATAAAAATTTTAAAAATCATGCAATATGTTGGATGCATTTCTCCTAAAATTCATGATGGTGTAATTCAAAGTTTTCTACGATGTTCATTTATGTATGATTTATTTCTTCAAAAATTGAAAAATAACTCTTATTTCCGGTCTCTGGTTTTCACAGTTAAAAGCGAAATATTTCTGTTTTCTGTCAAAAAAGAAAGGGCAACATTTTCAAGAACAAAAAAAACAAACATGTGTATTTTCTAATGTGTTGTTCACATGTTTGCCAGAAAAAAATAAATCAATTTCAAGAGCTTTTTAAAATGAAAAGAAAAACTATACATTTTCTAATAAAATGCCATGTCTTAAAAAATATTTATATATATTTTTTTAATTTTTCCCATACTTGTAATAAAACAATTGTACGAAAATATTTCTCAACCATTAAGTCTAAAGTTTTAAAGTAAAGACAAAGCCAATATTTTGCTACTACTTTTAATTTGAGCATTTTAACAATACCTAAATATATATATATATGTATGTATGTATGTATGTATGTATGTATGGATATATTTTAAGCTTACTGGCAAACCAAACAAGTTATTTTTGAAACTTTGTTTTTTTATATTTTAAGCAACTTTTCTTTTATGATAAACAATTTCGTTATGAACAAAGAGAAACTTTGCCCATTAAGTTGCCAACTTATTAAACACTGATCAAATTTTTGCAAAAAGTACAAAACTTTAATAATGTTAATTGGTTATGAACTTTGCAAACGTCGATATATACACCCAGAGGAAAAACAACTATAACTTACACAAATTTCAAAAAATTGATTCTCAAAGATGATAAAAGCTTTTCTACTGGCTTACAGCGGTACTCATAAGAAACAAATTTTATTTCAATTACATTTTAGAACAAAAAACAAAAATTGCACTAAAAATTGCATTATTCTGATTTCTAAATGGACCTGTTTAACTTTTTTCTTGTTTTCTAACGAGTTGAGTAGCTTCAACGAAATGCCGGCTGCATACAGACGGCTGAGGAAAGCAGAAAACATTAATAAGGTATATTTTTGGATCTAAAAAATATACACTTCAATTAGCTTTTAATGCATATATGTATGTAAATAATAAAGTTCATTTTTGAAAAACAATTTTCTTGATTAACAGATACAAACATATACATAAATATTTGCTACTAAAAATTTGCATTTGAAGAACAATTATTAAAAATTGAAAAGAAATTTAGCAGCTAACAAAATGCTAAAAGTAAACACTTGAATGTCAGCAATCAAAATGGTTCATTTTAAAACAAGATTTGGCCACTTATTCATGCTTTTACTCCCAAGGGACTTAGAACAGGAGTCTTTCTTCTCCAAAAAATTTTTTTCCTTAGAAAGAAATTCCACAAATATTTGATATTTAAGCTGAATAAGTAAAAATTAATAAAAAAAAAAAAAAAAAAACATTGTATAGATTACAGAAGTGGTATAATACAACTAGTATGCCACTGTACACAAAAGGACTAATTTTGTCCTATGAAAACCCAGTGTAAAAACAGAAGACATTTTTATTAAATTATCAATTAATATCAATTGAGTAAAGAAAAGTAAAATTAAAAAAAAAAAAAAAGTAAAAAAAGAAGACATTTTGTTGCAGGCAAAAACCAGCGGTGCAAATCATTCCAAACTCAAAAGTTGCTAGAATGTTTCCCAATACATACCTGTTGTTTTATCTGCAGGGTTGATGCGGCTTCCTTTTAAAGTAAAAGTGAGCTTCTAACAAGCTTTGCTGCATTAAGAATCGAAAGTTAAGTATATATACATAATAAAGGCATATGTGTGACATGGTGATGAAAGTATATGGCTAATAATAAGCTGATGCTATATATTTCAAACCTAAAAACCTTAGCATATCTTAGGGAAAGCACTAAAGCCAAAACTAAAGTCTACTTTTGGCAAAATATCACAAACAATGTTCTCCACTATGCTTCTAAACACAATTTCGAGAATGTGTGAATGAAAGACTAAATTTAATTTTATTTTATTTGATTTGGGTTCATTTATTTCCTTTTTTTTTAATAAGTCTAAAGATGATACATGGACTAAGCAGTTTATGTTCTTTAATGATAAATTTACAGCCATTGTAAGTGTTTTATGACCAAAAATTTTAACGAAAAAAGAAAAACGATAACAATTTTTCTGGTAAATTGTATTTAAAGTAAATAGTCTGGATTGATGAATTTCCTCACAAAAACTAAAGCATTCATCAACAGGCATTTACTTTGACTACAGTTTCTAACCAAAAGCATCATAAATCTGGAAAAAGAAGCAAAACAATAAATTTAATAATAAACAAAAACAAAGAAAAAAAGAATGAAAACGCCTAACAAACAAAATTCATAAAAATAAAATGTTCCATTTAAAAAGAAAAATAATAAAAAGTATTATCTTTTCTAAATTCCTTTTGTGTTTGTTTCATTATAATAAGTAATCTTAATAAGCATTTAATATTAATAAACAAATAAATTGTCTACCTTATTCCTTTTTACAAAATTCAGTTCGCCAGGAAAATGAACGTTTAATGAAAGAGACCATGGATAGAGCACGTTTCGGTAAAAATTATACAGAGACTGCATCATCACTATTGGCAGCCACTACCTCAACTTTAGCGGCCGCCGCAGCAGCTGCGGCAGCTGGCGGGGCTCTTCATCACCAGCAACAATTACAACCGCAGCAACAACAACAGCACAACCAACAGCAAGTTTTGCTACCACAGCCGCAACAATATCCTTTGCCTCATTTGCAGCAAATTCCATAACAAATGTTAATTTTAAAATAACCACAAATTGAAACAACACATCAACAACAACAGCACCAGTACCAACACCAGCAGAGACAGCGGCAATAACATTAGCATTCAACAACAATAACAACAGCGCAAAGAAAAGAGAAAAGGAAAAAAGAAGCAGCAGGCAAGAAACCATCAATATAGAGATTTAATAAAATTAATTTTATAATACCAACAACTAGATACTAAACACAACAACAACAGCAACAACAATTTGCGACATCAACAAATTTATTTAAAGGAAAGAAAACAAACACAAGGTAATAACCTTCAAAGTACACACACACACACACACAAACATAAAAGCACATCGTTCCCCCAACAATACAGAAGCTAGAAGCTGCCTGGCTGGCTGATTGACTGACTAACTGAATAACGACCATGATGCCACACACACATACACATACCTATTCCTATTCATGCTGGCATATTTACATTCACACACCCACACACATACCTCCACAACATTTTGACAATGAGCCCTAAAGCTGCCATTAACATGAATATGAACAACAGGATGTTAAAGCAAAAACAACAGCAACAACAAATTTGAAGGTAAAAGGATTTTATGAATAGTAAGAAAAAATCTTAGAAAAAATTTTTAAACAAAAACAGAAACAGAAAAGTATCAAAATGTAGCAACTACTTTGTTTAGCAAAAACAAAAACAAAAAGGACAACCAATATTATGAAAACGAGAGATTTGAAAAATAACTATCAAAAAGTGTATGTGTGAAGGCAAAAACAAAACAAAAACCTGTCTGAAAAAAAAGCTACAAAACATGTATTGTTGCTGTATTCGAGACTGAAAAGAACACAAGACAGTGGGTTGAAGCGAATAAAGGAAATTAAAAGGGGGTGTATTGTTTTTTCTTTCCAGAAAAACAAGACTGAACAGTCTCTGCAGTGATCCGCTCTACATTTAGTTGATGATGATGCCATTCGTATTAATCTTTAAAAAAAAAGTCCACAATGTCGTGCATAAAATTGCACCCTTTTTGCTTGTCTATACCTTAACAAATATTGACAACAAAAAAAAAAAAACACTTTTATATGCTGTCCAAAAAAACGAACCACCTGTGGCATTCAATGAATATTAACTAACTACCAACAGCTTTTGTCAAAGCTCTTTTCTAACTTCCTTTTGCATACGAGAAGTTTTGTTTTTGCTTTACGATGAACTTAGAAACAGGCAAAAAATATCGTGATTTTTCTTTTCCTTAAATGCAGCAAAAGATATTGAAAACTCAAAACACGCACAAATTGAAAGCAAAGAAAACTTGTAAAATATTCATAAAATATATAAATAAAAAATTTCAAATGAACACTAAATGAAATGAATAAATTTGTAAATAAAAAAAAAAATGGAAACTTATCAGCACTCAGATGCTCGTACACTCACAGACACTCACACACATCCCAATACACATTTACTATGCCATCCAGCATAGTTATTTTTGCAGCAAATATTTTCAAGCCACATTGTCACTTAAAAGTCGCTTTGGCGATGATTAAAACACTACTTAATATGAAAACATTTCGTAGTGGAATTATTATAAGAAGACGATTTATCAGGGAGCTGCAGGGGTGTATTTGCAATTGTAAGTAGGCCAGTCAGTTTTTGCTAATTTATCCCTTTAGTAATGATGTGACTAGTTCAAAAGTACAACAGGTAGCTCTCTTGGCGGATAATTTTAATTCGAATAAGTTAAACCTAGTGATGGTGATAGACGTTTATTGGGTTAGTTCATTTTTAAAAAGTATCTACGATTGAAAATTAAATAGTTTAGGTTTAATGCTATTCTATCCAGCACTTAAGCCAAGCTGATGGCATTGAGAGCTCTTTTCAATAGATGTTTTCAAAAACTGTTTAAAAGATTTCAAGCCTTTTGGAGGTGATGAGAATTCAAACATCAATTTACTTCTGTTAACAACTTTCATTCCATTATTTGCTACGACTTACACTGCCTGTTTTTCAAAATGTGGACAAAGATTTCGTTAGCACATCTGTATTGAAAACAACAATAAAAATTAAAAAATGTTTAATGTTTTCAATACAAATATGCGAACGAAAACTCTTTGCGCGCTTAAAAAAACTGTCGGACAGTTTTGAAAGAATTGAGAACTAAAAATATGTTTTTATGTATGTATGCCAAAATGAGTTTAAAACCATTTTAAAGAAGTCTAAAAGACTTCAATTCTGTTTAGCTCTGTTTGGGTATTGAATTTTTGATAGAAAAAAAAACACAAATATTCCGTATGAAATAAGTGCTGTTCATATTATTGGGTATCCAAAAAAAAGGTTGCTAGAAAAAGCTTGGGATTGAATAGTGCTGTCAGAAACATTTCGCTAGCTTTCACACAACATAAATAGAGTAAAACTACAGCAACATTATTTCATAATTATTTCGTATGAAATTTATAGACTTTTCGTAGAAAACGCAGGCAGAACAGAGTATTTACCTTAAAATGAAAAAAGCTACACGTTGCGTATGAGTGATAATTGGCAGGAAGCTACGTATGTATGTATGTATGTACATGTCATATTGATTACGTATACGCTTGGGTGCACGGTCTGAAAAAAAGCATTTAATTCATTCAAGAAGCTTCCCTAAAGCCTCGTACATACGGTGGTTAGACCTAACAATTTTTGAAAATTGAATTTTTGAAAAATTTTCAGTTATAAGAAAGTTGTTGCCGGCTTAAACTATTGTAAGAACAACGGCGCCACCCACCCTCTTCCCGCACCGTTTATTACTTAATCGTATTTAAAAATATAAATTAGCCCCCAGACACCCTATACGAACGGTTCAAGGCCTACAATGTCTAAGTGCATCATGAAATACTTTATGTTATTACATTATACTTATTTGCCACATAAAGAGTTCGTTTCCTCCATTGTGGATTTCCATAACATGTATATAAAACCTTTTCAAAATTCCTATTGATTACCCGCCTCAAATTCATTTGTTCTTTATAGAAAAAAAAAATACAAAGTCTTACCCCCATTTCAATTACACTTAATACATTTCTCTCGCAACAAAAATGAGAAAAGGTTTAAGAATTTGTTCTTAAAAAGTTTTTTTTTTACGAAACCACAAAACAAAAAGAAAAAACTGAATTAAAAATAAATTAAAAATTAAGTTAAACATTTTAAGTGTGTAGTTAGTTGTTGAGAAAATATCGAGCTTGTTTGTTAATTATTTTATAAATAAAATAAAAACAAAGTCACAAAAAAAAACAGTTGGGAAATACATGTATTATTAGAAAGAAAACAAAACAAATAGTAACTTCAATTGAAAAAATTTTTAATTAATTTAAGAAAAGTAAAATTGAAATGAAAATAATCAACAAAGAATTATATAAAACTGAAAAACTTTCAAGTCAAGCAAGAAAACTATTGTAATTTATTAATAATTATGTATAAGAATTTATGAATAAGAAAATAAATTAGAGAAATATGTTGCATAGTTTATAAAAACATTGTTATTTTATAAAAAAAAAATCAAATAATAAAAACGAAGCAAAATCATTACTTTTTAAAACAGGGTCTTAATTTGTAAAAAGAAAAAGAAAATAATTAAATACTTTGTAAAAAAATTTATAAAGACAAAAGTTTAATGGTAACGAATTACTAAAAAACTACATGATGCAATTGACCTGTTTGAAGATAACTTACAAAGATAACTAGGCATACTTTAAGGATGAATAAAGACACTCTCAACTAAAGAGAATCTGTTTCGGATGTAAAAGTTTTGATTTAACATTTACTTGATTTCATTTTTTTACATATTTTCTTATTATAATATAATATAATTTGCCGAGTAAATTAGCAAACATATTAGCATTTGCTTTTATTTTTGTTTCAAGCCGGTGTGGCCATCCTAGAATATTTATTATAAGTTAAATAATATTGTTTGCCTGTTTGTGAATATCAAACGTTTTAGTTCATGAACAGACAATTACTTTTAAAAGCCATGTAAATTTGAATAATTTTTGCTAGTTTTAATGAATTTCTTTCAAATTGATGTCATTGATTTGCATTTTACATCTACTTTTCCTACCAAACATACTACATAATTGGATACACTTGCTTCAATTAAAAAAAAAAACTCTGTAGTATTATTGGCAATTTGCTGCAACAAAAGGTTTCAATTAGGCTTTTTTTAATAGTTAAGTGTAAGCAATTGAATTTCTTAAATTTTGTGATATAAAAAGAGGTGGCAAAATACATATGTATGAAATAAATAAAATATATAAATTGAATGAACATACTACGTATTCAAACTAATAAATGGTAAGCAAAGCCAACTTATTGGCAGGTGAACTTGGCAGCACTTACCAAAAAAGCAACCTTAAAAAAATCACAAATACATCAAGAAAATGTTTACCAGTTAAAAGTTTTGCGCCTAAAAGTCTTTAGATAAAATGGTGCAAGATTTTATGTAAGCAAAAAGAATAATTCTTTTTTCTACATTCAGTGCTGACAAGCAATATCACCTGTGCTACCACGTTCATCCCCAAATAAATAAAATAAGTGAGTGCAAGCCAAAACGAATTCATACAAGATCAACTTGGTAGCACAGGTGTGTATTTTTTGCATCAAATCGCTTGCAGATGAATTTGTATCTCTATTTTTTCACGAAAGTTTGCACTATTTTATTTTTGTTTTCATGGTGTTTAAACCACAAATGTAAGTTTTAAAGTGTTTATCAAATATTCAGACCTTGGCAACTGCCAAGGCGAGTCCATTACAGGTGCCCGCATACCAATTCGCTTCAGCATTTTTCCACGAATTTATCTTCTGAGTTGTCAAAGCCGATAGAAAACGACAACAAAACTTGTGACGTCTCGAGAGAAAATGTTGAAGCGAATTGAATTGCGACCACCTGTACTTGATTCGCCTTGGCAACTGCAATCACTTTACACTAAAAATGCATGATACAATTAACAAGGTACCCTTTTCGCTACAATAAGAACAACTTCAATAAAAATAACATGTATTTTGTTTTTGTACAACTTATGCAAACTGTCAAAAAGAAGCCACTTCTACATTTACAGAAGAGAGATGCACTAAGCTTACGCGGACTAGCTATCTCGTTTTGGCTGCCTTTCATCTCTGCAATCTCTTGACAACCTAAAGTAGTCAGATGATTAACGGTTTAGCTGACGAGGCTACCTTGTTAATTGTATCATGCTAAAAATGCATGTGTTAGTTTGTGTGTTGTGCGGCGAATTTAAGTGCACCCACCTGATAATGAATCTGCCTTGCTTCAAACTTTATAAGAGGTCAAGGCAAATTCAGACCAGGCAGGTAAATTAGAATTCACCGCACAGCTCACACAAACTAACACATGCTTTTGCTAGTGCTAAGTGATTTTTCTTGCCAGAGTCTAAATATTTTCTTTATAAGTTATATTTGAGCTTTAAACTCTAAGAAAATAAAAAAAATTATAGTCACAAAACTTTTCTACCGCCAATAAATTTTCAGAGTAAAATGGCAAAGAAAAAAATTTTACTTATAAGAGGTATTTGATGCAAGAAGCAAAAAATAATCACCTGTGCTACCAAGTTCACAATGTATGAATTCGCCTTGAGGGTCAAGAGAAAATGTGTACTTGCTCGAATTGCTGATTTTGTTTTAGAAAAAACACTTAATGAAATATTTTGTCAAGCATAAATATTACTTTAAGTACAGACAATTCAAAGTAAATTTTCACAAGCGAACATTTTCCAAAAAAAAAAACAATATAATACATATTATTTGTATAGTTCTTATTTACAATTATACAAAACTGTACAAACCGAAAAATTGCATTAAAATGGCGCCAACATTCTTGTAAGCAAAGAGGCAAAAAAATTTACAACAAACAGCTCAGAAAGCAAAAAAGCAACAAATAATCAGCTGTGCTGCCAAGTTGAACTTGTAATGAATTCACCTTCTTACACAACTAGACAAACTACATTGCATCTTTAAATGCCAATTTTCGGGGCTTAGTTCAACTTGCTTATAGTTTTACTATGGCTTAAACTTTAAATGTTGTTTTAAATACATACTTTTTATTATTTTGAGTTTTTCCATAAACTGTAGTGTCTCTTGTCCAGCAATTCCATATTTACAACTTCTCAGCGACAAAAATCAAATCATTTGCTATCTTAACTTAATATCTACACCTGACAAAATCTTGGCCAGATAAATATCAAATAATTTTTGTCTTTGGTATTTTTTTATATTTCCGTACAGTCCTGGTGTCTGATGTCTGTCTCAACCAAATTTTGTCAGTTGTAGACATTAAATAAACATGGCAATGCAATTTTATATAAATTACGTTTGTCTCGACAAAATGTTGTCAAGTGTGGACATTAAAAGTTAACGATATATTATTTAGTATATCCGTTATTTATTTCTACAGTTTAGTTTTATATCCTGTTCATTGACAAAATTTAATTAGGGTAATAAGTATTTAGCAGTTGTAAAAAAAACCTGCCTCCTCTTTAGTTTTAAAAATTTTGAAGATATTTTTTATAAAAAAAAGGACTTGGAATTTGTAGAGCCTCAGATACCACTGTACTAAGCTTTTACTGCCTAAAATATACTAAGGTATGTAAAAACTCACATTTTACAGTGTTGCATTTTAATTTTGCTCATTATTTGAAACTGTTTTGTACTAATTGAGCAATAACTTATTAACTTTTTGTGGGGAACGGAACTTATTGCCATAAAGGGATCCATCTGAACATGGTATTGGAGGTCTTTGATTTTTTATATAAAAATTCCACAATTAATGCATTTATGCATTATTTCGATGTTTGCAAACAGCAATTCCAAAGGAAAACAAAATATGGAATAAGCAGGGAATGTCTGTAGACAGCAGAAAAATTATAATTATATAAAAATATAAAAGACTATTGATATGAAAAGCGGATATTTTTCAGCAAAGCAAAGATGAAAACAAATAGGATCCAGATCGTTGATTGGTGTAGAAGTTTTGTAGCCACTCTTTTTAAATCACACTTCGGACTTCAATTGAAAACATAAAATTTTCTTAATTTAGAAAAAAATATACATATTAAAAACATAATAATTGTTGTGAATTTGCAGAGTTTGTGCCTGTCACCAGTTAATTAAATAAGCAAATTAACAAAACAGATATAATATAGTATTTTAAATTAAATTGATTGTAAGAGACGGAAGAACAATTAACAAAAATTACTTACTACGTGTTATTTAAGGCGTAACAAAAAGAAATACTGTAAAAATACTTAGAACAAATTAAAACAAAGCTTTAAAACAAACATACAACAACAAAAAAGGACAACACGAGTTTTCCACATAAAAAATTCGAATCAAAATATATAATTATAAGACAACAAAAAAATATAAACAAGTTTAAAAAAAAAGATAAAATTAACTGTGAGTTTTTTTATATTTGAGAGGATATAAGAAACCAAAACCCTAAAAATATTTTAATTGATGGGAAAGAGACGAACCAGACGAATTCAGAATAAATGAAAACTGTCAGCCCAGCTGAATAATTTTTTATTTTCTTAATTCATGTTTAGTTTCAATTGCTTTTGGCATTCTTTAATGTTACGTTGTAAAATTTCTGATTTACCTGTTTAATCACACCTTGGCAAAAACAAAAAAACTAAATAATGGGAACTGTTCTGCAAATCATGTGATTTCTAAACTTTAAATTAGCACCAAAGCGAATTCATTAGTAATGAACTCGCTTTGATTAGCACTATATCAACAACACAAAACTCTTTATTATCACTGGAGGTCTCCACTAGCCATGAACTTGGTATGAACATGATGTCGAACATCGCCCCTGGCTGATGAAGACCGCTCATGCTCATGCATTTCGGACATATTCGGGCAGCGATGATCGCCATGAAGTTACGCATGAAGCGTCATTTTCTGTTTGACTGTTTAGCTCTTAGGAAAACTACCATAGAAAAGAAATTAAAAAAAAATGTTGAAAATCCAAAAAAAAACTTTTACAAATTTAAAAACACAAAAATACTGAAATAAAACAAAAATATTAATGAAATAAACACTGCGACAAATCAAAAATTATGGACAGTTTAGACTCACGTGTTCTCCATGTACAAAAACATGAAGCTTGAAGAACTGTCAAAATACACATACGCGAACAAATGGATGACAGTAGTTTAAGATTTCTACCAACAAAATACATGAAGTGTTTGTTGTAGTCATGCGACTACCTGGTATCGAGCTGCCCTGGATCTAGCCAACCTTCGTGCAAGCTTTCAATGAACATTCCTTAGTATTTAATGAAAATTCGTTAAATGAGTACCAGTCGCTACTGGAAAAAATACGATTAAGGCATTTAAATGTTTAACTATGTATGCAGGTTTATATGTACGAGTATTTATGTGCTGCAATTTTATAGGTATTTCTTTCTTTACATAGCAATATTGCGAAATTCACCTCAATCTCAATATTATTTACCCTTTTTTATTTTATATTTCATAAACAAGTCAATGCAAAACATGTCAATGAAAAATAAAACTTGAAAAAATTTGAAACACGTTTTTTTCGCTTTGATTTTTAAGATCTAAAAACAAAGTCAAAATAGTTATAGGAAAAAATAAATAGAAATCGAAATGGAAATTTTATTTTTAATTTAAAGTAAAAGAAAAGGTCGTTAACACAAAAAAAAAAATAAATAAATAAATCTAAAACTAAAACTAACAAATAAAACTAAGATCAAAAATGAAAAGTATAGGAAAAAATGTATTAGTACTAAAAACATGTAATTTAAGATGAGTGCAAAATTGTGAGAAAGTAATTTAACTTAAAAATGTTAATTGTTGACAAATAACAACAAATAAATTTAAAACAAACATAAAAACAATGACTCCTGTGTAGAATCAGTAAAAATCAAACCAAAAAGCTAATGAATACATAATAAATTAATGAACAAATTTGTAACTGGTTTAAATAAAAATTGTAAAAAAATTAAATTTTGTAAAAAACTGTTTTTAATTTATGACTTAACGTCTACACGCCTGACAAAATATTGTTTTGTCATACAGAGTTTGGCGTATGTCTGGACAAAATTTTGTCAAGCGTAGATGTTAGGTAAGGGAACAGCAAACCACCACACAGCGTCTACAACTATAGAGTCATTTTGTTCATGGCAGCAATAGAATAAGTGCTAATGTTTCAAATATTATTTTGAGAATTTTTTGAGTCCACTGATGAGTTGATTAGCATCAACGAAATGTCGGCGGCATATAGACAGACGGCTGAAAAAGACAGAAAACTTGTGTAAGGTCTATTTTTTGGACCTGAACTAAAATATTCAATATTGTTTCATATCTATCAAGCGGAATACGTATTTCTGTTAATCTCATAATAATTAATAAGTATGGAGTAGTCGCAGAACAAACATGCCTGTAATTGTAGATGCTGTGATGGCGGCTTTCGGTTAGGTTTTTCATTTTGCTCTTAATAAGCTAACTAGAAGCCTGAACCGGTACATCAGTCAGCACTACCAGTTAAATGGCCGGTCATTTAGGTGGTAATATTCTTGCAGTGTGTAAAATGTGTTCACCTTGCGTGTAAACTCACCGATGCAATTAATACGATATCTGCGTTAGGGTTTTGTCTGCACTTTTTGTAAGCGCTCTTGGAATGACAGCCATTTGGTAGTTATCTAATTCATGAACCTTATCAGAAAAATAGCAAGCACCAAAATAATAATGTAAATATTTATATTAAAGAAATGAGCCATGCTCTCTTCACGGCTATTTTATATGCAAACCTGGGAAATTTGCTTCACAATTACACTGAACAGTGTTGAACATAGAAATAGCAGTACGGTTTCAATTCTCATTCCGTAAAATGAGGTTATGAAAAGTTTTTTTATGTTTTCATTAGCAATAGTTTCGATTCTATAAAAAAAAAAATATTAAAAAAATTAAAGCTATGGTCGAAATATTTTCACATGAGAGCAAACATTAGCGGTACTCAGCGTTTGGTGCATTTTTGGTTGCGACTATTTGCGTTTGCGATTATATTGCAACTGATATTGAGCACCCTTTTTAACAACTTTGCAAATTTATTGCACTCCAAATAACAGCTGATAAATTAATACACAATTTTTAATTTTTCACGTTTTATTTTTTTTTTTTTGGTAATTGCTGTTGGCTCCATCTCTACAATTTTTTGTTTGCTTTGTTTTAAAATGTCATCTGTTCGAGTGTCAGTGTTGCAAACGCAATACTCATGCGAAAAAAGCAACACGTAATTAGCGGTGCGTAAATGCAAAAATATTGCGAGTGCAACCTTGTATATTTTGTTGTTGGGTTGCAAAGAAAAAGCAACGATTTCTTGCATTCGCACTTACGCAAGACATTTGCACCAAATAATGAACTGCGCTATTGAAACGAAACAATGCATGCGATGCTTGATTTGAGAAATAGTGCCAGTGTTGCCAATGGATTTCTCGAAAGATTAATTGCAAATGCTGAAAAATCTGATTTTCCCTACACGCGAAGAGGCTTCCAACGAACTGTTTCTTTTTTTATTAAAAGAGAAGAAACAATATTAGCTACGAAGAATATGCTTTTTCAAATTGTGTTTATAAACTGAAACTCTAATGCATATTTATGTACTTTTAATTAAATCTAATTAAAATAACTTTGTTTCAATTACTATGAATCATTATTTTCAAATAAAATTTTATAGGATAAATTCAGTTTAGGTATAAGAACAACCGGTTATTTCTGCACTTGCATATACATATAATTCTTTTAAACCAAATTTTAAGAAGATAACTTTTACTTAATTGAAATATAAAAAAAACAATGTCATTCTAAACACATATTTAGCTGACAGGTTTGTTGTGAATTCCGCCGAAGGTTTCGACGGAATTTCGTATGAATTCCAACGTAATGGCGAAGTTTTCGCAACTCCTGATATTGGTATTATAAATTCAGAGTGACACGATCTTTTCGCGGCTTTTCATCAGCATTTTTCCTAATTCTTTAGTGTGTCGCGAGGAGACGAAAATTAATTGAAAGTAAGAGTAAACGTAAAGGAGTGTTGTTGATGTGAATAAAAATGATTTTCAAATCAATTGCGAAGCCATACTTTGATAATAATTCTGATTTTTGCCATGATTTGGCTAAACAGAACTAATACATGTTAATTGTTTGTTTTGCGTATTTAAAAAAAAAAATCCGCTCCAAATGCATCATTGCCAACAGTCTTGGCATTTGTTTACCACTGAAGACAAAAATTTATACAATAATATAAAAATTAATAAAAGAAGCTGATGTAAGCAAAAACACCAGCATTTTATTTAAAAACTTGTTTACACTCATTCGAACTTGACTTACGTGGCTGGCAGCAATAACTTTGATTTCGGCGGAATTCATAATAATATTTTGCATTATTACTTTTTTACTTAATATTAGTATTTTCTTGAGCTAATGATCCTTTATTATATATTTTATATTTTCTTGCATTTCTCGATATTTCGCTCTCCTTCGGATATCGACTTCAGAGCAATAATATCGTTAAATTTTCATTAGAAATTAATGGTGTCGTTTTTACTGTTCTGCAAAAAGTTCTTTGTGTATGTACACAAATTGAACCGTATGACTCAATTTGCCTAAATAAAGTTAAAGTTAGAAAATAACAGCATATACCCAAGGACTTTTATGAGAATGCAACCTTTGTCAAATTATGTAAAACAGAAATTTAAGAATTTTATTTTACTTCTCGCGGGATTTTGGTCAATAATTTAAAATAACAGTTGCTAAATTTATTTTATGTATTATGAACCATCTTGTAACAAAACACTTACTTGATTGCAGCAACTCTGCGGAAGAAGAATAAGCTTAAAAATTAAAAGAGAAAAGAAGGATGGTAAATTGCGCGTGTTTGTTATCTCTTCTAACACATAACTCAGTAAGTATCTTTTCAATGCCAAATCAAT
The DNA here is from genome assembly GCA_963662145.1 of Sturmia bella. Taxonomy (NCBI): domain Eukaryota; kingdom Metazoa; phylum Arthropoda; class Insecta; order Diptera; family Tachinidae; genus Sturmia; species Sturmia bella. The sequence goes on along the minus strand of OY759172.1, from coordinate 13,873,659 downwards.
GAGAAAAAAAAAACAAAAACATTAGAGAAACAAAAGAAGAGAACAGAATGGCAATAATCACTGTAGTATGTTTTTGTGCAAATGGCGGTTCATTGAAGAATTGAACGCACTGAGTGAAACACAATAATCTCACACGACAAACTGAAACGTACTGGAATTGGATTTTCTTGAATGCGGAATAAGTTGGAAACGGAAAGACGAAACACATATTCAAAAAAGGGAAAAAAGAAAAAGACCGACACAACGACAAAACATAGAGCGTGTGTGTTAATTTATAATTTTTTGTGTGGTGTTACAAAAGGCTAGAAATTTATTAAAGCAAAAAGTTTGTATATATAAAAAATTTTTCTATCCTTTTTTTAAAAACTTAACTATTATTACAAGTATTGTTTTGTGAAAGTTTTGTTTAAAAACTAGCATTTGCTTTGCTAACCCTACGAAAACTTTCAATTTGTAAGGTAAGTATTTATTACACAAAAAATTTCGCATCAAGTAAAATTTTAAGAAAGAAAAAAACGTAAAAATACCTACATAATTTTGTTGTTTAAAAATTTTGCAAAAAAAAAAAAAGAAAAAGAGAGATAAAAATTAAATTGTATTTTTTTTCTATTGACGGTACGTACTATTGTTGGATATTAAACTTTGATTAAACGAAAACTCATCATATGAATGTGTGTGTATGTGCCTCTTGATATGGTGTGAAAAACAGAGGAAAATCTTAATACGTTTTTCTCATATTAAGATAGACATTGAACTTGTTAAGCTGGAAATCTTGAAAAATATACTTACTTACACCTAACTACATTTAACTATTGGGCATAAGTCTAATCTAAGAAAAGTTAGCTGCTTCAACCAACATATCGACGATCGATCATAAGATCTTAAAACGCAGCAACAGCCGCCCAGCAACATAAAACAAAAGTTTCGAAAAAAAAGTGCTCTAGCACGCATAACCATTTGCCAGCCAGCCGGCCAGCAACGACAGCAAAAAGTAATTCAAACAATTTTCTGTGATTGTTGGTTAGTGCTAGTGCATAAAAGAATCAATCCAAGGCGCATTATTAACATACGCACTTACTATATATTATTGCTGCTTTTTCCCCACATCTTCGCCATCAAGCTTAACACGTACGCAAGGTGCGCGGGTTAGCTAGCCAGTGGTGACAAGTTATATTTATTAATTTTTGATAATCAAACCAATAACCAACACAACAACAAAAACGGTTTTTACCATTTCTTGCAAAGCAAATCAATCGTAAGATATTTCTATTGAAATCTGCAATAAATTTAATAAACTTGAAACATATTTTTCTATATTTTCTTGCAGCTGCAACATATAAACTACAACAACAGAAACAATGGAAAAAAGAATAGAATTGGAAAGACGCGCTCGCAAAGCAAATCAAGTAAGTTTGTTTTTATAATATTTTTTAATCATATACATAAGTATTTACATATGTATGTATGTGGTCAAAACGTTTGGTTTTATTTGATAAGTTTTATTACTCAAAAATTTATTAAATCAGCTTTGCCAACTGGTGGGCAAAAAAAATATACATACATATGTATTTATGTATATCTATCTAACGGTTGAGATGCCACATTTCCCGCAAGACTGCAATGAAATGAAATCACAACATAAATTTGACAAGGTGACGACTCCTCGGATACCTACCAGCCAAAGTTATTAAAATTGTGAACAATTTTCCACAATATCAGAACATTTAACGAGGCATGGCGAAAAAAGTCACTTTAAAAAAGGAATTTATAATGACTACATACATATAAATAAATGAACGTGCATTGAAAATAGGTCATCATCGGGGTTGCCGTGTTCGTTACTTTTAACCAAAAAAAAAAAAAAACGTTTACTTCTTTTTCCAATGTACAGTACACATATGTATGCCTATTTCATTTTCTTGTGCTTCCAATAAAAACGTGGTGGGCATTTTTCAAATAATCTATTTTTTAATCTGTTGTATGAATATCGGCTGGGGGGGGGGAGCATTTTGTCCAAAGCATTTCACAAGTTTCAGGTTCATTTGTAGAATTTAAAGTTAGTACATGAACATACATACATATTTAGTTTGATGTAATAATCAGTTTTTAACCTTCAAGGCTTCTTATTAAAAAATATGAATTAATAAATAACTAAATGTATTAATTCAGGTCCAAAAATAAACCTTTAAAGCAAAAAATAATAGTTAAGTTCATATATGAATAAATAACTAAATTTACTATCGTGGTAAATTAGCAAAATTAAAGTTTTTATCATGCTGCAGTGACTATATACCTATCCACTGGCCAAAAAACTAAGCTACATATGTATGTATGCATATTATTTAATTTGCAATATACACATCCATACATATGTATGCTGATTCCCACAGCCAAATCACTACCAAACACACAAAGTGACAGTTCCGCTTACCTTTCGTCAGTTAAACGACTAACATAATACGGGCTATAATAAATTGATAATTGTAATGAAATGTACAATTTTCAGAATAAAAGAAATATTGAATTTATAGTGAGAACTTACTGTCAAGTTAAAATATCATATACCTGTAGCCTTGAAATGTTTTTATATGACATATAATAATTATGTATGTACAGTGCTCTCAGCCTATAGTAAACACTTTGCAATTCAAAGTATTGGATATAGGATTTATTCTAAATAGTGAACAATACAAAACTAGAGTAAATTTGTTTCAAACTTAAACGGAGTGCTATATAGTGCTAATTAACATTAATTTCAATATATCCGATTATTCATGCATTATTTATAATTGGACTTTAACACAATTTTAAAATTAGTATTTGGATCGGAAAACTAAACTGTTTCGAAGCCACATCAATTCTCCTCAGCACCTTGTGTTAATTGCCTCAAGTTATTTTTTGGCTTTCTATCTGCATACATATTTACTGAGATCAAACGCGTGCAATTACTTGTCGTCATGTTGTTTTGTTTTTAGTTTTATTATATAAACATGTACCGGATCGGCTTTGGTATAATGGTACCAATTGCCATAAAATGAAAAAGTGGGCTGGTAACATCTGTAAGATTTCTTAGGCGAAGCCGTTGTTGTTTATACCAAGGAGAAGAAAAACTCTTAGCCCGGCCAAAGGCCGGTTGTGAAAAACAAATTTTGCATACCTATGAAAAATTTTCTGAAATGAAATTAAAAAATGGGTTTTGGATACTTCCAAACCGTTTATGAGTTCGCGATGCTCTGGCAGCATTTCATATTTTCCTTAGTAAATTCCGCAACTTCAATATCGAATTATTAATATATTAAAAGCCTCCGTCAGAGTTTGACTTTAGTTTTGGAAGGTCTACGACCCCTTCTACCAATCTATAAAACTAATTTCCTTCAAAGACTGACTCGTGATTCTAAAGCTTACCCCATGTATGTATGTACCTAAGTATGCATAAACAAATAATTTTCAATGCGGGTCGGTGTGTTGGGAAAAATATTGAAAAAAAAAATTATTTGAGGTTGATTATACATTTGACTCCTCTGAGACTGATTAGTGTGGTGGGTGATAAATCAAGTTTAAAGAAAATATGAGTTAAGAACTTTAAAACTAATCAGTGGAGGAATCAAATGTATGACCAGCAACCCATAAGTTTTTCTCCAATATTTTTTTTTTTTTTCAGTACACTGACCTCGTACCACCCCTTCCTTCTGACTTACTCCCATAAAAAACTTCAAAAAATACAAAAAATTGCAAATCGGAAAACTCGGAAATGATTTTTTGATATGTCGTAGTGGAAGCCTAAAAGCTGTTGATAAATCGCTGGCACAATATGGAAATAGGTTTGTCCTTACAGATCGAACCACTCTAATGTACTTGCTTTCATTAGCACATCTTTAGCAAACACTACATATGTATGTATGCTTAGTGCTGCAATGAGTATTTTTTAACATGCCTTTAAACAATGATATACATTGTATGTTGTTATAGATACAATTTGGTATCATATTGCAAACAAAATTAACATGCATTTCTTCATAAATCTGACTAGTCTTGTCGAGGGTGGTGGTACTAGTAATTGTCGTAAGGTTTTCTTCGTGTTACACACACGCACACAAAGACAATAGTGTAAAGGGCTCTTTCATTCATTTATTTGCATCCGTTCTTAGGTACAAATTACTTGCTTTTTGAAATCAAATTTTCGAAATATGTATGCAAATAAAAATCAATAATTTGAATATGTATTTCTAATACGGCGCAAAGTTTATCCACAAAGAAATTAAGACCAACATTTTGTAATTCACAATGTAACACCTGAATTTAAACTTGAAGCAATAACGAACTGGAAATTTTTTCAAAAAAATTCTTGCTTTGTATTCAAGTTTATAACAAAATAAAATTTTTTTTGTTTCAAATTTCTAATTAATTCAGGTCCAAAAATGAACCTTTTCAAAATGTTTTCTGTCTTTTGCAGAAAGACAGAAGACAGATTCGTTGGTGCTAATCAACTCATCAGTAGACTTGAACAATTCTTAAAAGTTTGTTTGAAACTTAACTACATACTTATTCCATAATTCCCATTGAAAAGGTTCATTTTTGGACCTGAATTAATACATTTCAATTGGCTCTTAAAGCAAATAAATAATTAAGTTCATATTCAAATTTCTAATTGTTTTTATATAAATTCTGGCATTGCGTTTCAAATTACAACCGAATTACTTAAAATCAACTCGAATAACTTTTGTTAAAATTATTTGCAAAAATTAATTTAAACAAATTTCTATTCATTTTCCAGCGATATAAATAAATTTCATCCATTCATCGTTGTCTGACAAAATGAAATAAATTTATTTCATCTGATGTACATATTTTGAATAAAAATTACTTTTATTTCCAGAAAATAGCAAACATTTTGCGTTTCGAAAAATTTAATAAACTGCCTATTTTTAACTAAAATTTCAATCCAACAAAGCGGCACAACATTTTCAAATTTTTATTCCTGAAATTTGTGAATAGAACTAGGTATTTAATATTTCATAATTTTTTTAAACAAAATATATATGTATGTATGTGGCTTAGAGTTCAAAAAAACACGCATAAAAAAACTGTTTGGAATATTTTCAATTTATACTAAAAAGATACCTCCTTTTAATAACGAAATTATAATAAAAATTCTCTTGTGCAGAACTCAAAATGTATCCTTGTTTGTCGAATTTTCGGTCAGTTTTTTTTTATATAAACTGCTTTCCCTACCAAGTATTTTAAATCATTCGAGAATATGTAAGATTATGCCATGTTGAACAAGCTTAGATTTTGAAATATTCGTTTTAATTAAATTTTTCCTATTCCTAATGCAATATAAAGCTAAAAACTAAAAACCAAATTTATTTTTTTTTCTTTCATATATGTACATAAATAAGCCTACAACGAATTCAATAACAAATGCATAGAAGCAATGACATTTAAAACTTTCAATCAGCTGATACTCGAAGCATGGTTTTTCACCAGTGTTGCCCTTGGCCAATTACAAAAAGTGATACTAAAGCGGATCAACTACAGGTGGTCGTAATTCAGTTCGCTTCAACATTTTCTCGAGTTTTAAAAGGCGCCCAAATCGCTTCAACATTTTTTCCACGATTTTTATCTTCTCGAGTTGTCAAAGCCGATAGCAAACGACAACAAAACGTATGACATCTCGAGAGAAAATGTTGAAGCGAATTGCATTGCGACCTCCTGTAGTTGATTCGCCTTGGGTCCTGGTGTGTTCTGAAAAAATGTTGTGGCAATACGGGGGTCCGTCGTTTATTTTACTCAAAGAGGCACCCTTTGAAATTAGTTAGGCGAATGGAAGGAAAATACATAAATGATTTTGTATCCCACAAAGTAGAATGTGATTCATAATCACCTCTTACGTTGGTTGCACTGGCGATCGTAAGGTGAGGTGTACTAGCATAGAGATAAAAATTAATTTTGAAGATATACTTAGGTACCTAGATTACACGCAAAGCATCGTTAAATTAGCAGCAAACAAGGAGCGATATCTTTTACGCAGTCTTGTGTACATACATATATATATGGCGAAGTGTGACAAACGTGTGTATCAATGAACATATACATGTACATACATCATAGATATGTCCAAACAAACGTCAACTCGCATGTGTATGTAAATGAAACAGAAACAAAAACAATTCATTTTGCTTTTTTTTAGTATTAATAATGGAATTATAAATGCGCAAATTTCCAATTTTATATCGTTTCGCTCTTGATTAGAAATGCTTGTCGAAATATGTACATACATATGTATTTGCCAATGATTTAATTAGTAATATGTATGTACATATGTATCCATTTATGTAGGATCATAAATTCATGATTAATTAAAAAATCAAACACACATCCATAAATACGTACTTATGTGTGTAGGTACATATAAATTTTTCTACAAAACTAGTTGCACAGATACATACTTATGTGTGTATGCATAAACATTTTTATAGTTTTGTTTTAGGGTTAACTCCCTCCTCCCTTGAATCAATTTTTATTATTACGAAAAAAAAAACCCTAACCTTTAGCGGCATTTTTTCTGAGCGTATTTTTGCAGCATGTTTATTTGACTTTTTGTTTTGTTTATTCGTTTTTTCTTGTTTCTCATATCGTTCAGCTTGTTTCTACTTGCTGTTTCGATTCCACTGGTTTGTAGTCGTATCATGTGAAAAACAAACGAAAAAAATGTGTATGTAGAAAAATGTCACTTGATTCGCTGGGGTTACATCATTTTAATTTATCTCTTTTTTTTTAGCTGAAATACGTTTAGCATTTTAACATATAAATTTTGTTTTACGAAAGAAAATTAATTTAATAACTTGAAAAAAAAAAGAAATTCCATTTTTATAGAGTTGATTTTTTTTTTCATCTCGGCCACACGTTAGTTTGTTCATTCACACTGTTGATGGCAACACACACACACACACAACATGGCGGCTGTTATATGAACGCTTGCTAAAATGCGACTAGTTTTATCTTTCTTTCACACTTTGCAATGGTCATTTTTCTTCTTTACTTTTCGTTTATAAATACAGAAATTGAAATGAGAGAGCAACAAGGTGGTAATTTATTTTTGTTTCATTACTCACAGAAACGATGGGAAAATTATTTCATAATAATTATGTTTCATTTTGTTTTCTTTTCAGCAGGTGTTTCATACAGTTTTGTTTTAAATAATTGCATTTTGCTGTTTCTTCATTGCTTTATCAATTGCATTCTTATGCATCTTGTCATTTGTATATGAGTATCATTGGTAGTACTCCTTGTCTTATAAAAACGAAAAAATTTATGTACCCCTTTCCAATATGTGTGTAGATACCATTTGCATACTATATACATACATACATACATATGTATGTAGTTTGTCTTGCTCAAACAAATGTCTGTACTCCCAATTATTGATTTTATTTTTTACACCATTTACCCTTTAATTCATGGGTAGCTAGGTACATTCATATACATATGTAACGTTAACACGTTTGTTTGGTCAATGATTTGGTTACTGTAGTGAAATGAAAAGCTTAGTTAAGCATACATGCATACATAGTGTGTAGCTGCATTATTTGTTTGTGGGTACCTACATACATACATACATATGTATGTAATCTGATATGCATTATGTAATGTACGTTCATACATATCGTTGCTTTAAGATGTACATATGTATGTAGGTATATTAAGAGTGGGTCAATTTGGCAATCAATCGATTTTCAATTTTATCTGCTCATCTGGATGGATCAGAGCATAACCAGTAGCTGGTGTGTAGGGCTGTTTTACCTACCGTAGCTTCGTCGTGACACAATGGGACCCTCTAGGACAGTGGGCCGCCCGTGAAACATAACATTGGTATGGGGACATAACTATAAAAAAAACAATTTTCGAAGATTCCGATTTGAACACTTTTTTTGTATGTGAGCTCTTCTAAGGAAGCGTGCTACGGGATCGGTGGTGGGTCCGAAAAAAAAATATTGGGGTTGGCAATACATTTGACTAGGGCACCTAGGACTGATTAGTATTATATTAATAATTTTTTTAAGTTTATTTTTTATTTTTTTTTTTTTTTAATTTTTTACTGAAATAAAATAAATAAGTTTTTCTTTCCAACAAATGTAAAGATAAACTTTAATTTAATAACAAAATAATGCATCGCGTTTTAATTTATATGTTTGTCTTTCCAAAAAACAAAATAAGAGCTCCAGCGGCTTGTAGCACAAAAATAAAGTAGGCGGCGACTGCGTGCCAACTTGACGCCGATGGACCCCGCCCTGTGTGGCATTTCGTGCCTTATTTACATATTACAGCAGGGTTATTTAGAATCTTGAAATGCATTAAAGAATTTAACCAAGAAAAAAAATTTTTGTTCTTAAAAATAATTTTTTTTTAACTATATCAATGACATTTTAAACCTTCAACAAGCAAAGATTTCAAGAAAAGACCCAGGGATAAACCATATAAATTATGCAGATTTGCACACACAAAAAAAAACGTAGCACTCATGATCAACCAAAAAATGCACTGCAAATTTGCACAGCTACCATCGTGAATACTCTTATTATTTTATAAGTTAGTCTTTTACGTCCACATAAGGGGGGCTTTAGTTTTATCCAGTAAATTTCCTAATATTTTTGATTTTATATATTTTTTCAAATCTTAGTATTTTTTAAAAAGTCTCTTTTTTTTAAGAAAATTCTGACTCTTTAGAGACCGTTTACTGTATGTATTCATAAAATCTATTTATTATTTTTTAACTTACAGATAACAGAATTAAATTTAGACAATTGCCGGAGTACAAGCATTGTTGGCCTTACTGATGAATATACTGCTTTGGAAATACTGAGTCTCATTAATGTTGGCCTCACAACATTAAAAGGTTTTCCCAAATTGCCCAATTTAAGGAAGCTGGAGCTGTCAGACAACAGGTAATAATTAATGTCCTTGAAAACTATAAAATCAACATTCATAAAATAATATCAATGTCGTACTTTCATTACAGAATATCAAATGGCCTCAACTATTTGCATACTAGCCCAAAATTACAATATTTAAATTTATCTGGTAACAAAATAAGAGATTTAGAAGCCTTAAAGCCCTTGGAGGAATTCAAATATTTAACCATCTTGGATTTATTCAATAATGAAGCTACGCAAATTGAAAATTACCGCGAAAAAATTTTTAAAATGTTGCCTTCACTGAAATTTTTGGATGGGTAGGTTTTTCTAATGTTATTTAGAATACGTATATATTTATATACATATATTTATATTTTATTCAAAAGGTTCGATTGCAATGATGTTGAGGTGCCCTCAGAAGCTGATGATGAAGAGGAGAATGGTAATTACTCAGAAGAAGGTTAGCGAAAAAAAAATCAGCCAGTTAGATTACTTAAAACATAATGCTTCTTATCAGGATTGGCGAACTAAGAAAATGAATGTAACAGCTTTGCAATAAAATTACTTAGTCTATAACCAAACTGTTGCTGGCATTTTTCTTTTTAAGTTCGCCAACCACTATAAGTGAGAAAATGGTACATTTTTTTTCGCTTCTCTTTTTCCTTTATTAAATAAATAAACATTCTTTACATTATTAAATATGGCGTGACGCACATTTGCTCTAGTCAAAATAAAAACCAATATCATGTAATCTACATAAATGTAGGGGCGCCCTTGTCGTGGTTAGCAAACTTAGAGAAGCTCTTATTCGACAGTTTCGTAATAGACTAAAGTGTGGCTCAAGCGATTTTTTTTTTTTCATTTCTTATTTCAACTAGCCAACCACGATCAGAGACAAATTATTTTTCAGCAATCCGTATTGTTCATAAAATATAATTTTCATTTGTTGTTGCCTGCTCGGTGGCCGCCGCCAATGAATACTAAACGTTTTAAATCTTAAATAAGAGTACCTACACAATTTATTGCAGATAATCAAAATGTTTTCAGTATAAATGGCTTAGAAATTGATTTGGATGAATTAGAAGAATTCGAAAAGCGTGTTAAAGCTAAACGCGAAATAAAAGCAAAACAAAATAACGACATTGTGAATACAGTTCCTGTTAAAACAGATGTTGACGAACTAGACGAATATTTGAAAAGCTTAAAGTTAAAAGAACAGCAGCAGCAGCAAAAAGAACAAGAACAAAGTACAACTATTGAAACGGCCAACTTCAACAGTTCAGATACTCGTACAACCGTAAATTTTGCTCTGTTATTATATTGGTTTTTAGCGATTTTGAATTTAGCCAGTGCCACATTTAATAATTGTAAGCATTAGTTATTTTAAAACAACAACAACATCTTATAATTAGCTAAAGTTAATCAATTGTTTTATATCTCCCTCTCTCAAACATGGTTTAGATCAATTTTCAGACAAGTCGGAGGATGAGGTCGGCTACGAAGACAGCGAAGTGTACAGCAGCAGTGACGAAAATTACGTTTCTTTATCAGAGGTACATAAAGTTATTAATCACAAAATTGTTTAAGAGTGTTAGTATTAAATATGTTATATTGAAGCTACCAAACAAACAACCACTTCTCCTTAAGGGCAGGCAGCTCACACGATTATGCAAGTGTTAATACTAGGTCCCTTCAATAACGAAATGTTGTTGTGAATGTGTACCCAGCAACAAAAAAAAAACTCGCAACAAAAGATCTTAGAAAATTCTTGCAAATTTTTTACTAGTAATATTTTCACTTGCAAGAATTTTTCAATCCTATATCTGTGATCCCGTACTCAACATTGGGTGCCCGCGGCATCCAAATTTGCACGAAAACTTAAATTGTTCCCGTACTAAAAGTTCGTGCAAGTGAGAGAGATTTTTAGAGAGAAATATTCTTGCACGAAGAATATTTCTCTCTAATATTCTTCGTGCATTCTCTAAAATTCTCTGGGCAAGTAGTTAAACAACAGCTGCTGCAAAATTCCGAAGCGCCCCAATATGGGCCACTGTCCATACAATGCAGAGTTCAATGCAAAAAATTTGCCTTTCATACCATTGAAAATTCGTGGACGTCAGTCCAGTGTACATACATTTTTAGTTATTAAATTTTTTTCTTTACCACATTAAAAACAAGGCAGCAATATTTTACAGATCTTTAATGGTGGCAGCAGTTCAATATATTTTTTGATTATTAGAAGTGGACGGCGAAAAAAAAGAATTTTTGACCCATCGTAATATTTAAATTTAATATTTCATTTACATAATTGTTGTGAAAGAAGTGCTTCATGAATTCTTAATATTCTTAAGGTTTACAATGATGAGCTCGAGGAAGATTCAGAAGGTGAATGGGATGAGGAGAACTCTCCAGAAGATAATTATGATGATGATGTCGATGTCGATTTAGACAGTGATGATGATGAAGCTGCTGAAGCAGTTAATACAACTGCTGAGAAAGATGATGAAGGTGACGCAACTGGTATGTCTTATTATATTTTATTATATAATAAATATGTACATTCAAATATACACTGACTTAAATATGCAGACATATTCTCACACTCGCAAGTGACAGTTTATTGTAAATTCATCAGTTCACTTCAGTGCATTATTGCGATTTGAAGTCACAATCACAAATATTATGCGAGAATGCGAGTGTCAGAACATGCCTGATAAAAACGAGCAACTAAAAGTAAAATTTTTTAGCGCCTTATTATTTATCTATCACATAAATTTACTTATTGTGAATATTACTAACAAATCTATTATTCTCTTTTCGTTTCAGCTGAAGAACCCCAGGCACGGGGCAAGAAAAGAAAGCATGAAGGTTAAAAAGGAATAATTCTTCATCAAGTTCTCGGTTAATCATCCCGTTATTTTCCATGTGTTTTTTTTTTATTTTATTTTATTCAATCTTTATACATCATCGTTTTATATAAAAATGGATCATAATTTTACTTTATACAAAACTAAAACCAACAAAAAAATAAATACATTTGCAAGTTTTATTTTTCATATAAGAAAAGCTGAAACAAAATCAAATTATTTTAATTAAGTTTAAAAAAGGAAAAAAAAATTAAGAAAAATTTAAAGTTGAAAAAGATCCCAAGACACCACTTTTAAGTAATACAACAACAACAAAAATATAAACAAAGAAAGGATTTCATTTACAATTATTACAACAACAACAACAACAAAAAGAATAGAAATATTTACAACAAAACATACCACAACTAAACACACACACACACATTTTTCGGAGAAATATTAAAGATTATATTAATGTATAAAACAACAATAGCAATAAACAACTCTAAAAAAATATTGTATTTCAAAATAGAAAGATTAAATGAAAATAAATACATAAAATAGGCCTGTTTTCCGACCTCGGAACGTTAAATGTTCGAAAACCGTCGACTTGCTGTCTGTCGGCTTATGGTCAGTGAAACTCAAATTATTATAACAAAGGTTTATATAAAATTTATAAACATGAAATAACTTACCTTTGAGCTACACATCTGTTTCTTTTAATGTTAATGTTTGAGATCGTAAAACAGGCCCTGACGTTTCCTTCTTCAAAGACAAAAACACAAAATATTCTGTTTAGACATAAAACAAGTTGCATGTATTTTATTTAGTTAAAATTATGAACAAATAAAAATCAAATTTTAAACTCCATAACACTCAAAATTTTTTTAAATAACCCTCTTACCCCACAGCTCCCTTTATACTACACAAACATATAATTTACATTGAAATAAATTTTAATAAAATATTGTAAGTTGTTTAGTTTATAATAAACAGATATATTTGAAAACAAATTTATACCTGCTGTATTCATTTTTTAGCAGCTGCGGGAAACATGCAATTAATGCTATTTTCAAATTTGTTTTGAAATCAGTTTTCAACACAAATTTGAATTGAATTTATACTTTTCTTTTGTTGTGCCCGTTTTGAATTCGCATAAAACTAGAATTTTGCCTCATTAATGTTTTCTGGCTTTTTCAGCCGTCTATATGCCGCTGACATTTCGTTGATGCTAGTCTATTGCAACTCTTACTTTTTGGACACGAATAGTAGTAACCGACGATAACTCGTATGAAGATTTATGCAAATTATTCTGAGCATGAATCCGAGCCAAACTAGAAGAGTGTTGCCAGCCTCTGACCAAGAGCATGTGAAACGCAATTGAACATCGAAATTCTTCGTATATTTTTTATTTGTAATAATTTCTTTGATTCCTACGAACCTATAGTGCGATTCTGTAATTTTTAATGATCTGATAATCGTAATTGTTTTTCTCCATATTTCATCGCTTGCAATAACGATTTTTTGACTCTGTAATACAATTTAAACGATTGTAAACAGCTATAATTTTTAGTAAATTTCGATTGAAATGTTCTTAAGTTTCTTTAATATTATTTAAGTTTTCACATGAGGTAAGTAAACATGAAGTAGTGCTTTTTATTGTATTTTTTATACATTTACTTACATTTTGAAATTTAAACATAAAATAAACACGCTACCGGTGAAATAAACAAGTAAATGGTAGTCATTAAAAAACAGCGAATATCGTTAAAAATGTTACCGAATAGCAAGCAAATCCGCCAAAATATCGTTGCAACGTTATAGAAGTTATCGAATTCCACTATTGCTCTGCTTAATATATTCATTAATATAAAATTATATATGTATATATATTATCAGTGAAGTCTGCAATAACATTTTAACCAATTTAACTTCAAGAAAGTCAAGTCACCATAGTGTTCTATGATATAAGGCCTCGAACTTCAAAAATGCCGGTTTTCTGTTGTGAAGAAGTGCTGCAAATACATGGTAGAAATAATATGTTGTACCATGCAGTAAATACAAGTTAGAGATAATGCAGGCCTTATGGGCATATGAATGATAAGGCAGTTTAAATGCTAAGAAGGATGCCATACCGCACAGTAATGTTGCCTTCAATGACCATTGAAAGTCTAACATATTTTAAATTCTCCTTTGGTCTGTCCACAGCTTATACACTTGGGAAATGAATAGACAGAAATTCTACACATCCGTTCTGGACAAATACACACACACACACCCCCTCATTCAGCTAACAGCATTGAAGATGGCATCAGAAATATGATATGAAACAACAATATGAAAATAATAACAACAAACAAAAAATGTCCAGAAATATCATCGGTCCCATGCCAGCAAACTTCACCTGTTTGCTTTTCAATGTCCCAAGTGTAAAAAACCAACTTATTTAAGTTAAGGGTGTATTTCTCACCTGCGAACGTTGACGTACGTTGTTGTTGTACGCTCTGGCAATTTTATAAAATCAGCTGATTAGCAGCTCAGTTATCGAAGCTATCTTAGCAATTGTATTGTGGTAAATACATTTGTTGCTTTCTCAATGTTGCCAACAATTTGGTAAGTAAATCCTTATTCATCGAAAATCTTAGGTGTTTGATATACATACATATGTATGTACATACATATATCTTAAAAATTATATTTTTAAATTATTATGAAATACTAAAAAATTGATAGCTTTGCGACCACAAGACAAACACTAACAGCGATAAAGAGTAGACATTTTACGATTTTAAAAATAAAATTTCTTGCACCACTGCTGTTTGCTTCTTGCCCCAAGAATCATTTTCAATTGAATTCCTGCTGGTATGGCTACACTGTCCAATCAATTGTTTATTATTGTTTTTACACATCATGTTCTAAACAAACAATTCCTTGCATGACACTTGCTTTGCATGAGTAAGCTATTTTGACACTTGCTTTCAATCTGTTTTTGTGAGTCAAGGAAATTATACTCAGTCACAGTCAGAGTCGCCATGTTGAGATTAGGTGTTGTTTTGCACGGAAAATAGTTTTGGAAATGCATAGTTGAAATTATTTTTTATTATTGCAAGTTGAAAAACAAATAGTATGCAATTGCGTTTTTGAAATAGATTTATTATAACAATAAGTATTATTATCAAATGCACATATATTTTGTTTAAACGAAAAACAGACTGCCGCCGGATAAGCACAATTGGAAGTTTTGCTTAATATATTTTTTCATTCCTGCTGCTGCCTTGCAGTCTTTTATTCAGTATTCTATTGGAAAAAAAGACAAATTTTTTGTGTATCAAATAAAAAATTGTATGTGATTGGAATTAAAATGCATTTTTTTGTGTTAAAGTTATAAAGAAATAATTGAATAATAAGCGAGAACAGTGAATGCAGTAAATAATTTAATAATTTGTTTAAAAATATTCTCAGAAAGCTAGTTGTTGTTTTGTTCACCAACAAATTTTTTAATCAGAAAAAATATGTACATATTTGTGTTTGTGTAGACACTTCATGCCTGTCGGCTGGATGAATATGTAGTTGGTTTGTTGTTGGTACACACGTATGTATGTATGGATGTATGTGAATGCAAAAATTAAAAACGAAATTCAAATAATAAAACAAAATTTGAAAAGAGCAATGTTTGGAAAAAGAGAGCAAAATTTAATGAACAAATCTGAAGACCACCGCATTTGTTGTTGCCGTGCATATTAAAGTGTTTGTTGTTTGCTTGCAGCAAGTTGTTTGTATGGAAGGGGGTGGCAGGCAAATTGCTGGCGTTAAAGAGTATCTGCATTTTTAAGAACAACTTTTAATATACACACGCACACACCCACACAGACACATACATATATGTACATATGGTGTTCTGGCATACAGCGCAACAGGGGTTGGTTGAAACATAAACTGAGAAGTCGACGGCTGACTAAGCAGAATAGCTTCCGGTGGGACTCGGAATACGTGCATTACCAAACACTATATACATACATACATATGTATATGTATCAAATATCTCTGTAAAAATCAGCAGAAACAGCAAGCCTTAAGCATCTGTTCGGAACAATACGCAGTAGTTGTGTTATTTAAAATAAAATAAAAGTGTGTAGTGCTTTTGATATAAAACAATAAAACACAATACAATGGGTAAGTATATTTAAAAATTTGTATGTAGGCATATACATACATACATACATACATATGTATTTATTAATCTAATTTTGTATTCCATAACAAGACAAAATTACTTAACCATAAATAGTAGTTTTGTTGGTGCAAACGACATTATAAATCCAGGGCACCGAAATAATCATATTGGTATATTTTTAAATTTCTTAAAAAGTGTTAAGGGGTTATAGTCTGTCTACTTATAAGTGTGTGTGTGTGTGGGCTTCCATACAAAAATAATTTAGACATTTTCTCCTATTGTCTTATCTAGCCCCAGTGTGCCTCTCCAGGAGTGAAATATACTACCGATTTTCAGCTTGTACGCAATAAATGCCTCAGAAAGAAAACTGAGAGGGCTTTATAATAGTTTTGAACATTCCAAAGGCACCCTGGGGCTAGTTAAGACGATGTAGAAAATTTCTAAAAGTATTTTTTTTCGAGTGGGAATATTGAAAAACAAAAACTAATGGAGAGTAGCCTTACACTCTACTCCTCCAGAGACAGAGTGGGACTAGTGGGGGCAATGGGGAAAATTTAAAGAACTATTTTTATATGGGTGCTCCCTTAAGCAGGTAAGAGGAGGAGGGTTGATTTGCCCCGTGAGAACATGTTAAGAAAGAAAAATCAATGGGGGTTGGTCATACATTCTTCTCCTCCAGAGGCACAGTGGGACCAGTTAAGACGATATTGAGAAACTTTAGAAAAATCGTATTTTCCCATGGTAATATGCTGGAAAGAAAAAACTAATGAGAGACAGTCATACATTTTTTCAACTAGAACTCCTCCAGAGGCACAGTGGGACTAGTTTTAGCAAGGATAGAAAAGAGATTGGTTTGTTTCAACAAAATGTTAACAAAAAAAACCTAACGGGCATTTGTCATACATTTTATTCCTTCAGAGGCACAGTGGGACTAGTTAGTGAATTGGGGGAACATTTTTCAAAACTATTTTTAGATTAGTAAGGAAATGTTGAGAGAGAAAAATGAATGGGGGTTGGTCATACACTCTACTCCTCCATAGGCACAGTGGGGCTAGTTAAGACAATTGGGGGAGAAAATGTACAAAAATTTTACTCTTCTATGGAAACACCCCTAATCAAGTTAAATATGTTTAAAAATAGCTGGAAAATAAAAAATTAATTAAGGATGGCCCCACATTTTTTTCCCTAGGGTTGAGTCATATATTTTATGAATTTTTTTCAATTTTCCTTCATTTTGTGGGTGGATGGGGCATGACTTACTTTCATGCAATCTTCCTAAAATTTTTCTGTACGTAGCTTCTTGCTACGGAGAATAGTTGCAGGGCTGATGATGGTGCATTTTTTAAAATAAGCTGTACTCAAGTATGGTATATAAACTTCACTATAATGCACATTTGAAAAATTTAGTACGAAATGTGGCCAGTTCATTTAGTATGTTAAATCAAAACAAACCATAAATACATATGGGGCAATCGAAGTGAAATCGGACAGTTGTCAGAAAAAAAATTTTTTTGATATCCTTTATTTTTTACTGTGTTTATGGTTACAGAGTAATCGAATATTAAACAAATCGCGCCATAACCAAACTATGTTTAATTATATACTTATATATAACTTGTTCAGTTTTAATCTAAATGCAATAATTTTGTTCGATTTTTTCTTTTTTGCTTGCTATCCAAAGACGAAATTTTTTTTTTGCACAGTGGGCTTAATGAAAATTATTTCACTATATAAAATGCCGCCGACATTTCGTTGTTGCTAAACAACTCATCGGTAGACGCGAAAAAATCTAACAAAAATGTTTGAAGCCCAACTACTTATAATAAGTAAGTTATAATAAGTTAATAAGTAAGTAATAAGTAGTACGGGTGTGAAGATAAATTCGTGAGTTAAATACGTCCCACACCTCTGTTAACTGAGTTCCACACTAATGTTGAACACAGTTGAAAAAGGTATTTTTTAAATTTTCTTTGTAGAAACAAGTTGTGCATCCCCGGGGGGTTTTCCTATGCAGTTTTTTGGTATGACATATTTGTCAAATTACAACTTATACGGTAAAAGTCTGACAAATCTGCAAATGCAGATCGTTTTGCAGCCTTCTTCTCTAAATATTTCCACTTTCAAATTTTCTACACAAGAAATATTTTAGAAAATACAGTAGAAATAAGTTCTGCATCTCGGGGGGTTTTCTATGCAGTTTTTTGGTATGGAATATTTGTATATTCAATATTCAAACACTACCGTGCATTTATGTTCCAAGTGGCCAATTTTCATCATCAGTCGTACTCCCATGCACATTTTCGTGTTCCACACAACTTCCACCCACTATAAATCCGCCCCTGAGAAACAATTAGGTAAGCTTCTTACGAATTTTTATATCACTCTCTAAGAGCTTTTATTTGATATATAACAGTATTGTGCATGTCTTCTAGTTTTTCTGATTTTTCGTGTTAAATATTTTTGAATCTTGGGACAACGTTTGAAGTCTTGTTTTTATTTTTGAGTAGTTTGGTCCAAATGGCCTCCTTAGGTCTCCTAACATGTCAGTATTTTCACTATTTCATGTAGACCCTATTTTGCACCAGCTGTAGCTTGGCCCCTGAGAAACAATTGCATATGATGCTGATTGTTCCTTATTTCTTTTTTTTTCCTCTTTCTAAAAATATATGACATAACCGTGCATGTCTCCCCGAAGTACCCCGTCCCGTACCCGTCCGGGAGGGCGCCATATTGACAATTAAAAAATCTAACAAAAATAAAACATTTTCATATTTTTTTTATATACATATGTATATAATTTTCTAATGTTTTCTTTCATATAACAAGAAAAAAAGTTAATTATTTCGTCTTTTTACTTAAAAATAAAGAAAATTAAAAAAAATCCCTTTTTTAACTGTGTTTATCATTACTGTGGAACTCAGTTAACAGTGGTGTGGGAAGTATTTAACTCACGAATAAGTAGTTGGGCTTCAAACATTCTTTTTCGATTTTTTCAAGTCTACTGATGAGTTGTTTAGCAACAACGAAATATCGGCAGCATATAGACGGCTGAAAAAAGACAGAAAACATTAAGGCCTATTTGTAGACCTAAAATAGATAATAGATCCGTAGAATGTAAACAAAAAAAAAACATCTGTTTTTCATTTAAAAAGTTTGTTGTACTAATACCAACTTAGTTCCATAGGATGACAACACCCACTTCGAATCCGTCGGTATTCATAATACCTTTTGTTACGAATTCGTGACGCAGAGTTCCCATGACGAGTGATGTTCACTCGGAATTCATAATAAGATTGAAAATAACTGTTTTGTGATCCATATTGAGGCTGCTTTTGTCTAGTGCATTCAAACGGATTTTGTGTTCTCTGCCAGGAATCAGTGTTCTTAAAAATATATTTGAGGACGTTTTTGACAACAATGCTATTGAAAATATTACGCATAAATATTGGATATCTGACCCGCGATGCAGGCTCGAGACATTTGTGAAAAACTCTTCGGAATTTGTGGATATATATACATACATATTTTGCAATCATCTTTAGTCAGTTTGTTAACATATGATTTTATAGCAAAGAAAACAAACAGCTATTTTTAAACAAACCAAAGAATCTTTAAACGCATTTGGCCCCATTGTGTGCGTCAAATTCTGTACTATGAATGAAGTCTGGAGTAACATTTGAAACATTAGTAAATTCACTAAAAAATGAGCATAAAGTCAGATTTTGATGCAAATTGTTTTTGACAATCATGTGATTTGAAGCAAAATTATTTTCAGAGCAAACCTGAATATGTTTTCAGAATTCATGTGGTTTCGTTTAATGTGATTTCTATAAATGGAGCTGAAACGTTTCTCTAAACTTGTGTTTATTTTTTTTTCTCATAGTTTGCCTCATTATCATCTCTAGCATTTTTCTTTTCTATTAAATACCTAAGAATTAGTTTTGCAAAATGTATTGGGCGTAAAGGTGAATTTAATATTTGCAGCTTTCAAGGTAGAAATTAATTTTTGCTTTGTTCTTTTTTTTTTGAATTTGCATTTTCTTTTGTAGATATTAAAAAAAAAATTTACTTCGAGTAGCAATTTATTCAAAGAGTTTACAAGGAAGAATGATAAGTTTTATGTACCTACATACATACAGATTTTTTTTTCTTCTCCATTTTCAATTTAAAAATGGAAATTCTTTTATAAATCTCTAAAATAAAATGCCTACATTATCTTTCAAGTACATTTTTTTCCTTCTTTTCTTTGCTGCATGTTTGCGACAAGACCAAATAGAACATTTATTATTTGTTCATTTTAATGTTTTGTACAAATAAAAAATGAGGAAAACGATTTCAATGAGACTTGTGATTTCAAAACGAAAAGCAAATACTGACAAAAACTTCAGCCAACAACGTCAGGCAGGCAGGCAGGCATCAAGGTCAGTAGTCGGCAAGAGGTTGATTGTGTTAACATTAAAAATTTACTTGTTCGTACTGAAATTTGTGGGTAATGAGATACAAACTATAGTGTATGCTTGAATTTTAAATGGTTTAGGTACCAGACAACAAACTCATGTACGTAGAAAACAGGGCCAAGATGACAGTTGTTTCGGTCTGTAGGTGATGGCTTTTTTTTTAATGTTGCTTTGTTGTCGCTTTTGCTGTTGTGCTTCTGTGCCGCTGCTGCTGCTGTAACTGTAGTAGATTTTTGGTTTTGTTCATTGACATAAACTACAAACCCTTTTTTTTTTTTACTTTACTGCTCGTAAATAAATAAAAAAGCACAAATATATGTACATAATAATTACTTGACAAGTCACATAAATATTGTGCATAGAAGCAGCAGTTTTTGCTATGTATGTATGTTGAAAGAAAAAGGAAAAACTGAAAGAAATGAAAAACCTTAAGTGCTCGCTTATTGCATAAGTTGACTCGAAAGAGCTTTATTTTCAATTCGAATTAGATCTTTTTTTTATAATTTTTTAAGGAAACAAAAAACCGGAAATAGGTATTCGTATTAAAAGTTTAAAGCAAACTGTGCGTGAGTGAAAGAGAGCTGCCATAAAAGTATTAATAATTTGTTAAATAGTGCTATAAATAACGAGTAAATAAAAATTAGAAAATAAATATTACACCTGCTTTAAAATAGAAAAGACAGCAAATTGTTATGTATTCTAGTTATTATAAGTTAGAACATTGACCTCTAAGTATAAACATGAAAACATTTTAAAGCAATGCTGCTTCATGATGTCGTTGAAGGAAGAAATGTTATCGTAAATCAAAAATCAAAACATATACATCTGTTGTGTAAGGAACCGAATGGGAGATAATGATCGGAACTGGTAATAGGACTGATGTTCTTTTTATTAGAGTTTAGCATACCATACGGGCCTTTGAATTCTGGTGGTCTGGAGAATGATGCTCTGGAGAAAGTTTTTTTTTTCTTCAGCCGTGTGGTGAGTTTGCAGAGTATCCAGTAGTTGGTTACTAAAACTCTAGCAGAGAAAGGGCGTAACTTGGTACTACAGGGATCAGTGGCCCAGGGATTACTCTTTGGAGTAGACTCTGCCAACCACGGTGTTTATAGGCCAATACTGAAAAAACACATCAATCCATTAGTACTTAAATCCATTCCAATCGCTGTTAGAACTACGGTAATTATGGATTTTCTTAAATCAAGTACGTTGTACGGACTTTTCAAGCGCTAAATATTTAAATTCAGCATGTGTGTGACGATAAATTTTAAACTTGTTAACCACGGTCACAAACCTTCAAAGTTGACAGACCTCTGTTAATGTGATAACATGGCTCTGTTAAGCCCAAAAATTCAAATTTTTATAAAAAAATACATGTAAAAACAAAAATTTAGAAAAAATTTCTTGTTCATTAACACTAACTAATATTTTCAAATTGAATTTTAATGCAACAGAATAACAAAGTGTCAAATGAAGTCGCAAATGAGGAAATTAAAAAAAAAAACACTTTGGTCCTTTTCTCGAAAATGAGGAAATTAAAAAAAAAAACACTTTGGTCCTTTTCTCGAAAATGGTAGGAGATGGGCGCAAAAAAATTTGTTTGGACCTCGTTTTCGACCCCATCTAATATAATGTTCAATAGTCAAAATGTTTGAAAGTGGGTTTTTGTGGAAAATATGTTCGCAGGTGAGAATGAAAAATAAGTAGAATAAGTAAATGAAGTTTCATTTATTTTAAAGAGCGTTTTCAGTTAATTTTACTAACAAAGTTTTCTGAGTGTACTGCCAGTCCAGCCACTCTAAAAATTCAGCCAGTGTAGTAAGTAAAAAGTTGAAACAAAATTCAAGCACACTCAAGTGCTGGTTACAAATACACCCAATTGTGTACTAATTTTAAGCCTTAACAGGATTGATTCTCTTTAATAATCTTCTATTCGTCTTGCTTTGAGTGCACTTGTGTGTTATGCGTTCTTAAATTTTCAAGTACGCTTCGTACTAAAATCAACAAGAAAAAACTTTAATTTAAAATGAGCTTCTTCTTTCTTCTATATAAAAATATTTGGCGAAGGTCCCCCAGCGCGGGACAGCTTCATCTTCATCTTCACCTTGACAACTTCTACAGAGGTCATTGAGAGCAGAGTTGCCGTTTTTGGTAGTTTCCTACCAAATTTGGTAGTTTTGAAATGAGTTGGTAGGTTGGGTCGTGAATTTGTTAGTTTTTTTCAATTTCAGTTTTAATTTTTATTTCACGCTAATCAGCTTTCATCCATCAAATCATCCAATCCATCAATGACAAATCAATTCTTCCTTTGTTATCAGAGTATGATACCGATAAAATTGTATCGCAGTGGAATTTACTAAGAGTTAGTGACCACAACTTGAATGACGAAATGGAGATTAATGTTTTTTGGGAAAAGGTTGGCAAAATCAAAAATGGGCTTAATGAAAATATATTTAGCGATCTAGTTAATTTTGTTTTCAATTTATTGTCCTTACCACATAGTTCAGCAGCTGCAGAAAGAAAATTTTCAACACTTGCGTTAGTAAACACCAAACTTCGAAATAGACTCGAACTATGTTCCTTAAATAATATTATGATGTGGTGCCAGGAAATGATAAATAAGACTGATTCACACTATATATGGCCAGCAAAGAGAGACTTTAAAAAATAAACCTTTTTCCAAATAACCCCTTAAGATTTTTACCTTTACAAAAATGAAGTCTTATTTATTTTTTACTTAAAATTTTGTTTCTTTTACAAATGAATTATTATTTATTTTTATAAAGATACACATTAACATTGTTATGTATAAACTTGTTTTGTTTTTTAAAATAAATTTTATTTTTTTATAACTGCTTATTTTATTTTTTGGTAGGTAAACATGCCATTCGGTACTTTTTGAAATTAAATTTGGTAGGAAAAAAAAATTTTGAGTGGCAACCCTGATTGAGAGCTTAATTCAGTCGTCTAGCTAAAGCGAGGGATACAGTGACTGGTATAATAGTCATCACAGGACATTCTAATGTTAGATCTGGAAAGTTCTAAGAGTTCTCTCATTCTTTCTCGGTCCATCTAAGGCCTTAAGAAAAGCTGGAATTTTTTCGGCAAAAAAGGAATGAGAAAAGCGAAAAAACTCTCACGGAACTCACGTTTAGAATTGAGCTGTATTCAAATCCTGCAAATATCTTACTTACGATGTCAACATCGTTTTACTTTGTGCTAAATACGATAAACTACTGTGTCATCACTTAAGGCCGTGTCAGATAAAACTTTTGCTTCGCGTTGCGTTACATACACGCTTTGACATTTAAGATAAATGTACATGTTTATATGGCACTTGTCACATAAATTTTATTTGACGCAAAGCAAAGCAAAAAGTTGGGCATCTTTCATCTTTTTGCACGCTTTGACAATTAGCTGCTTTCATTTTCTTTTATTTTTTCTTGGCGTCAACAGAAATCAAAAAAAATTCCAAATAAATAAATAAATTTTATAAATTTAATGAATAAATTCATTTGAAAAATATAATAAACAACACTACAAATAAGTACATAGTATGTATATAAAATATTTTATATATTCAATATTTTATTGATAAACAAACAATGCGCGGGTCTTGTCCAAGTTTTTATTGTGACATACACTTTTTGTTTTACGCTTTTCTTTCAAAGTTATAAACGTCACGCAAAGTAACAAAGTTTTATCTGACACAGCCTTTAGTCCGTGTTAAGAATCCAAAATTCTTATAGAAAACAAGTACTCCAAATCAGCTTAAACATATCAAAATTTTGTAGAATAAACTGTTCAGAAATCTTAGTTTTTTGTTTGTTTCATTTACAGATAAACCTAAAGCAATTTTTAATAATTAATACACATAAAAACACATACATATGTGCATACTTACTGTCTATAATACATATTGTATAGATGCACACAAATCTGCCTGCCTGCCTACATACAATCTTTTGCAATGTTATCAGTTTTTAAACCCGCACAACCAAGAAACTTTTTCTTTTATATACATATATTTTTTTGTTTTCTTTAGCTTTTTAATAAACTCAAACAAACATTTTAATATTTATTCAGAATTCCAATACATATTATGATTTCGGAGAAAATGATAAAATGTTGAAACTGTTGAAATGTCTGTTAGTCATCCCACAGAAATGGACAACAATGTGAACAGTTGTTGTTGTTGTTGCCAATGAGCTGGAAATAATTCTGGTTGTATTTTTAGCTTTCAAAATAGGTTACCCCCCACCATCTGGTGCAGCAACACAAAGTTGTTGCAACTCTATATACATCTACATATACATATGTTTAGAGCAGCTTATAATAATCACTATGTAATCACCTTCATAAATTATTATGTGCAACAATTTTTCTCTCTGTTGCTTCTCTGCTCTACATAAAATATTGGCCTGATTTAAAATAAGTATATGTACTAATAGTTTTTGTTTATACATACATATGTATGTATTTTCTTTGTTGGCTTTTATTACTAACCCATAAAATGTACCACTACGAAGTAAACTTTTCATGTCAGTGTCAATATTCTGCTTGTCTAGTTTTATTAGCTGCTGCCCAAAATGTACAAAGGGGGGCGGCAGCACATAAATAAAGGCTGGAAATGAAACTTTTTTTTTTCGATTTTACAGTTAATCCAGGGCTGTTGGCACATGATGATAATGATGAGATGAAAATAAAAAGCAATAGTGAAATGTAGATTTTATTTATGTCAGCAGCTGCCATTACGAATTTACATGACCAAGTAAAGTTCTAAAACAAATCATCAAATATTTCGAAATTCTTGTAAATATTCAATTTTGGAAATGTTTACAAAACCCTTGATTAAAGAATTCGATCAATATGATCGCTTTTATGGGCAATTCCCTGGACTTATGTAGATAAATTTACGTCAGCCGCTGCCACTTTTCTTTTTTTTGTATTGGACCAATGCTTGGGAAAGTGGGAAAATAGGGAAAGGAGAGTGAGCCTTATCTGACAGTAGATCAAATTTTCCCCCCGGGGGCACATAATGCATCTTGCTGATCCTTCTAATTGGATGTTGTGTCACCGGGGCAGAAGGGGTGCAGGTTGTGTCTTAAGCAGGTACTGAGGGACCTGCTGAAACCTTCCACCAAAGAACGATTCGGCAGTATGGAGGTCAGAGCCCCGGGATGACTCTAGGGGTCCATTCCGCCCGATCATAGGTTGAGGAAACTTCCTTGGCTGAAGAGTACTGGCTGTGTTTGGCACCATAAGTTCGCATGAAAGGAACTGATCAAATGGCTTTCGGTCCTATTTTCGGGGGTCCAAATGGACCCGTAGTGCTGTTGCTGAGCAACAGATGCTTTCTAAGGAACTTCCTTTCTAAGGAACTGAAACGGCGGAATCATCCTGATGTTCCCAGGAATTTCTGGCTTCCAGCCGTAGTCGTGATTTCCGTATGCCGTCCAGGGAATTAAACTGCAGCCGAGACTAGAGAGCTCAAACTTTCCAGCAAACGATTTTGTTATGGGCCAAGAACAGTAGCAAATAAATTGCCACCCGATCCGAGTATTACCAGCTGTTCGAGAGCGATGGTGTAACGTCAAAATTATACCACATGGTTTGATCCACCATCAGGTTAGTGCTTCAAGCCAGTTACTGATTCAAATCACTCCACATCTGTGGATTAAACCACGTGGTGAAAGCAGAACTTCACACCACCGCTCCTGGCTAAAGAACTATTCAGGTGGTGATTCATTTGCTGCGATACCTTTAATACTAACATAATCCTTTACTCAAGAGATGGAGCTGTCTAAACTCTTTTGTATTGCAGTTGCTTCTGCTTTAATGTCCAAAAACCCAGTGGAAGTTCATCTTTGAGAGTGGTTTGATTTACGTTTAAACTAATAAATCCTTAAATCAGCGAATACTTAAACCATATTTAAACGATAAATTAAAGGATAAATTTTTTCACCGGTATTCATAAAAAATAAAACATTGTTGAAACACATTTTACAACAAATTTTTCATATAAAATTTTTTCTAAAATGTATTTGAGCAACGTTTTATTTTTTATGAATACCGGTGAAAAAATGTATCCTTTAAACTAAAAGCCATTCAACCGCGCAAAACATCAGCTGTTTGTCAATTTTTTTGCAACGTTGCCAAATTTCTATTTTTAAAAGCAATGAATAATAAATGGTTACCTAATTTACTAAAGTATAGGATAGTATAGTTCTGTATAATGCTGACTTGGTGCCGAATGATTTATTTTTATTTCTGTGCGCAAAAAACAAACTGAGACGTCATCATTTTTCAACACCTGAAGAAGCGATGCAGAATGCATGTTTTGTCGAAGCAAAAGTGCTTCGACATTTGGTGCAAACGCATGCACAAAGTTTGTTCTCTAATCCGGAAATATAACACAAAAATGAAGGCTCAAATTTGATATGGAATATTTTAACAAATATTTGATGCTGGAATTAAGCAATATTTAAACTTACAATTGCAAGAGCAATCGCATAGCTTGAATTCCGTGCGGGAAGGAAAAAGCTCTAGAACTGGTTTTATTTTAAATAACTTGTATTGGCTTTTGGTAAAAGCAAATCGCAACAGGATCTCTGTTGCTACATTGAGAACACTCAAAAGGTCTGCACAATAAAAGAAGCCCACGTCTCGTTATCTGTGGGCATAAAAACCTTTTTTTATATTGTTGTCAATTTAATAAAATGTTAAATTTATTTCGTTTTCAAACCTTGATTGCAGTACAGTATCTATTTTTAACCTTCTCTATTTCAGCTTCACTCTCTATCTTTATTTCTCTCTCGCTCTCTCTCTCTCTCTCCACTCTGTCTAAAGTTATTACAAAGTTTTTTATTTCCTTTGGATGTTTTCTATTTTCAGATTGTCCCCAAATCGATTTGTATGAATTTCTAACAGAGGCCGAACTCCAACATTATTACAATGCCATCAAGTAAGTTAACATACATACAAACATAAATATGTAAGTGGGGGAGTACTGCATCAAAGGCCTGAGAAGAAATTTTCAAAAATTCACTCACCCACATCAGTAATTTTTATTTTAAATATATTCATATGCTTTAAGTTGCATTTATGTCTTTCACAACATCATACACACATACATACATACATACTTACTTAGTGTATACACTGTGTTCTTTGTATATGCATGAAAATTCTTGCTTCGAAATTCTGTATCGTTCGAACAGCCACAACAAATCATTCCCAAATTGTGTGGCATTTATCAAACTTATTGTATAGAGATTGAAATCTTTATGGCCGAATGGAATGCATATAAATTTTATTAAATTATTTTAAGGGGAGAATGTCTAAAAAGTTTTGTAAACGAAATAATTTCATGCATAAAGATTATTACATATGTATATGTACATACATAAATAAATATTTTAATGGAAACATTTGGAAATAATTTTTTCGTAATGTTTGCAAACTCTTTGGAATATAAGAGATTATTAAAAAAAAGTAAAAACTAAATAAATTCAGCCAAGCGAGTTCAGCGACTGACTCGTGTAGCAAGAGTTCCATACTACCGTGCCATTTCACTTTGGAGACGAAGAGTGTCTATTTTTTACATTTTTGGTACAAGGTGTCCTTCGGGAAGGTATACATACTACTTTGCTTGTTTATCATTTTTAACTAAATGAAACTGAATGCATCTTATATTAATAAATGTTTTATTTAATGTGGGCAATTATTTATGGAATACAATATCAGATAAATGTCCACCTCTGTTAACCTCAGAAATGCGAGCCCTTTTGAGCACTTGTTGCATTACAGTCTCATACATTTCACGCAGTATTTCCTTAATTTCATGACGAATATTTTATTTGCCTTGCTTCAGCGCTTCTAGTTTGTTGCATAGCCTCACATATGCACTGCATATTATCGAAACTGAGAAAATACCCACAGGAGGGTGGAAAGGGGAAAGTAGTGAGTGTTTGCGGGCGTTGGATTAAACGGAAAATAAGGGAAAAATAACAAATTTATTTTTTCAATATTGAATAAATCAAATGTCGTGCAATTCTCTTGTCCGTGCTGGTCAGACTTTAAAAACTATTTTTATAGCTTCTCGAGCCAATAGGCAGTAGGGAGTTCAACTTTATTCTCTCATTGCATTACAAAGAGAATTTGTTTTTCATCCGTCTATGGAATAACTTGCCTACAGACGTAGTATGTCTACCACTTTGTGGGAAAGTTCCAGTCAGACGTCTATACACACTACTCCCTCTGTTCTCTTAGAAATAATATATTTTCCTAGTTGCGGTACAATACAGGGCTGATGTACTGAGCACTGGTTCATGCTAAATTGATTTTCAATATCTAAAATAAATAACTTACACTTTGTGGTAAAACAAAAATCATAGTAAATATAACAGAGTTGTAGACATAAACGAAAGGGTGAAACTGGCTAATTATTTCGTAGCCAACTGTAATTATGAAACGGCAACTTGCTTAAAAAAATACTTTGTTTAATCTTAAACAACCACATCCTACTTTAACGCCTTATCACAGAACAAAGACAACAGACACAGAATCCCTGTTTGCTAAATAAATAAAATTGTAATAAAACACTTCTGCTGATTTCTACCGCCAACCAACTTCTCTACCTCCGAATTTTTTTTTTTTTTTTTGCTCGCTTCTCTGTTGACTTTACTTAATAAAATTGTTTTCAATTTTTAAATTAATATAATTTTTTTATACGACGTTTGTCTTTCTTTTCTCATCATCGTTTAATCAATCATTCATTCATTCATTGATACAATCCAACAGAGATGAACTCAAGATTACAAACGCCTCACAATTCAAATATGCCACCGATGAAGATCTCAAAAGTATTGGAATGTCAAGACCGGAAATACGACGTTTGCGTAAATTTTATGAGAAATATTTTCCACACGGTTATTTGAGTAAAATTAAACGTTTACTACATGCCCCCACCTCTATGGTAAAGAAAGATGAAATGACTGGCAGCACAACTACCACAACAGCAGCCAGCCCTTCGGGCAGCGTAAGTGGTGGCACGGGAACCGGTACAACTGCAAAGACCAGCAACTCGCCCAGTAAAGCACCAAATAATAAACACATCATACCGGCCGATGCCATAAGTGTTAATAAACAATTGGGCACTGGGGAATTTGGTATAGTGCAGCAGGGTGTTTGGACAAACGGCTCGGAAAGGGTGAGCATAATTGATAATCATTTGGCAGGCAATACATATGCTAAGCTCATGTGTACTCATTATTATTTTAGATACAAGTGGCCATTAAATGCCTGTGCCGCGAACGCATGCAGTCCAATCCCATGGAATTTTTAAAAGAAGCCGCCATTATGCATTCCATTGAGCATGAAAACATAGTCCGTTTATATGGTGTGGTTTTGGCCACCGACTCTTTGATGTTGGTCACCGAACTGGCACATTTACGTTCACTGTTAGAGTGTCTAAAGGATCCTGGCCTGCGTGTTAGTTTCCTAACCGTGCCCACTCTATGTGAATTTGGTCTACAAATTTGCAATGGCATGCGCTATTTGGAAAACAAACGACTTATTCACAGGTGAGTACACGAAATTGTCACATATTGGCAGTGTACAACGTCTCGATTTTGTCTCAAATTTTACATTTCTTGTTGCTATTTTATGCGTTTTTGTTGTTGTTGTTGTTGTACAATTTATTACTCAACTGTCTTATAAGATTGTGTTAATCAACTTAACCAATTGATAGAATGCATTTTTGAGCCGTCTATATGTCGCCGATATTTCGTTGATGCTACTCAACACGTCAATGGGCTCGAAAAAACTTCAAGCAATGTTTGACATTTCAGTACACATTCTAATATTCCCTTGAACACAATGAGAATCGCAAATGCTTAGAGAAACCTTTAATACAGAAAAAAAGTCTTATCGGTAACGAGTTACCGTTACGGTTACTGCGATTTGTATTCTTGAAAATCAAAATCAAAAAGTAAAAGTTTGTTTTGAGTATTCAAAAATGAACTTATTTATTTGCTTTAAGAGCCAATTGAAATGTATTATTTTAGGTCTAAAACTAGATAGACCTTAATGTTTTCTGTCTTTTTCAGCCGTCTATAAGCCGCTGACATTTCGTTGATGCTAATCAACTCATCAGTAGACTAGAAAAATCTTAAAAGAATGTTTGAAACTCAACTACCTGCTTTACTACTTGCTCTATTACTTTTAAAGAAATAATGAGAATTCGAAGGCAAGGTTTTTCAAGTCTTCTGGCGAGTGAAGTGGCACCAACAAAATGTCGGCGACATATAGACAGCGCAGAAGTTAAACAAAAAACAATTAAAGAGGTCTAAGTAAGTAATTTGAAGCAAATATTGACTTAATTTTTGAATTTCTATATATTTCTTTCATACAGAGACTTGGCAGCTCGTAATATTTTAGTTTTTAGCAAAAACAAGGTGAAAATTTCCGATTTCGGCTTGTCCAGAGCTTTGGGTGTGGGTAAAGATTACTACAAGACCAATTTTAATGTAAATCTAAAATTGCCCATTGCCTGGTGTGCACCGGAATGCATAAATTATTTGCGTTTTACAAACGCTTCAGATGTGTGGGCGTTTGGTGTTTGTTTGTGGGAAATGTTTTCGTATGGATTTCAGCCTTGGGCCGCTTTAACTGGCTTACAAATACTAGAAGCCATAGATGCTCCCAATTATCAGGTAAACTTGAGAACATTTATAAATTTTTCTATTTCTTTTTTTGTAAGTCTCAATTCACTGAAAAATCATGCCATTACTTCTGGCTCAAACGAACTGCTAAACGGTTGGGTTATTAGATATCTTATTGCCTGCTGGGCAGCAAAAATTCGCCATAAGATATATAACATTTTATTCTAAATATTATAATAATCTCCTCTTCTGCTAAATTTCAAAACAGCGTCTCGAACAGCCGGAATGTTGCCCTAGAGAGTATTATACTTTAATGATGAAATGTTGGCAAGATGATCCCTGTAAACGGCCGAAATTTTCTGAAATCTATGAACTGCTGCCAGACATGAAACCCGAACAATTGAAAGCAGTTGCAAATTGTTTGGAAGCCAAAACAAAGGAACATTTAGCTTATCGTCAAAATGATATAATCACGGTCTTGGATCGTAATACGGGCACACCGTATTGGAAAGGAGTTTTGAATACTGGAAAAACAGGCTTCTTCAATCCTTCGAATACAGTGGCTTATGTTGAAGGTCTTCCCACTTTAAACAGGTAAATGTTTTACATAAAAAGAAGAGACAAAAAATTTAAAATGAAAATAATTATTACGAATTATACTGTATTTGTAGACAGGCTACTAGTTCAAATGATTGCTGTACAATACATTAATAGTAATAATAATAATAATAAATTGGAAAAAATGTAACATTATCCCTCTGATACATAAAAATTATTTCAGGCTTATAAGGCTCTTATTTGACATATTTGTATGGAAAATTTGTCAAATAAGAGTTTAATAAACCTAAAATATTTATTATGAATAAGACCCTATGACTTTAGCTGAGTATTAATCAGCTGTTTCGAAGCCGCTACACTTCTCCTCAGCCCCCATTCTGCTGTTGTTTTTTATTAAACGTATTCATTTCAGCTTTTTTCTTTATTGGAAAAGTGGAAAAAGGAGAAAAAAATATATTTTTGATAAAAATATATGCAAACTTTTTATTCTCCTCAGCCCCCATTTTGGTCCTAAATTTATTACTTTCTGCGGTTGTTTTTTATTAAACGTATTCATTTCAGCTTTTTTCTTTATTGGAAAAGTGGAAAAAGGAGAAAAAAATATATTTTTGATAAAAACATATGCAAACTTTTTTTTTTAATTTTTTTTCTTCATAAACAAAATTTTTCTTCTTACAATTTTATTATGGAGTTTTTCTATTGTTTGAAATACATTCAATTGATTTTCAATTGAGTTTTGTGTTTGTTGTTATTGTATCCTTGATGACAACGCTTTCAAATTTTGAGCCAAGCCCAGCGATTTCTAAGCATTAATTAAACTTGTATGCCTTAATTTAACTTTACAGTCGAACTATATGTTTCATCAATTGTAATTATTTTATCGGGCTTTTAGTTCGATTTTGCTGCCCCAGAATTGAGAGGAATTTTTTTATGGCAATATTATAGTGACCAACACTTAAAGGCCACAATTTAAGGAAGACAAGAAAAGTAAACTTGAAGACATCGACTGGGGAACATACCAGGGCTCTTTCATCAGCACAATAATGACTTCGAATTCAGCAGCAGTGTTTAGCCACTTTAGGTATGATTCACTATCCTACGGAATCGTACAATCTATTAAAAATGACATGCGTATCCAAGAAGTGTAATAGTCTGGACGAAAAGTATATCACCCTTATTCACAAAAAATATTTTAGGCTTATAAGGGTCTTATTTGACATTTGTATGGAATATTTGTCAAATAAGATTAAAATATTTATTATGAAGTGTAAGTGTGTAAAAGACTTTTTCACAAGTACGCCCGATTTATGTTACGCTACGCGGGCCGCCGGTCATGAGACCGGCTCACTTGGGTCCTAGAAAGGTCCCGTTGTGTTGCCTGATTTGCTCTTTTGAAAATTTTCAAAAATTATCTTTTTCTATGTGATCAGAGTTGCCTTTTCGAAGATGTTTGCCAAAGTTTTGATGCGACTTTTTAAAGTAGCACAGCATTGTATCAGATTTAGCTAACAATTTTCAGTGAATGAATCGTACGATTGAGCAGGATAGTGTATCAAGGCCATTTGAGGTGGTCAGTAATAAAGACAGAAGGAAGGGTTGTAGGATGGCCAAGCGTAGCTGCTTAAAAACAGTACATAATTAGCTATTACCTGGGCTTGAAGCCATTTGCGTGCTGATGACTTTACTTTCCTTGCCTTCTTTAAAACTGTTGATCCCTATAGTTTTTCTACAACATTTTTTTTCTCAATTCAACGTAATTAACAATTGTAAATCATAAAGTTCGACTAAAAATGGTGTTCAAAGTTTTTCACTTTTCCACTGAAACGCATGTGAAATACAGTAAAATACATAATACGTACAGTTTACCACAACAAAATCAGTGAAAGACAATTATTTTTGTTACCAATCCTACAGAGATTCCTTTAGTCGTAATGCCAATGAACGCTGCAGCAAACGTAAACTAAGAACTGAAATGATATCGAAACCGCAAAACGATTTTAAGCATACGGGTCATGTTGGCATAGACGGAGCTTCCTTTGGTGATATTGCATTTTTGGGTACAACACAAAATGTAAGTTGTTTGTTGTGCTGAATTCCAAAAAAAAAACGTAGGATTTTGTAGCGTGTGCCAGCAAAGTTTTTAAATAAGAGAAATTAAAAAAAAAAGATTAGTAAAACCGTTTTAGTTTTATATACAATATTTTGAATTAGTTCAAAAAGTTTGTAATTTTCACGACTTCTAAATCATTGCATGAAAGAATGGAACATATGGAATTGTTGAAGTGATTGAAAACAGTATGTATGCACCATGATACAATTAACAAGGTAGCCTCGTCAGCTAAACCGTTAATCATCTGACTACTTTAGGTTGTCAAGAGAATGCAGAGATAAAAGGCAGCCAAAACGAGATAGCAAATCCGCGTAGGCTCAGTGCAACTCTCTTCTGTAAATGTAGAAGTGGTGTCTTTTTGACAGTTTGCATAAATTGTACGAAAACAAAATGCATGTTATTTTTATTGAAGTTGTTCTTATTGTAGCGAAAAGGGTACCTTATTAGTTGTATCATGGTATGCACGTCATCTATTTACTTTGTTATTTTTGAAAGAAAAAACAAAAAACAAAACCAAAACGACATTCACTTATGAAAAATCAGGTGCAAATTCATGGTTTATACTTTGGTTCAATTCACTAATTTTAACTGAATTCGTATAAAAACAAATGACGTCCAATGACATGTAAATGTAAAAGTCATGAATTTTTCACCTAAACCGAACCAAATCGTATGCACTTGAATCGTGGGACTCTACAGCACTTTTGTCATGCAATTTTTGGTGGGTGTGTAAAGATATAAGACGAAATAATATATCGTTAGGCATGCGCTACAAAATGTACCATTTCTTGGTGAAATTTTCTATAATAATTTGTTATTACTTATTTATTTAATACCTAAATGTTTCAGTACAACCATGTGCCACGCCAAATTGTTACACCGTACAAACCCTCAGAGGACATTGAACAAACTCCACTACTTTTACCGCCCACACCAACTAGTCCGGATTCTTTACAGACTGCCTCGGGTTATTTTGCTGATGATTCCGCTCATCACAATTCAACTATGAATCCGTCATTTGTACCCTCGACTGAAAATACACCAAAACATTTTTCCAATAATGGTCAAACTGCCAACACCTTTGAATTCCCTGCACACAATACCAATCCATTTACGCACAAATCTCTTGAGGACACATCAATGGCCTTACAAAATAATAATTATGGCCTTGATAGTGGCAAAGATAATTTACTGTGGCGCCATTCTGCCATCACAAATGGCTGCAATGCTGGCGCCGCTGGTGGCGTTTCGTTTGAAGAACCTCATGAGTACCATGAGATATCGGATGATGATGAAATCACACCGGATAAATTAGACTTTGGACCATCACTGCTAGATGAAATTAATTCCATGTTTGGTTCCATGTCTGCTACAGCTTCTTCGTCAAAAAACTCAGAATCTGAGTCGCACAATGCGACACCTAAACAGCGTTCGGATTTTTCCGATTTAACCTCAAAGCTGATACGTAAAAACAGTGCCGGCGGCAACACTTCAAAAAAGTCGAAAAATTCTTGTGGCACCGTTAAACCCATCTCTGTGAAAGATGAAAAGATACTCAATCAAGCCATAGAAATAGCAAATGAAATAAGCGCCAGGTAAATAAAACCATTTTAGAAAAAAAAGAAATTGTTTTACCTACTACTTTCTTATGCCTTAGATCAATGTGCGATTTGGTAACTGATCCAACACCGTCGACTCAAAGTCCCAAACGAAAATTTAGTTTTCGTTTTCCTCATATAAGTGGCCATGGCAGTAGTGATAAATCTCATGGTGGCAACTTATCAGCAACGGGTGGCACGGGCGGCGGCAGCACCACTCACATGAATTCATTATCTCCTCATTCGAAAAAGAAAAATTTTACGGAAGAGCTTAAAAGTATACCCGATTTGCAAGTAAGTTTCTTTTAAACTATATATCGCTACTTTGTTGCAACACGGTCATATTTCGAAAACCAAAAGTTTGAAGTTTCTTAAGAAAAATTGTTCCCTGATATCGTCTTTAATTCTGTAAAAATTTTCAGCCTTATATTTCAAGCTGAAGCGAAATTATAACAGCAATCTGGATCTACTCATTTTATGCCGCTAAAATATGCAAAACTTTAGCATCATTTAGCGAAATACATTTTTAAAGGTTTTCATGAAAAAGTGATGCCTTATAAAATAGTTGTTATTTTGAAAACTTAAAATGCAATTTGCCAGGTTTGAATTTTTTTGAGATAATGACTACGTTGCAATAACGGAGCGATATCGTTCTTCATAAGTTATTGTTATTACATATAACTTACAAACGACGTTGTATAAATTTCAATATGTTTGCCAAGAATTCTGCTCACTAGTGTAATTTGCACTGAATTTGTTATTTGTTTTCTTGTTAAAAAGGCTTTTTGTTAAATTAATTATTCAAGCTTTTGATCTTTGGTTTTTTTTATAAAAAATAATTTTAAACAATTATCTATTTATTTGTAAAATAATGAAGATGCCAACAAATTGTTGGCAAAATATTGCAAATAAATAAATAATTGTTTAAAATTATTTTTTATACAAAACCAAAGGTCAAAAACTTCAATAATTAATTTAACAATCTAGAGATCAAATAATATAAAAATAGGCTTTTTAAAATTTTATAATAGCGGTTCTCACTCTTGATATTAATTTTACAACTCTGATATATTCACTACGATTGTTACCACAAAGCTCGAGTGACTTTCTTACCTCAAAGTCTGCATGTTCTTGCAAATATTCTAAAACTTGTTGAATTTCTTTATCTGTCCACCTTTTGTTGTGAATTTTGTCACGTTTTCTCTTCACCAGTATATTTTTATTTGTTTTTTCCATATTTTTTATTTTCTCAACACAAAATTAAGTTTTGCCGGCAAAACGATTCACAGCACAGAATATCTGTGATTCCCAGTAATTTTTTTTAAATGTTTACTAAAGTTTTTTGTTTGATTTTTTAATCACAGCGTAGAAAATAAAAGTTCAGTACATTTTGTTGCTGCAGTGATGTAAACACTAGTACTTTAATCAAATCTGCTACTTTAACCAAGTGTGCAACCGAGTTTGCTATCAAGAGTGAGAACCGCTAATAGCAAATTGTCAAGCAAAAATTTACCAAGTAAAGGAGTAATTAATGCAGAGTGATTACTCTGCGTTATGAAAAACCTGTTTGAAAAAAGCTTTCTACTCAAAATCAATTAATTTTCAATTTGTCGAATACCAGCAATAAAGTCGTGACAACGGAAATTTAATACAATTCAGGTGTGTGAAGATAAATTTAGATTTTATATACATACATATTTATTTTCTTGAGCTGAAGGACTTTTTTATTAAAATATTTAGTTATTTTTGTCGATATTTTAATAAAAAAAGAACTTTAGCTCAAGAAAATAAATATATAAAATATAAAAAAGGGTCGAAAAAAAAAACAAATAATAAATTTAGATTTTTATTTTAGACTCTTAATCAAAAACCAATTTTGTTAACGCAGCTCTGAAATGCGTTAACATTTGCTTCTCTGCTTAGAAATGTTGGTCGGAAGGATGTTCGAAAACTTTGTTCAGAATATTGTACAAAACCATGTTTAAGAACAAACAGTTTGCCGTGAAACAGTTTTCTCAGTATGAAAAAAATTATGCGAGTCAATAATTTTCTGGTACAAAAATAAAACGCTCAGAAATCATATCTTTCTTTGTACCAATGATTCGAATTTTCGATGATGTTGAGGCGTCGGAATGAAGTAAATCGATCAATGATTGCGCATGAAGATAAAACAAAATCGAAATTCTTGAATCAAAACCATTTCGAATGATTTCTGTGACAAATCAGATAAATTGCAAGTTACAATTGCAGAAAAGGATTGTTTAAAAAAATAATTAAATTACAACTATAAGTTGGCTTAAATCAGCCATAAAAGTGATAATATGAGTTTTTGTGCCACTTGCAACCAACACAAATTCTTCGATCGCTCAATCAACAAAGCATGCCACACAATTATTTTTGGTGTCGGGTTTAAATCCATCTCTTATAACATAGAATTGGTTTGAGATCTAGGACATACTCCAATATTTAGGTTTTTAATTAATTATTATATTAATGATATTTTGGGTTATTTTTTCAAGCAGGTTCTTCATATGAAAATTTATTTCGTTAACTTTAAGATTCTTTCTAACAACAAGAACACTAATTTTATGTATTATATTTTATTTTCTTATCCCTTAAACGATTTGTTATATTTTTATTAACTTTTTTTTTCTCATTATTATTGAATAATTTCAATTTATTTATTGCCCGCCATTAACCAAAGTGTTTCCATTCCATGTCAAGCGATATTAATACTTTAGCTACATCGTCGGCCGACATACGTATACCGTTGTTCGATAAAGAAACTTCAGATTTTTGTTTCGAAAAGTCGAGAGAAATTTTAACTAGACCCTTACATTTCGGCAGCCGTTCATCCTTTACAGCCCCTACACCCCCTCCTTCGCTCGAGTATGCCGATGCGGTCGGCCAAAGTTCACGCAAAGATAAGAAAACTCTATCCGAAAACCTCTTGGATATTGAGAATACATTGAAAGCGCTTAATTTGGATTTCATGCACACCTACACAGATGTGGATAAAAATGATTCAGATGAAACCATTTTAAACGATCAATTCTCGAGTATTGTATCTTCGTTAGACGATGAAATCAGTAGTGCTACGGGCAGCTTAAGATCGTCTACAGTGTACAATTATCAAAACGGCAAACACACTACCACGACCACGTTTGATTTTAATGCTGCCACTAATCATTTGGATAAACACTTGCAAATGATGAGCAGCCAGCCAACAAAAAGTTCACCCAATTCGCTGGACAAACGCTCCAGCACCCCTGACACAGGTTTCGCCTCTAGGGATACCATCTCTTTGTCCCGACGCAGTAGTCAAAAGTCAAGTTACAGTCCCCAAGATAATTATTTTAGTTCCAAAGATTTGAATTTTCCTCCCATTTCCAATCCTGGCACTTATGCTAATTTTAAAACCGATATTTATAAGTATAATGATGATGTGGTATCACCGTTAAGATCGATTACAACGGTGCACAAAACAAGCAACACTTCCATTTACACACCAAATCAATTACGACTAGACGACACACATCATCATGATGCGTACAATGGCAATCAGGAGCAGCGTCAACGTTCTATGTCTTTCAACGACAATCTGAATCTGGATTTGTCGCTGACAGACAAACGTAGTGGGAAATTTCCAAAAAATCTCAAGACCAGCGAGGACAACGCACAAAAACCGAAATCACTGGCTTACAAATCTCGTTCGGCCCGGGCCAGAACTCTCAGACGTTTAAGCTACAATCCCATGCCCCAGGTTGCCACCAGCTCTTCCAGCACCGATGAGGACAGCGATCGCAGTTTGGATCGCAGTTTGGCAAGATCTGAATGCGATATACGTTCTCGGGGCTCAGGCTCTTTGTACCATCGCCGCAGACGCAACCATTTCAATCGCAAACTATTTTCGCATTCTGTTAAAGATGATCATGATGCAGAGACTCCAAGTGAGAGAC
This sequence comes from Sturmia bella, assembly GCA_963662145.1. NCBI lineage: Eukaryota > Metazoa > Arthropoda > Insecta > Diptera > Tachinidae > Sturmia > Sturmia bella. Next base: position 13,834,375 of record OY759172.1, on the reverse strand, counting down.
AAAGTAAAATTTATGGCTCAAATGCCAGCATCAAATCAGCACCCCATTACAATTATCCCCGGCCGACAACACGCAACTCGTCCGTTGGTCCCCCCTCACAAAGACCCTATAAACTAAATCCCTACGAAGAATCATATCCCTATGAGGAGAGAATCTATGATTTTGGCAAATCGACGGCCAAAAATAAATCCTATAATGCACAATTAATACACAAAACGGCAAAAACTTTTCAAGTTTCGGCTATAGCCACAAATTCTGGTTCGGGTTCTTCCTCCGCTTCTTCGGCGGCAGCCAGTTTTTCGCGTTCGGTTGTGGCAAATTCTTCTGTGTTTCAAGAGTTCGATGTGACACGTTTAACGGGCCGTAGTCCCACCTCCAATATTGGCGACACAGACGTCAATAATTCTACAACGCATTTAGAATTTCAATGGCCGGAAAAAATTCATGCCTCCACGGTCAAACAAAACGAACTGCTGTGGCGGCAACAGCAACAAATGCCCCACAGCAATTATCCTTCAAATCAAAGCAAAGATCATCCATCTTCCACTTTAAGTTCTTCCACTACGGACAGTGATCAGTTCGAATATCGCATGGGCTACAATAATCATCTGCCGCCCAGTCCGGCCCCATAACTACAGCGTATGCTGAAATACTTTTTGAATTTACTTTGAATTTACTCAATCACTTAATTAATTAATTGCTTGCATTAACATGACCATCAATTAGTAAACAAACAATCCATAAATTATAGGAAAGAAATTACGAAACAAATGAACCCAGAAACAAATGCAACAAAAAGAATTTATTAGAAGATTTTTTACAACAAATAATAATACATACGTGCATACATATACAATAACCAAGGACAATAGTTGCTCTCTAAATTCGCTCATTAACTCTCTGGAAATTATTTGAAATTATATCCGATATCCTAATTAAAAACAAGGAGTGCCTTACAATCAAAATATCTAACATCACCATCAGACAGAAAATTATACAGTATCAAAAATGCGGCAAAGAAAGAAAGAAAGAAAGAAAGAAAGAAAGACAAAATTGAAAAAATAAAAATATTGTATGTAGATTCAAATGTTTTCAAAATGGTATACCATTGATACATACATATATTCATACATACATACATATATATGCTCAAAATTTTAATCAATTAAAAAAAAAAAAGAAATAGTACTTAAATTTAGCCAACAAATTAAAATTTGAAATAGAACCTGTTCGAGTGTTAATTGATTGATGTTTCATTTCTAATTGTTAAGCAAAGGGTTTCCAGCGTTGTTATTATAAAGAGATAAATAAATTATGAATTAGAAGAAGATACATGTTGATTTGAGATTTGTTTGCAAGAGATATCAAATTGTTTATAAATATAAAACAAACAAGTGACTTACAAATAAGAAATTCCTTTTTTTTTTTAACTTGGATCAGTACTCACGGGACGATCTCTATTTATGCATGCGCATCGTACCGGAACTGGGAGAGTAGGTTTTGGGGAGGAGGAAAAAGGGATTCGTGTTTGTCGTACACATCTTTACATTGTAGCTGACGGGGCATAAGGCTGCAGGAAATTTGTTCCACAGACGAACCGTGCGGCTAAAAACAATTGGCTTTGTCCGATAGTCAACGAAACCGCAAATAAATAGCGGTGCTCTCAGCATTACTATCTCGCCACTATTTAACTCGTCAATCGCAAACAGCAACAAACATATTTCCTTAAAGTTAGCATTACTGCTTAATAGCTGTTCCACAACAAAACTTGCAAAATGATATTCGCTTACGATTTTTTTCTTTTAGAAGTTTTCAAAATTGAAAACAATTGAGCCTAAATTTGATATAAATACATACATATGTATTTCTGTATCACAAAGCTGTTGGATAAATATTGCTGGAAAAGTAAAGTAAAACACACCAGTTGTATCAATCAGCTGTAGTTCAATGCTGCTTGTGCGTTTCTTTTTGGGGAAACTTTAGAATAAGGAGCCAGGCTTTGAAAGAAATGAGTTTTATAGGTTTGTAGAGGGGGTCGTGGACCTCCCAAAACTGAAGTCAAAGTCTGTCGGAGGCTTTTAGTTTCCGAAGAAAAATATGAAAATGTTGGTAAAACAGTGCTGCCAGAGGAAAGTTTTTGCTCAGAACATAAAATCGCGAATTCATAAACGGTTTCAAGCACCCAAAATCTAATTTTTTCACATTTATTTCAATAAATTTTTTCATAGGTATGCAACCGGCCCTCGGCCGGGCTAAGGGATTTTCTCCTTCATGGTATAACCAACACCGGCTTCGCGTACAAAATCTGCATGCATCTTGCAGCACACTTTTTCATTTTACAGCAATTGGTACCATTATACTAAAGCCGACCCTTTTTTTTACTAGCGGTAACACAAAATTCGATTACTGAAAACGATAGATATTTTCTCACCCGTATGATACTTAATTTTTCTTTCATTAATTGGCATAGGATTGATAGAAAGGAACAGCAATTGCTAGAAAGAACCAAATATACAAAACGTAAACAAAACTGGCATCTTTTTTCTAAGTGTTGTATTCTTTTTATTTTCAAGAAAGCGCTAGAAAATAAAAATGTTCGAAAAAAGAAGCGTTAAATCGCAAAAATTGTCCATAAACCGCTGACACAGCAACATTCAAGCCTGAAATGTCAATTTCAAGTTCAAAGATTGATAGTCTGTCTGGACTAAAAGTGTATGTGTGTGAAAAATTTTTCTGACAAGTCTGTCCGATTTGCTAATCTTTTGAAAATTTTCAAAAACTATCTTTTTCTATGCGATCAGAGTTGCCTTTTTGCAGTTGTTTACAAAAGTATGAAAGTGTGGCCATTTTGGTGCGACTTTTAGGACAGAATTCTATCAGATTTACCCGTCATTTAGACGGGAAAGTAAATGCCTGAAAGTTTTCTAACTTTCAATTCAGCAAAATTTTCCTGAAAGTAATTTTTTGACATATACTGAAAGTAAAGTGACAAGGTAGTAAACACGGTTGCCTACTCCACGGCATATAGAAACTTTCAGGATTGCAGTAGAATATTAATTGTGAATTTTAAATTATTTTGTACATGAGAAAATATTTAAAACATTTTTACAGCAAATATGCATGAACAATACAAATGAAGAAATGAAAATTATTTTCGAATGTTGCCCTATAAATTTATGTTTGGAGTAGTCTTGGCAATTCTATTTCAGTAGTAAACAAAACTATAATACTTGCAACTCTCCGCTTTGACGAAATTTTTCAAATGAATTTTCACCAGTTCATCCAGCTTTCCAAAGCTAGTGAAGTAAACTTAGTAAACGACATAGATGTTTGTCTTTTAAATGTGTATATATTTTTTAATACATGAATTTGCTACAATATCATTACAATATACATATTTCATTATATATTAATTTGCTACAGTAACAATACAATCGCGCTTTAACAATTTGATATCTCTGCTTTATATTCATCGATTTAAAATCACACTTCATATACTTTGACTGACATTATTTTCAACTCTTCCTTATGTATACTTAGAAGGAATTTTAAAGCTATTTTCTCAATTATACCTCAAGATTTAAGCTATCGAAGAAAAATAAAAGAAAAGTCTACACAGCAACTTAAAATCAAACATAACTTTTTATCTATCCCGAACTAATAGTGTCCAAAATATATTGCTAAGATGGAATTAATTCTTCCAAACTTAAAATATTTACCACACAGACTTCAGCTTGCAACAACCTAAACCAACATATATACATATATATATACTAAATTCTAAAATTATGATATTAAAATTATGCATAAACATCGGTATTCATAAAATTTAAAACGTTGTTGAAATGCATTTTAGAACAAATTTTATAAATGAAAAACTTTTCTAAAACGTATTTAAACTACATTTTATTTTTTATGAATACTGGCAAAAATCTTTAAATATGTTGAGGAAAAGAAAAACTATATGATATTATTAACTTTATTACTATTAAAATCTTAAAACTATTTACATTTATTCATCTTGTGTAGGTTTACTGCATACACACATACATACGTATTAAAGGAAATAAACTTTTTATTATTAAATATCATATACATATGTAGGTATTCAAAGATTCTATTACCAAGAAACTTTCACTAAAGTTTCGAATACAAAAATCTTACAAATACATAAATATTTTATAAAATACCAGCAAATTAATATAAATTTCATTACGGAATTGTATTTTAATTAAAAGAAGACGAAAAAAAAACGCATTTTTTTTCTATAAATTAATTGAAAGAATATTAAAGTTAAAAAAAAATCTGATAAATAAATATTGAAAAGTTATTATAACCCTTTAACCATTTAAATTGTTATGAACTTTATTTTTGTTAAAAAATTGTACATAATTCAAAAGCATCTTAATAATGAATGAAGCATGAGAGGAGAATATATTTTCTCTAAAGAAAACTAAAAATAAAGTACTTTAGTTGGTCTTATACACACTAGGACTATACTAATATTTTGACCCCAGTAGCTCACGATTAGCAATGTTGTGCTATTTGTTTACAAAAGAAAAAAAAATCGGATCTTTTTGTTTTGCAATAGCTTTTGTGGCTACAGTTTTGATAACTGCAAAGAAATTTTAACCAGTTATATCACTAATAGTTTTAATCCAAGTGCACTTAAGGTGGTCATAATTCAATTCGCTTCAACATTGTCTCTGAAAAGCAAGTAGAGGGATAGAAAAGAATATGAAGAGAGAGTTAGAGGTGGATAGAGCAAGGCGAATCCATTACAGGTGCCCGCTTCAACATTTTTCCACGATTTTATCTTCTGAGTTGTCAAAGCCGATAGAAAACGACAACAAAACTTGTGACGTCTCGAGAGAAAATGTTGAAGCGAATTGAATTGCGACCACCTGTACTTGATTCGCCTTGGGATAGAGTGAATGAGTGATGGAGAGAGAGAAGGCAACGAGCAGGATAGGAAGCAAGAAAGATCGACAAAGAGCACGGAAATGCGATGGACTGATAAGACATCGCTGAGTGCGGCAAAGGCAGAGAGAAAGTGTGTAAGAAATAGAAAGGGAGAGAGAGAGAATAAAAAGGGAAAATAAAGGGCCCGAGTCTGAGGGAAACACAAATGGAAACAAAAGAAAATTTTTTTGAAAAGGCAAGGACGGATGGAGGTGTAAAAGAAAGAAAGCGAGAGAGAGAGAGAGAGAAGAAAAGGCAAGGAAAGATTTAGGGAGATGCAAGGAGCTATTGGCGTGGATTTGTGAAGGGGTTGGTGGGGCGGGAAGGGAGGAGAAGAAAGAAAGGAAGAAAGTAACAGACTAGCTTAAATTAGAGCATCAAGCGTATTGCTGCCATATAAACCACTCATTTTATAAGTAAAGTTAAGTCACAAGGCAAATTATATGCGCCAGTTTTTATTAAATTTTCTATTAAACTTGCTTTTATGTTCGCACAGAGCAAGTGCACTTGAGCAAGTCTCCGAACAAATGAGAATTTTTTTTTTTTTATTATTGTGAGTGGCAACACAAAACGAATTTCCGATTAGAAATGAGGAGAACAAGTAGATAAAGAGAGAAAGAAGGAAGGAGAGAAAGTAACAGGCCAACCTAAATTAGAGCATCAAAACAATATATGGCCGTCTAAACCACCGGTTTCTTGTGGAAATGGTTGACACCAGAAAGTCTCTTAACATGCTAATTTTGGTTGGCCTGTAAGAGAGAAATCATTTAAATTTTTTTCCTTGGCTATATTTTTATACCCTTCACATAAATGTGTAAGGGTATATATAAGTTTGTGATTCCGTTTGTAACGCATTGAAATATCCATCTAAGACCCCATAAAGTATATATATTCTGGATCAGCATCAATAGCGATTACGATTGAGCGATGTCCGTCTGTCCGTCTGTCCGTCTGTCCGTCGGTCCGTCTGTCCGTCTGTCCGTCTGTCCGTCTGTCCGTCTGTCCGTCTGTCCGTCTGTAGTCGTTGAAATACCGTTTCTGAGAAAACGGTTTGAGATAGAAACCTCATTCTTTCGCTAAAACGTGTGAAACCCCGGTAGTGGGTCTGCTATTGAAATTCAGTAAGATAGGTCCACGGATAGCCGAGATATATTCAAAAAACCGGGTTTTGAGGGATATTTTGTGTAATTTTTGTATTCAGATTATTGAAAAAAAATTTTTTCTTAAAAACTAAACCATATCATTTTTAGTGCCCATTAAATCCTAAAAATGAAGGAATTTTTGAAATCGGCCCATATATATCCGAGATATAGCGTCTCCCGATTTTTAAAGAAATCGGCTTTATAAGCCAAATAAGACAACTTTTGGCACCGAAGATCAATCAAAATGGTATATATAGGCTATTTAGAGGCAAAAGTGGAAAATTTTTCCACATCGGCCCATATACACTCGAGATATAGCGCCTCCCGTTTTCTCAAGAAGTCGGCTCTAAAAGCCAAATAAAACAACTTTTGGTATCAAAAATCGATTAGAATGGAACATGTAAGGTGTTTAAAAGCAAAATTGGAAAATTTTTGAAATCGGTCCATATATATCTGAGATATAGCGACTCCTGATTTTTCAAGAAATCCGCTCTTTAAGCCAAATAAAGCAATTTTTGGCACTAAAAATCAATCAGAATGGTACATATAGACTATTTAGAGGCAAACGTGGAAAATTTTGGACATCGGCCCATATACACTCGAGATATAGCGCCACAAGTTTTCTCAAGAAGTCGGCTCTAAAAGCCAAATAAAACAACTTTTGGTACCAAAAATCGATCAGAATGGTACATATAAGGTGTTTAAAAGCAAAATTTGAAAATGTCTGCAATCGGTCTATATATACCTGAGATATAGCGTCTCCCGATTTTTCAAGAAATCGGCTCTATAAGCTAAATAAAACAACTTTTGGCACCAAAAATCAATCAAAACGATACATATAGGTTAGTCAGAAGCAAAACTGGAAATCTTTTTGTCATCGGCCCATATATGTTCGAGATATAGCGCCTCCCGATATCTCAAGAAGTCGGGCCTGGAAGCTAAACGAAACAGTTTTTTGCACTAAATATTTGTCGGAATGGTACATACAGGCTGTTTAGGGGCAAAATTAGAAAATTTTTGGACATCGGCCCATATGCACCCAACTTTTGGTACCAAAAATCGATCATAATGGTACATACATATGTATATAATATTATATACATATGTATATAATATTTGCGATCATGTATGAATGTATGTATGTATGTATGTATGTATGTATGTATGTATGTATGTATGTATGTATGTATGTATGTATGTATGTATGTATGTATGTATGTATGTATGTATGTATGTATGTATGTATGTATGTATGTATGTATGTATGTATGTATGTATGTATGTATGTATGTATGTATGTATGTATGTAGATACGTTTGTATGTATGTAGGTATGTATGTATCTACATATGTATGTATGCATGCAAGTATGTTAGCATAAACAATTTTTTTGCTTTGGTGTAAAAATGTGTATGTATATATACACGAGCTTGAAAATGAAAGTGATATAAAGAATTGTTGAAAAAAGGGTACGCAATGAAATTCTTTTAAACAATTGCGTCTTCAAATTCATTCACACAAAAAATCATTTTGCGTTTCCCTACGTACTTACATATGTACATACACACACACATGTGTATGATGATACGCAATAGATCATCAACAACGTGCACAAGAAAAAAATAATTTTGTAAAAGCAAGCAATGTAAATATGTATGTATGTATATATGTATGTATATAATCATTGTTTTATGGAACACACTGAAAATATTCAATAATAAAGAATTTATTTTAGAGTTTTCTATTATAGATACATACATACGTATGCATGTACCCACATATGTACGTAAGTAAATTGAAAAGCAAATCACACTTAATGGCAATGTTTAGCATTATAATTCAAAAATAATGCAATTATATGCAATTTTTTGTTAAATAAATTTTACTATAAAGTTAACTGATAAATAATTAAGAAATACATTTTGCTTTTCTTTATTTCATTGATATTAAAAAGAATTGGTGTCACCCAGTGGTTGAACTTGAGCATACATATTAGGAATTATTTAAATAAAAGTTTTGCAGCCTGTGTTAAATCCCGGTAGTGGATCTGATATTGAAATTCAGAAAAAATCGGCCCATTTAAAAGCCAAATAAAACAACTTTTCGCACCAAAAATCAATCGGAATGTATGTACCATTGTGAAGGGTATTTAAGATTCGGCCCAGCCGAATATAGCACTCTTACTTGTTTACATTGTATTGTTGAATTAGCATTTATCATGAAAGTGCATTTGAAATGAACATTTAATTTTTTATGAATCTTACAAATAGTTACAATTATAAATTCAAAAATAAAAATTCGAAAATATTTATATCATCGATTTTTCCCAATAAAAGTCCTTAAACTGAAGCTCTATTTGCCTTACAGCTGGGCAGGGTCCTTTCAAATTCCAACTTCAACACAATTCCCCCTTTTGAGTTTTATAAAAAATTTTTATAACTGCTGTTTCCGGTATCTGATATTTTTGTTTTCCTACTTAAAACTAAAATTTCCCAACAAGAAATACTGATGAGTTTCTCCTAGTCGACACCAAACCCTGGTTTTGCCTTTCATCCCTAAATCTTGATAATAGTTTTATAAAAACTTTTGCAGATAGGTGATGTTAACACCTATTCTAGATAAACGTGGCGTGAATTGAATTCAGCGACTTTCTTTACTTTATCACTGTTACTTCGCTAAAAGAAGCACTCACTCAGGCACTACTAGAACCTTTTTGCTGTGATTTTGCTTGCAATTCTCTTAAATTTTAAAACTGTCCTTAACGCTTCTTTTTGTTTTTTCTGCCAGTTTTCCCATAAATCCTACGAGTGATTTATTTCTTCATATGTCTGAGTTCCAATCATGCTTAAACTTTCCAATTCTAATTTTATTGTAATTATTGTATTTGTTTATTTTTTTAGTACATTTTTTTCTATTATTTTAATTTAGTTTTATTGCCTTTGTTAAGTTTTTATTTTACTTTTACACTTTTCGGTTTTCCCACTTTTTTTTTGTGTGTGTGCTTTGTTTTAGGCCATTATCAGCGAAGAGGGACGTGAAGCCTACAATAGTTTGATTGAACGCAAACATAATCTGGATATCGATACAACAGCCTGTCTGCTGAGGAACCAGGAGCCGCAACAGTTCTCCCTGAAATCAGCCAAGACATTGCCGAGACGTTCATGCCACTCGAAAAACGATAGTGATGAGTTTATTTCGACAATTCCTTTGAGGTTGGCGGAAAATGAACAAGACCTGGTTATACCACCTTTACAAAACGCCCCCAGACCCACCACTTTGCCCACAAGAGGTGCAGCAAATCGTTTGCGCAAAGCCGAAATGGGCCTCTCGAAAGATGCAAATCAAATTGAGGCGGCCGCCAGTAGTGATCCAGCAGCTAGAAATAATCGTATGGCTGACAATGTATCGCCCTGCGAAAGTCCCAGCTATGTAACAACTACAGCCTCCTATAAGTTTCCCGAACAACCACAGAGTGCAGCTGCGGGTGAACAGAATGCTTTGCCGCAATTGCCACCCAAGGAGGGTAAGAAACACATAAAAGCCAATCCCAAAAGGCATGTGCGCAAATATCCCCTGATCATACCAGCTAACGGCGTGCAGAGAACTCTTAACAGGGTCATGGATGATGAAGAGAAAACTAGTGTGTTAAATGCCTCCACGGCCAATGGCACAAACTCAAGTCAGCATAGCTTACGCTCTGTGAAACCATTTCATATCACCAAAAACCCCAACAGTCACATGGCAGAATATGAAAATACCAATAGTCTGCAAAAGAACTGCTTGCCCAAGCCAGATGAAGAGAGAACTTATCAGAATGTGGGCTTAGATGATACAGCTTCGTTGCAGTTTGAATCTATTTTAGAAGCAGACTCCAACAAGGATCACGTTCTGCAGTCGCCCGATGTAACCGATGGCTTTTATAACTTCTCCATACAAAAAGATCACTATCACAAAAGCAAAGAAGTGGATTTCGATGCTCAAAAGTTGGCCAGCGGCTTATATGTGAATGAAGATGAATTGCGAAACTTGGACATGGATAAAAACAAGGCCAAACAGAGCAAACAAAATGCTGAAAATAAAAAATCTCAGGAGAGTTTGGATTCCAAGGCTTCCTTGCAGGCAGAAAACTCTAAAGAAGGCGCCAAATCGCTTGAAATTACTGATGACAGTTTTGACCAGTCACCGGCATCTCCTGCCGTACCGAATCCTGAAACTTTACTAAAAACAGCTGCCACAACCACAAAATCCTTAAAGGCTGACAACGAGCTGGCGGGCAATGCTCTCTTTAAGAAGGTCAGAGAATCGGTGGACAAGGCCATGATCAAAGGCAGCGATGCTGCCGACCAGCCTTCCAAATTGGAGGCAGCAAAACCCTTAACAGAAGCTGAAATGTTTTCGGCTGCAGTCAATCGTCTGAACGATTGCAACTCTGTTAGTTGCGAAGATCTCCTAGAGTTTTCTGATAAAAAACCCAAGGGCCACGAAAGAGGAGTGGACTCCGATGAAGTACGCATAATGATGAAGGTTTTGGGAAAAGATGTAAGTTTTGGAGCTTAAAGGTTCTTTGGTTGCATGTGAAATATTTTGTTTTTCTTATACTTTTAGAGCTTCCCGGAACGCTGCTTAAAATCTTTGGAGTTTATAGACTGGGATGTTCACAAGGCAATTAAAATTATTAAACTGCAAAATATTTTAACCGACCTCAACCTGACTTTACCAGAGACTGTGGACTCTTTATTGAAATACGATTGGGATCTGCACACCACCGCCCTACGGCTCAAAAGCTTAAAGACTTGATAACGTTTTTTTTTTATTAATTTATTTAAAACAGACTATAATTTTTTAACCACATTCATATAAAGAAATTTATGATCAAACGCATGCATTTTTCTATGTTTGTCTTTAGTAATTTAAGAAAATCTTTTTTTTTCTTTTTGTAACAAAAAGTTTTAATTATTACTGACCTTCTTGTACTTATGATCAAATTAATGTTAATATTTCCTTTTATCACATTGACAGCCAGACGTATTTATTTTTATTTACGTATTAAATAATAATTTTTTTTTTAACATTTTTACAATTTAACATTTGTTAAGCGAATAAGTGCCTTTGTAACCATGATGATCTTATAATTAATAAAACATCAAATAATTATGAAAAATATTTACACAAATTGCTTACATTACGAAAAATGGTTGTTTATGTGGTTAATAATCAATAAGTAAAGTATTAGAAGCCCTAAACTAAATCATGAAATTAAAAGCTTCTTCCTTCTTTACTTTCCAATACGAATGTCATCGTATTGTGCAGTTGTATGAGACTTAAAATCACTTGATTTCAGGCAACTGACTTTGTGCTGTTATTTTGTGATTTTTCTTCGATTGGCAGTTTTAAAATATTATTTAGGGCTTAATTTGTAACATATGATTTTGGGGGTTTTTTTTATATAATTCCATTATTGATTTTTAAAATCAAGCAATTTACAGAACAGATCTTATAATAAGGGGTTTCACTATGGCCATTGAGGAAATGTGCAATTAGCACAATGCCCATTCGCACCTTGTATAAAAACACACGCATTTTGTGAGTGTAAGCGATCCTGTTAGCTGTATAAATCACAAATCGCCCACAAAATTAAATGCGATAAGCTTAAATTTAGTTTATTATTAACGGCTATATTTACAATGTACGATTACGACTTATTCTTTACTTTAACAACAGCTTGTGTATGCCGTTCGGATCGACGTCAATTTTTAATCGTACATTGTTAAAAGAGCCGCAAGTATAATTTATTATAAAATTTATTCTAACATTCTTTCATATATGTAAGCGGCTGCACATTATTCACCCATATTCTGCTTCGCGGCGCATAGTGGCTGAAAATCGTTTTTCGGTGGCCAAAATTCTGTAACTTCTGAACCGATTAAAATATTTAAGTAATTTATTTTTAGTGGATAGATATTTAGTTCGGCTTGACTCAGTTTTATTTATATTAAAATTGATTGAGTACTTTTAACGACTTCTAGGTCAAAGTTGAACGTTTGACCATATGGCGTATTTTTATACCCTTCACATAAATGTGTAAGGGTATATATAAGTTTGTGATTCCGTTTGTAACGCATTGAAATATCCATCTAAGACCCCATAAAGTATATATATTCTGGATCAGCATCAATAGCGATTACGATTGAGCGATGTCCGTCTGTCCGTCTGTCCGTCTGTCCGTCTGTCCGTCTGTCCGTCGGTCCGTCTGTCCGTCTGTCCGTCTGTCCGTCTGTCCGTCTGTCCGTCTGTAGTCGTTGAAATACCGTTTCTGAGAAAACGGTTTGAGATAGAAACCTCATTCTTTCGCTAAAACGTGTGAAACCCCGGTAGTGGGTCTGCTATTGAAATTCAGTAAGATAGGTCCACGGATAGCCGAGATATATTCAAAAAACCGGGTTTTGAGGGATATTTTGTGTAATTTTTGTATTCAGATTATTGAAAAAAAATTTTTTCTTAAAAACTAAACCATATCATTTTTAGTGCCCATTAAATCCTAAAAATGAAGGAATTTTTGAAATCGGCCCATATATATCCGAGATATAGCGTCTCCCGATTTTTAAAGAAATCGGCTTTATAAGCCAAATAAGACAACTTTTGGCACCGAAGATCAATCAAAATGGTATATATAGGCTATTTAGAGGCAAAAGTGGAAAATTTTTCCACATCGGCCCATATACACTCGAGATATAGCGCCTCCCGTTTTCTCAAGAAGTCGGCTCTAAAAGCCAAATAAAACAACTTTTGGTATCAAAAATCGATTAGAATGGAACATGTAAGGTGTTTAAAAGCAAAATTGGAAAATTTTTGAAATCGGTCCATATATATCTGAGATATAGCGACTCCTGATTTTTCAAGAAATCCGCTCTTTAAGCCAAATAAAGCAATTTTTGGCACTAAAAATCAATCAGAATGGTACATATAGACTATTTAGAGGCAAACGTGGAAAATTTTGGACATCGGCCCATATACACTCGAGATATAGCGCCACAAGTTTTCTCAAGAAGTCGGCTCTAAAAGCCAAATAAAACAACTTTTGGTACCAAAAATCGATCAGAATGGTACATATAAGGTGTTTAAAAGCAAAATTTGAAAATGTCTGCAATCGGTCTATATATACCTGAGATATAGCGTCTCCCGATTTTTCAAGAAATCGGCTCTATAAGCTAAATAAAACAACTTTTGGCACCAAAAATCAATCAAAACGATACATATAGGTTAGTCAGAAGCAAAACTGGAAATCTTTTTGTCATCGGCCCATATATGTTCGAGATATAGCGCCTCCCGATATCTCAAGAAGTCGGGCCTGGAAGCTAAACGAAACAGTTTTTTGCACTAAATATTTGTCGGAATGGTACATACAGGCTGTTTAGGGGCAAAATTAGAAAATTTTTGGACATCGGCCCATATGCACCCAACTTTTGGTACCAAAAATCGATCATAATGGTACATACATATGTATATAATATTATATACATATGTATATAATATTTGCGATCATGTATGAATGTATGTATGTATGTATGTATGTATGTATGTATGTATGTATGTATGTATGTATGTATGTATGTATGTATGTATGTATGTATGTATGTATGTATGTATGTATGTATGTATGTATGTATGTATGTATGTATGTATGTATGTATGTATGTATGTATGTATGTATGTATGTATGTATGTATGTAGATACGTTTGTATGTATGTAGGTATGTATGTATCTACATATGTATGTATGCATGCAAGTATGTTAGCATAAACAATTTTTTTGCTTTGGTGTAAAAATGTGTATGTATATATACACGAGCTTGAAAATGAAAGTGATATAAAGAATTGTTGAAAAAAGGGTACGCAATGAAATTCTTTTAAACAATTGCGTCTTCAAATTCATTCACACAAAAAATCATTTTGCGTTTCCCTACGTACTTACATATGTACATACACACACACATGTGTATGATGATACGCAATAGATCATCAACAACGTGCACAAGAAAAAAATAATTTTGTAAAAGCAAGCAATGTAAATATGTATGTATGTATATATGTATGTATATAATCATTGTTTTATGGAACACACTGAAAATATTCAATAATAAAGAATTTATTTTAGAGTTTTCTATTATAGATACATACATACGTATGCATGTACCCACATATGTACGTAAGTAAATTGAAAAGCAAATCACACTTAATGGCAATGTTTAGCATTATAATTCAAAAATAATGCAATTATATGCAATTTTTTGTTAAATAAATTTTACTATAAAGTTAACTGATAAATAATTAAGAAATACATTTTGCTTTTCTTTATTTCATTGATATTAAAAAGAATTGGTGTCACCCAGTGGTTGAACTTGAGCATACATATTAGGAATTATTTAAATAAAAGTTTTGCAGCCTGTGTTAAATCCCGGTAGTGGATCTGATATTGAAATTCAGAAAAAATCGGCCCATTTAAAAGCCAAATAAAACAACTTTTCGCACCAAAAATCAATCGGAATGTATGTACCATTGTGAAGGGTATTTAAGATTCGGCCCAGCCGAATATAGCACTCTTACTTGTTTTATTTACATATTAAAAAATTTAATAATCGGAACTTAATAATAATTATAACTATTTTTGTGATGATGGAATTTTTTAATGCTACACTCAAAACATTTTTACACTCAAAACGCGACGGCAACATCATCATTAATTTTGAAACAACATTGATATTAAAACGGTATTCACTAGCTTCACGCCAACACCTAACAAATGTTTGTTACCCCAGGACCACATTAGGCCTGAAATGCTGTTAAGACACACTGTCGAAACACGCATTCGTTTACGTTTTCTTTTCGCACAATAACAAAAAAAAAAGTCAAATTTACCCAGCTGTACATCATTTTCTATTAAGGCGGAGGTGTCGAGAC
Source organism: Sturmia bella (assembly GCA_963662145.1). Lineage (NCBI taxonomy): Eukaryota > Metazoa > Arthropoda > Insecta > Diptera > Tachinidae > Sturmia > Sturmia bella. Next base: position 13,819,314 of record OY759172.1, on the reverse strand, counting down.
AGACGTCTAGCAGCTTTGTTATTGCCCGTCCAAATTAGACATGAGCTGCCGTGACACCGTGACGTACTCTCTGTTATTATAAGCGCAGTTCATTGTTTGGTGCAAATGTCTTCTGCAAGTGCGAATGCAAGAAATCGTTGCTTTTTCTTTGCAACCCAACAACAAAATATGCAAGGTTGCACTCGCAATATTTTTTGCATTTACGCACCGCTAATTACATGTTGCTTTTTTCGCACGAGTATTGCGTTTGCAACACTGACACTCGAACAGCTGACATTTTAAAACAAAGCAAACAAAAAATTGTAGAGATGGAGCCAACAGCAATTACCAAAAAAATAAAAGGTGAAAAATTAAAAATTGTGTATTAATTTATCAGCTGTTACTTGGAGTGCAATAAAATTTGCAAAGTTGTTAAAAAGGGGGCTCAATATCAGTTGCAAATGCAAATAGTCGCAACTAAAAACGCACCAAACGCTGAGTACCGCTATTATAAATTAAATACTTTGCCTAGGTATTTTGTTTTTTGGTAAAAAATCTGCTAGTTTGTATGTATTGTTCCAACACAGATTTTAAAATAACCAAAATGCTACTAAAGGCCACGATTCTCTGTTCTACACTGCGTAATAAATCTAATAGAATTTTATTCTATTTGAAAAAGTCGCATCAAAACGTCTACACTATTATACTCTTCTAAACAACTTCGAAAAGGCAACTCTAATCGCATGGAAAAATATGGTTTTTGAAAATTTTCAAAAGATTGGGAAATCGCAGAGAACTGTCACACACACACACACACGTACACTTTTTGGCCACACACGTAATGTTTATTAACAGATCTTACGATTGTGTAGGATAGTTAATCATGGCCTTAAGTCGTGACGTTTTCAGAACAGCTAAAAACTCATTTTGCATTTTTGAAATCGTACACAAATCAGGATCAGTTAGTTATAGTTAAAAATCTAGCTTAACAAAACCTTTCTGTAATTTAACGGCAGTACCTAAATCAGCAAACCATCTATTCTTGCTTGTGTTAAAAAATAGAAATTTGGCAGCTTTAAAAAAAATGTCTAAGGGGCTGTTCACAAATTACGTCACGCAATTTTTGCAGATTTCTCTCATTTAAATGTTGTTTAAATATTCCCCGATTTAATGCTATATTGGCTTAAACGTACATTAACGTAAGCGCGAAGATAATCTTGCACTGATTTTTCGGGCATTAAAAACGCTGAGTTTTTCAAATTAAAAGCGATTGTTTCTTATCAAATCAATAAAACAATTTGTGGCCAAATATTTTCTTCATTAAATACATACTTTTTATTAAGAATTATTTTTTTTCATTTACATTAATTTGTGTTTTTTCAAGTGTGTTTAAATATAAATACTCTTATAGTTGTTTTTATTATAAATATTCTTATGTTCACCCATAAGAGTTTCATTTTATTTATTCAAATTCAATCATTTCGTTTAAGAAAACGAATTTGTATTTTTTTTTTTTTTTTGCATTTTAATTAAATATTGTACATTATGAAAATTTATTTAACATGCTGCGCAACATTTTGAATACATTTTTTATAATTTTTTTTTTCAATACATACAACTATTTGATTAAATTCCTAAAATAAATATTTGTTATTTAGTTTTTTGTTGCTGCTCATTAAATGCAAATGTGACAAAAAGTAGTAAAAAAATATGCGCACTCAAACTTTTTTCACATCCAATCAAAAACTGAAATAGTTTTCGTAAAAAATAAACAACAAACGATTGTATAAAAAATATTTGTACAAAACTGTATGCATATAATATGTTTGTTGTTGTTGATTACGGATTTAGTTCATAAGCAAATAAATAAATATATAAATTTCTGTAAAAAAATTTTTATATTTGATAACAAAACGAAATGAAATTTTAGTGTAAAAAAAATTAAAAAAAAAAATGAAATAGAATTCACAATGAATATATTTAACAAATTCAGTATGAAATGGAAATAATATCACCCCGAAAAAAAACAATGAGTATTCTTCAATTAAATTGACAAAATGAAAAAAAAAAAATAACAAATAACAAATCGTTTATACATCATTAAGGGCAGTCAGGTTACAAAACTTTCAACTCTATTTATTAATAAAAAATTGCTTGTCTTCTTCTGGCAAATGTTTTGGGAGCAGGTCTAAGATCGGACTTGCATGGTCCTTCGAACCGTTACGGGACTCTACTCAAAATCTTATGTGGTAAATGTGTTCCGTGATGTTTTCTTTTCTGAGCAATTTTCTAAATTGCATTGAGATGTTTTTTGAAGTACATAATTACAAAGAAAGTGGTTGAAAATTAGCCAAATAAACTTAAAACAGTTTCGGACAACTTGAACCATTTACAAGAAACACAAATACTGTTTAGGCTCGCGAAATATTTGCAAATTAATAAAATTAAATTAATATAGTTGAAAAACTGTGACGTAGCTAAAAGTAAACTGCGAAAATTTGCGAACATTTTTCAAAATATAAAATTTAAAATAACTTATAAAATAGTTGCAAAGAAAACTGCCCACGAAATACTGCGATCTTACAATAGCGGTACTCAGCGTTTGGTACGTTTTTGATTGCGGCTCTTTGCATTTGCGATTATATTGCAACTGATATTGAGCACCCTTTTTAACAACTTTGCAAATTTTATTGCACTCCAAATAACAGCTGATAAATTAATACACAATTTTTAATTTTTCACGTTTTATTTTTTTGGTAATTGCTGTTGGCTCCATCTCTACCATTTTTTGTTTGCTTTGTTTTAAAATGTCAGCTGTTTGAGTGTTAGTGTTGCAAACGCAATAATCATGCGGAAAAAAGCAACACATAATTAGCGGTGCGTAAATGCAAAAATATTGCGATTGCGACCTTGTATATTTTGTTGTTGGTTTGCAAAGAAAAAGCAACGATTTCTTGCATTCGCATTTACGCAAGACATTTGCACCAAGTAATGAACTGCGCTAATGTTTTTGATTGCAAATCATTCCATAGCTCTTGCGCCTAATGTCGCAATTAGTAACAGGTTTCTTTTTTCGTGTCGCCCAATTCGCAAAATAAACGAAAATTATGACCAACAGCAGCACTGATTGTGTGTATTCAGCAAATTCTTTTTCACTCTCTTTTATTGCGATGAAGTATATTCAGTGAATTCTACTCAATCACTGAAGCACTTTATAGCAATTAATTAAGTAAATAATTGTATTTTTATTTGGTATATTGAGTGCAATTAAGGTTTTAATTGCGTATGCTTGAATTAGATGCAAATGTCATTACTAAGTTCAATATGCCACAAAATAGCTCACAAAATTTACGCTAGAGCTGTCAGCTGCCAAAATGCAACACTAGGGTTACCAAATTCCGAAATATCAAAGACAAACCTCGTAGTATTACCACATGTTGAGAAATAGAAATTCTATCTTATTCGTTAGTTGTGAAAACGAGCAACTTTTAACGGACAGTTTAAGGCCTACTTTACTGAGTTTAAAGTGGCAAACGTTAATTTTATAGGGAAGACGTGTACTCGTAAAAATTTTGATAACCAAAGTGAGGGTAGATGATTTTTCGCTAGTGCTTGTTGCATTATTTAAATTTGTCATGTGTGAAGAGAACAGCAATATTATCAATAAACCAAATATTCACTCAATTAAAAATGTCTATATGAAATGTAATTAATTGAGTTTGATAGTGATCCAATGTTCTCATAAATCGGGTCACGAGGCTACGAATTCAATAGTTTATTATTATTTCGAAAACGGTATTTAAGTCCTTGTATTTTCCCTCAAAACGTTTTCCCTCCCAAATTTTTATTCACTGACTACCCTTAATAACGTTGGCAAAGAGATAAAATAAAAAAGTCAAAATTATATACATAAGTTTTGTTTGTATTAAAATAAATGCAAAAAGAGTTTCATTCGGTTTCATTAAAACTATTTGTTTTGTGGCTGTTTTCTTGTTTCATTAGTAACATAGATATGCTTTTATTTTTGTGTTTTAGCTAAAACTAAACATATTTTTTTCTCACAAGGTCTACAATGTCACTCAATAACACACGCTCCCCCGGTTACATGCAAAACAATAACAAATCTTAGAATTTTGTTGTTGTTTCCTGTGTTTTTATTTTATGATGCATGATGATGTTGAGTGACATCGTGGCTCTAGCACTACTTTGCACTTTTGTAGCCTGAAAAATGAAAAATGCATTTCATGTGGTTTGTTGTTGGAGATCTTAAATTCATTTACATTTAAATTAAATCTAAATTTTATATAATATTTTGGTTTTCAACTAAAATGTGTATGACCACTAGAGAAGCCGAAACAAATTTGTAATAGTTTTTTTTTCACAAAAACTTTATTGAAATTATATAAAATTTTAAATTGCAAATAAGCTCGTAATGGTATTTTATAGGCACATTAAATTTTGTCATTCTTGGAATTTATCTTCTTTTTTTTTACAAAAAGCACTATTTTAAATATTTATGTTATTTTAATTAGAAAACAAAGTATGCAAATAAACACCCATATTCATAAAAACTATTGAATGTTTATTACACGTTTATTTGACAAAATATTCCGTAGAAATACGTCAAATAAGAGCTTAATAAACTTACAATAATTATTATGAATTTGGCCTAAAGTATTTAGCAGCAAAATAAATCTTTTTTTTTTTTTTAGAAAAAATTTTCAATATAATTTTTTAAATATCTTTTTAAGTGATAAGTAGTTTTTATCAGATATTTTAGCAGTTTTCTAGCTTTTTATTCTATTACGATTGTTTTATTTTCAATTTTGTTTAACTAAAATTTATTTATACATATGCATATTCAAAAATGAATTTAATTATTTATTTGTTAGAGGAGCCAATTGAAATATATTATTTAGATCTAAAAGTAGACCTTATTGTTTTCTGTCGTTTTCAGCCGTCTATATGTCGCCGCTATTTCGTGGATGCTACTCAACTCATTAGTAGACTCGAAAAGACTTATTTTAAACCTTACTACTCATTCAATAATTGCCATGAATTGAGAATCACAAAAAATGAAAAAATTTTTTTTTTCTTTTCTTCACAACCTTCACAAGTAAAAGTTCACAAGGAAAGTTGACCAATAACATTAAATATAGACAGTCAGTAAAGAAGAGCTCAGATGGTAGGAATGCCAAGCACTGTCTCTTGAAAAAAAACAGTATAAAATTACATTAAATTCAGTGTCATTCATGCTTAATGATTGCTGAAACTGTTACACAACTTTATTGCGTATATCCTTTGCAAAGAAGCCTCGAGGAAAGTGAAAAATTATTTCAGATATTTTACATTTACTTTTCTTGCCTTCCTTAAAAATGTTGATCACTCTAGTTTTATCACAAAAAAAAAAATATTTCTCAATTTTGAGGAAGTAAAAATCAAACTACAGCCCGATAAAATTGTTAACAATTGTTTCAGATATTATTTTAAGTTTTCTCGAGTCTACTGAAGTGTTGAGTAGCTTCAACAAAATGTCGGCGGCATATAAACGGCTGAGAGAGACAGAACACAATCAACAAAGTCCGTTCAGACTTAAATTAATACAAATGAATAGACAATTTTTTATTTTACTTCTGAATAGATCTTTTTAACAGTTTTTTTTAGCTATAGACAATTTTGACCTTAATTATTTGTTTGCTTTCAGAGCCAATTGAAATGTATTAATTCAGGTCCACAAATAACTATACCTTTCAAATGTTTTCTGTCTTTTTCAGCCGTCAGTAGACTCGAAAAATTCTTAAAAGAATGTTTGAAACTAAATGAGAATTTAAACATTGTTTTTGTTTTGCAACTCTTTTACTTTTACAAAAGCGGTACTCAGCGTTTGGTGCGTTTTTGGTTGCGACTATTTGCATTTGCGATTATATTGCAACTGATATTGAGCCCCCTTTTTAACAACTTTGCAAACTTTATTGCACTTCAAATAACAGCTGATAAATTAATACACAATTTTTAATTTTTCACGTTTTATATTTTTTTGGTAATTCCTGCTGGCTCCATCTCTACAACTTTTTGTTTGCTTAGTTTTAAAATGTCAGCTGTTCGAGTGTCAGTGTTGCAAACGCAATACTCATGCGAAAAAAGCAACACATAATTAGCGGTGCGTAAATGCAAAAAATATTGCGAGTGTAACCTTGTATATTTTGTTGTTGGGTTGCAAAGAAAAAGCCACGATTTCTTGCATTCGCACTTACGCAAGACAATTGCACCAAATAATGAACTGCGCTAAAGAAAAGTAAAAGTGTTGCAAAACGAAATAAAAATGTTTACTGTGTTAAACGTTTGTTTGAACATTTCTAATTCTCATTTTTTCATGGCAATTATTTAATAAGTAGTTAAGATTCAAACATTCCCTTAACATTTTTTCGTGTCTACTGACGGCCTATAGACCGCTGACAGAAAACATTTGAAAGGTCTATTTTTGGACCTAAATTAATATAGAAAAAATTTTTTTTTTCATTTATTCATATTCATATGGAAAATTACAATTATATTCAATACAAATTTTCAAACAAAAATTATTTTTCTTTTAATGTTTACAAGAAATACTTTTTAATTTTTTTTTTCAAAATCAGTCAACCTTTTGTTTTTTTTTTAATTTAAATTATACACTTTAAATACACTTATATATATATTTTTGTAATTTAAATACTAAACTTAAATTTATGATAATTTCTTAAATTATAAACTATTTTTTATTTGTAGGTCAATTAAAATGCTTTAAATATTCCTTAAATTTATGTTTATAACTAAATCTCAAAATGAAATGCAAATTGTTTACATAAGATTTACGGGCGGATTTTCTAAAACGTGCATAAATTTTGTTTCGTGTATTTGTGATGAAAACAAAAACAAATTTTCATACTTGTAAATGATTTCAAGAAGAAGAAAATTTGTGTACGTCTTAGAAAAGCTGGCAGTTGATTAAAACTAAATATTATTTACAGTGTCTTTTGTTCAAAATATTTCAGCAATATCTAAACTGTTCGTTCGTTCGTTCGTTTGCAAGACTGTCTCCGAAACATACTTCAAAATGTTGGTTTTATACTAAGAGAATTTATTTTAAATAAGGAATTCCATAAAGAAATGAACGAACGAACAGTTTCAATAAGGATTAACTGGCTGTTGAAGAATTTGTTTGTTTTTGTTCTTTGTGAAAACTTATTCGAATTTTTGGATTTTCTTATTATGCACACTGTTTATTTGAAGTTTATTTCAACCTGTAACTGTAGAGCAAATGTTTAGCATCATGTTAGAAGGGCTGCTGCAACATAAATATGTTGCGGCAGAGAAATTTTCAGCAAAATGTGTTTAAGAGTGACGTAAGTGACGTTGTGCACATGAGAGCTGTACTATGTACTTCAGCAACATTATCTCGTTATTATGTGGCAGCAATATTTTTACAGCAACATGTTGCAATACATCGCTTGAAATGTTGCACAAGCGTCTTTCATCAATTTGAGGCCAAAATGTTCTGTTTTTTTTTTCTATATGATTGTTTTGCAACTTCTCATAGTACATGTTCATCAGCCTTAACAAACCCAAACAAACAGTGGCAACATGTGTATTTGCTTTATGGTTTTTGTGTTGATTTCATAAAAACATCTCTAGCTACCTACAAGTACATGTGATTGGTGTGTCTGTATTAGTATCAATTAAGATTTATTTGTCCTCAATTTATATTTGTTTTTTCAAATACTATTTGTTTTTCCATTTTGTTCAGATCCTTTTCGTTCTGCTAATAATATTTATATAATTTTCAATACTTTATTTTTTCAATGTTGGCCATTAAATCGTTTATTTATTTATTAGTTTTTCAATATTTATAAATTTATATATGTATATGTTTTTTTTTCATAAGTAAATATATTTAAACTTTTTTATGATTTATATACTTTCTGAATTAACTCTTTAGTCTTTTTTTTTACATTTAAGAATTATTTAATATTTTCATATTGTTCCATTTGCAGCAAAAAAAAATATCTTGTTTTTTCAATTAACGTTTTTTTTATCTATAATTTGTTTTTCCTTTTATTTGTTGTATAAACAAAATAATTTTTTATTGAAATACTTTTTTGTCTTACTTACTTACATACATACATACAATTATGGCGTTTTTTATGTTATAGTATTTAATTATTTTTTCTCGTTTCCTTGCAACCAGCAGGGTGAATGTTAAACAGCTGGTTTTTTTTTCCGCAGGAAGTGATTGATGAGTAGTTTTTTTTTTCCCAGAAAGTAAAATTATTCTTACAGGTTGTTATTGTTGCTTTCACAGTTTTTTCTTGAATCTATTTTTGCAATAATTTAAAGTAAAATGCTGATAATTTGTTTTTTTTTTTTTTGGTAGGAAAAAGGGTTGTGTTTTGCCTTTCTTTTCCGTTTTTTGTTTAGCAATTTACTGTCCATTTACACGGTGGTTTCATCATCATCAATATTCCTCCTTAACGCATCGAAAAAATATATAAATAAAAAGAAATTAGAAAAAGAAGTCAATACAAAAAATTGCCAATTTATTTAACTAAATATTGTAATTATAATCAAATATGTGAATTTAATTTATTTAAATTTTACAGATAAATTAAACAAATATTGTTTTGCACTCATGCAGCAATAAAAGCCGGTAGCATTTGATTTTGTATACAAAAAAGTTATGAAACTTAATACGATTATGATTTAAATATACATGCATTTATTCTACTTTCTGTGTGTGTGTGCGTGCGTGCGTGAGTGTGTGTGCTTTTTATGAGAGCTTAATTTGCATTGAAATTAACATATTAAAGTTTTTTGCGAAATAGCAATTTAATAGCAGTTTTATTTAAATATATAAAAAAAAAATAAATAAAACTAAAATTATATTTATGTAAATACTTATAATTTCAAAGCCTTTTTTTCAAACTCTACTTTATATAAGTTAGTAAATTGTTAATTGGGGAAACTAATTAATTTTATGTAGACAGCACAAATACAAAAAAAAAAAAAAAAATTGAAAATGTCGAAACCAAGTTTGTTTTAACAGTGTGTCCAAATTTGAATTTTATATCGGACCCCGTAGAAGCTGATTATACATTAGAGGGTTTCTCTGGGTTCTTATTATTAGGCCTTAACTCATATTCTCTTTAATCTTGATTTTCTTCCCCTCACACTAGTCAGTCTTAGGGTCCCCGTAAGGAAGCGAAATGTGTAATCAACCCCCTATAAATTTTTTGTTTCCCCAATATTTTTTTCCAACGCACCGACCCTGTGCATTCACAAGTCTCTCCGAATAAAAATGTAAAAACTTCTATTAGTAGGTCTCGAAATCTTTTCTGTTTTTTTTTTTGTTCTGTCGCAGTGAAACTTTTTTTCTCCAATCAAAAAACTTGCAAAAATTCCATGGCACTATGTCGCCAAATTATTGTCTTTGCAAATCAACTCAGTCCAGGTAATCGCATTTATTTAATGGAAAATGAAAACTAAATAAAAGGAATTAGAATCTTAGCTAACAAAACTAAGTACATAAATAAAAACTAAAAAAAAAATAACTGATATATATGAATACTTTGAATAAAACTTAAACTTAAAACTCAATATTTATTTGCAATTAATTGCTTTGAAGCTCTACTTTGTATGATTGCAAGGAGCTTTAATTTAATCAAACGTATTGATTATGAATGTTTACTGTTTCTTTTAATTCAATGGATTATATGTATATATGTTTGCGTTTATGTTTGTATAAATAAATTTACGATTAGATTTAATATTTTTCCAAGGATACTAATACTTACTCTATGACGAGTAGGTGATAAATAAATTATTTTTTCTAAATGTATAAATTATATGATATTGATATAGATGACATTAGGGTGGCTCTTACAATTTACAGCAGGATTTTTTCTAGTCCTGTGCATTAATTTGGTGAATATTGATTTTTGTTTTTAAATAAACACAAACAGAAAACTATGAAGCTTTTAGCTTGTCTGAAGAAATATCCTGGGCCTTCAGCAGGAGTTGCGACCTCAGGATTGTTAGTAGTGCATTCTACCAATTTAGCCATCGAGATTCTAGGAAATTTTCAGATTTGTTTTTTATATTTTCTTTCCCTGTCGGGAACAGTTATGACTTTAGTTCGAAGTGTTTTGGGTGCTGATAATTGTCGTGGTAGATTGGAAACATCTGTGGTATATTCCCCAGGCAAGAAGTCTTCAACTTTATTTTTCTTGTCATCTAAGCAAACTTTAGGGTCGAACTATATGATTTGCAATTGTTAGTAATTTCAATGTTTGGTTTTTTTTCAACCCTTTTTTTATATTTAATATAACTATTTTCTTGAGCTGAAGGTGTTTTTTTTTAGAGTATTCGAGTATGTTCGTCGATATTTCGCCTCTCCTTCGGATAGCTTCTTCAGGACAATAGTATTGATTTTTCAATATTTGTAGTATTTGAGTATTTGATTTTTCAATATTATTGTCCTGAAGAAGCCATCCGAAGGACGGCGAATAATAGACAAAAATACTCAAAAACTCTTGTAAAAAGCTCAAGAAAATAATTATACAAATTGTTAATAATTTTATCGGGCTTAATCGCTTTTGCCTTAGAGCCACGAACATTTTTTTGTGATAAAATTGTAGTGGTTAAAATTTTTAAAGAAGACCAGAAAAGTTGAGTTGAACACTTATTGGCTGGGGAGTATACCATGACTGTTTCGCGTCCACCACTACGATCATCAATACACTCATGGCTGCGAACCCAGCTCATAACTAATTGTATTCTTTTCTAAGAGTGTTGGTAGTAGGATGGTTGAGTGTTGCTGCTTAAAAGCAGAATACAATTAGTTATGATCTAGAGTCGAAGCCATATGGCTGCTGATGATGGATATGGTATGTTTTCCAGCCAATAAGTCTTCAATATTACTTTTTTTGTTTATTAAAAAAAAAACATAAAAAAATATTTCTCAATTCTGGGGAAGTTAAAACGAACTAAAAGACGATAATGTGATCAACAATTGTAAATCATAAAAACCTCTAACTATTAATTTAAATCAATTGTAAATTAATTTCTTATTTAATTGTATATTGTTTATCTAACTTTGTACTGCAAACTCTCTCGTCTGCTTTTCATGGAATTTGAGTAGCCACTTCACCAGTCTTGATCAGCCAGGGTATTCACTTAGTCATCATTACAATTATCATGAAGGAGACAACAAGTAATTTGGGAAGATAAAATAATAAGATTAATTTTAAATTGGGTTTCTATTTCTGTAGAAACTTAACATGTTTTTTAAGCAACATTTTGATAAGTCAATTTTGCATTGACGCTTTTTTGCTTGTGTTCATGTAGAGAGAACATGATATGAGTTTTTTATTTCTATACTAATCGTTACACGATCTATCTTTATTTGGCATCAATATTCACCAAATTTGGGGGATGAAAAAAAAAAAAAAACAGGACAAAAAATTTTCCATATGGCAAAGGGCCACCGTAATATAACATATTGGGTATTTTCTGGGATGTTTTGCTGCACTAAAATGTCTTTATAATATTTATTGGGTAATTGAAGTAGTTAATTCTCTTTTAAGAAAATTCAATTTTCCAGCTCTGGGAAGTTAAAAACAAACAGCCAGCAAAAACTATATGAATAAAGCTGTATACAGACGGTTGTAACAGCTTAAAATATTGCCAGAAAATGTATACAATAATATTTTAAACCAATTTCTTTCTAAACATTATTATTACTAACAATATTATTGACATGTTACGGTCTGACAATGATTTTACTGACAACATTGTAATCCAGAAATTGTCTGTACATATTTTTGATAGTTTTGTAAGACCTGTTAACCGTCTGTATAAAGCTTGACAGTTTTTTGTTTGCAGTGGATGGCCAGCATATTTTAACATCTGACAATCGTCTGTGCACAGCCTTTTTATCTTGTTTTTCTGAAAATCGAAACTGTTCCTGCATTTGCATAAATAAATTTAGAACAAAAACAAATTATAAAATTTAAAAGAACGAATCGCTGCATGGGCAAATATTGGTGCAAAATTTATCACGAACTTCTTTAATTACCCAATCAGATAAACAACATCTCTTAATCTAATGACAACTTTATGTATGTAAATCTAGTAGTTTTATATGAAAGATAATTGTCAAGTGTTTGCTATAGGTGATTAATAATGATTCTACGGTGTTCAAAAAGAGGATTGTAGTTGTTTATTTATTAGTTAAATGAAAGTAAATAAACAAAACTGTAAACTACCAGACTGTTAAGGACCAAGGATATAGACGCCGTTGACGATGTAGCCATAATATGTCCAACTGTGAAAAATGTATACATGTGTTATATGTTTTAGTTTTGTTGTTTCTTTTTTCTTTTGTATGTAAATTGTTTATTTTTACTCAAATTTATCTATGGACAACAATTTATATGGTAAAACATTAGTTTCATCCTACAGAATTTGATTTATTACCTTTACATACAAACATATTATATACATAATGTGTTTTAAACATTCTTTGCTGTTAGTTTTATATAAATACAATAAACAAGACTTTATCAAAAATAAAACTATTTATTACTCAAATACCTGTAGCTGGTTTAAAAACAAAAGAGAATAAATAGATAAGCAAACAAAACAATACATTTAAGGAGCATAAATAACCCAAGAATATGCAAAAGATTGTGGCTTCAATTTATGGTTGTAAATATCTAATATTTATTTTATGATATTCTGTGAATTAAACATTTTATTATGAGCAAACATAATAAATCAATTTTTTTCTGGCATTACAAATTTCTTATCATTTTTATTAAGAAAGAAAATAGAAAATATAAAAAAGGTTTTTTTTTTTCACACAAATAAGAAAAAGAAATTTTAAAACAATTTATTAAGAATTTTTAATTTTCTTTTGTTTGTTTTTATCTAGGAAAAATAAATAATCATTGAAAAAAATTGCATAACTCGACAGGAGAATGGCATAAAATAAATATTGGATTTTTGTGGCCTTAGAATCAAACATATTTTTGTTTTATACTAAAAATTTTTCTTAGAAAAATCAAAGTAGGCTTTCAATTTTGGGCTGCTAATAAATTTTATATAAATTTTATATGAAAAAGATCTGAAGCTGCAGAAATTAGTAAGATCAAATAAAAATTATGTATAGAACGACTTTTATGCATAAATTATTTTATGCACTAAAAATCGGTTTGAGCTACTTATATACATATATTGACTTTGTTGAATCAGTATTGGCAATTTCAGTTTTTTTGCCTTTAAATAGCTTTCTTGTACCATGGGATTTACTTGTTGGCACAAAAAACATTTCTTAGGATAAACTCCTTGAAAATTTGTCTGTGTGCTACGTTTCCGATTTATATAGAGACCAACATATGTCGAATATTTTGATTTATTTCCAGCATGATGGTATGCAGATACTTGAGCTTAATGCTGATGCGCCCTGCCCTGACTCAAACGTATACTTTATATTTCAAATTGACTCAAACTGATTATCACTCATACGCCGGGACAAGACAGCCTTCTTTTCAATATAAGCCCCCACATTCACACAATTTAAGCGAATTAGAGTTGAATTTAAATTTAATCTTTTCATAGCAAATCATATTTTTTTTTTTTATAACTTTTGAATATACAATATGTACGCATTTAATTTGTCATGAATATGTGGTTTAAAATTTTATTACTCTGTTTTCATTTAAAATAGAAAATCTGTAGCTACATTTACAATGTATTATTTACATGGGAAACATATGTGTTTGTTAGTTTTAATTAAATGTAAAATCAAATATGAAGAGAAAAATAGTTTTACATACAAACCAATGAAACCAAAGATAAATATTTAATAAAATAAACAAACTTTTACAATGCAAACAATTAACTTGTCACCAGAGAAAATAGAATAATGAAAAGAAACAAAATGGTTTAAAAATTTGTGTACAAAACACCAGAGGAAATTACTTAAAAAAAAAAAAAATAAAGGGGAAGGATGATTTTTTTTTTGGGTTTAAGAGTTTAGTTTTAGTGCAAACAGAATTGACTTATGGAAATTATTCCTGAACATTAGTACATTTGTATCAGTTGCGTAACTGTTTAAGTTTTTTACAAAATCCGTTTGCATTGTGCTAAATTTTAGCGGTTTTTTGATTTTATGCAACAGTTTTGTTTTATGAAAATTTATACAAGACAATTTCAAAATACATAGGAATAGTAAATATTTCCAAAAAATTATCGATAACAGGACAACGTCCGCACATGCTTCTAAATTACTACCGATTTATTGACGAATGTAGGTGGTAGTTGACAAAATTTTACTGCGTCTAAAAATTGATGACAATGTTGATAAGGGGGACTAATAGAAATATCTTAGTCAATTTCATTTGAAGGCTTTCTGAGGCGCCCTGTTTGCAATAAATAAATATGAATAATCTGCAGATTCTAGTACAGGAAAACAAATACCCGTATCATCATTTTGAAAGCTTACATCTGAAACTCATTTTACGGCCCTATGAAAGTTATGCTTTTGTGCATCAAAAAAAAAAAAAACGTACGAATTGGTTGAAACTTGCGTTTGTGGTATAGAGTATGTTCAAAAGATTTATATAGAACATCCTAGGTGTAATTTTAGCAGTAGACACCAACCCTCTAACTCTTCTTCTGATAATGCTTTTTTTTTTTGGAAAGAAGCATAAATTACCTCTAAAACAGAGATGTGTGTAGTCTAAATGTTTTGCAAAACTATTTGTCACAAAATTCTACTATAAGTAATAGAACACCCTTAACCCTTGATACCAAATATAAGCACAAACTTAAAAGGTGGTGTAAGGCTTAATTTTATACTTATGTCAACATGGCGATAAAATAATTAAAAAAAAAAAAAAAAAAATATGTTACAAAGTTTCGTGTTTTAAAAACGCAGTCCAATTTCAAGTTAAAATTTGACTAATCTGATCAACAGGAATTTGGAAAAAAATAGTAAAAAACTAATGTAATGTTCTAACTAAATATGGTTTGAGGCAAAAGCTGTTCTTGTATTAAGCAAAACTCATTTTCGACATCATTATGAGTGTTTCTAAAGTACAAGGTGCTCACATGCCTACAAAAATTCTGAATTGGCATTTAGATTATTTTGAGCTGTAGTTGGCCTAAGAAAGCGATGAACTTGGTGAGCAATTTCATAAAGCAAATGAGTCCCAAATGTAAACAATTTGACGCCGATACACATGCATGTACATATCTGTTTGAAGTACCCTCTACTAGAATCTGTTGGTAGAAAATTGTTATTTTGAAAAAAGTATAATTTTTCTTTTGTAAGCTAAAAAATTAAAAAATCACCTTAAAGAAAATCAACAAACTAAATATTACTTTTGGAACAACAAAATAAAATTGTATAGTTTCTGTATAAATACATAAAAATAGTTATGTTTTGTACATAAAATAAATTTAATTAAGTAAAAATAAAAGTTCAAACAAATGTTAGTTTTACCTCTGATCTGCAGTTTCATGAAAATGTACGAGTATGTTAACACGATACAAGCATAGAGATAGAGAGCGAGAGTGTTTAAAAATACCCAAAACACCGTCACAAACAATGAGAGGGAGAGAGCGATAGAGAGGGAACAGTTGTTTGTGGTTTGTTTTAGTTAAATTTCAATGCAAGTGTTGTTATTGTAAACATGGTAGTTGTTAAGATAACGGAAGATTTGGTTGTTGTTGTTATTTTTCAAGTTCAAGAGGTTTAATTTGCAGTAGTTTGGGTTGTAGTACATTGTTGTTGTTAATTAAGTTTAAGATGGTGATGATGATGATGTTGATGATGATTGTTGTTGTTTTAAAGCAGCCATTTGTAATATTCCAGTGTTAAAGGTCAATGTAGTTGTAGTAGTGTTGAGTTTTATATTTGTTTTTTTTTTGTAAGCACAAATTATGGTGAATTATTTGTTTTCATTTATAATTGTTGTGGTATAAAGATGCATTTTTGTGTGTTTTGTTAATTTATGTAAAATAAGCAAAGTAAAGAAACCAGAAAATAAATCGTAATATTTTTTGTTTGTATTTTGTTAAAAGAAAGCGCTCTCACACCCAAAGAGTACAAGTTGTGTTTTGTATGAAAACGCAAAGTTTGAAAAAGAAAAAATATAAGAAAAAAAAGATATGATTAGATTTTCTTTAAGCGTTCCCAGGACCAAGAACTGTAAATGCGAAAGTAAAACAAACAATAAAAATAAAAACCAAACAATTGGATGAAAACAAATAAAGCAGTAGAAGTAATAAAAAGAAAACAGGAACAAAGGAGGAAATACACATAAACAACACAATGGCCAAAACGGATAATCACAATAGTTAGTAGGAGTTGTCGTTGTTGTTATTGTTGGTGTATGTGTAGATGTTGGTATTGGTGTTCAAAACAAACGTGAGTCAGTAGAAGTTTTTGTTTGTTTGTTACACGTTTGAATGAATGTAAAAATTGTTTATAGGGATTGTTGATGAAATGAATGAACGGATGAATTTTTTTTTTTCAGTTTTGTATTTAACAGTTTTCCACAATCAAACCAAATAATGTTGTAGTGAAGGATAAAAAAGGTATGTGTATGTTTTTTTTTTTTTGGTAATAGAGGAGGAAAAAAAGAAAAAGAGTATAAATATTGTTGAACATGTAAACGTAAATAAATTTTAATGTTGATTAAAAAAAATATAATTATTTTTTGTTTCATTAAGCCGTAACACTGAATATGCTAAGCCATTTTTAAAAGCCAGTTTAAATAGACACCAAAATAATGTTGAATAAAAATTTTGTGCAAGTAATTTCTTTTTTAGCCTTTGCAGGCTTATTTATAAAAAATTATTTCAATTTATTGAACGTTTATGGCACAGCAATTGTATAGAAATTTGTACAATAAAAGCTTGATAATTTCATGAAATAAAAATTTTATAAATAAGCTCATTGGTAAATAAGATTTTAATAAGGAAAATAGTTGCGCAACCTCTGGAACTTCTACTGGGCATCAAGCCCTGAGCGGGCAAATAATATAAGCGCCAAAGAAATTTACATTACACTTTTTATATGCACATTTTAATGTTCCTTGGAAATTTTCCATGAAAATTTAATGATTTAATGCTAGTTTTGTTTTGAAATTACTTTCTCTGGGGTAGAACAATTACAAAATAATCAAAAATTAATCTAAAAAAAATTAATACCTAAAATATGGCTTTTGTTGCTTACGTTATTTTTGCCGTTAAGGCTGAATGTGATTAAAAATTACTTACAAATTTTAACTGTTGGAGCTAAAACACAATATTTTTGTGCACCATTGCCTTTACAAAGCCACTAACAACTATATTTCTTAGTGTATAGATGCAGAACTGCCAAAACAATGTAACCAACTAAAAACAAATTTCACTTTTTTGTTCCTTTAAAACTTTGCTATTAAAATATAAATTTAATATGAAATTTTATATTCGTATTGACAAATTGCAAAGAAATAAATTACAGATGACAATTTAACTTTTCTCAATTGTTCTCAATTTTTGCTCGATTTTTGAAATTTCAAAGGCCCAAAACAAATTAAGGTAAGAATTTCTTTTTGTCAGGCCGGTTACTTTCCTGGTTAGTCGAGCCCTGTTATGAAAAACTGCAAAGCAATAAAATAAAGCTAAAACGAAGTGCTTCTGTGTTTTACTCTTGTCGTTTATTCTCTTTTGCTTTCTAAGGGAACAAAAGGAAATTATCTTAGTGTGGGTTATATTGTTTTCCTGGCTAGGGCTTGATAGCATCAAGTACTGATGTATATCATATTTTATGTAATAATAGAAATTCAAAATTGAAATAACATGACGACTGTTGCAACTAGAAATAGAGACAAAACTTTTGTGATGGGAAAAACATTTTTTTTTGCCAGTTTTTATATTGTTTTATTAAAATGTAATTTTTAATCTTAAAAAATATTTAGTGCAGGTAAAGAAGTTGTGTGATCAGAGTAGATGCGCCAGTGGCCTAACACCGTTGTTGTAGCACTACATAAATTAATAGATCGGAGCATAGAACCTCCAGCTGCAGAAGTCTAATGTTCTTTTTATGTTGACTGTTAATTCGAAATCGAGTGGCTGTTTTTTCAATTCAATTCATTTGGGTCCTTTGGTTTTTACGTCATTAAAATTTTTATTCGCTTCTTATCCATTACGAAATAGGATTTTTTTGCTCGACTCGTTTTACTAAT
Organism: Sturmia bella; assembly: GCA_963662145.1. NCBI lineage: Eukaryota > Metazoa > Arthropoda > Insecta > Diptera > Tachinidae > Sturmia > Sturmia bella. Next base: position 13,801,063 of record OY759172.1, on the reverse strand, counting down.
TTTCCATATTAAAATCTCATTCGTTTTCACATGTTATTTACTTGCCATACTTGCAAAACAAAAGCAAAAATATTTAAGAGTCATAACATATTTTAGAAAAACTCTGCACTACCGAGAAAAAAATACAACACCGCTTAATATAACAAATATAGAACCAAATGAACATAATTAAAAGAAAAACACTAAAATCAATAGGCTAAAACTTACTCTGTATCCGTTATACTTGTTAACGGAGCCAAGGGCTGCATGGGAGCCACTATACTCGATTGTGGCGGCGATGATGCCCTGGAGCTGTGCCGTGAGCCATTTAAGGTGTGTCTATGCATTAGACCTGGATTGTTGATGTCGTTCACCAGACCCGTGTGATGGTGGGTGTGATGCTGCTGGTGAGCACTGAGCATTTGCTGAGAGCTGTGCAAGGCAGGTGATGGATTTTGTTGTAAACTTAGTTTGCGTGCCGATGCTAAGTGATCTTCTTCGGCTGTGTAGGGAAAATGATAACCATTCTTATCCGAACCTTCTGACATGCGATCGGAGAGATGATCGTTGTGCTGTTGTTGGTGTTGTTGCAAATGTCTTTGCTGGTGCTGCTGCTGCTGCTGCTGGTAGTCATTACGCAGCAGTGAATGTACCGAGTGCAGGGAATCACCGGGATATATTGGAGGCTGTTTTTTCAGACTATAGTGATTATCACGCGATCCATAGATATCGGGTGCTATGCGATCTTTGGACATATAAGGAGAACCTATTGTTCTTTGTTTATCATAGATGTTGTCGCTCATATAAGCATTGTCATTGTGAAAGGTACGCATGTGGTTGACAATTTGTGTGCCACCACCTTTGCCGCCGCCACCACCGCCGGCATTGTTGGCATTAGCGGCATTGTTGCCATTTGCCAAATTGTTGCTGGTAGGGCTGCCATTATTTTGATTGCCATTCGAGCTGCCATTGTAGTCGTGCTCGCTGCCATAGTGGCTGGGAGGCTTGTAATTGCTGATATTTGCATCATATTGCACATAGTTGTCGGGCCGCCGGCCATATAAACTCTCTCTTTCCAAGCCATCATAACTGTCGGTGGTGCGGGCGTTCTGTAGATTTTCCAATATAGAGGGAGTCATATTGATTTTGTTGTGGTGCTGTTGCAGGTAAGAAGTATCAGTGAGGTCGGGATTGGGTAAAGGATTGGGTGATATTGTCATTTTTTGTCCATGATGAATGTGTTCGTTATCCGAAGCGGTTTCCTGTGACCATCGGCCCATATTGCTTGGACTAGACTGCATGTAGGCATCGGGTAATTGGCTGGACCATCGTGGTGCATAAACCGGCTTATTCACACTGGGAAATAGCTGAGGACTTTGCACCACATTCAGCTCGGGCGGTGTGGTGGCTTGGACATGTTCAGTTATGTTGGGCAAAAAGGAAGGTGTTATGCTCACTGCCGTGCTACGATGAGTGCTGGTGCCAGTGCCTGTAGTGGAAGAACGATTAGTTCGTGACTCATCATCATCACTTGAATGGCTGGAAGCCAATTCCAAAGATCTACCATCTGTTTCAGAGCCTGAATCGGAATCTTTTCTATGCCTTCTCGATTTGCGTTCGTGTTGGCCGCTGGTGGTAGAGGAATCGAAACCTCTCAGAAAACTGGGAGCATCACTGTTCGAGTTGTAGTTGGAAGTAGAAGTGCTCGTTTGCCTCAATTGCCCGTCGCTGGGAGAAGATATACTTTAATTTAATTAATTTAACACTGTAAAATACAATCAGGAAAAATATTGCTATACGCACCTGTAAGGACTCGAACTAGTTTTGGCCGTGCTCCTGGAGGTGGTGCTGGACACACTTATACCCACGTTTCGTCGTTGTGTATCATAGCCATTTGCATTGAGAAAATTATTGGGCCTGGTGGTGCCATTAACATTATGCGAACTATTACTCACCACCATTGAAGAGTCCAACAATGGCACTTTTCTGCCCATACATCTTAAAAACGTTCTTTGTAGATTTTCTCTTACCCTCTTGTTTATTATGCAATAGCCCACCAAACAGAATATGGCATGCAACACCACCACCCCCGACAGCAACATACTCAGCAGTTGTGAACTTTCGGAGGCAGCCAATACAGCCAAAACCCACATGACACCCATAAGGGGCAGAGAAACCACCGACAACCATAACAGAGTACGCAAATTGCCGAAACCAAGTACATGATCCTTTAAAGTGAATGCAGCCTTAACGGATACAAACAGTATCAAAAGATTAACAACTGACATGCCGGCAATGGGTCCCACTAGCCACCATACAACTGGTTCATATACTGACAACCAGCAGCTGCAAATTAAAAAGGTAAATGAGAAAAAAAGCAAGAAACAAGAAAAATATGGTTTTTACAAATTGCAACTGTAAACTTGTGTACGTGAAAAGCATGCTAGAAAGAGTTTGTTAAAATGTGTGTATGCCAATGTTGGCAGCACAGTGGTATGAAAATTGCAATAGTGGGCAAAATAGTTGCCAGCTGAAAATTTTACAATTTGCAAAGTTGTCCATTGCAAAACTTTGCAGCTGTGATAAGCCAAGAACTGAAGACCTGACAGAACGTTTTGACTGCGATAAATAACTCTACAGAATGGTCATATATAACTCTGGAAATTGCATTTTCTGCTGTAAGGACGAACAGCTGTTTTGTAATTTAATTAAATGTAATAGATGGTGAGCTTAGAAATGCTAATGGGTAATGGAAAGTTCTGCAGGATAATGGTATACAATGTAATGCTATTTAGTTGAATAGAACGCAATGTAATGAGCTATAATCTTATGACATATAATCAAATGTAATGTAATGTAATGCAATATAATGCTATGTAATGTTCTGTAGTGTTACGATTTGTAACAAAATGTACTGTTATGAATTAGTATGTAATGTATTATAATATAACCCAAAGTAATGAAATATAATGCAATGTAATGCAATGTAATATAATGTACTGTAATGTAATGGAATGCAATGTAATGTAATGTATTGTAATGTAATGTTATGTAATGTAATGTAATGTTATATAATGTAATGTAATGAAATGTAATGTGATGTAATATAGTGCAACGTAATGGAATGATATATGTATAATGCAGTGTAATGTAATGTAATGCAATGAGATGTAGTGTAGTGTAATATAATGTAATTTAATGTAAAGTAATGTAATAAAATGTAATGTAATGTAATGTTATGTTATGTAATGTAAAGTAATGTAATGTAATACTATGTAGTTATATGTGATTCAATACAATGTAGTGTCTTGTAATGCAGTGTAATGTAAAGTACTATAATGTAGTCTAATGTAGTGGAATGCAGTAATGAAATATAATGAATTTCGATGTACTGCATTGTTGTGTAGTGTTCTGTAATGTTTTGTAATGTAATGCAATGCAGTGCGCTATAACGCAATGTTGTGTAATGTAATATAATGTTATTCAATGTATTGTAATACAATGTTGCGTAATACAATGTTATGTGTTGCAATGTTATATAAGGCAATATAATACTACGTAATGTCATGTAATGTAATAGTATATCACGTACAAATTATGTGAAAAGACATAAAATCCTCAAGCTCGAACAGTAATCTGAAAATCGATACAACAAAAGCGTAATAGGAGAACAGGAAACCAGTTAATGTTATACTTGATTAGTAACTGTGGGGAAATGGGGAAACCAAAAATATAGATCTATACTTCAGGTAAATAGCACTTCTGTGAACGTAATCAGTTAAAACGAAAAGAAAGCACCAGCTTGCATAGACTGTATAAATAAACTTCTGGCGGCTTCAATAGAAAATTGGATAAAAATTAGCATTGAGGAGTTTCTTAGTTATTTTAGTTAGTTTGTCTTTGTGACTAACTAAGCACCATTGTGCTTAGTTAGTCACTCTCAAATACCTTTTATTGACATACTACAAATACTCAGAAAATAGGTAGCAAATATTGCAAGCAACAGCCTTTGCAAACAGAAAATATAAAACAATCACATGCATGCATACAACAAATAGAGTAATCATTTACAAATTTGCAAAATCAATCAGACAAATACCATTCAATACTTACAACAGACTGTTGCCATATTCGTGAGCCCGCACGCCTACCGACAAGCCCACAACTATAGCGGGTGCACCATAACCCATTGCAAAGTAGAAACCCATCGGACCATGATTAATATCACGCATCTCCGTAAGCATACGATATAAATGAACACAATCAACTGTTGTCCAGGCAAAAGCTGCCAACCAGAAATAATGCAAACAAATCGCAATCAGCTTGCAAGGGAATTCATTTTCTAGCAAATTTCGCCGTGATTGCATGCCCACAAAAAACAGTAATTCGGCAAAGAAAACACACAGCACAATATTCTGGTGTATGGTGTTTGAATTAGTTTGCTGGCCACGCAACAAAGCCAAAGCAATCAACACGCTAAGTAAAACGGGCAGCGATACTAAAAATGCCGAGTATGAGGTGATTTGTACGAGTAGTGATGGTTCGGGTATATCTTCCGGATCGATGACATCCACAATGACAGCATAATTCGAGATATGAGTGCAAGTACAGTTGACAACGATGGGTTGTGGATGCATCAACTGCATGCTGTCGTAATCAGGTACATCAGTTTGACAGCCTAGACGGGTCCATTGATTGGTGAACGAGTTCCAGCGTACACATTGAGGATTGGAGCGGGGACCAAAACGTGTTACATCGATGTCTAGCCACATTTGTAATCTAATGGGCTGAGATAAATGCGGAGAGCCTAGAGATCTGTAAGTGATGCGATTGTTGGCAAGCTGTTGCTGTTCATTGGGATAAATAACTTCTACTTGACGTTTAACTAGGCGACGATTGCGATAAAAAGCCTCATTTTCTCCTTTCTCCATCGAGTCCTCATGCTCCAAAGATCCTTCGTAGTTGTTGTTGTTATTATTATTGCTCGTATTATGTTCCTCAGGAGAGTCTATAACTTCTTCGCCAGAATTGCCATGAAATTCTATGTTATCATCAAATCGAACTTTGATGTGTGGCTCTTGGCCATCCTCAACTTCCACAGCTTCGTTGCTGTCATCTTGCCGGGAGGAGGGAGCAGGTATTTCATGAGCCGTTATACGTATATTTTCTATCATATGCTCTTCACTAGCTGAAGCTGAAGAGCCAGCAGATTGCCCCGGTTTTTTGGGCACATCGAATACTTCTATGAACTCTTGTTCTGAAGAACCTGATGCTGAGAATGTTTTCTGTGAGGATATTTTGCGATAGGGTATCTCTATGCGCTTCTCCTCGGCTTCAGTGGAAGGCACCAAGACAGCCAAAGATAAGATGGGGGAAGCTACTTCTATGTCCACACCCCATCTGCGTGTTATAGTCTCATCAAACATATCGGGCAAAAGCTGACCCACATCTTTATACTGAGCATATGAAACAATGGCTTTGTAATCACTGTTACCTTGTGAGACTTCATTACTTTCCGGTGGCGATATGCCCAACATATCCAATGGCACCAATACTTTGGTAAACTTATCAAACTTGCTCTTATCTTGTATATAGTTGTTATATTTTGGAAATGTAATGACGGGTTTTTGTTTGGCAGAGTGCTGCAAAAAGGCACTGGTATCGGGTAAAATGACACTTTCGGTGGTAAAGGCATTGGGCTTAAGGTATTTAGTTTTGTGATATTCACTCAGTTGTTCAGGTTCGTAGCCGAACAGGGATTCCATGGTGACAATATCCAAACCAAAAGCCATATTAGGTTGAACAATTTCGAACGGATTGGTATAAGTATCATGTTGAGATCTGGCCAACACCACCATGTATTTGTTGAAAGCATCTAATAAGTCATCAGGTCCTCGTTGTATTAATTCGGCAGCTCTTTTCCATTCCTGGCCATATTTACGATCTAAGATAACACTGGCCGCCTCAACTAAGTTCTTTATGAAGTATTTGTCCTGTGAGTGAGTTAGATTTAAGCCATTCTGCATGAGCTCGTAGTTGATCAGTTCCTGCAGCAAACCCTCCGTGACCAATAAATCTGCACCATACAAACGGTCATGCGAAAACTTCATTTCGTCCGAAAGGTATTCCATTTCTATATCATTTGACCAAACATTATTATTCAGTTCGTTCAGAAGAAATGAAGACTCCATTTTGTAACGACGATGATCTTTTAATAAAGGCTTTTTATGCACCTTAGTGCGATCTACTGCTAGGCAGGCTTTTTGCAAATTTTCCGCTGTTTTAATGGCCACAAATGAGTTCAGTTCCAGTTCTAGTTTCTCCAGTTGTGATAGCTGTTTACGCAATTCCACAAAAGGCTCTGAGGTACAGTTAAACATATCGGGCATACTCCAGCCGCCAGACAAATTATCACACATTCTTTGCCCCTTGCCTTTGGCAGGCAGGGGACAGTTTTCTATGGTCATGCTGCCCAGAGGAGTTCTTGGCCACCACACCCCAGCACCAAATGAGCGAGGACAAGCATCGTAGACAACCTCACAGCCATTAAGAGTAACCTCGGCATAGGGATTAGAGCAGGAATCACAACGTCTGCCTATAACTCCTTCACGGCACTCACACTGCCCCGTCAGAGGGTTGCAGGCGCTGTTAAAAGAGCCTATGGAATAGCAATCGCAAGGTATGCAGGCTGTTTCGTTAGGCGGCTGATAATGATTGGTTTTACAGTGACAATGTCCGGTAGTTTTATGGCAGTCGGGATGATAACCTTGTTTAACGTTACACTTACAAGGACCACATACTTTCTCGCCCCACCAGCCCCCTGGGCAGGGCTGCTGCACAGTTCTTTCACAATATTGGCCATGTTGATAGGTAGAATTACATTCACAATGATAGCCTCTCAAATCACTGACATTGGCACGACATATGCCTGCCGCACAAGGCTTCACCGTGCAAATAGGTAAACAGTCTGCTCCCACATAACCGGCCAGGCAGTCACATTTCGAATGATCCCAAGCAGTAACACAGCTAGAATGAATAGGACAGGCTGGTGGACACTCTGCCTTTGATGCACAACCATCTTCCACATTTTCGCGTATGGTGGGCCGCGTTAAAACTGACTGAGCAGCTCCTATGCGCACATCTTGTATGCAACCTTCGTAGGGCAACAAGTCACCCACCTGCCCTATAGAACTATCTGCATTGCCAATCACAATTTTGCCCACATAGAGTCCCTGGATTTTTTGGGATATCGGTACTGCACCCACACGCTGCCCAAAGTCTACCGAAAATTGCAGCTCGGAACCCAACCATTTTATTTCAATGCGATGCCATTCACCATCCGATAGATAAGCTCCAGCCAAAAACATGGGTTCATTATCGTATATGTAATATAAAATACCATCTTTCAAACAAATAACAGCGGAACTGTTTTGACCGATTTGTATTTGTATTAGAAAAGCATTTTCTTGGCGAGTTCTTAGGGCCAATGAAGTGATCCAGGGCAGTTGAATAGGTCTCAGCAAAGGATTGAAACTTAAGCTGCCATCACCAGAAAATCGCCAAGGAGCCGGTATGGAGTCCTGACATTGATTGCCCGCATAACCTTCGGGGCATTCACAGGTATAAATATTCCAGCCTTCACGGCAAACTCCTCCATTGAAGCAGGGCTCCGAAGAACACAAGGGATTCTTTTGTGGACAACCGGAAATAGTGCCATTATCTGCTACGTACGAGTTGAGATCTACAAAACGCTCATCGATGCGTAGGTCTGATATACAGCCTAAATAATCCTGATTTTCAATGGGGAAGTGGCCTGGTATTCTGGGCAAACCTCCTACTTGCAAAGGTCCCGTTAAATCTAAGAAACGATGGCAAGTTTCTGTGAGCAGAGAGCAACGTTTGTCCAATTTCAAAGTGGTTTGATTGGCACAGTTCCAACGTTCACCCAAATTACCCGCCAAAGCAATAGCTGTATCGCAGTTATCCAGTACTAAAGTAACAGTACGATTAAAATAATCCACTTCAACTTCGTGCCAGTGGCCATCCGATACTTTGATATTCTGTATTATTGACACCCTCTCAATGTGATCTCCCAGGGAATATGAAAATGTCACATGACCTTGAGCAATTTCCAATGCAATAAAATCATGCAACTCATTGTAACGGCCATTGTACAGCAACAAGCCATTCTCATGCACTGTGGCAAAACGTAATTTTAGATTGAAACGATGTCTCTGCTTGAGACTTTGAAAGGTGAGAAATGAGTTGCGTGAGAATGAACGAGAGCGCAACTCACAAGTAGCTGTATAAGGGGGTGGTTGGGAGCTCAAATAGTTATTCATGCAGGACAAGCCACCCTCACATATGTCTGACATGCAGGGCTTCAATTTTTTTATATCTGTTTCACAATTAACACCCGTATGCGAAGCCGGACAAACGCAAGTGTAACCACCCTCTCGGCGCACACACGAACCACCATTTTCACAAGGATCTGAGTAGCACAAATCAACTTCCGTGTCGCACAAATAATGCTCTTTGCTGCCGGTAAAACCTTCAGGACAGGAACAGGCGAACGTATTTACGGGATATATGGGTCGGAATAGAACTGTATCGCTATGAATAAAATCCGAGGCGTTACCAAATTTCAACACTGTCAGACATTCCTCAAAATTTAGGCAGGGCTCTCGCACACACAGATTGTCGTCGAACGGCAACACCTCCACTGTGGCCAATCTCGCCAATATGGCACGATTTAAATAAACACGTTCCTGCAAGTATTGCGGTGTATAGAACTCCTCGTGTGAGACGTCCGGTCTTTTGGCCGAAAAGCTCACATTTAAAATGCGCGAAGTAACATCGGTATCATCTTGTATGGAAAATATAAATATGTTTTCTTTTGGACACGGTATTATGGCGGCCAAGCCATCCAAAAAGAAGTTTAATAGAGGTGACAAAAATGCTTCCTCAGTCATTTCATTTAGGCGTACGGTAACCGAATTAAAAAGCATATCTTCGGTAATTAGACGCACTGCCAACTGCATTATGGCCTTGGCCTCATTGATGCCATCTGTCACAGAAACCTCCATGGTGGCAAACTTGGGAACATTAGTATTGAGCTGGGGACTCAAACTCAGGCCACCACTTGTTTGATTCAGTCTAATTAAGTTGGCATTATTGCCCGACAAAATGCGATAGGTAAGCTTGTCGCTGACATCAGCATCAAAGGCAGGTATGCGTCCAATATCGCCACTGGGAAAGTGATCACGGAAATTGTTGAATATTACTTGAAAGTCCCGTAATACAGGAGCATTGTCATTGACGTCGGTAACTAAAATTTCCACATGGGCATCATTTCGTAAGGGGGGACTGGCAGCACGTATAACCAATTCAAAACGTTTGCGGCTGGACTCATAGTCCAGCTCCGTCATGGTCAGAAGTTGGGCTCTTTCAGAGCCTGGTCGTGTGACCAAGGAAAACGAGTTCGAGTCATCTCCTCCTATAATCGAATAATGTACAACAGCATTAACACCTTCGTCTGGATCATGGGCATGTATTTCTCCCACCACTGAGCCGACGGGGGAATTTTCCGGCACATATAAAGTTATTTTATCCGAAGAGAAAGTTGGCGGTGAGTCATTTACATCTTCCAAACGTATTTGCACCTCCACAGAGCTGGACATGGGCGGCGAACCTTTGTCCACCGCTATGGCAGTTAAATGATAAATAGCCACACTTTCTCGATCTAGACCTTTATTGGTTCTAATAGTGCCCGAAGTAGGATCTATAACAAATGAGCCATCTTCTACATCACGATCGCTTAGCAGGTACTTAATACGCCCGTTTAGACCAATATCAGGATCTGAAGCCGCAACTTGTAAAACTGAAGTGCCCACCAAAGCGTCTTCTAAAATGGAAGACTGGTATAAGGGGTTCTTAAACTGTGGCGGATTATCATTGACATCGGTAACACTTATTTCCACATCGGTGGTATCACTTAGCGAGGGATTGCCGCCATCTTTGGCGGTAACTGTCAGCAAATAGCCACTGGTGGTTTCACGATCCAACAAAGCATTTGTTATAATAGCTCCGGTCTGAGGGTTGATAGAAAATGGATCCGGACTGCTGAGCCCATTAATGCTCTCCTCATTCAAAGAGTAAGTGATCAAAGCATTTATGCCCACATCGCTGTCGCTAGCTGACACCACCAACACTGTGGTGCCTATGGGAGCATCTTCGAACACTGAAGTGCTGTAAGGAGCATTCTCAAAAATAGGTGCAAAGTTATTGGCATCTGTTATATTGATATTAACTGTGGCCGTGTCAGCCCGGCCGCCCGAATCTGTGGCAGTTATGACCAACAGAAAACGTTTTTCTTGCTTATAGTCCAAGGATTGGGCAATGGTTATCAGACCTCGACCATTTTGCGATGTGATGGCAAAGCGTCCTCTAGTATTACCCGAAGTAATCTCATAATGCAAACGTGAATCCTCATCTGGATCGGTAGCAGTTACAGTACATACAGGTGTGCCGGGTGGCTGATCTTCGCCTACATTGGCTTCATAGTATTTGGGATTGAATACCGGATCATTGTCATTGACATCTTGTACAGTTATAACAACTGTAGAACTGGCCGATTTAGGAGGAATGCCGCCATCTTTGGCTATAACTTGAAAAGCAAAACGGCTTTGCTCTTCACGATCCAGCTGCTTAATGGTCTGTATCCAACCAGTGCGCGAGTCAACAGCTAAGGGGAAATTGTCATCTCTTTCTAAAACACTATACTGGATCTCTGCATTGGCACCCTCATCGGAGTCGTAGGCCTGCACACGTATGATGTTGTAACCCACTGGAACATTCTCCAATACTGACTCTTGAAACTGGGAAGTATAAAAACGTGGTGCATTGTCGTTCGTGTCGAGGACATTAACTAACAACTGGGTGGTATTACTTCTGGAAGGACTGCCACCATCTTGGGCACGTATTACTAAACGATAACTACGCACACTCTCGTAGTCCAATGGTTTAACTAAGCTAACATCACCACTCATGGAATCAATTGCAAACTGAGATTGCGTATTGCCACCAATAATGGCATAACGTATGGCCGCATTATTACCTTGATCGGCATCGGTGGCCCGTATGTGGGCTACCACATTATCATCGCCCCAACGATCTTCGGCCACTTGAATTGTGTAGGTGCGTTCACTAAATTGCGGATAATTATCATTGTCGTCCAGGATTTTTACTAACACACTGGCTGTGGCTGTTTTACGTTCACTCTGAGCCGAAGCCATGTCCGAGGCAGTCACCACAATATTATAGCTATCGGAAGTTTCACGATCCAAAGAAGTGCGTGTAACTATCACACCACTGCGGGCATCTATGCGAAAAATGGGTATTTCCTGGTCTTGCAAAGTGCCAGTACCGTCTGAAAATTTTTTTCGTAAAAGTTATAGATTAATAAAAAAATAGCAAAACAATAAGGTTTTAGTAGAGCTCTTATTTGCCGAACTGAAAAGGCATCGCTTCTGATCATTCGTAGTGTGCAATTTCAAATGTAATTTAAATGCTCAAAAACTCTATGATAGTCTCAAATATTAAGTTATATTACCAAAAAAAAAAAAAAACAAGTCAGTCACTGAAACAAACTTACCCGTAGTGCTCTCTATGCCATACTCAATTTCAGCATTTTTACCAATGTCCTGGTCAGTGGCTCTCAGCGTGATGACTGTGGAGCCCACAGTGGCGCCCTCACGTATGGAGGTCTCAAACTGCTCAGCCTCGAATGTGGGACTGTGATCATTACAATCCAAAACATTTACCTGCAATGTGGTAGTACCGGAACGCGGCGGAAAGCTATCGTCTGTAGCCACCACACGAAAATAATGAACATCCATTAGCTCACGATCTAAGCTGGCCGAAGTGGCTACCACGCCTGTACGCGAATCCACTTTAAACAAAGATTGCGAACGGGAATCTAGTAGAGAAACCATGGAATATACCACAGGCGAGTCCTCCGGATCACGGGCCCTCACAGTGGTAACAGTAGAGCCAGCTGGTTGTTCTTCTAGCACAGAGGCCACATACAAAGCCTGTTCAAAAAACGGGGACTGATTTCTTAGCTCTCTTCTCACTCTGCGCGCTATGTCGGTGTCATTAAACTCCTGATGGTGATAGACAATTTTCAAACGATGATCCGAGTCCACAATATCGCTGCGCTCACATCTTATGTTGAAAGTGATGCTGACTTTCCACATGGATTCGTGTATGCACACATCGCGGCTGGCCACCAAATCACGATTTTTGTGCTCTATGGCAAAACGTTCGTCATTGACATCCAGGAAATTTACCTTACAATACTGGCATATGGTGCGTGGCAGGAAAGCATTTAAATTGTTAATAAACTGAGACTTTCTTAGACATATCTGGTTCCATTTGTCGGTAGTGTGTATGGCGTAGGAAGCATAAGTTTCAGAGATCCACTGCTTGGCATCTGTAATGCGCCGATGAAGATTTGTCTCTATGACAAAAGAGCTGGCCTCCGAAAAGCTGCGACGTTTGCGCGACAGAATACGATGGCGCATTTCGTTGTCGTACGCATCGCCAAATATTAGGTCACCCTCTCTGAAGTCTGTGTTGGAGTGATTGTGACTGTACAGCTCCAAAGAGTTGGAGGACAGTAATTCGACTGGCCTCTTTTGCCCAAAACCGAAAGTCAGCAAATCTCTTCTCTTTCTGCGTCTACCATAACCCGTATCTTCCTCCTCATAGTGACGTGCATGTATTTCTTCCTCCACCCGGCGATCCTCATTACAGGTATGCCCCGACACAAATATCCTTATGGGCAGACTGTAATAGTCTATGCTACGCAATCTATTCGAAGTGGAGTCCACATAAAATGTAAATAGATTTGGATAATAAATGCCATCACATTTAAGTGACTTTTTCAATTGTATTTGGCCATCTTTGTGATTGACAGCGACTAGATGGTGCACAAAGTGGGCCGATTTGTGGGCATTGATTTTGTAGTGACGTTCAGAGCCCAACTTGTAAACGGAGGCATTGAAGATGACAGTGTCGGGTTCGGCACTTTCGTGCACGATTATCAGATACGCATTTGAAATTTGTACTGTATGGCCGATGGTTAACAAAAGTATAAAACATGTTCTCAATAACGTTTGCCACAAGTGATTCCATGCTCTTGTTCGTTTTCTACTTTTTGTGTTGTTCTGGCTGTTGTTTGTAATGAAACTTCTTTTGGCAGACGACTTATTCAAATGTTGTGATAAAGCAACCGATGCTGATGCTGATGACGGCGACGATGATGGAGACATGAACGATGACAAGAGCATTGCTTTTGTTCTACAAATTGTTGCTGCAGTTGCTGATGTTGCTGCTGTTGGCCAACCATGTTGAAGGTGTTGTTGAAAACTCATTTTTTGTGGAATGCAATGGGTTGTAAGCGTGTGTGTTTTTTGTTTTCAACTTTGTATGTCAAATGTTTTAATGTGGCTGTGCGGTTTTTCATGCAAGTGATTATTAAGCAGTTGGTGTATGTTGGTATGTGTGTGAAAATGTTGTGCGTATATTAAGTAGTCGAGTACAGTGTGCAGAGATTGATGTGGTCAGTTTTGTGGTCGAAACCGTAATTAACCGCACATCAAAAATGTTTCTTGCTAAAAAACAACATTTGTTTGTTGTTTTCATTAACTTTGTAGCTTTTCGTTTTTTCTCTGGTGTTTGTTGCTTTTCTCTTTTCGTTGTTGGTATGTTACGGGTTTTATGTTAAAAGCTGCAAAGGGAGAGAAGAAAAATGTTTCAGTTAATAGAGGCAGGGCGCTCTGTAGTATTTAATATGTTAATATACCAACGCCTCGAAGGAGGTTTTGTTTTGAAGTGAATTTTCCAAATGGTGTTTTTGAAAACTTTTGTATAAGCTATATATATCTATATATGTGTAAATAAATTTTGTGTCACTACTGGACCGATTTAAAAAAATTTTAATGATTAAAAAAATATGCTTTATGAATAATTTGCCTAGCTATAAAACGGGTGTTCTTTTTGTATCTTGAAATTGTATGCAAGTGAAAGTAGCATATACATATGTTTTTTCGAAGTCGAATTCGAAATATTTTTTTTTTTCAGCTGCTCCGAAATTTTCCAATTTTCAACATTAATTTTTCGTTTTTGTTTATTTTTTTAGAAGTCAATTTTTAAAAATTTACTATTCTCTTCTTCTTCTTCGAACTTGAAAAATATTTTTTTCCAGTAGCACGGTCATTTATAAAACGATTTTCAAAATTATTTTTGCATATTGAAAGTGTTTGCCAGTAAAATTAAGATATACATATTATTCGAAATCGAACTCGAAAAATGTAGCATTCTAATAAATCGGCCGTTGATTTCGTTAAGTCGATTTCTTTAATTCTTTTTGCTTTTCTGACTATTCATAAAACAGTTTTCAAAATTATTTCTGCACATTAAAAGTGTTTCTTAGTAACATGAAGATACATATATTTTTCGAAATCGAATTCAAAATCACATTAGAAAAAATGGTTTTCTAATAATTCTATTTTTTAAATTCTTTTTGCTTTTAAAAAGTGTTTGTCTTTAAGCGAGCATATAGTTCTTTTGCGATATCGAATTTGAAATCGAAATTTTTGCTTTTTGCCAGTATTTCTCAGCAATAGGAGCACATAAAGTTTTTCCAAATTGAATTCGAAATTTTTCGTATTCGAAAAAAATACTTTTTGAAGGAATCGCTCGTTTATAAACCGGTTTTAATTTTTTTTATTCTTGATAGTGCTCCTTAGAAAAATGTTTGTTTTGCGAAATCGAATTTGAAATCGAAATTTTTTTCAAAATCGAAAAAATTCCTTTTGCTTTTTGACAGTATTTTACAGCAATAGAAAGAAGCACATAAAGTTTTTCCAAATTGAATTCGAAATCGAAATTTTTCGAATTCGAAAAAATTTTGTTTTTTAAGAAACCCTCATTTATAAACCGGTTTAAAATAATTTTTTTCGACTGTGCTCCTTAGGTAAATGAGCACATAAATTTGTTTCGATATCTTATTGTGTTTCCAAATTGAAAAAAATTCGTCTTGCTTTGTGAAAGTGTTTCTCAGTAAAAGAAGCGTCACACATTTTTTCCAAATCGAATTCGAAGAAATTGCTTTTTGAATATATAAGGCGTTTATAAAACGATTTTAAAAATTCTTCTTGCATCTCAAAAGCCAGCAAATTTAACAATTTTATTGCGAGATTTCATTCTTAAAATTAACTTTCAAATAACTCTGCCACTTATAAATCGGTCTTTAAATAAATTTTTTTTTGTTTTTTACAAGAATTTATCACTCACTTTACTGAACATTTATTTGTGACGAAATTTTTTTGTTTTTACAATCGTTCCCTACTTTTTTTAAAATTAGAATTTGAGTTTAGTGCTAAAACCGGTCAGCCGGGGAAGAAAGTAAATGAATATAAAAAAATTTTTCAATGTTTGTAACTTGAGAGCGGCGTTGTGTATATTTCTTCCTTCTGTGAGCACAACTAATTTCAGGTATTCGATTAAAAGTTTATAGTTTACTGAGATTAGGTTTGTAATTTCAATTTGTTAAGATTGCCAAGTAAAATTAGGCTGAAAGATTGGGGGACAGTTGTGTCACATCATTATTCATAAGGTTTCAAACTCTGGCATGTGTTTCTGAAAGCAAGTTTTGTGACATTGTTTGGGTTTAACAGAATCATGTTATCACATTAACAGTGGTCTGGTATTTTTTTTTTT
Organism: Sturmia bella; assembly: GCA_963662145.1. Classification (NCBI taxonomy): domain Eukaryota; kingdom Metazoa; phylum Arthropoda; class Insecta; order Diptera; family Tachinidae; genus Sturmia; species Sturmia bella. Next base: position 13,785,298 of record OY759172.1, on the reverse strand, counting down.
TTTTATGTAGAAGCAATACTCAGGAAAAGAGGCAACGGGAAGGAAGAAAATATGATTGGATTAAACAAGAAAAACAGGGGACCTCAATTTGTTTATAATCCATTTATTTTTTATATTTAAAGATCTGAATTTTTCTTTGCTGTCTTTTGGAGACCAGTGTCATTAAGTCAACCTTAAAATTTCTTAAGTATGAGTTCGGACAATAGAACCTCATATCATTTCAAAGCATTTTAAATGCAAGAGAAGTGTGTGTGTGTGCTCGATTATTCAATGGTTGCATATAAATTCAATTTAATCCTTCTTGAATATTCAAAAGTTGAATCCAACCAACTTCAAACGTATTGAATAACTTGATAAATGAGATGACATGAGTTCATAAAAGAATACATTTAAAACTTTTAATCCGAAGCATCTGCAAGTTTTAGAATTAAACAAAGTACATTTACTGAATGTATGCAGAAAATATGGTTGGCAGCATATCGCACACTAAGCCACAAACAGTTGCATTTCTAAATTTCTGTAAAACATTCAGCATACAGAGCAAATTTGCAAAGACCAGGATTCACAAGAAATTAATCATGGATTTGTGTAACTGAAAACAAATTTTTATGCTTAGAGCTTAATACTTAAAAAAAATAATCATTGCCTACCTGCTTTTAAGCTGAATTTTGAGTTGCAACTGCCTGCAATTTAGTGTGCTATATGGCAGTTTTGTGTTTGTCTTTTTGGTAAAATGCAAGTTTTATTTTATTAAAATCAAGTAGAAATAAAGTTTAGTTTTTTACGTTTTTTCCTTGTTTTTTTTTTCTTTTTTTTTTGACAAAATGTAAATGATATTGAGTGTATAAATGTATAGAACATTCTTTGGGTTAAGTTATTTTTTTTTATATTTTCCTGTATTTGTAGCATTTAGTTTTGAGTTTATTTGGTTTTCAACTTTTGCAATTTTTATTATTTCTATCACATTCGGGGTTTTTCTTCTGGTACTTTATGCGATTTATAAATATTCATAGCAATACCTACCGACCATCTTTTGGGTAGTCAAAAACTAGATGATATTATTGTCGGTTAGTTCTTTTTTTTTTGGTATTTTATTTAAAAGAATTTAATTTAAAGTTGAAGAGTGTTGAGCTTAAGGCCATGGTATGAAAAGTAAACTCCTTAACAGTCAATAGCTAAAAATGAAAAGAACTGAAACCCCTGTTTGCATAAGAGGGGCCAGCGGCTGGTGCAGAAAACGTATGAACATTGAATTGCACATCAGCTTTTTTTAAGGTTATGCTTGCTTAACGAGCCTTTAAAATATTTAGAGTAATTTGGATTTTGTTTAGTGAACAAATACAATATCTATAGTGACAACTTTGCTAGAGAAAATTGAAATTTTCTTTACAGATGATTGTGTTTGCTGCTTGAGCGAACATAACCTTAAAATATTATCCTGTGCAATTTTGTGTCCTTAAGTTTTATTCCCTTTTTTTTTCTTTTTTGCTGTATTTGTATGAATATCTAGGCATTTTTAGTCTTGTATATTTGTTCTCAATAAAGGCAAACAAGAAAATAGTGGTCACGTTATTTTGGCAAAATATTTGTCCAGGCTTCAAAACATAAGATAACATAGAAAGTTGCTGTTTCTTTTTTGCTTTCAAATTATGTTTTTTTAGTTTCACATGAACTATTCAACATTCTGATTGAAACTTCTAAAAAATACAAAATTTATTAAAAAATATTTTTACTGTTTATGCATATATATGTGCACAGATTGAGTAGTATTCAGTTCCTTGTCAACGTAAGCACTTTCGAAAATGAACTATGCAATGTATTTGGTAAAAATGTAGTTTAGTTTAACAAACTTTTACATTAATTTAACAGTACTCGTATTTATATTTATCATTCTACAAAATATTTATTTTTTATTTTAATATTAAATTATTTTTCTTCTTGCAACTCAAATATTATTCATTAATTTCTCTCTCTTATGTTTATTTTTGTCTATATTCCTGATTTATTTACGAACACTTTCATATGATATCCATCGTGATTTCATTCACAAGAAACTAAAAATGTCTTCAGCATTTTCAACTGACTTGTTCGATTTAACATTTAAGGCTTTAATTTCATTTTGGGCAAAAAGCAAATAGAAAGTAAAACTTATTAGCAATGTTAGGTATGCACATAAGCAGGCATGCATACAATTCCTTGTACTGTCGAAGTAAATAGTTGCATGATATCAAATATGAGAAATGTGGCTGCTGCACTCATGCATCCACTTCAAATTCATAACTTTAGAAAACTTGTTACATATTTTCGAGTGAACATATTCCTCTACATATCAATTACTTCACAAATCCAGACAAGTATTCGTTTCCCATAAATACGCTGCTTTATGAAGCTGTATATGCGTGTAAAATATATAAGTAAAATATGCACATACTTAGACCCTCAAGATATTTAGACGAAAATATTCGTAATTGGAACATGCAAAACATCTACGAGAGTTAATCATGTGCCTCTGATGCCAACCACGTAAGTTAAAGTTTTTTTTTTGGTAAAGTAGTACCTTAGAAATCAATCAATCACTCAATCAAACAATAATGAAAATAAACTTTTATAGGGTTCTTGACAATAGTATTTATTTGCATATTTTGCGTAGTTAATATGCATTAACCCATAAGTAGGAAAGTTATTACTATGAATGCGTTCATAAGGCTTATTGATTGCAATTATTATATTTATGATTAAAATAATAATTGAACTGCCAGCCAAGGCTTAAGAATGCTGAGAAGAAGAAGAACTTTCTACCTTTAGTTTAATATTAATGCTTTTCGCAAGTCCGGTAAATACATAGAAGAAGAATTACTTTCAATAGGAATTTTTTGGGTGAAAACCTACAAATGGCAGAGGGTTTGACTCTGGTAAATTCAAGCAAATTATTCCAATTTTATAACAAAAAAACTTTCTCAATTTTGAGGAAGTAAAAATCGAACTCAAGCTCGATAAAATTATTAACATCTGTGTATCATATAAATAGCTCGGCTATAAAGTTAAAATTAATGCTTAAAAACCAAAAGCTGTTTCTTTCGTTTCGAATTGAATGATAATAGCTTCTTTAGTAGTAAAATTAAACTGTTTCTCCTTTCCTCTCCTCTCTTCCTTCTCACATTTTTCCTTCTCTTTACTTTCCTTTAATTCTCTTCTCTTCTCCTGTTTTCTCTTTTTAAATTAAAGTGCTTCTCTTTTCCTCTCCTCTTTCTTTTCTCACTTCTCTCCTTCTCTTCTCTTCTCTTCTCTTTACTCTCTCATTTAGCCATTACAAAGTAATCTTCATTGATGGATTCGCATCAGCAGGACTTTTTTATATATTATTGCACGACAGCCTTTAGCCTTTAGATAATGCAAGTCTTTGCCATTGTCAGGAATTGTTATTAAAGGTTCATTTATTTAATTTTTTTCTTTTAAAAAAACTTTTATTAAGATTTTTGTTCTCTGCATAAAATTAATGAACTAATTGCAACAAAAAAAGAAGTCCTTAAAATATCATTCTCTTAAATATTTTTAATGAAAAATACCCCAATTAACCGGCAAGTACTTCCTTTCAACATGAATTCATTCTTATTGTGTTTCCGTGAAAACAAGCAGCTGTTTGCATTAATTACTAATAAAACAATGAAAATCCAAACAACAATTGAAATGTTAAAACGTTTGTTTTTGAATACAGGAAAAAAAACCGGGAGAATTTTCTATTAAATTTTTGGACTATTTAATGCCATGTTGTTGTATTAATTTATGCACCCTTAAAATATCAACAGCAAATCTGTATTTCCAGTTCGCATGGAAATAGAGATTTGCTGTTTTTATTTAAAGAAATTTTTTGTTTAAGGACCTTCTGTTCAAGTGCATTCAACTTTGAAAATTCAAAAAGTCGTAAAAATTAAATGAGATTAAGAATTTAAGAAATCGCTTGGGCCCAGCGAATAAATGCAAGCGTTGCCATCACTTTACAACATAAATGACGAAAGAAGTACCTGCAAACGTAATTGAAACAGACAACGGCGTTGCTCGGGGAGATTAGTTTTCCTCCCAAGCAGAAAATAAAAAAAAAAACAAAAATATCAGAAACTTTGTTTTTTTTTTCTTAAGAAATAATCTTCAACTCTCGCAAAAGCCAAAATAAACATGCCCTGTTTTCAAGAAATAATTACCTGCGATAATTGTAGTCATTTGCTTTTGTTTCTATGTAGACGTTATAAACAAAAGTCTTTAATTTAAAAGCAAAGTTTATTTTATTTTTTAATTTGCTTTAATTAGTGAAATTTGAATGTGGCGAACACGTGCTCACTATAAATAACATTTAAGTGCATAAAAGTGTATGTAAAATAATTTTATAAAATATATTTTATAAATGAGCCAGTTAGACCGTGGTTTCCTTTTTTTATTTAGCAAACTTTTCCTTTATATCCATTTCCTCTACGAGGGTGTACACTGAAAACGAAAACTTGGCAATCTGTGTCGTTAATGAAGAGAAATTATTATTGAGCAACGTTGTTAAATTAAAAGTTGCTAATTTTAATAAAACAGCAAAACCAAGAATAAAAAGATCTTTAATGTAAAAAAAAAACAAATCAGTTAGAGCTCTAGTTTAACAAAACTTTCTATAGAAGAGCTTCTTTCGTGTTTCTGCAAGATCCCTTAAAAACACAATGCTTTGACCACTAACTCAGTGGTTAGTGAAAAATTGGAGATTTTAAAATTGGACCTCAAACTTGAAAAACCATTTAGCATTTTCCTTTTAAAATGAAAAAGCTCTAAAAATCTACAATTATTCTTAATTTCATTTAATATTAGAACTTTTTTAAGAAATACTTTTTTAAATGAAATAGTTTTTGAAAAAGTACCTTTAAAAAAAATCCTCTTAAAAGTATACTTTTTAAACAAGTACTTCTCGAAGAGAGCACCTTTGAAAAATACCTTTTTAATAAAATACTTTTTAACAAAGTACCTCTTAAAATGTATATATATCTTCCGAATAAAGTACCTTGTACATAGAGTGTCTTTTAAAGAAAAGTGTCTTGTATAAAAAAGTAAATTTTTTTTAAAAATATTTGCGTTTTAAAAAATTATTCTGACACTTGTCAATAAACTGTTTTCGAAAAAGGTACCTTTTAAAAAATACCTTTTAAAAAATACCTTTTAAAAATACACCTTTGAAGAAAGTACCTCTTGAAGAAAATACCTTTTAAGAAAAGTACTTTTTAAATAAAATAAATTTTAATAAAGTAGCTTTTAAAATATGTACCTGATGAATAAGTTACCTTTTACATAGACTGCCTTTTAAAAACAGTGTCTTTTGGAAAGCAGTAAATTTTTCAAGAACATTTATCTCACAAAAAATCACTCTAACATTTTTGATTAAAGTGTTCTTGAAAAAAGTATCGTTTAAGAAACGTACCTCTTAAAAAAATACTTTTTAAAAATATATTATTTAAGAAAGTGCCTTTTGAGGAAAATATGTTTTAAGAAAATCACCTTTTAAATAGAATACCTTTTGGCAGAGCACCTCTAAAAAAATATATACCTTCCGAAGAAAGTACCTTTTTACAGAGAGTGTCCTCTAAAAGAGGTGCCTTTTGAAAAGAAGTATTTTTTATGGAATATTTGTCTTTCAAAACATTTATCATGCCTTAACATTTTTCATGCCTTGCTCTTGAAAAAGTACCTTTAAAAAAATTCTTTAACAGAGCAGCTTTTTTTCAAAATATCTTTAAGAAGCAGCCTTGAAAAAGCTGCTTTTTCAAAAGTACCTTTCAAAAACATAGCCCTTAAGAAAAAACCCTTTTAAGGAAGTTGCCTTTAAAAAAGTATTTTTTTTATAGGGAAAATCACCTTTTAGCAAGGTACCTATTAAATTAGCATGCTTTCAAATCAAATTACACTTTGAGAAACTAAACTGTCCTTTTCAATATTTATTACTTACACTTAAAAAGCTGTTTAGTGTGATTGGAAAGAGTTTCCCGGCTGAAAATTCCAAAGTGCACTGTGCACGTTGCTGAAAAAATACCAACATTTTTCTATAACTCTGACTTTGACCGATCCAATCGGAGTGAAAAATGACATCGGACAAACGATTACTTTCATCCATTAAACACTGGGCGTAGTAGCACATGGGAAATGTTTCAATACAAAGGCTGAACACGTAAAGACAGGAGGCAACTGCCGAAGCAAAGTTTGTAGTAAACAGCATGATATTGACTAAAGTTGTACTCAGCACCACAACAGTGATGGTGAATTGTACAAAAAATGTGATCGATATAATCGCAGCAACTCTGTTATAAAGACTTTAACAAAAAAAAAAAAAAAATTAAATCTATCACGTGTTACTCACTTGCCACTTTACTCACTCAATTATATTTTTATGGTCAATAATGCACAACTTTAATTCCTCAAGATTCTCTTCCAAGGACTTTTCAGTATCTGCATTCAATTTACTGATCCTTTGCATTAAAATGTCCAAATGGGTTCTTAAAATGTTGACATAAATCACGGCATAAGAATCATCAACCACCTGCTGAAAACAGACCACGATGGCAGCAAAAAGTTCCATTAAAACAGCCAGATAGAATTGCAAATTCGAAGCCTTGGCATCAAGTAAGGGATTATGGATATTGTAGGGCAGCACATGAAGTATAGCGGCAACGATACAAGTGCAACTCGCATAACTCCAATAGGTAACTGTGAAAAGCACCACAAATCGATTGCCTCTTTTAATTAAGTCCTTAATTTTGTTCAGTTCCTCTGGGGTGCTACAACGTTTGTCCATTTTTCGGAGTACAGGCTCACAGTTCAAAAGCTGTGGCAAAAGCCAAGCCATTAAAGTGATTTTTGTGGCACAGCCTATAAGATTAAGGGCAGCCTGCAGGGACGTCAAGAAATTACCTATATCGAATTCTTCGCCCGCTAACGATATAAAACCAATGACAAATCCAATGGGCACATAAACCGTTATCGTTATGTTTAAAATGAAAGAATAGATGAGATAAAGTGTTCTGTGCCTTTTTGGCAGGTGAACACCGAGAATACGAAAGCCTTTAAGCAGGTAACGGGTGCACATGACACTTTCAACGTTTTCAAAATCTGCTGAAAAATTAGTGAAGTTAAATGGAAAACTTAAGGAATGGGTCAGGTTGCGGAATCGTAACATTGGCGAACGCGTGACTCGTCAGGTAAGAAATAAATTGAAAATTCAATTCGTAGCAACGTTTGTCAATCCGCTCACAGATGTTACAATTTCTTGCCAGCCTGCCAACTTTGTATATTATTACCAACTTTAACTTCAGCCGTTTTTATTATTTTTCCTTTGGCTTGTAGTTGCTGCTTTCTGGCTTTAGGTACAAAGATTTTTCTCTTATCTTCGATTGTCTCGCGCTGCAAATCTTTCCGGTCTTGCATCTTCTTTCAAAATTTATTCACTTATGACACCTGCTGGGATTTCGGTTTACCAATTTATAGTGCAATTTATTTAAATAGTAAATAATTTTCTATTCTTTTTAATGTTAAAAGTTTTGTCAGGCTTGAAAAGGGAATATTTAATTTAATTATTTGCAAAAAGTTAAAAAAGTTGCAAAAACTAAATAATTAGCAAAAACTCAGGGATGGAAAAAGTCGTTTTGTATGTAAAGCAGTTTGCTGCTCGCTTTTGCATACCGTTTTCAACACTCCGACCATACATTTTTATACTCTTCACAACAAGTTTGTGATTGCGTTTGTGATTTCCACAACTTTGATTTCCGATGCCATAAAGTGCATGCAAATTCTGGGTCAGTATCAATAGAAAAATCGCGATGCCTGTGTGTCCATAGAAAAAACTACTTGACTCAGAAAAGTTTTTTCTTACCTGTTCACATCATATCATATCATGTATTTGCCAGTGAAATTCAGTAAAATCTATTTCCAAATACCCAATGTGCATTTGCCACATAAATAGAAAACCGGTTTTTGAGGTTAAAAAAAGTTGGAATTTTTTTTAAATTCAACTTTGTTGTTTCTGCGAAAGTTCTTTGGCTCAGGAAACTCTTTTAATAACAAACTAATAATATATGACGTCGTCAGTTTACTATTGGAATAATCAAGGTATATAAAAGTCGGGGTTTTCGGGAAGTTTTGCAGAATTAAAACAATTTTTTTTTGGAACCAAAATTGATGATGTTGTTTTTATGTGAGATGCCTTTCATCAATTGATGTGACGATTTCTACTAATTTGCACTACCAGCAAGCCGAGTTAAGGAACTTCGTTCCAAAAAACAAGTGACCTTAAGGCTCGAACAATTAAAATACTATTGTTTGATGTTACAACAATGAATTTATTTTTCACTTGATTCAGTGTTTGAATGAAAAAAAAAATTTTTTTTTTCTGAGTCTAGTGATAAAAATGCATATTTAGAGTGAAAAACATTTTTCTCCCATATGGGCTCACATATACCCCATGCATAGGGAAACGAGGTTCATAGAAAATTTCACATAAAAGTGAGCATCGAAAGGCCTACATAGAGAGAATTTTTGTTTTACTGGTGTACAAAGTATAAAAAAAGAAGCAGTATATTGTACTCTTACTTCTTTTTTGCTTTAGGCAATAGTTTTCCGCTCCTTGCGGAATTAACTAATATCTGATACTTATCAAGAAAAAGGTGAAAAAGCATTTTGGGTCAAACAAAATCTAAAAATTTGTTTGCTTGCAACTTTAATCTAACAACTTGTTTATTTTTTTTTAAATTTTTTCCACACACACACACATTTGCTCACATAAAAGTATCCAACTCTTTTAATTTTGTTTTTATTTTTTGCTTTTATTTAAGTAGCATATTTTAGTAACATATTGTTAACAAATCAAAAGTGTTAACAAGCACTAACACTTTTGCACTAACACTTAAATTCACTCGCCTGCAATTCCAACATAAATATTTCAAATATTTATAAACACATACAAACACACACACATGCACAAATAGAATGTGTGTGCAAACGAATGCCTTTATGCACAAACAAACAATTGCTGTTGGTCAGTCTGGTGCTTTTTTCAGCTTTCTGATTTGAAATATCAGTTCAGGTGTTCTTCTGTATGAGTGCGTGTGGCATAAACATATTTGCCAGTTACATGCTACATGGAGCAGAAAAATTTAACACAATTTTTACACAAAAACTACACAAACTGGAAGAAAAAAGATGAAAATGAAAGAGCCGAGCATGAAATATGAAGTGAGTAAATTAAAAAGTAAGAAACTGGGTGATAATTTTACTTATAATGCTTTTTTATTTTTGACTGGGATCACTACTCAGGGGATGACTCCTATATATTCATTCAATTGTACTGGAACTGCAAAATAGGAAAAAAGGGATTGGTGGGTGAAAAAACGAAAAAGATGAGTTTTTGAGAGAAAAAAAATCCGGATTAATTGTTGCTAATTTGTCTGTTTAGCGTCCAGTGTGTATACTTTGGACATTAGCTAGTTAGCAATGTTTAGCGAAACCTCTTTAGATGTGCAAAACGATGCTACATAAATGCAAACTTAACAAATTGCCATCGAAAAGAGGGTGACCACTACATTCTGGCAGGCTTTTGTTTTGCGCAAATACAAGCGTCCCGACACCTGATCACAAATAATAACGAAAAAGACAAAGCGAAACAATTATGTCTGAGCATTTAGTATCAGGCCCAGATGTCAGATAACGTTGCTCGCGCAAGTTTTAAAATTTTTTTTTTTAATTTTTTTTTTAATTTTTTTTGTTGGCAAGCAAATTTTCAGTGCCCAGGACACATGCAATAAACTCGTCACTCGCTTGATTGCGTACGTGTGGTCATGCTTCGTTCGGCTACACGTACAAGCGATCGGCTCTGCTTGAAGAAATAGAATAGAAGTTTTTTATATCTTCCTCATGTGTGCACCATTGCGCTACAGAAAAAAACTTATTTGCTACGAAATTTTGCAATGAATAGATACATAAATGTGTGGATGAAAAATTAAATATTTGTTTAGTGTGGACTTAAAACTATTATCTTTTGTTAGAATGACTAAGCGCTGCTGTTTAAAAGCAGCATACAATAAATCACGATCTGGGCTCAAAGCCCAGATGCATGCTGATGATCGTCGTGGCGGACGTGAAACGACCCATAAGTTTTTATTTTTACAGTTTGTTGATCTTCTTTAAACATGTTGGTCACCAACATTTTGCCACAAAAAAAAACCTCCTGTAAATTTTGAAGAACCAAAATTGAACTCTGAGTTCGATAAAGTAATCAACAATTAAAAATATTTTTAAGTGTGGCGCTGGCGAGAAGTTTGAAACTGATACAATAGTAATAAGCACAAAAATAAATGGGAAATCAATGTTGATGTTGGTGAGAGAATGTAAAATATATTCCGAACAACAGTGATAAAAAGGAAAGTTGATCCATAAGGTTTAATATACACAGTCAGTAGTGAAGAGTTCAGGTGATGGGATGGCCAAGCACTACTGTATACAGTTAGTGATGAGCGACGTGATGCTCATATAACAGCCATGGTATGTACCCCAGCCAGTACGTCTTCAACTTTACTTTTTTTTTTGTCTTCCTTAGAAAAATATTGATCACTGCAGTTTTATCATAAAAAAAATTTTTTCTCAATTTGGGGGAAGTAAAAATCGATTTAGAAAACCTGATAAAATTATTTAGATTCTTATTAGTTTAATATTCACCAATATCATGAATAATTTTTCTCCTAAAATGTTTTCCCATTTCCCAAATGTGTGATCATGAATAACTTTTCCCATAAATTAAAATGTGTTCCCATTCGAAATTTCCCCTTATCGTAGATGGATTTTTCAAAGACATTTTTCCTATTTTTTGTGTTAATTTCTTAATTTTCTTTTCTTTGGGGAACTAGAAAAAATAGACAAACAGTGTAAATAAAAGAAGCGAAAGTGGCGACATTTTAATTGATATATAAATTAGCTGAAAACTATTTTTAGGTCTAAATCAATAAATAATCTGCAACAAGACATGCTTCTCAATAGGGTGCAAAATAGCCAACCCATTGCATGTGGTGTTGTGAAAGTTTGTAAAGATGAGGGGGCCGAATTTTGGTATTCGCTTACAGAAGAACTAAAAAGAGCTGGCCCTCCTATTAAAAAAGTTCATGAATAGTATTTTATCCATGGATATTTCATCCATTTTAGTAGTATATATATGGAGATCTAGGACCACTTTTTCCATACAAAATTGGGATCATGCCTACGCTACACTCGGCTTTTAAGTTAGTTGATTGGTTTGCTGCACTGTGTTGCATGGAGTAGGGTATGTTTTGTGACAGTCGACCATGACGTGTGTGTGTATGTATGGTTGTCAGGTTTCAGGGATCCGATCAGGGATCTGATCGGATCAGGGATCTGATCAGATCAGGTATCAGTGCAGCAAACCGCAAACCAATCAAATAATTTAAATGCCGACTGTAGCATATTCGTGATCCAGATTTTGTATGGAAAAAGTGGTCCCGGATCGCCATAATATTCATGATAGGGAATTTCCCTATTTGGGAAATGAAAATTTTATGGGAATAAAAATTTCACATTTTACTTACGATAGGGGTGATTATTTTATCTATATTTATTCATGTTTTTCTGAATCAGTTCTTAGTTTTTTTAACTCCTATTTGTTGTTTTGCCTCCCTTTGACCAGTAATAAAAAAAACTCATTTTCTTCTTGATCTACGTATGTATATATTTCGAACCTTGTCACTCATTTTCAGGGTCTGGTGTATGTATAAAAATATTATTTTATTTTTTCGAGCTACATGTCCCCCAATTTATTTATTTTATTTGCCAATATTTCACTCTCCTTCGTTTAGCTTCTTAAGGGAAATAATTTAATAATATTAACAAAAATAAGTTTTTTATTACTATGGTTTATTTTATGTTTCATCAGCCAAACATCCAAACTGTCTTCAAAATAAGAAAATCGTTTTCTTTTATTATTTACTCCGCCTTCAAAATGTGTTAATTTATGTGCTGACATCGTAGGTTTTGTTTATTTTCATTTCAAATTGTTGTTATTTTTGGTAAGTTTTTCTCTTTTTTCATTCATTCACTTCGCCAAGCAGCAGCCAGTTTTCCTTACAATGACAGTTTACAGTTTATTCTCTTCTTAACCACTTTCCAGTCTACATAAAATGAAATTTCGCAAAGAACCATATAACCAGAATAAGCTTAAATTTTATTTTAACAACTAAAACTTCAGCAGCATTTAAAAACAATAAACAATTGCTTTCCCTTCTTTTATTTACACTGTTTTTGGTTTTCTTGTTTTTTTTTTTTTTTTTTGTTCTTTCGCGAGTGAAGTTCCGCAACGGAAATCAAATGTTCAATTACAACGAAAACAATACAACAACTGCAATTTTAATGGCAACACCGAAAAACGAGAACAACAAATATTTCCATTAAAATTCGTGGTTTTATGTTCTTGTGTTTAAACTTTTCTATTTTATTTAGTTTTTTGTTTAAACCGAGAAAATTTGTTGACAGCATCGAACAATGAAAACGGAACAACATTTTTTGACAAACAACAAATGCAGTTGAAAAAATTGCAGTTTTGATTTAAAATTTTAATTTGTTTTCTTTCAGCGCATGCTGTTAACAACTTAATAGAACTGTAAAATGTGTAGAAAAAAAGAAGAGCATGGTTTTTTGTTAAGCCGCTGCACTATGGGAAATTTGGCATAAAAATATATACATTATTTTTGAGTATCAAATGAATTGAATCGAAAAAATCTTTAACTTAATGAAAAAAAAAAAAAATTAAATACATTTTCCTCTAAAGGCCGTTACTCCTTTATTACTGCTTGTAAACAGAGCATATTGTATTCCTGGTTTCTAGTATATGATGAGGGTTGCCGTTTATGTTAAGGGATTTGGCAACACTAGCATTGAAATCTGACAACTGACAGCTCTATCGTAAGGGTGGACTTTTTTGAGTCTCTACATGCCCAGAACGTTTTGACATACAAGCGTTACTTGTGCTGTTTACAGTAACTTAAGAGATTCACCTTCAGCTTAAAAAGGAATTAAATCCTGAACATTTTCCTGGCATTATTTTTCACGATTTTCGACCTGAATTAACTCAGCAACAGTGCATGGGTGAACTAAATTCAATTTTTGGCGATGAGTCTCCATCCAGGACCAGTTCTTAACGATGGTATAGTGAGTTCAACCGAGGTAGTAGTTCACTCCAAGGCGAATTTCGCGAAGGTCGTCCAAAACCAGTTGTTGTTCCGTAAACCAGTGATGCTCTACGCGAACTGATACTGCAAGATCATCATGTGATATATCCTGAGATTGAGATAATTTTAGGCATTAGTGGGACTAGTATACATTCAGTATTTTATAAATATTTGACTATGAAAAAAAATTTTTTTTGTTGGCATTGGATCCCAAACAACTAGTCAATCGCTCACAAAAAGGCTCGTATCGATTGGTCGCAAGAAATGCTCAAAAAATACGATCGTGGTGCTTTGAAATCACAGTGACAGGTGACAAGTTTTGGATTTATGCGTATGAGTCCGAAACCAAACACCAATCGACGAGTATCAATGTTTCAAGCTGATCCAAATCTATTAAAAGTTGTGAGTGCACGAAGCACTTCCCAGCAAATGGTTGCCTGTTTTTTTTCGGAAAAACTGGACATGTCGCAACTGTATCATTAAAAAAAACGCGGAGCAGCCAATTCTGAGTGGTACACAATGGTTTTTGTGCCTGTTGTCTTCCCAGAAATCATATAAGCCAGCCGCTGAGAGCGCAGCATTCTGCACCGCAACATGGCCAGTTCTTATACATCGTCTCAAACAACTGCATTTTTGAGCAACCAAAACATCGATTTGATGAGTCATCCACCTGACTGGGCACTGAATCACTTCTTTGTATCGTGAAAAGCAAACTAAAGGGTCACCGTTTTTCGTCACCTGAAGGTGCGGTTGCTGCATTCAGAATGCCTGTTCTGGTGTGGCAAAAGTGCTTGGACATGCAAAAGCGTAAATATCTTCATGGGAAAATATTTTGACAAACAAAGAAAACTTTTAGTGATCAACCTTTTTAAAGAAGACAAGAAAAGTAATTATTTGTTTAAGCTGATGATATTAATCACAATTAATACAAAGATTTCATTGTCAGGACTATAAAAATGAAGTCCTATTCGCTCTTTTTATACAACCAGCTGGAAAATGTGTGGACACCCCGAGAACATAAGATACGTTTTTTTTTATTAATTTGCTATTGTACGTTTATGAATACACATTTTTATTAAACACCAACTAGTCTTCTATAGTTGGTTAGCTAAATCATTGATAATCAATTAAATAAAAAAAAATTATTAATTAGATGGTAAAAATTTAAACCATGTCATGTTAGTCATGGCAAATTGTTGGTATTGCTATTTCCAAAAGCAGTCGAAGGCTCCAACATCTGTTTGAGTCGCTCATCATGTGGGTGCTAGTGGAAAGCTTTACAAGGGCGACCCTAAGACGCCACATTTGCCTCAATAATTAAATAATTTACAACAAAGAAGGAGTATGGTGAATATTTATGTATATATTTATTCTCTGTGGTTCAATTCTCTCTATCTGGCCTTTGCTGGCACATACATACATAAGTCCTTAACATTTATTGTAAATGCTACAAAAAATCTTAAATTAGTAAATTCAAAGTAATTACTACTGTATTTATATATTTCCTTGTCCTTGTCAGGACGAATTGACTGTTCGGGGTGGCATTTTTGTTTAAACTTTAAGATAATGGCTTTAGGTCATTCGCTTTGCGGAATAAAAAAAAAAACTCATATCTCTTACGATAACAATGAAACTACTTTAATCATAAAATCTATTTAATGGAATCTAAGCATCATTTTGCTACTTTTTGTTTTGTTTTTCTTTCATTATTTAACCCTTTCAAAGTCTATCAATGTTGAAGAAAAAAAAAAAATGAAATCTTTTCAAAAATCTAACAACTCCCTCCAACACAATTTATGCTTTTGCTTGATTTGTTGCTGAAAATAATATTGTCATCATTTCCATTATTATCCTCATCAGTAACATAATCATCATTTATATTCCATTCTTTTGCACAGAGAGTTTCATTTGCTGGGAGCCAACATTTTGCTATAATTTTTTTTTCATGTTTATTTTTCTTTCAACAGAAACTCTATCATTTTTATTGTCATGGTGACTTTTAAAAATTTTCTTTAACTTTTCTTTTGTTTTTCCAATTTTTTGCTTTTTTTTTTTTTTTTTTTGTTATTATTTCTTTACTTCCTAACATCGATTATTTCAACAATATCAAGACAAGTCTTTGACGAATTTTGTCTAAGTGAGTGTTTGTGTGTGTGCATGCCCTGCAGGAAACCTAGAGTCAGGTGGCTCCAAGTCGCTACATTTTTTTTTTTTATCAAATTGTCAACAGAGTGTCTCCAGTTTTTTATTTTACGAACAGTGTTAAGATTCTTGAAATTTGTAAGCCCCCCAAAATCGTGAAATAAAAATCATAAAACATTGTTAATGAGTAGATAAATTTTATTTTCTAATTTTTCAATTGAGTTCCTCTACTGACATTTCTTTCGGGGTAGCGATAGTCCCCCTAATTCATAAAAATTATTACAGGCTTACAAGACTGTTATTTGATATATTTGTATGGAAAATCTGCCAAATAAGAGTTTTATAAACCTGTTATAATTTTTATGAATTAATCAGAATGTCTATAGAGAAACACTAGTACCATGGTCGTCATATAGTCGCATTAGAACCACCTAGTCACTAGTTCCTTCGTCAGTAGTTGAATTGCAATAACAAGCACATGTTGAATGTGCGCAGAAAAAATCATTGTATGAGGTATAATATGTCACTAGTACTGGTGACCATGTCAATAGTAAATCACTAAAGTTTTTCTACTCACATTTCCTTCAGGGTGAGCATGAAGAACTTTATTTTATATATTTGAAAAACTATTTATTTGTCTTAGCAACATGATTAGATTTTCTTAAACACCAGTAGTGGTTGCTGAGTTGGTTGTTGTGCTGATTTATGGAATTTTGCGGTTATTGAACAGCCAGTCAGTCAGTCAGTCTGGCTGAATTCGAGCTTTTCATATCGTGTAAAAAAAAAACAAGAGAAACTATAAAACATGTTAGTGAGAATAAAACTCTTAAAACAAGTAAAAACATGACACTTTTTGCTGGAACTTCAAACTTTATTATGTAGACGTGACAAAAAGATTTAATGATTTGTTGAACATTCGCTAAATAACTTTAATTATATGTTTTTATATGTGATGAGATGAGCTAAATGTGATACTATAGCTGCATTAAAATTGCAAAGAAAAGGAAACTGTACACATCCTTCCAGCCTGTCAGGGCATAAGGAAACATTTTTGTGCAATTAATGAACAACAGTAATTAAAAAGGAGAAAAGGAAAACTTATTCTTCAACAAACAAATATACACAAGTTATTAGTGCCACAACAGTTTGCATGAGGCAGTCAAAGAAAATGGCATAAAAGAAAACTATTTTATGTTTGAAAAGAAGACATAAATACAGGAACAGGATAAAGTTTCCAAGCAGATAGTTCTTCCTTAAACAAATGCATGTATCATCTCATGTACTTAACCACATTCATCAGACATCAACTTCTATCAAAGTTCTTGTTGCGAATACAATGAATTTGATTTACGCTTGAGTTGAGAGTTAAGAGTGCAACTTATATTTCTTTTCTTTTGGCTTCAAGTGGCGTACTTAGGAATGCGAAAAGCAAATTTACGAGTAGTTTACGATTAGTTGTGAACATGTTGAGGAAAAAGAAAAGACTGATAGAAATCTAGTTTTCTAAACTATTTATATGTAAAATATTTTCAAGGAAGCTATTAAGTTTGGGTCTTGTGATTTGAAGCCAATTTTAATTTTGTAAATTTACTTAAATAATACAATTTTTATGCTGCTACGAATTTAAGCAATTATGGTTGCATAACTCCAAGGTTAGTCTTAGTTTAATATTTCATCCTTAATGTATGCTACAATATTGAGTAAAACTAGCAATGCAGCCATTCTTCCGTTAACAAAACATTTTAAGTGCCCAGGATATGTGAAGAAACTCGTCACTCTTTTGGTTTCGTACGTGCGGTCGAGTTTGTTTAAAGCTGTAGATTGGAGAACTTTTCTTCAAAAACATTTTTTGTAGAACACGACAACCGCATACTATGCCTCCTGAATGGTGTTTTCTGTCTAAGACAAAAAAAAAAAAAAAAAAAAAAAAAAAACATGAAAACTGGGCGCCTTGAATGTTATTTTTTTTTAATATTTCACAGCGAAACTACTTTCCTCATGCCGAAAGCAATTTCAGCAATCCACACAATCGAATAACATCAACAAACACCAATGAAAATAGGAAACAAACTCAAAAATATTAAATTTCACATGAGTATATTTTGAGTTTAGGTCTGCTCAACTAGAAAATGCAAGACCTAGAACAGTTTAATGTTTGCTACACAAGCAACTGTAAAATTGAAAGTGGCAAATTATTCGATCTTACAAAAATTTTGTGCGAAATATTGTATTTGCTGGCTGAGCAAACATAACCTCAAAACATACTCTTGTAAACTTTAACACCGGTATTCATAAAAAATAAAACGTTGTTCAAATATATTTCAGAACAAATTTTATATGAAATATTTGTTGTAAAATGTGTTTCAACAATGTGTTATTTTTTATGAATACCGGTGTAAGTATTTAAATGTTTCTAATGTTCTTGTTGTTGTTTATTATTGCGCTCATGTGAATTTATAGGCATTTTCAAATGCTTGAATGTATTTGCCCTAAATAAAGTTCAACAAGAAAGTAGTGGTCACGTTTCTTAAACCAAATAACATAAAAAAAAAATTTCTTTAATACATTTATATTAAATTACTTAATTAGGCTCAAGTTCAACTCTTGAATGGTCGCTCTTTATCAATATCAATTAAGTAAAAAAAGTAAAATTTTATTTTCTTTAATGTTTTTTATTGGTTTATTTAAAAAAAATATTCCATGTTTATTAAACGTTTATTTGGCAAATTAAGCATATATGTATATTTGCCAAATGAGTTCTTAATAAACGTAATATAGTTTTTAAAAATAAGTCCGCTGATGGATCTTATCGTTCGTAATGGATCTTATCGTGGTTAACGTGTCGTCTTTTTGTTCTGCATGGTCAACGTATTGTAATATTAAAGAGGTTTCGTTAAATGTTGTTAACTGGCTTTTTTTTAAAGTCTATAAACTGGGTACCGAACACACAAATTGGCAAGAGTTAGTGTAGAATTACTCAGCTTTGCAAAAATAAATATTCTGTTTTTATGATATAATATTTTTTTCGCTTAAAACACTCTCCATTTTGGTTTCTTTTTCACCCACCAATCCCTCTTTCCGATTTTTCTACCTCCAGTATAATGCAATGCATCTGAATATTGGTTCCAGTCCAAAAAAAAAAAAAAATTTACTGTGCCTTAAATAATTTTTGTTCCGTTTTCTTTTAGTATTTGTATACATATTAATTTGTGTCTGCTTAGAATGCACAAGATTGACCACAATGAAAGCCGTTAGGAAAGTAGTGGTCACACTTTTTTTGGAAAACATTTGTTCGTATTTATGTGACCTTGTCTGTTTCTATGCTTCGACCGTGTTTGTTTTTTTTAGTATCTAATATGAATACAGATCTTTATTATTCTAAATATTCGTTTCACTAATCCAGAACACACATTTGGCTTTAAAATTATTGCTGATAGTTTGTTTTTTCCAACAAATTTAATAAATTCTTAAATAATCCTTAATTGAAGTATTATCACCTCTGTCCAAGGAATAATAAATTTTCACAACTTAATTCTTACTGTCTTTTTTTTTTTTGCTAAATAAGTACAAAGTATTTTATATGCCAAAAAAAATATTGAGAAAGCCAAACTATTAGTTTTTATGTATTGTGCATGTACGTCCCTGCATATGTTTCTTATTTAATATATTTCTATTTCAGGTGTTAAACTTTCTGTTACTTACTTAGTTATACTAGATCATTGATATCAATTTCTTACCTTTTGAGTTAAACTTTTGCTGATAGTTTTATATTTCATTTTATTGTTAAAGTTGCAAGACATCATTGTGACAAACAACTGCAAGTAGAAGAAAAACAACGAATGTATAAAATTGTTATTGAAAAACTTTTTCGAGAAATATTGAAAGCAAGAAATAAAATCAATAATATATGTATATACTTTGACATCAAGTTGAAAACAAACTTTGTTGCAATTTTTTTTTGTATATTGAAATTTATTTAACAAATTTAAAAGTTAATTTAAAGTATATGCATGCAAAAACCGTAACACCCAGTGACAATTGGGCAACGCAGTGGATAAAACTGTCAAAGCATGTAAAATTTTAATATTGCAAGTGGGAAAACTGTATGAAAGACACAAACTTTGGCAGGAGATAAAACTTAAGGAATCAGATGTTCAACATAATGCCAACATATTTTGAAATGATGACATACTTTAAATGAAAATCAGTAAACCCTTTGAAATGGTTGTCAAAATAAATGGTTGCTGGGGCACAACTAGCTGTTTCGAAACCGCTAAGCTTCTCATCAGCCCCTATTTAAGCATAAACTTAGTTTTAATTCATTACTGTCAAATACAAGCTTTCATATATTTAATTTTCTGGTTGCGAGGGCTTTTTTCCACCTCACAATTGACCGATTGTAGGTGCCACTGCCAAATACACCCCCATCCTCGATGTGCTTTCTCTGCATAAACTCTAAACTTCAAAACGTTTTGCTTTTATTTAACAACTCAAAAATAAAAACTGAAAACAAAATACACTAGAGCCCCGACCTGCGTCGTTAATGGGGACCGGAGAAACGTGACGCAAATCGAAACGATGCAAATCGAATCACTTTTTTCTATATAAATGCACTGAAATTTAATTTGTTAGAGAAAATATTTAAAACAAAGCAAAAAATTTTTTATTTTTTATAAAAAATACTAGTATGAGTACGTTTTTATTTATTTAATTTACTTCAACAAATGTTTATATATGTATGTATATTATAAAGAAACAAGGAAACCACAAATTAAGAAAAAAAAAAATACATAAAAATGAGGCATATTCTGGTGAATCACACACTAAATTGTTACCATAACCAGATAGCTGCTCTTAGCACCACTGGTATAAAAAAGAAAAGGGGTTTCCCCTTTTTTCACGCAATCTGAAACCGTACAGGTGACGATCGTTGTTGCCAGAAGTTGTAGAAACTAATGAATTCAAGATGCTAAATACATACTACACTAAAAATGCTAAAAATGGTAATCCACAATGATGAAGTAAAAAATGTAACCATGTTTAGCGACATAAATCGAAATCAAAACGATACAAATCGATTCGAAGCAAATCGGCGTCAAAACGAGGCAACTCAAACCGACGCAACTTGAAATCACAACGACGCAGATCGAATTTTTGCAGTTTTAAAAAGCGACGCAAATCGGAACGACGCAGGTCGGGGCTTTAGTGTACTACCAAAATAATTGTCTCTTAAACGTGAGTTCATTTATTTTACAAGCTATAAACTCCGTTTTTATTTATTTGCCATAAAAAGCGTGACTGAGTAGAAAGAGCACAAGAGAAACTATTAAATTTTGCAACAACTTGGTAGGAGGAGGAAAAAAGGATGTTCAAAAAACGGTAGAAAAAAAATTGCAGCACATAAAAGCCAAATAACGATTTGAACGTCACCATGTATTAGTTGGTGTAATAAAATTACACTGAACAACTGCAAACGCATTTATTTATGTCAGTACTCATTTATTATAAGGCAAATTAAAATTTCCTTCATGCCATTTGCCACTTTGACTGCGGGCCACGTTTAATTTTTGTTGATGCAGCAAATATACGCACACACACACATACGCCCACATAAGTTTTAAGTACCTCATGAAAATTATTTTCGTAAATTTCTTTATAAATTATGAATGTGAAAAAAAAGGAAATGTAAGCAAGTAGGGCTTATTTATATAAGCGATGCAGAACGTTTATTTTATTTCTCTATTCGGTGTAGTATTTGTTGTATTTTTTCTTTGGCTTTTTCTACAGAGAATACGTTATCATATTGTGGATAAAGAAAATATCACTGGAACAAGCATTCAGCTGAGGCAAGCAGCAAAAAGGAGCAGAAAATTTACTACGGGCAAATTATGAAGAAAAATAAGCCTAAAATTGTCTGTAGTGGGCAGTTTTTTAAGTTCTTATTTGTTCAGATTGGAGGTTAGAAGGAAAAAAGAAGAAAAAATATATTAATAAATTTGTAGTTATTTACGACAATTCCTAGTAGCTATTAAAAAGAAACTACTGGCCAATTGGATTAAGGACGAGAATTGTAAAAAAGGCAACTAAGCAAATAAATAAACAAAATTATAGTCACGCTTGGATATTTTTTACTACAACACAGCGAAACAATTTGAAATTTAAAAGAAAAAAAGGAGTTTCTGGTAGAGGAGACAAAACAAGAGGCGCCTAAAATATAAGAAGACTAAAAATAAATTGAGCCAAGTATGAGACTGACTCCGTACTACTGTGCAAATTCTAAACAAACGGTAACCCTTAAAGCTGTCGAAAAGTCAATGGTATAATCTCGATTGCTACATCGACCCACCCTAATGTTCCAACTTTTGTCGCTTGAACGCAATTGTCTCGATGCTTATTGTCTGCAATTTTATAAATGTATTAAATTATAAAGAAAAATATTATTTTATTGTATTGTATTTTCTTTGTCGTAAACCTTTGCTTTGTTTTCTGCAGCAAGTCATTATTACGATCAATAGACAATTTTAGGGTGTTCCTGCTAAGAATTTCTTTTTAATCGAATATACAGAACAAACGAGTAGGTTTCATATTTTAGTCTAAACAATAAATAAAAGGAAGAAAATAAACGTGATTTGTATCGCTTTATTACTGGAAGAGAACTCAGCAAAAATTATGGGCTGTGAGTTAGTGGAATATTTGATTTATTTTCAATCAATTTCAGGCCTCAAATTATCAATGTATTATTTTATTAAATCTATTACTTTAGGTCTAAAAAAAAATAGACCTTATGCTTTCTGTCTTTCTTCAGCCGTCTATATGCCGCCGACATTTCGTTGCTGCTAAACAACTCATCAGTAGACTTGAAAATCTAAAAAGAATGTTTGAAGCCCAACTACTTATTCCAAAATTCTCATGAACAAAATGAGAATCAGAAATGCTCAAATAAACTTTTTATACAGAAAGCATTTTACGTCTTGCAACACCTTTTAGTTTTTATAGCACTTCCCGTTGTATGGAACAATCATATCAAGACAAAATAGATTGTTTGGGACTCCCTAGTGGAGGCTTTTTATTATCTTATCTCTTAACGAACAATGTGACTGATGTTTTTGAGTTTGCAGCCCGTCACTTTAACCTCTTAACAAAACACTTGTCTTGCCGTTCCATAATGACACGTTCATTTCATACAATTGAAACATTCTGAACTGGCAGGCATTCAAATTCTAACACTTCAAAGTTACAGCTGAACAATTGAGGTCCTTAACAGTCTCCCTATTTGCAAAACATGACATTGCAATGCACTTTTTTTTTTTTTTTGGTTTGTTTCCTGTTTTGTTTTCGCTGACTAAATAAAACATAAACATATTAGAAAAAAATGGAGAAAACTGGAAATTGTACTGCACAAATGATGAAGGTAAAGAAAGTGAGGCCGAATATGTCAAATTGTGTGTGTGTGTGTGTGCAGTTGTGCGTTATGAGTCTAAAAATTGTTTTCAAGTCCCCATAATGACTTTATGCAGCTGATGATGAGGTAATGATGAAGATTTTTAAATTTGCTCAAGTATTTGAAGCAGCTTTTTAGGCCTGTTAAATGAAATAAGATTTGCGGATTATAAAAAAATTTTGCAATATTTATTTACAAATACAGGGTGCGCAATCTAACGTTTTCTTTTTCAACTAGTGCTTATTCTGTGAATAGTAACACTTAACTCATGTCTGATTTGACAGATAATTAGTTTTATCCTTCCGCTAAACGAATATGATTTTCTATACGCTTGAACAACGCTGGGAAATATTGCGACATTATTTTGAAAATCTTGGTAATGTTGCATAATGTGTACGGATTTTGGAAGAAGAGAAACACCGTCAGCTCCTTATCTTGTGAAAAAAGTGAAACATACTGGCATCCTCATCGATAAACCATAGCGTGAAAAGCCAAAAACAGTGCGTACACCCGAGAATATTGCTGCTGTGGCAGAAAGTGTGCGTGAAGCGTCAATTTACCGTCGTTCTCAACAAATTCGAACATTTTGGAGACATCATTGCGATGAATTTTGCATAAATAAAATAAAAGAAAGAAATGTGAGAAAATATTCAGTGGTTTTTTTGTGTAGCATTTTCAAAAAAAAAGTTATTTGGCGGACCCTTTATGTATGTATATTCAGTGGTTTTTTTTTGTAGCATTTAAAAAAAAAGAACGTTATTTGGCGAACCCTTTATGTATGTAGTCACTAGTAGGGGGTTGAGGAAGAAAAAGTTGTTTTTTTGTGGAGTCCGACTTAAATTTTTATTTGCGGTCAGTGTGTTCTAAAATAAAATGTCAGGAAGAAAAACATTTTTGGAGTTGCATCTGACTACTCTATGGCCACTCTGGGACTGATTACTGCCTGGTTGGGCAGCTCGAAAAATAAATTTTTCCCCGCACCAACACCCAATATTTTTTTTTTTTTAACACATCTCAGAACTTCTTGGGAAGCTTCCATAGGAAAATGCAAGAAAAGAACTGAAAATCGAACTATTTACGCTGCCTCGCTGCTTCATAGACTGTACTTGCCCTCAAGTGCAGCAAATAAATTTAATTTATAAATAAAATATTGATTATCTAAATTATATGGATGCACACGCGCAGTCATATTTGCATATACACATTTTTAAAGTACTATTTTGTATTATTTTTTATATATTTTCTCACTTTAATTCTGTCAAGTACAAATTTTCATTTAACATAACAACTGGGAAGAAAATAAAAAGTGATTGCAAAGTTTTTACAAATATCCATATCGATTACGGACAGTTTTTTGTTGTCCCAACTGTATCATTATTGTATTTGTAAACAGAGAGTATGGAAAAAATAGAGAAAAGTTTTGCTTCATAAAATCTTAAATTGGAAAACGACACTTAGAAACTGAAAGAGACAAAGAAAATAAAAATAAATATGACAGTATATGAAGACAGCTTCAAAATCAGAAAAGAAAATTTATCAGAATGAAAAGACGAATAATGAAAAGTGAAAATTAAATTGTATAGTTTAATTTTATTTAAATATTTTTTTTGTTGGAGTCAAATTTAATTCTGCAAAATCTCAAGTTTCAGCTAAATTCTGCCGGAGTACTGTACTGTACGTTCCCAGCACTCCCTGGTAGATTGCATAGCGATTTTTGTTTGAAGCCTGGCTTGTACAAAAAAATCAATTAACCAGTTGGCAAAAGAATTTTCAGTATTGTCAATTCGAACAAAAAACGTTTAACAATTTTTCTTCATACTGTTTCGGTTTTTTCATATTTCATTTTTATGCATGTTATTCTTTTTTCTCGCAAAACCAACTGAGATTGAAAACAGTTTTTTCTTTGTTTAATTTTCAATTTGTTTAACAGATTTTTTGTTTTCTATTTCTTACACGCTTTTCAAAAGGGGATCTTAACTCGCTACGAAATCATTTTGTTTCAACGAACAAATGATTGCAGTTAAATTCAACATCAATATCTTTTCTCTTTTTTTTATTTCTTTTTCGTTTTAAGAAAAAATTCAAATTGAATGTTTTACAATATTTGGCATACAAGTAAAAGTGAAAAAGAGCAAAATGTTTGTAAGTTATGGACTGCAATATTTTATTTGTTTGTGAAAATATTTTCGTATTTTTCTATTCAATTACCTTTTGCTGGAAGAAATTTATAGAGATTGGCAATATGTTAGAGAATATAAAAAAAATGGTCCTTCTTGTTTAAGGGGGACTTTTTTTCTTTTTTTCTTGTTACCAACTGAAAAAATAGGTAACAGGTTGAAATTCGTTTGTTTAGTAAAACTAAGAGATTGATTTTAAATTTCGGGCAGGTGATTTATTACATGTTGAAAAAAAAAAAATAAATAAAAAATAAAAAACAAGTGCTAACAAATTGCTCCTACACTTGCAAGGACTTTTCGAGTCCAGTAAAATTCCTTAAGTTCTCTCAAAAATACTGTTTTTTTTTTGGTGCACTAGCTTTATTTTATTGTTCAAAATTTGCTGTAATAGATCTTTATGCCAGTTGCAACTGGTTGGTTTTTCACTAGCAGCATACTAGTTAGATGTCGTTAGCCACAAAACATATCTAAATAAATGCGAAATTATTCTTTCTTTCCCTGCTCTGCCTTGTCACTAATTCTAAAAAATCTCCTCTAATTTAGTGCTCAAATCTCACAAAACCCCCCCCTCAAAAGAAAAAAGTGTTCTGATATTATTATTACTTTTGCAACAAACAAAATAAAAAGAAGAACAAAATACTCTTACTCTGGAGTTCTCTTTGCTTTCATTTTTAAACACAAAGTTAGCACTTCATTAATACTTGCTAAGAAAATAAACATAAATGAAGTTAATTGGATTTTTGCTTGAAGTCAGTTTTCATTTTATGTGAGATTTCTCTTTTTCCATCTCGCAAATAAACTGTAAGAAATCGAAACAAAAAGAGAAATACAATATTAAATAGAATTTATTACCAAGCAACAGTGTTACAGGTGATTTGTAAAGAATCTGTGAAATGCAATGAGGTCAGTTACTAAGAAATACAAGCAAAGCAATTATGGAAAATTATGGCTGGAAAACAAAAAAAAAAAAAAAAAAACAGATGTTGTAATGGCAATTTCTTAAAGAAGGATAACGTTTTTTTTTAATCCGAATTAAATATGTTTAAGTTAAATAATTTTTGCTTGTTTTTCTGGGCAATTTAAATTAACCAACTTTTTGTTTTTTGGTGATTTTCAGTTGATGTGGTCAGAGTAAAAAATGTAGCAAATTGACTGAGGAAAAAACAGCCCAATAAGGTAAGTAAATAGTTTTAGGTTCTGTTAATTGTTTTTACCAAATTAGTGTAAGTATTGCTTAATTATTTAAACGAGAAGTAATTAAGAAGTACTTACACTAGTTTTTTTTTTTTTTTTTTGATAAAAAAATTTGTCATAAAATTTTTCGATTTGCTATGACAAATAAATCAGACTTTTTCTCCTTTTTTTTTGTACAAAGCAAAAATTTTTTTTAATAAAAAAAAAATTGTCATAAAATTTTTTGATTTATTATGACACATAAATCAAACTTTTTCTCCACTTATTTGTACAGACCATATATCTTTTTTTTTTTGATAAAAAAAAATGTCATAAAATTTTTTGATTTGTTATGACAAATAGATCAGGCTTTTTCTCCTCTTTTTTGTACAAAGCAAATTTTTTTTTGATAAAAAAAAATTGTCAAAAAATTTTTCGATTTGTTATGACAAATAAATCAGACTTTTTCTCCTCTTTTTTGTACAAAGCAAATTTTTTTTGATAAAAAAAAATTGTCATAAAATTTTTCGATTTGTTATGACAAATAAATCAAACTTTGTCTCCGCTTATTTGTACAGACCATATTTTTTTGGATAACAAAATTTGTCATAAAATTTTTCGATTTGCTATGACAAATAAATCAGATTTTTCTCCTCTTTTTTGTACAAAGCAAATTTTTTTTTGATAAAAAAAAATTGTCATAAAATTTTTCGATTTGCGATGACAAATAAATCAGATTTTTCACCTCTTTTTTGTACAAAGCTAATTTTTTTGTGATAAAAAAATTTGTCATAAAATGTTTCGATTTGTTATGACAAATAAATCAAACTCTTTCGCCGCTTATTTGTACAGACCATATTTTTTTTTTTTTAGATAAAAAAAATTGTCATACAATTTTTCGATTTGCGATGACAAATAAATCAAACTTTTTCTCCAATCCCCCTTTTAAGGACAAGTCTTTCTAAATCATCAAATTACATATTCGTGCAGTTCTCTGGTGTTTACATTCCCGCAAATATTTTGTTGGTGTTTCTGATACTTTTGAAAATGAGCCTTTCACAGAAAAACACAAGTATTGCGTAAATGTGAAATGATGCTCACATCGTTTCTTGAAATCGATATTTCGATTGAATACGACGTATTTTGAATGTCTACATCAACGTCAATAAAAGAGTGAATTTAAAATTTTTCGCTGCTTAGAGACTTTTGGATTTTAATTATAAAATTAAACTCATGACTGACCGAAAACTAAAAAATAATGTTTAGTTAATAATTTTTCTTTCTAGTTCGATTTTTACTTCCTCAAAAACCGATTCACTCTAAAACTAAAATAATGTTTAATTACTTTGACAAATTTTTCTTAAATAATTTTATGCTCTACATGGCCCTTTCATAGTTTAAAAACTTATTATTGAGTGGTACTTAAAAGATAAAAATTAACCATTTTTTTTCTTTTCTTATATGCCGTTTGAAATGCATCTTTTTCAGAGCTAAATTCTATAGACTTTTGCAGTTTTCTCGGCTTATTTAATTGTAAGCCGTACAAAGTAAAAAAAAAAAATTATAATACTATTTTCCTCAGTGGTCATTTGAAGTGGCCATCTTAAGAGTTCTTACGGCGCAATAACATAATTAGCAGGCAACTGACGTTTGAGAGAGAATTACACAAATTAGTGTAATTTACTTTGCCAACAATTTATTTTCTGTTTTAGCTTCTGCTCGTAATTGTTTCTTTGTAGGTGTTTCTTTTTCTTTTTTTTTTTTTTGTTTTCTTAAGTGTAGCAAACGGAAATTAGAGAAATTAAAGTGAGGAAGAATATGGTATAAAAAGAACTTGAGGCACCCTTTTAGGTACTTAATGGCATACGCCATTTTTTTTTCTATAAGTTTGTTAAGATCCATATTTTAATTGGAATACCAGATTTAAAATTACAATATATGTACATGTATAAAAGATTTTATTTGTAACTTTTGAAATTTAGCAAAAATAATGCAACACCAACTTTAGATTGATTCCTCGTCGGATTGTTTCTCTGATTTCCAATCCAAGACATGTGCACATATGGATGAGACCATGGTATATAGAGATTCATAGTCACAATGTTTCAGGAGGCCATGAGAACCTCTTATCTTATATAAGGGGATGAAAGTCAACAATTTGGTCTTTCCCCCACATTTCTTTCGAGGATATCAACCTTCTATCCCTCCTCCTTTGGGTGTTTTTGTATACAAAGAAGACTTTTAGTTTTTTTCCTTGGTCCAAACTAGTCCCGGGCTGCATCGTCTGGAGCCAAAGGCTCTCACTATATAGCTGAATGTATACGAATAGCAAATGCTGCCGTCAGCTGCAAAATAGTGGATAGAATTGAACATTATAGACAAAAGATCATTAAAAAAGCTGTGGTACCCCTGAATCAATCTTGAACTCGTTTCATGGTCACTGTGGCAATATGATTTATTTGCTACAACTACGTTTTAGTGGCAGCAGCCAACAGCCGAGAGAAGCTTCTTAAGATGGCAACACCACAAAGAAGAACCAATTTCTTAATGAGAACGAATTAATTCAATATAATTTCCTGCTGGGTCTGTTTTCTTTTTTGCGAAACAAGCTTAAAATATACATGTATATGTTTCCTTTTTATTATGAGGCCTGTTTAGGTCAAGAGGTGAAAGTCGGAGACAATTTGTGCCACTCACGAGCGTTTCAAATGCTTTAAGATTTTATAGATAAGAAAAAAATGTTGCTTTATTTCTTTTCTTCGTTTTATTTCCTTGTAACACTTTAAGACGTCTTTGTCATATTCTTAAAAAAGAAGCCATTCATTTTACAGAAAAAAGTTTTAAAGTTTTGTGTTTTTAAGATTTCTTAAGCCTTTTTATGCCTTGAAAATGGCAAGAGAAAAAGTTTAAGTGCAGCAACAATTATATTCTTATTGTAGCATTTCGATTCTTTTGCAGCACTTTTGAGTGCACGCGCGTGTGAGTGTGTGTGTGTGTGTGTGTGTTGTTTCAACTTATGCAGGATACAAAAAGTGTTTCAATGTGCTTGTACGGAGTCCTACATTTCCGAAACAGTTGTTGCTTAAACAAACATACATATTTTATTATGATTTAAAATTTTTCATTGTTTGTTACTCAGATATACATATGTACATACACATATGCGTGTGTGTAAATTCATATTTATTGTTGAAAGGCTTTTGTTTTGCGCAGCCAAATTCACACAGCCACATACAAACTTCTAGGGAAAATAAATGTGAGATCTTTCTAAAGTAAAACTTGCCACAAATTCCAATTTGGGGCAGCCGTATTACTAGTTGCAGCCATATAAAAATAAGACAAATTTATTTTTATATTATTTGATCTTTAGATTGTTAAATAAATTAAACAATTATTTATTTATTTTCAGTATTTCGCAAACATTTTATTTTTTTATATAAAATTTTATAATTATTTTCCTGAAGGTTCAACAAATCGTTGGCGAAATATTGAAAATAAATAAATAATTGTTCATAATTATTTTTTATAAAAAACCATTTGATCTTTGGTTTTTTTTAATTTTTTAAAATAATAATTAATTTAATAATTAATTTAATAATAGGACAAATTGTAAGAATTTGTAAAAATAAATCAAGAATATAAAAAGAAACAGCCATGGTATGTACCCCAGCCAGTAAGCCTTTAATTCTTTTTCTTCTTATTTATGTTGATCGCTTCAGTTTTATCACAAAAGAAATCTCTTGTAAATTTGAGTAAGTGAAAATTAAACTCAAGCCTGATAAAATTATTAACATTTAAAAAAAAAAATTTTGTAGCCCAAATTGGATTTGGTTAGTTAAGCGTAGAGACAATATATATCGTGGAGACAATATAAGGTGAAAAAGCCCAGATTGCATTCATTTGACACAATGAAACACAAACAGAAAGTATAAAATTTATGATCAAAGTGGCTGCTGATGAGTAATGTAGCAGTCGAAATTGCTAGTTGTTCCCCAGCCCACTTCTTAATTTTACTTTTTTACTATTTTTTTTTCATTGTCTATTTTTGTTATTTTAATAGGGCAAATTAAAGTAATTACTGGAAATAATTTTAATGTTTTGCTGCTTCAAATTTATACCATGTTCAAAAAAAAAGACCCCTTTATTGTAATTATCGCAATAATTGCCATTATTCTACTCAATATTCCATGAAAGTTGTTACTCAATTAGTACAAAATTGTTTCATATAATGAGTAGAATTAAAATGCAACACTGTAAAAAGCCAGTTTTTAAAAAATTCAGCATACTTTAGGGAGCAACCATTTACTACGATGGTAACTGAAGTTCTGTAGTGCTATTCAGTATTTTTGGAAGATAATGCAAACACTAAATTAAACATCCGCAGTTGGTGTTTGCACTAACGATTCAGTTATTCAAAAGCTATTGTTACTATTAAGCAGCCATGACAAAGGACTAGCCAAAACTTGTAACACTATTATAATCACCATAATTTTAAATCAAGAAACAAGTGGCCTCTCAGCCAACAAAGAATTCAAATTCGCCGCTAATAATTTTAATTTAAGCAGTCGCCCCATAGTCAAGTCGCCTCAGTTGGCTTGTGACTAGACTAAACTATTGAACATTGGTTTAAAACTACACCAGAATATTTAACATTTTATGGTTAAAATAAACAGCCATCAAATTCTAGTTGTGCCATACGATGGGAAGAGTAATTATTCACTAGAATTTTAATAACTCTACTTTAAGAAGATCAAATTAAAAGAAAAAAGTGTTTTTTTTAATAAAAATCTGCTGTCAATAATTAAAGTTGTTTTAAGAAGACACCAATAACTCTTTATGACTGGCAACCTGTTAAATATTTAATTTCATGTTTTTTCCTTGCTCCTTTTGCTGCACAGATTTCTGGCTTATATTTTTTTTTTCTTCTTTTTATTATTTACTTAACGGCTTTAATACTAAAGTTTATGTACGTGTGACCGTATTGTTATCAAAATAGTGTGTGAAATTTATGTACGAAAATATTGCAAGTATTAAAAAGAAAAAAATTGCGAAAGTTTTTGTTTTTATAATTATTCTACTTTAAAGTTAAAAGCAAACAAACGAAAATTTTGTAGCCTGGTAACGAACAAAAATCATATTTTTTTTATAGTCAAATAGGAGCGAAGACAGTTAGTAGAATGAGATAATTTTTAAAAAGTTTTAAGGTTTTTTTTTCTGATTTTTTACCTTTAAATCAGAGATACAATGAATGAGATTATTTTAAGATTTGATGTAAAAATGTTTTCTATACAAAATGAATGCTGTTCAAAAACTTTTTCTAAAAATCCTTTTAAAGAAAAACTTCTGCTTAAAAGCTTTTTATTTAAAACTAGTCATGCCCCAGCATGTTTTGCTCTACCCATTTGAGTTGGAGAAGATTTTTTTTTTATAATTTATAGAAAAAATTTATTCATGTGCTAAAAATTAGGCAAAATTCAATATCGTCCACTTTTTCATTGATGCTGTACGAGTAAGCATGTTGGCAATGAAGTTGTTTGTGCTAAACTTTGCAATGTACATTGTTGCCATCCTCTAACTGCCAAAGTTGCTGGGCAGTTGGCAACAGCCATCTTGTTGAAGCCATATCTGTTTAACATTTTTTATGAATACCAGGGTTATAGTACAAGAGCTAGTTATAAATACACTTAAGAATTTCGTAGTCATTTCAAGCTGTAACAGGATTGATTTAAGTCCACTTGTGTGTTATACGCACATAAATTTTCAAGTACGCTTCGTACTAAAATCAAGTAAAAAAACTTATATTTAGAACAAGCTTTTTTTCTGTGAATGAACAAAGAAGTTCTGCAGGTTCGATTTCAGGTCTTGGTCATATTGCGAAGAGATGGTGTGAATCCGACACCGAGATTGTATAATTTGATCCTGTTAGTTCTTTTAAGCCACAGACCTCCAGGGTACTCCCAGCCAATGATAAATGAAAATGACTCCCAATATTTTTCTCATTTTCAGTACTTTTCTGTGGAAATAAAGCAAACACAATTGCTGAGGAAGCATCATAAAAGACTAGTGAAATGACGAAATACAGCAAAAATCACCTAAAACTTGAATATCCTCTGAACAAAAGATTGAAAAAAGCGTACAAAACCCAGCATCGAATCGCCCTTTCTTTCACTTAAGCTCAAAGATAAAAAGCTCGTAATAAAATATACTTTATATAAAGATTAAATCTTGCATCAAAAATAAGTTCTTAAACGAAAACTTCAATGCTCTGTAGAAATTATCGCCAACTTTGTGGCACCTTCATGAAAACAAAGTACACAGAACACACATCAAGAAACATGAACAATTTGTCTTCGTTCCTGTTGCATACAAGTTTATCTGGGCATAATAATTTTTAAAACTACTATAATACAACATGCATTTCATAAATAATACACAGCCTGTGTGTTGTTGTTCTTAAAAGAAGGCCAACAAATAAGAGAGCAGAAAAGAAAGGCAAGAAAAGTAACATAATTTTTTATAGTGTGATAAAAGCCGTAGCTGGAAAAAAGTATTAAATATTTATTTCATTCACCAGTTGCAGTAAAGTGTACATACAGAAAGGCTTTTTATCACTATGAACTTAAAAAAACAAAAAACGATGTCCACGGCTTGCAAATGGACTTTAAGCATCTTAAAACTTTTTTTTCTTTTGTTCGTAGCAACATTGTTTCTTAACAAGCTTCTTAAACAATTTTTGTTTTTGTGGCCTGAAACATAAAACAAACTTTCAACCTTCCAACAATAAATGATGATGAGATTCAGGCTGCAATACGAGGCGCTTGTGAGCCAACAAAAATTGCACACTTGATGGTA
Organism: Sturmia bella; assembly: GCA_963662145.1. Taxonomy (NCBI): domain Eukaryota; kingdom Metazoa; phylum Arthropoda; class Insecta; order Diptera; family Tachinidae; genus Sturmia; species Sturmia bella. The sequence continues at coordinate 13,752,272 of OY759172.1, read as the reverse complement.
TCAAAGGCCATAAAAAAAGTGTTAAATATATATAAAAACTAAAAAGACAGCACTTTGCAACAGTTTTTATTTTTAATATGTGCCAGTAAAGGCGTGTACTGGTATTTTGTATTAAAACTTTAAAAGCGAGTCATTCAAAAACTTAATTTTTTGTTGTTGCATTTTTGCTTATTTATTTATTACCCTTTTGCGCTCTTCGTTTGAAGTATGTATTTCTGGGGACTTTAGAGTTTGAAAACATGAAGCAGAAGTTGTTTTTAATGAAAATAATTTTTCCAAAGATTATTTATTCTTAAAATTAAGTGCTTGGCTTGGAAGAGCAATTGTGTTTTTTTACAACTTTAATTGTGTAAATGGAAAGCGTTATTTAAATATGAAGGTGCAGAAGAAAACTGTCGCTTTTATGGCCTTCCACTATAAAATATTGTTTAGATGCTGCAACATTTTATGCGAAATATGTGAGTGCTTCATATTCATATCATCTAGCAGCTGTAAAAATGTTGTCAGAAACATTCGTCAAGTTATGGGGCTGAGTTACCACCCAATATGTGTCAAAAAGTGATCGAAAATTACCTCAAAAGAATCAATGGTCATTTAAATGATGTAGTGAAAAAAAGATGCATGAATATTGACAACATTTCAATAATCTTCGTTTAGTTTTTTCTTTCAGTGCAATTTGATATTATCAGTATCCTGTTTTGGTGTTACGATTTGGTCAATTTTTTTTTTGCGTTGACTTTTCTGAACATGTTGTTACCGTTTTATGCTACCAGTATTTTTTGTGGCATTTGTTTTTTCTGTTCAGATTCAAATTGCAATTCCTTTGCTGTTTGCAGCAAAATTTTGTTTATTTGTTTTTCTATTTGCGAGCAAAATTTTGTTTTTTTTTCGTATATTTTTCATTTGCCAGCAACTTGTTATATTTTTATGGCATACTGCAACAGGATTATAAAGAAAACTAGTGCTTTAATTAATATGGTTTTGCAAGTTTTATTAAGCTTTGCGGTTTTAATGGAAACTATCCATATCACTGCTCTATTAAAATGAAACGAAGACTGCAAATGGTATCACATATCGTTTCAAAACTGACGACTGGTTTTGTTAGTTGGTTTTCTATTCTGCACAGAGTCTCGAGGTGTGTAAATTTAAATCAGAAAATCGTTTTAGATTTATTGGCGAAATTCTTCAAGTTTAAGCTGCATGTATTATGCAAGTGCTTATTACACTATATTTGCTAGAAATAAATGAGCACTTGTACCAAAAAATACAAATTTGTTTAATATAACGACAGTAGTGTCTGCAGACTCAGGATTTGTATTTTATTTTATCATATAAATAATATCGTGTTTTTCAAATTCAAAAGACGTGCTTTTTCTTAGCCGTCCCAAAGTAACGAACGCAATCATCATTTTGTAAAATTAAAACCAGTTAAAAAAGTGAAAAACTTTCAGTCCTTAAAAAAAAACATTTAATTATAAAATTATCTTTCCATTCATCTTCTGGCTTTTGCAAGTTAATGATCAGTTGGAAGTTTCAAGATAATTGTGGTCTGGATGACTTACAAAAAATGAAACACAAAGAAGACAAATACTAAAATATAATAATTTGTTGATAATAAAAAAGGAAAAAAGAAACCAAACCAATGTTAAAAGCACGCAACTTAAACTTTGACAGAGACGTTTCTTGGTAGAGACACACAAACATCAAAACACGAGCTCATAATGAGAAATGTGCTTTTTTTTCTAGCTGATACAATTGGGCTATAAAATTGTAGGTTAAAAAAGCTTTCCGAAACTTCTTGAAAACACAGTGAAATCAAAAACAAAAAAAAGTTTGCTCTTGCTCTGCCCAATTTGAAAATGTTACATTAAAAAGAACTCAAAGACAGGTTGCACAGTGAAAAAAGTTGCTCATCTAGCGCATAAAAGACTGCATCTTTTGAACTCTTTATTCCATCATTACGATATAAAATGTGCGATGTTTATTCTGAGTCATTCTGACTTTGAGGTCAAGTGCTTGCTCAACTTAATTCAACGTTTTCTTGTTTCAGTACATAGCAAATGCAACCCTGGATTGGTAGACAATTGAGTAGAGCTATAAGACCTTTGAAGCCTCTTACGTAAATGGTCATTGAAATCAAAATGCATGGCTTGCACTTCCTGATTTTTTTTAGTCAGCTTAATCTCAGCACCTTCACTTCAGTGGGTTCGCTAATGAGCAAAATTTACACATTTTTATAATTGAAAATCCACTTGTGATTGATAAAAAGCCGATACACCCACTAAGAGTGTCCTTTTGGTGTGACTTGTGAGCTAGAGGTGGCATGGGGTCGTATTTGTACGAAAATTAGGTCACCCAAGCAAATGCCACGAATGGCTGTTCAATATTGAAAGATGATATGGGACTTGTTGGATACAGAAGTTGAGCATATGGACTTGGACAATGTGGGGTTTTAACACGATGTTATCTTTTGACATACAGCCAACGATACAGTGGCTCGAGAAAATGAATCTTATCCACTGACAATTTTTTCTCCCCAATAATTGTTTCGATCACACCGAGAGCGTACAACTCTTCCTTAGGAGGCTCCCATATAAAAATAAAAAACAAGAATTAAAAATCGAAATTTTGCTCCATCACACTATAACTTGCTCCAGGAAGCGCGTAGAAGAGTCAAATGTATGATCAACCCCCCCCTAAAGTTTTCTCCACGGTATGTTTTGCGAAAAAAAACGCATCTGTAACTCGACTCCTCAGGAGCCCCCCCCCCATACAAAAATATATACAAAAAATTTTAGTAAAATTCTCTTTCTTATGCCAAAAGCTATGGAAACATCGATGACACAAATTTTGTCTGCACAGTATTTTTTGCGGACATACCGATAGCCTACCACGACTTCTTACTCCGGCTGCCACACAAAAATAAAAAAAAAATATATGTGTATATATTTGGCCCTCGAAAAAAAATACTTTGAAAAGTCACAGTGAAACTATTTTTTTCTCATGCCAAAAGATATCGAAAAATCGATGACACTATAACGAAAAATTTTTGTGCAAATAAATCGAAGGAATAATGAGCGAACTGATAAATATGCCTGCCGGTTTTCATTACTTTAGGTCTAAAAAATAGACCTTAATGCTTTCTGGCTATTTTCAGCCGCCCACATTTCGTTGCTGCTAAACAACTCATCAGTAGACTTGGAAAATCTAAAAAGAATGTTTGAAGCCCAACTACTTAATCCGAAATTCTCATGAATAAAATGAGAATCAGAAATGCTCCAACAAACTTTTTATACAGAAGTTATAGTTGGGCTTCAAACATTCTTTCTATATTTTTCAAGTCTACTGATGAGTTGTTTAGCAGCAACGAAATGTCGGCGGCATATAGACGGCTGAAAAAAGACAGAAAGCATTGAGGTCTATTTTTTAGACCTAAAGTAATAAATTTCAATTGGCTCTTATAGCGAATAAATAATTAAGTTAATTTTTTTTCGTTGAAGTTTTAAAAAATTTCTGCAGATGTTAATTATAAATGTTGATTATAAAAAACTTGCAAGTAGATAAGATTAAATATAGACAGTAAGTAGGAAAACCTCAAGTAGCTGGATGGCTCAGGTAATAGCGCTGCTGCCTTAAAGCAGTATGCAATTAGTTAGGACCGGGAGCCAAATCGTTGCATTCGATATCGAATAAACTATCGAGTAAAAAGAATGTGAAAGAGAAACAACATCGAAAGGTTTGTAGAAACACAGCATAAACTATAGAATTTGTTCGTTCGCGAGTACGGCAATTTATAATCAACAGTAATTTATAATCAACAAAAAAATACAGTCATAAAATTAATAATTGATTTGATAACATTAAATGTAGACCGCCAGTAATGAAGAGCTCATGCTACTTAAAATTAATATGCAATAAGTTATGACCTGGATTCGAAGCAATTCGAACTGTGATGGTCATCGTGGTGGACATGAAACAGCCATAGTATACACCACAGCCAATAAGTTTTTATTTTAACTTTTATTTTATTCTTTAACAATATCAAAGATCACTACAATTTTAGCACATAAAAAACTTTTTTTCAATTCTGAGGAAGCAAAATCAAACACCAGCCCGATAAAGTAATTAGCAATTGTAAATAATATGGTTCGACTATAAAGTTAAATTATTGCTTTCTTTAAATATCAAATTATATTCCGCTATTTCGAATGCATAGAAATGTAAAAAGTTGTATAAGAAGCAAATCCATTGGATAGAAGTCACAACACTGCAATAATGTTAGAAAAAATGCATACATAAAATTGTTATTAATTAAAATTTGTCTTGGGGAAAAAACCAGAAAATTTAACACAAACAAAAACATTCCACACGTTCATGGGTCACTGACCACTTTATGGCAGACGAGTGCGACTAACAGCATAACAACACTCTACACAACTCATACTTGTACTTGTGCTCGCACAAACATAATTCTCAAACATTATTCCCACACGCAACACCCCATTCCCCCTTCGTGAGAGAGCTGTGAAGACGGCAAACAGCAGCAACAACAATAGCAATGACGACAGTAGCAAACATTTTCTACCAAGTTTTTTTTATTCTTTTTTCTAACAACAACTGCAAGCAGTCTGGCTAACAAAGAGCAAACTACTACCATCATCATCATCATACTGCCAATAACAACTGCAACTAATCTAAACAGCCAACTTAACCGCTGACTGGTTAGTGCCACTCACACCAGTAACTGCAACAGCGACTTCTTTGGAGTGCCACTTAATGCAGTAGTGTTTGTTGGTTTTCAACTGCGAGCAAAGAAAATTCATTATGCGAGAGTAGAGCCACAGACAGGGCGTCTAAATGAGAGCTGTTTTTTAGGGTTCCGTACTCATCACCCTATTACCGAGACTTCTACGTCCGTCCGTGAGTCCGTCACAGCGTCCATTCTCCGAAACGGTAAGAGCTAGAGAACTGAAATTTTGACAGGATGTTGTTGTATCTTGCCGCTACAACAACTAAAACAACAAATACTAAAAACAACAAGTGTCCCCATACAATTAAAATTAGCTATAACTCTCGAACCGTAAACGATAGAGAGCTGAAATTTGCACAGATGCTCTACAACAACAAATGTTAAAAGCAACGAGAAGTAGAAAACTACCAGGTGTCCCTATACAACTTAAAGTAACAACTAGCCTTAGCTCCCAAACTGTTAAAGACAGAGTGCTAAAATTTGCACAATATATGTATTTACATATGCCCTAGAACAACAAATGCTTAAAACAACAACACGTCGAAAACTACCAGGTGTCCCTATGCAACGTAAAGTAAAAATTAGCCGTTAATCCAAAACTGTAAGAGACAGATAGATGAAATGTCCACAATATATGTGCTCACTTATGCCCTACAACAACAAATACTAAAAACAACAACAAGTCGAAAACTACCACGTGTCCCATATGTAACGTAAAGTAACAATTAACCGTTACTCTCGAACCGTGAGAGACAAAGGGATGAAACTCACATAATACATGTATTCACATATACTCCAAAACAACAAATGCTAAAAACAACAACAACTGTAAAGCTACCAGGTGTCCCTAAACAACGTAAATTAGCAGTTAGCTATAACTCTCGAACCGTTAGAGATAAAGAGCCGAAATTCGCACAGTATATGTATTTCCAGAAGCTTTACAACAACAAATGACAGCAACAACAACAAGTCGAAAACTACTAGGTGTCCCCATACAACGTAAAGTAACAATTAAACGTAACTCTCAAGAGACAGAGAGATGAAATTTATACAATATATGTATTCGCATATGCCATTCCATACGTACAATACACATACGTATGGAACCCTCGTACTTGACTGAGTTTTTTTTTATAATATATATGAATTCTATTAAGTGGTAAATCACTGATAATGAACCACTAAGTGCAATCACTAATAAAGGGGTCTGATATATTACTAGCAGGGCTTGGGATTTCATGCCACTAAAAAATGATTTAAAGTGCTTAAAAAATGCTTCTACATATGAAAAATATACAAAAAATGTTTCTCTGTAGCCAATTACTGATACCTTATGCGAAAATAAAAATTTACAATTATTCATTTCCGTTTCATCCTTTGTTTGTACATTTGTATTTCTCATGGTGTTCATGTAAATATCAGGATTCAAACATTCTATTTTGAGGTTTTTTTTCGAGTTTACTGAAGATGCTACTCTAGAGCAGCAACGAAACGCTAGAGTTATATAGATGGCTTGAAGAGACAGAAACTAATCATAAGGTCTATTCTTAAAACTTAAATGATACATTAAAATCCGCTTTAATTCAAACATTTCAACTCATCTTAATTCTATTTTCTTATTAGTTTTTAAAAACATTTTATTACACCGATTTTTTCTCTAACTGTATTTTTAAATTAAATCACATTTAATTTACTGTTAAAACCCAATGTTTATAATTTCACAAAGAAGAATAATTTTGTGTGTTATTTGATTTAAATATTTTTGACATGCCAAAAACGAAGAAGAATGCATATGAAAAAATTTATTGCAACTGACATACAACATTGTTGCTGCAAGTCTTTGAAAAATTATTTTCGAGGACATTTCATTTTAACAAAACTGTATTATTTGATGCCACCGCAAAATAATAATAAAGTGCTTAACATTTTTTGTGGCTTTTGATAAATTGTATGCAAAACGTTTGATTTAAATTTTAACTTACATGATTTTCTTTTCATTTTTAGCCGACAAATGATTTTGAGATCTGCAAAGAAACGAAAGAAATTATATAAACGAACATGTGGTAGTTTAGAGTGAAAATGACTGAAATTAAAAATTGCAAGGAAGAAAATATATCATAAGCTAAGAAAAAAAAACTGATGCCGCTCAAAGAGAATTCTTTACGCTTCAATATGACAAATTCATAGAAAAGAACACATTTTTTTATAATGAAACAGTTTATAGTTTTTAAAAAATAAAATATAATGAAATAAAATAAAAATTACTTTTGGTCTAAAGATAGACCTTAATGTGTTTTCTGTCTGTTTCAGCCGTTTTAATCCAGAAAAAAGTTTGTTTGAACATTTCTGATTCTCATTTTGTTCATGGGAATTTCAGAATAAGTAGTTGGGTTTCAAACATTCTTTTAAGATTTATCGAGTCTACTGATGAGTTGATTAGCATCATCGAAATGTCGGCAGCATATAGACGGCTGAAAACAACAGAAAACATTAAGGTCAATAGCCACTGCTTTCAAAAGTACAAGAAAATCTCAACTTTTTTCGGAAACCGGAATGACTAACATATTTTTTGGGGGCCAGTGATTTTTTGTTAGTAATAAATATAACAGATGGGCCAAAAGAAGTCATCCGATGTTGTTTGGCCTTCAGAATATCGGTTGTGGCTCGCTTAGTATCTGCCCTTACTGCGTCTAGTTGGACCTAATTCGTTCAATTGCGGCGGAAAAAACTCGGTTAACATGGCTTGTCGTTTGATCAGCGGCATCCTCGGAAAAAAGTGACAATAATTCCTCCAGCGTGCACAGCACACCATGCAAACACTTTGAGCGGGTGTAATGCATCACTCGTGGATATTCGATGCCCCAGAACTCATAATTTTCGATTGTTTACGTACCCGCTGAGGTGGAATTGAGTCTCATCACTCATTAAGATTTTGATGGAAAAATTAGTCATTTCGCCATAGACACGATTATTCCTCGCTTTTGGCGAGTGTATCACTTCAAGGCTTATTCACTTGTATTCTACAGCTGTCTCTAGTTCACAAATAAAAAACAGATTTGACATTGGCCACCGTTTGCACACATAAGAATAATTTCCAATAGGGTAATTTCTTTTGGCCCACCTTGTACATTTAATAAATATATGCTCTTTGATTAATTTCACATAACTTTTTCTTTTTGTGTACTTCAAACATTTTTGAGTCGGGTTTTTTTTCAACATGTGCCTGATGTTATTGTTTATATGCTGCATTAAAACCAATTTACATACGACAACATACATACATACATATGCTCATTAATAAATGACTTTTGTCTGCCTCAGGCCAAGCAGACACTTGAACAGAAGAGAATCTCATTAAACATGCTGCAGAAAAATAAAGCTTTAATTGCATGTCGAATCTTAAACATTTTAACATTATAAACAAATTGTATTATTAAGCAATTAAATATTTAATAAAATTGCTGATCAACGATAAAATAATAAAAATGTCAAAAAGTTCTGTGAAAATTATTCTTTTCAGAACAACAAATGAAATCAATATCCGATCTGTTTTAAAACTACATTTTTATGTCTATTCATAAATAAATATCCATTTTAGTCATAATTTAATTCATTTGGTGCAAAAAGTATACTTTAGCAATTCGCTTTAACTGCATAAATATTTTCCAGCTGGAAATTTCATGGAAAAATATTTAAGCATAAAATGTTCAAGTTGCTGGCTTATAAATTAAATCAAAATCAACTAAAGTTGACAGTAATATAAGGTGTGTTTTAACTAATAGTATCATAATGGCCACCAGGGAGGGCTGCCAGACAAATTAGAACGATTTTTGCACTAATTTATCTGGCAGCCCTGGTGGCAAGTATGATGCTGTTATTTAAAACGCACTTTGCATTATTGTTTAGTGCAGTTAATTAAAATTTAATTTATAATCCACCAACTTGAACATTTAAGGCTTAAATAAATGCTAGATAAATTAGTATATACCCTGGCCAGGATATAAAAGATTCGGCCTGTCTTTTAGTAAAGAATATAGAAATCATTTTTGAGGCATTCGGTTTTCAATTTTTTTTTATTTATTATTTTTGTATGCGAGTCGATGTGTTGGAGAGAGAAAACTATTTCAATTTATTTCATTTTATTTTAGTTTACGTTATTTTTTTAAAGTTATTTTGTTTTATTTGCTTTGATTTCACTTCTCTTTAATTTATTATTAAAATTTATTTATTTGCTTTATAAATAAATGGTTCACACAAAACTATTTAAATTCGAATGCCTTCGAGCCATTTTATGCATTTATCTTCAGCTTTATAATAAATACCTTAAATTTAAAATCTTCTTCATACTTTTAAAACATATATTTATATATTTTTTTCATTTAATTTATTTCCATAAGACAGTTACAAAAAAGCAAAACTGAAAAATGCAAATTTTTCTTGAAATCTTATTTACCTATTTGTTCTCTTGTTTAAAATAAATAAAATAAAAATAACGACTAAAGAAAAGATAAATATGTTTCTGACAAAAAACTACCCGTCTGTACATTTTAAATTTGTATAGAGTTCGTTGCAGTTGCATGCTTGTGCAAAATGCGGCAAGAACTATAAATATTAAGTGTGGGAAAATGATATCAAGCATAAATAGCAATAATTGTTGCCAGCAATAAACTATACACATACGAGAAGACATACACACACACACACACACTTGCATTAATAATAAATAACATTTATATGAGGTAAAGGTATGCGCGTATATGTATGCATAGATAAATATTGGATATACTTAATGTGACCCCAAGCTTTTATTATAACAATATCTAATAGTGCATATGTTAGAGGTCCTATGGTCTTTATAAAAACGATGGGGACATTGTAACGACAGGATTTCCCATGTATGCTGGGATAGTTCAGCGACTGCCAGGCTTCGTTACAAGAATTTATATGTTCGCCAGGGAATGAGAAACACACACTTTTTCTTACAGCGTACTTATTTTATTCAACCGTCTCGTTGCGCTCGCTCATCTATCGTAATGCCAACACCAACAACTCCATCCGCTCGTCAGCTAATACAAGCCTGTTGAGTTGATTCCGGAGAATACCTTGAGGAGAGTTTAAACTCCAAACCGCTCAAAGATTCCCCTTCCTCAACAGCCAGTCAGGTAATGGAAAGAAATCTTGAGGAGAGTATAAACTCCGAACCGCTCAAGAGATTTTCCTTCCCCAGAAAGACAACCAGAAGTTGAGCACACCTTGAGGAGAGTATAAACTCCGAACCACTCAAGGCTATTTCAACGAGCACGCAAGATATGTATTATGATAATCTAAGGAGAGTCTTAACTCCAAACCCTTAGTTTATCCGCATACCACGTCTTACCATTTGCTCGCCTGGCGACTGACTGCCTTATACTACACAAAGCATCGCTATTTATAGTGATCGTCTTGCATGCATAATCACACATACTAATGCGTAGTAAAGAAACACACCACACCGTGGTGAGGTAAAATGAGAGCGAGTGGATGTTCAGTATGTTGGCATTGCATTTTACAAAGGAGATAATAAAAATACATAACAATGAGAAATATAAAGAGAATGATTCTGCTTAAATGATACAAACTTCTATATAAATTTATATGTATGACTATATGTAGATTTATAAATGATACACGCTTATATTTTAATGTGTATGAGTAAATGTATAGAAGAATGTTAAGAACAACAATTCGCAAATTTTAAGTGTACGACAAGAATTTACGCATTGTTACAAATAAGATGATGTCTTTATATGTTTGCTACATTCAGTATTGTTTTTGCATGGCACATACATTTTTATCTACATATCATTAACAGTTAGGAATATTTATACATATTTGCGATTTTCGCAAACGTATATTGAAATATAATTATAATTGTGTAGTACATAAGTATATTTCCATAACCACGAAAACTCACAGGGTCGGGGTGAGGAGTCCGTGAATACCTCAGGCCATTATAGCAGTATTTATGTGGCCAAAAACGAGGCTCCGACTTTTGGTCGTCACATTGCCTCCCCTTTTCCCTGAGGGTCTCCGGGAATATGTCCTATTAAGGTTACTTCTTTAGTACTTATATGTATATGCAATCAAATGCTCAATATGGCAAATTCAGGATTGCATGTACATATAACTTTTTTTTTTTTTTTTTTTTTTTTTTTTATATATTTTTTTTTTTTTTTTTTTTATTTTTTTTTTAGATTGAAATATAACGTTCTTTCTTGAGATTTCTAGAATAAGTGTTAAAAATAAAAAAGTTCAACTTCCCGGATAACTTAACCTAACGTTTCCATCTTGTTTTCAAAAAAAAAAAAATAAATCCAACATTCCTTTGTCGGTAAAAACATAACACAAGATCGCATTCTAACGTAACTAGTAGTAATATTCTTATATCCTAGAAAAATAATAAAATTCTGTATAATAATAATGCTAATAATCATAGTAATAATAAAACAGGGTGGGATAAATAGTTCCCACGCTGGGCGAGAATAAGTAGATATCTTATGAGCGGCATTTCTGCTTAGTCGGTAGTTGGTGGTACATTCCAGTTGGCTTCGCGGCTAGTAACTCGGTAGTTCCCGCTTTTAAATATGTCCACTTTGTGCAGCATTCCGTTAATGGTGCGTGCGAATTTTATTCGGGTTTTTGGTCTACGTTCGGCTAATCTTCTTTGGATTTCTTCGTATAACTCTGGGGGAGGGTCTGGTAGCCATGGTTGGATGCTTGCGGATTCACCATTGTTTTTGTTGATAGTTTCCACCCATTTCCGCGTTCTCTCTGTCTGAGCAAGGTTCGTATGCAGTGGTTGACTCATGCTTTCATTTTCGTTGTCAGCTGTACCTGCAGTAGTATCTGAGGACGGTATGGAAATTATTGTTGCCACGTCGGGGTCAGCAACCGGGGATACTGGGTTGGGCAATTTGTTGGTGACACGATGCGGGCCTTCATCCCCCGTGGGTGTGGAAGCGATCTTGACCTTTTTATCTATATGATAGGGCTTATTCTCGATTGGTATTGGAAAATTAGTTGTTTTGGCCGGTACCAGCAGACGAACACACATAGTTCGTTCATAACACTTGTAACCCACATAATTGTACTGGCTGTCGTAAACTCTGATATTTCCCAAGCCAATTCGTCTGGGAGGAGTGGGTGGTCGATAGCTTTCATTTTCAGAATCCAGAGAAGGTGGTGATCTTGGTGGCAAGGGTGACGGCGGTGACGGTGGTCGGCGTGCTACTGTGCGGTCACACTCGCCCAAAAAAGCGCGACTCATTTCTTCTATTTCACCTGCGTTTAAGCCTAAAGCCCTTAGTGTATTCTGGAACTCTGCCTGTGAAAGTTCCGCGTCATTCTTCCCTTTGGTTTCTTGGGTCATGCCTCTGGCTTGTCGTGGCTCTGGGTACTGATTCGAGCCATGCTGTCTGGCTCGGTTCCTTTGCTCCGTTTTTCCAGTTGGGTTGTCGGATACTCGGAAGCATCTAGCCCGCTGATAGTGGGTTGTGCGGTGGCCGGCTGAATTATGTTGTGTATTGGTAGGTGTTTTCGTGGATGTTGGCTTCGACTGTCGTTGGCTGGTCGATGGGATATCGTCATCTATAAAAACGGTGCGGGGCCGTTTGGCCTCAGCCTTTTCCCAGGCTCTGCGAAATCGCTGACGTGACTGCTCAAACTTTTCGTCCATGTTGCTCATTAAGGTTTTTCTTTATTGCCTTCTCCTTTTTATTTTTTTTTATTTTTAATTTTTCTTTGAGCGTGCGTCTAGAGGAGGGTAAGAGAGAGTGCGTTATTATGTCGTTGTAAATATTTATGCAGTTTTATATATATTTAGTTCATGTTAAAAAAAGAATTCCTTTGTTTATTTATGGATACAAATTTTTTTTTTTTTTTTTTTTTTTTTTTTTTTTTTTTGAAAGCGGTTATTTATTTGGTAGTTTATCGCGTGAGTAACTATTGAATGTATGGCTTTAGATCGCCTATGTGTGCCGTTCTCGTAGGTGCATTACGCTCCACTTCTTTGATTTTTACAATGACTGGAGAGACAAAGGAGTGTACTTGATATGGGCCATCGAATTTCGGGGCTAGCTTAGCTGCAAAATTTTCTATAGCTTTAGAGAGGGGGTGTTGTTTTAGCAATACCAGATCTCCTACTTTCGGCTTCCAGCTTCTGTGGCGGAAGTTATATCGTTTCTGTTGCTCCTGTGCAGCGTTGGCAAGATTCTGCCTAACGATCTGGAAAATATCTTTCAGGACTTGGGAACGGACGTTCACGGCTTCATTAGTGGCTCCAGTACCTATAGTGACTTCATCGTATAAGGCCTTTGGTAGGCGGGGCTCCCGTCCTTGAGTAAGGAATGCTGGGGAGTATCCCGTCGATTCGGATACACTGGTGTTAATGGCCAACATGATCTCTGGCAGGACTACATCCCACTTTTGATGTTGCTGTTCCGAAAACTGTGCAATCATCGTTTTTATGGTGCGATTCGCCCTCTCCGTTGGGTTTTCTTGAGGTGTATAGGGAGCGGTGAATTGTTGCCGGACTCCTACCTCTTCTACGTACCGGCGGAAAGTACGCGACGTGAATTGGGTGCCGTTATCGGTAATTAATACCTTTGGTACTCCATATCGTGAAATGATCCGTTCTCTGAATGCTTTTACGAGGCCCTCAGCGGTGGCTTTCCGCAATGGTACTAATTCACACCACTTGGAGAATCGGTCGAAAAATACCAGGAGTATAGAGAAGCCTTGCTTGGACCGGGGTAGTGGGCCGACAAAATCAGCACATACGGTGGCCCAAGACTCCTCAGGTACCCGCGTCAGCATTTCTCCGACGGGGCGTTGTTGACTAACTTTGTATTTTTGGCAAGACTCGCATTTGCGGATGTACCGACTGACGTCACGGGACATACCTGGCCAGTAGTAGCGGGTGGAAATTCGGTTTATCGTCTTCCGAATCCCGAGATGGCCGGCAGCAGCAATGTCGTGGTTTTCTTGCAATACACGTTTTCTTATGGGTGCCGCCACACACAATTTCCATGGATTAACATCCTCATTGGGCTCCAGACGTGGAAAGTGGCGGTAGAGTTGTCCGTTGACAATACTGTATTCAGGGTACTTTTCCGGGTTTTTGGTGACCTCCTGGATACGTTTTTCTAGCCAAGGACATTTAATTTCTGAAGTTGCCGTATGGGCAATAAGTAACGTCTCTGTTGGATGGCGTGATAGCGCATCGGCAACTACATTTTGACTTCCTTTTCGGTATTTTACCGTAAATTGGTACTGCTGCAGTTCGAGTGCCCATCGGGCCAATCTTCCAGTGGGATTATCAATGGAATCCAGCCATTTAAGCGAAAGATGATCAGTGATTATTATAAACTGGTATCCTTCTAGATAGGGTCTCATTTTCCTGACACCCCATAGAACTGCGAGACACTCTTTCTCGGTTGTCGAATAATTACGTTCTGCTGCATTCAGATGTCGACTTGCGTAGGCTATCACCCGTTCGTGTCCTTCGAGCTCTTGTGTAAGGACAGCTCCGAGTCCGTAGTCGCTGGCATCAGTTTGTAGCGTGAATGTTTGTGTAAAATCTGGACAAGCGAGTACCGGGGCGTTCGTGAGGTGCGTTCGTAATGTCATAAAAGCTTCCTGCTGTTCTGCGGTCCATTGCCAGTGTTTGCCCTTTTTTAGCAATTTAGTGAGAGGTTGGGACAATCTTGCAAAGTCTGGTATGAATCTGCGGTACCATGAAGTGACACCTAAGAATCGCCTTACCTCTTTAACATTGCAAGGGGGTTGCATCTCTTGGATTGCAGCTATTTTATCGGGATCTGTTTTTATTCCTGCTCCGCTAACGACATGACCCAAGTATTTGGTCTCTTTCTTAAAAAATTCGCATTTGTCAATATTGATTCGTAGTTTCGCCTTCCTAAGCCGGTAGAGAACCTCCTGTAAATTTCTGAGGTGTTCTTCGAGTGTTCGGCCAATAACGATAATATCGTCTAGATAGGCAAAAGCTGATGGTTCCATATCTGCGCCAATGACACTATCCAAGGCTCTCTGGAAAGTAGCAGGCGCAGAATGTAGCCCAAAAGGCATCACTCGCCATTGGTACAGTCCTCGTCCTGGGACAGCGAAGGCGGTGTACTTTTTACTGTGCTTGTCTAAAGGGATCTGCCAGTACCCGTCTTTCAAGTCTAGGCTACTGACATACTTCGCGTCGCGTAGTCTGTTTAAAATGGTATCAATTCGGGGTAAAGGGTATGCATCAGGTACCGACCTTTTATTCAGCTGTCTGAAATCCATACACATACGCCAAGTACCATTTTTCTTGCGGGCAAGCGTTACTGGAAAACTGTATGGACTATTTGACGGCTCTATGAACCCTTTTGATAATAATTCAGTTACTTCTTTATCAACCACGGCCTGCATCGCAGGGTTACGTTGCGCGTACCTTAACTTTATCGGCCGATCATCTTTCATCACGATCTTGTGTGACGCGATAGGGGAAAATCCCTTTATCTGATTAAATTTGGGTAGTTCCTCCTCGAGGAACTTCCTGATAATTTGTTGTTCTTTCTCGGTATGATCTTCAAGTATACGGTGTCTCGTATCCTGCGGAGGTGATTCGGTTGCTAGTCTGGTTGGTACTTCGGCTGCTTTCTTATTACCTTGATATTGACGTGTCTTTCGTTTTCTATCAGTCCTTGGCCTCTTCTTATTTTGCTTCTCCAGCACAGGTTCTGAATATTCTAAGCTGAGAGATAATCCGGCACAACTCAGCGTAGCTTTGAAATTACGTAAGAAGTCTAATCCCAATATCATGTCTTCGCTGCAGTCCGGCATTATGGAAAAGTGGCAACGCTTGGTGAACTTTCCAAATGTGACCTCAGCTTCTGCAGCTTCTGTTATGTATTTCTTTGACCCATCTGCAAGCTTTACTTCTAACTTCACTGCTTCTTTGACTAGGGATAGTCCTAACTTTTTCACCATCTTGGGTCTTATAAAACTACGTGAGGCTCCGGTATCAATCGTGGATATTACCAAAGTATTTTTAATTAGAATTGTGGCTGTAATTCTGGAATCTTCATTGTGTAAGGTGGTTTGATTTTCTGAGGCTGCTGGGGATAAGGGAGCGACTGCCCTCAGTTCTGTCGTCCCCCTAAGGAGTTTCCCGCATTACTAGCCCTATGTTGAAATCTATTAGTTCGTCCATCGTTTTGCGGCCGAGTGGATTGCTCTTCTTGACGAGCTCGCGACTGGATACTTTCAAGCTCCTCTGCTAACGCACATAATTCGGGGAGGGTGCTAAAATCTCGTCTGCGGATATACCTTAGAAAATCTGGGTGCGCGTTTCTATACAAACGCTCAAGCTTTTGCTCCTTGGTGAGGTTGGAGTGACGCATCAGGGTTTGTAGAGACAGAATATAGTTCTTAAATAACTCTCCAGCTCTCTGTTTTCGTCTTTGGATTTCTTCCTCTAGCTTCTCATAGTATCTTGGGGGCAGGAAAAATGAAGAGAAATCTGACACAAATTCGTTCCAAGTAGCCCAGTCTTCTTTATTGTTACGGAACCATACCAAAGCACGTCCTTGTAAAAATTCTGGCATCATCTGCGGCAGTTCGTCTATAGAGACACAACTCATATTCGACAACTCCTCTAAGCGCTCGATGAACTCTAAAGGATCTTGGGTTCCATTATACATAACACCCCACTTTCGAACTTGATCTAGTAAGCTAATACGCCTGTCGGGTGGTTGTATCTTGACACCGTTTTCCTGGTCTAGCTTAGCTGGTGAGGTTGCCCGATGGCTAGTCATAGGCACCGCTAAGCTGTCAGGGTTCTCGTGTGTGGCCTGTAGCTCTAACAGACGCTCCAGCTCCGACGGGTCGTGCTGCGTACTTAAAAATTTTGACCAGCGCTTGCGCAGCTCTTCTACGGTTCCCGTCGTTTCCACTTGGAACTCGCTCAGTAACGCCACCAAAACATCCTTTTTAAGACAATGTGCCCACGAAGTTTTCAGCATGATGTATATGTGCTGACAATGTCACGACAACAATAACTCTTGATATTTTAACACACACGAACTCACTACCTTAGTACCGTTATTATTTATTTTAGTTCTTGAATTCAATTTAAAAAAAATTTCTTTGTATTATTATAAGCATATAGGTATATTACTTGTTAATATATTTTTTTTTTCTCTCACAGTTCACTCGATATTTACATTTAGCGCGTTTGATGTGCCCTTAATGACGGCTTTTATGAAACTACCTCCTTTTCAAATTAATTATTTCTCATCAATGTGCAAAATATTTTTTTGTTTTTTTTTTTTTTTGATTAGCCTTCTCTTATTATTTTTTTTTTAAGTCCTCTTTAACGTTTTTCTTTTATTATTATTTTTTTTTTTTTTTTTTTTTTTTTTTTTTAGAGTTCTCAGAGTCCAGTTATTTAATGAAAATTATTATTTCTTTTATTTTTGTTTATTATTATTATTTTTTTTTTTTTTTCTGTGATATAACGCTCTCTTCCTCTGACTTAGGACAACAATTCTTGTTGTGGTCCCTGCTCGGGCGCCATTGTAACGACAGGATTTCCCATGTATGCTGGGATAGTTCAGCGACTGCCAGGCTTCGTTACAAGAATTTATATGTTCGCCAGGGAATGAGAAACACACACTTTTTCTTACAGCGTACTTATTTTATTCAACCGTCTCGTTGCGCTCGCTCATCTATCGTAATGCCAACACCAACAACTCCATCCGCTCGTCAGCTAATACAAGCCTGTTGAGTTGATTCCGGAGAATACCTTGAGGAGAGTTTAAACTCCAAACCGCTCAAAGATTCCCCTTCCTCAACAGCCAGTCAGGTAATGGAAAGAAATCTTGAGGAGAGTATAAACTCCGAACCGCTCAAGAGATTTTCCTTCCCCAGAAAGACAACCAGAAGTTGAGCACACCTTGAGGAGAGTATAAACTCCGAACCACTCAAGGCTATTTCAACGAGCACGCAAGATATGTATTATGATAATCTAAGGAGAGTCTTAACTCCAAACCCTTAGTTTATCCGCATACCACGTCTTACCATTTGCTCGCCTGGCGACTGACTGCCTTATACTACACAAAGCATCGCTATTTATAGTGATCGTCTTGCATGCATAATCACACATACTAATGCGTAGTAAAGAAACACACCACACCGTGGTGAGGTAAAATGAGAGCGAGTGGATGTTCAGTATGTTGGCATTGCATTTTACAAAGGAGATAATAAAAATACATAACAATGAGAAATATAAAGAGAATGATTCTGCTTAAATGATACAAACTTCTATATAAATTTATATGTATGACTATATGTAGATTTATAAATGATACACGCTTATATTTTAATGTGTATGAGTAAATGTATAGAAGAATGTTAAGAACAACAATTCGCAAATTTTAAGTGTACGACAAGAATTTACGCATTGTTACAAATAAGATGATGTCTTTATATGTTTGCTACATTCAGTATTGTTTTTGCATGGCACATACATTTTTATCTACATATCATTAACAGTTAGGAATATTTATACATATTTGCGATTTTCGCAAACGTATATTGAAATATAATTATAATTGTGTAGTACATAAGTATATTTCCATAACCACGAAAACTCACAGGGTCGGGGTGAGGAGTCCGTGAATACCTCAGGCCATTATAGCAGTATTTATGTGGCCAAAAACGAGGCTCCGACTTTTGGTCGTCACAACATTATATATATCGTGGTAAAGTACTAATACTTTTGTTAAACATTAAACACCCTGAAGAAAACCTAGAGTCAAGTGGCTCCAAGTCGCTACATTTTTCGGCTATATTGCTGACTTTTTTTTATCAAATTGTCAGCAGAGTGTCTCCAGTTTTGTGTTTTACGAACAGTGTTAAGATTCTTGAAATTTGTAAGCCCACCAAAATCGTTTTTGTTTGGAAAGAAAGCATTGAGTTGACAACATTGTTAATGAGTAGACAAATTTTATTTCTTGATTTTTCAATTGAGTTTCTCTGCTGCCATTTCTTTAAGGGTAGCGACAAGGTATGTAGAGAAACAAAAGTATCATGGTTGCATTAGAACCACCTAGTCACCAGTTCCTTCGTCAGTAGTTGATTTGCAATGACAAGCACATTTTAAATATCAACAGGAAAAATCATTGTCTGTCACTAGTACTGGTGACCATGTCAATAGTAAATCACTAGAGTTTTTCTACTGACATTTCCTTCAGGGCAGCAATTGAATTTGAAATTAATTTTCAAGCGAAAATTCGACATCAAATGCTCTTGGAAATCATTTCGAATGCATTTAATTATATTCGTTTTTTAAGATATCTTCCTAAATATTTTATAGGGTTCCATACTTAAACAGTACACCAAATTACTGAGACTCATTGTCCAATACAGTGACAGCTAGAGGTCTAAATTTTCACAATACCTGTGGTTAATTGGGCACTGCAGCAATAAATACTAAAAAGAATAAAAACATAAAAACTAAAGGGGGTTCCCATACACGAATCTGCAAAAACTAGCTGTAGCCTTTGAATCATAAGAGATAGAGATATGAAATTTGCAAGCGATAACTATGTGGATTCATAGGATCTATAACAAGAAATACCAAAAGTAAAAAACTAAAGGGTGCTCTCACACAAGAAACTGAAATTAGCTGTAACTTTTGAAATGTAATTGATAGAGACTTGAGATTAGCACAGGATATGCATTTACCAGACCTTTGGAACAACAAATACTAAAAATAGTAAACACTACCAATTTAAATATTGTTCTAAGCCTGAGGACAGCCTTTAGTTTCGAAATTAGCTACAATCTTTGAAACGTAAGAGACAGAGTCATGGAATTTTCACAGTGTACTAACAGCAAGTACTACAAACAATAACAGGTTAAAAACGAGAGAAGCTTTACGTACAGGAAACTACGAGTCTGTTAGGGTTCCGCACTCATTCAGTGAAAATGAAACCCTCTGATGAGACTTCGATGTCCATCGCTCCGTCCGGCTGCAACAAACATTATTCCCCCGAACGGCAAGAGCTGAAGTTTTCACAGAACAAGTGGTTCTGGTTTAGTGTTTTCAAATTAATTGAAAATACACAAATAAAAATTTATTTGGCATATTAGAACCAAACAAAAATTATATCCGCCAAATTCATATTTTTAGAAATATTAAATATTTTTTTAGTGGTCACATTTTTCCCATTGAAAAACTTTATCATACCCATAACTTGTTCAAACTTGTTTATATAGAGTTTGGGAATGTATGTTTAAACCATTTTATGTAGGAGTTTTCTTGTTAAATAATAGAATACGTATGTAGTTTTCTTTTTTCTCATTTTTTGCGAAAAGTTAAATAATAAAGAAGTGTTGAAGCTGAAAGTAAAAAATAACAACAACAACAACGAAAAAACGAAAGAAATGTGGAACACTCGTAACTTTAACATGCAAAGAAGAAAAAATCTGTTAAAAAGTTGCAACTAAAATCATTTTGGTAAAGATAATTCTTAAAACAAAAAAAAAATTTTTTTGAAGCAAAAAAAATTATTTTTAATTGAATGAAATTTTTTTTTGTGGAAAAAAATATCTCTGCTGATTCATAAGTAAAGTGAAATGTGAAGACTAATGTTTATTAAAATGGCGGCAAAACAAAGCAGTATACCTTATGGTAAATAAAGCTCTTGCGAATTGCATACATTTATTAACTGAGCAATTAACATGCTTGCCTGAACAGGGGTCTTAGAGTCTGTTTGTATTTTCTAATTATAAAAAGCAGTTGTTGACGAGTTTTCGCTTTCTTATGTATTTAGTATTAAGAAAAAAGAAATATAAATATGAATAACTTCAATTAATTTCAAAGAAATCATTTTGATTACATATTTATTTAAAATTTCTCTCTGATGAAATTTACTCTTTGAACGTGGTTGCAAATAAAATACTGTAGACAAATACATTTTTAATCCCTAAAATTATTAATACAACATGTTCAACTTAGAGCAATGCTTTGGGGTTTGGTGTTCTTTCAAATTTAAAATGAATACATTTTCTGGGGAATTACTTTTATTTAATTAAATTTTCAATTATTTTATAAATTTATTTTACGTCTTTTTTATTAGAAAATGTTTAATTAGTTTTGTCGACATTTTGCTTTGCTTCGGATAGCTTCTTCATTGTTCTGAAAATTGTTTTGTGTATTACAGGTTTTTTTGAACACTTAATATTTGCAGTATTTTTCCAAAACCACAATTTTCAAATCAAGTTTTATTGTTTTCCAAAAAGCTTTCATTAAACAAACTTTAAAGTTCGACTACATTGAAGTTTTGTTAAGAAAAAGTAATTAAAAATAAAAGTATTCAGACTTATTTGATGTACATATATGAAATCAGGTCCAAAAATAGACCTTACAAATGTTTTCTGTTTTTTTTTTCCAGCAGTCTATATGCCGCCGCCATTTCGTTGATGCTAAACAACTCATCAGTATATATGTAGATGGGTGAAAAAGATAGAAAACATTTATCAGATCTATCTTTCACCGTGATTTAATACATTTCAGATGGCTCTTAAAGCAATTAAATAATTAAGTTCATATTTGATTATATGAAGTATTTTTTTATTCACTACTGCAGTGTCATATTTGATTTGAGTATTTTTGTTTTTCAAGTTTAATGCGTTTCTTTTACTTTGAGTCGTAAAAAGGGTATTTCATTAAATTTTGAAGTGCCTACTCTAATTAATATTAAAATATAAGCAAAATTGAGTTTCATGAGAAGTAAAAAAGCTGCATAAACTGTGACAAGTTTTCGCAATTCAATTTCTTTATGATAAACATATGAATGATTCTCAAATGCACTCGCATTGAGGGTTCTACAATATTTTCAAATAACTGAAAAGCTTTAGTTCATAAGTTTACTTTACAACAAATATTAATTTATGCTAATGAAATAAAATATCAAATTAAGTTGGGCAAAAAGCTGCGACGTACCATTAACATCTCAGTTTAAAAGCAGAGTTAAAAGCCACCTACAAACACACATAAAATATGCTTTCTAGCTGGCAATCACCCATATCAATATATGTATATTTTGCAATTTCATTAAATACTTATTTTTTACTATTTTATATACATAAAACATAATTCAGTAGCACAAAATAGCAAACATGCCAAATGAAATTTACACTGCAAGTAATAAAAATTAATTGTAGTTGAAAAAACAAAATCGCAATTCATTAAGCATTTTACAACCTTTTTAACTTCAAGTCAAATGAGCCATAAAATCGTTGTAAACTTCATAATCCGCAGCTCAGTTTGCAGTTTGGAAATTCACTACAAGTGAATGTGCGCTGATTCGTAATTAATTTATGGAAAATTTTCATTAGATTAAAATCAACATAAAGAAGAGCAAATAAAAAATAAAATGTTAATACATATTTTTAAACTATTTGCCATGCCCGAAGTTAAAAAATAAAAAGGAAAATTTTTTTTTGCAAAAATTGAAATTCGTTCTTACGGGCACTTATACGAGGGTTGCTTTGTATATTCGCGAGAATAGAGAACAGAAAAAAAATATATTAATTATCGAAAATCACTTTCAAAATATTTCCCATGAAGATGCATTTACTTTGGCATGTAATCAAGCACTTTTACCACTCTCCAAAACATGCAACCGCTTCTTCAGGTGTGGAAAAGTGTTGACCTTTGAGTTTATATATTACGTAGCGTAACAAAAAAAAAAAAAAGTCATTCGTCGCCAAGTTAGGACACATCCAAGCGATGTTTTGATGATGGCTAAAAAATGCAGTTGTTTGACCCGATGTGGGAGAGCTCGAATTGTCGTGGTGAAAAGTGTTCTGGTTCGTTCGGCGGTTGGTATTCTTGTTTTCTAAACAGACAAGTGGCAAATAAATCATTGCATATCACTTAGAATTGGTTGTTCTGCATTGTTCTAGCGGTATGTATGTGACATGTCAAGCTTTTCCGAAAAAAACAGGCGACTAGGCTTGGAAGTGCTTCGTGCGTGAACAACTTTTGTTGGGTTTTGCTCATTGGGAAACACCCTTACAAACAACTGGTGCTTACCTTCCGGCTCCTGCGCATAAATCCACCATTCATCATCTGTCACGATGTCTTGTAGACATGTTTCAAAGCACCGTAATTGTATTTATTGAGACTTTCTTTCGGTCTATCTACACGAGTCTTTTTTCCAGCAATTGATAAATTGTGTGGGAGCCAACTCTAACAAATTTTTTTGACAATCAAATGTTTATACCGAATAAATATTGGTCTTACCATAGATTAAATGACAAAGTTGCATAGATAAAGTCTATCAATTAGAGCACTCAGCTGGTTTTTGCAACAACAAGTGATTTTCGACGACCCTCGTGAAATTCATCTTGGAGTGAACTACGACCACGATTGAATTCTTCATACCATCGATAAACACTAGTTCTGGATGGAGGTTTATCGCCAAGAATTGCATCAATTTCAACCAGGCCCTGCTGCTGAGTTAATCCACATCAAAAGATGTAAAAAATAATTGCACGAAACTGCGCATGATTTAATTTAATTTTTGAGCCAAGATGAATCTTTTAAGTTACTGTACACAACAAAAATAGCGCTCGTATGTCAAGACCTTCTGAATACGTATGAACTTAAAAATATACAACTTTACGATAGAGCTGTCATTTGCCAGACTGCTGCACTAGGGTTGCCAATTTTCGCAGTTTAAAAAACAGCTGTCACACAGCATAGGAAACAGATTGATGGCGACAATCGCATTTCTTGTCAAGCGAATTTTCGGTGGTTGCGCCAACCATATTTAAATTATTGTGTATCTTTAGGGATATGATTATACTTTTATTTGCTACCATTGGGCTACACTGAGAGGAAAACTTTCGCCAATAGAACGATTTTTGACATCAATACTACGATTTTGTTGTTTGGGCCAACGTGAGGGTTACGAAAAGTGTTTGGTTAATTGCTTGTTGTGTTATATCGAAAATTATTTTCTTAATTTTTTGCCTTTTACTTATTTTATAGAATATTATTCCAATTAAAAATGTCTTTCTGAGCAGTTTAATAAATGGTGAATATATTATCGATCTAATTCTGTTTTAGATTTTCTTCTTTTTTTTTTCATAGCTCATAAATATCTTTGCTTTATTTATTTTCTTTTCGCAATTAATTATGGAAAATCTCTTTAAATCATAAAAATAATATATACATAAGTACAAATTAACTCTTTACAATTGTTTCTTTTCAACGTAAACTTGTATTAATTAAGTTTTATCTGCCATTGGGAAATTCATATGATGTTGTGTGTTGTGCTTCAGTTATTTATTGTTCATTATAATTGTATAATAGACTTTCAGCAAGAAAACATTAAATTAAAATTATTCGTAAAATAAATTCATACAGCAATGAGAGAAAAATAAGTGTTGACATAAGAAGCGGCCCATTGTGCTAATATTTGGTTACGCCAAACAAAAGCAGCTGATTTTCCTATTTTTTTCTTTTTCTGGTTCTTACAAACATTTTCCCTTTTGCTCAATCAGTTTTATAAAATAAATTTTTTCAAGAATGCCTGCTTAAAATATTCCACCAACATGCTGAGAGATGATGATGCTTTGAAAATATATTGATTAATTTTGCAAAAAAAAAAGAAAAAAAACACAACGTTTGCATATTTATGATATTTTATGTTTTTTATGTATTTTTCCCGTGTTTTATGTGGCACGTTTTTTATTTACATTTCATGTACATATGTATGTATGTGTATCGCGCCACTCAAACGAGCATAAATTTTATTTCGGTTTGTAGGTTACTTTATGGCCATAAAAAATTAATAAACATGAATTCAATTTAAACTTTTCATATTTAAACAAACATAACAGTTGTGAACCTTTAACACAGTCGAGTGTGTGTGGGCCAGGACGGCTGTAAACACTAAACTGCACTATTGCTGCAGTTAAACTGAAATTAAGAATTTAAGTTTTGCTTTAATTTCCAAGAGGATGTTTCATATTGCTGCATTTATTAGCAGCTTAAAGCTATTTGCAAAAAAATATATTTTTATGAGATATTTCGGAAACAAACTTCCTTTTTAAAACAAATTAAACAAAAAATAAAACAAGGCAGGATAATATTACAAAGAGTGGAGCAATTGTTTATTAATATATTTTAGCTATATGTCAAAAGCAATATGGTTAAGGTGGCCATATTCGATAAAATTCATATGCAGGGTGTGCTTAAAGCCCATACTACATATAAAAAACTATGTCGCGTAGCTT
Organism: Sturmia bella; assembly: GCA_963662145.1. Lineage (NCBI taxonomy): Eukaryota > Metazoa > Arthropoda > Insecta > Diptera > Tachinidae > Sturmia > Sturmia bella. The sequence continues at coordinate 13,727,176 of OY759172.1, read as the reverse complement.
GGTATTGCCATATTGTGGAAAGAATTACCCCTTGATGATCTTTTCATTCCTGTGATCACAATTGTTGAATTTCAATTTTTTTTTTCTCTCTAATAATATCGTCAGATACATATATGGCACGGAGTAGCGTTGTTTGAGAAAAATTGTTGGTGGAAAAAATTTATTGCAGGATGGTCTGAAATTTAACTCCTATTTAAGGCATGATGTTCAAAAACTAAGTAATGGGGAGGAAAAAATAATTAGAAAGAAAAAGTTAACAGTATGAGTGGAGGGGGGGGAGGGGGATTTTATTTTCCAGACGCCTAACTACGGGCTCCTGGGAATCATCAGTAGCAGATTGCCCGTAGAGGTGACAAATGTAGGATCAACTTTTTCTCTCTAACTCTTTTTCCTCCCCCTTTGCTTGGCTTTTGTACCCCCTGACCCCGTACCATGCCTCCTTAGCGAGTCTCCAACACAAAAATAAAAAAATCACATATCTCGAATATGATTTTTTGATATGTTGTAGTGGAACTTTTTTTCCCCACTTCACAGGCTATTTAAAAATTATTGGCAGCCTATAGAAAAAGTTTTTGTCCATACACACACCCAGTCGACCTAATGTGTGTACTTTACTTGCCATAAAATAAAGTTTACCATCCTCTGTATAGATTTTTATAAAAAATAATTGCGTTAGTAAGAACTGAACTTAAGATCATTGAATATGTAATTAACAAAATTATGCTTAGATTAAAATAAAAATTCACTCACAAAGTCGCTCAAAACTTTTATACCAAGAAATTTATGAACTCTCTAATTAACTAATGACAGGCACTGAGGCCAAAAGTCTGCTTAATTAATTCACTATTAATTTGTGACATTCACTTCAAAGCCTTAATAGCATTTTGTATTACATGTAAAAATATCTGCTACTCCGTAAAATGCTTAGAGTTATATGCATTATTGTATGTAAGTGTACAGTCATGTAATCACGTTGCCTTTTGTTCTTCATAATAATATGAGAGAAAATAATTTAATATATTGACATTTCGACAAACAAAGTAAATTAACTTAATGCCAAGTACTTACAAAACTAAAGCCTTCTTAAAATATTAGAACATGTGGTGGCTGGAATTAACATCTTAAATGCACCACTACATTGATAACAAACTTGAAGGAAGAAAATTAAGGCAGTATAAAATATTTAAAATGCTGAAAACAAATATTCTAGTTTATACAGCTTCAGATCGTTTTTATATAAAAATTTTATTAAAAATATTATTCAATATTTCGATAACAATTATTATTAAAATTACAAATATTATCCTGAAGATGATAACAAATTGTTATCGAAATATTGAATAATATTGTTAATAAAATTTTTATATAAAAACGATCTGAAACTGTATAAAATAGTTTTTCAAATAATTAAAAATATCAAATAAATATTATATATTTAAAAATATTCTAGTATAGTCACAATTTTCATGTTTTTTTTTAAGAAAAAGAAACGTTTTACTTGCCAGCCACGCATTTAGGAAATGAGTAAATTTTTCATTGATTCAACCAACTTTTATCTTAGAATAGGTATACAACATTTGATTGCTAACTCAGTGGTGCCGCATAAATTTCATAGCCCATTTCATGTAGCAGACGCAGGGTGCACCTTTATTTTAGATTTAAAATTTTTGTCCTTTTAGCATTTGTTGCTGAAGCGGTCAGGCAATTACATATCCAGTGAACATTTCAATTCTCTATCGCTTACGGTTCGAGATCTGTAGCTAAAGGGTCCGCCAAATAACTTTGGCTTCGGCTGTGTGGCCCGTAGCGCCGTCCTGTTGAAACCAAATGTTGACAATATCCTCCTCTTCAAGTTTTGTAAACAAAACTTTATTCAACATGGCCCGAGACATAGAGAAAAGTGATTTTTTCAGAAATATGTAAAGTGAAATTCTTCGTCAACATATTTTTCTGCTTGTGCTCTGCCTTGTACTTAATATGCGCCTTGATTAAACTAAATAGTTTCAGCGGTATTAAAACTACAATCGACAAACTCCTCAAACTGAACAAATATGGCAACAGCATTCGCTTTCCAAAATGCCAGTCAGTGTGTGTGTGTGTGTGTGTGTGTGTGCGTGTATGTAAGTGTACTTTAAATGATTTGCTTAAGACGCTTACAAATTTGCTTTCGTTACACTGTGTACATACATATGTATATACTCTGCAATGTCTATACACATTCGTCTGTCTAACATACACAGATACTTTGCTTATGGAGATGAGGTAAAAAGCAAATATCTGGAAACCAACACAAATTCCTATAAATTATTTACAGTTTAACCGCAAAACTGAGCAATCATAGTTTAAGAAAATTTAATCTCATAAACTTTTCAAAGTGCTTTACTAAATGCTATTTTCATAATGTTTCTTTTTCTCGTTTTAAAATAAAAGATTATTTATACAATTCGTCCTTTTTGCCGAAAATGCCTAAAGGCTATTTGTTCTTTATTTGAAAAGATTTCATAAGAGGATTTCATTTCTCTTTCTAATTGAGAAAAAAAAGTTGAATGAATACTACTCTTAAAGCCTTTAAGTCAACGGAAAAAAAATGATGGGTGTTGAGCAACATTTGCACTTTTATGAGATTTAATTTTTTTTTTTTTTTTTTGCTTTTTTAGGGCTGCTGAAATAGGAAATAATTGTGAGTCGTAAAGTTTTCATATCAGATAAAAAGCAGCATTTATTTGGGGAGAAATCATTCCAGAAACAGGTGGGATTGCCAGTCAGCATATTTTAGTTGAGAGCGAATAAATGAGTAGGGGTTTCTCTTCAAAAATTATTTATTTCAAAAAGTACAAGAATTTTGGGGTAAAAAAAAAAAATAGTTATGAGTATGGAAAATTTGGAGTAAAAATAAGATCTTACAATTTTCAAAATTTCAATTTTATGCTCTAAAAGTTGTGGGCTTATTTAAGCATTTTTAAATTTTAAAGCAAAATAATTAGGAGTTTAGGTCCTATTTTGCTATTGTAATATGGGAATATTTTATTATTACTTTAGTGTACTTTATTGTATTATTGTGTAACTGCTGCTGGTGTTTTCGAATGGAAACTTTTTTTTTATTGTACTGTAGTATTTTATTTTATTATAATATTACTAGATTGTATTGTATTATTACAATATGTTATTCTATTATGATCTTGTGTTGTTCAATTATAAATTTCTTCCAGCTTTATTTCCATGTAATTTTTGTATCCTTGTACGATTGTGGCTTAAGGCATCTTTTTGTGTAGTGGTAATTAGCAGCTAATTGTATTAGACATGTGCGGTGGCCGTGAAAATGTCGTGACTTCTGAGTGAATCACGACATCGTGATCGTGGTTAAATTTTAGAAAAATCATGCGTGAGAGTGGTTTGAAGTTAAAATTTCGGTCATGATTACAACTTTAAGGCAGTTCACGAATTTTCATATTTGAAGAAAAAGTTAAGGTATTAATTTTTCTGGTTTGTAAAAAAAACTCTTACAGATTTTACCTTAAATTATTTCTCAAGTCATGAACATGTGCCTGTGTCAATTTCTATAGCAGGCAAAAATGTAAAAACTCGTTGGGGGAAATAATTCCATGAAGAATTTTAATCCAATAAGACATAAATGTAATATAAATTAGGACCCACTTGGGTCCTGAGAGGTCCCGTTGTGTTGCTATGACAGAATTTTTTTTAAAGATCTGGCAACACCACTAATATTACACCATGTGATTCCAAGGATTAAAATATTGGCGAACTTTTTTAAAATATAATTTGTAATAGGTTTTATTAACATGTGTGCAAATGAAATTATTTCAAGCCAACCGCGTAAAAATCAGACACAGAGAAAGTGCATTCCATAGGACTAGTTTAATGAAAATGGAGCTTTGCGAGTTTAACAGAACTTTTGTATTATCGTGGAAAAAAAATCAGCTAAATTAAGGTAAAATAAATTCCTTTAAATATTTTTAGTTAAATAACATCACCCAACAGCCAAAACAACCATGGATGACCACTATATAGTTTTGATGTGTACAAAAATCCTAAAAATTTCGAATTCTATGGATTTGCAAAATGGTTATTTTTGCTTTTTGGGGAATAAAATAAACATTAACCTACAGATTTTAACAAAGGAGAGCTCATTTTGTTGCTATTATATGCAACTATTTAAATAAATAAAAAACCTGAAAAATATTTGCAAATTTATATTTTTTATAAATTTTCCAAAATTAAAATTTTTTTGCAATTTTAAAAAAATTTTTTTTTTCAATTGTTTTCCTAATAACTCTAAAATTATTATGAATACCAAAAAATAAATTATGCAAAACTTAAGGCTGGCGTAATTTATAAATTTTTGACGTATTACTTGATAAAATCGGTCACGCCGTTTTTAAGTTATGACTAAAGGTCTGGATCAAGCTTTGCGAAAATCTCATATTTTAGAAGAAAAACATCAAACAAAAAAAAACTGATCCATCAAATTTGAAATATTTATTCTTTTTGTACTGGTGGGTGGGCATAGTACCTCGAAAAAATATAGTGGTCAGCCATGGGCAGAAAATTGTTTTCCATTTCTTGTGTAGTGTAATTCCCCGAACCAAAACAAAATAAACGTCGGTAGCAATAGAGAAAGTCAGAAAAAATTTCACTGAATTGACAAGTTTTTTGTTTCAAAAATATCCCAGTATTTGTTTGTAATAAAATGAAATCTATTATTTCAATAAGAACTTAATTTTACTGAATTTTTTCTTTTTCATGCCCTTTTCTGTGTGTTTAATATTTTATAATATTTGTTTAACATACTAATTCCACAAACACACATACACACGCACATGTGTGTATGTGTGTTGCTAATGTAATTTATACAAATGTTGATATAGTTATGGCAACAAATTATTATGAATATTTTGTTTGTTTAATATTGTTGTTGAAGTTGTGTTACAATAACTGCGTTAAAACGACAGCAAATGTATGGGAGGCAATGTGTGTATGTGTGAGTTGATATGAGCAGATGTTACAGAAACATTTTGAATTAAAAAATCTGTTGAAAAACTTTTCAATTTGGCAAATTATCTAAATAACATGCTTGAGTATCTTCAAGTGAGTGGCATGTGAGTCCATGAGGCTTATTTTAATGAAAGGGTTGGTTGTAAATAAAAGCAATAATGAAAACAACCATTAAATTATAATATTTCATTACAAAACACGAGCCATAGGCAAAGTAATACCGAATTGTTAACTTTTAACAAAATAGATAATAACAATTTTGTTTTATTTAATTTGCCAGACAAATAACACAATTTTATTAAAACTAAAAAATATTAATTTTCTTCCTTGGAGATGTATATTTACAGGGACTTTTATTAGAAAGTTTTCTATGGGAGTGTTAGAATTTACAAAATTACTGGCTTTTGTTGGTTTTTTTTGCTTACGACAACCAATTTTTTAATTAGAGAAGGAATAATTCATATTTTTTGTTAAGTTTTTTTTTTTTATTATATTTTAGTTTTTGCCAATAACTGAACTTCTATACACATTAGCTATTCTTCCGTAATGTGTTTCCATTTCATTTAAAATAAACATTTGTAATTATGTTTAAAAAAGCAACCACAGACATGAATTTCGGTTTTATTTGCATACATTTATAATTATTTGCGGAAATTTCATAGAGCTTAGAGAGAATTTTAAGTTCATTAACCTAAAAAAAAAAAAAAATAAATGGAAACAAAAAGTTGCACAAATGAACGATGTTCAAATTTACTTGTTTTATAATAAAGTTGGGTTGCCACGTATTGGGAAAAAAAGAGGAGGAGCATACGATAGTGCAGGCAGTGTTGTCAGCTTAGGAGACTTATCTCCAAACCCGGGATATATTGTTAGCAAATGGAATACAAAATTTGCTTTGGATATTAATTTGGGATAATTTTGAAGTTTTGGCGATTTTAGCGAATTTTTTGGGGATTTTTATTTAACTGTTTTAATTTAAATGAATCACAAAGAACATCAAACTTATATATGTTTTGCACATAAATTTATCCATATAAAGTTGGCACTGGACGACCGCATTTTAGATACCATTTCGATTTGGCATCAACAAACAACGCTTACGTTCAACAAGTATTTTACCAATAAACTCAATAAAAAAATCTTTGAATAAAATACAAGCAACGAAAAAATCTAAACTAAAAATATTAAGGGATAAAGTATGTGTTGAAATTTTTGCTAGGAAATGATGAAGTTACAGTTCTAAAATTGTGGCGAAAAATTTCTTAAGGCAACGGTAGTAAATACGATTTTGACTCCGAAGTTTTTAATTTTAATAAACAACTTTACTAATTAATTACTATATACAAAAATAGTTTCTTGTTGAATTAAAAAAAAGAAAGAAATGCGGTCGGGGGACCCCCGTTAGGAACGAAGTTCCTTAGGTTTTTTTCTTTCATCTTTGAATGTAATACAAGGTGAAATCTGTATGTTTTATTTTGTATTGTTTTTAAAATTTTATGATTCCTTAAATTTTTGGAACGTTTTCCAACTAATTAATATTTATTGGTAGGTGTCTCCGCTGCTGTCAGTGGAGACACCGCAAATCATCAAACAGCTCACACGCTTTCGTGACGATTTCTACTAATTTCCACTACCAGCAAGCCGCGTTAAGGAACTTCGTTCCAAAAAGAAAATTCATTGCACCAATTAGGGGGCGTATGTTGGAGGAAATTTAGGTACTTTGTGAATGACACCTATGGGTCAAACTATTCAGGGTTAAGTCCATGGAGCACACAATAAGCAAGACATGGGCAAATAAACTACTTCAATCAACCTAATCTAAATATTTGCTGGGCTTCCAAAAAAATTTTCCATTGCGAATTAATATTAATTAGTATTTTTATGGGCTAAATATGTATACTTTTTATATTTCTTCTCATATTTTTTTGTAGATATTTTGCTATCCTTTGGAGAGCTTCTTCAGGACAGTAATATTTTCTTCAAAAAAAAGTTGTTAAAAATAATACCTCTGTTTCTTTACTTTACTTTGGGATCCCGTGGGCTCCCAATTTGCACGAAAAGCGTTCACATACTTTAAAATTGGACAAATGAGAGTATTTGTGAGAGAACATTATGCTTCTTCTACTTGCACAAAACAGCCCGTGCTTTTTCTTCGGGCTAGTTTGGGCAAATAGTTCAGCTGTCAGCTCTGTCAAAGAATAAACGATAACATAGAAGAAATAAATATTTAGAAGAAATAAAAGAAAAATTGGAAATTAGTGTGAAAAAGTGTTCTAAAAAGTTGTTTATTCTCTAAAAATTGTTGATTGATATACATACATACATATGTATATTTATATTTACGAATACATTTATTTATATGAATTTATATATTTTTGATGCTAATTCTTCGACCTTTGTTGTTTATTATTTTAATTGTGACCTTAAGGCTCAAACAATTAAAATAATATATGAATTTATATATTCCGTTGTGTTGTTTGGAGAAAACTTTTTTTGATCACAAATTAAATAAAATACATAATTTTTTTTCCATAAATTGAGCTGTCAGAATCCTGACGTGTTCGTTTGTGGTAAAATATTTGCTTTTATTCGTTCCCATATTTTTGTGCATTTTTGCTCTTATATGGAGAGAAATTATAGGTTACTCTCATTTTACCGAACTTTGCTCAAAAAGTAAAAAAACACAGCTAATAAGAATTGACCCAGGAAAACAAAAATCTATAAACATACATATGTATGTAGACAAAAACATTTTCTTTTTCTGTTTTTTATATTTTCAAAATTCGAAAAAGAAAATAGTTTTGTTCCTACAAGCTTATAATTATGCAAATTGCTCTTTACTTTTGGGAGTAAAGAGCAAGTTTTGAGATACATGATTCTCATCACGCTCCCTGACGATAATGTCCTTAGACAGAGTACAGCATTTAAACGCTTTCTCAAACAATTGTAAAATCACTTTGTTTTTCTAGTTATTATGACTACTTAAAACAGCTTTCACGTATTGATTACAAAAAGTGTACAATAAATTTCATTTCAAATTCCATGGGGCTTCCTCTAAATCTAAATCCGCCAATAACCCAAATACTTGAGAGAGTTGTTTACATGTTTACTCCATATTTGTGCAAATAAATCTTTTTTTAATCCACTGTTACAACGTCGTTTAATTGTTTAACTTTTCTTTCACTTTCTTTGCGTGCTTTTCCTACTTACGTACTTACCTACATATGTACATACATACATTCAGACACACACATTGTTTGCAAAACTTGAAAAAAAAAAACCAGAAAATATTCTGTTGGAACAAATGCCAAACAATGGAAAGACATAAATGCGAAAAACTATAGAAAATCATGGCAGCGCTAATGAAAATAAAGGCACTAAAAGAAAATAGAAAACAAAAACTGTAAAGGTTAATCACCTCCGGAGGCCGACATTACAATAACAAAAACAAAAAGAAATATTTTACTACACTGGGAGGGAAATAGTACAACGACATTCAGCAAACAACACAACAATATTAAATCTACATGAATCTCAAGGGATTTTTATTTGAAAGTCAGTTTTACACATGCAAAACTAAAGCTTATGCAGACAGTTTCTTCATTCATTTAGTTTTTTACACGCAACCGTGAGAGGACTCCAAAGAGCTTGTTAGAGGTGTATGGAGAAATTACGGGAACTGCTTTAGTGCAGGATTTGTGTTTTCTAAGTTTCACAGCGAGAAATGATAAAATTGAAAGGGAAAAATTATTTTGTGGCCACACTTTTTTTTTTTAATTTTAATATTGCAGCGATTTTTAAAAACTAATAATACTCTTTTCTTGAGCTAAAGGTCTAATATTAGATATTTCTTGCGATTTATTGATCAGTTCGCTTTCCTTTGGATAGATTTTGCAGTGCAGGAGTAAAGTAAATATGAAATCTTGAATGGATTCCTTAAGCTAATTCAGCGGCTCGTTCATGTGCTTAGAATGTTAAAAAGTATCATATTGTTACGTTTTTATGCTTTCAGAAAAACGGTTTTGTGGATTCTTTAATTACAAAGACATATAAAATACACTCAGCTATTTTATCTACAGCACCTTTAAATCAGTTAAACATTTATTAATTATTAAACTCTATTAAAACGCTTTGCTAGAACACTTTTCATACTGCTACACCACAGCTGTAAGAATCAGACTCATGCTATAAACACATTCGCCACGTCAGGCTACCGACTACAAAATATGGGAAGACTTACACCGGTATTCATAAAAAATAAAATGTTGCTTAAATACATTTTCGAAGAAATTTGATATGAAAAGTTTGTTCTAAAATGTATTTTAACAACGTTTTATTTTTTATGAATACCAGTGTTTAGGCCATATTCATAATAATTATTGTAAGTTTATCAAGCTCTTATTTGACGTATTTCTACGGAATATTTGTCAAATAAACTTGTAATAAACCTTTTTATGAATATGGGTGTTATTTTGAGAACAGCAGGCAACGTGGCTGCAGGTTGTTGTCTCTGCTACTTTTTATCGTTGTAATGAAATTGATCGTTGTAATGAAGTCGATGCAAATAAGTTGAAATCGCAGAAAATTTGCAAATTGCAAAAATTTACTTTTAACTGTTTTTCAAAAACTTTCAACACTTACAATAGAAGTGAATACAGTAGAAAGTAGCTGTTTGAAATTAAAATAAAAAGAGACTATTTAACTTTTCCAGAAATGATTTTATGTTCTTTATTGCAAATTGCAATTTTTTTGTGAAATTCCGCACTTTCCCTTCCCAGCTGTGACGTTTGCAAATATATTATTTTAAGAAGCCCTAATTGATATAAATGTTTACCTTTTTGCAACTGTTAAGGAATTTTCACATATTGGCACCAGTTGCATGTTGGGTCGTTGGGCAACTATTTTAAGTGAATTGTTGTTTATAGTGATTATTTTTGCAAATTTTTGCACCTTTGCAATGGTACCATTTTGTTTTTGCAAGTAGTTTGCCTTCTTAATACTTTTTGAATTTAAATTTTGCAATTTGCAAATTTGTAGCTAAATTTTTCACGCTTGTCATTCTTTTTTTGTTCAATTTGCAAATTTTCCGTAATTTTCAGCAGTAACTTTTCGCAAGTATTTTGCTCTTTGAATTTAAATTTTGCGATTTGAAAATTTGTCGCTATTTTTTTCACACTAATGCAGATTCATGCTTTTTGAAATTTGCAAATTTTCGGTAATTTTTAGCAGTAATTTTTTGCAACTGACCCAACTTGATTTCTTCAAACCAAGAGAAAAAAATATAAGTAGCACCATTGTTCGGTTTTCATTTTATTACATTTGTGCAGCTTCTGCTTCCAAAAGTAGCTGGGTAAGGCGACATGGTATGAAGCCGGCGACATTTGTAGTCGTGTGTTCATGTAGCCTGCCGTGGCGAATGTGTTTATAGCATCACTTGGTAAGTTTTTTTTTTTTTTTTTTTTTTTAATTTAAAACACACAAGGCAATCTGGGGTTTTTTAAATTGGAATGCATGTCGTTGTTTATACACCAAATTAATTTCCAGAAATTTCGACGTCGAGAACCATGCTCAATGCCTAATGCCCGTGCTAGTGACTTGTATGCCGTGAGCATTGACTGCTCTCAATAGACAATCAATCTCGAAAGTTCTAAGAGAAGAAGCTTCATGCTAAAATGCTTAAAATGTGCCAGCATTTTCGAAACCCTTTTGGACCATTATTATTAAACTGAATTAAATTGAATTAAATTAAATTAAACTAAATTAAAACATAATTCTTAAAGAAATCATACCTGTAGCCTAGTCTGTGCAGTCTGCTCTTAAGAAGACACAAAGTCCGATAGTTTTTCGAAACTGGACGTGAATGGCTGCCAGAAAATGTCTATCTATCTGAAGCTATTACAGCGATTTCGAGTTTCAATTAACTTTTAACTATTCTTCTTGTTGAAGTTTTCATATTTTTCAAGCCTGCCTCGCAACTTATGCCCAATTTGCTGGCGTGTGTATTTACGCTTCTTGCAAACGCTTCCACTGGCGAGAACAGCACACCATAATAAACGCTTCAAGGTGTGCCATGTTTTCCTTCAACACAATTTACGTATTTGTTTGTTTGCTTTAAGCTTTAGCGATTTAAATTTGCTTTTTATCCCTTAACAGAATACGTGCCCATAATGCCAAAATTATTAAGCCACCCGATTACCCGCTCTTCCCTGTTGTGTGTATTTCACAAAAAGGTATAAAAAAGGAATTTAAAGGTTTGAAGTCGAACATCCTCTGGGCGTTTAAGTCACTTAAAAAGCAGCTGATAGTTAAATTACAAACTAATAGTTTTTTTCATTTCCTCGTTATTAAAGAAATCCCATAAGAGGTTGTTATTTTATTTTCCTGCTTTTCTAATCAGTTACAAATTTTCCAAATACTACAGTATATTTGAGTTTTTAATAGCTGGTTGTTGGTATAAATTTTGTTCATATACAGGGGTTGTTTCGCCAATCTTTCTTAGCTCATACTCGTGTGGTGGTGTGTGTGTGTGTGAGCTTGTGTTAATTTGGTGGTTGCTTGTGTGATGGCTGCAAAGGTGAAATGTATTTTCTAAATTAACAGTCTGGCGGGTGGCGGCTCATTTGTGCTTGTGACTTGACACGTCCTGATGATGATTTTAGGGAAAATCTACAATAATCATTTTAATTAATGGTCGCCTGGTTGATAAAGGGCACCCAGGGAAAGTGGCATAATAAGATAAATTGCAGTGCTTATGAATTTAATCTTTTGCAAAAGGCATTAAAGAATTCGGTTTTTTTTTAAATAAACAAAATTATACCAAGCTGAGTCCTGTGTTTGCTTATATCCTGTTCATACATGCAGCAATATTCAAATTATAACAATTAAAGCCATTATTGAGACAAAATTTTCATATAAAAATTACAATTAGCTTATTGGCAATTAAGAGATAATTGTTTCAATAATGAGTAAAATTTATAATGCAACACTGTTAGATTTGTATTAACAGTACCAAATGAACAAGCTTTTACAATAACAGTACATATTGAACACTCCTTGTGAAAATTTTACTAATCAAATGTCAACAAAATAAATAAACAAAAAACAATTTTTTTTTTTAATTTTTTATGATAAGGGGTGTTTTTTTTCGATGTATACAACTTTAAGTTGCAATAAAACAACGATGGATTATTCCATTGATATGAGTTTTATTTATCCGAAAGATAATATTGTGGCATTACATTTTAAATATGACTTCTGGCATATGACCGCCACGGCTGGCGCGGATGTAGTCCAATCTGGACGTCCAATTTTCGATGACTTTTTCCAACATTTCTGGCCGTATATCGGCAATAACACGGCGAATGTTGTCTTCCAAATGGTCAAGCGTTTGTGGCACAAGCATGTTGCGCAGTCTTGTTGAAATCACATCTCCTGGACATCATGGTTATTCAATTCAGGAATGAAAAAGTAAGTAATCATGGCTCTATATCGATCACCATTGACTGTAACTTTCTGGCCATCATCGTTTTTGAAGAAGTACGGACCAATGATTCCACCAGCCCATAAAGCTCACCAAACAGTCAGTTTTTGTGGATGTAACGGTGTTTCGACATGCACTTGAGGATTAGCTTCACTCCAAATGCGCCAGTTTTGTTTGTTGACGTTGCCATTCAACCAGAAGTATGCTTCATCGCTCAACAAAATTGTGCGCGATACGTATTCTGCACAGCACCATTATTTTCGAAATAAAATTGCACTATTTGCAAGCCCTGTTCACGCGTGAGTTTATTCATGATGTATATATTGCCAAACCAAACTGAGAATAGATCACTTGACACCTGTTAAATTGGTCGCCATCTTGAACAGTAATGCCAACTTATAGTTCTATACATCGAAAAAACACCCTTTACAAAATAACCGAATGTAAACAATAACTTTTTCACCTGCCAAATGCTAATTGTCGTAGCAATATTAAGTATGTATGAACACCAAAACGATATTGCCAATTAACTGAATATTGTTTCAATTAAAAAGGCATATGTGAACAGCATATTAAAATTCTAATGAAATTCAAACATGAATTTAATTATTTATTTGCTTTAAGAACCCATGGAAATGTATTAATTCAGGTCCAAAAGTAGAGCTCACAAATGTTTTCTGTTTTTTTCAGCCGTCTATATGTTGGTGCTAATCAACTCATAAGAGCCAATTGAAATGTATTAAATCAGTTCCGAAAATAGACGGTGGCAAGTAAACGGCTGAAAAAGACGAAAGCTTTTTATACAGAAAGCATTTTACGTCTTGCAACACCTTTGCTTTTTATAGCACTTCCTTACAACAGGTGACCTTTGGTTGCCAACAACTTGTATTCTTGAAAGTATCAAAAAGTAAAAGTTTTTGAATATTCAACAATGAACTGAATTATTTATTCGCTATAAGAGCCAATTGAAATTTATTGCAAGACGTAAAATGCTTTCTGTATAAAAAGTTTGTTGGAGCATTTCTGATTCTCATTTTGTTCATGAGAATTTTGGAATAAGTAGTTGGGCTTCAAACATGCTTTTTAGGTTTTTCAAGTCTACTGATGAGTTGTTTAGCAGCAACGAAATGTCGGCGGCATATAGACGGCTGAAAAAAGACAGAAAACATTAAGGTCAATGGCCACTGCTTTCAAAAGTACAAGAAAATCTCAACTTTTTTCGGAAACCGGAATGACTAACATACTTTTTGCGGGCCAGTGATTTGTGTTGTTAATAAATATCACAGGTAGGCCAAAGGAAGTCATCCGATGTTGTTTGGCCTTCTAATAAAATATTATTTAAGACACAAATCCTGCCTCTTTTTTCCGTATGTAGGGCGAAGGAGTTTATAGACAGCCGGTCGACTAGTGCCTGATTTACAGGTCCGAATGCCTCTTAAGGGAATATCATTGGGCTGCAGAAGAGAGTTGCATGGTTCTACCTGAGAAAAGATTTTTTGCTACACAAGAATTGAATGATTTTCATATGGCATCAGAGTGGCTTGTCGCAATGAATCTGGTTTCTTTGAACAAGCAAATCACTTCAAAATGTGAATACATTAACTAATTTTTCATTTTAAAACCTATACCATAGGTTTTAAAAATTTCGTTTTTTTTTTTTTTTTGTATTTTGTTCAGCCGTCAATGTTTCGGCCACATTTCTTTGGTGTCACCCAGTTTGTCAGTAGTCTCCACTATATGTAGAATAAAAGCATTCAACTTACTTTATCAATTAACACCCTCTAAAGAATATATTTTTGTTAAGTTTGCATATCATATTCTTTTTTCACAAAAAAAAAAAAATAATAATAATACTTTATTCTAAAAAGAGTAAAAATTATAAAACAGTCTTCCAAAAAAAAAAAATCGATTTTTTTACACTTTACAGCAACTTTTTTCAGCCCCAAAACAACTTCCCCCTGGTACATATTTGTGGCAGAATGTATCACACAGCAGGGAGCTTGTAAAAATATAAATGGAAATTGATAAAGAAATCAGTACAAATATTCTTAATGACAATTTGGGGAAGGCATAAAACGAAAGCACTCTGACACTCACTTTCATTTTATGGTCGTAATTTTTGGGGAGGTTGAAACTTTTATTTATGTATATCAAACGGACTGGCTCCCCTTTAATAAACTTTGCAGAAAAGGTAAAACAAAAATTAACAATAATTTATGTTTAATGCAATTTCACTGCTTTCAATACACTTCATCCACAAGCCGTAGTAATATGGATGAATCAACGCTGTAAAATTGTGTAAATGCATTTCGTTTTACTACCCCTTTTTTTAAAACTCCCCCATATACACTAGCAGACACACATACACACTCACACACACATGCCAATACTCATGGCAGCCCTACAAAGCGCATACAAAGGCAAACAACAAGAACCAACCATTTTCATTGTTAAATAAATACAATTGAAAGAAAAACGTGCAAACATTTATTTTTAATATGATTGTGCTTGTATTTGCACGATTGCTTTTGTTTACACGCGTGTGTGTGTGTGTGTGTGTGTGAGTGAGTGTATGTGCATGTGCAAAGGATATTATTTTTCTAATACTTTTTGTGCAGAGCATGCAACATTTTGTTGAAATAAATAAACATTTATTTTTATAAGAGTCACATCGAAGTATGTAACTTATATGTGCTATAATAAACTAAGCCGCACAAATGCACAAGCACACACGCACACACACACACACACACACACACATTGACTAACACTTGTGTAAAGTTTCATAAATGGCCAGACCTGGTAACTGCCATTTTTTTGTATGGCAAACTTATTGTCGTCGTTTCAATGCAACGTATTCCGTGGATCCAAAAACAAATTTTTTAATTCAATATGGCTCAGTTTCAGCTTTTATTTCATTGAATAATACACCCTACACACAAGTTATTGGGCATAGTGGGTGTAACCAGGTGACGGCGATATCAAACTCGAGTAAACTGGGTAAATAGTGGTGACTGAAGCTGGAGCTGTTATTTCGTAGTTTTGTACTTTTGCCGTACAAAATTCAGTATATACTGGTATAGGTAACGATATATCGTTAAATCCAAAGAAGAGTAGACATTTTGAAGCGCGTGTATAACGATACATTTTGTTCTAAATTAGCAAAGTTAATTGCAGTTTATGAAAATAATTGATTTTTTCGTTTTGCTGAAATAGAGAAAAATGTATCGTTATGCACGCGTTACAAAATGTCGACTTTTTCGCGAATTTCATGCTGAATAAAAGTCTTGTATCATGATCTGCGACAAGCTCACAACTTTTGCAGGTTTACGTATGCAAATATGTTCATTTAAATACATCAAAATAAATAAAAAACATTTTACTTAAATTTTTTCAAAAAGCGCAACAAAAATGGATTTTTTTTTTTTTAGCAACAGGCACTTTTACAGGCTGATTTTCGTTATATTTTGCTACTTAAAAGTGTTGAATGAATTTTATTTTCGAAGTCGAAAATTCATTGAATTTTCAAATTTTTCCTTAATTTTTTAAAGTTTCACTCAAAAATATTAATAAATAATTTATTTTATTCTAAATTGATTTTTTTTAATTAAAAACTTTTTTTTTTTTTTTTGATTAAGACAGATTTAATTTTTTTTGATTCCAAAAACAGTGTGACCATTTTAGATCTTTGGAAGCCAGATTTAGTTACTTTTTTGGCTTTTAGCTCACATTTAGCTAACAACTCAGTTTGAATCAAAAGTGTTTCTCAGCAAAATGACCACCTATTTTTCGAAATGAAAATTTCTTCGAAAGTGAAAAACAGAATATTGAATCACTTGGAAATTATTAGCTGACTTCCTGAAGTCTTTAAAAGTGCTTGTCAGTAACTGAGCACATGATTTGTTTTGTAATTTTTTTCGATATCGAAAAAATTTCTTATGAAAACTGATTAAAAAAATATTTCTGATAGTGATTAGCCGAAAGGTATATACAATTTTTCGATATCGAAATTTTTCGAAATCGATAAAGAAATCTTTTTTTAATGGCTCAGTCATTTCAAAACCTATTATTAATTTTTTATTTTTAATTTGAAAAGTATTTCGCAGTAAAATATACAGAACTGAGAGCATAAACTTTTTCGAAATCGAATCGTTGATTTTTTCGAAACTGAAAAAAAATTCTTTTAATTCACTCAGCCTTTGATAAAATGATTTTTTTTTAAGTTTTTCTCAAAAATGAGAGCATAAATTTTTTTGCAAATGTAAAAAATGCTTTTAATGCACTCAGCCTGTTATAAAACGATTTTTAAGTCTTCTCAGAAATGAGAGCATACACTTTTTCGAAATCGAAGCGTTTTTGATTCACTCAGCTATTTATAACACGATTTTTAATTTTTGTTTTTTTTTTAACAAATCGTTGCTAAATTGGGAATACAAATTTTTTTCCAAAATCAGATTTGACTCTAATAACTCGGTAGTTTATAAACCAATTTAAAAACAATCACAACATTCCTCAATGTTATTGCCTGGGAAATAACGAAAAGAATATTTGAATAAATAAAAACAAAACATATGAAATAATAAAAAGTATTATAAAAAGTATTTCTTCAGCTCAAGAAAATAATCATATTAAATATGAAAAAGGGGTCGATAAAAAAATCTTCAATTAAAAAATATATCAAAAGTTTTCCAGACAACATTTTTGCACGAACCCAGTGGGTGAGTCCAAGCAATGGTAAAGCTTTAGCTTCTGCTGCTGCTTAGGGGGGCTGAGTGGGGCTTGAGTGTGGCTGCAGAAGGAGGAGGACTTAAGTTTCAGGACTGCTGCTGACGAGAAGTGAAGCGGCTTCGAACCAGCTAAATGCACCCTTGCTAAATGTCTTGATGCCTGCTATGTCTTGTTTAGTGAGCTGTTATGGGCAAAAACTATTGTATTTTTTTTGCTTTGTTCTTCTTAAACCTTCTTAATTCCCACTGTATCGCTATTTAAATTCCTCTCTGAACAAAGAAACTCAGGCAAAGCTTTTGACATGCTGCAGTTCATTATTTAACAAACAGTTCTTAATGCTCTGGCAAAAATTTCAAGTACAATTATTATTGATTTTCCTTGCTGGCTGAAGTTTTCCTGCGGCAAAAGCAGACACAACTGCAGGCAGTGGCAGCGACAGCGACAGCTACACATTTCCCAAATATCAGCAGAAAACTGAAATTTTAATTTAAAAAAGTAATATAAGAGAGCAGCCATAAAAAGGACCAAACTGAATTTGCTAAACAGCAAGAAAAAAAAAGCCAGGAAGCAATATAATCCCATCAACATTTGAAAATATGACTCACACTGGGGTTAAATAGAAACATGTTCAAAGGAATAACAAGCAAATATGAACAAGTATCGTAACTTTAACTACAGCAATGTTTGAGTTCATTCGGTTGAGTTAAGTTTGATTTGGTTCTATGTACTACGTTTGTTGTGGGCTTTATTTTTTCTTCTTTGGTTTGTTTGGTTTGTAGATGAGATGAAAAGATGTTGGTGGCTGATGATGATTATGCAATGATAAAAACGAAGGAGTTGATGGTATTGAAGCAAGTGTGTTGCTGAGATCCTGCACATGAAAAAAAAGCACAACCGCATGCACACAATTTTAAATTTCAATTGAACAGTGTGCCAGTGTGTGTATACTAAAAACGAAACATCCCTTAAAGTATAGTATTATGACGATTATACGCCTGACGCATTTCAATTTAATTTGCCTGCAATTAAAGCAGTAAAATGGCAAGAAAGAAGACTCATAAACTTAGTTTTAATTCATTTCTGGTCTCAGTTCTATATAAATTATTGTTTGTGACTAATCTTTAAAGGAAAGCAAGGAAAAGTGAAATTAACACAGGCTGGGGAACATACAAATATTATTGTATGTGCTGTATACTGCTTCATCAGTAAAGATTTTGTACTATGTTATTGATCGTAATTAGTTTTCTTAATAAAAAAAAAATCAGCCGCTAAAAACATTATAATTTAAAAAAAAAATTTTTTTTCTTCTTGTGAAATCAATCAACCATGATTTTCCCGCATTGTAAAGGGCATGTAACGTTTTGGTTTTGGTTTCTGCATTTTTTTTTTCTTAAAAAAGGTTGCGCAAAAAAATAATAAAATAAATCAAGTACGTGTCATATCTTCATTGCTGTGTGAAAAATATTCAAGCTGATGACAAAATGCATGTGTGTGCAGAGTCTGGCTGATGATTACGATGATGACATTGTTAAAAAGAATTACTCTTGAATGCTTTTTCAAACTCTGCGGTACATTGTCAATAATGAGAGTTGTCTTTAACAAAAAGTAAAAAGTCATGTAGTATCAAAAACGGAAAATTATAATAATCAAAAGCCGTAAGATGCCACAGTATGAGATGAGTTGCTGGAATTCAAGTGTTTTCTTTACAATGCAGGCACATTGTGTTGAAGAAAATTGTACCCACCTCTGTTAACAAATCCCAATTTTATACGGTATTTTTCTACAGCAAAAAGAGGTGTTAATATCTTTGGGCAAAAAAGACATATACACACTTATTTACTGTCATGTCATGTTGTTTTTCCTTTACTACAGTTATTTTGCATGAAGCGAACAAGAAAATGTTTTGCGTACATTTTTCCATCAACATTTTCGTGCTCGTGTCATTTTGAGGCCCATTAATTTTTAAAGCACTGAAAAGTCAATGCTGAAATTAATTTTTATTTCACCATCCAGTACTGTGTTCATGTATTTAATTAAAATTCCTATGATAAAAATTTATTGTTATGTTTTTGGTATCCTTGTTATTAATAAAAAGGCGGGCACGCTCTCTGCACAAAGGATGAGAATAGACAGCCATAAAGAAGTATGATCTTAAATGTTGTTACGGCGGTTGAAATGCTGCTTCTCTATTTTTTAATTTGTGCTCAATTTAATTGAAGCTTATTTGAGAAAGTTTTAAATTATTTTTATTCTTTTTATTACTGTAGTTTTATTACAAAGAGTCCTCTCTAAGCAATACATTTTTTCATAATCTATTTTCAAAGTAATTTAGTTGCAAATTGAGCTTTATTATTGCTGTTTTAAATGAGAATATTCAAAGAATTAATTTCAGTTTATTTGAGGTGCTTTTAATATATTTTAATTATATTTTACTGACATTTCGTTATGAAGATGTTGAATACTCTCTTGACAATTAATTTTTCTTGTCATTTATTTTCAAAATAATTTATTTAAAAATTGAAGTTTATTATTGCTGGTTTAAATGAAAATATTAAAAGAAATTAATTTCAGTTTATTTGAGGAAATTTTAATTATATTTTGCTGAAATTTCGTTATGAGGATGTCGAATCCTCTATTAGCAATACATTTTTTTTTGTAATTTATTTTCAAAGTAATTTATTTAAAAATTGAATTTTATTATTGCTGTTTTAAATGGGAATATTAAAAGAAATTAATTTCAGTCTATTTCGGGAAATTTTAATTTTTTTAAATTATATTTTACTTGATTTTTGCTATGAAGACCTGTTATGATTACTACTTTTTCGACCTTTTTTATTTATTTATTTATTTTTTTTTTTTTTGGTTTATTAATTTGAGCTCAAAGTCTTTACTTTACTTGCAATAAATATATACACCGGTATTCATAAAAAATAAAACATTGTTAAAATACATTTTAGAACAAATTGTTCATATCAAATTTGTTCTAAAATGTAAAGGGTGTTTTTTAAGCTAGATAGAATTTTAAATTGTAAAAAGTAACACAAAAAAATAAATTTTGATGAAACTTTTTTTTTTATTTGTTTCAGTATACTCTGACAAATCATCATGAATAGACTCACGCTTGAACAGCGCTACGAAATTATCCAAATTTACTTTGAAAATCAGTCGTCGATTCGCGCAACTTATAGACGACTTCGTCGTTTGTATGGCGTACATAATCGTCCATCTGAACAAGCCATAATAAGCAAAATTGCCGCATATGGAGTGAAACCAATCCACAACAGACCCTACAGACTCCATTACATCCAGAAAAATGCACCGTATGGTGCAGTTTTCACGCTGGTGGCATCATCGGACCTTATTTCTTCAAAAATGAGGCCGGAGCTCGCGTTACGGTCAATGGAGATCGTTACCGCACCATGATCAATGATTTTTTGTTTCAAAATATGGATGACATTGATCCGGAGGAGATGTGGTTTCAACAGGATGGCGCTACGTGCCATACGGCGAACACAACCATCGACAAATTTGGCGATAAGTTGATTTCGAGAAATGGACCTGTCAATTGGCCTCCAAGGTCGTGCGAGTTGACACCTCTCGATTATTTCCTGTGGGGCTACGTGAAGTCACTGGTTTATGCTGATAAACCAGCAACAATTGACGCATTGGAGGCCAGCATTGTTCGTGTTATTCGTGACATACGGCCAGCAGTGCTCGAAAAAGTGGCCCAAAATTGGACGTCCAGAATGCACTTCGTCAAGAACAGCCGCGGTGCCCATATGCCCGAATTCATTTTCAAATATTAATGTCACGTATTGATCTTTCGAATAAAAAAAAATTTTGGTTACAATTTAATTTTTTGTGTTATTTTTTACAATTTCAAGTTCTATCGGGCTTAAAAGAACACCCTTTATTTGAGCAACGTTTTATTTTTTATGAACGCCGGTGGTATTCTTTTATTTATTTTAAAAAATTATTCGATATTTTGATATTCCTTTGTGTATTTTCCTGAAGAAGATGATACACAAAGTAGTGTCGAAGTATCGAATAATTTTGAAAAATAAATGACTTGTTAAATTAATAACAATTACAAAAATAATGTATGTATAAAGAACTTAAGCCTGATAAACATAATACAAAATAATAATAATAATAATAATAATAATAATAATAATGAAACAAAAACAAAATAAACTACAAAGTCACAGAAAGCTTCAGAAATAATTTTATTTGTAGTGAAAAACTTGGCAAAATACATTTTTTTAAAGTAATTATCAAAGTCAACTGGCAAAAAACCAAACCAAAATTCTGCGAAATACTTTATTGTGGCAACTATTTTCTTTATTATTATATTTTCTTTTTATAAAACTTATGATGTGGTTAAGGTTTATTTGCTTTCTGTGTGTGTTATCTAATATTCAAATTCCCTTTAGTGTGATTCGCGGAAGATACTATTTACACGAAATTATATTGTGCTGCATAATTTGATTCTAATAAACTTTAGTTTACTAATTACAAAACATTTGCCAAACAATGAATAACTTAAAGTCCTTTGTCGGAAAAAACACAATTTTTTGACTTCTAATGAATATTTAACTTTCTACATTGTTATCCTTATTATTACTACATTAATGTTGTTGTTGTTTGCTATAGACGCACCAAATAAAAGAAAAAAGAAAAAAAACCGCAACTACAACAAGTGTTGTTGCACACACATACACACCCAAGTGACTAGAAAGAGTAAAATGTTTTTTTTTCCTTTTGTTGCAAACTTTCATTCACCAGGGCAAACCAGCCAGCAAATGGCGCCATATGGACGAGACTTTATTAAATGCAATTCAGAAATACCAAATGTTGTCACTTCTGTTGTTGTTGCTGCTGCTGTTGCTGGTAGTCTCGTTTTATTATCGTTTTTGTAAATCCTTCCTTGTTTTAAAACTTCTGTTGCCTGGTTGGTCTGTGTATGGCAATATTTTCTACTTTCATGTCCTTTATTTTGCATATGTATAATTTTTTATTAAGCCTTTGGCAAATTTCATTATATTGTAGCAAGATTTTCTTCAGTGTTTTGCCGTTTCGTGTGTTTTCCTTTGCCGTGCCCAAAACTTTTTGCGTTTTATTTTTTTTAAATATTTAAAATAAAGTTGCAAAAGAAATAAACATAAGGAATTAAAATCCAAATAATATTAATTAAATGGCAGATTGAGAGAAAATTTGGTGAAAACCTGTAAAATTATAAAAAAAGAAAAAATTTTTTTTCTTACTTTTGAAAGCAGAGTCAAACAACAAATACATCTTTTTCTAATTATCTTTGGGAAAGAATTAATTTTTTTTTTTGCTTAATATTTTGCCAAAGACATTTTCTTTCATACTTATTACTTTGGACCTTTTTAAATTATAGCAAAGAATACACAAAATTAAATGTAGTGTTTTAAGAGCAATCCTCTTCTGTGTATTACTTTTGCGCTTCGCTTATACTCAGAGCTTAGGTCTTCAGCTCACTTTAATTCTTCTCTATGACGTTTCAGTATCTCTGTACTGTTTAATGTTTGCCAAAAAAAAAAAACCAGTACTAAAATGCGTTACATGAACAAAATCTATAACGAATGAATGAACCGGTTTGAAACCTTTATAATTGTGTTGGCTGAGGCGTGAAAACGGCATGCGGAAGTCAGCTTAATTTCTTATTTTCCGATAAGAAACCTTTTCAGAAACAAATGCCTGTTGTATACATACATATGTGTTTTTTCTCATTCAATCAAAAACATACAATTTCGTGTCATGATCCACAAAAAAAAACATAAACATTGTTTGTAAACATTTTCATCTCAATATGTTGCAAATGGAATGTACTTTTCAGTTTTCTAAAATGATAAAAATAAAAAAAAAAAATTATAATACATTCGCCACTTTTACTGTTTACTACACAAAATTTACTACACAACATTTATTTAGGCAAATAGTAACGACGACAATTGACACAGCACCCCTCCTCCGGATGCGTGGCAAAAGCAAAGAGAACAACGAAATTGTTGCAGTCTGCCTGACAGCCAAGTAAGTTTCCATTGAAAAAGACACAGCGGCAGTTAAGTATACGAACAAAACTTGTTATACAGTCAACCACCACCTAAGGGTTGCTTTTTTTCCCAATACATTTTGTAACTCTTACTACAAATTAAAATATATGTATGTATATGCTTATGTGTGTTACGTTCTTTGTTTTCAAACTAAACAACATCACTTGAACTACGCCAACACCACCACTTTAAATATGACACGAAACACACACACACTCACGCACACAAGCTTACACAGATGTTGAAAATCAAACAACCGGCTTTTATGCAACGATTTTACAAAGCGAAAAATAAAAGAAAACAAAACAAAGAATAAAAAACAAATTTTTGTTTGTAAAGCCTGATGATGAGTGCGCTGGAAGTGAATGTAATGAGAAAAAATAACAGGTTATAAATAATGGGAGAGCTTAAGCCTGTGCAGACGTCGCCAAGGGGAGGTAGCTAAAAGAAAACAAGTAGTGGTTACTTAGAAAGATATATCACGAGGGGTGAAGACAGATCGCTGGTCTGGAGAGGAAAGAGAAAAGGATCTGTTGAAAAACAGCTTTTTACGAAAAGCTCAATTTGGTAAAATTGTTGTTTAACTGTATGTATTAGTTAGGAATCACAACTGGTTCTTAAGAAATTTTGCTTGTATATGTGGGCTGCCTTATTTTGGGTGTGTGTGCTTCTTTATGCAGCCAAAATGTGCAGCATATCTGAAGGGGGTTATACTTCAATTATACTTTAACTGTACAACAACTTTGTTAAACAAAATAAACAACAAATTACTCATACAAAAAAAAAACCCACACACACAGTCACACAGTTTTACTGTGTGTAACTATAAAATTAACTACCTCCAGCGAGAACATATTTTTATGCACAAAACACAAACGTCTGTGAAAGTACTGAATAATATACTTATTTCACTGTTTTATTCCACTGTGCAGCATGTAAAATGAGCTGGAAAAAAACACACAGAAACATGTTGACTCGTTAATAAGGGATGGTTTATGTTGCATGTTTTTGTTTGCTATTATGCCGCTCCACTCCGCTTCGCACCTTCGGCCGTCCGACCATCCGTCTAGATGGCTGTGTGCTACAAGTCTGTGTGCATGAGGTAAAAAATGTGTACCATTGAAGGCTGGTGGCATTGGCACATGTATTGGTGGTGCTCAACATCCAAAATGTGTATTTGTATTTAACATGATTCCTTGTTTGTGTTCTTGTGTTTGCTAACGTACAATGAGTACGTTTAACACGGCTCAATGCATGAGTTGGAATTTTCAACTTCAGGAAGTTTATTTTGTTTAGTATCAACGAAAAGTGTATAAAACAAAGTTCCTCTACCACAATGATGAGTCATAGTATTTTTGGTTTTTCAAATACAAATATTATTCTAAGTATTTTATACCTGATCATAAATTTCTATGAATGACAGTTCAATGGCAGCCATGAAATCGTAGACAAACATTTGTGTGCTTGTGTGAGTAAAAACGTATAGTGAATTGTGCAAAATTGTAATTTGACAAATATTCCATACCAAAAAACTGCATAGAAAACCCCTCCCCCAGGAGGCACAACTTGTTTCTACTGTATTTTCTAAAATACTTCTTCCTCACAAAATTTGAAAACGGAAACATTTAGAAAAGAAGACCACAAAACGACCTGCATTTGCAGATTTGCCGGCACTTTCCCGTATAAGTTGTAATTTGACAAATACTCCAAACCAAAAAACTGCATAGAAAACCCCTCCCCACGGAGGCACAACTTGTTTCTACTGTATTTTCTAAAATACTTCTTCCTCACAAAATTTGAAAACGGAAATATTTAGAGACGAAGACGAAGAAACGACCTGCATTTGCAGATTTGCCGGCACTTTCCCGTATAAGTTGTAATTTGACAAATACTCCAAACCAAAAAACTGCATAGAAAACCCCTCCCCACGGAGGCACAACTTGTTTCTACTGTATTTTCTAAAATACTTCTTCCTCACAAAATTTGAAAACGGAAGTATTTAAAGAAGAAGACCACAAAACGATCTGCATTTGCAGATTTGCCGGCACTTTCCCGTATAAGTTGTAATTTGACAAATACTCCAAACCAAAAAACTGCATAGAAAACCCCTCCCCACGGAGGCACAACTTGTTTCTACTGTATTTGCTAAAATACTTCTTCCTCACAAAATTTGGAAACGGAAATATTTAGAGACGAAGACGAAGAAACGACCTGCATTTGCAGGTTTGTCAGAATTTTTACGTATAAGTTGTAATTTTACAAATATTCCATACCAAGGAACTGCATAGAAAACCCATACAGATGCACAACTTGTTTCTTTTAGAAAATACAGTAGCAACAAATTGTGCATCTCGGGGGGTTTTCTATGCAATTTTTTGGTGTGGCATATTTGTCAAATTACAACTTATATGGGAAAATTCTGACAAATTATTTCAGGCATCCCAGGTACCAGAGGCCAGAGAGGTGGTCTCTAGGCCACCATCTCCATATGACCACTACATCGCAGAAGTCCTCATTTTTCCATAAAACCCACTCATCTTCTCCACAATTGTCATCTGTTATAAGAATAGCGCTATTAACGCGTTAACAGTGCTCTGCTAACTTCAAAATGTGGCTTTGCTAATAATTGTGGTTTGAGTCCCGGAACTTAAAGACGTAGTTAGTTATCTTCACACACATTATTTTAAATATCAGCTAAAAAAAAACACGAAATTCGTACGGGCATATAGTATGGTCTCATTCATTAAAGATAATGGTGAAAAAGCGATGAAAAAGAGTTGCTTCTTAAAAAGGAATTTTAAAATTAAAAACAAACGCATTCAAAGCAAACTGTTTTAAAAGCTAAAGAAATTCGTAATCAATAAATGTTTTGTTTGCTTTACAGAAACTTACCTTGAGTAGTTTTTTTTGTAACTTCTTTGTGAAACTGAAATGTAAAATGAAAATATAAGGCAACATGAGTTAGCGCAGAATTGGTTTAATATCACAAAAAAAAAAAAAAAATTTTAAATACAGGGTGGCTCAAAAATAACCTTTTTTTGGCTGCAATTAAAAAAAATGAAAAACGTTGATTCTTTTTGTGGATTATTTTTATTTGGTCTTTTGATTTTGTTACATCAAGTGGAGAATATGATGTCATATAAATGGCCGCCGCCACAGTTGGTTGTCGTTTGAGCCCTTTTTATAGCATTTTTCATCACATTGGCCAAAGCTTTCGGCAATAGGTCCTCACATTTTTGAATTTAAGATTTGTACGTGGATTTCAACCCATCTTTACTGCTTCAAACTTATCGATGAGAAAGCAAAAAAAAAAAAACAAATAAAATTATTCAATTAAATTTTTTTTGCCTTCATTCAGCCTTCTCCACATTAACGTGTTTTGTTTGGCTCAAATTTTTCCTATAAAGTCTTTCACCGGTATTCATAAAAAATAAAATGTTGCTCAAATACATTTTAGAACAAATTTGATATGAAAAATTTGTATTTTAACAATGTATTTTAACAATGTTTTATTTTTTATGAATACCGGTGTTTGAATCTGTATTTTAGTTAATTTATATTGATTTTCTTTTTTTCTTCCAATTTATCACCGGTATTCATAAGAAATAAAACATTGTTAAAATACATTTTAGAACAAATTTTTCATATCAAATTTGTTCTAAAATGTATTTGAGCAACACTTTATTTTTTATGAATACCGATGTATGTGTTTAACTTAATTTTGTGTTTAAGCTTGCCGCCATAATTTTGTCATTCGTTACCACAATTTAGAATTGTTGCAACAGTGAAGCCCGCATCTGTTTTTTTCTATAAGATCTTGTGAATCTTGGTTTGGTTACTTTACCATATTATGGCATCGTATTTTTATCATTCGTGTTAGGGACTTGTGATTTTCATACGGTATATGAAGCAAAATATTTTGCCAACAAATCAGCAAAACATTTTGATCACTCTTTCTCAATTTTGAAGCAGTAAGAATCTAACAATTATAAATCAGATAGATTAAACTACAACATACCATTGCAATCAATTGACCAAAAAGGTTGTGTGATATTAGTTTAGCTGTGATTTTATTTTGATTATTGTTTAAATTAAACAATTGTATATCGTGATGTCCAGTGTTAGAGTTTTTATAGTGATGTAAAATAGAAGACAAATTTATAAAATAAATTCTCCTGAAGAAGTCGAAAAAAGACCGACGAACCATCGAGAAGAAAGATGAAGTAAATTCTGTTTCATTTGCATCAAAACTAAGAAAAAACACTGACCAGAAAAACTTGAGAACTTAAATAAGAATTGGTCATAAATTACAATAATATAAATCATATAGTTCGAGCACAAAATTGAAATTAGCAAGAGAATTATGAGACTGGATAGATACTTTAGTCTTCCTCATCCTTCTCGAATTTTAATGAAGTGTTGTCACTGACTACTGAGGCCAACCACCACACTTGATTATGTGTTGAAATTTTTTGTAGGAAAAAACAAAAAACATATGTTTTTAAAATACCTATTTTTTCCTCCGCCGACTATTTTTCCCCTTCGATGTGGCTAAAACAGGGAAGGTTAAAAATAAATTTCCTAGGGAATTTATCAACATAATAAGAGGAATGGGAAAAGAGAAAAAACTCTCACGGAATTATCATTCATGATTGGGCTGATTTTTTAATTTTATTTTTTAATATTATTTTTGATGTTTGGTATTTATGTATGTTTTGTGTTCTGCCAATGTTTTTGCCTAGAAGTATATTTTTATAAGATTTTCTTTCTTCCCGTTATGTCACATAATTCAGGCTTCCATTATGCAAAAACGAAATCCTGTTTAGCAAATCCTTTACAATGATCTAAATGCATATTTGTTAAATATCTTGCTTTCAAAATAAGCTCCTTTAAATAGCTGGTTTCCATTTGTTTTTTCTAAATTTCTTAAACCAAAACGCTTGTAAGTCTCTACATTTGCTTAATCCTTTTTCTTTTACTCTCATGCATAATGCAGTATGAGACAAGTAGTAATTGCAAATATTGCAAAAAAAAAGCATATGCTTGTATTTGCTGTTGTTGTCGTTGTTGTTAAAACAACAAATAAAACAACTGAATGTCTTTTGACTCTTATAAAGTTACTCACCGTTCATTAATATACTCTAACTGGTTTTCCTTTTATTTGTACTTTTTCAACTTTAACCTTTAGTTAAAAGTTTTTCATATGCAAAAGGATTTGAAAGTCCCCCATACATACACACATACATACATACAAGGGAATGCGAATGGCTGGGTGGTTGTATGTTTGTTTTGCTTTTGCGAGTATGAGCGAAAAACTTGGCTTTTCATAGAGTGTATAAATATTTATTATATATTCTCGCATTAGGCGGCTTCAAATTGTTAGCAGAAAATAATGTGATTTTAGATAGAATGGCAAGGACAAGCAGGATTGGATTTTCAAAAAAAAAGGTTTTATAAGAAGCAGAAAATAACTGGAATTTCATTGATAACAACCAATTTAGTTTCTTTGCCCGGAATACATTCAAAGCAAAAATAAATTTCCAAAATTTAATGTAATTAGTTTTTTGAGTTGAAGAACTTTTTTATTATAAGAGTATATATGTAAGTGTTTTGAATGTGTTTGTCTATATTTTGCTCAAATATTAAAAGAAAAACTCACTTAATATTGGAAAATAGCCCAATCAAAACATTTGTCCGAAGAGAGCAAAATATCGACAAAAATATTCCAAAAATATATATTATACTCTTATAACAAAAAATACCTTCAGCTCGAAAAAATAATTATATTAAATATAAATAAATTCAGTCAAGTATGAGGCTGGGGCTCGCACACTTAGGGTTCTGTACGTATGTATGTGTAATGTACGTACGAAATGTCATATGTGAATACATACATATATTGTATAAATTTCATCTCTTTGTCTGGAGAGTTACGTTTAAATGCTATTTTATGTTGTAAGGGGACACCTGGTAGTTATCGACTTGCTGTTGTTGTTGTTGTTGTTGTTGTCATTTGCTGTTGTCAGGCATCTGGAAATACATACACTGTGCGATTTTCGGCTCTCTATCTCTTACGGTTCGAGAGTTATAGCTGTTACACTACATTGAAAAGGGACACCTGGTAGTTTTCGACTTGTTGTTGTTTTTAGAATTTATTATTGTAGGCCATATGTGAGTACATACATATATTGTGAACATTTCATCACTCTGTCGCTTACAGTTTGGGAGTTACGGATAATTTTTACTCTACGTTGCCTGGTAGTTTTCGACTTGTTGTTTTTAGCATTTGCTATAATAGAGCATATGAAAATACATATATTGTACGAATTTTAGCTCTCTGTCTTTAACAGTTTAGTAGCTACAGCTAATTGTTACTTTGGGTTGCATGGGGACACCTGGTAGTCTAACAGTTGTTGTTCTCTTTAGCATTTGTTGTTGTAGAGCATCTTTAAATACATACACTCTGCAAGTTTGAGCTTTATATCTTTTACCGTTCGAGAGTTATAGCTAATTGTAACTTTTCGTTGTATGGGGACACCTGGTGTTGTCAGTTTGTTGTTATTTTTAGTATTTGTTGTGGTAGCGGCAAGGTACAAAAACATTCTGTGAAAATTGAATGGACACTGTGACGGACGGGCGGACGTAGAAGTCTTGGTAATAGGGTCCCGTTTCAGTCTGATGAGTACGGAACCCTAAAAGGGACTCGAAAAAAAAACAAATATTAAATTTCAAAACTTTATTACTGTTTTCAATGGACCTTGGCTATAGTGAATTTTTATTTTTTTTTTTTGTAACAATTAAATTTTAAAAAGTGTCGCTAACGTTTTTTTTGGAACGAAGTTCCTTAACGCGGCTTGCTGGTAGTGCAAATTAGTAGAAATCGTCACGAAAGCGTGTGAATTGTTTATATGTATGTATTGGTGTGTCTTCAAACAATTGTTTGGTAGATGTCTTCACTGCTGTCAGCGGAGACACCTACCAATAAATATTAATTAGTTGTGAAAACGGATACTATTCCCATTTTGAAAAATTTTCTTCGTTTTGTAGCAGATTGACAAAATATATTTATTGCATGTATCAAAAATAAAAAAATTAAATGTTCCAAAAATTTCAAGGAGCATAAAAAATTTAAAAATTTCAAAAACAACACAAAATAAAACATACAGATTTCACCTTGTATTACATTCGAAGATGAAGAAAAAACGTAAGGAACTTCGTTCCTAACGGGGGTCCCCCGACCGCATTTATTTTTAACTATTAAAGTTGGTTTTAAGTTGAACCAGCTTTAAATGGGTGGGTGCCACATCATCTATCGAACATGGCAAATCATTTATCATACAATCATTTACAAATTTTAATAAAATCTCAACTCTGAGTCTCAACATGACTCTCAAAAATTATGCATAAATGTAAACACACACTTATACAAATGTAAGATTGTATTAGTAGGTAAACAAAAAATCATTAAAATAAAGAAAAAGTAGCCTGTGTCCAATTCTCTTCTTCCTAAAGATTTTCAAAT
Source organism: Sturmia bella (assembly GCA_963662145.1). Taxonomy (NCBI): domain Eukaryota; kingdom Metazoa; phylum Arthropoda; class Insecta; order Diptera; family Tachinidae; genus Sturmia; species Sturmia bella. Next base: position 13,696,356 of record OY759172.1, on the reverse strand, counting down.
ACTTTATTTTGCTTTGGTGAGCCCCTCTAATAATAATGCCTTTGAGTTTACTGCATGTTAATTTTACTATGACAGAGTTTTGATTAAGTATGAGTATTTTGTGGATTTTTTTCTTCTTCAAGCATTTCTGCACATCTAAGAACGGATCACTGTATTATGCAAAATCATGTATATTAGAAAGACTCGTGGAAAATTTTGTTAAGTTCAGTGCTTAAAATTGTAGTAGGATTTATTTTAGGTGGATAAACGAAAAACAAAATTTTCTACCTGTATGCACTGGGAGGTCTCGAAAGTAGATTTTGAAATTGAGCAATCAATGTATGCTTTGTTGGGATTAACTTCGGTGATTACAGCTGCTGTGTATAGTTGTCCATAATTTGTAGTAATTTTTCTAAAGCAATTATATTTCGTAATTTTACGAAATATACTTCTACAAGCTCACAACTTGTAGAAGTATGATGGTATTAGTAAAAAAAAAACTGTCAATGTATTGAGGTACTTGCATTTGCATGTGTTAATGGGAGGTTAGCAGGTTAGACAACAAGCTGTTTCGAAGCCACCACACTTCTCCTCAGCTCACGTCCTTGAACACAGCAGCTCATGCTATTCAGCCACTGCTAGTTGTCCCACCTGCTAAATGTCTTTGATGTTTTCTCTTTGTTCTATTGAATTAATATCAGTCACAAAAATCATATAGAATTGGTTTGAGCCCGATAAACTTAATATAAAATTATTATGTTGGAAAAGTTTGAATAATTAAAATTATTGGTAATTTAAAATTTTAAGGCGAAGTGTTTAAAAAAATTTTGTATTTTAAAGTCAGCATAAACTGTTGTCAGCAGCCGCTTTCAGTCATTATATTTTAGAAATAAGAATTCAGCTTCACAGAAAACTCTCTCTCTCTCTCTCTCTCTCTCTCTCTCTCTCTAGAAATGAATATACTAAAAATGTTTGCAGTTAGGACAATAAGTGCGTCGCCTGAAATTCATTTTATTGTGTGTGTTGCATATTGTGACTTGCTGCTGCAAACGAAAGTGCAGCAATCACAATTGATAACAACCAACAAAATCTGAACTTATCAAAAAAGAGCACCCGTTGAGCACAAGAAATTATAAATAGATTTATAAACCATAAACATTTTATAAGGATTTATGTCTGGCTTAAAACAACAAAAAATAATTTTTTATTTATAAGCAAAGCATGTTTGTATTTGCATTTGCATGCAGGAGCATGAGTTGCCACAAACACTCATACTCTTCATATATTGCAGGTTTGAAAGTTTCAAAGGATTCATCTGCTCGTCACTCATTCTAGTTTAAAAGCAGATGCTGTTTTGTATAAAAAACTGTAGAAAAATGGTATTTAAAATGAGTATGAAGCTGAGTGTGTGTTTTGTGAAGCAGTCGTTGTTGTGTGGTTGTTGTTGTTGTTGTTGTTGTCTTGAAGCAAGAAATCACCGGTGTTTTCACTCTTGAAGAAACTTTCAAAGTGAGTGAACGAGCGAGCGGTGAATGTCTCCGCATTATGAGGGTGTGTATTCAGGTGATTCTTCATTTCCTTAATTACTTTACAAACCGACATTAACAATGCAACAATAAAGCAGGAGAAAAATAACTAAATAAAGCAAAATAAGAAAACGAAAGAAGAGAAAAATAAATAAATAAATCAACATAAAAGAAAACACTCCACTAAATCAATTGTTTAACTTGGCTGCTACGAAAGAATCTTGAAGCAAAGCTGTATGCTGAAATTTAATAAAGTTTTAAGCCGGAAAAGTTTTCGTTTGACAGAAAATTAGCGAGCGAAAAAACACTTTAGTGGGTAAAGGACCAAAAACAAAATATCATAAATAAAATTTATTTGCCATTTTAATTGGAAAATATTTATGTATATGACTTAAGCTGCTTAACACAAAGGCTTAAGTAATAAGTAAAATTATATTTATTTATGTAAAAGTATTAATGCAATTGAAACCAATTATTTTTTATAGCAAACACATAATTTATACGAAGTATTTTAATAAGTCTGGTGTCCTTAAATGCTTATGCATAAATATTAACATGCAGCTAGTTGTAGGCAGGCAACATTATTATAAATATTGTGCTGCTGGACGTAAATATGAAATCATTGTAAAAGGTCAATTTTCTGCTTTAATATTTTAATAATATTATGAGAAGCGAGTAAAAAAATTTGATGAAATCTTTTCAAAAAAGATTCAGAATTCTTATACCCAAATCTAAATAGATTCACTTGCTAATTCAGGCCCAAAAATGAACCTTTTCAAAAAATAGTTGTTGAAAAGGTTCATTGTTGGACCTGAATTTACACATTTCAATTGGCTCTTAAAGCAAATAAATAATTTAGTTCATAGATTCACTTACATTATAAATTTTCCCTGTACTCGAGCGCATAATATTGTAAACTACACTGAACGCAGTTTAGTAGCATCTGTAGTCATTGCTAATCCAATAACGAGATTGAAAACATTTACTACTGATGAAATTGTCTTGGTTGTTATGAAACAAACCATCAGGGAAGGAAATAGTATCGTTCTAAATCTGAACCAGTAAAGGAACTATGAAGTGCTATGACATGTACCCCAGCCGGTAATAGCCTTTTTATAGCAACTAGCATCCACGTGAAACGCATGAAAGATGTTGAAAATGTGAAACATAGACAACATCTTTCATCTTTCATTTATTTAGCTATGAAAAAAACAGATGCAAAATTATTGTGAAAAATAAAAACAAATTTAAAATGTACTTGGAGGAGATATTGGATTAGCTCTTAAATTACAATTGGATTAGCTTTGAATTTACAAGAACAAACCCCAATTTTAATGCAGTGCATTAAATAATATTGGAGACCATCGTGGAAGATCATGATGAAGAAGAATTTTTTGTAGATATAAGTATGACCCTTCCTCGAAAGGCTTGGATTTTTGTAAATAAAAATATTATAAATTATGCTTAATTTCTTACTTAAGAAATACATATAAAATATATTTTCAAAATCGCTATGGAACATTTTCGGAAAAATTCATCATCCTCATCATCATGATTATTTGGATGATGAATTTTTTAAAGAAAACTTTCGAGTCAAACGACATCTTTCATTATTGGTGGAGTAGCTTGAAATTTTGAGAAAAACCGACACAAATTTCAAGCAACATGTTCTCTATATCGATTGACCATACGATGCGATTACCAGCTTTCTTTTGCACTGCAATTAAAATGAATTTATTTATAATTAATAACAAATTATAACAAAATATATGTTGCACTCATTTGTTGATGTTAAATTTGTTTTGTTAAATTAATTTTTCAAGCTTATGATCTTTGGTTTTTTTATAAAAAATAATTTTAAGCAATTATTTATTTATTTTCAATATTTCGCCAACAATTTGTTGGCATATTTAGAAAAATATTTTTTTTTTATAAAAAAAAACCAAAGATCATAAGCTTAAATATGAATTTAACAATCTAAAGATGAAATAATATAAATATAAACCAATTAAATTTGTTTTGTTTATTTTCTGAAATATCATTTTGTTAGTGATGGTACAAAAGCAATCGATTTATTGCAATTTAGAGCAAAGGGCCAGACTTGGCAAGAAATGAAAGTTTTATGGGTTTGTAAAAGAGTTCGTGGTTTTGCCAAAACTGAAGTCAAAGTCTGCTTTTAAGGCTTTAAGTTTCTTGATAATTCGATGCTAAAGTTAAAGAATTTACTAAGGAATATTTGAAAGTGTTGCTAAAACAGTGCTGCCAGAGGAACGTTTTTGCGCAGAGCGTAATATCGCAAATTCATAAACATTTTAGAGACTTCAAAATCATATCTTTCTTATTTCATTCCCTAAATTTCTTCACAGGCACACAAAATTTGTTCTTGAAAACCAGCCTTCAGCCAGGCTTAGGGATTCTGTCGGTTATGGTTTAACTAATACGGGCTCGCGTACTTTGACAGCACACTTTTTCAATTTATGGCAATTCCTACCATTATAGTAAAGCCGACCCAAGTAAACACTCTAACATTATTTCAGTTATGATGAAAAAGCTGCTTCGAGAGCCAGCAGCCTTTTTTTGCTTTTCAAAATATATACATGTATTTAAAAATTTGTTAAGGACAGTAATTTGTTAACGATGCCCAGCGCTATGGCCGCACACATTTGATGTAATTAAAACTAAATGTAGAAAGTAATAAGCTGATGACCCAAGTGGGTACTGATGAGAAGCGACAGCTAATTGCTGCTCATCTAAAGTCATCTTACTACCTGAGCTCATCATTATTAATCTAGTGTTAAAGTAGTGATTTTTTTACAATTTTGATAATTTTCTTTTTGATATTTTAACTTCTTTTCGTTCAAATCGAAAAAAATTCCCAAAGACGATACCCATTGAGGTATCGAAATATTAAATTAAACAAGCGTTTAAAACAAACCAAGTGACCTCAAGCTGGAATTATTAAGTTACAATATCAAACAACAAAGGTCGAAAATTTAGCATCAAGAATAGATTTTCTTTTTGAATTTCTATGGTCCGCACCCAATTTTAACTTACAGCTTAAGCCAGCAATGTCATTATAGGCCCTAACTCTCTAATTATAGAATTTTGCATTTAAAAATCTATTTTGTGAAGCATCAAGCATCCTCTTTTCCAATGTAATATTTACCACAGTGAAATGTTATTTGCTAAAAAGAAAAACATACACAAAAAAAAAATTTCTAATATTTTTTTTTTTATTTACACAGGCATAAATATTTGAAATAGCTGTAACAAGCGAACAACATTTTTAATTAAACAATTTGACAAATTTAATTAAATTCCTCTTTGACAAAATAATAAAACATTTTCCTTTTCATTTTTACAATGTGCTGTTATTTAAATATTTTCATGTCTTCTTCTCTCCCTCGTCTCTCTCTCTCTCTCTCTCTCTCTCTCTCTTTATCTCTCCCTCTACAATTTGGAGCGTTTTTAACTGGTTGTTATCTGTTCAGCAATGACAATGACTACAATGACAGTGACGACTACAACAATAATAACAAAACAAAGCTCTTGGCAAAGAATAATTGTAGTAGTATAACAATAAAAATAAAATTGAAGAAAATAATAATAAAAAAAAAAATAGAACAAAACATTAACGAAACAAGTGACAGTAACAGCAACATGTTAATCCTGTCATTTCTTATCACTTGAATTAACGAGTACAAAGACAGACGATGAAGAAAAATCATTGGTATTATTAACTCAACACACACATACACTCTCTCACACACATATCAGAGATGCCACTACACGAACTTTATAAAACAAGGAATCTGTCTTTTAGTGATGTGTAGTATGAACATACGAATGTGTTATCATCAGGGTAAGTTTTTTTTCTTTTATGGCAAATGCTATTTTTTGCTAGTTATGCCATTTCTCGGAATTTTTGTTTAAAAAGCCATGTTTAGTTAACAGTACCATGAAATACCATGTTTATAATCTAGAAAAAAAAAATCATCACAGTCAAGTAGTTTTGTGTTACCAGAATTACCCTACTGAAATTAATAAGTTATGAAATTGTTAATCAACCTGTTTGAATTGATAATGTATGTTTGCTTTTTTCCTACACAAGATTTGGTAATCTTCTGCAAATAGTTCAGGTTTTATTGAACAAGATTTTCAGCGGAAGTCCATGCACGCAGCTGCCGGGCAACACTGATCAAATTTTGTTGAGGAAACTCTGGGTAATTCGGCTTTAAAGTTTCTTTAACGTTCACACAAAGCAAACATTTTCAACTAATTTCTTACGCTTGCAAATGCTTCATACATACAAATTTACACACTCAGATGGGCAAAATTTAAACGGGATATCCAGTATAAATAGCTCGGTACCAGTTAGCATTCTTCTTCCATTTACCCCTCGCCTTCAATTCAAGAGATGATCAACAAAAGTAGATGTGTGTGAACATGATGTAAAGAAATTATCGTAATGAAACACGCTCAAGTGGCGAACTTTTGTAGGTCTTGGAAAATCACCTTCGCCTTCAGATGAAGATTTCTATCACTCTTTTTCTGGACTGTTTGATTGATTGACTGACATAAAAAATTAGAAGAAAATTTAAAAATATAAAAAATATTTGTTATTTATTTCTTTTCGACCCCTGTTTTTGTGTTTTATATACATATTTATTTTCTTGAGCTAAGGGTCTTTTTTTTGTTAAAAATATTTAATTATTTTTGTCGATATTTCGCTCTCCTTCGGTTGGCTTCTTCAGCTCAAGAAAATAAATATGTATGTATATAAAAAATATAAAAAACATTTTACATTTTTTCACATCTCCCAGTTTGTGCCATTTTTGGGGCCGTTTTAAACTTGCCCTGGTTTTCATCTTAAGCAATATTGCCACAATTGCAGGCAAATTGATTTGGAAGTGTTAAGGCTAGAATTTTCAAAGCTTTTCAACTGCAGGGACCCACACGTACACCCACACATGCTCACATCCATTCTATGTTGCTTAAATGTGTGAGTAAACTGCTTCTTGCCATTTGCTAAATAAATGTATTTCAAATAAAACAACAAGTATCATTTGTTTTGGAATATAATCAAATGATGTACAAGTTCGTTTCTTTTTTGCACAATTTAGTCATTCATTATTGCTGTTGTTTTTCTTGCATGGAATCGCAACTGCCTTCTCCACTTTGTTGTGGTGTTTTGTTGAGCTGAAAAATGGCGTTACAAATAAAAGTGGCTGTTTGTTAGTTTTTCCTATTTCTCTTATTCAACATCAATTTTATGTTTTTTTTTTATCTGCTGCCTTCCTTTTTTATTTCTATGTTCGTATATTTTTTCTTATACTCAGTTTAGTGTTACTCAGTTTAGTAGGAAATTAAATTGCATTTTCAGGAATGACAGTGAGTCTTCAGTGTCCTTTTTTTTGCAAGGGGAGCAGTGAAGTAACTTACAGAAAAAAAAAAGAAAATACTGTTTAGACAGGAGAAAAAAATGTTCTTGCTTAAAAATTTTGATTCAGGAAAAATTTAAATATTTGAAATATTGTAGCTGGATATTTTTTGGTCATTAAACTGAATTATATATTAAAATAAAAATCAATAGGCTGCTAAATGTTACAGTAACAGCAGCTCAAGGTTTCTTGGATGGCAGAAGGGATTTTTTTTTTTGTGGAACTGTCCAACTACACCAATTGTACCAAGTCCTAAGCCCTTCTATGAGTCAATCTATTTTTTTATAACTTTTTATATTTGCTTGTTAACGTAAAACTTTTCCCATTCAAATGTCAGTCACGCTTGACATTTTTGCGATATAGAAATGAAATTCAACCCAACATTGTGTAGTGGAATGCACAATAAAATTACTTGCACACATACACACAAGCAAACATGAAAAAGAAGGTTCGTCAAGGAAATTGAGATAAAGTGTGGGAGCTCAACGACTAGAAAAGTGGAAGAGGAAGTATAAAAAGAAGAACTAATAAAAGAAATGTATGTAATTTGTCAACTTTTAGTTGTCTTTTGTCAAATGCTGGAAAAGGAAAATAAATTTGTTCTTCCTTTAAAATAATTCTTTATGAGTCCAATAATTTAATTTTTTTTAAAGAAGAAAAAAAATAGCAAAAAATTTTGTTGAATGAAGTCATTTGTTTAGGCCGAAATTTTAGTAAACATTTGATTTTATGTGAAGAAGCCTAAAACACGACAGTATGAAAGAATTACTTATTTGGTCGTCAACAAATTATTATAATTACACCAGTATTCAGAAGAATGATAAAATATTGTTGAACCACATTGTAAAGGGTCCCATCAAATAAGTTTTTTTTTTTCAAAATGCTTTAACTCCTGAGCCCATTGGACTTTGCATGGCATCATACCCAGTTCTTTATGCAAAATTCGTCTCAATGACAGGAGAGAAAATGTTAAATTGTTGAGAACGACGGTGAATTGATGTTGTCACGCACACTTTTTGCCACAGCAGCAATGTTCTCGGGTGTACGCACTGTTTTCGGATTTTCGCGCTTTGGTTTATCGATGAGGATGCCGGTTTCTTTCACTTTTTTTACAAGATAACGAACATACGGAGCTGACGCTGCTTCTTTTCTTGCAAAATCCGTACACAATTTTCGTACACATTATGCAACATTACCATGATTTTCAAGTTGAAAAAAAAGAAAACGTTAAATGGTGGCCCCTGTAGAAAAAAGTTTTCTTTTAAAATTGTTGTAAAATTTGAAAACCGTTTTCTTTTTTATGAACACTCAATAAAACACAAATTAGAGATGTCCGTGTCAGTGTTTTTTTGGCTCACAGTTACACACGCTCACGAGCAAAATTTTTTTTTAATCTCGCATTTTCGCTCACGAAAAACGAAAAAAATTCTCACGCTCAATCAGGTTTGTATTGAAACAATATAACGTTTGACTTCTCTACGCTTAGGCTGTGACTGTTTTTCCCCCGTGGGTCCATATTTGGGCTCCTCGAAAATGAAATTTTCTCTCCTTCACATTAATTTGCCCCAGAGTGAGCGCAAAGGAATCAAATGTATGGCCAACTCCCTATAATTTTTTTGGCCAAAATATTTTTTTCCATCTCACCTACTGCCACTCTAACGGTAATCCTACTTAGAAAATTGAATATCGTATGCCTCGAATATGCATTTCTCGATAGTCACAGTGGGAATTTTTTCCCTTCATACCAAAAGCTATTGAAAAATATGTATATGGCATAATATCAAAAACTTTTGTCTATATAAAACGTAGCGACCCGGCGGACCAGCCATAAATTTTGTTATTAAAAAGCCTTTTTGGTTAGAGGTATTTGAGTGTTTTGTGTGATTTGCTAAGAAATGCAAACATTATCAAAAAAAAACAATTATTTTTTTTGCCTTACCTTAAAATGCAAATTTGACAGCCTTGTGTGGGAAAGCGACCCCTTAAAATAAAAGAAATGCAATAAATTAGTCAAATTTAACAGAAATATTTTAATCACATGCTTTATAATAAATGTTTTGTTAAGTTTGTATTTAAAAACAAATTCTTTAAATTTTTATATGCTGCATTGTTCGCCAATAACAACAAAAGCAAACAGCACAGAATAATTGTTGTTTTTAACCTTGCACTCTTTCAGAGCCTGCTGGCCTTTGTTTGTTCTGTGTGTGTGTGTGTGTGTGTGTGTGGGGGGGGTTTTTCTCTTTGTAAAAACAACTTTTATTAAAAAACCAATTTATTTGTTGGCCTTTGACCAAAAAACAAAGCAATTTTATTAAGCAGACTCAAAAGTGAGTGAAAAATTAAACGTTATAAGTCCTTTGAGGAGAATCTCGCTGCAGTGTGTGTATGAAAATAAAAGAAATCAATTAAACCAATAAACAAAGATGAAAAAATTATATATTTTGGTTAAATTAGTTGCCAAGAAAACATTTAAGCGTCTTAAATATCCTGCAGAATAGTTACTCCCATATGAGTATCAGCTCTAGCCGAAGTAGAGCGCTAAACGCTGCTTCGCTGCTGGCACCCGGCATCTCTTTTCTGCTGCGGCAATAAATCATTAATTGGTTATTACCAGGGAACGGAAATAAAAGTTATTTTTCAATTTTTTAAGCAATAAAACATACCTCAATGAACATCGTAGAAAACATTTAATCATGATTTTTAGGCGAAAGGCATCCAACATATTGCATGATTTTTAAATTTTTGATTTTTATTTTAACAATCAGAAATAAGAGTTATTTTTGATTTTTATTTTTTTAAATGAAAAATAAAAGTTATTTTTGATTTTTATTATTTTAAATGAAACATAAGAGTTATTTTTGATTTTTATATTTTGAAATGAAAAATAAAAGTTATTTTTGATTTTGATTTTTTTAAATGAAAAATAAAAGTTATTTTTGATTTTTATTTTTTTAAATGAAAAATAAAAGTTATTTTTGATTTTGATTTTTTTAAATGAAAAATAAAAGTTATTTTTGATTTTTATATCAATAATAAAAATCAATTCAAAACTCTTATTTATTTGTTGATGATTTAAACTAAACATTTTGTATCGCCGTTTGAGTTTGACTGCTCAAGTTATTAAGACACCACCATTTTAAAAAGTGGGTACAATTTTTAATAACCATATTATTGCTTTTCATTATGGAACAAATTATCACAAGTATATAATTTTTTTTTGCCTTTATTTTCCTGCTTAATATTATCTTTTATGGGCATATAAATAATAAAAATGTTTTTAAATAAAAATTCTTTAACTATACATATAATTTAATATATTGTTGTAGAGGACATCATAATTCAAGTTTTATTGTAGTGATAAAAATATTTATAAGAAAACAAAAAACTATAACTAAATGTCGCTTTTAAGTAGATTATAAGTGTGTGTATGTTTATTTGCAATGGCCATAAATAAAGTTTTTAGACCAACAAGTTGATAAATATGGAATAGACAAAAATGGCAGCCAGAAATTTTCTTAAGCCGGAAAGCAAAAAGCAATAAAAAAGAAGAAAAAGAAAAATACACAAACCCCCAAATTTCCCCATAATGGCTTTGTGGCTGTTTTGGCCAAAATATTTGCAACTTAACACAACGTTAAGCATGAGATTAGACATTTTATTGTATTGAATTTAAAATTTTTGGCAACAAAACACATTCTTGGCAACCAACAAGGAAACTTGAGATAAGAAAATAAAAATATATATATATTTGTTGGGTTTATTATGAATCTCTTGAGATAATGTAAAAAATCTTAAACTGATGCCAGTTTAACGGCTTGAAGACATTAAGTTGCAAGTTTAACAGAATACAATTTACAAGTTTCTAACAATTTCTATAAGAAATACAGTGGATTAAAACCTCTCAAAATAGATAACGAAAGGATCGTTTAATTGTCTTGTGTTATATATGTGATTTTTTTATATCATTAATCAAACTTTTGATATATATTTATTTATTTATTTAGCTGACTTCACAGCTTCGTTTTTAACACTTTCTCTAAAATTGCTCTATTTTAATGCAATACGCTAGAAATGTTAGCAATTAGATCATTCTGTGGAAATGACAGCGTTTGGCTAACACTGCAGTTACCCGATCAAGTTTTGCTATCCCAATGCTTGTCAAAATTCAATATAATTGATAGCTGTGACGTAGGCTGCACGCAATTTCATAACAATTCGTTTTCAAGATGCCGTCAAGAACAAAAATTAAAAATAGCTTATTGCATATGCTGCTAAAAAAAATTAAAGCAAAACCTCCGCTTCTATATTCTACATTAAACCCAGAAACTAATTCTGATTCTAAATAAATATATTTTTTTGAACTATTTAAATATAATCATAATATACAAATATTTCTTTTTAAAATTAACAAATTTAATGGAAATCAATGTAAAAATGAAAGTAAACAATTTGTTGGTATTGCACGTAAACATTTTTATTTTTAAGCTTGAATCTGTTTAATTTTTATCACTTTTAATTGCAACTTTCAACCAAAATAAAAAAATATTTGCAGACAGAACGAACAAAAAAAAATTGTTGTCAGCTGTTTTCTTGATTGTAACTTGATGCTCTCTATGGAAAGCAAAAATTGTCATCAAGTTTGCATCAATTTTCAAAATTTTGAGTGGATTAGTGAAAAAGTGGAATGTATTAAAACTTTAAAGGCAAAATTTGATCGTGTAACCCCCAGCTTAATGAGAGTTGCATGCAACTCATGGAAGCAAGCGATGCGCTCAAAACATTTCAATTAAAAAAATTTTAAAAAAATGTATAAACAATTTTTTTTTTATATTTTTTATCTAAAATAAGCAGCCTTTTTACGGGTTTTCTTTTCCTCCTGGGTATAAATAAAATTTTTTTTTATTACGAAACTTGTTCGTCTTGTACATTTGCTTTTATTTAAGAAAACACTATTTTACATTATTTCATTTATTAGATATTAAATAATTCAATGTGTACATACTATATTTTTCTTGCTTTAATTAAATGAATTAAAGCTGGTTGCTGGCAGACACCAGCTAGACTTTTATTAAGTGTTTTCGAACACAAGCAAAAAAAACGTATTTTTTCAATATACTGGCTACTGGCAAGCAATTAGTAAGACAAGTAATTAAAAATTAACCCACATTGTGAATGCGAGTAAGACAATGAGTCGCCGGCCAGGCTGCTTAAAAAAAGCGCAAAGTGTTGAGCAATAAAAGAGAACGTTGTTTTTTCTTCGTTCATTTTTTCTACAATTAAGCAATTAACATTAACACTTCTAATGGATGCACTTAAACTTAAAAACTAAATTTGAACTGCTTGTTAAAATGTATAATGGAAAATTTTATTACATTAAATAAAAAAACAAGCAAAGAAAAATGGCAAAGCAATAATAAATCATAATTGCTTTTAATACGAAGATGATACATATTTGATCTCAATCTCAGTATAATGTTTAAAGAAATTATGAATTTTTACTGTTTCTTTAATGGAAATGAGTTGAGAGTGAGTAATAAAGTAAAATAAAAACAAATGAGAAAACGTGACCACTATTTTTGTTTATTTATTTTGATGCAAAAAAAAAAAAATTTGAAGCCTTTGACTAACAACCCAGTAGCAACAAAGAAAATAAGCACAAGAAAAAAATGACATTTAACCCAGGCCTGTTGACTATTGGACATTTTTTAAAAATTGTGTGAGAATACGACATTTTCACTCAATGAAGGCAGCTATTTTTTTTTGTTCAGTACAATAAATCAGAATCATAACATATTGTTAGGTTGATATTAATTATAAAGGGTCCGCCAAATAACGTTTTTTTTTTTTTTGAAGCAGTTTCTCTGCAGTGTTTCTATGGTCCTAATATTGAATTATATTTTATTCACGTCCACCATATTGAAACTTCGTATTTTTTAATACTTTTGTTGCTATTGTTGTTATTGCTTGGTTCCATTTTATTTTGTTCTTGCTCAAAAAAATAAATAAATAAATAAATAAGAAAGTAGTGGTCCCATTTTATTTGGTCATATATTTAAGTAAGCTGTAAAAAGCGCTGCTGGTTGTTTCTATATTATTTTGTTCTTGCTCAAAATAAAAATGAATAAGAAAGTAGTGGTCCCATTTTATTGCGTCATATATTTTACTAACCTATAAAAAAATGCAAGCAAATGCTTCATGTCGTTTTCTACTCTACCATAAGTGCTAGATTTTTAATATTGTCTTGCGTAAAATAAATGTTTAGATGAGCCTGGTTTTTATTAAATTTTTTATATATTCATAATTTGGACCACCTTGATCTTAGTCTCGCTAAGCTATTAAAACTCTCGTATTAAGAGAAAATTTAAAAATAAATGCACACTCTTTTCCTAAAAATAAATCTGCATTAATCATGACTTTTACTTAAGCCCTCATTGAGTAATAAAAAACATTTTTTTTTTCAACAAAAAAAATTATTCAAATTGTAAATTTTCCTCCCACATTTCTAATCGTAAAGAATTAATGACTGTTTAAAAAGCTGCAAAATGTGCTAATGTTTGTTAAAGAAAAAACTAAAAAAATACTATATTAGACTTCTTATTTAACATCCAACTGCTGTGACATCATTTATTTTAGATTTTCATAAGTTTTAAAAGTAAGCGCGTGCTTTTTCTTCGGCACTCTTTTATATGCCAATGAATGTGATTTAACTCGAACTCATGCCGTGCAGGCAGCAGTTCAGTGATATGGAAACATTTTGACAGCTAGAATTTCTTGCTGGGGGTTGAAGTCCTTGTAGTAAAAATAAGGGTGGCTGCATTAATTTAAAAAGAAAAAAAGAGCAAGGGAATAGAAAAGTAATCTAAGGCAAAATTTATTTGTAGCAGTCAACTTGAAAAAATAACACTGGGCAACAAATTGTTTTGGTATAGGATAAAACCAACAAAGGGATTATACGAACAGTGTGAAAACCTAAAAAAAAGAACCTAAAAAAGCGACCTTTGCTGAAGTCTATATACAGTAAAACAAAACTGTATTAATTCAGGTGCGAAAATGAACCTTTTCAAATTGACTCTTAAAGCAAATAAATAATTAAGTTCATATTTGAATAAAACAAAACTATTAGAATGCTAGTTATAATTACACTTATTTTATAACTGGGGAACATCAACAGCATGCTGCTGGTTCGAGCCCTTGTTGTTCTTTTTTCTGTTTTTGTTTTTCGATTTATTATAATACAACAAATGTGGTAAAAAAAATTTAAAACGTTTTTTGTCTAATCCAATTTTGCTTATTTTCAATCCCATAGTAGAGGGGCCATTTACAAAACGATTAAAGTGAGATTTATATCAATAAGTTGTCTGGTGGCTTCACAATCCGTGCCCGAAAATAGGTATTTTATGACAAATCTATACATACCCTTTACGCAAAGGGTATATAAAAGGGATAAATTCTCATACAAAAATAAATATTTATTAGTAATATATTTATCTATATCTCTATGATTTGAAACCAATTTTTGTAATTTTCAATAAAGCCAAAGAAGAAATAGATAAAAGCCATCAATGACAAATTTAGTGCAAAAAATTATCTGGAAGCTTCAAAACGGACATTAAAGAAGAGATTTCTCCTTGCGTGACAAATCTATATATGATTTTTTGATAAATATCATAAAATTAGCGATTTATATTATAACTTCTTCGCAATAGAGTCCTCATTACGATTTTTCAACACAACGAAAAGCATACCTTTTTTGTGCTGCTTTTACAATCGTGTATCAAGGCTTCAATATTTTTTTATTTCTGTTGTATGGTGTAATTATTAAAAAAAAATAATACTAAAAAGAAAGTTTCTTAATTTTTATGTTCAAAGTACAAAAAAAAAATTCACACAATCTGTGAAGTTCAAAGTCTCCAATAAACAAAGTGATTAATAGTTTTCAAATGATAAAGTGATTTCTATCATACGCCCTTTTCATATGAAGTCATCGATATGAATAATTTTAATGTCAACAGTATTTACTATTTTCTGTGGTTATATAAACCTAAAGTGACCATTTGCCGGTGACTTGCCCTTCTTTTACATATAGTCATAAAATACATATGTTTGTATTTTTTGAAAACTATTTATTAATATGAAATTTTTAAATTAAAGATAATTAAGAGAGTTTAATGGCACAAACTATTTAATGGCTTTAATTTACTACTTAATTCAATTAAACATTTTTTTGCTTTTCTTACACACTAATAGAAACTGAAATAGTTAAATGCAAATGGAAATTGAGTTAATATTAATCATGGTGAATAGAATAGTACACCAAACATTATCGTATTGTCTTTTACTGAAATCAGATTTATGTAAGAAATTTCGGAATATCTTATAAAATCAGCGAATTTGAAAATTGAAATCGGTAGTGCTCTCGAAAACTTTTAGATGAAACTAAACAGGCGTAACGACCACGCAATAGCTAGTTGTTCCCCAGCTAAGGCCATAATTTTACAATTTATAGTTACTTTATTAGTATTTTAGTTGGATTTGGTTTCCTCACAATTGAGAAGGATTATTTATATGATAAAAAAATGTGGCAATCAACATTTTAAATTGATGACTGAAATGGCTGCTGACTGAAATGGCATAGCAGTTTCGAAGTAGCTACTTGTTCCCAGGCTAGTCATAATTTTATTTTTCACTATATTCTTTTTGCATTCTTAATGCAATTTATAGCAATCAGTTGAACTAGTAGCCCATCTACAAGTGCAAAGAAAAAAGGAAATATTGAAATTATTTTTTAAAATTATTAATTAAAATAGTGACAAACCAAGATTAGAACTTAAGCCTGAAAAAGTAATTTAATATAAATGAAATTATTTTCTTTTGATAAACACGGGACTGCCGACCTTTTTGCAGAAAGTGCCTTCAGCAGCAACTGAACCTTTGATTTCACAGACTCTTACACAAATTTAGCCATCGTAAGTAGAAAAGCAGGAAACATATTTAAATTTGCTGAAAAGTATGCAACACAAAAAATTTATGAATTGGGTGTATATGTGCAAATAAGAGGATTAGGTTTAATCCATAAAGCCATCGATATTGTGCCATAGAGTTTTCGATAGCTTTTGGCATGAGAGTGGCCAAAAAACCATTCATTTTTCAATAGACATATTTTCATCTTTTTTATCTTTTGCGTGGGTTGGTGTAATCGGAAAAATTATTGGAGAAAAAAAACTCTGGGGAGATGGTTCAAACATTTCACTTGTCTACGAACACCCTGGCACAACCCGTATTTGGGCGCCTTGAAAATGAAATTTTGCTTCCTTCTTACTAGTTTATCCCAGAACGTCTGGGGTATCTTATAAAAGAATGCCCATAATCTCGCATTATTTTGATTTCTAATTTTTTTTTTTTTTGTATTTTTGTATGGGAACCTTGCCTAAGGAGACATGGTACGGGGCGCTGTGTTCAAAAAAAAATATGCTTCTCTACGGACTCCCTGGGAATGATTAGTGGGAAATGTCCATATTTGGGAGTCTTGAAGATTTAATTTTCCCTGCCATTACACTAACTTGCTCATTATTTTTTCCCGCCTCAAAATTTTTTTTCGAGTAGACCTACGGGGTCGGTGTTCTCGAAAAAAATTTTTTCCCTTAACAAGGTGAATTCAAAATCACACACCTCAGAAATTAACATTAGTATTTTTGGTTTGTTTTTGTTTTGATATGCCAAAATCTATCAAAAAATCGCTGGTACAATATTGAAAAATTTACGTCCATACAAATGCATATATTTCATGTCTAAACATCGTGGCGATTTCACATCTAGATTTTGTTGCCATTCCTCAAGCACATGTTGTTACGATTTGGTTGCAAGCTCGTGTCAAGCATTTTATATGAAAATCATTATCATTTCTACAACATTTTGATCACGAAATCATTAGATTTTAGCGTCCTCTTTTAAAAATCATCACTTTTGGTTTGTTGGGTTGTTGGCCATTAAAATAAATTATTTAAATTAATGAGTAATGCGTTTATGGCAGACTTTTAATTAGCGGGCTGTGTCGAAAATGAATAATGAATAGAAGAGCAGAGCAGATCAGATTAATAACACAACTATTTATGTTAAAAAGGCAGCTGCGAGCATCCACCCTCACAAGCCGTAGCGCCACTGAGAGAGAGAGAGAGAGAGAGACACTGAATTGCTACTTTCAACTTTTCCAATTAATTCCTTTTAATTAAAAATAAATAATTGTATAAATTCCATTAACATTTGCAATATTTATTCTGAAAAATTTTAACAATAATCCACAAACTACTGAACTGTAAACACTTCGACGAAGGGAATTTTGTGTGTGAGTTTAATTAAATTTTTCCACTTCCTCCACATCCATGTGAACGTGCCAATAACAAATATCTTTCCCAACACAATGCAACCGCTTAAAGTAGATCAGCTCACTATTTGCTTTCTAATGCAAAAATGAAAAATTTACAATAACGCTTCTCCGACCTCACAAGAATAAAATCGATTTAATTTTTACCAAAAAACGAAAAAAAAACAAAAAATTTTCTTTCTGTTTTACAATTTCACTTCTGTTGTTGTTTTTTTTTTGTGTGCAGGGATTTAACATTTACGAAGAATTATACATTAACACATGCAAAGTATGGAGATGAATCAATGTCAGTAAACAAAATAAATTAAATCGCCAGAGATTAGATCAATAATATAAATATAAATTTGGGAGATGTGTTAACTATAACCGAAGAATTTTTGTCATAGTGTAATTTTGAGCAAGAAACTATTTTTAATTTTAAAATAATAACATTTGGTTATTTGTGATTATTTACTGTAAACACTTTTCCCGTAAAAATTTACACTTGGTAGAAAAATTTTTATTTTATGTAAAAATTTACATCTTGAGGAAAAATCTATATTTCATGGAATTTTTTACATAGTGTGTAAAAATTAAGATTTTGTGAAAAAATGTATGTGAGCTATAAAAATTTTAATTTTCTGCAAGAATTTACATTTTGTCTAAAAATGTATGCGTTGTGTTTACATTTTGTGGCAAAATTGATATATGGCACAAGTATTTATAGTTTGTGTAAAAAATGACTCTAAGTGTAAACATTTCCATTTCGGCACAAATTTTATTTTCTGTAAAAGTAAAATTCTTTCTGTAAAACGATAGCGCTTGTATAAAAAAAACTAGAAATTTTTGGTTAAAAGTTTGTATGTAAAAAGTGGGTTTTTGGCTTCAACTTTTTACTTTGTTGGAAAAGTGGAATGACAAAAAAAAAAAAACGTTTTTTGACAAGAAACACATGAAAAAATGTTTTAATAATTTTTTTTTTTTTTTTGTAAACAAAAACTAATTTTTTTTTTACTTTTCTAACAAAAGTAAAAGCTGGCATGAATACTTGACTTTTTGTGTTAAAACTTACTTTTGGTATCGAAATAGAGTTTTAATGCAGAAATCTAATTCTTAAGTAAAAGATTGCCATGTAGTGTGAAAAAGTACTTTTAGTGTAAACATTTGCTTTCCATGTCGAAATCATTAATTTTTCCAAAAATTTGCCTTCAGCACAATCATTGATTTTTTGTGCAAATATTTTTTAGAATTTTTGAGCTAAAAATTATGTATGAATCTAAGAGGTTTTCAACAACTAGTAGTTAATTAATTGTTTCAGGCTCAAGGTCAGGACTTCTCAGAATTTTAAACAACAAGAAAACCTAAAGAAGAAGTTTGTAAAGATTACGTTCTGTGTAAGCTGCCCTAGAGACGTGCAGCTAACTCGTCACACAGTTTAATTGTGTGAGTGCGTGCGCTTGCGCTTATTCGGCACATATGTACGATCAGCTGTGTCTGTAAAAATTTAATACTAATGAAAATACTTATTCGTGCTGTAAAAATCTACTTTTAGCGCAAAAATTTACATCTTGAGTAAAAAATGTGCAACAACTGAGGGTGTAAAATTGTTTCTAAATGCCAAAAGTAATTTTAAACTAAATAGTGATGAAAAGTTTTGATCATCCCTGGAATAAATCATTTTGATTTCCTGGCTCTTAAATGTACCAAAAAACAAGGATTTGCTGCTGTGCTTGTATGCATTCATCCTTTTTGGCACAGTTCTTTATGTGTGTAACCAATTCAATCTGCATTGTTGTGAGTGGTGGGAGGGATTCGGTGCGAAAAGAGAATCATTCACAAGCTTAATTTGTCAGTTACAAAAGGTAAAAATAAAAAAATTTGTTTTTAAAGTTCTTGATCTCCTCCTGTCTCTTGTATGCTTCAGTCGTTCTTCTTCTGTAACACAGGCACTTTTGGTCTGAATAAACTAACAACATTAAAGTGTGTTAAATCCTGAAATCCGACAAAACCATACTTACAATAAAATTGTATTTTGCTATTTGTTTTTGCTTCCTTTTTGAAAATCTCATTGCAGTTTCGGATTTTAACTCAAGTGTTGGACCAAATGTAGTCAATAATTGATACAAATGGAAGGATAATGGCATGTAGTTGTTGCCACGGCAAATCACTTTAGGTGTTTGCTTTACGAGACATTTTATTGCCAAATGAGTTTATTGGAAATTTGTTTAAAAAAGTGTTAAATACATTTAACTTAAATGTTGACGAACAGGTTCTATATATTTTGATATTCACAATCCATTAAGTTTATTAAGATTTGTTGTTGGTGGTATCTAATTGAGGTTTTTATAAATGTTTGAAAAGGAAAACACTGGCATTTTAGTAGTGGGAAGTGAAAAACATTTTTCTGGTGACTAAATGAAATAAATTTAATTTTTTATTACCATGGGGGCAGTTGCTTTCTTTTTGAGTTGACTGTGATTAAGTGGGATGTTTTTGTTGTTGGCACATGTAGGTAGATAGTTTATCTCCTATACTGTTTGCCAAGAGCAAAACAGACAACGAGCATTGAATAGCACCGATTTTATATTCATTCTGATACATGATTAATTATATTGGATAAATACAAATTGAAATATTGAATTTAACATTGTTTTATTAATAAATAAAGTAACATTGAATCGTATTACACTAACTATCAATTTAGTTCACTAGTATTGCATGTCATTGCATCATAAAGACGATTATCTTTTTTTCCACTTGTTGTTTCCGAATCAGCCCTGAAGCAGCTTTAAACTAAGTCGTATATTCCTTAAAAAGTCATCTTCAGCAACGACAACTGGGTTGCGTGGCAGGTATGTTAAGGAGGCTGATTGCTTCGACTCATAGACAACAATCAGTAATAAGTTCAGCCACCTACAAGACTGATTCATACAGCAAGGGTACTGTCCTAAAATCAGTGAAATAATTCTCTTTTATAAATCTAATGAATGTATTTTATTAATATTTTTTCATTACAGCACATAAGTTTCCTAGATTTTTCGATCATAGCTCTAATGAATTAATTTCATTAATATTTTTTCGTTAATCCAATGAAAATTTTCATTACAGCAATGAATTTTCATAGACCTAATGACCTAATGAATTAAAAACTGTTCATAGGTTTTCATAATTTCATTAAAAAATATTATGGAACTTATGAAAAACTGTCATCAAATCCATGAACAATTGCATTAAATTAATGTATTGACGCATTTAAAAATTCAATTCTCATTTGATTTGTAAAGAAATTTAGAAATATGGTAAAATATCTTAATATTTTGCAAAACTTTTGAAGTCTACTGCGAATAACACCTAAAAAAGAGCATTTCTTTTTTGGAAGATCTGTTATTATATATAGAATAACCGTAACCTTAATAATATCTGGCATATAAATTATGTTATGTTTTCATTTCCTATATTTAATGAATCGTTTCATTAACTTAACAATTTTTTGTCATTAATACAACAAAGAACATCATTAGCTTAATGACTACAATTTATATATTTAATGAAACGGTCATTAACCTAAATTTAATGAATCAGAATTCATGGATTCAATGAACTTCCAGTCTAATTGAAAAATAATAAATTTTTTCATTGAGCCAGAGTTCATTGGATTTATGAACTAAATTCCATCAGTGCAATGATAATCGCAAACGTACAAAGCAACACTTTGCTACAGACAACAATTTTATTGTTATACATAGTTAGTTTTTAAATCAAGCGGTATCTGCTTGTATTAAGCACAATTTAAATTTCAGATTTTTTTGTACTTGTGATTGTAGAGACCAACCAGGCTAATAAAAATTTTGTGAAAATTTAAAGTTTCAGCTAATTTTCAGTTTCGTGTGTGGGAGCACCCTTTAGGTTTAAATTCTGGTAATTTGCTTAGTATTTCTTGTTTTAACGACCGGCTAATGGACATTTCCTGTGAAAATTTCCCCTCTCTAGATTTTACTCATTCAAAGAATGGGTGCTGTGATGGACGGCCAGACAGCAAAGTCTCAACAATGGGGTTCCATTTTCACTTTGTGATTACGGAACCTTAAAAAAGTAAGACTGCAAATTGAAATTGAGTGAGCTTTTGTTACCAACATTTCGGCGCTGATGATAAGTGTAAAATACATATGGATGTCCAAAGTGCCAACAAATTTGTTTTACCTTCATTAATTGATATTAAACAAATAAGTAATTTTTTAGTAAAAGAATTTTAAAAGCCTATAAAAAAAATTACAATATATTTGTAATTTTTTTTATATATATAAATAAATAATAATAAATTAAATTATGATTGTAGCTGGGGAACAACTAGCCACAGATATCATTTCAACTAAAAGCCAATTAACTTATAGAACAAAACCGAGTTAAATAAAAGTTAAAAAAATAATTTTTATGGTAATTTGTATTTTTGCTCAAAACATATGCTGCAACTAGTGCTAAAAAAAAATATCCTGGTGTTTCGAAAAAGCTTAGTGTAAGCCTTCTCTGTCGCTTCTGTCCTCTCCGAGTTCTTGTCACATGCCCCAAATTAATAATAAGGAGACGAAGGATCGTCAGTGACGATATATGGGCGTTAGATGCGTTTGTTATTTCATTTCCAAGAATGCTGTAGTTTTTCTGAATGACATCATTTTGAGGAAGGACACTAAATGTTTCAGTTCTGCAATATCTATTTTTGCCTTATTCCTACATAAAATCAAAACACTGAGTGGACTACTCCGCAGAAAAAGTCGCACATGAACTTGAATAGTCACCAGCTGTGATGGCTTTTAAGCAGTCACGAAAAATTTTATATTCCAGTTGTGTTATTAAGGATATTTGCACGATGTAATTCCTTTGATATATTTTGCATAACTTGTTGTATATAAATTTAAATACAAGAAAAGCTGAATGAAAGATATTTCGTATAGAGCAACTACTGCTTAAAATTCATCACGTTTCCTTACTCTCAAACATGGCTTAAGAAATGTTTTGTAAAAGAAATCACCCAAAATCAATTAGAAGAAGATAAAAACTTTTAACTCTTACTTTAATTTATTGTCATGTTAAAATCATGCTTTGTTTTTTTTATTTGTTTTCTTTAAATAAAATTCCATTTGCAGCAAAAAAAAAAAATGCCGGCATAATAAATTTATAACATTTAAATAAATTACCAAAATCTACGCTTTGAATTTGAAACAAACAAAAAACACAGCACAATCGTGTTGCTGGCTAAAACCGTCATAACAAAAAAAAAAAAAAAAAAAAAAAAAAACAACAGCAGCAACATCAAAGTCAATAATCACGCACAATGTGAACAAATACAAATCCACACACTATCAATATGTGGGTATTTAAAGTTTCATTGTTCAAACTGTACACAAAGCCACACACATGCACACACACGCACACACACACACACACAGAGATTGACTTAGGTTAGTTTACATCGAAGGTCTGAGTGGGGCTTTAAATAAATACAAATACAAAATTTATTTGTTATCTCTATGGCCCAGAATGAAGCAGCGGCCACAGGCAAACTTGCACAGCAGTAACCAAGCAGCTCATAACTACAAGAAGGCAGACTACAAAAACTGACACAATTTTAAATATTATAGTTTAATATAGTTTCTTATGGAGATGACAAAAAAATCCATTTAGAGTTGCTTAAGTCTCTTTGCAGCTAGTTTTATTGCTAGCTTAGCAATAATTTATTGTCAGAACTACTGGGCCGGTTCAGTTTGTTTATTTTATTACTGTAGCATTAGCCAGCACGCCCCACATCCACTACAAACAAATTGCTGAGCCTAAAGAGCCCAATCAGAAGTCTGATTGTCAAAATGTAACGTTCTTACAAACATGCTTGCAACGAGATTAATGAGAAGAAGAAAAAAAAGAAAAGAATAAATCCGGTTGGATGTTTTACTTCTAGTTTAGAATACTGGTAGAACAATAAAGAATTGTTAATAAAGTTACAGCATCAGAACAACAAAATAGAAACGAAAAAAAAAAATTAAATTTATGACTCTAAAACAATAAAACTGTACAAAACCATATTTTTGGTTTCGACTGTAATACGGCAAAGTTATAACACAACATGAGTATGTTACATTTCAATTTTACATAAATGTTTAATCAAGCCAATACACTGAAAGAAATACTTTAGAAATTAGAAATTTCAAAAATTACATAATTGAAATGTGCATCATCTTTTGCCATCACAATTTGTACTTCTAATTCTACTGCCAAATAAAAAAAATTCCTTGAAAATATTTTCAAAGACAAGAAAGTTATGCAATTTATCTCTCTGTAAAAGAGAAACAAATAAACACTAAAGCCATAACGAATCTTTTTACCAAACGGAAAAAAAAACGTAAAGAATTTTCTAAAGTAGATAAAGTAAAAGAAGAAACGAAAATTTCATTCAAAAATTTAGTGCTGAAAAAAGTTTTCTTCCCAAACTTTTGTTAAACAATGATTTACCATGAACAATTTGCTGTCAACAAGCTGACAAAATGAAAAACAAAATTTTTCTTTGGTCACATAGAAAAGAGAAAAACGTTCTTGCAACAAAAAATGAAAATTCAATCAAAAGTTTCATAGAATTGTTTGTCAAACCGTTAATTTGTGCGTTAAATTTATGTCTTTCTATTTTATTATTTTAGTAAAATAAATTTGAAGCAGAAACCCTAAACTCTAAGAGAAGATCTTAATTAAAAAAAAAAAAAAAATAATAAAAATAATAATATCTAAATCTAAGGCTGTATGTTAAACAATCATTGTTTTCAACATTCTTGCTGGTACTTTTTTTGTTGTTGCTTTCTGGGTTCTGATTTGCTGCCTTTTTTCTTTGCAATGTTGGCTGCTGCTGCCTGCCACTCACTTGTGGTTGCGAATGAGAAAAGAGTAAATTATGTTTTCATGACCAGTTAAACCAGTTTCAATGAATGCAATTTGTTTCATGCTATTCTTGTTTGTTTTTCTTTGATTTTTCTTAACATTTGACTCTTACTAAAAAATAAAAAAAAAAGCTGGTCAGGTGGTGCTTTAACACTCACACAAACACATATGCACACACGCACGCACGCTCGCAACCCTGCAGATAAATCTGAAACTGTCTTGTTACCACCAAATTGAAATTATATTCAATTTATCAATTTTATTAGCCCCTAAATTGTCATGGGTCAAATTTTTATTAAAAGCTTAAGTGAAAAAAAAAACTATTGAACTCTAATTCAACGGTATAGTCTAACTTGCCCAAAATTGAAAGACATCTTTTTGTTTTTGGTAAAGTTATTTTCATCAACATTTATAAAGAAATGTAGAGTTCAATGCTTGTTGGCTGGGGAACATATCATGGCTGTTTCACGTCCACTACGACTATCATCAGCTTCCAAATTTGCTTCGAACCCAGGCCATGACTAATTGGCAACATAGAAAATCTTTATTTTTGTGTGCTGTTTTTTTTTTCACCAAGAAAAACCATAATACCAATTTCTGTGCAAATAAATTTTTTTCTTTCAACAATTGTTTAAAAAAATGTCTATTCTTTGCCTGAAAACTAGTAGCAGCCCACTCTATGAATAGTTTGGCAACAAAATACATTTTCATTAATTTAATTTTATAGTGGACTATATGCTTTGCAATTGTAAATAATTTTCTTGGGCTTTCTAGTCCAATTTTTACTTCCTCAAAATTGAACCAGGTGTCTTGTGATAAAAAAAAGGTAGTGAGCCACATTTTTAAAGAAGGTAAGAAAAGTAAAGTTGAATACTTAGTGGCTGGGGTACGTAGCATGGCTGTTTCAGGCCCATGCTCATCGGCATCCAAATTTGTTTCGATCCCAGACCATGACTAATTGTGTACTGTTTTTAAGCAGCAACGCATTGCCATCTTACCGACTGGCTATATATATATATGTATATATATATATATATATATATATATATATATATATATATATATATATATATATATATATATATATATATATATATATATATATATATATATATATATATATATAATTTGTCTTATCACAGTGTTTTTCTGTTGCTTATAATATATTTTGTATTCTCCACATAACATCCTAATGATTTTTTTGTTTGCTGTTATTGTATCAGTGGCCACAATGATTTCAAAATTTTCGCCAGGCCCAGCGATTTTTAAGCATTAATTTAATTTTATATTGTCTGTGGGGAAGCTCATTTAGCTGTGTTTTATCCTGCCCATGTGTTTGGTTGTGGCATCGCTGCAGCTGCTTATAAAATTAATTGAAAATTTTTCATGTTTTCTTATTGACAAACGTACTCTTATGTTGCAAGTGTGGGGTTTGTTAATGTGTTTGTATTATAATGTTTATAAGAAAACGAATTATGGTTTTTTATAAGTTTGTGTAGCTGCACTTGCGTCTGTCATGATTTTATTTTGGTGCTTTTGCTGCCAAGTCTGTTGAACAGGTGTTAGTTATTATTTTTAACTTGGTTTTTGTTTTATAAAGTAAAAGCTTAGACTTTAGTTTTTTATTACAAAAACAAAAAAATAATAAAAAATAAATCCCCTTTGTAAATCTGTTTTGAATTTATATAATATAAAATTTTATCTGATTTAGTATTTTTTTATGGATGCAGAATGGTCTTATTTACTAAAATGAGTAACATTTCAAAACAAGCGTATAAAAATTAAATTGAAAAAATTTCTGAATTCAAAAAGCAGAGAAGAAAGAAAAAATTGTGCTAGAAAATATGGCCTATAATTTGTTCTGATTTTCTGTATTAAAGCGGAAAGTTAAAAGATGAAAAATATTTTTTTGTTATGGCTTAAGAACAGAGTATATTGATATACAGAGAAAACGGATGGTTGTCATAAACAACCGGGTTCTGCCGGTTGCTGGGCGACAATCATTGAATTTTACAAATTTGTTCATACTTTTATACGCTGTTATCAAGTTTACAGTTGCCACAACCAATAGAATTGATCAACTGTGTGGAGTTTGGAACTTTTTTATGCATTTTTTTTTTAATTGTTTAGGTCTTTTATTTTATTCAACCGCATTTCGTTTTCATTTACTTTCTTTTTGTGTTTCGTTTATCTATTTTATATTTGGCCTCTGAGAAGATTCGAATCGCATGACAAGTCTTAGAGTCTTAGTTAGAGCAGTAATCAACCCTGTTGCTTAGTGCTACGAAACTATTGTTTTCTTCTTTAATTTAAATTTTATAGTCAAGCTTTATGGTTTACAGTTGTTAAGTATTAAGGTTTAACTTTATTGACGAACTATATAATATTGGTAAGCATCAATGTTTAACTTTATTGACGAGCTATATAGTTTACAATTATTTATAGTTTTAAAGGTCTTGAGTTCGATTTTTACCTCCTTAAAATTGAGAAAAAAAATTAAGTTGAATACTTACTGGCTGGGGTACAAACCATTGCTGTTTCACGACCACCACAAAGAGCATCAGCACCTAAATTACTTCGAACCCCGGCTTTGATGAGCGACGTGGTGGTCGTGAAACAGCCCTGGTATGTATCCCAGCCAATAAGTCTTCAATTTTATGTGTCTTGTCTTCTTCTTAACAATTTTAAGGCCAGTGAACCCTCAACTTTACTTGTCTGGTCTTCTTTAAAAAATGTTGATCAATCAAATTTTAACACAAAAGAAAAACCCATTCTTAAGTTCGAAAAAATAAAATCGAACTCAAGCAAAAAAAATGTTTATTAACAATTGTAAACGATATAGTTCGATGATAAAATTAAAATTAATAAAACAAATTTTTTTTGGGGAAGAAATTGTTTGCTTTAATTTTTCTGTGCTGTAACACCAAAAACCGTAAAACAATTTAGGTTAACAACAAGGTCCTCAAAAATCTTTCAAAAATACCGCCGCATAGTTTAAACGTATTTAATATTCTGAGCATTTATAAATTAAAAAAAAAAAAACAAATCCCTTGTACGCTAAAATTCCCCAGAGCATGAGGCATTTTTTTTTTATTAATATTATTTTGGTTTTTTAGTTTTTCTAGCGCAATTTGAATAATAAAGCGCCTGTTATCATCTATTTTAGTTATTTAATATTATTTTCATTTTCATTATTTTATGAGCGTCGCACACAAAACGTCATCATGGAAGCGGCCAGCATTTAGCATTTTAAAGGTAAAACAGAAAACGAAAGAAAGAAAAAAAGTGCGAGTGCCATTAAAGTATCTTTATCTTGAGCTTTTGTTTTTAAGTGGTTTGTGGCAAAATGCTTAAATATGTATGTAAATAATATGAGTAATACCGGTTATGGTATCTTTTGGCCATTATCTATGTCTCTACCCTTTTGCAATTAAAGTGGAGTAAAAAATGAAAAAGTCATTATATAAAAAAACATAAAATTTTCATTTGCCAACTAAAGTTTTCTTGTACTTAAGCAGTAGCCCGAGCTCTGTGAAGTTGTAATTTCAATAGAAATATTAAATTGCGGGAAATAAGTAGCAAGCGTGGAGAGGAGTGAAGAGCAGCAGTTTAAGTTGAAATTCAAGCAATAAAATTGTCAACTGGTTAAACAAACGATGTTAAGCATTTTGAAGCTTTCAATGTTAAAGTTTATTGTAGTTCTCAAACGATTTGCTAATATTAAAACAGGTAGGCCTTGCTCGAAATGGTCGTCTGGGACGCAACGAAATATGTGTCGATGGAATTAGCGTAGAATGATATTGATTATTATCACAAAAAAAAAATATTATGAAAGCTGGGACATTGCCATAAACAAAGCTGTAATGTCTAAATTTCCTCCGCACATGCTCTGCATTCATCTCCTCCCGCTACTGCTAGCCGAGTAAGTTGTGCCCGTAGTTGAAGGTGACCTGTCATAACTCCCATTATTCTATTTAATTTGGTCTCGCTAAGTCTTACACATTACAAGAAACATGTTCGCTCTGATCAAAAATTCACAAACAATACCATATATCTTGCGGCAAGTTGGACTTATGTGGTCTGGCCAAGTTAGATAACTATTCATTGTTACTACCAAATTGCTACTCGAGTGTCCCTAATTTGTATCTTGTTCTACGACCACATTTTTCTTGCTTATTACTAAACATTTTGATTTTTTTTGCATTCAGCTTTAACCCATTCGTCGAAACCCAGTTGAAAATTTTGTCCAATTCAAATTTATTTTTGTAAGATATGACACCTTTGGACAGCAGAGGTATGATTGAAAGTCATCAGCATACATTTGAGTTTTTGAATAAAGCATATATTGTAGTAGATTGTTTAAGTATAACGAATATAAAAACGTTGTTATGATCGAACCCTGTAGAACATCCTGTTTAGCTTTCAAAGGCTGAAAGATGTTCCTATTTTGGGCTACTGATGCTAATTAGCCATTCGTTTTATGGCAAAAACAGTTTATCTAGCAAAGACATCAACCTTATTTATAATAGATTATTACAAGAAATAAATTTTGTAGTCAATTTAGTTTTTGCCTCAAATAACGTTTTAAGAGACGGACAGATTAACAGCATTTAATCGATTTCCTTATCAATTGAGGTCCACATAATATAGATTTTGCGGTTGGGGTAATGGAAAATTGTGAATATTACGGATGCAACCCTGCACTTATTTTTACTTACCCAGCTCCTTCTCCTTAAACAGCTAATCCACAAAATAAAGGTTTTGTTGATGTTTTATTTGATTTAATGCTTCAATGGATTGCAATAAATTTATGTGCACTGTTCTTCATTAATATGAATTTTTTTTATAATTTTTTTTTCCATTTAATTTCATCAACACATTTGAAATTTTTTTTTTATTTAATGACCTTTATTACCATTGAATTAATATCCACACATCTATTTATTTTTTATGTATTTTCAGTTTTATAAATGAGTTTTATTGTTTGAGTGATTTATTTTTTAATACATGATTATATGAAATTATTTGTTGAAGGGATTATTATATTAAAACCATTTTTTCGTTTGCTTTTTAGCTACATATTTTGTTTTTTTTTTTTTCTTAAAGCATTTAGAGATTAATTAATTCGTTGCTTCTTCAATTTAAAATTTTTTATTTATTTTTTTTTTTTTTTTTGCTTTAGATATCGTTTTTCTATTTCAAACTTAATATAATTAATTGCTTCGAGAGCCTAAAGGTCTATTTAGACCTAAAATAATATTGTTTTTTTTATTATACTAATATTTTTAATTTTTTTTTGTGTTTCAAGTAATTTGGTTTTTTTCAGCACAATTCACAAGCTTTTTTCACTTATTTCTTTATTTTTACTATTTTTTTCTATTTTTGCTATTTCAAAAGACTGGAAATCTATTAAAGACCATAAACTGCTGGGGCTAAAAACGACAAAAAAAGAGATAATCTTGTTTATATTTTACACTGAATTTTATTTTATTTTATTTTTGTAAAAGTAAAACATGGTTGTTTGCTGTATCCCCACAATACGAGGCGGGGAGCCTGGTGGCATGCCACGACACGACACTTAACATTTAAAAGCAAAAAAGAAAACAAAACAAAAAAAAAAGAGTTGAGACAAACAAAAAAATAATAAACTGGTTAAAAATACTTTATTCTGCAATTCATGTAACAGCCAAGTGAGATTTCAATGAATACAAATTTCGAGAAATTGAAGAAGCCCACAAAATCCACTAACACATAGACACACACACACACACACACGTACATACACACGCACTACAATCAGACATTTTATGCCGCAGATAACTATGATAAGTAAGCAAGCAGCTTGGGCAAAACTTAATTTGCTGCAAAAGCAGCAGCAGCAGTGAATGTTGCAGCCAGTGTTGCCAGCTATCTATTGATATAGTTACTTGTTTTACTTGCTTTATAGTCGACTCTTGTGATTTGGAATTCTTAATTATTTTAGCTGGCCTTAGTTCGATTTTATTTATCCAGATTACAGAAAAAGTTATTATGGTAGAATTTTTGTGATGAATATTTTCAAAGAAGACAAAAAAAAATGAAGAGCTCAGGTGGCAGGATGGCTAAACGCTGCTGTTTAAAACTTCATATGCAATTGGTCATGACCTGGGTTGGAAGCCATTTTTGAGCTTAGTATTGACGTGGTGAAGGTGAAACAATAAGTCTTCAACTTTACTTACAATTTCACTCAATTCTGAGGAAGTAAAATCGAACTAAAAGCCCGGCAAGTTAATTAACAATTGTAAAATATAATACATTTCATATCAAACAATATTAGAATTTCCTAATACTAAGACTAACCGGAAGCTAACTAATCATTGAGCATAATTGTTACATCTGCAAGTTAAATTGCTCTAAAAATTGTGATTACAATAATTAAGCTGGAAAATATTCCCTTTGGGAATCTTTTGCGGCTACATGAACATGGTGATTCTCAAGCTATTTGTATCAATAAAATTAAGTCTTCTTGCCAAACGCAATACCAATTCTACTATTTGATAAAAAAAAATTTAGTATCTAGAGTACCTAACCTCAAAAAAAAAATGGAACCAAGATCAAATAACATATACTGAAATCGAGTTTTTTTCATCTATTCCTTAATTCAATTTACAAATAATACAATGGTGATGTTAGAAGAAGATTAAGGGTATTTCAAAGTATTGTGACATCCGGCAAGTATTGGTAAAAAGAAATGTGACCACTTTATATTTTTTGGGTGTTATTTGGGGCAAGTATTCGTATTAAAACAAGAAAAAATGCTCTTTCACATGAACACTGACACTCAAAAAAAAAAGACCGTTTAAAAGATTTCTATGCTGAAATTTTTTGCTTACAAAATATTAAAAAAATTTAGTTTATATTAAATGAGTTTTATCTGGCTCAAACTCAACCCTCTGCTTTCAAAAGTCAAATGAAATACTCAAGCAATTTTATAACGATCAATAATTATTTTATCGAGTTTGAGTTTGATTTTCACTTCCTCAAAATTTTAATTTATTTTTTTTTTTATTTTTTTATTTATTTTATTTGCAATCTATTTAAAAATTAAAATAATAAGCAAAATTTTCTTAAAGAATTTGGAAAGATTTTTTCGTGATTAAATTGTAGTGAATGGTATTTAAAAAGTCAGTTTCACGTCCACCACGACACTCATCAGTATCTTGATTGCTTCGAAGCCAGGTCATGGCTGATTCTGTATTGTTTTTTTTTTTTAGTCTTTCTGCTACCTGAGAGGCAATGAAAAATCTGTTTTTTTAGAAAACTTCTTATAACAATCGGTTATGATTACTTTTTAAAAATCCAAACAAAATCAATAGAAATCCGATTGCTTTTAAGGAATATTTTTAAACATTTTTTGCTCTATTTATAATATTTCTTTATTTTAATGAAAAACATGAGCAAACCAATTAGAACCAAACAAACAAAATTAACCAAGAAAAAAAAAAGAAATTCTCAGAATCAATCTGCTTCATGATTGTTGTGGAAAAAGCCGAAAAAAATTTTTTTTAATTATTTTTAAATGGCTGCTAGTTGTGATTACCTGCTGAGCTAGGTTGGTTGAAAGTAACAATGTTTTAAGCAATTAATTTACTATCAAAACAAAATTAATCCAATTAGCAATGATTATAATTACTATTCATTATTTAACCCATATCATATAACTAAAATACAGATATGGTTTTTTTTTTGTTATATCAAATACGTTTTGTTTTTATACGGTCTTCCTTTTTGTTTTTTTTTGGATAATACTATTATTAATGGCTATTCTAACTAAAGTGTTTCTAGTATATGGACTAGACTTAAATTGTTATTTGAGTACAAACGGCTTGTTACTTTTATAATAAATGAGATATTGCTTTAAATATGGTATATATCTGACAAGCAAAATAAGGCCCTAACGACATTCTTTCTGTCTTTGTATGGAGTTGACTTTCGAATACAACAAGAATCGATATCGTATAAGTTACAGCATTAGAATCAGATAGACCACACTAGACTAATTTAATATTAACATGCTGCTTTAAATGCCAAGATTAGTACGTTCTATGTTGTTGTGGTATATTTGGACATGCATGTGCATGTCTAGATATTTGGAATTGCTCAAAATAAAAGGTGACCAACCTGTAGTTGCGACGGTGGTTTCAACAAAAATGGGTTTGGTAGATGTATACCTTAAAAACTACTGAAAAATAGTTCTTTCAAACGTTTTGTGATCAAAGCTTAGTATATAAAAACTTGCAAAAAAAAAGTTAATTGCTTTTCATGTACAAAAAATAATAAAATTGAGATGAAAAACGTTTTAAAAGAATTTCGAAAACATCCTAACGATAGTTTTTTAGCCAATGATTGAAACATTAATTTAATTCTACAATCTAGCCTTATGATTTGGAATTGTTAATCTATTTATCGGGCTTTAATTCGATGTTACTGCCTCAAAATTGAAAAGGTTATTTATGTGATGGAACTGTACTGATCAATATTCTTAAAGAAGACAATAAAAGTAAAGTTGAAGACTTATTGGCTGGGGTACACAATAAGGCTGTTTCGTGTCCACCACGATATTTAGCAGCTCCTAAATTTCTTTGACCCCCGTAGGGTGGCGTGGACGTGAGACAGCCATGGTATGGAGCCCAGTCAATGCGTTTCCAAATTTATTTTTCTTGTGTTCTGTAAAAATGCTGATCACTATAGGCTTACCTCAAAAATGTTTTTAATTTAATTATAAAGAAGTAAATTCAAATTAAAGTCCGCTAAAGCAAATAAAAATTGTTTTTTTTTTAAATTACAAAGAAGTAAATTGAAACTATGGTCCGATAAAGTACTTAACAAACTAGTGATACTTTGTGTTTATTAAATGCTCATTTGACAAATATTAAGTAAGCGTTTGTTAAACCAAACATGACAAACATGCAATAGTTTTCATTACTGCGTGAACCACTAAAATATAACGTTTAAATAACTAAATATATTATTTTCTTATAAGAAAGTCTCTACACATATACTTCGGTATCTATACAAGTGTTCTCATACCCATAAACAAATCTATTTGCAAAAAAACAAAAAAAAAAAGACGAAAACAAAAATGTGTACAGCACTACAAACATTTGAAACGACCATATTCCAGCTAAACAACAATTTTAACGTAAAAAAGTTATAAAAAAAGAAACAAATTCAAAGAAAATGTTGTTGTGGTTTTTTTTTTTTTTTGTAAAATTGTAACCAAAACAAGAAGAAAAAACCGGTAACCAAATTTGCCAGTCTGACGCCGTTTATATAAAAATACGTTTATGTCTATTTTCTGCTATAAGAAAAAAAAGTCTCATTGCAACATAAGACACAAAGGCAGTTTGTTTAAACCACTCAACAAAAAACATTAAAGCATATACAGTCAAAAACATATGCATGTGTGTGTGTGCGTTTTTAACCACTTTTTCAATTCCTTTATTTCTCTTTTTTTGTTGTTTATATTATTTTTTTTGCATGCAAGTGTTTTGCTATTCTCTTATTTTGTTTTTTTCTCAACACCATCACTACATTTATTTCACACAAACCAACACTACAACAAACATGAATGCTAATCAAAAAAAAAAAAAAAATACCGGTTATTCGCTGCTTTTTTCTTTTGCTTTATCCAATTGTTATCAAACAAGCTTACATTAAGCCATTTTTGTTCACTTTGTTTTTATTTTTCTTTTACTTGAACAAACGTTAGCTTCAGCACGTAACTCGTCTTTATCCGTTAAAACACGTCTTAACCGCACGAAGAGCTCCACGAAACTAATTGCTTTTCGACAAAGTCAACATAAAACAACCACCATAAACATGTTAGTGAGTGGATTGTATGTGTATGCATTGTTGCTGGTGATACGTATACAAACGTTAGCAGCATGTTGCTGCTTTTGATTTGTGGATGTTGCGTAGGAACAAAAACCAGTTCTATGCTCTCTTGTCTGAAGGAAAACACGTGCAGGGGTTTTTGTTTGCGAGTAGCAGTTCTTTTTTAAAGCATCTCATACAAGTTGTGTTATGTTTGTTCAAAGAATTGCCAGCAATAAATACACACTGGGATATAAAAAATACGCTGCGGAACAGCGAACTGTGTTGAATCATAAATAAGAAAAAAGTGCATCGTACGAAGTGACTTTTTTTGCATTGAAAAAAGTGCTTCAAAATTGGTCATTTTTCTTTCGAAGACCTATAAAACTATTTTTCTTTTACAAACTTTTCTTTCCCCCTCCCCAATGCAATGTGGAAAAATTGATTTTGAGGCATAATAAGTAAAGATTTGTAATGTTCTGAAGAACAGTGCCAGAGGAAAAATATTGATGCTTTAAAGGGTTAAATAGCATTTCAAAGTACTTTTGACAGCACTTGAAGCACGCAAAATCAAAAAATTTCAACTAATAAAATCAATAGAAAAAAGAAAAACACAAGTAAAAATTAATAAATCTTCTGGTTATGTTCAGGTCACTGGTAAACTCTCCAAGGAATTGCCAAGTTTTGAGCTTGTTTATCTAAGAAACTCAGTTAGCGGTATTAAATATTTCTCAAGAGTTTGGAAAGTGGCTGAAATAATTGCCATCCCTAAGCCAAACAAAGATTCAATAGAACTAACGTCTTACATTCCAATTAGCTCACTTGCACTATTATCAAAGCACTCTTTTTTGAACGTATTGAACCCAGGAAGTTTGTCTCTAATCACATTTATTGTGTCAAGAGCAGTCAAAGATCTAAAGATGAAGCACTAAAATCATTTGACATTCAACGTTTACTTTCTTTATAAAAAACCACACATACACCCACACGCTCGCACACGCATCTATAACATTGATATTTTCGTTTACATACTTGCAATTCACTCTGCCCAGCATCAGTGGTTCCACGCACAGCAGATATCTTTTTAATGAATCAGTTGCATTTGTATGTAAATTAATGAGATTCATTGACTCGGAAACCCGAACATATGTACATATAAACAATGAATGGATACAAGGCCAACAATCATTAGTAACGTTAAACAAACAGTTTCAAACATATCGCATAACTACACTCACAAAGTCGTAACAGAAATCCCAAACATTAGTAAATTCTAAACGTTCAATTTTATGCAAATAGATTAAGTGCTGCATTATATTTGTAATTTGTTTTATAGTAGAAACAATTTGATGACTACTGACTATTTTGAGGGGGCACATGGCTTGGGAATTCATTAAATTTTATTATTTTTATGTGAGATCGAACAAAACAAAAACTGAATTTGATAAGCTATTGTGAATGATTAAAGTTGCATTTATTTATGGTTTTTTTTGAGACAAAAATTAGTGCGTAGCAGCTTGGAAGCAGCTAGTTGTTCCCCAGCTCTTTTTAAGCCACGATATTATTTATGCGCATTTGGCCAAAGCCAAAATATTTGCTCATATCCTTATCTACTTGGAAACGTTAGCAAGACATGTGTACTTTTAATGTTAGTATTTATTTCATTCATTCATGTTTAAATATTCAGGGTTTATTACATTGACAACAGCACAAAAGAATTTATCTGTTCATCTGCTTACCGTAGATGTGTATGTTTGCTTATATGTAATATCTATTTTTTTTTAATAATTTCTCTTCTTTTGTTTTGGCCATCATTTGCTTGTGTAATGAATAATAGTCAACCTTGTTTTCTTTTGCTTGAGCAGCTCAGCTTTCAAGTATGTTTTAACCCAGCAAACAATTGCGTGAGCAAGATATATTACTGTTTTTATTCTTGAATTGAAAGTTATAATAATTATGAAACGAACTAATAAAAACTTAGAGGAAATAAGAGAGTATTGGAAAATATTTTAGTTATACAAGGTGGCCTAAAGAAATCCCCATATTGCAAGTTGCTTTCAGTTTTGCAAAGTGTCAAATCTGTTTTTACATTTGTAATCTAGACAGCTGTAGAATACAACTCAACAAGCCAGAACATTAATGTATAATGAAGTAGACGATTTTACGACCAAAATCATAATGAGCAATGAGGCTTATTTCCACAAGCAAAAGTATCGCTTCTGGGGTACCAAAAATCCACTAGGAGCCATTACAGCCGCTCAAAGTGACTGCATGGTGCGCTGTTAATACTGAAGTAGAGGCGATTTTTTTTCGAGGATGCCGCTGGTCAAACAACAACAACAAGGCGCTACAGGCCCATGTTAACCGAGTTTTTTCTGCGGCCAGGGAACGACTTAGCTCTGGAGTACATGTGGTTTCAACAGGACGAAGCAACGGTATGCCGATATCCTGAAAGTCAGGCAACATCGGATGACTTGTTTCCACCCACTTGTTATAAATCTTCAGGGACTCAACTTCACACATTTTTCACATTGCAAAATAAGCATTAAAGTGTTTTGCTATTTATCTCAACTATATCCGACCAAAAATAGAATGTAACTGTCATGTTTCGCCTGATGCCTCAAGTGTTATCTGAATGTATGCAGGAATGGGCGAAGAAACTTGTTGGTGCCAGTAGGAAGATATCCAACTTTATTGACTCACTTAAGCATTATCTTAGTGAGGGTTGGGTCACTTTATTTTATCGCTACCATAATGGCTTATTCTCTGACGAAATAAGCAACCCTGTTCTCGAAACCCACAACTTTTTGACGCAAAGCATGTGCATAGCACAGGGCTCATCAACTTGTCGTTGATTGACTCGATACGAGCACAACGCTTAACAAAGAGAATTCGTTTTTCCACCTAATGCTTTGTCCGTGAAAAAAACTGCCCGCAGACATACTTTCTAATGTGTACAGGGAGTGTTCAAATCAAATGTATGCAAACACTACACTCTGTGTCCCTCTCCCTGTAATCGTTCGAGTTCCGGCAGAATGCACTGCATGTAGAAGGGTTGTTCCGTAAGTACCGGCCTAAATTGCAAAAATGCCTTCGACGCAAAAAATGCCGTCTGTGGCAACAAGAATAATCTCTTCAACACCTCTGTGAACTTTTGAGGTAATTTGCACTCCTCTATGGGCACCCTGGCACTGAGTAGTATTAAAGACCCACATTCATATTGTCTTCAGGCTTGATATTCCTTTCATCGCACCAATTTGTCTCAGGCTGCTTGTAAAGGAGTCAAATGTATGAATATTTCCTAGTGATTTTTTTTTTTCTCCTGTATTATTTTTTCCAATATTGTTTTTCTTCAAACACACTGAACCCCTGCCACCTCTCCTCATTTTGCAAGTGAACTGCAAAAATATAAAAAATCTTAATTCAGACACTTCGGAAATTTATTTATATTTTTTGGTATGTCACAGCAAATTTTTTTATTCTCATGAATTTTTTTTATTTTTGTTTTGGAATGTATTAATTTAGGTCCAAAAATGAACCTTTTCAAAAAAGTTCATTTTTGGACCTGAATTAATACATTTCAATTGGCTCTTAAAGCAAATAAATAAATAAGTTCATATTTGTTTTGGAATGTTGTAGGGAATTTTTTTATTATCATTCCAAAAGCTATCGAAAAATCGATTTCACAACATCCACGAATTTTTGTCCTTACAAATCGATTCAACCTTGGGCGCATACATATATACTCTTGACACTTGTTGTGAATGTTATCAAAGTCTGTTTTGGTTTGCTGGGTTCCTCCTCACAACGTAGACATGTATTAGTGTTTGTTAATGTTTGTTTAAAATCATGTGTCCCTTGTTTGTAATATTCATTTTATTACGAATAATAATAATGAGGACATAAAATTTATTTCCATTCATTTTCATGTTTATTCACGAAAGATGCTATTGTTATAAGAGAGTATAAAATAGTTGGAGTAATGGGTTACAACAGCTGTCAGCTTACTTCAGGTGTAATATTATATAATCCACAGTGAAAATTTTTTATATTAAAATATCATGCAACTCATTCTTAATTACGGAGTTCCTTTAAAGTACGGAAGAAGCTCAAGGCTGGCTAGAGCTACTGTGAA
Source organism: Sturmia bella (assembly GCA_963662145.1). Taxonomy (NCBI): domain Eukaryota; kingdom Metazoa; phylum Arthropoda; class Insecta; order Diptera; family Tachinidae; genus Sturmia; species Sturmia bella. The sequence continues at coordinate 13,658,142 of OY759172.1, read as the reverse complement.
ATTGAAAACGGTTCTATTACTATAAACAAGAAGTCAGTTTCCAATAAGAATTTTGGATAAGAGTAGCTCAGCAAATCTTGATGTTATTAGGCCAAGAAAAATGTGATCTATGGTTTTAAAATTGAACGCAATGAGATTTTTATTGATTTTATCAGGCTTTCTATCTCGATTCTTACTTCTTCAAAATTGAGAAAAACTTTTCTATGATAAAATTTGAGTGATAAATATTTTTAAAGAAGACAAATAAAGTAAGGTTAAAGACCATGACTATTTCACGCCCCCCACGCCACTCATAAGCATCCAAATTTGTTTCGAACCCTGTCCATGACTAATTATATGCTGTTTTTAAGCAGCAGCGCTTGACCATCGTACCACCTGAGCTCTTCATTACTGACTGTCTATACTTAATCGTACCGAATATATTTCACATTCTCTGACCAACATGCAATTGATTTTTGTGTTTGTTGCTATTGTATCAATGATAACAACGGTTTCGAACTCTTCGCGAGACCCAGCGATTTGTACGCACTAATTTTAGCCTTATAGTCATACTTTATGATTTATAGAGCTTAAGTTCGATTTTTACTTCCTCAAAGCCAGCAAGTCTTCAACTTTACTTTTCTTGTCTTCCTTACTCCAATTTTATCACAACAAATCTTTCTCAATTTTGAGGAATTAAAAAGCGAACTCAAACCCGATAAAAATTATCAACAAGAATATTAATTTTTTTTTTCAAGTCAAGTTCAACCCTTAGTTTGTCACAATATTAATTGAGTAAAGAAAAGTAAAATTTTTATAGGTAGGTGGACAACCGGCTGTTTCTGGGTGGCAAGCACCCTTCATCAGCACCCTATGAACTTTGGATGTGTCAAATTTCACAATTTTGACACAGCCGTTTTAAGCACTCGGCAACCAAAGCTGACGCAATTTGACTTTCTATTTATATACTTAATTAACCTTAACCAAAGCAATGATCTTTTTGCAGTCTTTTTTATGGATGGTATTCTATCATCTCAGAAGACTGTTATTTTTGCTCTCTTTTTATATAAGAGCTTTTTTTCTACTTGCTCTGGTTTTGCATCATTGAGACCTTGAATCTCATTTATTGATACAATGTGAACATTTACGCCGTGCCCTGCATTATTAACCACCAAATATTATCAACAATCTTTTTTACCTGCCCCAGGTTGCCGGTACAGAATTCAAATATATGTATATGCCCAATCCACAATAGTTTTTTCACCTTAATATTTATTTCAAACACATCCGGTCAGATTACAATAAAATAAAAAATTTAAATTGAAATTCAAACACCTCGAAGATTAATTATTTAATATATCGCAATCGGACTCTTTTTCCCATGTCAAAAGCTATCGAAAAATATATGGTAATTGTGCTAAAAACTTATTGTTCACTTAAATCGAATGGCTATAAAATACACTTCATAGTTTAATTAATTTTGTTAAAAGAAAGAAAAAAAAAACGAATTCGAGTACAAATGCATTTTTCATATTCCGCTCAATTTTCCCAATGCCAACTACCTTTTCAAATTGATCTCTTGTGCCACTATAAAGAGAGAAATTCATAGTTTAATTTAAAACTTAAATGCCTTTATTCAATTAAACAATATTATACCAATTATTTCCATGTATGCTCAGGCTTCTTTTTTAACAAAATATTTATTTCACATACACTATTGTGATTAAGAGCACTTTTGGAATTTTTTTTTTTTTTTTTTTGGATAACATCGAGGAAAAATCAATTTTATCATTGCAATAGTTTGTACGAATTAAACATATTTTTTGGCCAACTGTTGTGGGCTTATGGTTGAATTGAGTCAAAAAAAAAACCACAACCACTTAGAGTGTTATAAGTGGCCATGTGATACTCCCTGTACGAAAGTGTTTACTCTGAATTCAGGATCAGGGAATGAATACCGCTAAATTTAAGTATTTTGCGCTTGAATAATACGTACATAAATTAAGCATAATGTGCTTGATTTAAGAAAATCCCGACCTACCCAACTTGTGGCACCGCTTGGGATTGATTTAAGTACAAATAATTTGCATTGTTTTTTCAAAGCGGCAAATGTTAGAGTAGATTAGATTGATTGCAGGAGTATGTGCTTCCAGGTTGCTATACACTTCGTGGATTTAACCATAAACAATTCAGTTCAATGGTCTACAGGAATTCATTCATTCAAAGTTACATAATTTCCTTCAGCATAACATAAAATTGCCCCGTAACTGGGTTATGTCTAATTAGGTGTCTTATCCTTGATATTGGAACCATAGTTGTGAGAACGTGGGCCAGTGGCATAAATATTGCTCTAATGTCTCACTCTCCCTCCCACATTTCTCTACATTTGTCTTCTCCCGCTCTTCTTAAGAGGTTTCGATATGCCAATATTTCCCATTATTCTACTTAATTCGGGCTTGCTAAGTTGCAGCAGTTCCAAGTTTTTTTCCTCATCTGGATCCTCACATAGAATTTTTGCATATCATTTCGTTACTCCAAAGAGTCAATAGAACTCCATTTGCCCGATTTTTTAGCTCACATTTAATTGCATTGAAAGATTTCGCCCATGTTAAGAGAGAAGAGGTAAAAGTTATCAGAATCTTTAAGTCCGCTAATATTAAGTTAAGTGGTAGTAAAATGAACAAAGTTGTGAAGTATTAGGTTCAGTGCAAGAAATTTCGTTTGGTATCAAACGATCTGAAAGGATGGTTTAAAGAAAATTACAAACACTTTCTAACGTTTTTCGAAAATCTTGTTCTAATCTGTTCTATTTAAATATAGAATTCTTTTTAATCTTTTTTGTAAATCTTTATGCACTTTCATTACTGCCCTCAAAAACGAAGCTGCACTTTTGCATGGCAAAACCATCATTAGAGTCATTCATATACGATCTAAATATTAACCCCAAGTGCATTTGTCAGCTGACTTGTAAACCACTCATTCATTTATTCATTCATTCCGCTGCATCAAATGCACAAGCAAAATAAAAGTAAAAATCTAAATAAATAAATATTTTACACAGATTAACCAAGTGATAGAGAGCAGCTTGGAAAATGTGTAAACTAAATTTATTTATTTGTTTTTACCCCTGATAATGTGCAAAATTTTTGCAAATACACACCAACACACATCACTCACGTCTACAATGAATGTGGGATGAGGTTGTGTGCCAAACTCGGAAAAATATTAATGCTCAAAAACACCAGATAAGACAGATATATAAAAAAATTAAAAAAAAAAATATAGTAATAAACTCTGTTCACTTTTCTCTACACTTCAGTGGCTGGCTCTCATTGACTTTTGTTGTATGATTTATTATAAAAATAAAAAAAAAGATTTTCATTGTTGTGGTTCGTTTTTAATTTGCACAACGCTTTTTTAGTGCTGCTTCTGGTTGTTTTTGTGCATTGTTGTTGTTGTAAGGCATCAAAACCTGTGACATGTTGTTCTAGTGGCAGCTTAAGTTCCAAAAATGATGTTTGTGTGTGCTACACATAATGATTCATGGTTTTTTTTTCTTCTATGCGTACCCAGCAAACACATGGAAGTTAAATTATGCAAAAAAAAAAAAAATACTTGAAAAATGCATAACAAAAATTGATGTTATATTTTTGAGTTGTGATTTTGCTGCTAAGAATTTTGTTTTACTTCAAACTGAATTTGCTTTAAACTGAAAATAAATTTTTTTTTGTAGTTGAAAAAACTTTGCTTCCTGTTGCTTTAATATATTAAAACAATTAAAAAAAAAAAATCAGACTTTTAATTTAGTTTTATATCTGAATTTAATAATTTTTAATTGTTAATTACTTCATCAGGCTTAACTCGACTTTACTTCTCCAGAATCAAGAAAGAGTTTTTTTGTGATAAAATCGTAGAGATCATAATTTTTTAAGAAGATAAGAATGTCAAGCTGAAGTCCTATTGGCTGCGGAACATACCATGACTGTTCGACATTCTCTCGGGTATAAGCACTCAAATAGCTTCAAATTCAGCTCATAGCTAATGGTTTACTGTTTTTAAGGAGCAGCAGCTTACCAACCATCCCTCTGCCTCAGCTTTTTATTACTGATTGTCTTTATTCAATCTATATTGGTCATCTTACAATTTTGTCAGTATGTTTAATATTTGTTTAAATTTTTAGAGCTTCGTACTCATAGAGTGAAAACGAAACCTTGTTAATGAGACTTCGCTGCCTGGCTGTCACATCCTATCTCCTAAGGAGCAAGAGCTATAGTGCTGAAATTTTCACCCATCCGCCACAGCAATAAGTAATAATAATAGTGGGAAAATTAATTGTAACTTTTGCACCTTAACAGGCAGAGACTTGAAATTTTCAAAACATATGTAGTTACATAGATTACATACCCCATACTAAAAGTACCATTTGTGACAGCGCATAGAGAAAGGAGCCTAAGGGCAACAAAAAAAATCAATTTTCACTTTTTTTGATGTGAACAAGATCTGAGCATCGAATGAGACCGATGCCATGCCCCAAAAGTGTTGCCTCCCATATATATGAGCGTTTTATTACAGTGATGATACACCAAAGATACAAGTATTTAAATCTTTAAAATGGCTCTCCTGCACAAAACCGGTTCTCACCCTTACGTCCCCTTCTATTTTTCTCATAGCATTTGTCTACCAATTGCACAATGGTCCAGAGCCTTTGCTGTGTGAGTCAGTCTTGTATTTAGCTAAATTTATTTATTCTTCTATCTCAGGTCATTGAATTGCATTTTTTTCGTATTTGGCTTTTATAGTTAATTTGTGTTATTTTCGTACAGCAAATGCTTTCGTTTGCCTCTGACAGGATTTAAGCCGCCACGTCACCATTGTTAATTAAAGTGCATCCCTTAAATGGTCAAACTAGTATAACACTATATTGTAGGAAACCTTATGAAGATTGCGCTAGATAGTATACTAAATTAAGTGTTGGCATACGATTTTTATCAGACCTTCTTCCCTATATTAGCAAATCTCATTACTGCTGTAGGCTGATAATGACAATGATAATATAGCGATTATGATAATATATCCAGGTCCTTGGGATCCAACAATCCAGCGCTCAGGTATGTGGTTCTCTTCTTTGCATTACATAGTCACTGCCTACCAATTTAATTTTTGTGTGATGGTAATTAAGCCCACATTGCTCCATCATTAGCCCTGTATATATATTAATATCATTTCTGGTGATGTTCGCAATAGGGTCCGACTTCACTCTGACTGGATCTATTCGCCGCTTTGCCTGCCGCATGTTTTTTAGGCTCATTAGTAGTTGGCTAGGCTTCTGTCCCCTCCATTTGTCGTGAAATCCTGTCCTCAAAAGGTGTTGTTAACCTCTCAGAATGCTTCAGGGCCTGTAAAAGACCTTACTGCTCGTCTTTTGCCTTCATCAAAGAAACGGTCTGAACAAGTTCGTAGTAGTATGCCAAGCTTATCTTGATTGGAATGAATAAGATTAGCAGACTTAAAAAATACATGTCAGGACTTAAGCCCTGATGTAACAATTTTCTTCCAATTTCTACACCAAATGTTTGCTTGGTTATGGGTGTCTACTCATTAGTCTTTTGAATGCTAAGCTCAAATAAAAATTAATGTTCTTTTGCGACATGACAGAAGTTAGCAATAGCAAACAACTTTTTAGCAGACCCATAAAAAATTCCAGTCGTGGTATGGCAACCGGGTGTAAAGTTTAGGGCGAGTTTATATAACAAAGGTTTGCTTGGTTATGTGTGTTTGTTGCTTACTCGAATGCAAAACTCAAATAAAAATTAATGTTCATATGACATTTTTTCACTTACCCTTTTAAGAAACAGGCAGCATATTTGTTGTTTTTAATGTCTCTGCCATTTGCAGAGCACACAAGAGGCCAGGTATGGGAATTGTAGTTTTGAAAATTTAACTCAACCAAGTAAAAAATGTTTTTCCGTTTAAGTAAAATATTTAACATAATTTGCAAGTCAACTGCAATTTTTGAATAAATTTTCAGTGCCTCTTGATTGAAATTGTTTCTTATTAAGTATTTAAATTTTCACTGCATAAGAAAGCATTAAAATTTTATAATTCTTTTAGGAAAACTTTTTTCAAAAAGTCAAATGAAACTTAAGCACAATGAATACTTAAGAGCTTATTAATTAATTAATTATATATATATTTATTAATTATAATATATTTTTTATTTAGCTATATATTAATAAACTATAATAATTGTGTAAAATATGTGTTATATTTTATAGGCGGAATTTTTATAATAAATTATAATAAAAACACTACTTATAAAATAATACATATTTTTTCCACTATTTTAAGAAAGCTATTCAAAAAATTAAATAACACGTGCATCTCAATGGCAAATAACTTACTTGCTTGTCTAGATCCTTGAGTCTGGCTTTAAATTTTACTTACCTTAAGTGTCTCTTTGATGTTGTCAATTTTAATCAAAAATATTTACTTTTACTTCTAGGACACATTCGGTTCCTTTTGTTTGATACGAATTACTGCTAAACTTTTGCAATGCATAAGTTAAGTTTACTTTCATTTTGGTTTTATTTTCAGCTACGAAGTACAAACTTTCCAAGCGGTGGAAAAACTGTATGTTCTTTTTCATTGTACTTGTTGTTTTCTTTGATTCGCGTGAGCCTTTGAAATTAATTTTGTCTCTTAGACAGCCAACTTTTTCGTTAGAAAAATTTCTGGGAAATAAATTAAACAAATTTACAGGAAGCAAATAGTTTTTGTCTAGACATAAGGCTTACAAATACACAAGTGTGTAGGAGTTGAAAGGGACAAAAATAAATTGCTGCAGTTTTTGGAGGAAAAGAAAAAAACTAAAAACAAGCGAGCCAAAACATTATTTTAAGTACTGATAGAAATTTTTATAACGACTGTGTTTTGTAACACTTTGAAGTTGTTTTGAAATTTGCTTTGAATTTTTACTGTAATTCTTAAATTTTCTATTTAAAATGGTGAAACTTAAACTAAAAAAAAAACTTATTACTATAAGTAGTCATAAGCACAGTACTAAAAAAATTTTTCTTACAAAATCTTTGTTCTTGCGTGAGGTCCTTTTAGTTCTTTATAAAAAATGTTCAATTTTTCATAATTTTGTTCTTCCGAAAGTTCCTTTTAGAAAATTTGTTTTTTTAACTTTTTGTTTGTAATTTAAGTTGTAAGCCATTCGTTATTAGCTATTTAATTCTTAAAGAAAATTTTTTTGACATAAACTATTGCTTTCTAAAGAAGTTTACCAAAGAAAAGGAAAATACTTAAAATATATTGCAAACTTTTAGAACAACTGAAAGTAATTCAGGCTCTATAAATAAAAACGGAAAAACTCTGACTTAAATAGAAAAATTTAAACAATTTTATGAAAATCTTAAACGCCTTTGATATTTTAATCTTTTTAATAATATTAATCCTGTGATTGGTCAAAAATAAATGTGTTTTGTTAACTTGGATTTTTTCTAGTTATGACTGAGCGATACCCAACTTGTAAACATTTGCACCGGTATTCATAAAAAATAAAACATTGTTGAAACACATTTTAGAACAAATTTTTCATATAAAATTTGTTCTAAAATGTACTTCAGCAACGTTTTATTTTTTATGAATACCGGTGTTGATGTTTATGTTCATTGAAAATTGACAAAAAAAAAAAAAATACTTCATTGATACAAAAAAAAAAATGTTTTGGAGACTAAAAACGAAAAATACAGATTCTGAATTTTAAAAAATTGCTCACTGCAGTTTTATTCTCTGGTGGCGTATGAGTGATGGATGATGAATTTAGAAAATACATATTGCTGTAACACACTCGGCGTTGCCATCTTTCAAATTTCAAAACGCTAGCAAATGGAGAAAAAAAATCCACAAGAACCAAGTTTGTTGTTTTATTCAAAGTTTTTGTAAAGTGGATTTCATGTAAAAAACTAATAATAACACTAAAACATAATGCTAAAAACAAAATATCACAATTTCATTTTGTGTATTTAAAAACCGCTATTTTTTGCCATTTTTGGCTATTGTTTATTCAGTTTTTGTCCGTCTACATGTGTTTTTAATGACTGGGTGGCCAAAGTATATTCCTACGAACTGTTATGGGGAAGCAAATTACACCAACAGTTTTTTTTATTAAATAAATTACAAATTTATATTACAAATCGTTAAAAACCATATTTTACTTAATTTTTTTAAATTTTATTTTACTTTATTTTTCATATGTAAGATAATAAAAAGATAATAATGTACTAAAAATTATTCTTTGTAAGTTATCCATTAAAAATAAAATTTAATCTTTTGCTATTTTACCGACAATTTACTTATCTCTTGCAAGTCAGCTCACAACTTATACAATGATGGTATGATGGTATTAGTAAAAATATGTCTGTAGATTGAGTTACTTGCACTTGCCTGTATAAATGGGGGATTAAATATAAAAATATTAAATATATATTAAATAAATAAATATTATATAATATAATTAAATACTAAATATGAAATTTGAAAAAAAAAATATGTCTGTAGATTGAGTTACATGCACTTGCCTGTATAAATGGGGGATTAAATATAAAAATATTAATATACATATATTAAATATATAAATATTGTATAATATAATAAAATATGAAATATATAAATATTATAAAATGAATATTACAAAGTTTTTAATTAAAAAAAAAAACTGCTTTGTTTTCTAAAAAAATACTCGTTTTTTCTCAATTTTGGTGCGCTTTGAAATTTCAAAGTTGTCAACGTTGCGCACTGGTGTTAAAAGTGTAGCCTACTTTAAGTTGTTCCATATTAAGCACAGATCCAAGTGCGTATGATGAATAATATTTATTATTATAAATGTTGCCATAAACAAACTGTGGGAAGGGCAGCAAAGTATTGGCAAAAATATAAAAAAAAAAAAAGTGAAGACCTTCAGCACAAACAATGGAATAATATTAGAAGATAAGAAAAAAAAGGGTCGAATAGAATTTTACCAAAAATTCATTTCAATTTGATTTCGAAAAGGTTCATTGTGTTATTTAAGAAGTCAATTTGCTTTCTAAATTATTCAGTTTGTCTGCAAGAGATTTGCCCAGATGACTCTTTTTGCGTCAGTTAAATTAAGTGTAAAAGTGAGGTTCAACCTTTTCAAAATAAATAATCAAAAGCATTATGGCACTGGGAAAAATCAATTGGACTGGCATTTAAATATTTTTTTATTTTTTTTATTTCAATATTTCAAACAAATTTTTAATATTACTATATATTAAACAAAGTAGAGAAATAATATTTTTTCATGCATATACCTTTTTCATTTACCTTTGCTCTCATACAATTTCAAATTGATTGCATAAACTAATTTAATATGAACAACTACAAGCTGTAAGTGATGTGCAGAAGTAATGTGATGCAAATACACATGCATGAGTGGTGCCGGAAGACATGGAATATGATTTGTACAGCAGTTAAATCTATATTATGAAAATAAATTAAATTGATTGAATTTACAAATTTCAAACGTACAAGGATTCATGTTCCAAGATACTGATACTTTTTAGAAAAAAAAAAAAACAAAAAAATTATGCTGATTTAGGCCTGTAATTTTCTGATTGCATTTTTGAAAATTAACACTTTTTTTTCTTTTATAATAGAATATTTATTTATTGAAATTGTAGTACTTGCTTTAGTGTTAATGGTGGTATGCAATATTAGTATTTGCCTTTTGAAAAAACAAAGCTATTTTAGTTTACTGAAAAGTAAAAAGTCCTTGTTGTTTTACTGCCAAGCAAAACTTTTTATCTTCTTGGTTATGATTTGAATCAATTTCAGTAGCAACTACAAGCAGAGCCATAATTAATACTGAAAAAGAAAACCGTCAATTAAGTTTCAATTTCTTTTGAAGTAACTTCATTATTCCTTCGGCATTTAGATTTTGTAAATGAGTTCTCTGGTAATGAAGCCAGTAAAAGATCTAAGTAGCAGTGCATAAATTGCGTGAGCTCAACACTAGATTATTTGCAAGTTGTTTGCTTAAATAAAGGCCAGCAAAAGAAGAAAAAGGCGCTTTCTAAAGTTAAAATCAAATTTAAAAAACTAATGCTTTTTGATTCTTTAAGAAATTTTAATTATAGAAACCAACATTTGCTCATTGTGTGCAGGTTTTTACAGTCCACGATTGTGGATCATAAAGTACGACTATAAAGTGAACCTTTTAGTGACTTTGTTTTAATTTGTTTTTGTTTGTTTTATGTTGATACAATTTTTCATCTTATTTTTCCAAACATACTCTTTCAAAACGAAAGTAGTTTCAAACAATTTAATAAAATGTTATTTTTGAAAAAGTCAGCTTAAAGGGCTCAGTTTTTTTTCTCTCTTGCATTTCAACACTTTAACAAAACTTTTTTTTGATCTTCACTACATCGGCTTAGGACTTTTTTTATATTTTCAATCTGACAAACTCATCACCTTAGAAGAACCTGAAGTAATTAAGAAATTATCTTAAGACTTCAGTTGAGGACTTAAAACATTTCGACTTATGCAAGAAAACTTTAATGCCTTTCTGATGAGGTGTTGTCAAGTAGGAAATAAACAATAAAGAACGCACACATATTTTGTGTGAGAATATTAAGGACAGGTGGAAAATTATAAAAAACACTAGCAGGCATCCTAAATAACGGCACACACAGGATGTGCAAAATGCATTAATCTACATATTTTCAAAACAAAGTTGGCTCTTGTGTATGGGTATGTGTGTGTGTGTGTGCGTGAGTGCCTGAAAGCATTTATCAAAGTTTTGCTTTAAGCCAGGGGAAATTGTTTGCCTTTGTATGCATATGTAAAAAAAAAAAAAAACACCAACATAAGAGAATACTGTGAATAAACAAACTTTAGGAAAAGGCTTAAGAAAATTTATGAGGACATAAGAAGAGAAATAAAATATTTTTCTTCCAAGTTTTGAGAAATTTCAAAAAAAATTTAAAAACTTATTAAGCTTAAGGAGATCACGTTAAGCCTTATTAATAATACTTTAAATAAAAACAATAGCATTGAAGAAATCGTGAAACAGATATCTTACAAACCTAAAACACATTTTTAACATGAAAATGTTAAATGTTTTTTCAAATTTAAGGTCCAGCTAAATATTTTTGTTTCAAATTTCGCTGACCACTGATTAGCATTATTGGAGGTTGAGGGATTTTAATTTCAATAACTTTGCAGAAATACCAAAAAGCTCTTCTTATTATGGTATTTTATATACAAATGAATATGTCTTCCTTTCCTTTTTACTACTACCAGATGGGCCAAAAGAAATCAAATTATTGGAAGTTGCTCTTATTTTTGCAAATGGCAGTCAATGTCAAGTTTGTTTTCACATTTGTATACTAAATAGCTGTAGAATACAAGTGAACAAGCCACAAAGCGATACACTCCAGAAGAACTCGGAATAATTGTGTCAATTTTTTTGCGTAACAATTCTGTCTATGAGTTTGGCGCAACGACAATTCCGTCACCGATCGCCCGGTCTACCGGCATCAACTGCGCAAACACTGCGCTGCTTGGCCACCAACCTGGAAGGGTATGGTATTACACGAGACGCTGCCAAGAAAGGCACCGTAGCGCTCGTTCTGTCGAGAATAACACGGCTGTAAATGACCTTGAGCAGACGCCATGCTTCGGAATTAGCCATCATCCGGTAGTCCTTAAGGTACATTTTGTATAAAAACCTGCTTATGTTCCGTACTTCTTTACGTGTCTATTTTAAATAATTTAAATAAACACTGCACTCGTTAGGCCCCAAATAAAATCTATTAAATTTAGTATTCAGTGCAAAACTAAACAGAAATGGGTCACACGTTTCACAGTGTGGCAAGTTTCAACGCTTCTGGGTCAATCGGCTGCTGAAGTTAGAGCATCATTATTCTTATTTTAGTTCTCCTCCCTCAATGGAAATTACTTTGCGGCTTTTGCCTGTATAAGAATAAAAAAAAAAAGAAGCTGAACCCCAACCAGCTGACCCATACATACAAATACTGCCACACACTTCCATACACTTGCGCCACACGCATTCAATTTAATTTACTTAAGTGCTTCTGATGCTCATCTCTTGCATTTTTATGACTTTTTAACTTTAAAACTGCATTTTCCATGCTCTTGTTTTTGCAATTGTTTTTGTTGCTGTCTAAATTTTGCCTTAATGATGTTGCTGCCATTGTTAGTGAAGTTTTTGTTTTCATTGCATTTATTGACAGGCATGATGCGCGTGACTTTGTCTAAAATGCTTTCCTTAAGGGGCCATTTGCAAAACTAAAAATATAAAATGTATGAATTTTAAATCAAAGTCCAAACAGTAAAAGCATTTGTTTGTCAGTGTATCTATTCTAAATATAAGTTGTTTTTAAAGCGTGTGCGAAAATAGAATACAATTTAGTATTACGACTTACGTATGCTATTATTTATAATATTTTATAAATTTTCATATATCAAAATTACAAAACAAGTCTTATTGAGAAACTAATTGAAAAATAAAAAGGGTTTTACATACATATATATTAATAGGCTTTACATAAATTTTTATTATCCATACATATATCTACGTTAAAGATTAATATAATTATACCGAAATTGTTAATGGGTCACACGTTTTACAATAACGCTTTTAACCAGGGGCCGGATATAAGAGTTATTTTTCAATTTTAAAGAAATAAATCACACATAAATGAACATCGTAGAAAACTTATAATTATGATTTTTAGGCGAAATGCATCCAACATATTGCATGATTTTTAAATTTTTGATTTTTATTTTAACAATCAAAAATAAGAGTTATTTTTAATTTTTATTTTTTTAAATGAAAAATTAAAGCTAATTTTGATTTTTATTTTTTTATATAAAAAAAATTAAAGTTATTTTTGATTTTTATATTTTTAAATGAAAAATAAAAGTTATATTTGATTTTTATATTTTTATATCAATAATAAAAATCAATTCAAAACTCTTATTTATTTATTGATGCCGTATGTATTATAATAGGCTGCTTCATTCAAATTTCTATATGAATACAATATATTATGTGACTTATCCATTATCAGCTATAAAAACATGAATGCATAGAAATAGCTTATAAGTTTTTGCTGCTATTCAAGTCAGTGTTAAGAGGTCGTTTTCAGATCTTCAATTTTACCATCATAATTGATTTTAAATGTTCCTCAGATAAATTATATCTCAAATCTCCCAATACTAATCTGAGTGCTGAAAATAACTTTTCTACACTGACTTGAGTGGCAGGTACAGAATGAACAATTAGAGGTAATTTTCGAAGCCATGGAAACACAAATTTTTTGCTCTTCCAATATTCCAATAAATTAGCAGAAGTATCGAAACGCTTTACTTTGTAATTGTCTATTTCAAAATAAGCTTTGCGGATATATTAGCCATGTCACGAATTTTGAATTGATTTTTATTATGGATATAAAACTATAAAAATCGAAAATAACTTTCATTTTTCATTTAAAAATATATAAATCAAAAATTACTTTTAGTTTTCATTTAAAAATATAAAAATCAAAAATAACTTTTAGTTTTCATTTTAAAAAAATAAATATCAAAAATAAGTTTTATTTCTTGAATTTTTTGATAAAAGTCATAAGAGTTACGGTCCCTGCTTTTAACATAACATTTCTTTTAAGTTTTTGATAAAACAAAAACTCAATGAAAAATCATTATAATAAAATAACATATTAAACCTAATACTATTGTTCTAAGTCCTGTTCTGTTCTTTGTAATAAAATTTCTATAATTTCGCGTTAGTCCATCTGCAGCCTTCTTAAAATGTATCCTCTTCTCCAATGGAACTTTTATAATATCTAACATATCTAACATGTAACTAAGTTTGTAATTATTCTCTGTACTCAAAACTGCAGTGCTTTCAAAAGCTGGCTAGTGATCTTAATCACTGAGAATTAAGCGAAATCTAACAATCAAAGAGTTAAAATGGTCAAGCTTGTGCCAATGCGTATACTTTACGATTGATGTAAGCATTTAGTTAACAAATAACACTCATACGCACTCGTAACAAGTAAACCTTGTCAACATTTTCTAATATGTATTTGCTCTTTATGCTTGAAACGAGTGTTTGGTAATACGTTTTGTCAAAGTTTCATTGTACCTCCTTGATGATTTCGTTCAATAGATGATAGAAAAAGAAAAAATACATTTACTATTTTTAAAACTTGCCATCACTGGTTGCAATCTGAAATATTCTTAAACGCAAACCAGCTTAAAAACGACCACTAGATACAGCTTGTAACGTTTTTGAACAAGACGACTAGAGTAGTAAAATTTTATTGACAAACTCTTTGTTTATTAAATTACAAGTATTAGTTATGGTGCTAGTTTTTCTAACATAACCAAACTGGATGACAAAAGCAGTACAAAAATTAAATATTCTAGGCAATTTTTTTCAAATTCAAACTTGTTTTAATTCAATTACTTGCATCTCAGCATTAAATTTCTTCCTTTCTTTTGTTTAAAATATGACACAACTACTTCAACAAAATAAAACCTAACGCTTAAAAATCTCCACCAAAGTGAAATGCCGCAGGATAACCGATAATAAATGAATGCTTGTAGCAACAAAAAATGAAAAGCAAATCAAATGGAATGGAATGAAAAGAAGTGAAGAACGCTAGAAAATGAAATAAAAAAATTGTATAAAAGAAATAAATGAATATAATAATTAAATTTATATTCCGTTTAGCTCTGCTCAGTTGTCATAACCACAACAATTTTCTTGGGCAAATCAGCTTTATTTCCATGCAGAAAACATTCAGCGAATAAATTAATTGTAACTGTCATTTTATTATTGCATCAAAATGACTTCCGAGCAGCTCCTTGCACACATTTTGTAGTTGTGCTCCTGTTAACGATGCTTCAGAGTAACAGTCTGCTTGTGCCAGTAAGTCGTTAGCAAAGAAATTAGGTTAATGCAATTTAAATGCAATCAATAGAGAGTAGTAAAACTATTTATAAAAGAAAAAGATTAATTAGAGTTGTAATAAACTTATGGAAAAATTATTTTGCCCCTCGAGAAAACAAGGTATCTTCTGTTAACTTTTTATAAAAGTTCCTGGACGTACTTATGCTAAATAGGTGATGTCCGCTATAACTTGGTATTTTGTTATGGGTAAATTCTAGACAAAATTATTGAGCCATATTCTTTACAGATTCTCATGTAATGCCTAAATATGGCATGTATTTAAAAGCTTTGTGTTTAATCTGTGTGTAAAAAACCCATAACAAAAATGTTATTAATTTTCTACATTTGTTTTAACAAAAATACAAATTTTAATTTTGGCAAACAATTTCAGTTTAAACATTAAATGAAATCAAATATTCTACACACTGATTTCATTTTATAAATAATTTCCATTTTTTGTTTTTTTTTTTTGTTTTAGTAAATGTATACAACCACGTTTTTTTGTATCGCTTTTGGTAATAAAAACAAACAGGGATTTGATAGACAAATATTTTATCATTTATGCAATTTTTGACAAATATAAAAATGTGGTTATTTACTGACCATTTTCATCAGGGGATTAGAAGCTTAAAAAAGAGCAAAAACTATACCAAGAATCTGAAAAAGCATTAGAAAACATGGCATATTATTCAAATGTATTTTAAAATTTTTTTCAAGGGATTCCAGACATCATGAAATTTGCATCAAACATTTATTTAAAAAAATATATCCACAGTAGTAGCTTGTGCCATAAAATTTTAAATAAAATAAATAACATGCATGAGCAAAAACAAAAAAAGAAAAAACATTAGAACAGAACAACACAGGTTGGCTTTGCAGTTTATATTGAGTACAATAATGAGAAATCCAAAACTCAGAGAGCGCTTAGGCCATCTCTTGTTTTGATTTTGCTCTTGAAAACAACCTCTACTGCATGAGATGGCATGTAGAAATACTCTGTTGCAGTGTTTAAAAAACCGTATTAACTATATACCTTTTTACTATTGTTAAAACTATGCTCTTAACATTTACAAAAAGCGAAGCAGCAGCACTTGTTTTGTCGAATTGTCTTTTCAACACAACTGCAAGATGCAAAAGTTCACAACAGAAATTTATGTACAAGCAAAGAAAAAAATATTTTACAGTATGGTTGTTACACACAATATTCTGCTGCCCGTAACAATGTTTATGATTGTGGCAAGCATAATGTCATTAACAATTTTTCGTCACCGTAAACACAGTTCTTTTTCACATTTTGATACTTTTTTTTATATGTTTTTCTTCTCTGCTTTGACTTTGATTCTCATTTTTTTTTTTTGCGTTTTCGACTTCCCTCTTCCACGCGAACATGGCTCATTGCAAGTATTTGATGATGGTGTTTAAAATAATTAAAGTGCAAACACTTCATGCGAAAATGTAACAAAGCAACGTCATATCTTTCGGAAAAATTGATGCCACTTACGATTGCTGTGCGTTATGTTGTGCATCTTTTTTTCTTAACTTTTTATTACATTTTCTACATTAGGGAATTATTTGAAAACTTTTCCTTGGCAGAACAGCCAACATGTGAGAGTATTCGCTTAAAGTGCTTTGACGTGTTGTAGAGGTCTCAGCGATGCAACGATGTCAAGTATATTCCGTTTTGGTGATTGTTGCTTTAAGGAAAATGTACAAGAAACAGCAAAGCTTCTTAACGACGGAAAGCTTTAGCAATTGTAAACAAACAATTTCGCAAATTCCACTTAAATTGTTATTCCTTAAAAGCTTGTGTGTTGTTCAGATGCGTGATAATATTTGACGTTCTTTTGGCTTTGTAATCTGTAAAAGTATAAGTCTCTTATTTGCTCACTTTGGCACTGAGAGTGTGAGAGGGCGTAACAGAAACACAATGTGTTTTCCTTGCAACACTAATGTTGTTGCCACAACAACATATTTCTTGAAATAATTACGCTATAATTACACTATTTCTTTTTACTTCATATGTTTCGTTTCATTTCTGTGTTTGGTGTTGCCTTCAAAGGTAATACTAATCGTTTTGGCGTGACAAATGTGTTGCTTTTTTTTTCTTGCCTGATATGAAAAAGAAAAAAAAGAGTTATAACTAAGTAGATTTCTAAAAGAATAAGATGAAGAAGAATAAGCATTATTATTAAAAGACAGAAGACATAGGTATGGATACACTAGTAAATTGTAGCCCACAAATAACGTGACCACTACATTTGTTTACTGACCTTTATTTATGTAAAACACAGCCATACACAGAACAAAAAAATACACCAAAACACATATACATTCTCAAAGCTACATTAAAAAAACAACAACAAAAAGTGAAATTGGTGAAAGAAAATATAAAAACATTAAATTTCACAAGTGCACAAATTTAACATTTAGAGAAATTTTGTGTTTGCTAAACTAGCAAATACAAAAATTATAATGAAGATGATCTTACATGAATTTTACCAGAGAAAGTACAAGTTTGCTCTAAATTATGTAATTGCTGAGTGAACATACATAACCTTAAAATATGATCTTAACTTTTTTTTTTTTTTTCTCATTGTTTCCTTTCACTGTGTTTTAATGTTGTGTCCATGCGAATGCATATGCTGTTTTTTAAATTTATAATATGTAATTATTTGCCTTAAATAAAGGCCAAACAAAAGATAGTGGTCACATTTTTTGGCCTAAGTAGATTACTTATATATTAGTACGTTGTTGTATCCTTTGTTTTGTTTTGTTATCTTAGACTTTTTTTTATAATTGTGCTCATATTGATTGTTTTATACCCTAAATACTAGAACACAAGCTCAATGTTTGTTGTACGACTGCTGATTTAACCTTGTACGAATATTTCAATACTCTTTTTAGATAAACAAGTAATAAAAATGCAAACGACCTCAAGTGAAATAAGAATTAAATAATGTATTTTAATTATTTACTAAAAATTTAAAGAATAAGGCCAGAATAAAGGCCAGACAAAATATAGTGGTCACGTTTTGGGGTCTTAATTGGGTATTTTTATGTTAGTATGCGGTTGTACCCTTCATTATCGTTTTGTATTCTAATAAATTTCTAATTTTTCTGGTTATTTTGATTATTTTATGCCTTAAGTACTTGAACACGAGCTTAGTGTTTGATATAAAGCTGCTGTTTCAAGCTTGTGAGAATATTTCAATATCCTTTTCAAGAAACGAAGTAATAAAAATGAAATTGACCTCAAATTTAACAAAAAGTTAAATATTAATTTTTAACTATTTACTAAAAAAAATCGAGAAATTAAAAGTATAAATTCAAAAGAAAGTTACTTTTTCTGAAACACCAATTCTTGCAAAGACGAAGCAGGCTTGAATTGGCATTAAAGGACTGAATTTTTTTTTTTTATTTTTATTTATTTATTGTCAAGAGTATAATGATAAATTCACAATAATTTTAATATGTATATAAAGTAAAGAGTTTTGTCAATTTTGACTTTTCAGCTTAGATATAACTTTTTAATATTAACATGGATTTCATAAATCTAGCATAATATAGAGATTATAAGGAAAAATTTGCAAAAACTGTATTTCTTTGTTAAAATAAAAAGATCATTGGCATTATCAGTCTCGTTTAAAGCAAATACACTAATGTTTTAAGCAGCGAAATTAAAATAAATCTGACTTTCTTTAACATGCCTGAATAAATATTTTCAAAACGGAAGAAAAATATCAAGTTGCTGGAAAACCATTCAATGATTTTATGTTGCTGCTCCAACGTTTCTGCCGTCCTTAATGCACTGCAATAAAAATAACAAGCGCCTGTGAAAGCCAACAATAACCACCATTCAGGTATTGTGTCATTTTTAATTGTGTGATAATTTTCTAGGGAAATTTGTGCGCTTTTATTTCCGGGTTTTAGTTATTCACGATTTGTCGTTTTATTTTTACTGCTTTTGCTGCAAAAATAAAAGGAAAAAATTTATGGAAAGTGTGCAAAAATGAGTATATGTGAAGGTATTTGTGTTTAGTTTTTCCTCTTATTTTTTTATGTGCAGTGGTTTATGAGTATTTGCTCTTGTTCTCTGTTTTTATGCCATAAAACTGAATATTTTACTGAAACAAACAAACAAGCGTGCTTGAGCATGCACAGTTGAGCTTTGTGTTTTTGAATAAACAAATGGCCATTTAAACGTTTAAGCAAATACTTGCTTTAAATTTTTGTCCTAGACAGAGCTTAGTAGAATCCAGTAGTAAATTTTTTCTTCATCAACTATTGACTATTGCCAGTTTGAAGTTTTGGCAAATTGACATTCCACTTTTAGTATCATAGAATACCACCAAAGCAAAGTTCGAAGGAAAACCTTTCATTTCCATGATAATGTTGCCGGTAATCGCTAAAAATGAAAGGTTGAACGCTAAGAAAAACGAGTTCCAGAAATCAACTGTCCTATTTTAGCTTTATCCCATTTCTAAAATACAGATTTAAAAAAGTTTCAATATAGTTGACAAAAATCAATAGATGTTGAAGTAATCAAATATTGGAGTCAATCTTCTAATATTTTCTTCCAAAATTTTGAAATAAGTATATGCTTTTGATTAGTTAACTATGCATAGTATTAGACAGAACTGATATTATGCTTTTTGACCTCTCCCACTCACAGAATTTACAGTACTCGCCACAGTGTGGGAGTTGTTTTCCTTTGTTTTGACCAGCATAAGAAGATTATGGTATGAAAGTTTATATACCAATACCATAAGGAGCAAAGCAGTAGTTGCTGCTTAAGCTACAACAACCATCCGGCTAGACTAATGAATGTCACATGGTGCTTTAAGTCATGCAAATAAATAAAAAAAAAATTTAATTCATAAATGAACATTATGCTAGGAACTCAAGTGGGACGAACGACGAATTTCGCCCAACACGACGAATAATCCGGTTAAAGTTCGCTGTGTAAATTCGTCGTATAAAGCACAATAACAACGAAAAACAAAATTATCTGTTATAATTGATAAAGTTGTTTATTGTTTGTTCAAAGATAAAAAAAATTAAATGAAACAAAGAATTTAAAATTTTGTAAAAATAATTAAAATAATGAACATCATGTTCATTATTTTAAATGCCTTGAAGTTTAACATTTTCAATTAGAATTTCACTTGTATTCATTTTCTCAGTTTTTTAAAATTATCTTATGATAGTTGAACAGCTGATGGGGTGACCATATTAAAAAAAATTGGTTGCTAAAAAATTATCAAAAACAAAAAATTAAACACTACACACATGTTTTATAATCTAATATATGGCTTTTTATTTTAAATGCAAAAAGTCAAAGCTTAGCACTTAAAATAAAAACTATTAAAGTAAAACTTAACTGTTTTTACTAAAACACTTGAAAACTAAAACCAAAATGACCACATGGTACTGATTTGTTCGTCGTTCACCGGCGTAAGAAATAGAAATAAATCTATTTCAAGTTTGCCGCCTATAACAAATTTCGACCGACGGTTTGACTGTGTGCATTTTCATATACACAAATGTGTTTTATTTTTGACGGCGAATATTCGCGGCGAAAAATTCGTCGTTCGTCCCTTTTGTGTTCCTACCATTAAGTTCGAATTCAAAACTAAGTTTTTAGCGTATTTTAAAGAGGGCAAGAAAATTAAATAATTATTTGCTGGGAAACAACCAGTACCTACGATATATACTACAATATTTGTCAGCACGCAAATAGGCTTCGAGCTCAGCTCATGGTAAACATACATCACGCATAAACAGCCAATATGGTAAGCACACACTAGGGTGGGTCAATATTAAGCCATCGATTATTCGACAGCTTTTGGCATAAGAAAAGAAAGTATCAGTACGATATAAAAACCTCCCGCCGGTTTCGCAGCGAACCAGCCAGATGAACGGATGGAAGACTCCACCCTGTCCCCTCCGCATTCCAACACTTCCGTCAGCCCATGTAGTGTCAGTCTGCCCAAATAATTTGCTCTCTTGCCAGAGCGAGAGAGAGAGAGAGAGGGAGAGCCGGGCATCGACAGAGGAAGTGTTCGACACTCTTCTCCAGGAATTTGAGATTTCTTTGTAGGTCTTAAAAAGTAATGTTGTTTTTTGCTTCGACCTCTCACAGATAGCACAAGTTAAAGATTCATGGTAAATTTACCTTTCTAAAGCAATAAAAATTTTCATGACGACATTTTTTCAACCTAATTACTGGTGTACTTAAGAAACAACATATTGGGTTTTTTATCTGGTTTAACTAAAATCAATTTCAGTAATAATATTGAATTAGATCCGATAAACGTCCACCAAAATTATTGTGAATATATATATTTTCTACAATATACATATTTTAATAACCATTTCAATTTTATATTTCAAAGACTTTATTAAATTATTTGTTTTCAACAGCAAACATAAGACTGAATTCGTCATCAGGGATGAACAATGAAAAATAAAAGAAATGCTGCTGTACTCGTATGGCAATTTATTCGAGTGTTATTTGTGGTTAATTCCTTTTTCTTTCATTTTCTCACTTTTTAATTTTTCTTGGTTAACCTCTTCGACTTCTTCACACTGTACACCTACACTTTATCATGTTGGCTGGATTTGTGTGCATGTGTTTTTAAATTAAAAGAGCAACTCGTTTGTGTGTGTTCAGTTGGCTGTCTGCATTCATATAAAATTGCTGAATTTTGAGCATGGAAACAACGAACATCTTTTAATTCGACTAACTTTATCTTAAGTCAAAAATTATTATTTTATATTACGTTTATCAGGCTCAAGCTCATTTAATAGTCGCATCACTGACTTGATAACCAAAAAAAAAAGCTTCCCCTGTTTAATGGGTAGTTTTGCATTAGGAATTTAAATCTCCCTATTTTTGACTTATGACCAATTTGCAGCAAACGAGCCACATGTTGCTCACTCGTCTTTGATTGGCAGCTTTATAATTAAAATAGCTTTTAATTTAATTTTCTTAAAAACTCCAAAGTGAATTCCTGCTGTTTGAAAAAACGTATTGATTTAAATTGAATTCGTTTGTCTTTAAACACAGTAAACATGGAAAAAATGCTAAATAGTTTGTGGGAAAACCTTATAAAGTTGATTATATCTCTTAAACACTTACGATCATTTGGTAGTTTTGCAAATTTTTAGAAGGCAGTTTTTTGTAATACAGTATGTTTAAGCATTGAATGTATTATATTCAAAAATATTTTCTTTTCAGCGTTGCAATGTGTGTTTTTTGTAAGAAATATTTCTTTTATTTCTTGGAAATTAATTTTCACAAAATATATTGCAGTTAAGGACTGCGGAGTTCCTTGGAAAAGAGTTTTCAAAACAAATTCGGCATATCTAGAAAAAAGTTTAAACACTGAAATTGAAAAAAACCAGTAATAAAATGTTGAATACTTAAGACTGTTTATGAATGCACGATTTTATGTTTTAAGCAAAAATTCCCCTCTGCAAGCACTGTTTTTCCAGTAGTTTATTATTTTTCTTAGTAAATTCTGCATTTTCAACAACGAATTATTAACAAACTACAAGCCTCCTCCAGCAGACTTTGAATTTAGTTATGGGAGGTCCACAGGCCTCTCTGCAAACCTATGAAAATCATTTCTCTCAAAGCCTGTCGCCTTCTTTCAAAATTTTTCTACAATCTTTCCCATGTCTATGGATGATTTCTAAGAAGTCACATTTATAAAAAATATTTTTAATTATTAATAGCAATAATTGATATTAAAGTCCCATGCACAATATTTTATTTAGAAATGCTCATCACATTCATTAATTCTTCATGACAAAATCAGGCAATTCGTTGCTCTAAGCGATTAAAGAATTTTTGGAATGATATTTATAAAAATTTTGTAAAGATCGGGTCTTGGGGTAATGAACAAGTATTGGCTTTTTGACTCTTATAAAAAATATTTTAAGTCTAAAACTAGACCTAAATGTTTTCTATCCTTTTCAAGTCGTCTATATGCCGCCGACAGTTCGTTGTTGCTAATTGACTCATCAGTAGACGCGAAAACTCTAAAAAGAATGTTTGGAATCCAACTACTTATTTCAAAATTCTCATGAACAAAATGAGACTCAGAAATGTTCAAAAACTCTTTCAATATGGAAAACATTTACGTTTTGAAACATTTTTGCTTTTCTTAGCACTTCCTTACAATGCGTGATCATTGGCTACCACGGCTTGTATTCTTGAAAATATCAAAGAGTAAACGTTTTTTAATTCAGGTCCAAAAATGAGCCTTTCAAAAAATACAGCAAATATTTTTTGAAAAGGTTCATTTTTGGCCCTGAATTAATACATTTCAATTGGTTCTTAAAGCAAATAAATAATTAAGTTCGTAAACGTTTTTTTTTTTAGAATATTCCAAAATGATATTAATTATTTATTTGCTATAAAAGCCAATTGCAGGCAGAAAAAGACAGAAAAAAATTTAGGTCTATTTTTACACCCAGAATAATACATTACAATTGGTTCTTAGAGCGTATAAAAAAATAAGTTAATTTTTTCATTATTTCCTTCTTTTCATACATTTTTCTGGGTTTGGCTAGAAATCATCCAAACAAAATTCCAAAAATTTTGATACATGGCCTAGTTTTGATTTTGGACCTCAGAGTTAGGTGTCCACGCGCTATCCACGTGCATTATTTCTTTTTTATTTAAGGGAAATGCAAATTTGTTATTTCTTACTTTTACGAATTTATGTTAATATTATAAAAATTTCTGCTTGTCTCTTTAGTCGCGTGTCCACTACCATCCGTGCAGACCACTAGCCATTAAAGCTATCAAAATTTTTGAAACAAAATAAAGAAAACACATTTGCAAAAAAAATAAATAATGATTTGCGTCTAGACATAAGACTTATGGACACAAAACATGAAGGCATTAAAGCAAAAAAAAAAAACAAAATATTTTGATAAACCAAAATGATTATATTAGTAAACGAAGAACTAGCCCTTCATCTATGTATGTATGCATATATACTTACATATACATAGACATGTATGTGTGCATATATTTTACAAATTTATTTTTATTTTCTATTTGTCTGCTAATTTTACAAATGTTTACTGGCAACGCATTTCTTTGTTGCAAAGAGTTACACAAGGTTTCTCTTTACAACAATAATTCAACCCCTAGACTACTACCCAGTTTCTGCCAGCATCAGGTGCAACACAACTATCGGTTTGTCTCCTTACTGAGACAGAGAAAGTATTACGGTCCCTTGATGTGAGAAATTTTAGCCAGGGCCGCCTGCTTCTGGTGTTGGAAGTTCGAAGAAAATAAACATGCACTCGTCTAGCCATAAAACAGAAGTCAAAAATAAGTTTTGTCCATTAAAGTAGAATTTTTTCAAAGTTTTAAATGTTTAGTAATTTACGTCTACGCTTTTGTTAAAAATATTGGCATAAAGAAGACAGATAGTTTTTATCAAAACAGTTTTTATCAAAACACGACTTTAACAAATCAAAAAATAGTTTCATTGACTGCATTAAAGATATTAGAAAAATGGATGAAATAGCATATGTATATGTTAGTAAAAAGTTTCACTACTTCAGTTTGATGTGCTACATATTTAGCCTTTAAACAACAAATTTGTTACAGAAGATATTAAAAAACTCTAAATGTGGATGTAAACTCTTATTTTCTTATTTTGTGTGGAAACATGCTTTTTTGCTGTCTGTTGAAATGAGCTGGGTGATTTTGATAAATAAATATTTAAGCAAAACGTGACCACTGCTTTCGAATTTAACCAAATTTTTGGCCAAAAGCGGGGACACAAATAACTAAAAATGTATACACATATGTACGGATAAAGCTCTATAAGCGCTAAGAACATAAAAACCTTGAAAATGTGTCGAATTAATAAAATCCTACTGAAACATATTTTCAGGTTATGTTTGCTCAACGGCCAAATGCAACGTTTTCTACAAACAACTATTTAATCTTCCCAAGAAAATTAAATTTACTGTAAATGCAGTTGTTGCTCGTTGAGTGAACATAACCTCAAAATATGATGCAGTAAAATTGTTTGTTTTTAAATTTTCCACGGTTTTTTCTTCTTACTGCTGTTGTTGGCATTTTTAGTTTCTTATACGCACGCAATTGTTCAGAATAAAGATTAACAAGAAAGTAGTGGTCACGTTTTTTTTTTTTTTTTTTTTTGAAAAAAGATTTCTAGTTATTTGCCAGGCCTTCTGAAACATAGACACAGAAAAAAATGCTGGAGGCCAATTTAATATCATAAACTCACAAATTGTGCAGTCTGGTTTTAGTACAATTAATTGATTCAAGTTGCTACGCTGATTTTGAATTTTCTGGGTTGTTATTAAAATAAAAATAAACAAAAAAAATGGTAAAACAAGAGTTCACTTTGCGAAATGGTAACTTAGGCCCCATATCCAAACATCTTGTAGGTCCTTTTATAAATAAAAATCATTTTATGCTATAAATACAAGTCAAATAGATATAAAATATTTTGGAAGATAAGAATGGTACACTGTGACCCAGACATAATGCAGAAGTTTGAAATCTCTATAGCTTACCTGGAAGATGTTTTCTCTATAATGTTTTAATGTCTTTTTTTTTTTGGTTTTTGATTTGTTGCCATGATATCGATTTCAGCACGCTTAGCACCATCACCATCTAGCCGGCCTTCTGTAAACGCATTTAAAAACATTTGTTTGAGACAAAGTGGACCCACCAAGTACCTTCCATTTCTAATGCCAAGTTTTATGCATATACTTTGATTTAATTTTTCGCCATTCAAAATTTTAAAACACATGCTAACCTGACTAGCCTTTTCAGCTGTCAACAACAAACCACAAATTCAAATTGACTGACAAAGCCAACATATGACTCACACATGTGTACCAACATAACGAAAAGAAAAAAAAAATTTGATAGTCGATTAAACACAGCCCTGGAAAATTCAAAATTCGTTTCTTGTTTTGAACAAATCTCATACATTAGGCTGGGTCGGTTTGAGTGGTCGAACATTTAACGATACTGTGTCATCAATCAACCTCTTATTTCTTTTAAATTTTCCATGATTGGAGCTCTAAGAAGACTTGGTACGGGGTTGGTGTTTTCGAAAAAATATGTAGGCAAAATTTTGACTCCTCCGTGGGTACTCCAGGGCGAAGCAGTGCGTCCAAATACTGTAATTTATTTCTAATCAGTTGCAGGGTGCTCCTAAATGAGTCAAGTGTCTGACCAACCTCCCAAACAAAAAAAAAAAAAACAAAAAGACTGAAAATCACACGCCTCCAAAATAATTTTTTTTTCATGTGTCGCAGTAAAATTATTTTTCCTCATGTCAGAGGAAAATGTCATTAGAAAAATCGATGATACAACATCGACTTTTAAAGCAACCCATATGTCTTCTATATGCAAGCACACTATTTAAATATACCTCAAAAGAAACAGCTTAATCAATGTCTTGACTATTTCTGAAATTCTATACTTCAGCTGTAATGCTGTGCACTTTGCTCATTTTAATGACAACTATTGTTCCGAAGACCTCATAAAATATTTTGTTACATTCAACCCCAAACAAATTATTGTTCCCCAAGTAATACCTGCCTACAAACTCATGCAAATGCTTCAGTTGACCTAAATTGTACATCAAATATCATTACGAAACTATTTCACAAATTAAAATGTGGAAATTGAAAATTCTGATTGTTATCTGCAGGGCAAACTGGTTATTGACTTCGGTGACATTCTGCTACATTTTCCACTAGTGTACAAAATTTCCATATTGCAAACTTGTGTACAGATTGTATTATTTACACAATTGCTTACATTGTGTTTGAAAAGTATTTATGTACTTAAATGCAGCCAGCAAATACCTCAAGATATGTAACATGTTACAGCAAAAATTGCTTATCATTATGCAGGAATGCATCAATCAAATCGAAACTGATGCCAGTAACAGACAAAGAATTCACTGAAAGCTAAAGATAAACGCAATCATAAAAAAGCTGTTAATTGATATGCCTGACAAAGTTGTGTAAATATTTGCTGAAGCAAAATTTAGCAAAATAAAGAGAAAGTCATTTGAAACATTGCAGCAGTAACAATACAACTATATAATTAAATAAAAAAAATAAATTAAAAGCTTCTGCTGAATTATGTTCTATTTTTGTAACGATTAAATCTACCTCTAAGAAAAACAAATCATGCAAAAGCACAAGCAATTGTTCCAATTTAACTAAAAACAGCCTCAATGCCTAAATTATGTTTTACCACTTTAGTACGGTTTTGGTATTTTATTGCTTTAGTTTAAGTAAAACAGGAAATAAAAATAGCAGATAAAAACTTGGTCATGCTCATAAAAATGTTGTTTATTTAGTTTTTCAAACTTTTTGCAACTGGAATAAAATAATTTTACCAGAAAATGCTGTGACTAAAGAAATAAAAAAATAGAAATAAAAATAAAAGTGTACCTGCTTGTTTTTAAAATATAAATTGCGGTTGTGGCGGTCAGTCACTGCTGGCCAATTTATTTACCAATAAAAGGAGACCTAAAAAATGAAAAGAAAAAAAAAAAAACAATTTATTTGCATAGAAAAGAAAAACTAAAATGCCAGCAGCTTAAAAAAGACAACTTATGATACCAGGCCACTTTACAAATTACAACACTATGCAACAAATGAATAATCTATTGCTAATTAATATATATTTTTATTAACAAAAATGTTCAATTATTTCACATGACTTCACTTTTAAAAACATTTGCGAGAGAAAATTGAATTTTAGCGCTGTTGCTAAAATCTTAATTTTTTGTTCCAAGAAAGTAAATTTTTTAGCAACTAATACTTTTTATAGCTAAAAATTTGACTTTTTTGAAGAAAAACTTTTTTGTTCCAAGAAAGTCAATTTTTTAGCAACTAATATTTTTGGAAGCTAAAAATTTAATTTTTTTTTTAACAAAAAATTAAGAGTTTAACAGCAGCGCTAAAATTCAATTTTCTCCCGCAAAAGTTTATACAAGTACAGTCGTCGCCAAGACTCGCTTAGTATAGTTTAGAGATTTTAAGCCATGTCTCTAATTTTAGCTACCTACAGAATAGGACCACAGTTTTCCTTTTGTTTTTTAACAACAGCACAATTAATGAAAAAATCAAAATTTCCAAGTCAATTTCAATACTACATATGATTTGTTAAGTAATAATTTGATTTATTTGCTTTTGTTAAAAATATCATAAAATAATAAAGATCAAACGGAAAAAAGCAAAATAAATTTGTTTTAATTTGTAAGAATTGGAACTGACCAAAATAGCCCGTATGGGAAGAATATACATATGTATAATCCAAACATCCCCTCAATTTAAAAATTCTCCGTATTTGCGCTTCTATGGCTGGGTTTGTCTCGGCAAGTCCGACAAAGCCAAAGTTCTGTTATAAGCATAGCTGGGCCACGTGTGTCCTGATGTTCCAGAGATGATCTCGTTCTACCAAATTTCCTGAGCAGTTCTTAACAGCTGTCTTTGTATTAGTTGTATTTTTCTATATCCTCCTGTTGTAGGCGAATATCAGATCTCGCCAGTTCATACGCCATTTCATTTTCGAACACACCGTTCTGTTCATATTCTCCACATAAGAAATGCAGCCGATTTTCGCTACAGCGACCAATGTAATTCTTCAACTTGCTTATCTATTTTCTTACAATCATTCATGTTACCAAAGCTGTTTTATTTGTTTATTTTTTTTTTCTCCAAAAACAACAACATATTTAATCTAATTTTTCTTAGCTGCATTTCAATTTTTTTTTTTTTTTTTACTTATTAACTGCATAACTTGATGAGCAGTAACACTTGGTTACTGCTCATCTGTGTTTGATGTTTTATAAATTCAAAGTGCTAACTTTACAACATTTAGAATAAAAAGAAAACCTTTTGCAGTCCTTGTGAGTTTATATTTTACTTTTTTAATAGTTTTTGCCTTCAGAATGATTTAAAGCAATAAAATAAATGTGCACTCATCTTGTCACTTTGCCATTTCCGTTTCCGTTTTCTTCACGCTCATCATTTGTCTTTGGCCATGTGCAGCATTTATCACCCACTTTCATTCCTTGTCTAGAACACACACTGGCAGAGTTCAATAACTTTTTATATAAAGCATACTGAACAGTAAAGAGATATAACTTTAAATTCGGAAATGTTTAGGGAAAGAGACAGTTTTGTTTTAAGCACATTAGTGTAGTTTTGATTTGTTAACTACTTTATAGGGATTTAGTGTGATTTTTGTTTACTCGAAATTGAAAACAATTTTTGTTTTGTGACAAAATTGCAAAGATCAGCCACATTTAAAGAAGTTAATAAATATTGAAGATGTTTTCGCTGGGGACTTTGCCAGGGCTATTTTACGTCCACCATGCAGTTTTGTAATCAAATTGAGTTCTAGATTTACTGAAATTACTTTCCTTGAAGCAGACTATGTAAGCAAATTGCTGATTGCATATTTCAAAATTTACAATATAAGTTTTTGGAAGAAAATGTACTTGTACTCGAATGTTGAAAAATACAAAATAATAATAATAATTCTGGGTCCACAGATTAACGAATAAAACAAAAATAAAGTTTAACACCGTTATTCATAAAAAGATAAAATGTTGCTCAAATACATTTCTGAACAAATTTGCTGTGAAAAATTTGTTCTAAAATGCATTTTCAGCAATGTTTTATTTCTTTATGAATACCGGTGTAAATAAATAAATAAATAGAATAGTTCTTGAAATAGTTTGTTTGTGCCTTTTTTGAGAAAATATTTTTCTTAAAAAATCCATAGCTTTTGCGAATATCTGCCATCCATTCGCAAATAATTTATTTCTCAAATTTTTCAGTTATTCCAATCATCTGTCATTCATGCAGCACTTCTTTTATATTCCTCAAATTAAAATAAAGAAAAAACTAAAGTGAAGTTGTTTGAAACTCTCACAGGAATAATAAAAGAGGAGAAAGCTGAAAATAGGTCACACGTTTTGAGCATTCGCATATTTTAATAGTTCTGTGTTACGTTTATAAAAGTCAGAACATGCCACTAATTTTTATTGCCTTTTTTTTAGTTCAAACTAATTGGCGGCTTCCAGGACAAGAGAATACATGTGTACGTTCACTCTCAATTTTATTTGACTGGCCCATGCACTCATGACACCAGCCCACACTACTATGAAAACATATGAGCATACACTTACACACACACACACACACACACACATACGCAGACTCTCTCCCTCATGCAATTTGATTTGCTTAAGTGCTTTTGATGCTCATCTCTTGTTGTTTTATGAATTTATGTTTTAGAACCACATGCTGTTATTGCTACAACTTCTGTTTGAATGGTGGATGGCTTTATAAGAAAAGTTTTGTTTATTTTAGTTCTATTAATAAGCATGAAATGCATGACCTTGTTTTCAGTATTTTCATAACAAATAATTTTGAGACTTAATGCTAGGAACACAATTTAAGCAGGGACTTCATTTTGTTTTTGTAGAACTTTCCCAAAATTTAT
Organism: Sturmia bella; assembly: GCA_963662145.1. NCBI lineage: Eukaryota > Metazoa > Arthropoda > Insecta > Diptera > Tachinidae > Sturmia > Sturmia bella. The sequence goes on along the minus strand of OY759172.1, from coordinate 13,627,612 downwards.
GAAAAACATTTTGCCATGAACAAAAAAATTTTGGAATAAGAAGTTGGGTTTCAAACATTCTTTTTAGATTGTTCAAGTCTACTGATGAGTTGATTAGCATCAAGAAAATATCGGTGGCATAAAGACGGCTGAAAAAGACAGAAAATATTAAAGTCTATTTCTGGACCTAAAATAAATACATTTCGATTGGCTCTTACGTCGAATAAATCATTAAGTTCATTTTTGAACATTTTGTCATGTTACATTAACATTGCAATTTTTTCTCCGTGTACATGCATAATATTAAAAAAATTTTAGTATTTATTATATGTGTTTTATTTGAAAATTTCCATACAAAAATTTTTTAATTTGGATATAAAATAGATATTATTATTTTTTTATATAAGCGTTTGTCTTTAAGACACGTTTGACAGCTTTCAAAGTCACTGTCATATAATTTACTTCAAAAAACAATATTACCTGGAAAAGCAGTTCTAATGTGTGTGAGTGCATGCATAAGCATGCTCATAGTGCTTTCAAATTTCATGGCAAAGCAGTGCATTATTTATATTATTTGTTGTGCATAACAGCATATGCTTTTAGTATTTTCCTGCTTCAATTTAACACTGATTGCACCTTCGGGAGTTGCTTAGATTGTTTTTGGATTTTTTTTTTTGCCAGCCTAAAGTTGCAATTTTCAATTAGAAAAATTTGCTATGTGAAAACTTTTGCTTTTCGTGTTGTTTGAAAAATATGTTTTAAATTTATATACTCTTACACCTAAATGATAACATCAATGGCAACACAGAATAGTTGTAGTAAACTATTGCTTAATGAGTGCTGGCTCATTTTCAAGCCAAGACAAAGTTTTCTTGTCATTTAAAACATTTGCTGCAGAATAGAATTGTATAATAAAAATGGATACTATTAGGAATGAAAAAAGTTTCTTTTCCAATTTCTAGAATAAGTTTTTAATTAAATAAAGATATCAGATAATACAGACTGCAAAGAAAAAAAAAACACTCAATGGTCACACTTTAAATTAAATTATATAAATATAACATTTTTTTCTTCAAAACAAGTTTAGCAAATTAAATATATTACAAAACTCTTAGAAAATGCGACATTTTATAAGGCGTACTTCACTCTATTCCGTGCTTTACTTCAGTAAAATTGAAAGAAAAACCAATTGGAAATATCTTCATATATTGTAAAAACAGTAAAAAATTAAAATAAAACAAGGTGATCCGTCAAACTATAAATTTTTAAGGAAGGTTTCTGTGCACACAAGAAAAAAATTAGTCTGTAATTGACATGACTACGAAGGAGAAGCGTGTACCCCAGCACTAAATATAATTTTTTTGTTTCATTTATCTACCGCAAATCTTCTTATAATTGTATATCATTTTATAATATGTTTTATTTAACAATTAATATTGTTGGACGGTAACCATAAACTTTAGCAGTAGTATGTTTGTCTCCGAATAAAAATAATTTTTATTTCAATAATTTTCTTATTAAAGTGAAATATTCTTACTTAAATATAAAAAAAAAGAATTAAACAAAAAAAATTTAATATAAATGTAAAAAAAATTTATTCTAAATATTTTTCTAATTGCCTCCATTTTCTTCGAATGCTTTTTTTGCTTTTCTCTGAAGCAATAAAAAGTTTGTGTTTGCCTTTTTCTGATCATTTTCCACATCCACTCTACCCAATCAACAACTCGTTAAGCAACTCCTTTCCACTTCAGTTTCCTTTGTTGGTTTTCTTATCGTTTGTTAATGTCAAAGTATTCGCTAATGAAGCACAGATTTCAAAGGGAAAATCAATTGCAAATGTGCTTAGATTGGTTCCCCCATCAGGAAATGCTTGGCGAATACTAAAACATGGGACTTCTTTCTTTCCTTGATTAATTGCTTTTTGCAGTTCTTTTTCCTTAAGTTGTTGTGGGAGCAAAAGAAATCAGTTAGTGGAAATATTTTGAATGAAAAAATTGTAGGCAAAAAAGGATTGCAGTTTGATTTTCTTTGGAGAGGCGTAACTTAGTCCCAAAATTTTATTAAATTTAAATTTAATAAATAATCAATAAATTTCGACAAAGTGAAAACAAAATAAAAATAATAACAATGACCTTGAGCTCAACAAATCATTTTTAATATAGTATATTTAAAAAGAAAAATTTATAGTTATATCTTCTATAAAATGTATAATGAACTTAATCTTCTTGGCACAAAAAAACTGTATAAATGTATTAATAACATGGCAAAATGTAGAATTTGTACAACTTTAATGAAATAGTGTAAAATTAATTCTCTGCTTTAACTCAGCGATAGTCGAGTGATGCGACGGTTAACTAGTAGCAGTGGTTTGCGGCTCCATCATATGTAAGCGAGACATCATATGCAGCACAAGAACTAAAAAAAAAGAAACAGCAAGAATGAAATATTAACATGTTAGATCAAAATACAAAAACAAAAAAAGGAAATAAATACCTATAATTTATATTCTGCGCAGTTATGACATATTAAATCAACAGGCACTGTAATTGTGTTATTACCCAAATATTTTTGTTTTCAGATTCGTGCAAAAACAGGAGGAATCTAAATCAAGTTCTCACAAGAAAATATCACCACCGAATAATATAAAGCCAACCTTTATGTAGTTCTTAAATAAGATCAAGTTCAACCAATATTGTATTCTCAGTTTTAAACTGTTCTCTTGTGTAGTTGTGTGTGTGTGTGTTCAGTAATTTTACCACCTGATTTTCCTTCATTTCTTATGCAAATATTTCTGTCTATCTCAAACAGCTTTCTAGCACCTTCTTGCCAAATAATACCAAAAAACAGAATTTATTGGGCCAACAATATTCCAAAGTAGATTCCATATAAAAGCATATAATTTGTATGGTACTCATTTCCCCATCCCTGTTTTGTATACAAGATACTGTCGTTTGCTACTTTTTCGCTTGAAGTGCTTTGCTTTGAAATTATTTGGAGGAACTACATTGCATAAATAACAAAATCTATCATAAGACATAGAATCACTGTAAAACGATGAAGAATGAGAAAATTCGGCGAAAGAAAGAAAATGTATAAAGATAAAATAAGTATTTTCTTCAAGATAATACTCACTGAAGTGGTGATTGACTGATTTAAGCAGATGCTAATAAGTGGCAATAAATATCGTTTAGAAGAAGATAAATTGTAAATAAGGTTTTAAGCTAGACGTAAAACAACAACAAAGTTGTTAAGGTAATTTTTCGTGGCAGAAAAAAAATATAAACACAATTTAGTTTTTTCCCTGTTGCTGGCTGATTTATTACCTTGAAAGATTGTAGGGAATGGAAGAGTAAATATTTCTTTTTAAATCATTTTAAAGTTCTCTTTTATGTTTTGCTAATTTTATTTGCATAACAAAACATACAAACAAAGCAGCGAGAGCGAGCGTGACAAACTTGATAGACTTTAAGCGAAATTTTATTATTACTTGTAAAAATTTGTTTGAAATATTTTTACAAATTTCGTGACGTGTTTCTAAACTAAATGCATGCTGCAATTTACTTTTTCTATTGAACGAAGACCAACTTTATATATTTTTTGAAATTTCAAATATCGTTGTTAAAGTTTTGTTTGTAATTTACCATATTTTAAGTAAAAAAATATTTAGTAAGAAAATGGATTTTAATTGTGAATAAAACAAAATATTTTCATTTTCAAAAATTTTCTTAATACATATGTATTTCTTTGTAATAAAAGAAAATTTTGTAAACAATGTGCTAAAAAAAATGTTAACCAAAAACCCATTTCGACCGTTCAAAACTTGCGGCATCGGATGGAGTATGCCTCTAAATACGCCATCCGATGGCCCAGGTTTTGAATAACTCTGAACCGGGGTTCAATGTTGTTAAGTGCCTAATTATTTCATTTTTGAGCTGTTGAGTTGTTGTCGGCTTGTTAACGTATATTTTTTCTATTAACTACAACTTTTCTATGAAAGAAATCAAACAGTGCCCAGTCGCAATATTGTGGCAGCTATTTAACATCGTCATTAAATTTTTTGCGAAAAAATGTCATCGTTTCGTTGGCTGTGTTGAAAGTGGCATCATGCTGTTACAGCCAAATCTTGTCCACAGCTGGAATTTCTGAGAAAACGATATCTGTTTTTATTTTGCGCTAGCGGACACGATTTATGGTAATGTGATTTTTTTGAAAATATAAATTACAATAATCTTACCTCAAAAATGTTTCTTATTTCTGAGGAAGTAAAATTGAACTAAAAAGCTCTCTAAAAGGATCCGAAAACACAAATTTTGTTAATAGTTTATTAGACTATTAGACCTTCAACGTAACGTAATTGATTTAGAACTTCGCTTCTATGATACTGATAACCCAAATAATGTATATTTATAATTTTCAAAATATTTAGAAATTTTTAACCAAAAATGGCGAATTAAAATAAGTTTTAACCGCCAAAAGCTTTAGTGGACAAGAATTGCTAAGCGCTTGCCAATGCTTTTGAAAACTTTAGCTTTGTTTGGAGTCATGGTGTCATACGTAACCAGTGTTCGTTAATATCATCTTCTGTCAAATAACAATCATACGCACCCCTGATAAAAAAAAATCGTTTTTTATCACTACGATCTAAATTTTATTATTCGACACTCGATACAGTTATTGGGGCAATGAATGTGGCCAGTTATGGAACTGATAACAAAATCAAGTTTTATATTTCATTAAACTTAAAATATTATTGATTAACAATTAGAGCTTGAGGTCACTTGTTTTTTTTTCAAAATGCTTGTTTAGTTCATTATTTCGATACCTCAGCGGGTATCTTCTCCAGAAACCGAAAAAATTCCACAAGAAGATACCCCTTGAGGTATCGAAATATTGAACTAAACAAGCATTTAATAAAAAAAAAAATGTCCTCAATCCCTTATTATTAATTTAAAATATTAAACTTAAAATATTAAAGCAAATTAAGAAATAGCCAGTAACATATAGTTTTAGTTTGATTTTTATTGTTTGTTTTTTAAAAAATTATTTTATATACCACTTGAATAGACTTTCAGTTTTAACATTTTATCTTAATCAGAAAACTACAATTACCTGCAGTTGAGCGCTGCATGTAAAAAAAATTACTTAATATTATCTGGCTCTAAGTTTTTCCTTATTTTATGCAATCTAAGACTTCTAACTGGTATTGTACTTTTCAGCTTTTCTATAAAGCCTCATTTTGTTCATTTTATATTACTTTCACAATTTACATCACCACAAGCTGTTCAAGTAAAATGAACAATGGAAAACCAAAAATTTTATTTGGCTTAAGAAATAATTGGGTTACTGTGCTAGAACGTATTTGTTTCCCCCCTAAAAACCAACATGTACACATTTAAGACAACTCAATAATGCAAGACAAAAAATATTCTGTTAATTTCACCATGTATGTCTGTTACTCATCTGTAAAACTGGCAAACTGTTGAAAAAACTTGTATTTGATGGTTTCGTTTCACTTAGTTTTATCCACACATTTTTTTCTGGAGATGTTTTAGACTCTGTAACCCAGTTAAATGTTTCTTGTTCACGAAAAAAAAAATAGTTTTTCTTTTATACGAGAGCATCATGAGTTTGATTGAAATTTTATTTTACTACAAATCAACCAAAAAAAACTAACAAAAATTCACAAATCAACTCGTTAGCGTTTGTACTTTGAAGAGCAATTTGTTGTTGAATATGAGAGTTCTTACTTTTGCTGCTGCCAAATAAATTTGGAAAATAAAATGAAAAAAATATATATAAATGTTACGAAAACAAGGCAGGTATATTTTAATAATGATTGCTAGTTACGTTCTCGACCCTTCAGTTCGGGCTTACGTCCTATTTAGAAGACTTTCAAGCCTTACGTAAATATTTTATTAAAGACGTTATTAGGCCTTCACTTAAACTCCAATTCTTATATAGTCGAGTTTTAAGCATTCCCTAAAATTTTCCAAGTCTGCTGACCAAATGAGCAGAGTCAACGAAAAGTCGGCTGCCCATAAACTGGCGAATAAGACAGAAAACAAATAACAAAGGTTTACTTTTAGACTCCAAATAATACCTTTATATTGTCTTTTATGGTAAATAAATTTATTTTTAATTATTTATTTCAAGCATTTCTTTTAAACATTCCCTAAAATTTTCTAAGTCTGCTTGAAAAATAAGGTATATTTTTAGACCTCAAATAATACATTTCTATTGGCGGCTCTTATAGCAAATAAATAACTTCATTCAATTTTAAGGTTCCATAGTCTTAGAGAAAATATGGAACCCATTTACTAGAACTTTGCTGTCCATCTATCCACCCAGCCGTTCGTCACGGGCCCCATGGAGTTACCCGGTCGCTACAACAACAAATACTTAAAATCAACGTCACAAAAAAGGAAGTTTTACTTACCGACAAAATATAAAAATGAAGCCAGTTTAGCGTTCACTTCTATTAAAGCTACCTTTAGCTAACACCAAATTTATCGATAAGTCGTAATAATGGCTCTTGCAGGTTGTATGGAAAAGGTTACAAGTTGAAAAAAGCATTTTTACAAAACTTGTCTGGCTGGCACTTTACAGTGTTTTTTAATATTTATATTATTTCTTGCAATTTCTCTAATTGCTCCACAAACTAAAACTGAAAACCTTTAATAACACAGTGAAAAAAAAGCCACCAAGCAAGTTAGTACTTATATATTTTAGTATTGATATATTTTAGCACTATGATACTAATACAATCAAATACTGTGTGCTCATTTGTTATAATTCACTAAAAAAAAAATGTATATTTAACTGCATGACAAATTTGCCTCAAGTGCCTCTGATCATCTGCTGTAGAGTGTACGCATTTACATGCATCTGCACTTGCATATGTTCTATATGAATACACAGATATCAGCTGTTGGCATGAGAAAACTTAGGTGGCCTTTGAAACTTTTCTTCTTTTAGCCAGAGTTTTTGGTCTTGTCCTTCAAGGAAACCTAAAAGAAAAACAAAGAAAGAAGGAGAAATTTAATAATGACAACACATTTCTAAGAACAAAAGAAACTTTACAATAACCTTCAGATAAAAACTTTATTTGCTTTAGGATATTTGAAAAATAATTGAAAGTTTTTCTACACAAATTTAAGTCAAATATGATAAAAGAAATTTAATACAGAGAATGCTTGAAATTAGGGTTTCAGAAACAATTTTTAAGCTGAAGTCATATGTTTTTAATGAATTTTTACTACTCAAACTTTTTCTTTTATAATTATTGTGTACTACAGCTATCAGGCTGAAAATCACTCTTTATTTTTTGGATGCTATTAATCAGAATAATTATGTATAGACAAACAAACAGTAATGAAGAGCTCAGGTTATAGGATGAAAATGCAGTGTTGCTCAAAAACATTATACTTTTGGTCATGGCCTGGGTCCGAAGCAATTCAGATGCTGATGAGCATCATGGTGGACCGTGGTGTGTATCCCAGCCTTTAAATTTTCAATTTTACTTTTCCTGTCCTCTTTAAAAATGTGGATTACTCCAATTTTACCACAAAAAATCTTTCTCAATTATGAGGAAGTAAAGTTTAACTCATAATTATAAATGATTGTTATTAATTAAACAAGACAAAGAAAGTTTCAAGTGCGGGTGCTAATAACAAAAGTAGCGGCTTTCCAACAACTAGTTATATGCCAGCTAAAGGTCTTTGTTATTTTCTTCGTTTAGTTTAGTCTAGTTTGTAGTAATTACTTTAATAATATAGATTGAACTTAAGTCTCTTAAGCGCTATTCAAAAATGTTTGAGCTGTCATATTTACTGATCTAATTGGTAAACTTTAAGAAATCTTTTAATGCATTTCAACTAAACAAGAAACAAGCAAAAATATCCCTTCATATTTTGCATTTCATCAACATATACTGATAATAAAATGATTTACAGCACTGCACTGACCATCTTGCTTCAATAAAAAGTTCTTTGGCATTTTTTAAATTGTAATTTATAAGCATACTTGCAACTGTTGAATTGACTCTCCTTGACTTTTGTCTAGTTTCTTGGATTGCCATTGTATGAATTTCAATTCCAATTCAATAGCATTTGCCTTTTAATACTTCGAACACAAGTTCATATGCATACATATCAGTTTGAACTTATAACTTTAAATTTTTGCCATTTGAAGTGCTCCTCAACTGGCATGTTGTAAAGAGCTGTAGAAATTTCTTGTGTGTCTGATATGAAGAGAGTTTGAAAGGGACAAGTGGTTAATGCACATTTTAAATTCAAAATTTGTGATGTTTTATAAGTTTTAAGTCTTGTTGTATATTGTTTGTAGTTTTCTCAAGAAATTCCAATCAATAGATGTGATGCAGTTGTGGGCGTATGAGTAACATTTCGGTCAGATTAAATATCAAGTACACAAGTTTTATTCTTGGTGTGCATGAATCAACTTTTGCTGAAGAAATGCTGACGCAGATTAATTAATTTCAAATAGTTTTGATATCCTCCGCTTCAAATTCAAATTGTTTTAATGTACATACCCAAACGAACGAGTGCCCAGCACTAGCAGCTCGGCGGTGCTCTCCAATCAAACTCAAGCCTTAATCAACAATATATGATAAATTTGAGCTGCCCTTTAACCAGAAAAGTTTGATATTTGCAGAGAGATATAAAATGGTTTTCCAAAAAAAAAACCCCGGTACAATCTGGCTGACTTTTAATTTGGCCAAATGCATAATTACCCAAAAAATAAATTCAAAATTTCACAGGAGCACATTTCAAGGCTATCTCCATTTTACAATCAAATACAAAATTTATATCAGATTTGCATTTGGTTCCGCCACATTTTTGCAAGATCAGATGATTTTACGCTGTTAGTGTTGTTTATGCGCCACGAGCAGACATAAAATTTAAATCATAGCCACATGATCTCAAAACAGCTCTAAAATTATATACGTACAGAATTATTTAATTCTCAGAATTTTAACGGAATATTTTTATGCAAACAGCCATGATATGTACCCCAGCCAGTTGGTCTTTAAAACTGCTGATCACTACAGTTTTATCACAACAACTCTTTTTTTAATTTTGAGAAATTAAAATCAACCGATAAATTTATTATCAATTATTGTTATAAATAATCAAGAATCCAAAATAAGTTTAATTATTTATTTGCCTTAAGAGCGAATTGAAATGTTTTCTAATGGAGTTTAAAAGCAAATAAATAATTAAGGTTATTTTTGAATGTTCAAAAACTTTTGCGTTTTAATACTTTCATAAATGAAAATCGCAGTGAGTGAGAAAAACTTGTTGCATACAGGTTTTTAGGAGAAGTAAAAATGTTGCAAGACGATTAAAGGTTTTCTGTAAAGGTATGTTTTGACATTTCTGATTCTTTTTTAATGGGAAGTTTGTAATAAGTACTTGGGTTTCCAGTCTTTCCATCACGAAAATGTCAGCGACATATAGATGGCTGAAAAGGACAGAAAACATTAATAAAATTTTTTTTAAAGCAAAAACCATACTTTTCAATAAATCTTCATATAAGTGATTAACACAAAAGAAAGTAGAAGCTCCCGCTGCATATTTTCATAACACAGAGTTATTTGCTTCTCCTGCAATGTCTAATCAAGGTAATTTAACAAATAACTCGTAGATATCTTATAGTAAAAGTTTGCATTTTTATGTCCTTTTCATGTTTTTAACTTTTTTATGTATTTATCTGTTTGCTTAAATTTTTCTCACTGTTGGTTTATATTTACCTAATTAAAACGAACGCCAGCAGGAAGTAGTGGTTAAATTGTTTGCGGACAAATATCTGCCATTGTGACAATATCTTAAAACAAGACTAAAACAAAACCGCCACACAGTCACTTCTATCACAATTAATTTTATACTGGCATCTATATAAAATTAACTGAATTTAGCAGTTTTTTAATCCCCATCTCTATTTTATTTAAAACTAATAAAAATCATCGTGTTAAAGGTTTAAATAAATTGTCCCATTTTAAAGAACTTTCTTTTCTAAAAGAGATGTTTGTTTTTTAAGCCAATTGTACAAACTTAATGGCTTGAGGGATTATTGCTTCAAAATCAGGCTTGTTGGCTTGACTTGTAATTTCAGAATCATTTCACTGGCAGCATATTTTTTTAGTCAGATGCACTTTGTTGAAACCTTGATGAAAATTTATTGCAGTGGGGAAAACAGCTCCAGGTGTAGATCCACATCACACATTTTTGTGCATGGAAATGCTTACTCGTACGCAGCAATATATCTAAACCTACCATATGCATCCTCTTTGCTAGTCAACCAGCTCTAAAGGCGCTAACAGCGTACGCATTTCATTCCGGGCACACATTTCATTCCGTTCAACACATTTCAATGGTCGTGCATAAAGCCTGTGCAGTACTAGCGTTTATTAAATGATGGTCAAACGCATTTAAATATCCTAATATTATAAAATATTTTGTATTGCTGTGGTAAGAACTATTCTAAAATATGGTTCAATTTGCACTACAATCTACAAAGTGAGTGCATTGATTCTATTGCAAAAGAGTTTCTAGTTCCCTGTCTAACTGCACAAGATTTCTTGATGAACTTGTTTATTGGAAATATTTGTTTAGATTTCTTGTTAAGCAACTGGCATTTTAATACTGCACAACGTCCATTATGTTCTTGTGATTTACTAATTGTAAAACCTCATTAAACAAACTATGCCTGGGTTGATTCAAACATATTCGCTATTAAATGCAATATACTATTATATTTGAATCATCAATTCTGTATGTAATAGTTTTCATTAACTTGATATTTAAACTAACTTTTATACAAGTATAGTCTAAAAGGATGTATCCGTAGAGCACACAGCACAAGTAAATAAATTAATAAAAAAAAAAAATTGCACAGTTCGTTTATGGGCAAAAAAAATTGTTATGGAAAACAAATTATTTGTTATGCTTCCAATTACTAATTTTGTGTTCTTTTCTCACAAAATGATTCTATTAAAGTATCGATACCCACGTAAGCAAATATCTGTTAAAAAGCACAACAAACTCAAATTGTTTACCAATGATTTTGCATCAAATAAAACCTTTTGTTAAAGTGTTCAAAAGTATTCAGAAAGAAAAATAATATGTTCTACTTTGTATTTGTTTCTCCCACTTAACAAGTAAAATGCAAGAAAATTGTCTCTTGAACGTGAGTTCGTTTACTTTTGCAATCATGAGCTGCTTCGTTCAGTTCTTTTATTTTTTTCTGCTTTCTTTTTGGTTTTGCTACAAAAAGCAACCAAAAATGTAGAAGAAACAAGGAAAACTATTAAACTTGCAACAACTCTGCGTTGAGAGGAAAAAGGAAGTGAAGAGATGGCAGCGGAATTTCAGGAAATAAAAACCAAATAATGACTTTAACTTGAGCGTGTGTTTGTGTGACAAAATAACACCGATTAATTGTAAAATGTTTGTGACTAAACAAAATATTTATGGCAGTATTTTATTCTTGCTGATATGGCATAAAAAATGTTGTAAAATAACTCAAGTTTATGAGTACAATGTTTTTGTTTGCTTTATTTTGGCCGTATTTGGGCTTAAGTTTTATGTATATTGTTAATTTTGCGCTTTAATATCGGATATCTTCTTCTTCAGGAATGTTTTGATGTTTTTTCAAAAAAAAATTTCTAATCTTATGTTATATTTTTCACTCCCTGTAAAAAAAAGTGTTGTAATTTAATTTGCTTACAATAATTATATATTAACATCGTTTTACCGGGTTATAATAAATTAAATTAACCAACGCTGAAAATGTTGATTATCTTATACAGCAGCACAAAAGGGCGTTGTTTTGTCACAAGCGCGTCAAACAGAAAAGTAATATTTTTTCCTGCCGCAACAGAATTTACAATATACAATCATGCAAATTACAATAAAGTTTACAAAATTTAAGTCGCCTTTTAACCTCTTCTAAAAATTTGAATTATTTTGGTTGGAAATTTTACAAAACATTCAAAGTACACACACATGTTTGCATTCTGCCGTTTCCATTAAATTACGATGATACTTTTAAAGACATAAATCAATTTTGAAATTTACAACGCATGTTTTCATATGACCTTTAAACGTTTGATTAATTTACCAGTAACTGCGTGTTCACGTATAATTTTTTGTTTTAATTTATTGTTACACTGCATACAAGAACACAATTTATATCGGTTTGTAGGTCACATTGTTACCGTTAAAAAACAGCGTGAGCTTAATTTTATTTTTGTATATTTTCATTTACATGTGCAGTAAGCAGGGACGATATGTATGGAGATTTTGTCGATATTGTGCCAACGATTTTTCGAAAGCTTGTGAAATGAGAAAAAAGTTATGCAACGATATAACAAGAAGTCATTTTAAGGCAATCGATTTAATTTTTTTTGTATGCGAACTGCCTTAGGCTGGTGTGAAACGGGGTGAGTGTGTTAAAAAAATATATATTTGTGGGGAAACATTTCTGAGGGTAGATCATACATTGAACTTCTCTAGAGGCACATCCTGTGGTGCAATTCAGTAATTTTTAAAAATAATGCAGTAATTAAACTACACACTCACATTTGTTGTTTGCACTAACGATTGAGTGATTAATGAACTATCATATTTAACTTAATTTTAAATTAAGGATGTTACGCGGAATACCGGCCCAGTTGGGTCCTAGAAAGGTCCCGGTGTGATGAAATTAAGAATCAAGTGGCATCTTTGCCGGAAACAATGCCCAATCAAACTCACCACTAATAATTTTGAATTAAGTCACATGAATTGGCTTATGGCTAAAATAAGCTATCGAACGTGTGTAATTCACTAACACTAGAATATTTTAAGATATCAATTTCTAGTTGTTAAATTAGCACCACTAACGGTGGTCATACATCACTAATGAATCAGAAAACAAAATATTTTGTAGGTAAATATTTTTAATGCTGGACTTATCGGTGAAATAAATTAGCGACTTGCGCTAACTATTTCTTCGAGGAGCTTCAATTCGGTCTGCTCTGACTAATCATTCCCAGGGTATCCAAAGAGGACTCATATGTAGGACAAGCCCATAATAATTTTCTAACACTTCTGAAAAAAAAAAAATATAAGAAAGAAATTTAAATCGGAAGCCTCGAATTGAAAATTCGTTTTGGTCATGCCAAAATCTGGCACAATTACGAGTTCTGAGTAGACCCTTCCTAATGTGCATATAATAAAATATTTCATTTTCCTATCAGAGTTATCAAAAACAAATGCTATTGACTTTTACAGTAACACCAGGCACAACTGCTTCACTCTTTGTCTAAAGTAAGAAAAAGAAAAATTAAGTCCCTAAACAAAAAACCAAAAACTGAATAAAGTTCAATCGTGAACATAGCTACAATAAAGCAGCAAAAAAAACACCTACCAGGCTTAAAGCAGCAACATGTTTAAAGGATTACAAAGCAAATGCAGTCGCATCTAAATAAACGTTCGTTTTTTGAAACAGAAATTCGCTTAATCGACCCTGGAAATTTGCCGAACATATTTTTAAGAAAAAATCTGTTTTAGTACCAAACCGCTCCTCAAAACGAATACAATTTGTTTAACGAAAAAAAACTGCTTCTTGATTTTACCGAGAAATCCAAAAAGCGATGAGTTTGCTTAACCGGAACGATTTTCGCTTATCCGCACACGTTTTGATCAAAAATCTTGCATTTTTGAAACAGATTTCTCGCCATTTTTCATTTTCTTTTAACCGCGTTCGACTGTCTAAGAAAATTTACACTTACTTCAGCTTCATGTTTGAGTTCATTTGCGTGAGTTAAGTTTGATTGAGTTTGGTGCACTTTGCGTTTGGTTTGTGGATGTGAAAAGATGTCGATAATGAAGATGATTACGATGACGGAAGTGTAATGAAAGTGAGTGTGAGCGCAGAAAATTGTTGAATTGAAAATGAAACATCCCTTGTGAAAAGTTGTCACGAACGCTGGCGTTATTTCCATTTGATTTGCATGTGAGTTGTTTGTTGTTCAGTGGTGTGTATTTTAATCGAAGAAGAAAAGAAAATTGAGCAGAATTATAATAATAATAATAATAATCAGCAAATAATAAAAATGATTGCGATATGTAATATTCGTAGTACAAATTTTGTATGATGAATACACCAACAAATTGCTGATTACAAGCATCAAAGAACTGTTTGCCAGCTAGTCTCTTTTATTGAAATTATGTCAACAATATTTGTTATAAACGTCGTGGAGAAAATTATCATTCATTTAATTTTATAGTCAAACTATATGATTTACAGTTGTTAATTATTTTATAGGCCCTGAATTCGATTTTAGTTTCACAGAATTTAATTTTTTTTTTTTTTTTTGTAATGAAATTGTAGCAATCAATATTTTTAAAGAAGCCAAGATAAACAAAGCTTAAGACTTCTTGGCTGGCGTACATACCATGGCTGTTTCACTTTGATCACGAGGCGCATCAGCCTCCACATTTTTCGAATCCAGAGCATAACTTATTTTATACGTGATTGAAGAGCATCAGTACCCCAACCAATAAGTGTTTAATTTTACTATTCTTGTCGCCCTTAAGAATATTGTTCAGTCTAATTTTATCACAAAAAATAATTTTCAATTCTAAGAAAGTGAAGTCGAACTCAAGCCTGATAAAATAAATAACAACTGAAACAACTTATCGCCAACAGAATATTTCCATAGAATATCTAACAACTTCATCAATATCAGCAATTTTTCTGCAGAAAATTTATCAATAAGAAAAGTTGCCCATGAAGTGAAGTTTATCGATAACAACAAATTATTAATTAACCAATGACCAGAAATAGGTCAGTAACATAAATGAATAATGATCAATGATCTTTCAAATTTCCAAAATATTGCGACATATTAACAATGCTGTCACGATTTTACCCTTTAAGAAAAATGGTATTGTGAAAATTTTAATTACATGTGAAAATAAAACACACTCAACCATTTTATAAACAGGACTTTCAGTTAAAACTTTATTTTATATAGAACTTTTAGTTGGCATTACTGTTCAAGATGGCAACCGATTTAACAGGTGTCAAGGGATTTATTCTCATGAATAGACTCACGCCTAAACAACACTTGCAAATAGTGCAATTTTAGTACAAAATCAGATTGCCGTTGTTCCCGATTTTCATAAGAGAATTTTGTTTAGCGATGTGGCGCACTTCTGGTAGAATGCCTACGTCAACAAGCAAAACTGCCACATTTGGAGTGAAGCTAATCCTCAAGTGTATGTCGAAACACTGTTTAATCCAGAAAAACTAACATTTTGGTGCGCTTTATGGGCTGGTGGAACCATTGGTCTGTACTTCTTCAAAAACGATGATGGCCAGAATGTTACAGTCAATGGTGATCGGTATAGGGACATGATTACTAACTTTTTCATTCCGGAATTGGTTTTACCAAGAGGGCGCAAACATGTCACACAGCTCGTGTCACAATCGATTTATTGATTACACGTTTTGAACCTGTGAACTAGTCTCGAAAATCTTGTGCTTTAACACCGCTAGACTACTTTCTGTGGGGCTTTGTAAAGTCATGGGTCTATGCAGATAAGCCACGAACGCTTGACCATTTGGAAGACAATATTCGCCATGTTATTGCAGATATACGTCCACAAATGTTGGAAAATGTCATCAAAAATTAGAAGTCCAGATTGGACAGCATACGCGCCAGCCGTGGCGGTCATGTGCCAGAAATCATATTTAGAATGTAATACCACCAAGTAATAAAATACAATAATACCACGATTATCTTTCGGGTAAATAAAATTCATGTCATCGTTGCTTTATTGCAACTTAAAATTCTATACATCGAAAAAAACACCCTAAGTTACATAGAACATGAATTTATTTATAAGAAAAGACATGTTTCTAAGTTCGTAGTTTTATTAATAATAATTTCAGTTTAAAAAAATAATGACAAACTCAACAGCCAAGTTACATCAAACTATAAAAAACTTAAATTTTAACAGGTATAAGCAAACAGGATCTTAAATATATGTTAATAATGGAAAAATATATTAATAAATATGTTACAAATATTTATATGTTAGAACTATAAATAAAAAATATTATAACAATATCCAAAAAAAATATTTTTCTATTAATTATTTTACTATTAAAATATTTTACTATTAATTTTACTTTTAAATATAAGTCAACCCCATGTTGACTTGTACTTCTTTGTATTGCGTAAAAATTCATACTAGTATCTTGCACACTCAGCTTTTGCAACAAGAATTAAATTTTTGGTTACATATACATATTTTCAATTTGATAATATTTCCTTTTCTAGTGACATAAATTTATACATACTGATTCCAAGCAGCAACTACACTTGTTGTATGCAGGGAAAATAATGAAAGAAAAAAATAATCATTTGATCAGCCACCAACCGTCTGCACAAACCAAAACTTAAATGGCGCCACATGGACGAGACTTTATTAAATGCAATTCAGAAATACCAAATAATGTCGGCAGCTGCATCAGCTAAAGTTGCTTGCTTTCAAATCTTTTTGGGTTTTTACATTCTTGTTGGTCGGTAACTCTTTACTTCTTGTTTTCAAGTATTTCCGTATTTCTAAATTCCACTAAAGCCTTTGGCAATTCTATCTTTTTTAATAAATTTTTTTTTTCTTCCTTCTCTGGTTGGTTTGCTTAACATGCTTAAGGTGAGTGAGTTTACTCTAGAGCATATGGCTGACGTTATAAATGAAACAAAAAGTGAAAAATTCTGTTGTTCGTTTTTTTATTATTTGTCCTTTTATTTGCATAATTAATTTAGTTTAAAAATGTTTTATATAATTAAAACAAATTACAATGCTTGCAGTTTTCGTGAGAAGAATTTAAGATATCAGGCTTGTTATATTATTACAAAGCAGCGCAAATACAATAGCGTGGCTTGACTTAACTTCTTGTAGTTTTTCTATTCAGCCTTTTTATTAATAAATTAAATAGATATGATTTTTCCAAGCTCTAGGCCAAGTTTTTATATTAGCAATCCATGTTGTGAAATCGGCTTTTAGGCAGAGGTTGGCATGGGGAAAAATAGTTTTGCATTGACACATCAAGAAAATAATTTGCGAGACACCCAAATTCCAATTTCTTTTAGGCCAAATCTTTTAAAGATAATTGCTATGGGATCAGTGCATTCGAAAAAAATATGTTATTG
This sequence comes from Sturmia bella, assembly GCA_963662145.1. Classification (NCBI taxonomy): domain Eukaryota; kingdom Metazoa; phylum Arthropoda; class Insecta; order Diptera; family Tachinidae; genus Sturmia; species Sturmia bella. The sequence continues at coordinate 13,610,406 of OY759172.1, read as the reverse complement.
CCAAATGGTTTTCTTTAAAAATAAACCCTTTCAATGCTACTTGGCCCCAAATTTATTACAAAAACTACCAAAAAAAAAAAAATACTTTAAAGAAAATTTTTAAGAAATTTTTATTAGTCATTGTTATTGGCTGCAAGCTTAAATTGAGAAGTGTGGAATAGCACAGGTAGTAGCTCAACTCAGCCTGATATTTCTTTTTGCTACTTGCACCGCTATTACGCACAATACTTTACTTTGGTATGTGTGTTTTGTCGTTGTTATTTATAGTCTTGTATTTTCATTGCCATCACAAGCAGCATATGCTGAAGGGACTTTATTCTCACACTACACTACACATCTTCGTTAACGAAATAAAAAACAATTTGTTTGTAGCTTAAAAACAGACACGCAAGTTATAAAACTCTACTTCCTAAAGCAATAAAATTTGTTCAAACCAGTAAATAATATCCCCCAAAAAAAGCAAAGCATTCACTTGACATTTCGGCCCACTGTAAACTAAGTTAACATGATATATGTATGTAGAATGAAAAAACAATAGGAAAAAGCATACGTTGACTCGTTAACGGGGGTTGGTTTGTGTTGCTTGCAGTTTTTTGTTTGTGCATAATTTTTGCATGTCTATTACCAAGAGTCAGTGTGCTTCAGACAGACATGAAATGCTGAGCAAAACTTTGTGGGTTTTGCTTCAGTATTTGGTTCTTAATGCACACGCACACAATGAATTTTTGTATGTTTTCTATTCATTCCACCTGTTTGATGTCTGTTTATGTATGGGCTGTTAAAATTGCTTTAATCTATGAACTGGAATTTTAAAAACCGTATATTTTGTTTGACATCAACTAAAATTTGTTGGCGATTTGCTAAAGTGCTGGCTGATGACTCCCAGTTGTGGTGACCATCAGCTCTGAAATATGCAAAACAAACGTTTTATGGTTTAAGTGCAGTTTGTTTTTTAAATATGGGAACTCTTCACTTACACATCAGAGTGTGTTCAAACGTATTTAATGTTTTCCCAAAATAATGTAACCATCACTTTCTTGTTATGTTGAAAACAAGCAACAGCATACACACTCACAAGGGTAACGAAGTGGTAAAAAAGTAGAACACTTCACAAAAAATTTAATTTCACAAGAGCGTCTCGCATCAAAAAAAAATTCGCGACCCAACTTTAAATTAAACTTTTTTTTGGTTTATGCTCTTACACTCTTATCGGGCACTGATGCATCCAGATTACGAAGTTTTGCGGCTATCTTCTTTTTCTAGTTCGTGTTTGTGACATAACCAAGAGCTGCTGCGAAAACAAATGTTTTTTGACCAATATTTTTTTTTTAGATATAAATGAACTGAACAACAAAGAAATTAAAATACTCATTCACTACTGCTCGCAAGAAAATCCTAGTGTATTTCCTACTCTTGTATAAATATTAGCAACGGCAACCCCAAATAAAATTTCTGAAATTTTATTCGGGGTTGATTTCTGAAACCCTAAAACTTGGGTATAGGTACTTTTGTATGTTTATAAATGAAGACTCGCTGTTAATTTTTCACTTGCTTGCTGACGAAACACAAATTTTCTCTGCGGCTTAATCTCCTCGAGCAAGCATATTATTAAGATATACTCCTGTGACCTGTTGTCTTAGGGTTGACCATTCATTGTCTGTTTTTTTGCGATTATAACAAAGTGTATGACAACACCGGTCCATGACCAAAATTTCTTAAAAAATTGCTGCTGCTTTATTGTTACATTTTTAAATTTTTAACGAAAACAGAAAACTGTGATTTTATATATGAAGAGTTAACTTCATGTTTGCATACAAACAGATAACAAATTTTTAAAAATTACGTGATGAATTATGGCTTCAAATTCAACCAGTGGGTGATTACCATTTTTTATTAATATTAGTTAAAAAAGATAAGTTTTATAGCTGAGGTTAACTTTTCAAATACGTTACTGTTTTTTGTATAAATTCTGGCGTTGAGTTAAGAATTCGAAAATTAGGGCCTAAGTTTCTCTACTTGTAAAAAAAACTCGTAATTAGTGCAATTACTTTGTAATAGTAGAGGTAAAAAAATTACTAAGATCAGACAGTAAGTACATATGTGAGAGGCTCAAGTTCAGTTCTTTGTTAGCACAACCAAAAAAGGCTTCTTTCTTATAGAAATAAAAGGATGCTGCTCACGGACCAAACATCGCAGCCTAAAAATCGGTGTGCATTTCTCTATGACCGAAGTTCAGTACAACTAGTTTCAAGTGATCTCTGTATTGACCCTGAAAAAACCAGATAATAATTAGTTGAATGAGCGATCCTTGCTTCTTTAAAAGTGTTGATCAATAATATTTTGCCTCAAACAACTTAATCCAGTTTTAGCTATGAAAACCGAAATAAACCTCTTTAATATGTTAGCAAATAATATAAAAAATATAAACGAAAACTAATTAAACTAAATAAACAAATACTAAAAAAACTAGAAATTAAAGAAATTTTTATAGAAAATCATATGCTGTTGCTTTACTTTTTATGCCAGTAAAAAGCTAGAGGCTCATCTCCAATTAGTTACATATTTGGGATCACAAATATGGCCACCTTTTTACTATGAGTATTTTCATTGTGACTTTTTTCATACTTAATACCTGACAACAAACTTACACACACAATGGCAGCCATGAACAAATATTTATTTTATTGAAAGCGTGCAGTGCAAATTCTCTTTTTTAGATTAATGTTTGGATGTGCATAATTCTTGTTGATGCAGATTGCTTTCTCTTGTAAATTTTAATGATATCCTTAATTTATGTTTATGTAAATATTTACAATACTACAAATGTAATGTACGAATGTAATTGAATTTTCAATTCGTGTGTTTTGTTCGTGATTATTTTGTTTCTGAAATCTGCTTGCAGTCTTTTGAGAGATTTATGGCATTTTGCAAGACTTCACGTTTTTAGAAGAATATCATTTAGTAATAGGGCATGATATGGGCTCACTTAATTACTATAAGCAGTGAAAACTAGAGCAAAAAAAGGTTATTGAAAGTGATATTGACTGGATTTCGCAGCGAACTTTACTAAAAAGTTGAGCACCAAGAAGATAAAAAATAATAAAAAAATTCAATTCTATTTGACTTCTTTAGCATCAAGAAAAAATCATTTTTGTGATAAACATTTTAAAAGAAGACAAGAAAAATAAAGTTGAAGACTTATTGCCTGAGGTGCATGTCATGGCATGTGATCAACACTAAACTTGTTTCATGTTCTCATCATAGCTATTGGCATACTATTTTTAAGCAATAACGCTTAGCCATCCTGTTGTCTGAACTTTCATTACTGACTATCTACAGTTAACGTATTACCCAGTCCTGTTCATACGTTCTAAGGAAACGACGTCAAATTATTTAGTACTATAGAGCAAATATAAGAAATATTGAGTAGTATCGATATCAAACATTAAAAAATATCGACAATTTGCAAGTCTATGTTATACAGTGTGTCATACAAGAAATCCTTTTTCAGTTCAAACACAGGTTTTTTCGATAAGTAACAGACATTCATATCGTAGTCGTATATCACTCATACGCATCGTTATCCAACAGCAGAAAAGCAGGTGAATCTTTATGCGGGCGTCGCGGCGTATGTGCAATAACGAGTAGAGAGATAAACACTGCGAGAGCCTGCGGCACGTTAGCTTGATGAAGGATAAATTTTATTTTATTTTGCCCGTAAAAGAAGGAAATGTATGACGGACCCCCAGTAATGTTTTCTGGCCAATATTTTTTTCAAACACACCTCTTTCCCCACCTTCTTAGGGGGACTCCAACTTAAAAATAAAAGAAACATTTAGTCGGCTTCATGGCAATGTTTTTTTTTATTTGCAGTGGACACTTTTCTCTCATGCCAGTAGAAGTATTGAAAAATTGATGGTACAACATCGATTGCTAACTCGTGCCACGCTAATGCTTATAATTATAAAAATTTAATTTTATGTTTCAATTTGTTTTGTTAACTTAACTAATTTATACATTACGCCATATTTTTTACACAAAATTAGTGGCTACATGGAACACAATTTGTAGCTAAAATATGTTGACCATTAATAATAATTAACTTAATCATTAAACCGTGTGTTTGTATTAGTATTTTAAATTTAGGCCAAAAAAAAAGTAAAAAAATATAAAGAAATTTATTTACTAAAGAATACGTTAAACTAAAAAAATTATTGAAAAAATGAGTTTCAGTAGATTTGTAGTTTGTATTTAGATATTTTTTAAGAAAGTTCTTGGAACTACCAAGCAAACAAAAAACACTCAAGGTAAAAGTATACGACACGCATAAATTCGTCCACGAATTTTGTACGTTTAAGCCCCTTATCATGTGAAGAAAGTTACACAACATACACTCATCAGTTTTACTGTCATCTTATGTTTATTTATTTGTTCGAGTAATAAAACATTTACTCTACAATTCTGGCTTCCTTTTTCAAACAATTTTTACTTTATCAGTAAGATTTTGCTCATTAATTATAAAAATGTTTTATTTTTTTTTTATTGTCAGCTGATTACTTTTCAAAAGCATACCAGGCGCCAAATATTTTGCAATCAGCTTGTTCTATTAAGAAACAGTAGTTCAATTTTTTTTTTTTGTTAGAAGCCCAAAATATACATATGTGTGCACTAATGCGCGTCATGTACTCGTACTTTGGTGAAATGATATTTTTTTTACAAGCTTGGAGTTTGCGTAACTTTATTAGGCTTTTGAAAAAACAAATTTTAAGTGCCAAAATAGTTTATTGTGTTTTAAATATCGGTTACCATATATTAGACTAGACTCCTTACTACTTAAGTATACTACATCAGGAAAAAATATAAAATGTTATTTCTTTCACGTTTTCTTTTGCTGTTTTGGAACAACTCTCTAGGGTATTGGAATGAATTTGCACCATCATTGAAACAAATGTAAAATTAATGGCTTGTGTCTGCAGTGGTTTGCAACAAGAGCATTTTCAAAAATAAATCTCTCTGGAAAAGTTAAACATTTATTTTGCACTTAGATTAAATCAGGAGAAAACGAAAAGTTCAATACTGATAGCCCTTGGGTTTAAAATTATGTTTTGTGCTAGATAATGTATGGTTTTGGCCAGCTGATTAAGATGTTTTCCAAAATATCCTTAAAGGTGATATAAACTAGTTACCTCTGTGTCTATCCTGGCGGCTAATTAACTGTCTCGCAAAACTTTTGTTCCAGTTTATGTCCTCTAAATATAATCTGTCACAAGTGACCATTTATTGCCTTGCATCTCTCCCCGGCTTTTGATAACTTATTAGCTTCCTTATTTCTTAGTTTTATTTTTGCTTACTTGCACTACAATGCCATGAATTAAAAACAACAACAGAACATAAAGAAAAGTTAAAACCACATTTTTGTGTGTTAATTTTGCTTAAAAAAATTTATTGTTCATCATCTAACATCACATGGTTATTTAGCATCCTAATAACACAAAAAGCTTTTTAAAACTAAAGCATTATACCATCAATATATGACAACCTTTATAACGAGACAAATCATAGGCACTAGGAATTGTTTAGAAACAATGTTGCTGGCTACATGTTAATAGATTGTAATCACATGTTGCTCTTACTTTGCTTGTGGATGCTGTTTGTAAAACACGCACCAGCTAAATGGTTTTAAATGAAAATAAACACGTGCTTCAGTCTTTGTTTGAAGCAAAAAAGGATTTGCTTCAACCAAATGTAGTGTGTTGAACACCACAATTAGGTATATATCTCATATGCAAAAATACAACATTTTTGCTTTATATTTTCGGGTACTTTTGTTTAATTTTATATAAACTCAGCATTTTCTTATCAATGTTTGGCAATGAGAGCTTATTTTGTTTCTATTACAACGAGCTTTATAATTAAATAATTAAACTGGGAGATAATTAGACATTTGTGTTTTATTTTGCAGGAGTTCCTAAACATAAAAATTTTAAATTTTTCTCAAACAAAAACGATTTTTGGTAGTTGTTTTTTAACTACTTTAATAATAATATATGTGCTGAAAAATAATACTAAAATCGAAACAATCCAACGTAAGCCCACACCAACATAAATATCTACGCTTTCTCTTCGTTCCGATATGCCAATTACACAGTATGGGCCATAACTGTAGGCCTCAAAAAATATGGCCATCAGAGAGGATGTGTTTATCAGTTATTTATGTACTCTTAAGTAAGCACTCCCTGGCACAAAGTTCTATAATGTGGGCCTCCGCCTGGAGGCTCACAAAAACTGTGCGTGGTTTTTTCCAACTGAAATCGCCTTTTTAAAGCAAGACCAAACTTTTTTAGTGCCTGCACTACCGCCCACCAATTCGAAATAATCTGCAAGTCAGAGTGGAAAATCCTTTTTTACAACCACGTTATCATTTTCCTAAGATGGATGATCCAGGACCTCTAGGACTACTTTGTAAATATTAAGGAGGATAGTGTTCTATTCAATATCTCTGAGACCACAAAGCGCGGCGTATTTCAATAAATGTTAGCAGTACGAACATATCACTTGAAAAATTCCTCCTTGTGTTTGAGCAGATTAAGTAGTCTAACAACTACCCTACTACCTGTTTGTCTCTGCCTTCGCACAAATGTGAAGAGGAGTGCATGCAGTTAGCATTTCCACTGCAGCTGTTGGGCAGGCTTTTAGAGCTCCTCCCATTCCCAAACAAACAATTGTTTTTATTTTAGTAAGCGTCCATTATAATGTGGTGTTTTAATTTGCCTAATCTATATTTTAAACATGTGTAGTCTTTGAGGCCATGATTCTTCTGTAGAACCCAATCACCATTATTGGCGAAAGATAACATGTTTTACAGCCTTTACCATACATATATTACCCCGCATTCGCAATGTTTGTCAGGTGATTGTTCCAAATAAATGTTTTATCTATGATTACTCCAAGATATTTCACTTCCCCGGCTTGCTTGATTTCCACACTCCCAAGTTTTAGGTTTCCAATTTGAGGTTTTTTGCTACAGTTGCAAAAAAGTTTACAATTAGATTAGTAAAACTCCTGCTAGTTGAAGGAGTTAAATCAACAAAAATCATTGGCGTTTAGTAGACCGTCATACCTACTAATAACAATTTTTTTTAAACTAGTTTTATGATCATTTCGGTTTTTGGTGAATTTTTTCTGAAAAGGCATTTAAGTTTTCAAAATACAGTAGTAAAAACCGTTTTCTATTCAGCATCTAGCATCGCTGCATTGCCTAGAAGCCAGCATCCCATTAATGACAAATCAAGACTTTGCATGCTCGAAAAGCATGGGCAATATTCTACCATTCCCATGGCATATTTTGCAGAATATATGTAGGCGACAAATGAACTCTAAACATTAAATGGTAAAGATTAAGAGCTAGCATTGCACTTTTTCTCTATTAAATAAAAAAAAACAACTTCTATCAGCCTCTACCCACACCCCCCTTGTTAATGGTTTTTATATCTCTGACAATTTAATTCAATATTTGCTCTTGGATTTTCCATTATTTTAACTTGACTAAAATATTTTTCCATTGCTAATAACTTATAATTTCTTTCTTACTTTTCTCATTTTTCTTTCATACACCATGTACTGCTTCTTTGTGCCATAACAATTTTTAAAGCAATAAAATAGATGTGCACTCATCTTGTCTTTCTGCCATTTCCTTAACCGTTTTATTCATTCTTATCGTTTGTTTTACATTACGCTTCATTTGCACCATTTATTCATTGAGAAATATATACATTCTCCGCTTTGCTGCATGTTCAGCCATTTGGGCCTTTAAGAAAAATTGGAATTTGTAATAAAAATTTATTTTTACTATCGCTTACAAGCATTTGTATTTAAAACATATAACTCTTAAAAGTTTTTCCTGCATTTAATATCTATAGCGATGTGAAACTAAAACTCCACGCATAAATTAAAAATAAAATTCGTTTGTGTCGAATTTTTAATACCACAAAATACTCATCAGCTTTGTGGACTTACACACACACACATCCACAGATATACATGCAATACATATGTATTCGCGTGTACAAAGAAATCACATAAATAAATAGGTCACACGTTTCATTGCTGGACATGTTTGCACATTGCTGTTTCACAAATTGTTCGAGCTGCTAGAACTAGCCACTAATTTTAATTCGTTGCTCATAGTGAAAACTACTTTGTGGCTTTTGAAAGTGTAAAATATATACTCAACTTTAACGAGATGGCCCATAGAAATGTTAAGGCGTTTACAAGACCCTGCAGACAGAATTAATGGTATGCGACTTCTGATTGCCGACTGGTTGCATATCCATATACATCTACATGAAGCGAGTGTTCTCTTTTATGTTACGGGTTTTGGTAGCCCCAGTGTTGCCATCTGGCAACTGACAGCTCTATCATAAAGTTAGACATCTTTGGGGTAATACATACTCAGAACACACGACCGCTATTTGGTTTGTGTGTAGTAACTTAACAGATTTATCTCGGCCCCTAAATTAAATTAAATCTTAAAAACTTCGGTGCGATTATTTTTTACAACTTTCGATGTGGCATAACTGTGCAACAGTGTGTGGATAAACTTAATGAGTTTTTTGGTAATAAAATTAGTGTTTATCAAAACTATGGAGAATTCAATTGTGGTCCAAGTTCACTCCAAGACAAATCTCGCGAAGGTCGTCCCAAACCAGTTGTAGTTCTGCAAACCATTGATTTTCTGCTTAAATTGATATTGAAAGACTGTCATTTGATCTGCCATGAGATTCACACAACCATAAATGTTAGTGGGACCAGCGCACATTCAATATTGCATTAACATTTGACTGGGAAACAAATTTGTTCGCATTGGATCCCACATAGATTGTCAATCGCTCAAAAAAAGACTCGTGTCGATTGTTCCAAAGAAATGCGGTGCTTTAAAGCACGTCTATGACAGGTTGGCGGATGATAAATTGCGGCTTTATGCATGTAAGCCTGCCAATAAAGCTCCGTATATTAAAGCAAAAAAAAATTTAATACAAGAGGTCTACAAACATGCAACCAGAACGGTGTTTTTGACTAAACTCAACTCGTTTTTATATCAACAATTTGTAATGTTGATTTCATGCAGCATAACATCATGATGTCAAAGAACTCATCGCCAACATTTTTATATAAAAATTTTCTTTTAAAGCAATCAATCATTGCTTACAACACTATCACTGAAAATATTTGCACCCTGCGAAAAGTATTCGACGTGTAATATGTATCAAAGCCGTATTAAAACCCAGCTTTTAAGTATCGTTTTTTCCACACTTTTTATGAAAACGTTAATTATTTTTTACGTTCTGAAAGACCTCTGTTTATAAGCGATAAAGTCAATAAATTTTTGTATTCCAAAGTGAACCTGATAACTGCAAGATTAGCTGCAGGGAACTCACTTTTACAAGCCAAACGCACACTTACTCACATAAAGACACATGCCAGCATACCATCTAATTCTCTTAAGTGCTTTCCTCTATGCTCATATCTTGTCTTCTGTGATGCTTCAACTTTAAAATTACATTTTCTTTTATTCTAACTCATGTTGCTTAATTTATTCTTTTAGTACGTTTATAGTGTTGCCTTAGCTAATAAAGCTTTTTCATTTTTACTATTGTGATTTATTGACAGGGGCATAATTTGCAATACTTTGTATTCTTTAATCTATGTGTATAACTCAAAGACTCTTTGTAGTCATATATTATAAAGTAGACAGGGTCAGCCAACTTAAACGTACTGATTCGAAATGTTTCATATAATTTGATTGTAACTCTGGTACCTTTAGTTTTACGTGGAAATATTCCAGCAGATTGCTATTTGTATTCTATATTCGCAACGATGTTTTGGTAATTTTGAATTTAGTTGCAAATTCGACAAGTAGGCTGCTTTTGCAGACAGCAATTATAGCTAATCCATTCTATACAGGTTAAGCAAGAGTTTCACAATGTGCCGTTTTGTAGTATTTTTTTGCAATCAATGCAGATTATTAAGTCTTTTATCATGTTGCCACAGGAAGTGCGGCAGTATTTTAAATTCTAAGGATATTCAATTTCAGTTGTCTTTAAATCACTAAAGTTTTTGCAACACAACAAAGTTTTTGAATTTCCAGTTGTGGTTTATTTAAATGAGCTTTCATTCGCTTGTTGCTTCCTCAAATATGAGAAAGATTTTCTTGTAATAAAATTTTAGTGATCACAATAAAGCTGAGGAATTATTAGCTGGGAACAAGGGCTGCACAAAAGATCTGTTTGGCGAAAAATATAAAAATAATAAAGTGTAATGACCAAGTGGTCCACACTATTTCTAGTATCGTATTTTATAAATTTATTTTGTAAAATACTTTCAATAAATAAATAAATAAAAATAATAATAAGATGGAAAATTTACCATGACTTCTCCACCTGCACCACTACGTTCATTAGCACCCGAATTATTTCGATAATAATATAATGCAAACTCTTAGTTTTTATTTCAGTTCTTAACTTGAAACAAAACCTTCACCGAAAAATATGAAAAAAATATTTGTTTTCTTTGCTAAAATGGCGACTTCAAAGTAGTACTTCTACCAATGCCTTTAGTTTTCTTTATTAGTATCTTTTAGTTAGCATAATCTATTTGAACAAAATCCCATTTAAAATAAATTACAATATATAAATAATTAAACAGGGCTATCGACAGTTTTAAAGGGATTTTTTTTTAATTTGGGATAAAAGATAAAATACGACAGCTCTGGCTTTTTAAATCATGTAAAACTATACTCGTCATAGCTTTTGTGTAACAATATTCTTCATACAGCTTTGTTCGAAAGTTTTGAAAAAGTTTAAGCTGCAAATTTTTAGGTCTCTACCTGACAGCCCCACCTTCTTAAATCATCTAAGAATGCACTCGTTGCAACTCTCTTGTGGTGATATGCTGGCTGGAGCGATCCATTAAAAAGTTTTCGAATTGCTTCTTTTACTCTCAGTCGCAGATCTAGAACTAATTTTACCTTTTTCGTTCAAGTTTTAAATAAAATATTTATCTTAATTTTCCTTTTCATTCGGCGAAAAATATTTCACCGCTTTTCAGCTTAAAAAATATGCCCATAATTTTGTATCGTAAATGTCACCGCTGACAGTGAGAACAAATAAATTTTTAATTAGAATTCGTTTCTATTTGCCTGCTTTAAAACAAAAATTCAGACAGTTATTGGCAAATAAATTTTGTTTGCTGTCATCGACAGCAGTTATGCCTGGAAAAGAGGTTTATTGTAGTTTTTTTTTTCCCCAATACAGGCATTCACATATACATACATACATATGCATGTGGATTAATTGTCTGTTTAAAATCAAAATTAAACAATACCAAATAGCAGCAAGAACAACAAATCTTGCTGTCGAAAGCATCATATATTTATTAGTATTTAATATCTTTCGGGGTGAAATTATAAGTTGGTTTGGTGGCTGAAAATGAAATAGTCAATTCAAGCTGGTAATGAAATTCAACTATAAATATGAAATTTATGAGCTTAACGAATATAATAGCAGGTTGACAGCATGCTCAACAACATAATCAAAATTACAATTAATATTTGAAATTTTTAGCTCACTCTTTCATTTATGCACATTAGGCCGCATCAATTTGTGTGGGCTAAAACTTGTCGTTATTGTTGCAGGAAAAAAAAAATACTTTCCACTGGCTTTGATTTGCAACTTTTTTTGTTTGTTTATAAATGAGAGTCCTCTAAGGAGACACGTTAATGGGTCAGGGCGTTCGAAAAAAAGTATAGCGAAAAAATTATTGGGAGCTGATCATACATACATGCTAATTAAGCTTAACGTAGCACTTTTATTTGTTCTTTTTTTTTTTTGTTGTTGTTAATGCAATACACTCTCCAACTATTGACTAGCAATTTAAATACTCTGTTGTTTAAAGTCTTTAATTTTCCCCATAATTGAGTACAAATAGATTTTGTAATTTAAGCATTCCTTGAACATATCAATTGCAAGTGCAAATATTTTTATTAGGAGGTGACAACAAAAAAAAAATTATATTATGAAAAAGTTTTCGTTTCTCTATAACATAGTAATCACTTCTAGCAATCATTGTCCATTTTGCTGTTTATTTCTAGTCTTACTTAGTTAAAGCTAAAAAAAAGTCACCCTAATGGTAGCATATGGCTTGTAAAAAGTTTTAAAATTAAATTATATTGTTAACTGGCACCCTGCAAAATGTTTCGTTTGTCCCCATGAAAGAGAAAAGAAGAATCATTCGATATGTTGAGTTATTTAAATAAAGTATTACGTTTCAAACTCAGCAAAACTCATTCAACTCAGGTTGCTTGCTCTTATTTAAATACGTAATATAATTGTAAGTGAATAATAAAGAAGAAGAAAAAAAAGGTGTGAGGAATGTGCTTATTATGGATTTTTTAAAGCCAATATACTTGTTGTATTGGCAACAAAACTAAATCATAGGTATGTCGAAATATATGGACTAAAACCAATCACAAAACATTTTCATGAAAATTTAACTAGTTTCAGTCCAGAGTATCATCTTAAAGTAGGATCACACGATTGCCGCAATGCACCAATTTTACAAAATTTTTATTAAATTTGTCCCAATAAAATTCTCTGCAATCACATGATTGTCACATTTTACTGAAATTTTATTGTCGCAAATTGCGGCAAAACAATTTACTACCAATAATTGCCGCATAATAGTCACACGATTGTTATATTAAGCGGCAACTCTGAGAAACAGCTGTTGTAGCTGATGACAAACTTTGTTTTCCCAAAAAAAAAAAAAAAATGAATTAAATGTTAAAAATATGGTTTGTTCATTAAAAAGAAAGAAAATTGCTTCGGCCATTATTATAATGTTGTGCGGGCTGAAAAAGCAAAGAACTGAATAGTAACAACAATTGAATTTTACTGATTGAAAAGCAGAAATCATGTTTGGTAGACGCGTTTAAACAATTTTGAAACTAAATAAATGCATACATATGTATGTATGTATGTATATTTTTGGCGGGCATTGTCTTCTTTGGTTGCCGCATGAGAACACAATGAATATTGGTGCATTTTCAGAATTTTTATTGGTGATTAGTTGTATGTCAATTGTTCACACGGTTGTCGCATCAGCGTTGTATTTGATTGAGACAAATAGGAACAACATTGGTTTTGGTTGACGCATGAGTCAATAAATTGTGCTATCACACAATTGGCACACAAAATGTAACAAAAATTGGTGCATTGCGGCAATCATATGATCCCACCTTTAGATACAATGCCTTTGACAGGCCACTCTCAACTACTTTCACATCTTAGCCGCATAGGAATAGCGGGAGGAGATGAATGTAGAGCTTGTGGAGAGGAAAGCGAAACATTGGAGCACTATTTATGTCAGTGCCCCGCTTTCTCACAAATACGATCCCGACATTTTGGGAGAGACACCTTACCAGACATAACCCAATTACGGGGCGTATGCTGGAGGAAACTAAGGAACTTTGTGAATGACACGGAGTTCCTATAGACCTATGAGTCAAACTGGTTCACGGTTTAACCCACGGAGCGCACAACAAGCCTACATTGGCTTAGGTGTATGTCGTAAGACATGGGCAGAAGAACCCCTCCATTCAACCTAACATAACCTAACCTAACCTAGATACAATACAAAACAGAGGGCGCTCTTATGTATATATCTTAAATAAAAACTTCAAACAGGTAGTTAAGGTGCTTCAAATTTGCCATATTTAATTTCTTTTCGGGAATTTTACTAGTACAACAAATAAAATTTACTTTTCAATGGAACTCAATAATTTTTTTTGACTTTAGCACTATTCACTGCTTTAAAAGTTGAGGAAAATAAATTTATATTGCGTATCTTATTAAATTTATTTGTTTAAAATATCATTGCTTTGGTTAATGTTAATTAAGTATATAAACAGAAAGTAAAATTGCGTGAGCTTTGGTTGCCGAATGGTTAAAGCGGCTGTGCCAAAATTGTAAAATTTGACACGTCCAAAGTTCATAGGGTGCTGATGAAGGGTGTTTGCTACCCAGAAACAGATGATTGTCCACTTAGCTATTTAATTTTACTTTTCTTTACTTAATTGATATTGATTAAAAAGAAGTGACAAACCAAGGGTTGTCACTACTTAAGCCTGAAAAAGTAATTTAATATAAATGTATAACAATACAGAAGATCAATGAAATTAAAATTTACAACAAAATGTTTATTTGTTACCTTTACAATAGTTAATGTAGATTTTCTAAGCATTTTTTTTTTTTTTTTTTTTTTTTTGGAATTTTGCGGCAAATCACTGTATGTCGTCCCCGTATAAGAAACTTTATTCCTCAATTCTTAAAGCCTTTTCATTTTCAACAAGATAGTGTGCATACGGCTTATGGTAAAACTGAAATAGTAAAAAATAGAACAAGCAATGATCACATTTCATTTACAATGAAATAAATATTAACACCGGTGTTTATAAAAAATAAAACATTGTTGAAACATATTTTACGAAAAATTTTTTCATATCATTTTTTTTTTCTAAAATGTATTTGAGCAACGTTTTATTTTTTATGAATACCGATGTAAAAATTCAATTTTGTTCTTAAGCAGCATTTACATTGACCGGTATTGCATTCACTATCCGTTTATGGATTTTTATGTTTTATTTACTTTTCTTTCCTCCTACTGTAATCTCATCACCAAATACTTTAAATAGTTTAAAGAATAAATTATAAATTCCAAAGCATAAAATTATCTATCTTGTGAGAAGTACTTATTAGCTGCTTTGAAAAAAAAAACTCAGTCATCATTTCAATGGAAGTAATCAGGAAAACTACAATTTTGTCTGGCATTTTTTTCCAACTTCTACTTTTCTACTCTTTGCTTTCAAATTTTCTTTTCCTAGTTGGCATCATAATAATGTTCTTAAAAATAATTATAGTGCAAACACTTCATGCGAATGTACAACAAAGAGACAATCATGTTTGTAGAAAAGTGTTTGTGTGATGTGTTTTTTATTTTTGTTGCCATACTTCTGAGAATTTTTCTCTAAATTCTTGTGCATCCTTTAGTTGGAAAGATATGTGAATGTATGAAAATGAATATTAGAAGTGCTGTGGCGTGTAAAGGATGTTTTAATGCAACGATGTCAAGTGGGTTCCATTTCATTTGTGGAAGCGACAAGAAAAGGAGTAAAAAAAATTCAAAAACAAGCTTTTAAATAAGTTCTTAAATGCAATTTTTTTGCGAATGCTTTAAAAATATATAAAACTGTAATATCGATGGCAAGGCAATGAACTATTAAATAGATGTGCACTGTGACATTTCGTGGATGCTATTCAACTCACTAGTAGACGCCAAGCATCTTAAAAGAATTTTTGAACATTTTAGCAAGACGAAAAAATGATTTATGCATTAAAGACTTGTTTGAACACTTCCGATTTTGTTTCTAAGAATTTGGGAATTCGTTTTGAGACTTTTCGAGTCTATTGCTGAGTTGGTTGGCATCAATGAAATATCAGCGCCATATAGACGGCTGTAAAAGGCAGAAAACATTAACGTCTATTTTTAGATGTAAAATAATAAAAAATCTTTCTCAATACTGATTAAGTAAAATCGAACTAGAGCCCATAAATTAATCACCGGTAGTAAATCACAAAGTTCCACTTCAAACTCAAGTTAATGTTTAAATATTAATGTTTGCTTGTACCTCAGCTGGAGAAAAAAAAATTCTTATACTTTACCGCAAACTAAAGTTTTCATTTAAAAACTTTGTTTTATTTCTCTAGCACAAAAATCCGGCGCAGCCCAAGTTTTATCTCCCGAATTTCTTGGCATTAAGAAGAAGTACCAAGAAGCCATCTGAGTATTGCATTTAGTTAAATTCTGCAGTAAAAATTAAAACATATTCAATGTCTTTAAACATATGGCAAGAAACCAGCCACATTTTCTAGCAAATTCTGTTAAATATGTAAATTATTCAGTCGTTCAGTATGAGTCTTTATTAAAGTGAGTCTTTTTTATGCCTGTTTTTCCCCTTTAATCAATTTCATATGCAAAATGTTTTTATTATCTGCACAAAGAAATGAAAGCAATTAAGACCGCTCATGCTAAAAACTGTCACATAAAACAGAGACACATAAAAGGAATTCATAAAACAAAAATCACTTTCTCCACTTTCTACAGTTCACTGAATATCATTGAATTCACATGATTTATTACAAATATGATTTTTAGTTGTGCCAGCATGTTTTGGTTTTTTTTTTATTATTCTTCATGAGGCTGGTCTGTAAATCATCAAAAACTGTGACATTTTGCAGTAGTTGCTGCTGCTTTTAAATAACAATGTGTTTTTGTGATTTGATGCCATTGTCTCGTTTATAATTTAAGTGAAAGTTGATGTGAGTGTATGTGTGTATGTGGCTTTTTGCAAAACGGAATCAGTTGAGTGGGTTGGCCTCACGCGTTAAAGCGGAAAGGTAAAAGAACAGCATCAAAGCGAGGCAATTTATCCCGGTTTTAACTTCAAATGACTGCAGTTCTGAGGAGTATTTAATAATTGTGCCAGGCAGGATATTAAACTGTATATATCAGCCCTTCCTGTGGTAGTTGTCATCATGCTGCAGAGTTGCAGAAAAAAAAATCGAAACCTCCCTGATATGGGAGCAGGGCTGATAAAAGCTAAAAGAGACATCAATTTCTATCAAAATCTGGCAAAACGTTGCATTATTATTTTTAGCTTAATTTTTTTTTAAGAAACACCAACAGCAATGTATTTAATACATGTGTTTGTTTAATCAAGATCCTGTAGTACGTTTTTGTTTTCATTGGAGCTTTCAGGTAAAACCAGACAAATTTTTGATTACTCACATGCAAGCATCTTCTTGAAATAATTAGATCCAAGTGGTCATGCGTTGGGCAAATATTGCCTGTGTGGTCTTATTTCTTATCTTATTACTCCTGTTATAAATAAAAATGAAATTGGCAAAAGATTCCTGGAAAAAAAGTACAAATTAAAAAATGCAAGAAATTTTCTCCAGCTTTTCTCATGGGATATAATGAAAGATGCACTTTTAAAAAAATGCAGATTAATAACAAAAGCTACTTTCTTGACTGGCAAATACAAAAACTCAAATATTTGCTTCTAAGTTGCTTCTATTTTGCAAGTAACAAAATATTAAGAAGCAAACAAGGGAAAGTCAGCAAGAATATGGGTGCTTTCAAAACGAGGTGTTGCCACTTTTTCATATAATTATTCTCAAGGAATTTGTTTTCTCGAGAAAAATGTTTTCCCATGGTGAGAAATTCCGCCAGAATTATTCAAATTGCGCTGATTTCTTTGTTATTCTTTCTTGGCTCTGCTGCTCTTGACATTCATCCATAGTAAAGAAATATTTGTTATAAATATTTGTTCGTGCTTGATTCCTAGAAAAAATCAGATGACAACAACCATATCAGAAATCAAAAATTTGTTTTTCAAAAATTTACAATTCAAAAACGTATTGCAATTATTCATTATTAGCCTAAAAAGTCAATCTGTTTAATAGTTTTAATCATGCGATTGGTCCGAAATAAATGTGAAAAAGAATTATTCAAAAATCACTGGCTTAAAATTAAGCAGAACTTGAAAAAATATCTAATTTCGTTATATAATGATCCAATGAAATTTCATAGAATTACTAAAAGGCAACACTATTTACCTATTGAACATTTAAATAATCAAAGTTTCGACTAATCACTCGCTTGGAAATTTTGCCATTAGTTGAGCTGTGAGTGAAAAAATTATGAATGCATTAAGTTTTCTAAACGGTTACTTTCATGTAGTACCGGTGAATAATATTCAAACTTAATGTGTGAAAAGGCATTAATAATATTTCGAAAGATTATCAAAATTATTATTTTCTCTTGTCTTGAAATTCTGGCATTGCATTGGAAATTACAAGACTTGTTCCTAAACTCTTTATATTATGGTGGTCTTGATTAAATTCATTTTCTGCATTTTATTTCAATCACAAGCACATGTATCACCATTAAAAGCCACGGTACAAACTTTCAAATTGCTTATAAGTTTATCACAACAGCAAACAAAAAACTATTCGCTGTGTATTTGAAAACTAAGTACAGCATGCAAAATATAAATCAAATAAAATTTAGAAATGGAATAAAACAAGAAAAAACACACACTAACCCACTGACAGAACATTATATAAGAAAACCAAAAACGAATGAAACTCATAATTGAATTTGTAGCGAGTTAAGCGCTCGCTCATTGTTCACTTGTCGCAACCAGCATAATCTACTTTGGCAAATCAACTTTATTTCTCTGCTGAATACAGTCAGCAAGTAATTTATTAAAATTTTCATTTCATTGTGTCACTAAACGATTCAGGATAGGGGTTTTGTTTAATTCAAAATACAAAAAAAAGTAGCTATAAAAATATATAAAATGAAAAGACTGTTAAAAATAAGTTAGCACTTTTTTCAATTGCTAATTTAGACAAAATAATTTCTTATAAGAATATATTGGTGTCTTTGATAATACGGATTATGCTGCAAATTGATTTGCAGCATAATATATCATTGATTTATATAATTGATTTATCTTTTTATGTGGTCTTAAAAGATAAAGAGGAATTTTAGAGGTGATCATCATTTTATTTTACAAATTTCTAGCTAGTGTTGCAATGAACTATGTGGAAAAAATTTTTTAACATATAGTTTTATTTCTCTCACAAAATATAATTTGCAAAGTATTTACTTTTTCACTTTGTTTTAGCAAAAAAATTTTGAAAATTTTTAAACAGAAAATGCATTGAATAATTGTTTTTTTTTTCTTGTAGTTTAACTCCTGGGTTATGAAAACTTTAATAAACATTTGCTAGTCACACAGACCTCCCAAAAAAAATCGATCATCCTTTTGCGCTTTCAAAACTAACTTCTGACGTTTTTGAAAATCTGTGTGGCGTTACGTATGAGTGATATCATAACATCAGCCATCAGGGCTTTCAGGCGTATGAGTAATATTTATTTTTATGGGTATGAGCGATGTCAGCATAAAAAACCAAACAAAACATTTTAAATAACAAAAAGCAAAAAAGACGCAAAACACGGTCCATGGTTGGGTTGGCCATTGCGCCTCTAATGCTTCAATGTTATTCTGTAGGTCGGGCGGAAATAATTTCTATTTTACTGCACAGCTGTTCAACATGAATACTTTCATTCAAAATATTTAAGAAAAATTTAGTTTAGCTAAGCTCTGGTTATTTTACAGCAACACAAGTAAAGAGTCATAATTTTATAATGAAGAGTGAAATAAATTTAGTTGGGAAAAAAATATTCAGCTTAGTAGATTTACTACCTTTCCAGAACAGTTTCCATCTTAAACTATATACCAATGATATCAAGAAAGCCGTTTTCCAATATTATTTTCTAAAATTTGTGTCAAAATATCTTTGATTTCATAAACTTGTGTATAGAAGTAATGCTTATGAAGCCAGCTGTAATGAAATTACTCAACAAAAATGTGATACATGATTTTGTAATAAATTATTTCTCAGACCTTTTCCATAAAAACTTAATTTCACTATCAAAATTAAAATTAAAAAACATAAGCCTTACAAGGCAGAAAATTTGGCTGTGAAAATGGATACATTTTTAAGTATCTAAAGTTGATGTCTGGTGTTTTAACCCGTCCAGTAAGCTGCATCGCAAAAATTGAACAGTTTTTGCAATATAAAAGTTTTTTTTAAGAACAGTTGATCACTGTAATGTGATTTTTGTAGAACCAGTGACACTCCACCTTACTTTTCAATTCAATTTCTTTTTAAAATATATTGTAGAATAATATCACATAAAATTTGTTTTAAAATGCATTTTGAATAGAATTTAGTTTTCATAAACTCCGATATTGGTATTCAAATAACATTAAATTCACTACGAAAATTAATCACGGTATTCATCAAAAAGCTTGTTGTTGCAAAATATGCTTCAGAACAAATTTTTTCATATAAACTCTGTTCAAATGTGTATTTCAGCCGCATTTTACATATATACTTATATATACTAAGCTATGATTTCAAGAACTTTTGTAGAATATTTTGCAAGTAAGTAGATATTTACAACCTCAAAACATTTTTTATAAATAAACAGCAACGACTAAACTTCGTGTAACTTAAGTTTAAAATTCTATTAGAAAAATATTTGATTTTAGATGATTTTAATTCATTAAATTTTTAAAATATTTCATGCTAATATAATAAATTCATAAATATTTTTTTATGAAATTAAAATTTCCTATAGAAAGGATTTAAACTGTTTTACGTTTCTCATACACAAAAAGAATAAAACAGCAATAAAATAACTATATGGGTTTATTTATCGTATGTTGAATTTCGAAATAACCAGGGACAGAGTTGCTGCAATTGGGATAAAATAAATTACGCAACGAATGCTGTGTGCTTGTCAGTTTTTTCATTTAACATTATTTTTACTCGATATTCATTCGATCACGATTGCCGTAATTCGCCCCCTGAGTTTTACGGGGTGTGGAGATCTGCTTTTCTATGGTCTGTCGAATGATAGCTGACGACATTTTCTGAGTTAAGAAAAATATATATTTTTCACTTTTATAAGTCACGTAATATCCCTACTAAAAAGCACTTTATGCTTTATTGGCCATTGTGTCGTGTTTTATCATCAGTTTACAACCATGGACATTATGTCGTTTTGTGGCGCAACAAAATGCCCACTGCCATCATGCCTGTAAACGTCATAAAATGTCACTCTCTTAAATAATAATTCAAAATGTCAATACAAACGGTTGAACGGTTGTGGCTTAAAATCGAAAGTTTTCACGCAGTTTATTCAAATAAACTACAATTTATCAATTATCCCGAAATTTTATTTATATAAGTGCTTGGCATTTACTGGCAAAATATTTGTAGACCAATTGGAGTTTTATGTACAGCTGTAATTTAAAGTTTTAATTATGGCGATTGGCATTTGTGGTGCTAAAAATTATGAAAATATTGTGCCACTCTGGTTTTTATTGATTTGCAAAACTCATTTAGATTTGAGAGCTGATTTTATGATTTATATAATTCAATGATGACAACAGTGCTTAGAATGTGATGTGCGGTGGGTTTTTCCAAGGGAATGCTCTGGTTTATAATAAAAATTATAATGTAAATTTAGCTTAGCATAAGGAAGCTGACACTGCTTGTAGAACACATTGGTTTTAATGTAGACAAGAATATTATCTAACTGGAAATCAATTCGATGTGAGAATAAAATATATTAGCCAATCAGCAGATAAACGCAGTGATAAAATTGAAATTTAATCGATAGTCCAAATTTGGACAGTCAGAGATGAAGAGCTCAGGTAGCAGGATGACTAGGTGCTGCTGCTTACAAAAAATATTCAATTAGATGTGACGGCTGTTCGAATTAATTTGAGTGCTGATGATCATCGCAGCGGTCGTGGAACAACCTTGGTGTACTCCCCAGGTAATAACTCTTCAAATTTCTTGTATCCTTAAAAATATAAAACACTAATACCGGTATTCATAATAAATAAAATGTATAATTTAAATACGTTTTAGAAAATTGTATTCATGTAAAATTTGTTTTAAAATGTATTTTAACAACATTTTAAATATTATGAATACCGGTGTAAAGTCTGCCACAAAAAACCTTGTTAAAGCCTCGTACTCAACGAGTGAAAACTAAAGCGTTTTAGTGAGAGTTCGCTGTCCGTTCGCCAGCCCTCTACACACCCCATTCACCCAAACGGAAAGAGCTAGAGAGCCGAAATTTTTACAGAACTACAGAACATGTGATTTTCCTGCCACTCCACACCAGCCAATACTACAAATAACAAAAAGGTAGAAACTGAAGGGAGTCCCAATACAAAAAGAGATATAGATTGAAAATTCGCACAGGATTATAATCCTTAACTAATGGCTACGAATATTGGCCTCAAAGACTCATTTATTTTTAACAACTCCAACCTCTCTTTTTCCTTTCACTTTTTGTATAAAATATTTATGCATTTAAAAATTATTGATTTTAGTCAAATAAATAAACATCAATGAAATGAGACGTCCGAACACATAAAAGAAAGTGTTTGTCTGCCAAAGAGATAAAACTATAAAAGAAAAATACAAACTAAAACAGATTTTTCGTACAAAACTTGGCAACAGAATGAAAGCTTGTTTTTTTATTTACAGCAATTCCAAGGCATGGCGTTTGTACTTTGGCAGCCAAGATTTTAGTTTTTCTATTCAATTTCACTTTGCATGTTTATTTAACAAAGATATCTTTTATTGGCAAATGCTAAACTTAAAGGACAAAATCTGCTGTTTTAGCAACAACAAAAATATAAATCTAGTTTTAATGTTTAAAAGCTTAAAACTTTTCGGTTTTAGTACCATCAAAAGGTACCAGGTTTTGGAAACTATGATCTTCATAGGCCAAGTAATTTTTTCTATGTCAATAGAGTCATGAAAACATAAAAACATCTGTGTTGCAAATCAGTAAAATTAAATAAATTGTGGAATATTATGTATACATCAAAGCTAAAAAATTAAAATTAAAAAATTGGTAATCACATCATTAGACATCACGTAATTAACAGTTGTAACTCATCTTTAACTCAATTAAAAAGAAAATTATAGCAATATTCAGTATTGATGAAAAGCGCAGCGGCTCTGAAACAGCTACTTGTTCCCCAGCTAAAAGCATAATTTTACAATTGAATATTTCTATTTTACTGTAAAATTTTATTACTCATCATTGCTGTCGAATATAACAACCAGTTGAAGTAGAGCCTGTCAACAAATACACATAAAGCCGCAATACTTTTATACAATACCACAATTCATTAAAACAGAGTCAATATTTCGCTTTATTCTAATTAAAAAAAATAAAAACATTGTTAGAAAATCGCCAAGTGGTTGGGAGATATTTTGTAAAAAAAAACTTAAACTTTATTTGGTTGAATAATTGAGCTCAAGGTCACTTTATTTTCAATAAATATACTTTCTATTTATTGTTAAATTATTCAATATTTCGATACGCCTTTGTGTATCTTATTCAGGAAAAACTTAAACATTATTAAAATAAATCAATTTAGCTAAAAATGAATTAGTCTTATCTTTATAGTCGAACTTTTACAATTTACAATTCTTAATCATTTTAACAGGCTTGTATTTGGTCTTACCACCCCTCTAAAAAATTGAGAAATATTTTTTTGCGATAAAATTGGAGAGATCAACATTTTGAAGCAAAGTGTTCGCAAAATATAAAATATATTCCCATGAACCGCAAAACATAGTGATAAAATAGAAAGTTGATCAATAAGATGATTAAATATAGACAGCCAGCAATGAAGAGCTCAAGCTTATAAATAGTATAGTATAATAGTTCTAAGTTCAAAGCAATGTAAGAGCTGAGCAGTGGCATGGTGGTCATGCAACAGCCATAGTATGTACCCCAGCCAGTATGTCTTCAACTTTACTTTTCTTGTCTTTTTTAAAAATGTTGATCACTCCAGTTTTATTACATATAAAAAATCTTTCTCAATTCTTAGGAAGTAAAAATCTCTAGCCTGATAAAATTTCTAACAATCATAAATTACTATATTAATTGTTCAAGCATTAGGTCACTTCTTTTTTTAAAAGTATTTATTAAATTCAATATTTCGATATCACAATGGCTGTTGCAATTACGTAAATTAAAAATTTATTAAAGCAAATATTCATCCCTTATTGCACCACTGTCATATCTCCAAAAATGAAAATTTGTGAGCATCTTAAAGAAAATTGCTGTTTCAAATCCTTTTTACCTCTGTACAAATTTTCGAATCAAGTTCAAGTTGTGCTGCAATAAAAACAACAATTTTGTCTGCCCTCATTTTATGAAGCTAAAATATGGGTAAATATTTCTTACAATATTAGACAAAAGAGGTAACTTCCTGCTGCATTTCACATGCCTTCATTCAGTTTACTACAGGTAAATTTAAATTTCAAAAAAGTACATAAACATTTAAAAACGCATTTCAGCATACAAAATCAGTTCAGAGCTCTGTTTTCAGAGCGCTGGAAAAGCTCTGTTTGAAGCAAAATTAAAAATTGTGGATTTTTTTAATTTTTATTTTCTTTTTTTATTTGTCGCTGGTTCTCATTTTAGCAAAATAAATACTTCTGTTATGCATACAAAAAATTTCGGTCTTATATCTCAAGTTAAGTCGCAGTTATAATTAGGAGTTATAATAAAAAAATAACTTGTCCACTCATATTGCATTTTGCCAGGTTTTAGTTTTTTCAAGTTGCAAAAAAAGAGCCATATACATACATCTAGTGTATTTGTTTTGTAAGTACGTGAAAACAAGTACCTGCCAGTTTTTAATATTAACAGAAATATTAAGTAACTATATATACAACATACAATACTTACCAAAATTTTCATTTCGCTTTTGCTCTGCCATGTACGATAAATTTATTTTCTCAGTCACAGCAAAACTCAACGCCATAAAAGCAATTTTTTAATGAAGAAAAAAACTAATTAACTTCTATTCTTCCAACACTTGAAGCACCAAACTCTGTTACTCTTTCATTGACTTATTGCCCTCTTGAGCTCTGCATTTCATTAGCAAACTCTTTGACATCCATAAACGAAAAAAAATAGTCAGAAAGTATAAAAGGAAATAGAAAGAAGTTAAGCGATTGAGTTGAGTGAATGATGATTTTTATTGAAAAGGTCTTAAAACTTTTTAATTAGCTAAAACAAATTGTAAAAAGAAGTTGTTAGGGAAATGTTTTGGAGTGATTTCCCGCAATAATAATTATAGGTGAAAACAAAAAAAATGAAAGCCAATTTCGACACAATTTAGTTACAATGATAAACGGTAATCGATATAGAACTGCAACACTCAGAAAACTTTGTACGTAAAAATAACTTAAAACCCTCTTTAAAATAAATGAAACTTCATTTAGAAACCGTCCTACTTATTTTTCATGTAAATTTACTAATCACTTCATTTGAATTTAAATGTTAAAAAATCTACGGAACCCAAACGGTAAAAATAATGATTTTTTCCCTTATTCCAACTGTCAAATAATTCATGCGCAATCAACTTGTAAAAATATATATTTTTTTTTTAGGTGGTCATTTTAATTAATTATAGTTTTCTGTCTATATTATCTTCTTCAATTGGCTAATGTAATTTTTGTACTGCAAAGCCTCTGCTGAGATTCGAACATGCAGCAACTCGACTTGAAAGCAGCTGCCATACCCATACTCAGCCATCGCAACAGTCGCAACACATTCAATAACAAGCAATTTAAGTAAAGAGTATGTATGCTACATATGTATGTGTGTACAAAGCAAATTGTAAATATGTACATAAGTATTAACAGCTTGGTACCTTCATATATGTGTAACATAAGTTACTACTGTCATTAGTACCTGTGATCGCAAATATGTATTTATCTGTAGTTAGTTTCTTGAGCAAGGTTTGAAAGGACCCCCTTCATTTTCCACCTTTTTGTTATTTATAGTATTGGCTGGTGTAGAGTGGCAGGAATATAACATGTTCTGTGAAAATTTTGGCTCTCTAGCTATTTCCGTTTGTTAGAATGGAGTCTGTAAAGGGCTGGCGGACGGACAGCGAACTCTTACTAAAACGGTTTAGTTTTCACTCGTTGAAGCTTTAACAAGGTTTTTTGTAGCGGACTTTTACACCGGTATTAATAATATTTAGAAATCAGTTAAAATTAAAATATCATTAGTTTTTAAACGTTTTGTCATTTAAAAATAACTGCACTGATTAATTCTGGAATAAACTACGGTCAGTTACTGCAAAAATATTCTGAGTGTAACATTAAAGCTACACTGGCAAAACAGCATATTTATTGGGACGGGGCGATTTGTACAGAATCTGTGTGCTCGAAAAATCCCTTGGAGAGAAGACATTATTGGGCCTTAGTCACATATTGCATATAGATTGCACTTTTCGCAAAAAACGTCATATGCCACACTACTCTCTTTTCCTCTTGCAATGCCACATATACACACGAATATTAAAAAAAAAATTCTTAATTTCACCATGTTTGGCTGTTACTCGACTGTAAAAACAAAAAAAACAAAAAAAAAGCAAACACAATATTCCTTTCTCTTTTTCTATTTTCATAACTATATTTGCTTTTTTCAAGAATTGTTAGGCTTTTTAACCCAGTTCTGTGTTCGTTGTAAACACTTTTTTCCAACAGCATCAGTTTTGATTGCAATTTTATTTTGCTACAATGAGGAAATCCACAGAAAAATGAATGAAATGTAGAAATCATCTCGTTAGTTTTTACTTTTTTTTTGCAAACCTAATATGTTGTTGAATACAAAATCTTTACTTTTACTGCAGCACTGAAAAATTGGCAAAGCAAAATGAATCAAAGAAAGAAAAAAAAAAGAAAAAAGAAATCCAATTGAAATATGTAGTGTAATTGTATCTTAAGTGATCAAGAGTGTTTCAGTGATTTTAAACAAACACCCTGGGTATTGGGTATATTAAATAAACATTTTGAAAATAATTACTTTTAGTTATATAAAGAAAATTGTAAAAATATTTGAACTAAATCCAAAACATTCGTAGAACAAATTTGATTTTTTTTTTTTTTTTTTTTTTTGGGGAGGGATTTAGTTTATCATTCACATAAAAGTCAAACTAAGGCGATTTTTATCTCAGTTAAAGGCTTTGGATAACACATTTTCTGTGGCATAAATGAAGTATGTATTGTTGTACAGGTGAATAAAATATGTTGCTACATTCCAAGCAAATTCTGCGAAAAAGTGTTACAGAAAAATAAATAAAAATCATTTAAAAAACTTTTTGTTGCACAGAATTCGATTAAAGAAATTGATAATATTGAATAAATAGTGTAAATAAAATTATTGTCAATAGAAAAACTACGTTCAACTATTACACTCGGCAACAGCACAATATTAGTACAGTGTGTTATAGACCGCTCACCACAAAAATCATGGTTTTAGGCCTGGTCCACAGAAATGTTGTACGACAACTTTTGCCATTTTCCGGCCACTACACTAATCAATCCCAGGGTCTTCGTTGAAAAATCAAATGTTTAACTAATACCCAATAAGTTTTTGTCTTCAATATTTTTTTTCAAGCACACAAACGGCATTAGAAAGATTTCTATGCAACAGATATGGTATGTCCCCCCCCCCCCCCCAGCCAGTAAGCTTCAATTTTGCTCTTCTTGTCTTCTTTAAAAATGTTGAAAACACCAATTTTATCACAAAAAAAAACTTATTCTCAAATTTTGGGAAGTAAAATCAAACGTATTTGAAAAACAAAACTGCCGTATTGCTTGAAATAAATTTCAAACTAATTAAGTCTTTTTAACAAATGTTTCATCATCAAATATTAAATGCAACACCTTCAAATTTATATGTGTCTCAACATGACACTCGCCTTCAAATTCAAAGTAATAAGTGGCAACAGTATATTTTTCTTATATTGCTGCTGTCCCACTGCAACAATAATCCCCCACTTTAATAAACTACTACTACTTTCTATTACTTATACGATGATGAAGTTTATCACTTCGTAAAAAATACTTTGAAATTCGTTTACACACTCTGCTGGCACACTTGCCACTTCACAGCATGACTTTACTTGACTTTTGATTATTTTTGCTGATAAATCGCATTATAGATTTCCATATAAACTCATCATAGTTTTCCTTTTCATGTGCTACATAAGGACATTTGTACAAAAATATCATTTCCACTTGGAGTTCATCACTTAAAAAATATTTGCCACTTTAAATGTTGCTCTGCTGACATGTGTGGTAAAGTGCTGAAATAATTTTTTGTTATCTTGTTACTTTCTTTACTATTATTCTGTATTGTAACTACACAGAGAAAAATAAATCCAATTTTAAATAAACTCAATTGCACAAAACAAAATTACAATCCATTAAATGTTTTCTAATGGATTACCATAAAAATTAAAATAAAAAAAACTGACCTTTAGTGGTTCTTGTAAACTTTTTTTGCGGGCAAGTGCCTGCGCTCGATGTATATTCTATTAAGCAAATGCGTATATGGTAAAAAAAAAAACGTCACCACTAAATTTTTGTAAGATGCATTTTGTGGGCTGTCAACGAAAAATTAACATACACATACAAACATAAGCAATAATCTGAAAAAATTATATATTACAGAGTTGAGGTAGATATACCAACTGAAAGCTTTTCGCTTCTAAAATAACCATAATTTGCATACCTAAATTAAATTAAATAACGGTTATCCATTTTTCGGTTTCAAAAATAAACACATATAAAACACACATAAAACATTTTTTTTCATGATATTTCTTTTTTATTGTAAAACTTGAGCTTTTACATTATGTGTGAAACACTACATCATTTAAATGACCACCAAGCAAAATGTTATACATAAAAATCCGCTCGGAAATTCGAATACTGGATTCTAATTTTATAGCACCAATCGCAATGAAATTACTGATTCGAATTTCTTGAAAATGGAATATCTGAGAGTTCAAATTTCTGAGCGTCTACTATACCTACAAAGCGCTTTAAAATCTAAATGCATATAGAAAAACATTTCAATCATCAAAATAACATACATATGTTATTTTTTGCAATAGAAATTCAGTTTTTGGTGTTGCTTTAGTACTGTATATTTATGATTATTATGGAGAAAAATTCATAAATTTCTCTAATTTTATAGAGCTTTGCCCAAATTGTATAGATGTATGGCAACATTACGACAAAAAAACTAATGTACACAGACCGCGAAAATTCACCTTTCCTTCTGAACCAATTTCGCATGTACATATATCAACATTTCCTTTCAAAAATATTTATTTGATTGCTTTTAAATAATCCCAGAAATTTCTAAATTGTTTATAATCGCAGTTGTTGATGTCTTGCTTTAACACTTGAAAGCAGCCTCATTGTAACCCATTATTTTACCAAAAATAAATAAAAAGAATCAAATTAATAATGATTATTTATTTAAAAATCTTCACTTAAAACTCTTCCTTCTATTCCCTTTAGCCAAAAAGTCAAAAATAGAATTTTTGCAAAATGCAAATTATTTGCCTACAAACAGTATTCATGTGCAATCCACTTTTGTAACAACCACCACAACAAGGAATTGTTCCAGTTTGTTTCATTTTGCGTTTTGTTGTAAAAGTAAAAGTTTTGAGTGTATGTGGTAAATAAATCTGATATATGTAACTGTTTTTCTTACTCTGCTTCTTATAGTTGTAGCAGTGAATAGTAGAAAGTGTTCTAAATCATACTGTCATAACTCGAGTGGAAAAAGGATGTAAAACCCGGAGAAAATAAAGCAAAAAAGCAACAAACAAAAAATTAAATTAAAAAAGAAATACTCGAAACATGCAGGCGTAAGAGATACTCGTATTTGTAAGAAAGAAAAATACAAAGTGAATTTTATGTGAATCTTAAATGAACTACAACATGTGACAGCCAACAACTGTTGTAACAGTTAAACCAACCATTATATTGTATGAAACTTGTATATGCAAAAAGAGATATGTACTTTATGAAAAGCAATGAAACTTCCTCTTGCTGTCTTTCGTAAGCAATTGTTAGAAAATTGAAATAAAAGTCACTATTAGAAATTAGGGTATACATTGTGTGATGGAAATTAAAAAAAAAAATCTAGAATGAATGAGAGGAATTATATATGATCAGCGAGTAAAGGAAACTGCAGGTGAAATTAGAGAAAACTGAAAGTTGCAAGACAGTTAGTTGTATTTGATGTGAGAGAGCAAATAATTTTTTGCCTCTAGTATGAGTGGTTATTGTGGTGCTCTCAGCTAGGTTTTGTGTGAGTAAATACAAAGAGAAAGAGAGACATTCATGTATTTCATTCACGTTGCATTGTTTTCGGTTTATTCTCACCGATATTCATCAAAAATATTATGTTCATGAAATACATACATACATCTACGGAGCGCACAACAAGCCTATACTGGCTTAGGTGGATGTCGTAAAACATGGGCAAGCAGGCAAACCCCTCCAATCAACCTAACCTAACCTAAATACATTTTAGAACAAATTCTTCATATAGAATTTATTTTACATTTTAATTTTTTATAAAAGATAGTTGCTTAACACAAACACTCTTTGTGAATACATCTGACAAAAATTAATATGAAAAAATGTTCCCCCATTTTTAAGCGACATAAATAAATTGTAATTAATTCCTCGTCCAATAAGCAAAAAATTTAATTCACATACATTTCATATTATTTCTAGAAAATGACAAATATTTTGCATTTTTAAAAACATAATTCAAGCTACAAAATCAGTCAATTGAAGCAAAGCAAAATGTTTCAATTTACCTTTCTGAAACTTAAATAAAAATTCTTATAATTTCAAAATTGTTACTTAAAACAGAAAAATTCTTGTAAATAACTTTAATTGAAAGCATTCAACAAAAATTGTTTTGAAAATGTTTAACTTATAATTTTGAAACAGCATCCTTTTACGAAACCCAAAAAAAACTCCAACTTTCAGTAGTATTTTTAGGAAATGATTTTCATACCTACATTTTTAAATCATCCTAGAAGAAGTGTGACATCAGTCTTAGAAACTATTCCTAGAATAGTTTATACGAGCCACATTATTAGTGTAGTTTTTCTAGAATATTTTCAGGTGTTCTTATTTGATATTATATTTGTTGTGTTCAAATAATACGAACTTATTAGGCTTAACTTTGCTTTACATTATTTCTGCCGTTGATTGTAATTAAATAAGATTGAAATAAATAAATTGAATTGAAAAGAAGTCTCAGTAATAGGGCTCTTTTTTTACTCTATAAGCACGGAATTCAATGAACTAAAATGTGGAGAAAATTCAAGGCCTGAGAACTAAAGCTTGAGTTGAGTGAACTTTTAACGTTTTTAAATCTTAAAATATAATTTAAGATGATTATTTAACTGAACCCTAATAAAACTCTGCTTCTCCCTTTCACACACACACACGCACATACACTCACAACAACAACACATCTAAACTTTCATACGAATAGAGAAATCTTGCATTTCATTTTTAAAAGTGATTGCCAGCTTTTGTGAACAGGCACTTGATTATTAAAGTTTCGAAAACACTGCATACCCATTTGACAGTCGAAAGGAATTCTTTGTAAATCCATCGAATGCACAATACTCCTCTGTGCATGTATCGCAGCTCCTCTCACAAATGTACCACCATTTCATTGTAGTTAAAACCATCATATACGTTGTCATACTTAATCTTTGGCAGTAAAAGAGAAAAATAATTGCACACTCTAAAACATAAAGCATTGCAGCTGCTTGCCGTTACAGTTGAAAGGGAAAGAGATACTGCAACTTTAGGGCAGAATTGTTGCAGTCGAGTTACACTGATATGTGGTTATGAGAAGTAAGAAAATTAAATAACGAAACATGAGCTTGTAGATATTGATATAAATACATTTATGTAGTCTAGATGTCTAGTAAGTGGCAGAGGAACAAAAGGCATTTTCCAGGCTCACAGGTCCAAATTTTTAATAAAATTCTCAATATTTCATTAACCACTGGGTTACAGCATGAGGAATGGAGATAGATACTGTTTCCAAGGAGCTTTGCAGGAAAATAAAACAAAACCCTCTTTAGTTTTGGTATTTCTTATAAACTCCCACGGTGTCCGCAATGTATTTAATTGTATGACCAACCCCCAATAATTTCTTCTCTCCAATATTTTTTTTCTCGAATATACCAAGGACGTACCCCACCTCCTTAGGGAAGCTACCATTTCTGAAAATGCAGAAAAATATTTTATGCCTCCAAAATGATTCTATTGATATGTTGTAGGGAAACTTTTTGTTAATGGCAAAAGCTATCGAAAAATATTTTAAATCGACCCACCTTAATTGGGGGACTCTAATATAAAAATACAAGAAATTAAAATGCGGCAGTCTCAAAAAGTCTCAAAAATTATTTCTTTTTTTTTCTTGATATTTCGTGGAACTTTTTTTTTCTCATGCCAAACGCTATAAAAAATCAATAACACAACAACAATTCCTCAATTGCCACTAATGCTGCTCATACATATGTACATATATAGACATAAACATGTACATACATATGTTTTTAAACATTTTCGTTATACATCACTACTGGCCAACTTGAAACTATTTCAGTTTTCTTATAATTATTATCTATAAAAATTTACCACAATTTATTTATCCTGCGAAAGCAGGCCATGAACAAAATTTGACTTGTTGTTGGCTCAAAACGCGTACACATGTAACGAAATTTTATTTTCAACTTTGTTGAAGAAAATGTTTTTGTGAATATAAGTGTCTCAACAAAATGACACTTAAGCGAAAGCTCAAAGGAAAACAAAAGCTTAAAAGAAGACATAAAACTGACTAAACAAACAAACGAAAAACTAAACTTGACTGAAACTTAAGTTAAAGAAAATCGAAAAAAAATATGAGCTAAAGAAACTGTAACGTTGGCCAGAAAAAAAGAACGAAGGAAAGACAAACATTCAGAGAGAAGTTACAAAAAGTAGGGAAAAGAACAAAAGTTTCAAACCATTTCTTATTTGCTTTTGTCCTCTAAAAAAAACTGTGCCATTAAATTGTAAGTTTTTTAGAAAAATAATTGATTTGTATGACTTTTACAACGTGACAAAGTTTTACTTGCAGGGAAAAGCATAAAAAATATATGCAAGGACCAAAAAAAAAACTCAGTAGGAATATCACCTTAATATGCGCGTTCCTGTTTGAGTTTTCCCAAGGGGAGCATCCAAAACAGGATAGAGTGCGTGTATGCTGAAAATAACACAAAGAAATTTCGCATAGCGACATCTCTATTATTTGCCTTCTGCAAATCTTTTGCAAATTTGACTGGTCCTCCACCAGGTATGTGCTTTGTAACTGTTTAAAGTTTTATGTGTCACTTCAAGCTCGTTGTGGCATCTCAATCTTTTTTTTTTTTTTTGCCAATTCTATCTATAAAATGGCAAAACTTTAGTTAGCGTAACTAAAAAAGTTTGTTCCTCACTGCGTTAACAAATAACACAAAAATTCGTAATGCTTAATAACAAATCCAACAGTAAAATTTGTCATCAGCGATTCATTGTAATTGAAACTCTTACATTGTACTTTCTTAAATGAACTTGCCAAAATATATGTATTTTTCTATTAGACTTTCTGTAACAGCTTCCAGGGAAAAAAGTACATAAATGCAGCTCAAGCAAAACTGCACGTACAACTTTTAATATTTTGTGTTGCATGTAATTTCGATTCATTATATTTCAACACTAAACAAATTGATAAACTTATTGAAAAGATTTTTTTTTTTGCTTCGTACATTTTTGCCTGCAAGAAATTTTAGAACTGTCAACGTCCAACTTTTGTGTAAAAAATTTTTAAAACTTTTTCCTCTTCTGTTTTCTCAGTTTAAAAGAAGAAACCTGAAACTTTAAATATTTTTGTTATTCATATAAAATTCATGACGTTGAAATAATTGCTGCAAAAACGAAAACAGTTTGATAAAGTAGTTTGTTCCAAGAGACAAATGGTATTTTAATGAGTTATGAGCAAGAATAAAATTCATCAAAGCTAACTCATTTGAACAAAGAACGTCATAACTCAAAAAGTGAGCAGATAAAGTTTTTTAAAAGGGATCTTTTTTAAACATATACTTTTTAAAAATACGTTTTCAAAAGCTCAATATTTTAAATTTACCTTCTTAACAAGTGCTTTTTAAAAGAAACTTTTGAAAAGATAACTTCTGAAGAAAAAAAACTTTTTAACAAGGTACTCTTTTAAGAAGTACATTTTTGAAAGGCGCTTTTTGGAAAGTTACCTTTTTAAAAGGTAATGTTTTAAAAATTAAATTATTTAAGATATTTTTTGAAAGATACTTTTCTAAACGATACACTTTTACAAGACACTTTTTTATAAGGTACTTTCTTAAACGATACTTTTTCGAAATGTACTTTTTAATAGGTATTATTTTAAAAAATACTTATCAAAAAAAACTCTTTTTTAAATGGTAGTTTTGTTAAAGGTAATTTTTGAAAAGGTACTTTTTGAAAAGGTACATTTTTAAAGGTATTTTTTTAAAACGTACTTTTTAAAGGGTACTATTTTGAAAAGTACTTCAACAAAAACTACTTTTTATTTAAAGATAGTCCTCAATAAGGTACTTTTTTAGAACGTTTTAAATTTAAAAAAAAAATTATTTTTTAAAGCTCCTTCTTTAAAATATACTTGTTCAGAAGGCACTTGCTTTAAAGGTATTTCTTTAAAAAAATTGTTGCTGTAACAGGTACTCCTATGAAAGTATTTTTTAAAATTTGCTCCTTTAAAAGGGACTTTTTGAAAGGCACATTGTTAGATAATACTTCTTAAGAAACCATGCTTTTAAAAATTACTTTTTAAAGGTAAAAATATCTTTTTGAAATGCACTTTTTTAAAAACTACTTGCTTTTAACTAGATTTAAAAAAAAACCTTTTTAGCAGAACTATTTTTTTTTTTCAAAGTAAAAAAATGGAGCAAAAGGCATCCAAAAAGGTGTCTAAAACGTATTCTTCTTTAAGGTACTTTGCTGGAAAATACGTTTGAGGAGGTACTTTTTAGTACACACTTTTTCAATAAATACCTTCTTAGCTTCTATTGTTCTTACTTAAATATTTGTAGAAGTTTCTCGTTTTAAAGTATTTTGCATTTTATTTTAGCTTGTATTATTTTATTTCCAATTTTGCACTGTGTACAGATTGCAGGCCGGTTTTTCTGCAACATACACAACTTTTCATTGCTGGTTTTAAATTCAATATTATAACAAAAAAATTAAAATTTTATTTGTACTCAACACTGTATACTTTAAACAAAATTTATGTGTGTTTTAGAAAAACCGGTAGTAAAATTCAAATAAAAATTTGTTTTGCCATCAAGCTCTTAACAAAATGGTCGTTTACTAACAACAGCAAAACAACATCAGCTACAAATATGTGTATATGCTGACACTTATCTAAAATAAATACTTAAAAGTTATTTTTTTTTTTTTTGTTACTTCCTTTCAGCTTGTCCTTTTTTAAGTCAACTTTAATTTTAATAATAGTGTTCACCAGCGGCATGCATTCATTTATTGCAATTTAACTTCTCAATAAGTCCATGAATTTTAAATTAAGTCACATTGTGTAGTGCTCCTTTATTATGTCTATTTTTTTATCTTCTTATGTCAAACTGTAAGTTTGGTGCTTAAAAACACAAAGAAGTTTTGTTGTTTATAAACTATAATTTATACAAATATTGTTGCACATGTCCTTTACAAGCTCCAACAGCACATTGTAATTGTATTGCATATTTTATGTTTCAATCTTTATACAAATGCAAAAACAGAAAAGTAAGTTGTATTTTTTTACCTTTTCAATCTGGAATTAAAGTGTTTTGGCACAAGAGGCCAAAAAATCAGTGCAAGTTCATCTTCTAGTTTGTGTTAATTTACGCTTAAACGAGTAAATTATTGAATCAGTGAGTAGTTAAACCAAATATAAGTGAAGAAACATTAGCGTTTAACCCCCAGTTTTTGACTTGGACTTTAAATGCCATTTCAATTTAAATTTGATTTAAACACAAAATTGAGTCAAACAGTTGCTATTTAAATCAAACTTAAACGGCCTGCCGTGCCCATTTAAAATCGATTTAAATTTTTCGTACTGCCATATGATTTTGACAGTTTGGTTTTGTTCTGCGAATTAAGAAAATTGCACATGTTTTTTTTTGTTTCATAATTTGATTTTTTATTATTTCCAGAAGGAAATCAACTTCTGTGGCAGTGAAATTGGGAGTCCTTTTATCACTTTTGCTACTCAATTTAATCATTTTTACAAAACAGTTTATTATTTTCTAAACTTTTTACAATTTCACTTGCTTCCACATTTGTTTAAACAGCTGTTTTTTATTGAGTTATCGATAATTTTCTGACACTTACATTGTGCTGCCGTACTTTTATTACAATTAATTACCAAAAATAATTTTAGACTGTAAAACAGAAAGCTATTTTAAATCCTACTTAAATTTTAAGGAAAGTTTACTAATTTTGGATTTAAATCCCTAATCAAAAATCCCTAGCCAAATTTCTTTTACTCAAAACAATCGATAATAAAAAGTTCACCGGCTTACTACCGTCAATTCGAAGCTCAAATGAAATTGCAGAAATATTTTGTTGAGTTTTCGGACATTAGTAACATATTTGTTATATGTACAAGGTGGTCTAAAAGAAATCACCCTAGTAGAAGTTGCTCTTAATTTTGCAAATGGCGGTCAATGGTGTCCATATATTTTTACATTTGTGAAGTAGACAGCTGTAGAATACAAGTGAACAGGCCATGGAGCGATACACTCCCCCAGAACGCGAAATAAACGTGTCTACGACAAAAAGGACGATATTTCGACAAAAATCGTAAAGAGCAGGAGGCTCATTTTTACCTCAGCGGATACGGGAACCAGCAAAACTATCGCTTTTGGGGTCTCCGAAGTCCACGAGTCATGCACAAAAAGCCATTCTACCCGCTCAAAGTGACTGCGTGGTGTGCTGTTCACTCTATTTATTTTTTTTAGGACGCCGCTTCAAACCACAACCCACTATATGACGATGTTAACCGAGTTTTTTCCGCCGCCATTAAACGAATTAGTTCTGGAGGACATGCGGTTTCAACAGGATGGAGCAATGGCACTCACTGCGTGGGCCACAACCAATGTTCTGAAAATCAAACAACATTGGATGTCATATTTTGGCCCACCTTGTAGTGTTAAACTGCATCACCAAGTCTCTCAGTAAGCGGTGGTATAACATCCAATGTCCTTCCGAAGGCCCTTAAAAAACCAATCAAGCTGGCTCAAGCGCTTCACAAAACATCGATATAACATTCATTTCTGTACAGTGTGATCTGTGAGTTTCTCTGTTTGTCATACGGTGTAATAAACTTGTATGACATTGAAAAGTTGGCATATAGTTTGTTGAGTACAACCTCAAATTTGAGAATTTAATACTTAATTTTCAAGTAAATATTTTGCAAACACATAAACTACATTACTGAAAGCTATTTGTGAAGCTTTTCTTGGAATTATTTAAACAGTTTCTGAATATATTTCCAACAAAAACAAATTGGCCGCACGTTCTATGGTGCAACATGATTTAATAATGTGGGTCACTTTAATACAGCAAATGCATACCAATAATTCCTGATATTCTTTTATGCTGCAAACCACTTTGTGGCCATTATACAACACCAACACAACTGCGTATAAGCTGATATAGTGTTTTACACTCACTTACTGACCCAAACAGACAGACATCATTAGCTTCACACGTACACACAAACCCAGGCAAGCAATAATAAGGCAATTTGGTAAAGTGCTTTTACTGCTCATCGCTGGGTGCTTGTGGCGTGAATAGGTTTTTTTTTTGAAAAGCTGCACAATTTTTCA
Organism: Sturmia bella; assembly: GCA_963662145.1. Lineage (NCBI taxonomy): Eukaryota > Metazoa > Arthropoda > Insecta > Diptera > Tachinidae > Sturmia > Sturmia bella. Next base: position 13,572,833 of record OY759172.1, on the reverse strand, counting down.
ATTATAAATTCTTTTAAGATCTTAAGCATCTAAATCTTAAGTATCATACTGCTGAATACGATCTTTGGCTTGAATCATGCAATATTTTATGCACACGGTCCTCAGGACATATTAATGTGCACAAAACTTTCTTTAATTTGTATATATTAACATTGGAGAGTACATTAGGAGACTTGTGTTGTGAGGATCTTCAAAAGAAAATTCTTTAGAGTAGAATTCACCGATTTGGTTGCTTCAGTGTTAAATAAATTCAATTATGCAGAGGTTTTTACAAGACTGAGCGTTCAACTCAAAACTCAATTCGTGCACTTACAAATCAAATCATCTTCAGCGACAAAACTCTCTTGATGGACTCGTAAACCATCAGAATTAAGCAATAAGAATACACAAGTGAGTTTTGAGTTGACGATGCTTCCGTAAAGGGTGATGGTTTGGTAAGTCTTAAGTTTGGTAAGTGATAAGTTTGGTAATCGAATATGCGATTAGTCAAGCTGTAACCGTTAGAGGCGTTCGCTATAGCGAGATGGTAACAGAGTTGTTGTGGCCAGAAATTGAGAATGAGGACTTGGATGCGGTTTGAACTGGATGATCCCTTTTACCTAATGGCCAATGAAATAATGGCTGTTCTACAGTCTGGGATTTAACACTGTTGGACTTCTTTCTTGTCAGATGTTTAAAGGAAAAAGTGTACGTCAATATGCCGAAAACATTTCACCTCAATTACAAAAAATAGTCTTTGAAAATGTGCACCATAGGATAGACGTATACCCCTAAATCGTGGAGAATATTAAACCGATTGTCACACACACACACACACACACACCTACAATAACTTAATTTTATGCTTGCAACCTGTTGCGAAGATTGTATGAAGGACAGTCATCGATAGAGAACTGAACCAAACGGTTGTGATTTGTCTGTATAACCAACTTTTATAAAAACGTTTGAATATAGTATGAATAAATCTTGAAGTAATTTACTTTATTAAAATATCTTTGACACGATGTTTTATTTCACACATGGCGTATCTATATATGAAAGGATTTTAAAGCGAAGGTGATGATGACCAGCTTTTAAGCTCCCCATTACTGACTTTTTATATTTAATCTACTGACCAAAATCAGCTTCATCTGAGCGTCTAGTTGTAATTATGAATATTGATTGTAATGATTTGCTTTGTTAACAAGGTTGGAGTTTTCTACAGCAATAAGATAACATTTTGCCACAATACTGGGTACCTGGCCTTCACACTTCTAAATGCATAAGCTCGAAAAGTATATATTTTTTTAATAGTTTCTTCTTATTTGAAAGTGATTGAAACGAAATTTTAAATATTTGTGCAAAGATTAAAAAACCTCAAATAAATTAACAAAAAAAAAAAAAACAATGGGGTGGCAAACTACTCTTATCTGTAATCTAACTTTTAAAGTTTGTATCCTTTTCTATATAGTATAATAAAAGTTTTTTGAAGCAGTTACTTGTTATTTGAATGTCTTTGAAACGAAGTTTTAAATATGTAAGCGAAAATATTTTTGCATATATAAACAACAAAAAAAAAAAAAAAACACAATGTGCCAAAAAGGACGCTTTCCTGTTATCTAACATTTTAAGCTTTTGTCGTTTTCTAAAATGAAACAAACGTTACATTTGTAAACACTGTCGATATATAATATGCATATAAATACTTTACTTATTTAAAAATTAAATAATCATAAAAGCTCTGTAAAAATATAACAAAATTTGAAAAAAAAACGGGAAAAATAATGAATATAAAAATAAACCTTGGATGAAAGACATCAGCTGTTTTGTTTAATTGAAATCTTATACATTAAACATTTGAGGTGCAAACCTTTCACTGAATGCTTTTAGAAACAAACCTTCAAGTGTTGAGTTACAAGAGCAGTTGTTGCAACTATATTGTTTGTGTTACTTAATAAAAACAATTAATAAACTTACCTTTAGCTTTGGAAAAGGCAAAATAAACGCATTCGCTTACCTTAATATTTATAGTGAATTTGTCTCTTAGAAAGTTTCAAAAAAGCTCGCAACTCAAAGCTTAAAAGTTAATTTACAAAAATATTCAATAAAAGGTTTGCGTCTCAAATGTGTAATGTAACGTTATAGAAAAGCACATAAGCTTAAAAAGTTACATAACAGATAAGGGTCGGTTTTCTTTTTTGTTTTTAATACATGTAAAAATATTTCCGCATACATACAGTATTTTTCGCTTAATTGCACATCAAAATTTTCACAATTTTTTGTTCAATTAATCGGGGAACCAATTAGCCGATACCCGTTTAATTGAACAATTTGTTCAATTACAAGAACCCTATTTAATTGAACAGTTTGTTCAATTACAGAAATCACGCATAATTGAAACTATGTACTAATGAATTAAAAGAAATCGCATATGTGCACTGTAAGTTTTTCAAAATAATTTTTTTTACCTTAAACGAAAAAAAATGCAAGTAACAGCAAAAAATGTACATATATGTGTATAGTAGAGATGCCACCCAGTGTTTTTCACAAGTGATGTCAAATATGTATGTGCAAAAATGCCAGATTATTTTTCAACGCAATTAACCGGGTAAAAGTAAGAGGAAATTTATTTTTGATGACATGAATTTTGAACGAATTAAGCGGGAAAATCAATTAACCGGGTTCAATTATCCGAGGAAATTCACATGGTGGTCGTATGCAATATTTTTTTGCCCGATCATGTGGTTCAATTAAGCGTGGAAGCCAATTAACCGTAGGGTCAATTAACCGAAAAATACTGTATTTAAAATTTCGTTTTAAAGACTCTCAAATAAAAAGTAATTGTATAATTATTTCTGTATTAAGTTTATCAGGCTCAAGTTCTTTCTATATTATCTTTGTGATTGATATTAATTAAATTAGACAAAGAAAACATCAAAGACATTTAGCAGGGTGGACAACTAGTTGTTTCGAAGCCGCCACACTTTCTCGTCAGCACCCGTCTTTGAACTCAGGGGCTCATGTTTCTAAATCGACAACCATGCCACTCAGCCACCTAAGTTGTTGTATATTTTCTGTTTAATTTAGACAATTTTCTTATTACTCATTGTAAAAAACTATCAAAAAAAAGGTTCTTCTATTAGGGGTGTTTTTTATTAATAGCTTTTAAATTACAAAATTTTCTGCAGTAACAGCAAAATGAAGTGGTCTACAGAAAAGTAGTGGGTTGGAAACATATTAAAAGAAAATTAATCCTTATTTATTTCACAAATTCTTTTACATGGTCAATGTGAAATATGTAGTATATTTATCCGGTTAAGAAAAGGTTTTTTTTTTTTTGGCGGCCTAAAATCATTTTCAATTCGGACTTGTTTCAAAACTTACTTTTATCCGGTTGTTTTAACTTTTTGCTAACTTTGATGGAGCTTCAAAAGTAAAAACAATTGAAGTCGTGGATAAAAAGTAATGCAAAATCAAATGCTGCTTAAGCATTTAAATTATAAAAATTCAAAAAAAAACTTACTCACAACAACTATCCTTATAGAAACAAATTCTAAAATATAATTCCAAGTTGTATTTGAAAGCCAGTCTGTAGACAAATTAACAAACTAAGAAGAATTTTTGCTTTCGTAGATATTACCCCAAAATAAGGAATAAAAGACACCCATTTGCCATTAACTTGTATTTTATTTCTTCAATAAAACTATAGTACAGTCTAATCCTAAAAAGTGGTAATTTTTTCAAATCTTACGTTAGCCAACGTAAAAGGCACTTATCTCTATAGTTGTTGCTTTGAACTATACGATTGATTTACAATATTTAAATATTTTCAGTGCACTTGGTTGTTTTGTTTTTTTTTTTTTTCTTTCTTAGAACTAATTTGATTTGACACTCTACATTCTTTGTTTCAATAAATACTAAAACTTATACTAAAATGATTTTATGGCTATAAAAAAATAATTTCGTTTTTGTTACTGCTAAAATTCAACATAATTTTTTTTAACGATTTTCATCCTCTTCCTCTTGCAGGCGCATGATGTCCGCTTTATTCATAAAATAATAACTGGGTTGACGACCTTTCAAATCTTTGATAGTTCGTTTGGCACCATTTTGTATTAACACTCGACTTATACGATCAACGATGTTTGTACCCATGGCATAGTGCAAAGGTGTGCGTTCCAACTGCAAAAAAAGTATGAGACATTAAAATTTTTATAGATTTATAAAACAAAAATATCATCTGCTCTTACATTATCCCCGATTTTTAAAGCTTCCGGACAGACCTTAACAAAATGTTCCACAATCTCAATCGACTCTTTTAGAATTGCGATGTGTAAAGCAGTACGACCTGTAGAGTGGGTGAAAGGCATGATTTTGTTAATTAGTTGAAAATAAAAAGCAGCAAGATACATAACATGTACAAAAAAAATCCGTTAAAAAATTATGCCCCAAAAACATTTCAAAAACATGTAAAAAAATCTAATGGAAAAATATATGTTATCGATAAGAAAATAGTGGTAAAAATTTCGTAGTGGAAAATTTTTGCACAAAATTCATGGATAATCAAAATCATCTAACGAAATTTCATAGACTGGGGAACGTTTTACATAAAAAAGAAATATCGTTAGCAAAACAGTTCATCAAAAATTTATCTCGTACATTAAGTGCGTACACACAAAACATTTTTAAACATTTACTAATAACATTTTCCTAACACTTTATCGATTACAAAATATGCTCAAAACAAAATCTTACAATAACGAAAATTCTGTGTACAAAACCTGTCAATAAAAAGCATAGTGCACCAATTTTTTTAAATAATTAAATAATCTTAGTTTATTTGATTTTTCTACGACCTTATATTGGTATTTTGCATTTGTGTTGGTTGGGCTCAAGGTCAATATATTAAATTAAAACTCTTTTGACGCTTTATTTTAATAACTTGCTTTTTATTGTTGACCAATATTTCGAGTCACCTTTGGTGCTCTTCTTCAGGATCAATTTTGTTTTTCTACAATTTTATAAATAACATAAAACATAAATACATTAAAACAACAAATAAATAACAATTATAATTTGTCTTACTTTATGAGTAAAACTTTCGTCCAATCACTCTGAAGGATTAATGTTTACTAAAAAGGTTTTTGTTTATGTTTATCAACAATGTATCGATATGTATGCGCGCAATTTTCAGTATCAGCTTTATAATTCATTCGTATGTGCGCGGGAGTGTTTATTATGTGAAGCATCTCTATTGTGAATCTTTTTTTTTATAGTTACTCTCTTGTTGTAATATTTTTGCTTCACTCAAGTTGGGAGAATGACCGTTTTCTGCACAGTGGGCAGCTAAGGCTGTTTTCTGTTCACTTGTACCTTTTCTGGTTTTATGATCTGACTTATGTGCTGCCAGTCTTGTCTTTAATTTTGATTTTGTTGTTCCAATATATGTTTTGTTACATATATTGGACCCGTCACCGTTGCATGGAATTTCATACACCACATTTGATTTTTCTAACATGTCTACCTTGGTTTTCATGTTGGAGAATATATTGTTTAGTGTTCTGTTTGGCTTTAGCGCTATGTTGTACTTTTCTTTATCAAATATGTTTGAAAACATAATCCTATCTGAGAACCCCGGGATGTATGACATTGATTTGTAAATCTTCTCTTCATTAACATCGGGTGATTTATTCATATTTCTAATTGTGCATATTATCAATTTGTTTATTGTTCTTAATGGAAAGCTATTTTTTTGTAGAATATTTCTTATTTTCATAATATTGGCATCGTGATATTTATCGTCGCTTATTTTCAAAACTCTTTTAACAAAATTTTTGGCTGTGTTCATCTTGATATGCTTTGGATGATTTGAATAGAAATTTATAATACGTCCTGAGGACGTAGATTTTTGATACCAGTCCATAGACATTCTGTTTTCTTCACGTATTACAAGTGAGTCTAAATATGGTAGCTTTCCGTCATTTTCCACTTCACTGGTAAACTTGATGTTATTGTGGAACTTGTTGAGGGCTTGAAGAATCTCTTGTACATTTTGCCTCTTAGTTATGCAAAACAAATCATCCACATATTTGCTTAGAAATTTTGGTTTTTGATGTAAACCGTCTATCACCGAGTCTAATAGCTCTTCCATCACAATATCAGCGATTACCGGCGACGCTGGTGAGCCCATTGGCATACCTTTTAACTGTTGGAAAATATGATCTCTATATTTAAAATATCTGTTATCTTTTATACAAAAATCGACCATGTCAATAAATAAGCTTTGTGGGATTTTTGTAAAGTTGGCAATTGTTTCCCAGTTCTTTTTAATTATTTCTAACGCAAAATTTACAGGTATACTTGGGAATAGGGAGATTACATCAAATGAAACAAACACTTCATCCTCTGACAGTTCTACGTCAGCTAACTTTCTTTTAAACTCAATCGCATCTTTTATGTTGTATTTAGACATTTTGGTTAAATTTTTCAATATATTGATAATATATCTACACAATCCGTAGGACGGTGAATTTATTGAAGAGCAAATGGGTCTTAAAGGCATGCCATCTTTATGAACTTTGGGAAGTCCATATATCCTTGGCGCTATAGCAACGTTATTATTTAATTTGGCTTTCTCATTTATATTTATAATATTGAGCTTAAACAATCTTTCTACTAATTCGTTGTTACGCGTTTGAAGTTTAGAGGTTGGGTCATTTTTTAATCGTTTATATGTACATATATTATATATAATGTTTTTCATTTTATTTTCGTAATCACTTTTCTCCATTGCTACTGTCGTGTTACCTTTGTCAGCTTTCAATATCAATATGTTTGAGTGCTTCTTCAAAAAATTTTTTGTTTGTTCCACTGTGTTAACTAACTCTTTTTCTTTGCTGTTAAGAGATCGTTTATTGAGGTAATTGTCCACTGTCATTACAACTTTGGTTCTTGCTATCTCCTGCTTTTCTTTTTCTTTGTTCGTTAGTATAATGTCTTCACTGTCTGCTATACATTTGAACATGGGAAATTGTTGTTTAGTTATAGGCAATGCGAATTTAGGTCCCAATGACAAGAGTTTTTGCATTTCAGTTGGGATGTCTGTATTTGTTTTGTTTACAAACCAACCCTTGTTGTAGTTTACATATGGTTTGTTGTTGTTTATCGTTTTTAATTGTTGCAGTTTTTTTATTTTCGTTTTTGATCTTTGCTTTATGACGTTTTTAAACAATATATTCTCACTTTTAAACAGTAATAAATAGTCATCTTCTCGCAGGTTTTGTTGTATGTGCTTGGAGAGCTTATTTAATGTTAATTTGTTTTGTTCTAATTCCTTATGTTCGAATTGGATTATTAGGTTTAGGATTTTGAAGTGAAATATTCCTATGTATTTTTCCACCAAATTTTTAATTTTGAATATTGGTTCATGATGTAATTTGTGCTTGAAATTGAACAGTTTCTTTACATTTTTCGTAGAGTCAGAGATAAATTTTGGTACTAAACCTAATTTCCTGCACTTTATAAGGAAAGTTAAAGTTGTTTTAAGTTTGGCTCTTGATTTGTTAGCTTTTGAGTAGTTTTTGATGCTTTTTTGTATAGATACATTGTAGTTTTGACGAAGGTTTTTATATATCGTCATAATGATGTTTCTAATTTTCCGGCGTGCCCTCCGTAATTTATCTTAGTTTATTTGATTTTTCTACGACCTTATATTGGTATTTTGCATTTGTGTTGGTTGGGCTCAAGGTCAATATATTAAATTAAAACTCTTTTGACGCTTTATTTTAATAACTTGCTTTTTATTGTTGACCAATATTTCGAGTCACCTTTGGTGCTCTTCTTCAGGATCAATTTTGTTTTTCTACAATTTTATAAATAACATAAAACATAAATACATTAAAACAACAAATAAATAACAATTATAATTTGTCTTACTTTATGAGTAAAACTTTCGTCCAATCACTCTGAAGGATTAATGTTTACTAAAAAGGTTTTTGTTTATGTTTATCAACAATGTATCGATATGTATGCGCGCAATTTTCAGTATCAGCTTTATAATTCATTCGTATGTGCGCGGGAGTGTTTATTATGTGAAGCATCTCTATTGTGAATCTTTTTTTATAGTTACTCTCTTGTTGTAATATTTTTGCTTCACTCAAGTTGGGAGAATGACCGTTTTCTGCACAGTGGGCAGCTAAGGCTGTTTTCTGTTCACTTGTACCTTTTCTGGTTTTATGATCTGACTTATGTGCTGCCAGTCTTGTCTTTAATTTTGATTTTGTTGTTCCAATATATGTTTTGTTACATATATTGGACCCGTCACCGTTGCAAATATTGGTCAACAATAAAAAGCAAGTTATTAAAATAAAGCGTCAAAAGAGTTTTAATTTAATATATTGACCTTGAGCCCAACCAACACAAATGCAAAATAATTAAATAATATAATTTTAGCTAGTGGCAGGAGGACAGCTTGAGATCCTTGATGTTTTCTTTGACTTGTTTATTGAATGGCCGTCACAACTGTAACGTATGAATGAAATTATATTAGTATTTATCAATAACAAAAATTTAGGGGAAACTTTAGAATAAGGAGCCAGACTTTGAAAGGAATGAGTTTTATAGGTTTGTAGAGAGGGTCGCGGACCTCCCAAAACTGAAGTCAAAGTCTGCCGGAGGCTTTTAGTTTATAAATAGTTGATGTTGAAGTTGCGAAATTTACTAAGAAAAATAGGAAAAGGTTGGTAAAACAGTGCTGCCAAAGGAAAGAGTTTGCTCAGAACATAAAATCGCGAATTCATAAACGGTTGCAAGCATCCAAAATCGTATTTTTTTACATTTAATTCAATAAATTTTTTCATAGGTCTGCAAAATTTGTTCTTGACAACCGGCCTTTGGCCGGGCTAAAGGAGTATCTCCTCTATGGTATAACCAACACCGGCTTCGCGTACAAAATCTGCATGCATCTGGCAGCACACTTTTTCATTTTATGGCAATTGTTACCATTATACTAAAGCGGACCCAAAATTTATGTAGAAAATTTAGTTAAATAATAAAAATGTTATGTTCTCTAGAAAATTATTTTTAAACAAATGTCTGCAACAGTTTTATCGATGCAAAACAAACAGAAGGTTCTTCTATGATTTATTTATTTGCTAATATTTCGCTCTCCTTCGGATAGCTTCTTCTCGGCAATACTATAAGAGTATTCAAAAAAAAAAATTGTTTCCGTTATAGAAACTACACGGGAAAAATATTCATCAAATAATAATAATATTTGTTTAGGACAAAAATATAATAACATAGGGTCCGCCATCTAACGTTTTTTTTTTTCAATTCTCACCTCATATTTTTTGTTCAGGTGTTTAGTACGAATTTTAGTTGCTAACATTTGTTATATTATAAATCAGATTATGTACAGTATCCGCCATCTAATGTTTTTTTTTTCAATTAGTGCTTATTGCGTAAGTGCTAACACTTAGCTGATATCTGATTTGACAGATAATTAGTTTTATCTTTCCGCTTAACGAATATGATTGTGTATACACTTCGCCAAGTGGGCCTGCGATCGTCTTACACAAGATGCCGATTTTGCAAAAAAAAAAAAAAAATCATGTTTTCAGATGAAGCTCATTTTGATGTAGGCGGGTATGTAAGCCAGCGAAATTTCCGCATTTGGGGCACAGAAAACCCGCACGAATACATAGAAAAGCCGACGCAGCCAAAACGAGTCACTGTTTGGTGCGGATTTTGGTCCAGAGGCATAATTGGGCCATTTCTCTTCGAAAATGAGCAAGGAGTGGCCGTTACAGTTAATGGCGATCGTTATCGGACCATATTGAACGAATTTTTGCTCACAAAAATTGAAGCGGAGGATATTGGCAACATGTGGTTTCAACACGACGGCACTACGTGCCACACAGCCGAAGCTACACTCGATGTTTAGAGCCGTTTTCAAAAACAAACAAAAATTATTCGGCGGACCCTTTATAAAAGATCGTAGTTGCATGGCTTGGTAGTGATCAGGGGAAATTTTGCCAAAATTTTTTTGCTTGGGAAATCTTATCAAAATCTGCAAGATTTTGGTCGAAATCTGGAAAAACTAAATTTCGCTTTGGTGTAACTGTAGTTAAGTGCTCTTGTAAATAAAATGTTTGGAATATATGTATACCGAAATAGTTCTTTGCTTTTATTAACCATTTGCCATCTGGCCCTTCTGAAATCGCCTTAACACTCTCCACATTGTTTTCACGTATATTTTCGGCCAATTTTTCACGTAATTCCTTGATAAGCAAAATCAAAAGAAAAACAAATTTAGCAGACAGGATATCACAAGCTACAACAGATTCGAAACATTAAAATACCTCTAATGGTCTTATTTTACTCAAATACTCAGCCATTTCATCCAGACCTCTGTCTGTTACCACTTCCACAATGGATTTTCCGTTGTCATCTACGATATCAAGAATGTGATCGTAGCCGGAAATAGTGAAATACTCGAAGGGTCTAGTGTCGCCTTAAAGTGAAATTAAAAGTAGTGTAAATGTAGTGGAAAAATAAAACGCAAATTCTAGCACAACTCACCCACTATCGCCAGAGATATAACATAGCGATCAATTTCTTTGACATTTCCCAGTTGATTGGCCTGCCAGGCGACATCTCTGGCCGTGCGATACAATTCATCTCTGTACGTTATGTCAGCTTTAGCATCTTCAATTAAATGTATGAGACCGCCCTTGCGATGCGAACGAGCACAAGCAAAGTGTAGCATACTTTGACCATGCTCATCACGTTCTTCCATTTTCTTGGACATTGCTGCATCCGAGTCATTGCCATCATCTTCTTCCAGGCTTTCGATTTGCGGCAAATTATCATTTTCAATGCTGTTTGCATGGCCATTCATGTGTGCTGCGAATGTCTGTTGCTTGGGCGAAGCCAAGGCTGTGGAATTTGTTTGAGTGCTGCCCGAGTGAATTGATGCTTGTGTTATTGTTCTGCCGTTTGTGTTGCGTGATGTGGCATAACTTTGCAAATAGTTTGCCAAATATTGCAAGGGGTCATTTGGACGCTTTTGTGCAACTTGGGTTAAGGCTTTTATCAAGGGATCGGCCAAGTCTGAAAGAATAAATTTCATTTAGATCAAAATTTTGCTTTACTTCTTTATGTTTGTATATGAAGTACTCACTATCTGCTAGATATTTTCCTTGTTCGGTTTTAAACAGCGGATTTTCTTGTATGCTTTGACCTTCCAGGCGACCTGAAACAAAAGTTTACAAAATAAAAGCCAGAAAAAGTTTGTCTTATTAATTTTAGTTATTTGTATAATTATGAATTTGGACAGCATCTACTTAACTAAATTATAAAAGCCAAGAAAGCAAAGCACATTTCTTATGTACACACGTTCTGAAAAAGAAAAAACTATAACACTAAAGACATGTGGAAACTGTGTGCTTCTCAGCAACAAGAACTCTCATTCAGTACAATTGTCTACTACACAGGCTCGTATTCATCTCAAATCTCAAAGTTATGCGACAGTGTAACCCATTCGATGCGACCAATTTTCGAGCTCTTTTCTAAAGGTATGGGGTCACATCTCGGATATGGCATTTGCTCATACACTAGAAAAAAAGTCTAACTGTGTCAAATTGAAGACTCTATCTGGCCAATAACTGCTTCGGCTAATTAAACGCATTAAAACGTCTGCGGCATGGCATATGTGTTAAGTTACACCATCTACAACAATACTTTGAGGGGGGGGCATAAAAGTCGGCTATCATGGTGTGATAGTGTCTCACTTGACGACCGTAATGTCTGCGCCGTCCTCGTTTTCAAAGACGTGAAGCCAGCAACGAAGCTGTCACTTCACAAGCCGCACCAAACATTCACTCGTAATGAGTGCTTTGGCTTTTTGTAGGGGCGTGTGTGAGTTTTCTGAGCCTGAAACTCGACCATGTCGTTTCATGCAAAAACACGATTTTTTTTTTTAAATCGACATAAGCGCAAGTACCCATGTAAGGTAATGTTGCTGTATCGCAAATCAATTCAGGTCGTTCAGTGTAGATGATATACTAAATTTTGTAACAAAGTTGAATGACACAAATACTACCAAACTCTAAATAACCAGTGGATCAAATTTAAACCTATAGATAGCCTACAATTTATTTGTATTTTTGTGGGTATGCTCAGTTCTCAGTTCGGCAGCCTATAGACGGCTGAAAAGGACAGAAATTACCACCTTACTTTGGACCGAAAATAAAGTGGAAATGAATGTAGTGATTCATTTTCTGTCAGAACTCTCTATATCAATTGAAATGTATTATTTCAGGTCTACAAACAGACCATGTTCATCTTTTCAGGATTACAAATCGTAGTAACTAACGGTAACTCGTTATATGAAGGTTGTCAATTAAAGTAAAAGTGTTGCCAAACGATAAAATCAGTTCTCTATTGGAGGTGTGTTTGAATGATGCTCATTGGCAATAACAGTAATTTAGTAAGCTTTCAAATGTTCTTTCAAATTTTTTCGAGTCTACTGACGAGTTGGGTAGCATCAACGAAATGCCGGCGGCATACAGACGGCTGAGGAAGACACAACAACATTAATAAGATTTATTTTTAGATCTAATAATTCAATACAAAAAATATTTTATTGTTTCACTTAAAATGTCTGCTCAATTTTTCTATATACAAAAATAAATCAAAATAAAACTTGCCAGCAACTCAAAAGCTATAGACAGGACACAAAATAAATAAACTAAAAAAAAATACATACATAAGTATTTACAACATGCTTAACTGAATTTCATGCCTGATAACGTTTGAAAGTCACTTGGCATCATGGAAATCCAGCTGACATTGTAAAATGTTAAAAGAATGTGAAAAACTTACGATCCCCAATGTTTGTTTGACAATCGGCACAAGCCGGGAACAAGTGGATATTTGGTGCTTATTAAGAATTTTTTCAGAGTAATTTGTTGTATAATACAGCTAGGATTGAATTTTAAGTGAAGTTATTTAATTATTAATATTATTAATTAGTCGGTACAGGGATGGGAAAATTCTATGTACAAGTTGGTTGGTATGCGATGGGCGATGGGATGGGGGAGGTGTTTTGAAAAGCCTTTTGTTGTGTTATTGTATAACACAATGCGCCTGAGCCTTGAAGGTAGAGCGAGTGCTTTTGATAGCTTAAAGCTATTAGCTGTTGCTTTAATCACGATCCACTATACTAGTTTTTTTACGACGAAATATCTTAACCAGCATGGAGGCAATGTGCTTGGAATTCGTCAGTGACATGTCCTTTTCCAGTGACAAAATATTCGTAACAGCTGTACAGTAGTCCTGAAAGAGTACATGCTCCACAGCACCCATGGACTGCATGTTTATTAAACGCACACCCAATTTGCTGTTCAGGTTGGTGGTCAAGTGCAAGCCCCGCACAGAGCACAGATGACGCAAATTATCCATTTCTTTCATGAGATTGGGCAGACGCAATACAGTGGTCATTTTCAGGCCTGTGCCCAAATACGCAGGTCTGGACTGCAAATAGCCCAGCAGATAGCTCTCCTTAAAGTGTACTTGTTGCTCGAGAAATGAAATTGCTCGACCTACTCTGGTGTAAGCGCTGCCAATATCGGCATTATCTGTGGCACTGGACGAGGTTATAATGCGTAAATGCTCCTGACAGTTCAGCCACAAAGCCATATTGTTGGAGGCACTGATATAAACGCCCCGACCATAAGGCCACAGTGCACCATTTAAGGCCATGGACTCGGCCAGCTGAGTGCAGTTTTTCATATCCAGCAAAGGTATCATTAAACCACTTTCACTCAAACTCTCATAGATCTCAGAATTATCTTCCAATATTTCGGTCAAGGTGTAATAACTGCCCGGTTCTGTTTCGCCTATGGCTTGTATAAACTCGGGTGTAAACATTTTTCCCATCATCAAACGTTCAGCTTGTTCTATTTGGCCAATTGTTAGATTTAGGGGCAGCTCAAAATTATCCAGATTTCTGGAACACTCCACTAAGGTGCGCAAAATCAAGTTGGACTCATCATCGAATACAAAATAGGCGGTATTCAGACGTTCACCATTTTCCATGGGAAAATAAGCGATACGTGGGTGGGGCTTAAAATCAGCGGTGATGCTCATGCAATGCATGTCCTTAATCAGGGGCACAAAGAATTCTTGATACACCATATAAACATCAAAATCGGGTGCCACAACGCCACAATTAATGTCCTCTTCCAGATTGCGTTCCTTAGAAGTTTTACGCAATGCCGGCCATATGACATCGAACAGATTGTGATCCAATCTGGTTTGCCGCTTTTTTATCTTCTCATACACTGACTTCTTGAGGAAACGGCTCAAGTAGCTGGTCACCACCAGCTGTACGGAATTTGTGGGTGTAAGAGGCTTTTTTTGGGCCAAAGCTGATGCTGTTTGGCCACTCCAAATCTTGCTGGACTCTTGTATAACACTAAAACAACGATCCAAAGTGCGTGCTGTGTCACTATCCTGTATAAGTCTTCTGGAGCTGTGAAAATCATCGGGCACTGGCGTTTAACGAATGCAGATTCAAATGTGGCAAATTGTTGTAGCACAGGGAATGCAGAGAAGTGCAGAGAAGGCAGTTGGTTAGGCATTTTGTAAAATAATTTAGTTTTTTTTTTTTTTTTTTTTTTTTTTTTTGTAAACACTATTTTGTGTTCTTTATCTTTGCAGTTTATTTGCTTGTAGCAGCACATCATACCCCAACAATAACACAATGACACACAGATTTAGTGAATTCCTATTTGGATAAAATATTAAACACTTAAAAGCACATTTAGGAAAAACAACTAAATTTATGGAAACAAAGACACAGACAAAATATTGAAATTAAAAGAATAACCTTGACAAAAGAAAAAAGAACAAATAACTAAAACAAAAACATAAAAAGCATTTGCTGATAATAACTAAACCAGCTCTTCTTGCATCTCAATGGAGCAATTTCAACAAAGCTGTTATTAAGTGGCCGCAAAGAGCCCTTCTTGAACCTTTCATGAGAAGTGTTAAGTGTGTGATTCCATTTGAAGCTTCCGCAATTTACTTTGCCGACTCCATAACCCCTGTAGATTACGAATTCCACGGGAAATGTTGACATTTTATAGACGGCGCACTATGCTCTATATCAACTAAATTAAAAAGCAATTGATAAAATTTTCACAAAAGTCTTATTAATAGTTAGTTTGTTTGATTTCGTTGTTATAAGGCAAAATGTATCGTTATGCAAGCGCTTTGATTGTCACAACCAAATATGTTGCCAATCGAATTTGTTGTAACAACTACAATTTCGATATGGTAGCACCATAATATTTTAAATGCTAACATCAGCCTAATACAGACCACAAGGCATATAATTGGTAGACAGTTGGGTAATTAAAACCGAAGTTACGTTAGTGACCGACCAAATGATTGTCATGACTGACATCAAAGTTTAATTGTGGTTTTAAGGGAAAAATAAAAATAATTATCCATAACTAATGCAAATAAAAATAAGAAGAGCGACGTGGTGGTCGTTAGACAGTTATGGTATGTACCCCAGCCAGTAAGTCTTCACCTTTACGTTTCTTGTCTTCTTTAAAAATGTTCTTGATCACTCCAATTTTATCACCCAAAAATCTTTCTCAATTTGGAGGAAGTAAAAATCGAGCTAGCAAGCCCAATAAAGTTATTAACAAAAATAAACAGGATTGGGATTCGTTAAACTGAATAATTTTGGTTTGTTGCTTTAAATCATATGATAAAAAATTCTACCACTAGTTAGTTGCAGCAACCGATTAAAAATGTTTTAGCCTTTTTATGAAGAGAAGTTTTTACTTGTGAATATAAATAAGGTTTAAACTTATGAATAAAATTTAATTTATAATATTTTATTAATTTGTGCTCATCATATTCATTAATTAGTCCTGACGAAAATATACAGTGGCTTGTTTCAATCAATTTAAGAATTGACAACAATTATGATTCAAATATTCTTGTCATTATTTTGGTCTTCTTCAGCTCAAGAAAATAATAATATTAAATAAAAACAGGGGTCGAAGAAATATTACAGATATATTTTATTCGGTTATTTGTTTCAATCAATTTAAGAATTGACAGCATCATATCTTGACGACAATTATGATCTTATGAACGAACCTGAATTGCTCATTAGAAATGCACGGAAAATCAGTGATCTGAAATCAAATATATTCTCTTCAGCTAATATTTTTTTTTACTTTTATATTTTTAATATAAAAGTATTTTTACTGGGTGCAGGCAATTTTCGGTGATTTTGTTATTGCCAGAACACAGATTTGATCAAAATTGCTCTTTCTGGTGATAAATTGAATGGCATATAAACTGTCAAAAAGTTTTGCTCTTAACTAGTTTTAAATTGAATATTGACCGTTCTAGGTGAAAGAAATATTTTTAATATTTAATATTATTATTTTTTTTTTGAGCTGAAGGTATTTTTGTTATAAGTATATATATTTCTGTATTGATTCGAATATTCTTGTCGATATTTCGCTTTCCTTCAGCTCAAAAAAAAAATTATAACATTAAATAAACAAACAAAAAAATTTTCGATATATTTGTTATTAAATATGAACTCAAAAATCTAATTAATATACTATGTCACTTAAAACAAAATTTAATATCTTCACCTAAAAGACCTGCTTAATTATTTTGTCTGCAACTTTTCAATTCTACCTAAGCGACTTTTAGGCCTGAACTATTAATACGGGTATTCATAAAAAATTAAATATTCTTGAGATACATTTTAGAGGCAAATTTTCATATGAAATTATTTCTAAAATGTATTTGAACAGCGTTATATATTTTATGAATAGCACTGTAAATGTCACTCAAAAGAGAAACCTGACATAAAATTATAAAATTATCTCTTCACTGAATTTTCAAAACGCTTACCAAAAACGTCATCAATATTATAAATTATTTCATTCACAAATTGACGATTCTCCATGTTTTTTTTTTTTTCTTTTCTTTTTTTGTCTAGTTTCTTGGGTTCATATTTCAATTATTAATTTTGTTAGTTTTAAATATCGATTTATGTACGTATGTATCTAAGCGGCAGGCTCACTTTCGTTCTGTATTTTTAATAAAAAGGTTTAACAAACGATGAATCAGTTAGAAAAACATTGCGCCTGCCTTGTATTTTACGTGTTACGCTTATTAGAATGTATTACTTTAAAACGAATAATAAACTGATTAGTTTTGAATTTGTTTTTCTTTTGTCTTAGATTTTAAACAACCGTTTATGGGCACGTTAAAACAATGACTGAGTGGTAAGACCACATGAAAATTCTAGCCAACTCTTAATGGCCACTTAAAACTACACCATTTAAAACTACACCATTTTAACTCTCCCCCCATACCCAGAATATTTAACTTTGCGTTTTTAAATTTATTAACAACATGTCGGGGTACCCCATGGAAAGTTTGAACAAGGTGAAGGTTCAATACAACAACTCATCCAACAAAAACAAATCAAACACAATTATTTATTAACGGCGAACAAATTAAAACACCTGCGAGGGTTGTTAAAACGCAGAATAAAATTGGTCTTATCATGCCAATGTACACATTTCCGCAAGAGTGGATCATTAATAAGATATTTCTTGTGTTAGTAATGTTTAATGATTAATTCATTTTATTAATTGAATAAGTATCACAAAGTAATGAAACTCACCATTCCGAGAAAGTTTACAATTACATGTTAAGCAAAAAATAAAAAAAAATCTGCCTAGTACAAGACTGCCATGCTCAGCAAGAGTTTAATCAAACACACGGAAAGAAGAAAAATCACTTGAAAGTGTTTCACACACTGCTTCTTTTATGGCAATGCCTTTTCGGTTTTAGCCGCTATTGGTGTTTTCGTTTGGATTTTACTTTAAGTTAAGGAAACCCCAAAAATAAGACAACAAACTTATTCGTATAATCAGTCATATCACTGCGCCCAATTTCGATCGAAAAAAGAATTCAACTCGTAGTTGGGTTGTTTGATGTAAAAATTAAAAATTGAGTTCTTAAAGCATTTTTTTAGCATGATTTTTTAGAATGATTTTATTAGCAGCAGAAAACAAAGACCAACCCACTGAGAGCAAAAGCCACTAATTTTAAGACGCCTAAAACTGTGCAACACTGTTTATGTTAATGCCGCAACATTTAGCGGAATCAAGAGCTTTCAAAATATGTTTGTTTGGAATGTAAATTATCATTTAGCTGGATATTTTCTGTGCTGCTTTTCTTAGAGTCTATAGCGATTTAAGCACAAATAAATACGGTCATATGAAATCTTAATTCCCATGCCGATTTTATTCCGAAAATTGTATCAGATTTTCATACTTTTTTCTCTTTGCTGAGAACAATTTTATTTTATAACCAACAACTAAACTGTGCTGGAGTATGCAAACTTTATGTACACACAGCAACATCTACGCGAATCTGAAGCATTCAAAGTAAATTCGTTCAGAGAAAGAAAAAGCTCGTTCTAAATTTAAGTTTTTTCTTTTTGATTTCAGTTCAAAGCGTACTTGAAAATTTAAGTACGTTTAAGTATGTACTTAAAATTAGCTGAATAGGGATCATTGCAGAGAATCAATCCTGTTATGGCTTAAAATGAGTACGAAACTCTTAAATGTATTTATAGCCTGCTTGAACAAATATTGAATTTTGTTTCAATTTCTTAATTGTTACACTGGCTGAATTGGTAGAGTAGTTGGACTGGTAGCAGTTAGATTTCAGCTTCAAATCGGCAGAGAGACAAAATAATTTATAAATTATTATTCAATTAAGGAAGTAGAGTGGAATATTTCAGTTACGAATACGAGATTAAATAGTCTTAGGAAACATCAAATCTAGTGCAATGTCAATCATCACTCAATCCTTCTGTACTTTAATCAATCCAAACGGTACTGAAAGTATAGTAAGGTCAGTATCACAACGGGACCTTTTTAGGATGCAAGTAGGCCGCATAACATAGTAAGGATTAGATATGGCTAAAATCAATCCAAAACTGGCTAAAGTTAAGTATTTAGTGCTTGAATAATCAGCTTGAGTACTGACCACAATGTACTTGATTTAAGGAAATCCATGCTTAGCGTACTTCCGACACCCCTTGGGATTGATTTAAATACAAATCGATTAAATTGTTTTTTCGGTGTTCGGAATGTGAATTACAGGACTAAAATTCACTTGGCCGGAAACTGTGATATTTTCTGTACTGATTTCTCAAAAGCACATATCAATTCAATATGTGGATTGAATTGATTCCGTTTTTTTTTTTTTTTTTTGTGAAATGCGCAATTAAAAATATGACTCAAAATATAGAAATTATAACTTAAAATGTTTTATTTCCGATGCTGATTTCATTTCGAGAATTTTTTTTTTTTTTGGGTTTCCGTTCTTTTTTTATTTTTTGAAATGCGCAATTAAAATTGTGACTCAAAATATAGAAATTATAAATTAAAATTTCATTGCGTGTCATATACAAAAATTTCTCAAGCAAACTAATATTCGCTGGAAAAAACTTCAAATTAATATTCAAATACAAGTTGAAAATAAAAATACTTGAGGCAATAACATCGAAATTAATAAAGCTACCACATAATTACATACATAAAAACCTTGTACAACAGCCTTAAAACACCAATCAAAATTAAGGAAAAAAATTGTCTTTAATATTGAATTAAGAAAATAAAGGAAAAAACACACAGACACAAACATATGCAGATAAAAATAAAGAGAAAAAGTATACATACATACATAAATAAGCAAACTACACTCCCCTTAAAAACACAATATTAATTGCTTTGGAAACGTGTTGCCTTTGACACACTTACCTTGATCACTTAAAAGTCGATCTTCCAAATCTTCAGCTCCGAAACGTTTTAAGAGGTCACTGTAACTTAAGACATCCGATAGTTCTTCTTTATTCAAATAGTCTTCAGGAGTGTAACCCATCTGTTATGAAATTGCAAAAAAAAAGACGTGTATATTGAAGAACAGGAGAACTTATAAAAAAAAAAGAAATGCGGTCGGGGAACCCCCATTAGGAATGAAGTTCCTTACGTTTTTTTTTTCATCTTCGAATGTAATACAAGGTGAAATCTGTATGTTTTATTTTGCGTTGTTTTTGAAATTTTATATACTTCTTTAAATTTTTGTTTTATATTTTTTTACTTTTGACACATGCAGTATTTTTTTTTGTCAATCTGCTACAAACCAAAGAAAAGCAACTGTTGGTAAATTTTTAAATTTTGTTGTGACATACTTTACTTTAGCGACATCTACCAACTGGTAGTGTCAGTTTTCGCAACTAATTAATATTTATTGGCTTGTGTCTCCGCTGACGTCAAATAGTTTCGCTACTTGCCGCCCGTCATACACGATTGTTTGTCGAAAGATACACCAATACATATAAACAGCTCACACGCTTTCGTGACGATTTCTACAAATTTGCCCTACCAGCAAGCCGCGTTAAGGAACTTCGTTCCAAAACAAAAAAGAAAACTTGGATCAACAAGAAGTAAAATATAAATTGTATCACGACTAAATTCTGCCAAAAATTTAGAGCTTTTAACAAAAATAATGCCCATTTGAATAAGCAAATGAATCCTTAATTTTAGCCCTGTCATAAAAAATCTAAATTGACGTCAAGCGAGTTATTTTAATAAGCTCTTGTACATTCATTTTGCCTTAGACATATACAATATTAAGATGTCATTATACATACATATTTATACTCACACTATCGATCACTTTAGGATTGGCTTTCAATTGCAACAGCACATTATAAAAATGGCCATTATCATTTATAACTGCAGCGTAATGCAACGCTGTGCGCTCGTCGTTATCAGTTATGGTAGTGGTTTCGGGAAAACGGGCAGCTAAATAACGTACGATATCTGGAAAATCAAAACGATATAATCTAAGCAAAACAATAGCGTTGCAAAAAAAACCACTAACTTACCACTGTTGCCAAATAAAACGGCCACATGCAGGGGGGTGGCACCATTTGGCGATATTTCATCTTTGGCAATGGCAAACTTTCTGCGATCTAAGGCTTGTTGCAAATTGAAGAGGCTGCCATCGCGGGCAGCTTCATGCACACGACGTATTTTGCTCTAAATTTAAAGTACTCAATAATCATTTGCTTTAAAATTAATTGCCATAACTTTACCATATAATTGGGAACATTTTTTAAAAATGCTTGTATTTCTGGCTCCTTGGCCTGCACATTCAAAAGCTTTTTGCCTTCACCATTCAAAACGATTTGGGCCAATTGATCCATGTTGCCGGCAGCAAGTATATGTTGAAGCCTGGTTCCCTTTTTGGTTTTTGTGTTTTTGTTTGCATTTAATTATTGTTTGTTGTTGGTGATGATAAAATACGGTGTTGAAATAGTTTAAAATTAAATTGAGCTCAAAACAAACATACAAACAAACAAACAAATCAACAGAGGACGTTCAACACAACAGAAATGCCAAATCAAACCATTTAAATCAAGAAAACCAATTGTCACAAAATCAGAGATAACAGAAAACAATTAAAGTGAACAACACATGTGCGTCAGAGCAAATTGTTAAAAGAACGCTTAGATGGAGAGAAAGAAAATTGAAAAAGCTTTCGAATAGAAAACAGAAAGAAAACACTGGGACTGTGAGGAAAATTCGCGTTGCAAATATTTTTAAAATTCTTGGTTTTTCAATGACGTTATAAATATTTAAATTAGCTGAACAAAATAATTGAAACTTAAATACAAAATTAAAATTCATAAGAAATTAAAATATTTAAAATGGTTACTGCATCGTTATTTGTATGCTGAGAGAAAAAATAAACAGAAACAAACGGGACAAAAATCATTTTGAAAAAAGTTATACTTCATCATCATCAACAAAAGCAGCTGTTTGAGACTGAACTGTATTATCTTCGGCATCGCCCTGCACAAAGCCCTCAATGGCCAACGACGAAGTGGTAGAACCTGCGCCATCTCGTTCTTCTTCACTGGGCTTATGCTCTTTGCTCACCAGGTTTTCATCCATTGTCATCTCTTCTGTTTTCTTAGCAGTATCTGGCTTAGCTTCCAGCTCGTGGTCAGGCTTGGGTTCGAGCTCAGGCTCAGTTTCATTTATAATTATATCCGCTTCCTCTGTTTCATTATTTTCTTCTGCTTCAATTTCTTGTTCCTGAGAAAATAATTGGAAATATTTTTTTTTGTTTTTGTGTTCTTCGAAAAAGAAAACTATGAATTCTTGTGGTTTGCGCTAAACTAGACCAAAATACTCATGCACTAAACTGCTCACTAGACCTGCTACTTTTGTTTTTCTTATACCAAATTGTAAGCAAAAACTACTTGAAAAAAATATTTCTTGGGAATATTATATATAGCATGCTGCACATTTGATGCTTAGATATTAGTTATTATAAGCTAATTTACCCAACACTACCTAAAAAAAAATACACTAAAAGAATTTTGTTCATGAATTCCGAAAAATAATGATAGAATTCTTTATTTTTCAACCAACGTTGAGGTTCATTAAATAAATTCTGATTTATTAAATTTATGTTAATGATTAAAAACATAAATTTTAGTCATTAATAATGAAAATCATTAACCAATTGATCTAATGAAACCAGAACCAAATTTTTATGACGTACGAGTATGTAATTAAGGCTTCAGAAAATCTTATTATTAACAGATATTCCAAAAAATACCATTTTATATGACATGTTACTCGCAGTAGACTTCAAAACCTTTGCGAAATATTAAAATATATTAGCATATATCAATATTTCTTAACAAATCAAATGAGAACTGAAACTTCAATGAACAAGAAAACATTGATTTGATGAAATCTTTTCATAAATCCAATGATATATTTTAATGAAATCATACAAACTAATGAACAGTTTTTAATGAAATTTATTCACTATAGTCCAGAAACTGCATTGCCGTAATGTAAAATATGAATTAAGTAAATCCATTAGAACTATGAATCAATATTCTTTTAGTGTAGTCTTCACAAAAAATTTTCAAAAAAAAAATTCATTAAAAAATATCTCTTCAAAAAAATACATATTAAAACTAATGACTTTTTGAACTTGGTGTAATTCATATTTTTTGGCCTTAAAGGCTTTTGTTGCATTGCAATTAAACTAAATAAAAAAAAGAATTCAAAAAGTACCCAAAAGCCAAAAGTGCTATAATTATTGCCTTTAGTGTATGCACAGCACAAGAAAAAGCATGCACATGCATGTTTTGTTTTGCTGATTATAATCTCTGGTCAGATTACGGCTTTCGGTTTTGCTATCTAGCCGTGTATATTTAATTAACTTTTCCCTGTTGTAAACATGCTTATGATATTTATTATTACAAAATTTTAAACATACACTTAAAGCCACCCAACACCAGCAGATGTGTTGGACAAACATATGCATTGATTTTAATTATCTGACAATATAATAAGCAGCGACCTTTTTAGGCCAACAGCGTCAAAACAAAATACTAAATATGTGTCTGTATGCACATTAACTCTTCAACAAACGGCAATGGAAACACAAAACCGGAAAAAAATGTAAGAACACTTAATTTAAAAAGTGTGTATTTTAAGGTTATGTTGGCTCAAAGAGCAACTTTAAGATTTGCAGCGAAAAATTATTTAATCTTACATAAAACTATTTGGCAAGAGCATATTAAAATTTACTCGCTCTAAATGTTGTATTTGCCTTTTGAGAAAACATAACCTTAAAAAGAGCTCAAGTGTAATTTAAAATTTTTACATTTCTATTGTCTTCTCTTTTTTCTTTTATTTATTTTCTGTTTGCTACTGTACCAGTTGGTGTGCATTTCTATATTTTTATTTACCTTTATTTGCCCAAAATAAAGATTAACAAAAAAGTAGTGGTCACATTTCTTTTCGGCAAACTTGCGCTAATATCTGTCTATGTCTGACCGTATTTTTACAAACTTCCTACAAAACAAATTATTAACAAAATATATTTTCTACTTTATTTTTTGAAAGCAAAAGTTCAATTCAATAGCAAATGAATATCAATCAAACAGACTTCAAAAACTAAACAACACTACAGTATCTATAATGAGCTAAGGAAAAATTATTGGAATGCAATTCGATACAATTTATAAAAAGTGCCATATCTAACAGTTGCAACTGACGCTTTTCATATGTTTTGCTAACACCGTTTTTTTTTCTTTTTTATTAAATTGCATGCCAAAATCCCATTTCAGTTCGCTGTAGAGACTCAATATACATCTACAGTGCAAAACTGGTAAAAACTAAAAAAAATAAATAAAACTTTACTACAAGTATTTGACAGTTATGAAACAAAAACTTACAAACTTGAAGGCAAGGCAAAGGAAACAGTTGCATACTTTTAACATTCTTTAAATATTCATTTTCTAGGTTAAATTAAATTATTTTTATTCTGTACAAAAATTGACTTACTGACTGTTGAAAATGAGAGTTATTGAAAAATGTAATACAACTTTAGATTTAAGTAGACCACGTTCACTTAAGTAAAAAACTATTCGTTGAAAAGGCTTGTTTCTCTCGAATTGCAGCACAATTTGAAGAGCAGCCACGAATAAAATCATAAAATACAAATTATCAAAACCGTAATTTTTCAGGGGCAGGTTTACATTGTTTATGAAAGCTAATGATATTAAAAACAATAAATTGTTTTCATTCAAACTTGTTCTTCTATAACTATTTTGCAATACATTTGACGGGCCCAAGTTCATTTTATAATGTTGCTGTGATTGATAATACTTAAGAGCAACTCTATGCATGAATTGGTAGAATGCCCTTCTAGCAGTGGCCGAGGCTGCAAACTCAACTCCTGCGAAAGGCTCTGGGTATTGCTGCAGACAAGCCAAAAACTTCGCTAATAAAAAAACCAACACGACAACCAAAATACCAAGGACCTTTAGCTGGGGGACAACTAGCTGTTTTGTCCGTTCTTGAACTCATAGCCTCAAGTTTCTGAAGCGGCACTCATCCCACTCATCAGCCACCCAAGTTGTTGTGTATTTTCTGTCTAAATTAAAAAATTAATAATAAAATTTAGACAGAAAATATTTTCTGTCTAAATTAAAACCAAGAAATTAATTAAGAAATTAATTTAGAAAAAATAACATAACAACTTGAGTACAACAAGCTGTTTCAAAGACGTCTTCAAAGGTATTTAGCTAAATTTAGTTACATGTCACTTCAGAAATATAAATCTCTGAGCTCAGGGACGGGTGGTGGTGAGAAATGTGGCGGCTTCAAAACAGCTACTTGTTCCCCAGCCAATAAATCTTGTATATTTTCTTTGTCTTGTTTAGTTAATATCAATCGCAATAGCAATAATAATAATAATAATAATAATAATAATAATAATAATAATAATAATAATAATAATAATAATAATAATAATAATAATAATAATAATAATAATAATAATAATAATAATAATAATAATAATAATAATAATAATAATAATAATAATAATAATAATAATAATAATAATAATAATAATAATAATAATAATAATAATAATAATAATAATAATAATAATAATAATAATAATAATAATAATAATAATAATAATAATAAATTTCGGTTTAAAGGCATCCAAATGCACAGCCCCTTGGACTTATCGATCTCATGGTGCCCATAGAGCATTTGACTGTATAGAACTCTAAAATATGTGTTATCTTTAATTCATGTTTTTTTCCTCTCCTTTCCTTTCCACTTTTTTTTTTTTTTTGCAATTATATCTTCTTCTGCCTTACATTCATCTGTACTAGTAATTTTCTTTGCTTTGGAATGTAGTGGTCACACTTTTTTTAGCCAAATTTTTGTTTAGAGCGAACACAGCTTAACAGTACCAAGATTTTTCACAATTTTTATTGCAATCAATCATAAAACATGTATTAGAATTTGTATTGAAAAGAGAAATAGTTTTTAGTTAGACGACATATGTTGTGTTAAACATTTTCTACACTCTCACGATGATGCTTACAAACAATGAAGTTTCAAAGAATTTTCAGACATTTACACAAACATTTTATTCGCTTTAGTTTTTAAAACATTTATTAAAATTTCGAGATTATTAGATATGATAATAGTATTTTCTTTTTGAATGCAAATAACTTTTCAAATTAAATACAAACTACAAGTGCTTAAAATCACACGTACGGGGATACAATTGAATGCTCAAGAAAACTACTTTCAAAACGAATTTTGTATCAGAATTGAGTTTGTATGATGTTGTCCAAGTGCGAGTAGGTGCATGGTTTTTGCGTTTTTGTTCTTTTTTTTAAGAAAAACCCAATCATTTGAGAGAGAGAAAGAGAGTGAGTGTATTACAAATTAGAGTTTGCCAAATTGTACCTCATCTTCATCGTTTGTATCATCACTACTTTCGCTTTCTTTAAGAGATTGCTTAGCTGATTTTTGTTGTGGAGGAATCTCTGTGTGTAACACTACATCACTGGATTCAGTCTCACTTTGGCCAACAAAAGCATGTTCAATCTTGTCTGCCATATCCGCCACAGTCTCTTTTAAATTATTTCCCATATCTTGAAGCGTTTGAGTCACATCTTTTTCGTTTGAGGAGTTTTCCTGCTCAGCTTTTTCGAACTCCTTTAGATAGTCATTTATTTCTTGGAATTGTTCATCGGTTAGATTACTTTTGCCACTGTTGGTGGCATTTGTGCTTGATTCGTGGCTCAATTTACTGTTATTATTGTTTTCATCTTCTTCAGTCTTTTCATTTTCTTTCGTGGGAGAAGAATTCGTTGGTGTCTTGGGAGCAGCCGGATGCGGGGTTTTTGAGCTAAAAGGAAAATTTTCATTTGAACTATTATCGAGTTGATGAGAAGTTGTTGGACCATTGGAGCTTATTTCAGTTTGTAGTTTTGTGGCTTCTGTTTGACCTGGACTGCTACTGCTGCTGGTAGGCAATAGATCTTCTATTTGCTTTTTGTTGGTGTCAATTACTGGTTTGACGTCATCTTTTGCTTCGTCTGCACTTTGACTTTCGTGTGGATCAGTTTTTGCTTCATTTGCATTTTGATTTTCGAGTTGGTTATTTTTTGCTTGATTAGCATTTGGGTTTTCCAACTGGTCTGTTTGAGCTTGATTTGCATTTTGATTCTCTTGGCCTTCTTTCTCATTAACATTTATTTCCTCTGAATTTCGTACTTCTCCCTCTTCTAGAGATTCCTTTGGGTCTTCTTCTATAATTTTCTGATCGTGATCTTTGTCGGTAGTGTTTTCTCTGCCACTTTCTTTTTTATCATCTTCTTTGCCTTCCTCCTTTCCATTTACTTCCTTTTTATCTTCCTTGTCCAAATCACTTCCTTTGTCCACATTGTCTTCACTCTGACCTTTTTCGTCTTTCTCACTGAACACGTTTTTAACTTGATTGGCCAAGTATTTTATATTATCTTTGACCTCGTCTTTTACGGCTATCAAAGTTTCTCCTAAAGTTTTAGAATCATCTTCTTCAGCTTTAGTTTTAATATTATTTTCTTCCTCTTGAGTTGAAGATTCAATCATATTTTCCTTATCTCTGTTTTCCTGGTCATCGTCCGTTTCTGGTTTAACATCCTTTATACTTTGCTCCATTTGATTTTCTGCCTTATTACGCTTTTCATTAGCACTAGCTTTCTCCTTCTTCAAGTCTTCATCTTTATCTCCATTCATTGCGTTTTCTTTTAACGTTTCTTTTTTAATATTTTCCTTTTCATTGTCTTCGTTGTCCCCTGAATTATTCTCACTTTCAATTGGTTTCTCTTCTCCCATATCCTGAACTAACTGCCGCTTATCTTGATCACCCTGTTTTTCTAAAGCTTTCGAAGACTGATTTTCGTTTTCTGTTCCCTTTTGCACATGCTTATTGTCTTCCTCATGCCTCAAATCGCCTGTATTGTTATCATTAGTCTGATCAAGTTCTTTGCTCTCAATACTTTTAATATCAATTTTGTCCTTTTCCGTGGATTCCGTTGTTAAGTTTTCAGTTGCTTCAGTAATAGTTTGTGTTTGTTGTTTCTGCAAAAGTAAACAATTGTCGACTGATTTCCTCTAAATTCTTTAAACTTTTGTATTTAGAAACAACAACAGAAAAATCCCTAATAGAACTTTGTTAAGAAGGCTTAGAAATGAAAGAATTCAAGCAGCATAATTAAAGGAAAATATAAAAAATTAAGCGTGAATAGAAATTGAAAAAAAATTATATCAAATTTTTTAGATAAAGTTTAGTTAAAAATTTAGTCAAGTATTTCTTTACATCAGGGCCGACAATGGCTTACTTTTAACAGAACTTTTCATATACAATATAAGTATGACTTTTAGATTATAAGCTTTTTTTTTTTTTGAAAAGTTAAAAATAGGCATAGAGTATAGAGCATAAAAGCTTAAAACTAGCGTTAGAGATTATATAGTGTTTTAAAGCTTTGTAAAGTTTTTATATTAATATAGAGTTGTTTGCTATATATAATAATTTTTTAATTTAAGTTATTTTAACATTAATATTTTTTTTTCTTTTTAATATACAATCCCAATTATTTCTTTCAATAGCGAAAATAAAAACAAGAATGTTTCCAAAATCAAACTTCACCTTAAGAATTTTAAACAAAAAAATCTTACTTAAAGCTTTTTATATACAGCTTGTAAGCTTAAATGTTTATACAGTCCTAACCGGTTAGAAAAGAGTGCTTTAAGTTGTTTTATTTTTGTCTGCTTTTAAAAGAAAGTCACTTACTTCGTCTGGTGGCTCTTCTTTATCATTTTCCATGTCTTCATCTTCATTTTGAATTTGATTTTCGTTTTCATTTTCGGGCTTTTTATCTTCCTCGTCAGTTTGTGCTTCTGCGCTCTGCTCTTCATCTGTTTTCTCATCACGGGGGCTTTCTATCAGCTCAACCTCAGCTTCATGTTCTTGATCATTGTCATTTGCAGCTGTTTCCTCAATTTCCGGATTTTCTTCGATTCTCTGGACCTCAGCAGTCGTTTCGGGACTATCTTCAGCAGCATCTTCATCTTCATGACCACTGGCACTGAAAGAGTGAAATTTTATTGAACAACCTCAGTTTTAAAAAAGAGGAATTAAGAGCTAATATTACAATCCAAAAAGTTGTAATATTTTGTCTTTGGTTTATAAGGGATGGTGCAACTAGAATGCATTTGCTTACTTTAAGTTTGATATTTCTTTCTTTCAAGCAAAATATTGGCTCAAGAAAGCTGTCAGAGAAAAGTTTTTTGCTGTTCGGTGCATTGTAACTCTTTCAATTTCGCTTGGCAAAAGTTCCTTTATGGCTATACAAATATTTTCCTTGGCAAATAAAGAATTTCCTCCACTGTGGAGTACAAAATCTATGAGCATCGGGCAGTACGATTTAACATTTTAAGGCAGTTGGTGCGATTAATAAGTTGTTAATTAGACTTTCCTCCGATTTTTTCTCACAAGTGAGAAGGATTTTTTTGTAATAAAATTGTGGTGATGAGCATTTGACTTCGGCTGACCATGACTGTTTCACCTCCACCACGACAAGCACCAAGTAACTTTAGAATCCAGGTCATGATTATTTACATACTGTTTCCTTACTGTCTTTATTTAATCTATTGATCAACTTTCAATTTGATTACTGTGTTTTGCTATCGATAGGAATACATTTTTATTTTCTTACCAACATCGAACGGACTTTTAATTGAGTTTTGTATTTATTTGCTACTATATGAGGGAGGACAATGCTTAGAAACTTTGCACGGAACCAGCGATATTTTTTAGCCTTAAATTAAGGTTATAGTTAGACTATACAATTGTGAAATACTTTATCAGACATTAATTCGATTTTTACTTCCTCAGAACTGTGGAAGGCTTTTTGTGATAAAAAAGAAGGTAGTGTCCAACACTTTTAAATAACACAAGGAAATTGGCATCATACGTTTCGGTTGGACCACCCTTTATGCTATTAAAACCAACGAGTAATAACTTTCGCTTACGTTTCTGTCATTTCGGCCTCTGAAGTATTTTCATTGCTTTCGGCATTTGAATGTCTACCAAAACCATTCATTTCGGGTATTTTTATATCAGGTTTCTTAAAAAAAAAACAAAACAAAATGAAATGTACTCATTATCATAAGAAAATTTGTTATTTAAATAAAAACACAAAAATAGTATAAAAACAAACCTTGCCATCAGCACTAGCATCGCTTAAAGCTTCCCAATCAGTGGCGACATCCGGTGACACGCGCGGTGCTTCCGGTACATACGTCAGAAAAGCACGTTCAATCTCATTAGGCTTGTGACGATAAAACGAAGGTGTCTTCATTTTCTATAACAAACATTTTTCAATGACAAGTGAAAATTAAAAATTTATAGATAAATCAAAACTGTGTTATTGCTTTTCTTTTGCCTCCTTATTTTTTGTAATGTGTCTTACTCACATAATCAACGGCCTCTTCATCACAACCAGCTTGCGTGAGCAAAGTGTAACAGCGCATATTATTCTTGGCACTGGCAGCCCAATGCAACGGCGTTTTGCCGGTTATATCTGGCTCATGCACCCCATCCGGCCAGGTTGTTATTAAATATTCCAAAATTGTAGCGTGACCCAAACCGGCTGCTTTGTGTATTAAATTTAAGCCATTTGCATCGCGACAAGTCACCAAAGCCGGTGGCACTGGTGGTTCCAAATTTGCCTGTAGATTCTCCAAACTATTGTCTATGACAGCCTGGTGGACATCTTTAATGGAATTCTGTTTGTAAAATAAAATCTAAATTACTCATGCGTAGCAAAAGAGGGGCTTACTTACCATGGCATAGGGCACTGCCGCCAGGAATCTTTTTACTTTGGAATTTGTGCTGGCCTGCTGGCGCAAGCGATTGCCCTGACCAGCCCACAAGACACGCGTTAATTTGCCTATATCCTTTTCGTGCATCCATATTCGTATGGTTGATAGTTTCACTGAAAAGTCTAAAGAAAAAAACTAAATGAGGCAAGTGCTAAAATAAATTTTAAAAAACATTTATTCTTTTGTGAATGAAATTATTTGGGGGGTAAAATTTTTCAAGTTTTCTTCCAGCCTGTTTGCCATGCTTGCTTGCATGTCTGCACGCCAATCAATTATATTCTTTTGCCACTAAAATATTCGCTGTAAAAGTAATTTATCTTTTTTGCCACTTTGCATTGAAATTATATTCAAGTGCAATTCCTTTGCAATGAAGAAGCCAAAGAAAAATGTTTAAGTATTTGCTAAGCGCACACTTTTGTTTTCCTTACTAAAAAAAAAAAAAAAAACAAAGAAGACCGAAAAGCGTCTGAAGTTTTAATTTTGCACACTTTGAAAGGAAGTTTAGTGCACTATGGGCTTAGATGAAAACATGCAGTTGCTGCAACTCTGTTAGGAGTTGAAAAATTTAAATTTATTTCCCAATAAAGGGAAACTGCTATCGTTAATCTTATGGGAATGTTTGTATCCATCTACATTATCCTGCGAATGCGAAATAAAAACGAATATACAAAATCAAGGAAATTACAATATATTCTATGACCAAATCAGAAGATATATATATAAATCAATTTTATAAGCTTAGCTGGGGCACAACCTGCCATTTCCAATTAAACACGCTTCTTATCAGCACCCATTATAGGGAGCTCACAGCAACAATTGAAATACATACAAAACCGCAAACATTCATGGAAAATAAGCAAAATAAGATTTCAAGGGGACTATGAAAAGTCGAGTAAAAATAACGTAAGACAAAAGCAAAAAAAGTATTCTCATGCTCAGCATTCGATCACAAATGCCGTTAACTATACAGAACAAAAAGAGGACACAACAATCACGATAAGATCTAGTACGAATGTATACTTTGATGGACTTATTTTTAAAAATATATCATTATTATTAAGATCTCATTTAGTCTAACGCAACAAGATAAATATCTTATAAATGGCAGTGTTAGTTAATAAATCAGAAACATAAACAGAAATACATAAAGAGAAATAAAGCAATTGAATTATTTATTTAATTACTTAAAGCTAAGAACAAGATTTTAAATTAGAAAATAATGAAACGTTTTATAGATCAATACATAAAAACACAAAAAAAAAAGAATATATTAAATTTGAATCATGAAAACAATTTGTATAAATCTTTTTTTTAACCGTGTTTACATTGTCGATGGTGTCTGCACAGTAATCGGTAACGAATTCCACAGACTTATGGTGTAAACAAAAAAGAGTTTTATATCTTGAAATAAATTGAATACTCTTCTTTGCACGACCAGATCTAGCAAATTGAATGTTAGCATGCAAATAATTTGGGTGACCAGAGGTGATAATCATATGTAGAAACAATAACTACTTCACTTTCAGTAGATTTGCAAATTCAATTTGAAATATCTGGTGAGAAAAGTGCGAAATATTATCAGTACGCTCTTTTAGAAAGACATAACGTGTTATATTGTTATATGATATTTTAAGCCTCCGTTGATCACCACTATCACTCACAGGAATTAAGAATGTCTTGGCAAGCTCCATACGTATGAAAAATGGTGTTGAATGTTCAACAGTCCACAAATTAAGCAACATACTGTGGACTCTGTCCACTGTAATGTTTATGTGATCCAACCACTATAGCCTGTTGTTAAAACTAATACCAAGATTTGACACCGATCTGACGAATTCGATTCTATTCTACTCCCGTTAATGATTACCTCAGGTACGTCATATATTCTATTTGATTTTGATATTAGGATGCATTTAGACTTGGTTGGGCTTATACTTATAAATTCTATTTAAATTGGTGCTGCACATCATCTGCATACAAATGACTCCCACAGTCAGCGAGCATATCGGACAAATCATTAATATACATACAAAAGTTGATTGGTCTCAAAATTTATACTTAAGGAGTTCCCTTTATAGTTCTTAGTTTATCAGATATATTTTCATCTCATGTGAACATATTGAGATCTATTCAAAAGATAGGCTTGCATAAGAAAAATTAAATAGTTTCCGAACGCTCTGATCACAAGATCACAAACAATGTGTTTGAGTACGATCATGCGCCATGATGTGCGCATGATCGTTAGAAACCTAATGAAATCAGTAAGAAACACTTTTGTAAATATTTAAGTAGAGGATTTAATGAAATAAATTAGAAATCCTTGTTGTATATAATTTACAAAGAAACCTAATAGAAGCAATACACTTTTCTTTATGAATTTTTGTGAATAACAAGTCCTCGACTTTGCACCACAAGAAATTAACATTGAGTCTCTATAGAAAATTCCTTGTGCTGCTATAATCATTAGCTCAAGGAGAAATTCTTATTGATTCTATTAAGTAATTTTGGCTCTGTGTAGGCAAAGTTTGTCACAGTATTTTTTTTAAAAAATTCAGTTTCTGCATACCATTGTAAGTTATCGCTTGATTAAACTGAAGTGAAATAATTGTGAAAAATATTGATTCCTTTCTCTTATTGGATTTGTTTAAAAACAAGGTCACAAAAGCATTATTCAGTACTCACTTGTATACATGCAAGCAGGTATGTGGGTTTGTGTGTGTATGAAAGAATATTAGAGCAATAAAAACTAGACAATTAGCTTAATAAAGCCATTAAAGGAAATAATTACAATAAAACAGACAAACTTGGCCTATTTTATACAAGACGATAAAAATAATTTCAAACATTAAACAGGTGACAAATTCAAACACACAAAGTAGTGGGGAAAAAGTACTTGTGATAAGACCTTAAATAGATTAGAGGCCATCTAGATTAGATCTTGCCACTTTTGCAAATTCAGTTTTAAAAATCGAAAGCGAAACCCGAATTCTCAAGAAGTATGAACAAGAGTTGGTACCACAATAAAATGTAGTTACTCAAAAACGAACAATAATAATTAACGACACTGGCGAATATATAGCTGGGAATTCTCGTCAGCTAGACCCTGAATTTAAGCATGTTTTGAAGCTATTTTGTTGTAATTTTTGATGCCAGGAAGTTATTGCAAAAACAAATAACAAACCTCAAAAAATTTTGTTAACGATTTATTTAGACGTTATTTTGTCGCAGCTCTTGAAGCCAGGAAGTTATTGCAAAAATAACATACCAAACCGCAAAAAGTTTTGTTAATGATTTATTTATATCGGATCTAAGGGTGAGAAATGTTGATTGTGAGGGATATTTAGGACTCGGCTGAGCCGTTTTTACTACATTTGTAGACAAACTTCTGTTTTAAATGATTACTATAATTGGCATTACTAATAAAGGCGGTGATAATAAATATTCAAAAGCAAAACTATGCCTTAAGCTGGGGCACAACTAGCTGTTTCGGAACCGCTACGTTTCTCATGTGCACCCATAAGTTTTTCCTATTTTTTATGCTTGTAAATTCTACAATCTTGAAAAATTTTTTCATTTAAATTTATAAGGGAACTACATATATATGTAGGATAGTGTGTTTGATAACATTTTATACATATCATTAAGCCAGCAAATGGAAATTTTCACTAAAGCTTTTCAAGAACGGCAATCAATATTTACTTACCCTCAGGACCCCGCGTTCGACGCCCACTACTGTTGGCTGTTTGACCATTCATGGGCAAGACTGTAAGAAAAGAAAAGAAACAAGAAAACTTTTATATAATTTTATTTACCAATTTTCAAACATTTAATGCACGAAAAAATAAATTGACTGACAAAATCAATAAATTTCTTCAACTACAAGTGGCCGAAACAAACTGATGAAGGTGAACTTTAAACAAAATTTTCTTTAACTATTATTTTATTTATATATGTATGTAGATACACTCTGTTCATTCATACAGTTTGTCAAAAAAATTTTAACATTTTCATAAATTTCTTAGAATATTTAAAATCTAAAAAAATATTTAATGCCATTGCAACCGCTCACAATTCGTGGGACTAGCTTTTATTGCCATATAGCTTGTAGCAAAAGTGAAGCGAAATCCATATAACAATTGTGTCTTATTTTGGAAACAACAATCTTTATAATTCCCACAAAGCCCACTTATACCTACATATATAAATATAATTTTCTATTTTCTGCTGACCAGTAAACTTGCTTTTAGTTATAGAATTCTCCCTAATTGAGACGTTATAACTTAGAAAGCCGGCAAACAACTAAATCAAGAGTGAAGTTCATAGAACTTTTTTCAAAACTATAGACATTTATGCACACTCATGAAGTAATCGCTTGAACGCTTGCCCTACAGTTGAATTTGTACCCCGTTACGTTTTGAGACAGTTTTGCTAGCTATAAGGTGAATATAGCAAAAGTAAAGAAGACTTAAACTATGCCATTTTTTACTGAAGTTAAGAAAATTCCTCATGAAACTGAGGAACAAAATGGAGAAAAAAAACCAAACGAAATCGAGAATTTCAATTTGCAACTTAAACTGAACTGGAAACTGAAAAAAACTGCAAATTTAATAGTAAAATTTTAAGTTGGAGCTAAGAAACTTTAAGCCAAAAATTTAATTAAACAGTTTAAAGCATTAATTTAACTTTATGTTAGAACTATATTACTGCAGTACATGAAAAAATAATAGTAATAAATCAGAAAAATGGGATGGTAAAATAAGAAAACGAGAAACGATCAGAAATAAATGCCTCAAATGGAAGTACATTAAATTGTGGTCATATAGACAATTTTTGTTCAAACGTCACCGCCAAAGCCTTAGCAATATTTCATGCAGTTGAGTTTGCTTCTAAATCCGAATTAAAATATATCATTTGCACAGATAGCCTCACATCAATAAAGGGTTTATAAAACCGTAGTAACGACTCTCCTCTTATAAATCAAATAAGAAATATTTATATAGCACAACCTGACAAAATAAAAATAATGTGGGTTCCCTGCCATGTTGGAATAACCGGTAATGAACATGCCGATGCAGCTGCCACCGAAGCGAAACAACGTCCACTGCTGACGTTTCCAACTTGGGAAGCACACGACATTATAAACGCTGCATCATTTCACATACAAAATTCAAAGACTCAACAATGGTCAACATATAACCACGATTACAAGAATATCAACCCGTTAGGAACAAAAACCATCTTTCCGAAAAACTGTTCCAGAAAGACAACATCTGCTATAACTCGACTAAGAATTGGTCACTGCAAATTTTCCCACAAGCACTTACTAGAAAAAAAATCCTCCTCTGCGATGCCTGACCTGTAACAAACAAAGCAACGTAATTCACATCCAAGATGAATGCTCCACTTACAACATACAAAGGAAAAATGTCTTTGGATCCCAGCTACCCACAGATCTCTTAAAAAATATTTGTGATAAAAATATAAATGTATTACAATACGCCCAAAGTTCAATAAAATTAAAATTTTCAGTAAAAATATAAAATTAAGGCCATATTCATAATAACACTGTGCTAGTTGAAAAAACCGACAAACGGGGCACCCAGTGACTAAACATAATTCGGGTACGCTGAATTCAGTGGTGCTATCCGTTTTTCTAGGTTAGGTCGCATTTTCGAGATTTACCGTTATTTTAAAAATGGAGGAGGTTGCATGTATTGAACTAACTAAAAAAATATTTCGTTTATTGAACTTCAGTAAAAACCGAAATTCCGCAATAAAATAACCTTTAATCTGATATATAATATCATTAAAAAAAAATTTTTTTTTTGAAAAAAAAAAATATTTTTTGCAAATTGTTGAAATTTTGTGATTTTTAAAACTGCATAAAAAATTGAAAAATTAAGCTATGCCAATAAATTTTCTAAAAAAAAATTTTTTTTAATGAATTATAATCAGATTAAAGGTTATTTTATTACGGAATTTCGGTTTTTTACTAAAGTTCAATAAACGAAAAATTTTTTTAGTTAGTTAAATACATGTAGTGCAACCTCCTCCATTTTTAAAATAACGGTAAATCTCGAAAATGCGAGCTAACCTAGAAAAACGGATAGCACCACTGAATTCAGCGTACCCGAATTATGTTTAGTCACTGGGTGCCCCGTTTGTCGGCAAAAAAAAGTTCCAAATTCAAGCACAGTGTAATTATTGTAAGTTTATTAAGATCTTATCTGACGTATTTCTACGGAATATTTGTCAAATAAACGTGTAATAAACTTTCAATAGTTTTTATGAATATGGGTGTTATTATATAATTAATGCTAAATAAATAAATAAAATAAATAAATTCCTCAAAAAAAAAGACAAACTGGTATAAAAATACTAGTGTATAACTAGTATAAATGTAACCATTAGGCCCTGCTATAACAACCCATATATCGACAGCTTGATACATGAAAACAATAGAGGTATGTGACTAGTCTTAAAAAACATCTAATATATTTTTACAGTCTAATTCATTAAAAAGTTGTATTGAAATGATTATCACCTGCCGAGTTAAACAATATTAAAAGCCAAATAATCGCTTAGTAAAATTTTGTATTTGTAAGCGATTAATAGCAGAGTAACAGTATGCATTTTATTTTCCATTCTGGCCCATATATTTTTCAGTTGTAAGACCAAGCCATCTGTTTTGATAGAAACCCCCATGTTTTACCATACACCCTATTACATGCGTATGTTATCAATAAGGATTTATTCGCAATGTGTAATAAATGATTGTTTGAAGTAAAGATTTTGTCTAGGAATACTGTACTCAGATTGCTTAATTTCTACTGTGGCGAGTTTCAGGTCCTCAATGTAAGACTTCTTACTCATTCCAATCAAGACTAACGAGAAATGTTACGAGCTTCTTCAAGTTCTAGCTTCAAGTAACAGAGTAGTTCTCATATCAATTACGGGCCACGAAAGACATGAGGGCAATGAAAGAGCGTGGACTGCTTAGTCAAAAGGGGTGCACTCAGGTCCTTTATATATAACCTGAACCATTCTGTGGAATTAACAATAGTTTTATGGACAGCCTTCTGCTGGCAAGTGGAGGAAGAAAGTCTTGCTAACTACTGGCGAGCCCTACAGGGCAAGCAGCAACCCAAAATTCAGCTAAATCCCTGCAAAGTGAAGTCCAACTTTTTTATGAAAAGGATATGAAAATATATACAAGGCTAATGAAGAGGCACAGTAAGCTAAATTAACATCTCGAAAAACTAAAATTAGCAAGCACAAAATGTGTTTATTATTTGCCGTTGTTTTTCAAAAATAATCAATAAAAAATTTGTATTTTGCCTCTCGATGAAAAATAAATTTAATTTGCATTTTACCAACAACAAAAAATTGTATGTTTTTCCAAAGAAACAATAATTTAACCGTAGAACAAATGTATTTTATAGATTTTGATTAGGAAACGACAGTACCAAAACAGCTGATTGATTTGTTTGGGTTCGACATTTTTCAAAGTTTTTTCGTGCATTTTTTTTTTAATTATGTGGAATAAAGTTGTATATGCAAAAGCGAATAAGAGATCAAGCTTTAATTTAATTAACAGCATAAGCTCTTGGGTCTTAAATTTACAGACATTTTAGAGTGAGAAACTCCTGTCTTATAAAAATATATTAATTTATTGCATGCTTATGGCCAATAAGTGTTTAAAAAAATTTCCCTAATTATCATTTATGAATACCCATTTTTTGCAAGTTTTACTTATTAGTTTGTTATTAGGCAGCCAATAATCTTTTATGAATTACACGGCTACTATATAGTCCGTTTGTCCGCAGGGTAAACAGTAATCCGTTTCTGTGTGAGTGAAAGTAGAACATGTAATTGTGTCTGTAGTGGCTGGTTCTTACAATTTAATGACATGGTCAACATTCAACAATGCAAGACAGAAGAAGAAAAAACAGGAAAATTACCAACAACAAAAGCTTTTTTTAGTTATAAACTCAACTGAACTATTTCAGAAAAAAACCAAGCAAAAAGCAAATAATATCCTTAATATATTTAAAATGACAAAAAAAAAACATCAGTTGTGTTGAATAAAAAAAGAATGTGGGTAATGTATGCTATTGAAATGTTAATAAGCTGTTTTGGAAATTTCTACTTCTTGGAATATTTACGCAACAATACTTCCTTTACTTTCATTTTCTTACATTAATCATCACAAATCTGATTGCTAGAGAATATTAATTCAAATTATGTTTATTTTATTTCTTGACAAATGTTTGTTACCAACCTCAAATAAACAAAAAATTATGTATAAAAAGAAATTATATATATTCTTATAGCCTGTGAAATTTTTCGCCACAAAATCGTTTCTATCCATAATTGCCACATCATGCAGAATTCGAAAAGTTCCTTTTTAGAGTTTGTTTTTTAAATGTTATGGCTAAAATTGTTGTAAAGAAATAGCAGCTGATTTGATATCATGCTATAAGCACTAAAGAGTGAGGGTGCCCGGAAATACAAAACGTCAATAAAAGAATTCAAAATAATACATGTTAACTCCTTGTGTTGTGTGTTTTGAAAAAATCTGCTCCAAATGCCAACAAAGACAAAAATTTATGCAATTATATAAAAATTAATAAACGAAACTGACAATATAAATCTATTTCTTTAGTTTTCTGCAAAAATTATAGGTCATATTTTTTAATATGGCTTGCAATGTAAGTAAAAACATCAGCATTTTATTTAAAAACTTGTTTACACCAACTCGAACTTTACCCACGTGGCTGGCAGCACTAACTGTGGTGATGTCGAAATTCATAATAGCAGTTTGCATGAATTCGTAACGGGGCGTACCGAATACAAGTGATATTCACTCAGAATTCATAATAAGGCTGAATAAAAATAAAAACGAACATCTCAACTTTTTCATCCCTGGCATAATATACATACACATAAAATGCGTCACTGCCGTTTCTAATTAACAACAATTAAAATTAATAAGTTTACAACAACTGAATATGACATTCATTTGTTCTTCATATTCAATCAATTCATTTATAATTCTTTTTATACAATGGTACTTGTGTTTGATATTATAATTTATTCACATGCAATATACAGGGTGTCCCGTAACATAAGGCTCAAACGAAATGTGGTGATAGGTCAAGTGGTGGCTGATCCCAGAAAAATACAAAAAAAATCTATTAGGGTAGATTAAAAGGCGTTGAAAATATTAAAAAAAAACACCCAAAGGAAAACCACCCTGTGATTAGCTTTTTATTCCTGGGATCACAAATGTTGAATTTAAAAAAAAAAAATGTTTCTATAATAATATCGTCAGTCATGCTTTTTTATCTTTATTTAAGAATTCGGACTGTAGTGGTCGAATTCGCAAAGAAAATCTCTCATTGTACGACTTTTTGTACTTAAAGTTAAAACTTTGACTAGCAGTATTGAAAAACAAATTGCATTAGGTACTTTCGGCAAACTGCACCAAAAATTGCCGCTATATGTCCTAAATTCAAGCAATAATTTTTGGACAAAATGATAATATTTTTTTTATATATGGGCCTGTTCGTAAATGTATCACAACTCTGCACAATATGATTATTTTGCGATGCCACTACTGATTGCCACAGCTATTGCTGATGTTATTGTTTGCACATTTTATTGTTGCATTTACGAACATAGAATTTCATTTCTTTTTTTTCTAAAAAATTTTAAAAATGGAAAAATTAATAATGGAATTCCATCAGTGAGTTTTTTTTTACTTTCAGACGAGTCTGAAAATAAATAAAAAATTTTGAATAAGAAATGCATATTAAAAAGCAAACAATTTTTATACTCACTCATTCGTTGCATTAGCCATTTTTTATGAGTAGTTTTTTGTTGTTATTTACGCTTAATCTACGTCAGTGTTGCATTTACGAACAGATTACTGCTGCAGTGTTGCCAACATTTGCATTTTCGAACGTTGTGTGCATAACATGTAGAGATGTTATGTATTTATGAACAGGCCTTATTATTTTTTTTAAGCAGCAATTGTATGATTTACAAATTTATTTTTTAGCCTTTTTTTATTTTACGGCAGTACTTTCCAAACTATGCGACAAAGATTTTTTTTCTAATTTCTTTGGGAACAGTCATTACTTGACCTATCGCTAGTTTTCGTTTGGACATTAAGTTACGGCACACCCTGTATATGTATAATCATGTATAATAATACATACACCCATATGTTCAAGGATTTCTATAATTATTGAAAAATTAAGTTACTTTTAACTTGCCTGCTCTTAAAAAAAAAACTTCGAAGCCCCCATCCAAACAAAGAAAAATTTATATTTAACACCTTTGCAAGTGTATTTGTACGCCTGCACTGACTGCTAAAGATTTTGGTTGTTGGAATAATAAATACAAGTAAATACACAAAGAGAAAATTACCGGCAAAGATCATTGAAATACAAGAAATATAAATATACGAATTTTCTTTTTTTAATTTGCCCTATCACGAACTTAACACAAAGTAGTTCTAACAATTAAGTAACTAGAGTTAGTTAGAAGAGACCAAGTTTTAAAATCTTACCAACTGTTTCTGAAAATTTCCTAATTTTCGAAATATGTATTCACAAAATTTTCCAAGAACTTTAATTTATGAAAATCTTTCTTAAAACTGTTTTCATTAAAAAAAAAAAGATTAATTGCCAACTTCCAAAAAATACTAGTCGCTAAATACGCTCTCGCAATGAATTAGCAAATTACCTTTCTACCACATTCTCAATATTTAAATCATCTCCCACAATTTCACCACATTTTAGGTCATTTTCATGGCTGGAAAATTAATAGTGATTGAAAAGAATGAAAATAAAAGTTTGTTCACTTTTGTTGCATTCTTGTGCCACTTCGCGAGAATTGTATTCCTTTTACATAAATACAAAAACCCCTTCAAGATTAATTAAGTTTTAGCACTAAAAACAATTAAACACGTGTCACTGGCACTTAAGCAACTCCAAAGGGAGAAATAAATTAATAGACAAAGTCAACACAACATAAAAGAACTTCATTTGCTTTGCATGTTTGTGGCACATAAAATTAACAAAACATTTTGCAAATTAAGTTGAGAACTACAAAAAAAGTTCTTGTTGAAGTGTCAGCAATGTTGCGTTTATATTCATAATTATAAATTAAAGATATACTTTCATTGTTTTTGCATGTTATAGGTCTCAGGGAGTTTCAGCAAAGTTTTAAGAAGATATTGTTGACAAGTCAAAGAATGTTGCCAGTGGTAAAAATAATAAAAAAAAGGAAAAAATAAATAAATGTATACAAAACCATGAAAGCAACTAATGATTCTAATCATTTTAATCACAAGACTAAGAACTTATTGCATATTCTCTCAAGAAAACCAATACCATATTTTATGCTTTAAAGAGCACCGTAAATGAGACAGACCTATCAAACATTACACTTAAATCAAGTTTAGAATTTAGCATACACAAACCCATATCACCAATATTAAATTGAAAAGCAGTGTATGAATGACCCCTGTAATAGGAAACGCGCAAATATTTACCAATATTCAAAAATAAATTGTTTGATCAGCACCAATAACTTAAAGCTCTGATTAGGTTACCTGCGCACCATTTAAGCCATTTAATTTAAGAAAAATTTTCAAATCATTAGTGTATAACAGTTTAATTTAAAAAATCGATATCATTAATAAGGAGTTTAAAGTTAAGTTATTTCCTTATCACTGTTGTGGTTGATATTAATTAAACAAGACAAAGAAAAACACGCAAAGACTTTGGCTGAGCGACAAGTAGCTGTTTCGAAGCTGCCACACTTCTCATCAGCGCCCGTCCCATAAACGAAATACAAAATTGTTAATAATTT
The DNA here is from genome assembly GCA_963662145.1 of Sturmia bella. NCBI lineage: Eukaryota > Metazoa > Arthropoda > Insecta > Diptera > Tachinidae > Sturmia > Sturmia bella. The sequence continues at coordinate 13,530,060 of OY759172.1, read as the reverse complement.
TAGTAAGCTTTTTATTTCCTCAATTTGTACTTCCTCCAAATTGAAAAAGATATTTTTGTGATAAAATTGAAGTGATACAAAAGAATTATGAAATAAAAAGTTGAAATAATACCCAATATTTCAATTGTTGGCTTCGTTGTCACCTCAAGTCATTACCAAAAAAATTGTGCTAGTGTAAACATCTTCGACAATAATTATCTAGTTCTTTGTAGATATTTGACATCTTCTAGAACCAAGGGCTAGACAAAGCATATTAATCACCACCACACCCACAAGTGGCAATATGTGATGACAGAATATGGAGAATAAAAATTAATTAGTCATTTGACTATTAAAAGCTTCCATGAAGTTATTCAATTCATAAAATATTTGGGAAGCCCTATTTCTGGGGAACTTTTGCAATATTATTACGATTACTTAATTTTCAAATTAAAAATATTTCTATAAAATAGGTAAAAATAATAAAAAAAAAATTATTTTTGCTCGCTATTCCGTAAAATGGTGCACTGTGCACTAGACGAATTAATTATTATTATTCATCACGTATTAACTCGAAACCAAAAGAAAATAATTATCTATTTATTTATATTTAGAGAAAGGTATAGAAAATTTGGTTTTCTGATTTATTGACCAAATTTTTTGAAAAATTTATTATTTTTTAATATTTTATTGCAGACACTTTCAAGTGCAATATTGTCTTAAATTTGTCTTAAAGAAAATTGCGCGAACTTACCTTTTGGTGGCGATGAGTGATAGTATAAACCTTGAAACCTGCGCCTACGTTTTGGAGGCATGGCGGTAATGTTTTCACTGTTTTGCTTCAAATTTTTGTTTTTATTTTATTTTTTACGTATATAATCTATATATTTAAGCGCTTTGAATATTTAGAAGAATATGCTTGTAAAACTAAAAAACCATTAAATGGATTTTTTCTTTTCTCTGCAATATTAAATAAATAAACGAACATTTTTTATATATATTTTTATTTTTACAAATCGTGCTTTAGTATAATTTATTTCTTTTTTTTTTTTTTTGTAAATTTCTTTTTTCAACTAAAACGGCCACTCACTCACTTGTTTGCCAACCACATTACAGTTTAAATTATTTATACATAAATTGTTAGTGTTGTTGTTGTTGGTTTAAAAAATTGATTTTTTTTTTAAACTATTAAATATTTATGATTTTAGTGGAAAGATAACAAAAGTTTTGTTTATAATCTATATAATTATGTTCGAATTGTCTGCCCCGCAATTGAACACAAAAGCGCTGAAACACAGGCACTGCCACAATTAGGACACGTTATAATTTGCAAGTAGCCTGCCTCCAAATACCAATATGTATGTATGTTTGTATGTAATATAAACTCGTGTATGAAATTTAGCTAAAACTAATTATATTTATTACGTTTTAAGCATGAAATTGCTAAACATTAATTTTATTAGGAATTTCCCCGCTATAAGAGAAGTCTTGTTGGCACTTTTTTTTATTTATTAATATTATTTTTCTTGTCGTTCTTCCACGAACTTTAAGTGTTGAAAGTCTACAATACAATGTCATTTATATTTTAAAATATTCCCAATTAATTTCCGTTTGCTTGGTATAACCACTTGAGCTTTGTATATTCATTCATTGAAAAAGAAAGACGAAGAAAACCCTTCCAAACAGTCGTGACACCCACCTGATAACAAACTGACTGATGGTCATTTGAATATTCAAATAGTTATAAACACACACACACACGCACAAACTACTCGTACTCATTTAACATGATAAGAAGAAAAAATTGCGGCCATTTTATGCTCCCAGTAGACTTTAGTCTTTTCAAGCAGTTAGGTGGGAGCGTCAATTAGCACTCTCTCTCTCTCTCTCTCTCTCTCTCTCTCTCTCTCTCTCTTTAATTTTTATATTATTTTCTTGTATTTTGATTTTGTGCTTTTTCTTGTTTCCTTTTAAGCATGTTGCAGTTTTGACCAGTTTGTATGACACACATACGACTAAAATGCAAAATGAAATATGAAAAGGACACTGGTATTTTAAAATAAAATTAACCAAATATATGTTGCTGTTATTGTCACAACTTTGAAAAAGTACAACTATAGAAATAATTTTAGTAGAAAGTTTTCACTTGCCCCTAATTATTTGAATTCCCACAACCTTGCTTAACCTTACACAAACTTAATTGGGCATTATCAACTCGTTGATGTTGGAAACGGTGTTACCATATCTGTTATTATGAATTTGTTTTTATACTTTCTAACTTTTTTGTGTTCTGCATAAAAATAAATATATTTTAAGCAAAAATTTCTTGAAATTAAAGTGGATTTCTGAATTTTTGAAAATAATTGGATTTTAGGTGGGCACCAACCAGGGATGGCAAAGTCTAAGCTTCAATTTGATTGGTGACAAGGCCAGAAATGAGTACATACCAAAATGTGGATTTTAAAAATCACCAAGAACTACATATAAAGAAACGGTGATCAGAAAAGGCATAAGTCATGGCAAGAAACTAAAAAAATTATGTTTAGAACATATAAATGCATTACAAAAAGCTCAAGTAAATAAAAATAAAAAGGAATATATTTATATTAAATTACTTTTTCAGGCTTAAGTTCAACACTTGGTTTTGTCGCAACTTTTAATTAATATCAATTCAGTTAAGAAAGGAATATGTTAACATAAAATTTGCTGTAATATGTGAACACGATCACAGCGGCATCATTAAAAATTAGCTCTGCTGCGGTCAACAACAATGCGTTTATTTTTCAGACATCTGCAATATTTTTTGAGATGGATCCATTTCTTTGAAATTAGTCTTATATGTAGCTTAGAGTGGTTTGGTTTCCATACAAAAAAAGTATGATCCAGTCACTCCCTAGGATTAAAAATAAGTTGGAGGTGAATCGAATCTTTTTTTTTCCAAAGGAGAGACTGGCTCTTTTTTTTTTGTATGGAAACCAAACCATGTTGCATGAACCATTTTGTTCGACGAATAGAAAAGGTCAATGGATATTTGTTCTGTTGGTCGTCATATTAAATCCTGAAAATTGTCTATGGAAAATTTACCGGCATTCAACACTTTCGAGTGCATGTTTTGTAGGAGACAAAAAATATGACTCGTTTTTGACAGCAACCACATAATTCTTTTATATGCATAAATGTTTTATGTTCATGTTCATTTCTTATTAAATGATATTCGCTTCCCGTTTGAAAAGATAAGAAATGTGCATACGGAAAATGGACGGGTAATTTGTCATTTGATATTTATGGGCTTATGTTTTTTTTTTTTAAGTTTTAAGGAAAAATCAGATGCAAATGGTGACACGATACTGTAATTTTATGTTTTGTTGCAAAAAAAATAAGTTTAAAAAAATGACAGACAATCATGCAAAAGTTTAAATATAGAAATAATCAAGCGAAACCAGGCGAATTTTAAATGCAAAAACATGCAAATTAATATTTTTCTTTTGAAAAAATTTAAAATTTTTCTAGGGAATTGTCATTTATTTTTTCTTTAGTTGAAAACTAAAGGAATTTTTTTCTTTTCTATATAGTCATTGTTTGATAGACTTTGTTTCCTTTATCTACTTCTATGACTTATAAATTTCTAACAAAATAATTTTGAATAACTTGAAGGTTATTTCGTAGCACTTTTCTGTAATTACTGATAATGATTCCCTTTTTTTTTTTGTTATTTGAACAACCGAAAAAAATATTAAAAGCACAATGCTCTTTGTCGTAAGCATTTTCCTTTTTTATGAATTTAATTGACACACGCATAATTTAACCAATATTGTCTCATTGACTTTTTGTTTGTTTGTTTCTTACCCAAATTAAGCGAATGTGGGTCAGTTGGTGACACACAGAGAGTTATTAGCCTATTTCTAATTCAAAATGTTGGTCATATTTAAAGTATCAAAAGGTATGTAAATAAAAGAATTTTGCCCTGAAAATATACATGACGCATGGACATAAATAGTTTGTTATTAGATTAAAAAGTGGGGCATCAAAAATATTAAACTAAGAAGGGGTTTCTTCGGCAACCTGTACAGGTTTATGCACAGAAAAAAAACTTATTAAAAGCTTACGAAATACTGATTTTGATTCCACCTACATAAGTTTGTTTTAGACTGGTACATTTTGGTGCTTAAAAATCATTTAGATCGGAGCAAAATCTGAAAGCATTAGAAATCAATTGAATGTTAGTGAGAGAATAAAAAACACATTCTAATAAAGTGAAAAACACAGTAATAAAATTAAAAGTTCATCAATAAAACTAAATGTAGACAGTCAGTAATGAAGAGCTCAGCTAGTAGGATGACAAAACTTTGCTGCTTGAAAGCAGTATGCAATTAGTCGTGACCTAGATTTAAAGCAATCTGGGTATCGATGAGAGTAGCGATGTACATGAAAGTGATATAGTATGTTCCCCAGCAAGTGTTGATCACTACAATTGTATTACAAACAAATTTTTTTTCAATACTTGGGAAGCGAAATCAAACTATTTTTGTGTTTTTTATTTTTAATTTGCTTTAATTTTTGACTTTTTCTAGGATTGGTTGCGTTTACATACCCTGTCGTGTCTTTAATCGATATATTTGAAGCATAGATGTTAGAATTTGATTACAGTTATATTTCTTTTCAAATAGAATCATAGCATGATCCAGCTATAGGAACTTTCTAATTAACTAAATCGTCAATTTAAATGTTAACTTTTTAACAGTGACAAGTGTTGTTAAAATTAGCTACAGAATCCCACTACTGGAGTGGGGCTCTATAACTTTTGCTTTATTGGTTGCAGCATCGATTACAACATCGTGTAACTTATTGTTGAAAACTCTGCTATAATCTAACATTTGCTTCATCTCGGTCAAGTAAAATAAAAATAAAAAAAAATAATATATCAATAATATTACCATAATTTGCCGCTTTGTAGTCAGGTCACCTCAAATGGTTTGTAACTAGACTAAAATATGAAAATAATCGCTTATAATTATAATGGCAAAAAACTTATGGTTAAAATTAACAGCAGTTGATAAGTTGGCACCAATAAACTCAAGTTACAGAATATCAAAATCACTAATTCATCTGTTAATTTTTATTAAAGAGTAAAAACGCAACACAATGTTCAACTGAAGTGCGTCCACATAAGAACGTTTTTATGAAAGTGTACGTAGATATATGTCTATGTCGTCGCGATGTAATTTTTACGGGGAAACATAATCTTTCACATGTTAGATAAGAGTATTAATAACGGGTGCCTCAACAACTTCATTTTGCTACATGCCTTGGTAAAGGATATAAAAGATTTGGAACGGCCGAATATAGCGTTATTGCTTGTTTATAAACTGAACTTGTAGCAATCATTTCTGCTTTCTTTTGTGGTGTCTGTTCTAATATCGTTGTTGATATATTTTGTAGAAGGAAGCGTAATAGTAATTTTTTTTTTTTTTTGTCCATTAATGTTAATTTTTTTAGCACTCTACTTTGCAACAGTTCATTGACAAATAAATACACATGCATACATACATAGGTTTTGTTTCAAGGAGAAGAGATTTTATTGGCCTGAAAGTACATCTATTGTGCGTGCTTCTTTGGGTTATTGACATTTCACTTAGTTCAATTGAAATGTTTATGGGGCTCATGTTCTTTTCAGCCATAAAATACACGCAAATTCAAAGAATTTTTAATTGCTTTTAGCTAATTCAATTTATTGTGATTAAAAACAATGACAAAAGCTGCTTTTTTATGGCCAAAAATTACCTTCTCAATATTAATTTTTGAAACAAAACTCGTACATATGTATACACAAATTGAAACACTTGTAACTCTTCTTGCTCTTGGCAATTTTTCATCTGCCTTCAAATGTTCGTCTACGTTAACATTTATCAATTTCTATGTTTTACTTAAAAACTAATGACTTATATTTAATTTCTTTCATTGTTGTTTCATTTTTATATTGCAAATTAATTTTAAATAAAAGTTAAGAAATTTTATAATATTCAATTCCCTTAAGTTCACTCCATTTCTTATTAATTTATTGAATTATTTTTCTATGTTTCTTAATTGTGTTTTCAATTCTGCCAGCCATTCATAAAAGAAATCTTTAACTTATTTCACAATACTAAACATTTAAAACAAAAAAAAAAGGATAAAAAAAACGTTGGCCCACTTTAAAACTGTCGAAAGCAATGCATTTTTAAACCCATTCTTCCACATTAAATAATAACAATTATTGATTTGTAAATTTGTTTTCAATTTGCAATTTCTTTTTTACCACACACTGGCAGACAAAAAATATATATTTTCTTTTCAGCACACAAATTTTCTTTAATTTCCCCACAGTGACCCTGGCCGTTTTAACATGGTCAATGTCCTTTTTAAAATTTATGCAAATTTATGCAACTTCTTGCAATATCCTACAATCACAACAACAAATCACATGTTACACTTTTTTCCAACACTTATTCAGGTACAAAATTCATTTCAAAGACCTACAGGATTTTAGCACAATTTTTTTAGTACAACTGTGTACAAAGTTCTTTTTTCATTTTTATCGTGCTTTAAGTTCGCGTATCCTTTGTAGACTGTGTCATATCCGGTTGAATCCTGGGTATTTTATCTAATTTTTCTCTGCAATAAATTAGTTTTTGGTTCACATTTTTCTGTATGTGCAGTTCTGTACTTGAAACAGAGAAGAGAGAGAGAGAGTGAGAAAGAGGGAAAGCGCTTATGTGTCTCATTTAGCATACATTGCTAAAGTTGTGTTGGTGCATCGTTTCATGAGCCCACTTTTTTATAACAATAATTTGTGTATTTTGTTAGTGTAGAGAGTGCATTCCAATCTCGTAGGGTGTATATACATGTGTTTACACAATGAACTGGCAATTATGCCAATGTGGGTGTTGTTCTGTTGCTTTTGCAGAGTTAGTTAAGATTGAATATGTAAAAGTTAAGTTTTGGTCATCCACCAGAGTATAAAATGGTTTTATAAATAATTTTCGAACCGGGGCCCAAGAAAAATCTTGATTTGTAAAAATAATGTTATTTCTATAAAAAAAAAATATTGAGCATATACAGGAAAAAATTAGATCAACGAATTTGTAACATCGATGTAATAACAAGTTGAAAATGTAGGAAAAGTTGACTTGATCGATTGCTCGATAGCTTTTGGCATGAGGGAAAAAATCTATACCAACATATTGAAAAAAAAATGTTTCTATTTTTATAAGGGGGCCTCCCCAAAAGGTTTCAGAGCCCAAAAAAAATAACAATGGATAGAAAAAATTATTACGTGCTGGTCCTAAATTTGATGGAGGAAAATTTAAATTTCAAGGAGCTTATATACCAGCTTTTATTATTAATCAGTTCTCAAGAAATTTTTTTCCACAATATTGATTTTCAACATACCGACCTCATCCTTAAGGGGCTACCAAACAAAAATACAAAACAAACAAAATTAAAATCGGAAGCCTCGACTTTAGTATAATGGTACCAACCACCATAAAATGAAAGTGTGCTGCCAGACACTTAGAGATTTTGTAAGCGAAGCCGGTGTAGGTTATACCATGGAAGAGAAAATCCCTTAGCCCGGCCGTAGTCCGTTTTTCAAGAACAAGTTTTGCATACCTATGAAAAAATTTTTGGAAATTAAAAAAATCTAATTTGGGATATTTCAAAACTGGTCAGCATTAATTTTCCGTTGTGCATTCCGCAACTTGATTATCGAATTATTAGGAAACTAAAAGCCTCCAGCAGACTTTGACCTATAAGCTCATATCTTTCAAAGCCTGGCTCCTTATTATAAAGCTTACCCGCCTTCAAAATTATGTTCTTGATATGTCGTAGGTGGGGTCTTTGAGATATCAGTTAAACTAGGTTTACTTAAACTGTAAAGAGATATGTGTCACTGTTACTATGAAGTGATATTATTTTGAATTATTTCATTGAAAAAGCACATTCTGAGCAAAACTAAGCTGTTCTATCAAAAAATTTTACATGCAATTGGTAATAGCGGCACAAATTGCTTTCCAGTTTGATTATCCTAGTTTAACTGAGATCTCAAAAACGTAGCCACAGTGAAAATTTGTTTACTCCTGCTAAAAGCTATTGAAAAAAAAAAAACAATTACCAATATCGATTCATTGTATTTCAACTTTGTTGAATGCTCGCAATATCCGTACCCTGGATTTTATTATTTGTTTATTGCCATTAACGTGTTGTTGTTGTATTTGTCTCAAGTCACTAATATTGTCTATCTAATGGAATTTCTATGTTAGCGTTTAGTCGACCCAAAACAATTTTACACAACAATTTTACAATTTGGTTGAAAAACAGAAACTTAAATCAACAAATGAATGTTTGGAAAAAAAACGCCACTTACCAACACTGTATTCATGTATATAATATACTATATTGTTGCAACAAAAACTACATTACGATTTGAAAGAGGTTTACATACATTTATTGACATGAGATTTTCAACTATATTGAACTAATTATTGATTTAAATTTATCTTTGCCGAACAATTGTTTACAACTAAAATATCACGTCTTGCCAGCAATTATGTAAATTATATACATACATATTAAATATTTCTAAAGCGTACCATAAAGTAAAGCCTTAAGTTCAGATAATATAAAATAAATAAATATAAAAAATTGTGTAAACGAAAATAATAAATTAATTTTCATTCAGTTCGTCCAAGGAATAATGTATAGGATTTGTAAATTCGATGTGATCGTTCAAAAGAGAATCATCTGTAAAAATAAAAATAATAAACAATTAAGAAAGGAAATTTTAAATTGTCCATGCAAGAATTTAGGGATACATAAATAATAATCGTCTTATTCATAAGGGGTTCTTAACTGCTTAATAATATATCGTATAATAAAGCTTATTCACAAATGCAAAATATGCAGATTTTGATAAAGATTTACTAATTTAACTTAAGAAATTTAAATATTTGAAATAACATTTTTTAACCTATAATTCTCTATGAGTTTGAGATCTAGAAGTACATATATGCTTTATGAAGTATATTGAAGCCTGCTCTCTTTTCTTTTGAATATTAAATGTTAGTTCACATGGTTGAAAGTTATTTAATTTTGCAAAGACTCTCAAATGGAGGAAAAATTAATGAAATAATGTCGAAAGGCACAAACAAAATAAATCCATAGCCATAGTGATTTAATTTGCAAGTAGGGCTTTAGTGAGCGCTTAACCTGGAGAAATGATAACGCAGTTATAAGACCAGGCGCCCAACTCTGAATTACAGATGGCTCCAAATTGGAGGATGGCAGTATGGCTGCTGGAATAGTTGGACCTAGCTTCTAGAAAGAGATTGCATTGGGGATTGGCATTATATAGGACTACACCTTTTTACTTAAAATGGATCATGTTCCAAAGACTTCTGCAGGGGAGAGCCAACTAAGATGTATTATTTTAGGTCTGATCATACACCCAAAATAGTACATTTCATATCAAATTTAGCATGTTCAAAATTCATGGATTTGCTGATGAGAGGTGTTGCCACCTGGAAACAACTGGTTGTCTACCCAGCTACAAAATTTTATTTATCTATACATAAAATAAGTTGTCGCTTAAAACCTGAACTTAAACTTATTAAGAGTTGTGGAAATAAAATATGTATTATAGCATAGTTCAATATAAATAAATTTTAAGGCCACCCTAATGTTTTGCATTTTCTTCGAGTCTCACCTTTTTGCTGTTTCTCTTCGAGTGTTATAATACTGTTTACTATATTATTAATAAATTCTTGAGTTAACGTCTCTGTGATATTAACAGGTTCATAATAAAGAAAACTTCTCTTCTTTCTCCTTATGTGTGGCAAATTTTTGTTCTTCGCCAAAGATCTTCTTGAGCGGAAAAGTGCCAAACTTATGTGGGATTGCTTGAGCGGAATTTTATCAGGTCCAAACTCTAAACATTTGCCTTGTACACAATAACGCTCATCGTGGTTGGAGCATTTCGTTCCCAATGGAAAATGACCATAATTGCCATTGACCAGATAAAAACGATGATGTATGGACTCGTCCTGGCAGCCCACACGACAACTTCGATCAGGATCCTCAACACTGGCTGCTATTTGTGTGCCATGGCCAGACAGGCCACGCACTTTCAGCTTATAGCGGGAGCAGGTATTATCCGCAAACTCAGTGGTGGATTGCAAACGTTCACAAGGCTTGATAAAAAATAATGAAAAATATTTTAGATAAGGGGCTTAAAGTAAAAGGGGTCCAAGTGTAGATATATTTTCCAATGAATATGCATATGAGTGTCTAGATTTAGCAATCGATATTGTGCCATACATTTTTCGATGGCTTTTATTATGAGAAAAGTAGTTCCACTACGATATATTAAAAAAATATTGATGCTCTCCTCAGAAGATGCGGCATGGGGTCTGCGTGTTCGAAAATATTATACATTTGACTCCTCTGCAAGAACCCTGGTACTGATCACTCCCAGAGGACCGTATTTAGAAACCTCAAAAATTAAATTTTACCTCCATTACATTAAATTTCCCCAGAGCTCCGGTAGAGGAGTTAAATATAGTATGAGCCACTGACCAAATATATACAACGACGCCATCCCACTCTTCCCTTTTGAAATTCGAAAATGACTTTTTTGATAAATCGTGGTGGAAGCTATCGAAAAATCGATGTCAAAATATCGTCAAATTTTTGTGCGTACAAATTTCCACCAACCACATTTAATTTAACACCACAACTCACCTCTACTGAATGTGTGCATAACTGGATATTTCTCACCCCAGTTTCACGATTCACCACCACTTGAATACCGCGAGAACGTGCCATGCAACTTGAGTGGCAACCAGATTTAACAATCCAATCACCACCTGTCTCACTACGTAGCGAAGAGATCATGGAAGCTGGTGGCAATTGCGATGACTCCGCAGTCACGTGGTCGTTCAAATGGTAATTGTACTTGTGCCAAGGTGAATACGTATCCGCCTTACGTTTGTAGGAATTATTGGGGGGACTTTGACCATGATAAAGACGCAAGGCTACCTCTAAAGAGAATTATATATATGTATGTATATATTATAATCAGAGATAATTCTTTGAACAATTCCCCCACAACTCACCATTTTCATATTTACTTCTAACTGTGGTGGGACCATAAATTCTATCATTGCTGGAAGCCGCCCTTTTATTTTCATAATAATTACTATTGATATTATTGCGGTACTTATAGTAATCGCTGCGTTCAGCATAACTGGAGTAGGAGGCTGTGGCGGGAATATGATTGCTGAATTGATTTGACGACCTTTTAACTGTCTCATTTTCCAACGAATTTTGCTCAAATTTATCCTGACGTTTGCAAAATTTTACATCAATTTTATAATAATTTGCTGATGAATTGTCGCAAGAGAATTTCTCACATCTACCCTGTATACAGTAAGAAGGATCATCATTGCCATAAAGTTTGGAACGGCAGGTAGTGCCGTCCGGAAATGTCCAGGATCTTGATTTGGTGCCATTCGTTTTTGTCTTGCAATATATTTTGCAAGATTCTTCGATGTTGCCCTCTAACTGCTCGCCAACTCCGGTCAAATCCGTATCGAATTTTTGTGCTCTCTCACATACCTGCTTGGCGAAATCTTCTATGGTAATAATGGGCACACTGTAACACTGTTTGGCTACACACGTTTCGAATTTACGATCTCTGCCAATGCAACGCCTCTTGTAGTCTATACACTTGCGGGTTTGTGTTTTGAGACCGGTACTGCCCTCACGTAAACGTTTCGACGGCCCATAAAGACAACTAGAATCACAATCACTGTATTCACTCCATTCGCTCCAACTGCTGGAGGGCTGAGACGTAGGAGGGTTATATATTTTCTAATCACTTACATAAGTTGCTAGTCTTACCTTTTGATATTCTTGCAACAAGTGACCCATTTTTGAGGTCTCCAAAAAGCTGGTTTTGTCATAATTTGCTTTGGCCAAACCAGCGGTTTGTTTTGAGGTGGCAAATGATTCAGTACGTTTAACCACACAGAATCCACTGCGGCACCACTGAGAACAAAATGCATTAGATCAATTGATAAGATAAAGGACCACATTTTTTAATTTAAGGAAAAAATATTGAAACTATCAAACGGCGCAAATATCAATACTTTTGCATGTCTATTGTGAATTGAATAACTACTCATTTCTCTTCCTACACACTTACATTATTATCACCGCAAGAAGTGCCCTCGAGCGCAGGATGGGAAGTCCAAGTATAGCGATCTCTTTGGCAGTGTAAGTCTCGGCAAATATCGGCTAATGACTGACTTCTGGCACGATTGGAGTCTTTGCCGTATTTCAGCATACACTGATGATTGGCATCGAAGCGTTCACCCGGTAATATGCCCTCGGCAGAGTGATCCAAATTATTTTTAAATTCACCAACATTAAACAAGCATTTGGCTTGAGATGAGCTTTAGAGAAAACGTATTATTTTCTTAATATTTAAATTAAATAATTAATTTTTTTACCACATGGGAAAAGAAAAAATTATTTTTACATAATGGGTTTTAATAGAGAGAACACTAACACAGTCAGGCTGTGTGAAGAGCTAGTTGCTCTAGTCTCTAGGCCATGTGTTACACCGGTATTCATAAAAAATAAAACATTGTTGAAACACATTTTACAAAAAAAATTTCATATAAAATTTTTTCTAAAATATATTTGAGCAACGTTTTATTTTTTATGAATACCGGTGTAAAAATGTAAAAAACACTTACACTAAAAACTTATTCAACGAATCCTTTGAGCACTGCGACCAGGTTATTTTGCCGCTTCCCAATGTGGGTGACATAATGTGCGAGGTGGGATCACAACTTTGTTCCATTGCATCATGACGCATACCTAAACTAGATATGTGATTAGATTTTATTAATTAAAGCAGTTACAGTTTACAGTAATGAGCTTCATATGTTGACCTACTTATGTCCAATTTCATGGGCCACAACAAAAACGCTTTCAAAGTGTTTGCCCTCATTGATGGTGCACGATGATGTTGGTATACACATGCCAGCCACTGGAGCGAGACCAACAACTTGACTGATCACTTTGCCGTTCTTACCCACCACATACAAATCGAGACCTTGAACAAATCAATAGCAATAAATTTTCAATAGCAAATTAAGAGAAATCTTTTCAAAACTCTGCTTGATTTATTATTTATTTTGGCTTTAGAACTAAAATGTTTATGAAAAGAATTTCGATGCGCAATCGACCGCGAATAAAACAGATTTAAAGTGAAATACATGTTAAATTTACTACCGCTTCTATTTGGGGAACTTGAGAATAAATCCACTTAAACATACACACAAAAAAATTGGTAGGTAAAAGTTGAAAATGGTTAGATTAACCTACGGTATCTCCTTGGGTGTACGACCTTGAATATAAGACTTGAAAACAAAGCGCCTTCGAGCCGAATGACAGCATTCGTGATCGAGTGAATTCCACCACGTCTGTTGTGTGCTTGTTGCTTATTTTGTTTAACATTCTCTTTACTCGATAGTTAATTCGATCACGAGTGTCATAATTCGGCCCCTGGTGAATCAAATTAATATCATATCATATCATTTTCAAATTAATTATTGAAAGTTTTAGCTTCTGAATTTTTGCCAGTTGTGGCGTTTCAGATAAAAATAATATATTATTGCTTACAGTCCCCAACTTACTTACCCGTCAAAATTACAGCATGGTCGAATTTGAGTCCGGTATGCTCGGAAGGATTTAAATCATTTTGCCATTTGCAAAAATTACTCAAATATACATCGATATCACTTGATCTCCTCAGCTCGGGAGGATCTTTTTCCAAAATTTCCAAGCGTTTCAGAACAAAGTTTACCCTTTTGCCCAGCGAAGGATGGTGATACAGCAGTTGTACGCCATTGATCATGGCCAATACGAAACGTATCAGGTGAGAGCTGGTATTTTTGGGAAAGTTTTTCGCCATGTGTTTGTATAAATCGATGTCGACAAAAATGGCGGTTTCGATGTACAAAATATCTGGTATGCTGGTCGACTGACTGTGTATAAAACGCTTCGAGCGATGATGAGATTCCTCAGGTAGCTGCTTAAAGTGATGTTTGTGGTGATGATGTTTCTGACGATTACGATGATGCCTGGGCTTGAAGCGTAGATTCAACGATACGCGATGATGGGAAATGTGTTGTGAATTCTGTTGTCTAGCATCCTCTATATTTCTAGCCGTTCGCATAGTGTCTGCATCTTCATTTGGTTTAAAATCCATTTTATAGTCCCTAAAAGCCTCTTGGTCTGGTTCAAATTGTATATTTTCATCTAAAATTGTAGTATTTTTCCAGGAGGTGTCAAAAGCTTCGCGTTCAGATTCCAAAATAATATGTGATCTGTTGCCAAATCTTTGCGGCAAGGGATGTATGATGAATTCTGTATTATTGTGATGAAAAACACCACGCTATCAGAAAGAAACAGAGAGAGAGAGAGAATAATTATCTCTTATTAATCTTTAGTGTCTATCTTTTCATCTCTTACCACATTTTCCTCATCGCACAGATCCAGTGCTGAGTTCTCGTTGTGATAAAAACATTTTTCCAGTCTCGTCACCAACTTGTGCGAATTTTCTATCAGCTGCGATGAATTGGCAAAGCGTCGTATGAACACAAACGAATCGTCAATTAATTTCTGTGTTTGCTGCAGCTTCAAATTGACCGAATGTTCGTTATCTGGGGAGTTCAAAAATAATTGAAATTTCATTAGAGCAAAGCATTTAAATAAATTTTGTTTTTGTTTTTGCTTTAAATGCTGCATATTAATTAATGGATGGCTGGTTGGTTTTTCAGTGCACTGTTTAGCCGTTGGCTGCATTCATAAGAAAGGCAAATGTTATTGAAATGCACTAACCGCAAAGCATTTTTTTTGTTCAATAGGAGAACATAAAAATTAAAAGATGTCAGGAAAATATTTTTTTTGGTATGGAAGACGGGAAATGATATTTTTACATTTTTGCATAGAAAACATGACCGCTGCTTTGCTGTGGGCAACTATTTCAAGCGCATAGATGCATATAAAGAAATTGTAATGCATGTGCATTCACATGGACACAACAAAAGAGGGGAAAATTTAGGAAAAACTTAAATTTATGAAGAGAGCATTTTAAGGTTATGTTTATTCAAGGAACAAGGCCAACATTTGGTGCAGCTTCCACGTATTCTTGCAAAGATTTAATGGATTAAATAAGTTTCCGCTGTAAAATTTTTATCTGCTCGTTGAGCAAACATAACCTTAAAATATGCTCTTGTGAAATTTTCCGGCTTGTCTTTTCGTTGGAGTTTGCAAATGTATCAATATGAATTCATATATTTTCTTAGCTGTTTTTATTTATGCGCTTGGCAAAAAAATGGCAATAATAGAGTAGTGGTCACATTATTTGTGGGCTAATAAATGCCAATGTGACCGTACCTTTAATATTTTTTTTTTATACATGTAAGGTGCATTTTATTTTGTTGCTTGTACTGGCTCAAAATAAAAGCCAACAAGAAAGTAATGGTCACGCTTTTTCCGGCCAAAATTTGTCTCATGTGGGACATTACTGTTGCTCACTATAACTTGACAAAACTTTTCCCTGTTTGCCTAAAATAAAAACACAATGAATTGTGTTGACCTGATGAAAATATTCGCAATGAACAAATTCATTTACTTTAATTATTTGCTTTGTTTTTTATTTTGCTTTTATTTATTTGCTTTGTCTGAAGTATGGCACGAGAAACCTCAATCTTTAAAGCATTTAGAGATTTTTGATCCCAACACAAGAAAACAGGTCAAAATGTTAAACAAAACCATCGAAGTTTTATTATACGGTACTTAGCAAGAAAGAAAAAAATAAAAAATCATGTAATTTGCAAAACAAACGAAAAACTTTATAAATAGAGAAATAAATTTGTAACAGTGGCATACAAAACTTTGCCAACATTACCATTTTATGGCGCAGCATATGTAGGTATAAGACATATATTAGCAATCATATAACTTCTACTTTATAATCAATTAGTAAATAAAGATAATTAATTAAAAAAGAACAATAGTGATACCATACGTTGTCCGTATCAATAACAATTAAAAATAATAAAAAAAAATCGAAGAATCTATACCAAATGGAGTGAAATTAGCAGCTGGAGTCTATAAGTTTCATTACGATAATCGTGTTGTTAAAATAATTATTACAGTGCTCCGTCGAGTCCGCTATTCAGTAACATTTTTTAGCAATATTCGGTGTCGATTAAAATCAGCTGTTAATTTTACTTTCCATTACCAATATTCTAATGACAAATATTTACTTGTTATTTATTTAATAGCTGCTTAAAATGTAAGCAAATAAATCAAAACAATAATAGAAACACAATTTATTTTCTGTTACCTTATCAAATAAAATAAATAAAAACAAAAATGGAATAGCATTTAAATCCAAATGTAATCTAAAATACAGCTGTTTAATTGCAAATGATAATCAAACTTACAGCTCTGATCTTTTTAACAATTAACAGCTTAAATTCTTTATTTACTATTCAACACTATAGAATTTCTATTTATTAACCTAAAAATAATATTTCTATAAATTAACCTAAACCCATTTGTTCGATAATCTCGCTGTTAACAGTAGCACAGCTTAAACCAGGCTGAGCTTAAACGCAAATCTACTGCAGTCTAGTTAAGAATCGTTAAAATTATGCTACAGAATTACACAACCGTTACTTCATGCGATGAAATTACGATTATCGCAGTTTCTTCAAGTTCTTTAATTAGTTGCGATCTGAATTCGAAGCGATTTGGCTGACATGAAACAGCCATGATATGTTCCCCAGCTAATAAGTTTTCAACCTTCATTTTCTTGTCTTCTTTAAAAAAAATTTTTTGATCGCTACAATTTTATCACAGAAAAATTTTTCTCAGTTCTGGGGAAGAAAAACCGAACTAAAGCCCTATAATTAACAATTGTAAATCATAAAGTTCAACTATAAAGTTAAATCAATGTTCAAAACAGGAAACGAAAAATGTTTCCTCTGCTTAAGCAAGAACTGTTTTCATCCACACTGTTTACCAGCTTTATGTTACCTTTTATTTGCACCGATACCACTGGCACTACTGGGGCGCCACTTTGACGTTTTTGCATTGTTGCTGCTGCTGCTGGTGCTGCAGATGCCACATTGTTAGATCTCTTGAAACGTTGTTCGCCTGCTTGAGTGGCACTTTGTAAGCTTTTATGGGCCACCACCACCTTCTGTTCGTCATCTACAGCGAGGTAACGATGCCTTTTATTTGTGTTCTTTTTATGTTCGAGTTTCTCTGCTGTTTCCTCAGCTGACTTCGCAGCAGTTCGAAATTTTAGATGCACCAGTTTAACTGAACGTTCTGCAAAGATAAAAAGAAATAAATTCGAACAACAGCAAAAAAAATAGAAAAATAAAACAGTAGTGCATTCATATACAATCAATTAAAAGTGCAAACAAAAGTATTTTTTAATCTTTTGATGTTGGTTTTATTTTTGCCTTAAATTCATGCACATTGAATTGCTATTGAAAACAAAGTTTAAGGTTGCAAGTTGTTTGCACTTAAATATTTTTTTTCAATATTGTGGTCTGGTCTGGTTTGGTTGGTTGGTCTGAAATTGTTTGATATGAGGCATAATGTGAAGATTAAACACTTAAGCACTTTGGCCAAGAATTGCGCTGGTGTTTTTTTTTTTTTATCAAAAGTAAAAGAAAACAAATTTACTGACTTTGGTTGGCTTAAGAAATCGTGTAAACAAAATTGAGTTTAGAAAATCTAAAATCAGCAGTTTTATGAATTGCAGGAAATAGATTCATATTAAGAAATAAATTACATACTGAGTCGCTTGATTGATTGACTGATTTCTTAATTTTATTTTATTTGTAACTCTTTAGTGCTAATAGTAAAACGAAAAACTGAATATGTAATTTAATGATTGCGTTGCATGGATATCTAATGCAAAATATGCTCACAACAAATAATAAGATGTAGTGGAGTGGCCCGTGGTCATTTCCATGCTTTCATACGGGACATTTGTACACATTTATAGCAGCATAAAATTTGCAAACCAGAAAAGTATCTAAAAAATAAATCAGTTTTGATGATTCATTAATTTTTTTATTGCAAAAATAGTATAAAGGCACTGGAAATATTGGTATTGGAGGGAAGTATCGAGCAATATAAGGGTCTACCGTACGTGACATAAAACGAAATGTAATATAACGCCCGCGTTGAGTTCTGTGTAGATTTTTAATGCAAGACATGTGCATAATAATTAAAATTAAGTTTTCTTTAAATTTCGTGGAACAGTAAAATGGCATACTGCCCAAAAGATCTTTTTGGTCGATGTGCACAATTGGCCCCAAGTGATAATAGTAAGAAAGAGGCGTATGTTAGTTCCATGTTATCCTACGTAGCAGATTTTTCGAAGCCTTGAATATGTAAAAAACCAAATTGGTTTTGATGTTTCATAAGCAGATTTTCTTTTAAACCAAATTTGAGCTAGTTTTTGCCAACATCTTTTCCCCACTGCACATTTTTTTTTTTTTTTTTTTCAATAACTCCACCAGCTTGTCAAATTTTTTTCTAGTTGTAATTTTTTTCTAACATTTTTTGAGAATGTTAATCGCTCAGAACTGTTGTAATTCATTGAATCTTTTTTTAGAATGGGTTTTTAGAGTAGAAAAAGATTACAATATGGAGATACCATGCTAGTTTTTATAAAACAATTATATTGGCATTATATAGAATTCATGGTATTCATTAACGGTCTTATGTATAAAAAATTTTAAATTTCTCAGATTTCTTTTTCCTTTCAAATAAGACTTTAATAATCACTTAAAGCTAGTAATTTATGTTTATCATAAATATATTTATTAAAGCTAGTAAGTGCATAAAACTCTTGCTATTGGGGAATGATATCCTGACATTTGTAGATTATATGACCAGGACACTTAATGATCTAAGCAACTTCTGCAATACGAGCACAGATTAACTCACTTTTCTGCTACCTTTATTTAAATAAAAGTATATTTCTGACTATTTACTTACTTTTTCTGGATTTTCCAAATATCAGATCTTTTTCATGATCTTCCAAATGATCAAATAAATTATGTTCATCGATCTGTAAGGAATAGAAAAAAAAGAAAACATTTTTATTATACACATAGAAAAAAACTATTGTCTGTAGATCAATTGTTATTTCATTCATTTGCATTTCAATGTTGAGCTTCATGGAATAAATAAATTAATTCACTGAATAAATAAACTCATCATTATTTCCTAACAGCTAATTCATTATGTTTTCCAGACTAGAATGGAAAAATGTTTATATATTTCAACTTCAAAAGCGAAATCTTTCAGTGCAATAATTCACTATGGCCAAACACCGAAACTGTATAACTGAAAAAAATAGAAAACATTAAGCTATATCTATATAGACTTAATATAATACATGGAAATTCAATTGGCTCTTCAAGCAAATAAGTAAGTTCATATAACTTTCTCTTAATTTTCTCTTAATTTGAAAAAATTTCATCAACACTTTTTACGAACTCAACAAAAACTTTAGCTAGCATGCCTGTTTTCGCAAAACGTAGAAACAATGTTGTTTTGTGCTCTTGAATTTAAATCAAAAACAAAATTATAACAATTTAAAATTTATTCCTTTAAAACAAGCATAATAAATAACGCACGCTTTATGAAAACAGACGCTGAAAAGATGAAAATAGGTTATTCTAAATGGGCTACAGTTCAAATGACATGATTGATAATAACGAATTGGAGAGCACAAATAAAGCAAGATTACAGCTTAAGCTGGGGTACAACTTGCTATTTCGCAGCCATCGTCTACATCATATCTAATAATAATCAAGAGAAAAGAAACAACCCAAAATTTTTAATTATTTTATCGTGCTTTAGTTCGATTTGAGAAATATTTTTGGTATGGTAAAATTGTAATAATCATTGTTTTTAGAGAAGACAAGAAAACTAAAGTTCAAGACTTATTGGCTGAGGTGGTTCACGTCCACCACTATGCTCATCAGCACCCGAATCGCTTCGAAACCAGGTCACCCCCATGTACCGTATATGAAAACAAAAACAGTTTTGCAGTTTAGTCTTGTTTTTTTTTTAAGTAAAATTTCAGTTTTGTGATGAGCTCCCTGAAATAGCCACATAAATATTAAATTTTATGTTAAATCCAAAATATATTCAGTGTGATATACTTTTCAATTAAGTTAATTAGTTTTTAATATTCGAACTTTTTCTTGTATACTTATTTTGTATTAAGTTTATTGGGCTCAATTGATATGTCAAGGAAAATATGAAAAACATTTTAGCAGTATGGATAACTGGCTGTTTCGAAGCCGTCACACTTCTCGTCGGCACCCGTCCTTGAACTAAGGGACTCATGCTTCTAAAATAAAAAAGTAATGATAGATGTGTTTGATATAATTAAAAATTTTGGGCATAAAATATACAACAACTTGGGTGGCTGAGTGGCCTGAGTGTTGCCTTAGAAACATGAGCCCCTGAGTTCAAGGACGGGTGCTGATGAGAAGTGTGGCGGCTTTTTGATGTCTTTGATGTTTTCTTTGTCTTACAAAATGAAATATTTTTCTTACAGCCAGTTCATCCAGTTCGAACCTGTTTGTTCGCTTAAATACATTTAATACAGAAACATACTAAAAAGTGCTGCATTTATTTTCAATGTATTTATGGGGAAGAATACACAGGTTCGATATCGTTGAACGGGCATTTAAACTATAAACAAATATTTTGAAAAAATAAGTTTGTGCTGATTTGATTTTTTTTCTGTGTATGATAAAACAAACCTGATTCAAAGTGAACAGTGGAACGAAGCATGTGCATGATTAGTACTCATGCTTCTTTATTTTGCATGCACGTGATTTTCAGTGAATACAGAAAAGCTTGAGGTATAATTTTTTTATTTTTTTTTTTTTTTTGAAACACTAAAAGCAAAATAATGATTAGAAAAATTAGTACCTTCTGATGAATGATGATGATTAATGCATGAAATCTGCATATTTAATAAATGCGATCATGCGCGTAAAGCATGTTCAAACTTGTAAGGCTCTTTTTTATTTTTGCATATTTTTTTTGCTCGCTTTATTAAAACTACATACATGTGTAAAAGTGTTAATTATCTCATTTTGTTATTTCTTTAACTTTAAATAAAACAGAAAGGATGCATATTTTAGACGAACAAATTTTCGACATTTTTGTTCCACCATTCCACCAAGAAATGCTTTAGTTCACTTACAGGGCAACTTCTTAACAAATCATTTTGTGCTTTTTCTACTACTGATCAAGTTTTATAAAGCTCTTGCACAAATCATAACTTTTCCTTGCAATTAATAGCACGATCAGTTGCAGACCTCGTTTTGCAACAGAAAGAACAAACATAATTTGATCCTAATAAAAATTTTTTCTTAATTAATTTTAAATACAATGCGAATATTTTAATCTGAATATTTATACATATATATAAGTGTGTGTGTGTGTGCTATAATTTTTTTTATGCAGACAGAAAAGTGCTGTGCTGCCATTTATTTTGTACGTACAGTACAATCACTTTACTAACATGTAATTCGCTTGCCGCCAATTAGTATCATCTCGGCAATCGTCCAAATATTGATTATTCACACATTAGGGAGGTACATTTTTTTTAAATGTCTACATACTTAAGAGTAATTTTTTATTCTTTGTATTATAGATCGATCTAAAGTCTAAAGCGCTATAAGTGG
The DNA here is from genome assembly GCA_963662145.1 of Sturmia bella. Taxonomy (NCBI): domain Eukaryota; kingdom Metazoa; phylum Arthropoda; class Insecta; order Diptera; family Tachinidae; genus Sturmia; species Sturmia bella. The sequence goes on along the minus strand of OY759172.1, from coordinate 13,508,224 downwards.
ACATCAAATGATTGAATTTAATTTAAATAAATAATGAATAATAAAAATTAATAATTTTGAATTTTATAATTATTTTCCTGAAGATGCCAACAAATTGTTGGCGAAATATTGAAAATAAATAAATAATTGTTTAATATTATTTTTTATAAAAAACCAAAGATCAAGAGCTCGAATAATTAATATATTAATAATACATGATAATAAAGCAATATTATTGACGACAGGTGGGGCAAAAGAAACCACCCTATTGGAAGTGGCTCTTATTTTTGCAAATGGCAACAATGTCAAATCTTTTTACATTTGTGACCTAGACAGCTGAATTGAACAAGCCATGGAGCTTGTTCAATGCAGCTTGGTACAATCCCCAAGAACGCGGAATAATCGTGTCTATGACGAAGTCTACGATTTTTCGACCGAAGGCATAATGAGAGTTGAGGCTCATTTCCACCTCAGCGGGTACCTGAACAAGCAAAACTTTCGCTTAGGGGGTAACGAATATCCACGAGCGATGCACGAAGAGCCATTACAACAGCTCAAAGTGACTGCATTGTGCGCTGTTTACGCTGGAGGTGTCATTGGGCCATTTTTTCGAGGACGCCGCTGATCAAGCCATAACGCACTATGGGCCCAAGTTAATCGAGTGTTTTCTGCCATAATTGAGAGAATTAAGTCCGGAGGATATGTGATTTCAACAGGATGGAGCAACGGCACACACTACGCCAGCCACAATCGATATTCTGAAAGCCAAACAACAGTTGGATTGGATTGTTCCTTTTGGCCCACCTGTTACTTTAGTAGGGGAACATCTGGGATATTTCTATGTAATTCGACTGGAAAGGAAAAACTTTCGAATTGATGTGTAAAAAGCATATAAGATTTAAATAGTTTTGCCTCCAAATCGAATTACATAATAAACACCCCACCACGCCGATTTCAAAGCCACCCTCATTTTGGCTATACATTTACTGCATAACTTGGTATTTCCAGCAAAAATGGATCACATTTCTTTTTTACATAAATGGCAATGCAGATTAATTTCATAAGTTTAATTTTCATTTCAGTAGTAATGGTGCATATATTTTCTTTTATTATTATTTTTATGAACTTCCCTTATGCCCTCAAATATCAGAAACGAAACAAAATACAAACTGTTGAGTTTAATGTGTAGCATTATCAAGAGTAAAGTGTTGTTTTGTATTTTATTGCAAAGTGTAGTTTCAGTTAAAGAGGAGTAGTAATATATTGTGCCAACTTACAACAACTATCAACAGCCAGCAGAATAACAAAAACAAACCAGCTACCATGAATGTTTGCTTTCAGCCCCATGCATGTTGGTGGCACTAGAAAAAATTAAATAAAAATTTATGCATGGTTGAGTTAAATACGCATAAGCGTGAGCTTTTCTATTGAATAGATACATAGTGTTAAAGGCGGTCCCGTAGCCAGAGTAAAAATTATTATGATGAACAGCATGCTTTTCACAAAATGAAAGGAAAATTTTTGTTTTGTTTTATTATTTTAACTGATATTTATGTATTTAAAATAATCATATGTTTTTTAAATAGATGTGCACTTAAATTAGCATTTCAAATGCTAGGAGAGGAAGAAAAAAAAGTTTTTTTTTTTTAATATTAATTAACATGTTTCAATTTTCATGGCCCTCACTGCGATTTTTGAGTTGCTTTTCTCGTTTTTAAATATCAAAACATTCAAAACTAAAACGTTTTGCTCGGCTGTTTGTTACATCTAAAGAGCTTTTCAGCGATTGACTTTAGTTTTCTTGGAAATTTTCTCTTTTAAGAAATTTTGTTATGGAAATTGGTGTGTAAATTAAGCTGCCTGCAGATGTTGTTATGAAGATTCAAGTGAAAGTCTTTTTTAATACATGTCTTAGTATGTGTTGCTTTTGTGCATTGGTCCATTGTTAAGGGCTTTTCATTGTTACATTTTTTCTATAGCAGTAGGAATAATTTTTTTTTTTTTTTTTACTTACAAGCAATTTTCATTGATGAAACATTTAACATTTTTCTCAGTAATTTTAATCACAACGATATTTTGAATGAAAGTACTGTAGAATCGCGAAAGAGTTAAACTCTCGGATAAGTTAATTGTATTTCAGCATACAAGTGATGCTCTAAAAAGTTAACATTCCTGTAAAATTATCAGAGCCTAAGCGAAAATGTATTTCTCATTCACAGCATTGAAGTCTAATTTTGTTTGCTGTATTATTTATTGTATTCTCCGAACTTTATTTACGCATAATCAATGTAGCGAAAAATTCCATAATTCAATAAAAAAAAAAATTTACAGTTCTGTGTGCTTCTTTAAAGTATCCCCTACAAATTGATGTAAAGACTTTGCGCTCAAAAATATTTTAGACTGAACTTTAACTTAGCAGTTCCTCTTTGGCAGTGATGAGAAATAAAATATTATAGCATAGCATTTTCAAAATAAAGCAATATGCACGGCTTAATTCCTATTTAATTTAAAAAGTGCTTGGAAAAGTTAAAAGTTTAAAAATGTTAATGAGCCCTAGAACATTTCGGTTAACTTTTTTGCGATTCTACTGTCCAAAACACAGTTTGTTTTGCGACAGTTCGAACGCCATTTTGGAGAAACTAATTGACCATTAATTTAGTTTCGAGCTTTATGACTTACAGTAGCTAATTTCTTTAGCGGGCCTTAGTTCGATTTTACCTCTTTTTTTAATTTTTAAAATTTTTTAAATTTAAAAAAAAATTGTTTTTGTGTTTTGAAATTTTGCAACACATCAAAAGGAAAAACAAAATTGTCTGAAAAAGATGCGAGTACACAACGGAGTATCGAAATATTGAAATAAAATAACATTTTTAAAAAACGAAAAAAAACACGTGTGACCTCAAACTCTATTTAAAATCTCAAAAATATTAAACGTGCTTTTGGTGGTAAGCAAATTTGCAATATTGATCCACCTATGAATAGCCCCGAAATTGCATAAATCGATTTTTGGAATGGTTCCTATAATCTATTTAAAAAGGGTTCATGAACGCCGAAAAAACAGTGAGTACTAGTACACATAGAGGTTACCTTTCTGAGGGGTGTTTAAAATTTGGGCCATTGGAATACATCAGTCTTACTATGTTATGTTATGTTACGAGGGCCGCCGGTCCTGAGAGCGAGTCACTTGCGTCCTAGAAAAGGTCCCGTTGTGTTACCCGAAAAATACTGTGGGGAGTTCTCCCTACACAAGCTCCACCGGTTCCACCCTGAACCAGCCCGATAAACGGATGAAGGATTCCACCCTGTCCAATCCGCATTCCGATACTTCCGGTAATCCCTCTAGTGTCGGTCTGCCCAAGCAATTCGCTCCCTTGTTAGAGAGGGCCGGACATCGGCAAAGGAAGTGTTCAACACTCTCCTCTTCTTCCTCATCTCTGCAACCTCTGCAGAAATCCTTGTATGGAAGATTCAGTCTTCTCGCGTGTGCTCCCATGTGGCAAGGGTATGAAGCCTATGCCTCGGAAAGTCCAGCAAGGCCATAGTTCTCCTATGCTCATACCGGGGCCATGTAAAACCCGATATTCGACAGGTGATCTCGTTCGACCATCTATCCTGCGCGATTTCTAGCAGCTGTCGTTGTACTAGCTGCTTGCAGCTATTGAGAGGAATACCTACGAATTCGTCAATATCCTCCTGATGAAGGCGGGAACCGGATCTTGCCAGTTCATCCGCTATCTCATTTCCGGACACACCATTGTGACCAGGTACCCAGCGAAGCTCCAGATCAGAATGTCTCGCTATCTCGTTTAGAGATACCCGGCATTCCTGAACCAACCGAGATGTTGAGTCTTACTAGATTTTACTTAAATAAAATGTGAAATATGTACTCATATTCTGGGAGATGCTGACAAAAAGAGGTGCAAAATTTAACTCCTTTTCTTTCACTTCAAATCAAAACGTTTAGTTCCTTTCAAGTCCTTTTCAAAAGCGTTTTTTTTCTCATTTTAAAATCTAGGACCATATTCCGGCACTAGAGATCGAATACTGTGTGTTTTTTGCTTATTTTATTCTTGCTTTACATTGTTTTTACTACCGAGTATATCGAATATACTCGAATGCCCGGGTTCGGCCGCTCGTCATACTTTCTTTAACCTCCACAAGAGTACAGCAAACAATCAGATAGCAATTGCTAATTAATTTATGCACATTTTGAATAAAAAGTAAATGGGCTTAAAACTGTTGGTATAAGGGTTTTAACCGCCTGTGGTCCGTTTGTCCCCATTCCTTGACTATTTACCCTTTTGGAGGATTTACAAATATATTATCGCTTTGTCTAAGAAATGTCCAAATGTTAGAAATGTTAGCAAATAGATCAGTATGTTAAGATAACAGTGTTCGGCTAAGAAAATCTAAAAAGAAGCAGAGTTGTTAAAAGTGAAACTAATGCCGTTTTCGTTTCTACAGCGAAGGGCAACATTTTTAATTTTGTATGGTAACCAAAATTCTGAAGGGCACTGTTTTATTAAATTTTTTAAATTTTTATGGCTGTGGTAACATTTCCCTTTGATCTTAGTTTCATTGAAATCTCAAAAGTGACATTTTAGAAAAAAAGTGCAAAAAAAAAACATCAAAGTTTTCATGAAAAACACGTTATACCTGATTTTCCTAATTTCTCCCGGTAGTACATAAGAATACGTATTTGTCCCATTGTCTAAAATATATTTCTGGAGAACTTCTTTTCTATACGCATGCATAATAATATAAAATTAAAAAAAATTAAACAGAAAATGTGAATGCTTTAATAGAAAATTGTCCACGTTTGAATATAATTAATTGGTTTAAGTGAATCCAGTAAATAATAAAATCAAACAAAGAAAACTCATATAAAGTCATTAATTATGTTGTTACATCATAAATACTACACATTTATTACCAGCAAACTCAAATTTGCTTTAACTTTTTTTTTCTTTTTCTTACATTTCTTACACAAAATTATGTTGGCTAAAACAAAAAAGAAGTGCTCACATAATAATATATGTACATGTATTTATTTTGCTTTTTTGTTTTGACTTTAAATTATTTGCAAATTATGTGAAGCATAATTGCGTGAAATGGTAAGAAATTCACAACAGGAATTATGAAAATTATATAAAACATTCTGCGTTATGACATTCAAATGTCAAAAGGCAGAAATAAAACATTCCGGCTTTACAATGAATTCGCAAACCCAATTTTCAATTATGTCATCTTCTTCTTAGTCCCACTTCATGTGGAGTTGTAAAAGAAAGCCTTCTTTTATGTTCGCTATCGAAATTCACGTGAAATTGCAAAAAATAAATATTTTGTATGAAAATTAAATTAAAGAAAATTGTTTGACATAAAATCTTAAACGAACAAAGGTTTCTTTTCTCCTACAATAAATAATTCTGTATGCAGCGCACAGTGGCGCTTTTATTAGCCAAAAACTTTTACCAAAAAGCAGCCAACAAAACAAGTCAAAATATTATATTATTAGTACGGCCACTGCTGGTCATGCTATATCATGAAATATATTATGTGAATTAAAAAAGAAAAAACAAAGTGTATCATTCAATTCAATTTACAATAATATATACATATACCGCATTCTAAGAATCATGGTTTCAATAATGTAGAGAGTTTACTTGATCTTTTCTGTTCAGATACACACAAAAGATTTTTCATGGAACTTCAGTAAGGCAATGGCATTATGATCTGGAGAAAAACACTCCATAGAAATCAAAATCAAAATCATAAGTGGTCTGCAATAAATTATAACTGCTCCGAGTTTACACTTTGTAAAATCTGGTGTTACAAGGTGGGCCAAAAGAAATCACCCTTTTGGAAGTTGCTCTTATTTTTGCAAATGGTGGCCAATGTCAAATCTGTTTTTATATTTGCGAACTAGACAGCTGTAGAACAAGCCATGAAGCGATGCACTCCCCACGAACGCGGAATAATCATGTCTATGGCAAAGTGGACGATTTTCCGACCAAACTCATAACGAGCGATGAGCCTCAGCCGTTACATGAACAAGCAAAACTATCGCTTTTGGGGCAACTAATCAACCACGAGTGATGCACGACCAGCCATTACAGTGAGTGCAGTGTGCAGTGTGCACTGTTCATGCTGGAGCAGTCATCGAGCAATTTTTTTTTTTCGAGAATACTGCTGCTCAAACGACAACGCGCTTTAGGGCCACTTTGACCGATATGCGGTTACTCGGCCGCCAGAAATACTCAAAACAACAAAGTGTTAAAAATAACAGGCTTGGAACGCTAATTTAGGTTCAATTGTTAATGAGAATATATGTACATGTTATCTGCCAATCGGGGAAAGAATTGTTAAAATAATTATCAGATCCAAAGCTATAGGTTTGGCTGATACAAAATGGTTTTGAGCCACTGTTAAAACTAATTTGTGCACTTATCTTAATATATACTATACTTGTCATTCCTTTGCTTTATTTTTTTTTTCATCTTTGGTCAACACAAAACATTTTTGGAAAAATATAATAAATCAATTTAACTCATGTATTGTGAATCATGGCCTTTACAGCCCTGCTGTTTGCCAAAAGAACAGCCCAGCACACTTATCATTTTCATGAAAAGTTTCCTAACGTTCGTGCTACAATATCAAACTATTAAAGCATAATTAGAATCGCAAGCCCAGAACAAATTGGCGAAACAATTCTTTTTTATTTGTTACACTTAATGATCTTAAATTTATTTTTAATTTAAACTTATTATAAACTTTAATATAATATTTCTTACTAAAACATGATGAAGAAGAAAGATAAAAAAAATAAAACTTTATTCATGAAGCATAAAAAACAGCTAAAAACCAAAAGAATTGTTTAATAACCTGTCTGCCACACGGTGGGCAATCTCATTTTCTTAGTTCTTTAGCGAATTAAATATTTACAAATCCAGGTTGTAAGTTGTAAAGAGTGATATTTAAGTAAGTCAGTAAAGTGATAATTCTTCTGCTGTGAAAGCTGAAATACTTTTTCTGCACACTAAGTTATTAGTATGAACAATAGCAGCTCAGACCTTCAGCTCAAGCATTGCAAAATTAAATGTTTTGTTTTATATCATAATTGTTTTGTTTATGAAACATCCACAAACAACCTCTACTTTCCCTTTCCGCACATCACTCGCTCTTTGCACCTTCCTATTTTCCCAGTGCCAGTACAGTGTATTGCTTGTGTAGGGACAGTGCTGGGCAAAATACATGCTCTGATGTATTTGAAATACAAAATGCATGAAAGTTGCGTATTTAAAATAGAAAATACAAATACTTTTTATTCCATGCATTTTAAATACAAAATACTTCATTCTAAAAGCAAGTATTTGAAATACAAAATATAAAATACAGTGTAAGAAAAATATGTATGTATTTAAAATACAAAATACCTTTAATCAAAACAGCTTTTATTTACTTTCATAAACACCAGCTTTTCAAATGTGATATCAGACAAACAACCTCTTGATGGCGAATGAATGAAACCAGCTAAGGGCAAAATCCTAATGATTTCTTATTCAAAGACGATATTTTATTGCAAGGGCAATAGGGGAATTAAGAAATAAGTGACAATAAAAAAACGTTTGACCAAAGACTATCCCACTAATTCATAAAAATTATTACAGGCTTATAAGACTGTTATATGCCATATTTGTATGGAAAATCTGTCAAATAAGAGCTTTATAAACATGTTATAATTTTTATGAATTAGACGGTATATATATACATATATGTATAAAGTCTAACCAAGTCAACATCTGATTGATATTTTCTTCTCTTCTAGTCTTAGATCAAAATATCAAATACTGTTTTTTCCTTGTATTTTATTTTTTCATTGTTTAACTTTCTGACAGCTTGGCGACTTTCTAAATGTGTATGCATTCAGTTGCTTTTGCTTTACACAGGTACTTTGAGTTTGGTAGTTAAATTGTAACATTGCCATTTTCTTTAGAAATAAAACAGTGGCGAAATTTTTCGTTTTTAATTGATGTATTAATTAAATAATTTTTAGCACATATTTTCTAACATAAATTCAAAATGTATTTTAAAAAATGTATTTTGAGAGCACAAGCATTTGAAGCACAAAATACTCAAACGCTTACACCGGTATTCATAAAAAATAAAACATTGTTGAAACACATTTTACAAAAAATTTTTCATATAAAATTTTTTCTAAAATGTATTTGAGCAACGTTTTATTTTTTATGAATACCGGTGTTAGTATTTGTATGATTTGTGGATAATCTTTACTTATTCCTTGTAGTTTTATTTGTAATAATATTTTGTTACAAATAAAATATGTTCAATAATAATATGTTTTTGCGATCAAAAAGAAATATCACGATGCTTTCGACAAAGAGTTGTAGTACGAAGAGAATCACGAGAAGTAAAACACAAGTTGTTTTCAGTAAAACGTTATAAACTTCAATGCGTATTTTATTCAAGATCTTAATTCTTATAGAGAAAAAAAAGAGTTCTAAAACTGTATTTATGTAAATAATACAAAAGAAACATTGGAATTAAAAGGCAAAGGAATGTACAGTGTGGAGAAAAACTATTCATGACAACTAATTTATAATGAGCAATCCAATTGTATTGTAAGCAAATAAATGAAATTAATATGTAATGCGAATTCATAGACACACTCCAACATCAACAACACATCCAACACTCATAGACACGCTCCAACATTTCCCGGCGGCGTTGAAAGTATTATCTTTCAAGGGTTGACTAATATTGCCAACTTGTGTACTGGCCTTCGAAATACACCCTTTGCAGTTTTAACATCTGCCACTCGAACTTTTCCATCTTTGCCAGGATACGTTTTAATAATTCGGCCAAGAATCCACTTCATGGGTGGTATGTTATCTTCGTGTATAAGGACTAGTGTATTTGGTTCTAAATTTGACTTAGACTCAGACCAACGATGTTTTTGTATTAGTTCGTTGAGGTAATCAGTTGACCACCGTTTCCAAAAGTGTTGTTTAGCAGCAATGATTCGCTTCCATCTTTGAAGATTGCTTATGTCATGACACTCGATGTTTGATTCCGGTAGACAATTTAAAGGGCCACCTATCAAAAAATGCCCAGGAGTCAGTGGCTCCAAGTCGTTAGGATCGCTTGAATGGGATGTGATAGGTCGTGAGTTCATTATGGCCTCAATTTCAATTAGAGCCGTTGAAAGTTCTTCGTAAGTCATTCTTGCATTTGATAACGAGCGATATAAATGACCTTTTGCACTTTTCACCGCCGCTTCCCAAATTCCTCCAAAATGCGGTGCTCTGGGGGGAATAAAGTTAAAATTAATAAAGTTTTTAGAACAAAATAAATGCATAGCGTTTTGAAAAGAGTCATCCATGAACAGTTGCTTGAGTTCAAGAAGCTGAGCATTAGCTCCAACAAAATTTGTAGCGTTATCGCAATAAATGTTTGAAGGCAAACCACGTCGTCCAATTAAACGCTTTAAAGCTGCTATGAAAGCGTCAGCGGAGAGGTCGGACACAGCTTCGATGTGGACCGCCTTTGTAACGAAACAAACGAAAATTGCAATGTAACACTTATATGGTTGCTTTCCTCGTATTTTCAAATAGGTATGTATAGGGCCACAAAAATCAACTCCACATCTGTCAAAGGGCCTTGCAGGAGTAACCCGCTCAGCTGGCAACTCACCCATTACCTGTTGTACAAGTTTCGGCCTATAATGTATGCAGCTAACACATGAACGAACAATTTGTCTCGTAAGGTGTCTGGCGCTTATAATCCAAAAGTTTTGGCGAACAAAAGCTAAAAGAGCTTTCGGTCCTGCATGATAGTTTTTAATATGTATATCTCGAACTAAAATGTTTACAAAATGACAATTTTTCGGCAGCAAGAACGGGTGCTTGCGACTTTCAGGAATGTTTGATTGTTGCAATCGACCTCCGACACGAATCAGTGGGAAGCCATTCACGTTTTGTATGAAAAGACCAAGTGATTTGAGAGAACTCTTTAGTTGTTGATTTTTGTTTAAAACGTTGATCTCGTCGGCGAAATTATTCTGTTGTATAATCCAAACAACACACTTTAATGCACGATTAATCTCGTCTGAGCTAAAATTATTGCTCTTACTTTTGTATCGCACTCTGAACAGCCAACATACGACACGTAACATTTTGTTGTATGAACTGATACGGTTTATAAAATTCAATACTCGGTTCTCTGTTGACTGAGTTTTAAAACATGATTTTCTAACGGCAGTATCAGCAATATCGTTTTGTAAAGGCAGCGTAGTTTTCGGCCATTTGTTAGAGGGTTCATGAAGAAATAATGGACCAGTATACCAGTTGGATGATGACAATTGTGATAACGAGCAACCGCGTGATAAAATATCGGCTGGATTGTGTGATGTTGGCACATGACGCCAGTTGCAGTTTGGCGTCTCTGCTTGAATATCGGATATACGGTTACCTACAAAGGTGACAAGAGCAGACGAATGCTTATTAAGCCATGATAGGACCACCGTTGAATCTGACCACAAAAATGTTTCAGGATTAAATTTTTCGAAAACTGGCAATATTTTTGTATATAGTTTTGAAAGAAGGTGTGCGGCACACAATTCTAATTGAGGCATTGTTCTTTTTCTGGTAGGTGCAACGCGACATTTCGATGTTATTAAATGTACTGATACGTGACCAGTTGTGTCTTTAGAGCGAACATATATGCAGCATCCATATGCCCGTAGCGATGAATCGCAGAAACCATGTAGTTGGATTGTTGCTTGATTTATTAAGATGTATCTTGGTACCTTTAACAAATGCAAACTTCTAAGGTCTTCTACAAACGTTAAAAACAAATCTTTTACTTTTTGGGTAACTTCGGTATCCCAATCAGTTTTTGCAATCCACAAATCTTGCAATAAGACTCTTGGTTGAATAACCAGAGGATATATTAAACCCAATGGATCGAAAATAGATGAAACCAATGACAAAATTGCTCGCTTCGTAATGATAGCATATTGTTTTTTGGGTTGAAATGAAAACAAAAATTGGTCCATAATTGGATCCCACATTATACCGAGTGCACTTGTGATTGCTTGGTCATTCAGTTTTATATGTTTAGCTTGATTGTCATCAGATTGTAGCGCAGGACAGTTAGATTTAAATTTTGTTAGTTCAAAACCACCCTGTTTTAAAAGCAATGTAGTTTCTTCTTTAATTTTACAAATCGCATCAATATCATTGGCTCCCGTTAACAAATCATCAACGTAAAATTGTGTTTTTACAATTTTCGAACCGATTTGATAAATGTGTTGATATTTGTCCGCGAGAAAGTGTAGGCAACGAATTGCCAAATAGGGAGAAGAAGACATTCCATAAGTTACGGTATTCAGTTGATATGTATTGATTTTCTGGTTTTCATCATATCTCCATAAAATTTGTTGGAAAGCACGATGGGATGGATGCATAAAAACCATTCTATACATTTTGGTTATATCTGCAGTTAAAGCGTATTTGCAAAGTCGAAAACGAATGAGCAACAAAAACAACTCTTCTTGAATGGTGGGACCGACGCATAAAACATCGTTTAATGATTTCATCGACGAAGTTTTTGATGACGCATCAAACACTACACGTAGTTTAGTGCTAACACTGTTTGGCTTCAATACGTATTGATGGGGTAGGTAAAAATGCGGTTTGTCTAAGTTTGGTTGTACTTTACTCATGTGCCCCATTTCTTCGTACTCTTTCATAAAGAGTATGTATTGTTGTTTAATATTTGAATCATGAGATAGACGTTTTTCTAGCGAATGAAATCTTTTCAAAGCTGTGTTGTACGATACACCTAATGCCGACGGGTCATTCTTGAAAGGCAACATTACCTGGAGCTTGCCATCGCTTAAGACTTCTACATTGTTTATGAAGTTTATTTCACATGTTTGATGTTCAACATTCAAATATGTTTTAGACATAGATACTTTTTCCATGGACCAAAGTACCTCTAATTGCTTATCCAGGTTTTCGTCAGTATTATCAATAACTGTTGTATATGCTTGGGTTGAGCTTGACTTGTTTGGAACTTTATACCGACCCGATACTACGTAGCCGAGACAAGTTTCTTGTAGAGTTGGTAAACCAGGTCCAAGTTTTATTTTATGAGTACCCAAAATTTCGAAAAAGGCATCTGCCCCTATCAACATGTCAATTGGTTGAGATCTGTTGAACTGTTCATCGGCTAAAACTATAGTATTAGGCAAATTCCAACTCTTGATATCCAGATCCATATCTGGTTGGTATCCAGAGACACGATTTGTAATGTAAAAGTTCATCGGGTATTCTCGACTATTATAACGAGAACGTATTACTGTGCTAGTTTCGAATTTAATTTTTGTTGATGTAGATCCTACGCCGCTTATGTTTACAGATGTTTTTATTTTAGGCAAGTTTAAAATATTTGCGAAATCTTCAGTAATAAGATTTACTTGCGAGCACGAATCTAAGAGCGCACGACACAATGTATAACCACCCAATGTATCACGAATCAGAAGCACAGCTGTAGCTAAAATGACTCCATCGAATGGCTTACCCACATGTACATTTACTACTGCATAAGACGATTGTTCCAAGGGCGCTGATTGTATCACCGGCGGCGATGAATCATAATTTGATGTTACGGTTGCTAATCGATGGAGCATGGTGTGATGAGATTTATTACAGTTTTTACATCTGTGTTTAGATTTGCATTTCGAAACAACGTGCCCTTCAGATAGGCAATTAATACACAAACCTAGTTTTTTCACTGTAATAAAGCGATTTTCGATGTTCATAGCTTGGAATTTTGAACAACCAGTCAACCAATGATCTAAGCATTTGCATAAAGAGCAGGTTTTTTGTTGCGTATGAAAGGAACGATAGTTTTGTTGACGATTTGTATGACGTTTTTGACTAACTGGTTTGTTCTCCGACACTGTTGGTGAATTCTGAGAAGAATCTAAAAATTGGCATCTGCGTTCTAAGAACTTACAGAATTGATCCCATGACGGCAAGCTTGCGTAGTCTAGGTTTTCTCTCCATTTGGCTTGGGTATCGTTATCTGTTTTTTCATTTATAATGTAAATGATTAATGCATTGCACACATCATCAGAATTTCCTAACGAATTCAATGAACTAAAAATAGCTGATGCACTGTCAACTAAACTGCGTAATTGTGTTCCAGACGACGTATTTATGCTAGGCAATTCATAAAGATTTTGAATATGCTCCATAAATATTAAAGTTTTATTGTCATAGCGCTCTTCTAGACGTTTAATTGCTTTTCCGTAATTTTCTGCTGTTATTTGAAATGCGCGAATGGTATCTAAAGCTTGGCCTGATAGACAATGCAATAAGTGATTAAACTTTTCAATGTCCGAGAGTGAAGAGTCATTGTGGACGAATTGTCTAAACGATGACATAAAGTTTTTGTATGCTGAATATTTGCCGTCGAATTTTGGCAATTCGAGGCTCGGTAGTTTACTCTGTTTTGCAAAGGGAACAGTAATCGATGTATCAGCGCTTTGCCGCTTATAATTATCACCTAACAATTCTATTATTCTGGATTTTGTTGTAATACACAATTCTTCAATATCAACTCTAGATGTGTCTTTGGGATTATGTTGTTCTATTTCTGTTTTTATAGCCAAAAGTTGTTTGAAATACGCTTCAACTAGAGATAAGCGACATTCCAATTCAGCAAGCGACATAGAGCTTGAAATAATATTTTTTATTCTTGTTATATTTGCTTTAGCGGTTTGCCGTTGTTTTTGTAGAGCTTCTACTTCTTCCATATTAAGAGAATGTAATTTTGTTACGTGGGAACACTTACGTTGTTGCTCTTTGAAATTTGCAGTTCTCTTACAAATAAGAGACCAAGAAAGTTCACCTCTGGATGATTTGTGACGTAAACGAGAATGGTCGTATGTAATCTAATTGATGAACTCTGAACTCGCGTTATTTCTATTCACGAAACACAGAATTTGTAGCACTTGCTGGTATATTTTTAAACAGCTTTCGAATGACATAAAATACTAAGTATATATGCTTTTCCAATTCGTGCCCCACGTTGGGCGCCAAAAAATGTATGATTTGTGGATAATCTTTACTTATTCCTTGTAGTTTTATTTGTAATAATATTTTGTTACAAATAAAATATGTTCAATAATAATATGTTTTTGCGATCAAAAAGAAATATCACGATGCTTTCGACAAAGAGTTGTAGTACGAAGAGAATCACGAGAAGTAAAACACAAGTTGTTTTCAGTAAAACGTTATAAACTTCAATGCGTATTTTATTCAAGATCTTAATTCTTATAGAGAAAAAAAAGAGTTCTAAAACTGTATTTATGTAAATAATACAAAAGAAACATTGGAATTAAAAGGCAAAGGAATGTACAGTGTGGAGAAAAACTATTCATGACAACTAATTTATAATGAGCAATCCAATTGTATTGTAAGCAAATAAATGAAATTAATATGTAATGCGAATTCATAGACACACTCCAACATCAACAACACATCCAACACTCATAGACACGCTCCAACAGTATTTAAAATACAAAATACTAAGTACATTCACGAGGCGTATTTAAAATACAAATACAAAATACGTATTTGTATTTTAAATACATATTTCAAATACTACCCAGCCATGTGTCGGGGTCATCCTCCGAGTACTGGTCCAAGATGAAAATACAATGCTGGCTATAAAGTCATAAATATTTCATTTTGCATGCACATTAAACAAATTAATTTGGACGACCAAAAATTAAGAAAAAAGAAGTTTATCAATCCATCAAAATCAAACAAGAATCTTACATACACATGTACTCGTTTTCATAAAAATGTTTTCTCAGTAATGTTTAAATGTTAATAATTTAATTAGCATTTGCAAACAGACAGCACGTGTGCATCAAATTCATCATCTGTCTGGTTTCAATATCTATTTCCACTTTTTTCTTCTTAAATATGTAAATTTGTGCCTATTCAATTGAATTTTGTTTTTATGTGACAGCTGCACAACTGCATTCCATAAAGTAATTTTTTTTTTAGTTACGTATAATCTTTAAACCAAATAGTTTATTCAAAATTATAATGTTTATGTAAGCAAGCATGCATACATTTGTATACGCATAGATTGCTATTAAATAGTTGTAATTTGAGCTTTGCTCTTCTTAAATGAAAAAAAAGCATTTATATCACATAATGAACATTAAACTTAGAATTTAGCAGAATTTAATTCCATTTCTTCATCACATACTATTCAATGCGCAAAAAAAAATATTCGATGAATTCACAAACTTTGTTGTATCGTTTAAAGTTGTATGTTAAAAATCAAATTTGCAAATGGTGGTTGTTTTTAACATTGTCTCTTGTCATAAAAATTTTGATAGGTAGAATCCACTGAACGTCTATGGGAATGTTGACCCATGGGTGTTTTTAAAAGCCTTGATTCACTATCCTACTGAATCGTACGATCTGTTAAAAATGACATGTGTGTCCAAAAAATGTGATAGTCTGTACTAAAAGTGTATGTGTGTGAAAGACTTTTTCACAAGTCTGTACGATTTGTTGATCTTTTGAAATTTTTCAAAAACTATCTTTTTCTATGCGATCAGAGTTGTCTTTTCGAAGTTGTTTACCAAAGTATAATAGTGTGGCCGTTTGCTGCGACTTTTTAAAGTGGGACAGAATTCAGATCAGATTTAGCTAGCAATTTTCAGTGAATGAATCGTACGACTGAGTAGGATAGTGTAACATGGCCTTTAATTAGCAATTTTTTTTTTTTTAATTTACTGCCAACTTATATTTTTGTATTTCCATCATATTTTTTATGTATATTATTCTTAACCCTATTTCAAATTTATCTGCATTAATTTTTTGATGCTACCTTAATTTCTTCATTTTATTAGTTGTCAAAAATGTTTCCAGCTTACTTTTCAGAGTTGTCTTTTCATTTTTACCTGTCTCAATGTTTCATGATTTTTCCTAATTGTCCAGGTTGCTCGTAGAAGAGTCAAATGTGGAAACAACCCCCAATAATTTTCCCCCCAAATATTTTTTTCTTTTGAACACGCAGACCCCACACCCAGCCTTCTTAGGGGCGCCCCTAAGCAACAATCCAAATAAAAATTTTTTATATTTCTTAGAAGAAAACTTTTTTTTTGTCATGCCACAAGTTATTGAAAATTTCATGGCACAACCAACCCACCCTAATGGCTCTGCCGAGTTTCATTACGTTTGTATTTAATTTCAGTTTTTTTCAATTCCCCCTCTATAACCCCGCCTGTGCTCTATAACCATAAGAAGTTCATTCAACTTTTTGAATAGTTAAAAAAACGTTAGTGAGCATATGGTTTAAAAAAATGTGATGAACGCCACTTAAACAGCCAAAAAAATAATAAGTTTGTCTCAAATTATATTCAAAGTAAAAAATACAAAACGTTAAAACAGAGAATTAATTATTTTGCAAGAAGTTATTTTTTTATGAAATACGTATTAAATTTTAAATTGAGTTATTGACTCACAACGAAAAACTACACAGCAAACCAAAAGTTTAAACTTTTCCTGAAGTCTGTTTTATTGCAAAGAATGTATTCAGACATTTTGGAAGTTTGTTAGAAGAAATTTTGTGTACAGTGGGATTTTCAAAATTTATTTAAATTTCACTAATAGTTCGCAATCATAGAAGGGTAAAACCAGAAGACATTTCGACCTGTCACCATGATCTTCAAGGAAATCGGCACATTTGGTTTGTTGGGTAAATACTACAATTTTTATTCAGCATAATTTTTACATAAAATGTTTTTCATTGTAAAATAAACAAGTATCGTACGATATTATTTGTTCGACTCTCTGTGTAATTCTGTCTGCAAAGTGTGATTAATTAATATTTCTGCATATCAGCAACATTAATTGTGGGTCAAGACTTTACAATAAAAATGTCATCGTTAATTGCTTTAACATTAAACATATTTGTTATTTTAAGTGTATTAAATAACACTTGCTATTTGCCGCCATTAAAAACAGAGGTGATTTATTGTAAGAGAATGGATATTGCAAATATAAGCAGAGTTGTTTCAGGAGCGATTTGCTGTCCTCTGTTCAGTCTGTAGGGATGAATATCATGCTCATCTAATTGCTGCTAATTAATAATTTATAATCATTATTGTTATGAATTAGATTCATTATATTTTAAAGGTAAACCATTCGAGTAAAATTCATAATTATTTCATCAGTCTTTGGTTCGTTTTATTGGTTCAGAACTGAGAAAAAATTCTTTGTGGTAAAAAAATTATCAACATTTTTAAAGAGGACAAGAAAAGTAAAGTTGAAGAGTTATTGGCTATTTAACGACCATCACGGTGCTCATCAGCATGCGAATTGCTTCGAACACGAATCAGGATACTGTGTTTAAGCAGCAGCTCTTTGTCATCCTACTACCTTCATTACTGACTGTCTATATTTAATCTTATTGAACAACTTTCCATGCTAGCACTGTGTTTCTTATTGAAACATATTTTGTATCCTCTCAGCAGCACCCAATTGATTTCCAGTTGATTTGTGTGTTTGTTGCTATTGTAGCAATGATAACAATGGTTTCAAACTTTTTGCTGTGACCCACGATTGGTAAGCATTAATTTAAATTTTTATAGTCAAACTATACGATAAACAATTGTTAATAATAATATCAGGCTTGAGTTCAATTTTACAGGTTGAACTTCAACCGAAAGCTTAAGACCGGCTGCATCATTTGTTGGCTTCCAAATACTGCTGTAGATATAGTTTATTGAACATAAGCCTAGCTACAAGTAGCCACCGAAAAAAACAACGTTGCTGCTTCGAGGCAACTAGTTGTCCCCCAGCTAAAATATTTAATTTCACATATGTAACTTTCGTTTAGAAATACTGGCGATAGTAATAATGAAAAACTAAACTAAATGCCGATTAAGGCCATTGAGAAAAATTATGTATTAGCGAAAATATTTACAAGAATAAAAATGAAATGACAAGCACGTTGTTATTTTATAAAAATTAATATTTACTTTCAATAACCAAGCGCTTTGTTATGCACAGTGCGAAGCGCTCACAGTGTTTTCAGTCCAAATAATGCATATTAATCAATTTATATTTGTATGACTATTTTTTATTATTTCATAAAGTGATATTTCAAAACACACGCTTTGTAATAACAATTAATTGATATGAAAAGAAAATGCATACGCCAACACGTGTTTATTAATAAAAAAAATACATGAGACTTGAAATCTTTTTCAAAGTTTTATTTATTTTTCACTTGAGTTTTTTTATTTGTTTTTTTTTATTGGTTTTGATTACAATAATTATCAAAGCGACAACAAAAATATAAAATGAAGCAGTCTATTTGAATTGATTGCATTTCAATTGGTTTCTTAATGGCTTTGTAATCATCATCAGCCAATACAGATTGCAATTGATTATTAGTTTCGTTGTTTTTTACATTAATATAGATAACTGCCTTTGTATTTCATAAGCCGGCAACTGGAGTTCAAAGTGTGAATTTAAATTAATTTTTTTTTTTTTTTGGAAATCAAAAGAGAGTTACATTTTTATTTTTATTTAAACTAAGGGATTTTGTAGCTTTTCATAACTATGAATATTAAATAAATTATTCGAGCTTAAGAATTTTTTTTATAAAAAATAATTGCAAACAATTATAAATATATATATTTATTTTCGATATTTCGTCCACAATTTAATGGCATCGTCAGGAAAATAACTACAACTATTTTTTATAAAACAAAGATGTTAGACCTGAATAATTTATCTAATAATCTAAACTAAGATCTAGTATTCGAATTTACCTAATCAAACAGACAATCAGCTTGTAAATACAACTGCATGCTTGTGAAGAGGAAAAAAGCCATCCGAAATGCAAAAAAATAGGATGACATGTATTAGAGTAGATATCATGAAATAAAACCAAAAGTGATAAATTAAAAAAGTATTTTAATCAGATTTATATTTCAAATATTATTCTGAAGATGCTGACAAACTGTTTGCAAAATACGGCATAAAATTATTAATAAATTTTATATAAAAAAAAAGGATCTAAAGCTGCAAAAATTATTGTTTTCATAAATTAATAAGATCAAATAAAAATTATATTAATCATAAGTAATAAATTTGAAACTAAAATGGGAGCTGATGAGAAGCAAGGTGGTTTCGAAACCACCTCCTTAACTCCTTAACTCAAATTAAAATATTTGCTTTGATATGTAGAAAACAATGTCAAAATATTAGCAACTATCTCTTTGATACAAAACTAACTTGCTCAACATCTTTTCAAAATGATTATATAGAAGAAAAAAAAAGCAATTTTCTTGCAACTACGCATATTTAATTAATACTTCATAAAATACTTCATGTGATACTTAATTGTGTAATTTAGTGCTGTTATCAATTACTAAATTACCTCTAGATTATTAAAAGCTCTAGCAAGCGATATGGCAAATTAATTGTATAAAAAATCCAGTTAACAAATCACTCAACAGCAACTTCAGATGGCAGCTGTTTTTTTTTTTATTTTTTCTTTCGAATGGGGTTTTTGCAACAAGAAAACAAACTTAGCAAATCAATCATAATAAAAACATATAATTTATGTCATGACTCTTTTAAATGGCATGTGAATTTATAAAACAAGTAATATGGTCTTTCTAGGTTTTTCAAAGTAATATACTGCCTTTGCCAACACCTTTTTATTGCGGTCTGTAATCTTGTCTATGTATTTGTCGCTAAACTGCTTTTGTGATGCAAAGCAAATTCGAATTCATATCGCTTAACTCACGTGCCACAACAGATGCTGGCGTTGTAGTGTTTAAACATAAAGTCGGTAACTTGAAAATATTAAAAAAAAATCAGCAAAGAAGGGAAATATTAATGTTAATTCGATATATATTTGAAGTCAATTTAAGTTTAAAATAAATAAAACACACCTTATAAATTGGTCACGACCGTAAAAAAAAAACAATTTTATTACCATTTTAATTTGATTTTTTTTTTTTTTCTTTTAGAAAATGCAAGCTAAAATTGTGCAATTTTGTATGACAAACATTTCAAAAGTTTTAATTTGGTGATAAATAAAATATAAAACCAACACATGCAACATAGGTATTTGTAGTGCATGTGGCAAAACCGCTTTAGTTAGAATCAAATATTTGAGTGCAATGCTAAACACCAGTATGTGACGTCAGAGCAGTGTTGTAACGAACAGCAAGACTCCAAACTTATTTATTGATTTATTTGCAGTTCTGTTGCGAAATACTTGCCTTTAGAATTATCAACATGTGCATAAAATAAAATTCTCTTAGGAAAACATTTTTGTGCAAAAACTAATATAATAATAATAATAATGCTACATATGTGAAAATCATATTTCATCTATTTATTACGTCGTCCTTTTCATCATAGACAGCATTCTTCCACGTTCTTAGGGAGTGTATCGCTCCATGGCCGGTTCACTTGTTCATAAATGTTTGCATACATTGTGTAATAAAATGATTTCTTAAAAAATTTCACATGTAGTGAAACAGAATCTGAAATAATGATGACTTCTGTGGTTAGGAGAACATAAGTAAAACACAACAAATATGATGTGTGCAGTGGGTTGGTTCTTTTTGCTACTGCGTAGAGTAATTATATAAATAATGAGAGAAAAAACGTTTAAAAAATGTATTGCTTGCTACTAAATGAAAATACTGTTTCAGTACAGACAACAAAAAAGCGGAAGAGAACAATGTAAACGATACATGAACACAGAAGAAAGTGTCTAACTTGCTTTTGAAACAGTTTTTTTGTTTTTTGTTCCAAATGCGTGTAATCTTTAACGTTCCATGCCATAGGACAAGCAATAAATTATTATACAAAGTTCTCTATACTTCGTGTTCAAGATGATGTTTGCTTAAAAAGAAAGTATTTCTTATTCAATGAAGTAACTGAACCAAAATCTTAAACGTTTTTGAGCAAAAGATTATTTTATTTGGAAGAATATACATCAAACAACAAAAAACTGAAAATTTACTTTTATTTTAGTTCACTTTCTTTAATTATCATAATAAAAAAGAAAATAAAACAAACAAAAAACCACTACCCTCAATATGATAAAGCATTTCCAACAAGCTGCATATTAATTTCAAAAACAAACAACAACAGCAACAAAAATATCTCGAAAAAATCACCTGCCGTAAATTCAGACAAATGAAACAGCGCGCATGAAAACGAATAAAAAAAATTAATTTCAAAAGTATGAAAAAAAAACTAAAACTTACCACCACACCATTATAATGGATTTTGTGCTTCCGTGTTATATCAACAAACTGACCATCATCACTGCTGAAACTGTTGCTGCTGCCGCCGCTGCTACGTTTCACATCACCCGCACCGGGGCTGGGCTGAACGTGTTGAAGACCATTGGGCTTTGCACTATTCTCTGAAATATGTGTATAACGGCGACCACCTTGTGGCAGGTTGGAGCCATTACTTAATGTTGTTTTAAATGAGGCAGTCTTGTTGGTTTTAATACGATTTGAGTTTGTAATTTTTGCAACTGTTGTGGCATTGTTAACATCAGCTTGGACTGCTGCACAGTAAAAAACACATTTGTAAAATGAAATTGTTATTAAAATACAAACTAAGCCACTTATTGAGCACATTATATAGAATTCGTTGTTTGTTCTTAGATTTAAGTAGCAAATGAAATTAGTGTTTTCTTAATAATGCATAAACTTTTTGTGCTTGTAAAATCTTTTATTTTTAATTTAGGCCATTTTTAAGTAAATTATGCTCACTTCGTCGTCTCTACTTGATATCAATATTAACAAAATATTTAATCATATTTCTTGTAACTCCATGTTTTTGTTTTCTTTTAGGATTTCGTTACATTGTTTCGTCAATTAAAAAGAAAAAAAAAAGTGAATGTAAAAACTGTTAGGAAAATGTAGTTTCTGTTCTCTTTATTTTCAAAACAATTTGATTTATTTGTTGTACAGTTTTTGTTTCTTTAGTTTTAAAACTTTAATGTTTGCATGTTGTAGCAAAATTTAACGGCAGTTAATTATTTGTAAGTTTATGCACTAATTAATTGTTATATTTAGT
This sequence comes from Sturmia bella, assembly GCA_963662145.1. Taxonomy (NCBI): domain Eukaryota; kingdom Metazoa; phylum Arthropoda; class Insecta; order Diptera; family Tachinidae; genus Sturmia; species Sturmia bella. The sequence goes on along the minus strand of OY759172.1, from coordinate 13,486,061 downwards.
TTAGTTGTGCTTTTATTTTTTTTTTTTTTTGTTTTTCTTTTATGTTCACTCGCCCTCTCTTTCGCTCTCACACTCTTTTACTTTTATTTGCTGTGCTGAGTAGATGTGAAGTTGTTGTTGTAATTTTACTTGATGAAATTGTAACTGTTGAAATTCATTACATATTTGTTGTTATTATTGGCTTGATTGTTGGTGGTAATTTTATTGTGTGTGCGTGTTTGTTGTTGTTATTTTACAAGAATCATGCTTGTTGCTTAAGTCTTTCGTTTTATTTCGTTTTAAATAGCAGCGTATATATTTTTCACTACACCTAGTAAATAAGAGAAAATTAAAAAAGAAGCAGTTTAATAGGAATGTATTTATATAAGGTAAATAATATGGAACGCAGCTAAAGCCTACATACTGCATGCTGGGCTTGTGCCACTACTGAAAGAAGTAATTGAATTGAATCATTCCTTCCAGTGAACGACTGAGACTTTGCTGTAGTTATTTCTATACCTTTCACCTTGCATACTATACTTTTAATTTTATTTATTTGACACAAATGATTTTAAGTTCTAACTTAAAACGTATTCGTAATATTTTTAATTTGTTTTTCTTTTGAGGTTGCGCTATTTATAAAAATAGCTTATGCCTGGGGTTGCTGTAAATTCAGTTGGAGCCGTTTTTGGAAAATATTACCATTTTTAATTAAAAAAATCAAAGTAATCAATTTTTATAAGGGCATATTTCACTCATAATACATCACTTGCAAGTTTTAAGAAACAAAGCTGCAGTATGCATGAAACATTTCCATTTTCTTTCATTATAATTATGCCACAAAATGTACAAAAAGGAAAATTAATTTTTCAAGTTAGTAATAACTAAACTTTTAAATCTTCTTAGATTTGCAGCTAAGAAGCAGCTTTGCTTCCATCAATGTGTGACAAAGCAAACAGATCATAAAAAACAAGAAGTGAAATGCAGCACTTTTTTGTGATTGCTCATCAAATAATATTTGCCTTCTTCAGTTTCTTAGTTTAGCTATAAAATTTTGTTCTTAATTAAGAATTTCCTTTCCAACTATTTGCAGCATTTTCTACCACTATAAAATTGACAAATGTGCAATAGTTTTCAAAATCTCCAATTACATTTTATCAGCAATTAGTATTAACACGTCTGTTGCATGTGCAGCATGCAATTAGATTATTGTTGGCACTATAAGATTTCAATTCATTAGCAGGGTGCTGACATGAAGCTGTCGTTTCAAATTAAATATTTGAAAAAAATAATGAATAAATATAGTTTTTAAATAAACCACTAACTTGTTCTAAAAAACACAGTAACAATTTAAATTTTCGAAGTGATAAATAAGTGAAATGTATACTGAAAGTATATCAAAGGCTCAATTGGTGGCATGGTCTAAGCAGAACTGCTATAAAACGGCTTAGGTTTGTGATAAGCTTGATTTTGGGGCCAGTTTGAGGGCTGATGAGTATCGTGTTATCAATTTATTAAGGACTTATATTAATTTGTTCTTGCTTTAAGCAGAATCGTTGAAGGCTTTTAAAGTGATACATTTCTTAATGCTATTAATTTGCTTACAATAACTGCAATCTGTCTATTATATAGTATACCTATATACAAACTCTTTTTAGATATATGTTTACAATTAAGCAGCTGCGGTTAAATTACATTGTTGTTTGCTTATGTTACATTTTCTCTGAAGGTTTGTGTTGAATAAGAACAAACTAAAGCACTTACTTTTCCACGTAAATGGAAAATGTAAAAGTAGTGATGCTTTTATAAAAGCCAAATATAGGAAATTATCTTACTAAATTGCATCTTAATTCCGTTTTAAAGAATTTTATTGTATTAAGTTTTTTTGAGATATTAAAACACTACATAATTTGTGATAACTCGTAAGCTATTTGAGTCAACAAAAACTCACAGTTTAGTTCAATTTTATTTGCTCGGAATTGAGAAAGATTTTCTTTGCAGTGAAATTGTAGTTATCGAAATTTTTAAAGAAGCAAAGTAAAGTTGAAAACTTCTTGGCTGGGGAACATATCAAGGCTGCTTAATATAATGAAAAACTCAGGTAATAGGATGCCTAAGCGCTGCTGCTTAAACTCATTATGCAATTAGTTATGACCTGAATTTGAAGCCATTTGGACGCTGATGATTGTTGTGGTGGATGTGAACCAGCAATAAGTCTTCAACTTTATTACTCTTTTCTTTTTCATAAATGTAGATCACTACAATTTTGCCACAAAGAAACTCTTTCTCGATTCTGAGGAAGTAAAATCAAACTAAGGCTTGATAATATATTAACAATTGGAAAACATGACTAGGTGAAGAGTTGTGGCTAGATTTATGTCAGCACCTGACTTAAAGCTCCTAACACATCAGGGCAACAATCCCCGTGGTGAAAATCAAGATGTCACCCCGCCTCCAACGAAAAGTGGTTATTAGAATTATTTGGAGGGCAGTTTATTCGCTACTGTACCTTGGGTGAAAGCACAGCTTCTTGAGAAAAAGGTCGAGACTATCCAGCTCTTCTACACTACAGATCTATCTACTGCAACGGAGTCCATCGTCGTACCATCAGGCATTCAAAATAAACCCAATAGCTCAGTATAGCTGACTACAATATAGATTTTGTAGCTGAGCACCAGCACACCAATATATTATTACTCTCTAACCGATATTTTTAGTCAACTACAGGCACTATGTTTCAGCCACAGTAACCTTTACAAAAAAGACGTGTTCAAAGAGTATAAAACAAGATTTTATATAATTTGGTAGTGATTTTGTTTCATAGAGCACTTTCCTTTTAATTCAATATGATGTTGTGTTAACTTAAAAATAAATTTATTTACTTTTAAGGCAACTTTGATTCGTGTCAATTTAATCTACCAGGTACGCGATGTCACTGGACATCAATCATTCACTTAGTAACATGCTAAACAATAACAAATTTAAAATTTTTGTTTTTGCTTTCAGTGTTTTTGTTCAAGCGAACGATGTAGAGTGACATCTCTATGAGTGACCCTCTATCACAATCATAATGAATGGCACAACCAGCAATTGAAGTAGAGAATTAGTTTTAAATTAGTTCTTTATTTTTGTGCAAATTTAACATGAGTTTTAATGAACATTTTTTCATGTTAATTTTACAATGCGGCTTGTTGCTGTGCTTGTATTGAAGCTCAGCGCCATCTGCATATAAATTAAGTTGGAAAATTTAGACCACTATATTTACGTTGACCTGGGATATATTTAGTATCAGGAATCTGCTCACATCTTTTTCTTTAAAAGATTTGGAATTCGATCCTCTTTATTTAATCTTCATACATACGTACACACAAGTATATACTTTTTCAATCAATCTATTTTCTTCATGTAAAACATAATTATTAACATGCTTTAAATGAAAATTAAAAATGTTTATTCAGACTTTCTTTTCATGGTGTTCCAACTGAATGTGCGGTTTTTATAATCCATACAAAATGTCAAACTTGTCATTTAGTGGTTAGAAAAACATAAGCATTTACCTACACTTTTTTGTCATTAGCTTAATTGATTTTGCGCACCTCATATTAGTGCTGGCAAATTACTGAATACCGAGTATAGAGTCACCAGTATTTTTACAAACTTTACCTATTATGTTATTATAGTGTGTTTTTGATGGACTTTGCAATGATTCATACACTCAAAAAATTGTGTCCATAAAATTAACTGAAACGCTCTTTAACATAAATGAAGCTCCGGTAAACCCCATTCTACTTATTTTTCATTAAAGTCTGCTGATCACTTCGTACGAAGTTATATATTAAAAATTTGACAGAATGCAATCGGCAAAAATATTGAAATATTCTTTATTATTTTTTTTTTATTTTATTACTTATTTTGTTACCAAAGTTTCAATAAACATATATATTTTTTTATAACTAATCGTTTTCTTCTATTTTAATGCCAAAAATGCGTAGAGATTTTTGTAGGGTAAATTTTTTTAACGTGTAGGGAAAAATCGGATTATTTTAGCATGTGTAGGTATTTTTTCGAGAAATCTACTGGCAACACTGGATGAGCAATAAAATCGGAAAACATTTCGCGTTTTCTATTTTTTGTGAATTTTTCAAATTCAAGTAATTCAACTTTTTCTTTTTATATGTATGTATATTTTTAATTCGAGAAACAATGGTTTCACTGAGAAACTATATGGAAACTATAACGAGCTGCTATAATAGAAATTTCTTGGACACATTGTGTAATAAAATCTCATACGTCCTTTCAAATCTATAATAAATTTCAAAAATATGGAATTTTAAAGAAAAAACATTTCCATTGAATCTGCTATAATGATGATCATTGATGATTTAGAGGACCATAACACATAAAAAATATGGTAGTAAATGTTAAAAAAAAAGAAATGCGGTCGGGGAACCAATGCTAGCAACGAAGTTCCTTACGTTTTTTCTTCATCTTCGAATGTAATACAAGGTGAAATCTGTATGTTTTATTTTGTGTTGTTTTTGAAATTTTTAAATGTTATAGGCTTCTTAAAATTTTTGGAACGTGTTATTTTTTTACTTTTGACACATGCAGAATTTTTTTGTCAATCTGCTACAAAACGAAGAAAATTTTTCAATATTTCTGTTGCTTTTATTGTGACATACTTTACTTTAGCGACACCTATCAACTGATTGTGTCCGTTTTCACAACTAATTAATATATATTGGTAGGTGTCTCCGCTAACCGCAGCAGAGACACTTACACAATTGTTTGAAGACACACCAATACATATAAACAGCTCACACGATTTCGTGACGATTTCTACTAATTTGTACTACCAGCAAGCCGCGTTAAGGAACTTCGTTCCAAAAGGCTTCTGATTTCTTTGACAGCTCGTATTTCCAAAGAGAAATGTTTCAATAGATTCTAATAATGAAAGAGTTTTTGTACTTTTTGACTTAATTTATTAACATACAACTAAAATGTTTTTTGTGCCGCAACATTTACATAAAATTTTTCTACTGCTCAGTTTTGCATTAAACTTTATTTATTTAAAAAAAGCAAATTAAATAGCATTTATTTGTTTGGCCAAGTTATAAAATAGTGCAATTACCTTGCATATATAATCTAATACAGTCATACATACGTTCCAACATGTACAAAACATACACAGCCATACAAACACATGTCATTGGCCTCAAGTAGAAAAGCCCAACTCACATTATTTCAATCTCGGTTTTTTTGCATATTTCATTATAAGGCCCTTAATTTAATCAAAATATGAAAAAAAAACTCTAGATTGAAAAAAATGCTTCTTAGGGCCTTTCTACACGAAACCAACGATGTATATATAGTTTGAACTCAATGATATCAACAATTTTACATGAACTTTAGCAAAAAAAAAAATTAGATAAATACTTTTACAGATGATAAGTTGAGTTCATTATGTATCTGAAGTTGTGCATGTACGTTGTTATGTATTTGCATACACTCCCAGTCAACAGAATAAGATCGGGTGCATAAATAAGCCTTTGCGGAATACCATAAGAGAAGTTTGTTATTTTACTGTCTGTTCCTCAATGTCACAAGAAAATGTAAGCGATCGAAATGTAGTGGTTCGATTTCGAAACAATTTGGATTTCTCTATGTCGACAATTTAACTTCGCAAGGACTTACGTCATGAGATATTTGCTATTTATTTCACAGACATACCATTGGTAAATTAACGTTTTGGTTGTTTTTTTTATTGCAGTATGGAAAAAAGAACTACTAAATTGTTTTTGTGTTAATAGAGCCCTTCTTAAAACTGACAAACCAAAGCATATACATACCTAAATAAGTACATAATAAAAATGCAAACACTTTGAAATTGTGGAAATAGTTTTTGTGGTCTTTTAAAATTTAAAAGTAGTTTTTTTTCAAAGACATTTTAAAGAGTACTTTCACGTACTGAACAGGGGTATTCCTCTGGCAAACTCAGGATTTTCTTCCATCTGGGGAACAAGTGAACTGTTTAGGGAAACTACAAATATATGTACATATGATAATTGATTAATAGATTTGGTAAATAAAATAAAAAAAAATATAGATTTTCTAGTTTTATTTCCCTTTTAGTTTATTTCTATAAAAACAGCCAAACGATAGCAATACAGCAAGTCATTGATTTTGACATTTGTGTTCGCAGTGCTCACGATAGATGATCGATAGAGGGGAATCGGGATTTTGTATGAAAACACTTACGTCTTTTCGACTTGTCGATCGAGTCATCGTTCTCGAATAAAAGAACGTCATAGAGGAACCCAAAACAATTTTCTTTCGCTTAGAAAGCGAACAATTGCACGACTTCGGCATTGAGGAACAGGCAGTTAAGATAACACAGAATGACAGTGCAAAAATACTTTTAAAGCATCGAGTGTTTATTCTGAGCCAGCTGGAGTAGATCATAGTGGTCATTTTGGACATTCTATTAAAATCAAAAGCTATCCATAAACATGGAGAAGTTTTAGACAAACAGAATTTCCACCCAGCAAAAAAAATACAAAATTGTGGAAGCACCAAAACGACTGGCTGCATTAGTATGCTTACCTTATGCTTATATCTTCATCCCTTTTAACACGAAAGAAGTTAATTTAAAAAAACATTTCGACGAAGATTGTCCTTTACTAGTGCAATAACTAGACAAGCAGTAAATTAAGGTGAGTCCAAAAACAAAAACAGAAATACCAGAAAGGTACAAAATTAAGCACCGCATCAATATTGTTGAAGCATATTTTGATTGCCCTATTTACAATCCCTTGTTACTGCATCATTGCAAGTGCAAAAAACCTTAGCATATTTTCACTCTACTCTAATCCAAAGCACTAACACTAAAGTGCAAATATATAGCTGTGCTCCAGATGTTAAGTTTCACGGCCAGCCAATCGTGGGACCGGCCAGATGAAGTGATACAATATTTTATACTGAACCAAAACAACTAAAACTAAATCCAGCATTTGATGGAAAATATTGGCAATTGCAAAATTTTGCAATCTTAAATGCATAAGATTGTGAACAGAGCTAATGTAGAGTAAAATACATTATTAAGGCGGTACTATTTAAAAAACAAAACCTAAAACTAATAAATATTTATGATGCTGCTTGTTCAACCATATAATCTTGTTGGTTTTAATAGAGTTACTTGTATTTAAAAATCAAGCATTTTCGGTCGATCCGTGCCAGCACAATGTGAATACTTTTTTAATTCATTTCAATAAAAAAAAAATTTTTTTTTACCAAATAGTGTAAAATTAAGTGTTAAAAGTTAGTAGCCCTTTTCAAATGAGTGGCACTGCACTGTTTATATATGTACATATTCACTTCTAAATATGTAATTATATATGTATGGAGGTGCGTGTTTTACACAAAAAAAAAAAGAAATGGTATTTAAATTATCTAAACAAAACTGAAAATTGGTTTATTTTGAGCGAAAAAATAGTAAAAGAATAAAATTATGCTTTCTTTCAACCGTAACGTATAAAAAGAGTTGTTTTAATTTTTGTTTTTCTAAAAGATTTAACAAAAATATAAAATAATTGTAGATTTTCGACCTTTTTCATTTTAAAACGCAACTGGTAAATGGACCTCAAGCTTGAAAACACATTTAACATTTTCATTTTAAAAATATAAAAATTGTTTGGAACGAAATAATACTGAACGATATGAAGAAAAATACTAAACAGAACAATTTAATGGCATTTTGTAACTTTCTACAGGGGCTGAAATATGGCTCAAAAATATTTTATTAATTGCACAGAGCAGTCAAGATTGTTTTAAGACACAACAGGATATAATTTATATAATTAATCAGTATTAATATTTGTAAATATTTGTAAATACTCTTTAGATTGCTGATCTAACTTACATTCAAGAAATGAATTATATTTTTGATTTTTGCAACAATATCTCAGTCTATCAGTGTCATTATTAATACAGAAAAATCTCAAATTTTTCAATAAAAAATTTACCTCAAACTGGATACAAATCATCACTAAAATAAATACTCGCACACTAAACTATATACTAATATAAAATTTAAAACATTATGTTTTAAGTGTTAAAATAAAATCGCGTGCTTATATCAATTAACTCAAATATAGTTTTATAGAAATCAAAAACATTTATATATAATTTTCACTCATAACACTTTTTTTTTATTTTAATTGAATTTTAATAAGATTTGAAATTAGTTTCAAAAGTATTGTAACATCCATTCAATTTGCTTTTTCGTATTTTGTTAAGCGAATCACTGTTTCATGTTCATTTAATTTTTCTTTCTTATATTTTATTATTGCCGCGTTCAGCTGTCGATCGCGGCGCTGGTTTAAACGCGAATGATCGTTTAAATGAAAACTCTGCATGAAAATTATTCTTGTGTAAATTGTTTGCAAACGTTTTACTTTTTTCACTTTTTTTTCTTTTTACAATCAAAACGAGTGCGATCGTGAATTGTAATGTTGATCAACAAACATCGTTTGTTTGCTGCTGGTTTGTTGAATTTCTCTTTTATGTTGGCTGAGAGATCGTTAACGTTCGTTTGATCAAAACGTTACATTAACCACTAAAGAGACTAAAACAAAAAAATCTAGAGAAATATTCTTTTGTGCAATTGTTTGTGTTGTTTAGCTGTTTAATTTTCTGAGTGTAGCTTTCGCTCATGGGCAAGCAATTTCTTATTATAAATAGACTTTTCTTGTAAAATATGCAATTTGTTGATGTTATTGTTAATATTTTTTCCAAGTCTTTAGAAAATTTTTCAACTTCCACTGTATGCTGTAATTTTTAGGGCTCCTTACTCATGGGCTTAAAAGGGAACCATTTTACTGCGCTGTGCGTACTGAAGTTATGGGGGCACCCTTTAGTTTGAGTATTAGCTGTAACTTTTGAAACATTGGAGGGAGATAGAAACGCTATTTTGATTGATTTTTTCCTCGTCTCGTTTTCCAACCACAGGTCAAACGCTGCTTTTTTCTTGCATTTTGTTTTTCTATTCAATATTTTTCTGACATCTTGATGAGATTCCCAATGTGTTGAGTTGCTTTGATAAAATATTATTAGGGGCTTATGAAATCTTATATTCTACGAGCGCATGAGTGGCTAGAGGCAAATTAGATACCTAGAAACTTTGTAAGATATCATTTATAAAAAGCAGTCTCCAATAATTGATTTTAGCAGAACTTGAATCACGCGTGACATGGCTTTCTCACAACAATTGCACATTACAGGCCATATTCATAATAATTATTGTAAGTTTATTAAGCTGTTATTTGACGTATTTCTACGGAATATTTGTCAAATAAACGTGTAGTAAATCTTCAATAGTTTTTATGAATATGGGTGTACATATTTATATATGCCTACGAACTATTTTTTATTTTGTAATGTATGTATTTCTTTCTTCGGTTTTATTCCTCGTCTATACAAAATCGTTGACGCTCAATTTTCCATTCCTGCCATTTGTAATCGTTAATTTGAAATATATTTATTCAAGTTCATGTTCCGCTATAAATCAAAATAAAAATTTTATTAAATTGTTTATTTTGTTTTTAGCAAAGTTTATAAAATATATAGACACATACATATGTATGGCTGTATTTAATGTACACATCAATTTATTTGCCAACATGTTTGTCTATCAAATTAAAAGTAGCTCATCACAAACAAAGGACCATTAAACACATTATAACTCAGTTGCAGCGGTCAATTTTTTATCATTAAAAGATATTTAGTGTTTCCTTAAACAACTGTACAGTGCAAAAAAAAAAAGTTGGCTATTTTTCTAATTTAATTCTTTTGGGATGCAAAAATATTCCATTGTTTATTCTATTCTTAAACGAATATTGTTCTGGTCAAGTGCTTTTCTACTACAACTCATTAGATTAAATGCAAATTTGAAACAAAAATACCAGATATTCTTCATACAGTTTGAAATACACCCACGAAATCTCACACACACATGCACACATGCACACATACATACGTACAATCCATGCACAGTTTTTTACCACAAGTTGTATGTCAAATCTTGACACTGATCATCACAGTTGAGTTGATCAGATTTTTTTTTTTTTTTTCAAACAAAAATTTATTTATTCTTCTATTGTAAATACCAACAATCTTTTGAAGTACATTCGAGACTGATGGAAATTTTGATTGTGTGAGCAGCTAAAAAATGTTTAAGTATTTTATTAGTTTATTAAATGATTGGTTACAAAATTGTGTACCCATCAAATCAAAATCATTTGGTTAACGTTTAATTTGATTATTTGTGAGGTGGGGTTGATCAAACGTAATTCTTTTACAAGTTTAAATAAGTAAATTTCGGTATTGAATAAAATCGGAATTGCGTTGCTGATCCCATGTTAGTCGCAGAAAGGCCCTGAACTAATTTTTTAAGCCCACTTTTATGCATATATCAATACATAATTCATCAGAATATGCAAAAACTTAAAGTCTTTCTACATGCAACCAGCATGTGTGACCAGGACTGTGACCAACAACTTGGAGTGATTAAAAAATCTAAATGCACTACAGTTTAAATCATTTTAGTTTAAGTTCTAGTTTTAATCATTTATTAAAATCTAAATAACAAAAATTTATGGAAATTTGTGGATAAAATGTTGTGTTAATTAAACAATCCCAAACAGAAACAAATAAATAACAATAATAATAAATAAATTTCCCAAAGTAAAGACTTTTTCTTTAAATTTAAATATATGTATTCAAACGTTTTTTTAATTTTAAAATTTTCTAATCAGTTTTTTCTTCCAAAGTAGTGTATTTACTATTCGTAGCAAGAGATAAAAAATGTTTTATTGTTTCAAGCATTTCCTTTAGCAAACAGTTGCTATTGGAAGACATTTTCAAGATTGTGTTAATGTAACAAACAAAAAAGTTGTATGTACATTAGCTTTTTTCCTTCATACAGATGCTAATAGATTTTTGTTGTTCTTCTTCTGGCGGAAACTATAAACTGTTTGAAGATAATAGAGATCTTAAAATTGAATTACAATAGCTTTTTACTTGGCAGTTTTGCACATTTTTAGATGCCAATAACACTCCTTCAAAATGTTAGTTTAAGATTCAAATCAAAATCAGCAAATACGTAGGTACATACATACATATGCACATGTGTATGTATGTACATATACATACATATATGTACGTATGCATCTCCACTTGGAGATATGTATATGTTTTAATCAACATACTATGTACATACCACATATTGTGTACATAATTAAAAAAATAAGTGTTATAAATGTGCGAAAAGTTTGAATAATAGCTGCGTTTAACATTTAGCTTAATTCATATCCAGCGTATTTCAACAGAGACTTCCCAACTTATTGATTAATATTTTTAAATACACCGGCAACAATAACATCGCTTACAAAAATAGGTGGCAACGATAAGATAAACTACCTAGTTGCAGCTCTGTTTCGTTCAATTGTACTGTTTGAAAGCCATTGCTGGTTATATATGTATGCATATTCATGTAAATTTTACGTGTACGCATATCCATATGTGTATCAATATAATTTATATTATAAAATCAATAATATCTTCTAATTCGACAAAATAATTTTTGCATATTTAGCAGAAAACATAAATGGTGTGTGTATTTCACTAAAGTGTTACACATGATTTTTATAAAGGGGCCACATCGAAATATAAGCAGCGTTACCGTTTGTTAACTTAAATAGCATATTTGACCTCCCCAACACTCTCAGCGACAGTCTTTTATACGTAAAATTGTTTCGCGACTTTTTTTTTAAATTCATATAAATTTTTGCACTGGCGTACCATTTTCTTTTTGTACATAAACGGCTTTTTAATAATGATGTAGTATTTTAAACATTCAGAAAGCCAGGTTGGAAATGTATACCAAACTTATCTCAGTTTTAGTAATAATTGGATATGAATCAATTGCAAAGATACTTGTAGATGAATATTTTTTTTCTTTAAACCTACTTTTGTTCTCTTAATGACAATAAAATGTAAACTTAATTATGCGATCGCTTTCTTATTCGTATGTCCAAATTATCATATACAAAAATTTTCATTTATACACACAAATACTGGGGAAAAATGTATTTTAAATGCTGTTTTTGTGATCCATGTAATTGGAAATGTTCGTAGCTGAAAAATCTAGTCTTATTCTGCATATTTACTTTATTTATACTTTCCTATAAAACTAATATTTCTGTATTTTTCATCTGTGAACAGTTTATGGCTTAGTATGCTGCTAAGCTTATAATTAAAAATATCTGAATACAGATCAGGAAGTTGTATTGAAACGTTTGTCAGAAACAAGATATCCTTATGCCAGGTAGCCTTACAAAAACTGCTGACTACTGCTTCTAACCGTTGTACTGTTAAGGTTTTCTTTACAAACTGGGAAAATACAATACACATAAGAGCGATCAAATGGAAGACAATGTATGGAGTAGTTCTATCAACAAAATACATGAAGCATTTATTGGTTCTGTGTTTGATGTAGTTATTGGCCAGAAACCCACCATCCAAAAGGCGTTTTAACGTTTCTCTTCGGAGCTGCTTTTGAAAACCCTCAACGGTAACGCTGCGCAGAACATAACAAAAATACAACACAACATTTGCTGCAAATTCAGCAAATTTCTTTCGTCAAGTATCCACTACAACAAAAATTAACGAAGAGTGCGCGAACTGCATTTACTTCAAAAGCAAGCATCAGCGGTTCCAGTCTGGGTCGTGAGGATTTACTTTCTTCAATTTGTTATTATATCTAAATTATTATATTTAGTTGTGCTTTAAAATAACTGTTGTGCAATTTGAGATGCATATTGTCTAAAAATATACATAAATTATACGTGTGTGTTTAATGTCAATTTATTAAAAGTTTTGTCAGTTTTTGTTCAAAAAAGGATATACCTACAATATAAAAAGTTAAAAACAGAAATTGTAGTCTTGGTTTATATATATACAACATTAAAGCAAAATGGTTGGAACAACTGTCTTAAAACGTGTAGACGAGGTAAATTGCATTTTGTCTTAAGAACGGGAAAGGTGCCGTTTAATAAAGAAGAAATTTTAAAAACTTTCTAATGTAGCTATTCTGTGTACGGTACTTTTCCTAAAAATTTTCTACTAATTGCCATACGGAAAAAGTTGGTTTGAATTTAATAATTCCAATCACCAAATTTATGGCCCCAAAGTTGGTCACTAATTTTATATCATTATGGCACATTTAGCTAAAAAAAACGAGACTACCGGGGCAATTGAAAATTTGCACTGGAAAATGTTTCAAAATGGCTCCACTTGGTGATACATATGTATTTGTTAATTTTTCTTTTAATCGAATCGTTTAGAATGAATCTGCCGCTTTTAAACAAGTTAAAAAGGCAACTGGGATTACCACCAACGAAGTTACTAAAAGGGCCGCTTTGGGAGATTTACAAAATCGTGGTATTGTGCGCACAATTGCTTCAAAAGATGTTGGCCAAAAAGAGTAAGTAATTTTAAGATTCATTTCAAATAAAACAAAAATCATTTTTGTATGGGGTTGTTGATCACATTCCATTTTATTTGCTATTCAGCATTGTTTTTGTTTTTAAGATGAAAGAAGAATAAAGTTCGTTCAGTTTAACGGATTTAATTGAAATGGTAGTTTGATGTGCAACAAAACACATGTGATAAATATCGTGTCAACTTGGTGATTTCGCATCATTTTTAGTGCTTTTTAAAAGCACTCAATAAATTTTGTACTTGTGTTCCGGACAGCCACATATTAAGCTATGCGCTTAAAATGCAAAAGATGCGAACACTTCCTCACATCATGATATTTTATTCCAAAATGCAGCAATTTTTTTTTTTGGCAGATTGGCTGACGTATAATGTAGTGTTGCAATAAATTGTCTAAATGTATTGCTTTTTTGCTAGTGGTATGTAACACCAAATATGGACATTACTTCCAAGGTCATTACAACTCTCGATCTGCTTATATGTATGTATGTGCATCCATGTATATTTTGTTTGTGTAATAACCGCGAAGTTTTCAAAAATGCACGTACATATGTATACAGATAGGTACACATGTATAAATATACCCCAACCCTGCGCTTTTCTCTTTTTTAAGTAGGTATTTTATTTAGATGTAAAGTGTTTTCATCATATATGTAAATGTACCTACAACCAAGGCACTCGACAACTTACATATCTACGTACATACATTTGTATATGTAGTTCTAACATTGACACAATATGAAAGAAAAAAACAAAATCATAAGGACAGTTGCATTGACGTAATAAATGCGCTATAAGTAACTTTTCCACATAGCCGCACTTCTATAACAAATATGTAGGTACAATATGTATTAGAAAACATACAGGTAGGTAGGTATAGTGTTTTACAGGGCAAGAAAATGTAAATGTACTCACAAATGGCTGTTGTTGTGGTCACAACAGCAGACGGCTACCTGAATACATTTGTTTGATTGACAGATTTCAAGAAGCTTGTGAGCTGAAGAGCATCGGCGGTGAAGCACAAAGGGAGATACGACGAACCTGCCTTGCATGATCTGAAAATCTAATATAAATTAGATCACAGCTGTTAAATTTTGATCAAACACATTCTTTTTAAAAAAGAAGAATCAGGCAATTTCTGATTAGTTATTGATTATTAAGACAAAGAATCTAAAAATAATGATTATTGAAAAAGAATCAGAAATATTCAAAAACAATGCAATGATTTTTCGATATAAAAACGTATGTATGTAAGCCCGAAAGATAATAGTTAAGACAGAAAAGAGTTAACAGTTGCAAACAACTCAACTGGACAAAGAGCGCAAAAATGTTGCACAACGCAAAAAATATATTCAAAATGGTTTAGAAGCTATTTAGGCAGTTGCAAACAACACAACTGGACCGAAAGCGCCAAAGTTCGCAAAAAATTTGCACAACACAAAAAATATATTCAAGCGCATTCATGCATGCGACAACCCTTCATAAAAGATTTTAAATCAATTTTTGGAGTTTGCAAATTTTTGGTCCAGTTGTGCTGCTTGCTCCTGACTAAATAATTTTTAAGCCATTTTTAATATATTTTTGTCTTATACACATTTTTGCGAATTTTCGTGCTCTTGATCCAGTTGCGTTACTCGAAACTGTTTAAATCATTTCTAAACCATTGGAAATATATTTTTGTGTGATGCAAATTTTTTGCGTTTTTTGTCCAGTTGTGTTGTTTGCAACTTTTCATATCTTCGATTTTTTGCTTCAGTTGAACTCTTTGTGGCTGTTCAAATATTTTTTATACCTTCAACGTCTATTGGGCTTTGAAAGAGTGAAGCTAAATACACAAAATGTACATCATACTTGAGTAAGAGTTTAGGAAAAACTTTACTCAATACATCTAAAGCAACATTTCGCCACATAATGACTTCTATAAATGCAGGTAGCAGATGCTTTTCAATTATTTTCAATATAAAAAGCTCATTTACTTCTGCAGCTTCGTTACTGAAAAAGCTGATTTCGCATAAAATTACCTTTTGTTTTTTTCACTGTTCATGACATTTATGGCAAATAAAACGAACTAAATTTATACTGAAGCGAAATGAAGATATATGAAAAATAATCAATAAGAATCAAGAATACTGCTTGAAAGTAGTCGGTCTACTTTTGATTTTTTTTTTAATAATCTAAATTAATCCCGACCATTTATTTCTAAAATTTTTTGTAGTTGTGGTTAATAAATTATTTGGAATATCGAAAGTAATTACATTATAATCAATTATTTTACCCTTAAAACAAAAATAATGTAATTAGTAATGATTGATTGTTTTTCATTTATTGCCAAGATTGGTTTTATTGGTGCTTTTAAAATTTTACGGGACGCATTTTCTTCTAATTTCCAATCCTATATTTGACAATTTATCTATCAAAAGAAGTAAAATTTTCTAAACCTCGAAAGATATATTAACTGATAAGTCATGCTGTGTATTCTAAAATTATTTTGCTTTTCGCTTGTAGCTTGAAGGATACTCGACTTCAAAATGCGCTGCGTAATACCAAAGCACGCGTTGATACCCAATGGAAGAAAACTGCATTAACCACAACAGCCAATTCTGTGGCTTCAACAAAAACAAATGCAATCACAGGTGAAATTCAAAAAACAACCGCCCATCCACCTAAAGTCTTGACTCGTTCGAGTTCCGTACGTTTGGGAACCAGCAGTAAAACTACCGGAGTTGGCTTGCAGCGGCATGAATCATCGCACTTGCAAAATAATAAAGTTAAAAAGACATCGACCACAAAAGTGATCGAGAACAAAGTGCAGCAAGTAAAAAGTAAGATAATGCAAGTTTTTTAAGACTAGAGTACATATGTATATAAAAATTGTTGCTTTTCAAATCTAGTAAAATGTGATCCAGAAGAACAGAAGCAGGAGGGTGGAAATGCCTTGAGACGCGAGGATAGCAATATATCACGTAAATCCCTGTTGAAACTTCAGAAAGCTGTTGCTGCCGGCAATAGCAAGACTTTAGTAAAAAAAAGTAATTCCCTAGGCAGTTCAGCAATTATTAAAAAGGAGATGAAAATTGAAATGAAAGATGAAAAACTAGAAATCGTAAGCGTACAATCTCATTCCGCCAAACTGTTGGGGAAAGTCAAAAATATAGATGAAGACGATTGCGAAAACTTGATATTGGTTTCGGAATATGTAAACGACATTTATTCGTACCTCTTCAAGTTGGAAACTGAACAGCCAATTCACAAAAATCATTTAGAAGGACAAGCGGAAGTTTACTCTAAAATGCGTGCTGTTCTAATTGACTGGATAAATGAAGTTCACACACAATTCCATTTAGTGGGAGAAACATTCCAATTGGCCGTGGCCATTATTGATCTTTATTTACAAAATGTCAAGGATACAAAACGTTCTCACTTGCAGTTGGTGGGAGTAACTGCTCTATTTATTGCTGCCAAATATGAAGAACTTTATCCGCCAGCTATTGCCGATTTTATTTATATAACCGATGACACATACACGGGTAAACAGATACGCCAGATGGAATTACAAATATTTAAAGCATTGGACTGCAACCTCTCGAGGCCTTTGCCCATACACTTCCTCCGTCGTTTTTCTAAAGCCGCCGAGGCAGAAGATATTCATCATGCCATGTCCAAGTACTTTTTGGAATTGACCATGATTGAGTACGATATGGCTCATTATAGACCATCAGAGGTAAATCTCTTAGTTATTTATTACTAAACATAAATGTAATTTTATGGGTTTTTTAGATTGCAGCAGCTTCTCTTTTCTTGTCTCTGAATATACTAAAAGAGAATAGTCATGGTTTAAGCAATAAAATCTGGAATTCCACACTAGAATGGTATTCAAGGTATTCTGCCGAACACTTGAGACCCATTGCCAAAAAGATTGCAGTCGTTGCTCGCAATGCACCCAATGCTAAATTCAAGGCTGTGTATACAAAGTATCAAGCATCTAAATGTTTAAAGGTTTCCCTTCGTTCGGAATTATATGGTTCATTAATGGATTCAATAGTCAAAGCCAATTAAAAGGAAACACTTGCTATTTTGCACCACTAAACAGCAATTGTATTTTGAACAAATACATAAACACATTATATTTAATTTTCTAATAGTTTCCTTTTTAGTTAGCGTAATTGTTTCTATTTTAATATAATGCAAATATTTCAATTACATGCTTAAAAGGCTTTCAATAATATTTTTTTTAATATCCTTTTTCTGACTATTCATTACAAATTTTGGTAAAGTGAAAATATTAAGAATCAATTCCATTGATTCCTTCATTTATTATTGAAATACTTTTTAAGCTGGAATCTAAAATACAACATTTTAATTTTACGAATACATACTTCAGAGAAAATTAAAAATGCATTATTCATTTCCATTGAAATTTACTTCCATATATCGCTTTAAAGATTTTAAGCGCAGCGCGTCTATTTTAAACCGAAAACTTATTTGAAAATCCACCCCACAGTTTTGTCTTGATTCGCATTAAGTGCCAATCTCGTCTCAAAAGGCAGCTGCTGGCTACATTAATAAGCGATGCCTTTTAATAAAGTATTCTAATTCCATCTAATTTGAAATTTGGTTAAAAACGATCGACTGATTCATATACATAATTCATTTTAATTTTATTAAAAAAAAAAAAAAAAACATCTAAACATTTACTCTCTTATGTACTTTTATTTTTAAGTGTTTTTATTTTGCGTATTGTGTTTTTTTTTTCTTAGTTTAGTGTATCGTTTAATCGCTTTTAAACTCGAAACAAAA
Organism: Sturmia bella; assembly: GCA_963662145.1. Taxonomy (NCBI): domain Eukaryota; kingdom Metazoa; phylum Arthropoda; class Insecta; order Diptera; family Tachinidae; genus Sturmia; species Sturmia bella. The sequence continues at coordinate 13,467,731 of OY759172.1, read as the reverse complement.
TGTCGAAAAGCAAAGCTATCTGTACCAACTGTCGTGTCACCAAGAACAATAATTATTTTTTAATGATACTATTCGTAATCGACCTTCACAATTTGGCACTTGGGTTTGTTTTGGTGTTTAAAGATCATTGTTAAAACGACTTTTATTTTTTAACTTTTTAATTTGTATTTTCATATTTTTAATTTATAACATTTTCAAGAGAACATTGTAACATCAATCAGAAACAGGTTATAAAAATGCAAAAATAAAAACTAATTATTTTAAATAATAATAATTACTAAGTTTTCTTTTAACATGCAAGACTGCTGGTCATTGCGCTATGTGCACATCCTTGGTATATATATTTTTTTTAACTTGAGGCTGCTTCAAGCTTTCACGAGAATGGTGGGTGGCAGTACTCCTTCCTGTATGTTGTCAGATTGTAAACAATTTTAGTTTATTCCGAAGTTTTGAGGCGTGCTTTTGCATTTTTACTGAAACTGTGTTTTTTACCATTCAACCATTCTCAAAATGCACACGGGGTAGTTGTCTTCAGGTAGTGGAGCTTTTTCAAAGCTCCTATTTTGTTACTAAATTCAATAATTACAAATGCAAACTTATAAAGCAGTCAAGCTTTTTTTTATAAATATTTGCATACACTCGGAATTTTATATTATTACACTACCTTGCCCCACGATGCTCGTAGAGGCATTAAATGTATCACTAGCTCGCAATAATTTTTTTTTTCTCTAATATTTTGTTCGAACACACTGACCTCGCACCACTTAAAGGGAGTTCCAAACAAAAATTGAACATCGAACGCCTTGAAAATGATATAATTTAGATAAGTCGTAGTGGAAATCGACCGGGCTTAAGCATATTACAAATATTTATGTATGTTAAATAGAGACCAAGCCTTAATACTTTTATTTTTTAATTTTTAACAATTTTTATTTTTTAATCAATATGTTTGAACATTTTAAATTCTCATTATTTTTCCACAAAAATAAAAACAGAAAATGATACTACATATAAGTTGTACGAAGTTCAGGAGAAAAAAAAAATACTTAATTGATATATTAAATAAGAAAATTGTGCTTCATATTTCACTTTTTTTTTAAATGATTGTTTAATTCAATATTTTTGTTTTTGAAATTGATAAAAAAAATTTTTAAAAAACATCAAACCGAAAAAATTCCTGAAGAAGATATCCATTGAGGTATCGAAATATTGAATTAAACAAGCATTAAAAAAAAAAACAAGTGACCTCAAGCTCTAATTATTATTTTAAAATATTAAACAACAAAGGTCGAAAAATTAGCATAAAAAAAATATTGTGCTTCACAACAAAAAAGTTTGAGTTAGGATTTGAATAACCACCTTAGTTAAAAAAACGTCACATTTACTTAAAAGCTTTGAAAAAAGTTATGCTTAAACCAAACAACACATGGACTGTGTTTGCTGGGAATCTACACACACACCACTTATTGCTGCTGTTTTCAGAACTATGATGATTTGACTGCGTCAGCTGTCAGTCCAGCCAATAAAAAAGCACAATATAGCAAGCAACAACAACAAACATGTTGATGATGGAAAAATAAATAATAATGACGGCCATAAAACCGTCAAACTCAATTTTCGAATAGGCGCACAGCAAATAACAGCAACAGCGGAGACAATGCCTTGAATATACGTATGTATGTGCATGCTTACACGGAAACGAAAGCATAATTGTGTGTAAGTTTATTATGCTACTGAATGCTAAGAGAAAAAAAGAAAAAGGCAAAAAACAAAACGCACACACATATGATACGCCTTCACAATAATTTTGCAGGTTTACTTTGCTGTTGTAGTAGGCTTTGGCACAGCAAGGTTTAGTTATCAGTAGAATAAATTCAGTACACTTGTATCTTTTTCAGTACAATTAGAATGGGTGGTCAAAGATAGCTAAGATACCTATTTCAATTAATTTTTTATATCTTGAAAAATACTGTTTTCATTTTTACATACATATGTATGTATATGTGCACATGCAGCCATCTGCGTGGGTGTGTGTATATACAATTTCTATATGGCTTTACCTGCAGCTTCGTTCGCTCAATGCAAAAAATCAACAAAATGGTGATAACAGAATGAAAAACCGGTTTTAAACAACAGACTCGTAGTTAAAACCGTACAGAATATAAAAACTGGTTCAGAAATGGAGAAAGTCGCCTAGAAAATGATTAAGTTTTAATTTCCAGTTCAAATTTTTGCATTTTAATAACGGATACTGTGTATTTAAAAAATTTATTTTAATGATAAGGAAATTAGTCCCCTAAAATGTGCTACCCTGTGCAGATTTCTTGGGTTTTCCAATGTGTTAGCATTTCCGTGTGAATAGCGAATGAAAAGAAGGCGTTGGCAGTATTGCCAAGACCACAAAATTATTCCATATAGAATTTGATAAAATTGTATTTGTGAGAAAGACACAATAGTTATAAACTAATCTAAATGTGTTTTATTATTAGAACATGGATGTAATTTTCATATATTTAATATAAATTTTTTTTAAATAAATGAAAAATAAAAATTGTAAGCACAATATAGTATGTATCAATTGACAGACATTGTCGCTATGTCTGATGTACATGAAGAACAAATTGGAAGACAGTAAAATTGTTTAAATTAATGTAAAACGATGCACATACTTTAGATAGCACTGTGCAACAAAGGTATCACAAAATAACTGACAAGATCAAAACAGTAGAAACTTAAGTAATATACATATATAAAAAATATAATCATTATTGTTTTTATTGGTTCCTTTAAAGTCCTAAAAAGATCACAGATCCACATACATACATATATGTATGTATGTAAAATTTTGCCAAAACAAACGTGGAATTCACTAAATTATTCACATCGATTTCATAAAATATTACTTGTAAGAATTACACTGACAACGGCAGCACTGGCTTTGAGTTTTTGCACCTTTTTATTTATTTGTTGTTGTTATTCCAAAAAGTAAATATGCATGTAGGAATTTCAATGTAGAATACTAATTCTAAATTAAATCACAATTTCAGTTTTAATTTGTGTTGGAGGTTCAAAAGAAAGAAAACTATTATTTTGATGTGCTATAAAAACCAGACGCATTTTGCAGTATTTGGAAGACTAATACATTTATGTACATATTTTCCAATAAAAATATGGACGAAAATAAAAACCAATTGAAAAGAAGTGTGTAAGTATGTATGTATGTGCAATGCAGGAATTTCTAAAATCATGTACCTGTGGCTTTTTACAAAATATGAAAACATTTTTAGCAAACGTACAACTACCAGCGTTCAGTTCCAAAAATTGGTTGACCTATTAGAAACCTTTCCGCACCTGGCTTCTGGTTCTCCTAGCTCCCAATTTGGACACCCGAGATCGGAAATGGAAGCTGATTGGAGCAGTGTAGCAGAAAGCTTAAACTCCATAGGGCCACCAATAAGAACAGTGCAAGAGTGGAAAAAGGTACCAAACGAGTATTTTCATTAGTTGAACTCTAATCGATAGTTATTTTAGACTTGGTCAGATTTGAGAAGCCGAACAAGACTAAATATTATAGAGATCAGCAAATGCGACCTTTACTTAACAGAAGGCCGTTCAAAGCCCTTAAACGCACTTGAGATTCGAGTTGCTACATTATGTAAACTAATCCCATCAGCTAATCCCACGCCACTTAGTAACGTTGTACCTGAATCTAGACCTATTAATAGAGTGGCTGCTGTAACACCAAACCTTTCTTCCACTCTGCCCAAAACCTTAAAACATTCTCCACCTCGCCTACCAACACCTCTGACCATGCCATCATCAAAAACAGTACAAAAAGCAAAGGAAAAGAAAATAAGTAAACAAAAGCGGCAGACGTATGCTAAAGAACTTGAACTGTTACGAAAACAAGTAACCGCACAAGAGTCTATAGCAGATGCAATGAAGTCGCAGGTAATGTCAGCAGAGGAGCATAAAAAATCGTTGAACAAAATGGCCGAGACTTGTAAACTAATTGCCAGTTCTATGTCTGATTTTATAAAGCTGTTAAAATAGTTTTAAAATGATTACTCTTCATTTAGTTTAGTAATGCAAAAAAATCTTTAAAGAATTTTCTGAAAACCGGTGTGAAGTAAATACACAAAAACTAGAATTTATTTTTTAAATTGAATATGGTTTGTTTTAGCAAACTACATACATATATGTTTGAGTAATACTTTATCAGGAGTTTTTTTCTTTTACAACAGAAAAGAATAGTATATGTATGACCATTTGTATTTATGGCGACAATACTACTTTTAGTTATTAAGATAAATTCGTTCTGCACCTATTTTTTTTTAAATAAAGAAAAATTAAATTCAAAAAAACATTTATAAAAGAAAAGTGATCTACCAAAAAGAACTCAGAACCAAGGCAGTTAGTTATGATTTCTATTGTTTAATAATCGGCCGTATTATCGTTGTGGTAATAATTGTCGTTTCTATGTTATTTTAATTTTTATAGTTGCTTTATTTCCAGACCGCATACTAAAAGGGTATGCCGACTATTGGCTTTTTTGCATTTTTCACGATTTCTTAACTCGGCAGGTGATTTAGACAAAAATGTTTATTAACTCCTTTAGCGTCGTCGATAGTAAGAAAAATGTACCTCTTTTGTAATAGATACAAATTTTTTGTATTTTCTACAAAGAAATATGTGAGTCTGAATGACTTGTGGTTATTGTAAGACTTGTGTATCATTCAAAATATGTTAATTAATTAACACTGAATTGATTCCATGTTTAATTGCACACATTGCATGTACTATGTGAATAGTTAACTATAGTTAACTGTTTTCGAAGAAGTGATGGTATTACAAACAAAATTGTATTGATCACATTATAACATACACATATTTTTTTTTTTTTTTAATTCCGAAGAAGTAATTTTATTTTTATAAGAAAATAAGAACATGTATGTAAGTGTGCACTAGAGCGATCAGCTCGATCTTAGAAACAGGTTTTAAATCGGGTTTTCCAGCTTTATATTTGTCGGTTCTTCTAAATTTTGAGTTCTAAAAGTTTGCCATTGAAATAGTGTTGAACTCGTAATGTGCTTTTGATAATTTTAAATTTTCTTCTTAAATAGGGCCTGGCACTAAGTAATAATTATTATTTCAATACATTTTTATAACATACATGTATTCGGCCTTCAGTTCAGTTTATTGATTATAGTTGTGATTAGTATCCATTAAACAAGATAGAAAATTAAGACGGAAGCTGCACAGAAAGATAAGCCTGTACTGAATTTAAATTCCTTCTACTTGACTTTAGTACGAAACGTACTTGAAAATTTAAGTACGCATAACACAGAAGTGTACTTAAAACAAGCCGAATAGGGATTATTAAAGAGAATTAAACCTTTTTTTTTTTTGTCTTCAAATGAGTACGAAATTCTTGGGTGCATTTGTAACCAGCACTTGTGTGTGCTTGTATACGCCTTGAATTTTGTTTTATATTTTTAATTGCTGCGATAGCTGAATTGCTAGAGTAGGAGGTCTGGTTTCAGGTTTAAGTCAGCAAAGAGACAAAATAATTTATAAATTATTATTGAATTAAGAAAGTAGAGCGGATTATTTCATATACGAATTTGGGATTAAATAGGCTTTAACATCATATAATCATCACTCTCAAAACAAATACAATCTTTCCGTATTTAAGTCATACCCAATCAGTATTAAAATTATGGTAAGTACGAATGTTCTTAAATCAAGTAACGGCGTGCTTGTTTTGAAGTACGAATTTTAGCCATATTCAATTCGAAATCGAGATCGAATATGGCTAAAATGAAGTATTTAGTGCTTGAATAATCCGTACTTCTGAGACCGCTTGGACCGCTATTTTGGTGCCGCAACACCAACAAACGACTAAGGTATGATCGTAGGGAGAACATTTCCATTCAAATTATAAAAAAGTAGAAAATTTTCATTCAAAGTACATATTCATAAAATTGTCTATACAACAAAAATCGATTGTAATTGTAGTTTTTTCAAGAAGTTTCATTAAACAATTGTGGAAGAGTTGACAGCGAAGTGCATTTATATTTGCTTGACCTATAATAACTACAAGCAATTACAATTATTTAAACGAAAATTTTTTTAAATACTTCTTACAAAGTGTTTATATTGAATTAAAGAGATACCAAAGCTCTTTGATAAAGAGCAAAAAGTCTGCGTACAGTGTGCTCTTAATCCAGCACAGTGGTAGACCGTAGTAAAACTATTAGTAAATATGCAACAACAGTTTATACAAATCCATTATTCATTTGTCGCTGAAAATCACTTAGTTGAGCGATAGCTCTAACGGAATAGGGCAGCAGAAATATTTCATTCATTCACTTGAAGGAATCATTCATTCAGTTGAATTAATTCATTTATTAATGAATGACACAAGCCATGATTAGCAGATAAGAAAGTAGTTGATCTAAGATCAAATTAGAGGGAATTCTTTTGTAAAATTAGTGCGATGTATCTTAGGGCTTCTATGAATGATATGACGATACGATACACACATGTCTTTATTAAACAAATTTGTCTAAAAATGTTTCTGTTTTTTGCACACTGTGCTTAACATCTGCAATTGCATTTAACACTCATAAACAAACAATTAATTTACTCTAAAAAGTATTCATATAAAAGCTTTTGCTGCTAAAACCTGCAAAATAGTCTACTTTTGAGTTTGTTGGGAGCGGGAGTGTTCGTTCGCGTATTGTGATAAGAAATACATACAGTTTCAAATAGTTCTCAATATTTACGTTAATTTGATAAAAAAAAAAAAAAAAAAATAAATAAATAAATAAAATAAAGCAGAAAGTAAACATTTTTGTGTTATGTCGTTGTCAATTGTGCCCAAAACTATAAATCCTGATATTGCAAAAGAACGTCAAAATGCTTCTTTTAGCAGTGAAGAAGTCGCTGAATGGTTGCATGGCGGCGCCGAAAAACTTAAAACAAAAAGGGAACTGGGTAATTTTTACATACATATGTACATACATGCATACATGCATATGCATATATTTAGTAAACAAACATTTGAATGACTTGCAATTTCGAGTAAATAAAAAGATAACATACATACATTTAAATAATATTTATACACCTTAATTATATTGGAATACAAAGTTCAAATTCAACTTAACAACAACAGTCAAGTCAGCCTTTTTGTGTATTATACATACAGTACATATCGTGCATTAGGGTGGGTAGATTTAGCAATCGATATGGCGCGCGTACTTGGGTGCCACGAAAACTAAATAGCCCTCCAATATTTTTTTCGAACACTACGACGCCGGAGCCACGCCTCCTTAATGCCCTGATTCACTATCATACTCAATCGTACGATCTGTTAAAAATGACGTGGTCTCATAAAGTGTGATGCTGTGTACTAAACGTGTATGCTTATGAGAGATTTTTGACAAGTTTGTCTGTCCAACTTGTTAATCTTTTGAAATTCTGCCAAAATTATTGCTTTCTATGCGATCATCGAAATTGATGACAATCGTATCGTGTGGCCATTTTCATGCGACTTTTTTATAAGTAGGACAGAGTCTCAACAGATTTATCTAGCAGTTTCCAATGAATCAATCGTACAATCGTGTAGGATAGTGAAGGACTCTCATACATAATAAATAGACTATCACACAAAAATATAAAAAAAACAAGTAAGAGTGCTATATTCGGCTGGGCCGAATCTTAAATACCCTTCACAATCGTACATACATTCCGATTGATTTTTGGTGTGAAAAGTTGTTTTATTTGGCTTTTAAATGAGCCGATTTTTTCTGAATTTCAATATCAGTTCCACTACCGGGATTTAACACAGGCTGCAAAACTTTTCTTTAAATAATTCCTAATATGCTCAAGTTCAACCACTGGGTGACACCAATTCTTTTTAATATCAATGAAATAAAGAAGAGCAAAATGTATTTCTTAATTATTTATCAGTTAACTTTATAGTAAAATTTATTTAACAAAAAATTGCATATAATTGCATTATTTTTGAATTATAATGCTAAACATTGCCATTAAGTGTGATTTGCTTTTCAATTTACTTACGTATGTGGGTACATGCATACGTATGTATGTATCTATAATAGAAAACTCTAAAATAAATTCTTTATTATTGAATATTTTCAGTGTGTTCCATAAAACAATGATTATATACATACATATATACATACATACATATTTACATTGCTTGCTTTTACAAAATTATTTTTTTCTTGTGCACGTTGTTGATGATCTATTGCGTATCATCATACACATGTGTGTGTGTATCTACATATGTACCTATAATTGAAAACGCTAAAATAAATTCTTTATTATTGAATATTTTCAGTGTGTTCCATAAAACAATGATTATATACATACATATATACATGCATACATATTTACATTGCTTGCTTTTTTTCACAAAATGATTTTTTTCTTGTGCACGTTTTTGATGATCTGTTGCGTATCATCATACACATGTGTGTGTGTATGTACATATGTAAGTACGTAGGGAAACCCAAAATGATTTTTTGTGTGAATGAATTTGAAGACGCAATTGTTTAAAAGAATTTCATTGCGTACCCTTTTTTCAACAATTCTTTATATCACTTTCATTTTCAAGCTCGTGTATATATACATACACATTTTTACACCAAAGCAAAAAAATTGTTTATGCTAACATACTTGCATGCATACATACATATGTAGATACATACATACATACCTACATACATACAAACGTATCTACATACATACATACATACATACATACATACATACATACAAACATACATACATACATACATACATACATACATACATACATACATACATACATACATACATACATACATACATACATACATACATACATACATACATACATACATACATACATACATACATACATACATACATACATACATACATTCATACATGATCGCAAATATTATATACATATGTATATAATATTATATATATATGTATGTACCATTATGATTGATTTTTGGTACCAAAAGTTGGGTGCATATGGGCCGATGTCCAAAAATTTTCTAATTTTGCCCCTAAACAGCCTGTATGTACCATTCCGACAAATATTTAGTGCAAAAAACTGTTTCGTTTAGCTTCCAGGCCCGACTTCTTGAGATATCGGGAGGCGCTATATCTCGAACATATGGGCCGATGACAAAAAGATTTCCAGTTTTGCTTCTGACTAACCTATATGTATCATTCTGATTGATTTTTGGTGCCAAAAGTTGTTTTATTTAGCTTATAGAGCCGATTTCTTGAAAAATCGGGAGACGCTATATCTCAGGTATATATAGACCGATTGCAGACATTTTCAAATTTTGCTTTTAAACACCTTATATGTACCATTCTGATCGATTTTTGGTACCAAAAGTTGTTTTATTTGGCTTTTAGAGCCGACTTCTTGAGAAAACTTGAGGCGCTATATCTCGAGTGTATATGGGCCGATGTCCAAAATTTTCCACGTTTGCCTCTAAATAGTCTATATGTACCATTCTGATTGATTTTTAGTGCCACAAATTGCTTTATTTGGCTTAAAGAGCGGATTTCTTGAAAAATCAGGAGTCGCTATATCTCAGATATATATGGACCGATTTCAAAAATTTTCCAATTTTGCTTTTAAACACCTTATATGTTCCATTCTAATCGATTTTTGATACCAAAAGTTGTTTTATTTGGCTTTTAGAGCCGACTTCTTGAGAAAACGGGAGGCGCTATATCTCGAGTGTATATGGGCCGATGTGGAAAAATTTTCCACTTTTGCCTCTAAATAGCCTATATATACCATCTTGATTGATCTTCGGTGCCAAAAGTTGTCTTATTTGGCTAATAAAGCCGATTTCTTTAAAAATCGGGAGACGCTATATCTCGGATATATATGGGCCGATTTCAAAAATTCCTTCATTTCTAGGATTTAATGAGCACTAAAAATGATATGATTTAGTTTTTAAGGAAAAATTTTTTTTCAAAAATCTGAATACAAAAATTACACAAAATATCCCTCAAAACCCGGTTTTTTGAATATATCTCGGCTATCCGCGGACCTATCTTACTGAATTTCAATAGCAGACCCACTACCGGGGTTTCACACGTTTTAGCGAAAGAATGAGGTTTCTATCTCAAACCGTTTTCTCAGAAACGGTATTTCAACGACTACAGACGGACAGACGGACAGACGGACAGACGGACAGACGGACAGACGGACCGACGGACCGACGGACAGACGGACAGACGGACAGACGGACAGACGGACAGACGGACATCGCTCAATCGTAATCGCTATTGATGCTGATCCAGAATATATATACTTTATGGGGTCTTAGATGGATATTTCAATGCGTTACAAACGGAATCACAAACTTATATATACCCTTACACATTTATGTGAAGGGTATAATAAAATTGAAAATCGGATGCTTTTAAATGATTTTTTTCATAAATCATATTATAACTTTTTGTTCGCACGCCAAAAGTTATCAAAAAGTCGTTGGCACATTATACATACATACATACATCATATACATATGTAGGTATATGTATATATGCACATTAACACCGGTATTCATAAGAACTAAAACATTGTTGAAACACATTTTACAACAAATTTTTCATATACAATTTTTTCTAAAATGTATTTGAGCAACGTTTTATTTTTTATGAATACCGGTGTAAGGGTCTCATTTTTAAGGTGAAATTTATTTTAATTGCTTTAAATAAAAAAATTAACTTGGAAAAAATTATTTCAAGAAATAAAATAGATTTTTACAGCTCAACTTTTACAAATTTTCATGTTTTACATATGTATGTGTAAATTAAAATTGTAAATTAACGATTGAATTGAATTTTTATTCTAAGTACACCGAAAGAAATTCTAATAATTTTGGTGTTTTTTTTTTTTTATTAATACAATGAAATATTTCATTCTGCTTACACAATAAATTAATGTAATTTCATTAAAATTGTTGTATTAGATTTTTTAATTACATTAGAAAGCATCATTAGAATTCTGAAATATATTTTTATATTATTTGATCTTTAGATTGTTGAATTAATTATTCAAACTTATGATCTTTGGTTTTTTATAAAAAATAATTTTAAACAATTATTTATTTAATAGATTAATCTAATGAAATGAAATTTGAAATAACAATATAAGAATAATATATGAAATAAAAAGTTGAAATACAACTTACTTACCTTTGTGGTGAGAAACTCTCACCCGGTAAATATGCAATGATAAATATAGACAAATAAAAAATGAATGGTGTGTTTGATATAATTAAAAATTTAGAAAGAAAATATACAACAACTTAGGTGGCTGAGTGGCATGGTTATCGCTTTAGAAACATGAGCCCCTGAGTTCAAAGACGGGTGCTGACGAGAAAGTGAGGCGGCTTCGAAACAACTAGTTGTCCACCCTGCTAAATGTCTTTGATGTTTTCTTTGTCTAATTTAATTAATATCAATCACAAAGATAATATAGAAAGAACTGGAGAATTATTTATTTATTTTCAATATTTCGCCAACAATTTGTGGGCATCTTCAGGAAAATAATTATAAAATAATTTCAAATTATTTTATAAATTCAATGAAATAATTCGTTGAATTTATGAAATCAATTTTTGAATCACAATTAAATCGGTTAATCGGAGACACCGGTAACATAAATGCTAGTTTTGCATTGTTGCTATCAATTAAAACTGTGATATTAGTTAAAGGTGCATAAAGTTTGCATAAAATGTTTATTGTAATGTTTTAATGTTGCATTTCCAAGGTTTTAAATAATTTATTCTTCCATAAAATATTAAAACCCTTGAAAAAGTCGACGAAACGTTGGGTGCTAAAATAATGAAAACTTTGATTTAATATTTAATTTAGTATAAATGTATTAAATAAATATAAATGTATTAAAACTTTGTTTTAATTATAAAAGATATTAGGCCTTATAAGCTAAACCAGAAATGGAATAAAAAACCCATAAAACGAGGAATTGGCCAATATATGTATATTAAAAACACAATTTTTATCAAATTGAATTGATGTTTAATTAAAATTTTTCATGTAGATTTCTGACTTATGGTGATCTATAAATAAAATTACTTTGAAAGTTATAGTAGAATTTTGCTGAATAAATAACTTTTTGTTGTAATTTAGAAAACATTTTATTCGGCAGTCTTGAAAAGGCGTATGGTCTAAAGCATGAGTATCTCGATCATGCCGGTGTTTACAATCGTGCCATCGAACAAGTAACTACAATCTCCAAGAAACTGCGCAAGCTGCAACTCGAAAGAGATCCTGAAGGTGATGAAATCTGGCCGTAAGTTTGATATTGTTTAAAATTGCAATTTTTTATCAATCTTTATTTTTAAGTAAAATGTTATACGGCCCGCTGAGTCATGGTCTGTTTCCAGCAAACTCTCCGCTGGCCGCGCACAGCACCATGTTTTTAGATGTTATAAAGAGTCAAGGAACAGCTGAACAAATTGAAAAATGGTATAAGCCTGCTGCTAATTGTAATATAATTGGCACTTATGCACAAACAGAGCTGGGCCATGGCACTAATGTGAGAGGTATACAGACCAGGGCAGACTACGATCGCACGACCGAAGAGTTCGTCTTGAATACACCCAGTTTGCAGGCCTACAAATGGTGGCCAGCAGGATGTAAGTTTTCATAAAACTAATCCATAAAAATATTTTAAGTAATAAAATTTTGTTGCTTGTGCCACAGTGGGTCATACGGCCAATTATGCCGCAATTGTGGCTCAACTTTATATCGATAATGAACACAAGGGCATACAAATGTTTATGCTACAACTACGTGATGTGGAGACTCACATGCCGTTGCCAGGCATTGACATTGGAGAAATTGGCAAAAAGATCGGCATGGCTGCTGTAAATCAGGGTTTCTTGGGCTTGAAAAATGTTCGCATACCACGCACGCACATGTTAATGAAAAATGCCCAGGTAATGCCGGATGGCACGTTTAAGCGAAGTCCTGCCACCAAACTTTCCTACCTGACCATGGTTTATACCAGGTGCCTGGTTGTAAATTTGTGTACTGTATATCTTTTGGAAGCTGCCACTATTGCCACGCGCTATGCAGCCGTAAGAAGACAAAGTCCTATTAATCCTGAGTAAGCAAGTGTTTTCACAATTCGTTTATGTCAAGATTGGTAACTGAAACGAGTAAATTTCGGCATTGACAATTATATTTTTACTGTTGGGCGGGTGACGATATTATTATACTACTGCATTTTATTTTTCCAAAACTATATTGCAAGAATTTAACTTAGTGTAAAGGCCTGGTTATGCGAACGTTTACGTAAGCTAATGGAACGACCATGCGTTTCTGGTATATTAAAACAATGTATGTAAGTGTTTACCGAAATTAAATGTCATTGACATTGATAGAAAGTCATAACGTTTTTACGTGACATTTCCTAACCAGTGTGACTGGTACGTATTTTGTTACGATCCGGTACGTAAGGAAGGGGGGGTGAAAAATCTGAAAAAATTGCGTTACGTAATTCGTGAACAGCCCCTAAATTTCAACTTTCAATGAAAAAAGTTTATTTAATTTCACAATATGCTTTTATTTTTTTGACGTTTATCATATTTATAACTGTTCGAGCGTCAGTACGTTTAAGTACGTTCCATTAGCTTACGTAGACGTTTGCATAACTAGGCCTTAAAAACAGAACGCTATAAATTTTGGATATTAAATTCAATTTGACAATCATGATTAATTTTACTTAAGCAAAATACTTTTTGTTTAACCCTTTAACATTTCAGAGATCCCGAACCCCAAATCATGGATCATGTAATGCAACAATTGAAAATCTTTCCCGAAATCGCTACTGGCTTGGCATTTAAATTAGCAGCTGAATACATGTGGCAGCTGTACAATCGAACTGTGGAAGAAATAAATAATGGAAAATATGCCCGTTTGCCAGAAATTCATGCCTTGTCGTGTGCCCTCAAAGTTCTCTGCACTACCGATGCCAGTGTGGGCATCGAACGTTTGCGTTTGTCTTGTGGTGGCCATGGATATTTGACAGCCGCCAATATGGGCAATATTTATGGCAATGCTGTGGCAGCTTTTACATACGAGGGTGAAAACACTGTCTTACTGCTACAAGTTGCTAGATTTTTAATAAAATCTTGGTCCAGTTTAAGTGAAGGCAAACCTCTATTGAAAAGTGTAGAGTACTTGAGGCAGGGCTTAAAAATTAATACCTTTCCTAAATGGAATAGTTCATGGCAATGCATGGTCCAGGCTTTGGAATATGCGGCCGCACAGTGAGTACATATAAACCAAGTGCTTAAACAGATCCTTGCAACAATAACAATTTTATTATTTCAAGTCTAAATAGACCATTTTGAAATTACAGTTTGGTTTTTCATGAATGAATATAATTTTATTAAATTACCTCTGAGCTTACTACGCTGCTCAAAACTCGGAAAATGTTGAACAACATTGATTTTTTCATACGGAAAATTTGTCATAAATCCAATGTTGCCTATCGACTATATACATACATACACATGCATGGACATATCAGACCAAAAATTAAAATATTTAATGTTTTAATTTATACAAAATAAAACCACTACAAGGTATTGCTTTTTTGCTAAGTTTTTGTCCAATGCAGGTGCACAGGCTCTCTTAGAAATGCAATCATTGCTTCAGTTCTTGTTATGTGTTTAGAAAAATTGTCCTGAAAATAACTGTTTGTTTTTGTAGGGAAATTAGCTAAAACTAACTCTTAGTTTCGGCAGATTTTACTCTTTTACACATATAACTTCGATTCCCTTCTCTTTATTACAGCAAAACCCGCCTGGCATTTGAGAGCGTGTCGCGCAACATATTAGCAGGGCACACACAACCAGAAGCTTTTAATAACAGCGGCATCCTTTTAACTCAAGCAGCAGAGGTATTGTAAACTTTCCAAAAATAAATTATTATACTTATTAATGTAAAAAAAATAATAATAATAATTTCAGTTGCATGGCCGGCAGTTTGTAGCATCTATATTTTTGCAAAAAATCACTGGAACTGAAACAGCGTCGCTCTCCAAAAATCTTAAATCATTTTTAGAAACTTTACTGGAATTGTTTTTGGTACAAACGACCTTAAAACATTTGAATGATATTTTACGTTTCATTCAGATTACGGAAACAGATTTACAACATCTACAAGACCGCTTGGAATTGGCTTTGAAGAAACTTCGTTCAAATGTTGTGGCTTTTACCGATGGTTTCGATTTCCATGATAACATTTTAAATTCGGTCTTAGGCTCCTACGATGGCAATGTTTATGAGCGTCTTTTCGAATCAGCTAAACTGAGTCCGCTAAACCAAACACCAGTACCAGATTCATATCAAAAACATTTGAAGCCATTCATGAAATCAAATTTGTAATACTTCTATGGCGTAATGTTTTTAAGTACATTTTGTACATAAATCTACACACACATATTGATAATTTCTTAACGCACTAACTAAATAATTTTCTATGTAACCATTTTATACTGTTTGAAAATAAATATTATTTTTATTGAATATATTAGTTAAAAAAGTTTTCTTTTCTTCTTTTGTTAATTTTGTGTCTTGTTTTTGTGCAATTACAATTTTAGGCCCCGATTATGGTTCACAACATTTGTTCATTTATGTATGTATTTTTTGAAAAGTGATTATGGTTTACAACTATTGTATCAAGTGTTGTGAAAATCTTACAACACATAATCAGATGTTGTCAAAAACTTACGACACCTACTGAAGTGTTGTCTTGTTGATGTTACCAGTTAAATTACGAAAAAATTATAAAATTTGTAAGTGTGCATACAAAATGTTTTGCAAAAATATAAAAAAAAACAATTAATTGTTAAAATTTATTAACAAAATATAAAGAAAAATACATCTATACACATAATTATTACCCATTTTTCGATTACAAAACAGTTTTATTTTGTATTTTGTAGTTGCAATGGATTTAAACTGCAATCTATAATTTTTTGGTCCTTTCATTATCGTAACCAAATTAAACATAAATTTTTATGGCTTTGTTTGTACTTTTCTAGCAAAAACGTTTTTCATTGTTTTCATTTTTACCAATGCATTTCTACGCGGTAGTTGCGGTGTTACATGAAATCCAACACTCCATGTCTTTTTGTTGTAAAACTTGACAATGAAACGTCAAAATTTATTGTTTTTCGCTTGTGTATGTGTAATGAAAGCAACATACGCGTGCATCTTTCTGGAAGTATGGCTTTACTTGGTAGTTTTTTGTGTGCAGGCATGTATTTTTGCGGAAAGATGCTCTACAAATGAAAAACAACTCTGTGACATACACAACACCTAGATGTTGTGAACCATAATCACAAAAAGAGTTGTAAGTTGTGTTGTAAATCTTACAACACAACATTTAGATGTTGTGAACCATAATCGGGGGGTTAGATCCCTAACTTTACAATTCACAAAGCAATGCCAGAATTTATAGGAAAAAAATAGGAAATTTGAAAACATTTTACAATTTTGTTATTGGTTTTTGCACAAACATAAAAATTTAAACATATGTATATGAACGCACAATTTTTTTACACGAGGAAAATTTGTATAAGCCTCAACAAGAATTTTTAGAAAAAAATGTAATATTCATTTTCATATAAATTTTGGCGTTAAGTTGTGATTTATTGTATTAGGTCTATTAAAGCCTATCTTCAGGCGGCATAATTTTTAAGCTGCCCTACTTTCATGCATGTGTCTTAAGTCTTCAAGAATGCATTTTTCATTCGTCAAACTGAAGACTCAAGACACGAACTTGAAAAATCATGGTTAAACAACAATTTTTTTGTTTTAAAATTCGTGATGTTTGGTATCATTAGAAAGCAGTTCTGGTCCGCTTTACAAAAATGTATAAATTTTTCTGATATCTACACTATATTAGAAAATACATGCATTTCTTTGAAGTCGGCTGAAAGTTGAAACACTTTAAAAAATTTGCTGAGAAAAAAATGTTTGTCTTTAAATCAAAGGTACAGCTATTTCTTCTAAGTCGGCTGAAAATTAATTTCTTTGAAATTAACTGTTGACTCCTTTTAATTGAAGATGTTTACGTTGTGGCAACACAAATTTATGTTTTAATAAATCTTTTTAAATATGAAAAAGCGAGTCATCCCTTTACAGTACAAAGTGAAACTTACAGCTTTCATTGCATTCTCTTTTTTTTAGATTAAAACAAGTAAAACATTTTTATTGTTTTTTTATTTTTTGATACATTTTACGTTTTTTTTTAGTTTTTATATAAATTTTTTTAAATTGTTTCTATAATAATAATCATCATAATTATATGTTATAGCAAATTAAAACCAATTAAATTTTTTCTGGTTCAGTACATTCATATAAACTGTTTTGTTTTTGTTTGTTTATTCCTTTATCTCATATGTGGGTGTGTTTTTTTTTTTGATGATTTCTTATTTAAGTTAAACTAATTAATAATTATGTTTTTGTTAAAATAAAAAAGATAAATTAATATTGGAAAATCATACAAAGGTATTTTTGTTTCACATTTGTTTTATTATATATATGTATATATTTAAAAAAAAAAATTCGAAGCATTTAGCAAAGAAAAAAGTTAATTCAGAATGTTATTAAAAGATTAGTTATATAAATACATACAATAATAATATATATATCATAATTTTTCTTTTATTAAAAATAATAATCGAATTAAATAAAAACAAATTTAAAACAAAAATATTTTCATTACGGGGAAATATTAAAAAGTTTAATTGTTATGTTTTATATAAGCCAGATTTCAAGGCTGCAGTTCAAAAACACGCATGTGAATGCAGCGAATAATTACAAAAATATATGAAAATTGGTGGAAATTGAAACAGACCACAAAGTGCAAACTGTAAACTTCTAAACAGGGCAATAGAAATATAAAATAATCTCGCATCAAGTAATTTTCGCCTTTACCCCTGTCGATGATCTTATCTTAATAGCCACTTGCGATATATGCTAGACCTCACGCAATCTATGCTGCCGGTAAATAGCATACAATTGTTATCGATAAGAGATAGGTATGCGAAGGAGAAGGAATTTTTTGTGAAGAGCTGAAAAGATCTTTGATTTCAATGATGACGATCAGGGCTGCCTCTCGTCGCCTTAAGTTGCAATTTTACCTCTTCTTGGAGATCTGTTTCTTGCACGTTTTCTAGCTGCCTACATATCGACATCACAGCAGGCTTCACAAATAAATGTTCAAGCACCCTCACCCTTACATTCTATTGCCTGGACAAATTCAATGAGAATTGATGGGAAAAATGTAACAAAAACGATGCAATGCGTTTTTTGTTTGAAGTTATCTGGTAGGACCACAATGTCACTCGACATCGCTCGCTCGCTTAATTGCTTGCAAAACAATAACAAACTTTAAAACTTTGTTGCTGCTTTCAGTGTGTTTCTATAAGCGAACGATGTCCAGAGACATCGCGGACCCGGCACTAGGTTTTCTTTCGATGTTTTTTTTTGTTTTTTTTATAAATAAACATTATTAAAAACATGTGTGCGGTTTTATTTTTCTAAAACGAATTTTTCTACCTCTTGCAATTGTCCGAAGTCAAGCCTGATGACACTGACCTGGAATGGGTAGGGGCTTATTTTTCACTAGCTTTTAATTTTGTTCAAATGAATTGCAAAGGACAACTCCTCATCGAGGTAAGCGAATTTAAAAATGATAAACAGCCATGTTCTGACACTACCATCTCGCGTTATACTTGCGTTTGTGACTCTCACTCGCAATATACATACATGGGTGCTCTGTAAATCGAAAACGCCAGACTTTTGCGACTTTAAATCGCAATAGTAAGCTGAAGTGAGCTGATGAATTTAAAATAAACTGAATCTTAAACAAGCAATAGAATGATAAATAAATCCAGTTGATGTTGCTTAAAATTTTCATTTTCATATACTATTAAAAATGTTATTGGTTTTCTTAGTTTTTCTTGTCCATTGTTTTCTTTCTTATACAATGGTGACTTGAACCAGCAAGTGATCAAAAGCACAAGCAAAATGCGTGAGTCACAGAACACCTAAAAACAAGTTTGGCATTCAAAAACTTAGCAGAGTAAGAACACGCCTGAAAGCATGTCAATCGCGGCTCGATTAGATGCGTCAGTAAATTTCAGCTTGGCTGTCAAGAGGACAGTCTCATATTCCTTGCCAGAAGTGCAATAAATCATTAACTACTAACTAGTCGTGACGACACTTCCATTTCATTAGCTGTGTTATTATTTCAAATGGCAACTCAACTCAATTCTTCGTTTGCCATTTCGAACCATTAATATTTTACTTGTCAGTTGCAGAAATTTCGTAGGTTCTCCAACCACATTAAGGACCCCTAAAAAAAGTGAAGAAACAATTGATTACCTATTTAAACGTTTCAAAAGCAAAACTCAATGAGGATTCAAGTTTATTAGCAGGGTGTCCTCTCCGTAGCATGAGCTACTAGTCACAAGTGTCATAATACAAAAGTCGCTGACAAAACATAAACAAGCTTGAAAATACGTAATTTTGTTGTTCTGTAATCCAAAATTTTTAAAAAGTTTCTACAAAACACGTAATGGCTCTCAGTTTCAGGCAAATTTTAGTGAGCACATTGTAAGGCTTATTTCTGCATTTAAATCCATCCAACTTTTTTTTTTTTTTTTTAAATGTGCATCATCACTCTACAAAATTCATTACTTTTTTCTTGACTAAAAACTATGCAACTAAGGCTCAAGTGCACAGTGGTTAGTTAAGCTTTAGTTAAGTAAAATCGTTAAGAAATAACATTGTGTAAATCATTGTCAATTAGTTAACTCTTGACTGTGAAGTTGAGCCCAAGAACCATCGAAATTGTCTTAAATTGTTGACTTCAGCATGCGCCTCTGCTTCCATTCTTCGAGCAAATTTGAAATAGTTTATATGATGCTGCCAACATCAAAATTTCTCTGTTCTCTTTCCTGGCTTCTTTCTCCTCTGCTCTCCTAAAAAGTTTGCAATATCACTCTCTTTTATTTCTTTAAGCTTTTAAGGTGAGGTGTCTTATTATAAAATATTTTCTTTTCCTTTTTCGATAAATTTTATAAACTTAAATATTACATTTTAATTTCATATATGTATGTATATAAAACTTTTGTTTTCCAGTTACTTTAATTATTTAGTATGGCTGTTTGTTTTAATTCTTTATTCTTTTCTTGAATTAATATTTTATTACTTTTGTTAATTGTATTGTGTTGTTTTAACAGAAAAAATATTTGGCTATAAAAAATTTTAACAAAAAGTTATTATTTATTTATTAATGAAAAAAAGAATTATTCAATATTTTTTCATAAAAAATTAAACATAAAAGATGCCGTTTTAATTAATTATTTATTAGCTGCCGTGTTTGGTGTAAAAAGAGTTGAGTAAGTTGTTGTTGTTATTTTAAAAGCTGCATTCAACAGACAAATTTTCATTTAACAATAATTATGAACAATTTGTTTAAAAGAAATACAAATAAGGAAAACAAAATAAATAAAAATGCACGATTATGTTTAAAGGTTTTGATTATAGGGTGATAAAATTATTGCAACAAATATTTTTTATGTTATTTTGTGTTTTTTGTTTTGTTTGTTTAAGGATTATATGTTCTTTTCTATAAGCCTAGTGGAGTGAAAAAAAAAACAAATTGCAACAGGTTAAGTGATTTTTGTTATGATTTCGACAAATTATAAACCAAAATGTTCAAAAGTTTCTCACTTGAATTTGTATACGTACATATTTATATTATGTATGTATATTAAGAAAAATTTTATTTTATTTTATATTTAAAAGAAATAACTTTAGCAATATGTAAAAAAGTTTGCATGAAACATGAACTTAATTATTTATTTGCTTTAAGAGCCAATTGAAATGTATTAATTCAGGTCCAAAAATTAACTTTTTAAAAAAAAAAAAAATATTTGCTGTATTTTTCAGCTGTCTATATGCCGACGACATTTCGTTGGTGCTAATCAACTCATCAGTAGACTTGGAAAATTCTTTAGATTGTGTTAGAAGTTTGTTTGAACATTTCTGATTCTCATTCTGTTCATGGGAATTATGGAATAAGTAGTTAAGTTTCAAACAAACTTTTAAGAATTTTTCAAGTCTACTGATGAGTTGATTAGCACCAACGAAATGTCGTCGGCATATAGACAGCTGAAAAATACAGCACATATTTTTTTTTTCAAAAAGTTAATTTTTGGACCTGAATTAATACATTTCAATTGGCTCTTAAAGCAAATAAATTACAAGTATGTATACATGATGTGTGTATACATTACAAGTATGTAAATGTTTAACAGTATTTTTTTCGAACCAACTGTTGCAATTTATTTTTTTTGCTCCTATTTATTGTTTCTTTTTTATTAAAAAAAAATTTTTTTCTTCTAAAAATTTTACAAAATCAATGTAGTTTTTCTTTTCAAGTGTTTTTAAGTATTTGATATCATCTTTAAATTTTCAAAAATCTTATATAAAGTTTCATTGTTTTTCATTTTTGGAATAGAAAAGGGGAGAAAAAAAAGGTTAAAAATGTTTTCTTTTCATTTAACATTATGTTTTGTGTTTCTTTTGTTAAGAACTAATAGTTGTTATACATATTTTTTGTAGCTTACAATATTTTTTTTATATATATATATATATTTTATTTATATATGAATTACACTAAATTATACATTTATTTTATTTACTTTTTTGTGTTTATACTTATATAATTTATAATTATTTAATATAATTACTTTTTTTAATTATAATTTTTAACTTATAATTGATTTCTTTCGAGTGTTTAGTAGTACGTTTGTTTTTTTCTTTTTGTTGTTTAGACAAAATATATAAAAAAAGTTATTAGAAATAAAATTATTCATTTATTGTTCACATTTAAGATGCACTCACATTAAACAATTATTGGTCGAAATAAGCGAATTCATTACAAGCCTGTTGCAGTTTTACGTCAAGTACAAATATGCAAGCGAACAAAAATGTACATAAACGTGAGCATAAGCAACAATAAAAGGAACAAAATGGGAAATATTTTAGAAAAGCATGTTTTGTTTGAATGAATGGCAAAGAATAAAATTTTTTTAAGCAAATCTTTATTTGTATAATTCGGATATTTCATCTGTTCGATTTAGAGCAAACAATTATTTAATGTAATTAAATGTAATTATTTAATGTAATTTCAATGTAATGTAAAACAACAACAAGAAATAAAAATTTGCTTACACGTATTCACCGATATTCGTAAAAATCAAAAGGTTGTTGAAATACATTTTAAATGTTCTTGGTACTAGTTTATCTACCATTTTGTTTTATTAATTTTTCTTCGGTTCAATGTTATGAGCTTGAGGTCAATAAAACAGACAAAAAAAAAGTGACCACAGACCTTTGCTACAAGTTTATTTAACATTTAATTTTAAACGTTTTCCAGAGGTTTCTCCTTGTTGCTTGTATTTCCATGTAAGCGCCTGTTTATTTTTTGTTTGTAAACTTGCCCAGAATAAAAGCCAACAGAAAAGTTGTGTTTGCATTTTCTTCGCCAAATATTTGTTTGATGTGAACGCACCCTTACCTACACACATACATGTTGAAGAATATAACATTCTGTTGTTTATTATATATTAGTTGATCGATTGTATTTTTTGAAACTAAAATGAACTGATTTTTAACGCACAATTTCACACAAATTTTAATGTTCAAAATGTAAAGAGAATTCGAGAATAGTAGTCTATTACAAATAACGAAGCAAATAGTAACACAATAACTTAAAATTTCACTCAAGGTATTCAAAAAGGTTTTGTATTTTTGTTTCGAACTTCTGCTAAATATATTTAACAATTGTATGCATTCTGGTTTTTTTTTTCAGATCAAGGCATATTTAACACCAAGGCAAACGTTCTCTGCGTTCGATAAATTACATTGAAAACATAACCAACATCTGTAATGTTGTTTTTGCGTTGTTCGCAGGTGAGAAATAGGTCTTTAGAATATTATTTCTTCTTTTCACAAATTACCAAAATTATAAGCATACTGATAGTTCATCGATTTTAAATGTATTTATGCGAGCGAACGAACCGCTTCAATATCGATAAACCGGCAGTTAGAACAACCGCAAAACAATACAAACATTTCAAATGTTTGCAAAATATGACGATTAAAATTTAAAAGCTCATTCTGATGAAAATCTGGGTCGAATCATAACACTCTTGAATGTGCAAGTCGTCACGTCTATTACGTATACGCACTACAAGTCACACATAATCATTATATGAAATTATTAATCATACGCATCAGTTATGCGAGTGTCGATCTTTTTAAGTATGTTACAATTCCACAGCTGATATTATTAACGGTTGGAGAATAATATTGCAAAAATGTATTTAAATTTTATAAATTAAAAGCATTTCTTAAAAAAATTATTTTCCATAAATTAAAACCAAATTTGTCAAAAATTCAAAACAGTTTCATATAAAATTTTAAAAATGAAAATAATCTATTACCAACCCTAACAAAATATGTATGTTTGTTAGTGGTTTTTGGAAATTAAATTTACAAAAAAAGAAATTCATTAAATTATTACATAAAAGTTTAAAAATTAAAACAATTCTTGACTATTTCATTTGTGGTTTTTGAAAATTAAATTTACAAAAAAAAAATCATTACATTTTTATATAAAAATTTAAAACAATTCATTGCCGTCCCTAAAAAAGGGAGGAGGTTTGTTTTTGATTTCCAAAAACCCCAATTTACAAAAATTGTCTATACATTTTTATAGCAAAGTTCAAGAAGTTAAAACAATCCATTATTGTTCTCAAAAACAAAGACATCTATCTATCTGTCTGTTAGTTCAACATGTATGCATGGAATTAAATAGAAAAATTATAACTAAATATTTCGAATAAAATGTATTAAAATAATTTTATTTCATGTTCATAATGTTGTTGCAAACAATTTCTGTTTTGTTTCAATAAAAATTTCTGTTAAAAAAAATCGTTTTTCTTTTAATCAGAAATTTAATATTTTATAAAAAAGATTTGTGTGAATGAGATTGATGCCATTTATATCCTTTAGGTATGTATTTGTAATTTAGTTTTCGTTTTTGTATAATTTTTCTTCTGCTTGCTGCTGCTGATTTAATTTATTTTATTGTTGTTGTTTGTTCATACTTTGTTGCTGACATTTCAAGAGATGTGTGTGTGAGTGTCTGGGAGTGTGTGTGTGTGCATGAATGTTTTGTTATTTTAATAACGTTGTTCTGCATTATTTCAGGCATAAAATTCTCGATTTGTTGCATTTTTCGCATAGGAATTCATTGCAGGTGATCGCTTGGGTTCGTCGAGAGCATAAGAACCCTCATCCTTTTTTCTCATGCGATAAACAATGAACATGACAACCAAAATGGCACACAAAAGGCCGACAACTGCGCCGCCGATAACAGCTGCAAGAAAATTAGAAAAAACAAATATTACAATAAAAATATGCAATGAAAATACATGTATGTCTCATATAAGAAAATATCGAAAGACCATTCACATTTTCTAACAAACTAGTGCTTCTTGCCAAAAACTATGCGGTAGTAGTCATTTCCATATATAAATGTCAAGGATTGATCTTCTATACAGTAGTGCAAGAAATTTTCAGTAAATAGGTAATCTCAATTAAAAAAAAAACCTTAAAAATATATTTTCAACAGTGTATAAAAAGTATATTTTTTTTATTTACTACACAAGGGAACAAACATTTTGTTGCATGGAAGTTAGTAACTGAGTTTCACTATTTCCAGGTCGCTGATTTCAAATCAGAGTTCCGTTTTAGTCCATCAACTCATATGTTTCAGATATTGCCTTCTGTTAAAGATTAGAGTGCTTGCACAATATATACAAGTTTAGTTTGTGAACGGGGTTTCCAGTTGGTTTTTTATGCAGGTACTCCTCCTATTCCCTTATTTTCATTATTCAAAAGTTTTTTCTATAACCATTTGGCATTATATTAATCGCGCTGAGGTTCATTTTAAATCTTTATTATGATTGATATTAATTAAACAAGACAATGGAAATATTAAACACTTTTAGTTATGGTATAACTAGCCGTTTCGAAGCCGCCACCAAAGACATTTAGAGAGAAAATGTACTTACAATAATTATTTAAATGTACTTACAAAAATGTATTTACAATAATTAATTCAACTCACTGAGCCAACCTCAGTGACTTGAATGTCGCTGCAGAAACATAAGCCTCTAAGTTCAAAGACGGCTGCTGCCAGAAGTGTGATATTAATAGTTTCATCGATATCAGTTATTAAAACAGTTATTAATAATGGACTTAAGCACGATTAGCGTAATGCCAAATATTTATATCGTTAGTAAGTTTTCTTTACTCTCAATTCTTAAGGGAGTTGAAACATTTTTTCCGTTTTATTGTAAATATGTATATATTTTTTATTAAATTATTATTTAAAAATTTTACCGAGTTCCTCTACCATGTTCTCTGTGTGGTTTATTCAAAGAACTAAGTCTTAATATGTTCGTAAAAAAGGAAAAGTGTTGATTAGTGCCCACAAAATAAACAAAAAAATGTTGTAGAATTCAGATAAGTTTTACTTTAGATTTGATATTTTTATAGCAATTGTTTTCAGATTTGCCTCCATGTAGGTATGCAGATATTTCATACTGGTACTTAATATTTAGAAGTGTGTAAATGAAATAACTAAAGAAACGTGTTTAAAAAAATACCGCTTGAAACGCAAAACCACAACTGAAGTGTGTGTGTGCGTGTTTTTATATACCAAATTTATACGTACATACATACGGCATTGTGCAAAACATATACGTACAACAAATTCAATTAAAATATTATTTCTCTTATCAGTAACACTTTAATAATATATATATAAAAAAAACATTAAGGGCTAGAAATTGTGCGAAGTCTTTTTATAGAACTAGAACCAAAGTATGTAGTTTATTATGCAAAAATATTTTAATAAAGAAATTAAATAATGAGGGTTTTTACGATGGTAGTGCAAACTGTGCAAACGAAGCAAATTTTGGCAAAAATGCTCTGCTTTTTTCACACAACAACAAAATGTATGTATTTGCACTTTGCTTCATTGGCACTAAAAAAAAAACCTTGAGCAAATAGAAGTGTGCAAAAATGCTCAGTTGAATATAAATAATGTAAAAAACAATAGATGGCGCCAGCAGAATTTTCCGCGGAGTAGGTAAAAAATAGTGGCGGTGACGAAAAATTTCAATACAATAAAAAACACATTCATCTGAATTAGGAATACATACGACTTTTTTTCAACAAATGCAAGCATAAAGTTCAATTTAATGCTAACAGAAGTATAAATGGTGTTTTAATTTTAATTTACATGAATTTCTTTCAAAAAAAGAAGATAAGTTCATCAGCGGCGTGTTACACGAAAGTCGGCGGCAGCTGAGTTTCAACTTCATGTCGATGGAGTTCACCCTCTGTGACATTTCGTGCCTTATTATTTACATATTATATATAATGCATAAAAGAATTGAAACAAAAACGCAACAATTGTGTTCTTAGAAATAAAATAAAGAATTTGTGAATTAAAGCAATGAATTTTCAAACGTTCAACAAACAAAGATTGCAAGAAAAGACCCAGGGATAAACCAAACAGATCGTGTGGATTTACAAAAAAAAAAAAAAAAAAAAAAAAAACGGTACGCACTGCCAATTTATACAAATTATATTTACACAGCTACCATCGTGAACATTTTTTTTTGTTATTCTAGGCCTAAATATAGCTTATTAATTGCTTCCTATCTTTTTCTCGCCAGTAGACTCGAAAAAACTTAAGAGAATTAAAGAGCATATAGAAGACTGGAAGAGATATCAAACAATTAATAAGTTCTATTTCTCACTGAAATATGTATTAGTAATTCGGATAAAATATAAAATTCAAATTTCAAGAAAAAAATAAATGCTAAATAAATGCACAACTCTTTTTTACAGAATTCCATAATTTGGAGAGCCTGCTGTGGGCATTTCATACTAGTTTTTTTTTTTTTTTCAAACTTAAATCAAGTAAATATATTTACATTTATTCATAGTTCTGCAAAAAAGTAAAAATTCAGAATATTTCTGTTTGAAATTTAAATACTTTACGCAAAGCATTTAGTTTTTTTAATTGCTGTTTTGGTTTTTCTTTTACTTACCCGCTAAAATGCCTGGTTGGGCGAAGAAACTCGCCGTTCTGTCGTCATCGTTGGCATTCATGATTAAAACTTCGTTGCCTGTGGTCTGTTCGATTATTTTAGTCTCTGGTGGCAAACTGTTGATGCTGTTTGTATCCAAATCGTGTATATTTGTGCCTCCTTGAGTATTAATGCCACCAGCTGTTTCCATTCCATTTCATTTATTTTATTGTTGTTGTTATTGTTATTTTTCCATTTTAATTTGCATGCAATGGTTCCAGTATAAAAACAAAATTCATTGCAAATGGCCGGAGAGTGTGTTGAGAGTAGGTGAGAAATTGCAAGAGCAAGAAAATAAAAACAAAAATATTACGGTGAATTTTTTGTTTCATTTGTTGTTGGTTTATTTTCATACATTTCATGATTCATTGCAATAATGTAAACAATAAATATGATGAAGTTGAATATTAAATGAAGAGGAAAAGAAACTAAACGAATACAATAAACAATAAAAATTAGTATGAGTGATATTTT
Source organism: Sturmia bella (assembly GCA_963662145.1). NCBI lineage: Eukaryota > Metazoa > Arthropoda > Insecta > Diptera > Tachinidae > Sturmia > Sturmia bella. The sequence continues at coordinate 13,439,911 of OY759172.1, read as the reverse complement.
AAGAAAATTAAAACAATTTCTTCTTGTATTTATGTATACAAAAATAATAAACCACAAGCAATTTACAAAATAAAAAGCAGAGATGAGAGTTGATGCTGTTTGTTGTTCCTCAATAAATATTTGATGGAAATAAATTTATTCGTGTGTATGTACAGAGTTTAGTTAGATTATTTACCAGTGTGGATTAAAAAGGTATTTAAAAACATTAAGCAATTAATAATAGAGTTCTTGAATAAATACAGCTGAGTAACTGTCTAAATAAGGTAACCAACACATTTTTCGAAACTGAACATTTGCTGAAAAGTTGTGCTTGCATAATATGCATATATGTAAATCTCTTTAACTTTGTTGTTTTATTTTTAACTGTTTTTTTTTATCCTAACTTCTTCCTGGCATAGGAAATTCAATGATGAGCGCAAGACTATTTATGATTTCATGAACAATAGCCTAACGAGTGCGAAAAGACAAGACTGGGTTAAATGTTTGCATCTCCTTTTGGGTCACACAAAAGCGATACACAAATCATTAATTAAACCCCCCCTATAGGATTTGGCAGGTTGTAATATTTCATACCTAAGGATGTGGGACGGTTTGCTGTGTGATTGTCCACAAATGTCTTGTGTCCGATTTAGTATTCTTAAAAACTCCGGTCCTGCGTATACACTATCCAATCCCTCTGTACAAAACATGAAATTTCTTAAAAATTGTTATCTGTGTAACGAAATATGAAACAGTCACTTCAGTTCTTTATGAAAAATATAAAATTGTGTGATCAAATTTATGCACATACATATATTGAGCTGAGGGCCTCTGCTGGTATTGCTTTTCATAATAATTTATTTTATAATTTGTAATTATAATAAATATTCCAAGAAAACCAAAAGTTTTTCTAGGGAACTTAAATTTTGCAAAAAAAAAAAAAAAAAAAAAAAAATGCAATACTGTAAGAAACGTGCTCTTCCTTGTAGTGTCTTATAATACATGAATGTGATCTGATATCTGCATCATGTTTCTGTTTTTTCCAACTTTCTTAAATTAATGTCTAACATTTTAAACTTTTTGTAGCTTTTTAGTCAAAACGTTACTCAATAATAAATTTTATTCTTCCATTCAATAATTTTTGTTTATTGTTCTCAATTTATAATGGGTCGAAAAAAAGTCCAAAATGATTGTCTCATAAATCGTTTATTAAAAAAAAAAATAAACTGCATTCGCTGTCTTTCATTTCTTTTTTGAGTAATTGTGTAACTATTTTCTTTTTTTTTTCTTGTTTCTACGAAAGACTCACAACAAAAACTTTTGTAGGAAGAAATTGGAAGGAATAGTTGTCATATTTTTTTTATCATTTATATGACAATATTATTGGGATAGTTTATATTTATTGTTGGTTTTTCTCATGCACATTGTATGACAGCAGTTGAATATGTACTGGCTTCTCGTTGAGAATAAGTTTTTTTTTCGGATTTTGGGATTTCTTTGTTGTGTTAAACAATTTAGAAAAAACCCAACTAAATAAGAAAACAGAACGTAGTTATATTTATGCTGAATAAGCAGATATCTTTAATGTTTTAACAAGCTTACATTTATCATTCAAACTAATAGAAGCAAGAATGAAGAAATAAATAAATAGAATCCATGCAAAGGATTCAGAGAAAATGCAATTGCTAAAAAGAATTGTGTAAAATGTTTCAGGCTTGATAGGAAATAAAAATAAAATAATTGAAAGTATGTAGCTAATAAGTTTCAGTTTATGTAAATTGCAAGTATTATTAGATAAAACACATTTTTATTCTTCTTATTCAAACGTAAATTTGAAAATTTTTTTGGCAATTTCATTCTAAGTTATGTTTTCTTCTTCTCTAAAGTTTATTATTTTTTCATCAACAAAACTGGTCATAAAACGAATTTTTTTTTCTTAGTTATCATGAATATTGCCAGTAAAAATATACTCAAGTGTGTACTTCTTCAAAGCAAAAAAAAATATTGCATACTTTACGGAAACTTTGTGCATCAAGTCAAGCCACTGGACGAGCAGAGATTGGTTTTTTGTATAAAAACAAGCAAACTGCTCCTTTTTATAGCTCTACTTTTGGTAAATTAGTTACATTTTAAATAGCTACGAAAAACTACAAGGAAAATTAAATGTTGCTAGTTTAAATTGGCTTTTTCTTATTGATTAACCTCTTTGGAATTACTGGGATGACGTATACCAAGTACAGAGAATTCAGAGATCAGCTTATATAGGTATAACAAGTTTACTAAAGTTTAGGAGACTTATTTAAAATAAAATAATACGAATTTCAAATGCAATTTTATTAAAATTTTCCATACAAAATTTTCTTAATACACACTTAAAATATATACTGGTTTTTTTTTTTTAATAAGCACATAGTTCTTCAGAAGCTCTGCGCACTATACTGCAGCTTATAGTGGCCATCTCTGTCATAGGATCTGAATAGGATGTTACATACCAAGAATTTATAGAAATGTGAGGATTTTGGACCTGCTACTCCGATATTAAGCTATCGGATTATATTACTCCCTATACCTCCCCAGTCTGAAAAAACTTTCAAAATCAAAATTTCACTCCAGGAGAGAAGCAACCTATTGAATGTATATGCTACCAGAGCAAACATGAATGGTTCGAAACTAAGAGACGGTGTTGGGTGACTAGCTATTTTGAAGGTCTTTAAAACAGCTAGTTGTGTCCCAGCTCAGGTGACAATTTCGCTATTTTTGTTTCTTTATTTTAATTAATAGCAATCACTACAAAAATTGAGTTCCGTAGCAGCTAGTTGTGCCCCAGCGCAAGTAATAATTTGGCTTCACTTGATCTCTTTAATTTGACTAGTATCAGTAATTTCGAAAAGTCGCTTCGAAACAGCTAGTTGTGCCCCAGCTCAAATCGTAATTTGCTATATTTGTGTTCTTTATTTTAAATAATATCAGATATATAAATTACTGAAAAGATTGAACTGATCGTAACAGCTCGTTATAATCTAGATCAAGTGAAAATTTTATTCCATTTCTGCTTTGTAATTTAATTAATAGTAGCAATCACCTACTCATCTTTTTTTATTGTCTATACAATGGAGTAGTCATTTTAAAATTGGATAAGATTCCGAGAAAAAGGGGGACAAATTAAAATTTTCTTTTCTGTAAATTAAAGCAAAACAAAAAAAAAATATTAAATCAAAATTAAATAAAAAAATTTAAATCTCTTCAAATTCCGTTTTCTAAAAATAAAACTCAGATCTTCTAGATTTAAGTCTAAGCATATTTACTAGAAAAATACTTTTTGATTTTTCCGTTTTTATGTACAATCACTTCATTTCCATTTTTTAAAAACCGCTGCATACTTTAAGGTTATTTAATTATACACATTTAGAAACGTGTGGCTGCATTCGTTCATCAATCATTTCAGTTTATTTTTAATTATATCTTTTAATTAAAAGCAGCATCATCAAGTGTTATTGAGTATTCTAAAACAAGAACAACAACACTAGTGACATGCTCTCATGCCGCAAGTGAAAACAGACAGACAGACAGAAAGACAGACAATCTAATATCAATAATTGGATCATGTTTAAATATAAACATCAACTGAAACCATTAATGTAAGCATCCATAGGAACTACTCAGCAGTAGAAAGGGAAATGCAGGCCCAACTGGCCATATCATGGCGAAAGTTGAATTTTAAATTAACTTTGAGAATTCTAAAAGCAGATTTCGTTTTTATGTGATCTAAAACGATATGAAATGATATCATTAATTTGCTTTACAAAAAAAAAAACCTGGCAAAAAATTACAATTTTAATATCAATTTGTATTACTTGAGAACGAACGTACGCACAATAAGCGTAACGTAAACAAAATAGTTATAAAAGTAAATTTAGAATGATAAAATGCTAATTGATTCAATTCAGGGCGCAGCAGAATATTTGAAAGCTGGGGAATGAAAATTATAATTAGCAATGTAAGCAAAATACAAACAGGGAGTTGTAATACAACTCACCCGGTTCTTATACAATGAAATTTATAGGTTAGGTTGATAGAAGGGTGTCATAAGCCCATGTTTTCCGACATATATTTAAGCCAGTAAAGGCTTATTGTGCGCTCCGTGGATTCAACCCTAGTAGTTTAGACTCAGAAGTCCTTAGGAATTCAAGTCGTACACAGATCTCTTTACTTTCCTTCAACAAATACCCCATAAGTGGGTTATGTCTGGTATAGAGTCGCTCTATATACAAAACAATTACAGAAGCAAAATTCGTATGATAAAAAAAGAGTTAAATTGCAATTCTCTAACAATTCAGCAGTTTCACTATATTATGAGTTAAATCAAAAGTTTTAAAAGCATCTGCTTGGCCAACTGGTATATGGATATTTGAGAGCAGACACACCCATGCATACATATGGTTTAATGTGTACTTATAAGTACATATTATTTACTTATGCAGAAGTACAATTGTTTAAGGATGTTTGCATCTTTGAGTTGCCATTAACAATTTTCAACCAATAACGATTACAGAAGTTTCGATATGCAACAGTTTTTTTTGCTTCGAATCTATAAAACACTTGAATTTGTATTTAACAAATATTATCAGGACAACAGATTTAGAGCAAAGAGGATTCATTAAATTGCAATATAAAAAGCTTTTATCTTGTGCAGAAAAAGCATTAAGTATTAAATAATTAAGGATTATGTTAAGTATTAGATATTTTCATAATAGCATGACAAATAACACAGAAAAAACATATTTAAATATAAATAAAAAAAGCACTTAACATGATGTGTGCATATAAAAGTAAAAAGGCATTTTAAGTGATTTGCCTATTTTATAGGGATCAAGCAGCCATTTTTAGTAAGCAAATGGGAAGTTTATGCCGTTTAAATGCCTCTAGTAAAATGTTTGCAAAGCAAAGAAGTTACGGAACATAAATTTAGTCAACATTTTTTTATATGTATTAAAGCAGTTTTATGTCATTCTAGAGGGCGTTTATGTCATTCTCTAACTTATTTCAGCCATAATCCTAAAGTTTTTAAATATTTTATTGGCATTATCCTATTACAATGTTTTCAATATTTTAGTTCTATAAGAAACCAATTGCTTAATATTATAGGCGAAACATATTCGAAATTTGCCGTGATTTGACTGTGAAATGGTTTCTTAATGGCGAATTATTATTTATTATTAAAATTTATTCAGCATAGGAGCTACCTACTTGACAATTTTAAATACATTGTGAAGAAACAGGTTGAACACTAGTTATTAAAAAGCCGTGTTGGCAAGTAAAGAAATATATAAATAATAAATTAAACGACCTCCTCCAGTCTTATTTATTTTATTAAAAACTTTTCCCATAAGCCTAAAGATATGCAATACTCTTTTAAATTTACTGCACTAATTCAAAAGTAAAACGAAAACACTATTTCAAACCAACGTTTAATAAATGGATTTTATAAATTCCGATTTATACCCGCATGATTAATACTGCACAAAGGAAACCACCACAATTTTACTTTGCCTGCTGGAAATTACCACGATTGCTGACAAATCAACATTCAATATGCGCAATTAACAAACAGGATGTGCAAGGGATTGGCCTAGATTGCTATTGCTGGCTGGCGCAGGGTTTTCTATCTTTTATTAATATGCATTGCATGCAAACTTTGCGTATATAAAAAGGTGCAACATCAATAATCTCATTGGTGGCAAAGAAAATCGTATTAAAAGAAAAGCAAAAACCAATAATATCGATTTACAGCTTCTGGCCTAAAATTATAAAATTTATCTCAAGTTTAAAAATAAACAAAAATTTTAATTTATTCAAATTGGCGAAATCAAGGTATGTATACTTTTTATAGGTTTCCGCAGGTAAAATTGAATGCCCTACAAATTAAGAGAATTTCATCTTCCAGTTTAAGTTACATTTACACTAATAAATCCTTAAGTCAGTGAATATTTAAAGTACATTTAAGCCAAGAAAATTTAGCGATTAAATTTAAGTCTTTAAACGTGCCAAACATCAGCTGTTTGATACTTTTTGCAACGTTGATAAGTTTCTACTTTCAAAATTACATGGTATACTGATTTGCCACAGTCAAGCTTAAAATACCACAGTAAAAATTTGTTAAACTAGATTTTAACTGATTTTTTAGGCATAAAACCAAAAACTATTTAAACTGAGTTTTACGAACATTTCATTAATGCGAAGTTCAGTTTAATTTTTATAAAATGCTTGTTAATATTTAATTTTCACTATGACTTCATTAAATTGTTTTTTTTTTTTTCAAATTATAACGCATGCAAGAAGCTTAATAAAACTGTGCATAGCTCATAGGCTCTATTCAGCTACATTTATAGTGTGTACTTTTAGGCATTCACATCTATTAAAATTTTAAGCTTGTTGTTACTTGTTACTTCTTTTTTTTACTATTATTCAGCAGATTTACATGCACTCAAACACTAACAGGGCATACTGTCTGTCGACAGAAAAAAAGAAGAAAAATGCATTTTCTATTTCTGGGCATTTATGGTGGCTAAACCGAAATCACTGTAAATCTCTTAAATTGCACAGCAAAGCAAATTTCGTTGAAAAAATATCATATAGATTATGTTGCATTGAAAATTTTGCTGCTGCAAAAATGAAGGAAAAAAAACAACATTTTAAGCAAATGAGTCTAAACGAGTTTTGCTTTTAGCAGCATTCAAACCCTGTTTGAATGTTTGTGCCAGTCGGCACATTAAGCATTTTTTAATTGCTCAGGCACAAGGCGCTTGGTAAATAAAACTTTAATTCAATTGCATTAAAGCTGATCTGTTGTATTTGTTTTTAGTGAAAAATTAGTTTTGCAAGCACTAGTTTTCAACAATAGTACTACTTTTCAACAATATTATCAATGACCCTCTAGAAACTCTAGAGGGTCATTGATAATATCATCACCTGCAGTGTTTTGCAAGGGGAGGTGGGAACCTAAATAGAGAGGTTTTGAGGGCAGGCTTTCAAAATGGGAAACGATGGCTATGTTGTTATGTTATCAAATGAAATATGAAATCAACGGCGAGGTATTTTCAGCAAATCGCGTGATTTTATAAATCGAAAATGGTATTACTTCAACTAGACCAAATAATATATTATAAGTTGAGGCCAAAAAAATATCTAAAATGTTTTAACGTTAGAAAAATTACAAAAAGGCAGTATACAGGACTGTTCTGAAAATCATGTGCTTTCAAATCACATATGCTTTGAAAAAGCATGTGACTTTCTATAAATTATACTATTTTTGTGTTTTTCGTTGTGATTTTTAGCTGTCGAAAACGCAAGCGGACTCATGTTTTTTGATTGACGAAGCCAAGCAAATAAAACAGTACCTGATAATAAAGGAAATTTTCTCGAAGTTTCATAAATTTTTCTTACTACTAAAATAAAAAAAACACACTAACTTAATGATTGATTATCTTAAGCAATTTATAAGGAATGAGAAAAGAAACGGGTGAACAAATAAGAAAATGATTTCAAACTGCCACCCACATAGCGGACTGATTTCAAGAAATTTGTGAATGGAGCATCTGTTTTCTGTGTTTTCGAACCACACACATTAAAAATGATTTTCGGAACAGATCATAATAAAGTCAGTTTCGTTTGTGATTTATGCCTCGAAAAATTATGTAATTTCAAGTAGCGTGATTTTATGAATAGAACTGTAAGTTATGTTTTCCAACCAGTATCTAATTTTTGTCAGACACCGCAATGAACTTGGAACTAATCCACCATGTGCAAACATTTTAAATCACTTGCTTGTTTAGGGTCACAAACGTGATATTTCCCAACGTAAATGTGTGTAAGGTATGGCAGCACTTATTTGTTTGTATGGCAATAAACAGCTGTGCACTCTGACATCGCCATTTTTATGGTAAACAAAAGTGGTACCAGCTGCCAACTGAAACCAATGTTTTTTAATTAGAAATGTTTCATTGCATTGTATTGAAATATAACACACGTTTCTGCAAGCAATTGATCAAAAACTCTACAAATTTTTTATACGCCTATATTTTTACTAATCGGCGCTCAGTTTTTTTTTTTCTATATTGACAAGTCCACATAGAAGTCACTTCTTTCTTTACAAACATGAAATACTTTTACGTAATACATAAACCAGTCGAAGTATAAACGATTTTAAATTATGTTGGTGTACGATTATTTTGCAAAAACATATTATTTAATAATGCGATTCATTGCCTTTCCAACTTTATATAATAAAATCCTTGCATTCATTACAAATACGTTTTATGTCAATTAACCTCTAACCGCACTCGTTATTTTGAACTTCATTTTCATTACAATTTCAGTCGATAACCACTTAAAACTTTTTTTCAGCTTTCTTTAGTTATTTAACTTGAGACAGAATGAAAGAGCTTTATGAAAAACTTTGTTTACGTCTTCCAAGATGTCACATTGAAAATTGAAAGAGTAAAAGAAATTGACACAAAATTATTAACAATGCCAGCAAAAATTGTAAAAAAAGAGGAGACAAAATAAAAGGAGCCAAAGAAGTAAATCGAGTAATGAAAACACAATGCTTGTTAAGTTTCGCCAAATCCAACAAAGAAGTTTTCATTTAAAAAGAAAGGAAAACAGATTTTTATCATACTGTGCAAGAGAGAAAAGCAAAAATTATTCATATTCTGTAGTATGTTATTGCATGTAAAATGTTCTACAGCATGACAAGACATTGAGTGATGACAATGACACTGATAATGACGTTTAACGATTTTTATCGGCATCATTACCAAAGTCACTAAATGGCAACATTCTTCAACTGTTTTTGGTTTTTTCATTTTCCTTTTGAAATGAAAATTACCAGTTTCATTCATTGTTGTTATTGTTTTAAGTAGGAAATTCTTCATTTGAAACTGGCATAATTTGGATAACACAAACTCATATTCGAAAAAGGAAAAACATGCACCCAACCATTGTTATCAAATATTAGTTGCGTTCGAGAGCAAAGAGGTTATTAACATTTTTGTTTTGTTTAAAAATGGCTTCTGTGCTGCCGTGTAGAGCTCATAAAATATTGGGTATTAGGGTGGCGAGTACCGAATATTTGTACTTTTTTTTTTTTTTGATATTCAATACTGAAAAGTAGTTCCTAATTACTGTCCGGGTTGCTCTTGTTAATCAAATTTAATGAAAAGTTCAACTGAAAATACGACTTTATTTGAAAGTAAACCCTGATCAAGGTCGCTCTACTGTTTAAAAAGCATTAGCTGTCAAATTAAAAGTGATAATAAAGGAAAATAATTGCCGAGTGGTTAAAGCGGCTGTAATTTAATATAGATGTTTTACAACAGGGATGCCCACGGCCTATACGCTTGGTACGCTTTTGTTTTTGTAAAAGCGCGAAGCATTGACTGAGCATTCTAATATGTATACACAACTCTTTGTATGAAATACACACATACACACATATCCCAAGTTCAAAGCAACAACACTTTCATATGCACAGGAATAAGAACGCAGGCTTTGTTGGTACACATTGGTGCCAAGCATAAATTTTGTTGTTTTTTTGTTTTCATGATTTTGTTGTTGTTTTTAATGATTTCGTGAGTATGAAACACTTGAAGAAATCATTTTTTGTTATGAGTTTATTTCTGTTTTTCTTTGTGTGCGTCAATAAAGTGTATACGTATTGGTGTTTACGCTTCCATAAGAAGATTTTGGGCACCCCTGTTTTACAATATCATAATTCAATAAAATTAAAATTTCAGGAAAATAATAATATTTATTTATTTTTTACTTTTGTTAAAATAGAAATGGTTTTTGGTCTTTATATACATAAATGAATATATTTCCTATATTTTATATATTTATTTGAGCTTAAGGTCTTTTAGAATTTGAGTAATTATTTTTTGAAAGAAACCAATCAAAACAAAAAGCTCAAATAAATATATATAATATAAGAAAAATAAATGTGTATGTTTCCAATAAATGTGTATGTAAGTATATATGTACATACACATAAGATAAAGGCACTACCTGTTGTTTGAATATTCAAAGCATTATTATCATATCAATCATCGAATAATGAAAAGTAGTAGGGTTCACCAGCACTACTATCGTGCCTTGGATTAACTTTTTTACATAGCAGAAATGTTTGTGTTTATTATGAAATAAAAACAGTTGAAAATGTTTTCAAATGTATATGTGTGAATTAAGGTTTCTTGTATGAGAACGCCCTTTGCGTTTTGGCTTACGGTTGTTCTTATTATTTAATATTGTCGTACTTGTATCTCATTAACTTATATCTGTATTAACAAATATTTCAGCATTTTTATTTTAGAACAGTCGTTTTTTTTTTGTTGCAAATATCAGGCCATACCGATGGTTTTAAATATTTGTAAGTATTATAATTTGCAACATTGTAATTGCATGCAACATGAAAATCATTTGAATTGCTGATTTGTAAACGTGCTAAATTGATCTGTCACAATTTTGCGTCAAATTAGAGAAGAAGTTTAATGTAAACAAAATTCACAATACTTTCCTTTTAAGAAAATGTGTTTGCTAAATTTTCAAATCATAAAAAACTCAAATATTTTCGCAGAGAATTCCTAAAAGTATGCTGTCATTTTGTATATCAAGCATTTCGTGCGTGAAAATATGTGAGTTTAATTCGTGTATGTTAAATGTGCCATGAACATCAAAGAAGAACAAACAAAAATAACTGGGAATCTCTTTCTTCTTCTTCTTCTAGCAGAGATAATAAAATGTTAATCTTTTAGAAGAAAATTGTTAAAGCAAAATATTTCAGTTAAAGAACGAAACAAATAAGATTTTCTATTGTTTTTATTTGTTTAAACTTTGAATGCAATTTAGTTATTTAATACTTTGCCAATAACTAAAATACAAATTTATTAGTGCCAAATAATATTCCTTTATGAAACTAATTTAATACTTTGCATATTTACAATACATTATGACGCATTAAAAATTATTTTCAATTAAACTTATGGAATTTCAAAAGTAGATAAACAAAATGCTAAATATGCAATACATACATACATATGTTCTGTATATGGATTAATGCTAAAGCTGACACACAAATATTATTTCATTTATGTTTGTTTATTTGTTTTAATGTTCATTAACAATATGATATTAAAGCAAAAAATACAAAATTAATTGCTTCAATGCAAATTCGAGTTATTTATTTGCCAAAGCACTTTATAGAAGGAAAAGTAACCAAAATGAAGCACACTTTTAGGCAGCATATCAATAGAAAATTAAACAAGTTCCAGTTCAAGAAGGTCTAAGCTTTTAGAAAATCTTTCAATAGTGCTCCTTTATAAAGATTCCAATTTTAGGTACTTAGAAAAAGAGCCTAAATTGTTGTTTAAACACATTTTAAATCAACATTTTCATACAAAATTTGTTCGAAAATATATATCAGCCAAATTTGAGTTTTTGTGAATACCGGTGTTAGTCTGCAAAAGCATGTGTATTACACGGTATGGAGCTAAAATTGAGAAACCAATACTTATCTCTTAAATGTAGTTCAAACGTGACATATAAAAAATAGTGTGGAATACAATTTAAAAAAAATTTGAAATACATTTTTACAGCCACCTTCGTATTATTGTAATTGATTTAATTTTAAGCCCTTAAAAAATGTAACTAAACCAGCAATTATAATATTGAATGTATTAGTAAAATCATTATCTAAAATTTAAATGGATTTTTAATTATTTATGCATATTTGAAGTATTATTAAAATTGCTGCTGTTGTTATTAAAACCTTTTTATTTTGGACAAAATTATTAGTGCATGGAATGTGCAAAATTTTCTAATTAATTTTTACAATAAATAACAAAATTGCATTCATTATTTTACACTTGTTATTGAAAGAATTTAAAACAGTTTGCTGTGTCATACACATTATTAACGAATTACAGAGAAGTACGGATTTAATGCATTAAAATGTTTTGAGTTCCATCATGTGGGGATATGAATGAGGAAAGAAAATCAATGCAGTGTTGTAGGGACCAAAATAATTTAAAATAGTTTCTAGTTTTTAGTTCCGGGGATAATAGAGACCAAAATGGGTACATGTCTGGAATTTTTAGTTCCAGGAATTTAGCAAAATTTAAGAGGTTCGGTAATGGTTCTCTCTGAAATATAAATATATACGTGCTTGGTTTTAAGTGGTCTAAAGACCGCACGATTTATATTGATAAAAAAAAATCTTTTCTTACTTAACAATTAGAAGATTTAAACTTCAATTTCGTCTGAAGTAAAAATATCAAATTTCTTCGACGTGTTTTCAGAACATCTTCTTGAAGTGCTCCTTGATAGATTTTCTGAGGGAGGCTGTAGAAATTATCGTGACTTGATAAAATGTCACGGCTTAAAACTATATAATTACATGCTAAATTTTTAGAGAGCGACAGCTCAGTCTGTAGTTTAAGGTTTTGAAAAACAATATTTTTGAGAGTGACTGCCAGCCCCACAATGTCACTAAACATGGTTCGCTTCCACAAAAACAGCGAAAACAACAAAAAAGTTTCAAATTTTGTTTTTGTTTTACACGTATACAAGCGAGCGAGTGATGTCGAGTGACATCGTGGGCCTGGCAGTAAATATAGACAGTCAGTAAGGAAGAGCTCAGATAGCAGAATAATTTTTCATAGCTTTAGCACTACAACAGTAATTCGTCAAATCGACACCACACGAAACCAAATAGCATGGAAAATTTACGTTTTACACTGCCCAAAAGTAGACAATATTATGTGAACTATTTAAAAGTTAAATATTTTAAAAATCGTTCGACATCGAAAATATGAAACCATTCTGATCTTAATAAATCGCATGACCAAAAGCAAGATGAAAATTAATTGCATATGTTCGAGAAGAGCAATCAACTTCTTAATATTATACATGAAATCCTTGAACGATTGCCCACAAACTCATGTAATTTCTTTGTTATTCTCAATTCACTGCAATACCCTTAACCTCGAAAACAATTATCGTTAACACAGCAGCAACAAATTGAAGTAAACAAGCGACCTAGAACAAATATGAAGTTTTAAATGAAGAATGAATAAAACCCCGTTTTTCCACTCATTTGTTAAACGAATACACATGTAGAACAGCACACACTCAACAAACAGTGAACATTACAACACAAACACGCACACACACACACGTACTTACATGCATGCACTTCAAAATAAATGCATGCCTGTCAAATACATACATGTCCACGTATGGCTGTACTATTTAAGTTTTGTTTATAAACTTGATTAAACCAAAAAGAAACTTTACAACAACAAATAAAAATGTAATGTGAGAGTACAAGAAAAGAAAGAATACATGAAAATTACGAGCACACACATTGGGGTGGGTCGATTTAGCAAGCGATATTATGCCATCGAGTTTTCGATTGCTTTCCATATGGGGATGAAAAAGTATCAAAAAAATCATATTTGAGATGTCCGATTTTAAGTTTTTTTCTGTATTTTTGTATGGGAGCGACCCTAAAGAGGAGTGAAATGGGGTCAGTGTGTTCGAAAAAAATATTGGAAAGACAAAATTATTGTCAGTCAACAACCCATATGACTTATGTACGGGCAGTAATCTGACTAGTTCCAGCGGCCCGTATTCAAGCGCTTAGAAAATTAAATTTTCCCTCCAACATACTAACTTACCCCAGGAAGCTCGTAGAGGAGGCCCCCTTTTTCGACACCCTGGGACTGAATAGAAGTGCAGGAGTCAAATCTATCAAATCCCAGTAATTTTTTCTCTTCAAAATTTTTCTCGAAGACAGTCGTCGTACCATGCTTCCTCAGGGATATTTAAATCGGACGCCTCGAAAATAATTTTTTGTTATATTGTAGAGGAATTTTCTTCCTCGTGCCAAAAATTATTGCAAAATCGATGGCACAATATCGACAAATTTTTGTCCATATAAATCTACCCGGTTTAATAAACATATGTACTTATGTATGCACATGTGCACATAAATAACGGTTAATAATAAATAAATAACAGAGAGGGAGAGAGAAATAACCATGAATTTGTATGAGAGTAGTTAAACAATAGTTAAACAAAGCAAATACAAAACAAAACTAAGTATGAAGGACTTTATTTTAAGAGCATAATCAAAAACACAATGAAGTATATGAATGCATGATTTAAAGATGATTTCGAATGAGCAAAGGAATGATTAAATGAATGATTGACTGAACAAATGGATGAATGAACAAATGTATGACTGACTGACTGACTGACAAATGTATAGAATTATGATAATGAAATTTTTGTTTTAACGACAGACATTTTGATGAATATTAAAAGACGGGTACAAGTGTGAGAGTGAGTAGAGTATATAGTTTAGTGTCAAAATAGTGAAGGTATTGTTTTTAATGCAATTGTTACAAAGTCAACATTTCCCTTTTGTTGCTTTTAAAACAATTGCTATAGAAGTTTATTTTTTGTTTGAAGTGTATAAAAAAGGGCCCTTCTTTAAAACGTTAACTCTGATGGTATTGCAAAAAGTATAAAGGGTGCGAAAACTATTGAATATTGATTTCCCTTGCGAAATTTTGGGATGATGTATCTTTGAAAGTGTTAAAAAATTTGCATGGAATCATATAGAAAAAAAAGAATAATAATAAATAACCTAAGTATATGTAAAAATGTGTTTTTAAAAGTAATTAAATTAATTGATAAAATTATGTATATAAAAACCTAAAGAAATATTTAAAAAATTAATAAAAATAATACAGATAAATAAATAAAACAAACAACTACAAAACATGCCAATTGCAAGAAAAGAATAAAAAAAAGCAGTTTAAGTGAAAACAAAATTTGAAATTACCCAGGAGTATATACATATTCCACTAGTATCATATACTCGCATCGAAAAATACTTTATAGCGGGAGGAATGTTGTTCTAAATACAAAAGTAACATAATTGACAAAAAGCGCGTTTTGAAAGGAGTGTTTTTTTTTACTAAATTTTTACTCATTTAAACATTTTTAATTTTTTATGCTGGGAGGAAATTGACGCAATCGAACAAGTTCCGTGGCTTATGCTGTGTGTTTCTTGTATATTTAAGTTTTACATATTGTCGCTCGATAATTCATTCGAATGTGAATATTTGGACCCAGGATTTTCGACCGTATTCTTTAAATTAGATTTCTTAATATTCAAACTTAAGGTCACTTAGATTATTTAAAAACAATTTTTCGTTATTTATTTCGATGTTTCGATACTCCTTTGTGTATCTTCCTCAGGCATAAATATTTGCCTTTAATACCTGAATTTTCTAAAATTATTTTTTTTTTTTTAAATTTGGAAAGGAGTGCGAATCATGTAGTACTAACAAATACTATTTTAGGTCTAAGAATAAACCTAATTAATTCTTTTCCACTTTTTTTTCAGCCGTCGCTATGCCGCCGACATTTTGTTGATGCTACTCAACGAAAATAGTTGCGAAGCGATTAACCTGTTAGAACATTTATGACTCTCATTGTGTTTATGGGAAAAATAGAATATATACTAATGACGAGTTGAGTAGCATCAACTAAATAAGTATGGAATAAATATTTTAAGCCACATTTGTTAGCTGGAAACTCTATGAATTTGACACCTAGAAGTATATACCGCCTATTATATTGAAGTCTGATTTTTTCCTCACTTTTACATATTAAATTTTATTTCACGTATTGCAAAAAGTTTTTAAACTTTGCAAGAGTCCAAGGTTGAGAATTCATGTATTTAAAAATGTCAAAAAAACAATATAAATGAATCAGTCATCTTAATGATGGAGCAGGCAACTCAAACGAACGCAATACAATCGCTGTTTTTCATCAGTATACGAATAAATTTTTATCCGTTCTTTTTACGTAACAAGCTGCAAGGTTAACTAAATGGTTGCAAATCAATTGAATAGAACAATTTTATGAGTTAAACAAACTTTTTTAATAATACATCATAATTTTTTTTTTTTTATCAAATTCAAAAAAAAAAAACTCTATAGTATGATCTATATGGATTTTCTACTAAATGATCTGTTGGTCTTAACTATTTTTATTTTAGTGAAAAATAGTTTTTTTCGATTTCTGAAAAACTAAAATTTTGAGTTGAGTCACTTTTTAATTGGGTGTGCGATAGGCCCACATATCTTTTGCGGTCTTACAAAACCGATGCCGTGAGTTGATGTAAATTCTGTTCGACTGACATTTTATGGGCCCAATAATCCAAAACCAACCAATTGTTTTCTGAGTAAAATTTCAAATTCTGTTTTCAATTAAACCCAAACAAAATATAAACAACACTACAAATAATATTCAAACAAAAATACTCTACAAAGTTGTAACAAAATAAACAAACAAGCAAATCGATACAAAATTAACTAAAACAAACAAAACAACAGATTTTAAGAGACAGACAAAGAGAGATAGAGAGAGAGACAGTAAAAAATTTTAACGAAAATACACTGACGTCGTTTTTCGGTAGTAGACGATGAAGATGAGCCCGTACTGGACTCGTCAATAATATCGGTGTAAATTTCAGTACCATCTACGGAATGTGTTTTATGAACATCAACGTCATCGTGATCATCATGCTCATCATCTTCGTCGTCGTCATCATCGTCATGATCGATGGGTTGATGGTGATCGAAATGATCCTCTTCTTCGAAATCGTCACCATCATCGGAGGTTTTGGAATGTTCACGATCGGTTTTGGAGGGTGTGGCTGAATTAAAGATGCCGTGCTGGTATTTAGTGATGTCGGGCAGCTCTTCGCCGGTATCACCATCGCCATCTACATCGCCGGTATGATCATCGTCATCATTATCGTTTGTGCGATCAATGAAACCGCCATCACCGCTGCCCGCAATCACGCCACCCTCTCCTTCCTCCTCTTCAATATCGAAGTCGTCTTCGTCGTCACCAATACCAACACCAACGCCGTGATGCACAATGGTGGGCTGCACAGTTTTGTCTTCATTTCGGTGATTATTGTTGTTGTTGATGTTTTTGTCTGGGGAATAGGGAACAACATGGGAAGTGTTTTGTTGGTTTTGGTGTTGTGTAATAGATGTGTGTGGTATCGTGTGATTTTTAATGTTGTTGTTGTTGTTATTTTGATAAGGGGACATGGTTGTGGTAGTAGAAGTAGTGGTATTAAAAACGGTTTGTGTAGGAAATGAAATAGAGGAATTGAATTGTTTTTTATGATTATTTGTTTCTAAAATGATTTTTTTTTTGGTTTGAAATGATTGTTTTGAATTTGATTGAGATGATGAGAATAATAAAAAAAAGGTAAAATAAAATGTAAAATTGTAAAATAAAAAAAACTGTAATTGGTAAAAGAAAAATAGAAAACTATTGTTTTTTCTTTCTTTTGATGTCAAAAGCAACAAATAAAATTTTGAGACTTAATTGAAATATGTTAAACTTAAAGAAAACGAAAAAGGGCAAACTAGAAATGTGGATAAAAAGGTAATGATTAAAAATGGTTTACCGATTGTATTAAGGCCAGTGTTGCCACTTGTTGCCGAACTACCAACGGAACTGATGAAGCCTGTATTCCCTTGATTATTATTGATGCCGCTACTTGATGATGTTTGATGATTGTTTTGATTATTTCTACTTGTGGTTATGAATTCGTTGTCATCAATATTCTTATTTATATTTGATTTACCCGTTTGATGTTTATGAGTATTGTGACGATAATCACTGTCGGAATCTTCGTCATCGGGACCAAACCCAGAACCAGAAAAATCGTGATCTTTTTCTAAATCATCGTGTATCTGCAATAAATTTGGATAAGAAAAAGAAAACAACAATTAAATTTAAGTACTGAAATCGTTAAATAATTTGCTTGTTTTCTAATTACATACATTATTTTTCTTTTCTACTTATTAACCTAAATTTTTATTTAGCTTTTATAGTGTAAATAACCACATGGCTGACTGAACGAACTGGCAACATTTGCTAGTGTTAATTGCCTCATAAATCTTAAGGCCATAAAAGTACGAGCAACCATGGCTACAAACCACTTCCAACCAACCATTATTTTCATTTTGTTAACAGCATCATCACCTCTAAGCAACAACAACAGCATACAGAGTTTTTTTTTCATATTTAAAAAGTTAAAGGATGCATGTAGACAGTGTGTTGTGATGAAGAAAATGTGAGCAGAATTTCCATTCAAATTGTAAAAATAATTGTTCGACATGTGCTATTGTTACAAAATTTAGATAATTTCAGGACATTTATTTAAATAAATCTAGATAATTTTTTGCTAGAATATCAATAACATGATCAATCACTCAAGCAATCATCAAATTAACTTTGAACTGAGATTACTTGATGACTTTGCTTATAGAATAAATTTAGTTTAAACAAATTTTCGCACACACAGAAAAAATTGTTTAAAAAAGTGGAAAGCAAGGTCGATTTTATATGTTTTGTTCGTGATTTTGCTTCATAGCATAGGATTTTAGTTTTTATACATCCTGATTTGGTATCAATCTGAAAACAGTAGTAATGTAGTATTGAATATTTATCTTCTTAAATCAACAGGAATCATTTCTAATATTAATCTAGCTAGTTACATTGCATCTATTTAATATGGATCAATATTTTGTCATGTTATTTTTGCTTTGCAATATGGGTGTTTCCATGGTTACGCACGTGAGATTTTTACACGTTTAATTGTTTTGAATATTATAAAAATATAAATGGGTTGGAATTTTTGAATGGAATTTTGCCATTGTTACATTTAATGTGATGAGTTCCTTCCAAAAAGTATATACATATATTGGAAAATTGAGCACTGGGTACCCAAGTTCCATGCGATCAAAGTTGACTTACGCACGTGACAAAAAACGTAAGTGCCTTTTAAAGCAGCATGAAATATTGCAAAAGTAGGCGAATTGTAGAAGATTTTTATTTTGGGAAAAATGTTTTTATAAAGGTTATTAATGGACCTTTATAATCATGGTTTGTTCAAAAACAAGTGTGCATGGGTTGGCTAAGAAAAAAAAATTTTTTGATTACGCACGTTACATTACGCACGTGACACTTTTTACCTTCATACATATTTTTGTAATTTAACATATATTTTCAGAAGTTTTTACCATCATTTAAAATTATTATAAGTTAAAATTTTTTTTTTTACATAATAAAATGTCAATAGGTTTTTTTTTCAATTTTCTGTGCTTAAAAAAATTGTGCGAGCGTTTTGATTTTTTAACTAACGGTGGACCATTTCATGGAAATACCCATATGTATTTCGTAATGATATTGCAGATGAACTCATGAGCAGCTGCCGCTCAAAATTTTAGAAAATCGTTTCTTTTTCACAGACAGCAGTTTGCAGATGGCGAAACTCAATTTATTTATATATTTTTATTTTTTTTTTTTTTGATACGCATGTTTCTTGTAGGGCTCCGCCGACGGTAACAGTCTACGACCCGTGTCAAACTAAGTGCGTGGTAGCCCCTGTAATATCCGAAGCCAGTAAATACCAAGAACAATCCCAGAAGTACAGTTTGCATTCGACGCCTGGGAAATGATTTTTTTAACCTTTTTTTTCTCAAGATAAAAGGTATCGAAAAATTGATGGCACAATATCGATTGCTAAATCGACCTCCATAATGACTACTTCTTTTGTGCCTGGATATTAAATTAGAGCGATGCTTTTTCTTTCCATTTTTACGCCTTTTTCAAAACTCAGACGATAATTTTTTGTAGTTCCTACCACTGCCACAATAATTTTAATCATTAGCAGCAATGGCAGCTGCGACACCTTCTCTTGCCAAAACAACGCCACACATGTGGGTGTACTTGTTAGTTGTAGTATTTTAGAAGCAGAAAAGCTCTTAAGAGCGAACAACAACTAAGCAACGATGCTAAACATGATTTTAATGGTTGAAAACAAATGCTGCACTAACATTTAACTTATTGGCCAAGGCAAGAGTAAAAAGTCTAAAATCAAAGTAATACATTTCAGAAGACAAAAAACAAAAAGGTTTTTCAATGGCATATGGGGTTTTTATTTCAGCTCCCATACTACAATAAGCTTAATTGCTTAGACTAATGTTGGCAAACACAAACAAGAAAACATGTTTTTTTTTTTACTACATGGTGGTAAACGGGGAGCCAAATCATTTTAGGGCAAATCGGCTTAACATTTTTGCCATTGCTTCCTTTCAAACATACGTTCTCGTTTGTATAGAAAAAAATTGCTTAGCATACATTAGGGAGCCATTAGTGTAGGGAGAAGAAAAAAACGGCATTGAAGTTGATATCTACCACCTTGATATTGAAAGAATTGAAAATTTGAGTCAAGTAAAAATGGACTGAAAAACTGCACTACTTATAAAAACTTTTTTTTTTAAAGTTTTGCGATTCATTGGTGCGTAGACTATTGTTAAAATGGCGTGAAAGAAAATCCATTAGCTACTTGCTGCTCGCATTTTTTATGTTTTTGAGTATGAAATACATATTTCTTTTTAGGTTTTTGAAAACAAGAAGCTCGTGCTGGCAAACAAGTTTAGGTATGGTTTTAATACAGTGCTATTTTTTATGTACACCATTTTGAACTGCATTGAAAACTTATTGAAAAGGATATTGCAAACGGTGTGGTATTGAAAGCAGCTTGTTCATACAACTGATACTGCTTTTCCATTTGTTTTATCTCTACGTATATAAATACTAAACGAAATTGCCCATATTAGGATTTTTTTTTATTTTGCCATTAAAGTAAAATAATGGTCTTTGCAAACATGCAACTTTTGTTCTGTGAAGTTTTATTGTTATGAAGGTTTCAAGTCCATACACTATTGTTGAAGTGCTGCAGCTTTTGTTTTTTTTTTGTTCAGCCGTTTTCATAAAATTTACTCTAAAATGCTTTTATTTGTTTATGTTTTGTCGAACAATCGAGGTTAAGGCAACAACAATTGTTCTATTTTTTCCTTTCTTTTTATTGTTGGCAGAGTTTTTAGCTCCTTTTGTTTTTGTATTAGTTTTAGAAAACAAACCAACAGCGCCTGACTGTATGCAGTACTACTCTACTACACATGTGAAGTGATTTAAGGGAATTTCAATATCTGTAGAGAATTTGTATTCTTCATAAAATGTTTACGCACATATAGTACATTTCTTTTATTTTATGAAGCTTTATGTTTTTAATTGAAAAGAAATTGGCAGCTATTGATCTTTATTAAATATTTTTTTTTCATTTCTTTTGTTTTACTCTTGTGTAATGCCATGCCAAGCCATTGGTTTCAAACAATTTTAAAAGGAAGAAAAAACAAATAGTCATTATCATTACTTTTATTGGTTAGTCGAAAGAAAAAAAAATAAAATAATAACAAAAAAATAAAGAAAACAATGCATAAAAAATAATTTAAAAACTTGAGGAACAAGTTTTATTTGATTTGCCAAGGACAGCTTTTACAACGATAAAAATGTTCATATTGCTGAAATTTGAAAAGTTTAAGACACTTCAAATCTTCTTAGGAAATATATTTTGTTTGTTAGTTTAATTTTTATTTTCCAAATCGGATCAGCGTTCAATTCCGAACAGAAACTGAATTCAAGCAGCAGCGTGGATCCTTTGAAAAGCGAAAAAATAATATATTGAATGAATTAAAATGTCATAAATGAACATAGTTTTTTTTTCTTCTAGTAATAACTTTATTTCAGAAGCAATTTGTTAAAATTTTACTATTAACAAAGTAACGTGAGAAACTAGCATACAAAATTTTTGTAATGCCCAAAAGTATGCAAACAAGCACAACATTTTTTAATGCCCAAAGTTATGCAAGCATTAAACTGCCGCATACAAAACAATTTTGTATGGGAGCTCCCCCAAGGAGGAGCGATAGACGTTAAGTTTGTTTGCACAGGAACTCTGAGAGCAACAACAATTTTAGAGCGCTGAATGTAATGAAATTACTGATTCAAATTTCTGGAAATTCGAGTTTCTGAGAGTTCGAATATCTGATCGTCTACAATACTATGAAGAGAGGGTACAAACAAATCGGTTATCACTGGTGTGATAAGTGTACCCATTGGCCTCGATAGTTATGCCGTTCTAGATTTCAAAGGAATATGGCCCAATGATGCCTCTGCTTCACAAGCACCATCTAACAGTCACTAGTAAAGACTACGTGGTCTTAACGTGTGAATTTTCTAAGCTTAAATACGTCAATTTCGCTTATTAGAGTACCCACCAAGTGCATGGGGGGAAAATCACAATTGAAGAATATATGAGTTAAGGCCACTTTAATACTAATCAGTCCCAGGCTAGCCATAGAGGAGTTAAATATATAACCAAACACAAATAATATTTTCTCTTCCGTATTTTTTTCGAACATACCAACTCCGCCCAACGCCACCTCTGTGGGGCTCCCATAAAAGCAAAGAAACAATTTTATTTTTTAAAATCGCACACTTCAAAAACCACTTTCTTTCCTCATGCCAACAGCTATTGAAAAATCAATGGATGGCACAATATAGACAAGTTTTTGTCCTTACAAAACATTAGACTTGATTCTCTTTAGTGTGTACATACATACATGCACATTTAACTTCACTTAAAACCGAACATCATTTAATACATTCATCAATCTCGCAGTTATGCTCAGCCTCAGCCTAAAGGGTTATTTGAAAGGAAATATGAATGCAATCAAATATTACAGCAACAATGTTGCACAATGTTAAATAAAAGAAACCTAAAAACATATTGAATTGCTTGCAAAAAAAAAGAAGAGAAAACTAAATATTTATCATGGTCACGATGAAATTGGGTGCGGTTTTCGTGTTTATTGATTTATTTTTTTAAATCAACAAAATCCTGCTACAACTCTATTAATATTTAGCAAAATGATAAAAACAACATACGCACACACACACATACAACACACACAGGCAAACACAAAGCCAACCAATAAAACCTCAACATTTTATGAGTTTTTTTTTTGCTTTTTTCTTTTCTTTTTTTTTAATACCTTAGAATTAGTATTTTCTTGTGGTATTTATTTGTACGGTTGGTTATTATTTGTGGTATGATTAAGGATGCTAAAACCGACTTTGATGGAAAGTTTATTTATTATGAACATAAATTTGAGCAAAGATTTATGGAATTTGTTTAAGATAACAAATATGAAACGGGTGAAAAACAATAAATAATTTTTCTTTCGAATAATTTACATGACATTTGGTGTTCGATAGAATGCAGTTTGGTATTTTAATATAAAGTTTTGATTCTTTATTGACATTTATTAAGGGAAATGTAGTAAACAAAATTTTTATAATAATACTTTTACACCAACGCAAAATCTAATTCAAGACTTCAAGCTAAATATGGCAATTTTGACGAGATGAAGAATAAAAGTCTACTTTGTATTAGATTTCGGTAACATCTGCTAATATTTAATGATGCAAGTGCGACTCTGTTTATGCGGTACTTGAAAATTTCTTACGCAAAAAAAATCCCTTTTTTAAACGCCGTTTTTGAAGCTACTGGACAATTTATTGACCTGAGTTTTGATTTACTCGGTTTGTAACTATATCCTGTGGAACGGTATTGAAAATTGCTAATTAATGTTATTTTTTTGGTGTGAAAATTCGCTTTTTTTTATCATTTTATTTTTTTTTTTATTTTTCGCATGTTCAGGTGTGTAAATGTTGGTACAATTGAACTTAAAATTAATTTTAATCCTAATTTTTATCTGTTATCTATGAACGAAAAAAAAAATATGTTTGCCCTATTGCGAACGAATGAAAAAGAAAACAAATTATATAAAATTAAGCGTTATTTATGCTTGATTGTATCGATAAGTACACACGTATGCACATAGATGCCTACGAAATGTTGGCGTGAGTGGCATTGTGTGTGTGTGTGTGTGTGTGTGTGTCTGTATTGGTGGACCTGTAAATTTTCATTTGGTGAGTGTTGTCGTTTTTCGTATAACTTGCGTTGCTATGCAAAAGATGGTACAACTTCAGTTAACATAATTCAGAAGTCACATAAACAGTACCACCTCCAACAATTTAATTAGCACCATTACTGTTCTACAAGAATACTTTTAGTAAATATATTGATCAAAATTGAGTTGTGGCAAAGTTTTATTAATTTAAAGCAATAAAAACTGATTGCGTGAAAATAAAATATTAAATATAAAGAAAATAAAATATGTATACCCTTCAGAATTTCACAAAAAAAAAGGGTAGTGGCTCCTAAACTTCTCATAATTTATACGAAAAGTGCAGTTTTTTTGGGGAAACTTTAGAATAAGAAGCCAGGTTTTGAAAGAAACGAGTTTTATAGGTTTGTAGAGGGGGTCGTGGACCTCCCAAAACTGAAGTCAAAGTCTGTCGGAGGCTTTTAGTTTATTAATAATTCGATGATGAAGTTGCGGACTTTACTAAGAAAAATATGCAAATGTTGGTAAAACAGTGCTGCCAGAGGAAAGTTTTTGCACAGAACATGAAAACGGTTTTAAGCATTCAAAATCATATTTTTTTATATTTAATTCAATAAATTTTTTCATAGGTATGCAAAATTTGTTCTTAACAACGGGCTAAGGGATTTTCTCCTCCATGGTATAAGCAACACCGACTTCGCGTACAACATCTGTAAGCACCTGGCAGCACACTTTTTCATTTTACGGCAATTGGTACCAGTATACCAAAGCCTACCCGTTTTTTTTATTTTTATGGAAAGTTAAATTTTTTGCTATATGGGTGGTAAGCCTCTGTTCATTGTCTACATCTTCGACTGTGTTTTCTATTATTGTATTATCATTAGATGAGATCAAAGTATCATTTTTAATCAATTCGTTAGATAAGATCGAAATCCTGTGCTACGTTTTCTACGTTGTTCGCTAGTTATAGCTAAAAGTAATCGATGTAGAATTTATTCCCTTCAATTCTCTTGCTTTTAATACATTCTGCATTTCGTGGTAATAATTTCCTTTTTTACGTGGTTGTGGTAATTGCTAAACGAGCGCGAAACGGGCAGAACAGACTAAATGACAACTTCGACACTGTAGCAGTTGCTACAAGGCAAACAATCCTCCACCACTGTCAAACTGCACTGCAAACCCATGTTGGAAAACCCTATAGCAAAGCAATTAATTTGTGTAAACAACAAACATCAGCTAACAAGATTTTGCGCTTCAATTTCTTAGCGATATCTTTGCAAAAATTTCGAAAAATAAACTCTTCTCCCTGTAACAGCCTTAGATTTACTTGCCTTTTTGCTTTTCTGAAGAAATAAATAATCTTTGACTCACAGCAGAACTTTTGTTAGAAATGTTTTTTTCTTCTTCAAATTTTCAAGCAAATGTTGCCCTGAAAAATAAGAATATTTTATGCTTCCTGTAATGGGTGGGAGAAGGGAAATTTTTGTGTTTTTTTTATTCTTGCTAAATATTTGAGCAGCAAGAGCAGCTCATTAAAACTTTTAAATGGAAACTTAAACTCAAGTTCAAAAAGCAGCAAACATGAAGAAGAATGTTAAGCAAATATGTATGATGAAACACTCACGCGCACACACACACACACACACACACATACGCACATACACTTATAAAATTGCTTACACGCTTTGTTGGCTTTCTACAAAGCAATTCGCGTGCCGTAATATAATTTGATATAATATGTATGTATGAATTTTGCAACAGACTGAAAAGCAAGAAGGTAGCAAGCATAACGATTTACATAGCAACAGGAATGATTTGTTAAATACAATTAAAAATTCTCTTGTTAGATGAGTTTTTCTTCACATTTAAACAAAAAACAAACAAAAAATCTTTTTATATTTAATAGTTTGGTTTGAAACTAACTGCAGTTGGTATATTTTTGCAGGCAACTTTTTTAACAACATTAAAATTAATTTGAAAGCTGCTTACTTTGCTGCCAGTTTTATCAAAATTAATTACTTAAATTTTGAATATTTAATAAAATGAATTCATTGATTTCGTATGTATACAAATGTATGTTCACATTCATCCAGCCTTTGCAGCAACAAAATCATAACTCAAGAAAAAGATTTTTTTGTTGCGGAAGTTTTGATTGACTCGATGATAAAGAAAACATTTCATTCTTCTCTTCAGAGCAGACACAACATATTTTTTAATAAAATTTTTACATAAATTTTGAATTATGGCGCCATTGAAGCACAGCACGAACGTTAGGCTAAAATATGGTGAAAGGGCATGGTCTCAAAAGAGAAAATGTTGCTTGTCATTCAACATTTCTGCGGTTTGTAGCAATTATATATAAAATATTATAGCGCAATTATGAAGCACATTTTATTAAATTTTAATTAGTTATTTTTTGTGGGTGTTTGTGCATGCACAGGCAAGCATTAGTGCGTTTGTCTTTTATTTATCAATATTCAAAGCCACATAATAAATAATAAAATGCCACACAACTTAAATATCTTAGTGCAATTAAAATATATATTTTAAGTAAAAGTAATTAAAATATTTCAGGCGTTTTTCATAACAAAAAAAAATTCTTAGCTATAACAATTCGAGAAAAGTCGATACCCACACCAAAAGCATACAGAGTTTTGACAGTAATGCACTATTTCCCTGCAAGGTACGCTAAAAGTTCACCTGTCAAGCGAGCTCTGCGAGAGCCATATTATCAGTTGCAAAGTAATAAATTTAATAAATTAAATTGAAATAATAAAAATAAATTACATTTATGGGTGTGGCGGCCTCGAAACGACTAGTTGTGCCCCAGCTAAAGTCGTAGTTTTTCTTTATTTATCTCCTGGAATTCCTGTCAGTCATAGCAAGCATTTGAAAAAGAGAATTACAGCCCACATAAAGTATACATTAGTATAAAGAAAAATTACAAAAGGTAAAAGCCATTATAAATAAATAAAGTGATTAGATTTTTTTGCGTAGTGTTACAACCGAATAACTACAATTTATAGTTTATGATCTTCGAATGCGTTTGTGTTGTTTCTTTTTGACATCAACTATATGTGGGTGTTAAAGCAAAACCTAAATTGAATCCTTGATTATTATCTGCTATTGAAAATACTGATTCACAATACATACTAATGAAAAAACTTGAAAACGTTTTAGCATACAATAACAATCAGGAAAAAAATGTAATTATTATTTAAATAAAACCTTTTTGCATTAAAAACATGGTATTTCCCTGGTAATCATTTGTAAATTAAAAAGCAACATTAACACTAAATAACATCAGCACTTAAGATTTATTTATTTAATTCAGTTTTTATACAAAATAGAGAATTTATAAAACATTTTATAAAAACGTACTAAAAAGCTTTTAAAGAGGGTTTCACTTAAATAGATGGTAATTAAGAATTATTTAAAAATATTTAGAGAATTTCTTTTAAATAAATATTATTTTAGACCGGCAAAATTGAAACATGCAAAAATGACAACATATATTTTGTTTTATCATTTTAAATTAACACATTTGTACGGAAACTCTGTAAATGTAAAAACATGTGCATATCCAGGCAGGAATTTCTGCTGCTGTTGAGCAACAATGAAATAAATGTGATGAAAAAATTCAACCCATTCAAACAAATAAATGAAATAGTTTTATATAAATAGAGAGAGAGAGAAAACAATTATTGGCAGGCAGTGTGACCATATCCTAAAAAGATTTGCAGCTACACTGGTTTAAAAAAACAACACGTACTAAAAATAAAAAAGTAAAGTTAAAACTAAAATTGAAAAATATTTAGAATCAGCAGTTCATCTGCAAAAATGCTAAAATGGTCACATTGTGAGTGTTGTTAAAGATATGTATGTAAGCAATATATTAATGATGTCACAGTAAGACTCTCAGAGGATTTTGTTAAAAAATATATATTTTTCATGAAAGAAAAACCAAAGGGATTGTGTTAGCGCAGAGCAAAGTTATGTTAATGCATTTTAAGTCATAAAAACAAATAAAAATCTGCACTTAATATGAAGCAAAATGTATGTTAATACACAGAAAAATTAATGTAAAATTCAATATTCTTCAACCAGAGTGAAAAAAGAACGCAGAGAAGATATATTAGTTAAAATTTTGTAATATATTATTGAGCTTTGCCAAAAAAAGAACAAGTTCACTAATTAACATTTTATATAACAATTTTTTTTTATTTTATTGTGTATTTTTAAAAACGGGGTTTTTGTACAAGAAGAAAAACTAAATAACAAAAAGTGGAAGAAAAAACTGAAGTACAACCATATGCCATGTAATGTTTTTATCATTTATTAAAAATTAAACTTTAAATGATAATAAAAAGAACACAAGTCTTCTATTCATAACATAAGTTAAAGCTTTATTTACTATTTAGCACTGTTAAGCCCGTATGATACTTCATTTTTTTTTCATTAATTGGTATAGAATTGATAGAAAGAAACAGCAATTGCTAGAAAGAACCAAATATACAAAACGTAAACGAAACTGGCATCTTTTTTGTAAGTGTTGTATTCTTTTTATTTCAAGAAAGCGCTAGAAAATAAAAGTTTTCCAAAAAAGAAGCGTTAAATCGCAAAAATTGTCCATAAACCGCTGACACAGCAACCTTCAAGTTTGAAATGTCAATTTTAAGTTGAAAAATTTTACATTTTCATTTGACATAATCTCATTTTTTATCGATAACTTCAACAAAAATGTTGACAGTTTTGCATTTATCTTAATATAGCTGAACGCGTTGCAGATACTAAATTCTACTATTACATTATATTTGCACAGTTCTCCAAAATTTGAACAATGCAAGAAAAATGTAGTGTCATACGGGCTTTAAGACTTGAACAGTTGCTCTTACTAAACTTTTTTTAAGAATTTAAGCCAGGCTTAACTCAGACTCAAATCAATTGCAGTATTTATATCCGAAATCAACAGTACAGCACCCAGAGTCTTCGTCAATAGTCGAACCTGCGACATCGGGGAATCTTAGTAGAACACTCTATCAAACTTCCAGTTAGACAAACCGAGAACACTCGATGTTCGTTGCTGGCAATGCAACCAAATTTGTCAGTTTTGGCAGCAGCAGTATTTATTTTGAATGCAAGATATCTCTCTGTTTGGTTGAGAATCTTCGATGACCGATAAATCTTTCGTTATTGGCACCGTGATCGATTCTGTTAGTATGCAAGCTATTTGGAATTATTCAAAATATTTTTACCTGCTATCTAACTAGTTATAGGCGATTAATTATAGAGGTGAAATAAACTTAGCAATTACAAAACAGGATGGCGGAACAAACAAGAGGCGTATTGAATTTTATTTAGGTTAGGTTGATTGGAGGTAGATTGTTTTCCCATGTCTTGCGACATAAACCTAAGACAGTACAATATTGTTATGTGCTTCGTGGATTTAACCATGAACAGTTTGACCCTTGTCTATAGAAACTTCGGTTCATTCACAAAGTACCTTAATTTCTTCCAGCATAAGCTGGTGGTGTCTCTCACAAGATGTTGAGATTGTGTTTGTTAGGAGGCGGGACACTGGCATAAA
Organism: Sturmia bella; assembly: GCA_963662145.1. Lineage (NCBI taxonomy): Eukaryota > Metazoa > Arthropoda > Insecta > Diptera > Tachinidae > Sturmia > Sturmia bella. The sequence goes on along the minus strand of OY759172.1, from coordinate 13,410,370 downwards.
TAGTGCTCTGGTGTCTCGCTTTCGTCCCCACATGCTCTATATTCATCTCTCCCCATTATTCCTATGCCGTTAAGATATGCCAGTAGTTGAGAAGGACCTGTCTTAATTCGGACTTGCTAAGTCTTACCGTTTTTTTTATTTAGTTTATATTACAAAGACAATTTATTAGTGACCATTATTATCATCATTTTTCATCACAATTTTCATCATTATAACTTCTACAAGATTCTCTCTATATAGTGCTTTCAAATAAACTACCTAGCAAGACAGACCTAAACCGATCAATTCAGTTTGCAAACATCTTATTTTAGAGTCGAAGAAGTTATAAGTGTACAAAGTATCCACGAATTTACTCTCTCTCTCTCTCTCTCTCTCTCTTATAGACTTATATGCAGTATATATGTATATGTATTGGCAGTTGAAACTTAATTTATTAGCAAACATTTGATTTTTGTCTACATTTGTTTAGTTGCAGTTTTATCAGCCTGCCACTCAAAAACAACGAAGGGTAGTTCAAAACTTTAGATGATAAGACCCAATACTGATATATCATAGCTTGAAAACTATTCATCATTTTGCCAACTAATTTTATTTTCTAAATTTTATATAATAAGACCCACCAGCGATATATAACAGCTTGAACACCATTCATCCTTTTACAAACGTATCTTATTCTTCCAACTTTTTTCCAATTTCATTGCATGTGCTACTCAAAATTTATTCGAAAAGTCTATCCTAAGCTATGAACAATTTTTTTAGAAATATTTAAAAAAAAAACTCAATATTATATTAACAAATAAAAAAACTCCTCTATTTTTTCTTGCAGTAGATAAATTTCCGGTTTTCTTTTTTTACTTAAATTATTGCCAGTAAAAAGTCAACTTGTAAATTTACCCCGACACAAAAGATACCGAGTGAAATACTTTATTTAAAATAAAATCATTTTATCTGCGTTTTACAGACTACTAGTCAAAGAGTTTTGTTTTTTATGTTGCTCACACACGCAAACTCACTCACACACACACAGGCACTCACGTATAACAAAAACTTTTTTAAGCACTCATGTATGTATATAGTTCCCCTTGCGGTATGCTACACATTTATACACAATTTGTGCAGTGAGACAGTTTTGTTTTGCTCGTGAATGCAAAAAAAACCACATGACAAAAAAGAAGAGAAAGAAATGCGCGAATGAAAAATGGAAATACTATGAAAAACTAGAACATGTACAAATTAAAAATATACACACACACACACATGCAAATAAAAAAAACCTGCAATAATTTACTGGCTGTTTTTTTTTTCTTATTTATTTAACTTTTTTCTTCAAACCTCATTTTTTCTCAAGCTTAATTTTTCATGTAAAAAATTTCATATAGTTTATGTGTGAATTGGTTGAAGTCAGAGTTAACGAAGAAATCCCATGTGTGTGTTTGTATGCGTGAACGCATTAAAGTTGTGCGGAAATAAGGGGAGGAAAATTATTATAAATCTATCTGGCTGCCTGTGCAAGAAGAATGCAATTGCAGTGTAGCATAAATTTCGAAATCTTTGGTTTATAAATGGTGATATGTAGTGCAGCAAATAAAGTAGATCTAAATTTGATGTGAAAATTTTTAAAGGTAATTCTCAGTAAATGAGAATTTTTGGATCCAAATTAGCAACCATAAACGATGATTATATGTTTAATAATGGTTTGTATAAAATCGTTTTGACATTTAAAAAAAGTTTAACAGCGGTATTCATGAAAATATGAGAGGTATTTGCAATAAGTTTGAGGACAAACATTTTCATATAAAATTTCTTCTAAAATGTATTTCAAGCACATTTTGATTATCATGTTATTATTTTTCTCTCAAGTTATAACTAAACTTTTACAAGTGCTAACTCAACATGTTAAATATTTATCAGAAATTCCTAACTTATTTGAAATGAAATTTACAGAATTCGAGCACAATCTACGACACGGTTGATTGAGTGTTTTTAAAAAAAATTATTAAGAAATTACAGAATTACGTGGCACCACATACATACATACATGGCACGTACTGAAAAGTTTTCCGTTCCCTTGAGAGAGTGGAGCAATTGAAGAAATTAAGAAAAAAAAAACGAAAAACCCGTATTTTAATAAAAGTTGTGTGCTGGCGAAAAATAAAATACTCCTGGTGCACTTTCAACTTTTCAACCGCCAAGAAACAGAGGTGCTGAATTTCAACAAACGAAATGCAGAAACTTTTATGTAATTGTTGTAAACAGTTGTTATTAATAAACTTCAATTCATTTCATGGTAAAAAACGAGTTTTTAAACAACTTTTATTTTTCAATTTAAATTTGTTGGCGCTGTATTAAAACAGAATTAAAAACAAAAAACAGGAAAAGGGGTTTTTGGGGGGGAAAAGAAGTAAAAGGGAAAATGAAAGAAATGATTTTGAATTAAGAATTTTTCTTTAACAGGCTCCTTTTATTTCACAATTTATTTCATATAAATGTTGTTGCTGTTAGTGTGTTTTTGTTGGCTGTTAATTCCATCAACTTTTCATTAGTATTATTATTATTATTATTATGGAAAACACACAACGTTGTTGTTTTCTTACGCCCATAAATTTATGTTAAATTTATAACAAGCAGCTAAAGTTACGAAAACTAAGTTTTTATTTGAACAACTGTCACAAAAATGTTTGCTACCCACAAAAATACACACACACACACACACACACACACAGACACTTGTAAGGGAAAAAATATTTGAAAAGATGTCTGAAAAAAAAAAACAAAAAACGGAACTTTAAGCACAAGATAATGTGCAAAAATAATAAATGAAAGACAAAAAAAAACCAAAAAAACAAAATGGAGCAGAGTCTACATAAATTTGTTAAATAAAGTACGTGCTTGTTTAAATTTATGCCAAGAAAGCCAACAAAAATTATATAAACCACATACTTTTATGCATATTTATAACGAAAAGAGGCAGGCAAAAATAGCAACAAAAACAAAAACTTTCGGCTGCTAAATTAATTCAAGTGTGTTAAAATTTTTTTTTACTATATGTAAGGAGGTAAAAAAAATATAGAATTAAAGCAAAACAATAGAATTCTATTAGATATAGTAAGGCAAGGAAGCAAAAGAGTGATGGCCCATACAGGATGGTGCAATTCTAGTGCGTGTTGTTAATTGTGAGTCCCACCTTAACATCAAATTTTTTGTCCAACTTGAGGTGACATTTTTTAGCTTCAGTGTTTGTTTCATAAATTCAACCCTGGTCAGGTACACAATTCAGCCGCGCATTAAGATTGTTAAAGACTTTTGTGAAAATGAGATTTCGTGCCGCATCATCTTCAGTGACAAGGCAACTGCCAATACTTTCGTTATTAAGAAGAAGTGCCACATTTGGGCAAATAAAAATCTACCAATGATTGATACACCAACTAAGCCTCCTGTTTGGTACGGTTTTATGGGCTGGCAGCGTGATCGGGTTATACATGTTCGAAAATGAGGTTGACCAAGCTGTCAACCCGTCACAGATAGAACATTATTTCTATGCATTAATTTTCATTTTATAGTCGAACTATATGATTTACAATTGTTAATAATTTCTAATTCGACTTTTACTTCCTCCAAATTGAGAAAAAATTTTTTTGTGATAAAATTGGAGTGATCAGCATTTTTAAAGAAGACCAGTAAATCTTCAACTTTACTTTTATCTGGCTTTCTTGTTCGACTTTTACTTCCTCCAAATTGAGAAAGATTTTTTTGTGATAAAATTGGAGTGATCAGCGTTTTTAAAAAAGACCAGTAAATGTTCAACTTCACTTTTCTTGTCTTCCTTAAAAATGTTGATCACTCCTCATTTTCAAAAGAAATCTGGTCCAATAATGCCAGCGCTCTACAAGCCGCATCAAACAGTCACTCGTAATGGGTGCATTGAATACTGAAAGGCCACAAGTGGGTTTTCTGAGCCCCGAAATATGGCAATTTTCCCTACTAAGAAGACAAGCTAAATCTGATAAGATCGATTGTTTTTTTGGTAAAACCTCCAATAACGAATTTACCAATATGCCCCAACGTTGATCAAGCGTAAGCCGACTGATTTCGTTCAAAGGAGATAATATAGCAAATTTGGCAACAGAACGGAATGAGAAATATTGCCAAAATCGAAATGGCACACTTTTTACAAATGTATATGAATGTAAGTATTTGGCAGCTGTGTAGGCGTACAATTTTGAGTGTAGCTGATTAAAAAATATCTAAAGCTCCAGAGTTAGTAATAATGTTACTTTAGGCCTAAAAAATATACCTTAATTTTTTTTAGACCTAAAGTAATATATTTCAATTGGCTCTTACAGCGAATAAATAATTAAGTTAGTAATAATGGGCGATAGGCCTGTTTATTATCCAATTTTATCAATAACTTAAATTTTTTTTAGTGAACGCATTTCACTGTGTGCAAATTTTCAAATCTCTGCAACAACTCTTTCTTTTTTTGTCGTCTCGTTATATGAGTTCAAAGCATCGTGAGTTGTGGCGATGTCGCTTATCTGTCCCATTATCATATAATTTGACATCGTTTGACTTCTTTGTTTGGTCATATTTAAAAATAAGTGTATTGCAATAAACCAAAAACAATTCAGAAACTAAGTTATAGACATAATTCAGCACATTAACGTCACATTGAACCTCAATTATGTTTCAGAGTTATTTAAATAATGGCCCGCCCTATAACCGTAGTCATCGTCAACCATACTTTTATATCCCACATAATTCACTTACACCGTTCTATCATAATAAAAATGTTAATCAAATTTCTGCAACACATATTGTTTAACTCACAACTAACACCATGCGATTTGTTTGGGACAACCTTTAAATATTTTTTCTCCAATTTCATACAAATTTAACATTTAAAAATTATTTATGTTCAGGAAAATAAAACAAACACATACCAGCTTTTCAGCATAAATACTTCTGCAGCTTCATTCAAAATAAAAACAAATTATATACAATAAATGTTACGCATAAGCCTGTACATTTATTTCTACATACTTCCAAATGGCGGTTAAAAATGATGATAAATTGTTGAAATCTGCAGTTGTATTTATTATAAATAAAACATATGCAGAGCAATAAAAAAGAAAACGTAACAGAACGAATAAAACAAACATTAAATGCAGACATTTGTTGTGCCCAGTTTCCGTTAAAGCACGTTCAACGTGGCGTATGAGTGTTATTTAATTACCGGGAAATGTATAATTAATATTACTCATTCGCCATGCGGATAAATACATGCTGATGCTTGCGCATGCAAAAGTTTTGAGCCTAAAATTATGCTCTATTTTATGCAGATTTTTTTATTGTTATTACTGCTGTTGTTGGTGTGAACAACTTTAAGCAGATTTAACGATTAAATTAATGCACCAAACTGACAACAAGCACCAACAAGCAACATTTCCTGCAACATGCAACATTTTACATACAACATTTTAATCATGTGTTCTATCAAGCACTGAATAAATGGCGCAGTGGATATTTACTGCATTGAATGAAATTAGTTAAATTTAAAATTGAGAAATTTTTTTGAAATTCTTTAACAGAATGCAAAAATGGAACGTTAAATAGGAATGTATGAAATAAAAATGGCAATTAAATTAAACAAGATAATAGTCCAAATATTATAAAAAGTTAATAAGTATGCAGGAAAGTAAGTCTGGAATAACGAAATGGTGGAAATCAACTCAAGAATTCTATAGGAAGAGACGAGGTAAGAAGTGGGAGACTGCTAGAACTTAACAATTAACTAGAAAAATGTGAGTTATGACAGGACACTCTCAGCTACTGGCACATCTTAACCGCATAGGCATAGCTATACATGTGGGCAGGAGACCGCGACATTGGAGCACCATTTATGCCAGTGACCCGCCTTCTCACAAATTCATTCCCGATATCTTTGGAGAGACACCTTAGGAGACATAACCCAAGGAATTCAACGACCTATGTGTCAAACTTTTGGTGATTAAATACACGGAGCGTACAACAAAGCTTTATTGGCTTAGGTGAACGTTGCACGACATGGGCAAACAAACCTCTCCAGTTACCCTAAACTAACCTAACTAAGAAATTAAGTAAGACCTGTCCCGCCATACACAAATTTATAATAGCTTAAGGGGAAAAAAATAATTTATTCTTCAATCGATTATGAAACTAACTAATAGAACTTTTTTAGCTGAGAGCAGAGCTGTTTAAAACGATTAAAAAGTTGGTATATAAAACTTGTTTTATTTACGAAAGAATAAGACATGCTTTTTTCTAAAAAACTTCAAATTAAATTTTTGAAAACAAAAATAACAAAAAAAATATGTTTATTCTTTTTTTTTCTCGTTACTAAACAAATATGTAAAAGCATACTTACAAAAATATGTTGGAAAATAAGTTTTTAATTAAGTTTCATTCAGTTTTGTTTATTTTAAGTTAATAAAAGTTTCTTTTCAGTTAAAAACTTTTTGTTGTTATTCCAATTGCTGCTGGAACTTCTTTATTTGGCTGTTTTTTTCTAGTTTTGCTCTTCCTGTTTATTTTGAAACATAAAAATAGGAAAAACAATACAATGCACACAAATTTTTTAATTCCCTTTTTTGTGTTCTGTTAATCAAATGAAGAATTTATTTATCTTTTAAATAAAATGGTAAAAAGTTTGTATCTCTCAAGTTTCAATCTTCAAATATTTACATGAGAAAAAAAAAAAACGGAAGACGGATAATTTTTTCTGCATTTTTTCTGTTAAATCTAAGATTATTTACGGGAATAGAACATTATATTAGGAAAAGCATAAGAATAATGTTAAGTACTTGAATGCTTATTTAAATAATTTTATATTCATGAGGAAGACGAGGAAAGTAATTTATATTTCTGTAGCTATACAAAAAATCTAGGTGACAGTGAATTAGATCTGATCTGTACTGGGATTAAGTTATATTCAAATTATTAAACAAAAATAATTTAAATAAAATTTTAAAAAAAGAGTTGATGCATTTTCACAAAGATCAGCTTTGAGTCCTAGTAATGTAAAATAGTAAATTGTGATTGGTAATTTCTTGCGCTCACACGCACTAAATTTTGGCTCACATTGGCAAAAATTAGGCCACAGATAAAGTGTCGTTGCCATTTACAAACACAACGTTGTTTTCTTGAAAGAATTATTCAAATGAACGTTCACTTCACAATCTTCAGCCCACTCCACTGTTTTCAAGTAAAATCAAAGTCAATATGCAAGACTCTCAGCCGTTACGATGAAAATGTTTAAAGCGATATTTTGAATTAGGGCAACTAAAAGTTAACATTTTTCAATGAAAATGATTGCAGTTGAAGGTTACCAAATGATTTTTTGTGATTATTTGAACACTATCCTTTTATACAATTAAGTAATTTAATTCGGTCTATAATTTGTCAATGCTATTGACAATGGTGACAGTAATTTTTCACTTTACAATAGAATAACTTTAAGGACAGACATTTTTACGTCCTGGGTCTTTTTTAAGATAAATTGTCGATACATACGAAGTGCGCATAAGGTACCAGTCTGAAACTGCTGAAGTGTGTTAATTGAGGAATTCTAATACAAACAAGAGGTCTAGATAAATCTGCTTGCATGTAACAACTTAGGAGCCATCAATTTCTTTGGAAATCTAAGACAAATGGGTCACTCCATGTAAAAAAAAAAAATGTTGGCTGCAATTCGTTTTTAGCCAGGATCACGAAATCACTATAAGATGTTTTAAAAGCATGCGCTGCATGTCATTCTTAAGCAGCTGCCCGATTCGCCGCTGTATAAAATCGCCCTGGACATATAAAAGAAGCCAAATCACAAGCCATTTAAATACATTTATTCAGTTTCAAAATATTTTTGATTTATTTTATTATTTCCAACGTTATTTATTTCTTTGAAATTTATTAACAAGTATTCATCTAATATATAAGAAGTTAAGGAAACCCCCATATAAGACATGTATATGACATCATGTGTATTTGTTTGAGCCAAAAAAAAATAAAAAAAATCAAAAGAAATGTGTTTAACAAACCATAAAGTAACATTTCGTTAAACTACGAAATAACAAATTCTTTAAAAGCAAAAAAAAAAAAAAAAAAAAAACAAAAATGTATCCTAAAAAAGGACGGGAAGAGTGGAGCAGATAAAAAAAAAGCATGTTAATATCCAGTTGAAAACCACATTATTTCCCTTGTGCAACAAAAAGTAAGTATGTCATGTCTTTGTTTGTTTACTACCAGGATGTGTGTGTCAGTGTGTATGTGTGTGTGTGAGTGCTTGCATGTGTGAGTGCACAAGAATGTAAATTGCACATTTACTGAGAGTTTGTTATTTCCTTTGACTTGGTCAGTGAAGTAGAAGAGTATTTTTTTTTTCGCTCACAACTTTTTCAACCGGCATGCCAGGGGAAATTGTTATTATTTATTTAATTTTATGTTTTTTTTTTATTTTACAAAAGACATGACACTTAATTTAATTATCGTTATTTTCAGCAGGAGGTTTACCAAAGTTATTTTTATCACATGGCAAACAATGATGTTCATGATGTCACTGACCGAGACTGCTTTTTGCAACTGGGATTTTATGCGTGATATTTTCTTTTAAACTGAGCAGCGTTGTGATGAATTTTATGAGAGGATGGTGTTGGGTGGTCCAACCATATTGCAGATTGTGAATTGTGGTGAGTCACACCGTAACATCAAGCTTCTAGCACAACTTTATTCAGTGTTTCCTTATTTCAGTCTTTGACAAATTCAACCATGGGGAGACACATAATTAGGCAGCGCGTTAATATTGTTCAAGCCTTTTACGAAAATAAACGTTCAAGTCAAAGTGCATAATTTTCAGCAACTAGGGACACTTCCACCTCAGTCGATTCACTGGTAGCGGGGGAGTTGCAGCATTTGAGAATGCACGAAAGATTGTTGTCGATGCACTTACAAAGAGTGACTATTTGGTATGATTTATGGGGTTGGCTGAGTCATTGGATCATATTTCTTGCAAAATAAGATCGGCCAAGCAAACACCGCAAATTGTGAACGCTATGGCAGGATGATAACAGACCTCTTGTGGTCAGAAATTGAGGAATTAAATTATTTTGCGGTTTCAAGACAATGGTGCACTTGAAACACTGCCAACAAAAAGGGTTTTCAATTATTAAATTTTATATTCGAACTTTATGGTTGACAATTGCTTATTACGTTATTGGCCTTTAGTTCGACTTCACTTCCTCAGAATTGAGAAAGACTATTTTATAAAAAACTTGTAGTGATTAAAATATTTAAACAAAATAAGAACAGCAAAGTTGAAGACTTATGGGCTGGGGAATATATCACGGTCACAGCTAATTGCATACTGCTGTTAAGCAGCAGCGCTTAGCCATCCTACTATTTGAGGTCTGAATTACTGACTGTCTATATATAATCTATTGATTAACTTTCAATTTTATCGCTGTGTTTTTCTGTTGATTGTTCCATACATATTTTACATTTTCTAAAGGGCAATTCAGACTAGTATACTGTGTATTAATACTTGTCAAAAAAACAAATAATACTAGTGCTAATGTGAATGCAGAATACAAAACGATCTGCGTTTGCAGATTTGTAAGAATTTTATCGTATAAGTTGTAATTTGACAAATATGCCATACCAAAAAACTGCATAGAAAACTCCTCGAGATGCACAACTTGTTTCTACTGTATTTTCTAAAATGCTTTCAAGAGCATTTTGTTAATTTTTTAGACAAAAAAAAATATTTTTTTAAGGCAAATTTCTTTTTCGCCCAAACTGTCAGTTATTTTTCTCCAGCAGATAAAGTATTGCTAAAGGCGCATTTTACAATATAGATACTTTTTCTTTTTCAATTTACAAATTTACATTTTATGGCCTTCTAATAACCCAGCAATTTTTTCGTTAATATTTAATTTTAATTTGTAAAAAAAAAACTGCTGGCGATAACCACAATACATATGTATGCAAAAAACCCTTGTTTTGCACAAAACTCAACGGAGCAATGTACGAAATTTATTTTATTTCTTTTTTACACAAATGTTGCATGCATGTTTTTATGCCGGTTTTTTATTACTTTTTACAAATGTAAAACATTAGGAAATTTGTTGCTTTGGAAATCAAATAGACGAAATATCCAAACTGTAATAAAATTTAACGAGAACTTTTTTAAACTTTTTTATTCAAGTGTTTGTTTGTTTGTTGGTCTGTTTTATCAAATACAACAGCTTCACTTTGAGTTTCAAAATTAATTTTTAAATAATAAAACCATATATGTATGTATGTATTTCAAATCGTATACATATATATGTTTGTTGAATTTTTAATTTAAATAAAAATAAAATCAGTGAATGAACTTTCTTAAAGTTTGATTAGATGTTTCAATTTCAAAGGAGACATAATTTGTATAAAACACTTTGAAAAATATTTAAAATATTAATTAACTTAATTTGTTATGATTTGACTCAATAAAAATATTAATTCATATTTCCGCTCATGAGTATGCGTAATAAATATTTTGTATGACTCTTTCGCAACACAACACTCATACGCCACTTTGACATTTCTACAAAAAAAAAAAAAAAAAAAAAAAAAAACAAAAAACAAGAATAAACAAGAGCAACATTTACAGGGTAATACCAAGTATTGCGATTTTATAGAATGAAAATGTTGAGAAACTCTCGCCGTGTTGAAGAAAATATGACGAAAAATCAGTTGACTCTTAAATTGATATCTCTTTTTTACCGCATAATTTGCAAGTGATGGCATAGAATATGCCAACTGGTTTGTACAAGAGATAACAGCAAAGCAAAGTCTAAACATACATTCATTAATTATTCTTTAATTTTTCTTTCCAGATAATATTTCTATAAAGTTCCTATTTTTTTTTTTAGATAGTGAAATAATATTACAGTTGGCCATGTGTTTCAACAATTATTTATAATATTGTTACAATCCCATATTGTTATTTGCTTAACATTTTCCACATTAAGATGTTAATTATTAAACATATGCCCAGTCAAAGCATTAAAGAATCTTTTTAATTGCACTCCCACCTTATTTATTTTGTAAAATAAAGCAAAAATTAGAAATGAAACCAATTATCAGGGTAATTTAAGAGGCAATATATACCAATTTTTATTACACAGCAAACTTGGTTCAGCTACAAACGAAACCATTGAAAAAATGCTACCGGTCAAACAAATGGCGGTCGTCATGCGTATTTATTTGCTACGAAAACAGTAGTTGTAAAAAGCAATAAAACAGGAAAAAAAGATTCGCATCAACGAATTGAGCAAACGAGCGCCAATGACACCTTAATGAGAAATAAACACAAGTCCAGGCATGGGGAAAATAGTACGGCACTTAAAATTAAGGATTAATGAATTGTTTCATGTCCTTTAGACATACAGAATAAGGCGAGTGAAAATTTGTGTTATTTAAATATCTGTAGCATTTGTACAAATTTAATTTGCCTCTATCAAAAATTAATTGCATAGCAGAAGCTTTTAAAACAAGGCTGTTGTCTGCTATTGAAGTAAATTCAAATGTATTATAATAGATTTTCTGTTTTCTGCCTTTTTTCAGCAAATCCTTATTTTTCCAAAGGTAACAGAACATAAAACAAGAGCTTCAAAAGATTTGACACAGTTATTGCGGCGCCTACGCAGAAAAATACATTTCGATTTATTAATACCGCCGACATTTTCCATTGATGCTACTGAAGGCAACCCTTCAGACACGAAAATCTCTAAAGAACTGATAAACATTCACTTCATATATTATTTTTAGAAAAAATATTAGAACTCCATGAAATTTTCAAACCAGCTTTCAATGCAAAAAACAAACAAAAATTAAATTGCTTTGCTACTAGATTTACTTTTCGTAAAGTATTCGTTGTCACATTCTTGCAGCGAATAATCGTTGATCATTATGGTTTGTATTTTTGAAAATATAAAAATAAAACTTATGCTGCATACTTTAAAAAAAAAAAATGTAATAAAATCTTTAGGCCGATTGATATGTTTAAATTTTAAAATTCAATAAAACAAAACTAAACTAATTTTTCTGCTGTGAAGTACAATTACTACGCTTAGACATGAAATATAATTTAATTCTTACAGTACTCCATATGATCGCATCAATTTTTCAGCACTTTTTTTTCAAGTATGGGGTCATATCTAGGCAATGGCATCTCGAATAATGGCCTGCAAATGCTCAATTGTCTCTGGTTTGTTGGTAATTAACTTCAGTTTAAGTTTAGGTATAGTTCCGAAATTTATTGTGGAGATAAAAGAAGTATTTTAGGAACATTTTTCTAAAAACTCTTCAAAAATTGCCACTAAAATTTTTCATAATTAGTCCCCATAAAATTAGTGTAAGGAATATTGAGTCTAGAAATGTGATTGAACTTGTGGTATAAGGCTGACATTTTCTATAGGACTAATTAAAGCGTAGAGAATATATTTTTCGAAAGAAAATTAACAATTTCGTATGTCTTCAAATATTACTACGTTACAATAAAGAGACGATATGTTGTTTGCACTATCACTGTAGTGTCGCGCTAATGTCAAGGAAATTTTTGAAACCATCCCAAGTTTGAAGTATTGTAACTTACTTTAGGCTAGTCTACATAAATATAACTGTAACTGCAGCATATTAATTTTTTAGTGAAAAAAAGTTTAGTATTACAGAAATGCTGGTTCTAGCCCATTTCTAAAGATACATCTATTTTTAAGCTACTGTTCTTCCCTTTTTAATAAATGTTACACCCCAAAATGTTACTGCCTCTTTGCCTGCTTCTGCAAGTCCATTTCACCAGAAGCTCCTTAAAAAGCTTTCTGTTTAATTTCTGTTTCAATGACCATAATTTGCCAATCGCTATTTAACTTCATTTCCTTGCAGTGAGAGGACAACTCATGATTTTCTTCCAGATTTGCGCTAAAAGCAATAATATTCCGCTTGTCCTGGCAATTTACACATTAAAATTTGAGCAAACGTGTGTACATATTTTCGTACTCATTTCACAATTTCATTTGTGTTTCAGTATCCAAATTGTTGTTGTCATTTGTGCCCCATTTTTAAAAATTGAGATCAACATGGTTGAACGAAAGTAGAGGAAAACAATTTATGTGCTTGCATTAATTCCTCTATTTGTATTTATTCGTTGAATACACGCAGTGTAGTACACATACATAGATACAAGTTGCTGTATTGTATGTATAGATGTATGTACGAATGTATGTATTGTGTTATGAATACATGTGTGTGGCTTTGATGTGTCCATTCAATAGCGGTTAGTGTTGTGGGTCCAATGTATTTTTGCAAAAATTAAACCGAATAGCAAAACGGAGTAAAAAAGTTGATTGTCCAAATATTTTGTATTGCATGTATGTATGTTTAAACACGTAACTAATATAAAATTTATAGTGAACAAAGAAATAAACATAGATCGTAAAACATTTAAAATTGATTAATAAAAGCCATAAACTGGACCAGAGATGATGATAATGAAATTTATTTATAGCTCTTTGTTTTGAAAATAATTTTTTTTTTTTTTTTTAATTAAAGGACTTTTTGCTCGTTTTAAGAGTTACCAACTGTTTCTCTATAAAACGAGAGAATTACAGTCTAAAATGTTGAAAACTTTACTAATCCAGTTGTTGGTTGATATATACGGGAATAGACTGCATTTAGTTTCTGTAAACAATTTTGTATACACTGCGAGTCGCACGCAAATTACAGCCTAAAATGTTGAAAACTTATACGGGAATAGACTGCATTTAGAGCATATTGATTAGAGGGGCATGTACCTCCAGGAGTTTCGCTTCAAGATTTTTTTTTTTTAAACTACCAGATGGATGTCTAGTTTTACAAACAGAGATAGATATCTGCTATGAAGAGAGCAGCCAGGTGGGATATGTTTTACGTGAGTTACGGGGACTTTTGGTAATTAGACCCCTGAAATCGGGAATGGAACTCAAACATATCTGGGAACCCTGATGCTGACATTCAATGATACGTATGCATATGGTATCTAAATATGAGTGTTTGTAGATCTAAAAGTCATTGTGCTGTTATTGTGCTCAGTGAAACGTTGAGTTTATTGTGTCACTTGTCCTTTTGCATGACTGCCAGTCTATTTTCTTGTTGTTGTTGGTGTTTTTTGTTTGTTTTTTTGCTTTTTCCCCTACACACATTGTTTTAAGCCTTTTGTGAAATATACTAGATTTTAGAATGCAACTGCTTTAAAGGCAACATAAACGAAATCCCACTTGTGGCCATTTGCTTAACATTCACCTGTTCCATTCACCTTTCCATACATCTGAATGAATGGCGGACGAGAAGTTGGAGGAGGAGGATGAATGCTGGCGCTTGCAATGTTTTTGGCTTTCAAATTTTTTGCCATTGCTGTTGCTTGTTTTGAATTTGTGGTTTGTTTTATAAATTTTAATACCTTTTAAGTGACAACACATGTGTCATGTTTATGATTTTTTCGCCTCTCTTTGTCAGTGTTTTCAAATTGCGATAATTTATTCCTGTCCTTTTGTGAAAGGGGTTTGAACATTTCCATTCTATCTGCATCTTTTTTGCTTTCCAACGAATTGGCGTGGTTTTTAATTGTTGTGGAAGAGTAAAAACAAAAAGAACTAAAGTAAAATATTGTACACTTTTTGTTAACATTATACATATGTATGTATATACCTTAATTGCCACCTGGATAAAAATGAAATGAAATTTTAAATTAAATAATTTGGTCAATACTGGCAATTGTGTACATTATTTAGTGTATTTATTAACAACCAACTTTGTTTTGTTTTTATTTTAATTAAAAAAAAAACTTTTGCTGAAATTTTAAATATTTTTATTCAACAATTAAAACTTTTAGTGACATATTTTTTTCTGCCATTTATTTTATTTTCTAAGTTTAAAAATCTAAATGCAATTAGAGAAAAACTATAGACATTGTCATTAAAAAAAATTTAAATTTGCTAAAATTGTTGTTTTTAAACAAATTAAATTTAACATATAACTTTGCATATTTTAGTTTAAACTGTGAAGCACAGTGATATGAAAAGTGTTTCGTTAACTAAAATTATTAAAATTATTTAATTATTTTTGTCGATATTTCGCTCTCCTTCGGAGAGTTTCTTCAGAATAATAATAAATAAGCCAGCCGACGGAGAGCGAACTATCGACAAAAATAATTAAATAACTTTAATAAAAGACCTTTAGCTCAAGAAAAGAAATATAAAAATATGAACTTAATTATTTATTTGCTTTAAGAGCCAATTGAAATGTATTAATTTAGGTCGAAAAATGAACCTTTTCAAAAAATATTTGCTGTATTTTTCAGCTGTCTATATGCCGACGACATTTCGTTGGTGCTAATCAACTCATCAGTAGACTTGAAAAATTCTTAAAAGTTTGTTTGAAACTTAACTACTTATTTCATAATTCCCATGAACAGAAAATAAATATATAAAATATAAAAAAGGGGTCGGAAAAAACCAAATAACGAAAATTTTAATTTTTAATGGAAAATTATAAACATAAATTTTGATTAGTTTAATGTGTAAATTATTTAGAATAGTAAATTAAATAAAATCAAATTTATTTTAATTGATCGCAAGGTGAATTCGCTTTGAAAGTAGTGTCAACTTTATCCATATAAATTTTGTTTGCGCCCTGTTAAAAATATATGAAAGAACTCAATAAATGAAATGAGTTCAAAAAAACCCGTAATTATTAAAATCTACTTTTTGTTGTAAAAATGCCTGTTGTTACAAGTTTCAGCATACAAATGACAACTCCAAAGCAATTTGTGAAGCTGCTCGGTTCAGCAGAAATTTTGTTCAAAAGAGTGGTAAAACAAAGTTGGGTCCACCGATGAAGAATGGATAAAAATGTAGTCTGACAATAAAAAACAAATAAAAAAATATATAATGAAGGAAAAGTTTGAATGTCCAGTGAAGCCTCAAAGTTTCTCAAAGAAACCAGTTTGACTTTATTACATTCGTCATGTCCTTGGATGATAAAAATGCAGCCATATTCACTAACAATATCAATTTTTTTCAACAATTAAAATTACTGCCGAACAACTGTTTTTTTTTTCTCATTTTTAGCCAGTGCTGTAATGCCGGCTGAAAGTTTCACAATACTGTGTTTAGGTTTTGTCAATAACAAATTATTTCACTGTCATTATTTTTCGTGGTAGAAAACATATTTTAAACGCCTTCGACAGCTGTCAAGCTACGAGTTTGCCGACCTTAATCAAGATGAATATATTCAATATACTGTTAGCACCGTTATTAGATCCTATATTTTACTTAACGGCTTAAAGTCTATTTAGATAATGATTGTACTGCTCAGTCTACTCGACGTCTTCACCAACTATCAACTTGAACATGACCGTGACATGAACCTGACGCCAGCAGAACAACGTTTTTAATATGTTTTTTTTTTTAATTTCCAATCTATATTTATCTTTTTTTCTGTGGTATTTTTAATGAGAGCTAAAATATCAAACAGAAAATTACGGGTCATGCCTAACTTCATGGCGAACATCGATGCTCCAGCATATGCTCGAACGTCGCTGCCCCAGAATGGCTGAAACATCAACATAAGCTGTCTTCACTAGATATGAGCAATGTTCGACATCATGTTGATACCAAGTTCATGGCTAATGGAGAACCCCAGCTACACAAAATTTCGTTGTAGCCAAAATAAAATTTGGATAATTACATTTTGGGATTCAATTGATTACTTTTGAGGATTTAATTTAATTACTGAGGATTTAATTGATTGGGCAAAGTTAATTAAATGAATTAAAATAACTCGGTTATAAGACTGAAGAAACGTTAAATGTAGAACTCAAAGCAGACCTTAATAACATAACGTTTTATATAACAACCTGTTTGCCTTTCGAAGAGTCGCGGATTTGTTGGCCTGCTCGCATAATAATGTCACATCTTGATACCTTGAAAGTTTATTGAGAAAACTCTTTTCAACCCAACCCACTGTGCACAATAATAACTCTTTATATAAACTAAGCACAACAACTTACATTTGCAATTTACTTGCACAACATTGCCATAGCAAATGTTTAAGTTATGTATTGCTAAAAACTTGTGTTTTCAAATCCCTTAAGATCTGCAATACAAAATGCATGAAAACATTTTGCGAACACAACTACAAAGAAGATGCATTACACTCTTTTGCCCAGCAAACAAATGAAGGAAATTTCTCTATTTGGAATGAATTGAAATACATTTTTGTAAATACAATCATTTTTATTGTGGTTGGTGTTTTTGCAGCGCAGATTATACCAGAATTTTGTGATTAATATAATTTTCAAAAAAAAAAAAAAATATTCACCCTTAATAATTCATTGTGTTTGGCGTAGTTTACGATAGTTTTCGTTATTCCTGTAAATTCTAAGATCGCACATTTTTTACACTTTTTCTATGACTGTTTCAATAAAAAATGTTTGCTGGGCTTAAACGAGTAAAAATGCTTGCTACTACTTCATATGTATTTAAAATTGCAAAAAAAAAACTGTGAATAAATGGAAAGCAAAAAACTATGCAACACATTTTTGAAACATGTGACAGCAAACAATGTACATTATGAAACATACTTGATGTATACTCGTATAGATGTACAGAAACGAAATGTTTATAAATACGAAGGCATTGCTTTGCCAAGTTGACGGCAACAACAGCAGCACAAAAAGTATAAATAAATTATTTAAAACTATTACGAATTATTTTAAAGGACATTTCTCATGTTCTACCATCCATCCTTTACAAAAGCATTATTTATGTGTACCCAAGGTACGTGTATGTGTGTGAAAAATACATTTTTATATGAATTATTTAAGAATTCATTTGTAAGAAGAAGAGAACACAATGTTTTTTACATACCCCTCCATGTCCGGAACCATCAAGGCCTTCATCATCAATGTAAATTTCATCTCTCGGTGATAGACTAGATGATACTGTGGAGGCTGGTGAAGGTTTAGAGTTCTGCAATAATAGAAAGAAAATATACACATACATATATATATAATTTAACATAAAATTTGTATTTTTAATTAAAAATAATAAGATTTTGTGTGATTTCCGTGTGCAGAGAGTTAAAAGAAAAGTAAGCCTTTTGTATTGCAAAAAAAATTCAATTTCTATTTTAAAAGGTATATACATTTTGTAAAATAATGAATGAGAAATGGTGCCAAAAGCACTGCAGCGCAGAAAATGTGTATCACCATAATAGTTGTTATTAAGTCTGCTTCACCACACCGTTACACACTCACTTACACTGAATGAGAATAATGACAATTGTTAAACGACTTTTAAATAAATAGAGCCCTTCATTTTGTAAAAAGAAGTCTGTGGAGAAGGATGGTCCAACCGAAACTCACAATATTATCAGTAACTAGAACAAAGAAATCGTCAGCGAACTTTTCTAATATTTTCAACGATAGAAGTATTTAAATATTGGCCGAGTGCTCGCCAAGGGTGGTCCACATTTTCAATAACTCTGAGACATAATTCAGGTTTAATGAAATTTATGTGAAAAAAATACGAGGGTTGCCATTTCCATTTTCTAACCATAGAAAAATCACTTTACTATTTTCCCAAATATTTCCCATGCAGTTCTATACACTTTTGTATGCGTTTGACCCACTATCGAAGCACTTTTGCCACTCTGATCGAGGTATCTCCAAAACACGCATTCTAAATGCTGCTACCGCTTATTAAGGTGTCGCAAATAGTTGAACTTTCAGTTTGTTTTTTTTTTACATAGCAGAATAAAACAAAGTCAGTCGATGTCAAGTCAGGACTATACGGCGGCGAACTCATCAAATCGATGTTTTGGGCTTGAGCTGATGCGTGAGAGCTCGCATTGTCGTGGTGAAGAGTCATCCGTCTTTAGCGGTTCATTTTTCTGATTTCTTGGAAGACAACTGGCAAACAAATCGTTTTGTGCCACTTATTATTGACTGTTCTGCGTTCTTCTAGTGGTACGGTAGCGATATGTCCAGTTTTTCCGAATAAAAAACAGGCGACCATTTGCTTGGAAGTGCTTTGTGAGCGAACAACTTTTGTTGGATTTTGCTCATTTTGAAACACCCATACAGTCGACTGCTGTTTTCTTTCCGACTCATAGGCGTAAATCTTATCACCTGTCACCATATCATAGAAGTGTTTCGAAGCACCGCGATAGTAGTTTTTAAGCATAACTTTCGACCAATCGACGTGAGCCTTTTGTTCAGCTATTGACAAATCGCGTGGGATCCAACGCGAACAAATTTTTTTTGACAGTTTATGCAATATAGAATGCATGCTGGTCCCACTAATATCTAAGGTCATCTTAATCTCCCGATAGGTCACATGACAACCGTTCAATATCAGTTCGCGCCCACCATCGTGAAATTCGTCGTGGAGTGAACTACGACCACGATTGAATTCTCACCATATTATCGATAAACAATATTACTTGATGAAGCTTCATCGCACTGTTGCTGAGTTAATTCACGCCAAAAGCTGTAAAAAATAATCGTACGAAATTGTTCACGATTTAATTCCATTTTTGGGCCGAGTTGAATCTTTTAAATTACTGTACACAACACAAATAGCGCTCGTATGTCAAAACTTTCTGAGCACGTATAAACTCAAAAATGTCCAACTTTGGAATAGAGCTGTCAGTTGTCAGATTGCAACACTAGGGTTGCCAAGTGCCCAAAAATAAAAGTCTACCCTTGTACTACGCCTCCTAAATTATTTTCCCTTCATGACCTTACAATTCGATCCGGCCTAACTATGTCCGCAGATGCTTTATATGCTGTACGCAACCTGTTACGATACACAAAAAGAATACAGCCTGCTCTATCTTGGTCAGCATGTTTGTGCTAAATCATAGTTAGATCTATTAAATATGCTCTAAATAATGCAACCTGAGCTCGGGACAAGGCTGTACACATTCACTTTGTTTTTTATACTGCAACACGTTCTTTCGTTCTTTTCAGCAAAATTATTTTTTTTTCTTACTAGTTTGCATACATCCGGCTTAAATAAACTTCTCTCTAGTTATTTTATACAAAAATACCTTTTCTTAAAATCTTTGCGCATATACATAAATGCTTGTTCTATATTTCTCTAAATACAAAACATAAATTTGTAATCCAATTACAAAGCCTTAAACAAATAAAATAATTCTTTCCATTTGGCCTGAAAGTAGGCCATGCTATTGAAATATTGAACGCCTTAAACAATGACAGCAGCAAAATGTTTGCTCATGAATATAAAATTTTATTAAAACAATGCAAATATTTTAGTTTATTGTGGGCTATTGTTCTCAAAATATTAAAGGCTTACAGGATTTTGAAGAAATTTCTTAGAAGAAAATTTAACTTTATTTTAGAAAATGCAGCACATTAGAGAAAAAAAATGTAAATACAACACAATTATTGGTTTTTTTTCTATTGCAGTATGTGGCAACAAAAAATGCAAATAATATTAAACTATAGAATTTTGTGCCAAAATTTTAAGAAAATCGTTTTAAAAAGTTTAAAAAAATATGCAAGTCATTTAAAATAGGAAATTGTGCCAAAAATATTTGGCACAAAAAAGACGCATCAAAATCTTAAAAAATGTGTAATTAATTCTCAGTATTTTTTTGTCGAATTTTGACCAAAGATAATCAGTTTACGAAACAAGGAGACAAGAATTAATTGCAATTGATGGCATTCCTCATTTCAATAAATTTTTTATATTCTTTTCACAGTAAATTAATGCACAGCCATTTGTGTCTGATTGAATTCACCCGGCCTGCAAGAATTGTAATTAATTAGCAAAACTCTCGAGTTGCTTATTAATTGCTATACTTTTTAAACAAAACAGTTGATTTCACTTGATAAATACAGCTGCAACCACATACCATGTGACAAATCAAGCATTTCCATGTCGATTAGACTCTTAAGAAAAATCTACAGCATACATTAAGGATTATTGATAAATTGAGTGACACATAAGCAAACAAATACATAAAACAAAAGCAAACAAGTCTTTACAGCATTGGGGTTTTTTTAAACAAAAATAAAACAAACAAAATCAATACACATACAAGTATAAACGCGAGCATACATTTAAACAAACTTGCATTAAATAAAAACTTTTATGAATTTTATATACATGTGTTTGAACGAGCGTGTGCATGTTTGACAGTCTCTAAGTGTTTTTATATGGTTTAACTTGTTAAAAAATAAACATATTGGCATAAAAGGCATAAACTGACACACACACGCACATTAATTTCCATTCGTTGTATGTTGCAATGTAATACACATGTCGTTTTTGTATAAAAAATTATGCAGAACTTTATACTGTTGTAAGTTCGTGTTTGTGTGTGTGTGTGTGTATGTGTTTGAATATGTGCTGGTAATTGTATTGAAAATTGTGCCTATAACAAGTCAGATATTCATTCAATTTCTTGCGCATTTCAGCAAACATTTTCCCTTTGTCAATATAGAATTTATTGCAATGGATTTTGTGTATTATTTTATTTTATTTTTATTATCCTTTATATAAACATCCATTTTATGTGTCATTTATGATATTTTCAAATGTAATGAGATTGACAGGATATTAAAAATACAGAAAGCAAAAAAAAAAAATATAAATTAAATAGAGAGAAAAAAAAGTATATTGAAAATTTATTTAATCAAAGAAAAACTTTAAATGGAACAAACTCCATTTGAAATCAAAAATATCAAGTGATTGTTTGTTCATTTTGCTATTAATTAGACTCTTAATGAAGCTAAGCTGGGTGTTTCAATACATTTTTGTTAGAGAATTTTTTTATTAAAAAAAAAAACCTTAAGTTCCCATATTTAAATTGTCATTTACGTCATTAACATCGCAGAGCTCTCGAATGTATACTAGAGTGGTGACAAAAAACACAAAGGCACTTTGATCTTACCCTCTAAATTTTGGGTGATCTGTGTCGTCATTTTGTGTCCGATCGTAAGATTTTGCACATCGTTATCTACAAATTTTTAATACGCACATTCTTATCTGTTATTTTTAGCAATCACTTCAAACTGAAGTTTTACCTTTACCATCCCTGGCTTTTACTGACTAAGATGACAACTATTTGCAAACGTAAAGAAATCTCCTTCAATTTCATGAAGGTTACGGCCAAAAACTAATAATTTTTTGGAATTGTCTTTAATTCATATTTAGTCTTAGGGGGTGATTGGCTCATTTTTTCGGACCAACCGAAAAAACAGTCCTCTTCGTAAACAAGTTCTTGATTCTTTTTAGACGTTTGACACATATTCTAGAGCTAAGGACCAGATAGAGATTAGTTTCAATCAGCTTCAATTGTTGTTGACAGCGAGAAAAAAGTGTTAAATTTGATTACATAAATACACATTATTTGATCTCTTTTTTTCCACAAAATTTTGTAAAAAAAAAATGTTTTAGCTATATTTTGAACTTTGACTAATAATAATTCCTAAAATCTTTTCTAATGTGCTTTTATGCAATTTTATTTTGGCTAAAATAGATGATTGCATAAAATGATGGTTGGAGTTTGCTCAAAGAAAACCACATCTTTCCGAAGTTTAATGCTCCTTAATGTATGCTCTGTTTATTTTGCTTTAATTACGCAAATGGTTCTTTTAAAACAAAATTACACTAATTTTAAGAACATTAAAATATTAAGTAACAACCTTAAAAAAGCAACGACACTTTCGTTCACCGCCACCCTTTTTGATTTCATTTACATTTTACCCATTTCTATTTTAACTCTTAAAAGGTTGTATAACAGCAGCACTTGTTGGTCAAAATGTAACTTTTTTCCTGCTACTTTCAACAATTTTATAATGCGGATTAGTAAAGGCGGAAAACTTTGAGGAAAGAAATTAAGAGCTAAAGAAATTGCAGTTAAATTAGAAAACGGTGAAATAACTACAACTGTGTTCGAAATAATAGAAATGTCTGAGGAAAAAAATGTTCAAAGGGGAAAAGTTGTACACATGCGTGATTTCAAAGAGCGCGATTTTATTTTTTATCTCTACTTGCATGTGATATGTGAGAATAGAATTTCCAACCTTAAAACCATGAATTGAAAGCAATTTATTTTTTTTTTTCAGATATTAATTCAAGTTAAAAGCATAGACCAGACAGACTTTGTCCGGTAGCAGGGATTTTGTTAGCTGTGAAGCCCACTGTGATTTTTAAATTATTCGTATATGCTTGCGACTTAATTCCACAAAAAGTCTGGTGGGCTCATATCGCAAGGTCGCCGTGAGCAGTACACAGCTCCTCCTCGTAAGATAACTGTGCCGTCCTCAAATCACTCGAGCAGAATATCTCAAGTGACATGAGATTTGCGGCACGTAGAGCCATCCAGTTTAAACCATGTTGTTGGTGCCCAGATCAGCCAATTCAGACCCAGACAAATTGGTAATAAATTGACGTTTAATGCCCGCTGTTTACAGTGATGGGCTGGCCAACGCCGTTGTCAAGGGAATATGGACCGCGGACGCCACCAGCTCCAAATTCTCAAACAAACAGTTTTTTTCGTAATGCTTTGAACGCTATTTAATTTTATGTCGATTGGAATCGTTCCAAATTCTAAAATTTGGCTTGTTTACATTCAAGAAGAAGCCTCATCGCTGCAGATGTTTTTTTTGGGTGAAAATTCAGGTCGGTTGCCAACTATTCCAGAGCCCATTCAGCGAACACACGATATTGTGTATGGTCGTCGTTTAGGAACAGCTAATGGGCCAGTTAAATTTTGTATGAAAGCAGTATTAGTGTCAAGTTATGGTGTGCGAAAGGTGGAGTATTTGTGGCCGACGCAAAAGCGACTGCCTCGAATTCTTCCACATACTTTCATGGACAGTAGTGACGCTTGCGTCAGGTTTTGCGATTCGTCGACGTCCGAGTATTGCACGATCATTTACTGAACCAGAGGACTCTCAGGTATCCCTGGTATTGCGAATAGTAAACGCAGTAGGAAAGTAAACAGAGCAAAGCGCACGTGCATTATCTCACCCATTTTGATAAAAAAATACTTTTAATATTTGCACGTGTTGTTGACTCCTGTATTCATCCAAGGTGATTTAGCAAGAGGGACTGAATAAAGGACACCTAATTAAGCACCCCTGTAGGTTCAATAGAACGGCCGTTATCAATTGTCAGAGTCCAGCAGTTTCTGTTGGAAGTCCCCATTAGTTTTTTTTTTTTTTTTTTTTTTTTTTTTTGGTTTTTTTAAGGCAACTGAAATTTTTTGGAGCCTTTTAGCACAAATACGAAATTCTTAAACTGCTATTACATGTATTTTTCATTTTCGTGTTAAATCTTTTTCTAAACCTCTTTGAATTTATATAACTAGACCAAAGGATTTATGCAACCGTCAAGCAGAAGACGAAAAAGAAGAGAAAGAAAAAGTTTAAGCGAGAAAAGTTTATTAACATTTCAAACAGCAACCTGCCAACAAAACACTCATAAAAAATTAGAAACATAAGCCACAAAAAGCTGAAAGCTGCAGCAAAAAAATCAGTAACGAACGACTAACAACTACAACAGCAACAACAACAACAACAATTTTACC
The DNA here is from genome assembly GCA_963662145.1 of Sturmia bella. Taxonomy (NCBI): domain Eukaryota; kingdom Metazoa; phylum Arthropoda; class Insecta; order Diptera; family Tachinidae; genus Sturmia; species Sturmia bella. Next base: position 13,385,701 of record OY759172.1, on the reverse strand, counting down.
ACCATAGTCAAATGTCTTTTGTTTGAGGAGTCTTTGAACAAAATTGAAGCAAAACTTGTGGCAATAACTACAACAACAAAAATAGGAAAAAAAAATTTTTTATTTATACATTTTTGTTTTGTGGAAAAATACTAAATAAAGAAAAGAAATACAACACAGCTAAAAAGCGTACGGTTATTCACACCTTCCAGTTTTACCTTGTTGTTGTTGTTGTTTTTGTTAAGGAAAAAGTTGTTAAGGCTTTTGCTGTTGTTCTTGCTCACCAAGCCAGTGGATCTTTTTACATTTTCTATATAATTTTTTTTTTTTTTTAATTTTATTTCAATGTTTTTCTTTCTCCTAAAAGTAAATAAACATTATAAAACTGCTGGTGTTAAATACAGAATAATACACTCATATTTCGGTGTGAGTTCCAGTAGTTCTGAGGTTCGCTTAATGGAGACAACCAGGTTGATAGATTTTAGTATTAATAGAAAGAACATAAAATGAATACAAAGCATTACTACACTCTTTTGCCATTGACATTGAGAAAGTATCAAAAGAAATCAAGAATTTTGTTCGAAATCAAACTAATAATAGCGGAACTCACCCTTCATTGCAAATTGCCCTTGCAGACCTTGCAGATATTGCAACCGTAGAAAATGTGCCATAGTCTGCAACACTACAAAAACAAAATGTATGAAACCGAGATTTGCATCACTTGAGCAAATATGCATAACTAAAAACCATTGCAGATCCGTATTTGCAAATGTTGCTAAATGCTAAAACAGCTGCTTGTTTTTCTACATTTCAACACGTAAACTCCTGCGCTCAAAAAACTGTATGACGACAAGGCCGCCACGAAACATGCCTGTGCTGGAATTAAATTAATGCTAACGTTGCTCAAAGAAGCATTTACAAAATAGTAAAAAGTGAATATTATACCTATTATTATGCATAATTTTTATTAAATTTTATAAAATAAGCAAAAAATAGGGCGGTTGCTTCACGTGCAAATTTTATCGACGGCGTTGCTTTTCAAATATTGGCTGCGGCTTAGCTTATCTCATGCGGCAAACTCGCTTTATTAAATTTTGTAAACAAATAAATAAAACAGGGAGGAAAATGAATACAGAAGAAAGTAAAAATAAAACTAAGGCAATTAAACAAAAAGTCAACAATAAAAGACGGCCAACGAAAAGATGAATAATGAAATTTTTACAATTTGTTTTCTAAACTTCCTTCTCAATTTGCAAAACAAAAATATTTATATTTTCCGTTACTCTAAAATCAGCTGATATAATTATTTTGCTAAACACTTGAAAAAGACACTCACGCTTTGTAGCTAAAAATCATGCTATATCTGCTAAAATTGCAGATGTGCAACCAAGAGTGATTTCCGCTAATGTTTTATAAGACTGAAGTATGACTCATTCTACAAATAGTTACAACTATACAAATACGTGGTAAAGTACAAATCGTTGCAACGGCAGCCCTAAATAAAACAGTCAAAGTTAGAAAAACATTAAATTTGTGTCAGTAATTGACCAAATTTCAATGATGCAGAAGAGCTGCTAATAATTTGACGTCTTTGTTGTTGTACTTACTTAATCTCTCTGTGCGCCGTTCACTGATTTCTAAGCTGCCGGACAAAAGATTGGTTGAAAAATACTTTAGGTCAATAAAATATTAGTTGCGTAGACTATATTTCAACTCAAGCTATAAATTTTTAAGTGAATGCGAAAACACAATCCCTGTGCGCTCCTTAAGATAATACTTGTAATAAATATGTGATTCCCACAGCTAAAATAGTTAGAGCAGACGCTTGCCGGCTTTTTGAGTCATGACTAATTAATGAATGAGCACTTTCGACTATTGTGCCCTCACTGGCTTAGCACCAATTATTGGTACGAGTATTAGCAACTAAAAATTTGTCTTTCGAAATATCTGTTAGCAAAAGGACCTTTCAACTTTATAGAACTCTCAATATGGGAAAGTTCAGCAGCTGAAAGATTTTTTACACATACAAAATATTTTTTTTAAAAGATTTTGTTACAATTCTTTTTCCAGTAAAAATAAAATATTATGGCAAGGTTTTAGAAGTAACTAAATATTGATTTTATTGGCATTATAACAGTCCACTTCGTGTCTGTGACGAAGTGGACGTTTTTCTGACCATAATCATAATGAGCGATGAGGCCCATTTTCACCTCAGCGGGTGCGTAAACAAGCAACACTATCGCTTTTGGGGCACCGAAAATCCACGAATGATGCACGAGGAGCCATTACACACGTTCAAAGTGACTGTATGTTGTGCTTTGTACGCTGGAGGAGTCATCGAGCCATTTTTTTTTTCGAGGACGCCGCTAGTCAAATGACAACGCGCTATAGGGTCATGTTAACCCAGACTTTTCTGCCGCAATTGAACGAATTACGTCTGTAGGACATGAGGTTCCAAGAGGGCGAAGCAACGGCACACACTACGTGAGCCGCAACCGATATTCTGCAAGCCAAATACCAGCGGATGACTCTTTGGGCCCACCTGTTATTAGCCAAGGTTTATGACTATGACCTTCAATTGTAGATTTAAGAGATCAAAAGTGAAATTCGCGGGTCAGGGAAGACGTACAGCTTCAAGTTTTCAAGCTGCCGCCACCGGCATTTGGTTAGACTTAAAGGGCGTTTTGAAAATCAAGTAAAAAAAAACACTTCGAAAACCTCAACAACAAAAAAAAACTCCCTAAGCATTTACAGTGTAACGAGTTGTAGTAGTGGTAAGTGGCACGAATAATGGTGTGTGCAACTTCCAACAAAATACCACATTTCCTGAACTGCATTATGTATTTTGCTTTTCCTCTGTTTCTGTTTTGTTTCTCGTTATGCCGGTTGCCTGTAAATATTGCTGCATTTAACTTTTCTTTATTTAACGGTTGCTGATGATGTTGTTTTTGTTGCTGTTGTTGTTTTTCGTATCTCTAGCATGTCTGGGGTGTTGGTGTTATAGAAATATACAAAATAATAAGAAAAAAGCGTAAAAGAGCGCAATTTGCTTTTGCCTATTTTTCTTTGCTTTGCTTTTATACCTCAAATAAAATTTGGTTTTTTTTGCAGCAGTGAATGACAGATATTTTATAAGCTCTACATAATCAATCTACGGTCTGCTAAAATGCTAGGATATCAGTTTGGAAAGCAAAAAATAAATAAATAAAACTCATTAGCAAAAATTATATATACAGCCAACTTGTAGCAGAGCCTGTATATTAGGATGGGTCAAATCGATTTTTCGATAGCTTTTGGTACGAGGAAAAAAATTCCCCTACAGCATATCAGATAAACCATTTTCGAGTCGTCCGATTAAAATTTTTTTCCTACTTTTATATGGGTGCACCCCTAAAGAGGGATGGTACGGGTTAGTTTGTTCGTAAAAAATATTAGATGAAAAACTCATTAGTCCCAGCGGCCCGTATTTAGGCGTTTCGAGAATGAAATTTTCCCCATTACACCAACTTGCCCCAAGGCGCCCGTAGAGGCGTCGTATGTATGACCAATCGTCAATAATATTTCCTTTTCAATATTTATCTCCTCCGCACTGAACCCGTACCACACCTTCTTTAGGGTACTCTCAAACAAAAATAAAAGGAAATATAAATTGAACGCCTCAAAATGATTGTTTTGATATCTCGTACTGAAACCTTTTTCATCTAATGTCAAAAGCTATCGAAAAATCGGTGACACAATGTCGAAAAATATTTGTCCGTAAAATCGCCATAACCTATTTTATATACTTGATTTCTGCTACAAGTTCTAATTTCTGCCTTTGCCTTTTAAATTTATGTCACACGTTTCCACAGACGGCAAACATCAAGGTTCGCTCACCCATTTGGGCTTCGTATGCCAATCTTGACTGTACAAAATTCACTATACAAAATTCTGACAAAAATAATGTAATTCGTACTATCCCATACCATATTAGAGCGTCCACATAATATTGCACCTTAAAATAGCAGATCAAGCGTATGTTTGCTGTCTAAGCCACCCATTTTGTATGGGAGGAACGCTTGATGCGACAATTTAGTTTGGACTCTAATGATTACATCACGCAACAAATGGAAATTTTCTTTCTTACTATTTATGACCATCGGTATTCATCGGTATTCGAAATTTTATGGATAAGTTTTTTTTAAAGAATTTTTCTTCAAAGACTTGAGATTTTTCAACGGGCTGCTGCAGACATCTCTTCATAACTCTGAAGTGATAGGTTCGAATTTATTAAGTAATATTTTAAAAAAATTTAAAAACTCGCAGCGCTTTTACTTTTTTTGTTGCAAAGGTACAAAATTGTTTATTGTATTAAAGTTTTGTTTGCACATTTGTGATTTTCATGGTGTTCATGTTAATAATAAAATATGTAGTGAAGTTAAAAACATTATTTTAAGTTTTTTTTTCGAGTCTACTGACGAGTTGGGTAGCATCCGCTAAATGTTGGTGGCATATAGTAAATGGTCAAAAAAGACAGAAAGCAATTAATAAAGTCCATTTTAAGATCTAAAATGATGCATTTAAGTGCATCATTTTAGGCGCTTTTTGCAAATAAATAAATAAATTAATTTTTGAATTGATTTAAGAGAGATTTTTTTTTTTTGATAAAATTGTAGTGATTAACATTTTTAAATGAGATAAGAAAAGTGGAGTTGAATATTTATTGGCTGGGGAACATACAATGGCTGTTTCACACCCACCATGGTGATCATCAACACCCAAAGCGCCTCAAGTCCAGGTCAATACTAACTGCATTATGGTTTCAAGCAGCAGCGCTTGCCATTCTATTGGCTGACGAAAAAACATTTCGGAGGCGCGCCACCTAGCGAGCGTTAGTTTTTCTTTCATAAAACCATCACAGGACCTTTTAAGATACTCAGCATAATATCAGTAATATCTCACACACACCCCCAATAAAATTTTTACTATAGGAATTTTCTTTTAATAAATAATTAGATAATTTTCTGATTAATTTCAACTCATTCCTTAAAAACTCATTGCAATGAAATTCTTAAACGTGTGCAAGTAATGGTGTAAAATTTATGGATGTTTTCTTTGCCATCTTCATCTTTTATTAGTTTTTAGCCGTTAAAAACACCAATAGCAAAATAAAACCAGAAAATACGTAGTTTCAGAATTTTTTTTTTTTTTTTTTTGGTTTTCCAATTTTGGCCTTTTTTTCTTTCTATGTTGTCTAATTTCACTTCTTGATAAAATGCCAAGAACACATTTGTTTGGATTTCATTAAAAACAAAAAAAAAAAAAAAAAAAAACAACTTCCAATGAGGATGATGATAAAAAATTGACGAAGAAAGCAGAAAGAAAACCAAATTATAATGCGGTTTTAGCAGCCATAAAAAAATGTATACATCCATGTAAGTGTGTATAAAACCTTAAAAAGTTTATTAAGCCTTAAAGTTATAGGAAACTGTTTAACTTGGGCAGAGTTGTTTTTGGTTGGCGGCTTCTTAGCTACACAGATGAATACCCGTTTACCAAACCCCCAAAAGTATGCCATCAAAACTAGCAAAATAAATAAATCTTTAAAATATTTAGACAAGTTTATGTTATGGTTAATATTTCATTTTTCAATTAAAGCCCTAAACTAAGCCATATTGTTTTTTCTCTAATTTTTTGGGTTTCGCCAAAAGTAACAAATTGTGGTTGAATAATAAATAATACAGTGATGGTTGTGTTGAAAGAATATGAAAAACTTTGAGATTAAAAAAGTTTATTTTTATTTTGTTTAAACAAACAGAAAAAAAACGAAACGTGGCAAGTGTTATTTTTGCTAAGTTTCTAATAAAGTAGTGCTGGTGAATTTCAGTACTTTTCATTACTGCAAGATACTAAATAATTTTCATTTGTGTACTCAATAGTGCTCAATACTTTAAACGGATTAAACGGAAGTATTTAAACAACAGATGCCTGAAATATCTACATGTGAATTTAGATCAAAAATTATTTCTATTCAGCAGTCTATATGCCGCCGACAATTCGTTGATGCTAGTAAACTCGTTAGTAGACTCGGAAAACATTTAAAATAATGTTTAACACTTTATGTCATATCCTATTATTCCCATGATTTTTTTGTTTGTTTTTTTTTTTGTAAATTTTCTGTAGACAAAATTTATCAGCGACAGTTTCCTTTTGATAAAGAAAAAGTAACACATCAACTCTACAAATATTATCTGCCATGCTTAAGCATGCATAAAAACGGCTTGAAATGTCGCCGTTGGTTTTCTGTACAGGCAAAAAGTTATAAGTGGTTAAAACTTGGGCATTTTGCAATTTCAATTTGAAGGGTTTAAGCCGTTGCCTATGACTTTCGTCCTATCAGAAACACTCTTTGCTACAAAACTTTTGTCCATTCCCTAAAATTGCGATCATTAGTAAATTTCGCGTCTTTCATCTTTTTTATTTGTAATTCAGCTTGGAATAATAAAGCTGAAACAAAATTCACATTCAAATCAAATTCGCCTGATCGTAAACAGTTATTTCATTCATACCATTTTCGTTTTTGCCTTTAATTTGTTCACATAGTTTTTGCTGAGGAACTGTCTTGATTATGTAAGAATTTTTTTGTTTTAAATTAGAATCTTAAAAAGTGTATTCTCAACTAGTTTAGTATCAGGGGGGTTTTTTTTGTACTAAATTGTACAATAGCATCATGTTCCATTGGTTTTTGTTTTGAGAAATTTTCAGACGCTTAGTATATTTTCATTCAGATATATTGAAAGTATATTTTTTAGGTCTGTTCCGAAAAAACCACTTTGGTTGAAATAATGTGGTTTCTAAAAAAAAAATTGCAGCAAAAACCTGACTATACACATCTTTTATAATTTTGTTAAACTTAAGTCGCTTAAAATGTTATTCAAGTTTTCATTGTGAACATATAATTTGATCTGACTGAAGTAATGCTTAGTTTGACTATTGAAATCACGTGATTTCAAAGCACCGATAGTAACTTAAAATGTATCAGATAATTCCAAGGGTTTATATTCTTCTTAAATAAGACTCTTCCTCCTGCAGTAAAACTATTGCACCGTTTCTAACAATTTCTTTTTAGTATTTTTTTTGTTTCAGGAATTAATCAATTTTACGCAGCTTCTCATTACAATGTACACTGATAGCTCGTTATGTTCTTATTTATGTTACATTCATGTATGTAATGTTTATTCACTACGCACTGGTAGCACGAGAGTTCCCATAACCGTCAGGTATAGCATATAGCAATATCTCCTTCATGGGGAATGAAAATTTTATGGGTAAAAAAAATTTCCCATTTTAATAACGATAAGGGTGTATGTTTTATTTATTTAAAAGTAAAGTATTAACTTATAGAAAGTCTACAATATGGCATTTTGTTTAAATTTTTTGTATTAAAAACCAACAAATAAAAAATAAATTTATAAAGAACAATAAAAGAAAATGCTTGTCAATTGTATTATGAAGTACTTGAATGCATGTTGTGTCATGTTTTGGAATGAAAAATTGAACTGTTTGTGTCACGTTTTCCTCAACTAATAAAAAAATTTGTTGTTTGATTTTATATCTATTTTTATTTTCATTTTTATTTGTATTTTTCTTACATGTATTTTCTATTTTGCTTGTGCTGCTGGCTTTTACAGTACTGTCTTTGACATTTCGTATTTATGTAAGATGTTCTTCTTAACAAATATTGGACTGCCGATAGAAAATAAAAGACACTTGCGTACATGCATACTTTTCTGTTTCTAAAGGAGCAAAAGAGATAACAAAATAAACTTAAGATAAATTCACATAATGATGGAGAAGTACGTGTAGTTTCTTATTTTTGTTTAGAAAATGTCAAAAACCACTTTTTATTTGTCAATAGAGAGAACATAAGCATTTTAAATTGTCAAGGACTTCTTTGACATGAAGACATTTTTTTTTATATTTTGTATATGAATGTTAGTATTTAAGAATTTGGAAAGGAATATTTTAAGATTGTAATGTGAAAATATGTAGAGAACTAAAGTTGTTTTTCCCCCACAGGATTTTGCAGATGAAGACAAGTATTCCGAATTTTAAAAATTTCTCAAAATAAAGCAGAAAAAAATTTCGTTGTTCTTCATGATGTTTTATAAAAATATTTCATTGATAAATTACGAAAGTAGCTGAAGGCTGGCTGGTCCTAGAAATAATCGTTCGCTCAAGCCTGCCTGAGTTCGCTTCCGAACGAAAAGCGAAACTTGCTTAATGGAAGGAATTTAAATTAAAAAACGGTAATTCAGTTTTAGTATAGATTTGTCTATATTGGTGCAGCAAATTGTCAAGCAAAAGAAAGTGGCATAGCAAAAAAAAAAAAAACTAAGAAACAATTTCAAAGCGCCCAGAAGTATGCAACACTATGCAAAATAATAGCTTATAGTAACATATAACAAGCATGTAACCATTTAAAAAATTTATTTTGTTTGGTGCTCCATACACCAAATTCAACTACGTTCGAGATGAGAAATTACAGCATTAAATCCACGCGGATTAGATTTTAAGACATGACCGTGCATGTATCTTTAAAATTTTATATGGCTATTAAATTTCGATTATCATTGGTAATTAATTTCATTATTTTGAAAAAGAGCGCTAATAATTGTAACATTCTTATTTTAGTAATTTTCGATTAGTAATTTATTACGATAATCGGGATTAATTTTGATTATTGACTATTTTCACAGCTAATTTCAGACTACTTGCCATTTTAAATAAGAACAAAAGGCATACAATTTGAAGTCAATGAAAATATAACAAGAAGAAGCTTGATTCTTTTTAACCAGCATTATTTTCTAGTGCTTATAATTAGAGACCGAATTAGATGATCTTAATGAGAAACTGGCTGGCATTTTTTGAAAAATGTACAATTCATTCTTAAATGTGTGTACATATTGAAAACATCAATAATATATGACAATCTGCTTGTTCATTTTGCAAAAGGAGGCAGTTAATTCGAAATTGTTTTACCAAATTGCATTTTCTTTATCACACAAAAAAAAATCTGTCAAAAATTTCAAATGCTCTACAATTTGTTGAAATATTTTCAATGCAAATTCCTACAGCTATCAGCAATTTCTTGCCTATTCTATCAGGCTTGATGTCTTCCGAAACAGAATACGAGTATACAAAATTTATTTGCAACCGCATTCAAACTTTTCTCTGTAGATAATAATAAATAAAGTTTTATTGACAGAAATTTTAACAATCAAAACAACAGCAACATTAAACTTCATAGCTTTTCTTATCAAGACAAAAGAAGACGAAGATGAAGAAGGCAAACAAAGAAGAAAAAAAAACTATGCATACTGCAGCAGAATTTCATGACTTTGATTATTATTAATGTGGAAGATATTCGAACAAATAAAATACATTAACATGCCGCACACATTTTTACACATAAAACATTTCCCAATTGGTCTTCTCTTACAACGACTTTATACAGATACATATAAGGATAAATATAAAGATATGCTCAAAACAAAAAGTACTGGAATAATTTGGAAGTCAATACAACAGTGAAGGAAAAACAATCTTTTAAATTTGTATGGAATAATTCAAGTTTCCGTTAAAGAATATTATTATAGTTTTTGAATGCGGATGGTCAAGTATTTATTTAAAATTTAATATACATAAACTGAAATTTCTTAATTTTTTATAAAATTAAAAAAAACTTTACACAAGGCAAGTATGTTTTCTTTTCAGAAACGGTTAAACATGGCAAAATGTTCCTTAACAATTAGACAAATATCGTAGTATATATTCAGGAGCAGCAGTGACTTACGTCATTAATTGGCAAAAAGTCCTTGCCTGAGGATTGCATCACAGGGTGCAATTTTGACGTTACACCATCGCCCTCGAATAGCCGGCCATACGGCTCGGGTGGCAATATATTATATATAGCCCGTAGCAAAACCCTTTGCTAAGGAGTTTGAGCTTTTTTCTTTTTGATTTGAATATAAATATTCCCCTATTGCTGCACACTGTAGACAATAAATTTCTGCCATTCATCAGCATTATCACTGATACAGAACAACAGAAAGTACATAATTTCATGCACACAAACACTATTTTTCATGCATAATACAAATCTGTACATGTGTGTATGTATGGATATGTGTATGCAAGTGTAATAAAATGAATATTAATTTGTATGCAGTAATCGCATACATTGCATACGAATATTTCGCATTATACAAGCCCATAACAAAAAAGGAATATTTAGTTTCAATATTCGAGCTATTTGCAGAAAAAAATATATAAAATTTGATAACTTTGAAAAAAAAATCTATACAAAGTTCAGACATATCACAGAGGTAAAATTCAATCGAATAGAGTTCTCTGAAAGCCAAAAACCATTTTTCGGAATCAAAATATTTTGTTTCATTATCGAATAAGTGTAGAACTACAAAAGTTTATTGTTTTGCTATTGTTATAGCATGATTTACGCGAAACAGAAAACGCAAATAGTTCAAGAAGCCTAAAAGTATGCAACATTAGCAAAAGTTTGTATTGATATTGCTACAGTATTAATGTTATGTTTTTAAATATTTATCAGAATCTAGAGCCTTAAACGGCAATACGTTGAAAGGGAAAGTTACGAAACCTACACCGGAATATATTCATGTTGCATTTGTATATGTTCCATCCGTTATTTGTGTCTTAGTTGCTTAATGCTGAGGTAGCTTAATTTCATATGTGCTGCTAGATTTGGGAAGCACTTTTGGCACTATAGCAGATATCTGTCATAATAATAGAAATTTATGCGACATATCGAATATTTTATATACTAACGTAAAAATATTCGTCATGCATTCGCCCTACTTTGATTTAAAACGAATGCGAATTTTTAAAACAGCACTAGAGTGAATATAAATAACCCAAAAAAACAAAAGAGTACAAGACGAAATAAATAAAATAGTCGAAAGTATATGAATGACTGAACGAATGAATGAATTTCATGCACATGTATACATACATACATATATGTATATGTATGTATGCACTTGTTCTTGAGCTACAAGTTTTCCTTTTGTTATGCTTGTACTTGAACAATACCAACAGCAACAACAACAACACATGCACATGGAAATTCAAACGTAAACACAAAAACAAGAAGAACTATTAAACAATAATGAAGTTTTAAATAACAAATGAAGGTGAATCAGAACTCTGCTGGCAAAGAAAACATTCTCCAGTGTTTTTTTTTTTTTTCAATTTATGCTCGACTTTTCTTTTTTTCTTACACATAAAATTTTCTGTTTGATCTAGTGGAAATAATAGAATCATGTTGATTTGTTTGCTTAAATATTTCGTATTCAGTTTGAAATAAAATTAATTAAGTGCAAAGGAAATTGTATTAGTTTTATGTAATTAGATTTTAAATTTAAAAATTTAAAAGAGGAAAGAAAGAGGCAGACACATATTAGAAATAATTTTTAAAATAATAATATACAATATAAAACTTTAATACGCTACAGACGGAATATACATATGTAAACTAACATCAGCTGGGTCAATTTGCCAATCGCCACATGCCATCAAATTTTCGAAAGCTTTTGCAACGAAGACAAAAAGGTCCCACTACGGCTTATAAGAAAACAAAATCATTTTCGAGGTGTCCGACTTAAAACATTTTGTATTTTTGTATGGGATCTCCGCGTAGGAGACATGGTAGGGGTTTGGTGCGACCGAAAAAATATTGGCGAGAAAAAGATATTTCAGGTTGGCATATACATATACATATATACTCGCAGTTGGGCGCCTAGAAAATCGAATTAGAGAAACTAGATATTCCTCATTGAGCTGTAAGTTGGAAAAAGTTTCCAAAACTAGTTCAATGCAAATTTTTTAAATTTTACATTTGAGGTAACGATACTGACAAAACACAAAACCAATAGTGACTCAAGCGTGTGTTACTTGAAATAAACATGTAGAATTAATTTAAAATAAAATGTTTGTTGGTAACACCACCTTGGTAACGATATGCATACGTAGTAGCTAGAAAATAAATTAGTGTGTGTTAGTTAGAAATTCAGGAAGCGTGCATTAAATTAACGTATATTTTGATGTTTCGTTAACAGTTACACCGTTTTGCATGGACGGTGAGGATATAATGAGAAAAGAAATATGTCAATTTAAATTGGTAGTTGTTTCTAAAAAATTTCAAAATTATTTTAAATTTAAAAATTTTTTTTTGGTTACAGCGTTTAGCATTTGGGGTAACGATATAAAACTGAAAACTTCAAATCGAATTTTGCATGATGTGTATTATTTAAAATTATATTGTACATAAATTTAAGGCAACTTGTGAAATTTTTGTGATTTCATCCTTTTACATTTGTTGTAGCGATATTCTTAGAAATAAAAGATTTTCAACTGAATTCTGCAAGCTATTGAAGAAAATATTTAAACTTAATGAAAAGAAAATGTTTAAGGTTTTTAATTGCAGCACATTACATTTACGGTAACGTTGTACCTTGAAACATACACTATTTAACTGAATTATGCATTAATTAAAATAATTATTTATTTTAAACATCTTAAAATTTTAAATTGAAATCACTTCAATTTCATCACAAAAAATCTTTCGTAATTTTCAGGAAGTAAAAATCGAACTCAAAAGCCCCATACAATTATTGGCAATTAAATTAAATTTTGCTGCAATAAAAAATGTTACAGAATTTTCCATTTCACGTAACGTAAACATAACAATAAATTTATAGTTCCCAACATAATTCTGTAGATTTCAAAAAAATTTTTGTAACATTATTAGTAACAGCATTTAGCATTTGCAGTGACGATATTATCCAAAATCTAATATGTCTGTTTGATTTTTATGTCATTTAAAAATCTATTTAAAATTGGTTTAAAACAAATTTTGAATTTTTTTTTAGTTACATAGTTTTGCATTTTAGGCTGCGATATGCTTGATTTAATTTTCAAATTTTTCAGCTGCCAATTATAATAAAAAGCAATCAAAATCTGATATAAGAAAGAAACCTCTCAAGCAAACAATAAAAAATAATAAACACAAAAACTAAAGTATACTTTTGGGATGCAAAGAAAATAGCCACAAAATAAAGCATTCTTTTGGGCTTTTCTATCTCACAAAAATAAAACAAAGCCTACTTAGCAATGCTACGGCTGGAGTAGTTGCTTCATTGTCAATTTAATACCTTTATGGCACATATAAATGCTTTTATAACCCCAGATATAAAATATTTGGGATGAAATGGAAACCAGACCCAGTAGAGAAATTTATGGCAAATACTCGAAGGCGCATACATAAAATTGTTAATTTATTGTTTGTTTGTAATGAGTTTATAACAGACAATTATTTGTAGTTTAATGTGCAGACTAACTCAAGAATTTATCTCATTTAGACTAAACTAGAAACTGCTGGGTCTTTTTAATGATGGTCCACAAGAAGAAGAAGAAAAAAAAATACATGAATGAAAATAGAATAAAACGAAGCAAATGAAATAGAATTAATTATTGTATGACTTGTGTTGAAAGATAATTTATGGTTGTTTCATAACTTATTTTTAAGAAGTGTACACGCTTTGTTAAATATGTATATACTTGCTTGGTTTTGGAATGCGAATAAATTCATTTATCTTCATGATGCAAACAATGGTTACGTACCTGCAAAATAAAACAAAAGAGAGAAAATGAAAAATTACTCATAAATAAAGGACAATTAAGAATTTATATTTAATATTCGAAAACTCCAAGTTCTTACGTTCTGTTAATTACACAGCAAAGAAAGAATTTATATTGAAATAAACGAGTATGTATGAAGAAGAAAATATAAAATTCACTATTATTTTCCTTTTAATTTAGGTTAAAATTGATAATCTCATGGCATTCAAGTTGTAAACTAAAGACGGAGTTTTGTAATTCACAATGCAACGTCAGAATTTTCTACGAAAAATAACAACAAATTTCAAAAAATTTTTCAAAAAATTATTATTATTGTTTTGTACACAAAATTTAAAATTCTGAATGTCATAAAAAAGGAGGCGTTCGTAAATGAAGTTTCAGTTTTCTAATTTTTTTTATTGTTCTTCATATAAATACGGGCGTTGCGTTGTGAATTACAAAATGATGCCGTAAAATGTGTCCTGTAGAGAATGATATACAACAAATACAGATTTCCCACACAAAAAACAGTACTTAGTCATAAGACAGTATTTTTAGCTTTAATATGTTAAGACAAGATCAGTGGGCGGGGGAGGGTATAACTTGATTGCGACCGGCTAGAACCAGTTATTGCCTGGGTTTGCAAAATCTCTCTTGACACTTCGCTTTTTTTTCATTAATTTTACATATTTTGTCGAAATAGTGCTGGGAATTGCTTAGCTTCTTCTAAAAATGGGATCCAACCCCATTGTTTCTGTAGCCCCTACGCTACCTTAACGTGCACCAATCCTCAATCTGGAATACCGATTCAGTTTAGATTCAGCAATTGAGAGTGTAAAACGCAAGATAATTTAGAGAACATTGTTTTATATAACACTCATAACTTAAGATTTGTCGCATGTATTTAATTGGCATAATAATATTTAAAAATTTTTAGGGTTCCGTAATCATAGAGTGAAACCGTTTTCTATTACTCTAGCACTGAGATTTCGCTTTCTAACCCTGCTGCTATCCAGCTTGGTGCTGTGCTTATCGGGGTATGGGGGTGCAGTATGCCTCAATTGTTGTGGTGGCCAAAATCTTAGGCAGGTCCTGATGGGCAGGGTGCCTTCTGTGGCTGTTTAGTAAAATGTGCTAAGTCCCTTGTACGGTACTACGGAGCACCTGCTTCACTAGTCAGTCTCGTACTTGCCTGAATTTATTTCTAGTATTTGCTTAATGCACCTGGTGGCCTAACAGAAATAATTTTAGTGGCATTTGTTACTTTTAGTTTGGGTTTTTGTCATTGACTATATTATTTAAGGATACCCACCTTAAGCAAAACTTAAGGCTATATAAAATTTTTAAATAAACTTTCCTTTGAATAATTTAGGTTTGTGGTTTTGTAGCTGCAGCTTTTCATAACTTGTTAGTATAATCTTTATACTAATACTTGTACTGTTGTCAAAAGAAGTTTACTAGTATCAGGGTATTTACGATAATTTAGTAAAAGACACGTATTCCCAATGCACAGACGTTAATAAAAAGTTGAATGCAACAACATGAACGAAACGAAATAAACCAATATGCTTTTAGTTTATTAAAGTTTATTTGTGTATGAACATGTTTTCATAAATAGCACTATAAATATACATACGTATTTCTAGATATTAGAGCAACTCATCTATCACAAGGACGCAAAAGGAGTGATTGTGATCATCTCAAGTCAAGAATTCACTGGCTTTGCTGTGAACTGTAGTAGTATTTTAGGGGCAGGCAAAGGAAATAATTTACAAAGTGTTTTATTTATGTCACTTTTAGGACACATTGTAGGGTTAATGAAGGTTTATATCCTTAATTCTTGAAAATTACATTAGAAAATTTTTTTTGAAGATTCTTTTGCATAAATATATGAAAAACGTTTAAAAAAATTAGCCACAAAAAATATTTTTGTACGATCTTGCTTTACTATGGTCATCACTAAATAAAGAACATCAGGCAAAATATTTATTAAAAATAGAGAAAGTGAGCATGTTAAAAAGCGCCATATTTTAGCGTGAGTAGCTCTCATGTAAAAAGGTTATAAGAGGTTATAAAAGCTGTGTAGCTTATATAAAAGACATAAGCTGGCTAAAACTTTAAGAACGAGTATGAAAAGATGGAAAAGGATCTTAAAAAAGTCATTAAGAATAAAAATAAATTCGATATCCATTGCTAAGTTCTTATTCTTGAAATTAAATCTAATAAAATATGCCAACCCCTTGTGGTACACAAAATAATATTTCATTTGGTATTATATAAGTTATCAGTGTTAAAAATTGTTGTTGCTGTTAATGAAAGAAATTAAAGCTTCCAAAGTGTTAAATACAACAACAACAAAAAAAAACGTTTCTAGAAAATAAAATTAAGATGACCCAGAAAAAGAATATGCGCGCAAAAACCCCCCAACTGCCAGCTCTTGTAAACAATTCTATAAGAGAATAAACATTAAACCAGGATCATATAGAAAGAATAATGAAATGCCAACCAAAATATATTAGCACACATACACAGAAGGTCGTTATAAATTTGTTAAATAAATAACAATGATAAAGCACATATTTTAAATTTTCTTTAATTTATGGTTTATGCGGAATAAAAATAATTTTTAAAGAGCTTTTTAAGTAGCAAACAATATGTTACACTAGCTTAAGGCTTACTTTAAATGACATTTACAAAACAATAGATTATGGGTTATTACAATTTGAGGTGAAAGAAAAACTACACTAACATGGAGTAAAGGTATAGTCATAAATTTGTCCAGCCGTGACCGCAAAAAAAAAACGTAGCGGAGAAATGTTTATTCACAACACATATTTTGTGGCTTTTGAGTTCTTTCTATACAAAACGAGTCTTTTTGATTAATATTAGACTTTGCCAAATTTGCAAAGACAATAACGTAATCGAAAGCTAGCATTAAGTCATTTGCAAATTAAGTCTAAATTTTCATCTAAAACTTTTTGAAAAGTAAAGAAACACGTAAAAAAAATTTGCTGCAAAATTTGCTATTTCTCGTTTACATTATTCATTATATTCATCATCATTACATTCACAGCGAATTCGCCATTATTGGCAACATATTAAAGCAATTTGGTGAAACTTTAATATTGGCAGCACGCAAAACAAAATGTTATAAAAAAAAACCCGATTTTAAAATGCCTAAAATTAGGCAACATTATGAAAAATACGTTTTTAGGCATTGTGGAAATGCATCGAAATCTATAGCTCTTGAGTGAAGTAAAATGCTTAAATTAATGGCTAAAAACAATTTTAAGATTTTAAACCACTTTTAAGGTTTTAAACCAATTTTAAAATTCAAAATAAACTTTTTTCAGTGCCTAAAAGTATGCAACATTATGAAAACTTTTTCTTTACAATCGTTAGTAATTTTATAGGACTTGAGTTAAATTTTAGTTCCTCAAAATTCAGAAAGATTTTTTTTTTTTTTTTTTTTTGTGATAAAGTTGGAGTGATCAACATTTTTGAGGAGTACAAAAGCAGTTAAGTTGAAAACTTACTGGGTGGGGTACATACAGTGGTTGTTTTACGTCCACCGCGACACTCATCAGTTACAAACAATACTACGTGGAATCGCATCGCAATCTAAATCTCGGGGGTAAGTTAAATGGATTCTGTAAAACTATTGTAAAATTTGAAACCAATCAATTTTAATATCTCAAAAATATCTAACAATAACAATGAAAAAACCACGTGTTTAAGTATCTTGAAAATGTATCGCATTCGGTAGGAGAAATCTGGGAGAAAACAAATGTATAGCCCGAATAAATCCCTCTTTTTTTCAGAGCCAATTTTATAATTACAAGCAAATTTTAAAATACCTTAAAGTATGCAACATTATGAAAACTAACCGTCTAATTCATAAAAATTATAACAGGTTTATAAAGCTTTCATTTGACAGATTTTCCATACAAATAGTCTTATAAGCTGTAATAATTTTTATGAATTAGGGGGTAAGTGTTTTTGAAATATTTTGGAATCTGTAGTTCTGGCGTAAGACAAAGGTATAATCCGAATGGATCAGTTTTTGAATTCGAAACTCATTTTATGCCAAAAACTATGCAACATTATTTCCGAAAACTTAGCTCTGGGGTAAGACAAGTACATGCCCTGAATGGATCCTTCAAAACAATTCTAAAATTTTAAGCCAATTTTACGACTACAAAACAATTTGAAAATGCAAAAAAGAATGCAACGCTATTAATCAAAACTAAGAACTTTAACAATAGATCGGAATCTCTAGCTCTGAGTGTTGAGTTCTCTACAGTTTTAAATGATAAATTGAATTTTGTAAGGTTAAGGTTTCAAAATGATGAAAAATTCTTTTCTTGCAAGAGAAAGGTTTGACAGTTGAAAAAGGACACTAACAACAACAACAAAAATCTATTTATAATAAACAACATCACAACACAGACTCGCATATACAAAAGAGTTACATGTTAACGAATTTGCGCCAAAAAAAAAATTTATATATATATATATATGTAAGGAAACAAAAAACCAAGGCAACCACCACACCAGTGCGGAAACTCAAAACCTTGAAAGCAACATTTTATATCCACAAACAAGTGGGAGGGAGGCAAGTTGTTGTGCGTTATAAAAGAGAAATTCTTAGGAAATGTCTGAAGAACTACATTATTTGTTTACAGTTTATTACAAACGTGTCTAGAATTAGAAAAAAAACTTAGATTCTTAAGCAAACACATTTCACATTTCTGGTAACGCTTGCAGCACTTCAGTTAAATTTTGTGAAGAAAAATACACAGATTCTTGCCATGAACACAACAGACACGCGTGGACTTAAGGTCAAGTGTGTTAAAACAAAAATGATTTAGGTTTTTTAAATTAATAATAATACAGATTGTTTTGTGCTATTGTAACTGAAACTTAAACAAAAGAAATTTGAAAAAGAACACAAAATACTTCTAAGAAAACTAGAGAGGAGATTTTAAATAATTTTCACTTGGCCGTATGAAGAAAATAATTAATTATTCCTCAACTGACCTTTGGCCAAATGCAAGCAAATGTTACGTTTATTTTGGCATTGAGAAATTTTAAGAAAAAGAAAAAAACGAATATTTTCGGTATAAAAAAGTTTATATTGAATTAAGGCACATAAACTATGAAACAAAACACTTCAAGAAAATATTTTTAGCTCCAAGCACTTTCTGAACGAAATAATTTAAGAAGCTATAGGACCATACAAATACAACTTTTCCTTAATATATTATTTATAATTTCAATAAATCATTATATATCTTTCATACATGCATAATGATTTTTTCTGTGAACAAAATCATTTCCCATAAGAAAAAAACAAACACACACACATAAAATTAAAAACGCCCCTGGTTATAGGCAACACTTTAATCAAATTCACTTCAGTAAAGACATAATATGTAAGTGCGTAAGGTACATTAATGTCAAATAAATAAATGTATGCATTTAATTTTCATGTTCATATTTGATATAATATCTGTTATTGCTTGTATGTGCTTGTCATAATGACAAATTAAAAATAAAAATTATATTGAAAAATAAATATAAAAAAAGGCAATCACAAGACAACGTGCGCATTACAATGTAAAAGGTATTCATATATTCAAATTAATGTCGGTTATTTAATGAATATAAATAATATTTCTGTCATTTATAAAGAGAATATAAAATTTTATAATGTAACAGCAATGGCATGTGACTGCCCAAAAATAGGCAATCGTTTATTACTTGTATCTACATACGTTATTTATTTCACAGCGGCGAACAGCAGAAGTAAGCAGGCCTCCTGGAAACAATTATATTTTTACACGCTGTGTTCTGGGACTCCAAAGCCTGCACAAGAAGCCAGTGTGTCTTGCTTGGCTCATTGTGATTGTGAGCATGATCTATTCTTGTTATATGTAAGAAAAAGCATCTTGTAACACACGTCCACTTTGCTGAAAGCATTTCATATAATTGAGTGAGTTACTGAAGCCGATCAACATTCGTCTTGATTTTAATTGTCAAACAATTAGAAGGGCTGGATCAAAACGAAGGTGTATGAAAACCTTCAAGAAGGCTTGATTTTGGGATCCTGAGGAAGTCATTAAGTTAAAAAAAAACTGTTGTAAGAATTTTGCAGGCAATAGTTAACAATTTAATTCTTGCTCATTGAGTTGGGTAGTTGGCAGCGTACAAAGTGATGTAATGGAAACCGAGAACAAAAACGAGGCCGTGAAAGCTTACAACATTTCCGCTATGCGGTATTAATTACATATTTACTTAATTAAGTAAAAATAGTATTACATTTAACTTCAGCAAGGCAAATAAGGTCCAACTGGGCCCCGAGATTGTAATACCGGCAAGTATAATTACAATTGAGGTTCTCTGTGCAAAACTTTGTTCAAAAGCGAGGAGGAAAATGCAAAAAAGCAGTTCTAAAATTACAATAAATATTAAAAGATGCCGCTGGGAGTGATGATATATTTAAATATGGCGATTATTTATGCTGTATTATCTCTAAAAAATATTTTTTATTTATTAAACGTTTAATTGATAAATCTGCTATATAAATTTAGCAAATAAAAGGCTATTAAGCTTAGAATATTTTTTCATAAATGTGACCATATACATCTAGAACAAACAGGTGTTAAAAAAGCCATTGGTTGTTTCCGAAAACAAACAAACTTCATTAAGACAGTTTCAATCTGGTGAAATGTTACGTGTGATTTCAATCTCTCACATAATTTTAGTGGTTTCTTATACACTGAAAACAATAATACATTTTATATTTATTAAATTCTTAGTTAACAAATTTCCATACAAGAATTGTCGAATAAACCTTATTTATTTTATTTATTTATTTATTTTATCCATTTCCTGTACAACAAGATAACTCTTATAATTAAAGTACAGAAAAGCATAGTTGTTACTTTATATGAATTACAGATAAACCTTGAACACAAAACATTTTTTACAAATGAGTTAGTGCGTAGTTTATTTAGAAAACATTTTTTGTATTTCAGAGGCAAAAAAAAACGTCTAAAATTGTAGTAATACTTGGTTTTGAAACTTTTCAAACGAAACCCTTTTTAAAATCACCTCTTCTTAATAAGTGATTTATGTAATTAAGACAAGGTTTTAAGCCATACTATGTATTTAAGGAATGCGTTATTGCAATAAATAGACTTTGCTTTAATTCTTGCAATTAAGTAATCATTGTTAAATGGCACAAACAGTCATAAATCAGCATTTACCCAAAAGGTCAACTAACGATTTGCTAAATAATCCTTAAGATAGGCAACACACCAAGGCTGTAATTTGAATGCATTAATGTTCTTTGTACCGTCCACTTAAGGGATTTCAAGAACATTACTGATTAAATCAGCAAATCAATAAACCTGCTTAGCACATACACAAATGTGTGCAATTGAATAGAATAGTTTGAAATGTATTTGCATCCCATTTTCTGCAAAACTTTATCATATAAAATTTCTTTAGACAAGTAGAATGAGTAATTTTTTTGTTTTTTTTTTTTTTTTGTAGACGATAAGCCTCAAGAACGGTTTTGAGCTGTTTTTTTCTTTAACAATTATGGTCAATGGCCCATCTTTTAAAATAGATTCATAATAGAAAAACGACAAGTGCCGCAACGATTTGCGCCACTGCGTGATTTCTTTTTAAACTTGGGCCAGCAGTACTCAGGGAATGATACCTAAATATGTATTGCATTATACTGGAACCGGGAAGGAGCGAGTAAGGAGGTAGTGTTGCATGAAAAGTATGAAATGGGGAGTGGTTGTGTATGTTTGATTAGGCAAAAAAAAATATTTTTTTTTTTTACAAAAAACATTTGATCCATCAAGCCAACTTTGAATAAATTGTTAACCAAATTATCTTACGTTAACACCACAGCACTGTGTACTTAAGAAAATATTGCTACTGTAATCGAAAGTGAGAAAGAAGATCCAAATACACCAATTATTAATGTTTTTATTTATTTATCTCAAATCTGTTGTCGTAAGCCCGCTGGCCCAAATCGACTAGAATACAAAGAGAACTTCTTCTAATAGTTAACATATAATACAAACTGGATATTTGTAGGGTTCAGTCGCAAGAATTGCGCGGTTGGTGTCGAGCACTACATAAGAAATTTTTGTTTTTTTTTTCACTCATCTGAAGAAAAATTATTATGCTATAAGAGCCAATTCGAAAAAGACCGTAAACAATTGATAAAGTCAAAGAAGACCTACAATAATTTAAGCCCAGAAAAAAACATTGTAAGAAATTGCAGTGATTAAGAGTTAAAGCAGGCAATCAAAGTGAGATTGAAGACAAATTTGTAGCTTCCAGGATACTCATCGGCAGTTATTTAGTTTGGATCTCAGGCTCATGGTAAATATGGGCAGTTGCTTATTAGACGACTCAACTAAACTGACTTGCACTCAGTCTAACTTTACATGCAGGTTTCTTACTTCGATCTGTTCGAGGTAAAATTGTGGTAGTCAACAAGAAGGCAAGAAAAGTAAAATTGTATATTTACCCTGCTGTTGAACATACCATGGCTGTTTCACGTACACATCGATGATTATCAGCACACAATTGGCTTCGAGCACAGCTAGTAACTAATTGCATGCTAGTAACTAATTTTCATTACGAACTGTTCATCTCTGTGTTTTTCTATAAGTGGGCATGATATACATACATTGGAAAAGTGCATGTTTCTCAAAAACCTGAGTTAGCAGCCAATTTCGATATAAAATCGTGTCCCCCAGCTAAATTCTCCTATATTTATTAAACACTACCGTTAGTTTCGAGAATCTTTCTTCATTTGAACTTTATAACAAATAATTTCTGCGTCGATATGAAAAAGCAGCTCAAGCAGAAAATTACATTTTTCAGAATGATTCTGTTTAGGGGAATAAATGTTTCCAAATCAGACTTTTTCATGTGAATGCATAACAAATAATTTATATATTATTTTATCTATAATTTTTGACCTTTGTTGTTAAAATTAATAAAACTATTTTTTAAAGCTTTAGCTCTTTTATTTTTCTTTATTAATTTTTCGATATTTCGCTAACAATTTGTTAGCATCGTCAGGAATCTTTAATAGAAAATAAAAACAACTAAAGATTCCTGACGATGCTAACAAATTGTTAGCGAAATATCGAGAAATTAATAAAGAAAAATAAAAGACCTCAGGCTTTAAAAAATAGTTTTATTAATTTTAAAAAATAATTTATTCTAAACATCGTTTTTTCTTGAAGAAACAAACGAATTATTTTCATCTACACTCTTCACCTTCACTCTTATTTAATCTAAAGTTGCCTTGATGCAGATTTACTGATTGTAAAGTATAGAGTTCGATTAAAAAATTCCACTCAATAACTTTAACTTTGTTTAGTCAGCTGGAGTATAAAAAAAACCGGGTGAATTCTAAACACAGAACTCCAGACCATATTTGTAAATAACAGTATGCCTCTTCATACTTCAGTTTTAAGAATTGCATATGCTGCTGTAATGAAATTCTCGTAAAAAGTTTCCATACAAAAGAAAACAGTGTTATGTTCAACTTTTGCCAAAAGCCAAGATTTTACCGCAATATGCTTTAAATCATGTTTGTTTGTGTTTTATTATGTTATTATTAAATTCAAAACATTTGCCTCTTAAACTACACTAAAATGTAACACATAAAAAGCACTACCACTTACCGTGTACCCCTTACAATATGCCAGAGTAAATATGTTTATGAAATATTTCCGTTATTTAATGAAATGATGACGAGCAGAAAAAAATATGCAAAACAACATGAGGAGACTTGAAAAGACGAGACAAGAGAAGAACTAGAGGCACACAAACAAAAAAAAAAAAACAAAAAAAACTCCACTGCAGTTTGGAGCATTTACATAATTTTTATGACATTTCCGATTTGTTTGAATGTTTTGAGGCAGCATAATGAAAACAAAAGAAAATGTGAGGAACTGTGCTACACCAAACGGAAACTCAAGGGAACTTGTGTCGCTTGGTTGGTTGTTTTTGGTTGGTAAGAGAGTGTCGTAATTAAAAAGAAAAATAACTAAACATCAAATAGTTTACATAATATGACTTTTATTTATGCAAAGAATGAAAAAAGTAAGAGAAGTAGCAACAGTTTTTTCTTTTTTATTTTTGGTTTCCTTAAAAAGTCGTGAAGTATTTCAAAAGAAAATAAGAAAGAAATCATTAATAAAATCAGCAGCACAGATAAATGTGAAACAAAATGAAGAAAAATTGCAACGTTAAGAAATATTTAAAAAATATACAGCCATTTCTAGCAAAAAAAAAAAATAAAATAAATTTAATACGCAGTTTGATTATTTAAACAAGTGCGAAAACAAGCATTTTAAATGGCATGGGCAAAAGAAGAAATTTAAATGCGCAATAATTTTTTGCAATTGTCATATTCATGCTTTTAATGTTATGTACCAAATTTTAAATATTAGATGGACACAAAACAATATGGCAGAGAAAGACACAAATAAATAATTTGTAAATGCCCAAAAGTATGCCACACTAAACATTAACAGAGGTCTGTTAACTTTGAAGGTTTGTGTCTGTGGTTTAAAAAAAATCAATTTATCTTCATATACATATTTATTTTTTTCATAAATATCCAATTGTTATAAAAGCATCCTCTGCAAACTTCCCTAAGAGCGATTCGACGACAATTCTTTGACTGCAATGTTTTTTTTCACTTATTGACGTGATTGCAACTCCAGGAGGCTTACTGTCATCAACATCTTCTTCTTGGCCTTCTGTGAAGTGTTGGTACTACTTTTTCGAGACGAAGTGGACTCGCCGAATGTAACAGCCAACTTTTCAAGTGGCTTGAAGCACTTTATTCCATTTTTAACTCAAAATTTAAAGGAAAAGTTGAATTTGATAGATTTTGCAAGTTAAAAATCGAAGTACACACAAACATGACTAATATTCTCAATTATCAACAACATGCTACTAATTTAAATTGGCCTATAATGCCAACAAATGAAGTGTTAGTCATATGTACAGTGTACCAAGATAACACAAAAAATTTCGATAACCGCCCCGCGAAAATTAAAATTTCAACTTTTCTTTTGAAGAAACCTCATAAATAGGGACTGCTATTCAAATGTTATCGACAAATTTCAACGAATTAAAATTTCGATAATCGAATGCACACAGCCCGCTTTTTGCTCTTTGAACCAACCTCAATTCAATTATTATCGAAAGCTTATTCAAAAACCCTTCAACGACGGGCACTTGATGTAAAGGGGATCAGTTTAATCGACTAATGAGAAAAGCGTTATATATGAGTTATAATTACAGGTGAGGAGCGAGGGCAAGAGAAATAATCTTCCCCGCAATCATCCTAGTACCTGTACGAAGCACTTCATATGTATACAAAGCGGTTGCATAGTAAACCAAGGCATTAATTTAACTTTTCATTGGAACTATATGGTTTACAATTATAAATTATTCTATTGGCCTTCAGTTCGTTATAAAATTTATAAAATAAAAATTTTCTCAATTTCATATTTTCATTTCGAGGAGGTGCCCATGCCAAATCCCTATGCCGCCTCTAAGCGCACACACACTGTAAAACTCCACAACAATCACAATAAAGCAGTAAAAGATAAAAATTCAATTTGCCTTAAACACATAATTTTATGCAGTAATTCCTTATGAATTTTACTTTGTAACATTTAAATTAAAATAGAAACGCTGCAAAAAGCATCCAGTTTCACTTGACATTAAAAGAAAAAAGATGCAGCAGTAAAAAAGCCAACCAACAATAAACGCAAAAATAAAATTTTATAAAAAACGAAAAAAAAAATATTCCATTTCAGCTCGCACAACAACAAAAAGCAAATGAACAGTACAGCATTTAGGTAAATATTTAGGGGAAATATAATCTCGCAGTAATAAAAATAAAAAAAATGGCATTTCAAAATTTGCGTGTGTGTGTGTGTGTGTTGTTTTGGCTCCAGTTTGTACAACAATTTGCCAAAAATGAACTGAATACACACAACACGAGAAATGCTACAAAGTGAATAAATATGTGTTTGTAAATTGATTTCAAAAATTTGTAAAAAAAAACGAATTTAATTCTTGCCCTCGTTTTTTATTTTTAGCTTTTTCCTCATTTTTTGGTTTTTTTTTTTTTTGAAAAGTAATAAACATTTATTTCCATCAAATGTTTCATTTTTTGTGCCTTTTTTAATTTTATACAATGTTCAATACCACCACAAATGTGTGTTTATTTGCATTTCACCAAAACAAGTTAAATTGCGCAAAAAGTATTGCATACTTTTGGGAGGTCATAATACACTCACAAAAAAGGTTGAGTAAATATTTGATATGATTACGTCAACCACGGGCTGCTGGCTTAATCTTTCTATAACCACGCGGTGGCCTGATTTTTCAAAGGATTTCTAGAAATTTGCGGTTTCTGATAGTTGCCGCTTCCTTTTAGTGCTTTTTTTTTGACGTTGATACGACACGAGCGTGTTGGTGGGCTTAATGCCATTTGGTTTGCGAGATGGACGCAGGTATATGTGTAGCTTTTTGTGAAGATAAAAAAGGCAGGGCGGTATACTCTAATTTTTTTTTTTTTTCAAAGGCTGAACATGAAGTCAACCTGTGATTTATATACTGTGCCTGGAGTTTTTTGGAGTTGGTAAAAGTTAGTTTTGTTTATTTGAAGAAAAGCATATGTTTTTAGTTTGTTTTTATGGTATCTATGAAAAAACCACAGATTTTGATGGCTTATTTGATAGAGATTGAAAATCAATAAAAATAAGTGGATATAACTTCAATAAAATTTTAATTTTATCTCCTAATTGTATTCTCGAGCTTAAATAAAAATCTTTTCCTTTTTAAATTATGTTTTTAATAACCAACATTTCATTTGGTGCAAAATTTCGGTCTAGCAGACCGTGCGTGGGGAGATTAAATCTGAAAAGCTCCAAAAAAAAAAAACTCATCTTTAAAGAAGAGAAAGAAAGTTAAGGAATAAAGTTAATAATTTTTAGCGCGGGTACAGGAAGGTTAAGGATTTTAAGAATTCATAAGCATAAAGTGTGACTTTAGTGGTTCAGAAAAGCTAATCTACGTTAAACAAAATTCATCTTACTAAATTTTAGTTAATTCTTCTTTCAGGTTTTTTAAAAATTTTTTTTATATACATGGCAATTCTGGCAATATAAAAATGAGATGGTGTTTTTTTTGCGCAGTCTCCAATTGTAAACTTTTCGATAAATCCCAGCGTTGCTTACGCGTAAGTCGATTTATTTCTTTCAGAAGAGATAATATGCTAAACTTTGTATAATATTGCTAGATTCTTGAGAAATGGTGGTTCAAATGGCCCACTTTTTCGACCGCTTATATGGCATGTACATCTGTATAAATTAAAAATAGTATACAATTGGTCATGACCTGCTCTCTAAGCAATATGGGTGCTGATGAGCGTCTCGGAGGACGTTAAAAAACCATAGTATGTTCCCCAGACAATAAGTCGTCAACTTTACTTTTCTTGTCTTCTTTCAAAATGTTGATCACTACAGTTTAATCGCAAAAAACAAACTCGCTGAATATTGCGGAAGTAGAATCGAACTGAGTTCTGTTTAATAATTTTTAATTAAGAAATTATAACCAAAATTTGCCAAACAATTTCTAAGATACTTAATTTTCTTATTTCTGTTTAACGTTGTGTGTTCTTAATTGTTATTACAGATTTGTATGTTGTCAATTCACATATTCTTTTTAATGTATATTGAGATTTAAAAATTTATTTTTTGCTAATATTCTCAACCCAAACTGCACTATTATATAGGGATTCCATTTATTCGAGGAGACTTGATTCCGTAATGTTTATCGAACGAATATACTTTTATGCTTCATATTCTTTTTAATTTTGCAAAAGAGGTAGTATTCATAAAGAGCTAGTATTCATTATGGTGCATACTTTTAGGCATTTTAAAACAAATTGCTATTTTTTACAAACAAAATGTAGTCTAAATAATATGCCACCGCTAAGAAGTTAGTATGCCGTTCACCGCACTTCAAATTATTTCTGCATTTTGTCTTTTTCAAGCTGGAAAACTTTACTTTGAATTTCCTATTTTCTTAGGAGTCGAACTCTCTGTATGGTCAATAAATTAAATTTAAAGTTCTGGTCTGCTTTTAACAAAAGTCTTAGAAAATGTTTCTTTTTTTATATTTTTGTTTTCAAAAAGTATTACATCTTTTATTGAAAATTGCTAAAGCAATAAAAACGATCGCAACAGGCGATGACTTAGAACAGCTGACCGATTATAATTTAAAACTTGCTTTAACAAAACATCAGTATTTAAAATTTAAATCTCAAATGTTCAATATCTAACATGAATAATAGCGGCTGTAAACAATTAAGGCATCATATTTTATTAATTAAACAATTGTTAACAAAAGAATTTTTTTTTAATTTCACAAAAACCAGAAAAATAAATAATTGCTTCCAACTTAACAAATAGTGACAGAATGGATTGTCACTAGCCTGCCTGTCTGTCAGTGAATGTAACATGTATTTGTATGCCATTTGGCTAAAGGGCATTTTTAAGACAAATACAATAAAAACAGAACTGGAACAACGTGCCCAATTGCAGCTTATACATATTGAATGCAACGTCAAGATGCTTTTAACACATATAAAATCTTTTAGTGTTTCTGCTATTTTCTCTCATCTTACTTTCTATATTTTATCGCTTTACTATGGACACAAATATATACACATATAAAAGAAAAGAACTATAAAAGATAAAAGGAAAGGAATTAAACTGGAACAAGTATTCAAGCCAGAGAAATTAAGTTAGAGTCAAAAACAAAAATACAAAAACTTACAGCATACTAACGGGATAAGAAACTGACTTATTTTAAAGCACAACTTTAGGTGTTGCAAAAATTGCTTTTTGGGTATTCACAAATTTGACACCATAATCGTTAACAATAATCCGTGAAAAAAAAACATAAAAAATATAAACACATAAAGCAAGCTGCTGTTAAACGCATTAATATATATATTTTTTTCTCCATCATAAACCAACAAATTAACAACAATACACCCTCAACACAATAACATGGCATAAAAAACGCACACTTGCACACACAAACACGCACACACACATATACACATTCGTGCACTTAAATTTATTTATACGTCATATAAATATTATAAAACAAGACTTTACCTTTAGGATGCAGAATAGTTTATTTCATTAATAATGAACTCCTTTAACCAAATTTAGTTCTTTTTATTTCACCCAACCCAACTGCAAGTAATAATAATTTTTTTCTAATTTTTTTTTTATTAAACTTTATTATTTTTAAAGGGAAAATTGGAATTTTTCACAAAGTTTTGCACTCACGACGACCTTTTGGTTCACTGATAAGATTCAAACTGACACGAAAACACACAAAACACAACTCATACACTTATAAGTAAATATGTACACATATAAAGTTTGTTTATACACATGAAAATACATTCCTTTACACTCCCTACGTGATAACCGTATTGATGAGGTAGAGTTTTTTTTAAGCGCTTACCTACACATACATCCATTTTAGAAACACAGAGTATGGAAGATAAAGCGCGCGCGAGAGAGAGAGAGAGAGGGAGAGCGTAAGTTTCAGTTTGTAGCAAAAGTTTTGTTTTTATTTTAAAACATGAAAACCGTTTAAACGAAACTTTTATCAAACGTCATAAGATGCTGCAGTGTGTTATAAAATCCGATAAAATCAACAACAAATTACGAGCAATAAGCTTCTTGAATGAAAGCCATCAACAACAGCAACAAGAAGAACAACAATGAGAAATAAGAAATTATGTCGCAATAATTTTGCTTGCTTATGCAAGCGTGCGCAGCAAAGCTTTTATAATTGAGCTTTTGGTGTTTGTTTACAAAAGGAAAACACAGGAGATTTTGAGAGAACAGAAGCTACGAAAAATTAATAATAAAAGCAAAAAGTTTGATGGCAAATTATTTGAGGTAGGACGCTAAAAAAAAAGCTCACAAGCTTCCAAGTTTCATATGAAAGCACAGAGGCAAGCTTCAGACGTAGAAAATCAATTTAAATGTGTAGAGTTCTACAAATTTAATTTGTAGAATTTTCAAAATTCCAAAACGGAGCTTTAGGTCTAGGAAGAAAATTTGTTTCATTTCGCAAAAGTTACATAAGGATGTTTCCCAAGTAATTGTCGTTACCGATTTAGTAGATTTTTTAATAACATTGTAATCTAAGCGAGTATGAAACGGGGATTGGTTATTTGGACTTGAAGCATTGGCAGAAAGAAGCCGACGGAATTCATAACTCATGTAATCTCAATCCTTATTTGCCACTAAAAAATTAACGGTCGTTATTTTGTAAATGCGATGTTCTCAAATTTTGCAAACAAAAACCACTGTATTGCAAAATGTTCGCACAAGATGTCTGTTTCGAGTAAAATTCTTTGACATGCTTTCTTTAAGGAAAAAGAAAACCGTTGCATTTGAAAACTAGTTATTTGTTAAACTATTTTGTTTTTAAATTGATTTATTATGAGTGACAAAATAGCAAACGTCTAAATCATAAAAAAAGTAATTCAATTGCTTATTAACTGCTTAGTTACATAACGTGTTCATAAACGCAAAATTTTATTTTTAAATAGCGAACCGCTATTTAAACAAAATTTTTAGCATTTAGTTTCGTTTTTTGTTTTTCAAGTTTTCATTAAAGCATTCTTTTCCGCTGTCTACAGTTAAGACCCATATTGATTAAAAATAACAATTTTACAAGTTTTATACATAAATCTTGGGATTATGTATTGTGTGTTGTAAGCTTAACTGCAAGCATTTAATTACCAAAGCTGTTTGCATCCACTCATATTGAGCAAATATTACCACCACAAGCTTTTCATTAGGTTTTTATATCAAGCCAAGAACTAATAAGTATCGTAAAAAAATACGACAATATAGAACAGTCAGTTCGTCAGAAATGTTAGGGTTTTCTCTGTTCTGGAAACAAAAAGCTACTGGTTAAAAACTTGGTTTCTAAAATCGTTAATTAACTTTTAACGGCGAAAGCCAGAGCTTTAGTTGATTTTCTAACCACACATTTTTATATTTCCTATAATGCTTTCAGTTATTATTCGGTATTATAGTGATGCTTTTAAGAGAAAACAAATCAAAAGTATTTTAGAGTTTCGTTTTTAACAAGCTATGAAGCACCAAAGTCTAGTAAGCTTCAGCAGCATTAAGTTTTCAAGTTTGTTTTAAAGATGGCGCTTGGTGAAATAAGAAAAATCTACTTTTTCCACATCACACACATTCAAGCCCACTTGTATGAAACGAAAATAAAGAAAATTACCATCTGTTCGTTAAGAAATTGCAAAATGCAAAAGATATTTGCAGAAAAAAGTTAAACAGTTGCACAACTGATAGAAAATCATGAACATTAGGGAAGGTCGACCTAGCAATTGATATTGTGACATCGGTTATATTCGATAGCTTTTAGCAAGAGGAAAAAAAAAATTATTACCACAAATTAAAGAAATCGTTTACGAGACGTTCGATTTTCAGTACTTTTTCTTTTGTATTTTTGTATGGGAGCACCATAAAGGTCATGTCACACTATCCTATATGATCGTACGATTCATTCACTGGAAACTGAGCTGATAAAATTCTGTGCTGCTCTAAAAAGTCGCATCAAAACTGCCACTTTATTATACTTTTGTGAACACCTGCGAAGAGGCAATTCTGGTTGCATGCCGAGATATTATTATATTGCAATACGCATGCTAGGAATGATGCCTATGACGAGAAGGCAACAACAATAGAAGCTAAGCCAATATATTTTATTTATATTTATAAATCTAGCCTATACTCAAACTTTAAAAGGGTAAGAACCTCACTTTTCCTGTTATGAAGGTAGTGGTTACATATCAGTGGACCATTTTTGGTAAGCAGAACTGGCGCTGTTCTGCCAAATGTCATGTTACGGTGAACAATTTAAATTTATTTAAATTAAATTTATTAGTTCAGGTCCAAAAATGGACCTTACATATATTTTCTATCTTTTTCAGCCGTCGGCGGCATATAGACGGCTAAAAAAGACAGAAAACATTTGTAAGGTCTGTATTTGGACCTGAATTAATACATTTCAATTGGCTCTTAAAGCAAATAAGCAATTAAGTTCATATATAAATTAAATTAATTTTTAAAAAATCTAGATTTGGAACGAAAAATTAAGCAACCTGGTAGAAGCAAGCGCGAAGATATGGAAAAATTTGGCGAAATGCAAGAATAGAAGTACAGTGGTTTTTAAGAAAATAAGGCACGTTGCATAGCGCGCAAGTGCGCGAATAAAGACTCTCAGCTCTTTCTAAAAAAAATTTATGCAAAAAGCTGGTTTAAAGGGTGTGAATTTGCGATAATATTGAAATCCAAAAATATGTTAAGCAATTGCTAAAGCAACAAAAGCGAGAAAATCAGCGAAATGTTTCCAAAAAGCAGAAAATGAAATAGAGTTCTAGCATATTTTAAACAGCTGCGAAAGGCATAACAAGAAGCAAAATTCACAACAACAAAAACTATATAGAAAACTGAATACTTCGTAGAAACAAAAATAGACAACAGCTATAAAAAACACAACTAGCACAAAACGAGGAAAATTCGCAAAAATTTTGCAATATTAAAAAAATTGACTTTCAATAGTTTATAAAAACAAAGTTTACAACTGATACAAAAGCCTAACAAAATTGCTAAGAGAAAAGAAAGGCCCGAATTAAATGAGAATACAATGAAAGTACTTTTTTATATATTGGAATTTTTTCGCAAGCTTTTGGAAAAGCGCGAAAAGTCATGTTGTATTTTCGTGTAAGTGTTTAACTTGTGTTATAAACTATTTTGTATATTTAGTTTAGCAAAACGTTTGCTTTTCTTGTTTCCGTTAGTCTTTTTTTTTCCAAAATTTACCACTTTAAAATAGCTTTTTTACAAATTCGGACTTAATAATAAATTTAAAATGTACTACCGGCAGGCATTCGATAAATTTTATTCACAGTTCAAAAGGCGCAATTCAAATGTGTATTCCATATGCAATACAAAGGAATTAGGCGTATCTTGTACTTGTGCACCTTCTCCGACCGGCAGCCTTGAACGTGCTACCATTCTCCCAAACCCATGTGTTTTAATATACAATACATATGTAATTTGAACTAGTATTTTTTTTTTTTTTTTTTTTTTTTGAGGAAACGAACAAAACACATTTTGTAAACTTTTCATTCAAATACAAACTTCGGTACCTGTATCCTTCTTTGAGCAAAACAAATACAAATCATTCTTCTTTGCATTCTGCTGGTTCATTGCACAAATGTACAAAAATAAAAAGAAGAAAAAAAATTAAAAAGGAAAATAAAGTAGAAATGAAATAAACACTAAAAAAACACACAAAAAATTCAAATAAACTGATGAGAATGATAGGACTTTATATGCGGTGCAGTGATATGAGGCCTGCGGAAAATCAGAGGTTCTCAAAAAAGTTTTTCTGAACAAAACAAACAAAAGATAGAAATATATACATACATTTTGACTACCAGCACAGAGCACTAAACGGATATAAAGTCACGTTTGGCGCCGTCTGAACCAGAGACGTTGGCCGATCACAGCCGCTCCTCTACGGATGGAAGGTAGAAAATTTTCAAAATAGTCAGCGGCGGCTTTTATCTGTACCCGCATACAGAAATTTTTTTTTTTTAATTGAATTATTCAAAACAAGAGCATACAGGTTGTTATAACTCAAAATATGATTCTATGATTTCTAAAAATAAAAGCATTTTAAACTTCATTCTTAAATTACGAGGGCTGTTTAATAATTATGTGATTATTTGTACTTAACTTCTGTTTACTCTTAGTTTAGACATTTAATCATATTTAATAAATGCAATCATATCTTTAGTATTTTCCACTGTGTTTACGAGGGAAATGGTTGCTAATGCCAGTTGTGCCCCAGCCCAAGTTATAATTTCGCTTTATTAGTTTCGTTTGAGCAATCCCAGTCCCAACACTCATTTCAACTGAATCCGCTGTAAAATAAGCCACATTCTCTCTAAATTATTTGGATTAGGATGCTTGGAATGAATTTGATGAGAAACGTAGCGGATTCGAATCTGTTAGTTATAACCCAGCCCAAGTTATAATTTCGCTTTACTAGTGTCCTTTGAGCAATATCAGTCCTATCAAACATTTCAACTGCATCCCCTCCAAAATAAACATACTTTGAATGAATTATTTTTTAATATCGAACTTTTTTTTGTAATTACATATTTTTCTATTACAATAATCGGGCTAAGGTTCGTTTTATATTGTTCCCTTATTTAAGCTGAAGGTGTTCTCCTTTTCAAATTTTTATTTATGCCGATATTTTGCTCTCCTTCTGATAGCATCTTCAGGGCCAATAATATTCTATATTACTGTTGTGATTGATATTAATTAAACAAAGCAAACATCAGAGAGCTTCAGCCAGTTTTGTAGCTGCTACAAACATGAGACCTTAAGTTCGAGGATGAGAAGCTTCGGCACAGCTAGCAGTTCCCTAGCTAAAGGTCTTTGATGTTTTGTTTTTTTTTTGTTTTTTTTTAATTTCATATCTGTCAAAACTTAAATATAAAACAATAATTAAAAAGTGATTTAATGGACAAAAATCAAAGTTGAAAATTTAATCAATTATTACCTTCAATACATAAAACCTGACAATCAAGTTTACAAAAAATAACGTCCATAAAGACTTTTAGTTCAAATAAGGAAGAAGTTTAGGGCAACTGAACGATGTGAACTTTAAAAGAAATGCCTTTTTATGTGTCAAAGATTAAGAGTTGCAGCTTCTAAATTTCAAAGTTCATTTATGCTTAAACAAAGTGCAAAGTTGAAATGAATGTTAATCCTGCCAGGCATGAGTAAACGAATGTGTGTGTACACAAACAACAGAAAAAACACAACATTTATCTGTCTGTCTGTCTATCAGTCATCATTCTATCATTTTGTACTTATGAGTTGATGTTATTTTGACAAATGATTTGTCCAACAATGTGAACTTTATACATTCATAAAACATAAAACTCATACGTTTGTTAAAAAGAAAATACAAGAAGAGACGAAAAATTTAGCCAGATACACATGAATACGTGATGGCAAGGATAATACTAAAAAAAAGCATAAAATAAAACTCCTTCAAAAATATTGCTACAATCTTTGTTTGCTGTTTTGCAAAATAAAAGAAAAAAAACTCTTTATAAACCTGGCAACTCAAACAGCTTTTTTGGTTGGAATCTGCAGCACACACACACACATATACACACACACACACACCCTCCTGCCAATGAGGGTTTAATATAAATTCTTATTTTTAGTCCTTTAACTGCATTTTTCTTTTCTGAAAGATATAGACAAGGACAAAATTTTAAATCTATTTAAAACAAGTGATTTTTAGTCTGGTCTTGTTTGTAAGCGACTTTGACAGGACACAGAGCGGCCGCCTCAAAGCAATTGAATATCTGTTGGAACATAATTAATTTTTATCCAAAAGGTTATTGCCATCTTGCCTTAGAGAAAATATAATTTTTGATAATTTATTTATTAAAAAACAGTTTTCACCACCTCCTCTCTATAAATAACAAAAATCATTTTTCATGACCCCCTTCTCCGCCAATGTATGTATATTTTGACGCCTCCAGTAAAGAAATAAAATAACACCAGCGCAAAAGAAAATTAAAAAATGGCAAATAAATAAAGAGAAAAGAAGAAAAAAAAACTGACAATAAAAGTTGATGGTAAGAAAATCTAATTTACCAGAAAAGCACAAAATGTCTCGAAGTCTTGAGAGGCATTTGAAAAATGTTTTCATCAAATTTCATTGAAGAAGGCATCCTTAAATCAAATTTGAGGCCAAAACAGTTAAAGGAGCAAGACATGCTGACATCGGCCTTAAGTTTTAAGAAAGTTAAAAATTAAATATGTTTGTTTAAAGCTGAGAATGAATTCCAAAGGTGTCTGGAAACATGGGTTCAATGTAAAAGTAAAATTTATATCGCTTATCGTTGCAGTTGCAAAGAAAATTTCAAACACACAAAGAAAATACTTAGGAATGTTTATTGAAGGCCTGGTTAGCCACACGTTGCTGCTGCTTTACCGTAACGTAACTTAAGCAAGTTAGACTCCGAGATTCTTAGTAGGGTTGGTAGAGTGTCCATCGACAGTCCATCGAGGATAGTTACTTTTTAAGATAAACTTTTATTAAATTTAAATTTATGTTTAACGAAGTGTTTTATAAGAAAGCAATTTTTAGTCAGATATTTTTAAGGTACTATTTTTAAAGGCGCTTTTTTTATAATATAACATAGTTATTTACCCCCTTATTCACAAAAAATATTTCAGCCTTATAAGGCCCTTATTTGACATATTTCTATTGAAAATTTGTCAAATAAGAGTTTAATAAACCTAAAATATTTATTATGAATATGTATCTCTATCAGAGGGGTTTTTTTTAAAAGGTATTTTCTCGAGTGGTACTTTTGAAATGGTATTTTCAAAAAAGATAATTTTTTAGAGGTAGTTTTCTAGGAGGTACCTTTTTCAAAAAGTACTGATTTTGTAAGGTCCCTTTTCAAAAGAACGTTTTTCAAAGTGCATTTTTTCTAAAAGGTACTTTTCTAAAAGATACTTTTATAAAATGTATTTTTTTTCCAAAGTACTCTTTTAAACGGTACTTTTTTAAAGGCTACATATTTAAAAAGAAAATTTTAAAAATGTATTTTTTTGAAGGTACATTCGTAAAAGGTAAGTTATTTTTCAAAAAGTACATTCTTTGAAGCACTTTCCCTAAAACGCACTTTTAAAAGAGGTTAATTTTTCCGTGGTTTTTTCATAACAGATCTTTTTCTTAAAGGTTCGTTTCTAAATGCTACTTTCTTAAAAGGTACTTGTAAAAAAGTAGATATCAAAGGTATTTTTTTGAAAGGTGCTTTTCTAAGAGGTACATTTCTAAAATAGTACTTATTTTGAAAATTACTTTTCCAACAGGTTCTTTTTCAAAACGCATTTTTAATACTTTTCAAAGGCACTTTTTTAGACGGTTTTTTTTTTTTGAAAATGAGATTTTTTAAAAGCTTCACCTTGAAAAAAATACTTCTTTTTAAAAGTACTTGGTAAAAAGGCACTTTTGTAAAGGGTAATTTGTTTAAAAGTTCTTTTACAAAGAATACTTTTTTCGAAGGTACTTTTTCTAAAAGGAACTTTCTTAAAAAAGTAATTTTTCTAAAAGGTACTTTTAAAAAAAAAATTATTTTTTTGGAAAATTACTTTTTCAAAGGGTCCTTTTTGGAAAGTTATTTGCTAAAAATGTACTTTTTCTAAAAAGCAGCAAAGGTACTTATTTTGAAGATTACTTTTTAAAAGTTTTTTTCAAGCATATTTTTCCTAATACATATACTTTTTCGCAATCTACTTTTTACAAATGCACTTTGTTAGACGGTGCCTTTCTGAAAAGTACTTTAGAGCCACTCTTTTTGAACTGTACATTTTTTAAAGGTGCTTATTTCAATTGCATTTAAAAAAAATAGTTTTTAAAAAACTACTTTTACAGTATTTTAAAAAGCAGCCTCTTGTAGAAAGTCCTTTTTCGAAAAGATACTTTGTAAAAGGAACTTTTGAAGCCACTTTTGTAAAAAAGTAATATTTTTTAAGACACCTACTTTTTTCCAAAGCATTTTTTTTTTAGGGGAAAAAATGTTCAGGTCCTTTGGACAATATGTACTTTTTCATTTATGTACTTTCTTAAAGTCGATTTTATAAAACATAAATTTTTTTTTTGTAATTATGATGACGAGACTTTCTTGTGAGGTTTCTTCCCACAATAACAAATTATTTACTGTGTTTGTTTTTCTATTTGTGATTTTATTTTATCATCACCATTTTTATTATCTTGAGAAAACATTTACATCTTAAAAAGTCTATAAAACGTTCAAATTATAAACAAACACACAAAGCCAAATAAGACAATATTATATTTATTTAAGGAGAGTAACTCAGTGTGTGTGTGTCTGTGTTCAGATTTGAGTAAATGTGTATGTGTTTGTTTGTGTGTGTGTGTTTGCATGCAGTGTAAACTAGTCAAGATATTCAGTTAATAAACAAACAAAATTTGCATGCGAACGAAATGGAATTTAAATATTATTTCTGCTTAAGACGCAAGCAAAGTCTCAGGCGCGGCAAGGATATGCTGGATCGGGAGGGGTCACTAGATGGGCTGACTGTTTCTTGCATTCCCGTGACTATTTCAAGTTTTAATTTTATAAAAAAATTTCTTTGAAAAATTTTTGATTGTTGCTGTTTATTCTTTAATATTCCTTGTTAAAACTTTTTAAGACAACCACGTCTCTATTTTTTGTCATTTCAATGTTCTTTGCCACTTCTTAATTATTGTATTTCAAGAGTAGAGAAAATTGTTGCTTAAATGAAAAGTGTTTCAAAATAAAATTAAAAGTGGGGTGAAAATACTTAAAACTTCGTTTGCGACAACATAATCTTTGCTTTTGTTAATTTTTTTTGTCTTGTTTTATTTTTGGAGGTGTTTTAAATTAGCTGCTAGACAGAATTTGTTTATATGTATTAGTATTTTCTTCACGACTACTTGCAGGGGGAAAATGTTAATTAATTATGTTTTTGGTTTTAACAGGCTTCTCGAAAGCATGTAGGCGATGGAGCAAAAGAAGCGCATTTATTGCGCAGGTATTCAAGTTTCAGTGTACAACAATAGGCATGAGGTGTGAAAATTTTTCCGATTTAAAATAAATTATATATGTTTACGTTCTAAAAAGATTTGAATTATCCAGCAAAATGTTAGAGAAAACTTGGCGGCTTTGATAGAAATTCTTAGCTGTTCCCCAGCAGCTAAGAATTTGCTCTCCCTTCTTCAATAAATGTTCAATGAACTGAATCCTGACCAAAAATGTTTGCAATAAGAATCATTATATTGTTACAAACAACCACATTATAGCTGTAAATAGCCATACAATTGACATGTTTTGGCAGCCTTCGACGCCAACCGTATTATGGATTACATGCCGCTGCATGCCACCTTGAACGAAATTCACTGCCATTTGAAAGCTCAATGCTGCCTCCTTACATATCTGGAGTTTTTGCACAATTATTTTGAGTATACGAAAAAAATACGAAAACATACCCACGTAAATTAAAATGTATGACAGAATTTAAACACCTTTTGACCGGTAAGCAATTATTCTTTTTCAAATGGCGAGAGATTCTTAATGGGCGAACATATTTATTAAGAATTCCAGTAGTTATTTCTTCTGACAATTAATCTGTTTGAATTTCTTTTTTTTAAACATTATTTAAGCAGTAGTATTGCGCCCAAAAATAACAAAACGTTAACGAAAATAAATGGGTCTTAAAAAATTTATATACATATGTGCATACGAATGTAGTTGGAAAAAAAGGCAGCACAGTGAAACAAACTTAAAGCGTATAATAATAATAAAACGCATTTTTCATTTATAATGGAAATTGTAAATCATTTAGTATTAACTTTTATGTGCCATCTTGCTTTCATCTCGCACCACTACAGTTCCCGCCTGCACTGCAACCGTTTTTCCATCGAGAAAAGGAGCAAAATTATATATTTGACCATTCAGCAGACAACAAAAGAACAAAGCGAAAAGAAAAAAGCGAAAATAAATCAGCAAAAATTTTAGAGTGTGTGTCAGTTGTTACAATTTCTAATGCCACCGTAAAACAGAAGTTTTGCGAGGAGAAAAACAAAACCATCGGCGAAAAAGGAAAAATTAAGATATTTTACATTCATTTTAGCAGAGTATTAGGGAAAAATGAATGTCTTTAACTAAAATAAAATAAATCACTGCTGCAAATGCAAGTTGAAACTTGTGTGAGATACTTTATTAAAATAGAATAGAAATTTGGAAACTTAGAACACGCAGGAAGTTAACAGAATTAGACAAAAAAAATTAAAAAAAAAAAAAATAATTCTCCTGGGCTACAAAGATTTTCGAGTACTTTCTTTCTTATACTCTTTCACCGGTATTCATAAAAAATAAAACGTTGCTCAAATACATTTTAGAACAAATTTTATATGAAAAATTTGTTCTAAAATGTACTTTAACAATGTTTTATTTTTGATGAATACCGGTGTTTGTGTTTATTTCTCAACCAAAAACTTGTTTTATTAAATTACTGGTTATGAATTAAATAACACACAGACATAAATAAACTAATGAACAACCCAGCTAGCAATTGGAAGATTGTTGCTGCTGATATCAACAAAATGAATCTTTTAAGAATCCTTTATATGACTAAACACTGATTAATCAATTGGATAATAAAAAAAGATATTATAAACCAAAACAAAAAAAGACTACAAATAATATCAGAAATAGCCCAAAAGGCATTTATAAAGGTCTTGCAGGTGATGGCGTGATTGATCGAAATTGAGTCGAAATAGTTCAGAGAGCTAAGACATAGGAGCCTCTTTCACAAGAGATCGGTACCGTTTTCTCACACCAAAACCTCATTTTTGACTGTGACTATTTTATCGAAGAAGATTCGAGTTCAATTTAAAATTGCAAAAGAAAATGTAGCTGGGAAATAAATGAACCCCATTGAAATATTATGTGTACGTATTTAAGTTCTGGGACTCGAACCACAATTTTTAGCAAAGCCACATTTTGAAGTTAGCAGATGATTAACAGTGATTAACGAGTTAACAGCGCTATTTTTATAACAGATGACAATTGTGGAGAAGATGAGTGGGTGTTATGGAAAACTTAGGACTTCTGCGAAGTACTGACCATATGGAAATGGTGGTCCGGAGGGTGGGCTATGACCTCTGGTACCTGGAATGTCTGTAATAATTTTTATAGTCCCACAAAATGATTTTTAAAAACACTCCATTTAAGAAATTTCTGGAGTAGATGAGTGGACTCATGGAAAAATGAGGACTTCTGCGGGGAAATGGTGGTCTGGAGGGTTAGCTATGACTTCTAGTACCTGGGATGTCTGAAATTATCTTTGGAGTCCCACAAAATGACTTTTGAAAACACTCCATTTATGAAATTTCTGAAGATGATGAGTGGGCTCATGGAAAAATTAGGACTTCTGCGAAGTACTGGCCATATGGAGATGGTGGCCTAGAGGGTTAACTATGACCTCTGGTACCTGGGATGCCTGCAATAATTTGTCCGTATTTTCCCGTATAAGTTGTAATTTGACAAATATGCCATACCATAAAACTGCGTAGAAAACCCCCCGAGATGCACAACTTGTTTCTACTTTTTATATTTGCATTTTATATATTATAAATTTTATATATAAATTTTATATATTATAAATTTTATATTTGCATCTTTTTTTTTACTTATTTATTCTCTTTTAT
The DNA here is from genome assembly GCA_963662145.1 of Sturmia bella. Lineage (NCBI taxonomy): Eukaryota > Metazoa > Arthropoda > Insecta > Diptera > Tachinidae > Sturmia > Sturmia bella. The sequence continues at coordinate 13,344,517 of OY759172.1, read as the reverse complement.
TCAAGGCTCTCTATTTTTGTGTCGCATCTCTACATCTCTACATAACACTGAATTTCGGTCTCTTTTAGGACAGTTTTCAAAACTTCAGTATCACAATGTATGTGGTCACTGTTTTATGCCAGCCCGAGAAACGCTTTTAAAACTAAAAATTATTGATTCTATTGCACTGTGAAACTGATTAATATGATTTCAAAACACTTTTCCTTTGTTAGCAGCTTTTGCTCTTGCTTCTACTAGAATCTGCTTATTTAATTGTTTCAAATTAAATATTCACAATGTTCTTCATAGCAACACTTTCTACTTTAAAACACTATTCAACTGATATCCTTGACACAGAAACACAAACGTTATTATTGCTCATAAATATTTACGTTTTTATGAATAATATTTAATGGCCTGATTTTATTTTAATTGAAATTGATAATTATTTGCATGACGATCAAACAAATTGATGACCACATGCAAATAATCGCAATAAAGTGTTTTCTGGAATATTTAAACAGGCTCAATTATGAACAGAAAAAAGTGAAATGAAAAAAAAGATACACTTTTTAAAACGTACTTTTAATCAAATGAAATTTTTTAAAGAAAGGAATACATTTGTGTATATGTATAAAATTTTTTTAAGGTTAATTTTATTAAAATTTCTTTTATTGAATGCAAGTTTTGATTAATAAGAAAAAAAACTTTATAAGCGCTATAATTTATCAAGGAATAGTTATTTACTTGAAAAAAAATTTACCAAGATATTTTTAAATTGTTGTCATAAAAATTTATATTTTTTTTTTTTTTTTAACAAACACAAAACTGCGAAGCTTTTTGCTTGTCTGCAGAAACACCCAGAGCCTTCGGCAGGAATCGAACCTGCGACCTCGAAGACTCTTGGTAGAGCACTCTACCAATTCACTTGTGTTTTTCGCAGAATATGGGCCGTCATACCCCTGCTATCAAACTACCATAACCAAGCTGAGTGGTCTAAGCATCGCTGCAATACAAGTATGCGATTTTACCATGCGTTGAGTTCGAGGCCAATTTGAATGCCAACCGGCTTCTTAAACAAGTTTTATACTCAGCAAATTCATTACAATCACCTTTTTTAATTTAAGTTTTAAGTCCATTTATGAAAATAACTAATAATTATAAAATATTGTACAAAGCAGCCTTTTTACACAGTTCATTCGAAACCCCACTCTTAATCTCTTGGCACAAATTCGATCAGTTTAGTAATTAATTAAAATCCTGCAGACGAAAAAAACAACCGCTCAAAATGGGTTAATTAAAAATCTCTATCAATAAGATTACTATTTTTTTGTTTTGCGAATTTTTCTCACAACACGATTAATATTGATTACCGCTTTTTAATTACAAATAATAATTGTTGCAAATTGTATGTGTAAAAATGTGTTGCATTTAATTAATATTAACAAACTTGTAAAAGGAATTAATAAAATTATAACAATCATGCTTTAAATAAAAGCGCTAAAAAATATTTAAAATAAACAAGAGTACTGTAGCAAATGCTCAGCTGTGGTTAAACGTTTGCAACAAACGCATATTTTTACACTGCAAATTAATAACAATCCTCATATTTTGCAAACAAATTACGATTTAAAATTAATTTACCAGCTGTACAAATATTTTTTAATGGACCAATAAAAAGTAAAAGAATAAATAGTCTGTTGTTAGAGAGTTAAAAAAAACAGAAAAATTTAATTAACAATTCTATCGATAGACAGAATTGTGCTAGCGATATTTCGATATCGAGCGATTAAGTTCTTCATACTTAATCGAACCACTCTAATAATGTATACAGAAAACTTATTCCGAAAACTTTTTCGCTAAACCGTATTTTAGCTTATAAAAAATGTGTTTAAAACCAAAATTTATAATAAAAGTTTATCGATAACATCTTTACAGTTGTCAGTTTGGTAAATTGCATTTATCACAGCACGTGTTTTGTAATAAAACATGCCATTTATAATTTTAATTAACACCAAAGCCAAAATCCATTTGCTAATAAATAATCTTGTAGAAAACTTTTTCCGAAGCAACAAACCAGGATGTTTCTCAGCCAATATACATATTTTGTATTTGAGATGTTTAGTAACTTCTGGCCCAAATTCACATGAAACTGTGCCACATTAGTATTCTTGTCATTTATCAATAAAAGTTATTAATGGTTTGAGAGAAAAAGTTTCCAGCAAAAGCCAAGTAAAATGAAAATATATTTTTTTTTTTTTTTGGTTTTTCCTTAAATGCCAAACCATTAGTTTTTGGATTAAGAAAACAAGACCGAATGGAAGGAAAGGGACAACTAAGATCATAAATGTTAATAACTTTAAGAATTTTCACAAGATGTTACTGGCAATCTGGTGCTTGCTTTTGTTGTTGCATGAAGGTATAAAGCTGTTCGCTGGCGAGGAACACAGAGGTGCAAACGAAATCAAATGAAAGAGAACCGTAGTAGAGAGAGAGAGAGAGAGATAATATACAAAATAAAACTTTCACTTTGCGCTCATGTTTGCAGTCGAATTCTTGGGCGGTGGGTGTAATGGGGAAACTGAGTGCTGTTGTTGCTGTGGTTTCGGAAGTGTAAATTTTGAAGTTAGAACAGAACGCAAGGTAAAATAACATATTGAATTAGCAGGTTTATATTTCATTGAGCAACAGGATGCTGTGTGATGCAACCTTCAAAGTTGTTTTCTTGTTCTTTTTTTTAAAGTGCCTCGCAAAACTTTTTGCAACAAATGACAATTAAGAGGTAATATTTTAGGCAACAGGAAAATTTACTGAATGCCATTATTTGCAGTATAGATACTTTATTTCTAAGCCATTTGTCGTCGGGCAGAATGTGCCCAAATACAGAGTACTACCAGGCATTCAAATGTCGACAAAGCCATTCAAATGTCTTTAAAAAAAAATTGTCCCCTTCAAAAAAAACAAGACCTCAAACTTTTCAACACCCCTGCAATGACTAAAAAACAATATTATGTTGCATTAGTAAACTATTTTTGCTGCACAAAATCCTGTATTATCAGTTTTGCCAAGTATCTTTGCCAGCCACAACTTTCTCAGGATAAACGCAAACTAACAACTTGTTGTGCATAGATAAGCAAAAATGTAACTTGCTACAACCAAACATGAATATTCTAGCAATCTTAAGCTAAAATCCAGCAGCGAATTGAATGCCAAACATAAAACAAGTGTAACAACAAAGTTGCAAACACTTTGTGAGAAAAAATTAATTATTAAAATATTGTTCTAACAGCACAACAGCGTGGATAAGAACAATTTCGTTGTCAGAAAAAGGAAAACGAAAGCAAAGGAAGAAAAACTAACCAACAGATACATTTTTTTTGTTTTTTTTTTTTTATAGCAAGTCAAAAAAAAGCGAGTATGATGCAACCGATTCAAATAAACATCAACATAACTTCATTAGTTATTAAAGAGCTGGTTGAGTAGTTTTTGCAGCAGCCTGCAACTTCTTGTCCATTCATAAGTTAAAGTTGCATAAGTTTCTTCCGTTCTTTCTTTTTCGCTTTCAAACTATTGCTGCAAAGTAATTAATAATTAAGTGAGCAACTAAGTATTGTATGTAACTAAAAAAAAAGGTGCTGAGCTCTAAAACCAGAAATAAAACTTGTAATTATAGTCAATGAGTACTCGGCTTAAATGAATGTTTACTCCAAGTCCACACACACACACACACACACACACAGACAAACAACATTTGAACATTTTAAAATTAGTTGTGAAGTTTAAGTTGTTCTTCTTTTTGTGCTGCTTGGCAAAAGTAAGTAAAATAATATCAGGGGAAAAAAAAGAAGACAGAAAAATGTGTGCCATAACTTTTACTTTAGATGAACATGGTCAGAAATTAAATGGCTTTTGTAACAAGTTGGATTATGAGCAGAATACAAGTTATTATAGACTGAAAAGAATAAATTGCACAAAAACGAATGCAAACAAAATTTTTAATAGAGTAGTTAGTCCAAAATAAAAGAGAGACGTAAATTAGAAGGTTAAAGAAGTACAAAAAGTCAAGAAAGGAAGCTGTTGTCATTTTAGTTTATAGTGAAATTTTTATTGCAGCAAACATTGAAATATCACATTGTAAAAAATACGTAATCTCTCACGATTTGAATTTACCCTGTCTTGGCAGTTATACGCACATTTTCACTTTTCTCAAATAAATTCAATAAATGACCACCAACAAGAAATCTCAAAATCACTTTTATTTGAACTCAAAATTAATTTTCAGATCACATTGGTATTTGCAGTTTATAACGCTTCCGAAATATATTCACTACAAGATGGATACCCATAATTATAAAATCACATGTGGTTTGAAATTATGTGATTTTCGAAATAAACCAATAGATCATAGAATTGTTTACTTTTATAAATAAATTTAACTGTACAGCAATAAATTTCACACAGGTGATTTTAAAATCACTTGGCTGGATATTATATGATTCTTAGGACAAGCCATCCTCTCTACTGATTCTTATTCTCGTTTTTGTTACACATTCAAGGTGAGTAAGGAAGCCGTAGCTTTCTTTTAATATGAGAAATAATTTTTGAAAATTTTTTAATTCAGGTCCAAAAATGAACCTTTTCAAAAAATATTTGCTGTATTTTTCAGCTGTCTAATATGCCGACGACATTTCGTTGGTGCTAATCAGCTCATCAGTAGACTTGTCGGGATATTAGGCAGCTAAAAAATATAGCAAATATTTTTTGAAAAGGTTCATTTTTGGACCTGAATTAATACATTTCAATTGGCTCTTAAAGCAAATAAATAATTAAGTTCATATTTGAATTTTTGAAAATTTTTTAATAGACTTTTTTTTTATTAATGTTCTATTTTGTTGAAAATTATTTAGATACTTTTCATTGAAAGAAATTTTTTATTACACAATGCTTTTTTGTAAAACGATGTACATAACCGTATAGAAACAAATTTTCGTAACAAGGAGTGAAAAGCCGTCTGTCTTATGCTGTACTAAAAACAAAAAAGTAAGGCAGCAAAATATTTGAGAGGCACATTAAGTTTTGTAATTAAAGTAAATGTTGTGGTAAAAACACATTACTTGCGCCTTGGGTTATATTAAAATTTGATAGCGCAAACCTTCAGGTTGGCTACTCCAAGCTTTAACTGTAAAAAGAAAAAAAAAACACTTCCCTTGTAATTTAAAGTTCTTGCTTGAAAAACACTTAATGAACACTTTAAAGCAACAAAGGAGATTTCATCACATTTCATTAGATTAAAATTCTTGCTAATTAATTACTTCTTACGGTTTCTTTTTGCTATCACTTAAGAAAAACATTGCATTAAAAAAAGAAGCAACAAAAAACAAACAATGTAAATAAAAACTTTGCCCTTAAAATAACTTGAAGGAAAATATATTTCAAAGACAGTGACAAAAAAGTTTTCTCCTCCGAATGCTGTATGAAAAACAAAGCAACAACAAGCAGAAATTTGCAAAACAGATAAAAAACTTAATTAACTTAAAATTTAACTATCAACACAAACAGGCAACAAAATAAACACAAAAGCAAACGCAAAAACATAATGTATTCCAAAGAAATTATTTGTTTTGCTGTTTAAGGCGCATAAATGTAGACAGAAAGCTTTCAAACAAAATGTAACAAATTCATAATAGTTCTAAGGAATTTTAAATCTGCCTTAAAAGCATTCGATAGATGCAAAAGTAGACTCATTGAAATACTCCACTCAAAATCTCAAGGCATTTACCAAAACAGCTAAATGTGCTTTTAAATTATGAAAAAAATATTGCAACAATTTTGCAGAAACAACAAAATAATCTGCTTTATTCCAGAGAAAACTTCCAAATTATTCTTAATTGCAATGAAAAAAGCCAAATAACATTAATTACACTGCATTCTTATAAATAGTTTATTCAACATTTATAGAAAATAATTTCAACAACTTTATCATTATTTTAATTATACTAAGTCTCTTACCAAATTGTTGTTCCTTTTGCTTTTCTGCAAAATTGTACATGAGATTTTAAGCGAAAACTTGTGATTATGTGTCATTTTGGGAAGCACCTGCAAAATGCACATTCAAAACTTTTTGTTCCCCTCTTACTCTAGTTTGTTTGTATGCATTTATAACCAAAGTGACATAATTAACACATTATATTTCTCGTGAAAGAGCGGGTTAGTTCTTTTGAACAGAGAAAAAAAATACATATGTATGTAGAGAAATAAAAACGATATTGAGATTAAATAAAGGAAAAATCTAAATTTCTGTAGCATACTTTTAGGAGATGTCAATAATCAGCGAAGCCCAAAACCGAAACAGAAAGGGAACCTATATTTCTTTCGAAAAGGTGTTAATGGTAATTTTCTACGATTTCCTGTATTCAAAATGTTACCAGAAACTAGAACTCTCTTACTAAACGTGAACAAAGTTTAAAAAAATCTATTTTTTTTTAAATTCCTAAAATAATTTTTTATGTTAGCATATTTTTTCTACGAAACTACATCTCTTCGTTTGGCGTTTCCGAACCAAAGCGGCGAGAAATTTTACCATCATATACTTTCATCTACTAATTTTACCCTTCCAAACTGTAATAAGCTTAAGCGATTTTCCCCATCGTGCATGTTTTGGCAACATTTCTTTTGTTTTATTTTTTTCTTCCTGCTAAAAGCGTTAAAGCGAAAAATTAAATAAAAAATAAATGAATGAAAATTGATTTGATGTTGTCATGATATATTATCTTACGATAACAAATTTAATCCTTCTTTTGCTAAAACACACAATGAACAAAAAAAAAAAAAAAAAGCTAAAAGACAAACAAACAGACATAAAATTGATATAAAAAAAAAAATCAAACAACAAGTTCCAAAAATATAATAAAATAAGTTTGGCAAAATGGCAAAGAAATAAAACTATAACATAAACCCACTTATTTTGTCAACAAAGTTGATGGCAGCAGCAGCAGCAACAGTAAATATTCGACTTTTAACTCAACCAACAAAAATGTTAAAAATTTCAAACAACAAAATACATAAAAACACACAAATTCCAACGCACGCACACACACATGATGTGTAAAATTTTTGCTAAACTTTGAAAGTCAAAAAAGTACATGATTTGTAGCAATTTCAAACTAGAGACACAGAAAATTTGTAAAAAAAAAAAAAAAAAAAAAAAAAAACTTGTGAAATAAAATATTCGTAGTAAAAATAAGAATACGATAAAAAAAATGTTTGCCACCAAAAATATATACATATACATTTCATATAAAGTAAAGAAAGCATAAATATACAGCAACTGCAATTAAATTTTCTTAAAAGCGTATAAAATCTAAACAGAGTGTATACAAAAAGTAGAAAGTTAGAATTAAAATGCTAAAAAATTTTAAGAATAGAACCCAACTCAATGAGTGTCATTCTCGCTGCTGTCCAATTTCATATACTCTACATAGCAGTCAATTTAATCATTTGATAAACTGATCACAGGATTACTAAGATTCGATCGCTGGATTGCTCAATTGACGAACTGATCACATAATGTGAACAATTAATCACTTAATCAACTTATTTAATTTGCTCATTTGATTAATTTAATCATTCGATCAGCTGGATCGTTTTTTTTAATAATTTATGCAGTTGATCATTTTCAATAATCCAATGATTATTTTGATAAATTTTGCAACTCATTATTTCGTCAAAAAATAATTTGATTAACTTTATCATATGATTTTTTAACCAAACTTATCAATTTTATCAAATTGATGAGTTTGGTTTAATAATAATTAAATTATAATTTGATCATTGGATCAATTTGATAATTTAATCAACTTTATCATTCGATCATTGATAATTTAATAGTTTGATCATTGCATCAATTTGATCATTTGATCAAGTTTATTAACCGTTGAATCATTCAGTCATTTTGTTCATTCTAATCAATCTGATAAATTTGATGAATTAGGTCACCCTATTAATTTTGTCAAAATACAGTCAATTGATAGTTTGATAGATTTTATTGTGTAATCATTTAATCATTTGAACATTTAGATGAATCTCAGCAAATTGATCAATTTGATCATTTGGTCAATTATATCATGCCATCAATTTGATCATTCGATCAGCTGAATCATTTAATCAATTTCATTATTTTGTTTAATTTCAACAATTCGATTAATTCATCAATATTTTTTTCCATCAATTGTATATTTTGATATATTTTATAAAAAATTTCATCAATTGCTTACGGTTATTATTATTAAAAAACAACGTGTGGTTGATAGAAGAAATTTCTACAATAAGATCAATTGATTAGTATCAAAACTGGCCTTTCGTAATTATGATTTATCAACTTATGATTTATCAACTTTTTTGCGAAAGTTTTTTTTTTCTTTATCAAGCACACGATGCTGTATATAACAAGGAGGGATAATTTGATAAATTTCATAAACGTTATCAATTTCATAATTTAGTTATATGATGAATTTGATCATTCGTGCAGTTGAATGATGTGATCAATTTGATTACTTAAGCATTTTACTATATGATCATCAATTTCTTTATCATTTCATCAACTTAATTAGTTTAAACATATTTATAAATAATATCAATTTGTAATTCGACCAATAATTTTCTAGATCTGATCATTTCGATCAAATTTATCAATATGATTATTTAATCATTTGATCCACTTGACAATTTAGACATTTCATCAATTTGATTATTGCATCAGTTGAATTATTTAATTATTTAAAAATTTAACCATTTTGATCATTTTGATCAATTTTATTAATTTATAATTTGGTAAATTGATAATTTGATGAATTTGAGCGTAAGATCATTCAATAATTTAATCATTTTGTTCAACCTCATTAACTTGATCTTGGTAATTTAAAGGTAATTAGCAATCAAAAATCATACAGTGTAACTATAAAGTTAAATTAGTGCTTAGAAATTGCAGGGCCCGGCAACAAACATAAAACTCAATTAAATTTTGGGGAGAGAATAAGAAATATACTTCAGTCAACCGAAAAACACAGTGATACAACAGAAAACTGATCTGTAGATTATATTTAGACAGTCAGCAATGAAGAAATCAGGTTGTGGGATGATTAAGTGGAATTAGTTTGACCTGGGTTCCAAACCATTTCGTGTGGATGAGCCTCGTGGTGGACGTGAAACAGCCAAGGTATTTTCCCCAGCCAATATCGTTTTATTTTATTGATTACTGCAATTTCACCAAAAAAAAAAAAATCTTTCTCAATTTTGGAGAAATAAAATCAAACTAAGGCCCAATAAAGCAGTTAACAGTTCCAATTCAATTTGATCATTTGATCCTCCTTATTAGTTTGAACATTTTGATGTATCTGATCACGAGATATTTTTCTCAATTTTAGAGTGTGACCAACATCAACAATTTGATCAAATTGATCATTTAATCAAATTGGGCAAATATTTGTTTTCCTAAAAAAAAAATGAAAACGCGTCAATAATAATTTAAAACGAATGAAAAATAGTTTTTAAATTCAAACGGATTACTCGTTCTTACTCGTGGAAATTAATTTGTAACGATTGAAAGTAGTCCCAATCATTGTAATCGTAATTAATTGCAAATCGGAAGTTGCCGAAAATAGAATTTTATAATCATTACGATTTATTATTGTTGAATACTACTCATAATCAAAATTTGCTATAAACTCTAGCAAAAAAAGTTTGTTTGGATACTTAAAAAAAAAATCATTTTATTCGGATGCCCTGGTATATTTAAGGCTGGAAAATTTTATTTTATTTTCTATTTACTTCAGTCCTTTCTTTGTAACACTTTGTCGCTTTGTTTTAAAATATTTCATAAATTCATGCGTACACATTTTTCTATATCCATTTTACAAGAATCTCTTTCTAAGCTGTTTTAATTTTATTTTTCTTTAAAGTGTATTTTATTTGGAAAATTTTTGAATTTATTAAATTTACAACTGAACAGCACAACGTCAACTGACATCTGTTGCCTTGTGTTTATCTTTACAAAATTCAGTTGTTGTTCCTTTTTTCGTCTGTATTTTAAGTATTGCAAGTAATACAATATTGCACATTTTCTGACTTTTATTTTAAAATGGATATTAAGAACTAAAGTTTGAGAATGGGAAGATAATATTAGATTTGGGCATATGTATTGTGTTTATGTATTACTTTCTTAGAAAATAGCAAATATAAACCATTTCATTACGTAAATATGCAGACACTTTTGTTTGCATTAAATTGGCCTGCCTTGGTTTACTTTAAAAATCAATTTCAAAATCAAGTTTGTATTTTATTTGTTGCCAGGGGAAAATACAAAAAAAAAAAATAGTTTGTTTCTGAGAAGCATCTGGAGGTTTCTATTTTTGGAAATTTTTAGAAATCAAAAAATTCCGCAAATTTTTATAAAAAAAATATGATTTTGTTTCTCAATAAGACTCAATAAAATAATCGTTGTGTTAAAAAACGATATTAAAACAGTTCAAGGCCAGTATAATTGAGAATGCTCAAATATATTGTGCAATAAAAACGAATACATCATTTCCAAGTGTCTGCAGTAGCCGCTTCAAGCATTTAAGATTTTTGTCAAAAAAAAAAAAAAAAAACCCAGGGCATGATTAACTGCATACAGCTTTTTTTGAAGAAACATTTTTGTCAAGGGTAAAAGTATAATAGCGTTATTTTAATTGTCCCCGCAAATACAGACAACGACAAGCGATACAATTAAGCTGCTGAACTCAGCCTCTATTGCAATGAGAAAATGTTGCACCGTCCAGAAAAGAAACACATTTTTCATAACCCTAAACTGAATCTGGCAAAAACTCTAGGACTTCCAAAAGCAGGCTCCGTTACCCTGCGCCAGCAAATGGAAGGCTTCAAGACTTTTTTTTATGTACTTGTTTGCAAAAGAAAAGAAAAATGTGTAGAAGTTGAAGGTTTTGAAGGCAGGCAACAGGATACTTACAAAATATATCCAAATGACAAGCAACAAGATTGTTGTTTGAGCATCAACTTGACGAAGAAAAAAAATAAGATACCAACATGCATAAGTGGCAATTGTAAATATTGAGGCTGTTGCCAGATTTCATGTTAAAACATATGCTCCAGAATACATACTCATGTACATATGTTCGTAGGTGTACGAAAATGAAATGTGCAGGGATGGTAAATGTGTACCATAAACTAGTGTTGAAGTTTCTTCGAAAATACAGTTTTTTTTTTTTGGCATTAATTGTATTGCTTGGTAACTATTTGTCATTGCCGCCCACAAATCTAAACTCTGTTCGAAATTGTTGCAAATGTTGCGCATCATTGATTTTCCCCCACTGAACATTTGACGTCTAGTCAGGCAACGCCTTTGCATAATTTAACGAAGTTTTTCCATTAAAATTGTAATACATTCGTTTTACGATTGCCAGCAGAACCCATATGTTATTGCATATTCTGCATAAAACAAATTGAGGCTTCATATATTTCACAGTAAAATCCAAATGACGCAGAATACATTTCAATGTTTTTCACGAAACAAACACAATATTATTTTGGCAGCATCTTTTCACAATTATGTAGTTCATGTAAACTTTTTTTAAAGATATTTGGGCTTTAGAACAACTTTTGAGCTGTAGAACAATAAGACCCTGAAGCAGAAAAACACATTAGAAAATAAAGTATGATACGTGGAAAACAGTGATTTTGCTTTATTAGACATTCATTTTAAAGCAACCCAATTTTGTATGCAGTCATGAAATTGAAAGTTGATCAATAGGATTATATAGACAGTCAGTATTTCAGAGCTCAGGTAGTTAGAGAACTAAGCGCTACTGCTTAACAACAATATGCATATGACCTGGGTTTGCAGACATTTTGGATGCGGATGAGCGCGGTGTTGAACGTGAAACAGTCATGGTTTTCCTGGCTTCCTTAAAAGTGTTGATCACTAAATTTTTATCTCAAAGAAAAAATCCTCCTCCTATAATATAAGGAAGTGAAAGCAAACTAAAGCTCGATAAAATAATCAACAATTGTAAATCATATCGTTCGACCATTGAGTTAAATTAATGTTTTATTTGCATTCAACGAGTTTCGAAACACAATTTCGCGCCTGTTAATTGATCAGCTCTCACATCCACCAAGCCATCACAACAACTAGAACGAATGAAACTATAAGCAGTTTCAGTAGAAAATTTATTTTAAATTAGATCATTATTTTTGGACAAATTGAAAAGATTGACATTTTGTCATATTGATTTTTCTGTGTAGGAGATGATTTGCACCATATTAAGTTTCAATCTGACGTTAGGTCTAATCAACGTTACGTAAATCAACCGATAACTTACCGGTATCCAATACGGCTGGCAATAAAAAATATATATATACATATATTCAATTTGACAATATAAGGGCCTGGCCCATGTTGAAGAGCTTGAACAACACCAGCTCTCTGCCTAAAGTCCAGACTACTCCGACACTATGGTGAGGCGAAATGAGTTGTGAGCAACAAGCTCGCCTGCTATTTTCCACTTAACAACTAAACTATAATGAAGCAAGCATCTGCTGACGGCAACAGCATTTTATATTTTACTGGGGTGTTAACAAAATTTCAATTGTATTGAAATTATCATCCCTGTTATGGCTGAATGTTACAATGTCGTCGCTGTTGTTTCGGAATTGGCCTTTAAACTACTACTAAAGTGGGAATGTATGTATGAAATTTTCAAACAACTAAACTAATCTGCATCATGCAATCCTTGATCCAGCAGTGTGTACAGAAGCAGTTTACAACAATATGATTTGCTGCGTTATTTTGCATCATCATCATCATCCTCATGTAGCTGTATGTTGTTAGTTGGAAGTTTTTTTCTTTTTTTTTTATTGAAACTTTCAAGTATATCTTCTTTTATGTCTTTTATAATTTTTTTCTTTCTTGCATTTAGTTTGTTGCATAATATTGTATACAATATTTGGGAATATGCAATTTTGTTTTATTTTAGTTTCAGTCTTTTTATTTCTTGCTAAAAATATAAAATTGCTTTATTTAGTTGCTTTCTAAGGAGTTTCTTGCCAATTTCTTTTGTAGCAAAAGTGGCACAAGTGCAAGTTAAGCAATATTTTCAAGTTGTATTTTTTCTGCATCCACCCACTTTTCTTCTTGCAAAAGAAAAAGATTTTAATGATTCAAAAAAACTTTGCTCAGCTACAACATTTACCTTCAAATTGGCGCTGCCAAAATAAGAGAAGGTCAGCAGGCAAATATTTAAATGATGTGCAAATTAAAATAGCAAATTATGAAGATAAAAAAAAAAAAAAAAAAAATTGGGAATTTCCACAAAATGTTAATTAAAGAATAAACTTTGTGTTTTAAGCAAAATTTAAGATTTAGCAAATGTTTTGGAAATATATTTTTGAAATATTTTGCAAAACGTGTGCAAATGCAATTTGTGTGCGTTTAAATTCGCCCAGAAATACTCTATTACAAACAATCATTTATTAAAATTTCCAGACGTGTGAGAATGCACTTTGCGCATTTAAATTAGGCAGCAGAGTGTTTGGCCAATGTGACGTCTGCCCCAAATGCCCACAATACCTCTAAATATCTACATCACGCAAACATATTCTATCAATACCATTTAACTTGGGCTTGTGCAGAGATTTAAAAATATATAGCGCGGCTCAACCATAATGCACGATTGTTAATTACAGTTTTATGACAACGATTTTTCTGTGATAAAATTGTAGTGATCAACATTTTTAAGGAAGACAAGAAAATTTGATTAATATTTCTTCAACGTTAATTTTCGTGTCGTTTTTACAAAATGTTTAGTGCTATAATTTTATCACAAAAAAAAATCTTTCTCAATTCTGAGGAAATAAAATCAAACTAAAGACTGATAATGTAATTAGCAATTGTAAATCATAAAGTTTGACTGTTAAGGTAAATTAAAGTTAAACATAATGCATGTTGTTGGCAGAAATGCCGCATTTGGGCAACAGGAAACATCACACGTGTGAAGATTGAAAATTCGATGCAACCACAAGCAGAGACGCTGTTATGGGCTGGCGGGGCACAGCGCTTTGTCCCATAGACAAAAATAAAAAAAGTTCCTAACCCAAAATTAGTGAGTGATCCATTGATCGATCGACAGATAACAGAACAACTGAAAATATTTTAAGAAATATTTAACTCTCCTAGACCCAACCAGAGATCGCTGAACTCTGTAAAATTAAAACAAAAATTAATCAACAAACGCGTGAATTGAAATGTTGCAAGAAAATAGATGTCAAAACTTATTTTTTTCTTAATATCTTGATATCATTGCAAACGTGCTCATATAAAAATGGATAAATTTATCTATATTGTATTTTAGATATCAGCACGTTGATTAAAAATTTTATCAACTATCAACTTCGTCAGAGAAAGAAATTTGACATTTACGAATTTTTTTCTAGGTGTAAAAATGACATTTTAAGGTAAGGCTGACATTTTAATAGGGCATTTAAAAAAATGGCCAAACAACACTGTCCTCGCCCTGATGCTGAACATAATTAGTTGCAAATTATGAAGTTGCGTATTGAGCACGAATTCTAAAGATTTGATTATTGTTGTAAGTGTTGTTTTTTTGCTATTTGCACAACTTTACACAACAGATGTACGTGTGTTTGTGCATTCTCTAACATTTTTGTATATTTATATGATTTGCACGTGCAATGATTATGATTATTTCATATAAAAAAAAAAATTTAAAAAAATTGGTGATAATTATTCTAGAACATCAGAACTAAAATACAGTCGAATTCGGACAAGTGCACACATATTAAGCAAAAAAAAAAAAAAAAAAAAATCCCCATAATTGCATACAAAAACTGCTACGAAAATTTCGCTCACATGTTCGTAAAAACTTTTTTGTTCGCTTAAAAGAAAATCCGTTTTAGCGGAAATGTGTTTAAGTGGCAGAAATTTTTAATGGCAAATCCTAAAACACAAACATTTCATAAAGCAAAAATAGTCAACTTAATGGCGATAAAATATATCATGTATTGGAATGAATTACTTTTTATTTTCAGATAAATTCGAATTTATGTACATTTTTTTCATTTTGTTTATTAGAACTGAAATAATAATCTAATGTCTGCTATTTTATTTGAAACTCCGCTTCCTGGTTTTTTAGAAAAGAAAGTAAAAATGTGATTAGTTTATTGCAGTGAAAAGGATATCGATTAACCGAAACTTCTTTTAAGAAAAAATCTTGCATAAACGAAGCATATTTCACGAAATTTTTCAACCAAATTCGACTGTAGATAAACAGAGTTTAGACCTGTTTAAAGCTGAGACAACGTAAGCAAAAAGTTTGCAAATGAAGTAGCATTTTAGCAGTTCTAAGGTGCTGCCAATAGCAGAGCTGTATTTTATTAAACTTTCTAAGTTAATTAATTAAGGCTAAACCGTTATAATATTTATTAGGGCATTTATATCTTCAAACACACACACACACACACGCCCACACACATTTTTAAAAGTGTATTTTCAAACACATGATTTCACTTTCGATTTACCTTGAAGAACCCTTTCAAAGTTTATATCTCTCTCAAGTGTTTTCATACAATTTCATTTTACAATTCTCAAACTTTTCACTAAATGGATGTAAGTAAGTGCATGCGTGTGTGTGTGTGTGCATGTGTGAAATCATGCAAATGTGGTGAGTTTTGTTGATCCTTGTTTACGTTCGGCTTTAAGCCAAAAACATTTTTAATGAAAAAAACAAGATAATGTTTTTTTTTTATTTTGTGCACCCAAAATCGGTTTGCAAAACCAAAACTGGCGTTAGAAGTATAAACAGTAAAAGCAGTGGATTTCGCAAAAGAGGTTTTTGGTTTCTGCTTTTTTGTAATTTCTGCATTTGACTGTGGTTTTCTTCCCTTTTGTTGTTTTTTTTTTTTTTTGTACAAAAATATTTTAATTCATTTCTTCAAGTCTGTTATGGCAACACAATCGCACATAATAGAATTTTTGTGGTAGTGGTGGTGGTGGTGTTGGTGATGGCGGTGCTGGTGGTGGTGGTGGTGCGGTTTTAAGGGAAAGGAACATTTTAACTATTTTCAATTCAATTTTCTTATCTTTATTAAAAGTTTCGGTAAAACTGAAGCTTTGAAACCAAATAATAACAAACATTTTTAACAGCTGAACACACAATTAAAAGTTAAAAGGTAATGGATTTGAAAGGGAAACTGCTGCTGATAATAGAAATTGTTTTGTTTGAGAGAGCAAAATTATTTAAAATCTGTGCATTCACATTTATGTGCTGGGCAATATCTCTTTGCTAATGACCTAGAGTAGGAAAGTTTGGCCTGTTTCAGAATTAGTTCGTAGAAATAGTTATGAAATATTGGGTTTAATATTTCCGAATAAATGATTTAGTCGCATCACTAGAAAACATTCTGATTCGCTTTAATATTTCCAAGGAAATGGTTTGGCCGCATCATTGAAAAACATTCAAATAGTTCTCTCGCCAGCTTGCTCCAGTAATTGTTATAAAAGTGAACTAAAGCTTTATGTATTCTACAATATGCACAGCAAAATCTTATTACAATTTGCTTAGCAAGAAATTCAATACTCACTTTTGATTATTTCTCTAGTACACTGACACCTTTCAGACATATAAATATATACATACATATATTTTTTTACTAAAACGCAATTATGCTTTATTTGGCGAAAAGGAAAATATCAAGCATTATCCTTAAGCAAAATAAATGGAAATATTGATAAATGTAAATCTTTTTTTTCTTCTGGCTTGACAGGTGATTTTCTGCATTTTCAGAAAATCTTAAGGAAAACAGATGACATACAATATTTCTGTGTTAAGTCGTGCTTTCTGCTACGAAAAAAAAGGAATGCAATTTGGGAACAAGAATTTATATTGTGAGCGCACGAAGAGAAGCAAATAAAAGTATACTTTTAAGATAATAAAAATAAAGCAAACTTTAAGGGTGCTATTTTCTGTTTCGTTCAAAGAGAGAGAAAAAAAGGTTCGTTGAAATTCAAAAAATTTAAATATTGAATTAGTTTTATTTGAAAATAATTGTCTATAAAATATTTTTTTATCGATGTGCAATAGAACTATTCAATGAATCAAAGACATGCCAGATATCCCGCACACAATTTGTTTTATGTAAATTTTAATCCAACAAGAGCTTAATAATAAAAATAGTTTGAATAAAACCCTTTTCATGGTTTTTTAACCACGTTGCATAATGAAATAATAGAAAAAAAAATTATAATTTAAAACTAGTGCCAGTCATTGTCAATTACTTTTCCTTTACTCCCTCCGTTTGGGGTTAAATCAGAATGAGAGGCAGAATAATAAAACTACAAAACCTCTTATAAAAGCATCAACTTTTTAAGCTCATTAAAAAGCGCAGCAGCAACAACAACAGCAAAAAAAACCAGCAACAACACCATAAGAAATGCCAACAAAATGACAATTTATTTGTTTGTCTGTTGGTAATTGCAAACGTAAATAAAATAAAATTACTGTGGCATACTTTTAGGTTGGTTGACTACAGCAAACACCAACGTGTTCATGTACAAGAATAATGCAGAACAAATTTTACAAAGTATTGTTTGCACAAAAGCATATGTGTTTTAAAACAAAACTATTTAAAGCAAAAAAAAAAAAGAAGAAAAAAACTTAAAAGGATTAAAGCCAAAAAATAGCCATACATGGATGTTAAATACAAAGTCAGTTTAACCTTAATTAAATTGCAAAAATCGCCATAAATTGTAAGCATAGTGCCACAACACTTGTTTAACTTAAAAATCAAAAATCAAAATTTTATAAATATATGAAAAACAAAAAATTATAGAGGTAGTGGTAAATAATTAAACTTTCTTTAACTCTCCCATGGCCCATGATGTCATTTCACATCGCTTGCTCGCTTTGTTACATGCAAAACAATAACAAAATTTAAAACCTTGTTGTTGTTTTCAGTGTTTTTGGGTAAGCGAACGATGTCGAGTGACATAATTGCTGATTTTTATTTTTTATAAAAAAAAAAACTATTTTCATCCAACCATTATTAAAAATTTAGTCAACATTATCAATTCGTTAATGGACGCGAATCTAAGCATTTTTTAATTGTTATAAAAAAATTTATAGTTTTAAAATATTTATACTGACTGTTTTACTCAATACGAACAAAGTTTTCTTTAAGATACTTTACTTTACTTTACTTTATTTATTTGTATTGTTGCTTTCAATACATACATAAATGCGAATGAAAAATACGTTCGCATTTGGAAAGAGGGGAGCTATTCGTATTTTTTTATGTATTGAGTTTGCAATAATTTTGCACTACGCTTCCATTTTTTAAAGATTTAAAATAAAAAGCTTACAACTCAAAACTTTCGCTTAATAAAAAATTTTTGACTTAACATTTGACTTAATGATTTTTTTTTCTAAAAATAATAATACCTCAAATTACCGCCTCAAATTATACAAAAAGTTAAGAACAGTTATCTAAACAGCCGCTTGACAATTTTGTCTGAAATCCAACAAATTTGTTTAAAACATATTTGCACAACTTACCATTTCAAAACTTCCCTTAACGGGAAATTTTTTCTAGGCATTTATTTTGTCTAAAATCTTTAAAAAAAATACTTTATGTATTAGATTCCATTAAAATGTTTATAAAAAATATTGGCACAAATTACAATTTCAAAATTTCCCTCTACGGGAAATTTTTCCTAACTATAATTTTTTTAATATACAATAATAAATTGCGATCTGCATCAAATTGCGTGCACATTTCAGAGTTAAGATTTGCACAACTGATAACTTCGAAATTTTCCCTAATGGGAAATTTTTCTAACGTGTAACTTTCATATAAAAATATTTAAATATTACTCTGTGAACCTAATTGAAGGGAAGTTTTAATCAGAAATACTAAAACAAAGTACTTTTTACAAATTTCCCCTGAAGGGAAATTTTGTTTTAGGCAACATTAAATTGCAACGAAATTTTAATAAATCAAACAACTTACCAATTTGAAATTTCCCTAAATGGGAAATTTTTCTGAGTACCAATTTTAGCTAAGAACGTTAATAAATTGCTTTCGGCATTAAATTAGAAGGAAATTTTCCCAATTTCATGTGTTTAAGTACTCGAGGTCAAATAATATGCTTCATTAATTGTTTAAGTTGCAATTTTAAAACATTACTGAAGGGGGAAATTTTTATTTGTCGAAAAAATTTTATAAATATATGAAAATCAGAATATATGAAAATGACAAAAAATATATTTTAGTAACTTACTAAATTTTTTTATTGGGAAATTTTTTCTAGATTCTTGCTTTTATCTAAAAACGTGTGTAAATTAAATTAAAAAAATTCTCAACAACTTAAATTACAATTTTAGTACTTCCCTGAAGGAGAAATTTTATCTCTGCTTAAAATTTTTATAAACTACTCTTTGTATTAGGATATATGAAAATGTCAATAAAGTTATTTAAATAACAAAATAACTTCTAAATTTTCCTCAATGGGAAATTTTTTGCAGCTCCCCGCTTTTGTCTAAAAAAGTTTTCGTTTGCAAATTACTTTCTCCATTATATTGTATTTAAGTTTTAATGAAAATATTAAACCTAAAAACACACTGCATTGCGTCTGTTTTTATTATCCTGCCAGAAAACATATTTGTCATTTTATGGTTTCTTTTTAATACAGAATGTTGCAAAAGATATAAAAATTAACAAGAACAGTAAAATACACTTTCGTAAAAAGTCCTTTATTGCCTCATTTAAATCATCAGATTTACCGACATTCAATACGTATTATTGGCTGATGGTTGCTTTGTTTTTCTTTTCTTATTTTATTTCACTTTCCAAAAGAAATTAAATTAATCCACAAAAGTATTCAATTATGTTTTTTTAAGTAACTGCGAATGAGCAGCTGTTGTTTTCTGTAATTTAAATTTAATTACATTGAAGCGCAGATATAATTATACTTCACAGAAAAAGTGTTACCAGGAATCACTTAGGGTACTTAAAGTTTGAGGTGTTTTAAATTTACAACAAGTGTTTGAAATTATAATAAGATTTGTTACGGAGAAAATTGAATTAAAAAAAAACTCAACTAAGACGTCAGTGCCCAATATTATAAAGCACTGCGCTAAATATGCATTTTACCACACCGAAAAATGTGATCTTATCCACTAAAGTTCATGAGATGCGGTTGTTATCTTGGCTATATAATAACACTGTTCAAGATAATCTGCGGTATCCAATAGTAAAGGAGTGTGGACCTTGCGCAAAAGCAATTTTACAATTAAATAAAACTTAAGTTTATTTGTTTCTGTTTTTGAAGTTGTTTAACAAAAACTTTGAAAGACGTCAAAAAGAAAAAATTCTCTGACGAAGATACACAACGGAGTATCGAAGTGATCAAGCATTTTATGCAAAATAGATCACTTATTTTCCCAAAATACTGTTTATAAGCTCTACTTATTCAAATTTAAAATATAAATCAAAGATAAAATATAAAGCAAAATAAATTTCTGGTAAGGAAGCAACCTTTAACTTCTTTACTCTCGTTTATTTGTATTGTAGCTGTAGTGGCAATTGAAATGTTTTCTGTAGAAAACATTTTACAACTTAAAATTAAAGCGATTTTGTTTACGCCTGGGCATCACTCTGAAAATATATCTTAAAATTTTGTCTAACTTTTTGGGCTACAATTAAACATTATTTAAACGTCTTTTAAATGTTAACTAAAGCTCCGCTTAAAAATCCAATTTAATAGCAGTGAATATTGAAGGGAAAAAGGACTTACCATAGCAGTCCTATCAACAATGAAATCAGCTGTCAAATGAATAGAAACTTAAGTTATTCTTGTTATACAAACAAACAACTTTTTTGTGATTTAAAACCAAATTATTTTATAAAAATCTTTTGGTTCTCATCCCCCTCACAATTCTTTTTCAAGCATATTTTTTTATAATTATTTCAGTAGCAAATTTCAGTACTTTTGCAAGATAATTAAACATAATACGATTAAATAGCTTAAGTTTAACCACAAAGAAGAAACAAAAATGAGAACAGAAATAAAAAAAAAATATGTTAATACGAGAAATAAACCTTCACATAAGTTTTTTTTGTGTTTCGTTACTCATCTGCATATTTTATGTACTTTGCGTAAAACACACATTTTTTCATGCAATTTATGTTAAACATGTTTAATGCATCTTCTTTTTTTATTATCACAACTTTTGACCTAAAATCCCAAGTAGTGATAATAAGTTTATTCATACAGATTATTATTAAAAAAAAATATATATATGCAGGATAAAAACCATTGAAAATGCCAAAAACAAACACTTCGTTTAAATGTTATGTTACAAAGACTGCAGACCGACTGCACTATGGGTTATTGTTGTATAAAAAGTTTTGAATACAAAAGGAGTATTATATATATTTTTTTCAAATATGGTTTAAGCATATTTCGAAGAAGTGAACAGGCAGGTATCAGATCTTAGAATATTGTCAGACCTGATAGGTTTTTAAGGCAAGGGTAACTGGAACTACAGTTATGGCCTTGAATCTAAAAATATTGCGGCTAAAAAGTTTTCTTTTTTAATTTTTAAGAAGATTAAAAAAATTATTTTAATATTTACCAAATAATGCATATATATATTTGAAAAGAAAGCTAAATATTTTTTTAGCTATAATTTTTGTTTAAACCGACTGTTTAATTAGTTTGTGCACTAAATTATTTGAAAATTTAACCAATACCCAAGAAAAATTTACATGTCGAAAATTTCCTTTCATCGGAAATTTGTTTTGTATTGTTTTCTAAAAAAAAAAAACCTTTATAAATTAATATTTTCATTCGGTTATATGGAACTTTTATAAAAAATATTCACTTACGGCCTAATTCATAAACACATTATAAGAGTGTTATAAACAACTTATGAGCAAAAATCCAGAAAAGTGTATTCATAATCGATTTATAGCTTATTATGCTGTTTATAACCATTTTATAAATTGGATATTTTTATTGTGGCCTCTACCCAACTATAAGCGTTTAATAGTGAAAATTGTTAAATTGAGGATTTTTTATTTTAACACTATTTATCAAATTTTTTGCTTCTTGAATGTGTATATGATTGCATTTCATTGTTTCTTACACCAAATTATCATTACACATTAAACTATGAAATTCGAAAATATGTACACATGTACTTTAAATTCTACGAAATTCTAAGAATCAGTAATATACAGTCATAAAGACACTTTAACCCTGCAGAAATCATCTCATTTTTTATCAAACAAATTTTTCTTTAGTTTTCATATAAATTACAAATATTTTGACGAATTATATCGATACAATACACAAAGAAATACAGACGTATATACATACATATGTATAGTACAGTCTCTTGCAAATTTGAATTGACATGTACATATGTACCTAGGTATGTATGCATGCATACACATACATACCTACGCACAAACAACAGTAGCGATCCTGCCTGTATTTACAACGTATACACACGCATTAGCTTCTACTTAACAATAAGCGTTTGAGAAAGAGACATTCGTTGAGTTGATGAAGAGTTACGAAGAAAGAATTCATCAATAAAATAATTTTAATAAAAGATATTTGCGAATTAAATAATATTTACCACTTTTCATCATGTTTTCATGAAAAATATTTGCAAATAATTATAGTGCTACACAAACAAATGCCAGAGAGTAAGTAGTCGACTACTTTTGGTACCAGTCGTTAAACAAATGTGTTTAGAAACAATCTTTTTTACAATTCAAAGCCTTGTATACATATTTTTCGCAATAAAAATAGGTAAACCAATAAATTATTTCATATTCGAACAAAATTATGTTATATAAGTAAATAATATTTTGCATTTTTCGAAGCTACTCAGACAATCAGTTTCTTACATACATCTCATATATGCAGCACTAGGCTCAAAATGAGAGTGAACATTGAACATGGTGTTGCCAACAATAAAGTACAAAATTAATAAAAGAGTTTATTAGTTATTTCACGTATATAATGTGTTTATGAATTGAATTTCTTAATAGTTGCTTATAACACTGTTAGTGTATGATAACTATTACCAGCTTATAAGCTGAAATAAGAAAGTTTTATGAATTAGGGGGATAGTTTATAAAATCAAAATTTCGCCTTGTGGGAAATTTTTTTAGATGGGTTTTTTTTAGTCAAAAACTTTAATACATTTTTTTTATTGAATTACACCGAAATGTTCATAAAAATAGTTTCCCTTCAAAGGGAAATTTTTTTTTCGGTTTAGAAGCGTTCAAAAATTACATTGTTCATTATATTATATAAAAATTTTAATAAATGTTTTAAAAATTGTGCAATTCCGAAATTTCCCTAAATGGGAAATTTTTTGTGGACAACAGTTTTGTCTCAAAGCTATCAAAAATTACAAAGTGCATTATATGACATGCAAATATATTTAAAAATTCTGCAATTTCAAAATTTCCCTTCAAGGGAAATTTTCACTAAAAATTATCTCTATCCAAAAATTGCTATGAATCATTTTCTGCATTATATGATATAAAAAATGCAATAAAAATATTTAAACCAATTTCAATTTAAAAATTTCTTCAAATGGGAAATTTTTTCAGGACATCATATTTGTCCGAGAACATATATGTATAAGTTACTTTCTGCACTAAATTATCTAAAAAAAATGTTGTAAATCTAATGAAAAAACCTGCAATTTTAAAATTTCCCTTAAAGGGAAATTTTTTCAAGGCAACAATTTTTCCCAAATTTGCATAGTTATATGGAAATTTTTATAAATATATTTAAAATGCTAAAGATTTAAAAACATCCTCAAAAGGGAACACATACTTTGAAAAATATGTGAAAATTCGCAGTAAAAAATATTTGTATCCCCTGTCGCGGGGGACTTTTCTTTAACCAGTGGTCCATGAAAGTATACTTTACTAACAACTTATAAAAAAAATTTAATAATGTATTTAGAAAATCAGCTTTACTCTGATGACTATGGTTCATTATAATGAAAAGTGCTCAACAAACTTTTCGTACCAGTTTAGTTTCTGAATATAATTTTTAAATAGACTGCCTGCCGGCAACAAGCAAACTTGTATTAAAATTAATGTAAAGTTTCAAGTGCACATAGTGAAAAAAATTAAAACAAATTGCACTTTAACTATTTGCAATTAAGTATTAAATTATTAAAAACAAATATAATCCGCTTTGTTCTTTATTTGTTAAATATGAATATGAAAGTCATTAAAATAACATTGATAAATTATAGATGAAAAAAAAGAGTAAACTCAAGTCAATAGTCAAATAGCAAAATTTTTTGCTGGGGCAGTACCAATATTTTCGAGTCAAATACCTGCTTCAAAATGAATCAAATGTGATATTAAGCCAAAACAGAGGGAAAATTTGATCAAATGACACTAAATTGGAATATGCTGTCACAGATCGAAGTTACTTTTGGTTTACGCTTACTAAATAAGTGAATACAATGTGAGAAGATTTTTCAACGCACAAATATCTATCAAACGCATTATATTTAACAGGATATTATCATCCTTGTTTTAATCATTATAAGTAATAAATGTATTTAATGTAAAAATGTAAATGTAAGCCACAGAAAAATGTATTGTAGTAAAAAAACAAGAAATAGTAATAATACTCGTATGAGTAGCATAACAAAAGACATACCGACCCTTCATAAATGCTGAAAATTTATCTAAAAGGCAAAGAAGATTTCTAAAACTATGGCTAAAAAGCTATAAATATATTCACTTGAGTCGGATGCCATTTGGATGGTGATAAGTGGTGTACAGAGAAGCAAGCCCCAAAAACAAACAAACAAAAAAAAACGACACACACAGACAGACACCTTTTAAGCCGAAATCGAATTTAATGGCATGAGTAATTCTAAAGAGACTGTGTGGCCCCAAATCACACGCCTGGAAATATTCAAGTATGTATGATGGCTAAAAACAATTACTAAAAAAATAAAACATAGTTTCTATATATAAATCACAATTTCCTTTAAAACTGCTACAGTCAGTGTTTTGCACAAAAGAAAAACTTTTATTTTTATTCATTTTGGCACAGTCATTTCATGTTTTTCCATCTACCGGAAACATTATGTCTTCATTTGCTAACGTGCGAATTTTATCAACACCCGGTAGGTAGTTCGGCAAGTGTTGTCAGCTGATTTATTTGCAAGACGTGTATTATGGAAAGATGCATATAAATAGTAAGGGCAAAGTATTTTTATTTTCCTGTTTTCAGGTTTCTTTGACTTCGACAGTTGTATATGGGCTCTGTTCTGAAACACATAAAATGTCAATTGTAGCTAGGACTTTTATTACCATCACAGAATTGCAGGGCACTGCATTTGTTACTTATGACATTTAAATAAATGTATGGATTTTATAGTACATCATGCACCGCAAACGATTTGTCGTTGATTTTTTTTCTTGGTTTTTTTTTTTTTTTTTTTGTAAAACCAAAAAAGTTTATTTTTTACAAAACTGTCT
Source organism: Sturmia bella (assembly GCA_963662145.1). Taxonomy (NCBI): domain Eukaryota; kingdom Metazoa; phylum Arthropoda; class Insecta; order Diptera; family Tachinidae; genus Sturmia; species Sturmia bella. The sequence continues at coordinate 13,318,930 of OY759172.1, read as the reverse complement.
CAACTAGAAACTAAGTCAGTGCTATATTCGTTTTTTCTATCAATATCTGCCATGATTTATGTCATGCAGTATTTTAAATAATAATGTAAAGAAAAAAAGAAGAAAAGACATATTAGGAACAACAGCTGTAATATTTTACCATACCAACTTTGCAAGCATTTAAGAAATATTTTAAAAGGTGTTCAGGCCTAGACCCAATACTTAGATTTGTAATGGGCCAGGAAATGACAGGCTGAAAAATGTGATTTTGAAAGGTGATTCAAGCAGTTTTAATTATTGTACTGCTACGCATAATCCTAATTATGTTGAAAATAATATTGAAATATTATTGTCCTGAAGAAGCTATCCGAAGGAGAGCGAAATATCGACAAAAATAATTAAATAATTTTAATAAAAGACCTTTTAACTCAAGAAAATAAATATATAAAATAATATGGAAAATATGGGCATACATTTACCTAACATATGATTTATCGATTTGCCCAATTATAGGCAACTTATTGATTTTTTTGTTGCCGTTTTTAGGCGTCAAACTGCGAAGAGATGTCCTACCACACACATACTTTCTAAATTATTCAATAATAACACAGTACAGTAAATATGCGATTTTTGAACAAGCCGCTGCATGCACAATTTTAAAATTACGTATTCCATTTTATTATACAATATGTTTAAAAACTAAAAATAACGCAGGCCTGACACTGTTCGAACAGTGAATACTTATTAAAGTTAATAAAATTTTTTGTGCCATGTAAGTTTTTCAGATCCAGTAATTTATTCTATGTTTCTAGTCACGCTACTAATTATGCAATGCGTGAGCCGTTGCTACGGGCCTTGCATACTTTAAATAGCATCAATAATATTGTTAGCATTGATTTTTCGTTGCCGATTACTGATTTTAAATTGTTATTAGAATATAAGGATTTATTTAATATATATTGTAATTAAATTATTATTAGCCTGTAAGGATATTGTATTCCATAGGGTTAGATGGATAAATAAATAAACATAATTTTACAACTCCAGCAAAAAAAAGACTATCGAATTAAAAAAAAAATTGTAGCTCTGAATTTCAAAAATTTCGCAAAAAAAATAGAATGGTTCAAATACTTTTCAGTTTTCTTTTTAATTCATAAATCTAGCTATAGTGGAAGACTGTACCCAGTGCGTTATAAGCATATTTTAAAGAAAAGAATGGGTGGGTGTGTATTTGTTAAAGCTTGTTTGACTTTATTACTCAATGTGTCAAAATGTTCTAAATTATGCTGGCCTCATTCATGGAAATCTATAGGTAAATACTTATTTTATTCCAGATAAAGCTAAAGGACTTGATTATGACAAATGCATACAAATAATATGTGCTTGAATGGCTGTGTGTGTGTGTGTGAGCCAAATATTACTAAGAAATAAATGTATTATTTACTTTCAAAGTGCGCTGCTCATGTATGTATGTAGTTTTGCTTTATCATATATTCTTACAGCGATTGGAAAATCACTTTTACATATAGAATTGCTTTTATATTTAGAAAATTGGTATTAATTAATATTTTTATACATACTTCTTTTGCGATTTTTCCAGAGTCTTAAAATAATCATTTACAATATTCTTACCTGAAATGAAAACAAAAAAATTGAATTGAAATTTTTAATTAGAATATCATAAAATATCATAAAATTAATACAATAGACTTTAAAAAATGTGGACCATACTTTGGTTTCTCAGTCTTACTACAACAGGGTGTTGTTAAACTAATCTCAAAAGTGTTGCCTTAAATTAATTTATAGAATAATTCCTTTTCACAAATTTCCTTCCCTTCATTTAGAACCAATCTAGTGCATTAGTTTTTTTTTTTCATTTCAAATTCTATTGAAACTGAAAATTTCTCTTTATAATTTACATTTCAATAGTTGCAAGTTTTTTTTTTTTTTTTTTTTTGTATGCAACAGAATTGACGATTTAGTTAAATGAATCTATTGCTTTTGTTTCATTTTGTATTGTGAATAAAGCAATTGATTTTTTTCTGTGTTCATTCATTGTTAAACAATTTCAATGAATGTTGCAGCGCGTTGCTTGAACAAAACAAAACTAAAAAAAGAGACAAAATAATTTAAATTATTTGGGAAATATTTTTGCGGTTGAAGAAAACGTTTGTGTTTTTTAGAAATCTTTAATTGGCACAATAAATATTTCATTTTGACTAGTGAAATGGAAATCGTTTTGGATGTTTCCTTAAAAAAAAAACGACAGTACTTTTAAAGCCGGAAGTTTTGTTTGGCAAATTCTATTGTACTTAAAAATTTGTTGTAAAACAGTAACTAATACATAATAGAATTTTAGTAAATTTCAGTTTCATACTGAGTCAAGATTTAGACATACGTTGATAAGCTATTTTGCGTAAAAGAATACTCTGCAACAAACAAACAGCAAAAAGGCTCATGCAAAACCTCATCGTAGCCAGAGTTATTTAAACGAAAAAAAAAAAAAAACTGAATTCCATTATCAAATAGTCTAATTGAATTTGCTGTTCGCTAATATACATATGTATGTATGTATCAGAGAACTGGAAGGAGTATTCTTAACTCATATTTTTTGTTTAGGTACTTAACACAAATTTCAGCTGCTAACATTTGTTATATAAATCAGATTGTGTATTAGGATGCGTAGTATATTAGCTCTTAGCATGAGGAAAAAAGTTGCACTAGGGCATATCAAAAAAATCATTGCTGAGGCAATCAATTTTCAATTTTTTCTGTATTGTTGTATGGCAGCCCCCTAAAAAGACGTAATAAAAAAAGGATCGGTGTAATTGGAAAAAAATATTGGGTTTAAAAAATTATTGAGGCTTGGTCATACATTTGACTCCTCTATGGGCTCCCTGGGACTGATTAGTCCTAGGAGTCTGTATTTGGGCGCCTTGAAAATGAAATTTTCTCCCCATCACACTAAGACGCTCCAGGGTGCTCACCGAGAAGTCAAATGTATGAAGAACCAGCAATATTTTTTTCTCCCTGACATTATTTTTCAAATAACCGAACCTGTAACACACCACCTTAAGGGGGAGCCCCTACAAAAATAAAAAATGAAAGTCCTGGCAGTGGCAGTTGTTTTTCCTCATGCCAAAGGTTAGCGAAAAACCGATAAATTTTTGATAATACAGAGTGGCCCGCGCTTTTGGATAAATTATAACTGCTTAGTTCTGATTCATGAATATTTTTCTCATATATTTACTATAAACATGAAAGGCATGGACTAAAGCTTTCATTAAAACTAAATGGCACGCACACACAAACGCCGGCATGTGTCTAGGACGAGAACAGTGTTGTCGTGTTAGTATTTTTCGATCATATTTGCTTCGACAATATTCGTTGAAATTCAGTTTGTGTTTCTTACTAGAAACAGATACTATGCAACTGTTATCACTCCCGGGGGCATGAAAAAACTTTCTTGTATATTGCAAGCTATAAAAGTCAGAAAAACCCACATATAATTGACAAATTTTATAATATTAAACAGCAGATCCATCGGTCTCAAAATAAGAGAATCATACTTATTATATTTTGCACAAATTGCTCATAATTTACGACTGAATAAACATACCGATGAACTCAGAATTGCAATGTATCCGTGAAGTTCGCTGATATATACCATTGATAAAAGGGGATAGTAGATACTTGATTTTCATGTTACAATGCCACCGAAACCGCCAGGATGCCCTTCAGGTTGCAGTGAATCTATGCAGTTCTCTGATATATAAAACTAATCCGAGAGTATCCTTAGGCTCTAAGTTTTAATTACTACTTTGATTATGTTAAATGTTTTATGCTTGCGGTGACCTGTGCAGTTTCCTGGCAACTGAATACTAAGCCTCTGAAAATTTTAAATATTTTCTGGAAATTTTACAATTGCCAGCGATATCTCTAAGCTATACTAGTGATTGCGGTGAGCCGTGCAGTTCACTGGTATATAACGCTGCTTTAAAGTAATCGTAATACTTTGAAGGTTCTAAGCGGTTGATGATCATGTTACATTGTCCGCGAGTTCTACAGGATGTTGTTAAGGATGTGGTATACCAGAACAGCTCTCTGCAGAATGTTGTTAAGGTTGTGTCGTAGCAGTACAGCTCTCTGGTAGGCATTTCTGTGACAAGGAAGTTTCAAAAGGGTTTAAAGATTCTAAATATAGCGAAAGTTCGTGAGAAAGCAGCCCGCTTTCGGGCAGACTCACTAATCAGTGTGACGTCAAGTTTCTTAGCAAATATTTCTTGTTACACTTGCAGAGCAATTTAAAAATAAAATTTTCCCCATATCCTTAAAAGTTCCCTGTATAAGGATTTCGAGCAGAACATCTCCTATTTATCATATCGCTCAACTGCCTTTGGGAACGAAATCCAAAAAGTTACAGCAAAAAAAAACTTTTTTCATGTAACCATAAAAATCATTAAACGACCTTAAGACGTTTGATGGCGGTGCATCTGGAGCATGAAGAAAAAACCCATCAACCGGAATTTGCTGTTTTTTTTTTTTTTTTTTTTTTTTTGGATAAATACATACAAATTTTCTGCTTCTTTTGCGTCGGTATTATTAACATTTTTCTTTTTTCTCTCTTTGATGTTTGCTTGGTATCAATATATATGAAATTTCATAAATCAACATTATGACAATGTTTACTGATATGGAAAGTATAGGAAGAGGCAAAAAATATATAATAATAATAATAATATATTGAATAAATACAAACAAGACGAACGTCGAAGCAAGAAAAAAGTATTTTCATCTTTATTTAATTTTTTTTTTTATTCCCTATAATAGAACCAAAAGTAAACACCAGGGATACAAATAGTTAAAAAATGGATACAACACAACATCATAACAAACACACCCACACACACACAGAGGTATTAACACCAACACACACCATCTAGCAAACAATAAACTAAAGCATTTACGCTTTCAAAATGAGATATTCCCTTCCTTTAAGTTTTCTTATGACGGATTTTCAATTTTTTTTCTCACTCTAGTAGAAAAAAAAAAAAAAGGAAATCCATACGATTTTGAAGCTATGACTGACTGCGTTAGTACTAGACACCGTTGTGAATGTGTGTTCTTCTTTTGTGTGGGCACATAACGAATCAATGAGTAAGAATGATTTAAAAAAAAAAGATGGGGAAAAAAATTGAAGAGAAAGTTGCAAAAACACGACAAAATGTAATTTCATGGCGTATGAATTTCAGAGAGAAGCAGTTAAAAATGTGACACCTTTTATGTTTTATGTATGTAAACTATAAATACAGGTAAAGCAAAGAAAAAACATTTTATAATATATTTGCAATAGCAATATTATGTTCTCTATAACAATGGATACGGCGGTGGCAAACAAGCTATGTTTACTTAAAATGCCATACACAACTTCTGAGTCACCACAAATACATGGTTGTTGCAGTTTGATTACTTTGCTGCCACCTTCCATGGAAATAAATCTATGTCTACAATCATAAGAAAATTACCATTTTAACTTGCTACACTTGTGATAAATATAAAAAGTTTGATCTATCGAATGGCAGCCAAAGTTTGTGGATCTAATAAAAAAGAACTATAGTTGAATTTAGCGGAGATTTGGTTGTTTAACAGTTATAAAAATAACATTCAACAGTCAAAAAAAATTTTGTCAGCCGCTTTCTAAGACAACAACATCTACTTTAATTGTGCCCAAGTGACAGAGAGCTCCTATTCAAATAAAATACAATATTAATATATTATTACACCATAAAATGTCTACCATAAAATTTATACAGACTTAACAATTTATTGTTTTTGCTTTCGACTTTAACAGGCCCAGCCGTTTAAAAACTACTCAAGCTCAATCATCTTATTCAATTAAACAAATTAAATGACTTTTAAGGAATGTTCAGCAGCAACTTGAAAATGGAAATAAAATAAAGGAAATTACTAAGGAAATTATTCTTTTAATTTGAAAATTATTTAAGTAAAAATAAGTGCTAATTTGAAAACCTTTTAAGGTAGGTAGCAGTTAAGGGCAAGCAAGAGCTAAATTAAAAGTGATAATGAATTTAAAAAAAAAAATCTTAAGCTAAGCTGAACAGAAAGTTCAAAAGGCATGTATTTTTGCGGAAATGTGCTTTACAATTAAAAAAAAACAATTCTATGACATACACAACACCCGATTATTTTTAGATTCTTTGTCTTCATAATTATTGCTAATCAGAAATTGCCTGAAGAAGGATAATGTAATCGCTACGATTCTTTTTGAAATTGAAGGTAATTGATTAGTAATGGTAATCAAAATTTAACAGCTCTGACGCAACCAGTTGCTTTTCATATCTTTCTTAAGAAGCAATGCAAACTTTCAGTTTTTGCCGAATGAATCTCGGATGTTCGCACATACCTCAAGCACCTCAATTACTTTCCAAGCAAAATATATTAACATTTTACTAAAATTGTTAAATTAATTATTCAAGCTTTTGATCTTTGGGTTTCTTTATAAAAAATAATTTTAAACAATTATTTATTTATTTTCAATATTTCGCCAACAATTTGTTGGCATCATCTTATAAAATTCAAAAACCAAATTATTGAAAAAATTTTATTAACAAACATTAAAAATTTTTCAATAATTTGTTTTTTGTTTTTTGATTTTTAAAATTATTTTCCTGAAGATGCCAACAAATTGTTGGCGAAATGTTGAAAATAAATAAATAATTGTTTAAAATTATTTTTATAAGAAAAATCAAAGAGTAATTAATTTAACAATCTAAAGATCAAATAATATAAAAATAAATTTTAATTACATTGAACTATGGATATTGTAATACATTTACATATATTAATTCAGGTCCAAAAATTAACCTTTTCAAAAAATATTTGCTGTATTTCTCAGCTGTCGATATGCCGACGACATTTCGTTGGTGCTAATCAACTCATCAGTGGACTTGAAAAATTCTTAAAAGTTTGTTTGAAACTTAACTACTTATTTCATAATTCCCATGAACATTTCTGATTCTCATTCCGTTCATGAGAATTATGAAATATGTAGTTAAGTTTCAAACAAACTTTTAAGAATTTTTCAAGTCTACTGATGAGTTGATTAGCACCAACGAAATGTCGTCGGCAGCAAATATTTTTTGAAAAAGTTCATTTTTGGACCTGAATTAATACATTTCAATTGGCTCTTAAAGCAAATAAATAATTAAGTCCATATTTGTAATACATTTATATTAAATTACTTTTTCAGGCTCAAGTTAACGCTTGGTAGGTCAATTTTTTACAGGGTGCTGATGAAAGGTGTTTGCTCCCAGAAACACCCGGTTGTTCACCCAGCTATAAAATTTTACTTTTCTTTACTTAATTGATATTGAGAAATAAGTGACCAACGAAGGGTTGAACTTGAGCCTGAAAAAGTAATTGATTATATAAAAATGTAGTAAAAAATATTAACATTTTTGGGCATAAAACTTCGGATCTGGAATTTTCTCCGAAACTGCAATCAAACCACAGAAAATGTCTTGTTTTCAACTTCAACTGATTTTTCGGGTATTAGACGATTATTTCGAGTTCATTTGTTTATTATATTACAAGTTAACCAGTGCTGATTTTTGTCTATCAAAAACCAATTTGTGTACTTCATGCCAGTGTTGATGTTGATGAATGTGTTTGTGTGCGGGTGGGTGTGTGTGTGTGTGTGTGTGTGTGTCTGCATGGTTACCACACCATATAAGTATATGGTATATTAAAGCGTGTATCATAACCACCATATCAATAGCATGTACTGTTGCTGTCAATATTTGTGTGTACGACTGAGTGTGTGTATGTGTGTGTGTGTGTGTATTGCAGTTTTGCTAAGTGTTGGTTCTGACTTGTATTTACATGTATTTACACAAAATGCCCACGTGTGTGTGCGTGTGCGATATTGCAAAATATGTTTTGTTTTTGGTTTTTTTTTTTTTTTTCTTTTTTATCTTAATAGTAATAAAATTAATTTCTATATTTATGTAAAAGCAATTTAGTATGGTACAAAAGCTTTTAGTTGTAGATGAGTGTGTGAGAGTTTTAGTATACCGTACATTTGTGCATTTGTACAGCCGTAAGTGCGTTCCTGTAAACGTGTATGAGTGTAAGAGTGTGTGTGAGTATATCGTGTTAAATACCATAAACTTTTAACTATTTAGTAACGCTGTCAGATTCGTAATTAAAGAGCGATTGCAGTTGTGAAAATCGAGATTTGAAAATTGCATTTTATTTAGTTTTGTGGCGAAAATGTATCGATTAGTCATATTGAAGTGCCAATATTTATGAGAACCTGGAGCGGGTTTATTTACATTTTTTTTTTTTTTTTGGTTCATTTGCCAAATGCATTACTGCATTACTGCATTACAATAGAAGCAATTAGGAAATAATTCTGTTTATATGCTTTATATTTAATTGTATGTTATAATCCTAAATAAAGCAAAAATTAATTATTGGTCAGTTTTATTGTTTCAGCCATCATTGTGTGGCTTTGCTTTTAAATCAGCAAAATATTAGAGGAAAAAATACCAATTCACCTACATATTAGCAATAAATCAAATTTAGAAATGTGAAAAGCATGAAATACGAGAAATGAAGAAAATTAACTGGATATGAAATCGAGAAAAATGAACTCCAGTGGGCAAAACGAAAGTTGAAATTTCAAAGACAAACATTTAGTTTAGGTTGTTATCGCATTTCTTGCAACACACACTTAAGCATAAAGCAGGCTTGTTGTGCGCTTGGTGGGTTTAACCAAAACAGTTTTGACTCAAGCATTAACTCCGTAGGTGGTGTTGGCGAGGTATCTGCCCTGGTGGCTTCCACTATAGACTATAAACGCACAAGTCTAAGTTAATAATAATTCTTTATTTAAATTTTAATTCGATTTAATTTTTTTTGTGAATGTATTACGAAAACTAGATATTTATGCGTTGACATACTTTTTGGTTTGGTCACCGTTTTAGTTCAGCAAGACCAAAACCCAAAGTGGCAGAAAAACCGCGTGAAGTTTTTTCAATATGGATCTCATGCAATACTAATCTGCATGGGATCAAGAGCAAGACCAAAACCCAAAATGGCAGAAAATCCGCGTGAAGTTCTTTCAATATGGATCTCATGCAATACTAATCTTCACGTCCACCACGACATGAATCAGGCCGTAAAATGCTTCGAACGCAGAAAATTATTCTCAAATCTATGGAAGTAAAATCGATTTACAGCCAGATAAAATAATGAACAATTATAAATCACAAACTTCCACTATAGAGTTAAATTAGTATTATTCCTTTTTATTACTTGCGCCCCAGCCACATCAACAACCTGTGTTTAGACCTTCATTTAAATAAAAATAAAAAAAATCCAGGAATAGGAAAACCAAATACACGTGACCCACTTACATGTTAATACAGCTAAAAATTTTAAATTTCATATTTATTTAAATTAAAAAATTCTAAGCAACAAAAAAATAAAGAAATAAGTGGAAAAAAAAACAACGAAATTGTGAATAATTTCAGCTCTTGTTGTTGGCTGCACAATGGCAGGCGAACAATGTGGTGTGGTGTGGTGTGGTGTGGTGGTGCTGCTGCAGGATTTCCATGTATGAAACAAACAAATGAATGGCATAGAAAATTGAAGTCTTTTGTAGGGAAAACAACACTACAACAGCAACAACAACAACAACAACAATGTAAATGATCATCATCATTCCCATAGGAATCATTATTTGTTCTTCTTTGCTGTTTATTATTTCTTTACGCTTTGTTTTTGGTTTCGTTTCCGTTCTTTTCTTTTCTTTTTTCCATTTTCATTCATGAACTCCACACACATGCTTGGAAGTTTATTGACCCAGAAAAATGCAAGTTGTAGCTGATTTGTTATGGAATTTGTGGGGTTCCTTTTGAAAATGACTGAGACCAAAATTGCTTTTGTGGGAGAAAAAATCAAATTCTTTCATTTTTCCAAGCATGTATTTATTTAAGAGGAAATGTCTCTTTATCCGCTCTAATGTTTGCACATATTCATTTGTTTTGTTACAAGCGAAAAAAAAACTTCCATTATGTGGCATTTCTAAAAATTTATTATTTTGTTTTTCAATGTTGGGTGGTGCATTTTTTTTTCTTTTCCAACAACATTTAATAGTGAAAAAATGTCCTTTGGCATATTCTGTGGCAGCAGGACAGAAAACAACGCAAATAACATTTACTTTAGTTTCGTTCGGTTTGGTTTCGTTTAAGCAGAAAACAACACGTACACAATCTATTCTTGGGTTTAGATTTTTATAAAAGCATGTCTGAACAGAGAGCACAACACGTCTAACAATTCGTATAAATTTCCCATCTTAAACACTAATATGGGAGAAAAAAAAAGTTTTACTTGTGGAGCATACATTTAGGGGCTGACATTTCGAGACAGTACATGTGGTGGTAAAAAGTGATACACAGTAAAACAAATCAACTTTATTTCGGTTATTTTTTTTTTTTTTTTTTTTTGTTTACTTGCAACAGCACAAAATCACGTATTTAAGTTTAAGTTGGTAACGCAAAATCACTTCTACTGGTGGCGTAAACAAAAATCTTGCAAGAGTAAAAGTTTGCAAAATTAAGAAGCAAAAACAAAACAATCAAATAAACAAAATATTATATAAAGTTATAATATATATACAGTAAGTGTTGTAACAGGACCATAGAAAGGGCCTCTCTAAAAAAAATTTAAAATTATTACAAAGTGCCACTTGCACTTGATAAAGGAAATGTTTACCACAAAACTGTCAAGTCCGGCGGTAATAATAATATTTTTCAACTTTATTGTGAAGGTATCCTTGAATCCTTGTTGCACAATAGATCATTATTGGTCGCAGTGCAAAGGGCTATCCTGGACCAACCTAGCATAAATAATAAATCCTTGAATAACTTTTATCAACCGTGTGTCACGGTTCATAATAACGCAGATTAATTCTAGAAGAAACTCCAGCTTTCCACATTGCGCCCTTCTGAACACCATTTGCCAGAGTCCAAATGCGTTTCAAAATGTTGCTGTTTTGAAACCGTTTGATTCCTTCCCCTCGTTTTAACTCCTGGAACTGTAACTACGTGGTTAATTGAACCCATTGCTAAGATTTTTGTTCACTGAAGAATCACTATTACAGAAGAAAAATGTAAAAGATTCAAGATGTTGCTGTTTTGTACCAAATCCAAGTCTTCATAACAGCCCTGGAGCTGTACTTACGAGATCAATTGATCCAGTTGCTGACATTTTCGATTACTGGTGAACCATAGTATAGGAAAGGAATGAAAAATGGCAAGTTTCCTTACAAATTGTTTTGTAAATTTTACCTAGAGCGATAGTTAGAGGAATCTGTCACCTACAGGATGGAGCCAAAGTAAACGATATCACTTTTGCAGCAGTCGCCAAATGTCAATGCAGTTTTGAGTGAATGGCACGGAGTTTTCACAGATCTATGGCTCAGACTGTTCACAGTTAAATCCACGAAGTGCACAACAAGCCAATACTAGCTTAAGTGTATGCCCCAAGACATGGGCAAACAAACCCCTGCAATAAATCTAACATAATCAATTTGAGGGGCAAGCAAAGCTTTCATGTCTTTTATAACAGGATATGCCTGATTTAAAATACTTGGTTTAAGTTGACATGATTTTAGGTTTGCATTAGTTTTGTCGTATGCTGGTTGAGCCAAAATTCGCTTGTTTAGCCCTCGAAATACAAATACACGAAACAAATTTTATCTACACTTTATAAGAACAGGCAGTTAAAAACAAATTTTATAAACATAATTAATTATGTGGATAAAAGGTGAAGGTTAGGAAACTGGCAACGAAGGTTTTCGTCGTTGATAGAAAATTTGTACACGACATTGTGAATAATCTTCTCAATAAGATGAATTTGGGTAGAAGTAGAATATAATCAGCTGAGCGGCAGTCCACAGCTTTTGATCGCATTAAAAGTGTTATCAAAAATCAGGACAGCCTTTCGCTATCAACTTGAATTTGAATGCTGTAATGAGTAGAACTTTAAATAAGAAAATGAACAATTCTAAATCCGCCCCACTGTTGTATGTTAATAAGCAGCGCGTCTTGTCCACTTACTTCACAAACTGACTAATCATATTGTTGTAATTAAGGGAATGTTTATAAATGATTGTGTTTGCGTGGGCATACGATTAACGTGCCTGAGTCTGTACACATTTGTGTGTGTGTGTGCATGCCTGTGCGTGTGTGTATTTGGGTGTTTCAGAATTGTTTATGTGCTTGTTTGTCATCAGCCATTGTAAACAATCAATGCCTTAAGTTAATTTCTATGTACTTGTATGCGTGCGGAGGCACACAAGCGTAGGCATGTCGCAGTGTGACTACATTTGCAAATGGCTGTGGTCAAGGCATGTATTCGCAACTATGAGTTAATCTTAAACATATACAGTCAAAGCCCGGTTTAACGAATGATATAATGTTCAGACCTTTCGTTATACCGAGATATTCGTTATATCGCACAGTAATTTTTTTATCTTAAAATTTTATAAAAGACGGTGGTCCGCAGTTTCAAAAACATCCAAATTTAATTGTATTGATAACTTTGTGGAGAAATAAAACTTTAATTGATATTTTAACGTTTATTTAAGAATTGTTTTTATTTCTAATATGTAAATTCATTAAAAATCATAAATGAACAAAGGTGCATATACATACTTACTTATATTTGGATGGTATTAACATGTGTAGGTTTATTGTAACATTTCATTCATATTATTAATTTCTTAAGAAATCGACATCACGTTTTCACAATGAACCAAACAACACTACTGAAATTTTCAGGAAAAAAGCAACGCATCACACGCGTTCTTTCAATACAAAGCAAAGAAGCCAAAAACACTCACAATCATACGATTCTATAAAGATTTTTTGATGTATTTTGCTTTGTCATTCGTTAAATCGAGACTCTAAAAGTAAAAGTTTCGCCATTCGTTATATCGGATAATCGTTAAACTGAGTATTCGTTATACCGGGCTTTGACTGTACTAAGTTTTTGATTTATAAATCCATGCACACTTTAAAGGTCGCAAAACAATGAGAACACGTATCTGCTTTTCTGGCTTAATTAAAATGGTAACGCCTGACCTGATGAAGATTTTAAACAGAATTTAAGTCTTTAAATTTAAAAAATAAAAACTAAGGACTAGTTTTTCTTTTGGATGCAATAATGTCTTCAGGCTTTAGGAAACTAAAAATAAATTAATATTTTTTGCCTCATTTTTAATAATTTCCCAGCAGTCATACTGGCAACAAGCATCAATATGAGTAGTGTACATGTCTTCTACATATCATCTTAACGAAGTAATCTTTATGTATATTATAAAATGAATAAAAATAAATAAATCCGGTTCCAGTAATTTTTAGACCTAAAATAAAAAAACTTGACTTTATTATCGAACTATATGATTTAAAAATAGTAATTACTTTTATCGGGCCTGAATTCGATTTTACTTGCACAAAATTGAAAAATATTTGTAATAAAATAATAATGATCAGCACTTAAAGAACAGAGAAAAACAATTAGAGTAGAAGATTTAATGGCTGGGATACATACCAGGGCTGTTTCATGCCCACCACGACCCTCATCAACACCCAAATTCCGAACTGAGGTCAACACTAATTGCATATTGCTTTTGAGTGGCAGCAGCTTTTTACCTGAGCTCTTTATTACTGGCTGTGTATATTTACCCCCTAATTCATAAAAATTATAACACGCTTATAAGACTGTTATTTGACATAGTTGTATGGAAAATCTGTCAAATAAGAGCTTTATAAACCTGTTATAATTTTTATGAATTAGAGGGTTAATTTATTAATCATTTTTAATTTTTTTTTTTTTTTTTTTTTTTTTGATTGGCATCTATTTTATATTCTCATCCAATTGTTTTCCAATTGCTTTTTGTGTTTTTCTGCTATGATAGCAAAGGCTGGCAAGATTTTCGAACTTTGTGCCGGACCCAGCGATTTTTAAGCATTAATCAAACTTTAAAAATTATTTAACATTTTTTAATTCAGGTCCGAAAATGAACCCTATTTACAAAAAATAAAAACAATAAAATTAACAACACTATTTTTTAAAGCTTTAAGTCTCTATATTTTTCTTTCTTAAGTGATCGATATTTCGCTTAAAATTTGTTAGCATCGTCAGGAATGTTTAATTGTTTTTGTTTTTTTTTTACCTGAATTAATACATTTCAATTGGCTGTTAAAGTTCATAATTAACATTTTTTATAGGCAAAAAAAAATCTTCTGAATTTTTTTTTAAATTGTTAGTTCTTTGTTGGCCTTTTGTTTTGGATGAAGTAAAAAACGAATTTAAAAGACCAATGAAGAACGAATAATCTTAAATTATACAAAATTTCAACTCTAACGTCAAAATGTTGTTATATTTTTATATTGTTCATCCGTCATTCTATATTATTGTTGTGATTGATATGTAGCTGGGGGACAGCAGCTGCTCCGAAGCCACCGCACTGCTCGTCAGCACCTGGCCTTGAACTAATGACCATTAACCATCATGAAATGATTAACAGCCAAAATAACTTCTGAAGCCTCGAGGGCTAATCAACCAAATTTGGGCTCAACTAGCTGATAACAAAAATAAAAGCAAAGCCATGATCATATAGGCTCTTATATAGATACCTTAAAGCAGGCATATTCACTGCTTTTCTAACTTTTCAGCTGCTGCAACGTCTGTTAAAACGAGATAGATGTACTTTTGTTTTGTATCCCCTTTCTCATGATCTAACTGTATCATGGGGTAACCTTTTACCTACAATAACAACAACTTCAATTAAAATAACACATTTTGTTTTTGTATTACTTCTGAAAACTGTCAAAAAGATGCCACTTCTACAATTACAGAAGAGAGATGAACAACAGAGCTTACGCTGATTTGCTTATTCGTTTTGGCTGTCTTTCATCTCTGTTTTTTCTGGACAGTTTTAAGTAGTCACATGATCAACTGCTGATGCTACCTTTTCAATTGTATCAAGCCCTTTCTTAACTTTATGCGTTAACCATTTATTCTTTTGTTTTACTACGAGTTTTAACACAGCGCCAGAGGCGAGATGCATAGAGAGTACATAGAGTGTATGGTGATTTTTAAACTCGTTTTGGCCGCCTTGCAGCTCTGTACGACACCCATCGCGGTGGACATGAAATAGCCTGGTGTACCCCAGCCAATAAGTATACAAACTTACCTATTTCCAGTTTTCTTCAAAAAATGTTGAACACATAAAAAACTGAAGCCTGATAAAGTGATTAACAATTAAAAATCGCTCTCCTTTGCTAATAATTTGCCCAAAAAAAAGAAAAATTATAAACTCAAATCAAAGCAAATGTACTCACTCGTATGATTGTATGTTGGTTAAAATTTTTTTTTTTTTTTTTTCATTAAAACCAATCATTATGAAATGGCCTGCCTTTTCAGTTAATATTCTACCAACTTAATTAATATTTTTGTCTTTAATTGTCTGCTTTATGTAAATAAATATCTGATAATTTGAATCAAATTAATGACATAAAATTCAATTTAAGACATCAAATACATTTCTCACATCCCCATAATAATATACTTGTTAAGGAGATAAAACAAATTTTATAAACTGCATACAAATTTGTTAATAATTTGTACTTGACACAAAACAATAAGTTTAATTAAAACCTGTTTTATTATTAATAAGGTGTAGCATGTTGAATGGCATGACCTGATTATGGACTTACTATTAAAGTCAAAGTAGATAACAATAAAACTTTTGTAACACAAAACCTATTTTAGGGAATGACATCTATATTCAGTTAGAATACTTACAAAGTTAAATGTAAAAACTAACAAGTGTTTAAGAGGCATTTCAATCAAAAGTTTTGATTCACTTTTAATACTTGTTAACAAAAACAAATTAATAATGTTGCTGAATAATTTTTGAGAAACTTAATTTTAAGAACTATGAAGTACACGAAGACTTCTTTGTTTTTTTTTTTTTTTTTTTGCTTTATGCTTTATATTTTTCTGGTGTATTCTGCAACGTATAGAACATTTTGTTAGATTGAAAAGAGTGATACGACAGGTCATGTCAATCGACATATACTATGTACATTAGAGCGGGTCGATTTTGCAGTCGATATCGGAGATCGAGAAAAAAAGTTCCACTACGACCTATAAAAAAAATTATTTTTAAGGCATCCCATTTTCAATTTCTTGGTTTTTTTTGTGCATTTTTATGAGAGTACCGCTAAGCAAGAAAGAAATATTGGGGAGAAGAAATTATTGGGGATTGGTCTTACATTTGACTCCTCTATGGCCCCGTATTTGGGTGCTTCAAAATATATATTTTCCCCTCACCACACTCACTTATCCCAGGTTGCCCATAGAGGAGTCAAATATATGACCGACCAAGAATAATTTTTTCTTCAACATTTTTGTCTCAACACACCGAACCCGCTCCATGCGGTTTATTTTTTGTTTTTGATGGTAGTGGAACTTTTATAAACTGATGCGAAAACCTAGCAAAAAATCGATAACACCGGAAATATACCCAAACATTTTTGTCCAAACGAATTGACCCAGCCTAGTATACACACCAAGACAAGGTGGACTTGTGGCGCGCTCCGAGTAGCAGACAATCAAAACATTCTTCCTTAAGTCTACAGGAATTCGGTGATGGGCACAAACTTCTGGCAAATTCATTTTACTAAATGTAGTGAAAGGGTGTTTGTGACGAAGCCACGAATTGGCATATATGTTCTGGCTATCAAACTCTGAACTCATCACCCACCGCAACTTTTCCCCCACAGTCTCTACATGCCTTGTTTTCTTTTTCTTGAGCTGTAGATGTGTCAGTAGTTAAAAGTGACCTGTTAAAAAAAATTTGAACTTACACTGCAATTCAACTGTATGCACACGTTAAATCAACAGGCATCAAAGTTGTTCCAATAGCCAGAAATTTTCAATGTATCGTAGAAGCAGTTTGAATAAAAATTTAAGTCATATTAATTACGAATTCACAGCTGAAATCGTTTGAAATAAGTTTGTTTCTTTGTTTTAGCTTGTCTGCTTTTTGTGTGCATATTTGTGTGTACTGGTTGCATAAAAACGCGATGTCTGTCTGTGTTTTTTTTTTTTTTTTTTTAATTTACTGCCCCCTGATATGTCACTATAAAATATGCAATCCAATTGACCCATCTTTTATCCTCTTTAATGTTTTCTTTGCGTTCATATTGCACATTTAATTGAACGCAAATAAAAAAAACACAGACATAACGAGTGTAAAATTTTTTATTAAACTAAATTTGTGGCATTAGGGAAGTACCATTTTCTGTTTTTTCTAAATCGAAATCAAACTTACGAAAGTATGTATGACAATTCCAGGAAATATTTTGCTATTGTCGCATGGTTTGTATTAAAGTAGAAAATTTTCTTTGAGCAAACAAATTCCAGCGAATTTGTAGGCATTACTTTTTTGTGCCATACAAAGATTAAAGAAGAGGAATTTACAAAGAAAATCAGAAATAAAAAATACCTTCAAGTTAGATAAGAACTACCAAAAACGAAATGATTTTTTTCAACAATTTTGTTTACCATTGTAATTTAACTGCACTGAGACATTAAACCAAAAATAATCAAAGTTGCTTAAGAGCTAAAAATTTTTTTTCAGCTTAATACGCGCACACGAGCGCGCACACCAACACACAGCCATGTACATACACTGTGTTTTTAATATTACTTGTATTAAGAATAAATGTTTTTTTTTTTTTTTTTGGAAAAAAAAATTCGAGTAACGAGTAACGAAACATAAAACAAAAATCAGAAATATTCAACAATCAAATGAGCTACAAAAATAGCGAAAAATTATTTGCTTCTTAGAATTTGTATTTCCATTTCAATTCAACAAAAGCAAATATATCGAATCAACAGGAATCGAAGTTGTTTCAATAGGGAAAAATGTGATTTTCAGGTTAATACACGCACACTCAAACACACATACGGGTAAGAAGTGCGAACAAAAGAATTCAAAAATAAACCCTTAAGTCCAGCAGAATAAGAAGGTTTTTTATAGCAAACAATTCTGATTTCAGATTGCACACATACATATATAAATTATCACATATTCATTTATTTAAAGCAGACAATTAAAGACAAAAATATTAACTAAGTTGATAAAATATTAACTGAAAAGGCAGGCCATTTCATAATGATTGGTTTTAATGAAAAAAAAATTTTTTTTAACCAATTTACAATCATACATTTGCTTTGATTTGAGTTTTTTTATTTTACACATACATACATATATAAAATTATTTAATTTTTATTTGTAAAGGATGTATAACTTAAATATACTCTTTTTATGTTTTTTTATAATCCTTGAAAAGTATTAGTACGTAAGGAATTTTTGTTTTAATAGTGTATATTTAAACCAAATTTGTACCATTTTGAAAAAAGGAAAAATCAATCAATAATTAATTTTTATGATTCGAGCTTTTTCTTGTAAAATAATTTTTTATTACGTTTATCGGACTTAAATTATATCTATAATATTATTGTTTTGGTCGATGTTAATTATATAAGACCAAAAAAAAAACATCAAAGATCTATAGCTAGGGGACAACTTTGATGTTTTCTTTGTTTTCTCTTAATATCAACCACAACCATAATATTATAGAATGACCTTGAGCCCGCTAAACGTAATACAAAAAATATATATCAGTATGTAGAAAAATAAAACCATAGAAAAAGAAATTTGAATTATATGTGATATAAAACAATGAAAGTGTTGACACTTCAAATCGTGAGAAACGCAGAAATAAATAGAATTAAATAAAAAATTCAAGACCAAACTGAGTTGGGTGCTGATGAGAAGCGTGGCGGCTTCGAAACAGTTAGCTGTTCTCCAGCTAAAGTCGTAATGATTTAATCACAGTCATAGCAATCATTTGAACTACAGAAATACATCAATGCTAAATTAAAAGTTAATACGAAATTAATTTTTCTTCATGTAAAAACAATTTATTTGAAATCTACACCCTCCTTAATGTGTGTGTGGTGTGCATGTGTGTGGTTTTGTTACAAAAATGTAATAGAGCAGAGAATATGATTGCAGTTGACCCCTTAAACCCTGCAGAAAACTGACCATTTCTACCTGTATTTCTGTCTGACGTTGGTTGTTGTTTATGTTGTTTCTTTTTTTTTGTCACATAAGAAATGCCATTTAAAAATAAAGTGTAGATATGTGTGAAAGCTCATTTTATTTAGTGAAACGTACATTTGTATTAAAACTTAAAGTCAAAATACCACATGCAGGTTCTCGAAAATAAACGACAATCGCACTGAAACGCACACGCACACACACACACAAATACATGCACACAAATAGTTGTATCCATTTCCTAGAAATGAACTACAACTGCAGAGGGACACACTCTCTATACAAAACATTTACCACAAATAAAAATGGCAAAATCAAAGCCAAAAGGAAGAAAGAAAGAAAAACATTAAAACATTTCTGAACATGACCCAGGTACAAAAACAGGCTTGATTGTGCCAGTATAACCAACTCACAACTGACTGCTGAATTGTTATGGTTTTGAAAGAGCGAAAGCGAACCGGAGAGGGAGCGGGGGGCGGGGGGTTGGCAGCAAAAATAATAAAACAAACAAAACTTTATTATCTAAACAAATACTACAGAGAGATAAAAAGGTAAAGTCAAATACATTCGCATAAACGTACTCTTTCTGTTTTATATCCTGTGTGTTGGATTAAAAGGGAATGCAGTAAATGGGAATAAAAATCAAACACTCACAAGCTCACACACAACAGCATGTGCTCTTTAGTACATTAGAAACAGCTTTTTTCCTTTTTTTTCTAATGAATGCTCATTGTGTTGGCAACAGATGTTACGATGACTCTTGTACGGTTTATTCAAAATCATTGTAATGTGGTTTACTGTATTTCGTGCCAACCGTTCCCCCTGCCCCTGCCCACAGCGACCACCCACTTCTGAACACCTTCCACTACTGAACATTTATCTTTTTAGAGTTTCTTCCGAAGCTGTATCGTTCGATAATGCTGGATTTTATATACAATTGTCATTTCAAGTTGTACTCGTTCGCAGCGCAGTGGTGATGAGGACACTGATGAGGATGAGAATGACAATGCTGATGCTGATAATGGTAATGAGGGTAATAGTTTTCTGTGTGTGTGTATGTGTGTGCTGGTAATTGGTTGGCGGGGCAGCAGGAAGCAACAGAAGACATTATTCTTCATATTGATTTGAATAAGTTTCGGATAACATTTTCCGTTTCTTTTAAATTTAAATAATTTACAAACAAAAAAAATTATATTCAAAAAGCAATGTTATTATTTTAGTTAATATAAAGTTGTGTTTAAAGGTAAATCATTATTTTGTGAGCATGCACAAGCATGCTTAATCCAATAAAAGAGCGTAATTAAATGAGCTTCAAGAGGTTTGTAGGAAATCTTTTTCAATGAAACTTATTTCAATTAAATGATTTTCATCAAAATGTAGCTTTATGCTCAATTTGCCATAACTTCACAGAAGTGTATGAGTATATCATTCAATGTTATAAGAATTTTAGTATTTAAAATTATTATTTTTTTTTTTTTAACATAAAAATGTTCTTCAACACTACACTTTGTGATTAAAATTAATCCTTTTAAAATCGACATTTACTGACACCCATCCATTCCTCCCGTTGTCGTTAGTTTTCAGGTCGTTGTGAGTTGGCGAACACTTAATAACCCCAGATTTTATGTATTGTATTCAGTGTTGCTAGCGACTGACTGTAAAGTATAATTTAGTAGTTGTCGAACAAAATGTAGAAATTGCACTTGTTCATTGTCGATTTGGTGTTATTGATTGGTATTGTTGAATTTTCATGTTCTTCGTTTGCTGTTAGCATTTATTTAAGTGCGATTTTTTTTGCTTCTTCTTTTGGTTGCTCTGTTTCACCAGCAGCTGGTGTAACAATACAAATTTATTTGCAGAGTTTGATTTTAACTTCCGCTGGCCAATGGTTGTTAGAAGCAGCAGCAAAAATTTTGTTTAAATATTTATGATTTTACAGCAGATTTTTTTTCTCTTTTTTTCAAAAAAGGAAAATTGATGAAGATGATGTAGCAGTTTCTACGGGTATCTGCTAAAGTACAAGTATGCAATGAAATAAATTTTGAATCGTGTTGTTAAAGAGAAAGTGTAAATTAAATTTGGAATTCTATTTGGAAAAAGGAAAATAAGAGATAAAGATGATCAGTGAAAAAACTCCCATATGAAGTGTATTTTAATTAAAATTTTTCATACAAAATTGTTTTCTTTAAATGCTTAATAATTTGTCCAATTTTAAAAATTTGAGAGAACTTACGAAGAAGTCAGTGGTCTTGACTGACTGACTGTCCTTTACGTATCATAGCTATTGTTATGTAGAAATCATGATAACTCCTGCACGATGTGACCAACTGGTGTCGTTAAACTAAACTATTTTATTTTTTCTTGCTTCCATCAATTCTCAGAAACCGCTGCCCCCAAAAAGTCACATAAAAACTTATATGACGATAATTTTTTCAGTTATCTCTTCTATTATTAGTACTTCAGCCATTCATTTGAAACAGATCTAAAAGCCTGATTAAACTAAAAACACATCAAAGTTATCCAATTAACAATTTTTTTTTATCACATTTACGGTACCTGGTTTAAACAAACGAACATTGAAAAAGAACATAAAAACAATACTAAAGCTAAAAGATGCAAATAAACAAATTAACGTGCTTTCGCGTTCTGGTAAAAGAACCAACAATAAACAAACTCCAGAGTGAAAAACATATATGCTCCAGTACAACAAGTATGTATGTATGTATGTATGTATGTATGTATGTATGTATGTATGTATGTATGTATGTATGTATGTATGTATGTATGTATGTATGTATGTACATTTCCGCACACATTTATTAGCAGGGCAACTAGAATACATAAAAGAATATTTAACAAAAACAAATGATCAGCATACAAATTTTTGTAATAATCTTTCATTTTAAATTTCGTAACAAGAATTTAAAAAAAAATATATTAAAAAATATTTTGCTTTAAAATAATTTTAAGTTATCCCCCTAATAAGCAACATATTCATACATTTACAGTAATTGACAAAATAGTTTGCGGTACTACAAAATACATACATACACGCATGAAGAATATTTGTGCGGAAAATTTTGTCTCCTACTGTGCAGAATATGCAGATTTATTCCTTAAATTTGCTTGTATGAATGTGTTTTATGCTGTATTTGTTAGCATATATTTAGGGGCTAATTAAAATGTTGTGTTTGTTTTTAATACTTTAAGCATGACAACAAACTAGTAAGCATATGAAAGAAAAACTACCCTGCAGCTAAAATTGGAACTAATAGTGATTTGGAAGAGTTGTTGATCGCTTGATTATCGTGGCACTTCTCTACAAGCCAACAGACAGGTAAGAAGGAGAGGACTACGTTCTGACAAGATCACACCGTTCGTTGGTTATAATTCTTTGCACCGCAATATAAATAGTCTACTCTATATAGCCTTTATTTAGACGGAAAATTATATAGTTGTCAGACTGAGCCTGAGCAGTCGCAGAAGCGGTAAGTACAATGTAATGTGGAATATGGCCCAATTCAGCCCTTTGTACTAAGACCAGTGGTTATTCTATTGAGCGTCCCTTGCTCCTTACGAAATTAGTGTACTGAAGGAACTGCAGCATTTTCTTCAGAGGGAGCCTTTGCAAATCCTGTTCGCTCAGCGTATAAGCGTTCAGTAGCCTGTTTCTTCTCAATCCAAGAGCCATGCAGGCAGCGTTCAGATGTCCCATTGACGCTTCTTTCAGATCAGGCCATCTGCAAGTGGCTGTATGAGAAAGGCTCATTCTGTGTATGTGTTTGTTGCAGGCGTAATCTGTAAACCTGTAAGTAACCCAGCCAGAAGCCTTAGGTCCATTCTGTCCAGTTTTAGAACGAATTTGGCCCTGACCTATATCAAAGCTTTTACAATGCTCCGGACCGCTATTGTCTTTCTATTGTTGCTTAATGGTGGATTTTGTCCATTTTTCTAACTCTCATTTAATAAGATTTTTGTTGAAGTGGTGCAAGAGGTGCAAGAGTTTTTTCTCTTTCTTCCAGTTACAGTGGTAATATTCACTTGTAATAAGACTCTAGTTTAAGTGGTAGATTGCCAATAGTAAAATATGCAAATATTATATAGAATAGCTTGCTTGCTAGCTGATCAAACTGGTATAAAAACAACTAGTCTACGACTAGTCAACTAGTATGTAACTCCACATATGTATAATTTAATACAGTCACTTTGCATTAAAAAAAAAAAAACGGCAGTTGGCTATAAAAAAAGAACTAAAATAAATAGCAATTAGTATATTTCTAGTTCTATATTTGTTACTTTGTCTGCAGGATAATGAAAAATGCTCATAAGAGCCAGGCAAATTAAACTGGAGTAAGAACAAAAAAACCATGTAATGACAATTATTTCCATGAGTGCAGAACGTGCCATTACGCCAAAATCAACATTTTAATTAGTATTAAATATTTTTCAATAAAAGCCATTTATATGTAACAAACATTTACAAATGTTAGATTATTTTCCAATAAAAACTTTTTGTATATGAAAAAAAAAAATCACACTAACAAATGAATAATGAATTGTTTCAAATAATGTTGCAGGTTCAAATTCATTAATCAACGAAATAGTTTTTTAATCACATTTTTTTTTTTTTGTAGGCTTTGTCTAGTACTCAGATGAGCATTGCTTTGTACTGAAACTAGAAAAATAGGAAATAGGGCTTGGTGGGTGAAAAACGAAAATGGCATGTGTTTGTAGACGCTTGATTAAGCAAAAAAAAAAAAAGCATATTAATTCAGGTCCAAAAATGAACCTTTTCTATGTGCCGACATTTCGTTGGTGCTAATCAACTCATCAACGAAATGTCGTCGGCATATAGACAGCCGAAAAATACAACAAAAATGCTCTGATCAAAAGTTCACAAGTTCAGTTGTCTGAGCATTTCCACGAATATGTCTAATATGGTCAATGAAATGTAGTCCCTTAAAACTTTTTACTGCCAAATAAAAATTTCAAGTGGCAGTCGGCTCATTTGTTCCTCAAGAAACGTTTAGCATTCCGCAAAAATAAATAAGCGCTCCAGTGGAACAACAATTAATAATATAGTTCCCTGAGTTTCCAATTCTTCTGAAAATATATTCTTCCAAACATCGAAGGTCTTATGGCCCTGATTCACAGTTTTTTTCAATCTGGGGTTTTCCTTATACATTTATATCAATACAAGATCCTTCAATTAATCAAAATATTCAAAAATCCTGAAATTGAAAAAAAAAACGAGTTAGGTCCTTTCTGCAAAAGAACAACAATATCTATTGTCTTAGTGTAATTAGAATTGTTGAAAAATCTACAATAATTGAGTGATTGCAGTTTAAAATTGTTTTCATCAATCTTCATTTATTGATGTTGCATAAACTAAAAATACAAATAACCTCTTTTAATATAATCCAATAATCTTTTTGTTAATTAGTGGAAAAAAAATACTGCTACGGAACGACGGTGCTGACGAGAAAGCGTGGCGGCTTCGAAACAACTAGTTGTCCACCCTGCTAAATGTCTTTGATGTCTTCCTTGTCTAATTTAATTAATAGCAATCACAAGAATAATATGGAAAGAACTTGAGCCTGATTAACTTAATACAGAAATAATTATATAAGAAATAGTTCGAATAACAGAAATTAATTAATAAAAATAAAAATTTATGGAATATTTTGCCACTATTTTGTAAAAATGATCCTCTGTGCGCCGTCTCAATTTGAAAATCTCAATTGCTTTACAATATGTTGCATGCAGCTGCATGCACATCCGTTGTACTATTATACATACTTTTTTCTCTGTATAACAAAATAAAGCACCCTAAAATGTTTTAATAATTAAAATTTCTTTTTTTATACGCACATACATTTTTTATATACTTATATTTCGATTACTTTTGCAAACAATGGCAATTTAGTACGTGACAAAACCGTATTTTTAATGTTAACAAAAAAAATAAATAAAAATAAAAAATGAAATTTAAAACAGTTATTTAACAACGTTGGTTATTGCACAAAGGAGTAAATATGCATACACATGTATAGATATGTATATATGCACGTAAGTTTCAGTGTATGTGACACCACAGCACACACGCACACACACACACACACACACACAAAGTATACACCTGCATATGTGAGGCATAATACACCAACAAATGTGTTTGTGTGGCTGGATGAGCATATGTGGCTGCGTGTGTGTGTGTGTGTGTGTGTGGAATGAGTGTGAATTGGCGGTTTGTTGCTCAAACTGCAAAAACGTATGAATGTACAACTGTAACCGCAAAGATTCATTTTCAACGTATTGTATACATGGCTGGCTATTGGTTGGTCAGTGACTTAGTCAGTGAGTCAGTCGCATTGTCTGGCCATCATAATGTATGTTTAAGTTATTAAGTTGCTCTATTGGTTTTTGTAGCAGTATCATTTTTATTTTTTTTTATTTGTACGCGAAATAAAGAGAAAATATGACTATTAAATTTTAAAAGAAGAATATTAGAAAATTTTTAGTAAAATTATTAATCACGACGGTAATCACAAGAAATCCTCTAGTATAAGATCTACCTTGTTTCATGAGAATTACAAATCTTTTATCAGGCAGGGTGCTGTGGCCGAGCGAGGGTTGCTTTATTATTCTATTTTATTATAGTACTTCATAATTAACCCCTATATATGCATTGCATTGCAGCAGAACTGCCAAAGCGGAGAATTTTTTATTTACAGTTTTTTATTTTTTACTTTTAACTTTTTAATTTATTTTTTTTTTTAATTTATTTTTTTTTTAATTTATTATTTTTTTAATTTATTATTTTTCTTCATTTATAATTTTTTTTAATTTATTTTTTTTTAATTTATTATTTTTTCTAATTTATTATATTCTTTTAATTTATTATTTTTTTTTTTTTAATTTATTATATTTTTTAATTTTTTTTTTTATTTTATTTTAATTTTCTTATTTTATTTTCCTTTTTTTTATTTTATTTTTATTATTCTGTTTTATTTTCCTTTTTTTATTTTATATTCCTTTTTTATTTTGTTTTTTGTTTTATTTTATTCTTATTATTATGTTTTATTTTATTTTTATTATTCTGTTTTATTTTATTTTTATTATTCTGTTTTATTTTATTTTTTTATTTTGTTTTTTGTTTTATTTTATTTTTATTATTCTGTTTTATTTTCCTTTTTCATTGTGTTTTTTTGTTTTATTTTATTTTATTCACATTTTACAATTTTTAATTTCATCACTTTGATAGTATTTTATTTCTATTACTTTATATTTTTATTAATTTTTGATTTTATAATTTTTTTTATTACTTTTTAATTTTATAGTTTTTTATTACTTTTTAGTTCTACGTATATTCTTTATTATTTTTTAAAATAATATTTTGATGAATTCAGTAATTTGAAGCCAAAAGTTGGTTTTAAGCAATGTTGTTCTCAGGTATTTTTTTCCAATTAAGAGTATTTTGTTTTATTTGTCTTACATGGAAACTTTTTGATCTTGGAGAAAAGACTATTTTTTTTAAGTCGTAACATTACTGTAAAGCTATGGCAATTTCATTTCTATACTATACTTCCCTACTAGACAAATTCATCATCATTTCCTTGTTCCAGAACGCAAAATAAGAAAACGAAAATATTTCTATTTGTTTACAAATTCCAAATAAACATTGAGAAAGTGATTGTGTCATTGGCACATGTGTTTCCATTTTCTAAAGAGTGCATTCAGTAACGGAGTAAAATAAAGACAGATCTGAAGAAAAGATTTATTTTTAGAATTTTTAAAAATGTAGTTGGATTTAAATTGCATGAGTTTTGGTAGCCGAGCAGTAACATGTGGGTAACTGCACATACATATTTGCGTTGCAAGTTGCAATCCATATTCTTCTTGAATTTGATTGAACAGTTTACGCCATACCCACCGAAATTGTAAAAATCATTTGTTGATATTAAAGTTTATTTCCCTCTTCCTCAAGCTCCTTTCCCACATTCGAGCAACCGAAAAAAATCACATTTTCATATTCATAGATTCTTACAATCGAGTGACAAACAAGTAGTCAGAGAAAAAAGGGAAGTAAAAACCGAAAACGAAATATTGAGATATCAGCCAGATGCATTTGAAAAGACAAGTGTAAAAAGAAAACTCATATTTTGTCATGAGGTTTGTCTTCGCTTTGCAATTTAAATTATTGGTTTAAGCACATGCGTTTCGGTAAGCAGTTTTTATATTCGTTATTAATTCTATCGAATTTGTTGGTAACATATTGAAATAATATGTTTTTTTTTTTTTTGCATTTATGGCAATAAATTTTAATTGGCTTTTTATATTTGAAAAAAATAAAGTTTAATTTATGTTAAAAAGATAAAATAAAGTTTTGGTTTTAGTACATGTTTGGATTTGGATTGGAGAAGAGCAGAATTAAGCTTTAATTTGTATTTTAGCCATATCACAGATGTGTATCGGAGTGGTTTTCATGGCCTGGTTGCCATATCGCGCGAATTGGCATTTGCCGCTACAGATTACGGGAAACTCTTAAAATCCTTTAAGGCAGATATTGAGGTAAATTAAAAATGCAGTGTACATAATGCTGCATACTTTTAGTCACTTTAAATTTGCACAGCTAGCTGTTTCGAAGGCGCGGTGCTTCTCATCAGCAACTACTTTGGTCATAAACTTATGCATATTTTTTATACTGAAATTTTCAATAAATCGCAAGTTCAATTTTATAACTAATTGCTTAAGAAGAAAGTGCATGCAACATTTTATCTGGATTTCAAAGCCACGGTGAAGAACCAGTTTGAACTTTTATGGTGCCAAATTTCACAATATTAAGCTCACGCAACTTCATTTTTCATTTACAGGTTTAATTAAGAACTCAAAAACAAACCGCGTTAAAACAAAGTTTAAACAATTTAATAGAAATTGATATTGAAAATGTGTTTTTGCTTGACACAATTTGAAGCAAAATGCAGAACAGATTATTTAATCCTGTGTTTCATCAATGAGACCGTAGCTCTAGCTTTATTTGTTTTCAATATCGTGTTCCAATGGACGAAACAAAACTTTTCAAATAATTAATTCAATGCTGTACATGGCAAGCGCACATACATATCATTGCTTTAATTTATTTAAAAAAAAAAAAATCTTTTTTTCACCGACATCAAACATCAATCTAATATGTAATTTTAAAAGGGCTTGTGTTTCTCTGGCAACCCAATTTGTCCAAAAGAACATATTCAGTGTTCCGTTTTTAATTTCCCCGGATAATTAAATTAGCATTTTTCAACATACATGCACAATATTTAAAACTAATCTTTTTAAAATAAATATTAAAAAAAATGTTTGCTTTGGTATGAGACTAAATGAAAGTCTGTCGCTTGCATTTAACTTTCACAAAAAAAGGATATATACATACATGCGAATTCTAAGCTGCATGGAATTATACACGTGAAAGGCGATTAAAACAAATAATCACAACAAAAATTATACACTAAACTAAATTAAATATTAATTGTAGAGAACAGCGTATAATGGAGATACACACACACACACGCCAGCAGGCGCGAGCACCAACAACACAGCGAATTACGTACCAGAGAAATAGTGAAGCTCGCAAAAAAAAAAAGAAATAAATAAACAAAACAAATGAATTGACTTTAGTTACATTTGCATATTAAAGCTGGCTTGTTCCAAAGCTAACAGCGGTCATATGTGTGCAAAACAGATGTACTAAACAGTACACACACACACACACACACACACACACAGCTACATGGGCAACAACATAAACTCATTATGCCAAGCAAATAACAGAACAAGAAAAAAGCAACACTCACACACACACACACAAACTCAGCTGAAAATAACAGGATATTGTATGGCTTAATGCCTGTGTACATTAAACATTAAAAAATGAATATAATACTAAAATAATACATAATTTATATAAATGAGAATGCATACTTGTATGTATTAGTGTGTATGTGTGTGATATGCTACACAGCCATATACACTTAAGTTTACGAAATTTTAATCATGCTTGCAGGAAGATCATATTGTATGCATGAGCGAGTGAGTGAGTGTGTCCGTATGTGATGATTTATATTTGTACGGCTGCCTTAAGCTGTTCACAAGTATGAGTTGGAATTGTGAGTCTATGTAAAACTGTTGCTCAGCCGTGTCTCACTACTTGGTACAGTGAGATTTTTCGCCATGCAAATGTAGGCCATTAGAAGAGAGATAAGTATGTAACATAGAGAAGCCAAAAGAAATAATGTTTATTTGATTAAGAGGTCATTAGAAATATGAGGGATTATTTTGCAGAGGACTGCACCTGACGGTGGCTAAATGTTGGGTAAATAAACTTTAAAAATAGTGATAATTTTTATTGTAAAGCAAAGTGAATTTTAGATAGAGCACTTCCTACAATTTAAGGTCAAAGAAAAAGGAAAACCATTTAAGGATTTTTTTTTTTTTTTTTTTTTTTTTGAAATTGTAACAAAAAAACATGTTTTCCATGAAAGGGTAATTTATTGAAAGAAAGCACACTTTTTAAAAACTGGGTTTATTATTCAAGTCACTACAAAAACACTTATTTTAGGTTACTTTTCTAAAAAGATACTTTTTGGAAAAATTATTTAGGAAAGCAAATTTTAAATACATACATATATTTTTTATTTATAAAGGTGCTTTTTTAATAGAGATTATGTTTGGAAAAGATGATCTTTTTAAAAGTACACTCTTTGTGTCTTTTTAAAATGGTGCTTCTTAGAAAAGGTGCTTTTGTGGAAAAAAAAACAATTTTGACCAGGTGTTCTTATAAAAAGCAAACTTTTTTAATAAGGTACGTTTTTCGGAAAAGGTACTTTTTTAAAAAAGGTACTTTTTTCAAATATGGTACTTTTTTCAAATATGGTACTTTTTTCCAACAAAAAAAATAGTTTTTTCAAAAAAGGTATTTTTTTATAAAGGTACTTTTTTAAAAGCGTGCTTTGCTAAAAAGGCACTTGCTTAAATAAGCATTTTTAAAAAAGGTACTTGCTAGAAAAGCGCCCGTTTGGAAAAGGTACGTTTTTGAGAACTACCCTTTTTAAAATACTTAATCTTAATCAAAAAATAATACTTAACTTAATACTTAATCAAAAAATATCTTTAGAAAAGTACATTTATAAAAAAGCACTTTTATAAGATGGCACTTTTACCAAAAGGTATTTTTTGAAGAGGTACATACTTAAAAAAAAAAGATTTTTTTATCGAAAGGTACTTTGTAAAAAAGTACTATTTTTATAAAGGTTCGTTTTTCAAAAAGGAATTTTTTTTAACAAGGCACTTTTAAAGAGATACTTTTTTCATAAGTTCTTTTCTTCTAAAGAGTTCCATAAACCTAGATATTAGAAGAAAAAAATTGGGGAGTTATTTTTTCAAAAGGTTCTTTTTTAAAAAAGTTCTTGTTTAAAGAGTTCTTTTTCTAAAAGGCATCTTTTTAAAAATACCCTTTTTTGAAAGGTACTTTTACAAAAATATTTTGTTAAAAATGTAATTTTTTTAAACAGGTACTTTTTAAACAAAGTACTTTTCATAAAAGAACTTTTCAAAAGAGGTGATTTTTCAAACATTCTTCTTTTTTAAAAAGAACCAAAAACCACAGTTACAAAAAATATCTGTTTAACAAAACTTTCTTTTTTTCAATTATCTTTTTATAAAGAAGTGCATTTCAAAGTCTCTGCGGCTTGCAAGCTCTAAGTATCGCTCTAATAATTTAATGCACTCGAGTTCAAAGCCAATTTGAGTTCTCTCCAGTACTCTGGTGCAAGCAAAGTAGATAGTTGCTCACCAGTCTTCAATAGCCGATTTAATTATCTTCTTTAAAAAAATTTTGATTAGAGAATATTCTTTCTGAAAATTTTCAAGAAGTAAAATTCATAAAAGTTTTAATGATAAAACAAAAAGTTCAGCTATTTAACGAAATAAATTTAATTGCAAGCATATGTTGTCAAGCAAAAAAAAACTAATTGGAAAAGCTTTCGACGATTTTTAATACTGACTTTTAGCATAAATCAATTCAAAATCAAAATCAAAAAGACCCCTCAGTCCAAAAAGTAAACGGAAGTAAACCTTTAATATAACATCTCTAAACTCTATTAGCATAGTTACGATCAGACATATGTATATCTTTTATTCTTTTCTTAGATGAGAAAGAAAGCTGGGTCCCCTATTTCGCAGACTCTACAAAGATTCCTTAATGAAAACGAATTCTTACAAATTCCTACTTCTGTTGCTTCAAAAATATGCTCCTTTTTTATATACTTATGTTCATTCCAAAACAGTTATGACCTGGCTAAATTTCCTACTGCCACTCTAATGTGTAGACGTCAAACAAACACATAATTTCCCTTTGCTGACTTTTTGCACCAAATTCGTATTTAACTGGAGGCTTGCATGTAACCCTGCATATGCGAATGAAAATGTATGTGCGTGTGCGCGCGTGTGTGTGTGTAATAATTATAAGTGAGTGTTTGAAATAGAAATGCATAAGTAGAAAGTAATCCAAAACTATTTTGAAAATTAAAATGAAAATGAAGTGAATAGAATAAACTTTCTAAATAAATATTAATTTGCACACAACTGCATGCAACAATTTTTTGCATAGAACTCGCACAGATTTTGCATAAATATTTAAACAACCACATTAATAAATTATGGCAAATTTTTTTTTGTGATAAAAACAAATATTATGCCACACAGCAGAGAGTATTAAAATTGTAAACTTAAGTAGAGATCAGACGTTTTTGGACTTTAAATTCCAGATTCAACTATAAAATTAAGAATTATAAGTATATAATTTTTTAAAACTTTAAAAGTAGAATTTTTATTTAAAAAAAATATTTTTTATTTAATATTTCTTGACATCAGTTTTTGTCTTTTATATTTTTTATTGCGGCTTGTAAGCTAAATTATAGTTGAAACATGGTTTTGTTTTAGTTTGTTGGCATCGCTCATTTAGTGCGCTATAAAGTCTGTTTTTATGAGCAAGCACGTAATTTATTTCTATTTGTGGTTCATGTATGAAATTGTTAACAAAATGTTAAAATCTAAAATAAAAAACAATAAAAATGAAATAAATATCATGTGGTTTGAGGTTTTTCTAATAATAAAATTGTGCTTATAAAAGAGGATTTTCACACTCCAGAAGGCGGCATTCACAAATTTAGTATCGTGGCTTTGAACAAAATAAAAATAAAAATTTCACATACACAACTGCTGCGAGTAGATGGCGCTGCAGTACTTTTAACAATTTTCTCACACTTCAAAGAATCTTAAAATACCTGCCCACATTCCAAGCCAATCAATCTTGCCAATAAAACTCTCAAATCAAGTCTTTACTTGTTTGAGTAAGACACCTTTACAACTTTTTGAAAAAGTTTTCCCTTTAAACAAAATTGAAACTGCTGGCAAATGTTATTGTTATAATCCCATAGAAATCCTCTTATGTGAAATCTGCAAGTTTTAAAAGATTTTGCTATTTATTATTCATACAAATTGTAATGTTTTTAAAAAAGAGGGTTAAAACTCAATTTACAACATAAACAACAAAAATTTCCAAATCAATTAAAAATATTTTTTTCCTCATAGCTGGAAAATTTCGATTTTCACCTAAATTTATGCAATAAATTTTATTTGAAAATAAAAGCCTTAGAGTATGCAATATGGGCAAAATGATTGGTTTATGTTATTTTAAATTAAAGTGAAAATTTATGCATATGTAAAAGTATAAAATAAGAACGAAAATTCAAATGTTTAAGCAGTTAATAACAAAACCAGAAATGAATGTTATAATTAGTAAAACAATAAATATAGGCGATTCCAAAAGAATATTACAGACCATGGCTAAAGAAAGAAAATAAAGGTTATTAAAAATTCGGCCCAGCCAATTGCAGCACTTTTACTTTTTCAGTTCCTGCTTGTAATATTTTCAACAAAGTAATCTTGAAGGACCAATTTCACTAAAACTCTTTCAGAAGTCTATTTCTTAGCTTATTTCAATACTAAAATGTCCTTACTTTTTGATAATATAAAACAAGACCTTTAAATATGAACTGAGATTTACAAAATTTAACCTAAATATTTCTCTGGCCACTTTCATTCAAAGCACATATCGCTGCCAGCGAAGCTTTTCAATATTTTGATCTCTCTGACTCAACGATTTATCGAAAAATTCGAAAACTTCATTCCAATTCAAATCACATACCTGCACACTTGGTAGTAATATTGTTTCCAAAAATTTTCCAAATAAATATTTGCATGATTTATTTACTTATTTTGTTACACAAAAAATATGTTTAACAATAAAAGAAACAAAATCTCAACACAGAAAATGTATACATCAAACATTTTTGAAGCTGTATTTATCTACACAATGCAACCATTCTTCAAACAACAACATATACATGTAATTGAAATTGATAGATTTTTAAAGATTAAAAAAGGATAAAGGAAAATCTGTGGCTTCTGCTGGCATTTTGATTATATAATAAAATATGACACACAAGAAATCTTTTAAAAAGGTAAAATATTTTTTTTTAACTAAAATTAGATAACAATATTAAAGTTAAAAAAAAAAATTGTATTTCTTACAACAAAATTTCTATAAAATAGATATAAGATAATTTAGCTTTCATTTCCTCAAAGCAATTGTTTAATTTACTTTCACAAAAACCTCAACATTTATTTTTAGTCTTAAGAATTTAAAATTATATATTTCAAACTTGAACAAAAGCCTTTGAAAGTTTCAGACAAAAAGCGAACGTAAACAATAAAAAAAAATGAGATTGCAAGCAAGCAATTCGAATTGAGATTT
This sequence comes from Sturmia bella, assembly GCA_963662145.1. Lineage (NCBI taxonomy): Eukaryota > Metazoa > Arthropoda > Insecta > Diptera > Tachinidae > Sturmia > Sturmia bella. The sequence goes on along the minus strand of OY759172.1, from coordinate 13,284,851 downwards.
ATTTTCAAACAAACAGCAGCAGTCATTTAATAAAACAATGCTTGGTCATCGATGCTTCTACCGAAACTGTGGAATCATTTCGTATGAATTTAATAAAATAACAATAGAGGCTGCCAATTGTGAAACACAATTAAAAACTGCCATTCAAAAGCAGATATATTTCTACAGTAAGCGTCCTTAAAAAGAGAGTAATTTTTCAAGGGAACAAAATTTTGCCGGAAAGCAAAAAACAGGAGTATACCACAAAATAGACAATTTTGTATAACAGAACAATCACTTGTTCCTAAGAAGAAAATGGGTGTTTTTCTTCCTAAGAATAAAAACAACCATTTCTTCCTAAGAATAAAAACACCCATTTCAAGAGAAAATTCTTTTTGAAATAGATCTGCCTCTACAGGACAAATTTTTTTTGAGAGAGATCTATTTCTTTAAGAATAAATCACTTTAGAAGATACCTTTTACCATCAGAAAAAATCTTTTTGAAGGTCACCTATTTCCACAAGAAAAAGTCTCTTTAGAAGCTATTGTGTTCTGTTACTAAGCATTCTATAATGTAATAAGAGACTGTAAGTCTTGTGTGTAGAATTGACTGAAATAAATAAATAAAATAAAATAAAGTTACAGGAATAATATTTTCGAAAGATTCTATTACTATAAGAAAAATGTGTTTAAAAGAAAGGTATTTCTTTACAATTATTGTCCTGAAGATGATGACAAATTGTTATCGAAATATTGAATAATATTGTAAATAAAAATTTGTTTATATAAAAAACGATCTGAAGCTGTAATAAATAGTTTTTTCAAATAATTAAGAAGATAAATATATATATATATTTAGAAAGGTATTTCGTTAAAAAAATTTCTACGAAAGAGAAGTGTTTGTTCAAGGCAGATCAATACCAGGTAGCGCCTTACAAGCCCAGCTGACTACTGCTTTTAGCTTGTATAACTGTCAAAATACACAACACAAACACACATACGCGAACAAACGGATGCCAGTTATACAGTTTTTCTACCAACAAAACACATTAAGTGTTTTTTATTTTATTCTACAAACATGATAAATAATGGTTATATTGCTATAACCAAAATTCTCTTTCAAGAGAAATTTCTCTAAAAGAAAAAATATCTTCGAAAGAGACTTATTTCTATAAGAAATAATCTGTTTAAAAGAAACTTATTTATGTAAAAAAAATATCACTTTGAAAAAAGTGTTCGTAAAATAGTTTTTTCTTAAAAAAAAAAAAAAATCTATCTTAAAGAGAAATTCTTTTATATGACAAGTCTCCTCGAAAGAGACAAATTTCTGTAAGAAAAAAATTTCCCTGAAAGGAATATAATTCTATTAGAAAAAATTTCTTAGAAAGAGAATTATTTCTATAAAAAATATCTCTTTGAAAAAAACTGATTTCTATAAGAAAAAGTCCGCTTGAAAGAGTTGTATTTCTATAAAAAAAATCTCTTTTAAAGGAAAAATTATTTATACAAAAAAATTTCTTCCAAAGAGACATATTTCTAGACTTAGTACTATTAGGAAAAGTCTCTTCGATAGAGAATTATTTCTATAAAAACAAAAATATATAAATCTTTGAAAAAGATTTATGGCTATAAAAAAAATCTCCTTAATAGGTTTCTATTTCTGGCTGTAATTGTTTTCAAACAAACTTTAAATTGTCTGCTATCGAAGTGATAAGAAAATAATTATATTGATGCGAAATGAGAAAACAAAAATTTATTATTGCAAAAAAAAAGTGAAAAGTAATTTTTACCACAAAAAGAACTTAATATCACTGACACAACAGCAATAACGAGTCAATAAATTTTATTTAATGTAAACAAAAGAGAGGAGAATTGAAATAATACTTAGGGGAAATGAAGAAGACTTTATTTTTTTTTTTTAAATTGTTATTTTCTTGTGAATTAAAAATCTACTTGAGTTAATTTTTAGTCAGTTTTTTTTTGTACATATTTGAGCTTCTTAAATCGTAAAATGTAATTATGTTAGTGGGGATTTTTTTCTCTGGTATCTTAACATCATCAGACTCAAAAAAAAAAAATATAGTAATCTGATTTGGCAGGGGGTCAAGTTATGTTTATTTCCGTTTGCCCATTACAAAATTCTAAAGCAAAAAACAAACAAAAATGTAACAATAAAAAGAATTAGAACGGAAAAAATGGAAAACTGTAAGTGCAAGAAGCGACACAGAAACTCAAATTATAATTTTCACTTCCGTTTTCCGTATGAATAATTACTTTATGGTTGGTTCAAAACAAGCAAACAAAAAAAAAAATCCGGACAAATTATAAACTCATTTGCAAGAAAAGCAATGAATTTATCTTGTCATCTTTGACCAAATGCAAAAATTTTAATTTCGTTTTTTTTTTTTAATATTCAAACTCAAAACAAAATTAACAGATTTATTAGAAATCACTTTGAAGCATTATTGAAAGCCTAATGCGTAGATAAAAATCATATCAATTATATTGGAAAAACTGATGGATAGATGTGCAGAAAAATATGTAAAAATAAACACAAAAAGTTGATTCACATCAAGCGGCCGGGCGGCCAACCAACATTAATACCTAATGAATTTTATATGTAGTATTGAATTTATAAAGATATTCAAACTTTATATGCCTTAACAGCAATTTGCAATATTAGAAAATGACACACGTGCAACTGTGCTTATTAATATGTTTCGGTGTACGTGCGGATCTAAATGTTGGTGTATGACTCTTCATTGAATGTTGGCGACGGGGGGGACGGGGAAGACAGATAACAAAATTGAAGAGATGATAACGCATGTATGTGGAGCACACGCAAATGCTTTAAACAACATTATACAACACACACACTTATTTAGCTGTACTCATACTCGTGCTGACTCAATTAAAAGACACACAAACACATTAGCAGTAACACCCTCACACATTTGCAAATACTTCGCTTGAATGTTCTATATCTAACAAGGGAATTTAGACATTTCAGTAGAAAGTCTGTCGTGTTTATAGTTTGTAGTTTTATTATTACCACTTGTTCGTTACGTGGCAAATGTGCATGAGAAAGTTTTCTGCTGTTTGTTTGTGTGTATGTGAGGGTCTGTATGTGCTAGTGTATTTCGAAAGAAGCAGAGAGGCTTTAAACGCAGAAGTATTGCAAGTCTTGGCGATAAAAATGGAACAAAAAATATTTTTTTTTTTTTCAGAAAGTGTGATGATAATATAATAGATTTGATTTCTAACGAAACCCGCATAACAGTTGTTAAGCGAAACGTTCGTTAATTTCATATTCTTGGTAATTTCTAAGCGCCACATAGAAATACCTGCAATAGTGGTAAGACATGCATATGCATGACAATGTGCAAGTAAAGGAAATAAAATAAATGGAAAACGGACAAAACTGACTGACGTCTCCCTTGAAGTATGCAGTAGGAAATTCTCTTCAAATGTACGATTCACATGGTTTTAAACTGAAAGTGAATATATTAGAAAGTGAAAAATAAAACGAGGAAAAAAACTTTCTTTAGAATGAAAAATGAGAGCAAGAAAATTGTGGTAGAAAAATATTCTTGAAAAAGATTTCAAATGAAGTATAATTTTCAATAAAAATAATTTGTTTTTTTTGCGAAAGTGGTGGTTGACAAGCACCTGATTGGAAGGGAGGTCTTTAGGAAAGCATATATTTTAGGGTTCCGCACGAAGAGAGTCAAAATGAAACTCTACAATTAAAACTTCACTGGCCGCCTGCCCGTCTCCTTTGCCACAGCATCTATCGCCGTAATGATAGGCTCTAGAGAGCTGCAATTTTCACACATCGTTGTTGCACCTTGACACAACAAACAACACCAAATACTAAAAAAAGTAAAAGTTACCAAACTAAAAGGCACCCCCATGCCAAAAACAGTAAAAATCAACAGTAACTTACGAACCCAATAGATAGAGAGCTGAAATTTGCACATGCGGTACAGCAAAATAGCAAAAAATTAAAAATAAAAGGGTGGCTGCACACAAAACCTGAAAATTAGCTATAACTTTTAAGCTTTATTATATAGGCTTAAAAGTTGCGCCAAAAATCCAGTTGCCCTCTACAGCCACAAATACCAAAAGAACAATCTTTTGTCCTTGGCAATGCTACTGATTCTAAGAGCACTGGCGGCACTAGTAGTTACCCCTTAACTTACCCTAGGCGGCGCTCTATTTGAATTAGGCATATTTGGCCATTTATTTAAGCATAGTTTTAGGCGAAGAGACTGTAAGTTGTGCTTGATTTACTAATTATTTAAGAATTCATTTAATAGAGATAGAGAGCTAAAATTTGCACAGTATGCATGTACTCCACAACAAAACATCAAAATGTTAGAAATTAAAGGGTGAACCTAAGCGTCAAGTCTATATCATACGTCGTATGATATAGACTTGAACTGCATATTCAGTTCGACTCTACAGCAACAAACACCAAAATGACAATCCTTTGTCTTTGGCACTGCTATTGATTCTCACAGCAAACTCGGCAGCACTAGTAGTTATTTTAAATTACGCTAGGCGGCGCTCTATTTGAAGTAGACGTCTTTACGCATTTAAAGAGCGGTTAAATTTTGAGGGCCGCTGATAAATGTAAACCAAACCTAAACATGAAGTTTTTTTCTGCATTTCATTTGACATTTCTCAATTTCCGACTAGCTCCAATTAAATTACGGAAAGATACACACTCGAACAACACGTTAAAGTTATTCAGGCTTGCTATGAAAATGGGCATTCAAATCAAAATACATATCCTGCACTTCGTGCTATTTATGGTCAATTTAATCGTCTAAATGTGGGTACAATTAAAAAAAATCCTGCAAAAGTTTGAGCAAACCGGCTCTGCAGGAGATGTGAACACACCAGTTCATGCTCGTACAGTTCGTACTATTGAAAATATTGCTGCTGTTCGCGATAGTGAAGCTAAAGAACCCTCCGACCTCAACTCCTCGTCGTGCCCAATTGTTGTGGCCCTCACGCTCTTTGTAGATGAACATTATGCATAAAGACTTGCTTTAACACGCTAATAAGGAGCAATTGACCCAACAACTACAGCCTCTTAACCATTCCAAGCGTCGTCAATTGTCAGAATGGCAAGAAATGGCAAGAGTGGACGATAAATTTTCGCAGACAATCATCTTCAGTGATGAGACACGTTTTTACTTCAGTTGATTCATCAATAAGCAGAATTGCCGCATTAGGGTGAATGATAATCCAAAAGTGATGGTCGCAAAACCAATGCACCCACATAGAGTGACTATTTGGTGTGATTTATGGGAAGCGGCTTCATCGGGATGTATTTTTTCCAAAATGAGGGCGATCAGGAATGGTGTTCGGTATCGTGAGATGATAATGAACTTCTTATGGTCTGAATTGGACGATGCCACTTGTCACACCGCTAACGAAACAATGGCTCTTTTGCGCAACAAATTCCATGGCAGTGGCGATGTCAATTGGTCGCAGGCGGCTTCATCGGGATGTATTTTTTCCAAAATGAGGCCGGTCAGGAATGGTGTTCGGTATCGTGAGATGATAATGAACTTCTTATGGTCTGAATTGGACGATGCCACTTGTCGCACCGCTAACGAAACAATGGCTCTTTTGCGTAACAAATTCCATGGCAGTGGCGATGTCAATTGGTCGCCAAGATCATGTGATTTGATACCCTTGGACTACTTTCTTTAGGATTATTTTAAAAAAAAGGGGTTTCGTCGATAAGCCAGCAACAATTCAAGAGCTAAGGGATGAGATAATTCGGCACATTAATGGCATAGAACCTTAATTATGCCTCATCGTCATAGAAAATATCGACCTTCGTTTGCAGGTGTGCCGCCCAGGTTGCGGCGTTCATTTGCGCGATATCTTGGCTCATGCATAATTGAAATATACCAATATTATCGTAATGAAAAGAAATGACGAAATTCCCTAAATAATTCGTATTTTGTTCAAAATCAACCACAGTATAGTTTTAGGCGATGAGATATTAACTTTTGCTTGATGTACTAATCATTAAAGAACTCAAGTTGAAATTTTGCTTGATTTACTAATTATTAAAAAAAAACTGAAGTAAAACTTTTAATTAAAAAAATATAACTGGTAAAATTCACTTGAAAACTTTTTCCCCAACCTCGCGGGCACCAACATTTAAGTAAACCCTCTGCTGTTTTTATTCCACAGTACATAGTATTTCTTTGGCTACTTTAAATTTCCATTGCACTCAACGAATGTAAATTGTAAAGGTCTTATTTCGTAGGTAAAAAAAAAATATATATTTATACCAGAAAATTTCATTATAAATTTAATTTATAATTTTACCATTATTTTTCTTACAACATAATTTTGTCTCATTAATGTTGTTGCTTAAATTTTTTTTGCAATTTGTATTTAGTTCTTCACTTTTAATCTGTTATACTTTTCATTTGATCCCATGTATTCAAACTACTTATATTTTGTTCCATTTAAGTGAAAAGTACAGGGAGTCAGTGCTGCTTAGGGGAAACGACTACAAAATGAAAACATTTCAGACAGTTTCATTTAAACATATTTTGTACGTTCCTTTTTGCTCATCTGCTGCTTTTACCTCAAGATTATTTTTTTTTTTTTTTTTTGCTAAATTTATACTTATCCTTTATTTAAACTATATTATTCTCGAGTATATGGAACACACAGGTGGGTGAAGTGAGAGAAGCTCAACAAAAGCATGATGAAGATCATGATGAACAAAAAATGTATAATAATGATGAAACCAACAGTAACAAAACATTTACCTGAAAAGAAACCAAAAGAAATAAACAGAAATTAGAAAAAATCAAATTAAAGTTTTATTTTTGATAGCAGGAGCAACTGCTGCAGCAGCGGCAGCAGCCTGCACTGTATGCTACACAAAATTCTGGTTTAAGAAAAAAAGAATCAATGTATTAGAAAATCCAACTCTTTTTATCAGCAAAACACAAGTTCTTCCTTCCAAGAGCCAACATCATACAAGGAAAATTAAACAATTTGAAAACAAACAAAAATATATAAAGAGAAGGAAAAAAACACACAACGCAAACATGCACTTAAAGGCAAAACCTAAAAAAACGATTGCCTACTTTAAGGCCGTTTGAATTGTTACAAAACCAAAACAAAAAATTAAAATACTAAAAAGAAGGCAAACAAAAAAGTCTGCGCTACAACAACCAACAAAAAAAGGAAGGTCTCAGTATAAATATGCACGTGTTTTTGTTGCTGCACAAACTAAAAACTGAAAAAAAAAAAAACAAACAGAAAAAAACTAAAATCCTTTTTACAAATATGGCGTAAAGCCAACTATTTTATTATCTATAGATAGTTTTACCCACTTAGAAATTTACATTTCCAGCAACGTTTGTAAATGCAGGCAACTGGCAGATCTCCACAGTTCTTTTATATTCAAAAATAGTAACATTTTTGCCTCATGGAAGAAATAAGGTTCACATAGAAAAATGTTTGATTTGAGAATGACAATTTTTCTACAGAAATATTTATAGAGAAATATGTGATAAAAGCCAAGGTTTTCCTAAAAAAAAAAAACAAGCAGGTATTATGGCCTCAAAACGTGATATTGTAGACAAGAAATCGCAAATTTCGTAAACATAATGTTTGCCCCCCGAGGTCGATAGCTTTTCTGTGGCAAATTTTTGGCATCACGTTCACAGGAATTTATACAGAAAAACATCTGACCTATAGGTACTAAGTTATCTGCATTATGACACCCTTTTTCCAACGAAAAATTTGGGTGGGTGCTGATGAGCGACGTGGCGGCCGTGAAACAGTCACGCTATGTTCCCCAGCCAAACAACTTTACTATTCTTGTCTTCTTTAAAAATGTTGAGCACTTCAGCATTATCACAAAAACAATCTGTCTTAAGTTTGATGAAGTAAAATCAAACGCAAGCCCGATAATTTTATACGCAATTGTAAATCCGTACAGTTCGACTATAAAGTTAAAAAAAAATTAATGCTTAAAAAATTATCTGCTTCATATCAAAAAAAAAAAAAAATTCCGAGAAAAATTTTTAATTCATAATTATTGTGTATTACATTTAATGAGTTTAAGTTCATGTTATTGTTGTGATCGATATTAATTAATATAAAGATAAAGACAACTAGCTGTTTCAACGCCGCCACACTTCTCGTCAGCAGCTGTCCTTAAACCCCAGAGGCTCCTGTTTCTAAAGCCACACTCATGCCACTCAAGTTGTTGTATATTTTCTGTCTAAATTTTAATTTTATTGAACACCAAAATTTTTTTACTTCAATATTTTTTTTATTGCATATCTCCGGGATGAAAGTACCTCACCACAGAAAGCTTACCAAGTAGTACTACAACTCACTGTATACAACACATATTGTTAATTTTCATTTTCAGTTACTAGCTTTCAAATATTCTAATGTGCCCAGCGACTGTTAAATTAATTAATTTTTATCGAAGAAAATTTCCCATAATAAACATTAATTGATTTTTAATATATAGCAGAATATGTGTAAATAGAAAATACTTGGTCTAATAATCGATAACTTTTCTATTAAAAAAATTTTTTTAATGTTCGCTCCACTAGCAATCAATAATAATGGTTTACAGATTCACTACAGTCAAGTTTAAACTCCAATTAAATTAGAGTTTGGTTAAACTCTAACTGGCTTTTTGGGCACAACTGTTTCATATGCTTTTGTTTCTAATTACAATGAATAAAAAATATGACAATGTGTTGTTCGGCAACGCGATACAAGTGTAAAGATTTACTAATTTGGCAAAACTGACTTTGGCAATAATATATTCAATATATCAACTGGCTTTTCGATATCTGCAATAGTTTCGAAGGAAGATACAGCCATTTCACTGCAGTCGGCTAAAACCTTGAAAATTATATGAACAAAACTTTACCAACAACACAAATTGTCGTGAAAATTGAAAATTTTGATGTCAGCTGAGACTTTGACAAAAAAATAGTTTATTCCATCTTTATTCCAAATGAAAATTTTTCATTTCTTACAACGTTCCGTTTAAAAACAGTGGCCAAAGCGTCGCATTCGAGATCAAACGAATTCCATTATTTATGCTGAGTGTTTGTTGTTCATTTTGTTGTTATTTAACATTATTTTTACTCGATAGTTCATTCGATATTGAATGCGATAACGTCCCAATAGGGGAAAAATTTATTCCTGATACTATAGAATTTTATCTTCTATTGCATACAATTGACAATACTCTTGTGGTATCAGAACTTCTGGGCTCACTAGAAAATAAAAGATAACAAAATATTATTGTACATGTGTTTGCATTTAGTTTTATAGTTGAAAATATCAAAAAAAAAAAAATACAACAGTTTAAGAGGGAAAATTCGATAGAAACATAATGGATTTTGATATTTACTTTTTTTTGCATGATTTCAGGGAAGAAAAAAAGCATTAAGTACCAGTATCTTGTTGCTAAAACTATCACATCGAAAGTGTTTATACAAAAGCAGGGTAAAAATTAAATTAAATGAAACAAAATGTTTTCTTCCTTCTTTTTTTTCTACAAAAATATGTATTTACGGCAGGCTGAGCAGAGAAAGTGCTTCATTAAGGTCACAAATTGAAATTTTCTGAGTGCAAATTTTTAACTAAACAAGCAGATATGATCAAAATGGCTCTGCGCCTAATTGGTATGCACTTGGAAATCAATATGCCACTGTTTGTTTTATTTTTGTGCTAGAACTATTTTCTAGAAACCAGAGTATATTATTCATTTCACTAAAAATAGACCCAGATCTAAATAGGACTTAGTTGTTGTTTTCTCTTTTTTTCAGCCGTCTATAAGCCGCCCACGGTTGGTTTATACAAGGAACATAAAGACGGTGAAGAAAAGTAAAAGTGTTACGAAACGCTTAAAGTGTTTTTTGTAATAAAATTAATTGATTGAACATTTATGATTCTCATGGTGTTCATACGAACAATAGAATAATTAGAAAAATTTCAAACATTCTTTAAAGTTTTTCAGAGTCTGCTGACGAGTTAAATAGCATCAACGAAATGTTGGCGACATTTTCAGACGGCTGAAAAAGACAAAAAACAAGTAATAAGATCTATTTAGAACTAGAACACATTTCAAATTATAATTGAAGTCGTTTTTAAATACTAAAAATAACAAATATTCTCTTAAAATAGAAAAATAGAAAAATTTTATCGTGTCCACGGCATGTCACGTATGTTACTAAAAAGATTTATTCAATTTAAAACCAAAGCAGATTGCTTTTTTCTATTTGTTTTACAGAAATGGAAGAAAAAATATGTTATGAGGGGGAAAGATTTTTCCATACTCTGTCATGTACCTCAACAATGTTTCCGTTTTGTGTCACGTATGATATAATTATATTTCGCTCCATATTTGAAACTGCCACACAACAGTGCAAATGAGCTGAATTATGTTTTTGTATTATAAAATCCGTTGAATGAAATACTAAGGATGGTGGCGGTGAAGACCTAATCGAAAGGCGGTTAAAGTTCCAATCAAAATATAAACAGGCTTGGTATAATTGGCCACTACAATAATATGTATAATTTTATTGACATAAAAGTTGTGATAATGAAAAATGGTTTGTGGCAGATAAAACTTCAGCCTTCAGCTATCGGTAAGTTTTGAAAATGGGTGTAAAATATTCTCCATAATTATGCCTTAAAGAAAAAGTTATACAATCCAATCATGAATATTCGCATAGAATTTCTTTCTCAGAAAAGATTTTTACATCATAAATTTCTTGGGAACAAAAAACACGAAAGATTCGCTCCCGTTTGCCAATTTTGTGCCACACTGTATATTGTATATTATTTTGTTTTATTGAACAGATATTTTTCAATTGCTTCTTTCAGGCTTGTTTATTTGAAATAAATAGCAGAAAAAGCTATTAAAAAATTTGCAACCCAGCAAACATAATTTTTAGATAGTTTGCATAAAAACCAAATTTTAAATAACAAAAAAAACACAATTCATATTTGGTAATAAAATCAATTGAAATTCAGCGGGTTGAGTTCAGTAACATCAGTGAATGATTAGTCGGCACCATATAGACAGCTGGACAGAAACAATCCCAACAATAGTTTAGACCTAAAATAATGAAAGTCTAAGCATAAGGGTGAAGATAAATTTTAAAATTATTTAATCACGGACACAATCCTACAAAGTTAACAGACCTCTGGCAATGTGATAACACGGCTCTGTTAAGCAAAAAAAAAATGTACATAAAAACAAAAAATTAGAAAATTTTAAAGCTCATGAACACTGACTAATATCTTCAGGCATAAGCTTAGCAAAACAGAGTCACAAAAGTGACCAATCGAACGCCGTAATTGGGCACCTGATATAAAAAAAGCAACAGGCATACGAGTTTAATTAATTCAATATACAATTCTAGGGAAACTACTGTACTGTAAATTAAGAAAACTGAAATATTATTTGCTCATTTAAAAGAAATTAAAGCATATCCTAATTTAATTTTTAATAACAAAAATCAAGAGAAAAAATTTTTTTTAAAAATCACCCGCCACCGTACACATAACAATTTGTGTGCTGGGTTACGTTTGGCAAGTAGTATTATTTCTGTGAATGTTTTCCATATATGTACCTACATATTTTTATTCCTGTTTTTTAAAGCCTGTAAAATGCTGCTTCAAACACACTGTGATTTTGCATATTATGATAGATTTTATTTGCATTTGAAATAAAAATAAATTGAAATCACAACGATGATGATTTATTTAAAAACACAGACAATAAATAATATTTTTTCCATTGAAAATTGATATAGGGAGAGAGAGAGAGAGAGAGAGATATTTGTGGCACACAAAGATGTGAAAATAAATCGATAATTTTGTTAAATAGTGAAAAAATAACCTTATTTATAAACCAAAAACAATCTAAAAGATTTAAATCAAATTTAAAAATATTTAATTTAAAAAGAAAGACGAAATGCAGCATGAAAACCCAATGGAATGAAAAAAAAAAAATTTGAAAGCATAAAGAAAGATTTGAGGCAAATAATAACAGTAAAGTAATTTAATTAAAATAAAGAAAACAGGGGAATTTTGTGAACATCTTGTACTGAGGGAGTAGTTTATATGAGGTGGCATTTCATACAAAAAGCTGGGCACGTCTACGCTATAGTCGGCATGTTTATTTAGTTTACTGGTAGGATTAAATTTAAAATTTAGCAGTAAGGTGTGGGATTTTCCTTTTATTGGCATTGAATGGATTTTTGTAAGTACAAGAAAACGTTTATCAGTATTTTTGGGCCAATTGGGCGCGCCAAATTTTAAGCAATTAATGCGGCTCATATGCGAATACATTGAACTACATTGTTAAAAATAAAGAAAAATGGACATTTTCAAACCCATTTTCTTTTAAAATTTATGTCAGCATAACTCCAGCTTTTGTGAGAAGTTGAGCTCAACTTTTTTTTGTGTGTGAAAAAGCTGAGTATGTTATTTGTGCACTCAAGGGATTCCAGGGCCGAATTACGCAATTCGTGATCGAATAAAGAATAAAACATAACCAACACAACTCACAGCATTTGATTACGAATGCCGTAATTCAGCCCTAGATTTTCCTTGCTTGTTAAAAGTCATCATCCTTCAAATATAGCCAACACCTAATTTGGTGGCAGTCAAAATAAAGTTTAAATAGTTCAGCGTAAACACAATATAAGGGAAATTGCATTCTAGGGTTTTAATTATTTTGGTATTTATCCCAATAAAAAGTCTTCTCGAAGTTAACTAAATAAATTAAAATGTTAAATCTTCAAATTTCATTCTGATGAACCAAATTTTAAAATTGAAATAAAATCTTCCTTTTTCGTTTAGACATGTAAGCAACGAGTTTCAGGTATAAACGAACAAACATCAGTTGCTTTCAAATTACCAAAAGTATGCAATGCAAGCTTGGCTGCATTATAAAAAAAACTTTCAATATCTTTTTAGCTGCTAACAAAAAACTTAATTTTCTTTTGAATTTCGAACACATTTCTTATTCGAAAATGTATGTTATCGTACTTGCTTTCCTTTTTATTTAAAAAATTGCACTTGCAACCAACCCCTTTTTGCTATTGTTTAATTTTCCCTAATTCAACATTTATCTTTGCCATCTTTAATTTCCCTCAAAATTTTTCATTTTGCAGCTCCAACAATGCAGACATTTTTATTTTGGCGAACAATAAAAAACGATAAGAAAATACTGTATAGAAAAGAAAATTTTTATTTAAAACAATCCATCACTTGGAGTGATAGTTACAATTTAAGAATCTTTTGGCTTCACAATCTTGTCTCCGCAAATGTGTGTTAGACACATTGGCAGCAACACTCCTGCCAAACCTACTGTATACAGTACTAACAAATGTTTTGAAACAGTGTCATAAAAGAAACACAAACTCAATTGCATTAAAGTTTCCTCTTATCGGCTACCCACACACACACACACACACACACACACTCGCACATTCGTGCTGTTTAAAATCAATAAATATGAAAACAAAAACAAACAAACAAACACTTGATGTGCCACAATGACACATACACATGTTGCCTTTAAACTCCCACAGATTCATTTACTGTATTTATTGTTTTTGTATCTTTCATTTTCTTTAGCATTTTCAAACAATTGTTCACGTATTCATTCCATTAACTCATTCATAAATAAACAGCAAGACATCAGAGATATGAGGAAAGCATTTTCTTGAAAATTCATTTAGTAAATTTTAGTTCAAATTGATGTGATGGCAGGCAGCACAACTTCACAGCAACATCAGCAAGCAACAAACATTTTGCAGCATAAAACTTTACTGATGATGAGGGAAACATTAACGATAAGTATGGCAACAATACACACACACACACACATACACACACTAACGCATTAATTTATTTGGCCTCCTCCTCCTTTGCCTGTTTTTAAGTATGTGGTTGAAAAACTATTGTCCTGACATTAAAACACAAATATGTATGTACGACGAAAATCTCTTTTACTGCTTCAGAAGGCTTAAAAGGGAAATTATCAGTATTTTTGCTTGTCAAGCGCTTTAAGAGAGACAGAAAGCGTGTGTGTGTGTGTGTGTGAAAGAGACACAAGTTTTTAATGAAAATATACCCAAGGTATTAAAATACTTAATAAAGTACCGTATTGTTTGCATAAAAAGTTTACATAAATCTCATTTCAAGAGCCTTTAATAGGGACCAAAGGCATAAGTAAAGATTCATCAGGGCATTTGTACAGAAAAAAAATCAATTATTCCTTGAACAATATGTTAAAAAAAAATTAATTTCTTGGCTAAAGAAGGTTGACGAAACACAAAAAAAAGTTCCCACGTTTTGTCAGAAAATTAATTAATAAAAAACAAAAAAAAAAACAGTAAAAAATGGAACAAGATTATCAAAAATAGATAGATATTTTTCAATTCCACTCTGAAAAAAATTTAAATATGGTGCTCTTCATGCAATAGAGGCCCAGAAACAAACAAAAAATATCTGTCAGGCCTAAAATTATATTAGTCAGATTTTTATTGTCAGGGTCGGAATTACAACTACAAGTGAGGAATATAATACAAAAGAACGCCTATGGCCTATGGACTCCCATATAAGGAAAAGAAATGTGTGTAAAGTTAAATTTTGAAATTTTTTTAACCACGGACACAAACCTTCAAAGTTAACAGACCTGTGTTAATGTGATAACATGGCTCTGTTAAGCCCAAAAATACAAATTTTTATAAAAAAAAAATACATTTAAAAACAAAAATTAATATGTGTAGTTTTTATTAACTCTGTTTTCTTCAGATTTCATTGATATAGACTAGAATATATCGTTACGCACGCGCTACAAAGCTTGATATCTTATTAAAATATGTTCCATGTAATTTAAAAATTAAATTAGTATAAAAAAAAATATTATTTTACATTTATGCCCCCATGCATATTTCCTTTCGCCTCACTGTAAATTTGCATGTCACAAATCCTGCTGCATGCTGTAACAATATCATAATATAATATTGTTTATGTCCATCATTACAAATCACTGACCAGATTTAAGTTTTCTCGCAAGCAGATAGACATTCTAATAGACAGTCTGACAAACAAACAGTCGCAAACGCACGGAGACAGCCACTTGGGCGAATGTGTATGTATAAATGATTGGCTAAGAAATATGCAGTGTAGAGAAATATGTATGTAGTGTATTTTGCCAGCATGAAAGATACATGAAAGCAATTGTATTGAATGGTGTTGAATAAATTAGATGTCCAAATGAAAGAGATAAATTTTCTCCATTCAAAATAATGATGTTGATAATTTCTGGGTTAAAGTGATGTGTTAGAATTTTTCCAGGGGGTTGCTGTTTTGTTTGCTCAAAAGCTTTAAATTTAGAAATGCTTTAATGCAAATAGCACAAAATTTTTAAACTATATCATATCTATTTTATGGCCATGATCTTTTGAACGAAATCATCATTACTTTTTTTTAGCAGTTGCGTTTCACAGAGTTGTGTCAGGCAGCTGTAATACTGGGTCATTTGTTAGGCTGAGTTTCGATTTGAATATCTGATGAATTTTTAATGAACTTGGTGTTTAATAGACAAGAAACGAACTGTTAAGAGGGGGAAAAAAGTAATTTAATATTTCTATAGACAAACTTAAATATTAGGGGAATACAATTCATAACAAAAAACACCTGAGTTTTACTGAAATTTGCTACGGAATATTTGAACTAAAAATTATTTAGGACCCATTTTATTACAATTTACTTTCGCAGAATATTATTTTCAAATAAAATAAAATTAAAAAAGAAACCACAACGCTTAATGCAACCAGTTTAAAAACAAACAATTACATAACTTGAAAAATAAAATGGTACAGCAACATCACAGATTTCGATGGCAGTGAATTTGATTCGGTAATTTCCATTTCCATTACAAATATTATCCTGAAGATGCTAACAAACTGTTAGCGAAATATTGAATAATATTGTTAATAAATTTTTATATTAAAAACGATCTGAAGCTGCATAAATTAGCTTATCCAATAATTAAAAGGATTAAATAAAAATTATATATTTAAAAATTATATATTTTTAAAAATAACTCTGTCAAAGCATTCTTTGGTAATAGATCTTATCACGGTTATAGTGTTGTCTTTTTATTCTGTTGACACGTTGACTATGTGTTGCAATATTGAAGAGGTTTTGTTAAATGTGTTAATTGGATGGTGTTGCAGATTGTATGTATACTGGACACAAACAGCCAAATTAGCAACAGCTAATGCTGACTTACTCAGCTTTGCAAAAATAAATGTTGTGTTTTTATGTTATATTTTTTTTTTTTAATCAAACACTCCCCATTTTTTTCACCCACCAATCCCCTCTTTCCTATTTGCTTAGTTTCAGTACACTGCAATGCATATAGACAGGTCATCCCCTGCTGAGCACTGGTCCCAGTCCCGTTATGGGAAGTAGAGGTTTCACTGTACTTTTTCCCCGTATAAATTTTTATATGTACATATTTGCACACAACATGCCAATACTCGCAAACTGGCATCAAATATTGTCCACATTTCACTATTGAGAAAACATATTTAAAGCCTTTGAGATTACAATCTTCTGTTGTTTTCAATTGCGAGCATTTATTTTTCAAAATTCATGTGTACAGCACATCAGTTTTTTAACGATTCCTGGAAAGTTTCAAAAATTAGTTCTACGAAATTCATTACTGACAGAAAACAAAACTTGTACTTTTTTTTTGTACGAAATTCCATTTAATAACTGCCAACAAAAATGTGTCATGTGCCAAGAGGTCATAATAAAAAACAAAAAAACAACAGCAAAAGAAAATCAATATTCAAGGGAAAAGCCCACTACGTTGGGGAAAAACACAGAATAACATTGAAGTCCACTCATATTCGGTGTGCGCATCAAACCCCACCAGACAAAAAATAAATGGAAACTAAAAAATACAAAAAGGAAATTTGTATAATGTTCACATAGAAAATAAAATTAGACATACTAAAAGACAAGAAAATGAGCTGAATAAAATTTGAGGATTTTTCCTACGACATTAATTCAATATTTGTTTTCCTTTAACACAAAAGAAAACCAATACGCACAAAACATATCAAATTCTTTTGTTGACGATTAGAAAAAAAGAAATCTCAATTTCCATTTTACATGTCAAAATTGCATTTTCTTATTTACTGTTTCTTATTTCTTTGATTTCATGTTAAACAGTTTATTATAATACCACCACGATTTTTTTTTTTGCCACCCAAGACCCCCATTGCACAGTGATGTGGAGCAGAAAAAACTACCAAAATTAAATGGGCTGATATTTCCTCAAAACTAAAGAAAGCTTTTATTGTTTTGCAACAAATTGTGGCAATCAAGATTTTTAAATAAAGATAAGAAACGTCAATTTTAAGACTTTTTAGCTGGGGTACAACCCAAAAGAAAATATTTAAAAAAATTAACTTTTTTATTATTTGGAACAGAGCTTAGATGACGACCCCTTCGTATGCAGCGCCTTATAAAGGAACTAGGAAAATAGGTTTTGGGGAGAAGGAAAGAGGGAGTAGTGTACATATCATTATAATCTTCCCACTTTGTAACTGCAAAGAAATACGCCTGCAGGCAATTTTTTCCTCAAACGAACCGTACGGCTGAAGAACAAGTTTTCTCTGTAGTGCGTTGTGCGATTCACTGGCCGCAATCGACCACGAATGGAAGAGCTCTGGATGATGCACGTGTACTGCGTAAAAAATTTCGGGTTTGGGGAACAACATCCCTGATCTCTTCAGAACAAAATTCATTGAAGTACCAATAAAGCAGTGCGACATTTTCGAGATTACAGTTTAATTATTTTTCATTACTCCATGAACGCTATATCATTACTTTCAATGAACTCCTTGGCCGAAGAAGAATTAAAGACAGAACGCCAATTATATAAGCGTATACGTTGTCCCAGTTTTACAAAAGTTTTCAAATTTCTTTTCTACTGAAAATTTTTAATTTCATTGAACTATTATTTTAATATAAACGTTTAAAATTAATATAATGTTTTCAGATTTCTTAATAAAGTCATGGTTTAGTTACTAAGCTTAAATAGCACGAAACATTTGATTGCATATTTCTTACCGCGTTGTATGGCACCGAAGCACTGTGCCTGGTCCGGTTGACTGTGTGGCATTTCAAACAAACTACTAAAACTTTTAGATTACAATTCTTAAATTTGCAATTCCTGTTTAAGTTTCAGTTTCAGACTTGTTCAACAATTTCAAGTGGGTATTTTTTTTTCCTTCTCCCAATTCATTTCTTTGCTTGAAGAACTGTGTGTGTGTATGTGTATGTGTGTTTAAAGTTAAAATTTCTTTTCATAAAACTTTCTTAAAGTTAAATAGGAAGGACCAAATTTGAAAGATTGTCAAAAAGAAATAAATAAAAAGAAGCAAGTCTGCCGTTTCAAATGAGTTTTTATTTCAATAAAACAGAACATTCTATGAACAAACAATGGGGAAGCAGTTTTTTGAAGTTTCAATTTGAATTGATTGCCTTTTCATATGACTGAAAGAAATATATATGTATGTATATAGGCCACCAAGGCGAAGAAATTAAATTTCAATAAATACCTGAAGAAAACACAATTTGTAGAAAAATGTTTGCAATTCAAAAAATTTGTGGTAAGAAAACCAAATTTAATAGAAAAATTTTGACGCTTCGCAATCTAAAAGTATTTGCAGCCCACTGTAAGAATCAGGTTCCATACGCTTTGTGCAAAAACTAAAATTTTTAAATTTTAAAATCTTCGGTAAAACAAAGAAAATTTACAATAAAAATGTGCTATCAAAAATGTATGTAAAAAAATTATGTAAAAAATTTACTGTAAAAAGTCGTGTAGCAAATTTTCTGTAAAAAAAATTGGCCAAAAGAATGTTTTGTAAAAAAATTTTGTAACAAATTTAAAAAAAAGTCCTTTAGAAATTTTCTTTTAAAATTTGTATATAAAAAATGTTTCGATAAAAAATTGTTTAAACATTTTTGATGATAATTTAAAAAAAAAAAAATTTTTTTATAAAAAATTTTTTATAAAATATTTTTTCAAAAATAAATTATTTTAAAGAATTCTCAATTAAAATTTTGTTACAAAAATGTTTTTATTAACTATAAGAAAAATTGTATCAAACTTTAGCTACAAAAATTTTTATTGCAAAATTTTTCTGCCAAGAAAAACTTAAAAAAAAATTTCTATAAAAACTTTTTTTGTTACAAATTTTCTTTTATCATTTTTCAATAAAAAATTTTTTTTAAAAAATATTTTTTAATATTTCTGTAAAAAAATTTTTTTTAAAAAGTTTTTACAAAAACTTTTCTGTAAAAATTTTTCTATGAAAATTTTTCTATGAAAATTTTTCTATAAAAAATTGATCAAAACGAATTTTTCTAAAGAATTTTCTATAAAAAATTTTTACAATAATGTTTCTATTGACATTTGGTATTAACATTTGTTGTAAAATGTTCTTCACAAACTTTCTACAAAATTTTGTATAAAATACTTTCAGAAAAATATTTTCTATAATAAACATTTTCTACAAAAGTTATTTTTACAATAAAAAAAAATTTTCTATAAATGTCTTGCTATAAACAATTTCAGTAAATAAAAATTTTTCTATGACATTTTTCCATAAAAATTTGATATAAAAATGTTTCTATGAAAAATTTTCTATAAAATAATTGATTCTATATATTTGTTATATAGAATATTCTATAAAAAGCTTGACATAAAAATTTACTGTAAAGATTTTCGTATAAAAAATTTACTATAAAAACGTGCTATAAAAACTTTAAAAATTTTTCAAAACAAATTTTGTATAAAAATCTTCTTAGAAAACATTTTGTGCAAACAGTTTTCTATAAAAAAAAACTGTCTATAAAATATTTTTTTACAGAATATTGTAAAAAAAAATTTTTTGATAGTCAGTTAATTTTATAGAAAACTGTTTATACGAAATTTTTTAAAGAAAGTTGTCAACTAAAAAAATTTTTATAGAAATTTTCGTACTAAAAATATTTCTCTAAAATTTTTCTTCCGCAAATAATGTTTTAATAGTGTTTCTTTAAAAAAAAAATTATAAATGAATTTCCTTAAAAATAATTGAATAAAAACGGCCGATGGAAACATGTTGTATAATGTCTACAAAAAAGTTACTTAAAAAATTTCTGTTTTCTAAAAAAAAGCACAGAAATTTTTCATAAAAAAACTATTTATTAAAGATTTTTCAAGAAAAAGAATTTTCTAAAATACTGAGTATGAAAGTATTGTTCTAGCTGTATTATCAGAAATTGTATATATTTATGTATACCATAATTTTTATACAAAATTCTTTATAGCAAAAATTTTTATAGCAAATTTTTTTATAGAAGACATTTTGTATGTAGAACAAAAAATTCATTTACAATTGTTCAACGTTTCTACACAAATATTTCATGAAAATTTTTCTAAAAAAAAAGTTCTCTATGAAGAATTTTCTACAAAAAAAATCTTTATAGAAAATTTAAAAAAATATATATGTATATAAAAAATTTTCCATAAATTAAGCTGCGTTATCAGAAATTGTGCTCTATTTGCCAACTTTATGATTTTCTTTTATATTACATACACCACAATTTTGGGTAAATTACTTTAATTATTTTTGCATTGTTGTGACTGTGGAATATTTTTAAATTTTTTTTTTTTTTTAATTTCTCTTTAGTCGTTTTGCATGCGGGAAGGTGTAAACATTTGTTGTTTGTTATCTTTTGGTGAAACACGGAATACTGGGGTTGCTAATGCTTCACCATTTTCCTTTGATTTTTTATCTTCATGATGTCGTCGTGTACCAACATACTTCCCGTGTTTCCTTTCCTTCATCATACTTATTTTTGTGCTATTTTTCTTTTCTTTTTTTAGTTCGTGTTAAAAATATTCTAATTGAAATTCAATATTTTTTTCATTTTTGTCGTACTTTTTTCGCATGATTTTGCTTAATATTGGCACCAAACAAGATATTACTTCCTCTCTCTTTCACTCATGCTTTTTATCCTTGGGATTTTTTTCAATTCTGCTTTAATGTGATATGTGTAGCCTGTGGTAATTAGTGATTTAAATTTGATGGTTTATTTAAAGCTTAAGCATTTTGTGGCACGAAGCTAATGAATAGAAGTGTATTGGTGATTTCAATTTGTGTTCTTGTAAAGATTTATTTTTTATATGGCACGAAGCTAATGAATAGAAGTGTACTGTTTATTACAATTTGTGTTCTTGTAAAGATTTATTTTTTATGCAAAATTTTTCAATTTGAGTGAAAAAAATAGATGGCTCATTGAGAGATATGAAAGGGAAGATTTTGGCTAAAAGTAATGTGGAAGGAAAAAAAAATAACTTACTCTTAAATATATTTAAATATTGCAAAATCATGCACTAAATGTTGTGCTATAAACCTGCAGATGTCATAAAGAGTTGGTTGAACCACAACATTTGATTATAAATTTGGTTTAAAATTAGCAAGGATGAGTCTATCTTCTATATATATTTAAAGTGTGTTAACGAGAAATTTTAACTAGCAGTTTTGCTTTTAACTCAATTTTGACTTTACAACAACAATACAACAATACTTTAGATGCCAAATTTGGCTTAAACCAATGTAAGGATGCGACTTTCTCTCATATATGACCCGGGTTCGATGCACTTTGGGTGCTGGTGGGTATCATGGTGGACGTGCAACAGCCATGGTATGCACCCCAGCCAATAAGTGTTCAATTTCAATTATCTTTTCTTCTTAAAAGATGTTGATCACTACAAATTTACCATAAAAAGTCTACTGAATTCTGAGGAAGTAGAAACGAACTACAACCCTATAAGTAGACAATAGCTATTGTAATCGACTATAGAGGTAATTTAATAACACAATATTTAATGCAATTTAGAAAGACCGAAGTTAATAACTTATTTAATAAACAATTTTGTTAATGAAAAATGCAAAATTTTGCGTTTCAATATTAGTTTTCTTACTATACATTTGTTTTATTGGGACCAAGCACACATACCTGAAATAAAAAGAAGAAAAAATATTGTGAGACACTTATACAAATGCATTTAAAAAATATATTTAACTGGCATTTTATGACGAAACTAAATTTTTGTGTCACAAAACTATCTGTAAAACTCCAAAATGTGACTTTGTGTGAAATTTCTTATCTTATTGTTAGTGCAAGCCTGTGACCTTCTTTAGTATAGCCTTGTTCTTTGACGCACAGGAAAAGAAAAATTTTTTTAATTTTTTTTAATTCAATATTTCGATTTGCACCACTTTCCAATTGAAAACAAAAATTATTCAAATATTTATTTAAAATAAAACATGATAAGCTGCTTGAATGTAGATAGCTAAATAGAAAAATCTCGAGGCTAATGGAATAGCGAAAAATTGTTCTTACAAATTAAGAACAAATTAAAAATTAAGATTAATTAACCAAATTGTTCTTAAAAATCTTTAGTCTCTTAGGAAAACGGAATGCTAGAGTTTAAAGTATGTTTTAAATTCCAGGTAAAATTTGTGTAATTTGAAAACAAGCAAAAATAAAGAAATGTAAATCTTTTGTGCACACTTATTGCTAAAAAAAACAACAACAACACACCACAAAGAAATTTTCTCCACTTTGAAAATAATCGCTTTAGCAATCCTCTTTCAAAAAAAAGAAAATTACATAAACACGTATTATCTTCTCTCCTTTTAAGCAGTTTTTTTTTACAGAAACCGTAAGATAAGTTTTCACAGCGCAAATGTTCTTTAAGCACCAGAAATTTATTTTACAACAAACTGAAAAAGAAATGAGACGGTTTCCACTTTCTTGGAACAAAAAGAACAAATACATAAAATAGGAAACCGTAACTAAAATAAATTTATAAATGAAATAAATTGTATTGTTTAATTTTATCTATAAAGAAACATCTAAATTAAATGCAACCGCCACATGGTAGCACATGGGAGCGTATGAGTGTTGTTTACTTTATTTATGAGAATATGTATTTTAAATAGAGAATACTCATACGCAACACTCCCAGAGATAGTAAAGAATTTCTATTGCACTTCCAGCAGAAGAGTGCTGCAATAATTCAATAGATTAGAATCGAATAAGGACATTATGTACCTGAGGAGGCTTCGAAAACAAAAAAATTTCAAATCGGCCAGTGTCGATCTTCCAGAAAACTAAATAATGTAAACATCTTGTATTATCCTCAGATCCACTGATTCGTAATATATAAATAAAAATTTGCAAAGAAAAACAAAACATGATGAAAGAAAGAAGCTTTAGATTGATTTAATTTATTCATTCAACAGTGAAGAGGGCAAGCAATATGGCGACAAAAATCTTCAAGAGCTAAAAAGGGACTTTTAAATGCGAAATAGAATAATATTTAGCAAGGGTTCCGGTAGTACGAACAAGCCGTAACCTTTTTCACCCAGAAAATGGATGACGTTCGTGTCTACGATTCCTAAAAATTAATTGATTTATATAAAATTTATTTATATGTAGAAAACGATATGACAACGCCCTTTAGATTGATTGCAGCTAGTTAATCAGTTTCCAATTTCTATTGATTTTAGTGTTTGTTATATTTGACTTCAGGCAACCGTATATTCTTTCAAAATTTCATATTGGTTTCAGAAGTTGAAACTCATTAGCAGTTTCTGGCATGGGAATACATTTCAGTTTTTAACCTTATGTTTCAAACAGCTATAACAGCATTTAATATAGCTACATATTCTGTGAAAACTTCTATATGTTACGATGCAAAAGCTGCAGATAATTTCCACGAGTTTTTGTATGAGAACACTTTTTAGTCTTCAACTTTTTCTTACTTGTTTATGAAGCGACCCGGTGACTACGTGTCCTCTGCAAATTACAGTCCTCTAGCTTTTCCCATTTCGGAAAATGGCAGCTATGACGGAAAGACGGACGGCGAGCGAAGTCTTAGTACACGTATAGAAAAAAATTGTAGAGGTAGACATATTCGAAGAGATATGTATTAGATAATAATATATTAGATAATAATATATTAGATAATAATATATTAGATAATAATACATTAGATAATAATATATTAGATAATAATTTCACTTGATGCTCGACCTTTTCTAATTTTTCTTTGGTTGAATATTCTGCACTTGAGGTCTCTTTTGTTTTGTTTTGCATATTTCATATTTTCAAAAATAGAGTCTTTTTAAAAACCAGTTTATTCGCTTCCCAAGATTATTTCAGACATCACACGCCCACCATGAGTCTTAAAGAACCTTTTTATATGGGGAGTATTTCGCTAAAGAGCCCGTTTTTCCAAAAACTTTCCTATTCTTCTCTAGAAATTAGAAAAAATTCAGATATTTCAGAATTAGTTTTTTGTTATTTCCAACATAAATTTAGATGTTCCTGTGACTAGTTAGCATAGTGCAACTTTCAAGCTGTTATTTGCGCCATGATGAGTTGATGAGTTCATAACTCTCCGGGAAACTAAGATCAAATTTGCTGCCACTGTTATGTCGTTAACAGTGCTCTGTTAACTTCAATATTTGTCTTTGCTTAAAAATGTTGTTTGTGTCCAGGGATTTAAATTCGAATTTATCTTCACACACATTTTTCGAATAGAGAAATTTTTTCTCTAATTATCCTGCGTACTCAATGCAAAAAAGTGCCAATCAAACAAGACCATAAACTAAATGCCTAAAAGATAATTTCCAGTCCGGCACTTTTCATCCAAAATTAATTGGTCTTAACTGCCTGCCTTTTTGTGCCTTTTTGCCCGCAACCATTTTCAAAAGTCAATATCATGCTTGTAAAAGAGAACTGATTGGAATTAAATTTTCTATGTCGTTTTTTTCCAACTATAACTTCTATTTGGACTTAAAATAAGCCAAAAATTATTTAAATTTAGTTTTAAATATATCAGGTTTATCGTGCCTTCTTTAGTAACGTCAGGTGTAAGTACGTGTTACGAATTTATATCACATGTAAAAAACACATGCTCTTAATATTTCAATTTTACTTAAATGTGAGTTGGTTTTTACCCAACTGACATTTTGTGAAGTTTTAAACTGAATTCGAGCTATTGAATGCGAGTGAAGCCGTGAATGGAGAACTTTTCTATAATGATTTTTTTTAGTAATTCGAGTTTTCGCATTTTATACTTTAAAATTACATGCCTCAAATGAAATATCCGAAAAAAACAATATTCTATTTTGCATTTACAAATAATATATATTTCATAATAAACAGCAACAAATACACTCGTTTTGCTTTCCATTCACTTTCATGAACGATTTAAACATTCTGAATGCCTCAATAGAAAACTTAAATCTTTTTTCGCTAGAGAACAGTATTCAAAAGTTGACTGGGTATTTTACAACCTGTTTCTTTTACAGGTAAGTACGTTTGTATGTGTTAAATATTTATCATACAATAAAAACGTTGAGATATTCAAACTATTATATTTCTCTCCTTTTAAAAGAAGTGACACAAACACCTGCTTTTTATGTGAAATGAAAAAAAATATTCACGCACAAATTCCGCCATAGCAAAAAAAAAAAAATGTAACTGCCAAGAATCAAGCAGAACACAAAAACGAAAAATAAAATTATTACAGAAAAGTAAAATACAATGAAAATCAGGATTATCATCATTTTTAAGGAAATGAGAGAACCACCGTAATAATATTATTAATATGAAAAGGAAAATTAAGCCTTTTCAAGAAGCGACATCATTCTATTCACATTCATAAAAACGACATTTCAGACAACAGCAATTTAACATTTATGATTTACTAACAATAGCAACAAAATTGAAAATTAGCATATTTGCTTAATGTGTGGGAAGATGTCACATGTTTAGGTGTAACAATAAACATACATACATATATGCATGCGAGTACACATCTACATGAACGTTCGCTGTGAGGCTGCCATAAGTAAAAATTATGTGATTTTGGAGGAGAGAACGTGGATTTGTTCATTATATCGTAGATCATAACTCGTAAAATATTCATATTCATATTATACTTTTCAGTAATTCAAGCCGAGATATATCAAAAATGCGACGATTTTAAAAGGCATGATTTCATTTCACCAGATTGTAAATCACATAATTGCAAACCACACGACTTAAATCACATAAGTTTAAGTCTCATTATTTTAAATCATGCAATTTTAAATTACTAAATTTTAAATCACATTATTTCAAATCACATAATTTTAAATCACGTGATTTCAAACCACATGATTTTAAATCACATGACATTAAATCACGTTATATTCAAATCACATGAGTACAAACTATGTACATGATTTTGTTATCGCATCACTTGAAAACCACATGATTTCAGAGACATGAGTTAAGATCACAAAATGTCAAATTACACAATTGCAGATGAATTTTAGTTACATAATGTCAATTCACATGATTCGAAATCACGTTAGATCAAATAAAAAGATTTGCAAAAGGTTAGATATTAAATTACATGTCATCTAAATACAGGAATTCGAATCACATGATTTAAAAATGATACGATCATGCATCTGAACAAAATTTCAGAATTGCCAATAGTCTCGGTCTCGATCTGTAGTGAAAAAGATATATTTGGTGAGATGCATAATTGGCCTCAAATGATAATAATGAATAAGCCATGTAAAATATTATTCATGGACTATTTTTTAATAAGGAGTTTATTTATTTAGATTCTAAAAATCGTGAGATTTAAAAGCACGTGATTGACAGTCGCTTACGGGATATATATATGTATATATCAAATAGCTGAGGAAAGCGATAAGATTTTTTTTAATAATTTATATCAAAACTAGTAGGTTTCAGCCTGGTGTGAATGCGCTACAATCTGAATTCAAAATCACTTGACTTTAAATCGCACGATTTTGAAATCGCATGATCTCAGACTTTCTAATTTTAAATCGCAATTTCTAATCGCCTGATTTCAAGCCTCATAATTGAAAACCACAGCATTTTGAAGGACACGATTCCAACTAACATTATTTCAAATCACTACGTTACAATTTGACATCTGCTGATTTTGAACCTCAAGATATCAAAGTACAGTATTCCAAATAACTGAGTGTTTAAATCACTACGTTCCAAATTTAAATCAAGTGAATGCTTGTAAGAAAAAACAAAAAATCCTACTTTAACAACCAAACTTAAAGCAGTACTCTTTCCTTTTTAATAGATATTAAATTGTTGTAGCAATTTTGTGAAACAAGACATATGGTATAAAGAAGTGCTTTAACAGTCCCCAACTAGCTTTGAGATCTTTAAAATATTCATAGTAGTATTTTTTTTAAATTTAAAAGTAATTTAAAATTTTTTATTTGCTTTGATGTGGAAATTTCGAGCACAGGCTTTCAATAAAAAGGAAGGAAAAAGTTCACAGCCTATTCAAATATGAAAAATTTTGCTTTTTTGTGTCAAAAATGTTTTTCAAACATATAAAAACTACTCCAAATTCAATTTAAATAAAAGCATTTTGATGAACAAAAGAAAAAAATCAATTTTAAAAATCTAAATTTCGAAATTTCGATTTTGGTGGTCAAAAATGTATATAAAACTTAATTAATATCGCCTAAACATTTATGGATGCATATTCATGGCGAAACAAGGTGTATTTGTGAATATTTTTTTTTTCTTACGCCATACTGAACTTTTCATCTGTTTTAATTGTCATATTTTTCCTCCCCCAGTTGTTTGCTTAAGAGCAATTTTTGCACTTGTTTCAAATATTTATGAGGTCAAATGCAAATTTATTATTAACAATGCGATGATGTACATTTTTTTTATTTAGTTTTTTTTGGTCTGCCTTAAACACAAAATATTTGAACAGTGGTTCAATGGAACAATAAAAACAGAAAATGTGCAAAGCAACAGCATAAGGACGATAGCTTATAAATTTATACACTGCTTTACGTATAAAAGCAGGATATTCTTTTTCAGACAGTTAAATTTAATGCAAATATTTCAATTAATGTACCATTGTTTCACCACTTTGACCCAAATTTCAAATCAGAACTTAAACGAGCCATGAGTTAAGAAGAGAAAAAACAAACAAAAAAAAAAAAACAAGATGAGAATTAAAAACGCATGTTTGCATCTCACATTTAATAAATTTTATTTTTAGCAACCAACAGCCACCAACATTATCATCATCGTTATGTAAAAGCAGCTATTGAAAAACAAAAATATGTGCACGCAAATAGATGATGAAGGAAAAACTGAGGCAAAAAAATAGTTTTAATTGATTTGTAGAACCAATAAAAACTGACTGGCTGACTGACACGGCCAATTGTGCCGGCCATGGCCATTCCATTCATTCATTCATTTAGAAGCTCGACCATAAAAATGAAAAACGAAAAAAAAATTCATAAATTCGTTCATTGAAAAAATAGAAAAAATTTCAAACACATAACAATGAATTAATATTGGATGTGCATGAATATTTCGCACATATTTATTGTTTAACGTGTTTTTTTTATTTATTTTTTTTTTTTTTGCACATCACAGAGAAAGAGTCCGCCACACATCAATGCAGTTTTTTGATTTATTCATTTTTGTTTTAATATAGAAAAATGAATTCTTAATTATTGACAGCCAGGCTGAACGCACAATAGTTTCTTAAAGTAAATAAACATATTTTATTGAAATTTGGCCACAACTATTTAGGGGTGGGGGAAAAGCAGGAATACGGATGCCTTCTGAAAAGCCCCTTCCTTCCATTGTACTCTCATTGCTGAGTGGGCCTTTCGTACTCGCTTTTTTCGTCTGTGTTTCTGAAGGGCCTGTATCACTACTTTCCTTCTGCCTTCTCACGAAAAAAATTGCATCTTCTATACAGAAAAGCTGAGGCATTCTATGAGATATTTTTCACAGTACGTTTCTTTGATAGGAGCTGAACTATGAACGTTTTTCTGAGTTTGACTGCTAAGAAAGAACATAGAAACTTTAAGAAGAAACATTACGAAAACAAAAATTTAAAGTGATTAATAATATAAAAATACAAGCCCGTTAATTCATAAAAATTATTCCAAACTTATAAACATATTTGTATGGAAAATTTGTCAAATAAGAGTTTACTAAACCTAAAATATTTGTTATGAATAAGACCAAAAAACTATAACAATAAAAAACCTTTAGCTTAAGAAGAAAAAAAACTGATTTAAAAATAGATTGAGAGTAATAGTATCTAAAATCGATACTTAACAGCTGGTTTTGTCATACAAAATTACTTTGGTAAAACCATCCTAAAACCTTGTTTGAATTTGTTTACGTTGCCTTTATGAAATGCAAAATTGTGTTTGATTTGGTATATAAAGTGCTGCCAAATAAAATATAAAGCAACTGACAATTTTGAAGAAATTCAATAAAAATAAATGAAAAGAAAATTACACAAAATAATTATAAAATTTCTTAGCAGGAAATCAACACAAAGACTGCAACGAGAAGAGCGAGGTGTTTATAGACCTGTTTTAGCAACAAAAAAAAAAAAAAAAAAAAAAAAAAAAAAAAAAAAAAAAAAAAAAAAAAAAAAAACAGATACAAGGGAAACACTAAAATAGCTGCAATTCAAAGATGTCTCCAGAAAAACTAAAATGCAATACCCAACAAAAACAAAATACTTTAAATTTCCCTGAAAAAAAATTCCCATTTATTACAGTTTATTTAGAAAAGGCGCTCTTTCCGTAAAATAATTTTCATTGAAAGTTCATTAGGAATCACTACACGCAATAAATTCATTGTGAATGCATTCCATTAAATTGTAAACGTCTTCCTTTTGTTTCAATTACTACTTCAGATAATAAATAAATAAAAAAAAAAAATGAGAAAAAACAGGAAAAAACTCGTACAATGGCAAAATCCACTTTTTTAGTTTTGCTTTGTTTTTCAAATGTTAAAAAATAAATTATGAATTATGAACGAACAGTTTTTCGCTGACGCCTTTTAATACAACAAAAAGAAAACTTAAATATTACAAGCAATAAAAATTCAAAGAGAATGTTTGGTTTTTTTTTGAATTTTCCTGCTACTGCTAAATACAAGGAAGTAAAAAATTCAAATGGAATGTAATTTTTCTATGGCAACCATGTTTGTTATTTATTCAACTTGACAATAAATATTTGTAATTAATTTTCAAGCTGTTTGCTGTCATCAGATTAAACAAAGTCTTGAAAAAAAAAACATTCAAATTGATATAAAAAATTGCTTATAAAAAAATTTTTCAATTAAGAGATTTAACTCAACAATAACAATTTTTATAGCGAGTTTTTCGTCAATAAATAAAAACAAATAAATGAAACAAAGTTTAATTTCTGGGAAATGGTTAACAAAAAATAAGTGCATCTCATATTTTTCATAAAATATTATTATTTTCTCTTATTTCGTTGTCATTGGAAAACTCTGGCGCTTGTTTATTGCCTGACCCACTATATCGAACGATGACAAAACACTAATGAAATTTAAAAATTCGTTTTTGTTTTACAGGTTTCTGGTGGGCAAGCAGGGTATTTTTTTTTTTTTTTTTTGTTAAGAAACTTAATATCTTATTTACTGCTTCACTATAGTGCTTGAAACAGTTTTCTTCTAAGGCATTAAATTTTTATACAACAGAACTGATTTCAAGCAGACGACAAAAGAGATATAGAATCAAGATTGCTTAATTTACCTCCCTCCAATTCCTTTTCTTATTATTTTATCCTGAATGTAAATAAAATTATCAAGCACATTTATCAATTTTTGGAAAACCACACAGATTAAAGACAAATTAATTTTACATTTTTCACACATCAAAAAAAAAACAAAAACAAAAATTCTTTCAAGTTGTAAGTGAAATATTGCCAGAGTTAATATTTATTTTAAAGCCAAAATGCAAAAAATATAAAAAAAGGAAAAACATATTTGCAGAAACTGCACGCGACAATAGAGACAAATGAATCTTGTTTATGGCACTTTAAGTTACAACAACTGTCTGCAGCAATTGCCAAAAGGGCATGTGACATCATACATATATGGACTTTGGCAACAACAGGAACAACAGCAACACACAAAGCAAGTCATAATAAAAACAAACAATAACAATTTGTGAGCAAGACAAAAAATAACAGAACGAAATTTTTGAAAATGAAATAATACTTGCAACTGAAGTGAAAATAAAACAAAATTTCCACAAACTAAACAAAAAGAAAGCCGAAATACACTCCAAGCCAAAAAGAAAGAAAAAAGACATACATACATACATATGAGAAAATCATAGATATAAACACATACACACAGAAAATCTTACCCAGTTGGCAACACACAGTTTGTATAATAAATTTTTCAAGGAACATAAAAACTGTATAGCTTATTTTTGTCTTTTCTTAAGTTTTGGAGAAGCGTAGTTATAATAAGTGGTTTTTCGAGGCATGAACATTTATGAGGAGAATATTGAAAAGCCTTTAGAAACCACGTTGTATCGTTTTGCCTAGACAATTAAGCAAAAATTAGGTTTTTCCTCTGAGATATGCACATGTCAGAAGGATTTACCGGCTAAAAATGAACTGAAATTCGTAAATATTTCAAGCCCTACAGAATCCATACTTTGCTCTGTCCTATAAGAAGTGTTATCAGCCTAATAGATTATCGCCTATATTAAAATCTTTGATAACAAGTAGCGATATATCATGAAGATAGCTAACTAGCCAAACTCTTTCAAGCAAATAACTATTGTATACTTTTCGTTATTGGAGTAGTATATGAATCATATTTGGCCTTCTAGGCTTGATTCTTAAATTGAATTAATAAAACAAAAATATATATATACTTGGGAGTATGCAATCCATTAAACAGAGCAATTAGTTGACGATTTCAGAGGCACTAAATTTAAATAAAAAATTTCCTTTAACTTCTCAACTGCATATTAGGCCTTCAGTTCGAATTCAATTCTACAAAACGATGAGAGATTTTTTTTTTGTGGCAATAAAGTTGAAGACCTTTTAGCTGAGGAGCATATCACGACTGTTTCATGTCCGCCACAACGATCATCAGGATTCAAATTTCTTGAAACTCAGGTCATAACAAATTGGCAGACTGTTTTTCTAGAAGCAGCATATAGACATCGTACTATCTGGAGGATTTTCATCACTGACCAATTGGTACCAATTGTACTATTGGTACCAATTGTAAATTATAAAACTGAGTCTATATAGTACGACTTTTTTATTTTCCTTACTATTGATAATGTTAGTGGTTTTTAATTAAACACTTTGGCATTAATTTAATTTTATTGTGAACTATAAGATTTAGAATTGTAAACCTATAGTGGTCCAAGTCGCTACATTTTTCGCCTATATTGGCCTACTTTTTTATAAAATTGTCAACAGAGTGTCTCCAGTTTTTTGCTTTATGAACAGTGTTGTGATTGTTGAAATTTGTAAGCCCCCCAAAATCGTGAAATGAAAATCGTTTTCATTTGGAAAGAAAACATTGTTAATGAGTAGCCAAATTTTATTTCTTGATTTTTCAATTGAGTTTCTCTACTGACATTTCTTTCAAGGTAGTGACAATGTCTATAGAAACAATAGTACCATGGTCGTCATATAGTCGCATTAGAACCGTGTAGTCACTAGTTCCTTAGTCAGTAGTTGATTTGCAATGACAAGCATCTGTTGAATGTCAACATAAATAATCATTGTATGAGGTATAATATGTCACTAGTACTGGTGACCATCTCAATAGTAAATCACTAGAATTTTTCTACTGACATTTCCTTCAGGGTAAGAATAATGTTGTTGGTCAGGGATGTATAATACACAGTATTAATAAAATATATAAATAAATAAGCCAAAATAGTCCTTTCGCTTGCACTCTATTAAAAGCTACACATTCAGATGAATGGCATTATCATGTGAATTATCTTCTTCGCCTTCGATGTTGCCGTTCCCAACTGCAAACCCTACCTTCGCAGTTTTCTCGTCCTTGGCAGCATTGTTGGAACGTTACCAACTGGGTGTGTGCACTTATCTGCAACATACACTTTCGTATATTAAAAATTTTGCATCTGTTTTTTTGGGTATTACACATACAGACTTGCAAATTAAATATTTTGGTGTTAAAGATTTAAACGAATACAAACAAACAAAAATACTGAATTCAACACACACATACAAAGAAACATACATAAATACATGCATATTCATACATTAAGCCGAGTCGTTTCGTATGGACAAAAATTTGGCGATAATGAGATATAGATTTTGCAATAGTTTTTGTTTGTTTGTTTGTTTGAGCGCCTCGATGGCTGAATTAGTAGAGCGGCCTACTATAAGTCCCCGAGGTCGCAGGTTCGATTCCTGCCGAAGGCTCTCGGTGTTTCTGCAGACAAGCAGAAAGCTTCGCAGTTTTGTGTTTGTTTAAGAAAAATTAATGAAACTATTCCAAGTTGTAACCAGTTGTTAGTAAATGTTATAAAAAAATAAGCTTCACTAAGATATACATATCAAAAAACCCATTTTTCGATTCGTTCGATTTAAAAATTTTTCCTTGCATTTTTGTAGGGAGTCACCCCAAGACAGCATGTTGCACTATTTCAGTTCGTTCGAGTAAAATATTGTAGAGAAAAAATTATTGGGGTTGGTCGAACATTTTAAATTTTTGAGAATTATAAATGCCTGAGGAGAAGACAATTGTATGACTGACCCGCAATATGACCCCACGCCACCCATAAAAAAATTTAAAAAAAAATTGATAATGGAAAGTCTCGAAAAAACAAATTTTTGTACGTCGTAGTGGAAATTGGTTTTCCACATGGCAAAAGCTATCTAAAAATCCATAAATCGCCCCACAATAATATATGTACTTTATTTGTTCCAACAAGAGAGAGTACTTTGAAACATAAATTTCATTGATTTCCAATATTCGTTTCTAACACCCCGACCATATACAATACAAGGCACCCCATACCAAAAAAAAAGAAAAAAAAAAGGAATTGAAAATTGAAAATCCAACGCCTCCAAAACAATTTATATGTTATAGTGGAACTTTTTTCTCTCGTGCCACATGTTATCGAAAAATCGATGTTACATTATTGACAACCTTTTGTCCACACAAATCGACCCGCCCTAATACACATACATACATATTTTCTTGCACAAAGTGAGAGTACCTTTAAGCATTATTTGTTTATGTAAAGTAAGTGTATTTTTGTGCGTACATTTATATCTGTTTGTTGTATGTGAATGAGTGTGTGTGTGTGTTTTTTTGCATGTTTGCAAGTCCTAAGGTTATGTTGCGTACTTGAGAGCTGCTAACAAAATATTCGGGTTTTATTTTTTCTGCTACTTCTTTTGCATGTGTTTTGCAAGTTTAATGTTGGTTGAATTGTATGTATATGTTGAGTTTTAAATTTATTTTCGTTTTTATTGCAGCATACATTTAGGAGAAGCTTGAGTGTTCTTGTTTTGCATATTTAGTGGCATTAATTCAAAAAGAGAGTGGATGCATAGGAAAAAAAGAGATCTTAAGCTAATTTGAATACAGCGTAAATGCACGAAAGCACCGAGATCTTGAAGTGCTCAAGTTGTGCATTGAAATTAGCAAAGCAAATATTTTCATTTGTTCAGGTATAAAAGAGTGATAAGATCACTAACATCAATGAGCAGGAGCATGCATTATTTTTCCACGCCTATTGAGTGATTGAAATTGAATCCCTAAAATAACTACAGATCGTATCAAACATTTTTGTAATCAAAAAATAGTACCCAGATGATGGATTCGTATTTGTGAGAAGGCGAGGCATTGGCATACATGCATAAATATTAAAATGTATAAATATTAAAATTGTCGAATTTAATATGATATCAATTCACTTCACAACAATAAAGCTACCAGAGCCGATGGATTAGCGGAAGGAAGGTATAAAACTAAAGTTGATGTGTTGTTAAAGAGTTTGCATCAGCTTCTCTGCACCATTTGGAAAAACGAATGAAAGGCCCTGAGCATACCATGACCAATCCACAAAACAAGATAAAAGACTTTGTGCCAGCCAATGTAGATCAAGTCTCCTATCGACTGCGTATTAAATGTCAACCAGCAAATTGAATAAACAGCGGCTGAAGCCCATATCAGCCTACGATCTACGACCGACAAGAGTCAACACTTGATCCCCTGTTAGTACTATGCCGACAAAAAGTACTATGCCGACAAAAGCCGAAAGTCGATATATTATCGATCGGAAGAAATATTTCCCACCATCATAGGCTTACGGAAGCCTATGAAAAATAATGACAATTTTATGGGGGGAAGAAATTAATGCGAGTCGATTACAGAGTTGACTCCATTCCAAGACATCTTCAGACTCATTGGCTCGGTGGGGAAAATTTTATAAAAAAAAGAAAGATACAAATTTTCTGAAAAGTCGCCCAAAAAGGCAAAATGGAGGGTAGAGACGTCGGGAGTAACCCTAGGACTGGGTAAGTCGATGAGGAAAAAAGTTGGAAGAATATTTTTGGCTGAGAGCCCAAAAGAAAGAAGGTAGGGATCGATGTGCGAAAATATTTCAGAGGAAAGAAATGAATGGTATTTAGTGACATATTTGACTCCGCCAGTCAGGTCGTTGGGGGAAAATTAGAACCAAATTTTTATGAAAATGTGACACGCAGTGTTAAGGGTAAACAAATTACTAAAAAGGCTAAATTTATGGAGGTTGATCTTACAGAAAAAAAAAATTTTTTTTTTCATTCAAACACAATATTAATTGATTCAAATGAGTTTTTCTTCAATTTAGGTCCTACAACGAAATTAGTAAATTCAGTTACAAATTTTGTAACATTTCTTGAAAAATAAATTCAATCTTTTGACTGCAAACAATAATTTAATAGACACAATAAAAATATTTGCATATATTTTCAAGCTACATTATTTTCAAGGTGGATTGAACATATTTTGGTGATAATTTTTTCTGCGCAATTATTGATTGGATTCTTCAGAGGCACCGTGCGACTAGTACGCATATTGGAGAAGCATTTTGCAAAAATATCAATGCATGGGAACCTCTGAAAAGAGACTGAAAACGGCATAGAAAAAGTTACAAAAGCAGGCGAATATTTGACAAGCCGACTAAGACAGTTGCGCATAAACGTAAATATTCACTAATACATAGATATTTTCAAATATACAGATTTGCTACTCTTTATTTGATAATATAACATAAAAATTACGCGCTGAGATAAAATAAAAATTATTTTAATTTAATCATTTAATAATAAACAGGAATTTGAAAAAAACAACAAAAAAAAAAACTTTTCTTTTGCCAGCAGAAATTTAACCATTCACACTCGGTGCAAAAGAAATTCGAAATTGCCTTTGTCGAAGCATGCTTATGCAAGAATAAACAAAACAATTCATGATGGCCTACAGTTATAACTGTGTTATTGTTTTTGTTTAAGCCACAACTCAGTTTTATTATTTTACTAATATTACAATGCGACAATAGCAACTGTATAAATGAAAATTTAACTGCTGTAACTGTGTTGGTGTGTTTTTGCACACATGCATATCGTTAGCTTAAGTTAGAAAGACCTTAAATCGTTTGCTCTTTTGAAGTAGAATTTTTTGCCGTATTTAACTAGGGGAACATTTGGTCTATTAACAATTCGAAGAGACGTATTTGAAGAACATAGAAGTTAGGGAACTTCTATATTAAAGGAACGATATATGTATATAGGTATGCCATTTTGTGTACATACATGCATATATACATTAGGGCGGGTTGATTTTGCAATAGATATTGTGGCATTGATTTTTCGACAGCTTTTGGCATGAGGAATAAAGTTCTACTACGACATATGTAGCAAAAATCAAAAATTATCATTTTCGAGACGCCGAATTTTAAACCTTTTTTCTCTTTATTCCCCATGCCAAATGCTATTGCCTTTTGATTTTGCCCACACAAATCGAGCCGGCCTAATAAGCATGCATATTTTCGACATTTTTTGCGACAGCAAACTGATGTTACACATTCTGTTTGTGTACACAAGTATGTAAATTGAAGACACGCATACATTTCCACAATATGTATTATGTATTGTTCGGTGTGTATCCTTAACAGGGAAAAAGGTGTTAACTACATAATCCATGAACATAGAAAAAAAATCAAATGCATGCTCTACAAAGACCGGTTTTATGTTTATAAGATATATGACAGAAACTTGTCTTATGTGCATAAAAATAAGGTTAAAATTTGAATATATAATTTAAAAAGTAAGATCTAGAAAGTCGAGAAAATAACAAATCGAACGCTTGCCGAAAAATGCATAGATTTGATAAAAGTAAATAGCAAGGCATAAGCTATTTTTGAGAAACTATTTATAAGAAAGTGATTTCATTCAAACCAGCCACTTAGCAGCAGACTGGTTCCAAAACACACAAATTTGAGTGCACAACACCTATTTTGTGTTTTCAAATCACATACAACACAAAAAGTGGTTTTCAGAACAGACCTCTTTGATGCTGTTTTGTGCTTTTTCTATGATGGCTGAGGAGCTTAAAATATTATTGGGACTTTAGTCATAATACACCAGTTTGTCTTCTTAATGAACTGCCATTTTCGATTTCTGAAATCACGTGCTTGAAAAAAATACGTGACTTGCAGCAGGGGACCGAGAAACATATCTGCCAAAAGAAAGCAGCAAAAATGCAATCTTTTTTCTTTGTACTCATTACCCCTCAACATTCATTAAGTTATCGATATTTATCTTTTTAAAAAAGTTAATTGGTGCCTGAAATTATTATTCTTTCTTCCTTTCTGGCAGTGAAGGTTGTGCCAGGTGTACGTGATGCATACGGGTTCATAGATTTTATATTCCTGCATCTTTAATAAGGAAATAAAACCCAGTTTTTTGTTTATTGCACACATATTAAATGTGAAACTTTTAAATCTGCCGTTGTATGTATTTGCATGAATACCTGAAACTGGCCACCAGGAACACTCACTTCCTTTGTGTTTGCAACAACATCTGGCCATATGGCGACCGACAAACTCTTCACACACACGCACACATACGGTATACGGTTGACTTTGTATGTATTTTGTTGCATTTTCATTGGTTTATGAGTTAATAAAAGTAGCTGTTGAAATTTGCACAAATAAAATATCAAATATTTTAATTTAAATTGAATATGGTACAGGGA
Source organism: Sturmia bella (assembly GCA_963662145.1). NCBI lineage: Eukaryota > Metazoa > Arthropoda > Insecta > Diptera > Tachinidae > Sturmia > Sturmia bella. The sequence goes on along the minus strand of OY759172.1, from coordinate 13,246,565 downwards.
ATATTTTCCAAAACGCAATAAAACGGATGCAGCATGACAGCGTAGTAGCAGGGATTTTATGGCGTGAGTGTGAATTTGATTTACATCAGTATCTGTCTGGAAGCCCTTCACAAATGTTGGAATTGGATTTCAAGTGGTGCTAACGACCCCCCACTGCTCAGGTAATAACTTATCTCCTACATTTATATTGGGGTTTGAGCTAACTAAACTCTCACATACAGTAATTCCCCCTACCAATGCGCTTTACAGACGAGATTGATAAACTGACTTTTACGCATTGAAGAATATTTCTTATGAAAACAGTTTTCTATAGAATATGATCATTAGATTTTTAAAAAGTTATTAGAAAGAAATTTTTTTTAGAAGTTATTAGAAGAAATTTTTTTTTTTGCCACCATGAACTAAGACTTGCCTCTCACCGCAGTTTGTTAAGCCTCCCAGCGGGTTGTTCTTTAGAAAATCATAGATATTCAAACATTACGCCTTTTTCTATTGCGCAGTGCCCAGTTTAGCAATAATTTAGCTCGATAAATGAGCACCGAACACTGCTACAAAGTGAACTTAATAATTATTATCATTTATCCAAAATGAAAATGCAGTCCCAATATTTTATCACAATTTTAGAAGGGCAAATATTAAAGCTGTAGATTGCAGTATAGAACAAACTAATTCAAGGTATCAAAAAAGTATTTCTAAAAATGATAGATATCTTTTTCAAAGACAAAATATCAACAAATTTTAATTGGCTAAGTGAATAAGAACTGTTTTCTTGCTTTCACTCTTTTGTTTTTACCTTTAATTGACCTTTTTAAATCAAAATATTAAGGTGATGTTTTTAACAAAATTTTTGCATTACAAAAAAATAAACATATCCTTCATTTGAAGTATAAAAAAAAAAATAAAAAAAAAATGATTGAAAACTTTATATTGTTCTATATTATACTTGAGAACTCTGACTGTGGGACTGTGTGTATTTGTAAATATTGTAAATATTAACTATTGCTTATTGTAGTTTTTGTTAAATTTTCTAATTTTGCATAATAATAAACGAAAAAAAAGTTATAAAAATTAATCCCTAAACTTTACTAAATATCAAACTTCTAGTTTTTAAAACTATTAAAATATATATGATTTAAAAATAAAACAAGAAAAATAGTTGTGCATAAATGTGCTTTAAGTGCCACATAAAAAAAGCTTTTAACGTGCCACTAATCTATGAAAAGTTGTTCATATTCACCACCTTCTACCAATGACCCATTAATTGTTTTATATAAACTTTTATGACACACGCCAAAAGCAACACATTGTCGCATTCGAATATTTTTTCAACGAAATTAATGGGTAAACAAGTAGCGAAATATGTACATCAACGAAGGCTTTTTTAAAAGGAGTTTGAAGAGTTTTGTTTAAGCATATGTTTTGTAATATACAGAAAGTCTGTATATTTTTAATAAGAATCTATATTTTCTTATAATAAATTTGGTAAAACATTTTTAGGAAAATATAAAACAAAAATTTTTGGAAATGTATTACAACGAATTTCACCAAAAATACTGTGAAAATTTTCATCTGCATTTTTCCCATATAGCTTTTATAGAAAAAACTTAAAGTTTGTTGAATGTTTTGGAATGTAATCATAAATACATTTGTAATACTGCCAACTCCAACTTTAAGCCGACTTCCAAATAATTTGGCAAAAGATCATAAAACCTATATATCCTTTATTTAAAAAAAAAAACTTTAAAATGATAAAGCAACAATTTGTAAGATTATAAACTTAGATAATATAGCAAATTAAACTGAAATCAGCAAAATAACAGGGATTTCTCCCATATATCCTTTATTTTAGAAAATAAATTTTTTCCATAAAAATTTTTCAAACATTATAATGCAACTATTTGTGAAATTATCTTCTTAAGCACTGTGCCAAATCTCAACTCAATTAGTGAAACAGCATGACTTGCTCCTATATGTCCTTTATTTTCGAAAGTAATTTTTTATTATTTTTTTTTTTTTTTTGGCTTTCTTTTTGAAGAATTATAGAGTAATAATTTGTAAGATAACAAGCTCAAACACACGGCCGAATTTCGCTTAACTTAGTAAAGGAGCATGTTTTCCTGTAAATATTCTTTATTTTAAAATATATTTTTTTAGACAATTTAGGAAGATTTATTGAGCAATTAATGTATAGCACATATATATTTTTGTTAGAAAATTGCTTAAGAGCTATAAAGCAATTAATTGTGATATGACAGGCCTTAGCACTGGACACAACTACACTTGAACCAGGAAAACAACAAGACGTTTTTCCCACACTATTTTTTGTAGTTTAGAAAATAAATTTTCTGTAGGAATGTCTTTTTTATTAAGCAAATATTTGTAAAACGACAGGCTTAAACGCTGTGCCGAAGTTCAGATAAATCATCCAAGGCGTAGGAATCCCTCCTATATATCCTTTATTTTCGAAATTTGTTTTTTTTTTTAATTTCTCAAAAATTATAAACCAAGTTTCCTGAAATTACAGGCCTAAGCACTGCACATAATTACACTAAAATCAGCAAAAGTTCATGGCTTCCTTATGAATATCCTTTTCCCTAAAAATATTTTTCCAAAATATTTTCATAGATTATAAGACAACAATTTGAAATTTTACAATCTTAAAAAGTGTGCCGAATTTCACTTTAGTCAGTAAAATAAACATGGCTTATCCCTATATATCCTTGTTTTTGAATGTATTTTTTTAGTTTTTTAAATCTTTATAAAGCAACTATTTGTGAAATTTCAAGCTTAAGCCCTGTGGTAAATTTCATCTTAATCAGCAGAAGAATACGTAACCCTCCCATGTATCCTTTTTTTACACATAAAATTTGTTCTAATATTTTCCAAAATTAATGAGGCGACTATTTGTAAAATGGCAGTCTTAAACACCAAACTGAGTTTCTTTTCAATCGGGAACTGAATATGGGTTTTTTCCACATATCCTTTATTTGCAAATAAAACAATTTCCAGCGAAATTTGTTCAACACATAAGGCAACTATTTGAGAAACTACACGTTTAACCCAGATGAAAAAGCATGACCTACCCCTATATATCCTTTTTTTTCAAAAATAAATATTTCTTTCCAAAAATGAATTTTTCTTTCAAAAAAATAATAAAACAATTATTTGTGAAATTACAGGCTTGAAATTCGCCCAAATCAGTAGAAGAACGTATAACGCGACCATATATCCTTAATTTACGAAAAATCAAATTTGTTACCAAATTTTTCGGAAGTAATGCAGCAGCTATTTATAAGATTGCTGTCATAAGCACTGCACTGAATTTCTCTTAAATCACGTGAAGAATAAAGACTCCTCCCATATATCCTTTATTTAAAAAAAATATATTTTTAAAATTAATCAAGAAACTATTTATAAAACTGCACGCGCAGCTCAAATGTGAAATTTTGTATTAAACAATTGAAGTAAAGGACTGCTGCCCCTATATCCTTTCAAAAAAAATACACTTTTTTTTAATTTCCAAAAATTAAGCTCATACTTGTAAAATAACAGCATACTTGTAAAATAACCCTTCACCAAGTTCTAGTTAACATTAATTTGCAATAAAAAATGTTTAATCGAATCCATTAAAAATTTTAGAGCCCTAAGCCATGGCTTTGAACATATTTTCATATTTAAGTCGCTTAGACATTCGATGTCAACTTAATACCACTCTTAAGGTCTGCATCCTGCAATAGCAACATGACATTTCACTTTTTTCAATATTTTGCACAAGAAAAATAAATATGTAAACAAAAAAAACGCTACCATCTTGTCTAAATTGGAACACCCTTTCACTGACAGTTGCCTTCCATTAACATTGATAAGCCACGAATTAAGACGATAAAGTGTTTGTTTCGTCGTTTTTTAGGAAAAGCAAAAAAAAACACATTGCTATTTTTTTTCTTCTTCTTCAGCAACATTTGGGGCCAACAACATCAACATGAATGTAAATACTTGTCAGTTGTAGTGGATTTTTTCTCTTGTGCTCCCTGATTTTTTGCCACTGCTATTATAATAAATTTTTATGAGAAAACATGCATATAAAATAGCAAAAAAAAAAAAAAAAGTAAGTATATAAATGAAAAAAAAACTTTAAAAACTGCAATAAAATGCATAAAATTTCAAGTATCAGAGAAACAAAAAAATAAAAGCCTGTTACAGCCACGAACAAATAAAAACGAAGGCAAAAAAAATGATAGAAAGAAAAAAAACTAAAATAAGGTCAACAATCGTAAATGTTTTTAACACATGCAATAACAACAACAACAGAATCGAAAAACGCACACAATCACTCTCGAACTCGCAAACAGATGAAATGCGCTCACACATACACACACACTTGCACAAAGGCACTTTACAAAGAAGTCTCAGAGCCAACAAACGGGAAGGAAAACAAAATGGTAGCGAGAGGAAGCGGAATGACTAAAAAAAGTTGGTTTTGCATAAAAGTTAATCTTAAGAATGTTAAACAACGAAAAATAAGGGGAAACAAAAACGACAATTTTAAAAAGAAAATAACCAGGAATCAAAGAATATGCATGGCATACTTTAAGGCGATGAAAATTTAAATAAACCATTGTATACTTTTAAAAGTTTAGTACTTGTTATTAAGACGATTTAAGGGAGAGTAGCTGATTAAAAATAATAAACTTGCACAAGCCAAATGAAAGCGTAAAACAAAAAAAACAAACACACAAGACAATTGAAGAACAAATATTTTTGAAAAGGATTTTGCAGACGCAACAGCTGTTGCCCAGAAAAGTTGTAAGTGCAGCAGCATAATCTTTGCAGAGGGTGAAATGAAAGGAATTGAATTTATGCAAGGAAAATTGAATAATTTGAAAGAAAATGGATTTAGTGGGGGGAATTTCCTATTTCAAGATGTTAAAGATGTTTGACCGTACCTTAAAGTTTATAAAGTTAATTGAAAGCTGTTAACATACCTGAAATGAAAAGAAACAAAAAATAAAACAATTAAGTCATTTATTTAACAGTTAATAGAAATGTAAAATTAAATTTAGAAATCTACTCAATTTGTATATAAAGCATATTATCATTTCTCACATAACCAACATTTTCTGGCAGATTCTAGGATAACTGTAACAAAATTTAATTGAATCAGTTAAAGGTTATATCTTTTTATTTTAGCGCAAATAATTTTTTCATTAAAAAAAATCAAAGTAATAAAAATTACAACCGAATATAGCCAAGTTTCACCACAAGCAGTGAAATATCGTGGCTTCTCTCCACATATTCTTCTTTTTTTCGAAACTTTGAGAAGAAAAAAATAAGAAATAAGAAAAATGAAGAAACTATTATAACAGTGATGACAATGGTTTCAAAATCAGTTCCGCGCCCAGCGACTTGTAAGCATTAATTTAACGATATAGTCGAACTTTATAATTTACAATTGTTAATTATTTCATCGGCCTTGAGTTCGACTTCGCTTCCTCAGAATTGAGAAATATTTTTTGTGGTAAAATTGTAGCGATCAACATTTTTAAACAAGACCACTGATTTGACAAATGAAGTTATGGATTTAAGCTCTGTGCCAAACTTCACTCAAGTCAGTAAAGGGACATTAAGTATCTCCATGTATACTTTCTTTTGCGAATATATGAATATAACCAAGTAACTATTTGTATAATTACAGCCTTAAGCGATGTACAAAATTTGACTTTCATACATTAAAGGATAAAACATCATGCCATATATCCTTTGTTAAAAAAAAATGTTTTCATAAATATTTTTTTGTTTTTAATGAATATACCACTTGTTGAATTGCATAATTAAGATCAATGCCAAATTTCACTCAAATTAGTAGAAGAACATGGAATCTCTGCATATATCCTTTATTTTGAGAAAAAATTTTTTGAATTAATATGTGAATGTAATGAAGAGACTATTTTTATAGTTGAGACCTAGAGCGTTATACCAAATTTCAATTTGATTGATTAAAGGATAAGAGTTCCTGTCATATATCCTTGATTTAAAAAAAAAAAATTTTTTGCAAAAATTTAAAAATTTCCAAACTTTTTATATAATTTTTAAACATGTCTTTGATATTTGGTTTATTGGACTGCTTTATAATAAAAATGTTTAATAACGAATTGTTAACTCGAGGAAGTACTAGTGTTTTTAGAAAAAAGTTAAGCGATTATTAAGATATGTTGAATGTGTAAAATTTCATTTTAATCGATCACTGGCGGACTGATTTCTCCATATATCCCTTAAGTAATAGTTCAATAGTTCAACAAACCAAAAGGTTTAGAGCTGTTTGCAGTGTTAAAATTTTCTCTATATGCCGCCGACAGTTCGCCAGCATACTTCATATACATATAGACCTGCCGAAAACTTACAACACAGAAAACAGCTCTACACTTTTTGGTTTCATATAATCTTTATTAAATATAAAAAAAAGAAAACACCAAAGAAAGAAAATCTAAATAAGAAAGCAAATATCTGGCATACTACTCAAAATATATATTTATCATTAGATTTTTAATTTCTTTTATTATATTGTAATATTTTATAATTCTAAAATCTGTTTAAATCATCAAAAAAAATGTGTTTAAAGTTCATTTCCACTGGCAGCGTTTTGTTTAAAATTATTATAATAAGCTGGCTATTTTAAGAAACAAACACTAGTGTCATATTGTGTCATACTTAAAAGGACAAAACTCAAAACAAAGCGAAGAGGACTTTCCTTCTTCCATCAATTAACCAGGCGACATTGTCAGCCTAAGAAATAGAAAAACAGTTACAAGAGGCAAAAATGAAAAATCAAATTCCTTAAGGCCAGTCTGCTTCATTCAAGTTACGGCAAGTAAAACCTCCTCCCTCGTGCTGCCATCCACAAAACAACTAAAAAGGATTCTTCATAATTGTTACCGTCATCCTCATGATGAACGTAAACGGCTACAAAGTAAGTAAAGGACTGTAGGTGGAAAGCTAATAGTGGTGCGTCTTGAAATGAATGTGTGGCAAGTTGTCGAGAAAAAATAGTGTCGTAATCCATTTTTGTTGCTTGCTATTTAGAAAGAGTTTCTTCTGCTTTCATACATAAACTTAACAGACATGACATTGTCATTCAGTCATATTCGTTGTTCATGTTTATGACTTTTGATGATAAAGCGCTTTTTTTTCTTCTTCATTTTCTGCTTTTCTTATTGCCTGCCTTGCAACAATATCTTGGTGTTCTATATTGTTCATTTTTATTATTATTATTTTATGTGTTGTTTTTTTTTTTGCTCCCTTAATTTTCTTGTCACTTTCTACTTCGTCCTCATTGAGACAGGCAGCAAGAAAAGCAAATTACTCTCAAGTGATGTAACATCTTATTATTATGGCTCATATTCTAAACTTTACCTTCAAGTAAAACTATTATAAATTATTTTATAGTCATTGTTGTTTCTTTCTTTGCACTCTTCCTGCAACACAATCATTAACAAGGGAAAATGCCACAAATAAACAACCTTAAAAGAAAATCAGGAAATGCTGTTAAGCAGCAGCCAGAGCAGCGTAAGAGATTTTCATATTACAAAGACCATAATGATGTTAGTTGGCTGTATTGCATTGTATTGTGGCAAGCATTTATTCATTTAGAATCATTGACCATGAAAACTAAAACATTTGCTTGGCAAGTGTGAATGAGCCAAAGCAACGCACTCGTTGCTTTCCGCCAAGGGAAGGCTTGGTTAACTGGGCAAAATAGAAAGCGAAAAAAAACTTGAATTTAACAATAATTAGAATTTAATTAAACAATAAGTGCCAGTGACTTAAAATAGCGACTGTAATTGAAGGCTGGTGGTTGCTTATTGATTATATACTTTAAATGTTTTCTTTTTTTTTTTCAATATCCTTTTGTGGCTTTTTGGAAAAAATTTTTTGAAATATAATTCAGCAGCTAAATTGTTATTGAAGATTTGTGTTGTTAACCGCCAGCGGCTAAACCATTGTTTTGTGTTTGTGTATAACCTCGTATTGTCGTTAAAGAACATAAACATGTTGTTTTAGCATTTACCTCAATTTATTTTTGCTTTACCCCCCTCCCTAAAAACCCCCCCTGAGGGCCACACCGTGCGAACGTGTTACACGACTCGCACAAAGATGACAAGCAAAAAGAGAAAAAAAAGTGAAATGAAAAAAAGGCCATCAAGTAGGAACGTCACGACCGCCCCTCCTCCGCGTTTAAGAACAACCAACACCTTTTCCCCAGTGTACACTAATTTTCTGCTTTAGTGCTAAAAAAGGAAATGAGAGTGAAAATTTCCACAAACAAGAGAAAAAACAAAAGCAATTTTGCTTTCATGTTTTTTCACATTTTATTCTTAACTTTCTGACACACAATCGTTGGTTGGTTGGTTGGTCTTTTAATTTTCTATGGGAAAACATGTTTTAAAATGCGCAAAGAAAACAACAAACGAAAAATGTTCTGCACAAAAACGCAACATAGAAGGGTTAATGAGTGGCAAATGAGTTTAACGCTAATGTACCTTAAATAATGATGTTTTTCCCCCAAACACGTTACAATTTCGTGTTTCTTCTTTTTTTAGGTCTGCTTTTTAACGTTATTTTTTTTTTTTAAGAAATATTACAAATTTTATAATAAGAAAATTAAAGTATTCAAAATGTAGTTGATGTTTTGAAGGTGTAGCAGAGAGGCAAATTAAACGTGAAGCAAAATTGTGCATGCTCGTGCAAGAAGAAACAAGTTTTATTTAATTTTTTTTTTCTTTTTTGCAAAATGTATGTGAAAAATAACAGATTTCAAATTTATTTTCGCAAATGCTTGCATTTTAATAAAAGAATAAACATAAGTTTTTAAAGAGCATGAATTCCAATTAAATTGTTGTGTTCACATCAGGGATGGATAATTTCTTCTAATTATTGTTTTTGTAACTCGCGGTTTAAATTGATCAACTTTTGTGGAATAAACTTTTGTATATTCTCTGTTGAATTGATTTCTTTGAACATTCACATAGAGTAACTACGTTCCCATTCTTATGCTTACAAATCCTTTGATTTCAATACTTCACACAAACATATGCAAATTGAAAGCAGTTGAAGTGGGTTGCCCGGTACCGACAAACTCATGAGTTGATCGACAAAAGTTGAGCAATGTCAACATGATGTAAGGGAGCCCCACTATTTAAGGAGGGAAAACTGTTACGTTCTCCCAAAAACAAATCGCCAGGAAAATAACTAATGGCTACACCAGACAGGCTACACCTGACTCTTCCAGTGGCATTGTGTGGACCATTAAGGACGTTTATAAAAATATTTCTGTATGGAAGCACCCTTCTAAAAAAAAGGAAGATTAAGTTCCAGGGAAATGCCAGAAAAAAATGTATTGTGGATCACTCATACATGGCAACATGGGGCCAGTTAAGGGGATGGGGCAAAAGAAAGTGGAATAGAAAGCGGTTTAAAAAAAAAAAAAAAATCTAAATTAATAAAGATCATACATTACAAATCTTATTAGTGTGATGTGGGGAAAAATGTGTGACTGTAATATTTTTATATGTTAACCCCCGTAACCAGGGGACATATCCTATGGTATATTTGGAAAGAATACCAGCAAAACATTATTGGAGGGCAGCCTTACATTTTACCCTCCTAGAAGAGAGTTGCTTTGGCGTGTTCAGAAAAACATGTCAGCAAAATATGAGCAGTGGCCGACCTCACATTTTATCCTTCTAGAAAAGAGTTAGATGCAAATATTTATCTTTTCGTTCATATTTGGTCGTTGATAACCAAGTTTAAATAATCAATTGACACATTTTACGTGTCACCGCCATTTGATTGTATGTTACTTGGAGATCTAGGACTACAATTTAACAATTTTCCCTTTTGTTGGGAGAAATGACAAAATACTTTCTTTTCTGGTCATTTTTACTTGCCTTACGATTTTTTTAAATTTGGTTTTACTTACTCATAATTGAGGAAGATTGTTATTTTTTTTTTTTTTTGGTAAATTGAAGACTTATTAGCTGGGGTACAACTATGACTGTTTCACATTCACTGCAGCGATTCAGTAATTATGAGCTGAGCTCAAATAAAATTGGTTGCTGATGATCATTATAGTGCATGTGAAACCGCTGAGGTTGTACCCCAGCGAATAAGTCTTCAAATTTACTTTTCTTGCCTTCTTTGAGAATCCATACAATTTTCTACAAAAATGTTGCTCAATATTGAGGAAGTTACGCTAATTTAATATGTATAACTAACAGTAATAGTTTTTTCTCTCACATTTCGTGGGCTACTGGTGCCCATCTTACATTTTATGGACAGGAAATATCATAATACAGTCCTTGAGAGGAAATATTTTATGAAATCTTTATCTGTCTAGTGGATACGAGTTTTAAAATAGTACAAGCGGGCTTAGTCGGTTACTTTTCTTTTGTGGGAATTTAGACCAAATGCAGGAAATAAATACTTGAATCTTTTTTAAGTTACCGTCTGCTTACAGAACACAAACTAGAGGCGTGTTAAGAAAATTCGTATGGCGAGTCTTGAGTATGAAAAGTGATCTACTACAGCAAGCGTTCATCTGTCTCCTGTTTACAGATGTTTTCTTATTGTAAAAGGTTGAGATTTTTACGTTATACCAAGAAAGCTGCAGCATTACCACGACACCAAAAAGGTGGCAAATCTACAATTGTACCACGATTTCCATCCCTGGCTCATATTAGCTAATTCCACAGTGGCAGCTGATTGTCTTTCAAACAGTGTTTGAAGTGTTTCTTAATGTTAACTTTCGACATCAAAGGATATAAGTATATAGGATTAAAATCAATGGCTTGTATAACTTAATTTAATTTAAACTGAACATATTTGTTAATGAATAGAAGAACGCATCTTGCAGTTTTTTTAAAATATCTTGAAAAGATTTTTTATTATTTCCATGACAACGATAGAGAAAACTCTGATAACTGTTTTTATATCACGTTTGCTTAAATAATATTCAAAGGGTTTCAAGTATTAAATATTAAGCAGCAAATTAAACTGGTGGCAAAATTGTGCATGCTCGTGCAAGAAGAAATAAGTTTTATCTAATTTCTTAGTAAATGAATGTGAAAGCTTACAGCATTTGAATTTATTTTCATCTTAATAAGAGAAGAAACACAAACCCCCTAATTCATAAAAATTATTTCAGGCTTCTAAGACACTTATTTGACACATTTGTATGGAAAATCTGTCAAATAAGAGTTTAATAAACCTAAAATACTTATTATGAATAAAGAACAAAACTTCTTCGTAAAATTAATTTGTTAAGGGCTGAGTTCAAACCAGGGATGGAAAATGATTTTCTCAAATTTTAAAGCAACTAAGAAATAATTCTTATTAATATAAGAATAAACAAAAATTTATTTGTTAAGGGCTGAGCTCAAACCAGGGATGGAAAATGATGTTCTCAGATTTTAAGGCAAGTAAGAAAAAAAAAAATATTTGCAAGTGTGTGTAGTTTGCACAGCCCATTAAGGAAAAGGGCCAGAAAATATTTAAGTTCAAAACTTAGTTTCAGGAAAATCAAATCAATAGTGTTGGTTTGAGTCGTTCTCTAGAGACATCAGGGTGCTTTCTGGCAAATTTTTGCTTTTTAGCAAATTGCTCTAAACATATTCTAAAAGGATGTTAACACTGTTTTACTGAAATAAAAAGGATAAAGCAAAAACAAACACACACACACACACTCAAAAAATTTGTAAATAATTGTTTAAATTCAGTGTGCTTAAAAAATATTTAAACAGTTTAAGTATTAAATCTCACTCTATCTCACTTGTATTTGCATTGTGTGTGGATTCATGTTTTTAAGCGCAAAGTAGTGGTTATATAATGGGCGAATAAACAGAAATATTTCACAAAAGCAAATAGCAAATATGTATGTATGGGTAATTTTACATTTTAACAAGAAATTCTATAAATGCAGAGATTCTCTGCCTCTGAAGCAAAAGTTGTGTTAGTCAGTAGGTAACATATTCAAAAGTCTACGAACTAAAAAGTGACAATGTCTGAATATGAAATAATTTTGATCGTTCATTAATGCGTGCAGATGTTCTTGGAACAGTCGTAAGAGAAGACAGAATTTTACTTGCCATGGAGTAGAAAATTCCTGCGGCCAGCCAGAGGCCGGTGATTGAAAAAATGGCAGAATTCCAAATGCCATACAAGAAAAAACCTTCTGCCCCACCCCCCAAAGATGTGATGATGCACGGCTGAATGTTACTGCCCTTATTGACAACAGGTGTCGTCGTTGGCATCACATCAGGTCGACATCAAAATGTTCAGGCTCACTTAATGATTTCAAGAGCGTTCTAAGGATTTAAAAAGGGTTTAGCAATGTGAAGCAAAATAAAATTTTTTTATGTGACTCGATGTGGCGACTCCGGGAACTTCTGTAATAAGGGGGATTAAATAAAAGCAAGCAATGCGTCATGCTCTTTCAGTGTTAGATAAGGAATATGTGAAAAAAAAACAAATATTTGTACGTGTTTATCGCTCAGCTGAGTTGATATTACATTATTTATCTCCTTTTGGTCTGAATGCAACTAGTTATATGACTGTCCCAAAAAAACAGTTACAAATCCAGCAGCAGGGCTAATAGAATATTAATTTTCTTGCTCTCGACCAGACACGTTTACGCGATTGAAGAACAAATAAAATAAAAAGAAAAATGGTTTTAAGAACGAGACATTCGCCAGCTTGCGGTGTACAGAACAGATAAGTTTAATTGTTTTTTTGTTTGTTTCTACAAAATTCTCCTCATATTACCGCTTGCGTTTACCGGCAGTCATTTAATACATTCCAACTTTTGCATAAAGTATTCAGAAACAATAAAACAAAAAAAACCTGAACAATTTCAGGCTGCATACCACATAAAACATACAAACAAACGTATGTTAATATGTAGAAATGTACATAACAATCATAAAATTATTTAACAAATTGTAAGTTAAATAAAAAAACACACACACACACATTCACAGGCAAAAGAAGTATTAGTTTTGCTTGGCTAAACAAAAATCCAATGAATTTGACTTGTTGTTAAAATTAATAGAACTACAAACAGCTGAAACACAACAAACAGATTTTGCAAGCAAATAGAAGAGGGGAAGGAGTGAAGAGGAAAGAGAAAAACCTGCAGCACAAAAAGCCACAGAGCAGCTAACAAACGCGGTAAAAAAAGAGGTTTAAGTGAAACCGAAATTATGGCAACAATTTGGTGAGCACAAACACTCACAAATACATACAATTTAAGTACGTTAATAAAATAGCAAAAGGCTCATGATTTCAGCCAAGGCGACGTTATTGCCAGGTAGAATAAACCATGAATTTGGTTGGCCTAAGCCAGGGCGAATTAAGCTATTCGCTTGCTAGCTTAATTCGCCCTGGCTTAGGCCAACCAAATTCATGGTTTATTCTACCTGGCCAAACATTTTGTTAATGTAAAATCTTCCTGTTATGTCAAAAACCGAATTTGCCTACACACTGGATCTCACAGCAGTCTAAATGACTTGTAAACAACTTGCAGCAAAACTAACCAACTGAGTTGTCAAGTTCACCTGATTTAATTCGCCTTGGTTTAAACGCTGCTGTTGGTTGTCAAAATTTGAATTCGCCTGGAATCGATCAGCTGTGTAAAAAGAAAATATTTTTACAAAATATTTAAGAAGCTGCAAATGAGACAAGCACTTTAAACAACATTAAACATTCCAATATACATAAATAACTACATTTTTTCTATATTTTTATCAGGCTTAATACAACTAATGACATGCGTTTATTTTTAAAACTGAAATTCTGCATTTAAATGTCAGCATTTTACAAGCATTCGTGTTAACTTTTTGTTAAATTTAATGCCAAATTGTGGCTTAAAATTACAAAATTTTTGCAATTGTTTGTTGGTTTTTTTTTAATCGTAAAAAAAACACATCATTAATTAAATACAGTTATCAACATTCAAAAATGAACTTAATTATTTATACGCTATAAGAGCCAACGGAAATGTATTATTTTAGAGCTTAATGGTTTCTGTCCTTTTCAGCCGTCTATATGCTGCCAACATTTCGTTGATGCTAATCAACTCCACAACGAAATGCTGGCGGCATATAAACGGCTGAAAAAGACAGGTCTATTTTAAGACCTAAAATAATGCACTTGCCAACTTTAACGAAAATATTAAGCAAATTGTTTTTAAGGGAAATTATGATAACATTTAATACTACATTTTAGTTAAATGGTCCAGCAGGACTAAAATTTTTGTACAAATTTTCAGATTTTTATATTTTTAGATTCCTACTCAGGCTTGAGTTTTTGTTAGATTCAAAGCCGCCTCGCTTCTCATCAGTATCTATTTAATCATAGGCTTAGGAATTGATGTTATTTTTAAATTCTTAATAGGGTCCAAGCTCAATTTCATTGTAATTGCTTGCGTGTAAGGGAAAAGTAAAATTTTCACTGGGGTACAGCTGATTGCTTCAAGGCCGCCACACTTCTTCTCAGCACCCAATTGAACTGTAGTCGTGCTAAATTTCGCTATTTTAAGAACTCTACTTAAAACACCTGGTAGTTTCTAAGTTTGCCCTGGCCACCGGACCTGGCGTGTATACCACAAAAAATGCATAGAACCTTCTGCGTGAATAGTCTCTATGCGGCCTGTAAAGAGAGACTTTTTTTAAATTAATTAAAAGGGTAAGGCAATTAAACGAAATCCGTGCAGATAGACGATGCAAATGTTGTGTTCTCAAACAGCCTTTAAAAATTTCTAATTATTAAATAATTTCTAATTATTAAATATTGTTTATCATGTACCAACAAAGACTTTATTTTTTTTTTAAACAATCAAAAGGCTAAGGCAGTTAAACCATACTCATTAAAGTGAGCAATTTTTATGAGTTTCATATTGAATGCAACTTTCATTGCTAATTTTCTCAGGTCAAATAAAGAAGCAACATTTTTAAGCGACCAATAATGTATCGGAAATCACTGTACTTTTATTGGAAACATTACTTTTAATTGCGATATTTACACTTGTGTAATTGCACTTACTTAGTAATTGATTTGACACACCCACACACACACACACATACACTTTACAATCTCTCCTTGATATGGGTTCTTGTGAGTAAAAAAATCTCTGCATTGACATGTTAACGAACTTTGTGATTTACAATTTTACCTGTTAAATTCCCATTTATTTTTTCTTTTTTAATTTTTTTTTTTTTTGCAGCTGTTAATTTTATTGACAATTTTGTCTACTTTCTGTAGGAATTTCCGTCAATCTGTATATGGGTTTTTAGTTTGTGCTACTTTTTGTTCTTGTCTTTTCATTTTTACGCCTTCTATGTGTCACTGGAATACAAAATCGTAAAATGAAAAAATAATCAAGCTGTGGATTTAGTTTCAATCAAATTTTTGTTTTTCTTTTGATTCATGCAGAGCAGAGGAGACCAAGAGAAAAACCAATGAATAATGAAAATTTCAAGTGTACCAGCAGGTACCTCTTCTTTAACCACTCACTCATTTGGTACTTCAGGTGGGATATTTTTTTTTTGTTTTTTTGAGAATTTTTGCTGGTTTCCATTTTACTTTATATGTACTTATGTGTGTAGCTGGAACGATCGATAAAAGCAATTTGCGTGTCATTCTTTAGTTTAAGGTAACAGCAAATTGGCAACAATAAATTATGTATGCGAGGGAAGTTGGCTCATTATATAAGAGTCACTTGCCATACAGTGATGCGTTAACACTAAAAAAAAATTCAAAACTTAAAACAATTCTATGCAAATTTAAATGAAAGTAATTTGAAGTTTTTTACACAGCAACGCAGAGAATGAATGGAAGTGACAAATTATTGACCAAAATAAACAAATTTTTTCGAAAAAAAAAAATATGAAAGAAATTTCTTAGCAAGTGTTCATTATGTGTCCAATGGCCTAAAGTTCGAATCATCTTTCTCAAAATTGAACAAAATGTTGTTAAAAAAAAAAATTGGCTGGGATACAACCATGGCTGTTTAACATTCACACATTAATTATTAAGTTATTTTTAAAAATTAGGTTTTTTATGGAAAAAATTTTAGTTATCAACACATTAAAAAAAGGAAATTTGAAGACTGGGCTCTTTCATATCCATATATTGCAAATGAGTTTAGTATCAAAAATCAAGTTGTTTGTGGTAAAAATTGTAGCGATCGATTTTTTCGAAAAATACAACAAAAAAATTGATTTGAAGACATGTTAGCTGGGGTACAACTAGCTTTTCCTATTCACATATTGATAATGTAATTATCGTTAAAAATTCGATTTGGTGCGGTAAAATGTTTAGTGCTCAAATTTTTTTAAAAAAGTTAAATTGAAAGGCTCGTTAGCTGGGGTACCACTATTCACATATTTAAAATGAGTTTATCATAAAAATTCGATTTTTTGTAGTAAAAATTGCAGTGATCAAAATTTTGTGAAAAACTCAAAAAAGGTAAATTTGAAGGCTTTTTAGCTGGGGTACAACCATGGCTCTATGATATTCACATATTAAATGTTTTTTTTTGCAAGTGTTATGAGCAATTTTTTTAAGAAACATAAAAAAGTCAAATTGAAGGTTTGTTAGCTGGGGTACAACTCTGGTTTTTCCACATTCTCCTTTGAGTTTATTAAGCGCCAATGAGTTTTTCGGAAAAAACCATGATTTCGCTTTGTTTTTTGCGGTTTTGCAAATATTTTTTTTAAAACAGATTTCTGTTAATTCTCATTTACTTTTTAAAAATAGTTTCATATATCAAGTTAAGGTGAAATAAATGATATATCCTTAAAATTGATAACCACAAAAAACAAACATTTGGCCGCCATTTAAAAAAATCGATCACAGTGTTCACCTTTTGATGGCAGAAAGCAATCACATTGTTTACTCTACTTTTTTTGAATGGGCTTTAATTTATACAGTCTAAGTTTGGATATATTCCTCAAACTAAAGCGGTTTTAATGAAACAAGTAAGTGACTGCTTTGCACTCTAGGTTTTTCTCCACCACATGTTTCAAAATTTAATCATTCAGCCTGTTAAGGCATTAATGGAGTTTATTATACTGCAAACTACTATTTAAATCAATGATCTTTCATTACGTGGAATTTGTTTGCGTAGAAAATTTCATTACTTTGAAAGAAACCCCCTTTATTATTTTCCTCTTTTTGGTTTTGTTGAACAACTTATGAAAAAACAATTTCCATTATCCTTCGAGTTTTCCCTGTAATGCGGCGACTGAAGAGGGAGCATTGGTATTCGAAAAAATCATTAATGTGTCATTTGCGCTGATTTTTCCAAAGTTGTTTAATTGGAATTAAAAGAATGCAATTTGCAGCTTTTGTTTCTTTATCAATTAACTTCTTTTTTTATAATTTTTTTTTTTTGTTTTTGTGAAATTTTTGTTTAATTTGTAGCTGAAATGATGGCAGAATTTTATGAGTGAATAACTCAAATTAACAAAATGAGGGCAAGCAGTGCTTGAAATGCAGAAAACTTTTTTTCCTGTCAAATGCCTGCTGTAGCAAACATTAGCAGTAACAATTATTCGCAGGGTTGGCAAAATTGTCGTTTTGAAAAATTTAATTTAAGATAAAAGTGAATTTTAGTTCTTTTATTTATTTATTGTTGTTGGTTTCTTTGGCTAAATCTTCAAATCAATAATTGCGCTTGGGGCTGTTTGGTTTTTTAGATTAAAAAAAAACTCTCCTAACAAGACTTTCCAACACTTGTAGGGCAGTAAAGAGTCCTTGCTGTATGAAACAGTTTTGGGAGTTGCCTGGATTTATTTATTTGTAAAGTAATTCATATTAGCTAAGTCGGACAAAGAAAGTATGCTAGACCTCTAGCTAGGGGACAACTGCCACGCTTCCTATCAGCACCCGTTTTTAAGTAGAGAGCCACACATTTCTGCAGCAACACTCAAGTCACTCAGCCACCTATTACATATTTAAAACTGGCTGTCCCCCAGCTAAGGTTTTTTATGTGTTCATACTTTTTAACAATGTGAAATGGACATAAACTGGATAAACGTAATACAAAACAGTAAGTGGTTTCGAAGCAATTTGGGTGCTGATGAGCGACGTCATGCTCGTGAAACCGCCATGGTATTTACCCCAGCTCAAACCAGTTTTATCACAAAAAAATCTTTCTCAATTTTGAGGAAGTAAAAATCGAACTTAAGCCTTACAAAATTCTTAACAATTGTAATACAAAAGTATTATGTAAGAAAAAGGACGAATACATAATAAAATACCTAGTAAAAAATTAATTAAATATAATACAAAAAAATTAATTAAATATTATAAAATGATACATAATTGCATGCGTTGTTGTGTGTGTGTGTGAATATTTGTGTTAAAAATATGATCAACAAATGTCATAACTTTTCACCACAAACAAATATTTTCCAGTTTTGAGGAAGAAAACCCCGGACTGAATGAAGCCAATTAAATATGCAAGTCACAATTGCAGAAATAAAATTGTTTGCATCATTTTCTTTCACGATTTTAAGTTCCATGGAGCAGTCATTTTCAATAATGACAAAAATTCTAAATATTATTAAGTCCTCAAAGCAAAATAAATTTATTTCTATATAAAAATTTTTACTCATTTTCTACATATACTTTTTATTAAATTTAAGGACAAATCAATAGATTTTTAGTTCAAACTTTTTTTCCTACTTTTCTTTTATTCAATAAAAATGTGTCTGAGCTCACATTGCTAAGGCACATTTCACTGGAAAAGCGATAGAGAAAAGGCCAGAAGAGAGAGGAAGAGAGAGAGAGAGAGAGAGTGCCTGGGTAAACAAGTGTGTACTTAGTCATTTGAATGTAAACTTTTATTGAGACGCAACACATGCAAACAGCCAGCCGCATACGAGGCCACACAAATGTGTTAATTTATTTGTTTGAATGTTTGCTGAGACCATAGCTAAAAGGACTTTCTGCATAATCCTCTTAATGTGTATTTCTCTTACTAATTTAAGTGCATGTACATATGTGCGGCATTTATATGGCCAGCCATGTCTTGCCATTTTCTTTTTACTTATTTGTATATGCATCACACACACACATTCTCACACACACATAAGCCATTGATACATAAACATACTTGAACATTTGAAAGATTTTGAATTGTAACATGTTTTTGGGGATTACATTTTGCTAACGATTTCAGCTTAAATGAACTAAAACAATGCACCCCCAAAAAGGAAAATGTATTTAAAATAATTGCACAAGCCGGGAAGGAGAAAAGACAGAGGGAAATTGATTGAGACCAATCGACGAGAAAACACAAAACATATTTAGCAACATGCAAAGCATTGAACTCATTGAACACAAGGAAAAGGATAAACTAAATTTGCAAAAGAGCATTTTATTATTTATTTGCATGCACATGTAAATGTCTGTTTGTGTGCTGATGTCTTACAAAGAAAAGGTGTTTTCGCATTTTAGTTAATAAGATTTGATAACATACAAGCAGGTGTTGTCACCTGAAAGGCAATTGGGGGTAATCACAGTTTTATGTTTCTAGTGAAAAAGGAACAAAAGACTGCAATAGTAATAATAATAATAAAAAGTTGCTGGCGATTTTTTGTGAAATTTGTTTACAGTATGAGAGGTCATATATTTACCGTAGGTTCATACATTTATTTATTGCGCGTTTGATTTAAAAAATCATGATCAGTTAAACTAAATTTTAAAAAGTTGTTATAGTTACGTCCACCTGCATTTAAGATAGCGATAATATATGTACTGCGAAATGAAGCAGACAAATTTGAAGTTGTAGGAATTTAATAAAACAGCAATTGTTTACAACCAACTGCCAAGAAATCGTAATGAAATCGACACAAAGTGATTATGCATCGCTTTCAGGAGGTAATAAGATTTTTTCTTCTAATAGAACTTCAAATTGAAAAAGTAACACAAGAGAATAAATTAATATTAATTAATTATTAATATAATAATTAATTAATATTAATTAATATAATTATTAAGTAATATTAATTATTGATATAGAATTTTTAATTATTTTACCGGGCTTGAAGTCGATTTTACTTAATCAGAATTAAGAGACTTTTTTGTGATAAAATTGTAATGATGAACATTACATTTTTAAAGCAAAGTTGAAGACTTACTGGCTGGGGTACATACCACGGCTATTTCGCGTTCACTACGATGCTCATTAGCACTAAAATTGATTTAAACAATTGTTATTATTAGTTGTTCAAAATAATCTCATTGTTCTTCTACATTTTTTATTGTTTTTCTATTATGTTTTTTATTATTTTTTATTTATTTTTTTTATTTATTTTTTATTTATTTTTATTTTTTATTTACTTATTTTTTTACTTTTTTATTTTTTTATTTTTTTATTTATTATATTTTTATTTATTTTTTTTATTTATTATTTTTTTTATTAATTTTTTTTATATATTTTTTTTATTTATTATTTTTTTTATTTATTATTTTTTTTTTATTTATTATTTTTTTTATTTATTTTTTTTTTTATTTATTTTTTTTTTTTTAATTTTTATTTTTCAAAACCTTTTATTTATCATTTGTTTCTTTTTAATTTTTTTATGTATTTTATGGCATTTTTTATTTGTATTACGTTTATTGGGCTTAACATCATTCTATGCTATTGCCGTGATTGATATTAATTA
Source organism: Sturmia bella (assembly GCA_963662145.1). Lineage (NCBI taxonomy): Eukaryota > Metazoa > Arthropoda > Insecta > Diptera > Tachinidae > Sturmia > Sturmia bella. The sequence goes on along the minus strand of OY759172.1, from coordinate 13,225,839 downwards.
AACAACACAAAGAAAACATTAGACATTTAGCTGGGGGACACTAATATGGGGAACAAAAGTTAGATGTCTCCCAGCTAAATGTCTGGAATCTTTTGGGTTCCTTGTTTATTTATTATATTTTTAGTTTTTTATCTTTCATTTTTTCTTAATTTTTTAAAATTTTTTTATGTAACTTATTTGTTATTTTTTATTATTTTATTTTGTTAAAATTTGTTTTTGTTTATTTTTTTTTAATTATTTTTTGGCTTTTCTTAATTTTTTATTTTGTTTTAATTTAAAAAAAAAGAACTTTATCAATCTTTTTTCAATTTTTATTTAATTTGATTTTTTAGTTTCTTCTAAAAATTTTTAATTTTATAATTTTGATTATTTTCTAATGCTTTACATTTTCTTAACAAATATTAATTTTTTAGTCGAAGTATATGATTTACAATTGCTAATTACATACTTTCAATATTCAATTGCTAATTACAAAACTATAGTGATAATTTTTAAAGCAGAGAAAACCCGGAATTAGCAGATTTACCAGCTGGGGAAGACACCACGATTATTTTAAATTTACTAAACTGGGTATTTTCCCTTTTATTTTTGCTCAGAGCTCAGGTGGGTACAATGGTTATGCGTTGCTGCTTAAAAACAGTGTACAATTAGCCATGGTATGTACCCCAGCCATAAGCCTGCAACTTTACTTTTCTTGACTTCTTTGAAAAAATAACATTATGATCACTCCAGTTTTAACTTTATTGTTCAATTTTAACTAAAATAGCATTTGTTTTCTGTGTTTTTCAGCCGTTTACAAAGAGACACAAAGTAATTAAAAAGGTCTAGTTAAACCTAAAGTTATAAATTTGCTCGTATATAAAATGATTAAATTCCTACTACAAAAAATCCAATTATAATAAAACGAAAAATTAATCTTAAGACTTAAAAATTGCCGCAGTTAGGCTTTTCACCATTTGCACTTTCCACTTAATGAAGAGCCATTTTCAATGCTTTAAGAAAAATCCTTTAAGAACAATTGACAGAGATGGCAAACTAATAAGTAATTACTAAATTATGCTACTTATTTTCAAAAAAAATAAAAAATATAAAAAAAATTAAAAAAAAAATAAAAAAAAAATAAAAATAAAAAAAATCCTGAAACGTACTTAATTCGTTTGTTTTTAAACAAACAATTATTTTCCAAAAAAAAAAAATCCTGAAACGTACTTCATTCGTTTGTTTTTAAACAAACAATAAAATAAATTTAAAAAAGCAACATTATTATCATTTGTCAAGTGTCAAGACAAGGACATTAATGGACTAATTTGTTATTTTAATATGTTTCCGATGACAACAAAGAAAACAAAAAATTAGCAACAAAGAAACAAAGATAAACAGAAAAGGAGCAGTGCAAAGAATCAATAAATAACAACCAAAAAGCACAAAACCCCACATCAATTTACAAAAAGAAGAGAAAAAAAAGCTTTAAATTTTAGTGGCATGATGTGAGTATTATTGCAACTTTCATGTACTCGTACATCCTGTATGAAAATGTTCATGCACGAGGAGGACGTATTCTAACAATGTTGCACAGCAATTTGATGATGTCATGTTGTTTGAACTTTAATTTTGTTTTTCACAAAAGTTGAAATGAATACCACCACACACCCACCCACCCAGTCACCCACATGAATCCTTTTGTTAAACATTTCAAATCCATTCACACGCACGCACATGCACTAAATTGTAGTTTAGAAATAATGAATTCGATATGGTATGGTATTGTTGTGTTTTTCTTTTTGGCGAATGAAAAATGGGGGAAAAATTGATTTCTGAGTTTTAAAGGACCTATTACATTTGAATCAAAATTCTAAACTCATGAGCACTTCAACTCGGCACATAATTTGAAAAGAAGTTATTACTTCATTTGTTTGTAAAAAAATAGGTAAATTCTAGACAAGAAAATAAAATAAGAACTGAGGTAATCAAATGGTTTAAGCAGCAAAACGGATTAGTTATACCATGAAACTGATACCGCGAAACAGCTAGTTGTTCCCCAGCTTAATGTGTATTTTCTTGGAAAAATATTCACCCTTATTGTGGTTGGCATTTTTGAGTCATGCAATGATTTACAAGAAATACGAAACTTTTCAAAGCCTACTTTAAAAACGCCATCCAATTTCAATCGCCCTTGCCATATTTAACTATCAAAAGTGCAAGAACAGTGTGGTTTTAAAATTGAGTACTGTCCTTTCTAAACTACGCCAAACACAATCAGGGCGTTTGATCATTGTAATAAATTATAAATTTAAGTCTCCTTTATACCAGAATAAAGGTTATATGTTTCAAATAAATTTAAGTTCGTGTAACTTTTTCCCCCACCCAATAGTATGCTATACACAATGACTTGTCTAAACAAGTATTGTTATTGTCTGGTCGCTTGATTCATTCGCTTTTTTCTCCTCCCCCTTGTCCTGCCCTTTTTAGAATGTGTCAAAACATGCATTCTTTAAAGCAGCATTAGTGCTACATGTATGTATGTTTGAGAACAATTTTGTGTGGCCTTGGTATTTTGTTGTACATATTCGTATAAATAACCCAGCAATGGCCACTGACCATAAAACACAAGTTCAAAAAATGTTTATGCAAAATTCGAAATATCCGTTTCAGCCTTTTGGCCTAAGATAATGCAGCCGTCACATGTTCAATTGCTAGATCTTGTGCTGATGTTGTTGGTGGCCGGCTGCCATAAGGTAGCCGGCCTTATTTGGCTCGTTTCAAAACTCATTCTCCATCAACCCTCTATACAGCTTTCGTTCACTTTCCTCCACCTACTACGCTCTAATATCTTTTAAGTATTTTAAGTCTCATTTAAAAAATATTGTCATGTCTCAGAATTTACACATTTAACCTTAACTACAATTTCATCCATCCTTGTGTTGCTTGCAATTCTGTGTTTGTCTGCATTGCCGGTTGATGCATGTTCTTGCTATCCTTGCTGGCGCTGCTGCTGCTGCTACAGCTATTTTTGGTTTTGGTCGTAGTTTGGTAGCAGCAGTCATTTGTCATTGTCTTGTTTGGGTTGGTTCGTAGTGGTTGTTTTCCTTTCCTATATTGTGTGACATGTCTGTTCATTTCTTTCGATTTTCGTTTTTGTTTTTTTTTTTTTTTTTGCTACACTTTTTTCCTCTTCGTGTCGTAACTGATGTTGCTGTTGCTGCTGCTGAAATTGTTGGTGATTTAATGCACATTTAAAAAGCGTGACAGAGCAACACTAGCAACAATAACAACATCGGTTCTGGGAGAAAGCGAGACATAATTTATAATTAGTAAAAGAAAAATTTTTAATGATAAACAACGAGCCTGTACATGACGATGGAAGTCTTAGAACAGAAGACAGGGACAGGAAATTTGAATAAATTTTATTAGTTCCTTGAAAGAAAAGAGCAGGCTATTGGAGAAGAATAAATAAGTCTTTATGAAGGTGGCACGGGAAAAAATTTTAATTATACATATTTATTTTTATTTATTTTATTTTTATTTATAAAAAAAAAAATAAATAAATACAATTATATTTATCTAAGTAAAAAATAAAAAACAAGCTTAACTATAACTGTGAAGCTAATATATAAATAAGCTCTAAAGAAAGCTGGCAAAGGTTTAAGCTTTTCAACATTCGATTCGCTGCTATTCCATGTCACAATCAATAGAGTGTCATTGGTTTGGAATATTAATAGTTAATATTACGATCATAATGCAGCAAACCTGAGTTTTAGCAAAGAATATGTAGGAGGTAGCGTTGTTCCTGCACTTATTAAAGTGATATGTAACCTAGCCATAGAACTTTTAACAAAGCTTTGTCACACTTATCTAACTTAAATGTCATAAAGTTTATTATAAGCCTTGAATGCTTCAATTTAAGGACACTAGAAAATGTAAAACATATTTTTTTTTTTCGTCTGTCAAAGAAGAAAAAATGCAAACAAAATGTGCAGCCATCTGCTCTTAGAAGAAGACAAATAAAACAAAAAATCTGAAATCTTAAAATAACAATCAAAAAGAAGTACAAAAAAAAAATGACGTATGGTCGGTCGGTCCATTGCAGAGTGTCATATAACAAAATAATGAAAAGATTGATTTTCACAATATTATTTTATCCTTGAGCTATAAATAATCAAAATGTCATTGTAGTTGAGAAACGAACACGCACACACCGAGCAGCATTGAATAAATGTAAATACATTTTTATTTGTTTATTGTCAGTTATGATAAATTATCCAGTTTAAACAAAATTACAACGATACAAAATTAATTGATTTTAACTTTTTTTTAATTTTTTTTGTTTGCTCTTATTTTATTTCGTTTTAGTTTATTTAAAAAGCCAAACATGCTGTGCGATAAATAATTTATTTTTAAAGTCAACAATTAAATGTTTATTTTTACAAGGAAAATTTGCTTTAAAGCCACGCAGATTGGATTTTAATTTAGAGTTGACAAAAAAAAAAATTAGTACAATTTTAATGCAAACAAGCAGAGCATTAAATCAAAATTTATTTGAATAGAACATAAAATAAAACAGAAAATCAAAAATAAAAAAAATTACATTTGAAAAATCTAAATTAAAAATATTTGTTTGGTAATGAAAATGAAGCCTTCTGACGCCGCTACAACCGGTAGAAGGCGCATGAAATATGAAAATATTGTAGTGAGTAAACCGCCAATTTATTATACTTTTTAGATTCGAGATATTGCAAAATTTACTCCAACTTTCACGATTTTGTCACCGTTTCATTCTCTGCAAATTTCTATTGCTTTTAAAACCCATTTGCAGCGTGTGTTATTTTTTAATTTTGCAAATTTTTCGCGATTTTTCACACCTGCTTTACTTGTTTTTTGCAACTGTTTAGCATTTTGCAAATATAATTTTAGTCTATTTGCAAATAACATCTAGTAAGTGATTTGAAAGAATTTCTTTAAAACTTAAAAACATGCCGTTTATGTATTCTCGAAGTACTTCAAAATATGGTACATGTAAAAGTATTTGTATTATTTCTTGGTGGGTATGTAACACTTGGGCCAACAGAAGCCATCCGATACTGTTTGGCTTTCAGAATATCGGCTGTGGCTCGTGCAGTGTATGCCGTTGCTCCGTCCTGCTGAAACCACATGTCCTCCAGACCTAATTCGTTCAATTGCGGCAGGAAAAACTCGGTTAACATGGCCCTATAGCGTGTTGCCCTTTGACCAGCGGCGTCCCTGAAAAAAGTGTCCCACTGTGACATACAGTCACTTTGAGCAGGTGTGATAGTCCTTGTGCATCACCTGTGGATTTTCGATGCCCCAGAAGCTATAGTTTTGCTTGTTCACATGCCCGCTGAGGTGAAAATGAACCTCATCGCTCATTATGATTTTGGTCGAAAAATCATACGCTTCGTCATAGACACGATTATTCCGCGTTCTTGGGGAGTATATTGCTGCATGGCTTGTTCTCTTGTCATCTACAGCTGTCCAGTTCGTAAGTGTAAAAACAGATTTGACATTGGCTGCCATTTGCAAAAATAAGAGCCACTTCCAAAAGGGTAATGTCTTTTAGCCCACCACCTGTTATTAGTACTAAAAATTCTTCGTAACATTTCTGCTCACTATTAGACAGAAGTTTTTGTGTTAAAAAATTACTTAAGCGGTCATGTTAACTGGTCTCCAAAAGCCCGTAATCCTCGATTGAAACATCAAAAACCATTGCATAATCAATCCCAGGGTAACTGTTCGGTGTGCTTTATCCATTTTATGACATAATTGGAGCATTTTTTTTTTTTTTCGAAAATTCTGGTGACGAGATGACGACTATCAACGGATGAAAATTATTGAGGCAAGATTAAGGAACTGTTTTTGTAAAACCTGCGGGCTTATCCATCGTACTCTTCACACACGTGGTTTCAACAGCATGAGGTGACTGCACACACCGCTAGAACTTCGTTGAATTTGTTTCGGAAAAATTTCAACCAAAAACTGATCGGTTATTTTGGGGACATCCCATGTCCCGATCACGGTCGTCCGATCTAATTTCCCTGGATTTTTTTTTTTATATTTTATATATTTATTTGAGCTTAAGGTCTTTTAGAATTTGATTATATGAGTGTTTTTGTCAATATTTCGGATAGTTTCTTCAGGACAATAATAATGAAAATTAAATTTATTTTTTCATTATTATTGTCCTGAAGAAGCTATCCGAAGGAGAGGGAAATATTGACAAAAATTCCCTGGATTTTTTTTATTGGGGCCACCTTAAAGAGTGGTACAATGCCGAATCTGAATTCAGAAATCAGCCCAATCGATGCAAGTTTACTACAGCATGTGGTGCAGAACACAAGGCTCCATTTTGGCCAGTGGTTTCAACTCGATGGAAGGCATCTGAATGACAAATAAAAAATAAACTCCGCATTTCCCTTGTGTCGTTCAATTTTCTTGATAAAAATTAGTTTGACACTTAAAACGTTTTTTTATTGATGCTTAAAAATACATATAAATATGTTACCGGACAGCCTGTACATAGCTAAGGGTATTTGCTTGTCTCAGAGTAAACCTCCCGACTTTTAAGAAATCACTCTCTCTCTCTCTCTCTCCCTCTCTTCATTTACTACAATCGTTTTAGAATTAATATTTTGTTTTATTTATTTTTGTTATTAAAAAGGAATAAATAAGTAAAGTACAATGACTTATAACACACTCTTATGTACTATTTCCTTGTGTCTCCTGTACGCTGGCTCTCTGCCTGCTGTCTCTAGTAACAATGCTCTAAATTCAGTTTTTGTAAATTACATACATACATTTACACATACAACTACTTTTAATTTGCAGTGCTTTTATTTCAAAAACTGTTTGTGTGTGAGTGCCGTAATAAAAGCGACCCCAAAAGTTGTTGGATGTAGTTGGCTGCTTTTCAGTTTTTCATGCACATGAGTATGTGTGTGTGTGTGTGTGTGTGTGCATATAATGTATGTATGTAAGTTGGTAGGCATGCACTCGCTTAGGCTTGTTTTTGTTTTGCCAATGTCTTTAAGCCTTTTTTTTTTCTTTTGATATTTTTGTTTTTTATATTCTGTTGGTATTAAAACTAAAAGTAGTACATGTTTTTGTAGTTGTTTATAGGTTTTTCGAAATTATAATAGGCTGTGTTTATTTGCGCACATATTTGTACGCATATACATACATAATACGTAAACAATTGTATACAACAAGTAAACAAGTCATTGTTGGAAATAAAATTGGTTACAATAAACGATCAAAACAATACAGAACGGAGAGAAACGAAGAAAAAACTTTTTGCTAAAAACAAATGAACAGCAACCGCACTGTGTAGTGTAGTGTAGTGTTTCAGTACAAACACCCTGCTGCGCCTAAAAGTATGTTAGATTGTTTTTCTATTGTTCGAATCAAATCAAAGATAAGAATTGCAAAAAAAAACGGAATAAATGTCTCTCGATAAAAAAAAAGCTGTTTTGCCAGGGATTTTTGGGACGTATTTAAAAAAAACCCCCTGAAAAAAGTAAAATTACTGTAAAGATTAGAAAACTAAAAACAAAATATCATAAAACAAATGCCATAATTGGAGGGGATTGCAGAACAAATTCATGGAAATCAGGTTAGCCATCGCTTTAAATAATATTGTTACTTTTTAACCTGTGGCAAAAACGATTTTGCGGATTCTTTAATTGTACACTTAATAGATTACACAATAGTTCTAAAAAAAATGTGCATTTAATAAAAGTTTGAAGCCGTTGTTATCACTGATACAAACAGCAATAGGAAATCAATTTGATGTTGGTGAGAGAATACAAAATATATTCCAATCAACAGAAAAGACAGTCATAAAGTGGAAGGTTGATCAATGCAACTTACACATCTGAATTCAGTACGCTTTCATCTACAATTGCACCGACTTTCAACGGGATGCAACTCACACATCTAATAAGATTAAATACAGACAGTCAGTAATGAAGAGCTCAAGTGGCAGCTCAAAAAGCAGTATACAATTAGTCATGAACTGGTTTGAAGCAAATTTGGGCGCTGATGGGCGACGTGGTGGTCGTGAAACAGTCATGGTAGTATGTTCCCCCATCCAGTAAGACTTCAACCTTACTTTTCTTGTCTTCTTTACAAATGTTTACCACTCCAATTTTATCACAAAAAAAATCTTTTTCAATTCGGAGGAAGTACAAATCGAACTAGAGTGAACGATAAAATTATTAACAATTATAAATCACATAACTGGGCTATAAATTCAAATTAATGAATAAACTGCTTCGTTCTCAGAAATGAACATTTATTAAAAGTTAATAATTGTTGATAACAAGACTTTACTGAAAATTTTCCGTAAAAATGCTCAAATTTAAAAAAAAAATTACAAATATATGCAAACAAATTTAATTTTTTTTTTTTTTATAAATAATCAAAATTAAACCAAAAAATAAAGTGAATGCTTCAATACAGTGAGGTCATGTAGGTTTTTCAGAGCCCACTTTCAATAAAGCAACCTAAAAAAAATTTTAGTACTAAAATATTAATAAAAAAAAAATATTCTCAAACTGCATATTTGCAGGAAAAAAAATCCTAAATAGGAAGACAAATACTTGATAAGAAATTTTTACTGTAAAAAAATTATAGAAAAAAAACTTTTCGAACACTTTTCTTGGCCACAGCAACAAATGTCTCTGGACATCGTTTAAGTACACTTAAATTTTATTGATCGCTCAAATTCGTCGCTTAAAAACATATTATTTAAACCATCAACATTAAAAAAAAAAAAAACAAAACAGAACTGAGTTCTAAACACTTGTATTGGGGTCCCAACGCCAAATATTCTGCTGCATGTACTACATACTTTGTGTAAAAAATATGTTTCCATTGTTTGCATGTAACAACTGCTGAAAGCAGCAAAATGCTCATGGAAGGAGTGCTACATTTCGTTTCTCGAAAAGAAATACAAAAAAAGAACATGCATGAAAAATAGGTTACAGTGACAACATAATATGGCAAATACTTTTATGTTTTTTATTTTGTTTTATTATTGCCATTTCACACAATAAAATGTATAAATTTATTTTGTGTTTGTAATATTTCTTTTCATTTTTTACTTTTGTACTAAATAATTGAAACAGAAAAATACATATTAAATAAAAGTTGAACATAGAAATCCCCATTTGAAACAATACAAAATAAATTGCAATATGTACTAGATGAAGTAAAACGAAACTAAATTTCCTTTTCGCAAAAAAAAGCTAAACAAACTACAGAAATGATTTATTTTTCTTAATTGAGAAAAAAAAAACAAGAATGACATCTTTGTAGTGCAAATGAGCGCACTATTAAAACTAAATTACAGTGAAACAGGTTTAAAACGAATTTAGATTTAAAATGAACACAAAAGAAATCAACATTTCAGTTTCATGTAACTAAAAACGAAATTCGATTTTTTGTACTAAAATGATGCCATAGATTTTAATTAATTTGATTAATTTTCCAGAGAAGTGTCATCAAAAAGGGGGTTTAGAATGAAAACCAAAAACTCAAGCTAAATAATTTCCACACATGCCATGGAATGACATCTGAATGTAAAAAATTGTCGAGTTAAAACCGAATGTACTAAAAATGTTCAGACATACATAATTCAATAGTAAAAGCCACTAAAATTCTTTACCCTTTAATTTTTTTCCCAAAAAAAATTTGTTTAGTTTAAAAAATTTGTAATAAAACTATTCACCACAGCAAATCATTCACAAAAATAGTTTGTACTAAAAATTTCTGCATCCATATTTTTCAGCTTTAAAATCTGCTGCGGGCAAAAATCTATTTCAGGAAGATGTTAATTAAAAAACTTACAAAACTATAGAGCAAAATCATCACTCAGTACTAAAATTATTTCAGGTAAATTGTTTAAGTACAAAACATTTATTAGGAAACAACCAGCGTAGAACTTACATTAATTACATAGGGAGTTTTAAACAGCTTGCTATCAAACATACAGTTTTATTCTACTCTTCAATTGTGGAAAACAATCTTCAAATGGATTAAGAATGCATATTTTTCCATCAAAATTTGTAGTTCCATAAACTTTGTTGATTTATTTATGATTTCATTAATTTACTTTACCTGATTTAAATATTTTAAGCCTATATGAAGATCAAGTTTTACATACCTGTAAAGAAACAAAAGAAAAATTAGTTAATTTAGTATATTTAATGCAAATTTCTTCATGCAAAATAAATTTAAACGAAAAGTAAGGAAAGGTTTAACTCGTAGAGGAGACTCAGCAGCGCTGAAAAAGTCTTATTTACCTTAGACCTGAGCTCAGAGCTGGTTGTCCCCCAGCTAATGACTCTTGAAAATATACTAATCTGGTCTTCTTTAGCTATCAATCACTAAAATTAGTTACAAAAACCTTCCTTAATTTAAGCGTAAGGCCCATTGGGTATGGCAATAACTATATTTTTATAATTCTCTAACAAATTCAATTTAAGAAGTTACATACATTCAGAATATGCATTAAAACTATTATGAAACCAATTGGGCATTGTGTAAGTAAAGTTTTATATAAAGAAATTATTATGTGATTAATTTCTTTATATAAAACTTTAAATTAGAAATATGCAAAATAATAAACGAAAACACAATCGAACTCAAACTTTATGATGAGTTTGCTGCTGATGGTGACGATGATGACGTTGTCAAAGATGAACACAAACTGATAACAACAAAATTGTTATAATTAATGAATGTAACAAGTTGCTTTCGGCACTTGAAAGGCGGGCGGGCATAAGATCTGCTTGTGTAAGAAAACATAAAAGCATTTTTAACAAATATAAAAAGCAATCATGAAAAAAAAAATAAGAAAAATTGCAAACAATTAATAATAAGTGTTGTTTTTATATTTTATCGCTGCTTTTCTTTCAAATGTAATTTGAAGCAGAAATTGCACATTCGACTGAAGAAAAAGCGATGTGCGGATGAGGAACTGTTTCCAATAACTAAACAAGAAAAACAAGTGGAAGTGCTATATTCGCCTGGGACTAATCTCAAATGCCATTCAGAATAATCGTCTTTATATGAGTAAATATTATACAACAAAATATTTTGTTACCAGAATAAATTTTTTTTAGCACAAATTATTTCAGCTCACAGTGTAAATTTTTTTTTTTTGGAAATCACTTTGGGCCATAATACGGATATAAATATATGCTCTAACGTTTTTGTTTACTGCTTTCAAATTAGCTTATCCTAATACTTTTTGGTACTAGGAAGTCCTTTAATTCCTTACTCATGCTTCCCTTAAAAGCAGAGCCCTTTTTGATACGTCGCAGGAAAAAATTTAAAACTTTGTTAAAGTAAAGCACTATTAGTTTTAGAGCACGAAAGTTCCATTCTAATGTTTGCTGGGTTATACATGCATCCATTAAGAAAAGATTACTTTTTTGTAATTCCTAAAATATATGTATGTAGGTCTAAGAATCGCGTGAAAGTAGAGGATTTGTGTTTTTAAATCATCAACTTAAAACCCCAAGGCTTGCTGGGTTATTTCTGCATCCATTAAAAAGTTATTTTTCGTAAGTAGCAAAATAAAAATTCCGAAATTGCCTTACACATCTGTAAATCTCCAAATTAAAAATTAAGAATATTGCTTCTCATTTTTATTTTCAATGCTCACACACAAATCTACCATTTGTTTGCTGGGTTGATCATGCATGTCTTCATTTACAGTACAACATTACATTACATACAATGGATGGGCCTATTAAAATTTATTTAATAAAAACATTTTTTATTTGATTATTTAATTTAACATTTAAATTCTCTACTACCTATTATTTCTATTCAACTTTTATTTCATTTTCAAAATGACTTTTTTTCCACATACCAAAAAGCAAAAACAGCAGTAGATTTACAAATAATTTGCATAAATTTCATTAAAAAAAAAGAATAGCAGAAAATAGAATATGTAGTTAAACAATTTTAAATTGAATGAGTAGTTGTTGCTATAGTTATGCATAATAAATATATTTTATATGAATATTTTTTTTTTTTTTTTGTTTGCAAATCTTTTTGTGTAGTATAAAAAAGTAGTTGTTTTTGTTGGGTTGTTGCTTGTTGTAACAAATTACTAAATGACTAAATGAATGGATGATGAATAATGAAAAGAAAAAAAAGTATTTAACTACAACTCACTCAACTGATTAAGTGGACAAACGTGTGTAAAAGTTAATGAAAAAGTAGAGAAAAAGTTAAATGTTAAACTTTTTGTGACAAAAGAGTTGTGAAATGTAGTTAATTACTGCATGACGATGGTCGTGTTGTGCCAAAGAAGAGCTGCCAACCCAAAATCACATTAATGGAGCAGCCAGAAAACTTTAAAATGCGTTTTATTTAAGGGTTTTGTTAAAATTGGCTTTCAAAAGGACCTTGATGAGTCGCCAGTTTTGCAAGATTATGTTATTGTCTATGTATGTGTGCCTGTTATAAAAATAGTGCTGTTAACTTGTTGTTAACAGTGCTCTGCTAACTTTAAAATGTGTCTTTGCTAAACATTGTGGTTTGAGACCGGCGTCTTCACACACAGTATGTCCTACCTTCAATGCCCGATTGCTTTTTGAACAAAAGATAAACGGGCCGCCTAAAATACATGATATAAGGGCTATCACCGCCAATTGTTCGTTTGTTTCCAGCCTTTGATTTTTATTTTTCATCATTAATCAAACTTTTTAAATATATTATGAAAAAAAAAAACGGAGCTAACTTCACAGCTTCGTTTTTAACATAAATAAATATGTTGGCACTTTCTCTAAAAATGCTCTCTATGTTAATGCAATTGGTTAGAAATGTTAGCAAACAGATCATTCTGTTAAAATAACAGCGTTGGGTTAAGCAAATGTAAACAAAAACAAAGATGCTAAAAACGAAGCACACATTTCATTTTACACATTCAAATGTGAAATTTTTATTCCCATAAAATTTTCATTTCCCAAGTAGGGAAATCTTCTATCATGAATATTATGGGAACGTTTGTTTTGCTATCAATATGTAGTGAGTGTACAATAGGGAAGAAGAAAATATAAATACAAAGGAAATTTATTGAAAATTTGTGGGTAATTAAATTTATGTTTTATAATTAATAAACAGGAAATTTGTAGTTTAAAAGATAAAAATGGTGAATAAATCGGCGTTTTCACACCTGTTGAATATTTTAACAGATTCTCCGCCGGCAACAAAAACAAAACATTTGGTATTTCGCCCATCGTAAGACTATGCGCATGCTTACGTTTTTTGCAGAGGTTGGATACCAGAAAAAGTGTTGGAAGAGATTACGAAGTAGGAATGGCGCAATGCACTTTTTGCGAAGTGCTCTCTAAAGTGTTGGATGATGCTTTAGAAAAGTCTCTGCGCAGAATGGATCAAATATCTATAGATAAAATTCCATTCATAAACTACTTTTTTTAATAGCAGGGCCAGTATTATTTAGTTCTTCTGTAAGCAAATACCCAAAATTCGACCACCACATCTTTAGGAACATTCACAAAACCGCAAAGAAGCATGTCATGTTGCCCAGTATTTATTGATTTAGACCTAAAAATAGTTTTCAGCTAATTTATATATCCATTAAAATGTAGCAATTTTTTTTTTAGTTCCCCAAAGAAAAGAAAATGCACAAATGAACACAACAAAAGGGGAAAGATAGATGTCTTTGAAAAATCCATTCACGATAAGGGGAAATTTCGAATGGCAACACATTTTATGGGAAAAGTTATTCATGATCGCACTTTTGGGAAATGGGAAAAAATTTTAGGGGGAAAAAATTATTCATGATAGGGGTGATTGTCTATGTAGTGACCGACACTGTGGGACGGACAAGATTTTCACAAAAGCCAGTTCATTAGGTGCTGCTTATCTCTATGGTTTTTTTATGAACATAAAGTGTTAAATTTGCTTATCGCACAAGCAGAGAAAAATTTGTGCGACTGGATGTGTGAATACCGGTCACAGCCTTCTTCACTCAATTTACAAATTGCTTTATTTGAAGTCTTATTATTAATCTTTTCAACTTTTCAGATGTTAATTAAAAAACCATAAACAAAAACGTTTTTATTATTTTTTCGAAAAACTTGAAAATTTATGCATTTTAGAGCCATAAACAACACTTTTACTTTCTCAAAGACAAACGGATGTACAAGATGATACTTTGACGTGCTAGCAAAACATCTCTGTTTATTAAATATTTTTTTTTCTTTCTTTTTTTTTTGTGAATGCTACTTTTCAAGTCTTTGAAATGACACGTATGCCATAAAATCTACTTTTGCCAACTTAACAAATATAAAAAATGGAATTCTAAATAAAGCATGCATACTATTTACGACAAAGGTTGACAAACATAAAAAAGAAATGTCATAAAACGTACTTAAGAGATGATGTTTAAAAGCAGCAGCACTGACTGCTGTCTGCATGCTTCAGAGATTCATAGAAATGTATGCGGTGGCCAGCGATCACGTGAACCGAGCACATGCACAAAAATATGACTGACGTCCTTACAGCTGTGTTTGAAATTTTAGCTCAACACAGAAAAAACACTATTTCGCTTTAGTTTCAAACAAGAATATTTTTAATTGAAATTTTTCCTATAGCAAGCTAAAAACGTTCAAGGGTGTGAAGATAAATTCGTGAGTTGAATACATCCCACTCTGTTAACGTTCCACGATAATGTTGAACACAGTTAAAAAAGGTATTCTCTTAATTTTCTTTATTTTTAAGTAAAAACACAAAATAATTAATTTTTTTTTTATTATATGAAAGAAAACATTGGAACATAATAAATATTAAAAAAAAAAAACAAAAATATGAAAATGTTTTATTTTTGTTAGATTTCTTTAATTGTCAATATGGCGCCTTCCCGGACGGGTGTAGGGGTACTTCGGGGAGACATGCACGGTTGCGTCATATATTTTTAGAAAGCGTAGGAAAAGAGAATTAAGAAACAATCAACATCATATGCAATTGTTTCTCAGGGGCCAAGTTACAGCTGTTGCAAAATAGGGTCTACATCAAATAGCGAAAATACTGACATGTGCAGAGCCCTAAGGAGGCCATTTGGAACAAGCGAGCTCTAAAATAACAACAAGACTTCAACGGTATTCCAAAATAGCTTTTAAATTTAAAAAAACTATGACAAATAAACCATTGGAAAAGTCGCAGTGTAGTATGCAACGAAAACCCCCCGAGATGCACAACTTGTTGCTGCTGTATTTTATGCAGTTCTATGGTATGGAATATTTGTCAAATTACAGCTTTTTTTTCCACCCACTATAAATCCGCCCCTGAGTAACAACTGAATATAAACTTTTCAGATTCTGATAGCACTAGCTTAGACCTTTCAATGGGTATATATGTAACTAACACTACCGTGCATGTATGTTCCAAGTGGCCATCTGACGCACTCACATTTTCATGTTCCACACAACTTCCACCCACTATAAATCCGCCCCTGAGAAACAATCAGCTAAGCTTTTTACAAATTTTTATATCACTGCTCAAGAGCTTTTATTTGATGTAAAACAGTATTGTCTGCTGGTTTTTCTGATTTTTCGTGTTAAATATATTTGAAACTTGTGAAATTTTCGACAACGTTGCACACTACATTGTGACTTTTCTTGGGTATCCTCAAATATTTGTGTCCTTGTTCCAATTAAGGTTATATTTATGGCATAAGATAAATTATAATTTACCTTTTTTAATCCTTCTAATTAAATCTTATGGGTTATGTGGCAGATCAACTGTCCTGATAGCGATTAAAGTCAAAATAAATAAAGGATATGTGGGAGTTAGATATATCCTTGCACCGTTCAGAGTAATATTTTTCACTATTAAAAAAGTTCAAAGTTTACAACTGGCTCCTAGTTCAGTAAAACTTCCTATATGGGCGTTGTGAGAAAAACTTTCTTCTCTCAGTCGATTGTGACAATAAAGGGCATAAGACAGGATGCCATAGACGATTAAAAACAGGGCCAAATTTTTTTTCTTCATTTTGGCTAAAATAGTGTGATTTATAAGATTTTTAAAATAAAGGATATATGAGAGCAAGCCATATCCTTGAACCAATTGAAGTGATATTTCTTACAGAGCTAAAGGCATTGTTTTGGGAAGTTGTTGTTTCATTTTCATCAAAATTGTATCACAACAAAAAAAACTTTTGTTTTTATTTATGGTATGAGTGGTTTTTTACTTTTATATACAATGCTAGAGTTCTAAAAATTAATTGAATTCCAATGCCAGTGTATATTAAACTAAAGCTGGAATCGTTTTGTTATATTATGATAATCTTGAAACGAATACTTGTAGAATTGGCCAAAAAAAAAAAAAAATTCATAGCAAGTGCCAAATTACTAGAACATTTTAAGATTTGTGTAAAAACAAAAATTATGAGTAAAAAAAATTACTAGAATTTTATTTAACATTGTAAACTGACAAAACACTCAACCATACATTTTGCTGGCTGCCTGCTAATAATGTCATAATTGCTTTTGTAGGTCAGTGTGAACAAGAATAGCATGCTCAACAAAAAAAATGCATTTTCTGCTGTGGCATACATACAAAAAATGGCAAAGTAGGAGAAGGAGAAAGCGACAGAGAGAGACAGAGACAGAGACAGAGAAAAAAAAGTTGTTTACTAGAGTACTAAAATGTGGGGCAAAAACTCACACATGAAGTATTTTGAAAAAGTAAAAAATGAGATTTAAAACAATATCTAACAAGTAAGTTAGTAGTAAATTTTAAAAATAAACTGGTCGAAATAACACAATCCTTATTTGGCACAAAAAATTTACTAACTTGGGAACATGTAATTGGCATATAAATAAATTGAAACGACGCACAGTGCTTTGTTCCCACATAAAGAGTCATCCAGATTTGAAACTTCATTGTAGAAAGACGAAACTTAGTAAGCTGGTATTGAGTGAAGAAACTAAGAAAAAGAAAGGGCGTGCAGGGGCACGCCCATCTCTCATATGCCAGTTTTTTTCAAAAACTAAGTTTTAGCTTTGATTATTATTGGAATGAGCTGAAAATTCACAGGTGCTTTTAGAATTATGTACTCTAGCTCTGCTGTAAATTTTGTCCAATTTAGTGCATGGACACGCCCACCACCCATCCCCCATTTGCACCAAAAACTAAATTTTAGTTGTGTTTTTCATTAGAGGCACTGAAAATTTGGAAATACTTGTAGCAAAATGCATTTTAGCTTTGCTGCAAGCTTTGTCAAGTTCGGTGTAAGAACACGCCCACCTGTCCTTTCCCACATATCCTTTTTCTCACAATTTCAATTTTTTTATTAGAAGAAGCTGAAAATTCGTAGGAGTTTCTTAAGATACGGATTTTTGCTCTGATGCAAATTTTTTCGAGTTCAGCGCAAGGAGACACCCATCTCCCATATATCCTTTTTCTTATAATTTCAGTTTTGGTTGCGTTTGTTATTAGAAGGAGCTGAAAACTCGTAGGAGCTTCTTGAAATACGCATTTAAACTCTGGTGTAAATTTTTTTCGAATTAGGTGCAAGGACATGCCCACCTTCCATATATCCTTTTTCTTATAATTTAAATTTTGGCTGCGTTTGTTATTAGAAGGAGCTGAAAACTCGTAGGAGCTTCTTGAAATGCGCATTTAAACTCAGCTGTAAATTTTTTTGCGAATTAGGTGCAAGGATACGCCCACCTCTTATACATGCTTTTTCTCGCAATTTAAATTTTGGCTTCTTTTTTCAATAGAATGGGCTAAAAATTCTTAGATGATTACTTAAATACGCAACTAAGCTCTGTTGTCAATTGTGAAGAATTTGGTGCAAGGATACACCCACCTCCCATATATCCTTTTTCTCAAAATTTTTATTTTGATTGTGTTTTTTATTTGAATGAGTCAAAAATTCGTAGCAGCTTCATAAAATATGCATTTTAGCTCTCTTGTAAACTTTGTCAGATTGGGTGCCAGGACAGGCCCTCCTCCCATATATAATTTCAGTTTCGAATGTGCTTATTATTTGAATGAGTTGAAAACTCGTAGCAGCTTATTAAAATATGCATTTTAGCACTTTTGTCGCATACGATGCAAGGACACGCCCACTTTCCATACATTATTTTTTTCAAAAACGAATTTTTCGCTGCGTTTTTTAAGAACAATGAATTGTGTGAAATTCGATACAAGAACACGCCCACTATCCATGCAATCCCACCTCCCGGGGGGAGCAGGCTGCAAAATGGCGTACTCCAAACGAAAGGACTCTACTAACTGAAATATAGAGGAACAATGTTAACTGGAACGCAACAAAAAATAATTTAAATAGAGATTGGATTTTATACGGGGTCTTAATTTGTCCATGAATTCAACATGATTTTTAATCAACGTTTTGTTAAGATTAATTTTACATTGCAGTTTTTTTTTCTATCTGTACCAGCTTTGCTTCCCTGGTACCCATACTGTCTGGAGAATTCCACGACAGGACTAAATAGCAGAAGCTTTCTGGACAAAGGTTTTTAAATGCTGCCAGATCGATATTCAAAAAATGTTGCCACCTGGCGAGAGTGGTCTGAGACTTTGCTTTCAGCCCATGAACATTCCCTGTAAATACCAGTAGCTGTTTCATATGTCCTTCCCCTTTTTCGACTTTTCATTTCACTGCTCAAAGATTCCTTTAAGCTCCTCACTGAGCTGAGTTGACCTGACCTGACCTGACCTGATTAGCTGTCGTCTGTAAAATATGCCACAGCTTTATTCTTTCGTTTCATAACATTTCACTCCTTTTCTATTGCCAGTAAACAAGTAAATGAGGTTTTTGTTGTTTATCCTTTAACCTCAATTTGTGTAGGAATGTGTGGGTATTTATTTAGTTTTTCCCTTTTTCTCCTTAACAGCCTTTAAACGCTGCAATGATTTTCCTTTGCGCTCCTCAGCTTAAATTATGTGATATTTGTTTGTTGGTAAAAGGTAAAATAAATGAATTAATATTTTGTGTTGAACATAATTTAGTTAAAAACGAAAAATAACTTTTGACTGTTGGGCTTGAATGGAAGGTATTTGCTTCTGTTTCTGCGGCCTCCAAAGCAAATTTGCTGCTGGCATAGTGCAAGTGATTTGTTTCAGTTTCTTTTTGAAGAAGAGCAAAATGCGAGACTGTGAAATTTATTAGATAAATGATAGATTCTCTGTTTAAGAGTTTGTCAGTTTGTATGTATGCAAATTGTTTTGCTATAAAAGTTCATGGGAGATGGATTGGCACGTGCCTTTGAATTGATTTAGCATCTTTGGGTTCAGGTTACTGGCAGCATGGCAATAATGCGTGAGCAGCCGCTGAGATTTGATGTATTACATTTTAATTACATACATATTGTATTTTGTAGGGGAATAAAGGTTTGCTGTCTCAGGCGTTAAAGTTCTTACTAAAATATTATTCAAAGAAATTTTATGCTTGACAGCTTTTTTTTTTTTTAATTTATTTTCCTTTTCAAAACCATAGTTATATGAAATTATATTGAAGGTGCAGTCTGACCCAAAGCCGGCGCCTGCTTTACTACCATTCTTGATCTATTTTGCTTCCCTTTTTACACTAAGCCGTACCCGCTTCTTTAGTGGCAGTATCAGCAGGTCCTGTTTATCCAGCTCGTATGTGATTAAATTCCACATTTAGCCATCCGTGCTGCGAGTATAGTTATTTTTGTTCCTTCATATATTGTGTCAGTCAGGAAGCATTTTTGCCTTTCGTTTGGTTTCCTTGTAAATCAACAATGGATTTAACGTTAAAAAAAAAAAAAAAGTTTCTTTTTGTTTCGCTGATTAAAATGGAATATTGGTGTATGATTTTTCCATGCCAAAACACAAAAAAAAAGAGCAACACTTTAAGCCTCATGGTGACAATACATGTTGTTGATCAAAGTGAGCGGCAACAACAACAGTACGTTGGCAGTTTTAAAACTTCCAATTGAGGAAGCGTAAATATTATCTTTAGTTTTTCCCTGCAGTCAAAGAAAAACCTTGATTAAAAGGAAGCACCATAAAAAAGTGCAAATGGTGATGACGAGAAATGGGAAAGCTCTGCGGTTTTTATAAAAAAAAAAAAATAAATTCAGTCAAGTACGAGGCTGGCTCTCGCACACTTAGGGTTCCGTACGTATGTATGTGTAATGTACGTATGGAATGGCATATGTGAATACATGGCATATGTGAATACATATGTATATCATCTCTCTGCCTCTTACACGTTGTATGGGGACACCTAGTAGTTTTCGACATGTTGTTGTTGTTGTTGTTGTTGTCATTTGATGTTGTAAAGCAGGGATGCCCACAGCCTATACGCTTGGTACGCTTTTGTTTTTGTAAAAGCGCGAAGCATTGGCTGAGCATTCTAATATGTATACACAACTCTTTGTATGAAATACACACATACACACATATCCCAAGTTCAAAGCAACAACACTTTCATATGCACAGCAATAAGAACGCAGGCTTTGTTGGTACACATTGGTGCCAAGCGTAAATTTTGTTGTTTTTTTGTTTTTTTGTTTTTTTGTTTTCATGATTTTGTTGTTTTTTTTAATGATTTCGTGAGTATGAAACACTTGAAGAAATCATTTTTTGTTATGAGTTTATTTCTGTTTTTCTTTGTGTGCGTCAATAAAGTGTATACGTATTGGTGTTTACGCTTCTATAAGAAGATTTTGGGCACCCCTGTTGTAAAGCATCTGGGAATACACACACTGTGCGAATTTCGGCTATCTATCTCTTGCGGTTCGAGAGTTATAGCTGTTACTCTACGTTGTAAAGAGACACCTGGTAGTTTTACAGTTGTTGTTGTTTTTAGCATTTGTTGTTGTAGCGCATAAGTAAATACATATATTGTGCGAATTTCAGCTCTCGGTATTTTACAGTTTAGCAGCTACGGATAATTGTTACTTTAGGTTGTATAGGGACACCTGGTAGTTTTCGACTTGTTGTTGTCTTTAGCATTTGTTGTTGTAGAGCATCTATAAATACATACACTGTGCGAATTTCAGCTTTCTATCTTTTACGGTTCGAGAGTTTTAGCTAATTGTAACTTTTCGTTGTATGGGGACAACTGGTAGTTTTCGCTTTGTTGTTGTTTTCAGTAGTTGTTGTTGTAGCGGCAAGGTACAACAACATTATGTGAAAATTTCAGCTCTTTAGCTCTTATCGTTTCGGAGAATGGACGCTGTGACGGACGGACGGACGTAGTTCTCTCGGTAATAGGGTTCCGTTTCACTCTGATGAGTACGGAACCCTAAAAAGACAACAACCATGAAACTGTGCAAAATACGATGAAGTCCTATTAGACTAAAGGGAATTCCATCAGCATTTTAAGAAGTCAACCAATAAACTCTTCTCTATATGCAGAAACTTCAGGAAAGATTGCCTAAAAAAGTTATCGAATGCACATGAAGTTCAATATCTAGCAAGACTCTTTCTGCTGGCTTTATCTAGGAGGACATTGATGTTTCAGTTTATTAAACCTTGTAGGAGACGCTTCATAAGAAAAGACAAGAAAAGCAAACTTGTAGACTTACCGTCTAATTCATACAAATTATAACAGGTTTATAAAGCTCTTATTTGACAGATTTTCCATACAAATATGTCAAATAACAATCTTACCAGCCTGTAATAATTTTTATGAATTAGGGGGTTACTGGCTGGGGAAACATGCCGTAACAGTTTCACGACTGCTTCGAACCCAGGCCATGACTAATTGTACACCTGGGCTCTTCTTCACTGGCTGTCGATATTTAATCTTGTTGCTCAACTTTCCACTGTGTTTTTAATATTCTCTTACCAACATCTAATTGATTTCCAATTGATTTTTGTGTTTGCTGCTATTGCATCAGTGATAACAACGGTTTCAAATTTTATCGGACTTTCTAG
The DNA here is from genome assembly GCA_963662145.1 of Sturmia bella. Classification (NCBI taxonomy): domain Eukaryota; kingdom Metazoa; phylum Arthropoda; class Insecta; order Diptera; family Tachinidae; genus Sturmia; species Sturmia bella. The sequence continues at coordinate 13,203,903 of OY759172.1, read as the reverse complement.
TTTGATTTTTACTTCCTTAAAATTGAGAAAGAATTATTGAATTATTCATAAAATTATTGATAACGAGAAAATTGTTCAAAAGATTGCATGTGTGACTGATATCTTTAAACTGTTTTAAATCAATACTTCTTGGAGGCAAAAGCTACAAAGTCAATTTATTCTTAAATCATTAATTAACAAAGCTATTTTTATATCAAACAATTTTGCAAATTACAAAGATTGAAAACAAACATTTTCCCTATAACTAAACAATAAAACTGAAAGCGATCTTGTTTTTATCTTATACAAGATAACCATAATTTTAGAAGAGATTTTTTTTTTTTTATTTCAAAACTTTTTTTAAGTTGTCAGAACTTAAAAACTTTCGCCTGACTTAAGTTTTTTAATTTACAAAATGCAACACAATAAGTTCTGCAGTTAAGCTTTAACAACAACATGGCTTTAAGCTTTTGAGTAAAAAGTAAAACAGCAAAATTTATAAACTCCCAAAAATTGCAAATAATTGTACAAAAGTTAAAGCAAACTTTTAACTTTGGTATATGTAGTTGCATAAAATTACAATGAAACCGAAAAAGAAAAATGTGTGTATGTACCTTAAATAATTTCCCAAAAGAGCTGCCAGACTTGGTGAAATTTCACATTAATCATGTTAAGGCCAACTTACAGCCAGTAGATATTGCGCAGTCTTGGATTTTTGTGAAGAATATTTAAGAACAGTTTATTAGAAAATAAAATAAACACCAAAATAAATGGCTCTTAAACATTTTAATATTAAAGCCATTATGAATAGTTGTTAGTCTGCCTTTTCATTGTTGCTTCATTTTATATTTATGAGGTGTGAAAAATTACACAATCTGCCAAATACACACGACCAAAAAACATGAACTGAACTTTTAGTTGCAGTTACTACAAAGTGGAGTACCAACGAAAATTCAGCTAAATCGCTACAAAATATTTGCACCTTTCAAACTTTGTAATAAGAAGAAACAACAAAAAAAAAAAAAAACAACTCGATGCAACAAATTTATTCTTGTTCTTCGATACGAGTATTTTTACAGACTCACACACACACACACAAGTGTTGTAGTATTTGTACTTGCATTCATGTACCTTTTGTAGCATTTATCTATTCTATCGGTTGCATTGCAATACATTGGAAAACTTAAAAGACGTGGTTGTATCGGTTGTGGCGGACGCCTCATATGAGAACATTTACAGTTGAAAGGTGTGTGCTGGTGCGTGAGTGTGTATATAAATGTGTGTGTGTGGGGGGGGGGGGGGGGGGGGGTCTGTGTGCGAATAAGCAGTTGTTGGCTGGCTGGCTGGTTGGTTGTTGATGTGAGCTCAACAACGTTCCAACATTTTGTAAATCATTGTAGTGCAAATTGTTTTTTTCATGGTTCCCTAGAACTCGTACAAGCATCTTCTGTACGTGGTTTTCATTTCTACTTCTTTTTTTGCAAGCATAACAACAAGGAACTGCATCAATTCACATTTAGTTTTTCCGTAATACTTTGCTAGTGTGGAGTATGCAAAAAATGTAAATTTTTTTGAACTTCTGCATGTAAAACAATTTTTAAGTGCTAATAGAATTTCCGTGTCAGAGAGGGGAATACCAACGAAGTAACGTTTGAAAATGAAATCATTTGAAAGGGTGGTAACCCAAAATTTTGACACAACTTGTTGAAGAAAGCTACTTTTTCTGTGCCGCTATTTCTTTAGACATTTTCAAAGAGTTCTTTGCTAAATGATTCCTGTTTTTTTAATTTAGAAACATGAAACTTTTTGCAAGCTATAGATTATCTTCGGTTTTAATCGATTAATCGGTAAAATTTTTTTAAGTTGGTTGAAAAAATATGGTGACTAAAATTGTTAAATTTTAAAATTATACGAATGAAGTTAATCGATTACAATTATTCGAATAAATTTTTATGCACAAGAAAATTGGGGAATAAAAATTACAAATTACAATAATTCGGCATTTTTTAAACAAATTAATATTTCTTCAAAAACGATTTTCGCATTAAATTACTCGTATTATATCATGAAGAAGTATTTATTCTTAAATAAGAAAAATGACAAAAATATTCCATTTTATTCGATCGAACGCTTAAATTTTTTTAAGCCGATTGAAATAAAGTAACTTAAGTTCTTATTTAAGATTTTATTAGCAAAAATTATACAAATAAACTTTTCTACATTACTTAATAGCTAAAACAAAATTTACAGATTGCAATTATTCATATTTTTTCTTTTGGCAAAAATTATGCTCAAAAGCAATTTTCGCATAAAATTATTTAATTATTATTAGGCGAAAAAAGATATTCGTATACATGTAGAAATAGTTTTAAAACATATTTTTTGCTGAAAAAGCTTCTTTTTTTCAACGAATAAAAAATAATCGCTTAAAATTATTCGAAAAATTTCACAGGATATACGAAAATAGTTCTTAAAACATATTTTTCCCGTAAAATCTGTTGCTTTATTAGCGTTCAAATTACTCAACTTATTCTACTATTCAAGTAAAAATAATCGATTAAAATTATTCGAAGAATATTACTAGATGGAAGCTATTCCTTTTTTTTTCTTATGATAAATATAATGCTCTAAAATGATATTTTCCATAATATTCGTATGATATTATTGCATTATTCGAAAAAAAATATTCGAATAGTGTTTCGAATGATATTATTTGAATAACAATTTTCGACTAGAATTATGGAAATATATAATTCTCAAAACATATCTTTTGGACAAAAAAATATCATTTGCTTGTGGATAAATATTTTGATGCAGAAATAATCATAAGGTACAACATACACATTTATAATAAAAGCCCTGCCGAATAAATTGTTTAGAGGAATATTATTAATTTCAAACAATACTTTTAATTTTTTGTGCAATTAATTAGCTGTACCCACCTGGAGTATAATTTTAAAAGAAAAAAAATAATATTTGCATGTGTGTTTACATAAACTTTTGTTAATTATTTCAACATATTGATGGCCCCATTCCTACATTAAGGTTTACCATAACGCCCGCCTGTGACACGTTTTTCTTCGTTATTTTATAAAAAAAAAAAAAAACTAACAACTTTGTTTTTGTTTTCCAAACGGTTGTTTACATTTGGATTTCCTGTGGAAAGGGCGAAAAAAATATTTGCCATGAGTTTCGTTTATTTGTAACAGCAACAAAAGCAAATCGTTTTAGGTTAGTGGTTGTTATTGCCACAATTGCTGTTTTTAGTGTTATTGTTGTTGCTGTTGTAATCGTTGTTCTTAGCAAATTTTATTCAAATTTATTTTGTCAATAGAAACACGGTAGTAGTGGTGAATTTGCTTAAGGAAGGAGGAGCAAATCAGTTAACATTTTTTTGATTTAAATTTTTGTTGTAGATATGAAATTATTAGAATATTTTAAATCGATTAATGGTTAAGAAAAAAAAATGTTTAACTCTTATTTTATTTACTGTCGGAGAACCAGCCCACTTGCAACCTAATTGATTCAATGGATTTAAATACAAAACGCAACGAAAATTTATTTGTTTGTAAACAATACATCGATTAATCCAATGAAAAATAATTATTTGAAAAAGCTTCGAAAAATTTTCTTATTCGAATATTTTTGGTGGCACATCTAAATTAAACTATGTTTTTTTAAAAGCGAATAAAATGTATTATAAGTAAAAAAAAATTTTCGACTTCATTTTTGTGTCTATTCGAATAGTTTTATGCGAATAACTTTGTATTTTAATTATCTATACCAATTAAATTATTTATTTACAAGCAAATGACAGTTTCTTATGCGACAAACATCTTTTGAGAACAATTTCTACGTATGTTGGAATATGTGATATACATATGTCCATAGTCGAATAACTTTATTCGAAAGTAATTGAAAGCGATCGTTTTAGAACGGCATATTTACCATAAAAAATAAATAAAAATTTTATTTAAAAAAAACTCATTGAAAATATTTTAATCAGATCATTTTATTGGATTTTAGTGCAGCATTTTATTGAAAAAATTTTATTAGCATCAGTTCGATCGATTAATTGTATTCGAATATTATGACTTGTTTATCTAATTTTTTTTGTTATTCTAAAAAATTATGTTCGAAGTTTTACGAGAAAAATATAATTCCAAAAAACTTTTTTCAAAAAATGTTAATCGAATGATTTTAGTGGAAAATTTTTAATCGGATTTTATTGAAAAATCATCATTTGATCCATTAATTGTATACGAATATTTGAACTTCTTTATATCCTTTTTTTAAATGTTCTTCGGATCATTCTAATAAAAAAAATTGTGTTGGCATTGTTTTAATCGATTAACTGTAATCGATTATTTTTATTCGATTAATTTTATTTGAACATTTTTTTTTTTTGTTTAAATCATCAGATGTTAAACTTAATCATTTTGCTTACATTATTTTAATTGTCTTAATAAACTTGAATTGAATAAATTGAAAACCTCTTATGAAAAGGTTTTCTTTTATTGGAGTTTTTCATTGCTTCCCCTTAAACCAGGTATTAAATGTTCGCCTCTGCCTCAAAATTTAGAGAATACGAACTGCTGCATTTGGTTTTATGATTTTTTATTTAAACTTTTTTTTTTACCTCCAGCCAAGGGATTCAAAGTATACACTAGGGATTGATGGTGATGATGATGATGAGAAAGATTATTATTGTTGCATGAGTTATTTTTTCTAAAGGTAGCGCCGCATATAAAAACGAGCTCGGATTTTGTGTATTTGTAGTCACGTTTCTGCAAACTCACATTGTTTTACACAAATATAAACTAGCACAAACAAAATGAAAAACGATTTACCGTGAATTTTCAAAAACAAAAAAACGCAATATATGTATGTATGTATGTGTATTGAATTTCCTCCTTCAATACACATACAAAAAAAAAAGTGGAAGTGAAAAATATTCACAGGTTTCATTTCAAAATTTTGTTTCTGTGTGAATGTGTGTTTTTTGTTTGCTTCTTTTTTTTCTAAAAGCAGCATTGTTTGCAAATTGCATTAAAAAGGGAAAAATAATACAACACAAAACTCATATAAATTTCAAATTACTTAAGCGCCAATGGATTTTAATTTTTAGTTATAAAATGCAAATACATATTGAGTTGTATTCGTTGTTGGTTTTAAATGTTTATGCATTTAGTTGCGTTTTTAAATGATTGCCTCTTTTTTAAATTTTCTTTTGAAAAATTTGCCAAAACAGGTCAGGTACCTGCATGCATAAAGCAATGCATTCAACTGTGATCGTTTTTGGTTGGTGCTGGTAATAAAACAAATATTTTATATTTAATTTTACAACTTCCGTTTGCCATTAACCGTTCAAGAGCATGAAGAAAAACAACTTTATTGCCAGTTTGTCATTTTGAGACTTTTTTTTTTATTTTATTTTGCTTTTAATAAAACGTCGATTGTGGTTAAATTTCAAGCCTGATGGATGAATGGTGTTTGCTTAAGGGCATTTTAATTTAATTTTTTTTTCCAAAACAAACGTACACACTCATTCGCTAACGCATTCACTCGCACGCACAATTCGTCTTCATAACAACTCCATTTGGAGTTGACATATCGTAAATAAAATGTTGCAGCCATCACGAGGTAAGAAGACTTGTCCGAGCATGTTATTGCAAATGTTGTGATTTATAACCCCTTAAAATGGTAAGTACGATAGCAGGCAGCATTAGGGGGGCCGCGGAATACATTTCAATTGATTAAAATAAAACAAAAGTAATAGTTAAAAGCGTCCATGAATAGCAAAACGATAAAAATAAAAATGTTCATATCTTATTTTGAGATATCCCCAAAAATTTCCAAGGGTTTTTTTATCCGAATAAGTTTTTAAGTTATTTTTTTTTTCGAAATTATTACTTTTGAGACTTGGCATTTTCATAAACAAAGGCTGAATTATTTTAGTTTATTTAATTAACTTGGAAGAAAACTTCACCTTCGGATAATTGCCCAAGACACTAAATTCCCAAAGTACTCATTTCCCTTATATTATGTTAATTAAGCAGGAGAAGTACTTAAAGGAGTATATTTCATTTCCTCAATATTTTGTTGTAGCCAAATAAAAGTCTGAGTAATTAACCGAGGAAAAGTCAGGGAAAATTGATTTTGAAGAATATGATATGGGCAATTACGCGCCGTATGTAATTAAGCGTGAGTTAATAAAACGTAAAGTTTTGTAAGAATAAAACAATAAAATGTAAGAAACACAAACAAATTTTAAACTCAAGGAAATTTGATTTTTTAAATTTTAATTTTTATATGCAATTATCCGAAGTAGGCAAAAAAAACAACGAGAAATTTCGATTCAAGGAAAAAACAAGGATAATGATTTTTATGCAGTTATTTATTTGGGCAATTATCCGCAACAGGCAATTAAACAAAAGTTAATTACACGAGAATTTTCGTTCGAAATAGTAACGGAACGAAAAAAAACAACGAGAATTTTGGATTCAGGGAAAAAACCAGGAGATTGATTTTTAAGTATTTAATTATTTAGGCAATTATTCGAAGCAGGTAATTAAGCAAAAGTTATTTAAATATGAATTTTCGTTAGAAGCTATAACGGAAGACAAAAAAATAATGAGAGCCGTCCATTCAAGGAGAAAAGAAGGAGATTGGTTTTTAAGTATTGAATTATTTAGGCAATTATCCGAAGCTGGTAATTAAGCAAAAAATTTTGAATTTTCGTAAGAAACAATAATGGAAGGCAAAAACACAACAAGAATTTTCGATTCAAGAAAAAAAAAACAAGTGTATTGCTTTTTAAGTATTTAATTATTTAGGCAATTATCCGAAGCAGGCAATTAAGCAAAAGTTATTTTAACATGAATTTTCGTAAGAAATAATAATGGAGGCAAAAAAACAACGAGAACATTCGATTCAAAAAAAAACAGTGTATTGCTTGTTAAGTATTTAATTATTTGGGCAATTATACGAAGTGGGTAATTAAGCGTGAAGAGAAAACAAAGCATAAAAAGCGAAAAAGCAACGAAAATTTTCATTTTATGCAAAAAGCAAAGAAATTTGATTTTTAAGTATTTAGTTAGTTGGGCAATTATCCGAAGTAGGTAATTAAGCGGTAAGATACAAAAACATAAAAAGCGAAGAAGGTACGCAAATTTGAATTCAAATCAATTCCATGTGATAAGGCGCAGAGATTGTGCAATATCAATAAAAACTAGACCCTCCCTAATGTCAATTACAGCCTAAATGTTGTTACCAACCAGCAATCAGCGCTCTTATCCATAAATATTTATTTTAGACTTGTCATATGCTTATGCAAATACAGGGGCATATAGTGCAACGAATATTTGTTGTTGCTTACGCTTGTAAGATTTGACTTGACAACTGAATTGCGCCATTTTGGCAACTTCAAGGATCGAAAATTGAAAATGTTGAACTCAGAGTTCAAGAAAAATTTTACTTTAATCTCGCTTTTGTTGCCTTCCTTGGAAATATTAAAAAAAAATTTTTTGTTCTCAATAAATTTTTTTCAATTTAGATCGAGCTTGATTTTGTTGCCTTCGTTGGAAAATATTAAAAAAATAATAATTTGTTCTCAATAAATTTTTTCATCGTATTAAAATTTTACTCTTATCAAAATTATATAAACTGTGTATTGTACCTGCTTTACAAAGTCGACGGCAAAACCAAAAGGTCAATAGAATATTTCTGAGAAAAGCAAATATTTTGTAAATGCGCTTCAATTAAATCATTTTCATTATTTATTGCAAGATTGCTAAAAATGATTAAGACTCATTTCGTAGAAGAAAAAAAAATAAACAAACCAACAAGCGACAAATTGTCGTTCAATGCATTTATAATGACTTTGTTGAAAATAAAGTTCTCTTGAAACATTTTGTAAATTAATCATTTAAAAACAAACAAAAAAAACAAGTGCACACAAATGTCAAAGATTATCGCACATTGTTGTTGAAAAAATAAAACTGTTTCGTTTGCTGTGGTGTGTGGCATGTGATTGAAAAAGAATTTGGAGACGTTCGGCTTGCGCTTGATTTTGCTTTATTAAATAAATTGCACACGCGTAATATTTATGCATTTTTTCCACAACATATTGAAGGACAGACAGTAAAACAGATACAACATGAACAACAAACGCCCCCAATTTCCGTTAAATCTTGTTTAATGGCTGTTAATGCCTGTTAAAGCGAAAAACGAGAAACTATTATTGGAGAAAGACAAAAATTATTAACAAATTATGAACGGCATTTATCACCACAGATATTTGTTCCACTTTTGCACAAACTGGTAGTTAAACGAGGGTGGATTGGTAATTAAGTGAAAAAAAATTTAAGAAATTTTCATAAAATATGAAAAAAGAAATGATATTATAATATTTAAATCTTTGAAAATGCTATCAAATAATTTTAATCGCATAATTTTAAACGAATAATTTTAATCGAATAATTTTAATCGAACAATTTTAATCAAATAATTTTAATCGAACAGTTTTAAATAAATTATTTGCCTCGAACAAGTTCAATGGAACATTTAAAATTATTAGGTAACTTTAGTTACACACTTTATATGGAATAGCTTGAATCGAATGATTTTTTGACGAACAATTTAAAGGTTCTTATCGAAATTCAACAATTCTAATAATATTAATTTTAGCTTTATGGTCGAACTATATGATAAACAAATGTTAATAATTTTAGCAATCTTTCTAGATCGATATATACTACCTCCGAATTGAGAAAGACTTTTTGTGATAAAATTACAGTGATCAACATTTTTTAAAGAATACCAGAAAAGTAAAGTTGCGGACTTACTGGATGGGGGAACATTCTGTCATGACTGTTTCACCACCACCACCTCGCTCATCAGCACCCAAATTTGCTTCGAAACCAGGCCATGATTAATTGTATACTGTTTTTGAGACAGAGAGAGAGAGAGAGAGAGAGAGGGAGAGAGAAAGAAAAGCAGAGCATAGCCATCCTACCACCTGAACTCTTCATTACTGATTGTCTATATTTAATCTTGTTGATAAATTTTCCACTTTATCACTGTGTTTTTCTGTTGATTGGAATATATTCGATATTCTCTCACCAACATTCAATTGATTTCCCATTGATTTTTATGTTTGCTACTATTCTATCAGTGCTCTATTTACGCTGGAGGAGTCATCGGACTATTTTTTTTTCGAGAACGCCGCTGGTCAAACGACAACGCTTTATCGAGTTTTTTTGTGCCGCAATTGAACGAATTAGGCCTGGAGGACATGTGGTTCCAACAGGAGCGACCAACGGCACACACTGCGCCAGTCACAATCGATATTCTGAAAGCCAAACAATATCGCATGAGTTCTTTTGGCCTGCCTTGTACGTAATTACTTTATTTAAATTTCTTTTTACTTTATGTACATATTTGAAAAAATAAACAATTTATGTTTCTCTATAAGCAATAAATAATTTATAATTCATTAATATTTTATGTTGATTGCACCTAAATTGATAATAAACGACAATATAAAAATAAAAACTAATGATAGATATGTAAATACATTGAATTTTTAATGAATGTGAATGAAATGAGTCATAAAATGTTAAGTTCTTTTGTACCAACATGGTATTGTTTAAATTGAGGCATTAACAAAAAAAAAAAGAATGTGATTGAAAAAGTTGGAGAATAAAAAATTAATTAAAAAAACAACAACAACAAAATATTTAAATTTCTGTTCAGAGTTTAAAAAGGATGCAAGAAAAATTTTACAGAATTAAAAATGATATAGAGTGCATTACAGCAGAAAAACTATGGATAGTCGCGCCAATTAATAGGCTTCTATTGAGTTATAGCTACTGGCCGCCGCTCAAATCATTTATACGCCGTTAATAAAATAAGTTTGTATTTATTTATTTAGTTTGCTGCAACTATTGGAGAATTCATGCCTAGAACTAACTTAGCCACAGATTTTAATAAATGAGGGCTTATTTTATTTCCATTATATGCAACTTTACGAGAAAAAAATAACAAAATGGAAAGTATTTGCATTTTTCTACTTTTTGTAAATGTTTCAAAATTTAAAATTTTACAATTTTTCAAAAAAAAAAAATACAATTTTTAACTGCAAAAGTATAAAATATACCAAAAATTTATGATAGTACAACTTAATGCTATAATAATACAAAATTTTTTTGTCATACCTACTACGAAATAAAATCGCACACGGTGTTTTCAAGTTATTAGACTACAGGTTTGGATCGACCTTTTCGAAAAACTCATATTTTAGAAGAAAAAAAAATCTTATCATTCAAGGTCTATACATAGACCTTAAATGATTTCTGGGCCTTTCAGCCGTCTATATGCCACCGATATTTCGTTGATGCTAATCAAATCATCAGTAGACTCATGGGACTCATTTAGTTGATAAAATGTAACTATTGTGAATAATCGACATCAGTGGAATTCACAATAGTGCTTGTTCATCGAATGGCCTTCATAAATAATACCAAACTGAAATTCGTTAACCACGATTGTCGAAGATCGAGTGTTGTTCATAACAAGGACCTCTTTTTTGATGCCGGCCACACTTCTTATGGCATCTCTTTCAATTAACCCGTGATACATTTTGCCCCTTTCTGCCAAACAGGGTAGAAAGAATTGCCGACAGAAAATGAGGGACTTTAAAAAAAATGGAATTAGATTTGAAGTTTCTTAGCAAATGCTGTAATTACCATAAAATGCCCAAAAAAATCAGGTCCAGATAATTTACCGTATTAATTTAAAATAATTTTGAAGTTGCAATTCTCTAAAACATTGAACATATAAGCTGCAAAAAAACGATTTAAACAGCATTTAAAGTTTAAACTGGCAGCAAATTTGGTCGTCATCCTAAAAACTGGTCCTAAAAGTCTTCAGAAATTCCCAAAAGTTAATTAAAATATTTGTTTACATACGCACATTTTTTTTTTCTGTAAGTTTACCAAATTGTTGAACGCCTGATTTTAAAGTTCATTAAACTTTCTTCAGTGTTGGAGATTGTAGGTATGTTATGTGGTAGTATGGAAAACAAAAGAGAGAGAGAGAGAGAGAAAGAAAAACTCTTTTTTTGGTTCAACATTGTTTTTTTTTTATTTCCTTTATTGCACGTACGTTTATTGATTTTAATTTTAAGAAGAAAACACATAAAACAACAACAACAACAACAAACAAACTTTTTCTCAATAAAGAATGGAAACAGGAAAAAATTTAATAAATACGAGTTTGTATGTACTTACACTGTATGTGTGTGTATGTGTATGTAGGTTGGTATAATAAAACGATGAAAACAAAAGGTTGTGTACTTTACCTACAACAACAAACAATCATTTTCACAGACTTTTAACCATAAAAATAGTAAATAAACACCAGCAACAACAGCAACTAAACAAATTCTAGATATTTTCATGATAAAAAACAAAAATAAGCAAAAAGCAGCTTCAGTGTTTTTGTTGAAAGTATGAAACTTTAGACAACTTCAAATACAACATCAGCTGAACATTCATAACCCAGCAAGCGCAAATGCAACTGATTGAAATGTCATGATTCCCTTTCCTACACAATTATACTACTTCTTTTATTATCATTTGGGATCAACTGTGCACCTCGACCAAAAAGATGTTTTGTGCAGTCCGTTATCTCTACACACCAAGATAGTCTAGGCTATTAGCAAATCTCGCTACAGCCATAGGTTTTCTGTGACCAAGGTCCCCGGGATGCAACAAGCCAACGCGCAGCGGTATAGGGTTCTGTGTCTTTGCGCAGCGGCACATTCGCAAACGATGTGTTCGTGTTCCGCCGTTTCCTTTTCTTCATTACAGAGTCTGCAGGAATCGCTGCTTAGCAATTTCAGTTTTTTGAGCTGGTAATTTAGCTTATACTAAACAATTATCAGCCCTGTAATATAATGTCTTTTCTGCCAAGGTTCACAATACGGTCGGACTTTACTCTGCCGGAATCCAGCAGCCTTTTTGCCTGCCGTGTGCCCTTTAAGGCTCTCCAGTAGTCAGCGAAGCGTAGAATGCTGTCCTTAAGCATGTTGTTAGCCTCGCAGAGCTGCTCAGAACCCATAAAGGACCTTACTGCGCCATTTTGGGTAAGCCGTTCCGGTCTTTCGGTGTCCTCATTCGGTATCCTTCGTGACCCAGTATCCAAATGAGAAATAATCTGTTCCTCAAAGATAGTGCCTGAAGAAAATCATAGCATTACCAAACTAGTTTTGATTGGAATGAGTAAGATGTTAGCGCTTTTAGAGCTGCCTGATTATCAGAGCGGATGCCTATGTCGGCTCTATATAAATTCTTACGTAAACATTCCGTTGGACGAAGTTTTAGGCGCGAATCTCCGCCTGGAAAACGGAAACTCATTCTACACTTTGGAGCCAGCTATAAACTAGAGTTGCGAACCCTGTTTTACAACCAATTTATCATTTTACCAGGATGTGCGATGACTAATGACCACTTTGAAAACTCTAGAGAATGATAGCGTTTTAACCATTCCCTCTAAAACCCCAAGACCCGGCATATCCCAAAAATTTTTCCGGATACGAACGTGACTCGCGAGATGGTCCTGCCTGAGTGTAAGCAGCTTAGATAGATTAAGAGCTGTCCAAGCTGTCGCTGCCTTTACACAAATGTAAAAAGGAGTGCACGCCGTTATAACCTCTACGGCAGCTGTTGGGTTGCCACGGAAGCGCATGGCAAAGCAGCATACTTGGCATCATACCAGGCTTGCGTCATGTTTCATTCAAGTGAATGAATGCTATTTTTCTGTACTTGTTGTTTTATACCTTTCATATTTCTGTTTACTTTCATATCATTCATTTGTGCTTACACACAAACTTTTTATTTTATTTATATTTATCCACCCCTATCGTAAACATTATTTCCACAAATTTTTGTCCATTTCTCAAAAAGTGCAGTGGTTATTAAATGTCATCTTGAAACACATGTGTAATTCAGAGTCATAGCGCTAAAAAAAAAAAGTACACAGACAAAGTAAATTCACTTGAAACATATATTTCATTGGCTCTCTTTTCGTTTTTTGCCTTTTGAATAGCTCACATCGGTTTTTCTACGAAACTGTATTCAATAGGTAAATATTTATTTATTTTTTTAATAAGAAAATCAAGGTTTATTTTCGACTATTTTTGGATCAGATTTTTTAATAAATCGTAAAATTGCATCATGTTTAATAAAATAATACATAATATCTGATCACTTGCTGGCAGTTTTGTGAACACTTCAAAAGTAGCGTCTGCTGAATTTTGGAATTATCGTATTTGAAACTATAGTAACTTATTATGTATCAAATAGTTACAGGGGATTAGATTCAATTTGCAATCGTGTTCAAATAATACAATTTGCCTCGATTCTTCCTCCTGCAGTAAATGTATTGCAGCGATTCTAACTATTTTTTTTATTTTTTTATTAGAATTTTACACAACTTTTTCTTTATAATGTGCATTGATAGCTGTTTACTCCATTTATTTCTTTTATATTTGTTATAATTAAAATTTATATTTATTATAATTAAAATTTATATTTATTATAATTAGAATTTATATTTATTATAATTTTATATTTATTATAAACAAAAAACAGTAGCCGGCTTACGCTTACTTATCTTACATTCATGTATGTAATGTACATTCACTACTCACTGGTATCAGAGAATAGAGCTCCCTTGACATCCACAGTAGCAGTTTCCCCTTGGTAGGAACTGAAAACACACACACGACAGGTGTGATTTTTTTTTTGTTTGAAATTTTGAAAAATGTTTACAGCATTTTTTGTTTGCTGGGTATTCTTAGTTATGCTTTTATCAAATGCATTTTTTTTTTGTTCGTTTTGTATTTTTGTTGTTAATTTTATTGCTATTTTGCAAATTTATTTTCATAATAAGCAAGCATGCAGCCAGAAAAGCACACACACATACAAAAAAACACTTCTCCGAACAAATGCAAGCAGAAAACATACGATTGATTTGTTTGTTGTACTCACAGTTCAGGGATGTGAGTACTGGTATTTAAATTAAGAAAATCTCAACTCGTACACTTTCATTTGTATGTATTTTTCAACAGGTACAACATTCGATCTTCGATATTCGCTGAGTACAGAAGAAGATCGATCAACGAATGCAAAATTGGCGCTGTCGAAAATTTCGTTGCTCAACAAATTTTTTATCGAATGCAATTTTGCTTTCAATAGAGTAGAGTAGAGTAGAAAAAAGCAGTTAAACTTATTTTCTATTTTGTTTAATTTTAAGTTACTGAACACTAATTTTAAACTACTGTCGCAATTTTATGCGTGTCTAAGGCAGTAAATAAGAAACAAAAGCTGGATTTTCATTGGATTTCATTGATGGAGGAGAATCCTCAATTTGCAAAAGGCAGTGGCAGAAAAGTTTGTTGTACACACGTATTATAATACATACATACATATGTCCAAATACATTTGTTTGACTTAAATTTTATACACCATGTGTAGAAATCGAATGCATTTTAATAATTTCACTAAACGTTCAGCATAAATTTGCAAATTTCAAATAAATTTGCAAATTTCAAATAAATTTGCAAACGAATAACTTTTAATAAACACATGGGCTCAGTTGATAAAATGTAACTATTGTGAATAATCTATATTAGCGGAATTCACAATAGCATTTGTTCATCGAATAGCAAATTACAATTCGTTGGATAAAAGTTTTCGACGATTCTCAAAGTTCGAATATTATTATTCGTAATAGGGGTCTATATTTTACAAATTTGTTTTATAAAAATTCAAACTTCATATGTGAACGCATAATTTTTTGTAACGTTGAAAACTTTATCATTTATACATGTTATACAAACTGAACACGATTTTTAAGCAATATTTTGTGATATTAGTTTTTCACTGCAGTCTCTTGCTGTGTGTAGGTGGGTATATCTTTATTATTATTATTGCAAAATTGATTGAACATTTTCCTCACATCAGACGATAAACATTTAACGACTAAATCAAATAAGTGAAAAATGATATTTGAATAACAAATGCATGCATAAATAAATAATTTCTTGATATCTATTTGCAGCACATACGTACGTACGTGTATTAGGGTGGGTCGATTCAGCCATTGGTTTTTCAAAAACTTTTTTGGGGGAAAAAAAAATTACACCACGCAATATACATAAAAAAAATCTTTTTCGAGGCATCCAAACTTTAAGTTTTTTATTTTTATATGTGGACTCTGCCTAAGGAGGAGTGACACAGGGTCGGTGTGTGCGAAAAAACAACATTGGAGAGAGAAAAATTACTGTAGGTTGGTTGGTCATACATTTGACTCCTCTACGGTCAGCCTGGAAAAATTCCCCCGCACCACAACCTGCGGTTTGAACGCGCTGAAAATTATTTTTTTGATACATACATACATACATACATACATCGTGGTGGAACATTTTTTTCTCATGCCAAAAGCTATCAAAAATACGATGCATTGCACAATATTAACAGACGGTTGTCCTTACAAGTCGACCCGCCCTAATGTGCATATTTCAAATGAAAAAAAAAACAAAAATTAAACAATAAAACAGATTTTGAAATAACAAAAATTGCAAAATTAAACAATAAAACAGATTTTGAAATAATATTGTTTATTATTACATGACACACAAAACGTTGGCAGAAATTAAATACAGTCAAAGCCCGGTTTAACGAGTGATATAATGTTCAGACCTTTCGTTATTCCGACATATTCGTTATATCGAACAGTAATTTTTTATCTTAAAATTTTATAAAAGACGGTGGTCCGCAGTTTTAAAAACATCAAAATTTAATTGTAATGACAACTCAGTGTAGAAATAAAACTTTAATTGATATTTTAACGTTCATTTAAGAATTGTCATTATTTCTAATATGTAAATTCATTAAAAATCATAAATGTAAATAGAGGCATATACATATTTAGCTATGTTTGGATGCTATTAACATGTGTAGGTTTATCATTACATTTCATTCATATTATTCATTTTTTAAGAAATCGACATCTCGTTTTCACAATGAACCAAATAAAACTACTGAAATTTTAACGAAAAAAGCAACGCATCACACGCGTTCTTTCAATACAAAGCAAAGAAGCCAAAAACACACACAATCCAACGGTATTTGCATATATGGTTTCGAATATTTGTCAAATTACAACTTATACGGGAAAGTGCCGGCAAATCTGCAAATGCAGGTCGTTTTGTGGTCTTCTTCTCTAAATATTTCCGTTTTCAAATTTTGTGAGGAAGAAGTATTTTAGAAAATACAGTAGAAACAAGTTGTGCCTCCGTGGGGAGGGGTTTTCTATAGTTTTTTGGTTTCGAATATTTGTCAAATTACAACTTATACGGGAAAGTGCCGGCAAATCTGCAAATGCAGGTCGTTTTGTGGTCTTCTTCCCTAAATATGTCCGTTTTCAAATTTTGTGAGGAAGAAGTATTTTAGAAAATACAGTAGAAACAAGTTGTGCCTCCGTGGGGAGGGGTTTTCTATACAGTTTTTTGGTTTTGAATATTTGTCAAATTACAACTTATACGGGAAAGTGCCGGCAAATCTGCAAATGCAGGTCGTTTTGTGGTCTTCTTCTCTAAATATTTCCGTTTTCAAATTTTGTGAGGAAGAAGTATTTTAGAAAATACAGTAGAAACAAGTTGTGCCTCCGTGGGGACGGGTTTTCTATACAGTTTTTTGGTTTTGAATATTTGTCAAATTACAACTTATACGGGAAAGTGCCGGCAAATCTGCAAATGCAGGTCGTTTTGTGGTCTTCTTCTCTAAATATTTCCGTTTTCGAGTTTTGTGAGGAAGAAGTATTTTAGAAAATACAGTAGAAACAAGTTGTGCCTCCGTGGGGAGGGGTTTTCTATACAGTGTTTTGGTTTTGAATATTTGTCAAATTACAACTTATACGGGAAAGTGCCGGCAAATCTGCAAATGCAGGTCGTTTTGTGGTCTTCTTCTCTAAATATTTCCGTTTTCAAATTTTGTGAGGAAGAAGTATTTTAGAAAATACAGTAGAAACAAGTTGTGCCTCCGTGGGGACGGGTTTTCTATACAGTTTTTTGGTTTTGAATATTTGTCAAATTACAACTTATACGGGAAAGTGCCGGCAAATCTGCAAATGCAGATTTGTAACGATTTTTTAAATGTGTTTTGCTTTGCCATTCGATAAATCGAGATTTATTTTTTTTTGTCATTCGCTACATAAGACAGTTAATGTAAAAATTTCGCCATTCGTTACATATATCCGATATTCGTTAAACTGAGTATTCGCTATACCGGGCTTTGACTGTACCTACATACATCTTCAATTTCAGGAGTTTAAATATGTATATACATATGTACCTACGTATAAGGTTCATGTTTACTGAAATATTTACGTATGTACATCAAAAATCTTTATTAGTGGTTGGGAAAAATACTAGCTAAAGTATCAAGTTCTTGCGGAGTTTCGGAAATATTTTTCTCGAGCAAAATTTCGCCATTTTTAGAACAACAAAAATATTGAAAAGTGGCAATACCTCATTTTTGAAGTCAGCCATTTTGCTTGCTGTTATTCAAGAAATAGGAAAATAGAAAAAACTCTTGCAATTTGGGTATAGAATTGGGCTGAATTGGGCAGGTATTTAAAGAAACGAATTAATATAGAAATCGCTCAAATCGAATTTTTTCACAGCCAATATTTTCTGCAGAGATCAACTCAAACTCGAAAGGGGTGACTTACGACATTTCTGTGTTAAGGCAACGATATGTACATATGCACACATACATATTTAAGTATGTATTTGCAGTTGCCTTACGAGTCTTAAGTAAATAAATTTGCATAAATGTTGCTCCAATACACACAAGGCAGCTAAATGGGCGGAATGCCCGAATACCTAATTATACCTACGCCAAGTTTAAATAACTTTTTAATTAGTTTAGCCACTTATTATAATTCAAGAATGAACATTTCTGCACGTTTTCCAACAGCAGGCCGTTGAAGTTGCAGTTCATCGGTAGGAGTTTCTATAACAATCAGCTTTTGTATGCAACTGAAGACCGACCCATAAGAAACGCGCTGGTATTGTTGGTTGTCAGAAGTTTTTGACTAAAGCCAAAATACATACTTACATACTTACAGAAAAAAATCATCAAAATAAATGTGGCAAAATTTATTATTTGATTGGCATTCATTACGCAAAACAAACAAAAACTCTGTTAAACATGCCAAAGTACAAGTCAAGTATATGAATGAATGTATGAATGAGTGAAGAAACTGTAAAACAAACACTTAAACGCACAAATACACCCACCCACCATCATACACACGCGTACCTTATTCGTAATAAAACACCCAGCCAACAATTTCATTTGAAATTTCCGACTAGTAAATCGTTCATTTAGTTCTTCTGTATCTATGAAGGCGAAAGTTTTCACATGAAAGAAGCAAATTAAAAGAAAAACACACAATTGCTTCTGCATCTTAGACATTTAAAAACTATCTGTCAGTAAAACTATTTTCTTAGAATTTCTTTAAACAACAAGTCAGAAACTACTTTTTATACCGGTAGCAACAACCAGATTCCTTTGATGTATTACGGTCTCTTAACCATAAAAAAGTATTGAGTAGTAGGGTATCGAGTACTGAGAATTTGTATTTTCTTTGGATACTTAATAATTACCCAATAGTTTCAGAGTTGCTCTTTTTAACGCAATATACATGCAATTCTATTTGGAAATCAACTATAATCAAAGTTGCCATAATGTTGAAGGTGATATTAAAAGAAAAGAATAATATGCTTATATTTTGCTAAACAAAAACAATTTTTTACTTATATACATACATACATAAATACATGTACATATGTATGTACTTATAAGAAAAAAAATTACTTGTTGTTTAAATATTCAGAAACCATTAAAATTATTGAATACTCAACTGAAAAGTGTTGAGTATCATTGAATAAGGAAAAGTAGTAGAATTCACCAGCTTTAGTGTATTTGGTGCAAATATTCACCATAAATTTTAATTAGAATTCTGTTACACACATACATTAAAAGCCGGATTTTTCTTTGCTTTTTTATGTAGTTTTTTGTAGCAGCAAAATAAAATATGCACCTACATAGTAATTCTAAAGTAAATAAATAAAATTTAAGTGATAAAATTGAGCTTTTTTAAAATATCCAGAGCACGCTCAATAAACTCGTCACCCAGTTGGTTTAGGTGCGTGTTGTTTATATTAATAATTTGCCGCAGACATACGATAAAAGACATCAAACATCAACATTTTTGTGATTTTGTAGTATTTGTTTCTATTATGGCGTCGAGTGGTGAGTTGTTTTTGCATTGTGCTGTTTTGTCTCGTACAAAAATAATTTTCAAACGTAAAAAAAAATTTTTTTTCATCTGAGAACTTTTTGATTACTTTGAAAATTGCATACCCACGGTATTACTTTTTTTCTTCATGAAGGCTTCAAATAAAAAAACTCAACAATTTCTTTGCCACTCTCGATTGATTTTGTATCCAGAAATGCATTTTTCCCTGTTTATGCACATTTTTAAAAATTAAATTTCCCTGCAGTAAACTGAAGAAAGGCATCTACAAGGTAGCAGGGATTCCTTGCCCATGAAGAAGGGCATCTACATTTTTATCATTAATATACGGTAATAGTGAATAGACAATAGCACCCACATTTTAAATCCTTATAGTAAATAGTATTTTCAGAAACTGTCAGTCTTTTCCAAAACTGTCAGTATATTATTGATGCTAATTTCTAAATACATATTTAATAACGTAAGACTATGCAAACGCAAGCTATAGAAATGAAGTAAATTCAATTTGATTCGAAATCGAGCGACTACATTACCAGCGCTTACAATATTTTTTGCGGCATTGAGAAACAGGCAGTTAAAGTTTATGAACAAAGTTGAAAAAGACGAGAAACAACAGCAGAGGTATGACAGATTCTATTTATGTGAGAATCAGCCTTAAGAAGACCTTAATAAGAAGCGAATTCACCAAAAATTGTTCACTGGGTTTTATACATTATTCGCAAAAAGCCGACACATGCTTCCACACACAACAGTTTTATATTCTTGAATGATTATTTTTTTTTTTTTTTTGGTTTTCTTTTTGTATTTTATTTAATATTTACATCATAATTACGGAAATAACCATAAATAAAAAATTAAAAAAAAGAAAAATACGCTCAAAGAAGAAGAACGAGAAAGCAACAGTGCAACAACCATTTACACACTTGTGGTGAGATGTGTGCATGTGTTTGTGTATTTAATTTAAAGGTAAAGCGGATATTAGAAATATTTGTGAATAAATTATTTACTAGATAAGTAGAGGTAGTATGTATATCTACTATGTGAATACATACTATGTATGTACATATGTTTATTAAAGATGTTAGAGAGTTTCAGAAGTCAGAGCGAATGGATATAAGCAAGGTAGGTATGTACATATGTACATATGTATCTTAATACAAGGTGGGCCAAAAGAAATCACCCTATTGGAAGTTGCTCTTATTTTTGTAAACGGCAGCTAAAGTCAAATCTGTTTTTACATTTGTGAGCTAGACAGCTGTAGAAAGCAAGTGAACGAGCCATGGAGCATTACACTCCCCAAGAACGCAAAATAAACGCGTCTATTTTTTGCGTAACGATCTGTCTGTAATGATGGCGGAGCGCGAATTCAGTCGCTGATTCTCCGGTCGGCCGGCACCGACTGCGCAAGCAGTTTTGATTAGGTCATAATCGCGTATGTGGAGGTATAATGAATGTTAAGCAGTGATGGATTGCTATTGGTTTCATACAAACATATCGTTGGTCTAAATTCGAAAGACCTCAACTAGTGTTTTTGCCAATCTCAGGTTTTTTTTGCAAATTTTGATTAATTGCAGAATCTTATACCTACCTACGTATTGAAATATGCTAAAAAGAAGATTGCAATACGAGGGTTGCCTTTTATGTTTCAGGATTTGGCATTCCTAGTGTTGCCATCTGGCAACTGACAGCTCTATCGTAAAGTTAAACATTTTTAAGGTTATATGTACTCAAAACGTTTTGACATACGAACGCTGTATGTGTTGTTTACGGTAGCTCAGGAGATTCATCTCAGCCCAAAAATGGAATTAAATCGTGAAAATTATCCTGCGAATATTTTTTATAACTTTTGACGTGGATTAACACAGCCTCTGTGGCATGAATGAACTTAATGTAGCTGCATCAAGAACCAGTGTTTGTCGACGGTATGGTGAATTCAATCGTGGCCGTAGTTCACTCCCAGAGGAATATCGCTAGGGTTCTCCAAAATCAGTTATTATTGCGAAAAGTCATACGCCGTGTAGTCTGACTGGGCACCAACTGACTTCGTTTTATTCCCGCATGTAAAAAACAAACTGAGAGGCAACGTTTTTCCACACCTGAAAAAGCCGTTGCTGCATTCAGAATGCATGTTTTGGAGTTGCCTCAATCAGAGGGGCAAAAGTGCTTCGACATTTGGTTTTGACGCATGCAAAAGTATATAGAACACTTCATGGTGACTATTTTGAAAAACAATAAAGTGAGTTTTGATAATTAACATTTGTTTTTCTTTCCGAAATATAAAAGACAAACCTCGTATATGTGCATTACAGTACCCCCGCTATGGTTAAATATTTATTCTTTGAACGAAATAGAAATATCTGATTACTGGAACAAACAAGATTTGGCGAAAAAGCCAAATCTTGTTTTAACTAGTTCACAATATTTTATTTTGTTTACCTGGTTTTTTGCTTAAAATCAGCATTCATTCATACATACCTGCAACGAGACAAGAATAAAAATTAAAATTTAGATTTCTTTTTTTTTTCGTGAGCGATTTAGCTTTTTGAATTTGATAATTAAATATTTAAGAAACACTTCTGACTCTCCATAAATTAATTGTACATATTTGGAATAGTGTTTTGTAATATTTTTGTTCCAATTAAAATTTATTTCATCCATTTCCTTTATCTATCTCTTTCTCTCTCTATAGATAATAAATTGATTTATTTGTTTATACAAGAATTGTGTTAAATAATAATTGGGAGAGAAAATTGGATTTTTTCGATTTTCTTTGAAGTGGCACATTATAGCTTCAAGTTTTATTGATTTGGGCGAGAAATTTATTATATATTTTTTTCACACTATTTATATAGTACTGTATAAGTTTTATTAAGCAGATCACTGGCCGTAGACTTTATTTTGAAAAGAAGCAAAACACAAGGCACTCAATAAAAATTGTTTGTGTTTCGATTAAACGCCTACGTGGAAAAAGTCATGAAACAGATACAAAAGAAATGGGATTTGTTAATAAATTTCTTGTATGTGAAACTGAAAGTTTTAAGAATAAACTTCTTTAGGTTGTATGTTTGATTCACTTGAATATTTTCGACACAAACATTTACGCTCTCTTGATAAAAAAAAGAACAAACACATCGTATGAACTTGTTTTATGGATGGAGATGGTCATCGCCCAAAAAGAATTGTGGTTCAACAATTATTGGGATGACAATTTAAATACATACATACATATATGCTACATTATCTGGGTACGTAACACAACCTCTTGCTCTGAAGGATTAGCTATACAAACCATCTGTGCTGCAGTTACTCCTACTACATACAGGCGGACCATCGTATATTCTGGTAGCCCGACGCACAGTGTTTTATTTATAAAATCCGCAGGGAGAATCTTCAGTGTGCAAAGACGACACTTTGTATGAATCCGGTGTGGATTCAGTAAACTAAAAAATGGGAGTTAGGAAAAAAGCAGGGCACGGACACGCCCATCTCCCATACATCCTTTTTCTCAAAAACTAAGTTTTGGCTTTATTTTTCATTAGAAAGGGCTGAAAATTCACAGGATCTACCAGAAATACGCGCACCTCCCATTTACAATGTTTCCCAAAAACTTAATTTTAGCTGTGTTTTTCATTAGAGTAAGCTGAAAATTCATAAATTCAGTTTAGCTCTGTTGGCAACTTTTTCAAACTCGGGGCAAAGACACGCCCTCCTGCTACACATCCTTTTACTCCAAATATGCCGAGTTAAATATGTTTGACGTAACGCGTAACGCACATTTTAGGATTTTTTTTTTAAATTCTTGAAATTTTTATCGATGATATTGGCAAGAATTGTGACACATTTTGGGAGTGTAACTCAACTGCACCCCATGGAAAAGCAAGCCAAGAATCTGGTCTATGGTATAAGTGCCATTTCTCAATTGTATTTGAGAATTCAAAAAAAAAATTTTTTTTTGAAATTTTGATTAAGTAAAAAATCGGTGATCTTGGAAAGATCTTTCCACATTTTTAACCGGCTTTTTTCTGTGTGTAGGTAGATATGTATGTCTTATTAACCTTGTTCGAAGTTGTTAGCTGTTTATTAGGAACATAGGTATTTTCTCAGTGTAGGGAATTCATTACAATTTAGACCTTAAGTACTTCGAAACCAGACACTTCATGTATTTTGTTGGTAGCAATTTTTAATATCTGTCAGCCATTTGTTCGAGTTTGTGTGTTAGTGTTGTGTATTTTGACAGTTCTTCAGGCTAAAAGCAGTAGTCAGCTGGGTTTGTAAGACTACCTGATATCGAGGTAGCTTGCAATTTCTTTGCATTCTCCATATTCTTTTTGCGTTTTTCTCTCTCACTACTAAATATTACGAGTACATACATTTGTATGTATGTATGTATGTAGGTTAAAAATCAACATGTTTATTAATTATTTTAACCTTGAAAATGTAAACAAAAAAGATAAGTACATACCAGCAACAACATTTCATTTAGCATTCAATACCAACAACAACTAATTGTAATTTACTATAATGACGAGTTAATTACATTCATGTCAAAATGAAATAAAAGCTCTGGCGAATTTTGAACTTTATTGTATTTGTAGCAGCAAAGGGGATGTGGAAAAGGCCAAATAAAAAAGGGGTCAAAAGAGAGAAAAAAATATGAAGATATAAATGAAGACTCTTTTCAAAGAAAAGTAAAAACAAAAGAAAAGCCGACGCAAGACAACAACAATAATGATAATAAGAATGGTAAAAACAAACAATAACGAACAGGAACAACATCGTGGTGGAGCAGAGAAGAAAAAAATAAGTTGAGTAAATTAAATGTGCACACATGCATACATACATATTTATGTACATATTTAATTATAATTACATAAATACTCATGCAAGCACGTACATATGTATGTATGTATGTAGATGTGTGGATGCGAGCGTCAGAGACAAGATCAAGATGAAGAAGAAATAAACAGAAAGAAACTCCATACACAAATTCATATACATACATACATACATACATACATACTAGGGAATGGCATCAGAAAGTAAAAGCCGATGTTCGATTTTTCGACCAACCATTTTTCATTCCGATTATTCAATCGATTCATCGTAACTCAAAATTGATTTTTTTAAGCCGATTAATATATTTTGCATAAAATAAACGCACTACGACTTGAATTTTTACATGGTGCCAAACGTGGCTGGGTGGCATTTTTTTTATCGCCCTAACTAGTGTCTAGATGAGTCGAATGTAACCAGCCCACATTAGTTTTCCTTTCTTGACATTTTCTTTTAACAAACCAACCTTCTGTCTCCCCATCTTAGGGAGTTTCTATAAAAAAAAATTGTTTTTGTTTTGCAAGGTGTCCCCTAGTTTTCCCTTCTCAGCATTTCGTTACAAGAAACGCGGTAGTATGAGTACCGGCGTTCATTTTTTGCATAATTCTGTTGTTAAACACGTTAGTAGGTCAATCATAGGTACTCATTCTTATTTAATTGCATTCCGAACAAAAACATGCCGACTACTGGGTCATTTCTTTGTACATAAATGAAGCTTGAGTTAGCCTTATGTTACAAAATCCCTTTGTTAAAACCGGAGAGGCGATTGGGAAACAGCCCTACCCACCACCTACTGATTCTGTACTGAACCAGCTAGATGAACGGATGAAAGACGCCACCCTTTTTAATTTGTATTCCGACACATCCGCCAGCCCATGTAGTGTCAGTCTGCTTAAATAATTTGCTCTTTTGTTAGAGAGAGCGGGATATCGGCAGAGAAAGTGTTCGACACTCTCCTCCAGCAGAAATCATTGTATGGAATATTTAGTCTTCTCGCATGTACTCCCATGTGACAGTCTCCTGTCAGAACAGCACAGAAATTGCAACAAATCCAAGGTTCTCTTCGAGAGTATCTACCTACCTAATAGGTATGTATGTACAACAATTTATTTGGGGACCCAATTTTCATAAGCGATTAATCGAATAACGATTTAAAAATCATCCTACAGCTAGTGTGGAAAGAATACACACACACACACACACAGCGACAACAATCAACGTCAAAGAGTCATAAGGCAATTAAAAAACAAGTAAAAACAAAACTAAAGTTTGAACGAGTAAAAAAATGTTATTCAAAAAAATCAAAATAACAACATCAAACATCATTTAATAAATATCCCCAACGCACACACAGAAAACCTCCGCATTCAATAAAGTGGACTTGCAAACGCACATTCATCCATAAAAATAAACATTCAACTGTAAGTGCAGCAGCACATGTAGCGCAAAAAAACAATTGTTTTTTGCCGACCATGTACAAACAAACAAACACACAAAGATTGTTGTGTATGTACACACAATAAAAGCAAAATCCGAGAGAATAAAAAATGTAAAGAAACAATATGAAATATGGCAACATGGCATACAATGTTGATTATTGACATTACTTTAATGCTGCCACCCCAACAAAACATACAAAAACAAAACCAATTTATGTATGCATATCCACTCACAAAACTACAAACGGCAGCAACCAACATAAACTCAAAATATCATCACACAGAAAAATAACTCATAGTAAATAAAATCCACAGACGACGACACACAACACAACATACATACACACATAAATCGGAGTAACAACTCTTTTTATACGTGAGTAGAGAAATAAAAGAGAGAAAATAAGCAACATACATAAATGGGTAAAAGAAGAAAAGCGTTGCCAAATGTTGAAAGTCAGATTGATTTATTTTGCGCAAATATCCAATTAGGATTTTAGAGTAGGAGAAATTAGTTACATATGTACTGTAACTACTTACATATCGAGTTATGCGACAATAGCGTCATAACTCAGAAAATTCAGTTTTAGAGTTAATAATGCAAAATTAATCGTTATAGCATTTTTCATGTTGTGTAAAAAACCATCTTGTATAGGTACTGAGTTCTTTTCTGCTAAACCAGCATTTTTGAGTTGTGGCCAGGGTCCATTTAGTAAACCATAGCATCGCTCCATATGGTTTTGTCATATGAAATTGTCAAAAGTTATAGAATAAAGTCCAAGTCCTAAAGTCCATGTTTTGATTTAAAAAGCAAAAAATAAATAAAAATGAGTAGGTATAGCCTAAGATAAAAATATAAATATTTTAGTGGCAGAAAAAATAAGGTCTCTTACCGACCTTCAATTTAAGCTAACATAAGTATCTTCCAATTTTCTAGTTAATGGAAAAAAAATTTAATAGACATTTTCAAATATTATTTTGATCGGCCCTATTATGAATTCCGAGTTAATATCACTCGTGTTCGGAACTCTCCGTCACGAAGTCGTGCAAAATGTTATTATGAATTACGACGGAATCAAAGTTAGTGCTGCCAGCCACATACATATGACTCAAGTTGGAATTAGTGTAACCAAGTTTTTAAATAAAATGCTGATGTTTTTACTTAAAAAATATGCCAATTCTGAGGCAGAAGGCTAAATAAATAGATTTATAGGTATTGTCAGTTTTTTTATTCATTTTTATATAATTGTATGAATTTTTATCTTCATTGGTAAACAAATGCCAGAACTGTTGGCAGTGAAACATTTGGAGCAGGTTTTTTCAACAAACAACACAAACACTTAACAGGTATTATTTTTGTTTTGTAAGCCCCCTGTTATTACACAGTTTTCAAGTAAAGCTGAATTGGAAACGATATTTATTATTTCTTTAATAGTCCATTCCCCAAAGAAAAAATAACTCCTTCTCAAACACCTTCACACACCACATTTTTTTCATTCGCTCAGTTTGATAATTTTTAGTTTCAAAAATGATGTTGCCTCTTCGAATACCTACAAAAAACGAAAATCAATCACTAAGCATCGCTAAATTAATTTCTCTTGCTGACAGTGATGTTTTTCATGTAACGTTCTTGCAAAAATACCCATAATGTTTGTATGCTGGAAAATGCAGGAAAAAACACGATTTTCTGCTAATAAATAAGATTTATTTTTTTTTTCTTACTTTTTCCCCGTCTGTCATTGATTACATTCATGATGCATAAAGAACATCTGTTCAATGGAAATAAAATTCTAAATTGATGTTGAAGTATTTTAGCTTTTTTCTGTGTCCAGTGTGACCAGATTCTACAAATATTTGCAACCAAATAAAATTCATAAAAAATGCAAAGAAAAAAACAAGAAAATTATTGAAGTGCGAAGAAAGTAACCATGTCTGTTCTGCACATCGTATCCAAGAAAAATTCGGAATACACATCATTTGACTGGTTCTTACATTGAGAAATCATGACTGGTGGCAAGTATTTCAATAAATTACTGCAGAAATATAAAAAACGATTAAAAACTCCTTTCTAAAACTTCATAGATAGATTTTTTTTTTAAATTCCGATATTTTGTACAAAAACGCCTGACTGTTGGATATGGGTCGTCAAATTAGGTAGGCTCTAGAATGATCACCTACAATATTTTTCCTCTTTCACCTACCATTTTCGACATACAAACCAACTTCTGTATAGACTATAGATTTGTTACATTTCGTGAAGTTGGCAGCCGGTTTTCATCACAATTTTGTTTAAAACTTTTAAAATCGATGGTGTAAGACCTACAAATTTCATATCCAAAATTTGTTATAAATAATTTTGGAGTTTATTGCAATTCAAAGAAATGCTATGTGGTTTTGGACTTTTTTAAAATGCATAAACAGGAAATTGATATATTTAACAGCACGAAAATGTACAATTTATCGATTTTGTTCTTTTTTTCTATACTACGAAACAAGGGTTATTCACCTCGAAGGATGAGCTGGTAGGGTGTCCTGCTTAGAGTCCCCAAGGTCGCAGGTTCGATCCTGCCGAAGACTCTGTGTGTTTCTGTGGACTAGCAATAAGCTTCACAGTTTTGTATTTATTTATGTATTTGTAAGAAAGGGTTATTCAAAATTTCAGTGCCGATTACACTGTGGAACAAATTCTGAGAAAGAGGGGTGAAAATAGAGGAAAAGAGCACCTATTTTATTTGTAAATTTTTTATTTCTGAATAATGTTAATTTTAATGAAAACACTTTGAACCCTGCATTATTAATTTGTGAATAATGTTAGTTTTAAGATAAATACGTTGAACTATGTTGCCAAATAGCCTCTCTTTAGCCCTAAAAGGGCGCTGAGGTGACTTATACTTATACATGTATTACTATTTTGTTAAATAGATGTATTACTATTTTGTTAAATAAATGAATTCAATTAAAAAAAAAAATAGGAAGACCTGTATCCCGACGTTTGTTTATGTTAGTTCGAATTTTTTTAAACCACCCTCGAACTTGAAGTCGGCATTTGATTGCCATGGGCATGAACTGCTATCGAAATACAAACTAATCTCGATAGTTCTAAGACAAGAACTTCCTCCGTGCTAAAGCTGTGACGGAATTTCCGAGATCCTGCTCTCAAAGGATCTATATTTAAATTACATGCGATATATTAGTTTGATATTTTCCTTCGTTTAACACCTACATATGTCGCTCATCAAAAGTACTAATAAATCACTTGTAGTGGATTAATCCTTAGCACACTATTGCTAAAATTTGTAGCAAGACATAAAAATATTTGATGGAATTTACTATTAGACCATTTACTTAGCGACAGAAACCCCTTCTCAATCCAATGTGATATTTACATTAATAAGAGGCAACTTCAAAGCAAAACACGTTACAATTGTCGACTATTTGAGGTATTCACCCTACCAGGTTATCACTTGAACAAAGGTCTGGTATGGGAATAGCAGGTTTGGTATGGGGATTAAATATTTTAAAATTTATCTTCACTCACACACATATGTAGTTAAGAAGCAATGCTAAATTTATGTGCCTGTCTGAAAAAATGCTAAACTGGGCACGCTGATTTTATCATTAAAATCCAATTTAAAACGAGAGGGTGAACTCTTCCAACATACTCACGAGCTTTTTATTTTATTTTGACAGACATGAGATTAATGGGAATGCAACAAGAAAGAGTTATTTCAAGTTGTGGATTACAACTCTTGAACTCATAAGCATTTCGAAATTCTCGCAGCCAGACATTTTTGTATTTAAGGAAAATTTCACAAGAAAAAAAAACCCACACACACGCCAGCAGCTACAAAATGGTTAAAGGTGATGCCATACTTGATGCCATAAATACGGCGGAAATGAAGTGAGATTTGTTTAGGTCATAATCGCGTAAGTGCGCGTAAAATGATTGTGTAGCAGAAAGGGATTGCTGTTGGTTATAGTTATATAGGTACCTCTCTACATACATACATATCGTTGATTTAAAGTACAAAGGCCCTAACTGGTTATTTTTTGCAATCTCAGCTTTTTTCCATATTTTGATTAATTGAAAGATCCTATAGGCATCGAAATATGCTAAAAAGAAAAACCTAAGATTGAAATGCAAGAGTTGCCTTTTATATTTCGGAATTTGGCAACCCTAATGCTGCAATCTGTCAAGTGACAGCTGTATCATAGAATTGGACATTTTTGAGGTTATACGTACTCAGAACGTTTTGAAATACGAGCGCCATTTGTGTTGCTTACAGTAACCTAAAACATTCAGTTCGGCCCAAAAATGGAATTAAATCACAAAAAAAGAAAAGAGGGAAATTTATTTTTTTTAATTTTTCAAAAATTATCTTTTTCTATGCGATCAGAGTTGTCTTTTCGAAGTAAATACATATGTAAGTATAATAGTGTGCTCGTTTTGATGCGACTTTTTAAAGTAGGCCAGAATTCTATCAGATTTAGCTAGCAATTTTCAGTGAGTGAGTCGTGCGATTGAGTAGGTTAGTGTATCACCACGGCCTTTACTGTGACCGTACCACCTTAAGTTTTATTTATTATCCAATTATATCTACATGTGTGTCAATACTTCATTCAATTATTAAATTAAACGTCCCTGAAGTGTTTACCATAAATTTGTGAATGAAAACTTTTTTCAGAATCGCTTATGTTTTGCTATATTTTATTAGATCATTGGATTTGATTTGTTTGATTTACGTTTCCGTGTTTACTTTCCAAAGCCCTCCTCCATTTAAATGTTCTTATCGAATTGTTGAAAGAAATCGTTTGTCTTTATTTTATTTATTATCTTTACAACTGTATTATCTGTTTATTGAAACTTGAAGAATACACAGGCAGATTGACCGCACTTCCTTTCGCAAATACAATGTATTTTATTGAATTAAGTTTAATAGCTACTAAGTTTATAATTCTACAACTAAATGAAATTTATTACAGATCGAAGAGACCTCTGTAATTACAGAAACAGCAAAACTTTTTCTGTAATTTGTAGTTTAAACTTGACTGCAGTAGATGATGGCAGGAATATTTCCTGGAATAAGAAAAACTTCAATAAATATAACAATCATTTTTTTTTTTTCTGAAAACTGTCAAAAAGACATCACTTCTACATTTACAGAAGAGAGATGAACAGAGCTTGCGCTCGTCTCGGTTTGGCTGCCTTTCATCTCTATGCTCTTGACAGTTTTAAGTAGTCAGATGATTAACGGTTCAGCTGATGAGGCTACCAAATTTGTTGTATCATGGTTGATTGTTTTTGGAAATAGAAATCTGGCAATGTTGCAAAAAATGTCTGTCAAACAGCTGATAGCTTGCACATACACCGCCTGTTCCTTAAGGTCGCAAGAAAATGTAAGCGATCGAAATGTAGTCGTTCGATTTCGATTCAATTTGGATTCCTCGTAAGTCGATAACTTACGTTCGCATGGGCTCACCTCATTACAATATTTAATATTTATTTCACACATATACCAGTTCGATAAATTAAAGTTTTGCTTGATTTTTTATTGCAGTATTGAAAAAAAAAACTACTAAATTATTCTTGTGTAAATACAACCCTTCATAAAACTGGTCAGCTGTAGCTGACAAGCCAAAGCAAATACATAAATAAATAAGTACAAAATAATAAAGCAAACATTTCGAAAGTGCGGCAATAGTTTTTGTGGTGTTTTAAAATTTAAAAACATTTTTTTGCCTAGACATTTAATAAGTACTTTGACGCACTGAACACTGGTATTCCTCTGGCAAACTCAGGATTTTCTTCCATCCAGCGAACAAGTGAACTGTTTAGGAAAATTACATACAACATACAGAGGATAATTGTTTCATTTATTTACTAAATAAAATAAAACTGAAAAATATGTGGTATTTCTAGTTTCATTTCACAGATTTTTAACAAATACTTAAATATACAATTTTTTCTATAAAAACTCCCACTCGATAGCAAAACAACAAGTGTTTGATTTTGGCGACATGATCGTAATAGAGGAATCGGATTTTGTATGAAAACACGACTTGTCGAGCGAGTCATCGTTCGAATAAAAGAATAGAGGAACTCTAAACAATTTTCTTTCGCTTAGAATGCGAACAATCGCACGACTTCGATATGGAGTAACAGGCAGTAAATTTTTTACTTTCAAATTAAGTTTAAGTATTCACTGATTTGAAGTTTAAACGTAACTTAAACCAAAAGCGAAAATTTGAAATACTGATATAAAATTTTTAATTGTGCCTGACTTCATTGATAATATGGAATTTTATGCTGTCAAAGTAATGCTCATTTTAAGCACTGAAATCATGTGATTTGAAAGCACGTGATTTGCAGCACAGCCCCAAATCACTTATTTTTTAATCAAAGTTTCTGCAGGTACAAAAATATTGTTTTGTAAGTCAATTAATCAATAAAATGAAATTAAGTCTTCATTTATTTCTTTATTTGCCAAATTAGAAGCATAATTTATTTATTATACATAAGTAAGTAATTTCTGCTTAAATTGCTAATGCAAAGACAATATTTCGACATTTCCTTAAGATGCTCAAGCTAAATCAATTACTGTCATACACAACGTCACAATCTTATGACATGGCCTGAACTGCAGCACCAAAAGCCCCAACATAAATGAGCGAAGAGGAGAGGAGTGGAGAAGAGTGGAGAAGAGAAGAGAAAAGTTTTAAGGAATTCTAATAAAACCAATACAATTTAAAACATCAATAATGCAAACAAATGATATTTGCTTTAAACTTTCCACAAATAGCAATTGCAACAGTAACTGCATGCAACATACTACATATGTACATATGTATGTATGTACATACTTAGTTGTAGGAAAAGTTTCGACACAACCAAAAAAAAAAAAAAATCGAAAGAAGTTTTGTATGTGATGACCGACTGACTGTCTGACTAATAGACTGGTACATAACAGTCGGTCAGCCCGCCACTCATACGAAATAAGGAACGACCGACGACCATAACTTTTGTTTGTCTGCAGTATATAAATTTTGTAATGCAAACATGCAGTTTTACTTTATTCCTAAATGCCACTTTGACTTGGCCATGTCTCAAATATGTATGTATGTACAATATGCAGGCACCATGTGACGACGAGGGCAAAGCGAAATGAGTCAAAATAAAAACCTATAAAAGTAGAAGCATACGAGGGCAGAGACAACTTTGTAATTGTGCAAAAGATTTGTGATGGA
This sequence comes from Sturmia bella, assembly GCA_963662145.1. Lineage (NCBI taxonomy): Eukaryota > Metazoa > Arthropoda > Insecta > Diptera > Tachinidae > Sturmia > Sturmia bella. Next base: position 13,171,015 of record OY759172.1, on the reverse strand, counting down.
AAAGTATCATTCAAAAATCATAAAATTAACAGAGGCTTCTTTCTTTATAGTGGCTAGCCGTACAACTACAACAATCACAAACATTGTATTTTACTAGTAGCTGGACTCAACACTCTGTCTCCCATTTGTTCGCATTTGTGTTGAGTATTTATGCAGTTGGGAAGCAAACGTTTGACAGTTCAACGACTACACTCAGAAAACTTTCTCAGTAAAATTAACTGAAAACACTGTTTAAAATAAATGAAACTTCATTTAAAAACCGTCCTACTTATTTTTCATTTAAATTTACTTATTACTTCATTTGAATTTAAATGTTAAAAAATCTACGGAACCCAATCGGTAAATATAATGTGTTTTCCTTTATTCTAACTGTCAAATAATTCATGCGTAATCAACATGTAAAAATTTATTATTTTTTTTTTTTTGGTTTTTCTTAGGTGGTCATTTTATTTAATTATAGTTTTCTATCTGTATTATCTCATTTTTCAATTCGCTAATTTAATTTTTGTACTGCATACTCTGCTGAGACTCGAACATGCAGCATCTCGACTTGAAAGCAGCCATCGCAACAATCAGTTTAATTAAAAACAATCAATTTAAGTAAAGAGTATGTATGCTACATATGTATGGAGAAACCAAATTATAATGTATGTATTAAAAGCTTGGTTCCTTCATGCATGTGTAACACAACTTACTACTGTCATTATTAACTGTGACCGAAAGTCCCTTTTTATCTGTTTTTAAGTAACTGTACAAATCAGTTAAAATTAAAATTGCATTATTTTTTAAACGTTTTGTCATTTAAAAATAACTGCACTGATTACTTCTAGAATAAACTACGGTCAGTTACTGCAAAAATATTCTGAGTGTAGAAGCAGTAGTCGCTGGTCTTGCACGGCTACCTGCTATAATGCCTACCTTGCTTCTAAATTTCCACGGCCATTTTTTTTTAAACCACATCAGTCAAATTGGTTGTCATTTACTTGAGAGTGGTCCCTAAAAACACAGGATGGTAATTGGAAATGCAACAAAAGGCTTGCAAGGAATTGAAAGTTGATCAATGGATTAATTACAGACAGTCTGTAATGAAAAACTCTGGCCTGGGCTCAAAGCAATTTGCGGGCTGATAATTCGGCTAGAACTTCAGGCCACAGATTCTCGCACTCGTGTCGAATGTTGTCTCCTTGAAGGCTTGCTGAAGGATCTCGAGCTTGTTCACGTAAACACGGGACTTTAAAAAACCCCATAAAATAAAGTCAGGAACGGTTAAATCGGTAGATCTCGTGCGCCACTGCAAATCGCCAAAACGAGAGATGAGGCGACCCGGGAACGCCGCCTTCAGAATATCGGTGGTGGCTCGCACAGTGTGTGCTGTTGCTGCGTTCTGTTAGAACCACATGTCCTCGAGACTTAATTCGTTTAATTGCAGCAGAACAAACTCGTTTAATATAACCCTATAGCGCCTTGTCGTTCTACCAGCGGCGTCCCCGAAAAAAATGGCCTGATGAATCCTCCAGCGTGAACAGCGTGGATTTTCGGTGCCCTAGAAGCGATAATTTTGCTTGTTCACGTACCCGCTGATGTGGAAATAGGCCACAGCGCTCATTATCATTTCAGTCGAAAAATCGTCCACTTCATTCTCAAGATTGAGGGCGGCTTGGGCGTAGATTACACAGGTTTAGCGGTCAACAGGCAGCAGCTGATGCACGGACTGCACTTTGTACGAAAAAATGTGCAAGTACTTGACCAAAATTCGCCTTAGAGATGACCGGCTGATGGCTTTTTGCGAGGCACGGCATCTAGTCGATGTTTCTAGCGACAAATCGACATCATCGGCAACAGCAGTGATATTCTCGGCAGAATATTATTGGCAGCATCTCGTGTGGTCCCCCCAAACTCTTCAAGGTTAGTTGCCAAGCGAAGCAATCGGCGCCGGATGCAATAAAATAGACACGATTATTTCGCATTCTTGAGAAGTGTATCGCTCCATGGCTTGTTCATGTATGTATATTCTGCAGCTGTCTAGTTCACAAATGTAAAAACAGATTTGGATAATTTCTTTTGGCCCATCTTGTACAACCACCCCACATTGACTTTTTCTCCCCAATATTTTTTTCGAACACACCAACCCAGCGCCAAGCCTCCCCTAGGAGGGCTCCTGTATAAAAATGAAATTATTTCAATGATGTGTCGAGTGGAATTTTTTTTTCATCACGCCAAAAGCTATCGAATAATCGATGACATCCTACAGCGCAATACAACTCGGAAAAGTGACTGTTGGCTGTGGATTATCCATCGGTCGATATTTTCTTGAGAACGTGTTTGGCCAGGACGTCACTGTCAACGACAACAAGTCCACAGGTCAATGATTACCAACTTCTTTTGACCTGAATTGATGATGCAGCCACCAATGACAATGTTGTTCTAAGCGGACGGCGGGCGATACATGACCCTCAACTTTGACACAATGAATATTCTGCACGGGCGATTTGAGAACCACTTCACTCATCTCATGAGCAAGGACTGTGAAGTGGTTACCGAGATCGTGCGATTTTAGCCCGTTAGACTTTTCCTTCTAGGGTTTTTTCTTAAGACGCAGTTGGACGCGAAATTGCAGCGGTCTGCAAAACCAGCATACAAAATTTCGATCACATCTCCACACACACACACACACACACACTTTGTTTTATTTACATTTAAATATAGCAAGCGCTGCATGAAAGACCCGATTTTAAAAAGATTTATGGATTAGCCATTAAAACAATTCCTCTATAAGAGACTTATTGAAAACACTCAAATCATAATTAACTTTATTAACAATAATAAATCGACTGATTTCATTAATATTCAAAAAACACAAAACTTATTAAGTAATCAAATTTTAAATAGCAGTTTAAACAATGAAAGTGTTAATGACTGGAAAGTGGAAACCTGTTTGTTACGTGCGTAATTTTTATTATTTGTTTTTTTTTTGGAATTTGGAAAGAAAAATGGCTGCCCCAGAGATGCGGTAATTAATGGACAATTTTTCAATTTGTTAAAAGGAAAAGAATGGAAAAATGTTTTCCAAATGCTGCCCTCGTATTCACTACATTGTTGCAATAGAAACAAAAACACACAAACCTTTTCCCTTTTCACACACAATTTCTTCTCGCATGCATTTGCTTGTGAGCATGTACATACATACATACATACATATGTATGTATGTACTTCACTCATGCTAAAATGCTTCCAAAATATTGTAAGTGATAAACTAGACTAGACAGTTGAATCAAAATCAAAGCATTCATACCCAAACAAAGTAAAGTAATTGATGCCGGTTTATGATATTGCCAAATTAGACACAAGAACAACAACAAAAACAGCTACAAAAAAAAAATACAAAAAAATCCTACAAATTGGAGACTTTCAAACAAACTGCAATATCATCGAAACGGCTGTCGACACATAATGGACAACTTTTATGCTACAACGACTTCTTTGGGGTCATTAAGTGTCCAACACTTAAAAACAAAAGGCAAAAAAAAAACTGAAAAAAGCAAAAATTTTGCTGAGATTTGGTAGTTTGTTTTTTGTTTTTAATTTTTATGGTTTGATTATTTTTTTTTTTTTTTTTTATGTTTCATTCGTTTTAGTTTTGTGAATTTTTCTTTTTTTTTTTAGTTTTCGTTTGGTGAAGAAACAGAAGTGTAACACATGACCGCGAAAAGCATAACGTAACCGACCGAATAGCAAATTTAAAGCAGCAGTTTTTTTTGCTTATTTTTTATTTGATAAAAATTTATGTTTAATCTAAAATTTCGTAAAGAAAAAAATTCAAAGAATATACATATGTACAAATTATTAAAACATAAGGCTGGTTCTGTGAAGTCAGCATTTTGTTGGTCATGTTATAGTCGCGGTTGGGATTGAATATTGTTACTTTTGATAATGCATTTGCGGTTGTGCAAGTTAACAAGCAATAATTTTGCTAAAAAGTTTCTAATGATGGCTGTTTGAGTTGTGCCGCATTTTTAAAGTTCAAAAGAATTGTTTGAAATCGCAGAGGGTGGGGCAAACCCGGTTTTCCTTAAGGTGGGATCACACGATTGCCGCAATGCACCAATTTTACACAATTTTTATTGGGCTGAATTGGAGCATAATAAAAAATTTGTCCCAATCAAATTCTCTGCAATCACATGATTGTGACATTTTACTGAAATTTTATTGTCGCAAATTGCCGCAAAACAATTTACTACCAATAATTGCCGCATTATAGTCACACGATTGCTATATTATACGGCAACTCTGAGAAACAGCTGTTGTAGCTGATGACAAACTTTGTTTTTCCAAAAAAAAGAAAATGAATTAAATGTTAAAAATATGGTTTGTTCATTAAAAAGAGAGGAAATTGCTTCGGCTATTATTATAATGTTGTGCGGGCTGAAAAAGCAAAAAAATGAATAGTAACAACAATTGAATTTTACTGATTGAAAAGCAGAAATCATGTTTGGAAGACGCGTTTAAACAATTTTGAAACTAAATAAATGTATACATATGTATGTATGTATGTAGATTATTGGCGGGCATTGCCTCCTTTGGTTGCCGCATGAGAACACAATAAATATTGGTGCATTTTTAGAATTTTTATTGGTGATTAGTTGTATGTCAAGTGTTCACACGGTTGTCGCATCAGGGTTGTATTTGATTGGGACAAATAGGAACAACATTCGTTTTAGTTGCCGCATGAGCCAATAAATTGTGCTATCACACGATTGGCATACAAAATGTAACAAAAATTGGTGCATTGCGGCAATCGTATGATCCCACCTTTAGCCGCTATTATTTTTTGTAATATTCTTATTTTCTTAAGCTGAAGGCCTTTTTAGTCGAATGTTTTTGTCGATATTTCGCTTTCCTTCGAATAGCTTCGAAAGGACAATAAAATTGTTGTCCTTAAGAAGCTATCCGATGGAGTTTTTTGGTATGGCATATTTGTGAAATATGTATATATGTACATGGCTGCTTGCCCCCGACAGGGTTGCATCAAGACTGCATCAAATTTACTAATACGTAACGAGTAGGTGCACATTTACGTTTGTTTTTCATTATAACTTGACGCTGAAGTGTTTTGAAGAAACAAATAAATAAAATAGTGGCTGGGTTTATGGCTGAAGTTGATGTCTAGTAGATTCAGTTAAAACGCCTACTTGATGTGTGTGTTTTGTTTGTATGTGTTATCGTTTGAGGCATTTAGCTGCCCACATTTTTCATTTTTTTGTATGTTCTTTTTTCTTCTGCTATAAAGCTGTTTGAGGCACCAAACAGTGTTGCCAATTGTTTTCCAGAAAAATATCACTAAAGTGGATAAGAACAAAGCTGAAAAATCGATCCATTAACTCAATGCGCATGTAGTGGGTTATAAAAAAATAAATGAAAAACAAAAAATGCCAAATGAAAGCTTTATAATTTTAAGGCCAACGAAAACCTGCCTTTAGCTATCGGTATGTTGTAATAATTACTGCCTGTTGCTCAATGTCGAAGTCGTGCGCATTCTAAGCGAAAGAAAATTGTTTTCAGTTCCTCTATGACGTTCTATGATTCGAACGATGACTCGATCGACAAGTCGACAAAAGACGTAAGTGTTTTCATACAAAATCGGATTCCTCTATTTCGAACACAAACGTCAAAAACAATTACTCACTTGCTGTTTTGCTATTGTGTGGGCGTTTTTATGGAAAAAATTGTTGAAAAACTGGAAAATTCATATATTTATCATTTTTATTTTATTCACTAAATATAGTAAGCAATTACCTTATGCATGTATGTAGTTTTCCTAAACAGTTCATTTGTTCGCGGGATGGAAGCAAATCCTGAGTTTGCCAGAGGAATACCAGTGTTCAGTGCGTCAAAGTACTTATTAAATGTCTATTAAAAAATACTTTTTTTAAATTTTAAAGCACCACAAAAACTAATGCCGCACTTTCGAAATGTTTGCTTTATTATTTTGTACTTATTTATGCGTGCATTTGCTTTGGCTTGTCAGATACAGCTGACCAGTTTTAAAAAGAGTTTTATTTACACAAGAATATTTTGATGGTTTTTTTTTCAATACTGCAATAAAAAATCAAGCAAAACTTGAATTTATCGAACTGGTATATGTGCGAAATAAATATTAAATATTGTAATGATGTAAACCCATGCGAACGTAAGTTGCCGACATAGAGGAATCCAAATTGATTCGAAATCGAGCTACTACATTTCCTTGCGACATTGAGAAACAGTCAGTTAGTCTGAGCAAGGTTTCTTGTAGAATGTCTAGTAACCCATTAATTTCCGCCCTTTATTAAAGAACACCAACTTATTTATTTAATTGTATCACAATACATACATACGTATATGCATTGCGTATATACTTCAATATGTATGTATATATGACTTACAATTATATATGTATGCATGAGTGTATATGGATATACCTATTTCATCTATTTAAATTGTATAAGATATCAAATCAGAGGTTTTATAATAATACTTTCCTCGGGAGTAAAATATTTTCTTCATAATAAATATCCTCTTATAAACTAAATATTATTTTAGAGATGAGTAGTTTGTATGCTGACTAAAACTCTGTAAATTGTGTGATAACTTTAGGTTAAGTGTTGAATTTTTTTTAGCAAATAAAAAAAAACCAAATTGTAACTTTCAAAGTGTGTGATATTTTAAGGTTCACACCAGACATGAAATGCTGTTTACACACCATTTACACTTGCAACATGTTGCAAATAGTGTATATACATATTAACAACCAATAGAAACAAAGATAATAAAAGCTGCTGCCACTTGATTGTTTACACAGGCAAGTGCAAGCTCATATACAAAATGTTGTCAAAGAAAATGGTCTTAAAGGAATATTGCTTTACTTTACAAAATAAAAGAATTAAATGAAAACAATAATTGTAAAACAATTATATGGAAAAACTTACAAAATCACTGCTCCATTTTTTTTTATATTTAAAAATCACTATTTGTTGCCGTTTTTGTATACTGTTTATTCTATTGTTGTACATCTTTTTGACTTTTTAATGGCTGGTTTGCCAAAGTATTGCCACACAAACTGTTATGGGGAAGCAAATTCACAAAGTAGAACAGAGCTGAAACGCCACCAGAATGAGGTAGCAAGTCAGCGCAAAGCTCTGTACGTCTCGTTTTCACAATCGCTCGAGAACTTGTAATCAAAACAAAACAAAAAGCATTTTCTACAGAAAAAGTGGTGGTTTTTTGTATCATAAATTTATGAATGCTTAAAAAGTATATTAAATGGTTTTTTATAATATAAAACTTGATAGTATTCACTGTTTATAATGTGCTAAACATTATTTAATTGTGTTTTATTTTGTAACTTTAAAGATATTGCTTTAATTTTACTTTGTAGTGGTGGTTTTGTGAGCAAAAAATACATGCTCTTCGTAATCAATTTGCAAACACTCAAATATGTATTATCAAATCCTAAGTCAAAGAGGACTTTTAGTTGACCACTTTTTATAAATTTTTTGCTTTTAATTTACTTTAAATTATTAAATTTTTGCTGTTTCGGTTTTGTTTTTCGTAAAAAATGCATACTATAGCCTAGCTCTTTACACAATCTGTCTAGAAGTTGATTTGAGCCATTTTCAAATGTCAGTTTTAACATCTCTGTGTACTCTGTGGCAAATTATACGTATAGCTTTTTTATGAAATACATAATAAACTTATATTACAAATCGATAAAAGCCATATTTTACTTCAACCTTTTTTGTCCTATTTTTCGCTGTGTAAGATCACATAACAAATCATGCCTTGTAAATTATCTAGGTATTAAAATTAAAATATAATCTTTTTAAGGTAACACTGTTTTTGCTCTTTGTCATTCTTTACACTGGCATATGTACAAAAGGTTTATTTTTATTTCCGATAATTTTGGAAAAAAAAATGAAGTTGGGGGGCCTTTTCACCAAAAACCCTTTTTAGCGATTTTTTTTTAAAGATTTTCAATGGCAACGCTGGTGTCTATTACTCTTTAGTATGCCTTAAGTTAGTTACTCCATCAATATTATTTTCTCTTTTTTTTTTTTTTTTTGACTTAAGTGCTCTTAAGCAATCTTTTTACGTACTTAAGAAAAAACAAAAAGCTTTTTAGAGAATTTTGAGAATTTTTTAATATTCAATAAGAGCACTGGAAATTGAATATAATTTTTATTTAAAATCGACGGATGGATTTTTGTTGCTTATAATAAAATAGAAACAAGTACACAATAAAATATGTGTACATACCTACGTACATACATACATACATACTTATGTATGTGCTTAAGTAGTGAATTTACAAAGGGTAGTTTGAGCTGACAGTTACACATGTATGTATGTATGTATGTAAGTACATACATAGCTACTTATGCATACATGTATCATGTACGTATGGAGATAGGTTCATGTACATGTGTGCATGTTGGACGAGCATGGCTTTTTGACATTGTGAAAGAAATGTTATCTGGGTAGATATGTTTTTGATACCGTGAAAAAAAAAAAACAATAAAAAGAGAAAACATGAAGCATTTAAGAAATTAACATAGGTATGTACCCATGAAAACATTAAAATAACGCGAGTTCTTTGTAGACTTTTAACAATTTTCTCAAATTTATGAAAACTTAAATGAAAAGAAGTTTACTTTTTTATGAAGTGTAAAAAACAACACACAAACAAGTTGTCCACAAAACTCATCCCATGGGATTGTTTTTTTTTCTCCTCTCATTTTATCACACGTACACACATCGAATAAATATACATATGTACACAAAATCAGTTAGTCTCGCAAAAACATTCGAGCAAGAAGGTTGTGTCATAAAGCAAGTAGAGTTAAAGAAAAAGTGACGTTTGAATAAATATCAGGTTTTTAACTTTTTGGAGAGAAGTTATTGTAGACATAAAGAAAGTGAGTTATTGTTTTCTTATTTGTGCCTTTTTCTAGAAAGGTAAAATAATTAACTACCAGCTCTCAGATGGAAGAAATATGTACGTATTTGTATGTATTTACGTTTCGAAATCTTATTGCAAACGACGATAATAAGCACTCAAAATTTGTTATTGTTTTATGTACAAATTTCCAAACAAAAAACATTTTTTTTTTGTTTCTTCTTCCAATAAATGAACAGGGGGTTAATGTTTACGAATAAGAGCACAAAGCAAGGAGAGAGAGAGAGAGAGGACTCCAGATTGAGAGTTATAGAAAATGTTATTTTCTTCCGCCTCATCTTTGTTATTGCTTGTTGCTTGATTACACCAACAAAACATGAATAAATATTTAAAAAAATTGTTTCCAGTAGATACCTACATATATCTATATTACATTGTGAGAGAGTTTTAATGTGTTTAAGTGTTTGTGCGCCAAGTTTACATGTGCCGATCAATTGCATAAACAAAGAGCTGCTCCAGCTGGATGATTGATATTGAATGATCATTTGAACGGGATAACAAATAAGGGATTATATTAGTCATTTATTTGTTAACAGGTATATTATTAAAAAATGTTTTTTGTTAATTTTGTTCATTCAATTTAATATCAATTTCTCTTTCTTATAAAAAAAAAGAAACTTTCAAGCAGTTATCTACATCAGTTTAAGAAGCAAAATCCAACCTGTGCAAAATTTGGGCCTTAAAAATAGAAGTAATACGGAGGAGCCAGAGAACGGCAGTCAAAATAAAACACAGAGAATTATGATGCCAACGCCGCCACCACCACCGCCACCCCCTGGTGTACAAACGGACGCAAACGGCTTGATTCTGCCAAAGAAATTGGTGAATCCATATCTTCAGTCAACCGATCGTAAACAGTTACATCGAGAATTAAAATTCAATACAAAAATGTAAGTTCAAATAAATGAGGTAGCACAGATAAAGGCGAGGGAAATAATTGTTGGCTCAAATTTTTATTCACAAATTTCACTGTAAAAAATATTTTTCCGACAGTGAAAATGGACACTCGAACGAAAACTGTCGTTTTTAAACTACGCCAAAAACAATAAGGGCGATTACTTAAATGAAAACAGTAAAAATAATCACCTGGCACCGAATTCCGTTTTTCGTCATCGAATGACTTCATGATCGATTGCTGTGTATTTTGTTGATTATTTTCTCTTTTGCTTGACATTATTTTCACTATTGTGTGTATTCAATTACGAATGCCGGAATTCCACCTCTGGTTTCTGAAGACCATCCCACGGGCATCCAAAGTCGCTTCATCAGTTTCCCCCAAGCCAACATAAGTTATCAAAATGGTAATAATTTTATCGAGCTTGAGTTCAATTTTTACTTCCTCAGAATTGAGAAAAAAAACTTTTTTTTAAATTAAATTGAAGTGATCAACATTTTTTAAGAAGACAAAAAAATTAAGTTGAAGACGTACTGGCTGAAGTAGATACCATGGCTGTTTCACGTCCACCTCATCGCTCATCATCAGCCAAATTGCTTCGAACCAAGTTCATGATTTTTGTTGTTATTTTGACAACTCTTCAGCAAACACTCACGGAAAAATGGGGAAGCGTATGGGATTGGGACTATCCACGGTGAAACCATTACAATTCGCTTCGACATTTTTTTTTTGCTCTTGAGAACGACAGCAAAATTTTTTTATAAATTTTTGTATTTTTTTTTTCATACTTTCTTTTTTATAAATTTTTATGTTTAAAAATATTGACCATGTACTATAAATTACCGAATGAAATCCTGGCATTTTCAACATGCATACTGATTATTAATTAATTTTAACTTCTGGTATGAGTACAGATTTTTAATTCTTTTTTTATGTACATATAAACTTTTTTAATAACGACAACTCATTTTACCAAAGAGTGTCATTTTTATAATGAACATAATATCTTATTATCTTTTTTCATATTTTATAACTTTTTAGGGGCATCAGCGTCCTAAATCAAAAAACAGAACTACAAAAAGCCTACGAAAAACAGAAGGAAAAACAACAACAACATATGCAGGACGGTAATCAACAGCAGCAACAACATTCATCGAACTTTGGCCTTAAAAGTGAACTGAATCGTGTGATAATGGAACGAGCTCAAAAATATGGACGTACCCGCCAGCAAACGGAGTCACAAAATGATGAAGATAAACAATACGTGAATCCTGAGTATTTAAATGCGAGAGCCAAATTAAGGACAAAGGATAAAGGATTAAATTAATGCATAAATATATGTTTTAAGAATTAAAAAAAAAAAAAAAAACAATAACAAATGTTAGATTTTTAAGAATTTTACTCCGAATATTATTATTTTATCACTTATGAATGTTTTTTTCACTGTTCAAAGAATAATTTTCTTGTAATGTTTGTATATTAATGTATGTATGTAAAATAAATAAGGACTTCTTGTTCGCTTTCAAATAGTCAAATAAATAAAATTAAAAGCCATGTGACTGATAAAAAAAAATACAAGTATATAGAAAAGAAATTAAGCATTCTTTGTGTTTGCGAGAGATTTTAGTAGGCAACTGGTGATTATGGAGGCAGCTGGTAAGTTAAGCAGGCTGTTCGTCTTAAGCAATTGATTGCAGTTGGGATAGTGCAAGGAGGAGAGTATCGTCCAAATTACTTGGGATAGACTGGCGGATGTGTAGGAATGCGAATTAAACAGGTTGGAGTCTTTCATCCGTTCATCTGGCTGGTACAGGGCAGAACCAGCAGATGTTGTGTGGGGCTGTTTCCCAATCGCCTCTTCGGGTAGCTAGCACAACGTGACTTTCTAGGACCCAAGTGGGCCGGTCTCACGACTGGCAGCCCGCGAAAATTCATTACACAATGAAAATGTCCTCATTTTCTTGTTTTCCTAGTTCCAGAACCATGCAATGCATATATAGGGGTCATCCCCTGAGTACTGGTCCCAGTCTGAAAAAAAAGCGATCCTCATTTTCTACAGTAAATGTTTTTTTTTTTTTTTCTTTAACATTGTTAGTTTTTCCAAAAGCAAAAAAAATAGAGTTGGTGGTCAAAACGCCCTCTGGGGTCGCACATTTTAGTTATCAACAATTCAAGTGCATAGAAACTCGATTTTGCATGCAATCAGTTGTGGTCTTCCGTATTAAAGTAATGATATCGTATGGCGGTGGAGTTCTCATTGCAGTTGACAGATCTTTACCTTCTGAACAGTTGTCTTTTCAATTGACACTTGACATTGAATTTTTGTCTGTTACCGTTAAAATGAAACATAAAAAAATTGTCATAACCTGCTCTTATATTCCTCCATCGTCTCCGCAGTCTTTGTATATTCAACATGCTGAAGCTGTGAGGTTAGCTGCTAACTTTGTCAATAATACTGATACGTTTTTAGTTATGGGAGACTTCAACATGCCTTCAATAGTTTGGAATTATTTGGCTGATAAGAGTTATTATGTTCAAGCTAAGACAAGTGAATGCTACATGGACTTTTTTAATACCTTATATGACATGAGCCTATTCCAGATAAACGGCGTAACTAATGAATTTTCAAAAATACTGGATCTAGCTTTTGTGAATGATACGGATGACTGTTACATTACACGTGCAACACCCATTACAGTTCCGGAAGATAGATACCATCCAGCTATTGAATTACTTTTATATATTCCATCTGATAGTGCATTACAACCACCTATCAGTAATGAAAAATCTTACTGCTTTAAGAATGCTGATTACTCTATGTTAAATGAACTTATTATGAATACTGATTGGTATAATATTTTGATGTCCCAAATTCATCATAATGCTTCTTTGGAGCACATTTTTGAAATTTTTTACCATAAAATGTTCTCTTTCATGAATATGTGCATACCTAAACATATACTTAAACCTTTATCTGGACCTCCATGGAATAATAGACAGTTATGCAATATTAAGAATAGAAAGAACAAATATTATAAGGCATTTAAAAAAAGTGGTTCTTCTGCAGATTATCTAAGATATACTGTGAACCGATCTGAATTTATCAGACTGAATAATATACTTTACAAAACCTATATAAGGAAAATTGAAATCACTTTGAAACAAAATCCTAAAACATTCTACAAGTTCATCAACTCGAAGAAAAAATCTCTTGGGTACCCGACTGTGATGAAATACCAACATAATGAATCAAGTGATGCAAGTCTTATAACTAACATGTTTGCCGATTTTTTCTCTACTACCTATTCGAGGAAAACGTTTGATCCTTCAATCAATTATCCGTATGCAGTGGCTGAGAATCAATCTATATCGTTACCTTACCTTGACATTCTTACAGTTATTAAAGAATTAAGAGTACTCAAGTTTTCGTATGATGCTGGCCCCGATAAAATTCCGAGTTGTATATTAATAAGCTGTGCAGATACCCTTGCAATACCGTTGACAATTTTGTTTAATTTATCGATTAAGTATGGATACTTTCCTAACATCTGGAAAGATTCATTTATTGTTCCGCTGTTCAAATCTGGCAATAAATCTTTAATAGAAAATTACCGTGGTATTGCAAAACTAAGTGTAATACCCAAATTGTTTGAAAAGATCGTCACAGAATATATTTCTTTCCAAGTTGCAAGTGTAATATCCCCGTTCCAACATGGATTTAAAAAAAGATGTTCTACAACTTCTAACCTGCTTCACCTTACAATTGCAGTGAACCGTGGTTTTTTGGATAAAATGCAAACAGATGTCATATATACGGATTTTAAGAAAGCGTTTGATAAAGTTAATCATGAACTTCTTATAACTAAACTTAAATTAATGGGTGCCACTGAAATTTGCGTAAAATGGTTATATTCCTACTTAACAAGTAGAACACAAAAAGTCCGCTTTAATAACAAAATCTCTAAAAATATAGCTGTACTGTCGGGTGTACCACAGGGGAGTCATCTGGGTCCACTACTTTTTACCCTCTTCATAAATGACTTACCTACAGTAATAATGTTTTCATCTATCTTGATGTATGCCGACGACGTAAAAATTTTCATGACTTATAATAAATTTTCTGAGCAAAGTTTACTTCAATTGGACCTGGATTCTTTTTATGAATGGTGCAATGCAAATCTGATGGAACTTCATTTGAATAAATGTAAATTAATGCGGTTTGCAAGATCTAACCAAATTACAGCAAACTATGTTCTTGGCGATCATCAATTGGATTTGGTCGATAGTTTCCTCGATTTAGGTATATTATTCGACCCCAAGCTGACTTTTACTTCCCATATTACTCTAACAATAAACAAAGCTAGAGGTACACTTGGATTTATAAAACGATGGGCAAAAGAGTTTAACGACCCATACATTGGAAAAGCACTATACATAGCAATGGTACGACCCATTCTGGAATATGGTTCAGTAATATGGGATCCAATTTATCAATGTCACTCTGATGCAATTGAATCCGTGCAGAAACAATTTCTTTTGTTCTGTCTTAGAAGTTTACATTTTGATCCTCTTAATATGCCCCCTTACACAAATAGACTTGCACTTATCAAGCTGCCTACTCTCAAAAGCCGTAGAGTTATGCTGAATGTATCATTTATTCTAAATATTATTAATGGCGATGTCTGCTCTGGATTTTTGATCAACGAAATCTTATTTAACGTTCCTCAACGTACATCACGTAATTTTATTCCTTTGTTGGTAAAAGTTTATAGAGAAAATTATGCTGATGCTGATCCTCTCAGGAGAATGTGTTATACTTTTAATCAATTTTATAGATTTTTTGACTTTTCTTTAAATCCCGCTGCAGTAAAAAACTCAGTTATTCATTTTTTAAATTCATAAAAAATTTTTTATATTTTAAATTTTTTAAACGCTGTCTTTAAATGTAACAAAATTGTATATTATGTATTGTAAATTGTCTGTAGGGAATTAATTTCCATAGACTAAATTAATAAATAAAAAAAAAGTAATGATGCATACTTATGTATGCATATGTTAAAAGGATCAGTTTTTGGCGAATATCTTTTTTTATTGTACGTAATTTGAACTTCATTGAATGACCCAATGCCAGTTTAAAATTAAATTCTAATAGATATAGCATAGATAAGAATAAATTATTGCCATAAAATTTGGATTTTGTCGGTGTCGCTATTTTCTCCAATAGAGCTGGATATGTACATGTATGTATGTATGTGTGCGTCTTGAGTTCGTGATCGTTTTATTAAATATTTACTGCTATTTAAACTTCTTGTATGTTTTCTGACAATCTTTTATTCATTCATTTCTTGCAAAAATTTTCTGTACAATTTATTCTTTTTTTTTTTTAATATTCAATGTTCGTTTAATGCCATTAATATTTAATTTTGCTTCCTTTTCGTTTTATCTCTTCGTCAACTTAAAAAAAAAACTGGAAACGAAAATCAAGCGGTAGAAAAACTTTCAAAGTGTTGCCAGCCCATGTTATATTTGTTTTCATTTTGCAAAAGGCAATAAAAAAAAGTGCAGTATTTCCTTTAACTTTGTTGAACATTCAATGACAGACGTCGCTGTGCTGTTGGTGCGGTTTTGCATGCATTTGCCTTGTCCACAGACGACAGTACATTTTGTCTCAACCGTGTTTTTTAAATGTCGGTCGTTCTGTCTGTTTGTCCGTCTGTTCGTTAATTCCAATTGCTTGCTGTCTATCTAACCGCGTTTACTTTAGTATACACATACATACGCAGATTTGTTGTCTTTTTTGCCCGCTTGTGTTCGTGTCAAGACGTTATCATTTTGTTTGACTGCATTGCATGGCTGATGGTAAGGTCTCCTCTTGTCTCTCACTCTCTCTTTCTCACTTACCAATACTTTCTTGTCGCTCGTTTCTTTCAATAAATGCATATGGGAAAGTGGTTTTACCTTAATATTGTGCATATATGCATGTATGGATGCAAGTTTGTTTACTGTTACAATAGTGTCATCAACATTGGTTTTGTCATTGTCAATTGTTTCCTTCTTCTCTTGCATCGTTTTCAATGGTCATTACTTTTAATGTTGCTTTTGTTATAATTTTTTCAACAGTTTTGTGGAAAACACAAACAAACAAAAGTTCTATAATGTTCGCAGGCATCAATGTAAGAGAATTAATGGAGAAGTCATTCAAATATGAATATCTTTGATCAAGTGCAGCAGCGTTTAACACCGTTTTCTCAGTGATGGAAATTACAATACAAACTGAAACCAACTACAGATGTCTTGAGATATACATACATACATATGTATGTATGTACATTTGTATAGGCGAATTTCCCGAAAGAAATCCATAGATTTCGGGACTTAATGTTTTATATATGTAAATATGTACATCATGATGCAACTAATACACTCAGTACACTAATTTTTTCTTAAGAAGGAAGCGTTAAAATATGAAAATAATTAAACAAACTTAACAGAGCTTCGTTAAATATATTTTTCCATATGCATACATATGTATGTATGTATATTGGAGTGTTCATTTGTGGCAATTTTTATGGTTGGATTACCAATAGTAACCGAACTTAATTTGCGTTGCCAACTCCCGGAAGAAATATTACAGTTGGCAACAAGCTACTACAGTTGGCAGATGGTTACTGCCGTAGCTTTTGAGCAATACAGGCGAAAAATTTAAATTAATTAATTTTTTTTTAAATTTATTATAAAAATTATTTTAGGTGAATTAAGCTCTCATTATACAAATATCTATACAATATTTGTACAATGCATGTTTAATAGACATGAAATATTTTTACAAATAAAACAATAAAAATTTCAACATTAACGAACACAATTATTTATTTACCACAAGGCTCCGTTAATAAGATAAAAATAATTTCAGTAGATGTAGCTAATTACTTAGTTGCTATAAAAGAAATTGTTTTTTTTTTTTTTTTTTGTTGTATTATTCTAAATTCTTAAATTTAGTTAGTGTTGAAATGCTGTCTCTCTCAACTGTTTATATACCGCCGACATGTTTACTGTATTAAAGGTTTGTTTGTACATTTCTAATTCTCATTTTGTTCATGGAAATTTGGGAATAAGTAGTTGGGTTTGAAACATTCTTTTGAGAATTTTACGAGTCTAATGATGAGTTAATTAGCATAGAAATAAAAAGGACAGAAAACATGAATAATAAGGTATAGTTTTAGACCTAAAATAATACATTACAACATTAACTAAATTTAAGAATTCAGAATAATATAAAAAACAATTTATTATAGAAAATCGGTGGTACTATTTTTCTTGGTTTTTTTTTTTATAAAAAAAAAGAATATATAGTTTACCAAAATTATAGTTGTTAATCTGTCAAAAATAATTTTCGATAGCGCTTTGGCAAATGACGAAAGCTACTTTATATAATGAAATTTTTCCTGTCAGTTGCGTTTCAAGCAGGCAAGGCAATTAAAGTTCGGTGGCTAGACATAGTCGAGGCTTAGTTCTGTGTATTTTGTTTTTAAGAAACTATTTCTGAACGGAGTTTATAATTTTTATCTTAACCCAATATAGCACCATCTTTATTGTACCGATTTCTTTTAAAGATATTGCTAATACATAGTGGGACAGAAAAATTTATTTTAGACATTCGACGGGAAAAATATTGGTCCGAAAACTTAATTTCTGAACAACCCCGCCCGCCTTTTATACATAAAGAGATTTTCAAAATTCAAAATAAACGCATACGGAACAAAATTTGTCCGAAAGAACAAATTTTGGGTGACTTTGGCTTTTCTAAACTAATTTTCAAAATATTTATCGATTTTCAAAATTATTTTTTTATTGTTGAGCGGCTTTAATGAACACATACAAAAGTGTTGATGATCGAAAAATCGAAAAGACTAAGTGCTGGCTGGCTTAGAAACAGATAAAAAAAAAATTTGAAATTTTGTTGCTCTTTTCAGAGCTTTTTACTCATAATCCTGCATTTCACACTTTAGCGTTCTGAAGACTGAACCAACATCAATCTCATAACTATTGCTTTTAATACGTATGCTCGTAAAAGCAAATGATCATTGATACCTATAATTATTTACTTATTTGGAAAAATCAACAAAATATGATGAAAACAGGTTTCATACTTAAGTAAGTATGTATGCACACAGATATAGAGGTTTATTCATATTTATTTACAATCATAACTACCCATATAGAAAATAAACTTACCTCATCTATAGCACTAGCAGTTACTATTAATAATCCAAATAGTACAGCAGTCCATAGCCATTTATTAAGGACATAAAAGGATGGTGATGATGATGGTTTTAATGATGACGACGACGACGACGAGGACGATGAGGTCGTCAACGATGATGCACCATTATGATATTGCATTTGACAATGCTGTGGACGATGACACTTGGTCATCATTTTAGTAAATGCAGCAGTTGTGTTGTTGGTTGCTGAAGCTGATGATGATGATGTAGTAGCAGCAGTTGTGTTTGACAACATGTTTATTTCTTTGTTGGTTGATGACAATAATAATAATAGTAATTTTATATACCTAAATTTTTATATTTTAAACGTATGTATGTATACCTGTACATACGTTCACTTCCACTAGATTTTAAAATATGTAAATTTCTTTTTCCTTCTTTTTAGATAAACACTTTGTTTAAATTAAATTGCCAACGTTACACACAAACTGTAATATACTTATTTGAATAACGCCTTTTCAAAACACTTTTTATCAAACGATATTTAAACGACTTTAATTATGATCAACACTTTTGAATTTATTAACTTTATTTTGCTGATTTCATTGGCGAATTAGTAAAGCGTGCACACGTTCTATTAGCTGAAATGGAAAGATGGGGGGAAAAAACACTTTTATTAGAAAACTGCAAAGTGGGAAACAATAAAGATAAATATTTGCTGCTGCTGCTGCTGGTAACTGCTTTGGAGATTTTCGACAACGGTTCGAATTCGATTCCGAAAAAAATATGTATATGTGCTCATTTCACAAATACTTTCCAAAACCAAATACAATTTGAAAAATCGGTTTATACATTTTTTCCTAATTCGAAAAAATAGAATATAAGAATTAGCAGAAAGCATATACATATATATACATACATATACTATGTATGCACATACATATCAATGTGTTTTTTGCTAACTTTTCGAATATTCAGCTAACTTTGAATTTAATAGAGTTTTTTTGAATTCGGAAAAAATTTATAAATTAATTTTAAAAATTCATTTTGTTTTTTTTTCGGAACCGAATACGAAATCGACATTTTTTGAAATCGAAAGAATTTGGTTTTCGAATATTCAGTGGTTCAGGTTTATAAACGGGTTTTTTAAATTTCTTTTGCTCTTTAAAACTGTCCGGTGAGTAAAAGGAGCATATGCAATTTTTTTCCAAATCGATATGTTTTGAAATCGGACAAAAATCCGTTTATATGTATGCACATACATATCAAGGTGTTTTTTGCTAACTTTTCGAATATTCAGCTAACTTTGAATTTAATAGAGTTTTTTTGAATTCGGAAAAAATTTATAAATTAATTTTGTTTTTTTTTTTTGGAACCGAATACGAAATGGACATTTTTTGAAATCGAAAGAATTTGGTTTTCGAATATTCAGTGGTTCAGGTTTATAAACCGGTTTTTTAAATTTCTTTTGCTCTTTAAAACTGTCCGGTGAGTAAAAGGAGCATATGCAATTTTTTATGTGTGTGAAGATAAATTTTAAAATTTTTAACCACGGACATAAACCTTCAAAGTTAACAGACCTCTGTTAACGTGATAACATGGCTCTGTTAAGCCCGAAAATTCAAATTTTTATAAAAAAAATACATTTAAAACAAAAATTTAGAAAAAACGTATTGTTAATTAACAACAACTAAAATTTTCAAATTGAATTTTAATGAAACGGAGTCACAAAAGTGTAAAACGAAGTCGCAAATGAGGAAATTAAAAAAAAGGACTTTGGTCCTTTTCTCGAAAACGGTAGGAGATGGGCGAAAAAAAATTATTGGACATCGTTTTAGAGACCATCTAATATAATGTCCAATAGTCGAAATGTCTGAGGCTGCGTTTTTGTGAAAAATATAAGCATTTTTAAAAAAATCGACCCCTGAAATTTGAAAAAGGACTTTGGTCCTTTTCTCGAAAACGGTAGGAGATGGGCGAAAAAAAATTATTGGACATCGTTTTAGAGACCCTCTGATATAATGTCCAATAGTCAAAATGTCTGAAGCTGCGTTTTTGTGGAAAATATAAGCATTTTTAAAAAAATCGACCCCTGGAATTTGAAAAAGGACTTTGGTCCTTTTCTCGAAAACGGTAGGAGATGGGCGAAAAAAAATTATTGGACATCGTTTTAGAGCCCATCTAATATAATGTCCAATAGTCAAAATGTCTGAAGCTGCGTTTTTGTGAAAAATATAAGCATTTTTAAAAAAATCTACCCCTGAAATTTAAAAAAGGACTTTGGTCCTTTTCTCTAAAACGGTAGGAGATGGGCGAAAAAAAATTATTGGACATCGTTTTAGAGCCCATCTAATATAATGTCCAATAGTCAAAATGTTTGAAGCTGCGTTTTTGTGGAAAATATAAGCATTTTTAAAAAAATCGACCCCTGAAATTTAAAAAAGGACTTTGGTCCTTTTCTCGAAAACGGTAGGAGATGGGCGAAAAAAAATTATTGGACATCGTTTTAGAGACCATCTAATATAATGTCCAATAGTCGAAATGTCTGAGGCTGCGTTTTTGTGAAAAATATAAGCATTTTTAAAAAAATCGACCCCTGAAATTTGAAAAAGGACTTTGGTCCTTTTCTCGAAAACGGTAGGAGATGGGCGAAAAAAAATTATTGGACATCGTTTTAGAGACCATCTAATATAATGTCCAATAGTCGAAATGTCTGAGGCTGCGTTTTTGTGAAAAATATAAGCATTTTTAAAAAAATCGACCTCTGAAATTTAAAAAAAGACTTTGGTCCTTTTCTCGAAAACGGTAGGAGATGGGCGAAAAAAAATTATTGGACATCGTTTTAGAGCCCATCTAATATAATGTCCAATAGTCAAAATGTCTGAAGCTGCGTTTTTGTGGAAAATATAAGCATTTTTAAAAAAATCGACCCCTGAAATTTAAAAAAGGACTTTGGTCCTTTTCTCGAAAACGGTAGGAGATGGGCGAAAAAAAATTATTGGACATCGTTTTAGAGCCCATCTAATATAATGTCCAATAGTCAAAATGTCTGAAGCTGCGTTTTTGTGAAAAATATAAGCATTTTTAATAAAATCTCAGGGGTCGATTTTTTTAAAAATTTTAAAAAGGATTGTAAGTATTATTTGTGATAAGCCTTGAACAATTTAGAAGCTTAAGACACTATATTATGTTTCCCAAAGGACATACATATATATGCCCATACCCACATCCATTTAAATTTTTCAAAGAAAATGTCAGTATGTAGTTGTTGCTAAGGCAAACTTTCAAGCTTTAATGTTTTCGTTAATTTCAAAATTGTTAGCTTCTCTAACTTACAAAGTCAGTAAATTTTATTTGCTGTGGTTCTGACACGTGCTAAGTATGGTATTAAATAAGTTTTTTGGAAAACCTATTGTTAGGTATGCTAGCTATTTTTAAGTAATTTGTTATGGTAGCAGTTACATAATTGAGTGTATATGTATGTCTATATTAGAAAAGTTTAGCGGTTCATATACTCGATAAACAGCAAATTAATATCAAAATCAATTGCATACTTTGTGGAGTAACAGGTTAACTCCGGTATATTAAGATTACTGATTCTCATAGCCACGTTATTTGCTTACAACTATGACAGTCAGAGTCCCTGTTATGCTAGTCGCGTAAAGGACAACTCTCACGAAGAATTCTTACAGATATGCATTCTACAAATCACAAGAAGTCATCAATGTCACTAGAAGCTTATTTAATACCATACTTAGCACGTGTCAGAACCACAGCAAATAAAATTTACTGACTTTGTAAGTTAGAGAAGCTAACAATTTTGAAATTAACGAAAACATTAAAGCTTGAAAGTTTGCCTTAGCAACAACTACATACTGACATTTTCTTTGAAAAATTTAAATGGATGTGGGTATGGGCATATATATGTATGTCCTTTGGGAAACATAATATAGTGTCTTAAGCTTCTAAATTGTTCAAGGCTTATCACAAATAATACTTACAATCCTTTTTAAAATTTTTAAAAAAATCGACCCCTGAGATTTTATTAAAAATGCTTATATTTTTCACAAAAACGCAGCTTCAGACATTTTGACTATTGGACATTATATTAGATGGGCTCTAAAACGATGTCCAATAATTTTTTTTCGCCCATCTCCTACCGTTTTCGAGAAAAGGACCAAAGTCCTTTTTTAAATTTCAGGGGTCGATTTTTTTAAAAATGCTTATATTTTCCACAAAAACGCAGCTTCAGACATTTTGACTATTGGACATTATATCAGAGGGTCTCTAAAACGATGTCCAATAATTTTTTTTCGCCCATCTCCTACCGTTTTCGAGAAAAGGACCAAAGTCCTTTTTTAAATTTCAGGGGTCGATTTTTTTAAAAATGCTTATATTTTCCACAAAAACGCAGCTTCAGACATTTTGACTATTGGACATTATATCAGAGGGTCTCTAAAACGATGTCCAATAATTTTTTTTCGCCCATCTCCTACCGTTTTCGAGAAAAGGACCAAAGTCCTTTTTTAAATTTCAGGGGTCGATTTTTTTAAAAATGCTTATATTTTTCACAAAAACGCAGCTTCAGACATTTTGACTATTGGACATTATATTAGATGGGCTCTAAAACGATGTCCAATAATTTTTTTTCGCCCATCTCCTACCGTTTTCGAGAAAAGGACCAAAGTCCTTTTTCAAATTTCAGGGGTAGATTTTTTTAAAAATGCTTATATTTTTCACAAAAACGCAGCTTCAGACATTTTGACTATTGGACATTATATTAGATGGTCTCTACAACGATGTCCAATAATTTTTTTTCGCCCATCTCCTACCGTTTTCGAGAAAAGGACCAAAGTCCTTTTTTAAATTTCAGGGGTCGATTTTTTTAAAAATGCTTATATTTTTCACAAAAACGCAGCTTCAAACATTTTGACTATTGGACATTATATTAGATGGTCTCTAAAACGATGTCCAATAATTTTTTTTCGCCCATCTCCTACCGTTTTCGAGAAAAGGACCAAAGTCCTTTTTTAAATTTCAGAGGTCGATTTTTTTAAAAATGCTTATATTTTTCACAAAAACGCAGCTTCAGACATTTTGACTATTGGACATTATATTAGATGGTCTCTAAAACGATGTCCAATAATTTTTTTTCGCCCATCTCCTACCGTTTTCGAGAAAAGGACCAAAGTCCTTTTTTAAATTTCAGGGGTCGATTTTTTTAAAAATGCTTATATTTTTCACAAAAACGCAGCTTCAGACATTTTGACTATTGGACATTATATCAGAGGGTCTCTAAAACGATGTCCAATAATTTTTTTTCGCCCATCTCCTACCGTTTTCGAGAAAAGGACCAAAGTCCTTTTTCAAATTTCAGGGGTCGATTTTTTTAAAAATGCTTATATTTTTCACAAAAACGCAGCCTCAGACATTTCGACTATTGGACATTATATTAGATGGTCTCTAAAACGATGTCCAATAATTTTTTTTCGCCCATCTCCTACCGTTTTCGAGAAAAGGACCAAAGTCCTTTTTCAAATTTCAGGGGTCGATTTTTTTAAAAATGCTTATATTTTTCACAAAAACGCAGCCTCAGACATTTCGACTATTGGACATTATATTAGATGGTCTCTAAAACGATGTCCAATAATTTTTTTTCGCCCATCTCCTACCGTTTTCGAGAAAAGGACCAAAGTCCTTTTTTAAATTTCAGAGGTCGATTTTTTTAAAAATGCTTATATTTTTCACAAAAACGCAGCTTCAGACATTTTGACTATTGGACATTATATTAGATGGTCTCTAAAACGATGTCCAATAATTTTTTTTCGCCCATCTCCTACCGTTTTCGAGAAAAGGACCAAAGTCCTTTTTCAAATTTCAGGGGTCGATTTTTTTAAAAATGCTTATATTTTTCACAAAAACGCAGCCTCAGACATTTCGACTATTGGACATTATATTAGATGGTCTCTAAAACGATGTCCAATAATTTTTTTTCGCCCATCTCCTACCGTTTTCGAGAAAAGGACCAAAGTCCTTTTTTAAATTTCAGGGGTCGATTTTTTTAAAAATGCTTATATTTTTCACAAAAACGCAGCTTCAAACATTTTGACTATTGGACATTATATTAGAGGGTCTCTAAAACGATGTCCAATAATTTTTTTTCGCCCATCTCCTACCGTTTTCGAGAAAAGGACCAAAGTCCTTTTTCAAATTTCAGGGGTCGATTTTTTTAAAAATGCTTATATTTTTCACAAAAACGCAGCCTCAGACATTTCGACTATTGGACATTATATTAGATGGTCTCTAAAACGATGTCCAATAATTTTTTTTCGCCCATCTCCTACCGTTTTCGAGAAAAGGACCAAAGTCCTTTTTTTTTAATTTCCTCATTTGCGACTTCGTTTTACACTTTTGTGACTCCGTTTCATTAAAATTCAATTTGAAAATTTTAGTTGTTGTTAATTAACAATACGTTTTTTCTAAATTTTTGTTTTAAATGTATTTTTTTTATAAAAATTTGAATTTTCGGGCTTAACAGAGCCATGTTATCACGTTAACAGAGGTCTGTTAACTTTGAAGGTTTATGTCCGTGGTTAAAAATTTTAAAATTTATCTTCACACACATCAATTTTTTTCCAAATCGATATGTTTTGAAATCGCATAAAAATTCGTTTTTGAATAAATTGGTAAACTGAGTTTTGAAATTTGCTGTTTGAAAGTGTTTGTCAACGTGTTAACTTTGAACTTGATACATTTTTTCGAATTCGGAAAATATCTATAAAATAATTTTTATAATTCATTTTGATTTTTTTAAGTAGTTGTTAGTAAAATGAGAATTTTTTTCGGAATCGAATACGAAATCAATATTTTTTTCGAAATCTATATAAATTGGTTTTCGAATACTCAGTGCAGTCATTTATAAACCGGGTTTTTAAAATTTATTTTGCTCTTTAAAGCTCTAAACACATAGACGACAGCAGACTGCAAATGCTGCCAACTTCAAGTGCAGCCAACTACAAATGCTGCTCTGAAGTCGGCTTCATAATTATTTTGAACACAGCAACAACATAATAATCAGCTGGTGTGTAAATCAATTTCGAATTTTTATAAATATTACAAATTCAA
This sequence comes from Sturmia bella, assembly GCA_963662145.1. Taxonomy (NCBI): domain Eukaryota; kingdom Metazoa; phylum Arthropoda; class Insecta; order Diptera; family Tachinidae; genus Sturmia; species Sturmia bella. The sequence goes on along the minus strand of OY759172.1, from coordinate 13,145,777 downwards.
AGTTTAAAAATATAAAAAATGAGCGAAGAAAATTTAGCGAATTTTATCACAACAATTGTTAAAATAGCTCAGACTACAGCTGAAGTGTATAAAGCCCATAAGACGAATAGTACAAGAAACCGAAGATGGTGGGTTCGCCCAGTAAATATAACCCGTGATGAGGAGGGCATTTGCAAAACATGTGTACAACAGCTCAAGGAAAAAGATGATGAACACTTTTTCAAAGCAACCAGGATGAAAATTAAATAAAATATCACAAAAAATTAGCTCAAACGAAAAAAATTGTTTTGATATTGAAAATGAACAGCTGTGTATTTTAGCAATGCTAATTTCACGGATGCCGTATTTCTTATTTCATAATGAATAAAATTGAAAATATTGATGAAAAATGTAATAATATCAAGAATAAACTATAAAAACACATACATTTATTTATTTATTGTATTTTTGCAATGTTCTTTTGTGTTTAATATTAAAAAAAAGTTTTTGTTCTAATTTGTTCAATTTATATACATATATAATGGCAACACTATATTTGCTTATTTGCTGCCCGTCAAAATAGAAAATAGCCTAAGTTGGCAGCAGCAGCAAATGCTGTTGTGCAGTCGTGCTGCCCTGCTGCCGTCAAAATAATCGTTTTCATTTAAACACATGCATTTTATTTTTGACATATTGCTGCTTGCTGTCTGCTGTCGTCTATGTGTTTACAGCTTAAAACTCTCTGGTGAGTAAAATGAGCATATGAAATTTTTTCCCATATTGACATGTTTTGAAATCGAATAAAAATTCATTTTTAAATAAAGTTGAATTTTAAAATTTGGTTTTTAATTGTTTGGCAGCAAAATCAGTATATACACACACACATGTATATATACATACATATATAGTAAATTTTTTCGAAATCAAATTCGATATCATATTCGAAAAAAATTATTTTTTAATAGGTACCTAACTCGATTATTTTTAAATTTAGGTTGTTTTATTTTCCAGCCTCTAGGTCTTCCTTTTTTTAAAATAATAACACCCATATTCATAAAAACTATTGAAGGTTTATTACACGTTTATTTGACAAATATTCGATAGAAATGCGTCAAATAAGAGTTTAATAAACTTACAATAATTATTATGAATATGGCCTTAAAACTCGTTTTATAAGGAGTGGTTATTTATTTTTCAATACTTCGAATACCTTCGGTATTCTTCTTGAAGAACTAAAAATTGTAAACAATTAATAGACAAGGGGAGCAGACGTGATTGTCTTACAATGACAGAATCGTTGTCGACATATATTTTTTTTTTTATTTATTCAATCCATTTGTAATACATGTAGCCTATTGGCCAATAACTTAAATATTACAAGCAATATTGAAGTGAATAAAGTAATACACCCTAACGACTCTTACTCAGTGGTTCAGGTTTATAAACCGGTTTTTTAAATTTCTTTTGCTCTTTAAAACTGTCTGGTGAGTAAAAGGAGCATATGCAATTTTTTTCCAAATCGATATGTTTTGAAATCGCATAAAAATTCGTTTTTGAATAAATTGGTAAACTGAGTTTTGTAATTTGCTTTTTGAAAGTGTTTGTCAATGTGTTTTTTACTAACTTTAAATTTGATACATTTTTTCGAATTCGGAAAATATCTATAAAATAATTTTTATAATTCATTTTGATTTTTTTAAGTAGTTGTTAGTAAAATGAGAATTTTTTCGGAATCGAATACGAAATCGATATTTTTTCGAAATCTAAATAAATTGGTTTTCGAATATTCAGTGCAATCATTTATAAACCGGGATTTTAAATTTATTTTTGTGTTTTTAATCCCTTAAGAAAAATACCGAAGGTATTTGAAATATCGAAAAATAAATAACTCCTTATAAAACGAATTTTACTATTTAAAAAAAATAAATTTTGAAAAATAAAACAAGCCAAGTAGAATTTAGAAGGTCGCTGAAAAAGATATTACAAATTATTTTTTAATTTTTATTTATGAAAATAGCAAAATACTGAATATTTTTAGCAGGGCGTATTTGGCACGACATCCTGAGCAAAGAATTTTATTTATCATTGCGTGCACCTTGTAAAGTTAATCTAATTTATTTTTTTAATTGACAATTTATTGATGTAATGGGTTTTAGTTTGGTTTTACTTGCTCAAAATTGGGTTATTAGAATTAATTTACAAAATAAACTAATTAGGTACCTATAATAACCCAATTTTGAGGAAGAAAAAACAAACCACAGTTCATTAAATTTGTAATTAACAATTCCGGGTTTGAAAATGTTAAAATAATATTTATAATAACCTTGTTTTTATTCATTCAATTCCATGGTAATACAAGTGGCCATATGGCCTGTATTAAATTATTATTTTGCACAACAATGAATCTGTCTGTAAACATTTAACAGAGTCTGGCAACTACTAGCCTTAGTTACAGCTCTCTTTACACTAACTCAATATTAAAAGAATTTTGAGTAAAAGGAGAAGCAAAGACAAACAATGACTTTTACAGCCACAATAGATGAACTTTGCATGTACATATGTACATGCATACACACATGCATATGTGTGCATGAATGTGGTAGGTGCATAATTGAATATTATTACAGTGGCATTATTGTTGTTGGTTTTGATAGAAAATATACAATAAAAAACTTAACTAAATGCACTCATTAGACAAGACACTAAACATAAATAGAACGATTGAAAACAAAAAATTATAATGGTGTCATTAACTGTGCAAGTGTATGTGTTTATGCACAAAACCAGTTAAAAGAAAACAACAAACAACAGCCAGCCATAGGAAGATGATAAACATAAAGAAAAAAAAAATTAATGACAAATTAGCTGGAGAAAAATAATTCAATGTCGGCAAAAGTGGCAGATAAAATTTGAATCACATTTACCTGCAGCCATTTACAAATTCCTGTGTAATTAAACAAAAATGTGCATACACAGCATGTACTTATGTACCTACATACTTGAAAAATTCTAAGCATAATTAAAAAATTTTTAAGTGTAGATGTATGTATGCACTCGCATATGCACGTATACAAGTGTGAAGTTAGGCTACTAATTTTTTTTACCTTATTTTAATAAAAAGTTAAACCCATTTTTAGCGTTATCTGCTACACTTGGTTAAGTCAACACAATTTTTCCTTTTTGTCAATTAGTTTAATACTAAAAATGCGTTTATTTTTTTCTAATTTGTATGCAGTTATTAAACTAGCAAACAAATTTCTAGTTGCGGACAAAAATTTATACACAAATTTTTAGTGGGCACACAACACGTCAAGATTTATTATTTTGGAAAGTAAAAAGAGAGTGGTAAAGTAAAACTTTAGTTTTCCTTCATATGTTTCTTTCGCTTTAATTTAGTTTACTTTTTTTATTAACCAACCGGTATTTTTTTTTTCTTTTGTCACTTTTACCAAACAAATACACCATAAATTTTAGTAATTTACTTTTTGTCTCGTGTTTACAGCGATTTTAAGAAAAGGGTACAGACAAGTAAAGCAAACACACAAAAAAAGTTATGCGTGTATTATTTTTTTCGATTTTCTCTTTTTATTTTTCTATACACATAAATCCACACACTTTTTTACTTTTATGCTCCCCACATAAACGAACTTTGTATTGGAACTCTTCTCCTTTTTGTGTGAAAAGAAACGCACTTTTAATAAAAAAAATTCAGCGTTTTTTGTATCTTATTTTGCTGTATACACCTTTTGAAAAGGCAAGTTGTAATTTATTTCATTCAATCTTGTACGAAATTACCAATCAATTTATTTTTTAATAAGCACATTCATTCTTAAAAGCCGTCACTTTGTATAGATTTTGTGTGGGTTTCTTTGTGTATGTGTGTGCACTGTTATTTTTGTTTTTCTTTCACACCGACGACGTTCGACGTTCTTCCGTTAAGCGTTAACTAACGATCCGTTCGACTCAACTTGTTCGCAAGCACTCATCTTATTGTTTCCATAAATTCTGTTTAGTATTCTATTTGGGGGTTCTGTTTAGTTGTTGTTGCTACGTATTTTATATCGTCTTCTTTGTTTACATTTTTCATCGTAAGGTTTGTCGATTTCTCCAGTAAATCCACTCAATTCAGTTATCTTGTGGATACTGGAACTATGAGTATAAATATAGGGAAGAGATTTTATTCCGCTCATTTAATTACTGTAAAAGAGAGTTTGTTACTCTTAGGAAATCTTCACTGAAAAGAGAAGTTTCATTACTGTGTTTACGCAACAGTGGGAAAATAAAAATACCTTCCGTCTAATTCATAAAAATTATAACAGGTTTATAAAACTCTTGTTTGACAGATTTTCCATACAAATATGTCAAATAACAGTCTTATAAGCCTGTAATAATTTTTATGAATTAGGGGGCTTGTATTTAGTGAAAAGGGGAAAAACGAAATCAGATATGATGAGTAGTAACAGTTTTTTAATTTGTCAATAAATATAGTGGTAAAACCTTAGAATATCGACCAATATATGAAAGAAAGAAATCAGGTTTATAGGGGTGTATAGGGGTTCGTATACCTCCTAAAATTTCAGTCAATATCTGCCGGACGCTTATAGCTTAATAATAATTGGATGTTAAAATTACACAATATATCTAGAAAACATTTACCGTGTAATTCATAAAAATTATAACAGGTTTATAAAGCTCTTATTTGACAGATTTTCCATACAAATATGTCAAATAACAGTCTTATAAGCCTGTAATAATTTTTATGAATTAGGGGCTTAAAGTACAGTCAAAGCCCGGTATAGCGAATACTCAGTTTAACGAATATCGGATATAACGAATGGCGAAATTTTTACATTAACTGTCTTACATATGTAGCGAATGACAAAAAAAAATAAATCTCGATTTAACGAGTGGCAAAGCAAAATACATTTAAAAAATCGTTACAAATCTGCATTTGCAGATTTGCAGGCACTTTCCCGTATAAGTTGTAATTTGACAAATATTCAAAAACAAAAAACTGTATAGAAAACCCCTCCCCACGGAGGCACAACTTGTTTCTACTGTATTTTCTAAAACACTTCTTCCTCACAAAATTTGAAAACGGAAATATTTAGAGAAGAAGACCACAAAACGACCTGCATTTGCAGATTTGCCGGCACTTTCCCGTATAAGTTGAAATTTGACAAATATTCAAAACCAAAAAACTGTATAGAAAACCCCTCCCCGCGGAGGCACAACTTGTTTCTACTGTATTTTCTAAAATACTTCTTCCTCACAAAATTTTAAAACGGAAATATTTAGAGAAGAAGACCACAAAACGACCTGCATTTGCAGATTTGCCGGCACTTTCCCGTATAAGTTGTAATTTGACAAATATTCGAAACCAAAAAACTGTATAGAAAACCCCTCCCCTTGGAGGCACAACTTGTTTCTACTGTATTTTCTAAAATACTTCTTCCTCACAAAATTTGAAAACGGACATATTTAGAGAAGAAGACCACAAAACGACCTGCATTTGCAGATTTGCCGGCACTTTCCCGTATAAGTTGCAATTTGACAAATATTCGAAACCATATATGCAAATACCGTTGGATTGTGTGTGTTTTTGGCTTCTTTGCTTTGTATTGAAAGAACGCGTGTGATGCGTTGCTTTTTTCGTTAAAATTTCAGTAGTTTTATTTGGTTCATTGTGAAAACGAGATGTCGATTTCTTAAGAAATGAATAATATGAATGAAATGTAATGATAAACCTACACATGTTAATAGCATCCAAACATAACTAAATATGTATATGCCTCTATGTACATTTATGAATTTTAATGAATTTACATATTAGAAATAAAAACAATTCTTAAATGAACGTTAAAATATCAATTAAAGTTTTATTTCTACACTGAGTTGTCATTACAATTAAATTTTGATGTTTTTAAAACTGCGGACCACCGTCTTTTATAAAATTTTAAGATAAGAAATTACTGTTCGATATAACGAATATCTCGGAATAACGAAAGGTCTGAACATTATATCATTCGTTAAACCGGGCTTTGACTGTATTGGTAAAAAAGTGTCACACCAGATAAATAGTTCATTCACTTGGGCATAATAATGATAAAATAGTATATATGTATATAATCTAATTATTTATTTGCTATAACAGCCAATTGAAATATATTATTTTAGGTTTAAAAAGCACCTACGATTACATATGTATATAAAAATAATAAATAATTCTTAATTTATTTATTTTAATAAATAATTATTAATTAAATATTCAACCCTCTTATTAGTTTAAATCTATTTTATTTTTCGAGCTTTAAGTATTTCTATTTATTTATTTAATAATATTGCGCTTTTCTTCGGATAACTTTTTCAGGGTAATAATATAGTAAAAAGTAAACTTAATTATTTATTTGCTTTAAGAGCCAATTGATATGATTATGTTAGGTTCATAAATAGACCTTATTAATGTTTTCGTAAAAAAAAAACATTAATAACGTCTATTTTGGGACCTAAAATAATACGTAATACTATAATAATAATCCAAGCAAAATTAAAATTTTTTTTTTTTAATATTAAACATATATACAGTGTACCCGCGATAATATGGACAAGGGCAGTTTACATATTTTGGATTGTTTATACTATATACTTACAAATTGCACAAAATTTTTTTCCCCAAAACGCATAAACGATTTATGCAATGATTTTTCCATTTTTGGGTACTCCGACTGTAGCAGAGTCTTTCTTTTTCTAGGTCCAATGAATGCATTGTTGACAAATTTTGTATTTTAATTCCCTTTTATTTCAGATACTGTTCCTTTATCGCTCCTTATTTCTTCGCTAAATTTGTAATACTTGCACCTTTTTGCAAACTCTACAAAATTTCATAGGTTTGCTTTAAAATAAGAAATTTGGAACACCAAGCATGAGTTTCTGTGTACATGTAAAAACCAATTAAAAATCCATTTCTTTGTTTGACCATTGACATTCAAATGTTAATAACTTGAGGTTTCCCCTAATTAATTAATCAAAAAAGTAAATAAATAAATGTTCGTATTTTAAAACTATTGTATAAAGTTCAGAGAAAACGCATTCATATTTTGGGGTGTTCATTCATGAGGGTGTTAATATTATCGCGAGTGCACTGTAATAGCAATAATTGTGCAGAACATAAGACAGTCCTAAACAGTCAAAATCGTAAGAAAAATTCGAGCCATCAACCAGGCTCATAGATTTTCTTCTCTGTGATAGGATAAACAATACCGACTTGGCTTACAAAACCCTTTCTGAACAACGAGCCATAAAAAGTAAAAATCACTAAGAATATAATAAAATAAACTTGAAAAAATTGTTTCATGTGAGTGTGTGAAGTTTTGATATATTAAAACTGCCTCCGAAATAGGTATATATATTTTCATACTGGTTACAAAAATTGTGGAAATAGGTTTGAGCCGTAATTATTATTGCCGGTGAAAATTTGTATCAGTGTAGAATAAAAGTTACAAAAAACAAATTAGTGATGACAAAATGATTTAATGGTGGACGATAACACTAGAGAAGAAGAGAATTTTGTTGTTGCACCCAAACAAAACAAGTAATAAAAAACAAAAATTTAATTTTCTGCAAAATAAACAAAAATATTGAAATGGATATTAACGAAAAAGTGGAACAATTGTTGCAAATAACATTGTCGCTTAAAAATGACGTCCATGAAATAAAAAGTGGTGATTTGAATGCAAAACTTGATGACTTGGAATGGGAAAAAGAGGCACTGAAAAATGATATTATAGATTTGAGAAGTAAGCTGTGTTTAAAACAAAAAAAAGCTAAACTTTTTAATTTTACACTCGATTTCTTGTTACCAACAAGACACTTTAATGCAACAGAATGAAAAAATTTTATCCTTGGTAAAATCGCAAAACGAGAAATTAGTCGAAACCATAGAAGCAGACAAATTGGTACCAAACTTACTGTTTGGCAAGAAAGTTAGCAATTATGCTGGTATGTTTCCGATTAAGACGATGGAAGACTTGGACAAAATGGAAGCTTTCATCAATGACAGCAATCTTAATGAACTGGTAACTTATGATACGTTTCAGTTTGGGCCTTGCAAATGTATGAAATTTTATAGGTGACTGCTGTGCAACAATTATTAGCACCGCAAGGCTTAATAAAATGTCTGGCGTCCATCTTAGCCACCGAGTGTGTTATTCAATGCAATGTTGATGGTATTCAAAATAAGAAACGTTTATTGAATTATCCCAAATTTATGGATTTACTTTTTCGTAAGTTTTTAATATGTTTGTTTAGCAATTTCATTTAAACAAATTACTTCCAATAGGCGGAGCCTACTATGATGGCTACAGTCAGAAAGTATTCTTAGATGAAGTGCGTCGCGGCTTGAAAACGGTAAAAAATCGTCATAATAAACATTTATTCCGTGTTCGTCAATTGAGGCGTATGGAGCAGGAAGATCAATTCGGTGAAGATGACGAAGTTGATTCTCCGCAATCTGTTGGTATAGATGAACTCGAAGCGTTACCAAATTTTTGCATAAAAAAAGTTGAATCACTAAGCGATTAAGTTATGTTTACGTAAATTTATATATTTTATATTGGATTTAAAAACTGCATTCACCACTCAATATTTTTAAATTATAACAAACTAACTAGCGTTAATAAAAAAAAATGTTCTGGAAATTAAATAATGATGGAAAATTATTGTTGTTAAATGTTTTTAAATTTATTAATTTAAAAGCTATAAAAAAATTTGTTAGAAGAGTAAGAAAATTACTTGCATGTATGTAGTAAATCCATGTAGTATAAACATTTTGAACAAAAATGGTTTCAATCTAAGCTCTAGGTTGGTTTAGTTATTTATTTTATCCAATAATTCAATATCTATAGAATATCGCAGTTTGAAGTGAAGATTTTTTTTTTGCAAACTGCTGGATTTTAATACAAAAAAATACAGTCAGTGCTTTTAGCAGGAAAACACATTAAGTGCTGTTTTCTGCTGCCTTGATAGTAGTCAGCAGGATCACAAACTCTAAATGAATTATGATGTAACTGTTCTAATAATATTGGCAGGAGCATTTTTTGCATGGAAAGAAATGCACATGCATTCACATGGTATTGGTATTTTTTTTACAAAATGCTGTTAAATGTTATACATATTAGATTACAATCTTGTGCTTTATGCTCATCATACAAAATGAGTGCAAAAGAATTGTAATTGTAACTTGACACTTTGAAAAATTAAACATTTTCGAAAATGAACAAATTTATAATCTTAAGGCCATATTCATGATAGTTATTGTAAATTTATTAAGCACTTATTTGACGTATTTCTACGGAATATTTGTCAAATAAACGTGTAATAAAGCTTCAATAGTTTTTATGAATATGGCTGTTAACACTTAAAAATAAAATATCTCGTCCTTGTGAGTATGCAAAATAAAAATGAGTTTTTTTTTGGAATTTTTTTTACCTGTGCAGCAACTAAAATACGTGTTCATGTATATCTACAAAACTGATTTCTTGCCATAGATCGACTGCTTTAAAGGCACACATTATAGTATAAACTCTGGTGATACTAAAGAATTCTGCTGATACTTAAAATTTTCAACAGGATATAAAAATTTTTTTTGCTTTTGATTTAAAATTTAGACAATATAAAACAAAAAACTATTAATAATTGAATTTGTTCGCCAGACTTATAAGATATACTACAAAAGCTACTTGCTTACGTATAATTTGTACAAAATTAATAAATTAAATAATAATGTATAACAGTCATAATTTTTTTAAAATCTAAATAGCAGCATCAAGAATAGGGAGGAAAGTATGTTACTTGAGTTCTTACAATTGAACTGGGTTTGACAGTTTGAGAAGGCATTTCTGGTGTTTGTTCCTCCTTGCTTTGTTGTTTTCTTCTTATTGAGCAGTTTTTTGTATGGCAACGATTTTGGGCTAGTCTCAAGGAACGCTTTAATTCACCCAAAAACTTGTTGAAGCTGCTATAATGATCACCATCTGCGGAGCGGCTGGCTACTATATAGGAGGAAAATGATTGCAGTTTAAAGTCATTCATTCCATAGGTTTCAATCTATAGTAGTTGAATGGTGGTAAACTTACAGAATAATATATCCATAGTTTTGGGAAAATTAAGCAAATTTGTTTTGTAGTGGCGACCATTGACATTCGATTTCATAATAATGTTATAGGATAAAACATTTGCTATTTTCCGGTAAATACCCTCCGGTGACAACAGGCGTTTGATCATTTTTACCTATTACAAAAAGTGTTAATAAATTGACATGACAAAAATTGTGCACAAATTTCTACTTACAAAATGTGTCTTGTTATTATCGTTTATTTCCATTTCAAATTTGTTCAAATCTTCAAAACTTTTCAAAGGAAACGGTCTAGTAAGCTGAGAAATATTACTGTCATCAGAGAGGTCTGGAGAATTACATTCAGATTCCTCTACTGACACCGGTGTTTCAAATTGTGATGACAATAAACTTAAAATATAGGCATTTTGCTGCATCAGTGTTTCTACAAACAAAAAAAAATTTATTTGCATCTGCATAAATTGTGTTCTTAGCACTTTCAGCACTTGTGAAGCGAAAATTACCTTTAATATCTTTAACTTCTTTTCGCAAATCGCTAATATCACTTTTGAAATTTTCAATTCTTTCATTTATACTGGACATGTTTAACTTTTCGCTTTGCTTTAAATATTTTTTCATAAAAACACATATTCTGTTGCTTTTTTGTTTGCCAAATCGTGCAGTGGGGAACTCACACACACACAAATGTATAACAGCTGTTGCTTGCGTTATGTGATGGCAAGAAAAGAAAACAAAGAAGATATCCAATTACCATTGTTATCGATAATTTTTTTAAACAGTGATGTTTATTGAAACATATGTACATTTCAATTGCACTTTTATTGAATATAAATAAATAATTTTTTGAAAGTGCTTTTTAAAAATTATTTTTTAATAGTTAGTTGTGCTCAATCTAAAGGTATTTCTTTTTTCCCAATAATATAGAATGAGCTTGAGCAATTTAAACGTAATATTAAAACAATTATGATAAATTTAGGCTCAACTTTGTATTTGTATTAGTATACCTAATACGTGTACGTAGTCTTAAAAAAAAAAGTTTTCTTATATTTAAAAAATAATTTTTTTTGTAATGGTTTTGAATATATGTATGAAAATGAGTATAAAATAAAAATTAATCCTCTTTGCTGGAAGATTCGGCTTCCAATACTAGGTTTTCATTCGCTTTGGCTTTGTGTCGACCCTGTTGTTTAAAATATTTCTTTTTCTGCCGCTGAAATGCTGCTCTAAGCGTTTTGTCCGAAAATTTACTAAATGTTGATATCACATCTGAATATATATTGAGGACGAAACTTTCGTTAAAATAAAACAAAATTTAATACTTAAATAAGGAGATTTTCACCCATAATAGCTCTAAACACGTTGGGAAAATCACGCAGTCTCTTTTTGCCAAAAGTTCCATCCACATTAAAATTGAGAATTATGCTTTGGCCAAATACTTCATGGAGGTTACTTTCAGCGTTGCCGGAAAGTATTGACTTCATTTGTCTCAACTATTAAATATGTATAAAGAAAAATTGCAAGTTGTTAGTGTCAACCGTTTTATAATACAGTGAAATATTTACGTATGGATCTGGGTTGGTGGCCAAAATGACATCAAATTCTTGCAGTTTTTCCACAGTATTAATTGGAAAATATTCTTTAAGGTCTGTAACAACTGCATTTTGTTTTGCTATGCTATCTAACAATATTTTATGCTCAGCCAGAATTTCCAGTAAAGTATTGTATCTTTTTTCTGCAGCTTCTGTAATAAATTGTTATGCTCGTTATTAGATTTTTTTCTAATTTTTATAATGAATAACCCAACAAACCTTCATATAAATCTAATTGTCTTGAGAGTTCTTCACAGCCAGTACACTTTGTTTTAGCTGGAAGGAAAAAGATAAAATATATGTATATTGTCACACTAACACGAAATTATAAAAAGTTACCTGATTGAGGGAAATACTTTAGTTTTGTTTCGCAGTGTTGAGGAGGGTCGTTCGATTTTTTTCCAGCTGGTAGCTGTGTACATAGAATGAAAATCGAAAAGTGGGCATACAAATTTTTTGTGGAATATAATTTACAAAAATGTCTCTTTTTCTATATGAATTTTTTCATTATAAAAGGTTTTTTTTTATGGAAAACCTCTTTTCTCAATATACGCAATTGTTGGTAAACTTCTACTTACAAAATGTGTGTTGCTTTCCGCGTTTATTGATATTTTAACCTGATTCAATTTTTCAAAGTTGGATGAAATGTTACTGTCATCAGAAACGTCTGGAGAATCACTTTCAGGCTCTACTTTTGGCACCGGTGTTCCTGACAACAAACTTAAAATACAGGCATTTTGGTGCACCAGTACTTCTACACACAAAAATTATTGTTACAGTATAATCGCCATGTGCAAAATAAACATTACCTCGAATATCCTTAACTTCCTTTCGCATGTTGCTAATGTCGTTTTTAAAATTTTCAATTTTTCCACTTATATTGGACATATTTAATTTTTGGTTTTGTTTTAAATTTCTTTTCATAAAAACACATATTCTGCCGTCTTTCTGTTTATCGTATAGAATCCGTCGCGCAGCTTCTGCGTCAGCTGTTTTTTGAGTATGTGTGATGGCAAAAAAAAGCAAACTGTCGATCAATGATTTTTTTTTATCGATAAGTGGTTTTCACTTATATTGGACTTCTTTAATTTTTGATTTCGTTTTAACATTTTTTTTTCTTCATAAAATCACATATTCTGTCGGCCAATGATTTTTTTATCAATAAATTGTTTCTAAGCACAGTTTTTTCATTAATTTTTAATATTTTTAAATTTGTCACATATACAGTGTATATTGTATACATATTTTAATTTTCTTTGACTAAAGTTTTTTACAATTAATAAAATTACTTAACTTGCCATTTTAAGGAGTAGGTTTCCATATACATATTATTTTTTAAGCAAAAATTAAAAAAAAAAATCCCTTTAGTCTGATGCATACATTTGTATGTACATATAAGAAGAAAAAAAATACCTGTTGCTTAAATACCAAAAAAAAAAAAAAACGTAAAAAAGTGGTGAATAATGAAAACTAGTAGAATTTACACTTTTTTCTTTCTATAGTTTTTGCTGGTTGGCCACGGTCATGTACATATATACAAAAGTATTATACATAAAAACTTTTTTTAATTAATAAAAAAATTTGTGATATTAATATCGATAATACATATTTATTTATTTAGATATAAATTTATACTTATTGAATTAATTTGTATAGCTAAAAAAATTTACGTAAATAAATAAATTAAAAAAATAATATTAAGCGCCAATGTTTTGTTAAACTGACCGCAAGGGTCACTTCTTTTTGTAAACTGTAAACAAACATTAATGTCACCGCTAACGTAGAAAACATAAACAAATTGCCTCAATAGCAAACAAATTTTAAGATCAAAATTTGCGGTAAACTGTTGAGTTTTTGATGGAAATAAAGCAATGATTATAACTTGAACTCAAAATGGATTTGGTTGAAAATATTGAAGAATTAGTAAAGGTTGTTACATCTATAAAAAATCAAGTAATAAATCTCAATGGCCACGATATTAACGCTAGACTGGATGAAATAGAACACGAAACAGAAGCTTTGAAAGAAGAAATAACAGATATGAGACGTATAAACGTATTTGTAATTAAAAATATATAACTATTTAAGGAAATTGTATTTTTTAGGGACTTTAATGCAACAAAATGAAACGATTTTGTCGTTAATTATAAACCAGAATGATACATTGCTTGAAGCTAGAAGAACTTATGATTTTTCAAATGTATTTCCACTAAAATCACTTCGAGAGTTGGATGAATTGGAAGGCAATATCAATGACAATAATATACATGAATTGGTACAATTGAATGGCACTATTTGTGAAAATTTTCTGGTAATCGGTACTTCCATACTTTTAGATAGATATTGTAAGACGATTGCTACAACCGCATGGTATTATTAAGAATATAGGGCTGATTATGGCCTCTTCACTAATCATGGAATGTAACGTTTACGGCAAGCAAAATAAGAGACGGTTATTGAAAAGTCCAAAATTTATGAACTTAATATACCGTAGGTATAACACATATTTTTTGGAGAACTGAATTGCTATAAAAAATTTGTTTCAAGGTGCTGCGCATGATGATGGTACCTGTAGCTTAGAATTACATTTAAATGAATTTAGTCGCAGTCTTCATATGGCAAAAAACCGCCATAATCAGGTGTGTACTGAAATTCGATTGATAAAAAATTGACAGAAAAAAAATTGAATATTAAAATCGATTTCATATTCTATTTACATTGTATGTATGTGTGTGAACGTTCAAATTATAGAGTAAACACCATAAAAGACAACGTGGAAAGAAAAAGGAATTGGCGGACTAAGAGGCATTTTCTTTTTTTCATTTCTAATTATGTAATTTGTTGAATTTATATAAAAATACATTTATCAATTGATAGAACTGCATATACATTTATTTTCAGATAGTGATTGGTCCTTGAAAGAAAACAAACTTAAGGGATAATTATCAATTATGTCATAAAAATAAAACTAAATTCACATATTTACATACAAAAACGTGTATAAATTTGAATGCAAGCAATTAATCAAAGTCAGCTACTTCAGTTTTTATGATAAAGTCTTCCACAGTATGAATTTCTTGTACGTGTTCCTGTTGTTCTCTTAATTTTTGCCTAGCCTGACAATTATTCTTATGAATACGATTCTTAACCATACGTATAGCTTTTCTCAGCTCATTTAGAAAAGTTTGCGAGTCGGATTCATCATTTTCTTTACGCCAAGCTTCTGTTATGAGATGAATAAATTGTAATGTAATTCAACTGAAAATATAAATTTAGACAGATTTTTATAGTGATACTTACGGAATAGTATGTCCAGGGTTTTGGGATAATTTAATAATCTTGCTTTATTGTGATAGCCATCTACATTAACATCCATGATAAGATTTTCAGACAAGACATTTGAAATACTCCTCGAAAGTCCCTTCGGCGCAAGTAGGGCTTGTACAATATTGACCTACAATATAAAAGTTTTTAAGGCACAGCTCAAAAATGAATTTAATATTTGCTATAAAAGCCAATTGAAATTTATTACTTTATATCTTTGAAAACAATTAAAGAAGTCTTAGACTTAAAGTAATCAATATAAGATGTCTTATTTTTATGTTCAATATTTCGTTTTCCTTTAGAAAACTTCTTCTTCAGCCAAACGAAATATTGAAAATAAAAATAATAAACACGGACCTCAAGCTCGAAATCTTACAATAACAATAAGGAAAAGGTCGAAGCAAATAGGATAAAGAAGTAATTAATATATAAATTTTTTTAATAATAAACAATTTTTAGCTGAGAATTACTTTAACAAATTTCACAAGTTTCTTTTAACGAAAAAGTTTAACATTTTAAGTGAACAAGCCAAGTTCTCTTTCTGTTGGTGGGAGGCAAACCACACCATAAATTTTTTCCAACTGTTGGAATTAGCTTATAGTAACTCTGCACAGGTACATACTTATGTATGTAATAACTTTTCGGTTTAAATTCTATCTAATAAAAATCTTTCGACATTTATTTTTAAAATTTAAACAAATTCGACTTGAGTGTGCCGGTAGTTCATAATACAAACGGCTGTTGGTACTGACATACATACATATATACCGGTAAACAATTTTAACGTTTGGTTTAAATTTGTTTTTATTTCCCATTAAGTTTCTTCTGCGAAAACATTACCTCGAGGTCTTATTTATTATCTATGGCCTTATAACATTACACTGCGATTTATACCTAGATACTTACAATATGGTTTAAATTTTTATCATTGATTTCATCTTCAAATTTTTTCAAATCTATCAGATCTTCCAAGGGGAATCGACGTGAAAATACGGAAATTTTTTTGTTGTAAAAATTAGCAGACAATTGTTCTGTTTCTATAGTTTCTGCTAAGATGCCAGTCTGTTTTGACAATAAATTTATAATGAGCTCATTTTGCTGCAGCAAAGTTTCTGAAGTGCAACCAAATAAGTATGGGTTAAGGCGGCGTTCATTTATTTGTAAATAATAAAAACAATAAATTACCTTTTAAATCTTTAACTTCTTTACGCAAATCTCTTGTTTCTTTTTTTAATTTTTCAATTCTTTCATTAATACTGCACATTGTTTTATTTTATATTGTTGGGTTTTTTTTTTTTTCTTTATCACTCCTTTCTTTGTATTCTGTTTGTATGCTTCTGTCAGCATGAATTGTCTCACAAGGCAGAATCCATTATTTGACAACTTACAAATATGTAGAGAAATCATGCAAGAAGAGAAGGTGGAAGAACGATAACTCGTAATACGACTAAGTTATCGATAATTGCAAGTAAGTTTGTTTATGTCTGTTACAGAGGACTTTTAAATTTTACCACGATAAATTTAACATCAAATTTCACATTTTGGTTTATAAATTATTCAATACACATTTAAATATGAATGAGAAGTAGTTTTATTTTTTATACAGAGAGAAAGGCACTTGTTTTGGGACTCAAATCTTCTATAACCACAATAAATTTAACATTTTAATTTATAAATTATGCAATATATATTTAAATATGCATGAAAAGTAGTAGATTATTTTATGTGTTGTACAGAGGGAAAGGCACTTGTTTTGGGACTCAAGGCCCTCAAGCTCGAAATTTAAGAAATCTTATAATTAAAAAGGTCGAAACAAATAGGATAAAGAAAATTAGTTATGGTCTAATGTTTTTGTGAGGAAAACTTGCATCGGTATTTTACTGTTTTCCTTAAAAACAAAACCTTTTTTAAACCAGAAACTTATTACAAAAGTAAATCCCCCTTAAATTAATGATTAAAAACCTATTATTTATTGTTTCTGTTTATCAAACTTACGGTGATTTTTTTTTCTTCTATAAAAAAAAATGTTTTCTTATCAGTTTTTTATTTACTTTGTACTGCGGTTTTTCTCCCATTACCAATACAATAGATTCTGCACTCTGAATGGTATAAAAGCTTGATGTTAGTAATAATTCAGAATACAGTTTCGTTAATAAATTCTCAAAGCTTAGGTATAAGGTGATTGAATTAATTTTCAATATGAAATTCGCTGCTCTTTTGGGATTTCTAGTGGCATTATTATGTTTTGCCACGGCAACAGCTACTCGTGATGCCCGTCCTGTTCAACCCCGATTTAATCCACCTCCACCACCAAAACGTGAGCGTCCATTTATTTACGATACTCCTGTAAGAAGGCCTGGACCAAAAACTATGTATGCCTAATAAAGGCGAGGGCATGAGGATTTAATTTTAAGACTTTTAATTCTTCAGTTAGTGAAAATTATTCGTGTTCAATAAAAAAAAAAAATACAGTTTAAAAATAAATTTGAAAACCACAATTAACAGTTGTAAATCAATAAAATAAAGTTCGATTGTTTGAAAATCACTATTTTGGGTTTAACCCACAGCACCGTTGAACACTTATTGCAGTTGAGTGGACAATTATATCAGAATAAGAGTTTGAAGTCTATAAAAGGAAGTAAATATTCAATTTGAATTGATTTAATTTAAAAGACAAAATATTTCAAAAGTGAAGTATATTAGAAAATGATATATACAGCACACAAGTACGTATGTATGTATGTATATGCTGAAGTTCTTATTTCCTTAATTCAAAGTAAATACAGTACAAACATATTTTAAGTTATAAAAACAAAAGTTTATTAATCAAAACAAACGATGTAAATAAAATGTATGCATATGTAAATTTATATACATACGTATGTACGTGCTGCATATCAATTGAAAAATGTCCATTCTAATTGTTCGTCACGACTAATTGTGCGACAAAATGTTGAACATTTAGTACTGCCACAAGTTTCACAGGGATACCAACAGCCGGGACACTTAGCGACAAAACAATCACAAGCATCCTTTTCTTCTTGTTTTTTGGTCACCAAAGGAATATCTTCTTTTTTCAATACTTTGTTTGCTGCAGCTGCTCCACTTGTATTAGATTTAGTTGTTTTAGGCTCTTTGCTGTTAGCTTTACCCGGTGGCCTGCCTCTTTTCTTGAGTTCCTTTTTCTTTTGATTTTCCATAGTTTCAAAAATATTGCTTAATTTAATAGAAGTTTTTAGCACAGCACAAATGAAAACAACTTTTGCAGTTAAAATTAAAAACTCTTCCACAAACACAATAAAAACGTAATTAAAATTCGTTAACTATTTTGGCAATAGTTTCACCACATCGTCAACATCGTGTTGAATTAGTAAACCGTTATTTAAGAGTTGCCAACGTTTCAGTAGCTGTCAGTGATGTCATATATTCAGATCTACAGGTTTGAAAACTGATTACTTGCGACACGTGACGTGGTGCGCTTATTCCTGATTACAATTGAAGAAATAGTAAAAATGCAAATGGTATGATTCTAAATGATCGATAATGCTCTCTCTGGCTGAAAACGCTTTTCGCAGCATGTCAATGGAGAAACTTTAAAATAAGGAGCCATACTTTGAAAGAAAGAGTTTCATAGGTTTGCAGAGGGGGTCGCGGACTTACCAAAACACATTCTGAAGTCAAAGTCTGCTGGAGGGATTTTCCTCTCCATGGTATAACCAAAACCGGCTTCTCGTACAGAATCTGACAGCATATTTATTTTACGGCAATTGGTACCATTATACTAAAGCCGACTCATGTCGATTCCCAATATATGTATATCCAATTCGTTTTTGGCATTCGAGAGGGCTGTTCGCAGTTTCCCACCCACGTCACTCGAAACCTTGAAAGCATGAAGTGCACATTCTGAGAAATTTTCAAATGCGTAATATGAATCGTGTAAATTATTTTACTTTATTCAGTCCATTTAATAAAAAAGAAAATACAAAAGAATAGTACTTAAATTATAGAACTCTGTGACCATTGCTGTACTTCAGTTGGTAATGCTTGGTAACTTTGCACGGCCTCACTTATCTGAGTATAGGTTAAGGCTAATTTATGCATTTCAAATTCCTTTTGCACCTTGCAGCTGGTAGAAGTCAACGGTAGAAGCAGTTCCACATTCCGCAAATGCTCGAAAGCTTTTAGAACGACAGACCTTTCTATGCCTTGCATTGTTGTTGAGACTTTTGCAAATTTATGAAATCTTGAAAATATGATTTCGAAATTGAAGGGATCTCTGTCATAAATTTCGGAATGATGTTTGATGGCTATAATTAGGCACAATTCTAGAACCGATAGGCCACAGAGAAGTTCAACTTTATCATCCGATTCGTATGCAACTGCAAGCTGTGATATTTGTTCGGGAGTTAGCTGTTCGTTTAAATTAGCATCCGGTTGTATTTGAGCCACTAAACGAAATATGAACATTTTGAGAAATGATTCACTTACATCGAAATCAAACACAGATTGTAACGATTTATTAACCGAAGAATTTTTAAGCAAATTTTGTACGTGTTTGTTCCAAGACTCGCATATTTTCTTGTTAAATTTATAATTAGCTGGATTAAAGTGATTGCGATGAAATGTTAGTTCCCGGGAATTCAAGTTCTTAAGATAATCAACCCTTTCGGTATGTTCTTTCAGTTCTTTTTCACTAGGTATGCTCAAAAGATTGCCAAATAGTGTTAAATATCTCTCGAAGCTTTCGGAACTCGGAAATAAAAAGACTTGTCGATGCGAAAATCTTGATTTAACACGCTTCTCTAGCAGTTCTATGACATCTAAGCGACAAGTCACACCCAAAACACATATGGGAGCTTGAGCACTTTGCGAAACATCGAAGAGATTATAAAGCAGTGTTTGATTGTGATGGGCACAAAATAAATCGAATTCTTCCAGTATAAAAACTACACTTTTCGATTTTCGGTTTCCAGACTTAAGACAGGCCAACAAAAAAGCCAAATTTTCAGCAAAGGAGCCAAATACTTTACCATCAATTGCATTTTCCAATTGCATTTGAACGGTTACCGACTTTAAAGCCAAGCGGTCGTCTGTATGTAAATTTCCATTCAAATGAACAATTAGTGTGTTCGAAACAAAATCTTTATTCTTCATTAAATCTGCTAAAACGGCGTTAATAAGCTAAAAACACAAGCTATTACTATTATTTTTCATGAATACATGTTCATTTCACTCACCGTTGTCTTTCCTGATCCTCTAGGTCCAATTAAAAGCAATGAATTTGATTCTCCCATTTCGGCAGTGCGTTGCAACAATTGCCTCACATTTTCACGTTCTTTTTCATGGCCACGAAACGTACTATAATCTCTTTGCAATCGTTCTTTAAGGAATTTACGTATTTTCAGCACTTCTTCGCTTTGATCCGGCATCATAAATATATATTTTAATTAAAAAGTTTCAAGTGTAATCATTTGGTTTTTAATGTTGTTAATTTGCCCGCGACTTTCGCTTTGTGTACTAAAGAGGAACAGCTGTATTTTTACACGGCGAAATCATATAAATTCGCCTTGGATTATAAGCGATACCGCCAAATCAAACCTTAGTTAGTGCTGCCAACTTTTACCACAGAACATTTTTTGCAAATTGATTAAACATTTATTTTTATTAATATAATGAAATTAAAAAACATTTACCTAGAAACGATGCATCTTATTATTGTTAACAAGAGGTTGGACCAACAACTACAATAATTTTAATTTTTCTTAAATATTTTATCACCTGTTGAACAATAATAAATGCATAATACAAAATTTGGGTAATTCAAATCAAATAATGTCTGATATTAACTTTATAATAATATTTTTTAATATAATTAACGTCTACACGTGACAAAATTTTGTTAAGGCAAACTATAGAGTCTGACGTTTGCCTCAACAAAATTTTGTTAGATGTAGATGTTAAGATAAGGACAGTCAATGTAATGTCACGGAAGTTGTCAAACGTGATTTTGGAAATAAAAGAGTAAAGGGAATAACTATGTAGACATAGTATTTTTCTGCTAGGGAATAACTATGTAGGCATAATATATTTTTGAACTCTTTTACAGTACTCTAATATCCATTGTTCACTGAAAAAACTTAACCTTATTCCCTATTGCTAGTTAACATTTCACAAAAAGGGAAAAATCTCCGGGCTAACAACCTCTTCTTGTTGATCAAGTGCGGTACGTATAGCCTGTGATACTTTTATTTAAGTAAAAGTTTTTGTTTGAAAATAAGTAAAGATAAGCTTTGGTCGAATTCGTAGTTTTTGCCTTGTAGCGACCCTGATAATATCGTTTGTAGATATTAGGGGCAGAATTGCGGCATTCGTGATCGAATGAATTCGTTAACGTGTGCTGTATGTTTGTTTCTTATTTCGTTTTGCTCACTAGTCATTTCATCACGAATGCCGTAATTCGGCCCCTGATAATTCAAACCGGTTTACCATAGAGGTATTAATTTCTTAGGAGGGGGATGTAGCTCAGTGGTAGAGCGCTCGCTTTGCATGTGAGAGGCCCCGGGTTCAATCCCCGGCATCTCCAAAAACTATTTTAAAATTCAAAAGTATAATAATTTTAAGCGCTCAACAATAAATTCTTATGTAATATCAGTAAATTTAATAATGTTGGCACAGATGCTGAATGTAACGGCTTTAACTGGGGATGTAGCTCAGTGGTAGAGCGCTCGCTTTGCATGTGAGAGGCCCCGGGTTCAATCCCCGGCATCTCCAATCTATTTTGAGGTTCGAGTAAAGGAAAATATATGATGAAACTTCTCTCAAGCTCTAGCAATTTTTTGTGAAATATCAGTAAATATAAAATTGCATGGGCAAACATTAAAAAAATTGCTGATAACGGGGGGATGTAGCTCAGTGGTAGAGCGCTCGCTTTGCATGTGAGAGGCCCCGGGTTCAATCCCCGGCATCTCCAAAATTATTTTAAGGTAAAATCAGTCTCAAAGGGGATTTCAAGTAATATCAGTAAGGCGGCGGCACAAACAGGTTAGAAAATATTTACGGTATTCAAAGGGTTGTCCTAAAGTCAGAAGTCTTAAAATAATAGCACGAAAATATATGACTGCTGTGAGCAACCTGTCTGTCATAAACCTGTTTTTGAAAAATTTGTAAAGATTATCAAATCGGAGGGAGTTGCCAAAAAGTCTTTCACACGGATTCAGTTTTAGTCCACACTATCATATCTTTTGAGCACAAATGAATTGAGATATGTCACTAAATAAAAATAAAAAAACTAACAAGAAATCATGTTAGTTCAAAATCTGCTGAAACGTACAGTTTTACTTGATTGCGGTTTTGCTTTCATAAGAGCAAAAAATTATTAATACAAGAAAAAATGCAAAAACCCATGAAAGAGACGCTTTTGTTATTAAAAAAGAGCCTTCTATTAAGCACCAATTTCATAAGAACCTATTAAAAAGCACTGAGCAGAAGACCACCATGTGCGTAGTCACATTGTTTTTTAGAAGATTTCAACATAAATATTGTGAAAATATCGAAAAACCAATTTCTCCACCCTATATGTACATATGTACGGACTTAGTATTTTTTTTAACAAGATTTCACTTTAAATATTATGAAAATATCAAAAACCCAATTTCTAAACACATGCGAAAAAAACACCTTTTGCTCTGCTCCTCCTCGTTTTTTTAAAAAAACACGAAACTTTTGTTTAGACTTCTAAAATAAACATAAAAAAGTTTTGTACAGGATGGTAAAATAAATGATCACAACCGACACTATTCTAGGTGAGGAAACTGTACTTTGGTAACCCTTTTTTAAGGGGGATGTAGCTCAGTGGTAGAGCGCTCGCTTTGCATGTGAGAGGCCCCGGGTTCAATCCCCGGCATCTCCAAAAATTATTTTTATATAATAAAAGGGTTGCCAAAGTACAAATTGTTATAATTAAAAATAATAGATACGCCAGAATAGAGAACTGGTCCAAAGAAGTTGGAACGTGGAGAGAAATATGTATAACTGGAGACCATTAAAAAAAGTCGTTTAAAACAGCCCGCAAATTTGCCATTTATTTTACAGCCGCATGCATGTGTGGTAAGTGTCCCTATTGTCGCCATCTTTTCAAGTACAATGTAAATAAATAAGAATATGGCAGTTGTGTACTTGAAACCGTGCAGGGCAGATAGAGAGCCTTGAATAAAAGAAACAAATAAACAAAACAAATGCCTGTGACATGTGAAAACATTCGACGGCAGTTGATTATGTGCACTATTATTAGCCGACTGAATTAAATATTTTTCTAGACTAAAAAAAACTATTAAAAATACATATTAGAGTATCAGGGCCTTAAAAAAGTGCTGCCCCTTGCCTTATGTAGGAAAGTTCAGTTAAGAGTTAAAACTAATTTTTAACAAAACTTTTTTAGTTTGAACTTAAATATAGTAAACCACTGAACCATTTATTATGGATTGTTTCTAGAAGTGGAAATTCGGCAACGTTGCAAAACACGCCAAACAGCTGATGCTTTGTTTGCACTGTTTGGTTATTGCAGCTTAAACGCTAAATTTTGTTCGTTTAAACGTGGTTTAGGCATGCACTGATTGGAGAATTTACTAGTTTAAGCCGTAAACGTAAACTAAACCAAACCCTAAGATGAACTAGCGACGAATTTTGGGAATAATAAATGCATAAAGGAGTACTTATATATTAGAAAATCTGAGAAAATAAATAATTTAATTTATTTTTTTAATTAGAGTCTGTTTTATTGGAAAATCTAATGAATATTACTAGTTTCAACACGAAACTGTACTTCGGCAGCAGTTGTACAAGGGGGATGTAGCTCAGTGGTAGAGCGCTCGCTTTGCATGTGAGAGGCCCCGGGTTCAATCCCCGGCATCTCCAATTAAATTTTTTAACTCTTATCCAGCATTTAAGTTTTTATTTGAACGAATAATATATGTATGTATACTTTGCCTTTGGATTTATTTCCTTTAATGGTACAAGCAATTCTATATTTATACTAAAAGCGAGATTTTATGAGTAATAAAGAAAAAAGTGTAGAAATAGGCAGACTCAGAAATATATCAGCCATATTAAAAAACTCCAAATAATATGCGCAAACATTAGTTTGTCAAGATAAGATTTTTTCTTATCTAGCGGTTATGGGGACCTAGTATTCAGTACACAGAGGAAAATAGAAACGAAAATCATTCATTCACATGGCTTGTGAATAATAGTATTTGAAAATTAATACCAACATATTTATTTATCTAATGTGATTACATTTTTTTTGTTAAAAAGTAAAACAGCTTAAGAGTTTTTATTTCGCGTAAAGTTAAATCAAGAATTTCCAATTATTTTTAGACACTTAATATAAATAGCAATTGCAAATTTGTTAGTTTTTAACGTGGAATGCATGTAATGAATTCTCGCATTTTTTTTTTATAAAATACCCATCTTTGATGCTGATTTTCAACCTTTTTTTGTTTTGTTTGTAACAACGGCAGCCCTAACCAAAACAATCGAAGGTAAAAAACAATAAAATTTTGCTCGATAGTTGATTGCAACAAAGCCGGAGTGCAGCGGATAATTTTATGTTTTTGTTGTTGTATTTATTTATTCTCTATTATTCAGCGCTCTATTTCTGCCCGAAATGTACCTCCTGTAATGCAAGCTTTTTTGAGTTGTGATCCTATTGTGGAAGAGTCAGGAACATTTTTTATTTATTTATTTTTTTTTTTTTTTTTGAAGAAGATGTCGAGCCCAGAAAGTATCCGCTCTTCATACAACACTATTTACCGTAAGGCATTTGGTACGCCTTTTTGCAGCAGGACAGGATTCTACCAGATTATCTAGCAATTTTCAGTGGATGAGTAGTGAGATTGTGCAGGATAGTGTATCAGCACAAAATTAATTTTTTCAGCATTTATTTGAGTGCAGTTTAAATGAACAAGTTTGGCCGTTAAAATTTTATTTATGCTTTATAGATTAATCATATAGTTTTTAGTGTTGCTTGTTACTGATGTGCTTAAAAAGCAAGCAAAGCACACGCAGAAGCATGTTAGGGCTTTTGACGTCAGCAGCCTCTTTAAAATATGCTGTCAATATTGCGATAAGCCAAAAAAATACAAATCATTTAATCATTAGATGGCTTTATCTAACTAACTAAGTAAAATTGTCATTGCTGGCAATAATTTGTTTGATTTCACTAAGAATATATATTTTTTTCAAGAAAAAGCTGCTGCTGTATGGAAAGCTTTCCATAAAATTTGGAAATGAAAAGAAGCTACCATAATCTTGATGTAATTATATACGAACACTTATTTACCGTTGAAAAACTGACACTTAATTCATGAAAAACGCACTAATTTTTAAGAAATGTTCATTAAAAACGAATGTTTTCCAGCTTTTAACTTAACATTGATTTGTATTTTCTATAGGTTCGTCAGCAACGGCACAGAACAAAAATTTAAAAAAAAAAATCACACACCCACATTTCCAACTGAACAGAAACAACACTGTTTTATTATAACAGAAAGTAAAGTGCAATCGGATTCTGTTTTGATCTTGTTTTATGTTTAGCAATTACCGTATTTTAAAAACAAACATGGTAACACTTTATTAAATGACCAGTGACGTTTTATTACTGCTAAGCATTTACCCTGCAAGAACAGTGTCGGTCATATGATCCATCATATGACCGACACTGCTGATGGGTTTATACATCAGCGTTTCTATCATTTTCTTAAGGGCAAAATGAAAAAACTGATGTAAACATTCGTGTACGTGTGAGTTATTTTTTTAACCAGCGTTACCACCTCAGCAAAGCGATCATTCGAAATCTTTTTTTCAAAATGCCCACAAAATTACATGTAATACTATTAATTTCTTTATTGATAAATAAAAAAAGAATTTTTCAAAAATTTTCAAAAAACAATTCAAAGAGAATATAATAAACTATATTTAAAACAAAAATGGACAAATGAAGCTATAAAAACAGTAATGCACAAACGTAGTTCCAAATGAAACTACCAAATTAATAAGGGAAAATCAAAATACTAAAACAATCCTTGTGATGGCAACGCTGAAACCTATAAAATTGCTTTGCGTGTGTTTGTAATTAAGTTGTTAATGTGTTAGTTTCCATCAGCTATTTCTTGCAGGGTAAGTATTAAAAAGTTAGCATGTATTTTTATATGCTCTTTGTTGCCAAACACCCAGTAGGGGATGTAGCTCAGTGGTAGAGCGCTCGCTTTGCATGTGAGAGGCCCCGGGTTCAATCCCCGGCATCTCCAGATATTTTTTATTGTGTTTCTTTTTCTTCAGCTCAAGTCATTGAACTCTTTTTCAATGAAATTGACACAATTATTTTTTCCCTTTATTAATAATTTTTATATGCAAAACACACGTACGAGAGAAGTTAATGATTTCACTTTAGTGATGCTAATACTTTACGTATTATGCATGTAAGTATGTATATGTACATATATATGGCTGCAGGTAACCATAAAGTAAATGCTTTTTATTACATTTTGTTGTAAGAGGCTTTTGCCAAAAATAAATCCGCTGATAAGGTGCAGCGGCCATTTATTGGCGTTACAAAGTGCGCACACACATTTTTATGGATGTGTGTACACGTAAAAGTGTGGTGCCTGGAATTATATTTAATTTTTGCGTTTAAACAAAGAAAGATAAAAATGTTCTCGCGTACAAGTTCACTTTGTAATCAAAATTAATTTCTACGATCTTTCTGAGATTATAGGTGTGGAGCATTTAGTTTTATATTTACATACCTACCTACATATGCTATATATAAGGGTATATAGAAGTTCCAAATGCTCATTTGTGTAGATATCAAAAAATAGCTTAAGTAAAAAAAAGTCTTTTTTCCGGACTAGCTTTGTTGATTACGATAACTCTACATACAACATTAATCACCTCTTTTATGTGAATCAAAAGAAATTAATTTACTTAATTTCTATTATTCGAACTTTTTCTTATGGGTATAACAAAACGCAAACAAAACTGGCATCTTTTTTGTAAGTGTTGTATTCTTTTTATTTCAAGAAAGCGCTAGGAAATAAAAATTTTCCAAAAAAGAAGCGTTAAATCGCAAAAATTGTCCATAAACCGCTGACACAGCAACATTCAAGTTTGAAATGTCAATTTTAAGTTGAAAAATTTTACATTTTTTTTGACATAATCTCATTTTTTATCGATAACTTCAACAAAAATGTTGACAGTTTTGCATTTATCTTAATATAGCTGAACGCGTTGCACATACTAAATTCTACTATTACATTATATTTGCACTGTTCTCCAAAATTTGAACAATGCAAGAAAAATGTAGTGTCATACGGGCTTAAGACTATTACAAACATACATTTATACGGCAACATTCGAAAATAATTTTTATTGCTTAACTTTTATTAATTAATTTAATAATTATCACGATAACTGTACTTCATTTGTGTTCTTAATTCGTATTTGCTGTAAAAATGTTTTAAATATTTTCTGATGTACAACCAATTTAAAATTCACAATTATTTTTTTACTGCAATCCTGAAAATTTGACTACCTTGTGTCACTTTACTTTCAGTAACCGCCCATTTACACATGCAAGTAACTTGTTACAAGTTGTGTGTATATATTAACAGCCAATACACTGATAGTGACACATAAAAGCTGTTGCTACTTGCTTGATTGCTTACACAGGCAAGTGCAAGCTCATTTTTAAAATGTTGTCAAAGAAAATGGTCTTAAAAGAAATTGCTTTACTTTACAAACTAAAAGAATTCAATGAAAGCAATAATAATAAAACAATTATGCGGAAAAAACGACAAAATCACTATTTTTGCCATTTTTGTGTATTCTTTATGCTGTTTTTGGCCGTCTACATGATTTTTTAATGGCTGGGTTGCCAAAGTTTTGTCATACGAACTGTTTTAGGGGGAAGCAAATTATAGCTTTTTTTTTTTATCAAATAAATACTGAATTTATTTTAAGAATCCATAAAAGCATTATTTTACGTCAACTTTTTTTATATTTTATCTTACTTTTCGGTATGTAAGATAAAAAAAAAAATTATTCCTTGTAATTTATCTATTAAAAAATGCATTTTTTAAGGTAACACTGTTTTTGCTTTTTGTCATTTTACCGACATGCAAGTAGAAAAAAAATTACTGGCAATCCAAATCTCTTGCAAGTGAGCTCACAACTTGCAGAAGTATGATGGTATTAGTAAAAAAATGTCAATGTATTGAGTTACTTGCACTTGTACTTGCGTGTGTAAATGCAAAACTTGTTCTTCACAACCGGCCTTCGGATTTTCTCCGCCATGATATAATCAACACCGGCTACGCGTACAAAACCTGTAAGCATCTGGCAGGATACTTTTTCATTTTACGGCAATTGGTACCATTATACTGAAGCCGATTTGCATTGAAATCTTCAAGAAAATCTTTCTCGTTTACATAACTAATTTTTTAAAAGTTGCAAGATTACATTTTCATAAAATTAATTTTTGTGAGGTGTTTGACCAAGGAGAATTTACTACGAGGTGGGGTGCACTAGAATTCGCCTCAAAGCACACACATACCAACCAAGGCGGATCAACTACACAGGTGGTCGCAATTCATTTTGCTTCGCTCTAACTTGAATTTTTTTCAATCTTGGTTTCTTGATTATTTTGAGCGATTGAATGATTTTATATTGAAGTATGCAAAAAACGAGATTGAAACATTTAGAATTGGGGACTTTCTAACTGATGTTATTTAATTTTTGAAACCGAAAAATGCACAACACTTTATACCCGAAAAATTAAATTATGTACATAATTAATTTCTATTTAAAATCAGTGAAACGATTCTAATCAACTCAATCGAAAAGCTCTACAGTTTTTATTTTTATTTATCTGTTACACACATACATACATATTTGCAGACTGTTCTAATCATCTGATCGAGAGCATTAGATACAACAATAGTTATTCGATCCCTCATTAGAGTTCATTAGTCATTAAAATATTTGTTTTTAAAGACTGCGCCACCAAAACCAGGTTTTTACCATTCTTTCGCCTGTGTTATGTTGAGAATCTGTTTTGTTTTCATTTCATGTTTTTTTTTTACTTTTTTCCATTTTAATAGAAAAAAATATGTAAGTATTAACAATCGATACACGCCGTTGGATTTATTTCTAAGCCACATAAGCAGCACCAGCCAGTAAATTTTTAAAACAAAAAAAAAGAATTAATGACTTTTTGTCACTTTTAATGGCGCTTACTTTTTTTTTTTGAAATAGTTTTATTTATTTACATATGTACATATTTTCTTTTTCATAGAAACTTCTCAGCATAAGAATGCAGTGGGCTGCAAAAGTTTGTATTCTGTGATAAAAACAATTGGCGCTTATATGGTTTAAGACCAAACGGATCTTTTGCTCTTCACCAAACGTAAAATCCGGTTGAGACAAGGGTAGATGACACTGTCCTATGTGCAATTCACGTTAGTGAACTATTTCGGTATAAAACTCGGTATAAATTATAGCTGCCTGTTCCTCGATGTCGCAAGAAAATGTAAGCGATCAAAATATAGTCGCACGATTTCGCATCAATTTGGGTTCCTCTATATCGAGAGCTTGCGTTCGCATGGGCTTATGTCATAAAATTTTTGGCATTTACTTCACAGAGATGCCAGCTCGGTAAATTAAAGTTTTGGTTGATTTTTTGATTGAAGTATTAACAAAAACTACTAAATCGTTCTTGTGTAAATACAACCCTTCTTAAAACTGGTCAGCTGTATCTGGCAAGTCAAAGTAAATGTATGCATAAATAAGTACAAAATAATAAAGCAAACATTTTGAAAGTATGGAAACATTTATTGTGGTGTTTTAAAATAATACATTTCTCCTAATATATTTTTAATTTATGTTAGAAAATATGCGCTAAAAATTATTCCATTCCTACATCAACTGAATACGCAAAATTGTGCTACTGTTTTATTTCCAAAAAATGGTAATAACACAATTTAATTACCAAACCCAAAGTATCTGTGTAAAGTAAATGCAACTGAATACACACACATTGAGAAAGTCGTTAAGCTGTCAGAATGTTAAACAATGAGAAAACAAATTACAAGGAAAAAACAGCGTTTGCTACAAACAAGAAGAGAAAAAAAAAAATAGCAATCAGATGTTGACTTGGACAGACCTTATATACATATATATATAGACTTTGGACAAACGTTTTTTAATTTTCACTTATTTCTTAATTCCGTTCAAGGCAGCTCGATACCAGGTAGCTTTACAAGCCCAGCTGACAAGTGCTTTTAGCTTGTATAACTGTCAAAATACACAACACAAACACACATACGCGAACAAATGGGAGATAGCAAGGCGAATCAAGTATAGGTGGTCGCAATTCAATTCGCTTCAACATTTTCTCTCGAGACGTCACAAGTTTTGTTGTCGTTTTCTATCGGCTTTGACAACTCAGAAGATAAAATCGTGGAAAAATGTTGAAGCGAATTGGTATGCGGGCACCTGTAATAGATTCGCCTTGGGAGACAGTAATTCAAGATTTCTACCAACAAAATGCATGAAGTGTTTGTTGGTGTTGTGTTTGTTGCAGTTATGCGCATACCTGGTATATTGTTTTCTAACAAGAAATCATTGAGATTTTGCCGTTAGCTGGTTTTATTCATTCGCCAACAAGAGGTAGGTTTTCTGATACCACATTTGAGAAGCTGGTGTTTATGAGATTAAATAAAAACTTTTTTGATTAAAATTTTTTTGTATTTTAAATACATATTTTCGTTGCACTATATTTTGTATTTCAAATACTTGCTTTTAGAATGCAGTATTTTGTATTTTAAATACATGGAATAAAAAGTAGGTATTTGTATTTTGTATTTCAAATACACAACTTTTGTATTTTGCCCAGCACAGATCTCAAATTACACGAATTTGTGGGCAAAAAAACTTTTGTTTTGCTTTCAAATCACATGCGCCGTAAAAAGTGATTTGTAGAACAGCCCTGAATAATAGTCTTTAAATCTGCCAGTTCAAGCCACAGGCAGCTCAAAAGTCGAAAGAACAGATGTAAGAAAAAAAAGATGGGAAATTCCAATTTAACACTGAAAGTGTGTGTAATGAATATTTAAATAATTCATTTAATATTTAACAATGTTTGTTAGTAAAAATAAGTATTTACAAACACGGCTCAGTGTGCGCATGTAAAGGGTCCGCCAAATAACTTTTTTTTTTTTTTTGAAAACGGCGCAAAACATCGAGTGTAGATTCGGCTGTGTGGCACGTAGCGCCGTCCTGTTGAAACCAAATGTTGCCAATATCCTCCTCTTCAATTTTTGTGAACAAAAATTCGTTCAACATGACAACAGCCACTCCTTGCTCATTTTCAAAGAAAAATGGCCCAATTATACATACCTCTGGACCAAAATCCGCACCAAACACTGACTCGTTTTGGGTGCGTCGGCTTTTCAATGTATGCGTGAGGGGTTTCTGTGCCCCAAATGCGACAATTTAGCTTGTTTACATACCCGCCAAGATAAAAATGAGCTTCATCTAAGAAGATGATTTTTTTTTGTTGGCAGGCAAAATCGCCATCTTCTGTAAGTTGAAAAAAACGTCGGATGGCGGACCTTGTATACAACATACAAATGCGGTCATACACATATCAATGGACATATGTATGTATGTATGTAGGTATGTAAAAATATTTTAATTTAACGATTTTTTAATAATGTTCATTTGTTTCTCTGTTGGAAGAAAAAAAATCTGGATAGGTATTTATTTCTAAAGAAATAAAAATACAAACAATATGTATACGAAGCCAGGGTACAGCGTATCTTTTTTTTAGCTGGCTGACAGTCTATATGTTTATAATTAATTCTTTTTATTTAAATAAAATTTGGCAAAAAAAAATATACTTATGTACGCGTATATTTTGAAGCAAAACAGGTATTTTTTCAAAATATCAAAGTGTTTTTTCCAGCAAACTGGCGCGACCGATGGCGTCAAACGAGACTTTCTTTGCGAGAAAACAAAAGAAGGAGCACTTTTTGAATATTAAATGATAGTTCAATGGCGTCTTTCTTACTGCGTCATTTATGGTTGCTTTAAAATAAATTATTTAAAGCTCAAATTTGCATTAAAACAGAATTTAGCTTCCAAGTTCGTAAACATATTTATGAAAAGAATTTTATTCAAAGTGTTTTACGACTATTTTTCGGCATGTATTAATGTGTTACTAGAGATGTGGAGGTGAGTGTGTTTTGGCTCACGCGGATGATTTAACTCACTTTCATGCATGATTTTTTTTTTAAATACACAATTAAACACTATCACGAGCAAGATTTTTCAATCGTGTAATTTCACGCACCGCATCAACGTAAAAATGATTCTATTCTACCATTGATCTAAAATGGAAGCCGAGCCACCGGCAACTAAAAAATATGTACATATGATTTAATCTGGTGAATAAGTTGGTTGAGGCATGATTAGGGTGTATCACAGCTGAGCGATGCTAATTCGACATTACATCATCATCGTTACAAAATCATCTTTATTTGCGGTGACCGTGCGAATGAACAGTTGAAAACAAGTCCTTTATATATCAATCATTTTATAAGTTCTTGTCGGAAAACCGCACCGGTAACATCATTTCAATAATACGCTACCCACAATTCATTCAATCAATCTGTCATTGCTAACAACAGTTCTTTACATGTCTTAACGAACTACGACATTTTTCTGTCATCTAATTCACATTAAACTTTTACTTCCATTTACATGGATGACAACACTAACAACAACAACACTAACAACAACAACAACAAGAAAATTCCTACCTACAATGTTGACAACATCACAACAACTACAAGTTATGCACGATGCATATCATAGAAAAAGTATCTATAGAAAACTTGACTTTGAACTGTGAACAAAAATAAACAAATAGTTTTTTTTGTTGTTTTTTTTGTTATTTTTTTTTTTTAGAAATGAACAATTTGTTTTGTAGACGCTGTGTTTTTATTTTAGGTTTTTTTTCGCAATTTCCATTTACAACAAGTATGACTAGTTTTGAGTAGAAAATATTTCTAAAAAATATATATGTATAAAAATATCTGATAGCTGACAAATTCATTTTTTTTAAATAAACATTTCTCTTTGAAGTCTCTCTTTTGTTGTCTCTTGCTATTTTGAACTCTCCATCCACACATCGTAGTTTAAAATAGTGAAACGAATGTATGTTTTGTTTCGCCATCGAATTCAATGACGTAGCGATGGGGCGACAACGATGACAATTGGGCCGTAGAGTACTTCATTACTTAAAACAGGTGTGTGTGTGTTTTTTTTTTTTTGATACATTAGATTCCATGAAAACCTGAGTTTAGGATGGGTGCTCAGGAGACGGGTGGCGGCTTCAAAAAAGCTAGTTGCCCACCTGGCTAAAGAAGACAAGAATAGTACAGTTTTAAACTTATTGGCTGGAGAACATACCATGGCTGTTTCACATCCACCACGACGATCATCAGCACCCAAATGGCTTCGAAACCAGGTCACACTAAATTTTCTTGCTTACCTTTTTCCTGAACCTCCTATTCTTAGAAGACTGCAAGAAAAAATACCACTTTTATAAAAAATTTTTCCGTTCCAATGAGAAAACACCAAGGGCCGAATTCTTTTTCTTGCTTAGTTTATTTTTGCTTTACATTTTTGTCTAGATTATTCCATCACGAATGCCGGAAGTCGACCCTGGAGTTTTAGTTTCTAAACTATTTAAAAGTGTGTGGCTTAGAGCGGTTGCACACTTTGGCAATTGAAAGACATAAACTTTTTTAAATTCTATTTTGAAATGCAAGAAAAATTATGTGAGGCAACAACATACATAAAAATTACATCATAAAACAAAACATATTTACAAATGTGTGAGTCGCGTACTACATACTTCGCCACACCGCTTCGACTCCAAACCAAACTTCGTCTTCCGTTTGCCAAAGTGTAAAGCCCCATTTAGTGAGTTTTTGCTGCTATCACTGATAATTTTTATCACAAATTTTGTGTACAATAATTGTTCTGTGCTGGCAACGCAGTTTGTCAGATTTTTATAGCGGGGCTTAGACGGTAATATACGTCTTATAAGTGGGGTTTTACACTTGGGGCACTGAAAGAAAGACAGACATACGAATTTTGTTGGCATCGGTGCGGTGCGGTAGAGTGCGTAATTTTAAGCCGGTTTGAAGCCGGCGAAAAGCTCAGGTGGCGAATTCCAGCATTCGTGATCGAATATACTCGATAGGAAAAACAATGTAAAACAAAAACAAAATAAGCAACAAACACACAGCATTCGATCATGTGTTCATTCGATTACGAATGCCAGAATTTGGCCGCTGGTGTGTAGTGCACGACTATATGTACGAGAAATTTGTGGATATGTTTTGTTTGTAGTTATTTCTTCCTTTTAATGCTATTAGTTTGTGTGTGGTTGTCCACAGCGGCTGTGTAGAATTTTTATACATATGTCGATTTCCCCAAGTGCAAAAGAGGAATTCAAAAAAATGTCTGCCTTTCAGTTGCAGAAGTGTAAAACCGTTCCGTGTAGTTTGATGCTTGCAGCTTTGATTGTATTTACTTCAACAAACACTCTTTAATAGAAAATAAAGCTACGAGTGCTCCAGAGAGGGTCTGAGCGTGTTAATCAACCAACAACACCAACAACAAGAGCAAGTGAGCCATCTTCACGAAGTGGGGAGCGAGTGGTGGTGGCAAAGTTAAGCCTCAAAAAATGTCTGTTTTTTTAAAACTCTGCTTTGAAAACAAGTGTGTTTTGTGGGGGAACAAGAAGACTGAAATGTGTTTGTGCAAAGAATAGTCGAGACTATAAATAAAAGTTTAAAAAAATGCGAAGATTCATAATGAATTGAGTCTTCTTCAGTAAAACTTGTTACAATAAATTATTTAAAAAATAAAGAAAAAAAACTTTTTTTTAATTAAATGTATATTAAGTGTTTTAAAAGAAAAAATTAACAGCGATATAAATAAATACATATGAACCAGTGAAGTGAAAAATTAGTTCGTGATTTTAGAGAGGTGATTGAAAGCAAAACAATTAAACAAAATTCAAAGTTAACCAAGTGAAAATTATTGCAGCAGTTTATAAACGAAAAGCAAAAAATTTGTTCAAGTTTAATTCGTACTTTAAACTAACGGAACTAATTTAAATGAAAGATTAAATATAGTTTTAAATAAATTGAAAATACTGAATTTAAAAAAAGAGTTATCTTACTGATAAAATTAATTGAATTTAGCTTTCAATTACATGGAATAACAAACAAACGAAATAAAAAAAAAGAAAGTTAATTATTTACCATCTTTATAAAAACACACACACACACACGAAATAAAATAAGAAGAAGAAGAAAATTACAAAAGTTCATCACTATGGCTCATTTTGTAAATTCGAATGTAGCGAAAGTTTTATTAGCATGTTGCATATTTTTAAGTATTCACTCGAACCTGCCGACCACTTATGCTTCTTCCATACCAATTTGGGAATTTTTAACACGTAACGAAAAAGTAAGTACCCACCACAACTTTTCATTTTTTACTTCATGCTTCTCCGCAATTTTGCTGTTATCTTTTGTAGAAATAAATTGTTTTGTTTTTTTTTCGTGCCCTTTTTTTCTGTGACAAACTGATAAACTGTTTTAAATTTTGTTTGTTAGCATCTTGAAATAATATGTATTTATGTCTGTATGCATGTATGTAATTTACAAAACTCGTTTTTTACATAAAAAAGAAAACGAAGTAAGAAAATAAATTCCAGTTATAAATTATAATTAAGTCACCAGTATTCGTTCGTTTTATCCCAAACACGCTTGACGATTTCTTTTAGGTTTTAAAATATTTTTGAGGAAAAATTGCGTTGTCTAAAAATTTGCGGGGATGATTCTTAAACAGTGCAGTTGTTTTCACATATAGGGCACTCCATATCATCATAACACATCTGCGAATCTTATAACATGTTTGTAAACCGAAAGACTTGTTATACGGCGCAACAAATAACAACAGGATTCTACGCACTTTTAGGGGACCACATACAACAAAAAATCTGTTATGTCTAGTTCAGATTAAGTGCAGAAATTTTGTGTTTAGATTTTTTCGAACACTACAGTTACACGATCAAGTTTTGCTGTCAAGTTTTTTTCACATACTGCTTTGTAAAAATTCAATAAAATTGATAGCTGTGACCTGGGCTGCACGCAATTCGTTTTCAAGATGCCGTCAAGAAGAAAATTAAAAATAGCTGCTTCATTAAAAATACTATCAGAAATAAAGAAAATAAAAGAAGAAGAAAAAACCAGAGGGCAGAAAGGAAATACTGGGTGAAACCCTCATTAGTAAGAAGGGTGGTAAATATTTAAAAATCATAATGAATGTAGATATGCTCTATAAATCGCAGCACATCATTATATTTGTTGCTTTTGCACGTAAACATTTTTATTTCTATTTTTAAGCTTGAATCTGTTTAATTTTTATCACTTTTAATTGCAACTTTCAAACAAAATAAAAAAATATTTGCAGACAAAACGAAAAAAAAAAAATGTTGTCAGCTGTTTTCTTGATTGTAACTTGATGCTTTCTATGGAAAGCAAAAATTGTCATCAAGTTTGCATCAATTTTCAAAATTGTGAGTGTATTAGTAAAAAAGTGTGAATGTATTAAAACTTGAAAGGCAAAACTTGATCGTGTAATCCCCAAGTAAAATATGAGATTTTCGATCACCGAGAGAAAATTCATTCACGCAGCCAATGAAAGTGTTTTATTTGTATGTGATTGCATGGTGCTCTGTAAACAACAGCTGTTTATGTTCAAGCCCAAAAACACAACACAAATCATCGAAGCAAATACAGTATTTTTCGGTTAATTATTAAATTAACCGTAGGGTCTAATTGGTTTCCACGCTTAATTGAACCACATGATCGGGCAAAAAAAATGTTGCATACGAACACCATGTGAATTTCCTCGGATAATTGAACCCGGGTAATTGATTTTCCCGCTTAATTCGTTCAAAATTCATGTCATCAAAAATAAATTTCCTCTTACTTTTACCCGGTTAATTGCATTGAAAAATAATCTGGCATTTTTGCACATACATATTTGACATCATTTGTGAAAAACACTGGGTGGCATCTCTACTATACACATATATGTACATTTTTTGCAGTTACTTGCATTTTTTTTTTTTTTTCGTTTAAGGTAAAAAAAAATTATTTTGAAAAACTTAAAGTGCACATATGCGATTCTTTTAATTCATTAGTACATAGTTTCAATTATGCGTGATTTCTGTAATTGAACAAACTGTTCAATTAAATTGGGTTCTTGTAATTGAACGAATTGTTCAATTAAACGGGTATTGGCTAATTGGTTCCCCGGTTAATTGAGCAAAAAATTGTGCAAATTTTGATGTGCAATTAACCGAAAAATACTGTAACAACAATTCTTGATATAGAAAGTGTGCGCAGGTTTTCTGGCAAACTTACCAGTCTTACTACAAAAATCAATAAAAAAAAAATATAAACTTATTATCTTAATATTTAGTTATTTTGACCCCTTTTTTCATATATTTTATATATTTATTTGAGTTTAAGGTCTTTTAGAATTTGAGTAATTATTTTTTGTCAATATTTCGCTCTCCTTCGGATAGCTTCTTCCGTGTTAAAGTTTATGTATAATTATCTTAATTAATTTATAATGCATTAAGAAAATAAACAATTCAAAAGCTAAGAAAGTGATTTCCAGCACATGCCGATATGCCGACATCAAATTGTTCTATTACTATTTTTTTCCAGATAACTATCGTTTTTTTGGGTTATAGAATCAGACTTCGCTGTACGTTCGTTACAGTGGCCATTTGCCGAGTTAGAGAGCTGAAATTTTCACAGAATAGTTGTTACATTTTCAATTAAAAGTTGCAAGTTTACAATTATGTCGTCATGTACATAATCAAGAATTTATAGGAAAAATTTTTAAAATTCTTTTAGTTGTAAACTATTTATCTCAACAACTTTTTAAGTTTTAAAACATTTTGTAAACTAACTATTTAAACATTTTTTGTTTCTTTATTTGTTAAAAGCAACCCGATTTTATATAATAAAGCTAAAATCAACAAAATAAAAAAAAATATTTCTTTTTTTTACATCAAACTGGCTCAAGTGACTAAAATTTAAGAAAACAAGCCCGAAACAAAACACAAAATCAAGGATTGTTTGTTTATCAGCAAACATATGAGTTACTACTTAAATAATAAATCACAGTTCAAGTTCGCTGAAAAAAAAAAAAAATAAATTTTTGTAATGTTTTACTTTTTGAAAGAATTTTCAAATGTTGTAATTGAGAATTTATTGCAACGTTTTTAGAATTCTTTAGTATTTAGGCACTCTCACAAAAAGAAAAAAAATATTTATCTGCAACTTTATAAATATTTTTAACAAAAAGACACAGTGATAAAACCGATAGTAGAATCAATAAAATTAAATATAGACAATCAGTAATGAAGAGCTCAGGCAGTAGAGTGGCTTACAAAAGCGTATGCAATCACTTGGTCATGATCTGGGTTCGAAGCAAATTTGGCTGCTGATGAGTAACGTGGCAGACGTGAAACAGCCATGGTATATATGTATATCCCAGCCAGTAACTCTTCCACTTTACTTTTTTGTCTTCTTTAAAAATGTCGATGAATCTAATTTTGTTACAAAAAAACATTTTGCTCAATTTTGAGGAGGCAAAATCGAACTTAAGCCTGATAAAGTTATTAACAATTGTAAATCACTATTAATATATTTTGTTAGTGGTTATGTTTGTACAACGAACGGATACAAAATGTTTGAAATTTGGTATTAGCTCAGTATCATAAATTGATTTGTTTATTCTTTAAGTTAAACTTGAGCCAACAAATTGTCAAAACTATTATTATATTTACTCGCATTCAATATATAAAGAATTATTTTGCATGAAAAAACTAATTGTTTGCTTAAATTAATACACATTATTTTAATGTCCAAAAATACATTTGAAAATGTTAAAATAAATTCAAGAGGAGATTGATGTTAAATAAATACATATTTTGACTGGCTGAAGGTGAACTATTATTTTCGATTGTTCTCTAAGTATATTTGATAAAAATTTGAATGGTTCCAGAAACAAAAGTTTGAAAAACGTGATTTTATTTGAATAATAATAATAAAAAGAAGAAAAATACAAAAACTGAGCTGATTAAACTTGTTGGTTATTCACGAAAAAAATATATATATATATAATTTTGTTCAATAAATTAAATTTTAACGTCGTATCAGGTAACTTTTTTACCTGCTTTGCTTTCAAGTTGTTTAAAATTGTATTATATAAACTTTAACACAGGCCAGCGAAATCAATTTTTTTTTCAAAGTTTTTCCAATCAATATTATTTACGGTTATTGCGGCAAATGTAATGGAAAATGAAATCTTTTTATATCAATCGAACCCGCCTTGCACTCTAGATGATTTATGTCAAAGCAAAATTATGACGGGTACTTACATCTAACTAAGTTCGCTTCAATGTTTACGTGCACATTTTCAGAAGTCAAAATTTTTCAATATTTAGAATAAACGGAGCGAACATTTTTTTCACGAGAGAGAAACAAAATTGACAACGATCGATGATAAAATCCAAAAAGCGAAAAATACCTGCTAATGAATACGGTTTGACACTAACACAAAACCAAGGCGAATTCATAAAAGGTGCACTCGGTAGCACAGGTGATTATTTTTTGCTTCTTGCCTCAAATACCTTTCAGATGTCAATTTTTTTTCTCTTTCTTTACAAAAAAAGGTGACGCTATTTTTTTCTAATGATTTTTGGTGGTGTGAATGAGCAAGCTCCAACCTCTAAAGTGAGAGCAAGGTGAATCCCTTACAGGTGCCCGCATACCAATTCGCTTCAACATTTTTCCACGATTTTATCTTCTGAGTTGTCAAAGCCGATAGAAAACGACAACAAAACTTGTGACGTCTCGAGAGAAAATGTTGAAGCGAATTGAATTGCGACCACCTATACTTGATTCGCCTTGAGCGAGAGTCAACGAGAAGAGGTATCAAGGCGAATTCAGATTTTGACAAACCAGCCAGAATTTAACACTAATAATATGTATAGGATCTTCACTGGTTTATTTGGCTTTGATTGTCAACCTTATTTCTTTTCAATTACAAAATGTTCGCGCCATTTTAGTCTAAAGATTTTAATCGAGAAATTGTGATTTGCTCAAAATTTCTTGAATTAGGCGTGTTTAATGTAATTTTTATACTTGCTGCTTAAGAAGTATTTAATTAAAATTGTTTTTATGGCAGCAAAACAAAAAAAATCAAACACTAACCAAATGCAAGCGCTAGTTTTATGTTGCACAGCGAATTAGCTGGTAATAAATATAAATAAAATATAAAATAGTGGAAGTAAAGTAAAAATATCAAAAATACCATATGAAATTCTTTTTCATCGCAGATCTGTGTAATCATTGCTGAATTTTCAGACATCATGTTGCATTTTTTTTTTTTTATATTTCTACTGTTGTCGTCTATGATTATTCTATTAATATAGAATTATTAAAAACATTATTGAATAATTAATTTCTAAAGGTCGATTGATTCGAGTTACTTAAACCAGCTTCATGAAATTATTTGATATTTTTATTGTTTTTATAGAATAAACCGTAACTAAAACCTGGTGAAAATGCAAAAACATGTTACATCACAGAGCAATTAATTGTTGAAAGTACTTTGTACAAAGCAAATTGATAAATATTTTGTTTTGAATATATGTATGTATGTATTTTTTTTTTTTTTTTTCATAAA
The DNA here is from genome assembly GCA_963662145.1 of Sturmia bella. Taxonomy (NCBI): domain Eukaryota; kingdom Metazoa; phylum Arthropoda; class Insecta; order Diptera; family Tachinidae; genus Sturmia; species Sturmia bella. The sequence goes on along the minus strand of OY759172.1, from coordinate 13,104,839 downwards.
AACATTAAATAAGAAAATTGTATTTTTTGTTTAATAACTTTGGAGGTCTAATTATCGTTTTCAATATGAAATGAATTATGAAACAAAAACAAAAAAGCTCAATACCCAAGAAGATGCCTCATGAGGGTATTATGTTGCTATAGCAACGAGGTTTTGTGCAAATTATATGAGATCTTGGTAATTTTAGGCATAATCAGCCAACTTGTTTAGGCACCAAGTTTTCTTTTTCTATCAACTATTATTGTTCGTTAACGAAAAACGATGTCCTTATTTCGTTTGTTATAGTGGACAACGATTTATTTCGAATTGCCTTTTCTTATAAAACCTCTGAGAGAAACATAAAGAACAACTTGTTTTCCAGTTAATCTTATGGTACTAAATCACAAACAGTTTGGGAGGGAAAAAAACGCTCGAGTTATGGTGAACTGCGCATCAATGAGTGCCAGGGAGTGAGGGAATAACTGGAAATGAGAGAGCAAACTCAATTGCTTCAAGAGCAAGAGAATTAAGCAACATAAGCTTTGTATAAGCGTAAACTTTCGATGCAGTTAAATTTGAGCTAAAGAATTGGGCACTCAGAGCCCATTCTGGAATAAAGAAAACCTGGTAATCAATGCAAGACTTCTATGGGGAGGATTCGGATGCAGAAAAAACGGAGGTACTGCTAAGACTTAACAAGCTCGAATTAGATAGAATAATGGCAGTTATGACAGGTCACTCTCGGTTACTATCACATCTTAACTGATCTGAACTGAGCATCTGGGTAGGACAGCGGACAGAGTACAAAAACATAAAAACATTGTGTAACACAATTGTATAGTAAAGTTTAAGGTCATGCATGTTTGCTCAACGAGCAAATATGAAATTTACAGCAGACAATCGTGTAAGATTAAATAGAAAATTAAATAAGTTCGAAACTTTGCAGGAGCAAAGTTAAACCTGCTTTAAGTTTTGTGTTTGCTCATTGAGCACACATAACCTTAAAATATGTTGTTGTTAAATTTCATATTTTTACGCTTTTTCGCCGGTTTTTTCTTTCTTTGTTACTTGTTTATGTATCCATATGCCAGCTTAAATATAAATTTGCTCTAAATTTTGCCAAAGCAAACATAACCTTGAAATATGCTCTGGTAAAATTTAGTGTTTTTACGGTTTGTTCCCCCTTTTTGCTTTTCGTTGCTTTTCGTATTTCGGCAAAATAAAGCGCAAAAAGAAAATAGTGGTCACGTTTTTTTGTTGTTGCAAAAAGGGCCAAATATTGGGCATAAAACAGGAGTCTTATCAATATGGGTTTTATTAGAAACCTGCTTACGTTGCCATTGAAATAATTATACAAATTCTAATTCCTTGTTTTTTTTTTAAGAATTTTCAGCTTAAAGTTTTATTTGTTTTACGATATTTTTTAAATAGATAGGTATGTTTGGTATTTCATGCCAAACCAGTAAACACTCTACCAGATTCTTTTTGGTTACACAACCATTTCTGACAGACCTAACACCTTAATCCGATAATGAATCATAACCTATAAAAATACATACATACGTATTTGGATTTGCAATCGTTTTCAAAAATTGCTACAGACTTAACGAGCGACTGTGATTATTTAAAACGGAAGTATTGTTTACTTAAGTTTATTGTCAATTTGAAAAACAAATTGAGTTTTCATGATCGTCATGAATGTTTATTTTTTTATTTTTAATAATTAATTTAAAAAATAAACAAGTTGTTTGAATTTGAATAAAAACAATAGAACTATATTAGTATGCATTAAGAATAAAAATATGTATTTTTTATCTAAAACTAAAAAAGGTTATACTAAACAATAGTATAATTTAATAGTGAGAAGAAGAGAGAGAGAGAGAGAGAGAGAAATAATTGAATAGGGAACTAACGCCCGGTGAGACAAAACTGATTTGTTTAATCTGCAGAAAGTGTATGCATGCTTGGGTGTATATGTGCTAAATTTTCCATTATTTCCACACATTTCCTTTGACGAAACTCCCTTCCAAGTCGTATGAACGCTGCAAATTTCATTTACAAAACACATAATTGTATTATTATGATTATTTGTTTCATGATAGAAACAATTTGTGTAATATTTAATAGTTGTTTTTTTTTCTTTTATTTTGTGAACTTAACGGAAATAATGAATAATGAAATTCTGTACCATTTGTGCATAGATTATCACTCATACATATGTACATACATACATATGTATATGTTTATGTATGGGCATTTCCATAAATATGTCAACCATGACTGCTAAAAATTTTATTACTTGAATTTTGTTTGATCTGCTTTGGGAACAAACAAAGTTTTACTTTCAAGGCATATGTATTTGAAATGTGTAATTTCAAAATATTACATAAATAAATACATATTACTATTTCCTTTATTATCACCTTTAAATTGACAGCTGATGCTTTTTAAGCATCAGTGTTGCAACATTGACCAGTGTTCATTTTTAAAGAGAATTGTATTTGATTTTGAATTTTTCGCTAAATTCGGTTAAAAAATTCAACTCTGAAAGTATTGAGTAACTACTTTTTAGTGTTGAGTATCCGAAAAAAGTACAAGTAATCAGTACTCGGTAGCTTAATACATACTACCTACACTAGTATGTAAATTACAGCGGGGCGAGTTGTAAGAACAAACATTTTCGATATTGTACCATCGTAAAATTGTACCATTGCACTAATGTGACTTGCTGCCCTAAATGGAAATGCCCCAATGCATGTATGTACATATGTGTGTGTGCATATTTTAGGGGTATTCAACTGGTGTTAAAGAAATATGTATGTAAATGAAATTCTGTTTTCAAAGCAATATAATTGAGTTGAAAATTTTTAAAACACAAGTCTTTATCTGAAATAGTTTTTTTTTTGTTACAGCTGAGTATATAAAGTACACTAGAGCCGCGGTTGTTTTTGGAAATAATAAGCTTTGCATCATTTCGATTTCGATTTGTTCTTGCGTTAATTATATGTGAACATAATTTTATATTACTTATTGTTTTCCATCGTTTTCGCCGTTCCTAATTAACAACGCAAAGCGTGGCTCTAGTGTGCTTACAACTATTATCTGTAGCGGTAGAAGGAAATTGTACAAAGCCTAATAAAAAGCGCCATGCAAAAACAAAACAACTATGATAATTTATATTTAACAAACTGTAGCACGATGTGATGTGCACTTCTTTTGAGATTTGAAACAACCACCAAGCAAATCAAACTTAAGAAATGAATATTTAAACAAATGAATCTGCCAAGAAAACAAACAATTTAATCAACAGAGCGTGACCATTGATTAGCGTTTGTAAGGCAATTTTATGAAATCCCGCCAGAAAATTCATTTACGCTTTAGGAAAGGCATGTATGTATGTATATGCGAGTATGTATTTAGGAAATATGTAAAAGAGCACTTGGATGCTCCCCACAGCTGTACAGCATATAAATCTGCCTTGAGTGTAAATGGTCTATTAGTAAAAAGTGACGAAATTGCAAAAACTTTAGTGTGGCAACGCTGTTGTAAATGTTCCATTTTTAATGGGCAACTTAAGTGAATTGCTTATATTAAAGTTGAATTAAAATTTCTGTTTGACTTCTTGCACTTTTAGAGAATGTTTAATGAATAGAATCAAGGCTTTTCTGCGCTTGCCAACCTCAAACACACATTTATACAAATTTATATACATTTGTATGCATGTGCCAGCAGACATGGTTCTGCATACAAAAACTGCAATATAAACATAAATACCAACAAGGACCTTGATACACAATTAAAAGTAATAATATATGATTTTCTATTTTTTTTCTTTCCACTAAAATTGTGATAGTTAAAACTTTGCCAAAATAAATTATTTTCATAAACTTAAATTTAAAAAATATGTATATATGTATACATATATTTTTTAATACCGCTCAATAATTAATGCAAAAGGCATTGCAATACAAATGCAATTTTTAGCAGATATTATAAAATATTTTTATCAAACACTGAATTGTGTTATTGGTTTGAAACCATAAGAAACATGTATTAATTATAATTGGCCTGCAACAATTGATAATCTTCACTTTCGTAAATTGAAGTACATATACATTAAATTGATATACATACATACATACATACATAGTAATCATTATAAAATTATTTCAATAGATCGCATTGGCAAAGATGTCAAAAAGCGCCAGTGTAAGTAAATGTTGAAAGTAGTGTGAAATTTATCAGATTTTGTGTGGGTGTAAACGTGGTATGAGATATTCACCCCTATCGTGATTAAACTGGCAAATATTTGTCCCCATAAAACTCGCATTCCCCATGAAGGGAAAATTGCTGTCGTGAGTGTCATGGAAAGTGCGTTGTGAATAAATATACTTTACATGCATGCATATACATATATATATGTATATATATATATATATATATATATATATATATATATATATATATATATATATATATATATATATATATATATATATATATATATATATATATATATATATATATATATATATATATATATATATATATATATATATATATATATATATATATATATATATATATATATATATATATATATATATAAAATAAGAAGAATATAAAAATAGTAAAGAAGAAAAAGCTGTATAAAATTGATTAAATCCATAAAAATTCAATAAAAATAATAAAAATTTTTAGAATTGGTGCAATAATGTTACTGCAGGAGGCAGAATGAATCTAGGCAACATCGTACTGTTCGAAGACATTTGCTAATTAAATATAAAACCGTGTAATTATCTGATACAAAATAAATTACTTTATATTTTCAAATAAGAATTCTAAAATTCAGTTAACGTATCTATTGAAATCAGAGACCGAAATTAAGAGCTATTTTGCAATTTTTGAAGAAACAAATCATACATAAGTGAACATCGTAGAAAACTTTTAATTACACCATCATGATTTTTAGGCAAAATGCATCCAACATATTGCATGATTTTTAAATTTTTTGATTTTTATTTTAACAATCAAAAATAAGAGTTATTTTTGATTTTGATTTTTTTTTAATGAATAATAAAAGTTATTTTTAATTTTTATGTTTTTAAATGAAAAATAAAAGTCATTTTTGATTTTTATATTTTTATATCAAGAATAAAAATCAATTCAAAACTCGTGACATGGATAATATGTCCGCAAAGCTTATTTTGAAATAGACAATTACAAAGAAAAGCGTTTATTTTATTTTTCATTTAAAAAATTAAATATCAAAAATAACTTTTATTTTCTATCTAAAAATATAAAAATCAAAAATAACTCTTATTTCTTGATTTTTTTGATAAAAGTCATAAGAGTTACGGTCCCTGATTGAAATTTTTACAAAAGTCGTAGCAATGGTTCTGATCTTTGCATTCTATTGAACATTATTGGTATTTTGAAAAAAATAAAATTTGATATGATGTTTAAAAATAAAATTTAATATCACAAGTAAAAGAAATATTTGCACATTGCATACAGAGTTCCTCAGCAAAAACGATGTGAACAAATCAAAGGAAATTTTATTTGAATGTGAACTTTTTTCAGCGCTAATATTCCAAACTGAATTACACATAAAACAGATGAATACATTTCAAGACGAAATTTAATAACGATTGCAATTCAGGAAAATGGGAAAAACTTTTAATGGGAAAGAATGTTTACGATAGGGATGATGATTTCGGAGAGTGAAGATTTTTCTACCAAAGTTTTTGGCACTCAAAAAACAACTTTAAGTTTCAAACGTTGCTTTAAGTTTTTACGAGTCTGCATGGAGTGCCATTAACAACAGAGAACAATTAATAGGGTCTATTTAGAACTAGAATAATTTCGACATTTCCACCGAATAAATTAATCCTGCATCTGCTCTTCTTAGGCGGGCTCTCACGCAAAACTAATTGTAGAAATTTACCCCTGTCGCCTTAAATAGCCCCAGGGTGTCTCTGAAGCAGTCAAATGTAGTTATAACCAGCTCCCATTAAATTTGTTTTTTGCTCGACATAGTATGCACAGATTTTTGCCACTTGCTTGGCACTAAAAATTAATTGTCGTTTTTATTATAATTACATATATTTCACAAAAATACAATTTAAAATTTATTGGTTTTTAAGCGGCAGTCTTTTTGAATTATTTACTTACATACATATGTATGTATATGCACTTACAAAAAACACAGTTTTGTTTTCTCTGCATTTTAAATAAAAACCAAATAATGTCAAGGATTGAAAAGGGCTTCTGATTGATTTTAAGGTGTGTCAAATAAAAATAAAATAAATATGTAAATATTTGTTAAAAAAAAATTATTGAATAAATTTTTTATTTGCCAACAGAATGTGACAAAATGTCTAACAGTGAATGCAGTATATACATACATATGTACATACTTCAATAACCATATACATACATACATACATACATAATGTATAATATAACATTTTATTTGAAAAAAAAAAAAAAAAAAAAACACAAAAGTAAAACTTGGCACGTAGAAAGAAAGCATTTGGTTTACAAATAATTAAAAGAAGTATAATAATGTTGCCTAAAAGAAATATTTATAAAATTTGTTAATTGCTGTTTTTCGTTTGCAAAGCACGAACGAAATTCGATTATTGCAAGGCAGAGTTGGCGAGAAATTTGAAACTTAGTGGCTCATTTGGTAGTAAAATTGGATTTTTTCTAACATAGCATTTAGACGGGAAAGTAAATGCCTGAAAGTTGCTCACACACTCACAATTTTTTACTAACTTGGGGGTTACACGATCAAGTTTTGCCTTTCAAGTTTTAATACATTCACACTTTTTTACTAATACACTCACAATTTTGAAAACTGATGCAAACTTGATGACAATTTTTGCTTTCCATAGAGAGCATCAAGTCACAATCAACAAAAAACAACAGCTGACAACAATTTTTTTTCGTTCTGTCTGCAAATATTTTTTTGTTTTGTTCGAAAGTTGCATTTAAAAGTGATAAAAATTAAACAGATTCCCAGCTTAAAAATAGAAATAAAAATGTTTACGTGCAAAACCAACAAATATAATGATGTGCTGCGATTTATAGAGCATATCTACACATTCATTATAATTTTTAAATATTTACCAACCTTCTTACTAATAAGGACTTCACCCAGTATTTCCTTTCTGCTCTCTGGTTTTTCTTCTTCTTTTATTTTCTTTATTTCTGATAGTACTTGTAATGAAGCAGCTATTTTTAATTTTTTTCTTGATGGCATCTTGAAAACAAATTGTTATGAAATTGCGTGCAGCCTACGTCACAGCTAACAATTTTATTGACTTTTGACAAGCAGTATGTGAAAATTACTTGACAGCAAAACTTGATCGTGTAACTGCAGTGTAACACACTCACAATTTTCTAACTTTCAACTCAGCCCAATGAGCATTTTGGCTAGAATTCAAGTGGAATTACATTTGAAATGCAGTCACAATTTCCAATTTCCAGTGTTGAATTACAGTTGAAAACACTGTTGAATTCAATAGCGAATCCAGCAAAATTAGCCACTGAATTACAGTCGAACAAAACAGTATCTTTACAGTGTAGTTCCAGCCTTCAATAACAGTGTGATGCAAGTAGAGTCGAAAAATTTCTCTGAAAATTTAATTATAAAATCATCATCATCACTGCCGCCGCCAATAATTTTGCATCAGCTCTGTGCCATAAATATTATATGCTTCAAACAAATTTGTTGTTGTTTTTGAACAAACTTTAAACGGACTGGGAAGAGGATGGATTTTAAATGTAATTCAAGCTTGGCTTCACACTGGAATTTCAACATCGGAGTTCACAAAAAATTTGAGCTTTCAGCAAAATTTTGTTAGCATTTTTGTCAGCAACAAAATTGCCATTAGCTACTAGGTTTAATGGAAACGGTGTCGGCAAAATCTACCATCCATCCAAATAAAACGCTTCAATACCTGAACAGCATACAAAACTGCACTGAAAGTCACATCATTGAGAGCATGGAGAGGGCATGTGTTGGCTGATTAAGCAATGCCTGAATTCGATGCAATGAATGGCATACTAACCATTTAGAGATACCAGTAAACAAAATGCGTTATTAGTTAGTTACGTTTGTCTACGTCAGGCAGGCACATCAACAAATGGGCTTGGAAAGCTACTGAACCATAAATAGTGCATATTTAGGTGCTACCGCCTTTTGCACGAGCAGCAACTTCGTTGTTCGTGCTTATGTGTGTTTTTCCAGCAATTTGCTTAAAGCGCTTGTTAAACAATTTATTGCAATATGTACATATTTTCTATTTATGTATACAAGCGTCTTGTACATACATACATACATACTGACATAAAAATGCATTAAAGAATACATTTATCAATCGGTTTTTGTAAAAATTTTTCGCGTAAAAAGAATTTCAATATGTACATACATATGCATTTTTTTTAAATGAATACGTGTCTGAGGCAACATTAATTAGTTAACATACTAATTTAAACAATATTTGTATGCACTTAGCTATATACATACATGCATACATATGTATGGGCGTATGTATGTATAACAAATTAATATGCGGATATAAATTCTATAACAGGAAAATTAATAAAATTTGCATGCAAATAAATGTGTACTGCGTTTGTGGAATACAAAAGAATATTATGAAAAAAAAATATATATACATACATATGTACATATGTTAATATCACGAATTCAAATGTGAGAAAAAAAGTAAATTAAAAAATGAAATGTTTGTCATCAAAAGCTATTAATTTGTCAGCAGCAATCAATCGTATTTATTTACACGTTGGCACTTCATCACACAATTTTATTTGTATTATGTAATTTTAATTTTTTTTTTCATTCTCATTGGCTATTTGTACCTTTTTTCATTAACGAACTATAGTTCGTGTTTTAATTGCATAGATATTAAAATAACAAGGGAAAAGTTGAGCAGCTTTTATTTAAAAATTATATTTTGTCCCACAGGTGATATAAAATCCTGAGCCATTTTCCATCCCTGCATAGTATTTATTCTCTACTCATTCGAGCTGTACAGTTATTAAAAATATTGTGGCTTGAGCTCAATACTGAATTATTTTCTTTAACCATTTTCCATCCCTGCCTCATATGCATTCGAAATGTACAGACATTAGAAAATTGCTCTACTATGAACTAAAAATTTCATTTTGTTTTCATAGTTGGTACAAAGTATTGGGGTATTTTCCATCCCTGCATCATACGTGTTCTCTTCTTATTCGAGATGTTCAGATATTATCACACTGTGCAGCCATAGTTTAAAATCTACATTTTGTTTCCACAGTTAGTAAAAAATTCTAAACCATTTTCCATCCCTGCTTCAAACGCATTGTCTTCCTATTCGAGATGCACAGCTATTCTCAAACTCTAACGTCACGACCTAAAACCACAGTTCATAAAAAAAATTCCAAGCCGCTTTCCTTTCCATCTCTGCATTAAGTACGTTCTTAACTCATTCGAGATGTAGATACATTAGCAAATTTCTCCGCTCTGAACTAAAGACTGTCAAATCAGACATGCCCTAAGTGTTACCATTCACGAAATAAGCACGAGCTGAAAAAAAAGTTAGATGGCGGACCCTATATATAAAAGTGTGTAGTCTTAAATTAAAAAAGTGTTAATTTTCTACTGTTTTTTTTTTTTTGTTTGTTTCAAAACAAATAAAATGACACATGCAGACGTTTTTGAATATTGTTTTTTTCTTTCATTTCACCTTAAATTAGTGTATTTTGATAGTATTTTCTAAATTTAAATACAAGACCGAAGGTGGAATGCCAAAACCAACTTATTTTGAAAGTCTGACGTTAAAGTCAAACAAATTAACATAATTATAAAAGAAAACTAATAAGAGAATCATAAACATAAAAACAAAGTCTTGATTTTTTTTTTTTTCAAAATTACGTTATACAATCAAATGTTCGCCTGACGAAATCGTCAAAAAAAAATGGATGTATGAAAGAGATTTAAATTTCTTTTTATCATGAGTGTTTATGGCCTGCAGTGAAATTGATTTAAACTATTGTATGTCACCTCCCAAACAGAAACTTATTCTAAAACTTTCAAAACAAACACTTTAGATTGATTTGCGTGTTTTTTTTTATTAATAATTGTGACATCACTTTTGTCTCATATTTGAAATTACTTGATAGCTGGCATAAATTTTTAACTTAATAACCTGATTAGAAAGAAAATAACAATTGCAATAAAACGAATCTTCCCTCCCCATAAATTAAGAGCGAAAAAAAACAGGTTATGAATATTTATAATCTTCATTGTTTGAAGATGTATTACAAATACAATTTTCATTTGGTGTTTAAATAATGTTTCAATTTATTGAAGTACTGAGGCGCATTAAGCCTTCGTATTGGGAATGTGCTGCTTGCTTGCAATATGAACTTTTGTAAATTTCAACTAAAAATTTATTTTCCGATTTATTTTCAGATGTCTTATTTGTATTCTACATTCGCTCAGTTAGTGAGTGTCCACTGTAAGGCTACTGCAGCCACATCCAATGTACCAGTTAATCAATGCAAACGTGATCTATTGAGTTACGGTTACGAAAAACTGCAAACTATAACCGATGCCCAGTTGGATATCTTTGATCCCTATCAGAGAGGAGCAAGTCAATTAAGTAAGTTCGCTAGTTACAGGTGTATTAGCTGCTTAAATTTAATTACTAGATAACCTTCGATTTCGTTTACTAGAAACTCAAATCAAATCGATGTTTTGAGTGCTCAAAAATGCAGTTGTTTGAGCCGATGTGTGAGAGCTCGCACTGTCGTGGTGACGAGTGCTCCATCGTCGGCGGTTGGTTTTCCTGATTTCTTGGAAGACAGTTGTCTGTTAAACAAATCGTTGTGTACCACTCAGAATTGACTGTTCCCCGTTGTTCTAGTGGTACGGTAGCGACAAGTCCAGTTTTTCCGAAAAAAACAGGCGACCAATTGCTTGAAAGTGCATGGTGCGCGAACTACTTTTTTTTTGATGTTGCTCATCTTGAAACACCCATACAGTAGACTACTGTTTACTTTCGGGCTCATACGCGTAAATCCACGACTCATCACCGCGATCGTATTTTTTGAGAATCGACACGAACCTTCTTTTGAACGCTTGACCACCTGTGTGGCATCCAAAGCTCAGTTCATCTCCCTTCTGTAAATGTAGAAGTGTCGTCTTTTTGACAGTCTGCAGAAGTTGTACAAAAACAAAATGCTTGATATTTTTATTGAAGTTGTTCTTATTGTAGCGAAAAGGTTACCTTGAATTAGGATAACTTTAATTGAATTTGAATTTCTGACAAGTATCAAAACACAGTATACTAGTCTGCACTTGCCTTTAGAGCGGCAACACTATTGTTAATGATGGCATTTGTTAGTTCCGATAGTTTTTTCATAAACTATCGATTATAATTAAAATAATTTAAGGACATATTCATAATAATTACTGTAAGTTTATTAAGCTCTTATGTGACGTATTTCTACGGTACATTTGTCAATTAAACGAGTAATAAACCTTCAGTAGTTTTTATGAATATGGGTGTTATTGTTTTACATGAAAATAGCAGAGGAAAAATGTTAATGGCATCGTTTCATTAGAATTACGAACCAAAATTCTTTCAGTGTAGAGTTTGCCGATTGTAGACTTAGGCGATCTCGTGAAAAGTTCATAAACATGTAGCTGCCGACTCTTTTTTAATAGATTTTTTTTTATATGCAAAACTTTAATACTCCTCCATTTTCCTGCTTTACAGTTTGGTCTTCTATAATGAGAGATCATCCCAGCTCGACTTTGGTAACAACACGTAATCCCTTGCCCACACCGCCACCCACCTCAATTGTCATCATGACTCATGAACAGCCCAGCATGACAAAAACTAAATTTATCGATACCACAACTCCGGCCAATCAATATTCTGAAAATCCCATGTTTGACAGTAGCGAGCATAAACATGAGTACTCCATGGACATGGATATCGCTTATGGTCAACCCAGCATGGCTCATAATCCTCAAATCGATGTTTTTGATGTGAACGCTCAGAAAACATATTTGACTGGACCCTCAGTGGTGCGTGTCAAGCCTGACGGTACTCCAGTCGAGGAAGATCGACACAAGCCTGCGGTACGAGATGATGACTTAGAAGTCTACGCAAGTGTGGCATTGAACCGTGAAGAGGACTTAAAAGCCAACGCCGGCAACAACCAACAGAAACATCGCAAAATTGCCACCATTAATGCCTTGAAACAACAATATTTGGCCAATTTAGCCAGACAACAACAGGAACTATTGCCACCCTTCGAAGACGCCAGACAGCGTCGCCGCCGTCATCAACCCGCCGCATTTCGCTTCGGCAGCCTACGTGTGTAAATAACGGTTCTATACGCTAAGAAAAATATGTTTGTGTGAGCTGAGAAATAACATGTCTTATAGATATACATAACTAAATATATGAATTAAGTTAAATTGAGCAAATTTTTGAGAATTTTTGAGTGCATGAATCAAAATAAAAAAAAACAAATTTTAACTCCTTAGCTTTATTGTAACTTTTAACTTTTTACTGTATGTTTGACTAATTTTCTTTATTTACTTTTAAGAGTGTAGCTGTTAGTTGGTATGGCTGTGCGTGTGCGAGTGTGTTGGGAATGTTTAAAAATTATGTTTTTAACACCACCTTCTTTTTATTTTAATTAAATTAATATTTTTATTTGTTTAAATTCTGCAAACTCATGGAAATGAATATGTTCGCATATTTCGAAAAACGACAATTTTAAATTAATACTTATTTATTGTGTGCTTTAGCTTAAGAATATTTTTATTTTATACATTTTAATTACCTTATAAAACGATAATTAAAAATAAAGATTTTCACAGTTTAAATACGTGTCTTTAAAGTAAAACTTCTTTTCGGGGCTTGTATGGCTTTTTAGAATGTCAGAAGGTAAGAACAAATACGGCTACACGAAATAAGGTCCAAGACATCATTTGTGAAATAAGACTGAAAAAATTAAATATGTAGTACCTAAAATAAATTATAATTTTGGGACGAACAAAGTCTAAAAGCCCTAAGGCGTGAACCAAGTTTTTAGTTTTATTTTTAGAATTTACTGTTATTTTATTTTTTTGAACTTTGTAACAAACTGTAAAACTTGTAAAAAGAAGATATTTTTATGTTCATTATTATTTTATGCAAACATAGAAATAAATGTGTCACATCTAAAAAGCCAAAAGTTAATAATCTAACAGATAAAGGAGATACGGTTGACCAATTGCAAAAAGGTTGTAGCGTATCTGGCTTAGTAAAAAAGGTAAGTGGCAAGATCCAAAATTTGTTCGATTAAAAAATAGGACCCGGCAATGAAAGCATTGTAAAACATTACGCTCATCGGAGCTTCCGAGAGTTGCGAAAAATATATTTTTATTTAATTATTTGTATGAAGTTGTTATTTACAAGAGTTTTTTTTCTCTAAGAGTGCTTTTTGCTACAAAATTTTTACAATCGAAAAGGTGTACAAATTTGAAAACGTGAACAGCCTTGGTGAAAATTAGTTCACGTTTACGCGAGTTCACAGAAATATAAATTTTCTTGTCTTATTTCATTTGGTTTTTATTTAAAAATTAAATAAAGCCCAATTTGAAAATGAAATAGGGCAAAAAATTGTATAAGGTACAAATTAAAATGTTGAAATTTTCGAGTTTATTAATTTTTTTTTGGTTTGGTCTTGTGGGTCTTATTTTATGCCGCCGAAAAATATGCATTAAAAATGTAAAATTTTACAAAAAAGGAATTGTAGCCTCTAACAATAATTGCAAATTTAACCTAAGTACATCTTGCATAAAGAGACTAGAACAACTACATATTTAAACATAGCATATTTAAAAAACTTAAATTTGAATAATTTGTAGATAATAAAAAATCAAAGTAACGGGTTTTGTTAATGTGCTAAAAATGCTAGTTCATCTCTACACCCCATTACACATTTGTTTTAAGTCACGGTAATACCGTTAATGTATTTGCTGGCAAACAAAAGATAGTTGCTACGAAAACGTCTGCACAAATTGTCGGTAGTGCAGTTCCATAACACACCGATAAGTTAGGCAGGCCTTCAAAGCGCCTAACATATTACATGGATAATTAATAATGTATTAAAAGTTTTTTAAATAAAATCTAAGACCCTTTAATATAAAAACTTAGGGTTAAATGTATTTTACGCAACTATAGCACTAACGCATTGAATGTCACACATGTTTTATGCGTAACATAAATATGTTAATGCAGTGTCAGCTTCATGTTTTGATGATAAAAGGTTAAAGAAAACATTTGTGCATTCTATTTATGCGTATTTTTAAACATTTTTAAAATATTAAAATATTGTATACATATTTGTTAGTATGTTATTGCTTATTATCATGACTTACCGAAATGTAATTCAACAGCAATATGCTTGTCTGATACATGTTTACAAATTAAAATAAACAGCTCCTTACTACAGCCAGCTACACTTGCAAAAAAATATATATTTTTATTTAAAGCACAAGCATAAATTACTTCATCTTTTTTGCTTATAGGTTAAAACCACAATATATTTTCTATTACCAAAAACTCTTCAATTTAAGACATTTGATTCTATTACATTTGGCTATATTACCAACTAAAGCAAACACATTCATACAAACACACACTTGAAGTGGCTGTGGAAAATTTTCCAAGCAGATTCGTTTCAACGTTAGACACTTCTGTAGGTTTGCGAACTTAAATTTTATTTAATCACGTGATTATTTAATCATTTCTTTTTCATGCTATTTTTTTTAGTTATATTATATTCTTTTAAGCTTAATATACCGTGCGTTACTGCACCAACTATGTAAATCTCTTTTTTTCCTGTAATAGATTAACGTACCAGCTGTTTTATTTCCCTCCACAAAACAGTGATGTTAAAAGAAGCTAATTTTGTTATAGATTGCTGAAAACTATTTTGTGGCGTTTTTGTTATAGATTACCGTCAAATCGCTAAAAGCTTTGTTCAAAAAAGTATAGGGAATATAAGCATATATATATAGCAAGAATATGGTTCCACACTTCATCATAATAATTTAAAATTTTATACATATTCAATTTAGTCTTTTAAACCAAAAATCGCTTTAATACTTAACAATGAATTGTCTTGTTTCAGTTTGTATTGCTAGCACTGGAAAACACAGTGAAACGAGGGAGAAAATTTCTAGCAAAGCAGTTGATAAAATCAATTCAAAGCGAACGGTTGCACAACAAACGTGAAGATTAGTAAACAAAAAGAAAAAATAAACTTGAACAGTTTTTAGAAAAAGTTATTAAATTTAAATTCATTTGTGATAAAATAACTGAAAGTTGAAAAGGAAAATATAAAGACTTCCTTTTTTCATAGACAAAATTAATACTGGAAACTCACCAATCTTAAAAAGTAAAAAACTGATTAATATATGTACATACATACATACGTACATTAATAGATACACATTTATAGAGGAAAAAAGCCGGTTCGTATATTAACATATACATACTTGTGTACATACGTATATATGTATAAATAAAATCGACAATATTTGTATGTCAAGTTATATTTTTAACTTGTGTTAATAGAAATTTGTGTAAATACATATCAGTATATACACGTGCATGTATCTTATTGGTTAAGAGAAACCAATAACAAAAATAAAAATGTATGAATGTAATACTTGCATCTCTGTATTTGTTAAAAAGTTTGTTTTGTTTTTCTTAAAAGGGTTTCTCAACGAAAATTGTATATTTATATGGTTACACAAAATACGCATACATAGATATATCCAGATATACCCACCAAGTAATTTAAGTACATATCGCACATCCATCTCAAAGGTGACACAACTCAAATGCTTTAATTTTCGTTCTTATGTGTAACTACCAGTGTTGCCATTGTGTTGGTCGCATGTGGTCAGATTTGGTACGATATTATTGGGTCAAATGGTAGTCCAAGACGAATTAAATGGATTGGCCCATTTGTTTGTGTATTATTGACTTGAATAAAAAATAAATACAATGGATTTTGTAAAATATAACATTTTAAAATGATGTGGCGCCTTAAAAAAAGCACATGTATTTCGTTTGAAAAATTAAAAAAAATTTTACTGAAATTTGAATTACATTGAACTATGATATTGTAATACATTTACCGTCTAATTCATAAAAATTATAACAGGTTTATAAAGCTCTTATTTGACAGATTTTCCATACAAATATGTCAAATAACAGTTTTATAAGCCTGTAATAATTTTTATGAATTAGGGGGTTAGTATATTAAATTACTTTTTCAGGCTCAAGTTCAACTCTTGGTTGGTCACTGTTTTATCAATATCAATTAAGTAAAGTAATATTTTATAGCTAAGTGGACTACCGGGTAGCATTGGCAACGTGTCAAATTTCACAATTTTGACACAGCCGCTTTAACCACTCGGCAACCAAAGCTTAAAAAAATTTAATTTAAAAGAATTTCTTATGCTAAATAGGTATAGAAAAATTTGATTTTAAAACACATTTGGCTGGTTTTGGTAGAAAGCAGCCATTTATTATTTATCTCGTATACAATTTTTTACGCTTTCTAGAAACCACAACACATTTTGTGTAACAGTTTTAAAGTGAGCGTGCGATATGTGTATGCATACACACACATTTTAACCAAACTTTAGTGTTGCTTGTATAAAACAATCACATGTTAATTTCATGAATTTCTAGATGTTTCTTTAACGTGGTATCAAATAACAAATCTATTAAATAAACTACCTATTTAACACTACTAAAGTATAAGTTCGCTAATGTTGTGATTTTAATTGAATGTGTCTGCAAACAGATGTACATTCATTCGCACATACATACATATGTACCTATTAATGTACAAACTAATGTGCATGCATACACACAAACATATGTTCAAGTTAATGTCGTATTGGTGCCTGGTCTTCTGATAAAGGCAAGTAGCACAACGCGTTTTTTTTGTTTTTGTTTTCTGTTTGTTATTTTGATTCTTGTTTTCTATAGTTTTTTTTCTCTTTCCCTACAGCTTGTGAGTCAAATACCCTTCCATTTGTTTTCACCTCTTCCTATCAGCTGCTTGCCGGCTGATGTATGGTTGTGTGTAAGTAGATACTCTCCACACACACATGTATTACTTGCGCAAATACACATCTTTTTGTACATGCATACATACATATGTATGTATATAGTTAAGCACAACCAGAAAATTTAAAAAGATAGAATATTTTTAGTAGCAGTCTGAAAAGTAAGAAACTGCGCATTTATTTAGTAAACATTTTAAGAAATTTTAGAAGTAGTGAAATTTTATAAATCTGTATAAAACATGTGCAAAATTGTGTTTAGGTCTAATCGTACATAAATGAATAAAATTTTGTTTGTGTAAAATAAAGTTATAATGTTTATATCGATGTTTATATAGATACCAAACTGAAAGGTGCAATTGGTGTAAATACCTACAAATAATTATGTATTTGTTGTTTTATAATAAAAAATAAGTGTTTTTTTTTCAATTCTTAAAAATGTTTTTTGAGCAAAAATAAATTTTCAAAATGTTATGCATCCAGGAAAGAAAAACTGGTTATTAAGAGAATTTCCGTAAACATGAAAAATTATGAGATTTTTCGGCGATAACTACACACATACATATGTACATACATATGTGCTTATTAATATGGGCGCATAGTACGTGCAATATTTATGCATATTTAACTATTTTTATTTTTTTCCCCATTATTTTTGGAGTTTATTGTAATCGACAACTAATGAGAATTCCATATACTGGAACATTTTGATTGGTACCTTCCGAACCTTATGTACATATTTTTATGGACATACATACATATATATACATACATATGTACACATGTATCTATAGGTACATAGCAATGAGTGTATGTATGTACGTACATACTTATGTTTTGTTTATTTTAACTGTGATAGGTACCATAGGGCTCCGAATAAGCCCTGTTAGCAATTTGAGAAGGCCTCCCTTTCTTATTTCCTGTTCCTTGGGGATATTTTAAATTCTAACCAATAAACCGTTTCTAAAGGATCTATAACATAAATATGCTTTTTTTAATGTTTTTTACGTAGGGAATTTTCTTTTAATAGTAAAGAGTGTGTATCAACTAAATTTGCATTTTTTGTAAAAAATAAATATTCAATCAATCTCAGCTTGTTGGTTGGTATGTTACTAACAAGTACTGGAACATTGTTGAGAGAAATAGGTAACAATTAAATGGAAAATTTTTACTTAGCTGGTCCCTATAAGAATATGTATATGCAATACCTACGTGCATATGCATGTACCTAAAAAATAACCGCTTATAAGAAACTTGTGCTGAAGATATTAGGTCTGTTCAATGACTACAAATTTGTTACGAATGTGTAACAATTGTTACTGTATAGTGTTCATTAACCTAAAAAATGTGTCATTCACAAGCAAAAAAAATTCTTGCTAATTTTTGCTGATAAAATTTTTACTTGCAAAAAAAAAAAATCATATGTCTTGTATTTATACATGTCTATGTAAAAAATAAATTTTCTGAAAATTTGAAAACGTGAACACCCTCGGTAGATGTTCAAGTTTTTGCGAGTTCACTGTATTTAAAAATGAACTTAATTAAATAATTTAGCTCTAAAAATACACCTTATTAAATGTTTTCTGTCCTTTCTAGCCGTCTATATGCTGTTGTCACTACTACTGTTGATGCTACTCAACTCGTCCGTACACTCGAAGAAAGTTAAAAGAATGTTTGGAACTTGACTCTTGATCACCTTTACTGCAAGACTTTTACATCAAATACTATTTGAAAAACATCAAAACTGTTGTTATGTTGGATGATTCAGATTTTTTGGTTGTTATGTATTTCGTTTTCACAACAGCTGATTATTTAACTACTTGCGCAAACTAGCCCGAAGAAAAAGTGCGATCTGTTTCTTGAAAGAAGTACAAGACTAATTGCAGTTTGATGACTCGGGCTCACAATGCTGAATACAGGATCATGAAAACAGAAATCATGTCTATTTTACTACTCCACTTGCTTCACTAAACCTTTCGCTAGCAAACAATAAGTGACGTCGAAAATTATAAATATCATGGTGCGCATAGAGTGTTACTATAAACTTGTGTAATCGTTAAGAAAATTAGTAATAATTTTGATGGAAATTTATTTGGCGATGATTTATTAATTTTCATCCGATATTTTTTAAAACCATCATCAGCAGCACTTCTTTGAAATAAAATCAATTTTGTTTGGTTTTGCCATGCATATAGAAAACTTGTACTCGTATCTTTGTATGCTGTTTACCGTACTGTTTGGTGGTGCTCCATGTTTGTCATACTCTATCAACGCAAACAACTTGTTTTTTTTTCGGCCGGCTTGTAAGTAGTTTATCTGCTTTCCATTTAGCAGCCAGTTTGTTGTATGTGGCATATAGCAAACTGCATACATGTTTGTGTGGCATGTATAGATTTGCAAACAGTGCTATTTAATGCACATCCATAATCTTTGTAGCTGCAACACAACAAATGCAAAATTACCATGTTCCACATGGTAAAAAAAAACATTTTTTCCATCACATTGAAAAGCAACATAAATTCGAACAAGAAAAATGTTTGCTTGTGTGCACATGAAATGTTGTGCAAGTGTAGGTGCCCCTGTACATGTAAAACTGCACCAGCAAATGCAGAAAAGTTTATTGACTTTTTGACCTCTAAAACCACTTAAAAAGCATACATATACATATACCACTTAGATATTCCAAGTAAAATGTAATTTTATATTTTGCTTTGCGCTATTGTAATTGGTGCTTAAAGCGAAAAAAAAAAATTGAGAACAGCTTTTAGATAAAGATAACACGGTCTTACAAAGTGGAAACATATATTCATGCTTATTATGAATTCCGGCTTAACTTTAGAAGCTTCATGAAAGACCGTTTAAACTCAGGGTTTTGAACCGCAACTGAAAAAAATACGATTTTGGATGTACACTTAATTCTGTTTTTACGCGATAGATACTTTCGTCGAAAAGTTGCATAATAAAAAGATAAAGTATCCATATTGAATAAAGGAACTGCTTGAATTCGTGTTGCTTTATATGCAAATACATTTTATATCAATGAAAAATGTAATAAATTCAGTCAAGGGTTCCGTACGTATGTATGTGTAATGTACGTATGGAATGGCATATGTGAATACATATACAGCCCAATCATGACTGATAATTCCGTGAGAGTTTTTTCTCTTTTC
Organism: Sturmia bella; assembly: GCA_963662145.1. Lineage (NCBI taxonomy): Eukaryota > Metazoa > Arthropoda > Insecta > Diptera > Tachinidae > Sturmia > Sturmia bella. Next base: position 13,084,523 of record OY759172.1, on the reverse strand, counting down.
CCATTCCTTTTATTAGGTTGATGAATTCCTTAGGAATTTTTTTTGACCTCCTTGTTTTAGCCACATCGAAGGGGAAAAATAGTCGGCGGAGGAAAAAATAGGTATTTTAAAAACATATTTTTTTTTTTGTTTTTTCCTATAAAAAATTTCGATATTACCAACTTTTATTTTTTTGTTTCTCAGGTACATAATTTATGATTGGAGGAATTTTTTCTCGAGAAACGTATTTTCCTTAGAAATAAAATTCCTTGAGAATATTCATGATTGGGCTGATATTGTATAAATTTCATCTCTCTGTCTCTTACAGTTTGAGAGTTACGTTTAATTGTTACTTTACGTTGTATGGAGACACCTAGTAGTTTTCGACTTGTTGTATTTGTTGTTGTAGCGCATCTGAAAATACATACTCTGTGCGAATTTCAGCTCTCTATCTTTTACGGTTTGAGAGTTATAGCTAATTGTTACTTTTCATCCAAGATAAAACATATTAAATAAAAGAAATTTAATAACATCAATTATAATAATATTTAAAACAATTTTGCTTTCAAGCGATGTACATACATATTCTCTGAAATAGTTTTTTTTACAGTAATAAAGGGCTGCTTAAAACTCAACGTATTTTGAAAGTGCTTGTTTGTAAACTTTATCGATAAAACAATAGTCGACAGGTAATTAATGTAATGCTTACAAAATACTGTATTATATAAATAAATATACATACATATATGTATGTATGTATGTATGTACATTTGTACCTTAGCATTCCTTTGTAATAGCTGTAAAATAGATAAGGTTAACAAGTTAAATTACGTGAAATAACAAAAGCTAACAAAAATAAAAAATAAATAAAATCAACAGAAATATAAATGCATGTTCTTTCTACACACAAACATACATACACTCAAACACAAACCACCCCTGCATTTCTTTCCATACCACCTCTGTTTGCTGCTTTTGCATCTCGGTTACTCGCATTATTTATACCCTCTTTTCGAATCATTATATATTTTAATCATAAAACTGAAATACATAATCAGTTGGTTTTTTTTTCATTAGTTACAATTTATTTATTAATTTGTACTTGGTATTTTTTTTATAAACTCTCACATAAATTGTAGGTACGTGTATAAAAATAATTTACGCTGGTTCTACTCTCATCCTAATTTACAGTATTACAGAAATGCAAAACAAAATAGCACATCGTAGCATAAAACTTTGAAAACTCTCATCTTAAAAGTTAAATTATTTTTTTATTGTTTTTTAGCATTACAAAAATTATTTTGCATAAAACAATTGTTAATTATTTTGTTAGGCTTGTGTTCGATTTTTAGTTCTTCAGAATTGAGAAAGATTTTTTAATTCAGAACCTGAATTAATACATTTCAATTGGCTCTTCAAGAAAATAAATAATTGACTTCATATTTGAATGATTTTTTCATAAAAATTATGTAATAGGTATCTTTAGCTGAGACCGGCTAGCTTGGGAGCTTTCTAGGACCCAAGTGAGCCGGTCTCATGACCGGCGGCCCGCGTAACATAACATATATTTAGCTCTGTTTCTTTGCTTTTTGGCTAAAGTTCTTACAATTCAGAGCAAGCGTAAAATTCTCTCAAAAAGACATAAAATTTACCAAAAGCGGGGGAAAGCGAAAACCAAACTTGTAGCCCAAAAAGTAGTACATGTTTTAATGCTGTAATGAAATTTGCATTTTGTTTTTGTACAACTTCTGTAAACTGTCAAAAAGACGCCGATTCTACATTTATAGAAAAATGCTGAACAGAGCTTACATTGATTTGCTGTCTCGTTTTGGCTGCCTTTCATCTCTGCATTCTCTTGACAACTTAAAGTAGTCAGATGATTAACGGTTTAGCTGATGAGGCTACTTTATTAGTTGCATCATGTGTTGTAGTAAATTTAAAACGTTATTAAGCATGATAGGGATGATACTCAGTACGTAAAAGTCGATAAATAGACTGCAAATTTGGTTGTTGAAAAGAGTGTAGTAAAAAAAATGTTTATTCGAACTTTTCTCTTATATAATTATTTTTGTATTAAGTTTATCAGGCTCAAGTTCCTTCTATATTATTTTTTGTTTTTTATTTATTTACGACTTTGTGATGCGCATAAAAGTAGATATATTTTTCGTGCTCTACGGGGTCTATGCATTGTGTTATGTAACTTGCCACATACAATGCTTTTACTTTTGTGAGGGCCTCATGATGAAGCTTTCATAAAGCCGGCAACGCATGCTGTGTAATTATACCTTTATATATTGGCTATTGTAGGAGCTAGCGAAGGGCAATTGCGGTAAAGCTGTTTCTGCATTTTTAGCCTTTCATTCCCAATTTTTGACCTCGATGCTGGGCGATTTGCGGCCACCTCAATTTCCCATTTTTTTTTTTTTTTCTTATGGACTCTATTTTTCATAAGTTATAAAATAAGAGGTTCTACCGTTCTGAAATACAAAATACGTGTACTATGCTGAACAGATGTTCATATACATATGCACATTTACATTTAGAAGTTTCAATTAAAAAATTAATTAATTCTCATTTTGTAGACCAAGATAGTTTAGTTCAAATGATTACCATAATTGACATTAATAATAAAAAAAAAAAAAAAAAAAATAAATAGCAAACGGTAAAAAGTAAAAGTTATAATTTTAGCTATTTCGTTGCCGCTGCGCTTCTCATCAGCACGCATTTTGGCCATAAATTCATTACTTTCTTTTCTTCTTGATTTTTTATTATGTCAATTATATGCCAACATAATTTTGTATCTTGTTTCTCAGTTTATTAGTTAAAATTTAATTACTTAATCCCACACTTGCTTTTATTACAATTTTCGCTAAAGTTCTGCTTCAGTTTTGTCCAAAGGAAGTGTCTTGGGCCGACCTACATATGTATACCTACTGATTGCATAAAGTTGTTTTTTATAATTATTTTAAAATTTTTTTAAATTTCATTTCTGATTATTTGCTATATTTTTAATCATGTGGGGCAACAACAAACATATGAATAGAAAAAAGCCAAACAAAAAATAAATGGGGACAAATGTTGATGATTCTCTATTATTGTTTTGTATGCTTTTCAATATTTTTTATTTTGTTCTATACGTTCTTTTTTCTACCTTTTGTTACACTTTCTGAACTTGCACTCGGTTTTTACTCTTAAGAAAAGTGGTCGTTTGGGGTTCATTCGTACAACTAAATTTATACATTTTGTTGTATGTATTTACACTCACTCGTTCACGTTTATGCCGGCAAATTCTCTATAAATCTTAAATATTCAAAACTTTTCATTACAAAAACTTTCGTCAAACAGTAAACAACATAGTGCACGAAAAAAACATATGTATATACATATTTAAATTGAAACTATAGAAACACAAAAAATAAAACGTGTTTTTTTTTTGTTGAGAAATTGCGTAAGTTTTTTTTTATTTTATTCATTATTATAAAATATTTTTTTTTTTAATTTGCAAAAAATGTTTTTCAGATTAAGTGCTAAATACATTTTTCGTGTAAATTCAAACATATGTACCTATACGTGCTTTTTACAAAAATTAATTACATTTAAATACTTCATCCGTACATGCGTAAATAGACAAGTATTCCAGTGGCTTAGATAGTACGAGTAGCAATTGCCAGCAGTGACTGGTGGGTGCAGTAGCTAGCACTTTTACTCAGTTTCTGCCAGTGTCAATTTAATCATAACTACACACATTTGTTTAGACACCAGTGTCTAGTGTTGGTGTATACCCAGGTTTTGCCAGCAAAAGTCAATAAAATTGATGGATCCATAGAATTAATTAGCGAAACCTGCAGGTAATGCAAAATACGATTTAATTCGACGACGTCTGTGAGACAAAGAATGGCGCCACAGTGTGTATTATAGCCAGAAGAAAATAATTAATACACAACAGGAAACTTTTTTTTTTGATGTTTGGCCCAGCTGGGATTCGAACTCAGACCTCTTGGCTTATTAGTCAATTATAGAATAGAATTAAACTATTCCTTGATGTATTAAAAAAAAAAAACTTTTGTGCATCTTACACTAAAATATAAATTGATTATTCAATAGATTAATAAAACGATAAGGTAATTCGTGCTAGCCATTTTAGCCATGGCAGCCCATTAAATGCTAGCGATTTCACTGTCGATGCTAGAGCGGAGAATTCACTAGTACTTTGAAGGCAGATTTTTATTTAAATTGCTTAAATAAAAATTTGCAAACATTTCACCACCGATTTATTTTTACTAAAAAAGAAATGTGGTCGGGTTACCCCCGTTAGGAACTTCCTTACGTTTTTTTCATCTTTGAATGTAATACAAGGTGAAATCCAAGGCGAATTAATTTATCAGGTGGTGCCAAGTCTACAACAACAAAATCTGCCCTGTATTTTGTTTTTGCATTAGTAAATTGAGTTGTCAAAAAAATGTGACCGAAAAAACAACGAAAACAGAGAAGAATTCAATTTTCTTGTGAAGGAAGCAAGTTTGTGGTTTTGTTTTACCAAAGTTTTCAGTAATTGGACATTAAATATGAGAACAAATAGCAAAGAATAAATTTTGTGGTTTGCCCAAAAACATGTTAGTTACCGTTTGACTGTAAGAAATAATATAAAATTTTATAAAGAAACCATTTTGGATAGTGGAGTTTCCTAATGATGAAACGGCTCTAAAATACGCTTCGAGATCAATAGATTTTATGATGTCGCATTATACAAAAAGGGCGTCATAAAGATGAAAGCATAAGAGCTAATTTAAGGCAATACAGCTGCGCCAATAGATACATGGATGTTCCGCTGATTTGAATGAAATGGATCCGTAACAGAGGAAAGTATTAGAAAATTCTCTGAGTCTGATTGAGATGAAAGAAGCAAACAAAAATTATGAACTCGGCACATATTAACAAATTTATCATGGAACTAGAAATCAAGTAAGTAAACGAAATACAAAATGATATTCAATTCTCACATTCTTAATCACACACAATATTATTATCTTGCAGGAATATATGTTACGGCTTCAGAGTTGTTGGCTTTCTTGTTACAATGGGCATTGAATGCCAGCATTTTGTGAAAATACCGTACAAAACGACAATGGATGTCGTTGGTGCTACTAACGGCAGGGTGCATGATAAAACAAATTTCAGTGAACTGTGCAAAACAACTTACGAAGATGATGCAGTCAAATCCAATACAAAAACCACATCCCTTAATGAAATAAAAAACTGAAATGGATTTGATTTTAATTTGGCGGCCGTACTAATCTTAGCGCAAACAATTTTTTCCTGCTTGGCTGGTGTATACATGAATTTTTGCTCCGAAGTGAATATATTTGTTCAGAACGTTTTCATGTATCTAGATTCAATTGTCTGCAATGTTGCGATGTTATTAATCTATTTAATACCAATCTATTTCTCACTTGTTATAAAAATAATAGTTTGTAGTAAACCTCTAAGATATAAATTAATGTAATCTGATATAAATTAATGTAACATTTTTATTAAGATTTTTTGTTTTTGGTAATATATGTAAGTGTATATTAATTTTAAAATAAACACAAACATTCTAAATGAAATTCAAGGATTTTTCTGATCATTTTATTTTATAATTTATTTAAAATTGATGAGGCCGGTACATTCATAAAAAATTGTATTTGAAGTCAGCTTTAAGAAACAATTTGCACGGAATTTTTTTCTGCTCCACTTAAGCCTGCGGTCTTCGTTGTGCACAGCGAAGAAACTACCACCTCCAGCACGCCGCGTCTTGCCACAAATGCACACTTTTTCATTTCTTTTTTTTTTTAATTATATTTTATTGCTTTGAAATTTAACTTTTTGTAAAATTTCTTAAAACAAATTTCACTTTTCTCACAAAATTTCTGAAATAAAATTTTTGCACCACAAATTTGTTTTGTAAACAAAATGTATTTGTAAACAAAGTTTGACAGCACAAATAACCCATAAAAAAAAGTCACCTGTAGACTTGGCACCACCTGATAAATTAATTCGCCTTGGTGAAATCTGTATGTTTGTTTTTTGTGTTGTTTTTGAAATTTTATGATTCTTTAAATTTTTGGTACGTTTTATTTTTTACTTTTGACACATGCAGTATTTTTTTTCAAACTGCTACAACACGAAGAAAAGCAACTGTTGGCCAATTTTTTAATATTGCTGTTTTTTGTTGTGACATACTTTACTTTAGCGACATCTAGCAGCTGATAGTGTCCGTTTTCACAACTAATTAATATATATTGGTAGGCGTCTCCGCTTCTGTCAGCGGAGACACCTACACAATTGTTTATCGACAGATAAACCAATACATATAAACAGCTCACACGCTTTCGTGACGCGTTAAAGAACTTCGTTCCAAAAAAATTTTTTTCTACAATGGCACAAAAAATGCAAGAAAAAAAAAACTTACTTCTATCCATATCATTATTCATTTTATTGTCAATATTGAGGGTTTTCACTATGGGCAGGACAAACTGTGCAAACGAAGCAAATGTGAGCAGAGCAATTTTTCTGCTATTTTCACACAACATCAAAATTGATGTATTTGCTTCATATTTCCTCATTTGCACTAAAAAAACCCTTGAGCAAATAGAAGTGTGCAAACATGCTCAGTTGAAAATAAATAATGTAAATAACAATAGATGGCGCCAGCAGATGGCGAAGCCGTCTCACAACTCTCAGCGGTGTAGGCAAAAAATAGCGGCGGTGACGAAGAATGTTAATACAATAGAAAACTTATTAATTTCTTTAGTAATTAATTGGTATATTTTAAAATAATTATTGGTTTTAACATGATTTGAAACCAAAACTTAACACAAACTAACTTTTGATTTTAGGTGTTGAAAAAATCGTTTTAAAATTCCTCTTCCGTTACTGAAACGGCTGCAGCAATCGAATTTATTGTTTGTTGTTTTTATTTTTTGAAAAATATGTATATATTTAACGATCCTTAGAATGAAAACAAAAACATCTGTTTTTCATTTAAAAGGTACTAATTCCAACTTAGGTCAAGAGGATGGCAACACTATATATAATACCTTTTTGTACGAATTCGTAACGATGAGTTCCCATTACGAGTGATGTTCACTCGCAATTCATAATAAGGTTGAAAATAAAAATATCAATAATGGCTGTGTTTGATATAATTAAAAATTTACACCCATATTCATAAAAACTATTGATGGTTTATTACACGTTTATTTGACAAATATTTCCATAGAAATACGTCAAATAAGAGCTTAATAAACTTACGCTAATTATTATGGCCTTTAAGGCTGAAGACCTACAACAACTTGGCTGGCTGAGTAGCTTGAGTGTCGCTTTAGAAACATGAGCCCTTCAGTTCAAGGACGAGTGCAGATGAGAAGTGTGGCGGCTTCGAAACAGCTGCTGGTTGCTTACCTAGCTAAAGGTTCTGCATGTTTGCCTTGTCTTGTTTAATTAATAATAAATAATATAAAATATTATAATAAGATATAAGAAATAATACAAGAAAGAGTTGGAGTAATAAAAACTAATTAATTCTTCTTCTTGACTTTTTACAGAAAACCACTAAAATCAAAAACAAGCAACTCCTTAAAATTGTGTAGAGAAAAAAATAATTGAAAAAAAAAACACAACAGAAAAATCAAGCAAAAGTAAATTGAAATTGTGCCACATTTTGAGGATAATTGAGGTACGCTGGAAAGAAAAACTTAATCCAAATTTGTTTGAAGGAAAATATCAAACTGTATACGCAAATTGCGTCATGTCCGCAACTTCGAACACTACAACGGCACATAATCATCACCATTCCCCAAACACAACAATTCCTAACGAACAACAAGAAAAGCCACGTCGTCGCCATCAGCAGCCGCAGCAGCAACATCAAGGTGCTGACATAACAAAAGACGAATTCGAACGCATATCTGAGGCCCTCAAGAAGGATGAATTTCGAAAATTATTCCTAGATTATATTGAAGAAATTCAGGATCCTGAAAATCGCAAAATTTATGAAGAGGAAATTAAACAAATCGAAGCCGAACGTGGAGTCGATGTTGTTTTTATACATCCCGAACCGGGTTTTGTGATAAAAACCTCACAGAATGGCAGTCAAAAATGTTTTATAAATTGTGCCAAGAACGAACATGTGGCAAAGCCAACAAATCAAGTATGTCTGGATCCGGAGACTGGAACTCGCGGCTTGAGTTGGTCCATACCAATGGCCCAGGCACCGCCTCGTGATGATTTGGATAATAATAATAAACGTTGTCGTGTCTATGATGTTGTCTTTCATCCGGATGCATTGTATTTGGCGAAACGTAATGCTTCATTCCATAAGTGCCTCGTGGAGACAGCACTGGATGCTGTTGAAAGAGAATATAAGGTGAAAAATTAAATCTATGACTACATACGTATTAAGTTGGATCACGCACTCTTTGGCCAAAGTTCGTTAAAATGAGAGCAAACATGAATTTCTCTGAATTATAGACAAAATTGTACGAAAGTACGGGATCGCCAAAAACCACATTTCAAGGGAGAAAATTAACATGTGGTTTATGTTGATACTGTAATGAAAATAGAAAACGCACATTTTGCGAAAATTAAACGTTTTTCTGCACGCATTTAGATTTGAAAGTGTCTTGCAGGTACTTTTATATGAAGTACAGGGCGATTCGAATGTAATAATTGAAATTGAATCAAAATTGTCGTTATTTTGGAACTTTTTTTATTTCTTATTACTCGCTTTTTGCAATAGCTGATTACTTAACTTGTGCAAGAACAAGAATATTTCTCTCTTAAAATCTCTCTCACGAAGTACCAACTTCGAGTACAGGAACAATGTTGAGTACGGTATCAAACTTATTTATACGTTTTTTTCTTTTTTGTTACTTTTCGCAGCTGTTCCGCCAGTCACTTGATTTCTAAATTTAAATCACATGCTTTTCAAATTTTTTAAAAAAAAATATTTTTTTTTATGTCTTACTCCGCTCCAGGTCAACTTAGATCGAATCAATATCAAATACCCGAAATTGCAATTTAAGGGTATTGCCCGACCAACTGTGATACGCAAATTGGCTCAAGATCCAACATCAGCAGAATGCAATGAGCCACATCCACTGGAAGATATTTATCCGGCGAAACCAACTGCCAGTGCTGGCATTCCAAAAGTTCTGCCAATGAAAACGGTCGACTGCAGCAATGCGGCCACAAGACCGAAATCATCTGACTATTGCACCCCAAAGTACACATTAAAACATCGCCACGATGTTGATCTCACGGAATACACAAACGAATTAGATGCTAAATTACATGTGTCCATACCGCGTGAATTAGTTGTAGATATTGAATTGCCGCTTTTGAATTCGAGCAGCGAATGCCAATTGGATGTTACGGAGAAGACTTTGTTTCTATTAAGCGAACGTGCTGGCGCCAAGTATCGCTTAAATATTGATTTGCCCTTCAGGGTGAAGGATAAAGAGGGCACCGCTAAATTCGATGTGGACTCGAGACATTTGCTGATAACGTTGCCAGTGATACGGCCAAGTGTGGAAAGGCAGAGAGAAATGCATGAATCTCTGTTGCACTTGAGTCGTGAAGACAGTGGCGTGGAAAGTGATGTGCGTGAAGAGTTGTTATCGTGCAACAGTGAGTCGCCTGTGCAGGAAGTCGTTGCATACGACATTAAACCAATTGCTTACACAGCTGGTGAAGAACTCTCTTTGCAAGCAGAATGTAAGCAAGGAAATTTTTTAATTTTTTTTCTAAGACAGCATCTGAAAAGAACATTTTAATTCTTTGCAGCTTCAAACGGAGCTGGAGATGAAGAGAGTTTTCTAAACTCACAAATTGATTATCAACTGCCTGCCAAGTTTGACTGCAACGTATTGGACAACACCATGTCCTGGGTGCTGCACGTGCGTAACGTGCCGGAGGACTCGTTGCAGATAAAGCGCTATGATAATTCCTTACATTTGAAGTTCAGTTCTTTGGGTAGCGGCTATTATCCCACTCATTATTCATTATATCTACAACTTCAGGCAGCAGAAGACGAGTGCAAAATCATTGAGGCCGATGCTGAGGCCTGGGAAAATAATGTAATTTTAAATGTGCATTTGTGCAAAAGTGCTGAAGATATTGCCAGCTATTTGGCAGGGATAGACAGGACCAACCTGCAGGAATATGTGATACAAGAAAAGTTCAAAGTGCCCCACAAATCCAGGCAAAGGCTTAAGGATCAGGAACAGCCATCTCTGGACATTTCTATAGAGCGTTCGGAATGTGAACAGGCGGTAGAAATCGAAATTAAATCCAGACAAAATGAGCTATCCACTTGTAATGCAAACACCACAGAAGATGAAGATGCCACATTTGGGGGCACAAGTGATACTTTAAGCGGTCAACAACAGCAACAGAAAAAAGTTGGCAAAAAACAGAAGCGCAAAAATAAGAAACGTCGTTCTCTTTCCGAGTCTGCCTGCGATGATATAAAAGCATATCAACACCAGCAGCAAAAACAGCTGCAGCAAAACTTGCTATCCACCGCCGTTGCTGAGGCTAACGAAAGTATGAAGCATGAGGAGAAAGCAGCCGATGCCGACGATGACGACGACGAGGACTCTTCGCCCGATCGCACCGAAAAGTCGCTCAAGTCTTTGCTACCCACTTCAAAGTCCATGAATGTTCCATCGTCGAAAGCCGGTAAAATTAGTTGCGTCAACCCAGAACTGAATATGCAGCAGCGCAAACAACGTAGTTTTTCGGAATCTCGTGATAGTGCGGTCAGTTTTAGTGCCGGCAGTTATTCGTACAAGGGAATTTTAAAGCACTACAGCCGCTATGATGCCAGGCCTTCTATTTCCGATTCTTGTGATTCTATTGATGAATGTTCATCTTCGGCTTATTCCACTTCAGTGGATGGTATGACCAGCACTTTCAATTCGTTGCGTTTTGCACATTCATTCAGCGACATACCGGAGGAAAATGCGGTTGGTTTATCGGAAAGCTGTAAGAAGACTGTACGCTTTAGTGAGGTCATCAAGAAACAGGTTTTCAGGTGAGCTAATAATTAATTAGAGCAACCAAATATAAGATCTAAAAACTCCCATTTTATGGTTATAAGAAATGCTCTTAACATTTTCAAGTCAATTTTTTTTTCCAAAAAAATAAATCTTACAACAATTTAATTTTTCAAGCTGTTTGAAAATACATAAATGTTTGCTTTAACGGAATCGCTAATAGAAATTGAATCTCCGAAATTATTCGTAAGAAGACGTCTGCCAACTACATACATATCTACTAGAGATGTGCGCGTGAGTGTTTTTTGGCTCACGTCACGCACGAAAAACGAAAAAAATTCTCACAATCAATCACGTTTGTATTGAAACATAACTTCGACATTGCCGTGTGTTCAGTGTCGAACGATTTCTTTGAAAAAATCAATATGAGCAATTTAGAAGAATTTTTCGATAAATTAAATATTATAATGGTGCTTATTCGGGAAAACGTGCTAGTGAAGTGAATCTGTACATGTAAAACAAGAACAAAATGTCAAGAGTACAAACAAATTGTTTTTATGTTTCGTACAAAATTTACCGTTTACTGGTGAAAGAGATACGCGTGGCCAACTACCTCGTTAATTTTATTCTTGCGATGTAGGGAAAACACAAACAACCAATATTTAAAAATTCATACAAGATTAATAATATCATGTCTTATAAGACATTTTGGCGCTTATTATGGAGAAGACTACAAACCGACCTGCATTTGCAGATTTGTCAAAATGTTTGTCTGAAAGTTGTAATTTGACAAATATGTGTTGCATAGAACTGCATTGAAAACCCCCGCTATGCACGACTTGTTTCTACTGTATTTTCTAAAATATTGAGTGTGCACAAAATTTGAAAACGGAAATATCTAGAGAAGAAGACTACAAACCGACCTGCATTTTCAGATTTGTCAAAATTGTATAGGACTTTATTTAAGGATTATTTCAATCCTGTTTTGTTGGTATCTTTTGACAAATCTTTTGAATTGAACTTAATGTTTATGTGAAATTTAGTAGAATATTTTTCACGGTTGAACCCACGGAACGCACAACAAGCCTATATTGGCTTAGGTGTATGTCGTAAGACATGGGTAGGCGAACCCCTCCATTCAATCTAACCTAACCTAGTAGAGTATTTAGTATGTTGCTTTCGCTTTACACGGCTCCGCTTTCCTTCTAGTAGCCGCCCTGATGTCGATAAGTCGTAGGGGGTATTATATCCCCCGACGACTTTTAACTTATTTTCCTTGCATAAAAATTTACCCAGGTAAATGTACATCACATGTGTATTAGACATTGAGCTAAAGTAAATTGCATTGCAAAATAGTACAAGGAAAAATGTGACGCACTATCACGCACGAAATTTTAATTTTAAATCGCGCTTGATTTTTCTATAATTTAATCACGATTACGCGTGACACGACATTTTCACGACCACCGCACAGCTCCAATGTCTATCTTCTGCTAAGTTTCTTTGTGTCTAAATTCCCATAAAAGAAACGCAGTAGGAATTTAGTTAGCACATAGTTTTTTCTCATGAATAGTGGCGTATGTTTTTATGTATTTTTCCGTTTGTTAAATTATATGTATGTGACATTCTGAAATGACTGAATTGAAAGGCATTTTTTTTTTATATTTTCAGAATGGACTCCAGCATCTTGGGGCAGCGTAAAAAGAATCAAAAGCGCCGTGACCGCAAACAACGAGCTCTACAGCGTCGTCTAAGTGAAGGAGATTCCGCAGACTATGAAGACAATAAGGTAAATTATACAATAATAATGTTGTTATTCAATTTAAATTGAAAATTAAATAAACACGCTTAAAGAGACATCAATAAAACAATCAGAAAAAAAAAGTTGACGAAATCTAAATGGATGATGAACGGATGGCGTGTTTCAGACATGCAAATTAATACTTTTGTTTTTCCTTTTACGATTTTGTTAAAAAAGATACATACATACGTACACTTGAGATCGCTTGGTTTTTTATGCAATTAAAACAGAATACACATAAATACATACATATGTATGTACATACATATGTACCCTGCAGTTGTAATTTGACAAATATTCCATACCAAAAAACTGCATAGAAAACCCCCCATCGCGGGATGCACAACTTGTTTCTACTGTATTTTCTAAAATATTTTTTGTGTACTAAATTTGAAAACGGAAATATTTAAAGAAGAAGACTACGAAACGACCTGCATTTGCAGATTTGTCAGAATTTTAGCGTATAAGTTATTTAATTAATTTTTTACTGTTACACATTTGAAACAGTGCGCATTACATATGTACGTTTGTATGCCTGTACAAACATATATTTTGTTTGTTTATAATTTGTATATTTATTATGGCAGCGTGCCAAACAAAAATGCCGGTGAAAAAATACACATTCATACAGATTTTTGTTTTGATGATGAGATATTATTTATTTATTTCTTGCTTTCGCAGAGTTTTTTTTATATCAAATATTATTTAATCGATTACAGCATTTTGTTGGTGTAGGTTAGCAAAATATTTATTATGAAAATGTTCATAATTAAAAAAAGAGCTAAAAAGAGTGTTTGCTCACGACCAAAAAATCAGTGCAAGTTCATCTGCGTGTTTGGTTTAATTTACATTTAAACTAGTAAATCATTAAATTAGTGAGTACTTAAACCACATTTAAACGAAGAAAACGCTAAAGTTTAAACTTCAGTCATCAGACAATGCTAAACATCAGCTGGTCGACAGTTTTGCCTCTAGATTTCAAGATGTGCGAAAAAAGCTGTAAAAAGCAATCAACAGTCTTCTGAGATGACAAAAAATCATCCATAAAATAATAGACTACAAAAAGATCGTAAAATTGCGCGAGCTTTGGTTGCCGAGTGGTTTAAGCGGCAGTGCTAAAATTCTGAAATTTAACTTCAGCCGATTTTCTACCTGGCTATAAACTTTTACTTTTCTTTACTTAATTGCCATTGACAATAGAAAATGTGATCGACCCAGGGTTGAGCTGGTTGAACCAGTGAAGAATCATATAATATAACTGATGCTTGACATCTTTTAATGCATGTCTGCGGCGGTAAAGTATGAAAATAAACGAGACGCACACCATCGAAACTGTGTGAAGAGTTTGTTGCGCATGCACTGGGCACTTAAAATACCTTTCTGTACCATTATAATAATTTTACTTAAGTACAACTCTTTTTACAACAATAAATAAACATTTTGTTTTGATCTCTCTTTGCAGACCATGACATCGTTAACAACAACACCAGCATTAAATACTCAATATTTAAAATCAAAAACTGAGCAACATTTTGCAGCAGCCAAAAATGTCAATTCTAATAAACACAAAATAATGGATAAGAAGGCGAATAAAATGAGAGCCAGATTAGAATCGGAATCTTCGTCGGATCTGGATAATCACAAAAACTCCATGATGTTTGAAATGGACATGTAAAATCACATGAAATTGTTCTGATTTTTGCTAAATTTTCAACATGCCCACCCACACCATCATCATGGATTCATTTCCACTACCAAACCAGCAGCCACAAAAACATTCATTGCATACTTCAATAATATTAATTAAATGGTAGTTTTAACTGTTACAATAGTAGGATTATTATACAAAAATACATACACAAACACACATACATACACATACATTTTAACAGTATTCGAAATGTCGTAAAAAAAAATATAAAATTCGAATGCCACGTTTATTCAGATATTGCCTTACAAAAAAAAAAGAGAATATTTTTTTAGGTGATAATATTTATCAAATCCAATATTACCAGCATGCTTATATTAAACATACATATATAATTATAAATATTTCCATAAATCGGACTTGAGTTGAATGAATTTTGTCAAAAAACAGAAAAAAAATCACTGCCGGTTTTCATAAAACGTATACAAATTTTCTTTCTTAGTATTTTAATAGTTCGAGCTTTAACGTCACTTGTTTTTTTTTTTTCATAAATGTTTATTAAATTCAATATTTCGATACCTCAATGGGTATCTTCTTCAAGAATGTTTTTTTTTTTACTTTTTCCTGAAGAAGATACCCATTGAGGTATTGAAATATTGAATTTAATAAACATTAAAAAAAAAGCAAGTGTCCTTAAAGCTCGAACTATTAAAATACTAAACAACAAAGGTCGAAAAATTAGCATCAAGAAAATTTTCTTTCTTGAATTTGCATATTCAAAACAATAACAAAAAATCGCACCTGTTCTAAAAATCAGGCGACTCGAAATCACATGTGCTTTCAAAATCACACTTGTGATTTTGTTCTTTAAATCACCACAGTTTTTTGTGTTTTTCGTAGTTTTATTACTGTTGCCTGCAAAAAATCACAGCAAACACATAAACAAAAAATGATTTTCAGAACAGCATTGAAAATATGAAAATTTATTTAGTTTTGTCACTCGAGATCACTCGCTCGCTCGTTTGCTCGCTTAGTTACATGTAAAACAATAACCAATTTTAAAATTTATTGTTTGTTGCTCACGGTGTTTTTTATGCGAGCGAACGATTTCGTGTGATGTTGTGGGCCTGGCATAAAATGTATGTACGTTTCAATAAAACCGGCAGTTAATGCCGTTTCATGTTCCAAATTGTTATTGTTATTATTTATTGTTTTTAAAATTTCAATTTCTGTTTTATTTTAATCATAATTATGTATGAGAAAATTATGTGCAAACATTTTGTTCTAAATTTGTTTATAACGAAGAAAATTAAAAATGAGAAAAACAATTCCGCATGCTGTCGTCTAGCGTATGAATACTGCCGGTTAATTCAATTATCGATTAAGAATTTAGTTTGATTAACTTCAAAATTGAATATGTATTTTGTATTTTTGGCAAACAATTTATACACTTTTAATTTAAAAATTAGACTTTAACATTTCAAGTACGAATGAAACACAAATGAATGGCGTCTAATCATTTTAGTTTTGTGCATGTTTCAAGAGGGCAGAAGTACAGTTTTTTTTCTCTTATTAATTTAATACATCTGCATAATGTAAGGATGTTTTATATGAAATAAATATAAAAAAAAAAACATATATATACAGAATATTTGTTTTATTTATTGTGAGACATTCCATTGTACTTCAGTAAATCTAAATATAAAAATGTAAGCATCTGATTATCAAATTCTTGCATTTCAAAAATATAAACGTCAAAGTTCTCTATTCTGCCGATAAGTTGAGTGATAAGTCTCACTCACTAGCACTTGGAATCATTCCCTACAGATATTTATTCTACTAGTCTCAAAAAGAAGTGGGAAAACTGTGACTATTTTTGATATGAAGATTGTCACGGTGTGACTTGGCTGTGAGTATCAGGCCCTAAATTTGATTGTTATACTAATTTACTGACAAAAGTGAAAACAAATAGCAGCATTTTATAAAAACAAACAAAATGTTTGAAATAAAAATATTTTACAAAAAAGTTCGATTAAATAAAAATAAGGAAAGCAAACGTGAAAACAATTTTCGAAGCAAGTAACCCAAAGGAGTATCGTAATAATGAGATTATAATAAGATAATTGCTAAAATAATCTATTACAAAATAAATAAATAAACGTGACCTCAAGCTCAACAATTAATTTATAAAGAATACAACTAAAAGTATATTTTTTTTTAACCTCATGACCTATAGCCAGACCTAAAAATTCTATGCAAATTAAAAATAGTAAACTGTACTTTTTAATATTATTATTATCAGGCCAATTCTTTTTTGCAAATTCTGTGTTTTTAAACCATGTGATTTTTTAACTCGAAATAAGCATTACTTCAGCTAGATAAAACTATATTATAATTGAAGTCTGGAATATTCATTTAAATGACTTAACTTAAGAAGAATCACAAAACATTAGCATATATTAAGTTTTTGATGCAAGTCAGTTTTCGAAATCGCATGATGTCAAGCAAGCTGATTTTCAGAATAGAATTCTATTCTATTATTTATTCTTTTATATTTTTGCCAATGTTTCGCTTTTTATTTCATTCAAAATTTTTTAATTGTTCAGCACATTGTTGTCTATCAATGGGCCAAATATCACATTATTATCGTTTCAAACAACTAAGTTATTAATTAAATAACAAGACTAAAGAGAAACCCTTAAAAAATGTTTACGTTTTTCGAGTTCATGTCTTAAGTCTTCAGTTTGACGAAACACAAACTCATACTAAAAGACTTAAGACACATGCGTGAAAAATGGGAGACCTACTTGCACATTACGCCGCCTTAGAGTATGCTTTAATTACAGCAGGTATTTTACTGACAATAATCAGTTATAAAATCGTTTTTGAATTTGTTTATTCTGATTTTAATTTTTCTGCTTTTCGTTTTGTCGTCTTAAGGACGTTGCTAAAAGTGGCCGTGTCAGTACGGAAACGTTTCTTTGTCGTTTCAATCTTCGTCTCAAAATACAGCATCCAGATATATTTTCGATAAACGATAAGAACATCAAGAGTGATGCCAACCAAACAGTTGTTTTAATGTCGTTTTGAATTTCTAACGATAGCGGGAGTATGACCCAATGCAAAAATTATGAATATTTCATCTAAATTGAAGCAAATCATATTTGCTCTTATACACGATTCAACAACATTTTTGTTATGAAAGTTTTGTGTGGGTGAATCCCCATTCAAGAGTAAAATTCAATACTTTTTTCTCAGAATTAGAAATGGTACTGTAAAGAAGTTGTACTGATTTTTTACTGTTTGTTTTCTTCCTCACTTTAGTTGCTGGGTAGTTGATATTTTTCTTTTCAATTATTTTTTTTTTTTTATTTTAACGTATAGTTTATTTGATCTTTTCTTTTATTTGAATAATAAATTAAATTTTTAAGGCTTCAGATCTTTTTTTAAAAATGTTTGTAACAAAACAAATATATTTTTTATCTATTTATTTCAATATTTCGTCCACAATTTGTTGGCTTCTTTTTTATATTTTTTTTAATATTAAAAGAAATATTCCTGAAGAAGCCAACAAATTGTGGGCGAAATATTGAAATAAATAAATAAAAAATATATTTATTTTGTTTCAAACATTTTTATAAAAGGATCTTATACCTTGTTCATACATGTGTTTCTAATTGAGATAATATTCAGTTTATTGACATAATATTTTTTGCGTTCATACATACAAATATTGAGCTAACTCAAATAGTATCTGACAGCAGAAAAAAGTTGTTGTTTTTGTTTTGGTAGTGAGAAAAAAAAGTGAAAAATATTTTTCAATAAGAAAAATGGAAGAAAAACTGCCTTTTATTAAAAAGATTTTAGTGTTGTACAATAGAAATATGGAACTTGTACAAGTAGTGCGTTCATGTTATGACTCCAAAGCGGCAATAATAAAAAGAAAGAGAAATAAAAATTTGGAAATGCTGCAATGTTTTTATTTTTATTGTATTTATTTTTATTTTTTATTATTTTGTTTTGTTTGCTTTTGTTTACATTTATCACGTCATTCATTTCGCATTGTATACTTTTGCTTATTAAACACATCTTTTACAGTGTTGTGTTCCATCTTTTTCTCAATATTCAAAGCAATATAGAGTTTATTGAGCAATAACTTTATTGACTTTTTGTATGGAATATTGAGCTCAATAATTGACTTTATTGCGATTACCTCAATAAAGGCGCATGTATGAACATGGTATAAAGCCTTAAAAATTTTATTTATTGTTAAAATTTTTTTTTATTTAAAAAATAGAAAAATAACAATTTCAGGAAAATTTTATTTGTTTGCAAAACCTTCTACGAACTTAACACCGATAATAACAGATACCAACCAACTTAGAATCTAAAACACCCCGCTTATAACTAGACAAATGTCTACACAAACGTGGGGTAAAGTTATGAACTCAATTTTCTACATTATATAAATATGTTTTCCTTCTTTTTGGATTAAAGTTCTTAAGCACTAAATTTGTAAAAAAAAATAACAGACATTTCCCTAAAATTTTTCTTGCATTAAATTTCGGAAATGCATTATTTGTTGCAAGTCACGACGTTTCGCTTCTAATACATACAACACGGGACAATCTAGAGAGCCACATTTCAAATCTCCCACACGGCCACAGCATGCCTGGCATATATTCTGTGTTGTTAAATAGGAACGTTCAATTTTTGAAATTTTCATTTGCAATATCACCACAGAACGTGTTGAGTTCTGGCTGCAATTCGTGCAAATGCCCTCTTTAGTTTGACGCCCGCAATCGGTAATGCAATTTGTTGTTGAGAAAAATTGAGAAATTGTACTTTTCTTTGATTTAACAGCGTTTGGACAAGAAATGATTTCATTGGCAACGGTCAGAGCAGGTGTAAGTAAGATTTTGCGAGGCAAACTGGCAAACCTAAAGAAGAGGGGAAATCTTAAAAAAAAAATCCGGAAGAAAACCTGAGCAAGAATAACACTTACCATTCATTGACATCGGCTCCTATGAGTAGAAGGCAACGATTTAGGGGCGGTATTATTGCTTTTGTGATGTAATAGACAGCATTGATTTTTAAACCTTCATCGGCCAACACTTCATGAGGATGACGCACTAAGCGTATTAAAGGCACTCCCGGTGGTCCATTAGTTATTATAAAAGGTACACGTTCACCCCTTCGCGGTATACGACGTGGATCTGTTTGTATCCATTTTCTGTAGTCGAATATTTTGAAATGAAACATTTTTTATACTGAACTAACTGTAACCATACCTGGTTAATTCTAAGGCAGGCACACATGCGGTCGGTCGGTAACCATTAAGACCTCTGAATTCTTTGGCAAATATTAAGTCCTGCAGATTAGCTCGTCCCGATAAAAGTTTTGTGAACTGCCGACACACATAATGCTTCACTTGGCTTACGTCTGCTGTCTCAAAAAGTATTCGCAGCACCTTTTCCAACATCTGAAAAGTAATCCAAGCAACAGAAAAAAAAAACACAGTGATATAATTAAAAGTTGATCAAAAAATTTCGTGACAAAAATACTTGGGTTCAAGTGCATACGCTCCGGTTCAATTAAGTTGAAAAACGCATGGTTTCTACATTTGCATGTCATTGGACGTCATGAGTTTGTGTACGACTTCAGGGAAAAATCTCTCAGTTGAAATGAGAGAATTGAAGCAGAGTATATTTCAGGAATTTCAACTTAATTTTTCGTAAGTGAATGCCATTTTGGTTTAGTTTTTTTTTTTGCAAAAACAACAAAGTTAACAGCAATAAATAGATGACGTATATACTGGTTTCAGTCAGTTAATAATTCCATTTTTTTTTTTTTAAATTTAATTTTAAACGAAATTCTTTCATGCAATTTAGAAGCCGTGAAAGTGATAAACTTTTTGAACTACTTCAAAATATTTTTGCTGGGGCAGATTAAATGCAGATGGTCAATAAAGCAGAACCCAGGCAAGGTACCTCGATAACAGGTAGACGCATAACTACAACAAATACAACACCAACAAACACTTCATGTGTTTTGTTGGTAGAAGTCTTT
Organism: Sturmia bella; assembly: GCA_963662145.1. Taxonomy (NCBI): domain Eukaryota; kingdom Metazoa; phylum Arthropoda; class Insecta; order Diptera; family Tachinidae; genus Sturmia; species Sturmia bella. The sequence continues at coordinate 13,063,987 of OY759172.1, read as the reverse complement.
AATATCTGTCACCCATTTGTTTGCGTTGTTATTCAGCGAATCCAATCTAAAATAGTACGAATTATAGTCAACGCTGAATGGTACATTAGAGATGAAGACTACACCAAGATCTAAACAGTCAAAAAAAGTCATCCGTGATAGCAGCCTCAAACATACAACTCGTTTAACACAACACACCAAAGCGGAACTCAGACAGTTGGCGGCAAAAGAAACCCTGGCACCCAGAGGACTCAAACGATACACACCTACAGAGCTACCGCTTCTAAAAGCGTCACGATTATGAGTAAAATTAAGTTTCGTTTATGTATATGTATAACATATGTATGTCCTTCGACATATGTTATCTTATTTACTAATTTAAGATAATTTACATCTAACTATGTAAATTCAATTACTCACTGTCACATTGTGACAAGTGTGATAAAAAATTTGATTATAAAAAAAATATCTATTTCAACCAGTTTGGTACGGGGCCGGTGTGTTCGAGAAAAAAATACTGCAGAGCAAAAAATTATGGGCGTTGAGAAAATGATTTTTTTTTTGCTATATGTTGTAGTGGAACTTTTTTTCTCATGCCAAAAACAATTTAAATAAAAAACAAAATGATGACATACCTTTGCCACAAGCGGACATCCGTCTCTTCTAACGGTTTCGATGCCTTTAGCTTCATAAACAGGCTCCTTTTGATCTGGACTTTCATACATATAACCGACGTAACGTTTCTTGGTCTACATTATAAAGTTGAAAAATAAGTTCTCTTTCATCATTTGGTGTCCCAAGCTCACCTGTAATATGCAAGGCTGATAGACTTTCTCTAGCTTCAGTTTCACTGGGTGGGGATTTTGTTTTGTTACCGCTTCGGCTATTTCCTCGCCAATACGAAACGCTTCCTCACGACTTCTGCCCGGCACAAGAACAAACATGGAATCGGTATCACCATAAACAACTGTAACATTCCACTTATCATTGGCTTCCACCAATTTAATGGCACGCTCCAAGGTTTCGCGCCCCTTCGAGACCACAGAATCACCAACTTCTACGGCAGGCATGCGGCCGCTAAAATTGGCCGCCGTATAACCATATGTCACATTAGCCATTAGCTTTAAGCCCAACTGACGCGAGTGTAAAATGCGTTGCAGGGCCGAATTGGATTTGTGCAGTTTCATGGACTGCTTAACCATTTGTCGGGTGTCGAGGATCTCTGTCAGCATGCGCGGCAAAATGCCCTCGCGCACAAACGATTTAACAAAAACTACACCACAGGGAGAAATAGTGACAAGATCACTGTCGACCAATTTACGCAGCATGGCAGGCGACACACGCAACTGCGAAGCACCAAATTCAAAAGCGGTCGATCTATTCTCAACAAAGCAAGGAATGTAAACTCCTTTACACACGCGCACTTTAAATAAAATACTCACTGTCCCAAATGCTCCACTCTGCCCAGACAGGTTGAAAAACAATAATTGTAGGCAATAATCATGCTGGGATATAGACTCTGGAAATCCAACACTATCAATGGATCGGCATAGAAACGCGACTGAGGCTCCATAATCAAAGCCAAATATTCAGGTGCTCTCATATGTGCTCTCTGCTGCACACTGGGCGATAAAGGTACTAGATTTTTAGGCTTGGCAATTCTGCAAAAAAAAATGCTTTAAAAATCTTTTCCAAATTGGCTTTTCAATAATGTGGTACCTTAACATCATACTTTCTACACGAAATTGTGAACCTCTCGATAGAACTTCGTAAAATTGAATGCCAATCAATTTGGCCATTTCACTCGTTCGTCCTATTAAATCTAACTGATCCAGTAGAGCCAGAGTACCTCGCACTCTTTCCAAATAATACTCCATAACAATCCATCGGGAGCAGGGTGATGCAAACCATGCGGTCAAATTGCGATAACTGTGCCATGGACATCGTTTATGCAATATGTGATACATGACATTTTCGAAGCTGTAGGAGGTCAAGGCGATTTCAGAGCGCAACAGCCGCCAGACATCTAATAAAATGCGACCGCAGAGTTTCATCTGAAAGTTTTGTTGTACATGTACAGAAAAAAAGACACATGTTAAAAAGTTGATTTTATATTTTTCGGTAGTGCTTGACAGCAGTTTCATTTTAAATCAACCTATTTTTTTTTAGGGTTCCGTACTCATCAGAGTGAAACGGAACCCTATTACCGAGACTTGTACGTCCGTCTGTCCGTCCACCCGTCACAGCGTCCATTCTCCGAAACGGTAAGAGCTAGAGAGCTGAAATTTTCACAGGATGTTGTTGTACCTTGACGCTAAAACAACAAACACTAAGAACAGCAATAAATCGAAAACTACCAGGTGTCCCCATACAACGAAACGTAACAGTTAGCTATAACTCTCGAACCGTAAGAGATAGAGAGAGAGCCGAAATTTGCACAGTGTATGTATTCCCAGATGCCTTACAACAACAAATGCTAACAACAACAACAAGTCGAACACTACCAGGTGTCCCCATACAACGTAAAGTAACAATTAAACGTAACTCTCAAGCTGTAAGAGACAGAGAGATGAAATTTATACAATATATGTATTCACATATGCCATTCCATACGTATGTACATTACACTTACGTATGGAACCCCAAGTGTGCGAGCCAGCCTTGGAACTTAGACACTGAATTTATTATTTTTGCCATTAGAATAACTTTGATTTCTGTTGATTTAATATGTCAATTCACTCAAGAACCCAAATTAAAAACAATATTTTGAATTGTTAATAATTTTATCAGTCCTAAAGTTGAGAAAGATTTGTTTGTGATAAAATTTTTAAAGAAGACAAGAAATACTAAAAACAACAAGATACCCTGGCTGTTTCACATCCACCACGACACTCATCAGCAGCCAAATTTGGTTCCAACTTCCAACATGACTAATTGTATACTGTTTTTAAGCAGCAGCAGCACATAGCCATCCTACCACCTGAGCTCTCCACTGCTGACTGTCTATATTCAATCTTATTGATCAACTTTTCATAAGTAGTTGGTGCAGGTAAGCACCAAAAAGAAGTCCTCCTTAATGGACCCTGTAACCTGGCTAGTTTATTTTGGGTCTTCTTAGACCATCAGTCTACTTAAATGAACTTATTTGGAAAACTGCAATGCGGTTTTCCTCATTTTCTTTTCATTTTCATGTTTGTGGTTGTGATAAAGTCTACAAAAAAGCATTGGAATTGCTTTTGTTTCCAGACCCCCGAACAATTCGAGAACCACAATAAGTTGGATTATTTATTTGTTCTACTCACCTCAACATCCAAATCCGTAAACGACTCTCGATCTTCATCGACAAAATCACGGACTTTTTGTGTCGGAACTCGTGACAACAGGGGTGCAATATTTAAACACAAAAACTTGGCTCTTTCAATAACAAAACCCCACGATGACATTTCTATTTCATAGCCCGCATAGATGTCAGGATCCCAACGTGAGCACAAACTTAATAGAGCTTCCAGAGCTTCAATTTCTGTCTGAACTATAGTTACATCAATATCACTATCAATGCCATGTATACGGCCTTCTTTAGCCACAACATCTCGATGATCGTGCACCATTATATAACCGCAGGCCTTGCGGGGTAACTTTTCGCCCTTCTCACTGTAATCAGTTGGTATGTTATTTTCAATGGCATAAAATAAACACCGAATCTCGTCCAACTTTGGATTGGGATAAAAGTCTTCACGGGTGGCCACAAATACTTCCAGCGTGATAATTGTTAGATAATTAAACTGGGAATTTGAGTAAATAGTAAATAAGCTAATGTGTATGTATGTAATGATGCTGTAAATATCCAGCGAGAAAATAAGATGTTGATTAAGTAAATAATTTAAAAGAAATTAATTCAATATTTGTTACAAGAGCCAATTGAAATTTATTACACTGTACTAGTTGAAAAAAACCTACGAACGGAGCACCCAGTGGGTAAACCTAGTTCGGTTGCGCTGAATTCAGTGATGCTAACCGTTTTTTTTTTAGGTTAGCTCTTGTTTTTGAAATATACCGTTATTTTAAAAATGGAGGAGGTAGGACAGTATATATGTATGTATGTTCCCTTAACTCAAAAACATTTTAAAATATTGTATTTTCAATAGTTTAGACGCCTCGATTAAAAATATTTTTACAGTTATTGAAAGGTAATTTTGTTGCAGAATTTCGGTTGTATCGAAATGTTGGGCCGCTAATATTTTTATTTATTTTTTTATTATTTATAACGCCTGAATTTAAATGAAAAAGAAGTAATACATTTTAACGGTAGATTCACGGATTGCGTTCGAAAAAGAAATTTTGTTTGGACAACTTTTATTTGTATGCAGTTTGATGTTTTTCTTTTTAAAAGAGGGAGAGAGAGAGAGGGAGAGAGAGAGAGGGAGAGAGAAATTTTGTTCGAAAAAAATTTTGTCTGGACAACTTTTATTTGTATGCAGTTTTTCTTTTTGAAAGAGAGAGAGAGAGAGAGAGTTTCGTTCGAAAAATTTTTATCTGGACAACTTTTATTTGTATGCAGTTTGATGTTTTTCTTTTTGTAAGAGAGAGAGAGAGAGAGAGAGAGCGAAAGAGAAACGAAGAGAACTAATTTTGTTCGCAACATTAGTGACTATGACTTTAGTGCAGCTACCTGGTATAAAGATGTATGGGAGGCTGTTACTCCCTCAACTGGCTCCAGCATTATCGACATTACATTATTGATTCCTGTTGTTTTCATTTTCCCACTGGCTAAAAAGAAAAATACTAACCTCTATGTCTGCCTTGGCTTGCTGTAGATTCTCCAAAGCCACCTTAAAGCCAAATGAGTTATTTAACGTGGAATTATCTGTGAAACCGCCTACAGTTGTATCCACCTCTTTTAGCTGGCGCATAAATGAAGATCTTTCCAATTCCGCTAAAACAGTTCCACTGCTTACACTTGTTTCACTGTGTTGAGAATGCTTAGCTGCACTCTCTTGACTAGTTTTTATAGAGTGCGAAGATTTTGCGCTCCCCTGGCTGTCTTTGAGGCCAGCTACATTTCTAGCTTCCTTTTCGAAAGCTTGTTTGAACTGTTTATTAAGCGAAACACGTCTTAGGACTCGGCAATTATTGTGTTTGCGGAAGGAGGTGTCTGGTTTTAAAGATATTTTGCCCGGATTTCTGGTTACAGGAGTAAAGTTCTTTAGTTCCGTTTTTGGTGTGATTTTATGTTGTGTAGCAGCCGGTGTCAGTGGCGTAAGTGAGAGTGTATTTAGGGAACAATCCAAGTTACCGTCATCACTTTTGTCACTGCCACTATTTCCAGTATTTAACATCATGGTTACTTTTTGTCGTTTTATCTTGATGGGACTGTCTTCATCCATATTTTTGCTTGTGACTTCCTCTGGCACTTGTCCTTTTGCATTTTTGATCAGCTCCCTGGCCTTTAGCCACAGCTTAGCTTCTTGTCTAGTGGGCACCTCAAATTGAGGAGTGATGATTACAGATTTTCGATTGCTAAAATATTCGCGTATAGACTGTGTACTACGATATTTGTTCAACATTTCCATGCCCCCCAAACGCATCAGTTGCTCTCTTCTCCAACTTGTTAAACCTTTAATATCGGAACCCAAAACGCTGTGGAATTCCTCCACATCATTAAGTTTGTTACCGGGTATTTGTAGGATGGTAAAACCGAGTTCTTTGTGTTTGGTTACATCATCAGGATTGCTGTAGAAGGGCTGTTGAAATTCAAATTCAGGTATTTGAAGCTTGCGACAACCTTTTAAAACCTCTTCCCGACTGGGTGGTAAGTCTAGGGGTGTAATTACTACCTTTGTTTCAGGGGAATAGCTAGACAAATTGTCAGAGGATAAAGTGTATGGTGCTGATGATGGTGTTTTGCAGCTTTGCTGTCCTGCATTGTTAAATAGCACTGGGCTGGAATTTTGGCTGGCGAAAAGAGATGGACTTTGTAGGCTGATTAGCTTTTCATGGGAATGTGCAGGTACAAGTGTTTTATCGCTACTCTGTGCTGGGGTAATTTCGGCAAGTTCATCAGATAGTTCATAAGTAAATGAATCAATTAAATTATCAACTGAAGGCGATTTTATAAAATTCTTCTCATGGGAATCAAAAGGTTCACAACTTTTTGGTGATTTTTCATTTGATACAAAAGTTTGCTGTGCAGTATTTTGTTGACTATTTGCATGAGCTGTTAATAATAAATTCTCATGAGATTCTCTTTCTTTTGCCATTTGTTCCACGGCATGTTTGCTTTTTTGTGCTTCTAATAAATTATTTAAATTCTCCAAATTCCTTGCAATGTTGCATTTTTTCATTTCTTTTTTATCTGCATTATTTGCATCGCCCTTTTCATTTGTTACACTTTTTTCCATTCTCTTAAGTCTAACTAAACATTTTCTAAGCTTGAAATGTTTCTCATTTAACTTCCCTTCAGTTTTGTTAACAGTTTCAGAGGAATTAACTGCTGAGCTGGATATTGAAGTGCCAGGAGTTCTTGTGCTAACGTTGTGTAACGTTGCCTTGAAAGCCAAAAAACTACGCCTGAGCTTTTTCAAATTTGGACTTTTCCCCCCTTCGTGATCAGATTCTACAATTTCTTCATCCGTTTCAGAATTAGAAGAGGGATTTTCGCTATTATTTAGAGATGTAAGGCTTACACTATTTTTGTCATTATTTTGGAAAATCAGCTCAGTTTTTTTAGATCTATCACCTTTGGAATTTTTCGGCCTGTTAGTTTTGCTATTTACTGAAGTTTCAGTGTTTCCATCCCCATCGTTAGTGCCGTTTTTTATTTTATACACCTTAAGCGACTTTTTTGACGTCCTTCGTGGTGTTAAGGAACATGTAATATGAGTTTTATCCAAAGTTTCAGCTTGATTTGTTGCACGTTTACGCCTGGGAATTTAAAATATGCACATTAGCTATAAAATTGATAAACAAAATATATTTAATATTTGCTATATTGAAATTTATAATTTTAGATCTAAGAATATCTCGTTAATTGTTCTCTGCACAGGTTTTTAGCAGTCCATATGTCGCCTACATTTCGTTAATTCCACTCACACAAAACTTATCAGCAGGCTCGAAAAACCTTGAATGACTATTTTGGACTTTACTATGTGTTCATATGATCATACAAATTTTTGAGCATTTTTGTAAAAACAAAACAAAATGTAATTAGTATTTTCCAGTCGATATTTATTTTGGGCAAATACGTGTATATAAACATTTAAAAACGTACACACATTTACGGCAAACAAATAACGATAAAAAAATTAATAGAGAATAAACCATAAAATCGCAAAATTTCACAGGGGAATATTTTAAGGTTAAGTTTACTCAACGACCAAATACATCATTCCGAGCAAATTTTTATGTACTCCTTGATATGCATTTATCAGCCAATGAAAAGAAGAAATAGGGAAACCCCGCAGAAACACTAAATTTTACAACACCATATTTAAGGTTATGTTTGCTCACATCATTCGGATCAAATTTTTGTATTTGCTCTTGCATACACCTCTTAGCAAACACCAACGAAAAGAAAAAATAGAGAAAGCCCGTAAGAACACAAAATTTTACAAAAACATATTTTAAGGTTATGTTTGCTCAAGGAGTAAATACATCATTCAGAGTGAATTTCTATGTGCTATCCAACAGCGAACACCAACGAAGAGAAAAAAATACAAAATTTCCCTAGAGCATATTTTAAGGTTATGTACATATGCTCAACGAGAAAAATAAATCATTCAGAACAATTTCCTATATGATTTTGCATATATAAGCAAACAGCAAAGAAAAGAAAGATTAGGAAAAATTCGTAAAAGTACAAAATTTTACAAAAGCATATTTTAAGGTTATGTTTGCTCATCGAGCGTATACATTATTCGGATCAAATTTTTATTTTCTCTTACAAATTCATATATCACCAAACACCAAAGAAAAGAAAAAAAATAGTGAAAATACAAAATTTCACAAGAGCATATTTTAAAGTTATGTTTGCTCAATGAGCAAATACAAATTACACAGCAATCTTTAAAAACCTTCACAAGTTACCTTGTTTTGTTTTTCAAGAACACATATAATTACAAGTAAATTAAGTTTTGGTTTGTACAAATCAGAATAATAAATTAATTATAACTTCTGTAAAGAAAAAAATCTTTTCATGATGCACATAGAATATTTTGGAAGGCTTTTTGATCTATCCTTTAACTAATTAAAAAAAAAAAAATACCTTTTACTTGTTGTTGGGCCAGTGACGTAGTCCTGCACATTTGTATCCACTGATATGCTTTTTCTACGTAAATCAGATAAAGCTAACTTTTTGCGGAAAGAAAGCAGTGATCTACAATGAGTTTTCCAAATAAATGTTTTTTCAAAACCAAATAAAAAATACTTACAAACTATTACCATTTCTGGTATCTTCCTTAACAGGTGTAGTACTATTTGAAAAGTTCGCAATTGGGTCTAAAAGTATTGAAATATTTTAAATTGCACGTTACTTTGTAATTGAAAAAAAAAAACTCACGTTGAACTGTTGAACGAGTTACAGATACCAAAGGCAGTTGTGCATATTTATGACCAGTTTTAGGTGTTTTCGGTGACCGGCCGGGTGAGCCCATGGTCAAACGTTTACTTTTAGGTGTAGAAGGAGTACGAGGTGATGATTTTCTTGCATTTGTTTTTCTGAGTTTTGTGGGGGTTTTAAGCAGGTCGTCAGCTCCATCGCATTGAGGAAAACTAGTTATGGATTTTAGATCCGATGAGTTTTGCTCATTCTGCGCTTGTGTGAATTTAAGAATCAAATCATCCAAGTTTTCCATAGCTATTGAAAAGTCATGAAGATTTTCATCACTTTCAGCATCATCTTCAGAATCAGAATCCAATTTTGGTTGTTGCAGGGCAGCAGTCGTAGTTTTTTTATCTAATTCTTGCGGTGAGAGAACAACTTGTAATAAAAAAAAATACAAAACATACAAAATCTATAAGCATGTGCATATTTATAGCTTTTTTTTCCTTCTTACAATTTTCACAGTTTTGTGACAAAGGAGCCAAACTACTATCCAAATCAATTTTGTCCTCATTATGTTCTTCTAGTTCTTGCAAAATGTCCAACAGCTCCATATCTTCTTCTCGCACTTTAAATAAAATTGAAATATTTGAAAAATGAATTTATCATTTGTTATTTCGCAAAACCAAATGAAATTTATTTTTTCGGCTCCGAGAAACCATAATTATTTTTTTTTTATCTTTAATTTTTAATAAATTTTTTGTCTCCCGAAAATTCTTCACATTTTTAGTTGTGATCGCGTACTCAACATTGAAGGCCGCGGGATTCCAATTTGCACGAAAACGGTTCCCTTACTCAAAGTTCGTGTAGGTGAGAGAAATTTTAAGAGGGAACTATTATTCTTCTTTCTACACTTTAAGCAAATAATTAAATAATCAGCTGTTGCGAAAAGTAAGCTATAACAAGCAAGAGTTCATCTGAATCAACCAACATTACAACAATTTTGATGTTTCACAATCAGTATTTCATTAAACAGTACCTCTTTAAAATCTAAATGCGGCCAAAAAAAAAAAAAATACATTTAATCTTTCCAAAATATATACTACAGTTTTCATTACACCATCAATATATACCATGTGTTATTTTTTGGTAAACAATTTTGATTCTTAGTGTTCGCGTACTTTTGTGAGTTTTTGTATATTAGTGAGAGAAATTTACAATTGCTCTCAGTTTGCCGAAAAACTGCGGGATCGAACGTTTTATATGACAACATACATTTACACCAATGAATGTTGACTTTTCACTTACAGGTTGCATTTAAAGGCACATGATTTTGGCTTTGAGTTAAACTGAGCACCAATTCTTCATCTACTATTGTATTTTCCAGAAAAACACTTTCATCTTCAATATTGTTTTGTTCTTCTCGGGCGTTTTCTTCAGTAGATCTGGCCAGTAAATTTTGCTCAAACAGACTGTTACTGCTTAAATGATTTGGTATGAATGAGGCGTTTATTAAATCGTTATTTTGTGTACATTCTTCGGGATATACAAAATTTTGTAGAATTTTTGATAGATTAAATGTTCTCTTCTGTTGTTTAGTCACTTTTGAGTTACTGGCATTAAATGTAAAATTTGATAAACGGCTGCTTGTATTAAGAGTTTGATCAGACATTTGCGTTGATTCTAAAATCGAGTGTTCCAGGGCTGACAATTTACTTAATAACGCTGTGCGAAAGAAAATTTCACTTTCTGTAATTTGAACATCGGTGCGTTCTTGGGTAGGAGGAATTTCAAGAGGCGGAATCTGTGAAAAACAAATATGTGGTGAAATGCTAAGCATAAACAGAAAACAATTACAAACAAATGAAAATATATGCAAAATCAAACAAAAAGCAGAATTTACCCCAAGCCTGGAGGCTTATTCTGTATTGCGATGCGAAAATCAATGCGATGCGAAAATGCATCAATGCGAACAATTGGTATTCGGTATTGCGATAATCGCATAGTTGATTTTTATTCGCATTTCAAATGCGAAAAGGTGGCAATTCGGTATTCTGCAATGCGAAAACGAATGTCAAACAAACGCCATTTTCGCAATATTTATTCGAAAGCAAAATAGCTATCGCAAAGCACAAAAATGTAAGTAAACAATAATATTTTATTTATTTATTCATCATATATTTATTATTTAATTCAGGGAAAGCAGCAATAAGACCACCAAAGCGCGTCAATTTCAAATAATGGTAGATTTTATGAATTTATAATATTATTTAAGACGTATACAAATGCTTCTTTATTTAATCTAAAATTTTGTATAAAGCTGAAAAAAGAAATGTTCTGCATACATAAGTAAACATTTATTTTTCGAAAGCATAGTGCATAGAAAGTAAATTACCTTTTTTCATACAAGCTCAGAATATCGGATTTGCTTCTAAGCAATCTTCTCTGTATCCTTTCATTTTGCTCATGCTCTTCTTCGTCGTCGAACCATAGTGCCACAGAATCCATTTTTATTTTTTTTTACAGAATTTCCAAAAAAAATTTTTTAAACTATTTTCACACCCAAACAATTTTTTTTTTTTTTTTAATTTGACATTTGTTGACGCTGACGTTTATTGTGCAGCGTTGCCATGTTTTGAAATAAATTGCGAATGCGATTGCGAAAGTCTAACAGAATACCAATTTTCTTTCGCATCGCATTTCATTTGCGCATCGCATTGATTTTCGCATCGCAATACAGAATAAGCCTCCTGAACATGTTTTTAATCTGTTTATATACACTTGGTCATTGTTTTGTGCAACGTTTAGTGGATTTTTTGTATATTTTTTTACTTTTTCAGCTTATAAAAACATAATTTTCGTATTTGTTCTAAAAAATTTAATTCAAGTTTCAGTAAAATGAGTTGATGTGAAGCATCGCTCCCTAAAGTATGCAAGCTTTTTGTTACATTTGCACAATGGGTTCTTTAGTTGGTATTTCCCTTCGTTAAAACTATAAATCATAAACTTACCGCATTCAGCTTTTCTTCATCGCCTTCAGCCGATTCACGCAATTTTTCTCTTCTTGAATGTTCATCATGCCAAATTGATTCAATACCAGGATTTGTGTGTGTGGTATTCGTTTTTGCAATCAACTGAAAGCGGTTTAAGATAAAATTCGAACCAATATCCACTTCTAACGAGCTACAAGACATTTTCTTAACCAAATTTACATCCAAAACTTGTGTTTCCTGAATATGCTTAAATGGTATAGCTGCCGAGGACTCGGAGCGACGAAATTTGACAATTTCTAAGGGCACATGTAAAAAACTCATGCCATACAAATTAAAATCTATCATAAATTGTAAAATGTATGGAACATGTGATTCGTGGGGATGGAAGTGTTTATTTAAAATCGCGCCATTCTGTAGTAAGTTTGCGGCCCGTCTCACAAAACGGGGATTGAACATATAGATTTTAAGAAACTGATGTTCGGAACGGTGGTAGCCATAAAATGGTCTAAAATGTAAAACAAAGTTAAACACATGCATATATTAAGCGTTACTAACAAAGAATTACGAAAACTTACATTCCTTTAACCAATTGCACTTTAAAGACATGTTGTGCAGATGAGCTGCCCTGACTGAGAGATATGTTTATAGCCTTATCTAGATTGATTGCTATTTGATATAATGCTTGATTTACTGATTCAAAATCCTTTTGATCATAGGGTATATAGAAATAAGGAAAAACACCATGAACATGCATGCAAGTCTTTTGGCCTTGAGCATTGGAACCAAATATCCGTATAACGGGCACCTTAATAAGTAAATTATTGTTTATTTTTCTTTTTCACTTTATTATCTCACCCTTTTGATTTCTCTGCCGCGAAATTCTGAATAACAAGCATCTAATCCTGGTGCCGGTTTCTCCATATAAAAATCTGCGATAACAAGTCGCAAAGAAAACAGTTCTACTGAACTACACATGGTCTTATTAATTTACTTCTATTAATCAATTTATATTAAAAGAAATAAATAGGTAAATTGCATTTAAAAATTAGCAATGGTGAAATAAACATTTTCAATTAGAAATTGTTAATTGCGCCTGAGAAAAAATAACAAACAAGCAGCTGTTATTGGTAAACAAGTTTCTTCAGAGATGTGATGTTTTCGATAGTCCGACATCGATAAATATGCGAGGAGCTGATAGAAATTGTACGACGATTTTGATTTATTAGCATCGTCAAAAGTGCATAAGAAATTTACAGAAAAATTATTGCAATTTTTTTTTATTGGAAAAATCAAGTTCCCTTAATACCAGGTAGCCATTTCACTTTATATATATTTTTTTTTAGTAGAATTCCTCTGTATCAAGGCCTATTTATTAGGTCAGTGAAATGCTAGTATTTTGTTTGATTTTTAACAATTTCACCAAGAAAACATTCAAAATCATATGGAGAGATGCATTGACTTAATAAATGGGCACCGCTCTATATTCTGTCTCCCATTCCTTCGCGTTTGTATATTTATGCAGTTTGCAAACAAACCATTGACAGTTCAACGGATGGAAATAGTAGTCAACTACTCTTGTAAGGCTTGTTGGTATAAAGATATCTTGGGAAAAATGTTCTTGGTAAGGATTTCCAAAAAGCAGTTTTTGAACTTTTTTTGCTCTTAGAATTCGTCCTTTTATTTTTCAAACATTACCCAGTTTGCCACATTTTCTTACTTATGTATGCTCTTACGTAAAAAAAATATCGTCTGCTTGAAATGTCTGTCTGCAAAAGAAAATTTTGTATGAAAACGCGGTTTTAGCAAACGCTTCAAATAGGCATTAATTTCTTCTTTTTTTTGCATAAATATTTTGAATTTGCGGCCCATAGTGAATTTATACCAAGTATTTAGTTATAAAATACCTCTTGCAAAATGCAAACAAAATATACTTTATTAAATAAATTTTTCATGCATTGATTGTAAAGTATGTATAAAGAAAAAAAAAAAAAAGGAGGGTTGTTTATAAAATAGAACAAATAACGTTTTCCACAAGACTACATTTCAAACAATTTCGGTTCAATAATATCACTAAATTTAAGCTGCAAATGCGTATTAACACCATCATTGGAATCATCCAAATTACAAATGAAATTCGAGGGGACATGACACAGCTCTGAAATGCCATCTTGGAGGAAAAAGATTAGTTAAAAAAAAGAAAAACACTTAAATCGAATGTATATGCACCTACCAAGTATTGCAACTTTAATATTCTTTGTGCGCTTATTAACATATTCCACCCTCCCAGCAACAAAATCGGTACTGGTATGCTTTTTGTTTTTTGTATACGGAATCTTTGTTTAAAGAAAATAAATGTATGAAAAAAAAACTTAAACCTCTTTCATTTCATTAAAAAAATTCAAATTTTTTACCTTAAAAATGATTATATCATTAGCGCTTGGTAGATGAGTCATATCCTTTGACAATGGCAAAATGTTATGCACTGTTATTTGCTCAGAAGAAACACTTTCTTCTTTTGAATTATTTAATGTTGTATTCCCATTATACTCGCTTTCGTTTAATTCTATGACTTCCGATATTTCTTCGACATCGGATTCTGAAAACTTATCACATTCATTATTGACATAATCTTCCAATGGTACGTCATCTTCCAAATCAATACTGCATTGTTCTTCGATATTATCATCCAGGGGAACTTCAACTTCCAAATCAATACTGCTTTGATCTTTAACATCATTTTCCAGGTGAACTTCACTTTCCAAATCAATACTCGGATCAACACAATCTATTGACAAAACACTATTTTCATTTTTAGACTTTTGACTAGATTCGGTCTTATCATTGATTTCTGAGGCCTGGTCTTCCACATAAGATAATTCCATTTGCGAATCAGTATGATTATTATCAGCGAATGTGTGCTCGAGTAGAGATTTATTTTGGCTCTCTGAATTGTTGCCAACAATATGAGTAGCACTTATTTTCTTTGGAGATTTATTTTGCGTTTCACTACCAAGTTTCACTAACAAGTTCACACACGGAGACTCAGTAACATGTTTATTGGTCAACGTGTCGTCTTCTGTATTGCCATTTATATTTGTTTCCTCATCATTTAAGTTTGCAGAACTAACTTCTTTTGCGTTTTCATTTTGAGAAATAGTTGCAATAATAGAACTTGTGTGACTATTAAAATATTCTTTTTCAGTTGTATAATTTTCCACATTACCAACTGCAGTGGCATCATTTGATGATAAAGATTTATCTGTAGTATTTTTAATTGAATGAGGTGGTAGTAATATATCTTCTTGTATTTCGATTAATTGTGCCGCTGTTGAGTTTTTTGATTTAAGATGGAATATTCTGGGCTTCTGAGGCTGGACACTATCGCTATTTGTCACATCATTTAAGGGACAACGAAATACCACAATTGTTGAAGACTTTTTATCTGCCTTTGTTAAAGAATTGTTTTTCTTTTTGGATTTGGGACTTGAAATGTCACCAGTCTCATCGAAATAAATATGAGATTTATTGGATTTGCATTTCCTAAAGGGATTGGTGTGCTCTTTTGGGTTGGGCAATTGTTGGGTATTGTCACACTCTTCCCTCAAATTGCTCTCATTTAGAAGAGTAGATGAAGCGATTTTAGGCAGGCGTTTTGTGGACATTACAATAGCGCCATCTATTTGGCAAAAATGTATATGAGTAGTTAAAATCTTTGAATAATTTTAATTTGTGTAATTTGCCTTACCAGATTTTCGTTTTTTTGAGGGATTAATTGAATTGTTCGCGTTGAACGATTGTTGGACGATGTCACACTCTTCAACTGAATTAATGTTTTCTAAAAATGCAAGAGAAAAGGGGTTTTAAAGGTATTCCATTGTTAGGTTAGTCATTCTAATAATACAGATAGAAAGCTAATTTATCTAATATAATTGATAGCTGACATACCAGATTTCCGCTTTTTAGATAGATTTTCTGGATCTTTCGAGCAGCATAAGTCCGGTTCTTTCTCTAAAGATGTGGGAGATGGGAAAATTGATTGATTGCGCGTTGACGTCGCCAGTTCGTCGTTTACTGTTAAGGCAAAATTTTTTGAAATTTCCCAGTAAGAAGGTACAATTATTTTAGCTTGTAGAGGCGAGGAATAATACACTTTCCTGTCACCACAAGTAGATATTGTTTTGGCTTTTACTTACCAACTTTTGCTTTATTTTCATCCAATGAGGTTTCCCCGCTTTTTGATTCCTCAGATGTTTCTTTTTGTTTCTTTGATTTTTTCTTTTTTCTCACCTCTTGCGAAGTTTTTAATATAAATGCTCTAAAAGAAGTGCACATAAGTATTTGCTGATGTAAATTTGACAAAAGGGAAAAATTAAATTTGCTTACTTAATAACATCGCAGTGTTTTATTACATCAATCGATTCTTTTGAAGGCAGGAAACAGCCGTCACTTAAAAGCCACACAGAACTTATATCGAATAAGTATTCCAGCCTTCTTTGTAGGCATTCTACTGTTTTCCAGTTAGGATCCACATAAATGTAGGCCATTTTTCTTGCATCATCGAAAAATGTCGATAAATCAACTTTGATTGCTTTCTTAGACATACTGAATTTTTTTTTTTTTGCAGTAAATATAACTGAAAATATTTTTATCTTTGTAAAATACTTTCAATAAATAAATAAATAAATAACCGAAAATATGTAAATGTTATAAAATATTAAAGTTTCTTATGGTTTAATAATTAAACCATAAGAAGGATAAGCAAGAGGACCAAGTTTTCGAGTCTCTCAAGCAAATGTGATTTTCGGCTACTTTTTTGAATGTGCAGCGAAAACTTTTAGTAGATTATGTATAGGTATCTAACTACAGTCAAAGCCCGGTTTAACGAATGATATAATGTTCAGACCTTTCGTTATTCCGAGATATTCGTTATATCGAACAGTAATTTTTTATCTTAAAATTTTATAAAATACGGTGGTCCGCAGTTTTAAAAACATTAAAATTTAATTGTAGAAATAAAACTTTAATTGATATTTTAACGTTCATTTAAGAATTGTTTTTATTTCTAATATGTAAATTCATTAAAAATCATAAATGTACATAGAGGCATATACATATTTAGCTATGTTTGGATGCTATTAACATGTGTAGGTTTATCATTACATTTCATTCATATTATTCATTTCTTAAGAAATCGACATCTCGTTTTCACAATGAACTAAATAAAACTACTAAAATTTTAACGAAAAAAGCAACGCATCACACGCGTGATGGGGAAAGTGCCGGCAAATCTGCAAATGCACGTCGTTTTGTGGTCTTCTTCTCTAAATATTTCCGTTTTCAAATTTTGTGAGGAAGAAGTATTTTAGAAAATACAGTAGAAACAAGTTGTGCCTCCGTGGGGAGGGGTTTTCTATACAGTTTTTTGGTTTTGAATATTTGTCAAATTACAACTTATACGGGAAAGTGCCGGCAAATCTGCAAATGCACGTCGTTTTGTGGTCTTCTTCTCTAAATATTTCCGTTTTCAAATTTTGTGAGGAAGAAGTATTTTAGAAAATACAGTATAAACAAGTTGTGCCTCCGTGGGGAGGGGTTTTCTATACAGTTTTTTGGTTTTGAATATTTGTCAAATTACAACTTATACGGGAAAGTGCCGGCAAATCTGCAAATGCACGTCGTTTTGTGGTCTTCTTCTCTAAATATTTCCGTTTTCAAATTTTGTGAGGAAGAAGTATTTTAGAAAATACAGTATAAACAAGTTGTGCCTCCGTGGGGAGCGGTTTTCTATACAGTTTTTTGGTTTTGAATATTTGTCAAATTACAACTTATACGGGAAAGTGCCGGCAAATCTGCAAATGCACGTCGTTTTGTGGTCTTCTTCTCTAAATATTTCCGTTTTCAAATTTTGTGAGGAAGAAGTATTTTAGAAAATACAGTAGAAACAAGTTGTGCCTCCGTGGGGAGGGGTTTTCTATACAGTTTTTTGGTTTTGAATATTTGTCAAATTACAACTTATACGGGAAAGTGCCGGCAAATCTGCAAATGCACGTCGTTTTGTGGTCTTCTTCTCTAAATATTTCCGTTTTCAAATTTTGTGAGGAAGAAGTATTTTAGAAAATACAGTAGAAACAAGTTGTGCCTCCGTGGGGAGGGGTTTTCTATACAGTTTTTTGGTTTTGAATATTTGTCAAATTACAACTTATACGGGAAAGTGCCGCCAAATCTGCAAATGCAAGTCATTTTGTGGTCTTCTTCTCTAAATATTTCCGTTTTCAAATTTTGTGAGGAAGAAGTATTTTAGAAAATACAGTAGAAACAAGTTGTGCCTCCGTGGGGAGGGGTTTTCTATACAGTTTTTTGGTTTTGAATATTTGTCAAATTACAACTTATACGGGAAAGTGCCGGCAAATCTGCAAATGCACGTCGTTTTGTGGTCTTCTTCTCTAAATATTTCCGTTTTCAAATTTTGTGAGGAAGAAGTATTTTAGAAAATACAGTAGAAACAAGTTGTGCCTCCGTGGGGAGCGGTTTTCTATACAGTTTTTTGGTTTTGAATATTTGTCAAATTACAACTTATACGGGAAAGTGCCGGCAAATCTGCAAATGCACGTCGTTTTGTGGTCTTCTTCTCTAAATATTTCCGTTTTCAAATTTTGTGAGGAAGAAGTATTTTAGAAAATACAGTAGAAACAAGTTGTGCCTCCGTGGGGAGGGGTTTTCTATACAGTTTTTTGGTTTTGAATATTTGTCAAATTACAACTTATACGGGAAAGTGCTGGCAAATCTGCAAATGCAGATTTGTAACGATTTTTTAAATGTATTTTGCTTTGCCATTCGTTAAATCGAGATTTATTTTTTTTTTGTCATTCGCTACATAAGACAGTTAATGTAAAAATTTTGCCATTCGTTATATCCGATATTCGTTAAACTGAGTATTCGCTATACCAGGCTTTGACTGTATTAAAAAAATAATTTTTTACTCTTCATCAGTTGCTTTACAAAATTTTACATTGAGATTATTACCTATTTAAATAGACATGTATTTTTTTTTTTATAAATTTTGTAATACAAGCCATTCATGGACAAAATACCATATCATATCCAACAAAATGCATGTATAGTACAAAGACTTGGGGGGTCTTAAAATTTTTTTGCGCTATTTTCCCAACAATGGCTTAGCCGGCCAAATCCTCTCGTATGGCATAAAAACTTCAGTAACAATACTGGGAAACTGGATATGCAATAATTTTTATTTGAAAAAAAAAACCCATATACATACATACATACATAGTTATGCAGAGGAAAAACACACGCGAAAACTTCATAGGCTTAACTTGGAAACTAGTTATCCCGACAACTGTCCCATTTTACATTTGATTTTTTTCGTATTTCTATAGTCCAACATTTTTTATTTGGAAATAAACACCACCAACATTGGTAAATTAAATTTGGGGCCAAGTGATTGACAATTTCGATTAGCGGTAAAACTTTCCGAGTGTAATGTTTGGTTGCTGCTGGTCAGTTCGCAAATAGTATATTAAAACGAAAATTAAATACATTTGTTTCACTCATTTTGATACTTAAAAATAATGCTACTTACCTTCTTTGCGTGAATCTATATTCCTCCTTGCAATTTTCTGTTTTGTTATAAATATTATAAATAAAAATTATTATTCCTTGCAATCAATGAACCTTTTCAGTGTTCGAGAGCAGATTATCAGTTTGTATACTAGAGCTGCACAATTATCGATAGCTTAATTTTTGTTATTAACAATCGATGTTTTTCTAATGGGGAAGCCATCGCCAAAAGACTGGTTATTAAAGCAAAGTCAGTAATATACATAGATCCGTCGGCGACTTTGAAATAACCAAGCGGCATTTTAAAATGGGCGCCGAAAAATTATTACAAGATGCTATAATTAGTTTTATTTTTTAAAAATTAGCAGTTAAATAAATCATTTAAATAAATACACGAAATAATGTAAGCAAAAAACCTTTTTGGTGCCTTGCCTGCTGTATGGCTGCGAAATCTTTTCAAGTTGCGACTCTGCTGTTAAACGTAAACTAAATGTTTTATACAATAATATTTTGAGGTATGTGTATAGCCTACGAAAGCATGACCGTATTTCTAATTTTTCTTCACAACTTTAAGGCGTATCCCTCGATAGTCTGCTTAAGATTCGTGTACTCATATTTCTTCATAATATTATTTATCCGCAAACTCCGTCATACCTTCACTATAAAATTAAATTTACCAGATCAATTAGAGGCAGAAAAACCCTTATTCCGCGCCATAGTTGCCTGGTTTCAGAGCGGCAGTTTTTTTTTTATAAATGCAGCGCGTTTTTGGAACCTTCTACCAGCTACTCAGCAACTTAATAGCAAGGCAAAACGTTTTAAAGGGTTTTTGTTTAATAATGTTACTTAATTTATTTTATTATTTTGTATTTGTTTAGTTTGATTTTATATAATAAAGATATCTTCTCCAGTGGTGCCTAAAACTAGTTGTGCCGCTTTAACGTATTTCTTTACTTTAAATATAACTGGAATCTTGTTGTATAGGAAATGGAAATAAATAAAATGTATATTTTTACATTTTTTATAGTAATGTCTTTTCTAAAACAAAGTTAAATTAAATTGTCTTTTCTAAAACAAAGTTAAAAAAGCTTTAAGTAGCAGAATTAGTGCATAACCTATAATTGCAGAGTACTTTCAATGTTTCCAGCTTAAAATGTTGATTTTAATGTAAACTCTTGTTAGATTTTCCTATCACTTCCACTGTTATTCAAAAATGTTCCTGCATTTTTTAGTTGGAAAATGTGTCATAACAGCACATAGTACATTTGAATATAAACTTAGCAGCAGCTAAAAACTATGAATTGTTTGCAATAAACCAAGAAATCGCTACTAACGGTTGTAAACACTGGTTACATATGTATGTATGAATATTAATACAAAACTAATATTGAAACACATGTTAGTATTTTATAGTTTTACTTTTTATTGATTTTCTTCATTTTCTTAACATTTCAATAGATTTCAAATGCTTTTTATTTATTTATGAATTTGTAATTTGAATAATTTGTTAATTTGAAATTCTTTTTAAAATGTTGAATTATATTTAATTTGATTTCATTATAAACTTTAAGAAAGTAGAAAACAAACGTTTCTTGTTAATGCATAACAACCAAAAACATATGGAGAAACAAAAAAAAAAAAAATTGCTTAAATGAAAATTTAAATGTATTAGTTTATAGATGAGAGAAAGATATTGCTAGAACTTTACATTATAGAGTTGATCTTAAACACTAATTCAACAGATTTTGAGTAATTTTTTCAATATTTTTAATCTGATGCAAATTTTTTAGTGTTTAAGTTTAGGGGTTTTTTTCAAAGAGGTTTTTTTTTCTCCAAATTTAAGTGTAAATTAATTTAAGATTTATAACAGTTTATTATACGTAGTGCTTAATTTATTTTTACTTGAAATCTCTTGCTTAGAAAATTTATAAGAATAAAATACTATTAATTTAAATTATTAATAAATTTTACAAAGTGCAATTTTTTGTTTGTTTTTTTTTATATTTTAATGTAAGTGGTGTGATTTTTTTTTATATTTTCTTTGTTAGAAAATGATTTTCCTTGCTAGACTGTTATTTTAATGATTTTCTTGACATACATTTTTAATAAAAGTTCAATTCGAGGATGTTAAAAAGACATTTAAAAATATCTCTTGTGAAAGAGAACAATGCTCAGAATTTTAATGTTTGTGAATTTTTGTCGATAGTTCTTTGAAGTTTCATGTTTTTGATTTAAAACTTTCCTAACCTTGTAAATTACATTGACTTTATTTCTAAAGTGTTTTTAGAAGTGTAATCGAAACTTTCTTTGACAACAATTAGTTGGAATCTAGAAACAGATTTCAATGTTCACATTTTTTTCCAGAACCCGAGCAACGTCACATTTATTGAAAATATAATCCATATACCTAAGCAAACATTTTAGGAAGTCCAACTGACAATTGCAGAAAAGCGATCCAATACGGTCTCACTGTTTGTTTGCGGTAAAGTGCGGTAAAATGAGAGTAAACGAAAAATGCTCTCAAAAAACTATAAATTCATCCAATTTCGGTGGAATGTACAAAATAGCATTTGGAGCCCGAAAAATGTTACACAGCTTTTTTTTTTTTTTAAATGAAAACGTACAAATTTAATTTAATGAAAAGGTAGAAATTGAATGCCTTTTCTATTTCAGCTGATTAAGTCATTTGACAGTTAAACGATTTTGCCCTAAGAAAAAGTACGGGTAAGTTCTAGTAAAATGATAAACATATTTTACTTCCTCATGAGCATTCTCATTTACCCAAGCAACACATTTCGGTAGAATTGGGAGTCTGAGGGCTCCTGTGGTAACATACGGAGACCAGACTTCCTATGAGCGTCCTCAACGATCGATTGCGACCAAGGTCAGTGTAAGGTCAGTGCAACTCTACAACAACAAAAAAACGTGTTTGTATTTTGTTTGTGTAATAATAATGGCAATACTGTCAAACCTACAACAACCACATATGTTTATGCAGCTTTTGACAGTCTCACAATGAAAACACTCAAAATCATATGGAGGGATGCGTTGACCTGATAATAGGACCATGATTCCGACCATCTGATTCTGTTGATTATATGCGTTGCTATTGCTTTGATAATATTTTATTTATTATCTAGAAAAATATAAGTTTATTTAAACATAATCTTGAGCCTTTTTTGAAAAATTTAACACCCTGACTTAGACATACATACATGTGGTTGAAGTTCACTTTTATCTAGTGTCAAGTTTTCTAAATGAAAGATATTTATGTTATAAAGTTTATGTTGCAGTTAATTTATTATTTTGATGGCAACCAGCCGTTCAATAATAATTGAAAAAGTAGCAAGCAACATGGAACATACATCCACGGTAGATGGCCTTAAATTAAAAGTACAGGCAACTTTTGAAGTTTATCTACCTTGTAGTTTACACATGCTTTTCATTAAGTTCTTACCAAATGCAAATACGTGTACATGTGTATGTATAAACTTGCACAAGATATTTTCAAAATGTTAAGAGTGTTTTCACACTTATAAATTTCATAAAACTAAGTTTTAACGTACAGCTTTTTCTTGTAGATATAAATATTACATATGTTCACTGCGTTCCAACACATACATATTTCTACTTTTAAAGCTGTTTCTGGTTGCATGAAAAGTTACAGACAGATCTAAAACTAATGCCGCAAGTGTATTTTTGCTGTCTAACCCACCCATTTTCTAAGAAAATTGGTGGTTTAGACACCAAAAAAAAAAAAAAAAAAAACGCTAGACGCGCTAATTTTGGCTGGCCTTTTAAGAATTTTGTTAGCCATTTGTTTAGCCTTGGCAGCAGTGAGTTCAGTACACAAAAAATAAGGTTATGCTCTGCAAAATCAGCTTTGAACGATTGGTTATTAGTGTTAAAACGAAATTTTATTTAAAACCCGTCAGTGTGCAAACACTATTAACGAACAGCATTCTACTGCAGACACTAGATATTATTTGTATTTTTTCTAAATATTTTATATAATTAAAATGTATGTTAATATAAAATTTTGTTTATTTTACAAATTATATTTTGCTAGAACTTAATATTATTATGGATTACTTTTAAACATTATTATTATTATTATTATTTTTTCTTCTATTTTGCTTTAAAAATAGTTTTGTAGAAGTCACTTTTTAACACATTTATTAAATGGGAAATTTGTTGTTAACTAAATGTATATTTTTATTTTTTAATAAAAAATTTCTATTTATTTTTTATAGAAAAGAAAATAATAATTATTATTAAATGGTTAAAGGCAAAGTAAAAAGAATATATAGTATATTTTTTTAATTAACTATTTTTACTTTAAGGAAATATTCTTTTGATGTAAAGAAGAAAATTTTATTTTATTTCCGCAATCACTTGATTTTTTTTTAAGTTTTTATCTCGGGATGATTTTCTAAATTATTTTTAGTGGTAAGAAATTTTTGTATGTCTTATCGTTTACTTACCATTTAACATGGTGTGTCTGCGTATTTTTTCTTAGTAAAATAATAAAAAATTGTTAGCGAAAATATTCAAAACATTTATTTCTAATCTAATTTACAAAACTCTTGTAGGAAAGTTGAAAAAAAAAAATAAATAAAATCAGACTAATTCGAAATTCTTTCTATGAATGTCTAACAACTTCTCTGTGAAAATATTCCCGGGAGGAAAAAATTGCGTTTTATAAACACAGCTGTTAATTAATGATTATTAATCATAAGAATTACCAATTTGATTCTTTTTATTTTAAAAATAAAGTAATTTGTTACATTATGATTGCTTTCAATTTTAAAAATAGGTAAATAACTACAATTACATACAAATTGAAAACAATTGCAAATGTCAGCAGGCAAAGTAGTTGCTTTCAAAACGTCATGCTGCCAACTTTTGCATGTTTTTGTTCCCAAAGGATTTAGAAATGTTTTCCCATAACTGAGCTGATACTTTACAAAAGGATTTGAAAAAAATTTCATACTTTTTTTTTTTGCTACAAATGTAGACATCCAAACATTTGGAAAGTTTTTAAATACCGAGCAAATGAAGGTTTTCAAAGCCTTGGCCCTTTGTTGAAATGCTTCACCTTAAAATATTACAAATGCGAACATCTACAAATAACTTTGGCAAGTTTAAAAACTGGCGAGTGTGAGAACATGCCTGTATGCTTCGGCCAGGCATACAGACTTCACGGCGAGCATATGCTCCAATATGCTCGCCATGAGGGTGGGTATGTTTGACAGGTGTTTCCATTAGCCATGAACATTTGCTCATGACAAATGAAGAACGTTCAATGAAGAACACTCGAACATCGATGTTCGCCATGAAATTGGACTTGTTTGACAGGGGGTCCCTATTAGCCATGAACATCATGTCTAGCATCGCTCATAGCAAATACAGAACGCTCATGTTCATGTTTCGGCCATGCTTTGGCATATGCTCGAACATCGATGTTCGCCATGAAGACAGGGGTCTACATCAGCCATCAATATGATGTCGAGCATCGCTCATGGCAAATACAGAACGCCATGCTGGGGCATATGCCCGAACATCGATGTTCGCCATGAGGTTTAGCTCACACTCGACGTCTTCGCCAGCTATCAACTTGAGCATGACATGAACTATTCACAATTTTTGATTTGTCGTAGTGTTTACTTTGTTGATATTTTTGCTATATTTCAGCATTTTACATATGTGTGTTTAAATCAGTAAAATATTTGTTTATTTTTCAATAATTTTTTATCTCTTTTCTGTGGTATTTTTCATGAGAGCTAAACTGTTGAACAGAAAATTACATTTTATGCCTAACTTCATGGCGAACATCGCTTCCCGAACATGGCCGATACATGAACATGAGCGGTCTTCATTAGCCTTGAGCGTTATTCGACATCATGTTCATACCAAGCTCATGGCTAATGGAGACCCCTAGTCATGGAAAATACCACAGAATAGAAATAAAAGGAGATTGAAAATTAAAAGTCATGTTCACGTCGACGGCTGGTGAAGACGTCGTTATTTCGGTTAAATGGCTATTGTCGAAGAGGAGTGTACAAGCGTGAGTTCTTCGATGTCGACAATGACGACGACACTTGTAGTATGGGAAAACTAAATCGATTTATCTAAAAAAAAAAAAGTTTTGTAAACAAGATATGGCACATCTGTTTTGAATTTATTCCCCATTATTATAATATGTAAATAATAAATAAAATATATGTAATTGTTTTTTTTTAGGCAAATATTGGAGTTATTTATTTAGTTTAATTAAATTTGTTTAATTGGTTTTTGTCATTATTATTATTATTATTATTTTTCTTTTTTGTTCCAAACATTCGTGTGTGTGTGTTGTTCTGTAAAATGATGGTTGTAATGAATGAATCATTTCGTTTACTGTTGATAGTGTTGGTTTATAATGAATTCGAGTAGTCGTACTTTTTTCTTGTTTTAAATTATATTTTATTTTTTTTTTTTATCTTTGTTTAGATTAGTTTTTATTTTAAAGTAAATTACTGCAAAGTTTTTGTTTGTTTTAAGCTTTTTTATTTTTTATTTAATAAATTTTTGTTTTGTATATTTTTAATGAAATTATTTATAAAGACTTTAACAAACTTAATAATATATAAACACTGAAAAATATGTTTTGCACGAAATATAGATATTTTTTTTTTTTTTTTTTTTGGTAAAAGAAAACATAATATTAAAATTTGAAGAAACCTATTTTTCAGTTTTAAAGACATGAGTTTGTATAACAAAATGAAAACATTTGTGAGTAAAATAGAAAACAAAGTATTAGTTGATAAATTAACGAGTTTTTTTTTTTTTCTTTTATAACGAGGATGGAGATTTGTAAAATTGTTTTTTTTTTTTTGTAACTTTAAATTTTATTTCATATAATTTTTTTTTTCAATATTTTGTTTGTTTTTCCCTTAGCAAAAAATTTACAATTAAAAATATATAAATATTAGTTAAGTATATTAAGTTAGTGGGAGAGGAGGGAGAAAGGAAAGGATTGAAAAATACCCAGGAGCAAAATTAAGAATGAAAAAAGGTTAGTTTTAAGGTCGAAGGAGGAGGAGGAGGAGGACGAACGCAGAGGATAGGAAAGGGAATATAAAAAGGGACATATATGTACGTTTTTAAACGTCAACAACCATTTTTTTATGAATATCTGTATTACCGACTACCGAACAAAATTCATCAAATGAAATTTTACCATCTTCATCTTTGTCGGCAAAACAAATTGTTTTGTCTACAATTTGCTGTAATTGTGTATCTTTGAGATTATTGCCTACCATCATTTTTAACACCTAAAAATAGAAAGAAAGAATATATGCAATATTTATTTTTTTTTTTTTTTAGTATTTTTAAATAATAGTTTAACATTTTCTCAATTTTGAGCAAGTAAAATCGAACTCAAGCCCGATAAAATTATTAACAATTATTGTAAATCATATATGTAGTTCGACTATAAAAATAAAATTAATGCTTAAAAATCGCAGGGCCTGAAACCTTCTTTATTGTTTGAAACCTTCTTTATTGCTGAGCAACAATAACAAAAATTAATTGGAAACCAATTGGATGGTGGTGAGAGAATACAAAATATATTCCATTCAACAGAAAAACAACAGTGATGAAACTGAAAGTTGATCAATAGATTAAATATAGACAGAAGTCTATCTATAGTAGTAGGCTAAGCGCTACTGCTTAAAAGCAGTATACAATTAGTCATGGCTTGGGTTCGAAGCGTAGTGGTGGTGTATGTACTTCAGCCTGCAAGTCTTCAACTTTACTTTTCTTGTCTTCTTTTATCACAAAAAATGTTTTTCTCAATTTTGAGGAAGTAAAATCGAATTTAAGCCCCATAAAACTATTAACAATAAAATGTTTTTTTTTCCATAAATAAACAAACTTAAAAATAATAAACTACATTTAAACTTACTTGGAATAATTCGCCGTTCGATATATAACCATCATTATCCATATCATAAATGCGAAATGCAAAACGTAATTTCGACAGTTTATCACCTTTTACGCTGAATTGCGATACGCCCTGTATGAACTCTTTGAAGTCTACTTCACCATTGCCATCAGCATCGAATATATCAATGACGCGTTGCACTAAAGGATTCTGTTGCAATTCTGGTAGTGACATGAACTCATCGACACTCAAGGCACCAGAATTATCTAAATCAAGTTTACGAAAACGTTTGCCCAATCGTCGGATCTCATCAGCGTCGACTAAAAAATTAAATAAAGTAAAAAAAAAAAATAATAAATTTAATTTTAAGGCTTAAGATCTTTTTATAAAAATGTTTGTAACAAAACAAATATATTTATTTATTCAATATTTCGCCCACAATTTGTTGGCTTCTTCAGGAATATTTTTTTTTATATATATTATACGTTAAAAGTAAAAAAAAAAAATTATATTACAATTGAAATACGATTTGATTAAATACTGATCTGTTCTGAAAATCATATTACTTGAAATCTAATTATTTCTTAAACTAAATTATATTAAAAAGTCTAAGTAAGTTGCAGTATCGTATAACTGTTGCCCCTCGAGTTGGCTGATTATGGCCAATACTGAAGTGAAATTTAATAAAATCGATATCGAGAGCGGCTGTCTAATCGCCCTGATTTAAGGCTGCTCTCATATTTTTCTAACTTTAAGACTTGCGAATGCATATGCTTTGCAGAGCAGGTCTAATACTTTTTATTCAATGGTGAAACACAGAAATTACAAACATTCAGAGCAGAACTAGCATCAAAAAACATTTGTTAATTAATAAACATTTGTGTGTGTGTGTGTGTGTGTGTGTGTGTGTGTGTGTGTACAGATGTTCATGTGCTCATCTGCATAAACATTTCTTAGGGGCAAATTATTGCAATGCAATATTTTTTTTATTTCTTATTTAAATGTTGTTTAAGAGCTTGCAAACCATTTCCTTTAATACGTTGTGTGTTAAATGTTACTGAACTTATTTTGAATGACAAATAAAATAAAAATATGAATACAAATACTAAGCATTTATAATTTTTGGCATTGTTTTTATTTTACCGCCTAAATACATGTAAGAGTCGAATTTGTGTAAATAAAACTTAGCATGCAAGTATAGAAAATAAATAACATGAAATAAGAACTGAACACTAGATAGATAATATTGTAAAGAGACAATAAGCATTATTTTATAAAAGAAAAGAAAAAAACAATATATAAAAACAGCAAACACACAAACAAGACTCAATGCCAAGGTAATACAGGCATGACTTTTGGTTTGACAATCCACACGAACAGTATTGAAACACCCAGTTGGCAATAGCTGAGCCAGTTCCCCGAGCATGCAGCCGCCACAACAATTCTACTTATTGTAAGAGTAGTCATTGTCAAGTTGAGATTAAAAAACTTTCATTTGTTTGCTTGAATTCGACAGCAAGTCCCTCGATGTCACTCGACTCGCTTAAATATGTACATGCAAAGCCACAACAAAATTTAATTTGTTTACAAAATAACTTTATTTAATGCCAGGCCCACGATATCACTCAACATCGATCGCTCGCTTAGCCACATGCCAAACAATAACAAATATTAAAATTTTGTTGTTGTTTTCAGTGTTTTTGTGCAAGCGAACGATGTCATACGATATCGTGGGCCTGGCACTATGTGCTGATATTATCGAACAAAGAGACTGTCAAACTGGATGGGGTTCTACAGGATATACGGATATATAACCCAGTCTGTA
Organism: Sturmia bella; assembly: GCA_963662145.1. Classification (NCBI taxonomy): domain Eukaryota; kingdom Metazoa; phylum Arthropoda; class Insecta; order Diptera; family Tachinidae; genus Sturmia; species Sturmia bella. The sequence goes on along the minus strand of OY759172.1, from coordinate 13,035,149 downwards.
CTGATAGTAGTCCTATTCATTGCTAATTAGATTATTTTTGTTTTAAGGGTAAACAATTTATCAAAGAAGTATCAGTGTAAAATAGTATTTAACAAATAATTTAAATGTATTTTTAAGAGCATTTTCATCGCTATCGATCAATTTGATGTTGGTTTTCAAAAGTGTCACAAGAACCATTTACGATGATAACAAACTGATGATTAAGCCCCAATACGCTAAACAGGTGCCTTAAAAATTATCTATGTATGTATATGTATGTGAAGATAAATATGTTTTTTGCAAGTGAATATTGTACCAACATGTTTATCTGTAAGAGAATATACATACATACATACATACATACATACATAAGTATACATATGTATGTATCTTATAATTAAAAAAATCATATTTAAAAATATTAATAAAAACTTAAAAATGTTCTTTCACAATAAGAAACTAAAAAAAAAATAAAAAATTAAAGATGACACCGTGAAAAATCGGGGATCTCTGAAAAAATTTGGGCACATATGGCCACATTTTTGCAGTGAAACTCAATTGGACCACATGGAAATGGAAGCTAAGAATATGGTCTATTTTGTGACATTTCTCAATTTTATTTGAGATTTTTTAAAATTTTTTTTCGAAATTTTAACTAAGTGAAAAATCGATGAACTCTGAAAGTATTCGGGCATATACGCCAGATTTTTGGGACCAGCCAAGAATATAGTATATTCAGTGGTACGAATGCCATTTTGCAATTGTGTTTGAGATTTTTTTTTTTTAATTTTGACTAAGTGTTTTCACTTCATCGGTGAACTCTGAAAGAATTTGGGCATAAGTCTACGTGGCATTTCTCAATTGTTGTTGATACTTTTTTAAACAAATTTTGAAATTCAGACTAAGTGAAAACTCGGTGATCTCTGAAAGAATTTGGTCATATATGGGCACATTTTTCGAGTGTAACTCAATTGGACTCCATGGTACAGAAAGCCAAGAATGTAGTGTAGTTACTGGTATAAGTGTCATTTCTTAATTGTTATCGAATTTTTTTTTTCCAATTTTTGAAATTTTGACTAAGTCAAAAATCGATGATCTCTGAAAGAATTTTGGCATATATGTGCTCATTTATGGAGTGTAACTCGATGGGACTACATGAAGAAGAAAGCCAAGAATGTGGTCTATTCAGTGGCATGAATGCAATTTTTCAATTGTGTTTGAGATTTTTGAAAAAAATTTTTTTTTTTAATTTTGACTATGTGAAAAATTGGTGTTCTCTGAAAGAATTTGGGCATATATGGGCACATTTTTGGAGTGTAGCTCAAATGAACCACATGCGAAAGAAGCTAAGAATGTGATCTTTTTGCTGGTATAAGTGTCATTTCTCACTTGGATTTGAGATTTTTTTTTTTAAATTTCTGAAATGTTGGCTAAGTGAAAAAACAACGATCTCTGAATGAATTTGGGCATAGATGGGGACATTTTTGGAAGGTAACTCAATGGGACCACATGGGAAAGGAAGCCAAGAGTGTGGTCTGTTTAGTGGTGTAAGTGCAACTTCTCAACTGCATTTGACATTCTTAAGAAAATTTTGTGGTCCAGGATTAAAAAAGAAAAAATATACATACATATGTGTATATGATCAGGTACTGTTTCAGACGTCATAAATTTGAGTACACAATAACCACAATTTTGCGGAACAATTTCAAGTTTGTTATTGATTATATTCTGAATTATAAAATTATAGTCAGAAGTTAATAAAATTTTGCGAAAAAATAAATAAATCAGTAAAAAAAGTTAATTAATAATAAATATTATTTTAGGTCTAAAAACTGACCCTATGAATGTTTTCTTTCTTTTTCAGCCATCTACCACCGACATTGCGTTGATGCTAATCAACTCATCAGCAGATTCAAACAAAAAAAAAAAAAATTAAAAGAATGTTTGAAATCTAACTTAACCTAAAATAATTACAAATATTATCCTGAAGATGCTAACAATCTGTTAGCGAAATATTGAATAATACTGTTAATGAAATTTTTATAAAAAACGTTCTGAAGCTGAAGAAATTAGTTTTCCAAAAATTAACTACATTTTAATTGGGTCTTAAAGCAAATAAATAAAATACTTACAGTTGGAGCACATCTCCATGGGCAGAGAGGTTTCATTTCCCTGAAAAAAAGACAAAAACATTTGAAATAGTTTCTATAAAAAAAGATTGTTAATTAGTTTATTCAACTCTTTTTTTTTTCGATATTATAACAATCGAATTCGTTTAAAAAAATTAAAAATTGCAAAAATATGCTTCGCTTATTAATAAATAAATAAATTATTTTTCTTTTAATGGAATTCAAACAAGCTAACCTCATTTCGGTTAAACGAACTAATCACTTTTTGAATTGCTCTATAAAATTAAGAAACGGAAGTTGAAATAAAATTAGAGAATATGTTTTTTTTTTTTCAGTTTTATTAAGCAAACTAACAAATTTGCATACATTCGAGCTGATTCGAAAATAAAAAGCAATTCAATACAACAATATAAAAGATATTTTATCGCCGGTAGCGTACAGCAAATTTATTTGCAAAATATAATGATCCAGTTCACACTGAAATTGATATGTATTTGTTTGCTTGGCAAAATGGGAAGATTTTCTATATATATGTACATATGTATGTATGTATGTTAAACTTTTGTTAAGCTGTATGAAAAATTTATTCATTTTACTACAAATTATAAAATTTAATACATACGAATCTGTTTAGTTTTTTTTTCAAGATTTATGTACATACTTTGAAATTCGAACTGTTTTTCTTCTTATTTTAATAAAAAAGAAAAAAAAAATACAACACTTTATGGTGGCTGCAGACTATGCAATCTATTTACGCAACGCATTTCTCTTTCAGGTTGCTTGTGTTGACTCGCACACTGCAATCAGCCGTGAAATCATAAACACAATATCAGTTCTGATAATATACAAATAATAATATACAAATATCATCAATATTGCGAGAGAAATGAGGTGCTAAATAGATAAAAATATGCAATCGTGATGCAGACAATATAGATTAAAGCAAATTTCAAATCAATTTGATGTTATTGAAAGAGGATGTTGGCATATCAATCGGCTAATGCGATGCAATTTTCAGCGAAGTTTGTTCCTAAATTGCTAAATTTCGAGCAAAAGCTACGTCCCTCCCTGCGACTTTTTCCTCTTTCCAAAACTGAAGAGACCAATGAAAGCAAACCGTTTGGCCACAATTGATGAGATAAAGTCAGAATCGAAGAACGAGCTGATGGTCATACCGAAAAGCGCATTTCAGATGATCTTCGAGGATTTGAAGTGCATTATATCTGAAGGGGACAAAATGGATGGATATTGCTGAGTAAAAAAATACTTTAAAAAAACGTCACCTTTTCCTTTAAACAAACCTGGTATATATAAATCAAAGTAAGAAATTATGAAAACGTGAACTGCTTGTACATGAAAAAAAATTTCCACAATAGCCCCCACAACGTGTTTTACCATCCCTGATGCGGTCCTGCATATTCCACAGGTTATAGCAATGACTCTTCTGAAACGCTGAAAATTTAGTAGGAATAAATTGTCTTCCCTTTTGCCCTAATATTTTTAATTTTTCAAGAGTTTTTGAGATTTTACTACTTTTTGTTACGCTTTTAATGTGGCATGGTACGGGGTGTTCAAAATAAATATTGGAGAACAAATTATTGGGGGTTGGTAACACATTTGACTTCTCTACGGGTTCCTTGAACGCTTTGACAATGAAATTTTGTCCCATCACACTAACTTGCCCCGGTATGTCCGTAGAGTAGTTAAATGGATGACCAACCCTCAATACTTTTTGTAGATCACACCAACCCCTCATCACGCTTCCTTATAAGGGCTCCCATATAAAAATACAAAAAAAGAATTGAAAATCGGACCTCGAAAATTATTTTTTTGGTATTGCAACTTTACTTTCTCACGTTAATAAAAGCTATCGGGAAATCGATGGCACAATATCGAAAAATGTTTGCCCATACAAATCGATTCATCCTAATTCATATTTATGTTATGTCTGTAGCAACATGTGTCTACTATGAGAAGTTTCGAAAAAATGTTATACCTATATCAGAAATTGTGTTTTTTTTCTAATTTATGACATGTTTACTATTATATATGTACATATGTATTATAAAAATTCAATTGAGTCTTTTTGTATTTCAAAATTCATTTACAATTAAACGACAAACACATTTTGTCCTTTGTATACCTATTCTACGAATTAACTTTGTAAGATAGGTATAATGTGAATAAATAAAATACATATGTAAATAATTAAATAAATTTTGTCCTCTACTGGAAATTTCATAATTTTGAGTTAATACCCTATTGTAAATCCAGCGCAAGAGTATGTAGGTACATATGTACACACATATACCCATAGACACCACTCTGTAGCGACAAGTGAGGAAATAAATTCAAACACGGACACGTTTTCTTAGAAGACAACAATTTTCAGAAAGGACATAAATATATTGTTATTGAACTGTGAGTAGCATGTGAGTTAATTAATAAACACAAATATTAGTGCAAGATTAATGACTTCAACAAACTTTTCGTTTACATACATACATATGTACATACATAGGAATGTACACATTTATATAAGCAGATTAACAAATTGCCAGGCTGGTCGATGAGTAGCCAGGCTAAAAGGCAACAAATGTCTAGCTCACAACCTAATTAACTAAATCTTTTAGGTATGAAGAAGAAAAAGAAAGAAAAATCTCGTCATCATCGTTTATACTGTGCCAATGCAGAGATTCATTCTTTTTTTTGGTCTATGCGTAGGGGGAGGCAAGAAGAGAAGGCTGACATTGTTGGCAGCAAAGAATACAGGTGGCAATAGTGGTTGTATTCTTTATCAAATTTCGTGGCCCAAATTTTTTAGCAAAGTTATTCCAACACATATGTACATACATACGTAACTAATCATATGGGAACGAGAAAAAAAATAAAATAATTGAAAAAACTATATGCATACATATACTTAAAATAATTTAAAATCCGTTATTTACCATTGTTTGATTTTTAAGTACAATTCCTTTTATAAATCTGTATATAAATTAACCCAATAGGTATATTATTGACTTTATTTTTTACCAAAATAAAGGCAAAAATCTGCGCTAAATTTCACTTTAGTGTGTGTCACTTTTTTTAGGCAGCAGAAGCAGAAACAGAGCAACACCACCAAAAAAGAGAACACTTTTTTTCTTTCTTCTTAATTTTTTTTTTATTTTCACTTTAACACTGATTATAATCTATGCAATACAAAATATACTATTATTCAACTTAAATATAAAAATAACTTTGTGATTTCTTGTGATATTTTAGAAAATATTTTTTTTTATTCAAATTATATATTTTCTGTTTGATAATGCACAAAAATTTCTTTTTTGGTATGTCTTTTTATTCGGTTGTTCGATATACACAAAAATGGCGAAAGAACTCAAAGCCGATGAGAACCAAACGGTGACATTCTAATTGACATTTTGTGTTTTTACATTCACAATAACTTAAATGACTACTGTGACTGGCTGGTAACATTTCTCTGGCTAATTAGCAAAATTAAAGAAGAAGCAGATTAATTTATTTGTACTACAAAGTACAATTTTTTGCTCTAATTTTCCGATTGGCAAAAATATTGTGTAGGAATTCTGTTTAACATCTATAAATATTTTGTAACAAGTGATAATACAATAATTTTGTTTAAATTTGATTATTGAATAAAACCATGTCTTCGCCAAGTTCAGAAGCAAGCGACAATGGCAGTGAAACACCTCCGCTCTCAAATGACGCCTTAATGGAAGATGGCTGGACGGCTTTCAACAGCAAAACTAATCCTTTAAGAAAGACTTTAAATCTAGAAGAAATAGAGAAATTGCCCTACGAAATCCATCGCTATTCTTCATTTTCAACTAACTACGTGCCAGAGTAAGTACATCACAAAAAAACAGGAACAGCGCAAAAAACATAAAATCAGAATGTTTGTACAATTTGCATAACATTAGCGTTCCTCTTTTTGTTTTATTATACTAATTATGTAGCCTTGATTTACAGTTATTCGGTTGTATGTTGCCTGCTTTTTGTTTTTTTGTAAGAACAAACAATAAATTTAATAAATAAGTAGGTATAAAGAAAAATACAAAGTACACCACAAATAGGCGACAACGGGTGTCTAGCTCAGAAAGTTGCCAGACTGTTCGTCATTCGACGATTTATTCCGTTTTGCTACGAAATTGCGATTTTTTTTTTATTTCTAACTTTTATCCATGTAACTTAAATTTGTGGAGGTCCATGACTGTTTGAACACAATTTCCAACAAGTTATCTTTTAGTTAGTTTTTAACACAAACATTTCAATAAGAAAACGGTTTGATGGCTGATTATGTTGGAGCGAAAAAATGTTCTGCGATCAAAGTTCGTTGTTCGATCGAACAAATCGTTGGTGTTATATGTATTTTAAATTTCGATTTTTTTTATTTTATTTTAGAAATATACTTGTAGACTGCCCTACTGATCAGTCATCCCGCTGGTCAGCTTTTAATAACAATCCACCTCAATATTTAACATTGAAATTACGCCGACCTGCTGTGGTGTCCAAAATAAAGTTTGGTAAATTTGAAAAATCTCATGTCTGTAATATAAAAAAATTTCGGATCTTCGGAGGTCTGGATGAAGAGCGTATGGGTCTTTTATTGGAAGGGTAAGAGTTTTAAAGGGAAATAATAAAAAATGTTACAGCTATACATTATTTTCTTCGTTTAAATAGTGGCCTGCGAAATGATCACATACCAGAAATATTTACTTTACGTAGCGATCTAACCAACGGCTTGCCAATAATGTATTTGAAAATTGTACCCCTTTTATCTTGGGGCCCGACATTTAATTATAGCATTTGGTATGTTGAGTTATTGGGACAAGACGATCCCATGTATACCAGCACCTGCTTAAGGGATTACAACAAGGTACGCAATACAAAATTTATTATTGTAGATTACTAATAAGTTCATTTTGTGTTTTATGGCAGTTGCGGGAAATAGAAATAGTGCGTCTGTGTTTAAAGCATTTTCGCCAACAAGGATATGAAAATGCCTTCAAAGCGTTGCAAGAACAAACATCAGTATGCCTGGAACACCCTCTCATCACAGAGTTACATCAGTGTTTGGTAGTTAATGGTGATTTCAACAAGGCAGAAAAATTTATAAGCGACTGCATTGCTGAAGGTCTAGTGGATGATTATTTAAATCGACAGGACTATAAACATGCTTGGCGCTTGCAACATGCCCAAGGCAACAAACAACCAGGTATCTATTGAATAATTTTCTCAAACTTGTTTTGTCTTAACGAATGCTCTTTTCGAAGGCAATCGTGGTGGCCATCAGTTGGTTATGGACTGCCAGAAACGTCTTATTTACTTGTATGGCGGTTGGAATGGTTTCCAGGATCTTAGTGATTTGTGGGTGTTTGATATACGTAATAACTGCTGGAGTCAGCTATTCGAACAAAGCGAACACTTTAATGGCCCTACACCGCGCTCATGTCATAAAATGGTTTTCGATCCCACCAGTAAAAACATATTCATGTTGGGCCGATATTTAGACAATTCTATACGTACAACCGAGTACATCAAAAGTGACTTCTTTTTGTATGATACGCGAGCGAGAACTTGGTTACAGATTTGCGATGATACCAGCCAAGTGGGTGGACCACAGCTTATGTATGATCATCAAATGTGTATTGATGTAGAGAAGCGTACCATTTATGTGTTTGGTGGTAAAATCCTGACGCCGCGCAGTGTTAATGCCTCCACTTCGAGCGAACCAGAATATTCGGGACTCTTTTCATACCATATTGCCACCAATACATGGCATCAAATTTTGGTCGATTGTCATCATCCCACTGCCTCGCATCCCGATGTATTGTCTATTAAATCACGGATCACTCATTGTATGGTATTTCATAATGTAAGTTTAGCGAATTATTTGGATTAATAGCCAAGGCAGGGATCGAAAGGAAATGATTTGTTTTTTAGAAATTCAAGTGCTGAACAGTAAAAATGGAATAAAGTTTGTCTATACTTTTCAAATTCGCTATTCATCAGCCCTAATATGTGGCCTAATTGGGACCAACATTCGATCTTCGGTTGTAGCCGAAATTTATAACAAATTTTAATTTGGTATAGTGAAAACCATGCCACTGTTACTGATATCACAGCTTGGAATAATATTAACTGTCTCCTTTTCTTTCGGATACTTGTATTGAAAACACTAAAAATGTTATAAATTGTATTGTTGTATTCAATACATATACATATATGTATGTACATACAAATGAAAGCTTCGTTCGCGCTTACAATAACAGCCAGTGAGTTCATATTTTTGTAATTTACCACACAACGCCAGAATTTATATGAAAAAAAAAACAAAACAAATTTTAAATTTGTTCAACAATTTTTTTGTTGTTTTGTACACAAAATTTCAAATTCTCAACATCACAAAAAAGCAAGTGAAGCTCGAATTTTGTGTTTGTGCGCAAACCAACAAACAAGGCAGCTTTATGCCAGGTAGCCTTACAAGACCAGCTGTCCACTGCCTCTAACTAGAAGAACTACGACTAGCTAAATACACGACGAAGAAACGCGAAGAAATGGTTGACAGAATTTAAAGTATTTCTATCAACAAAATTTATGAAGTGTTTGTTGATGTTGAGTTTGTTGCAGTTATGCGGCTACCTGGTATTAAGTAAGATACCTTGCCAACAATAATTTTGAAAAATATTTTCAAATCTGTTTTTGTTTTCCATACAAATTCTGGCGTTGCGTTGTGAATGACAAAATTATGCCGTAAGTTCAGAACAAATTCTTTGAAGAAGCGAAAATAATTATAAAAACCGATTTATAAAAGTTCGAGTTATAAAAAAAAAAAACGGTCATGTTCTGGAAATCATGGGATATCAAAAATTAAAAAATGTCATTACTTCAAGAAGACGAAATCGTATGAGTCAAGTCCCAAATAACATTTTAAACATGTTAGTCTAAGAAAAATTATAAAATTCAGCATAAAGTTAGTTTTCTGACGTAATTCGTCCCCAAAAATCACGGGATTTCAAGTATTGGAAATTGCAGAACAGACCTGAAATTATTTGTTTTTCGAATTTAATTTCGAAAAAAGTGTATGTGTTCGTCTTACTGACTGACCGAACACTTTCAAAACGAAATTTTTTCGAGATCGAAAAATTTCCGACTTTGAAAAAAATTATGGGCCTAGTGCTCTTAGTCACATCACTTGCCAGTAACGAGAAGTGTGGCGTCTACGAAACAACTAGTTGTCCACCCTGCTAAATGTCTTTGATGCTTTCTTTGTCTCGTTTAATTATTATTAATCACAAAAATAATATAGAAAGAACTTGAGCCCGATAAACTGAAAACATAATAAAAATTAAGAAAATAGTAAAAAATTATTTCCGCTTTAAATTTTATTTGAATTAAATTTAAATTTTTGCCTTTCTTTGTATATATGTATGCAGAAAAAACGTAAACTTTACATTTATGGCGGTCAGAGGGGCAAAGAAGACATACATGATTTCATTACTTACGATGTGGACACTCAAACTTTGGAATTCCTCAATAGAAATGCGAATGGCTGTCAAACGTCTGGTAACGCAACAAGTACGACATCGAATGCCTCTTACAGTAGTGGTACTGCAACAAATTCAGATGGTAAAAATGAACCCTCACCGGTTGCACTCAGGGCCACTATTGATTGTGAGCGTAATGAAATTTATATATTTTCCGTAAGTTAATTGTTTAATAGATTCTTTGTGGAAGACAACAATAACCTTTGACATTCTCTACAAATGAAGAGTTTAAGTAAAATCAAAGATCGTCGGGATATACAACCGACAACAGATGCCTCGAATTCATTTTGGGTGTATTCGCTCGATTCTCACAACTGGTCCCGTATCTACTCCTGTCGCTATAACTATGCCAATTTGATTCCTGCAGAAGAGCGCGATAAGCCCCTAGAACCTTGCCCTCGTTATGCTCATCAGTTGGTCTATGATGACGTTGCCAAGTTGCACTATCTGTTTGGCGGCAATCCGGGTAGGTCCACTTCACCCCAATTACGTTTGGATGACTTTTGGATACTGGAATTGGAAAAGTATTAATTTTAATACGCGTTCATCTTGTTTAGTAGCTGATTTGAAGTTTTCTGTTTACTTTAGACCCAAACGCGCTGAAACATTAAGACATTGTCGTTTTTTGTTGCGCAAACTACACTACGAGGAAATGACGAAAACGGATCCGTACAAAGCCATGCACTATTTACGCCGACATATTGCCGAAGTTATTGATCACAACAATAAGGAACAATTGCAAAATGTAAGTAGAATTTAATCTCTTTGTTTTGCATATAGGATTTGTAGAAATCCTGTGTAATGTAAAACTCATTAGATGATTGAATGCCGCGAAATTCCGTAAAATGATACCGTCGTCTAAACCGCCCTTTACCGACATGCTGGAAACTTCTTAAAGACAGAGAACAGCTTTAAGCTTTTAGATATTTTGAATATTTATTCCACGTAGCAAATGGTAAACTATTATTTGCTAAAATATTATATACACTTAATTAAAGTTGGAGTATAATTTCAAATACGAAATATACATACAAACATACATATGTATTTATTTACTAATCGGAAAATTTTCTGAACAAATGTTTTTTATTTTAGTTTCACAAATTAGCCTCGTTGCTGTTTAAAATTGATGATGATGTTGCAATCGAGCAACAAAATTTATCAATACCTGTTGCTGGTGCACGAGAGTCTTTCGGCGAATCCAATTCGAATACATCAGGTTCGGCCAACGAAGAAGGTAAATTTTCTATTCTATTTTGTCTTAACAACCAAAATTAAAAAAAAAAAAACAATCTTTAGATGTCTACGCAAAACCTGCAGATGCTGCCGCCGAAGACTTGTCACTGGAATCTTTTACAAGTTCAACCTCTTCTGGTGTTTCCGATGTGGCTTCGTCTTACAATGCTTATCGCAGATCGGGTGGTAAACGTTCGTGGTCAGATTTTTATTATGACTTACGTTCGCGCCGTTCATTTCTTTTCAACAAACTTGTTCAACTAATGCCGGCGAATATGGTACAACCAGTACGAAATCTTAGTGATTTCACTACCATATGAATTGAAATTGATTCAAAAAAAAAAAAAAAAAAAAAATTGAAAAGGACTGTAGCAACTATTTAATTGATTTCCTGTCAATACTTCAAAAGACTAAAATTATTTTTAATGCTGTGCGATTTTTCATACGGCTTTTGTATAAGAATATAAATGGATTTATAAAATGTATGAAATAGTCGAGATTATTAGTATTTGTAATTTTTGTTTTTTTTTTTTTTTTTCTTTTTTAATTGTTATTATAAGTACAACTATGACTTTCGTTTTGTGTAATTTTACTAATGAAATTGGCATACACTTTTATATATACAATCTTATTATTATGGCTTTGTCTATGTTTAATACGTTGTTTTCCATTATTTTTTTTAAATTAGGAAAATAATAAATTCATTATTGTTAATAAACTTTAAGTAAAATATTGACGTAATAAAAAGTTTTTTATCTTTTATTATAAATAATGCGTTTAATATGTGGTTTCAAAAAATTCTTAACTCTAAAGACACTGCGATTCAATCGAATGTTGGACTATGTTGCTTCTAAAAAAAAACAGGTGCCTATATTGAATATATTTATTATCATCTCAGGTCTAAAAATATACCTAATTGATGGTTTTCGTCTTTTTCAAGAGGCAAATTCGAACATCCTTTCCCTTATCTACCTACGCCAATGTAATTACTGAATAATAAAAACCTAATTCTCGCACCCTGCAAATGATTAAAAAATATGATAACATTTCCTTGTGAATGACAGATTGCGTGGCGAAGAAGAACAATATATAAACGAGAGTGAACTTCTCTCTAACAAAAATTTTAACTTTGTAATAATTTTGTAAAAAAAAAATGTTTAATTAAAAGTTAATATCGTTTAATATCAGTGCCATGAAAACTATGGACATCAAGTTTTAGCCCAAGATAATTGAACAACTTAAATGTTTATTACAGTGAGGAACATAGACAGCAGAAAATCACAAAAAAAGGCACATCAAAAAGTTTTGCACTTTGCAATTAGACTAGACTACTCCCTCACATATTGCATTCCCCACACAAATTGTGTGTCGTTGTGGATGTTTAGTAAATAAAATAGAAGCATTTTAGTGTTGCAACATAATTGTGTGGCATAGAATTTTATGGTTTTATATGTTTTGAATAAAAGGGCATGAATGTGTTTCGCCAGCAGTGTTGTTGAAGCGCATAAAAAGCTATTTATAGCGAACGCGGGCGGTGACAGCGCAGCAGCCAATGAAAAGCGGGACTCCTTAAGTGGTATTAAGGTTTTACGTAGCGACAAGCGTGGCAGTCTAAGTGGAAGTAGTGGCAGCAATAGTAATAGTTTGAAAAATTCTAAAATGTCTCGCAGTAAAACACGTATACAAACAGAAGTTTGTGGCGATTGCGGTGCATCAGGTTGGTCTTTTTTATTAGTGGCTTCTTTTCTTGAATAGAAAATGATGTGAAAGTTTTTTGTTCAGATCCCTCTTGGGCCTCTATAAATCGTGGTATATTGTTGTGCTCAGATTGCTGCTCGGTTCATCGCAGCTTGGGCAGGCACATATCGATAGTAAAGTCTTTACGCCAAGGAACTTGGGAACCTTCCGTCTTGAATTTCGTCAACTCTTTAAATGCACATGGAGCTAACAGTGTTTGGGAACATCATTTATTGGATGTTACTTCTTCATCAGCTCCCAAAGGCTCTGTGCGTATACGTAAGCCATCGCCTAAAGACGCTTTACATCCCAACAAATCAGACTTCATTAAGGCTAAACATGTGCAATTAGCTTTCGTTTTAAAGCCTAATTTGCAAGACACTGACGATGACATCACCGGTGCCAATTTAGAGCATGAGTTGAGCAAACAATTACATGCCAGTGTACGTACAAGTAATTTAGAAACATCACTGCGTCTCTTGGTTCAAGGTGCTGATCCGAATTTCTTTCACGAAGAAAAACGTTCGACGCCTTTACATGTGGCTGCGAAATTTGGCCAGGCATCACAAATTGAGCTGTTAATTGTGTACGGTGCTGATATAAATGCCATCGATGGCAATGGCTTGACACCACTTGAAGTAGCCAAAGCCAATAATCATACGTTAATTGCTGATCGCTTATTAGATGCCATGTATGAAGTCAGCGATCGTATAACTATGTTTTTGGGTGGCAAGAAACCAGATCATACGGTATGCATGCTTAAAAAAATTAAATTATTTTATTTAATAACCAGACTGTGTTAATAACTAGACTGGGCGCCATTTAATAATACCCGATTCAAATGCTGCAGAAATAAGCGAACAATTAAAAATTGCTCGAGGCCGCTTACAACTGGTGCCCAATAAAATGTTTGAAGAGTTGGTGATGGATCTGTACGACGAAGTTGATCGCCGAGAAAACGAAGCCAGTAAGATATATTCATTTTTGTTCTTTGTAAAATTATTTTTTTTAAAAAGGTGAACATTTTATCCTCAATAGACATACATACATATTTTGTATCATATGGCATAATCATTTGAGTAACTAAATCTTGATGGTGGTACACACTATGCTAAATAGATTGCATCGCCATCCATTTCTCATTTAGATTTTACGTTTTTTCAAATAACTAAACTAAACAGATAAAAACATGAAATCACGCTGCAGATAGTCCAATCTACGTCAACGCAATCACAAAATATCAAAACATGTTGATGAAATCTTGAATGCAATCCAAAATGAAATCATAAACAACGAATATTATACACATATCTAATACAATCGAATGCACCATTTCAAAGTTGTAGTAAAATGTCTGCTGCAGCCTCCCTCCTCGAAGTTCTCATATTTTAGGAGAACCTAAAAAACCCTATTCATAAAATCTGATGATTTTCGTAGTTAGGAAAGCATAACGTATCAAAAAATATGTTGGTTATAAATGGGGGGTTTTTTCTGAGAGTGTAATTTATGTGTGACACCAACAAACTGTGCAAAATTGTATTTACATATTTTATTAACAAATTCAGAACCATTTAGATTGCATGTTTTTTGACATACCCATGAAATGGTAAACGAAATATGTATAGTGTTTTTTAAGCCCAACAAATATGATTCACATTCTACTCAGATAACGTACAATAATAAAAAGTTGACAAAAATTTAATGCAAACAATTTCCTTATCTTCCAAGTTTTGCAAATCTTTTTTCATTTGCGGCTCTCATGTATTTGTTTGAAAAAACCGATTTTTACAATTCTTCTATTGGAAAGTGTGTTGCGTTAAATATTCTAAAATTAATCCAAAAAAATTTAAATAATCAATTTCATGGTTTTATTGACCAACTTTCTTATTAATGTTATATTGAGCTATTAATGGTCAGTTTATTTAGTCTTTTTCTCATGTGTGTGAAGATAAATATGTTTGACGTAAGCAAATAACGTAACGACATATTTGACCATGAAGATAAATATGTTTTTCGTAAGCGAAAACTTTAAGATTTTCACATTGAGAATTTAAAAAAAAAAAAAATTTAACGATGACACCATGAGTGAGAAATCGATGATATCTGCAAGAATTTGGGCATACATACATATGTATATGGGCACATTTTTGGAGTGTAACTCAACTGAACGACATGGAAAATGAAGCCAAGAATGTAACTTATTTACTGATATAAGTGCCATTTCATAATTATATACATATTATAATATTTTTAAAATTTTTTGAAATTTGGACTAAGTGAAAAATTGGTGATCTCTGAAAAATTTGGGCATATATGGGCACATTTCTGAATTGTGTTGCATGGAAAAGAAAGCCAAGAATATGCCCTACTTACTGGCACAACTGCCATTTCTCAATTGTATTTCAGATTTTTTTTTGAAAAAATTTTAAAATTTTGACTGAGTGAAAAATCGACATATTTGGAGTGTAACTCAATTGCAGTACATGGAAAAGAAAACCAAGAATCTGGTCTATTTACTGGAATAATTGCATTTCTTGATTGTATTTGAGAGTTTTTTTGTTGTTGTTGTAATTTTTGAAGTTTAAACATTGTGAAAAATCGATGATCTCTGAAAGAATTTGGGCATATATGGGCTCATTTTTATAATGTAACGCAATTGGATCAAATGGAAAAGGAAGTCAGGAATGTAGTCGAATTACTGGAATAAATGCCATTTCTTGGTTGTTTTTAAGATTTTTTTAAAAATTGTTTAAAATTTTGACTAAGTGAGAAATCCTCAGTGATCTCTGAAGGAATTTGGGCATATTTGGACGGACATATGTTGGGAGTGTAACGCAATTGGACCACATGTAGAAGTAAGCCTCAAATGTGTTCCTTTTACTGGTATAAGTGACATTTCTTGTATATTGTATATGAGATTAAAAAAAAAATTCAAATTGTGACAAGTGAAAAATTGTTAATCTCTGAGAAAAATATATGGTCCAGATGAGTTATACTCGGAAAATTTGGCTGCATATGCCCAAATCATCATTAAATAAAAAAAAGTCATTTTCGCAGACCTCAAATTAAAACTTTGTGTATTTTGGTATGGGCTAAAAAGGCCTCCTGAGGAGGGTTTTTTGACTTAAAAAATGAGCTTGCACTTGCCTGTGTAAGCAGTTTTTAATATCTTTGTCATTGTATTGGTTGCTAATATATACAACTTACAACAAGTTACTTGCATGTGTAAATATTGTGATAGCTAAAATTTGTAGCAATATTATCTTAATTATATATTAATTGAGGTCCAAAAATGACCCTTTTCAAAAAATGTTTCTTGTATTTTTCATGTTGAAAAGGTTCATTTTTGGACCTGAATTAATACATTTTTTCAATTGGCTCTTAAAGCAAATAAATAGTTAAGTTCATATTTTAATTATATATTTTTTTAAATGACTAAAAATTGAATACTACCTGTTCCTCTGAAAGCAACCGCTTTTTTTTCATGTTTGTAATGAAAACAAGAAGAGCAATAAAAAAAATTTTCTTTTGTTTTTAATAGAATTATGAGCAAGAAAACTTCATTCGCATCCAGAGGAAGAGGAATAGATAGTTGTGAAACATATTAACTAAAACTCAAATTACTAATCTCAATTTCAGTATGGGCAACTACAACATTAAATGGGGAAAATGTAGCAGTACCCTTCTTACCAGCCAACCCATTTCTAAGTGCCACACGTAATCAGGTAAACATGAAATCTTTTTATTTAATCTACAATAATGCTAGAAGAATCACTCAAATTCAAAATTTTAAATCATTTCAATAGGGTCGTCAAAAGCTGGCACGTTTTACTCGTGCTGAATTTCATGGTTTGCTAACGGATGTCTTAATTGATGCGCGTCGACGTCAAAATATGGCCAATTTGCGGCCACTGGATGCCCCTCAAACATCATCGTCTGCCACCACATCCATGACAACAAACAACAGTAATGCTTCTGGTTTTTATAACATGAATAATATGAATGCAAGTGGCATGAATGTGGCTGGCAGCAGCAGTGATTATCACGATCCAAATTTGTCTGATGATGAGCCAATTTATGATCCCGTAGCTGACGACGACTACGAACCAATGCCACCGATGGCTCAGCAGGTAAATTTAATGCGCCAAAAAATCTTAAAACTGAATAATAGTTTTGGTTAGAATCTTTTTTTTTCTACTTGCAAATTGATCGAAAAAGTAAATTATTAAAAAAAAAAAAAAAGCAACAGTTACATATTCTGAAATCACAAACATACAAAACTGATTTGAATTTAGTAATAAAAAAAAAGAAACTGTCTTACATGCATTTAATACTTAATATCGATGTAGAATCTTAATGCCCAGAAAATCAGTTACGAGTTAAAACTTTTCTGTAATGTAATTGCAGCTTAAACTTAACTATCTAACTACTAAATCAGTGAACCATTTACGAGGGTTGTCTTTTATATAACGGGATTATATTTTTATTTATTTATTTATTCAAGTTCAGTAATACTTTCTTGGCTTTTCTAGGCCAAGAAATATATATTACAAAATTAATTAACAAAAAAGACATAAAGTAATGTATAGATTATAATTTCAGTAAACGAATATACAAAATAACCAACTTATATTGTTTCGAAATAGCAAATCAATGATTTCTCAATGATTTTTAGAGCTAAAATAATATATTTTCAATTGGCTTTTAAAGCATATAAATTAATTTTTGAATTAAATTAATTTTTGAATGTGTCAAATGGTTATGCAATATCGAATGTATGTACGCTGGTCCCAGTAATGTCTAAGGTTGTCTCCATTCCACGATTTGTCATATGACGATCTTGCCATATCAGCTCGCGAAACAACAGCTGATTTTAAGCAATCTTCGCGAAATTGGTATGAACTATGACTAGGATTGAATTCATCATACCATCGATAAGCACAGGTCCTTGATGAGGCTAAATCGCCAAAAATTGAATTAAATTCATACATGCAATGTTGCTGAGCTAATCTACGTCGAAAGTTGTAATCGAAATAATCGCACGAAAATGTTCTATTGTTGGGCCGAGATGAATCTTTTAAGTTACTCTTTTTACAGTAATATAGCGTTCTCACGTTCAAACGTTCTGAGAACGTATAACCTCAAAAATGTCCAACTTTACGGCAGAGCTATCAGTTGCCAGATTACAACACTAGAGTTGCCAAATCGCGAAACATAAAAGGCAAACCTCGTTTTATTGGTTGTTTTCAGAAACAGGTTGTTTTCTAAACAGCTGATAGTTTGCACTGTTTAATGGCTAAAATCTAAACGCTGACTTTTCTTCATTGAAATGCAGTTTAAGTCTTCACTGATTTGAAAATTTACTAGCTTAAACGTGCATTAAACCAAACTCGAATATGAACTTGCACTGATTCTTTGGTCATCAGTATATTTGCTGTACATTCAAAAACAAGATGTGCAGTTTGTTTTCCTCTGCTTTAGCATTTTTTTCAATTATAGATCTTTTTTATTTTAGATAAATATTTATACTGTTGCAATTAAATTTAGCAAAGAAACAACTTATGTACACTCATACATACATACATACATACATACACATTAGTAGCAATTTAAAACAATATAATTTTCATAATCATTCAAAACCATTTGAACGTTGGACACAACCAACCTCCCGCTTAATACGAGTGCGGAGGTGGGAGGGGGGCAGTGCAACAACGAATGCGACAACCCACTGACTTTGTGCATAAACTTGACAAAGAATTAATAGTTTTAATTTAGTGATAACAAATTCGTTATTCCGTTATGGTCGATTCTACCAAAAGAATTTCTTTAGCGGCGGTCACTAAAAAATCTACAGTATGGCGTTGTTATTTAAGAATCGTCTATACAATATGTCGTTATAGAAAAGATCTCAATCAGATCATTAAAGATTAAAGTTTTGCAATCATTATTTTATACGCAATCGATTAAAAATGCTTAATTTATGTGTGTGTGAATTTAAAAAAACTCCCCATCACCATCGATTGGTACTCAAATGGGTAGTGGATGAAAGAAAAATAAAGGTTGGTTCGAAAAAAAACAGAGGAACACTTGCTCCATACTTTTGTCCAGGCAAATACATACACAACGTTTTTTTTTTTGCACAATTGAAGAAAATTACTTCATTCAAATCGTTGCATTCGCGATCAAACACATTCCATCACTTTTGCTGTGTTTTTGTTTTTATTTTTATTTTACACTAGTTTTGGGCGATCCGGGGCCGCATAAGCTATTGAATAAAAATAATTAATTAGTTCTTATTATACCAACTTTTTTTTATACCAAATCTTTATTTTGTATTACGTTTATCGGGCTCTAGTTCGTTCTATATTATTTTCGTGCTTGATATTAATTAAACAGTTTAAAGAAAACATCAAAGGCCTTTAGCCAGAGTAGACAACTAGCTGTTTCGAAGCCGCCACACTTCTCATTAGCACCCGTCCTTGTACTCAGGAGCTCATGTTTCTAAAGAAAAATATAAACATAATAAAAATATAAATATAAATGGACCTCAAGCTTGAAAAAACATTTAGCATTTTCATTTTAAAAATATAAACAGTTAATTGTAATACAACTTGGTTACGTTTGTATGGTGCGAAGCTTTCATCTGGTACATATATGTAACTACAATGATATAATGATATACATCATATAAATAAAAAAAGTAATAATGGTTATGGTTGATATAGTTAAAAATTTGGATGGAACATATAAAACAACTTGGGTGGCTGAGTGGCATGAGTATCGCCTTAGAAACCCGAGTCCCCAAGTTCAAGGACGGGCGCTGACGAGAAGTGTGGCGGCTTTGAAACAGCTAGTTGTCCGCCTGGCTAAAGGTCGATATACATACATATATACCCTTTTAGCAAAGAGTTCGACTGAACGGTAAAATTAATGCTTAAAAACTGTTTTTATTTGTTCATCTTTTATGATGTGACGATTTTGGAATATAAAAAGTTCTAAAAAACATACGTTCATACATACATATTTTGATATAGTAAAGACATCTTTGAAAAACAAAATGCATTTATTTCCACATTTTTATTAAATCCAAATTTATTCAATAAGTTTTAAATTTACTACTGTAGTTTAAGTGTAATACAAAACAAATAAAAGCTTTTATACCTTTAGACAAAAGAAAAATGAAAAAGAAAAACATTTATATTTGCTGTCAGTAGTTCACCGATATCGAACCGGTCCGTTCATTCGCATAAATAAATTTAAAACAAGAACCAGATTCAGAGATTTTACTTTTATTTGAACTGTCAGTTTTTCTAAAACGTACATAAATTTTGTTTCGTGTACAAATTTTCACATTTTGTTATGGGTTTGAACACCAATTCTAAAAAGGAAATTTGTGTGCGTTTTAGAAAAACCGGCAGTAAATATATTTATGCCAACGTACGAACGAACGAACAGGTTCGATATCGATGAACTGGCAGAGTTGTTATTTAATAATTTTACAAATAAAATAGTTTACATTTAGAAACAAAAAATATCGTTACTTTAATTTAGAAAAAGACGAACTCATTTTTTTTTATTTTATATTTTTGCATGTAATACATTTCTTTTATGAATTCGCTTAGAAAAATGAGCTAAAGCCACTTTATATTAAAGCAACGATGTGTGCTCTATACATAAATATGTATGTATGTATATGCAAAAGCTCCTTGACGCCAGAAAGCGACTCGTATGACATACATACATACATACATATGCCTAGAATTCATAATATAACAAAATGATTTACACATAATTCTTCGAACTTGATTCACGAATATCTAAATAATTCCACGACATTTCATTGGAGCCACTCAACTCGTCGTCGACATACAAACAGCGTATAAGCTAGACAGTAAACAATTTAAAAAAGTCCATCTCCTTAGATCAATGTTCCCTGTATTTGTTTAGTCGTCCCCAAGTCCCCAAGGGCCTGGTGAATAAGTCCCAGACATTTTTCTCAGCTATTCTTGGTGCGGTCGTAAAGCCCATATTAACTTATGGGTATTTTCGAAAGAATACTGCGCACATGTGCCTTAATGGATCTCAGGGTCAAGGAAACTGCTGCAGGAGAAAAGGTGGACGAATGCGAGCTTTGGACACGCATCCATAAGTGGATGGCTAAGTGACCTTCCCAAGCACATTGACTACTGCTCGCCCGAATATGTGACAAGGGTTTTAGCCTAGACTTGTGAAAATGATCTTAAATCGCCTTATCGCCTCCTACAGTAGCACAACGTAGACCAATAAGGTCCCCAGAGTGTTGGTCTTAATGGCTGGCAGCACGAGAAACATAACATATTATATCCACAATTTCCAGTTTTTCATCCCCAAGAATTCCCAATATTGTTTTTTCTTATCCCCAAAATCCCCACTTTCGTAAAAAATAAAATATTGGTACATTATTTTAATTGATTAAATCCACTTGTAACCTGCGAGTCTTTTTTCTGTGACTTTAACGAAGGCTTGAGTTCGATTTTTACTTCCTCAGAATTGAGAAAGTTGTTTGGCGAAAAAATTGTAGCGATTAACATTTTTCGAAAAGACAAGAAAACTAAAGTTAAAGACTTACTGGCTGGGGTACATACCATGGCTATTTCACGTCCGCCACGACCCAAATTGTATACTATTTTTAAGCATCAGCGCAACCACAAAAAAAAAAAACTCAACTCTGAGGAAGTAAAAATCGAACTCAAGCCCGACAAAATAATTAACAATTGTAGATCGTAACGTTCGACTATAAACTTAAAGTTATTGTTTAAAAGTAGTGACCAGTTAGGAGTTAAACTTGAGCCAATTAAGAATTATATAATCAAAAATATAATATCGTACTTCAACATAATTAAAATGTAAGTAAAATCTGAGATGCAGATTCGTTTTAGAGCAACGCAAAGAAATAAATGTAAAAATTAGAAACATGTCCAAAAATGTTAGCTTTGAATATTGAAAAAAAAAAAATTGCTTCTCGATACTTTCAAGATTACAAATCGTTGTAACCAATGGTAACTCGTTGCTTGAAGGCTGTCAAGAGAAAAGTAGAAGTGTTGCAAAATGATTGAATTGTTTGCGGTATTTTCGGTGGTGTTGCCACGGCAATGATAGAATAAGTACTAAAGTTGCAAACATTATTTTAAGTTTTTTCGAATCTATAGACGAGTTGCACAGCAGCAACGAAATCTCGGCAGCATATAGACAGACGGCTTAAGAAGACAGAAAACAATTAATAAGGTCTGTTTTTAGAACTAAAATAACTAATTTGGAAACTATTTTTAACGTTTTCTATGATTAATTCAGGTCCAAAAATGAACCTTTTCAAAAAATATTTGCTGTATTCTTCAGCTGTCTATATGCTGACGACATTTCGTTGGTGCTAATCAACTCATCAGTAGACTTGAAAAATTCTTAAAAGTTTGTTTGACAGCTTAAGAATACCGCAAAAAATTTTTGAAAAGGTTCATTTTTGGACCTGAATTAATACATTTCAATTGGCTCTTAAAGCAAATAAATAATTAAGTTCATATTTGAGTTTTCTATGATTATTATTCAACGATTTACAATTATCTAATACATACTTATAAAAAGAAACGACTTCCAGACAGAATGACCGTCTTATTTCAAAACAAGTCTAATAGGACATGAACACAAAAAAATAATACAGACTTTGAAAATCAGTTCATAACCTGCCGAGATGATCAAAAACTTATTTTTCTGACACACATTTTGATCGTACGATTTTAAGTATTTTCGAGTCTATAGACGAGTTGCGTTGCAGCAACGAAATGACGGTGGAAAAATATAGAAAACAATTCAAATTAGGTCTATTGTTAGAACTATAATAATACATTAGAATCGTGTAGAATAGAAAGTGGCATTGATTGAACTTTTCTTTGAAATTTTAATTCCTTTTTTTTTTTATTTAGCATTTTGTTTTTATTATTCTTATTTTGCATTTGTTTTTTCTTTCTCGTTTTTTATTTAAAGGCCATTGTACACCAGTCAGCCAACAAGCCCAATGATGAAATGACTAATTCCGAAATGGAGACTTTACGCAAACAAATCAATGAATACGTTACCGAAATAAATCAATTAAAGACTGTTGTACAGAAGTTGTCCACGGAAAATACTGAATTGAAATCAAAGTTTTCCACTGTACAACAGCCTTCGAAAACGGCATCAAGCAATAGTGTTTATGATGAGCCATTGTGAGATTATCTACTTGCATACATATACATACATATACATATATTTGATTTGAGTTCTTTTTTATGAGTTTGTTTTTTTATGCTTTTATTTTTTCTTTTTTTTTTCTTTTTCTTTTTCTTGGCTTTTATGTTAATGTCCCGACCGACACACATGTTGCTTTGACCAACCTTTAGACGCATTGAGTATAACGAAAATGATCATGAACCCCATTCTTTGCCAGAAGGCTTAAATTCAAGTTTAGGTAACAACACCAATATTGGACATAACTCCTCCCAGGCAGGAGGAGCATCATCAGGCTCGTCCTCTTCGTCGGCCACAAACTCCCAGCAATCAACAATCAAACGACCGGCCAGCATGTATGAGCGACGTCTTCAGCCAAATGTGACGAAAACAAATTCGGATGCACGCAACACCACCTCGATGTATCAAATGGCAGCCGATAAATCGTTCACCGAAGAAGTGAATCAAAAGACAGACATTGTAACGCATCGCCTTAAAGAGCTGATACACTCCATGCAGGATCCAACGAATCGCGAAACTTTGGTGCCCTGTGCCGAGCGTATACGTGCTGCTGTTTTGGAATTAATCAATGTCTTTACCACGCCGGTAAGTTGAAGAAAAAGAAACCTCTTCTTATTTGAATTAAATCAAATGCTAAAGGCATAATTTCTATTCTCTCCCTCTCTCTCGCTCTCTCTCTCTCTCTCTCTCCAGAACAATTGTAATGAAACGATACGTGAAACATTAATGCAATTGACGCGTAACAATATTTTAATACAACATAGTTGTGAAAACTTACGCAACTCATTCGACACGAATGATAAAACCGCCATTGAGAAATATACAAAAGATGTACGCGAATGCGCGTATTATATTGCCAGTGCCACAAAAACTTTAGTTTTACAATTGGAATGAAGAATAACTGAGAAGTAATTTGTAGTGAAGTAGTGGAAAGTTTTGTTTCCTCTAACGAGTAGTATTTTAACCCACACAAGATTTCTAAACACCATCCCATTTTTCTTTGTTTGTTTGTTTGTTTTTGCATTCAATTTTGTTTTTTTTATTATTTTCCTCTTGGCATTTAATCACAATTAATTAGTAACTAACACTAACATGTTTAAGAGTTGTTTTAAAAAAATTTTACAAACGTTTTTCGTCAATCTGTATTAAGGAGAATTACAACAAATAGAGATTAATCACTTTTAATACTAATTATGTACGTTTATGTAAGTTTAAGGAAAACAAAGTAATAAGACCGACAAAACAACGGCATTAACATGTTCTTCCAACGATAACAATTTTAATAATATGCCTTAAAATAAACGAAATAATACGTATTTATACACAACAAAGGCTTTGGTGTTTTTTGATAAGAATAAACGTGGCTTAGAATTTGTTTAATATACATAAGAGATCTTTTACCGCCGACACTTCGTTGCTGCTGCTACTCAACTCGTCTCAGCGGACTTGAAAAACTTTGAATGGGAGCCCGACAAGACGGGAGGATGGCGGATTTGTATGCAGCGTTGCCTTTGTGGCACTAAAGCGTCAGTGGCACTCTTTATGACAACTTTTTTATGGTTCCTCATTCATAGAGCAAAAATCCGGAATCGCCGTCTGTCACAGACCGCATTCTTGTAAAAGGGTAAGAGCTGGAAAGTTGAAATTTTTACAGATCATGTGGTTGCCCGGCCGCTACAACATGCTAATACTAAAAACAGCAAAAAGTTAAAATCTAAAGGGTGCTGCCTGTGCTAAGTACGCTGGGTTAAGTCTTGTGTAGGGTACTATAAAACCCTTGCTGCACGAGTCAGTCTCACACTAGCCTGAATTTTTTTTTCATATAATCTTTTGACTCGTTTTCAACAAACTCACGATACTTCTTGCCGCCTTCTGCGAAACATGGAAGAAAGGATTTCCGCCAGAATGCGGCGAACTGAAACAAAAATATGGAGTTATGCAAAATATGCAGTTTCGAAATTTTATTCATTACTTAACAAGGTATTGTTAAGAGTGGAAGTTTAAAATTTACGCTTTATATTCAAAGTATGGCATCTCGGGTACCTGAAAAAGTCGAGGCTATTTTTGCAGGTGAATATCAAGAGGTTTAAAAAAAAAAAGTATAACATTAATAGGCTTTAATTTGTAGCTCGGGAGATATGAGATAAGCAAAACTTAAATTTCAACTCTGGCCCAATGTTTTCCTAATGGGGAAATCAAATATGCCCCGATTTGCAAAAACTTGATCCTTGTAGACTTGAATCACTTCATGTTAGTGATGATATGATGAGATGAGCTGTGAAAATTCTGTTCCAGCCACAACTATTAAGAAAAGAAACAGCAATAAAAGTTGGATATGATTAAACAGTAAACAAAAGCTTAATTGATTTGAGGTTATAATTGGATTTCCGAAAGCAACAAAATAATCAATTCAACGCCAGTTTGACTATAAATCACATCATGGGTAAGAGTCATCGCAGGGTTTAGAAATTTAATTACGTTTTACTTTTACCCTGTCGCATTCAAGAAAACATACTAAAAATAACAAGAAGTTACAAACTAAAGGGGCCACCCATGCCAGAAACTGTGGAAAGTAGTTAAAATTGGCACTAAATTTTTAATCAAAAGCGCTAGAGAGCTGAAATTTCCACAGTACGTGTGATTATCTGGCCGCTACAACAACAAATACCCAAAACAACAACAAAATTTACAACTAAAGGGTGCTCCCGTACAAGAAAATGTAAAACTCAGCAGTAACTTTTGAATTGTAAGCCATAGAGATTTGAAATTTGCATGGTATATGCTGTTCAATAGGTTCTACAATGCAAATACCCAAAAACAAAAACTCGAAAACTAAAGGCTGCTTCCATACAAGAAATTGAAATTAGCTCTAACTTTTGAACAGTAAGAGACAGATACTTAAAATTTACACAGTGCATGCAGTTATCAGGCTTACACTACAATAAATAGCAAACAATAAAAATTTAAATGTTCTCCTTCATATGGGGACACCCTTTAATTTCAAAATTTACTCTACTGTTTGAACCGTGAAAGATAGAGACTTGAAATTTTCACAGTGTATACAGTTTGCAGGCCTCTACAACAACAAATATCAAAAATTGCAAAAAATTTAAAATTTATTATGTTTATGTTCATATGCGGGCACACCCTTTTGTTTTGAAAATCAGCTTTAACTTTTGAACCATAATAAATCGAGACTTGAAATTTACATGCTGTAGTATGTGGTTGTTTGGCCGCTACACCAGCAAATACTAAAAAAAAAGTTAAAATTTAAAGGGTGCCCCATACCAGGGTTACCCTTTGTCTACTACTTGCACATTATTTTTTCTTTTTATTTATTGCTTTCCCTGAATCACGGCAATGATTTGTATCTGTCACATCATCGAAGCGATTCTAAGCTGTTACATTTCAAATCACATTTTTTAGATTTAAATACCCAGCAAACATATTTTGAAGCAGTTCAAAAAGTTTGTCATTTTCCCGACTTCTAAATCATTGCAGGAAAAAATGTCATTTGAAATGATTTTCTGTATCATAAAAATATAGAATTATGGAAGTGATTGAAAGCAGCATGTAAGTCCTCTATTTATTTCAGTTATCTTTGTTATTTTTTAATAATAACAAAAAAAAAAAAAAAACAAACAAACACAAAATGCCATTTACTTATGACAAATCCGAATCAAAGTCA
Source organism: Sturmia bella (assembly GCA_963662145.1). Lineage (NCBI taxonomy): Eukaryota > Metazoa > Arthropoda > Insecta > Diptera > Tachinidae > Sturmia > Sturmia bella. Next base: position 13,008,546 of record OY759172.1, on the reverse strand, counting down.
TGGAATATACTTTGGTTCATTTCACTCGTTTTAACAGAGAAAATTTTCCCACACAAACCCATGTAAACATCATACATTTTTTTTTAATCTCCACTAGAATAATACGTATAGTTCTAAGCCGTCTTTTATTGGTATTGTTGTTAATGTTGTATTTATTACCCAGTTTTGAGGTCTCAATAAAACATAATTGAAAAAAAGTAATTTTTTAGTTATTTTGTTTTTACTAAAAACATTCTCTAGCAGATGTATTTTTCATTTTTTTTTTATTCATAATATTTTCTTTAAGAACTACATACATATATATTTACGTACTTTATATTTATATGTATTTATGTATATTTTATAATGTTAGTTTGTCTTTAATATCGTTTAATGCATTTTTGTATAACAAGAAATATACGAGGGCTGCTGTTAAGTTTATACTCTAACACCGGTATTCATAAAAAATAAAATTTTGCTCAAATACATTTTAGAACAAATTTGATATAAAAAAAAAAAAGAAATGCGGTTGGGGGGCTCCCGTTAGGAACGAAGTTCCTTACGTTTTTGTTTCATCTTTGAATGTAATACAAGGTGCAATCTGTATGTTTTATTTTGTGTTGTTTTTGAAATTTTTAAATTTTATGATTCTTTAAATTTTTTACTTTTGACACATGCAGTATTTTCTTTGTCAATCTGCTACAAAACGAAGAAAATTTTTCAATATTGCTGTTTTTTTGTTGTGACATACATTACTTTAGCGACATCTAGCAACTAATAGTGTCCGTTTTCACAACTACTTAATATTTATTGGTAGGTGTCTCCGCTGCTGTCAGCAGAGACACCGCCCATCATACACAATTGTTTGTCGACAGATACACCAATACATATAAACAGCTCACACGCTTTCGTGACGATTACTACTACTTTCCATTACCAGCAAGCCGCGTTAAGGAACTTCGTTCCAATTGTTCTAAAATGTATTTCAACAACGTTTTATTTTTTATGAATACCGGTGTAATTGTTTATGTATAGTGAGTATTTTATACATGAATTTAGGTGTCAAGTCATTATTTGTATACGTGTGATAATTTTAATCGAAATTTATCTAATAATGAATGAATATATCAGTGCTTTTAAATTCTTTTCAAAATGTGCATTGCAAATATTACAAATAACTTTGTTGCATGTACATTAGAGTCGAGGGTCGATTTGTAACGACAAAAATTTGTGGAAATTATGCCATCCAATCTTCGATAGACTTTGGCATGACACAGAAATAATTTCTACTACGATATTTAAAAAAAAAAATCACTTCCGAGGCGTTTGAATTTCAATATTTTTGTTGGGTCGGTGTGATCGATAAAAATGTTGGGGAGTTGGGTCATACATGGACATTATTCAATCCCAGGGACCTTTATTTCAGTGCTCGAATATGGATTTTCCTCCACATCTCACCAACTTACTTCAGGGTGCCTGTAAAGGACTCAAATGTTAGGCCAATTGCCCATAATTTTTTTCTTCCATATTTTTTTTTCGAACACAACGACCCTATGCCACTCCTCCTCCCATACAAAAATGAAAATCGGACACCCGGAAAATAATTTCAATAATATGTCGTAGTGGAGCTATTTTTTCCTCATACCAGAAGCTATCAAAAATCGATGGCACAATATCGATTGCTAAATCATAGTGTACATAGTTTTTTTTTTTTTTTTTTGATTTTCTTTTTAATTAACGCCCTGATTTTGTAATTCACAGCACAACACCAGCATTTATATGAGGAGAATATAAAATTGGAAATTTTTTTCAAAAAACTGTTGCTGCTCTCTACACAATTTTGCAACACCACAACAAATTATCAGACCCAATCATGAACGATAATTCCGTGAGAGTTTTTTCTCTTTTCCCATTCCTCTTATATGTTGATAAATTCCTTAGGAAATTTTTTTCCCCTGTTTTAGCCACATCGAAGGGGAAAAATCGTCGGCGGAGGCAAAAATAGGTATTTTAAAAACATGTTTTTTGTTTTTTCCTATAAAAAATTTCGATATTACCAACTTTTATTTTTTTGTTTCTCAGGTAATTTATGATTGGATTTATGATTCTCGAGAAACGTATTTTCCTTAGGAATAAAATTCCTTGAGACTATTCATGATTGGGCTGTATGCCTTCAATTACTTAACGCCTACACTTGTAAAAATTTTATTCAAACAAACGCCAGGCTTTATATACATACATGTATGAAATAATTTTTAAAATTAATATTTATTATTGGAACTTTTTCTTATATAATTATTTTCTATTAAGTTTATTCTATATTGTTTTTTTTTGTGATTGATATAAATTAAATAGGACAAAGAAAACACCAAAGACAGTTGGCAGCGTGGACAACTATGTAGCTGCGTCGAAGCCATCACACTTCTCGTCAGCACCCGTCCTTGAACTCAGACACTCATGCCACTCAGCCAGCGAGGTTTTATGTATATTCCCTTTTATTACTTTTTTTATTTATGTGTATCATTTACTTAAAAATCGTAATAATGGGTGTTTTTGATATAATTAAAAATTTTAACAGAAAGTATACGGCAACCTGGGTGGCTGAGTGGCATGAGTGTCGCTTTAGCAACATGAGTCCCTGAGTACAAGGACGGCTGTTGACGAGAAGTGCGGCGGCCTGGAGAAACAACTAGTTGTCCACCCTGGCTAAAGGTCTTTAATGTTTTCTTTGTCTTGTTTAATTAATATTAATCACAAAAATAATATAGAAAGAACTTGAGCCCGGTAAACTTAATACAAAATAGTTAAATAATTTCTTTTCTTAACTTTTTTGATTTTTCCATAAAGAGTCTGACGTTTGTCGCAACACAATTTTGTCTGGTGTAGATGACATTTGAGTTAAATTTGTAAAATAGTTTTAAGTTTGTTATTGTCTTTCATATAAATTCTGGCGTTACGTGTGAATTTTAAAGTTGGGACCGAAGATTTGGATTAAAGCTTTTTGATTTTTGATTTTTTTTTTTTAATAATTCTCAATGGCGTTTTGATTGTCGCTTCTCTAACGTTTTCATCTTTATCGCTGAAACTTTATACACAAACTTCTCAATTCGATTCAAAATTAAAATAATTTTCTATCCCTGATAGAAAATGGGAAGTCGCGAATAATTTTAAAATTAAAAACTCTAGTTTTGTATTTAAATTAATGAAGATAAACAAATGACCTTGGAAGTCCATAAAATAAAATTCTTTTCGATCGAATTAGATTTATTATTATTGCAAAACTATTTTTGGTTATTTTTTAAATATCAATCAATCAATAAAATAGAGCGAAGTATCGAAGATCGATCAGTATTGAATTTGCTTTGAGCAATAATAAGACTATGCAATTGTAGGAATAAAACAGCATTAAAAATTCAAATGGTATAAAAACGACAATTAAAACGCCAACAGTTTGTGTTTTTAATATTAATATTAATAGCCAGGAGCCGAACTACGGCATTCGTCATCGAATGAACTGCTGAGTAAAAATAACGTACAACAAAAATAAAATAAGCAACAAACACTCAGCATTCATAGCGGAATTCATTCGATCACGAACATCATTATTTGGCCCCAATTCATGAATATAAAACTTTTCGTTCGTTCGTTCGTTTGATTTTGTTTACAACAAAATCAAATTTCAAAATTTTTTTATGCGAACGCGCGTAGTGGCTCGATATCCATGAACTGACTGTAAATTGCTAAGCAAGAGATTGATTTAAAACATATGTATGTATGTATATATTGCTACCTTAGTACCAGATCCTGCATTCTTTACCGAAAATAGCAAATTTGTTTTTGAATTAAAAAAAAAAATATTAGTTTTAATTTTTGTGTGGAAAGCGGCAATTTTAAGTCTGTCTATTGTCTTCAATTTGGGTGTTTTCTCAATTCCGAGCAAGTAAAATTGAAATAAAGTCCGATAAAGTAATTAACAATTGTAAATCATATAACACCGGTATTCATAAAAAATAACATGTTGCTCAAATACATTTTAGAAAAAATTTTATATGAAAAATTTGTTGTAAAATGTGTTTCACCAATGTTTTATTTTTTATGAATACCCGTGTAAAAGTTTAACTATAAGTCTTAAATTTCTGTTTTCATGAAATTTTTCAATTTCTGAAGAGAAGTATTTTTTTTTTTTTCGATAAAAAAAGTTATTTTGTGTAAGCACAAACTACATAACTATTTATTTAGATTAAGTTTAATTACATATACAAAAGGTTGCATAACTGCTGCTACATTTACATATTTGGTTATGGAGCTGACTTAAAGAATTCATAACTAAGCTTATTATGTAAGCTTGAACTTTAAATTGAAAAATATTATTTCCAAAGCAAAATATTTAAAAATCCTGGTTTTGCATTTCAAAGAACTGGAAAAATCTGACAATACGGCAGCACTGATCACAAAAGTACACACTGCAACCATTATTCACGCATGTGTCTTAAGTCTTTCAATTTTAGTTTGTGTTTCTTCAATCTAAAGACTTAAGACACGAACTCTTTTAAAGTTGTTAATGTGATTGATGTTGGAAGGAAGTGCTGTCAAAAACTTACTACAATTAATTAGATTAATTAAATTAATTAATTAATAATCTTGGTAACATTAAAAGTTAAATTACGAAAAAGTGGAAATTTTTGTAGGCTTGCAAAAATACACAAAGCGATTATTAAAATTATAGACTGACATTAGTTAAGATCCATTATTATGGCTTTATTTGCAAGTTTCTAACACAAACGTTTTTCCAAGCTTATTTTATTTTTTTCAATGCAATTCTACCAGGTAGCCGCATTATTACGAATAATACAACACCACAAAAATCTCCGTATCTTTTTTTGACACAGAAATGTAAAAAAAAAAAAATTGTTTTTGTCTAGTTAAAGCAACATACGCGTGCATCTTTCTTGTAGAGTTGCTTTACTTGGTGGGCTTTTGCATGCACGCATGTATTTTTGCGAAAATATGCTCTACAAATAAAAACCACCATGCAACATACTTGTGTTGTAGCTGAAACAACATAATATTTCTGTGTTTTCAAAGTTTCTCGAGCCTACTGTTGAATTGAGTTGCACCCATGAAGTGTCCCGCAGACTGAAAACAATTAAGGAGGTGTTTTTTATAATTAAAATAATAATTAGTTTACAGTTGTTATGCCAAGTGTTGGGATTTTTTTTATGTCAGGCAGACGATTTATGAATTAATTTATTAGGATGTTCTCATAATTATACATACACACATATGTACATATGTACATCCACATGTTGGCATGCGAATAATTTTGAAAAAAACAAATGGCTTACAATTGTTTTTTGCCTAATTCGATTTTATATATGTATAATTTTCTATTAACTAATGCAGAAATATTGTTTAATAGTAATTTAATATAAATTTATTTAATTTAAAATAAATTAATATTAGTATTTATAATAAAAAGGCATTTTATCTAAATTATAATTAATTTTTTTTTCTCAACAATAAATTATTAAAGAAAACAACATACAATTAAATATTAACAACTATAGAAGCACAACGTTTGGTTGTATATTGAGCAAAACAAAAAAAATAATAATAATAAAATGTATTAATTCAGGTCCAAAAATGAACCTTTTCAAAAAGACAGTAAACTTTTTGAAAAGGTTCATTTTTGGACCTGAATTAATACATTTCAATTGGCTCTTAAAACAAATAAATAATTAAGTTCAAAAAAAAAAAAATGTATTTGAAATGTAACTAGAAAAAATATGCATTTTTAATTGCCCAAAGCAATGGCCAACAAGAAAGTAGTGGTCACTTTTTTTGTTGCATAATATTTGTTCACATCTGACTTTTATTTTTACTTTTAATTCATTTTTAATTACGTTATCGTGTATGTGTTTATCGTAGCTTACGAGTGAGTATGTGAGGAGTAGCAAATAGTTTTCTCCTTGTTTTTTCTTGCTAAATGGAATTAGTTCTAAATTAAAAATATCATAATTTTAATACAGTTTTACTCATCTTCCGCTTCGGTAATTGTAGAGTTTTTAATAGAAGTCTCCTTTTTCAATAGTAGTTGGTTGTAATGCTGAAAGTAGAAAATAATCGAAATCGTATTTAAAAGGTCGTAATTTGATTCTGCTATAAAAAATAAAACAATTTGACTTGTTGTTGTTATTTGTAGTTCAAAACAACAAAATTTGGGGTTTTTCTAAAGCATACACAAATATGAAAATACACGACACAAGTTTTAAGTAAGTTTTCGAAAAACCGCCACTAAAACAAAATTAAACAATTTTCGGCTCGTGTTACCAGTTACGAAAAAGAGTATTATAGATGGCAACTAGTTACTAAAGCTGGCAACACGAGTTGCTGTTTTTAAATAATCTATTGTATCATTTAAACAATCCATTATTATTTTATCATTTAAATAATCTATTATATCAATCATATTTGAAAAAAAATAAATCAAATTTATAGAACAAAAACAATCTTGCTGACGAAGGTACACAAATTTGGAAAAACAAATCAAATTTATAGAACAAAAACAATTTTCCTGACGAAGGTACACTAAGGGGTACCGAAATATTGAAAATTACGCCAAATAAAATAAAACTGAAAACAGTGACCTCAAGCTCAAGAAATCATTATTAATATAGTATTATTTATAAAAAATTATTTTAGGTGCATTAAGCTCTTATTGTACATAAGCTCTTATTGTGTATAAATATATATGTATACAATAGCGGTTCTCACTCTTGATACTAATTTTACAACTCTGCTATATTCACTACGATTTTTACCACAAAGCTCGAGTGACTTTCTTACCTCAAAGTCTGCATGTTCTTGCAAATATTCTAAAACTTGCTGAATTTCTTTATCTGTCCACCTTTTGTTGTGAATTTTGTCACGTTTTCTCTTCACCAGTATATTTTTTTTTTGTTTTTTTTTCCAAATTTTTTATTTTCTCAACACAAAATTAAGTTTTGCCGACAAAACGATTCACAGCACAGAATATCTGTGATTCCCAGTAATTTTTTTACAATGTTTACTAAATCTTTTCGTTTGTTTTTTTAATCACAGCGTAGAAAATAAAAGTTCAGTACATTTTGTTGTAAACAAAATCAATCAAATCAAATCTGCTACTTGAAATGTGCAACCGAGTTTACTATCAAGAGTGAGAACCGCTAATATTTGTACAATAAATGTTTGAAAAAATTGAAATATTTTTTATAAATAAGCCTCGTTTGCATAAAACAAAATTTTGAATGTTGCATTTGCTTTCAAGGCTGCTTCACGTCCACCACGACGCTCATCAGCACCCCACTTGCTTCGAACCCAGGCTATGACCAATTATAAACTGTGTTTAAGCCGCAGGGCATAGCCATCCTACCACCTAAGCTCTTCATTACTAACTGTCAGTAAGTATTCAACTTTACTTTTCTTGTCTTCTTTGAAAACAATGTTGGTCACTCAGCCATTCCATCACAACAAAAATCTTTCTTAGTTCTGAGGAAAGTTCGGTGTCAAAATTGACCCATTAATTTCTTAATTCAATCGCATGTCACAGTTGCGATGCAGCTTCACATGACCAAAATTAAGTTGACTAATAAATTCTGTATGCTCAAGCATGGCAATGACTTACCTCTTGATTTTGAATACGTATTATTCTGTGTTGTATTTTGGGTGCCAACTGGCAACTGGCCTGTTCCAAATCGTCTAAGGAAGCACGACGTAACATCTAATGAAAAAAAAAAATAAACAAAAATTATTTGTCCTTGGCTCATAAAAACAAATGAATGTATCTGTGGCCACAAGCAATAACCGCATACCATTTTTCAATTATTGCAAGTAAATATTTCTTGTCAGGAACTGATTGAACATTATTATTGCCAGCAAAAATCGCCTTTAAAAGATTATACCAAGGCAAAAAATTAACCGCAAACACACCTAAGGTACGCTTACATACGCACAAAAATTTACTCAATTTTGCCCAAAGAACGTGACCACTACTTTCTTGTTGATCTTTATTTTGGGCAAATACATGGTACAAATAAATAAAAATGTATGCACATTCACATACATAAATACATACATAAACAACTAACGAAAAAAAAAATAAATAAATAAAAAATACACAAAACTAGAAAATTTTACAAGATTATATTTTAAGGTTATATTGGCTCAACGAGCAAATACAATATTTACAGCGAACAATTATTTAATCTTACAAAAGCTTTGCATGTGCTCTAAGTTTTGTATTTGCTCGTTGATCAAACATAACCTTCAAATATTATACTCTTGCGGAATTCTATGTTTTTTTTTTCTTTGATGCTATTAGGTTAGATCGATTTAGCAATGGATATTGTGCCATAGATTTTTCTATGAGGAAAAAAATCAACAAGCACAAAAAATAGGAAAAACAACAAATTTCACAAGAGTATCTTTTTAAGGTTATGTTTGCAAAATGCGCAAATACTCTCTTGTTGAGCTTTGTTTGGCCAAATACATGGATACAAACTACTAAAAATGCACATATTATGCCGAGTCCATTTATATGGACCAATTTTTGTCAATATTGTGCCTTTTCGATAGTTTATGGCATGAGAAAAAGAAAAGGTCCAGTAGACATATAAAAAAAGTCTTTTTAGAGGCATTCGATTTTCAAATTTTTGTTTTGTATTGGAGCTTCCGAAGGAGCTGTGACATGGTGCCGGATATTAATACACAATTTTTATTTTCTGAAATATATTTTTCTACCAACAGCTTCTGCCAAACTAAAATTGAAATTATTGAGTTGTTAAATTTACTTCGCGGAAAGCGTATACCGCAGGAATGAATAATTTTCATATCGATCGATATTTCTGTCCGTTCAATTTTTCGTCCCGTACGGAATCAATAATACTACCCTTTGCATACATTCCCATCGTTTCTATAAGGAGCAGAGGGCCTAATTTGGGCTCCTCGAAACTTTAATTTTCCCCCATCATCATTCACTTGCCCCAGGGTGACCGTTGAGGAGTCAACCCTCAATAATTTTTCACTCCAATATTTTTCTCGACAATATCTGCCCCGTGCTACGCCTCCTTAGGGAGCTTCCATACAAAACGAAAATTTGGTAATCGAAAATGATTTTTTGATATGTCGTAACGGACCTTTTTTTTCTCATGCCAAAAATTAATGAAAAAGGCACAATATCGACAAAAATTTACCCATATAAATAGAGCCGGCACAAGGTTTATGCCTTTTTAGTTGTTTGTATCCACGTATTTCGCAAAGACAAAGCTCAACAAGAGAGTATTTGCTCATTTTGCAAACATAACCTTAAAAAGATACTCTTGTGAAATTTTGCTTTTTCCTGTTTTTTGTGCATGTTGATTTTATTGTAGTTTTTTTTTATTAAAACCAGGCTCAACAAGAGAGTAGCTATCACGTTATTTGGTGGCAAATATTAACCCATGTGACTGAACTTTTAGGTTTAAATTTACACGGCCCTATAAAAATTTGCTTATGCAGTCAGTTATTGCTTCCAATCACAGATATGTTTGTATATTGGTTTTACTTTTGAGCTATTGGTGTTTGATAAGTCTATTGACTTCGCTTGATGGCTGGCAGAAAGTTTACGTATGGGTGAGGGGCCATCCAGCTCTAAATTATCCAGCATTTGTACCATACTGTGACGGCGGGAAAGTGTTACCAGAGATTGTCGATGTTTTGTATGATGTCCACTTTTACCGGTACGTAAATTAATGGCTTTAAAATGATTTTGTACTGTTAAGCCGAGTTCTGGGCAGGAATCATCATCCATCTAAAGAAGATGAGAGTGTAAATGAGTTCAAGTTGTCTTTAGATAAAAGAAATCAAGAGTTTCATAGCACAGGGTACATTTCAACGATTTCAAACATTCGCTTAACAAAACAATCAGCTGCAACTTTTGTTAAACCATTTTATACTCTTTATACGGTTTATTAATTTCGTTCGTATAAAGCAAAATGTATTCTTTTATTAATCCATTATATTAATCCATTTTATTTTTATTTTATCATTTTATATGTAAAGGGTCCGCCAAATAACTTTTTTTTTTTTGAAAACGGCGCAAAACATCGAGTGTAGCTTCGGCTGTGTGGTACGTAGCGCCGTCCTGTTGAAACCAAATGTTGCCAATATCCTTCTCTTTAATTTTTGTGAACAAAAATTCGTTCAACATGGCCCGATAACGATCGCCATGGACTAGTTGCTCATTTTCGAAGAAAAATGGCCCAATTATGCCTCCAATGGCCCAAAATCCGCACCAAACAGAGACTCGTTTTGGGTGCGTCGGCTGTTCCATGTATGCGTGAGGGTTTTCTGTGCCCCAAATGCCACAATTTTGCTTCTTTATATACCCGCCAAGATCAAAATGAGCTTCATCTGAAAAGATGATAAGTCGATCGCAGGCCCACTTAGCGAAGCGTATACACAACCATATTCGTTCAGCGAAAGGCTAAAACTAATTATCTGTCAAATCAGACATGATCTGAGCGTTACCATTTACGAAATAAGCACTAGTTGAAAAAAAAAAGTTAGATGGCGGACCCTTTATGTTTAGGGGTTTCTTGAGCGGGTCTTTAATTTCGTCCGCTATAAAATGTAACCTTTTCGATGAAATTCGTGACATGTAAATCTTACCAATACTTTAGCGTCCTTAAACATGGTAAAACCATCACAGCCATTGAATATATAACTTTTAATACAAATTTTATATAACTGGTCCATGTTTAAGTATTCATCTCCCACCTGCACCAACTGAGGGTCGACTCTTTCGCCGGGTGGTTTTGCGGGATCAAAGGCAAACACAACTCCGGATACCTTTAAGAAAAATTACAAGTTTAATTGAATTTCATGGAGAGGAAAAAACTTTTACCTGTGGAAATCTGCCCTCAAGTTTTGGATAACCTGATACGGAGTTTTCTAAGGCTTCATACAAACATTTACCAGTCACCTCGATCAGAATTAAAGGATCTCTCATGGGTATGATGTTGACCAGGTCCTTCATTGTAAAAGGACCCGGAGGATGTATTTGATCCGATCGAAAGGTGCCCGAATTTAATATGACCACATCCGCTCCCGTAGCGGCCAGCACAACATCGCACACCCAATCACCTAAATTGGTTTCCTGTGTGCGTATGGCGGAAAATCGCCCATCCAATTCTACACTGAAGTTTCCTAAGACCTCTGTCATTTTAGCCTCTATGACGTCTGAGTATTTTGCCAGTTCTTGTTTCAAATCTGCATTTTCTTCATATTTGGCCGTCACATCTATGGCTTTCACATCGATTTTAATGCGACCATTTTCATTTCGTTCCTTGTGTATAATGATTTTTGAAAATTGTCGAAAGTCTGTACCGGATTTTATAATATTTATGCCATTGACCTCTTTAATTTCATAAACATGATCGTGGCCGCCCAAAATGAGATCAATGCCGGGACAATTTTCTGCTAAAATTATATCATTTGGTGTGCGCATGTGGGTGAGAGCAATAATCAGTTCGCAGCCTTCGTTCCTTAATTCGGCCGCCAATTCGTTGCCAGCCTTAACGTAATCTATGTACGTGACTTCTTTCGGATCAATGGTGGGCAATGTTTCCAGCCATTCCCTTTCCACCAGACCGATTAGTCCAATGGAGATTTGATTGTGGAAAATAAAATGTGAAATTTTTCCTCCGCCCAGTGGTCGTCCAGTCTCGTTGTCGACTACGTTCGACATGAGCCAGGGAAATGGTGTCTTTTTAATAAGTTCTACAAGCACGTCAAGACCATGATCTGCAAAAGATGACCCAGTAAAATGTTTGTTATAGAAAAAATCGTATTAAACTAAAGCTGCGAAAACGACCTCTAAAACAAGTACATTCCAGAAAGAAATGCAATTTAAAAAGTAAAACGTTGCATTTGAAATGAATACATTGAATCAATGTAATTGGGTTCGAAGCAATTTAGATGCTGATGACAAGCATCGTAGTGGTGCACCTGAAACAGCCATGGTATGCTCCCCAGCCAAAAACTCTTCAACTTTAATTTTTATCGTCTTTTTTAAAAATGTTGATCACTACAATTTTACCACAAAAAAATCTTTCTCAATTCTGGGGAAGTAAAATCGCACTAAAGCCCGATAAAATAATTAACAATTAATTTAACTATTAATTTAAGTCCAACAATTAACCTTTTTGCAAAATATTTGCATCTTCTGAGTTGTCAAGGCTGATAGCAAATGACAAACAAAACGAGAGAAATGACAACTCGAGAGAAAATGTTGAAGCGAATTTGGATGGCGGCCTTGATTTATACTCACCAAAATCATGATTGCCGAACACTGCACAATGTGTGCCCACTGCATTAAGGACGGGCACCATCTGTTCTCCCTGAGTAAAAGTACTCACTGCAACAAAAAAAAAAAAAATAAAAGAAAACATATTAATAAAAATTCAATTTTTGCCTCAGAGAAAAACTTACGCATACTGGGCGAAAATATATCACCGCTAAAAAGTATTAAAGGGTCCTCGTCCTGAAATGTTTTTACGGCTGTACAAAATCGCGCCGCACCGCCAATCGGTTCAACTTCCGTAGTCGCATCCACATTGTACACATCGTTGTAATGTAAAATACACAAAGGTTTATCATTTTGATCAGCCATTTTTAGCAGAACTTTTGATTTTTCCAATTGCGTTATAATCGAAGTGGAACGATGGTAACCGGCAGTAAAGTTATCAACACGACTACGAGCTCGAGGACTTTGCGGCTGACTAAGGGAATGGCGTGTGTGTGGCGTTAGATCTTGATGCGACAGGGATTTTGTATCGTAAGCAGCATCTGCCGGATTCAGGGCTGTGGGTGAGATCAGATCCGGTTCGTCCAAATCGAAGTCGTGCGAAAGAAAATTGGGGTTGGAGGATTGTATTTGTGTGACAGCGCGTTTGCCCGCTTCGCGTACTTCTATAGATGCCTTTAAGAACAAAAATAAAGGAAGAATTGCAGTTAATGAGCATAAAAATTGAGCAGTTCTTTCAACAATTAAAGCTTTTTACAACATTGACCTTAATTTAAATATAATCTAAACAAATTTTGTAAGAATATGGTAACAAAAGATGAAATCATTAGTTTACGTTAGTTAATTTTTGCGAATGTTGTGTGAATCTTTCAAAATTTATTTTGAAATAATTTCTAAAAAAAATTTTTTTTTTTTTGTTTGAAGTGTTTTTCAGTCACTCTAAAGAAATGTAATAAAATTCAAAATCAAAAAATTTCAATACATCAGGTACACACAAACAAACTTTCTCAACCCAATTTGCTTTAGGCAGCAGTGATTCTTTTAGTCAGCAGCGATTCAACCAGCCTCAACAAAGATTTGTAGTGCGTGACATGAGAAATGAAATAAACTCAAGAATAAATCATTTTTATTTCATCTTCTTAATTTTGGAAAAAACTAATTTCTGCAGCCTCAGATCGTTTTTCCTCATCTAGAGTAGATAAAAAGCTTACTTTTATTTAGCAGTGCCTTAAAATGGCTTAAAGCATACTTTTTCGATGTCTATAGTTATTTGTTTGCAAAATAAACATTTCGTGCAGAAAAAAAATGCTTCATAATTTCATCACTATAAAGCATTTCTCGCAACTCCCCTTCTGATCCGCGCCGTGTTGCTCTAAGAGCTGCAGCAAAACTATACTTCTTCTTCAGAATCCAGGCGAATCCAGGGTTGGCTGATTGCTTGTGAAAGCACAACCGCTAATTTGTAAAAGGTATTAAATTACGATGCCTGGTACATTTACATAAATTTTGACAACTTAATGAACTTATACTAATCTTATAAAAATGTTTAATTTAAAAGAAAAGCACAAGCAAACGAACGTATCACAAATTACAACACTGAAATGTATTTTGTTTTTCTTTTGTGTAAATTAAAACAACAAAACAAAAAAAGCAATGTTAAATTGTAAATTAAAAAAAAAATAATGTATTCTTTAAACCTGTTTTAACCATCCAACCACATTCCGCAGTCCTTTTGTGACTTCTGTTGCTTCATTGAGAGCTGTTGTCGAACTGTGTTCAACGATATCACCCAATTTTGTTCTCATTTGTCCCGATTGTGCGGAGATATCGGCCATGATAAAACTGCGATATACATATATGAATGGATTTAAACAATGAAAATTTTTGTTCGGATTTGGGTTTTAATTGAAAAATTATTTTTAATCAAAAATATTTTAAAATTATTAAACGGAAAATTGTGTGCGTTTTCTTTTTGTGTAATTATGGCATTACACAGTACAAAAGGAAAACTAAAAATAACAGTGTGCTGAGAATGGGCTCTAATATGCTGTTCATAGATCGATCCAATGAAATCCGTCATTATTTAATGAAAAAAATTTATTAATTTTCAGCCAATATTGGCAGTCATTGAAACAATGAGTTCTGATTCATTAAATTTATATTAATGATGGTTTCATTAAATATATGAAAAAGCTAATGAATTATATACATATATCATTTGCTGAATGACCAAAAATAATCATTAAATAAATAAAATGATTGATTAAATACATGAATTTGTTCATTGACCTCATGAAAACAGAACATAATTATGATGAAGTACATCATTAAGGTTGTGGATAATTTTAATAACAATAAAAATCAAAGAAGACGTTTTTGTGTGACAAAATTTTTTAAGCATTCAAAATCTTTGCCAAATATTGAAATATTTTTTCATACATCCAATTGTATGTATGTATCTTGGAGATTTAAAGGGTCTCTGAAAGAATTCATTGAATTAATGAAATGAAATTTGTTTTTCATAAATCCCATATTATTTAACGTCATTATGAAATCGAGAGGTGTGGTGACTTCGAAACAGCTAGTTGTCCACCTGGCTAAAGGTCATTGATGTTTTCTTTTTCTTTCATTTTCTTTGAGAATGAACTCAATGAATCAAGCCTGATAAACGTAATACAAAATGAAAATCTCTTAATTTTTGATTTTAGATTTATACAAAATTTTCAGATAAGTCATACATTTTTACGGGAAGCCGCCTGGCTTATTATTCAAATGACTAAAGGTACAGTCACATTAAATAAGTAAATAGTGGTCACACCATTTTCGGCAAATATTCGTTTAATGTGAACGTAAGTAAGTCATAAATTTGTATACGTAGTAAAAAATACTTTTATAGGAAAGAGGAGGCTTATTATTCAAATTAATAAAGGTACAGTCACATTAAATAAGTAAATAGTGGTCACACTTTATTGGGAAAATATTCGTTTAATGTGAACGCAAGCAAGTCATAAATTTTTATATGTAGTAAAAAATTCGTTTATAGGAAAGAGGAGGCTTATTATTCAAATGACTAAAGGTCATTAAATAAGTCACATTAAATAAGTAAATAGTGGTCACACTTTATTGGGAAAATATTCGTTTAATGTGAACGCAAGCAAGTCATACATTTTTATATGTAGTAAAAAATACTTTTATAGGAAAGAGAAGGCTTATTATTCACATTAAATAAGTAAATAGTGGTCACACTTCATTGGGAAAATATTCGTTTAATGTGATAACTTTTTCGCGAGTCTACTGTATACGTTTGTTTACACAAGCTTACTAAATCTAACACTTACAGCAACCAATTTCTCATTTTTAGTTTATCTGCTTTATTTTTAGCACATTCATACATACATATATAAGTATTGCTTAGTGCAATAAATCACTTGATTGAACTATTTTTTTTTTTTTCAGTAACACATAATTTTTTTTGCGCTGTTTATAAACACCAACACTTTTCATTTAAAAACTTTTACTAAAAATAAAATAATTTTTTAAATTTATAGCAAAATTTTTGAAAATTTCATAAAAGAAACAGCCTTCTTTTTGATTCAATACAAATTTGTCACTTTGGCATTGAATTTTGAGAAAGTTTCATTGATAACGAACGATAAAAATAACTTTGAATGAGAGACATTGTGCACGCATCTCTTCCGTTGTTTTTCTATTTTCCCGCTTTGGGTTTTCTTTTTTTTTATTTTTTATTTTTGTTAAGAAAAATTACACAAATAGGTACATTACTACACTTTTTCTCATGTGCATAAACAAAAGAAAAATATTTACATATACATACATACATACATACGTATGTATGTACTAAATATGTTTTGTTTTGTTTCCATAAACGCATATTTTTCATTTCAATGCAACCGATAACCCCAGGTTCAGTTCTCTTATTCTTCGATTATCAACTTATTAACTACTAAATATCGATCAAAGCAATAATAATTGCTTTTATTTTTAATTCTTCATTATTTTTTGTTGTTGTTAATATACTGGCTTTACACTGCAATACAGTAAAAAAAAAAAAAAAAAAAAAAAAACAACCAGACACAACCGAATTGAAATCAAAATGTTTTGTGCGCTTTTACAAAGAAAATGTTTAATCACTTTGCAAACTGTTTGGCATCAACTAAACAGAAGCATCTCTTAGAAAATATGAGTGCAAATGGGATGTTTGTTGTTGCACAGAAAAAATAAATAAATAAAACAAAAATAAATATTTCTTTTTTTTTTTTGGCATCAACAAAACAATGGTGCAAAATGCAATACCATTTATTTCTTTACATATGTATGTATGTATGTGCCTGAGTATGCATTGTATGTTTGTATGTGTGTGTATAAAAAACGAAAGCAAAAATGTCTGGTGTTTCGCGGGAGCAGCAAAAAGATTTCGCTTTTAATATTTTTTATTACTTTTCGCCCAAAAAAAACAAATACAAGTTCAAATCTGTCATATCAAACGAGTATCGTTTTTCAATACAAATCTGACATTTTTCTTTGCCGTTAGCATCACTTAACAGCTGTTGCACAACAAATTTTTGCAAAATCCTCTTGGCTTACTTTTTTTTTTTTTTTTGGGAAATTTTCATAATTGAGAGCAATTCAGTGAGGAACACATCTAACCCAGCCTTTACATTAGGCAGTGCTGTTAAAGTACGCCCCACACGACATGTTTTTACATGTGTGTGTTTTTTAAGTCTTCCAGTCGCATATTTTTCTTTACGTCTATCAAAATTTTTCATGACATTGGCCATGTTTATTTGCAACAGCTGATACATTTCAAAATTATACTTTTATTGCTTGACAACAATGTTTTCGAAAGGAAATGTTATAAAAAAAAAATAATAATAACAATTTTAAGAGTAACTATATTCAACACATTGTTTTGCAGTGTTGAATGGATTGCAATCAACTGTTCCGTTTCACTCCCTCTTTCCTGCCTCCTATTTTCCTAGCTCCAATCCAATCCAATGCAATGCATGTGTAGGGGTCATTTCAACATATCACCGTCCAAGATAAAAAAAGCAAACACTTCCACGTAGCATCTTGTAAGAATTGTGTATTGATTTAACAGCTGTTATTTGATGTGTACAAAAATTTGTAAAGTTGTTAGAAAAAAAGCACTCAAATGCAAATAGTCGCAATTAAAAGTGCACCAATGCTGAGTGTGTGTGTGTGTGCGTGTGTGTGTGTCAAACGTACCATCTGAATGAGCAATAAGTTGCGTAAATGGAATGCACAGTGTGTAGCCAGCATAAAAACAAATCTGCGTCTACACATGTATGTACCTGCATACATATGCCTATTATTAAATTAACACATTTATGCAAAATTTTATATAATAAAACCAAAAAAAAAAAAAAAAAGAAATTGCGGAAATTTAAGTAATTGTGAATATGTTTGTTAAAATTAATTTAATTTAAATTTTCAAACTGTCACTGAAATGGTGTTAAGTGCAAAAAAAAAAAAGTGACGGGCTGCCTTTGATGGCTGTCGTCCACTTTACTCTATAAATGAATATTATTTGTTTATTCCCATAATACTCTTTATTCAATTATTCCCTGTTTCATTTGTTTATGATTTTTTTTTTCTTTTTTTTTTAATAAACTGATTGTGTGCAGCCTCAATTGCTGAGTGAACAGTAAATAAACAAAGTAACTTAATAAATAATAATGCTATTATTTAGAATTGAATAAATGGCAAAGGCAATTGCATGATTTTGTTTAGAAGCACATTAGCGCGGCACAAATTAATTCGTTTATTTCAAAAAAAAGTACTCTTTCTAATAGGTATGTATGTATATATGTACATATTCAGTATGTATTCAGGTATAATGGGGTGGTCGGCCGATTTGTCGACACACTTTCAAAATGTTTGCTTTTTTATTTTGTACTTATTTATGTATGTATGTATTTGCTTTGGCTTGTCAGATACAGCTGACCAGTTTTGTGGATGGTTGTACACTAAAGCCCCGACTAGCGTCGTTCCGATTTGCGTCGCTTTTTAAAACTGGAAAATTTCGATTTGCGTCGTTGCGATTTCATGTTGCGTCGGCTTGAGTTGCGTCGTTTTGACCCCGATTTGCGTCGATTCGATTTGCATCGTCTTGATTTCGATTTGCGTCGCTAAGCACGGTTACATTTTTTACTGCATCATTGTGGATTACCATTTTTAGCATTTGTAGTGTAGTATGTATTTATCATCTTGAATTCATTAGTTTTTACAACTTCTGGCAACAACGATCGTCACCTGTACGTTAAGAAATTTTCAGATTGCATGAAAAAAGATGAATCCCCTTTTCTTTTTTATATAAGTGGTGCTAAGAGCAGCTGTCTGGCTATGGTAACAAGTTAGTGTGTGATTCACCAGAATATGCCTTAAGGACGTAAAACATGAGTCAAAGTAAAAGAAAAGTAATAAGTCTGGAATTAAAATTGGACGTAATAAAACGTTTTAAATCGGGAGAAAAGGCTGCTTTGTTTTAAATATTTTCCCCAACAAATTAAATTTCAGTGCATTTATATAGACAAAAGTGATTCGATTTGCATCGCGTTTCTCCGGTCCCCATTAACGACGCAAGTCGGGGCTCTAGTGTATTTCCAAAGAGCAATTTAGTATATAGTTTTTTTTTCAATACTGCAATAAAAAATCAACCAAAACATTAATTTACCAACCTGGTATGGCTGTGAAATAAATAAATATGTGTAATATATAATAGGCCTTTCGAACGCAAGCTGTGGACATAGAGGAATCCGATTTGAGTCGAAATCGAGCGACTACATTTCGATCGCTTACATTTTCTTATTGTTTTCACTACGTGGATTGATCCACCTTCGTGCAAGGCCATAATGACGTACATACATACATATGTATGTACGTTCGAATGAATGATGATGATTTATACATATGTACATGTGCTTATCTTTTTTTGTTTTCAAAAAATCTTTTAGCAAAATTTAAAATGAAAATTAACTGAATTAATTATGACTAAGCAAACGTAAAAATTTGCGTTGGTAAATTTTTCACACTAAACCCGCAAAGTATCGCCACCTGTTTAAATGGAACGCACACGTGTTTTAAATAAATTTTAATCAATTTAAATTACTACACGCACATCAAGTTTAATCAACTCATTTTTTGGTATTCGTATACATTTACATAAGTACAGAGATGTGTGTGAACAGAGATGTGGCTTAGAGTGAACAGCCGAGGTTATCAATCGGTTTTGAAGCCGGGTTCAACTGCTTCAACTGTTAAAGTTATATTTATAGCAAAAACTTTGTTTGAAGATCAATAAAAAAATCCGGTGGAACTAAAATGAAAATTCTACAAAGTAAAATCATCATTGATAAATATTAAGGAAACCTTTTTTTTGGCATTTTTAACTTGGTATTCTTTCTGTGAGTTTTTTGAGAATTGTTTAAAAAAAAAAATTTAATAAGATGGTTCTTATAAATAGTAAATTGAGCAAAGATCCATTTTTCTCGTAAATCAGCTGTCAAAATATGTATGAAAATTAATTGTACAAATATAACAAAATACAAAAAAGTTTGCAATACTATTTATGCACAAGAAACCACTTATGGCCAATTATTGAGTTGATAATCAGATGCCATTTAGCTTTAATTTTCATTTAAGCACAAAATTTAGTTTTTGCAGCATAATGAGCAACTCTGGCCAATTAAAACTCATGTATGTTTTGTAGAATAATCATATGGTTGTTGTTGCTGATGCGCTTAAAAAGTAAAGAAAGCACACAAACATACAGAGGCAAGTAGGAGATTTTGCCTCAAGCATTTCCAAAATAAACTGTTAATGCTGTAAAAAACAATAGGAAAACATGAATTACTTATAATACATTCATTAAACGGCTTTATTTAGTAAAGTTGTTCATGGCCGGTAATAAGTTAATTATTTTCATTAAAAATTATTTTTTTTCTCCAATAAAAAGCAGCTGTTGCATGGAAAGATTTTCATAAATTTGTTTAGGGCTAAGACTCTGACACTGCATTTAAATACATCTTAAATTTAAATAAAATTAGCTAGATTCACATTTAAATTTCAAGTCAAAACTTGGCCATTACAGTTAAATCTCTAGTTTGACAAAAATTTTCTGTAACTTAATTGCAGTTTAAACCGTTTTTTTATAATCGATTTTTTTTTTAGCAATAGAAATTTGGCAACGTTGCAAAAAATGTCAAACAGCTGATGTTTTGCACTGTTTGATAACTGAAGTTTAAGCATTAATTTTTCTTCGTTTAAATATGGTCTAACTCCCTAATTCATAAAAATTATAACAGGCTTATAAGACTGTTATTTGACATATTTGTATGGAAAATCTGTCAAATAAGACCTTTATAAACCTGTTATAATTTTTATGAATTAGACGGTACGCACAGATTTGCACAGATTAATTCTGTATTTGCAAAATGACAGCGCTTCTCAAAAATTTCAATTAATTGAATTATTCGAATACCGGATTTTAAGAAATGTCGTATAAGTGATGGCCCTAATATGAGTGAATGTGTGTACACATTATGCATGTGTGTATGCATGTGTATTCAACCACATTGCCGGAGCTTAAAAAATAGTTTCATAAAAATTTACTCAATTATCATCACGTTTTCGTTTAAATTAACTCAAAAATATGTATAAACGGACGTTGACTCTTTATTTATCTCTAACATCTCAAATTATGTCAGTGGCAAACACTTTCCATCAGAATAATTAAATTGAATGATTGTCGAATTCACAAAATCAACTGAATTGAATTTCATTACAATGGTGCAATAAGATTCCATTCCAGGTGACCGATTATTCATGGAATAGATTTGTTTTTGAAATTACATACATATTTTATTATCGAGGAATCCAAATTGATTCGAAATCGAGCGATTACATTTCGATCGCTTACATTTTCTTGCGACATTGAAGAACAAGCAATTAGCTTTTGCTACGAGAACTACAGAATGAGGGAGGGGGCTGTTCTTTGTGTTAAATTTATATTTGTTTCAAAAGTCAACCACTGCTGCCGCTTATATTTTCTCTTTAGCTTTTATAAAAACGTGGTTTTAAGAAAAAACCTAAAACATTTCTTTTCTTTTTTTTTTCTTCCTTTTTGCATTTAACACTTCCTAGTGCTTTTCCTCTTTCCGTTGCCTTAACGCTATAAAATTTAAGCGTTAACAAAATGAAGGAAAATATCTACATTGCGGAATAAAACAAATTTTATTTCTGCACACAAAATATTTTCCGAATTGGCGGAACGATGCCTTTATCATATAAAATACAAAATAGGTATTATTCCAGCATTAAAGTTGGATTTTTAAAATTGAAAAAAAAGTCTCTACTCAATCTGTTTAAAACTAACTTGATTCAGGGTTCGTTACCTTGCATTTCTGCTACTTGCCCAGGTGTAATTTTTCACTTAATAAATCAAAGAAAATTTGCAAAGTTTTAAAAGAAAATAAAAGAAAAAAATGATGGAAACACAGACATTCTACATACCCATTGTGTTCAATTTATTTTCCACCACAAGTGAGCACTTATTAGACCTTTCTTTTAATCGCATTAAATAATTCATTAAAGTATAAAAACACTTGTTATGCTTTAAGTTGTTGGCAGTAAAAAATCCTTTTACCTATAACAATTTCTTTGGCTCCGACACACTCATACACAACAATGTCCTTGAAAACGTTAGCAGTAGGTTAAACGCATAATTTTCTCTTTTCACGTTCTGCCCTGTTCTCACGCACATAGACACACACACACACGCACACACAATTTGGTGTTCTCTTGGTAATTTCTGATTAGCAGTCAGCGTTGCCATTTTTTTAGTTTTTAAGATTTTTGGAATTTTAAAAAGATTTGCAAGAAGGTATTTTATTTTAACAAAAATATTTTTAAAAAGATATTCTGTAATAGAAATTCCAAAACTGATTATACATACATATTCATATGCAACAAATAGAACATAAAGGCTTTTGCTTGCAATATCCATATCGATTCAACCGTTTTCACGATTTGACAAAATGGTAATTAACGCGCTCATATAAATAAAATCATATAAATAAATACATACTTCAATGTAACACCGCATGATATGGCGTAAGCGTTTAAGTCGTATTAATATAAGGAGCACCTAGATCTCAGTTATACAAACGAAAAATGCAAAACAAAAGTCGTCTTCTGGGATGACAAAAAAAAATTCATCCATAAAATGGACTGCAAAATAAAAAAAATCATTGCTTTCATTAATGTTAGCTAAGAAAGTAAAATTCGGCGAGCTTTGGTAGTCGAGTGGTTTAAGCGACAGTGTTAAAATTGTGAAGCTTAACACGTCCAAAGTTCATAGGCTGCTGATGAGGGATGTTTGCTAGCCAGAAACAGCCATTTGTCCACCTAACTATAAAATGTGTACTTTTCTTTAATAAATAAACATATTAAAGCATAGTTCAATGTAATTAAAATATCAGTAGTTCAGATTAAGTTGATAGCAGAGGCATGATAGCCCATGCCTCCGACTTACAATCAAGCCAGTGCAGGCTTGTGGTGCGCTCCTTCATATAGGACACGACTTGTCAACAATAAACGTTAAGTGTGCATTGTTTTTATTGTTATGGTTTATAGGACATACATAAATACATAATTTTATTTATGTAAAGTTAACATACCTAAACGGTTTTAATTAAGAGTTTCTGTTTTGAATTGAAAAACGGTTTATGCACAAAATAAAAATGGTACCAAATATCATAAATAACGTAATCAGGTGTTGACTTATTTTGTATTTTAAATATACATATGTATCAACATTCATCTAGATTTACGAATGCCCAAAGTCAAGAATGAAATAAGTAGGTTTATTGAAAGGTACGTTGATAGACTCAGTAATCATAGCAATGCCTTGGCTATTGCCTTACTTGATGACAGTGAGGAAATTGTAAGGTTGAAAAGGTTTCATGTTTTGGACTTACCTTTTAGAAAATAGGATCTTAACTTTTTTAAATATGCAAATATTACCTTTTAAGTATTATTGAATATATAAATATATAAATATAAATATATTTTTATGCATATGTTTTAGTCTCACTGGAGATTAAAACAAATGTTATGTTTTTAAGCCTTCATGAAATTTACTAAATACGTGCAGTGTTATATATACATAGATTGCAAATAAATATACGAAAAAAAATATATATGTATTTATCAAAGCATGTTTTTTGTGCAGCTGTAAGTTGCCCACAAACATAAAAACCAAATACTCCAATGTGGCAACACTTACTGCACATATGGAACAGTTACTAAACTTGTCAAACACCCATACACATGTTTGTTTGCATGTGTTTGTGTGTGTGTGTGTGTGTGTGTGTGTGTGTGTGTGTGTGTGTGTGTGTGTGTGTGTGTGTGTGTGTGTGTGTGTGTGTGTGTAACTTAAAAAGATAAAAGGATATGGTGATGAGCGAAAAAGTGGGAAAGCTTATAAAAGAAAAAAAGAAAATAACTTTAGAAGAAATTTCCTGAGACTTGTCAATTAAATTATATTCAGAGACAAGTACACACTGTTAAAAACACTGTTTTTGATTGATTGATTAAAAATAAATTTTCCAATTAAAAACAAAAGTCTAGCGGTCTTATTTATGAAAAATAATTCATGTTCATTCAATTCTTGTTTGACAAATTTCCAAACAATATTTGGCAAATAAGCTGCGAATAAACATAAAATATATCTTCTTTTTTTTTTAATACATAAATAAGCCAGCAAACATTTGGCACTTACCTTGTTGTTACTTCTTACTTAGAAGTAGGTACCTATTTAGAATAGTTTCAAGATACTTTTAAAACTACCAATTTGATATTGGAAGTGGTGGGGAAACAATCAATAAACTAAATGGAGTGGAAGGGATAACACAAATTGAAACATTAAATATTCCAAGTTAAAAATACTTCAAAACGAATATTAATATTTTACTTGTAATAATTTTTAGAAAATAAGAGTATTTTTCTTTGTTGCTTTGTCACAAAATCTACGAGTATTAAAGCATATTATTCATGTAAGTATATGTACATGTTTATAGTTATATGCAATAATTTTCTTTTTATATTTTGTTAAAAAAATAGTGAGTGCAGGATATTTTACACCGTAAGATTTGTAGCTTCATGCATACGATACGTTATGCTTTATCTGATACACAAGTGTACATATTACACAAACAACAATATTTGAAGGTAAATTTGTCATTTAACAAGAGCCACTTAAAAGTACATTAGTATGTATGTAACAAATTCGCAATTTTCCGAATCGCAAAAAAAAAAACGCCAGACTCGCAAACAAACAAACAAAGAAGCTTCACCGCACACCCCTTTTAAGGTTCTGAGTTTTTTTTAATTATTTTGCTTCTTCTTTTATTTTAATATTTAAACGTGTATGTTGTAGGCACCACACACACACACACACACACACATTTATAAAATTGCGTACCGCCTTATATTGTTCACCTATCAGGAGGAAGCCGAGTTACTATTCAAGTTGACGCTTTCAATGCTAAAACCGAACTAAATAAAAACATTTTTTTACAACTTGAGTTTGTAACGAATGGAAACAACAGCAACACTGCTTTTGTGTTTGTTTCAACTGAGAGATGTGTATTTCTGTCATCTCAGAAACTTTCTCGTATGTCCTTTTTTTGTGACTTCTCACATTAAAGTTTCGTATCATTCACAGCTTTTGGTTGTTCTCCTTACAGACAAAGAATTTATTGACTGTTCCAAAAATAATACTCGCGAGACCCCTGGTCAATACTGATAAAAATGCATTAAGCGAAAACTATAAGCAGACAAAATTTTAAGTTCAGATTCCCCTTTATGTAGAATGTTGCTGTAACAACAATGTTGCAAATGCAACATCAAAGAAAATGACTGCATTCCCAAAGCTGTTGGGACATGATTTATATATATTTTTTCGAAGTCAGCTTTTTTTCGAATTTGAAAAAATAACTTTTTGTATATTCTTGATGCTAATTTTTCGACCTTTATTGTTTAATATTTTAATAGTTTGAGCTTTAAGGTCCTGAAGAAGATACCCATTGAGGTATCGAAATATTGAATTTAATAAACATTTAAAAAAACAAGTTACCTTACTATATTTTTGATGCTAATTCTTCGACCTTTGTTGTTTAGTATTTTGATTGTTTGAGCCTTGAAGTCACTTGTTTTTTTATAAGTGTTTATTGAATTCAATATCACAATGGATATCTTCTTCAGGAATATTTCGATGTTTTTTCAAAAAAAAAAAAAGAAAAAAAAAAAGAAAAGGTTTTTGAAAAAACATCGAAATATTCCTGAAGAAGATATCCATTGTGATATCGAAATATTGAATTCAATAAACACTTATAAAAAAACAAGTGACCTTAAGGTTCAAACAATCAAAATACTAAGTTACCTTACTATTAAAATATTAAATAACAGCACGGACCCCATTTTTTAGAACTAGTTTTGCCTTTTAAAAATTGTTTCTCATTAAATTTCTTTCTTACGAAATCGAATTTTTTCGAAATCGAAAAAATTGCTCGATAATTTATGAGCTGATTTTCAAAAATTTTCTTGCCTTTGAAGTGTGTTACTGTAAAATGAGCATATGTATAATCCGTTTTTTCCAAGTCGAAATTAAGTCCGAACAAATCAATTTTTAAATTTAACAATTTTTAAAATTAATTTTGCTTCTTTTAAGAGTTTGTTTAATTCATACATTGGTTACATTATTGTATTTGAAAATATTAAAATAGCCACATCAAAGCGAGATCGCGTGAGCTAATAGGTGTGTTTTAAAAAATTTTAACGTGATTGTAAACATTAACACCAGTATTCATTAACTCCGAATTCATGCAAATGTTGCTGAGATACATTTTAGAACAAATTTTTCATATAAAATTTTCTAAAATTTATTTCAACATCTTATTTTCCATGAAATTTTCAAGTTTTATAAAAATATATGTATTTTAAATTTTTCGATTTTACAAGTGTAAATTCATATTAGTATATAATTTTTATTTGATCTTCTTAATTTTTAAAAAAATTAATTTCTACAGCTTTAGATCGATTTTTTTTATAGTGTATTGTGCACTAATAAGCTATCTAGTATCATCTAACATTTCACCCTTTAAAGAGCAAGTCAATGACAGTTGTGAAGTTTTAGCACTTTATTCCCAATGTTGACCTCAATGCGGGTATGTTTCACCCAAACACTGATTTTTTTTTTTCAAGCATTTAGTTTCCGTTTCTAAAACCAAACGTTATGTACTATCCCATAACTAATTTTCATTTCATAAGATCTTTAATAAATAAACTTAAAAACAAAGAAATTCGTGAATTATCTTACTGTGTGCGAATATATTTGCGAGCCACTATCCTTATGTCTAATTGCTTTTGATGTATCTTTTCACCAAATTCGGTTCTTTGTGGGAGTCAAATTGATTGCGGATACACCTTTAAATGCACAGAAAACATAAAAAGCAGACACTTTTAATATTGTATATTTTTAAATTGTTTCATTTATATCTTTAAATTATTAAAGCTATAATTAAACTTTCACTTCATTTTAATAACAAACATATCACACAATGCTTTTTAATAATTTTAGTGTTGTTTTTAATTTAATAATCCACTAAGGGACGAAAATAATTTAGAATTGATGAATCTTTTAATTCGTATTTTAATTATAACTACACCATTTACATACATACATATAAAAATGTATAAACACCCACTTGAAAATTGATGTTTTTTATTTTAAAAATAAAATTTATTAAATCTGAAGAAAGCACAACAAATTAAATGCCTGCCGCAACATATGGGATTTCGAAATAAACGTATAAACGCTCGTTTCACTGGTTCAATGTTGTTTGATAGACTGAGGAAATTTTGTTGTGGTTTTCATGGATTTTGTGTTTGTTTTTTGTTTTGCTCATTATACTTTTTGCAAACGCACAAAACCGGTGTGACCAGATCCCGAAAAGTTTTGCAGTTAATATGACTTCAAAAACAAATAAAAAAGTACTTAAATATGCGGAGAAATTTTAGAATGACAAATCAGGGTTTGACAGAAATGAGCTTTATAGGGTAGTAGAGGGAGTCGTAGATCATCTAAAACAGAAGTTAAAGTCTGCGGGGGGCTTATAGTAATTCGATGTAAAATTTGCGAAATTTACTAAAAATCATGATACAATTAACAAGGTAACCTTTTCCCTACAATAAGAACAACTTCAATAAAAATAACATGCATTTTGTTTTTGTGCAACTTCTGTAAACTGTCAAAAAGTCGCCGCTTCTACATTTATAAAAGAGATATGAACAGAAGTTACATTGATTTGCTCCTTTTGGCTGCCTTTCATCTCTGCATTCTTTTGACAACCTAAAGTAGTCAGATGATTAACGGTTTAGCTGATAAGGCTACCTTGTTAGTTGTATCATGCTAAAAATAAATATGAAAATATTGGCTAAAAAGTACTACCAGTGGATAGTTTTGCCCCAGATTACAGCATCGCAAATGCAAAAGCGGCTTTAAACATCCCAAATGTTTTTCTTTCGTTTTCATCGCATATGATTTTTCAAGGGTACAACACTTTTTTAGCACCCCTATAAACCTCGGACGTGCTAAACTTCACAATTTTAACGCTGCTTCTGGTTGAAATTGCGGCTCGGCTACCAAAGCTCACGTCAGTTTAATTTCAAGTTTTATGGTCCTATTTCTCATGTATGTGTGTTTAACTAATATTGACTAAAGCAACGATATTTTTATTTCATTATCTTTTTCGGATGAACTCTTGTCATTGCAGATGTAAATAGAATGATGATATTATGTTGGATTTCGTCAAACTTATGTATATAAAACTATGCTTGTATTAAACAATCAAGAAAGCCTAAGATTGACGAGTCACCTTAATAAAATAGCAAAAAAAATTGTAAACTACATCCATCTGTAATCGCATAAATTTAAAATACTGAGTATAAAATGGAAAAATGTTAGCTGCAAATCAAAACATATTAAATATGAGCTAAATCAAATATATTATACCCAAAAATGCTAAGGTGGTCACTCTGCCCAAAACAAATTCCAAAACGAGTTGTTTACCAGAGATGGAAATTTTAGTGTTTTTTTTAATTTTAAAGCTTCAAAATTATAAAGTCGAGTATTCGTATGAAGACTTTCATGTATGACAAAAAATTAACAAGTTTATTTCTGCCATGTTATTAAATGTAAGCAAAACAGCCTTTAAGGGACT
This sequence comes from Sturmia bella, assembly GCA_963662145.1. NCBI lineage: Eukaryota > Metazoa > Arthropoda > Insecta > Diptera > Tachinidae > Sturmia > Sturmia bella. Next base: position 12,979,923 of record OY759172.1, on the reverse strand, counting down.
CCAATGTATGACCAACCAACAATAATTTGTTCTCTCCAATATTTTTTTGAACACACGGATCACGTAAGATGACTCCTTAGAGAGCCTCCCATACCCCCAATAATTTGTTCTCACCAATATTTTTTTAACACGCCTCCTTACGGACGCTGCCATACAAAATATTTAAATTTGTATGCCTCTAAAATGATTTTTTCTTTTGATATATCGTTGTGGAATTTGTTTCCTCATGCTAAAAGCTATCAAAAAATCGATGGCGCCATATCGATTGATAAATCCACCCCAGCTATGTATATGAACATGTAGTATGTAAAAATTTCGTGTCTGGATATTTTCCAGCAGAACTACTGAACCGATTTTAGTGAAATTTTGCACAGACATGTAGCTACATACATATGTAAGTGAAGCTGTAGGTTATATTTTATTTCCATTTTTTTTTAAATCGAGTGTGCAAAAATTGCTTTTTTAAATAACTTGATGATTTATAAATCTATTTTTAAAACCCTTTTTGTTTGTTACAAGAGTTTGTCAATAATAAAATATAGGTACTTCTAAAAATATCGATCCAAAATAAATTTGTGATTACATTTTATTGAGAACAAGAATTAATTGCAGTTTAAATTGGAGTTAAGCTTATGCTTAATATATGGATAATATCAAGAGGTAGTTATGAAAAATCATAAGACTGAGTAAAAAGACACAAATAAAGAATGGCGTATGTATGTATGACAAAATACCGGCGATTTCTTTATAAACATTTACTACTTTAATGTCAATGCAAACTTATTGCAATGTCAACTAGAGCAGATTTCTTACACCAAGTAGAATTTTTAATAACTTCTGCTTTAGTTTATTTATAATAAAGAATAATTCATAATAAAGAAATACATGCATAATAAAAGATATAACAAGCTTACTGTGTTGATATAATATTACGCATTTGCCTTACAGCAGTAACTAAGCGAGGCTCACAGCCAGCACTAAGGGATAAATAGTTTTCTGGCGATGCTTTGAGTAAACTTTGAATTTGTAGTAGAGACTTGTTTAAAGTTAAGCCCAACTCATCAACAACACTGGCCAGATATTCAATGTCTACAGTCAACTGTTTAGAGGCCGAACTTGTCAGGGATTTAATTTGCAAAATTTTTGACTGATATAAAACACAGCATTGTGCTACTACCAAAGATAGTAGTATGTCAGCGCTGGGTATAGGTTGAGAGTACTTAATGTGACACATTTCCAAAGCTTGTTTTAGAAGCGCTGAAGGGGACAACAATAAAGGTTCTAAGTGCTGAGGCAGTGTCAACAAATACTGTCCGATTTGTGTAATACTTTCTTGTGGAGCAAAACTAAAAGCAGGCATATCCTGCATGTGACCTTGATACATGTCGGATGATGGTTGTATATCTGAGAGATGAGAGTCCAGTGGTTGCAAAAGTATGTTGAGCGTTATGTCATGCGTTTCAACGAAGTGGGTTTTCAACGCTTCATAAATATTGCCAAATATTCCGACTGAAGTGTTGCCCGCCTCTTGATTTATTTCTAGACGTTTTTGCTGAAAGTCGGCAACAGAACTTAATATTCGTTGCTGCTCTGCTGTTTCAAAGGTTTGATAAATATTTATGTTTTGGAATTTATTTTCCTTAAGCTTTTGCTCTAATGTCGCTAAGCGCTCTTGCAGGGTTTTCTCGAATTTATGTAGTTTTTGCTGGAAATCAGCTAGACATTCTAAGAGAGCCAAAGTGTACTGCAGCATAGACCAATTGCTATCAGAGTTCAAACTATTAGCTGAACTGCCAAGGTTGAGAGAAAGTTGCCTTTGTGTTTTCGAGAATTGTTCCATTAAACGCTTAAATGTACCTCCCAATAAATTGATAAGTTTGCAAAGCGCCAAGTCATTAGTGATGCTTGCACATCTATCGAGCGATTCGTGTAGCCAAGTGAAAAGTTTTCTGGTGATATCCTTTAAATGGCGCACAGCATCACTGGCATGTGTCTGTGTCGTTAAAACCCGGTCGACTTGAGTTGAGAGTTGTGTTTCTTCGAGTCGCGGATATTGTTGTATGAATTTATGGAAATATTCATAAATAGATATGCCCAACTGTTGTTTTAACTCTTTAGGAAGTGTTATTGAAGACTCAGCTATGTAGGCATTTAATTGAATGACAAAATTGTGATTGTCGTGGGCGAATTGTTGCAATAAATCCAAACGTTCATTGCATATCTTAAGCAACTGCAATATATGAGTGTCGCGAGAAGGTTGAAGGGCGGGCAACAATTCCACCAGTAAAACAAAAGGCTGCTCTTGAGCCTCGTCGTAGTCAAATACTTTTAAGCACCACTTCACCTGACTTTGGCAATTTTCCAATATTTGGTCATAAAAAAGTGAGAGAAAATGTTGTTGATGGCCTGACGTTTCTGTTGCTTGTAGTTCTATAATTTGTTTCCATTGCTGTTGTAAAGTGGTTTTTTGCACAGCTCGATAATACTGCAGCAATTGGGGCTTTCTTTGAATAGCTGCAAAAATCGAAACAAAACGTTTAGCTTGCTCTATGCTACCTTCAGCAAAGCATTGAACCACACTGGGAGATGCTAAGGCTTCGAGTCGATTTTTAAATTCTTCCACTTGAGTCTGGCGCTCCTCGTGCCCAGGAAGTTGTTCTTGGGCTTGTAAACTCTTTTGCAAAGCCGATATCTTGTCACATACGCTCTGTAAAGAACAATATAGAGAAGAGCCATAAAATTAGAAAGGAAGCTTAAAGCGTATTAAAAAATCTAATGGTCCCACCTTCAGGTCATTCCTCTCGAAACTGTCCTCCAACTCGTTTATTAAATTACCCCAACCATCTGATTCTAGCAATGATTCCTTTGCTGATTGCAATTCTGTATGTAATTTATTCAAACGCTCTAAGGTGGCCATACATTCACCGGTTCTCGTTTGCACACTAGCTACTTCTTCGTGCATTGTCAGCATACGTTGCCGCAAGTCCTTAACATCGTTGCTTAGATTTTTAGAATCTTTGACGAGATTCGGCATACTGGCCACCAATTGTTGACTACTCTCTTCTATGGCAAAACTGACTTGTTGAACATATAATTGCAGTTTCGACACATAATTATTAATGAATTCCACAGCCACTTCTGTGTCGTCATTTGTTTCCGATTTTAATGCTGTTTCTTCTCTGTATTTGTTATAGTTTTCATTGATCCAATCTACGGGATCAAACTTTTCTTCCGAAAGAGCACTAATATCCATAATCAACTTCTGTTCAATATGTTTAAAACATTAAATGTGATGTTCTCTTAATCACAGAATAACTGCGTCAACCACTTTTAACTTTGATGATGTTGACTATTTGGTTTTTGTAAACATGGAAATTTTCCCAACAGCTGTTCATCAAGAGTTACCAGATGTTTTTCCAGTAAGACTGCTGCCACTGGCGTTTTTTTTCTAGTCTAGACTACCACCATTTTTTGGCGACTACTTGTTTACTTACCGTTCTACCCATGCTAGGCGTTAGTTATTCCAGTGCTTTTGTCCGACCATGCTAAAATCTAGCCCTTGTAATTAAACAGGTTTTATTTCTTCAATTTGACAACTGAACTTGAAATCAATAAATTGTTATCATTATGCGTCTCGCATTGTTCTTTTGAAAATAACTCCAAAACAACTCAAAACTAAATTATATATGTACATATGTAAGTATCGAAATGATTAATAAATTCAGTGTTGGTTTCGTTTTCCATTTGTACTGGATATACTAGATATGTTACCAAGCAAAAGTTAAAAATTGAAATTCGTAATTTTATTGACTCGGTGCATTCAAAACAGGAAATTTCTCGGTTATTTCACAAGTACATGGGTAATACAAATTATCCAGAAGTGGCAGTTAAGTATTTTGGCTCCAATTTGTTAAAATGTTTGACTTTGCGTACAAAATTCAAACAAACTAATTCCTAAAAAATAGAAAAAATATATTATATCTCTTGAGAAACATGGCATTATCTCAGAAGAAGTTTAAAAACACCATGAAACTCAAATCAAATACAGATACGTAAGTGCGTATGTATGTACCTGTAAGGATTTTGAAGGTTTATTATTCTCATTTTTGTATTGTCCAAACAATTCGCGTATTAATTCACCAGGTTTAACAATTTTGAGCTGAAATTGTAAAACTGTTTCATTAAAAGGACTCTTGCTTGAATTTCAGCAATGTGCGTATAAAAGACAATATCAGGAAACTTTTCACTTCCCACAGAAAATGGGTCAACTACACTGTTAAAAATGCGTACATACAAGACAATACCTTGCAGAGCCCAGCCTTACCTGCGGTATAGGATATTGTGTAGGAAATTTCGCTTGTTGGCGGTATTCATCCTGTAACATAGAAACTTTGCATATGTCATTTTCCCACATGCCCTTTTGAACTTGTCCTGTTCGTACATGGTAAAATGTCCCTTCACCATTTTTCATACCTCCAGCAAAGTGACCCTCATATCGATTACCATTTGCTTAAGTATTGCAAATAAGGTTATTCAAGCTCTTCACCTGATATTTTTCAAAACATTTAAATTACCATAAAACATTACGCCCAAACCATGATAAGCATCAGCTTCCCATTCGCCCAAATACAGATTGCCATTTTTATACCATTTTATGCCCAAACCATGACGCCTATTGCACTTCCACCAACCATAATAAGTACCATCTTCATAAAATTGTTTCCCTTCACCTGATTTTAAATCATTCCGCCACTCTCCCATATAAATGCGCTCCATGGTGCCATCTTTAAGACGGCGTCTCATCGCACCATAACCATGACGTTTACCACTACACCATTGACCATCATAAATTAAATTATTTTTTGACTCTTTGACTCCATAAAGTTGGTGCTGGGAATTAAACCAACATCCCAGATAAGTGCCACCACCGGGATAATAGAAAGTCTGTCTCCAACCAGTACTTTCTGCTTTAATATAATTTTTGCGCTCAGATGTGCGATAACAGCGGTTATTCATTACTGAGATTTGATGTTATTGATACAATGTATGAATATTAACAAAAATAAAAGTTTAAGGAAAAACAAAACAGTAAGAAAACAAAAAACAAATCAAGTGACAAAATCGTTTTACTTATTACAAAAAAAAAAAAAAAATAATAAGACCGTTATGACACATTTTTATTACTACTGTTTTTGGGGAAAAGTGTTGTAGTAACTATTGGCCTCCTCTTTCTATCACATGCATGCATTAGCTGATCAAATATAACAGCTAAATATTGTCGCCAGTCACGCAAACACATACAGTGTCACTTTTACTTCAAGTTAACGTGTTTAAAGATATTACAGGGGCATGCAACGTTATTTCTTAAGTTAATAGTTTCCGTCGGCTTAAAGACGAATTTGTTTGAAAGAACTCGGTGTACCTGCATGAATAATTATATTAAAGTTGAAATAGTGAAATAAATACATATGTATGTAATTTGAAAAATAACACATCAAACATTAGTCTTCATAGTTGACCGCCTGAATCGTTATCACTTCCATTCAAATCGGTAATTTTTTTAAGCTCTTCATATGTGTGTATATAGTATGTGTATATGAACAAAATAATTTTAATTTGTATGCATGCAAAGAAAAGTGAATAGTCAGTCAATTTTCAAGAATTAAATCAAAAAGATTAAACAGTATCTTGAACTCATAGAACGGAGATGCAAACAAAAATTGTATTCAAATTATTTTTATTAACAAATTTTTTAACGTATGCTAAATCGTTAGATTTTAACGAGGTAAGTAAATCATTAACACAGTGCTCCGATATCTTGAATTTGTAGGGCAAAGTATTGTGATTATTCCGGTACACATTACTACGTACATACCTATAACAGCACAATTCTGCATAAAATGTAAAAAGGCTTTTAATACATATGTATGTATATCATTCAACACGTACCTACTTATTTACATTAATGCATCCATATACAAATATCTCATAAATGTTGCTTATAAAATCGACGAAAGGGCTGAGGCCACACGATTTGCAGTGATGCCAGTTGAGATAAGATACAAGACTTGACAAATTTCCGTGAAAAGCAGTTCGTTTGATTTGTAATAATAAGCCAATATGAGTACATACACACATGCATACATACATATATATGTAGGTATAAACGTGCATGAATGTATGTATACATACATATGTACATACATATGTGTATGTATTTTATATATGTACATACATACACACCTAAACATTAATATAATACTTTTATTTTGCATTTATTTCTATAGAACTCCGACGAAATCGAAATTGTTAAACATCTCTTCTCTAAAATAAATAGAATAATAGATGGAAATGATATTGTACAAACAGAATTAAACAAAATAAAGAACAGGTGAGCTACATAAGTACATATGTACATACATATAAATACAACAATCAGAAAATCTACTCAGTTTTATACCAAAACTGTTCTTTCCAACAGAATCCAAAATTTAGAAAAGAAATTTAGTCAAAGCCCCGACAATAATTTTAGTAGTTCTGTTCTAAGTAAAAACAATTACTCCACATGCAACAATTTGCCATTAATGTCCTCACTTGAAGAGTCCTCCGACAATTATTGCTTTGGTAATAATTGGACTGTTATTCAAAGGCGGGCAGATGGTTCGGAAAATTTCTATCGTAATTGGAATGATTATAAACATGGTTTTGGCAATAAATCTTATGAATTCTTTGCTGGTCTGGAAAAAATCCATCAAATGACAACTGAACATGTTCATGAATTAGTTATAGTAATGGAGGATTACGAAAATTCGAAACGATATGCAAAATATGATCAATTTGAAATTGGCAGCGAAGCCGAAGGATATGTTTTAAAAAACCTAGGGAAGTACAGCGGTAACGCTGGTGACTCATTATCATACCATAAAGGAGCCAAATTCTCTACCAGAGGTCGTGATAATGATCAACATGAGAATTTAAATTGTGCAGAAAAATTTGAGAGCGCTTGGTGGTTTAAGGCTTGCTTTGAGAGGTAAAGAGCGAACACTCATTAGTAGATGTAGTAAATGTTATTACAAAATTTTAATTTTTTTCAGCAATTTAAATGGCTGCTATAGCGATGTGAATTTAAGGGAACCTAAACGCTCTGTGGCCTGTGGTATTCATTGGAAAACTTTCCATGGCCAGTGGTATTCTTTGAAATTTGTGCAGATGATGATAAGACCTACATAAATAAAAGTTTTTTTTTTTTAATAAAGTCATTAAAATTTTAATTTTGATTGGATAGTTGTATATAAAATGGCTATGAGAGGTTAGTATAAATATTATACTACAAATCTGGTTAACTTTAAAAGCGGTTTCAATAAATTAATATGAAGATAAGTAAAACTAAATTCATCATTGTTTCGAACAATATTTTTGCTTGTACAAATTTTTTCTGTGCGTTGTTTTAAAAGGATTTTTTTCCAAAAACGGGCAACCCTTTTTTTCCGCCATTTGTTTGATTATTGGGGTGAACTCACCCTGAAGGTATACATATATTAGTTTTTAATGATTTTCAACGTTTTCCTTAACATATTTTTTTTAAATATTTATTTTGCTTATTTATTGCCTTGCTGTGCATATGACACAGCTTGTCGCGAGCGCTGCCATTGTGTTTAATCGAAGGTACAACTAATAAAACAGCAGTAAAAAAAAAACGCAACAACAGCAGCAACTCTCAACACATGTTTTTGTTTACATTTTTTTGTTGTGTCTAATTAGAAAAAAATAAATAAATTTGTCATTGGCATATTTGCAGTCACAAAGTACAAGTACACTGCATAATAATATATGTACACATATATATATATATTTTTTTTTATCACAAATTGTGTATTAACAAGAACAACGTTTTAAAGACAAATCCTCAAGCAGGTGTTAAGTGAAATGACATCCCAATATTATATAAATGGTACCAGGGAAGATTCAAGTGTAAAAGAATTTGAAAATCTAGGTAAAAATGTTGAAACTAAGTACTTCTTCGTGTACATACATAATAATGAACATTTTTCTATGTTAAAGACGCTCCCGTTAAAGAACTTATTATGGCTGCTATAGAGGCCCGTAAGAATGCATATTGTCCATATAGTAATTTTGCTGTAGGCGCTGCTATACGTACGTCCGATGACAGCATTTATACAGGATGTAACATTGAAAACGGTGCATATACAGCAGGACTGTGCGCAGAACGTACAGCTGCAGCCAAGGCAATAAGGTAAAACTTAAAATTGATTTTCTATCTTTATACAGAGAACTGACTTAACGTATTGAAATTTATGCAAACTACTACAAACAATATGTATTTGAAAGCTGCTCCTACCACCTTCCTGGTGGGTTATTAAGTAATTGGATTCGAAAAAAAACTGTTCAATTTTGTGTGCTTTTAATACAGCATTTCGAACGCTTTTTCATTCGAACCGAATTGTAAAAAAAATATTCCCCTGATAATTTTAATTGATAAAAGACTCATTAAAAACTCTACTGGCGAAATGAAATAAGTGTCCATGGAAGTCATTTAGTATTTTCTAATTCATAGCAAACAATAAGTGCGAAATTAGTTAATTACGGGAACATATACTCAGACTGTATGAACGAATAAAGACAAAAATAATTTAATATTGAGCCTCACGTGCGTCTCAACAACATTTTTTCATGTATAGACGTTAAGTTAAGGTACGGTCACACTTAAGCTTTTGTTTGTCCATTTTTGCCTAAAAAAGGGACCACAACTTTTTTCCTTACATTTATTTAAAGCAAATACATACAGACATATCAATAACTCAAAATGCATATAACATGCACATATACAGCTACTTCAACAATCAACAACGAACAGTAAAAGGCAGAAAAAAAACATACATAAAAATATTAAATTTTACAACTTTGATTTATTTGCTTAACGAGTATGCATAAATAAAATTCGGAACAAATTTGTGTTTGTTCTTGCAAAGTTTTTGTAGGACCAAATGATTATTTGCTGTAAATTTTGTCTTTGTTCCTTAATCAAACAAAACCTTAAAATATACTCTTGTGAAATGTAATGTTGTTACTCGATTTTCACAGAGTTTTGTTTTCATTCTCGTTTGTTGATGAGTTCATATATATAATATGTATATGCATTTTTAGTTGTTTGTATCCATGAGCTTCACCAAAACAAGAGAACAGCGGACCCGTTATTTGACAGCTAATATTTGATAGTCTGACCGTACCTTTATAATTTTTATCAAACACTTTAAATATTGCAGAATTTGTGAAAAAAAAATGTCGTTTTATCTATTTTTCATTCTAGTGAAGGTAAAAAAGAGTTTGTTGCTTGTGCCGTGGTAGGCCAACAAGAAGGTGTCTTTACAACACCCTGTGGCGTATGTAGACAATTTTTAGCTGAATTTGCTGCCAAAAAAGATTTTGCGCTTTATGTTACCCGACCACTTAGTCCACCATTTCGTGTTCTATGCACTTCAATATTGGAGTTGTTGCCAAAAAATTTTACTTTAACTGAGTAAATCATCAAACTCATTATTATCATAATGTACATCTTTATGACCAAAAACTGTATTATGTATTTATGTATTTTTAAAAATTTAATTTTTTTTGAAAACATTTTGTTAGCTTGAGTGTATATTAATTATTACTTATTTGAAATTACTATATTTAAAAAAAAACATATTTAATAAACGTTTTACCAGGCAAAAAGAAAAGAAGCAAATGTTTTATGAAAATTGGTGGAAAACAGAAATACATTGGAACATGCAAAGTATTAAAAAGCTGTGATAGCTTGGGAACCTCACAGAAAACATGAGTGTCTAAAAGAAATATTGCTCCCGCCACCTAAAATTGCAATTTGATCCTTTTTTTTTGTGGTCTGTGACTTTTTGTAAACTCGCGATAATATTAACACTCTAATAAACGAACACTCCAAAATGGGAACACTTTCTTCAAAATATGAACTTTGTACAAAAGCGTTAAAATATGAATATTTATTCTTTTCATACATACATGAAGAAAATCCAGCAAGATATAAATCAATGATATATATGCCAGAGATGTCTGAGCGTTTTGAAAACTCTACTCCATAAAAAGTAATTGAGAATTAAAAGATCACTTATCCAACAAGAATTTTCAGTAACATAAACAGAAATCCATCCCTATTCTTCTTCTTCTTGTTCTGTTTGAACTCGTATTTCCTTTTGTGTGTGCTTTTTTATAAATAAAAGTTTTTGAAAACAAACTTACATTTTCCTAAACTGCTTTTTTGTGGGAGTTTGTTTTTCCAAAACGACTTTTTGTGCCACATTTTGAAATGTTTCTCTTCTACATCATGCATTATGTCCACTATTCATTACGTATACGCAAGTGAGTCCAGTGGGAGAGCAGTGTTGCCAGAAAAGTTATATTGCAGAATGCCAAATAGTAGATTCAATGTACATATATAATTGTTTTTGTAGTAAGTAAAGCATCTGAGTTTGAAAATGTTTTCAACTGGATAAAATACCCATAGTGATCTAGAATATATAAGTTAATAATTGCCTTAAGCTCAGTCAAATAACCCGTTAACTTACTCTTACGCGATCATACAAACCTCTTGTGTAAATGAATAAGCCAATGTAAATTTATTTATTTTAATTGTTTATCAATTTTTTATTTGTTTCATCCAATGCAACATTCAAATTTACTTATTATTTTTCTAGTTTTTTTTTCATATTTTTTCAATTCATACAACTACAACTTCATTTTGAGTACATATGAAATTTTCTTTAGATTCCCATTTTATGTATGTATGTATGTATATTATTCTCAATTATAATTTTATTATTGTTGTGTTGAGTAAATCCCATATTACTATAGTGTTTGTGTCACAATACATAAGTATTTGTTTATGTTTTTTAACCAGCTTTCAAGAAGTTGTTTTGCATTTGTTATATTGTGTTTCTGGGAGTGTGTGTATGTATGTTTGCGTTTGCGTTTGCAATGGGAGTATAAATGTGTAGGTGTGGAAATATTAAACGGTATTACAATTTTTTAACAGAAATTCATGTGTTTGTTGGTTTTCATTTTAACGCTACTAAAGCTGTTGCTCTTTTCCGTATAGAAAAGAGTGTTTGCGTTTTCGTTTGCCGTTTTGTTTTTGTTTGTTTTTTTTTTTTTAATTTAATGTAAGTTTACATGAGAATAATAACAAAATGACATTTAATTAAAATTTTATATAATATTTTTAATTTTAAGTTACATGTTCATGATATATTTCAACTATGTATGTATGTATATAATTTTATAACTTACAAAAACAAAAAGAAATAACATTAAAAGACAGTGGTGTACGCATAGACAAAATATGAAATAATTAAAAAAAAGTCTGACATTTAAAAAAAAAATTATGCACAATGGTAAATGTTTCCATATTTTTTTTATTATTTTTGAAGACTATAGATTAAGAATAAGCTGAGTCTGAAGAAAATGCACTAGATTTGTTGTTTTGTTATTTTATTGGACAACTTTCTATTTTTTATTTTTTTTTTTTTTTTGTAATTGTTTTGTAGAAGTAGTACTTTCGTTTTGTATAATAAAAATCAATTTTTTAAAAAAAGATTTCCCTTAAAAAAGCAGTAAAAAAGGTGTATAAAGTAAAAAATGTTGTTTACTATTTTAATAAAATAATAAAAAAAAACATTTAATACATACATTTGTATGTATAGTTTTTTTCGGTGTTTTTTTTTATTTCAAACTGAACAAAGACTTTTTGTTTCATAAAAATGGGATAATAGATATTTTTTTGTTTTATTTATCCATAAAATATAATATGATATATGTATTTTTATTAATAATACATTTATAACAACTTTTTTTAATTTTTTTTCAAAGACAGCGTGGCTACAAATTATAGCACAATGTGTTATTTGTTGCTTTCTTATGTTTTGAAACTATTGGATTAATAAGATTTTTGTTCATTATTGTTACTCACTTTAAACTTGTTAAGTGGATTGAAGACAAGATTAATGAAATGATACTTTGTCAATAAGGTTTTCTGATACTTTGTCAATAAGTCGTTCGTGTGCTATTTGTATGAAGCAAAGACATATGATGAAAACTCCGGTTAAAATATAGAAAGCATAATATTTTACTGTATTAAACAAAACCTTTATTAGTCTAAAAACTACAACTGCGAAAACTCGCAAAAAAATTTCGTGCTTTAACTTCAGCTTTTTTTTTGTATGCCGTCTAACAATTGCAAAGAAGACAACTGGTGGAATTTCGCAAAAACATGTAAACTAAAAAAACTGACTTCAAATAAAGGGGGAATTTTTGTTGTTATTAATTTTATTGGGCTTGAGTTCGATTTTTGCTTCCTCAACATTGAGAAAGATTTTTTTTTAGTGAAATTGGAGTGATCAACATTTTTTAAAGAAGACAAAAAAAGTAAAGCTGATTTTTCATTTGCTTTCTTTTTGGCAACATTAGATTTACTTTCTTACTCTACTTTGGGATCCCGCGTTTATCCCAAAAAAATTGAAGTGAGTTCCTTCCCATAATTTAAATTTGAGCGAATAAAATTTTTTTCTTACCGCACGAAATATCTAAGCAATCAGCTGATTGAAAAAACTAAAAACAAAAAATAAAAAAGTTCATCTGAACCTTGGTTGAAGTTTGATCCCATACTTGTTGGGCGAAATGAGAGCAATCAAGAATTTCTCTCAATAATAGACAAAAATACACAACTTCAACGAAAATAATTATAATTATAAAGCATTTTGTTTTTGTGCAACTTCTGATATCTGTCAAAAAGACGCCACGTCTACATTTACAGCAGAGAGATGCACACAGCTTACGCTGATTTGCTTTCTCGCTTTTGGCTGCCTTCCATCTCTCTGTTCTCTTGACAGTTTTAAGTTGTCAGATGCTTAACGGTTCAGCTTATGAGGCTACCTTATTAGTTGCATGATACAACTGCGCCTGAAATCGTTTTTAAACATAGAATTATATACATTATGCTATCGACTCGAATAAAGCTATTATACATTTCTCTAAATGTTGCGTTTTTTTTTAAGTCAAATCCAAAAGCTCTAAAAAAGCATACCCCTGAAGTGATCAGCTTAGAGAAACTCGTGCCACTCAAGCCGTTTGAAATAAAAAAACAGAAACAGGCAAAAGAACGTGCTATAATTTTAGCCACAATTGCAAGACATATAAAGTAATTGTAAAAATACACAATTCAAATATGATTTCATTTATAATAGTTTAACTTGTTTCTTTTATGGAAATATTTCGTTTTTTTTTTTTCATTATTATTATTATTTTGAAACAATTTATATTTAAATTTATTGTATATATTTCTATTTTGAATGGTTTCTTTTTTAAGTTTAGTTACTGCAAATACATGACATACACTGATATAATAATAATAATCATAATAATAATTTATTAATACATAATAATAATAATCATAATATGCAATTTTAATGTTTTTATGACAATTTTGTTTTTTCTATTTGTTTACGTTTAATTATTTCCTTTTATTTTAAATTTAGCTTAATTTATAGTTTAGTTAATTATAATAATTTTGTTTTTAAATATATTTATATATGTATAATATTAAATATTGTTGTAAATATGTATAATTGTTTTATTTTATAAATCATTTAATTTAATTAGTTTTTCTTTTTTAATTTAATTTAATTTGTGTTTGTGTGTATACTTTTTTTTTTATATAGTTTTGTATTTTTTCCTTCTCTTTAATTTTAATAAACAAAAAAATATGTATTGTTTTATTTCCATGTTTTGTTTTTAGGTTTTTTTTTCTTTTTCGACTAAATAACTTTTGTTAGAGAAACAAACGTTGTTATGATGATTTAACAATTACAGTTAGCATTGGGTGTGCCTTGAGGTTGATCGGTCAGTCTTTGGCCCTTTTGGCCGCCACCTACTAACGTTGGATCCGCATCTAAGCTTTCCGACATTTTGTCGCAAATGATATCGACCAAACGTTCAAAAACAGCCTGAAATAAAATTGCACAATAATTATATACATAATTATCATAAAGGTGTGAGCACTATTTTTTAATTGACCTCCATTTCGGATTAAATAGAAGCATATACATACATATACTAAACGGGGAAATGTATGTACATATATGCATGCATATGGATACAACAACAAACAAGAGCAAAGTAGAAAAGCGGGGAAAAAATGTAAAAACATTAACTGCCTCCCTGCAAGAAATAGCTGATGGAAACTAACACATTGACGACTTAATTACTAACACAAGCAAAGCAATTTTATAGCTTTCAACGTTGCCATTACAATGATTTTTTTTTAATTTTTTTCATTTCCCCTATTAGTTTGATAATTTCATTTGGAACTACGCTTATGCATTATTATTTTCATATTTTGAACATTTATTATTTTTATATAAATGAACCTATATACTTTGTTTATATACATAGGTTCATTTGTTCTTTTTTCGTTGAACGAAACGGTGCTGCGGAAGTTTTTTCTTTGCATATGATTCAGTTTTCTGTTGTTAAAACTGCTTTTGACTACTGTTCTTGTTTTAATTTTATCTAAATGTATCTCTAAAATAATGTATTCTATTCTCAGCTATTTACCATAAGGCCAGAATGAAACCGCTTTCAAGTTACTTCTTAATTTTGCTTCTGAAGTTTATTAACCGTATTGAATATCACGAGAGTATTCTACTAAGAAATGTGTTTCAATCACAATTTGAATTTGGTTGGTCAAACAGCTCTTATTTATCACCAGTTGGTATTTTGTTTGAGGATATAATTTCGTCCCATAGCACTGAAGAGTACGTTCTTCCGGAGTTTTATTCTCACTCAGAGCCTGGCTCCAATAGGCGCTGATTTGCTTTGTTTTTTTATTAAGTTTAATTTTTTATTTTATTTTTTGGTTTTTAGATTAAGTACTAGTTTAGGTCTTAAACAGACATGATTACTGTCTTTGTAAACTTTTTTACTATGTTGAGCTAAGTAATATAATATTTAACTTTGTATTAGAACAATATTGCCTATCAGTATGCAGCGTTTTGAAATGTTATTAAGCCTTTAAAATATGTAATACAAAACACTTTTAAGTTTTCCTTATTTTTGTTACCTTTTCATATTTTCCTTTTATAATGTAATCAAAAAAAAATTTTTTTCAACAAACTCTGAATTGAATTGAATTCTCTTTGAATTGTTTTTTTTTTTGAAATTTTTCGAAAAGCTTTTTTTTATTTAATAATAAAGAAATTAATTGCATTGCATGTAATTTTGTGGATATTTTGAAGAAAAGATTTCGAATGATCATTTTGCCGAGGTGGTAACGCTGGTTTAAAAAAGAAATCACACGTACACGAATGTTTACGTCAGTTTTTTTTTCATTTTGTCATTAAGAAAATGATAGAAACCCCTTTTGTATGTATGGATCCATCAGCAATGTCGGTCATATGATGCATCAAATGACCGATACTGTTCTTGCTGGACTGTTCCTCAATGTCGCAAACAAATATAAGCGATCGAAATGTAGTCGCTCGATTTCGAGTCAATTTGGATTCCTTGATTTCAACTGCTTGCGTACGCATGGTTTTACGTTATTAAATCTACTTCATAAGTGTACCAGGTCGACAATTTGCAAATTTTAGTTGGTTTCTCATCAAAATGTTAAGAAAAACTACCAAAAGTTTTTTATAAGAATTTATTAAGTATATAAAATATGGATTTATCCAATGCCATGCATTTCTTGCAAGCCGAGGAGCAGCTTAGTGAAAATATACAGAGGTATTCCTTAGTGAAACTCAGGAGTCTCTTCCATAAAAATCCATAACAGGATTGCTTCTCTCTAATAATCCCTGTTCGGCTTGTGTGTCATGCGTACTTAAATTTTCAAATACGTTTCGGGCCAAAATCAAGTAAAAAAAAACTTAAATCTAGAACGAGCTTTTTCTTTCTGTGTACTCACCTTTACATTTACATTTTCTTTGGCTGAGGTTTCAAAGAACTCCACACCCAATTGATCGGCCAATTGGCGACCGCGTTCAAATGAAATCACTCTTTGATCTTCCATATCGCATTTATTACCCACTAAAATTACTTGTGCGTTATCCCATGAATACGTTTTGATTTGGGTCACCCTAAAAAATGAAATTTTACTTGTTATTATTGTAATTTATACGCATTTGCCCTTGGAAGGCTTACCAATCTTGCACTGAATTAAAACTGTCTTCGTTTGTGACGTCATACATTAAAATGAAACCCATGGCACCACGATAATATGCTGTTGTTATTGTTCTATAACGTTCTTGGCCAGCAGTGTCCTGAAAAACAGAGAAGTAGAAGAAAAAATATGAAATATGAAATTTAACAACGACTTTAAAGGGACTGAGCCAGCACACACTCACACGGAATGAAGATTAACTTTTCATCAATTTTCATCACACACAAACTTTTGTATGGCCATTCTGTTCACAAACCCTTTCAAAAAGCAGAGGTGACTATACTGAAAAACTCTCCGAAGAGATGAAAGTTTATTTGACAAACAAAAACATAATGGCGCAGTTCATTATTTGGTGCAAATGCCTTGCGTAAGTGCGAATGCAAGAAATCGTTGCTTTTTCTTTGCAACCCAACAACAAAATATACAAGGTTGCACTCGCAATATTTTTGCATTTACGCACCGCTAATTACGTGTTACTTTTTTCGCATGAGTATTGCGTTTGCAACACTGACACTCGAACAGCTGACATTTTAAAACAAAGCAAACAAAAAATTCTAGAGATGGAGCCAACAGCAATTACCAAAAAAATAAAACGTGAAAAATTAAAAATTGTGTATTAATTTATCAGCTGTTATTTGGAGTGCAATAAAATTTGCAAAGTTGTTAAAAAGGGTGCTCAATATCAAATGCAATATAATCGCAAACGCAAATAGTCGCAACCAAAAACGCACCAAACGCTGAGTACCGCTAGTGTGTTTTATTTCATTTGCAATCAAAGAATCCGCAAAAACCGTTTTTATTAAAGGGTTAAAACGTAACAATATAATAAAAATTTCAAATTCCAAAAGCTTGATGAGATCATTACTGTCATCATTATTTTTGCCCCCAATACTCTGCTTGAGAAATTAGTTTAAATCTCTCCAGACTATACTTTCGTTGTGAGCAAAACCCCTACAACTTGGCTTTTTTTTTCTTATTCTTTACTCGGAAAATTAAACAATTTTATAAACCACAGCGACGCCACACTGAGTAAAAACAACAACTATTAAGAAAATAATGGATTTCATTGAATTTTTATTACTGCAAAACGAAAAACTGCTACAATCAATTTATGTAATGGCTTTTATTTTATGGTGGTATATACATATGTAAATAGCAACAACACAGCACAACAACTCTTTTAAGATAAGCAAACATTCTCTGCGACCCCTCTCGACACATTGACCCACAAAAAGAAACAAACACACGAGCCCAACCAATACATATGTATGTATGTATGTATGTGTGCTTGTGTGTGTATTTCGCAAAGTGTTTAATGCCACTTACCCAAATTTGTAATTTCACGCGTTTGTCGTGACGAAAAACTGTTTTCACTTTGAAATCGATGCCAACCGTTGACACAAAGGCAGATGTGAAACTGTCATCAGCATAACGGAACAGAAAACTTGTTTTGCCAACGCTCGAGTTACCAATTATAAGCAACTTAAACATATAATCGAAATTCTGGTCGGCAGCATCTTTTTGCCATTTTGGATCACCTGTATTGGCCATCTGGAAAAAATGCGAAAAAATAGAAATGTTTGAAATTATTTTATAATTACAAATAAAGCAAAAAACTTTTTGTAGCCTTTATTTATTTAACGAAAGAAAAACTTTTTAATAGTTTGTGTATGGCTGTGTGTGTGTGTGTTTTTAATTCTGCAATAAAAGAGCTGCTAAGTGAACGAACACAAATAAAACATGCCGGGTTTTGTGTGTATTTTAATGTTGGCCTAATTTTCATACCATGAAATAAATGGTAAGACAAGCATGAAACTTTTAACAGCAATGTTCAAATTTGTAGTAAATTCCGCAGTGCAATAGCGATTTTTTAAAGATCTATTATGAATTGTGTTTCACGTATAGACGGCTGACAAAGACAGAAAACCTTAATACGGTCCATTTTTAGACCTAAAATAGTTTATTTGCAACTCTTCATATTTGTGTTTATGTATATCGCTTTTTTACACATGTTTATTTGTTTTTTATGCTTTCGGAGCACTAAAATAAAGTTTTCTAATTATTTTTATGCTTTGTAATTTAACAACAGTCTCTTCATTATCTCCAGAAAGGAACTCTGGAGAGAAAAAATTTATAAAATAAAAAGGAAAAATAAAACTGAGGGAGCTTTGCTTGGTGCATTTCGGTGCTGACGACAAGAGTAGCGGCTCAGAAACATCTGGTTGAACATTAATTGTTCAATATTAACCAAAATAGAGTTTTATTAAAAAAAAAATTATAAAAAAAAAATATTTTACAGAAAAGTTCGATTAAATAAAAATAATAAAAGTAAATGCGAAAAAACGAACTCATTCGAATGAGATTGTCTTGGGATGAGCTCAAGAGACTTTTTCATTTATCAAGTTTTAATTCTAATATTTATTATAAAATCTTTTAACCTTTCAGAGCAAAATATCATTTGAATTCTTAAGATTTAATTTTATCTTTTTTATAGTTTTGCATTTATAAAACATTATTTTTAATATAAATCTTGAATAAAATTGCGTCAGCAAAATAATTTTTTCATTGCAGACTGAGTTTTTGCAAGGGCCTCATTCAACTGCATCTGTTCGTGTGTGTGTTTTTTTCGTGAATGCAAACGTGTATGAGCCGGATGTGACTCGAGTGGTATTCAGGAGTATTTTTCAACAAATAAGGACAAGTACAAAGACAAAACCCAAACACGCATAAGTGTTTCCGTCATAAGTGGATGGATGCACTTAGTTACAAGTTAATGCTCATGCATAAAATTGAAAAGCAAATACATATGTATGTATATACTCGTACATACATACATACATATCTATGTACATTGGAACAAAAAAATACTCACTAACACGTTTAAGAAAACCATGAGAAGAGTTTGTTCTTCTTGCACTGTTTTTGTTACAAAAACAAATAACTGTTGTTTCATTGTTATTTTTTCTTTGCATTCAAATGCATGATGATGCCATATTACTTACACGAACAACAACAACATCTCTTTTTATAAATAACGGGAAGATGAATAAGACAGAAAATAATAATTAAATAAAAAAACACTGTTTTATGCAAGTATGACTTCTTCATGTACATACATACACACACACACACACACATGTATTGCCGAAATCGAAATACAAGTGCGAGAAAACGTGTTTTTTTTCTTGGTTTTATAAAATTTTTGCTGAAGCATGAATAGTTTGAATTTTTCCTTAAGAAGTGAACAAGCACACAAAAGAATGATGAAAAACTTTTACATCAGCCAAAATGACGGAAAATTTAATTAATCTGTTTGTTGTGACATCATAAACATGATTCTGTTATTACTATTTGCATGCACATCTACACAGTTTGTCTGAGATTTTCAATTTTCTCTGTGCATATGTAACTCTACTCAAATTCTATAGCATTTTTCTTTTGCTTTTGTTAAGATTTTTATGCTTGGACGAAATCGAGTTTCTGAAAAAACTACCTGACTCAGAAAAAATACACTGTTTGTGCAAACATGTATTTGCTATTAAAATTCAGTAAAATCGGCTCAGGAATAGCCAAGATACATATGTATATATAATAAAAAAAACCCATTGATACCAAACTATTGGTATGTATGCCATGTTTTGTGAGCAGTTTTAAAATACTTGTTAGTATAAAATTGTTTTTATATTCTAAGCAAGCTGTGAGAATTGTTCCCCTCTTTTTCAGCGAATAGCTTTTGGTCACCTTAAAATGTGTTAAAACTCCACCCCATTAGTTACCAACTTTGACACTTTTTAATTTGAATTTCAACTTTTGAAACTTTAAATATAAATTTTACTATATTTTGAAATCTAGCAAACAATAATAGTTAGATAGATAGAAAAAACTTTAGGGAAATAATATGCCTTGTATGCATGTTTATGTAGAAATGCATGTACACACACACATGTACTTTCTGCAGCATTAGCTTCTTTCGTTTTTATTGCTCGTAAATTGCTTCCGTTTATAATAACTCCCCAAAGTGGGACTGATACAAACATACATACATACATACATACATACATACATACATACATACATACATACATACATACATACATACATACATACATACATACATACATACATACATACATACATACATACATACATACATACATACATACATACATACATACATACATACATACATACATACATACATACATACATACATACATAAAACACACAATAAACCAAAGCTGACACTCTCACATACATAATAATATTTGTGGTTGTGCACAAAGTATGCTATCTATGGATTTATGTGGAGCATCAATGTCCTTGAAAAACTACAGCAAAAATATAGAACATGCTGATAAAAATAGAATAACCTCCAGTCATTAACGCATGAATACTTTTAACCAACAATATAATGACGAGAGAGTAAAAAAACATGCAGTGAAGTCAGGAGAAGCAAACAGAAGCGAGCAGGATAGCATGTGGTTAGGGCTGGCTGTCAGTTGTTTATATAAGTTTCACGGCTTTTAAACAAGATAATGCAATGCACACCCACCAACCATCATACTCAAGTGTAAGCGATTGTGTGTATGTTTTGCATATAAACGTATGTATGTATACAACTGTTAGTACTGCAAAAAAATCGTTTATTTTGTCATTTAGTTAAGCAAATTCAAAAACAATAAAGGTTAAGGCATACGGCGTGGCACGCACACAATGTTGCTTTGTTCACATTTTTCGCCAGGGCTCTGTGGGTTCACAAATAATGCTTTTCAATTTATTTAAAATTTCAATTTAAAGTTTTACGTGCGGCTTTAAAAAAACGCTGTGCCTGCTAACAGTTAATGGGGTGGGTATTGAATGGTGGGAACAGCGCAATTCAATGTACGTGCCAACAAAATTTGAAATATGTTTCTTTCTCATTCAAAGCTTGGGTAGTAAGTTCCAACTATTAACTAAATTGGCTGTTCGTTTATAAGTTTAATAGACTGAACTTTTCAATAGTTCGGTGGTTCATAAGTACTCGAAAT
Organism: Sturmia bella; assembly: GCA_963662145.1. Taxonomy (NCBI): domain Eukaryota; kingdom Metazoa; phylum Arthropoda; class Insecta; order Diptera; family Tachinidae; genus Sturmia; species Sturmia bella. The sequence goes on along the minus strand of OY759172.1, from coordinate 12,958,650 downwards.
ATCAGAAATTTGTGCCAAACCAGAGTAATTATCTCAACGGGCGTATTAACCATCGTCTGTTTGGAACTACTGACTGGAGCGGTGATTACCACTTTAAAGGCAATAGACCCTGGGAAATTAATCTACATTACAATTGAGCGTGGCGTCATAAAAAATTTATCAGGAATAAAGTCAAACGTTTCTCCATGAAAAGGGAAGCTTTTTCTTCAACGCTGCTCGAAATAATATGCATTATGCGAAGAATGTACTTGGTGCCATACAAAATACATTTAACGTAATATATGTATATTCTATGTGCAATTCCGTTTTCAATTCCCCTAAACTAATACAATATGCACATTTTAAACGTTTTTTGCTTCTTTTTATACCCTTCACATAAATGTGTAAGGGTATATATAAGTTTGTGATTCCGTTTGTAACGCATTGAAATATCCATCTAAGACCCCATAAAGTATATATATTCTGGATCAGCATCAATAGCGATTACGATTGAGCGATGTCCGTCTGTCCGTCTGTCCGTCTGTAGTCGTTGAAATACCGTTTCTGAGAAAACGGTTTGAGATAGAAACCTCATTCTTTCGCTAAAACGTGTGAAACCCCGGTAGTGGGTCTGCTATTGAAATTCAGTAAGATAGGTCCGCGGATAGCCGAGATATATTCAAAAAACCGGGTTTTGAGGGATATTTTGTGTAATTTTTGTATTCAGATTTTTGAAAAAAATTTTTTTCTTAAAAACTAAATCATATCATTTTTAGTGCTCATTAAATCCTAGAAATGAAGGAATTTTTGAAATCGGCCCATATATATCCGAGATATAGCGTCTCCCGATTTTTAAAGAAATCGGCTTTATTAGCCAAATAAGACAACTTTTGGCACCGAAGATCAATCAAGATGGTATATATAGGCTATTTAGAGGCAAAAGTGGAAAATTTTTCCACATCGGCCCATATACACTCGAGATATAGCACCTCCCGTTTTCTCAAGAAGTCGGCTCTAAAAGCCAAATAAAACAACTTTTGGTATCAAAAATCGATTAGAATGGAACATATAAGGTGTTTAAAAGCAAAATTGGAAAATTTTTGAAATCGGTCCATATATATCTGAGATATAGCGACTCCTGATTTTTCAAGAAATCCGCTCTTTAAGCCAAATAAAGCAATTTTTGGCACTAAAGATCAATCAGAATGGTACATATAGACGATTTAGAGGCAAACGTGGAAAATTTTGGACATCGGCCCATATACACTCGAGATATAGCGCCTCAAGTTTTCTCAAGAAGTCGGCTCTAAAAGCCAAATAAAACAACTTTTGGTACCAAAAATCGATCAGAATGGTACATATAAGGTGTTTAAAAGCAAAATTTGAAAATGTCTGCAATCGGTCTATATATCGGTCTATATATATCGGTCTATATATAGCGTCTCCCGATTTTTCAAGAAATCGGCTCTATAAGCTAAATAAAACAACTTTTGGCACCAAAAATCAATCAGAATGATACATACATATGTATATAATATTATATACATATGTATATAATATTTGCGATCATGTATGAATGTATGTACATATGTATGTATGTATGTATGTATGTATGTATGTATGTATGTATGTATGTATGTATGTATGTATGTATGTATGTATGTATGTATGTATGTATGTATGTATGTATGTATGTATGTATGTATGTATGTAGATACGTTTGTATGCAAGTAGGTATGTATGTATCTACATACATATGTATGTATGCATGCAAGTATGTTAGCATAAACAATTTTTTTGCTTTGTTGTAAAAATGTGTATGTATGTACATATGTATACACGAGCTTGAAAATGAAAGTGATATAAAGAATTGTTGAAAAAAGGGTACGCAATGAAATTCTTTTAAACAATTGCGTCTTCAAATTCATTCACACAAAAAATCATTTTGGGTTTCCCTACGTACTTACATATGTACATACACACACACATGTGTATGATGATACGCAATAGATCATCAACAACGTGCACAAGAAAAAAATAATTTTGTAAAAGCAAGCAATGTAAATATGTATGTATGTATATATGTATGTATATAATCATTGTTTTATGGAACACACTGAAAATATTCAATAATAAAGAATTTATTTTAGAGTTTTCTATTATAGATACATACATACGTATGCATGTACCCACATACGTAAGTAAATTGAAAAGAAAATCACACTTAATGGCAATGTTTAACATTATAATTCAAAAATAATGCAATTATATGCAATTTTTTGTTAAATAAATTTTACTATAAAGTTAACTGATAAATAATTAAGAAATACATTTTGCTTTTCTTTATTTCATTGATATTAAAAAGAATTGGTGTCACCCAGTGGTTGAACTTGAGCATATTAAGAATTATTTAAATAAAAGTTTTGCAGCCTGTGTTAAATCCCGGTAGTGGATCTGATATTGAAATTCAGAAAAAATCGGCCCATATATACCCCAGATATAGCGTCTCCCGATATTTCAAGAAATCGGCTTTAAAAGCCAAATAAAACAACTTTTCGCACCAAAAATCAATCAGAATGTATGTACCATTGTGAAGGGTATTTAAGATTCGGCCCAGCCGAATATAGCACTCTTACTTGTTTTTTAATGCAATGTTGAGACAACAGTAGTGGGAGTGTGGCAGGCAGAAAAAACGTTAATATGCCTGTCAGACAACCTGTTGCTCTCAGTTTCCATATCTGCTCATTAAATGAAGGAGTGTTAAATGTGTGTACGTGCGTGTGTGTGTGCGGATTTGTGTGCAAGCAAATGAACGAAATTGAATGCATGTGAATTTGTAACAAGGACAGAGAGTGCAAGTTTGATACCATACATGTTCTTGTTTAACTTATTATCTTCGATAAGAAAAAACCAAAATTTGTTGTAATCAAGAGTTTATAAATTCATGATATTAATTCTTTCTAACAGCCTTAAGACTTAAACAAGCAACTGTTTACTCGTTTGCTCGTTCATAAATGGAGAGGAAAATTTGCATAAAAAGTGAAGTCCACTGAAAAAGAAAGTTCTATGATAGATATTGGTTTTTAGGCTCAGCTGTGATTTAATTTATTTTGATTATTGCTTAAGTAATATTGTGATGTCTAGTTTTGTATATTTGTAATGATGTAAATTAAGAAAATTTAGCAAAATAAAAAAGCCTACGAAACTTCGAGAAGAAAGGTGAAATAAATTTATTTTATTTGCTTCAAGCATAAAGAAAAACTACGACCATTATTCGCCCAATACAGTATAGCAGCTTTAACAATTGAATTGGTCATTAGATACATTTATTTAAACCCGAATAATGTTTTTTAGTAAGAATGTCAATTTTACCTTTAATTTATTTCTTTTAGTCGAAGTTCTTATAATTTTTAATTGCTTGCAGAAGTAAAAGCGAACTAAAACTCTAAGAAGTAATTAAAATATTTTGTTTTTGTAATTTAGCTCAAATTCATAAAATTCATAATTTAACTGAACTATATTCCGTACAAGGCCAGAAAATCTCTCACCATGCAAACAAATGGGCAAAGATATAAAACTTTTAACAAAACAAATGCTACCGAAAAAAGAACAAAAAAAGTACAATAAAAGAATATTTAGTGAAAACACTTTTGGGAATATTTGCAACAAAATAGCTATAAAATATTTATTTTATATCATTTGTTTGAGCAAAACTTTTTTATATACTTTAAAATAAGTATTTAGGATGCATAAATTTGTGATTCTGTTTGAAATTTCGAGAATTTTTTCCCCCACCCCACAAAGTATAGACCGGGTCGACTTGTATGGACAAAAATTTGTCTATATTTTGGCATCGATTTTTTTTTGTTAGTTTTTGCCATGAGGAAAAAAAGTTCCACAATGACATATGCAAAAAAATAACTTTTGTGATATCCGTTTTTCATTTGTTTTTATATTAAAATTGTATGGCAGCCCTTCCTATGCATGGGTGGGGAATCAGTGTGTTTTAAAAAATTATTGCAGGTTATTTACACATTTTACTCCTCTACGGACAGCCTGCGGCAAATTAGTGTGATAGAAGGAGGTTTTAATTTTCAAGACGCTCAAATACCGGCCCACGCCTCCTTAGGGGGACTCCCACACAAAAAATCGAAATGCATACGCACCAAAGAAGGATTTTTTTGATATGTTTTAGTTGAGCTTTTCATCCGTAGGCTGTTGAAATGACGTTTGTAAAACAACTGTTTTTTAATTAAAATTTAGCAAAATTCATTATTCCCGAATATATTAGATACATACACATATGAAAAAGATTGTTTAGGAGTGAATTTGGGCATTTTCTATCAAGTTCAATTGTTTGCTTCAAGAAGTGTAATATTCTGTTGTGTGGTCTTTAAAGCAAAAATATGAACGTGAATTTTGTGAAGGGTATTTGAGATACGTCCTCGCCGGCTATACCGCTCTTACTTGCTTTCTTTTACTCATGCTTGCCATGATTTTCATCATTAGCAGCCGTTTAAAATAAAATGTCACTCGAAGAGGTCAACAATGCTTTAAATATCAAAGATAAATGTGCAAAGTGGCAGTAAAAAACTCACAAGTAGAATGGATATAAAATAATAATTCATTATAATGACAATACATGAGGGTATGTGTGTGAGTTTTTTTATCTGAATAATCTCAATATAAAATATATCATTTAATTAAAAAGCACTATGTTTTCGCAATTTTGCTCTTGATATATTGAAGAAATGGGGACAGTTTGATGAGTTCAGTTTTTGATAATTAAATTTATTTGTCATGAAATAGTGATGTCATTCTTAGGTACGTGTACAAGAAAGTATTTAATGCAACATTTTCCTTTTAACCAAGAATTGGCATCACAAAATGTTTTTAAACAGTTGGAAAAAATGTGGCTGCTACAAAATAATAAAATCTTTTCTAATTAATATAAAAATACAATACGACACCGATTTAGTGCTATCAAAAAGCGACTACATAGCTGTTTAGTTTTATTATCATTCATACGGTATCTGAAGCCCCAATTAAAAGCCAAAAAACATTACATTTGGTTACTCTTTTTCGGCTACCACAATTTGTTTGTCCTGGCAACGCTGATTGCTATCATTTTAGAGATAAAGTATGAGTGATTGCAAAATTTCTCAATTTTATAACACATACGCTCCCTTGATCTCTGCAGAAGATGAATTATAGCCTAAAGAGAGGGCAAAATTAATTTGCATTACTAGTTTTAATTCAAATTAACTTGTGCATTTAGCTTTTTCAATATGGTAGCACTTGGTTCTCCTACTCCCTCTCTCTCTCCCACTCTTTTTACTTGCTGGCGCAAATGAAAAAACAACAATCACTAACATTTCCAACAATTTGTTACAAAATATAACACACCAGACGAGACGTGTAGATATTGTCAAATTGTTTCCAACTTAAAAATTTAAATTAGTATTTTGTTTTAGGAAAAAATAAAAAGAAATATTAAAATTAAAATGCCTTTTTACGTACTAAAATTTCAAAGAAAAAATGTGATAGACAGACAGGCTTCGCTAGAGCTGTGAGCAGAATAGACAAACCGGTGTTTACTAAATACAAGAGCTGTCATCTGTCAGGCTAAAATCTTAATTTACATTAGTGAACTTTCAATGCAAATTAACGCCTACGCCATTAATGACCCTTATTCCAAGAAAAAGAAAAAAATTCTGTGAGTTAAGATTTTCGATTGGCATAATTTTGATGTTATTTAAATTCAGTTTAAACTTTGCGTCAGCAAATCAGTTTACCATTTAAGCCTACAAGGCCAAATATGATTCATATTCTACTCCAATAAGGTAAAGTATACAATAGTTATGAACAAAAAATTGGAGAAAAAATTATATTAAAATTAAATTCGAGATTTTTAAAGATGTAATAAGATTTTTTTTAAACATACATACATATGTATATACAAAAGAAAGGTATTCATCTCAGGCTGAAGGGAGAAGGAGGGAGTTTTAATAGTTAAAACGTAAATTAAAGTTTTAATATTGTTTTGTTATTTCCTTACAGTTCAGAAAATAAGAAATAACAAATCACATTTCGTCATGTTAAATTACAAACAGAATAATTTATGTACATGATTGATAAAAAACAATTCAACATGTCCGATTCATGTTCGAAGCTCAACATACTCTTATTATTTTACATAAACAAATAATTTTTTCAACTTAACGCACATACATACATATGTATGTATGTATGTATGTGCATGTACATATAGATTTTAATTGTAAATAAATATGTATCTTACATTTATATACTGAATTCAAAACACGTAAATTATTTGCAGTTAATGTGTGCAAGCATACACATTCGTAAGTTTGTGCTGTTATCAACTAAAGGAATTCATGTGCACAGCGAGGTTTTGTGACTTATCTGAATACTTCGCAAAGCAGTCAAACGACAGTGAAAAATGTTTATTGACATTTGCTAGCAGTACTCAAAAAAAAAAACGAGAGTGAGTAGAACACAATCAATTGTTAGGGAGTTAACACTGCATGCAACAACATCAGTTCATATTGATGTGCAAAAGCAATACAAAAGCAGTGTGAATATCACATGTTTGTTCCAATAATATAATTTAGTTGTATGTATCTGGTGTGTGTGTGTAATTTATGTTATTCTTCTAGCAAAGTTAAAAGCAATAATGTATGTACATATGTATGTATTTTTTTTTAAATAATTCTAGTTGATGCCATTTTGTTCTCTACCCACAAAATAATATTATGTAAAAATGCGCGAGTAACTGTAGGTTTTCTGCTTTTGATATATATTTTTTTAATGTCAATTCTGTGATTGACATTTGTTGGGGCGCAATATAAAAAACCGATTAAATAGCAGACATCTTTTTTTTTTTTGATATGAAAAGAATTTTTTTTTTTTTTTATCAATTATTTATAGTATCGAAGAGATACAGTTATTGTAAATGGGAGTAAAACGAACTAAAATCATGTTAATGCAAAGAAGGAAAGGGGCAACAGTCAACAGTCTTAGAGCACACAAAATATAAATACATACATACATACATATCTGTATTTAAAAGAGCACACAAACTGAAACAAATATGGTGGACTCCATTACACAGAAAAATGCAGTTGCTTTTACTGTGTCGCATTTTTTTTTTTTTTTTTACTTTCTGTTATTTCGAACTTTCTGATAACAACATGCTAGAATCATGATTTTTTTAACAAGAGAGACATACACAGAAAGAAAAACCACGTTCTACATTGCAGTTTTTATACCCTTCACATAAATGTGTAAGGGTATATATAAGTTTGTGATTCCGTTTGTAACGCATTGAAATATCCATCTAAGACCCCATAAAGTATATATATTCTGGATCAGCATCAATAGCGATTACGATTGAGCGATGTCCGTCTGTCCGTCTGTCCGTCTGTAGTCGTTGAAATACCGTTTCTGAGAAAACGGTTTGAGATAGAAACCTCATTCTTTCGCTAAAACGTGTGAAACCCCGGTAGTGGGTCTGCTATTGAAATTCAGTAAGATAGGTCCGCGGATAGCCGAGATATATTCAAAAAACCGGGTTTTGAGGGATATTTTGTGTAATTTTTGTATTCAGATTTTTGAAAAAAAATTTTTTCTTAAAAACTAAATCATATCATTTTTAGTGCTCATTAAATCCTAGAAATGAAGGAATTTTTGAAATCGGCCCATATATATCCGAGATATAGCGTCTCCCGATTTTTAAAGAAATCGGCTTTATTAGCCAAATAAGACAACTTTTGGCACCGAAGATCAATCAAGATGGTATATATAGGCTATTTAGAGGCAAAAGTGGAAAATTTTTCCACATCGGCCCATATACACTCGAGATATAGCGCCTCCCGTTTTCTCAAGAAGTCGGCTCTAAAAGCCAAATAAAACAACTTTTGGTATCAAAAATTGATTAGAATGGAACATATAAGGTGTTTAAAAGCAAAATTGGAAAATTTTTGAAATCGGTCCATATATATCTGAGATATAGCGACTCCTGATTTTTCAAGAAATCCGCTCTTTAAGCCAAATAAAGCAATTTTTGGCACTAAAAATCAATCAGAATGGTACATATAGACTATTTAGAGGCAAACGTGGAAAATTTTGGACATCGGCCCATATACACTCGAGATATAGCGCCTCAAGTTTTCTCAAGAAGTCGGCTCTAAAAGCCAAATAAAACAATTTTTGGTACCAAAAATCGATCAGAATGGTACATATAAGGTGTTTAAAAGCAAAATTTGAAAATGTCTGCAATCGGTCTATATATACCTGAGATATAGCGTCTCCCGATTTTTCAAGAAATCGGCTCTATAAGCTAAATAAAACAACTTTTGGCACCAAAAATCAATCACAATGATACATATAGGTTAGTCAGAAGCAAAACTGGAAATCTTTTTGTCATCGGCCCATATATGTTCGAGATATAGCGCCTCCCGATATCTCAAGAAGTCGGGCCTGGAAGCTAAACGAAACAGTTTTTTGCACTAAATATTTGTCGGAATGGTACATACAGGCTGTTTAGGGGCAAAATTAGAACATTTTTGGACATCGGCCCATATGCACCCAACTTTTGGTACCAAAAATCGATCATAATGGTACATACATACATATGTAGCAAAATTCGAAAATATTTGCGATCATGTATGAATGTATGTATGTATGTATGTATGTATGTATGTATGTATGTATGTATGTATGTATGTATGTATGTATGTATGTATGTATGTATGTATGTATGTATGTATGTATGTAGATACGTTTGTATTCATGTAGGTATGTATGTATCTACATACATATGTATGTATGCATGCAAGTATGTTAGCATAAACAATTTTTTTGCTTTGGTGTAAAAATGTGTATGTATATATACACGAGCTTGAAAATGAAAGTGATATAAAGAATTGTTGAAAAAAGGGTACGCAATGAAATTCTTTTAAACAATTGCGTCTTCAAATTCATTCACACAAAAAATCATTTTGGGTTTCCCTACGTACTTACATATGTACATACACACACACATGTGTATGATGATACGCAATAGATCATCAACAACGTGCACAAGAAAAAAATAATTTTGTAAAAGCAAGCAATGTAAATATGTATGTATGTATATATGTATGTATATAATCAAAACAATGAAAGCAATGTAAATATGTATGTATGTATATATGTATGTATATAATCATTGTTTTATGGAACACACTGAAAATATTCAATAATAAAGAATTTATTTTAGAGTTTTCTATTATAGATACATACATACGTATGCATGTACCCACATACGTAAGTAAATTGAAAAGCAAATCACACTTAATGGCAATGTTTAGCATTATAATTCAAAAATAATGCAATTATATGCAATTTTTTGTTAAATAAATTTTACTATTAAGTTAACTGATAAATAATTAAGAAATAAATTTTGCTTTTCTTTATTTCATTGATATTAAAAAGAATTGGTGTCACCCAGTGGTTGAACTTGAGCATATTAGGAATTATTTAAATAAAAGTTTTGCAGCCTGTGTTAAATCCCGGTAGTGGATCTGATATTGAAATTCAGAAAAAATCGGCCCATTTAAAAGCCAAATAAAACAACTTTTCGCACCAAAAATCAATCGGAATGTACATATGTACCATTGTGAAGGGTATTTAAGATTCGGCCCAGCCGAATATAGCACTCTTACTTGTTTTTTACTTGATTTTACAAAACTTACTTGAAAATTTAAGTACGCATAACACACAAGTGTACTTAAAAGTTTCAAGTTAAAACAAGCCGAATAGAGATTATTAGAGAGAAGCAATCCTGTTATGGCTCAAAATGAGTACGAAATTCTTGCGTGTATTATTTATAACCAGCACTTGTTTGTGCTTAAATTTTGTTTCACTTTTTTAATTGCTGCTATAGCTGAATTGAATTACATTAAGTTAATGTTTATATACCTTTTTAGTTGTTTATTAGGTCTACTTTTAGACCTAAAATAGTACATTTCAGTTGGCTCTTATAGCACATAATTTAATAAAATTAATTTTTAAATATTGAAACAAAAAAGTTGTTTTAAACTTAAAAATATCTGCAGAATTTTTAATTTAGTTTTTTTTTAATACTAATGGGTTTTCACAATATTTCCCCTCGACGATTTGAAGTTTTGCTGATATTGGCCATGAAATTAATAATGTAACACTGTGTGTGTTACAAAATGTGTCTATTTTTTTTGGAAAAGATAAATTGGGTTTAAACATATTTAAAATACCAATTTTATTTTTTATTTTTTACATAAAATAACTTTGTAAAAATAAAAAGAGTAAGTATGTAAATAATAAATAATTCAATTGCCTAATGATTGTAAAAATCAGTTATTTGAATAAAAACTAAGTTTTACTTGTGTATGCATATATTTTTTTGTTTTAATATGCTGATTTAATAAATAATATATATATACATACATATATATATATATATATATATATATATATATATATATATATATATATATATATATATATATATATATATATATATATATATATATATATATATATACAGTCAAAGCCCGGTTTAACGAGTGATATAATGTTCAACCTTTCGTTATTCCGAGATATTCGTTATATCGAACAGTAATTTTTTATCTTAAAATTTTATAAAAGACGGTGGTCCGCAGTTTTAAAAACGTCAAAATTTAATTGTAATGACAACTCAGTGTAGAAATAAAACTTTAATTGATATTTTAACGTTCATTTAAGAATTGTTTTTATTTCTAATATGTAAATTCATTAAAAATCATAAATATACATAGAGGCATATACATATTTAGCTATGTTTGGATGCTATTAACATGTGTAGGTTTATCATTACATTTCATTCATATTATTCATTTCTTAAGAAATCGACATCTCGTTTTCACAATGAACCAAATAAAACTACTAAAATTTTAACGAAAAAAGCAACGCATCACACGTGTTCTTTCAATACAAAGAAAGAAGCCAAAAACACACACAATCCAACGGTATTTGCATATATGGTTTCGAATATTTGTCAAATTACAACTGATACGGGAAAGTGCCGGCAAATCTGCAAATGCAGGTCGTTTTGTGGTCTTCTTCTCTAAATATTTCCGTTTTCACATTTTGTGAGGAAGAAGTATTTTAGAAAATACAGTAGAAACAAGTTGTGCCTCCGTGGGGAGGGGTTTTCTATACAGTTTTTTGGTTTCGAATATTTGTCAAATTACAACTGATACGGGAAAGTGCCGGCAAATCTGCAAATGCAGGTCGTTTTGTGGTCTTCTTCTCTAAATATTTCCGTTTTCAAATTTTGTGAGGAAGAAGTATTTTAGAAAATACAGTAGAAACAAGTTGTGCCTCCGTGGGGAGGGGTTTTCTATACAGTTTTTTGGTTTCGAATATTTGTCAAATTACAACTGATACGGGAAAGTGCCGGCAAATCTGCAAATGCAGGTCGTTTTGTGGTCTTCTTCTCTAAATATTTCCGTTTTCACATTTTGTGAGGAAGAAGTATTTTAGAAAATACAGTAGAAACAAGTTGTGCCTCCGTGGGGAGGGGTTTTCTATACAGTGTTTTGGTTTTGAATATTTGTCAAATTACAACTGATACGGGAAAGTGCCGGCAAATCTGCAAATGCAGATTTGTAACGATTTTTTAAATGTATTTTGCTTTGCCGTTCGTTATTTCGAGATTTATTTTTTTTTTGTCATTCGCTACATAAGACAGTTAATGTAAAAATTTCGCCATTCGTTATATCCGATATTCGATATAAACTGAGTATTCGCTATACCGGGCTTTGACTGTATATATATATATATATGCTATATACATAAAGTTTGTAGGTATGTAGATATGTAGATATGTAGTACATACATATCTACATATTATGTACTTACCATTTGTGAAGCTTTGTTGTGGTAGAACTTCTCAAGGGACAAAAAAGAATACGAATTTGTGGTTATTTGTAGAAAAAATTGTAGTTTAGTAATTAAGAAATTTGGCAACGTTGTTGTTCCACTTATTAATTTATTTTTTTTTTTTTGTGTGTAAAAATTTGTTAGCTTTTTCTATACAGCAAAATAGATAAAACAGTTATTGAGGTGGATAAATTTAGTTCATACACATTCGATTTCAGTTCTTGTTTTTAATTAAATACAACTTTTAACTAATACATGTAGAGATATTTTATTTTAATTAGGCACGCTCTAGAAAACAGTAGCAAAATAGTTTAAAATGTTTTTTACATAAAATAGAAAAAAAAAATTCAGTAATTCATTTAGCAACACAGTTATTTAGTTGTTTATGCAATTTCCATAAATTCAATAAATGTTGGCACGCATGTATGTACATATGTATATATTGTAATAATATTACAGAAATCTTTTTCTCATTTCCTTAAAAAAAAAATTACAACTCAACAATACCTATAAAGTTTTGTGTTCCTTCCTTGTGAAAATATTTAGTGTATTGTTATTGTTGCTGTTTTGCTTATTCTGCAACTCCTCTGCCGATATTTGATTGTGCTGTTGCTGTTGCTACTGCTGCTGCTGCTGTGTCTTATTCTGTTTTAGTTGCTGTAACCTGCCACTGCTGGTGATGATAATATCACAAATGATGCGAAGAAAATCTTCGCAATATTGACAACTACACACACACACACACACAAAACATACATAAATGGCCCAAAAAGCTAAATGCAGAGCATTAAAAGAAATCAATCAATTACTTGGCTTAAACGTGCCAATTTTCCCATTATTATAAACATTATCTTAATATTTAAAAAGAAATTATAAGAAAAAAAAATATTTATTTACTGTAAATACACATGTATGCAACATTTACGCCACACTAATTTGCTGTCATAATAGTATGTTTCCATTACGAGTTGAATCACCCGCTTCGCTCTCTCTATTATACTTATGAATCACACTGTTTACACGATTCGTCTATTTGACTTTTGTTTTTAATAAACCAACATAAATTTTCCATTAATTTCGTGAAGGAAATTTTTCAAATGGACAAAAAAAAAAGTAATGATAGATTCTTTGCTTGGATTTGGTTTTTTGTGTAGTGCAGCGCCAAATATAATACAACAGTCAAATAAATAAATAAATAAATAAATAAACCAAAAGTTAATTGATGAAAAGAAATTGTTCTAGTTTTATTTGATATCAGTCAGCAAAGTACTCATTGTGCCCACTTTCTCGGTTGTTACATTAATGCCATTTGAAAACGTACAACACCCAAAATGTAATGTAAATTTCGATGATAACAATTTTCCCATTGATTAAACTAACCAGACCGAAGACATAACTTAACTACTAATGTAAATTGTTTTTGGAATTTAGAAATTATAACGGAAAATGCAACCAAACAAATTGTTAAATAATATTATAAATAATAGAAGATTACCATAAAATTGGCTCTAAATTGCATGCTAGACTTTTTCTTTCTTCACGATGGCAAAGTGATCGAGCATTCGGTCAACATTTAAGAGGTTTATATACTGTGCGGCTTTCTCTACTCTCATGTAACAAATATAGCCTATGTGTAAAGGTACATAATGCAAGGATTGGAATCAGTCTACTTTCCTGACATTCATTTACCATTAATAATTTCGATCAAATAAAAGTATTATTTGACTTAATATTAAATTTTCTGGATACTCGTTCTTCGACCTTTTTTTATTCAACTTTGTTAGGTTTTATAAATGAGCTTAAGGTCACTTAATTCTCAATAAATATATTTTCTATTTATTGATAAATTTTTCGATATTTCGATACGCCTTTGTGTATCTTCTTCATTTTCCTGAAATATCGAAATATCGAAAAATTTATCAATAAATGGAAAATATATTTATTGAGAATTAAGTGACCTTAAGCTCATTTATAAAACCTAACAAAGTTTAATATTAAATTCATAAATGCGTTTTTATTTATGAATTTAATATATGTATGTCACTCAGAGATAAGGTAGTTTCTAATGGTGAAAGTTTTTCTTTTTGAGATCGACAGTTTTTGATTTGTTTATTCATTACAGACAATACAATATTATTACGCATATGAACTAAAAATTGTTTGCTAAGTCAAAGGGAGCGAGTTGCACTTCCATTTATTTTAATTATTATTCCTATATTATAATAAAAAGTAAACCAATTTGAAATGCGCTCTAATGCAAATGATTGCCTTCTTTAAGGTCTCTCTTAGAAAACATTTTACACAGCATTGTGAAATGGATTCTGCTGCTTATTTCTCTGTCTCTGTTTTGTTATTACTGTAACTTTTCTCACATCCGTACGCTCAAAGCCACATGTATGTGTATGTGCGTGTGTACATAAATCGATAACTAACGCACTACAAATGAAAAAAATCTATCTATGTAAGAATACACATGCATACATATGTATTACGTTTTATTGTGTTTATCGAACAAAAATTAACAAAGCCAATCAATTTTTATTATTATACATGCACACATACATACATAACTTTTTTCCTTATTATTGAATTGAAGTTCAACTTTTATCAATTTTTTTTTTTTTTTTGTGTGTGTAAGTTTATTTATTATTTAAAATATTTTTGTTAAATTTTAACCATACGTTAACTTTTTTTAAATGTTTTATTAAGCGTCATTAATATATATTGTTGTTTTCTATTTGTTAATAATTATATGGAAATTTAGTGGGTATTTATTATTCTAATTTTCTATTATTTAGCACTAAAAGCGTATTTACGTTTCTACTTGATTTTTCACTTAATGCCAGGATACTGAAGAAAAATTAAGAGCACAATACTATATTTTTCACTCTATACTGTATAATATTTTACTCCATTTTTTTTCCTTTTAACACCTACGGTAAAAATAACACTGCGTTTTGACGTTTTTTATTTTCGAACATCAAATGTATACTATTGGATTTTTAGCCGTAACTGTTTAGTTAGTCCATTCCCACTCTATCCTGATTTCGTTGTGTGTAACAATTTTTTCTTTTATTGTATTCAATATTTAGTGGCACACAGATGTTCTGAGAGTGCTAATAAAAATCAATAGGAATTTCGTAGTTTGATAGGAGCGTCTTAGTTTGTCATATTTAAGGCGCATGTCATAAAATAACTGTCAATCATGACACGTACCACGAGCACAATACTGGGACAATATTAACGGTTCTTGTAGCAACCCGGTTTTGACCTGTGCGATTTATTTTTCAGATATTTTATTTTTAAGCTGTAAATACATTTCAGTAAATCAAAAAAGTTTAGAAATAACTTAAAACAAGCTTACTGCTAAACTTAGTTGTGAAGACTATTGAGTCTTTTTGATAAATATTTCATTAAAAAACCGAAAAAACCCTCATATTTTGTTGATGGTACCAGCATGCTATTTTTAAGAACTTAAAATTTATGCAGATTTGGAGAATGGAAAGTCAAATATGTGTATAATATATACTGTATATAACTATCTATGTGCGTACATTGGCTCTACAAATGTATTTAAAAATGAGAATTTATTACGGCATCGAATTTTTGAGCTGTTTCAATACAGATAAACATGTGCCGATAAATCAAAGCTATTTGTGCTTAAAAATATTATTAAATATACTATATTTGTAGAATAAATTAAAAAATTTTATTTCTATAACTATTTTCAGTCAGCTGCTGCATAAACTTTACATGATTTTCCGTTCTCGTACTTTTATCTTTGACTGCTTAAAATGCTTAAAAATTTCTTGAATTGGCTTTACTTATATATTTATTTTATTTCTCAAAATAAGAGTGCAAAATATTTATTTTCTACCATAAAACCCAAAAATATCAAATTTAGATTGAGCTGCTAAAAATAAACGTGACGATACTTGAAAAAAATCGTTTTTAAAGATACGGCAACCATAATTTTACACATTTCGATTTTTCCCATCTTTTAAGAACACACATCACTAAGACGTTTATGTATGTTTACATTTTACTCTGTTGAAGGAGCTCCCGCTGAAGCACGATTTATTCTTGTTTGTCAGGAGAAACAACAATATAAGTAATAATATTTAGCAGTGTAACGCAGACATAAAATTCCCTGTTGAATATACCATTAAGCGCCACATATATCCAAACTATCTTCGGAATGGCAACTGCACTAGAACAGTATATCAACCACACAGTATCAATTATAACTGCAGATGGCCGAAACTTCGTTGGAACTCTGAAAGGATTTGATCAAACGATTAACGTTATTTTAGACGAATCTCATGAGCGCGTCTTTTCAACGACCGCCGGCATTGAACAAATTGTGCTGGGTTTGCATATAATACGAGGAGATAACATTGCTGTAATAGGGCAAATTGACGAAACTATCGACTCGAGACTAGATTTTCCAAACATAAGAGGAGAGCCGTTGGGACCAGTTGTACATTAATTTATTTATTAAGTTTGAAGATGGAAATATTTCATTGCAATTAAAACAATACTTTTATTTACATGTTCGTGTTTATATTATTTACTTTGATTATAGTTAAAAGAGATTTCATAGCAATCAAAATTTACCAAATTTATTACTGCGACACTTTTTGTTTTTGCAAAACTGGGTACGCATATTAAATGCGTTTTTTGTTGTTTCGAGTCCTCGTCCAGTAAATGAGTGAATTTATCACAGTTTCCCGCAAAATAAACGTGAGGACGTTCCTTCATTATGAAAGGATCGGAATCAATATAGGGATAACACGCTAAAGTATCAGGAGCAGTAGGGGCAATGTGACCCCATTGGAGTGTAGAACGTAAAGCTTCTATCGGACTGTCTATTGAAGTGCAGCGTATCACGTCTTTGATGTTTTGGCCGGAAGTACCCACAATTAAAACATCATCCACGGTACAGGCATACGGATTAGAAACACTCTGAAAATTTTCATTCTTACTAGCGTTAGGAAACATGCATTTGTGAAACGGTTGCTGAGGCAGCATATAATTTGCGGGGTCATAAGGTCCTGGCATAACGTCCATTGCTATTGAGCTTGACCACGCTGTAAACCAAGCATCCAAAGCTTTTACAGCATCTATGGTGTCTTTTGAATCTGAACCTTTTGTTTGAAGAAATGGAACACGCTTTTCTTCGCAACTTCTTATTGAATTTCCAGCTATAATCAAACGTAAGTTATAAGACTTCTGACGGTTAGGAAGATTGCCTCTTAACCAATGTTGAAAGAGATTTAAGGAGTCGACATATTCATGGGATTCTATCCAATCTAAACCTGATATCAAAATCAATAAACGGCTATCATCACTTTTAAACGTGGTAAGAGATCTTTGAATGCCACTTTCATAAAAAATTAAGTCCTGCACATCGAAACGGCCATCCTCTTCTATTAATCCCATAGCAGCACACACAACACCTGTAGCAAGTGCATCACTCTTAACATTTCCATACAGACGTACTCGTTGTAGTTCGTCCTCTAGTATAATTTTATCTTCCGGATCAGAATAATTTGATCGTGGTGGTTGGGGTGCCAACTGGTTTTCTTCAGATATTTCCTTCAGTATACTGGGTTTATGTGTTTGATGTTTGTAAATAGTTCCAATTATAATGCATTCTTCCTCAGAGTCTTCACGTAAATCACACAATTTTTTTATGGGTACAGATGTGCCCCAGTGTTCAATGGCTAGGTGTTGCATTAATGTAGACATCTCAGCCAAACGGCGGGAATATAAATGCGAAAATTGTTTTTGGTAGTCGAATGCTTTTATTAAAAACTTTTTGGATTGATTTTCGTACTTATGTCCCGACATTTTGGCTCGTATTTATTAATTTCTGATTAGTTTTGTTAAAATTTGCCTCTTGTTTATTTGCCGCCCATACAGAGATGATATTTCAGCATTTGTCAAGCATTTATCGATACTAGATATGTAACATTAAACAAGGCAGTAGTGTTTTCGATAAGTAGTTGGGAAGATGTGTTCGATGATTAATCAATATTATTCAATATTTTTCTTCTATAACGTTTATCGGTTTCATTATATATTATGGTTGTGATTGATATTCATTAAACAAGAGAAAGACAGCATCAAAGACGTTTAGCTAGGGGACAACTAGCTGTTTCGAAGGGTGGCTGGTTCAAAACAGCAAGTTGTTCCGCATCATAACTACCGAAAAATTTAATTTTTATACAAAAATAGTAGATTTTTTAAATTGAAATAGGCTATTACGTACATATAAAATAAATGCACGTACATTTGGATTGAGCATTATTTGCATTTTTTTGGAAATTGCGTCTGAAAACGTACATATGTATGTATGTATTATTTATTCATCCTATTTATTGTAAGATATACATACGATTGCCTAATGCTAGTTTCAGCCCCAGTAAAGCGATTTTTTCAGCTTTCAGATAGTTTTCGTCTTCAAATTGGTACAACAATTTTGGAAACGCATCTGATGTGCCAGTTTCAACGCAGGTAAAATTCCACTTTGGAATTTGTGCTATAGAGTTGTATAGATATTTATTCCCATTAACGCAAGTTGTAGCAGTGACCTTCAAATCCTCAGCGTGTTGTAAATGATGTTCCAACCTATTGCCATGTGCTGCTTCATTCTCGTTTAATGCCAAATTGTGCATATCCGGAAGTATTGAAATTTCATGCTCTTCGGTTTTGTTTGGAGAGAGATTCGAAGAAGTATTTTCGGCATTGTCATTGTTGCTATCAATTTTTGAAGAGACTGTAAATAATTTATTTTTAATTGTTTGTAAGGCTGGAAACAGTGTTCTCTTTTCTTCAGCTTCTTCATTCGAATGTCCTTTAAATTTAAATAAACTTTTAGTAAGCTTTTTCTGGGCAGCATTTGTTGATTGATTACTGTAGAACCGAGGTGCTATACAATTTTTTATTTTTACCAAGTTCGAGCATCCAGCACCAAATAAAACATCTGAGTATGTTGTACCAGGTCTACAGGCAGAAGATTCATTGCGGTTATAATGTTGTTCTGTGTCCGACTTTTTCATTTTACTGTTAGAAAATCTTAGCCAGTTCGGAGAATTTTTGTGTTTTTTATTTGCTAAGTTATTGAATGGAACTGCAGATTTTTCCGACCTCTTCCAACTTGCGGATTTCACTTTTTTAGTTGTTACCGTGTCGTTATTTGTTCTATGTGGTTCACTTGACTTGATTCTTCTTCTGAAGGGAGTATCAACCATTTGTTCAAACTCGTCAACATGAAAGCAATTTCTTACTAGAGATTTTTTGTTTTGCCTCTTACATGATTTAGCATTTGATTCCGTTGAACATTGTTGCGTTTCTGTTGCTTGGTTAGATTTGTTTCTAATATTATAAAATTGATAATAAAAAATAATCATTTTAAAAAATAATTTTTAGCTGATTTAATTACTTACTTTTTAGCAATTATATCATTTACCATTGTGGCAGGAAACCAATAATTTAATCGAATTTTGAATGAAAAAAAAAAAAAACATTTAGTTATGGTCTTACTTAAAAAACAATGGTAGTTTTGTTCTACAGGGAGATACAAAACGAATTGTGCTAAACAATTTAGACAAGTTATTGGTTTTTATATAATTATTATAAAAATGTTTAAATTCGCCGATATCTGTTTAGCGAGACGTTACAAAATTGTGAAACGAAATGCAAAAATTCGAAATAGCAATGATTGGATTCACAAGTCTAATTATATGAATTATCGTTGTATTTAAAGAGACAATTGCAAAAAATAATCAAAACAAAAACGTTTACAAATAGCATTAATTTAATGAACGCGTTTAAAATTGAATCTGTAACTACAGCGCCACACGATACAACTTAGTTTGTGAAGCCCATAAATTAATCATTTATGGCCCTATGGGCTCGATTAATTACCAAATAAAGAAATGAAATGAATTCGGCAATTGAAAATGAGTGAGCCGGTCTCACTATTGGCAGCGATTGAAATATATTTACATAGAAAACAACAATCAAATTATACATTTTTTTTTTTTTTTTGTTTCTAATGAAAATTAAAAGTTTTCGAAAAATAAGACTTTAAGAACACCCTGATTCACATTTTATAAAATGTTTGAAAACTTTCAACGACTTTTCATTTTTTGGCTATAAATCAACAATATTCATATACATACATATTTTTTTTTATTATTTACCATGTTTAATTTTTTATTAAAAAATCTCCGAGGGAAAGATCTTAACATAGATTTGGGGTAAAAATACATTATACTTAATGGATTGTAGTTTTAAGCAAATTATTATTTTTTTTTAATTTTGCAGTCATACACTGAGATATCGGCTTATGGGCTATAAAAATGAAAATGTAATTGGCGGTGGATTGGAAAAACCACAAGGCGGTATCAAGGAAGAAGCATATTTCTCTGAACAAAATAATAATTTAATGTTGAAAATACGCGATAGTGGTACAAAATTTCAAAATGAATTTTCTGTTGAAAATTTTCGACCTGAAATTTTGCATACTTATAACGGTCGTACTGCATTCAGGGAGACATGTTCCACAAATAAGCAGAAAAATTGTTTAGAAGAGGCTTTTTTCCTAAACGAGGTACTAGTAAATTCGTTGCATATGAGATTTGACCTAAAAGTTATTGAACAGCACTTTTGATCATTTCTTTTAGCAAACTGAATGTTGTGCGAAACTCAACAAGAACGATAGTTGTCCGAAAGTTGAATTAAAAGAAGAAACTAAAAAGGATTCAAAGTAAAGAAATCCTTACAACAATTCTCAAACAGAAAATTTTTTAGTAATAAAAAAAATCAAAAATTAAAAGTTAAAGTCATCTATGCAACAACAATGCTATTACTCTAGATTGTGGCCACTTCACATTTGACTAGGAACTGACTGAGAAAATACGATTTTTCCTCGCGGGGTGTTAGCTTTTTTCTTATGAGCATTTTTTACGTAAAAGGATTCATTTACATATGTACATATTTATTTATAGTAAAGCAAGCCTATAAAATACTGGGTATAACCGGAAGTGCATTCTATTACGTAGAAAAAATAGCGGAAAGACTATTGTTAATTTCTCTAAATGCGAAAACAATAAAATTGTTTTTCGTTTGCAAAACAAATGCACGAAATGCAGAATTGCATACGACTTTAAAGAAATTGACAGTTATTCTTTGCTCTGCAAACACCCGAAATAATAAATTTGGTATATTTATTACATAGTTTTTTTTAATTTCACTTTAATTTATACACTATTGTTGCATGGATGGGGTGGGGTGGATGTTTACTTAAATATTTTGTGCATTTTTAATTTATTTCTAAACATTTTCCTAATGAATAAAATTTGATGTTATTCTATATGAGATTATTTATTTTCACAGAATTTTGAATTTTATGGTTTTTGCAATCGACTTTTTTTGCAATTTTATTTATTTTATTCTTTTGTTGTGAATCGGTGGTAACCAGTATATACCGATAGGTATAAAGGTAACGGTATTTTTGGTACCAGTATTTTACAGAGCAACCCTATTTCCGTAACGGTAAAAATACTAGTAACCAATTTTAACAGTATTTAAGACGGTAACAGTAGACTTATGGTACAGTTTGCCAACCTTGCAATACGTATATTAAAATTTGATTTAGTTTTAAATATTACTAGACGGACGTAACAAGATTTATGTACATATGTGTTATAAAACCCGGCAGTTAAACAACAAAAATATTGGTAACTCTATTTATGTCTGGTATAAAAATAAAATTATGATGCAAAATTGGTGTATTATTGTGAATGAAAGTAACAAGCAAACAGTGCGCATTTTCGGTTAATGCAATACTGAAGAAATCCGTGAAATTTATTAAAAATTTAAAAACAAAACAAACGTAACATTAATTCCAGTATGTTACTAACAGTTAGACGTATAACACAACGATTGTATCCAAAACAACTACAGTGAGTAAACGAATTTAAACGGAAGACACAACATTTTTCTAAATAGACAAGATTACATAAGACCATAATCTGGTAAATTTTTTAGATACTGCAAAATGTCTCAAATTGGTGAATTAGGTAGTGGTGCCGGCAAAGGTGGCGGTGGTGGTGGATCCATTCGCGAAGCTGGCGGTAGTTTTGGCAAAATGGAAGCTGCTCGGGAGGAAGAATTTTTTTATAAGCAACAAAAAGAACAGCTAAAGAATCTCAAAACCAAAACAGACGGCTCAACAAAAACAAATGAGACGGCAAAAAACTGAATAGCACAGTAAAATAAAATATTTGCATCGGCCTTAAAAGACTGATTTCATTTTCTAATAATGATATGAAAATATAAATAATCTGTTAGAAAATTTATTTATTGATTTGTTTTTATTTAACAGGACAAAACCATATTGTGAAGCAAATAAATATTTGTAATAGTTAACTCAATTTGAATACAAACGATTTTTCGTAATGTGTAAAATCATTTACAATACTTAATACATTTAAGGAAGCAGATTGTTTTTCGAATATAAATTATATAAATTTCTAATGTTAAATTTATTGAGCTGAGAGTAATTTCAAAACATAAAATAATGGCTATAATTGACAATCAATTGTTGTGTCTGCAGCGATTTATAAGAATATGGCTAACTTTTTCTTATTTCCTACCAAAACAAAAAATCTTTTTTAAGGCAAGAATTCGCTCGCAATCGACTTACGGAATACACATAATTTTTTGTTAAAATAAATAGATTTAAATAATCCAAATAGAGCTAAAATATAGTATTTACCTTTAAAACAAACATGATTATAAAAAATAATAATAGTTTTCATAGAATTTCTTAACTAGGTCAAGTTTGACCCCAGAGAACATTGATGTATCGTCGCCTACAACTAACAGTTTTATCATGTATTTATAGCGTAGAGAAAAATTGGATGAGAAGAGATTTTTTTTCATCAGGTGGGTGTCTTTAAAATTATTGTCTGGCATCACTACAGCTGTTTTGTTTATAAAGTGTCAAACAACTACTGCTTTCGGATTGTATTTAGCAACATTTAAAAAAAAATAATTTTAGCAGTTTTGGATTGCATTTTTGCAGAAGATTAATAAAAAGTAAGAGAGAAATTACGATTTATAAAACAAACATATTTATCGAGATAAGAAAATTTCATCACTGGGCAATATTTTTCGAACAAGGTTAAATCGACATGTCTGGTCAATATCCTGGCGGTTACAATCCTTTGGCTGGCCATAGGGGCCAATTCAATCCACAACAGCAACAGATGATGAATCAAATGCAAATGGGATCAGCCGGTCCTGCAGGTTTGATGAGTGGTGGCGGTCCCGGTGCTGGAATGATGTCTATGAGCGGCGGTGCTTATGGTCAAGGTGCTATGATGCCTCAGCAAGGAAATCCTATGCAACAGAGCATGCAGGGAATGGGAGCTTCTGGTGCGGGAGGCATGGGACCGGGTGTTATGAATCCAGTTGGCATGCAATCGCCGTCACATGTCCAACAACTTATGCAACAGCAGCAAATGCAACAACAACAACAAATGGGTTCAATGGGAGCACAGATGGGGTTAGGTATGGGTGGACATGTTGGAATGGGCGGAGGAAGCGGTGCTGCAGGGGGTAGTTCTCAAGTAGGTAATATATTGCCTCAACAGCAACAAATTCCCACGCAAATGCAACAAAATATGGGCATGCAACAAACGCATCAAATGCAAACAGGACCGAACGGGCCCAACATAGGAGCAATTTTGGCACAACAACAGAATATGCATCAGCAATCGCAGCAAAGCCCTGCTTCCCAGCAGCAACAACAAGCAATGCAACAACAACAAATGCCACAGGCGACAAGTCATTTGCATCAACAGCAACAACAACAACAACAGCCGCAATCTTCATCTAATAATGTCTTATCCATATCTCAGCAGCCACAGAAAGAAATCAATATTGTTACTCTATCGAGAGTTGGTCAGGAAACTGTACAAGATATTACTTCCAGATTTCAAGAGATATTTACAGCTCTTAAGGTCATTCAACCAACAGCAAGTCGGGACAATGGCACTGTGAAAAAAGTGCAGGAACATTTTCGAACTATTCGTTTGTTGTTTAAACGTATGCGTTTAATTTACGAACGGTGCAGTGATGGTTATCCCCAGGGTAAGCAGTTTTATCTTTACCGAACTAAAATACAGTAATTTTTCACTTTTTGTTTAAGGTGTGGAATACACACATGTCGAAAGCTTAATACCTTATAAAGATGAAACCGAACACAGAAATTTGGAAGGCACACAATGTGAAGAATATCGTAAAGCATTACAAGAAAATCAGGAGCTTATTGATACGGTGAAATTAAAAAATCGTCAACTACGGGAGATTATCGATCGCACTCGTATAATTGTTTGGGAAATAAACACTATGCTCAGCATGAGAAGGTCATAATGCAAAGTGTATAATACCTAGGCCCTGTTTCTCTACAAATTACAAGTGTAAAAAGACAAGATAATAAACTTTTGTACGTAAGTACATAATTTTACTTGTAATACAACACTGTTTTGAAAAGCAGTTGTAATTGAAGAAATGAGCAGCGCGTGTAAATATAAAAAAAAAAACACAAAAACGGAAATAGCTTCTTAAAATAATATACTTATGTACTGTTTTTTATCTGCTTTATGTTTATAACTTGCAGTTCTTCCACTACGCTGGATGATCAATTTGAAATGGTTAAAAATGTTTTCGGACCGTCAACATCATTAAATATAAACATGCTGCTAGTTTAAGACGTATGCATTTTTTTATTTGGTTCAGTAGTAATACTTAGGATATTTGAAAAGAAAATTAAATGGCGAAATTTCATTAAATGTTATTTGAATTTCTGTTTAATGGTACTTTAAATTGCGTAAAACTTTGTAAAAAAAAAATTGCATTTCAATTATAAAAATCGTTAAATACATACATAAAGTAAAAGAAAAATTCATTTTAAAGGTAAAGCTTCCCATCCCATCCCACACTAAGCAAAGCGACAATTCAACGATACTCCACTAGTACGTGGTATAATTTTACAATTTACTCCAGCCCCATCGGAACTGACAACTTCACCTCCAGGACATTTATATAGTAAAGGCTTTTTCTGATAAGTTGAAATTGAAAATAAGAGTGGTCTTAGCAAATACCTGCAGATTTAATTATTAAAGCATAGATTACCTGTATTTCGTGTATATCCTTTTGTATTTTCATATCATAAACCGGTTTGTGAACTACTGGATTCTGTAAGCCACTTTGAATATATTCCATTAGTCGAGAAGCAAAAATTGGCATCATTTCACCTGAAACATTGCCTTGAAAGCCCAACAAACTTTTAAGGCTTTCATTATTGCTGCCTGTCTGATTTCCCACAGAGTTCATATTTAAAACGGCTTCAGCTTGAGGCGTTAAATTGCCGACTGGAAGAAACTGCGAACCGCTGTTATAGCAACGTCCAGGTGCTGTATGCAGAGGCAAATGGAAACTAGAATTCAAAGGTGGGCTAGGCACCAAATTAACAGAACTACTAGGTGTTTCGATAAGCAAATTACGTGCTCCCGTTTCCGAGTTAATTGTGTTATCCAAATTATTATTTTTACGATTATTTCTGGCAACAGAAAAGCGAAGATTTTTACTAGAAAAAAAAATCACATTAAGAGATAAATTATGTGATCGTTTGTTTTAAAATATAAATTTGAATATTCAAACCATTCAAAGTCTTGATATCGATTTTTTTGTACACGTCCATTGTTAACGCCACCCGTACTGGCATTATTTTGATTATTTCCAGTGTTATTTGAGCCCCGTTGAAAATTATTATTGTAGCCACGATTTCCACGGTAACGTCGATTTCCTTGTTTGTGTGACCAATTTTTGTTGTTCGTTTGAAAATCCAACGGTAGTAATGTTGGAATGCCACGTGGTCTGCTCGCAGCGTTATTGGGAGCCATCAGTCGATATTGTACAGCACTTTTTGGTGGAGAGCATTTTTTGTTGCTATTATTAAGTTTTTCTCTCAGATCATTTCGGGTATCATAACAATCCAAGTAAGTGGTGGACGAATCTGGACCTTTCCAGATACCTGTATCAGTTTCTTCGAACTGTGTTTCAACTTCCAATTCTTCTTTGGCAGTTCGAATCAAAATTTCATCCTCATCATCTTCGTCCTCATCGTCTATATTGCCTTTGCGACGACCGAATTTAGTATCTTTACTACTCCCTGTGAATGTAATTTTTTCATGGCTACTGGCAACGGCATTGTTTGTAGACTTTTTTGAAATAGCAATATAATCATCTAAATATATTTTGAATTTCAACATATTAAAAATGATGGTTCGCATGTAATATACTTACCCAAGGATAAATCCATTATTTCCTCCACATTTAATGCCATCCTTGTAAGGATTTTGTCGTTAGATATGTGATTTTGTCTGTCTTTGGAAGTTCTAAACCAAAACTTTCAATTACCAAATTTTCTTTTACAAGCTTTTAAATATACCGTTTGTTTTTGAAGAGATGCCGGACTCTATAAAAACCTCAGATTGTTCCCACGAACAATTTTTTTACCAACGAACTTAATTCAAACATGATATCGAACATCGCTCATGAAGACAGCTCATGTTCATATATCGGCCATTCTCAGGCAGCGATGTTCGCCATGAAGTTAGGCATAAAATATAATTTTCTGTTTGACAGTTTAGCTCTCATGAAAAATACAGCAGAAAAGAAATTAAAAGTGATTGAAAAAAACAAATCAATTTTAAAGATTTAAAAATACAAAAATTGAGAAATAAAGCAAAAACATGAAAGAAGTAACCAGCGAAGAAGTTCAAGCGAATTGGAATGCTTGCACCTGTAATGGATTCGCCTTGTTCAACACTAGTCACGGCGAATCCATTTTTTCGCCTTGCACGGCGAATGCTTTGCGCCGCCTGTATGTGGAGTTTGTCAAACCGGCAACGCTACAAAATTCCTTCACTACTTCCGTGTACGGTTTCCATCTCTCATTTGGATTTAATTCTTCAATCACAGCAGTCTCTCGTGCGATTGAGCTATTTCGAATCTTTTAAAATCTGTAAGGGAAAATGTAATCGCTGTGTGATTTAAATATAAAAATAACTGGAAGAAGTTGATAGTGCATAATCATAAATATTATGGTAAGCTTTGTTCATTATTATGTTCTTTTTCCGAAATAATATACTTTTGTCAAAACTTATCAAGTTCGACAAAAGACAAACGGTTCGGAAGATTAAATAGCATTTTTGTTTAACTAGTATTGTTTTTTCTTAGCTATTAGAAATACATTCGAATTGAAAAGCTACATTATGCTACGTATATTATGTTCATCATATATTCTCTGATAAAATATGCAGTGGTATATAAACATGGTTTTTTAATATTAGCTAAAACTGTGGAACTCTCGCTGCTATAATAAATTAGCGTAATTTGTCGTCATATGACTGCTAGTTAATTTAGAAATTTATAGCTATGTGGTATAGCAACTTCCGCAATATATATATACATATGTGTGCATATTTATAGTGGGTTGATTTGTAGAAAAAATGTCCACCAAATCAAAGAAATCTGAATTCCCATTTTTGGATGCGTTTAATTTCATTACCGCATGGTGAAAAAAGTGTGATGCCTGCCAGATGCTCTCATATTTGTAAGTTTTCCTAAAAATTTATGATTTCTCTACAACCACTTCTATAGAGCTTCATGAAAAAATATGTTATTTTTCAATAAGTGAAAAATTCGCTTAATCCAAATTAATTGAGGCATAAGGGGAAAACATTTTGTTTGATTAAAAAAAAAACTGCTATTTTTTATTGTAAAATCTGTATTAAATTACTCTTATTTAAACATTCATTTTTTTAATTTTTGTATTTCCAGACTATATGTATGTAATATGGGATCCCACGGATTGCTTTACAGCTGCCAAGCAGCATCATACCCTTGAACTTGAATAGGTAAATAAAATATAATAACTACGATCTATTCAAGATAACTTCGACCGTATTAAACATTTGTTTTGTATCACATACATTGTAAAACGTAACATATCATTAATGTGTGTTCGTTGCAAAAGTATTTGTAAAAAACCTATTGTTTAGTGAGCCTGATTCTCGTAGTCATATCACACCGTGACAATCATCGCTATCGGAAATAAAGTGAAATTTTGTATCTTCTCTCTAAAATTGTCATTTTTGCGATTTCTTCGTGACTACTCTTCCTAATTTCACTTATTTGTTCCAAAGGAATGTTTTTTTGCATATTGTTTGAGATCTCTGTTTAGAATATGAAAAAAAATTATTGTTGGGAATAAATGGTGGATTCAGCTTAAAGCGAGTATAAAAATTTAGAATTTTGACAGTCACAAACAAGTGATGTGAGTGTGAGAATCTCGGGCCCTAAGTATGATACACTACAACTAACTTACGTGTACTTTAACCACTCCACCAAGGCACTGATGAAATTGTTTTTATTTTCTGACATCTCTTATGAATAACTCTTTGATATAATATAAAACTTGCTGATAATGTTAAAGAAACAGTTTGCGGAAGATTGTTTTTTAAATTGGCAATTAATGTAAAAAAAATTTTTATTTTGTTTTAGTGGCAACAATTCAATGGCATGGAGATATCAGAGCTGTTTTACATATTCAGGTAATTTATATCACTCTAGGTCAATAAATTTTTAATTGAAAAAATAATGCTTTGGGAAAACTACTAGAGAAAATTTCAAACTAAAATGAGAAATTTAATTTGGTATTTGAGAAAATGCCATTTCACTATTTAGAAACAGGCAGTTTTTGTGCACTAATGATTTTATTAACGTATTTTCTGACACCTGTTATGAAATCATTTTGATAGTATTATATACCTTCACTGAAATTCCATAAAATTGAATTTTTCATCTAATTCATAAACACACTAATGACAAGTTTATTTGCAGTTGAGCACCAGCTGGCATATGGAACAGCTGATGTCACAACTTTGCAATAATTTTAGGTTAGTGTACTATTGTTTTTTTTTTTTGTTTACAATGCAAGCGAATTTTGAGTCGCTTTTAAGCAGAAGTTCAACTGCTCTTAGAGTGCTAAAAAAAATTCGCAGATCAAACTAATTTTGCCCAAGCAAAGCTCAAATCAATGTACAGATTTGCAGCGCATATTATCTTGCCAAATTTACAAATTTCCAAGCATTTCATTTTCAATTTATGTATGTATATTGAAAAATTTGAAGTTTTATAAAATGTTTTGTTCTATTTTTTCCAGAATTGCAAAATGTAACCAGCCATTCAACAGAAAACTTTTTGAAAGGTAATTAACGAATTTTTTTTTTTTTTTTAGATATAGAGTCATATTTCTAGGGTATTCATTTTAAAGTATGTATGTGTAACGGCAGTCACATTGGTTAATATTTGTCCACCGACAACGTGACCACCACTTCCTCGGTCACCTCTTTTTTTGCCAAGTACTTGGCTTTAAACAACTGCTTATACATTTATATGTATGTGTATATACAGATACATCAACAAAGAAAAGAACAGGAAAAATGTAAACGTTCTAAATTTCATTAGAGTAGATTTTAAGGTTATGTTTGCTCAGTGAAAAAGAAAACTCTAAACTTTGTTGCAAACAATTATTTGGTCTTACAAAGACTCAAAAAGAGGAAATAAAAATTTGTTTTAAATATTACATTTGGTCATTGAGTAAACATAACCTTAAATATGCACTTGTGAAATCTAATGTTTTTAATTTTACTCCATTTTTTTCGATTATTTTAACTCTTATTTCAGTCTAACGGTTACGAATTAAAGAACACAAGAAAATTTCATGTACATGAAACTGTACTCTAGAGCTGTGCGCGGTCGTTTGTTTTAATGAGCGCTCTTTTCCGGTTACAGACTGATCCGTTCGTTCAACCGCTCACTTTGAACGAACAGTACGGCAACAATTTATTTGTTTGTGTATCTCCGGTCTTGTATCAAAACAGATGTTAAGATAAAGTAAACACAACAAGAACATAGACAGAAAAGCAAAAATGTGCAATTTGGGTGAAAAATAAAAATGTAATGAAATGTACATACATGTGTATTTATACTAATAACTAAAATAATTTAGTATTTTATACATACATACAAAACCTATACTGCTTCTGGTAAGGAGTTGGATATTAAAAAATATGCAAAATGCAACCAAATTTCACTGCTTTTTCTCTATGAAATTTTTTTTTCTTTTATTTGAACAACCACTTAAATATTAATTTAGTTTTTCTTTAAAGCCGACACTCTTTTAGTAAACCATTTTTATCAACAACGATATCAGTATTTTAGCGAAACTGACTGTTATTTCATATAAAAAACGAATGGCATTGTTGCCATTCAAATGAAGTTTTTACTTATATACACTTAAATCAACCCTTAAAAACTCAAATAATCCATGATACAATTAACAAGGTAGCCTCGTCAGCTAAACCGTTAATCAACTGACTACTTTAGGTTGTCAAGAGATTGCAGAGATGAAAGGCAGCCAAAACGAGATAGCTAAACCGCGTAAGCTTAGTGCATCTCTCTTCTGTAAATGTAGAAGTGGCGTCGTTTTGACAGTTTGCATAAGTTGTACAAAAACAAAATGCATGTTATTTTTATTGAAGTTGTTCTTATTGTAGCGAAAAGGCTACCTGGTTAGTTGTATCATGGATGAGCATAAAAATCAACACCGTACCGAACCCTATTGAACGAAATCCGCTCACTTAAAAGACCGGATCACTACGTACATTTAAGTGATCCGTTCAATTTAACCCGTTCGCAAGGCAGATTAAACAGGTAAAATCACTAAACCAGCTGCTCGTTGTTTATTAACTGCTCACTGTCAAAAGTTTGTTTACAAGCCGTTTAACGTGCTCTGATTTCTAAGAAATGTGCAAGTGATTTTGTAGCTACTATTGAAGAAAAAGTAAAATAAGCCAGTGATTTTGCTTCTTTTATTCCATAAAAAAGTAAAGTAATAATTTTTAAGTGGTTTAAATAAATTTATTTTATGAAATTTGTGTAATTTCGTTTTTTGTACACACTCACAAACCAGTTTAACAAAACAAATGAGAGAAGAATTTGACAGTATGCAGTTATTTTTCTACCAACAACTCTCGTGTATTTTTTATATTCTGCTAGTGCTTGTACCTAGTAAATCTGCCTTGCCCGTTCGTTCACGAACGACACAGCTCTACTGTACTCCCAAGTTTCGTATCACTCGACAACGGTCGCTCGCTAAATAAATAAAATAAATAAGAATACATCGTAATCCTGGAAGTTAGGTGTTGACAGTACTTATGAAACCTCTTCGCTAACCATTTACCTGAAAAATTTTGGCCTATGAAGTCCCAGGAGGGAAATGTATTAGGTTAGCTGATAGCCAAAAAACGATTTTTATTATATTTATTTTTTCCCCCATTTTTGCTATAAGTTTTCAATGATGATTACATAAACCATTCACAGACTCCAAATAATGATTAAACCGCTGACAATCTGTTTCAATATTCTTTTGAAATCGGGGAGTCTTGTTTTAATCAGTTTTGGATCATGGTTAGATGTTGGCACTGAGCTTCAAACATGACTTAAATAGATAAACCTAAAAAATGGAACTGAAATTAATAATTTGCATTTTAAATTTTAGAACGATGAAAGGTGGCACCAACTTGAACGTCATTTCGGAAAACTGCCGGAATACGAAGAAGAACCGTCAAAAGTGTATTTGCTGTTGAATTTCTGTGGAACCAACTGGTCCTATTATATGGCAACTTTCGATTCCAACTGAGGTTAGTACATTGATTTTGTCTTGCACCAAACACTGCAAGCGAATTTTGAGTCGCTTTTAAGCTGAACCTTACTGCTATAAAGTGCTAATGGAAAAATCGCAGACGAAATTAATTTTGCCCAAGCAAGACCCAAATCGATGTCCAGATTTGCGGTGCATATTCATTTGCAAAATTTACAACCTTTTAAGAAGCTTATTTTAGAAATTAATTTAAACCAAGATGTATCTATAAGCATACATAATTTAATTTACATTCTATTGTTTTTATTTCAGTTTTACAAATGACCAGATTGAAAAGAAAACTTGCTGAGAGATGCTAAATGGCAATTCAGGAGGAAAATCCCCAATTTGTCGGCGCCTTTACAAAACAAAATCTTGAAATCTCAATATAAAATTCAATAAAAACACTGGAATAAAAATTGTATTTTGATTTTTTTTTTTTTTATACTAAAAATCATTCTTTACTAAATTAGCTTTTTCTCTTAATGCCAACTGTTTCTCTTGATTTGCTATCATACGATCACCTTTGGACTTTTTACCTATACCTAGTTTGGGCAAACCCCGATTGAGACCTTCCAGCAACACACATGCCTTGCAAGGCTGCTGCGACGATACAAAACCGCAGCGTTCACAAATACCTCGCACAGGTTTCTTTACAGTATCTTTAAATCGTAGCTGCTCGCCAGAGTGGATAATGTCCATTATGACTGAAGGTCTAACCTTTTCTAAATCTTTAAGAAATGCCCTTGCATGACCTCGATATGCATTGGGAGCGAATACACATTCTGTGGAAAAGTACACCAGCTTCTTGTAGTGTGCATACATGACTATTTCTTTTTCGTATGTGTATTTAAGAGGCTTCACTCTTGGAATCGAGTCGTCGCTGCCTCCTGTTTTTATTTCGGTGCATCGTCTTAAACGTGCCGTGTCACCGCGTAAAATATTCATTAGCACCGTTTCGGCTATATCGTCGGCATTGTGACCTGTAGCTATACCATCTACTTCAAGTAGTTTGGCACCGCGATCCAGGGCCTGTCTACGAAAGACCCCACAGAAAGTGCAGTTGTTAGAACGGCCTATTTGACCCACAATGCGATCCATGGTCCAGCCATATAGTTCCTCGTACGAAAGTATCTTCAAAGGCATTTGGTAATCATCACGATTTTGTTTTACCGTTTCTAAGCTGTCATCCCGATACCCCGTTATGCCTTCGTCTATAGATAGCAGAACAAGTTCCAAGCCATAGTTATGACGTTCGTTGAGAAGTTTTAAACTGGCAAACAAAATGAAATGTAATTTTTTTTTCTGTCGGTTTCAAATCCAAATCTGATAAGATCGGGATTTTGTGACACCCCCGAATACTTACACGTGAGCCAGCACGGTGGAATCTTTGCCTCCGCTGGCAGCTACAGCAATCTTTTCTCCACGTCGAAATAAATTACTAGATGTTATTGTGTGATGAATCTCTGCCTCGAATGCAGCAAAGAAACAGTCTTTGCACAAGGCATCAGCCGTTTTGGGACGCTACAAAATAATTACATCATACATCAATGAAACAGAATTTATAAAACCAATTTACCTTCAATACTGCCTTATTTCCACAATTTGACTTGCAATTTATAGGCATTTTTCTTATAATATATATTTTTACTTTCTAAAACACGTTTATTTACATTAAATTCCTCTTCTTTCAAAATCATCACCCACTATGCAAAACAGATTGATAGCTTTGGACACTGTATTGCCACAACAGCTGTTTTCGTTTTTTTTTTTTGCTTTATGATTCTTCCTTGTAGGTTATAAAAGAAAAGAAGGTAAATAATAAACAATGAGCGGAATAGTAAAACTGAAAGACAAAGGAAAATCATGCAAAGTTTTAACAAAAAGAAATTTTCCTTCTTTGTGACATTGAAATGAAAAACGTAATTAAATAAATTTACTAAAAAAAACGACAATAATTTTATAAAATTAATGGAGTGCTAAATACAAACTGCCAAAAGAATATCAAAAGTGCCAAATAATAATCTAGTGCAATTAAAACGTCCACATGTAATACTTTGCTGATTAATTATTTTTTTTCCAATAAGTGCAACAATATATCTGACAATAAAATAAATTAGAAATGGGTAACGCTGGCAGTAATAGTATGCATAGAGAGCGTCACAAATCAAGTGATATCTCTACACCGAATTCTCCATTTCGGGAACTACCCCTTAGAAGCGAAGGAGGCTCGACGGCTCAAGGAATTACCGCTGTCAGTGGTGGCCAGGCATTCACATTTGATAAAAAACGTGATTCAGCTTTGCACGGCGGCTCATCACAAGAAGACGACGAAACAACATCCGAACCCTATTATACGAAGCCAATAGGAAAAGCAACTAACGAACATCAGCAGCAGCAAACAACTGCTGCCTCTGTCGACCCTGAGTTCAGTTCAAATGAACCGCGCAAACGCTCAAGTACTATATCGGAGGGTACCACAACATCATCATCATCAACGGCGGCACAAATAATGTCACAACAAAAAGATTCTACTGCTACAGAAGGAAATGAAAGCAAACAATCGCATCAACAACAAGATGAGGAGGATTTGCGTAACCCTGCCTTACCTACCGTTTTGCGCTGGGATGGTGGTGGACAAAATGTAATGATTTCCGGAACATTTACCAAATGGAAGCCAATACCAATGGTTCGCAGTCATGGAAATTTTGTGACCATAATCGATTTACCTGAAGGAGATCATCAATACAAGTTTTG
The DNA here is from genome assembly GCA_963662145.1 of Sturmia bella. Lineage (NCBI taxonomy): Eukaryota > Metazoa > Arthropoda > Insecta > Diptera > Tachinidae > Sturmia > Sturmia bella. Next base: position 12,924,101 of record OY759172.1, on the reverse strand, counting down.
TGTTGATGGTGAATGGAAACATGATCCAAAATTAGTAAGTTTTCTTATTTATTTCTGCCTTTTGTAAGCAAAATTAATTGTTTTGTCAACAAGTTTGTCAGATATTGTGCTTCAAATGAAAAAATCGATATAATATACAAAGTACGAGCTCAACGTTTTTTCATGTGATTAAGTTCATAAAAAAAAACGTTATTAATATAAAACATGCAGATTTGTGTGTGTATGTACTTATGTACATGTTTTACAAGTGGTTGTCAATGCTTAAATGTAGAAAAATATCTGGATTTCAATATTGGAAAAGAACATTTTTTTATATAAATTAACCATAATATTTAAATTTTTGTTTTCACGTTTTCAACGCTTTTAATAGTGTTTTGAAAATGTTTACATACGCTCTTTGCATATGAAGCTAATTATAATAGAGTTGGATTATATACAAACGAAAACAGATACATGAGTTATGCATGTATGCATGTATGTATTTATGTGTATTACGCAGTTTTCTTAAAATTTTTTGTTTTCAATTCAAATGACTACGATGGTGAGGATTTTTGTTGTGCAATCACTTTAAGCAATTGTTAAGTTTGTGTGTATGTACATATGTATGTGCTTATATATTATTATAGAACAAGATATTTCACATTTAGACGAGCGAAAATGGGAGCAACTATTGATAACAGTGGAAAGAAATTGTGTTTGTAGTACGTTTTTGTTTTGAAAAAAAAAAAAACTTTTAATAAAGTTTTTCTTATTACTACTCGTATCTTTCAAGTGTCTTCTTGAATACCTACATATGTATAACGAATTCCTTGTATGTGATTTCACACAGGTTCACTTCACTCATGTCAGATTGTGAGATGGAATACCTGTAAAGTTAATCTACATCATTGTACTGAAATTAGATAAAATGAATGTATAAGAAAATTATAAATGCATTTTTTTATTAACAGTCAATCCTACAGGGCCAAATGTGTTTCATATTCTACTCCAATAATTTAAAGTTTACAATAGTTATGACCTTATATAGGTACATATACATATATTTATTTTTTTTTTGTTTTTGGAAATTCTAAATATAATTGAATTTCAATTTAGCTTAAGTAAAATAACCTGTAATATCAGACATTGTTAAATTGTAATGCAATACTAGTTTTTGGCCTATTTGGCTTTTGTATTGTTTTAAATGAAATAAAAAAATAAAATAAAATATGCAATTGATACAATTTGAAACTAAGTTGAGAATTTAAGTTTTCAATTGTGAAAATTTCATACATGAGTGATAGATTTTAGTTTTAATTTCAATATGAAATTGATACAATTTGAAACTAAGCGGAGAATTTTCATTTTCAATTGAGAATTTTAGTTTTTTTATTATTATATTGTTATTTTTTTTTTTATTATTTTTATTATAATTTTATTATTATAATTTTACTATTTTTTTAATATTATAATTTCAAATAATAGTTTATTATTAGGTATTAAAATCCGAGTAAATTTAAAAACGCCAAAAACTTAGAGCTGTTTAAAAATTGGCATCCTATTGTTAGATATGGAATATTTCACTACACAAAATTATATGTATGTATATTAATAGCAAGCAACATATTTGATAAGCTTGCTGTGATTGTTTTTTACTTTTAACATATTTATTATTAGAAGTTAACTGATTTTTCATTTTAAATATTCATTCATTCATTGGACTTCAACTAATTGACATGTTTAATATATGAAAGAAAAATATATAGAAATTCTACAAACATAAAACCAATGTATTTAAATAAAAAAATAAATAAATAAATAAGTTTTCAGCTTATCACAGTAGACTCGAAAACACTTATGAAACTATAAATGTTCAAAAAATTATATTTCATATTCCATTATACGTATGTATGTATATACATATATTCGTAAACAATTAATGAGAATTCCAAAAAAGTGCGAACACAACTTCGCATCCTATTATAAAAAAAAACAACAACAAAAAAAACAGAAGGCAGAAAGCAGCTCTAAACTTTTTGGTTTATCGACATACATAATTAAAATATTTTTGTTTTTCTAAATTTTTTTACAGGTTTTTAAGTTTGTTTTGATAGAAAGCTGGTAATTTTTTTATTTCTGATTATTAATTCAATTTAAGAATCAAGCCTACAAGGCCAAATATGTTTCATATTCTACTTGAATAAAGTAAAGTATACAATAGTTATGAACAACAAATTTTAAAATTAAATTGAAGAAAAAATTTATTTAAAATTAATTAAGAGATTTTTTAATATTTTGGTGAATATTGAACAACAAATCTTTATTTTAACTGAAAAACTTTCTAATGAAAGTAATAAAATTTGAACGTTATGTATTTAGGAATAAGCACCAAAAATCCATACATTTTGTTTAAATTAACACTTTACTATTGCATGGTACTATCCATTTTATGTAACTGCCTGGATACACTGCTACGATATTTAATCGAAAGCCTGTTGATCAATTATATTTTTCTTTATTTAGTAATTTCAATATACATATTGTAATTTTAATTTCAAATTGAAAATTTTACTTGAAATTTTCTGAATTTTAAAGTGCTATTTCAGTCTTCCCTTGGAGTTTAATGCCTTTTAAATTTGTGTTCAGTCCAAGTATCAAATTTTTGTGGAATTCCTCTCTATAGGAAAACATTTTTCTTGATAAAAAAAAAACCCCTCCAATTCTTAACGAAATTTGATGTACATAGTTAGTACTCTTCCCCATCAAGGGGTTTTCTGTCCTCAGTAAAGAGTACCCAAACTAATGTTATGATTTTTAAATATACAAACTCAAAATAAATATTCTAACACATGCAGTAAAATGCTGATAATAGTTTTTATCATTGTCTGATAAAAACAGCTACATTTTCTTTCATATAATTGAGATACAGTGACCTTTTCTCTGTTGTTTTATTACAATTCTTGTGCTTTCCACCTAATTTTTATTATTAAAATTCAGTTCATTACATTAATTTTAATTTTATAGTCGAACTAGGTTTATGATTTACAATTGTTAATAATTTTATCGGACTTTCTAGTTCGATTTTACTTTACTTTTCTTGTCTTTTTTTAAAATGTTGATTACTCCAATTTTATCACAAAAAATCTTTTTCAATCGTGAGGAAGTAAAAATCGAACCAGAAAGTCCAATAAAATTATCAATTAATTCATTACACTTGAAATGTACATTCATGTATGAGAACATACATATATAAAGCAAATTTAATCACTGTGCTCTGGCAGAATTGGATTCAACCATTTATTGCTAATTGCTTAATAAAATAACTTTAATAAGTAAGCGGATAAGGGAGGTATTAAACAAACATTGCCTTCAATTTTTCTTTCTTTTCTACTGCATACGTATTTGTTTGTTATTTAAACAATTACAACAACAACGACGACGGCAGCAAAAAAAAATAATGTTAATTTTTTTATCATTTCTTTTCAAGCATACATACACATTTATTTATATACATATGTATGTACATACATACATGTGCACACAGCGTAAATCAATTAATATCTTATGTTTCATGAAACTGCTTTTATAATTTTAGAAAAGTGTGGAAAACGATGCTGGAGAAAAATCAAATTTGGTGTCCGTCCGCCAATCGGACTTTGAGGTATTTCAAGCTTTAGCAAAAGATAGTGAAAACTGTGTTAACAACGCTGATAAGGAATATTCACAAGACGTACCACAATCTAAGCCTTGGGAAAAACAATCGGGTCCACCCATTCTCCCGCCACACCTATTGCAAGTTATTTTAAATAAAGATACTCCCTTGTCGGTAAGTTTTTTCTTTGTTTTTAATTTTTCTTCCCCCTGTTAAATAAATAATATTCTCTGATTTTAACAGTGCGAACCAACTTTATTGCCTGAGCCAAATCACGTCATGTTAAATCATTTGTATGCATTATCCATCAAAGATGGTGTCATGGTTCTCAGTGCTACTCATCGTTATCGCAAAAAGTACGTTACAACTCTATTATACAAACCAATTTGAATTGAAATGATCTGCAAAATATACTTAAAATTAAACCAAAATATGGGAATGTGAGTTTAATAAAGAATCTATTTTATTTATTATGAGCTACGTTTTTATTACCGAAATTGGTATATAATATAGGAGCCATTCACAGTAAATTGAAGAAATTGTGCAAAATTTTGTGGTAAAATATAAACATATTCATGTTTATATACATAAAAAATAAAACGTTGCTCAAATACATTTTATTTTTTACGAATGCCGGTAAAAGTTTTCAACATTTAAAGTGGTACTGTCAAAACTAGCATGCAGAGGGTATGACATTTACTAAAAGAAGGATGCGATACTTTTATTTGTTACCCTACAATTGCGTTTGCTCTTAATACTAAAGTTAACTGACCTGTAATAACACCTGTTTTTCATATAATCTAGTAAACAACTTTAACTACTATTTATGATGTCTAGAAGTTTTTTATAATAAGTTTTTATTGTAATTCACAACAACAGCTTTGCTATTGTGTACTTCGATTGGAAGACAAAAATGCCCAATTGGGTTTCTTTCATGTCGTGTTACATAGTAGACCTCTAATTTATCCAATTGTTATTTATATATAAATGTTTTTTAATAAATAATTAAAATTGCTTTATTATTATTGTATTAATTGCATTGTTTATAACTGTTAAAACCGTTATTCATAAAAAATAAAGCGTCGCTTAAATATATTTCATAACAAATTTTATATTCTAAAATATATTTCAATATTTTATTTATTATGAATACCGGAGTTTAATCCTTCCACAAAAGTTAGCATACAAATTTGATTAAATATTGTAATAATAAATACCCCTATTCTGCTATTCCCGCATTCAGTTATGCTCGAAAGAATGTGAAGAAGAGTGCTTCCCATGCCCCAATTATCAGGTCAATACATCTCTACGTATGATTTTGTATTTTCATTGTGACACTGTCAAAAGCTGAACAAACATATATACATATGTGGTTGTTGTTGGCTTGACAGTCTCACCACTATTATTACACAATGAAAATACAAGAACATTGTAGAGTTCACATAAACGTTTCCGTCTCTGGGGCTATCAGCTTGTTGTGAGTGTCAATATTAATTACAGCTGAAAATTGCTTTATTTTAAACAAAGTTGCAAATGTTATTGGGGTGAGTATAAAATGTGATAAAAATATAAATTTTAATGCATTGTAATGCAAATGTATATTAAGAGATTAATCAATTTAAACATCTATTGCAGTTTGAAATTACATACATACTTGCTTTCTTTCCAAATCTTCAAGGATGGAATTCCAGTGCGATGTTTTGTGAAAGACCATCAATCTACATTTGTCCCTGCAAAGAAATCTCAACCGGTTAATTGTCCGCTACCAGTATTTGCATATCCACAAATTAGCCAAATCTGATTAAAAAACAAATATAGAGTGAGTATTAAAAGATTAAATTTTTTACTATCAGAATTTTTAAAATTAAAAACCTTGTGTTATTTAAAGCACAAACGACTATTTTCCTCTTCGAGTTGAAGAAAGATAAATGGTTAATATGAATCATGGTATAAAAGGTTATTCTAAAATAAAAAATTATTTTGCGCCCAGCCCATCCTTTGTATGCAGATTCGATAAACTTTAAATTTCATTTTTATAGCGTCTTATTATTTCTGTTGTTGAATATAGAAACATATGTATGTACGTGTAGAAAATCGTAGATTGTGCGAAAACAAAGAACGAAATGTTCACCGGAGTCAAAAAACGTTTGTGCGAAATTGGAACGAAATATTTCCCAAAAATTATTAATTATAAATTTATCACAACCACCTTATTCTCATTGTCGCTTCACGTTTTTGTGATGATGACGAGTCACGGTATGGTATGAATATTGTAATAAACCCATAAGTATATTATTACCAGTGTTTCTAAGTTATATGCTGTAACTCCTTTTTTTCGTCATAAAAATATGAGACCCATGAGAATTTACGCTTCATTTTTTCTGATAAATATGTAAAAACGTATTTTGGATATAAACACCGATATTCATAAAGAATGAAATCTTGTTGAAATACATTTCAGAATATTTTTTTTCTATAAAAATTGTTCTAAAATCTATTTAAAATAGATTTTATTTTAATGAATAATAATGAAAAAATATAAAAACAAATTTAAATTTATTTTTAAAAAGAGAAAGCTATTTATTCGCTATTTTGTTTGAATTATACATACATATGTATGTACGTGTAATATTTTAGTAAATATTTTTGTTAGACAGGGCAACGCTCATAAATGTTCCATATTTCCGATCATTGCATCAGTCAGTACTTTCTGAGCAGCTCTTGTTTCGAAGATTTTGTGACATATTTGCTTTCCCCATATTACTCCATATTAAATTTTTACAAACGGTCCACCAAGCCGGAAAATATATTTCGGACTACTAATCTACGAAAAAATCACTTTCATTTGAGTCACATTGACGATATATTTCATGTATTGCTAGGATCTTAAAAAAAAATCATTTTAGTTTAGTTCTAAAATCTCTAAACTTGAATTGGAAAATGCTGAAAAGAAAACAAAACCGAGAACTAAACTAAAATTAATGTTTGTTGAAGATTCTTGCAATGTTACTCTATTGCTTATAGATTATTGATCCAAAAAGTATTTCAAGATTCCGAAATTTGTACATATACATATATAATTCGCGAAATATTCGCACATATATTACAATATCTCGAAAACAAGAATCGCAAGAATAAATAATGACGCCATTTTGTATTCAGCCTAGGAAAATAGAGATCAGGGTTGCGTTATTTTTATAATGTTTAATTATATATTCGCTTATATCAGAAATTATATATCTACGAGATATATAAAAATTTAGAAGGTCGATCAAACATTACAGATAATATAATCTTTAATTTATTGAATAGAATTTTAAATCTTACATTAATTTTACAATCTACATAAATATAATTATTAACAAAAAAGTCTTTTATTGAAAGCCTAAAGGCCATATTCATAATAATTATTGTAAGTTTATTGAGCTCTTATTTGACGTATTTTTACGGAATATTTGTCAAATAAACGCGTAATAAACCTTTAATAGTTTTTATGAATATGGGTGTAAATGTATAAATCACGTACTATATTTGTATGTTATTATTATTATTATTATTTTTTTGTTTTGTTAATGATATGTGCAAAAACATTTTTTTAACTTAAGAATTGTTCTAATATTGAAAATGTTGATGTTTGTTTGTTAAAACTACTTACAAATTTAAAAATAAATCACGTATGTATTGCTTTTTAATTAATGATTTACAAAAATATCTTTGTTTTTTGGTCATTTCATTTATAATATTTTGTAACAAAAAATATCATACTTACGTACAAGCAAAAGGAAAACAATAGTTGTTTTTCTTAAAAAAAAAATATACATACATATAATATTGCCCAGAAGAAGCTATCCGATCGAGAACGAAATATCGGGAAATAAAACTAATAAATAACAGAGACTAAAAAGGGGTCGAATAAACTTAATAACAAATAAATATTAAGCTATGGATACTTTTCTATGTATGAAAAATTAAAGTTGTGAATCACATTTTTTAGGGGAAATTATAATATGTATAAAAAAGCAAAGTTATCGATAAATTTTCTATAGAAAACTAATATAAGTAAATAATGTATAACTTTTCCATAGAAAAAACTACAATCGTCGTTAAGTTTGAAGACATCGAGAGCCTTTTTATAAAAAATTAATGTTTTCGATCATTTTTCTGTAGACAAGTGAAGTTATTAGTAAAGTTATCGATAGTTTTTTTATGCAAAATTAAACTTATTAATGATTTTCTATGTCCTCAATTCTTTGCCAAATTTGACTTGTAAAACAGCGCCTCGCGGGATGAATTAGTGGAGTGTACAACGAAGAATTCGATTCTTCGGTTCGATTCCTGCCGCAGGATCTTAACAAATTTAACTTCCAGTTTGTTAAGATCCTGCTTTTTAGAGTCAGCCTATTGGAAAAATATGTATATATGTATATGTAAGATAAGTTGCATGCCTTAAATAAATTATGAGTATTATAAGTATTTTGCTAGAACTAATCAAATCAAAATCAAATTTATTTTAATTGTAAATACTTATAATAATTCAGTGTTATTGTGTGTGTAAATTCATCACTCACATTTAAAATTTTTTCAGTATCAATGAATAGCAAAAAAGCGATTCATAGCTGTTCTCTGATTTGTATTCAATAACTTGGACAATTTTAGAAACGATTTTCAATTCTAGACCTAAACAATATGTGTAGTTATTTAATCTACATTAATTTTCTATTTTGAGATCTCCAATAGAAACTATCACAAAAAAAAAACAAACAAACAAGTTTTAGTACTACAAGCCTAACAAATACTGACTATTACTAGAAGATGCAATATTTACAAACTATATGTCCTTGCACAACTCCTCCAATTGTTCTGAATTCAAAAAGGACGATGATATTTTCATATCGATCTTTTTGTCAAGTTCTTCGCTTGGAAACAAATGTTTTTGCTCATCATATTTTTCAAACATTTCGTTAGTAATTTTTTTAAATTCTTCGTTTTTATCACATAAAGCTGTTGAAAAAAATTCCACAAACAAACGACCCATATATTCCTCTTTGGATGATGGCCACCAGCCCTGCAGAAAACCAATATGACCACCGCGTGCCGTCACCACAATGGCCACATGTGTACTTTCTTCGGCCGGTTTAATGGGTATGGCTTCGAAGGGCTGAAAGGGATCGTCAGCAGCACTTAGACATAACAATGGCACCGTAATATAATGCAACTTATTGTGCAGTGTAGCATCTGAATAATAGTCATCGACATGAGCGTAGCCAAATTGTTTTGATGTAAATAAAGCATCGAACTCTTTAATGGTTTTGCACTGCAAAAAATAAAATTAAATACAAATTAATCCAATAAAAATGTTTTCATTTTCAGAGGCAATTAATTTAATCGATCAATTGAAAGTGGAAGAAATATTCAATTGCTCTATTAAAAAAAGCTATGACGGCAATAACAAATTTCTGCTTACGACAAATTCAGATGCAATCTGCATTATCTGTGTTATTATGTTACTCATCTATATTGTTATTTTTAGTATATGGTAATGCAGTCGTTCATTGTATAAAATTCCGTTAATTCTGAGAGCCAGAGTTTTTAAATATAAAAAAAAAACTTTTTTTCCTTTAAGTTAAACCCACAATACCTTTATTACTTGTGAGGTTTGGCAGCATAACTGCAAAAAAAAAATTTCTGTTCTATTGAAGTAAAAAAAAAAAAATCGAAATTCTATAAGAAAACTATATTAAGGCCACATAAACACAAGTTATCTCATCTGCATTTTAATTTAAAATATAAAAGTTAATTATTTTAGACCTAAACAAATATTGGAAAGAAAAATTTATTGGGGGTTGGTCATACATCTGACTCTTCCACCGGCACCCTGGGCCTGTATTATATTATGTTATGTTTCACGAGCTACCAGTCGTGAGACCGGCCCACTTGGGTCTTGGAAGGTCCTGCTGTGCTGTAACTCATATTTTCTTCAATCTTGATTCTCCCCTCATCACACTAATCAGTCCCCGGAAGCGGGTAGAGGAGTCAAATATACGACAAACCCCTAATAATTTTTTCCCTCCCAATACACACCGACCCTCGTAGAAAATTTTAAATTCGGTCGCCCCAAAAATGATTTTTTTGAGGAGCTTTTTGTCCTCATGCCAAAAGCTATCGAAAATCCGATGGTACAATATCGAACAGTTTTTGTCCTTAGAAATTGATCCACTCTAATATACTATATCATGGGGTCAAAAATTTAATTTTGAAAATTATGATCGAAAAGAATATCATAAGTTCTAAAGGTCTGCATTGCAGTTGCTTACCATTAAAATTTTTTCCATATCAATATCAGCATCCTTAAAAATTGCACAGCTTTTCAAAGTTCTGCACAAACTGTTGGTCAAATGACGGCCCAATAAATTATTTAATATTGGCTTTTCAATACTGGCAGTTCCTGAAATGTTCATTAAATTAAATATTAATTAAAAAAAAATTTAAAAAAAAACACACAATCTTCTTACCTTTATGCACGTCCCAGGGTGCAGAAATAATTTTAGCTGCTGCCAAATAAGTGCGTGCTTCTAAGCTTTTACGTACCAAGTAATTGCCCAATATTAGACCACCCATTGATATTCCAGCCGCTCCCAATCGTTCTTTGGGCACCATTTTGGCCACATGCCGTACAACCTCCGACAGATCTTCACAATTCGAGGCACAATACAAGCGCGGTGTTTTCAATTCAATGCCGCCCAAGCCACGATTATTGAAAACCACAATACGTAAACCAGATTGTTGTGCAGCAAATACCAAACATTTAACATATTCCGCCTGTGATTCACCCGTTAAACCGGGCAATAAAATAACACAAGGTCCCTCTTTGCTACAGCCTTCCTCCATCCAATCTAATGCTACTTCGCCGCCATCAGGCAAAACTAAAATTTCTCTGAATGATCAAGAAAAGAGAGGTTTATGCAAATTAAAAAAAATGTACCAGGGTATCCTTTTATATTTCGGGATTAGAGAACAAAAACAAATATTAATAATCGAAAATCACTGTATCGTTTTTGAAAATATTCCCCATAAAGATCTATTCACGACATGATCATTTACTTGGAAGTGCTTCGTGCGCGAACAACTTTTGTTGGATTTTGCTCATCTAGAAGCACATACTTATGTATACAGTAAACAGACTGCTGTTTACTTTCGGGCTCATACTACGCGTATCCATCATGATTCATCATTACCTGTCATAGACGTTTACCTGTCATTACGAAGTCATAGACGTGTTTCGAAGCACCGCGATCGTATTTTTGATCATTTCTTTCGACCAATCGACACGAGCGATTGACCATCTGTGTGGCATCTAACGCGAACAAATTTTTTTGACAATCAAATGTTTATGCAATATGAAATGTATGCTGGTCCCACTCATATTTAAGGCTGTCTCAATCTCCCGATAAGTTACATGACGATCTGGCAATATCAGTTACGGCATAGCATCAATGGTTTTCGGAACAACAACTGATTTTGTACGACGTACCATCGATAAACACTGGTCCTTGATGGAACTTCATCGACAAAAATTGAATTAAGTTCATCCACACACTGTTGCTGAGCTAATTCACGTCGAAAGTTGTAAAAAATAATCACACGAAAATGTTCACGATTTAATTCCAATTTTTTGGTCCGAGATGAATCTTTTAAATTACTGTATACAACACAAATACCGCTGGTATGTCAAAACGTTCTCAGTACATTATGTTCCAGGGGCTGGCGGTCATGACACCAGTTCACTTGGGTCCCAGAAAGGTCCCATTGTGCTGAGCACATATAACCTCAAAAATGTCCAACTCTACGATAGAGCGGTCAGTTGTCTCATTGCAACACTAGGGCTGCCAAATCCCGAAACTTAAAAGGCTTCCCTCGTATAAACTTAAATGTACGTAAATGTAGGTGATTATTAGTCAAGAATTAGTCAACTTCATCGCAAATCAAAATTGTAGGTATAAGAAAATTTTCTAATTTTCTATCATGAATGAAATCAATGAACGGTAAAATTGAGAATTCTTTTTACTGCATATACTACATATGTACATGCATATTTATGTATGTATGTATGAGCATGAGAACGCATTAATATATAAATATCTCTATGTTTATTGAGCGTATGCCGTTGCTCAGAAACAAACAAAGACTTGCAATTCGGTCGATTTTCGGCCGGCCATAGGTGTGGTGTGGTGTGTCTAGTATTAATAATTTTATTTCCACTTTCCTTACCTTCTGTAATTGATTTTTGGTAAAGCCTTTGATCTTATAATACTGGCAAATACTGTTTGCGCCCGACTTTCAAAACACCAAAATGTTGGCCAATATTTCATTTCCAAAGTCGGTATATTATTATATAAAAAATTCTTAAACGGACCATCTGCACATGCCACCATGGGGCGCTGAAAAACATATTCGTCATCGAATATCGAAATTAGTTTTATACACATACAACAAAAAAAAACCTACATACATACCTTCACAACTTGTAGTAAATAATATATTACATATCCTAGAGTGGCATAAGCCCATAAATGTAAACGTGGAATATTTGTTAAATAGAACATTAGGGAATATAACATGATTTATTTCAAATCTGTTGTGTTTGAACAATTTTTCTTTCTATTTTGTTTTGGCACCTGAAAAGAGTCAGTAAATATTTTATTCATAATAAAGGCCATATTCATAATAATTATTGTAAGTTTATTAAGCTCTTATTTGTCAAATAAACTTGTATTAAACCTTCAATAGTTTTTATGAATATGGGTGTTAGTTGACAAATTTTCCATACAAATATGTCAAATAAGAGCCTTACAAGCCTGAAATAATTTTTATGAATGAGGGGGTATTCCCCTAATTTAAATTAGTTTGAAGTTTTAAATATATACACACATTTGTATGTATGCAAGTGTTGTATGTCAAACGGACTTGAATCATTCACGCCAACTATAAAAAAAAATACTGATATTTAACATTTTCAAATTGCTTTAGCTGATTAAAAAATAATTACTTTTAATCAACAGTAAAAAAAATACCCATTTCTCTATGTTCATACATTATTTTTTGCTGCGAAAAATTTCACAAACGTAGAAATAGATTTAAAATAGCTTATTATTAAATTGTTGCACAGTTACAAAGAATAGATCTGCAACAAAATCAACAAATTGGTTTAAAAAGAAGTTTGTAAACACTCAAAACAGTTTTAAAAACTGCGAAACTTTTACAAAATAGAAATATACATCAAATTGTTTGCTGGGGTCTCCATTAGCCATGAACATGCATGCTTATTAAGAATTCCGTTAGAGGCTCCGTCGTATAAATGATATCATGAATTCCCGAAATTTTCGAAATTTGTGAGATTGGTATTATGAATTCCGAATGAAAGGTACTTTTGACGTTTTTGTACGAACTCTTCTTACTGTTGGGAGAATACGAAAAGTAGTTGAAAATAAGAGTAAAGCAAAACTAAGTTTTTAAATTTAATAAAAACTTTTAAGTAGTTATAAAAATATATTTCTTTAATAAGTTGTTCAGCCGGAAGGTTTTAAGAAAACTCAACGGAAAATTACATATGTACATATGTACATATTGTCATAATTGCTGATTTCTTTTAACAACTTACGCCTTGTTGGAGTCCAAAACAAGGGAATTGTAACCATCCCTCAAGACTTTGCGCTCTATTCGCTAACAGCTTTTGTTTTAAGATTCTTTTTCCGTCACTGAAACGGCTGCAGCAATCGAATTCATTGTTTTTATTTTTTTGAAAAATATTTTTAACGATCCTTATGTAAATGTAAACAAAAAACGTCTGTTTTTCATTTAAAACGTTGGTTGCACCAATTCGAACTTAGGTCAAGAGAATGATGGCAGCACTAACTTCGAATCCGTTGGAATTCATAATAATGGTGGCTATTCTGAAAAACGCGCCGAAGAGGTGCAACTTTCCTTGGCAAACAAAAACAAAATATGAAGAATTGTTTGTGTTTTCCCTACATCGCAAGAATAAAATTAACAAGGTAGTTGGCCACGCGTATCTCTTTCACCAGTAAACGGTAAATTTTGTACGAAACATAAAAACAATTTGTTTGTACTCTTGACATTTTGTTCTTGTTTTACATGTACAGATTCACTTCACTAGCACGTTTTCCCGAATAAGCACCAATATCCTTTTGTACGAATTCGTGACGGAGAGTTCCCATTATGAGTGATGTTCACCCGGAATTCATAGTAAGGCTGCTGATGTCGAACATCGTTCATGGCTAATGAAGACCGCTCATGTTCATGTTTCGGCCATGTTCGCCATGAAGTTACGACATGAAATGTCTTTTTCTTTTTCTCTCTCATGAAAAATGCCATAGAAAAAAAAGATTGAAAACTAAAAGAAAACCCCCTATAAATTTCAAAATACAAAAATTGAATAAAATGATGAAATAAATACTGAAATGTGCTGAAGGCCTAAGCTGCCATTGCCTAAAAATTTTAGCTTTTAATTTTAATTATAAGGCTAATAGAATAATAAATAAATAAATAAATAAATAAAATACCGAAATAAAGCACAAACACGAGCTTAATGCTATACTATTTACAATTTTTTGTGTTTGTCTTCCTTTGACTTTAATTGATTTTTTCAAACACAAATATTTTATGAAGTACACGAATTAATTCATTTAAAAAAAAAGAAAAATCGCCTGAAAAGAGTTTGTAAAATTGATACACTTCTCTTAAGTAAAACTAATTATCTTTTAATTGTAAAATAAATTTCTATGAAAGTTCAAAGTCTACATTTCAAGAAGTGTTATTTGATAACGACAAAGCTCATCTAAAAGCACATTTGAATACCTACATACATACGCATAAATGTACAACTGATTCAAAATTAGATAGAATTTATTTTTATTCAAACAAACAACAACAACAACAACAAAAACGATAGACAAATGACTAATGGGCAAAACAAGTCTGATTTTACTTTGTTACTGTCATTTGGCTTTAAAAAGAACATACACACATACATGTGTGGCAAGCATATCGCTATTGACGCTCACAAAAGAATAAATAACGTTTCAAACATTTATAAAAATAACTATGTACCCTGAAGGAAACCTAGAGTCAAGTGGCTGCAAGTCGCTACATTTTTCGCCTATATTGGTGACTTTTTTTTTTTATCAAATTGTCAACAGAGTGTCTCCAGTTTTTTTTGTTTTATGAACAGTGTTATGATTGTTGAAATTTGTGAGCCCACCAAAATCGTGAAATAAAAATCGTTTTTATTTGGAAAGAAAACATTGAGTTGACAACATTGTTAATGAGTAGACAAATTTTATGTTTTGATTTTTCAATTGAGTTTCTCTACTGACATTTCTTTCAGGGTAGCGACAATGTCTATAGAGAATCAATAGTCGTCATATAGACGCATTAGAACCACCTAGTCACTAGTTCCTTTGTCAGTAGTTGATTTGCAATGTGCAAACAAGCACATGTTGAATGTCAACAGAAAAAATTATTGTATGATTATGCCTCATGTCACTAGTACTGGTGACCATATCAATAGTAAATCACTAAAGTTTTTCTACGGACATTTCCTTCAGGGTATTTACATACATATGTACATATTTATTTGATTTTAAAATTTATTTTACAAATACATATACATACATATTAATGTAAATATTGATGCATTACTACCTATACAATCAACTGGCATTGACATACTTTCGTTTAAATTGAGCCAACACGGAGCCAAAACTACCGAATCAATAAGATGTTCTCTTTGAAACGTTTTTAGGCTGAGGGGCCTCCCAGCAGCAAGAAACGAAGAATTTTCTACAAGAATTCCTTATTAGGTTTGTTCCCGTACTCCACATTGGGAGCCCGCAGGATCCCAATTTGCACGAAAACTGTTCCCGTACTCAAAGTTCGGGCAAGTGATAGAGTTTTTGAGAGAGCAATATTCTTGTTCTTCTTGCACGAAACACCACAAGTAGTTAAACAGTCAGCTGTTGCAAAAAATAAGCAATAACAAACAAAACAGTTCAACTGAATTGGCCAACATAACAATTCTGATGTTTGTGAATTAGTATTTCATATAAAAATACCTAAAATTCAGAATTGCAATGAACTACCAGACCGATTACCTGTCCGATTATTTTTACTAAGCTTTCAGGCCTCTGTTGAATTTTCAAATTTTAAAGAAATGAGAAAGCGCATTGGAGATTATTTTTAAGGGCAGCTCAATTCAGTTTAGACCTCAAAACCCCAGCCTTAGTGTTTTCATGACAGGTGTGTGCCGAATTGGAAGTAAATCATGAACAAGCAAACACGTAATTTTTCAATTGAGCTAAAGATATGTAAATGCAATTTAATGTGAAGAAAAATGTATGCCTGTGCTTTTTTTTCTAGCATTCGCATATCAGCTGTATGGCCATTTTTTTATTAAAAGTAATTCAAAACAGTAAAAAGAATTAATTTAGTTACCTCTTTGGGTTTTACCACCTTTTTTGTATAATATTTTTTTGTATAAAATTTTTCTGGATGCATTACTTGTAACCGATTTCAGAAACAGTCTAAGCGACAACTCTACGAGATTTTTTTCTCTTCTCCCTTGCTTCATACTATAAATGAAATCTTTCGAGAAAAAAGTACTCGGGGGAAATTTTCAACTTATTTTCATTGGTCGTAAAATGAGAACAACCAAAATGGCTGACTTTAAGATGAAGCGATTCAAGGTTTTTGTTCCCAAATAAATTTTAATTGAAGGATATTTTTCTCGAGCCCAGTGCTTCGGCAAAAATTGCATGATCGCTGCCAAACCTGCTTTCAAACTTGACTAAATTTTGTTTAATTGTTTTTTGCTTTTCAATCTATATTTTAGATTCATCAAAGTATTAGAAAGGACCCCTTTCCCAGAGCTGGTGTAGAAAAAATTATTACGCTTAACCATGAATCCTTTAACGAATATGAAAAATGTGAAAAAGCTCAGTGAAATGGAGCTGAAGGACTCAAAAGGCAAAGGTTCATGGCACGACATGTACAGAGACTCAGCGTGGATATTTGTCGGCGGCTTCCCATATAATCTGACGGAGGGCGATATTGTTTGTGTATTTTCGCAGTATGGCGAAATTGTGAATATAAATTTAATACGCGATAAAGATTCTGGAAAGTCGAAAGGATATTGTTTTATTTGTTACGAAGATCAGCGCTCAACAATTTTAGCTGTCGACAATCTCAATGGTATTAAAATATTGGGACGTAGTCTAAGGGTGGATCATGTTAAGGACTATGTACCGCCCAAAGAACATAAGAAAATGGACGAAGAGACACTGCAGCTATATAAAGAAGGATGTGCTCCAAAGCCTCGTTAATGTGATGGGAAAATAAACACATTTTTGTTCATATACATATGTATGTATGTATATGTAAGTATGCACATGAAAAGGATTATGCAAATAAATATGTTTGTTCAAAAATGAATTTAATTATTTTATTAGTCGTCAATTGAAATGTATTATTTTAGGTCTAAAAATAAAACTTATTAATTGCTTTCTGTCTTTTTCAGCCGTCTGTCTATATGCCGCCGACATTTCTTCGATGCTACTCAACTCGTCAGTGGAATCGAAAAAAGTTTAAAAGAATGTTTGAAGCTTTACTACATATTCCATTGTTCCCATAAACAGAATGAGTATTATTATCAATTTTCTCAATAAGGAATACAATACATAAAATCAAGGAGAAATCTTGTTGGTCACATTTTTTTTACTCAATTTCTGTTATTTTCGGTACAAAAAAGTCAATAGAGAAAACCGTGTTCTATTAGGTTTCCTTGTAAATTGTATGCAATAAGGATTTCTTGTTGATTTTATTTGGTTATTTTTTCAAAAAGTATTCCTTATTGATTTAAAGTGCATTCCTAATGATCATGTGCTGTATTGGCTTAAATTTCTTTGAGCGTCTTGATGTCTGAGTTGTGTGGAATGGCCGATTGACAATGGCAAGGTTGTGGTCTCGCATCCATCAAGAATATGATTTTGAAATATAAAAAAATCAGTGCGAGTTCGTTTTCGAGTTTGGTTTACATTTGCTACTGTGATCATACAACTACTGCATCATCAAATGAGTGAATACTTGGACGACATTTGAAGGAAAAAAATTTAACATTTCAACTTCAGTCGAACAAACAGAGCAAAACATCAGCTGTTTGACATTTTTTGCAACATTGCTAAATTTCTATTTCCAAAAATCATCAAATTTTACACATGTAAGCAGCCACATATCGTTTGTTGCCTTTAAAACATTGCTTGTGTGATAAACATGAGTAAAAGTCATACGACATACTTTCAAATAGAGTTCCATTTTGTTGTGTACAAACATATGTATGCCATCAAATGCCTATGCCTCGGGTACCGCTAGTATGTTGATAAAAATCTTACAATGCCTGAGAATATTTCTTCAAAAATATACTTTACTATTTTTGCTGCATGTTCACCTAAACAGAGGCATTTTTTACACATTATTATATCACATTAAACTCAGGAAATGAATTTGTTATTATAAAAATCATAATCAACATTAACATTGACACACTCGGTCACATAAACACACAAACACTTAATAGCAGCAGCAACAACAACAACAAGCACATTGTCTCGTATAATACATTTTAAAAAAGCAGGCCGCAGACCTTGCATACTTCGAGGTGAGCAAAGATAGAAAAAATCAATGCATACTTTTGAGGGCTTTAATAAACAAGCAAAAAAAAAAAAATAACATCAATACTTGATATTATTAAAGCGAGTGCTGCAAACTTTGAAAGCTACCGAAGTATTTACATAGTTGCTTAAGTAAATTAACAATTTCTTCGTAATTAATTAAAAATATATCTACACATATTATTTATATTGAATTCATAAGTACATAAATATTTTTTTTTTTTATCAACTATAAAAATCACTTTGCTTGCGTGTTATAAAATCAAACAAAAAAAAAACGTTTACACCTGCATACAAACAAACACACACCCACACAGCAGTATGTTTCACTTTCAAAATGCCATTAATCATCAAGTCCAGTTTAAAATTACCTCAGCTAGCCAATATTTTAATACAATTATACAACAATTACATAAGGCTTTTGCTTTTCCCTTAACAAATCGAAAATATTAATTTGTATTAAACAGCCGAAATTGTTTTTATTTAATTTATTATTGGCATTCGCAACTTTTTGTGGTATCTAGTATTTATTTTTGCTATTTTATTGCAGTTTCTTCATTTATTTTGTAAAACGTTTTGTGTTCACAGGTTTGCTGCAATACCTTTGCTCTGTTTCACTGCATTTAGTAAACTAACGTTTGAAAATATCCTCTTGTTTTAAGTTGAAAAATAGAAAATACGCACACATGTGCATACTTTGTTTCACCGTACATTTTATTTATTATTTTAAGAGGGAGCATAAAATTGACCTACTAAAAAATCAAATTCAAATTGTTTCTCTTATCAAATATTGAGCTTTTGCGTGCACACTAACACACACACACACACACACACATGTATACAATGCATGCATGTGCTATGACATTAAGAGCCGGCATTTTGTATTTGTTTATAGCCAGAACAGGAATGACAAACTTGTGACTGCTGGGAAAATTTATGGTACTTTTGTACAATTAAAAGAAAAATTTTGAATGTGCACTATTTTAATGAATTTTGTGAAAGAAAAAAACTAGTAGCAACAAATATACATACTCAGTTTCAGTTCACTCAGAGATACGAGGGTTGTTTTTTATACTTCGGGATTAGAGAACAAAAACAAATATTAATCATCGAAAATCACTTTATTGCTATTCAAAATATTCCCCACGAAGATCTATCTATACGCTTTGAACCAATTATCGAAGCACTTTTGTCACTCTGATTGAGGTGTCTCCAAAACATGCATTCTGAATGCAGCAACCGCTTCTTCAGGTGTCTAAAATCGTTGACCTCTCAGTTTTGTTTTTTACTTACGGCAATAAAAAGAAGTCATTCGGTGCCAAGTATGGACTAGACGGCAAATAACTCATCAAATCGATGTTTTGGATGGTCAAAAATGCAGTCGATTGAGCCGATATGTGAGAGCTCGCATTGTCTTGGTGAAGAGTGGTCCGTCTTCGGCGTTTGGTTTTTCTGATTTATTGGAAGACAACTGACAAACATATCGTTGTGTACCACTCAGAATTGACTATTCTGCATTGTTCTAGTGGTAATGGTTGTGACATGTCAAGTTTTTCCGAAAAACAGGCGACCATTTGCTTGTGTAGAATCCAAACCGAACAAAATTTTTTGATAATCAAATATTTATGACTTGGCAACACTAATTCAAACTCCGATTACAAGTGATGCTGGGGTTCGGAATTCGTAAGACAGTGTATTTTTATTAGGGAGCTATTTTTAATTTCGAGAACCAACCCAAGCACGATCATTTCTTTTGTTCAGCACTGGTATCAGTTTTCTGAAATACATATTTTCATTTCAGAGTGAGAATAATAAGAACTCGATGTAAAATATGATTTAAAAGTACAATATATTTATATGCTAAAGTGAAAAAATTTCACAATATTTACTATATGGTGTCAATAAAGTAAATCAAATAGGTATGTAGTATATACAATGACAATTACAAATAAATTTAGTCAAGTCAAACAAATGAACAGTAAGGAGATATTTTTTTTATGTATAAATAAAATAATTGTAAATGATTTGGAATTGATCCTTTTGTTGTCGTATTAAAACAATTAACCATCATTTGGCAATTTGTATTGAAAACAACATTTTCAACATAAATTAACAAACGAAAACAATTGTTTTTTTAATACATGATCTGGAGATTTAAATAATAATAAGTACAAAAAGAGTGAAATTAAAAAAAAAATGACTGACAAACGCGAACTTAACATAGTTAAAATGTATAACTAAACTAATAAAGAATGCTTTAAAGGCAGATAAGGCTTTCGCAGCTGCTGGAGATTTACTTTGTTCTGTAGCGGCTTCAAATGTCAAATCAAAAATCAGCATCCAATGTAAACACATTGTCTAAACGATGGGAAGCAACACCCATTTTCTGGTATTCAGCTACTTTACGTTCAAAGAAATTAGTTTTGCCATCCAACGATATCATTTCCATAAACGGGAAAGGATTTTTGGTATTGTATATCTATGACAAATAAATAACTAAGTGAAATGATGGTAAAATTTTAGTGAATTGCGAGCAACTTACTTTTCCCACTTCCAGTTCTGACAACAAACGATCAGCTACAAATTCAATATATTCAGACATTAATTTGCAATTCATGCCAATCAAATTGACTGGCAGAGCATCGGTCAAGAACTCTTGTTCTATTTTAACAGCTTCCGATATTATTTCAATAATCCTCTCCCGACTGGGACGTTGCACCAAGTGCTTAAACATCAGAACTGCAAAATCACAATGCAGACCCTCGTCACGAGATATCAGTTCATTTGAAAATGTAAGACCCGGCATGAGACCACGTTTCTTAAGCCAAAATATTGAAGCAAAACTGCCACTGAAAAAGATGCCTTCCACGGCAGCAAAAGCAATAATACGTTCGCCAAAGTTGGCCGATTTTGAGGAAATCCATGCCAGGGCCCAATCAGCCTTACGCTTAACTGCTGGCATAGTTTCGATAGCATTGAACAGGTATTCACGTTGATCGCGATTTTTAATATAAGTGTCAATTAAAATACTATACATTTCGGAGTGCACATTTTCCATGGCAATTTGGAAACCGTAGAAGCAACGAGCCTCTGTTATTTGTACTTCTTGGGAGAAACGCTCCACCAGATTTTCATTGACAATGCCATCGGAGGCGGCAAAGAATGCCAACACGTGTGAGATAAAATGACGTTCATTGTCGGTGAGGGTTTCCCAGTCAGAATTATCTTTCGAGAGGTCCACCTCTTCAACGGTCCAAAAAGATGCTTCAGCCTGAAAGCGAATGATGTAATTTTCAATATTAGTTGCTTAAGCTGGTTTCAACTCCACTAAATAAAAGAAGGTTCGTACAAATTGTATCAACGACGCAAAAAAAATATTCATTCCTGAACACTCATCACCATTTTCATACTACGTATTCGAGCATGTGGTTGGATAAAATATTATTATAAATAAACCAATTCCTTTTTTTTTCCTATTTCTGCAAAAGGACCAACTCTATTGGCCGAGAAAATGCATAAAATTACTTTTCCACTTCCATGTGTTATTGTGTCTAGCAATATAATCATGTATGTAGGTGCTTGTTTTTTCTGCCTGTTGAATATTGTGAAATTCTAAGTTTTCAACAAACTAGCAACTACAGCCGATACGGACACGTGCAGCAGAAGCAATCTTAATTAAAAAACATTATTAGATACATGTATGTATGCACTTACACAAAGATTCTTAACGTGCAATAAAAATGAAGCTGAGCAGACGTCAAAAATTAAGCCACCACAATCAGAGGAAAAAAGTTTAAACATTGCCCTCCAATGACAAGTCATCTGTTTTTTTAATGACTAATTTCGCATGGGTTATCTACTTACACTACCCCCCACCGTGATGGCATCAGTATATTCCCGCGCTTTTCTTTTTTTTTACAAAACCAACAACGTCAGCAATCGGCCGAAGAGAGCATGTAATGCAACTCTTAGAATTTCATACATCACTTACCTTTTTGTACATTTGCCAAACATCCAGATATTGTATAGGAAATATTACAAAACGCCTTGGATTTTCCTTTAGCAATGGTTCTATACTAGGGTCGAATGGCACCGGTGCCTTGTTTGCCAAAGAAGTGCCGGCTTCATATTTGTTAGTTTCTGCATTTGTTTCTTTAGAATCTTGGTTTTTTCCATTCGTCTGCACTTCATCGCCAATCGACATTTTGCGTACATTACCCGCATTAACAGTAGTAAGGATTTTACGAGGACTCTAGTATATTCATTAAATTTGTTAACTATCACAATATAAAAACAACAGAGAAATACCTACCTTCAATGAAAATTTATCCATTTTGTCAGCTATGTTTTCCTTGCCAGCCATCATATTATAAATTATGTATATTTGTTTCTTTTTATAGAAATATGTAAACTAAAGCAGGTGTTCTTAATTTAATACTTTTGTTATGTGCACTCAGCTCAGCGTTTTGTAATTGAATGTGAATAGAATGGCGTAGTAAGAAAATTGCTCAGAAGTGGCGGAAAAGTTAACGTAAAATTTGGCGGGATTGTTGCCACTATATTTTCACACATGTTTTGCTGTCATTTTTAAAGAGTTGCATTTATAGGTCTACATTTTTTTTATATATCAAAAAACATTTTTATAATAATTTCTTTATTTAAATCTCTTTTTATATTAGTAAATACATCATGTTGGAAAGAAAATTGATTTGTGAAAAAAAAAAGTTCACTAAACAACATGGCACTGAACGTGCACAATCAATTTATGACTACTCTGATTTACCTTTTAACATAAATGCCAGGGGCCGAGTTCTGGCACTAGTGACCGATTGTCATGTGAGGGTTACTTTACATTATTTTTACTATCTAGTATATTCAACCAGGTATGATGAAATCCGGCCACAAAATTTCAACACTAATTATTGTCTACTTTAATGCTATTTTACGCTTTGGCAATAGAAAGGGAGACATATTTTGAATGGTCCATCCAAAGTTTACACACTTGGGAAGTTAGCCACATATGTAGAAATTCTACACAGCCGCTGCGCACGGCCACACACACAGCTTACAGAATATGACCATTACATGAGAAAAGTGATTTGAAACAACAGCCCCATATATTTTTTAGTGTAAAATCTTCTTGCTGCATCAAAATCTGAATTCGCTGTCATAGATGCGTTCACTCACTCTTACAGCAGAGAAACACCTCTACCGCCCCACTTAGACGCCAACGACCTTTACTGTCTGTCTTTCAGTGTCCCAAGTGTAAAAGCCTACTTAATGAACTTTACAGCACTGTTCAAAAAGGTGTGCTCGTATCACTGTTGCCAGCTTCATCAGAATAAATCTAATTTGAATATGGATTATATTAATAAGGTAAAAAAGATATGGTAAAAAAGAAGTCCAAATGTACTTAATTTAATTTGAAAACTTATTTGTAGTTAAACATCATTTAAATTCATTGGTCTGATTATTAACGCGAAATAGGCTTCGATATTAGTTTCGTGGTTCATTGCGGAAAGAGTTTTTGTAATATTCCTCAGATTTCATTTTTATTACATATACGATTTTTCAGTATTCTACTTTTTAGCATTTACACATTTTGGCTTATTGACTGTCAATAGCTGCTATTCAACTCTGGGAAAGTTTTTTTTATAGGTATTATTACTGCATAGTATTCTCCCATACTATTTTTGTTATTGTAATATTTTTGTATTGGTCATGGAGGCACATGCATCATAAATGCATTTTAATACACAATGTATGAAATATTACACACATAAAATATATCCTGCATATGTATATGGGTACATATGCAGAAAACTTCTTTCAATTATATGAACAAAAATCGCCAGATTTTCCGTTAACTTTTTAAATCCTTTCTACCGTATTTGC
Organism: Sturmia bella; assembly: GCA_963662145.1. NCBI lineage: Eukaryota > Metazoa > Arthropoda > Insecta > Diptera > Tachinidae > Sturmia > Sturmia bella. The sequence goes on along the minus strand of OY759172.1, from coordinate 12,899,834 downwards.
CCTTCAAAAACCTCTACCCGAAAATCACAAATTGGCAATAGTGGTTTCATATCGCCTTCTTTGCAGAAATTACGTCTCTGTGGTCTGTGCTGAAGAATAATTTTGCGTGTGAAAACAAGTTCTTTTAGAGAATTATTAAAAAATATAATAAAACAATAGTGCTTTTGGAAAATTATAACTGGGTAAGTACAGAATTATTAGATAAAATTGTTAAAAAAATGTAAAGTGTGAATGCAAAAGAAAAAATTGCAAATGAAATTAGAAATTGTGAAAAATGTACTATTTCGTTCTTGCACCAAGTGGAATAGCGTCAAGAAAGAGATAAATGATTACAAAAGAGAATGCTGTATTAAAAAAAATGTTAGAATACCGGAATTTGCGCAAATTATTTCATCGCTTATTTTCGTATTAATGTTGTATTTAATGTAAATATATGTTTCAAATATGTATAATTCTCAAAAAAATTCTGTAAAAATAATTTGTTTTTAGATTTTCATTCATTGAAATACATATTCCTATATTGGCGACGCGATGACGTAATTTTTCATACAAGTTTGCCGATGACTTATTCTTGTAAACGGTGTTGCCATTTTCGTTCGCTTATAACTCGTTTTTGTGTGCTGCTTTTTCTATCAAGGAATTTGTGTGCGTTTGTATGTATGTACATTGCGTGTGCAGAATTGTTTCGATTGTTATTTGAAAATTTAACACTAGCCAAACCGGATGGGTACATTTGTTCTCTGTAAACATTTAAAAAGGGTTGTTTCGTGTGTGTGCTCTCTTAAGTTTAGAAATAAAATTGTCTTTCCTGATTAGGTAGAAATACGTAATTGACAATGAATTTGTAGAAATTTGTGGAGTTCATTATATGGTGCAGTTTGTATGGAGAAATCTTCATTTATGGAAAATAATGGGGAAACTTTAGAATAAGGAGACAGGCTTTGAAAGAAACAGCAAAGTTTTATAGGTTTGTAGAGGGGGTCGTGGACCTCCCAAAACTAAAGTCGAAGTCTGCCGGAAGTTTTTAGTTTATTAATAATTCGATGTTGAAATTGAGGAATTTACCAAGAAAAATATGAAAATGTTGGTAAAATAGTGCTGCCAGAGGAATGTTTTTGTACAGAACGTAAAATCGCGAAACTGGTAATGAAGGTTTTAAACATCAAAAATCGTATTTTTTTTTTATTTCATTTAATAAATTTTTTTATAAGTGCAAAAATTATTCTAGACAACCGGCCTTCGGCCAAGCTAAAGGATTTTCTCCTTTATGGTATAACCAACACCGGCTTCGCGTACAAAATCTGCAAGCAATGTAATTGCGCGAACGAACGACAACGTTCGCAGCTGGGAAATAAGCCCTTAGATTCTTTTGAAAAATTTAATAACTTTTTTATGCAAAGAAGAGAAGGAATTAGGCTTCAATTTGATATACAAAATAGAGTGTTTTGAGCTAAAAAATGTTATTTCAAAAATGGGTGTATACGCACTCCCTGTAGGACCTGTTACCAATGTCACTGGTATTAAGGACTGTAAGTTCCTTGTAGATGGAACACTCGCTTTCAAATGCTTGTAACTTTTCCTCTCTTTAAAAATAAATGTTACGACAGATAATAGCGCAAGTCCATAAACTATTCCAAACACTTTTAAACGATAGATAAAATATGATCTTTGTCTATTTGAAGTAAAAGTAAAAGGATACGGGTTCATATTAACTTTATTAAATAATTGTTGTGGTTAATATCAATTAAAAAAATTGGAAAAATAAAGTCATCTGAGCCCGAATAAGTTAAATAAATTTGCGATAAAAAAATTAAAATATTAAAAATTTTGTCTTAGTTAACAAATTAAAACAAATTTATGTCGATCGGCACTATAAGCACAATTTGACAACTATTTATTTATTTATGTATGTATTTCTTTCATATCAAATTCAACAAAATACATATGTATGTACCTACTCGAATATTTCACCTGCTTTTTTTTTTAAATTTCGGTACATTTATGTACATATTGTCATAATTTTGTATGTATGTAGGTACATACATATGTATATGATCCTATATGTGTATTTTTATATGTTTTATTAGCATGTAGGTAGTTTGTTGTAAAGGCCTTGAATTTTTAAAGAAGAAAAAAAAAACTTAATTTCGAAGATACATACATACATATGTATATATGTTAAAAAAAGCAATTTTAACCAACATTTTGTATGTATGTATGAACATATGTACATATTTATCATGTTTGTATAAGGCTTAGTAAATACATCCATACATACATATGTATGTAAATAGATATATGTACATGTGCACATACAGCCACGGTCATAGATATAGAAAACTTCTAAAAAAAAAGTTGCTTGTTTCATTGCTGCCTCTTCCTCTATACCAAGGCGAATCCATTACAGGTGCCCGCATACCAAGGCGAATCAAGTACAGGTGGTCGCAATTCAATTCGCTTCAACATTTTCCCTCGAGACGTCACAAGTTTTGTTATCGTTTTCTATCGGCTTTGACAACTCAGAAGATAAAATCGTGGAAAAATGGTGAAGCGAATTGGTATGCGGGCACCTGTAATGGATTCGCCTTGCCGCATACCAATTCGCTTCAGCATTTTTCCACGATTTTATCTTCTGAGTTGTCAAAGCTGATAGCAAACGACAACAAAATGTATGACGTCTCGAGAGAAAATGTTGAAGCGAATTGAATTGCGACCACCTGTATTTGATTCGCCTTGCTCTATACGCTAACGAAGTTTTCCTTCGCCTATTTTTTTTAGAATAATAAGAATTAAACATTTTTGTTTTCATTATAAATACATATGCCAACAAAACTTCAGTTGCATTTAGAGGAACAGGCAGTTATTTTCTTTTGATTATCAGCAGTCCATTTAAAAAATCCAAGGCAAATTGACACAGGGTGACTTTGTAGCACAGGTGATTATATTTTGCGTCTTGCATCAAAAAGCTCTTACATGTCAAAGTTGGTGCCATTTTAGTCTAAAAATTTTTGATGGTAGAACAGTGACTATAGTTTTTTATTTTATTTTCATACCGTCTAATTCATAAAAATTATAATAGGTTTATAAAGCTCTTATTTGACAGATTTTCCATACAAATATGTCAAATAACAGTCTTATAAGTCTGTTATAATTTTTATGAATTAGGGGGATAGTGTTTAAAGCGCAAATATAACTTTTAAAAAGTTTAGCAAAGATTTAGAAAAGTCACTTAATAACACTAGCGAAAGCATGTGGTAGTTTGAGTGTGGTGTACGGCGAATTCTAATGCACCTATGTATGTACCTGGTCTGAATTTGCCTTGTAAAAATTCTATGCAAGTCAACAGCCGATTAATTTTTCCATCTACTTGTCAAACGCTATTTTTTCCTCACAGTTTTTTGACAGCTTGGCAAGTTTCTCAATGTTTATGACTTCAGTTGCATCTAAGTACTTTTCTAAATGTACTTTGAATCACTGTTTTGTAATTTTTTGCATGATACAACTAATAAGGTAACCTTTTCTCTACAATACAACTTCAATAAAAATAACATGCATTTTGTTTTTGTACAACTTCTGTAAGCTGTCAAAAATCCGCCGCTTCTACATTTATAGAAGAGAGATAGCAGAGCTGACCAAATCGATGGTGTTTCCTTTTGGCTGGTTTTCATCTCTGCATTCTCTTGACAACCTAAAGTATCAGATGATTAACGGTTTAGCTGATGAGGCTACTTTATTAGTTGTATCATGATTTTTTGGGATATAAATGTGGTTTTTGGTGTTACCATACTTTTGTTCATTTTGATCTATTATTGCGATAAATTCATGATTAAGCTTCGTATAGACGGTTGTCAGATCTGACAATATTGTAAGACCTAACAACATCCTGGCAATCTACAAGAAATACAAAATTGTCAGCATTAAGAAAATTATCAGTTCAGACAATTGCAAGAAAATCTTACAATTTCATTGCCAGACAATTGCCTGACAATAAATTTAGCTACCAACGAAAATTGTCAGCTTACACGGATGTAAGATTTTCTACGTATCAAAAATTGTCAGCCTATTGTCACTATCAAAATACACACATGCCATTATTCATTCTTTATTTTTCTCGCTCAATAACCATGTTTTTATTTTTTTTATTCTCTTTTCTGCAACTTTTTACCTCTCGTACTCACATTTTTACTATTCTCTTGTTTTTTCTCTCCCTTTTGTACACACATTTTTCTTTAATATTCTTTGTCGTTACTCTGACAATGACGCCATTGTAAGGTGTTGAGAATTTATGCATCTTACCATATGCCAATGCCTGACAATGTACTAGCAATGATGATGCCAAAGTGTTCAGACGATTGCCAGATAACTGACAATTATTTGTTAGGATGGTGGTCTGCCAATGATTTTGCTTACAATATTGTCAGGAAGAAATTGCAAGTTCTCACGATTGGTCAAAAATATTCTATACATTTTCTGACAATATTGTAAGATCTTACAATCGTCTATACGTAGCTTTACTCTCATTTTACCGAACTTTTCTCCAAAAAGTAGGGGATCAAACTTAGTCAGTGTGCCGCTATTTGCACGACCACAATTGTTTACATGTAGTGTAAATAAATTTGTCTAAAAATAGTTGTAGCAAGGTTATGCAATAGAACAACATGCATAAATATGTACATATTTAACCACGATTAACATTTTTACCCTTTTTTTAATTCAGTCTATAGAATAACGAAATCTTGTGTTTATGTACATAGATATCTACGTACATATGTATGTATGTATATTTCGTTATCAGTTATAAGTATACTTTTACCCTCCTGCTCACACTTCTATATGCAAAAAAATAAAATAAAAATTTTTAAAATGTGGCACTAAAAATTTTATCAGTCTATCATTTTTATTGTGTTTAAACAAATAGCCAAAGCAAATTTTTAATGCTATAATAAGCAATTCATTAAAAAGGAGTTATAAATGATCTCCGTGAATTGGATTTAATGAATATACCAATGTTTGTATCTCACCCTAATCGCGAGTATGACGTAAAGGACAAAACCAACATTTCTAATTCTTATTTTGTTCATGGGTCGACTGATGAGTTGATTAGCTTCAACGAGATATCGGCGGCATATAGACGGCTGAAAAGGACAGAAGACATTAATAAGGTATATTTTTAGACCTAAAATAAACAAACAATTCAATTATTTCTTAGAGCAAATAAATAATTAAGTTAATTTTTGAAATAACTGCTTTTCTAACATTTGCTTTTAGTTGGTCACATTATTTTCGCTTTGCTCGTATGTGTATTTATTTAATATTGCCATACGAAAAATCATATTTATACAGGGTGTTCCAAAATTGCCGATATGACTTGTGTTTATTATCAGCCCAATTCTAAACGAAAATTGCATGAGAAAAAACTTTCTCTTCCTATTCGTTCCATTATGAATTAAAAAAAATTGTTTTTTATTTGGCAATAAATTTCCGGGGGCAGAAAGTATGTATTATAAATTTGCGCATATAATTTGTAGACTTACCCCATAATTCATAAAAAATTATAACAGGCTTATAAGACTGTTATTTGACATATTTGTATGGAAAATCTGTCAAATAGCTTTATAAACCTGTTATAATTTTTATGAATTAGACGGTTAACGTCTACATCTAATAAAATTTTATTGAGACAAATATCAGGCGTTATATGACATAATTTTTGTTCTAGACGTTATTTTTTGTATATTATTTATTATTACTTTTTGAAGGTCTTGACGTTTGTCTTAAGAAAATTTTGTCAGGCGTAGACGTTAAATTCTAGGAGATAATGAAAAATGCAATTATTAACACAATATATATATACATATATACATATATATCTTGATTACCATGTACAAAAGCATAAATATTAACAATGTTATGAAAAAAACAATCATTAAAAATTTAAAACAAACCACAGTTAAATTTTAGGTCTAATAAAAATAGACATTACAAATGTCTATTGTCTTCTTCAGCCGTCTATATGCCGCCAACATTTCATTAATGCTAATCAACTCGATCAGTACACTCTAAAAATTTTAAAAGAATTTAATTAATTTTTATTATTTGAACTTTTTTTCTTCTTATATGTATGTACCTATAATAATTTTTGTATTAAGTTTATCACAAAAATAATATAGAAAGAACTTGAGCCTGATAAACTTAATACATACAAAACTAATTTTAAAAGAATGTTTGAAACTACAACTACTTATACCATAATTCCCATGAACAAAATGAGAATCAGAAATGTTCGAACAAATCTTTAACACAGTAAACATTTTTTTCGTTTGGCAACTCTTTTACTTTTCTCTGCAACCTTCTATACAACAAGTTACCATCGGTTACTACGATTTGTATTTTTGAAAGTACCAAAAAGTAAAAGTTTTTTTGACTATTCAAATACATAATTAAATTCATATTTGAATGCCCAAAATAAAGTTGAACAAGGAAGTGTAGTGGTCACGTTTTTTGGGTAATAATAGGCAAATGTTGGTTCATTTGTGGCCATGTCTTAGTATTGTTTTTTTTTTATTTATTTATTAAAATACCTACTTCATTTATGTTCTGTATTGCATTGTTTCGGGCTTATTCACAAAATTTATTAAAAATTTCTATACAATACTTGTCAAATAACTGTTCAATTAACACATGAAATATTTGTTATGAATGAGCCCGTTTATTATTATTTTTTACTCCACTACTTTCGTTAAATCAACCTCTTTGACTTTTTTTGCTTTTTCGTTTATCATTTGATTGTTCTTAATTGTATTCTAATACAGTCAAAGCCCGGTTTAACGAATGATATAATGTTCAGACCTTTCGTTATTCCGAGATGTTCGTTATATCGAACAGTAATTTTTTATCTTAAAATTTTATAAAAGACGGTGGTCCGCAGCTTTAAAAACATCAAAATTTAATTGTATTGATAACTCAGTGTAGAAATAAAACTTTAATTGATATTTTAACGTTCATTTAAGAATTGTTTTTATTTCTAATATGTAAATTCATTAAAAATCATAAATGTACATAGAGGCATATACATATTTAGCTATGTTTGGATGCTATTAACATGTGTAGGTTTATCATTACATTTCATTCATATTATTCATTTCTTAAGAAATCGACATCTCGTTTTCACAATGAACCAAATAAAACTACTAAAATTTTAACGAAAAAAGCAACGCATCACACGTGTTCTTTCAATACAAAGAAAGAAGCCAAAAACACACACAATCCAACGGTATTTGCATATATGGTTTCGAATATTTGTCAAATTACAACTGATACGGGAAAGTGCCGGCAAATCTGCAAATGCAGGTCGTTTTGTGGTCTTCTTCTCTAAATATTTCCGTTTTCAAATTTTGTGAGGAAGTAGTATTTTAGAAAATACAGTAGAAACAAGTTGTGCCTCCGTGGGGAGGGGTTTTCTATACAGTTTTTTGGTTTTGAATATTTGTCAAATTACAACTTATACGGGAAAGTGCCGGCAAATCTGCAAATGCAGGTCGTTTTGTGGTCTTCTTCTCTAAATATTTCCGTTTTCACATTTTGTGAGGAAGAAGTATTTTAGAAAATACAGTAGAAACAAGTTGTGCCTCCGTGGGGAGGGGTTTTCTATACAGTTTTTTGGTTTTGAATATTTGTCAAATTACAACTTATACGGGAAAGTGCCGGCAAATCTGCAAATGCAGGTCGTTTTGTGGTCTTCTTCTCTAAATATTTCCGTTTTCAAGTTTTGTGAGGAAGAAGTATTTTAGAAAATACAGTAGAAACAAGTTGTGCCTCCGCGGGGAGGGGTTTTCTATACAGTTTTTTTGGTTTTGAATATTTGTCAAATTACAACTTATACGGGAAAGTGTCGACAAAGCTGCAAATGCAGGTCGTTTTGTGGTCTTCTTCTCTAAATATTTCCGTTTTCAAGTTTTGTGAGGAAGAAGTATTTTAGAAAATACAGTAGAAACAAGTTGTGCCTCCGCGGGGAGGGGTTTTCTATACAGTTTTTTGGTTTTGAATATTTGTCAAATTACAACTTATACGGGAAAGTGCCGGCAAATCTGCAAATGCAGATTTGTAACGATTTTTTAAATGTATTTTGCTTTGCCGTTCGTTAAATCGAGATTTATTTTTTTGTTGTCATTCGCTACATAAGACAGTTAATGTAAAAATTTCGCCATTCGTTATATCCGATATTCGTTAAACTGAGTATTCGCTATACCGGGCTTTGACTGTATTTCTATTTTTAGTATTTATTTTTGTTTGTTTTCCTATTCGCTGTGCTACTATTCGATTTTCACATACAATTTTCTTTCTTATTCTTTAACACATCGTTTTTTTTTTTAAATTTTCCATGTAAATTTTGTGTAAATGTGTGTGTGTATCATTCATTTATTCGGGTTTTCCATGAACTCTTGGTGGTTTTTGTGGGAAATGCAATTGTAGCTGTGCGAAAACAATAGCGAACGCTGGTGGCTGACAGACTGGCTACAAGCAAGTCGGAACTACTGGTGTAATTATGATGACTACTGCCAGCCAATAATTGCAATAACAGCAAGCTACTTCTTTAAGCCAGCCTGCCACCATTTGCATTTGTTGTTGTAGCTGAAAAAGACACTCACTCGTAAATAAACAAACATTTGTGGATATGAATCAACCTACCTATCTACATACGACTACATACATACATACATACATACATGCATAAATCCATCTTTACATGCATATATACATACATATGTATATTTGCCAGCAAGCTGGTGTTTGTGTCAATTGTGCCGTTACCAAGTGCGATGATGCATTGTAAATTTCCAATGTCACGTGTTATTCCTCTTCTTTTTTCTTTCGTTTTTTTTTTGTTGCGAATACTACTGCACACTTCAAAAGGTTTTTATTCCTTAACAACTGTTTCTTTCCATTACACAAAACCAGCAAATGGAAAGAAGAAAATATTATAGGTATGTACTCGTAGTATTAAATCGATTTATATTTTGTAACATTTTTCTCTTCTATTTTCTTTGTTTTCTGAAAAATAAGCGATTGCCCCAAGGCTTAAAAAAATCTTTGAGCGTTTGTTCTTTAAGGAATAATTGTTGTAGTAATGAGTTTTTCATAGAAAAAAAAAATTTAATCAAACAGAATTTGAGTTGTGGAATGAGCAAAAGTTAAAAAAACTCTTGTCGTGGGTTTCAAAGGCTGTCATATTTTAAATAATTTTCCAAGCAGAGAGCAATAAAAGTTCTGATTACGGTTGGCTTAGTCGTAGTCGTTTAAAGAACATTTTGGTACAAAAAAAAAAAATAATATTCAGTTCTGATTACGGTTGGCGTAGTCGTAGTCGTTTAAAAAACATTTTGGTACCAAAAAAAAAAAAAAAAATTAATAAATAAAAATAAAAAAGCGACAGTTAGTAATAGCTGAAATTTAAAAACATGTTGTAAAGCTTTCAGAAAACTTTACTGCACTGGCTAAAATTGACAAACAAAAACAGTTGTCCGGCAATAATTTTAATTATTAAAAAAAAAGAAAAAAAAATATGCGCCTTAAAAATAATTAAAAACGTTATTGAGTTGATTGCTTTGCCACAAGAACCACTGACCAGTTCTCAGACTGGGTTTCTGTTGTAATGATGGAGTGGAAAAACACACGACTTGTTTTATTAAGTCTTCGAGTCACATGTTTATCTTTATGTCTATCAAAATTTTTAAATTAACTTAAGGTTTTTAATTTTTGGTCGCAAACGTACGTGTACAAATTACATGTGACATGGGCCATGTTTATTTGCAAACAGCTGATACATTCAAAAATTAAAATTTTATTGCTTGATAAAAATGTTTTCGAAAGCAAATTTGATAAAAAACTTTATTAGCTAGTAACAATTGTAATAGTAACTATTAAATACATTTTTATTAATAATAATCTCCAATTACAGAAAAAGTCACAAGTGTTTGCGTTTTCTTTCTCGCTATGTAAATATCCAAGACATTCTCGTTTGCCAAATGGCTTGTGGCCGTCTGAAGTACAGGCCGTTTTTTTTTTTTTTTACTTTTTGCTTTTTTAAACTACCGTATGTTTTTGGTGCATCAAAACATTATATATTTTTAATATAGTTTTTGTGAAACGACAATGATATTAAAAAAAAAAGAAATGCGGTCGGGGGACCCCCGTTAGGAACGAAGTTCCTTACGTTTTTTTTTTTCATCTTTGAATGTAATACAAGGTGAAATCTGTATGTTTTATTTTGTGTTGTTTTTGAAATTTTTAAATTATGATTCTTTAAATTTTTGGAACGTTTTATTTTTACTTTTGACACATGCAGTATTTTTTTTGTCAATCTGCTACAAAACGAAGAAAATTTTTCAATATTGCTGTTTTTTGTTGTGACATACTTTACTTTAGCGACATCTAGCTGCTGATAGTGTCCGTTTTCACAACTAATTAATATTTATTGGTAGGTATCTCCGCTGCTGTCAGCGGAGACACCGCCCATCATACACAATTGTTTGTCGACAGATACACCAATACATATAAACAGCTCACACGCTTTCGTGACGATTTCTACTAATTTCCACTACCAGCAAGCCGCGTGGATAATTTTTTTTAGTTCTCACTTATTGTCGGACTATACCTTCCTTCATCGAACTTCTAGCATTGCATATCGGTGGACCCAATGCGTGCAGCTCTACTTATTTTTAAATCGAATTTTCGCGAGGTTTTGCAAAAATCTTTGCCCAACTAGAAATTGTTTTTCCAACAACTCTCTCCGCTTCCCACATTGTTTTGGAGTTGTGATTTTCATACTGAAATTTGTTGCAACACGCATAATTTACAACAAGAAACCCAATGTTAATACATACTTACAGTTTGTTTGAACTCAGTTTTATTTATTTCTGATTTTTTTTTTTTTTGAAATGATTTTTAAGGCGAATTCGCCTTGCGCGATACCATAGTTTGTAATAGATTAGATAATTATCGTTTTCGCCGATTTCTACTCGACTGCGTCAGCCGTAATCAGGCTGATTATAAAACACACACACAATTATTAAAAATTAAAACAAATGGTACATGTTTTTGCACATTTTAAAACCATTAAGTCCTAATTGTCACGCGGTAAGTTTACTTGCGCGAGTCGTAAGTTTATAGGGTAAAGGAGAGAAGGGAACAAATTGCCAAGTGCACCGTAGTAGATTCATTTTGATTTCTCATTGCCAATGTTCAAAAAAAGTTACATTTGCTTTAATTTCATGTGCAAGCAAAGTCTGTAAAAGTAAGAGAATAAATGTGATGAGAAATATAAAATTATTATTTCAATTTCATATACATACATATGTACATACATACATACATACATACATGTGTGTAGACGTGTTAAAATAAAATGATAATAAAGTTCAACGCTGAAAATCTAATAGAAAATTAGCATAACCTTTTAATATGTACATATGTATGTATGTAAGTCCATTATCCGTTAGTTGTTATCGGTCAAACATGTCTAAATGCATTTCGCTGACAAACAAGCAAACAAACAACGGATATCTAATTATGCAGACAGCAGCAGACAAAACTGTTCACAAAACAGTGGTGTTGGAGAAAATGCTGCACTATTTTTAAATATTGTTGGTCCCAAACCGCGTTTTTTCAATCTCGGCGTGTTTTTCTTTTCATCATTTAACTAATTGAAGGATCTTTTATTGAAATATAAAAAAAAATCCGAGATTGTGAGTTAAGTCCTTTCTATATGAGACCAACAATATGAACGTACGAGGTTTGTTCGAAAGAAAAGGTGAATTTTGAATTTGATCGAAAATCATTTATTCATTAATATCCATTTTGTCGCTTAAAAGCTATCCTGAGATATAATGATGCACTTGCGCCAGCGCTTCTTCCAATGCTCAAAGCTCTTCTGAATGCGCTTTTGGGTATAGCCATATCCAAAACTGAATGCCATACCCATGACTGAACGATAGCTGTAACCCTTGAACCATAAAAGATAGAAACTTGAAATTTGAAGAGTATATACATACATATATGTATGTACATATGTGTGTAGTTGCTACAACAACAAATACCAAAAATAAAAAATTTTTTAAATTTAAACAATGGCCAATACATGAGGAACTTCTTTACTATAAAAACCAGCTGTCACTTTCGAAAAGTGAGAAAAGGTAGAGAACTGAAAATTTCACTGGATAGGTATATTAAAAAACAAAACGTTAAAATGTAAAGGTTGCCGCATACATGAGGCACCCTGTGTCTGCTAAATGAAATGGCTTCAGTCACTGGTACGGTACTCTTGAACAAGACGAGTCTGTCTCCCACAAGGCAGGGTACCTCTATACCAGGTATCCTTACAAGTCCAGCTGACTACTGCTTTTAGCTTGAGTGACTGTCAAAATACACAACACTAACACACAAACGCGAACAAATAGGCGACAGATATTAAAGATTTCTGCCAACAAAATACATGAAGTGTTTGTTGGTGTTGTATCATGTTGTAGTTATGCGACTGCCTGATATCGAGGTACCTTGGCACAAGGTATTTTAATACTAGGTAGCCGCATAACTACAACAAACACAACACCAAGAAACACTTCATATATTTTGTCACCCATTTGTTTGCGTTTGTGTGTTGTGTATTTTAACAGTTCTTCATGGAAGGAGCAGAGTAGTCGGCTCCTCTTGTAAGACTATCTGGTATAAAGGTACCAAGGCGGACCAATTACGCAGCGATGGTTGCAATTCAATACGCTTCAACATTTTCTCTCGAGTTGTCATACGTTTTGTTGTCTTTGACAACTCTGTAGCTAAAAATCGTGGAAAAATGTTGAAGCGAATTGGAATGCGGTCGGTCACCTTGAAAGGTACCTTGGTCTCGCACTTACCTGAATTTATTTAATCAAATATGTACATATGTACATTGTATGTATATGAAATAAACAAATGTAACATCCATCCACTGTTCAGTATTTTGTTTACGTATTTGCTCTCAACTATATTTTGCTTTTTGAAATATAGTAATGGCTTATTTTAAATATTCTAAAGATTTTTGTTTTTAAAAACAAAAAAAAAAAAAAAAAGACAGAGCCCCTCATACAATTTTCAAATCATTCAAATAACGTTTATTGTTGGCTACATTTTTCAGTGGTGGACAATAAAAAAAGAGTATTGCCAGTTTGAAATACTAAAAGCGCATGTTTTTAAATATTCTCCCATTGTTTACTCCTGAACAATATTACAGTGAGCGCAGAAAGAGAATCTGTTAGGATTGTCCAAGTATCTTAAGTTTTAGTTGCTAACCATATTGTCGTCAGATACTATTTTCCCATTGCAGATATTTTATTTTCTCTACACTTACACATCTTCACACACTCGCACACATTTCAAGAGTCGGCTAATTCTCCAGCTGAGAATGCCTCCATATAATTTTTTTTGCCGTACGAGAGCCGCTCATGTGTATTTTGGTTGAACATTTTTAAATGGTTTTTTAGAAAATGAAAAAAAAAAATTACTGAGTTCTTATTGTCGCTTTTAGTCGTTTGTCTTCGTTGTATTGGTTGTAGTCGTCGTCGTCATTTCAATTGAAGCAAAAGTAAGTAAAAAAATTCCCAACTAAAATTTTTTTTACTCACTTTGACATAAAAAAAAAAAGAAAAATGTGGAAATAATTAAATGCTTGAAAACTATAATAATACGAGTAAACGCTCATGAATAATGGCAAAAAATTTCAATTATGAAAATATTTTTTCACCAAATACAGTGTTGATTTAAAAATAAAACTTGAAAAGAAGTGCAAAGAAAAATTTAAATATAAAAAAATATATGTAGGTATAGTCTATAAAAAAATATTCTTGCCACACGACCTGAGCCTCCTAGTGACTCGTTTACGTCGGCCGATCGATAAAAATACTACGCAAAAAGATTTTTCTTGATGGTACAAAAAGTTTTCAAAATAGGATTATTAAATTTAACTAAAGCAGTGTGTGGCTAAATAAAGCATTTTTTTCTTTCTTGAATAAATAATCTATGCCTATACCTACCTAACTACATATATTTTTTGGGAAAATCAATAATATTTTTTTTATTAATAATTCAATTTAAGCAGAAAAAATGTGACTTCTCTAAATTAAAAAAAAGTAAAACCTACATACATATGTATATACCTACATGTATAAGAATGTCTGAAATAATCTATATGTATGTATGAATAGGTATAAATCTTGTTGCTGTGTATATTCATATCTGCTCATTCATCTATACGAGATATGAGAATAATAAGTATCTGTGTGTTTTATTTCTCCACAAGTGTATTGGTTAAACTTTTGCGTTTCATACTCCCAGCAATGTGTTCGAGTCTGTTTGTGTGTGTGTGTGTATGCGTGCATATATGAACATACATACGTATACAGTGTGTGTGTGTGTGTGTGTGTGTATGTATATTTTTATATCGTTTGATCCAACTATTCATCCAATTTGCTGCATTCTATGCTGTATTTTCAACTTGGTTGCCAACCTCCACCTTTATTATTTGAAAGACAAGGAATTTTTTTCACTCATACGAAATATTTATGTGATGTGTATATAAATTTTTTTTTATTACATATTAATATAGTACATATTGGAGACAGCATGTCTATCTATATGCAATAATGTGAAAATTTGTGCAAGATATATATGTATGTATCTTTGTTCATGGGTTAGAAAATATGTTAAATTTGTAAACATTTCCGGTTACGAAGAAATGCTGATGATGATTAACACAGATTATCACTGTCGATATATAATGAAAATGTGTTGATACATACAGTTGAGAAACCAAGTGTCCCTATGTGACGTCGAAACATACAATTTTTACTTAATTAAAAGAATTGTTATTCTCTTAATTTTCTGAAGGTATTAAAGCAAAGAATGGAATATTTGTTATCATTTCTTAATGGATTGCAACCCAAAACTAACCATGTCTTAATGCTACTCCAGGCCACTAGTCCACAGGGGATGTTTTCGTGGTAAACAACTCTGAGATATGCGACGAATCAGAGGTAAAAAGTGTCATACTGACTACAAACCATTATGGCAAAATTGGGCCCTTATTATGAACAACATTATAACTTCGATAATCGTTGAAAAATTTAATCGAACATATTTTAATTTGGTATTATGACGGCCGTTCGATGAACAAACGATATTATGAATTCCGCTTATTATATACATATTATTCACAATAGTTACGTTTTATCAGCTGAGCCTTAATGATTATTAAAAGTTATTTGTTTGCAGATTTATTTAATGTAATAAATTGATGCTGAACATTTAGTGGAATTGGAAATAAAGTATGTATGTATATATATCGTGGAATTCTTCTAACCCTGTGGAAATAGATTTTAAATAAAACAAATGTAATTGGACCTGTACGTCAAACGTTTGTGCAAATGCCGTTTGTAAATTGAGGATTCTCCTTCATTAATGTAACTACTTTCTTCAGCTCTTGTTTCGTACTTACTGTGTGAGACCGGCTTAAAAGAGCCGCATTAGCTTAAAATTAGTATTCAGTTACTCTGAATTAAACAAAATAGAAAATACTTACATATGTATGTATTTTTTTTACTCCATCGAAAGCAATTAAGCAACCAAATTTTCGGCAGTGCTACCAACTCATACTACCAGTTTTACATTCGTTAATCGCTCTTCTATACTCAGTGAATATCGAAGATCGAATGTTGTTCATAATAATTGTCTTACCTGCCAAGTTTGGTCAAATAAGACTTTGGAGCCAGGTCATATCTACTATTTAATACAAGCTAACGATGACTAGCGCACAACTAAAGAAAACAGGTATAGCTCGCTAGCAATGGAATAGAAACTTGTGGATAATATAGCGTAAAATATTTGCTAACAAGAGCAACCAATTAAGACAGCGTATGAAGTTTGGCAGTATGTCATTGGGAAAAAATGTTTGAACAAAAAGAAGTTTGTTAATGTTGTGGAAAGTATGCTTTTAAGGATGATCGTTGTGGACGTATTAAGTGCTAAGGCCTAAAAGGAATAATAAGATATCTCTATGGTGTTCGTTTTCAAGAAGTAAGTCTTATTATTTTAATAAGGAAAATCTTATTGAATCATTCAAGCAGGAAACTTATAATTGTTATTAAATATTCTATTGGTATTTTAAAAAAGCTTGCGATTGTCAGTCGACCACTCAAAGAAATTTAAGCAAATACACTGGGCATGCGTAAAGATTAGATCTTTCGTATCAGAACTTCTGCACAAGTTGTAATGATGAAGAGAAGAAGGACAGACAGTGCTGAGCACTTCCACTGGAATCTTTATCAGCTTATCAGGATGGTTCAAAGTAGAACCAATGGGTGGTGTGTAATGCTACAGCTTGTATCTCCTCCAAGGTTAGCACAATGGGAACAATCAGGATTTAAGTAAGCTGGTCTTCATGACTAGCAACCCGAGAATTACAAAATAAGATACAAGTTTCTCTTTGATTTTTCATATGTCTTCCAATTTTTATTTACGCATACGAACATTATTTGCAACTCATAGTATTTAAATATAGAAAAACTCCGTTATTGTTACACCTTATTTTCGAACTAAGCCTTGTGTACGTAGTCTTAAAAAATGTATCGGTTTTTGCTAAAATCTGCATTTCTTTAATGGAACTGGAGAAAAATCGCTAATACTAATTTCACAAAATGGATGTGCTGAAAATCACTACACAAAAAAATCTCCATTTCAACTCATAAACAAAGAACGAAGTGACTTGATTGCAAAAACTAAATGCCGAACAGTAAAAATGGAGGAGCATACAAAAGTTAGATACGATTCTGATTATTTGAACATATGTACATTATTTCAATAAATTTCATTAAACAATTTCCAATTGTAAAATACGTTGCTTTTGGCTGGTTGGTAGCTGTTTTACTTTTGTTTACAAAAAAAAAAACCGATTTCGGAGCTCACAGCTGTTTATTTCCCTGCAAAAGAAAAAATGCTGCCAGACTTTATTCACATCATTTGTGTGGAACAAAATGCTCGCCTTTCATCTAGCACATACTTAAAAATATCTTAAAAACGATTTTGATCTTGAAAAGCGTTCTACTAAAACGATGATAAAAAAAAGAAATTCAATAAACATTGACTGCCTGTTGTTGCAAAAGGTACAACCATTTCGTTATTGAATTTAATATAAAATTTAATAATTTCCGTATCATATGGCAGTTTTGAACTCACAAACATTAATGTTTGTATGCAAATAGACTAAAATTTCGTTTAAGTTGTTCATAAAATACTATTATAAATTTCAGCTTATGTGCCGTAATACGGTATTTTTTCAGAACTGAATTTTTAGTTCAGCTTTTTGAAGCAATAATCGACGCTAGTAAATAATTTAATGTTGGGAAACGAATGCACAAAAAATATACTTTCTAAAAATTGAGAAGCTGGAAACCGCTTTCAGACGACACTATCCCTGTATTTTAAAATTTTGTTGGAATGGCATCTCTGATTATTATAACTATATTACCGTCCAATTCTACTGCAGGCATTTAAAGTAATGTGTTTGTATGCCTCTGCTTTTTTTTCTTATTAAGATTTCAGTGGTTTTTGCGCATGCTTTTTTTTCCTCAAATACATACACACTTATCGTGCACACACACACATACAGTTTTCTATAATTTCTTCATTGGGTGTGTAGTAGTTTGTGCTATCGCAAACTTTTTTTTAATTATTGGAACTTTTCAAAAGTTGATTAACTTTATAGAATTAACGGTTTTTTTTATTCAAATTTTATAATTTTTTCCTGATCTCAATTAGTAACATAATGATATGTATACACACATACATATGTAGGTGTTGCCGTGCACTGGCACATCCATACAAGATTATAAATTTATTTTTTCTGAATCACACTCAATGTTCTCTTAAAAACGTGGTGTACATTTAATCAGTGTTGCCAGAAAAAATATATGTAATTGTGTGAAAACATTTAAAAGTAAAAATCACAGCAAACAATTAAATACTGTTTACATGAAATACATTTTAGAACAAATTTTATAGGTATGGGAAAAATTTGTCTAAAACTTAAATATGTTTTAGAGAAATTTTCCTACATTTTATTTTTTATAATATATAGTCATGTACATTTTTATATTTCTTATGTGTGCTAATGTTGGAATAAAAAAACTGTGTTCGAAGTGGATTTTTTTTTGTGAGAACAACGGGTAAACCTTTTTTTTTATCAGTTTAAGCGTTGAAAAATATTCAAGGTTTTTATGGTTCCCCCTTCAAAAAAAAAAAAACGCAATATTTTCAAGTTTTTTACAGTTGCGGTGGAAAAAATAGCACCAACAGAGACTTAAAATGCTTAACATGTGTTTGTAAACACATGGAAACATGAAATTACGATACAGATAGTGCAATCTACTGTATCAAAGCAATCTCAAAATATTAAACCACATTGATGTTGATGAAATCTAGAATGCAATCTGAAATGATCTCCTAAACACGAGTACAAATAATGTAATCTACAGTGACGGTTTTCACGCTTCGTATTAAAGTACTATTGCAGATCTTGGAGACATTTTAAATTTAATAAATCTTGATAAATTTAAAACTCGGCAATAACAAATCTCATAAATTTTTAATTTACTAAATTAAAACCTCTGCAATGCCAAAAACAGTAGTAGATTTACTAAATGTAGTAAGTGGATTTAATTACAAGTATGAAACAGCTGACAAACCAATCTGTCAGCTGTTTCATACATTTACATTTGCATACAATTACTCTTTGTTAATTAACAAATATACATACACATGTATGTACCTTTGCACTTCATCATTTCATTAATTTCGATTTGATCAATGGCATTATGAACTAAATAGTTAATAATTTTTTCTTTCACGGTTTCCTTAGTCATTTTTTTTAGATTTTATTTCTCTTAATATTTTACGAAACACCAATTGAAAAATTATTTTGTGTACTTTCGGCGGTAAAGCTTCTAAACAAAAGTCAGCTGTTTCAACTTTTTACAATACCAAACAAAAAGTCGCTCACACCATGATACAATTAACAAGGTAGCCTCGTCAGCTAAACCGTTAATCATCTGACTACTTTAGGTTGTCAAGAGATTGCAGAGATGAAAGGCAGCCAAAACGAGATAGCTAATCCGCGTAAGCTCAGTGCATCTCTCTTCTGTAAATGTAGAAGTGGAGTCTTTTTGACAGTTTGCATAAGTTGTACAAAAACAAAGTGCATGTTATTTTTATTGAAGTTGTTCTTATTGTAGCGAAAAGGTTACCTTGTTAGTTCTATCATGGCTCACACTTAAGTAGAAGTTTAAAATAGTATTATACACATATAAAAGTTTTTGAAATATAATACCAAGTGTGAAAACCGCTAGTGTAATTTGTCAGATGCGTAAATGTGTTGCGTAGTGGATTATAATTTTTATTTGTTAAATATTTCATAAATGAAAAGTGTGACCAGATAAGTTCATTTCGTTGTTCATTTCATAACTTTAATGGTTTACTGAATTTTGTTAAAATATACATACCTATATCATTGCTTATTTTATTGCTCATACATTGTGCGTTCAACTTATTTAGAATTTCGTGTAGCATATTTGTTTTCAGATTCATTTAGTAGTTTTTCTCTTACTTACACATTACTTTGGTATGTGGCTTTTGCCAATTGACCTAAAAACTAACGGCGCCAAAATATCTCTGATGTCATACTGATTCAAAAGAAAATATTGAAATGCATATAGTAAATGAAATGAAAAAAAAAGTATGCAATGCAATGCGGGTTCATTATAAACATCAGCAGTCACAAAAATGTACATACATACATACATATGTACTAGGTATCTTAGTACATACATACATACATATGTATGTACATGAAAACGCCTTAGTGAAAATACATTTTTTGGGGAATAACTTTGTTTTCCATATTTTTTTTTATATTCACTTTTTATAAATAAAAATAAAAAAAAAGGTCAAAGAAATTATATTTTTAGTTATAGTTTTCATAGTTATTTTCTTAATTCTTGTATAAACATTAATTTGGCCGAATCAACATTGTCAAAATGGGTACCTATAAAATTAGCTGTTTTACGTTTTAAGTCAAATAAGAGCACGCGTTGTTCGGTGTTTGTACTACAAAACCACAACTTTGTGCATGCATACATACATACATTCATACATTCATATTAACTGTTTGTTTTTAAGAGATTGTTTTTATGATTCACTGTTTTTTCACAAACACAAACACACACACACTAATGCTAATGCATTCATTTATAATTTCTGCGATCCCCCCCATAAACTTCTAGTGGTATTCCACATTTGATTTAGCCGGCTTTTTATTTGTTTAGAAGATCTTTGAAATTGTTTGCTTTTATATGTACATACATATGTATATGTTACAAATACATACATATACTATGTATAATAAAGAAATTAATGTTCATAATTAGAGCGCATCGATTTGTAAGGACAATTATTTTTGATATTGTGCCCGTACCACATCTCCTTAGAAATGTTGCAGTTTCGATGCCGGTGAACTTTTTTTTTCTCAAATGTGTTTATGCGAAAAGAACGAAAGTTATCGATGTCTCAGTTTTCGTGGTGGCGCTGTAAATATCTGGGATGTCTAGTGGGGGTTTCTTTTATGGCCAAATAATTCGTCATTGAAATGTATATGTTAAATTTTTTTGATTAATTCTATCTAAAAAATATTCGAAAGAAAATTTATTTTCAGTAATAAAAACGGATATGCATTTTTTTGTTTCGTTTAATGCACAGACATACATACATATGTACATATGTACACCATACACCAAAATATTCCATTAAAACTACAAGAAACGTGGCATGTGTGCTTATCATGGGAGTATTCATGCATATGCTGGTCACTTAATTTTGTTTTTGTTATTGGCCTTTTAAAAAGTGTGTCGAAAGCAAATCTGTGGGTGTGACATTCATGGAAGAACATCCCTTATGAAGATTTACATATGCATGCAGATAAATGCTGTTTACTTTTTAACAAAAAAACAAAAAAAAAACAATCACCCAGAAGTATTTTGCCCAAAATTAACTTCGAGGAAGGTTGCCCGTCATCCGACATACTATTTAAATTCACAAACACCGCAGGATCTCCTTTTTATTAGGGCTTTCAGCTTTCTACATGAAATACATGTTCAAATTTAATAAATGCGTTTATTTCCGCTTAATTGAGTTTCTAAAAATGCACGACTTTTGACGCAATTAAACGGGAACTCAATTAAGCAATACTCGGTTAATTGAATCGCCGACGCAATTAAACAAAAATTGCTTAATTGAGCAATATGTGCAATAAAGCGAAACACTAATGCATAGATGGAAAATAAAACACATTTCTTTATATTACATACTTATAAGGTTTATTAAAACAAAATAAAAATCAGATACGTTCATCGTACAATGTTTATAAAGGAACAGAACCATGACCTTTTTGCCGCAAAATAATTTTTTTACGCAAAAAAAAAACATTAAGTAGACGGAATTAATTAAGCGAAACATTTGCTATTGTTTTTCGCAATGCGGTCTTAATTTGCGAAACAATTATGCGGGTGACGTAATTAAACGGGTATTTTAACATAGACAGGTATACTGAATGATTTCGTTCTATGATTTTTAGTGCAATAAAGCGGGAAACTCAATTAAGCGGAGCTCAATTAAGCGCAAATAGCTGTATTAGTATTTTCCTGAACTAAAGGTATTTTTTTTAATTATATATATACATACATATACATATATTATATATCTTCGCATATTTTTTGTCGATATTTCACACTTCATCGGGTTAGCTATTATTAAATAAAAACGGATCGAATAAAACAAAATATTAGTTAGAAATTTAATTAAATGGACCAAATCAATATACATATGTACATATTTGCTCCTTGCCTATTGACTAAAAGGGCAATAATATTAGTTTTCAGTTTTATATTTCATAAATTTTCCATTTACTCTGTTGATTTATTTTTATAACAGTTTACATTAGCAAGCAATTTTCTATTAAAAAAAATACAAATATGAACAACGATTATGTATAATATTGACGCAACTGAAAAGTTTATTGCTGCATAGTGTGTATGTTTTTGTTATTAAAAAAAATGTTACTATGTTACACATATGTATGTACATGGTTTTTTTGTGTGTTTCTTTTGGGTACTTTTTTAATTTTTGCTTAATTTTATCATGCACATCGAGCTTCTGCAGCAACAGGGTCATAACTAAAAAAAAACTGGTGCAGAAAACAAATTCAAAATTTTGAATTTGCCCACAACTTAATAAAAAAAAAACAAAACACAGAATTTTTGTCCTACCAACTGGTGAGATGTTTGTATGAAATTTTTGACAGATAAAATGATGTGACGTTTAAATTTCAAAAACGGCATATTTTGTGTTACGACGCTTTTGAGTTGTTTTTGTCAGACATGAACTGCGTTTCATTGTCATATGTCTGTGAATATGTACATATGTACGAATGAGTAAATGCTGTATTTGCAACAAATATATTGTGCATGCATACGCGTATATATGATTGTATGTACATACATACATACATACGTATTTTATTTTCTGTTTCATTCTGTTTTTTTTGTATTTATTTTTCTCTTGTGCATTATTTAATGAGTGATTCAAAACGTTTGTGCATTCATATAAACATGATAAAACCTTGATCATGAATTAATATTGTTTTATAAAACACATGACTTAACAAGGAGAATAATTAGGAATAATAAATGAATAATTTTCAAACTACCGCGTGTTTATGTATGTAACATATTTTGTTATAACTAACTTTTACCATTTTATTTTCAATATCTCAAGAAATCAGCGATGACGTGCTTAATCATGCATTTGCAAACAAAAAAAAAAAAAAGAATTGAAATATTCATCTAAAAACTAATATAGAGTTATATACATATGTACATATGTATGTGACTTGTTTAAAAACCAAACAATTGAAAATTACGGATGTATGTACATATATGTGTCGATTTGCCAGCACAAAAGCTTGTCGATATTGTGCCAGCGATTTTTCGATAGTTTTTAAACATTTTTAGTTTAATTTTTTTTTTAAATAAATCTACCTTATTCATTATTTAATGAATTATATTTAAACACTTTTTCGTAAAAATCTCTATTTCCTATTGGGTTTTTATTTACTTTGGAACACTCTGTCAGAGTTGTTAAATTATTTAGTATTTGCCAACTTTTTTTTTATTATTCTTTTGGCAACACTGTAAAACTAAAACATACGGTGAATGCAAAGATGTAAAATTAATTACAAGTCATTAAATTTACGCATTTTATTTGTTATGTATTTCCAAAGACTTTATTGTGGAAACATCTGTTTATGTTTTAATTTTCTTATTCTTATTCCATGTAAAAGAAGCAATCAATGAAACTTCACAAATGCAAAGTGTTTTTTGATTCATTTTAAGATTATTTAAGTGATGTAAAATTCGTTTGTGGCATTATTAATGATGATATTAAACAGCACTTTTATATTCATTTAAAAATACATCTGTGCATATAAATGTACATATGTATGTAGTTGTAATAAGTGTGTTTTCTTATAAATTGGAAAAGGGAATGTATGTATGTAGCTTGAAACAATCCTGAAGGAAATGTCGGCAGAAAAACTCTACTGACTCACTATTGACAGGGTCACCAATACCAATGACACATTATAATCCATACGATGCATTTTTGCATTAACATAAGTATTTTCCATTGAAAATCAACTAGTGGCACAACAGCTGACCGTGATATTACTGTTTGCTAGTAGGCATTGTCGCCAGTATGGTTAACATACTAACACCTTTTTCTATTTATATTTAACTTGGAGGCTGCCATCCCCTAACGATTTGCTATCTAGTGACCAGATGGTTCTAATGAGACCACATAATAAATAATGCAGACACTCTGTTGACAATGTGTATACAAATAAGTCGCCGGTGTGGTCGGCAAAACTGATGAAGTGTCTCCAACTTGCTTCTTTAGGGAATCAACAATTTATATCATTAATATCTTAATACATATGTATGTATGCATGTACATATGTACATATATAGATTTTTTAGTATGTTAAACATTTTATAAGAAATTAGTTTTTGCAAGTTCTTAAAAATGAATAAGCTATTAAAATTGTATTCACTTTTAAATAATTGTTTCAAGATTAAAATAAGAAAGTTATGAAATTAAAATTTGCGTTAACAAAAATAATCGAAAAGTTAACTTTCTGCAGATCAAGCCACGGATTTTTCTTCCTGGTTATAAACACGGTGTAAACTGCAATCTGGTAGCCCTGTATTTTATTTGCTTACTTTTGGCAACACTTTCAGCAACAATAAACAGTGGAGAAAGTGGGCGGCGATATTGCAATAATGGCGCTGCCAATCTAATGAAATATCACTACATACATTATACGTATGTATGTATGTACTTGTGTTGTAGAACTAGGAAATTAATTTAATTTTGTTTTTTTCATAAATTCGCGCACAAAATATTTTAAGTTAATATCAAGAATATATATTCTTTTGAAACATATAAAAATTGCTTAGAAATGGATAATCATTCTTTTCATTTTCATGTGCTTTAATGGGCTCTTTTTTGTTTTTAGGAAAATTTAAATGAAAAGAAAATTTTGAGAATTTATGTACAAATGGATTTTTCAACATACATAGATATTAAGGCAGCTGGAATGATGACACTTAAGAACTAGCATACAAACAAAAAGGCGGAAATGCTAAATTGAAATTCTTTGTGTTTTTCGATTTTATTTTTACTCAATAGAAAAGTTTTAACCAAAATAATGAAGATTTATGAATTTTGAAAAAAAAGAAATTTTAATTTAAAAACTACAAAAGCAGTGTGTACACTAACTCAGGAAAAACTTGCATATTAGAAACTCTTAAAAATATGTATGTATGTATATAGCTACATATGTATGTATGTAGTACATTCATATGTATGTTTGCACATGTCAACATTCATACATATGGATGTGTGTGCACACGAAACAGAAAAGATGAAATTTTGTTGAAAATTCCATTTCTCATTTTGTTAGAAAAAGAAACTGTGTCATAAAACTAATAATAGGAAAATTGTGTGGGAAAATGGAGTTTAAGATAAAATTAAGGTGGCTCAACAAAAAAGAAAACAAATTTTTACACAGTATAAAATTTGGTTGTCTGAAATTTTGTACATGAATTCACATTTATTCAGAAAAATATACTAATAACAGTCGTAAAAACGCAACGGACTTCTGAAACTTCTTTATATGTATATCACATACCTTTTCGAAAATACTTTACTTTTAGTGTGTATCTATCTATGTATGTATGTATGTGCATTGAACGGTTAATTAATTAGTATTTCTATTCACAATTGTGTATATAATAAGTATTCTTGTATTGGAGAAAGTTAAAAGAATATTAAACGAAAACAGTTTACAAGCTTAATATGTATGTAGACAAAAACACATGCATGTGTTTTATGTACCTTTTTGTATCAACATACAAAACAACAAAACCTCTTAATTTATTTCACTACCATTCTTTTCTTTCTAAATAAATCCCGCCAATAAATCAAATTTATGAAAAAGAAAGTTTAATTTTTCAAAATTATCAAACGTATTTTTTTGTAACTTACATACGAGCCTGTGTTGTCACACCAGCAGATTTCAAAATTACATGTGAGATACACGAAAACTACATACATATGTACGTCTCGGCTTACACTGAACAATCAGTTTGAACTAATTTCCTATATTTGTATGCTTGCAAATTCTTTCTTTTCAATTCTTCACACATACAAACTCACATGCATGCATTCAAATTCAAACGAGCAGTGGGCAATACAAGCGGCTGCATACTTTTAATTTTACTCCATCAAGAGAGTGTTTGCTTTTTTTCATTCCTCGTGTTATGAGCGAAATTCTCCATGAAAAAAGAAATACCAGTAAAAATAAGTAGGTCTTATGAATTGAAAAAAAAAGGGTTAGGATTTGTCTCAGGTTTTTTTCTGCAGCAGGGAGTTACCGCTAATTGTTACTTTTGGTTGTATAGGGACACCTGGTAGTTTTCGGCTTGTTGTTGTCGTTAGAATTTGTTGTTGTAGAGCATCTATATATACATACGCTGTGCGAATTTCAGCTTTCTATCTGTTACGATTCGAGAGTTTTAGCTAATTGTTACTTTTCGTTGTATGGGGACACGTGGTAGTTGTTGTTTTTAGTATTTGTCACAACATCCTGTGAACATTTCAGCTCTAGCTCTTACCGTTTCGGAGAATGGACCCTGTGACGGACGTAGTAGTCTCGGTAATAGAGTTCCGTTTCACTCTGATGAGTACGGAACCCTAGAAAACACGAGAGCGAACAATTAAATGTCAACAAGTAAAATGGCTGTTTCAAAGCGAAGAGATGCCACTCTTTCAATGTTTTTTGCTACCCAGAAATTCCTAATTGAAGGAATCTTCTCTAGAGAAAAATATAGAAGAGCATTTATACAAACACAAAAACTAATTTAATTTAATTAAAGAATAGTAAATAATTATTAGAATTAAGCTGCTGTATGCAGTTTCAGTTAACTTTATAAGGTAATACGTTTACAAAATTATGTTTCTTAACAAAGACTCAATAAAGTTACTGTTACGAATTAAAAGCAATGGTGATCAACAGTAGCAATTCATTTGCAAGTAAAAAAAAAAAAAAAAAAAAAGAACAAATAAAGAAATGTTAAGTGTTACCATGCCAATCAGTCTTCAATAGCCGAGCCGGCATAGAAGCCAACCCATTCTTAGTTTTTTCTTTTATTTTTAGGAAAACTTAAATTAGTCACAGTTCAGAAAATTTTTAAACTTTATTGGCTTAATGCGGCAAGATTTTCGGTGTGAGTATGTGTGTGTGTGTGTAGGTTTTTCGTGTTTAGAAATTGTTGCTTCTACTGCACGAATAGCGGATGATGGTGATAATGATGAAGGAAAATCAATAATGTCCTTGCGCAATTACTAGTTTTCCCAGCTACTCAAATCTCTTGTAGCTAATACATACAGCCAAACTCCACATACACATTTGGCAAAATCGGTTATAAACCGAGTGCATTTATGTACATATTCATGTGTATGTATGTATGTATATATTCTTGGAAATGACTCTTTTTGAGATACATTTTTACACGTTCTTCGTCTTTTTACTGCAACAAAATATAAGTAACAACAACTGTACAAATATACAAATCCTTAAAAGGAATTTTCGCATATGTGAGGACAAATTGGACTTATGCATATGTACATGTATGCATGGACATTGGGACGGGCCGATATGAGCCATCGTTTCTTCGACTGTTTTTGGCATGAGGAGAAAAACGTTCCACAACCAAGCATTTCAAAAAAGCATTTTCGAGGCGCCAAATTAAAATTTTTTTTAAGGAAGTCCCAAGGAGGCTTGGCACGGGGTTGGTGTGTTCGAAAAAAAAATATTGGAAAGAAAGGCTAGGGTAAAAACTCGAAATAAAACTAAGCCTTTATTTTAATGTATAATACGTCGCAGATTTTTTTTCTTCTAAAAAGCGATTTTAGACTGGCAACACTGTTTCCAATTATAAATAACTAGGAAAGCAAAAATATGGACATCATCTCATTAGTTTGCTTGTTGGAAATTTTTAACTACTTTATTTTTTTTTAACCAATATATTTAAAATAATTTCCTTGTTTTTGTTTCTCCAGTGTAGTTTTTTTTTTTATAATTATTTATTGGGATTTTAGGTTTGATTTTACTTTCTCAAAATTGAGAAAGATTTTTTTTGGCTGCAAAATTGTAGTGATAAACATTATTAAAGAAGGTGAGAAAAGTAAAATTGCAGAGTTATTTACGTCTGCCAAGTTTATATTTCATGAAAGCAAAGCTAGAGAAAAAAAAACTCCTTCAAAGGGACTCCAATTATTTTTGAATTTATACTACACACTTTACCGGGAAAATGTTTAATATATACTAATATATGTATGTGTTATAATAAGTGGAATGAGGAAAATACTGTATGAAAATAACTTAATAAACAGAAACGTTTCTTTTTTTATGAAGCAAACCGTTTATCATTATTATTGAAACAATATTTCAAATTGAATCCACTATCGCTTAAAATAATTGACCAATTTGAGATAATAAATCACAAATTATATTTCCTTCTTTGAAATGCTGATTACTGATTACTGAAACGTGATAAGAACAATTTCTCTCTTTGAGAAAAATTAAGTAATTGTCACCGATCGCCCACTTGATTATTATTGTCTTATTTTATGGGTAATCAAATCCAACTTCCTTGCGACATTTTTGTGTAATACCTCGATAGGCAATTACATATGTATATGACAGTTAAAATATTGAACTCATGCACTCATACTACATATACAATGGGGTGAGCGGATTTAGTAAGCGATATTGTGCCATCGATTTGTCGTTGGCTTTTGGCATGAGGCAAACAAATTTCCCCCACGACAAAGCGTAAAACTTTTTGTATTTTTGTATGGAAATGCCCCTAAGGAGGCGTGGTACGGGGTCAGTGTGTTCGAAGGAAATAATGGAAGGAAAAAATTATTGGGGGTTGGTCGTAAATTGGACTACGGTCAACCTGGGACTGATTAATATTCAAAGCCCTCACTCATATTTTTTCATACTTTTTTTTCTCCCGTCACCCTGGTCAGTCCCAGGGTACCCGTAGAGTACTCAAATGTATGGCCAACCCCCAATAATTTTTTCTGTAATATTTTTTGCGGACCAGACCACAGACCGCATCATTCCTTCTTAAAGTCATGATTTCCATCCTACACAATCGTATGATTCATTCAATGGAACCTGCTAGTAAAATCTGAGGAATTCTATCCTACTTTAAAAAGTCGCATCAAACCGGCCGCTCTCTTTTCTACTTTTGTAAAAAACTCCGAAAAGACTACTCTGATCGCATGGAAAAATAAAGCTTTTGAAAATTTTTAAAACATTAGCAAATTGGACAGACTTGACAAAAAGTGCTCCACTTTTGAGCACATGTGTCAACAGATCGCACTATTGAGTAGGCTAGTGTATCGCGGCCTTTAGGGGTACTCCCACATCGTACCACTCTAATATGTTTATTTTAATGTAACAATTTAATGGCTGTATTTGGGAAAGCAAAGTTCTGCTCGGTTGCCAAGATGGTTAACAACTACAGTTGTATTTAATTAACTGTGCTATCATTCTATACGATTGTGTTGGTATTTTCAGTAAATGATATTTGGATTGTCATTATTATTGTCTGGCAACCTTAGCGTTGTAAACGTTGTTGGCAACTCGAGGAAATGCCTCATATTTTTGTTTGTTTGTTTGAGGTTAACAAAAAAAAAAAAAACTGGCAGTAAAAAAATAAAAAAAGGGAAATATAAAGAGGAAATAATATAGAATAGAAATACAATTACTAAAATAAAATATCACTACCGAAAAATATAAAACCGGCCTGGGTTTGTACATTTTTTTTTTCTGTGGGTACTATTAAGTGGGACAATAGACTACTGCCTAGGATATACATACATAGCAATGTTAAAATAGTAGTTCAAGCAAGTTAGCTTTAAGTTAATTTTAAAGTTAACTTCATTTCCGAGAGGGTGTGTACATACATAGTACATACATGTACAAATATTTACTGGTTTTAAGTTTAAAAAACAAATCGCACAAAATTGTATGATATTCAATACTAAACGGATTTAAGTATCAAATAGAGGAAAACTGGGAAATAAACAAATTTAATTTAATTTCGTTCAATTTACATTTCAATACTTTTGTAAATGCCAACATTAGACCAACTTGTTTGGGTTACTAGGTATGTAACCTGATTCAAAAATTAAAAAAAGGGTTGATTGCTGGCTTACCCATATAAGTACATACATATATTAGTAAGCTTATCATATTTGTTCCAAATACATACATATGTATGTAAGTACATACATATGCATAAGGCTTGAACACATTTATCGGCAAGGCCACCACCATGTATTTTTGGGCTGAAGTTGGTTTAAATCACTTAATAGCTGTAAATGTGTGCACATAAATAAATAGTATCACAGAAAAAGTTTTTACACACATGCATACATATGTACATATGTGTGTATGTACGTACACATTTTGAATTACGTCTCCCAAGAATCTCATATACATGTACATAGAACATACATAAAGATCGGGTTTACGTGAAGAAACCACAAACAACTGACGCTCTGAAGGATGAAATTCGCTGCTGCATTGACGAGATAAGCATTTCAGACATTTGTGAAAATAGCGGACCTCTGCCGGCGTGCTATTCCCATATTCTACCTGACTTTTGTATTAATAAAACTGTGTGTTTTAAGCCAATTTACTTATTTTATGCTTCAAATATATTTCTTCCTTTTAAGAACTGGAACTACATTGCTTAAATTTTTAAAACTGTAAAATGGCCTTTTTGCACTTCATACACCTTTGGTTTAAATAGCTTATAGGTTAGAGAAAATTTTGTTTAAAAGAGTTGCCTCATTCGTAAATAAATAGCGCAACATTTTTTTTCAAGTCTACTGACAACTTTGCTAGCACCCAAGGTACCTCGGTACCAGGTAGTCTTACAAGCCCAGCTGACTACTGCTTCTAGCAGTAGAAGAACGCTAACACATGGGTGACAGAATTTGAAGTATTTCTACCAACAAAATACATTAAATATTTGTTGGTGTTGTGTTTGTTGTAGTTATGCGGCATTTGTTGTAGTTATACGGTTACTTGATACCTTGATCAGGGATGCATTTTTTTTAATCTTACGAATTATGTAAACTCAAAAAAATCTGTTGTATTATTTGTATTCTCATGTTTTAAAATGCGGATGGAATTTCATAATATTTTCTTTGTGATATATACATACATATGTACATACGTATGTACGTAAAGTATTGCCGCCTCTACGCAACATATCCGATGAGGAAAAACAAAATGCTGCAAATAATAATTGCTGCTTAAAAGTCACATTTTTAAAGTTGTGTGGCGACATTGCAGCAATTAGGCAATAATTTAAAGTGTTTTTAATTGATCGGGGTAAATACAAAAACATATGCATGTATGTATGTATTTTTAGGTTTTTAATAAACGTATGTATGTATGTATGTACATGCATTCATACGTTGCACATTTTTAAGAGCTCCAATTTATTATTTGTTTTTGAAAGACTTGCAGACACTTTGGCGTCTATAACATATTTTCAGAATAGTGTATGCCAACAAAGAGAATTTTTTACAATTACATAGTTGTATTAAATATCAATATCTATGTGATATAGTTACTATGTATGTAAATATGTATGTATATAAATGTATAGTTAGTTTATACCAATACGATATGTATGTATGTATGTACACAAGAAGCATGAATGTCCATATTTCCTAATAGGAATACCTACATATGTACATACATATGTATGTATGTAGATGTATGTTTTATGTATGAAAGAAAGCAACAATAACTTGATACATTTTGGCTGCTCTGCGGTATATTGGATATCATAATGAAGTTTTAAAGTAACCAACTACCATCATTATTGGTATCCGACAACGTGCCAGCATTGTGATTAAGCAATTTTATACATCATTTTTGAGTTGATGTCCTTAAGCTAAAAAAAAAAAACACACACACACACACACACACACATTATTTTTTTTTAATACAACAAATCTTTAGATTTTTTTTTTGTAAGCTCAAGTTTTTCACTTTGAACTGCTTCATGCTAGAAATTTTTGCTGTAATGTTGTAACTAAAAATATGTGCATACATATGTATGTATGTTGCCAACCTAAAATCCAGCAGTTTTATTGCCCTGGCTGGTTCCTGCTACAGAAAAGAAGAAGAAGAAGAATATGAAAACGCCAACAGATTATTTTCTCGTCCCTTTGTTCAGTTAAACGACTCCTTTGTATACCATAAAACGTTCGTCTTTTTGGCCAAAAGATTACTGCGCGCGTTCCAATACGCAAAATAATACCCTTAAAATTCATTTTGAGTTTTCTCTTCCTCGCCTTCTACATACGTATGTATGTATGTATGTGCTGGCAAAGGAAACATACATATATTATTGCTCTCATTCATTAGAATTTCTCTCTACCACACTCGAACACAGCAACAACAATCTCAATTGTGTTGCGAGTTAAGGTTATGGCTAAAACGAGTAGCTGCTGGCTGGCTGCTATGGGTTGTGCAAAAAAATTTCAAAAGCACTGACAAGTCTTGTCGGTAACGTTGGTCTATTAACACGAAATTCTCGCATTAAAAATAACAGGAAAAAAAAAAGAATTAAACAAAAAGTAAAAGAACAGCCAGCACAACACACTCATTCATACAGCGGTATATCTAGACATTAATGAATTTTTCCATTACAACGGCATAAGAAGAGATTTTCTAAATTGAGTAAAAATAACTTACCAAATAAATCGCAATTACATTCCGTCTTTCAATAAAAATGAAAAATAAATAGTTTTTCAGTAAAAATGATAGTTAGTTAAAATTTATTAGTTATAAACAAATTAAAAACAAGAAATAACTTCAAATATTAATTTAAAAAAAAAACTAGTTTTCTTAATGGTGCTTAAGAATTAAAAAACAGAAGAAGAAGAAAAAAACTTATCAGGTGAATAAAATTTATGTATACATACATAAAATATATATATGTAGCTTTAATTTAAATTAAAAATATATATTTTATGTGTTAACTTCTAAAGTTTATTTATCATACCACGCCTTTTTTTACTTTTTTTTTTTCTTTTTAATTTTTCTCATGAGTTAATTTTACACACACCCATTTCTTTAAAGTTGCTTCAAAATTTTTTTTATTCGGATAAGTTTGGACCTCTTCCGTTTTTATTGCTATAATTATTTATTGGTTCGTAATTAATTTTTTTAATACAATTTTATCACATTTTGTACCTTTAACAACAATTTTCTAGTTGTTCGTAAAGCGAAAAAAAGAAGAAAATGATTTAATTATTAATTGACTCTTCTCCACCAATTGGTGTGTATATCGAATCAACAATAAGTTTGGAAAACGGTATGAACAATTACGAGTTTGTCAAATGGGCTGTAATTACTAATTTATTTTTATCGATTACAATTACGCATTAACAAGCTTTGACAATACATACGCATGCAGGAATATATATGTACATATGTATATATTTTTTTAATGTAGGAGCTGGAACTGGCAAATAATCACCACTCCTGGTTCTCAATTGTAAACTTTCCTATACTATCTGAATACTCAAATTATAATTGGGTGCACTAGGAAAATTATCAGAAACATTGATACTAGATGAACATTAATACTAATTGACTCTAGACCCTTCATTCCATACAAATAGCGCTAGAGCGTCATTTTGAAATGCTTAAATAGTAGAATGACATCGCAATATTTATTTGAAGCTACTGAGTATCTAATAAATTTTTGGAACACTTTCCACTTTTTGAAGCTGATTTTCCCATTCCTAAACCATTCCAGGTAGTACAAACTGCCTGGTAAAATTCCTCTGATTTTGTGTGATCGTGTTTCCCAGAAGCTCCGCTATAGATAGCGGAACACCAATGCCTTTCCGAGATAAAATTGACAACCAGCTTTCGGCGTTAATTCTAGTTGTATGCTGAATAAATCATTATTTGAAATTGTTTTATGCAAAATAATTTGTAATGCTCTTAATTTATTCACATTAGTGTCTTTCAATTGTTAATTATTTTATTCTCACTGCCTCAGAAAAGTTAGAAGAAAAATGTTCTTATCATAAAGTTATAGTGAAGAAAAAAGAAAAGAAAAGAAAAGTAATGCTGACTTATTGGCTAGAGAACACACCAAGGCTGTTCCAAGTAAATCCAATAAAATAAAAAAAAAACATGTTTTCTTAATTAAAAAGAGAAAAAAGCTTAAAATAATTAATTTTTTTGCAAGGAATTTATATAGAATTAAAGCAATCAATTGAATAAATTTTATTATTCCAATTTATTTTTACATTATTATTTTGTATTGCGTTTATTGGGGCTCAGGTTGGTTCTATATTATTTTTTTTTGTGATTGATATTAAATAAACAAGACTTAAGGAAAGACCTTAAGCTAGGTGGGACAACTACTTGTTTCGAAGCCGCCACACTTCTCGTCAGCACCCGTCCTTGAACTTAGGGGCTCATGTTTCCAAAGCGACACTTATGCCACTCAGCCACCCAAGTTGTAGGTAGACACATTTTACGAATCAAATTATTGCTGTCGAACATTGTTGTTTTGCCACAGAAATGCTTCATACTCATGCCGCTGATAAGATTTCTGTATTTTCTAGTAGTTATTCTGTAAAAAGATAAACAGCTAGCTATAAATCCATTTGCATTTAAAGTGACAATATTTATGAGTGTGTGAATGCAGTCATCTACATATTAGTATGCATGTATACAATTTGTCAAATAAACAACGTATTTTACTAGACTTATGGCCCTTACTTCTTTGTTGCATTGCAATGACAGTCTATGAAATCTTTAGTGGTTTCCTTCACGATTTTTTTATTTATTTTTTTTAATTAAAATGTTGTTGCCAAGTAAAAGTTGTTCGTATTTATTTGCGTGCTTGAAGACTTTAACTATGTATGTATGTACATTAGGATGGGTCGATTTAGCAATCGATATTGTGTCACCTGTGAGATTTTTTGATGGACTTTGACATGGCATCAAAAAAATAATTTTTGAGGCATGTGATTTTCAATTCTTGTATTTTTGTATGGGGTGGGGGCTCAAAAAAAATTATATCAGGGAAAAAAATCATACATTTGACTCCTCTGCGGGCACCCTAGGACTGATTATTGCCAGAGGCTCCTCGAAAGTTTTTATATTTTCCCCCCTTCACACTAAGTTGTCCCAGGGTGCGCGTAGAGTAGACAAATGTATGACCAACCCCCAATAATTTTTTTTCCCCAATATTTTTTTCGAACTCACCAACTGCATACCAGGCCTCCTTAGGGGGCTACCATACAAAACTTGATTAACGGACGGCTCAAAAATTATTTTTTTGATATCTCTTAGTAGAACTTATTTTCCTCATGCCAAAAGCTATTGAAAATCGAAAAACTTTTGTCCATACAAATCGACTCGGCCTAATATCCACACATTTTTATTTTTATATGTACTCATATATGTATATGCGCACATTCATTTCTCTATGTGTATTTATTTAATGTACCAATGTATGCACATACGTATATATGTATGTATGTATACATACATATATATTGAAATTTTAAAGAAACGCATGTACGCCCACTTTTGGCACCCTGACAAAGAAATGCCAGAGTAAGAAATTTGCTGAGAATAAACCATTAGAATATCAGAATTATTAATGAGGTGTTGATAATTTGGCGTTTTTATACACTTACAGTGCATGCATGCAGCTCCAGCGTACTTCGTAGTCGTTTTGGTACTAAATTACACAGGGCAATTTTAGTTCAGCATTTTTTGGGGCTTTTAAAAGAATCCGAAAGCTAGTGAGACTTGCAGTTTGTGGATCACAATAGCACTTAGTTTGCTATATCTATGTATATTCAAACATATGTATGTAGGTTTCGAACCGTTACATTTTTTGCTAGTTATTGTTTTTTAACTGTTCACAATGTGTTTAATTTTCTTTTACACTTTTGTTCATGTGTACGCGTAGAAATTTTTTTTAATAAAATTATTTTTACATTATTTATGATGTGATGAAATTTTTTTCTGGCAACCCTGGCACTTGTTTTTATTTATGCTTATAGAGCTATTGTGATTGTTTTTTTTTTTTTTTTTGCAAAAATAACTTTATTCATGTTATAAAAATCTATTAAAAACCCGTTTAACAAGATGAAGAAGAATCAAGCCATATTAAAACTACATACATACATATGTAAACTTTTAGAAGCAAAGATGTCACTTTTTTAGACAGGCGCGAAGCTAAGGCAAAAAGGTAAAGCTGGAACAAGAACACTGTGTTTACTTTTAGTATGATAAGGTCTCTGAAGAGGAAAACCCACAAGTGGGCTGTTTATAGATTTAACTATAAAATATGGGCGAAAAAGTTTGCAAACTTACATACACTCATATGTGTATGCATGTATGTATGCATCTGTTAACAGACTAATGAATTTTATGATTCATTTTTATTATCTATACTCTTGCACATCGGTTTACAGAAAAGAAATAAAAACCTAAGATTAAAGAAGTGAGAAAAACGAAATAAGAACAAAAATTACATTTTCAAAGAAAAAAAAAACATACATATGAAGTTTTTTTTTTTAATATTGTCAAATTATTTGAGATAAAACCTTGGCTGTTAAATAATAATTATTAATCAAAATCATTCCCAATTTCATTGCTTTAATTTTGAAAATAAAGCAATTAATTACAATATGATTACTTTTAGTTTTCAATATAAGTAATGAACTGCAATTGCAAACAATTTAGAAATTGTGGGAATTATTTTAGATTAAATAATCTGAAATAATAAAACAATAAAAAATACCTATTAAAAAAAATATAGATATGCATATGTCTGTCTCTATGTCAAAGAATCAGAAAGAATTGAAAATAATCCTTAACTGTCGCGTAAAAGTACTCGTATTGAAAACAGCAATAAAAATTGTTATTGTTTTCAATACAAGTATGCGAATGAAAGCTTCGTTCGCATTTCGAAAAACAGGCAGTAAAGTATGTAGTTGCATTAGTTTTTAAAAAGTGAAAAACTCGCGCAACAAAAATCATTCACAATATGGTAATTTTATTGTTGTCTGCAATCATTCACAGTGAGTGGTTTCATGGTTGCCAATTTAGGGAAAAGCGAAATATTGAGAGAGAAAAAATATACATGATTGGAGTGATTATTTGAAAAGAACCAAAAGTGAGCGAACAGTGATCTGACCAATTTCAAGTATTATTTTTGACTATTTTCCATACAAATTTATTTTGATGGCAGCAAAATTAAATAAACTTGAACTAACGAGACTGTTGTACAAGTTGCGTGATTTTGATGCTCTATAATAAGCATTACTTTTCAATAAGATAAAATTTAATATTATTATTGAAGTCTGAAATATCATTTTAACCGACTTAGTTTTAAAAAAATCCTAAAATATCTGCAGGTTTTTGAGGCAATTTGTTTTTGGAAATCAGGTGATTTGAAGTAAATCGATTTTCAGAACAGAGCTGATTGATTAGCAGTTGTAAGCAAAGTATACCAGCTATGGCTAAAACATACATAAATATATAATTGCTTCCGTTTTTTTTTTCAAAATTTTAAATAGAACTTCTCAAGCTTTTTCTTTAGACATTTTTTTTACGTCTTAAAAACGCCCACATACTTGTACAATGTATAGTTTTTGTTTTGTTTGATGGTTTAATGTTTGCATGCTACATGTGTATGTATAAATTATGCTTTTACTAATAAAATAATTGAATTGCACATTGAATGCTCAAACATTATTAAAAATGATTTTTAAACTGTAACGGCAAAGATAACCTTAAATTTAAACTTGCGTAAATTTCTACTAATATGTGTGTTTTTCTTTTTGTTTTTAATAGAATAATACATTTGTAAATTTTAAATTACGCATTGTAATAACAAATTAAAAAATATGTATGTATATAATTTCAATTGCCTGTAAAAGCATATTTACTTCAAATACGGCCACATGTAATGTATGCCCATAATTGCGCCAACAATGTGACCACTAGTTGCTTGTTGGGTATTTTTGGCAAATACATGCATATAAACAGCCAAAACTGCATATATGTACATATACATAAGTACAGAAATAAAACGTAACATTAAACTTAACTAGAGCATATTTTAAGGTTATGTTTGCTCAACGAACAAACCAAAAAAAAAAAAAAAAATGTGGCTACCATAAATGTTGGCAAATTAATTTTTTTTATATTGTTTTTATGCAGTTTCCCAATCGATTTTCTTTTACACAGAGAAAACAGTGCCTAAAAACACTTAATAAATTCTAAGCTAGCATTTTTGGCAATTTTCAATCAAATTCGAGTCTTCTTCGATTGCTCAGTGCGATTAAAATAGTCTCTTATGCTCTCGCTTTTGGATCAAAAATGAGTCATTGGTGTGATAAAACGGCGATCTCTTCGGGAAGAGTATTTTATGACTGGGCGCTCTGAATTATTACCGACTCAATGTCTGGGTTAACATGGCTTTAAAGCGCGGTGTCGTTTGACCAGCGGGATCCACGAAAAAAGCTGGCACCATGTCTCCTTCAGTGTGAACGGCGCTCCATTTTGGTGGTGGGGATGAGTCTCCGCGCTCATTATGATTTTGTTCGAAAAATCGTATACTTCGTCATGGACACGATTATTCCGCGTTCTTAGGAAGTACATGGTTCCATGGCTTGTACACTTGTATTCTACAGCTGTCTTGTTCACAAATGTAAAAGCAGTTTTGACATTGGCCGCCATTTGTAAAAAGCAACTTCCAATAGGGTGATTTCTTTTGGCCCACCTTGTACATGAAGAGTTTGTTGTATTTATGCGGCTAACAGGTATTAACATAGATTGCATATGTCTATGGTTTCCATCATTAGCATCCGGGTAGGGATATGCTCTAGTGCAGCAGTTTTGTAAGGCAATGTGAAACGCATTTTTTTAACTTTTCACATGTTCCCACTTTGCGACTTTTTTTCAATCAAATCTATAGGTTTTATTTACCTGGGTTCTGTGATCAGTGAAACGATTGCAACAAAATCATATATGTATATGACCATATCGTTTGTATGTTTTTTAATTTATTTATTTTTATTATCTTGGGAGGGGTTGGTTACTTTAGCTGGGTTTACTCTTGATGTACTTTGTAAATATTTTACCTTCGAAATTTAAGGTCACAATTTTTGTTTTCTTATTTGTGAATTCTTTTTGTCGTAGTCATCGAAAGCGTGTTCGTTTATGTGCATACATCAATGTACGTACACACACACACACACACACACACGTACGAACATGAGAGCACTAAAACGCCTAACCTTGAACTTTTTTGAGGCTGGGATATGATAATGTTATGTTCTTTTGTAAAAGGCGAATTTTTTGCACTTGAAATCCACAAAGAAAATTACAGGCTTTTAATGGTACATTATGAAGAAAAGCATACAACAGACCAAAAATAAAAAAAAAATCTTAATAAAAAAAAAGTGTTGCATTGCATAAATGTGAATTGCATACAATGTATTACATTGTCAGAGAAATTACGTCACTCTGATTTAATTCTTAGCACTTAAAATCGATTTTGTAACAGTTGTTTTTTTTTTTGTATTTCTCAATTTAAAGACCATAGAAAAGTATACATTTTGTATGCCCTCTGTCAATTTTGATATCATATTTCTATAAATATAGAAATGCAAATTATTTAATAATAATTTAATGCCATTTTAGCTTTCAGCCGTGCGTGATTTGTGTTTAAATAAATTTAAACAATTTATTAAATTAGCACATTATTAATTCAGTGTTGTGTTCTTTTTTTCTTTGTTTTTTGAGGCAAATTTAGAAAACTTATTTAGTTTTAGTAAATTTATTGTTAATACAATTAAACGTGCCATAAAAATAGGTTGGGTCGATTTGGCCATCGATATTGTACGAATCGATTTTTCGGTAGCTTTTGGCATGACATACCAAAAAAAAACCCTTTTTTCGAGGTGTCCAAATTTTCAATATTTTGTATCAGGCCTGGTATGGGCTCGTTGTTGGGAGAGAAAAAACATTTGACTCCTCTACGGGCAAGTTTTTGGGCGCCTACAAAATTAAATGTTCATCTATAACATTAAATTTCTCCAGGTTGCCCACAGAGAAATCAAATGTATGGCCAACCCCCATTAATTCGTCCGTGTGTTGGGGGGGAAAATTTAATATTCGAAACGCCAAATACAGACCCACAGTAGTCAAATGTATGCTCAAACACACCCACTCCGGTATTATTTTGTGGTTAGGGGCCCATAATACGCTTAAGAAGGCTTTTTTTTAACACAATCAACTACTTCTTTCAGTGTTGATAAGAAAAAAGAATTTATTGCAAAAAGTAATAAAGAATGCACATAATAATAAAATAAAAATTAATTTATTATGTTTGATTTCTTTCAAATCCACAAAGATCTTTGTAAACCCATATAACAAAAATATTAAACATTTTTAAAGAAGTCCCATATTATTCCAGAAAGGTAAATGGGCTCTATGTGCCCAATTCTTTTGCTCAGATTTAACGGCATTGAAAGGTTTCGCGCATGCCAAGCTTATGTTGCTTAACTCTGAGTTTGCTCTCTCATTTCCAGTTATTCCCGCATGCCCTGGCAACCATACGACACGCGCAGTTCACCATGAGTCAAGTAAACTCATAATAGCATTTTTGCAATCCCAAATTGATCCGTTCGGTTATATTAAAAATTATGTCATAAAGTATGTCGTTGGCATCAAAAAAGGGTAAAAATGTCACTTTAGCACCACAAGGGCAACGCTGGCCGTCAAAATAGAAAAATATAGTGGTTACTTTGTGTAAACCAAATGCAATTTATCCATCCCTGTTTTGATGCTAAAAAAAAATATAATTGTTTTTTTTTTCTGCGAAGCAGGAGTCGTAGACCATTGTAACTCGGAAAAAAAGTCCATTGACGCTTTAGCCTACGATATAATATAGAAAAAAAAACAAGGCAGAAGCCATAATTAAAATAATCAATCATTTGACTGAAAATTAACTGTGATGAAAGCCGTATAAAACATAAACGACAATAATAAACTAATGACTTATTTAGGCGGCACAAGTTTTCTTTTTTTTTTTAGAATCCAAAAAGCTAGTCAACAGTTCTTTTACTACATATTTTGCTTCCACATGACACAAGAATTCCGATTGTCCACATTTTACAACAACACAATAAAAAACCGCTAATTTGTTTGTGAACAAAAAAAAACAAATACCGGCACTTTGATAATTAAATGCAATTGTCGCTTTTAACAGGAAATAAGAAAAATGGTTTTAAATTATTTAAAAATCTCAATGGCCAAAATCAGCTGGTATGGCTTTTTTCACCTTGATATGTTGGCATTTATTAGGCACGTTATTTAAAAAATATTTATTAAACTACATACTTCTTACGTCTTAATGATGGCATGTTTATTAAATTTAAATTAAAAAAAAAAATGTGTAGCGGTACAAATTTTTGTGTTGTGTTGAATTCTTTTCTACGTATAGTGAAACCCCTTAATGTTACACACTCATGTGTATGTGCATATCTTTTAATAGCAAAATGTTGTATGTATCATCGTGAACTGTTTCGTAAAACAGACATGCTGCATATTTGTATGATTCATCTTTAAATACTGAAATTAATTCAATTTATTTATTTTTTTTTTATTTATTTCCATATGATGTTATTTCTTTATTTTTAACAAACCCACATAAAATTACATACATATTTCCAAATCCGAAGACTATGATATAAATAAAATAAAAAATTTAGCAAATAAATATAAATTTAAGGCCCGTTATTACAACTCGCTGATAGTTAAAAGTAGGATTTTATAAATAAGCTGCATTTCGTCATAAGATTTCATAATTTAAAACTTTAACTGCCTGTTCCTCTATTTGTACGAAAATGCTACAATTTTCAGATTCGATTTCATTTAGAGAAATAGCCAGTAAATTCCGAAAAACAAAACATTTTGGTTATACTCAGCAATTTACCTTCAAGTTCCAAGGTTTCCAACTATAAAATATTGCGGTCAACAAAAATCTTACTTTTAGCTATTGCTAAGTTGTAATAATATGAACCCCACTGAATAAATAATGTACTATA
Source organism: Sturmia bella (assembly GCA_963662145.1). Taxonomy (NCBI): domain Eukaryota; kingdom Metazoa; phylum Arthropoda; class Insecta; order Diptera; family Tachinidae; genus Sturmia; species Sturmia bella. Next base: position 12,857,882 of record OY759172.1, on the reverse strand, counting down.
ATTAATGATAATTTAAAGTATTTAATTCACGCTGAGATTTTAAAGCATTTATTAAAATGAAAATTATTGAGAAAATTTTACAAAAAATATTATTCAACAATTTATTAATAACAATTTTTATTTTTTTTTTGTAAATTTCTTTTTAGAATACAGCAAATAGTGAGCGACGCATTCAGTTTCAGATTCCTTACAAAATAATCTCTCTTTAGGCTCGTATTGTATTTAAAAAGTTGTCTGGGGCAACCGTTTACCCAACAAAAACAAACGTTTTAATTTTTTGTAAACTCTAAGTAAAAACAAACAAAACACATCAAAATGTCAACAGTCGATAAAGAGGAATTGGTCCAAAAAGCAAAATTGGCCGAACAATCCGAAAGGTATGTTTCAATTTAATAATATGTATTTGATTTTAATATCAACTATAATCATTTAATTTGTTTCTCTATTTTTGTTTTTTATATTATATAGATACGATGATATGGCTCAAGCCATGAAATCAGTCACAGAAACCGGTGTTGAACTGTCAAACGAGGAAAGAAATTTACTATCAGTAGCATACAAAAATGTTGTTGGTGCCCGCAGGTAGGTTTGAACAAGAAAATATATAAAAATAAGATTCCTGACGGTGCTAACAAATTGTTAGCGAAATATCAAATAATAAAGAAAGAAAAATATAAAGAGCTAAAGCTTTAAAAAATAGTATTGTCAAAAATAATTTTAGCTTACTCTACACATGTAAAAAATTGGACCTTAATATACCCAGCGTTTTTCAAAAACAAGCAAAAGGCTACCACTAATGTGGTAGCCAGCCTCATTAGCTGAAACGCTATTTAATCAGCTGACTTCGCTAAACTGTCAATAGAATACAGAGATGAAAAGCAGCCAAAACGAGATAGCAAATCAGCGTAAACTCCTTCTCAGTAAAATTTCTCTCTTCCGTAAATGCTGTAAAGTTTTTAGCAGTGGCGTCCATTTGACAGTTTTCAGAAGTTGTACAAAAAACACATGTTATTTCTTTGAAGTTATTCTTATTGTAGGGAAAAGGTTATCTTATTAGTTGTATCGTGTGCACGAATGTTTACAACTTTTTTTTCATTTTGTAGTTAAGAAAATGATAGAGACTTTGATGTACAAACCCATCAGCAATGCGCTGCATCATATGATGCATCATGACATTACCGTCATTGTTCTTGCTGGGTATTTGTATCATGTCAAAGTCAGCTGTTAATAGAACACAATACCAAATAAACACAGCTCAACACGTTTGTAGAGTTACCAAACAACACACAACAGCTCAAAATAGTACTGACGAATTCTACTACTTTTCATTCACTCAATGATACTCAATAATTTTCAGTTGAATACTCAATACGGCTTCTGAATATCTAAACAGGTAGTTTTTTTCTCATGTGTGCATACATCTGTATGCATGTAAATCGAAATTTGTTTTCGTTTAACAAAAGAAAAATAAAAACACTATTCGTTTCTTTTATTATCACATTTAATTGGAGACTGACGATTTTGAACAGAGTTGTATTGTACTTTGAATTTTCCGTTAAGTTTGTTTAAAAAATACTACTCTGAAAGTATTGAGTAATCACTTTTGAGTATTTAGTATCCAAAACAAGGACAAATACTCTGTAATCGGTACCTTAATACTTTAATATTCTATTCGAACTCTTTCTTATATTATTATTTTGTATTACGTTTATCTTAAGTTCGTTCTATGTTAGAAAAGTAAATAAAAAAGTAATTGTGGGTATATGTTGGATATAATTAAAAATTTAGGTAAAATATATGCCCCTGAGTGCAAGGACGGGTACTGACGATAAGTGTGGCGGCTTCGAAACAGCTAGCTGCCCACTTGGCTAAAGGTCTTTGTTGATGTTTTCTTTGTCTTGTTTAATTAACATCAATCACAAAAATAACATAGGACGAACTTGAGCCTGATAAACGTAATACAAAATAATTATGAAGAATAAACTTTTGCCAATCACGAAAATTCAAAATTGATGATATCTATCAAGTTGTATACATGTATTCATTTGTTGTTGTTTTTTTTTTGTGTTACAGATCATCGTGGAGAGTAATTTCCTCCATTGAGCAAAAAACCGAAGCCTCCGCCAGAAAACAACAGCTCGCCCGCGAGTACAGAGAGCGTGTAGAAAAGGAACTTAGGGAAATCTGTTACGAAGTCTTGGTAAGTGTAAAAATGTTTCGCATAACATATTGTTAAATATTATTCCATTAATGACTGCTGCAATGCATTCTTTATTAAGCGCTGAAGCTTTTGGTGCAGCAAGAACTATTTTTCTATTGTTATGAAACACATTTTTCTTAATACTTCTTCTTTTGTATTGCCATCAATTGTAGTTTATTATCTTTTGTTTTTGTATTGCCTCTTTTTGTATTTTTTCTTTTTTAAATTGTGATTTTTTTCAATCATATTTTTTGATTTTTTTCATTCTATTTGAAACAAAAAAAAAACTAAAAGAAAGTGTTTTTATTTGCGTAAAACAAATTGTTTTTCTTCTTGTTTTAGGTCTAAAAAGACCTCTTTAATTGTTTTAGGTCTAGCTTTTTCGCCGACATTTCACTGATGCAACTCTACGTTGAAAAAAAAAAAAAAAATAATGAGAATTCAAAAATAAAATGTTCAAACAAACCTTCAGTACAGAAAATAATTTAATTGTATTGCATCACACACTTTACTTTTCTTAATATATAATTGTTTGCCTTTGCTTACAACGGAATATATTGGCACACGTTTTTTTGCAAATTGCAAAAACGTACAGTTTGTTGATGCGCGGATAAATCAAACTATATTATTCTGCGACTGTCAAAAAGATCTAACGTAAATTACATTTTGCGCTCGCACTATCACTCTTCATACACGCCATGGTAAAATCTTCATGGACGGCATATGAGCATGTTATGTAGGTGGAAGTCGTGCCGCCCACTCACTCAATACATTCAATAGCTAAAGTAATCGTTATGTTTAAAAGCACGAAAATGTCTACAACAAAATCCAATTTTGTTATAGACATGGCATGAACGAAATATAGGGCCTATTTCTCACCTGCGAACGTAAATATTAAATATTGGTGGCTATTCTGAAAAACGCGCCGAAGAGGTGCAACTTTCCTTGGAAAACAAAAACAAAATATGAAGAATTGTTTGTGTTTTCCCTACATAGCAAGAATAAAATTAACGAGGTAGTTGGCCACGCGTATCTCTTTCACCAGTAAACGGTAAATTTTGTACGAAACATAAAAACAATTTGTTTGTACTCTTGACATTTTGTTCTTGTTTTACGTGTACAGATTCACTTCACTAGCACGTTTTCCCGAATAAGCACCATTGTTTTTGCTTTCAATGTAATTGTGCGAACGAACGACAACGTTCGCAGGTGAGAAATAGGCCCATAATTCTGTACGATTACTAAAATCCAAACTATGAGTCATTGTATTAGGAAAAATAAGACTATCACCAACGGCTAGCTAACGCCTTCAAAACTATCGACTCAGTGAAGCTATTATAAAACGCAACCCTGATCCAATGAAAAGAATTATCGTTTTGAAAAATTAAAAAAAAAAAATGAAGTCGTATGGGGCGTCAAATTTTTATCGTATTATGTTTTGTTCATGCATTGCATTTTGGCAGGGTTTGTTTGCCCATGTCTTGCGACATACACCTAAGGCAGTATAGGCTTGTTGTTAGTTTACCGAATATTTTTCCATAATAAATTTACCACGTCTCTACTTCACGAGTGCCAAATATGAACTGATAACACTAATATTTACCAAAAATGGCGACAAAACAAATTAATATACCTTTCCGCCGAACACCCTGTATATGTATGCATTTTTATTTGTTTGTATCCATGTGTTTGGCCCAAAACAAAGGTGAACAGGAGCGTAGTGGGTGGTCGCGGTGTTTTGGGCTAATATCGGCCAATCTGACTGTGGCTTTGGTGTTAATTTTTAATAAGGCGTAAATAAAAGGATTTATCGTATCAAAAAGAAACAACAAGAATTCTTAAATTTAATAAATATCGTATGTATGACTTGCCATTTGTCCCTTGTCATCTATTTTCCAGTCCAGCCCAGAAGCAGGTTGGCATATGATAGCAACAGGAAACCGCAAAAGACTACCAACCCAATTGTGTAAATAAATTGAATTTGTAATAACACGAATATGTACAGCATGTACAGCGTATTTGTGTGTGTTTGTATATACATACATAAGTGTATATTTGTAAAAATACACCTGTATAACCAACTAATCCTCAGCTTTTTTCCTTCCCCCCGCTGGACATTTTACTTACTAAGTAGAATGTATTACGCGAGTATACGTAGTTGTTCGCAAAGGACTGTGATGAGTGCTTTACTTTAAAATGGCAGGGAGTTTTGCGTTCATTATGGAATTTTCCTTGAATAATGTCACCATGATGTGATTTTAATCAATAAATCTATTTTAAAATATGTATGTAATAAAGCTTTCTTTTTTCTCTTGAATGTCAGTTGATTATTTATTCATAAATTATTTTGTAATTTTTCTCAAGGCACTTATTTACTACGTTTTTTTTAGTATTCCTCCATACTAGCAAACATATTTTTCATTTAACTATTATTAATATGCATACATACATACATACATACATATATTTTAATTTATTCCCCTTTCATCTTCTTCCTTTGCCTTTTTGTGTTATTTCCCTCTCCTTGGTTGTGAGTTTAGTTCATCAAGTTTATTCTTTCTATACTATTTTTTTGGTACGAAGTTCCTTAACGCGGCTTGCTGGTAGTGCAAATTAGTAGAAATCGTCAGGAAAGCGCGTGAGCTGTTTATATGTATTAGTGTATCTGTCGACAAACAATTGTGCTGACAGCAGCGGAGACACCTACCAATAAATATTAATTAGTTGTGAAAACGGACAAAAATTAAAACGTTCCAAAAATTTTAAGAAGCATATAAAATTTCAAAAACAACTGAAAATAAAACATACAGATTTCACCTTGTATTACATTCGAAGATGAAGAAAAATCGTTAAGGAACTTCGTTCCTAACGGGGGTCCCCCGACCGCATTTCTTTTTTTTTTTATTATATTGAGCAAGCACCTGGCTTAAAAAAATTTCTACTATACAAATTTATACAAGTTTCTGGTTACTGAGGCACGTCTTAAATTCTAAAAAATAAATACTTACGGCATTATGAATAATAAAAAACTTTATGCTAACTAACTTGCTGCTATCTTTTCCTTATGGAAATTTACATACAAAAAACTTAGCAGCTAGATAGTTAGCAAATGGTTTTTTATTATGCATAAGCCCTTTAAGGTACGGTCATATAATTACCCGTTAAAAACGTGACCACTACTTTCTTGTTTAGTTCATCAAGTGCATTCTTTTAGAATTGGAAAAATACTTGGTTTATAAAAATTTCTACTATACAAATTCACACAAGTTTCTTGTTACTGTTTGACATAAAGAAACCATAAGTCATATATTTAGCCGTTCAAAAAAATAACGTGACCACTACTTTCTTGTTGATCTTTATTTTAGTTAAATAGGTGTGTTGTCTCGGCGGCAGATAATAATAAAAATGTCTAGGCGACAGATAATTATAAAACTATTATAATTCTTTTGTATTTCTGTTTGGCGTGTTTTATTATTTTATCCTGTCGGTTTGATACAAATTATGAAATAAAATATCGCAACTGACGCCGCTAGTGTAAAAAAACGGTTACCGCAGTACTCGGTACTTAGTACCCATCATTGCATATACACGCAAGCATAGAGGCATGAAACTAATCCGTTACAAGATGCATACAAACAGCTAAAAATGCATATGCAATCATATGGTGTTACAAAAGAAAACAAAAATCCATTGAATTTCGCAAGAGCATAATTTAAGGTTATGTTTGATTTGGTGTGCTGAAACTCCCAACCACAAAAAAAAAACAGGCCTATTTCTCATGTGCCAACGAACGACAACGTTCGCAGGTGAGAAATAGGCCCAAAGACTTCAAACTGAACTTGTGTCCAAAATATATAGGGAATATTTAAAACACAACAATATACGATCATGAACACAATTATTAATTAACTTTATTTTTCTTTTCTTTTTTCTTTATTTCTTAGAGGAATATTTTACGAAAATATTTAATTTTTCTTGCATTTGTGTGCACGTCGCTATAGGATAGAAAGAAACTAGCCTATACTAGACAGTAACAAATACACGAAATGCTCATTTTATGTTGTATTTTGAGCATTGTCCACTTTTTATTTGCAAAATATGCGGTAAAATTAAAAAACATTCCATAGTTTATTCTCCGCCATTTTGAGTACCTAAAGTATTACCGTCTAAACCGCCCATTGCCTTTATGCTGCACTTCACTCTGATAATCATGTTTTTTTTCTAAAAGGACAAATATGATACGCTTCTCTGGTCGGAACTTAGAATACATACATCCGCTTGTCATACTCTGGCTGTGCTTGCTCCTTTCATCATCTTTTGCATAATTAGTTTTACCAAGATAATTTCTCTAGTTTTCTCAGCTACAACTGTAATTAATAATAAATAAGCTGCTGTTTGTGGTGGCTCAAATTACGGTGTGTGAAGAAAAAACAACGTGATTAAAGTGTTCTAATGTTGCATAATAAAAAAAGGCAAACCGTGTCCATGTTTTTGTTTTGTTTATAAATAATGACAAGCATTTTGTGTTATTATGTTCATAATTAAAAACTCTTGATGTTCCTGTCGTCGTTTGTTGTCTATATTTAAAAAGAGAAAACACATTGACTACCCTGACCTTAATACATGTGTGTGTGTGTGTGTGTACTCGCACGAGTACATGGAAAGAAAACAAGCGAGCAATCGGTTCAACAATTACCACCCCGTTGAGCACTAATATGTACGTACACAGAAAGAAAATGCTCGTTTTAAATTTAAGTTTTTTCTATTTGATTTTAGTACGCAGTGTACTTGACAATTTAAGTATGCGTAAAGGTGGGATCACACGATTTCCGCAATGCACCAATTTTTGTTAGATTTTGTATGAAAATCGTGTGATAGCACAATTTATTGTCTCATGCGGCAACCAAAACAAATGTTGTTCCTATTTGTCCCAATCAAATACAACACTCATGCGACAACCGTGTGAACACTTTATGTACAACTATTCGCCAATAATAATTCTAAAAATGCACCAATATTTATTGTGTTCTCTCCCATGCGGCAACCAAAGAAGACAATACGATCCAATAATATACATACATACATACATATGTACATATTTATACATTTATTTAGTTTCAAAATTGTTTAAACGCGTCTTCCAAACATAATTTTTGTTTTTCAATGAGTAAAATTCAATTGTTGTTACTATTATAACAATAGTAAAATCCTTGCAGTTTCAACATTTCATTCCATTCCATTTGCATTGAAATTGAATACTGCGTCCCGGCTCAGCCACAGCAGACACCTTTGAGTAACAAAAGAAAAAAGCTGGGTGTAACTTCATGAAGTAATGAAAGCTGTAGAGATGCACCCATCTGTTTGGGAATACTTTTCCCCGGGGCTTAAAAGTTAAAACTGCATTTCAAAATGTAAAAAAATAAAATAAAAACAAAGTCTGGTCAGGGGGCAGAAAACGGCCAGGCCACACAGAAAGAAAGAAAGAAAATTGCCGAAGCAATTTTCTTTCTTTTTAAGGAACAAACAATATTTTTAACTTCTAACTTCTTTTTTGATTTTTGCAAAACAAAGTTTGCCATCAGCTACAACAGCTGTTTCTCAGAGTTGCTGCATAATATAACAATCGTGTGATTGCAGAGAATTTGATTGGTCCAAATTTCTTATTGTGATCCAATTCACCCCCAATAAAAATTGTGTAAAATTGGTGCATTGCGGCAATCGTGTGATCACACCTTAAGACATCAGTGTACTTAATCCCAGCCGAATAGGGATTATTAAAGAGAATCAATCCTGTTATGACTTCAAATGTGTACAAAATTCTTGGGTTTATGCTTGTGTGTGTGTGTGTGTGTGTGTGTGTGTGTGTGTGTGTGTGTGCTTGTATAAGCAAAGGGTTTTCACGATGGTAGCTGTGCAAATTTGCAGTGCATTTTATGGTTGATTGTGAGCGCACCGTTTTTTCTTCTTTTTTTGCTGTGCAAATCTGCACAATCTGTTTGGTTTATTTAAGGGTATTTGCTTGTTGCTTTTTTGGTTAAATGCTTTTATGTATTTCAAAATTTTAAATAACGCTACTGTTACTTATATGTAAATAATAAGCTACGAATTGTGACAGAGAGCGAAGTGCAACGGCGTCAAGTTCACACGTCGCTGCCGCCGCCGTCTGTACTTTTGTGTTACACGCCGCTGCCGATTTTATTTTGTCTTTGGAAAGACACAACTTATAAATTTAAATTAAAACGCGATGTATTCTTTTGTTATTATTAAATTAAAGTTTATGCATTTGTTGAAAAAAAAAAATCTTATTTTTAATTCACATGGCTGTGGTTTTTATTGTATTAAAATTTTTCGTCACCGTTGCTATTTTTTGTCTACTGCGCAGAAAATTGTTAGTCGGCTTTGCCATCTGCTGGCGCCATCTATTGATGTTTACATTATTTATTTTCATCTGAGCATTTTTGCACACTTCTATTTGCTCAAGGTTTTTTTTTTAGTGCAAATGAGGAAAACTGAAGCAAAGTGCAAATACATACATATTTTGTTGTTGTGTGAAAAAAGCAGTCCTTTAACAAGCACAATAATAACCACGTTTTAATATCTCCTCTTTCTGCCAACTTTGTATTATGTGATATAAATCGTACTTGTCTCATTTTTCTGTTTCTCTATCCTGTTATCCTTTGCTTTGTACAAAAGCGGCAGCGCACAGAACAGAAAATCAATATTTAACGCTTAAATAATCTTTTATGTTTCAAACGCTTGATTAAATTAATTAACATGTTTTCAATATACATACATATACTTTCAGGGTCTTCTCGACAAATATCTTATCCCTAAAGCCAGCAATCCAGAAAGTAAGGTTTTCTACCTGAAAATGAAGGGAGATTATTACAGGTATTTAGCTGAGGTGGCCACAGGAGATGCACGCAACAGTAAGTACTTGTCTTTACCATACACACACACATACATATTTTCACATTTACGTGTGGAATACATTTTGTGTTTTATTTGGGATGTGTAAATACTATTATGCTCCAATTTCTTTATTTAAAAAAAAAAAAAAACAACTTTATAAAACTTAACGAAATTTAATTACAAAATCTAAATAGCCGTGGTGGATGACTCTCAAACTGCTTACCAGGATGCATTTGAAATTAGCAAGGGCAAAATGCAACCAACACATCCCATCAGATTGGGTCTAGCACTTAACTTCTCAGTCTTCTACTACGAGATTCTGAACTCTCCAGATAAAGCTTGCCAATTGGCCAAACAGGTTAAACATTTTATTTCAAGACTGAGTGCGATGAACGAAAAAGAAATATTTCACAAAACGAAAAAGCAAAACATCATCATCATCTTCGTGTTTGTTGTTGTTGTTTTTTTTCTCTCTCTCTAAATGCAGTGCAAATTCGGAATAGATATTTTTCTCTTGACTTTAATTTTGTTAGGACTTGCATAATATGTACTACATATTAAGCTTATTTTATAAAAAAAAAACAATTTTCTTTTTTTTTTTTGTTTAAAAAAAAAAGTCTGAACTTTTGTTTGTTTTTGTTTTGTTTTCTTTTTTTTTGTATTTTTTTTTTTTTTTTTAATAATTGTAGCCGTGGTTGAGGATTCGAAAAAGGCTTATCAGGAGGCTTTCGATATAGCCAAAAACAAAATGCAGCCCACACATCCCATCAGATTAGGTCTTGCACTCAACTTTTCCGTCTTCTATTATGAAATTATCAATTCACCAGCGCGGGCTTGTCATTTAGCTAAACAGGTTTCAACACAATTTCTACTACTACTACTACTGCTACTCCTTTCTAAATTCTGCTGAAATGTTTTCTTGTTTTCTTTTCTTCCTCTTTACTTAATTATTGAATGATTATGATTGTATTGGAAGCCTTAAGAACAAACACGCTTTCAATTTTCTTAGGCTTGAACTAATTATTTATGAATTCATTCAACCCAAAACCCCACCCCTTAACATTTGATTAATGTTTCTTGCTTTGCGTTCTAATGTTGTATGTATGTATGTTTGTTTTGTGCCAAGTAACAAAGCTAAAAAAAAAAAAAAAATCAATAACCCACCCCCCTCCCTGAATCGTTGTTGTTATCCTTTGATATACATACATATGTATATCATATTCTCTGAGCTGACCTCTAACCCAAAAAGCATGTGTTTGTTGTTTTCTTTAGATTAAACCTTATTTAACATTTTGTCCCAACTGAGTGTCTGCCTTTTTTTTTTTTTAATGCTAGAAGCTGGTGTCATTTTTTGCACATGTCGTACTTGTTCCTCAAAAGCGCAACAACTCAAAAAAAAGTTCAAATTTTTACTATTTTTTTTTTTTAAACCAAACAACAGAGATCATATCTACACTTTGTAAAAATCTCCCGTTGATTTGTTTTCTTTTCGGTGAAAAAAAAAACCATTGTGACACTTTTATACCCTTCACAAAAATATGTAAGGGTATATATATGTATGTAAGTTTGTGATTCAGTGTGTAACGCATTGAAATAACCATCTAAGACCCCATAAAGTATATACACACATATGTATATTGTGGATCAGAATCTATAGAGATTACGATTAAGCGATGTCCGCCTGTAGTTGTTGAAAACGGTTTGAGATAGAAACCTCATTCTTTCGCTAAAATGTGTTAAATTCCGGTAGTGGGTCTGCTATTCAGTAAGATCGGTCCACGGATAGCCCAGATATATCCAAAACACCGGGTTTTGAGGGGTATTTTTGGCCATTTTTTTTGGTCAGATTTTTGAAAAAAAAAATTCCTAAAAAGTTAGCCATATCGTTTTTAATGCCCATTAGATCCCAAAAATCGAAGAATTTTTGAAATCGGTCCATATATACCCGAGATATAGCGTCTCCCGATTTTTCAAGAAATCGGCTTTATGAGCCAAATAAAACAACTTTTGGCACCAAAAATCAATCAGAATGGTACATATATCATTGTGAAGGGTATTTAAGATTCGTCCCAGCCGAATATATCACTCTTATGTATTTGTTTTTTTCTGCAATATATCGTTAAGCTAGGAGTTATAGGCGATTGTAAGATCTTACACTAGCGGTTCTCACTCTTGATACTAATTTTATCACTCTGCTATATTCACTACGATTTTTACCACAAAGCTCGAGTGACTTTCTTACCTCAAAGTCTGCATGTTCTTTCTTGCAAATATTCTAAAACATGCTGAATTTCTTTATCTGTCCACCTTTTGTTGTGAATTTTGTCACGTTTTCTCTTCACCAGTAAATTTTTATTTGTTTTTTCCATATTTTTTTATTTTCTCAACACAAAATTAAGTTTTGCCGGCAAAACAATTCACAGCACAGAATATCTCTGATTCCCAGTTTACTAAAACTTTTCGTTTGTTTTTTTTTTTAACACAGCGTAGAAAATAAAAGTTCAGTACATTTTGTTGTTGCAGTGATGTAAACACTAGTACTTTAACCAAATGTGCAACCGAGTTTACTATCAAGAGTGAGAACCGCTAATATTGTCAGAAAATGTCCAGAATATTTTTAACCAATTGTGAGAAGTTACAATTTCTTCCTGATAATATTGTAAGGAAAAGCATGGGCAGGCCGGCCACCTACATACCTAACAATTAATTGTCAGTTAACTACTGTCAATCGTCTGAACACTTTGGCATCATCATTGCTAGTACATTGTCAGGACATTGGCATATTCTAAGATGCATAAATTCTCAACACCTTACAATGGCGTCATTGTCAGAGTAATGACAAAGAATATTGAAGAAAAATGTGTGTGTACGAAAGGGAGAGTAAAAACAGAAAAGAGAGTAAAAAAATTAAAAACATGGTTATTGAGCGAGAAAAATAAAGAATGAATAATGGCATGTGTGTGTATTTTGAGAATGACAATTGGCTGACAATTTTTGATACGTGGAAAATCTTACATCCGTGTAAGCTGACAATTTTCGTTGGTAGCTAAATTTATTGTCAGGCAATTGTCTGGCAATGAAATTGTAAGATTTTCTTGCAATTGTCTGAACTGATAACTTTCTCAATGCTGACAATTTTGTATTTCTAGTAGATTGCCCAGCACGTTGTTTAGGTCTTAAAATATTGTAAGATCTGACAACCGTCTATACGAAGCTTTAGAATCAACAGAAACCGTTTTTGGCCTCTACTGAAAATTCATGAATTTTGAGTTGTTACGCTTTTGAGGAACAAGTGCGATATGATTTATTACCACGAACATGATTTCAATCGAAAGGAATTTCAATCAAAAGTTACTTTACTTTATTTTAATCGCTAGTGATTTCTATTGATTATGGTTTTAATCGTAAGTGATTTCAATCGAAAGGGACTTCGATCAAAAGTTATTTTATTTTAATCGCTAGTGATTTCTTTTTCGATTGAAAATTATTTGAATTTCTATCGTGAGTTATTTCGATTCCGATCGCAAGTGATTTCAACTAAAAATGATTTTGATTGCATCACAATTGATTTTGAACTTCGATTCAAAGTGATTGCTATTTCGATCGTGTATGATTCCAATTCTGATCGCAAGTGATTTCATTTGAAAATGATTTTGAGTTCATTGCAACTGATTTCTATTTCAATCGAAAATAATTTGAATTTCGGATGAAAATTAATTTAATTTTAATCGAAGATGATTTTAATTTCGATCGAAAATAATTTAAATTTTGATTGTGATTTCAATTTCGATTGAAAATGATTTCAATCGAAAGTTACTTCAATTTTGATTGCAAGTGATTTTATTTTCATCGCTAGTGATTGTAAATAATTTGAATTTCGATTTTAAGTGATTTCTATTTCAATCTTGAGTGATTCGAATGTCGATCGCAACTGATTACATTTGAAAATGAGTTTGAGTCCGTTGCAACTGATTTCCATTTCGATCGAAAATAATTTGAATTTCAATTGAAAATTATTTTACTTTTAATCGAAAATGACTTTAATTTCGATCCAAAGTGATTTCCATTTCGATCGAAAATAATGTAAATTTCGATTGTGATTTTAATCGTAAGAGTGACTTCAATTTCAATTGAAAATGATTTCAATTTAAAATCGAAAGCGATTTCCATCAAAAGTTACTTCAATTTTGATTGCAAACGATGAAGTTTTGTTTTTTGAAGATTTGTTTTTCGATGGAAAATAATTTGAATTTTGATTGCAGGTGATTTTAGTTTTGATGGAAAGTTATTCTCAATTATAAGAGATATCAATTTCAATTCAGAAAATTATTTAGATTGAAAATGATTTCAATTTCAATAGAATTTTGATTGAAAGCGATTTTTTCGATTTCTTTCCAAAATGCCTCTCCTCAGTGAAACAAAATCATATCCATGTACCTAGAAACCTCATTTTTTATGTCGTAGCATTTTTTGAAATATAAATACTAATAAATAATTTTTTTTTAGATGTGTTTTGCTACAATGTATGGTTGAATACTATTGAACCAAAAAAAAAAAAGCTTGTTTTCTTTCGAAATATTTCTTTTTTCTTGTGTCATCGAAACATAATTTGTTTTTGTTATTCTTATAGAAGATTATTTGCTAATAATATTAATCTCTTTTCAAAACGTAGGCTTTCGATGATGCGATAGCTGAACTCGACACCCTCAACGAGGACTCTTACAAGGACTCAACACTCATTATGCAATTGTTGAGAGACAACCTTACACTCTGGACTTCAGACACCCAAGGCGATGGTGATGAGCCACAAGAAGGTGGTGACAACTAACAACCAAACTAAATTGTTTCCTTTATAATGACTATGAAATATTAAAAATAATAATAATAATAATAAAACCAACAACAACAAAATTCAAAACAAAAATATTTTTAAACAAAACCAGAAAATCCAAAAATTCAGCAGTGAAACAAAAGAATATTTTAATTAAACAAAACTCAATTTATTATAAAAAACAAAAAGCATAAGGAACTCTTTTAGATCAAATCAACAACAGAAAAGAAATGAAATACATATGTACGTGCATACTGAAATAGTCTTGGATATATTCTACACCGCAACAACAGCAACAACTACTACAACAACAACAGTAATACAAAAATTTACATGGTCAATATTTATTATACCGGCAATACCAATATCAAAGTTGTTTTTTGGAGCTAAAAAATAAAAGCCAACAAAAATCTTGTGAAGCAAACAAAGCGCAGGCAGGTTGTTCGTTCACCTTTTAAAATTTCTTTGTTTTTTTTTTTTTTAACGAAACAGGCTTAACCGAAAGGCCGGGGGAAAGGCCAAGGAATGTAGTTGCATATAAAAGAAGCAAAGAAAGAAAGTGGGATCAGTCAGGAAACGCTTAAAATATTTATTGAACATTGAAAACTTTCTTTACTTTCCTTTATATACTTCTTGCTGCTTTACTTACTCTTTCGCCAAGCATTTTGTTAGGCCTCTAGTTTTGTTGAAATAAGTTTCTACCTAAATAAACGAAAAGGAAAAAAAAGAAACAACAGCTGCAACCAATTTTTAGCAATAAAAAATAATTAAACAAGTGCAAAAACAAACCAACAAGAATTACAGTTTTTATGATCTATATATTAAATATATTTCATTAATGTATATTTTAAACATAAACATTATTATTTTGTTTTTCTATTCTTTCTATTGTTTGCCTCAAAAAATCTTTATATATTTAAAATGAAGAAAAAAAAGCCAAGAATATTTTTTGAAAAATAAAAACCATTATAAATGTTTTGTTTTGTTAGGCAGAGCATTATATTATTTATTATTTTTTTTTAATAAATAATTTCATTTTGTTTTTTATAATAACCAAAAACAAAAAAAACCCAAAAAAAACAAATTTTTCGTTTTTTATTTTATGTTTTTACTTTTACTTTTTTTAGATTGAATCATATTTTTCAAATACTTTTTGTATTGCAAAATTCTAAGAGAAAACAAATAAAAACAAAAAAGAGGAATCTAAAAGTTATTTACGTGTTAAATATTTTTATACGTAAACTATATACATATATATATCTATATATTTTTTATATTTTTTTCGTTTCTGTTTTTTCTTTTCTGTTTTTTCTTCCATAGACATACAAACGCATTGTTTTCACTTTTGAATGTGTTTTCTCGTTACATTTATCCCTTTTCATTTTCTGGCTGTAACCTTCTTCTTTCCTTTTGTTGTTGTCTTTGTTATATTTATCATAACAAGAGAAGAAAAACAAAAAACCAAAAAAAAAGAGCGTATCGTAAGAATAAAATCAAATCATAACTTCTTTCATTATCTCATCAAACCACATCCTATTCTATTAACGTTTATTATGATTATTCAAAATAATAATGAAAAAACAAATCCGCTAAATCCTTAAATAAACTATGTTAAAACATAAAAAAAAAAACTATAAAAGAAACATTCAATGTCCTTTTTATTTTTGTTTGATATGTTAGTAATGTATAATTAAAATTATTTTTCTATTGTTCTCATTTTAAATTCTAAAAAGAAAAAACAAAACATTAAGGGTTTTCACGATGCTGTGCACTGTGCAAATTTGCAGTGCACTTTATGGGTGATCGTGAGCGCAGCATTCTTTTTTTTTTTTTGTGCAAATCTGCTATATTTGCGAAAACTCAATCTTATGTATTTCAAAATTCTAAATAACGCTACTGTGATACTGTAAATAATATGGCACGAAATGTCACAGAGGGTCAAGTTGCCACTCAGCCGCCGTCGACTTTATTTTTGTGTTACAAGCTGCTGTCGATTTTATTTCGTTTTTGGAAAGACACCCATATACAGCCCAATCATGAATATTCTCAAGGAATTTTATTCCTAAGGAAAATACGTTTCCCGAGAAAAAATTCGTCCAATCATAAATTACCTGAGAAACAAAACAATAAAAGTTGATAATATCGAAATTTTTTGTAGGAGAAAGCAAAAAACATGTTTTTAAAATACCTGTTTTTTCCTGCGCCCCCCTTTTTTTCCCCTTCGATGTGACTAAAACAGGGAAGGTTAAAAAAAAAATTCCTAAGGAATTTATCAACATAATAAGAGGAATGGGGAAAGAGAAAAAACTCTCACGGAATTATCATTCATGATTGGGCTGATAAACTAAAACGTGATTTATTCTTTTGTTATTATTAAATTAAAGTTTATGCTTGCATTTGTTTGAAAAAATATTATTTTTAATTCACATGAATTTGTTTTTATTTTGTGTATTAAAATTTTTTGTCTACACCGCGGAAAATTGTTAGTCGGCTTCGCCATCTGCTGGCGTGATCTATTCTTGTATTTTCACTTGAGCATTTTTGCCTACTTCCATTTGCTCAAGGTTTTTCTTTTTTAGTGCAAATGAGAAAAATAGAAGCCAAGTGCAAATACATACAATTTGCAATACAAAAAAAAAAGATCAGATCATTTTTGCTCACATTTGCTTCGTTTGCACCACTACTACTCATCGTGAAAACCCTCATTTAAAATATTCTGGCAAATTTTTCAAGACCTGTCGTTTTTTTGTTCGTGTATTTGCATTGATAACAAAAACAAATTTTCATATTTTGTTGTTGTTATGAATATAAATTAAAGCATGAAAATCTATGTTTTAGAAAACCCCGGCAGTTGATACACATTGTGTTTTTTTTCCTATAGGCTGCTTTCAGAAATGGTCTTTTCAGAGTCGAACTGAAGAGAGAGAAAAAAAACATGAGAAAAGTTTTTTAAGCGGCTGTGTCATAGAATTCGATCTTATCGGAATCGGATTTGAAAACGAAAAAAAAAATTACTTTGCTGCTATGAAATGCAATGGTGTTTATTTTTTATATGAACTAGAATTGGTGTCGGGTTCAAACAAAAGCGCCATAACATTGGATTTAAAGACACTAAAAACTATTTTTTTTTTTTGTCGGTTTCAAATCCGATTCCGATAATATCCGATTTTATAGCGCGCACGTATTTATATTTGGCTTTATTCGCCCCCTTTTTTTATTTAATATTTTCTTAAACTAAAGGTTCTTTATGCATTTTTTTATATTTCTTCGTATGAATGTTTCGCTCTCCTTCCGATAGTTTCCTTTGTCATATATTTCGCTTTTTTACATTTCGTTGTACATTTTTAACGATATTTCGCTTTTTTTTGGGATAGCTTCTTCAGGGCAATAGTATTGAAAATTTCTCATTCGTTTTTCAAACACAAAAAAACTCTACCCATACATTTTCAATGCAAAGTAGTATGAGTATTCAGGCCTACTCCAAGTGCCTGTTTTTCCTGCTCATGCTCAGCCAGGTTACTTGTTTGTGACGATGGCAGTCGAAGCGAATATTTTTTGGTCGCTTAAATAGCAATTTTCACAAAAGATTAGCTGCATTTCTAACAAACACTAAAAAAAACTGTTATTTCGCTTTTAATGGTACAACTGTGATGGTGCTAGCTGATCATGAGACTCAGCCGTCCCCCCAAGAGTCATCATCGTTATCACACTAACTCTATATAAATAAATATGAGTTTTTGTATTTGTTGCCAGCAACATTGGAAAGTTATTTACATCCTCTACTTCATATAATTTTAATTGTCTGCTGTAGTAGTCTATAAATAAATACATGAATACTTCATTTTGCCCCATTTTTAGAGATGGCAAAATGTAATGTCTCAAAAAATGGAAAATTGTGGTCAAGCTCTAGCAATAAAAACGATCATTTTTTTATGGATTATTAAGAAAGATTATTAAAAAATATGAAATTATTTTAAACCGTTGCCAGCCAAATGCAATGTGTCAAAATTAAAATTAAGGAAAGAAAAAATCGAAAATTCTATAAATAACCGCCAGGCCACGGCGTCACTTGACACCACTCGCTTAGTTACAAAACAATAACAAATTTTAAAATTTGGTTGTTGTTTTCTTCAGTGTTTCCGTTCAAGCGAATGATGTCGAGTGGCATCGTGGACCTGTACCACTTAAGCTTTTCCATACCTATTAAATAGCCCATATCTGATAGGCGTTTTGTTCGACAAAATAAAAAATAGTGATTTTCTAAGGAAAAATTTTTTAAACTTGTATTCAACACCGGTTGACGTCAACAATTTCGTATGCGTTGTCTTGACTGCACAGCGTAAATATTTTTAACTACATATGTATGTATGTATCTAATTCAATTCACAACCGAAAAATGAACAAATTAACGGGAAAAGTGCAAAAACTCATGCAACAATTCAATCATTCACAATAGGGATAATTTTATTTTGCATGCATTATTCACTGTGAATATGTTCATGATCGCAAAATTTAGGGAAAACGCGAAATATTTCGAGAAAAAATATTCATGAAAATAATAATAAAAAAATAAGCCGACTAACTTCGAGCGCTATTTTTGATTATTTCCCATATAATTTGATTTTAATGAAAATAATATAACGGGCCTGTTGACCACATCATGTGGTTTAGAATCTCAAAATCATCATTACTTCAATAAGATAAAAAAGGACGTTGCTCTGATATATTTTAGAGCAAGTTTTATACTTATGCAGAATTTGTATTCAGCATTTAGGTTAAATTTATTATTGAAGTTTACAATAACATTTTAACCGACTTAACTTTAGAAAACTCATACAAGATTTGCATAAAGTCAAATTGCATGTTTTTAGATAGAAATCAAGTAATTTCAAGCAAATTGTTTTTCAGAACACATCACCTGTAAATGAAAATATGTATATAGATAGGTATGTATGTATATGGAAAACCCATAAGCAAAAACAAATCAAAAGTAACCGGATTATTTTGATAAGGCCATTAAATGTTAATATATAGGTTATTATGATTCGTAGGGCCTTATTCATAATAAGTATTTTAGGTTTATGAAATTCTTATTTGTCTAGTTTTCCATGCAAATTTGTCAAATAACAGTATTATAAACCTGTTATAATTTTTATAAATTAGGGTGGTAGTGTGTAGTATTTCCATAAATATTCCAAACTTAAAAGGGGGGACAAAAACGTTAAGCAGTCTTGCAGCGGTGCAGTGGCAACGTTACCGAAATATGTATGTATGTACTGCAATTGCGTTGCCAAAAGACATTTTTTTTTTTGGTTATGTACACGCACAATTTAAAAAAGAAAAAGAAATTTCGAAAGATTAAACTTGTTTGAATATATTTTAGCAGTTTTTTTTTTTTTTTGAAAGAGAAACTAAATACGGACTGATGGCAGAAAATTAATTCTAAAGCGAACACACACAAATTTGACGAACATACATACGTGTTATCGTAAAATAAGTGTTGTATATCAAATAAAGAACAAAAATAAATTTTTTAAATGTGCGTTTAAAATTGAATTCTTAGTGTATATTAATTGAATGTATTTTTGCAAACCCTTTTTTATTTGTATAGTTTTTCTCAAAACTATATACATAATAATTAATCATCAATGTTCAGTGTATTAAAACTAAATGTTTATGATTAATGAAAGCAACAAAGTCTACTTTTGAATTTACAAAAAAGCTAAAAAGCACAGGTTTCCAATTATATATGTACAATATTTAAAAACTTACTTTTAAAATAACAAGCGGTTATTATCTTTTAATACAATACAACAATTTTCGTTACACGGTAAGTAAATTTTGTATTCATATACATATGTATGTATATGTATGTATATAAATATTCTTCAAACTGAATGTATTTTTATGTTTTTAGCTGGAAAAATTTCACTTCTCTAAAAGTTGCACAAAATGATTTTTTGTTTTTTGTTCAATTTCCTATTTTCAATCACACAATTTCACAAATTATGTACTATGTGTTTTTTTTTTTATTTTTATTATCAGTCTAATTTTGTGTTTAACAACAACCCAGAAAACATTACTTCCTTTCATTAAGCCAATTTGTAGATTAAAGTTTTACACACTGAATAAATAAAAGGAACTAAAGCCATTAAATCAAAAACAAAACAGAGCGATACCAGAAATTAAACCTTATCTAAAAAATATACATACATAAATTGCTTGTAAATCATTAACATTTTTATGTGAGACAACAAAATACAAAAAAGCTAGTATTTACTTTTCACGCTACAACTCTTGAATTTTTTTTAATAACAAAAAAGTATAGAGTTCAACAATTTATAATGCGTATAATTTTTAGAAAAAAGAAAATTGTAATTGTCCATACTACCGCAAATCACATGACATTAAATAATAATAATAATAATAATAATAATAAAAAATGGAATCATATTTTATTATAATTCTAAAAAAAAATGATAAATGTATAAAATAACAAATCCATTTCACTTAATCGTGAATTAAAAATAATTTTTTCATAAATTGCAAACAAAAAAAAAAAAAAACTAATTGGAGGAGAAGATTGATAAATCATTTAAGTTTATTGAAATTACAGTTTCTTAATTATCAAAAAAAAAAAAATAAACAAAAAAAAAACAATTATGAATGACTTTTGTTATGAAAGGCAAGTAAAAAGTAAGTATGATGGTTAAGTTTAGAAACGCAGGCCATTCGATCTTCGGCAATCGCCGAAAAATTTTAGCGAACGAGTTTTACAGCCAGTTTGCAGGACACGATAAAGCTTACTAGCGACGAGCCACTTCATGGGTTAATACGTAACGAAATGGATTTATAAGACGCGACTTGGTCGTACCTCGCTATCAGGTAGCCGCATAACTACCACATACACAAACAAACACTTCATGTATTTGGTTGGTAGAAATCTTTTAAGTTCTGTCACCCATCTGTTCGCGTTTGTGTTGTGTATTTTGACAGTTCTTCAGGCTAAAAACAGTCATCTGGGCTTGTAAGGGGCTACCTGGTATCGAGGTACCTTTGTCGTGCAACTTACGTTAATTGGCGCACATGTCAAATATTTATGATACAGTTATTTCCGCTTAATTGAGTTCCTAAAAATGCACGACTTTTGACGCAATTAAACGGGAACTCAAGCAATACTCGGTTAATTGAATCGCCGACGCAATTAAACGAAAATCGCTTGAGCGTAGATGGAAAATAAAACTCATTTCTTTAGTTACATATTAGGTTAAAAAATTATTTAGGTTTATTAAAACAAAATAAAAAACAAATGCTTATAAAGAAACCGAACCTTCACCTTTTTGCCGCAAAATATTTTTTTTTATGTTTGTGGAGCAAAAAAAATTAAGTACCTAGACGGAATCAATTAAGCGAAACATTTGCTCTTGTTTTTCGCAATGCGGTCTTAATTTGCGAACCAACTAAGCGGGTGACGCAATTAAACGGAACTCAATTAAACGGGTATTTTAACAATAGACAGGTATACTGAATGTTTTCGTTCCATGATTTTTAGTGCAGTAAAGCGGAAATAACTGTATATTGTTGCCAATATGTTAAATACGGCTGTTTGTTATCATTTTTTCTATAAAAAAAAACCTTTCCTTTAATTAAAATTGACAACAGTTCTTAAAAATTTTGAGTTTCTTTTAACTATGCTCTAAACACTTAAGAGAAACAATCCAAATAGTTTTTTTTTCAAATTCGTATGCATGGTTATTAATATTCATGTGTACATATGTACATATGTGCATGCATGCATGTGTGTTCGTACATACATACATATGTACACATTCTACTTTTTCTTTGGCGAGTACAAATTGTATTCGCAAACTTTGACAATTTTGGTGAGAAAAATCGTTTCCCTTAAACCAAAATAAATTGACAGCTACTACGTCTTTCGACAAAGCTCGAGAATGGTGTTGTTCTATAAACCGAAAAAGAGAAAAACGCTTTTTGTCATCGAGTCGCTTCCTATAAACTGTCTGTTAGTTTGGTATTATCACGGCCATTCGATGAACAAGCGCTCTTATGAATTCCGCTGATATATATAAGTATATTATTCACAATAGTTACATTTTATCAATTGACCCTAAATGATTATTAAAAGTTATTTAAAGTGATACAGTTTTGCTGAACGTTTAGTGCTGTTGACAAAAAATATTGGAGGTTCCTTTCAACCTATCTTGGAAATGAAAAAGCTGACGTAGCAGCTAAGCATACTTTTTATGCCCCTATGCTACTAGAGCCAACTTCTGAAAAAATCTACCTCCGCCAGCATATACTCAGTCATGTCAGAAATATGTAAATACAAAGAAGCTTTCACCAGCCATTATCACTATTCTTCAATCAACCCAGACTATAATGCACCTACATACATATATACCCAACAAATTTAAACAAGCACAAAATAAGAGTTTTCTCAAGACTAAGACTTGGTCACACCACCTTTTCCACCAAGACTACCTTATGAAAATAGATCATAAGCCGTTCTGTAGCACTTGTAACCAGCATCTCACCATAAAACATGTCCTTGATGACTGCCCTGCCTTTGAACACTCAAGATGTACATAGATACCATTTACAGCGTTACTCCTTTCTATCATGGTTAGGTGATTAACGGTTCAGCTGATAAGGTTGCCTTATTTTCTTCCCATTTTTATACGGCAAGGCTGGTTCTACCAGCTGTGATACAAATTAGAGTGTCAAAATTTAGCACCTATGTACATTTTTATACACATAAATATGTACGTATGTAATTCCATACATGCATAAGCAAATTTACTTTAGAATAAAAAATTATTAAAATATGTTATTTCGACTAGGGATAAGATGTGTTTGGCAAACCCAACAACTAAGGTAAGTGGGCTCAATAAAAACTCAAATGTGATCGACTGACAGAATCCATTCAATAAATAGAGAAGCATCATCACAAATTCGACAGGCAACAAATCGCACATTATTGCATCACGTCAGAAGTTCAACAAATATACGGACAACACTAAGCCATCACTTGCTACTACGGTCCATAAGAAGTTCTGCACGTTCCAAAACCTCTTCTCGACCTACCCTCCAGCCGTTTGAACCACCCAGTGGAGCGGTACCGCCCATCAATGTTTTTAAAGCACTGGCTTTTACTGGAGCAGTATGTGGCAAAAAGTTTTACTTTATTAATCATAGATGACATTTTTAGTTCTTCAGTTTAGTATAGGAACGTTTTTAGGTGCTACGGTTTTGGAATATGAAAATACCCGTAACATGATGCTGGAGAAAGCTCGACAAGCGAAACTTAGCTGGTTAAGGAAAAAAGCCAGCCAAGAGGACTCGTGGGAGAATATTAAACGTGATATCAATCGTCTTTGGGATCAACTACATCCGGGAGAAAAAGTTTTTGTGCCCATTTGTGCTTTTAATGTATTAGTATTTGGTCTTTGGAGAGTACCATCGTTAAAGGGAGTCATGATGAAAATGTTTTGCTCGAATCCAGCTGCGCGTAAGTGACGAAAAAACATATTGACGTTCATATCTGTAATTTATATTTATAGGCGCTGTTTGTTGGCCCATGTTTTTATCGACATTTAGCCATTACTCAGGATTTCATTTGCTGGCGAACATGTACGTTCTCCACAGTTTCACAAACGCCGCTATACTCTCTTTAGGAAAGGAGCAGTTTTTAGCAGTCTACTTGAGCGCTGGGGTGATAGCCAGTCTAACAAGTGTATTATATAAAGCCCTAACACTTCAAGCAGGACTTTCATTAGGAGCGGTATGGAATGTTCACCATAATTTGAAAAAAACTTAAACCAATATTTTGTATTCCTTTTAGTCTGGAGCTATAATGG
This sequence comes from Sturmia bella, assembly GCA_963662145.1. Classification (NCBI taxonomy): domain Eukaryota; kingdom Metazoa; phylum Arthropoda; class Insecta; order Diptera; family Tachinidae; genus Sturmia; species Sturmia bella. The sequence goes on along the minus strand of OY759172.1, from coordinate 12,834,061 downwards.
CTATATTGGCTTATGTTTGTGCACAATATCCCGATACACAATTGAGTATATTATTTTTACCCATGGTAACTTTCTCAGCCGGTTCGGCGATAAAAGTAATAATGGGTTTGGACTTTGCTGGCTGTATAATGGGTTGGAAGTTCTTTGATCATGCAGCACATTTAGGCGGAGCCATATTTGGCCTGTAGGTCAAACTCGTATTTGAAAGTAAACAGAAAACCGCAGTATACACATATTATTTTTCTCATTACAGCTTTTGGGCTTTTTATGGCATGGACTTGTGGCAAAAACGAGTACCATTCTTAACACTCTACCATGACTGGCGCAAGACCAAATAGTTTTAGTCAAAGAGAGATTTTCCAAAATACCTACGACAAATAAATAAAATACCTACCTTGTTTTTGTGTTGAAAAATTAACAAGTTTTATACAGCAATAAAGACATTATGGCTAAATGGGCTGATCCACAACTTCACTTTTATTATTAAAGCGCTCATTTCTTTTTAAGGCTTTTTCTACTTCAAATCTTCTATTGTTCAATTTTTCTTTAAGCTCCTCTTCATCTTCATATTCAGGAGCATATGAAATGTGTAAAATACCTCCATAAAATTCTTTTGCATCCAAATAACGTTTACATTTACGTGCATCAAAAATTTCACAAAATTTTGCCCAAAAAACTTCCGTGAACTGTTCAAGTTCCATGCCTTTCTCTAGCATTTCAGCAGTAACATTACGTACATGATTTAACTTACCAAATCTTAAAAGCCTCCGTTTTAGTTCTTGTGAGAGGTTAATTTTCGGTACACCAAATATAAGTAAATGTTTTGATTCATTTGCCACTGTGTAGGTCTGGAAAGAATATAATTTCAGTTGATGGTTAAACTACATACATATGTACATCATTAATAGGCTTACTTTTACTGCTTTAAGTTGACGACCCTGTCGGTATTTTAGACGTGTGGTGCAATATTCATATTTTCTATGATGTTCAATATTTTCATTCATATTTATTTGTTTTAAATTTATATAAACAACATCTTATCACTGACTAAATTCGTGGATTGTAAATTTGCGGGACAAAAAAAAATATACAACAATCATTAAGTCGCTGCCAGACTTCTGGGTTCTAAATACAGTCTGGCCACAAAAATCGCTCTTATGCTTTTGCTGGTGTAGGCGGTGTTGGCAAAACTGTATGGCAACTCTCCGCTCACATTATGGTCACGGGTATGATTGTTATATACCCATTATCAGGGTTCACGATCACAATGCACATCTCTCCAAGGTGAGCAAAATTCTTATTTCACTGCTAATACATCAATTAACACATACGTCTAAAATTACACACACACACACAATTTTTCTCCCAACAGCTTTTACGAAACTAACCTTGAAATTATTAAAAGAGATGTTAAATTTACTTCTTGGAAATCGTATTCAGCAGAAAGGAATGATTGTAATTTTTGGAAAAATGGCATGCTAAGGTAAAAATCATGCCTTTTCCCCCTAATTTGAACCGGATTGTATGCACTGGAACACATGATTCAACAGCATTGTTGTTATGAAAGTTTTTGGTGGGAACATAAATAATTACGAGTATGCGAAGAAAAATTTCGTTCACGTAAAAACAGAAAACGGGGAGCAATACAAATTCGTTCTGTTTTAAAAAGTCAATATTTTGTTTTTTTTGCAATATTTTGTTTTTGAAATCATTTTTTCAACATTATTATAATTTTCCTGACGATGCTAACAAATTGTTAGCAAAATATCGAATGTATGTACATAATTTAATTATCAAAAGTTAAAAAAAAAGACAGATCTCGTGGCATTTGTTTGCCATACGAGACTCCGTAGTAAGTAAATAAACTATTTTAAGGTTAAAAAACAACAGCTCTTATACTTAATCAATACAAGTATTGAATACATAACTAATAATACAATATTTACTTTATTAAAGTTTTCGTTTAAAATACACTGGAATTTTATGGTTTTGATTTTAAAAATTGAATTCATAATTCGAAATATTTTCGAGGAAATAAAAATATATTATATACACACATACATTATGACAATAAGTAATGTAAGATTTGTGTTTATTTATAATACATTTTGTTGTTATGTAGTTATTTAAAATTAGTTTTAATTTTTATATCAAATCGATTTGCAAATCGAAAGGATATTGGCTTGAGCTTAATGACTGGCGAAATAGCTGTGTATGTTGCCATGCCACATCTCCCTTGCCACCCATTAGCTTGGCACATATTTCAAATTCTTGACAATTTTCTAATGTTTTGACAATCTTGCAACTTTTACTATCTCTTAAGAGCACTTCAATCTTACCTTCTCCAAACGTTTTACTTTCTAAATTCAGTTTAAAACTTTTAACTTTTAAATTTGCTTTTGAGAAATTAAATTTCCACACAATTTCTGCACTATCACTGTCCTCAAGTCGTGCCAAATAAACCATTTTCCAGTCACGTTCAACTTTGCGTTGAATATTATCTGAAGAGAATTGACAACTTTGCCAAGTTTTATGCAAGGACAGAGGAGAGCACGTGCCAGATGCATCTACAAAAAAAATGGAAACATTATTTTTTGTTGGAATATGTATATGTATATAAATAGTGTGCATGCGTGTATAAACCTTTAAAATAACGTTCGTATGTATCGGACGTGCAAGAATATCGTAAATTGAATTGCTTCTTCTCTATCTCTTGATCAGTTAAGGTGAAAACATATATCTGTAATTTTTAAAAGAGTTGAAAGTATGAACGTGACTGCTTCCATTTATTTGCTTAAAAAACACTTACATTAGTGAAAGTGTTTTCACCACGTGATTGGCGCCAAGTGAAACTGCCGGAACTGCGTCCTTTCAGCTCATTTTCAGTGGGCGGTCTGAAAAAAGAAATAAATATATTTTAATCGCATTCCATAAAGTCAATCATAAATGAAATGCCGAAAACATCAAGTTTTATGTTTAAGTGTGGTTCACTCACGACTTAAAGCATCGGTCCTTGAAATTTAATCATATACTGACAGGCTTTTGTTTTTTAGCAGAACTATTGTTAATACAATTAAATTTTATAGCAACAGAAAAGTCTGCAAAAAGAAGTCTTTCTAAAAATGCCGTTACTTGTAGCAAAACAATCTTGTATTCGTACTACAGAGTTGCCAGAGATTTCTAAAAGAAACTTGGAAATTCTTGAAAGCGAAAGTACGGACTCTGGGATATAGACTGTATTAAATTTTTTTATCCATATAACTATAATGTTGCTTAATATTGATTTGAAGAGAACATTTTATAATTAATATTAAAATTATAATTTTTTTATAATACATTTTTTTATAATTAATATTAAAATTGAATATTGGAAAAAAAAAAAATTATATTATAAATATCCCAGTTCAACTTACCGTTCCACAGTCAATTCAATTAATTCTAACATACAGCGTTGACTCAAAGCCTTGCGGCGCTCATCACTCAAATTATTTTGTCTTTTTTTACGTATTGTTATTATTGACTCAACCAGTTCATTTTCTGAACAAAATTTTCTTTTCAGCAAGGTATCCTTATGATTGTTGCAGTAGCGCCAGGTAACATCTTGAATGTCATCACAAGAATAGGCAAACACATAATCAATATTACGTTTCCAGCCATGTTGATACATTAGAGGTGAATCGACTACTTTATCAGATGGATCAACATGCAACCAACGTAGCTGAGCTTCTGAATAGACCTTAAATTAAAAAATCGATACTGTATATGTATTTTATCTAGAGTATGTTGCACTTATGTTTACCTCTGTCCAAACATGATCAAATAAAGAATGTACAATACGTGCATCATAATCTAAACAACGGCACAGAAATGTAAAACAATTTGCATATTCGCCACAGCGTCCCTTCCGCGATACCAACAGTTGGGCTATGTCGTTGTAGCGATAGAATTTTGTCTCTTGGCCACAGCATACACCAATCTCAACACGATATTCCCCCTCCGTTTGTGAACGTTTAAGTTTGCTTTCTTCGCTGCCACAAACTTTGCAGGGCAAGTTATTGACCCATTCAAAAAATTCCGTGTTAAACCAATTTACTAATTCCATTAAAATTAAATCACGTATATAGCTCTCATGCTCGGTAAGATGTGCGCTGCCGGTCCGATCTTCTTGCATGGCCATAATTTTTTCACCAGCCCTTTGGGTTAACATGTCAATGGGTATAAGCTCACGACCGGCTGTCAAGAGCTTTTCATCCTCGTACTGCATTACAGCATCGGAGAAAAGCTCCAAAGATTGGAGAAAACTATTAGAGGTACGCTAAAGGAAACATTGGCAAATAAAGGTGTACATTAACGCTTACTATACATACATACATACATCTAAAACAATTGAAATTAAGACAAGAGTCTAATAAAGCAACTTGCCATGTTGACACAAACTTCATCAAATGCTTTATAATGCTCGACAGAAATTACCCTTTTTTGAGTCTTCGATAAGACTCAAGGTATGCAAAATTTAAAACTTTACTTATTTTACTGAGGGTTTTCACAATGTTAGTGCAAACGAAGCAAAAATGAGCAAAAATGCTCTGCTTTTTTTACACAACAACAAAATATATGTATTTACTTAATTTTTCTCCATTTGCACTAAAAAAACCTCGAGCAAATAGAAGTGTGCAAAAATGCTCAGAGGAAAATAAATAAAGCAAACACCAATAGATGGCATCAGCAGATGAATAACAATTGTCTGCGGTGTGGACAAAATATAGCGGCGGTAACGAAAAATTTTAATACAATAACAATTAACAGTCATGTGAATTTTAATACCAAGATTTTTTTTTTAACAAATGCATTCATAAACTTTAATTTAATAATAACAAAGGGATACATCACGTTTTAATTTAAATTTATATGGGTGCCTTTTCAAAAACAAAATAAGATCGGCAGCGGATTGTTTACATATTACAGTAGCGTTATTTAAAATTTTGAAATACATAAAAGAATTTAACCAAAAAAAGCAACAATTGTGTTCTTAATAATAAAATAAAGAGTTTGTCTAAAGCGAAGAATTTTCAAACCTTCAATGAAGCAAATAGCAGATTTGCACAAAGAAAAATGTGCGCTCACGATCGACTATAAAAAGCACTGCAAATTTGCACAACGCATATTTGCACCGCTACCGTCGTGAAAACCCTCACTGTTGTATAAAAATCTGATTTTTAGCAATTGAGTTATTTCAACAAATTTTGAATTAAATTAAAAGTTATGCACCAATTGGCGGAAAAAATGACTAAGTTTGCTTAAAATAATTTAGGCCACATGAAGGTAGACAACAAATTTTTAATTATTTATTTTTTATTTGAATGAAATTAACAAATCTATTCAATTTTTAAAAAATGTATTTTTTCAAGATGTTAATTATAAAACAAAGCAGATTAACTGCCCGTTTTTTTAAATAGACAAATATTCATTCTTCAATTTATATTCAAAATAATAGCAAAATATAATTTCGATTTTGTTTTCAGCACAAATACTACGAAAAACCGGCTGTAAATTATAGAAATATTCGGCGGTATTCATAAAAATTAAAACGTATTTTAAAAATATTGCCCCATGCAATCCAAGTGAAATCAAACAGTTTTCAGAAAAATTTTTTTGATATCCTTTATTTTTTACTGTGTTGATGCAAACAGTACATCTCAGCAAGTTTTCAGATTTTTTTTGCTCATGGTTACAGAGTAATCGAATATTAAAAATATCGCACTATAGAAAAAGAATTTTCAATCAAATACTCATAACTTATTCAGTTTTAGTCCAAATGCAATCATGTTTTTTTTGGAATTTTTTCCTTTTTTGTCTGCTATCCAAATACAAAATAAATTTTTTTTTTCAAAATTTAAAACAAATTAAAAAGAAATCCCATGATCAAAGTGATCTTAAAATTTGTGAAAAAAATCTAGGTTTTATATACACACATACATATAAAAAAATCAAGAAAATCAAATAGTAGAAATAGTGAAAAAATTTATTTTAAATTCCAGACAAAAAAAGGAAAAAAAAGAAAAAATACAAAAAAATTATTGAATTTAGGTTAAAACTGAATAAGTTATGAGCATTTAATTGAACATGGTTTTCTTATAGCGTGCTTTTTTTAATATTCGATTATTCTGTGACCATGAGCCAAAAAGATCTCACTCAACACAGTAAAAAATAAAGGAAATCAAAAAAAGCAATTTTGATTGGGTTTTTCTAAAAGGTACATAAATTTTGTTTCCTGCATTTGTGTTGAAAACAAAACAACATTTTCATATATTATTACACCCATGTTCATAAAAACTATTGAAGGTTTATTACACGTTTATTTGACAAGTATTCCGTAGAAATAAGTCAAATAAGAGTTTAGAAAATTTCAATAATTATTATGAATATGGCCTTTATTGTTTTGAATAAAAATTCAAGAATGAAAATTTATGTGTGTTAAAAAAAAAACACGGCGCTTAAAAATGATTTTACTATTGAATTTCTAATTCCAAGCCGGAGAACAAATTTTAAATCAGTGACCTCAAATTAGCAGAAACCAGTTACAAAGTTCCATGCGAGTACAATAAAAACCTGGAGCAGAATTACGGCATACCTGATCGAATGAACTAAGGAATAAAAACAATGTAAAACAACAAACAAATAAGCAACATATAGCATACGTGATGCACTCCATTCGATCACGAATGCCGTAATTCAGTCCTTGATTTATTTCCAATATTGCTTTTGCATCCCTTAAGAATTTGTTACAAATAGTAAAACATTTATAAAAATTTTAATTTGATTTTCAAAAAGTGCAATTTGGAATGCAAAACCTGTAACAATCAGAGTACCAACGCGACTCACCAATATTCTGGGAAATATAATGCGTTGTTTATATGGTCGGGAAGCCTCTATGGGTTTTACAATGTCAGTCTGAGTTTGATTTTGGGTTGCTAGTGTGGATATATCTAAAAATATATTCAAGTGAATTAAAAAAAAACTTTATTTTTAAACTCAAAAAAAAAAAAAAAACTCACCTTTTGTGATCACTTCTTGCCGATGATTAGCCCAGTAGTCACGCCGCTTAATTAAAGCATCTCGATAAGCTTGCAAAACATCTAAAGGCGCTTCTAATGGCAACTTGTAATCATTTGCTGTTCGTTTAAAGCCAATTGCTATTAACAGTTCGCTCAAACCTTCCAATGACAATAACTTTTCCTTAATTGATTTATTTTCCAGGCGTATGGAACGATATTTTAATTCGTGGGGGTATTTAAGGATATTATCTAACAGAAGCAGCAAAATACGAACTGCTTCCAAGTAATTTTCTTTGGTATTTTTAACTGAACTTAAAACGTTTATTTGTGCCCGTGCAGGAGAAGTGGAGCGTAAAGTAGCAGCATTCGGCGACGGTTCTATAGACCAAACGTATTTGTAATCTACTGGAGACATGACGTGCACTAAAAAAATTAGTTTTTTTTTCAAACAGCCACACAAAGAAAAAGTTGATGCGGGTGGGGATTGCGAAGGCAGATTCTGTGTGTCTGGCAAATCAAACAGTGAAGACCTTTGTACTTTATCGTATTTGGCAAATAGTTATTACAAATTTATCTATTGCAAATTGACTACTGTGTGTAGAAGAACTATTTTACAATTGCGTGTTTTATTCTTGTTATTATAAAAAACACTAAGCACAACAACTTAAACAAACACAACGTACAACAAAAAACAAAATCCAATTTCTTATCACAACAAAAACACCAACACAGCTGTTTGGCGAAAGAAAATTGGCACATAGATGGCGCTGCCATACTTTAAGCTTCCAGCAACAATTGGCATCGATTGAAATAACGTGTTTTCTTTAAATTTGTGTGCGTTAATTTACCTCACAAGAAGTACAGAACAGAAGCTTGGCAACAAGAGATCAAAAATGAAATTAACTGCTTGACTCACGATATAATATACAAACCAACTACAAAATTTTACAATTTGTTGCAGATTTGAATGTGTTTATGGCAAGTGACTCAACGCAATATCGTGAGCCAAAGTGCTCTTACGCGTTTTTGACGTTCCGTTAACAGGGCAAACCTCAAAATTTGCAATATGTCATATTTTGCACAAAATTGCCAATATACATATGTATATGCATATGTAATTAACACCCACAATTGAAATTAAAATTTTTTTCATGTATTTTTTACCAATAGCTTCTGTCAAACTAACCTTGAATTTATTAAAACAGAGACGTTAAATTTACTTCGCGGAAATCGTTTTCAGCAGGAATGAATAATTATAATTTTCATATCGAACGATATTTCTTTCTGTTCAATCTTTCGTTCTGTGCGGCATCAATAATAAATACTACCCATTATCAAACTCTGTAATTTTCAGTTACAATGCAGCACCAACGCCGTCATGAATAAGTCAGGTTTATGTTTCTGCTAAAATGTTTAATACATTTTAAATTATGCAAAAAATTCAATTTATAGATAAACTAATATTTTTACATATAAATAGACTTTATTTTTGTTGATAATAGAAGTAGACATACAAACATCTTCATTAATATAAATAAGCATAATTTGTATATTATTGTGAAATTTTTAAAGGCATTTAATTAAAGTGTTCAAATTGTACTCAACATACAAGAAATTATGAATGATTGGAATGAATTTTTTTTGTAGTATTAAAAAATTGTCTTGATTTGTAATTTAATGGGCATATTTATACAAATAAAAATCCTTATGAAAGGAATTTTTTCTATAAATACACCCCTTGTAGCTTTGCAAATATAATAATAAGTTTCTTTACACAAAAAAATTAAAATTTTTTTCGGAATATACATATGTATGTACATACTTGTGTACTATACGTAATAATGTAAAGAAACATTTATTTATGAACATAAAAATTATAGAAAAATGTAACAATGAAATTATGTCAGATGTTAAGCCATTTGGGCTTTAGAAACTCTCGTTGCATATGTATGTATATAAATAGTAAGAATAATGCAGCAAAAGATGTTTTAATTATTATAATAGTGTGTATTAGAATTGCAAAAAATTGTAATTAATGCAGTTGTAATTTTGTTTTCAACAGCAACTTTCCTTTTCAATAGTGTTTTCTGTTTAACGCGGCGACGCCTGAGTGCGTGTTAAAATTTTTGCTTTTTGCTTTTTAGTTTTTTTTTTTTTTTTTTTTTGGAGAAATTTTTAAATTCACTTAACCAATAAATTGTTTAACAAAACTATTCCGTTGCTTCTGTTAAATCAGCTGTAAAATTATTTTAAGGTGAATTTAAAGAAGATGAGTTATTTTCACGCATTTCATCGGGAAAACTGCTCACAGAGCCAGAACGTGAAGTGGAGACTTTTGTCTGAAATCGAAAGAAAATATAGTGATTTAAAAAAATGTAGCTAGAAGAAAATATTGTTGTATTTTAATTGTCATTAACAACATGCTGTTGATATAACCCTTCAATGTGTTAAATAAAATATATGTATATTCAAATATGAACTTAATTATTTATTTGCTTTAAGAGCCAATTAAAATGTATTAATTCAAGTCCAAAAATGAACCTTTTCAAAAATTACTGCTTTTCTTTCAAAAATGTTTACTGTCTTTTTCAGCTTTCTATATGCCGACGTCGTCGTCGGCACCTGAATTAATAAAATAAATATTTTTCATATATGGGTATTTCCATGAAATGGTCCACCGTTAGTTAAAAAATCAAAACGCTCGCACAATTTTTTTAAGCACAGAAAATTGAAAAAAAAACTATTGACATTTTATTATGTAAAAAAAAATTTTTACTTATAATAATTTTAAATGATGGTAAAAACTTCTGAAAATATATGTTAAATTAAAAAAATATGTATGAAGGTAAAAAGTATCACGTGCGTAATCAAAAAAAATTTTTTTTTCTTAGCCAATCCACGCACACTTGTTTTTGAACAAGCCATGATTATAAATGTCCATTAATACCCTTTATAAAAACATTTTTTCCGAAATAAAAATCTTCGACAATTCGCCTACTTTTGCAATATTTCATGCTGCTTTAAAAGGCACTTACTTTTTTTGTGACGTGCGTAAGTCAACTTTGATCGCATGGAACTTGGGTACCCAGTGCTCAATTCCAATATATACATATATATTTTTTGGAAGGAACTCATCACATTAAATGTAACAATGGCAAAATTCCATTTAAAAATTCCAACCCATTTATATTTTTATAATATTCAAAACAATTAAACGTGTACAAATGTCACGTGCGTAACCATGGAAACACCCATATGTATTTTTTTTATTTTTCTAAAACATACATACATTTTGTTTCGTGTATATATGTGTTGAAAACCAAAACAAATTTTCTTATTTTGTTATTGTTTTGAATATAACTTCCAGAATGAAAATAGTTGTACCATATCGTTCGGCTATAAAAATTAAAATTAACTGCCTGTTCCTCGATGTCGCAAGAAAACGAAAGTGATCGAAACAATCGCACAAGTAGCACGATTTCGAATCAATTTGAGTTCCTCTATTTCGACAGCTTGCGTTCGCATGGGCTTACGTCATGACATTTTTTGGCATTTACTTCACAGAGATGCCAGATTGGTAAATTAAAGTTTTGGTTGATATTTTATTGAAGTACTGACAAAAACTACCAAATTGTTATTGTGTAAATACAACCCTTCTTAAAACTGACAAGCTAAAGCATATACATACATAAATAAGTACAAAATAAAAAAAGCAAACATTTTGAAAGTGTGGAAATAGTTTTTGTGGGGCTTAAAATTTAAAAGTATTTTTTTCCATAGACATTTAATAAGTACTTTGACGCACTAAGCACTAGTATTTCTCTGGCAAACTCAGGATTTTTTTCCACCCAGCGAACATATGTATATAATAATTGTTTAATATATTTACTAAATAAAATAAAAATTAAAAATATGTGCATTTTCTAGTTTTATTTCCCATTTTTTAACAAATAACTATAAAATTTTTCCCATAAAATAGCAAAACAACAAGTAATTGGTTTTGACGTTTGTGTTCGCGGTGCTAACGACATGATCGAGATCGAGAGGAATCGGAATTTGTATGAAAACACGTCTTTTCGACTTGTCGTTCGAATAAAATGACGTCATAGAGGAACCCAACGCTGTTTCACGTGGTGGACGTGAAACAGCCATGATATGTAGCCCAGCTAGTAAATCTTCCACTTTACATTTCTTGTCTTCTTTAAAAATGTTGATCCCGCCAATTTTATCGCAAAAAAATCTTTCTCAATGTAGAGGAAGTAAAAATCTATTAAAATTTTAATAATTGTAAATCATATAGTTCGACTATAAAAATTAAAATTGTTGTATGCTTTAGAAAAACCGACAGTTAATAAGTTAAAATTCGTAAATAAATCAAATTAAGGCAGATGTAATGAAAGCAAAAAAAAATATTTCTAATAAAGAATAAATCCCTGAAGATGTTGAAAGTCCCACAGGATTATTGATGAAATAAAAAAACCCGGTGGTTTTCATAAAGTACATCAAAACGAATGCTCTGTTGTTGACCTTCTTCTTCATCTTCGAAATTGTCGCTCATACCGAACAAAAATGGGTGCTACCAAAAGCTGGTAGACTGGACAGAAAAAATAGGCTGCCGCAAACACTGGGTTTATAGTTGCAGTTCAGCTTAAAAGCCCGTATACAGATACAGTGTCCGGCGGACAGGCATACACCACTTTGTTTTGCCGCCGTTTTGGTAAGCATAAGTCTGTAGACAGTTCGTATTTGGCAGTCATGACGCAAAAAACATGCCAAATTTATTACGGGAAAATATTGGGAAGCCAACGTAACGTGTTTTAATCGTTAAAACATTTTATCAATATCAATCGATTACTGTGACACGATGAACAAATTTCGGTGAAAATTTAATGTGTAGTGAATTTAATTCAAATTATCTAATAGATTTATATGTACATCTGTACAGCCTGAAGGGCTATAAAAAGAGCATGTTTTAACTATTCAATACATATCTAAGACTACGAAAAGATTATCAATTTAAAGTTATGCATAGCAGGAATGTAGACGTGTTTTTATGTCTGAGAGGAGTGCGTGTTGAAAAATTATTATTTAAAAATTAAAATTCTTGTCGGTTTTATTGAGTTTCTAAAATATGTATAGATAGTAAGTTTTTAACATAAAGTTGTAGTTACCGCATGAGATTGGCACATAAAATTGTTGTGTTCATAGCTTACTTTGACGTTCTCATAGGCAGAGCCAACTTTTTCCTCTATAGATCTCATCGATTCGGAGTTTTTCATTTGAGAAAATTTTGATGAAATGCCACCAGTAATGCTGCTGAAAACAGAAGCTGTTTTTTCACCGGTTGATTTTAAAACCGATTCGGTGCGTTGAAATCTAAAAGTATAGCAAAAAAATATTATAAATTCAATTAAAATGAAAGTGGTTAGTGTTTTTTTTTTTTAGTACATAAAAGTTTGCAAATAAAACTGAAAGGTGTTAATATACATACATATACTATACGGCCTTATTACCAGAGTCGTCATCGTAGTCACTTTAAGTGGGTGTGAAAAAATTGGCAATGTAACATTGGCAATTGCTCGTTATCAAATTGAATATTATTGGCCCTTATTATGAGCAATCTAAAATCAATATGATTGATGAAGATACATATGTCGTGGTAAATGCTCTTTCTTCGGAATCATTCACTACACTATAATTAGTGCGTCTTGTGTTCACGTTGGTTCTCCCAAAAATTTCACATAATTTTCTTATCGCTACAGTAATCGATGTTCATAAAATATTTTAACGATTAAAACACGTTGGTTTGCCGAATATTTTTTTTTTTGTTTATTTTTATTTAGAGAAGAAGACTACAAAACGACCTGCACTTGCATATTTGTCAGAATTTTAGCGTATAAGTTGTAATTTGACAAATATTCCATACCAAGGAACTGCATAGGAACCCCCTCTAGATGCACAACTTGTTTCTGCTGTATTTTCTAAAATACTTCCTGTGTGCTAAATTTGAAAACGGAAATATTTAAAGAAGAAGACTACAAAACGAGCTGCACTTGCATATTTGTCAGAATTTTAGCGTAAAATAAAAATAAATAAATTTGCCACGTCTCTACTTAACGACTTCCAAATACGAACTGTCTAAAGACTAATGGACACCCTGTATAAATAATATGTGATGCCTCAATAATAAGACATGAATAAAAATTACGAATATTTAAAACTGAACGATTTTGTTTCGTTTTATTCCAAGTAATTATAGCTTGGCCTATTTTTGTGTCCGTAACTGTATGTATATTTGCTTTATTTACACTATATACATTCATATGTACATACATATGTGTTGAAATCTATTTCCAAAGAGCTGGATTCCTGGCCAATTTCACTTAACGTACATCATAAATTTATTATTTTAAATAAATTTGAACAGAAAATGTATGCAACATTTAATAACCATTTAGGGTCAGTTGATAAATTATAACTATTGTGAATAATTTATACGAGGGGAATTCACAATAGTGTTTGTTCGTCGAATGGCCACACATCATAATATCGGGGGCCGAATAAAAAACAATGTTAACCAAAACCAAAAGAAGCAAACACACAGCATTGGATTACGAATACCAGAATTTGGCCCCAGATTAAAAAATTCGTTCGATAAAATTTTTCGACGAGCGAATTTTGTTCATAATAATTAAATAATGAAATAAATAAATAAAAAATAATAAGGGCTACAAACACCAGGGGCCAAATCGCCGCATTCGATATCGAACGAATTCCGTCACTTATGCTGTGTGTTTGTTGTTTTACATTATTTTTGCTCGATAGTTCATTCGATATCGAATGCGGCGATTTTGCCCCAGATTAAAAAATTCGTTCGAAAAAATTTTTCGACGATTAATTATCGCAGAGCGAATTTTGTTCATAATAGGGGCCATAAATAAATTGCACTCTTTAGATATTCAAGGTCAAGAAAAAAGATACGTCGAGTTTACAAAAAAAAAAAAAAAATATAGAAAATTATGATCCAGAGCTAGTGTACAAGCGATACTTTTTTTCTGACGACTGGACTTGAAGACGATGACGCCTCTTGGAATAGGAGGTATTGTTAAACGCAAAATTCGATTAGTTATTGTGTTAAAATACAAATACATACATATGTACATCGAAATTAAAAGTTAATGTGTTATTTTTTAACTTGTAATTTTTTCTTCTTCATTTTAACACAATTACTTACATTGGAGCGTCATGAACTGCTTTCGTGAAATTACCAACACTTTGTTCAACGGTTTGATAACTTAAAAATAGCAAAACAAAATTATAATAAAAAATAAATAAATAAAAATTATAATTTGAAATACATACAGTAGTGGTCATATAATTAATAAATCATTCTGTTCTTATATGGACCTTTTCCGTATAATTCATTTACCTTTCTTTTAACATTTATAATATTTATAAAAAAAAGGCAGTTTTAAGCGAAAATTAATTTTACACGTCCTGATGAGACAAAAGGTATCGTTTTAATTTGCATCTAACTATCCCTCAGGTTTGAGACCTTTATGTTTTTTTTATGAAAAATTGTTAAAAACTAATAATAAATAGATTCCTTTTAATTCCATGACCAGTACTTTATGTCCGAAGAAATTATGAAAATACAGGAAAGCCAATAAGTCAATAATTCTAAAAAAAAACAGCTTACAATTTTTAAAAATTTAAATAGAGCCTCAACGTCACATTAAATTTCGCAAGAGCATATTTTAGGGTTATGTTAGCTCATTGAGCAAATTTGTGTTTGCTCTCGTAAAATCTTTCTTAGATCGAAGAGGGGTGCACTGTAAATTATATATTTGCTTGTTACGCGGGCTGCCAGGTCATGAGACCGGCTCACTTGGGTCCTTATATTTGCTTGTTGCACCGACATAACCTTAAAATAGTATCCTGCGAAATTTTTGTTGTTGTTGTTGTTCTTGTATCCAACTACATGTACTATAATAATTTTTAGTTATTTGTAACCATGTTAAGTAGCTGGTTACAAATATAAAATAATTGTTGATGTTGTTTGTGGGCTAATTTTAATTTGTGGCCATTGTGGCAACGACCTTAACATACAAACTTTGTTACAGCAGTTGACTTAATAAAAGAGTCCTCAAATGAAAATTTTATCTACTCTCAAGTCTTTTAATTTAATTTAAATACAAAAAAAAAAGGAATAAAATAAAAAAACATATTAAAACTTTTAAAGCTTAAAAAAATACTTCACACGTATTGACTTGCTATAATTTTCTTTTTGTGTGGATAACACTTACACAGTACTTTCTTTAACGTTTTTAAGGCCCTGATTCATATCATCCGTAATTTCTTTCCATACTGTTATGCCCAATTTTCGTTTCAAATCGGAAGCATGGCGTGTTTTAGATGCCAAAACAGTGCGTAAAGTATTGATTTCTTCTTCCACACGAGCTAGTTCCTGTAAAAATATTACATATACACATATGCCACACATCAAAAACAGCTTTATAACATAAGCAGAACAATTTTCAATTTACTTGGCTCCATTCCGCTCTTTGCCTCTCTTGTTCTTCGTGAGTTAGAGCAGCAAATTCAGCCGCTATATCAGCTGAAGCTACAGATGCAGCGGGCGAAGAATTTCCGGTATTGTCTTTAAAAGAAATAGAAAAAAAGGTTACAAACATGATGTACTACATATTATTTTTTTTTTTTTTAATAAATTTAAAATTAGAACTAAAGGTGTTTCTTCAAAAAAAAAAAAAAAAAAATTTGAGTATTTTTATGTGTAGTATTATTTCTCTTTGTACAATTGCTCAAAATTTGGATTTTAGTAATCGTATAGAATTACACTTCGTTCACACCATCCATGTTTTACAGATAATGAGATTTTGTTATAGACATTTTCCTGCTCTGAAACATAGCGATTACTTTAGCTGCTGAATATTTCTAGCGGGCGGCAGGCATGACTGATCATATGCCGTCGATGAAGATTTTACCATGGCCTGCACTAATTTTCATTTCATTTGAAGAGTGATAGTGTGAACCACAAGGTACCTCGATAACAGGTAGCCTTATAACTACAACAAACACTTCATGTATTTTGTTGGTAGAAATCTTGAACTTTTGTCACGCAGTTGTTCGCGTTTTATTTGTTAGTGTTGTGTATATTGACAGTTCTTTATGCTAAAAAGCAGTAGTCAGCTGGGCTTGTAAGGCTACCTGGCATCGTGTTGTCTTGGTGTGAACGCAAAATGTAATTTACGTTAAATTTTTTGACAGCCGCAAGAAATGTAGACTTTTGTCTCCTTAAGTGGAATGAAAGTATTAATACTTGTATAATAGTCTGAGCTGCCCTTTACTGGGGGAGGGGGGAGGTTTCCATTAGACATGAACTTGGTGTAAACATGACGTCAAACATGCTCATAGCTGATGACGACCGCTGATGTGCATGTTACGGCCTTGCTGGCGAACATCGATGTTCGCCATGAAATATTATTTTCTGTTTGACATGAAAATGTCACATGTTCCTTAATTAGCGATATGTACTATATTTATATGTAGGTTTTTTTTACTGCTTTTTAAAAGTGCCAGTGTACTTACATACTAAAATAGCATCATTGGTATACGTTAAAGTGGAAAAAGAAAATTATATAAATTCAATTTAGTAAGAGATAATTTTTCGGTTAAAATTTAATACTTAGAAAGTCAAAGATATTTATTAAATACATATGTATTAAAAAGCAAATTTGCATAATATACAGATGGACTAAAGCTAGGATCACACGATTGCCGCAAATACATTAATCTATGCAAAATTTTTGTTGTGCTAAATTGGTACATAATAACAAAATTGTCGTAATAAAATACTCTGTAGTCACATGATTGTCGGTCGCAGTTTAGACAAAAATTGTAACACATAATTTAGTAGCAATATTTACCACAACTCAGTCACACAATTGTGCTAACTGGCGGCAACACCGATAATCATCTATTGTATGTGTGTTACGCCCCGATTATGGATTACAACACCTACTCAACTCGTCACTAGACTCGAAAAAAAAAACTTAAAAGCAGGTTGTGCAGCAAAGTAAAATTGTTGCAAGATGATAAAATTGTTTTCTGTATTAAAAGTTTGTTTTGCATGTTTGCGATTCTCATTGTGTTCGTAGAAATAATAGCATATGTAGTTGAGTTTCACACATTCTTCTAAGTTTTTTCAAGTCTACTGACGATTTGAGTGATATCAACGAAAGGTCGCGGCCATATTGTAGGGTCTTGATTGAAAAAATTATGCTTCAAAAATATAATTAATTATAAAGAAGGATTGAACAATAAATACATTATCATTTTTAAACTTGAAATAAGAAGTTTATTTCAATAGTTTTGAGTGCCAACGCTCTACACATATAGACGGCTGAACAAGACAGAAAACAAGTAATAAGGTCTATTTTTAGAGCAAAAATAAAAAAAAGATCTCTTTCAATAAATTATTAATACATATTATTTAAAACTAGATATTACAAGACACAAAGATACGCGTCAGCTGGTATCTTGTCCTAACTAGTCACAGGGTGCCGCTGGAGTAGGGATAAAACAATACACCTTCCACGAAATAACATTTTCAAGATCAGAAATATCACTTCAGCGGGGAAATGTATTTCTTCATCATCTATTTTATTACCTTTGGTTAAGTTCTTGGCATAAGTTGAGGCATTTGCCGCGGATCCAATATTAAGAAATTTTTTATAGTTTTCGCTACTCGATATTTTTGCAATATACGGTTTGGAAAAATCCACAAATGTCACCTTAACATCGTGCATTGTACGTTTGGCAAAAAATTTCAAACGAAATCGTTTTGCTATAGACATTGAAGGGGTTTGATTTGCTAATTTAGAAATAATAAATTCGGTTTCAACAGCCTGCAGTTCCAATTGGTTACTGTAGTCGGAATCGGTGTCATAGAAAATTTGATCCAGTGTTAAATTACGTAAATATAAATCAGTTTCATCGTTCCAATCCAGGCCACATGCATCCAACGAAGGTGTGGTAACATCATCTAGTTTGGGTAAATATGGATCTTCAATGAATTCTAAACTCACTGGTTCAGAATCAGACATGGTGTTGTGTTATGAGTTATTGCCAATTATTTGAAAATTCATATTTGAAATGTAGTAGTATTGTTTTCAACAGCCAGTGAGTTGATTTTGCTTGTTTTTTTTTTTTTTGTTTCTTCGTTATTTGGTGTTGCTTTGTTGTGCGAATGCTGGAGTTGTAGTATTTTTGTTTTTTTTCTTTGTTTTTTAATCTTCTGTGAAGCGATAAATTTAGCAAACTAAACTTTCTAATTTGATCATGCTATGTAATCATAATAATAATAATAATAATAATGATTTTTTTCTGCAAATAATTGTTTTACAATTTTTCATATATTTAAATATTTATCACATTTTTTGGATCACTTTTTGGTTTGGGAAAATAAACCTTTAGATACGCATACGCAGGCAGGAATGCGTTCATTCGTGTTCTCTTTATGCTGCTGACAATTTGTGAAACATTAAACTTGATTTGTACTATTAAAAAGTTTCTTTCTTTCTTTTTTTGTACTTTTATTCCACGTTCTGGATTTCTTCGTAGCCAACATTACACTAAAAGCTAAAAGCGTTTTTGGTAGTACGTTTAACAAACGTCACATTCACTCACTCACATACGTACGTACATACATACCCATACACATGCATACATACAAATGTAGTCGTTTTGCTGGTAAGCAGATTGGCAGTAGAAGCACCAAGATCAACTTGAAGAAATATTGAAAACTTACTCTGCAAGTACCGAAATCGCTAGCAATAATACAAACACACACAAACACACGCGCGCAAACACTAAGCCAATATCTACACTTTTTTCATTTAAATCTGTCTGTTCGTGCCGTTTATTTTATTCGTAGCAATTATTGGCCTGCCTCACAGCCAGCTAGCCGACAAAAAACCCCAAAACCCACAGAAACAAAACAGCTAATAAAGAGTGTACTGTTTCTTTATTAACTGCAACACTTTAAACATACATATGTACATACACATATAAATCATAATGCTAATGCTAATTATGAATTTTATTGGAGTAGTTAAAAAAAAAAAGACGAGAAATTAAGGGGGCAATTTATGAAGATGTTTAGGCGAGAAAAATTATATCATATTCTTTTATATATTTTACATAATTTTTTCTAGGCTCGTTTGGATTAAATTTTCCAGATAGGGAGGCAGTTGCGTTCAAGTAACTTCTCGACCTGACCTGAAAAGTTTTCCCCTCCACTTAAAAAAAATGGTCAAACAAATATTATGAAAAATCAAACCTATACGAAAAAGAGTAAAATTGTGACATGAGACTACATGTATACATCTAAAACACTACACTATCACCAACAAACGGCGATGGCTCAATGGTAGTGTTAGCTGTTTATCAACCTGCATGTTGCTGGTTCGATCCTGTCTTGTTCTTTTTGCTTTTTTTTTTTTTTTGTATAAGACAATAAAGGCCATATTCATAATAATTATTGTAAGTTTATTAAGCTCTTATTTGACGTATTTCTACGGAATATTTGTCAAATAAACGTGCAATAAACCTTCAATAGTTTTTATGAATATGGGTGCAAATGTGGTAAAAAATTGTGTTATTTTTTTCTATAAACCACACTTTGCTTATTTCCAATCCACAAGCAGAGGGGACATTTATAAAATGATTAAAGTGAAATTTAGATCAATAAAGTGTCTGGTGGCTTCACAATCGGTGCCCGAAAACAGGTGTTTTATGACAAATCTACATATGTATACCCTTTTGGCAAAGGATATAGAAATACATTTGAAATTTTGTTCAGACCATGTTTATAGTTTTATTGCCAAGTTCTCTCAACATTTAAAGTACAGGAATGCACACAATTCTAGAAATACACTATACCTTGTAGGCTGTCTAATGCTATTTTCGCTTCTACACAAAATCACGCATTTATTTTGCACTTATTTTTTCCAAAATGACCCTTTTAAGATTTTAGTGAAACTAAGGTCAAAAGAAAATGTTGCCAATGGAAATTCTGTAAAATGTTGCCCTCTGCTGTAGCAACGAAAACGGCATAAGACTATATAAAGTGCCGTATCTATTGTGGCCAATCTCATAAAACTTCGTATGGCTTCTCTTATATCGCAAGTAGTATTTCGTTGGTGCCATGTAGCAAAGCCTCACATTTGCTGCATATTTCAATTTAAGATCCTCCAATTAATCAAAATGCGCAAAAAGCCAAGATTGGAAAATGGGAGTAAGGATCTTTCCATATGGGATCAACGATTTGTTGAGAGGTCCGACTAGCAAACGAAATTGCATCTTTCCTGCCAGCACTGAAACAAGAAATATTAGTGAAAAATTCAATCGATCACTGGTGCAAGCAAGTATTTTAACAAATACTAAGCAGTAAATATTCAATGAGCATTCTTCCCCATGGCTGTGACGCCACTTTGACAGAGTGCAGCAACCAACATTTCAACATTTTTTTTTTTCATGGATGCTAATTAAAATTGCCACGTCAAACATGTGTATTCGATATGTTTTGTAGTTCGAATATAGTTTTTTGGAATTTCGCATTGAGATAACAAACATAATAAATATCCCAAATGTTAAAGAAAACATATGTACACATATACACTAAAACGAAGTATATGCATACATACATATGTATACCCTTTTAATGGCAAAAATGTGCAATCAATTTACCCACAGTATACGCATTAAATGAGTCACAGTTTTCTTAGATTAGAAAATAAATCCATTAACTTTTTTTGCCTGATATACATATATGTAGTATATCTAAATTGATTAAGCTTTCAATGCTGGCTTTAGCCAAATCAACATTATCAGCAAAACAAATATCTGACTAAACATGGGCAAAATAATAAGAGAATGAAAATGAACTTACGTTCCTCCATTTAGCGTATCTGAAAACTTTAAAAATAAACCGTTTGCTTAATAATTTTGTAGGCGGTATTTTGTTTTTTTGTAAGTTTTCTGCGATTTATTTATTTTTATGTTAAATTTGCACTTAATTTCATAAAATTCACAAAATGAATCTCACTGTTGACGAAAAAAGTAGAGATGTCAGTTCTTATTTTTCTTAGTTGATTATGCAAAGTACTATTTATCGATAGTACAACAAAACTATCGAAATGATAAATAACAAGACAGTGCTTCCCAAACCAAAAAAAAAAAAGAACTCAATTCACGGCGCAAGAGCAGTTTTTACATTTTTTGGTCACTCCTGTTTCTGGTACCGAATTTTGCTTATTTTCGCGGTATCTTCAATATTTAAGGAGTTATGGCCATTTTAAGATTTTTAGAAATTTTTTGGTTATATTTCGCTATTTCCTCGATATCTTCAATATTTTTGGCAATTTTTTGCTTCTGGCACCAAATTTTGCTTATTTTTGCAGTATCTTCAATATTTACGTAGTTATGGCCATTTTAAGATTGAAGATATGATTACAATAAAAAAGAAAAATTCATTCGCATTCACGGAAACAGGCAGTTAATTTTTTAAAGGTAAAGGTAGGTACATGGCGTAGGCCGCCTACAATCTTCCGTTGAAACATGAGTATAACGCTCGTAATAAGAACAAATATGTATTTAAATCATATTTTGGTAAAGATTTTTTTTTTTTTTTTTGTTAACCAAAAATAATTATATGCGTTTAATGAAATTTGAGGTTAAGTAGCTTTTTACTTAATTATTTTTTTTTTGTTCTTTCCTCAAGCTCGAATTTCAAAGAAAATATCAAAGAAAGTAGGATAAAGAAAAATTAACAAATAATCGCAATATCTTGTGGAATTATAAAATACTGCACTCTTCAGGTTGCGGGTGATTTTGGATGAAGCTCTCAGTCATCTTCAGAATGGCTGCCCTAGCATTTATAACATCAACTACTTTGCCGCTGATGATGACCGCATCAGGGTTGTGCAAGGCCTCTTCAGGATTGGGAAAATGTATTTTAACCTGAAAATGTTTATAAGCAGTATTTTTATAATGAAATTTTGTTTACCACACATACGGAATTACGCCAATTATGCTTACGAGTTCCCTTTCAAATGATCTATGTACTTCAAAAACTTACCTTGTATTTTTCAATAAGTTTGGTTATGTTTCGGCCACGCTGTCCAATAATGTGTGAGTGAACTCGTTTGTCAATATATACTGTTTCCTGAACGAAATCCCGCATTTCACGCACAATTTCCATTATAGCATCACGTGCTGATTCAACTTTGGCTTGATAGCCGGTAATGGTGATAATGCTTTGATTGGGACTACCACGTCTGGGCAGTGAAATTTCAACATCATGATCAGCACGTAATTTGTTAATGACAGCGCCACTTTTGCCAATTAACTTTGAGTGGTACTCGGGATCTACTTCGATTTGCAAGTTATAGGAGCGCAATTCACGATCGGCACGACTGGCTTCATGTTTCTCGATCATTTTGTTTAAAGCCTTTTTGGCAGCGGCAATCTTAGCAGGCATTCCAGATACCTTAACAATATCAGATTTATTTTCGCTGGGTGGTACCTCGATGTGTACATCGTGTATGGACATAAATTCACGTACATTTGCCCCCTTGGGTCCGATAAAGCTGCGATGAAGATCATATGGTACGATTAGTTCTTCAGTGATGGGTACAAGATCGATTAGAGCCTGTTTGGCTGCGTTGCAGTTGTTAATGTGTCCAGTAATACGTATGATATCACAATGACGAATTGGCTCATCGGTAGCAATACCGTCTATGATGCCGTTTTCAAGGCCGTCGACAGGTTCGATGGCATTACGATCGGGAAATTTAATTTTCACATTAAAATCACTGGTTAGTTGTTGTACTTTAGATCCACGAGCGCCCATAACAGTACTATGCAAACGTTGAGGAATGACCATCTCTATAGTTACTTGTGCATCTGATATTTCACTACCATTGACTTGATCGAAATCCTGTATAATGGCCTCCAACTGTTCCTTTGCCAGTTTCACATGCTCTTCTTTACCAATGATGGTAATAGCTTCCTTGTCAGCACTATTTTTACCTGGAAAAATTATACGTGCCCCGGTGGCATCACGTATTTTTTTAATGGAAGAGCCATTTTTGCCAATAATGAATTTGTGGTGTTGTTGTTTGGCTCGAACTTCGGCTGTGTAGGATGCGGCTTGACACTCATTAACCAACTCCAGGATCAGAGTTTTTGCCTTGAGAACATCATCCTTAGGACCATGTATTACGACTTTGTCACTTGTCGATTTTCTGGTTGGAAATTTAATTCTCACATCACCAGATTCCTCCTTGAGAGAGGAAAGCGATTTCCCGCGGCTGCCAATTATGGTGGAGTAGTATCTGCGGGGGATTTGTACTTCTTCAGTGACAATGTCGATTAATTCGTCTGGACTGTTTTGAATGCGGTCTTTAGCCTCGAGAACGTTCTCGTTCTTCCCGGTAATGGCAATCACCTCATTCGTATGTCCCTCGCCAGGCAGATCGATTTTTGTTTGTGTTCCATCACGTGTCTTTCGAATATTCGTTGATTCTTGGACGTCGTCCACCAATGTCAGCAAATCCATGCCATAGGCATCGTCATCTTCCCTGGGACCACGCAACTTTACTATATTGGTATTTTCTTGAAGCGTGGGAAAGGTAATCATATCTTGACGATATTGGTCTTCGTGTTCACCATAAACTGGATAGTCAAAGTCGATTTCCTTCGCTATTTGATCACTAACAGTACAGTGTTGCTTTTCCATTCCCGTAGTCTCAAGCGAAATGCAATCCAACGATTCGGTACATTGATCTGCCGACAATTGCCGTATTTCAGCTTCTGCCTTCACAACATCCTCCTCCTTGGTGCCAACAATGATAATGATGTCACTGCGTTCGTTTGCTGGGGGAATGCTGATTTCCGTAGCGGTCGCTTGTTCCAAATCACGCAAACGCATGCCATCCTTGCCCACAATTGCGGCGTGATGTCGCTTTGGTATGACGATTGCACGACTTGTTGGGTCAGAAAAGAAAATGAGAATTTGACGACGAGCAGCGACCAATTCGGGTTGTTTACCTCTAATAAGGAAGATAAGCGACTGATTTTTAGCACTTACCATTTCAATTTGAGCACCAGTTTCTTTACCGATCTGCTGAGCAATACGTTTCGAATCAGCTACAGAATCGAACGCGTTTCGCTCTTCGGCAAGCAAATGTAAAACCTGAAGTAAAGGTTTTTTTTCATAACAAATTTAATGTATCTAATTGAAATGCAAACGGGCATAATGCACTGATTTTTTGTTTAAAGAAGCAAAAGCCGTTACACAATCAATAAGAATACGTTCACAGATGGGGTACTCTTGTTTTGCATTTTGCTAGGTGACGCATTTAGAGCGTATGTAATAAAAAAAATCGATTTTGAACTTTTCCAAAAACAGAGCATTTTTGATGGCGTCATGGTGCATTAACCTTGTTTGCTTTTCAGTTTCTTAAAATTTCTCTCCTCAACAGTAATTTTTACCTGGGCCTTTTGGGTGCCAGCTGCACTGTTTGTAGACATATTCATCAAAGTTGGAAGGTAATTGCAGCTGTTGAACCCCAAATTCTCAATAATTGATCTACACTGATCGTGGTGTGCGTTTGTTGTTATGCGAAAATTCCTTTTCCGTGCCAATTCATGTAACGATTCAGGTACCACTAAAAAAAAGGAAGATATTTGAGCAAAATGATGCATACTAGGATGGGTCGATTTGTATGGACAAAAGCTTTTTGGGCAAAGTCAGAAGACAGAACAAGCTCTCTTTTATTTAAGGAGTGCCTTTAGAAATGAAAAACTTGTCCTTTAAAAAAAAAAGTAGATAAAGTATTTTATTTAAATTTGTTATTAAAGATATTTCATAGCAACTTTCCCTCCAAGTTTCTTTTAATAAATAATCATTTTCAGGCATTAATTTAACTTAATTAATTTTTTTATTATTCGAGCTTTTTCTTCTATAATTATTTTTGTATTAAGCTTATTAGGCTCAAGTTCTTTCTATATTATTTTTGTGATCAAAGACATTTAGCAGGGTGGACAACTAGTGAGGCGGCTTCGAAACAACTAGATGTCCACCCTGCTAAATGTCTTTGATGTTTTCTTTGTTTTATTTAAATAATATCAATCACAAAACTAATATAGAAAGAACTTGAGCATTAATTTAACTTTTTGGTCAAACTATTCGATTCATAAAAATTGTATACTGTTCTCACTATACAATTAATCATGGCCTGGTTTCGAAGAAATTTCGGTGCTGATGAGCCACGTGGTGGTTGCGAAACAGCCATCACATGTAACCCAGCCAGTAAGTCTTCAACTTTATTTTCTTGTCTTCTTTAAAAATTTTGATCACTACAGTTTTATCACAAAAAAAAAATCGTTCTCAATTTTGAGGGAGTAAAAATTGGATGTAGGAAGCACTGTGGTAGGAAGGCTGCCATGTCAAACTCCGATTGTGAAATGCCAGAATTTTATTAACGTTTTTTTTTTTTTTTGTTTAAATGACTGCAACGATTTTGATAACTTGGTAAATGACATTGCAGAATATATGAAAAACCCCGTAAGCTTTCTACAATTGCTTTACAGTTTTTGTTTTTTTATTGCTGCTACATAATTTACTGTTTCTAGTTTTTGTGTGTAGCAGTAGTATTGTAAATGGCAAAATGCCACAAAACTTGCTGACAGCAAGTTTTATCAATAGAAAACAAAAATACATTTAGCTAATGTAGTTTTATAAACATCGAATTTAACGAACGATAAATAAATAAAATGTTTAGTTTATTTTTAAATTTAATAATATGGGGCTGTATTGAAAGTCAATTAAAATACATATGTTTTGTGTAAAATACAATTCATTATTAATTTGAAAAATATTGAATAATATAAATTTGAATTATCAAAAATCGAGCTTTGCAAAAATACTTTGTGCGTACCGTCTTTTTTCCTGTGCAAATCTGTTTGATTTATCCCCGGGTCTTTGCTTGTTGAAGGTCTAAAAATTCATTGCTTAATTTAATAAATTCTTCATTTCATTTTTAAGAATACAATTGTTGCTTTTTTGGTTAAATTCTTTTAAGCATTTCAAAATTCTAAATAACGCTACTGTAATATATAAAGTCCCGAAATGTCACAGAGGGCGAATTTCATCGGCGTCAAGTTGGCACGCAGCCGCCTCCGACTTTATTTTTGTGTTACAAGCCGCTGCCGATCTTATTTTGTTTTTGGAAAGACACCCATATACATAAATCAAAATTAAAAATTATGCCTGCATGTGCTGAAAAAAAAAAAATTCTTATTTTCAAATCACATGATTATGTTATTATTGTATTAAAATTTTTCATCATCGCCGCCATTTTTTGTCTACTCCGCGGAAAGTTGTTAGTCGGCTTCACCATCTGCTGGCGCCATCTATTGTTGTTTACATTATTTATTTTCAACTGAACATTTTTGCACACTTCTATTTGCTCGAGGTTTTTTTTAGTGCAAATCATGATACAACTAAAGGTGGGATCATACGATTGCCGCAATGCACCAATTTTTGTTACATTTTGTATGCCAATCGTGTGATAGCACAATTTATTGGCTCATGCGGCAACTAAAACGAATGTTGTTCCTATTTGTCCCAATCAAATACAACCCTGATGCGACAACCGTGTGAACACTTGACATACAACTAATCACCAATAAAAATTCTAAAAATGCACCAATATTTATTGTGTTCTCATGCGGCAACCAAAGAAGACAATGCCCGCCAATAATCTACATACATACATATGTATGTATACATGTATTTAGTTTCAAAATTGTTTAAAAGCGTCTTCCAAACATGATTTCTGCTTTTCAATCAGTAAAATTCAATTGCTGTTACTATTCATTTTTTGCTTTTTCAGCCCGCACAACATTTTAATAATAGCCGAAGCATTTTTCTCTCTTTTTAATGAACAAACCATATTTTTAACGTTTAATTAATTTTTTTTTTTTTAAACAAAGTTTGTCATCAATTACAACAGCTGTTTCTCAGAGTTGCCGTATAATATAACAATAGTGTGACTGTAATGCGGCAATTATTGGTACTAAATTGTTTTGCGGCAATTTGCGACAATAAAATTTCAGTAAAATGTCACAATCATGTGATTACAGAGAATTTGATTGGGACAAATTTTTTATTATGCTCCAATTCAGCCCAATAAAAATTGCGTAAAATTGGTGCATTGCGGCAATCGTGTGATCCCACCTTAACAAGGTAGCCTCGTCAGCTAAGCCGTTAATCATCTGACTACTTTAGATTGTCAAGAGAATGCGGAGATGAAAGGCAGCCAAAATGAGATAGCAAAACCGCGTAAGCTCAGTGCATCTCTATTCTGTAAATGTGGAAGTGGCGTCTTTTTGACAGTTTGCGTAAGTTGTACAAAAACAAAATGCATGTTATTTTTATTGAAGTTGTTCTTATTGTAGCGAAAAGGTTACCTTATTAGTTGTATCATGGTGCAAATGCAAAAACGTGCAAATATTAACATACATTTTGTTGTTGTGTGCAAAAAAGCAGAGCATTTTTGTTCACATTTGCTTCGTTTGCAATTACCCATCATGAAAACTCGCATTCTATTCTCGAAACTTAATGTTTTAATTCATTTCTAAGTTTTTCGATCTTGAGTTTTTTATACTCTATCTTGAGATTGTGAAGCTCAGTAGCCTGATTTACTTGCTTTTCATACAAAGCAAACTTTTTTTCTTTAATCCGTAGTAGCTTCTTATTGATTTCATAATTTTTTAAATTGGCTCTTTCTATTATTTTAATTGTTTTTAAAAGTTCCTCCTGTGTCTCGGTCTGTTTTTTCAGCAGCCCAAGACGATCGTCTGCGTGCATAATCCGACTTCTATTACTGGTCGTTGAGGGCAAATCTGTTGGTTGTGTCATGAATTCATGCCATTCTGTTCTGGAATCGTTACTTGTTGAATCAATACTTTCAATACTAAAAATTTGCCCGGATGCTGCAGGTTGCTCTTGTAGCGACATTAGCTGTAAAACTGAGTCCTCGAGACTATTTAAAAGAATTTCTTGCATGGGATTGTCTCTCTTATTATTGGCAAGTTTTTGCTTTATTTTTGCTTTGTAATGAATCCAGACCTATTTGAAAAAGATCGTAACAAAATTGTCTAACTCTTTTATAACTTACTCTTACACGTTGCCATTCTTGAGACGTTCTTGTCGGTGGTCCTAAGGTATTTAATTCAATTGTGAATTCTTCCCATAATTCTTTATAATAATCTTTTGTCATACCGAACTTTGGTTTGCCACGGATAATTTCTGGGTTTTTCTCCATAAGCTGGACAAGCCGCTCAAATTGAGTTTTTGTGGTTATTTTTAAACTGTTTTAAAAATTAAATTTCGAACAAATTATCATACTAACAAAATAACAATTTTTTATACTTACGGCCTTTCCATTTTATTTATCTATTTTTTTTTTTTTTTGTCGTCAACTTTAACTGTTAATCACACAACTACTTTTCAGCAGTTGCGCGTATACGAAGGTTTTTGTCAACCAAACTAAAACAAAATTAAGAACTTCAAAGCCACGACAATTGTTGAAGCAGTTGAAGTAAGCGATTTCGCATTATTTGACTGGTGTCTCCGTTAGAGCGGTTTTACACTTTAGCAATTTAGAGACAGACATATTTCTTAATTTTCTTCCGGTCTGCCCAAGGTGGATTAAAATAGGTGGTTGTAAGCGAAAACCCCATATATTTTGTTAGTGTAAAATATTTTTACTGTCAAACTCTGAATTCGCCCACTCCCACAGTATAGATGATGACTTTTTCACTCGATCTTTCAGCAGAGAATTGTGAGTATTGTGAACAATTTTGAGCATGACAAGATGAAAAAAGCGGAGTGCAAAATATGATCAAATTGTCTAATCCGCATTGGGTATGCCCAAAGCTGCTATGCACGATCACGCACATACATACACACAGTATACCGCATTAAAATGGCGATAACATGAGCAAGGTGAACTTGGTAGCACAGGTGACTATTTTTTGCTTCTTGCACCAAAAAGTTGTGGGGCGAATTCTAATGCACCTACCTGGCCTCAAGCAAGGCGAATCAAGTACAGGTAGTCGCAAATCAATTCGCTTCAATATTTTCTCTCGAGTTGTCATACGTTTTGTTGTCGTTTGCTATCAGCTTTGACAACTCAGAAGGCAAAAATCGCCTTGGTCTCAAGGTAGTCGCAATTCCATTCTCTTTAACATTTTCAACATCTAATGGACTCGCCTTGCCTGGTCTGAATCAGCGTTGGGCGGCTGCCTTGCGAATTGCAGCCGAAAAACAATGGACGGCGGTGGCCGTCAATAACTGCCGACGGCCTAGCCGTATATTTTTTTACTTTTATCATTTTAATCAAAAAAAAAACACACCATGGGTCACACAACTCACTATGAAAATAAGTACGAGGCATTCGGAAGAGTGAAGAAAAGAATTCACCTAATTTTCCTGAATACTCGTGCAAAAGACTGCCCAATACTACAACTCGGACTACATTTATATTGTGTCCTGCCACGAATCAGGTTTACCCATCTTGCTTCAACAAGCAAGTTGCTTGTTGCATTTCTGAATTGCATAGTGTAGAGGAAACATTTAAATGAACTTACGGTTCTCCTTATTTATAGTTTTATATGTGGTTGTCTTAAAAAATGTAAATGTTTTTGTTAATAATAATTGTAGGTGATAAATTATTTTCCTTCAATTCTTTTCTAGCTTATGTTTTGTTGAATTTCCATTTATTTACAATTTCTTCAAATGCACAAAATGAACCTTGAGATTTTCTCAGTTGATATTTTAAAGTACTATTTACCGATAACACAATTAAATAAACATATCGATAAGTTGCAAAAAGCAGTTAAAAAATATAAAAAGTACGTTGAGGCTTTAATGTCATGTTCAGACGGCGATATGAACAACTTGTTTCGGCTCCCTGAATCCACTTTACTCTGAATCAACAATGTGAAAGATATCACATATTGGAGATAGATTTGTGGTGGTAAAATTATAGCGCTCAACATTTTTAAAGAAGACAAGAAAAGTAAAGTTGAAGACTTATTATATAATGATCAATTTACAATGTTACCATTGTGGTTTTCTATTGATTGGAATATGTATATTTTATATCCTTCGCTATTGTATCAATGATGACAACGCTTTCAAACTTTTCACTGAGCCCAGCGATTTCTTAATACCAGGTAACCGCATAACTACAACAAACGCTTGATGTATTTTGTTGGTAGAACACTTATTTGTTCGTGCTTGTGTATTTTTACAGTTCTTAAAGCTAGAAGTAGTAGTCCGCTGGTCTTGTAAGGCCACCTGGTATGAAGGTACTTTGGGTCATGATACAACTAATAAGGTAACCCTTTCCCTACAATTAGAACAACTTCAATAAAAATATCATTTCTTCTGTTTTTGTACAACTTCTGTAAACTGTCAAAAAGACGCCACTTCTACATTTACAAGAGAGGTGAACAGAGCTTACGCTGCTTTGCTATCAGTCAGTAGTCAGATGATTAACGGTTCAGCTGATGGGACTACCTTATTAGTTGTATTATGCCTTGGGCGAACTTTATGAATTAGCTGTAAATTAATGGCCAGAATTGAAAAAGATTTTTTGTGGTAAAACTGTATTATTTCCGGACCTGTTAAATTAAATCACGTGATTTCTAAACTCAAAATTAGCTTTATTTCTACAACATAAAATTCTATAAATGGAGTCTATAATATATTAAATGACTTAACATTAGAAAAGTCACCAAAGAAAGATAAGCCTGAATTCTGGTTTTTGATGCAATTTGTTTTTGAAAATCACATGATTCGAAGCGAAGTGATTTTCAAAACAGATCTTTCATCGAGCTTTCAAAGTTGAAAAAAAAATTTTTGTGGCAAAACTGTATTGGTCAACATTTTTGAAGAAGTCATGAATGGTAAATTTGAAGACTTATTAGCTGTGGAGCATATCATCGCTATTTCATGTCCGTCATAACGATTACCGGCACCCAGTCATTTTTTCGAATACACTAACCCCATACCATGCCTGCTCCACGGGGGATCTCAATGCAAATTTGCAAAAAAAAATTGTAAATCGGACGACTCGAAAATGTGTTTTGTTTCCGCATGCTATCAAAAAACCGATGGCACGCACACCCTCAATGTACCTTAAATTATCTAAAAAAGAAAAACAAAAAATGCCAAACAAAACAATTTTATTTTACATTTTTTTTATTTTTATTTTAGTTTTTGAAAAAATAGTAAAAATTTCCTTTTAAAAAATTATGCAATTACATGTTTTCTTTTTAAATATTTAATTATAAATGATAGTTTCAAACACAAAAAATATATGTACGTATGTAGTATATGTAAAAATAATATTTTAACATAATTGTTAAGAAATTTCAATTGCTTTTTTTTTTTAAGAAAATAATAAACAAAATAAAGTACAATTTTTTATTAAACAAAAAATCATCATTTGAAAATTATAAAAAATTGCACACATTAAACTAATAAAAGCATGATTTTTTAATATATGTATGTATATTTTTTAATATATGTAATAAATTTTCTATTTTTACGAAAACAAAATATTTAGAATTTTCAAAAGAAATTCGTTTAGTAAGTAGTGTAGAGAAGGAGGATGACTTTTAAAAAGGCATATAAAGTTTTTTCGTTTTTTTTTTTAATTTTTTAATTTAAAATGATTATTTAAATCATTGATAAAGAATAAAAAATAAAATTAATGATGACAAAACATTATAAAGTTTCAATATTTTAAAAAATAAATTTTTTATAATTAATATTTTGACATTTCTTTTTTTACTATTCTTTATATATAAAAATTATGTTTACTTTTTATTGATTTATTTTTTTTTTTTATAATTTTGTGTTTTACTTTTTTTTTAGTTTCATTTTTATCGTAATGATTGATATCTTGTTATGTATTGTATGTATGCGTATGTATGTATGTACTTGTTTTAAGTGTAAACTTGGCATCATTGTTTTATTTTCATAAAGTTTAGAAATTCAACTCTCATTAATGTATGTATGTGTTCTTCGGTTTTCATTTCAAACTAAACGTTATTTTTTACACCGGTATTCCAAACAAAATCTATTTGAAATATAGATTTCATTTGTTATGAACACCGTTGTTAAATGTTTAGTAGAGAAATGTTTCTGTTGTAGTAGCATGCTTTAAGTCTTTGTTTTTAAGAAATCTTGTTAATTAAATGGAAAAAAAAAGAAGATTTTTTGCTATACATTTTTATTATCTTGAGTTGGTTTTCGTGTGTGTGTCAGTGTGTGTTTCTTTTTTTAATCTTAATAAAACTATTGTATTTTCTTTTTTATTATGTTTAAAGGAAGCGCACGAAACAAGTGTCAGTTTATAGACAGACAGACAAGTATTCGAATTAAATTCAATTCATGTTCTGTGTAATTAAGATTTGACCTCAAATATTTATATTTGCCGCGTTAAATGTTAAAGGGTTTTGAATTCGTTGAAGTTTCTGTTTTTATTATAAACTCAAATCTAAAAAAGTATTTCTTCAAGAATGAAAAAAATAAATGTCTTTTTTGTTTGTATTGTTAGGAGTTTTTAAATTACATTTTCGTTATACATAGTTGTTTTTATACATCATGCTTATGTTTTTCATTACTCTTATTAATTGTTTGCTTACTATTGTTTTTAACATATTACTTTTGACAACCTTCAAGATTTTGACACCTACTTCGTGTGATTTTTCTTCTTCTTCTTTTGTGTTTTCATCAATGATGTGTTTTCTTCACTCATCTCAAGTTGTTTATAAAATTTAAGTTGCTTTTAGTTTTTGGGACCCCACACAGAGGTGATGGGTGCTGCGGCAATGGGTGCTCCACCCACAGCAGGAAAATCTTCTTGCGATTGGGTATTGGGTGCTGATTTTCCTTGTTTCTTATCGGCCTTCTCCCAAGGGGCATCTTTGATAACGAAGCCGTTTTCGTTGGTGCTACCGCCGCCAGCAGACAAGAAAGCACCCACTGTTTGAGGTTGGGGCGATGGTGGCAAATTTTCTAAGTAGTCTCGTGTATAGTCCTCGGCCATATTCAGTATGGCTTCCTTTGCATTTTCAACATCATCCTCTTTGCCAATGATGGTGACGGCATCGGGATTGTTTTTGGCCTCTTCAGGCGAGGGGAATTTTATGTCGACCTGAAAATTGCATTTTAATAATGACACTTACAACGCTACATCGTATTTGATACACGCGTAAAATTACGAAAAAAAACAAAAAAAAAAATACGGCGCAATACATTCAACTAAAATTATAAAAGAACAAATCATAGAAGAGAATTGAATTGCGACCACCTGTAGTTGATTCGCCTGGGTACCAATTGCCATAAAATGAAAAAGTATCTATGCTACCAGATGCTTACAGATTTTGTAAGCGAAACCGATGCTGTTTATGCCATGGAGGAGGAAATCCCTTAGCCCGCCGAAGGCCGGTTGTCAAGAACAAATTTTGCATAGCTATGCATTTATGAAATCATATTACAAAAATACGATTTTGGAAGCATAAAACCGTTTCTGAATTCGCGATTTTATGTTCTATGCAATAACTTTCCTCTGGCAGCACTGTTTTAACAACATTTTCATATATGTATTTGTTTTTAATTGCCCAACTTCTACATCGAATTATTAAGAAAACAAAAGCCTCCGGCAGACTTTAACTACAGTTTTGGGAGGTCAACGACCCCCTCTACAAACCTATAAAACTCATCGCTTTGCCCATATTTCTC
Source organism: Sturmia bella (assembly GCA_963662145.1). NCBI lineage: Eukaryota > Metazoa > Arthropoda > Insecta > Diptera > Tachinidae > Sturmia > Sturmia bella. Next base: position 12,800,095 of record OY759172.1, on the reverse strand, counting down.
ATACATATAAGATCATGTAAGCACGTAATTATTGCTTCTATTACAAAATAAAAACTTGGTATTCTAAACAATCACATACATATGTAGTATGTATGGCTATAATAATGAAATTCGAATGAGAAATTCTAGTTCCAGAGTTGGGTTTCAAATTGTTCACTTCAAAAAACTTACCTTGTAGTCTTCAATAAGTTTACGTATGGTGCGACCACGCTGACCAATAATATGCGAGTGAACACGATTGTCAATATCGATGACTTCACGACACAAATTTTGCATTTCACCCACAATTTCCATTATAGCATCACGTGCTGATTCAGCTTTGGCTTGATAGCCGGTAATGGTGATAATGCTTTGATTGGGATCGCCACGTTTGGGCAGTGAAATGTTGACATCATGATCAGCACGTAGTTTGTTAATGACTGCGCCGCGTTTGCCAATTAACTTTGAATGGTACTCGGGATCGACTTCGATTTGCAAGTTATAGGAGCGCAATTCACGATCGGCACGACTGGCTTCATATTCCTCGATCATTTTGTCTAAGGCTTTTTTAGCTTCGGCAACATGAGCAGGCGTACCAGTTACCTTAACGATATCAGATTTAGTCTCACTGGGTGGCAACTCGATGTGTACATCGTGTGTGGACATAAATTCACGTACATTCGCCCCCTTGGGACCGATGATGGTGCGATGAAGATCATATGGTACAATCAGTTCTTCAGTAATGGGTACAAGGTCAATGAGGGCTTGTTTGGCGGCATTACAGTTTTCAATGTGCCCAGTAATGCGTATGATATCACAATAGCGAATGGGCTCATCGGTGGCTATGCCGTCGATTGTACCATTGGTGCCATTCTCGAGACCTTCGACCGGATCGGTGGCATCACGATCGGGAAATTTGATGTTGACATCGTGTTCAACGGTTACTTGTTGTACTTTGAATCCACGAGCGCCCATAATAGTGCGATGCAAACGTTGGGGAATGACTACCTCGATAGTTACTTGTGCATCTAAGTTGGCCACAATCTCTGCAATGCGCAATTTGGCAGCCTCAATGCAATCTTTTGCACCCTTCAAAGTAACCTTATCCGAGTCCACACCAGCTCGGGGGAAGGAAATGATTACACCACCGTATTCTTCAGTGATGCGATGGCAAATCTCGCCTCGTTTGGCCACAAAGTGTTTATGGTACTTGGGATCAACCGAAATTTCACCTTCAGTAACTTGATCGATATCTTGTATGATCGCCTCCAACTGTTCCTTGGCCTGCTTGACATTCTCTTCTTTGCCAATGATGGTAATAACTTCCTTGTCGGCATCATCGTTGCCCGGAAAAATTATACGTGCCCCGGTGGCATCACGTATTTTTCTAATGGAAGCTCCGTTTTTGCCAATAAGGAATTTGTGGTGTTGTTGTTTGGCACGAACTTCGGCTGTGTAGGATGCGGCTTGACGCTCATTAGCTAACTCCAGCAACTGAGTTTTTGCCTTCAGAACATCATCCTTAGGACCGCGAATAGCGACTTTGTCACTTTTCGATTCACTGGTTGGAAATTTAATTGACACACCACCGCATTCTTCCATGATAGAGGAAATCAATTTGCCGCCCGTGCCAATGATCGAGTTGTAGTACTTGGGAGAGATTTGTACTTCTTCAGTGACAATGTCGATCAATTCGTCTTGGATCTTCTGAATGCGCTCTTTAGCCTCGAGAACGTTTTCTTTCTTGCCGGTAATGACAATCACCTCATTCGTGTCTCCCTCGGCAGGAAGATCGATTTTCGTTTGTGTTTCATCGCGAATTTTTTTGATATTGGCACCGCCCTTGCCAATAACAAACTTGTGGAATTGCTTAAAGATGGGCACTTTGACAATATTCGTCGACTCTTGGATTTCTTTAACCAGTTTCAAAAGATCTTTGTGACATTTATCGACATCTTCCTTGGGGCCGCGCAACTTTACAATGTCGGTGCTTTCTTGAGGCGTGGGGATGACAATCATTACTTGACGGTAGCGGTCCTTGATTTCGCGAATGGTCTCACCTTTGGCGCCAATAATCTGACGATGCAGGCGACGATCAATGATGACATCCTTGGATTTTTCATTTTCTAGTTTATCGATTTTCTCTTGTAATTCAAGTTGAGCCCTTTTAACGCCCTCCTTAGGACCTTCAATATGGATGTCATTTTGTTCGTCAATGTTGATTTTCACATTCAATTCATCCTTAAGACGGTTGAAGTTGGCGCCAGCTTTGCCAATGATATGCTTGTGGTAGGCTGGATTGACGGTCATAACAGTAAAAGTGAAGTTGTCTTGATAGTTGCGTATAATGTCATTCAGATAGTTGGTGGCTTTGTCAACGTTTTCTGGGTCACCTTCGAGCTTAATCTTGTCCTCCAGACAGTTCACATTCACATTGGGGCAATCCTCTTCGAGCTGCTTCATGTTGGCTCCCTTGCGACCAATTACGTATTTGTGAATCCAACGGGGGGCATCGATCTCCACCGATTTAACTGAGTTGGCCTTCTGATAAACCACAGTTAAGGCATTGCCCAAGGCCACTTGAGGACCACGCAAAGTAATCGTTTCGAGGGGCGAATCTGAAGGCGGCATTTCGACCGACACCCCAGTGAGCTGAAGAATTTCGGCAATGGTGGAGCCTTTGGGTCCTATAACGTAACGGTGTTGGGCCTTTGCAACTTCAACACTAACGGTAGAACATTTCTTTTCCATTTCCTTATATATGGCCTCAACTTTGGCCTTGGCCGCAGCAACAGCATCCTTCTCACCGTTAATCAAAATTTCATCTTTTTGCAATGATTGTGGGGGCACGTTCACCTTGGCACCGGTCTCTTCCTGAATTTTATTCAGATTTTCGTTGTAAGGACCCACAATAAAGGGATGATATATTTTGGGCACCGAAATGCGGTCGAATGATTTTTTATTCTGATCAGCCGATAATTGGCGTATTTTCGCTTCGGCCTTCTCAATATCCTCCTTGGTGCCGACAATGGTAATGGCGTCACTGTCTTCGCTCTGGTTGGGAATTGCAATTTTTGTTGCAGTCACCTGTTCCATTTCGCGTAAACGCTTGCCAGACTTGCCCAAAATCACGCGATGGTGTTCCTTAGGAATGCTGATTGAACGGCTGACTTGGGCGGAAAAGTACATAAGAATTTTGCGACGAGCATCGAGTAATTCGGGTTGTTTGCCCTTAATAAGGAAGGTGAGCGATTGATTTTTACCACTTGCGATCTCGATTTGAGCATTAGTTTCTTTAGAGATTTGCTGACAAATGCGTTTCGATTCACCTTCACCGAATTTTTCAGAATCGGTCGATTTGCGTTCTTCTCCAGCCAAGTGTAGAACCTGAAAAATGAGAATTTTTTAGCTGGATAAATTTGCTTCATTGAATCGAAACAGTTTCGCTAGCAATAGCAGTTCATTTATTCATTATTGTTTGCGGATATCTTTTTCCACAATGGGCTCACCTGAGTCTTTTGGGTGCTGGTAACACGTGGACCAGTATTGGCACTCAGTGGGGTTGCACTGTTCGCGGGCAAAGCTGGGAACAGATCATCGTAGCTGAATGCTGGTGTAGCATTGCTTGCCGTGCCACCACTAGTAGTGCTAGTCGGAGTAGCGGCCGAAGTTGGAGAAGCTAATTGCTGTTGTTGATCCATAAGTTCTTGATAATTGGTGGTGTTGATCGTGGTAGTTGCTTGTTGTTGTTCAACGTTGACTAAAAAATTTTAATGTCACATGTATGTATAAGTGATTCTATTAGAGAGAAAGGGAGCATAATGCAAATTTACCGTTTGATTCTTCCATTACTGCTGCTTGCATCACTTAAAAAAAAAAGAGAGAGAAGAGTCCTTTTTCGTTCCAAGTCGTTACAGTACCACTAAAAATAAATTTAACGAAATGTAAGGACACACATGTTTCGAGATTAAATAAATAAGGGCGAAAAAATAAACAAGTTGAATAAAACACTATGCTGCACCCCAGCTTATCTTAATTTTGCTTTTGATACATATGTATGTATGTTATGTGTTATAATCACAAACAATAATTTAGTTAAAACGGAGCTCAAATAAATTAAGTTCGAGCAAAAAAATTATTAAAAAAAAAAAATAAATAAATAAATTTAGAACAAGCTTTTTCTTTCGGTGAATGATTCCAAGGCTAGAAGGGTCATGTTTTGGGTACCTCTGGTTTTTCAGTTTTGAATTACGGCCCATGGGCCCAATTTTATGCAAGTATAATTTAAAAAAGTATATTTTTTGAAAAAAATTTTCTGATTCTTATTTAAAGACCGTTCAGGAGTGCTTTAATTATGACCAACACTGTACATACATAAATACATACATAAATACGTACATACTTATAAATTAGGATTTCAAGTTATATTGCTGATAATTTTCTAAATGAGTTTTTTTTTTTCTTTACTACTTGCAAACCTGTATATAAATTATTTTTTTATATTCAAACGTAATATATCTATGAATACATACATACGTATACATAAGTATGTATGTATGTATGTATATACTCCAAGTTATTTTATATTATATATGTATGTAGATTATAATTCACTTATGTTTTCAGTTTTTTTTTTCTTGGTCAAATCTTGGGTTACTGATACAGAAAAAAAAGTTTTCTTTAAGTTGCAGATAGGAAAGCGATCGTACATTTGACATACACACATATATTTGTATTGGACCTGGATTGATACACATACATTTGTACGAATGTCCGCACATGCATGTATATTGAATTTAATAAATAAAAAAAAAAATAAAAAAAACCAACTTGCGACACGTCTTAGAACAGACTTTCATTTGTTGCTCCAAAAATAGTTTAAAGCAATGTTTTTTTATTTCTTCTTTAATAAATGATAAGATGAAATTATATTTTTAATTACATATTGCTCCGTCTTTAGGCGTTAAGCACATGCGTTTGTGCAATAGGGTGGCTCTTACATAAACAACAATTTAATGTCGAATACACTTAAAAAAAAAAACAATTCAAACCATTCAATTAATTTAAGTACGGATTATTTTCAAGCGCTAAACACTTACACCCAAGAATGATAAAATACTATAATATTTTATCATTCTTGCTTACACCGGTATTCATAAAATTTAAAATGTTGCTGAAATACATTTTAGAACAAATTTTATATGAAAAAATTTTTCTAAAACGTATTTAAGCTACATTTTATTTTTTATGAATACCGGCACTAATGCCGGTATTCTTATTCATAATAAATATTTTAGGTTTATTAAACTCTTATTTGACAAATTTTCCATACAAATATGTCAAATAAGGGTATTATAAGCCTGAAATAATTTTTATGAATTAGGGGGTACATTTTTTTTAGCCCTATTCAATAGGGCTAAAATTCGGATTGAAAATCTGCACTTAAAAACAATCACGCCGTACTTACTGCCTGGTCCTCAATGTCGCAATGTAAAAATGTAAGCGATCGAAATTTGGATTCCTTTATGTCGACAGGTTGCGTTCGCATGGGTTTACGTTATGAAATATTTGCTATTTATTTTACAGACATAGCAAATCGGCGAATTACAGTTTTGGTTGATTTTTTATTAAAGTATTCACAAAAAAATAGTACTAAATTGTTCTTGTATAAATAAAACCCTTCTTTAAAGCTGGTCAGCTGTATCTGACAAGCCAAAGCGAATGCATACATATGTACATATATAAGTACAAAATAAAAAAAGCAAACATTTTGACTATTTTGAGGAAATAGTTTTTGTGGCGTTTTAAAATTTAAAAGTATTTTTTTTTTTTTGAATAGCAATTTAATAAGTACTTTGACGCACGCACTGACAAATTCAGGATTTTCTTGCATCCAGCGAAAGAACCAGTGAACTGTTCAGGCACGTTTGACGCACGCACTGACAAATTCAGGATTTTCTTCCATCCAGCGAACGAACCAGTGAACTGTTCAGGAAAACTTCATGCATACATGTGATAACTGTTTAATATATTTACTAAATAAAATAAAAATAAAAAACATGTGGATTTTCTGGTTTTATTTTCCAATTTGTTAACAAATATAAAATTTTGTCTAAAAAAACCCCCACTCGATAGCAAAACAGCAAGTGATTGATTTTGACGTGAGCGACATAGAGGAATCGGGTTTTGTATGAAAACACTGACAACGTCTTTTCGACTAGTCGATCGAGTGATCGTTCGAATAAAAGAATGTCATAGAGGAACTCAAAACAATTTTCTTTCGCTTAGAATGCGAACAATCGCACGATTTCGACATTGAGAGGAACAGGCAGTTAAAATCGAATACACTGAAAAAAAATTCAAACCATTTGTACTTAAAGCAATCCCATTTTGTATTTGATTGCTATGTTTTCCCCTATTGGCGATAAAATAATAATGAAAAATTTTTTGCTTATTTAGTTTAACAAATAAAAAAAAGATTCTGTGACACCTAGTTCCGACACAATTCTGATTCGAACACAAAAATGAGAAATATCTGTTTCTGTGACACCAAAATTAATTCTGTGTAGATTTCAATTCTGATTCTGATAGCAATCATTATTCATTCCTGATTTCGAATTGAATGTAGCTAAAATCTGTACTTAAAAATAAGAACATTCGTACTTCCCATACTTTTGATTTGATTGATTTAAGTACGGAAGAATTAAATATGTCTTGAGTGTGATGATTATGCCCTTGATTCGATCAAAACTACATGAAACTATCTCCCCTCTACTTCTTTAATTCAATAACAATTTATAAATTATTTTTTCTCTTTGGGGGATTTGAACCTCGAACCTAACGATCGACTCGACTCCAGCCACTCTGAAACAAAATTCAAAATTTGTGCTGATTATACGAGGGTTGTATTTTCTATTTCGGGATTAGGGAACCAAAACAAATATTAATCATCGAAAATCACTTTATTGTTTTTCAAAATATTCCCCATGAAGATCTAAATTCGATGTATAGAACTTTAAGTTGCAATAAAACAACGATTATTCGATTGACATGAATTTTATCCGAAAGATAATCTTGTGGCATTACATTTTAAATATGATGATTTCTGGCATATGACCGCCACTGCTGGCGCGGATGTAGTCCAATCTGGACGTCCAATTTTCGATGACTTTTTCCAACATTTGTGGCCGTATATCGGCAATAACACGGCGAATGATGAATCTTTTAAGTTACTGTAAACAACACAATTAGTACTTGTATGTATGTCAAAATTTTCTGAGTACGTACGAGTATAACCTCAAAAATATGTCCAACTTTACGATAGAGCTGACAATTGCCAGATTGCAACACTAGGGTTGCCAAATCCCGAAACATACAAGGCAACTCTCGTATAATACCATTCGGACAAGCTGCCCTTATATTACTATCGAGACGAGAACAGATATTTCTCCAAGGATTCCATATTCCAAATGCGACATTTTCCCATATAGTGAATGCAGACAAGAAAAACTAAATAATTAAATTGAAATTTCGTTACCAGCAAAATCGATCTACCGAAATTTTTGCCCAAAAAGTGCGATATAGCAATTAATACCAACCACCATCACAAATTGCTAAAATTCACAATTGAATTCTGCTAAAATAATTCTTTTGCTACAGTTACAACAGGCCCATTTTATTAAACTATTCAAGTGTATATTGACTAATTTTAGCATGTACTTTTTTATTTAATATGCTTGTACAATATAAGACAGCAGAGAAACCAACGTTTTGAAAACACTATTACCACCACAACATTCATTTTTCATAGAGGAATGCATCAGGTACTCACAATAATTCTTCGCGTATGCATGTATGTATGTGTGACATACATTTATTTATTTTATTTGTGCTTTCAAAATTCGTGTCTTTGAAAAAGCAAGTATGTAGTAAAAAGTATAAGACCTACCAACAATAATTTAGACCATAAGCAACGAGCTAAACTACAACAGCAACAAATCAGAGCAGAGCAGTCCAAGCAAGTTCTTTAACAAGGAACTAGTTGAAATAAATTCGATTTTGCTTTCTTATTATTATATTAATATTGTGTTTTTGCTGACGCTCTCACACTGCAGACTCTGTGCTGTTGGTGTTGCTGCTGTTGCTCACAACAATGCCAACAAGTGCAATTTAAAAAATGAAATGCCCATGTTTTCGTTCACTGTCGGTTGAATAAACTGATCGGAGTAACAGCAAAGAAAAACAAGTTTTCTCATACTAGAATGAATGATCATACAATTAATAATAGATTTGTGTGGCTACATACCTACTCCGTAGTTAAGGGCAGCTCAGACTAGTATACAACAAGTATTAATACTTTCATCACACTTTACGACACATACATACATACATTTCTTGCGACTGTCAAAAAATCTAACTTAAATAACATTTTGCTTTCACACGATCACGCTTCAAATAAAATTAAAAATAGTACACGCTAATGGTAAACTCATCATCGACGGCATATGAGCAGTTTTAAGTAGACGGAAGTCATGCCGCCCACTACAAATATTCAACAGCTAAAGCAATCGATATACATACATATAATTCTATACGATTACAAAAATATAATAAATTTTGAGCCATTGTATAAGGAAGAATAATACTATTACCAACGGCTCGCTATCAGCGCCAAAACTATCGCCCCAGAGAAGCTATTTTGTGTAAGCCAAAGAAAAGTATTCAGGGTTATTCTAAAATACGCGTTCACTCCAAAAACGCGCTAAAATGACAACTCGGTATTCTATTAAACGCTACTGGTGAACATCGATGTTTTTTGTTATGAAATCGATGTGAAAGACATCTTTGGCCATATTCTATAAAACGCGGTGAACAAACAATCAATTGCTTCATTTCTATTCGACACCATTTTCAGCGCGTTTAGAACAAAATTGTTGCTCAAGAAATAAAAAAATGTAATCCTACTAAGCATTAAATACAATTCTCCAATTTTCCTGAAGAAGAGTACCAAAGGTGCTCGAAATATTTAACAATAAAATATATGTATAACAGCATATTAAAAAAAAAAACACATACACACACACACACACGAGTTTTATTAAACATTTGACCTAAAGCCTAAAAATGAAAATTTATAGAAAACAAATGAAAAACGCATAGAGATTATAAGTATTAAAAAAATATCGATAACAAGTCGTTATCAACATAAACTCCTAAATTAATACCAAATTATTGTCGAGTTGATGTCGACAACGAGCTTAATAATAAGGGGGATAATTTAATATTTTCTGTTGATTTTATGATGCATACATACATATGTATGTATCATTATTTTCGATTAAGTAAACTTACTGTACTGTAAAATCCAAAATCCGGCCTATTTATTTTCTACTGTAGAAAAATCCAGTATGATAACTTGGCGTATTTTCTGCAAAAAACAAAGAAGAAATTAAGTAAACAAAAATCCCAGTATAAAGTTATTTGAATTCAATGATTTAGAAAACAAATTTGTTTGCTTGCGACAGTTTGTTATTGCATATTATCGATAGTATTTTTATGGCTCAGTCCATTTTTTTTTTAATATTAATTTTTCTGGATTCCAAATTTATTTAAAACCCAGCCTAAAGAGGCCATAGTCGGTCTCATTATACTACTCTAATTTTACATATTTAACATCTGTATATGAAGGCGAAGCGTCACAGACAGAAGGGCGGAATAATAAAAGACCAATAACCATCGGCTCACTACAATCAACTAGGTATGGGTACTTAGAAAGCAAACCAAAATAGTCTTATTTCAGAATCATTTTGAGAATAAGCCTATAGGGCTTACGCAACCACTACACAAATCATTTTTTATTACAGCTGTTAATTATTTTTTACTACTTTATTTCGACTGGGTTCTAAGAAATAACAAATTTAAACATTTGTTTTCAGTTGTTTTTTTTCAAGCGAAATTTTATTCCCTAAATTTACCGCCAGGCCTACGATGTCGCTCGATATCGATAGCTCGCTGAGTTTGAAATTTGCACAGCATATGCAGTTACCAGATACACAAAACAACAAATACCGAAGGTAGCAAAAAGTGAAAATTTAAATGTTGCCTTTTGCGCGGCGACACCCTTTAATTTGAAAATTGGTTTTAGCTTTCGAGCCGTACGAGATAGACTTAAAAGTTTCTCTGCAAGAACAAATACCAAAAATAGTAAAAGGTTAAAATTTAACTGGTGTTCATATACGGGGACACTTTTTAGCTTGAAAATCAGCTATAACTTTTGCACCGTAAGAGGCAGAGGCTTAAATTTTACACGCTGCATGTACATATGTAGTTGTCTGGCCTCCACAACAGCATATACTAAAAAGACTAAGAAGTAAAAAACTAAAGGTCGGTTGCAAAAATAAAAATTCCATACCCATGAAAAATCTGATATTAAATAAATACGATTTTGGCTGTTTAAAGCCGTTTTTGAGTTCGCAAAGTTTCGTCGCAAAGAAAAAAAAATTTGCATCCCCATGAAAAATGTTATTAAATGAAATTGAAAAATTACGAAAAAATAAATGCGGTCGGGGGACCCCCGTTAGGAACAAAGTTCCTTACGTTTCTTTTTCATCTTCGAATGTAATACAAGGTGAAAGCTGTATATATTTTTTGTCAATCTGCTACAAAACGAAGGAAAGCTGTTGGTAAGTTTTTCAATACATATTGCTGTTTTTTGTTGTGACATACATTACTTTAGCGACATCTAGCAACCGTTTTCACAACTAATTAATATTTATTGGTAGGCGTCTCCGCTGACAACAGCGGAGACACCTACACAATTGTTTGTCGACAGATAACCAATACATACATATAAACAGTTCACACGCTTTCGTGACGATTTCTACTATTTTGCACTACCAGCAAGCCGCGTTAAGGAACTTCGTTCCAAAAAGCGTTTTTGGTGTTACGTTCTCTGCAAAAATTTTCCTCCCACATTCTTTAACCAATATTTTTATATTTTTCTTATTAATTTCTGCAATTTTAGCATTGAATTAGGTACTAACAATCTATCAGATTCCTGCCGATTTTCGACTTTAGTTGTGGGTGCACCTGCCTTGGGTGTTGATTGTACAGAGGAGAAAATGTCTTTATCCGCCACCTGCCGGTTGGAAATAAATTGAATTGCTGACATTGAAAAAAAAAATATGAATCTGCATGTTTAAGACCGTTTTTCAGTTCGCGAAGGTCGGCTGTCAAGAAAAAATTTTGCATTTTGCATGAATGACCTTATGAACTGAAATTGAAAAATTACGTTTGAAATCGCTATGTTACCCACGTTCTGGGCAAAAACTCTCATCTGCCCACATTTTCATATTTTTCTTAGTAAATTCCCCAACTTTAACATTGTATTATTAAGAAGCTGGAAGACTCCTGTAGACTTTGGCTTCAGTTTTGGGAGATGTGCGACCCCATCTACAACACTATAAAATTCAATTCTTTCAAAGCCTGTCTCCTTATCCCAAAATTTTCTCAGACATTTAATCACTGGTAATTATAGCCTACATGAATTTCTCGTCACCAAAAAATCTATGGATTTGCTTTAAAACTTCTTTGCGTGTACATACATACATATATACATATGTGATGTACATACATATGTACTTTTTACACACTTTCTTCAGTTGATCCGGCTTATCGTTTATTCTTTCAATTAAGTACCCACAATTCCATGAGTTTAATTTCACCGTTCCATGTGATCGTTTGCCAAGTCAAAATGTAAGCAAAACAAAGTAAATGGCACCACGATCATTCAGTGGCTGCTACTCGGGAGACTCTTTGACTGAACTAACAGAAAATGTGTGCACAGAGAGAATGACGAAAAATTATAAAAAATAATAAATAGGAAATGCCACAAATAAATAAAAAATGCAAGAAACAATCTCAATTAAAATTACGGCCATTGATGAAAGTGGAAAAAACACGTTTAAAATTGACTACAAACGGTAGTGGAAGCAAATGATAAAAAGATGGCCTACAGCAACAAAGAAATATCTAACATATTGGTGTTTGGTTAAAATTGAAAAAAAGAACCCAAAATTATTTTCGTAACTACTTAACACCTGACACACACATTTTCGCAAAATTCTAGTTTTTACTTTGCTTATGTTAAAGATATTTTTTCTAAAAAAAAAAAAAACAAAAAAAAAGCAAATGAAAAATATGAACTAGAAAAAACGTGTTTTCTTTCTTATTTAACATAATTGGACTTTCATAAAGTCGAGAAAACACACATTCTCATATTTGCTTGCGATTGACTGCTGCGTTGGCAGAGAACAACCAAGAAAAAAAAAGAAGACAAAAAGTCAATGACAGCAAGTTTTTCCCAAATTTTTTAACATGAATTTCTATTATAAACAGTTTACCAAAATTTTAGTTATGTAATTATTGTGTCTTAAAATTTGCCCGAATTTGACCAATTATTTAAAAAATAAAGTCTCTGTTCATCTGCATATAATTGTATTATTTGTCGCATTTTCGCTGCTCTTATTTATTCTGTCTGCTCTGTAACGTCGTATTACGACCTGAATTTTATTCATTTAATCTTTTTTCTTCAGCACTCTGAAACAATTTGAACCAAATTTCCTTATTAAATATTACCACAGTTGTAAAACTTTATAAATTATTCACTTTTACAATATATGTATATTGTATTTAATTAAATTTATCTAAAATATTCTTAATTTTTCTTAATTAATGCAATAACAAACGCCGCACACAACCGATATTACCGACGTCCAAGTATTAAATGCTCTTAAATGTCAACGTCAACAAAGTTTGACATTTCTTGTATAACTGAAAACGTGGCCATTTTGCCCGACAAATAGGACTGCCAACTTAATAGGAATTCATACACTGAAAGAAAATGAATACACAAAATATATGGATCAAGAAACTTAATGAAAGGAATTATAACAAAGGACGGTTAAATTTGATATGATGGCAAGAAACCTAAAAGTTCAAATAAACTGCACACACACACTTTTGGTTTGCACATAGACGATTCAAATATAATTCAAACAAGCACAAGTTTAACATTTTTGCTGTATTATCAATGAGTGAGCACTAATCGAACTTTTTGGTTTTTCTTTGCGTTTTACATTCCTCACATGCAGTTATGCTTTACAAAATTCGATAAATTCTATGAAATATGTTTTTCATTCTCCATTTTGCCACAAAATATAATTTTGCAATAAATGTCAAACACTAGGCCTATTTATCAGGTCAGTGCAACTCTACAAAAATAAAAAACTTGCTTGTGGTATGTTGGTGAGACCAAGGCTGCTCGATACCAGGTAGTCGCATAACTACAACAAACACAACACCAACAAACACTTCATGTATTTTGTTGGTAGAAATATTAAGCTACTGTCACCCGTTTGTTTGCGTATGTGTGTTTGTGTTGTGCATTTTGACAGTTCTACAAGCTAAAAGCAGTAGTCAGCTGGGCTGGTAAGGCTACCTGTTACCGAACTGCCTGGGGTGAGAATGTCAAATCTACAACAACCACTGTACAGATTTTGACAGATTCATCATGAAAACATACAAAATCGTATGAATAGATGCATTGACCTGATACTTGGGTCAGGTAAAACATAATTATTGCTGGACTAGGCAGGGGGTAAGGTCTGAGCAACTCCACAATAACAACAATTAGTTTTTACTTTATTATTTCATGTTTATCCTGTCCCTTTCCAAAGAAATTTTGTTGTTTCTTGGAAATATTACAAATCTAAAATAAGCTCTGTAAAATGTTTAAATGATAGATCTCCTTAAAATATCTTATACTCTATCTAGTTTGTAAGAAAACATGTAAGGAAATAATTTTTATTACATATGTATCGGGGCCAAATGGGGTTTCATCTCATGGTCACAATCAGAATTTTGCTTTTGTTGCATTTCTTGAAAATAAATAAAAATACATACGAGTTTACATAACTCTGGCAGAAAAATATTTCTGCCAATTCATCCAGATGTTCCTTCATTGGCATAAACGCATTTGAAACAATATAATAGATTTGTTATTTTTTTTTTTTTTTCTTTAATCTATTTATGCGAATCAAAGAACAGGTCTATATCGATGAACTGGCAACTATTCCGAGTACTTACTTCCATTACAAGCATGAACAATTTCACTTATGGGGTACTCAAAGAGCAAAGCCATGAAAAATGCTACAACGTTTGTTAAGACAAACGCCAATACTATCTGGCAAATCTATAAAAAATTATTTACTTGTTAATAAATTTATATACATACATATATAAAAACTTATTTTATCGGTGTAAATACACCGATATTCATATAGCATAACGGGACCTTTCTAGGACACAAGTTCGAAAATTTGAAATTTGTCCGTTGATGGCGCTCAAGTTATTAGCATAAGTGTATCGATGGTTCTTGAATTCGGCAACTTTCTTTAAATCGTGGCATGATGCGAGCATTTGGGACAGTCCATGATACAATTAATTAGGTAGCCTCGTCAGCTAAACCGTTAATCAACTGACTACTTTAGGTTGTCAAGAGATTGCAGAGAGGAAAGGCAGCCAAAACGAGGTAGCAAATCCGCGTAAGCTCAGTGCATCTCTCTTACGCAAATGTAGAAGTGGCGTCGTTTTGACAGTTTGCATAAGTTGTACAAAAACAAAATGCATGTTATTTTTATTGAAGTTGTTCTTATTGTAGCGAAAAGGCTACCTTGTTAGTTGTATCATGGGACAGTCCATGATACAACTAACAAGGTAGCCTTTTCGCTACAATAAGAACAACTTCAATCAAAATAACATGCATTTTGTTTTTGTACAACTTATGCAAACTGTCAAAAAGACACCACTTCTACATTTACAGAAGAGAGATGCACTAAGCTTACGCGAATCAGTTATCTCGTTTCGGCTGCCTTTCATCTCTGCAATCTCTTGACAACCTAAAGTAGTCAGTTGATTAACGGTTTAGCTGACGAGGCTACCTTGTTAATTGTATCATGGGACAGTCTAGTTTTTAGCGTGCTACCATCAACATTAAGCAGTTCGAATTTATACATAAGTGTGTAACAGTGAAAAAAAAGTGTGTTAGCAGAGTGCCTTAACATAGTTGAATAATTAATAAAGAGTGAACGGAAGTGAAAGTACTGTATATAAAATAACTGAACGTGTTTTATTTCATTTGCAATCAAAGAATACGCAAAAACACGTAACAATATATATTTTTTTCTTTATTCTTAAATTCTCCGATATTTCGACACATCATCCTGAAGAAGATTCACAAAGGCGTGTATCTTCTTCAGGAAAATGTGTATGTCGCAAGAGCTGTTATTGAAACGTATGTAAGTGGCCACGTTTTTTGTGCAGATATTTTGATTGAAAAAGATTAATTGAAATTGAAAACTTGCCATATAAAATTCATTAATGTAGACTGGTTCGCGGTAAAATCCACCTAATATTTTTAGTATAGTCACGTGCCACAAATATGACTGGAAGGAAATTTTACCCACTATACGAAACACGGGCAGGCAGGCGATTTCGTAAGCAATCCCTTAAAATATAAAAGTTTATATAAAAAATCAATTTCATGCAGGAGTAATTTTTCTTACTTACATCCCATTTTCATTAGCATCAACAACAAGAAGAATCCTCCGATAATGGACCATAGATTACGATATATGCCGGCATACAAACTTAACAATACAGAAGGTTTTTCAATATCTGCATAGATCACCAAGTTTCCAGATAGCAGCAGCCCAACGCCGAACGCAATCGCTAAAACTAATAAAGGGAGTTCAACCTTTATAACACCCAAATATTTCGAAAAATATTGCTTTTGTGTTGTTTTCATTTTTAAATAGATTTCTGCACACATAAAGCCAACTAGATAACCACCAATATTACAATAAGGTTGAGGATAAGTTAAATAAAACGTTTCTACATCTTTAAAATAAAGATAACGGTAGCTTCTGTAAAACTGCAAGTGAATATTTCCTATAGATGAACTCAGAGAACTGTCACTTACTCTGGTTTTAGAAAATGTATGGCATCCAGTTCATAGGAATATGTCAAACCAGCAGGCACAAGAAAGGCCAGAACTCCATACACAATATAAATAGGTGTCTTTAACACTTGGAATCTATAAAAATTGATAAACAAGAGGCAATAACATGAAAATGTACTTGTAATATATTTAGTTATTTTTTTGCTCTCACTTGGATGTAAAAATTACGGTAAATAAGAAAAGTTCATATAACTGCATGTCAGCTGCTAAAAACCAAGTATGTTGAGCACACTGAAATGAAAAATTAACCCTACAACAAGTGACTGATGGAAACTAATGCGTGAACAACTTAATTTTAAATGCATGCAAAGCAATTTTATAGCTTTCAGCGTTGCCGTTACAAGAATTTTCTTAATATTTTGATTTTCCCGTCTTAATTTGGTGATTTCATTTGGAACTACGTTTATGCATTAATGTTTTTATATATATATATAGGTTCATTTTTCCTTTTTTCTTTGAAAATAATGGTGGTATAAAAGTTCTTTTTCCATATATTATGGGTTTTTATTGTCAAAACTGCTACTGACCACCGTTTTTTCTTTACTTTCATCTAAATGTGTCTCTAAAATAGTTGATTCTATTCTCTTTGTATTCTTTTTCGAAATCTTTCGTTTCACGCGTTTTCTAAAAATACATATGTACATACATCTACAATAATAAATTTTAAATATTTTTTTTATTTGATAATAAAGAGATTGATGGCATTGTATGCAATCTGGTGGGCATTAAAAAAAAAAAGATTTGGAATGACCACTTGCTGAGGTGGTAGCGCTGGTTTAAAAATGAAATCATACGTAACCGAATGTTTACATAATTTTTTAAATTTTGCCCTTAAGAAAGTGATATATAAACTATGAGGTATGAAGTCTGTTCTTACAGGAGAACGGTTGGAGACACAATGAGTTATCCCAAGGTTTCCTACCGCTTTACTTTTTAGGGTTCAACAGTCGTAGAGTGAAAGAGGAGTCCTATTACTGAGACTTCGCTCACCCTCCGTCTCAGCATCCATTCATCGAAACTGTAAGAGCTGGAGAGCTGAAACAGGATGCTCCTATAGCCTGGCGCTACAACAACAAATACTAAAAACAATAAAAAGCTGAATTCTTAAGAGTACTCTCATACCAGAAACTGTATAAATTAACTATAATTTTTGAGCCATAAGATATAGTGAGATGAAATTTACACAGGATATGTGGTTACATATTTCTCTATAAAATTAAAGGCTGCCCCTATACAAAAACTGAAAATTAGCTTTAATTTTTGAACCGTTTGAGATAGAGACTCGAAATTTGTACAGTACATCTAATTGCTTGACTTTTACAACAAAAAGTATAAAAAATAATGAAAAGTTAAAGCTTAAAGGATGCACCCTTTAGTTTGAAATTTAGCGGTAACTTTTAAACCGTATGAGAAAGACATTCGAGATTTGCAAAGTATATACAGTTGCCTGGCGTGAATACAACATATGTGCCAAGTTCAACTTTTACGATTTCAGAATTTTGGACCTAAATATACATATGTATGTATATGTATACAAGAAAATATATTCTACTCATATTAACACTTTTTATTCTTACACTTTCTTTGAGCATAAAATTATTGATCATCAGAACATTTTTCCACCAATATTTTCGACAAAGTGTGTATTCCGATTCGGTAATATGTCGCCAGAAGGGACCATCGCCCAAACGCACAAATAGAGTTGCATTAAATAGTATAACCATTGTTAATGAGGGAATTAGCCTGGAAAATAAAGAAGAACAAGCACATATATATGCACATATGTATATAAATATTGATGCATTTCCAAGCAACCTTAAATAACGGCTTAAAAACCCCTGCATATAAACTTTGAGTCCAGTTTTTAGATCCGATTCCTTTGTTATGAAGCTATTTTCATCAAATTTCAATTTTAATAGAAAGCCTGCCAGCACAAAGAATATTTGTATTATCGCTGAACCATTTTGGAATAGCATCGTTTCAGTTCTATAATAATATGTTTCTATAAAATCGGGATTTTGTATTTGTATTGACATCAACATCATTATGCAGTGACCTAATATTACAATAAATAAGGCGAAGACGCGAAATGCATAAGTAAAACTCAATTCCGATTCGTTCGAAGACTTTGATGTTGAGCCGACAATGCGATAGTAATTTCGGCAGATTGAAAACGAAGTTAGAAAACGATTATTAGCTTTAAAAGAAAATTTATTTTAGCGAAATATGCAAGCGTTATACATTTTTATTACATACCCGTGTGCTTTATTTTATAATAATCATTACTTTTGGAAGAATCATCTTTTAAGCGATAATCGTATATAGATGACAGAATATTAAGCGATAAAATTATGACTAGGATTACACAAAATGACTTATCCAAATTATCTAAACAAATACAAAAGAAGAAATAAATGTCTATATGCATCGTTGATCTCATGTAAAGAGGCCTTAATTCGAAAAGAAAATATTGAGGAGAAAAAATGTTAATATATATTTGCATTACAAAAAATATTACCAGACTTGAAAAAAAAACTAATGAACTTACAAATCACTTAATCTTACCCAGTTTATTTGGTTTTTGCGACACTTCGCAGTATTCAATACTTGTTGATACTGTTAAGCCATACTGTTGTTGAAATCGATAATTAAGGCACGCTTCTAATATATTTTGATACATCAACTGGTTGTAATGGTCATTATCACGCCTATAAATCTTCTGGTAGTATCTTGTCATCTTTGAAGAATGTAGATATGTATGTAATATATGTATGTATTTTTGATATATGTAGAATAACAGACTTATTTCATCTGCAACTACAAAATGTCATGACAAAAACATATGTATGAATATTTTAAGTGAAAAGCTTAATAGCATGAACTAGAGAGGTGTAGTTCGCGCACAAACTTGGGCTACACCATGATACAACTAATAAGGTAGCATCATCAGCTGAACCGTTAATCATCTGACTACTTAAAACTGTCAAGAGAATACAGAGATGAAAGGTAGTCAAAACGAGATAGCAAATCAGCGTAAGCTCTGCTCATCTCTCTTCTGTAAATATAGAAGTGACGTCTTTTTGACAGTTTTCAGAAGTTTTACAAAAACAAAATACATGTTATTTATGTATATTGAAGTTGTTCTTATTGTAGGGAAAAGGTTACCTTATTAGTTGTATACACACCTACACACACTGCAGGGGATTTTAGTTCTTAAATGTTCAATAATTTAGAGCATTAATTTAACCTTATAATAATAATTATAGTTTTAACAATTAGTTTTTAATTGGCACACAGTTTAAGCTGATCACTCTGTTCGCGAACGACATTACAGCTGTCAATCTTGTCTATATAAATATGTTGCTAGTTTAGGGGGTTTTCCCCTAGATTTAGGGGTGAATTTGGGGTGTTAAATTCTTTCGGGGGAAATTTAGGGGGAAACAATTTATTTTTGGGGTATTTTTAGGGGGATTTCTGTGTTTGGTTGAACGGTAAAATGGCAGGAGATTTTTCAACTGATAAATTTGAAGACTTTTTAACGATTTTTAAATTAAAATTAAATGAGATATTTTATCTTCATCTGGTAGCTTCAATTTTAAGTACTTTTTTTTTTGTTGAGTTGAATGCATTTTTTCCTTATGGGTCATTTCTTTGAATTTTTTCCGTTTCTTAAGAATTGGGAAAATTAAAATATCTAATAACCTTTGATAAAATTGAAACTCTTTTTATGAAAATGTCTAAAGAACATAAAAAGCGAAGACGATTTAGAAACTCTTAATATTTTTGGAGCAACTTAATTTTTTCTAAATGCGAAGATAACAATTTCCAGCTGCCTATAACTACATACATACATACATACATACATACATACATACATACATACATACATACATACTTAGATCTCAAAATATTTAAAAGCACATAAATCTAAAATTTATAATAAATGTATGTACATACGCCTGCAATCATAACATATACACTGAAAAAAACATATAATGAGTTAGTTTTTACTGATTTATAATTGGGGAAAATTTAACAATATTATGCATTTTCCGCATTGGCAATGCATTAATATTGGTGATTCGCAAACTAAAGCAGAATGTTCACCAAAATTTTTTAGGGGGATTTTGTAGAAAAACATTGAATTTTATGGGGGTTTTAAAATTTTTCTGGGGGGAAGAAATACATTGACCTGGGAACACCGATCTATAGCAAGCTAAAGAGTCCAATGAAGAGAGCCGAACTAAAGAGAGCTCTCACTTAAAGGAGCTGATGAGCACAACTCTACCATGAACCTTAAAAGAATACAATCAATTATTGAATTAAGACAACCTTACCTCATTTTCCAAAGGTTTTCTTGTTATATATTCATGATTTTGTTGTGATGAGATATTATTAAACAGTTCCTTGCATTGTTCAATGCAAACGCCAAAAAATAGATTTTGATGATCAAAGTGATGTAACGAGTCTTTCGATAGTTTTTCGATATACAGCCATGTATTACTGTTATTTCTCTCTTCTATTTTAGCAAAAACTATACAATAAGTGGCATTTTTTGACAATAAACAGTAATCGTAATTATCGAAACTATAAAGAGGTGGTAAATTCCGATAAATTGTCACTAAAATTAAAAAGAAAATGTGTTTGTTTCCTTTTCCTTACATACAAATTAATCTTTTTACACTCACTATTCAATTGGGCTGACACTTTGGAAAATATCATTAAATTAAATGAAGCAAAAGCAACAAGCAGGATGCGCATTTTGTTTTCGATTTGTAAGTAATACTACAGTTTCGATGTATAACGTAATATTAAACATCTTATTTATTTTTAAGAGTCTGAAAACTACAAATTTAATCTGTGTTTAATAAATTGACATGTAAAATATTAACGCTTCAACGGACACGTAACGATTTCGTTTATTTTAAGTTGTTATACATATCATGATCATACATACAGGGATAAATACATATATATGTATTTACATGGTTATACATACATACATGTATTTATTAATTATAGTCTTAGAACAATATCTATTTACTCTCTTGGAGAAGTTAAAATAACTTTTTATTTGGTTGCAAGGTGCAATGTACATATAAGTACACTCACAGTAATTTGAATATGACTAATTAATATCAGTTCTTCCGATTGTATCGTCGTGCTCAGATTGTATTCATGGTTAGCACAAAATCATACAAAATTAGATAGCACCGGTTCCTGGGGTAACTATCTCTTATGGTTTTTGAGATATTGTGGACGCGTTTTATTTTAGAAAAATTTAAAGCGTATGCATCATTATCATTGATGTACGATAAAAAAATATGCGATTTAAAATAAATTGGCTTGTATTCACATATGTCTATGGGAATAAATATCTTCACGTAAATAAATTAAAATAGTTTTTGATAAATACCCACAACCTTTTGGCCCCATACCTATAACGCTTTTTGGAACAAAGTGTTTAATGGTTATTGTGTGTTGAATATAATTTGTTGTAATCAAACTAAACTACAATTCCAATTGGGCTTTTCTGAACAGCAGTGCTGCTCTTTGGGTTGTGACCGCCATAATCCTTATATGGTGGTACGCTTTCACTAAACAACAAAAATATATTTATGACTTTAATCTTATGCTGTACTCTTCTCTGAACATAAATGCCAAGTTTTTTAGACGATAAAATTTTACGTATGGCATGCTCAATTTTTCTGTACAAGAGCACGGATGGAATTATTCAAGGCGAATCAAGCAATTCAGTTCGCTTCAACATTTTCTCTCGAGATGTCATAAGTTTTGTTGTCGTTTTCTATCAGCTTTGACAACTCAGAAGATAAAATCGTGGAAAAATGTTGAAGCGAATTGGGATACGGGTACCTGTAATGGATTCGCCTTGGAATTATTGAAGCCTTGGTCCAATTATTATGTCTTTTTGATTGTTGTATAGTTGCACTGACGTGATAAATAGCCCTTGGTTGAAGCGAATTGGAATGCGGCCACCTGTAATGGTTTCACCTTGAGCTGACAACTAATTCTGCTAGTTGAAATGTCAAAGCTCTTACAAACTGCACAAATACACAGCACAAGCAAACAAATGCGAATATAGTGTAATTCTACGAACAAAATACCTGGGGCCAAATTCTGGCACTCGTGATTGAACGATTTCGTTATAGAATGCTGTGTGTTTGTTGCTCATTTTGTTTTTGCTCTACATTGTTTTTATTATCGAGTATATTCGATCACGAATGCCAGAATCCGGCCCCTGGTGTTTATTGATGTAGTATTGGGGCTACCTGGTACAAAGCTGCTTTGTACGTACCCAGCTGATATGCAGCTGCTTTGGCCTTGGTAGTACAACTACTTTTAGTGCTACCAGCTCTTTATTCCAACATGAGTTTTTTTAAATTGCATAGGTTAGACGTATTAAAACCGCTTAAATAGCATCATTTGGCAGAAATTTATTTTTAAACGTCAAATTCACTGCGACTCATTTTTTACTGAAACTCAGACTCTCAGGAAAACCGATTATAAATTTATTGTGATTTATTTCCATTATAAGCAGTTTCTTGAACAAAATTAATAAGTCGCCTATAAAAAGTAAACAATTTGTTAAAATGAAAAAAAAACTAATATTAATCTTGATTTTCTTTTATAGACACATAGAAAAATGGCAGCATATTTGACTAATGCTCAGCAACAACTGGATAACTATAAGGTTTCATTGGAGAAGTCGTTAAACGACAAATCCAAGCCATGGTTTAGGGGATTTGAAATGATTGAACAGAAAACTAATGTTCCCAGACTCTACTTGTTTTTGGGTAAGCAAAACAATAAATTATATTATAGGTGTCTTCGAAAAAATTTGCGTCATTTATTATACAGTATACAATGTGTGCGTACATGTGTCGCTTAACTATTTTTTCAGTTTAGTCACAGGGGAAGAAAATTACACATAAACATGTATAAGTACATACATAGGTATCTACATATATAGGTATATTTACTATTTTGTTGTCAGCCAGATAGTAAGTTGGATAGCCCAACAAAAATGAATGCTTATTAATTTTCCTTCTGACAATTTAGCATACATTGCCACGCACAGTAGGCATACGTGGCGGATTCTATTTATGTATAATAACTAGTGCATCGATTATTTATTAATATCTACGTAGTATATACATACATACATACATACATTAAACTCGGCAGTCAACTGACCTGTTCGTGAAAATACTAAAATTAGTTTCCACAAATTGTATCTTTAAAATTTTGTACGTTTTCTATATGCATTTTATTTTTTGTTTCTATGGTTTACCAATACATACATACGCACATTATGGTTGTTGTTCCTCCTATATTGCGATAGCCAAGCCGGCTTATCAGCAAGTACCAACAATATTTCCATTTTGCTAAATTTTTATATAAGTATGTATGTATATATTTTTTAGGTATTGCATATCCCAGAATTGTATTATGTTTATTAAGGTAGTTTGCGAAAGCATGTAGCTATTTGCGTATAACAGGCTGAACCTACATACATATGTATCTTGACGTTTCCCTCAAGCTAAAAACTATAGATTTCAAGCTAGAGGAAAATAGTAAGCAATTGAATTTTATTTGAACCTTAAAATATAATAGACAACTACCTACCTTGAAATTTGTAATGCTTGATCAAGAAAACTTTGAAAAATTTTTGTAATGAATTACATATACATACATATATGTATGTCCAATTTTATGCTGTATTGAAAAAAAAAACCAAGTAGGTATGTGCCATATATTTTGTCTCTTATCAATATTAAAATTGTTTTTATATACTTATTTTATCACTCACTAATGCAGGTGTTGTATCACCTATTGTGTAAAATGAGTACTTTCTTCATTTCTCAGTCTCCATCTCGTTGTTTAATTGTACGCAGTTTATTAACAACACTCTCCAGACAGTGTAGCTATTCTTTAACCATTGTTCTTTGTTTATATTTACGATTTTCATAGGACAAAAACATAATGACTCAATCTTTTAGTTGCATATACTACATAGCAGATTATTAAAAATACAATGCCTTAAATATCAATCCAAAAAGAAGAAAAAAACATTATTTAAAGTGTTTTTTTTTTTTTTTTAAAGAACAAAAAACAAGGAAAAGTATCTAAAACTTTTCACATTTTATTGCATCTAGACAACGTGAATTTCTTGTGGATTATATTGAGATTGTTGTCTTCAATACAGTTTTGCTTACTCATTCGTAGACACCAAATATTAATGCTAGTGTATATACGTATGGATGTGTGTACCTACATGCATACGTATACAAATGCATAGTATAAAAAATAATATTAACAGCTGATGTGTAATAAAAGACGACAAATTTTCGTTTAAACAATTGGAAGCTGGAACAATTCTACAAACATATTTGATGAGCTGCAAAAACGATTTTTGTTTTAATAAAAAAAAACACCTTTTTTTTAACATCAAATGTGGATTTGGGACTATATATGGCACAGAAAAGAGCTCAGAGAACGAGAACATCGACGTTGCGTGGCCATCGTTAAGCTTGGTGTTGGTAAGATAATTCATTATTCACATGCGATAAAGGGATTCACAAATATGTACATATGTATGTACATATATATTATTCACTTTGTTTATTTTTGCATTGTTCCAAGAGAGACTGCATACATACATATGTACATATGTATGTGCTTTATTATTTCTCTAAAAGGTGTTTGAAAGCAGAAAAGTTTCTGTAACTCAATTTTAGTTAAATTATTTGTTTACAGTCGCATTGTAGGAAAACACCACCGACCGCAGACATGTATAAATATTATTGTACGTTGTATTCGATGAACTTTATTACGATAAATCACCAAATTTATGGTCTAAAGTACAAGTTTATTTGACTTTAAAAGTGTGTTGTAAGAAAATATAAAAGTTATTAAAATAACTATTGTAGTCAAAACACTTTAAAAATATTCACTTGTTGATATATTTCACCAACATTCGTTCATTGATTTTTTTATATACGTATGTATATTCTTGTCAACAAGAATAAAAAAATATGATTAGATTGATTTGAATTTTTATATTAAATACACCTATTTGTTAATTGGTAACAAAATTGTTTTATTGTTTCCGAGTAAGACCATAACATATTGTGGCAACTTTCAACATTTGGTTTAACCGACATGAAGATATATTCCTCGTAGATGGCAAGAATTTGGATGACTCAGCTCGAGTAAGACTCTTAATGAGAAAGTTGAGTACCATAGCCTATGGTAAATATGCCGCCTTTATTTTACCGAAGAATATAAGAGATCTTCCCTTTGATGAAACTGTCAAGACTCTGAAAATCATGTTTGGGGTGCAAGAATCTTTATTTAGTTTGCGGTACAAGTGTCTTAGGATGGTTAAAAAACCTCAAGAGGATTTGTTGTCTTATGCAGCACGCATTAATGAAACATGTGAGCAATTCAAATTGTCAGAAATGAATGCAGATCAGTTCAAATGCTTAGTGTTTGTCTGTGGATTGCAGTCTCATTCGGATACGGAGGTTCGTATGAAATCATTATCAGTTCTGGAAGATGATTCCAGTCAGACAATTGCCAAATTGGTAGCAGCGGCACAAAGGCTGATGAATTTGAAATGTGACACGGCCATGATAGAAGATGGTACATCACCAGCTGTAAATGCAATTAGACATAAGCCAAATTCGCATGGAACAAAGCTAGAAAGCAACTCGGGTACTCCAAAAACTCCATGTTGGAATTGTGGTTCAATGCATTACGCAAAGTTTTGCACGTTCATCAACCACAAATGCAGTCAATGTAATGTTATGGGTCACAAAGAAGGGTACTGCAAAGCCTCTGGTAAAAACAATACATCATGTAATAATTTCAACTATAAGAAGAAAAAGAGGCATTATAAAAACAAATCAAGCTCTCTAAAGACAAATGTGGTACAAATCAACAAAATTTCACATGCAGCTAGGCGCAAATACGTCATGGTTAACATTAAACCTTTGTCCAACAATCAACAAAATCAAGAGTTTACAGTCAAGCTTCAAGTAGATACAGCCTCAGACATCTCGATGATAAGTAAAACTTTTTGGATTGAAATGGGAAAGCCAGGCGAAAAATTCAAAAATCGCTATGTGACGAGTGCATCAAATAATAAAATAAAACTTCTAGCTGAGTTTGATTGTCAGGTCAGGTTAAAAGGAGAAGTAAAACTTTGTAGTTTTTCTGTGGTAGAACTTGATTCACTTTTAATATTTGGTGCGGATTTGTGTGACGTGTTCCGTATATGGGAACAACCATTAGCAAATGTTTGCTGTCAGATTAAACACGCTGAAATTGGTTCTGATGTTTTGAGCACTATCAAACAAAATTTTGCTGATATATTTCAAGATACCCCGGCAAAATGTACAAAAACGCAAGTGCAACTGTATCTTAAAGAAAACGTTCAACCAATTTTTAAAGCAAAACGACCAGTAGCATATGCAATGCTTCCACTAATAGAAAATGAACTTAACAGATTGCAGGCGTTAGGAATAATTCAACCTGTCGATTTCTCAGATTGGGCAGCACCCATAGTAGCCGTTAAGAAACCAAACGGAAAAATTCGTATATGCGGAGATTATTCCACAGGGCTTAATGAAAGTTTGGAGCCACATAAATATCCACTTCACAGACCAGAAGATTTATATGCAAAAATTGCTAATAGTTGTTTGTACACACACATCGATCTTTCCGATGCTTATCTTCAAACTGAAGTCACTGCAGAATCAGCAAAGCTCCTGACCATAAACACGCACAAAGGCCTATTTACTTTCAACCGATTAGCACCTGGTGTCAAAAGTGCTCCTGGCGCTTTTCAGCAAATAATGGACAACATGCTAATGGGCATCGATGATGTAGCAGCTTATATAGACGACATTATCATTGGTGGTTCAACAATTGAAAAACATGTGGAAAACGTCAGCAAAGTTCTTACAAAATTACGTGAGTACAATTTCCATATAAAATTTGAAAAATGCAAATTTTTTGCCAAAGAAGTAAAATATCTTGGAAATATAATGTCGCCAAATGGGTTAAAGCCTGATCCTGATAAGATTAAGACTATTTTGGATTTACCTCCTCCACAAAACATATCGGAGCTAAGATCATTCCTAGGATCTATCAATTATTACGGTAAATTCGTTAACCAAATGTCTAATCTAAGAGCACCACTTGACAATCTCTTAAAAGAAAATGTAAAGTTTATCTGGAGTGCTGAATGTCAAAAATCTTTTCAAAAATTTAAAAATATATTAAGCTCAGATCTCTTGTTAACTCATTACAATCCGAATTTACCAATCAAGGTTGCTGCAGATGCATCAGGCAGAGGTATTGGCGCGTTCATCTGCCACATTTATCCAGACAAGTCGGAAAAAGTCATTGCTCATGCTTCACGCACCCTTACTCCAGCTGAGAAAAACTATTCTCAAGTTGAGAAAGAGGGACTCGCGTTAATTTTTGCTGTGAAAAAGTTTCATAGATACATATACGGTCGGCAATTTATATTGTGCACTGATCACAAACCACTTTTATCCATATTTGGAAAAAAAAATGGTATTCCAGCTTACGCAGCGAATCGACTTCAACGTTGGGCGTTAACTCTTATGATGTATGATTTCAAAATTGAATACGTTAACACCAAAGAATTTGGCTGTGTAGATGTTTTATCAAGGCTTGTAAATTCAAAAACTAAACCTGATGAAGACATCATAATTGCTTGCACAAAATTAGAAGAAACTTGTTCAGAAATGCTAAATAATCATTTTAGTTCACTTCCAGTAACATTTAACATGATATTTAATGCAACAAAAAAATGTAAAACTATTCAATCTGTAATAACAGCGTTAAAAGAAGGATGGAACAAACGTTCATCTAGAATAACTCCATATTATGCGAGAAGAGATCAGTTGAGTGTGGTTCAGGGCTGTCTAATGTTTAATGACAGGATTGTGATTCCTGAACAGTTCAGGAATTCTATACTTAAACAATTACATCGTGGTCATCCGGGCAAGGAGCGAATGAAGTCTTTGGCAAGAAGTCATGTCTACTGGCCTGGTATAGATGATGATGTTACAGCTCATGTCCGTAACTGCCACCAATGCGCGGTCATTTGTTCTGCTCCAATCAAACACGTACTACATTCGTGGCCTTTAGCAAAAGAGCCTATGGAGCGTATTCATATAGACATTGCTGGTCCTTGCAATGGTCTTTATTATTTTGTAGTTGTTGATGCTTTTTCAAAGTGGCCTGAAATTTTTGAAACTTCAAACGTTACGTCGATTACTATCATTTCGAAACTCACTGAAATGTTTGCCAGATATGGGAATCCTGACACCATTGTTTCCGATAATGGTACTCAATTTGCTAGCGCTCAATGTAAGCAATTTTTGGCTGAGAGGGGAATTGTGCATATCAAAACGGCACCTTATCATCCACAATCTAACGGGCAAGTGGAACGTTTTGTTCGAACATTAAAACAAGCTCTTGCAAAACTTAAAAACGAAGGAACAAGCAAGGAAAATTTGGAAACATTTTTACAAACTTATAGATCAACTCCAAGATTGGAGTCGAAGTCTCCAGCAGAGTTATTTCTCAACCGTAAAATAAAAACTACTTTAGACTTGCTCAAACCACAACAGCAACGAACTATAGAGCGTAATACTCGACAAGAAGTTATGTTTAACAAAAAGCATGGAGCAAAAGCAAAGAGGTTCGAAATTAATGAAAAAGTGTATGCCCAAGTTTTCAACCATAATAAGTATTCTTGGGTAATTGGTACAATAGTAGAGCAGATAGGATCGGTTAACTATAATGTATTAGTTAAGTACAATGGCAAACAAAAACTAATTCGTTCACATGCAAATCAGGTCAAGAAAAGATTTGCACCAGAAGATCCAACAGTTTCGACAAATTTATTACTGGAAGTTTTTGGTTTGAATAGGGAACCAGAAAACGCTCCTTTACTCCAGTTGGACCAAGATACACGAAGAAGTGGTCAGGTGAGCACAGAGCGTAGCGAACACATCGTTGCTGATGTAAATGATCAACAGGAAGCTGATTCTTCATTCCATTCAACATCCGATTCTGTTTTCCTGGAAGCGGTTCTGTCACCTCCCACAAGCACTTTGGAAACTGTTAGACCCAGAAGACAACGCCAACCACCTGTATGGATGAACGATTACAGCCCGACTTAAAAAAAGGAGATATTGTAGTCAAAACACTTTAAAAATATTCACTTGTTGATATATTTCACCAACATTCGTTCATTGATTTTTTTATATACGTATGTATATTCTTGTCAACAAGAATAAAAAAATATGATTAGATTGATTTGAATTTTTATATTAAATACACCTATTTGTTAATTGGTAACAAAATTGTTTTATTGTTTCCGAGTAAGACCATAACAATAACACTAGACAACGGATTTCCCTATATATTTTTTTTTTTTTTTTTTTTTTGAGTGATAACGAAATACATATGT
Source organism: Sturmia bella (assembly GCA_963662145.1). NCBI lineage: Eukaryota > Metazoa > Arthropoda > Insecta > Diptera > Tachinidae > Sturmia > Sturmia bella. The sequence goes on along the minus strand of OY759172.1, from coordinate 12,770,501 downwards.
ATATATGAAGTTTGTGAATATATGACAATAACAAAAAACAAAAATTATAATAGCCAACATTTCCACATGGAAAAATATTGAAACTTTCACTTTCTTATAAAAGAAAAGAACAAAAGAAATGAAAATGTTCGTGCGAAGGATTTTATGAAGGAAGTTACGAAGGATTTTATGAAAATTTTGCAGGCAAATTTTTCTGAAAAAGTTGTGAAAATAGTCTTCAAATTCTTCATAAAAGCATTGAATGAATGTATGGGTAAAAAACCAATTCGCGAAAAATTTGCCAAATTAAAGAAAATCCATTTTTGAAAATAAAGAACAGTTGCAAAATGCAACTGCTAATTTGTTTTTGTTTTATAACAACAATAAACATAATTTGTGCCAAAGCAAAAAAATTGCAAAAATTCCGAAATAGTTATCAGAAGGAACTGAAGATGATATTATTGTCCAGATAAGGTACTTGAGGTGAATTTCTTTTTCTGCTAAAGGGCTAATGTTTTCCCAAGTTTATAAAAATGCATATATTACTTTTTTGACTCGACGTTTCCTGAATTTCTTTTTCACTTTCAAGGGTTTTATTTTTGTATATTTATGCATTTTAGGTCTAAAAATAGACCTTTTTAATAATTTTCTGTCTTTTTTTAGTCGTCTAAGTGCCGCCGACAACACGTCAGTAGACTCGAAAAAAAAAACTTAAAAGAATGTTTGACATCTGACACATATTCTATTGTTCCCTTGAATACACTGAGAATCACAAGTGTGCAAACAAACCTTTAATACAGAAAACAATTTTGGCGTTTCGCAACACTTATACTTTTCTTTACAACCTTCATACTCGTACAACGGTTTACCGTCGTCGGTTACTACGATTTGTATTTTTGAAAGTATCAAAACGTAAAAGTTTTCAAATCCTTTGTGGGCATAATAACAAGAACAACTGTTTTCTTTTGGTTTTTTTTTTCTCAGTTCACTTATCTTGCCTTCCATTTTAAAGATAGATCTGAAAATACAAAACAAATACAAAATTTTTATTGAACGAACCCCTTTAAGGATCTTCTTTTAGGTGCAGCCGTTTTAACTTGTGCTTCTGCCATAACTTTTTGTGCAACATCATAAATTGAGTCACTAGGCTTGTGCTAATGTGGAATAGTGCTTGTGCTTTACGAATTAAAAATAACAATAAATTGCAACGTACCATTAATTGATTTAAATAATATTCGTATGGTATGAGGCCAGTTAAGGGATCAACGGCAACTGCCATCATTTCGTCAACTTCTTCTTGCGTAAATGGCTCGCCCTCTTCCATCAACAGTTTGGCAAAATAATCTTTTGTCAGAGTACCATGATTTTCTGGATCCAAGACATGAAAAGCTTCCAAAAGCTCTTCGGGCTCAGCTGGTTCCATTCTAAGCACAAAACACACATACATACATAAATAAATCTCATTGGGATTCTTAATTGATTAATTATAGAAAACAAGTTAAATGGTTGGATGGACCGTTACTGAATTTCCATTAACTGTGTAGACATGATTTTAAAAATTCTTGATTTTTTTTTTTTTTTTTGGGAAACTCGGAGCAGTCGAAATGCTTAAAATTTGTAATTACTTGTGTTCAGCCAATAATTGCGATACATGAGGAAGAAATTTTGCCAAATGCACTTCCCCACTTGAATCTTCCGTTTCGGTGGCTGTTATTATTTCATTTATCTCTTGTTCAGTCGGCACACAACCCAGAAAACGCAACACCGTGCCCACTTCTCGCACATCGATTGTCTTGTCGCCGAGATGGTCGAAAATGCAAAATGCATCAGATATTCGCTTTTCCAATTCGTTGGTTATTTGTACTATTTTTTCAATGAGATGTTAAGAATTTATCTTCAGTTACAAATATAAGTCATACTTGGTATTTCCATTTTAAAATGATTTGGAAAAGGATCCTCTTAATTTAGAAATTCACTTGATAATTTTTTGATTTAAATTTTTTTGTGACTTTTGTTTATTTTTAATAAATTTGACGAAAAATACCGAAAACAATGTTGCTTATTTAGTTCAAGTAAACAGTTTTTATTTTTTTTTTATTTTAGCCTACACATACATACATATGTATGTATGTAGTTGTTAAGGGATACCAATTGTTACAAATCCCAAAGAAATTACTTAAATTTATTTTGCTTAAACGCCTCACAAAGCGTGCTCTATAACTCCCCGCTTATTGTAGAGTTGTGTCATTCATGAATGAACGAACTAATTCAACTGAATGATTCTTTCAATAATTGAACGAATGCAACATTTTTGTACTTGTCTTCTATACCTTTCACTTTTTTGTTTACTTTTTGATTGCAATCACTCAATACCATTAGTGTGTGATTTACCAGAATATGTCTTAAGGACGTAAAACATGAGAAAGTAAATATTATGTATGTATGTATGTATGTAAATATATTTAATTTTTATCTTTTTTTTTTCTTAATTTATGGTTTTGTAAGTAAGTAAATTAAATAAATAGAAACGTATTCATACTAGTATTTTTTTTAATCAAAAATACAACATCATTTGCTTTTTTAGAGTTCCGTACTCACCAGAGTGAAACGGAACCTTATTACCGAGACAAGTACGTCCGTCACAGCGTCCATTCTCCGAAACGGTAAGAGCTAGAGAGCTGAAATTTGCACAGGATGTTGTTGTACCTTGTACCGCTACAACAACAAATACTGAAAACAACAACAAGTCGAAAACTACCAGGTGTCCCCATACAACGAAAACCAACAATTAGCTATAACTTTCGAACCGTAAAAGATAGAGAGCTAAAATTCGCACATTTACAGATGTTCTACTACAATAAATGCTAAAAACAGAAACAAGTCGAAAACTATCAGGTGTCCCTATACAACGTAAAGTAACAATTAGCCGTTACTCACAAACCATGAGAGACAGAGGGGTGGAATTTGCACAATATATGTATGTACTCAGATATGCCCTACAATAAAAAATGCTAAAAACAACAACAGCTCTAAAACTACCAGGTGTCCCATTACAACGTAAAATAACAGTTAGCCATAACTCTCGGACCGTAAGAGATAGAGAGCCAAAATTCGCACAGTGTATGTATTCCCAGATGCCTTATAACAACAAATTACAACAACGACAACAACAAGTGGAAAATTACTAGGTGTCCCCGTACAACATAAAGTAGCTTTAAAAACAGAGAGATGAAATTTATAAAATATACAAAATATGTATTCACATACTCCATTCCATACATACATTACACATACATACGTACGGAACCCTAAGAGTGCGAGCCAGCCTCGTACTTGACTTAATTTATTTGAGAGTGTTTTTCGTTTACTCTCATTTTACCAGACTTTACCCGGAATTACCGCGAGCAAACTTTTTATTTCAAATCACATGATTTCCAAAAACAAATTGCACTGTATAACGGCTTTGAGTCAGTTAATGCCGCTCTTTTGTGATTTTTCTATCGATATGATGTTTTATTAATGATATAGAATTTTATCTTAATGAAGTAGTTTTCATTTTGAGTTCAGAAATCGCGTGATTTAAAAACACCGTGTAGATGTTTTTTACTTACCAATTACACATTTTATCCTGCATCGTTTAACTGAATTTATTTATTTTTTTTTTGTTTCGGAATTATTATTTCTAATTACATTTATACTTAATTTTTTGCTTTGTTAATGAAATTTGCATATTTTTAGCACATTTTCTTGGCCATTTGCACTCTATCATAATCAATTTTATTAAACAATCTTGTTAAAAACACATTTAATATGACAGTGATATTTAATTAATAACATTTCTCAAACACAATTCACCTGAACGGGCATGATGTGTGCGCTGATAAAGAATATTGCAAGAATAAAATTATCGAGAAGACAAAATGTTCAAATTTTAATTACTTTCGTTTTTTATTTTTTTTTTTTTTTATTTTCAAGCAAATTCAAACCTGTCCTTTAAAATTCTCTTTGCAATGGTAGTCATATGGGTACAGTATCTAGAAATATTGTTGTAACAGGTTTTGAAACCATTTCTGATGCTTATGAACCGGATGGTATGCACTCGAACCCATGATTCAACATGAAATTTTTTGAAGGGAATTTACTTCAATCCAACAAAATTAAAATTTTTTATTTTTAGTTTAGATTGAGTTTGCTAAGTCTTACTAGCTCTTTCGTTTTCCAGAGAGTTGAGTGGCCTCTATATGCTCAATTCTTTAGTTCAGCTTAAACCCGCTCAGTTGAGATATAATAGAAATCAAATTGATTAATTAATTCTTTTTTTTTATAAATTCACATTTTGTATGAGTGGTTGTGCAGTTTTTTACCTTACTGTATTTTATGATACAGTCGCATTCAGCTAAAGAAAAACTGCAAGAAATCTGTTTCGCTTATGCAGATTTCTTTTTAAAGCAGTCTGGCTAAACAAAAATGAAGAAGCGAATAATTAATTAATTTAATAAGAAAAATTAAAAAGATTTTGCAAACCTTCGGGTAGGTTTTATAAAAACTAATGCATTATAATACATGAGATGATATCGTGATTAAAATGGGAAATTTTTATCCCCATAAAATTTTCATTCGCCATGAAGGGGAATTTGCTATCGTAAAGTTCATGGGAACTCATGTCCGTGCTAACAGTGCGTAGTGAATACACAGGATAGGAAGGGATATAAAAATAGTAGATTCTCAGTCTACCTTGTAAATAAAAACTGTGTAAAATTGTTTGATTCTAATTAAAAATTAAAATAAATGAACTTAATTATTTATCTGTTTTAAGAGCCAATTGAAATGTATTAATTCAGGTCCAAAAATGAACCTTTTCAAAAAATATTTGCTGTATTTTTCAGCTGTCTATATGCCGACGACATGTTGCAAACAAAAGTAGAAGTGTTGCAAAACGAAAAAAGAAATGTTTGCTGTGTTAAAGGTTTGTTTGAACATTTCTGATTCTCATTCTGTTCATGGGAATTATGAAATAAGTAGTTAAGTTTCAAACAAACTTTTAAGAATTTTTCAAGTCTACTGATAAGTTGATTAGCACCAACGAAATGTCGTCGGCATATAGACAGCTGAAAAATACAGCAAATATTTTTTGAAAAGGTTCATTTTTGGACCTGAATTAATACATTAAAATAAATGACTAGAATCCGTGCAATAATTTCACTACAGGAAGAATAATCTATATGGACAACATCGCATTGTTCGAAGACGTTTGCGAGATGAATCTCTTGGAATTACACTGTGGAACAAATTCAAGTTAGCAAAAGTTAGGCTGATTCTGAGAGTGAGGGGTGAAAATAGAGGCTAAATTAGAAGATCCGCGTCGCGGCGTTTGTTTATGTTAGTTAAATTTTTCTTTTTTAATCGACCTTCAAACTTTGCAGTTAAATGCCGATTTTCAGCATATTGTTTATATGGTTTTTTAAATATGTATATAAAAGCCAAATTGTTGCACAGGTCTCTAGCAACAATTTGGCTTTTACAGCTCTGCCATCTCACACAGTTAAAGAACGTGTGTTCTGCATCAGCGATCATCAACATTACGTTTTGCCGTCCATGTACCATAATCTTCCAGGCACCACTTTCTCTGCCACCTTTAGGCCTACTGCTTTTCTTAAGTTCCAGGCCTCTTTGCGCTCTCGTGCCAAGAGGGCCACACAAGGCAGATTTAATAGGTACAAGCACTAGCAGCACATAAAAAAAATACACGAGAGTTGTTGGTAGAAAAATATCTGTCCACTGTCAAATTCTTCTCTCATTTGTTTTGTTAAACTGGTTTGTGAGTGTATGCAAAAAAATAAATTACACAAATTTCATAAAATAAATTTACTTAAACCACTCAAAAATTATTACTTTACTTTTTTATTGAATAAAAACAGCAAAATCACGGGCTTATTTTATTTTTTCTTCAATAATTGCTACAAAATCACTTGCACATTTCTTAGAAATCAGAGCACGTTAAACGGCTTGTAAACAAACTTTTGACACTTAACAGATAATAAACAACGAGCAGCTGTTTTAGTGCTTTTACCTGTTTTTATCTGCGTTGGGTCCACAGATATCACTCCGCTTATTACTATAACAGCTGCTCCTGAGCCCATTCATTGAATGGATTCTAGCACTTTCCGCCTGGTCTTTGCCACTAGATTATCACCCCAAATTTCGCTTCCGTATAATAATATTGCGTACTGCTGTCTCCATAATAAATTTCCTTTTACTCTGCATTAGTCCACCAATGTTTGCCATAAGTCTGTCTATCCTACTGAATTGTACGATCTGTTAAAAATTACATGTGCGTTCAAAAAAGTGTGATAGTGTGGACTAAAAGTGTATGTGTGTGTGAAAGATTTTCAAAAACTATCTTTTTCTATGCGATCAGAGTTGCCTTTCGGAGTTGTTTACAAAAGTATAATAGTGTGGTTATGGACAGAGGTTCATAATATGGTCGACTTCACTCTGCCGGGATCTATTATGCTTTTTTCTCTTTCTTCAGTAGTCAGTAAGGCTTTCCTCCTCCTTCATATAAAACTGTTATCAAACAAAAAGTGTTCCACTCAAATGGATTTCCGCTAAAACGGATTTTCTAAGAAAAAATGTCCACATTTTTCAACAGTTTATTTTTTCATTTTCGATTGAGCGAATTTTTCTCTTAAAAGATGTGCGCTTGTCCGTATTCGACTGTACTTAATAAATTGTGTGCTGTCTTGGATCAAGAGCTAAATTTTATATTTAGAATTTCGTTTGTACTCAACTAAACCGCAATTATTAAGGGTTCTTTGCAAAACGAAAACGATTTCGAGCAAAAGTAGTGCATAAACAGTCATATATAGAACAATATACATAATTATTGAGGAAACAGTTTGTGGTGAACCATATAATAAAATAAAAAAAGGAAACAAAAAGACAAAAATCACTATAGAAAATAAACAAATCTAATAATTTCAATTGGACGTTAAAAAAATAAAAGATTTTTTTCTTTCCGATAATGTTTGAACAATTAACAGCGAAATTAATTCAAATTTTTAAAGAATATCCTGCAGCACAATATGGTAAGGTTTAAGAAAATCCGTTTTTTTTTTCATATTCCTGCCAACGTTTGGGATTGATTGAAATACAAATGGATGGAATTGTTTTTTTCAGTGCAGGCAACAAACACACACAACTCGTTTGATCACAAACGGGCTAGAATTTGGCTCTGGTCGGTTACTTTGTCATACGCCGTGGTATGAAAAATAATGAAAAAAAAAAAAAAAAAATTCAAAGCAAATCAGTTGCTGGTGATTGTTGTAGTGAACATGCAACAGCCATGCTTCTTCTCCATCTGATCGGGCTAAATTGCAATAAAGTAATTAACAAGTGATGAGATATTCACCCCTTATCATGAATAATTTTTCCCCTAAAAATTTTTCCCATTTCCCAAAATTGCGATCATGAATAACTTTTCCCATAAAATATGTTCCCATTTGAATTTTCTCCTTATCGTGCATGGATTTTTCAAAGACATTTTTCCCATTTTTTGTGTTAATTTGTTCATTTTCTTTTCTTTGGGGAACAAGAAAAAATGCAGAGTATTCATGATAGCAAATTTCCCTACTTGGGAAATGAAAATTTTATGGGAATAAAAATTTCATATTTTACTCACGATAGGGGTGATTGTATAAATTTCAGCTTGAGAGTTACATTTAATTGTTACTTTACGTTGTATGGGGACACCTAGTAGTTTTCGATTTGTTGTCATTTGCTGTTGTAAGGCATCTGAAATACATACACTGTGCGAATTTCGGCTCTCTATCTCTTACGGTTCGAGAGTTATGGGCTAACTGTTATTTTACGTTGTAAAGTGACACCTGGTAGTTTTAGAGTTGTTGTTGTTTTTAGCATTTGTTATTGTAGGGCACATCTGAGTACATACATATGTACATATATTGTGCAAATTCCACCCCTCTGTCTCTCATGGTTCGTGAGTAACGGCTAATTGTTACTTTACGTTGTATAGGGATACCTGGTAGTTTTCGACTTGTTTATGTTTTTAGCATTTGTTGTAGTAGAACATCTGTAAATACAAGCACTGTGCGAATTTTAGCTCTCTATCTTTTACGGTTCGAAAGTTATAGCTAATTGTTGCTTTTCGTTGTATGGGGACACCTGGTAGTTTTCGACTTGTTGTTTTCAGTATTTGTTGTTGTAGCGGTACAAGAGACAACAACATCCTGTGCAAATTTCAGCTCTCTAGCTCTTACCGTTGCGGAGAATTGACGCTGTGACGGACGGATGGATGGATGGACGGACGTAGAAGTCTTGGTAATAGGGTTCCGTTTCACTCTGATGAACGGAACGGAGCCCTAAAAATGAAACAAAATTCATTTTTTAAATTGGCTTGTCAATAAAACAATAATCAAATTTTCTTCGGTTAACTTCAAAAACCACAGAGTTGAAGCAAAAAAAAAAAAAATGGTTGTACCTTTAGGTGTGGTCTATTTAGCGGTTTTAATTCCGAAGTATACTAGGAACATGACGTTTGTGAAGGATATTTGAGATTCGGTGCAGGCGAATGTGGCACTTGTACTTGTTTAAAAATCGCTAACAAAAAATTTTTAATTAACGTTTTCTTAAGGCCATATTCATAATAATTATTTTAAGTTTATTAAGCTCTTATTTGACATATTGCTACGGAACATTTGTCAAATAAACGTGTAATAAACTTTCAATAGTTTTTATGAATATGGGTGTTGTTAATGTTTTTTATATGTAAGTACATGTTTTTGTTTATTTTTAGGGGCCGCCGCTTTCTGCGCTTTATATCTGGTCTTTGGCTATGGAGCTCAACTTTTGTGTAACATCATTGGCGTTGTATACCCAGCCTACATTTCTATACATGCTATTGAATCGAGCACCAAATTGGATGACACTAAATGGCTCACCTATTGGGTGACTTACGGCATTATGTCCATCATTGAATACTTCTCTGTCATTCTAACTTCAGTCATACCCTTTTACTGGCTTTTAAAGGTAAGAGCGCCTCAAATATTTTTATGTGTGTGTGTGTGTGTGTGTGTTTTTATTTTTTATGTGACTTTTCAATTCATGGTGATTTTTAGTGCATTTTCTTGGTGTGGTGCATGTTGCCCATGGAACAAAATGGTTCTTATGTTATTTACAATCGTGTTATACGTCCTTATTTCCTTAAACACCATCAAGGTAAGTGTTTTCATATTACTTGTGGTAATACATACATACATATGTATGTACATATATGGCAAGTTTTTCTTTTGTTATTTGTGTATACGATTTGACTACAGGGCAAAATTAATTTACACTGCAGTTACACGATCAAGTTTTGCTATCAAGTTTTTTTCACATACTGCTTGTCAAAATTCAATAAAATTGATAGCTGTGACGTAGGCTGCACGCAATTTCAAGGCAATTCGTTTTCAAGATGCCGTCAAGAAGAAAATTAAAATTAGCTGCTTCATTAAAAGTACTATCAGAAATAAAGAAAATAAAAGAAGAAAAAAACCAGAGGGCCTTAACTTTTAAGTCATTTCGTCGATATGATGCTACATTCATATTCCACAGAACTTCGTGGCTTCTGTACAGCTCTATAAACCGCAGCACATCATTATATTTGTTGGTTTTGCACGTAAACATTTTTATTTCTATTTTTAAGCTCGAATTTGTTTAATTTTTATCACTTTTAATTGCAACTTTCAAACAAAACAAAAAAATATTTGCAGACAGAACGAAAAAAAATTGTTGTCAGCTGTTTTCTTGATTGTAAATTGATGCTCTCTATGGAAAGCAAGAATTGCCATCAAGTTTGCATCAATTTTGAAAATTGTGAGTGTATTAGTAAAAAAGTGTGAATGTATTAAAACTTGAAAGGCAAAACTTGATCGTGTAACCCCCAAGTTAGATTAACTTGGGGGTTACACGATCAAGTTTTGCCTTTCAAGTTTTAATACATTCACACTTTTTTACTAATACACTCACAATTTTTAAAATTGATGCAAACTTGATGACAATTTTTGCTTTCCAAAGAGAGCATCAAGTCACAGCTCAAGAAAACAGCTGACAACAATTTTTTTTCGTTGTGTCTGCAAATATTTTTTTTTGTTTTGTTTGAAAGTTGCAATTAAAAGTGCTAAAAATTAAACAGACTCAAGCTTAAAAATAGAAATAAAAATGTTTACGTGCAAAACCAAAAAAATTTTTACTTTTATTTTTACATTGATTTCCATTAAATTTATTAATTTTAAAAAGAGATATTTGTATATTATGATTATATTTAAATAGATTTAAAAAAATATTGATTTAGAATCTGAATTAGTTTCTGGCTTTAATGTAGAATATAGAAGAGAAGGTTTTGCTTTAATTTGTTTTAGCAGAATATGCAAGAAGCCGTTTTTAATTTTCTTCTTGACGGCATCTTGAAAACGAATTGTTGTGAAATTGTGTGCAGCCTACGTCACAGCTATCAATTTTATTGAATTTTGACAAGCAGTATGTGATAAAAACTTGATCGTGTAACTGCAGTGTAAAGAAAGATTGCAAGTTCCTAAAACACATCAAATGGAACTTTTTTCTGAAACTTTAAGCAAACTATCAAGCACAAGTTTATGAGATGGGTAAGATGTTCATCTTCATATGCACATACATATTTATGTATACACAAACTTGTGATTTCTTTTGTACACTGAAAATATTTTATAGGTAAAATTTAGGAAAACGTTCGTTCGTTCGTGCGACAAAAATTACTAATTCGCTAAATTTTGCAATACATGTTACAAAATTGATTAATTTTTATTATTTGAACTTTTTCTTATATAATTATTTTGTATTAAATTTATCGGGCTCAAGTTCTTTCTATATTAACTATTTTTTTCGATTAATATTAATTAAATAGGACAGAGAAAATATATAAATTTGTTTTTGGAACGAAGTTCCTTAACGCGGCTTGCTGGTAGTGCAAATTAGTAGAAATCGTCACGAAAGCGTGTGAGCTGTTTATATGTATTGGTGTATCTGTCGACAAACAATTGTTATGACAGCAGCGGAGATACCTGTCAATAAATATTAATTAATTGTTCATCAGCTGCTAAATGTCGCTAAAGTAAAGTATATGTCACAACAAAAAACAGCAATATTGAAAAATTTTCTTCGTTTTGTAGCAGATTAACAAAAAAATACTGCATGTGTCAAAAGTAAATTTTAAGAAGCATATAAAATTTAACCGTCTAATTCATAAAAATTATAACAGGTTTATAAAGCTCTTATCTGACAGATTTTCCATACAAATATGTCAAATAACAGTCTTATAAGCCTGTAATAATTTTTATGAATTAGGGGGTAAAAATTTAAAAAACAACACAAAATAGAACATACAGATTTCACCTTGTATTACATTCGAAGATGAAGAAAAAACTTCGTTCCTAACCGGGGTCCCCCGTCCACATTTCTTTTTTTTAATTTAAAAAAAATGGGCTAAAGCAGCGATAAAAATTAAAACGACAATTGTAACGACAACGAGAATAGGACCAAATAAATTGTACACATTTTATTTTATATCTATATTTTTTTTGTATTACAAAAAATTTTTAACTTTAATAAATTCTTAATATCTTTGCTTTCCCAAGCTGTTGATAGCGCGATAGATAATGTGATTGGTCAAGCTAAGAAAAACATTAGCTCCGTTTTGAAAAATGATTAAATATTTGAAGAGAGGCTTTTAAGCATCCACCCTACATCCTTAAGCATCTACAAACACACAATTTACAAATTATCACTGTTATGGGAGTATTACCTACAACAAGAGTAAATGATTACTTGGAAAACGCTGCAACAAGTGGATGATTGAATTATTATTGTATTTATTTTTTGGTCCTGGTTAAGGTGGCGTTGTTCGAGCAAAAAAATTCAAGGCAAACATTATAAGTGTTATTTATTTTTTAATAAAATTATGTGTCTTCGCAATCAAACCTCACTAATTATAAAAAATATTCTGCATAATAATGTACATTTTAAAAATCTGTTGAAAAAATCATGCATAATACATTTTCTTTTTTAACTTAATAACTCTTATTTTGCTTGTATTTTATTTTTTAAGTATCTTGTGTCAGCGTTAAAAATAAAATTTATTTTTTTTAGATTGTATTAAATTACAAAACGAAACAAAAAGAAAAGGATAAACAATTGTTTAATAAAGAATTTCTTAAAAAAAATACATTTTATATTGTTACGATTTATTTCTTTTGAACTTAGAGCGATGATTTATTTCCACATTTGAAGAGTAAAGTACATTTTTCACGATCTACATACATACAGTGTCCGACAAAATTAACTGGACAATCATATTTTTACGGCTGCAAGAAGAAAAAACACCTGCTTGAACACACGGCTGGCATTTAAGGAAGCCGAGTATTTTATTTAAAAATTCCACTTTTACTGCTGGCGCAACAAAACAAACTGGGACGTTGCTGTCTATTGCGATGCGAAAGCAAGTTCGATGCTTGCGGTAAATGCGTTATGTGTGGAATTTAAACTCTGTAATACTTTGGCAAAATAGGTTAAAAAAAGGCAACGCAATAATTCAATAATGGCGAACAATGATGAATGAAATGTCGAAATTTGTGAAAAGAAACGTATTAAAAAATAAAGTTTTGGATAAATACATACATACATACAAAAATGTTTTTAGCAAAAAAGAAAAAAAAATTAAGTAAATAGCCATGGATGCCGTAGATTTACGGTTTGATGAAGAACTTGAAATGCATTACAAGAAGAATTTTCAGAAATATGTGGAATGTTCTCTCCCCAAATGACAACAGGTGGGAAATTAATAGTGTTAAAATACTCCATTGTTATACCGGGGTTCACAGCTTATTTCAACCCCCCTCTTTAAGAGAAATAGAGTCGGTATAAATTTTGAATGAGACAAAATATTGAAAAAGGTCGCCTTGAACATAATAAAAACCTCTCTTATCTTCGTAAAAATTACCTTTTTTAGTCTAAATTTTACATATTTACAAAATTAAAAGCAAAAATTATTGAAACTTTGCTATTTCTGTAGCTTATTATTAGAGCTATGCAATTGACATCACTTATCCTGTAACGGTAAATTTCCAATAAGCATTGTTTCGAATCATTTGCATAAGCTTCTTCTAGTGTGATTTTTACAGCTAGTTGATACGAAAGCATATTTTTAAGTAATGGGGCGACGCACTACAATAGAGCAGCGATAATTGGTTATTCACCATTATAAAAATGGAATTTCTCTTGGAAAAATTGCTAAAATAGTTTGTCTATGGTTTCTAAGTTTATGAGCTTTATACAAAATTGATGGCATTAAGGACAACAATATTGTACCGAATGCAGTGTTGCCTCATGTTGGTGATAAAATTTTATATAAATCTAAAGTCGCAAAAAAATTAACTTATTTATAAATAAAATATATACATACATAGTTCATCTCATTCAAGAGAAAATAATTTTTAGTACGATTTATTTTAACATTTGTTTAAAACAAGGTATAGGTAAGTGTATAGTCTCAATAAATCCTGAATCTTAAAATTATTTATAATCTTTAACCAAACTATTTCTCTAACGCGTTTAATTGCCCATTTTAACTGGACCTTCTGCGCTTTCCCCAGCTTCCTGATTAACGGCAGCATTTTGGCGATTACGCCAGGCTGTCATGTAAGTTCGAGGATGTATGGGTAATAGACCTGCTATACCTAACAACTCAGCTGCGGGTGTTGACAGATGTGCCCCTTTGCCTAACCAGAAGCGAATACGTTCAAAATTGAATGATACCAAACGTTCATTATGTTCATTTGGCATGAGATCGTACGTGCCCACCTGTTCGATGACGGGCTGGTGCTGATTTTTACGACGCTGCAAAAATATTAACAATGCAATGAATGGACTTGTGTATAATAAAAATTAGTTTAGCTTTTTACCTCCATAACCACAATGTGATAAAATGGCCGGTTTGTGCATCCATATCGTACAAAACGTATTATTTTAGCAGATTTTTTATAGTATCGGCCGATACCACTAGAGGGAAACAAATTTGCAACACTCATTGTAATAAATGGATGATAGTGAAGAAGAAATTGTTGGGCAAAATTCAATTAGTTTTTCTTAAAAACTTTACGATGTTATGAAAAATCGTGACAGAAACCATATGTGCAAGACGAATTGAACTAACATATGGTTCAAAATTTTGTGTTTAGTTAGTATTCTTTTCGGGCGAATTTATTGCCATTAATTCGCCTCGTTTTTTTCAATGCGTTCTAAATGAACACAGCTATAGGTGGTTTGAATAAAACAGGGCTGATTTAAAATCTATATAATCACTATATAAATAATTAACATAACAATGCATATTTACTAGATCATTGCATCTTTAGAAATGCAAAAAACTCAATGTATTCTGTAATGAGAATGTCAAAAAAAAATTTATAAGTACAACAATGGCTTCCAAAACAACCTTGTAGCATTTTCACAGAGCTCTTTACAGTTTCACCACAAAATCATATGAAGAGATGCATCCATATGACATTACATATTTCTTACATTGCTTATCATATAGAGAACGCAATTTGAAAACATGTGTTATGCTAAGATTAAAATTAAGCTGTACGCTCTCACAATTTCTATACCAAAACACTAATTATGTTATGAGAAAATGCAAAAGTTTGCAATTTAAAATTGACATATAGAGCTTGATACGCTAAAAGTGTTGCTCCGTAAGTGGACTATGGACAAATTCAGCATTTTAAAACTTTTTTTTTAATTTTTAGCTCTTATAGGTTTTGTACATCAAAACAAGAACTTTAGCAGAATACGCAAATACCATAGTGTTGACACCATTCTTCTAGATGCCACAAATTCTATCCAACTGGCAGCACTACGTAGAACGAGAGAGATATATAATAATAGAATATTTTATTCTCTTTTTGTCAAAAAGTAACATATTATTTTACAACACTAGAACATCCATCCATATTGAAGTGCGTTTTCTCAGCGCATTTTGCAGGTTTGTTAATTTTCTTCGTTTATTTTATTACATTTTAAAGGAAAGAAGTGATTTTCAATAAAAACTTCTGCAAAAACATTGAATGTACAGAGGGCTAATTAAGTGTGTATTAAAATAAGTGAAAAAGTACTTAGAAATATGATTTATTCGGTTCGTAAGAAAAAATTTCGAGAATTGTAAAAGCTTTTTCATTAGCATTTTCCACTTGTAAAAAATCGCTCAGCGTGGAAAAAGAACGATGATTTCGTCTATCGACTGATTGCTACTGGTGCGAAAGAAAGGAATGTATATTTTAAGTAGAGTGGAAAATGAAATTCGTGTGTGTAAAGATTAATATCAATAGAAAAAAACAAGTAAAACGGAAGAGCCCCTTAAAAAATGTCAGTGAGCCTTAAAAAAGTTTGTGTGAATTATAGTTTTAATACGCCAAAGAAGACAGTTTTTCAGGTTGAAAGCTCAATTAACCAACTCCATTTTGTCCGGTATTTTATATTGTAAGTTCTTATACTAGTGTAGCAGTAGAGTGGTCCCTCTTCATTCTCTTTGTTTTGATTTCGTGCGTTCGAAATTTTTTTTTATTAGCCTTAGTGTTGGTAAGTGTGTAGAAAAGTTGGATAAAATTGTGTGGGAGCAATAAAGAAGGTTATAGGGATTGATTTCTATTGTTGTTGACTCGTGCTGCCGTGTTTTGACATTTAAAGGTTAGAATGAGTCGCCTGCATATAGTCATATTTGCGAGAGTGTGAGAGACAGCGAGGTAACGAAAGCCGATCACAAAAGAAATTTTGAAAAACCGAAGCGAACTGTCTGACATTTTTTCAAATTGTTGTAAATCAATTTTTTGTGTATGCAATTAGTGTATTAACGCTTAAAAAGGTAAATTTTATGGCTTAAATAAATGAAAAATAATTTATGTTAATGCTCAATAAATTATGAACGTAATTGCTAATGTAAAAAGTGTACGAAAATTTAATTTGAAGTTGGTTAAATAAAGTAATAATTGCCGAAGGAGGAATCTTGGCTGGTGTCGCAAACAGAAAATGTGTTTTCTGACTTGGCTGTGCATATTATTTTAATTTTATGCTTTTTTTTTAAAGAAATTATATGCGTTATTCAAGAAGAGATAAATTTGAATGATAAGTTGAAAAGTAATTATATATTATAGTTGGATGTTACTTTTACGGTCAGTACTTACATTTTTTTTTTTTTTTGGATTGCTTTATCTTTAAATGATTAATATACATATGTACACATGTAAATATGTATGTACATCTGTAGCTATTTCTATTTTCAAAGTTTCTCTTTTATATTTCTTGCCTATTTTTAATTACAATGATCATGATCATTATTACTTTTCATGGGAAGGCTCAATGAACTTTTCTTTGTAATGTATAGCCATCACCAAGTTAACGTCTGAATATGTGTGACAGTGCGCAACAAAATTATTTTCTTTACAACAAAGTTATGAGAACATTGTAATAAAGTGTTGTGGTTGCCTATGAGAAGGGAATTGTACTAATTTATTTTGATATTTGTTGATTTCGGCAAGATAATATTTTCTTGCCAATAATATATTTAGCCTTCCAAAGATTTCATTTACTTTGGATTTGATATCTTTTGACAATTGAATAAATAAATTGACCTATAATCTCAAGTCTTTAGAATTTGTACAATGAAGGGTTAAATTCACAGTCCTTAAGAAATAACATAACTTGACTTCTTGTCGGCAGTTAGTTTTAGTATTAAATTGTCTGTGAATTTGAGCCTTATTATCGCACCCTAAATTAGAAAAAAAAAAAATGAAAAAACCTTCAGTGGAAGACATCAAATGCCAGCAATTTTATAATCTAGACAGCCAGGATTTTCAATGTTAAAAAAAACGTGTATGTACATTTAACTTACATACATATTTATGCATTGGGTTTTGAAAACCATATTATTTTATTCAATTTCTAATAAACATTCTAGGGGGCTTACCAATTCATAAAAAATAAACTATATTTATATATGTACCTATATATGTATGTAAATAGGTCAGGTTATGTTGATTTGTAGCACAAGGGCACCTTCTAGGACCCAAGTGGGCCGGTCTCACGACTGGCAGCCCGTGAAACATAACATAGGTTATGTTGATTAGAAGGGTATGTTTGCCCAGGTCGTGCGACATACACTTAATATAATATAAGCTTGTTGTATTTAACAACATGTATTGAAATAAGTTTAAACAAAAAATTGTATGGGGAATTCTTTCAAACTCATTTTAATTTTTATGGACATGATTGTTATGCTATCAATCGAGAAGACTAAAACTACTCCTTATAATCTGGATCATCTTAAAGTAATTGAAAAGGGCTAAATCAAAGATACCGATCAATCGTATATGCTTGGTTCAATTGTCTATTTCATGCTATTTTCTTGTCATGAAATCCCATGTTATCCATTTTTTGTCCGAACTAAACACTAATTCTAGTTCGTTTAAAAAAACTGCTACCACTTCGCTTCATAATACCAAAGCAGTTCCTTTTTTTTTTGTCGATTTCAAATCCGATTCCGATAAGATGGAATCTATGACACCCCCTAATGTTTAGGCTTTTTTTCTGTATTTTTCTTCTTTTTGTTGGTGTGTATGAATGTGTTCATGGGTATTCCCCCAGCTAGCAATTTTTGAAATTTTAAATCGAATTCGAGTCTTCTTCGATTGTTCAGCGCGATTAAAATAGTCGCTTATGGTCTCGCTTTTGAGTCGAAAATTAGGCTTTGGTGTGAGAAAATGGTACCATACGGCGATCACTTCTGGAAGTGTCTTAGATTTTTTTTATGACTCGGCCCTCTCGTCTGAACAATTACGACTTACATTCGATCAATTCCGCAATCACATGATAATTTTTTTTTGCAGTAATTTCTGTTATTATTCGTAGTCTTTTTTGTTTTATAATTTTTTTCTTATCGTCCAACTTTTATCAATGTTTAGTCATATAAGGGTGTCTTAAAATACTGTTACTGCTTCCAATTGCTAGCTGGGTCAATTAATTCGAACTTTTTTTTTTTTATTATTTTTTAATACGTTTATCAGGCTTAAGTTCATTCTATATTACTTTTGTGATTGATATTATTAAAACAAGACAATGAAAATATCATGGACTCTTAGCTAGGTGGGCAACTAGCTGTTTCAAAGCCGCCGCCACACTTCTCGTCAGCACACGTCCTTGAACTCAGGGTCTAATTTTTTCCCAATGGATTTGTTACAAGAGACCTGGCTGCTCTGGGCAAGATTTCGCGTTATTGTGTTTTTTTTTATTTATTAATTTTTAATTTAAGCAATGAAGAAAATATTGTGAGATACGCCCTTTAAAGCTTGTTATGGAGTTGTTTCCCTATAAAATGGATCAACACCCTGCCATAAAAAGGGCCACATCATAGGCGCCGATTAATCATAGATAAATGGCTGACTAGTGGCATTATCTATTTCATGCTCGGTGTACAAACCTAAGAAACTATAATTTTGCACTTCCATATTTCCATATTATTTTGACGAACAGGTATAGAAAGCAGATTGTGTTTTTATTTATTGTTTTTTTTCCGCTAAATCTGTTTACTTTGTTTACACTCATAAATTTTGTCACTGTAAAAAGAATGGCATCATGTAAAACTCCGTGGACAGCCTTTACATTTCTGCCACTTCTTGCTCTTGATTTTTAGCACAAAAAACAAATGTTTAACCCAATTTGTTTCAATTTTATCTTCAGCTTACTTTGTAAATACAGTGTACATAGAATATGAGCACACAAAATCGTAATAGCGGCGTTAGTCGCAGTCAAAAGAAATCAAATACCGGCAGTGGCGGGGGCGGTGGAGGAGATTCCTCAACACTCACACAGACCTCTCTCAAAAAGACCGATGGTTCAAAAACAGAAAAGGAAAAGTCTCACCCAAAGGTATGCTTCCAATATCATACATCCATCCATCCATCCATCTAATTATTTGGAAAAATATTCTTATATTTTGAAATATTTTTTCCAGCCAACTGCTGAACAGTTACGTATTGCTCAGATCACCAACAGCAATACATCGGAAGATCCACTGATGCGGGAAAAAGTCACCGTACTAATAGAAATGACTCAGCGTTCCGAAGAGGAAGTTTGTTGTGCTTTAAATGAGTGTGATAACAATCTAGAGCGTGCTGTTGAATATCTTCTGGAGACCCTGCCCGTGGTAAGCAAACTGTTGTAGTATGAGTAAAAAAAGTATGTGCCATTAAAAATTATGTGTTTTCGAATAGGGGGCATTTGAGACATCTTCAAAAAAGAAAAAGAATAAAGCTGCAAATGCTGCACAAGATAATAACGGTGGCGGCGGCGGTGGCGACGGTGATTGGGCCGATGGAAATACTAATACGGATAAGCGTGAAAAATCACGCAACCGTAATAGCAGCAATCGGGGTGGACGTGGTGGCTCCGACAGTCGCGGCTGTAAGTGGGAAAAACTAAATACATTTTATTTAATTTTGTGTGTGATTCGTAGACCGATTCGAGTGGATCATCATTTTGGAATTTTTAGAAATTCGATTACACCTTAAATATGCATTGTTGTTAATAAAAGGCGGAATTTTTGGGATTTCATTGACAAAAAAAATCGACTGACATCTTTTCACTAAATTTTAAAACTGAACTTAATTATTTATTCGCTCTAAGGGTCAATTGAATGAAATGTATTATTTTAGGTCTAAAAATAGACCTTAATGTTTTCCGTATTTTTCAGCCGTCTATATGCCGCCGACGACAAATCTGAAAAGAATGTTTGAAACTCAACTACTTATTCCAAAATTCTCATGAACAAAATCTTGTTTGAACATTTCTGATACTCATTTTGTTCATGAGAATTCTGGAACAAGTAGTTGGGTTTCAAACATTCTCTTAAGATTTTTCGAGTCTACTGATGAGTTGATTAGCACCAAGGAAAAAGACAGAAAACATTAAGGTCTACTTTTAGACATACAATAAGAAATTTTTAAACTTTAAACTGTGTTGTAAAGACAATATATGAACAAATATTGGGAAAAAATAATTTTAATAAAATTAAAGTGACCACTACTTTCTTGTTGGCCTTAATTTTGGCAAACTACAATCAACTAAAAAGCGTAAACATGTATATGGATGCATCAGCTAACACTAACGAAATGAAAAAAAAAAAAAAAAAAAAAAAAAAACGAGAAACGTGAAAACATAAATTTAACAAGCATAAGTTTTAGGGTCATGTTTCCTCCCGCCACGAGCAAATACAAAATTTGCAGCGATTAATTATTTGAATCGTGCAAGAATAAATACAAAATTTCGTATCTGCTCGCCGAGCAAACATAACCTTAAAACGTGCTCTGGTGAAATTTAATGTTTTTACTATTTTTTTCCTTTTTGTGGTTGTTTGCTGTTGCATTCATGTGAATGCATAAGCATTTTTATTTGCGTATATTCCTGTATTTGTGCTTAATAAAAGCCAACGAGAATGTTGTAACCATGCTTTTTCGGCAAATATCTGTTCAAATGTGAGATTGCGCCTTAGGGAAAACTAAATAATTCACAAATCCTCTGATTAATATTCGTTAAAAAGGTAACATATTGCAACATATGTATATATATTTTTTTGTCAATGAAGTGCCAAACCTCCCCGTTCTACCGATAAATTTCAATGCCTATTGAGATTGTAATCGAAATTATAGAAATTACAAAGTGGGCCACTCAAGTTGGCCTATAACAATCTGCTCTAATAGTCATTTCAAGTGATTATCGTGCTACACTTAATTTACTTAAAAGAGCTCTTACTCATATTGTCAAATCTTCCACACCGATGTTCTTAGGGCGCGGCAGAGAGTCTCGCGAAAATGAACGCAATTCAAGAGGAGGTGGTGGTGGAGGCGGTGATCGAGATGATCGTGCTAACGACAACTATCGCAGTGGTCCACGTAGCGGCGGTGATTCACGTCGTGGTGGTGGCGGACGCGGTGGTGGTTATGTTGGCCGAGGAGGCCGTGGTGGAGGACGCATGGGTGGCGGTCGCGGCGGCGGTGGTCGTGGTGATAGAAATGGCAATGATGGCGGTGGTTATAGGTCGCGCTATAACAACTCCAATGATGACCACCAAGAGGTGGAATTGTGGGACAATAGCATTGCTCAAAGCACTGAAAAACAACAGCAACAAACACAGGACGATGCTTGGGGAGATTGGGATAATGAGGAGTACGTTGGTTCTCTCAAGGACAGCAAAGTGTTTACCACAAGTAATTTGCCCAATCAAACGGCAGCCAGTGTACTGAGTAGTGGTTTGAGCGTCGGCAGCGATAACGCCAATAGTGCGGTAGTGTCGAGTGAAATTTCTGCACCGCCGGGACTGGAACACCATCTTGGCACTTCAGTGATTGGCGGCACATCTGCATCGCAGTCTCAAGGACCTCATTTGAACTCCTTGGTTGATGACAATGGTGGCGGCAGTAATTTAATTACACCCAAGACTACGCCTATGATGCAGTACAGTGCCGCAGTC
This sequence comes from Sturmia bella, assembly GCA_963662145.1. Classification (NCBI taxonomy): domain Eukaryota; kingdom Metazoa; phylum Arthropoda; class Insecta; order Diptera; family Tachinidae; genus Sturmia; species Sturmia bella. Next base: position 12,748,912 of record OY759172.1, on the reverse strand, counting down.
AGTAGCACGCCGCAGCTGCAACAGCAGCAACAGCAACAATCCGCTGTTGTGGGTGGTGCTGGTGCCACTCTTAACTCTGGTACGAGTTTGAGTGGCTCTTCGGCATTGGGCAGTTCACCGTACGCCAATGCTGTAGTAGACACTTTCTCGAATGCTGCAACGGCTGCTGCAAATTTGGTGCAACAAGTTCAGCAGCAGCAACAGCAGCAACAACACATGGCACCACAATTAAAATCCTCAACGACTCTGTCAGCTGAGCAATCACAGTATTTCAATTCGCTAGCCACACAAAATGCAGCAGCACAAGCTCAAGCAGCTGCCGCGGCGGCCGCTGCAGCGGCAGCAGCAGCTGCCAATAATATACAGCAAATGCCCACATATGCCCAAAACCCGGCGACAGTGCAATATCCAACGTCATACGCCAATGTTTTTGGTAGTGCCGCAGGCAGTGGATCAGCGGCTGCGATGAATGCGGATCCTACGTCTCAGTTAGCCAGCGGACAGCAACCTCAAGTGCGGCGAGCTCGTGCAAAATTGCCACCACCTTCTAAGGTAAATGTAATAAAATTGACTCTTGTAAAAATGAACAGCTAATGGAGAACTGTAAATTACTTACAGATTCCTTCAAGTGCGGTCGAAATGCCGGGTGATACTTTGAACAACATTGGTTATTTGGATGTGCAATTCGGTGGCTTAGATTTTGGCACCGATGAAACCTTCGAAAATCTGTCAGAAAAATTAAATAATTCCGTCAATCTTGTTGATGGACAGCCACAAAGCCAACAGCAGCAACAGCAAAAGGCTTTAACTCAGGCTGCGACCGAAGGAAATCTATCGTATGAACAAAGTAAATCGGTGGTAACGCATCAGCAGCAACAACAACAGCAATCTGCTTTGACAGGCACTGGTTTACAAACTTCGCATTTAGTAAGCAAAATCAAATAATTATTTCAATCAATAATAATTACACAAAAATGTACATATATGTTCCTCTTCAACAACAGACTGATTCACTGACCGCCAGTTATTCACAAAGAGCTGCAGCTCAACAACAACAGCAGCAGCACCAGCAACAACAACAGCCCCAAACACAGCATAGTAGTAGTGTAACTGGTGGCAGTTCGAGTGTGGGTTCTACAGGCAGCAATGCTTTAGATCAATTAACGAAAAACGATCACTACACTCAGAACACAAATGCGGCCACGCCCTATCAAAACTCGTATCAAAGCAATAGCAATGTTGTTACAAACAAAGGCGTTTCGAATGCCTATCAACAATCGGTAGCTTCACAGGGCTACAACAATTCGGCCTATGGAAACGTTCAGGTAAATGTAATCGCTTTCTTTCCTTCTTGTTTTCTTCTACTCAAATTAATCGCAATTTTTCGCTTTATATGAGAACAGTCGTCGGTAGCAAACTCGTACCAACCTCAAGCATACGGATCATACCAACAGAACTCAATGTCCTCATACCAACAGCAACAACAGCAGCAGCAGCAGTCAAGCACTGGGACGCAAAGTTCTTCGAATGTTACCGGCTCGAGCAGTGTGGGTGGTGGTTCTAATGCAACGCAAAACATTCCTTCTGTAGGTGGCAACAGCGGTAATTCAGCAACGTAAGTTTTTTTTTTTTTTTTCTTTTCAAACTCGTATTTTATTATTTTTTTCATACTAAACACGAGAGTAATTTAGTTGAAAATTAATTAACATTGTTGATGTTTTTAGTTATTTTGTTATTTTATTTTTTGTTACATTCTTCATCCTTTACCTGCTTTATTAAAAAAATCTACTACTACTACTACACTACCAAAACTTGCCAAAACAAATTCGTCCTGTATAACTGAATGTTTAAAAAATTTGCCTGATTTTATGTTTTTGTTTTTTCTTTTGATACGTTTGTTCTCCTATCATAAAAAAAATAAATCTGTCGCGTCTTCTATGAATTATATCTATGAGTACAGAGCAAATTCTAATTCAAATTACTTGACGTCTGCTTATGGATCACAACAAAATGCTTACCAGTCTAGCCAAAGTGTTTATGGTAGTGCTGGTTTATCAAATAATTCGGGGTATGTATATTTATAATGTTGAATTCTTTGTTAATTTGTTATATACCAATTTGCCAATGCCAAACTTGTCTTTGGAAACACACGAGTAAAGTATGTACATGTTACATAAATTTAGAGTTTCAGAAATTTTTTTAGTGGGAACGTTTCATACTACGATTTTTTCCTGACGAAACTGTGAGTGATTTTTTCCCTGCCTTAAAACCAGTTAATCTACTGAATTTTGTTTATAATTTGTATATAATTTCTAATATCTATTGTACATAGGTATTTGTATATTAAACAAAATTAACTTTTATTTTGCTTCAAAACGTTGTTTAAATTTTTATATTCTTGATTATCTTAGTGCAACACACTATGCGCAAACAGTCGAATTAGATTCGAAAAGAGTCCAGCATTGTGTGAATTTTCAGTGTTTTATAAAGCAAAAATTCATCCAATATTTGTGAGCAGTAAGTTTTTTTTCTTTTGCCTATAAGAGCGCAGCACAGTAATCACCTTCTCAATGTCTTAACAAAATAGAGAATGGTAGTCAATTTTCTTTTAAATTAAACAAAGTGAAACGAACTTCGAAAAAGGAAAAAAATAACGATATTTTAAAGCACATAAATTCTATGTTTTCATAAAGTAATTGAGGCAGTGAAACACGTGGATAAAATCAGTAACGAATATCATAGGTTACGTGAGTAGGTGACTAAGCTTCTATACCATGACTCTGCCTTACAAACCCGGTCACAGCGAAGCAGTATTTTTTGCTCGAATTTCAGTTAGATCTATTACATTAACAATTTTACCCTTGTGGCAGCTGTCAAATTTTAAAGGATTTTTTGTATATTTTTTTTCGTGAAATCAACAAAATAAACAATTAAAAAAAAATTAATTTTAAGTGCTAATATTTCAAGAAAGAAAGTAATCCAATACTCTTAGTACTCGTACATAATCATTGGGAGATGATCCAAATAACACTAGACTAGAATAATAAAGTACTTTCTATCTATGTATTATTTATGTCTACTAATTTCACTTAGCGTAATAAAGTATGATTTAATTTAGATGTATCTCAAGTGGAAATGTCCCAGGTATTGGATTTTAATTATTGACATGAAAAATTTGATTACTATGTGATAATATGCAGCCATTGTTTTGGGTAACTAGTATGTATCTAGTGCTGGAATTGCAATTACATAATTGTTCATCAGTGCTTTAAATATCATTACGTGAATAATTAATTATTACTACATATTTTACATGTCCAGAATATTGAGGTACTCCCGCTGACAAATATTTGACCACAGACAACATGACCACTATACACCTTCTAAGCTTCGTTTCGGTCGAGCACATCAATGCAAAGCACAAAAAGTGCATACACATAGATATTTGCAAAATAAAAAACGTGACCACTACTTTATTGTTGATTTTTTATGTTGGATAGAACAATAAATTAAAAAAAAAGGAACAAAACAAAAACATTAAATATTACTAGAGCCTATTTTAAGGTTTTGTTTGTTCAACCATCAAATGCAAAATTTACGGTGAGCAATAATTATTTGATCTTACATAATCTTTACAAGAGCAAATATAAATTAACTGTGAATTTTTTATTCGCTCGTTGAGCAAACATAACCTTAAAATATGCTCTTGTGAAATTTCATAGTTTTATACATTTATATGTATTAAATTACTTTTTCATGAATAAAATTTTACTTTTCTTTACTTAATTGATATTGATAAAAAAAAAACGTAACCAACCAAGAGTTGAACTTGAGCCTGAAAAATTAATTTAATATATGTAAATGTATTACAATATCATAGTTCAATGTAATTAAAATGTTAATAGTTTTATGATTTTTCCTTTTATAGTTGTGGTTGTATCCATGCGAATGCATATGCATTTCTAATTAATTGTTTAAATGCTTGTATTTGTTCAAATTACAGATCAACAAGAAACTAAATATTTAATCTAAATATTTGTATTATAGTAGATTAATCAATACAACTTCAAACCTATAATTCTTCTCTCAAATGGTAATCGTTTGGTTTTAAAGCTTCGGTCAGGGGGTCTTTTTAATCCAAATATTTGTATTGTAGTAGACTAATCCATACAACTTCAAACCTATAATAATCCTGCTCTTAAATGGTAAGCGTTTGGTTTTAAAAATTTGAAATTTGATTGTTTCAATAATAGTTGATGTTTCTGTTTATGTTAATTATGTTCAATCTAGAATACCACCGTTTTAATAGTAGGGGGGTATTCAATTCATTTTGGATTATACATGTTAATTAAAAAAAAAAAGTAATTAGGGAGAAAAAAAACGAATTATTGTGTACATGCATAAACAGTTTTCAGTGGTTTTTGTAAGGCTTAGCACAGTTGGCTATTTTTGAACTCTTAACTTTACAGATTTTTTTTTTTTTAATATATACTAAAAGGTAAACACGTTGTTTAACTCTTATACTAAAATTTAATTTAGATTTGCTGGCAGCACTAGTACGGCATCCTCTCAATACAGTAACTTTAGTAGTGGTAAACTGAAGGATACATCCGCCTCATCAAATGCTTCTCATTACGAAAGGTAAACCACTATTCTGATGAATTTGCTCAAAATTGAATTTGTTCTTTTTTTTTCTACTGTCTTAATAATAATAATAACAAACTTTTTCATTATTCTAATAATATGCATATTTTATAACAAACATCAAATCGCACTTTTTGTTTCTTCTTTTTCAGCGTTTCTTCCAGTAGCGCTATTAGTAATAGTGGAACAGCTGTAAATTCCGTTTCGAGCGGTGTCAATTCCAACAGTGCTGTTACAAATAGTATGATCTCATCCTCACATTTAGGTGCATTAACAAGCAATTCAAATGTCACTCAATCTTCTTCTTTAGCTAACAACAGCAGCAACAGTAGTTCGAACCTAAATAGCAGCAGCGGTGTTGTCAATAATTCCGCATCAAATGTGGTATCGCAGACAGCTGGTGGTGCGGGTAATGCCAGTGGCAATAGCAGTAGCAATAGTACTAATACAAATAGCAGTAGTGTTGTGTCGGCTGGTGGTGTTGGTGGAGTAAGTTCATCATCTGTGGTTGCCGCCTCGTCGGGTGTTTCATCGGCATCAAATAAGACTGGTAGTGGAGTTTCGGCAAGTGGAGCACCGACCGGTGCTAATAGTGCTGGAGGAAGTGGGGCCGGCGGCGGCGGTAGCGCTGGTAGTAGTGCTGGTGGAATGGTACCCAACATCCAAATGGTTAGTCAATATATACAAACGTCGTTACCCTATTATCAGCAACATGTATATTCTTACGAGGATTTGCAAATGATGCAACAAAGAGTGCCACATGTGGTGAGTTCATGGAGAAATGCAACACCATACAATCAAAAATACATATGTATCATTATAACAAGCATATAAAAACAACTAATGCTTTTTTTTTTTTTTTTGTTTATTTACATATTTATCTTTTTTTTTATTTTGTTCATTAATCATACATAATTTCAACCACATTTACATTAAGTAGTACATATCAATAAATTCACATTAACTACTGTGAAGGCTTTTATTGCGCTTCCCAGCAATAAACGAAATTTGGCATGACATGTGTGCATTTCATAAGTGATTGCAAACAAACACAATTTTTTTTCACAAGTTTATTTTAAGTGTACACATCACTTGAATTGGAATATTTGAAAAAGTTCTCATGCACAGTATTATTGGTCCAAGCAAAACAATCCATACCCAGATTGTTATTTTTTGTTTAGTAAAATATCAGAGTACATTGCTCATATAATTATTTCTATGATAGAAATTAATTAAAAAAATTACATTGCTCATGTTGTTTTATTAAATTTTGTTATTTTTACTTTAAAGGGGTTAATATTTGTTTATCCCTTAAAAAAAAAACATTCTTGATAACAAATGTATTGGGCAAATATATGCATATAAACTACTAAAAATGTATATATGGACATGCCCATGACTACAACAACTGAAAATAATAAACAAGCAAAAAACGTTCCAGCATATTTTAAGGTTATGTTTGCTTAATGAACAAATACAAAATTTAGAGCAAATTTGTATTTGCTTTTGCAAAGTTTTTGTGAGATCAAATAATTGTTCACTGGAAATTTTGTATTTGCTCCCTGAACAAACATAACCTTAAAATATGCTCTTGTGAAATTTAGTATTTTTTCTGTTTGCTGATGTACTGATATGTATGCATTTCAGTTTTCGTTTTTTTTCGTGGAAAAAGTGTAAAAAAGTGAAATTTATTCTTTTCACAACAAACAAAATCTTTATTGAAATTATTTTTCCCCCGTTTATCACAAGTTATGTTATGATTTTGTGGACTGCCAGTCGCGAGACCAGCCCACTTGGGGTCCTAAGGGGTCCCGCCGTGCCATTCCAATGGGGGAAAAATGCTGAAATGAATATCTTTAATGAAAAATTTTTTAATTTTTTTGTTTTAAAGTTTTAAAAAAAAGTTTGAAACTTGACTAATTATTCCATTATTCTCATGAACACAATGAGAATCACAAATGTTCAAACAAACCTTAGATACAGAGAGCAATTTAATCCTGTTGCACCACTTTAATTTTTGGTCACTACGAATGTATCAGTGCTATAATTTTTCTCACTTTTCGAAAAATGATAGAGTAATTTGTTTTACTTTTTGGCACGAGAACTTCTAGCTGAAGTTACAGTACACCGCCACTGGTGTTTCACTATTTATTACATTTTTATTATTGATGTTTAAGAATTTGTCATAAAAAGAGAAAACGCGAACGTCGGGTCACGTGCAGAGTATGATGAATTAAATTCGTCTTATTGAATCCCTAGAAAACGAAAATGTGCAGAGTATGATGAATTAAATTCGTCTTATTGAATCCCTAGAAAACGAAAATGTGCTTCCGACTGAAGTGATGTTGATGAAACTCATTATTTGTTTACTATTTTTTTATTTTCTACTTTTTTGAAAAACCAAAACACAAACTTCATTACGGAATGGAATTGATCTCTGTAACATATAACATTTAATACGCGTATACTTTTTTTTTAACGAAGCTAAGGTGTAATTTTTAATATTTTTATTATTTTCATTTTTTTGTTTTTTTTTTCCACTAAAAACATCGATAATTGTATGTATTGCATTGAACCTATTTCTCATATAACTTCGTCTTATAATAATCTTGTCCTCTCATCCACCTTCTCCTATTGCTTCGTATTATCTCATGACAATTTCCACATCAACTCGTTCTATAACATTATATCGCCATATTTTTAATAAACTATTTTTTTTCTCATTTTCTTTTAACGTTTTCAGCAAGGTTATTATGATCTTAATTACACGCCTACAAGTCTGGGAGCTGGCCGTGATAACTTGGGCTCAGTGGCATATTCAACAATGACTGATGGCCGTTTTACCAGAACTGACAATAATTCCAGCCCTGTTAGTAATGTAAGTTTTTCTGTTACTGTATAAATCAAAGAATGTACTTCAATATACGTACATACATACATACATACATGCATGCGTGCATAGGTAATTGCGTTGTATAGCAAATAGCATCTTTAATCAATTAATTCTTAGCCGATTAAACAAACAAATTTAGAGAAATTATTGCTCGAATATTAAGAAATTGCTATTTTGTTTAAAGGAAAATAAACTGTATGAGTTTCCTGTTAAATATGCCTGAGGCCATTGGACCTCATAAAATTTATTTGGTGCCAAAGTGTCAAAGACACGTTCAATATTCTCGTCACCCAGTTTGATTGTGTGCGTGTCTGTTATTTTTATAATTTTCCGTAGACATACAATAAAATATGGCACACATCATATTCCTTCTGCGACTTTGTAGCGTTTGTTTTTATTATGACGTCGGCTGGTGAATTCTTTTTACCTTATGCTGTTTTGTTTCGTACTAAGATATCGTAAAAAGAATTATTTTTCCATCCGCGCACTTTTCTATTACTTATCACATTAGTTTTTTTCCGTCATGAAGGCTTCAAATAAAAAATTAACAATTTCTCTCTCGCTTACAATTGATTTTATGTTCTTTAACCCTCCGATGAGTGACAGTTCTGAATTTCACGGCCATGTGAAAAGGTCCCTACGGACCTTTTTTGTAAATCATGTTTTTTTTTTCATGTAAAAAATTTTGTTTTTTGTTTTTATTGTTTATATTTAATAAAACTATTTTTTAAAGCTTTAGGTCTTTTAATTTTCTTTATTAATTTTTCGATATTTCGCTAACAATTTGTTAGCATCGTCAGGAATCTTTAATTGTTTTTATTTTATACGGGAAAGTGCCGACAAATCTGCAAATGCAGGTCGTTTTGTTGTCTTTTTCTCTAAATATTTCCGTTTTCAAATTTTGCGAAGAAGAAGTATTTTAGAAAATACAGTAGAAACAAGTTGTGCCTCCGTGGGGAGGGGTTTTCTATACAGTTGTCTATGTAGGTTTTTGGAGTATTTGTCAAATTACGGCTTATACGCGAAAGTGCCGACAAATCTGCAAATGCAGGTCGTTTTGTGGTCTTCTTCTCTAAATATTTCCGTTTTCAAATTTTGTGAAGAAGAAGTATTTTAGAAAATACAGCAGAAACATGTTGTGCCTCCGCGGGGAGGGGTTTTCTATACAGTTGTCTATCTATTGAACGCCCCGGGATTGAATTAATAGACTATAAATAGAATAAAAACTAATCCCAATTATATAAAGTTATGTTAATTTTGCTATTAGGTTTTTATTCCCAATAACTTGCAATTAAAGATTCCTGACGATGCTAACAAATTGTTAGCGAAATATCGAAAAATTAATAAAGAAAATTAAAAGGCCTAAAGCTTTAAAAAATAGTTATATTAATTTTAACAATAAAGGTCAAAATTATAGATAAAATAATTTATTGTTCATAACTAAATTCTACATACAAAAATAGTTCTTTCAATTTTTTTTTATTGTTTCAACACATAATTTACTTGTTCTGAACACAAAGACCTAAACTCAAAAACATTAGTGATGATGATAAAAACAAAAAAATTCTAAGAACAAAAATACTAACACCCATATTCATAAAAACTATTGAATGTTTATTACACGTTTATTTGACAAATATTCCGTAGAAATACGTCAAATAAGAGCTTAATAAACTTACAATAATTATTACGAATATGGTCTTAAGAACAAAAAATTCTAAGAACTGGTTTATTGCTAGTAGTATAAAATTAGAATTTGAATTATGTGTTGGAACAATAAAAAAATCATAATGATGCCGAAAAACATGCATTTATTAGTGAAATTCAGTACAAGGTCCATACGGACCTATTCACACGTCCGTGTACTATTCTCACTAAAACCTCAATAACTCCTAAAGTAATGATTCGATCGGCTTGATTTTTTTCCAAAAGATGCGCAACAAAATAGTGGCCGAAGTAGGAGTAATTTCAGTTTCAAAAGGCAAAAAGATCCCTAGGGACCTTCTCACTCATCGGAGCGTTAATGCATTTTTCCATGCACATTTTTAAAAATTAAATTTCCCTGTAGTAAACTGAAGAAATGCATTACAATGCAGCAGGAAATCACCTCTTTTGTCTTATAACAAAAAGTTTTATAAAATACACAAAAAAGAGATTTGAAAATCTGGAAATGCTTTCCCTGTTCAGAGTGACGTTTTCAATTGTATTCAAGCTGTAAATTAATTCATTTTTTTTTTTTGCTGTTTGCTTTATAGATTTCATTAAACAATGGTAGTGTAGATTGTGTTTAACAGTATTATTTTTATTTCCAGGTTTCCAGTACTATGTCGCAACAAGCTGGCTCTAGTGGACCCATGCTTAATGTTCCTTACGCTTACTTTTATGGTGGCAATGTTATGCCCGGTGGTTTCCAGTATGGAACTCCAGCTATTTATCCAGTAAGTTAGAATTGAAAAAAGTTACATACATATGTACATAAATAAATACTACAAACTCAGTAAAAAAAATGTTGGTATTCATTCATACCTTCATACTGATTAAATATTTACTCCCCCCAAAAAACATGACCTTTACTTTCTTGTTTACTGTTATTTTTGTTTGTCATGCATACAAACGAAAAATATACACATATGTATCAGGCTCCAGTTTAATTTTATAACTTATTGTTTATGACTTAACATTAATTAAAGAAAGAGGGTTTTCATGATGGTAGTGCAAACTGTGCAAACGAAGCAGATGTGAGCAAAAATGCTCTGCTTTTTTCACACAACAACAAAATGTTTTTTGCACACTTTGCTTTATTTGCACTAGCGGTACTCAGCGTTTGGTGCGTTTTTGGATGCGACTATTGCGTTTGCGATTATATTGCAACTGATATTGAGCAACCTTTTTAGCAACTTTGCAAATTTTATTGCACTCCAAACAACAGCTGATAAATTAATACACAATTTTTAATTTTTCACGTTTTATTTTTTTTGGTACTTGCTGCTGGCTCCATCTCTACAATTTTTTGTTTGCTTTGTTTTAAAATGTCAGCTGTTCGAGTGTCAGTGTTGCAAACGCAATACTCATGCGAAAAAAGCAACGCGTAATTAGCGGTGCGTAAATGCAAAAATATTGCGAGTGCAACCTTGTATATTTTGTTGTTGGGTTGCAAAGAAAAAGCAACGATTTCTTGCATTCGCACTTACGCAGGACATTTGCATCAAATAATGAACTGCGCTACTAAAAAAAATCTTGGGCAAATAGAAGTGTGAAAAAAGGCTCAGTTAAAAATAAGAAATGTGAACAACAATAGATGGCGCCAGCAGGTGGCGAAGTAGGCTAAAAATAGCGGCAGTGACAAAAAATTTGTTAGTCGGCTTTGCCATCTATGGTTGTTTACATTATTTATTTTCAACTGAACATTTTTGCATATTTCTACTTGCTCGAGATTTTTTTTAGTGCAAATGAAAAATGAAGCAAGTTGCAAATACATACATTTTGTTGTTGTGTGAAAAAAAATCAGAGCAATTTTGCTCATATTTGCTTTATTTTTGCACCAAACATCGTGAAAACCCTTAATATATAACGAACTTAAGCCTGATAAACGTAACACAAAATAATAAAATATATGTATGTAGATATTTTACAAAAAAAAATTAAAGCTTTGAAAGAATAGTTTGCATGAAAACATGTTGAAAAAATATGTATACGTTTCTTACAGCAAATTCCAGCTGCTAATACAGCTTCGGGTGGACAATTTCCAAAACCGTCGTACAACACTGGCTATGGATCCACCAATTACGATGCACTTTCACAAGCTTCGCAAGACTATACAAAAGGAACGTACCCAACAAGCGTTAATCAACAAACAAAATCTCAAAACGTAACGAATCCTCCTCAAGCTGGCACAGCTTCGGACATAACATCCTCCATGTATGGCAAGGGACATGTGGCGCTTAACAAAGTCAATGTTAGTTTTGCAATCAGTTAAAATTTTCTTTGTTTTATATTTTCTTTCTCTAGTATTTGTTAAAATATGTTTGCTATAATTTGTTGCTATTTTATGTTTGTTCTCTTTTACCCCTTATCATCGCTCAGTCATACGAAAAACAAAATTTCCATTCTGGTACTCCACCACCATTTAATATGGCAAATACGCAGACAGCTGGCGGTACATCAGCTCAACCTTATGGCATGTATTTACCAACAATGCCAGCTGCTGGTCATCACATGATTCATCCACCCATCCATCAGGTAAGTTTGATTACTTTTTTGCAATTAAAATTACTTTAACAAATGGGAAGAACTCATCGTTTAACAGCAGGGGAAATATGACAAAATATTTAATTCATATTAACATCCTGTTCAGCTCATTTAAACTTTAAATTGGATATTAATTATTGTTAACAAACATTTCTAATAGTCATGCAAAAAATCATTTCATATAAAAAAATAAAAAAAATTTTATGCCAAATTTAATCTTTATCGATGTTTACTACAATATCAACTAAAATGATTCGCTCTGCCAACGGATAGACAGCCAGCATTAAGCATTTGTTGTTTAGAGTTCGCCTTGATAAACTATTGTTATTATTTCGGGTTGCGGGTCCTCGCAAAATTTGATCTTGTCAAAGTAACTGAGTTTGGGTATTGGAATAATCAGCGGCACCATTCGATTTCAATTTCTACCTATGATAGCTTATAATTTTAAAATTGGTTAGGAACTAACTTAGGGAAAAATTTTCCACTAATCCTTTAATTTTCTTTTTGCGTTTAGCTTAAAAAAAATTTTTGTGTAATTTAATTGCAGTTTAAACTTTACTAAACCTGAATAAGTTTTGATACCAAAAATTGAATGCCATAATAAAATAAGTCACTCCAAGGCGAACAATCAGAACTTACCACATCGGTTACTATATAGCTAAGGTATAGCGAAAACCGATTTCTCAAGAGGTTAGACCTGAACGTGAACTTAAACAAGTTTTAGTCTGCCAAAAAAGCAGACCTTATTATCTTATACTTTATAGTGATGTAAAAATAATATTGAAAACATTTTTTTTTTGTTTTGTTGAAAAAGAATATTTGAATTCTTCAATATTATTGCCCTGACGAAAACATATCTACGAAGAAATATAAAAATATATAAGAAAGACCTTGAGCTCAAGAAAATACTAGCGGTTCTCACTCTTGATAGTAAACTCGGTTGCACATTTGGTTAAAGTAGCAGATTTGATTAAAGTACTAGTGTTTACATGACTGCAACAACAAAATGTACTGAACTTTTATTTTCTACGCTGTGATTAAAAAATCAAACAAAAAGCTTTAGTAAACATTGTAAAAAATTACTGGGAATCACAGATATTCTGTGCTGTGAATCGTTTTTGCCGGCAAAATTTAATTTTGTGTTGAGAAAATAAAAAATATGGAGAAAACAAATAAAAATATAACGGTGAAGAGAAAATGCGACAAAATTCACAACAAAAGGTGGACAGATAAGGAAATTCAGCAAGTGTTAGAATATTTGCAAGAACACGCAGACTTTGAGGTAAGAAAGTCACTCAAGTTTTGTGGTAAAAATCGTAGTGAATATAGCAGAGTGATAAAATTAGTATCAAGAGTGAGAACCGCTACTATTATTTTAAGGTTTGCTCAACGGGCAAATACAGAATGTAAAACATATACATAATTATTTGAATTTACAAAAATTTGGCAAGAGCAAATTTAATATTTGCTCACTGAGCAAACATATTCTTAAAATATAATCTGGAAAATTACGGCATTATTCCCAACACACAGGTTTTGTCGAACTAACGTTTCGTTAGTTTTACACACAAAAAAAATTTAGTAGGCAAGCTTTTGTTTTTGTTTTGTCATGAATAAGACCCCTAATGTTTTTACTTTTTCCAGTTTTTTATTTGCCTCGTTGTTTTTTGTTGTATCCATGCGAATATACATTATTCGTTTTAGCAGGAATTTGACCAAAATGTCCAAATAAATGTCAACCAGAAAATAGTGGTCACGTTTTTCATTTTTAAAAAGTCGAAAATTATTGTTTAGTGTGTGACCGTGCCTTTAGACGTCGTATTGTAAAGTAATGGTAAAGTAACAGAAGACTGCTTACCATCATTTTCGATTGATGAACTTTATCATCTGGAGTTTCCTTCAATCGTGATTCATGCGAGGCTTACAAGAACATTCTTCTGACTGGGCAGCACTGATGTAACTATGTACATATGTATATGTACATCAAAACCCTTGAAAATACATTTCATGAACTGTTTCTCTAAGTGTTTACGAAAATTTGCGTTTGTGTTGGGTCCCAAATAGTTTAGTTTCTATTTCTATATATATATATATATATATATATATATATATATATATATATATATATATATATATATATATATATATATATATATATATATATATATATATATATATATATATATATTTCTATTTAAAATTGAAAGGAATCTTGTAAATGTGAACTTGAATTATTTATTTGCTTTAAGAGCCAATTGAAATGTATTAATTCAGGTACAAAGTTGAAATAGACTTTTCAAATGTTTTCTGCCTGTTTCAGCAACGCCAACGAAATGTCGGCGGCATATAGACAGCTGAAAAAGATAGAAAACATTTGAAAGGTATATTTTTGGACCTGAATTAATACATTCATTGAAAGGAATCTTAAAATGTTCTTTCCCTCAACTACGTGGGATTATTTTTTAGATTCATTACTTTTGTATATAGTACATACATACATTAAAACACATTTTACTCATACATAATTTAATATAAAATTTTATTGCAAAAAGCCTTCTAAAAGTCCTTCATCACTAATCCATAGTTGTTGAATCTAAGCAATTCTATAAATTCTTCTCTTCATTAATTACTTCATTTTATGTGCTAATAAACAGAAGTATTTTAAAACATGCATACACCATTTAAATAAAAAAAAAAATTAGAAAAGGAAATAAAAAAAATATTTAATATTACAACTTATTTAAACTTACAAATAATTATACATACATATTAAGAAAAGTACACTTTTATGCATGAAATATTTTCCTGTTTGATTTATTATTATTATTTCTTTTGGTTTTTATTGGACATCAAATAGATGGACGGCAGGATTCACAATTCATCCCGCCGGGTAAGTTTCAATAATAAATCGACGACACTTAAAAAAAAGTCATACATTTACATATTTTTTAATAGTCAAAACTATAAAATTCAAATCACATGCATTTTTTTTTTTTTTTATATACATACATACATATATATAAATACTCACTCATACATGAACACTCACACATGCATAAATACATTTAACATAATCCCCAGCTAACATTAAGCTGTTTGTAAAACGATTGTGTTTAGTATACAAGTCCTAAAAGGCTCGTCTGCTGATCATGTGACGAAGGAAAATAACAAAACTTAACTTTTTTTTAATAATTATAATTTTTTACACATTTTCTGGGACGCTACTCTTTTAATCTTAAACTGTTTAAGAGACGATAAACATGTGATTCGTGGAACCATCTTCGAATGACTAGTTTGTGACTCCTTGCATGCATCGTTTTGCAGTTGTACGTCTGAGTATCTTAAGAGTTGTAAGCTAATCCATAACTGAGTCTCATACGACTCTTGACACACTGTTGCAAACGGCTCTTTAGAAAATCTTTCTCTGAGTTGGCAATCAAACGCCATTTATGTAGCTTTAGTTTGCATTTACTGCCTGTTCCTTAATATCGAAGTCGTGCGATTCGCTTTCTAAGCGAAAGAAACTTGTTTTGGATTCCCCTTGACGTTCTTCTATTCGAACGATAACTCGATCGACAAGTCGAAAAAACGTAAATGTTTTCATACAAAATCCGATTCCTCAATATCGATCATGTCGTCAGCACTGCGAACACGAATGTCAAAATCAAGCACTTGTTCTGTTTTTTTTTGTTTGTTAAAAAACTGGGAAATAAAACTAGAAACCCCACATATTTTTAATTTTTATTTTATTTAGTAAATATATTAAACAATTATCATTTGTATGTACATACATATGTATGTAATTTTCCTAAACAGTTCCCTTGTTCGCTGGATGGAAGAAAATTCTGTGTTTGCCAGAGGAATACCAGTGCTCAGTGCGTCAAAGTACTTTTTAAATGTCTATGAAAAATAAGTACTTTTAAATTTTAAAACACCACAAAAACTATTTCCACACTTTCAAAATGTTTGCTTTTTTTATTTTGTACTTATTTATGTATGTATGTATTTTGCTTTGATTTGTCAGATACAGCTGACCAGTTTAAAGAAGGCTTGTATTTACACTAGAACAATTTAGTAGTTTTTTTTTTGTCAATATTTTAATAAAAAATCAACCAAAACTTCAATTTGCCGATTTGGCATCACTGTGAAGTAAATGCCAAAAATATCATTACGTAAACCCACGCGAACACAAGCTGTCGACATAGAGGAATCCAAATCGATCGCTTACATTTTCTTGCGACATCGAGGAACCGGCGGAAATACTCCTAATAGCCACTACTGCGATTGAAAATGCTAGCTGGGTCGTTCTCTCAAATAATGGACTTGTATGAAAGTAAAGTCGTTAAATGCGCACCAATTTTGCTAGTCTGAAAACCTTTATGCAACACTGTTTTGACGTTTGATAAAAAAGCTCCAACATAATTGATATTTATGTGGGGGCGAAAACAAACAGTGTGGCTGGAAATGAAGGCCAACTTTTTTTTTAAAAAGATTTAACATATATTTTATGTCCTCTGGTAGCCGCGTTGAACTTTAATATTTTTTTCTCTTTTTCCCTTTTTTTTTCTCTGTTTGATGTTTTTAGTCCATGTGAATGTAAAGGGTCCGCCAAATAACTTTTTTGTTTTTTTGAAAATGTTATAAAACATCAAGTGTAGTTTCGGCTGTGTGGCACGTAACGCCGTCCTGTTGAAATCAAATGTTGCCAATATCCTTCTCTTCAATTTTTGTGAACAGAAATTCTTTCAACATGGCCCGATAACGATCGCCATTGACAACGGCCACTCCTTGCTCATTTTCGAAGAAAAAATGGCCCAGTTATGCCTCTGGACCAAAATCCGCACGAAACAGTGACTCGTTTTGGGTGAGTCGACTTTTCAATGTATGCGTGCGGGTTTTCTGTGCCCCAAATGCGACAATTTTGCTTGTTTACATACCCGCCAAGATCAAAATGAGATTCATATGAAAAGATGATTTTTTTTTTTTGCAAAATCGGCATCTTCTGTAAGTCGACCATTTTAGCAAATCTGCAAATGCAGGTCGGTTTGTAGTCTTCTTCTCTAAATATTTCCGTTTTCAAATTTTGTGCACAATTAATATTTTAGAAAATACAGCAGAAACAAGTCATACACTGCGGGGGAGTGCGTAAAAAATGCATGCCTGATCTAATAATAAAATTTTGAAAAAACAGAGAAAGCCATTCAACTACCAAATTTTCAGCCGTATTTTCTCTAAACTATAAAAATACGAAACGAAGTACTTTCTTAGTTCTCAATTACGACTGCATGACGTTGTAGGCGAGCAGTCGTATGTATCGACGATGTCATGCAAGTGTAATCTAAAATATCATTAACGAGAATTCCGATTACGATCTAAGCGAAAAAGCTAGTTACGCTACTTAGACTGCTCTCGCTTGCAACGCCATGCAGACGTCAGTGGTAATTAAGAAATGCTTCGTTTCGTGATATATCGTTTTTACGGCTGTAGTTTGCTGTCCCATTTTGAGTGATAAGACGATTCGGTCAGTTGATTGCTGAGGCGCACATACGAGTGGTCGGTGATTCGATGCCAGCCTGAACTCTTTATTTTATTTTTAAGAACACAATTGTTGCTTTTTTGGTTAAATTCTTTTATGTATATCAAAATTGTAAAAAAGCGCTGCTGTAATATGCAAGGCAGCTCGATACCACGTAGTCGCATAATTACAACAAACACAACACCAACAAACACTTCATGTATTTTGTTGGTAGAAAAACTGTATTACTGTCATCCGTTTGTTTGCGCATGTGTGTTTGTGTTGTGTATTTTGACAGTTATACAAGCTAAAAGCAGTAGTCAGCTGGGCTGGGCTTGTAAGGCTACCTGGTATCGAGCTGCCTTGGTAACCCGGCATTTAGACGGGAAAGTACTTTAATTAAATTTTTGTATACGTATTATGAATAAAAATTTCAATGAAATCTGTGACTTTCTTGCTCAATTTCAAAGGAACGTGAAAGTTTATTTTAAAAATGTCGTCAAAGCCTTGAGCTTTGATGATTCTTCGCCTTGAGCTTTGACAACTCGGAAGATAAAAATCGTGGAAAAATGTTGAAGCGAATTGGGATGCGGGCACCTGTAATCGATTCACCCTGAAAAAGCACGAAATGTCACAGAGGGCAAAATCCATCAGCGTCTCAAGTTGGCACGCAGTCGCTGCCGATCTTATTATTATGTTTTTGGAAAGATACCCATATGAATTAAACTTAAAACGCGATGTATTCTTTTACATATTATTAAATTAAAGCTTATGCTTGATTTTGTTAAAAATAAAAACCCATTTTTAATTCACATGAATGTGTTTTTATTGTTGTATTCACATTTTTCGTCTCCGCCGCTATTTTTTTTGTCAACTCCGCCGAAAATTGTTAGTGGGCTTCACCATCTATCTATTGTTGTTTTCATTATGTATTTATTTTCAACTGAACATTTTTGCACACTTCTATTTGCTAAAGGTTTTTTTTGTGCAAATGAGGAAAAATGAAGTAAAGTGCAAATATGTATGTACATACATTTTGTTGTGAAAAAAAGCAGAGCATTTTTGCTCAGATTTGCTTCGTTTGCAGCACTTTCACTATCGTGAAAACCCCCCAGTATATTTAAGGGAACCTGCAATTGCTGAATTTGAGTGTCACTTCAGGGATTATGTAAATTGTTTTTATTGAAGGCCGACTGACTGGCTTGTCATCTTTCCTTAAATCATTATCAATTCATTACATTGAAAAGAATAAAATAATTATTTCCACTTAAATTTGTCTTGGCTGTAGTTTGTTATTCATTTGTTTTAAAATAATTTTCTCATTTCATTGGCCATTGTTGTTCACTCAATTTAATATCTGTATATTATTTTATTTTTTAGGATTCAAATAGTACTGGCCAACGTCAAGCCACTAGCAGCCAATCAAAATCAGCCACTAAGCAAGGATACTCGCCTTCCTATTGGACTGGACAGAATTAAACGGCTTCAAAATTTGTTTGCTTAAACGACCTATAAAACAGCAGGCGGAATAAAACTCCTTAAAAAGAAAAAAAAAAAAAGAAAAAATGATGGAAGAGAAGAAAAATTTTATTATTTTTGTTTTTGGAAAAATAACCAGGAAGTGATGGATGAACTGCTCGCTATAGCGCCTGCTAATATTAAATAATAATTATTATGCTTAATATTAACAACTATACCTAAAAAGTTATTGAGAACATTTCCTTCTGATCCCCTCAAATAATAATAAACAAAGAATAAGCTCCTCAAATAGTCTCCGTACCATTGCAAGGAGGAATGTTCTATTTCCTTCGACCCTTAACACATACCCACACATACACACACACACACACACACACAGTATAACAAATTGTTAAACACATATTTTTGTGCTTCTTATGTATGAACACACAAAATTTGAAAAAGAAAATGTGAAATGCCCTAAAGCTTTACATTTTAAGGTTTTTATATATAATCAGTACATTTATATCTTTAATATTGAGTCTGTCATTTTATTAAACTTCATAATAATTTTTTTTTAATTTTTATTTAAACAAAATTTACTGTAGTGCTCAGTGTCCCTACCAAAAAATATATACATACATACAAACATATACTTGAATTACCACAAAATAATAATAATTTTCATTATAGAAAATGTATTGTTTTTTTTTTTAATTAAACCTCCACTTCATCGTTTTGCCGCCACGAATACCGCCCACTTCCTTAACCAACCTCTTCCCCCCCGCCCTTACCAAATGCATACTTATTTACACACCACCACCCCACCCCCCACACTCACATAACGCATTAAAACATTAACACACCCATTTTTTATTACAAACAAAGAAAACAATGAAAGTAATAATAATAATAATAATAATAACATATATGATAACAATTATCAAATAATTTAATTAAAATAATATTACTATAAACAAAATAATAATTTAATAAAATATAGTAAACAAACAAACCCATTAATTACTATACTGTATTGTACGTATTTCTACACATACACAAGAAAATTTTACATATACATAAATACATATTTTATAAATAACAGAACAAGGATTATAGATTATTATGTTTTTTAATTAACTTAATCCTTAATATTCTCTCCTTATCTCCTCCCTCTCAAAATAAACACATACTTATAAATATACTATATACAACATTTATGTATATTAATATATGCGTAGCAAATTGTCGTATTGCAAAGCAACAAAAAGTAATAAGTTTTAATAAAACCACATTCTTAAAATAAATAAATAAACATTAAAAGAAAACAAAATACAAACGTAAAGAAGAGAAAAAAAATATTTATTAATTACAAAAAAAGGAGTAAAAGATAAAAGGAAAAAAAGGAGTAAACATGAAATTATAAAAAAAGAATAAAAACAAATGAAATATTGTAATCGGTTTAAACTTATATGTATAATTATAATCTTAATATTTAAATTAAATACAACAAACAAAAAATATGATTGAATCCAAATAAAGATCATACATTTTTTTATTTAAAATAAAAATAGTTTGTAGTGAACAATCAAACGATCGTTGTAAAAGAGATGAATTTCATAGGTTTTTAAATACAGAGATGTTTTTCATTCACATGGTTATTTTGTTACTGCAGCTGCAATGGTTTCACAACTATGTTTATTTTTTGTATTTTTTGCTAAGAAAGCAAAACCTAAATCTACTCTGTTTTGCTACTTTAAATTTTGTTTGAGCAACATTCGATATTTGCTGAATATCTAGGATCGAACAACGAATCTGAAAAGTGACATTACGAGTTGTTAGCATTGTCAAAAAATTCGTTGCTCAACGAATTTTTTTCTTCGAACCCAATTTAGCTTTCGATAGTGTGGTGTAGAGTGTTAAAAAAAACGAAAGCATTTTTTTTTTGGATAACTAAATACTAAGGGGGGCCTTATTCATAATAAATATTTTAGGTTTATTAAACTGTTATTTGACAGATCTTCCATACAAATATGTCAAATAAGAGCCTTATAAGCCCGAAATAATTTTTATGAATTAGAGGGTAATTATTGAATAATGTTGCTATTTTATACAGGTCTAAAGTAGTGAGTACGAAACAACAGTTGGATAAGCAGCTCGTTTCATTGCTGAAAGTTTTCATCAATTTGCAAAGGGCTTTTGAGGAAAATTTTAGGCTACAAAAATGTGGGAACAATTCTTAAACGAGTTAAAATGTTTGGGGCCACCTAATGGAACAGCCCCAAACAGTGGCTGAAGGTAAGTTAAATTATTATTATGTCCATAGCAATAAGTGTATTACATTATTTGCCACAACAGGTGTGCACAGACCTGGGGCCAAATTCTGGCACTCGTGATTGAACGATTTCGTTATAGAAACTGTGTGCTTGTTGCTCATTTTGTTGTTGCTCTACATTGTTGGAACGAAGTTCCTTAACGCGGCTTGCTGGTAGTAGTGCAAAATAGTAGAAATCGTCACGAAAGCGTGTGAGCTGTTTATATGTATTGGTTATCTGTCGAAAAACAATTGTGCAGGTGTCTCCGCTGTTGTCATCGGAGACACCTACCAATAAATATTAATTAGTTGTGAAAACGGTTGCTAGATGTCGCTGAAGTAATGTATGTCAACAAAAAACAGCAATATTGAAAAATTTACAATAGTTGCTTTTCTTCGTTTTGTAGCAGATTGACAAAAATATATATACAGCTTTCACCTTGTATTACATTCGAAGATGAAGAAGAAACGTAAGGAACTTCGTTCCTAACGGGGGTCCCCCGACCGCATTTCTTTTTTTTTATTATCGAGTATATTCTATCACGAATGCCAGAATCCGGCCCCTGTTCACAATAACGTAAGCTTGTCGAATGATACCAAAGCAAAATTGGTTCCATAAATTTTTTTGACGATGATCGAATGTTGCTCATAATAGGAGCCACAGGCCTTTATCAACAACTCATTACGAGTCAAGCATGATTCCTAATTCCCAGTTAAGAAATTTGTGTTGCTCCTAAAAAATATTCGGTTCTGAAATAAAACGATTTGAAGACTCAAACATTGCTGTCTTCGGTTTAATGTGAAGTCGTTGCAGGACCTCGATTCAATGATATTTATAACGATTATTATAATAGATATCAGTAATAGTGAAGTAGTGACAAAGAAGATTATTTTTGTATTAAGTTTATCAGGCTCAGGTTCTTTCTATATTATTTTTGGAATTGATATGAATTAATATCAATCACAAAAATAATATAGAAATAACTTGAGCCTGATAAACTTAATAAAAAATAATAATAATTACATAAGAAAAAGTTCGAATAATAAAAATTAATAAACTAATTTTGTTTTTGTACTGTTCAAATACATGAATTCGTTTATTTTATTATTAATTAGTTATGTATAAAGCTTAAAAATACATTGGATACGTGCGGTAACCGTGAGATAATCTAACAATTCTTTCACTCCACAATTACTGGCTATGTAGTAGTTTTGTAAAGTCTGCATATGCGGATTCCAAATCAAATAAAAATTGACGCACTTGGTTATCGTTTAACTCGTCTGAGGCCTGCATGTCATTTAAAGTCGAAAGCCAAGTTTCTACCTTTTGTTTTGCTTCAAAGTCTTTAGGAATCAATGATAAACGATTCATGTTATCGGCCAAATCTTTGACATCAAAATGTAATGCATCCATTGTATTCATTTTCAGGCGCAGTTTATCCATAATGGTTATAAATAACGAAACAATGTCTGCAATACACTTGGACGTATTGCCCTTATCATCTTTAATGGTAATGGGTCGATCTTCCCGTATGCGTTCCAGGGCAGCTGGACAATCTAAGCGAAATTTTTTAACAAAAGTATCAACACTTGGATATTCGTCACATTGAACCTGCTTAAATGCCACTTTATATTGTACCAAATACTTGGAGCAAGCAGCCGTATACTCTTGTGGTGTAATGCAATCTCGAATGTAGGCCTTTTCCAATTGTTGGAGTGTATTAATGATTGCATATAAATCTGCCATATTATCGTATTTTTCACGTTCACGGGCATTGCGAAATAATTTAACTTCTTCGTAAAGTTCGGTTGATGTTTCCTGCATAATAATTGCGGTTTCCTTAAACTTGAGAAATCTTTTTTCTTTCACAAAAAAATTTTGTATGACGAATATTTTTTCTATTGTTTTTCTTTATTGATGGAAGTTGTTTTTGTTCCAATAATAGTTGGTGCTAATCGTATTACATGTTTTCAGTGTTGGTAAAACAAGCACTATATGAGAGTAAATACCAAATAAAGCTACTGTGCTTTCAATATTCTGAGCGGTATAAAATTTAAAATTTGTGATATATGTACATATTGGTACTTTTAAGCCGATAAATGTTAAGTGGTAGCTATAACCACATGTGAGAATGTGTAAGTTCCTTGCTATTGTCAGTTACTGGCTTCTTACACAAACAAATGTGCCTGTTGTTTAATAGTGTTCTTGCAACAACTCTAATGCCGTGAGCTGATTCATATCACATAATTTCTTTGTTTTTGCAGCGAGGCAGTGACAACGACTCAAGGCGAATCCATTACTGGGTCTCAAATTATCCTTTTTGTGTTTGGCGTAGTTTAAAAACGAAATCGCCTAGTTTTTGCACTTTTGACCCTAAAATACGCCAACCACGAACAAAATTTAATGGAGTTCTTGCAGTAGATTTTGAAGTGTCATATTTTTTGCAAATCAAGGCATCATTTTGGGAAAACGCCTGACTTTCGCCGCAAAAACGCCAGCCACAATAAGGGGGGTTACATTTTAAAGAAGTTTCAAATATTTTTTCTCTTTCATTAGCACAACGGAACCGTCTGAGACCCCAGTGGGCTGGTCTCATGAATAACAGCCCGTGAAAAAGTTAGGTTTTTTTTTATTGAATTTATGGAGCCCAAACTTTGTTATGAACAAATGTTAAGTGGAACAACCCCAATGTATTTTTATAGTTTTTGTTGAACAATATTAAGGTTTCTTCGAGCAAAAGATCTGGAACACTTTCTAAAACATTTATTACATTTTACCTGCACTAATTAAAAACAAAATCTGTCTTCATTACACAAATTCTTAGTGAAGTACTGAAAACGTAATAAGATGCAAACATTTTATTAATTAATCAAAATATATATTTAATGCGGTATTAAATATAAAAAAACCTTATAATAAAACATTATTGCAATATTCTAAATACTTCGTCATTGTATTCATTTAAAAACAACAATTTAAAAATATCATTGTAAAACTGGGGATAATATTCACAAGCCCTTTGACAGTCCGGAGTCCAGTTTACTTCTAATAGTTTTGGTTGAATTCTCAATTCTTTAGAATTTTTAGAACTTGGTTGCCAAGCTAACATCACATCAGCAGCATACAGAGCCCTTGACTGTGCGCATGGCTGTATGGCACTTGGGGCAGAACCCTTGGTAGCACAATCTAACATTTCGTAGAGCATAGAGCAAATTTGATCCTCTATTGCAGACCAATCATTCTTGGGATATTGTTCCTGCCATAATTCCAGGAATTCTTCACATTTGACGTGATGTAGATTTGCATTCTCCTGATAGTTCATCACAGTGAAATGTTTTTCATAATCGTCAAAGTGATCTAATGAAAATGGTTTATTGGAAAAGCGCAAATAGAATTTCCGGTGTACAAAAGCCTCCAAAGGTTGTACACTTTTAAGCAATATTACATAGCGAATATCAAATTTGACTTTAGCATCCAAAGAAGAACGATAAAAAAGCACAGGATTTTCAATGTATTTTTGGGCGATTTTTGGCCCAGTACTGGGTAGCCGCAAAATTTGTGTTAAGTTGTTAGAAATATGGGTATCTAGGCCTCGCGCTAAGTTCCATGGTTTTATAATCCAGTGATTATCTAAGCCTTTAGTGGTTCTATTTTGATAATATGAAGCAAATTGTAAAATCTCCGTCTTCAAATTATAAGTAGCTGGTAGCCAAAGTGGGTACGTCTCCAACGTTTCGCCATTATGATGCTCCACAGCAGCTCTTCGACATATTATACTAAGCAAATCCTTAACCGTTATAATGTATTCTAACGGAAATTGGTTGATAAACTTGTTGGGGGTTTCGCGTGATAGTTCTACGAAATTTTTAAAATGTGTTGCTAGCCAAAGTATATCTGCCGATTCAGGATCATCGACATGAGTAAAGCAGGGCGAATTTAAATATTGTAGTACTAAACCATATTCACTGTAAACTTTTAAGGGTTCATTCTTATCAATATGAGGCTCTGGCAGTGATTCATTTTCCGAGGCATACATTTCTGGTATATGCCCGGCTAAAAAATATTCTTCAGACGGCTCAGATTGCAAAAAACTTTCTGCCGACAGATCTAAATGATGCCATGGTAAAAGCAGAGCTTTTCTTTCTACAGCGTCTTTGCTGACGTACTCCACATAATCCCTCGAAACTTGATCACCGCACTCAACATCTTTCTTGGGAAACAACAATGAGAAAGTGGTTTGGCTATTTAAATGCAAAAATGGCACCAATCTGAAATTGGCATCATCTGAATGAATGACTGCTGAGCCCACTTCATCCATTATATACCATATGGGCTGTCTTTCTTCTTCGGACAATTGATCACTGGCCAAGGTATACGCCTGGCAGTATTTCCACATTTGCTTCATGACCTTATTGACACGATCATCATCCTCTAAATCAACACCGGTTATAGCACAGATTCTATTGCACAAATGATCATAACCTTCTAGTTGCTGGCGGACCTGATTTAAACGAAATGTCCAACAATGGTCAACCAAGAATATATTGTTTGAATCGTTTGCACGCAATCCCTCCTCTCGTGCAACAGATAGAGCAAAAACCGGCCTAGTATCTATTTCCTCTTGGCTTACAGTCTCGTCCTCATCATCATATTCAATCAACATAAGCTGCAAGACCTCACCCGCATCGAATGTCTCTGTAGTTATTTTGTGATATATTGTTGGCCAGAAATGTTGCGGTACTCCTGACGCCAACAATTGAGGCTTATGCAAAGCCACAAACTGATTGTATAAATTAATACCATCCATATCCACCGATTCCTGATTTCCAAAGATATTCTTGTTACAAAAATTACCTGGACATTTACGTATGTACCTATATTGAAAAAAATTAAGGTTATATTGAATGGTGTCAACTTTCGGTTTAAATAGCGGAAAACGTCTTTTCTAAAGTCGTTAGCAAACAGCCCCAGAAAATTTTTTAAAATAAAATTATTTACAATATGCACAAAACTTTGTTTTGTTTTAAAATAATTTTCTAACTGAAAACTTTGTGTTTTATTTTTATAATTATTACGATTTTGGTAAAATTGCGCTTATTTTGTGGTGTGGTGTGTAAAAAATACTTTAAGTAGTCTGGCAACGCGGCCATTAGTGCAACAATGGGTGGAAGGAAATGAAACAGCTGTTTAGTAAAAAAAATTAAAGGAAAAAAATCCGGAGTTTTTAATTTTGTAAGAAAATTTTATAAATCCGTCTGTAAAATGAATGTTACAGGCGAACAATTACATCCTAATTGGCGCGCTTTGGCTACAGTACATATTCCTCTTAAACGTTTTATCAAAGAAGGAGCTCCAAAAGCTCAAAAAGGCATTTGTGATTCTCCCAAACAAAACGAAATTGCGGGCATAAGAGGTGATGAAATTAAAGAGTTTTATCAAGAACTGGTTGCACGGAAAGACAAAAAACCAAAGAAACGCTTTACTAAAGAAACTGAAACTAAAGTAATTAATAGATGTGGCCAGGAACAATCTAAAAAACTGAAATTTGAAAGCAAACAATATTTTCGATTCGCCATGTCAAACAAAGTGGACGAGCTGAAAAAGATAAATTTTGAAGAGGAAAATATAAATATATGTGATCAGTACGGTTGGTCAGCATTAATGATGGCAAGCTGTGAAGGAGCCTATGAAGCGGTAGAATTTTTATTGCAAATTGGTGCAGATAGATTTATAAAAGATAAGACTGGCAAGACGGCCAAAGATTTGGCTATAAAAAAGGGATACCCGGGTATATTAGCACTTTTGGAGAATAGTCATATAGATGCAGAACAATGTGGCGAAGAAGATAAAATAGAGAAGAATGAAGCATTTTATTGCGAAACATGTAAACAAAACTTTAAAGAAACTTCCAAAAATCAACATTACACTTCGACGTTGCATCAGTTTAGTACAAAGTGCAGCCTGCCAATCAATAAGTTACAAAAGTTTAATATATCTACTCGCAACAAAGGTCTGCAATTGATGGTTAAACAGGGTTGGGATAGAGAAAGTGGCTTGGGACCTTCCCAATCAGGTCGCTTATATCCAGTAAAGACGGTCATGCGAAAGCAGCGAACTGGACTGGGCATAGAGCAAGAGCCTGCCCGTGTAACTCATTTTGAAGCATACGATCGCAAAGCCGTGCAAAGGCACAGTTCAGACTATTTCAAGAAAAAGTCAAAAAATCGTAATGACATCAGGCGGGAGAAAGTACGGGAATGGAAGCGAGATAGACGTTTAAGAAATGAGCTGAACTAATAGCCGCCAAATGCAAAAGACTATCTTTGTTTGTCTGTAACGAAATTAAAATCTTTGTTTAATTCGTGTTTTCATTTTTATTTGAGCAGTAGAGAAAAAGAAAATGGCCAAAACATCTGAACAAAAATGTATGGATATTTTGAAATCCACTGAAGAAGTTGCCGATAAAGTTCTAGTCAATAAACAAGAACTTATAAATCTTGATCGCAGACGTCAACAAAATCGTGAAGCTATAAGAGAGCTAGAAAAGTATTCTGAAAAACAAGAGAAAAAAGTATGGACAACAATTGGCAGTATGCTAGTTAAACTGGACCGTACGAAAGCATTAGACTTATTAAAAAAAGGTGCAGATTTATCTTGTTTTCGTTAAGCTTCAATTTTTGTTCAATTTCATTTTATATTATTATTTTAGATCAAACACAAATTGAACGTGAAATTAACATTTTACAGTCAGAACAAAAAATTTTGGTAAATAAACATCGCGATCTGGAACATTTCTCACCATATTCCGGAACAAATATAAAACCTCTGGATCGCAAGGAATTTAATGCTTTAAAAGCTAACCTACCCATGATGTGAACATGTACATTCTAGCAATTAATGTCTATCTATAAATAATTTAAGTCGAAATATAAATAAATGTTTTCATAGATTTTTCTTTTAACCAAACAATTTTTAATTACACAGTGCAACAGAGAAAAAAAATTTACACTTTAGACAGCGTAGTCTCAGTGAAAGGATTCCATTTTCACTCTATGAGTATGGAGTTGCAGTTTCTTGTATGGCAGCTTCTTTTCGTCGTTTTTGTTATTTTTAGTATTTGGTGTTGGGAGAGGTCTGCCAACTACGGACGCACAGCGAACGGGTTGCCGTTTTTACTCTATGAGTACGTAACCCAAAAAAACATACTTTTACACAACGATATGTTGCCGGAATAAATCATAGCTAGGAAGTCATAAAATAATATGTCGATGTGATCTTTCATAACACTGACAAACATATAATTTTTTCTATAGTCACAATCCCGTAATTTTGCAGAAAGCTTCAAATTGTTGTACAGTGTTATTTTGGTTTGTTTTTTGCACCGATCAAATTTAATAGAACATTTTCTGCCTGCCAGCGTATTAGTAATAAAAGTTTTAATTAGCATATATTGTATATTTTGAACCTAGATACCCACATATATACATACATACATATGTATGTATATTGTGTGTTTTGTTAAGCTTTCGCTTTACGTGATAAAAAATAAAAATATTGAAAATATGTACTAGGAAATTTATTGGAATGCAAAAGATTTCACACATTTTTTAAGTTGAGTTTTTGATATAGAGATAGAAATTAACAATTAAAAAGTCAAAAATTAAGAAATTAAAATTTAAGGAATTTTTTGCCTAGAATAATTCAGTTACTTGCTACATAATGTTGTAAAAACATAAAAATATGCGAGACTGTTGAGCAAAATGTATTATACAAATACTTGTTTAAAATACACTTTGCAAAACAATTTAAAAAATAGGTATGTATATAAATAAAATTTATGTTTTTGAGTTTTATGTTAATAAAAACAAAATATTTTTTCTTACTTCATATTGTACCATCTAATAAAGAAGAGCAAATATAAATTCTTTTAATTTAAATTATCACATCCACTGGATATTGTGTACTGAAATAATCAGCTAGTCCAACAGAGACTGACAACTAAAATCACTTTATAGTTAGTATCTAGAATTAAACATGAAAAATCTTTATTGTAATGTATTGCAAATCAGATGGACTCGTCGACAGCTCAAGTGAATTTTTGTTGCAACTTGAAGAATCCAAACTTAACCATAAACAAGCTTTTTAAATGACTTGTAATATGCATACATACATCCTACCCATCACTTAAGGCCAGTTTACATGGCAGTCTTTTGCATCGCGACTTGTCAAAAAGTTCTGTATGTTCAATAAAACCGTAAAAGCAAAATGTTGTTATTAATTAAGAGAGAATATTTGACAAGCAGTCGGCAAATCTTCATTTTCTAAATCATTTTAGAAACTTAAGTAGGTACTCTCATCACATAAGAGTTGAATATTAAAGTATAGGGTCGCAACACCCACATCAATAATTGAAGGTGTTAACATTTTTACACCTACTAAATCACAAAAAAAAAAAAAAAACAACCATCATCAACTCGGGCAATTTTAATGTTGTTTTTGCAAACTCTGCAGAACTGAAACCTTCAGCTCAATTCGCAACGGCAAAACAAATGAGCAATAAACAATAAACAGTAACAAAATTATAGCTTTTGGTAAAACTTAAATTAGAAAAATAAAACTAATGAGAAACTATTAAAGAGATCAAATCTTCAATCAAAATTTAAAATTTTTCTGTTTGTTATTAATTCAGCTTTTTGTGCCGCTAAAAAAAAATATGCACCTTCACACAAATTCATACCTACCATGTAAACATGAGAAATACTTACAACAGACTTTTGCTCTCTTTTTCTTGAATACGTAGAGAATTTCATAATATTTTAATGGCGCTAAGTCGTTCTACCTTGTATTAACGTGTAAACTAACCTTTAATACGTGAGCTTAACCAATTTCTCAATTTGTTTCGCTCAAAAGGTTGGCAACACTTTAACACTTATTTCATCATATGCAAATAACACATATGGCATGCTTTGTTGTTTTCCTGTTTGGGGACAACAACAAATTGTGAATGACAACCCCACATAGTCTTATGCGAAAGTACATGGGTACATATGTACATATACATATGTATATACTTTAATAATTTTAAGCACTTTTTTGAAAACAACAAAAAAGTTTTCTTTCATTTGCCATTTTTTAGGGTTTTCTTAATTGACATTAGGTCTGTTTACACTCAAAATCTATAGAATATAGGTATGGTAGTAGAGAAATAAACAGACAAAATTAAAGAACAAAAGAAAGACAGCAATTGGAGAATTAAAAACAACAACAGCAACATTACAAAAAAAAAAAACTTGAATCGTGCTTGTAGTCGTTTGAGGTTGATTGTTGACTCCTCGTTTAACTAGACTTTTTTTTTTTTTAATCAACACACACGTATACAATTAAATAACACAAATTTATTTTGCTTTGGCGTAAATTAAGAAAATATTTTCAATCTAGTCGTTTGTCAAACTTTGCAAAAGACAAGTGTGTTGGCTATTTTCTAAAACAACGATATTCTTCATACGTTCACAAATACCTACATATGTACATACCTACAATTTTTGTACCTACTACCTATGTATTTCGTAAACTGCGGGAGCTTGAAGTTTTATTAGCTTTAAAAATTCGGATTTTTGTATTCGTTTGTAACTGGATAAATTTTTGCGGACCTAACTAAAATAGATCGGAAAGTAGGTATGTGAGTATGTGCACATACTTACATGTGTAAATACATACATACAAACATACATATCTGTCTACCTATACACATGTGTGTGTGTTGCCAATGACTCGGGTAAAGTCAATTAGAATTTTTCGTGGGCATTTTTATAGCGACGTTTGATATCGTGTTTATCTAAAAAGTGACAACATCGTTAATGTTCAGTTTCTTGTAAAGAAAACGTGTTTCATATTGAATGCAAATTGTATAAAAATATGTACATACGTACATACATAAGTATGCATTGTTTGCGGAAACTAGTGAACACCTAATTGAAAAGAAAATCATTGATTAAGTGTTATTTGTTTGTGTAAAAAGCATAACCATAAATTCACCACTTACTAAACTGTTGTATAAATAAAAGCGTGAGCAAAATTAACAAAACAATAAAATAAAGCAAAAACAAAAAAGAAAGAAACGTGCGCTAACGTTGTACACTTTGGGGAGAACAACAAACGGTTATTTTATACACACCACCCAGTCAGTGTTGAGCTAAATACCAATACACTCTCCCATTTCTTTAACGCTCATTCTTATTCTCCTAACAAAAAAAAAAAAAAAAACAACAACTTGCAAATATCAAAATAAAATTTATCAAATACCTACTTCTTAGTTACAAAAAAAGAGAAAAAAAAGTTAAATAAAAATATTAAAATAACAAATAAAATTAAAAGCAAAATAGTCTCGTGTAAAAAAGCTCCGGCTTTTTTAACATACATACATACATACATATGTATGTACCTATCTACATACATATGTACTTGAGTATATAAAATCGTCATCGTATTCTTGATTTTGTTATCATTTGTTTACGCTGTTTAAATTGTGCTTTTGGTAATATTTAAATTGCTTTTAATTAAGAGAATACAAAATAGAAAGAATAACAAAATAAAAATATGAAAGAAATGCCTAAATTAAAAAGGTTTCTATGCAAAACAAGTTTTTTTCAGTTTGTAAATTAAAAGAAAAAAAATTTAAATTTATAAATATGTACCTACCTACCTACATTATAAATTATGAAAAACACTTTTTAAATTATTAAACAAAAACTAAAAAAGTTAGTAACAATCAACGAAATTATTTACCTATAACGAACACTTTTTTTTAAATATTTTTTAAAGGTAAGTGGAATGTATGTACATAGTACATACACATTTTTTATATACCCACATACCTATGTACATAGGTAGGTATTATTTCTATTCGTTAAACATAAGAGTAAGACTTTGTTTTGACGTAGTTACTGTCCTTGTCTTTTAACCATATTCTGTAGCTTTTTTATGTTCTTGTTATAAACGACCTTGAAGTCAAGAAAATTCCTTCTGCTTTTTTCTTGTGTGGTGAATGTTGCCTAACGCAACAGAGTGGGCAACTACAACAACAACAACATTGAATTGTACCTATACAGAGTTGAATGCCTGGTTGCCAGTTTGGTCATTTTCTGCCTGAATGGATCCTTGTTATTAAGAGAAAAAAACCAGAAAGGAAAAAAAACTTCAATCATTAAGTCTGCCATAAAAAGTAAATGCTTGAAAAATATTTATGTACATACATACATTAATAACATTCAATTTTACGTTACCTATTCTGCACATACCTACATACATACACATGTAATCGTTAATATCATGTAAAGTGTTTAATTTACTCGTTTAAATCCAGACATTTAAATGGGTACTGCAGGAATTATTAAGCCCAAGATTTAGCGTTTACATTTCATATAATGCTTAGGTGTATCCTATGCTTTTTACACTATTTTCCGAAGCCATCGCATATTATAGAAAGCTGCAATTTTGCATAGCTTCTCTGTGGGCGAGGGGAAAAACAGGACTTGGTATTTATGTATATAGAACTGTTATTGCGTCTGCCGCACTAGGTATTGCACAGTTTTGCAGACGGAAGTTTGGACAATTACTGAGTGCATTAGGGAGCTCAGTGAAATGGGAAGGCCAGGACTTGTGAATATATTCATGGATAGATTAGAGCAATCTTAGCTGAGCGGATTAAATCACAAACAGTTTGGGATTGCAAAAATGCTATTGACAGTTACTCGACTCATGGTGCACTGCGCTTCATATGGGTGCGAGAATACATGGAAATGAGAGAGCAAACTCACTTGCTTCAAGAGCAAGAGAGTTAAGCAACATAAGCTTGGTATGCGCGTAACCTTTCGATGCAGTTAAATCTGAACTAAAGGAATGGGCCCATTCAACTCCCTGGAATAGCGAAACTGTGGGAATCAATGCAAAAATTCGATGCGCTGAAAAAACAATTACCCCCAATTTTTGACTTGGATTTTAAATGCCATTTCAATTTAAATTTGATTTAAATACAAAATTGAGTCAAACAGTTGCTATTTAAATCAAATTGAAACGGTCTGCCGTGCCCATTTAAAATCGATTTAAGTTTTTCGTATTGCCATATGATTTTGACAGTTTGGTTTTGTTCTGCAAATTAAGAAAATTGCACATGTTTTTTGTTTGTTTCATAACTTGATTTTTTATTATTTCCAGAAGGTAATCAACTTCTGTGGCAGTGAAATTGGGAGTCCTTTTATTACTTTTGCTACTCATTTTAATAATTTTTACAAAACAATTTATTATTTTCTAAACTTTTCACAATTTCACTTGCTACCAAATTTGTTTAAACAGCTGTTTTTTTTTTATTGAGTTATCGATAATTTTTCGACACTTACATTGTGCTGTCGTACTTTTATTACAATTAATTACCAAACATAATTTTAGACTGTAAAACAGAAAGCTATTTTAAATCCAACTTAAATTTTAAAGAAAATTTACTAATTTTGTATTTAAATCGCAAGTCGAAAATCGGGGGTTAAATTCATTTGTACTTAAATTAATTGCAAGCGTTGTCAAAAGCTCGGCAAGTATGGATTTCTTACAACCAAGTGCGATGTGCTTAATTTTAGCCATATTCCATCCCAGCTTCGGATTGATTTTAGCCGTATTCAATCCTGATTTCAAATGGAATGTAGCTATGGCAGAACGTAACGTGAAATCTTTGGCAGAAACATCGAGCCAACAAGCTGCACTATTTATAGTTTACTAAATGATTTCGAAGAAAGAGGAACCGCAACGTACTGCAAGATCGGCTGAAAAACATTACTGCTGCTCAAGAAAGTGTTCAAAACAATCGATCAACCTCAATTCGATGCCCTGCTCAGGAACTTGGTGTTCAAAGATGCAACCGTGGCCACTAATTTGCACAAAGATTTGCGTTTTTTATTCCATTTAAGATTCAGTTGACACAAAAGCTTCTGCCAGACGACCATTTACGCCGCCGTACATATGTCAATAGAATGTTACAGCCCGGCCATGACAACCCCGATTTTCATGAAAAAATCTCAATGAGTGACGAGGCCCATGTTCATTGGAATGGATATGTGAATAAACAGAATAGTCGGCTCTGGGCAATGGTAACCCCTCAAATTATTCATCAGTCACCTTTGCATCCATTAAAAGTGACAGTCTGGTGAGCAATTTGGTCAGGAGGAATCATCTGAAACTGAAAACGGCGCAATGGCGAGCAATACTGTGATATGATTGATAACGTTGGAACGCCCTCTCTTGCATGCTGTGGGCTTGATTAATATGTGGTATCCACAAGACGGCGCCACATCGCATACAGTACGGATTACAATGGAATTACTGTGAGGCCTTTTTCCACAACAACTTATTTCAAAACAAATGGTGATATTGATTGGCCTCAACGGTCGTCTGACTTGACTGCTCCGGTTTTCTTTTTGTGGAGATATCCGAAAAGCAAGGTTGGTGCAAACGTACCAGAAACGCTGGAGCAACTCCAACAAAATATTCGTGATGAAATTAATGAAATAACGCGTGAAATATGTGAGAACGTAATGAAACGTGTGCTCAAAAGGGCCTCGCATTTGTGAGGCTAACAGAGGCGGGCATTTATCTGTTGAGGTATTCCATCCTTTATTGCCGACTTTAAATAAGACATGTAACAATATAACATTCATTCTCTTTCATTTAATGAAAAAATTATGAGCAAAGGGTGGACTAGAAACTTAAAACTTTTTCAAAATTCTTGTTTCAGCAAAAATCTTATTTAAGTTCATAATCAATTGTTTGCTGGGCTTAGCTTAATTTCTTGAATATCTCGCCAGCATTATACTTAATTTTATAATTCTTTTTTTGTGGCATTATTGTTAATTTATTACAACAAATTTGTAAAAATCACAAAGTAAAATCGTTGCATTCAGTATGCATGCATATAGTATCTGTGTACATGTACAAAAACTGTCTGTCTTTAGTTAAGTTTTTTTTGTTTGTTTTTTCGTCTACTTAATATTCTCAAATGCAAATACATCTATAAGATGTGTGGCTGGTGGGACGGTCGGTCGGGCGCTTGCCTGTGGACTAATATGCATGTTGCTTGTTATCATAAAGTACGAGTCGTTTTTCCTCTTTATTTACAATATTTGTATTCTTTTCCTATGCTTCTGTCAAAGTGTCATTTAGTTAATTTTGTAATGCACTACGACAAGTAGAAGAGAAGAAGAAGAAAAGAGACAAGTGAAAAAAAGGAGGAAAAAAAGAAATTGAAGAGCAGGCACGTCTGTTATAAAATATAAATATGTATGCAAAATTAACTTGAGAATTATCTTGTAAACGCCATTTTACTTCACTTCAAAGAGGACTTAATGTTAAAATTAATGCTACCCCGAAGATATGGACACTTGGCGTTTCACAACTGACGCATTTAGATAAATTAGTAAGCGTCATTAAAAAAGCGTCATTCGTTTGCATTATTTAAAAAGAAAACTGATTTTCGGTGCCACAGAAGCGATAGTTTTGCTTGCTCATGTACCCGCTGAGTTTATGGGTCATTATGATTTTGGCTGAAAAATCGTCTACTTCATCGCAGACACCATTATGCCACGTTCTTGGGGAGCGCAGCGCTCCATGGCTTGTTCACTTGTATTCTGACAAATATAAAAACAGATTTGACACTGGCCGCCATATGAAAAAATAAAAGCATTTTGCAATAGGGTGATTTCTTTATGCCTCGATTATGGTTTACAACACTTAAGTGTAGTGTTGTTTGGTCTACAACACAACATACAGGTTTTTTGGAACGAAGTTCCTTAACGCGGCTTGCTGGTAGTGGAAATTAATAGAAATCGTCACGAAAGCGTGTGAGCTGTTTATATGTATTGGTGTACTGTCGAAAAGCAATTGTGTATGATTGGCAGTGTCTCCACTGACAGCAGCAGAGACACATACAAATAAATATTAACTAGTTGGAAAACGTTCCAAAAATTTAAGAAATCATAAAATTTCAAAATTTTAAAAACAACACAAAATAAAACATACAGATTTCACCTTGTGTTACATTCAAAGATGAAAAAAAAACGTAAGGAACTTCGTTCCTAACGGGGGTCCCCCGACCGCATTTCTTTTATTTTTGTTTTGCAATTATGGTTTACAACATCTAGGTGTTGCGTATGTCACAGAGTTGTTTTTTTTTTATTTTTAGACTAAACTGCACGTGACATGTTTTTACATGTGTTTTTTTAATTCTTTTAAGTCAGCTGCTTTTCTCTTGTTCACTTTTTTGTTTTTCAACTTCTAATAACAACAAGACGACATCCAATTAGATGTTGCCAGTTTTTTGCACAACATTTCCTACAACAGTTGTAAACCATAATAGCTTTAACGAAACTACAACATAAAATTAATATTATCTTTTGTTTTTGTATTGCCTCTTTTTTGATGTATGTATATGTATTGTAGTAAAACTTCGTCTTCTTTCTTTGATCTATATATATTTCGAACCTCTCGGTTCATCTTCAGGATCTAAATACAATTGTTTTATTAGAAATATTACAATATTTAAATTATTATAAATGTTACCTCGTTATTTTTGTTTATGCTATATAAAAATAATATATAATAAATATAGATCAAAGAAAGAGGACGAAGTTTTATTACAATATACATATGTACATCAAAAAAGAGGCAATACAAAAACAAAAGATAATAAACTACAATTGATGGCAATACAAAAGAAGAATTATTAATTATAAAATTAACAGCTGTTGTAAACCATAATCGGGGCCTTAAGCCCGCCTGTTACGTAGAGAGTAGTGGTCACGCTGCCTGTGTCGCGTAATATTTGCCAATGTAACCGCACCCTTAGATTTTCTATTTATAGTGCTTATAGCCACAGAAGTTGTCGCCTGCTACGCGGCTCAGCGGTTTATACAAATTTAGATTAAAAAAAAAACACACTTGTATGTAAAGCATCTTTATTGTGATTGCTCCAAATACCAAATTGATGTTAATTTATTTTGCAAATAATTGCAATAGAAAATAATAATTTTTTTCAGATCCTAGTACAAATCAAGTTATAATTTGTTAATAGATTTAACAAACAAATAATTGATTTGTACACATTTCTCGTAGAGTTTTGGTCTTTATATACGTAACAATACAAAATTTACAATGAACAATTAAGATCGTTTTTTTTTTCTATATAAAATTTATTAACAATATTATTCAATACTTCGCTAACAGTTTGTTAGCATTTTCAGGATAATATTTCTAATTAATTCTAAATTCACATGATTCTAATGCCCGTGTACATGTGTGAGTGTGTGTATGTGTATGTTTCTTTCTGTACTCTCCTTCTCTCCTTTTATTAAAAATCTTTTTAACCAAACAAAGAAATCGAGTTTAATACTTAATTTTTTTTTAATTAACTTCATTTTTCAATTTGGCCGCACAAATTGCAACCAGTAAAATCAAGCAAAATCTCTCCTTCATCAATTGTGCTGTTTCTCTTTGGTTGTCCTCCTCTCATTCTGAATTTCTTGGGGTTTATTTTTTAAGGTGTTAAAAGTTAATAAAAGCAAACTGGACAAATCTGGTAGTAATTTGTGCCATTTATTATTACAAACTATCAAGTATACGAACATGCTGGTTATTTATTAAATAATATTTGTTATTATAATAATAAAGAACACAACAAAATCGTGAAAATTTTTCTAAATTACTTTATAACGGAATAAAAAAAAAAATTATAATAATATATAAGACTAATTTCAAACCAAATAAAACACTAATTTATGTTTATTGGAAAAAAGGTTCAAAATTAAAAAAAAAAAAAAAAATAAAACATTTAAATATAAACATAGAAAGAAGATGTGAATCAATAAAAAATAAAATAGAATAGCAGAAAAATAAAACCGAGGAATATAATATTTGATATAATAAAGAAACAAAAAAAAAAAAAAAAAAAACAAAGTGGTAAACTCAATTTTAACTTTAAAATAGTCGAACTATATGATATACAATTGTTAATAATTTCGATTTTTACTTTTTGAGTTCGATTTTTACTTCCCCATAACTGAGAAAATTTTTTTTTGTGGTAAAATCGGAGAGATCAACATTCTTAAAGAGGACCAGAAAAGTAAAGTTGAAGACTTACTGGCTGTGGTACACACCATGGCTGTTTCAGGTGCGTCACGATAATCATCAGCACTCAAATTGCTTCGAACCCAAGCCATAACTAATTGTATACTGTTTTTCCATTCTCAAAATTTTAATGAAAATATTTGATATAACATCAATTTTTTTTAACCGAAAACTTTCTTTTTAAATAACTTGAATTGATAACATTCGTATTACGACAATGGCAAAAAGTCACCACGACCCCCTCCACAGACCTATAAAACTCATTTCTTTCAAAGCCTCGCTCCTTATTCTAAAGTTTTCCCCAAATTTGTCTCACTAGTTGATTACATTTTAACACAGCAGGAGTGTTTTGCTCAACAACAACAACAAAAAAGAGGAAACCAATTCAAAACATTCAATTTCATGAGAGCATATTTTAACTATAAACGAGTATTTGCTCGACGATTAAATGTAGTTGCTCTCACCCGTATACGTAACAAATATTTCACATATGTACACACATATGTATGTAGTTTGTTGCAAATAATACTCATACGCCACTTTAATGATTTTTGTTTGATATCAAATTTTTTTTTTCATGTGGTGCTCATTTAAGTTAAAAGTTAATTGCAAACTCTTCATGCGCAAATTTTTTAATACAAATTTTAAACTATTATATAATATATAATATGTGTTTTTGTTTTTAATAACGCTTAATTTAAACGTGTTGTTTCACATTTTATTAATCCTAATAATTTCATACAATCGTTGGTTACAACGATTTGTATTTTTGTGAAAGCATTACAAACTAACATTTTTTTGAACATTCGAAAATGAAAAGCTAAATCTAAAATTTGGAATTTTAATGGGAATAATTAACACTTTTATTAAAAAACTATTGTTCATATTACTCTATCGGCCTTATAGTTCAAATAAAATAAAAGGTGTTGCTTTAAAAATTAAATATTTAATAAAAATAATCGAAAAAATTTAGACTTTCAAAAAGTTTTAGATTTCACATAGAAAACAATTTTCTAAAAATCCATGTGCCAAATTTATCGAGAAATACAAAGCAAAATGAATTTTTGAAAATTCGTACATTTTTGCAATTCTTACGAATTGTTTACAAATAATGGAATATGAAGTAGAATTCGAACGTTTGAACAGGTGTTTTTAAGTCTGGTGACGAGTTGGTTGGCTCCCATGCAATATCGACGGATGGAAAACAGCTATAAATTTTTTATTTTGTTTTGCGGTATTTGCTCCTAATTTCAATTCTAATTAATAATAAAATATTCTCTTTTTAAACTTTATAATCGAACGATATAATTTACCATTTTGAATAATTTTAACGGGCTTGAGTTGGATTTTTACTTCCTCAAAAAATGAAAAATATTTTTTGTGATAAAATTAGAGTGATCAACATTTTTAAAGAAGACAAGAAAATTAAAGTGGAAGACTTATTCTTTTTAAGCAGCAGTGCTCTGCCATCCTACCACCTGAGCTCTTCATAACTCACTGTCTATATAAAATTATTGATCAACTTTTCATTTTATCACTGTGTTTTCTGTTGATAGAAATGTATTTTATATTCTTTCACCAAGGAAGTAAAAATCGAACTCAAGCCCGATAAAATTATTAACAACTGTTCGACAATTAACATGTAGTTCGACAGTAAAGTTGAAATTAATGTTTAAAAAATCGCTGGGCAGGGCAAATACAAAATTCAATTGGATGTTGGTGAGAGAATCCCGTGCCGTCCATCTATTACAAGAATTTTAGTTACCAAGTGTTATTTGTAGCAAATAATCTATTATGCACCTCGATGGCTGAATTGGTAGAGTGACCTACTGAGAGTTCCCTAGGTTGCAGGTTCGATTCCAGCCGAAGATTCTGGATGTTTCTGCAGACAAGCAAAAATCTTGCCAGTATTGTGTTCGATCAAAAGAAAAGAAGTTTTCACAGGCTTAGATCCGCCCCATAGAGCTTTGTGCGAGGTAATACTTTCATAGGAATACATCTATAGCTGACATATGCATCCTCTCTTATAGTTAAGTATCTGCAAAAGCGCTAACATCTTACCCATTCTGGTCAAGACTAGTTTGGGAATGCTACAAACTGCTGCGTCCCTAGTTTTGAGGTACAGATGAGTTCTCATGTGGATACCGGGACACGAAGGACATGAGGGCAACAAAAAAGCGAACTGCTTAGCCAAAAGAGGCGCTGTAAGGTTCTTTATAGGTCCTGAACCGTTCTGTGGGGCTAACGGCAGTTTTAAGAACAGCATTCCATCACAATGGGAAATGAAAAGCCTTGCTGACTACTGGAGAGAACTAAAGGGCATGCCGCAGGCAAAAAGGCTAACAGATCGCCGCAGACTGAAGTCTGATCGTAATGTGAATCTCGGCAGAAGTGATTTTAAACTATGTACAGGACTAATGACGGAGCATTGTAAGCTAAATTACCGTCTCAAAAACCTGA
Source organism: Sturmia bella (assembly GCA_963662145.1). Taxonomy (NCBI): domain Eukaryota; kingdom Metazoa; phylum Arthropoda; class Insecta; order Diptera; family Tachinidae; genus Sturmia; species Sturmia bella. Next base: position 12,708,216 of record OY759172.1, on the reverse strand, counting down.
AATTAGTAAGCAGTGATTCCCACAGACTCTGTATTGAAAGGAAGGAAAAGGCGGAACATATATTTTGCTAATGTCCCGCTGCGCATAGACGCAGAAGCTGGGCGCGGAACTGTTGGATCCCAAGATCCAAGATTGGTATCACCAAACCGTAACTAGATTCGGTAATAGTCTAGGCCCCGGCTATAAGGAACACTTTAAATTAAATTTGATTTCTTATTATTTACCATTTTTATAAAATGCATCAGCTGACTGATAATTTATCGTTGTCGCTTTCACGCTAAATTATTGAATATATTTAAATAGGTATATTTTTATGTAATAAAATACTTCTTTTTCGTACAACAACAATAGGCACATTTTATTATGACATATCATTATTTTACATGTATACATATATGCATGTGTGTGTGTGTGTATGTGTGTATCTTATCATTTTATTTCAATTGCCTACAATACAATACAATTGGCTGTTGGTTGGCACAATGAGCAAAAAGTAAACAAATAAAGAAGAAACACATTCAATATGAAATTCACCACGGTCCTACTAAGAACAACGTCAGTACTTACATACATACATACATGCATACACACATGCAAATGTGTAATTTAGTGACACACAAACACAATTTCGCGAGAAAAATACCTTCAGGCTGAAAATATAAAGAGAACTTAAAGTCGAATTCTCAGATACTGAGAAACAGAAAAAATATAAAAGCTAGAGAAAAACCGGAAAAGAAAAGACAAAACTGAAAAGAAACACTTGTTGCTTTTGAAAAAAAGAAAAAAAAATTAATACCGCGTAATGTGAATATGAGAAATTTAAAAAGGGAAAACAAAACATATGACTGCTAAAATTCACCATGCAAATGCAGAAAATATTGACCACTTATTTTCGAATACAAGCCTTTTTTTAAATTTAAAGAGAATAAATAAAACAATAGCTTAAACGATTGTACTTGTATAACATAAATCGATTTTTGTGGCTGAGTACGCGTTTAAAGTGTTGCCAGTCTGTAAAATGTACTGAAACCGATTTCTAGTTGCTGAGATGGGTTTTGCTTTAACTAAGTAGGTATAAACTTTAATAGAAAAGATAACGATAATAAACATGGAACTATGGCGAACTAAGGAACTAAAGGCCGGGTCAGATAAAACTTTGGCTGCGCGTTACGTTACATACACGCTTTGACATTTAAGATAAATGTACATGTTTATATGGCACTTGTCACATAAATTTTATTTGACGCAAAGCAAAGCATCTTTTTGCGCGCTTTGACAATAAGCTGCTTTCATTTTCTTTTATTTTTTCTTGGCCTACACAGAAATCAAAAAAAAATTCCAAATAAATATGTAAATAAATTTTATAAATTTACACCCATATTCATAAAAACGATTGCAGGCTTATAAGGCTCTTATTTGACATATCTGTATGAAAAATTTGTCAAATAAGAGTTTAGTAAACCTAAAATATTTATTGTGAATAAGACCCTTAATGAATAAATTCATTTGAAAAATATAATAAACAAAACTACAAATAAGTACATATGTATATAAAAGTACATATGTATATAAAATATACAACTTCAATATTTTTTTGATAAACAAACAATGCGCGGGTCTTGTCAAAGTTTTTATTGTGACATACACTTTTTGTTTTACGCTTTTCTTTCAAAGTTATAAACGTCACGCAAAGCAACAAAGTTTTATCTGACACGGCCTTAAAAGAGCTCGCAATTATTAGCGGCTGCTTTAGTTCAGTCACGTGAGCAGTTCGATCGAACTAGTTCCTTCTCGAACTACACATCTCTATAAGATATATAAGCAGCGTGACCGCCAGGCCCACTAAAATATCAATTTGCTATTTTTTCAGAGCGACAATCACAAGGTGTGCGGCTTTTATTGAAGCAATATTTTAATATGAAAATGCATTTGATGCAATTTCAATGCCTGATTCAATATGAACTTGAATTTAAATTGACATGAAATAAGGCGTAATTTTAGCCAAAAATCAAAATCATTCTAAAATCTGATATATTTACATGTGATTTTTTACTTAATTTTGCCACCGAAACTGTATTGAAATTTAACTAAAACTTACATGGTTCTACAGCCGATTCTTTCATCTGAGAAAGTTCTACTAAATTATAACAATTTGTGTTCCATCTCTACAGCTCGAGTGGAATGGAGAGATTACAATCCATGATATTTGAGTTAGGCAACACGTTTTGGCTTGATTGTGGTAATAAAGGGAATGAAATGTAATTAGATATTATGGCTGGCTTCTTTTACAATCATATACATTTTAAACATTTTCGAGTCTACTGATGAGTTGATTAGTTAGCATCGATGTAATGTCGGCGGCATATAGACGTTAGAAAAAGCAGAAAACATAATTAAGGTCTATTATTGGATCTAAAATAATACATTTCAAAATTGACTCTTAAAGCAAATAAATAGTAATAAGCATGATTCAACTACTAAGCTAGCCTTTTCACTACTATAACAACAACTTGAATAAAAATAACATGCATTTTGTTTTTGTACAACTTATGTAAACTGTCAAAAAGACGCCACTTCTACATTTACAGAAGAGAGATGCACTGAGCTTACGCGGATTAGCTATCTCGTTTTGGCTGCCTTTCATCTCTGCAGTTTCTTGACAACCTAAAGTAGTCAGATGATTAACGGTTTAGCTAACGAGGCTACCTTGTTAATTGTATCATGGTAATAAGCATGATACAATTAACAAGGTAGCCTCGTCAGCTAAACCGTTAATCAACTGACTACTTTAGGTTGTCAAGAGATTGCGGAGATGAAAGGCAGCCAAAACGAGATAGCTAATCGGCGTAAGCTCAGTGCATCTCTCTTCTGTAAATGTAGAAGTGGCGTCTTTTTGACAGTTTGCATAAGTTGTACAAAAACAAAATGCATGTTATTTTTGTTGAAGTTGTTCTTATTGTAGCGAAAAGGCTACCTTGTTAGTTGTATCATGGTAATAAGTCAATTTTTCTGCCTACTTTTTTCAAGCATCTCTGGCAACTTTGGCCACTAGAAAAACAACATTATTGTCGTTTGTTTGGCATTCTCGTACGTAAATGAATGGGTTGCGTGAAAAACAAGTTGTTCTGCCTGCCTGTTAAAAGAACAAAAATACATACCCATACAGAAAGAAACACACAAACTCACTCCACTCCATCCATCCAACAAATACTTATTTACATGCATACACACATCCATACATATGTACATATGCATGTGTGCATGTGTAAGTAGGTATTTGCTTAGATTTAAAAAGCTTTTCTTTCTCCCATACTCGTATAACCACCCAATGATTGATGTTATTTTGTCAGGTCGTACTAACTCAACCCTGTTTATGTTGTGCTTGTTAAATGGGGGTTTTTTTTTCTACGTCTTTTTGGTTCTTATGTTTTGGTTTTATATGACGGCGAATAGTGAATCGAAAGAAAATGGATTAAAAACCCACCAGCTTATTTGCTTTGAAATTATCTTACGTATGTATGCTTGTACTTCTACTTTTATTCTTTTGTTCGAATTTGTTTCTAGTTTTGGTTTTTTTTTGTCCATGATTTTGCTTTTTTAGTATTCGGCTTTTTTTCGTTGTTCTCTAAAGCTTCTTGTTCGATTAGTGTTGGGTTCTTTATCAAGGTCGTTGTTTGGCGTCGATGATGGAGATGATGATGATGATGATGTTGCCACATTAATTGTTAATTTTATGTTTTGTGTTTTTTCTTTATTGTTTTTTTTTGTGTGTAGCTATTCTTTAATGCTCTTGTGGTATTTGTTTTCGGTAGCAAGGAATGTTTCTTTTGTACGCGCATATTTAATTTGTTTATTTATGTACATACTTACGTACGTACCAACCTATTCGGTTTAATTTTGCATAAAATTTTCCACTCTTCCTTAAGAATTTGTTATTTCAAGGAAAACAAAACATTAAAAATGGCAGAAATTTCCAGCTGAGGAAGGAAGGACTTGCTCACATTTTTAAGCAGAAGATGTAAGCATTGTCGTCAATGTGTCAAATTAAATCCCTCGAATTTCGTTTCAAGGATTTAATTTTTCTTCAAAATATCTAGTCCTTTGTAAAAGAAAATAATCTTTACTAGATGACAGCTCTTGGAATCTGTATGGGTAATAGAGAAACCAGAATTTCCCCATTATTATGCAGATTAGTAAAAGATCTGCTTCAAAAATAACAATGTCTATTTCTAAAAGAATTCTTAAATCTGTATCTCATATTCAAAACAGATACATATTTTTAAAAATTATTCTTAAAATATTTAAAATAAATGTTTAAAAAATACATACATTTAAAAATAAACTCTTTACAGACCAGTACCTTTTTTTTAATAAATTAGCTTTTGAAGTAGTATCTTTAATAAAAAAACTGACTTTAAAAAAAGTACCTACCTTTTATAAAAATTACCTTTTATAAAAAGTAACTTTTGTAAATGGGACCTTTTGTAAAAAGTACCGTTCATAAAAAGTACCTTTTTCTATAAAAGTATCTGTATTAAAGATTGCCTCTTAAAAAGTACTTTTCTTGAATTGCCTTTTATCAAAACTACCTTTTGTAAAAAGTGCCTCTTTTCAAAACTACTTTTCTTATAGTGAAAAGTACATTTTATGAAAAGTACTTTTTATAGATAATAAGTTTTTAAATTACCTTATATGTATATATAAAAAGTACCTTCTACTTTTTGTAAAAAGTACCTTTCATAAGCAGCGCCTTTTATAAAAAGTATACTTTTATAAACAGCATCTTCCGTAAAAAGTACCTTTTAAGTAAAATATCTTTATGAAAAGAATTTGTTAAAAAGGTACCTTTTTAACAAATTTCTACAAAGTAAGCTTCTTTAAAAGAATTACAGATCTGCATGTGCGGTTTTTTCACAGAAAGGTCGATTTAAAAATGAACATCTTTTAAAAAACTATCTTTTAATGTAGTTTACGCATGAAGGTGATCGAATGGTTTTTCAGTGCCATTCACGTCTTAAACGTTGCATATTTGCTAAAAAGTTCTAAAATTAAATTTTGCTTAAAATGCGAATAATAATATTCTTAAACGTGCAATTTTCAAACATACATACATATGTGCAAAGTTTAGGAAAACTCATACCCCCTCCCAAAAAGAAACATACACACACACACATACATATACGCTCTCAAGTGAACGCAAGTTCACCACACAAACATTCTTGGAATGAAACACACCACCTATTTTAGATTTTATTTTTTTTTAGATTGCTTTACAACTGCAGTTAAAAACAAAATAGCTTTCACTTTGCAAATTTACATCGCACAAGTTCAAGGTTTTGACGTCACTACCATTAAAATGCATTTGCAGAAGAAGAGCTGCAATAAAACCACTAAAAAAAGAAACTACCTATAAAAGAATCTTAAAAAAAGTACGTTCGTTCGCAAACCACTGCGACAACAACAATAAAAACAAAGTGGCTCAAAAAGTCAATAATGTATGAAAAAGCATTCTTTTTTAGTTGTTAGCTTTTACGATTATTAAAAATAGTTTATCAGCTATAAAAAGACCAAGAAATGCTCTGGTAGTTGTTTGCATATAATATTTACTTTATTCTTTAAACATATTCTAAACTGGCCAGCTCTTAAGATCATCAATATCAATAAGAAAGCAGTCAAGAAGTCGTAGTCGTTACATGGTAGTGAAAATACTAATCTGTATGGGTGTAACAGTAGATGTTAACAATGTTAACAAAGAAGCAATTCTAATGACTCTTAAATTTTAGTAAAGCTTACGTCCTAAATAGAATACATTAAAAAAAAAAGCCATTTCTAAAAAAGTACGTACCTCTTTAGAAATGAGTATCTCTTAAAAGAGTACTTTTTAATATACGAGTTTGCATCGTAGCGCCTCCTACAAAAAATATGTTTTCAAAAAGTAACTTCTAAAATAAGTATTTAAAAAAAAAAGTAACTTATCTTTATAAGTTACTTTTATAGAAAAGAAGCTTTTGTGGAAAACACCTTCTAATAAAGTAGCCTAAAAAAAGTACCTTAAGAAAGTACCTTGTACTTTTGTTTATGGAAGGCTTTTTACAAACTGCTTGAAGTATCAAAACTAAATTTGGTAGTCATTTTTCCTAAAAGTTGCTAAGAGAATTATAATGTAGGAAGTACTTTATAAAAAGTAGTACCTTTTCAAATTGGAACCTTTGAAGAAAGTACCTTCAAAAATTAGAAAACGTAATTTAAGAAAGTCATATATAAAATTGTGTTTTAAAAAGTATGTTAAAAAAATACTACCACCGGTATTCATAAAAAATAAAACATTGTTGAAACACATTTTACGACAAATTTTTTACATACATCTTTTTTAAAATGTGTTTGAGCAAAGTTTTATTTTTTATGAATACTGGTGTACATATTTAAAACCGGTGCGTTAAAAAAAGTACCTATTAAAAGTGCGTTTTAAGAAAAATACTTTTTAGAAAAATTTGTTTTCATAAAGTAAGATACTAGAGAAAAAAATTACATCTCAAGGAAAGAAGCTTTCGAAAGAAGTACTTTTTAAAAAAAAGTACCTTTTAAAAAAAGTACCTTTTTGAAAAAGTATCTTTTAAAAAAGTATCTGTTAAAAAGTACCTTCTAAAAATGTGCCTTATAAAAAAGTACCTTTCAAAAAAAATTAGCTTTTAAAAAACTTCTTTTGAAAAAGGAACCTTTTAAAGATTTACTTAAGTACCCTTTAAAAGTACTTTAAAAAAAATGTCTTCAAAAGTTTTTTAACCATTTTTGCAAAACATTATCTTTAAGAAATTTTTAATTTAATATAAATGTAATTTAATATAAATGTATAAGAAATTTAATTTATAAACGTATCCTAAAAATGTTTACTTTTACCGTTAAAAAGTACCATTCAGAAGCACGTTTAGAAGTAGTACAATATCTAAAAGTGCCATGCAAAAACACGTAGTATAAATCTGTTCCGATACTTTTAAAAAAGTTGCTTCAAAAAAAACTTTCTTAAAGAACTTTATGAAAAAGTTACTTTTAGCAAACAACAGCTCGTTGAAAAATTTCCCTTTGAAAATTCTACCCTTAAAACTCTTTTATTGAAATTTTCAATTTAGGAATATTTTTTTATTAAAACCTTCTTTTAAATTCCTAAAGCAGTTTTTTGTAATGGTTTCTTTGAAAACTCGCGCCTTTTGTTGGCCGTGTTGTGCCCATCATTCAGTTCACTTGCTGTAAAAAGCCAGTCATTTTACGAGCTGCATAAAAACTAAAAATAGTAACTGCTTATTATTAGAAGAAAAAACCGATTGCTGGATCTAAAAATAAACTTTAGCCAAATGCAGGTTGTTATTTTGAAAATGTTTCTTCAGCCATAAAGTAAAAAAAAAAAACAAAAAAAAAAAACGCTTAAAAACTACTCATATTCGTATCAAGTTTTTACAACGTTTTCTTTAAAAAGGCGTTTTTTACAGTGAACATTCATCGCAAAGTTAATGAAGAATTCAGTGATACATAAAAATAGCAATAAACCCAATATTACAATCATTTACAATAAAATCATCGTCATCGTCATCATCATCATCATCATCTGTATATTTTCCATCTACTTTGTATGTACATCGAAGCAGCAGCAGCAACAACAACAAAATGACATCGAATTTGTTGTAAGTAGGAGGAGATGGGTAAATCGGGTACAGTGAACTTAAGAAAACAACTTTGTTTTTTTTTCTGTTTTCGATTTTGATTGCGGACACAAGAACAAGAAGAACGCGCAATTGATATGCAAGCACAAACGCAGGTTTATCTGATTATTTGCTGCAACCCAGTTAACAAAGCGATTCAAGACTCAAGGCAGAATGTTTTAATGCGGAAAAAAAATAAAATATAATTTAATTAGTAAAGAAAAAAAAAATGAAAACTGATCTTCAAAAATTAATTGTTATTATTTGCTATAAGAGCCACTTGTTATGTAATATTTTAGGTTCTCATTAATTAATTTCTGTCTTTATCAGACGTTTATATGCCGCCGACATTTCGTTGATGCTACCCAACTCATGAATAGACTCAAAAAAAAAAAAAATCGTAAAAGATGGCTTGAAACTCAACTACTTATTCCATAATTCTCCTGAATAAAATGAGAAAAACAGAAATGTTCAAACAAACCTTTTACTTTTTAATGCTTTCAAGAATACAAATCATAGTAACCAGTGGTTACTCGTTGTATAGAAAATTTGCAAAAGACAGAACACATTTGTAAGGTACATTTTTGGACCTGAATTAGTATTTTTTATTATTAATTTTCTTAACCGTTTTTACGTAATTATCTTCTACCGTATTTTCTTTTGTTTGGCAAAGTTTTCCGTTTACCTCTGGTAGGAATTAAATCGCCATCGTAATAAAAAGGTACAACAAGCAATTTAAATAGATGTTATCTCCGTACAGTTCACTCGGATATCACAACAGGACCTTTCTAGGACCCAAGTGGGCCGGTTTCACTACCGGCGGCCCGCATAACATAACATTTGTACAAATTTAGCATGATTTTTAAACAAATTTCGCTCATGCCAATTTCAAACAAACCAAAAAACAAAATTTATATAAAAATAATTTTTAATGCTCGTCCCATCTGGGATTCGAACTCGGACCTCTTGGCTTAATAGTTGGCGCTGTATAATAATGAGTTATATAGAAAAATAAAATACACACAATGTAAGGCAAAAACTGGCAGATATATATAAGTATAGTTACAATGCAATGCAGGCAATAAGTACTTGCTATATATGTAAGTTGTGAGCGAAGTTTTCGGTGTTAATGCTTTAAACATTAGTTACTAAAAATAGTTTGTTCTTTTAAGTAATTTATAAACGTGTTATTATTTATTTTATCTAAAAAATGCATTTAATGTTTCCGATTTTTGCTAATGTTTGGTGAAAACTCGTTATTTTAATATACACAAGTGCCTGCTTTTCAAATAAATTTGGGGATATCAAAGTCCTGATATTACACATTTATATAGAAAAGCTTCTGATTACGTTTTGGTAAGATTCGGCACAGTCGAATATAGCACTCTTACTTGTTACAAAGTTCTTTCTACATTATAGTTTCTTTTTTGCTACTTAAAAAAAAAACGAGTACCAAATTTTGCTTTGAATCTTTTCGAAAAGGTACCTTTTAAAAATTGTAAATAAAATTGAATTAAATAAAACAAAAAATATGTAAATGTACTCAACAGAAATTCGTTTAGAAAAACAACAATTGCACTGCACTTAAAGAATTCTTTGTAATAAATCTGAATGAATTGAGTGAATCTTTTGGTTTAGTGGGTTGAAATTACACATCTTAAGATACAATTTTTTGTTTTCTTCCTTCATACCTACATTTTCACTGTCACATTGAAAAATGAAGTTCGACTTCAAACAAATAAGAAATTTTCTCAAATTTTGTAATTTATTTATTTAATTATTTTTTTTTTTTTTTCGTTTTTACTTTCAGATGTTTTATTGACGACCATTTCTACAACATTCTTGGTGAGTTCAACTTGTTGATCAAAATTCTGTTTACGGTGACAGGCATTCCTTCCCAGTTTCAACCATGATTTTGTTGGCTCCTTTAGAAAAACAAAAAACTATATCAGTAGCAGTTTGAAACTCTTTTTTTTCGTTCTTCATTTTTATGAAAAAATTTAAAAGGCAGCATCGCCTTGTTTTTCTTCTTGTTATTTTAAATTCATGTCAAGTATAAAAGTTTTGAGAAAAAAAATTCTTTTGACTGCTGCTGCTGCTACTGTTCATTGGTGGTTGAAAGTTGTGGCAACTTTTAATTTCCATGTTCTTTTAGAGAAACAAGTTTATTTATTGACTTCTTATTTTATTTCTTGGTCAGCATTCGATTTTACTTCCTTCGGAGTTGCGTTGAGCTGAATTTCTTAATAACTCAACTTCAATTTTTGAAGGTTTCTTGTCCACCAAAGTTATTGAGACGTAAATATGAAATTGTCCAAAGAATTCACAGGACATTTGCGACCAAACGGACCAAAGTCCCTAAGAGGACTTTTGCCTAAATCAAAATATTTAAAATAAATCAGTGTTGAGACATTTATTTGAAAAAAACGACTTTTTTTTATAATAAAATTAATGCCATCAATTATTAATTTAACGTTTATAGTCGTATCTTTTTTTGGTTTACAATTGTCAATTATTTTTATCGGGTTTTAGTTCGATTGTATTTCCTTGGAAGACTTGGAAATATTTTTTTGTAATAAAATTTTTGAAAGAAGACCAGACAAGATAAATTGAAAACTTATTGGCTGGTGATTAAATTTTAGGAAAATCACATGCTATCTCCTGAGTATGATTTAAAACTAAAAATTCGTTCACTTTTATGCAGCTCACTAAGTTTTATGAGATTTCATAAAACAATCAAAATACTCTGTTTTGGTTAAAAAAAACAGAGTATTTTGAGTCTGTATGCCGCTGACATTTAGTTGATGCTACTCAACTCGTTACTAGATTCGAAAAAAAAAACTTAAAAGAATGCTTGAAACTTTACCCAAACAGGTGGGCCAAAAGAAGTCATCCGATGTTGTTTGGCTTTCAGAATATCGGATGTGGCTCTCGCGCAGTGTGTGCCGTTGCTTCGTCCTGTTGTCCTCCAGACCTAATTCTTTCAATTGCGACAGACAAAAAAAAAACTCGGTTAATCTGTCCCTAAAGCGCGTTGCAGATTGAGCAGCATCGTCCTCGAAAAAAAACTGGTCCGACAACTCCTCCAATGTGAGCAGCGCACCATACAGTCACTTTGAGAGGGTGTTATGGGATTCTGGTGCATCACTCGTAGATTTTCGGTGCCCCAGAAGCGACAGTTTTGCTGAAGTGGAAATAAGCCCCATGGCTCATTATGATTTTGGTCGAAAAATCGTCCGCTTCATCGTAGACACGATTAACTATTCCGCGTTCTTGGGGACACTCTGTATTACAAATAAAATACAATTATTTTACGCTCATTTTACGCTCATTGAATCCCGACATTAATTTACCAACCAACGTTGGGGTTCATTGAATCAATGAATTCTAATTCAGTAACTTTATGCTGATGATCGTTTCATTAAATGCATGAATTTTAGTCATTAAGCTAATGAAATATTTCATTGGTTTAATGACAAAAACTACATTAACTAAATGAAACGATTCATTAAATCTAGGAATATATTCATTGATCATCTAATGAAAATAGAACATAATTTTTATTAATCTTAATAATAGATATTCCTAAAAATTTAATTTTATGTGTGATGCCACTTTTTGGATGTTACTCGCAGTAGACTTCAAAATCTTTTCGAAATATTATAATATGTTATCATATATCCAAGTTTCTCTACAAATCAAATGAGAATTGACAACTCAATAGACGTATACATTGACTCAATGAAATTGTTCATTGATATGATGAAATTTTTTTAACGAAATTATGAAGACTAATGAACAGTTTTCAATGAAATTCATTGATTAGATCTATGAAAATTCACTGTCGTAACAGTGAACATTTTCATGGGTTAATGAGCAAATATTAATGAAAGTAATTCATTAGAACAATGAACGAATATTCTTTCATTGTAGTTTGTTTCAATACAAATGTGACTGAATTTTTTTAATTTTGAAAAAATTTTGCTCCTGAGCGTGAGTGACATGAAGCCCAGAAACAGTTGTCGTGCATAAAAGTGAGCGGGGAAAATTATTGTGATTGTGAGCATGCGTTACGTGAGCCAAACAACACTCACGTGCACATCTCTAGTGCCCATACACGAAGGTTTTTTTTCCCACCAAATTACTTCTTTTAAGTGATTTATTTTTTCAAAAGATTACAATTAAATGATATTTTACATCTTTTAAAAATAGTTTGTAGACAAGGCGACGACTCTGTTTCTGTCACATTTACAAAAAATGCTCAATCAACATAATTAAAAAAAAAAAAAAAAAAAATATGTTCATTGAAATCGTTTGAGCTGCATGAAGCATTTAATAAAGAAATCTAATTACATAATTAAATACATGCAGGCATGTGAGTGCAGTGTGCACACGTGTGTGTTTTCACACATTTGCAGAGTTTTTAGTGGCTCGTGTGACCCTAATTACCGCCAGGTGGTGATGCGATCAAACATTCAATAGTTCGATGGTTTGATTGTCAGTGTCATGATTATTTCTTGTGGTTTTTTTTTTTGACATTGATTAAATTGCTTCATCAAGTCATAAAGAGTTAAGCACATTAATTATAAGGTTCTTAAAAAAACGATTAATTTTTTTTTTTCATACTCATAAAGAATTTTATGATGATGAACTTGATTAATATGCATGACGTATGGAAAAATTGTTTGTTCTTGAGCTGCAACAAGAATTAAAGAAACTATTGGAAAAAACTCTTTCACATACATACAGCCGAGTTGTAAAATTTGGTTGGTTCTCCATGAATGGAAAAATAAAATTCAGTCACCGGTATTCATAAAAAAGAAAGTGTTGTTAAAATACATTTTAGAACAGTTTTTTTTTTATGAGAAATTTGTTCTAATATGAATTTCAAAATTTTTTTTCTTATCAATGCTGCTGTTTGAATTTTGTTTCATAGGGAAATCAAAAAATCAATTGAAAATTTTTAATTTGAATTGAAAATTATTGAGGTGTGGTCATAGTATTATTAATATTTGTACGATTTTGAACCAAAAAGCGTGAACACTACTTATCTGGTGACCTTTATTTAAGGCAAAGGCATCTCATAAACAACTAAACATGTATATACTTACCTTAATGTGGATACACAAAACAACAACAACGAAAAGAAAAACCTAACAGAAAAAAACAGCAGAAAAGTTGTAAGAACATTAAAATTTAATTAAGAGCAAAATTTTTAGGTTATGTTTGCTCAACGAGCAAACGCAACTATACAAACACAAATTTAGAGCAAATCTGTATTTGATTTTGGAGGATCAAATAATTGTTTACTATAAACTTTGTATGTGCTCGTTGCGCAAACATAACCTTAAAATTTGGTTTTGTGAAATTTAATGTTTGTCGTTTTTAGCCTGCTTGTCCTTTTCTCTGTGGATTTCTAATGCATACTTGTGGTGGTATGTATTCACTTTTACACATTTGTATGCATGCATTTGCTCGAAGTCAAGGTCAAGAAGAAATGTGACCACTAGGTCACGTTTCTTGGGCATAAATGACCATTTTACGATTTGAGATCAAACCGCAAATGATTTTAGAAACAAATTCATGACTTCAAAAAATATATTTTATTACATTTAGTTATAATACATTTAGTTAAAGTGTGACCAATTGTTAAGAATTTTATCAGGCTTGAGTTCGGTTTTATTTCCTCAAAATTAAGAAAGATTTCTTTTTGTACTAAAATTGGTGCGATGTGCGACCTCACTGCTGGTCGCGGGTCTTACTTCTTTATATGCATTTATTTGACCAAATATCAAGGTCAATAAGAAACTAGTGGTCACATTTTTTTTATTTATTTTTTTTTTTGGCGAACACCAGCAAATATTTGTTTAAATGTTGTTGCCAAAAGTAATTTTATATATTTTTTTTTATATTTTTAGTATTTCCTTCTGCCTTTAGCGAGAAAAATTGTTCATATTTTCAATATAAAATTTTCATTTTCAGGTAAATTGATTTGATTTACCTCCACCGTGCTTGCTCTGCATTTACATAGAAATATGTAGGCAATTTTGATTATTGATTTTTGTATTAAATGAATCCTTGAACTGTAATTGCTATTGATAACTGCATTCGTTCGTTCGTTCGTTGTTGTTGTTGCTGTTGCCGTTTTTCCCCTACTCTATCCTGTCGACAGGAAGTTCATAAAGGAAATACATTTAAGTGTCATCGTAGTTACTTTTAATTGTCTCAACAATTTAATGGCATCCAAAAATAAAACGAATTTTGCTGTTTTCGAAATAATGCTGTCTTTTTTTTTTTTTGAGTAAATAATTCAAACAGAAATCAACCCAATGTAAAGGGAGGTATTTGCCTATTTGCTGTTAATTATTTTTGTCTGGAAATTGAGAATATAAAAATTTGGGGAAATGTATTATTTTAGGTCTAAAATAATAAATTACGTATTATATAATATATTATATAATATAAAATTAGCTCGTTGGCAGTGAAAAAATATTGATGCAATATAATTTGACTGCAAAAAAAAAAAGACATCTCTCTCAATTCTGAGGTGGTAAAATCGAACTAAAGCCCGATAAAGGGGGTCGTTTTAGAATAAGGAGCCAGGCTTTGAAAGTAATGAGTTTTATAGGTTTGTAAAGGGGGTCGCGGAGCTCACAAAGCTGAACTCAAAAAGTCTGTCCGAGGCTTATATTTTGTTAATAATTCGATGTTGAAGTTGCGGAGTTTACTAAGGAAAATGTGAAAATGTTGCTAAAATGGTGCTGCCAGAGAAAAGTTTTTACACAGAACGTAAAATCGCGTATTCATAAACGGGTTTGAAGCATTCAAAATAATTTTTTTCTTCTTAATTTCAGTTTATAAATTTTTTTCATAGATATGGCAGAAATTGTCTTTGACAACCGGCCTTAAGGGATTTTCCTCTCTATGGCATAACCAGCACCGGCTTCGCGCTCAAAATCTATAAGCTCTCTTTCATGTTACGGCAATTAGTACCATTGTACTAAAGTTTAGTACCATTGTACTAAAGTTTAGTACCATTGTACTAAATTGTAAGTCATTAAAGTTCTATAGTAAAGTTAAGTTGATGTTGCGTTTTTTTGTAGTTTTTTTAAATCCATCTTAAATTATACACTAAACACTACGGATATTAATATTTCTAAATGAAAACTAAATTTCTAGGACTGCCGATTTTGTTGTGATCTTGAGTGTGATAAGCTGCAGTTAAATAATTAAAATGTAATTGCCTCGAAAGTAATATGGTTTTCAATACAAATTATTTGAATAACAAGCAGTTAACAGTTTTGCATGAAAGCAATCATTTATGTACATTAGGGTCGGTTCGAGGTTCGATTTAGCCATAGATTTTTCGATAACTTTTGGCATGAGAAAAAATTAAGTTCCACCACGACAAATAAAAACATCATTCTATCTGAAAACATCACATCCATCTAAAGAGATTTCGAAGGATGCAGTATGTTAACAAAAAAAATTATTGGGGAGAAAAAGTTATGGAGGGGGGTTGAACGTTTGACTTTTCTATGTGTGTGTGTCTCGAAAATGAAAACCCAATACATTAACGTGACCCAGCTTGACCTCAGACATGCAAAATTTTTTTCTCCCTGATATTTTTGGAACACACCGTCCGCCTACCAGGCCACCTTAAGAAGGCTTCCATACAAAAATACCGAAAAAAAAAATCATTTCTGTATTGAGTTTATCAGGCTCAAGTTCTTTCTATATTATCTTTGTGATTGATATTAATTAAATTAGACAAAGATTGATGGTTTATCAAAGACATTTAGCATTCAGTTATTAATTTTTTTATTATTGAGAAAAAAAAAATTTCTTTTTGACAAAATTGTAGTGATTCACTTTTTTATTAATGAATACAAGAAAATTAAAGTTCTAGGCTCATTGGCCATTGGCTAGAGTACCCACTGTTTCACATTCACCACAAGGTGAGTGTGAAACAGCATCCATGTGGCTTCGAACCCAGGCTATGACTAATTGTATAGTGTTATTAAGCAGCAGCGCATAGCCGCTCTGTGACCTCCTTTACTTTTTTACATTTTGTTCTTTTTGGTATTTTTGTTGTTGTAGCGGCCGGGTAACTATGTGTTATGTGAAAATTTCAGCTCTGTAGCTCTTAGCGCTGGGGTAAATGCGGCCTGTGGCGAGTAGACTGATCGACGGACGGATAGCGAATTCTCAGTAAAAGGTTTCCCTTTTAACCCTGAAGAAAAAAATTTAAATTAAAATTTTTACACCGGTATTCATAAAAAATAAAACGTTGCTCAAATACATTTTAGAAAAAATTTTATATGAAAAATGTGTCGTAAAATGTGTTGCAACAATGTTTTATTTTTTATGAATACCGGTGTATTTCTTAAAAACAAAATCAAATTGAAATAAAATGAAAGTCGTATGGTGCAAAATCGCCACCGAAAAACGTGAAACCAACCTGCTTTTCTACATTATACATACATATGTAGTAAAAGTCAGGCAAAATGCTATCGAATCGATCTCAAATATCGACAAATTTTTGTCCATACAAATCGATCCGGTCAAATGTACATACATGCATTCATATGTACATACATGTGTGTGTGTGTGTGTGTGTATCTCGGTTTATTTTGCGTGTATATCGTAGTGGGAATTAAAAAGCTTTCATAACGATGATGTCATTACGAATTGCTTGTAAAATACAAACAAATTGATTAAACCCATTCATTAACAAGACTCAAGTGTTGAGCTTATCTGCTGGAATTGATTTTGTAAAAGAAAAATTAGCAAAGTTTAATTTACACCAGTATTCAACAGATCAAAACAATTCAGCGAGATTCATGCCATTGTTTACTTTTTCTACCGTTAAACATACAGTGGCAGGCATTTATATGTGGACACATTGTTTGTGTTTTCTTATTTTTTTTTTGTATACATATATTGGTTGCAAAAAAAAAAATGGTGACAAAAATTGCAATAAAAAAAAAAACAAACAAAAAATACTACAATTTATTGCATTTTACTTAATTGAAATACTTTGAGATATTTTTTATTTTCTTTTTGAGTTAGAAAATAATGCTTGCCTTAGTTTTGCCATAGATTAATGTTGATTTAACGAAATATACTCTTTTTTAAAAAATGTTGATCACTCCAATTTTATCACAAAAAATATTTCTCAATTTTGAGGCAGTAAAAATTGCACTAGAAACCCCAATAAAATTATTAGCAATTTATTAATTCAGGTCCAAAAATGAACCTTTTCAAAAAATGTTTGTTGGTATTTTTCAGCTGTCTATATGCCGACGACATTACGTTGGTGCTAATCAACTCATCAGTAGACTTGAAAAAAAAAAAAAAATGTTTGCTGTGTTAAAGGTTTGTTTCAACATTTCTGATTCTCATTCTGTTCATGGGAATTATGGAATAAGTAGTTAAGTTTCAAACAAACTTTTAAGAATTTTTCAATTCCACTGATGAGTTGATTAGCACCAACGTAATGTCGTCGGCATATAGACAGGTGAAAAATACAACAAACATTTTTTGAAAAGGTTCATTTTTGGACCTGAATTAATACATTTCAATTGGCTTTTAAAGCAAATAAATAATTAAGTTCATATTATTAGCAATTGTAAATCATATAGTTCGCTATAAAATTTATATTAATGCTACTGACCAGTTGGATGTTACCAATGTTGGTGGCATTTGCATAACTCTGCTGAAATCTTAAAGACGGAGAACCACTGTAACCTTTTTTTTGTATTTGTGTAGTTTTATTTTCCTTCAATGCTTGAAATTTCTTAATTTAAATATTTTCAATTTGTAACTCAATATTTTTAGTAGCAAAATATTAAATATGCTGACAAAACGTAGAAACCAATTAGACTTAAATTATTTCTGCCTTCTCCATATGAATTATTAATTTCTTCTGTGCAGTTGTGCTGTTTGTTAATTTGATGCATAAAATTAATGTTTTTTTTTTTTGTTTTTCCCAAAATGCATTTCATGTCTTGATTTATTTCTCTGTTAATGTTGGCATTGTTGCATGCTTAATTTGATAATAAATCTTTAAAATAAATTCCAATTTACGACCAACTAAAGCATTTACATATGAGTTATTTCAAAGGAAATTTATGTATTACGTATACGTTTTATTTTAGGAACCACATCGTCATATAATATATAACTCATACGTCCAGAGGGGACGTATGAGTTATATTTTTCGTTTTTTTTTTAAGTTAACTTGTATTACGGATTTCTCAGTTGAACAGAACAGAAAAAAAATTTCCAAAAAAAAAAAACTTTAGTTTTGTTGTCTTTTTGTTGCTCTTTAAATTAGAAATTCAAAATACTTTTACCTGGCACTCATTGCTTTCCCAAGAAATTAAACAGCGTTCAAATGTATGAACAAAAGCATTAACAAAACCAGAAATAATACAGTTGACAAATGACCTTTTGCAAACGCATACTCAAAATAGCCAATACAGTGCAATGTTTGTATAAATTCAAACATGCAGAAGCTTGCCATAAAATGCAAGACCAAAATTTCCCAAAGTGTTGTAACTTGCATTTGAAATTATTTATTTGTTCATTGAGCTGCTTATTTCATAAAATCAAGTTTTATATTTATTTACAATTATAAATGGTATTACAGTAGTTATAATATGGGTTCTAAAGTCATAGTAATCTACAATCCATCTATCATATGTTTTCAATATCAAGAATTGGATTTGGCAAACAAATAAATGGATCCATTCGACGAGGGTCTCTTTGGGATGAGCTAAAATTAAAGAGCCACAGCTTCATCCTCTGGTTCAGAGGTCAGCTACACAAGTGAGAAAGGAGGTTGGCAGTCTGCAAAATAGCACTGCCTGGCGCTTTAGGTTGCAGGCAGTCCTCCGCCATATAAAATGCGGTGTGAACATCATTTGAATTGGGAAACAAAATCGTCAAGCTAGTTTAGTTAAATCGTCAAAAAAAAAGAACGTAAAAAACAACGCTTTTTACTTTTAGAACAGTGATAGAATAAAAACACAATGATGAAGGCAACTTTGTATAGCATATGAAATTTATGTATGTGTGAGCACCAGCAAACAAATTAAATTTTTTAGCAAAGACAAATTTTGAAGTTAACAGAGCACTGTTAACGATTTAACAGAGGCAGCAAATTCGATCTTAGTTTTTTAAAAGAGAGTCCATGATCTTATTAAGATCAAACAGCTTGGAAGTTACACTATGCTAACTGATCATAGGAACACAAATAAAACTTGTTAAATGTTCATTATAAATTGGTGGTAGATATTGTTTTTTTTCAAATGTTTAAATTTAAATTTTCATGGCTGGTGACAACAAAATGATCAAGCTGTAACAAAGACTATGTTTAGGATGACCAAAACTATGTTTACGGCAAGTTAAATAAAAATATCTTGTTTGCCATAATCTTACACATCGTTGTTTGTCTACATAATATTGTTGCCGCAACAATATTGCAAAAAGTTTTCTCTTTGCGTGCAGATTTAGTAAGCGAGAAGACAAAATCTTGCAGATAATGACTTCTGCAGAGGCTGCAGAGATGAAGAAGAGGATTAGAGTTTCTCTCACAAGAAAGGAAACTACTTGGGCAGACAGACACTAAATGGGCTACCGGTAGTGTCGGAATGCGGTTTGGACAGGTTGGAATCCTTCATTCATTCATCGGGCTGGTTCAGGTCGAAAACGGTGTGAGGTATATAGGGCTAACTCGCTACAGCCTATTAGCGTAGCACAACGGGACCTTTCTAGAACCCAAGTGGGCCGTGTAACATAACATAAGATTTGCGTGCAGATACCACCTAAAAGTGAAACGCTTTAATATTATTACATATTTAGAAAAGCATACTAACTCTTGAAATTAAATTCCAAAAGTTGAGTTTGATATTGACACCACTCGATTGCCAAACCTTGACTCATCATCGATTATCCATTTGTTTGTACTGTTCAAAGTTCATTCTGTCTTGCTGGCAGGCCAAAGAGTTTTAATAACAGTTAAGAATTCCCTTACTCGTCCACGTAAATTTAAACAAACTTTTATTAACACATGCATGAAAAACATTCATATGCAGAACGTTTACACTTTAAATAAACGAAGAAAACGAAAATTATTCAAATCGTTACACTCTGCATTATAAATTCAATAAATGTTGTTCGCTCAAAGAACATGGGTATTTCCGCTTTTCAAACAAACACAAACCAAAACAAAAATAAAGAAAGAAAAAAAAAGTAAAAAATCAACAAAGAATTTTACCAAGAAAAACCTTTGCCCTTGTAACAAACGAATTGCGAAAAGTTTTATGAATGTGCCATTAGCATGTCTTTGAGTATGTGCGTGTGTCTTGTTCGTTTGTTGGTATGTGAACATACGCGTTGTATGTAATTGTGAGTTAGCTGTTGAAATGCCATAACTCTCTGTTTCACAAAAAAAAAAAAAAAAAAAAAAAATAAAACCCAGAGAATTACAATAAGCTAAGCAGAGGTGTTCGGTGAAAATTATTTACTGCGAAATAGTGAAAAAAAATGAAATTACATACTTTAAAGAAGAACTTTTAAACCAATAAGAAACTACTCCATGTACCTGGCAAAAAGTATTGTATCCGATGTGGAATGAGCTATCGAGAAAAGAAATGTAAAAAATACATTTTTTCAGAAAGTACCTTTTTGAAAAAATACCTTTTCTTAAAAAGTACCTTTTTATAAAAAATAATATTTTTTTTTTATAACAAATTCACCCTTTTAAAAAGTACCACGTTTTAAGGAAAACTTTTTGTTTTCCACCTTTTCCACCTGCCACCTTTTACCTTTATCCAAAAGTGTACCTTAAAAGGGTACCTTTTATTAAAAAGTACCTTTTCTTATAAAAAAAATCGTTTATTAAAAAGTATATAGTTTTTTAAAAGTACCTTTTTTAAAATGTACCTTTTTTTAAAATGTACCTTTTTTTAAAATGTACATATTTTTTTATAAAGTATCTTTCTTTTAGAAAGTACCTTTTCTTAAAAAGTAATTTTTGTTAAAAAGTACGTTATCTTAAAAGGTATTTTTTCTTAAAAAGTATCTTTTCTTAAAATGTCCCTTTTCATAAAAAAGTAGTCGTTTTTTTTTTTTTTTTTTTTTTTTTAGCAAATTCACCCCTTTTAAAAAGTACCAGTTTTAAAGAAAACTTCCTGTTTTAAAAAATGTCACTTTTTACCTTTGTTAAAAAGTGTACCTAAAAAGTGTACCTTTATTAAAAAGTACCTTTTCTTAAAACGTTCCTTTTTCTTAAAAAGTACCATTTTTAAAAAGTGCCTTTTCTTAAAAAGTACTTCTTCTTAAAAAGTACTTTTTTTTAATAAGTACTTCTTTTTAAAAAGTACATCTTCTTAAAAAGTACTTCTTCTTAAAAAGTACTTCTTCTTAAAAAGTACTTCTTCTTAAAAAGTACTTCTTCTTAAAAAGTACCTTTTCCTAGAAAGTATTAAAAACTATCTTGAATAAAAAACTACCTTGTATTAAAATGTACCTCTTTTTAAAAAGTACCTTAACGTATTTTTGCGTAAAAAAATTTTTTCTTAGAAACTATATTTTCTTAAAAAGTACCTTTATAAAAAAAAAACTACCTTTTCTTAAAAAGTAGTTTTTCTTAAAAAGCATGTTTTCTTAAAAAGTACCTTTTTATAAAAAAATAGTCTTTTTTTTTAACAATTTCACCCTTTTTAAAGGTACCAGTTTTAACGAAAACTTCTTGTTTTACTTTTTTTTCTTAAATAATTTCTTATAAAATACTTTCTTATAAAATACTTGCTTTTCTTTTGCATTGCATTTAATTAATTCTCTTAAATCTCTGCAAGAAAAATCGTGACTTAAAATATTTCTGTTGCTGGTTACACGTATTTTTTATTTTTTTTTGTTTTTGTTGTGTTGTAAGAAATAGTAAAATTAAAATCCGCATAAACAATATACGAGGCAGTTGTCATAAATTTTATACAAATTTCCCTCTTCTCTTTCTCTAGAGGTGCAACAGTAACAGCAAAAAAAAAAAAAAAAAAAAATTGCAAATATTTTTAATAAAAAAAAAGAATAGTAGTCACGAGTAGCTCTGACAGTCCGCCTGTTTTACTATTGTTTGCACTCACGTTTAATTTCGCTTTTCTTTAGCAGTTACTTTATTTTAGTTTTAATATGTCTTTTTGTTGTTTCACTTTGTTGTTGAAAACGATTGTACAAAAACAAAGAACACTCCTTGTGGCCAGCAAAGTGTTTTTTCTTCTGCTTTTTTCTCGTTTTTGCTACGCGATTCAGGGATAAAAACTTTAAAATAAATTTTACAACAGCGAAGAAAAAGTTTCTTGTATTCATTAAAAAGGTTGATCACCACAGTTCGAAAAAAAGTCTTGCTCAATTCTGAGGTAGTAAAAATCGAAATAAAGTCCCCTGAAATAATTAACAGGAATCAATATTATAGCAACAACATAAATTTGCTGTATTTTAAAATAACATGAATTTAAATAAAATACATTAAACCAATACCATACAATTTTACAAAAAAAAATAAATAATATTAATTCAGGTCCAAAAATGAACCTTTTCAAAAAATGTTTGTTGTATTTTTCACCTGTCTATATGCCGACATTTCGTTGGTGCTAATCAACTCATCAGTAGACTTGAAAAATTCTTAAAAGTTTGTTTGAAACTTTACTACTTATTCCACAATTCTCATGAACAAAATGAGAATCAGAAATATTCAAACAAACCTTTAATACAACAAACATTTCTATTTTCGTCTTGCAACTCTTTTACTCTTCTTTGCAACCTTCTATACAACGAGTCACCATCGGTTACTACGATTTGTATTTTTGAAAGTATCAAAAAGTAAAAGTTTTTGAATATTCAAATATGAACTAAATTGTTTATTTGTCGGCATCTAGACAGCTGAAAAATACAACAAATATTTTTGAAAAGGTTCATTTTTGGACCTGAATTAATACATTTCAATTGGCTCTTAAAGCAAATAAACAATTTAGTTCATATTAAAATAAATAATAAATAAATTTGGTACTAATTCAGGTCTAAAAATGAACCTTTTCAAACATTTTTTGAAAAGGTTAATTTTTGGACTTGAATTAATACATTTCAATTGGCTCTTAAAGCAAATAAATAATTAAGTTCATATTTAAATTTGATACTTGAAAGCTGTTTTTAATTAAACGATTTTGCATAATAGAACAAATTGTGTTTTTTCTTTTCCTTCTACGAAAGTTGCCTTTTATGTTATGGGATTTGGCAACTCTAGTGTTGCAATCTGGCAACTGACAGCTCTATTGTAAAATTAGACATTTTTGATGTTATACGCACGCAGAACGTATTGACGAACTTTCAAAGTTGAGGTTGGGTTATTAAGAAAATTAGACAAACGCAACTACGAATATTTTGAAATAAAATAAAGTGATTTTCGTTGATTATTGTTTGCATTAATTTCAGCTTTATAGTCGAACTATATGACTTAAATTACTTTTTCAGGCTCAAGTTCAACCCTTGGCTTGTCACTTTTTAATCAATAATAATTAAGTAAAGAAAAGTAAAATTTTTACAGCCGGTTGGTTGTTGCCCACGTGACTTATGATTCTTAATAATTTTATATGCCAAATAAAATTAGTAACGATCAATATTTGTTTTTGTTCTCTCCCTCTCGTATTATCAATTTGTATGTTCTTCCTTGTGCATTTTGAGTTGTTTTTATTCTTTCATCTTTGCCCAAAATAGAGTTTAACCAGAAAGTAGTGGTCAAGTTTTTTTTTGTGGCAAAAAATTAACAGAGAATTCCATATGAATGGAAATAGTTAAAAAAGAGACAATCAGCAAAAATTAAAAAAAAAAAAAAAAAAAAACAAAAACAAATCTGAATTTCTTTTAAATCTGGCTGCTTATGTTTGGCTTTTGTATTGCCATTTAAATAATAAATTAAAAAAAATTTTTCTTTTATAACTTTCTATGCCACTGTGGCAAGCCCTTTGGAGATTGAAATTCCTTTTTAATTGGTAGACAATTGTACAACCCTGCTTAACACTCTCTACCACACTGACACACACACAGACACACACACACACACACACAAACTTCTATCCCGTAACAAAATTAACGTTGTTGTAGCTGGTGCTTTAAGGTCATACACCGCATGTTGATTGTCATTTAAAGTCAGTTGACGTCGCATTTGAAACGGATGTCCTTGAATTTTTTTCTTGCAAAAAGAACAAAAAAAAAAAAAAGTCAGCAACATGCATGTAAGTTGCAAATATTAAAATATGTTATATTTTTATATATGTACATACATACATATATTTTATTGCACTCATGTTGCTGACCAACACTCAGTCCACCACCAGTGGAATGAGCAGCAACTACCACAAACATCATGAGCAAAAGCTGGTCTGGTGGTGTGTTGCAGTACATGCGGTTACATTCAAACACACGGACTCATACTGATTCGTTTATGGGTTTGTTCGTTTTTTTATTTTTATTATTGTTGTTTAACGAAATTCGCTACATTGGCAGCCAGTCACTTTGCTACGTTTTTGTTCTGAGGCTTCGCGTTGTCATGTTTGTTGTTTAACAATTAGCCAACCACCTAAATATGTATTCATCCATCCATCCATCTATCCTTCCATTGAGCCATTCAACAATCCCGCCATTCACATCTATCCTTCCAGTTTGTCAGTCGTCAGCAAAAATTTTTTTCCAGCTCTTTTTTTTCACATACTTGCCACTTGCTGTTTGTAGTATGAGTTACCAGTAGCTGCGGTAAATTGTTGTAGAATTAATTTTAGTCATTTGGATGCAAACTGGTAATCAGATTTCAAGATACTGTGTGCGTGTGTGCTTTAGATTTTTTAATTTATACTTTTTCAGTGGCTACCAAGTGAACATTTTCATTAGCAAAAATGTAGTTGGAAACTCATTAACCACAATTAATTGTCATTTTAATACTGGTTTATTGTTTTGCTGTCATAGACAAAACTATGGATTGGATTTAGCTTTTGAAGGGCTCTAATTAATGTTTTTTTTTTTAATGTGGTCCTGTAGTGTAATTCAGTCACTTTTAAAGACAATCGAATCGTTAAACTAAACATCCGCATTTGGCGTTTGCACTAACGATTCAATGATTCATAAACTATCATATTCAACATAATGTTAAATTGAGAATCAAGTGGCATCCTTGCTTAAAAGAATGACAAACGAAACTCACCACTAATAATTTTGAATTAAGTAGTCGACCCATAGCCAAGTCACATTAATTGGCTTATGACTAGACTAATCTATAGAACATTGGCTTGTAACTACACCAGAATATTTTAACATTTAGTAGTTAAAATAAACCTCAATAAATTCCTAGTTGTTAACTTAGCACCAGCAACTGTGGTGATATATTATTAATGAATCAGAAAGCCAAACATTTTGCAGTTAATTATTTTTAACGCTGAATTTATCGGTAAAATAAATTAGTGAATTGCGCTAGTGGTCCACAAATCGTCGCATTTGTGATCGAACGAATTTCGTCGCTTATGCGGTGAGTTTGGCGTTTGAAATCGACAATTTTTGTTGTTGCTGTCAATTTGAATATTGCAGTTTTATGGTACTTTATTAGCGTTGTTGTAGTAAATTTTGAAAAGTGTTGTATTGTTACGACTATTAGACATCATGATGTTTTCATAATCTCTCAGTTAATTTCAGTTTGATTGTGAAATGCCTAAAAGTATGCTTCTCATATTCAGCCAAGAATATGAGAATTTTTGACTTGGATTTTAAATGCCATTTCAATTTAAATTTGATTTAAATACAAAATTGAATCAAACAGTTGCTATTTAAATCAAACTTAAACGGCCTGCCGTGTCCATTTAAAATTGATTTAAGTTTTTCGTACTTCGCCATATGATTTTGACAGTTTGGTTTTGTTCTGCAAATTAAGAAAATTGCACATGTTTTTTGTTTGCTTCATAATTTGATTTTTTATTATTTTCAGAAGGTAATCAACTTCTGTGGCAGTGAAGTTGGGAGTCCTTTTATCACTTTTGCTACTCATTTTAATCATTTTTACAAAACAATTTATTATTTTCTAAACTTTTCACAATTTCACTTGCTTCCAAATTTGTTTGTGAGCCACTGAGTTCAGGGACGAATGCTGACGAGAAATGTGGCAGCTTCGAAACAACTTGTTCTTCCTCCTCTAGAGGTAGTTGATGTTTTGTTTGTCTTGTTTAATTAACAGCGGTCGCAACAATAATATAGAATGAATTTAGCCCAATAAACGAAATACAAAATATTCAATCTGGTGGTTCAGAGAAGATATTCAATGCGCGCTTATGCATTAATTAACATTGAAAAAAGACAAAAGTAAACTTAAAATAGTTTACAGTAGCTTTAAGTAGTTCTAGTCCAAAATTTTTTCCAAACTCTGCCATTTGTTTTCTCCCAGATTGCCTGCCTTCAATTTCAGTTATAAAACTTAAGCTTTTAGCATTTGTTTTCCTTTATATTAACAATATTCCTTTTTTACTTTTCAGATTTTATCTATGTAAATCAAGTTGTTTAAACTTTTTTTTGGCGAATGGGTAAGTTATTTGAAATTAAGTAAATAAAAAATTTTTAACACTCTTGTTTGTTATTGAGATATGCGCACCCGGCCGGATCGATTTGTGTGAACAAAAAATTTTTCAATATAGCGACATCAATTTTTCGACAGCTTTCGGCATGAGAAAAAAAGAGTTCCACTATGACATGAAAAAACAATCATTTTCTAGGTTTTCCCACTACAATACGATTTTTCAAAAAATGCTTGGATGATATCTCGGATCTTTTATGATTGGTTTCATAAGATCTTGTTTTATATCTTTATGGTAAAATTTAGTTTTGATTTAAAAATCAAAAACCAATCATAAATTTGAATAATTTGGCAATTCGAAATGCACTAAAAACAATGTGGTTCGAATTTCTGAGTGTCTACTGTGACAGTAAAACCCCTTAATATTAGAGCTTACCCATAGCTAAAGGTAAGATTTTGTTGTCCGCATTTCGCAACAATATTTTATCATACGAAATTTCAAATGTGAGGTTGATCCTTGGGGCACCAAAGCCTTTTGCTTTAGCGAATATTAAGTTTTAAATTATGAAAGCGCATTGCCAAATAAAGCCCATAAAATCTTATCTTTAGCTATCGGCAAGTTGTTATAACGGGCCTTAAAAGTTTTAAGGTCCTAAAATTCACTTTTGTAAATCATAAGTGTCAGCTGCCACTTTCAAAATTCTTTAACATTGTATGTACTTTAAAGTTGTTTTTATTCATAAAGAAAAAAAGTCTTAAACCACAAACACCCACACACACACACACACACACACGCGCAAACACTTTTAAAAGTTATACACTCCCCTTTCTCCGGTGACAAGTATTAATTGAATTTGATTAAAGTTTAATTTGACAGCATAAAATTTCCTTTTCACCTAATAATTTTTTCATGGTTCAACACATATTTCCAGTTCAATAGTGTGTGTAGATTTGAGTACACAACAAAACCAAGCCACACACCCACACACACATGCAAATATGCACTTCACATCGATAATCTTGTGTACAGTTAATGATTACTGGCTCCTCTTTTTCATGTGAAAGCCCTCATTAGCGAAGCTGCAAGAAAGTGTGTGTCTGTGTGTGTGTGTGTGTGTGTGAGTAGGTGTTTTGAAAAGGATGCTTGAATAAGTCATGTTGGATGTAAATCGAATTTTAGAAAAGAAAAAAATTCTACAACACTGTTAAATACAATTACAAACATTAATGTACACAATTAATCACACATACAGATGTGTACTTAAGAGCCCCAGTCGGACATGGAGTAGTCGACTACTAAAATAATTAACTTTACGTTAACTTTTATGGACTAGCTTCAAATTAGCTTCAAATAGAATCGATTTGTAATTCACTTTTTGTGTACTGGCTATAATCTAGCTGAAACGTAGTGCTGCAGAGTTAACTCAAAATTCAAATACTAACATACACACATACACGGTAAATAACTCTTTAATTAAATTGCCTATTGGCGCATTCGTTTTAAATGTTGCGATGGCTGAGTGGGTATGTTGGCTGTTCACCAGACTGTAGGCTGCTCTTGAGGCTTAGTGGTTCGATTCCCACCAGAGGCTAACAAAAGAAAAAAAGAAGAAAGTAGGATGAAATTTAATTTAATAAAATAAAATATTACCACCGAAAAATGTAAAATCAGTCTTGATTTGTAAATTTTTTTCTGTGGGTACTGACTTTTAAGTAGCTAACTTTAAGTGAGTTGAAAAGTAATGCAGCGTCGGACAATTGACTACTTCCTAGGACATCACCATGTTAAAATAGTCAGTTATTTGCATTGAGAAGTAATCCAGGCCTCAACCAGTACCTGTTGTGAAATAGTTAGCTGTAAGTTAGCTTGATTTCCGACAGGGAGTTTACTTAAACATCCGTGTGTGTGTGTGTGTGTTTTCGTTTGTATTGTGAAATGTCAATTGACCATGTCATCCGGACATCTTGCTACATAAAAACAAAACTAAACAACTAAGCTAACAAAATAATCTGTATTTTTTACCACCTCTTATTATTATTAGTTTTATTTATTATTTTATTTATTTATTTTATATTTATTATAATTAAAATTACAATAAATCTTAAGGCTAAAGCACTAGCAACAGTGGCTATCGGCTTAATTTATGTTTTCATTCATTTCATACATTTATTTATGTTTCATACATTTATTTATGTTTTCATTCATTTCATTTCGATTGCATTGTCAACGACAGTTTCATGGTCACATGGGTTGTTGTGTTGATGTGGGCGTAAAGAGATGCATAACACTTCAATAATTAAACAACTTAATAAAAATAAATTCATTGCTCGTTTGATAAAAGCAAAAAAAAAAAAAAACGGTTGGCATACAACCAGGGGAATGGATAATTATTGAGTTGTTTGCTTGTTCGCATGTTTGTTTAAAGTTGGGTTTTAAATCCAGTATTCAAACGGACAATAAACAATTTGTTCAAAATACAAAATATTTTTAACAAACCTTCTGATATTCATGAATTTACTACCTTTAACCTTTATAAGTACTTTTTTTTCATATTAGACATCTTGAAGATACACTCTACATATTTGAATTTATCAATTTATGCTTAAAATAATTTTTACCATGCTGTAATTGAATTATTGTGAATGTATGTCATGTAATAAGATTTTTTAAAAAGGCCCAAAAGACACTATCAATTCAACTGGCCAATGGTGAACATCTCGTTTTTTTTTTATAATAAATTTGTATACCAATCTTTAAATTCTTTTCATCTCATTCTCGTACCAGCGAGGATTTATAAACATACACGCAGCACGACTAACAAAAAGGTAGTTCTCTGGTATAAACCACCCATACAGTCCACCCAATCCCGCTAATCAGGGTGCTACCACAAGTAACATTATGTTCACAATTTTTATCATAAAATTTTTAATAGTTTTCATCGGGCTCAAGTTCGATTATTATTATTAACAGATCGAAATTTAAATACATCTTTCTTTGATCCTGCAGGAGGAGGAGATCCTATTTTATGCCAACATTTATTTTGAGTTTTTGGTCATCCTGAAGTTTATATTTTAATTTTACCTGGATTCGAGTTTTGTTGGTTGTTTCCTCAAAGTTGTGGAAGATTTCTTGTGATCAAATGGGAGTGATCAACATTCTTCAAGAAGACTAGAAAAGTAAAGCTGAGGACTTACTGGCTGGGGGGAACATAACCTGACGCTCTCATCAGCACCCAAATTTGCTTCGAACTTTGAGGAAGTTAAAATCGAACTCAAGCCTGTTAAAATTATTAACAATTGAAAGCATATATTTGGACTATAAAGTTAAAATTAATGCATAAAATGTATTAATTCAGGTCCAAAAATAAACCTTACACATATTTTCTGTCATCTTCAGTCGCCGTCTATATGCCGCCGATATTTCGTGGATGCTAATCAACTCATCAGTAGACTCGAAAAATTCTTAAAAGAATACTTGAAACTCAACTACTTATTCCATAATTCCCATGAACCAAATGAGAATCATAAATGTTCAAAAAAACCTTTAAGACAGCAAACATTTTTTTCGTTTTGCAACTCTTTCACTTTTCTTTTCTTTTCTACTGGTGAGTTGATTAGCATCGACAAAATGGCGGCATGATGAGTTGTTAAGTTCTAAGACAGTTGCTGAGGAGAAGCGTGACGGCTTGAAAACTACTAGTTGTGTCCCAGCCTATTCGTACTTTACACTATAGTTAAGCATTTTTTCCTTTTTCCTTAAACTTGTGACAATTAATCTCTTCGGTTATTAACAGCTGGCAATATTTTGCCAATTGCAAAATTACAACTCATGCAACCAGTCATGAGTTTGATATCAATTTGTAATAACTTATTTGAATATCAGATGACCCAGAAGAACTTTATTTTTTTTTTTTTGTCATTTGTGCTGTTATGCGATGACACACCATCCAGTTGCAGCAAACATTTCTAACACGTTTTCCATTTATATACATATACCCATATTTGAGATAAATGTAACCCAAGCAACAGCGAAGAAATCTACCCACCAACCCGCCCTGCCGTTGGACAAAACAAAAATATCGATGGCGTCATAGCAGCACATAACGTGCTGCATGTTTTAGTTTTTTTTGTTTGCCTCTTTGGTTCATATTGGTGATATAAAAATATCACATGCTTAATAAACGTGTAGTTTTATGACATGATTATGTAAACTAAAGGAGTTTGATAAGAAGAAAAAAAAAAAAAAACACAGCAACAAACTTGATTTAATATTCGGCAGCAGTTAAAGCAAACATTCCTTAAAAAAAAAAAAACTAAGTAAGTCTTAATTTAAGACTTTAATTCTTAATGCGTTTGCCGATGAGGGTGACTATTAAAAATACAATTTATTTTTAGAGCACACACACACACACACACACACACACACACACACACACACTGCTCGTTCATAACTGCAGGCCTGTGAGTGTGTGTGTGTGTGTGTGTGTGTAATTATTCATTAACACATTATGAAAAAAAAAAAAATACGTTTTAATGTGTTAAAACAGAAGGAAATAATCAAAAGCATTCTAATGATTAAACATCATTAAATTTATGCCAATACACTTACTATGCCGCACTCACATATGCCACTTAAATGGTGTCCTGTATTCTATTGAAACATGCAGCAGCATGTCCACATCGTTGGACCACCGTCAGCGTGTTGTGGCTGGCAAACATAAAGCCAGCAGTATCCCTTTTTCCTAGTAATAATAAATAAAAGCCTTAAATCGGTTTCTTTGTGGTTTACAGCTTTCGCTTGAACCTGTTTGCAGGCATTAATCGTCTCAAAATAGTTTATTAAAATGTTTAACAGCTGCAAAGAAAATGGCAAAATGCAACATTGCTTAAATCGTCGAAGGATGTGCAAAATACAAAAAAAAAACCATTAATTAGCTGTTACTAAATGTATTTTATGCAGTTTGCAAATTTTGCGTAAATTTTTGATGAATTTCTTTCAGCTGTTGAATTTTGCATAAAATAAAAATTATTTTGGAAATGTCATATCTTTTGATTGTGTATAGAACAAAATATCGGCCAAATCGATTTTTGTGTTTCGCAAACTTTTCTTGCGTTTTCGCGTTGTTTCGCCTGATGGGGCGGTTTTTTTTGAGACTCTTGCTCTATAATAAATTATTTTAAATTGGTTCTTGTATTTTGCAGTTTCTTGCCAAGTTGTCGCGGTTTTCTCCAGTTCTGGTTTTGCGCATCTCTGTTACGTTGTCATAAAATATTTAAGACCTAATTTGCGACTTTTGGTTTTTTCGCGATCTTTCGCGGCTCTTGGACGGTTGTATTTTGTGTACTTCTTTTACGTTTTCATAATTTATTTGACTCTTATTTTTACATTTTGCTATTTTTTTTCGCTAGTTCTCGCAGCTGCTCACTGCCAGTTTTCCACTTCTGTTTTTCTACGTTTTTACAAACTTAAATCGGAATTTTGTGAGTTTTCACCATTTATCGTTTGTTATTTTTTTTTTGCACCCGTTTTGTGTAAACCATTTTTTTTTTTAGACTGGCACCAGTACCAAAGGGATGATTCTATTTTTGACGGCGAATATTCGCGGCGAAAAATTCGTCGTTCATCCCAGTTCTGTGTTCCTAGCATTACTGTTAATTTTTGTAAATAGCGAATACTCGACAACCATGAGAACTGGACATCACAACAAAAACTTTAGTCAACCTTAAACTATTATCTTAGAACTTTAACTGGTCAATGTATTGCAATCGAGTACTGGAGCTAAAATAATATGAAAAAATATAATTAAGATATTAGAAAATAACTACTTCATTTCATCTACCACAGAGTTTGCTGAATTTTCTGGTTCATCTGCAGATTTTATTTTGTAAGCAGACCATAAATTATTTTTTGTTTGTTTTGCAGCTGAATTGCTTAAATCTTTAAACATGGACAACAAATCAATGGAGTGCGCGAGCTCATTGCTTTTGAAAAATTGCTTTCGAACACACATTTATTTTGTTTCCTTTTTAATGGATTCTTAAATATTCATTTCCATTACACCATCTGGTTATTTTAATATTCCAAATCGAACATGTTATTGACGATATTTTCTGGTTTTTTTTTTCTACTCTCTGCTGCTAAAGCAGCAATATTTTCGCATTTTCTTAAAACAGAAAGCCAACAAAAAGAAAGGAAAGAGAGCAAAAAAACAAAAACCAACACAAAATAAAAAGTAATCGTGTACTTTATTTTTATCCACCCTCAATGCTAAAGATATTTATAATTTAAAATTCATAGCAATTGAAAAGAATTGAATAAAATAAAAATTGGCTCCGTACATTTGGTGGAAAATTAGCACCCATCATCATCAGCAACACTTTTTCGTTTTTTTTTTTTCGTTCAAAAACAAAAAATCGCTCCAGAGTGTTGGCTGGTTGTGGCAGCAACAGGAACACGTTTGTTGCTCGCTGGCATTTTGAAAAATATAAAAAGAAAAATCTCATATGCCAGGATTTATTTTTGGAACAAAATGCAATTTTATTTTTGTATAATTTTTTGTTTGTTTGTTTGCTTTGAGTAAATAAAATTATAAATTCCTGTTTCGTTCGAAATAAAACCGGCAAAGTTTAAAATAATGAATAAAATGAAACAGGAAATTTATTTTCAATAAACAAATTTAAATAATAAATTCTAAATCAATAAAAATTACAACATACAAGCTTGAGAAGCAATTCAATAAAGCTGAGTACTCGGACGGCTGAATCTGAAATGCAAATTACGTTTCGTTTTATGCGTTTTGCATTAGGGCGGGCAAGTTTGATTTTTTTTGGCTTCAAATTCTTTACAAACCCCTTTAAAGTGTATGTGTGTGAGTTATTTCCATAATTTTCACATCCCTGTTTGTCCCTGATGAAAATGTCAATTGTTTCTCTGCAGGCTGCCAGAACAGCGTTTCATAGAAAATCTTTTTCCTGATCCTTGCCATTGCAATATCGTGTCGTTTGTTTGCCATTAAAACACAGCAAAATCGGTTCACTGTAAACTTAGATATCTGTATATACGAGTGGTGACTTTTCGAACTTCCCTCGTAATTATATCAAATGCAACACTGTTTAACTACTATCAAATTTTGAACAAGTAACATCATTCACTTTGCGTTTAACCTTTTTCAAAACATACAATCTCGTGGATTTCACTTAAAAAAATTTGCTAGACTTTATTTGACGACCATCTCCACTTTCATTGCATTAGAATTGCTTTTAAATCGGCATGATTTTTATTTAAGTGACAAAATAATCCTTAAACATCCTGTTCCCTTAAGCATGAGCAACATAAAACATTTAGTTTTCATCGTGTTTTGATGTTTTCAGTAAATTTAAAAATACAATTCGCTCGTCGTTATTTTTGTATCATTCTTCATTCTGTTTTTCAAAATACTATTTTAAGAAAAAGACATGATCAACATCATAATTTCCGATCGTTATACTAAATATACACATGATCTTCATGCCACAAACAGCGATTGAAGACAAGAAAAATTGTTCAGTGTAAAACAAACAACACAATCAAAAGGTACCAACAAATTGGCCAGACAACTTAAAGGACGAAAGAAAAGAAAATAATATAAAGTGTGAAAAAAAAAAAAAAATGAATTAAAAGTTTATTAAAATTCTTTGCTGAGAATTCAAAATAAATTAGTGTCAAAATCATAAACTTTTAAAATTCCTTAAACTAATGAAAATTATCAAATATAATTTACTCTAAACATTTTTGTGTTTAAAAGTGCAGAATTTAAGATCCCTTTAATCATAGAACTAAATATTATCTGTTTCCAATCATAGAAAAATTGTGGCAATCACTAAGATTCTTTTAAATGAACTTAACATCTTCAATGTGGTGATGCTGTTGTTGTTGTTGTTGTTGCTGTTGCTGTCACTGCAAATGTTATCACTTTGTTCTTTCTCCTGAGAATTTGATTGATTTTTTCATTACACTTGAAGATATTGATTTTGCGGATAATTTTGTTGGCTGTCTTCTTCTGTGACAAGTTAAAATTGCTTGGTTTAAATCATTTACATTAAGAAGCATGTGCGTGTGTGTGTTTCTAAGGCAGATAATGTATTTTATTAAAAGTTCTCTGCATAAAGCTGAATGAGATTGCTAATGAATTTAATGTCAAAAAATTTTCACGTGATTAAGAGACACATTTTTGTTAATTCTAATTTCCATTTCGTAGCTTTTTCAAGGACGGGTGCTGACGAGAAGTGTGGCGGCTTCGAAACAGCTAAAGGTCTTTGTTGAATTAATATGAATCACAAAAATAATATAGAGTGAACTTGAGCCTGATAAACTTAATACAAATTAGAAATATTAGAAAAACTTTGGATAAAAAAAAAATAATAGTAAAATAATTTAACACACATTTTTGTTTCAACCGCTTGAATACGGCCTGACTGCCAATTAACTACCAGCCCAATCATGAATATTCTCTGGAAATTCCTTTCTCAGAGAAAATATTTTTCTCCAAAAAAAATTCCGCTAAGTATAAATTTTTTGAGAACAAAACACTTAAGAGAGTGGCATCTCCTCGTTTTAAGCCACGCATTTTGCCATTGTTTGTTTACTCTTTAGCTTTTCTCTTTGTGTGAAAGAGATGGTATACTTTAATATTTGTATTTGATACCACTTTTTTTATAAATATGTATTTATATCAGCCTTGTGCTATAAAGAATAAATGATTATTAGAAAAAAAATATGTTGTTGAAATCTAGTCAACTACTGACACAAATTTGATGTTTTTTTTATCTTTGATCGTTTTATTTATACTAGAATCTGGGAATACAGTTTATTTTCAACTCTTAATATTTCTATTTTATAGCACTTTTTCATAACCAGTTATATAAGTGAAGGCCCTCAGATAGAGGGCCTTCTAGTACAAAGAATAAATAACTATAACAACAAAAACATAAAAATAGCCCTAACACTGCTGGGTTATGGAAATCTAGTCTACTCGTCTCAATATTTGATTTTTTTCTTTGATTTTTTTATTTAGGGCTGCCGTTGTTACTATAAATTATGCAACAAAATTTAGTTTCAAAAACTGTTTTTCCAAAACTATTGTATTTTTGTAGACTGTTGAAAACCTTATACAGCTAGCTAAATTCAGTTGAATGATGTAGTTTTCTTAGAAAAGTATAAAATATGATGATCGTAAACTCGATTTTACTTCCTTAAAAATTTTTAAAGAATAAAAAAAAAAAAAAAAAAAAATTAAGTTGAAGACCTAATGGCAGGGGTACATACCATATACGTTTCACATCCATGCTCATCAGCATCCAAATTACTTCGAAACCAAGCCACGATCAATTTTTAAGTGATTAAAACCCATATTTTTTTTTTTAGAAATGCTTAAAGTTTCTTCTATTTTCATGGAAACCGATAATTCACATAAAAAAAAATGCAAACAAAATTTGCTCTTTTAGTTCAATTTATTTTATTAATTTTTCGTGGCTTATTCAGCGCAAAATTGTCCTATTGTTTTTGAAGACGCACCTAGAGAACCTTATTTTTTAATTTTTCTCTTTTAGCTAAAAAAAATGCAATAATGTGTTCTCTTTTATAAGTCGCTTCTCTTAATCTAGTAATTGTGATTTATCTACAATATTTATTTTTTTGCCTTTTCACGAACGTGTATTTTAACAGTTTTAAAAATAAAATTTAATTTTCCTAATACTTGAAATCATCCATCGTTTTGCCGATTTTCGTTTTGTTATTTTTATAAATAAATAATCAAACAACATGAGAGCACAATAAAAAAAAAACACAAGAAAAAATTTGTTTAAAATTTGAAAGTGATTTTTTTTTTATAGAACATTTAATTGTGGTTGGTGGGTATTTTGGGGTTACCTCTAAAATTAAAAATGGCCCAAAACAATACAAGACAGTACAATGAAAATTGAAATAATACGCGAACAGAACAGTGCAGAGCGGCAACATCATCATCATCACCATCATGATGACTACCACCAGCCTCGTCATCAACCAACATCATCCTGAGTATTTTCGCAATCATCAGCAGCACAACACGCTAAACTATTTGTAACACAAATTCATAAAGCAAAATTCTAGTTGAGTGCAACAAATTCAGCCAAAATGTTAAAATAAAAACGCGCGCGTTCAAAAAAATCTAAAAAAATCTGTTTGTTAAGTTAATAATAATTAAATAGTTTCGTCAAAGCAAAATATATGCGTTAAATTATTTTCACAGTGATGCAAAACAACACAATTGCGAGTATGAAAATGTTTATTTATAAATATGGTATAAAAATATCAACGAAGGACGTCAGTCAATAATAAATATAATTTTCCAATCACTTCAACATACATAAATGAAACTGAAGTTTTGTGCACAATTAAGTTCATTGTTATTTATGTTAAATCAATAAAAATTTAATTTATTTTTTCGAAAATAAAACACTTTTCAAAAATAAATTTCAAAAAAGAAGATGTTTAAAATAGCCACATGATCAACAAAAGTTTTGTGAAAGAAAATCTGTCTCTTACACTGTGCGAGTGTATTTGTATGCTCAACACATCAATAAAAGTGATGCCAATTAATTGTCTCTTAAGAGTTTTTCTGAAAATGTAAAAAAGTGTTAATGTAAAGAAATAAACTTAAATACAAAAAAAAAAAAATTATAAAAAGAAATAAATAAATAAAAATAAATAAATAAGAAATAAATAATAAAAAATGGTTAAAAATAATAAAAAGAAAATAAAACAAAAAATTATAAACAAAAATAATAAAAAATAAAATAAAAATAATAAAAAAATAACAAAAAATAAAATAAAAATATCATAAAAAATATATAAAAATAACAAAAACAAAAAATGAAAAAAAATATTAAAAAAGCAATGAAAATATTAAGTATTAAAAATGTTAAAAAATAATAAAAGCATAATAAAAAAAAGAAAAATAATAAAAGAAGAAAAATAATAAAAAAGAGAAAAATAATAAAAGAAGAAAAATAATAAAAGAAGAAATATAATAAAAAAAGAAAAATAATAAATAAATAAAAATAATAAAAAAAGAAATATAATAAAAAAAACAATATTTTATATATTTATTTGAGCTTAAGGTCTTTTTATTAGATAATTTGAGTATTTTGAGTATTTTTGTCAATATTTTCCTCTCCTCCGAAATATTGACAAAAATACTCAAAATACTCAAATTATCTAATAAAAAGACCTTAATTTGAGTATTTTGAGTATTTTTGTCAATATTTGGCTCTCCTCCGAAATATTGGCAAAAATACTCAAATTCTCTGATGAAAAGATCTTAAGCTCAAATAAATATATAAAATATAAGAAAAAAAGGGTCGAAATAACTAAATATTAAAAAAAAAAAATATATTTAAAAAATAATGGAAAATAAAAAATAATTAAAACATAATAGAAAATAATTAAAAAATAATAAAAAAAAAATAAAAAGTAGAAAAAAATTTTTTTTAAAAATAATATAAAAAAATTATAAAAAAATAAAAAATAATAAAGTGAAATATTAGAAAAAAAATGTGGGCGCCCTCGCATTGGCTAGCGGCAAAAATGTTCCCTCACTTATCAGGCCCAGTGTGCCCGTACAGGAGTTAAATGTATGACCAACCCCCAATCATTTTTCTCACCAACATTTGTTTCGAACTCACTGACCCCGCACCACGCCTCCTTGCGATCGATTCAATACAAAAATTTACAAAAAAAAATTTAATTTTGGTGCCTTGAAAATGTTTTTTTTTTTTTGGTGCCTTGTGTTGGAACTCCTCATGCCAAAAGCTATCGAAAAATCGATACAAATAGACCGTCCTTACCATGCCTACATTGACTGGAACCAGCAATTCCTTTGACCGAATTGACAAAATTTTGCTAAAAAAAATTTCACTATACTGAAAACTGCCTTGATTGTTGCATTTTTAATATTGTTTAAAAAATTCAACATAATAAAATTAGACTTTTTTTTTAAAGACTGTGTATGGTTTATAACATTTTGTTGCTTGTACATTGAAAAATTATTTTGCGTTTCTACTTATTTTTCAACTAGCATCATTGGCATCTTTTAAATGTGAATGTGTTTGGTTTTCAATTCTCCCACTCTTCACACGACCAGCAAATGTAAACAAAAATAAAATTTCCCCAAATATTTTCAACATCTGTTTTATTTAGCAAAAGTGTACAAAAAAATATTGTGTTGTTGCGGGGAAAAAAATTTCCTTTGTGGATTATAAAGTGTCCGTCTATAAAATGTGTAAAAGCTACTTAGCAAAGCCACAAACCACACGACCGGTGATTTGCTCCAACGATCGCTGCTGGTTGCATAAATGTTTTCACAGAGGGCGTCACAAAGCAAAGTAAGTATTAAGGTGACCATATAAATCACTGAAGAGCAAATCATATAAGAATAATTAAAAATGTGAAGAGTTTGAGACTTTGACCATTTCTGCAACGAATACAGTAACAAGAAAATAAAAAAAATTTATAATACATTTTTGTTTTCTTTTTATATCTTAGAACTAAAAATTTCTGCTATTGCGCAAAAATTTCTAAAAATATTTTTATACAAAAAAATCAAGATTTTTTTTTTTTTAATTGGAAAAGAAAATTTTTTTTGAAAAAACCAAGAAAAATTTTTTGCTTTTGGAAACTGCATTATTTAGCACAACGACACCTTTCTAGGACCCAAGTGGGCCGGCAGCCCATGAAACATAACTGTGTTATTTGATCAGCTGCAGGAAAAAAAATTATTTCAAATATTCTTTTCGATGAAAATTTTCTTGAGAAGATTTCTCAAGTAAAAAGCCTTGTAGCCAAAATTTCCATCATGAGCTTTCCGCTCTTGAATTTAAGAAGAATTAAATTTTATTTTTTTAAGTTTAAGGAAAATCTATGCAAGAACATGTCCAACGCCCACACATCCTATATTTTCAAAAACAAAGTTTTAGGCACATTTTAGAATAGATTTACTAAAGGTTATTGTGTATGTTAATAAGTTTTGATGTATTCGTAGCCAGGACACGCCTGCCTTCCATATGTCCTTTTTTTCAAAAGCTGAGCTGCAATTTCAATTAGAAAGCACTGAAATCTTATAAAAATTTCCTAAATTACTAGCCTTAGCTCTGTTGTAAGTTCCGTTGTATTAGGTGCAATTATACGCCTACCTTCCACATATCCTTTCTGCCAAAAACGAATGTTTGTCTGCATTTTTTTATTAGAATTTACTGAGATCTCGTTAAATTATATGTTTTAACTTTACTGTGGATTGTGTTTTATTCGGTTTAAGAATACGCCTGAGTTTTTGAGAAAAAGGATATATAGGAATATCCTTTTTCTCAACAGCTAATTTTTTGGCTGTATTTTTTTTTTTTTTTTTTTTTTTTTGTTAGAATACACTGAAAGCCCCTAAATACATGTTTTATCTCGGTTGTGAATTATGTTTTATCCGGTGCAAGGACAAACCAGCTTCCCTTATATCCTTTTTCTTAAAAACTATTTTTTTTTGCTACATCTTTAATTAGAATGCACTCATAGCCCATGATTATTTTGAACTAATATGTTTTAGCTCTGTTGCGAATTGTGTTTGGTTCGGTGCAAGCAAATTCCTACCTCCCTTATATCCTTTGTCTTAAAAACTAATATTTTTACTGCCTTTTTGTTTAGAATGTATTAAAAATTAATATATGAGTTTTGTTCTGCTGAAAACATCGCTTCGTTTGGTGCTGGATACGCCTACCTTTCATACATACATATATCCTTTTTTCAAAAACGAATTTTTAGGAACAATTTTAGCTTTAAAAGTTAACAAATGTGTTATAAATTACACGTTTTAGCTATGCTGTACATTGTGCGTTGTTCGGTGCGAGGATATGCATGTCTCCCATATATCCTTTTTTCTCAAAATCAAATTTTTGCCACTTAAAGCTTATAACTATATCTTAAATTATGCACATTAGCTCTACTGTAAATTACGTTTAGGTCGCTGTAAGAAATAGCCTACCTCCCATATATCCTTTTTTTTCAAAAACTTATTTTCGGCAAACATTTCTTATCATAATGAACTAAAATGCAATAAATGCTTTTTACATCATGTGCTATTGATCGGCAGTGCTCAATAGGCTTGTTCCGTGCAAGGACTTGCTCACCTTCCATATATCCTTTTTCTAAAAAATTAGTTTTTGGCTGAATTTTTGTAAAGCGTGCACTGAAAACTTATAAATGTTTCTTAAATTATGCTTTTTACGCCTGTTAAAAAATTTGGTTTGCGAACATGAGTACCTTCAATATATCCTTTTTCTTTACAATGCATTTTTCACTACATTTTTGATTAGAAGACACTGAAAATTTATAACTATAACTTAAATTATGCGTTTTAGCTGCAATTATGTTTGTTTCATTGTAAGAACACGTTTACCTCTCACATATCCTTTTTCTCAATAACGAAGATTTAGCTATATTTTTGATTAGTTAGAGCACTGAAAACTCAAGAATATTTTCCAAATTATGCCTCTTAGCTCTGCTGTATATATTTGTTTTATGCCAAGCCAAGGCTACCATCCACATATCCTTTTTACCAAAAACTAAATTTTAGCTATATTTTTTTTTGCTTAGAATGCCTTGAAGACTCATAAATATTTTTTAAATAACAAGCCTTAGCTTGGCTATGAATTCTGTTTTATTTGATGCAAGCATACGCTTACTTCCCATATATCCTTTTTCCAGAAAACAAAATTTTTTTTCCCATATTTCTTAGTAAAATGCTTTGAAGTTCGCTGAATACTTTTTGGATTATTCATTCTATTTTTCGCTTTGTTAGGCTCAAGGATACATATAGCTCTCATATATCCTTTTTCTTAAAATCGAGTTTTTAGCTACAATTTTGATTAGAATACTGTGAAAACTTATAAAAGTTTTTCAAATTGTGCGTGCTAGCTCTGCTACATATTCTTTTTTGATTTGGTTCGAGGACATGTCCACCTCCCATATATCCTTTTTTTCAAAACTGAGAAAATGCTGATTTTTTGATTACAATCCCTTGAAGATTAATAAATAACTCTTTCGTTTTCAGAGCATATAGCCAATAATGGTGAGTGCATAGAATTACCCACAATTTTTTTTTTAATTTTTGAAAAAAATATTTTGATTTAAAATCAAACAAATAATACGAATTTATAATTATTTCTCATAAACTTATTTTTTATAATATCATTTTATTTTTCGAGCTATAGGTCCTTCTATTTAGTTTTTTTATTTATTTGCCCATAATTTCGCTCTCCTTCGGATGCTTCTTCAGAGCAATTATTTTGTATAGTAAATTTTTTTTTAAAGAAATTAAGCTTTTGCATAAAAAAATTCTTATTTTAATACATTTTTTAAAATAATTTATTTAGGCGGTGCTGTTGTATGATCTCGTACCAAGATTTGGGTTTGAGCCATTAATCGAGTTGCTTAAACTTGGCAATTTAAAAAAAGATCGAATACTTTTAAAGTTTTTCATCAAAAAGTTGAAGCTCAAATCCGTTCTCAAGCGAACTTTTTCGTTCGATTTCGTGAAACGGGCTCTATGAAATCAATTCAATGAAAGAGATTTCTATGAAAAATTTCAAAAGCAAATTCTCTAGTTTTTTTTTAGCTTTAATTAAGATACACTTTTATGTTTATAATTTTGTACATACCAAAAAATAAAATTTTATTATTTTGCTTTCTTGTATTGTATTTCCACGGAGTTTTTCATTTGCTGCTGTTGTTTTTATTTTTTTTTTTTTTGTGAAACAGAAGTGCTTTTATTTTGTTGTTTCAACTTTTTTTCCCTTCAAAAAAAAAAAAAACGAAACAAAACAAAAGATGCAGTACAACAACTAAATGAGAATTTTTCTTGCTTAATATTTGTTCATTTAAAATGAAAAAAGGCCAATAAGTTTTAAGAAAAATATGTATTCATTTGGCTTGAAGCCAACAACATGAAATAGTTTCTGAAAACAATTTTCACAACAAGAAAACGAATGAATTTGAAAATGATCGTAGAAAAATAAAGCAGCCATAAGATTTTTTACGCTGCTGACGCTGTTCATGATGAAGATGATGGTGATGGTGATGATGATGCACCACTGTTATACTTGTGCATAGCTGTGTTCGGTGTTGTTGTTGTTGTTTGATGGTTGCTGTAACGACGACATCAGCAGATAGAACGAACGAACGACACGAAATAAAGTGACATCGGCAAAGCAATGATGGGCCTGCATGTTGTTCATAATATTCGATTCAAGTGTACGGATGAGACATTGATGGGTTTGCATGTATGGCTGTCTGTATTCCATTGAGGTGGTTCAAAATGAACTGAAAGTACAGTGGGCAAAGAGGGGAAAAATTTGATGTCAGAATGATTTTTATAAATACAATTTTCTTTTTAAATGTTATTGGTTTTCTAGCGAAATTTTTCTAAAAAAGTTGAAAGAAGTAAAACCGAAATTATGTCCATTAAAATAATACTAATTGTAAAATGCAAAAAATTAGTGGTGAAAGTTACTACTTAAAAAATTTATATATTTTATTTTTTTTTTGCACAGAAAAAAAATAAATAAATAATTAAGTTCATATTTGATAATAAGGAATTTGATCTTATTGCAGTAATGCTTATTTTGAGCTTCGAAATCACCTGATTTAAAAGCATGTGATTTGCAGAATAGGAAAAATTTTACTAAATAATAATTGAACTTCATTGTCGAACCATATAATTTACAATTGTTTATTATTTGATTGGGTTTGAGTTTGATTTTACCGCTTTAGAATTGCGAAAGAATTTTTTTGTGCTAAAATTGTAGTGATCAAAATTTTCTATAGAAGAAGACTTATTGCCTAAGGTCCTCTACAGCGCTCATCAGCAACTAAACAGTTTTCCCAAAAAAAAAAAAAAATTTATAACAAAATTTTCAATCACAATTTTTTCCCTTTAACCCCACTGTTGCATGATCGAGTATCTCTTTTGCATCTTTGCACATACTACATACTTGTTCAAGAATCGCTCGGTATGTTGAATTTCTGTTACACACAAAGAAAATTTTAAATGGCGTCCAACAATAAAGAGTAAAACATTAAACAAAACGCAAAGTGGAAAATGTCATCAGACGTTTATAGTTTCAGCTGTCGAATCTTTTTTCTTTCAATGTGATTGGAGAGGAACAATTTTAATTGAAATTTTTACATGATCCACCAAACAGCATTTGCCGAAAACTATTCCGCTAAAGTATTAAATAACATTATGGGCAAGGCGTTTTCATATTTTATGGAAATTGTAAAACTTTAAATATCAACAGCGGCCATTAGAGCTCAAGTTAAATTATTTTATTTTTCCAAGTACGTACGTACATTTTCGAGCGATCACATCTTTTCAATTTGAGGTTTTTTTTTCAGATGTCTTGGCTGCTTGCCAAAAAGTGGCCAAAGTTTTTCATTTGTTTTCTATCTTTCTTTTTGTTTATTTCAAAAGTATGAAAAACAAAATGAGCTGAAAACATCATAAGACATTCTATATTCTTTTTTGTGTACTCTGGTGTATTGTTTTTTATTTATTTTTATTTTCAATACAATAGTTGAGTATGTGTATAGAATTGGTATCGAAATTTTAAATAATGAGGCGCGTGACTGATTCATGTTATTATGTATACATACAATCCATTTTATATGTGTGTTTATTCTTGGGTTGTGCATTTAAAAGTTTTCTGAATAATTTATACAGATTTTTAAATAAGACTAAATGGCTCTTCTACAGATGTAATCAGAAAAAAAAAACTTTTTCGACATACATACATGCATACCCTTTTATATGCAAACAAATTTAAAAGAAAATCAATCACTAGGGAATGAAGAAAAATATTTCATTAGGGAAGCATATGCTTTGAAAATTCAATGGGACTTTTTGGCAACTCGCAAATC
Source organism: Sturmia bella (assembly GCA_963662145.1). Classification (NCBI taxonomy): domain Eukaryota; kingdom Metazoa; phylum Arthropoda; class Insecta; order Diptera; family Tachinidae; genus Sturmia; species Sturmia bella. The sequence continues at coordinate 12,663,935 of OY759172.1, read as the reverse complement.
TTCTTAAGCATCATATTTTTTTTTATATTAAATAACACGCTTAATTTAGGTTTTTTAAATAAAATTTTTTCTGGATTTTCGCTTTTAATTTTTTCACCAAGAAGTAAGTTATAGCTTCTGAGCTGGGGGACAACTAGCATTTCCCTGGCCGCTTTATCACTTTAATCATGTTCCATCAAATCTAAAATTCGGTTTTTGTCTATCAATTCAAAAGAAATGGACATTTTTGTTTTTAAACTGGGGAACAGCTAGCAATTTATTGGTCACCTGAACTTTTCTTAGTTATGTTTTTTTTAATTGTGAATAATTATTTATAAAATCAAACTTTACTGTTGATTTTTAATTTTAAATTAAAATTATAAATTTGAAGCTGGGGCACAGCTAGCAAACTATGGGTCGCCTTGACTTTTCTCAGTTTTTCTTATTCGGAAAAAATATTTATCTAAATTTGACAATGAATTTTTAATTTTTCTCTGAAAGAATTGAAGTCGAAGGTTTTCAGCTGGGGGACAGCTAGCTATTTATCCGTTGCCATAACATTTCTCAGTGCTTTTCATAATTCTGAGTGCATTTTTAATCAGGTGTTACAGTGAATTCAATATTTGCATAATAAAAGTGCCAATTTTAGATCTTCAGCTCAGGAGCGTTAGAAATTCCGCTGCGATTATAAAACTTCTGAACTCTTATTTTAAATCTGAGTGACTATTTAATCAAAATTTGCAGTTAATTTTCAAGCTTTCTGTTGCAAAATAGAAATTTTAGAATTTAAGCTGGGGAACAGCTAGTAATTTTTGGCTCTCCTGAAAATTCTGAATGTATATTTAATCACGCATTACCGTTAATGTTTTATTTCCCTGCTAAAAAAAAAATACAGAACTTGTAGATTCGAAGCTGAGGAACAGCTTGTATTTTCTCGATTGTTATAAAAAATATAGCTCTCTTTTTAACTCGGAATGAATGAATTAAGCAAATTTAATAGAACTTTTTCCTTTTTGACTTAAAAAAATTAATTGGTAGATTTTAAGCTGGGGGCCGCGTAAATATGGAATCAGGTGCTGAAGTTCAATCGTCATTTTCTTACAAAAGAAATTATGTGTTGCCACAACAGATTTGCAACTTCTGCGGGGTATATTTAATGGACCGGTGGCCTTTTCAACTTAATATACATACATATATATTATTTTCACATTTTCATATAAGTTACTTATTTAACAGCGGCCAAGTTGTTAGCTAAAATAGTCGTGGGCAGGTATTTGCCGGCTCTGACTCGATTGGCCTGTTTCCATGGACTCTCAAAAACAAAAACTCTTTTAGCATTTAACCTTAAGACGATATTTTAATATAATTTTCATAAACATAAAAACAAAATCATGCATACATACATATTTACCTATTCTACCTACATGCTCTGAAGCAGCAACGAAATAAATGTCAAACATGTCATTAAAAAAATAAGCTACAAAAATTCTGAGTGGGCGGAAAATAATCTTAATGATACTTTTCTTTCAGCAACAAAGACTTGAGGAAATTTCAACAAAACATACATTGATTTTTAAAAATTAACGAAATAAAAGAAATATTAAATAAATATAAAACAAGCAAAATAATTCTGGGAGAAACGACTTCAATACGAACTGCACAGACATTTGCAGTATCCCTTAGATTGATGTATAAAAAAAATGGTTACAAAAAAAGGGAAATGGGAATGTTTAACTGACAAAAATTTCATTTCAATTTGTGCCCCAGCGTGTTCAAATGTATAAATAACCAACGCTAATTAGTTATTGTCCACCTTATTTTCTACAAGCTGCCATCTCTCTCTCTCTCCAGCTTGAGCAGGTTTTTTTAGATTTTTCCGCAATCGTCCTTTTTAATAGCTGTGAAATAGAATGCCTTAAGCTTTAGTTTTCTACATGTTTTTTATTTTTTTATCAATGTCAATCAATATCAAATATCCACTATGAAATAGAAAACCTTTTGCCATTTACTACTTCATAGTTTAGATTTCTGTTTGATTTATTTGTTTTGAAAATTCTTTCATAATCTCAAGAAAAAAAAAAAAAAAAACGGAATAGAAATCGTGTGGGTTGTTAGCCACTGTGCATTTGTTCTCAAATGTTTGCTTGAACATAAATCATGTTTTTATTTAATTGTTTTTATATGTTATGTTTAATATTTTTCTCGAACAATTTTTTTATCATTTATGTATAAACTTTTTCTTTGTAGATTAATTCGTTTGAAATCCCTAAGAATTGTATGAAAAACTCAACAATGTGAATACAACAAAGTCAATTGAAGTCTAAAACAAATAACAAATTTCTTGGACTCTAAACCGAAATATTGTTACCGAAAACTAGTGATAAATTAAGGAACTAAGTTAAAGGTGAGTACTTGTAGAATTTCTTTTCTTTCTCCCAAATGGATCTTACACAATTTTTATTTTTTAATAAGTACATACATATTTGATCATGCACATTGTATAGATTGTCATTCACTTGAATTTATTAAAGACGAGGTTTTGTTGCGCAGTTCCAAAAAAATTTCCCTACAAGGGAAATTATTAAACGGTACATTTGTACGACACCTTTTTAATATTTGGCTTAAGTTTTATCTAAAAAAAAAATATTTTTATAAATTTTTATTATATTCTTTATGAAAACAAAAATTTCCCTTTTAGGGAAATTTTCAATTAAAGAAATGGTTGCCTATACTTTTACAAACTTGGTTTAAATGTATCAACTATAAATTATAAATGATGTAAATGGTCAACTAATTTAATACATTTTTATGTGAAAATATGCAATGAAAAAATTTCCCTCTAAAGGAAATTTTAAATTAATGAGCTTTTTAAAAGTATTTTGAAAAAATTTCAGCGTAAATATTTTTTAGAAGTCCTTTTAAAGGATTTTTATTCAGAAATAGCTGTGAAGCAAATATTTCCTGCAAGGGAAATTTTTGTTTTGCAGACAGAAAAAATTTCCCTACTTGGGAAATTTTAGCCTCGAAGTTATTTCCCAATAAAAATCTATTAAAATCTTTGAAACAAAAATTTTGTTTCTGGTCTAGAAGAAAATTCACTCCTGACGAAATTGTAGCTTTGAATTTATTTCTCAATAAAAATCCATTAAAATTTTTGAAGCAAATATACCTTCAGGAAAAATTTTTGCTTTGCAGATAGCAAAAATTTCCCTTCTAGTGAATTTTTAGCTTCCAAGTTATTTTTTAATAAAAATCCATCAGAACCTTTGAAAAAAAAGTTTCCTATGAGGAATTTTGTTTGTTTTGAAAATAGAAAAAATTTTTAATGATTCTGCACATCTCTTAAATGGTTAATTAATTTAACAAATTTAAATGCGAAATATGCAATGAAAAAATTTCCTTCTGAAGGAAATTTTAAATTAATGAGCTTCTTGAGAGGTATTTTGATAAAATGTTGGCGTAAATTTTGGTTTTTTTCAGAAATAATTTTGTAGCAAATATTTCCTTTAAGGGAAATTTTTATTTTGCTAGCAGCAAAAATTTTCCTCCTTGGAGAATTTTGGCTTTAAAGTTTTTTTTTTTATCAAAATCCATTAAGACATTCGAAGTGAACATTTCCTAGGAGGGAAATTATTTAATTTTGCAAATAGCAAAAATTTCCCTCCTAGGGAAATTTTAACTTTGAAGTTATTTCTTAATAAAAGTCCATTAAAAAGTTTTCCCACTAATTTTTGAACTATTTCTAAGCATTAATTATAACTTTTATAGTCGCACTATGTGATTTATAATTGTGAATAGTGTTATAGGGCTTTCTAGTTCGATTTTTACTTTTTCAAAAGATTTTTTGTGATAAAATTGGAGTGATCAACATTTTTAAAGAAGACAATTTCTGGGAACATTTTTTGTCTCGCAAAGAACACTGTTATTTAATTTTAATGTTATTTTAATAAGTTTCTATCAAATTCTTATAAATGTATTGATTTTTTTATTTGCTATTTTTTGCGACAGTTAGTGCATATATTTTACTGAGTCAAACCAATATTCATCATCATAGTTTTTCATCCTTTTTTTTATTTTTTGAATACTTGCAAGCGATAAAATATTTCTTTCCTATCTTCCGTACATATTCTCGTTGCATTTCGTATAATTGTGACTTATTTGATTGCTGTTGTTTTAAGTTTGCTAGTTTACATTTAAATTTCTTGAAAATAATTGTCTGTCCTTGCCTTGTCTTGCCATTTCATTCATTTTATTTTATTTCATTTAGTATCTTTTATTATGAAATGTAAAAGAAATAATTGGATTAATAAATAATGAAATACATTTCCTAACATTAAATAAGATGATTAAATAACCATCATCACCATTAGTTTGCTTCGTGGGGCAGCAGTAGTCGCCATCACAAATGCGCCATCAAACAAACCAACCAACAGAAAATGAGGAATATATAAATCCTGAATCGGAAAAAAGAAAAGAAATCACAATCACATAGAAAGTAAAATAAATATTTGCAATACAGGACGCCTGGCTTTGTTTGATATTGCTGTTGTAATTAATACAACAACAATAAAAACGAACAGGAAGTAAAACAAAATACCAAATAAATGAATACAAACACTCATGCACACATGGATACTTTGTTTGTATACTTTGATTGTTGTAAGTAACACTTGACTTTTCCTGCTTAAATTTCATATTGAATTGATGGCAACCAACCAGATACCCAGCACCAAGTTATTACGAAGTTTTATTTGTTATGGAAACGCAATCGTTGTGATACTGCAAAAACTATTGGCTCTTAACAGTCGAAACAGTTGTAGAAATCTCGATAACTAAGTCTTTAGAAAGAAAAGTACTTGAACAAAAATCATGATGAGTGTTTCTGCACAATTGTCAGTTTCCTTACGATATCTACTAAGCAGATTCGTCAGTAGACTGGAAAAAACTAAAAAGAATGTTTGAAACTTTGCTATATATTCTATTATTGTGCCCTCAACACAATGAGAATCACAGTTGTCCAAATAAATCTTTAATATAGAAAACAATTTAATCGCTTCTCACTTACACACTTACAAAACGATTGATTAACGATTGATTGATTAGCAATAATTGGATTAACAAAGGCATAGAGACGGCTGGATTAGACAGAAAACAATTAAGAAGGTCTATTTAGAACCAAAATAATACGAACGTAAGAAATTTTTGACCCAAATGGGTGCTGACGAGAAGCGTGACTGCTTCGAAACAGCTAGTAGCTCTCCAGCTAAATTCATAATTTCCTTTTATTATTATTTATTACACAAGTTTTACTATTTTATTTTATTTTTTTTTTAATTATTAATGATGTCAATCATTTCAACTAAAAGCAAAATAGTCGGCTCAGCCTCAATGACTTCGAGACACACTTTTTCTTTTAAATACTCCCCAAAGCTGGATTTCTTTATCGGTGTCAATTGTTGTGATCGTGAGCTAACGTGGACATTAAATTTCTCGCTCAAAAGATCCCTTCACGAAAAGTTTGAAACCCTTGTTATCACTGCACTAAAAGAATTTTGTTCATAAATCCAATGAATTCCGACGTTAATTAAATGAAAAAATTCATTATTTTTCAAACAACGTTGGGGTTCATTAAATCAATGAATTTTTATTCATTAAATTTAGATTAATGATGTGTTACCGGCTCACTTGGGTCCTAGAAAGGTCCCGTTGTAGATTAATGATCGTTTCGTTAAATTTTAGTCATTAAGCTAATGAAGTATTTCATTGGTTTAATGACAAAAAAAAAATCATTAACTAACTGTAACGATTCATTAAATATAGGATCTAATGTTCATGGGTCTAATGAAAACAGAACATGATTTTTATAAAGCAGCATATTATTAAGATAATCTTATTACTAACAGATATTCCAAAAAAAAAAAAAAAAAAAAAAAATGCCGTTTTATGTGCGATGCCACTTTTTAGGTGTTCATCGCAGTAGACTTCAAAACCTTTGCGAAATATTAAAATATGTTACCATATATCCAAATTTCTTAACAAATCAAATGAGAATTGGCAACTCCATAGACGAATAGACATTGACTTAAGGAAATTGTTCATTGATTTTTGCAATTTGAGTACAGAGTTAATTTTAAATGAATTTTTAAACAAATCTAACATGATTTTTAATCAACATTTTGTCCTGTTAATTTTACATTGCAGTAGTTTCTCTCTCTCTCTCTCTCTGTGTGTGTGTGTGTGTGTGTGTGTGTGTAGGTGCTCTCCATTCCGTTACACGTATACGTGTTGCTGCCTGGCGGCACCTGTCATGTTTGTGTCGCCATTTTCGTTTCTTGTTTCATTTTTAAGACTTCTCCACTAAAAATCATGTCATGTGTTTTTAATTGCAAAATAAAAAAAAATTGCTTATTTGCGTAATGCAAAAGAGGCAGATTTAATGCAATTGTGTTGTAACTTTTTTTTTTCTCCAGTTTTTAATTGAACAAGATGCACATAAAAAATTATGAATTCAAAAAGCGAAATAGAAAGAAGAAGGGTCTTTAATTTTGCAAAACACAAGTTGATGTATGGCTTAAAGCGTGACAAATGCAAAAAAAGGCAGATGTTGTGCGAATAAAGCGAAGAACATTAAATATGCATAATTTATGGCATTTTGTTGTTGTTGTTTTCAACATCAATTGTTAACTTCTTTCCATAGAAAATTATTTAGTTTTGTTGTCTTTAAGGGATTAATTAAAGTTTAAGGAATACTTAATACACCACGTTGCACAGTGTCTTGATGCATGAGTTAAAATAAAAGAAACAAACCAAATTTTTATACATCAAAATTTCAAAAATTGTTAATAATTTTATTGAAATTAAGTTCGATTTCTTTTACTTTCTCTACATTAAGGAACATTTTCATACATTTTCTGACAATATTGTAAAATCTTAAAACCGTCTGTACAAACGTTTGTAAACGGCAAAATGACGTGACTTTGCATATCAAATTTTTGCCTCACGTTACATTCACAAACACTTGCCTTAGACGATTTATATACTTAATTGTGATGGCTTATTTTTGTGCCTCCAGAGTTTCCTACAACATTGTTGAAACAAAACACCATTTGATGGTCTTCAATATACAACGAAACTCAATTTATAAGAAAATCTCTAAACTAATTTTAGATGCACAATATTAAACAAGATCCCCATAGATTTTGTAACAGACATTAAGCTTAAGTATTTAAACACATGCACTCACACACACACACACGCACATACACGCATACTTGGCTGCTTAAAGTTTTACTACAATGTTGGCGTAAATGTGGCGGATTATAAAGAAGATAAATCTGCATTCACGACTGCTGACTCCTTCGGCAACTCTTTAATACCCAGAGATGCATGAAAATAATTTAAGGCTTTGCCAAAAAGGATTTTTTAAAAAGGGAAAAACGAAAGCAATGAAAAATAAAATTGAAAATTTTGAACAGCAAAACCATTTTTATAAGCTTTCATAATAAAAAATATATAAAATTATTACTCCTATCTATGGATTTACAGTTACTGTTTGTTGAATGCGAGACTGTAAGAAAGATTAAGTGAATCTATGGCAGTTTTTTTTCGTTTCCTCAATAAGCATTTTTAAAGAAGACAAGAAAAATAAAGTTGTAGACTTACTGGCCTGGGGGAAGAGATCATGACTGTTTCACTAGCACCACGTCGCTCATCAGCACCCAAATTTGCTTCGTATACAATAAGTCATGGTCTGGGTTCGAAGCAAATTTGGATGCTGATGAGATACGTGGTGGTCGTGAAACAGTCATGGTATGTCTTCAACTTTACTTTTCTTGTCTTCTTTAAAAATGTTGATCACTGGAATTTTATCGCAGAAAATCTTTCTCAACTTCAAGGAAGTAAAAATCGAACTCAAGTCCGAAGAGTTATTAGTAATTGAAAATGTTTCAATTCAAAGTTTTTTTTTGAAACATTTTTTATGCTAAAAGTTTTTCCGAATATCCACAAACATTTCCCATTTTCGTTTTTTCACCCACCAATTTCTCTTTCCTATTTTCCTACGTCCAGTACAATATAGGGGTCAGCCACTGAGTACTGGTCCCAGTCCAGAAAAAAAGCAAATTTATTAGAAATTTTTTTTAGGAATAATTTTCCCATTTTATTTATAAAGTGAGTTCGGCTTGAGGTCCTTTAGTAAATAATTTTACACCAAATTTTTAAATTGATATAGCAATTATTTTATTATCTCCAATATTTTTATTATTTCCAATATTTAAAAATTTGGTGTAAAATTATTTACTAAAGGACCTCAAGCCGAACTCACTTTATAAATAAAATATTAATATTAAAGGTCAACATTATACAGTTCAACGAATAATTTTGCCACAAAACATTTTCTGGATAAAAATATTAGTTAAAAAAAATTGTATACCAATTCTCAATTCCCCAAACTGAACCCCTATAAAATAATTAACAACTGTAATTCATATAGTTTGACTACTAAGTTAAATTAATGTTAAAAATCATATATTGTACTAAAAAAATGTTTTAATAGCTTTCCGTACAACGATTTTAGTACAGAACAATTTAATTAGAAAAATTGTGGCACGGATTTTGGCACAACCAACTTTCTGCATAAAAATTTTGTGTGTCAAAGGGAGGCCAAATAAAAAATAGAGGTTACAAAAATTTCAACATTTTTCCATAGAATAATTTTAAAAAGATAACAATTTAGTAAGAAATTTTGTAACTCGAATTTTAGTACAAAAAAGCTTTTTTTTCTGGCACAGCAAGTTTTTTCATAATTTTGGTTGAACATTTATTATCAAACAAATGTTGGATTAAGGAAAACTGCTCGGTTAAACATTTTTTTTAGTACATTTTAGTGCAACAAAATTTTAGTACTTATATTTATCTAACACATAATTTAATTCTAATGAACAGAATAATTTTCTTAGGAAAATTTTGTGGCAAATACACATTTCTGAAGTAAAATTGTAGCTAAAAAAGTTTTTGTACTAAAACTTTTTGAACTGTAATTTGATTTAGTCGAAAAAAAATTATAATTAGTCCAAAAAAAAAAATTACAAATTATATTTATGCGAAAAAAAAACTGAGTACACATAAATTGTAGTTTAAAAAGTTTTAGTATAGATTTAGTACAAAATTTTTAGTACAAAAAATTTAGTACACACATTTTTCATGGAATAACTTACGAGCAGAAAAATTTGTATAGAAAAAGTTTTTAGAGAAAGTGTAGGAAAAAGTTTAGAACAAACAATTTTCTGTAAAGAAATTTTTTTTCTGCAAAAAAAATTTTTGTAACAGAATTTCAGCTTAAAAAACATTTTTTGTGCAAATTTTTTCTGCAATCGTTTTTTTTCAGTTGCTCGATTTTTTTTTATTATAATAATGTGCTGGCGATTTTCAAGGAAATTCAAAGCAAAATACTCGTACCTACTTAAATTCTCTTAGATAAAAAACGATATTCGTTTATTTCGCTCACCTTGAAACATTGTAGGGTGTTATGAAATCAGTGTTTTATTTTCTTGACATACCTACCGAGACTGTTTAGTACTCAAATATAAATGTTTATAATGTTTTGTGTTGTTCTAGCAACACGTTCCCAGTATGCGTGTGCGTGCCTGTGTTTGTTGTATGTGCCTGCACACATTTGCGATCAAGTGTGACTATACGTCTTTCAGTTGTTCTGTCTGTCTGCCTTTTAATGCGCTAGAAAATGACGCACCAACTGAATAAAATACACACGAAACTCATAAATTTTCGTATGGAGGTCTACTCCCTCCTTTAATCCGCTCGGAAGGCGTTTAAAGTGGAAAAAAGTAAAAATATATAGGTACTTATGTGTATATCCCCCTCGATACTTTTCGTTAAAAAAAAAAAAAAAAACAGCAACAACTTAAAAAGCACACACACACACACAAAACATAACTGAGGTGCGTGTATGTGGGAGTGTGTGTGTTTGAGTGAGCGAATGAAAGTTTTGGAATTTATGACTGTGTTGTTGTTGAGAGTTTCCAAGGAGCTGCTGCTGTTGCAGCAACAACCCAAACCCACATAAAGAAGAAAAAAATATTGAACTGCTTACGTGTTATTATGGCCACAATAAAATCATTTTGTTTTGTTTTAATTCTTTCCTCTCTACATATTTTAAGTTTACTTAATGAGCTGTCTAGTGAATAGTTTGTTTCAACATCGTGTTCCCCCCCAACCATCAGGTTTCTTTTCTTTTCATTTCAATTTACAAAAAAGATATGTTTCTTAAAATTAATTTTGTTAGAGGGGACAATAAAATAATAATTGTAAATGTTTTTCTATTTTTGGGAAAATGAAAGTTTCGCCTCCGCCTTTTTCATGCTGCTGCATGTCGAACCAAAAGTAAGTGCTGAGAAAATGTATATAAAAAACACTGAAAGTATCACTTTTTACAATTTATATTTGCAGAACAATTCAAAACACCTTTCCAAAAGGTGTCACACATCAAAATCCAAGTATTTAAACAAATAAGTTTATTGATGGCTTTGCGAGCAAACAATTTGATAATGCTTTTTTGCACATTTTCTAGGTATCCGTATGTCGATCCCCCCGGAGGCTGATCCTTCCAGCTTTATGCTGTGTCAGCTGTGGGCAGACGGGGTGCAGGATACCTCGGTTATCTTGGTAGTTAGAAATTTTAGGCCGGTTTTGAGGGGTTGTGATATGTCCTGAAGGATCTCCTGAAACCCTCCACTGAGGGGCAATTCGGTAGTACGGGGATCGGTGCCACGAAATGACTCTACGGAGTCTTCTCGCCCACTCATTGCTTGAGGAGCCTTCCTTGGTCGAAAAATCTACTAGCTGTCGTTGGTGCCATAAGTTCGCATGGAAGGAAAGCTTGGTAACCTAACTGATCATATAGCCTTCAGTCTATATATGACCAGAGTTCCAAACAGGCCCGCAGTGCAGGTGTTATGCAGCGGATGCTGCCTTGTAAGGTAATTGGAACGGCGAGATCATCAGGGCTGGTTAAAGACTTGATGTTCCTAGGAATATCGGGCTGCCAGCCATAACCGTGATTCCCATAGGCCGTCCAGGTAATTGCACTGCAACAGAGATTAGAAAGCTCAAGCACCTTAGCAAGCGGTTTTGTTATGGGCCAAAAACAATAGCAAATAAATTGGCAAACGAGCAGTATTACCGGCTGCCTGGGGGCGGTCGTATAGCGTCAGAATTACACCACGAGGTTCGATCCATCGTCAGGTACTGACGTAAATCGCTCAATATCTGTCTGTATCTCGACATTTCGTTGTTGGACTTGAAAACTTTTTGACACTTAATGAAGACGTGGTTGTTTCATGTCCACCATTTTTAAGCTGTGCTCTTCATTACTGGGGCTGCTGCTTAACAACAGTATGTGATTAGCTAAGACCTGCGTTCGAAGCCACTTGGCTGCTGATGATTGTCGTGGTTTTGGTGAAAAAGTCAACGTATGTTCCCCCCGCCCTTAAGACTTCAACTATACCTTTCTTGTCTTCTTTAGGAATGTATGCCATCTACAATTTTAGCACTAAACATTTTTCTAAATTCTGAAGAAGTAAAATCGAACTAACAAAACCCCGATAAAACAAATAATAAGTTAATAAAACAAGTCTATACTGGCAGTTAAGCCAAGACATGGGTAAACATACCCCTCCAATCACCCTAATCTAACCTAACAAAATTTGAAAGAACAGTTAAATGGCCATCCCCAGCCCGCAGAAACCTGCTATTGAAAAAATTAACAAATTTCTAGTTTGGTAAAACTGGATAAAAATTTTGTTCTAGAAGGACACAAATAAAATTATGACTTCAGCTGGGGTCCCAGCTTTTCTTAACCTCATTTTATTAAAAAAATGTTTGGGTTTTTCTGCTATTAATGCAAAATGGAATAAATTTTCTTCGCAAAGACAACCGACATTCCAACAAATACAAACGCAAACAATTGTGAGTTGCGCGCAAATTATTTGGCCACACGCCAAAGGAAATGCGAAAACAAACAACACAAAACAACAAATTATATTTGTTGATGCGCGACAATACTTGGACAACAATAATAATTGAGCGTGTAAATAAACCGCAAAAACAACAAACAACACAATAGAGTGCAGCATGTCGAAATCCTCTAAGAAGACTTTTCTAAGAGGCAGGGGAGACACAGAGAGTGATGCACTCGGAGGCTGCTGGCTGTGGACACGAGCAGTTGAGTGTCATGCCGGTTGCTTGTTTATTCGCATTGTGTATCAAAAATGGATGATAATTTTTCGAAAGCAGCGTATTTTGAAATATTTTCCTCTTTTTGATGATATTTACTGGCCGCGGTCTATTCTCAAAGTAAATAAATAAGAAAATTGTGGGCACACTTTTGCATTTTATTTTCAAAAATATTTTTTTCGTTATAAAAAAAAACCATAAAACTACAAAAATTTGGAAAAAAAAAATTTAGTCATTTGTCTACAACCACTCAGTCATTCACTCACCCACCGGGACTGAAAAATCATGTACTTTTTATTTCGTTCAGATTTTTTTTCTGTTGCTTCTAAATATTTGTTGGCAAAGAGTTTTGTATGTGGCATGCTTTTTTGAACACTATTTTCCACCACAAACATAAATATTCTTTCTTATTCATCATCAGTTTGACTAACGTCATCATCATTTGCCACCAAAACATCATCACAGAAAAACCTCCTCCTCCTGGCCCAGCAAACATATTGCTGGGCAATAGGCAGTAATGATATTAAAAATTAAACGCACAAAGTTTAGCACACAAATTTTGCAAATAAAATATCTTATTTAAAAATTCTAGTTAAAATTTAGTGCTTATGTTAAAAATTTTTTCTAAAATAAAATTTTTATTTTAATAAATTTTCTATAGAATTATTTATATACAAATTTTGGCATACTAATTTTTTAGAGAAAAACTGCAGTATGGAAAATGTTCTGCATAAGCTTGTGTCAGGAATAATTTTAGTACAAACTATTTACTAAAAATTTTAATAGAAAAATTGTGGCACAATAAATTTTAGAATATATTTTAGTACAAACTTTTAAAACCACATTTTCCATGGAATAATTTTAGTACAAAATATTTACTAAACATTTTAATACAAACAATTTTAATAGGAAAACTCTGGCACAATAAATGTTAGACCATATTTTAGTACAAACGTTTTTAGAACAAAATTTAGTACACAATTTTTGGAACAAGTTTTAGTACAGAAAGAGAAAATTTTACTACAAAAAACCTTCAAATATCCTGCATAAAAATTTTAGCAAAACAAAAATTTCTGCAGACAAATCTTAGTGCCTAGAAATATTTTTCTAGAATAAATTTTCAAATTTTCAGGGAATTTTCTATAGAATTTTGAATGGACAAATTTTAGCACAATGAATATTTTGCAAAAAAGCTGCAGTGGGGAACAGTGTTTATAGAAATATTTTCAGAAAAAAACTTTTAGCACAACATTTTCTATGGATTAAGTTTAGTACAAAATATTTACTGCACATTTTAGTATAGAAAATTTCCATTAAAAAAGTTTAAAACAAATTTTAGTACAGGAAATTTTTATCACAGATTTTAGTACGAAAAACTTTCAATAGAACGGCTCAAGTATGCTGTATAAAAATTGTAGTAAAAACAGTAGAAACAAAAAAGCTGCAGTGGGGAACAGTTTTTATAGAAACATTTTCAGAAAAAAACTTTTAGCACAACATTTTCTATGGATTAACTTTAGTACAAAATATTTACTACAAATTTTAGTACAGAAAATTTCCATTAAAAAGTTTGAAACAAAATTTAGTACAGGAAATTTTTATCACAGATTTTAGTACGAAAAACTTTCAATAGAACGCCTCAAGTATGCTGTATAAACACTGTAGTAAAAACATTCTCTGTAGCCTCCGTTTAGTACTTACAAAACCGCTTCAGAACAAAATTTGTATTTCCATGAATTTGCTATAGAATTTGCAACATTCAGGACAATATCATCTTTCTGAATATTAATTCGTTGTCAATAGTACTCAACTACTGCCACTACTGACTACGTCACTTATCTCATTGTTGAAATTCGCAATAAGGCGCAATATCTTTCGGTTTTTTATTGAAAAAATTATCTTCTAGAAGTCACTATGGCGTGACCCGATTCAAGCACTGTGTCTGTGTAATGTGCAAGAGTCGGGAGGCATACAAACATTCTTATGGTATTTGTATGTACATATGTTACAAATATATGCACATGAATGTGTATGCCTGCATGTGCAATCATTTTGTGGTCTTGTATGTAATATTTTTTTTCCTCTCCTTTGGTTTTAAATATTAAGTGCATTTTTGTAAATCATACATTATTTATGGTGCTTTTTGAAATGGAAGAGAAATTATTCATTTAGCAAAACTTACATTTTTTTAAAGTTTTTTCCCCGCGATCACAAACTTTCTATGGCCTGCCAGTTTGTGGAACCCTGGCAACCGGTAGCATCATTATAACTCAACCGATTTATATAAACTTTTAAACTTTATGTGTTGCGAAAATCTGTGGCCCCATTAAAATCACACAGCAGACATCAGAAAATAAGGCATTTTCTAAGCCTCGTTTATTTTTAAGCTAAAGTTGGCCTGATGTAGAGAACCACTGTAACATCCTTCGAAAGCATACTTTAACAATTTTTTCAAATATGAACTTATTTATTTATTTGCTTTAAAAGCCAATTGAAAAGGTTCATTTTTGGACCTGAATTAATACGTTAGTAAAAATATTTTTGCGTAGTTTTGTATTTTGTATTTACTGGCTCTGTTGAACCTTATGCTAAATATTTGCCCCACACCAAGTTTTATTTTATTTCCATGGCCGGAATATGTTTTTCTTTTACGCTGAGAAATGCTACAATAAATATCTACATTTTCTTTAATAGTTAGAAATAAAATTAAAACAGTCAATAAAACAATAGAGCAAATATGCTCTAAAAGAAGCGAAATTTGTAGTACCAAACATGTGTTAAGACAAAAAATCACAATTCAAATGAGGGCTGCTGTGCAAAACAGGATGTTCTTTTCTTTTGAAGAAGGGCAACCGGCTGGCAATGTTTCCTTAGAAAGAAGACTGTTTTTTTTTCTTTATATATATTTAATGCAGAACGTTTTAATGTGGAACGTTTAATACTTTAAACGCTATTGGCCAGAAGATCTTGTTCGAATTTATTACGGATCCAGACGAGTACAAAATGGGGGGACGACTGCTAAGACTTGGCAAGCCTGAATTAAGTAGAATAATGGATGTTATGACAGGTCACTCTCAATTACTGGCACATCGTAACCGCATAGAAATAGCGGAAGGAGATGAACATAGAGCATGTGGGAACGAAAGCGTCTTCTCACAAATACGATCCCAACATCTTGGGGGAGACACTTTACCAGACATAACGCATGCTGGAGGAAATTAATAAGCTTTGTGAATGAGAGTGACGGTTTATATAGACCTATGAGTCAAACTATTCATGGTTAAATCCACGGAGCGCACAACAAGCCTATACTGGCTAAGGTGTATGTAGCAAGACATGGGCAAAAAAACTCCTCCAATTAACCTAACCAAACCTATATTCAAAAACAGTTTAGTACTGCCGCGTAAAATCAAAAACAACCAATTTTTTTTTATTATTTTTTTTTTGAGAAAAATTAAAAAATTTTTGTGGTTACTACACTCAGAAAAATTTGTCAGTAGAATTAACTGAAAACACACCTGAACATAAATAAAACTTCATTTAAAACCCGTTCCACTTATTTTTCATTTAAATTTGCTAATTACTTCGAATGAATTTAAATGTTAAAAATCTACGGAAACCAATTATTCACCAATTTAATTGATGATGATTTTTCCTGTATTCTAACTTATTAATGCGTAATCAACTTGTGAAAGTTTTTATATTTTTTCTTCGCTGGTGATTTTATTTAATTATGGTTTTCTATATGTATTATTTTTCTTTTCAATTCGCTTATTTAATTTTTGTACTGCAACGTCTCTGCTGACACTCGAACATGCAACATCTTGACTTCAAAGCAGCTGCCATTGCAACAATCAGAACAAATTCAACAATAATAAATTTAAGTAAGGAATATGTATGCTAAAAATGTATGTAGAAACCAAATTATAAATATGTTCTTTCTTGTATGTGTAACATAAGTTACTACTGTCATTATTAACTGTGACCGAACAGCCAGCCGTATTTATCTGTTGTTAATTGTTTAGGCAACTGTACAAATCAGCTAAAATTAAAATTTCATTAATTGTTACAGGTTTTGTCGTTTAATAATAACTGCTCTGATTACTTCTGGCATAAACTACCATCAGTTACTAAAAAAATATTCTGAGTGTAGGACATGTTTGACCTTATGGTATTATGAAAAAAAAATTAGGGGTATAACCATAATCATTAGCACCACTTTTTGATCATAAACAGATTTTTATTTTCTCGTATATTTAATCATTTCATTGGTAGGTAGCATTCTCTACTACGGACCGAAAGTATGATTTACACGAATAGTGATTGACAAAGGAGCTGCTTAGAAACATACTGAATCCCTCAAAAGGTTTAGCAATGCTCTCTGTCTGCTACTGTCTGAGAAAGAAACTAATTATGATGGTCACACTACACCATTACAATTGTCAATACACAGCACAGTAGTACGGTTCCGTACTACACTGTAAGAAAAACTCTTTGCCATTTCGTTCATTATTCTTTCATTAATACGGCGATACGTTTCCTGCCTGCCATGAAAGCTTCATCAGTGTAATGAAAATTTCGAGTAAATGCACTTAATTATTTCTTCAAACTTCATTAATGTGACGAAAAGTGTCACATTAATGACATAATATAATGCTGCGAAAAACGTTTGCATGCAATTTCATTTCAAAAATTTGAAATAAGCGCATTTAAAGACGACACCCGAATATGCCGTTTTTACTCAAAATTATCGATCGATAATCGTTTTACTTATTTTGCCTAGAAACTAAATGGCCACCAAATAATGTGCGTCGTGCCGAGCAAATTGTCGGTCTTGAAGAACAGCCAGCATCTTTCAACATTTTCAGAAAACGAATAGATAAATGTTTACACAAAAAAAACTGTATGTAGGTATGTTTTATTTAAACGAAATAGCAAAGAAATTTCAAAAAAAAAAAAAGAAATGAAAAGGAAATAACAAACAGCAACTAAACAGCAAAGAGAAGTAAAAAACAATGTAATTTAATCACTTCGCAACCAAGACATAAACAAATTAAGAAATAAAATTAAAAGAAAAAAGAATAAAACGTAACCAATTGACAGACATTAACAGATGAGTGTAATAAACACACCAATACACAATCGCTCACACACACACACACACACACACATACGCACACACTGTAGGGTGATGGCATGCTGTTTTATACGTTTGTACGGATGTCTGAAATTTTGAAATGTCTGTTGCCAAAGGAACTGAAAACTTACACACACCATTTATTTCACTTATCTACCCCATACAGGTTTGATTTTTAGCCAAATCTTCCAAGAGATCAGCCGAGCATATGCTTTTCTTTATGGACGAACTCATTTGCTCACTCATCTAAACGAGTGAGCGAGTTTGTGAGAAACACCACATTCGTTGCTTGAATTAAAACAATTCTATATTTAGACCGATCCGTTGTCGGTGTCGGTGTGAGGTGAGTCAATGAACAACTGCATTTCTTTTTTTTTGTATCAGAGAGCGTCTGCGTATTGCGGATCCCATAGATTGAATAGAAGAAAATTCCTAACAAATTAATTGTAAGAAGAAATCTCTTGATCGTGTAGAAAAACATGGCAGCAGAGACAAATCGGCCATTTTGTTTTTCCTTCCCTTCTTTTTCTTCCTTTATTTATTTTATTTGTATCTTTCGTTTATAATATTGTTTGGTGTGTATGTATCTCTTGATAAATGTTTAAATGAAAAATGTGAAACTAAAAATTTCTTATTCATTAATGGAAAACAGACATTTTTCATATTCATTTGCGATCATGCAATTATTTCACCTCTTGGCAGAGGAAAACAAGAATGTAATCATAATTTTTTTTAAGAAAAAAAAATGTGTTCAAACACGTCTTTAAAAAGAAAAAATTTTTGTAATATCAAGCGTTTTTATAAAAAATAACAAATAAGTTTTCAAAAAATTACCCTGAAAAATGTTTTTTTTTCTTCTTATCAATAAATAAGTGGCTTTGCATAGAAAAATAAATAAATAAATTTACACTTGTTAATTATTTTGTCGGGCTGGAGTTTGCTTTTACTTTATCAGAATTGAGGTCGATTTTTTCTGTGATAAAATTAAAGTGATTAACATTTTTAAGGAGGTAGAAAAGTAAAGCCGAAGTCTTTTTTTTTAACAAACACAAAACTGTAAAGCTTTTGTCTTGTCTGCAGAAACACTCAAAGCCTTCGGCAGGAATTGAACCTGCGACCTCGGGGACTCTTAGTAGGACTCTACGAATTCATCCATTGGCTGTTGCACGTCCACCACGACCACCATCAGCAACACAATGGCTTCGAAACCAGATCATAACAAATTGCGTACTGCTTATGATCTGAATCAAAGCGATTTGTGTGCTGACGATCATCATGGTTGACGGGAAACAGCGATGACATGTTCCCCAGCCAATAAGTCTTCATGTTTAGTTTTATTGCCTCATTTTATTTCATAAAATTTAAAAAAGGAAAGTATTTTCGTTTCTTATACACATACCTAAAATTATAAAAATAGCTGCTGATATAATTTTGTAAAGAGAATGTTCTGAAACTATTTGTATAAAAATATCTATGGGGAAAAAAGAAAATGATTATTGTTAATTATTTTATTAGTTCGATCTCATTTCCTTAGAATTGAGAAAGTTTTTTTTTTGTTGTTGCAAAATTGTTTTCTGTCTTTTTAAGCCGTCTATAATGGCTGAAAAAGAGAGAAAACAATTAATACGGTATATTTTTAGACCTAAAATATTGCGTTAAATAAATGCTTGGAAATAATTACTTATTAAAAGAAACTTGGCGGGAAAGTTGCTGGGAAATATATTTTTTTAATAACAAATTCAAATAAAACTTTTTGTTTTTTTCTAGTTTTTCGTTTAAAAATCACTCCTTGAAAAACAGATAACTTATTATAAACAACCAGCTACACAAATACCATTCATTTAGGGGTCTGTCTTCTGCTGTAATAAACTTAATGTACAAAAAGAAGGGGGGCTCTAAATTTAGTAGATCTGACGTAAAGAGTGAGTGAGTGGCCTGCATACGTATGTACATATGTACCTACACTCGGTTGCCAATCTCAGACGCCATACACTAAATTTATTTACATACTTTTTAAAAAATTGTGCGTTTTTATATTTCATTTTTATTTATAAAAATCTGTTTTTACTTTCAAAATCTTGTAGTAGTGCTGTTGCAATAAACGGATGTTATAAATAAATTTTGTTAAGTAACAAACAGGATAATTTTGTTTTTAATGATCTTCATAATACTACTTCATGTAATTTTTTATTTTTTTTTGTAATATTTTTATAACTTTGTATTTTATTTTTGAATATTTTTTTTTTTTTTTTTTTTTGTTAATTCTGTATATTTTCTTAAAATAATGTTTGTAACACTTCTTTTGTACTCTTGTCTGCGAATAAATTTGTTTTGAATTTTGTTTTTTTTTCTTTAAATTCAAAATTTATATTTAGTTCACAGACAACCACTTTTTTATTTTCAAATTAAAAATACATTTTGTTTCGTTTTTATAAAAATATAATTTTATTGATTTTTATTTTTATAACAATAAACAAATGAACAAAATACAAAAAAAGAAAAATAAATTTCAAAACACTTTCAGTTGCTGTTATTGTGTCTATTTTAGCAATTTGAACTTGAAATAATTTATAGAAATTATTTTAAGATTCCTTTTTTTCGTCAGAGATTCTATTAATATTTCCTTTTGGTTAATGTTTATTTAAAATAGACGGCCAGCATTTCAGACACATTGTTTGTAAAAGGATTTCCCCGTTTTATTTTAAGCACCATATTTCTCTTTTGTATTTCACTGAACAGTGTGGCACTTGAGAAGCGATTTCCTATTGGAAAGTGAGCTGTTGTTTTTGCGAATATAATTTTATGCCTTAAAGGAAGCAAAAATTAATAAAACAGAAATATAACATTTAGTGTAAAATAATACTCTATAAACATTATTTTTTTGAAAGCAGTTTGGGATTTAAAAACAAATTTTGTTTTTACTGAATTCCCTAGAAAAGAGTGGATTCTCTTGGTAGTATTCTATAAAATAGTGCATACATGCATATTCTTTATGTGGTACTTTTTTCTTAAAAAAAAGTGTGCCATATTGTAAAATGGTACTTTTATGTAAAAAAGTTGTTCCTATATACTATGTATTAATTAAAAAAGTTATCTTTTATAAAATATTTCTTCTTCTTTTTGGGTGAAGGGTAATTTTCGAAAAGTAAATTTTTTGTGTGAAAAGGTGGCGCAAAAGGTACATACTTACAAAAATATAATTTTTGTTAAGCTAATTTTTGTTGAAAGGGTACTTTTTGTTAAGGAGGTTCTTTTTTTTAAAATTACTTTTTTTTAAAAAGTTACTTTTTTTTTAAAAGTTACTTTTTTTTTTAAAAAGTTACTTTTTTTTTGAAAAAATTACTTTTTTCTAAAACAAATATTTTTTGTTGAAAATGTAGTTTTTTGATAAAGAGGCTCTTTTTCATAAAAAGGAAGATACGTGTTGGTAAAAAGCTACTGGGTTTGTTTAGCTGAAGGGTAATAAAATAAGCAAAAAAAAAAAAAATCTGACTTAAGACCCCTCTTCTACATGAGACCAACGCTATAATAATGTAGTTGTTGTATAAAAATATGATGCTTTATAAAAAGTTCTTTTTTTATAGTCTTTTGTAAAAATGTAGATTTTTCTAAAGGATTTTTTTACAAATAAATTTTTCAAGAAAAATATTTTTTATAGGCTCCATGAACTTTTTGCTGCAGTGCTTATGCATATTTTTGGTTTTTCTTTTCTCACACTTTGCTCAGCTCCCTTTGTTTTTGCCGAATATTTATGTTTTGCCACACAGTTGCTTTTAAGAGAGTTTAAATAATGTGACCCAGATTTAAATGACAAACATATTAAAGCCCCGCTCCTTCGTGTGTCCCACAGCAAATGGTTAAGTAGCTTTTTTTCACTTTCATTTAATTAATTTCCAAGAAAACAGAATGGAAAACGTCTAATACTTGGCTACTCATAAAATGGCATAATTAAAAATAAGTGAATGTGGCGAAATTTCATAAAAAGGAACAAACAAACGGCACGGCCGACCGACCTGCCTGCCTGCCTGCTTGTGGCGCACATGTACGCACACCAATTCAATCTTGGCTTACTAATTGTTTCCGTTCCATTTAACTGGAATACTAGAAGCACACACAACAAGGACAACAGCAATAATGCTTGTCGTATAAAAAAAAAGAAAAGAAAAACACAGCGACCATAAAACAAATTTATAAAACAGGATTGTCTGTTGTAATCCTGTTTATGGAAAAGAAAAATTTTAAGTTGGTTTCTTCTTTGTTCTTCTTGAGAGATTCAATGAAGTGAAAATGTGCACATGAATTAGAACGAGCGGCGCACACACACACACACACACTGTCTAACATTTAAATCTACATGAAGTGGAAATGCAAATGAAATGTGTAAATAACTTTAGCATGTGTGAGTTCTCTGAAAAGGCTCTTGTAAACAAAACAGTGTCATAAACTTGTGGCTGATTGGGTGGTTGAGTCTCAAGTCGACTTTTCCCCGAACAATTCACTGGCTTATAGACAAAAGATGTACAACTTTAAATAAAAACATCGGATTGTTTTTTTTTTCAAGTTTCCTGACAAAAATCTGGCATTTTTCTTGAGGAAAGTCTTACACTCAGAAAATTTTTTCAGTAAAATTAACTCTTTAAAATAAATCAGACTTCATTTAGAAACCGTTCTACTCATTTTGTTTTTATCATTTAAATTTACTAATTACTTCGAATGAATTTAAATGTTACAAAATCTACGCAATCCAATCGGGAAAAATTATGATTTTTCCTTTATTCTAACTGTCAAATAATTAATGCGTAATCAACTTGTGAAAAATGTTATATTTTTTCTTCACTGGTGAGTTTTTTACTTGATATTATTTAATTATGGCTTCTATCTGTATTATGTCCTTTTTCAATTCGCTTATTTAATTCTTGTACTGCAAAGCCTCTGCTGAGATTCGAACATCCAACATCTTGACTGCAAAGCAGCTGCCATCCCAACAATCAGAACAAATTCAACAATAATAAATAATAAAAAAGTAAAGAGTATGTATGCTAAAAATGTATGTAGAAATCAAATTATAAATATGTACAAATTAACAGCTTGGTTCCTTCTTGTATGTGTAACATAAGTTACTACTGTCATTATTAACGGT
Organism: Sturmia bella; assembly: GCA_963662145.1. Classification (NCBI taxonomy): domain Eukaryota; kingdom Metazoa; phylum Arthropoda; class Insecta; order Diptera; family Tachinidae; genus Sturmia; species Sturmia bella. Next base: position 12,641,430 of record OY759172.1, on the reverse strand, counting down.
GACCGAATAGCCGTATTTTTTTTGTTTAGGTAACTGTTAATTGTTTAGGCAACTGTACAAATCAGCTAAAATTAAAATTTCATTCATTTTTACACGTTTTGTCATTTAATAATAACTGCTCTGATTACTTCTGCAAAAATATTCTGAGTGTAAGAAATGTTATTTTAAAATAATAACTTAATGCTTAAGTCCTGAACACATTATTCCCACTGAAACAATCTGAACAATGCTTTTGAAAGTTCGATATTTTTAATAATCTTCCATCAAATTTCTTACATACCTGATTATTGTTCAATGAGAATGAAAATAGAAGCCACTTGGCATTAAGAAACACCACTTTTAAGAGGCAAATCCTTTCTCAAGTGCCCTCACCCCACGCTGTAATAGAAGTGCTCGCACACACAAAAGTTTATAATGAACTCGTAAAAAACAAAAAACAAAAAATAAAAACTGATGAGTTAGTTAGTTTTATTTATTGAGACTTCCTTTTTTTTCATATTATGAGATAGCTAACATAAATTTCAAGCAAACTTAAAACTATTAAATATTATTCTAATAACATCACGGGGGGGAAAAAAAACAAACGAAAAAAAAGTACTTCAGTAAAATTGAAAAATACTACTGAAAGTAAAAGTGCCCCAAAATTTCCAACGTCCGCCTTTATAAACTCTCACTAAAAGATTTTTATATATATGTATACACTCACGTACACTAAGAAGTTTTCTAGCACGTGTACACACATACGAGGGTGGATCAATAAGTGCGTCCTTTTGTTGACATTTATCTCGTCATTCATCTCGCATTGTATACTTTTGCTTTTACAGTGTCGTGTTTCATCTTTTTCTCAATATTCAAAGCAATTTTGAGTTTATTAAGCAATAACTTTATTGACTTTTTGTATGGAATATTGAGCTAAAATAACGGACTTTATTGCGATTATCTCAATAAGGCGCATATGTATATGAACATGGTATAATATAAATGTATTACAACAACGTAGTTCAATGAAATTAAAATTTCAGTAAAATATTAACAAAATGTATTTCATTTTAGGTCTAAAAATAGACCTTAATGTTTTCTGTCTTCTCCAACTGTCTAGATTCGAAAGATCTTAAGAGCATGTTTGGAACCCAACTACTTATTCCGAAATGAACAAACGTTTTCTGTATTAAAACTTGGTTTGAACATTTCTGATTCTCATTTTGTTCATGAGAATTTTGGAATACCAAGAGGAGTCTACTGATGAGTGGATTAGCATCAACGAAATATCGGCGGCCGGTAGACAGAAAGCATTTTTTTTTTTGCCACTTTTTAAACATTTTCAAAGGCAACGCTGCCCGCAATGCTGTTGTTGAGCAAACTGTTGCTGTTATAAATTTTCATTGTGCACTCATCTTCAAAATGTAGTACAGTATTTATCGGATATAAGAACATCTCATATAAGAACATCTCATATAAGAAACATTTGCAAAAACACCATATCTTTTTAGTGTTTTTTCTAACAAAAAAAGTTTCATATAAGAAAAACGCTTTTAAGAAAAAAACTGATAAAAGAACATTTTTCTTGAACACCAAAACCACAAAATGTATAGAAAAAGAATTTATATAAGAAATTTTCAAGGACAACACTGCATTTATGTAGTTTGCATGGACAACTCTGTGTTCTGACAGTTTTACAGCAACAACAACGTTTTTTTTTACTTTTAGTGCTCATGAGAAGTTTTTGTTTCTTGCCTCGTGAATAAATAAATAAATAGTACAAAATGAATTATGTATGTACATGTACATATTTACTACATATAATTTTTTTTCAAATTGAAGTTTTCTAGTTTTTTTTATATCTATTTACTAAAGGGGTTAATAAAATAAAATTTGATTTCTTTTATTTTCTATTTACATACATACATACATCTACGTATATACATAAAAACGTAAAAAGTTCGTATATTCATATAAGAAACAAATGCCTTATGGCCATAGCTACTTATATAAGAAATAAGTTTCTTATATAAAATAATTGTGTATAAGAAAGAAACGCTTATAAGAAAGTTTTTTCGTGGATTTTTCAAGTTTCTTATATCCGATAAATACTGTACGAGTATGTACTGGCTGTGTCTTTATATTTATTATTGTGACGGTAAAATAAAACTCTTGCTGGCTTCCCATGCTGTTTCTTTATGTTTTTCTTCTTAAGCTTGAGCTTTAAAGAAAACGAGCACTTTCATGCACATACTGTTTGTTACAGCCACACTTAACATGATTGTTTTTGATGTTTTTCCAAAAGCACGCGTATGTATGTATGTGTAAACAAAATGGCGTTAAAGGTTTGTTTGCTACAATGAATACAAAAAAAAAAAAAAAAAGAGTGTGCGTAAGTACTCGCAAAAGGTAAATGTAGTCTGATTATGAAACGTCAAATTATGTGGTATGAGGTTTCGTTTTCCGCCCAGACATGTGTTTGATAATTAATGAGGCACATGAGCAAGGCGTAGTTACACAAGTGGCAAATCATATACTAAAGTGTTTTCTTCAGCAAGGCTCATCTACAGATAAAGATAATCCGTCTAATTCATAAAGATTATAACAGGTTTATAAAGTTCTTATTTGACAGATTTTCCATACAAATATTTCAAATAGCAGTCTTATAAGCCTGTAATAATTCTTATGAATTAGGGGGAATATCTATATTAAATAAAATTAAACTATTCCTGTCGGACATTGAGCAGTGGACTACTAAAATAGTTAACTTTTAAGCACTAGCTTCCAGTTAGCTACAATACTATTTCAACGGGTTCATTTGTAATTTAATTTCTATGTACTGACTATAAGCTAATAGCCTTTTTACACCGACTGACATCCACGTGAAACGCCTGGAAGATGTTGAAAATGTGAAACAGTCGTTTAAGCCCGTATGATACTTCATTTTTCTTTCATTAATTGGTTTAGAATTGATAGAAAGAAACAGCAATTGCTAGAATGAACCAAATATACAAAACGTAAACAAAACTGGCATCTTTTCTGTAAGTGTTGTATTCCTTTTATTTCAAGAAAGCGCTAGGAAATAAAAATGTTCCAAAAAAGAAGCATTAAATCGCAAAAATTGTCCATAAACCGCTGACACAGCAACATTCAAGTTTGAAATGTCAATTTTAAGTTGAAAAATTTTACATTTTTTTTTTTTTTGACATAACCTTATTGTTTATCGATAACTTCAACGAAAATGTTGACAGTTTTTGCATTTATCTTAACATAGCTGAACTCTTTGCACATACTAAATTCTACTATTACATTATATTTGCACTGTTCTCCAAAACTTAAACAATGCAAGAAAAATGTAGTGTCATACGGGCATTACATTGACAACATCTTTCATTTATTTAGATGTGAAAAAAAAGAAGACGCAAAATTTGTGTGAAAAATAAAAAAAATTTTAAAATGGACTTGGAGGAGATTTTTATCGATGTCTCGAATTTTAGCCAGTTACAGAATAGGGCAGCAGAGTACAGTTTATGTAATACTTTACAAAGCTAAATAAATTAAATAAGGAGTTCTAACTTCAAAATTACGGCGACAATGTTTGTTTCACCGCTACCGGCAAATTATGACAAAGTTTGAGCAATTTTTTATGTTGGCTTTTGAGTGCATTGCCCTTTTTATGTTATTTATGTATTTTTTTTTTTTCGGTTTGTTTGTTTATATAGTCTGAGTGTACATATGTATAAAATAGGCATATGTATGTACATACATATATACATACATACATATATTTTGTTTCGCTTGAAACTGATACAAAATTAAAATTATTTATTTTTGGAATTTTCATTCTTTTTCTTTTCAATTTCTGCTGTCATTTTTCTGTAGTTAATTAATTGAGGATATTAAGGTACATACTTAAACATCTGTTTTTCAATAGAAACCGAATTTTCTAAAGCTAAGAATTATCTTTATACCTATTTTGGCTAAAAATATAAACATATGTATGTATGTATGTAAGTAGTGAATATAGAACTTTTGTATCGTATACACCCAGCAAACACAAAGTCAATGAATGAATTGGAAAACGTTGGCAACGAAGTTGTTGTTTTTTTTTTTTTGCATATTCGTCATTCGTCCTCAAAGTACAGGGTGGCCCAAAATTATTGAAGGAGTTTGAATTGCTTACAACTTTTTTATTTAAGACATAATTATTAAAAAAGAATTTTTAATACAGGGAATATTTTTAGTTTAGTTATGAAAACTAAAACTCGCAAGTGGTGCCCATCTTCTGCTTCGCATAGTCGTGCTGTTTCCAATACATTTTCCATGGTGTTATGTTGTTTATTTCGTCGCGTATGTTGCTTTTTAATTGCTGGATGGTTTTAATAGGTCGGTTTACTGTTGAAGTGACTTCCCAGCCATTTGTAATATGCCGTGATCTGTCGTTGGTTTTTCATTGTATTCAGTAGTATTCACAATTTCATCATGGAGAACTATACTCAAGAATCATGATACAATTAACAAGGTAGCCTCTTTAGCTAAACCGTTAATCATCTGACTACTTTAGGTTGTCAAGAGATTGCAGAGATGAAAGGCAGCCAAAAGGAGCAAATCAATGTAACCTCTGTTCATACAGTATTTATCGGATATAAGAAACTTAAAAAATCCACGAAAAAAGTTTCTTATAAGCGTTTCTTTCTTATATACAATTATTTTATATAAGAAACTTATTTCTTATATAAGTAGCTATGGCCATAAGGCATTTGTTTCTTATATGAATGTACTAGCTTTTTTACCTTTTTATATGATGTATGTATGTAAATAGAAAAATAAAACAAATCAAATTTTATTTTATTAATCCCTTTAGTAAATATATAAAAAAAACTAGACAGCTTCAATTTGAAAAAAAAAAATTATATGTAGCAAATACATGTACATACATAATTCATTTAGTCCTATTTATTTATTTATTTACGAGGCAAGAAACAAAACTTCTCATGAGCACTAAAAGTAAAAAAAACGTTGTTGTTGTTGTAACCGTCAGAAAACAGAGTTGTCCATGCAAACTACACAAATTCAGTGTTGCCCTTGAAAATTTCTTATATAAATTCTTTTTCTATACATTTTGTGGTTTAAGTGTTCAAGAAAAATGTTCTTTTATCAGTTTTTTTCTTATAAGCGGTTTTCTTATATGAAACTTTTTTTGTTAGAAAAATCACTAAAAAGATATGGTGTTTTTGCAAATGTTTCTTATAAGCGTTTTGTTCTCATATGAGATGTTCTTATATCCGATAAATACTGTATCTCTTTTATAAATGTAGAAGCGGCGTCTTTTTGACAGTTTACAGAAATTGTACAAAAATAAAATGCATGTTATTTTTATTGAAGTTGTTCTTATTGTAGGGAAAAGGTTACCTTGTTAGTTGTATCATGCTCAAGAATAACGTTTACAAACTATTCAGTGTGCAGTGCAGCACAATTCCGGAAATTTTTGTTTGCATTGTGTTGTTACAATGTCGAAAGTGTTTTTGTCTTATTAAATTTTAAGACCACATTCAAATCATTATTTCTTTATTTTTGTCTACGATCCAAAGCATCAATTGATATGGCTTACATCAGAAATCCTGTGGAAAAAGATTGGAGTTAAACGTTAATGTTTGAATTTAATAATGTGTTTACAGCGAGAATACCTATTGTTTTTGTTAAGAACAATGCCTATCATTTTCATTTTAATATTTGAAACATCATTAGTATTTGTGTATTTAAGAAAATACTGGAAATCAAGAGATTAAACCCACATGTTTGTTGGGCTTGCATGAGCATGTGGTGTGCATGAGTATGTATGTATGTATGCATGAGTGCGTGCTCGTGTGTGTGTGTGTGTGTGTGTAAGCATTTATGGTTGTACATTTGAGACATTTGAACGTCAATAAATTGTTGAAAGACTGACTGACACTGCCTGCTCTACGCGCAGTTGGAATCAATGGCAATTAAATATTCAAGAACAATTTAAACTGTAATGAGCTCAGGAAACTTCCTTCCGTTGAAAGCTGCAGAAAAACTACACAAGATGTTTGTGGGTGCATATGTATGTTATGTATGTATGTATGTATGTACATTTGCTTCCCGAAATCCTTCTCTTCCACAGCTTTAAAAAGACATTAGGTATGTAGTATATTTATGTTGCTCACGGCATACGTGTGATCTGTGACATAAAATGGAGTCAGCTGGAAGTCAAAACATTTTTTTCCTGCTTTATAGTTTTACGTCACAAAACACTCGAGCTGAGTGAAAAACATTAAAGGCAATAATTATGTTTTAGAAGCATACTTGTGTTGACTTTTCATTTTATTAACGTTTATAATTCGTATACAAAGACTCCTGCCGCGTTGCTGGGCAGGGAAGGGGCACACATGTACATTAGGGAGTTTCATTTGGGGGAGAAAAAAAAAACACAAACACACAATTTTAAATACATATAGAAATTCGAATTCTACTGGCAACTGACAGCTTTATAGTAAAAGTAAATATTTTTGAGGTTATACGTACTCAGAACGTTTTGAAATGCGAGCGCTATTTGTGTTGTTTACAGTAACTTAAAAGATTCATCTCGGCTCAAAAATGGAATTATATACATATATTATATAAATGTAGATCAAATTTTCTCAACTTTGCTGCAGCATGTTATTGTTTACTGCACTACAAAGCAAACATCTAAAGTTCATTTGGTTTAAACAAAATTTAGCATGTGTTTAATTTATTTTTAACACAACGCCAAAACCCTGACCTCCTGCAATGTTTTATCTGGTGGAATGGTGAAATAAGATCATTTTTGTTTTGTTTGTTGCCAAAGTCTGGTTGCTGAGTCTGAGTCTCTGGAACATGTGTCGTTTTCAAAACCATTTTCAAAAGTTTCAAAATGCTAAAGTTGAAACCACAGATGATACATATTAAAATAAAGTGACAAAAACAAGGAGCTGCACAGGCATAAGACAGACCTCCCTTCACTTTTTAGAAAATAAATTGTGGAAGAAGAAGAAAAATAAAAAAATGCAGAAAACTTATATCACCCCCTTGGCCTAACGAACAATTTATAACAATTTCTGTTTTGCGTAAAGAGAGAGAGAGAGAGAGAGAGAAAAAACGAACAAGATAAAAAGTATTGAAATTTCATATGAACTGACATTAAATGATACAAAAGAATACAAGAATTTGCCCAACCATAAAACATTCCATAAAAAAAAAACAAACACAGAAGTATTTTGTGACATTTAAGTCGTAAGTAGAGAAGAATTATTTAATAAAAAATAAAAAACATTGCATGAGTCCACAACTCTGCAGTGGCATCCATGCTATTCATTGGTAGAGCATTCATGTTCTAAAGAGATGTGGCTTAACCCTCTAATGCTCTCAGGTTGTATTTTACCCACAAAAAAAAAACTGTAATTAAAAAAAAAAAACCATATTTCAAAGCATCAGTATCACAGATTTTTTCTCTAATGTGAAACCTCAATTAAATAAAAAAAAATTTTCTTAATGTAGCGCCACATTGTCAAATATTAGCCATTAAGTAATGTGACCACTACTTTCTTGTTGAACTTTATTTGAGACTAAAAATGTATATATGTACATTTATATGGATACAAACGCGCTAGAAAAACATATAAAACATTGAATTTCGCAAGAGCTCATTTTAAGGTTATGTTTGCCCAACAAGCATATAACAAACTTACACCGAACCCACCAGTTGATCTTCCAAAAACTTTGCCAAAGAAAATACAAATTTTGCTTTAAATGTAACATTTGCTCTGTGAGCAAAGATAACCCTGAAATATGCTCTTCTTGTGCAGTTTAATGTTTTTAAGTCGCACAGTGCTTTGTTCCCATACCGAGAACTAGCAAAATTATAATCTTCATTGTGGAAAGACAAAACGTTGTACACTGCTCTTGATTGAGTAAATCAAAGAAAAGATGAAGTTTGGAAAAAAAAATCGGTGAACAGACACGTCCGCCTGCCATATACCATTTTTCTCAAAAACTCAAATTTACCTTTAGTTTTCTTTGGAATGTGCTTCCTTTGCTAAATTCAGTGCATGGACACGCCCACCAAAACTAAATTTTAGCTGCTCTTTTCATTAGAACATATGCTGAAAATCCAAGGACGCTCTCATTTCCCATATTTTTCTCACACAGTTTTAATTTTTACTGTATTTTTCATTAGAATGGGCAGAAAATTATTAAGTGTCTTTGCTCTGTTGTAAATTTTATCAAGTTCGATGCACCTTCCGAACATTCTTTTTCGCACAGTTTAAATTTTGGTTGCGTTTTTCATTACAATGAGCTGAAAATTCTTCAGAACTTTTTTAAACATGTGTTTCAGCTCTATTGTAAATTTTGCCAAATGGCTTGATACTTAATTCAAATTAATAAAAAAAAAGCCTTGCGGATTTAAACTCAATAAATAAACGTAGAGGAGTGCGAGCTTAAGCTCCAATTTTAACATAATTGTATTGAAAATACACGTGCTGGTTGACATTTGAGACCCTATTGCCCACCATTAGTTGGAACAGCATGAATAACAAATAAGAAAGTGATTTGGTGATACCATGTTTAAATGAATTTAAATAAAACAATAATTTTGCTAAAACAGAGTTTTCACACGCTGCGATTTCTGTGGCATCAACGAGTTGACAACACTGCAACTGTATTTTGCCCATTTTTTAATGAATCGAAGAGGAAACAAAAAAAAGAAAATCACATTAAATTGGGGAAAAAAGTTACAGTTTACAACCCACGTAAAGGAAAAGTTCTACAATTTCATTCATCGTGTTGTTTGCTTGTCATTTTATTACTACAATAAAATTCACTTTGTTCTCTATGAAATTGAAATTTATGTGTGTGAGTGTGCACGAGTACGTACGTGTATGGGTAGTGGCATTTGCAGGCACTTCCGCTTTCGTGAACAGAAAAAAAGTTTCATTTTACCTGATTTTTGTTTATTCCTTATTATACGCTTTTTGAGTACACATAAACACACACACCCACACACACACACACACACACACACACACATAAACTCACCTGCTCAAATACAGCAGCAACATGTGATTGCATACGTACATATGCAGAGTGTATGAACGAAGAGTACAGATGGCTGCAGCACTCCGCATCGCGGCGTTTCTTATTTGTTGAGCTGATAAGTGTCAATTCTAATTTAATGTAGACTAATTAAAAATGATGGGTTATAATTGTTTTATTAAACTTGCCAGTGTATTGGAACCGAATTGGAAATGGATGCTGAAATGTTTGTGACATTAATGGCGCAACTGAAGAGGATTTTTGTTTTGTATATAAAATGAAATCGTAAAAAAATTTTGGCATTGCTTTTTTAAATCTTGTTCATTTTTTTTTACATACATTTTGTTTCTCATACACTGGGCCATCCATCAATCATTGCTGAGACATGTCGTATTAAAGAGGTATGCCTCCATTACTGCTGTATTGTATGGCCTGCAATGCAACATAAAGCGTTTTGCTTTAATAATTCACAACGTTATTAGAAGTATTCCAGAAAAAAAAAAAATGATATGTATGTGTTAGAAACACTAAGAAAATTTGAATTGAAAGACATTTGAAGCTTGTAACGATTTGTTTCGAATAAGCCCCTTAATTATGAGCAGTATTTTAGACTTGCATCGAACTCGTTCTTTTGTTCATTTTTCCCATTTAAATAACTCGATTAACTATGGGTTTGTATCAAAAAACAAGCAAACTAGAGACTTCTACACAACTCTACTATATTTACAATCTTTGAGGTTATGTTTACTGAACGAGCAAATATAAGATTTATAGACGTAATTACTGGATTTTATACATATTCTACCAGAGCAAATGAAAATTTGCTTAAAATTCTGTATTTGCTCGTTGAGCGAACATAACCTCAATATATGGTCTAGTGAAATTTTATGTTTTTTACGTTTTTACTGGGCTTTTCCTGTTTCGCTGTTGTATCCCTGTCAATGTCTAGTTTTTCATATATATGTATTTGCTCAAAATAATGGTCAACAAATAATTAGTGGTCATGTTTTTGGGCAAATAACGGTTCGTATGTGCCCATTACCTAAAACCTAAAATAATAAATTTTAATTGGCAAATATTAAATTAATTTATACAAATATTAAATTAATACAATGACTAAACTGAAATCAGGAAAAAAAATTCACTAGTTTATATTTGAAGGTTATGTTTACTTAACGAGCAAATACGAAATTTACAGACATAATTAATGAACTTTAGAAGAACTTTGGACAATAGCAAATGCGAATTTGCTTTCAATTTTGCTTTTGCTCTCTGAGCGAACATAACCTTAAAATGTGCTCCTGTGAAATTTTTTATTTTTTACGATTTTTTTTTTGTGGTTTACTGTTCGTCGTTGTTTGTTGTTGTATCCATCTCGAAATTTGGTTGTTCATATGCATATATTTGCACAAAATAATGAATAACATGTAAGTAGGGGTCACATTTGGCAGAAATATGCAAATAATTGAACGTATAAGACCATTAATTTAAATAATACATTTTACGGCGTCTTCCTCCATGACGAAGTTATGCGATTGTTCGCATTTTAAGCGATATAAAATTGATTTAGTTTCCTCTATGTCCTATGATGTTATTTTATTCGAATGAAAAAACGTAAGTGCCTTCATATAAAATCCTATTCCTCTACTTCGATCATGTTGCCAGCACTGCGAACCAACCACTTGTTGTTTTGCTGTTGAGCGACAACATTTCGACCTCTTACGTTTTCTGGCGATATTCAGGAACAGACAGTTAAATATTAAATTCAGTTTTGAGGTTTTATTTACGACAACTACTATAAAATCTTGAAAAACGCTGCCGTACCACTGTGCTCTGAGTCTGCATACAAGTGAAGCTGAAGTTAAAATTTTCAAGTTGCCCTCATTAAACTCTACTTTGCTGAAACGACTGTCATACATTTTACACTTGAAAACATGTGTTTTAATTTTGAGACACAATTTCGCTGGTCATTAAAAAAAAAAAGAAGAAGAAAAGCAATAAAGACAATACGAAAAATTTGTCATCCCCCGAGGACGAGTGGATTTTGATTTTAGTTTCTACAAAATAATGTTTTCACTTCATCATCTTGACTTCAGCGACGCGATCTCTTACTACTCATCGCTGGGCAGTGGAGAGTGCAAAGCCTGCCACATGTGTACAAATAATATCCTGGTAACTTGAAAACATTTGCTACTTAAAATGTGTTTCAGAAACAGAAAAGTTGTTTTTGTGGAATTTTCTTAACGCGCCGCTGAAATGCTCACACTCACTTGAAAGCAACAGGAGTTACAATCATTTTTGTTGCGCATGTGCAAAGCACTGTTTTCATATATGTATTTGAATTGCTGTTGTTGTTGTTTTTGTTTTCTTTAACGGCTGCAACAATATTGCACACATGTGTAACATACTGCAAACAAATATTATAATTTTTAAATGCAGCAGTTGAGTGAGAAAGGAAGAATGAAGCCTGTCTGGCTGGCTGGCGCACAAATAGACGACATTCATTCAAGCACTGAACGAACGCATAACTTTGCCTTGAAAAAAAGTCGAAATAATGTTCAATATTTAATTGTAAATACATACATAGATATTTATGTTTATACATTACATACTTGTTATGGCGTTGCACATAAAAATTTCCGAAGGCGTTTTGTCGCTGTTTTTGTCTGCTTGTTGCCAGTGGCGCATGCGTAAAAGTGCGAAGAAGAATTTCCTTAAGCCAAAAGTAATTGATTTAACGAGAACAAGCCTGAGGATTTGTTGTTCTGCTTTTGCTTATTTATGTTTTTAAATGTTGTTTGTTTAATCCTCGTTTTATGTAAATAAATTGCAGTGAATTTCAGGCAGGATTTAGTGGATGAAAATGCTTAATAGTATTTCAAGGAACTGAAAAGCAGGGAAGAAAAGAAAAGAAGAGTGGCCATATCTGCAATATGAATACAAATAAATGTTCTTTAATTTTATGAAATGAAAACAGCTTTGTTTCGATAAAAAAAGCAAAATTTTTATGTTTAGCAAAAATTTTCACTTTCAATATTTTAATAAAATTTTTGGAAATCGATTTAGGAATGCTTTTTGAATAACTAAAGAAAATTTTTTTTTTGATTTTGTAAAAATATTGTGCTTGTTTTGCTGAAAAACACTTTCAATAACCAAACAGGGGCCAAATCGTCGCATTCGATATCGTCAAATTCCGTCACTTATGCTGTATGTTTGTTGTTTATTTTGTTTTTGTTTTACATTATTTTTGCTCGATAGTTCGTTCGATATCGAATGCGACGATTTGACCCCAGAATTTATGCAAACAATTTAAAAATTAATGATTTATTTAAAAAGTATATATTTTTTTTTAATTCGAAAACTTTCGATTTCGAAAAAAATGCATACACTCATTTTACCGACAAGAGCTTTGGGAAAACAAAAAGAAGTATTTAGATCAGTTTAGAAGTAACAAAGAATTCATATAAACGGTTGAGAAATAAAGGAATTATTCGAAAAGCAATTTTTTTTACTTCGAAAAATTTCGATTTCGAAAAAAAATTTTATACCTATTTGACGGACAAGCGCTGTTGAGAAACGACAAGAAGTTTTTGAATCAGTTTAGAAACTACCAAAATTTTCAACAGCAAGTTTTTTCAACTTCGAAAAAATTTCGATTTCGAAAAAAAAATCTATGGGCTTAGTTTACTGAGAAACACTTTCAAAAAAGAAATTATTTTGTAAATTCTTTTGTGAGGGACCTAGTCTAGAGCTATTTGATTTTTTTTTCCGAATTTGATTTCGAATTCGATTTTGAACAAAATTTTAGGCTCATTTGAGCAAAAAATACTTTCAAAAACGAAAAAAAAATTTGAAAATTTGTTTGAAAATTAAAAAAGCTATTTTTTCGAATTCAATTTTGATATTTTTCTTTTATCAAATACAAAACCTCGAAACTTATTCTTACATTTATTTTTGACCAATCGCAGGATTAATATTAAAAAGATTGACTTTTTGGGCTAATAATGGTCATACCTTATTCTCAAGATGTAAATAAAACAATTTTATTTCATCGTTGGTTTCTCTCAACGTTTCGTCGATAATGTTTGTCGACTTCTTCAGGAGATGTTTTTAAGTTTTATTTTAATCTGTTGAAGAATAATAAACTTATTGTTTGTAAGCAGAAACGCCCAAAGCCTTCAACAAAAGGTACTCTACTAATTAGTCAGTCCATCGAGGTAATCCTAGACATAAAATATCTTCTATATTTTATATTCATATATTTTTTATTCACATTTTATATTCATATTTTATATTCATATGCAAACAAAAACAATTTTCATATGTATATTTTTTTTTTGTTGGCCGGATCTTTTTTTTTTGCATTAACATGTGTTTTTTTTTTTGGGAAGTGTAAAAAATTCATATATAATTTGGCATAGATTATTTCTTTTGCGTTTAAGAAAGTTTTTCTCTTAATCACTTGATTTCCTTGCATCGGTTTGCTTGCTGCTTCAAGCAGCAACAGACCACAATAAATCACCCGCACAGCTTCTATAAAATTTATATTAAATTCATTACTCAGGGAAAAAACATTGTTCTCTAAAACCGCGCTATATTATTCATTTAAGTAAAATTTCAAATAAAAAAGAACGTACATTATTTAATTGTGGTTTACTTACATACATACATTCATTATAACAGAAATACTTGGAGACTTACGGCAAAACAAGAAGAAGCAAAAACCAACATCTTTATTTTCTTGAGTATTAAAAACAAATTTGCAAAATGTTGCTCATTTCTGCCACAACAGCTTCAAGACTTTTGCAAACGTGTGAAATCAAGCCGCAAACGTTTTTGGTGATAATGATTTAATATTTAAAATCGGCTTGCGCTACATTTCGGCTGTACTATATACATACATTAGGGTGGTTCGATTTAGCCACCGATTTTTTGATGCCGTTTGGTATGAGGAAAGAAATTTCCATGGCGACATATTGAAAATATAATTTTCGAGGCATGCGGATTAAAAATCAAAATGTTAGTTTTTTTGTATCGTAGCTCCCAAGAGGAGAAGTGGTAAAAACATTAAATAGAAAAAATTATTGTATGGCCAACCAGGGACTTATTAGTATTAAAAGCCCTAACTCATATTTTCTTCGACCTTCGACCTTCGATATTTTCGGCCTCTCCATCATTACTAATCATGGCCAAGATGACCGTACAGAAGTCAAGTGCGTAACCAATCCCCAATAATTTTTGTTTCTAATATTTTTTCGAACACACCGAGCCCCCGTACCACGGCTACCCCATAGTAAAGAAATAAAATTGAAAATCGGAACCCAATAAGCATTTTGGCTGGAATTCAAGTGGAATTACATTTGAAATGCAGTCACAATTTCCAATTTCCAGTGTTGAATTACAGTTAGTCTTCAGCTAATTTATATATCCATTAAAATGTAGCAACTATTTGCATTTTTTTTTCTAGTTCCCCAGAGAAAATAAAATGAACAAATTTATACAAAAAAATGGAAAAAATCCATTCACGATAAGGGGAAATTTTGAATGGGAACACATTTTACGGGAAAAGTTATTCATGATCGCACTTTTGGGAAATGGGAAAAAATTTTAGAGCAAAAATTATTCATGATAGATGTGGTAGTGTTTTTACATATAATGTCAACGTTCAAAAATAATTATTTTATATGTGTTTTATTTACGTTTACTTTTGAAACTGCAAAGCGGATAACCCGTTATTATGGAAGTACTTTCAAATGCTGTACATGTAGAAGTACTGGAATCACTTTTTTGGGGGGGGCCATAACTTACAAGTGGCACAACAAATTCATTAGTACACCTGTTGTGAAAAGGCATAAAAACAAAAAAAGCATAATCATCAAACCAATTAGGAAAATTGAATAACAAAACATGCATGATTGAGTGTAGCACATGTTCCTTTACAATGATTTATGGAAGATTAACATTTTATTTGGCCCAAAATAAATAACGTGCGCTGGAAGATCTGCTGACGCTCAATCTAAAGCTTTAATATGGGTATGTTTGAATGTGTGTGTGTGTGCGTGGGACTGAATTTCACTGTTAATTACAAATGCCTACAACTTAATAAAAATTTCCTTAAACCTGCACGAAACCTTAATAATCATCTTATTGACTTTATAATTTCCATTTGCACGTGTAAAACCAACAGGCCTAACAAATTTTACGGAACAAAACGAACGGATTGGCCCACCCTGCCAGTTAGCAACAACAAAATGCTTCCTGTCTGAAGGTCATAATCTTGTAAAAAAAAAACAACGAAACAAACAAATGGAAAAAATACATATTCGGCTGTTTTGTTAAATATCCTGTGTCCCCTTTCGAATTACAACAAGAACATTTGTAAGTAGTAAATTTAGTAGCCCAGAGATACGCGCACAAACTTTTATAAAAAAAAGCCCACTTGACAGCAGAGTGGGCTGAATAACAAAAACAAAATAAACTTTTGAAAACTTTCCATCGCTGAAGAGTTGAGTATTTTGCTATTTGCTCTGTCGTTATTCGTTTCATTCAAAACAAATAAACGACTTTGAATTTGTAAACAATTGTCCAGGAAATTTCCATAAACATTTCTAATATGTAGATGGTTTTTTTTTCTTCCAATTTTATTAAACTCTTATGGCCCTCTCATAACAATAAAAAAAGAAAGAAAAAAAAAAATGTTCCTCTACATATTAGTTGAACTTAAAGTTCGATTTTTATTTCCTCAAAATTGAGAAAGATTTTTTCTTGCTTCCTCAATTTTTGAGGAAATACAGTTATTTCCGCTTAATTGAGTTTCTAAAAATGCACGGCTGTTGACGGTTGGTTCATTTTTCAATTTACATTGAAAATGTAAGCGATCGAAATGTAGCCGCTCGATTTCGAATCAATTTCGTTCTCATAGGTTCACGTTATTAAATTTTTGTAAAGTATTGACAAAAACTACTAAATTGTTCTTGTGTAAATACAACCCTTCCTAAAACTGACAAGTCTTATAGCATGTTTCCATTACGAGTTGAATCACCCGCTTCGCTCTCTCAATCATATTTATGAATCACGCGGTTTACACGACTCTATGTGCTTCGATTTAACTATTGTTTTTGATAAGCCAGCATAAATTTTCCATAAATTTTCGTAAAGAAAATTTGTCTAAATGAACAAAAAAAAAAAAAAAAAAAAATAAGTGAAAGTGTTGTTGCAAAAAAACCACATTCATATGGAAATGTCTTCGTAGTTGGCATTGCAGGGCATTAAATACAGCCCAGAACTTAACTTTTATTTTTATGACAGAATTACGTTTTCTTTGCGTTTTATTAATTTATTTATTTTGTTTTTTGCTAACAATATATGATTTTGACAGATAGTGCAGATATATTGGCGATATAAATTTAGAGAAGACAGGCATTTTTCGTGCTTCGCATGTAGCTTCAACATGAAGCAACTTCATTCGCTCTCACAATTTTGTATGGCGAAGCACGTTGCACCACGGAAAAAATTTAAATCCAATTTTATTCAACAAACTGTTGCTTGCTTTCAAATGACGTCTGGAAAAATGCCAGGAAACGCAGAACAAACGAGAAAGAGAGAAAGGAAAAAAAATACGCATAAACAGTGCGTGTTAGAGAAAGTTAAAGAGATGTAATAAAGTTTGGCAGCCAAAGCACAACCACACGCACATACAAATATCCAAGGAGATGCAAAATATGCCAGCCAAATCTCCTTTCGTTGTTTTTTTTTTGGGAATTTTTCTTAAAGGAGCGGCACAAAAGCAATGCCAAGAGGAAAAGTTCTAAGTACACACACACACATACTCACAGTTGTTGAACAAATGCTGTTTTGCGTAGGTGTTGTTACAGAATCGAGAAAAGAAAAGCCGAAAATTTAGAAAATCTGCTTCGTGTTGTGGTACCAGGCTGGCAAAGTGTGCAGGGGTCAGGCGGGAGGGCAAGGGACGAAACCATCAAATTTAAGGTTCAATGATTGTGTATGTTGTGTTGCTTGTTCTTCTCTGCTGAGTGACAATAACAAAAATCATATGGTTGTCATTTTCACTACAGATTTTCCAAATGTTCTACAAACGACGAGAAATGAAAACACATTTAATACAACAAAAACAACACATTCCGATATGCACACGTACACATACATATGTATGTGTAAATGTATACATATACACATATGTATTGAGTGTTAAATATTCACATTGAGTGAAATTGAACAGCGCAAACGTGAGATTTGTGTCTAAAAAACCATAATGAATTAAATCACAAAACACAAAAAAAAAAAACAGCTCTTGCATGTGCCTTGGGGAAAAGTGAAAAAGAATGTAGGTGTTGTGAACCGATTCCTTTTTCATTTATAATTCTTATTGCATTGAGTGAGACGTTTTCCATTTCTGTGAGCACACGGAAAGCAGAGAGAAAATGTTTCCCAAAAAAGATATTTGATTTCACACAAGATTTTCTTCTAACATTTTCTCATTCGATTTCTGTTTTGCACAAAAAAAAAAAACAAAAAATGTACTGTTTTATTTAAATTACCGATAACTCACCGGGCCCAATGAGCGATCAATCTCTCGTATACATCGTTAGATAGTGTCGACAGAAATCAATCAGAGGACGCTATCGTGGTTTTTACGAATGGTTCCAAGTCGAATGCGGGGATAAAATTCGATTGATTGTAGGAACATATTTGCCCATATCTTGCCACATACACTTAAGCCAGTATATGCTTATTGTGTATAGGTCTATAGGTCTCTAGGAAATCCGCCATCATTCACAAGGTTCCTTAATTTCCTCCAGCATATGCCCTGTAATTGGGTTACGTCTGGTAAGGTGTCTCTCCCAAGATATCAGGACCGTATTTGAGAGAAGGGAGGGCACTGGCAGGGGTCGGAGGGGGGCATATATATTCCCCAACTTCAAAGCAGGATCACTTTTAGGCTACATAATGAGTATAGCAGAGATGAAGCGGAACCGGAGGAGGAGTGTCGAATAGTTCTTCTGCCGATGTCCACCCACCTCTTTCTAACAAGAGAGCGTATTACTTGGGCAGACCGACACTACATTTGGATTGGCGGATGTATTGCAATGCGAATTAAACATGGTAGAGTCTTTTATCTACTCATCTGGATGATTTAGGGCAGAATCAGTAGGTGGTCCGAAAGTTAGTTCTGCTTCTTTTGGGTAGCACAATGGGTTCTTCTGGGACCCAAGCGAGCCGATCTCACGACTGGCAGCCGGTGAAACATAACACAACGATAACTTTGCTTCGTTAGAGAAAAAATGTAGTTTACTCTACTTTCCTATTTTTGAAACGGTATGAAAAAGTAAAAGTTTTTCAAGATTTAAAAATGAAGTTAATTATTTATTTGCCAACAAGAGCCAGTTGAAATTGAATAATTAAATTCATTTTTGAATATTCAAAAAATTTACTTTTTGGTACTTTCAAAAATACAATTCGTGGTAACCTCGAACTCGTTGTATAGAAGCTGTTAAGAAAAGTAAAAGTGTTGCAAGACCAAAAAATATTTTCTGTATTAAAGGTTTGTTTGAACATTTTCAATTCTCATTTTGTTCATGGGAATTTTGGAATAAGTGTTTTTTCGAGCCTATTGATAAGTAAGTTTTGCGAGCCAATTGATGAGTTGATTAGCATCAACGAAACGTCGGCGGCTAGACGGCTAAAAAAGACAGAACATATTTGTAAGGTCTACTTTTAGACCTAAAATAATACTATTCTAAATCTTTTTCAAAAATAATGAATTTAAATAGGACAATGTTTGAGAATAGCAAGGCTGGAAGGAAACAACAATGCTATGGTTCTTCAAAGATCAATTCTGAATAATAATATGTTTGAACTTGACTAAAGAACGAACTTAATTATTTATTTGCTTTAAGAGCCATTTGAAATGTATTATTTTAGGTCTAAAAAAATAGACCTTAATAATGTTTTCTGCTTTTTTCAGAAAATAAGTAGTTGAGTTTCAAACATTCTGTTAAGAATTTTTCGAGTCTACTGACGAGTTGTTGAACATCAATGAAATATAGGCGGCATATAGACGGCTGAAAAAGGCAGAAAATATTTCTAAGGTCTATTTTTAATCTAAAATATATTATTTTTACTATAGACCTATGCTTCCCTTTTATAATTCATTGAGCAATTAATATTGCTATACTGTAACTATATATTTCAATTATTTTTATTTATTTATTTATTTATAAACTAACTTAAATCTATGCTTAGATCTAAGCTAACAAGATTAAGCTATGGCTATATTTCAATTATAATAATATGTTTCTCTTGGAATTTGATTACATATTCTGTGATGCAAAACTCTAAATAGAAATTAAAATAAAGGCTCCAAATAATAATTTGTGACTCATTTCAGCTCCTTTTCGTATGCGATTTAGCAGCATCTTTTTTTAAAATCTGGTCACACTGATCAAAAAACATTACACGCACTATCGACTGTTTACGGATTTACGTCAGACGGTCGGCTGGACGGCCGGTCGGCAGGTCGTTCGGTCGATATTGTGTGTGTGTGTGTTTTTAATCGAGAAAAAAACTTTATGTTCGTCAACGTTTTCTTTTTCCTGAGTCTTTCGGTTGTATGTGGGCTTACGAAAGTAACGGCAACAGCAACAACGAGGCGAAACTGAATTTTCTCAAGTGTTGGTGCAGTTGAGTGTGTGTGTGTTGAATGTGAGCTGGGTGCTGTTGTTGCTGGCGTGTGTGTGTGTGTGTGTGTGTGTGTGTGTGTGTGTGTGCGTATGAGCAACGGTATTTGCCGCTAAAAGTTTTCAACGTATAATGCTTTCCGTTAGTTCTTAAGTTTAAGCTTTTAGCTGTTGGTTCCTACACCGCGAGGCCACACTCTCGTTCTTTCGTTCGTTAGATTTCCGAAATTGCTGTTTCGCTTTGTTTTTTGTTGCTGTTTCTTATTTGCGGTTTGTTCTTCGTGTTGTTCTGAAGTGTGTGAGAGCGCAGAATTTCTGGTCACTGTGTTTGTGGCCTGAGTGTGTGTGTGCGTGTGTATGTGTGGGACTGATTGACTGTGTTGGATTTCGACAAACTGCATCCAAACATAACAACAACTGAAAGGAACAAGAAAAATCTGTACATGTTGAGTTAAATTTATAAAAATTTTCGTAACACAACAAAACGGTTTCATTCGAGTACAGAACTCTTTTCGAGACGTGACGCGCAAAATTTTTTTTATTTCATTTGTTTGATAATACTACAACATATTTACAAAAATAACAGAAGAAAAATTATAAGAACAGCTACAAAAGCAGCAGCAATAATAATAAAATAAAAAAAAAAAAAATCACACAGAAAATTTAAAATATAATAATAAAATAAATAAACTCAGTTATTTTTAATTTTGCATCTATTTTTTTTATTTCGACGCGTGTTTATTTTAAAAATAATCCTCACCATTGAGTTTTCAAACCAAAATAAAACTAACGAAAAAAAAAGAAATTCAAATTATAAATAAAAAAAAACATAGTCAAACAAATTGTAAAAGCAAAAAAAAAATAAATAAATTATTTTTAAATACAAAACACATTTTACAAAAAAGAAAAAAAGACAACAGAAAAAAATCTTTGCAATCCGATAACAAAAAAATAAAAAAATCTAGACTTAAATTTTTGTTTAAAAAGTGGAAAATTTTTATTTAACAAAAATTAAACAATAGTAACAGATACAAATTGTTTGATTTAAGAAAAAGTAAACACACACACACACAACAAATCAGGCGCATGTTTTGTTTTCTAAATGATAAAAAAAAACACATTTCTTTTTATATTCTTAATGAATTCATAAATTTTAAGAAAACATTCTAGTGCAAACATTTTGTTTAACAACAAAAAATAAAGAAAAAAAAAAACACAAAACGCCTAAACTTATAAATTAAAAATTGTGAATAAAACAATTTTCAGAATTTTTTTTTTCAAATGAGTGCTCAAGAAAATTAAAACAATTAAAAGGAATCTTTTAAAACTCCTAAAATTATGAATTAAAAATTGTGAATGAAACAATTAAAAAAAAAAAATTTTCAACCACAGCATTTATTTTGTTATTTAGAAACAAAAATGTATTAACAAATTTTTAAACAATTAATAAACAAACAATAGTTGCAAACAACCACCAACATATCAACATTTACATATTTTGGGAATTTTATGTGCAATTAATTGGGATTTTTAAGAACATCCTAGAATTAAAAAAAATAAAAAATGTAAGTCCAAAAAATTTGATAATAAGAAAAATTTCAATATTTTCAAAGAAAATGTTAATAAAAAATGCTTTTTGGAATTAAGTTCTATGGAAAAGAACAACTTTGAAATAATAAAAAAAATTAATAAATTTATAATTGTTAATATAATTCGATTTTATTTTCTCAGAATTAAGAAAGAGTTTTTGTGATAAAATTGTGGTAAAAAAAAATTTGTTTTTTAAAGACAAGAAAAGTAAAGTTGAAGACTTATTGGCTGGGGGAACATACATGCCATGTATGTTCCACCACGTTGCTCATCAGCTCTCAAATTTGCTTCGAACCCAGGCCATGCTTAATTGTATACTGTTTTTAAGCAGCAACGCATAACTCTTCTACCACCGGAGCTCTTCATTACTGACTATCTATTGATCAATTTTCCATTTTATCATTTTATTATTATTTTATATTCTTCTTTAGAAATGTTGATCACTCCGGTTTTATCACAAATAAAAGCTTTTGGGGAAGTAAAAATGGAACTCAAGTCCAATAAAATTATTAACAATTGTAAATCGTGTAGTTCGATTATAAAGTTAAAATTAGAGATTAATAAATTTAGTAAAAAACTAAATGAATTCAAAAAAATAAAAGTTTATCATTTGTTATTGAGGCTAGAGTAAGCTTAGCACAACGGTACCTTTTTCTAGGACCCAAGTGAGCCGGTCTCATGACCCGGCAGCACACGTAACATATATGTATACTATATAAGTAAGCCTGGAGCTGTTTTCTATCATTTTAAAGGTTTCGGCGTGAACATATTTTCACCAGGATTTTCAAGTCTACGGATGAGTTGGTTGGCACCAACGAATTTGCTTTTGGTTTTGGTAGATACTTCGAACACTTCAAGACTGAAAACAGATCTAAACTTTTGGGTTTTTTAAAAATTTTATGGATGATTTCTTAGACAAGCAAAGTAAAGTTGAAGACTTACTGGCCGGGAGAACATACCATGACTGTTTCATGTCCATCACGACGCTCATCAGCAACCAACTTTCTTCTAGCATCAAAGTCAGATCATGACTAACCCCCTAATTCATAAAAATTATAACAGGCTTATAAGACTGCTATTTGACGTATTTGTATGGAAAGTCTGTCAAATAAGAGCTTTATAAACCTGTTATAATTTTTATGAATTAGACGGTAATTGTATACAGTATAAGCAGCAGTACTTAGCTATCCAATCACCTGAACTCCTCATTACTGACTGTCTTTATTTACTCCTATTGATTAATTTTCAATTCTATCACTGTGTCTTTCTGTTGATTGGAATATATTTTATATTCTCTCACCAACATTCAATTGATGCTGGTGTTTGTTGCTTATTTTATCAGTGATAACAACGGTTTCGAAATTTTTTCCGTCGGAAAATCGTCGAAAGAAATATTATAATACAAGGTGTTAATGGATTGTATAATAATGTCCCAAATAATATACATTTGCTTCAAAATATGTTTTTTAAGCTTGAAAAACTAGGACCTTATTTCGCTG
This sequence comes from Sturmia bella, assembly GCA_963662145.1. Taxonomy (NCBI): domain Eukaryota; kingdom Metazoa; phylum Arthropoda; class Insecta; order Diptera; family Tachinidae; genus Sturmia; species Sturmia bella. Next base: position 12,618,590 of record OY759172.1, on the reverse strand, counting down.
CCACTAATTACTCATTAAATGGATCTCAACTCGGTTTTACTTCCTTTTAAAGTTGAGAATTTTTTTTTTTTGGTAAAAATTATAGTCAGAAACTTTTTTAAGGAAACCCAGAAAAGCAAACTTGAGGACAGGGTAGCATGGCAGCTAAAAAGGCTTCAAGCCAGTCTTCTTGAAAAGTTTTGATTTACTATATAAGAATCTCTCTCAATTTCGAGGTAGTAAAATCGAGCTAAAGTCCATTTAATAAGTAACAATTCTAGGTTTTCAGCTAAAAAAAAAAATTATTAATTTTTATAATTTATTAATAAAACCGCTGAATAAAAAAATTACAAGAAGTTATTAATTTTTATAAATAAATTATTTTTTATTATTCGAACTTGTTATTATTATTATTTGGTATTACCTTTATCAGGTTTAAGTTCGTTCTATATTATTTTTGTGATTGCTATTAATTAGACCAGGCAAAGAAAACACCAAGGACCTGTAACTGGGCGGATACCTAGCTGTTTCGAAGCCGCCACACTTCTCGTCGGCACCCATGCTTGAACTCAGGGGCTCATGTTTTTAAAGCGACACTGAAACCAATTTAGAAATATGAGGTCCTGAATTCAAGAACGGATGCTGACGAAAAGTGGGGCAGCTTCGAAATAGCTAGTTGTTCACCCACATGATTAAAGAACTCTTTTTGTCACACCTGTGCGTTGATCCATCGTACTCTTCACATACATGGTTTCAACAGGATGGAACGACTGCACACACAGCCAGAGTTACAATGAAGGAATTTCCCCCACAGCTGATCAACTGGATGGAAGACATCTGGATGACACATACTCCTTAAGAAATAAAATCTGCATTTAGATTTTGTCATTCCATGCTCTTAACAAAACTTTATGTCAATTATTGAGTTCAAAAATTTGCATCGCCCACCAGACACCCTGCACATTACTTTAGATATTTTAGGATTTTTTCTCCAAACTAATAATATATTTTTCCTTTTTTTTTATAATTTATTAAAACATTTTATTTATGAAATAAAATTGCTTTCTATGGTGTTCAATGCATGATTACTTGATTTTTCGTTACCAGCTTCTTAATCGTTCCCATTGAAAAGTACAGGTGACCTTGATCTTGACCTGGCTTGATCTTTTCGAAAACATATTTTTATTTTACTTTCCGTTGTTGTTGAAAAAGTATAAAAATATGAAAGAAATTGTTCTGGTGCGTGCTGGGGATTTTTCTGATAATATTTTGCCGAATAAACTTTTGAAAAACTGATAATTTGTTGGTTTATGACGCCCTGCTGCGATAACAATATCAAATTTCTTATCCATCGATCTGCACTTTGGCCAAAAATACAATTTTATGAAAAAAATTTAAATACAACCTGTAATATTTTTTTTTTTTTTTTACTTTCCGTCATTGTTTATTTAAATATTTTGTTTTATTTGAGTTGTATATAAAATAGAAGAAAATCTGCCGCTTAAATATTCCTTAATAAGAAATGACCGTAACATAAAAAAAGATGAAGAGAAAAGTAAAAAACACGAACATTGGTGACCGGGCGGGCGCTTTTGGTGCCACTGCAGCGAAGAGAAAGTATGGCGGCTTCAAAGCAGCTGTGTCCCAGCTCCCGTCCTGATTTTCATTTTCTTATCTTATTAAACAAATATTAATCACGAACAGTCTAAATCAGGGGCAGCCATAGAAATAAAATAAAATTATTATAAAAATAAAGATATACACAGAAAAAAAAATAGTTAAAAAAAATTTTAATATCAATAAAAATTGTGTTGTATTAATTGCAATTTGTTTGATATTGCACTTATGGTAATTAATGGTTTAATTGAACTAGAGAGAAATTTTACAAGCAATAATCAAATTTGTAATTTAATAACTAAAAATTTTCAATTAGGAACTTAATTATTTATTTGCTTTAAGAGCCAATTAATTCAGCTGCAAAAATAGACCTTTCAAATGTTTTCTGTCTTTTTTTTTGCAAAACGAAAAAAAAAAAATGTTTACTGTGTTAAAGGCTTGCTGGAGCATTTCTGATTCTCATTTTGTTTATGGGAATTATGGAATAAGTAGTTAAGTTTCAAACATTCTAGTTGATTAGCATCAACGAAATGTCGGCGGCTGAAGAAGACAAAAAACATTTGGACCTGAATTAATAATTTTCAATTAGTGAATTCATTCAAACAGACAATGTTACCCTTAAGCTCTTAAGTCTTGATGTCGTGTTAAATTGATGTCGCTTTAACATTGGCAGCGATATCGCCTCCTGCTAGCAGAATAAAGACGATTCCTCTATTCCAATAAGAGGAAAGTAGCTTATTGTTTCTTAAGGTTTTCTGTGCGACTACAATTCTAAATAAGTGTAATTTAATTTTAGTTTTCATTATTTCAAATTTCGCCTAAGTCGACTAAGGCACTTTGTTCTTATTGGCAAGTGTATGCACAGTGTATTCACCGGCATTCGAACAGCTGTTACACACTCGTACATACATGTATTTTTTCACATCGCCGCATCCGAAAATCTTTAAGATTATGGGTTTTTTCCTCACCTAAAAAAAATGTTTGGCCAAATTGATAACAAATATGTCACAACTAACACTTCGTGCCAAAGAAAAAAAAAATTTTTATTATTATATGTGCCTATTTTTAAAATTTTTTTGGTTCATATTGGTGTCTTATCTTCACCCAGAGAGTCTGAATTACATATGTACATATGTCTATTATAATGATAAAAAGCTTACTTGAAAGCAATTTTATTTATACCTACATATGTATTTAAACAATAAATTAATCTTTGAGGCTTATAGTATATACATACAATTTTAAAGAAAACAGATGTACGTATCACGTACATGTACACATACATACATATTTATGTTTGTAGGTATTATTTAATATTTGCTTAAGAAGTTTATGGTTAACGCACATTTTTCATAAATAAATTTTTTAGCATTTTATATCGGTCTACCTATAAAACTTTTGCTTTTTGTGTACATACATACGTACTATGTACAGATGTACGTGCGTATGTGGGTATGTACTTGTATGAGTATAATTAAAAGTTATAGTTAGATTCAATAAATGTTTGCAGTGTAAAGACTTTTAACACTATTGACACAGAACCATTTTGCTTGAAATCAAATCAGATGGCAACACTTACAGTCCAACCTAAATTAGCGGCGCATCAAGCTTTCTTATAAAATGAGAGTAAAATTACTCTTAACCCGCTAACTTAGGTAGGACTGTTATTTATAACGGGTGAGCCAAAAGAAGTCAGCCGATGTTGTTTGGTTTTTAGAATATTGGTTGTGGCTAGCGCCGTGTGTGTGCCGTTGTTCCGTACTGTTGGAACCGCTTGTCCTCCAGAGCTCGTTCGTGCAATTGCGGCAGAAAAAACTCCTTTGACATGGACCTACAGCGCGTTGTTGTTTGACCTGCGGAGTCCTCGAAAAAAAAAATGCTACAATGACACCTCCAGTGTGCACAGAGCAACATGCAGTCGCTTTGAGCGGGTGTAATGGCTCCTCATGCATCACTCGTACATTTTCAGTGCCTTAGAAGCCATAGTTTTGCCCCATCGGGTATGTGTACCCGCTCATTATGATTTTGGTCGAAAAATCGTCCACTTCGTCATAGACACGGTTATTGCGCGTTCTTGGGCAGTGAATCGCTCCGTGACTTCTATTCACTTGTATTCTACAGCTGTCTAGTTCACTAATGTAAAACCAGATTTGACATTGGCCGCCATTTGCAAAAATAAGAGCAACGTCTTTGGGCCACCTTGTACATATGTATATGCAGGCATTACTTTAATTCTCCTTTTTCATGCTATTTTCCCGTGTGCATTTACATTCATATGTATGTATTTGCAAATTTTTTTAGTTTGTTTACAGTTCTTTTTGTACCCTCTCATTTACATATTAACACCATGAACTTCTATACTCTTTCATGATTTCTTATCAATAAAAAAAAAGAGAAGAAACAGCCATACAAAATGATAACTGCTGTATAATTTTGATTATTTCCCTCCGCTGTGTTCTCTTTCTCTCGCACTCTCTCTCTTTCTCTTTCTCAAAAGTATGATTCTTTTATTATTTATTAATTTTCTTGCAGTTTTTTTTTCTCCCATTGATTTTTTAGTATTTGCATAGCAGGAATACAATTTACTTTTATCATTATCATTATTATTACTTTTTTTTTATTTTTATTTTTGTTTTCATTTTTATTATTATTGTTTTTGTTATGCTGCGCTCAAGAGTCTTACACTAATCTGAACAAAAATTGATAACACTGAAGTTAATGAATAAAACTAAAGAGAATGAAGCTTATGGTGTTTTCAGCTACATATGTATGTAAGTAAATTTACAGTTAAAATTCTTAACTTAAAGTGTATGTTTTTATTAACATACTCAGTGGTAAATGAATGGAAAAGAATTATTCTGCTTTTCTTTCTGTTCTGCTGTATCCTTTTAAATTTATTGAAATATTGATAAATTAATTATTCAAGCTCTTGATCTTAGGTTTTTTATAAAAAAATAACTTTAAACAATTATTTATTTATTTTCAATATTTTATTTTGTATTGCCTCCCCTTGATACATAGTAAAACACATACATACAAAAAACAGATCCTGAAGATGAAGATGAATAAAATGGTTCGAAATTTATATGTATGTAGATCTAAAAAAGGAAATGACGTTTCATTTAATGTATCAAAGGGGGAGGCAACACGAAATAAAATATTTTAAGGAAAAGAATTACTTTAAATACTCATCAAATTTTTGACTTGGATTTTAAATGCCATTTCAATTTCAATTTGATTTAAATACAAAATTGAGTCAAACAGTTGCTATTTAAATCAAACTTAAACGGCCTGCCGTGCCCATCTAAAATCGATTTAAGTTTTCCGTACTACCATATGATTTTGACAGTTTGGTTTTGTTCCATAATGTTTCATAATTTGATTTTTTATTATTTCCAGAAGGTAATCAACTTCTGTGGCAGTGAAATTGGGAGTCCTTTTATCACTTTTGCTACTCATTTTAATAATTTTTAAAAAACAATTTATTATTTTCTAAACTTTTCACAATTTCACTTGCTTCCAAATTTGTTTAAACAGCTGTTTTTTTTACTGAGTTATCGATAATTTTTCGACACTTACATTGTGCTGCCGTACTTTTATTACAATTAATTACCAAAAATAATTTTAGACTGTAAAACAGAAAGCTATTTTAAATCGAACTTAAATTTTAAGGAAAATTTACTTATTTTGTATTTAAATCCCAAGTCGAAAATCGGGGGTAAGTGGCTTTCAATCTATGCGTGGATATATTCGCAGGTCCTGGCCTTCCGATTTCATTGAGCTCCCTAATACACTCCGTAATTGCCCTAACTTCCACCTGCAAAACAGTGCAATAGCCCGGCAGACGCAATAACAGTTCCGTGGCATTTTCTATATAAATAATATAGCAAGCCCTGTTTTTCCTCTCATCCTTGATCCATCCGTGTAACAATGAAGGCCTATGAGGATTTGCTTTAAAGGGTTAATTAATCAGGAAGACTTTTTTCTGTCAACTCTAATGAAAATTAATGTTCATACATTTTATTTGGCTGCGAAATTTTTGACATTTTATTTGTTGCTGTTAACAAAAATTATTAAAATGGATGAATTTCTGAAGAATATTTACGAAAAACTAATTTCTTCAGCTGCATATCGTTTTCCTTATACAAAATTTATTAACAATATTATTAATATTGTTAATAAATTAATTCAGGTCCAAAAATGAACCTTTTCAAAAAATATTTGCTGTATTTTTTGAAAAGGTTCATTTTGGACCTGAATTAATACATTTCAATTGGCTCTTACAGCAAATAAATAATTAAGTTCATATTGTTAATAAATTTTATATATAAAAGAAAAATGATCTGAAGCTGCAGAAATTAGTTTTTCAAAAACTAAAAAGCTCAAATAAAAATTATATATTTAAGAAGAATATTTACAAGATATTTGTAATAAAATTCACCATATAAATTTATATATTGTTATTTTCTAAACGTAAATTTCCTTAAGACTATCGTACCGGTCTTTAAATTATTATTATTTGCTCTTGCGCTCAGCCCACTGTACGTTTTATTATTTCGTTTATGAAACTAGACAGTGTTATCAACATTCTCTGTGTTGTTTGCTACCACATTCATTCACTACCAGCAAAAACAATCGAAGAAATTTCTATACAAAAAAAAAAAAATTTAACAAAACACATAAACGCACATTTATTTTATTAAATAAGAGAAATGCTTTTGTACATACATACATATATACTGTGTTTATATGCCTATGAATGTATGTATGTATGTGCTTACATATGATTTCAAATTATATATGAAAGTAAAATTTTATTAGATAAGATTAGAAAATATGACAAATTTGCCATTCGCTTCAGCCTGTCATGTACTCTGAAACCGAAACTTCTCATGAGTTTGTCTAATTATTACATACAAATAAATGGGGGAAAAAATGCCAACTTGATAAACTTTTTTCTTTTCGGTTTATCTACTACCTTGCTTTTGGCACCTTAAAGTTTTATAGTTTTATTGCACATTTTCAAGGAAATAAAAGTAACGAGGGTGCGTTTGAAAATAGATGGGAATAAAACCTTACAAAACGTGAAAAATATGAAAATATTCTTTTTAACGGGACCTAAAACGCAAAATATGCGAATTAGTGAAAAGTTTAAAATCATTTTATTCTTATATTCGTGTCTTTCTTAAAAAAAAAAAAAAAAAAAATCAATATTGAATTGAGTAGCATTTTTGGTCTTGCCAGGGATGGGAAATGTAAAATAACATTTGTGTAAAAATTTTATATAAGTACAATTTATTTGATTAGAATTGAGGGACAGGGATGAGAAATCCGAAAAAACATTTTCGTAAAAATTGTATATAAAAATAAAGTATTAACAATTCATTTTAATTAAAAATTTAAAAGAATTTTAAACGAGGTTCAACTTACAAATTCCTTAAAAAAGTTCTTAAAACTCAAAACAAATGATTTTTATTTTTCTAAAAGCTGTAGCCACAAATAAATCATTTCTTAATTCCCTTAACGGCTGGTTAAAGAAATTCCCAGCCGCTGTCGTTGAATTAAAAAACCCTAATAAACAAAAACTAGTTTAGTAGCGTGCAAATTAATTGAAGAAAAGTAATAAATAAAATAAATTTTTCTCAATCATTTTGCTTTATTTATGAGGGAGCTTTCAGTTTTGCATTTGTAAAATGTTTCCTTTTAAAGAACATTTTAAAGCGGGCAAGACAATTATTTAAACAAAATAAAATCAATCTGGTTTATCAAACACCTGTTAAATATTGCATTGTTCCTGATCGCAGGTAGTTTGTAATCAGAAGAAGAAATAATGTTTTGTTGCTTTTCTTGTTTTTTTTTTTTGTTTAATTCATTAACACCTCTGCTTTATATTCTTTTTTTTTTTTAATATAAAATCATGACGGTTCAATGAACTGTGAACTTCAGACTTGTTTTGTAACAAACCGATTTTTGAAATTGACCATAAATTCACAAAAGAAAAATACTGCTTTAATTTATGTAAATTGATAAAAGATTTCCATAAGTTTGGGGCAGGTGTAAAAAGAGAAATATTTTTCTCCGGTTACCGGCACATATGAAAATTTAAGATAAGTATGGCAATAATTATATTGCCATTTATACCTTGAGCTGGGGTACAATCAGCTATTTCGAAGCCCTCACCCCTCTGATGAATGTACCGCACAAAAATAAATGTATGCAAGAAATACAAATAATTTTATGACCGAAATGGGTGCTAAAATTGCTAGTTGTACCCCAGCTTAAGTAATAATTTGTAGCCTTTAATTAATATTGCTTAATATTCGTCGTATCAATCACTTTGAACTAAAGCATTTGATAAAATAAAAATACAAACATGTTGGAATAACGAACTATAAAATCTTGCAGACCGAACAGCAAACGGAAGTTTAACCAAAAAACGAATTTTTTCATTGCAGAAAAAATAAAATAAATAAGTAATCTCACAGTTTTTATTTGTATGATAGAGTCACGATATTTCAGAGTTTTTGAAAATAAAAATAAAAAAAATATCACCAAAAGTTTCCAGGAATTGGTTTTTATATGAAATTTTCGACCTTTTGTCTAAATATTAATAACAATTTGTTGAGCTTAAGGTCAAAATTTATGAAACGAAAACAATTTTCCTGGCAAAGGTACACAATAAAATAAAGCTGATAACCGTGACCTTAAGCTCAACAAATCATTGTTAATAGTTTCAAGGATTTTATTTTGCAAAATATTACACAATTTTAAATAATATGATGGTGTAAAAAAAACTAAATAGATATTTTGTTAAATTTCTTTCTGTTTTTCTTTCAATAAAACTCTACGTTGCTGATCGGTTCTTCGTTTACTTCGGATTTTGTAATTCGTTACCTAAATGTATCCGCAGTTTTGCTATATGAAATGCATTAATTCAAATGATTGATATAACTGTTATTAACTAAGCAACATAAATAAGGCACAGTCATGTTGTGAGCTGGGGCACAACTAGTAGTTCTAAAGCCACCTCTTCTATTAGCAACAACTGTTTCAGTCATAAACTTGTTCTACTGCCAGTATAGCGATATTGCATCTGCTTGAGCGCCAGCATAAATACATTTAAAACAAAACCAAAATTTCAAAATTGGTTCTTATGTGAACGAACAGGACATATTAACACTTGAATACTATATATTTTGGTGATGTTTTCACTTTAATATTTATACTATGTCTACACAATCAGTATTAGCCTACAATATTAACTTAAACTGAAGGTTACTGGGAGAAAGAAGACAATACTTCTATTTTTATCTTAGGCCGTACTCATTTTTATTTATATGCATTTTAAATCAAAACATGCCGGCTTTATGAAAACATTTAGTCTATAACAAGCTTCTACAGATTCGAAATCGATAAGCAGGCAATTACTTTTTTTTTTGCTTGCGGACGCTTTCGAAACTGTTAGTCACACCCCATCTCAAGACATTGTTTGAACTAAAGTTTATCTATCTGATCTTTTGTTCAATTCTGAACCACCCTCGTATTGTTCTACATGTTTTAAAAGCATATAGGTATTTTGAAAATAAACTTTTTAAAAACAAACCTAAAACTGTTGATCAGTATTAGCGCGTTATGAACATTTGATAATTAGCACGCACTGCAAACTTTTATTTTCTTATTTTTCACTTTTAGTGATAAACGTATAATCAAGATAAAAGGGGTTTATGCAAAGAAGTTAATACCAATATGTATGTATTTGTGTATTTTAATACAAACTTTTCTTTATAAAAATTCTAAGAACTATTTCAAAAACATTGTAAACTTTGTTTTAAGGTGTCTTGTTTATCTTTTATGCCAACAAAAAAAAAAAACTACAACGTTAGTCCCCCGTATTCCAATTGTCGTCAACGTCGATACATCAAGTCAACATCGAAAAACTCGCGCCTATACACACCTCTTCGACAACAATTTCCAGCTTCTTTATAGACAATTGACATCTTCTAATCTTTAGGACTGGATTAAGCCTATTACTCACCTTCAATTGTTGCTGGCAGCGAGAAGACAAGTGTCAAATTATTTACATCGACTTAACGGGACCATGATGGCGACATTTGGAATATGCGGGGAATCCTTACCGTCTAATTCATAAACATTACAACAGGTTTATAAAGCTCTTATTTGACAGATTTTCCATACAAATATGTCAAATAACAGTCTTATAAGCCTGTTATAATTTTTATGAATTAAGGGGTTAAAATTTAACTTTTTTAAGTGTTGAATTTGGCGCTCTTATGAGTGTAAATATGCAATTTCAGTTCTCAACAATTTATTGTTGCTGAGTGATTTGTGTCAATTTAAACTCAAGTAATTGTTTTTATGTATAGTATTATTTAATTCGAGAAATTTTAGTATTATCTAAACAATATCGTTTGTGCCTATAGTGGACTCTTTTTGACCCAGTAGTCGGCACTAAAATGTTCATTAATCCTTTCCAGGGCAGCTCTAGAAACAATAAGGAAGTGAACATAAACGTTGAATTTTTTGTGCGACTCTGTTAATAAGTCAATGCTGTATAAGTTTTAAAACAATGACAAGTCATACAGATTTATTTTTTAAAGAAATAAAAAAAATGTTTAACTATTACAAAAGGAGGAAATTTTTATTACTATGAACTCTAAAGGATTTCACTAAAATTTTAGTGATAGTCTACTTACAACTTAAGAAAATCTTCAAAAATACAATAAAGCCGCTAGTGCGCAGGCATACCCTGCCGACCATTGGAAAATGAGCGAACGAGAACCTTGTTCCGTCCATTTTGAAGGAAAAATATAACAGAAAATGCAAAATTTTATCATTTTGAAACATAATTTTGAATAATTTTTTTCGCTGATACATTTTTGACTCATAATTAGTTTAAAATAGTATTTTAAAAATCGCTATTCAGTGTTTCTACTAACAAAAAAAATTACTAAGAAAACGAGCACATTGAAAAGTTGACAGAGAAACAGGACAGGACAGTATTAATGCTGGAATACTTTTATTAGCTCTAATTGAAGATTTGTGGGAGAAAGAAGACAATTATTCTATTTTTATTTTAGGTCATTCTTGGCAATTCTTTTTTTTATTTGCATTTTAAGTCAAAACATGCCGACTTTAGGAAGACATTTAGTCCATCCATAACAAGTTTCTCCGACTGGCAACACTGTATTTGATAGAGGTTCATTTATCAGCAAAGTGCTTGTGCTCTTGTAACTCCAAGCAGTAGTAATAGCTAAATATGTATTCATGTACATTGATATGTGTGTATCGCTGGTCATATGTAGAAATGCCTTAACTCGCATTTTTTCGTGGTCGAGTTTTTTTTTCATATTTCAATAAATTAAGGCATCTTGAAGAAAATACGAGTTAGGAGCTTTCCATCTGTTTGTATTGAGAACATTTTAAATGACTCGCCAAATACACACATACAGTACATACTTGTATAAGTTTATGATAAGTTTCAAGGTGAAGGGTACAAAAATCAAAAAAAAAATTTAACGCTGCTGTTTAGCAATCAAGTTCATCATTTTCTTATACAAATGAAATGATATAATAATGTTCCTTCCACCACCAGCACATTCGCACACTTGCTGCTGAAGCATTCAATACCTACAACCATTGATACGATGCGATTGCTTGTTTATGAACGCAAACAAAAAACGGGAAGTGCGAGCACACGAATATAAACCTGCACACTCATACATACACAAACGCGTGCGTTCTGTAAATTGTTTGTGCAAACAAAAACAACTTTGCAAATTATTCATACAAATATGTATGTATGTATGTATGTGATATCAAAGCGATTATAAAACAAATCACAATGGTATGAATTTAAAAAAACAAATATTTCACACAAATCAACTCAAATATTCTTTCATTAATGCAACTTTGGCTTTTCGGAGCATATTGACTCCCGCTCTCTCTTTCTCTCTCACACACACACACACGCTCTTTTTTAAGTAGAGATTTATATTGCATTATTACTGTTAACTGTTGTTTGTTTCTTTTATTTACAAGTTTGAGTTAAACAAGAAACTGTACAATTACATACGTCAAACCCTTTTAATTGTTTGGGAAATAAATAAATAAATAAATGCTCTTTAGTTTAAGTATAACACAGATAAAAAATAATCGAGCTGCAAAAAAAAAGACTAGCAAAAAAATTGATTCGCCATGGAACAAACATAAAATACTAAAATGTTTTCAAATATGAACTTAATTATTTATTTGCTTTAAGAGCCAATTGAAATAAATGTATTAATTTGAAAAGGTTCATTTTTTAACCTGAATTAATGCTAAAATGTTTTCTTTAAAAATGCTGATTTAAGCAAAAAGAATTAAAAGGGTGTGATAAGTGATATTAAATTTTTTGCGTTAAATGCGTTCCACACCTCTACGAACCAAGCTCCGCGCTGCTGCTGGTGAATTCTAATACTATTCATTGCTCAATGATAGTCAATACTTTTCAATTGGTTTACTCAAATACTACTCAATACTTTTAATGGCTTTTTTGAGCATTTAAGCAGCAGATAGTTTTTTCCTATGGGAAAATATGTATGTATGTATGTAGTAGATACATGTGTATGTGGATTAAAAATCCCTTTTAATTTTAATAGAAGAAAAAAAAGCATATTAACTTTAATTTAAAAAGTATGCTTTTTAAACAGTGTTGCAATTTTGATCAGAGTCGAGTTGCATTTTATGTTTAATTTTCCATCAAATTCAGCTAAAAGTGAAACTCTGAGAGTATTAGGTATGTGAGCATTGAATATCAACAAAAAAAGTACAAATATTCAGTACTCGCTACCCTAATAAGCAATACTTCACCACCCACCACTACTACATCCCGCGTAATGTTAAACAATTATTCCAATTCCTAAGATTGCACTAACAAGCAGTGTTAATATTGGGGATTTATTCCCAAATAAGCTATTTTTCGTAATTAGGGAATATGATATGGCTGTTTTATGTACATACATATGTATGTTCCCCAGCCAATAAGTCTTCAACTTTAGGTTTCTAGTCTTTTTTAAAAATGTTGATCACTACAACTTTACTTCAAAATTTTTTTTTCTCAATTCTGAGGACATAAATTCTAACTAAAGCCCGATAAAGTAATTAACATTTGTGAATAATAAAGTTCGACTATACAGTTAAATTAATCAGCCTAGTCATGAATATTTTCAAGGAATTTTATTCCTAATGAAAATACGTTTCTCGAGAAAAAATTCCTCCAATCATAAATTACCTGAGAAACAAAAAAATAAAAGTTGGTAATATCGAAATTTTTTTATAGGAAAAAACAGAAAACATGTTTTTAAAATACCTATTTTTTGCCTCCGCCGGCTATTTTCCCCTTCGATGTGTGGAGGGTTAAACAAAAATTTCCTAAGGAATTTATCAACACAATAAGAGGAATGGGAAAAGAGAAAAAACTCTCACGGAATTATCATTCATGATTGGGCTTTTTGTTTTGCATTTTATCAATAACTAATTAGTTTTTGTTATTCAAAATTTTCTTCCATATTTATGTTGTATTACATTTGTCGGTCTTAAGTTTACTCTATATTATTGACAAAGAAAACATCCAAAACTTTTAGCCGGGGCACAACTAGATTTCCTTTCCAAATAGATGCTTGATTTCAGAGAATCATTTTTCTAAAGCGACACTTATACCACTCAGCCACTGCAGTTATTGTAGTTATACGAGAGTTGTCTGCTGGAAGTGTTCTAGAATTTGTAGCAAAACAAAAGAAAAAACTTTGCAGTTATATACATTTTTAGGCAGCAAGAAACGTTCTATCAGTTGATTTGGGCGATTTCCAAAATTCACTGTCCCTTTTTTTCACCTCTGTGTTCTCGGTGGTGCCCAGCGTGTATTAAATTAATCAATTTTTATTTTTCAATCTTTTCTTTTGTTTAAGTGCCCTCTATATTATTGTTGTGATTGATATTAATTAATTAATTAATAGTTTTAGAAATAATGGCCATACTAAAGACTGATATTAGAGCGACGATTTAAAGGTAGCATAATTTTGGATTCGTGAGCATCAGGAGTCACAGTCATTTCAAAACTATGATACAAATGCCTGCAGCAACCTCTTCAAAAATAAAAAAATAAAAAAAATTTCTAAAAAAAAAGCCTTAAGGCCATATTTGTAATAATTATTGTAAGTTTATTAAGCTCTTATTTGACGTATTTCTACGGAATATTTGTCAAATAAACGTGTAATAAACTTTCAATAGTTTTTATGAATATGGGTGTTAGAATTTAAAGTAGTAATGATTTTTACAGTTAGGGTTTGTTTGTTGCACAGTGTCATTTTTATTATTTCTCCAAAAATATAACAATAAAATATTTCCAATCCCTGGAAAATTTTGTTTAGCTGCCTGCAATTAAATGTGACGTTTTTTATATTCCTTAATGCGTTTAAAAAAATTCAAATTTCGTCAATTACCATCTGACCTGACCATTATTTATATTCTCTTCCGTATTGAGACGCTTAAGCTTTAAACTGGCAAAGAAACGTTCCATTCCGGTTATTCTGACGGGCAGGAATTCGGAAGAAAGCAAAACCAACCGCTCGGCCAGTGCAAATGATGCAATTGATTTACCTCTTTAATGCTGCATTTAAACAGAATTTTATCAAAAATAATATTTTAACTTAAAATTTAAATATTTGTTATCACTTAGTGGCGGAAAACAAAGTGCAATTTTAAACTCGTTTCAGTATACATGTATTTTTTCGTTAAAACTGAAAGTTTTGCCGCAACAAAAAGTTCATTAAACCAATAAAAACGTAAAAAACAAAAATCTTTTTCAAACAGGAAACGTTTTAAATTACTAATAAATTATCGATTAAATAATACTTTTTAAAAATCATTAAGAATTTTATTTATTGAAAATTTAATGCATTTTTATCTCTTTTCAGACTTTTAAGTTGAACTAAATTTTTTAACCTGCAACCATACGTATAAAAAGGTAAGTTCAGCATTTGCATTAAAAAAATACATCAATACATGTTTAAACAAAATTTTAATTTAAAGTTGGTATTAATTTCGTTGTGAACAAGACTCGTTTAAAGTCTATTTTTCTTTAGAATGAATCTAATAGTCAGTTTAGGCGGTAATATTTTATGTACCCAAAATCGTATTTTAAAACCCGAGAGTAAAAATCATACGAGAGATTTTTTTAAGGTTACATGATTCAGGACTTGCAAGGGCTTCCACTGAAGGAGCTAGTACTGTTTCTTGATGTATTAAACTCGTGAGGGAAAGGGGATGCACAATAGATCATTATTGGTCGCAGTGCAAAGGGCCATCCTGGACCAACCTAGCATAAATAATAATAATAATAATAATAATAATAATAATAATAATAATACATGATTCGTAAGATAATAAACAAAGTGGACCAAAACAAGTCATCCGATGTTGTTTGGCTTTAAGAATATCGGTTGTGGCTGGCACCGATTGTGTGCCGGTGGAACCACATGTCCTCCAGATCTAATTCGTTCAATTGCTGCAGAAAAAAATCGGTTCCAACGGCTTGGCTTACTCGAAAAAAAATGGCCCGATGACTGCACTAGCGTAAACAGCGCACCATACAGTCACTTTGAGAGGGTGTTATGGGCTCCTAGTACCTCACTTTTGCACTTTCGTTGCCCCAGAAGCGATAGTTTTGCTGTGGAACTAAGCCCCATCGCTCATTACGATTTTGGTCGAAAATTCATCCGCTTCATCACTTGGTGAGTGTATCGCTCCATGACTTGTTCACTTCTATTCTACATGTGTCTAGTTCACAAATGTAAAAACAGATTTTACATTGGCCGAAATTTGCAAAATTGAAAACAACTTCGAATAGGTTGATTTCTATTGGCCCACCTTGTATAGTTAATATTTAAAAATTCATCTCTGGTGTAGTGGCGTGAGGCATATGGCTGCCAAATTCTCAGCCGTATTTTCTCTCAATTTCTCTCTGTTTCTCATTACCTCCTGAACTTCGACGACCTCATTCGTTCTCTTCTACAGAAAACTGAGCATGCCGTATATAAAATCGTTAGTTAAATCAGTCGCAACGAACTTGGGTCTAGATCAATTTTCTTTTTTTGTCACAATGTATGATTTTTATGTCGCTTCTATAATTTTCTAACATTTTGCCCTTTTTATTTACTTTCTCTGTGCAAGATCGTTATGTGTATAAATTTTTTATTTTTGACCTGTGATCACTGTAGCATAATATACAGATTATAAGAAAAAATTTGCAAAATTTCGCCAATTTCTGGTCACAAGAAGCCCGTTAGCATTTCGCATTTTTCATTTTCAAATTTTCTTTTCAACTATTTGAATAGCAATAAAAAAAAATCAGAACACTAATTGCAACACTATCTAGTCACTGCTATTGTTAATGTTTATTTCCTTTACCTAAATTTTATGTTAAAACTATGTATCATCAAAACATATCCTTTGGCCATACTTATAACAACAAAAGCAACAACAACAATGCACACACACACAGACAGACACACACGCATACTCTCGCAAATTAACATTCTTACAAACGTTGTCTACTCAAATAAATACAAAATAAATATACATACAGAGACACAGCACGACACCCACTCACACACACAAACACAAATCCCCATTCATTTTACTCAAGAAAAGGTTTCCTTCCGTTTTGGGTTATTGTGCAGTGCAGCAAACAGAGAGAGTGTTTAAGAATTGTTTGTTGTGTAGAACACATGTGCTTAAGTGGCCAAAAGCTGCTCGATTGGAACAACAGCAATAACACAACTACTACAAGTTGTTTTCGTAGTTTCAAAACAGTTTTGAACATATTGTGCAAACAACGCGGGCACAAATTAAATTTCTTTAAAAGTTTTAGCAAATGTTTCTTTGACAACTGCTTTTTTTTTTTTTTTTGCAAACATTTCGAAGTACACTCGTTGGTTTGTGTGCAAGAAGAGCCTTTTGATTGTCAGCACTGATGACAAGTGTTTGTATGTATGTTTTATTAATGTATGACATGCATGTTGTGCTGGTGTTGCCATAAAAAGTTGTGTTTGCCGTAATGACGCATAGAAACCAAGTCAAGTTATGACCGTAAGCGAGAAAAACTCTTTTGCGGTTTTCTTTCCTTTTGCCATTTCACATGTTTGAAGGAGACAATAGAAATGTTTGTTTTAATTAAAGCTTTTTTTGTCACGGTTTTCGTTAACCTCTTTTTTTTTTTTGCTGGAAAACTGATCTGTGCAAAACACTGGATTTTTGGTCAGCCGCCATGTGAGGCAAATACTTGTATTTTAAATCCTCAATTCAACAATTTTGCGGGGTAGAGGCCGCAATAAAAATATCAAATTTATAAGATGGTTATAAACAGCATATTAAGCTTTAAATCGTTTATGAATACACTTTGCTGGATTTTTGCTTATAAGTCGGTTATAACACTCTTATAATGTGCTTATGAATTAGGCCGTAAGTGTGCACAATGAAAACAAGTTGCAAGGACTGTGCCAGCAAATAGTTTCAATATGGTCTATTGTGAGTATTGGATCCAAAATCAAACGCGTTTGTCTTACGCTTGGACCTGGCGAACGATATGTGCCACTTGCCACACAGTCAACGAGCTGTTTTTTCACGAGAGATTCAATGGCCGCGTTTACTCACGTCGCACAGTGTTTTCGGGCCATATATGGACAAAAATAGCAGCAGACGCCGTAGAGATTTGAAGTTTTGCACATTGTTATAAAATTCATTTTTTGAAACCCAACCACTTATTCCAAAATTCTCATGAACCAAATGAGAATCAGAAATGTTCAAATAAACTTTTTATATATACTTGATGCTAAAAAAATTCCTAAATTCCATTGAGGTATCGAACTATTGAATTTAATAAGCATTCAAAAAAAAAAAAAAACAAAACAAGTGACCTCAAGTTAAAATAACAAACTTTTTATACAGAAAACATTTTACGTTTTGCACCCCTGTCACCCGTTGTAAGGAAGTGCTAAGAAAAGTAAAGGTGTTGCAAAACGTAAACGATTTTCAACAATGAGCTTAATTATTCATTCGCTATAAGAGCCAATTGAGAAAAGAGACCTAAAGTAGTAAACTATTTTCTGTATAAAAAATTTGTTTGAACATTTCTCATTCTCATTTTGTTCATGAGAATTTTGGAATAAAGTAGTTGGCATTCAAACATTCTTTTTAGATTTGTCGAGTCTATTGATGAGTTGATTAGCATCACGATATCAACGAAATGTCGGCGGCATATAGACAGCTGAAAAATACAGAAAACGTTAAGGTCTATTTTTAGACCTAAAATAATACATTTCAATTGACTCTTATAGTGAATAAATCATTAAGTTCATTTTCGAAACTTTTTTTCCACCAAGTATTTTATTTTTTTATTTAAGCAATTTCCACTCTTTTACACGGAAAAACTTTACATTTTTCACTCAATATTTTTTTTTTTTTTTTTTTTGTGGAGTCAAGAGCTTTTTATGGCCTTAGACAATGTAAACTAAACCAGTTGGAAGTATGTTAATGAAATAGTAAAACAATAGTACAAAACTGAAATTTATTATTGAAACACATAAATATTTGTTAAAGGACAGAGAAGTACAGGACACATTGGCCTTCACCTTGAACATGAAAAAACGAAAGTTTATGGATATTTATGGACACGTGCACATACATTTGTATGCACACTTGCTTTTATTTCCCAGCAAACTTTTCCCAGCTGTACTACCAAAATATGGTTCACAGATCACTTTAAGGCAGTTGAGCCTATAATAATGATGTATACTAATACGTTTCCAACATTAAAATAACGCTCATTATATATCGATTGACTTTAAAACAACCTCAGTTTTCTAGGCGTACCTCTACGCCATAGTGCTTTGTGTGAGGGAATGCTTGGGTAGGAATATACTCGCATGCGTCCTCTGTCATAGTCAAGCAGTTCTAAAAGCGCTTAAAATCTTACTCATTCCCGTCATCACTAGTTTGAGGATATTACGAGCCGCTTCAGGCTTTTGTCTCGAAAACAGCAATGTATGTATTAATACTTGTATAACAGTCTGAGCTGCCCTTTAGTGATGACCCAAGTTCGAAGCGAATTGAGTGATAATGCATCATTATCATGGCAGTGAATGTGAAACATCATGGGTTGTTCTCCAGTTTTTTTCTTTATCTTCTATAAAAATATTGATCTTTATATTATTTTCACTGCAAATTCTTTCACAATGTTGAGCAAGTAAAAGCCAAACAAACGTAAGCCCACTTAATATGTCTGTATATAACAATTGTCAAAAAATGTTTGTGGGTGTAGTGAGGAGTATTTCTGGGACTGGATCATCTTCGGTTTTTTTGTTCTTGGTTGAAAAAATGCCAGCAAAATTGGATTTGTTTTTTTTTTTCGGAAACTTCTAAAAGTATATGAAAACTCTTTGCTGGGTTATAATGAAAACTCATTTAAATACACATGTCAAGTGATTTGTAGTTCTAACGAAGTGTATGGTAAGGAAGTTGTATAATTTATTAACGACCATTTGTTTTTAAATGGTTTTTACTTTGTATTTGTACAGTACAGTCTCGTTAGCTGGTAATCGCTAGAGACCGACGACCTCTTGTTACCGGGCGGTAAAAAAAAGCTTTTGGATAAAAATTAAATTTTGATGCAAAGTAATTTACATTGACAATAGAAGTGGGAACTTAAAGTTTTAATTAAACTCGTGATTGCACGTTACTTCATTCATAATAAATATATTTATCACAGATTAGTGAGATCATAGCCATAAGTAGCTGCTTAATTGCCATTTGATTATTAGACACAACCATTAAAGTTACAGTGAATTCAGCCCAGTACGAGGTGGACAAGGGTGCCGTACCACTGTGCAATAGGCTTAACATATTTCACTTATCAGACGTGTTTATAGTTTCACAAGGCTCAGTTAAAAGTGGTTTTAAATACATGTGAAATACAATTTCTTGTGGAGGGGGGGACATCGGTAAGGTTTCAATTATGTTCTGATTATTTGTCATGCACAAAAACAATTCAATCCATTTGTACTTAAATCAAACCCCAGCGGTTTCAGAAGTACGGCAAGTATGGATTTCCTTAAATCAAGTACGTTGTGCTTGTTTTAAATACGGATTTTTCAAGCTCTAAATACAAAATTTTAGCCATATTGAATCTCAGTTTCGGATTGATTTTTGCCATATCCAATCCTGGCACGGATTTGAGAGCCTAAAAACAAGAACGCCGTTTTCGATTTAACAAACAAGGATCCCTGGGACTTGTCAGTGTGTCCGTAGAGGAGTCAAATGTATAACCAACCCCCAATAACTTATTCTCTCCAATGTTTGTTTCGAACAGCTCGACCCTGTAATGACATACAAAACTACAAAACAGTTTAAAATCTACAACTCGAAAATAATTTGTTTGGATATGTCTGTCGTATGTCGCAGATTTGTTTTATCTTCAATGATTGCTATGGTTAATGTCATGAAATAAATAATAACAAAATTACAATCTCAGCTGGGGAACAACTAACTGTTTCGAAGTCGCCTCACTTCTCATCAGCACCTATTTCGGTCGGTCATGCATACATTTATTGCCTTCTGTTTGTATTTTATGACATCAGAGTACATGCAGTCATATTTTATTAATTTTATTTTGCTTCATTCAACAAATTTTATAAAAAAATAAAAAAATTCTTTCATAATTTAGAGGAAGTCAAAATCGAACTCGCCTCAACAATGTCTTTTTTGCGCTGAGGCAACCTATTGTAAATGAACTATATCTTTTTCTTTTTAATAAAATTTATACAAAAAAAAAAAAACTAGAAAGCCCGATAAAATTAATAAACATAATTTACTATAATTATTTTATATATATTAAATTAATGCTTAAAATTTTGTTACAATTTCGATTTGTTTGCATTTTTTTCTCCGATGTAATATGTATATCAGTGAAATTCACCTTTAAAATGTTATACCGACTTAAAATATAACAAAATACAAAAAACCATAGGCACAACAGCAGTTACCAGCCTAAGCTATTTATAAAATGACATTTTACATGCCTTTTACATAATAGTGAGCAACTGTAATACCTTGTAACTATTTTAATTATTTCCATCAACAATTGTTAACTGTTTATTGTGGGCGCCCAATAATATGCAACATTATAATTACCTAACTACGCCTAATTAGAAACTTATTAATTCATAATGATAGTAATAAAAATTATATGTGTTTCATGCTTAACAGGGAAGTGCCCACAATGACTGACGTTCGCTTTCGTTTTAATTAATTTATTGTTTAAGGTTTTTTTTTTTGCTCTTTAGTATAAAAATTTGTTTTCGTCTTGTGGCGGCAGCATTTTAACCGCAAATAAAGAACAAGAATAGCTTGTTCGGTTACCACCACAATGATTTATTTATAATTAAAAATTTTATATTACTTTTAAAATTAACTTTTAAAATGTCAATTATATGGCAAAGTCGTCAATAAGGAATACTAAAAGGGTAATAAAGTATTTGAAAACAAAAACACAAATTTAGAGCATATAAAATACTCTGAAGTGGTGTATTTCAAGCAACAGAAAATAAATGTTGGCAAAATTCAAAGTTGATCAATAGGTTAAATATGGACAGAAAGTAATCAAATCATGCTGATGATCGTTGTAGTGAATGTGAAACAGTTATGGCCATACCCCAAGCTAATAAGTAGTTCAAATATAAGACATAAACATCATAAAACATCACTCATTAAATTAAAGTTCTCTGGCTGCCAGCCTGCTTACTACTAGCCGCCGATTGCAACAAGTTTATTGCTTAAAAATGATCCGATTTCTTTGAATGACATTTTCGTATGTGTATACATATTGTTCATCTCTTTCATTCTTCTTTGTCGGCACAAATATACATTTTTAATTACTCGTTTTGCTTTATATTGAATTGTATAAGAAACAAAATGTGGGTGAGAGAATAGAAAATATATTCCCATCAATAGAAAAACACAGTGATAAAATGGAAAGCTGATCAATAAGATTACATATAGACAGCAAATAATGAAGAGCTCATACTCAAGCAGTATGGCTAAGCGCTACTGCCTAAAAACAGTATGCAATTAGTTACGAGCTGGGTTCGAAGCCATTTGGCTGCTGATAAGAGTCATTTTTTGAACATTTCTAATTCTTATTTTGTTCACAGGAGTTTTGGCATGAGTATTTGAGTCTCAAACATTCTTTTAAGATTTTTCGAATCTACTGGTGAGTTGATTAGCATCAACGAAATGCCGGCATTTGAAACGGCTAAACAAAAATACAGAAAACATTAATAGAGTATATTTTTAGATCTAAAGTAATACATTTCAATTGGCTCTTAAAGCAAATAAATAATTAAGTTCATAACTATTAGTACTTTTTTTATTTTGTATATAAAACGAAATATAGAGATCGAAACAATTTTAAAATATAAAAAACGGGAAGTTTTATTTGAGCGAGCCAAGAAGAGACGAAGCAAGAATTAAAAGGTACCCAATAAAATATACGTGGTTTTTTTTTAGCAAATCATCAATTATTATTGTTTATCGTCGATTTATTTGTATACATCTATACATGTTATATATTTGTATCTTAAACAATATGTGTATGAATATTACTAATTTATAATATTTTTATTGTTTCCATTATATATGTAGCCCTGAAGATGCTAACCAATGGTTAGCGAAATATCGGAAAATTTAATAAATATCTAAATGAAAATAAAATCATTTTTTAATATTGTTAACATCTGACTTGAGTTCGATTTTACTTGCTCAGAATTGGGAAAGTTTTTTTTCTAATGACATTGTAGTGATTAACATTTTTAAGATATATTTTTGAAATATAATTATTTCTGTATTACGTTTATCAGGCTCAAGTTCTTTCTATATAATCTTTGTGCTTGATATTAATTAAATTAGACAAAGAAAACATCGAAGACTAAATGCAGGGTAGACAACTAGTTGTTTCGAAGCCGCCACACTTTCTCGTCAACACCCGTCTTTGAACTCAGGGGCTCATGTTTCTAAAGCAACAACTCAGCCACCTAAGTTGTTGTATATTTTCTGTCTAAATTTTAATTATATCAAACACACCATTCACATCTATTTTTATTTGTCTATATTTATCATTGCATATTTACCGGATGAGATAAACTTAATACAGAAATTTACTATTTATTTATTTGACCCCTTTTTTTCTTATATTAAATATATTTATTTGAGCTTTAGGTCTTTTTGAAATTTGAGTATTTATTTTTGTCAATATTTCGCTCTCCTTCGGATAGCTTCTTCAGGACAATAATTAATACAGAAATAATTATATAAAAAAAATTTCAAATAATAGAAATTAATTAAGTTTATATTTTTGAAATTTAATGTAAGAATGAAAAGCGGACAAAATTATGAGTAAAATTGCTTGTGCGCTATTTTTTATGTTCATTGGTGTTCTTTTAATTTTATGCCAGATTACTAATAAAGGAAAAATCCCCGAAGCGGATTATTGATGAAATAAAAATACTTTTATTTGCATTAAATAAAGCAAAATACATTGACCTGCAAAGCCCAAATACATATTTTTTTATCTGTTAAAAACAGTCAAACAACCATAGTTGTACCCCAGCCAATAAGCCTGCAAATATACTTTATTCTCTTGTTGTTCTTTAAAAAGAGCTGATCTATTTGGAGTAAGTAAAACCGAACTTAAAGCCCTCTGAACTATGTAATTTACAATTGTTTATTATAACGTTAAAGTATAAAGTGAAAATTAGTGTTTAAAAAACTTTACATTTTATAATATTATGCTAGGCCTAAATAATCCTTATTAATTGTGTTCTTTCCCTCTTAAGCCGTCTCTAAGGCGCCTACGTTTTATCGATGCTACTTAACTTGTCAGTAGACTTAAGAATACTTAGAAAAATATTTGAAACTTTACTATAAAGTTCTGTTATACCCCCCAAAACACAATGAGAATCACAAATGTGTGATTTAGAAAATAGTTTAATCGTTTTGCAACACTTACTTTTCTTAACCATCCTCTCACAACGATCACTCGCCATTGGTTAGCACGATTTGTATATTTGAAATTATCAAAAAGCAAAAAAAAATGTTTTTCTCGAATATTCAGAAATTAATATAATTATCATAATTAATAAATCCATAAAATTGACCTCCTAAACAATTTTTTTCCAATTTTTGTTTCGAAAAAGATCATTGGTATGTACATATGTATATGCAGGAAGACATGGTCAATTGGTATATCTTTTCTACTTATGTGCATTCATAGTGGAGTTCAGCACCTACGCACTGTATGTTAGAATGATTGAAAGAAATACACAGCAGGTATCTTTGAAAATTCATATCTATTCTTAGAAAAGGAAAAGCACTTATCCTCGTCCATATGTATGTACGTGCGTGATTGCAGGCATACATACATACATACATACATACATACATACATACATTTTTACAGCTTCAACACGTGTTTGCTGAAAACCGTACATAATGACACAACAACAATGCAAACAAGTACGAAAGATATTAAATTTCTTTTTTTTTTTTTACTTTCATATCGTGTAAAACAAAGTAAAAAAAAAGTCTCAACAGAGTGTCAAAAACATTCTATGAAACTTGTTGCCAGCAATGTCCCAGCAAACACAAAAGCTTGCTTTGTTAGAAAAATTATTGGCTTGATGGCTTTTACACCAATTTCCAAAACAGCGAACGTGTGAATTGAATTTGAAAACAACTTAAAAATTATATCACTCCCAACTTCTGGAACTGCTCCCAACTTAAGGACTTGACACCATATCCTACTAAATCGTAGGAACTGCAATGGCATATGTGCTCCAACAGTGTGATAGTGAGGCCTTAAAGTATATGAGTGCGAAATACTTTTTGAGTAGTTTGTCCAATTTGCTAATCCTTTGAAAATTTTCAAAAACCATCTTTTTCCATCCTCTCTCTAATAAGATGACCCAAAAATTACATGCAAGCACAAACACATTAATGTGAATGTGAGATTGTATTTGCAAGCATAGAACATTAAAGCGAGTTCAGTAAGGGTAAAATTTAAAGAAAACTCTGATCTGAATTTTTTAAGAAAATTTCACTTTTATGCTCTGCATTTGTGTGGACCACATCTAATTATTCCAGGTGCAGGGTCATTTTTACAAAAACGCCCTAGACCAACTTTGCCTTCGAGCTCCGGCCACTTTATATTAAACGTGTATGTTTGTGTTTGTTGGGTTAGATGTACATGCACATGCATGTATGTAGTATGTATCTATTTGAACTTTAGCTTATTTTTAAATAGATGTTTAATTTTATGAGATTTTCATTTCCTCCAGATTTGCTTTTTGGCAAATCTGAAATGTCATCTCATTTCTCTTATCAAAAACCCATAAAAAATAAAAAAAAACATTTGCAACGCGTGTTTTTCACAGTGTTTAAAGAGCAACAGACACCATCACAATGATTAACAAATATGTTTAAAGCGTGAGTGAAAATTCGGTATTAGTATGTGGAATTTTTTATCTCTTTTTTATCGAGAAAGATCGACAATTCACAGGAGCTCGTACTAATACCAAAGCAATGTAAGACTGTTGCTGCTTGAAGGAATGTCTAAAACGCGTATTTTTCGTGTTGGTTTTACAATTAAACATGTACATATGTCTGTGTGTATAAGCTATACGTAAATACTAGAGTGTACAGAGTGGTCCAGTCATAATGATGTTAATTGTGAGTCATCCTTTAACATCGATTTTTCTCCTCAAATTAGTTGACATTTTTTTTTTGTTCCAATATTTGACAAATTGTACGGTGGAGAGGTCAGCGTAATCGACCAAATACTATGTCCATAATCGGCAGAATTGTGCAAAAATTTCAGCAAAACGATTCCGGAGGAACTGTGAAAGCACCAGTGCATAATCTTCCACTTCGTTCTCCGAAAAGCATTGCTATTGTTCGCAAAAGTGCAGAAGAGAAAAGCTGTCAAACTCGAATCGTGTATGGGGTTGGCTGTCGCGGGATGATAACGGACTTCTTGTGACCAGATATTGAGAATATAGACCTGCGATCTATGCTGTAGCGCTATCGCCAAAAATTTCCAAACTAATGTATGTAGAAACCAAATTATAAATATGTATATACATATTACCAGCTTAGTTCCCTCATGTATGTGTAACATAAGTTACTACTGTCATTATTAATTGTGACCGTAAATCCATATTTATTTGTTGTTAGTTTTTGAAGCAACTGTACAAATCAGTTAAAATTCAAATTTCATTAATTTTTAAACGTTATGTCATTCAAAAATAACTGCACTGATCACTTCTGGAATAAACTGCGGCCAGTTACTGCAACAATATTCTGAGTGTATGGAACCAGTAAAAACAATCAATGTAGTCCCTGCTCATTTGCATTTTTTTTTTTTTTTTGCACAAAACAATCTTGAGAACGTTGCATTTATTGTAGTAAAGAAAACAGCCTTCTAAAGTAGTGTAGAAAATTTTATGACAGCCAGATTGCTTCTTCAGAAATTGTAGATGTAATTCCATTTTTTAAGGCCTCCTCCTTGTGTCGCGAATCTTTAATCTTATGTTTGAAAAAAAATCATGGGCATCAGAAAATGAATGAAACTGAAAGGGCAACGCTGATGACTGACATATTGGCGGAAGGAGGCACCCATATTTGGCATATAAAAATAGTTTTTGTCAAAGCCGAACATTTAAGCGTAAATTATATAATTTCCACCAGTTGTTGAAATTACTTTGCATTCCTGATTATTCTTGGCACAACGGACTGAATAAATGACAGCCAATTTGACAGATGTAGCTTTAGCTGTAGTATGACCGCTGTCAGCTGTCAAGCTCAGAAGTGCCTGTGTATCTGCATCCCTAAAGAGCCTTTTTGAGATGGCTGTGAAATATATATACATATGTATATATGTATATTTTTTTTTGGTTTTTTTTTTTTGCAAAAAGAGCATGGGTGGTGTCTCTTATTTAATATTGAACTTTTGGTTGCCACACCAGCACGTTGAAACTTTCTGTCTCTATTCTTTTTTTCTTTCATCAATAAAAATATT
Source organism: Sturmia bella (assembly GCA_963662145.1). Classification (NCBI taxonomy): domain Eukaryota; kingdom Metazoa; phylum Arthropoda; class Insecta; order Diptera; family Tachinidae; genus Sturmia; species Sturmia bella. The sequence goes on along the minus strand of OY759172.1, from coordinate 12,591,811 downwards.
CAATGAATTTGCTCCCCCAAAACACAAAAGACTTCAAAAGATTATTACTTTTTTTTTAAACTGAAATCAATGGATAATTTCATATTTGGGTCACATTGTGTTGCATGTTCATGTTTATGCTTTCTTTCTATTTTATGCTGACTTTATCCTTATAAATAAATTAGTTGAATTGACAAAATCAAAAGAAAGTAAATACCCACGAGAAAAAAGCACGAGTTCGTTGAACTTGTTTGAACCTTGAAAGCAAAAACCGGTTGCTGTTTAAGAGTTCATTTTTATGTTATAGGCCATACCCACCATATGGACAGCTTAAGTGAAAAGCTTTTCAGGCAAATTCATAAGCTTTCTTCAATCAAATCATAATAACGTTTGTAAATAGAAAACAGAAAAAATTAACTGAAAAAGCAAAAAATACATTGTATTATGAATTGTGGGCAGGTGTCAACGTATCGCAGGTATTCAGTCATTGGAGACTGAATTCCCCCCACCTCTGCTTTGAACACATAAATTTAACGTGTTTGTAAACACTGATTAATATTAATATTTTTCTCTCTCTTTCTATATATATTTTCAGTTTTAAAAACAACTTTGCCTGTGGGAATATGTAATAGGTAGAATTGAACTTATGGCCAGTTAATGAAAACATTTATACCGTCCACATCATTACCTGAAATCAGCAAAAGACACTCAACTCTCTCCCTACAAACAACATTCGCCACTCATTTTCAGTGGCTTTTCCAAGAAAAGCCTCTCTAATCATCTTAAGCATCCGCTGAGATACAACAAAAAAAAAAAAACTATGCTACAAAATGATCTAAATTTTTTAAACAATCATCTACAAAGCAAAAAGTGAAGAAATAAAACACTTAAACTCAACAAAAAGTTTTTCCTTCAAGATACCACCACTCAGTTGTGGTAGAATTACAAATTTATAACTTTTTAAGCTGGCAAAACACGTGCAGCAATTGAAAATAAAAATTTTGATTTAAAAGAGTTTCACAAAAAAAAAACAAAAAACAAATCATTATTCGCTTAAAAACATAATTACTACAAAAACAGCATTGCCAACATGGGACGAAAGAAAATCCAAATATCACGCATCACAGATGAGAGAAATAGACAGGTGAGAGAGCTAATTTATTTATTAATTACTTGAAAGAGCAATAGCATCTGCGAAACATAATAGATTGGGGTTTGAACTCAAAAAGCATGACAAGCGAGTCAGTTAGTTCAAGTCGTTATTTTTATTTTTATTAATTTATTTCCATTTCCTGTACAACAAGATTTCACTTATATTTAAAGTACAGAAATGTGTTAAAGGGGCACAACTGGTCCTGGGCACCAGTTTATAAGAAAATTTTTGTATTTTAATTGTTCCAGCGCACCAAGTGACCTTAACACTTGTTTTTTTTTTTTTATAAATGTTTATTAAATTCAATATTTCGATATCACAATGGATATCTTCTTCCGGAATGTTTTGATGTTTTTTCAAAAAAAAATGTTTTGGGTTTAATAATATTTTATTTTTTCAAGCTTTAGGTCTCTTTCAATTTATTAGTTTTATTATCCTTCGGATAGCTTCTTCAGGGCACTCCGATGAAGAGCGAAATATCGGCAAATAAAATAAAGGAGACCTAAAAAAAATAAAATAATATTAAACTAAAAAAAAAGGGTCAAATAAACTTAATAAATAATAAAATATATTAGTTTTATAAAATTTCTTTCACCATATTATTTTCTATCGATAGTCGCAGTCCCTAAGAAAGAAAATTTCGATCTGAAAACAAACACCATTTTAATGTTTATATTATCTTCCACAGGTGACATTTAACAAGCGCAAATTTGGTGTCATGAAAAAGGCCTACGAACTGTCGGTTTTATGCGATTGCGAAATTGCCCTCATCATATTTTCGTCCAGCAACAAATTATATCAATATGCCAGTACCGATATGGATAAAGTTTTACTCAAATACACAGAATACAATGAACCCCACGAGTCATTAACTAATAAAAATATAATTGAGGTGAGTAGAAGACATACAAACGTATGTTTATATTTAGATACATTTTAAGTAGCGAAAAAGACAGAAAAATTGTTTTCCACTTTTCGATAAAAAAAAAACTGATTGGTAAAAAATTGAATGAAAGGCTTTCAAAAGGCCCTAAATCTTAGAACTCAGAAGAAACAGCAAAAAAAAAACTAGTGGATCTGCGCCATGGGTGATCTCTTCTTTTTGGCTTGTGGATAGAAGAAGAACACCGTATTATGTGTGTACGTACAAGGTGGGCCAAAAGAAATCACCCTGTTAGAAGTTGCTCGTATTTTTGCAAATGGCGGCCAATGTCAAATCTGTAAGAACCAGACTGACAAAACAATCTCAAACTGGAATGCGTACGACTGTTTATATTCCAACTTGCCTTCCAGAAATTTCCAAGTCGAGAACCATCTATAACACCTGATGCCAGTACTGTCGACATCAGTGCTGCAGTAATTGAAGCTGATAGAAAGTTCTAAGACAAGAACCTTAGTTATTTGTCCTAAAGCTTTAGATACATATGTGATGGCATTTTTGAGAATTTTTGAGGCCAATCGATCTACAACTTGGTGGCATCGCTTATTATTTCTTGTACATTAGCTATTAACAGATGTCATATGCGGCAGTACTAATAAATCACTTCCATTCGATTAACTAAATTAACTGAATCTACAAATACACCATTTTCTAAAATTTGTAACAATATTTTTGTTTCAAAATTTGTGTATTATCGATAAATTTAGATTTTCAGAGTGTGAAGGAATTTCTAGAAATAACTAAAGGGTCCGCTAAATAACTTTTTTTGTTTTTTTGAAAATGTTATGAAACATTGAGTGTCCTGTTGAAATCAAATATTGCCAATAACCTCCTCTTCAATTTTTGTGAACAAAAATTCGTTCAACGTGGCCCCATAACGATCGCCATTGACTGTAACGGCTACTCCTTGCTCATTTCGGAAGAATAATGGCCCAATTATGCCTCTGGACCAAAATCCGCACCAAACAGTGACTCGTTTTGGGTGCCTCGGCTTTTCAATGTATGCGTGCGGGTTTTCTGAGCTTCATCTGAAAAGATGATTTTTTTTTTTTTTTTTTTTTTTTTTTGCAAAATCATGGTAATGATCATGATTTTCAAAGTAATGTCGCAATATTTCCCAGTGTTGTTCAAGCGTATACACAACCATACTAGTTCAGCGGAAGGATAAAACTAATTATCTGTCAAATCAGACATGAGGTAAGTGTTACCATTCACGAAATAAGCACTAGTTGAAAAAAAAAAACGTTAGAAGCCGGACCCTGTAAATAACTTACTGAAGTACTTCTACACGCAGAGAAAAAACATTTTAAAATCTGGTTTAAATTAATGTTTAAAGTTGTGGCAAACAAGTTATTTTCATTTAAAATGTAGTACACATGCTTTTGGTTACCACAAACACATTTTTGTTGTTGCTAAATTTTGAGCATATTTTTGTTACTGTTCAAATGCAAATATGGTTACATTATTTTTGAAAAAAAAAATATATATATCTACAGCCAATGTTTAATGAACGTTTTATGTTCAAACGGTGTTCATAAAAAATAAATTGTTGAAACACATTTTGCGACAAATAATTCATATAAAATTATTTCTAAAATGTGTTTTATTTTTTATGAATACCGGTAAATATATTTATGACAAACACAATGTTTTTGATTTTGTTGATGAAATAAACAAATTATACTGGACATTAACAAATTTTCTAATGTTGCCGTTGACATCTAATTTATTTCTCAGTTTTGTGTTGTGTTTGAAAATTTGTGAGTGCTCGTCGTATGAAAACTATGCTTACATAAAAAAAAGTAAAATTATTAACGAAAATGTTGTTTGAAACTATAATTTTTTTTCTTCATAGATTGTCAGCTTCTGTGGCATAAACATCGGCCAAAACACTCTCTTCTCGTGTCCCTTATGTGAAATATATTCGGCATTACTTCGGACCGATTCCCAGTGTAGCTGTGGGCAAGCCTCAATTTGAAAATAGTAAGGTTGGAGCCGACAATAGTGTCGTTGGACATGAGATTCCGTTCATATTATGTTCCCGTTCATATTATATTTAACAATTAATATTGTTAGACTGTAATCTATTTCAACAATAATATGCTTCTCTTTGAATATGGTTACCGCAACCAGATTTTTTCTTTACGTGTACAATACACAAATAGATAATTTCGAAAGTATAACAAATTTTTCCTAATTTGTAACAATGAAATAATCGAACATAAAACCATAAAAAGGCTGAAGACTATATAAAAAGCACAGAATACTACCAGAAGGGTCACCAGCTCTACCAGACTACAAAAATGACCAATTTGCGGTACGCGTGAGTCTAGTGAAGGACAGCAAACATGAAAATATTTATATAGCTTTCTCTGTTTGTCGACTCCTCATTTGTTTACATTTGATTTTTGGTTAGGAAAATTCAGCGCAAATCGAATGCAAATAGAACAGCTTTACAAGCACACAAGTAATAATTATTTGTATTTAATATTTTATTTACATTGAGTACATCACTAGCTGTGCATGCAATATGTTTAAAACGTAATTTTCAAAGCTTTTCATTAATGTTTTCTACTTTTTTTCGTAAAAATGACAACAAAACCAATATTTTTCCAAACACTTTACAACAACATTTTTTCATTGTTTATGTTTGTTTTTGTATACACTAGTTGTTCTCACACACTCATGTTGCGACGATTTTCTGCACTGCTCACCGCTGGCCCGTGCCCAAACAAATGATATGGCCATTTTACAAAAGTCATTTTTGGGATATCTTCTGGTTATGTCTTGTGATAAAAAGTATGTTTTAAACTTAATGCTTTTCGTCTATGCCACATCTCGTGTATACGAGTCAGTACATACATTTTCCGTTTGACTTAGAAAAAAGTATTTCGTTACAAAAATATTAAATGAATTTTAAATAGTTCATGACACTTCTGCTAAAAGTAGATACATACGTAGATAAATCAGCCCGAATCCAGTTGACATGCAAATCTATTGTTGTAAAAAGAAACTTGAACTTGAGTGTAAAAAAAAATAAACTTTTCATTTACATAAGAAGCGTTTTATCTTCCTTTTAAGTTCAAATTTTGTTCATATTGTTCATTTATTTATTTTACACTTACGATGCTTGTTGTTATTTTGTACGTACAATGAATGAATAAATGAATGAATGTTATCTTGGTTCTCTTTGTAGAAAGTGATATCTTCACACAACATATGAAAAATTTTTATGCACAAACGAATTCCCCAATGCATGTACTCACTCGTGTGTATGAACGTATGAAAAATAATGTAGGAAGTGAAAAATTATTTTGCATAACGATAAGTATTATAGACTGACAGTTTTGACAGGTTCCCTTGTTTTGGATAGCGCCTGCAGACGTAAGCGTTAACTTTCAGAAGGGAATAAACTGTTTGTTTAATGTACGATATGTACATATTTGTACAAGTATAGAATTGTTCAAATTTATTATTAACTTTCTAGAAATTAAAATATTGTTTTCGAACTCTTATTAACATAAAAATTATGACCATGTGCAAAGCTTGTACTCCTAAGGGAAGGACGAACTTGTATTAAATAATTGAGGGGTCTTTTTGGCGGAGATTTTTAAAAGAATTTAAGGTTCCAGCAATAGTCACTAGGGAGCTGCTGACTTTAGAGAGCAAAGTTCACATGACCACTACATTTGTGTAGGCTCTTGTTTTGGGAAAGTTGTTCCGAATTTTCACTTTAAATTATTTCGCAGCATAAAACGTATGTTTGCTAAAGGGCAGCTCAGGCTATTATAATTATTTTTTTTTATCTTATTTGAGTTTCCAGTTTTCCCATTTTTGACTACAATTGAGCTAAAACCTTTGTTATGGCCTAAACTGTATTTCGTTGGTCTCATGTAGAAAGTTGTATTTTTTCCATTTTGTTTTTCTTTTTTTTATATTTTAACATAAGATTCCAAAATCGAAACATGAGATTGACAAAAAATGCTAGTTAGGGCCTTTCTACAAGAGACCAAATCGATTTGTTCGCTATATTTTATCATCAAAATAAAAACTCATACTAAATTTTTTATAAAATTTATAGATCTTATCTTGTCCATTTCAGAAGGAGAACAAAAACGGTGTCATGTCACCCGATTCGCCGGAACCCGAAGCCGATTATACTCTGACGCCGCGCACCGAAGCCAAATACAATAAAATCGATGAAGAATTCCAATTAATGATGCATCGCACACAAATGGCCGGCGGTGGCGCCGCAACAGCTCGTAATATGACCAATGCCAATTATACGTTGCCAGTGTCGGTGCCAGTGGCGGGTGCATACGGTGATAATATGCTGCAAGCGAGTCCACAAATGTCCCACACAAACATTAGTCCACGACCATCGAGTTCGGAAACGGATTCAGGTGGGATGTCATTGATAAGTTAGTAGAAGTGTTGATGCGAACACAAACACAGCACATTCTTATTTCATTTTGTTGTCGTTGTTGGTTTTTGCTAATCATGTTCTTTTTTTTGGAATTTTTTTTTTCTTCATTACTATTTATGATATTATTCTTTTGTTTTATTTTAAGTTTCTTTCAATTATTTCCAAATTAATTTTAGCTGCTAACACTGCTTCATTATCAGAGAAAAAGTTTTAAGAGACACAGTCACATACAACGTGACCACTAATTCGCTATTCAACTTTAGTTTGGGCAAATGCATGCCTATAATAAGCAACAAAAAATTCGTGCGTACACTAAAAAAACACTAACGAAAAGCAAAACAGATTTAAAACACAAAATTTTACAAGCACAAATTTTAAGGTTATGTTTGCTCAACAAGCAAAAACAATATTTAAAACAAATATTTGCTGTGGCAAATTATTTGTAAAACCAAATGGGTTTGCTGTAAATTTTTTATTTGCTCCTTGAGCAAACATGACCTTAAAATACAAAATCTTGTGAAATTTTATGTTTTAAGCTTTTTTATAGTGGCTGTCGTACATTTTTTCCTTCTGTTTCTATTCTTATTTACGTACATATTTATATAAATCATTTTTTAATTGGTTTTTACCCAAGTACTAAACTAAAACGAAACTTGAAAAGAAAGTAGTGGTCACGCAATTTTAGCTCTACCAATTGCATTCTAAATTCTAATTTTGTTAAAAATTTGTCAAGCTGGCAACTACAAATTACGGATCGCCAGAAAGGCTATAGCTTCTAACTGTATAACCTCTTAAATTTTAGGCCATTACTAACTTTAATCTAATTTTTGTGGTTTGGAATTAAAAGAAATTTATTTTTAGTTTAAATTATTTAATTATTTGGTCTTCGAAAATTTCATTTCCACACTTGTTTTGTTGTTGTTAGTGATCATGTGCTTCTAAATTTTCATTGTTTACACACATGTAGTTTTCCCAAAAACAGCAGCATGCGCATATTTAGCGGTCACGCTTTTGGGGCAAATTTAGGTTTAATGTGAACATACCTTAATTCTGACAAACTTGCTATTAAATAAACTTTGCTATGAAAATAATCAAAATAGGCGATTGCACAAAATATTGAGCTACAATCATATTGTCAAAGATTAGCCCAACGTGACCACTACTGCCTTATTGATCTTGGCCAAGTAAATGATTACAAACCACTAAAAATGCATAAGCATATGAAACAAACACCAACGAAAAGAGTAAAAAAAAAAAAACGTAAAAAAAAAACTAAATTTCACTAGAGCATATTTTAAGGTTAGTTATGCTCAATGAGCAAATACAAAATTTAAGCGAGCCGTTATTCGATATTACACAAACTTTTCAGGAGCGAATGCAAATTTTTACTGACTGTTGTATGTATTTGCTCGTTGAGCAAAACCTATTATTTTGAGATATGCTCACATAGAATTTTATGTTACCTACTTTTGTACGTTGTTGTATCCATTTGAATGCATAGGCATTTTTAGCTGTATATATTTGCCCAAAATAAGAATCAACAAGAAAACAGTGGTCACGTTTTTTTTTTTTTTTTGGCAAAAATGGGGGAAAAAACACGAAAAAATACTTAAATTTGTGTTTAATTTTTTTTCATCGTATTTTTACCAAATTAATTAATATAAAATCATGTTGATATTTCAAAGAAACCTAAAGTACCAAGAAATCATGTTTTATCGATAATTTTCGATTTTAAAATTCTGCAAATTCTGGCAAAATTATTTATTAAACTTCGCCCAAAAATTGCACACTGGGCTATTTCAGAAGTATGTTTTTAGCTAAATGTAAAAAGTTTAGTGCTGTTTTCAATCTTTAAGTTTTCAGCATGCCTAAATGCCGCCGACATTTCGTTGGTGCCAAACAACTCGTCGGTAGACTTGAAAACACTTCTCATAAAAATATAATCAAACATTCTACTTCATCAATTTTAACTTTATAATCAAATCATATGAGGTTTATCAGGTTTGAGTTCGATTTTACCTCCTCAAAATTGAAAAAGATTTTTTGTGATAAAGATAAGAAGACAAACAAGAAAAGTAAAGTTAAAGACTTATTGGCTGGTGTACATACCATGGTGGTTTCACGACGCTCATCAGCACCCAAATTGCTTCATACCCAGGTCATAATTTATTGTTTACTGTCATTCTATCATCTTTATTTGTAAACAGTTAATGAGAATTTAAAAAAGTAAGAAAACAACTTCTTATGAAAAAAAAAGCAACAAAAAGTAGGCGGCATACAGACTTGCTGGAAACTTAAAAAGCAGAAAACAACTCGCAAGTTTCTGGATTTTTGAAAGCAAATAATAAACTATTGTTTTTTAATTAAAACTAAATTTTTTTTTTGCTGTTTTAGTTTTAACCCCTTAATTTTTGCTGTCCTCTTAATTTGTTCCGCCTCACATTTGCATGATTGTTGTGTTCATTTACTGTTTTTTTACTTTAAGAGATTTGAATTATAATACATTTATATTAAATTACTTTAGATTAGATTTGAATTATTTTAAGTTATTTATTTAATTTTATTTCCATATGTTTTTCTCTTTTATTTTCTTTCTCTGAAACAAAAAACTTCATCATCAAACAAACTTTAAACGATCTCTCTCTCTCTCGTTAAACAACATCTGCCTGCTACAAACAACAACATTATCATCATTATAATCATCATCTAAATCTGCATCAACAAACATCCTTTTTTTGAACGTGATCATAACGACATCGTTTAACGCAATAATCATTACGTTTTTTTTTCTTCTGTTATTTCAATGAATAATACAAAAAATATGTTCAACACTTCAAAAACAAATAACAACAAAAAAAAAAAAACACATTGCCAAACAAATAATCGTCATTTATAAAAACAAACAAAAAATAATTGCATACATATATAGTTTATCCACCTGGTTCCATGTTGGAGATGTCCAATGATTATCCTCATTCACATTCGCCGCTTGTTGGTTCTCCAAGTCCGGGTCCCAGTCCTGGTATAGGTGGGCGTTAATATTTTTTTACTTCTTAAACATGAACATTTTTTCAAATAATAATAATAATAATTCTTTACTTGATTTTTAAAACAACTTTATTTTAAAATGAAAATTTTTAGTCACAGAAAATTTGCGGTCATATTTTTTTTTTTTTTTTATGGATCGATCACACAATATTGTTCCAATCAATTATTAAAATTGCAAGTTCAGAGATCTGGAACCAGTGCATTCAATTAAAAAAAAAAAAAAAAAAATAACATAAATAGTACATATGTATGTATGTATAAAACAACAAGAAATTTCCAAAATTTATATTTTTCAAGCCAACCTAAATTAGCGCTTCACGTGTATTTTTGCTGTTTGAACCAGCCTTTGTTAAAAAAAAATTTAAGATTTAGACGGCAGTAATACGCTGGAGGCGCTGATTTAGCTTGGTCTGTTATGCGAACGAACGAACAGGCTCCACAACAAAGAACTGGCAGTTAAATTTGTTAACAGGAATTGAAATACTGAGGCTCGATATTTTACCTCAATATCATAAACAATTACAGAAGTTGAAAAACCAGCAAAAAAATAAAAACAAACAAATACCACTGGACTTCGAGGGGCCCAAAAATTTAGTATTTTACACTTTAACGTGTGAATTTCACCGCCCTATTTAGCTTTACGGAACGAATGTTCTGAAAATCATGTGATTTCAAATCACAAGTACTTTTGAAAATACCCTTGTTCTATACAGGTCTGCTCTGAAAATCACTTTGCTTGAAATCATGTGATTTCTAAAAATAAATTGCACTAAAAACTTGATTATGTAGATTTTTTACGACTTTTCTATACTTAAGTCGCTTAAAATGTTATTCTGGACTTTGCCAACATTATAAGATTTTATCTTGTTGAAGTAGTTTTTATTTCGAGCTTCAAACTCACGTGATTTGAAAGCATGTGATTTGCAGAGCAGGCCCGATAAGTTTTTCTTTGTGATTTTTAGCTACAAAAAAATAGCCGAATAAAAAAAGGCGATTAAATTGTTGTCTTATTGAAGTCGTTTTTATTTCGAGCTTCAAAATCACGTGATTCGAAAGCCTGTGATTTGCAGAGCAGGCCCAATAAGTTTTTCTTTGTGATTTTTAACTGCAAAAAAATAAATGTCTTTTAAAATGTTATTCTGGACTTTACTAAAGCCGAATAAATTGTTGTCTTATTGAAGTAGTTTTTATTTCGAGCATCAAAATCACGTGATTTGAAAGCCTGTGATTTGCAGAGCAGGCCCGATATATTACACATTTTTGTAGTTTTCATTATGATTTTTAGCTCCCGCAAACACAAGTGCACCGCAGTTTTTTTTATGCTCAAGCCAAAAATCGCAACACAAATCACAAAAGCAAATAACACCATTAATTTTAACTTTATAGTCGAACTATATGACTCACAACTGTTAATAATTTTATCGGTCTTCAGCTCGATTTTTTACTTTCTCCAAATTGAGAAAGATTTTTTTTTTGTGTTAAAATTCTAGTGCTGAACATTTTTAAAGAACACAAGAAAAGTAAAATTGAAGACATACTGGCTGGGGGAACATACCAAGGCATATTACCATATTTGCCATGCTAAAACAAACAGCAAATTCCGTTCGAAAAAAAACTCTTATGCAGTTTTCGTTTCGACAACAAGTGAAACATTCCTAAAATTGTTTTGCCAGAAACAAAAAATGCAGAAGGGCAATGAAAAATATATGTGTACGTATTTTCTTCCAGTTTTAAAAAATCATGTCCCAAAAAGTAGACTTCCGTGACAAAGCTGAAAGCACAATTTTCTATGAATACTAAAGATTTTCATTGTAAAAAGTTTATTTTTGTTATATGTACATACATAAGTAGAAAATGCTAGCAAAAATAACGTTAACAGCATGTTTTTAAATCTTAAGCTTGTAAAATAATCATTAACTGGTCATCATAAATAATTAAAACTTTTATAACTGCAATAACAATTAGCTGGGAGTCGGACAAACGAAATTAAATAGAAGCTTGAGGATAACATCAAACGTTGAAAAACCAGGTCTGTTCGGACCACATGATTTTGCTTCTCGGCCTTGTGGCTAAGATCAAAGTGTAGTATCTGTTCCTCTCAGCTTAACACCTGATAGATCCTCCATCGAGGTTGAAGGGAGAGGAGTGTATTACGACATACACTTAACGTGTATTACGTATTACGACATACACTTAATCCAGTGTAGACTTTTTGTGTGCTCCATGGATTTAACCATAAGTTTTCTCTCATAGGAATTTGATGTTATATATAAAGATCCTTAGCTTCCTTCAGCATATATCCGATAGGTGGATTATGGTCGGTAAGATGTCGCTTTCTAGATAGTGGGACTGTATTTGTGAAAAGGCGTGGTATTGGCATAAACAGCACTTCAATGTCTCTTTATCCGCCCACATGCTTTACACTCATTTCTTTCCGTTATTCCTATGCGGCTTATATGTGCCAATAGTTGTGAGTGATCTGTTATTCTAGTCAATTCGGAATCGCTAAATCTTAGTACCCCTTCCTTTTTTTTTTGTCCATCTGCAGCTCCCTTCAGGATTTTTTTTATTGACTGCCACGGTTGCATTATTTACGAGAGTTGTGTGGGCTCTGTGACCCCAATCCTTTAGCTCATATTTGACTGCGTCGAAGGGTTTCGCGTTATTGCTTGTAAAGCAAGTGAATTTGTTTTTTTTTCATTTCCACTTATTCCCGAGTGGCCCGGCATCCATATGATGCATAGTCCACCGTTCGTTGAGTGATAACGTTTTCACAATGTCAAACCCTCCCTGATTTAACCCGCTCAACTTGAGATTACTTTAATGGCCATCTGACTGTCCGTAAATATATTCATGGGACCTGGTCTACCCATTTCATTGAGTTCTCTAATATATAGTTCGTTTTTGCCTGAACTTGGGCCTGCATAACTGTGCAATAATCTCGCAGATGGAATAACAGCCCTCTTTTGGTATTCTCTAGAAAAATACCGAGTCCCGATCTACTCTCGCTCTTGATTCACCCATATATCAGCGTAGCCGCATTGGGGATTTGGGTCGAAGAGTCAACCAGGAATGAATGTCGGGAATCGATGTTTCGAAATTGACCTGATTCATTCGGCTGAATAAAGTTTCTTTTTTTTTTCAATTTGATGACGCCAAAAAAGCACAATAGTGTGGCATTTAGAACATTATTTTGAATGGATTTTCTTTAGAGTAAAACAGAATTCTGTAAAAGTTTGTGAATCCTGCCGCCAACAAATAAATAATTAAAATTTTTGTAAATAGCCTAAATGTACACATTTGTTTTAACTTTTTACATTGCGCTTGCTTCTAATTTAAGATACTTAATTTATAGACATATTTACAATAGAAAACTTACAATTTACTTTCTGTGTTCAACACGATTTACACATACATATGTAAGTTAAGCATGTTTGAGTAAAACGTTTTTGTTTTTGTAATCTCATTGATAATTTTAAGACCGTAAATAGAAACGACAACAAATGGTAAAATATTAATAAAACAAATCGTTTTTATTTATTTATTTTTTTTTTAATTCAGCACATCAATTAAGTCATAAAGAATCGCCGGGCAGTCAAAATGGCAGAGCTGCCAACTTGCGCGTAGTCATACCAACGCCGTCAATTGCTCAAAACATGTCCACCGCAGATGACTTAGCATATGGAGATGTAAGTATTTCTATGAACACGCAGGCATCACCAATTAAAAATAAATATTGTTAATTACTTAATTGTGGCCCCTAGTGCGATTTTACTTGCTCAGAATTGAGAAAGAATTGAGAAGACAAGAAAAGTAAATTTAAAGACCCATTGGGCTGCTGGGGTACATACCAAAGCTGTTTTGATAATCAAATGCCTTTTAGCTTCAAATTGCATTTAAGCACCAATTTTATTTTTTCAACTTTTATTTGATTGCACCCTAAATGAAAAACCCTGGCCTTTTAAGCTTGTTTATGTTTTATAGATTAACCATAACATGCCATGAAATACTAATAATATAATCATTAAACAGCTTTAAGAAAGTTGTTCATCGCCAGTAATAAATTAATTAATTTTTATTAAAAATATTTTTTTTTCCTTCAAGAAAGCAAGAAAAAAACAGCTGTCTTATGGAAAGGTTTTCATAAAATTTGGAAATGAGAAGGTGTTGCCATACTTTTGATGTGATAAAATATGAACACTTACTGCCTGTTCCTCAATGTCGCAAGAAAATATAAGCGATCGAAATGTAGTCGCTCGATTTCGAATCAATTTGGATTCCTCTATGTCGACAGCTTTTTTTTTCATTTACTTTACAGACATACCAGATCGTCAAATTAAAGTTCTGGTTGATTTTTTATTAAAGTATTGACAAAAACTACAAATTTGTTTAATAAAAATTGTGTTCTAGTATATATTGGCCAATTCCTTGTTTTACGTGTTTTTTCCCATTGCTGGTTAAGCTTGTAAGGCCTAATATCTTTTTGTGTTGTTTTAAAATTTAAAAGTATTATGGACTAAATATCAAGTCGAAAATTGCCCATTAATCTGTCGACCAGCTTTCAATTTTATCACTGTGTTTTGCTGTCGTTTGGAATGTATTTTTTACTCTCTCACCCACATTCAATTGATTTCCAATAAAGTTTTGGTGTCTGTTGCTATTGCATCCATGATGAAAACGCTGAAAACGCAACCCTTAAGACGGGACCAGCGATTTTTAACTTAACTTTAATTAAACTTTATAGTCGTATTATAGGATTTGTAAAAATTAATATCTCTATTAATTAATTTTTCAGCGTCACAATCAAACATCTTTAAATACTCCTGTGATGACACTGCAAACACCCATACCGGCACTGCAGGGATATCCGTTTGTGCCGCAAGATTTCTCTATGAGCACCTCCGATGTCATGAATCTGCCTACTTGGAGTACGCAGGGTCTAGTACATCAGTCGGGGTAAATATTTTTTATAATCACGTTGATTTTATGTCTCAGCATGTGTCTTAATTAAAGCGAATACTTTAGAATATCATCCCATTTGTCGGTATCCAATACCACACCACCTCCTGCCACCTCACCCGTCAACATAAAAGTCAAATCTGAGCCACAGTCTCCGCCGCGTGATCTCTCCGGTGGGCATCAACACACCAGTAATGGCCCCGCCCATACCACAACCAATTCTGCCAATGGCGGCAGTAATAATCACGCCAATTTGAGTTCAAATAATCTAAATAATTCACTATCCATAAGCACGCATGGTTTGGGGGTGGGGCCTGGTTCGGTGGGCGTTATAGCTGGCACGAGTCCGGGAGGAGGTGGTGGCGGTGGTGGAGGAGGAGGAGGAGGTAATGGCTTAACAAGTGGTGGCGCTTCTAACTGTTCCTCGACTTCAAACGGTTCGGCAAATGATCAGGCGACAAATTTAAGCGTTTTAAATAATACCCAACAACATTTGGTCATGGCTGGATCAAGACCATCGTCAACGGGCCATTTAACACCGACACCCGGTAGGTGTTTTATTTTCTGTTTTTGCAATTTTCATTTGTAATTTTAGAGTATTTATTTTTTTCCTTTTTTTTCAAATTAATTTTACTAATATTTGGCTTTTCCTTTTTTAATGAAAACGCCAGATAAGTTTATGCTAGAAAAATGTTTACATCTCATATGACTCCGTGTTGGGGATGAAAGTTACAATTGCAAAAATTTTCTAATCTTCAAAGTCCACTAAAGAAAACATACTATGTTTTAGGAAACGTTTGTTGCCAATAAGTTTTAAACGGAAAATTTACATAAAAAATGTCTGCCATTAAACGATTACACTACCCAACAGCCAAAAAAAAAAAAAAACATGAATGACCACTATATTTGTCTGATGTGTTATGCCTATCTAATTACAAAAATCATAAAAATTTCAAATTCTATGGATCCTCCTTTTTTTAGAATTTTTTTTCTTTTTCTAAAATATGAAATTTTCGTAAGGTTGATCCAGACCTCTAGTCGTAATTTAAAAACGGCGTGTCCGATTTTATATATGTATGTACGTCAAAAAATTATAAATTACGTCAGCTTTAAGTCTTGCTAAAATCATTTTTGGTGTCGTTAATAATTTTAGAGTTATTAGGGAAAAAAATAAAAATATATAGATATTTTTTTTTAAAATTGCAAAATGTTTGAATCTTTTGAATTAACGAATCATTCAAAGCAAAGTTTTCTCATAGTTAATTCCTTTTCTATTCTTAAGTCAGTTGAATTTATGAACATTTAAGGACGCAAGTCATGATACACAATGGAATGGTACAGAACATTCAGCCTGAGCATGATTTTGATATAACTGCAATAATAAAAGAAATTATAAGGAAAAAGATTTCATTGCATAAAAGACCAACTTTAAAAAATAAAAGAAAAATTTACATTCAATGATTTTTGACGCTGCAATTCTTAATTTGTTGGTAAGGCGGTGCAGAAAAGGAGAGAAGGAACGAATCGAGTACACACTATCAACAATCATGCATACATGAATTTTTTATGGATGTATACAACACATGTATACAGCCATAAAGTCGTATAGTTGCCACCATGATACAACTAACAAGGTAGCCTTTTCGCTACAATAAGAACAACTTCAATAAAAATAACATGCATTTTGTTTTTGTACAACTTATGCAAACTGTCAAAACGACGCCACTTCTACATTTACAGAAGAGAGATGAACAAAGCTTACGCGGATTTGCTACCTCGTTTTGGCTGCCTTTCCTCTCTGCAATCTCTTGACAACCTAAAGTAGTCAGTTGATTAACGGTTTAGCTGACGAGGCTACCTTGTTAATTGTATCATGGTTGCCACTAGGCGCAATCGGCAATAATGTTGCTTAAGAAGATAATACAGTTTTCATATGGTAACACTGGACTTATTTGCTTTTCTGGTAACTAAAAATCTGCTACATTAGCCGTAAAAAATAAGAAAACATTTTTCTAGCATAAAACAACTTATCTGCCACTTATTAAGGCTTCCATAAAATGCCGCATGAGCTTTACTTTTTCCAAATTAACTTAATTTAACACAAAATTTCAAATTCAATCGTTTAATGTTGTCAAAACGCGTGATAGGCAAACTGAATTTTGTTCATTTTCTTTTACTTTAACATCAAATCAAACAATAAGATATGATTATTTTTTAGGCTTAGATAAATATGACGGTTATCCATATCGATCGCAACCGGGTCAGAATTCTAGGTTATGGAATTTCGGTAAATTGAGTGCAATTCAAAACCATTATTTTAATGAAATGCATTTAGAAGTGGTTATATTGAACATGAATGAGAGTAAGATGGCGGTTTTGATTTTTCATTATTATTATTTTTATTCACTCTTCATTCTACATTGATTGTTCTCACTCATACTTTTTTCCGTTAGATTTCTTTCTCTTTCTCACCATCGTTCGCTCTATTACACAAATCTTCCAAATTTAAAGAGTTTTTCTTTTACCTTAATTTTGTATTTTACTTGAAAGTTTTATATAGTAAATAACATTTAGCGCCGGGCCCACAATATCACTACACTTCACTTCGCTTGTACAAAAAAAAAGAAAGAAAAAATTGATTTTTCGTTAACTTTTTATAAATTAAACCGATAAAGCATAGCAAGTACCCTTTTTTCTCTTTCCCACCCTTCCTCTTTCACGCTTATTGGTCATAAATTTGACTTTTCTACGAGCATCCTGGTACTGCTTAGTATGAAAAATATTTAAGTGGGCGCCTGGAAAATTAAATGTTCTCCCCATCACACTAACTTGCCCCAAGGTGCCCGTAGAGGTCTCAAATGCATGATCAAACCCCAATAATTTTTTTCTCTCAAATACTTTTTGCGAACAAACCAACTCTATATCTTACACAATTACAAACGATTCATTCACTGAACATTGCTAGCTAAATCTGTTAAAATTATGTTGTACTTTAAAAAGTCGCAGCAAAACGGCCACACTGTTATTATACTTTTGTAAAGAACTTCGAAAAAGCAACTCTGATCTCATAGAAAAAGATAGTTTTTGAAAAATTTTCCAAAGATTGGTAAATCGGACAGACTTGTCAAAAAGTATTTTACACACATACTTTTAGTCCAGACTATCACACTTTTTGGATACACATGTCATTTTTAACAGATCGTACGATTCAGTAGGATAGAGAATCACGGCCTTAATAGTGGACTGAAAGTGCATGTGGGTGAGCGATTTTTTTGTGACAAGTCTATCTGTCTGATTTGCAAATTTTTTGAAAATTAAAAAGAAAATATTCTCCCAATTGTGGACATTGCCGTCACGAAAAACTCGTGCTTGTACATTCTTCTTCGACAACAATTTTTCTACTTTTTTGTATACATTTAACATCTTCTAGACCTAAGAACTAGCATAAAGCCTGCTAATCACCTTCAACTGTTGTTGGTAGCGAAAAACAATTGCCACATTTTTTTGGTCGACTTAGTGTGGCGACCAGAGTCGCTTTTCTCATATTGAAGACAGAAAAGCACAAAAATATAAAAAGCAACGTCACTTTCCTGCAATTTTTAAAATAGGACAGTAGTCCATTAGACTTCCCAGTGACCGTGAAGAATAGTGAATCTCGACTTGACTTTATATGAATCATTTAACCGTAAAATAGTTAAATATAATAATCTATTTATAATATTTCTTGCGCCCCTTCTCTGCAATAGCCACTAACAAAACGTAGCCAGCCAAATTAAATACATTTTTATCGAAACCGGTTACTTTAGTTCTGAAGATGAATGGCTCTATTACGAAAGGGTAAACGAATTGCCGGCGAGTTGCCAGATAATTAAATAGATAAGGCAGTGCTGCAAGACGGTAACACCGACACCTTAATGTGTAAAATGCCGGAAACATCTCTAATTGTTACTGTTCCCTGTTCACACAGATCAATGTGAACACGGTGTTACCATCTTAGCAAACGAACAAATTAACTGCCTTCCATAGTAGAGTCATTAGTTTCACACTACATACATACATACATATTTGTAAAATTTTTCATTTTAATCTCATAGTTTCATTGTTAAGTTTAATGCATCCCATTTAAAATTACGAAAAAAAAAACTGCCAAATGTTAACCAATAACAAGCGTTCAATATAAAAAGAAATTCAAATGTATTTTATTAAAACAACTAATTTTCCTTTAATTAGATTTCATTTTTGTTCAAACAGGTTCGGTGACGCCGAGCAACATACCTTCGCCTGACATGCGTCTGAATGATATACAAAAAGCAGTCAATCAGCAGCAACAACAGCATCAGCAGCAGCAGCAGCAACAGCAACAAATAAATGATTTTGATGGGCCGAATCAGGCGCATAAACGACCCAGAATATCGGGAGGCTGGACAACATAGCCAAATGAAAACCTTAACAGCAACAACAACAATAATAATAGTTATAACAATAAATCTATTGTAGAAAATTATCATCCCCATCAGCAGCAGTCGCAACAACAACTTCATAATATAAGTAATAGCAGACATGCTTCTTTTAGAAATAACAACAACAGCATCAAAACTAGACAACCATCACAATTTAGTCAATATCAGCAACAATTAATTGCAGTCGCCAATAAAGAACAACAACAGCGCAACAACTCCAACAACAATACAATAAATGAGCAGCAGCAGCGTTTTGGCCACAGTTTTTTGGCACAAAACAGCATCAGTTGCAGCAACAATCTAACACGCCACAATATGAAACAATTTATGCAAAACCACCTTAATTCAAACACCACCCACCAACAAAACCTACAACAACAACAGCAGCAGCAGCAGCATGCCACACCTGCTAAAAATTGTTCAAACTTCTTAACACCTGCAGCAGCCGCAAGTGCTGGCAGTGGCGGCAGCATCAGTCCATTGCCAGCAACACCAAGTGGAGCAGGCAGCTCTGCAATTGGTATGGAAAATATGTTCATGTATCAGCAACAATTAAAACAATTTTAAAACCGTATTTTGACAACAACAGCAACAACAATATTTCATACACCGATCACTTACAAATAAGAAGAAGAAGAAAAAAAGTAAGAAAAAATAATGTAATTCACAAGTTGTGATGTTGAGCAAAACAAAACAAAAAAAAAATGTAAAGCAAATCTATCAGCACAGTCAGGCATAATAATTCCATGAAAATATTTGCTCTTACTCATGTATGTATGTACATACAAATATTTCGTTATTTCATTATAATACCGGCTGCAAGACGGTTTTTCAACGCCTCGGCCGAGTTCTCTTCAGAAGAGATGGCTCTGGCAAAAACGCTGGCTTTTTTTATGGGCTTATTTCAAAAAATATTCCACATTCATTTGCCAAATTATACAATATAGATATTTGCCAAAAGAGATCTTAATAAACATGATATATGCTATTAAAAATAAGTCGGCCAAAGTAAACATTCGTTTGTAATACATTGGTCTTATCATGCTTCTTGTATCGTCTTTTTGTTCTGTATAGTCAACATTTTGCAATATTGAAGAGGTTGCCTTAAATGTTGTTAACCGGATAGTGTCGAAGGTACATACATATGTATATACAACACTAGGCACTAAACAGACAAATTAGTAACACTTAATCCGGACGTACTCAGCTTTGCAAAAATAAATGTTCTACTTTTATGTTATAATCTTCTTTCGCTTAATCAAACGTCCACAAACACTTCCCATTTTCGTTTTTTCAACCACCAATCCCTCTTTCCTATTTGCCTAGTTCTAGTACAATGCAGTGCATATACCTACATATGTATAGGGGACATCTCCTGAGTACTGGCCCCAGTCTAAAAAAATAATAATAATAAATGCTGCGCTGATTTACTGCAGACAAGTTTCACCTGCGATTAAATTACAAAAAAAAAAATTTTTTGCTTTACTCCAAGGCTGGGTTTTTGAGGTCTCAGTTAAATTAGGTTTAGTTAAACTGGAAAAAATATGTGCCGCTATTATCAACTTTATATAACATTTTTTAATGAAATAATAAAAATTCGCATCATTTCGCCGTAAAGTCGGCACAATCTACTTCATCTGTTTGGCTAAACTTAGTTTAACCGAGCTCTCAAAAACCCAGCCTTAATCATGAATTCTTAAACCACACTGAAACGAAAAAAATTCAGCGCTTAAACTTCAGATATCAGAAAAGTGCAAAACATCAGCTGCTTGACATTTTTTTGCAACGTTGCCAAATTTCTATTTCTAAAAATAACTAATATTAAATGGTTAACTAATTTACTACAAATAAGCTTAATTTTTGAAGAAAAAAAAAATCACTTCTTTGAGCTAAATTTTTGCTGTGCCAATGTCGGTCAGGTCAAGCTTGCAACATCGCAAAGGTCAAATTAACTGCTTGACAAGTGACTTGCTCTCTTTTCCTTTAGGTTTTCATTCGAGATGTGAAAATGATTTCTTTGCTGGAAAAAAGTGTGCATATATTTTGGGCTTTTTTCGCCAAATGGGAGTTTTAACAGCATATAGCGAGACTAATGTCAAAAGAAAAGGTCATCAAACTATGAGTTATTCAAAAGTTATACAAAAAAAAATCCATAGTTTTTTCCATTTTTGCAAAAAATATTAAAAATGTTGCACTTATTGTGGAAAAGTTAACGGCATAAGCTGCAATTAAAGTTTTATTAAACTAGAGTTTCAACTCTAAAAACTGATTTTTTGCCCATAAATATGAGAGCATTTTTTGGCGACTTAAAAGTAGCATTCGGTTTGGAAAACGCCAGAAATTTAAACGAATTCGGTGGACAGCAGATTGTATTGCTGGTAAAGATTTGTTAACAACTAATTAAAATGTAATTGCTGACCAGTGCTGAGTTAAGATTATGCACATACATACATACATACATACATACATACATTAATATCCTGTTCATACATGCAGCAATATTCAAATTATAACAATTAAAGCCATTATTGAGACAAAATTTTCATATAAAAATTACAATTAGCTTATTGGCAATTAAGAGATAATTGTTTCAATAATGAGTAAAATTTATAATGCAACACTGTTAGATTTGTATTAACAGTACAATTTTTATTAACAGTACAATAACAGTACATATTGAACACTCCTTGTGAAAATTTTACTAATCAAATGTCAACAAAATAAATAAAAAAAAAACAAATTTTTTTTTTAATTTTTTATGATAAGGGGTGTTTTTTTTCGATGTATACAACTTTAAGTTGCAATAAAACAACGATGGATTATTTGATTGGCATGAATTTTACTTATCCGAAAGATAATCTTGTGGCATTACATTTTAAATATGTATGACTTCTGGCATATGACCGCCACGGCTGGCGCGGATGTAGTCCAATCTGGACTTCCAATTTTCGATGACTTTTTCCAACATTTCTGGCCGTATATCGGCAATAATACAGCGAATGTTGTCTTCCAAATGGTCAAGCGTTTGTGGCACAAGCATGTTGCGCAGTCTTGTTGAAATCACATCTCCTGGACATCATGGTTATTCAATTCAGGAATGAAAAAGTTAGTAATCATGGCTCTATATCGATCACCATAGACTGTAACTTTCTGGCCATCATCGTTTTTGAAAAAGTACGGACCAATGATTCCACCAGCCCATAAAGCTCACCAAACAGTCAGTTTTTGTGGATGTAACGGTGTTTCGACATGCACTTGAGGATTAGCTTCACTCCAAATGCGCCAGTTTTGTTTGTTGACGTTGCCATTCAACCAGAAGTATGATTCATCGCTAAACAAAATTGTGCGCGATACGTATTCTGCACAGCACCATTATTTTCGAAATAAAATTGCACTATTTGCAAGCCTTGTTCACGCGTGAGTTTATTCATGATGTACATATTGCCAAACCAAACTGAGAATAGATCACTTGACACCTGTTAAATCGGTAGCCATCTGGAACAGTAATGCCAACTTAGAGTTCTATACATCGAAAAAACACCCTTTACAAAATAACCAAATGTAAACAATAACTTTTTCACCTGCCAAATGCTAATTGTCGTAGCAATATTAAGTATGTATGAACACCAAAACGATATTGCCAATTAACTGAATATTGTTTCAATTAAAAAGGCATATGTGAACTGCATGTAAAGCAAAACCATTCATAAACTGTGTCATACTTACATACATACATACATACATGCAATTTAGTTATACTTTTATACTTAGAAATAAAATCACTTTTTTTTTAAACCACTCTAGCAATGTTTAAGCATATAGAAAGAATACAGCAAAAACAAAGTAAAATTTTGAACAAAAAATAAATAAAATCTTTTAAATGCAAGTCACCTGCAATGGAATGGAAATAAAACCACCTTTTAGGCCCCTGCAAAAAGAACACTTTAAGGGGTCTTAAAAAATTTAAAAGATCTTAATTTTCAAATATTTTCTTAATGTTTTCTTTAAAAGAAACCCTCTTATTGCAGGTTTATGAAGCTCTTTTGATTTGACAAATTTGTGAGGAAAATTTGTCAAGCCAGAGTTTCGAATAGACCTAAAATATTTATTATGATTAACTTCCTTATTTTAAAGTTTTAACAATACTGTACATATAGATTTTTAAATATTATAATGAAAACAAAAAACAACAAAAAAAACAAACAAAAAATTAATTAAATAAAATACGTAAATTTAAAATAATTTAAGGAAAATAGTCAACAACCTCTTTATAAACAATAAGTACATATATGGAAATGTGACATTAATAAAAGCAAACAAATGCCCTTAAGAAAACATTTTAAGAAATTGTACATGAATTTTAACAAACAAATACTCTAAAAGAGTTACAACACAAAAACAAAAAAATGCCACTTAATTACTAATATTATGGAAAAGAGAAACAAACAAACAAACAAACAAACCTAAATGCATGAAAACAAATGCCAATAATTTTCTAATTTTGTGCAATTTTTTTTTTTTTAATTTTGAATTTTTTCAAATGCAATAATTAATTTAAAAATGTTTTGTTTTACACTACTCATAAGTAAAATTAAAATGTTTTGTTTTGGTTTTTTTTTTTTTCTTAAGGAAAAATTCATTTCTTTAAAATCTGGTCTCTTTATTTTGCTAACGTTTAAGAAAATGTCTATGTATGTATATAAAAAAATATCTAAGGCTGAGATCTGCAGGGTAAATGAAATACAAGGGAGTTGCCAGATCTATAAAATGATAAGGCAGTCGGCGGGGTTAAATGATAGCAAGGTTGAATAAATTGAGCAAAGTGCGCGACTGACTCGCACAGCAAGGATTCCATACTGGCAAGCTACCGGTGGCAGACAAAGGGCACCCTTTAGCTTTTAACTGTTGATTTGTCGTTGTTGTAGAGGCCAGTCATGTAAAAATAAAATATGTATGTATATGAATTAAATGATCAGTTTGAAGTAGAATATGTGCTCTGAAAACGGCTAGGAAAGAAAGAAAAAGAGTGGTCTAAAAGAGGTCCCTTTTCACTCCTAAAAGGCAACAAAAGTTCAGTTTTTCGGCAGGCAAACATTTTTTGCTTTACAGCTGTAAAACAATCGATGGTGCCATCGATAGTTTGATTTTTATTTAACAATCGATATCTTTTTCTCTATGGTGATACTATACTATTGCCGAAAAGAGTTGAATAAAGGTGTAGTGTAGGGGTGAGTGAAAGAAATAATTTGCAAAAAGAGATTGAATTAATTCCGGCGCCTGAGACGCCTGGGAGAGCTTAGTTCGGGCAGTTTTAATGCCTATAATCTTTATTGAAATAAGATAGCCGATCTAAAGTCTTGTTAAAGATTGTTCTTTATTTGCCAAATTCAGTTCTTATAAATAAAAATAGCGGTATCCTTAAAGTAAAAACAAAGTCACTGAAATAGATCTGGCGGCGACATTGAAAATTTAAAGGAGATGTAAAATTGTTTAAATAAACATATATATAAGTATATATTGCAATAAGTCTATTAGTTTGTACTTTTCTTAATATTAAACGTGACTTTTTGAATGTTTACAGCCAGCTAAATAAACAAATATAAATATTTCGTTTTTGACGGCTTCTGTAGCGACGACGATCGATAGTTTTGCAGTTTGCGGCTTGGCATCAGAGCTAGTCTCACTAATATCTAACGAACAATAGTAAAACTCAATACTTATTGGAATGCTGCGTTGTATCGTGTTTCCTATGCTATTAGTTAAAATTTGTGCGTTACACTGACCGAAAAACCGCTGGCTTAAAAGTAATTCAATATAGAAATAGATATTGAGAGTAATCGCAATTACAACCCTGATATTCGTTTGCTTTTCACATCCAGGCCAGTATTTTTTTTTTTTTTTTGAGTTCATTTTAATTTCAATACATACACTGAAATTTTGTGTATGTCTACACAAAATTTCATGCATATTCAAGTTTTAATTTAATTTAAGTTAATTATTATTGTTCTAAAGTCATTAATTTTAATATTTTCTTTTCAAGACTTGTTTATGATAATTTTCAATTATTATAAGTTTCTTTTTTGCAATAAATTATAAAAAACAAAAAACTTTTTTTTTTGTTGAAAAATATTTAAGTAAATTGGTAAAAAAAAAAACAAAGTTTATATATAATAATTTTAAATATATACATATATAATAATATTTTTTGTTATTATCCTTACACTATGTTATAAATATTAGTTTTCAAATTTTCGTATTTTAAGTTTTAATTAATATTATTTTTTTAATAAATAACTTTTATTAGAAAAAAATTTCAATTTGTTTTTATTTTTCATTATTTTAATTTTAAATTTGAGAAAAATTCCTTTAGTTTGGAAAAAGTGTAAGAATTTATAATTGAAAAAATATACATACATATATAAAAATGTAAATAAAATACAGACACACGCACACACATTTTTCGTACAAACATGCATAATCGACTAAAATTTTAAGTCTGGCTCCAATTGGTGGCATTCGTGGTCGAACGAATTCCATCGCTTTTAAGTTAAGGCCTTTAAATATTATTTAAGACTTCACTTATACAGAGGTCAAATCATCGCATTCGAGATCGAACGAATTCCGTCACTTATGCTGAGTGCTGTTTTGTTTATATTGTTTTTGTTTTACATAAATCGTTCGATAACGAATGCATAATTAAAACTTTTCCAGAAAATTTTTGCTTTTAGGAACCACAAAACAAGAGATTGATTTTCAGCACTTAACCAGGCGGATTAGTCTGTGTTGCGATGCAAAAGAAAAGAGTTCACATCTCTATGACTTCTTTATCAAAACAATTGTGAAAGATTTTTCTTTCGCATCGCAATACAGAGTAACACAAGCTTTTATTTTATATTTTATGTAAATTTCAAAACAAAATCTTTCACATGTATGTATGTACATACATATATATAAAAATTCTGAATATAAATTTCAATAGTATAAAGAAAATTTTAATAGATATTTTTTGGAAAGTTTTCATATTTAGTTTTTTTTTAGTAAAAATTTTAGTCGATTGTTATCATTGTAAATTTGAATTCATTATTCAACGACCATTAGAACACTCATTCACATAAAAATATTCACATGGTTTCTTGTAAATGACTGCACGCACATGTTAAGTAATTCATTATATTAAATGTTAAATGTCCTCCCTTCCACCATCCTCAGCCAAAACAAAAAAAGGTACACAGAAAGAAATATGCATATTCTTGAAAATATGTACTCATTTTAAGTTGACCTTTTATGTTTTTTTTATGATTTGCATTAAAAAAAAACAACATTTCCAAATTTCCCATACAACCACCACCCATCATTTCCTTTTGAGTTGATAAAAATATACGACAATTGATTGCACCAATGGATTCGAAATTTGATAAAAATTTGCTAACGTTTCAATTTCAAAAACGTTTGTTTTTCTATTGTTTTTTGCTGAATCATGATGGCATTCCTGATCGAATGATGTAAAACAAAATAAACAACAAACTCGGTGCATACGCAATGGAATTCATTCGATTACGAATGCCGCAATTCGGCCCCAGATTTCAAAAAAGTTTGAAAATGCGTTTTTAACATTAAATTAAAAAAAAAATATATAAAATTTTTTTTTAAATTTGCAAAGCATAAACACATGACTCTCAAATGCCGGTTACCCAATCGAAACTACGTTCTAATGCCGACGTCTTTAAAAAGTGTCGATTACTTGTCGAGAAAACTACCATTCAAATACAAACTTCTCGGGAACATTTTACTTATTGGCATTTGATTGTTTAAGGGGCAGAAAATTATCAGCCCACTTCTAAACGAAAATTCTGTAACGTTTTTTCTATTCCTTTTATTATGAAGAAAAATTTCTGTGAAAAAAAAAAACTGACGGGTGAAAAGGATGTATTATAAATTGACAAAATAGGTTTAAATCAAAGACTAATAATAAAATCACCTCAACTAATCAGGTGAATATTTATTTACTACTTGGATATTTATATGTATGCTAGACCTGTTGTCAAGACTTGTTTTTTGTTCAAGTACTTTTTGTATGTCGCATCAGGGGTGTAAAAGTTAACATTGAGTTGTTAAGTGTTATAAATAACATTTGAAAATAAAGAATCCGCGAACCGTTTTTATTAAACGGCAAAAAAGTAACAAATGAAGTTAAAATTGAAATGAACTGCAGTGCGAGTATAATATCAAATTCTGAAGTGAATTGAAGTGGAGTAATTTTGTATGGGAATTTTCAGGCATGAAGAACTTTGAATTGGGGATGAGCGAACTTTACCCAAAAAGTTAAAAAACAGAAACACTACCCATTATTCGCAGCCTTACAATTGCCACAGCGCATGTGCAAACGTACTATACGATTTTGAGGTTAAAACTGGTCTTAAAAAATGTGGTAGATTTTGAGGTTGGAATGAAATTTTTATTGAATATTTGTTTGAATTCATTTGCAATCCGGTGTTGTGAGTCCGTTTTCCCCATATTTTGTATATACATATTTTAGTTTATCCTTTTTCTGTTAACAAGAAAAATACACTCCACTTTGTAGATGCCTTAAAAACAGTGCCTCTTTTTATATAAAACAAAATAAGTTCATAAAATGTTTAAATGCAAACACGAAATTCCTAAACAAGAAAAAACCAAAAATTATTAACAAAATGATCACCTAACAATATGTATTGTATTTATATATATATAAAACATCAAGCAGATTAATAATAATTTTATGAAATTTTTAAACAGGTGGTTAAAAAGTTTTTAGTCTATTTTTAAACCGAAAAAGGTACATACTTACATACATACATACATACATACATATGTATGTTATATGTAAATCAATAAGCAGGAAACGTAACTGGCTTTAATATCCCCAAATGAAACAATTGGAATGTACAAATTAACAATTAAATAAAATGCTGTGGAAAACTAAAACATTTTTTTTTTAAATACATAAAATATTTTTAACAAATTTTGAAGAGATTTAAATTGAAATTAAAAATAGGCTGTAACAAGTGTAAAATGGAATTTTAAAAACTAAAAAAAGGTGTAATTTTACAAATAGATAAGAAATATTTTATTTGCTGGAAATAAATTTATGAATGCAAGAAAATTAATAGTAAAGGATTATATGTTCTGTATACTCGTTCATCGACCTTTTTATTTAAATTTGTTAGATTTTATAAATGAAAATAAATAAAAAATATATTTATTGAGAATTGAGTGACCTTAAGCTCATTTATAAAATCTAACAAATGTAAAGGATTATAAATAAACCTAGAAAATATATAAACAGATATAAGCAAATTCTTGAGTTGATGAAACTTTCATTTGGATCAATTGAAAAGGAGAAATCAAAACCTCTACAGGGAACTATAAGAGAATTACCGTCTAATTCATAAAAATTATAATAGGTTTATATAGAGCTCTTATTTGACAGATTTTCCATACAAATACATATGTATGTCAAATAACAGTCTTATAAGCCTGTTATAATTTTTATGAATTAAGGGGTAAAACTTTTTGGAAAGAAGCTATAAATTATTCATGCAATATACATATATTGCGATTTTGAATTAAATTAAAATTGATTTTGAATGGAATCATAAGGAATTAAAAGCTAAAAGTGAGTGCACTCATTTCACAAAGCAAATGGATTGCATTGAATTTTTAACGAATTAATGATGAATTAAAAGTTAGAGAGTGCGTTCATATTATCCATAAAAGGATTTAAATTAATATTTGAATTAATTCAAGGTAAATTCTATATCCTTGGAAGCACTCACTTCACATTATGATTTTGGTCGAAAACTCGTTCACTTCGTAATAGACACGATTATTCCGTCTTCTTGAGGAGTGTATCGGTCCAAGGCTTTTATTCACTTGTATTCTACAGCTGTCTAGTTCACAAATGTAAAAACAGATTTTGCACTGGCCGCCATTTGCAAAAATTAGAGCAACTTTAGCATAAGTGTATTCTTTTGGTCCACTTTACACAGCATAACAGTCTGCAAACGTAAGCATAATTTCAGGTTTTTGATGCAATTTGTTTGTGCAAATCACGTGATTTGAAGCAAAGTGATTTCCAGAGCTGACCTGTATATTATTTGTAAGTTTTTCTTAGAAAAAGTGAATCATGCCCTGAGCATTGGATATCAAGTTTTTTGATATAAGAAATAGTTGATGTCACTGTGTTTTGGTATCAAATTTCAATGCTGTATTATTCAGTCACTATTTTTGACTGATATGAAAATTTTTAAATATTTGACACAGAGTCTTTACGGTAATCCAAGACATTGCCCCCTATAGAGTGCAAAGTTTTTTACTGATACTTTTAATTAATATTCTTGTTGCGGAGTTTATTTAAATTGCAATAATTTAATTCAAGATAAAACTGTTCTGGCGACTATTTTACTCTATTCCTCGCTCTCTCTCTCTCTCTCTCTCTCCCTGAGTTGTGTGGAGGTTTAAAATAGAGGCATAAACAACTAAATAACAATTAAGGAAAACTGAAAATGCAACAGTTTATTAAACACATTATGAATACATTTATTCATTCAGAGTCCTGATTGATCCAAATAAAATTGTAAACAACTTAAGCAACTGCTTGTCATATAAACTTTGAGCAGAAAATGTACAAGACCAGAAAAGTACCAGTTAAATGATGAAACAGAACTGGAGCGTAGCAATGGTTTCCATATAAATTGCCTCACTGTGAAATGTGGTCGCGAGACAGAATTTATTTTATTATGAAAATGATTTTTTATGCTCCCACAAACCGGCATTCTCTCAATGAGATTACAACATTTTAATGTATGCAATAAGAACAAAAGATAGAGAGAAACTACAAGTTACCGCCAACGATTTTATTATGGGCTCGTTACTGTTTTGCCTGAAATTGCATACGCAGTGTGCTGTTTCATCATTATATTTAACCGGAAAACCCGTGACCACTTCTTTCTTGTTGGCCTTTATTTTAGGCAAATATATGCATACAGCAAACAACTAAAAATGCAAATACACTGACATCGTTAGAAAAACAAAGAACGACGTATAGAAGAAGCAGGAAAAAATTGAAAAACATTAATTTATTCATACGATCACTTTTTTTTTATTAATATCACTTAAGAAAATACAAGTAAACTTTTATAGCTAGCTGGACGCTGAACGCCTGTTTCTGGGTAGCAGACCATTGGCCACTCAATTTCAATTTCGCCCAGGGAAATAAGGCCTTTGGGTGAAGTAAATTTAAATTTTCCGAAGAAGGAAATCACTGCATTCTGCCAAGACGGGCAAGTGAATAGCATGGGAGAAAGGAGTTACAATTTTCAAAGTCGGTTATTTTGCTTCAGATGTTTTGTCGTGGAGGTCAAGCCAGCGACCTTCTTGTACACAGGTGCTGCTCTGACTCAACAAACTGGTTGTGTATGTAGATTCAATAAAAATTATTTAACACTTACATTTTTGGCACAGCTCCATTTGAAACTCTTGGCAGAACTATTTCTAAAATTTTCCATCACATTTTCCCTTTTTTTGACATACATAATATTTACTTTTGCCCCCGGGTAAAAGTTTCCCATTTTCTAAGTTGATGTAGAATATGGGAAAGAGAGAGAGAGAGTGAAAGGGAAAATCCTCTGCAAAAAGTCCATTTGGAATATGAGAACATGGGAAAATGAGAAATAATCGCGAATTTTTTTTTTTTTACTGAATTGAGGTGTAAGTTTCTCAGGAGCTTATTTTAAGGTTATGTTTGCTCTATGAGCAAATACCTCACTTAAAGGAAATTTGTGTTTGGTCTTACAAAGTTTGTGCAATATTAAATAATTGTTCTCAGTAAATTTTGTATTTGCTCATTGAGCAAACATTACCTTAAAATATGCTTTTGTGAAATTTAACATTTTTTACTTTTTTTCTTCTGTTTTGTTGGTATTTGCATGTAAATGTATGCGCCCTATAAGTTGTTTGTACCCATGTACTTGGCCAAAACAAAGCTCAACCAGGTGGTAGGGGTCACGTTGTTTGTGGTCGAATATTTATTAAAATAATAGAACCATAATTATATGGCGTAATAGGACGTTGGAAAAATTTGCAATTTGCTCTTATTTATCTAACATCATGTCGAGAACAGAACTTGAAACTTTGGCCAATCAATGAATGTTGCCAACACAAATTACGCTAAACTTTAAAAGGTCTTTCCAAGAACTAAGTAAAATATCTAAATATGTACTGTTAAAAATAAAAATTATGAAATATTAAAAAAAAAACACATACACAAAATGTTAAACCTCGTATAAAACAGAAGATATACAAAAAGTAAATGTTAAATGTTTGTTACAAATATGCATATAAAAATATAAATAAATGTGTTTAAGTTTGATTGATATATTGAAAAAGAAAAGGATAGATAAAAAAATGTTTAGAAAATAAATTATAATTTCCGTAAAACCAAAAAGTGAATCTAATCTTTAAAAGAGAAGGTTTGCCATAGTTCGGTCGCGGGGACCAGTATGAATATTGAAAAAAATCACAACAAAAAAATAATGAATTTCAAAAAAAAAAAAAAAATAACTGTGTTTTCAATTGAAAAATAAATAAATGAAGGAAAAAAAAACATAAATCTAAAGAATTTTAAGGTATACCTACATAAAAGTATCTAAGCTACACTTTTAAAAATAGATAGATTTAAAATATACAAATATTGAAAATAAAAAATGAAATCATAAGATGATAAGCTGAAATAAGGACATCATATACATACATATATAAATAAATAAATAAATAGTATATGTTTACAAAGAATTATATTGAAAAAAATAAATAAATAAATAACAATTATTGTCGTATGAATAATAAATTTTAGAAAAGACATTTTCACATTTTGCATACTTTAAAATGACAAGTGAAAATTTCTTTCTTTAAGACTTATGTATAGATTAAATAAAAAAAAATATTTTTAACTTGAGCCAGAATGTGCAAATTCATTTACTTTACAAATGTTTTTTGATCTTCTGCAAGCAGGCCCAGAAGATGGGCCATCAGCTATAAAATGTTGAGCTTTAAAGATAAACACAGGTTGTAGATCCAAGAGAAAATCTAATACAGAGTTGGTTGGATACTTGTTTTATTTTATTTTTTTTTTTAGTGACAAAACCCCTTCAAATACATATTTCATAGTTCTCCACAATTCAAAACAAAACCAATAATTCTCCATCTACTAAACTAAAAGAAAACGCGCGTTTCAAAATTCTACTCTAAAGCATTTTTTATCACCATCTCTGGAAATGGTTCACTGTTCAAATAAAACCTGGTTCATGCCATGAGATTTTGTAAACAAGTTTTTCACAAAAAAAAAAAAAATTCTTCATTATTATTATTACTTTAGGATAATATTTCAAATATTATCTCGAATATGCTAACAAACTGTTGCCGAAATATTGAATTAAATTGTTAATGAGAAGTTTTATATAAAAAGAATTGAAGCTGCATAAATTAGTTTTTTTCATAAATTAATAAGATCAAATAAAAATTACATGTACTTCATTACTTTTTGCTTTGTTTAAATAATTCCAGGTAGAGGTCAATAATTTCGTGACCTCACAATAATAGAGATCGAAAGACTAACAGCAAGAACATTTGAGAAATGGTTCCTAAAAAGTTCATATTGTCTGCGCTACAGTCGCCATTTTTCGTTGAATGAATTGCTATTTAGAGTTATTATGAAGAGCTCTTCATAAAATGATTAAAACACCAAACAAAACTGTCTTGTTATCAGCTTGGATTCAAGTTTCCTAAAATAATGATATCACATTGAACTCCTCCCTCTTTCTTAATTTTCAACCTTTAGCCTGTTTTGGAAATTTTTCAATAAATATTGGTCCATGTTTGCCAAAAAGAAACGTGACCACTAATTTCTAGTTGGGCTTTTTTTTTGAACAAAAACATGTAAACAAACAACTAAAAATGCGAAACGTTCACTTGAACAAATTCTAGCGATGTTTGTCCAAAAAAAAAAAAAAACGTGACCACTACTTTTTAGTTTACCTTTATTTTGCACACAAAAATATGTACACGAACAATTAAAAATGCGTAACGTTCACTTGAGCAAATATTTGTCCATGTTTATCAAAAAAAAAGCGTGACCACTAATTTCTAATGCAGCTTTAACATGCTAACAAGCAACTAAAAATGCATAACATTCACATGGATACAAAAATAAATAAAAACCGGAACAAAAATATAAATTTAATTAATTAAAATTTATTAATTAAAGTTGCAACCAAAGACCTCAATTATCACCAATAAACTTTATCTTAAAAGAAATTTTTTTCCTCCTTTTTTTTAAAAAGCTTTTTCTCTAGAATATGCATTGATTTTTTTTTACTTGAATTGAAAATCATTTATGTATTTATATTTGAGCACAAAAGATCAATTCACTTCTAAACTCTCTATATTATTAAATCCAGTATTATTAGAAAACTGTATTTATATATTATTATAAATTGAATAAAATTTAATTGTTTTATTAATTTAACTTTTTAGTAGAACTATACCATTTACAATATTTAATTATTTTATCAGACTTGAGCTGGAGTTTACTTCCTCAGAATTGAAAAAGATTTTTGTTCACAGGAATAAGTACTTGGGTTTCAAACATTCCCTTAAGGAATCTACTGATAAATTGATTAATATCAACAAAATGTCGGCGGCATATAGACGGACAAAAGAGACAGAAAACATTAAAATTTCTATTTTTAGACCTAAAATAACAGGTAATAAATTACTTTTTATTGTAAAATAAATTCGAAATTGAGCAAACTGTTTTTAGTTTGTTTAATAAAACTGGGATAAAAATAAATTTTGTGTCCTTTTCTTGGTTTCATAGAGAAATTCAACAAGTGATGAGTTCGTTTAACTTAAACGATATTTGCTTACACGGACTCATTTAAAATGAAAATCGTGCATAAACCGAACAGATTTCTGGCAATTTTACATTTCCTCTTAAACGGATTCGACTGTATGCACATTTTTAATATGTAGTTTGTTTGCATGTGTTTGATCAAAATAAAGCACTAAAAGAGAATACTGGTCACATTGTTTGAGGGAGGGCAGCTATTGCCAATGTGACCAGCCGTGTTTTAAGTGTGTTTATTCCAAACCAAATAGTTCACATATTCTCCTCCCTTTTATTCCCAAAAAACTCAGTTAATCTTCGAGTTTGATTTAATTTACATTTAAACTAGTAAATGATTAAATCAGTGAACCGCATTTAAACGAAGAAAATTTAGCGTTTAATTTCAGTCAAACAAACTGTGCAAAACATCAGCTGTTTGACATTTTTTGCAGTTTTGCAGCCAATCAACTTCTTTTTCTAAAAACAATCAATAATAAATGGTTCACTAATTTACTACTGCAGTCAAGTTTGAACTGCAATTGACTCACAGAAAAATTTTGTTAAACTAGAATTTCAGCCGCAGCTGATTTTTTGGCCATTAATCCAATCAAAAGTAAAGGAAAAAATGCATTAACATGTTCAAGTTCATGTTCTAAGATGAGTTAATTTTAAGTTATTTTTAGTATTTTATCATTTACACACAACTAATTTTTCATTTCTTAAAATAGTGAGTAGATAGTTGTAAATTTTCTATAATTGTTTAATTAAATGTTTTCTATATGTTCTTAAAAGCAAACAAAATAAATGTAAATGTTTGTTTGAAAAAAAAATATATAAATATATTAATGATTTAATTAGTATATAAAAAATAGCACAATTAACAAAACAAAATCTATATTAAATGTAAAAACAGAAGTAAATAAGAATTAAACATTTTAATTGTTGACAGCACTGAATTTTAAAAACAAAATTAATTAAATTTAATTTTAACTTTAAGTTTTATGTTTTAAAGAAAAAAAAAAAACTGAATAATATAAAAATAATAAATAAAACTAAAACGATGGTATTGAAATGGCTGCTTATTTTGCATGTTACGAAAAAAGCCTGATTACGGTCAGCGAAGTTGTTTAAGTAGTTTAAAGTATATTTTTGGTGCCACGAAAAATAATCGACACTTAATAATTTGCTATCTTGGTATAAGTGGGGAAGCAATATTATCTGTCGAGCCAATCGAAATTCCTATAAAATATGAAGCGGCTCTCACAGCGAAACAATTAAAGATGATGGATGAGGGGATCGATCAGGGAGGGACACGAAGAGCATCATCAACAAATTTTTACAGACATAAGCAAGTCTAATCCAGACAAGGTTACGTCAGATCACAGACCGGAGACCAGACTAGAGGCCAATTGCGAAACATTGATTCCTGACTTACATTCCTGGTTGACCGACCCTTTGAACCAGATCCCCATGGGGCTTCATGGTTATACGAATGGATCAAGGGCGAGGAGACAACCAGCACTTGGAAAATACCGTGCAATTGTTATTCCGTCAGCCGGACTATTGTACGATTTTTTAAGCGGAAGCTCGGGCCATAACGGAGTGTATTAGGGTGCTGCATGAAATGGGAAGGCCAGGACCTGTGGATATATTCGCGGATAGTCAAATGGCCATTAGAGCGATCTCAGACAATTTGTAGGAAAAGCAGCCACAAAATTTTGTGCTTTTCATACATTTTTGTAGACGAGTTGCTAAACTGTATTCGGATAACAGCAAGAAGGTTGAAGAAATAGCTTTAGCCTCCTGTTTCCAGAACACAGACGTATGACTTGGACCAGTACTCAGGGGACGACCCCTATTTATGCATGCGCATCTTACCGAAACTAGGAAAATAGGTTTTGGGAAGGAGGAAAGTGGGAGTAGTGCTTGTGTACGTTTGTTTCGAACATCTTTACTTTGTAGCTGGCAGGGAATATGTCTGCAGGCAATTTGTTGCACAGAGGATCCGTACGGCTGAAAAACGTATTCTCTCTGTT
Organism: Sturmia bella; assembly: GCA_963662145.1. Taxonomy (NCBI): domain Eukaryota; kingdom Metazoa; phylum Arthropoda; class Insecta; order Diptera; family Tachinidae; genus Sturmia; species Sturmia bella. Next base: position 12,555,887 of record OY759172.1, on the reverse strand, counting down.
GTAATGCGTTGTGCGATTAACTGGCCAATCGATTACAAACGGAAGTGCTCTTGACGATGTACGTGTATTGCGGGTTTCGGGAACAAGATCCCTGATCGCGTCTGAGCAAAATTCATTATAATAGCGATAGAATAATGTAACACATTAAAGTTTTACGAGGAAAGCGTCTATGCTCTGAAAACATAAATGAAATGACAAAAAATCGACGAAACGTCGGGTACAATTAATTAAAACTTTGTTTTAATTATGAAAAATGGAACAGAAATGGAACAAAACACGTAAATGAAATTTGTTTGAAAATGTTACACTGAATTTCGTTTTATTGAAAACAAAAATTGTTTGGAGTGATTTACATACAAATTTTTCAAAAAAGTTGCTGATTTGGCGAAAACGTATGTAAGTCATATTACATTCGCGTTATTGAAAACAAAACTTAATGTTTTTGCTTAAATTTACACTTTATTAAAATACAACTTTAACTTACAAAATAGTCTTTAACATGATTGATTTTTTTCTAGCAGTTTTCGTAGCAAAAATTAAAACTAAAAATAAAAAGTGGAGGAAAAAATTTTCTACAAAAGAAAAACGTTCAAAATGCAATAGGACATCTTTCATCATATAAAAAAAGGAAAAAATATATATGAATTGAATCTCTAAATTCTCTCACATGCCGTTATAGGCTGGCCCACCACCACCTTCTGGCACCACCCAGTTGATATTTTGTTTGGGATCTTTTATATCACAGGTCTTGCAATGAATGCAATTTTGGGCATTAATTTGTAGCTTCACATTACCAGCCTCCTCATTGGGCACATATTCATAAACTCCAGCCGGACAGAAGCGTTGTTCGGGACCCTCGTATAGAGCAAAATTATGATCAACTGGTATGCGATCGTCTTTCAAAGTTAAATGAGGCGGTTGGTCACCTTCATGATTTGTACCCGTCAAAGCAACTGACGACAATAAATCGAAAGATATTTTATTATCGGGTTTGGGATACACAATTTGTTGGCATTGGCTGGCAGGTTTTAAGGTCTCATTGTCGGGAGCACCATGCTTAAGAGTCCAAGGTTCACGGCCGCCCATGAAAATGGAGAAACCACTCAACACAAGGCCACCATACAGACCCAAGGGATTATGAAAACTGGGGCGCACATTGCGCACGTTGTACAAATCCTTCCATATAAAAGAGTTTTTAATCCTTGAAAGAAAATAGCAAAATATTAATGTACTCTGCAAAAAAGTCTAAGGTATAATGGGTAGTGTTACTTGTCAGGATATGATTTGGGTGTTAGACCAGCAGTTTCCTGGCTTTCCCCAGTAATGGCTTCAAAGGCACTTTCAGCAGCCAGCATACCTTGAAAATTGGGAATTTCGTAGCTTAAAGGGATAAGTATTATGTATAAACTACTTACCACTCTTCATGGCATAATGAGAACCCTTTATTCGAGGCACATTCAAGAAACCAGCACTGCAGCCAATCAAACAGCCGCCAGGAAAACTCAACTTACTGGGTAAACTCTGCAGGCCGCCCTCATTAATCGCCCTGGCGCCGTAGGCAATGCGCGTGGCTCCCTCAAATGTGCCCCTCACTTTGGGATGGGTTTTAAAACGCTGAAATTCCTGAAATGGACTTATCCAGGGATTTTTGTAATCCAAACCAACCACAAAACCTACAGCCACTGTGGGTACAGGCTCATTTAAATGGTATAAAAAGGAGCCGCCATACGTGAACTTGTCCAAGGGCCAACCAATTGTATGCTCAACCAAACCCGGCCTTAAGAAATCAACAAATTGCTTGTTTTATTTCAACTACACATTTCTTTGCAACAACAGACTTACTGATGCTTCTCTGGCTCTATTTCCCAGATTTCCTTCAAGCCAATACCATAAGTTTGCGGTGAGCTGCCCTCGTTTAATTTAAATTGCTGCATAATTTGTTTACTCAAATGACCGCGGCAGCCTTCGGCAAATATTGTCGTCTTGGCATGCAATTCCATGCCACGTGCAAATGTATCCTTGGGTGAACCATCCTTGGCAATGCCCACATCATTGGTAGCAATACCTTTGACACTGCCATCTTCATGGAACAACACTTCTGCGGCCGCGCAACCGGGATAGATTTCAACACCCATTGCTTCCGCTTGTTCGCCCAACCACTTGACTAAATGCCCCAAACGCACCACATAATTGCCATGATTATCCATGGGCCATCCCTTGAAAATGGGTATAGACAGACGTCCAGATGGAGTCAGATATGAAAATCGATCCTTAGATACTGGCGTGTTTAAGGGGGCACCCAATTCTTTCCAATCTGGAAATAGTTCATTTAAAGAAATGGGATCTATGACTGCACCAGACAATATATGGCCACCCACTTCGGCAGCTTTCTCCACAACACAAACACGCAGTTCTTTGCCCTGTTCATTAGCCAATTGTTTAGCTCTAATGGCAGCTGACATGCCAGCAGGACCACCGCCCACAATAACAATATCCACTTCGTCGGCACAACGTTCCATATCAACATCTGTAAGAAGTTGGCTGTTCAAAATAAAAAGTAATTCAAGCATAAACTCAATTATGGTTCACATCACCTTTCCACCGCTCATCGTTTTCCCGCGAACACACAGTGTAGTGGGTGGTAATTTTTGGATATTTAACAGCATCTGAAATTGTGCGGGCTGCCAGGGGTCTAATGAGTTTATTAACTAAAAAATATACATAATTCAGAGTGTGTAGTTGATTAATTATGTCTAAAAGGTATTAAAATAAACTTATTTACATGAACATGAACTTTTTTAGATTACCTTTTTTCCCACATGCAGCAAACAAACAGAAAAATGTATTTTATATCAGTAAAAACGGTTTAAAATGTATGATGGATGCACTTAAATTACTTCTATCACATATACCACCACTTAAATACTCTAAAATACACTATACTTGCGTGCGATATGACATTCATTATATTCCAAAGCACTCAATACCAGGATTTATATTTACAAATATTCTTACACACACACAACTGTTTTAAATTAATGCTACAAAGGAAACGGCGCTGGCATAGAAATGCCTGGATTGATTGTGCAAAGCGTAAAACTTTCACCACTTACGCTACGGTCACATTAGCAAATATTAACCCACAAACAACGTGACCACTACTGGCCAACTGCTTGGATATAAAGAACTAAAAATGCATATACTTACATATGAAAAAAAGCGAAAAATATGAAGTTTCACAAGATTATATTTTTAAGGTTATGTTTGCTCAATGAGCAAATTGACAATTTGAAAACGGCAAACTTGTGATTAAAAACTGACTGTCGTGTTTTCTAAAACCTACATACATAAGTTTTCAATTTTGAACTTCTATTCAAAACAATAACAATATATGAAAATTTGTTTTTTCTTTTTAAAAGAAATACACGAAATAAAATGAGCCCAGCTAGCAATTCGAAGATTGCTGGTGATAATTCTTCAAATGCAAATATGTACCTTCAATTTTCGTTTTGAAATTTATAATACTAATTTTTTCTAAGAAGCGATTTTAGAACAAAATATTAACATTTGTTTTTAAACAACCAACGTATTTTCCCAAATTTTAAGCGCAAATACTAATAGTTTTTGATTGGATTGTAGACATTTTGTAACTAGGCGAAATTGCTTTAGTGTCTCAACTAAAAGTTTTAGTTTTTAGTCTAAAACCAATCATTTGTTTTACAAGTGTTAGAAAATAGAGAAACATTATTTGTGAATATTAAAAGAAAAGGAATCTTGAAATGGAACATTATACCTACGAAAATAAACGTAAGTTCTGAAAAATATTATCTTCTCCTTCACAGATATTTCCATAGTTTGTTCACACATTCTATGCGTTAAATTCAGACAGTTTCTGTTGTCAGCAACTAAGAGCAAAAACTTGAGGAGACGATAAATAAATACTATACCAAAAATGGTAACAATAAGTTTTACATATTTTTTATTTAGAGTTTATGTGCATATACATACTTCTGCGTATTAATTTTACATAAAATAAATTGTTTATTTAGTAAAAGAATAATCTATTTTTATAGGTTATGGTGAGTATAAATAATGTCGTTGCAGAAACTTAAAATTTTAATATAAACTTGTTCATATTTAGCGTGAAAATTCACAATTTGAAATTAAAAATATGCAATTTAATTTAAAAAGTAAATTTTAAATATTGATAGGTAATCACAGTTCTTTTGAAAACTTTTATTTTTACAATTTGAGAACGACAAGTTTTTAATAAAAAAAAATATAAGTATTCGCATCCAAAGCTGTTAATATCAAATTAAAAGACATTTGCTTGTATGTTAAAAAATTTAACAACAGCATATTAAAAATTTTGTATGGAAATTTCCATGCAGATTGTAAAAAAAAAATTGATTTTAACATACAAGCAATTGAATTTTAAAAATAAACATTTTCAAAATAAAATAGATACCTACATATCTACTTAATAAGTTTTGATGTCTTTTTTTAAAACAAGTAGGTTAGATTTTGGGAAGGTTTATAAAATGTCACTTTTTTTCGGTGTAGGTGTCTATTTATGAATCTAATGTTTGAATTCGATTAGAATTAATTGTCACCAAGACGGTGATTTGGCTTAAAATAAAATTAGCTTTTTCTATTCAGTTTGTGGTCACATATATATGTATGTATGTACATGTTTGTGAAATTGTTTTATACATGTATATTTAATTTTTAAATAAAAGCAAGTAAAAAACTTAAGAAAGCTTTAATATATTAGAAAGCATCCAGACCAAAGCGTATTCATAATTGGACCATGATCCAGACTATATATTTTTCTTTGTATTGTATGTACATTGAATTTTGTTAAATAAAAAAAGAAAATGTTTACACACAAGTCAACATAAAACAAGAGCAAGCCAACACACTATCAGCGTTATCAATTTAAATGCATAAAACAAAACTTATGTAATAAATATTTATATATATGTATGTAAAATGTGCAAATAAATATGTACATATGTATGTTGAAAATTAATTTTTTTTTTGCTTACCTCTGGCAAATTTCTGCAAAGCCGACATTGCTTTCTTTACGGTATTATAACGAGTTTGTTATCAATATGTTGTGTTATCTGGATGCAATAAATTTCTGGACTGTAACATAGATTTTTACAGCACTGTGATTAATATTTCTGGTGCGATCTGATCGAATGCAAATGAAATAATAATAAAACACAAATTCCACTATTTGCAGGCAATGCACAGAGCAAGTGGCGGTGGGCAACGCGAAAACATCAACAAAATAAAACACAATCAAATTGAACTTTAGACTTTATCTTCTCCCGTCTTTCAGTTTTGCTAAATTTATTTGATGATTTTGTTTATGCAAAAACGATTGGCTAACAATAAACTATTTCCTTGATATATATTTTCACTACTTTTAACCAAAAACTCACGTTTTATTTACTAGTCTTCTTGTTTTTTGCCAACTGGTTGGTGTTCCTTTCTTTTTAGCACAAATCTTTAGTTGCAATACGAAATAAATTATTAAATATGACACTACTTCGATAGTAGTGCTATCGATAGTTCTATTAATAATTCACTATCGTTTTTTTCCTTTCAGGTAAGCAGGTGTTTTGCGGACGTCACAAAGAATACAATTAATTTAATTTTTCAGCGACACTGAAATTAAAAGATAGTATATGACTTTCCCCACTGATATATTATTACATATTCGCAAAAATTTCGAATTATGTGTGGCACAACGGAACCTTCTAGCTCCCAAGAGAGCCAGTCTCCCGACTGCCAGCCAGTGAAACATGTGAACTAATTAGCTTACTTCTATCACCTTTTTTTCAAACTAAGTGCCTGTTGCTTTATATGCTAACGACATTCTCTTCTACATAGTTGTATTGAAAACAACAACGAACATTAACATACGGTTAAATTCAATACAAATACGCGAAAAAAAATTTTTTCTGCATATATCCATGTATATAAAACTAGCATGTATATAAAACTAGCAATTACCAGCTATTTTCAACAGTATTGATACCTTGGGACAAAACTATCGAGTGGCGGGCGTAGCTATCGATTGTTTTGGTGGCTTGCTCATACGGCGCTTTCGGTCTAACCGAATATTTTGTTTATTCGGCTGGCCACCCAACAGCTGCAAGTCTGCGATAGTACGTCACTTGTTGATTTCAATTAACTAATTTTTGTATGACAATACTGGCGATATGCGACGAGCTACTATTCGATAGATGGCGCCACAACACAACAAGCTGCATATTTCCGCTCATTTTAGTCTGTCGGATTTTTTTGTGAAATTGCATGCAGATTGTAAAAAAAATTTTGATTTTGAAGTGCTATAAGTTTTAAAAGATTATTACTATATTTATAATACTTATATATGTGATATATTTCTTGATAAATGTGTACATATAAATATCATGTGCATTGAATCGTAGTTTTTAGGAAATAAAATGTGCGTTATGAAAAAGCAGAGTCTAGACTGACAGCCGGTTGCATATCACAAAAGGTGTTCGTAAAGAGATAATCGAAGTTCGACATTGGTTATTACATGTGATGAAGTAAATATGAGAGTTGCTGTAGTGGTTCCACTTCCTACGAATAGTGTACTATGGAACCCTCAAATGAAAAGAACACTATACCGGTAAGTACAGCAGTGTGACCATTGAGGAATTTCGAGCGAGAGGCATTAAAAAAAGGGAAAACTAGTTAAAAACAATAATTAAAGGAAAAACAAGATTCAGTTCGCCTTATTGAGAAAAAAGTCATTGAGAAATGTTTAATAAGCGGGATAAACAAAAACGGTCGACGGGCTAAAAACGATCATCTATATACATATATAAAACTTAGTCCATATTTCCCTTGGTCATGGCATCATGCGTGAATGACTGCACCGTTTTCGTCCATTATTATTTTTTTTTTTTTTGCATCACCTGGCTAAGCCGCAGCCGCCGACAACCGTAGCCTCCGTAAATTTGTTGGCTTAAATTCAGCTACGATTAATTACATAATTGGTATTTTTTTTTTCAATCTCCCCCGAAGATGTCTATGAAAACGTTTTATTTAAATTATTTTTTAAAAAGAAAACTTTTTTTTGCTTTTTAGCAATAAGAAAATTTAGTACAAGTAATTTAGCTTTTTCAAAAATAATTAAATTGATAGGACCTTTGAGAAATTTTTTGTAACTTGGGGGTTACACGATCAAGTTTTGCCTTTCAAGTTTTAATACACTCACACTTATGTACTAACCACTCACAATTTTGAAAATTGATGCAAACTTGACGACAATTTTTGCTTTCATAGAGTTTGCATCAAGTCACAATCAAGAAAACAGCTGCCAACAATTTTTTTTTCGTTCTGTCTGCAAATATTTTTTTATTTTGTTTGAAAATTGCAATTAAAATTGAAAATGTTTACGTGCAAAACCAACAAATATAATGATGTGCTGCGATTTATAGAGATATACAGAAGCCATGTGGCATCATATCGACTCCTTTCTGCCCTCTGGTTTTTTTCTTCTTTTATTCTCTTTATTTCTGATAGTACTTTTAATGAAGCAGCTATTTTTAATTTTCTTCTTGACGGCATCTTGAAAACGAATTGTTATGAAATTGCGTGCAGCCTACGTCAAAGCTATCAATTTTATTGAATTTTCATATACTGCTTGTCAACATTATGTGAAAAAAAACTTGATAGCAAAACTTGATCGTGTAACTGCAGTGTAAATAAAATTGGTAATAGAAACATCTACGCAATGGTAACGCTGGTCACATGACTGGTCAACTGACGGTGATTGTTCCGAACAAAACAATACATTCCCTTATCTGCATTCTTTTTTCGCTTACCAATGTAATTACTTCCCCGTTGTCCCGCTGGTTATACCTTCTACCACTATTTTCAAATTAGCTACAATCTATGATTTGAAAGCTTCATGGACCCAAATTAAACGTGTATTCTTGTTGTTTCTTCCATTAAAATGTTCATATTTATTTTAAAACCTTTTTAAATTTTTTATTGTTATCATTTTTTTTTTTTTTTGTCAATTTCACAATACTGTTTTGAACATAAAAATGCATTAATTAACTAAATTTATTACTTAAAAATTAAATATTTTTGTTTTTGTGAATTTTATATCCAGCCCTGTTAAAAAATTCACTCTCATTGTATGACCTTTAATACTCGTACATACATAAGTATGTAAGTACTTTAATAGTTGTGGCACTAATTTGTTTTCATTATTTTGTTTAGTTTAGATTTTAGTATATAATTATTATTTTTTGTACATACACAAATTTATACAACAGTTTTTTTTTTCAAGTTCAAGTCTTTTTCAATACATTGAAGTGCTGAAGAGTGGAATGTAACATTTTTCTAAGCAGCCACTTTGAGCAAATAATCGAAATCAGAGTCCAAATCATTGTTGCCATTGTGTTCATCGCTGAGTTCGTAGCCGGGGGTGGCAGCCGCATCTTGTTGCTGATGTTTGTCGAACAGCGCTTTAATGGCTTTGTCCACAGGATTTTCATTGTCGGCATTTTTATCGGCTTCGTGTATCAGTTTGACCGCTGCTTTCAATTCGTTTTTACCCATTACCGGTGATGATTGTGAAGTATTGGTATTTTTGTCGCTTGCGCTCTCCATACTTTTGCCAAAGCGCATAAAGTTATCGCCGGCTTGTGGTGCAGTGCGGCCGAAACGCATAAAATTGTCTGGTCTGCTGAAGCGCATAAAGTTTGTATTTTTTGGCACTTTAAAGCTGGGGCGTCCAAACCGCATAAAATTGTCATGAGCCAAGCGGCCGAAACGCATGAAATTGTCCTGGACAGCACGGCCGAAACGCATAAAATCTTGCGTAGGCGTACGGCCGAAGCGCATGAAATCTTGTGTGGGAGTGCGACCAAAACGCATGAAATCTTGTGTGGGTGTGCGGCCAAATCTCATGAAATCTTTTGTGGCTGCACGACCGAAACGCATAAAATCTTGGCCAACTGAACGGCCAAAACGTATGAAATCATTTTTATCATTTCCCGCTCGACCAAAACGCATAAAATTATCACCTCGAGCATCTCTGGCAGTCTGATGACTTCGCTCCAAGCGCAAGCCATGATTTTTGTCATCCCTACCTGCATCCAAACTGCTGGCCGGGGGATATTCTTCTAGAGATCTTTTGCCAAAGCGCATAAAATTATCCTGCATTGATTTCTTTTTTTCATTCTCCATTTTGGCCAACTTCACAAGAGATTTTGCGTTCTGCTTGTGAAATTTCAATACAACAGCATTGCGTAAATAATCAATGTTTACCGATTCAATGGGCAGACGAAATTTCAGTTCGGTCTTATCTTCCGAAGTCTGAACGATGGGCACATCATCCACATCCTCGAAATCGATCAGATCAGCAAAATCGTCTTCATCTTCGGACAACTCATTGAGGTCAACGTTCGTTGTCTCTGGCGGCAAGAGAGCAGAGTAATCGTCTAATTTATCGTTTAGCGAATTCGCAGTGTTCAATGGAACATTTAAAACTTTGCTTAGAGTTGTGCAATAGAACAGTTGTAGGGCCAAAAAGGGTATTAAAAGGGGGCCCATGGCTGGCAACGGGGAAAAAGGGTGAAAGGATTCTGAAATCATAAATAAATATGTTAATTTTTATCTGTTTAATGCAATAAAATAATAAAAGTTAAGGATATTTTCATATTGGAAAATGCAGGACTCGGGAAACGTACGATTTTCGAAATTAGAACAAAAATTTTTTTTTTTACAAATTTCTCTTTAGTTTGCAGAAAGTATAATATGATATAACGAGTTCAAATCAGGTGGAGTGTGTGTGAAATAAACTAAAGATTTTAGCCGACCGATATGCCACTGGCTTCTATTCACTATTCTTGAGTCAGCTTAATACCCAGGAAGGAAAAGACCTAGTGCCGGTGATTGGCTTGTTATCAGCTGAAATTTATTTTCAAAATTCAGTCCTTATAAACTAAAACAACGGGATTGTTAAAACTACAAAATTTAACATTTGTTCTTGTCAATATTTTCGTAAAAGTTGGTTGATCCAGACCTCTAGTCATAACTTAAAAACTTTCATGTAGTACGTCAAAAAATTATAAATTATGCCAGCTTTTAAATTTTGCTAAAATCATTTGTTGGTGTGGTTAATAATTTAAAATTTATTAGAAAAAAAAAAAAAAAAAAGTTTTTTTTTGAAAAATTGCAAATTTTTGATTTTGGAAAATTTATAAAAAATATTTTGCAAATATTTTCCAGTTCTTTTTTTATTTATTCATGTAGCTGCATGTAATAGCAATAAAATGAGCCCTCATTTATTAAAATCTTGTGATGCCACGGGCTCCCAATGTTGAGTTCGTATTGAAGTCTACAAAAAACGCGAATCAGGCATTTCCTATATTCCGATAATGCTACCTGCCTGCATCATTTCATTTTTGCTTGGTCCACCCTCTACAAACAAATACAGGAGTTTTCTTTACTTGTACGCCAATCATCTTATTGTGCAGGTGAATAAATAAATCGTTTTACGAAAAATAAACCACAGCAAATATTTGCACGGCTTCACACTTGTACAACAACATGACACTCAGCATAAACTTCCAGTTGTATTTTTCATATTTTCTTTCCAAGTCAACAAAAAGAGGCAACTGACAAAATAAGCAAAATGAAAAAAAAATCATTATTTATGCAACACATGAAAAGAGTTGAGTATTTTCCAACATCTTCACGCAAATGATAAATCAAACAAACCATAATAAAAAGGGAACAACACAAGTGATGACAGGCGTAAAAACTTTGTCACTTCTATTCGTTTGCGTGGAGCAGCACATCAAATAAAACAATTAGTTAAAAATACATACATACATGCATACATACATACATACATACATACATATAAATGTGTATACGAAAAGATGTATTCGATTGTTGGAGATGATGGAAGAAGTTATTAAGTATTTACCTTCCAAATGCTTTAGTCAATTAATAAAAATATTGTATTTATGTTGTAAAATTAAGCAATTTTAATTTAGACAATTTATTTATTCACTATATTCACTATTAAGCGTTGGAAAAGTTAGTGACTGTTGCACAGTTTTAGCTATTGCTTAAACTTAAAAGAGAAAAAAAAATTGAGCAAATAAACTTCAAAAATTCTCAAATTATAGGTTATGTACATACATAGATTGCAATATTGCAACGTTGGCAATTAACTAAAGTTTGTATTCAGTTTTTGAGTTGACATAATCTTAGTTTCATTTAAGAGTTTAAGAAGAGTTCGCAAATGGAATCCATATTTATTTATTTATTCCTATTATATTTTGCAAAATAAATTTGTAAAATATACTTTCAAAAGGCGCCGGGATGGAATCCATATATATATAAGTAATATTTTCTATATATTTTGTTCAACGTGATATTTTCAATAACATCTGGTTTTTTGTTTACAAGCTTACAACAATGTATAATACCTTTAATGAACTTCTACATATTCAACCTGCAACGCTTCGTTTTTTTTATTTTTATTTTTTATTAGGGTAGAGTTACACAGCACGCGTGGTAGGCGTCTTTGCGTTTCGTGTGGCTTTCAAAAAAGTACAACCAGCGCATGATACAACTAATAAGGTAACCTTTTCCCTACAACAAGAACAACTTCAATAAAAAGTTGATTTTGTACAACTTCCGCAAAACTGTCAAAAAGACAGCGCTTCTACATTTATAGAAGAGAGATGAACAGAGTTCGTTTTGGCTGCCTTTCATCTCTGCGCATTCTCTTGATAACCTAAAGTAGTCAGACGGTTTAACTGATGAGGCTACTTTATTGATTGTATCATGAACCAGTGTAATTGTATATGACAAAGCTAAACAGCACAGCGTATAGAACGAGTACAACGCATCACATGCGTCTCGGACACAAAGTCAGCTGTGTTTGATGGCAGATGATGAGTGAGACCTACTCTCAACGTTATCGATAAATACTTTTAAGCATGAGAAGCGTAGGCGCGTGCAAAGCGTGTTATGTAATTCCATTTTTAAAATGTAAACGTGTGCGCATTTGAAGTTGTATTAAATCACAAACACTCGTTTGTACATACTCTAAATGTTGTTGCAAAAAATAATATTTTTAGCGTAAACATATCAATTATCACCATCAAAAAAAATAAAGGAAAGCCGTGAAGAATTACTTTTACACACATCCCCACAAGCAGGTGTAGAAGTTTGTACATACGTATGTATGTATGTATTTGAATTGGCAAAAAGTCATATCAATTACTAACAAGGCCAAACACATTTCTACATTTCTTAATGATCTTATAAAAATAAAAATATATTTTTCTTTGAAATTCCTGGTATCATAAAAGATACCCCTTTTTTTTATATCTAATTTTAAACTTTCGCTGAATTGGAATTCAGAAATTTTAGCCTGAGTGTGCGTGTGTGTGTGTGTTTGAGTGTTTGTAGGCAATTAAGCGAACGCACTTATTGTAGAGCTTTTGCACCTTATTTCCTTATTTTTCAAATTTATGCCACATTATTGTCAAATAAATCCATAATGCTTAATTCGAATGGAGTTGCTGTGCCTCTGTGCAGACAGACAAACAGTCTGCGTTTATGCTGTACGTATGAATGAAACTGAGTTAATCTGGTTTTAGTTTAAAATTAATGGTTTTTGTGTGATAAATTGTTGCATCCTGTGCAACAATTAGTTTGAACAAAACTCTAACACGTATTAAGACGAATACCAATGAAACTCTAACGCATGTTGGTCTACGTGCAGGACATTATTTAGAATTGTATTAGCGTGTTCAGAGGGGGTCGTATGTGTATCCACAGCGATGAGTAATATAATACGCCTAAAAGCACACCACACAATCATGTCAAAACAAGCTCATTATTAAACATAATTTGTGTGGTCCAGTGTTTGTGCCAGTGTTCCCAGGTCAATGTATTTCTTCCTCCCAGAAAATGTTTCTCAGATGATGCAAACCTTGAAGCTTGAAAAAAAGGGGGCGTGTGCCATCCACCCACCCACATACATGTGCATGCAGCTAAATATAATTGGGTATTTCTAAGCCAACATTGCAGTTGTTTTCTTTGTTTGTTTGTTTGTTTGTTAATGCTGTGGGGCAATCATTGCACGCACATAATTGTTAAATATTGGAATGCATTTGGTGGATTTTTGGACATCATATTTTGAATTAACTGCTCGAAAACGTATTTGAATGCAAATGTGACAGCTTCTATTGTTCTTCTTTGCAACTCCTGGCTGTCATCATAAATCTTGTCCTCTTTTCTGCTGTTCGTTCAACATCATCTCCATCAAAAACTATTTTCTTCATCACAATTGTTAATTACTTTATCGGGCTTTAGTTCTTGTTGTGCTTTTTGCTCTTGAAAAATCTGCGGCCCAAAAACACATGACATTATGAATAGAAATTATAAATGAAAAATTATCCACAAATGGACACGTATCCATGTAAATTTGATGATGCTTTTAATTTCACCTTTTGTATACGAGTGAGTAATAACATGCAACTGAATATTGTTGTTGTAACACAATTTATTAGAAATGCAAATAATGAAATGGTTGTTAAAATATTTGTGTTGCGTTTGAGTTTAAATTTTGAGAAGAGGCAAAGAAAAAGGTTAAATTAAAAAGACAGGGAATAAATAATATTTTAATATTTCTTTTAAATTGAAAAGACTGGAAATAAATAATATTTTAATATTTCTTTATATGATTTTCAAGACTTTGCCAGCCCGAATTAAATAGAATAATGGGAATTATGAAAGGTCACTCTCAACTACTGGCGCATCTTAACCATGAATGTGGAGCATGTGGGGAGGAGAGCGAGACATTAGAGCACTATTTATGTCAATGTTACGCTTTCGCGCAAATACGGGGCCAAATCGTTGCATTCGATGTCGAATGAACTATCGAGTAAAAATAATATAAAACAAAAACAAAATGGACAACAACCACAAGGCCCAGGCAACAAAATTCGTTAGATCACGTATGCGGCGATTTCTCCCACGGTCTCGCCATGTAGGGAGAGACAGCTGACCAGACATGGCCCAATTCTGGGAACTTTGTGAATTATACTAAGTTATTATAGAGCTATGAGTCAAACTGCTTATGGTTAAGTTCACGGAGCGCACAACAAGCCTATACTGGCTTAAGTGTATGTCGCAAGGCATGGCCAAACATACCCCTCCATTCAACCTAACCTAACTTTATGTGTTTTCTAGCTAGTTTTTTTTACATTCTGCTGAAAGAATATCTACCGATTGTAGTGAGCAAGTCCAATAAAATGTAGCTCCGCTTCCAAAAAATGGTCATTTTTATATTAACTATTTTATACATAGAACCAAGACTAACGAATACAATCAATAAGATTTTCTCTTTGAAACGTCTTTAGACTGAGGGATATCTCAGCCCAAGGACGCGAAGGTAAATCTTATTAGTTTTATCAATAAGGAAAACTTCTTGTTCAAGGAAAAAACTTCGTGTTCACAATTTTTTAGGGTTCCCTACTCATAAAGTAAAAAACTTGACAATTTTACTAAGACTTTGCTGTCTTCCGTCACAGGAAGACAGTCCAGGTAAGAGCTAGATAGTTGAAATTTTCATCACACAATATGTGGTTACCCAGCTGCTACAATAACAAGACCTAAAAAAATTAAAAACTAAAGGGTGCTCCCATACCAGGGACTGTGAAAATAAGCTGTTCGACCCCTAAAAGATAGAGACTCGAAACTTGCACAGCATATGTAATTACATGGACTCTACGAAAAAAAATTTAAATATAAAAGGTTACCCCATACATGAAACAGAAAATTAGCTGTAACTTTTGAGCTAAAAAAGATAGAGACCTGAAGTTGGCACAGTATATGTAGTTGTCTGGCCTCTACAACCATAATTATCAAATACAACAAAAAGTCGAAATTCAAATAAGACCCAATGCATGGGGGCACCCTTTAGTGTACAATTTAACTGTGACTTTTGAACCATGAGAGTTAAAACCGTGAGGTCTGCACAGTATATTATATTCGACATTTCAAGAATTTTTCGAGGCTGCTGATGCGTTGATTAGCATCAACGAAATGTCGGCGGCATATAGACGGCTGAAATAGACAGAAAACATTAAGAGCTAATTTTAAACCTGAAATAATACATTTTAATTGGCTCTTAAAGCAAATAAATAAATTCATTGCTAAAGAACTGCTTGATTCTCACAAACAATAATATATAAATTTTTTTATTTTTTGATTTAATAATTAGAGCTTGAGGTCACTTGTTTTTTTTTTAAATGCTTGTTTAATTCAATATTTCGATACCTCAATGGGTATCTTCTTTAGGAATTTTTTTGGTTTGAAGTATTTTCAAAAAAAATTTTTTTTTAGCAATTTTTGATTTTTTGAAAAAAAGGTTTTTTTCAAAAAATTTCAAACCGAAAAAATTCCTTAAGAAGGTACCCATTGAGGTATCGAAATATTGAATTAAACCAGCATTAAAAAAAAACAAAGAGACCTCAAGCTCTAATTACTAATTTAAAATATTAAACAACAAAGGTCCAAAAAATTATCATCAAGAATATATAAAGTTTTGTTTATAAAAAGTTTATATAAGTAAAATCGAACTCAAGTCCAATGATGTAACTTACAATTGTATTTGATGAAATTTCAGAAACAAATTCCATTTGAATTAGATTACTCCTGATATCTTATTGGACATTCGAAAAAAAAAATTATTTACTTTCTTGCACACATCGTGAAAGCAAAAATATATACATACATATATAAATATGTTCAAAATCAAAAAAAGAAGTTTCGATATTTTTTTGTTTTTTTCCTAAAACACAATCAAAGCGTTAGTTACCTCGTTTCATTTCAGCAAATTCCAACACACAAATTTTCCACCAAATATGACAAAATAGTTCCTCATAAAAATGTACTTTCGTACTAAACAATTATGAACAGCCAACTAACTCACCTTAAAGCTTGACTTTGCCGGTTTATTAAAATCACTATAATTTAGAAAATCATTGACCGCCGTTCAATGTAAAATTCGATTTTATTGAAATATTAATTTTATTTTCTATTATATTTCAAAGTAAGTAAATCCGTTACTTATAAATATAATTCCGGTTTATTATTTTCAGTTCAACAGGAAACGACACTTGTTGACAGTGTTTTAACGTAAGAACGTCTGTGGACAGGATTTAAGCAAACAAGTGTTTTTATATCAAAACAAACATTAGAGGCCACAGTGGTGTTTGTAGGTGTGTGTATGGCTGCGTGTGGCTTGAAAGAAGTATCCTTATAAACCAGCAAATAGACCACAAAATGTTAAAACACAACAATCACACACACACACACGCACACACTCACAAACTGAAAAGCATATCAACAGGCGTAAACGAGCTCTTGATTTACCAGCAACAGTGTTTAGCTACATGTTGTTGAGGACGTCTTAACAACTGCTGCAATTGTTTACAGTTTCAATTCAATTTTTTTTTCTTATTATTTAAATCTATATTTTTGCCTGCCTGCTTTAAGCTGAGTTGCGAATTTTACAGTTTGTTGTTAAAAAAAAGCTAAATGTATGCAAAATTAAAATAAAGGGAGTTTCATTAGATGACGCTCTTATTATGTGTATATAAACACCATAATACATTTATAAACAAAGCGAAATTAAATTAAATAAAATTTAAAAAAATAAATATGTATATAAATACAGTTAAACCTCTATTAACCGGGCCTCTATTGATCGGCTACATCTATTAACCGGAATGCAGATCTTTTTGATTTTTTACCTATACTATCCGTGCTTTTACCTCTATTAACCGTGCTTTACCTCTATTATCCGTGCAGCATTCATATGATTTTTTTATTATGTTAATTTGAATCCGGTGATTCCCCTTTTTAATGTGTGTAAACTTCAGATGCATCGCATTCAAAACCATTTATTTAAGGAACAATTAAAAACAATGAAACAAACTAATATAAAAGAATATTTTAAATAAACGAATAGTTGTATGTTTTAAATTAAAATATGTGGTATATTTGAATCTATAAATATATGTATAAATTGAATTCTTGAATAAAAACAATTTAAAAAAATGAAATTTTATACGTTTTAATAAAACCTCTATTAACCGTGTATTTCGATTATCCATGCTAGTACCGATCCCGCGCGAGCCGGTTAATCGAGGTTTAACTGTATATATTTTTAAACCAACGACATACAGTAAACAAACAATAGAGTGTTACTCTAGTGCCACTTTAAATTAGCTATTAAATCAGGCATCCAACTCAGAAGACCCTCTAACTCACTAACCCACATTATAAATTACTGTTCATTAAAGTATCTTCATATTTATGGACTATCTCTCTCTCTCCCTCTCACACACACACGCACATACTGTTTTGATGTGAAAGCTTGTTGTCTGTATCTATCTGCCCATATAATTTGCGCTTATGTTTGCTATCGAATTATCAACTAAAACAAGTGGCCAACTACAACAGTATTAGCACCATCATCATCAGCATCATCTTCGTCACCATCACTATTATCATCACATGCTTATGGGTTAGCATTGCTACTTTTGTGTCACCATCATTTTCTTGACTCTAAAACATTTGATAAGAGACTGTTAACATTTGCCAAGTTTTATGGTAAATGTTGTAATTGGATAATCTATGACGCCGTTTAATAGTTTTTGTTGTTGTTTTTTATAAGGCATTTTATTCTTTGCTCAATACAATTCTTGGGATTCCTTTAAATCGCCCAACGTCTGGACAGGCGTGAATCTATTGTTTTTTCTTTCTTCTATCTATGTATCTAGAATGCAAATGAGAAGAAAATACAATGTTAAAGTTTTTAATTAACTTGATAAAAATGTTACATATGTATGTATCTAGTATATGCTAGGCGTAATTAAGGATATTTATAATACAGTGAAATGACGAAAAGGGCCTTTCAAAATAAGTAAGTAAATAGCTTAACTGCCTGTTCCTCAATGACGAAGTCGTGCGATTGTTCGCTTTCCAAGCGAAAGAAATTTGTTTTGGGTACTTCTATGACGTTCTTTGATTTGAACGATGATGACTCCACCGACAAGTCAAAAAGACGTAAGTGTCTTCATTTCGATCGTGTTGTCAGCACTGCGAACACAAATGTCAAAATCAAACACTTGTTGTTTTGCTGTCGAGTGAGAGCTTTTATAGAAAACATTTTCACCGGTATTCATAAAAAATAAAATGTTGCTCAAATACATTTTAGAAGAAATTTTGATATGAAAAATTTTTACTAAAATGTATTTGTTAAAAAACGGGGAAATAAAACTAGAGCCCCCATATATTTTTCATTTTATATGCAGTTTTAGGTGTTTATATGCCCAAACTAAAGGTTATGAAGAAACTACAGTAAGAGAAAAATTCCTAGCAGGAATTTCATCATTCTATAAATAAATTTCTTCATTAGTAACGAGTTAACGAATCATTTCACATGCTATTAATGAATACAGTTTTGTTGCAATTCCTTTCCGACATATAAAAAAAACGCAATTTAATGAAGCCCTTTCATTACCTGAGCGCATGGGTATTCTCTTAGTGTTGGTGGTCATGTTAATAATGAAATTTATTTATTTATTTACTTCGCTTTTGCACAAGATTTATAATACAGGACTCACAACTCACAAAAAAATTTTGATATTTTAATGCTTACGAAAAAGCTGCCTTGTATTGATAGCTCTTAGTAAACTGCTTGAAAGGCTCTTGTAATTTTAATTCAAACTATATTTGCTTCTTTATCTTTAAGGAGCCCTGGCTGTAATGGGATATACATATATTGATAATGGCCATGGCCATCATTATAAATATATATAAATTTATATATTTTTTTTGTGCTTCTTTCCATATAAAACCCCATCCAAGAAACTCCTTTTATTATAGTCATGCACAAGCATGCACATATTTGTTTAAGAAAAACCTTTAAAAATATGTTATGCTAGAACTCATTTGCTTTGCTCAACTTTGCATAAATTATATTAAACAACTTATTGCAAAAATAAACTTATAATAAAAACAAAAATTAACAACAATGTAAGTCCGCTGGTCTGAAGTCGTTGAGCAAATTTTATTTCTTGCAGTCATCTCATTTGCATACAAAAGTCACCAAAAGAAAAAAAATCCAAATAAATTTTAGACTGCCAACATTAAATTGTTTGCTTTCAAATTAGTTTTCATTTCCAAACAAACAAAAAAAGTCCGTTGACACAAATTTGACAATGAGTGCTGTTTTCAATGTGCAGATCTCTTTTACGATTCTTAAAAGTAAAAAAAAACATTTCAAGTTCAAGGTAAAATGCAAAAGATAAAAATAAAATAGAGGCTAAAGTTTTTGTACGCATTTTTCACTTCTTTCTATTGTTTGATTGATTAAAATAATAAGTTGCTAAAATTGTATTCAGCTTGAAAATTTAATTTAAGCATAAATATTTTGCAAAATTTACGGCCTTTACGGTCAGAAATATATTTATTTTCACACCAATTTGGCTTAAATAAAGTAAAAGTTTAAAATCGAAATAGGTTTACATTTGAGTTCGCATTAGGCAAATATTATCAAAAAAAAAAAAAAACAAAAAAAAGTGTGACCACTATTTTCATCCAAAAGACAAAAAACAGCTACGAACAAAAAAGGAAACGAAAAATGTTCGAATATTAAATATAAAATGTGGCCATTTGTTGAAAGTTTCTGTTGCTTACCACAGCAGAAGCCAAAAATAGATTGACAATAGTGCTTAAAAAGGTTAGGCAAGGACGCAAAGTTCAAAATAAATCAAAAAGAGACTTAAAACAAACTAAAGCAAAAGTGCGAAAATTTCCAAAAAAAAAAATTAAAAGTTGTGAGTGGCGAAAATATAATTGAAATCAAACTAAAGCAAAAGTGCGAAAATTTCCAAAAAAAAAAAAAAAATTAAAAATTGTAAATGGCGAAAATATAATTGAAATTCATATTAAAGTTATAGTCGAACAATATGATTTACAATGGAGTTCGATTTTTACTTCCTCAAAATTGATAAAGATTTTTTTTTTTTTTTTGATAAAATTGGAGTGATCAACATTTTTAAAATAAACTATAAAATTGGACCTCAAGCTTGAAAAAACATTTAGCATTTTCAATATAAGAAAAGTAAAATTGAGGACTTATTTGCTGGGGAACATACCAAGGCTGTTTCGCGACCACCACGTCTCTCATCAGCACCCAAATACAGAAAACGATTTTATCGTTTTCCAACTCTTTTTCATATCTTCACAAAACCAAAAAAGTTTGTTTTTGGCATGATACAACTAAGAAGGTAGCCTTTTCGCTACAATAAGAACAACTTCAATAAAAATAACATGCATTTTGTTTTTGTACAACTTATGCAAACTGTCAAAAAGACGCCACTTCTACATTTACAGAAGAGAGATGCACTGAGCTTACGCGGATTAGCTATCTCGTTTCGGCTGCCTTTCATCTCTGCAATCTCTTGACAACCTAAAGTAGTCAGTTGATTAACGGTTTAGCTGACGAGGCTACCTTGTTAATTGTATCATGGTTTTTGGTGCGTTTTTGCATTTTAAAAATTTTCACTT
Organism: Sturmia bella; assembly: GCA_963662145.1. Classification (NCBI taxonomy): domain Eukaryota; kingdom Metazoa; phylum Arthropoda; class Insecta; order Diptera; family Tachinidae; genus Sturmia; species Sturmia bella. The sequence continues at coordinate 12,535,214 of OY759172.1, read as the reverse complement.
CTTTATAGCGGTTGTACTTTTGCGACTTTTACGTGATTTTTGTTGTGCATTGGTATTTTACGTGATTGTGTACTTGGCTGTAGTGATGTGAAACTCTGTTTGACTTTGACACAAGATGTCCTAGAAGACACGTTCTTATCAAATCTTATATGAATTCCTTAATATTAAAACTTTCAATTTATCGAAAAACTCGCCTAAATTGTAAATTTTCATTTTTCTTCAAAGAAATTGTTCTAGTTAAATTGAAAACACAGCTTTCCCGAAACTCTGGTTTAAAACTTAAGTTGTTATCGCTTCCGACCACAAAACAATTACACCGGTATTCATAAAAAATAAAACGTTGCTCAAATATATTTTAGAAAACATTTTATATGAAAAATTTGTTGTAAAATGAGTTTCAACAATGTTTTATTTTTTATGAATACCGGTGTTAGAATTGAAAAGTTTTGCACTCACAGCCAGGGGAAAAAGAGCTTCCAGTAAAAGCTTTTAAATTGTCTCAAAGCAATTAAATGGTAAATGAATTAAATTTTAGAATACAACAAGCTGCTAAAAACCACCGTGACTGTTCGTGTTTTATTCTTTTTTAGTTTTTCTATAAAACATCTAAAATCATTTCATTAAATTGTCCAAATGTCAGTCAGCGCAGGCTTACAATAACATTGATTTTTTTTTTGCAAACTTTTCAAATTACCTGACTCTCCGGCAAATTATCTAGTAAGCCATTTTAGCTTAACTATTCTAAGGTGTTCAGCTTAGATTTTAGCTTTTTCGTGTCGCACTGCCAAAAGTGAAGTGACTAAATTATATGGAAAACAGACTGCTGCAGAAGAGAAACACTGAATCGGGGAGGAATTGCAAGAAAAGATCACACACGTGTTGATGTGAGAGTTATTTCATTTTAGCACTGAAACATGGAAGTAGTTTTCAAACGGATTTGAGTATTTACTCTCCAAACATTTTGCAGGCAGGTGGTAACGGCAATAGTTTGAAAACACATCAAAGTTCAACTTGCTTGCCCACAGCGATGGCGAATTATTTAGCACAGGCAAAATGTCAGATTAACGAAACTTTCTCGATTATAATGAATTTGCTTTATTTTTGTTCAAAAATAAAATCCATTACAACATTTCGAAAAATGTTTAAAAGAAGGTTTAAAACTCAACTACTTATTCCAAAATTGCCATGAACAAAATGAGCATTAGGAAGTCAAATATATTAATTTATCATAACGAAACCGAGATAAAGTACCTCGAACTCAAATAAACATAAAAGAAATTAGATTAATTTAAAATTTTTAATATTTATTTTCTTAAGCTAAAGGTCTTTTTTTGTTAAAAATATTTAATTATTTTTGTCGATATTTCGCTCTCCTTCGAATAGCTGCTTCAGGACAATAATAATGAAAATAGTTTTTATTGGTTTTTTTTCATTATTATTGTTCTGAAGAAGATATCCGAAGGAGAGCGAAATATCGACAAAAATAATTAAATATTTTTAACAAAAAAAAAAAAGAACTTTAGCTCAAGAAAATAAATATATCAAATATAAAAACAGCGACCGAAAAAAAGCCAAATAATTAATTTAAAATAAAATATAAAATAATAAATATCAGCTCCTAAAAATATTATACAATATAATATACTTAGAAATTGCTTTAACTTAGAAAACAATTTTTCGTCTTGCAACACTTTTACTTTTCTTAACAACTTCTATACAACCAGTTACCATGATTTGTATTTTTGAAAGTATCAAAACGTAAAAGCCTACTGATGAGTTGATTGGCATCAACAAAATGTCGGCAGCATATAGAAGGCTGAAAAAGACAGAAAACATTAAGGTCTATTTTTAGACCTAAAATAATACATTTTGAAGGTCTCATCAAATAGTTTTCGTTGATGTTACTCAACTCGTATGTAGACTCGAAAAATATTGATGTACAAAAATAGAAAAAAATGCTGCAGAGTTGTAAAATTTGATACTTTGACACACAATACTTTTATAAAGAAAAATATCATATAAAAAAAACGGACAAGGAACACGTCTGCCGTCCAACTATTTCAAAAAATTAATTTTTCCATATGTAAGCCATGTAAGTCCACAAACACTTTGTATAGTTACATTTACTTCCATAATCATGCAACCGACACGTCCACCACTCATGCATGCCAAAAATGTAATTATAATCATTATTATTTTCCACAAAAATGTGATTGGTAACATGAATGTTTTTTAATTGTTATTAATCTTTTATTAGAAATAAATACGGCCACATTTATAATAATTGGCAAACTGAAAAACTCAATTACATCATTTCAACATGGACAATTAAAATATGTTTAACTTCTATATAAAATCATGATAATACATACTAATTTATCATCGCATCGAAAATATCATTAATTAAGAGACCACTACCAGCTGTTTCTGTTGCAAATACTATATGCGTGTAATTTCAAGAATAACGCCATTGGACTACGATAAAAATTATTTATTTCAAAACAAACAAAAACGTATTACAGGTACAAAAGTTTTAAGACGATCACAAAAATATTCATGAATGAAAAAATGTATCTATAAAACTATTTTTAAAACCAGTTTCGAATATTGAAGTTGAATGCACGTGTTTTATTTAAACAAGTTTAATTTCACCAGTTTCAAAGCTGCCACACTTTTCGTCAGCATCCGTCTTTGGACTGAATTGCGCTTTACATCAAATATTATTTATAGAGGCATATTCTTCGCGCTTTTTTTTTTCTTAATGTGTGAAGTTAAAGGCCCATAACTATAGACATCGAAAACGTATGCTTTAAGCAATTTTAAGCCACTGCTAAATAAAAGTATGCTTTTTGTCTACTATAGACGAGAAAAAGCCGACTTTACGCTCAAAAGTTTACTCTAAACTTAAAACCAGCAGAAGTTGTCTTTAACTTATTTAGCAACAGCTTTGCTCAAGCAAATGTCACTTTTATATGTAAAAGCTTTTTAATGTAAAATTTTTTAAATTAAATAATTAAATTAAAGATTTTTTAATAACTATTATTAATCAGAATTTTCTTTAAAATTTCACTTTTATTCAATTCGCTTTGATGTTTTTTGTTTACTTACTAATAATACAATCTTACATTTATGTAGGTGTGTGTTCACATGTATACATAATTTTTGAGAGTCATCTTATTAGCGATCGGATTTTACGTAAATTTGTATGAGCTTGTATGATAAATAACTTGGCATTTTCGATAAATAATGAATTATTATAAACGAATTATTCTGGTAAAGAGTAAAGAAATGCTGTTGAAATCAGTTGAGTTGGCACCCACAGCCAACTTCAATACAAAATATATAACAGCTCGAAAAAAATAAAACCAATACATAAAATCCAACTTGCTTTCCACTTTTTTGGACACGTTTTTTTTCTGTGTACTTCAACTTAAAGCTTAAGTTTAACTATTTACTCTGTTGCTGAATTTTTCAACAATCAAGCAGTCTGCCTAGAAATGAAAGATTTATGTATTTACATTATTTTTCAAAATTCCATATTGTGTGTCTGCCGAAATCAGCCCGATTTATGTGTCCAGTTCCACTCGTAACTAAAAATTGCTAAGTTCAATTTATAGATCTTTAGTGTTGGAGATTAAGCTTTAGCAGGACACAGAATAAGCTTAGAGGTCAATGATATTAGTTTATTACATGTCCCAAGTTTTTTACACACCCATTATTTATTTTATTGCTCAAAATATCGCCCTGCTATTTCCCTCACCACCACTGTTCTGCTCTAACACAGCATTAAAACTTGTCTTTTTAGAAAAACAAAAACAAAGAAAAAAAAGGAAAATATCTTCAGATCTACACGAGTGGCCGGCCAAAAGAAAACTTTAAGCCAAGTTCGAATTGAAAACAAAAAACAAAAACTTTTGAATACTTCTTTATTTGTTTTAGTCGAAGTCAAATTTTGTATTTTATTAAATAAAATTTTAATATCATTCAGCTGTAAACAACTTAACTGCTTGCTGTTAGACTTTGTTAGACTTAATACGAACTAAATTTCCGAAATTGAATAGTTTTTTGAAACCAGTACGTGTTTAACACTCAACGAGTGCAGTTTAAAGTTTTCTTTTTCACATCAGGAAAAAAACTTAAATTTATCAAATAGAAGCCTTTTGAAAAAATCATTTACAAAATTGTTTGAGTAAAAATTCGAAGCCAGGATAAAAAGAAAAATTATTAAGTGAGTTTTATTGTAAAAAGGAAAATACATAATCGATTGTTGTTGTTGTTGTGTGACCAAAAAGAAAACTGATCAATGCAATTAATTTAAAGTAACTAAATGAATTCAAATTCACTTGTGCTGCTTTTTAAAGCAGTTGCTAATAATGTTGGTGGATCTACTAATCTCGACAGTTGGAAAAGATGCCCGACCAGTTTGAAAAATTGGAAAAAAAAAACTCCATTCATTTATAAACTCATATACATAAATATGTAAAGTTTAAGTGCAAATGTTTGAATCGAACGCTTTTTCAAGTTTAAGTGTCTGGAAGTGATTTTCTTTTTCTTATTTTTTTTTTAGGAAAACTTATTTATTAAACTCATTGGAAACTTGTTTAATTTTTTTTTTTTTATTAATATTTATTGCTATTGATCTTAAGATTTTAATTGTTTTTACTTTAAATATTAATCAGCGTTGCCCTTTTTACACTTTGCGGATATTTCGCTACGTGGTTTTTTGTCATTTTTTAGTTCAAATGCTTTTTTAGCTCAAACCCAAAAATATGCCATACAAATGTTTGCTGTGTTTTTTAGCCGTCTATATGCCGCCGACACTTCGTTGATGCTAATCCACTCATCAGTAGACTCGAATTACTCTTAAAATAATGTTTGAAACTTAACTACTGAAGTTTCAAATATTCTTTTAAGAATTTTTCGAGCCTACTGATGAGTTGATTCGCATCAACGAAATGTCGGCGGCATATAGACGGCTCAGAAAACATTTGTAAGGTCTATTTTGGGACCTGGAGCCGCATTCCGGCATTCGTGATTGAATATCTTCGATAGTAAAAATAATGTAAAGCACAAATAAAATAAGCAACAAACACATAGCATTCAATCATGAACTCGTTCGGTCACGAATGCCAGAATTTGGCTGCTGGATTCATACATTTCAATTGGCTGTTAAAGCAAATAATAATTAAGTTCATACTTTTATTTTTTTTTTTCTTTTTTAATACCCATTTTATGAGAAACGTAGTTTTTCTATTTTTATTGGCTTTTTTCACAACTGCATAGTTTTTGAACTTTTTCAACTCAAGTGTTTTTTACCATGAGCCGGAGTTCGAATCTAATTGGGTGCCGATCAGTATCGTGTGCTATGAATCCTCCATAAAAGAGAAATTTTTATTTCATCCCCCTTATAGTTCAACTTAAATTAGAATGTCGAGCGTATTATTGCCTTTTAAAATACCCATTTTGTATAGAAATGAGTGGCTTAGAAAACAAAAATACGCTTGGCGCTTTAATTTCTGTTTCTCTGTTCTTCTGCTTGTCGGCGCCGGCACAAGATGACGCCACTTTTTCGCTTTTATTGCAAATGCAATTGTACCAATATTTGATTGATATTCTGCAAAATAAAATGACCGCGTATTTTGACGGCAGATTTACTACGATCAAGTTTAAATAGAAATTAATATTAAATTTCCTTACAGAATACCAAATATTTGCGCAAGAATACGGATTACAATGAAAGAGAAAATTTTTTGTTGTTTTGCGTCGACGCCGACAAGCAGAATAAGGGCGATTATTTAAAGAACTTGTTAAACATAATTTTAAGATTTTATAAAAAAAATGAGTAAAATCCCAATTGAGGAGTCTCTGAGTTCGGCTGGAGGGGCCTGCAATGCAAAAGCAAAAGTGCAGATACTTCAGTAACATCTATAAAATATCTGAAACGCACTGTTTTTATTCGAAGAAATCTTAAAATGTTTTACTACTTATTTAAAGTTTACTTTAAGCTATAACTATAGAATTTAATTATAACCCCAAAAATTTAAGTAATCGAAAAGAGCCTTACGCCTTGATGGGCTGCGAAATATTTTCAAAACAGTTCCAAAAGTAGAATTTCTTTTTCAATTATTTGTGCTATAATTAATCGGCAATAGATGGAATTAAAATAAAAGGAACTGTGATTGATAATTAATAAATGCAATCCGCATTTTTTGCTCCGCTTCTTAGCAAAATGACGCACGTTCAAAGATTTTTCAATTCTTTACATGTTCCAAAGTTCGTGGTTGTCGTTGACGCAGAACAAAGTATGGACTAGTCTTTGAACCCTAAATATATTTTTATTTCCTACTTTACAATGTAAAAGTGTTATTGGTTCTGTTAATTAAAATCGTAAAAGTTTGCATTACATTATAATTAATTATAGTTGTTTTACGATCTTAAGCTTTTAATTGATTTCTCAGAAAAGGGCAACCCCATTAAGAACACACGCAATATAATAACAGCTTTTTGCCACTGTTTTTCAAAAGGAAAACAACATAAAAACTTGTTTTTAAATTAAAAATCCTATTAAGATTAATTTTTAATAGAGCAAATGTTGTAGAATAGAATTACATTCTTTACATAATAAAATGTTTACACAAAAAAAATAATTATTTAACAGAAAGCTTAATGCAAAACAATTTGTACGAAAATTAAAAATAAAACTAGCCCCAATTAAAGCACATTTCTCATTTGATGTTTCAATATTTTCGAATAAAAAAAAAAACTCTTTTTACTTAGCAACAAAATTAGGCGGATCATGGTGTCAAAATAATAAAAATTAATTGTTAAATTATAAGTGTTATTGAAAATGTGCAGCTAAAAAATTCCCGTAAACAGTAATCCAACATTAATGAACTTCGCTTAAAAACAAACAACTGAGATTTCAATACAAAACCCATAATTAAGGCAATTTTAGTTAAACACACATATGTACATACTCGCAAGCAGGTATTTGCTTTTCTTTAAGCACATTAAAACGGTTTGATAATAATGATATAAGAAATTGAACTTAACCTCATTTTTTGCTGTTGGAAAAATTTATGTGAGTGAAGATAAATAATGGCGAGTTAAATATGTTTGACGTAACGAAATAACGTAACAACATATTTGAGTGTGAAGATAAATATGTTTGTCGTAAGCGAACATCGTACGTACCAACATGTTGGATCTGTGCAAGTAGAATTGAATTGAATTTATTGAGACTTCAAAATGAGATAATAAATGCCAAAAAAGAACAATAAACAAGTAAGAGTGCTATATTCGGCTGGGCCGAATCTTAAATACCCTTCACAATGGTACATACATTCCGATTGATTTTTGGTGCGAAAAGTTGTTTTATTTGGCTTTTAAATGGGCCGATTTTTTCTGAATTTCAATATCAGATCCACTACCGGGATTTAACACAGGCTGCAAAACTTTTATTTAAATAATTCCTAATATGCTCAAGTTCAACCACTGGGTGACACCAATTCTTTTTAATATCAATGAAATAAAGAAAAGCAAAATGTATTTCTTAATTATTTATCAGTTAACTTTATAGTAAAATTTATTTAACAAAAAATTGCATATAATTGCATTATTTTTAAATTATAATGCTAAACATTGCCATTAAGTGTGATTTTCTTTTCAATTTACTTACGTATGTGGGTACATGCATACGTATGTATGTATGTATCTATAATAGAAAACTCTAAAATAAATTCTTTATTATTGAATATTTTCAGTGTGTTCCATAAAACAATGATTATATACATACATATATACATACATACATATTTACATTGCTTGCTTTTACAAAATTATTTTTTTCTTGTGCACGTTGTTGATGATCTATTGCGTATCATCATACACATGTGTGTGTGTATGTACATATGTAAGTACGTAGGGAAACCCAAAATGATTTTTTGTGTGAATGAATTTGAAGACGCAATTGTTTAAAAGAATTTCATTGCGTACCCTTTTTTCAACAATTCTTTATATCACTTTCATTTTCAAGCTCGTGTATACATATGTACATACATACACATTTTTACAACAAAGCAAAAAAATTGTTTATGCTAACATACTTGCATGCATACATACATATGTATGTAGATACATACATACCTACATGCATACAAACGTATCTACATACATACATACATACATACATACATACATACATACATACATACATACATACATACATACATACATACATACATACATACATACATACATACATACATACATACATACATACATACATACATACATACATACATACATACATTCATACATGATCGCAAATATTATATACATATGTATATAATATTATATACATATGTATGTACCATTATGATTGATTTTTGGTACCAAAAGTTGGGTGCATATGGGCCGATGTCCAAAAATTTTCTAATTTTGCCCCTAAACAGCCTGTATGTACCATTCCGACAAATTTTTAGTGCAAAAAACTGTTTCGTTTAGCTTCCAGGCCCGACTTCTTGAGATATCGGGAGGCGCTATATCTCGAACATATATGGGCCGATGACAAAAAGATTTCCAGTTTTGCTTCTGACTAACCTATATGTATCATTCTGATTGATTTTTGGTGCCAAAAGTTGTTTTATTTAGCTTATAGAGCCGATTTATTGAAAAATCGGGAGACGCTATATCTCAGGTATATATAGACCGATTGCATACATTTTTAAATTTTGCTTTTAAACACCTTATATATACCATTCTGATCGATTTTTGGTACCAAAAGTTGTTTTATTTGGCTTTTAGAGCCGACTTCTTGAGAAAACTTGAGGCGCTATATCTCGAGTGTATATGGGCCGATGTCCAAAATTTTCCACGTTTGCCTCTAAATAGTCTATATGTACCATTCTGATTGATTTTTAGTGCCAAAAATTGCTTTATTTGGCTTAAAAAGCGGATTTCTTGAAAAATCAGGAGTCGCTATATCTCAGATATATATGGACCGATTTCAAAAAATTTCCAATTTTGCTTTTAAACACCTTATATGTTCCATTCTAATCGATTTTTGATACCAAAAGTTGTTTTATTTGGCTTTTAGAGCCGACTTCTTGAGAAAACGGGAGGCGCTATATCTCGAGTGTATATGGGCCGATGTGGAAAAATTTTCCACTTTTGCCTCTAAATAGCCTATATATACCATTTTTATTGATCTTCGGTGCCAAAAGTTGTCTTATTTGGCTTATAAAGCCGATTTCTTGAAAAATCGGGAGACGCTATATCTCGGATATATATGGGCCGATTTCAAAAATTCCTTTTTTTCTAGGATTTAATGGGCACTAAAAATGATATGGTTTAGGTTTTAAGACAAAATTTTTTTTCAAAAATCTGAATACAAAAATTGCACAAAATACCCCTCAAAACCCGGTTTTTTGAATATATCTCGGCTATCCGTGGACCTATCTTACTGAATTTCAATAGCAGACCCACTACCGGGGTTTCACACGCTTTAGCGAAAGAATGAGGTTTCTATCTCAAACCGTTTTCTCAGAAACGGTATTTCAACGACTACAGACGGACAGACGGACAGACGGACAGACGGACAGACGGACCGACGGACAGACGGACAGACGGACAGACGGACATCGCTCAATCGTAATCGCTATTGATGCTGATCCAGAATATATATACTTTATGGGGTCTTAGATGGATATTTCAATGCGTTACAAACGGAATCACAAACTTATATATACCCTTACACATTTATGTGAAGGGTATAAAAATTACAACTTAGAACTACATATGTGTATTATTCTAATCTAGATAAAAAGCAAACGCTGTGCAAGTAGAAATATCCATAAATATATATATGTAAGTAATTTATAACAAAATAAAATACTTAAAAATATGAAAAGAAACCTTCAAAATTTTAAAATAGGGAAAATTTAAAAAATGTTAAACAACGTTAAACAACGACACCGTGAAAAATCGGTGATCTCTGAAAGAGTTTGGACATAATTATTTGAAGAAGAAGAGAAATATTGATAAATATGTATATTAGACCGGGGCGATTTGCATGGATAAAAAATGTTTATAACATCGATTTTCCGATAGTTTTTGGCACAAATAAAAATTTATTCCACTACAATTTTTTTTTTATTTATTCTCAATTTATTTATTTTCAATTTATTCTTAAATGGGAGATGGCTGTTTCACAACCACCACGTCCCTCATCAGTACCCAAATTTGCTGCAAACTCAGGTCACGACCAACTACATACTGTTTTAAGCAGCAACGCATAGCTAGACCCTTACTGCCTGTGCTCTTTGGCTGCTGATGAGCGTTGTGGTGGACGTGAAACAGCCATGGTATATACCCCAAGCAGTCTACTTTTCTTGTCTTCTTTATTCATATTGATCACTCCAATTTTATCAATTTTTGAGTGTAACTCAACGGGACCACATGGAAAAGGAAGTCAAGAATGTGGTCTATTAAGTGGTGTAAGTGCCGTTTCTAAATTGTATTTGAGAATTTTTTTAAAAAAAATTTTGAAATTTTGACTAAGTAAAAAATTATCTTGGAAAGAATTTGGGCACATTTTTTGAGTGTAACGTATCGTAACGGCATATTTATCTTCTCACACATGGACAATTTAGCCTCTAAATGCTCTTTATTTGGATTTGGGGAACTAAATTAGTTTGTGCTTCAACACACATTTCCTACATCATTTTATAGAATCAGAGTAATTTTCAATTGGCAAAGCAACAAGGCGAGAGGACTCAGTTTTGATGAAAAAAAAGTTTCTGAAACGAGTTTTAAGTAAGACTTTAACGATTGTTAGCTTTCATTTATAAAACCTTAACTCATAAAACATCAACTTACTATATTTACTATTTTTTTCCGAATTTTTTTTTTAGACTGTGGCATCAAAACTGCAATGCTGAGAATAGAAATTGAAAGGCATTTTCAGTTGCCCGCCAGTATCTTTTTGTCGTTGTTTTAACCAGTACATATTAACTTTTAATTATTGTTAATTGTTGTTTATATTTTTCTTTTCAAGTCGTGACTTGCTGTTTCAAAACATTTTACTGCCGTGAAAAATAAACACATAAATTTGAATGCAAAAAAAAACCTATTAACATGTTTGTTTTTGTTTGAACTATTGTTTAACAACTCTCGAACAAGTCGTTAAAACATTTAAATTTCATTCATAATTTCAAAATTTGCATTCATAAGAGTTTGTCGTGGACCAAATTGTTTGTTTAAAAAATAAGTATATTGTTTTAAAGTTAAATGGGTATAAAATTTGTATCAAGTTTTAACTACAAACTATAAAAGACAAAAAAAAAACAAACAAAAAAACACGCACACTGAAAAAATACTTTGTAGCAAATTAAACAAAATTCAAATGAAATGTTTAGAAATATGTATATGTATATTCAATGATTTCATTAAAATTGTAACAAAAATAACCAAATCAAAATCGATTTGCAAAACAAATTGAATACTTTACAAGGCAAAATCAAATTTTTGTAAATCAATTTGAAGTAGAGTTGCCAGACGGGCTTGATTGCAGCTGCCAGTTATGGAGTACGCTCTAATTTAAATGTTATCAAATTAAGAGACTGTGTTTTGAATATCAAGTTTCTCTTAATGCTGTATTGTTAATTGAATTTCAAATTGTCTCAAAAAATCAATATTTTTCATTTAAATGTCAAGTTTTTCTTTTTGCCAATTTAGCTGTAGAAAGCCTAATTTTAACCCTACATCAGGGGCCAAATTCTGGCACTCGTGATTGAACGATTTCGTTATAGAATGCTGTGTGTTTGTTGCTCATTTTGTTTTTGCTCCACATTGTTTTTATTATCGAGTATATTCGATCACGAATGCAAGAATCCGGCCCCAGAGCACGATCTATTAACAAGTTCTGAGTGTCATAACATGAGTTGCTCGTTTTTATGCGTAGATACCTGCTTGTAGTCATATCCAATTTTATGATTAGTCTGGTAACATTGTACTTGATTTGAGAGTGTTAAGATATTATATGACAATTCATTAAATACTCTGAACGTGAACGGTTGTGTTTTATTCCGGGGTTATCGGTCAATCGTCACATAAGCAACTTGTCAAAAACAGTGACTACAACATCAATGTGTCCGAAATAATTTGACAATTGCAAAGACAGAAATTTCCAAACTTCGCGGTCCGTTCACTAAAGTCATTGGAAGTATGCATTTCCATATGTACACAAATAGTTTATTAATTGAAATTATTGGGTCTATGCATCCTTTCCCTGAAAAATAATTAAAACAATCCACCACTTAATTGTTTTAAAATTCATTTTAACACTAAAATTCAGTAATTGATTACAACTCAAGTTTAATATTTAATTATTTAATGGTGATCTTGGCCACCATTCCTAATCATCAAACCTAAACTAAGCTGCATGCATTTGCATGTTGCAACACGACTCCGCAATTATGGTTGCAACAAACAAACAAACAAAAAAAAAAGAAAACATTGAAATAAAAACCCAAATGAAGTAAAAAAAAAAATAAAAGTGTTGCTTTGCCGCAACAAATGTTAAATTGTTGCTTGTAATGTGACCGACAGACCGATTATTGTACGAATAAAACAAGTTTTTAATAAATTCTTGGCAAAATAAAGTGATTCCCAAACGGTAATTGGTGCCCAAAAAATAATTTATATTTATTAAACTTTATTAAGTCATATTTCTACATTAGAATGAAATGTTGCTATAGTTTTTTCATTTACGAGAAATTAAAATTTCTTTACAGTACTTTTTTGCTTTTTGCATCAAATAGCTTTCACATGTTGAATTTTTTTCTTTATTGGGGTTTTATTCTTAAATTTTTTTTTGTGGTAGAAAAATTTTGTTTATAGAAAAATTTTATGATAAAAAAATTTGTTTTAAGTGTTCAAAGCACAAATATAGCTCTTAAAGTGCTTAGCAAATATTCAGACTTTGACAACTGACTTCACTTTAGAGTATCAAAATGTTAGTTTGTGTGTGCTATTCGAATTCTAGTACACCCACCTTGTAATAAATTTGCCTCGTGCCTGATCTAAAAATTTAAAAATTTTCAGAAAACACAAAGAAACACACGACTGCCAAGTTTTCATCTTTATTTTAACTCAATATCTCTCCGCTTCATTACACACAGAATTTAGACGACTCCCTGCTGAGCATGTCATACGTAAAATCTAACCGTTGAAACCCTCCTTTAATGAACACTTAGTTAGAGCGAAATTAGATTCTGCCTGTTCCTCAATATCGAAGTAGTGCGATTGTTCGCATTCTAAGCGAAATAGAATTGGTTTGGTCACCTCTATGACGTTCTTTTATTCGAACGATGATGACTCGATCGACAAGTCGAAAAGACGTAAATGTTTTCATACAAAATGTGATTCCTCTATATCGATCATGTCGTCAGCACTGCGAACACAAACGTCAAAATCAAACACTTAAACCGGTATTCATAAAAAATAAAACATTGTTGAAACACATTTTACAAAAAAATTTTCATATAAAATTTTTCTCTAAAATGTATTTGAGCAACGTTTTATTTTTTATGAATACCGGTCTTGTTGTTTTGCTAACGAGTGGGAGTTTATATTTATTTGTTAAAAAATTGGGAAATACAAATTTTTAAATTTGTGTTGAGTAAATATATTACACAAATATCGTGTGTACATTTGCAATTTTCTTCAATGATTTTGCACTAGTTTAAAATAAATCAACAATGGACCATTTCTTGGCACTTGTTCGCTGGATGGAAGAAAATCATCAGTTTACCAGAGGAATATCAGCGTTCTGTGTGACAAAGAGTTCACTGGAGGGGCAGGAGGAGTAACAACAGTTTTGCAATAATCTGTACATCTTCGCTAGCCTCTTCCTCGGTGTCCACGAAATGCATGGCGATGTCCTAAGTCCTTAATTTATTTATTAAATTTGAATATGAACTTAATTATTTATTTGCTTTAACAGCCAATTGAAATGTATTAATTCAGGTCCAAAAATATACCTCTCAAATGTTTTCTGGCGGCATATAGAAAGCTGAAAAAGACAGAAAACATTTGAAAGGTCTATTTTTGGATCTGAATTAATTTATTAAATTTGTATAAAAACAATACTCTTAAATTTTAAGGCTAAGTACATCCAATTACTTATTGTCACTTTGCTGACAGGTGTAATAAAAATGGGTTAGAAAAGAAAAACTTTAACATACCCCAAAAACTATTTCTACAATTTTAAAATATTTGTACATTTTTTGTGCATGTATTACTTTTTGGTTTGTCAGATACAGCTGGTCAGCTGAAGAAGGGTTGTATTTACACAAGAACGATTCAGTAGTTTTTTTTGTACTTTGTATTTTGTATAGTTCAATAAAAAATCAACCAAAACTTTAATTTACCGAACTGATGTGTCCGTGAGGTAAATAGCAAAAATTTAATGCGAACGCAAGTTGCGGAAATAGAATAATCCAGTAATTGATTCGAAATCGAGCGACTGCATTTCGATCGCTTATATTTTCTTGCGACATTGAGGAACAAGCAGATTATCTTCTAAATAAGTCCATATGGTGCTACGATGTGAATGATTTGTTTTCCTATTAAAGGCCGTGTTACACTATCCTACTCAATTGTACGATTCATTCACTGAAAATTGATAGCAAAATCTGATAGAATTCTGTCCTCCTTTAAAAAGTCGCATCAAAACGGCCACTTTTTATCGCATAGAAAAAGATAGTTTTTGAAAAATTTCAAAAGATTAACAAATCGGACAGACTTGTCAAAAAGTCTTTCACACACATACACTTTTAGTCCAGACTATCACACTTTTTGGACACACATGTCATTTTTAACAGATCGTACAACTCAATAGGATAGTGTATCGCGGCCTTAAATCCAATTAGAAATATTGAAGATTCATGGGCCCTTGCTAAGAAAGAAAAACAATTGAGAACTTCTGCTCAGACTTTTTAGAGGGTTGTGTTGTCATAAAATAACCCATAATAAAAACAACACTTTGTTAAATTTTGAGGTCTGAAACAACAATAAAAGCAACAACATTCACTTAAGGCCTCGTGTTACTGTTAAATTGTTGCCCACTGCCCGCCACTTGTTGGCTTTTTTAATTGTAGTTGGTTGGTTGGCTGGTTGGTTGGTGGTATTCGATTTGGTTTTTCACGTTTGGTTTTTCATTGTCTAATAAAACAAATGACCGCCAACTGGTTGGCTGGTTTTTCCGTCATACCAAAAACATTCAATCATTCGATTGAACTACCGTCATGAAACATTAACAAAAGTACAGAAAGATAAACCAGAAAATCGTACTCTACCAACTACGAGTAAAAGTTGCAACATACAAAAGTATTATATGAATGTAAGCGTTCATTAAATTTAATTTTATTATATTTTTGTTTTTGGTTTGTGCTTGTGTTATTTTTATGGTTTTGTTGTGGTGGCCAACTTTGAGATTATGATTCGGTGGTATTGTTGCTTAATATTTGACCTAGTTCCATGATAGTGAGCTTGTAAAGTAATTGAAATAGAAACATTAACATTATTAAATCACTGTATGATTTTCTATGAATCAAAGACAAATAAATCAGTTCGCCTGTCCGTCCGTCCGTCCGTCCGTCCTACCAATTACCTGTTCACGTGAAATACTGTAAATTACATTTTTTCCTCCTCTAATATCTTTTATGGTCATTATAACTATTGCGACAATTTTGCACAGATCAAGCTCAACTTTTTGCAGACGAATTTGTGCTCTGAACAATTAATTAAGCTTTAGTTTTTTGTTAATTAAAAATCAAATGTTAAAGCCATTAGATTAAGCGAGATATTTTAAAAAGAAATTAAGGCCAGCGAATGTCAAATTTAATAATAACACATTAAAAGCACTCAATTCAAACAGGCACACACACACATACACTCGCAAAGAAAAAAGAGAAGATTTGTGGTGTTCATCGAATTGGGTGGATTCAGTAACAACTAATGATATATTGAGGTTATATTTTATATTGCGATTTTCAAATTTATTTTTGTTATGCAAATATCTGCTGAAAAAAGCGTGATCTTTATTTCTTAGCTGCCTTTTATTTTGCCCAAATACAGTCTTTCAAACACACAAAAATACGCAGATGTACACAAACAACTGAAATTGCCTATATGTATATATAAAATAGGGTGGGTCAATTTAGCAATCGATATTGTGTCGCAATAATAGTATCTAGTTGAAAAAAATTTTTTTTTCAAAATTTAGGTGCAAATAAATACATTTTGTAACCAAAAACCAACAAAATATCATTAATTTGTATGTACAGAGTTTTTCAATCAAATCGCTACAAAAGTTTTTTTTTTTTTAAATAAAACAAAAACCGTTTTGGATATCAATGGACTTCTTTATTCCTGTAAAAGCACGTTTGATGCCAGTATGTATGGAACTCGATTTCTTTTGCATGGTCCCCACGGGCATGCTTGCAGAAGTACAGACGCTCACTCCGAATTTCGGTAGTAAATTTTAATAATTTCGACTCGTTGTTGGTTCGTAACATGATACAACTAATAAAGTTACCTTTTCACTACAATAAGAACAACTTCAATAAAAATAACATGCAGTTTGTTTTTGTACAACTTCTGAAAAACGGTCAAAAAAACGCCACTTCTAAATTTACAGAAGAGACATGAACAGAGCTTACGCAGATTTGCTATCTCGTTTTGGCTGCTTTTCATCTCTGTATTCTCTTAACAGTTTGAAGTAGCCAGCTGATTAACAGTTCAGCTGGCGAGGCTACCTTATTAGTTGCATCATCGCTCGTATATCTTTCCATCATGAAATGGCAAGCCTTACTAAAGATAAATGTCAAAAGAGCAGCAAGAAATATTTTGTCCCTGTTGTAGCGTCCCTCTTGAAACCGTTACATATGATGAAACGTTAATCCTAAATCAAATTCTTTAAATATTTAAGGCACTTGGTAATAACAGCTTTATTTTTTATTTTATGCAAGTCGGATCAAATACAAATACCTGGGACATATAAAGAGAATAACGTTTTTATTTGTCTCTTGTTTTCTTTGAACTTCCTTCTTCTGTTCGCCATTTTTATTTAAACTTAAACTGTGTGGGCCTTAACTATAATTAAACACTAAAGTCGGTTCTTTTTAGGAACAACTTAAGTGTTGCTAACTTATTTTTTTTTAACTATTGTAAAAAAATTGAAGTTGGCTTTAAGTTGAACCAGCTTTAAGTGGCTGCCACATTATTTATCGAAAATTTCCAAATTATTTATCATACAACCAGGTACAAATTGAAGTAAAATCCCATCTCTAATAAAATGACTCACAAAATTTATGTATAAATGTAAACACACGAAGTCTATAGTTATGGCCCGACCTGCCTTTTCCGAATACAATTTTTTTTGTCAACTTGTTTTATTATTCGTTGTGGAAAATCATTAACACTTTATTGAAAACAAGCAATCGGCGGAATTAATATGTATGTATGTGCAGTAGGAAAAGATATAAGAATTTAACATTAATTGTAATTTGGTAAATCGTTTCGTTTTTTATTTGAAAATTTTGCTAAAAAGAGCACGTGCAACAAAACGAATCTATTTTAATTGCATTCTGAACATTCTTTTCTTATAAAGGGTCCGCCAAATAACTTTTTTTTGTAAACGGCGCAAAGCGTCGAGTATAGCTTGGGCTGTGTGGCAGGTAGCGCCGTCCTATTGACACCAATTGTTGCCAATATCCTCCTCTTCAATTTTTTGTGAACAAAAATTCGTTCAACATGGCCCGCTAACGATCGCCATTGACTGTAACGGCTACTCCTTGCTCATTTCGGAAGAATAATGGCCCAATTATGCCTCTGGCCCAAAATCTGCACCAAACAGTGACTCGTTTTGGGTGCGTCGGCTTTTCAATGTATGCGTGCGGGTTTTCTGAGCTTCATCTGAAAAGATGATTTTATTTTTTTTTTTTTTTTTTTTTTTTTTGGCAAAATCGGCATCTTCTGTAAGTCGATCGCAGGCGCATGTAGCGAAGCGTATTCACAACCATATTCGTTCAGCGGAAGGATAAAACTAATTATCTGTCAAATCAGACATGAGCTAAGTGTTATCATTCACGAAATAAGCACTAGTTGAAAAAAAAAAACAAAAGTTAGATGGCGGACCCTTTACATAAACATTCATTGTTTATAAAACTTATGTTTTTTTTTTATTCTAATGTTCTAAATACACACATTATAAAAACTATATTGGCAATTAAGACAATTATTCATGCATAAAATTAACACACTTTTTGATCTGTAAAAAAATAAACTCGTGTTGCAAAATTGTGTTTAAGTTAAACAAAAAATTATTTAATATTATTATTTTTTTTTTCTTTGTTAAAACAATTTACAATTACAAATGATAATCCTATTTCGAACAAACATTTTAAGCAGCAATTCAAAAGTAAACGGTAACAGGTTTTCTTTTGTTCGTTTTATTAAATATTAAATTTACACAATTAAATTTTGGCAAATGTTGAAATAAATAGTGCAAGGTTTTCCAAAAGCAAATTTGGTGGTAATTAAACGTGAAACTTGCGGTTCAAAGCATAATCGGTTGTTTGATGAACGTTTTTTGAGAACACACAAGCCGACATACACACATATATAGTATGTATGTGTATGTGTGTGTGTGTGTGTGTGTGTGTGTGTGTGTGTAACACAGCTTGGAGTTAATTATACAATTTGCATAGTTTGAAACTATGAGATAAATTTAAAGGGTATTCCATTAGGTGCTCTCTATCATTGAATTTAAGAAAAGTGTGAAAAAACGAATTACATAAATATTTGAAAGTCAAATTTAAAGGCATGTTCAGACGGCAACATGAATCTGTGTATAGCGTTCAATAACACGAACTTGTGTGGGGGTTCGCTCTCTTAATCCAATAGCTAACCCCAGAGTGCAAACGAGTGTGCATGCCTCATATTGGCATAATATCTCGTTCCCACGAGACTTGTTTGGCTCTCCATTTCTGCTAGAGCCAGATCACACACGGCAATTTTAGTTAGATTATTCTTACTGCCTGTTCCTCAATGTCGAAGTCGTGCGATTGTTCGAAAGAAATTTGTTTTGGGTACCTCTATGACGTTCCTTTGTTCGAACGGTGATGACTCGATCGACAAGGCTTAAAGACGTAAATGTTTTCGTACAAAATCCGATTCCTCTATATCGATCATGTCGTCAACACTGTGAACACAAATATCAAAATCAAGCACTTGTTGTTTTGCTATCGAGTGAGAGTTTTCGTAGAAAATATTTTATATTTAAAGCGATTGCCTGGTATCAAGCTGCCTTGAATAGATTTCAACAAAACAGGAGTATTATAGTATGTTTCCATTACGAGTCGAATCACCCGCATCGCTCTCCCAATCATATTTATGAATCATACTGTTTACACTACTCGTCTATGTGCTTCGATTTGCCTTTTGTTTTTATTAGGCCAACAAAAATTTTCCATTAAATTCGTGAAGCAAATTTTTCTAAATGGACAAAAAAAAAGTAAATGAAAGTGTTGTTGCAAAAAACCATATTCATATGAAAATGTCCTTGGCATTGCAGGGTATTAAATACAATCCAGAAATTAACTTTTATTTGTATGGATCAATTACGTTTTCTTTATTTTTGTTTTTTTTTTTTTTTTTTTTTGTTTACACAATATGATTTTGACAGCTAGTGCAGATAAGCTGGCGATATAAATTAGAGAAGACAGGAATTTTTCATGCTTCAAATGTAGTTTCAACATGAAGCCACTTCATTCGCTCTCAAAATTTTGTATGGCGAAGCATATTGCTTCGCTCCTGATTAGGGTGTTAAGCACAAATAGAGAGCGAATCTCATGTCGTGGAAACAGGCTATTACGTATATTTTTGTATTGTACTTATGTAGTTATTCAGTGTAACGCAAGGATTTCTATCTGTCCTTCACTGATTTAAAAAAAATTGATCTTAAGAATACTGTTGGCTTTAAATGTTTTTAGTTCTAGGACGAATAAAAATGCCAAGTTGAGTGGCAACAACGAAATGC
The DNA here is from genome assembly GCA_963662145.1 of Sturmia bella. Lineage (NCBI taxonomy): Eukaryota > Metazoa > Arthropoda > Insecta > Diptera > Tachinidae > Sturmia > Sturmia bella. Next base: position 12,515,110 of record OY759172.1, on the reverse strand, counting down.
CGGCCGCTTATAAAATATTTAAAAAAGAGATTTTTTAGATTTAAATTAATATTATTTAAAATTCTTGAACTACGAAAGTATTTCTTATATTAAATTGAACTTTATTTTCAGCAAAACGAACCGCAACATTCTACTTCTACAAATATGACGGCGAAACCGAAATTTGAATTTGAAAAAGACCCGCTCGTCCACATTGACAATGTGGATGAGAGTGAAGAAGATCGCATTGCGAAAAGCTTTAAAGATCGTTGTTTCTTTATAACCGGAGGAACGGGATTTTTGGGCAAAGTTTTAGTGGAAAAATTATTAAGGTATAAAAACTGCTGGCTAACCAAAAATTTAATCCAGTTTGTTTTTTTGTAACAAGATGATTCATAATTTATTTCTCTTTTCTTTTTGTTTTGTGTTCTCATACAATCTCTGCAATTTGCCGGCTTAAAGGTCATGTGGTGAACTGAAAAAAATATATTTGCTTGTACGTCCCAAGAAGGGCAAACAGCCAGCCGAACGTATTAAGGAAATGCTAAACAATGTTGTATGTATTTAATTAATTTAAAATTATTACTTATTATGCTCTTAGTATTTATTTTGAAAGCTTTAACAATGCATGTGCAACGCATAATAATTATTTATATTTATTTTTAATAAGTATGAAAATATGTGGAAAAATGTTGTGAAAAACTTAAAGATATTGTTATCAAAGGAAGAATACTTATGAAAAAGGCCAACTAACTTGAAGCATATTTCTTTTAATTGTAATCTCTACGCTCCAACCCGTTTGTGAATGTTTGAGACGAGAGGACAGGTTTTTTTTTTTGATCTTAATACCGGGTAGCAGCATAACTGCAACAAACATAACCCCTACCAACACTTCATGTATTTTGTAGGTGGAATCACTCCTTCTTTTTTAGGGTTCCGTACTCATCAGAGTGAAACGGAACCCTCTTACCGAGACTTCTACGTCCGTCCGTCCGACCGTCACAGCGTCCATTCTCCGAAACGGTAAGACCTAGAGAGCTGAAATTTTCACAGATCGAAAACTACCAGGTGTCCCCAAAAAACTGCATAGAAAACCCACCCCCCCGGGATGCCCAACTTGTTTTTACTGTATTTTCTAAAATACTTCTTCCTCACAAAATTTGAAAACGGAAATATTTAGAGAAGAAGACTACAAAACGACCTGAATTTGCAGATTTGTCGGCACTTTCCCGTATAAATTGTAATTTGACAAATATTCCATACTTTCCTAGTTCCAGCATGTGTAGGGATCATTCGCTGAGTACTGGTCCAAGTCAAAAAAAAAAAAAAAAAAACAAACAAAAATGCTGTGTGGGAAAGATTTGTCTCAGTCAAATCACTGTAAATGATAAAATTATTTTAATTATGAATTATTAATGTCCACTACCCGTATATTTCAGTTTGTGGTAATATTTTTTCTTGCAGCTGTTCGACATGGTCAAAGAGCAAAGAGGCGAAGCTGTGGTTCTTAATAAAGTTCAAGCGATCTACGGTGATGTTTTGCTTCCTGGCTTGGGAATATCCGAGGAAGATTTAGCTCTTCTCTCCAAAGAAGTATCAATAGTTTATCACTGTGCGGCTACCATAAGGTGAGATTCAAAAGATCAATTAACACCGCCTTTGCGACTACGAATCTTGAAATTGTTTTTAGCTTTGACTTGATCATAACCATAGATAACCGTTGTTTCAGCCAGCTTTGTAGTCAGCACTGTAATTGAGGATGAAATGGTGCCACAATGGTATCAATACTTTAACTCGATACAGTAACAACCACTACTTAATACTATTAATATATTCTACTCAATTAATACGATTAATTCATTGAAAATTGCTTACTTTAAAAAGTCGCATCAAAACGTCCACACTATTATGTGTACAGTATTTATCGGATATAAGAACATCTCATATAAGAACAAAACGCTTATAAGAAACATTTGCAGAAACTTTTTAGTGATTTTTCTAACAAAAAAAGTTTCATACATATAAGAAAAACGCTTATAAGAAAAAAACTGATAAAAGAACATTTTTCTTGAACACCAAAACCACAAAATGTATAGAAAAAGAATTTATATAAGAAAATTTCAAGGGCAACACTGAATTTATGTAGTTTGCATGGACAACTCTGTTTTCTGACAGTTTTACAACAACAACAACGTTTTTTTTTTACTTTTAGTGCTCATGAGAAGTTTTTGTTTCTTGCCTCGTAAATAAATAAATAAATAGTAAAACATGAATTATGTATGTACATGTACTTACTACATATAATTTTTTTCAAATTGAAGTTTGTCTAGTTTTTTATATCTATTTACTAAAGGGGTTAATAAAATAAAATTTGATTTCTTTTATTTTCTATTTACATACATACATACATCTACGTATATACACAAAAAGGTAAAAAGGCTCGTATATTCATATAAGAAACAAATGCCTTATGGCCATAGCTACTTATATAAGAAATAAGTTTCTTATATAAAATAATTGTGTATAAGAAAGAAACGCTTATAAGAAACTTTTTTCGTGGATTTTTCAAGTTTCTTTTATCCGATAAATACTGTATTTACTTTGGTAAACAACTTTGAAAAGGCAACTATGATCGCATAGAAAAAGAAAGTTCTTGAAAATTTTCAAGATTATGATTAGCAAATCAGACAGACTTGTCAAAATATACATACCATCAAAATATAATATATGTATGTTATTTTTTGAGATCGAGATGTGCTTTTTTGTGTATTGTTGAGAGAAATTCCCGATTGCTCTCGCTTTAGCGAACTCTGCCCAAAAAGTACGAGAAAAAGCTTTATTTCTAGTATTTTGTTATGATCATGACAAGACTAGTTGAACTACTTACTGTTCCACTTAAACTTATGCATTTAATACCTTTCTTTAACAATAGATTTGATGAACCTTTGCGTCGTGCTGTTTTCATGAATACGCGTGGCACCAAATATATGCTGGATGTGGCCACTAAATTTAAAAATTTATCTCTATTTGCGTACGTATCAACGGCTTACTGTCATCTGCATGTGAAAACTTTGTACGAAAAGCCATACGATCCACCAGCAGATCCTCATAAGGTAATGAATGCTTGTGAATGGTTGACCGATGACCAGGTGGAAATGATCGAAAAGAAAATTTTAGGTGATATACCAAATACATACGCCTACACAAAATCTCTGGCAGAGGCTTTAGTTGTTGAGAAATTCGATGAATTGCCTGCTGTTATACTGCGACCATCTATTGTTATACCGATTTGGCGTGAACCCATACCCGGCTGGACGGATAATATCAATGGGCCTACGGGTCTTTTAATTGGTGCCGGCAAAGGTGTTATACGTACAATGTATTGCAATTCGTCGGGCTTTGGAGACTTTCTGCCAGTCGATGTGGCTGTTAATGCGATTTTGGTGGCAAGTTGGCGTTTTCTCATCCGAGGAGCTGAGGAAACTAATCGCGTAGCTCACATGACCAGTTCGAATGACATTAAAGTTTCGTGGGCTGAAATAATCGAACTGGGTCGTTGGGTCATTGAGAATCGTGTTCCTTTAAATGGTGTGGCCTGGTATCCAGGCGGTTCGATGAAATCAAATTATATAATACATTGGATTTGTATGATGCTATTTCATTGGCTGCCGGCTATATTTGCAGACATTTTGCTGAGAATATTTGGTTATCCGCCAGTGTAAGTAATTTTAACATATGTACATATTTAGATTTATTATTATTTCATTATATCTATGTATGTACATTGTACATACATAGATTTTTGCACAATTTTCTTGAGCATTTTTTAAGTTTTTTATTTTATCTTTAATTTTTTTTTATTCCACAGTTTAATGAGAGTTCAAGACCGCATTTCCAAAGGTTTCGAAGTATTCGAATATTATGCGAATAATGTATGGAATTTCGATAATACGGAAGCGATAAAGCTGCGAAAACTTATGAACAAAAAGGAACGCCTGACATATGTTATAGAAAAAATCGATGTAGATTTGGTTGAATATTTTACCAATTGTGTTCTCTGTGCCAGACGTTTGATACTTAAAGAACCTGATGAAACCATACCGGCCGCAAGGAGACACATGAAAGTGTAAATATTTTTGCGATAAAAAGAAAACAATAAAAATAAAATTTATTTAAAAAAAATTTTTTTTCTCTCTTTCAGCATGTGGTGTGTTGACAAGTTTGTCAAAGGCCTGTGGCTATTCGGCATTTGCTACTTAATATATCGCTATCTTCTATCCGATTATTTTACTAGCACCACAGCAACTCAGCCCTTAGAATCATTTTGAATACATATTAGAAAGTTGTACTTTATATTAGTTAATTTGTAAGTATTAAACTTAAGCCAAATAATGATTTGAAATGAATTCTAGTTTAAATGAGATTTTTTTGTATTTGTTAATTTTAAAGACATGTAAAATATTTAATACGAAATATTATGTAGAAAAGTGTAAAAACTTGAAAGTTATAAAAATATACATACATATGAAGAAAAATGTGTGTATATAAATTAAAAATGTATGTAAGAAAAGAGTTGTTCGTATAAGGCAACTACTTACTATTGGTGTTAAATAAGTTTGAATAAAGTAGTTATGGAATTTTATTATTTCTATTTTTTTTTTATTTTTATATTAAACAAAGGTATAAAACAAAGTATGCTGCCTGGTCATCTTCGTAATCAGTTTAATTTTCAATTAATGCTACCAATTTTTGTTCATTTTTTTCCATTTAGCTCAAACCGTTACAGTTTGTGGTACCAGACTAAACTGATAGTACTTTACTTGTGTTTGACGAGATTCTTTATGAAATCAAGTAAATGTATTTCTGGCAACTCTTAAGAAATACAGGTTGCATTTAGCATGGACAAAACCCAATAATGCTAAAAAGTAAGAAGCGGCCAATATTCAATAGCGCTGGAGATGAAAAAAGTATTTATTGCTCTAATTATTAGTGTAGTACTGCAAAAATTAATTATTAGTATCAATATGAAGTTTATCTACCTGTCAAAGCTTGGTATAAGGGCACTTCAAGGCTCCTGGTAAAATATACTCTTTCTTGATGCAATTACAATTTTGTCATGAGTATAAAGAGATATAAGGTAGCCATAACGAGGTAGCAAATCAGCGTAAACTGTGTTCATCTCTTTTCTGTAAATCTAGAAGTGACGTCTTCTTGACAGTTTTCAGAACATGAACAAAATGCATGTTATATATCTTGAAGTTGTTCTTATTGTAAAGAAAAGGTTACCTTATTAGTTGTATCAAGGTACAGTCGACTATTTCATACTCTAGCCAAATCTTGTCACTCTGACGGGATTTCTAGTACAAAAGGAAAATTTACTATCAGACTAGATTTTGATAAAATCTTGGCAAATACTGATAGCACTTATTTCTGCAACTGTTTTTTTTTATTTTGCTCATAATTCACTTGAAAACAATACGCTGTAATAAAAAACTTCTCTTAAAATTGGTGTACTCACTTTGCAAACCAATTTTGTTAAAATAAAATCTTGCTCAGTGATGTCAAAAAACCTCTAATGTAAATGTGAAAATTTTTTTTTAAGATTTTCATGCAAATCTACTTGATATTTTTGTAGAATGCAATGTTGTATAAAAAAGTCCGGGTCTTTTACTACTCGAATTCCGGATTTTGAAAAGTGGGGAAAGTTGACAACTCTAGCCTTGCGAAACGACAAAAAAAACTCATTGTAAAACATATTCGATCTGGCCACCTACAAAATTTTGAAGTACGGCAGCACGTCAGCCTCTTTAAACTACCTTTTGTCAGCTGTCAAAATTCTATAGTTTTTTTTGGTTGGAAAATTTTTGGGAAAATTTTTATTTTATAGTTTTAAATATTAATTAAATAAACGAAAAAGCACATAATGAAAATTATAAAATGTTAACAGACTTGTATAACAGTAATGTGAAGCCAAAACATTATCATAAGACATACTGAGTGATAAGAAAAAAAAATTCTCTTGTGAACAGTCATACAACTCGTTTGAAAAATTATTAATGTACACATATAAAAATTAGTGTTCTATGTCATATAAACTATTCAATTTACGAAACTAAATGTAAAAACGTTGATATTAAAAGTGTAGCAAAAATTTACCATAAACTAAATGCATTCATAGAATTGCGTCACACTCTATGCAGCACAAAATTGCAATTGATAGCAGAATTCTCTTATATTTCTTTAAATAAAATACAAAGAAAGAAGAACATTAATTAATCTAGGCTACTTTTGTAGCAAACATTACAAGTGATTAGTTTTACATAAAAACAAAAAATATACTATTAAAAGCATAATGGCCACCTCAGCTTCCTCAACTGCAACCACCGTTAGTATTGGTGCCGGTACCATGGAAGGCACATTAAGCAAATGGACAAATGTAATGAAGGGTTGGCAATATCGTTTCTTTGTTTTGGATGAAAACGCTGGCCTGCTTTCTTATTATACGGTATGTGAAGTTATTTTGATGTACATCCATGCAAATGTATATCTGTAGTAATGCGTTATCTTTTTCCACTACTTTATTATGTCTGTTGGGAAGGAACAGCAAAAACCGATAAAGGTTTAAATTTTACTTAGTCACAAAGCTAAGATAAGGCATTGTTTTATTTTCTTCACTACACAGATATGATAATACTTCTTATCTAAATGGAATATACACATAATTCTTTGTGCTGTGTAACTTTGTCAAATCAATATTTAATAATTTATAACTACTGTTTGTTTTTTTGCAAATTATGGCATATTCGAGCACAACACCTCGTCGTAAACACAAAAATGTTATGATATCATTATTGCGGAGTTATTTATTACCGATCATTGATGAGAGCATAAATTTCAACAAGGCAAAATATATTGAAAATATATTTATTGAACATGTTCGGCCTTAAATTCCGTTTGCTAAATTATTGTTTGCAATTAATAATCTTAATAAAATCTATGAAAGTGATACTAACACTGAAACTGGAGCTCAGCTGCCTTTCATCAGTACCCATATAATCTTGCATTAAATGGTGCTTAAAGTTAAAAACTATAGAGCAAACGCACAGAAACGTTTGAAAATCCCATAAAGTCTACTTCAGTATCAGTGCTTAAAATTTATTGATGATTTCTTCATCTGTATATTATCTACAAATGATATTGCAAATTTCTCAGTATTAAAGAATTTTCTATATTATAACTCACATCAGTTGATAACATTAGTGATCGTATTACTACTCGTACACGTGATGCAACACCACACAGCTCGTGGGAGAGAATATCAATCATACGCATTATACGACTAACTATGTATAGCAGTTCCATACAACTTAAAAACTGTTTTAACAACCATTTGATACAATAAAAACTAGTTAATAAAATTAGTACTTTTTTAGATACTTGCTTAAAGGACTAATAAGAAATAATTTCAAAATATTATTTTCTTTTATTATTTACATTGTGTGTATTTATATAAACAGAGTTATTTAACCTTCTGCAACTGTGGTTAAAATCGTTTTAGTCCAGGAAAGACGGATATAATTATGCTATTATTATTGGCAAATTAATTTACTTCTAATCTTAAAGGCAAATTGATCATTTGGTATTAATTTTTGATTTTTTTTTTCCTTCTCTACTTAAATATGCCTTTTTGTAAAAATCATAAAAACCATAAAATATCACGGATACAACAATACAATAATAATATTTAATTACTGGGGGTATGTGACAGCAAGACCAAGAGATAGCAGCTTGGGTCAATATTAAACAAAATTGTATCATTTGTATTATAGTAATGGATTTCTTAATGTAGATAAACTTCTTCATTGTCTCCGCACTGCAAATGTTGGCAAAAAAGTAATACGAGTACATGAGGACATGGACGTTACTGTTCAAAAATATGGGAAAAAAAGCAATATTGGCTGTAAAATAAGAAAAAAGAGTAACATCTCCATTATAAAATGAAGTTATATTTTAGTTAATCATTTTCTTACATCTTGTGTAGCTCAAAATCAAATAACAAAGTGTTATGGTTGAGGAGTGATGGAATACGTGTAAATAGGTTATTTGATTTTGCTTCTTCCTTAAAACGAATATTACGGTGTCCGTTAATTCAAATATTTTCAACAAAAACACTTTGGTTGTAATGTCGGAGAATGCTTCAAGTTGCGCTGTATTTGGAGAATAGTGTACAATTTTTGTAAAATCGAAAATGCTCCAAGAAGTCAAATCAAAAATCTGCAACAAAATAAGAAATATTTATTTATTTTCAAAACTTGAGCATTTCAGTGCTACTTACGCGTTTAATTAAGTACACACAAGTGAGCACCTGAGATAGATTGTAAAAGCTCATAAAATTATTCAGATTATAGGCAGGCCTATTTTTCATAAAACTGTACAAAAAAAGAAAAAAAAAATAATAAAAATAAAGAGAAACCGAAATCATTAATTAAATAATTATTATCCAATAATAATTAGCATATAATTATTAATGAATTCTAAGCTAACTTTAATGTGCCTTATATTAAAATTTAAATAGTGCCGTCCATAAAATTTCTTTAAAAAACAAAATTACTGTCTTAATTATTGGACTTTAAACTGCAATAAAATTAAAAATTATGATTTGTGTTCACTTAATGAATGTTGCCCAATTTTTCAGACAGTCATTGAACGGTTTTGTTTTCTATATTCACAGAATTAATTGTAGTTTGTACAAGAAGTGTACTAGAGTACTATAAAATATTCAACATAAATTATATTTTTAATTATATGCTTTTCAAAATCAATTAAGAAGTCATTGCATTCTGGTTTGCGAGAAATAAACACATACAGACGGTATAAATTAACAGACAAATACAGGGAGCCTCAAAATACGTTTGGGTTTAGAATGTTTAGAAAAAGTATAGCATGCGATATTTTTTCTAGTATTATTTTGCTGGTATTTAACCAATTGTGGTAAAAATATTTTTTTTTCATGTTTTTGTTCTCCAATCCCGAAATATAAAAGCAACGCAGCATTGATTTTAATTTCATTTTTAATTAATTAATTTATTTTTCTTTTTATCAATTGAATAAAATATCCGACAGTAGTTTGAGTCAACTATTAATAAATATTGCCGAGGAATGCAAATTCATTTCAAACAGAAAGAAAATAAATTATTCTTACCTGGGTCCTATCTTATAAACAAATGTTAAATATATTATTAAAATTACGGCAATAATCCTTGCATCGGCAAATAATAAATATTCGCTTATTGGTTCATCTGCGAAAATTAAATGAAAATAGTTTTGAATGTCACACATTTGTATTTTAAAATTAACAAAATATTGAAACTCACACTTTGTTGCATCTACCCAACTCATTTTAATACAAATTTTCCACCACGTTTTTCCGTTTACAGATTTTTAACGTCTCAATATCAGAAGTTGTTCTTTGCACTAGTTCTTTTAACGCGTACTTAAGAATTTAAACTAAAGCCATTGATTTGCGGCGGACTTGGTTTTAAAGGGGTTTTCATTTCAAATATATATTTTGTAGACAAATTCCAATAAAATGTAAAAATAAAAACAAAATACATTAAATTTCAATTTGAATCTCATTAAAATACAGCGGCATAAATGAATTTAAACCTTTTACATACGTACACATATACATATGTACCTTCTTCTTTCTGTTTTTGTAATTTAATTTGTTATGCATTAATAGAAAATAATAATAATAATAAAAACGAAAACAAGAAATAATAATATAAATCATAAATCATTAAAAGCTGAGTCACACAGTGGGGGCCCAGCCAGCAGCCACAAATTTCCATTGCCTGCAAGACAGTAACACAACACCGAGAATTGCTTTCAGCATTATCATTTTATCTGACTGCCTTATCACTTGCAGTACTTGACATCTCAACTGTATTCATGTGGCTAGGCGAATTTATTAGCAGGTGGCCGTACAACATACAATTTAACACAAGCATTTTGTTAATGTAAATGCATTTTTGTTTGTGCAAATCTGCAGCAGCCAAATTTGCTGCGAACCCAGGCCATGGCTAATTGTATACACTGTTTTTAAACAGCAGCGCATAGCCATTGCTGACTGTCTATATTTAATCTTATTGAACAACTTTCATTTTGTTTATGAATTTTCATTGACCAAGCGCATCTATTCCTACATATCCTAATTTGTTCTCTTTATTTGCCCTTAACCAGTTTTCCGATACTCAAATTGTTGGTGAACATTAACGACATCCTGAGTTTGATCTTCGTCGTAACCACTACTTTTCTGTGGACACTTATTTCCGGTAAATACATGCATACAAAGAACAACCAACCACACAAAAAAAAAAAAAAAAAAAAAAAAAAAAAAAAACGTAAAAACATCAAATTTTACAAGAGTATATTTTAAGGCTGTGCTTGCCTAAACAAATAAATATTGCATTTAGACAGAATTTGTATTCGCTCTTTCAAAGGTTTTTTTTTTTAAGATTCGCATAACTGTTCGATGTAAATTTTATACTTGCTCATTGAGCAAACATAACCTTGAAATATACTTTTTGAAATTTATTAGTTTTATGTTTTTTCTTTACCATTATGGGTTATTGTTGTTGTATCATGTGAATGCACATTCAGTTTCAATTGTTTGTCTGCATGTATCTGCCCTAAATAAAAGTCAACAAGAAAGTAGTGGTCACGTTATTTGTTGACAAATATCTTTACATATAATAAATTCTCTAGCACTAATAGCAGATATGATTAGCGAACACTGTTCTGATTTATATGTATATGATTTGTTGTTTATTGCAATTCCAACTGCATTATTGTTTTCTATTAAGAAACATTTGTTAAACAATTAGTTCTATCAAAAGCTTAGACTTACTTTAAATTACAATAAATTAATCTAAATTAATGACATTTTTTTTTTGTGTATCTTTTTACATGTTTTTTTATTTATTTATTTTAGTCGAAAGAAAAAATGATGAAGGGCGTTCGACGCGGTTGTGTTCGTTTAAAAGATGCCGTCATTGGTATTGACGATCAAGAAGACAATACATTTACCATCACAGTTGATCATAAAACTTTTCATTTTCAAGTGAGTATAAAGAGAAAATTTGAATTTTGCTAAATTATTGCTGCGAAGGACATGCGAATCCGGGACATTTTTTATGCATATGCCATGAGCCATGCATATGTCTCTCAAGCTCTATTAATTTGCTTGTAATTGTCATTTTCAAAAAATTTCCATCGCCAGGTATAAATTGTCACCTAAAAGCCACAACGGATCGGAAAATCAATTTGCCGATCCATTGTGGCTCGGCGATATTTTAATACCAATATCTTAATACTTCTTTCATCATTGTATTAATTTTTGAATATAACTAAAACTTAATAAGGGTTTTCACGATGATAGATGTGCAAATTTGCAATGCATTTTATGGCTGATCGTGAGCGCACCGTTTTCTTTTTTTGCTGCAAATCTACTATATTCTTCATTGAAGGTTTGAAGATTCATTGCTTTAGTTAACAAATTCTTTATTTTATTTTTGAGAACACAATTGTTGCTCTTTTGGTAAAATTCTTTTATGTACATACATATATCAAAATTCTAAATAACGCTACTGTAACATGTCACAGAGGGCAAAGTCCATCGGCGTCAAGTTGGCACGCAGCCGCCGCCGACTTTATTTTTATACCCTTCACATAAATGTGTAAGGGTATATATAAGTTTGTGATTCCGTTTGTAACGCATTGAAATATCCATCTAAGACCCCATAAAGTATATATATTCTGGATCAGCATCAATAGCGATTACGATTGAGCGATGTCCGTCTGTCCGTCTGTCCGTCTGTCCGTCGGTCCGTCTGTCCGTCTGTCCGTCTGTCCGTCTGTAGTCGTTGAAATACCGTTTCTGAGAAAACGGTTTGAGATAGAAACCTCATTCTTTCGCTAAAACGTGTGAAACCCCGGTAGTGGGTCTGCTATTGAAATTCAGTAAGATAGGTCCACGGATAGCCGAGATATATTCAAAAAACCGGGTTTTGAGGGATATTTTGTGCAATTTTTGTATTCAGGTTTTTGAAAAAAAATTTTTTCTTAAAAACTAAACCATATCATTTTTAGTGCCCATTAAATTTTAGAAATGAAGGAATTTTTGAAATCGGCCCATATATATCCGAGATATAGCGTCTCCCGATTTTTAAAGAAATCGGCTTTATAAGCCAAATAAGACAACTTTTGGCACCGAAGATCAATCAAAATGGTATATATAGGCTATTTAGAGGCAAAAGTGGAAAATTTTTCCACATCGGCCCATATACACTCGAGATATAGCGCCTCCCGTTTTCTCAAGAAGTCGGCTCTAAAAGCCAAATAAAACAACTTTTGGTATCAAAAATCGATTAGTATGGAACATATAAGGTGTTTAAAAGCAAAATTGGAAAATTTTTGAAATCGGTCCATATATATCTGAGATATAGCGACTCCTGATTTTTCAAGAAATCCGCTCTTTAAGCCAAATAAAGCAATTTTTGGCACTAAAAATCAATCAGAATGGTACATATAGACTACTTAGAGGCAAACGTGGAAAATTTTGGACATTGGCCCATATACACTCGAGATATAGCGCCTCAAGTTTTCTCAAGAAGTCGGCTCTAAAAGCCAAATAAAACAACTTTTGGTACCAAAAATCGATCAGAATGGTACATATAAGGTGTTTAAAAGCAAAATTTGAAAATGTCTGCAATCGGTCTATATATACGTGAGATATAGCGTCTCCCGATTTTTCAAGAAATCGGCTCTATAAGCTAAATAAAACAACTTTTGGCACCAAAAATCAATCAGAATGATACATATAGGTTAGTCAGAAGCAAAACTGGAAATCTTTTTGTCATCGGCCCATATATGTTCGAGATATAGCGCCTCCCGATATCTTAAGAAGTCGGGCCTGGAAGCTAAACGAAACAGTTTTTTTGCACTAAATATTTGTCGGAATGGTACATACAGGCTGTTTAGGGGCAAAATTATAAAATTTTTGGACATCGGCCCATATGCACCCAACTTTTGGTACCAAAAATCAATCATAATGGTACATACATATGTATATAATATTATATACATATGTATATAATATTTGCGATCATGTATGAATGTATGTATGAATGTATGTATGTATGTATGTATGTATGTATGTATGTATGTATGTATGTATGTATGTATGTATGTATGTATGTATGTATGTATGTATGTATGTATGTATGTATGTATGTATGTATGTATGTATGTATGTATGTATGTATGTATGTATGTATGTATGTATGTAGATACGTTTGTATGCATGTAGGTATGTATGTATCTACATACATATGTATGTATGCATGCAAGTATGTTAGCATAAACAATTTTTTTGCTTTGTTGTAAAAATGTGTATGTATGTACATATGTATACACGAGCTTGAAAATGAAAGTGATATAAAGAATTGTTGAAAAAAGGGTACGCAATGAAATTCTTTTAAACAATTGCGTCTTCAAATTCATTCACACAAAAAATCATTTTGGGTTTCCCTACGTACTTACATATGTACATACACACACACATGTGTATGATGATACGCAATAGATCATCAACAACGTGCACAAGAAAAAAATAATTTTGTAAAAGCAAGCAATGTAAATATGTACATATGTATGTATATATGTATGTATATAATCATTGTTTTATGGAACACACTGAAACTATTCAATAATAAAGAATTTATTTTAGAGTTTTCTATTATAGATACATACATACGTATGCATGTACCCACATACGTAAGTAAATTGAGAAGCAAATCACACTTAATGGCAATGTTTAGCATTATAATTCAAAAATAATGCAATTATATGCAATTTTTTGTTAAATAAATTTTACTATAAAGTTAACTGATAAATAATTAAGAAATACATTTTGCTTTTCTTTATTTCATTGATATTAAAAAGAATTGGTGTCACCCAGTGGTTGAACTTGAGCATATTAGGAATTATTTAAATAAAAGTTTTGCAGCCTGTGTTAAATCCCGGTAGTGGATCTGATATTGAAATTCAGAAAAAATCGGCCCATTTAAAAGCCAAATAAAACAACTTTTCGCACCAAAAATCAATCGGAATGTATGTACCATTGTGAAGGGTATTTAAGATTCGGCCCAGCCGAATATAGCACTCTTACTTGTTATGGTACAAGCCTATCTGATTTTCTTCTTGGAAAGGCACCCATTTAATTAAAATGAAAAAGCCATGTATTCTTTTGTTATTATTAAATTAAAGTTTATGCTTGCATTTCTTGTCTACTCCGTGAAAAACTGTTAGTTGGCTTCGCCATCTGCTGGCGTCATCCATTGTTGTTTACATTATTAATATTCAAGTGAGTATTTTTGCACACTTCTATTTGCTCAAGGTTTTTTTAGTGCAAATATGGAAAAGTGAAGCAAAGTGCAAAGTGAAAAAAAGCAGAGCATTTTCGCTCAGATTTGCTTCGTTTGCACAGATTGCACCACCATCGTGAGAATCCTGAGTATTTTGCATGAATGAGTTCAAAAGTAGAGTGCTTGCTTCTTCTGTAAGAAAAAAGTTAACAAAAATACATACGCCATTTTACATTTTAGATGACGACATTTAACATTCGTATGCCAATGAAGCAATTGAGTGCCAAAATATGTAATAAAAAAAAAAGTTCAAAAACAATAAAACGGAAAACTTGATGCTATTACTTGGTTCTTTTCAGCACAATTTCCATTTCTTTATTTGTATGTCTCTCAGTTTGATTTGCTCACCAACTTCAAAAAATAAATATGAACTTAATTTTATTTTTATTTTCTACATTGACATTCTATTTATTATCAACCCTGTAGGCTCAACACAGTGAGGAACGCGAAAAATGGGTGCGTCGCTTGGAGGACACAATAAGACGCCATGCAAATCGCAGTCGCATGTGGGAAAGTCAGAGTGCTTTTTATTTGGGTGGCTACAACAAAGATCTGACAAATAGACGTGCAAACTATTTAGAAATTTTCGGACGTCGCGTTTCTGAAGCCGATGCATATTTGCAATTGATGATTGAGCAAACAAATGTAAGTTGCAAAGTAATTTTGCTTTTTTATTTTTCTAATTTTTTGTTTTTTTAATTTTAGACTATTGAAAGGCGCATCAACGACATCACAGATGCTAATGAAAAAGCTAAATGCAAAGCTCTACAGGACAATGCCAGTGTAAGTGTAGTCACTAAAGATACCTTTAAATCTAACCAGTAAGAATGCTGCAATGTTCCGCCGTGCTGATTCTTATATACCCTTTACCAAGTCATAAAGCTAAACGAAATTGTGGGGACACAATTAAAAATTACATCGTGATGACATAGGCATTGTACATATATGTATTTATGTACAATTTCACAAAATTATTCTTATATAGACGCACTTCAAGTGAATATACTAGCAAAACGTGAACACTCGAACCAAAGACTGCCTACGGATATCAAACTTTCGAGCTGCATAATCTTTTACACAGATTTTTTTTTGTTTTGTTTTGTTTTTGTTCATGAACGATACAGTCTTGTTTTAGCAAAAGTTCATGTCAAATTTACTCATTGTTGCAGTTGAGCTGAATGTTCGTGATCGTTTTTTTTTTTTTTTTTTTTTTTTTGGAACGAAGTTCCTTAACGCGGCTTGCTGGTAGTGCAAATTAGTAGAAATCGTCACGAAAGCGTGTGAGCTGTTTATACATATGTATTGGTTTATCTGTCGACAAACAATTGGCCAACAGTTGCTTTTCTTCGTTTTGTAGCAGATTGACAAAAAATACTGCATGTGTCAAAAGTAAAAAATAAAACGTACCAAAAATTTAAAGAATCGTAAAATTTAAAAATTTCAAAAACAACACAAAAAAAACATACAGATTTCACCTTGTATTACATTCAAAGATGAAAAAAAAACATAAGGAACTTCGTTGCTAACGGGGATCCCCCGACCGCATTTCTTTTTGTTTGTGTGATTGTACCAAAACTGATCGAATCAAAACAATGCTCGTACTCATTGACTGGCTACAGATATCAAACTTTCAAGCCTACACAAACATTTACCGTTTTTTTAATTTTATTTTTATTAAAACTTTTAGCTCTAAAACAATACAATTTTGTTTCAGCAAAACTGGCAAGCTAGAGTAGTGTTGCAATCAGGGCTGGGCAGTATTTGAAATACATACATGTATTTGAAATATGTATTTAAAATAGGAATACGTATTTTGTATTTGTATTTTAAATACCTCTCATGAATGTATTTTGTATTTTAAATACTGAGCGCTTGGGTATTTTGTATTTCAAAATTAATTTTTCTTTCAAATATGTTTGTTGTTATGTTTGTTTTTTAAAAAACTAATCAAAACATTTTTCATTATTATTGTCCTGAAGAAGCTATCCGAAGGAGAGCGAAATATTGACAAAAATAATTACTCAAATTCTAAAAGACCTTAAGCTCAAATAAATATATAAAATATAAGAAAAAAAGGGGTCAAAATAACTAAATATTAAATAAATGTAATACATTTATATTAAATTACCTTTTCAGGCTCAAGTTCAATCCTTGGTTAGTCACTTCTTAATTAATATCAATTAAGTAAAGAAAAGCAAAATTTTAATAACTAGATGGACAACCGACAAAAAAAACGGCAGTACTACAATTTAATTACCAAACGCAAAGTACCTGTGTAAAGTAAAAGCAACTGAATGCATACACACTGAGAAAGTGTGTCAAGCTGTCAAAAAGTTAAGCAATGAAAAAACAAAACGCAAGGAAAACACAGCGTTTGGAAATTTTGATCCAAAACAAGAAGAGAAAAAAATATTAATTAGATGTTGGCTTGGATAGACTATATATGTAGTATATATGTATATAGCCAAGGTACCTCGATATGAGGTAGTCGCATGACTACAACAAATACAACACCAACAAACACTTCATGTATTTTGTTGGTAGAAATCTTTAATATCTGTCACCCATTTGTTCACATTTGTGTGTGTGTTAGTGTCGTGTATTTTGACAGTTCTTCAGGTTAAAAGTAGTAGTCAGCTGGGCTGAGCTGGTTAAGGCCCAGCTTTGGTATCGAGGTACCTTGCCTAGAATAAAATGTTGTTGTTTTTTTTGTATCAAAACCGTGTATCAATAGCGGTTCTCACTCTTAATATTAATTTTACAACTCTGCTATATTCACTACGATTTTTACCACAAAGCTCGAGTGACTTTCTTACCTCAAAGTCTGCATGTTCTTGCGAATCTTCTAAAACTTGCTGAATTTCTTTATCTGTCCACCTTTTGTTGTAAATTTTGTCACGTTTTCTCTTCACCAGTATATTTTTATTTGTTTTTTCCATATTTTTTATTTTCTCAACACAAAATTAAGTTTTGCCGGCAAAACGATTCACAGCACAGAATATCTGTGATTCCCAGTAATTTTTTTACAATGTTTACTTTTTGATTTTTACAATGCTTTTTGTTTGATTTTTTAATCACAGCGTAGAAAATAAAAGTTCAGTACATTTTGTTGCTGCAGTGATGTAAACACTAGTGCTTGTATGTTAAAAAATTTAACAACAGCATATTAAAAATTTTGTATGGAAATTTCCATACAAAATTTTTAATATGCTGTTGTTAAATTTTTTAACATACAAGCATAGTACTTTAATCAAATCTGCTACTTTAACCAAATGTGCAACCTAGTTTACTATCAAGAGTGAGAACCGCTAATATTTCATTGGCAATCCGCTATTTTCATAATACGGCCTTAAAATATTTCTGAATCCATTTAGTGCTAAAGCAAAAGAAGTGCCGATTGCCCAGCACTGGCAACGAGTATGTTTGCTAATTTATGCAATAAAAATTAATACTAATTAGTACTAAATAAAATTTTACTTAGACAGCATATCAACAATGATACAAAGTGCACATACATATTTAGATTGGTATTCATATTTGTTTTTAGTATTACGTTACACAATTTTTCGAAGCAATGCAAATGTATAAACACTTAATATTTATTAGCGAAAAGCCTACATTTTAATTTGATCTATTTTACAAAAAACAAATGACGGAGGCAAAAAATAGTGTAAAGGCTATTTTTTATTTATGCGTTTTTTTTTGTGCTATTACTCGCGTATTACGTTGCTGTCACATGCTCTAAAGGCCGTGTTACACTATCCTACTCAATCGTCCACACTATTATACTTTTGTAAACAACTTCGAAAAGACAACTCTGATCGCATAGAAAAAGATAGTGTTAAATAAAGGATGATTAGTTCTTTTTTATAAAAAGGCATTTATTATAAACGATGTTTCGTTGTGAAAATTCTTGACAAGACTGAAAACTGATTCCTTGATTATTTCAATTATACATAAAGGGTGTTTTTTTAAGCCCGATAGAACTTGAAATTGTAAAAAATAACACAAAAAATAAATTGTAATCAAAAATTTTTTTTTATTCGAAAGATTATTACGTGACATTAACATTTGAAAATGATTTCGGGCATATGGGCACCGCGGCTGTTCTTGACGAAGTGCATTCTGGACGTCCAATTTTGGGCCACTTTTTCGAGCACTGCTGGCCGTATGTTACGAATAACACGAACAATGCTGGCCTCCAAGGCGTCAATTGTTGCTGGTTTATCAGCATAAGCCAGTGACTTTACGTAGCCCCACAGGAAATAATCGAGAGGTGTCAAATCGCAAGACCTTGGAGGCCAATTGATAGGTCCATTTCTCGAAATCAACTTATCGTCAAATTTTGATTTCAATAAGTTGATGGTTGCGTTCGCAGTATGGCACGTAGCGCCATCCTGTTGAAACCACATCTCCTCCGGATCAATGTCATCCATATTTTCAAACAAAAAGTCATTGATCATGGTGCGGTAACGATCTCCATTGACCGTAACGCGAGCTCCGGCCTCATTTTTGAAGAAATAAGGTCCGATGATGCCACCAGCGTGAAAACCGCACCATACGGTGCAATTTTCTGGATGTAATGGAGTCTGTAGGGTCTGTTGTGGATTGGTCTCACTCCATATGAGGCAATTTTGCTTATTAACAAACCCGTTACGCCAAAAATGCGCCTCATCGCTGAACACAATTTTGCGATAATAAGTTGCGCGAATCGACGACTGATTTTCAAAGTAAATTTGGATAATTTCGTAGCGTTGTTCAAGCGTGAGTCTATTCATGATGATTTGTCAGAGTATACTGAAATAAATAAAAAAAAAAGTTTCATCAAAATTAAATTTTTTGTGTTACTTTTTACAATTTAAAGTTCTATCTAGCTTAAAAAACACCCGATATATATAAAATCAAATACTACTCGATAAAAATAGAATCAAGTTATAAACACAAAAACAATTTACATTGATATTGAAATTCAAAGTATTTCCAACAAACACCCCCACAATGTAAATTCTACCTTGCAATAAAAATTAATGACGTTAAAAATTATACAAGGAATAACATTTGATATTACAAAAATTAAAAAATTAATTAGCTCATATTAAGTTAAGTAAACTGCAACATTTCGCATGAGCGGTATTTGGGGCTAGGATGGCTCCTTCGGCAGTCATGGACGCATGTATTGTGATTAAACTCATGCATGGATATTTCTTATTTGTGCAGTTTTTGCGATTTCTACACAATTTTTGAAATGTTCAAATATGAACTTATTTATTTATTTTCTTTAAGAGCCAATTGAAATGAAAAAGGTTTATTTTTGGACCTGCATTAATAAATTTTTGAAATGTTTTATGAAGTTGTGTGAAAATATATTTATGATTCTTCAGTAAAATTAAATAATCTTTAGCAAATAAATGTTTACGGCTTTATGCGGTTTGTAGCTGTTTCTATTTGCTAATTTGTATTCTTGATATAATTCAAAGTGCAGTCACTCAAATTCATCAAACATTCTTTTGAAAACGTGTCCTCTTCTGCATTCGGTATCACTACAAATATCTTCATCTGGATTTCTTTTTTAATTTTACTGCAGAGATAACACACATGTGTGTTACAGTGTGACAAGGAAGAATTATTCATACATGCAAAAAAATATGTATAAAATCAGTTCCAAAAATAGACCTTACAAATGTTTTCTGTCTTTTTCAGCCGCCGACATTTCGTTGATGCTAATCATATAGACGGCTGAAAAAGACAGAAAAACATTTGTAAGGTCTATTTTTGGACCTGATTTAATAATTAATTTCAATTGGCTCTTAAAGCAAATAAATAGTTAAGTCCTTATTTCAAAATATGTATATTTTGAAATTCGAAAACATTCCTCCTTATTGTCAAGCCTTTTTGTTTTAGAGCGATTGACAAATTGTGTGGTATCCAACTCGAACAAATTTTTTAGCAGTCAAATTTGTATGCAATATTGAATGTATGCTGGTCCCACTAATGCCTAAAGTTGTCTTTAGGCATTAAGATAGGTCACATGACGAACTTGCAATATCAGTTCGGAACAACAGGTGATTTTAGAGGACCTTCGCTAAACTTGTCTTGGCGGGAACCATCGATAAACACTGATCCTTAATGGAGCTTCATTGCCTTCTTCATTTGCTGAGTTAATCCATCTCGAAAGTTGTTAGAAATAATCACACAAAAATGTTCACGATTTAATTCCGAGATGAGGCTTTTTTTGAAGGTACTGTAAACAACACAAATAGCGCTCGTATGTCAAATCGTTTTGAGTACGTATAACCTCAAAAATATCCACCTTTACAATAGAGCTGTCAGTTGACAGATTGTAACACTAGGGTTGCCATATTTCGAAACATAAAAGGCAGCCCTCATAGTTGTTGAGTCAACGGCTTCTTGTAAGCGTGTAAATGCAAGTCTTTATGCATAAAGTTCATCAACAACGAGCGTGAGAGCTGCAATTGTTGGGCACGACCACGAGTTGAGGTGGACGGCCTTTCAGTCACACACTATCGCGAACAGCAGCAAATTCTTGAACGATTTTTTCCGATTGTACGCACATTTGGATGATTGAATTGATCGTAAAAATCACAAAGTGCACAATATCCATTTTGATTTAAACGCCCATTTTCATAATAAGCCTAAATAGATCTAATGCGTTGTTTGATTGTGTATCTTTTCATGGTTCAAATTGAGTTAGTCTGAAATTGAGAAATGCCAAATAAAATGCAGAAAAAAAAATTTGACGTTTAGGGATGGTTCACTTAAAATTTAACTACCCATTATTTATTACAACTTCGGTTTAAGCTTTGGCTATAAACACATTCGCCACGGCAGGCTACCTAAACACACGACTACAAATGTCGCCTGGTAACCACCTACTTAAATATTTTATAAGCAGAAGCTACAAAAAATATAATGAAAAATTAAAACAGAACCAATGGTGCTAGGGGCTGTTCACAAATTACGTAACGCAATTTTTGCAGATTCATGTATTTAACATGTAATTTAAAAGAAAATTCTATTGATAAAAATTGGGATTAAAAATTGGCACATTTCAATTATCGGTCCATGGAAAGGTAAAATATTCATCCATTGATGAAGCATACATTTTATTTCCTGCAGCTATATCGTCTACAATTTGTTTTATCAATGTTCTCATCATCAATCCATTCAATAATCTTCACAGCCTTCTTCCAGAGAAATGATGGCCATTAGCTGATTTTGTCTCTGGGCTTCGTACTGCTTTTGTTTTCCAATAAATAATATTTTTTTGTTACGTAACATTTTTACGGTCGTAAAATCGTAACAAAACTTATACTCCCCCGACCCCTTTAAGCGTTACGTACTTTGTGAACAGCCCCCTTTTTTTTCTTAAAAGCCAAGCGTAAGAAACCGTTCCGCTTTCCCTTCTGGCTTAGGTATTATTGTAAGAAACTTAAAATTTTGATTATTTTTTTAGATATGACTACGTTGCAATAAAGCGGCCACGATATGTACATATATTATTTCTTGCACGAGCGCTTTCGCTATGGCGAGTGACGCGTATGAAGCGTCCGAAATCAAACACACTGTTTATGGAGCACGTGGTTGTTATGCCGACGGCACATGCTGAATGAATGATGGATGGTGTTTCGTGTTCCATTTGAAATATTTATTCATACCAACATTAGTTGTAAGACTTTGAAATGGGAAATAATTTTATGCAAAAATGCCAGTGTAGAACATGAATAAATAGGAATATTTTTGTTTAGAAGCAAGCCTAAATCCAGCATTGACTTGAGCAGCAAGTCTTGCTGGTCAAAGTGCAAAAATATCAGAAAACATAAAAGGAAATCGAAAGTTTGCCAACACATTGCTTGCAGTGTAATAAGAAAAATCATGAAATATATACTCTTGTATACATTAATAATGCTTCTACTTTACAATTCCAAGCTGCGTTTATCCAAACATCATTATTATTTATATGTACATGCTTATGTATTTTCTTTTTGTGCTCTTAAAGCACCCATAAACAGCTGACACCTGTTAATTGACCGTACCTTGTAGCCAGCCATTCTACCTGAAAAAATACTACAGCATGCCACTCGAAACAGATACAAAGAAGGTTAAAGGAATGTACATGTGTTACATGCACAAAACCGATAACAAGAATATGTATGTGTGTTTGAAGGAGTGTGTATTTGTATTCCATGTAAACAATGGGATGAATAGATGGATGTACGGCCTTGCCGTGGGTCATGGGAATTAATGAGGTCTTATTTCTACACATGGCTTTAAGCAGCTTTATTATGTGCCTACTATTGCTTTTTCCTCATTACTATATTTATTCATAGTTTCAAATTATTTTCATATTTTATTAACGTTTTCTTGTGTGTGTGTGTGTGTGTGTGTGTTTATTTATTTTTTTTTTTTTACTTTGCAGGCCATGCTGGATCATATAAAACACTCAATTGTCAGCCTGCAAATTGCTAAAAATATGGCACATCCTATTAATGGCATTTACAATGGCCCCACCAGTAGTCCTGTAAATAAAATTAATACCGATACGCCTACTATAGCCACACCCACTTCGATAATGTTGCCAAGCATTTTGTTAAAACCAGAAATGTCCGGAGACGATGAAGAAGATTCAACTACTGATAATGGTAAGTGTCGAAAGCGGTGATGCCAGATTTTTCATAGAAGAAACATGTTGATGCCTCAAAAAATTCTTATATAAAAAATCACCTTGTATCTATTTAGTTATATCTATCTTAATGAAATAGCAGGTGGGTCAAAAGAAATCATTCGATGTTGTTCGGCTTTCCGAATATCGGCTGTCTAGTTCACAAATGTGAAAACGGATTTGGCATTGGCCGCCATTTGCAAAGTAAGAGCAACTTCCAATGGGGTGATTTCTTTTGACACACCTTGTACATACAAATACAACGCTTATTAATTATGACATCTTGGGCAGTTAGGCGAGAAAAACGCTTAAGTGATCAATAAGGCAAAAAAAACTCTTATTTTTATTTATGAAAAAAAAAAAAAAAAATAGGCAAATACAAAATGCGACCCATGTCGTGCGACATATACTGAAGTCAGGCTTGTTGTGCGCTCCGTGGCAATGCTTGTAATAATGACATTAATTTGGGCAATTACAGGATCAAAACACTTAAATGTTCAATGAAACAAAAAACTCTTAGTTTTGTGCAAAGAAAAGAAAATTACAATACTTGTTAATTATGACATTAATTTGGGTAATTAAGGGATCAAAGCATTGATCATTTAACTGGGTAAAAAAAACTTTTATTTTTCTGAAACAAAAAAACAAATTCAAGGCTTGTTAATAATGACATTATCTTGCGAAAATCCGCTAGCAAAGCACTTAAATGGTCAATGAGGTAATTATGCAAATATGTCAGCTAAATGTTTGAGAAAGAAGGAATTTCGGATCCCTATTACTGAAACTTCGTTGTCTGTCCGTCACAGCTGCCAAACTCCGAAACGGCGAAAGCTAGGAAGCTGCAGTTTTCGCAGTGTATATAAAACAACAAAAAGTTGAAATCTGTAGGGTGTCCCCATGCAAGAGACTGTAAAAATTAGCTGTAACTTTTGCACCATAAGAGAGAGAGAGACCTGAAATTTCTACATAATGTGTCATTACATGGGCTCTACAAAATGAGATGCCAAAAACAAACAAAAATTTAAAACTAAAGGGTACTCCAATACAAGAAACTGAAAAGTGATGGTAACTTTTGAGCCTTAAGAGATAGAGAGTTGAAATTTGCACAGTATATGCTGTGGCTTGATCTCTACAACAACTAATACCAAAACTAGCAAAAAGCTCAAATTTAAATAGTACCAATTCCATGGAGGCACCCTTCTGTTTGAAAATTAGCTGTAACTTTTGAGCCGTAAGAGATAGAAACTTGAATTTAGAACAGTATATCAAGTTACCTGACCTCTACGACAGCAATTAAAAGAAAACAACAAAAAGTTAAAGTTAATAGTGCCAGATTCATGGAGGCATCCTTTAGATTGAAAATTATCTGTAACTGTTTAACCATAAGACATAGAGAACTGAAATTTTCACTTGATGTGTAGTTGTGCTGAAAATTGTAGACAGAAAATATACAATACGAGCAGCTGAGCTCAAAAAGGGCTGCTGACAAGCAGTGTGGCGGCTACGAAACAACTAATTGCCCCTTGGCTAAAGGTTTTTGATTCTTTCTTTATCTTGTTTAATTAATATTAACTACAACAATACTATAGAATGAAGATAAGACCGATAAACGTAATATAAAAAAATAATGGTATGAAACAGGTTTAACAAAAATTTCAAAAATAAAAATTAATTTTTATGGATACGACCATAAAAACTTGGTTATTATAAAAAACAAATTTTATTTGAAATAAGTTTTAAGAAAATCATACCTAGAATTTTTGATCTCAAACTCATTTAAAAATATTTTTAACTGCAGGTGTTCTAATGAATATGTCCGCAGAAATTTGGTTAATTTACAAAAAAAAAATTCTAGAAATTAAAAAAAATATTTAGAACGAATCACAAGGAGCCCCACTATACTCCTGAGTGCATGATAAATATTTTCCATTTTGTGTATAATTTATCTTTTATCGATATCATTTCTATACAATATTACCTTTGTCGAATACTTGCATATGTATGTTATAAACTTGCCACATTCTTTTCTATTCGTTTTTCTGTTTCTACATTTCAACCATTTCCGCTTCCTGCAAAGTAATAAAACCCAAACAATGCCACTTAAATACGACTGTATAAGTGTATGCACATACGTGCATGCATACTAGAGATGCCAATGCAGAAATGCAGAATCCTGAAATCCCCAAGAACTTTAATCTCAGTTTTTGGCATTTTCATTAAAGCAAAATCCTGTTTATTTTTTCAGAACATGAAACAATTATATAACAGCAAGAATAAAGCTAAAACGTGACCACTACTGTCTTGTTGACTTTAATTTGTGGGCAAATATATGCATATAAACTACTAAAAATAGTTATACCTTCACAGGGATACAACAATAAACTTCAACGGGAAGAAAAAATAGCAAAACAGAAAGACGTCAAAACATTAAATTTCACAAGCTTAAGGTTTTAAGGTTATGTTAGCTCAGTGAGCTAATTTATTTACTATATACATATTTACACTTGCAAAGATTTTATAAAATCAAATACCTAGTTGTTGGCTATAAACTTTGTATTTGCTTGTTGAGCGAACATAACCTTAAAATATGCTCTAACGAAATTTTATGTTTTTTAAGTTTTTTCCTGTTTATACTTTTCGTTGGTATATATTGCTGTATTCATATGCATATATATGCATTTTTAGTTATTTGTTTCCTTTTACTTGGGCAAAACCACAGAAAACTACCACGTCTACCGGACTACAAACATTACCAATTTTCTGTCAAATTTCATGAAACTGGTGGCCTTGTGGTGCTAGTGCATCTAGTGAAGGACAGAAAACATGAAAATATTTATATAGCTATCGCTGTTGGTAGACGGAAATTTTGTTTACATTTGATTTTTGGTTTGGAAAATTCAGTGCAAATCGAATGCAAACAAAACAGCTTTGCAACCAAACAAATAATAATTATTTGTATTTAAAGCCTTATTTGCGTTGAGTGCATCGCTAGCAGTATATGGAATATGTTTAAAACTTAGTTTTCAAAGATTTTCATTCATGTTTTCTATGTTTTTCGTAAAAATTACAACAAAACCAATATTTTTCCAAGCAGTTTACGGCAATATTTTTCAATTGTTTATGTTTGTTTTTGTATACACTCATATTGCCATGATTTTCAGTATTGCTCACATCTAACTGGCCCCGCCCCGCACAACTGATACGGCCACTTTACACAAGTCACTTTTGCAATATGTATCTGATTATGTCTGTGGCCAAAACAAAGGCCAGCAAAAGAGTAGTGGTCACATTGGCAGTGCTTTAATTATTGAGTAAAATTTAACCAACACAGTGATAAAATGGAAAGCCGTGGTATGTACCCCAGCCAGTAAATCTTCAACTTTACTGTTCTTGTCTTCTTTAAAAATGTCGATCATTTTAATTTTATCACAGAAAAATCTTTCTCAATCGCAAGGAAGTAAAAAATGTAACTCAAGCCCCATAAAATTATGAACAATTGTAATATTTGGTTTTGTGCTTTAATTTTGACAATTTTATCACAAAAAAGTCATTCTCAGTTCTGACAAAGTAAAGTCGAACTAAAACCCTAATTAACGAACTAAAAAAGTAATTAACAAGTGCAAAGATAAAAACGTTCAAGTGCCGAAAATTTTCATAGTGCCAAATATTTGCGGCACCGCAGAAAATTCTGAGATTTCTTATCCCAAAATCCCGCAGCCCGGCATTCAAGAAAAAATACTTTGGCACCGTTTGGCATTCCTAATGCCAATGTGTGCTTTATTAAACAATTGCACTCTTTGGCAAGAAAAAAACATGCGCTCGGCCGGCATAATATTTTCTTTTATTTTTATCTTTGTATGCATTATAGTAAATATGTGCACACACACGTTGTCTCAAACAGAAGGCACAAAGCCACACAAATACATACACACATTCTGTGAAAATATCTTATTATCACCGACATGGAACACCAGTTAGTTAGTATTATTAAGTTGGTGATATTGCCAAGTGGTGGGTTCCTTTATTACTGTCAATTGCCGAAACAGTTCAATTTAGAAGACCGTTTCAACATCTTGCACAAACAAAAGAGACTCATGTGGATAGTAACGACGTGAGAGAAAAAAGTAAATCTTTTTGAAAAGCTTAATTAGCATACAGAAGAAGAAGAAGAAGAAAAATGTTTCTATTATAAAAAAAAAAACACGATGACAGCTGAACCATGGGATATAAAATGGACATGAGTGGGAAAATTTCATTGTTTTCTTGTTGTTAATTTCTTTCTATTGAAATGCAAGAAATGCTGTAGTGAATCAAATGTCACGTGACTAAATGTGCATCTAGTATGTGTGTTTGTTAACACAAATTTAAGGCCATCATCATCGCTGTAATACTAAAGTGTAATGACGAGAATTATTATGTAAATCGCCATATGAATAGCAAAGAAATTTTTTTCTTTTCTTTTTCCTTTACTACAACGAACTGTCTTCTTAAATGTCATATTCTAAAAAAAACACAGCTAATGCAAATACATACATACATACATATAATGGTATTTTCATACAGAAAAAGCACACACCAACACTCATCTACATGCAACAAAATATTAAATATATTTCTGTAGAGATTAAAGATAAACAATTTTTATGAGTGCAGGTGTATGTATGAGTGTAAATCTTAATGTTTTCATAAACAAAATACAATGCAAACTGCATTAAAACACACTTAAAGTGGCTAAAATTAATGATAAAACAAACAAACTAAATCAATTATTTAAATCTAAACCAGCGAATACATATGTATGTGGATACAGTGTGTGATAAAAGAAATATGCACACATTTTTTTTTATAAATAACCGGTCGTCGAGTTGCCTTTTACAGTCAGTGGCCGATTAGCTTATAATAAGGCCCTTATTATGAACCACATTCGATACTCGCTGAGTATCGCAAATCAATCAGCGAGTGTAAAATTGGTCTTATGAGTTGGTGGGCACTGTCGAATATTTCGTTGCTCAGAGAATCCTCAATATGCCAAAGGCATTTGCACAAAAGTTTGTTGTTATACGCACCCACAGGCAGTGTGGCCATTTCACCCCTTTGGGAACCACATTTAGATTCCTTCTAGCTTCTTTTTTTAGTCTCTTGCAAGAATTTATTTAGCTTTTTTTTAGCTCCTTTCCCATTTTCGGTTTGGAATATTCAAAAACCTTTTTCCATTTTATTTACGCTCCCATTCCATACTTTCAAAAATAAGAATCGTAGTAACCGATGGTTACTGGTTGTATAAAAATAAAAGGTTGTATAAAACGAAAAAAAAAAAATGTTTTCTCTATCAAAGGTTTGTTTGAACATGTCTGACTCTCATTTTGTTCATGAGAATTTCGGAATAAGTAATTGAGTTTCAAACATTCTTTTACAAATTTTTCGAGTCTACTGATGACTTGATTAGCATCAACGAAATGTCGGCGGCATATAAACGGCTCAAAAAGACAGAAAACATTAAGGTATATTTTCAGACTTGATACGAAAGTCATCTAGATAAAGCCATCTAGAGCAGACTTGATAGATTTTATTTTTACTCATTATTTTCATTCGATATCGAAAGCGGTAATTAGACCGCTGCAGCATTATGTCTCAAGCAGTTTTTTTTTTAATTATAAAAAATTATCTTCTTTTTCATCTGAATATGTATTTTGTTCAAAAAAAAAAAAATTCATTACAGTGACGACAGCACCCTTGACAATGATTGTTCCAGAAACATCGTATTCCAGCAGTGAAGGCGAGGATGATTTCTATGATGCAAATGATGATCCATTCACAAGCCTTGGAACCTCACCAATGGCATGGTGAGTAAATTTTCTGCCCAAAACAAACTTAGATAAAGCTCATGATTGCTGTTTAAAAAATTTATATTTATTGATGTACTTCCATGTTGCTCCCTAGTCCCGAAATACAAGAAGGCAACCCTCGTATTGTCATACAAAATTTCTTATAATTTTGTTATATTTCGGAAAGATTGTATGATCTGTTTAGGAATCGCGGTGGTTTCAAATCACAAACGCTTTTAAAATCATGGAGGTGATTTCTTGGTGTTTTGTAAATCGCGAAATATTAATCGTTTCGGCGTGCTTTTGTGTTTTTTTTATTGATTTTTTTTTTTTAGTAAAATTGACCATTTTATAAATAAAATTTATAAAACTTTGGAAAAATTAAGGACACTTTCTATTATCAAGAACCCAGAACTGTTGTTACTTGCTTTTGTGATTTGTATTGTGATTTTTGACTTCAACATAAAGAAAAGATATGTTCGCTCGTATTTTCGGCACTTAAAAATCATACCGAAAAACGCAAAAAGTGTGTGAACACTACAAAATCACATGTGATTTGAAATCACATGTGATTTGAAATCCCATGATTTTCAGAACCGACCTCTCATTAAATTTCATTAAACACAAAACCTGCCTTTAAGGCCTCAATTCATGTTTTACCCCTACAATACATACCCTTAGCATCTTTTAGCAAACTTTTCCCACTTTCGATTTCCCCCCCTCACCACTTCACAATCAAATAAGGCGCACGCAATCAAGGAAATGCCTTTCAAACTATCACTAATTAAATTAACATACAAAACAATTATTTATCCCCATATTTAACAAATAACATGTGTGAGAGTACAGCTTGTGTGTGTGTGTGTGTGTGTGTATGCATACAAATATTTATAATCCTGTTATGACTATCAAATAAACATAATCCCTATTTGCTGACTGAAATACATACAGACATACAAATCCTTAAAGGACTGCCTTAACATCAAATACCTTTGCCGGTTACTTGAAAACTTTTCATGACATTTAACTTTTTTACAGGATGCTCGTACACTTTTGCCACTTCTCTGCTCTTCAGTAGTTTGTTGTCGAACATGACCAAATAATATTATTAAAGTAAATTTGTTGTTTTTGTTGAAGAAAAAAAAGTTATGCTGTTTTTATGAACTCCAAATTTTTGACATCATTTGGCTCTCCTTGGGCACGCGCTCAAAAGGGAAATTATGTTTCTAAAAAATCAAATCTTATACGAAAAACTCTTCAAAATAAATTCTCTCTTTTGGTTTCTGTGAGCGCAGCGTTGCCAGAGTAATGATTTTCAATCATATTCTTTGCTGAGGAATTTTGTTGCATGACTGCTGTTGATGAATAACAAATTTTTAACAACGCATATTTTGAAATTTAAAGGCCAGTCTAAATTAGTGCTTCAAGCGTTTTTTTTTTTTTTTTAACCTTATATGAGTATACGAAAGTGGATGGCTTAGATAACTAAAATACATTTGATGCTCTAATTCAAGTTGATCTGTTACATTTTACCATAAAAAATAAAAACTCGTGGCTACAAAAATGCAAATCGTATGAAGAAAAAGTAACCCTGTCCTTACTTATATACATACATATATACTCGTACTCACATGCAAGTTCTGTATACGCATCATCAACGAAAACTTGAGGGAAATACTCAAATTGGAGATGTGTGGTTGGCGTGACTATGATTTCAAATTGAAATTCCGTGCGTGATTATCATTTTAATTCTAACACTAACTTTTTTGGCTTTTAAAAAACATTCACACACTTTTCCTTTGCCAGGGCATGCGGGTATAACTGGAAATGAGAAAAAAAGCTCACTTGCTACAAGAGCAAGAGAATTAAGCAAAATAAGCTTGGTATGTGCGAAACCATTCGATGCAATTAAATCTGAGCTAAAAAATTGGGCAAATACAGAGCATTTAACTCTCTGAAACAACAAAACCGAGGGAATCAATAAAAGAATTCTATGGGGGAATCCAGACGGGGAAAAAAACTAGGGGACTGCTAAGACTTAGCAAGAGAGTTATAGCAGTCCACTCTCAACTACTGGTACAATTTAAATGCATATGAATAGCGGGAGAAGATGAGTCTATAATTCTTAAATTATACCTTATTAATAAGGTCTATTTTCATTTTTGAATATTCAAGAAAAACTTTACCTTTCGATATTTTCTTATTGTGTTTATGGGAATAATAAAATGTGTATTCAAATTTCAAACAATCTTTTTAAGTTTTTTCGAGTCTTCTGACGAGTTGAGTAGCATCAACGAAATATCAGCAACATATAGACGGCTGGAAAAGGCAGAAAGCAATAAGGTATATTTTTAGACCTAAAGTAATAAAATTCAAAAATATTTTTGATATATTGCATAAGGACGATTCGATTCCTACCGAATGCTCTAGCTGTTTCTGCAGTCAAATAAAAGCTTCGCAATTTTATGCTTATGTTTATTATTTTTTAATAATCAATTAAACTATTTTAAAAAAATTTACAAATTGCTGTTTCTAAAATCTATTTCTCATATTAATTTGAAAAAGTTAAAAAATATGCGCACGCCAAATCCTTGTTTTTTTGCAATTCGGAAATTTTCATTCTAATTGACAACTTTCGGAAGTCTATGGCCAAATTGTCACATTCGTCATCGAATGAGCAATCGAGTAAAAAATATTTAAAAATGCATAAGCAACGGAATTCGTTGGATCTCGAATGCGACGATTTGCTCCCAGTACAAATACGATTTTCTATTTTAATTCCCAGAAACTAATTTTTCCCCTAACTTAAACAAAATTACCGCGTCTGGCAACATGGGGGAGGAAAAATAAAAGGATGCATTAAATAAATAAATAAAGAAAAAAAAATCCATATAATTTGAGAACGTAAGATTTAGCACCACACCGAATCGTTTATGAAAATAGTCATACTCGTGCAAAGCTCATCAAATCATCTTAAGGGCAAAAGGAAAATAGAAAGAAATTCAAAAATAATATTAGGGAAAAAATTTTAAGCTCATATATTTTGCTTGTTATAAAACAATCTTAAAAATTTTAGTCAATATAAAATAATTAACTTATTGCCAATAAAACATCAGTTAGTGTATTAGAAAATAATAACAACATGACTTAATGAAAAATATTTGATTAAATTAGCATTAAATCTATAAGTTAATGTACAAGTAATGAAGCCAAAAGTATTTTTTGTATAGTGACGCAGTTACATTTTTTAGTGTTCATGTTTCCAAATTTAAACAATTTTTTTGCACGGCAAAATTGTGGATACAATTATAAAACTCTAAACCAAATAAAATCCGAAATAAATCCAAACATTTGCCTGCAACTAAATGCATACAATCAGAAAATTGATTTTAAAACACTACTTTGTTTTTTGGAACACAGCCTAGTTTTATGCTTTTACTAAATATTATATATTTATCCTAAAAGTATACTTAAAAAAAATCAATTGCAAGACAACCAACACAATCATAATAATAACGAATGGACAAAATATTTAACATATGTATGATGTGCATACAATTGCAATCTGTAGAAAAATCTATTCAAAAACGTTTTTGTTCTTCAAAAATAGAAAAATAAAAGAAAAAAAATAACACTCCAACAAAAACAGACATGTTTAAAAAGTGGGTTAAACGCGTAAGCATAAGGTAAGCAAAGACCAAAAAAAACGATTCAATATTATGACATGCTCGCACTTTTTATGCCAGTACGAGGACATCTCTAAGACACCCACCCGGCTTCTTTTTAAATATGAAATTGAAATGCTGCAGAGGAAAGGAATTTTCTTTCGTCATTAAACGTATGGGCATTTTCATTAATGCCGTACACTGAAAGAATACTTTTGATGCTAGTTTTTCGAACCAAAGTTTTATAGAGTTTATAAATTGAGCATCAGGTCACCTGCATTTTTATAGAACTTTTTTATATTTTTATATTTCTTATAATTTTATTAAAAAACATCATTAGATTGATAACAGAATTTCATTAAATCAGTGAACGATTTCTTTAAATCAATGAAAAATTTCCTTACAGCATTTATCTTTTCAATTCTCAGTTAATTTGTAAAGGAAACTTTATATATGAGAAAATGTTTCAACATCGCGCAAAGGGGTTTTGAAGTTGAAGGTCGGTCGCACATAAAAGTGCATTTTATTTATTTATTTTTATTAATTTTTTTTTTTTTTTTTTTTGATTAACATTATTAATGATACATTTCACGAAACTAATGTTTTGTTTTCATTACCTCAATGAAAAAAATTCATATATTTAATTGCCCTCATTGTGAATCTCAATAGCGACATATGTAAGTGACCTCGGCAGCTCAGTCATGGCATTGCCGTAGCCAATATTGACAGTAGTTGACTATTATTGACAACGAATTTATATTACATAAGGCGTTTGACTTTGTTTTTGTCCGCAAACTTTTTATTGTCGACAGAAAAAAAATTGTTCATATCTTTCTTTATAATCTAAAAACTATTTTTAAAAGGAAAAAATAAAATTACTTACATTAGTTGTTAAGCAATTACAAAGAGTATAACAAAGTGCAAAAGCGCGAATGGCGGCGAAAATTTTGTAAGACTCAAAAATAGACTTGTAAATAATAGTTGAAAAAAAAATAATTGTTACAATAATTTTTAAAAATCTGAAACAGCTGTAAAAAATGTAACTAGTACAAAACCGAACTTTCGTGGTTTTAAAAAAAAATCTTTCTCATTTCTGAGGAAGTAAAACTGAAACTTGAGCCCCATAAAATAATTAACAATATTATTATTTAATTATTCGGGCAATTATCTGATTTAAGTTATTACGTTTTTCCATTTGTGTTTTAGAAGAAATTCATTATTTTTTTTTTTTTCATTTTTAAATCAATATATTTCAAGGTTAATTTTACATTGTAAATATGATATAATTTCCCTGCACACAATTTTTCTTGCAGTGCAACTCGTGGATTTTCCGTAGACACATCACCGACAAATGAAAAGCCACCTGAAGTCGAATTGCCGCAAAATAATAAAACTGAAACAGCACCTCCACCCTCTGTGCCTGAAATTGATGAATACCAAACAGCCTCAAGTACGGTTAGTGACATTGCTGGTGACGTGGGTACAAATTCGCAGATCGATTGTCAGGGTGGTGGTGGTGGTGGTGGCAGTGGTACTGGCAAAAATTCAAATGTGGTTGTTGCACCCAGAAATTCACTTTCACCCCAAGGATCCATTGACTATGATGCCTTATACGAAGAGGAAGAAGATACTAGTATAAGCATGGAAGCCCACGGGTCCATGATATCACATTTATTATCACAGGTTAAAATAGGCATGGACTTGACAAAGGTTGTACTGCCCACATTCATATTAGAAAGACGTTCCTTGTTGGAAATGTACGCTGACTATTTTGCACATCCCGATTTATTTTTAAAGTAAGCCAACGAAATTGTTTTTTTTTTTTTTTTTAAAAAACTTAATTGATTTAATTTAATTTTAGGATTGCCGATTTAGACAGTCCGCGTGACCGTATTGTACAGGTGTGTCGTTGGTATTTAAGTGCTTATCATGCTGGACGTAAAAGTGCTGTTGCCAAGAAACCCTATAATCCAATTTTAGGTGAAGTTTTTCAATGCTATTGGGATATTCCTGGTAAGCGAGATGTTTGAAATGTATAAAAATATCACGTAGTCGTAACATCTGAATCTATAGAAAATAGAATTCCTTTATGAGTTTTTCTTTTTTGACATGGTATGGTGGGGCTATGTCGTACTCTTACCGGCTATAATCATCACCATCGTCATCATCACTTCACAGGGTGGAAAGCTTATTCGCTTCTTCTAGTTCTTTTCGACGCTGCTCTTCTCTTCGTAGCTCCTTGCTTATATACACTACAAGTCTTCGTTATGAGGTTACGTGATAGCTGTAGATGTTGACCTCTTTTTTTGTACTTTTTTCCTCTTGAAGCTTGAACCGTTTACGTGACAATTTTTTCTCATTTTGCCAGGTTTTTAAGTATAATTTTCCCAACATTTCAACTGACGATTTTTTGTAAAATATTTCTTTTTTGTAAAGTGCGGTCACACACAAACTAATATTTGCTCGTTTTCGTCCAAAAAAACGTGACCACTACTTTCGTATTGATCTCTATTTTGGCCAAATACATGCGTATAAAAAAATAAAATTCATATACTAAAATAAACATCAACAAAGAGATAAAAACCTGGCGAAAAAATAAAAACATTTAATTACATGTGAACGTATTTTAAGGTTATGTTTGCTCAGCCAGCAAAACAAAAATTTTTAGCTACCTTGGCAAAGGCTTTGCGATATCAAATAATTGTTAGCCGTAAATTTTGTATTTGCTCAGTGAGCAAACATAACCTCAAAATATGGTCTTGTGAAATTTTAATGGTTTTACATGGTTTTCTTTTTGTTAGTGTTTGTAGCGGTATCCATAAGAATTCATATGCATTTTTAGGTGTAGTGGTTTCGTTTTTATAACTAAATAATTTTTTTTATTATTTGAGCACATATTTTTTTTATTATTATTATACTAATAAACTCTATTTTGACTGCAATTATGTTTCGAATATTCTTATGATCCTCTATATTCGGTTAATTGAGTCTTAAATCCAAGTTTACTCTGAACTTATGATGAAAACCAATCTTCGCTTTCGGTATTGAATTAATTCAATCGAATGTTAATTGCGTTTTAGTGAACGCATTACTAATAAAAATAAAACCAAAACAGAAAGTATTAAATTTATGGCCAAAATGGTTGCTGACGAGAAGCGTTGCAGCGGCTTCAAAACATGTAGTTGGCCCCCAGCTAATGCTATGCTTTTATTTATGATTTAATATTAATATTTTCTTGAGCTAAAAGTGTTTTTATTATACATATTTATTGATATATCTTCCTATATTTTGTAAATATTTCGCTCTCGAACGAATAGCTTCTTCAGGAAAATAATATTGAAAAAACAATTTTTTGTTGACCGAGAATGAGAGTGAAATATTGACAAAAAGAAATTTAAGAAATACATATATATAATAAAAAGACTTTTAGCTCAAGAAAATACTAGTATTAAATAAAAAGTGATCGAATAAAATTAGATATTAAATTTATTATTACTGTCCTCATAGTTATCATTTGAACTAGTAGACTGTTCACCAATAAAATAGAATGATTTTTTTATACGCTGGCTCATTTGATATTCAAAGCGGCCACATTTGTTAAATATTTCATTCTGAGGCTCCTTTTGTGTAGTTTCCACATCACAGGCAGCAAGCGACTTATCAAGAATTTTTCTAGGAAAAGCACTAAATTTTTTTTGGGACACTCCAATACAAATTTGTCAGACAAGTCGATCGCTTGAATATTCTTTTTTAACAAAAATATTAATGGATGATACATATTTTAGGTGAAAATCCTGATGAACATCATGTAGAAGATGGGCCTGTACCCTGGTGCTGCAGAGACCAACTAACGTTTTTAGCCGAGCAAGTTTCACATCATCCACCAAGTATGATTCAGTTTAATTAAAAACCAAACTGTTTTTATATTAAAAATTTTATTCGACAGTTTCTGCGTTTTATGCTGAACATTTCAATAAGAAAATAACCTTTTCTGCTCATGTATGGACAAAATCAAAATTCTTAGGTTTATCGGTGGGAGTGCACAATATCGGTGAGGGTGTAGTTACTCTGGTTGATCGGGGCGAGGAGTATATTGTAACATTTCCAAATGGCTATGGACGGTATGAAAAGTAATTTTATATAAATTAAGATTGTTTTTTAATACTTGAAAATGTTTTAGCTCAATTTTGACTGTACCTTGGATCGAATTGGGTGGTTCGGTTGAGATAAAATGTCCTCAAACGGGTTATTATGCTCATGTAGAATTTTTGACAAAACCATTTTATGGTGGCAAACGCAATAAAGTGACTTGTGAGGTGAGCGTATTAATTTATTATTGGTCTACTTTTTAAGTAATGAATTTTGTATTTAATTATTTTGACCCCTTTTTTCTTATATTTTATATATTTATTTGAGCTTAAGGTCTTTTAGAATTTGATTATTTGAGTATTTTTGTCAATATTTCAATAATAAATAATATAAAAAAATCAATAAAAATAAAATAATCAAATTCTAAAAGACCTTAAGCTCAAATAAATGTAATGAATTTTGTTTATTAATCTTGTTTTTTCTCTTCTCCTGGTCTAATCTTAGATTTATTCACCCAATGAAAAGAAACCGTTTGTTTCGATTGCTGGCGAATGGAGTGGTTTAATGGAAGCCAAATGGCATGATACACATGTAATGTATTTCTTTATTTCATTTTTTATACTTTCATTAAGCTTTTTTAATTTCCTTCATGCTTGTATTTGAATTTGCCAGAAATTATTTTTTTTTTAATATTTATCTTATATGCATCCAAGACTACAGTAAATGAAGGTTCTAAGTTTTTTAAACTTTGACCATTTTCGCCTCGATGGGTTCTGAATTCCAAAAGATCAGGTTTCATAGTTTGACCCATCCAATTTTTCCATTTGAAATGTATTATTTATTTTCATGTATAATAGATGTTTGCCTTCATTTTCTGTACCATTCATTTTTGCAGTAGATTTTCAAAAGTGTCATATTTCTTGCAAATCAGTGCATAATTTTACAAAAACGCCAATCACAATCAGGCTGATTATTATTCGAAATACAAAATAAACTTCTTATTCTTAATTTTCTTGGATGCAGATAACAAAAGAATTTGCTATCTAAATTTGAATGCTGCTTATGTAGATTTTTTAATTTATTTACAAAAATGCTATTTTTTCAAAACCAACTCAATCAACAACATTAATAGTTGAGCCACATATGAACAAATATTTGCCCATTTTAGCCAAAAAAAAAAATGCACATAAAGCACTAAAAATGCATATACCTGCATTAACATGGATTCAAAAATCAACAGCTAAAGGCAAAATCATGAAAAAAAAACTTAAAAATTTGCTCTAAATTTTGCATTTGTTCAACGAATATTCGATTGCTAGATCACAGAATTACTCACTGTAAACTTTGCATTTGCTCGTTGAGCAAACATAACCTTAAAATATGGTCTTGTGAAGCTTACAGCTGACAATATTTTGCGATTTTGTTAAAAATATTGTGGTTATCAATAAAAATGTGTTTAATAGGTACTATTAAAGTTGTTAATAATAAAATTTTTTTAACACGTCCTTTCGAAAATATTTTTATCAAGCAATAAAATTTACATTTTTGATTTTTTTTTTAATTTTAATTTTTTAAATTTGTAATAGATGTTGCAAATAAACTTGGCCAATGTCAGATGTAATTGTACATGTACGTTTGAGACCAAAAATTAATAGCCTTATGTAAATCGAAAAATTTTGATAGACATAAATAAAAACCTGTGAATCGAAGACTTAAAAAAACCCATGTAAAAATACTTCGTCTGGGGTGTACTTTGAAGTTATATTGTTGTATGAGCTAGTGAGCTTGCCTATAATGAATTCGTTTTGTTGCTATTCTGCAAAATATTTGTTCATAAAATTGATAATCAAAGAGATTTTCTTGCGTACTGGTTTTGAAATAATAATTTTGTTTTTCTATATTCTTTAATGCTTTTAAATTCAAACTTCTTTATTTTGCTGCATATGATTTTAAACTAATCATTTTTTTTTATTGTTTTTTTCTACTCCATTTTTTCCTGCGAACACATACATATGTATCTCCATCTTTCACTTTCCCTTCACCAAAAATTCCCTTATTGCCCCATTTCGCAACGCATTCATTTGCATACATCTTGCCAACAAGTATTGAAGCTTATTTGAAATGGAATGAATGCAACTTGAAACTCCCGTTGCCTCCAACTACTCCTCCACCTCCTCCTCCACTAACAACAACTGTCGATTACTTGTACTTCTCTCTTAAATATTCTGGTCTAAATTTCTATGTTTATCTAGAAAATTAAACGTTTATAACTAAACTATAATATTAAAAAAAAAAAAACTAAAACCTTGTTGTGTGCTTATATGTACTATTCTCATATTTAACAATTTTTAAATACACTTAAACAAACACATACATACATACACATGTATATTCATAAACCGTATGAGTGTTGCTGGTGGTTGGTTGTATTGTACGTGTATTAGAAAAACAAAATTAAAAGAAATAACAAAAAGAATGCCTTTCTTTTGTCCATCAATTCAATAGAACAATTTGTTTTGTCTTTTTTGTGCAAAATTTTTAATTTTCTAGAAAACTGAAGTATTTGTCGATGTAAATCGTATACCAATATTTAAGAAACAAGTTCGACCAATCGTTGAACAGGAAGAATATGAATCAAGACGCGTTTGGAAAGAAGTGACCGCTGGACTCAAGTAATGGATTTTTCATTTTTATATATATTTTTATATTTTACTTTTAAAGAAAATTTAGTGCCACGCCCACAATGTCACTCGACAACGTTCGCTTGAATGAAAACAACAACAACATTTTAAAATTTCTATTGTTTTGCATGTAACTAAGCGAGCGATCGATATCGAGCGATATCGTGTGCCTGGCGGTTATTTACTGTGTGGCACTGGTTACATAAAGCGAAGTTGTTTTTGGTTTTGTAAATGTCAAAAAAAAAACTAATAATGTTGAAAGCCTGAAAAAAAGACTTCAGCGAAAATGTCAAAATGAAATCTTATAATTCCAATTATATATATATATATATATATATATATATATATATATATATATATATATATATATATATATATATATATATATATATATATATATATATATATATATATATATATATATATATATATATATATATATATATATATATATATATATATATATATATATATATATATATATATATATATATATATATATATATATATATATATATATATATATATATATATATATATATATTTTATCTCCTGTTTAAGAATTTCATGGTAAAAGTGTGTTGGGCAAGTGATTTGAAATCACTTGCGGTTTCAAAATTGTAAAATTATTATTTTTTTGCATATTAAAAACTAGTTGCAAAAGCAACTAATTATAAACCAATGCTGATGTTTTAGCAAATTGTTTTTAAATCACAAGAAATAACACACCAAAAAAGCTTGCAATGTAAAACTAACATGACATCATGTTGAGTAAGCAACATGCTAAATTTGTACAAAAAAAAACTAATAATCCAATTTAAAATTAACTTCTTAATTTTAAATTGGATTATTAATCTTGGCTTGTTGCTCCATTTGCTCTAATTGTTGTGAAGACTAAGTGGGCTTGGTGTCGTGAGATTTCGGCTCGAATCTCGTCGGAGGTAAAGGAAGGACTTTGCAGTACAAAAATAAAATGAACGTAATATAAAAGGAAAGAACAAAATAAACTAGTTTTACTATTGTTAATTACATCTAATTTATGCGATAATTTTTGAGACATGTCTTTTTCTTGTTTAGTTTTAAAGTTGCTTTCAAAATCAAGTTACATTTTCACGATTATATTTTTAGATGTGTCTTTTTTTCATTGCCGTCTTTTTTTTTTGCAAAGTAGATTTTTTGCCCGAAATGCATTTTGAGTTGGCAATCTTAACGCCCTGCTCAATTGTGCACCTCTCCATGGCGTAATTTGTCAAACACTAGCAAAGAAATGTCAAAGTAAGCTGGTCCTTGCCGTTAAACTGTAACCCACAATTAACATTGTACATTATGGCTGAACCACCTTTTACAAATTTTGCTTAGAATGAAAATTCTATGAAGCAAGCTCACGAATGGAAAATATAATTTTTTTTTCTTCGTTTACTTTTACCTAAAGCAACTGTTTTCAAATAAAGAATCATAAAAAAATAACTTCGCTTTCAAACAATATTATTGTATATGTTATTATCAGCCCATTCATGAATTATAATTCCGTGAATTTTTTTTTCACTGCTCGTATTATGAACAACATTTTTCTTGTGGGAAAAATTCCCAGAGAAGAAAAAATATGTGGATTGACAAATTTAAAATAGGGTTAGAATTTCTTGAGGTTAAAATGTCTGTGCATGCGTGCACAGAATGCCTCAGTTATTTTGGTGGCATGTCTTAAGAGGTCTGCTGAAATTCTCCATCGAAAGGAAATTCGGCAGCGGGATTCACGATTGAATCAGCAAGAGATTCTGTCACGGGTCAAGAGCAGTAAGAATTGTCACGCGAGCAATTTGGCCAGCTGTTCGCGGGCCTTGATGTAACGTAGGAATTACACCACGTGGTTTAATCCACCATCGGGTTATTGCGCATCGCCAAGTATCGACCTAAATCATTCCACATCTGTCGTCATCATAATAACATTTTGTGTATATCGTGCGACATACACTTATGCTAGTATAGGCTTCTTGCGCGCTCCGTGTATTTAATCACAAACACACGGAGCGTGCCACATTAAGTCGATGCAAAAAAAAATTTGCATTTGTTTTCACGTTACCAACAACAGTTGAAGGTGATTAATAGACTTTATATAGCACTTAGGTCTGAAAGATGGATGAGAAATGTTCAAAAAGAGGCAGAAAATTGTTGCCGAAGAGAGAGGCTGGTACAGGCGCAAATTTTTTTTTTTATGTTCACCGGATGTGATGACGGCAATTCGAATGTAGGGGAATGAAATGATCACTTGTAAAATTTCATAAATAAGAAAATTATTTTAAAGAAATCTATTTTATTAAAAAAAAAAACACAAAATTGTATATAAATATTTCATTTTATAATTTCTTGCACGTAAAAAAAACGCCGACGTAAACTGTTAAATGTGAACCAGTAAAATGGTTGCTTTAAAACGAGGAGATGCCACTCTGTTTTTATGTTTTTGTTCCCAAGAAATTTTAAATTGGAGGGATCTTTTCTTGAAGAAGAAAGCGGAAGAAATTCGGTTAAAATATTCATGATTGGGCTGTAGGTATTTCGTATTTCATTTTTTCAGCCTAGATCTTTTCTTTTTTGTTTGTTTGTTAAGGCCATAATTTCGTAAAATAAACTAGATCTACAGCTGGAAAAATAAAATATTGTATAATAAATAAAGAGGTCAAATAATTTATTTATATAAACATGTATCTGTATAATTATTTAATTATGTTCTTCTTATTTCTTATTTAAATAAATATAATTTTTTCATCACAAAGATTCAATGACATTGAAAAGGCCACAAATGCTAAATTCAAAGTAGAACAATTTCAACGAGAAGAAGCTAAAGCTCGAAAGGAAACTGACACCTGCTGGGATCACAAGGTAAAAATGAAACCTTTTTTTTGTCTAAAATTTTTTACCTTTATTGTTAAAAT
This sequence comes from Sturmia bella, assembly GCA_963662145.1. Lineage (NCBI taxonomy): Eukaryota > Metazoa > Arthropoda > Insecta > Diptera > Tachinidae > Sturmia > Sturmia bella. The sequence goes on along the minus strand of OY759172.1, from coordinate 12,472,775 downwards.
TAATAAAACTATTTTTTAAAGCTTAAGGTCTTTTATTTTTCTTTATTAATTTTTCGATATTTCGCTAACAATTTGTTAGCATCGTCAACAGATTCCTGACGATGCTAACAAATTAATTTTATTTTTATTAATTTTAAAAATAAAAAAACCTACAAATTTAATACTAAAGAACTCAACTAAAAAAATAATTCCTAATTATTATTTTTGTATTACCTTTGTCAGGCTTAAGTTCGCTATATAACATTTTTGTGATTATTAATTAATTAAGCAAGACAAAAAAACATCAAGGACCTTTGGCTAGGTGAGCAACTAACTGTTTCGAAGCCGCCTCACTACTCGTCAGCACCCGTTCTTGAGCTCAGAACGAATGCTTTAATTAATATCAATCACAAGAATAATATATAAAAAACTTAAGCCTAATAAATGTGATACAAATAATAATAATAATAATAATAATAATAATAATAATAATAATAATAATAATAATAATATAAGAAAGAGTTCGAATTATAAAAATTATTCAATACTTCCTACAACTTTTCTATTTTAGTATTTTAAACCGGTGGGCGAAAATTGGATCTACACAAAACCCTTGAGTCAACGTGTTTATTTACAAGAAAAAGAAAACAAGAGATAATAAAGCTAAGTATTAGATTTTCTAACTAAAACGCCCTTGAAAAGGTTCAGAAATCTTTTAACTCTCATATCACTAAAGAAAGCAAACAGACAAATGAATAAAATAACAAAAAAAATAAAACTAAAAACAAAAGCCGCCAAAACTCACAATTAAATCTGGAAAAGCAAAACCCCCATTTACAAAATTAGCAGAAAAGACAAACTTCATACAGCATGTATGCGTTATTGTTATTTACATACGTACATACATATGTATATTAAACAATAATAATAAACTATAAAAGTAATAATGACAAGTAAAAAAAATAACAACTTTACCCTTCTATTTTTATTAAGGGAAAATTAGCAATCAATACGAGTGTTAAAAAAATACGGTGTTGTAATGTAAACTCTACACCAAACACAAATTCCTTATAACATTATTTAATTATACAACATTCTAGAAAACCTAAAAATTACAAAAATACAGAAATACATACATACATACACGCCCATGTTTTCTACTAAAGTAACCGCAATTAAAAGAAATACACTTAGAAATAAAATTATTACATTGCAAACACACACTCACACACACACTCACACTATTATGCTGTTAAGCCTTCTTGACAAAAATGTATAACAAATTAGCATTATACAAATTAATATATATAGATAAAATAAAAAATATGTATAATATTAGTGGAGGCTGTCATGGAATTCGATGTGATCGGAATCGGACTTAAAACCGACTAAAATACTACATTGGTGTCTGAAATCTAGTATTGGGCAAGATGTTTCATTTGAGTGAATCGTTCGTACTCTTTCCAATAATAGTTTATGTGAACTAATTATTTCTTTTAATTCATCCTTCATTCAGAAAGAATGTTACACATAATTCAGAATGAAGGAAAGTGAAAATGTCTCATTCATATCAGGGTTTTGCTTCTTAACACCAACAAGTGCTGTATTATAAATAATTAAAATATGCACTCATATAATCTAATTTTTTTTTTTTTTTTTTTTTTTTGAATTGAAAAAATAATTATAAGCAATATTTTTGAAAAACAGGCACCACATGGATTGACGCAACCACAGGCATTAATTATTTGTATAAATAGCGCAACGTCAAAACTAAAACATTAAAATAGTATGAATACTTTTAAAATTTTAACTTAATAATTCGAGCTTGAGGTCAAGCCGCATTAAGGAACGACGCGGCTTGCTGGTAGTGGAAATTAGTAGAAATCGTCACGAAAGCGTGTGAGCTGTTTTTATATGTATTGGTGTACTGTCGACAAGCAATTGTGTATGATGGGCGGTGTCTCCGCTGACCGCAGTGGAGACACCTACCAATAAATATTAATTAGTTGTGAAAACGGACACTATCAGCTGCTAGATGTCGCTAAAGTAAAGTATGTCACAACAAAAAACAGCAATATTAAAAAATTGGCCAACCGTTGCTTTTCTTCGTTTTGTAGCAGATTGACAAAAAAAAAATACTGCATGTGTCAAAAGTAAAAAATAAAACGTTCCAAAAATTTAAAGAATCATAAAATTTAAAAATTTCAAAAAGAACACAAAATAAAACATACAGATTTTACCTTGTATTATATTCAAAGATGAAAAAAAAAACGTAAGGAACTTCGTTCCTAACGGGAGTCCCCCGACCGCATTTCTTTTTTTTTTTTTCTTAAATGCTTGTTTAATTCAATATTTCGATAACTCAATCTTCTTCAGGAATTTTTTTTTCGGTCGAAAATTAGCATCATGAATACTTTTAAAAGTGGGAATTAATAAAAATTATTTTTACTAAATAAAATGTAATAAAATTGCAATCATCAAAATTAAATTCAAAATATTGTTGTATGATGTAGGCAAAAAGAAAGTAAACAGAATGGTAAAAGATATCGAAAACAAATACAGAAGTAATTCATTCATTCGGAATCATTTGGTGGCATTAATTCATTCATGAATGACACAAGCCGGTTATTTATCTTGACACTAATGCTGGTTCGCACAGATTACCGATACTATTGGTATTTGTCGGTTTCAAATCCGATAAGATCAAATCCTATGACACCCCCGATTTCATAAGCTAAAGACCTTTCTATTGCGTTTTTTTTTTTATATTTCTTCGAATATTTTTGTCAATATTTCGCTCTGCTTCGTTTAGCTTCTTCAGGGCAATAACATTGAATATTTTTGTTGCTGATTGGTTTTTTTCTTGATGCTAATTTTTCGACCTTTGTTGTTTAATATTCTAAATTAATAATTAGAGCTTGTGGTGACTTGTTTTATTTTTTTAATGCTTGTTTAGTTCAATATTTCGATACCTCAAGCTCTAATTATTAATTTAGAAGATTCGTTTTTTTTTTTTGTTTTTGTTAGAAACAAAAATAACAACAAACATATTTGAAAGAAAATTATTTTCTTTTCCTGTCTCTCACATTTACAAAATTTGAAAAAGAACATATTTTTGTTTGTTTCTTACATAAAGTGCGTTCCTTAAGGTGATATTAAAGAAATGAATTGTGCAAAATGTTACTGGAAGTTGTTTCTTTACTTTCTCTGGCAAGCAAATGTATGTAAATAGAGAGAAAGAGAGTCAGAAGATTGACATTTGATGAATGACTGATAACTTGCAAAATCTTGCAAATATTCGAAGAAATCTAAAAGAAATATGTGTACATATATAATAGAAAGACGATTAGCTCAAGAAAATGCTAATATTAAATAAAATCGGGTCACGCAAAACTAATAATTAAAAAATTATAAAAACTCTTACAATTGGTATCATTTAATTGCAACAAAGAGGAACACTCAAATTATTTGTTCATACAAAAAACCAACAAAATTAAATTGAAACCAAAAATTCAAAATATTAGAATATAAACTTTGTATTTAGAAAAGATAAATTTATGTACAACATAGAAAACAAAAGGAAATTAATATTAAAATGAAAACAATATATTTTTTTTATAGAAAACCATAAATGAAAGTAACATGTGCTGCTTGCCAGGCTCATGATGTCACTCGATATCGCCCGCTCGCTCGCAGACTTACCTGCAAAACAATAACAGAATTTAATAACATTTTTGTTGCTTTTCTCTGTTTTATTGTGTAAGCGAACGATGTCGAGCGACATCGCGCAGCTGGCACTTTAAGTTTAAAATTAAACCAAAAAATTTGGCAACCATTTCGAATTTTATTATCCCTAAAATTTTATTACCAGTTAATTCGATGAGCACTATAGAAAGCACTATACATTTTTCAGCATCGTTCCAAACTCACATACACAATGCATATTGGGGTATTTAGTTTTTAGGTGAAATCTACTGTGAGAATGATAAAGTATTCAAAAGTGAGTGAGTCAATTGTGAAGAAAAGTAAAATGTGTAGCAATACGACTAAGAAATTGTTTTCTGCTTTAAAAAGATTTGTTGGAACATTTTCGACACTCTTTATTTTTCTAAAAATAATGGTGCATGAAGTGCAGGTTAAAACAAACTTGAAGACGAACTTGCACTAATGTTTTGGTCATAAGCGGTTCAGCCGTAATATTTTTCCAATTTTTTTTATTTTCTTAGTGGTTATATCCACATACTTGGCCAAATTAAAAGTCAACAAGAGAGTGGTGGTAGTGTTGTTGTTTGAAGTCTAATATTTTCCAAAGTGACCGTTTCTTAAGTAATAACTATTATTTAGCTTTTGTTCGAGCGTATTTGTATTTGCTTAAATTTATTGCAAACTATATACATACATATATTTTTTCTTACATTTTGGCACCGAAAAATTTACTGAAAGCTGATAAAAAAAATCTTAGCGATTTTTATCTAGCTCTTAATTTTGTTAAATTTTAATATTCTTTAAAAGAAAAACAAGAGCTTTGCCCAAAAACCAAACGGAATTTTTGTAGGAACTCGAATTTTTTATTTTTTTATTTTAATTAAAATATTTTTAAACAAAAACACAAGCGGGTTCGCCTGAAAATGAAACCCCCTAATATGTTTATAAATATAATAAAATTGCAAAAAGAATGTTACTCAAACTTCTAATCAATTCTAGTGGTCATGGTCAAAGTCTATAAAATAATATCTAAGTAAGGCAACAGCTAATTAATAAATATTTCTTATTGTATTCCTCTAAATATTAAACGCTGGTTTTTCCTGCTGTTTTAGTTTTGTATTAAAAAATTTTGTGACAGCTTGGCCAGGTACATATTTCATTTAATATACTTTGATCATGAGCTTCTAAAATAAAAACAAATTTGTGAACAAAACAAAAAATCATGATTCAGCTGAGAGATAAATAATTTAAATAAAAATATTATTTATAATCTAAACTTAACCAAACAAAAATTTTTAATAAACAATCATTAGAAAATAATTTTGAAAACTGCACAAGTTTATTTCACAGGTGTGAAAACACCTTTAAAATCCTGCAGCATTTCCTTTATAAACGCAATCTTTTAAGTATTATTTATTATTTAAAAAAAAAATCCCCTGTTTTCGCCTTTTAACATTAAAAAAACTTTTGTTTAAGGGAAATGTTTATTTAAAGAAAACTATATTATATTTTCTAGTTTATAAAGCAATTGTTAACTGGCTCCTAGATTTTAAATTAACAAATTTTAGGACACATACATACATATTTTCTTGTTATACAAATGACTTAAATATAATTTTTTGTCTGTGTACGTTTGTAATTGTATAAATAATTTAGGCTTTAGTTAAACATCTTTGTATTATTATATACAAATAAAAATGTGCTTTACATACTTTCTATTAACAAAAATCTTTGATTAAAACCAAAATATTCAACAAACAATTCTTTTATCGAACACAAATTATTATAAAATCTTTTTGCAAACAAATTAAACTGATTACATACATATGTACACCGTGCTATTTAAGAAACATATTTTGCCACCTTTAATATAAATACTGCTAATAAGATTGGAAATATAAATAAAAATATTAATGGTAATGAATTAAATATTAAGATAAAAGAAATAATGAGAAATAAAAAATAATGCAAACAAAGTAAAAATTTTGAGTGTTTAAATCAAGCCCCAGTTGGATGATTTTTTTTACTCGCAAGCCAATGCATATAAATTAAATTGAACGGCTGTTGTGTTGCTCATACCTAACCAATATTAATATATGAAACGCCCTGTGGAATTGCCAACACACTTTAAGGGAATTGATTGAAGTGACTGCAGCGATGCTGCCAGATGGCATGTACAACCATGACATTCATTCTGCCTTGACGTGTTTAACGTCATCATTTTTCAAAAACGCCAACCACAATGTGGCTGACTATATTTCTATTATATTATTTTTTATGCTTACTTATCAATTGTGTCTATTTGCTCTTACGTTTGTTGTAGAGCAGTGACAAAGAAACTTTCAGCAACAGGAACATTTCGCAAATGTGCATATATGAACAACTAGTTGATTAACAAATCGAGTACCCGTTGAACTTTTCCACAGCACTACAAAGCAACAGAAAACAACAACAATACTCGCTGGTTGGCAGGTAGCAGAAGAACCAGACAAAAACAAAAATACTGAACATTACAAAAATACCAAAGCAAGACGAAACACAAAAGTAGAAAGAAAAAAAAAACACAAGCAAAAGTCTGAAAATACTTTGAAAGGAGCAAACACATATTATTTTGTAATTCTGCTCAATTTTTAGTTAAGTTACAAAACACGCAATAACGACATACATACATATTTGTTAATAACAATTAAACGAGTTACCAGCTTAATTAATCAAGTACGTATGTATGTGCACAATTGAAAGTTCAATAAAGCGCAAAACGAGAAGTTTGCATAACAGCACAGCAAGTACGCTTGTTTGGGATTTTAAAGTCCAAAAAGTAAAAAATCGAATAAAGGTTGGCGAAAATAATTATCGAAAGAGAATTTGCATACGTATTCATACTAAACAACAACTAAACCTTGAATGGATCAACAAACAGCCAAAGATGATGATGCCAAGGCCATTGTGCCAAAATCATACAAATACAATTTGTTGAATAGTTTAATGGAACAAATACCCCTGCCACCACATCCCAACGATGGCAACGACAATAATTATTCCAGTAAAACCTATTTAACACGTGGTGATTTCACTTACTACCATTATGGATGTGATGGTCAGAAAGATCAGGGTTGGGGTTGTGCCTATCGAACTCTACAAACCATGATCTCATGGATTTTACACAAACGCAACTACTGTTGTGGTTTAAATGTTCCCAGTATAAGAGAAATTCAAGAAACACTGGTACGTCTTGCAGATAAACCTGAACAATTTGTTGGCTCGCACGATTGGATAGGTGCTTTGGAAGTATTTTACGTTGTAGATTCTCTTTATGATGTGCCTTGTAAAATCGTGCATATAGCACGTAACGAAAACTTATTCGATTATGTGGATACATTGATATCATATTTCAATGATTATGGTGGTTTTGTTATGATGGGTGGTGATATGGATGCTGCCTCCAAGGGTATAGTGGGAGTGCATACTACATGCAGGGATACCTATTTATTAATAGTGGTGAGTATTTTTATAATGAAAATGGTTATATGCAAAAGCGTCATTCAGTCCTAAGAAGGTGCGGGCGCCGAACCCTACGAACTCCATATTACAAATTGACGCTCGAACACTGCATTTTAAAGAAAATTAACACTTGTTTTTATAAATATTTACAAGCATAAGTATGTACTTAACATTTTTACACTCTTTCTGAAACAATAGAGACTGTTGTGATAACTATTAAATAAGTATTATCTTAGGTCTAAAATTAGACCTTATTAATGTTTTCTAATGCCTAAAATAATACATTTCAGTTGACTCTTAAAGCAAATAAATAATTATGTTAATTTTCGACTAATAAATAAGTAAAATTTCCAATTTTTAATTACTTTATCAGGCTTTAGTTTTTTTCTTTTTTACTTTTGCTATCGGCATATATTCAAATATAATTTTATTGACCAATAAATGTTCTATAGAAAATTTGTGTTTCCTTTACAGCTAAAATTAGAGTTATCGCTAGAAATCCCTAAACTCTAAAAAAGATTTAAAATTAAATGAAAGTCCCGCGATGTCACTCGACATCGTTTGTTTACTCAAAAAACACTGAGAACAACAAAATTTTGAATTTTATTATTGTTTTACGTGTAATCGATGTCGAGTGACATCGTGGGCCTTGCAGTAAATTTCTGTGATAAATGATTCAAATAAATTCACAAAAAAAAAAAATGTTTACAATTGTTTTATTGTATTTTTTAAATTTATTTATTTTTCATTTCAGGATCCCCATTACTCTGGAGTACCAGCATCTGTACACGATCTCATTAAAGACGGGTTTTTGAGATGGCAAAATGTTAAAGAATTTGTGGATAGTTCCTTTTATAATCTATGTTTACCGTATCTTAAATAAAATATGATCAATTCCCTAGAACATGTATAAATGTAATAACAAAGAAATGTATTCGTACAGGATAAGCTGATCTAATAACATTAAGCTTAAATTAATAAAGGAACTGTTGGCAAACTCTTTTAATAATAAAGGAATACTAACTAATATTTTTTAATAATATTTTACTTTTTTTTTATAGATTTGCGATACCTTAACGAAATTGTTTCACAATCACTAAACGACTAAAACGACTTTTAAAGCAAAATCAAAAGAGCATATCAGAAATTGATAAGCACCTTTAATTATAAAAACGCCAGGTACAGACAATAAACAAGTATGCAGTGCAAGAGCTGTACAATAAAACAACAACTGTTAACAAGATAAGAATGTAGTATTTAAAAAAGAATGTTTTAATGCAGATTTTGCAATCAATAATTAGTTTAACACAAACCTCACAAAAGACATGGCCATAAAAGTTGGCCAATAAAGGAATTTAAACACAAAGCAGCTGATTATAGAATCATTAAGCAATAATTCTGATTTAATGTCAGCTACAAATACGGAGAAAAATTGTTTGCATTAACCCATAATGGAGCTTTTGAATCGCGTGTTTTATATGTTCATTGGAGCTGCTGCCTTCTTATACTTTGTGTTTAAAATCGCTCTAAGCTATTGGAAAAATCGCGGCATTCTCCATGAGAAACCTAAAATGCCCTGGGGCCATTTAAAAGGAGTTGGCCGCAAAAGACATTTGACAGAAGCGCTGCAAGCTCTTTATCAAAAATACAAAGGCCATGCACCTTTTGTAGGTTTTTATGCCTGGCTCAAGCCCATGCTTTTAATTTTGGACATGGATGATATAAACCATATCTTAGTTAAGGACTCTAAAAACTTCACAGACAGAGGTTTATATTTCAATATAACAGACGATCCTCTGTCACAAAATCTGCTGCAAACAGATGGCATTGAATGGCAGAATTTGAGCATCAAAAGCAAAGCTTTACATCAAATGGAACAAATCACAAAGATGTATACTAGCAGCTTGCTCAAAGTCCAACAAGTGTTTGAAGCGTCTCTGCAAGAGAAACTAAATCAACCAGCATCAGTCTACAACATCAGTGAGTTGGTAGAAGGTTTCAATATTGATGTCATTTCTAGCTTAGCATTTAGTTTGGAAGGTGATTCCTTGCGCTACAAAGATACCCTGTTTCGTGCCATGTGCAAGAATTACATACAACCCAACAACAACATCTATAAAACTTATTTAGCTTTCTGTTATCCCCGACTAGCGCGACTTTTGCAATATCGCTTGTACTCAACCGAAGCTACCCGTTATTTTCAAAAACTTGTTAACGATAAATTGTACGAACGTGAATATCAACGTTCGCCACAGCTGTCTTATGATTTTCCGCAAATTTGCTACGAATATCGCAAAACGAGTGCGAATAATCAAGCTTTCACGAAACTGGATAACGTCGAGATTGCAGCTCAAGCTTTTAGTTTTATACCAGCCGGTCTGGAGTCCTGCACAACAACTGTGACCTGTTGTCTCTATGAATTGGCTTTGCAACCGGAAATACAACAGAAAGCCAGGAGAGAAATACATGCAGTATTAAGTAAATACCAAAATAATTTAAACGCGGATGCCCTTAAAGAAATGGTGTATTTGAAGCAAGTTTTATGTGGTAAGTCAAGACTTGAAATAAAATATATGGGCAAAAACATATCTTTACTATTTATTAATTCAGGTCCAAAAATGAACCTTTTCAAAAAGTATTTGCTGTATTTTTCAGCTGTCTATATGCCGACGACATTTCGTTGGTGCTAATCAACTCCTCAGTAGACTTGAAAAATTCTTAAAAGTTTGTTTGAAACTTAACTACTTATTCCACAATTCCCATGAACAGAATGAGAATCAGAAATGTTCAAACAAACCTTCAACACAGCAAACATTTCTTTTTTCGTTTTGCAACACTTCTACTTTTCTTTGCAACATTCTATACAACGAGTCGCCATCGGTTACTACGATTCGTTTGAACATTTCTAATTCTCATTCTGTTCATGGGAATTATGAAATAAGTAGTAAACATAAGTAACAAACTTTTAAGAATTTTTCAAGTCTACTGAGGAGTTGATTAGCACCAACGAAATGTCGTCGGCATATAAACAGCTGAAAAATACAGCAAATATTTTTTGAAAAGGTTCATTTTTGGACCTGAATTAATACATTTCAATTGGCTCTTAAAGCAAATAAATAATTAAGTTCATATCTTTAATATTATTATTTTCTGAGCTGAAGGTCTTTTTTTATTATAAGTGTATATATTTTTTATTTATTCGAATATTCTTGTCGATATTTCAATTCAAATCAAATATAACTTTTATTTTTCATTTAAAAAAATAAAAATCAAAAATAACTCTTATTGAAAGTCTTCTAGGCCAATTTTAAATGTATCTATAAGTAGAAATAATATTTTGAGAATTACGTAATCCAAGCTGGCAGAAATAAATTCCTTACTATTCCTTATATTATGTGGCTTTGATGACTCTATACTCATACATACATATGTATCTTCATTTGCAGAAACGCTTCGCAAACATTCGCCCTATCCATGTCTGTTGCGTGTGACCACCAAAGACTACGAACTACCTAATTCAATTTTCATGCTCAAAAAAGGCAATCATTTGATTATACCAACAGCAGCAATACACAACGATGTCTCCTACTACGAGCATCCCGAAAAATTTTATCCCGACCATTTCCATTCCACCAAAGTACAAAGTAGACCCCTGTGTGCATTTTTACCGTTTGGCTTGGGGCCACGTTCCTGTGCAGTCCAACAGTTTGTACAGCAACAAATGTTACTTTGTTTAGCGACGCTACTTAAAAGGTACTCTTTTGCACCCTGCCAGGAGACGATTATACCCCTGACCTATGATAATACGAAAATTGTCAAAAAGCCAAAAAAAGATATCAAACTGATGATGAAGAAACTATAAGTTTGGCAAATTTGTGTATGTATGTATTTGAGCAAAACTATTTATTGCTTTCCGCAAATGAATAAATGTCGTTAATTTAAATTTTATTGTATGTTTAATAGCGTTATATTATTTTGTTTACATTATATTTTTGTGTGCATGTGCTAGTTGATGGTTAAGTTTAATATCTCGTTTCGTATTAAGCTTTTTTTTAGTTTTAAACTCGATTATTTTTATGTTCTCGCAGACTATTGTTTAGTTATTTTATATTTGTTGCTTGTGATAAGATTATTTTTGTAATGTAAACGGCATTATGTTGAACACTTTCAAATGAGCGGACTAAAGAATATACTCGTATAAAGGTTTATACCTATATTATATATAAATAAAGACAAAATATCAGGACATAATAACACATAAATTAGAATTGTTTTATTTGTTAAAGACCAGATCTAGGATCTAGCTTGTGTTGCGTAAATACAAATTAATTATGTACGTACTCAAAATATAATAAATCAAGTTTGAATGTTTTGCAACCAATTCCCATATCATAAACTTCTGCTGACATTTGAATTGTAGAGAATGTAGGCGAAATGATGGGGGCAGCCTTGAAAAGTGAGGCTGGTAAGACATACATTTTTTTTTTGGAAGAAAGTAAAATTTTCTTTCTTGCCTTAACAATTCTTTTTTTTTTTTTTTTTGTGGGTAGAACGATTGGCTAGCTAGCTAATCCAATATGCTTAATACCTACAACTTATGCAGCAATTTATTGTCATTTCTTATTAGAGATACCTATATCATTTGTTAATATTTTGAACACTGTTTTATAGCAATTTTTATTATTTATTTTCAATATTTGTTTATTTCATAAAAAAAAAGAAAATGCATTTCTAGGGAATTACTTTTGGCAAACGGAAAAATTAAATAAAAAATAAATTTACTTAGAGAAATTAAACTGTATGTGTATAAGTTGACGATTGGATGATATCATTTATGTTCGCAATTACAGTTAAAATCGTCATCATTTTCTACCACTGCACTCACATTCACTCATCACACTTTTCTCCACCACCCTACATCTAGTCAGTAATTAATTAGTAAGCTCATCCAGATTCCTTTTTAAGTCAAGGTTTCACCGGTTGTGACACAGGCTTCCAAAAAATCAATTCGTCTCTCCAAAGTGGTCAGTTTTTCATTGAGAACAGCAAGGCGTGAACGACAAGACATATCAAATGAATTGAGGAAGTCAGTTATGCGTTTAATACTGGCGGTAATAACTTCAATATATTCACGATTAGCCCAGTCTTGATGTATTTGTTTTTGCACCGCTTCACGATGTGCCCCACTCATGCTGTTTGGCTATAGTTTTCAACAAAACAATCAATAAAAATACTTAAAAACTCGAACTGTTCCTCAAAAAAATTCCAGATTCCTTTTGTATGCTTGTTGTTTTTCCAAAATGTAAATGTCAAAACAACTAGCAAGTTTTGACAGCTACAAAGACTATTTCGCAGGGTAGTAGAAAAGCGTACAACAGGGTGATCTGGAATAATGAAAATTTTAATGTTGTATCAAATTAAGAATAAAACGAATTTACATAACCTCTACACTGTCATGAAGACGTGTGTGCCTAGAGATTTCAAGTAAGCATCTAAAATTTTTCAGAGAGCAACACCTATTCAAGAAAATTTAAGATGGGCCACTCAAACATGGAGTGAAAATTTAGAAAATGATACATAAATAATTTGCAATACGGCATCAAGTACAATTCAGAAATTTGTTTAATATATCGTAAAAAGCCAACAAAAAGCATTAGTTGAACTTTTCTTCACGTACTCCTATTTTTTGATTTGGTGTTAATTTTAAAGCTTTTTTGGCACATTTGGTGCAAAATGATACCAACATTTTATGTAAACATGTCATTCTTAATGAAATGATAATAAGTTTTTAAAATTAAAAGGCATAGTTATATTATTTAATATTTTACAATAAGTTTTAATTGTTTATATATATAAGCAAAAGAAGTGCTAAGTAAATACATCAATCAATCAATCAATCAATTATATGACAGAGTTAAAAATATATATTGAACAAACTCTTAATACTTATTATGGCCATATATCGTGTTGGAAATTTCATTTAATTTCTATATTTATATAATCGAGCCCATAAGGCCATATTTTATTAATACATTCTGATTAATTGTAATGAACTCTAAAAAATAAAAAACAATTTTTTTAAAAATTTCAAATTTGTTATTGTCTTAGGTTTGAATTCTGCCGTTGCGTTCTTCATTCTTCATTAGCCATGAACTTTGTGTAAACATGACGCCGAATATCGCTCATGGCTAATGAAGACGGCACATGTTCATGTTTCGGCCATACTTGGGCATCGATGTTCGCCATGAAGTTAGGCATAATATATTAATTTTCTGTTTCACAGTTTAGCTCTCATAAAAAAAATACCACAGAAAAATGATTGAACATTAAAAAACCCCCAACAGATTTAAAATTACAAAAATTCAATAAAATAATGAAATAAATACTGAAGTAAGGCAAATATATGAGAGAAGTAAACACTTCTGCATATCAAAATTAATGAATAGTTTAGGCACATGTGTTCTCCATGTACAAAAAAATGAGTGTATGAATACCGTTGCTCTGCCGGCGTCATGTTCATGTCATGTTCAAGTTGATCGCTGGTGAGGACGACAACTATATTCATATGTGATATAACACAAAATTTTAATTCGGCAGCCCCTTTTCTCCTACTACTAAATTTTACAACGCTTGATGAACTTCTGCACAATGATAAAAGTTTCGTTAAATATTTCATTGCTTTGCAGACATTTGTTTAGATTTGCTTTTATGCAGTCGAAAAATGACAGTTGTTCGGAGTGGTTCGTTTGCATCTAGATTTAGTTCGGTGATTGTATATAAGCAATTTTACGGTAATCGGTTTAATAATTTATAGAAAACGGGATACACAAAGTTCTTAATGCTAAAAAAATAAAATTAAAAGGCAAGCTTTAACATTTAAGTGATATGCAATAATATCACTGGAGAGTATACTAGTTTCATACAAAATGCAGATGCAGTATTATATACATACATGCGAATTAACTGTAAATTATCGTGTGTATAACTTTCTGTTTGGAGTGCAAAACATAAAAAAATGAAGGAATAATATACATATTTTCAATGCAAAATTTATACAACAATATGTACTACCTACTCTCTTAAAAAATAAAATCGTAACAATTCTGAATAAAAAGTTTTGTAGCAAAAACAAATGATGGATAATAGATGTTTTGTGCAAAAATTGCCAGTGATAGTTTTTTTTTTGTGTGCTAAAAGCCAGACATTGAAATCCTGTTTTTATGTACAATAGCTACAACAACAATAACAATAGCGACATCAACATCAACGACAAAACAAAAACATACCTACCAGCAAATTATAAAAGCAGTGTGTATTCCTTTCATCCTGCAAAAGTTTTCATATGAATGCTCAAGTGTGTATGTATGTACATCTTTGCATAGATAACTGAGAGTGTGCTTTATTAAATACAGAAAAGTGCAGCAAATATTTTGATGAGAATAAAAACATACATATGTATATGTATGTAGTACATACATAAAAGCCGACATTGAAAGAAAATTTTAATTGCAGCTAACATAAAATGTGAATTATGTGCTTATAATTATATTTCTAAGATTTTTTTTTTTGGATTTGATGTGAAATTCATTTTGTTTGTTTAACAAAAATTAAAGCAAAAACAACAATACTTTGTTTATGGCCGAGAATCTTTTTTAAGAGAGAGTCGCTCTCCTGTAGTCTACGCAATTGTCAGGGTGGTTTTTGTTGTTAACAAATACAATAGCAACAACATCAGCAATAAAACTACCATATCAACAAGAATTACACAAACAACAAAAGCTGACAAATAAGCATTGAAAATTATCTGCATTCAAATTGAAAAAAGAAAAAAAATTATATTAAAAAAAAAAACAATAAAAATAAGCCAAATTTTTATACATACTTGCTGATGAAAGAGCAGCCTCCCTTTTCTTAAAAATTATGTTGTTCCAGCCTTCAAACAACTAAAGAACGCGACAAATAAAGCAAAGCCGCAACAGGATTCAAGCATTTTTGGTCTTTTATATTGTACACATTTGCCGCCTGGAATTGCTAGCTACATACGTGCTTACATATCAAATCTTGCATCAGGGGAGGAAACGTTTAATTACATTTGCTTTTTACTACAACGCACATTATTGCTGAAGCACTTGATCTCTGTCGCAGTCGCAGTCAACGTCTTCCTCTTCATCATCATCATCATCATTATTATAAGCAACACAATCATTGCTGATCATCGTGGGGCAGCAAAAATTTGTTTCCTTTATTAATTTTGGAATTCCTTTTAATGGCTTGTTAAATCGGAAAATATACACTTGATATTTGTTATCAAGTATTTGACAGCAACTGTCAAAAAGTGCATGTAAGTACACTTGATGTGTTTTTTTGTTGCAAAATTGCAAATTTTATAACAAGTATGTGCGTTCATTTAAATATGCTTCATTATTTTCAATGGATGCAATTTATTTATTGCACTCATAAGGTTTTCAATGTGCAAACAAGGGTTGCAAGGATTATTTTTTTTGTTTTTTGTACGAAGTGAGCTAATTACTGTAAGAATTAAGCATGAATAGCATTTTTGTTTTAACACAAAATTACTTTAAAAGGGGGGAAATGTAAATTAAAATCCAGAAACATCTTGGCAAAATTTTAACAAGTTAAATGAAAAAAAAAGGTTAAGTTCCTAAAAGTTGAAAATTGTATTTTTTTTATGGCTTTAGAATTGCAGTTTTGAAAAAATGAATGGAGAAAAGAACTTAGTAATTACTGAACGTGAATAAAATAAATAAATAATTATTTATTTGCTTTGAGACCAAATTGAAATATATTATTACATAATACTTTTATATACATATATGTATATTTATTAGTATTTATTTATTTATTAATAATGTCCAAATTAGTTTGGACAGTATTTATTAGTATCTTTCCGTATTAAAAGTTTCTTTGAACCTTTCTGATTCTCATTTTGTTCATGGTAATTGAGGAATAAGTAGTTGAGTTTCAAACATTCTTTTAAGCATTATTCGTGATTAGCATCACGAAATCAGCGAAATGTTGACGGCTGAAAAAGACATTAATAAGGTCTATTTTTGGACATAAAATAATGAATGGAGAAAATGTAGAATAAGCAGAAAGAAATGAGTTTTACGGGTTTACAGAGGAAGTCATAGATCTCTTAAAATTGAAGTTAAAGTCTGGCCGAGGCTTCTAGTTTGTTAATAATTCGATGTTGAAGGAAAATATGAAAATATTCATAAAACATTGCTGCCAGGAGAACGCTTTTGCACAGAACGTAAATTTAAAAAGGTATAAAAAGACCGTTTTAATTGTTTCTGTTTAGCTTTGAAGCCGTCTACAGGGCGTTAGGTCAAATGGTGACTGTTCTCAAAAAAAAAAAAAAAAACATGGCGCGTTGCTTAGAAGGCATTGCCATATTGAAAATAATACCCTATACTGATCTTTTCTTTCCTGTGATGTTGAATTTATTAATTTTTTTTTCTCTCTAATACTATCTTCAGTTGTCCCTCTTTTATCTACATTTAAGAATTTGAACTTTAATTGCCGAATTCGCAAAGAAAATCTCACATTTTGCGGCTTTTTGTATTCAAAATGAAAACAACCACCCAGCTTGTGTGAACAACATTTGTGATCTTTGAGGGCAGAGCAGCATCAACGAAATGTCGGCGGTATTTTTAGATATTTTTAAGCTCCAATATAATCGGAACTTTCTTTTTATGGGGACAATGCAAAAGTTGTGTTCACTTTACTTGGTAAAAGAGAACCATAACCAAAAGAAATCCGTAAAAAGTTTGAAGAAATAAAACAAATTTTTGAAATTGTAAACGAAAGTTTGCAATCTGAATATTCTTTATTATTTACTCAGCAAAATGTTTAAATTTCGTAATTGAAATTTACCGGGTGTGTTCTAGAATTCAAATTCACTCTAAAGTGGATTATTACTTTAGCATTTTTCGTTTTCAATTAGTGTAGCTTCAGGCATTTTTAGAAAATCTTTATTTTTCACTTAATCTTTTCTAATTAAAATAATTTAAAATTTTTATTCAACATCTGATAAAAAGCTGTTTTTATGTATTTGACATTTAGATTTTTTTTCGAACAGAAACTTCGTGCTTGTAAAAACATGCTGAATTGAGAACACCAATTTATGAATTATGGGGACTCAAAAAATTTTGCTAAATCAATCCGAGTCGAAATCTAGAATACACTCATACATTTCATTCTTAAAAACGTGTAGAAAAAATGGTAAATTACTTCGTTTAAATAGTCTTTTGACTACATCATTTTAATAACAAAAACGTTAAGCTTTAATTTTACAAAAAATGCTGTTATTTTCAAAATTCTTTTACAAAAAAAAAAAAAACTTTTAAAAATAAAAATGCAAAATTTTTGTTTTGACTACGTTTTTTTGGTTCAGTGTAGTATAAAAAACTGGTATGCTACTTGGCAACAGGATCAGCGTATAAAAACAATTTTCGATTATATGTGACTTGCGGGACTGTTGCGCCAAGCGTGTTATATAGGGTACGCCAAATAACTTTTTTTTTTTAAACGGCGCAAAACATCGAGTGTAACTTCCCTTTTGAAACCAAATGTTCCCAATATTCTCCACTTCAATTTTTGTGAACGGAAATTCATTCAACATGGCCCGATAACGATCGCCATTGACAACGGCCACTCCTTGCTCATTTTCGAAGAAAAATGGCCCAATTATGCCTCTGAACCAAAATCCGCACCAAACAGTGATTCGTTTTGGGTGCGTCGGCTTTTCAATGTATGCGAGCGGGTTTGGGTTTTCTGTGCCCCAAATGCAACAATTTTGCTTGTTTACATACCCGCCAAGATCAAAATGAGCTTCATCTGAAAATGTTTTTTTTTTGGCAAAATTGCCATTTTCTGTAAGTCGATCGCAGGCCCACTTAGCGAACCGTATTCGTTCAGCGGAAGGATAAAACTAATTATGTGTCAAATATCAGACATGAGCTAAGTGTTACTTACCATTCACGAAATAAGCACTAGTTGAGAAAAAAAATTAGATGGCGGACCCTGCATTTATCATTAAACAATGGAAATTTAAAGCAGTGTTTTTTTTTTGTCAAAGAAAAAAAGTTCAACAAAATTTTGGGCTTATCTACTCCTTTTTAGAAATTGTTGTTATCTGGCGTAAGATTTTTCGGTACTTGCGCAGGTCACACTCCAAAAATTGTGCTGCAAACTTCTTTACACACCAACACACGCACACACAGACATATGTAACTAAATTTGAAGCATGTTTTATGTCTCCATTTTGCATGAAAATATTTTAAACGCAATAAGCAAAAAGCATTATGCAAAAATTATGTTTTGTTAATTTTATAATAATGTGTGTTTCATGTTTGTATGTACTTTTCATTAACGCCCTAGAAAGTAATGACAAAACCAAAAGAAATATATAAACGAGTTCTTAATCCACTTTATGACAACAACGCCCTTGTGTCCTTAAAATTTTTGCTTTTGGTTCTTCGTATGAATTCAGCTATTTTTGGGTGGTTGCTGTTGTGTTTTGCTCTCAGGCATTCAATAAATTGCATTCAAGCCATATTCTTTGTGTAAATTATCTCTGTATAGCAGATCAGATGTATCATCTGTATTGGCAGGGATTTTGAAAACAAGGACTACATGTTAAAGCAACTGGTTTATGATTTTATTTTGTATTACGTATGGGCATTTCCATGAATATGTCGAAACATGGCTGGCAAATTTTAAATTTTAATCATAAATGGCCCCATGGGCTCGATTAAGATTGTCTTGATTATGAAAAAATATTTGATATTAATTTATTAAAATTTACATAAAATTTAACTTGTCACAGTTTTCTGTTACTTTTATTTTAATATGAACTTAATTATTTATTTGCTTTAAGAGCCAAGTGAAATGTATTAATTCAGGTCCAAAAATATAACTATCAAATGTTTTCTGTATTTTTCAGCTGTCTATATGCCGCCGACAGTTCGTTGATGCTAATCAACTGCTGATGAATTGATTAGCACCAACGAAATGTCGGCGGCATATAGACAGCTGAAAAAGAGGGGAAACATTTGATTGGTATATTTTTGGACCTGAATTAACGCTTTTATTTTATTTTTATATGAATTCATTCATTCATTCATTTTATGTAAAGCCTTTTTTGTTTGTCAGGCAATTCATGACCAGTTTCGTAATAAAAACTAATGTTTTTATTGCAAACTACAAATATTGCTGGTTTTCGTGATAAGAAATAAAACAAAAACCGGCATGAATTAGCAGTGTGTCAATAATCAAGCAAATATTTACACCCTCAAATATTAAATAAAAAAGATAAGGTCTTCCATTAACATGTCTAAATAAATATGTATGTATGTTTCTATGTACTCGTGTATGAAGCATGTGTAATAAAAAAGTTTTCCTAATGACACTGTGTGGAAAGTAAATACATACATACATTCATATTTGAGTGTGTGTACATGGGTATAGGTAGTATATGATTAAAAAACAGCCAGAACCACAAGCTAAAAAACTAAAAAAAAAAAAAAAATAAAAGAAAACTTTAACAGACAAAAACATAAAGTGCCTATAAATAAAACTGTGTCTGTGTTTTAGTACATTTTTGTTAAAAGTAATAACAAAAAAAAAAAAAAAAAGAACAAAATCATCAACAGGAATGAAGTAAAAATAGTTTATACAAGATATGAATTATTTTTATGACAAAAATGAGCAACATGAATATGGAACGTAAATGTGATTGGGAGGGAACACCTTCTTTTAATGTTTTGTTTTGTTTTTATTTTGGGGCCAAACTTATTACAACAAATGAATGAAAATCTCATAAAAACGCATATCATTTAATGTTAATATGTATGAATACACATACATAAATAAAAACAGATGTTTATGTACTCCCGTAAAGGAGTATTTTTGCCGTTCCTTGTTTCATAAATGTATATGTTTTTGTTTTTAAATTATACTACAAACATGTTTTATAACAAATAAAAGTATTACATGTCGCTGTTCTCTGTAAAACGATGTCTAGTGAATTTCTCGTTTTCAAAACGCTTTTACTTTTAGTTAGCAGATCTTTAAATAGAATTTATATAAATTTACTTTTTCTTCTTACACCGAGTAAACATACCAGCAGCTGGATTCTATAGTTTTTATCACGATAATCCCAATGCTAAAATAATTATGACCATATCTTATCGTATGTGCTACTCAATAATATTTACCCTTATGACAAAAGTCGACTTAGTCGTCACATGAAGTCGACATGCAAAATTGACACTCAGTTACCGGCTTTTGCAGGAAGCTAATATATAATTATTTGGTATACTTAACGCTTCAGGCATATGATAAACGCTTTCAAAAATAATGGATTGCTTTCGCACGTAATACACCAGTGCATATTTTTGGATGTCGTTATGATGTGACAACGATGTCGACTTTTGTAATAAGGTGGATTATTTAACGACATACGTGTTCGCCTAAAGCCGGCTTCTTCTTTTTCTGCCTGTTATAAAAACTCTAACTAGATACATTTGTCCATAACTATAGACATCGAAAAAGTATGCTTTAAGCAGTTTTAAGAAGTCACTGCTAAATAAAAGTATGCTTTTTGTCTACTATAGACGAGAAAAAGCCGACTTTACGCGCAAAAGATTGCTCTAAACTTAAAACCAGCAGAAGTTGTCTTTAACTTATTTAGCAACAGCTTTGCTCAAACAAATGTCACTTTTATATGTAAAAGCGTTTTAATGTAAATTTTTTTTAATTTAAATAATTAAATTAAAGATTTTTTAATAACTATTATTAATCAGAATTTTCTTTAAAATTTGACTTTTATTCAATTCGCTTTGATGTTTTTTATTCTTTATTTATTTTCAATATTTCGCCAACAATTCAGGAAAATAATTATTTTCCTGAAGATGCCAACAAATTGTTGGCGAAATATTGAAAATAAATAAAGAATTGTTTAAACTTATTTTTTTATAAAAAAAACCAAAGATCAGAAGCTTGAATAATTAATTTAATAATCTAAAGATCAAATAATATAAATATAAACCAATTTGTATTTAATTTGCATTAGATTTGCACTGAATTTTTCTAATCAAAAATCAAATGTAAACAAATGCGGACGGAGTCTGCCAACAGAGATAAATATTTGCATGCTGCTGCTTGAATAATTAATTTAATTAAATACAAATAATAATTTGTATTTAAATACAAATAATAATTACTCAAAAATGAACTCAATTATTTATTGGCTCTAAGAGCCAATTGAAATGTATGATTTTAGGTCTAAATATAGACGTTAATGTTTGCTGTTTTTTTTTTCTCAGCCCCCACCAACATTATTACATTGATGCTAATCAACTTATCAGTAGACTCGAAAAATCTAAAAATAATAATATTAATTCCAAAATTCTCATGAACAAAATGAGAATCAGAAATGTTCAAACAAATGGGGTTTCCATAAAGCAAGGGGGTTTCCATAAAGCCCCCACAATCTTCTGCACAAATGCCATCGCTTATAAAAATAGAACTGTTAACTTGTTAACAGTGCTCTGTTAACTTCAAAATTTGTCTTTGCTAAAAGTTGTGGTTTGAGTCCGGGAACTTTAATACATATCTATTCATCTTCACACACATAAAGTTCGATCATGTAGAAGTGGAGAGCTACAGAAGAAAGAAATCTCTTTATATTCATGACATATAGATATCATAGTTTGCTCTGCTAACACAAAAAAAAAACATAAAAGCCATTCCGAATGAATTCCCCACTCCCCTATGCAAATACCAATTTCGAAAAATAAATCCCTGAACTGTCCATGGACATCTGAAATTCCGTGAGAGTTACATATGTACATGTCTTTATGATGAAATTTTGTCTCCCATTATTTTTTTCATTTTTGCGTTTGTCATTGAAAGAATTGTAATTGATTTAAAATTGTAACTTCCACCTAAACGTATGCGTACAAAAGAAAAATACGTGCTGCGAGTGCCATGAAACTAAAAAGAAACCAAACTCTTCCTCAGATTCAACAAACACGAGCAGCGAAAGAGGAAATGAGAAACACATTCAGCCAATAAATAAGTAAATAAATGTTTTCAAAAGTGTTCTTATTTTGTTTTTTTTTGTTTTAACATTTAGCTGGCTGCAGAAATCGTAAATAAAACGTTTTTGATTTTAAAACAAAAACGAAAGTGTTAATAAAACAACAGATAAAAATCTCCATAAAAACCAAATGAAATTCAATCAGAGAAATATTTAAATGCTTTTAAAACACAAAATCAACAACAACAACAACAACAAACACCACCATTAAGTGAATCTGAAGCGGGTTGTATTCCATTCCGTTTCTTTATTTTTAAACTGACGAAACTCTTCAATGAAAAACACAACACACACACAACGCGCACTAAAACTGGTTAACTGCTACACGCTGCGACATTAGAGCGACATTAGACGACGCCTTCATGTAAATAAATTTTATGATTTCATTCATAACTTTTCATCTGCAACCACAACATAATCATACGTACGTACGTACGCACATACATATGTACATACATATATGTATACATATGTAAGTGAGTATTGCAACAACACAATTTGCTACAAATTGTTGGTGGGTGTTAAAAAGCGAACAGTAACAACTTTAAAGCGCAAAACAAAGTGAAACAAGCAAACTATAATTAGCGGACGGAAATACTATAAAATGACGCTGTTCAAGCGCTGTTTTTTTATCTCTCTTCGGTTTGTGGCTGCCCCACAAGTTTTTCTTTTTCAATGTATGCATTCATGCATATTTTAAATCCCCCGTTTCAATGAGCGACCCGATTTTCTTGGTTATCGAAATAACAATACCAATAACAACAACAACAACAGCATTATGCAAAATTAACAGTTTGAAAGTCTAATTCGGAAACTATTGTTGAAGAATGCAGTATTTTTATAACGAAATAATCAATAACAAGAAAAGAAAAAAAGGAATGAATTCTTTTAAAAGTGAATTCTGTGCCCAAAAACAACAAGAAATTCATTATCAAGGCTCTGCAAAAAAGACTGTGTAAAGAACACTATCCGCCAGTTTCATGGTGTCGTCATGACCTGGTTACCAAGCAATTTGGATGCTGATTGTGGTGGTGGACGTGAAACAGCCATGGTTCGTACCCCAGCCAATAAGACTGCAATTTTACTTTCGTTTCACTCCAATTTTAACGCAACAAAAAAATCTTCCTCCATTCTGCGGAAGTTAAACCGCCCGATGCAAATAATTAATAATTGTAAATCATTAAATATTTCAGTGATTCTTTGTCTCCCGGCTCCCTGTTCTTTCTTAATGAGTTCACTTTTTCAAGGCTCTGCAAGTAGTCATATTGTCTGTATATGCCCGTGTCTGGCTGGGATTCTTCAGTCTCACGCCATCATGCAGCTGTTGCTTTTTTTTTCAAAACAATTTTTACACCTTAAGACGTGGGTGAATTTTTGAGGCCTTTAAAGTGGAACAAACAAATGAATACAAACTTCTTTTACTACTTCTTAAAACAAAATATAAAAAAAAAAACTCGTTTATGTGAATTGTAAAGATATCTTGCGGTTTCTTTCCGCAGCAGCAGCAGCAGCAGCAGCAACACAATTTCACTGAAATGCAAAACCATTTTTCAACAAATCTGTCAAATCGTTTTCTATGCACATATACATATTTGTTTTACCTGTTTGAAATTAATGCCTAAAGTATTTAGAATATTTTTCTGACTTAAAAGCGTCCGGGAGAACTGTGTGAAATTCAAATACTTCACACAAAAAAATTTAGAACATTAAAAATACTTAAGTTGCTGTTTGTCGGCTTTTATTGCTCAAGACCATTGCTAAATTTAAAATAAAAATAAAATACACACACACACACACACACACACATTGTATGCAACACCTTAAAGAGGAAATTTGTAATTGTGAAAGCAGGTGTTGGCGCAGCTTAAGAGAGCGCAAAAACAAAAAAGAAAGAAAGAAAACCTTTCAAGCAGGCCTCTTACAGGCGGAGTGTGTTCTTTAATGTCTTCACTGATGAATGAATGAATGACTTTTGCTGTGAAGTGAATAAATAAAAAATATGTATAAACAAAAAATTAAGTGGGTGAGAATATAAAAAATGTAAAAACTCTTCAGCAGGAAACAAAAAAAAAAAAAAAGAATGTACCAACAAGAAACATTAACCTTCTTTTTCACTAATGAAAGAAATTACGTTTATAGGATTGATAACACAGGACAACATTATTTTCGTACACTTGAGGTGATTGAAGATAAAATGATCAGCTGTTTACCTGTTTTATCTTTTTTTTTTTTAATTTTTAACACTACAATTTTACCACAAGAAAAAAATCTTTCTCAATTCTGAGGCAGTAAAATCGAACCCCTTAAAGTAATTAAACAATAGGAAATCATAAAAGTTTACCATAAAGTTCAAACAATCAGCCGTGCTTAACTTTTTTGCCTTTGTGTACTATATGCTACCGAGCAAGAGGCTTAACCTATTTCACTTGGCGGACGAAGAAGAGGGCCTGGTTTCTCAAAACTTACAAATGTGTATTTACTTGTAAATTATGCATTTAAGAAAAATGTAATTAAAAAAAAAAATGTAATTATTTTTTTTAAATAATACAACAGTGGTAACTCTTAGGACACCGGGCCCAGTTCTTCATACGCCAAGTGAAATAGGTTAATCCTAAGGCATGGTAGCATATAGCACACAAAGGAGTAAAAAGCAACTTTTGAAAATCAACAAAAAATCAGCTTATAGAACGTCTGTTAAAAAGAGATAGCTGCCCGTTGCATTGTATACTCTTTCTTACCGAATAAAAAGAACTGTAAGAAATGTGTTTTCTTTTGTGTTGCTTACAAGTTGTAGGGCATTTCTGACAGATGGACCAAAAGAGTTCATCCGATGGTGCTCGCTTTTCAGATTATCGGCTGTGGCTCGCGCAGTGTGTGCTCGATGACTCCTCCAGCGTGAACAGCGCAACATGCAGTCTCTTTGAGCGGATGTAATGGTTCTTTGTGCATCACTCGTGGATTTTCGGTGGCCCAGAAGCGATAGTTTTGCTTGTTCACATACCCGCTGAGGTGGAGATGAGCCTCATCGCTCATTATGATTTTAGTTGAAAAATCGTCCACTTCATCATAGGCACGATTATTCTGCGTTATTGGTGAGTGCATCGCTCCAGAGCGCTTGTTCACTTGTATTCTACAGCAGACTAGTTTCAAAAATTTAAAAACAGATTTGATATTGACCGCCATTTGCAAAAATAAGAGCAACTTCCAAGAGGGTGTTTGCTTGTGGCCCACCTTGCTCGTTTTGGTCGCCTTTCACCTCTGTATACCTTCAGTTTCATACTTGACTGAATTCATTACCACTCAGCTGAACTTTATAGTTGTTCGGCTTTATTTTCTCAACATTGAGAAAGATTTATTTTTGTGATAAATTTTTCAAGAAGACAGTCAAAGCTGTTTTGAAGACGTTTGGAGGCTGGGGTACCACCAAGGCTGTTTCACATTCACTATATGATCACGATCATCAGCTGCGAACTAAGTCGCACACTGTAAAAGAAAATGAAATTTTATTAATGAATTTATAAATGATTTAATCTTCTTTGTTTCTTGTGGATCAGCCACCCTAAATGTTTGAAAAGTTATTGTCTTTTTGGCTTTTTCGTATTAAATGCTCAAAAGTATAAAAATTAATTACATCATAAATATGTGATTAATGCAACATGCATAATTTACACAACAACAACAACAACTCAGAAAACAAGACCGGTTGCTAAACATTTACATTGTATGTGTGTATGTATGTGTGTGTGTGTGTGTATGTATTTTAATATTAAATTACAAAATTAAATAGAAAACAAACTCAAGTATCAAATGGTAAAATAAAAATTAAATAAAGTGATATTGTAGCGGGCAACGAATTGCGAAATGTGTGTTTGTTCTATTTTTGTTGCAACACTGAATTTAGAATAATACATTGAAAAATAGAAAAATAGAAAACAGAAATAAATGAGGGAATATTTAAATACGATAAGATAAACAAGCACACATGTGCAAGTATCATTCGCTCTTTCACACACTCACATACACACACACACACACACACAATAAGCTAAAAATAGATTTTTTCACCTACAAATTGAAGCGTTTAGATGTGATGTGGCACAACATGAAATCGATTATCGACCACAAATTTTGAAAATGAAAGCAAAAAAAAAAAATATATACCTATTTTATTTTTAAACATAAAACCCAAACCAAACGGCCGCAAAATAAATAGATAACTTCGGTTGTTTGTTGCTCTGCTTTTTTTTCGGTTTTTTTTGCCACAAAAAGTGGCAAGAGTAAAAGAGAAGAAAAGAAGAACAAACATTAATATTTATTTACACTCGTGTGTAATCAATCGTGTTGTTGTTAACGATCCAAAGCAAAACATTAATTGTGCGTTTTTTTTTGTGGCAGCAGCATGTTGTTTTCTGCGCTAAACGAACAACAGACAACCGTATCTAGAGTACAATTGCAACATTTGATTTGAACTCAATTCAATTTAATGCAGAGCTTAATTTTCGATAATCGATAAGATAATGCCCAGCTAGCATTTGGATGATTGAATTTTTAGTTGTCATCTTACTCACTCATTTTTGACTAGTTTTGGTGATTAAAAACTGAGTTTTCATATACTTCATCAAAAAGAACAGTCAAATTTGTCTATTCCTTAGGATTAAAAACTGATTACAATAATTTTTATCATTTACTTGAGTTCTTTGTGACTATTCTTGGATACTAAAATGTGATACAATTCGGTAATCATCTTACTTTCTCTTTTTCTGTCAAATATGTAATTAAAATTTTATTCATTCACAGTGTCCTTCCAATAAGTATTTTGATTTTGATTGCTAAAGTGGGAATTAGTGTCTATTTTTGTTATAAAAAAGTTTTCTGTTGAAAACGTCTGTACTCCCGTAATCCCTTGTCCAACAAGTATAACAATGGAGCTGCAAAATGAAGTTCGATCTTTGAAAAATTCGCTTTAGTCGAACAATGTGCATATGAAAAACTTGATCGAGGAAGTGCAGCAGTGTAAAAAGACCATAGGCAAATTAACGGAGGAAGTAATCGCTGTAAAATTGGAGAACAGAGAACACCACAACTCCACAATCTTTAAGAATAACCCTAGGTTTGACAAACTACCATTCGTGTCGTTGGATGAGCTGAACACCTTTGACGATGAATTGGAGAAGGACGAAGGATTGCTGGATGAGTTTGTAAGTATATTCGCATGTTTGTTTCTCATTAACTTTTATTTTGCTTTAGAAAATTTTTATTTTTAAGAAGCGCGATACGAAGAGTTTTCACGGATGAATTGGCCTCTATTTTCTCTTGGAAGGGTACCAATCAAAAGCCGAGTGCAGAAAAGCTATTTATCACAACAGTTATTAAAAGTAAGTTTGTAATAATTTCAATTTAAAATATTATTTCATTTTAATTTAACATTTTTCTTTATAGATATATGTCATCTGAAGTACAAGGCCGAGGACAAGGAAATAAATAGTATCCTTCAGAAATATTTTGTCCATGCGAAGGAACGTGCCAATAAACGAAAACGTTGATAACTAGTTGTATACTTATGTTTCGTAAATGCGTTTAATTGAATTATAATAAATTTTTTGAATAATTGAATTACAATAAATATTTTATCATAAAATTATACCAAATTATAGTCAGATTTCTATTAAAAAAAGGGTCAAATATTATACACAATATGATCATAATGTGACTTCAAATTATGATAAGATTTGTTTCAAAAATTTATCGAATATCATACCAAATATGATCATTGAACGATTTCAAAAAAGGGTCGAAAATGATTCAGAATATGATCATAAAATGATTGCAAATTCAACTAAAAAGTGAACAGCAAATATTATCACATGTTATAACAAATGTATATGAAAACTACATTAAAGTAGAGATCATAAATTACTATTCAGGAATAGTCACATGCAGGGTACCATTTTCTCCCGACGACAGAGTCATTTATGATTAGAAAATGATTGCATATTTGATAGTTTTAATCAACTAGAATATTCAAATGTGACTATTTTTTGATCATTATTTTCAAAAAATGCTAGCTGGGTGTGTAGGCATTTGTATTTTGTTCATACAAGTTGCACACATACATACAAGTTATACACATACATACATACACATGTATGTATGTATGTGTATGTATCCCTTTTTTGTTTGGCAATAAATTTGGGTTAATGACATTAACATTATCTTGAAAATTGGTTGTAAAAAATATATTTTCATATCGATTTCTTTTCGTTTAATTTGGGTGTTATTGTGAAATTTTCCTAATGAGGTTTTTATTTATGCTAATACACACATCTTTAGTGGTGGTGCATATATGTAACAGCAGTAGGAAGTAGGCATGTATTTCAGGGTGGCCATTTTCAAAAGTGTTCACTGAAGCGTAATTTGAAAGTTGGCAGGTTGCAAAAAATTTTAATAATTTTTTTTTATATTTTGGCAAAACAATTTCGAAAAAACTAGTAGAATTTATGAATTGTTTAGCATTTGACAGTTAATTGCAGTGCGTCAAAATTGGAAATACAACGGACGTAATGTTAGAAAATTTTGGTATTATTGGAGCAAAGTTTTTTTTCTCGATTTTACTATAAATAAAATATATACACATAGATCAATTTTAGTTATTTTTTATTTAATAAAAAAAAATCAAACACACTTAAAAGTATTCAAACTCAGGTCAATCAAATAATTCTTAACATAAATTTGTATGCAGGGTGCCCCGTAACTCAATGTCTAAACGAAAACTGGTGACTGCTCCCAGAAAAATTGTAACAATAATCTTTGTCAATATCTAATTTTTATTTGATCTTCTTGATTCTTGAAAAAAAACTAATTTTTCATTCCTGTGATCAAAACAGTTGAATTTCAAAAATGTTTTTTCCCTAATTTCATGCGAGGGTTACCTTTTATGTTCTGGGATTTGGCAACCTTGGTGTTGCAATCTAGCAACTGACAGCTCTATCGTAAAGTTGGACGTTTTTGAGCTTATACGCACGCAGAGCGCTATTTAGTTTGTTTACAGTAACGTAAACCATTCATCTCGGCCCAAAAATGGAACAAAATCGTGCGATTATTTTTTACCACTTTCGACGTGGATTGACTCAGCAATAGGGCAGGCATGAACTTAATGTAATTTTTGGCGATAAAGCTCCATCAAGGACCAGTGTTTATCGATGGTATGATGAATGCAATCGTGGTCGTAGTTCAATCCAAGACGAATTTCGCGAAGGTCGTCCAAAATCATTCGTTGTCACTAAAACCATTGATGCTGTGCCCGAACTGATGTTGCGAGATCGTCATGTGCATTATAATGGAATTGAGACAACTTTAGGCATTAGTGGGACCAGCATACATTCAATATTGCCTAAGCATTTGACTTTGAATAAAATTTGTGCGCGTTGCATCCCACACAATTTGTTAAGCGCCCAAAGAAAGGCTCATGAAAGAAATGTTGAAAAAATATGAGGGCGTTGCTTAGAAACATCGTGGATTTATGCGTATAAGCCCGAAAGTGAACAGCAATCGACTGTCTGGGTGCTTCAAGATGAGTAAGATCGGACAAAAGTTGCTCGTGCATGGAACACTTCCAAGCAAATGGTCGCCTGTTTTTGTTTTCTTCGGAAAAACTGAACATGTAACCGTACCACTAAAACAACGCAGAACATTCAATTCTAAGTGATACACAATGATTTGTTTGCTGGCTGTATACCAAGAAATCAAGGAAAATCAACCGCCGAAAACGGATCACTCTTCACCACGCCAATACGAGCTCTCACACATCGACTAAAACATTATGCACTTTTGAACACCCATCCGCCATATAGTCCTGACTTGGCACCGGATCACTTCTTTTTATTTCCTTTTTTTTCCGACACTTGAAGAAGCGCTTGCTGCATTCAGAATGCATGTTTGGGACATACATACCTCAATCAGAGTGGTGAAAGGGCTTCGACAATTGGTTCAAATGCATGCAAAAGTGTATACTTTATTTCCTTTACACTTGTTGTATAAAGGGTTTAAAAATTGAAAAACCTAGTAGAACTTTTCTTTGTTCCTGCCAAAAGCTATCGAAAAATCCATGTCATTGATATCG
This sequence comes from Sturmia bella, assembly GCA_963662145.1. Lineage (NCBI taxonomy): Eukaryota > Metazoa > Arthropoda > Insecta > Diptera > Tachinidae > Sturmia > Sturmia bella. Next base: position 12,442,344 of record OY759172.1, on the reverse strand, counting down.
ACTGATTGATCGACCCACCCTAGCAACTATGTAACTATTCATAGTTGTTGGCAGAGCTTTCGATAAAAAAAAAAATAAATATATCTTCTTCGTACCACAATTATGAGGTGATAGACCCTTAAATAAAATGTCAACAAACTTTCTGTTGTTGTATTTAGATAGATAACGGTACACAATATCTACACGTTTAAAAATATGATTTTTTTTTAAATATTTTTTCAAAGGAAATCAACGAGTGATGACGGGCCATATGCTGCGACATTTATGTACGACAAGCGTATCTCGTAACAAGCAGCGTTGAAATATTTGAAATCTAAAACACCCAACAATATGTGCCTCCTGCTGCACTTGAAGCAAATAAAAGGGCGTAACACAAAGAAAAGTTTACGTTGTGTGTTTTTTTATTTGAAGGCAACTGAGTGTAAGTGTAGGCATAGAAATTCTATTTTTGTTCAATCCAGTCGAGTACAAACTTTACAACAACACTTTACCTTATTTGCTCGAAATGCCCACAATCACCCAACCAGCCATCTGTAGTGGAGTTTTCTTCTTCTTCTTCTTGTTGTTTTTGTTGCTGTTTCTTTTAAATAATGTAGAAAAACAAATAAGTACTATCACCATATTTGCAGTAATTGCAATTTCTTCCACTTCTGGTGCCTGCTCTGACAGTTGCATTAGAGCTGTTGCTTTCATACTCGTACAGTAGTAGTTCATCACTTTTAGCCAGTGTACGAGTATAGTTTTTACGCTGCATGGCTGGCTGGCTGACTGGCTGGCTGTCTGTCTGGCTGTCTGTCTGTCTGTCTGTCATGATACCTACTTCCTGTAATTTCAAACGACCTTACATTGCGTTGCGTCATTTATGCATACACTCACCGTGCTGTATTTTCTTTTTCTGTTTCTTGGTCTGCTTTTTCTTGTTACAACTCTTCGTTTCTTAAATGTGAATAAGACAACAAGAACAACAACAGCAACTACAACGCTTTCCAAGTGCGTGTGGTGGCTGTCTGTGGGTAAATATGTGCCCTTTCTTGGCTGTGCCTGGCTGGCTGCCTGCCTGCCTGCCTGCATTTTGGAGGCACAAAAAGCAAAAATTTATGTTGTTTCTTTAATGCAAAAAACTAAATGAAAAAGAGAAGAAAAAAAAGCAAAATAATACAATCTACCTTTCTTTCAACCAAGCGGTGTTGAAGTGTTGATTTGGAGGCTTGTTGTAGTACGTATTGGAGGCAGAGTTACAGAAAACCACACTGCTTCAAAACGCGTTGTGTTAAGTAGAGTGTAAAATTGTGATATTACTGTGAAATGGAAATGTTGAAAATAATTTCAAAGATTTCACTTGGAAATCTTTGAAAACGCATTTAAAAGATAAAACAGCTTAAAACGAAATTTAATTACAATGCAAAAACACCAAAAAGAATGTAAAGAAAAAAAATTGAGAATAATTTGTTAAGAGTAATGAAAACAAATTAACTGGGCTGTAATAAGGGATTGCTTGCGCAAAAATTACACAGGCTGGGCCAAAAGTCGCTGAACATTGTATTTTTGATATATACTTTTTATTGAAGATAAATATTTTTCCAATCAAACCAAACATTTTAAAGTTATTTTCGGCTTTTTTTAGTTTTCCAGCAGGTCGCCGGCTTTGGTAGGCGGTAATCAGGGTCGGTGAGTTCATGCACATGCATGCTCAATAGTGGCTAAACTGGTATATCTTTAAAAAATGAAAAAAATTGCTTTAAAATGCCATATTCAAGGTGAATTTATTAATAAAAGTTTAGCAATAAAAATTATTTTCAGCAACATTCGAAAATTAATTTATGTTTGTAGTAGTCTTGGCAACTCTATTTCAGTAATAAACAATACTATAGCGATGGTTGTAGAATAATAATACTGGCAACTCTTCGCTTTGATGACATTTTTAAAATGAGCTTTTCCGTGCCTTTGAAATTGAGCAGACACAGATTTCATTGAAATTTTTATTCACAACTTTTAATTTTCTCAGCGTTTTACTGAGATAACTAAATTGACAAAAATCGCGATTTTCATACAGAAATAACATTTATTAGTATGTGTGTTTGTGTGTGTGCTGTGTATGCAGTGTATGAAAATCGCGATTTTTGTCAATTTAGTTATCTCAGTTAATCGTTGAGAAAATCAAAAGTTGTGCACCGATCTCAATGAAATAAAGCTCATTTGATTCAAAATATATTAAGCTAAATGCTTTAAGACCAACATTGTTACTTTAGTTGCATTATTTTTTTTTATGAATTTTAAATAAGAATTTTTTTTTATATAAAAAATTTTCATTTTTTTCAAGACTACAACGATATCTCTGAAACTATTCGTTCAAATTAAAAACAATGTAGGCACGGATTGAAGATAATTTTGTTGACGAATTTCAATTTTTTTTTTAACTGAATATGGTGAACCGTTTTCAAGTTATTTAAATATTTGTACTGGAAGCGCCTTAATTTTAGACATAACGGTATATCTCAAAATGTCGAGCTGATGGAGAAAAATGGAGTTTAGATTTAAAATCAGCGACCTCAAATTGGTAAAAAATTGCTATAGAATTCCAAACAACACTCAAAAAGTTCAATTTTGTTCCCTTGTATAATCAACTCGGTGTCAGTAGATGGCGGCTGAATAAACAAATTTTTTTTTGTTTGTGGCTGCATTCCGCAATATAGAAATTTTCCTAGTTCTATGAAACAATAAATAGTTTGCCTGTGAAAATCAAAAAAGAGAATGTGTAAGTTTTATTTTTACCAAAATATTAACTCTGAAATTTTGCAATTTTGTTTTAATGGCTTCAGTTTTAAAACGGACAAATTTCCCATTAATCTACCAGCACAAAGTCGTTTAATAAAACGATTTTAGTTATTTGCTGCTTAAGCTATTTTTTTCTCTTTTTTTTTTTTGCTTCAAGTCTTTAATCTGACAATACTCTCCAAAAGTGAAAGGATAATCATTTAAATGGTTTTAAAATAAATTTTAATTTTTCCCATAAATTTTTGTCGTTTGTGCAAACAGGTGTTAAATAAAGTAAATTATGCCAAAAAGAGAGAGAGAGAGAGAGATTAAAGGAAATTTTTTTCACTTATTTTTCAACGCAGCAACAAAAACTTCAAATGACAGCCTAAAATAAACACAAATGACACACTTTATTAACGATAGAAAATGTTTGCTTTTCTTTTTGAACATTGCGAGAAGCACATACAACAACAGTCAGTCTTTGAAAGCAGAAAGACCGACCGCATTTAGAATGAACAACAAAAACAAATCAATATCTGATGGTATTTGTTTTTCTTCGTTTTCAAACAAATAAAAGCTATTTATTTAAAATCATATTTTTGTCTTGCACAAAAACTTAAGAGCAAACAATATTCTTCATTTATGTATGTCTGTATGTGCGTGCGTTCGCCTGTGCGACGCGGCGAACTGCCATTGACACTTCAAGTGGCAACATACTGTTTAGCGAGCTGTTGCATTTTAAGTGCTGCACTTCTCTTCTCTTTTTTTTTCGCTACAGCTTTTATAGCCAGTTTTATTTTTTATTTCTTTCTCCCTAATTGTCTTTGTCAAGATGCTGCCATGGAAATTATTTTATTCATTTTCAAACATTTTGTTTCCAAGTGTCTGGTAAAATGCATTTTTTAAATGTTATTGCATACTTTGTTTTCTGCTGCTTGTGAGTTTTTGTTTTGTAAATCATAATTTCTCTATAGAAATGATTTTAGATTGAAATATAAAAATTGCTAAAAAGTTGGGGTGGACAAACAAAGAATCTTTGTCACTTGTGCTTTTACATTGTAAATACAATCATTCCAATCACTTTCATTATGACTGAAAGCAGGGGGAGCAACTTATTACTACTCCAGCACCATTTTTCCACAAATGACAAATGTATTTAATGGACTTTTTTTCTTCCTCTTCCGCCTCCTCCTCCTCCTCATCCTCCTCCTCTTGCTGCTGCGGAATAATTTCTTTTTGTTTTGTAATTGATTTACAGCAAATTTTTATTATTTTGCCGACAGTGGGACTGCTTTAAAAGGGAAACTCTTTTTATACTTGATTGAGGCCATAAGTGTGCTTGACACTTGTTAACTGCAGGCACAATATTTTCAGCACTCGATTAGAGTTTATTCATATTCTGCTAAAATTAGACACTTACATACACGGTTGTACAAAAAAAAAAAAAAAAAAAAAAATCCTGTCTTACATTTCATCAGAGAAAAGATAAAACTCTATTTTAATATTAAATATAATATATAATAATGTCTGAGCAAATGTAAGACATCAAAGAGTAATTAAAAGGTTTTCTATATAAATGTGTAATATCAGGTCATCTATGAACGTTGATATCTCCAAGTTCCAAGTATGTATCTCTAACTGCAATCATTTGTACGTAGACATTTGCTCAGACATTATTAAATATTATATTTAATATTAAAATAGAGTTTTATTTTTTCTCTGATGAAATGTAAGACAGGATGTTAATTATCTTAAAGCAATACTTAAGATAATTTATATCGTATGTTAATAAAAATTTTATGGACATATAAAAATCAATTTTTTTTTAACAGCAACTTGACCCTTCTAGTAACGGCTAACTAGTTCTGATGGCGCATATCGTTTAAGTCTTCTGCGTGCCAGGGTTTCCATCAACCAAAAAGTATTATTTTGCAGAACAGTGTAATAAATTGTTCTTTTAAGTACGTTTTTTTTTTTCAAATAAATACACAGGCTGTCATCAACTAAGAAATTTATTTTTAATCTTCCAATTTTGAATTTGTCCATTTTTTCCCAAAAATTATGTTCTTGAGCAAAATTAACTGGCACATGAGACTCATCGCTTGTATCTTGCCAAAGGCCAGTTTTTATGTTTTATGAAAAATTTGTGGAAATTGTGGAAAAGGGTGAATTTCTAAAATGAAACTACATGTATTCATCTAAAATGTTACTCTCATCAACACGCGGCGATGGCGGGATGGTAGTGTAAGCTGCTTTCATCGTGCACGTTGCTGGTTCGATCCCGTTTGGTTCCTCTTTTTTTTATATAAAACAATAAATGTTATAAAAAATTTTGTTTTTTTTTTTTTTTTTGTCTATATGTCAGCAATTATAAATCCGATTTTGCTTATTTTCAATCCCCAAGCAGAAGGGACATTTCTAAAACGATTACAGTAAGATTTAGATCAATAACTTGTCTGGTGGCTTCATAATCGGTGTGTGAAAAGAGGTGTTTTATGACAAATCCCTTTTGGTAAAGGCTGAAATAATTGAAAATTGGACGCCTCGAAAAAAAACGTTGTTTTTTTCCTCATGCCGAAAGTTATCGACAATGCGAAGCCTCAATATAAATTGTTAAATTGACCCATCCTAATTTATGTATTTTACATATTATTCTTTCTTAAAACTCATTCAATACGTAATAAAATATCATTATATTTCGTTACGGTTTTGCCGATTATTACGTGCTTTACCTCTTTTGCTTAAAAGAAAAAAAGTATTTGTTTTTTATATTGTACAATATTAGTATTGAAATCAATATTAACATATTTATAACCGAAGGCTTAAGCAAAGAAAATCTCCAGACAGACATAAGAAAGAAGAAAAACGAAAAACATGCCAAAGATGAAGAAGAAAAAAAATCTATACGTGATGTTGTTTTTTGGACAAAAGCAAAATGGTAATTTTTAAAGTGATTCAAATCAAAAAAAAAAAAAAAACATTTACTAAATTAAAAAGAGGCTTTGGAACTGGAGTCTTGGCTGCGAAACCTAACGTTGCCTCAATTAGACTGCATACAGTCTTTCTAAGAAAAATATTTCAATCATATTAATAAAAGATTTCCCGTCTAATTCATAAAAATTATAACAGGTTTATAAAGCTCTTATTTGACAGATTTTCCATACAAATATTTCAAATAGCAGTCTTATAAGCCTGTAATAATTTCTATGAATTTGGGGGTTTGTCTTTAAAAAGCATTTCTGAACTGAAAATTATTATAGTTTCTATTAATCTTCGGACTATGGTTTTTCCAACGCATTCTATCACAATAACACTATGCCTGTGCTCGAACATCGCTGCCCGAGCATGGCCGAAACACGAACATGACCTTCGAACCCAGCTCATGACAAATTGTATACTGATTTCAAGTGGTAGCGCTTAGCTGCCACTCCCACCTGAGCTCCTCTTCTTTGCTGACTGTATATATTATTTCATCTTATTGATCAACTTTCCATTTTATCACTGCGTTTTTCTGTTGATTGGAATATATTTTATTGGATATATAGTGTATCAGTGATAACAATGGTTTCAGACTTTTGGCTGAGACCAGCGATTTAAAAAAAATTTTACAATAAATAATTTTATCACAAAAATATCTTTCTCAATGTTGAGGAAGTAAGAAATCGAACTCAAGCGATGCAGTCACTTTGAGCGGTTGTAATGGCTTCTCGTGAATTTTCGGTGGCCCAGAAGCGATAGTTTTGCTTTTTCATGTACGGAAATGAGCCTCATCGCTCATTATGATTTTGGTTGAAGAATCGTCCACTTCATCATAGGCACGATTATTCCGCGTTCTTGGTGAGTGCATCGCTCCAGGGCGCCTGTTCTCTTGTATTCTACAGCTGTCTAGTTCCCAAAAATTTAAAAACAGATTTGATATTGATCGCCATTTGCAAACATAAGAGCAACTTCCAAGAGGATGTTGGCTTTTGGCCCACCTTGTAGTTCGATTATAAAGTTAAAATTAACTATAGTTGCCCCGGCGAGAAGTCATACGGTTAGATAACCGGTCATCACTGTACATACTTCTATAAGTGTAGTAAATGCTTTTTAAATCTCCCTCGTATGTATGGGAAGTTTCTTCTTCTTTCCTATAGATATTGAGAAATCTTGGCTTGATATTGTTAAATAAATTTCCGGTGGAAGTAAGAAGATGCAAAAAGATAAATAGAGAAATGACAATAAATATTAAATTATTGTCTTATTACTACAAGTATTTGTTGGTTACAGTTGCTGATTGCTTTGTGTTGCTTTCCTCTTGTTTTGATGTTAAAGTTTCTGCCATCTTTGAATTCGAATTTGAATTAAATTAGATGCCTGATGCTGTTGTCTATTCATCTGTCTGTTGCTGCTAGCAAAAATGCCAACAACACAACGATAACAAACAATATTTGTTCTGATTTTTATTTTTTTTTATTTTTTACATGCGGATGTTTATGATTATTGTTTAATGTTTTTATTTCTCTCATATTTATGTTCACATTTTTGTTTTCCTGCTATTTGCTGTTGCTGCTGCTGCTGCTGCTTTTGTGCAACTATTTTGTCTTTTCCTGCCTGCATAATTATCGTTATTATTTGCCATCTATACAGGAAAAAATAGAATTATGTTGAAATCCTGATCTTTTGAGGTCATCATTGTCATATTCTTGAAGTTGTTTCTCTGCTTGTAAGTATTTTCCATGTTTTGAAGAAACTAATAAAGGTCTTCTTGTTGTTTTGTGTGCCGATTTTTTTTTATGATTTTTTTTTTTTTTTTTTTTTTTTTTTTGGGAAAGTTTAAATTATTAGGTTTATTTTCGTATACAAACATAATGTTTTGTCTTTTTTTCTTCTCTTTGAACTTAAATTTTACGTATAAAACCAGCAATTTTTCTTCAAGTCTTGTGTGTGTGTGTTTTTGTTGTTGTTGTTGTGGATTTTCCTCCATGTCTATGCACTTTTGAGTTCTCTGCCTGGCTGTTTGGCCGTTCGTCAAACTTTAAATGTTAACTTTGGCTAAATAACCTACTTTTACTTGTATTTAGTTGTTGATTTTGTTGCTGTTGTTGCAAGTTTTTGCGCTTAAACATGATGTTTCTGTTTTGAAAATTTGTGCATCGTCATTCCTTAATGTTGCTTTTGCTTAGTGCAGGCATGAACAAACTTTTTTGCTTATTTTTTTTTTAGAAGAATTTAATTTTATTAATATGCCGCAGAATACGAAAGAACAATTTTTTTAAATAGTAAAACTGCATATTTATGCAAAACTCCAAATTATACATTAAATTCAATGCGTTGTCTTGTGCCCAAAAATTGCTTAATGTTGGAATCTGCTAATAAGTTGGACGATTCATGCTAATAAGTTAATTAATTTTCATTATTCGAACTTTTTCTTATATAATTATTATTGTATTAAGTTTATCCGGCTCAAGTTCTTTCCACATTATTTTTGTGATTTGTTGTCTTCTTTGTCTTTTTTAATTAATATCAATCACAAAAATAGTGTGGAAAGAACTTGAGCCTGATATCTTAACTAATTCCCAAAAAATTGGGATTTGGGGCTTCCCCCCAACAGAAATAGTTCAGAAACTTAGACCGTTTTCTATTCTTCCCAATATTCTATATTTATTTTACCGACTAAAGTGCAGTTACTAATGATTGCTTTTCATTAATCCTAACACAGTACAACTCAATTCTGATAATTGTTTATGAAATTAGCCCCAAAAAGAAGAACTTCTGCATCATTCGTTTGATCTTGGTACCTCAAGTAATAATTTAAAAATTAATTTCAAGTTAGTAAGTATCGTGTAGGGGAGCTTGTCACGTTTTAGGCTCTTTTGTTTGTCATAACTCGGGAATCACTAGTCCGAATAAGCTGAAATAAATTTTAAAAAATTAGTTTTTATGAATTAGGGGGGGGGGGGGGGGTGTATTTATGCAGTTTGTAAGCATTTCAACGACCAACACAACAAAAACACAATAAAAATCTGAGTGACTGAAATGTCTTTAAAGGCCTTCTCACAGGCCTGCTAATTAGCTTTTTGTTTGTTTGCACTGTGATTTTTGTACGAGTGGTTGCTGTTTATTAATGTTGCAGACATGTTTAAGTTTCTGTTACTCAACCATTCATGTGCTCACGCACATTTTGCCTTTTTTCTCTAATTTTATTGTTTCTTTTCTAATGTTTTTTTTTTTTTTTTGCAAAAAGAACTTATCTTATTTTTGTACTATTTTTTTATTTTGCAGTTGTAAGTTGATGTTTTTTAGAAAGATTCACGGATTAGTATGCGCCTGGGTGTGCGTAACTGTAGCAGTTTAAAAATAGTTTTCCTTTCTTGAGTGATTTAAACAGAAATCTAAATGATTTTTTTTAAAGCAGTTCTCTATAATGAAGGCAGTCTATTTTTACATTTTGTTTTCAAACGCCATAGTATTGCTAGTTTTTGTATATCTATGTTTATTTTATGTGTTTTTTTTTCTTTTTGAAATTGCTATTTTGGTGATTGTTGTGATTTTTTTTATTAAATTGATGCTGCTGATTCTCTTAGGGATTGTTGTACACATTTTTTAATTCATTCAAACATGGAGCTAGCAGTAGAGATGTGTAGTTCACGAACGAACTAAAGCGATCGAACTACTCACACGACTGAACTAAAAGAGCCGCTTATAATAGCGAGCTCTATTAGTTCCCATGTTCGCCATAGTTCCATGTTCGGTTTTGTTATCCCTGTTTTTTAATTATCAGTATTAAATTTACTACATACATATGTATGTCATTTTCATTTGCATTGCAATTTTAACCAAAAAATGTAGGGAAAAATAAAAGTAAAAAACCGAAAATAACACAAATTTTACTAAACATTTTTGTGCTCACTAAAAACCTCTGCTTAATTATTTGTTTTTAGTTCAAAAACTGTCAAGTTATATATTAAACATTAATTTAACTTTATCATAATAATTATGTATAGTTTTAGGGTCTTATTCATAATAAATATTTTAGGTTTATTAAACTCTTATTTGACTGATTTTCCATACAAGTATGTCAAATAAGAGTCTTAGGGGCTGTTCACAAATTACGTAACGCAATTTTTGCAGATTTTGACATTTTGATCTAAAACACTAAGAGAAAAAAATATCAATCAGATGTTGACTTGAATAGACTATATACATATATGTAAAGCCTTTGATCAAACGTTTTTTATGGTCACTTATTCCTTAATTCCATTGTTTCTCTTTCAATAAAATATCATTTTCCAATAGGAATAGCTGGTTCTTTTATTCTTTCGCCATCAAAAGGTTGTTTGTCTGATACCACATTTATAAAGGGAAATAAAAACATTTTTGATGAAAAGTATTTTGTATTTTAAATACATATTTTTGTTACACTGTATTTTGTATTTCATATACTTGCTTTTAGAATGCAGTATTTTGTATTTTAAATACTTGTATTAAAAAAAGGTATTTGTATTTTGTATTTTAATTAAATACATCAGAGCACTCGTGATTGAACCATTTCGTTATAGAATGCTGTGTGTTTGTTGCTCATTTTGTTTTGCTCTACATTGTTTGTAATATCGAGTATATTCGATCACGAATGCCAGAATCCGGCCCCTGGTTATAACATCTCTTTCGTTTTATGTCACTCACGTATGAGTAGTTGTTGTTATTTATTGCCATATTTTTATCTAATAGATATGTTTTGAATGAATTTCGTTTCTTTTAATATACATAGAACTTTTTGATGAAAATTCAAATCATTTACTTTCTATTTTTGCAAAATCTACCTATTCTACTTCAAACGCATACAAATGCCACGTACGATATCATGAAAATGTCAACATATGTATGTGTGCATACATATGTATGTATAGTTTCAAATAACTTTATTTCAATTCTTTGTTTCAAATGAACGATCAACTTTTTACAATTTCTTATCATTGTAACAAGAACAACAGCAACAATATGTTATAGTTACTGCTGAGAATAGGAAAGCTAGATAATTGAAAAGTTCAACAAACTGTTTTCTTTCTTTTCACTGTATATCAACAAATGTTGGCATTTAAAATAACAAAAGTTACAAAAAAAGCAGTTTTTTTTCTCTTCGATATCAGTTGTTTTTCAAGTTAAAAAAAGCTTTAAAAGGCAGACATTTTGTAAGAAGAATAAATCAAATTAGAAAAGTTTTTATAGATGTATTTTTGTTTGTTCTTTGCACTAAAATCTGTTATTGCTTTTTAAGTTTGTGTATTTTTTTTTGCTTGAGTTTTATTAAGAATTTATATTTAAAACCAATAAATAGATTGTTCAATAGTTGAAAATGTATAAAATGTATTTGTTACACAATATAATACATTGTACTTATTGTTTTTTATTTGTTAAATGCATTGAGAATTGAAGCTTATAACAATAATTGTTATTTATATTCCACTCAAATAAATATATTTTGAAAAATTCCGGTTTTATGCTTGGCGGCCTAGGACTGATATTAATTTCTCAATTATAAGGCACAAATAAAGTAAAATTATGACTTTATTTGAGGCACTAGCAGCTGCTTCTCTTCAGCCTCAATCTCGGTCGTAAACTTATTTTTATATATTTTTTTTAAAGTTTTATTTTAGGTGTTAGCCCGCCCAAGCCCTGCCCGTCATACTCTTAAACCAGTGCAGACTTGTTGTGCGCTCCGTGGACTTAACCATACTGGCTTTGACCCGCATGTCTACAAAAATTCGGTGTCATACACCAAGTTCTTTGGACTCAGTACAGACGGTTGTCAGATCTTACAATATTGTAAGACTTAATAATCTGCTGAAAATCTACTGAAAATAAAAAAAAAAAATTGGCAGCATTAAGAATATTATCAGTTCAGACAATTGTAAGAACATTTTACAATCTCATTGGCTGACATTAAATTTATCTACTAGTGAAAATTGTTCGTTTACACGGATGTCAGATTTTCTACATAGCAAAAATTGTCAGCACATTTTATGCTTTCGGCCCAACATTTTCAAAAGCTAAAATTTAATATTTGGTTATTTTGACCCTTTCTGTTTCTTATATTTTATCCCCCTAATTCATAAAAATTATAACAGGCTTATAAGACTGTTATTTGACATATTTGTATGGGAAATCTGTCAAATAAGAGCTGTCAAATAAGCCTGTGATAATTTTTATGAATTAGACGGTATATACATATTTATTTGAGCTTAAGGTCTTTTTATTAGAGAATTTGACTTTTTGAGTATTTTTGTCAATATTTCGCTCTCCTTCGGATAGCTTCTTCAGGACCTGAAGAAAAAACACCTTTTGAAAACTTTGTGAATGAGACGGAGTTCCTATAGACCTATGAGTCAAACTGTTTCACGGTTAAATCTACGGAGCGCACAACAAGCCTATACTGGCTTAAGTGTATGTCGCAAGACCTGGGAAAACAAACCCCTCCAATCAACCTAACCTAACCTAACCTTTCTTTCAATGATTCAGAAGTCATGAAAATGACAAACTGCTGGAACTACTTGCAATTATTTGTTTTCTTTCTAGGGTATGAGACGTATAATGTATTTTGCGTCTTTTGCTCGAAACTTAAGACAAAAATATTTAAAATATTATTTTGATATAATAACCTTGTAATGCAACATCAAAACCAATTTATTTTTCATTTGCTTTTATTTTGTAAAATATATTGTTCTTTGTAAACAAACAAATGTCACGTACAATCACATGGAAATACCCATATAAATTCATGAATTTATATGTACATATGGATTTTGAAACATGGTTAACCAACCGTATTTGCAATCGTGGTGTCGCCGCATTTTAAAGTTCATATTTAATGCCATCATTTCAAAATCAAACAACGTATTAAAATTGCATTAGAAACAAAAAAAAAAAAAAATTAAACTTTCTAAATTGAGCCCTCAACAGCTCCCAATTAATTTATTTCCTTATTTAAATAACCAACTGCGAAGTGGGTACAACACATTCTATTGCAGCTTGTAAAAAGAAGAAGAAGAGAGGGAAAAAATGCAACCATGGAGGAGGAAGTCTTCCAGTCATGTCAACCGTTTGCATTAAGAAAACTATTTCGTATACATGTTTAGAGACAACGTTATTTCTTTTTTCTTCTCTTCAAATAAAGCATTTAATGCAAATGATATTATTTCTTCTACCACTTTACGGAAACTTTTTTAGAATTACAAGCAAATTCAATAAATTAAATTGAATTGTTTAAATAAAAGCAATTTGTGTATTTACGTACAAAAATAGCAACAAACAAAAGAGACTTCATTGATCGTTCTTCGGGGGAAGTTCATGTATGCATTTGGAATATATTAAACTACAACTGGGAAAATGTTTTTTTTAAACAACCAACCAGACAGACGGACGGACGGACGAACATTCACTTGCTATTTGTTTTTTTTTCGTTTTGTTGCCTTGTCGTGGTGTTGTACTGAATGAAAGAGCTGCCAAAACGTATTTCTTCTTTGGCAGTCTAATGTACAATAAATGCTTGTTGTTTTTGTTTTGTACAGAAATGCAGTCCTCCGTTTGCAAACAATTTATTTGCTACGTGATGACCCATTTTAGGGCCTAAAATGTGTTTAAAGAATTTGTTTTGTGGTTTTTTTTTTCGTCTTTCCTTTAAATGGCCAATGTTATTTATTAATATGTATTTCTATTGGGGAACTTGGAAACCTAAAATAAACGATTGATTTTATACTTTAGGGCTTGTATTTACATAAGTCGTTGTTTATGGTTTGTTTTGTTTTCTTCAGCAGAATTTTGTACGGCTGCAGGTCTCTAACTCATTTAGAAAAATACGCCAGGTTGTCAAATGCCAAAAGACGAGCTATTGCGAAGGACGTGAGTGCTTGAGAATTTTTCGCTCACTCTCACGGCTCTATGAACTCTTGTAGCAATGACTACATCTTCATAAACATTCACATCGAGACTTAATCTATTAGATTTGCATTAAAATCTTCGTCATCAACGTTTACACTACCGTGCTTTGCCATTTTGAAAGATTTAATTTTCATGAAATTTAATTATATCTAATAACAATTTATAATCAACCCGAAATGAGGTGTTTTTCCATGATGGGACTACCATTGGCGAGAACGACAATAGTGCAGCTGATTCATTATAGAGCGAAATATCGACAAATAAATAAATAAATAGGAGGAGCTATAGCACGAAAAATAACATAATATTAAATTAAAAGAAAGTTCGAGTAAATTTAGTATCGATTTGCGTATTTTACGTTTCCTCAGAATTGAGAAGAATTTTTTTTTTGGTAAAAATTAAAAATTGTGGTAAAAATAAAATAGTGGTCAGGGGTTTTTTTTTGAGTTTTTAGTTGCTTATATGCATGCAGCTGTTCTTAATAGGCAAGTATTAATAGCCAGCAAGAAAATAGTGGTCACTTTTTCTTTTTTTGAGAAAACTAGCTAAATTTTTGTTGCCGCAGGCTATGAGTTTTTTAGTTGCTTATGTGCATGTAGTCGTTGTTAATCTGCTTGTATTATTAGTTAAAAAGAAAATAGTGGTCACGTTATTTTTTGTTTTTATTAGATAGTAAAACTGACTAAATATTTGTTGTCAGAGACTTTTCGTTTTTAGTTGCCTGTGTGCTCGTAGTTGTGGTAAATATGTAGGTATTAACAGTCAGCAAGGAAATAGTGGTCACGCTTTTTTTTTTTTTTTTTTTTTTTTTTTATAGAAAAACTGGCTAAATATTTGTTGTCACCTTAAGTTATTGGATTTCACTTACCATTTATATATTTAATTTCTATTAAGCGCGTGCAATCCTTTTTCTATTTTTAAGTTACTTTGGAATTTTTGGATGATATTTCTTTCGCTACAGAAACAATTGTTTAATTTTTTTGTACCTACAATATTTAGCCTAAAGTTTTGGTTGTGAAGTATATGAACGAACTGATGGCACCACAAATACTCTCAGTTCATAAAATAATTTGGAAAACAAAGTTCTTGTCGAATAACTCTTTTATTGTCCTGTTTATTTATATCAGTCTTAATTAAATGTTAATGAAGCAATTTTGCAAACATATACTATACATGATAAAAAATATACATATTTATTAAAAAAAAAAAGAAAACTGCAATGAAAGCAATTTTCTCATCGTCAATGTTGACTGACATGTTTAAATCAATGGGGGTAATAAATGACTGTGACTTGTGTTGCTCACGACAACGACGATGTTGCGATGCGCGCTGATGATGATGGAGTTGACTGAAGTCGTTGCTTTTGTTTACAAAAATTTATCATTTTGAACCAGTATAAAACTGACGGAATAAAGACATTTTTATTGTTATCGCAATATATAACACATTCAAATTGGTTTCATTTTTTTCCTTCTGCTGCTGCTGCTGTGATAAAGTCACGCAATTTTCATAAAATATTCATACATATTTATTTTCTTGTTTTCCATCATACTTGCATAAAAATAAATAAAATATAAAAAATAAAATGATTTGTAACACATATTTTTTATGGCGTTTTTCCGTTCTGCCGTTATGTGGCCGTCTGTCTGTTCGCTGTAGTGCGCTTTTTCTTCTTCTTTGCATGACCTAAAATTGATATGATGATTTTTTATCGCTTTGGGGACTGATTGCTGCTACAGAAAGAGTAATGAGTGTGATAGTTTTGGAAGAAAAAAATTAAATAGATAAATTTAAAAAAAAAAACAAATTTTTTATGAAAAATTTTAACGATTATTGTGCGTAATAGACCGAGAGATTGCCGTGCGTATTGAAAAAAAATGCCATGGGTTGTATGAAAAATTTGAATTAATTCACAAATTAAAGTTTGCGTTAATATTTTTGAATACTTTCGCCTCTGAACAAAATGTTTGTCTCTAAAAGAAGTTGAAAATATTTTTAATGCCATGAACCAGAATAAATTCTGCAATACAAAATTTATTTATTGATTTTTTTGTTTGGCATTGCCATATCACAGCTTCCGGAGCAATTTGTCCATATTTTTATAATTAAAAAAATCAACCTGGGCCGCAACGATAAACCTTTAACCTTTAACCAGTGAAATCTAAAAAGTATGATTCACTTTTTCATGCAAGAGCGAGTTCGCAAGGGTATGAATTTGTTAAATTGTTAAAGCTACTTTTTATTGCACGTAATTCTAACCGCGTCTGTTAACAGAGGACAAAAAACACATTTTTTTTAATATTTTTAACAAATTAGTCTAAAAATGTCTAAAAAATAACCAAAACTCACCGTACATTTCGCCAAACAAATGTTTGGTCTGCGGTATTCACTAAAACTGTCATAATAATTCATTTTTACTGTTGCGGCTACAGAACTGAAGAGTGAACACTCATATTGGTGAGCTGCGTAGTCCCGTCCCTGGTTACCAAGTTAATTTAACGTTTGGTTTTAGTTTTTTTTTTTTTTTTGTTTATATTTTAATGAAACCTTTATAACCATTATGAATGACTTTTTTTTCAATAATGTTCTTTTGCATATTTTTTTCTTTCTTTCCAGATCGAGTTAAAGATAAACCAATACGTAATATAAATACATACATACATACATTCTCAATCAAATCGACTTTTCACAAAAGGCTTACAAAAATGTCTCGTCAATTTATGTATAGATTTTACAGCAATCAAACGACTTAAGAAGTTTTTATTAAAAAAAAAATCTGCTATTATACTAAAAAAAAGTGCGTTTTTCGGTCAATTTGTAGAACTGAAAAAAAATATATAATTATTTTCATTTTAGTTTTTGTTTTCATAAACCATAGACTATTTTTGGAAATTAAATTAAATGTCAATTAACTGGATTTAAAAAAGCAATCAAAACAAATCAGAAAAAAATCAAATTATCAAAATGGAAATGAGCATGGAAAGGGACAGCTCCGTTTTGGGGAGCCTATTTCAGCAGATAATCAATGACATGAAGGTAAGTAAGTAAATTACAATTTTCTCTTTTCTTACAAATCAGCTAGAACTAAGACGAAAGACCCTTGTAGCCATTCAAGTACTCAGTAGAGTTTTTATTTTCCTGCGGTTTTTTTTTTGATTTGCCGGGATCCCGCTCCATTCACAACAATTTTATTAGAAAACCTAAAAACACTTACTAAAACAAAACTTTTGTTTTATTAATACAAAAATAAGTTATTTAAATTGCGGATTGACACAAAAGCTTTAGTTATTTTGTTTTTCTTTCTGCTGTTCTGCTGTATCCTTTTAAATTTATTGAAATATTTTCTTGATACGTTAAATAAAACGTAATTTCTTTTTTAGATCTAGATATGTATGTATTTCGAACAATTTTATAGTTCATCTTCAGGATCCGTTTTTTTTTGTATGTGTTTGAATATGAATATATTTTTGGCATTGCTTAGACACCTTTTACCGAAACCTGTGGTCTCAAATTTGTGTATGTTAGCCAAAATATTTGCACAGGCTTTATCAAATTTACAAATGAAACATCATCGCCTTAATATTTTCTATAAATCCATTATGATTTTTCTGAGGAATTTGTCATTAAAAAATAAATACATATGTACATGTATACATGTACATGTATACATTAATAGTAATAATATTGAATTTCATGTGAGGGTGTACAAATATAAATATTTATTTGAGTACTAAAATGAAAACAAACGCATGTCAATGACTTACAAAATTCAACTAGAAACAAACAGTGTGGGTTTTGCTTCTTTTGTTGTTCGAAACAAATTAATTGTGTAAACTTATTAATTGAAAGTTATCTGTATTTATTCACACAACAAACACAGTTTTGTGATGGGATGGAAATTTACATACAAAACTTAAATTCAAAATTATGTAGGTGAATAAAGATTGTGTTTGCTGAGACAATTGAATACAAAAAAAAAAAAAAAAACAATGCTGAGGAAATTAATTTTTCATTCTTAGGAAACTTTGCACACATGCTGGGTTCTATTGACAATTAAATTAGGTAAAAGCAAAAAAAAAAAAACAAACAAACATGGGCTGGATTTAACGCCTATGAAAATTTAATATATTTGTTTACCCTGCCATGAGTGCAGCAGCTGATTCACAATCAGTGCAATCATAAGTAAATCAAAGCTTGTAGTCATTAACTTGTGCTGTTGTTAAAAAAAAAAATCAGATCTATAGCGATGCAGCCACGTTGCCGCATATTTGCCTACAAAACCGTGACCACTAAATTATTGTTTCACCTGTCAGGCGAAGAGTGTCCCTAGTATATGACTTACTTGAGTTCGTACATTTTTGTTGCTTTGTTGTATGTACTTCTTGTGGTAGCAGTCAGGCAACTACATACATACATATGTATCTATTGAAAATTTCAGTTCTATCAGGCCTTTTCAAATAATCATGTGCTTTTAAATCACTCGATTTCTAAAATCAAAATGACCTCTGTTAATGTGATAACATGGCCCTGTTAAGCCAAAAATTCAAATTTTTATAAAAAAAAATACATTTGAAAACAAACATTTAGAAAAAATTTATTGTTCATTAACACTAACTAATATTTTCAAATTGAATTTTAATGAAACGGTGTCACAAAAGTGTCAAACTAAGTCGCAAATGAGGAAATTTAAAAAAAAGGACTTTGATCCTTTTCTCGAAAACGGTAGGAGATGGGCGACAAAAAAATTATTGGACATCGTCTTAGAGCCCATCTAATATATCTAATGTCCAATAGTCAAAATGTTTGAAAGTGCGTTTCTAAATGTTGACGTTTTCAAATTTTGTGCACAATTAATATTTTAGAAAACACAGTAGAAACAAGTCATACACCGCGGGGTGTTTTCTACGCAGTTCTATGGTATGCAATATTTGTCAAGTTACAACTTTCAGACGAACATTTTGACAAATCTGCAAATGCAGGTCGGTTTGTAGTCTTCTTCTCTAAATATTTCCGTTTTCAAATTTTGTGCACACTTAATAACTTGCGCTTTTATTATTCAATTTTATTATTCCTTAAAAAATATGAGAAGCTTTTCTCAACTGCTTTTTTTTAATTTTTTTAATATAGAGCAAATTGTAGCGTTACGCACGCGCTACAAAATGTCAACTTGGCTCTGGATTTCGAGAAATGCATTAGCAATTGTTTATATGGCTGTATGTGCCCAAAATAAAGGATACGTTTATTTTTTTTGGTAAAAAAGGGGAATATTTTTGTTCATATGCTACCATACGTTTAATATTTAATTTTGCTGATCTCAAGTATTTCTCTATTTTAAAATAAAAAAAAAGAGTCATAAGCCAAAGTATATAAAAAAAAAAATAGTTTTATACTTGACTAAATTTCATTTCTGCTTTTTTAATGTTTTTGTTTTTTTTTTAACAAGCACCTGTTTTGTATAGAAATACATGTAAGCATACACATACATATACACATTTATTCATATAAAGTTTTATTAAAAGCTGTCATTCTAGCAGCAGCTTACGCATGCGTATAATTTCAACAAGACACACACACACAGCTGGTGTTCAGAATTTGTCAAATGAATCTCTGTCATAAAATGGAATAAACAAAAAAAAAAAAATATCAAATTACTAATTGTAATGAAAAGTATTATTTTTGTTTAAAACAAAATGTGTTTATATGTATTTTGAGCTTTTTTTCGGATTTGCACTGCTCACGTTTATTCTGAGTATGTCAAGAACTTACTCTAAATAAATTTAGTTTAAACAAAAAAAAAGAGTCAAAGGCAAATTGGCCATGTGAAAATTGTCGACTACAAAATAAAAAATAAAAATAAAAAAAAAATTTAAATGCAAAAAATCTAAATTAAAATTAAAATAAATGTATTTACACTTAAAACGCAAGGTCGGTGTCGTTTATAAAAAACCTGCAACGGAGACGAGAATATTTTTTTATTTGCAAAATTCTCTCTAGACAACAACCAGCATAATTATATTTATTTATTTGTCACTGCGTTTTTATGCAATTCTTTTTTTTTTGCAGCTTTTTTTCTCTCAAATGTTGAAAGAAAATTATACTGGTAGTAAATTTAAATAATTTAAAACGATTTTAAAATGGTAACATCCGTTAGAAGCTGTCTGAATATCAGCAAGAAAGACAACATGCAAAGAAACTGAATGTGTTTTTTGTATTGTGCGTGGATTTTGACCCCAGCATTCAATTGATTTGCATTTATTAATAGTTTTTTTTTTTTCTATTAAAGTATAAAGTTTATTTATGCAGAAATGAAACTTACATTTGGCTTCCTTTCTCCAATAATTGAAAACAAGTTAAGAAAACTTGTTAGCGTTCGAAGATCAAAATGCATATAATTCAGTGGTACCAAAGAATCCGATCGTATTGGAATCGCATTTAAACTCGACAAAATTATGCTATTATGACATCCAATGTTATCGGTTATTGTACCATCTAGAAGACTAGTATGCAGCTATTAACCTGGATTATGCAGTTGCTTGGTTATTTTCTTATTCTCTTCGTTTTTATTTCACAGCCAGAGTTGTAACAAAGTCAAACATTGTGCTATCAAAATGTTCTTTAAAATCCCCAAAAACCCATACTGTACTCTTGTTTTATTCAACTGCTGTTAGACTTAGAGATGAGTAAGTGAGTGTGTTCTGGTTCACGATCAGAATAATTTTCAGCACGAGCATAACTTTTTCAATCACGCATTTTCTCGCACGACCTTTTTTAATCACGCAATTTCACGTGCGAAAAACATTCTGACGGTCTCTCACGTTTGTATTGAAACCAACTATAAACTGGGGTCGGAAGCGATAACAGCATAAGTCTTAAAACATGGAAAGTTGTGTTTTCAATGTAGAACAATTTCTTTGAAGAAACTATTTTATACATATGTATGTATATACGTGTTTAACTGACGTGTTAAACACGTACTCATACAAATTTTAATTTTAACGGGAATTTCAAGCAGTTTTTTTTTTTTTTTTTTTTTTTTTTTTTTTTTTTTGCATTGAGAGCACCAGTTTTTAGTTTAAACCAACAACATTGAATTTAATAACACCAAAGTAATTTTCATTTCTTTTACAAATCTAATTCCGATAACATCGATCGTATGATACCTCCGATTGTTGTCTTTGATACCTCCGATTGTTGTCTTTGAAATAATACGGAATGCCTCTATTTAGACGTGATGTGCTTTTAATTTAAAGGGTTGACCAAACTATTGATTTTAGTTGTTAAAACAAAAAGTTTTCAAAGAATTCTCTTAATTTTTTTTTTATTATGATAGAAGAATCTATTCGAATTATGTGTGCAACAAAATACTGGCCAAATGCTGGCTATGATTTGGGCGGAATACCTTCAATGACTCTGAGATAACATTGTGCGTTTTTAACTGGGCTGCTCTGACTGCTTCATGTGCGGGATTTCATTTGCCTGTGGTGCCTCGTCAAACGGTTGATTAAATCTGTTGCTCGTTAAAGTGCGTGTGTTAATTTATTTATTAATTCGTTTTAATCACCAGATCTTCAAACTTTAAATGAAACATATTGAACGCATCCACGAATCACTTTGTTTATGTTTGTATCTCGTTCTGGCAATTTTCTATTTTATATTGAAATTTTTGGCAACAGTCTCGTTGAATAATTTAAATAAATATGTTTAGCAAACATTATACTTTCTAATAAAAATTATCTTTAATACATACCCATTACACTCGTTTGATTTAAAACTCTTATTTAGTGGGTAATTATTCTGCTATGATACTTTATCATTTCAATAGTTTTTTCCTTTGCTCTTCCCATAATTTTCTTTTGTTTAATGTTTTTTTTTTTTTTTTTGGTTAATTGACCTCTAAATTAAGTACAAGTTGATGAGAGAATGTTAAGATGAACAAAGATTCTGTGTGCGTGTTTTATTGTGTTGTGAAAAAATAAAACGAATTTTTTCTCCAACAAATTAACAAAATCATTAATTTTAACAAGACTTTTGGGAATATTTTGAACGAGTTTTGTTTTTGTTTGTGTGAAAAGGGGCTTAACAAATGATGCTCGCAGTAACTAGAAAAGAGGAGTTGGTTTCAAAATATCTTTTAAGTTTTAAATAAGTTTTTGTTAGTGAAATAATTTTTAGCCAGCAGGGGTCTAATTTACAATGATCTCGATTGCCTAAAGAAAAATAATCTTAGCAAACAAATAACAAAATGAGAAATCGTCAAAAAAGAGTTTGCCATATAAAAAAAAAAAAAATTGGGAAATAAAAGGGAAACGCTAAAAGAAAAACAATATTCAGCGGTTAAGTAATCTTCAAATAAAACAGCAGTGAAAGGCAGCTACAAGAAAACCTTGAATAAAACAGATTAAATAAGTACAACAACAAAAACTTTGAAATGTACGCAACACTCCTGCTCGGTTAAAATCTAGTCACCTACTGAGACAAATTTGATTGCTCTATTTAGGGCTGCCGTTGTCACTATTTATGCTTGAAACAAGCGATACAATGTGTGCTCTTTGTGGTCGGCAGTAAATTAGTGCAATTAGCATCATACAAACACATATACATATGTATATGTGGTATGAGGGTTGCTCTTTATGCTTCTCGTGTTGCGACTGGCAAGTGACAGCTCTATCGTAAAGTGCGACATTTTTGAATTCCTCAGAATGACTTACTATCGCTAATTGTGTCATTTACAGTACCGTAACAGATTCATCTCGGTTCAAAAATGAAATTAAATCGTGAACGCGATCGCGCGATCATTTTTTACAACTTTTAACGTGGATTGACTCAGCGACAGTGCATGTAGGAATTTAATGAAAATGTTGGCGATGAAGCTCCATCCCGGACTAGTGCTTATCGATGGCTCACTCCTAGACGAATTTTGCGGAGGTCAACCGAAGTCAGTTGTTGTTCCGCAATCCATTGATGCTGTGCGCGCACTGATATTGCAAGATCGTCATGTGACATGTCGTGAGATTGAGACAACCTCAATCACTAGTGGGACCAGCATACATTCAATATTGCATAAACATTTGACTGACAAAAAATTTGTTCGCATTGGATGCCACATAATTTGTGAATCGCTCAAAAACAAAGGCTCGTATTGATTAGTCAAAAGAAATGCTAAAAAAATACGATCGCGGTGCTTGTAAATACGGCTACGGCATCGTGACAGATGATGAGCCCGAAAGAAAACAGCAGTCGACTGTATGGGCGTTTCAAGCTGAGCAAAATCCAACAAAAGTTGTTCACAGTTGAAACATTTCCAAGCAAATGATCGCCTGTTTTTTTCGTATCACTAGAACAACGCAGACCAGTCAATTCTCAGTGGTACACAACGATTTGTTTGTCAGTTGTTTTTCAAGAAATCAAGAAAACCAGCCGCCGAAGTCGAATCACTCTGTACCACGACAATGCGAGCTGTTTTTTTAAGTGGGACAGTAATCTATTAAATTTTTCGGAAAATTTGTAATACGGGTGGCCAGGATAATCAATCAAGGGCTTAAAAATAATACAAGTGAGTAATCGCAGCATTTGTTTTGAGTTCAAATAATTATGAAATTTTGTACCGGCAGCCCTCGTATATAAAAACTGTTACGGATTTTTTTTCCAGAAAAAAGTGATATAACAAAAATTCACAATTTTTTTTTAAGTGTAAATAATTTTTTTTTAATTTTTCTTTTATTTTGTTAAATAATTCTCTTGATGCTAAAAAATATTCATGTGCACAAAGTGTTTTCCTTTTTTTGTTCTCTTTACGCTGCTAAACAAATAAATTTAATTATATTGAAAAAGAAAAACCTAATTTTTTTTTTAAATTTCTGTAACTTATCATTCAGCACAATAAATTTAAAAATGTTTAAATGTTAAACTGAAATAGAAAAACTATGAGATAAAAATCGTTTTCTATTTTTTGCTGTCTATTGCCGGCAAAATGTTAAACATCCAAACAACTTGCAGCGAAACGCAACGCAGACGTCGAGCGACCGAATTACCTGCATTTGTTTAAATGCCAAAATAACACAAATGCAACAAAGATTCTGAATTAGATAAATGTAAAATAATTAACACACTAAAACTCAAAGGTGAAATAGAAAAATTTTTCTTAAAAGCAAATTTTTTTGTAACGAAAAATAAAATTAACTAAAAATATCCGAAAAAAGGATGTTTTTGTGTGCGGCGTAAGTATATATTTTTCACAAAAACGCACTTTCAAACATTTTGACTATTGGACATTTATATTAGATGGGCTCTAAAACGATGTCCAATCATTTTTTTCGCCCATCTCCTACCGTTTTCGAGAAAAGGACCAATGTCCTTTTTTTTTAATTTCCTCTTTTGCGACTTCCTCTTTGACACTTTTGTGATTCTGTTTCATTAAAATTCAATTTGAAGATATTAGTTGGTGTTAATTAACAATACGTGTTTTCTAAATTTTTGTTTTTAAATGTATTTTTTTATAAAAATTTGAATTTTCGGGCTTAACAGAGCCATGTTATCACGTTAACAGAGGTCTGTTAACTTTGAGGGTTTGTGTCCGTGGTTAAAAAAATTTTAAAATTTCTCTTCACACACATACACAAATTTGGGGACGTTAACAAAATGGAACTATATCAATAGTTTCCAAATAAGTTATCCAATTCTCATAACTCTGAATACAAACAGTTTATGAAACTTTTTAAATTTTGAGTTTACATCTTATTTCCACTAGTGGATTGAAATCCACTAGTGGAAATCAATAAGTGGATTGAAATTCTCCCCTCGACATGAGGCCAAAGAAGCTGGTCGAAAATCGCATAAATAAAGCGTTTTTCCTAATCCTATAAGTTATTGATGACAAAAAAAACTAATACCAAAATTCGTTCGAATTCAGTGAGTTTCGTTGTTGGCACAAACACATATTCAAGTGCAAACACACTAACACTAACACTTATGCACACACAAAAATTTTAGCAAACGTTATTTTTTTCGTTTCTTATAGAAAAAAAAACTTTAAAAATAACAATTTAAGATTAAACAAAAAAAAAAAAAAAAAAAAAAAATTAGGCAACAACAACATTAATTTGTATAAAACGCCGCCAACATTTTTAAAGCAACGACGACATCAATGCTGGCGGTAAGAAGTGTACAATGGCTGGCATTGCCTCGCACAACTGAGTGGTAATACAGGCGGTTTGTGGTGGTGGTGATGATGATGATGGTTTTTATTGGCTCCTTTCAGCAGCGACAACAATAGTTTGTAATGACAGTTTTCAACAGCAGCATCAGCAACAACAACAACAACAACAATAGCTTAAATTTAAACGATAAACTTATTACCTGCAAAAAGCATAAAATGTCAACAACATGAAATGAACGCTAGATTGGTTTTGGTAGCTACACAAAATGTGCTCCTCTCCCACTTACAGTGGGTTTGAACAGAAAGAACTGAATGAAATTTTAACATGAAATTAAATTAACACCTAATAAAAATATATTTATAAATTCAGTCAAGTACGAGACTGACTCGCACAGCCAGTGCTCTGTACGGCCCTGCCAGTGACTTCACCCATTTCGCTTAGCAGACAAAGAATGCCCCTTCTATCGAGCACGTTTTAGTTTTTACGTCTTTGTTGTGATAGCGGCCACTAGAAATGATTTTGTTTACATTTTCTTAGCCAAACCATATGATAACGGAATTTTTTTTTGGCTGTTATTGGAGAATATGTGGTTTCAACGAGACGGTGCCACATGCCACACAACTCGAGCGAATATGGCATTATTGCAAGGGACATTTCCTGGTTGCGTAATTTCTCGTTGTGGCGATATCATGCGATTTGACAGCCTTAAATTTTTTTTGGGGGGCTACGCCAAAGACCAAGTTTATGCAGATAAGCCTTTAACTATTGAGCAGGGTTGCCACTTAAAATTTTTTTTTCCTACCAAATTTAATTTCAAAAACTACCAAATGGCATGTTTACCTACCAAAAAATAAAATAAGCAGTTATTAAAAAAATTAAATTTATTAAAACAAAAAAAAAAAAAAAAAAACAAGTTGATACATAACAATGTTAATGTGTATCTGTATAAAAATAAATAACAATTCATTTGTAAAGGAAACAAAATTTTAAGTAAAAAATAAATAAGACTTCATTTTATTTGTAAAACTAAAAATCTTAAGGGTTTATGTCGAAAAAAGTTTTTTTTTTTAAAGTCTCTTTTTGCTGACCATATACATATGTATAGTGCGAATCAGTCTTATTTATCATTTCCTTGCACATCATAATATTATTTAAGGCACATAGTTCGAGTCTATTTCGAAGTTTGGTTTTTACTAACGTAATTTTCTTTCTGCAGCTGCTGAACTACATATGTACATATGTGGTAAAGGCAATAAATTGAAAACAAAATTAACTAGATCGCTAAACATATTTTCATTAAGCCCATTTTTAATTTTGCCAACCTTTTAAAAATAAAACTAATTTGAAATGAGTTTTTATTCAAACATTCTCAAAACTGATTTCAAATACATATGTATGTATGTATATGTTCTGCCATTATACCCCTAAACACTCTTATATAGAAAAATCTTAATTGAACATGTCTGTGCTTGCTCTCTTAAAACTAACAAAGAATGCTTTGACGCAACTATGTAAGTACATTTGTCAGCAACTGGGTTGTTTGTTCTCGATACGTATAGTTAATTTTAAATTGTAACTGACGTTGTCATTTACAATAATGTGTGATTTACACTGAATATCTGAACTCAAGTTATTGTTGTCATTTTGAAGCCAGCAAAATATTAAGAAATTGTAATAAATCATGCAACTGTATACTGACTCAAATACATACATACATACATATGTATGTATGCACTTTTATTGGCACGTTAGAATTTGATACACTCAGATTCGTTATTTGAAGTAAATAAATACCAAACACATAAAGAAACGTATCTACATATTTGTGTAGTGCACATGTACATACATACATATGTATGTATTTTTACAAAACTTTATTGCATCAATTTTTCACAGTAATTATTACTGTGCTCTACGTTTACATATGTATGTATGTGCAAACATATGTATTTGGAAATTGTAATTCTATAGTTTGATGTGTATTGTTTTACAAAAAACAAAACAGAAAAATATCCATTTGAGTTAAATTAATTTCTATGATTTTTCTCTATCTTCCTCATTTGTTATAATTGCGCGGCTCATATTTAGCTTGTGTGCAACATTGTTGCACTATGGCATGTACAAGGTGGGCCAAAAGAAGTCATTCGATGTTGTTGGACTTTCAGAATACCGATTGTGGCTCGCGCAGCATATGCCTTTGCTCCATGCTGTTGTCATTCGATGGCATCACATGTCCTCTAGCCCCAACTCGTTCAATTGCGACAGAAAAAACTCGGTTAACGTGGCTCTATGGCACGTTGTCATTTGAACAGGGGTGTGCTCGCCATTACACCCTTTGAGCGGGTGTAATGGCTACTCGTGCATCTCTTGTGGATTTGGGTACGTGAAATGAGCCTCATTATGATTTTGGTAGGAAAATCGTCCGCGTCGGCAGAGACACGATTATTCCGCGTTCTTGGAGAGTGTATCGCTCGAGGGCTTGGTCACTTGTATTCTACTACAGCTGTCTAGTTAAAAAATGAGCCTAGAGCTTGGAGAAAAGAATCATATCTATTTAATTTAGTTCAAAAATGTCAAAACAGATTTGATATTGGCCGCCATTTGCAAAAACCATTAACCATTTTATTGTTAAGCTCAGCCATAATATTGGCATATCCAACCTATAATATGGTCATCCTAAATCATTTTTAAAAGTAAGACAGTTGGACTTGAAAATAGTATAGTTGGAATTTACAAAAGTGTGGTTAGGATCAACAATAGGATATTTGGATGGGACAATATATAGTATGGTAAGAAATAACAATAGCATTGTTTGCTGCGACAATAGTAATGTTGGAAATGACAATAGTATGCTCGAACATGACAAGATTGTGATTGTATGTAACAATAACAAGCTTCATGGTCACAATAACCTAATCACTGAGCGCGGAATTAGTAATAAAAAATGCTTATTTTATTTAACAAATAATATTATTAACCTGTAATCATGTATTTCAATAATAATATCATGCTTCTCTTCGAATATGATTACATCAACCATATTTGTTTTACGTGCTTGGTTCATTTGAATATGAAATTTTCCATGCTGCCAGTAGCTTTCGCATGTATGCTATATACATATTTCTTTGTTTAATTTCAATTTTAAGGCCGCCAATCTGCTTTTACAGTGAGCTTAAAGCTTTTAAGCTTTCCCTGGCCCATCAAGTGTGCAGAAATCCTTTCATTTTCCCATCTTTCTGGCCTTCATTATTTAATTTTATCTGGCTTGCATCTCTTCTTTAAAGTAATTTAAATGTTTTATTTTCATTTAAATAATAAATTTTTATTAAACATCTAGACTTGTACAATTTTATGGTGGCTCGTTCGCTCACTACGTCTTTTGTGCTCGTTTATGTTGAGTTTCTAAAGTGAAGAAAAGTTTTATATAAATCATTTAACAATAAAAGCAAAATTTAAAATAAAATAAAAAAAAAAATAAACTGTTGTGTTTTTTTTCTTCTTCAAAACTCAACACAGCGGCTACAACTGAATAAATATATATATATTTTTTTATTTTTTTATGCGGCTGTGCAAATTTTTGTGTTGATGTCTGATTTTATTTTGCCATTTTTTTTTTTTTTTTTTTGTTGTGATGCACGAAAATCTTTTATTGTGGCAACAATACAAGTTGAATAAACACTAAAAATAGCAAACAACAATTTCTGTACTTAAACCAAACTCTACTAGAATTTAAAAAGTAGCATAAAATACACAAAATAAGTAGAAAAAAAAGTTCATTGAAGTTTGCTACAACAACAACTTGGTCTGAGTGCGAATCAGAGCAAAGCGCTGCGCCAAAAGAGCAGGAATTACTAGAAGTAAAGTACAGAGAAAAAAGCGTATGAAAAAAAGCTTTAAAACGTTTTAAAAAAGTGGCAGCAGAAATAAATTGAATTAGTTTTCTTTCCACTTTAATGTCTTTAGGATATGCACAGGTAACCGCAAAAATCAAGTAAGCGACAAAATTCATATTTTTAGAGGAGCAGTTTTTGAATTTGTTTTGTTGTTAATTTGGAATTTTGTTTAATAAAAATTTAAATTGAAACTTTAAATTGATTTTGATAAAATATTTTAACGATTAAAACACGTTGGTTTATCCAATATTTTTTCCATAATAAATTTTCCACACCACTTCATGACTGCCTAATATAGACTGTCAAACTAGTGTTTAGCAAAATGGCGGCCGGAAATCTGGTATCCATAAGAAAAATACATAAAATTTGCTATCTGAAAATTTTCTTTTTGCCGCTTACGTTATTTTCGCGGTTACGGTTCGTTACGGTTTCTGATTTTGAATGCTTGAAGTCATTAAAGAGTAAACAAAATCAACAATTTTTAAGCGATTCGATTGTTTAATGATTCTGATGGTGATGATGCCAAAACACTTCAAAAAAATTATTATTTTTTGCCAGCAAAACAAAAACTCTTGAATATTAGAAAATTATTTCCAAACTTTTTTCATTTACTTTTATACGAGTATTTGTGTTTGGTATCAGATATAATTTAGTTGGCTGCTGTTACCAGACCATAAAAAATTGTTTTTGCTTCTTCTACCCATGATTTCTAGGAAGTTTTTTTTCTCCAAGTATGTAATTAAAAGTTCGAATATTCTATATAAATATAATTTGTTATTGTAAGATTTTTTTCTTATTGTATACATATATTTTTTAAGCTTGACTTCACCAAAAAAAGAAGTTTGCTCTAGAACGGTCTTTTTTGTTGGCTTTTCTTAATAAATAAATCACGATTTTAATGTTTTTATTTCTATCATTTATGAAATAAATGTTATTTAATTATAATTTTTATCATAAAAATCTTGAGGCTGCTTAAAACAGTTGGCCAGCAGGGGCTTGAAATCAGACAAATACGTTCAGTTAGTTCGTTCAGTGAACATGAACGAAAAGTTATGAAAGTCTTGGAAGTAGTAATTTAATTTATAAAAAATAAAAATATTAGAATTACACGGGGTTTTAATTGGCTAAGTTAAAAGCTCAATTGATATTATATCCAACCTGCAGCAAATTTAGTAAAATAAATGTTTAATATAAGACATCTTTAATTAAAATGGCTGGTTGGATTGGTAAAGTGTTGCGCCAATAGCCGGGAGATAGCAGGTTAGATTCCTGTTGGCGGTTCTGCACAGAAAAATTAAACTACAATTTAAAATCAACTTGGCAAAATATTGTTTAGAGATAATATTAAATTTGTAAAAAATGATTAAGTAAGCTAAAATTAAATATCTACTTAAATTGCTTGCAGTTCCATTCGTTCTAATTATTGCGATGGCTGATTGCATGTTGATAAAGCTGCGTGAGATTGGATAAAACAGTATGCAATGGGTTATGGCCTGGGCTCGAAATGATCCTCGTGGTGGACGTGAAACAGCCACCACCTATTTTTCCCATCCAATAAGTTTTCAACTTTACTTTGTTTTTGTCTTCTTTACGTGTACAATTGTTGATCACTACAATTCGATCACAAAAAATATTTCTCAAATCTGAGGAAGTAAAAATCGAACTTAAGCCCGTTAAAATAATTAGCTATAAATCAGAAAGTTAAACTAATAAAAATGAATATCTTTTCGATTTTGTTCTTCTCTTTCATGTTATTTAATTCTATTTCTTTTTTATTTCCTTTTTATTTTCCTCTGACGAGATTCGAGCCGAAACTTTGTACCAGCGCAGCCTTCGCGTGATCTTTATTTAAATTTAACATGATTTTAAATCAACATTTTCTGATGTTAATTTTACATTACGGTTCTTTTCGGTGGGTAATCACCCCCCAAGAAAGACAAAATGTGAAGCTGTTTCTGCAACTAACTTTGTAACTGAAAGGAGCTCACCCTTCAGGCGCTCTCCGATACAATGAAGAGCAACAAATTCGCCGATAATAGAAATTGTCCTAGCCTCGCTCCTTGAAGGCTAACATGTGAGACAAAGTATAGAATAACAGCGGTGGCCAAAGAGCCTGAAATAATTTTTAAGTCTGCGTCTTGAACTAACCCCCGATTTTTGACTTGGGATTTAAATACAAAATTAGTAAATTTTTCTTAAAATTTCTGTTTTACAGTCTAAAATTATTTTTGGTAATTAATTGTAATGAAAGTACGGCAGCACAATGTAAGTGTCAAACAATTATCGATAACTCAATAAAAAACAGCTGTATAAACAAATTTGGAAGCAAGTGAAATTGTGAAAAGTTTAGAAAATAATAAATTGTTTTGTAAAAATTATTAAATTGAGTAGCAAAAGTGATAAAAGGACTCCCAATTTCACTGCCCCAGAAGCTGATTACTTTCTGGAAATAATAAAAAATCAAATTATGAAACAAACAAAAAACATGTGCAATTTTCTTAATTTGCAGAACAAAACCAAACTGTCAAAATCATATGGCAGTACGAAAAACTTAAATCGATTTTAAATGGGCACGGCAGGCCGTTTAAGTTTGATTTAAATAGCAACTTTTTGACTCAATTATGTATTTAAATCAAATTTAAATGACATTTGAAATCGAAGTCAAAAATTGGGGGTAAAGATTATAAATGGGTTTTTGTAACTGCACATTCTTGAATTACAAGGTCTTATTTTACAAACTAGAAAACTAATGTTTACGAAACTAATATATTTCAATATTTGCCCAGCCAGATTTAGCACGCGACATTATTTATCTGTTTCCTTTTCTTGGCTTTCCTTAATATTGTTTATTTTGTTTGTTTTTTGTTCGATTGTGATTTCTCAAGAAAATTGAAATGAAGAAATGAAGCCTCTATAATGTTCATAAAACATAAATTTACAACTTAAGTTGTTGACTGACTTCACTCATTGAATGACTGAACTAAATGCCTGGCAGTCAGTCACTTAGTCTTCGTTTTATTCACGTCACCACAATCCACCAACCACCAACGTGGTGGCACATGTTAAATTGCTACAGATTAAAGCGAAACACATGAATATGTGACAGTTTGAAGTAAATCATGTGAAGGCTGGCAGCGCGGCCGGCCAGTAACGTTGTAGTAAAGTTTTAAGTGCTTCAGTGTAAACATACTTATAATTTTCACTTTTTTTTCTCTTTTTGCTTAATAGCGTCTCTGAAAAAAGTCTTTTCTAAGCACTCAAAAGAAAAACTATTTCTGTGTTTTTTTTTTTTGAATTTCATTGCGGTTTTGAGAGGGAAACTATGAAAGTATTTAAGTTGTTAATCATGAGTTTGACTTGAGCTGATTTGAAAGAAAAAAAAATTTTTATATATAATTTAAATAAATAAAAAAGTTAAACAGATTCCAGCCGAATATTCAGAAAATGCAGGAAAAAAAACTATTAAACAGTTATCAATTTTGAGGGGGAGAAAATTATGTCGAATGCTGACGTTCGCCCCTAAAGCCCTAATTTAGAGGCTATTTATGAACTTTCTTTACCAACTTCATCTATCACTTGACTTGTCACGTTTAAGGTCACTAAAGGCAAGCTGACATATGGGCAAACGTAAAACCACAGCATATTTTAAGGTTATGTTTGCTTAACGAGCACTATTCGGCAAGACTCAAACCGGCGACTTCGGGACTGTTGTTAGCAGTACGTATTGAATATTACTCAATTTTTCCTTTATTTGCTTAAAAGTTTTTCTTTAGAAAAGCCTTTTTACAAACGCCCATTATAACGCACTTTCATTATAACGTACAAATTACGCCTTTAACCACCCTTTTATCCCTCTGCCCTCAAACAAAACAGAACAAATGCAGTTTGTTTTTTCTTCTTGGTAAAACTCTTAAACGGAGATTCTTAAATGCAAACATTACCCTCTTTTAGAGCCAGACAAGAACAATAAATTTTATTGTATTGTCATAAAAATATTAAAATGAAAAGAAAAAAAAAAACAAATTATTTAGGTCTCAATTTCATTTCATTAAGCACTTCGTTTATGCGCTTCAGTCATTCAAAGATGCTTCTTTTTAAATTGCATTGATTAAAATAAAATGAAGACATTTTATTTAAACTGTCATTTAAGACTTTTTCTTATATTATCTATGCTCTAATACAACTCAATTCATTTTTAATTTTCCAATAATGAAAATGAAAATGAAATAAGAAAAAAGCAAATCAACTGTTTTGTATGTCAATTGTTGCTGTGATTTTGAGTTCACATGTCGCTTGAACACTCAATTAAAGACACTGCATGTGTTGCAAACACATAAAATCAATAATTTCAACCCTGTGCATGAAAATTGCTCCTCCTTTAGCAGTCGGTGTTATTCAAACGGGGGCAGATTTTGCGCGCAGAAATGCATTTTAGTTAAAGTTTAAATTTAGTTCATATTTCTTAAGCAAAAGCAATAGCGTAGCAGTTCATTTACAAGCCATTAGGCAAAGTTGCACCAGGAAATTGGGAGTTTTGAATTTTAATGCTAAAATGCTTTCTTTAATTTTCTATTGTAATAATAGTTTATTATTTGCCACTAGCGCCAGAATAAATTTTCAAAAAACGCTGTTTTTTGTCTATAAATTTTCAGCATATGCTATATGCCGGCAACTTTTTGTTGATGCCAACCAACTCATCAGTAGACTTGAAAGCACTTATGAAAATATGTTCAAACATTATTTTGCATATTCTAGTATTTGTAAAGAAACAATAAGAATTCCAAAAATTTATGAGCACAATTACACAAAAAAGAAGAAGAAGAAGAAATCTCGATTGTATTGGTACATACTTTCACACAAGGCGTTTTCATCGGATACTACGATTTGTATATTTGAAAGTGTTAAAAAGTAACATACCAGAATAAAATTTCAAAAAACCACACTGGCTTTGCTTGCACCTATTTTCACTTCAAGTTGTTGCGAGCCGTTAAGCGGTGACATAAATTAACCAAGAAACACACTGCAAATCATGGATAGTGGTGTCTTTCATTCTGTCATCTTGAACTGTTGCATTTAGGTTTTAAGTCCAAAAATCCCTGCAAACTTTTTCTTAATCGCTTGACAGTTACATATTTAAAAACCAAGCAAATGCTGTTTATGGTGCATTTAAAGATAACACTCCTGGTTTCTTTTTTTTTGAATGATTTTAATTCCTTTTCATTTATTTATCTTTTTTTTTACCTTAAACCATATATTTTTGTTTTAAGTCTAACTGAAATGTGCACTCACCTTTGACACATTTTATGCAAAGACTAAGAGATAATTAAAAAAAAAGTATTCCTCAAACTAATATGTCTTTTCTTGCTTAACTCAACTTTTGTTTCGTTGCCTTTAAGTATGCAATTATTTTCGTTTTCAAGTCAAGCTATAATGTATACTTTTTGGTTGCACTAAGTAACTATTTTTTGTGCCACCCTTAAAGTATGCTTAGTTTTTTTTTTGTTTCTTAATGCCTTTAATTAATTTTTCGTAACTTAATACACTTCTTTCACAACGATAATTCCCTTTTCTGTCACTTTCAAATTCTGTTGCTGCGTCTTGCTTTTGTTTTTAAAACAAGAGAAAATGTTACTACATATATATTCGCCCAAGACATACAATAAACCATACAAGCTTATAAAACTGGCACCCAGAAAAAGACCAATTGCTCCTCCGAATGACATGATTAATTGATCGGTGCTGAACACTACACGCCGCTTGACAGCCATGCGGGGCAAATACAGTTTTATTATAACAGTCCTTTCGAATTTTGTAGAGTCCTAGAAGTATGTTGAGAATACAGATGTATACTTGTATATACTAAATCTAAAGTTTAGTTAAAGACATACATCTTTTTGTGTTGTTGTCTGCATGCTAACATAAGTCTCCTCTTCACACAAATCAGGACAATTGCATTCTGCCACTTCGGGCCATTCTGCTTTGGCCAAACACACCATTCCCTTAACATTGCACACCGGCAAATGGGGTGCCACAACATAGAAATATGGCTTGCAACCACATTTTTGCATGGCCACATTTGTACGACACTCAATGCGACACAAACTAGGACGATAGGTCTGTAAAAATAATTTTCGCTTTTACATCATAAATTTACTGGAATAAACGCAAACAAATACCTGGAAAAACTTTAAATTGTTTTCGTCCTTATAGCGACATTTTCTAAAGGCAATAGGTAAATTTCTAACTTCTGCTTCAGCCGTTGCCAGACCCAATAACAGATCAATTGTCAGCGAACCTACAGCGCTGACATGTCGCATTGTAGTGCTTTTGTCATAAGGTGACGCTATATCTTCCACATTATGAAGAAACTTTGAAGTGGGTGCGTGAGCAAAGTGATTCCTATTTTTTTTTTCATATGAATAGAAATGATCTTACTTACAACTAAAAGACCCGCTGCATCATCTACTTTAGGAAAAATTTTCATATTGCATTCATTCATTACGTCACAAAAGCGAACGTCAGATACTTTAAGATGTTTTCTGAGGACGCAAAGAAAGAAAATAAATTTGTGTTTTATTAATATTTATTTTATTTTATAATTATTATTTTTTGTAATTTTGATTTTGACAATGTTATTTCAAATTCGTGTAAGTGCTTTAAAAATCACAAAGTTTGCATAATACATGCGATTTGAGCATGACATGTGTGAGATCTAAATCACACATGTGGTTTCAAAATCCACTTGTGGTCTTAAAATCACCCATGTGAATTTAATGTCACAGATTTTAAAATCACACTTGCGATTTGGAAATCATGCATGTGATTTCAATATCACACATGTGATTTCAAAATAACACACGTAATTCCAATATCACACATGCGAATTCAGTATCAAGCAGGATTTAAAATCACACAAGTGATTTACAAATCACACAAGTTATTTACAAATCACACTTGTGATTTCAATATCACATATGTATATGATTTCAAAATCACTTACGTGATCTCGAAATTACAACTGTGACTTTGTAAAGCATGCAATTTTGCTATTACGCAGGTGATTTTGAAATCACATGTTCGATTTTAAATTCACATGTGTGATGTACACAAACGTCAAATGAACGAAATTTTAAAATTATGTAAAGTAAGGTCTCTTGGGGAAATCACGAAACTTGAAGTCGCGTGATTTTTATGGACAAATTATAACAGAATTCGATTTGTTCCTTTGGCGTTTTACTTAATTGAGGACTTTTAAAGTGATATTTGGACTTGACGGCTTATAAAATTTTGTCTTGTTACAGCAATGGCATTTATGATTTCTGAAGTCGTCACATGATTTGAAAACATGTTTATGAACGAGGATTGCCTTTTTTACAAATGCTAAGTTTTCTTACATTATTATTGAAAAAAAAAGCAAACAAAAATGTGTTTTCAGTGCTTTGAACAAGTGATTATTTTTCATTGATAAGAAGAAGAAAAAAATAATAATAAACTTACAAGTCTCCAAATGGATTTGTGTAGTGTGTCAGTTGCGAAGTAGTGCGACAAATTCCCATTTCTGTCATGGCAGCAGCATAAATTTGCTCTTGACCCTCAGTCTCAAACCTAGACACTGCACCCAATTCAGATCTTTTCTGTACATCAGCGTACTCCTTAGCGGGTAAAAATTCCTGACGCATCTAATAATTGTTTTTATAATAGTTTATCATTATGTTTTTTCACTATAGTGCTCAATTATTGCATTTTACTCACATAAAGCAGAGTATCTGCAAGTTTTAAGTGATCAAAATGCGAATCATTTTCATATGGCCTTAAATTGTCGAGGTTCAAAAAATTCAAAGAATTTAAAACATTTAAAAAATCCATAAAGTACTGGTATTGAGTATTATTTTTTGCCTCTGTTATATGCCAATTTGTCTCGATAATGTGATTCTTATCCTGCAGACTTGATGATTGGGAGCACAAAGTTAGACCGACAAAAGGGAAATCCGATTTACCCCAGGCCAATTCCATGGCATAAACAATGGGATTGTCACGAAAACGTTTCCATTGATTAAGACAAACATCGATGGAAAACCAGGTCGCCAATATTATAATAATTGCCCAGAAGACCTTTTCCAACCAGTGCAGTTCGCGGCGCACCAAATAGGGAAAGCCATGAATGCTCGACTCTGCCAAAGTTTTGTGCAAATATTGTTTAAAATTCATCTTTAGTGCTTGCATTAGAGAGGCGAGCAAAATTGAACTGATGTCCTTAACAGTAATAGTTTGCTTTTTAATACAATTTTAACCTGAAAAGATGAACACGTACATACATATGGACATATGTATGTATGTATGTATGTATGTATGTATGTATGTATGTATGTATGTATGTATGTAGCATTTTCGTGGCAAGGATGACACTAATATTGTTGTTAAATTATTTAAGTGCTTTTTATTGTTCTTGTTTGATGATTTTTTCTTCTTGTTTTTGTTAGAATAGTCGGGATAAATGAAAATGTGTATATGTGTGTGTGTGCGAACAAACATTGTTACATGTATTATATTTAAAAAACATGCTCGAGCATGCATTTTTTATTTGATCACATTAAATTGACATGCAAGAAAAGAAGTTGTTACCTGTAGCTGTTGTAAGTTGATAATTAAAGGTTTTTTTTTATCGTAACATCATCATGTAAAAATGCTTTTTATGGATCTCCGTTTCATGGCAGCCCGTCCCACTTTGGCACACTTTGACGTTGTCCAACATTTTGAATAAAAAAAAACAATATTGCTTGAGAGCAAGTTAGCTGTGATGTGATACGACAAGTCAACTAATTTTGACTTGTCGTCATCACTTAAAATTGAAATCGGTAAAAATATTATAAAGCATTTTATTAGGCTTCAGTTCGATTTTTTACTTCTTCAGAATTGATAAAGATTTTTCTGTGGTAAAATTGATCAACATTTTTAAAGAAGCCAAAAAATTAAAGTTCAAAATATGCAGCTCATACTGTAGAAAATATTGTTGCTGTTCGCGATAGTGTGATTGAAGAGCCGTCCACCTAAACTCTTCGTCGTGCCCAACAATTGCACCTCTCACGCTCGTCGTTGATGAGCATTATGCATAAAGACTTGCATTTACACGCTTGTAAGGTGCAATTGACTCAGCAGCTAAAGACTCTTGACCAGTCCAAGCGTCATCAATGGTCAGAATGATGACAAGAAATGGCAACAGTGGATGACCAATTTTCGAAAAAAATCATCTTCAGTGATGGGGCACATTTTCACCTCAGTGGGCAACAGTCAGCAATGTTGCCGCATTTGGGCGAATGATAATCCAAAACTGATTGCCGAAAAACCAATGCACCCACAAATAGTGATTGTTTGGGGGCGGTTTATGGGCTAGCCCATCAGGCAGATATTTCGAATAGTGTTTGTAACAAATTCAATAACCGTGTTATCTCACATGGTGGCGATGTCAATTGGCCGCCAAGATCATGTGATCGATCGGACGCTGTCGAACTTCTTTCTTTGAGGTTATTTAAAAGAAAAGATGTACGTCGATAGGCCAGCAACAATTCAAGAGCCAAAAGATCTGATAATTCGGCACATTAACGGCATAGAACCTCAATTATGCCTCAGTATCATCGAAAATTTGGACCATTGGACGGAGGTCGCGGCGGCGATTTGGCCGGTATTCTGTTCCATACATAATTGAACAATGCCAATATTTTTGTAATAAAAAAGAAAATGGCAAAATTTTCTAAATAGTTTGTGTTGTATTCAAAATCAACATCGGCCCTTAAATTTTAACCTGTGACAGGTAATGAATTGTAGATTTACGCGTATGAGTCCGAAAGTAAACAGCAGATGGCTGTATGGGTGTTCCCGCACGGAATCGCTACCAAGCAAATGGTCGCCTATTTTTCTTCGGAAAAAACTGGACATGTCGCCACCGCTTCACTAGAACAACGCAGAACAGTCTGCGTTCTGAGTGCTAGACAACAATTTGTTTTTGCCAGTTGTCTTCCAAGAAATGAGGAAAACCAACCCCTGAAGACGGACCACTTTTCACCACGACAATGCGAGCTCTTACACTACGGCTCAAACAACTGCATTTTTGAGCACCGGAAACATCAATTTGTCATATAGTCCTGACTTGACACCGAATGACTTCTTTTTATTCCCGTACGTAAAAAACAAACTTAGAGATAAACATTTTTGGACACCTGAACAAGCGGTTGCTGCCTTCAGAAGGCATGTTTTGTACATACCTCATTGAGAGCGGTGAAAGTGCTTCGACAATTGATTCGAACGCATGGGGAATATTTTGAAAAACAAAGTAATTTTCGATGATTAATATTTTTTTTTGTTTGTTCTCTAATCTCGAAATATAAAAGGCAACCCTCGTACTGTATTTAAGCAGCATTACTGTCTGCCTATAAATATAATCCTATTGATCAACTATTAAATTTAAAAGAAAATAATATTTTTGGCTCAAACCCACACATCCATCAATCCTGGATTATAGCAAAAAAATAACATATCTTCTTGACCATGGCAAATGTCTTTTCAATCACGTCAATCAAAAAGTATGTTCACTTTTTTTTTTTGAAAACAAAAAATTATGGAATTTTTTCTAACTCATGTTTAGAACAGAATTTCGTTTTTTTTCTTTTCAGAAATATAAAATTTAATAAAATGAAATTTCCTAAAGATTAAAAACATTTTTTAATAATATTTGAGTGGCGCCAAAGGCTTGACATTAAAATATTATTGCTTGTTTCGTTTTCAAACCACTAGACTTAATTCACGCTTAAAAAAAACAAAATTTACTAATAATAATTTTTTTTAAACCTGTTAAACCGCCATATTTATTTATTTCTTTTGCATTTTTAATTTGCTTTAAATCCATTTGTGTCAAACTTTTTTATGACGTGAGATAAATTTATTAAAATATTGTTTATGCAAAAAAAAACATTTTGCCACAATAAATTATTGAATAAATATTTGTCAAATATTGTTATTTTTTCTCACTTCATAAAACAACAAGCGAAACATTTTTAATTAATTAATGACTCTTATAGGTATTTGAACAACTTGAATTCAATTCTACGAGGGTTGGTGATGGCAACAACAAGAATCGAAAAAATGTTCGAGTCTACTAATGAGTTGATTAGCATCAACGAAATGTTGGCGACGTATAGACAGGAAACATTAAGATCTGTTTTTTTTTTTACCTAAAATAATACTTTTCTTTAATTTTATATCGACAATTTCTTGGTATCAAAGTTTTTGTTTAGAACTTTTATTACTTTTGTTCCTTACAGTTCGTGCTGTGGTCAAAAATTTACAAAATTTGCATCTCAAGACTTTTTCTCTGAAAATTTTCCTTTTTTATTTCCGGTTCAGCTTTAGTATAACACTCTGGAACAAATTCAAGTTAGCAAAAGTGAAGTCGATTCTGAGAGTGAGGGGTGAAAATAGAGGCGTTTGTTTATGTTAATTCGACTGTTTTTAATCGACCTTCGAACTTTTCTGTCAAATGCCGATTTTCAGCATTTGGTTTATATGGTTTTCATTTTCGAAGGTCGATTAAGAAACAATTCGAACTAACATAAACAATTAATTTAATTTAGCCTCTAGTTTCACCCCTCACTCCCAGAATCGATCTAACTTTTGTTAACTTGAATTTGTTCCACAGTGTAATGTGGCACCAATTGCCATACAATGAAAAAGTATGCTGTCAGATGCTTACAGCTTTTGTATGCGAGGCCGATATTGGTATTGTATGGAGCAGAAAAATCCTTATCAAGAATGAGTTTTGCATACGTATGAATGTATGTAAACATTTCTTAAATCTAAAAATGGGATTTTAGATGCTTCAAAACCGTTCTGCGCAAAAACTTTTTTTCTGGCAGCTCTGTTTAACCAACATTTTCATATTTTCCTTATTAAATTCCGCCACTTCAATATCGAATTATGTATTACGAAACTAAAAGACCCCGTCAGACTTTGATTGCAGTCAAACCCCCTGTTCATATGTATGTACCTATAAAACTCTCTTTCAAAGCCTCTCTCTCACCTTATTCTAAAGCTTACCCTTATTTCCTCTCTCTCTTATAAAGTATTTCGCTTAAATTTGCTATATGGGTCAATTTCAAAAAAAATGCAAATTTTGTGTCCCCACACTTTATACTACTATTTTAGGTAAAAAACACAAAAACAAAAATAAACAAAATTGTGAGAGTGAACAGCGAGGAATATGTAACAAAAAAACGTAATTCTCAAACTTGTATGTTTGTTTTTTTGTTTTTTCAGAATAGTGTTTTGTTTCTCCCTCTGACTCCTTCCATACAAAAGCAGGTGTCCCCCGTTAGAATTTTTAGTAAACAGAATAAAATAAAATCAAGGAAAAAGTAAATATGCAACATTTAATAACGGTTTTCGAATAATTGCGTTTCTTTCTTAAGTTTTGATTTGTTAAAGTCGTCAAAACTCAATTAGTAAGAATTTGGCGTTGCAAACAAAAGTTGTCCCCACAATTTGCGTTGAGCATCACTTTTTTATAAATCAAGTAATATTACTCGTTTTCAATTTTCACTTAAGTAAAGTAAATAACGTAAGAAAAGTACAAAATTTAATTATTACAAAAGTGAAAAAGCGAAAAAAAAATCTATTAAAAAAAGTGTGCATATGCGTAGTTTTTGTGAACGCCATGGTAAGGGCACGATAAAATTTCATGAGCGTCACGCTAATTTTTTAAAAAGTGATTATATTAAATGTAAAAAATTTAAGTTGACAACCACTGTTTACAAGGTTTCAACTCATTTTTTTATGATTTGTGAGTTTAAGAAATAAATTGACTACAATAAGAACCAAAATAGGCAAACATTTCATGAGCATCACTTTTGATTTATATTGATTCGTAGCTTAAAATACTTAATTTTGATTTTATTTTTTAATTAAAAGCATCCCTCCATACCGGCATAATTTATTTAAAGAAACTTGAAAAGCACGTGAGCTTCTGCACGATTTCTTCGGATTTAAATCATGGACCCGGTGCTATTTGGGCTCATTTAGATCCAATAATTGATTATTTGAAAGATTGTGCTCCAGAAATATCGACCATACACTTCTTTTCGGATGGGCCATCTTCTCAGTATAAGCAAAAAAAAACAATTTTTTCTTTTTCTGCAATCGAATATTTGACAAAATATTTCCATGCGCAACATGGTAATTTTTTGAGAAACCTCATGGAAAAGGTGCAGCAGATGGAGTTGGTGCTGTCGTGAAGCGAACCGCAGATTCGCTTGTTGCTCACGGAGCAGACATAGTAGGTGCAGAAGAATTGTACCACACGCTTCTAGGCAAAATTGATGTGAAATTGTTTTACGTTAGTCCAAATCAAATTTTCAACATCAACAAAACATTGCCCAAAAATTTAAAGACAGTTCAAGGCACGAGAGATATTCATCAAATAATTACGAAATCCAGAGGTGAATTGAGTTACAGATCTCTCTCGTACTTTTGCAAATTAAACCTCTGGGAGACCGGAAATTTATGCAACTGCCACAAACTTAATTCAAAAGTGGTAAAAATGAATGAGAATGAAAAAAAAACAAAACCGCTTGTCATTTCATGAAGTTTATTCAGATTCAGAATAAGAGCTCGAATGGAAATTTATAAATTAAAATAAGTTATTGTTTTGCGTCAAATATTTAAGTTTCTTCAAGAGTTACTTCCCTTTTTCCATTTTTGTTAAAGACATCAAAGAATATGTACATCTTAGTTTTGTATGAACATTTTTGTTTTTTTTTTATTTACTTTTTGTAAAAGAATAAACTTTTTTTCGTTAAACATTAAATTTTGCATTATTTCTTGTTTACGTGCAACAAAATCTCTTGATCGTCACAAAATATCTTGAGCGTCACAAGTAGTTTTTTTTCCTTAATATGCTTATAATTGCAGTTTTATTTAAATACATTGTTACAAACCTATTACTTTGCAAGTAACCTATAAGTTCAAGCCTTTTTTTTAATAAAAATTTACATATTTTTATCTTAAAATTTAAAAAGAACTAGTCACTTTAAAAAAAAATTAAAAATCAAGGTGACTAGTGATTTTGAGTTTATAATCGAAGAGGTGATTTTACAAAAGTCAGTCCTGTGCAACAAAAGAACATCGTGGTAAGCTTGTATTCCAAATATTTTTGCATTTTTAGTGATCTTTTATACACTTTTGGTGTGTGACGCTCAAGCTAGAAATTATAGAAAACCTTAAAAAAATTAAAAAATATTAATTTTTTTTAGAGCCTAAAAGTACCACCCGATTCTTCATCAATTTCTACATAAATTGGTCACTCTTACAGGCGAATTGAAAAAACTTTAAAAATAAGCAAAAAAAACTCTTTATGTACGTTTTTTTTGAAATTGACCCATATTTTAAATAATTTAAAAATATGCAAATGAAATTACAATACAAACGCATTCATTTCTCGCAGAGAAAAGGAAACTATGTCATCCTTTAGACTTTTAAATGAGTTCGGTTTGAATAGTTTCTGTTGTGCTGCATATGATTGTCGATTTTTATGCTTCCTTTTAATAATGGCAACATTGCACTACTTTTAACTGAAATCAGTTGCGAGCAAAAAAGAAAAAAAAAAACATTTAAACAGAAACGAAATGATGCCAACTTGGTTGGAATAGTTACAATAACAATAAATGTTCCGTTTTACATTGTTGCTGTGCTGTTGTTATTGTTGGGTTTGAGGGTTTAAGAGCAGTTTTTTTTTTGTTGAATTGTTTATGTCGTTTTGCCTGGGAAGTATTATTCTCTCTTCTCCGTCACTTTTCGCCGAAATGGGATGCTTTTAATGCACAAGCACATGCACACGCACACTCTCGTTGGATAATATTTGTTACAAGGTTAGATTTTTTTAACGTGATATACATACATATGTATATACATATGTATGTATAGTGTGTACACTAGGGTGGGCCGATTTGTAAGGAGTAAAAAATTCAAAAAATCATTTACGAGGCATCCAATTTTCAATTTTGTTTTATTTTATTATTTTCGCTTGGCAGCCTCCCTACGAGATGTGGCATAGGTATGCAGTGTTGGGCAAAATATGTACATGCTCTGATGTATTTAAAATACAAAATACACGAAAGTTGTGTATTTAAAATACAAAATACAAATACTTTTTTCCATGTCAAAACTTGATTGATATTTTGTTCTCTTGTTTTAGATTAAAATGTTGAACGCTGTTTTAACTTGTATTTTATTTTTACATTATTTCTGACAGCTTGGCGACTCTCTCAATGTATGTGCGTTCAATTGCCTTTACTTTATTACACAGGCAAAACTACAAGAATCGAACTGCTCCGAAAATGTCCCTAGAGAAGTCAAAAGTATGACCAACCCTCAAATTTTCTTTGCCAAAATTTTTATTCGAACACACCGCTGCCGTTCCAGGCCTCCTTAGAAGGGCTCCTATGCAAAACTACAAGAATCGAACTGCTCCGAAAATGTTCCTAGAGAAATCAAATGTCCCTAGAGAATCCAACACTCAATTTTTCTTTGCCAAAATTTATATTCGAACACTCCTTAGAAGGGCTGCTTTATACAAAACTAAAAAAATCGGTCTCCTCGAAAATTAATTTTTTGATGTGTCGTACTGGAACTTTTTACCTCATGCCAAAAGCTATTGAAAAATCGATGGCATAATGGGGATGGTCTAGTATACATGCTTATTGTATAGTTGGCTTTCATTGCCTAGAGTAAAAAAGAGTGGAAAGCATGCACTTGCACAGTGGCTCAAATGCATAATTGAACTCTAAGTTAAAAAAAAACTGATAAAAGAAAAATTACCTTTTGAAAAAATGTACATCTCTCTTTAAAATAAGTACTGAAATCTCGAAACAGTTTTTTGAGTCTACTGGCGAGTTGAGTGGCATCAACGAAATCAAAACACTAAGCGTCATAACAATCCCTCTACTTT
Source organism: Sturmia bella (assembly GCA_963662145.1). Classification (NCBI taxonomy): domain Eukaryota; kingdom Metazoa; phylum Arthropoda; class Insecta; order Diptera; family Tachinidae; genus Sturmia; species Sturmia bella. The sequence goes on along the minus strand of OY759172.1, from coordinate 12,397,630 downwards.
TGTTCTGCTTCACAGCTGCTGATATGCTGATATGTAATTTTATTAACCCCTTAAAATATATTGAAACCACAGTTTTGTTAACATAATCAGGTTTAGCCTGTCACCCCAGAACAGCTGTTCGATCAATTAACACAGTTTAGAGCCACAGGTGTAGAACTCATTAACATAATTTAAAATACAAATTAATTTATGCCATTTCCTTAACACTTTGCCATTTCTAATTTATTGATTATTTATCTTTTTCTTCTTCTCATTTCATTGCAGGTAAGAAATACAACACATTACAATTTCTTAAACAGAAAATGATCTCATGAATAAAAGTAACAATCGAGTGCGCTACACAGTATAAATACACACATATGTATGTATGTATGTATGTCTTGAGGTAAATAATCATTTTAAATAAATCTGAACTCATTCCCTGCAGCTTTAATTAATTTAGAGAAAAAAAAAGTATTTCATGAAACAAATGCTCGTTTTAAATTACATCAACTTTATATAAATACTTTACGTAATTATTTCTCAATATAAATTCGCAAAGATTACATCAGGTAACTAAAACAAGACATCTGTAAACTCATAACTTTCGTGAAGGTATTGAGCGATGGGAGTTCTCTAAGGTATTCGTACATTTTTTTTTTTTTTTTTGATTTTTCTTTTTGTTATTAATTTTATGCTAATTAGTCCTTATTTCATACACAAAACTCAACTTGGTTTTTATGAATACACAATAAAACATATTCTGCAGAAGTTTTCTCTTGTTGTTGCGGCGCAGCGTTTCAATACAAAACACTTGTCCGAAGTGAGTTAGAAATCCATGGATGACTGCACAAAATTGCAATTTTTTTTTTCGTTATGCATAAAATTAGAAGCAGAAAGAAGAGAAAAAAATACATTAAATAATTGAATGGAAAACACCGTAAATGCCAATTAAATAAATCACTGGTGTATAACGAAACTAATTTTTTCTCTTTAATATTTTACTTTTAAACATAAAATCTGACAAGAATAAGATTTTTGTTTATAGAAGAACTATTGAAACTAAAACAAAAAAAAAACAAACAGGAAATGAAATTTGAACTGAAATGATATAAGAACATGCACGCAGACAAAATTAAAAAATATATATGTATGTATATGTATCTATAAAAAACAAAAATAAAAATGATGTTTCAAAAAAGAAAAAAAAATGAAACTCATTTATTTATTTTTAGCTGGATCAGGGAAATTAACGCCAATAAATAAAAAAAAAATAATGGTAATTATAGTGAAAAAATTATTTTTGAACAAATATTTTTTCAGAAAATTGTTAAACCACCAAAACCAGTGATGAAATTGAAAGTTGATCAGTAAATTGAGGAGTTCAGGTAGAGGGATAGCTAAGTGCTGCGGCTTAGAAAAAAAAAACGGATGCAATTAATTATGAGCCGAAATCGAGGCAATTTGAATGCTGTCGAGTCAAACAGCCACCTGGCAGTACAAAAATAAAATACAAGTGGAACAGAAAAAGCAAATAAATTAGAATGTAATTTAATTTAATAATACCCTGTCGTTTGTGAACTTTTGGTCAGAGCGGACGTGCTTTTTGTGATGTGTAATCGTAATAGGTGAACGCGTGCTTTTTTAAATCGGATTATCTACAAAAAAAAAAATATTCTATTTTTATTAAACGTTTATTTGGCAAATTATGTATAGATATTTGCCAAATGAGATCTTAATAAACATGATATATTTTAAAAAATAAGTATGTATGTCCGCCAAAGTAAACATTCGTAATAGGTCTTATCGTGGTTATTTTGTCGTATTTTTGTTCTGTATAGTCAACGTTTTGTAATACAGTTATTTCCGCTTAATTGAGTTTCTAATGCACGACTTTTGACGCAATTAAGCGGGAACTCAGTTAAGCGATACTCGGTTAATTGAATCGCCGACGCAATTAAACGAAAATCTCTTAATTGAGCAATATGTGCAATAAAGCGAAACACCCATGGAAAATAAAACTCAATTCTTTAGTTACCTATCAGGTTGAAAAATTCCCTAGGGAATCGCAACCTTAAAATAAAAATAGTTAATTGTTTGCATTAAGAAGTAATCCAGGCGGTTGGCGCCTGTTGGGAAATATTTAGCTTTAAGTTAATTTAAAATTCAACCAATTCCAGGCGAAATTGTAAGCCGAATCGTAGGAGTAAGTTTACTCTCTCTCTCTCTCTCTCTCTGTCTCCCTCTAAATGAGAGAAGTCAAACTACATATAAAAAAGCAGGCTCAAAAGAAAAATATTGTTACGAGACCATTGATGAATCCAACTTTACTGCGGTATCAACAGAACAGCAATACGTGCCAGGAAAGCTTAGGCTAAATTCAAGGTCATGCTCATCTTCAGTGCAGGTAATGTGAACTGACCAGAAATCGTGTGAGTTACAGTTTTTCTTGCGAACAGGCCACAGTAGAACTCAAAGCCAACATTAACCATTTCATCAATGAAAATCAGTCGTGATTTTTGCCCCGGAGTCAAGATAAATTATAAATTTTTGATGCTTTTTATCCAGACAAGTCAGGACGGAAACTCGAAACGACTTTACATTTCAACCATAATTACATTAATAGATCTTTCAAGGCAATCTCACACACACACTCTCGTTGTTTTATTTAAATTTAATGATAGAAATGGAAAGCGTTTAATGACACAGACCTTTTATTTTCACTTTCATGGACTCCTTCTACAAAATCAAAACCCAATACGATGCTGTTGTTGCCTGCCTACATACCTGGTGTATTATTATGATTTTATCAACGTGTTTTTATTTGTTTAATTTACACAATTAAATACATGATACGATAAAAATCTCAAATATGTATATTAAAATGCATCATCATTTAATTTTACATTTCCCATTTAACGATGTTTTATGCTCGACACCATAATCATGCAACCAACTGCTCGTTTCTTTATACCGCACACAAAAGTGTCAAAGTAAAACAAACAACATTAACATCGAATTGCGTGAGTAGATTTCAAACGAAAGTATTAAGAGTTGTAGACAAAAAGAAAAGTACATACACTTAACAATTTCAGAATTAAAGTTTGTAATATAATCATTTTAAATTAAAAAAAAAAAAAAATTTTAAAAGAAAACTGAAAAGGAAATATCAATCTATTGTGTAGAAAATTAAAGCAATTTATGTTGTCTCTATATTTTAACCTTGATCTAAAACAACATTTCGAGATGCTGCTGATGATGTTCATTAGATTTAAGAAAAAAGAAATATATTTATTTATCTCTCTTACGGCAGCTCTAATTCAGTTGTGCGTCATGCATATTATTAAATTTAAATGCGTTTAAACAAATCAAAAAATAGAAAAGAAAAGTCACCTTTATTTTTATCAATCTAAATCAAACATATCCAGCAGAAATTATTTGATTTAAACACCACTCCCATATATATTTAAATTTTTCTTACAGCAGTTTTCATTATTGCTCGTAATAATAATAACAATAAAAATAATGTTGAAAATAGAATCTTTGCTCGTGGAAGGAAAAAAATTGTGCATTTTTAAATTTATATTCTCTTAATGTCGCCTGTCAAGTGAGTGTAATTGTTTCAATTATTAAAATAAATAGACAGCCGGAGAGACAGACAGGCATACAGCTGAACACAGTGGCAGAGCGTCAGCCGGACTGACTTTGAGATTTTGTTCTAAACTACTATTAAACTTGTAGTAATGAAAACACATATCGTTATTAAAACCACTTGCTGCTTGTTCAAAGAAGAAATGTGTGATTTGTTTCACTTTAAAGTTTTCGTGCGGCTGCATGTTGTCGTTGTGTCGTTGATGTTGTTTATTTTAATTTTTAATGCCACACGACAACCATCAACTTGTAGCCGCCGCCACATTTAAATTTATATAATCACACAAACTAATTAATTTCATAAAAGGAAAGTATATAAATAATAATAAAAAAAACACAATTAAAATATATGCATATATACTATTTCTCTTTGCGCTCAAGAATTGTGCAAGCTTTATTAGCAACAGTATTGTACGGATTTGACGCACGCTAAAGCTTTTCTCGTCAGAGTTTGATATTCTATACCATTACTGCGTATTGTTGGCAACTATATGCAATAGTGGAAGCTGCAAGGATCCTAACTGGCCGAGAATACATTTGAGTGAGAATAAAAATTTTCTCGGCTGGCCAGTCTGTTGTATTTTTACACCCAGCAACTGGAATGTAATAACAGACTAAACGATCTGGCAAACCAAAATCTCTTAACTCCAGTTTGGAGCAGGATACAACTAATAAGGTAACCTTTTCACTGCCATAAGAACAACTTCAATAAAAATAACATGTACAGTCAAAGCCCGGTTTAACGAATGATATAATGTTCAGACCTTTCGTTATTCCGAGATATTCGTTATATCGAACAGTAATTTTTTATCTTAAAATTTTATAACAGACGGTGGTCCGCAGTTTTAAAAACATCAAAATTTAATTGTAATGACAACTCAGTGTAGAAATAAAACTTTAATTGATATTTCAACGTTCATTTAAGAATTGTTTTTATTTCTAATATGTAAATTCATTAAAAATCATAAATGTACATAGAGGCATATACATATTTAGCTATGTTTGGATGCTATTAACATGTGTAGGTTTATCATTACATTTCATTCATATTATTCATATATTTCTTAAGAAATCGACATCTCGTTTTCACAATGAACCAAATAAAACTACTAAAATTTTAACGAAAAAAGCAACGCATCACACGTGTTCTTTCAATCCAAAGAAAGAAGCCAAAAACACACACAATCCAACGGTATTTGCATATATGGTTTCGAATATTTGTCAAATTACAACTTATACGGGAAAGTGCCGGCAAATCTGCAAATGCAGGTCGTTTTGTGGTCTTCTTCTCTAAATATTTCCGTTTTCAAATTTTGTGAGGAAGAAGTATTTTAGAAAATACAGTAGAAACAAGTTGTGCCTCCGTGGGGAGGGGTTTTCTATACAGTTTTTTGGTTTTGTATATTTGTCAAATTACAACTTATACGGGAAAGTGCCGGCAAATCTGCAAATGCAGGTCGTTTTGTGGTCTTCTTCTCTAAATATTTCCGTTTTCAAATTTTGTGAGGAAGAAGTATTTTAGAAAATACAGTAGAAACAAGTTGTGCTTCCGTGGGGAGGGGTTTTCTATACAGTTTTTTGGTTTTGAATATTTGCCAAATTACAACTTATACGGGAAAGTGCCGGCAAATCTGCAAATGCAGATTTGTAACGATTTTTTAAATGTATTTTGCTTTGCCATTCGTTAAATCGAGATTAATTTTTTTTTTGTCATTCGCTACATAAGACAGTTAATGTAAAAATTTCGCCATTCGTTATATCCGATATTCGTTAAACTGAGTATTCGCTATACCGGGCTTTGACTGTATTTTGTTTTTGTACTACTTATGCAAACTGTCAAAAAGACGCCACTTCTACATTTACAGAAGAGAGATGCACTGAGCTTACGCGGATTTTCTATCTCGTTTTGGATGCCTTTCATCTCTGTATTCTCTTGACAACCTAAAGTAGTCAGATGATTAACGGTTTAGCTGACGAGGCTACCTTGTTAGTTTAAATAGTTTATCTGCCCGATAAAATCCGGCCTTTAAGTAACGCTAAATGTAATTGTAAATGCATTAGCAAATCCTCCATACAGCAAAGTGCTCGCAGAAAAGCCTCTGTATAATGAAGGAAGACTATACAAAATTGAAGTGCTATTATTAACTTTCCCTCTAAAGTAGAACTTAAATAAAGAAGTTAAGTTGAATGATAATTACAACAAATCTGTTTACCATTTCATTATACTAAGCCCTTACTGATGATATTTATAACGAAATAACAGCTGTAGAAAAGTATTTTCAGATCCAATTGAAAATCGTTATATTGAAGTTTATTTATTTTTTTTTTTTTTTTTTTTAATAAATGTATAATTTTTGTAAATATATAATTCGTTAAAGCTGGTTGCCACTGTGTTTAATTTCTTTGCCACTTCGAAGCAGCAGGCATTCGATTGCATAAAACAATTCCCACTTGAGTTGATTGTCAATTAAAGTGCATTTTAATTTCATTGTTAGAACACAAACATGTCTTTATAAATTTTTCTACAAAACTTCGCTTAAAATGCCTTCTCTGATATACATCGCTAAAAGTGTACGCTACATCGATCGCTATATAACTGTAGTCCTATTTATTCAAAAAAAATTTTCTCTCTTTTGTTTGTGCCTCTGGAGTATTTTGTTTGGCTTTTGCGCTTTTGCCAACCATTGTGCAACATCCCATTTTATTAATTTTATTTATTTTTTTTGCACAATAATAAAATAAATGATTTAATAGCAAATAATTTAAAACATGATTTTTATCTTTCACATAAATTTAATAAACTGTTTAAAATTCAATTTAGAAAATCTGAACGACGCCGCTGCTGCACACCTTAATCACGATGATAAAACGTTGCACTGAAAGAATATATATGTATGTGTATATTTTTTCTATATATCTTCCAAAATGAACAATTAATTATAAATACAAAATTTAAAAAATTAATGCACGTTTATTTTTTACTGGGATTTTGTTTTAATTATCGACATTGTTTTGAAATATTTTCAACAAAACGAAATATTTTTGAATTATTAATTCATGATACGCGATTGCGAAATTCCTCAAAAATTTTGTGTGCGGAAAAATGCAATAACAATTTCAGCTAAATTGAAACGCAATAAGTTTTTTTTCTTTCTCTTTTATAATCAGGCTTAAATCAGTGTTTCTCAACTAATACAACGGCAGGTTGAGATCCTCAAATTAAAATTTTCAGTATTCTGATTGATATTGATGGTAGATGGGAAAAATTACAAAGAAAATCTTTAAAAAACACATGTATGACCAAAAATTGTCTAGGTTTTCATCTCATTATTCATTGTACTAGCTTGGTAGTAGACCAAGGTGTGGCTGGGGGTCAACTGTTCAATGTTTCTCATTGATATTTTAATATTTTTATTAATTAACAGTTTGTCATATTGATTTTACTTTGCAGTTTTTTCTGTGTGTGTGTGTTCATTAATTCCTGTTTTCTCTACTGTACACCATTCAAAAAGAATCATTGGGAGCTTCTGTCGTACTCTTTTCGTTGGCATACATATTCTGCTGTCATTCTTTCAAACAGTTGACAATAATTGAATTTGTTGCAATTGTTTTAAATGGCTGGTTGGTGTTTTTCTTTAGCCATTTCTGAAGGCTTAAATTAATTACAAAATATTTTTTCAAAGCATTTAGAGGTGGTCAGTAGTTTTTTGTTTTGCCATTTTTCATTCGCTTTATTTCCAACGTAATCTTTCAAGCCATAAATTGCCAAATTTTTTTTTTTTTTTTTTTTTTTTCATTTGACAGTTTTTTGGCTATTATACACAAATAAATAAACTTAAATTAAATTGGCAGCACAATATCGAAAAATATTTGCTCTAATTATTTTCAAAGGTGAAACACCAGCAGACATTGTGTCTCCTCCTCTGGCCTTTATTTTTTTATTTCATTTAATTAATATTTTTTTTTTTGCGTATTTGAGCCAAACAAAAAATTTGTCATGCTTCTTGTATTTATTTCCATTTGGTTAATTTAGTTTTTATGAAATTAAAACTATTTATTTGTTTCACTAACAAAAAAAAAAAAAAAAAAAAAAAAAAAACATGGGTATGGATTGAATGAAACTCATACTGGAAATGAGCTGCAATACAAAAAGGTCTTTCAACCTGGTTAAATGCAGCGTCAAGCAATTTTGTTGGTGTTTTGATGTGCATACATACATAATCGTACCCATGCCTGTATTCCTTTTTCTATTTTTTTTTTATTATTACTAACTATAATTATTATATGTATACATTTGGCATTGTATACATACTGGCATTATTGCAAATTTTCAAAACCATAAAAGTTTCATTTTACTGTTTATTTCTTTCTTGCTTCTTCTGGTTTTAAAATTTGCTTTTCTTCTTGTTTTATGTTTTTGCATAAATTCAAGTAAGCAAGGCCCAAGACGAATTTGTTAATGCCCTAAATGAGAAATAGAAAAATGCTCTATCACTTGTAGCGATAAATAGTGTATAGAAAAATGTTGCAACCAAAAATGTGCCATACAAAAATTCAAAAGTGAACTTGAGCCTGAAAAAGTATTACAATATCATAATTCAATGTAATTAAAATTTCAGTAAAATTGAAAATAAATAAATAATTGTTTAATATTATTTTTATAAAAAAAAAACAAAGATCAATAGCTTGAATAATTAATATAACAATATAAAGATCAAATAATATAAAGATAATTTCAGTAAAATGTAAAATTTCGTTTTCGATAAAAAATCTCTGTAAACATTTCGTTGACAAATAATTTTTCTTTTCCAACTTACACATATAAATAAATATATCACGAAATCCGCAGAAAATTTGACATTTTGTAGCGCTTGCGTCACGATAGATTTTGCTTTATATCGGGACGGAATTAAAAAAGACTGTTGACAAACTCTATATAATTTGAGCACAGCGTGGAATTGAATAAAAAATGCGTAAGGAAATCCGCAGAAAATTTGACATTTTGTAGCGCTTGTGTCACGATAGATTTTGTTTTGCATTGGGACAGAATTAAAAAACCAGTTGATAAAGACTTTACACAATTTGAGTATTTACTTTTATTATTTAAGCATTTGCTTAAAGATTTTGTTAATACGCTCAGAAAACTTTGTCAGTAAAATGAACTGAAAACACTCTTTAAAATAAATGAAATTTCATTTAAAAACTGTGCTACTTATTTTTTTTTCATTTAAATTTACTAATTACTGCATTTGAATTTAAGTGTTAAAAATTGTATGAAGCACTATCGGTAAAAACAATGATTTTTGCTTTATTCTAACTGTCAAAAATTTACTCGTTAAATTTTTTTTTATTTATTCTTCGGTGGTGATTTTTTTAAATTCATTTTATTTAATCATTGTTTTATATCTGTATTATCTCCCTTTTTAAAATAGAAATATGTATATACATATTACCAGCTTGGTTCCTTCATGTATGTGCAGCATAAGTTACTAATGTCATTATTAACTGTGACCGAAAATTCGTATTTATCTGTTGTTAGTAGATAATTTAAGAAACTATACAATTAGCTAAAGTTTTTCATTTCTTTTTAAAATTTTCATTTATTTTTAAACGTTTGGTGATTTAAAAATATTTGCACTGATAACTTCTGGAATAAACTACGACCAGTTACTGAGTGTACCGAAAACTTTTATTAGCAGAAGATTTTGATTATAATAATTATTAATTACTTTCTGGGGCTTCAGTATGATTTTCACTTCCTTCGACTTGAAAAAGAAGACAAGAAAAGTTGAAGATCATCATTTGATCATAAGAGTTTTTCAAATATGTTAAAAACTTTTTTTTTATATATTTATTTTCTTGAGCTAAAGGTCTCTTTTTTGATATTTGAAAAAAACCAATAAAGACTATTTTCATTGTTATTGTCCTGAAGAAGCTATCCGAAGGAGAGCGAAATATCGACCAAAATAATTAAATATTAAAAAAAATAATAATAAAAAAAATAAAAACTAAAAAAAAATAAAAATAAAATAAAATTAAAAAAAAGACCTTTAGCTCAAGAAAATAAATATATAATAAATAAAACATTGTTGAAACACATTTTACAACAAATTTTTCATATAAAATTTGTTCTAAAATGTATTTGAGCAAAGTTTTATTTTTTATGAATACCGGTAAATATTAAAAAAAAAAATTTTAAAATAAAAAAAATTAAAAAAAAACCTTTAGCTCAAGAAAATAAATATATAATAAATAAAACATTGTTGAAACACATTTTACAACAAATTTTTCATATAAAATTTGTTCTAAAATGTATTTGAGCAACGTTTTAGTTTTTATGAATACCGGTGATAATGAAATATAAAAACAGGGGTCGAAAAAAACCAAATAATATATGCTAAGAACTATTTTATAACATTTTTGTTCTAGAAAAATAAACATAAAATATTATTATTTCTGTATTAAGTTAATCAGGTTCAAGTTCTTTCTATGTATATTATCCTTGTGATTGATATTAATTAAATTAGACAAAGAAGACATCAAAGACATTTAATTAATAACAATCACAAGGATAATATAGAAAGAACTTGAGCCTGATAAATTTAATACACAACTAATTATATAATAAGAAAAAGTTCGAATAATAGAAATTAAATTAAATATTATTGTAATTTTAATATCACAGCCTCATAAGAGAATCTTATATAAAAAAGTGCCCGATTGGAGTGATGTGTTACAAACGTATGCTCTTATTTATGATGCTCTCTTTATGTCATTTGAGGAAATCAACAGCCATCAAAAAAAAAAAAAATGTTTGTTTGTCTCTTCTCTTGAACCATTGAAAAACAAAAGAAACTTACCCAGTCCTCTTCAACGCAGATTATTTTACATTTGACGCGTGCTGAGACCACAAAAAGTCCAAAGTTTGAATTATAACAAAACAGTTTTATTGTTATTTTTTCCCCCGCTTTTTGCAGTCATAAAAGTGAAAGAAAAACATTTTAATAGAAACATTTAAAACCAACATGCCGTATTTGAGGGTCCCATCACACAAACAGTTGTAGTTCAAATAATTGTAATAAAGATGATATACTTTTGTTTGCATTTATGTAAAAATAATATTTAAGATTTGAAAATTTATGCAAAGGTTTTAAGTTTTTTTTTTTTTTGTTCTTTGTTTTGCCTTGAAGAAAAAGAGCACGAACCAGCCGTCATAAAATGTTTACTTTAAGCTGTTTAGTAAAATTACAATCGGCTGTAAGTGTTACGAAGGAAAAATTTTTATGAAATAAATATGCTGCTGCTGATATGATTTGAAGATTTGAACACATCGAAATTTACATGGCAAAGAAAAACAGAAAATTGGAAAAAAATTTATTGAGAAACTGAAACTTAAGGTGGCAAATATAAATATATAATTGTGAACTAGAGAGCTGTAGTAGAATACAAGTGAACAAGAACGCGGAATAATCGTGCCTATGAGGCAGTGAACGGTTTTTCGACCAAAATCATTATGAGCGATGATACAACCACAGCTGCTGCAAATTCAACATTCCACTAGATTTCAAATCAGGTCTTAGTTACGACCGCACATTGCTTTTTGGCTTTAAGTTTTCACACATGCATTTCCTTTATAACAATTTTTGTGATTTATTAAAAGCAATTCCAATACCAAATCAATTTTCTTTAGTATTTAGTGTTCTGACGATATGACGTTAAATACTACTTTCCGAAGTTTAAAAGTACTAGAAAATTATTTCCTTAGAATTTCGCCAACAACTTCTAAGCACACCGAATAGGGCTGCTTCTCCTCCAACACATTGTAAGCATCGATCTTAGTAACAACTTTGTGTATACCCGAAATATCTTGGCCTTGTATATCAACTACGGTCTCCAGGTTGAACCCCTGATGGTGGTAAGTGTGCTGCGCAAATAAATTCTCTTTAAGCTTTATTAAAAAAAAAGAAATCTATTGCTTTCACTATATACCCCTTTGTTTGTTATACACTTCAAGTCGGCAGGATCGATAAATTGACCCCATGTCTGATACCAAATGTCGTTGGGAAGGAATAGGGTGGCGCAAAAATCCTTCTCTATGAGCGTGAAGACAGTGGGCTGCCAGGTTCCGCGCTCATATTTCAACACTTCACTTTGCAATTCAACACGATCATTGGGATCGGCATTCCACTGCATGGTAATTGAACCTTCCACATGGACGGACTCATCTAAAATTTCGATTTGTAAATTCGATAAATCAAACAGATCAGCTACACCCAAATAGCCCGGCTCATTTTTACAGTCCTGAAATATGTGTGGATCTTCGATCAAAAATACATATAATTTCGCTTCAACTGGGCTGCTTTGTTGCTGCAAAAATATCAAAGCGATATTTAACCAACATTTTAATTTAAAATCCATTTCAATTTAATGCACTCGAACTGTGTCCAATTTAATTCACTCGAGCAGTAGTAGTGGAGGAAAAAAAAATATAGTTTTTCTCATTTGCAGTTTCATTTTATATCCAGAATTTGCGTTTTAGAGGAACTAATTATATTTTGAAAAACATGTTTTTTATGGTTGTTTTCAGAATGTTTCCGTAGATAGTTAATCAAATTGTTGTATTGTATTTGTTTGAAAAATAAAATTATGTTTGTATCACTTTTAATGTGCTTGTTATGGAATTTGTATATTTATTATTGAAAAAAGCAAATACAATGTAATCTAGAAGCTATTTAGTTAGATATTCGAAATGAACATTTAAATATGTATACGAATATATGTATGTGGGGTAAAAGCTTTGTAGATTTTAAAGAAGTCGGCACGCAAAGCTGAATTGACAGGGAAACCCTCTACCTGCATTAGAATACTGTTTGTTACAAAGAAAATAAACTGTTGAAGAAAATGCCATTGCCTGTAGTGCAGTTCACTAACTTGTTTTTTCTTTTACCGATAAATTCAGCGTTAAAAATATTTAACTGCAAAGTATTTGGTTTTCTGATTCATTAATGATTTACGATTACAGCTGCTGCTGCGACGAACTACAAACAACCAGTAGTGCAATTCACTAACTTACTGACCAATTCAGCGGTAAAAATATTTAGCTATTAAATATCTGGTTTCCTGATTCATTAGTGGTAAATGATCAAAGTTACTGGTGCCAACTTAACAACTAGCAATTGATTACGGTTTATTTTAACCACAAAATGTTAAAATAGTTACAAGCCAATGTTCTATAGCTTAGTCTAGTCATAAGCCAATTATTGTGACTTGACTACTTAATTCAAAATTATTAGTGGTGAGTTTGGTTTGTCATTCTCTTCCGCAAGGATGCCACTTGACTCTCCATATCAAATTATGTTGAATTTAATAGTTTACGAATCACTGAATCGTTAGTGCAAACACCAAATGCGGATGTTTAGTTTAACGATTGGATTGTTTTTAAAAGTTACTGAATTGCACTACAGAATTGGATTGCGGTTTATTTAAACCACAAATTCTTCAAATATTCTAGTGTAGTTACCAGCCAATGATCGATAGCTTAGTCTAGTCATAAGCCAATTGGTGTGTTTTTACTATGGGTTGACTATTTAATTTAAAATTATTAGTGGTGAATTTGGTTTGGCATTCCATTCGGCAGAGATGCCACTTGATTCTTAATTTAAAATTATGTTGAATTTAATAGTTTACGAATCACTGAATCGTTAGTGTAAACACCAAATGTCGATAATAAGTTTAACGCTTGCATTATCTTTAAAAGTTACTGAATTGCTCTGCTGTTCTGACTATTTAATCTTGTTCTTGCTTTTAATCATGTCCTTTTCTAAGTAATATATTCGTATGTTGAACATAAAACTGTTAAAACATGTCACATGCGCCACGTTCCAGCTGAAGTGAGGTGTAGATACTGCCCTTTGTCAAATTTTTTTCTTCAAATGGCTGCTGTTCTTGATCAGAATACATCGAAACAATCTCTTACATGAGTTTTGCTAATAACAGTGTGACCAGACTCTAAAACTATTCGCAGCTAAATTGACTTAAGAAAGCTGTATTCGGCTCTGCCAAATCTTATATACCGCTTACTAAAGTACATAGCAAAACAAAATTGTTTACATACTTTTATCTTATAGTTAGCTGGCAAACATCATTTAATCCCAACCAAAGTCCTTTCATTAAAATTACTTATTGTTATTTGGCATTTTAATCATTTGATTTTTCTTCAGTTTTTGTAATGAAAATTTCTTTGAGGAAAAAATTGTAATTTGTAGCTGCAGGTACCGAAGCCTCAGCTAATCGTCATACAACATAAAGTTTATGCCAAATATGTTAGAAAAAAAATATATATACATTTTTACACTGTCATTAAACTTTTCAAATTGCGTGGTTCGCTAATAAGTAACTTGAGTTAAATACAAAAAAAAAAAAAAAAACTTAATGGGAAATATTTTTTATTAAAGATTTCATTTTACAGAAATCCATTTTTAAAACAATTATTTATTTATTTTTTGTCTCCTACTTTGTTAAGTAATCACAGTTTTGCGTGAGTAGTAAACCAGCTTTTAGTGGAAAATTAAAAGCAAAAACAAAAAAAAAAAAACAACTATAAAATAAGTTTTACATTTTTGATGTGGAAAATAATTCTTCCCATCTTGAAGGCCGCAGAAAAGGGGCACCTGCAGAGCGTTTTGTTTGTAGAAGTTTGCCATACTTTGGAAATCGCAACTTTTTGGACAAATGGCAGCACGTTTTTTGTTTTTCATGTTTTGCTATCGCCGTTGGTGAAGAACCGAAAATGTGTTTATTGCAGTGCAGGGCAGATAGAGAGCCTTGAAGAATAAAGAGGAAACAAACACAATAACAAAAATATAAAATGATCACCCACATTCTTGCTTTGTTGAAATCTAGTCATTTGGTGAAACAAATTTTATATGGTTTTATCTTTGATTGTTTTATTTAGGGCTGCCATTGTTTCTATTAATGCTAGAAACAAGGAATATCATACACTCTCTTTTTGTGGCCAATAGAAAAAATCTATATCAGTGTGTTTCGTTAGCAAAAGTTAGGTCAATTCTGAGAGTGAGGGGTGAAAATAGAGGCTAAATTAGAAGACTCGTAACGCGGCGTTGGTTTATGTTAGTTCGATTTTTTTTCATCGACCTTTGAACTTTACAGCCAAAGGCCGATTTTCAGCATATTGTTTATATGGTTTTCTGGCCGCCGACTAATTGATATTTTTTAAATATGCAATGGCCAGGAAAATAAAGGAAGGAAGGGAAGACAAAGAAGAAACTGAGAAGCATCTTATAGATCAAATATAAAGCCAAAACGATTTAGTTTTGTAGACAATATTTTCAATAAGCATGAAAAAACGCTTACGGGTGTTTATACAACATCTCGATTGGTTCATGAATGTCGGATATCTCTGAATGAAATAGTGAGACATTAGGGCCTGGAGCTTCGCTGGGTACCTGGCCACAAAGGTGTGTCCGGAAATGAAGTGGCGAATGAACTGGCAAGATCTGGTTCCCGCCTACGGCAGGAGGATATGGACGAATTTGTTGGTGTTCCCCTCAAAGGTTGTAAGCAGCTGATACAACGACAGCTGCTAGGGACTGCGCTGGAAAGGTGGTCGAACGAGATCACCTGTCGAATATCGGGGCTCACATGGCCCAGATATGACTATAAGAGGACTATGGCCTTGTTGAACTTTCCGAGGCATAGGCTTCACACCCTTGTGGCTGTTCTAACGGGACATTGTCACATGGGAGTACATACGAGAAGACTAAATCTTCCGTATAACGATTTCTGCAGAGGCTGCAGAGACGAGGAGGAGGAGGAGGAGAGTGTCGAACACTTTCTCTGTCGATGCCCAGCTCTCTTTGACAAGAGAGCAGCTTACTTGGGCAAACCGACACTAAACGGGCTACCGGAAGTGTCGGAATGCGGTTTGGACAGGGTGGACTTGTTAATCCGTTCATCGGGTTGGTTCAGGTCGGAACTGGTGGAGAACATGTAGGGCTATCCCCCTACAGTTTACTCGGGTATCACAACGGGATCTTTCTAGGACCCAAGTGGGCCGGTTTCACTACCGGCGGCCCGCATAACATAACATGAAAATAGAATATTTTTTCAACATTTTGCTTCATAAGCATCACAAAAATTATCTAAATCAGTTCTTAAAATAATTTTAGTTGTTGCACAGGCCTCTAGTAATAATTTGGCTTTTAAAAAATGGCAATTAGTCGACGAGTTATAGGCAGAAAACCATATAAACCAAATGCTGAAAATCGGCATTTGACTGCAAAGTTCGAAGGTCGATTAAAAAAAAATTCAAACTAATATAAACAAACACCGCGATACGGCTCTTCAATTTTTGCCTCTATTTTCACTCTCTCATCACTCTCAGAATCGAGTTCACTTTTGCTAACTTGAATATGTACCACAGTGTAATTTGTGCCATTTAATAAAGTGAGCTGGCAACTATTTTTAGTTTCCCAGCTGAATACTTATCTTTGTAATTTTTTTTTTTTTTTTTTTTTTTTTGATTTAGTAAACAACCAAAAACACTTTATTTTAAAAAATTCATTGAACCACAAGAAGCATAAAAAAAATAAAACCTTGTTTTGCATATTTCTTCCATAATAATGCGTGGCCACTGTTTCATTTGTTTTTGCTGGGTGCATTTTTTCCTGATTGCTCTTTTTTGTTTACTTGTTTTTTTTTTATTTTTTTATTATAAATGTATCAAAATCTATCAGAACCTACGCATAATCTGTTGGCTGAACTATTGCAACATTTAAAACACCTTTTTTTCGTTTGAATTTTTGATAATGTTTTTTTTTGTCTCTTTAAAGACAATCTTACATTTTTACTAACAAGATCTATTTCGTTCGCTTTGCCTGCATAAAATGCTTGTGTCTTTATTTTTTTTTTTTCTAGATTTTGTCAACTGTTAGTTTTTCCAGTTTATTGGCTTATTCCTGCCTCCTTTTTTTTGTTTGTTAATTTTTTTATTTAATTTTTTTTTCTGCTTGAACAACTGAAATGTTGATAGAAATGCCACCTTTATGTGGGTTTGGTTTCACTTCGTGTTAGTACATGTCATGGTGGCGAAACTTGCATTTATTTGTTTTAAGATTAACGAGCGCGAATGAATTTAATTAAAAACAAATGTTTTTTTTAAAATGCTATATTGTTGTGAATTTGAGCAATTTTATAATCAGGCTTTCGCCTAAATTTATGCTTAATAAATAGATACCCATTTCAAATCGACAAATCGACATCTGTAGTGCAATTCACTAACTTATTTTACTGACCAATTCAGCGTTAAAAATATTTAACTATTAAATATCTGGTTTTGTGATTCATTAGTGATATGCAGGGGTGTTTTTTTCATCATATTCTGGCTTTTTACGGACAGTAACGTACGGTTGATATGCTAAATTTGTACCGCATAGTTAATAAATCAGTTTTACGAAATGGTACTGATTTACCAGTTTTGTTGCCAAAATTGCTTTTATCAATCGCACGGTACTGTTCATAATAAACCATATTCAAATATTTCAAATATTTTCCCATATACCAATTGTCAGTCTCGTTGCCATATCAAGTCAATTATCGAAAGCTTTGCGCTCGCACGCTCGTCTTCGACAGCAATTTTCTGCTTCTTTGTACACATTTGATACCTTCAAGAACTCACCTTCAATTGATGTGCATAACCGGAAAACAAGTGCTAAAGTTTTTACGTCAACTTAATGTGACGACGAGGATGACAATTGGGATAAGGGGGACTATTTACCGAAAGATCATCTTCTTTGCTATGATATACTCACTGGATTAGCGTTTGATATCTGGGATCAAATCGTCGCATTCGATATCGAATGAACTATCGAGCAAAAATAATGTAAAACAAAAGCAAAATAAACAACAAACACACAGCATACGTGACGGAATTCGTTCGATATCGAATGCGACGATTTGGCCCCTACTTTATTCTCGACTGTTTTATCATTTTCGTACTCTGACAACTCTACTGTAGTTCGGTTGTCATCCATAATAGAGCCATTAATCATTACTCAAAAATTGGGAGAACGTCTTTCAACTCACAGTATTTTGCTTAATAAATTTTGCAATATCTTTTGAAGTATTAAATTAAGTTTTGATACCAGCACTGTAATGCTTTTCTTATAAGCATACATGCATACATATCTATCTATGTGTGTGTGTGTCTGTGTGTGTGCGGGTATTCATTTCTATAAAATGCCAACAATTTCAATAGTACTACTGATTATCATCATGTTTTTCCTCTCACATGTTTCTACTTTTACGATTTCTTTTGTTTTTCCACATTCTTTATTTTATTGTTTGCACTGAGTTTGTATGTATTTCAATGTCAGATATTGTGTAACAAAGATACATTTCAACAAAATGCATTAAAAAGTATTTCAAGTATTCGATAACAATGATCATCATCACAACGACAACAACGGCAACAGCAATAACAATAACAACAACATCTCAAGCAACCGGGCTGTGAAACAAGAATATTAATCGTTTAAATTGCATTTAAGTATCCAATGGTTTTAAATTATATTTCGATATTTGCAAAACAATCACTAGGAGGATATGGATACTTTTTAAGAAACTGTGTGCTTGTAGCTGCAGTGGCCATGTGGCCATACATATGTTGTGTGTGTGTTAACCCAAGTAACCAAACGGATGTGGGCAACAATATGTTTGCATGGAAATTGGGAGAATTTAAAATTGCAAGTGAAATTTCATGTTAAATCGGAGAAAATTACAAATGAAATTCAAAGTTGCTAATTGATCTTGACGGGCTAAGTGCGATTTTACTTCCTCAGAATTGAAAAAAATTTTTTCTGTGATAAAATTGTAGAAATCGAAATTTTTAAAGAAAATAAGAAAAGTAAATTTTATCTTTATAGTCGAAATATATGATATACAATTTTTAACAATTTTATCGGGCGGTAACGAAACGATTTTTACTTCCTCAAAATTAAGAAAAATTTTTTTATGCTAAAATTGGAGTGATCAATATTTTTAAAGAAGACAAGAAAAGTAAATTTGAAGACTTATTGGCTGGGGTACATGCCATAGTAATTTCACAACCACCACGTCGCTCATCAGCTGCTAAATTGCATCGAAACCATGTCATGAGTTTTTGTATACTAATTATAAGCAGCAGCACTACCTGAACTCTTCATTACTATTGATCAACTTTCAATCTATTGATCAGCTTTTAGATTTTTTCGAGTCTACTGATGAGTTGATTAGCATCAATGAAATGCCGGCGGCATATAGGCGGCTGAAAAAGCCAGAAAACATTAAGGTCTATTTTTAGACCTAAAATAATATATATCCCATTTTTATTACACCTGTCACAATGGAACAATGTGTAATTGAATTTACTTAGTTGGGTGTTAATTATCTTAAATTAATAAATAAAATAATTTATGTCGAATGAAAAATAATACATGTACCGTTTGAGTCTTCTGGGTGCCAGGTATTTTTTGCAGGCAACTAACTGCCCGAGTTCCGCAGTATATTTTTTTATTCTATAGTTAGCAGTATTTTTTTTTTGTGCTTGCGAAAATTTCCGTAAATAAAAATGTTATTTTAAGATTGTTATAAATGAAATATTATTAAAAAATTAAAATTTCTCATATCATTTGGAATAATATTTCAATAAAAAAAAACCGTAGTCTCTTATTTAAATTTTAGTTTCTAATTGAAATATAATTCCAAATTATACTGAGAAATTTTAATTTTTTTCGCAATATTTTATATGTTTCTTAATTTTTTTTCTCAATACAAAATTGAAATTTTTTATTATCAATTCAGGTCCAAAAATGAACCTTTTCAAAAATACATTTCAATTGGCTCTTAAAGCAAATAAATAATTAAGTGCATATTTTTTATTATCGTTCGAATGGAAATTTCATAAACTCAAATGAAAATTCTCAATTTTATTTGGGACTTTCTCTTTCTCAAACTGAAGCTCTCAATTTTTTTTCCAATTTTCTCAATTGCGAATGGAAATTTCTAAATTTTCTTCTGTTGAAGCCAAAATTTTCCATTTCATTTGGAATTTTCTCAATTTGCTGTGCAGTCACAACAAACCCTCAAGAGCCATATTGGAATTATGAACTAAACATTTGCCAGGATTGCCTTAATAATCAAAAGCGAAAAATTTTGATAAAGGTTTTAGAGTTTTAATAATAGATGATTATGTTTTCAATAGAAATAAAGATAGTGTTAAAGTAATAAAGCATTTGTTATATGAACGAAAATTTTTGTTATTTCTGATATAAATCAGTTGCTTTTTTTTCTCATAACTTTCAAACCACTTTTTTGTTTTGTAAAACAACTCCCTGATTTATTTCGAATGTAACCTTGTGGGGTAATCGTGCCTGGCAATGATACATTTTTGTTCTTATAAGAATCTCTGAAGGTATGGTTAATGGGGTTAACCTGTTTGACGCAGTGTTGTTGACTTTGAAACAACTATTCTTCTTCTTTATCATACTTTTCATTTTTGTATGTGTTTTTTTAAGTAGTATTTATACTTTTCTTTTGTGTTAATTGTTTTACTTGACCGTAGACAACATTTTTATTGGCATTGATGCTTGATACAACTTGTTGAAAGGAGATGTTTATATACTCTAGGCCAGGTCGAATTGTATGGACAAACATTTGCCGATATTGCACCATCGACATTGGGATTGCTTTTGCCACGAAGAAGAAAATGTTTCACTTCGCCACATCAAAAAAATCATTTTCGAGTTGTCTGATTTTCAGTTTTTGTCCACTGAGGAGCCGCGGTACGGGGCCGGTGTGTTCGAAAATGGTATTAGGTAGGAAAAACATAGGTTGGTTGGTTGGTTGGTTGGTTGAAAGGTTTTGACTTCTCTACGGACACCCAGGGGCAAGTTGGTGTGATGGGGAACATTTCAATCTATCTGTTTATGTATAAAAAAAAGTCAAAGGAAAGAAAGGATCAAAATAATATAGTAAAGTACTTTTAAAGCAATTAGTTTGAGTTTTTTGCACTTTCAATTCAAAGTGAGCTCTAAGCCAGAAAAACGAGATAAATTACGGAAATTCTAAAGTGAGGTAACGAATGACAAAAATATTTTTTTTGGAGGCTGTCCCATTTTAACAATCTACAGACAAATTCTCATTCACTACATATTTTCAAGTTTTTAAATATTAAAGTTCGGATATAATTTTTGTTTCCTTTTTGTACGAAATTAGAAAGTACGACTAAATTGTCTAGCATGAACTTGGAACAAAATCTTAAAGTAATAGTAAATTAATAAAATTGCACAAAACCCAGTGTGAATAGCAGCTGCGGCTGCCGTTCATTGCCAATCAAATGAAATAATAAAGGAAACAATTAAAGAGATCTGAAAACAGTTCTTATAAAATACAATTCAATATATTTCAATTGTCTGCTGCAAAGAGAATATGTTTTTAATGTTTTGAAAAGTATTTGTTTTTCGCTTTTTCCTTTCAAGTTGAGTTATTAATTTTAGACAACATTATGAGCAACAACTACATTATCATCATCATCATCACCGTGAGCATTTCGATTGCTTTCTTTATTATAATAAGCATTTTATTTATTGCAAAATTTTGATTAAAAACATTCAATTTTGATTGATTGAAATTGCTGAATTATTAATTGACATACTTGATTGCTTTTAATGGAAGAATGTGACCGGCCGGCCATCCGTCCAGCCAGTGGTCGCACCATTAACATTCATATGTTTGTTGGTATACTTTTTTTTTTAATATTGTGTTAGATGTTGGAAAGTATTCAGTGTTAATAAAATTTATAGTTTATTTTAATTTATTGAATAGCCTTCAAAAAAAGGTGCTAAAGTCAATTCAAAACAACACGACAAAATTAGTTAAATTTGTTTTATCATAGAACTCAATGTCGTCCCCATCAATGACAAGTGTGAAGGCCATGTTCAGGTTTTTTTTTTCAAATGTAAAGCAAAATGGCTTCTTTCAAAGAATGTTCTGTTTTGTAAAGTGAACACGTTTTAAAATCGATAAATTTTTTAAAACCAGCGCTGAACAATAGCCCTTTGCAAAAACTCGGGGATAAATCTCCTAATCTGGCAGCACTACAGACATAAAAGAATAAAACTCATTGAAGTTTTTTTTTTACTTTTTTATATGAGACGAGCATATTCTTTAGAATAGATTTGAATAAATGTTTTGGTTGTAAATCGTGAGTGTCTCTCGAATTGTTTTCATTTGTTTTGTTTAAGATTTTCCACAAAATTATAACTTGTAAATAAAGCCTGTTCGTCTTGCATCATTGATGTTTGCTTTTTCTTCCATTTCATGCAGTTTTATTTTCAAATCAATAGGAGGGCACACAAAATAAAGATGGCCTTTTAAAATGTCAAGATAATTAAATGTTGGATGGCATTTAAAACGGGCTAACAGGAAGTTTGATTAACATTCAACAGAAAAAGATTAAATTAAAACCAATAGATGCACTCACACACACACACACACATACATACATAGAAAAGCAAATATCAACAAATCGAAGGTGATGACTTGTAAATTTGTGTGTGAGTGTTTAGTTAATTTTGTAAGACAGTAGGCTATTGTAGCAATTATGAAATATTTTTTTTTTTAATTAATAACGTTCACCACAACTTTTGTTTAAACTATAAAACCATTTAAAAAGTGTGCCTACAAAAAAAAAGAAAGAAACAAGTTTAATTAATTTAAATGTTACTGCAAACACATTCATTAGTATTCATTGAAGGGCCCATTGATCTCATTACATATGCAAATAGCTACTGCTGCTTCGTTGGCTGGCATACCACAACACTATAAATCAGACTAATTTTACCGATGGCACGAGCTATGTAGACCTTGAGGGCTGCCTATAACTGCTACTTAAGAAGACATCACAATGAAATAGTTTAAGGGGGTTAAAGCACTTCATCTTGGTGCGCAGTTCACATCACCTCACGCCCACTGGTGGTTTTTTTTTATAGAAATGAGGATGAAAATGTATATTTAAAATATATACAGTTCAATCATAAATGATAATTCCGTGAGAGTTTTTTCTCTTTTCCCATTCCTCTTATTATGTTGATAAATTCCCTAGGAATTTATTTTTAACCTTCCCTGTTTTAGCCACATCGAAGGGGAAAAATAGTAGGAGGAGGAAAAAATAGGTATTTTAAAAACAAACATTTTTTGTTTTTTCCTCCAAAAAAATTTCCATATTACCAACTTTTATTTTTTGTTTCTCAGGTAATTTATGTTTGGAGGAATTTTTTCTCGAGAAACGTATTTTCCTTAGGAATAAAATTCCTTGAGAATATTCATGATTGGGCTGATAGTAAAATAATTATTGATACAAACGCAGCAAACCGTGTCTACATGATAAGCTTACATTGCCAACATACATTTGTGGGCATTATTAAAAAAAAAGTGTTGCAGAGAATGCTGTTCAACATACATACGTACGAGGATTGTCTTCTATGTTTCGGAACTTGGCAACCCTAGTGCTGCAAACTGGCAACTGACAGCTCTGTCGTAAAGTTAGAAATTTTTGAGGTTATACGTACTCAAAACGTTTTGAAATATTAGCGCTATTTGTGTCATTTATAGTGAACTTCAAGAAAGCTTCATCTCCGTCCAAAAACGTAATTAAATCGTGAACATCGAAACTGTGCATGAATGAACTTAATTCAATTTCTTGCACGCAGTTCACTCCAGGACGAATTTGGCGAAGGTCGTCCAAAATCAGTTGTTGTTCAAAAACCGTTGATGCAGTGCTCGAACTGATATTGCAGGCTCGTCATGTGACCTCTCGTGAGACGGAGACAACTTTATTGCCTCTTTGAAAAACATTAAAACACTTTTAATATTTAAAACTTTTCTGCAACTTAATTGCAGCTTAAATTTCATTGCTTGTTATTAGTTTGTTTTAAGAAATAGAAATTTGGCAACGTTGTAAAAAATATAAAACAGCTGATGATGACTGAGGTTGAAACACAAAATTTTCTTCGCTTAAATGCGGTTTAAATATTCACGGACTTAATGATTTACTGTTCACGCTGGAGGAGTCATTGGGCCATTTTGTTTTTCGAAGGTGCCGCTTGTCAAACGACCACGCGCTGTAGGGCCGTGTTAACCGAATTTTTTTCTGCGCAATTGAACGCATTAGGTCTGGAGAACATGTGGTTTCAACAGCACGAAGCAACGGCATAACGGCGCGAGCCACAACCGATATTTTGAAAGCCAAACAACATCGGATGACTTCTTTTGGCTCACCTGTTAATTGTCGCACATTTTCTGACACTCGCATAATATTTGCGATTGATGCCTGAACGCGCAGGATAGATGTTCTGTAAATCGAAAACGCCACACTTTTGGCGATTTCAAAGCGCAAGAGTATACCAAAGTGAACTAATGAATTTACAATAAGCTGAAGTTTGAACAAAAAATAAACTGATAAATAAAATTAAATGTGCCTTCTTGCTGCTTGTATCAAAATTAGTCGATTTTGCTTGGAATATATTAAGTTTAAAAATGTTCTCGCCTTTGATCATTTTTCCTGGGGATTTGAACAAGCAGCTGGTGAAAAAAATAAAGTGACAAATCGCAGGCAAAGCGCGGAGTCACAGAAAATCTAAAAATAACTTTGGTGTTTTAAAGTCAGTAGGCGAGTTCAAAAACCAGCGAGTGTGAGAAAAATGCCGTTTGCATTTTACAGCTTAACCACAAATTGAGTTCCACTTTCGCTACACAGAGCGCTGCTTTCCATACCTGGAGAAAATCCTTCGGGTAATTTTATAGTGCTCCCTGTTATTCAAACCTAAAAAACAAATACCCATTTTATATTCTTCTTTTAGAAATTTCCTTTAGAAATCTCATAAATATTCTTAAGCAGTATTTAGACAATGTTTCTTGTCAAACACACGGCAATATTAAACAATGTCTGAGGTCAGTACTATTTTTGTACACAACAAAGAGATAGAAGAAGAAGACATGGCACGTGATTAATGATTTGTTGCCAATTCTTTGGTTTGTTCATACCAAAACCCAAAAGCATTTTAAACAGCTCAAGACAGTGATTACCATAAAAAAGCACTTGTTAAAATCAGAACAATAATAATGTTCCCATACAAAATGTTTATTATTAACTCCTTTTCTTATCACAGCGTTCTCTTCTAAAGCAACTGTGATTTGTAAAGCTGCTTGGAAACGTGATTAATAAGCAGTTGTTTTGGGTTTGTGCATGCAAAGCACGTCATTTATAATGAGACGTTTTAAAAAGAGTTGACGATTATTTAATGTGCAAAATAATGTTTTCAATTTTGTGTTTAAATGTCAGTACCGTTTTAATTAATTGTTTTGAGCGTAATAAATTTAAAAAATTAAAAAAAATGCCATTTATGGTGGCATAAATAATTTCTATTTTTGCAAAAAAAAAAAACCAAACAAATAAACCATTTGTATTGCCGCACTGCTACGAAGAGAGAGAGAGAGAGAGGGAGGGAGGGAGAGAGAGAGAGGGAGGGAGAGAGGGACCACCACCACGTTTTAGTGTTTGCTGTTTTGTGTCAAAATTTTGTCTTTGAGGGCTTAGCATTTTTTTTATTGTTTATGTTTTTGCAGTTGGCTTAAACAATAATTGCAATTTTATGATTTTGCTGACCCATAAAACGTTTGTTTTACATTTAACCCGTTTAAACAAGTTTTTATTTTATTTGCATGGCTTTAAATGTTTTTTTTTTGTGGCTGTTGGTTTGTTTGCTGCTATTATTGTGGTGAGTGAATGAGTTTGAAAAATAATAAAAAAATATATGTTTATTATTTTTTTTTTTTGATATTAAAGGCTTTTATCTAAAGGCCATTATTGCTTTCTGACCTGTTAACTAATTATGCCATATGCGGCAATCAAAGCTTAAAGGGTATATGCCACACTCATGGTTTTACCTGTGAATAGTGTTTGTTTTTATTTCATTCTCTGGAAAATATTTGCATGTAATAAACATTATTGAAAAAATTGTTTGATTTTTTTTTGTCATTTGATTTAAAGCAAATGGGCATTGCCAAGTCATTGTACGTGATATTTGTACGTCTATAGCGTAGAATAATTTTAGCGGAAATAAAAGTTCTATATTGAAAGAATTAAATTTATCATAAACTTTTAGGGTCAAATTCATAAAAGTTGTATAAGGCTATTCAAAACTGAAGTTAATTATTGGTTTGCTGTAAAAGCCAATTGAAACGTATTATTTTAGGTCTAAAAATAGAGTTCATAAACGTTTTCCGATCTTAACGGAAAACAAATCCGATTCCGTTTGGATCGGATTCCATGACACTCTCAGTGTTCTGTTTGCATTCGATGAGTGCGAAACCTTAAAAACTAAAGCAAATGCCATGCCCACCAGTAACGCAGATTGTGTACATATGTGCAGCATCCTTTCTCTCACTCTCTGCTCTCAGTGAATTCTACTCAATTAATGGAGCAATTTTGTACTAATTGTGCAATTTAATAAGTGTCTTAAGGTATGCTAAATCGAAGTCAAGGCCTCAATTGCATAAAACTCTTTATTTCGCAATGTATTATGGATCTACCATAGATATTTTATTATCGTATTAAGTTTATCAGGCTCAAGTTCATTCTACATTATTTGTGTGATTGATATTAATTAAATAAGACAAAGAAGACATCAAAGACATTTAGCAGGGTGGACAACTAGTTGTTTCGAAGACGCCACATTTTCGCGTCAGCACCCGGTAAATATAGAAAGACCTTAAGCTCAAATAAATATATAAAATATAAGGGAAAAAAAGGAGTCAAAATAACTAAATATTATACCCTCTATTTTATTTATAATTGCATCATTATTCTTCTCCCAGAAGTAAATTATGGTAAAAACTAGAATACCTTCCATTTAAGCCGAAAAGCGAAATTAAATAAATGCCTTCAATTATTCTTGAGCGTAGAACTTGTTTTGTATTTTTTCTTGTTTTGACATTTGACCAAATTTCTAGACTTAAAAAAACGAGCGCATAATCTTTTGTTTAAAAAACTACTTATTTTGCCTTAAAACAATAGACTTTTTTTTTGTGTGACCAAACGCTAAAAAGTAAAATTATTTAAATGGAACCACAAAAAATATTGCTCAAGTTCGTGAAACACCAAAAGCAACTGAAAATAAGATGGCCTGTTGGCAGTTTGTTTTTTTATTCTTAAATCGTAATTCATTTTGCTTTATTTGGCAACAACCACTTTTGAACTGAAATTAATGATTTTTTTCTTCTTATATCTGGCTTAAATGTGAACAAACTGTGTTATATAATATGTGACAAAAGTTGGAATGTGTTTGCGAAACGAAGCGTTTAAATGACATAAGAAAACACTCCGTTCGCAGTGAAGGACACTGAGTTGTGTGGCCATATTTGTACGTTTAGCTAATTAAAATAAACTTAATGCAAGTGAACTTTCTCTGCAATCCTTTTTTGGCATGAAACGAACTTTTTTTTCATTTTATTTATTTGTTATCGTTTTGTGGTGCTTTATCCAGATTTGATAATTTCCCAGTCTTCTTGAAAAATTTATTCTGACTCAATTTTATAGGGCTAAATATTAATTTATATTTAAAACTTGTTTATGTTACGGTGCTGACAAAAAACTTATATTTTATTTGTGATCGCACTGAAAAGATTACATTACATTATTTGTGTTTATTATCCCTCTTGTTCCCCTCTTTCTTTAAACCTCTTTGAAACGTGATGAATTGTCAATGGAATTTTGTACTCTACAATTACATACATACGTTCATACACAGGTACAAGGTGGGCCAAAAGAAATCACACTATTGCAAGCTACTTTGCTTTTTGCAAGTCTGTTTTTATTATTTATTTGTGAACTAGACAGCTGTAGAATACAAGTAAACAAGCCCTGGACCGATACACTCCCCAAGAACGCGGAATAATCGTGTCTAGGACAAAGTGGACGATGTTTTGACTAAAATTATAATGAACGATGACGCTAATTTCCTCCTTCGAGGGTGATTGTTCACGCACGAGGACCCATTACACCCGCTCAAAGAGACTGCATGTTGCGCTGTTCACGCTGGAGGAGTTATCGGGATATTTTTTGCGAGAATGCGGCTGGTCAAACGACAACGCGCTACAGGGCTACCTTAACCGAGTATTTCTTCTGCCGCAATTGAACGATTTAGGTCTGAAAGACACGTGGTTTCAACGACGGACGGAGCAATGGCACACACTGCGCAAGCCACAACCGATATTCTAAAAGCCAAACAACATCGGATGACTTCTTTTGGCCCACCTGTTACACATGCCAACTGTTGTTATGTGTGCATGCAAATGCTGTTTTGTGAATTGTTGCAACCGTGGCTTGTCATGCAACATTTTCAATTTATGTATTAAGATTCGCCGGCTTTTATACGGCAGCTATTTTCTGTAGTTTCTTTCTTGTTATTATTATTTATTTTTTATTTCACATTTTTTATGGCAAAATTTTCTTACTCTTCTTTCTGTGCTGTTAAAATTGGTGTCAGCCTATCATGATTCATTGCGCAATTGGGCACAGCGGCGGCAGCAGCAACAGCAGCAATCAGTTTTGTTTTTCATTCATTCAGCTGCAACATCAGTGGCAAACTGCATATTTACATATCATTTTTAAAATAATGTGACAAGCATCATTATTTTTATCATCAAGATTTCGAATTTTTTTTATTTATTTTTTTTTATTTTCTGTTTTAGTTGAATATTTAATTTTTTATTTTTATAAGCCACTTTACATGTCAATAAAACATAACGAATGTGACAAGTGGTCATTTGTTGTTACAAAAATTAATTAATAGCAAAAGTAAGCGATTTTGTTGAGCTGTTTTCATAAAACGGACGATTTACTTTGGCAGTGATTTTTTGCTGTGTGGTGCAGATGTGGAGTGAACGGAGGAGCAAACCACCTTCCACTGAGTGGTTTCCCATCGATCTCTATCTGCCCCGGTGACATAGCATTAAGGTGCATTATGTGCCCCCAGTGGGAGCTGTGTGGTACAGTCGGATTAGAAATTCGCATGTGAAATGTTTAACGCCAAATTTTTCAAAAAAGTAGTAATACAATTGCACTGTTGTAATAATTTTTTTAAACACAAAACTAATTAGTATGAAACCCGAAAGATTAGCGTGAGTTCTAAAATGCTAGAGATGGCATCCCCCCCCCCCCAAAAAAAAGTGATGCCAAACAACTGGAAAACTCTAAATCTTTAAATATCTATGTACATAAACATTTATTTGGTTTTAATTATATAAATATGTAATTTCTTTTAAACTTATTTTTCTCATTTTCTTTGCTCTATTTAATTTCAGAACACCTCACCGTTGTGGGAGGATTTCGTTGCCAAGGCCAGTAAATTACATGCCTGTTTACGGTAAGTTGCAAAAACCATTTACTTATATTTTCCTGGGTACAAGCAGAAGAAAAAACTTTTAAAACAAAATAAACATTTCGATTACTTAAAAATTAACTTAATTATTTATTTGCTACAAGAGCTAATTCAAATGTCTTGCTTTAGATCTAAAAATGTAATGTAGTAACGACAAAAAAGCTTAGGTGGCAGGATGTCTGTGTGCTGCTGCGTAAATAATAGTATACAATTAGTCACAGCCTGTGTACGAAGCAAATTTGGGTGCTGATGGGCGACTTGGGGGGTCGTGATACAGCCATGACATGTACCCCAGCCAGTAAGTCTTCAACTTTACTTTTCTAGTCTCCTTTAAAAAAAAATGTTGATCACTCCAATTTTATCAAAAATGTTTTTTCTCAATGCTGATGAAGTTTACTTCCTCAGAATGGAACTCAAAATTATTAATAATAAAATATTATTAATAAAATTATTAATAATAAAATATTTCCTGTGTACAAAACTTGAAAACGGAAATATTTGTCAAATTACAACATTTACGGGAAAATTTTGGCAAACCTGCAAATGCAGATCGTTTTGTTGTCTTCTTCTCTAAATATTTCCGTTTTCAAATTTTGTGCACAAAAAATATTTATTAATCAAACTTTTTAAATATGTATATTATACAAAAAACGGAGCTAACTTCACAGCTTCGTTTTTAATATACATAAATAAATATGTTAGCACTTTCTCTAAAAATGCTCTATGTTAATGCAATACGTTAGAAATGTTAGCAAACAGATGATTCTGTTAACATAACAGCCTTTGGCTAAGAAAATGTAAACAAAAACAGAGATGTTAAAAACGAAGCTAACTTCACACACGATGCTAATCAACTCATCAGTAGACTCGAAAAATTCTTAAAAGAACGTTGCAAACTTAACTACTCTTTCCTTAATTCCCACGAACAAAATGAGAATCAGAAATGTTCAAGCGGTGCTTTAATACAGAAAACTTTTTTTCTTCTTGCCACTCTTTTACTGTTCATCATTTTTAAACCTAAAATAACAAAATTTCAAATGGCTCTTATAGCAAATAAATAATTAAGTTCAGCACGTTTGATATTTCATTTTGGCAGCTGGCTTTTTAAATTATTCTCATACTTTCCTTAAAAATAATAGAATGCCAAGTAAAATGATGCCACTTTCTTCAAAAGACCAGGTATCATTTTTATTGGCTAAAAACACCAACATTTCTCGGTAGGGCTGTCTGTGAATCAGTGATATATTCCTAAAACTACGTGACATGTTTAAGAACTAAATATTCATCATAATCTTCTAGTTTTATGAAGAAACGAAAACTTTTCTACTTGTGTGTAAATTGTCAAGTTTCAAATCTATTTGCCCCAGAAGATAAAATTTGATTTCTAAATTGGAAAATAAATCAGATTTATCGATGATTTAACTTTAACTACATAAATTATTTATTTAAAGAGCCAATATTATCGGCTGTGGGTGGTAAACGAAATTTTAATCGTTGCCTTCAAAACCAAATGAAGACATCAAACAAACTTTAATTAAAAATTCTTGTACAAACTTTAAAATTTATGTTACAGTTTAACACCTAAACAAACAAAAAATAAACTCATAATTTGTTAGAAGACCTGCGGCATGGCATCATCGTCAAGCCAGCAAATGCAGCCAGCATTCTTTGTTGCTGCTGCTTCTCGACTCGGCTAATTTTAAGAGAAAAGAAAACCAACCAACCTTAAAAGGCACCATAGAAAATGTTAACGAAGTTCAAATGTATTTTAGCCGCATGTGTTAATTTTCTGATTTTTTCTCTTCTATTTTTTTTTCTTCTGCTTTATGATGCCTTGATGTTTTTCTGTTCCTTCTATTTTTTAAATTTGTTTCGTTTTTTTTTTTTCAGAGCGGCCATACAAGCAATAGCAGCATATTTGGATGCTTTCCAAAAAATCGCAGACGCAGCAACAAATTCAAGAGGTAAGTTCAAATTATAACATAAAAAAAAAACATAAAAATTGCTAAAAGAATTCCACATTTTTTAGTAGTACATATAAATAAGTTGTTGTTGTAAATTATACTATACTACAACTTGTGCGAGTAGTAAAGTTGAAAAGTTTATTCTTAAATTATTTGAGATGCTTTTTTTTTGATTTGCTGGGTAAATACAGAGACGAGGATAGTGTGATAATTTTAGGGTTTCTTAAAATGGTTCTTTGTCGTGTTGAGCATAAAACTACTGAGTAGCTTTTTCTTTTAAACTTGATGCTATAGCTTTCAAGGAAATAATAAATCAATTTATTTCAATGATATTTATACCCAACAAATCAGTGCAGGTTCATCACCGGCTATGGATTAATTTACGTTTAAACTATGAAATCAAATCCAATCAGTAAATACTTAAACCACATTTAAACGAAGAATATTTAGCGTTTAAACTGCAGTCATCAAGCAGTGCCAAGCAGCAGGTGCAACGTTGTCAAATTTCCATTTCTAAAAACAATAATAAATGTTTGTCTGATTTACCACAGGCAGTTTTGAAGCAGTGTTCCCAGGTCAATGTATTTCTTCCCCCCAAGAAAAATTTTAAAACCGCCTCAAATTCAATGTTTTTCTACAAAATCCTCCAAAAAAATTTTGGTGAACATTCTGCTTTAGTTTGCGAATCACCAATATTAATCAATATTGACAATGCGGAGAATGCATAAAATTGTTAGACTTTCCCCAATTAAAAAGAAGTAAAAATTAACTGATTATATGTGTTTTTCAGTGCTAACATATGCATTTACAGGCGTATGTATATTTATTATAAATTTGTATTCACATATTTTGAGATCTAAATACATATTTATAGCCAGCTAGAAATTGTTATCTGCGTATCTAGAAAATATTAAGTTGCTCCAAAAATATTAAGAGTTTCTAAGTCGTCTTCGCTCTTTACGTTCTTTTGACATTTTCATAAAAAAAAGTTTCAATTTTATCAAAAGTTCTTAGATATTTTAATTTTCTCAATTCTTGAGAAACGAAACAAATTCAAAGAAATGACCCATAATGAAAAAGTACTTTAAATTACCAGTTGCAAGATTCTGTACTTGAAGCTACCAGATGAATGTTCATAAAATATCTCATTTAATTTTACTTTAAAAATCGTTAAAGTCTTCAAATTTATCAGTTGAAAAATCTTCTAACTCCTGCCATTTTACCGTTCAACCAAACACAGAAATCCCCTAAAAAGACGCCAAAAATCAATTGTTTCCCCCTAAATTTCCCCCAAAAGAATTTAACACCCCAAATTTACCCCTAAACTGGCAACACTGGTTTGAACTGCAATTAAATCACAGACAAACTGCAGTTTTAGCTCTAATTGATTTACAGTTTTAGCTCTAAATAATAGTTTACTAAAATTAAAAGAGAAAATAAAAAGGAACTTCAAACACTAGCCTCGTATATAGTACTTTTGCATCTACACATTGAAAACTTTTTGTAATATAGTATAGTAGTAAATGCAGTTTTTATTGTTAAAGTATTATTTACGTTATTGTTGTGTGATTTCTTCCTCTTTATTTACATAAGTCATCTGCGGTCAGTGATCTGATTTGGTTCTACATTTTTTTATTTCTTTCGTTATTCGTCTTTAACGGCTGCTTCTACATTTTGCTTTTCAGATAAAATTTATGTTTCATTTTTCTTTTTGTGCGATTTGTCTGCTTCTTAGTGTTTCGTGATCCAATACAGTTCATTTTCTTCATTATGTATTTTAAATCAAGGAAACAATTTTCACAATCTGTTAGTTTTTTGTTTATTGAAATATGTTATTATAAGTTTTTGTTGTTGTAAAGTTTAGCAGGGTGTTGTTGATGGGGGAAAACAAACAACATTATGTAAGAGATTTTCTTTTAATGTCCTGCTAAATGATGCGGTTACCACTAACTAAAATGGGCCAAAAGAAGTCATCCGATGTTGTTTGGCTTTCAGAATATCGGTTGTGGCTCGCGCAGTGTGTGCTGCGGCTCCGCCCTGTCCTCCAGATCTGATTCGTTTAATTGCGGCAGAAAAAACTCGATTAACATGGCCCTATAGCGCGTTGTCGTTTGACCAGTGGCGTCCTCGAAAAAAATGGCCCGATGACTCCTCCAGCCGTGAACAGCGCAACATGCAGTCTCTTTGAGCGGGTGTAATGCTCCTCGTGTATCACTGGTGGATTTTCGGTGCCCCAGAAGCTAGTTTTGCTTGTCCAAGTACCCGCTGAGGTGGAAATGAGCCTCATCGCTCATAATGATTTTGGTCGGAAAAATGTTCCACTTCATCATAGACATGATTATTCCGCGTTCTTGAGAAATGTATTGCTCCATTGCTTGTTCACTTGTGTTGTCTACTTTACAAATGTAAAAACAGATTTGACATTGGCCGCCATTCGCAAAAATAAGAGCAGCTTCCATGGAGTGATTTCTTTTGGCCCACCTTGTACTATGAATAGTAATTTTTATTTTAGAATTTTTGGCTCAAAATTCTGATGCTATTGACTATTTTCTGCGATAGGAATTCAAAGAAAATTGTCTGCTAATGAAAAGAAGCGTGTCTCGTAGCCCGTCTTGCCGAAACGAAAGGTCACTGATGTCAATATTAGACAAATGTGGCCAGGAAATTCACGGTGACTTGATTGATTGTAATGATTTTGCGAGGCCTGTTTGTGGGTGATGGCTGCATCATAAGTGACAATTTCGTTTGCTTATATAACCGCATAATTGAAAATCGGCCTCCTCGTTAAAGATGATTTTGTTGAAAAAGGCTTTGTTTTTCTTTAGTTTTACAAACAATCATTTTTTACTTCTTTATTACTTTATTGGGCTTTTAGTTCGATTTGACTTGCTCAGGATTGAGGAAAAAAAAAATTTTTTTTGTTGTGGTAAAACTGTAGCAACCAACATTTTTAAGGAAAGCAAGAAAACTTGAAGACTTATTGACTGGGGATAGGGGTAAATTAATAATTTTTCACAATTAAAACGGTGTACCGCTGTTACATGGTTGACATTTCCCAATTGTTTACTCAAAAAAATTCCAAAGGATGCCAGCTCAATTCTTGACATGTTATCATTTGACAGCCAATTTAGTTCCTAACCTCAAATTTGGTTACCATTTATTTCTATGAACTTTGATTTTTTTAAAATGTTGTAGCTGGTTTATTGATGAAAATAAATCCGTTAAGAAAAGTTTCATAAAATTAAGGCGGCTTTCTTTAGTTTTCCAAAAACTTGCAATTTTATAGGGTAAATTCAGGGATGGAAAAGTCACAACCCCGATTTGATGTCAGAGCCAAAAATGATTACATTTTTGTGCTTATTAAAAAAGCCTAAAAAGAAGGTGTATGCAATTTAAAGTCCGGACTACAAATGGCAACAAAGTACACAAAAAACGACAGGAGCGATTTCTAAAGGTTTGGCAAAATATGTATATATTTTTCTTTTTTGGAATTTTCTTGAACTAATGTTTAATTGTTAAAGCAAAACATTTTGTAAAAAGGGTTAATTTTGGGAACTGAATTAATACGTTACCTTATCACTTTAATGCGTACGTTCAGTTTGAATATTAAAATTTTTCTTTCAATGTTTAGAAAATATATAATTTTGTTTGTTTCTGCTTTATTTATGTTTAAAATAAAAATCCAAATTAAAAATTTGATTTTCATTTTTGTTTTGGGGCAGCAGCAACAACATGTTGTTGCAAAATTCTTTAACGCTAATGCCATAGTTTTTTTTTCTTTTTCTCTTAATGGCTTAAATTTTTTTTCTCTTTATTTTACTTTTGTTTTATATATTTTTTTCGAAGCTCTAACTTGTGGTGTTGGTTTGTTTATTTAAACTTATTTATTCCATTAGTAAATTTTTAAAATATTTTCCATTTCCAAGTGATAAGAAAACAACATTAATTAGATAAATAAACCAAAAATTACATGTTTAAAAGAAATAGAAAATGTTGTAAATAGTTTTGCTGGCAGATACTTGTTTAGGTAAAAAAAATAAGAATAAATAAGAATAAGCCAGGTGATTAAAAATTGATTTCGTCTGTGACCTGATTTCCGACCAGCAGAGTTTTTCTTCATTTATTTATTTATTTATTTTTTGCTCCATTGTAAAATAACACGAGGGCTGTTGTTGGGCTTCAAACATTCTTTTTAGATTTTTCGAATCTACTGATCAGTTGTTTAGCAGCAACGAAATGTCGGCGGCATATAGACGGCTGAAAAAGGACAGAAAGCATTAAGGTCTATTTTTTTTAGAGCTAAAGTAATAAATTTCAATTGGCTCATATGGCGAATAAATAATGAGTTCATTTTTGCTTATTTATTTATTTTCAATTATATTAATTGTTTCAATTTATTTTTTATAAAAAACAAAGATCTTTCATAATTAATTAAGTAATCGCAACATCAAATAATATAAAGATAAACCAATATTATTAACTTTAGCATCTTTTTCTTCACTTGAAGTCTTATTTTTTCTTTTAAATGAAAGCACTTTTAAAAAGTGGAATAAGTTCCGGAAAGTACAGCAAGGGTTTCTCAATTAAGTGGCTTAATCCATTTCACATAGCAGACTCGGAGATATAAGATTTTAACCTATTTGTTGTTTGTTGCAGTAGTGCCCCAGCAACTGTATATCCAGTGCAAATTCCAGTTTTACCTAATTTTTACACTAAAGTGTGTCCGCATGAATTAAGCACTATTTAAATTTTTGCTGTTGGCGAGGCCAAGCAACTGGATATACCGTGTACACTTTTTTTCTTAGTTAAAATTTAACCGTCTAATTCATAAAAATTATAACAGGTTTATAAAGCTCTTATTTGACAGATTTTCCATACAAATATGTCAAATAACAGTCTTATAAACCTGTAAGAATTTTTATGAATTAGGGGGTAAATCTTTTTCTTTAGCATACATATGTACAAATACGTTTTGTTTTGCGGCTCCAAAGCAAAACAATTGTTGGGGAAGATAAATTAGTTATTCGAAGCCAGTCATGAACCGTATATCACCAGGACCAGTTCTAGGCGGCTTAGTGATAGGGGAATACATCCATAAGAAAGGAACTATTTTTTTATTATTGTTACAAATTTCAGCTAATGGTGTATTTGTAGTTAATCAGTTACGTTATTTAATCCATGGAGCGCACAACAAGCATATGCTGGCTTAAACACCTAAGCCAGTATAGGCTTAGGTGACCTCGTGTGCCTGTCCCTATATATTTGAGAACAAATTACCCAAATAGTCACCTATTTGTTTGCCAAAGTTGTTTTTAATAAAAAAAAAAAAACAGTCTGAGCAACTGCTTTAAGTTTATAGCAAATTTTTATATTCATTAAAAAAATATTTACAACTTTTTCTCTGCATAAAATCAGCTTCATTATTTGCAATTTTATACTAGGCAATTAAAAAAAAAACTAATAATTAAAATTCAAACTGTGTGCGCAACACCTTTAAAAGAAGAATACCAAAAAAAAAAAAAGTTTGAGAAATAATGACAGAACTTGTTTCTAAACAAGACAACCAGACCTATTACTCTCATTTTATGCAGCATACAAGCAAACATACATGGTAGACTGGTTCTTGACCCAGTCCCAAGAGCATGCATATTAAATTGATTACACATTTTTTATTTTTCTAGCTGTCTTTCCTTTCAACCTGCATACATACAAACAAAAAATACACGTTCCTACTTTCACACGGTTTATTTGAGAAAGTCAACGTAGCATGTATGTATGTATGTAAATAAGATTTAAAGAAAAAGGAAATTATTTATTAACAAAAACAAGCTCAAGTACAAACATACATACATATTTGCATACACTTTCAACTGCCGGCTTACATATTTAATTAGAAAATTTTCCTTATTTCGATTACAGGAGCTTCAAAAGAGATTGGAACTGCTTTAACCAGAGTTTGTTTGAGACACAAGGCGGTTGAAACACGTCTTAAAACATTTACAGCTGCTATAATGGACTATCTGGTACAACCATTACAAGTGAGTCACTCTTTCATCACGTCGAGATGAAATCTCTTTCTTTTGTAGGCTTTTTTTTATTAATGCTTAAACTCTTTCTCTCTGCTCTCTTTTCTAAGGATAAACTAGAAGACTGGAAGCGCTCTGTAGCTACTATAGATAAAGAACATGCCAAAGAATACAAACGTTGTCGTACCGAGTTGAAAAAACGTTCTACGGACACGTTACGTTTGCAAAAGAAGGCCCGTAAAGGGCAATCGGATACATTGCAGTCACTAATGGACTCACATATGCAGGATGTGACCTTGAGACGTGCTGAATTGGAAGAAGTGGAAAAGAAATCTCTTAGATCGGCTATGATCGAGGAACGTATGCGCTATTGTAGTTTTGTGCACATGCTGCAGCCCGTTGTTAAGGAAGAATGTGAGGTTATGTCAGAACTGGGTCATTTGCAAGTGAGTTTAATATTACAAGGAGTCCACATGACTATTGATTTATGATTTTATGTATTTGTTACGCGAAACTTTACAAACAAATGTCACCGTACGTGTCCATAAAGTTCTACTACAACACAGCAGCTATCTGGAAATTTAGTCAAGACGGCAGCTGTACTGTAGTAAAGACGTTATCTAGTATAACCTTGTGAGCGGACTGCTTTTTGGTGCTGGCAATCAGCTTGAACTCTTTCCTTCGTAACAATCATGCTTATTACTGTTATCCAAAAATTTCGAGGGTTTGTCAGAGACTAAAGAACACGTAGTCGAAATTTCTTAAGTCTACTCCCAATAATCGAACGATTTGGGAACCGTAATAAACACGAACATTGACGAAATCATGCGTTTTACTATACTGCAATTATTGTTAAATTCAATAATCAAAACTATGCTGCTAAAGCATAGTTTTTGATCTCCAAATTTTCTCTAAGCTGGAGTTACATAACATGCTTTGCATGCGTCTACGATTATTTTCATGCTTTTGATGCGTTTTACACGTTGTACGCTTTTCTTACTTTACATGCAACGCATTCCAAACGCCAATTTCTTCGTTTTGTTCAGTTGTAGTGTATATAATTTTAGCAAACAAAATAATTTATTGCAATAATGGGAAATGATAATATACATATGTTTTAATAAATTGAAAACACTGTTAAACATGGTAGCGATGCGATGGTACTCATCAGCTCATTACGTAGAAGTAACCTCTAAATAGAATGCAAATTTTGTTGATGAAATAAGTGTAGCGAAAGATTGCTTACGCCTTATTTTAATCGTGATAATCGTGCTTATTCTGGTTTTCGAATTGTTCGAAAGTTTGTAAGCGACTAAAGGAGAAGTACTGTAGTTTTCTTTAGTCTTCTTCAAACTCTCGAACAATTCGAGAGCCGAAAGAAACACGAAGGTCTGTAAACTTTATTATAGTTCTTTTTTTGTTAGAAATGTTTTTTGTTATAAAAATTTTTTTAAAATTATTCCACGACACAAACGTTAACGTTGCGAGTAGACTCATCATCAGCCATCAGTTGACTTTTGTCCAAGACACATGTGACACGAATAAAAGAAGAAAATATATATATATATTCTTCGTTTTGTGCTGTGTCACATACAATTGCACTGATTCTACTTTTCTGAGAGCCGCAACGAAGCGTGCGATGCATGCTCGACTCATCATCGACGACATCAGCTGACTTTTCTCTGAGGCGCATGTGACAGGAATAAAAGTAGAAAGTAGCTTTACTCGTCGCTTTGACGCGTAATCGTAATTTTCTTATGATACAACTAATAAGGTAGCCTCATCAGCTAAACCGTTAATCATCTGACTACTTTAGGTTGTCAAGAGAATGCAGAGATGAAAGGCAGGCAAAACGAGAGGCAGCAAATAAATGTAAGCTCTGTTCATCTCTCTTCTATAAATGTGAACTGTCAAAAAGACAGTTCACAAAAGTTGTACTAAAACAAAATGCATGTTATTTTTATTGAAGTTGTTCTTATTGTAGGGAAAATGTTGCCTTATCAGTTGTACCATGATTTTTCTGAGAGCCGTATAAAGCTCATCGCAGAGCGCGAGGCGCGCTATTTAACTCCACCTTTACAGAATACAAGCAGAGGTTCTTCTTTGCTCGATATTGTTTAACAAATACTTTATAACTGCTACTTATTTCCTTTTAATTTTTTTTCTTTCAACTCAAAGGAAGCCATGCAATCCATTGCTTTGGTAACTAAGGAGCCACAAGTGCTACCAGCGGCCAGTGAGGAATTGATTCATGATGCTAAAGCTGCTATAACTTTATATCCAGATTCGCCGAATGCCAGTGCCGGCGGTGGTGGCTCGTTATCTCAAGGTGGTTGTTCAAACTCTTTAGGTTCTCGCAAATCATCGGTGTGTTCCATAAGTTCCATGAACAGCAGCGGTTCTAGCAACTCTCCAGGTCATCCTCATTATCCCCGTTCTTTATCACAGGTGAAGGCAACATTTTAATTTTTGCTTATATAAAAATGTTAAGTGTTTTAATTTTGCCACAGCTTTTGTTGTTGTTTTGAGTTATTTTCTTACATTACGTTGTATTGTTGTGTTTTATTTTTAGTTGATTTCGCCTTCTATACGCTTAAAGCCAGGCGAATCCAGTGATAGTGGCTTTTGCTCATCGCCAGCTTTAACAACACAGGTTTTGTTTTGTTTTTTCTCTTTCTGTTTTAATAGTATTCATTCTTCTTGCTTTAGCAATTTTCTTGTCTATCTTTATTTTTTTTATCAACTTTTGTTTTTTTTTTTGTTTTTTGGCCAAATCAATATCTGAAATTCTTTAATTCTTCTTTAAGGCTTCTTCTATCAATAATCCTTCGCACGCTGTTACCACTTGGCCAACACATTCCCAAGACACCGTTGATATACCTTCAAATGCCTCTGAGCGTCCACACACTATTTCTTCAGCTTATGAAAAAGGCCATCAAAGGCCTCCTCTCACTGTTTACACATTTCAAAATCCCGAAACTATACACGAAGGTGGTGTTAATACTGTTAATACTACAAATAATTGTGGTGGCAGCTCATCTGGTCAGAATACCCCTTCGACTCAAAAGTCACCAGCTGGTGCTTTAACTAGACCACCTTTACCAGTGGTAAGTTTTCTTTGAATATTTTTTCCAATTTATTCGAATGTTTTCTAAACAAAACACACACTGTTTTTCTGTTACTTGCTTTTTTTTTGACTTGAAATAATCTTATGAACTCTTAATAACAAAAACAAAAAAAAAAAAACAAAAGAAACCAGCTCATGTGGTAAGTTTGTTTTTACTAATTACCCTGGTTTCTCTCTACTACTAGATCCATAGAATTCCCTTGCAAAATTATTTCATTGTAAATTGCTTTCATTAAACATAGTATATAAATAGATTCCTGAATAACTTAAAATAAGTTGGTCCATGTAAAATTTTATACAAGAAAGTAAAATTCTTTGAGGAAGATTTTCACTAGTTATTATTGAATTATTTGAAACTATTTGAATTAACAATATTGGTAAAATTGTTGTTTAGTTTATTAGTGTTGAGTTCAATTTTTACCTCTTTAAAATTGAGAAAGATTTTTTGCAATAAAATTGTAGTGATGAACATCAGTAAAATTCGAATGAATCAAACACTACAGAAGCTTTCCATGTACATATGTCTATTGGTGCTATACTTAAATTAAATCAGGGCTAGCTAGGCCTTTGTGAAAGTCGGGATATGATAGGAAGTCTGTCTTTACGCCGGGCACAATTTTCTCTCAAGAAGGTATTCTCTGATCGAGGTACATTCGTCCATTGTGATACCTTCATTGAAGAAAAGAAAAACTTAATAAAAAAGAGTAAAAAGAAATAATAATAATGGAGATTCCCCAATTTATGCCGCCTAGTGTACCTGGTTACATCCTGTTCAATGCTACAAGCCATATTTTTCCGATGATTGACTCTACGCCAATCTCTAGATTTCACACTGAGACTTATCATCTGCTGACTCTTAGCGCAAACACCGATTTTCCATTTACGGCGCTGTGATTGGCACCTAATATCCAGCCCAGGGAAACCTAGGCGCTCTGATTTCTGCGATATAAAGAGGCATAAACTCTCAAACGGTCTTGATGCAGAAATCCTTAGAGAGAATGTTGCTTTCAGCAGAAGTAAGTTGGTGGGACAGGGATCGGCAGTCGCAAGAAATTAAATTTTGGTGTGATTGATAGTTGAGGTATCTGCTTCGACTGAAAAGTTCTCGCTGTGCTTAGACACTTCCCCTCGGAGGTACATAATGCATCTGGCTCATGCTTCCAGCTTGGTGCTGTGTCACCGGGCCTGCAGGGTACCACGGTTATTTTGGTAACCATAAATCTTCGGCAGGTCCTCAGGGGCTGAGGTGTGTCCTGAGGAAACTGCTGAAACCCTTCACCGAACGGGAATTCGGCAGTACGGGGATCGATGTCACGGGATAACTCTACAAACTCTACAGAGTCTTCTCGCCCGATCATAGGTTGAGGAGCCTTCCTTAGCTGAAACGTACTTGCTATGGTTGCTACCATAATTTTGAATGGAAGGCAACGTTCCCTGATCCACACTGATTATATGGCCTTTGGATCCCTGTTTGGGGGTTCAAAAAAGCCCGTAGTGCAGATGCTAAGCAACTGATGCTGCTTTGTAAGAAACAGGGCCGGATATTCCTTGGAATTTCGGGCTATCAGCCGTAATCGTGATTTCCGTATGGCGTCCAGGGAATTGCACTGCAGCAGGGGTTTTGTTATGTACCAAGAACAGTAGCAAATAAATTGCCACCTGAGAAATGTAACCAGCTGCTCGGGGCCAGTGGTGTGACGTCAGAATTGCATCACCTGATTTGATACACTGTCAGGTTAATGCTTCGAGCCAGATACTGACATAAAATCACTCCACATCTGTGGTTGGACACTACTCTGGCAGTAAGGAAGCATTGGTAATACTTGGCTTCTGTTCGGTCTGGCAATTAAATATTTAGGGAGGAATGTCTCAAAATTGCGGCGGCTTCAATGATTTTTCTGAATCCTTCACAGAGGTGCTTGGGGGACTAGCTACCTTAGAGCGACTCTACGTGGTCACTCAGCGGAACTATAGGCGACACCATAAATCACAATAGAAGGGATTAATTATGTATTTTTCGAGCCGCTGCTCGTTAATTTAAATGTGTCTCAAGGTACTGTTATCTTGCATCAGAATCCGTCTTAGAAGGATCCGTATTTAAGCGAGTCATTGATTTCAATGGATTTCGATTGGCTACCAGCCCGGACTGTGAAACCTAGCGGTCTAGCAAATTGCACCACAAAGACTTTAGATGGCTTGAGCTTCTTAGCAAGAGGTTATTGTGAAAGCGAAATAAGTGTAACAAATATTCTACTCCCAACAAGTAGTATGGAAATTATCTATGGCACCACCTATGAACTGGAAAAAAAAGAAAAATAAGAAAAAAAAGTAGGGATACACTTTTGCAGTCTGTAGTAGTTAGTAGTTTTCTTTTTTTTTATAAATTGCAATTGTTATAATTAACCCATTTTTACAGTCGATTTCAGCACATTTCATTCATTCTTGTAAAATGTATATGAAGAAATATTACTAATTATCCACTTTATTATACATCTTTGCTGTTAATACTCTCCTAACTTTGTAACTTTTTATTTATTAATTTAGACAATCATTTTAAATGTATTCCACTGATTTTAAAATTTATTTATCTTCTAGCGCTGCTCTTCATTGGAGCGCCCTCTATCGGCCAACAACAGCCGTGGTAATGGCACAAATCTAATGCAGCGACAATGTCCATCACCAATTCCAGCTCATGTCACTAAAGGTATGATAATTTATTAACTTTTGCAGCAAAACCTCACAAGCTTTTATCATTCTCAAACAAATATGTTTTTTATGAATATTTCTAATACATTTTTGAAATCCCGACAACTAATTAAAGCAATTTATTTTTATATGCTTTTTTCCTTTCACACCTGTTGCTGCTGATAATTATATACATATACTTTATTTTTATTCTTATTCAATAAAATATGTTTATAAACATTTGTGTTGTCTCTATTTTAATTAATTAAAAAAAAAATGCATGCTTTAATAATACATTATTAAATAATAAAAATAAAAAAAAATACACATAAAATTAAATGTAAATGCAAGCAGAGCTATCAGCACATCTT
Source organism: Sturmia bella (assembly GCA_963662145.1). Classification (NCBI taxonomy): domain Eukaryota; kingdom Metazoa; phylum Arthropoda; class Insecta; order Diptera; family Tachinidae; genus Sturmia; species Sturmia bella. The sequence goes on along the minus strand of OY759172.1, from coordinate 12,354,331 downwards.
GCTCAGCAACAGCATCAACAACAACAACAGCAGCAGCTTTTGCTACAGCAGCAACAGCAACAACAACATCAGCAACAACAACACCAACAAATTTCCCCGCCTACATATGTTAATATGTCCGAATTAGCCCATATGGCGGCTATGAAAATTACTAATCAACAACAGCTTCAGCAGCAACAACAGCAACAACAACAACAACAACAACAACAGTCACCAACAGTTCATCACCATCAACAAATGTTGCAACAGCAGCACTCTATAGATTCCATATCATCCATACACTCAAACGATTCAATGACACAAAATCAGTTTCCATCACCACAACAGCAACAACACATACAAACCACACCACCTTCACACCAACAGCAACCCACACGCCCTCATTCCTCAAACTCAAACACCCCATCGTTACACTCACATCCATCCATTGATTCAACAGTGGCCACACCGCCCATAGGTCAAACTCCTTCTGCCTCTAGCGGCAGCTCGACACCACAAAATCATTACTCACCACTGTTGACTAATTCACCATCCTCCACCGCTGCCGGCACACCAAGTGGCGCTAGTATAACTAGTGGTGGCATGACAACAAGTGGAGGAGCAGCCGGTGGCAATAATTCGGGTAATAATTTCATGTACAACATTTGTTCACCCACGCCTCCTCAAAGCGCCAACTCCTCACAAGCTAGTGATATTTTAAAAATAACCGAACCAGAAGGTAATAATGGTGGTATTGCCATGCCATCAGCATCTTCATCATCACCATCCCTACCCACTCAGACTAATGATACAAATGCTTCTTGTTGTCCACCATCTTTAGCTAATAACCAAGAAATTTCTAATTCAAATACCGATGCAGATTCTTCCGGCAATGTGGTGGAGAATGATGAACGTTCGCGTGCTTCGGTTTTACAAAAAGCCTCCATGTTTGAAAAACAAGCTGCTGCCGTTAAAAGTGCACCAGCCCCACCGACGGCCACTGCTGCCGCTGGCATGATGACACGTAATAGCGCCGTAGTAGCGGCCACAAATCTTGATAACGGCACTAATTCAGCCATTTATGGCACACGCACTGCTAATAATCAGCACCAGCACCAGCCACAACAACAATCACAGTCTATAGATCCTCAGGAAGTTGGTAAGTCAATTTGCTTTTGTTTTCTGTATTCATACCCACATCTTTTATGCATTTGCATTTAATAAAGCAAATTATTAAATATTCTTTAGCTTGAGATGCAATCAATCACTTATTTATTCTATGTATGTGTGAAATATCATCCATATCTCTCATCTTGTACAAATTACGATACTTTTCGGAGTTTATTTGATGCCATTTATGTACGTCTAAGGAGTTTAAACTTTCAGCCATTTCTGTATTTATGTATGTACGTCTGAAGAGTTTAAATTTAGTTTAGATTTTTATCTATTCTGTATTTATGTATGTACGTCTAAGGAGTTTAAATATTCAGCCGCTGGCGGCTCAAATAAATCTACGAAAGCGTATATTGGCAGCAATATACAGTGAGTCACAGTTAAATTCATATTACGCTGTGAACCATTTAAAATTATATTAAACAGACTTTTACCGATGACTTTGTCCGCAATCCAATAGACTTTTGACCACCACAAATTCTCTTAATTTTGAGTTCAGTTAATTCTTTTATTAAATGAATTTGAAAAACCACGATTTTAATAATAAGAAGAATTACAATTTTATTTGTACTCGAACAACTGTATGTGTTAACAGTTTGAATAATAACACTGTGCTTGAATTTGGAACTTTTTTTTGCCGACAAACGGGGCACCCAGTGACTAAACCTAATTCGGGTACGCTGAATTCAGTGGTGCTATCCGTTTTTCTAGGTTGGCTCGCGTTTTCGAGATTTACCGTTATTTTAAAAATGGAGGAGTTTGCACTACATGTATTGAACTAACTAAAAACATTTTTCGTTTATTGAACTTTAGTAAAAAACCGAAATTCCGCAATAAAATAAGCTTTAATTTGATATAAATTCATTAAAATTTTTTTTTTTTTTAGAAAAAAAAATTTTTTTTTTGCAAATTGTTGAAATTTTGTGATATTTAAAACTGCATAAAAAATTGAAAAATTAAGCTATGCCAATAAATTTTCCCGTGTATATTAAAAATTATTCATAAAATACATATTCATAAAAACAAAAATACGTCAAATAAGAGCTTAATAAACTTACAACAATTATTATGAATATGTCCTTTATTGTTTTTGAAATTGTTAAAAAAAAAAAAAATTTATTTTTTTTGAAAAAACATCAAAACATTCCTGAAGAAGATATCTATTGTGATATCGAAATATCGAATTTAATAAACACTTATAAAAAAAAAGAAATGCGGTCGGGGGACCCCCGTTAAGAACGAAGTTCCTTACGTTTTTTCTTCATCTTTGTGTTGTTTTTGAAATTTTGAAATTTTATATGCTTCTTTAAATTTTTGGAACGTTTTATTTTCTTACTTTCGACACATGCCGTATTTTTTGTCAATCTGCTACAAAACGAAGAAACTGTTGGTCAAGTTTTCAATATTGCTGTTTTTTGTTGTGACATACTTTACTTTGGCGACATCTAGCAACTGATAGTGTCAGTTTTCACAACTAATTAATATTTATTGGTTTGTGTCTCCGCTGCTGTCAAATAGTTGCGCTACTTACCGCCCATCATACACAATTGTTTGTCGACAGATACACCAATACATATAAACAGCTCACACGCTTTCGTGACGATTTCTACTAATTTGGACTATCAGCAAGCCGCGTTAAGGAACTTCGTTTCAAAAAAAAAAAAAAAACAAGTGATCTTATGGCTCGAACAATTAAAATACTAAACAAAAAAGGTCGAAAAATTAGCATCAAAAATACAGTCAAAGTCCGGCTTAACGAATGATATAATGTTCAGACCTTTCGTTATACCAAGATATTCGTTATATCGAGCAGTAATTTGTTATCTTGAAATTTTATAAAAGGCGGTGGTCCGCAGTTTTAAAAACATCAAAATTTAATTGTATTGATAACTTAGTGTAGACATAAACCTTTAATTGATATTTTAATATTTATTTAAGAATTGTAAATTCATTAAAAATCATAAATGCACATACCAGGTGCATATACATATTTACTTATACTTGGATGCTATTAACATGTGTAGGTTTTTTATGACATTTCATTCATATTATTAATTTCTTAAGAAATCAACATCTGGTCTTCACAATGAACCAAACAAAACTACTGACATTTTGAGGAAAAAAGCAACGCATCACACGCAAAGAAGCCAAAAACACACCCACAATCTTACGATTCTGTAACGATTTTTTAATGTGTTTTGCTTTGTCCTTCGTTAAATCGAGATTCTTTTTTTTGTTTGCCATTCGCTATATAAGGCAGTTAATGTAAAAATTTCGCCAATCGTTATATCGGATATTCGTTAAACTGAGTATTCGCTATACCGGGCTTTGACTGTATGTTAACGAAAATTATAAATTTTGGTTTTAACAATACATTTATTAAATATTATAGGTTTTGGTTTTTTAATTATGTTAATTTTTGTTTTTTTTTTAAATTTCAATAAGCAATGAAATCAAAGATTCGAGTTCATTGTTAATTAATTCGAATTATATAGATAGAAATATATATCTTTTGTTTCAGTTAAATAATTGTATTAAAGTGATTACAGTTGGCGAAGACGGAGGCGTTTAAATACATTTTTAATACCCCCGAAAAATAATTGACACTTAATCATTTATAATAGATAAAATATAAAAACAGTATTGTGAAGATTTCAAAGAAGCGTCGCGTGTTTCCATACTTTTCATGCAGCTCTCACAAAAGTAGAATCGGTGTAATTGTAAGGGATAAGTTACTTTTGTCACACACTTTGTGACAAAAGTTTACAAACATTATGATATATGAAGAGCGCATAACAAGTTTTAAATGGCATCAAATAGATATTTTATATATTAAATATGATTATCACTAGTGTTAAGATATGAAAATTGCATTAAAATCTCAAATTATTGTTTTTTTCTTTCAAACTTCAACCTTATTTATCTAGACATAAGTCGACAATCAGTGTTGTTTCCTCAATATTTTCTTTTTGTCTGAAATCTCTAATTCAAAAATTGTTTTGCATTATAACAAAAAAAAAAAAAAAAAAAAAACAAAAAAAAAACATTCACTTGCGCGAAACCTCTTGATGCAGTTAAATCTGAGCTAAATAATTATGCACATAATCTGGAATAACGAAACCGTGGGAATCAGTGCAATAATTCTATGGGGGGATCCAGATGAGAAAAAAAACAAGATTTAGCAGGTCCGAATTAAGTAGAATAATGGGAGGAATAGCGATAGGAGATGAATGTAGAGCATGTGTGGAGGAGAGCGAGACATTGAAGCACTATTTATGCCAGTGCCCCCTCCTGCTCACAAATACGCTGCCGACATCTTGGGAGAGACACCTTACCGGCGGACACAACTCAATTACGGGGCATATGCTGGAGGAAATTAATGAACTTTGTGAATGATACGGAGTTCCTATAGACCTATGAGTCCAACTGTTTATAGTAGAATCCACATAGCGCACAACAAGCCTGCACTGGCTTAAGTGTATGTCGCAAGGCATGGACAAATATAGCGCTCCAATCAACCTAATTTAAATACTTAAAAAAAATAAAAATTCGCCTTTTCTTTTGGCTTAAATCTTGCGAAATCCAATTAGGAAAATCAAAAAAAAATTTAATTTTTCGGACTACAAAGTAATTTTTTAAAATTAATTTTAAACGACTTGCATAAAAAAAAACACCGGTATTCATAAAAAATAAAACGTTGTTCAAATACATTTTGGAAAAAACTGCTTTCTGTCGCAATCATTTGCTTTTTCAGCAAAAACTCATGTATAGAAAAATAGTTTTAAATTCTCGATTGCAGAAAAGTTGCAATTTATGACTTAAGACCTTTTTGGCCAGCGCCAAAAAATTCTTGCTTAAAACTAATTTCATTTCTAGACTTTGTAATTCTTTAATATTTTTCTTTTTAAATATTTCAATTAATAAATCATTAAAAGAATATCGTCCGGTCGAAGCTTTGAAATGTAGTTTTGTTTTGTTGCATCAACATCTGCAACAACAGCAACTGCTGATTGTCGACTTTTGTAACACAAAAGATGTTGTTGAGTTTTCTTTTTTTTTTATCTTAAATTTATTTGTCCCAGTTTTGTGTTGTCTTTGATTTGAAAATTTGTCTTTTATCTGTTCTTTTTATGTTTTTTTACTAAAACTTTTCTTTCGTTTTAATTTTATTCTTTTATTTCTTCCACCCCGCCCAAAATTTGTTATGTTTTTGTCGTAAACCAAAACTATCGTCAAACAAAATAAAAAAAAATTACAAAAAAAAAAAAAATTATTCAAATAATATGAAACAACAACATCCAAATCGTTTACGACTTGAAAACCACATTTTACGTTCAAAATCCAAAAAATGAAATATATTTACTCCACTTTACACCAATGTACATAAAAATGGCACCATATTGAAACAACAACTACAACAAATCAATCAATCAATCAACCTTCCCTATTATAAATGCACTGCCTACAATTTTATGTTTGTTTCATTGAAAAATATATAATAAAAAAAACTCCCTCCCGTACACACAACTTTAATCCAACAAAAAAAAAAAAAAAAAAAACAAAAACATTTTCTAGACAAAGTTTTCGAAGATTCTTTACAAGAGTTAAATAATTTAATTGGCGAATTAGATTCTTTTCAACGCGAAATCGATGCCTCCAAACAGCAAAAGGAACACCAAAAAAATGTTAAGAACTTGTATGACGGTGTCGACTCGTACATTACCAATGAAACCATGACAATAATAACAGACGACACCAGCACCACAATCATTTGCGAGACCACCCAGCAGCAGCATTTGCAGCAGCCACAGCCGGAAAAAGATTTTTGTACGGCCAGCAATCAAACGAACAGCAGCGGCTGTGGCACCGATATTTCGGATACCACCTCGGAAGATTGCAATGCTGATACCCGCTCCCTGACCAGCAGTCAAACTGGTCTGGGTGGGGTTGGTGGTGGCGGTGGCGGCGGAGGAATCGCAGGTAATCATCTAGTGGGCGGCAGTTTAATAGGCACCAATTTAAAAGCTTTATCTGGTGGCGTTTTCAACAGTGACTCGGAGCTCAGTCGCTGTTATATAAGCGAAACCAGTTCCATATTGGGTGGCTGTGGTGCTGGCGATGGTTACGAAAATCCCACATTTGCGCATTTTGCAGCCTCGTCGTCTGCTTCGCAGTGCTTCGATGACAATAGATCCGATACTCTGTCGTTGCAAAGACAACACATGTATGGTGATAATCTAAGTGATAATGGCAGTAATGTAGTGGTAATCTATGATCATCAACCTCCCATTACACCGGACATAGACTATTGTAAACAAAATTCCGAAATTGTTATGTTGCGAACCAAACCTGCCCAACCTGCTCAGTACACACAAGAAATGAGGGAATTGCAACAGTTACCAGATAATCTTACAGAGAATTCCTCGCCCACATCCCCCAATGGCACAACAGATCATTCCATGCTTCAGCACACGGCTACAGTGGCACCTGCAAAACAGAGACTTTCATCATTCCGAGCTTCCAGTGAACAATTACAGTTGTTGAATTGTTCTAACACGGCAGCGACAACAGCAGCAGCACCAGCAGCATCAACAAAAGGTATGCCCATAGAAACAAAAGTTGAACACACAAATGTAGTGATTTACAGTGGAACTCAAGCAAGAAAACTGCATACATACATATGTATGTGTATGTATACGCAGGCCTGTTCTGCCAATCAGGCCTCTTCACATGATTTCTGAAATCTAAACTAGCATGGCTTCTGCAAGACAAAGAACTGCATTTTAAATACTGAGTTTTAAGAAAACAATACAACAGCATCAAGTCAACTTTCGTTTTTAGAAACCACGTGCTTACGAGCAATGTGATTTTCACAGAGCCGACCAGATAATGTTTAGGGTTATTTCAGCAAGTGATTCTTAATATTTATTTCGTTATTTTTTCGCCGTTTCCTAGATAAAAAAAGATTCCATTTCCCCAACGGAATTCAGCTCAGCCTTTTGGGAGAGCTGCCATACAAAAATGTTATTTTGCCATTAAAAATATATTTTGTTTTATTAATGTAATATTAATTTTTTTTTTTTTAATGTGATATTAATCTTTTCTTGAGCTAAAGGTCCTTTTTCATATATCATATTATATTTATACCGATATTGCGCTCCACTTCTGCTAGAACTTAAACAATTTTTCTCAGATATTTACAAATAAAATTCTAATTGACTTGTTCTTAAACGTATTTTCAAGAGAAATAAGAAAAAATTAGATTTCTTATGAAATATCTGAAAAAAGCACTAATTTGAAGAAAACATTTTATTAAATTTTTTTTTCTGTTTGCGCTTTTATTTATATTCAATTTCTCATAAAATATTTGAAAAAAAAACATTAATTTGAAGAAAAAAAATTTTTAATTTTATTCCGTTTGCGCTTTTTTAAATAAATTGTTGTCTTAAAACTATTTGGTGAAAAGGTTATAAAAAAAAGGTGGTTAAACTTTTTTCTAAGAGCGTAGTCAAATTTCTAAAAACGTCTGCTGTTAAAACTCCGCCTTAAACAGAAAACTACGTTTAGCTGAAAAATCCTTTCAATAGTGGATGGCGTACTAAAAATTCTCCTGCTAGAGCTTTGTAATAGACAACAATCTTTAATCCGCTACAAATAGGCCTACGACAGTTCTGTAATAGACTATTAAGCAATTACATAAGTCTTAATTATTAATCTATTGCTAAACTGTCGTTCCCGGTTCTTCAATTCGTCATTTTGCTTATCAAAATTTGCAAGCTTAATAAATAATTACGAAAAAAAATTCTTTTCACTCAATAAAATCCATAAATATGTATTTGTAATTTTGAAAAGTGTTGACATGAATTAAAAACTCAGTAACATTAATTTTTGAAGGCAACATCAAGTTTTCTTTTCTACTTAAGTTCCACTGTTTGCAAATCGATTATCATAAAATAAAAATAAAATAAAATATTGGTGATAATATTAATGTTGCAGCAGCAACAATAGCGACAACATCATCGACCTCTTCGTTTACACCATCAGCAAAAAGTTCTAGTAGTAGTATTAATAGCGAGACCATAATACGTAAAAAGTTACCACCGAAACCGCCCAGTTTAACGGTATTTCAGGGAATAACAACAACAACACCTCAAGTGGATGTTAATAATCACAACGACAGTAGTAGCAGCATTAGCAACAACAATAGCAGCAGTAATGCAAAAAGTACAAAACTGTTACAAACTTCAGCAAGATTAGATTTTAAAAGTGATTTAGAGGCTAAAATATTGAAACAAAAGGAGAAGCTTAAACAGCAACAAGATTTAGAAAAACAAAAGCACATTATAAACTCTACCACGAATTCTTTAAGACAGCAACAACAACAACAACAGCAACAGCAACAACAACATCACAATATAAACAACAGTATTAATTGTAATTCTTCCTCTGTAAACAGTAAAATAAAAGCATTGGAAACATCATTATCATCAGCATCATCGACATCTTCATTGTCATCCTCATCACTGGCTAGCCATAATAGCAATATAAATACAAGTAGCAACAATATACATATAGCAACTTCATTACCATCATCATCACCGTCATCATCATCATCACCGTCATTCACAACTCCCAACAGTCATGAAACATTCAAACATACTTTAAATAGCCAGCATTACAATTCCCATAATAATTCCAAAACACTTTTGACAGCTCATGCGTATAAGACATTAACGTCTGCAGCATCAGCATTATCATCATCAGCATCATCAGTATCATCACCATCATCACCTGCATTGCATTCAAACTCGCCTGCCAATCCATTAAATGTTGTTACGCCACCTTTACCGCCTCCATTACCGCCTGTCAATGCCAACAGTAAAAGTAATTGTAATAGTGTTGGTTCTATGTTGTGTAACACTTCATCCCCTGCTCCTTTGTTATTAAACGCCGTCAAACCGAGCATTACGCCAAGACCAGCTTCGTTGTCGGGTTTGTGTTTCTAATTTTTTTTTTAAATTTTTTATTTTACTTTTTGCTTTGTTTTCAATACTCATACTCAACTAATTCTCATTTGGTTCAAAGGCTCAAGTGCTTGTGTGAAAATTATTAACTAACAAGTGTTACTTACTATGGGCTTTTTACTCAGCCTTCTTTTACAATCGCCAGCTCTTCTTGTTTACTAATGTCCTGAAGAGGGGGATTTCCTTGGCTTTGGGGGCTGCTTTCATAAGAAAAAACATTTTCAGTAGTTGGTGCTCGTCTTACCGCTATACCATCATCCCAGTATTTTGTTGAACCTTTCCTTCCCTCCCTCTCTCCCTCTCTCCCTCCCTTCTCCACCTGGTATATTGTATTTCTGTTTTTTTGTTTAAATACTGTTTAGTGGTTGTAATCATTATATATACATACATACATACATACATACATACATACATATATAACTCCATCGTCATCAACATCTTTTTTACACATTCTATAACAAAAATAACTGACTATTGAAACAAAACTACCCCAGTATACACCAGTCACTTTGCGAATACAAAATATTTTTCGATATTCTGTCATCGATTTTTCGATAGCTTTTGGCATGAGGTAAAATAATTTCCACTACGATGTATTACAAAAATCATTTTCAAATTAAAATAGTTTTATTTTTGCATAGAAGTCCCTCTAAGGACATTCAACCCCATCACATCTAATCAGCCCCAGGTGGCCCACCCTAATATTTTCTTCTTCCTCCCAATATTTTTTTCGCACACATCGAGCCCATGTCAGGCTTCCTTTTTGGGGACTCCCATACAAAAATAAAATTTTGGCGCCTCGAAAATGATTTTTTGATTCTTTTTTTTCATGTTCTGCTAAAATGCCAAAAGCTATCGCAAAATCGATAGCACAATATCGATTGCTAAATCGACCCACCCTGATACATACACATTTTAATAAATAACATTTTCATACAACTCAAATTAATCATTACACATAATTCTTAACACTTTTGTACATAAACTAGTATAGCAAACAAACAATAACAACGATAAATGTTTTATTGTAATTATTCTATGTGATGGATGATGTGTGCAAATAGTTGCATCCGTTGCATATTAAAATTAATACACACATACATACATACATACGTAACCAACCCTATTGTTAACAAAAATTAAAAAGAAAAAAAAAACAAACACATCCGATAATTAATTAACAATTCCATTAATGGTCGAGAGTTGTATAATTGAAATAATTTAAGAATGATCACAGAAATTCATTTTAAAAAGTTTGTTTCTTGAAAAGTATTTTCTTGAGAAAATTCTATTCTGCAATATATTTTGTGGCTGCGGAGAAAAGTAAAAAAATAATAAAGTGGGAATTGAAAGAAAACATATTTACATACTTATAAATGTGTGTATACCTTTCCTTAATTTTAAAAATTCCCCTCCGATTTGTGGCTGCATCATTTCATGAAACGGCCATATTGGCAAATAATAGTCCACAAGAAACGTGACCACTACTCTGCTGTTCTTTTGTGTTGGCCAAATACAAAAATGCAAACAACTAAATTATGGTGATAACAGCAAACACCAATGAAAACGTAAAAACATTAAATTTCCCAAGAGCATAATTTAAGGTTATAATTGCTCAACGAGCAATTACAAAATTTACAGAGCACAAATATTTGATCTTACAGAAACTATGCAAGAGGAAATACAAAATTTCATTAAAGCTAGAGTTACACAGTACTCTTGGCTCTCTTCGATTAGTTTTACGCGGTTCTTAAGAATCGGTACATTAATATGTGATAAGTAACGCAGCATAACGTGTACAGCGCGCAGACGCTATGTTTGGTAGCTGATTATGAGTCTGCTCTCATCGTTGTCGATAAAAACTTTTGTGCCGTGGAATATTTTTTAAATTCCTGGCAACAATAACCATTTAAAAAAAAAATATTTATAAGCATTTGCTCACAATAAGGGTCAATAAGAAAATAGTGGTCACGTCATTTGGAAAAAAATCAACAAATATCATATGTGATCGCACTTTTAAGATACGTTCATTTGCCAAAAAAGTATGACCTTTGCTAGTGTACAGGCTCTTTTTTTGGTCAAACAATAAAAAACGTGACCACTACTTTATTCATGATTTCTATTTTGGGCAAGTGCATGGTTATAAACAACTAAAACTCTGCAAATGGATACAACAGAAAAAATAGGGAAAAACGCAAAAGTACTAAATTTCACAAGAGTGTCTTCTGTGGGTATGTTTGCTCAAAGAGCAAAATATCATTTAGAGCAAATTTGTAATAGCGCTTGCAAAGTTTTTGTAAAATCGAGCAATTGTTGGCCGCAAAACTTGTGCTTACTCGTTAAGCGAACAATTTTAGAATTTGCGACTTGGCCAGTAATTTTTTATGAAACGCACTCAATTTTTTGAGTAATTTCTAGGCAAACTTTTCAGACTATTCGATTACTTGTGTGTGGACACCGCTCAGTATTACTTTTACTTATATTTCCTCTTTTTTCCCTTATGTTCTTGTTTGTTGTTGTATCCATGTGAAAGTAAGTACATGCCTTTTTAGTTGCTTGGTGGAAAAAGGTCAACAAGAGAGTAGTGGTCTCGTTATGTGATGGCTATTATTTGCCCATGTGACCATACTTTTAGATATGAGTGCATGGCAAACTGATGAAGAAATGAACAAACGAATTCCTCTTTTTCATATATGTACATATGTATATAATATTTTCTTAAATTATTTCAATTTTAGTTTTTTTTTTTCATAAAAAAAAAATAAAAAATAAAAAAAGTGAATTACATAAAATAACTTCAACTTGGAATGCTGTATTATGGTGTCTTGTATAACATGTGCATAATCTTAACAGTCATCAGCTGTTCAAATAAAATAATTCAAAACACAATTCAACATGATATCAAACAATTCAGTTGCATAAACGAACAAAAAATTAATCATGTTTTCTATACCAACCTTTAGGATCAACACGCATTGCCCGACGATCTTCAGTTAATACTGCCAAACCGCCACCACCAGTCAGGCGCAGCTCATCAGTAACACCTAGTCCAAATACCCCAACAACGGTAAGTTTACCAAAGATCTATGCTGCATTATATATAAACTATTTAAAACGTAAAATCCGATATTACCTGTTGCATTTGACACCCCTGTTTTCGTAAAACCTAAAAAAAAAATTGAATGTAAAAGGAATTAAAGTTTTATTAATAATACTTTTAATTCTTTTGGAGTGCATTTTATTTTTATGAATATGGGGATAGATAAGCTTTTAAAATCCTAACAAAATCCTTGGAATAATTGGGTGTATGTTTGGCTTGTCTAATTCGAATAAAATCTAACGCATAACACTTAACAGTTTAGAAACAAACACAAAAACACTTTTACTTTTCAGTTTGTGTTTTTTTATTTTATTTTCTTGTATTATTATTATTTTTTATTATTAATTTTTATTTGAAAAAATAAACAAATTATTGTATTTAGCCTACCAATGCAAATGCCACAAATTTGGTGCATCAGCACGCTCATTCTTTAAATACTTCCACCGAAAATTTGCCTCCGCCACCGGCTTTTCTATTAGATGGCAAACAAACGACAGCCACCTCTGCTTCTACGTCCCTGATGCCAAACTCCTCACAAAAAGTCTCGGAAACGGTTAAAGCTTTATCGGGTTTGCGGCATCAACCAGCCTCACCGCACACCCTGCGACGTCTACAGCAGCAGCAGCAGCAGCAGCATCAACACCAACAACATCAATCGATTTTACAGGTGAGGCAAAAGGAAAAGATCATAAACAAACTTGTGTCAAATCATGGATAAAACGTATCGCATCAGACTTTTTCAACATCCTATTTTGGGAAAATAATAATGGCGAACTATTTTTGTACATAATAATTTAAGAGAATTCAATAACACTGTACAACGAAGCTTGAAAATTATTGTAATGCAATATTTAACGAAAAGTAAAAAAACAAGAAATTTGCGCTCCAGAAAGGTACTTTTAGCTGATTTGAAAAAAAAGTGGTAGAGTGCGATTCTAACTCTACTCCTGCCGAAGTTTCTGGGACGAGCATAAAGCTGCGCGTTTTTATGTTTGTTTTGCAAAAAAACCTGGTTTTTGTATTTTGTTTCTTTATTTCCTTAAATTGTTAACTTCGTTGGGGTTGTACAGCGTTATTGAATATGCCTTCCCGACCATTTGTAACGTCATGGTATTATTTTCTAGGCCCGGTTTTTGACTTCTTATTTAAAGAAGAATCATTTTAAGTTCGATTTAAATTTGATTTTGTGCGATTTAAATTTGATGAGGTAAAGAATATAGGCGTAAAAACAACAATACGGAATTTTCAATAGCTAAAATATAGCCAGACATGAACTAAAACTGCTCATTTCTGCCAAAAAAAAAAAAAAAAACGTGACCACTAGTTAAACGGTTGTTATGAAAAATATATGCATATAAACAACTAAAACTTCACATGGATGCAACAGAATGCAACAAAAAGAAAAAAAACAAACAATCAAAAAATGATGGAAAACTCATTAAATTTAACAAGAGCATATTTTAAGGTTAGGTTTGCTCAACGGGCAAATAAAAAATTTTCCGCTAAATTTGTATTTACTTTTGCAGAGTTTTTGTAATATCAAATAATGGTTCGCTGTAAATTTTGTATATCATTAACTAAAATCCAAAATAAGTCTTCAACTTTACTTTTTTTAACTTCTTTAAAAACTACCGACCACTATGCTTTTATCACAAAAAAATCTTTCTCGTTTTTGAGGAATTAAAAATCGATAAAATAATTTACAATTGTAAATCACATAGTTCGACCATAAGGCTATGTTATGTTATGTTTTCGGGCCGCCAGTACAACAGACCAGCTCACTTGGGTCCTAACAGGTCCCGTTGTGATACCCTGAGGGCAGCAGGTAACTCCTACTCCCCCTCCCTTGGTTCAACTTTGAACCATCCAGATAACCGGATGAAAGATTCCACCCTAAACAAGTCACATTCCGATATGTCCGCCAAACTGTCCAGTATCGGTCTGCCTATATATATCGCTCTGAGATTGGATAGAGCAGAACAATTACAGAGGAAGTGCTCAACACTCTCCTCCTCTTCTTCGTCTTTGCAGCTTCTACAAAAATCATTATACGGAAGATTTAGTCTTCTCGCATGTGCGCCTATATGACAATGTCCGGTTAGAACTGCCACTAAGGCGCCTAACCTTTGTCGGGGAAAATCCCACAGAGCTAAGGTTTTGTTGTGATCGTAAACGGGCCATGTGAGACCCGATATTCGACAGCCGGTCGCATTTGACCATCTGTCCTGAGCGATTCCTAGCAGCTGTTGTTTTATCAACTTTTTGCAGCTACTAAGTGGAACACCGACAGACTCGTCAGTGTCCTCCTGTGGTAGTCGGGTCCCAGATCTAGCCAGTTCATCCGCGACTACATTTCCAGACACTCCACTGTGTCCTGGTACCCAGAGAAGCTCTAGGCTTGAATGTCTCGCTATCTCATTTAGAGATATCCGGCATTCATGAACCAACTTTGATGTCGTGTAAACACCAGCCAGTGCATTTATTGCTGCCTTACTGTCAGTACAGATCTGAATATGCAAACCGTATATCCTGTAGTACCTCATCCAGTTGGCTGCTTTCTTTATCGCCGCGATTTCGGCCTGAACAACGCTGCATTTGTTATGCAGTCTAAAACTGATTCTCCGTTGAAAACGGGGAATATAGATACCCCCCCCAACACCTACATCCGACTTGGAGCCGTCCGTAAAGATAGCGATCATGTCCTCTGGTTGGTCTATCTCGACGCTTTCAGAGTTCATGTTCGATAAATCCACGCTGAAGCTTCTATCAGTCATGGGAGTCGGGGAGCAGTAATCAATGGTATTCGGAAGGCTAATTATGCTTCCAATTATCGACGCATGTCCTATGTTTGCATCTTTCCACATTCCTCCTGCTTGCAGGCGTACCCCTGAATTCATGGCAGTTTCCTTAACCATGAGATCCACTGGCAGCCAATGCAGCATTGTGAATAGCGCCTTGGATGGTGCCGAGTGTGGAGCGCCGGTAACCATTAAGGCAGATGTACGTAGTATTCTTTCCAGAATCTTACTGTATGTGGATTTTTCTAACGACTTCCACCATACAAGCGCCCCATACGTAAGTATGGGCTTTACGACTGCGCCGAAAAGCCAAGCAAAGTTTCTGGGATTTATTCCCCAGTTCTTGCCAATGGCCCTTCGGGACAAGTATAAGGCAACAGCTGCCTTGCTGGCCCTTGCCTGAACGTTCCGCTGCCATGTCAACTTGGAGTCCAGGTAGGTGCCAAGGTACTTCGCATTATCCGATAGTTTAAGTTCAGTCCCCTTAATGGTTGGAAGTCTGAACACCGGAGGCTTGTATCTTCGAGTAAATAGAACTAGTTCTGTTTTCTCAGGGTTAACGTCCAGACCACTGTTTGTGCTCCACCTACTTATGGTCGTCAGTGCTAGTTGCATACGCTGTGAAAGAATTGCAGGGTGTTTACCTGCAACTGCCACAGCAATATCATCGGCATATGCCACACCATAAGGCTAAATTAATCTTAATATTCGCGCAAAGTTTGAAAGCGTTGCCATCACTGATGCAGTAGTGGCAACAAGCACAAAAATCAATTGAGAATAACAAAAACACAGTGATAGAATTGAAAGTTGAGCAATTGAAATAGTTGAGCTGCTCGGTTTGCAAAAACTGCACGGCAATGGTTGAATTTTTAAAATATTTATTTACTAAACTCTATATGAGAAGCTGTCGAAAACGCGGAATCCAATTTGATCGATTGCTCCTATTTTTTGCGACATTGAAGAACAGGTAGTACGTTGTTTTTTTGTTTTGTGAAAAATTTGTAGTTGGCACTTACGTGTTTTAAGAATAAACACGACGATATGAGATTCTCTCAGATCTTTCACTGTCACATAGTGTTTTAGATCAGATTAAAGACGTCTACATAATCTATCAGCCGCTTTCACTATATGCATATTTCTAAGTGTTATTTAACTGCTTTATTTATTTGAACATTTTTTATAGCTATTGATAATTTCTTATTATATTATTTCTTAATTCACTTTATTTTTTCACCACACCTTCCAACTTGCACATACCACCATCATATCACACTTCTTCTGTAAATAAACATAGAATCCTTTATATGCTCATCATTACCATCTTCAACAACGTCAACAGAATCATATATATTCTCCTAGTGCTAACAATTCTACATCCCTCACAAATACCATATCCACTTCCATGCACGATGAACCTGATTATGATGCTTTTTATAGTTCTTATGTTGAGGTACAATCATTTGCTGGCAAAGAACATTTTAAAAAATCCACAAAAAATAACACAAATACTGCTTTAATGCCCAATAATGCGCCTAATCATATAATATCACCACTTTGTCAACAGCCAACCAAACAATATCAACACCAATATACAAAATCCTCCCCTGTTCTATTATCACCACCGACAACCAAACGCACAATGCCTGCACCATCCGCATTCAATTCGCCGCCAACCGGTTCCGAAACTGATCTCGATCATGATATACCCCCTCCATTGCCACCAACAAATCCCAATCATGACCATGCCCATCCCCAACACCACCACGACCACGACCATCAACATCAATTATCTTTGCCGCCGTCACGTTATCCGCAACAAATGCCGGCTCAATGTAACATTAATCATACGCCACCGCAACAGTTTCACATCTATCAGCAGCAGCAACAGCAACAACAACAGCAACAGCAACAGCAGCTTCATTTTCAAGAGCAGCCCCATTTAAACGTAAATAATGGCGATTCTGTTTATGGCAAAAACTCGCCAACTGTAAGTGAAACGAGATTTTAAATGTGCGTCTCTTGAGTGAAAACTAATCCAACTAACATCATTATGAAAACGCTACGAGTACATATTCACTACTTTTCTCGCGAAATCAATTACTTTCAGTATCGAAATTTTTTAGTCCAGTACCAAGTACACAGTGACAAAACTACATGATATAAATAAAATCAATAAGGAGTTCAGTATGAAACATTTTTATGCTGACGGTATAGAATTCAGAAATCGCATTCGAAGCCGTTTAACCGAGTTTTGTAGGTTTGCACAACTGGCAAACACTGTCATAGTCTAAAATAGAGATGTGCGCGTGAGCGTTTTTGGCACGCTCATGTTCAGAAGAATTTTTCTTACGCACTTTCATCACGACAATTTTATTTTTGGGCGCTCACGCCACTCACTCGCACGAGTAAAATTTTTTCAATTGCACATTTTCACGCCCTTATCTTTTTTAATCGCACAAGAAACACGAAAAAAATGCTCACCATCAATCACGTTTGTATTGAAAGAAAATATAAACTGCGTTCGAAAGCGATAACAGTCTAACTCTTAAAACATGGTTTCGACCAACCAGTTGTTTGCGTCGTTTAGCTGGCTTTTGTATTTGATTTCTGAAAACATTTGTCTGTCTTATTTACATAATTGCAATAATGCGAATCCTTTTTGGCAGCTGCAGTTTGCCTCAAAGCGAATACAAATTCAGTGAGAGGCTCGCTTACACAAACACACTGAAAACAACAACAACATTTTGAATTTTGTTATTGATTTTCAAGTAACTCAGCGAGCGCTCAATGGCAGTCAATATTATTTCCTTCAGAAGTGCATCGTTGAAGAAATTTCCACAGATTTAACTTCCAATAGTTTAAGAATCACTCCCATTTGCACACAGGTGACAATTCTGCTTGTTAACGCACCCACTGAGCTGAAAGTGTGTAGACGACGAGGTTACAGATGATTTTATCGAAATGCAATTTGATCGGATTACAGCTCCACCCAAATTAGCGCCTCAAGCGTATTTGTGCTGCCTAAAACTCCCATTGTAGAAGTGGGTGGTTTTGGAGAACGTAAAAACGCGTGGCGCTCTAACTTAAGTTGGATTGTTAACGTGCTGCTCAATTGTGAACCTGTCCATGTTGGAGTTTGCTAAACACTAAAAAAAAATAATGTCAAATTGAGTGAATGAAGCCTCGGGAATGATTTTTTTCACATGTCGTAGTGGCACGTTTTTCCTCATTCTATCGAAAAATCGATTGCACAAACAATATCAACAAATTTTTGTCCATACAAATCGATTTAGTCTAATGTGCATATTTGATAGCGAGAATTTTTTTCATTGATGAAAGTGAAAGTGCGTGATTGAAAATAGTCGGGGCTTGAAAATGTGTGATTGAAAAAATTTTACTCGTGAGCGTACGTGCGTGAGGAAAATTATATTGATCGTGAGCCAACAAAGCGCAGATCTCACGCGCAAATCTACTCAATATTGTTGCCGCAATAATATTTCAAATGAATATCTTTCTTCACACTTTTGGGAAGGGGTTTCCAGAACAGTCAGCAATATCTAAATTTTGTACAGCAGACCTACTAATCTTTTAACAAAGCATCACTTTTCTTTATGCATTTTGCAATTCTTTTCATACACGAGTGTATTGTTACACGAACTTTAATAAACAATTTTGTATTCATTTATATTTACATAATACTTTATTTATCATTTTGTTGTTGCAGTCATTTCGCACTTCATCGCCCAGCGGTGGCATCTATGCACAGCCCAAAGTTCTACATAATATGTCCAGTTTTCGTACCAATAGCCCGGGTCCGAATGGTCATCAGACCCCCACACAATCACATGTGCCAGCTCAACCCAAAACTAATCCCAATTTAATAGCTCAACTGAATGCACGCTTGAATACCAAACAACAAAACTCGAATGAAGCAATATATGGTGTTTCGGCGGTAAACCATCAGCCACAGAGGGACGAACTGTATATGCGCAACTATCAGCAGCTGCAGCAGCAGCAGCAACAACAACAACACACACAAATGTCACCTCATCAAGCACAGCCGCCACCAACACAACAACTGCCGCAGCAGCAGCAAACCTACGACGGTAAATTTTTTGAAAATATTAAATCTAAAATTTATGGTAGTTTTAGCACTTCATCATCAACATCATCCCTACAAAACGCTTCACAATCATCTTCATTAATCTCCTCAACAAACACAACATCATACCAAACATCTACGAAGTCGTCTCCTTCATCCGTAGCCAATCATGCCACAGTAAATACACAGCTTACAGCTACCGCTAGTTTTAATGCATTACCACATTTTCCACTCTCATCGTCGACATCATCGTTACTCTCCAAAGTAACTTCATTTACCAAAGAATCACCTTCTACTAATGTTAATCACAAAGCATCGATGGGTTCAAACAAAACTCTGCACAATTTTACATCCCACATTACTTCTAATAATACTGCCACCACCACTACTACTATTACTACTACTACTGCCACTAGTTCTGCGACTGGCACTTCCAATTCAATTCATGTTGCTCATAATAATTCTGTAAATACTATCAATTCTACAACTACTTCTTCTTCTACTTCTACTTCCACTTCTGCTTCTACTCACTATCATCCTCCTTCCTCGAATGCAAAAACACAAAATGCAGCTGCTGAAGCAAACGCCAATGCTACTTTCAATACAAATCAAAATCAATATTCTTCTCAATATTATGCGCCCAAACATATAACAGCTGCTCAACAGCAACAGCAACAACAGCAACATGTGTCACATGTGCAAAAAGCGGCTAATGCTACAAGCAACCAGCAAACGCGTCAAACGTCCATGTCTCACATGCCGCCTGCTGATCAGGCCGCCGCTCTGCCACAAACTCATTATCCAATGGCTCACAATCATCCGCAAGCACAGCGCGAGCAAATACATCATGCAGCCCAGCACTATACTTGTCCGCCACCGCTTGAAGATCCTCCGCCGCCACCCATACACAGCAATAATAACTCAGCAACTATGCCCAAACGCAGCTCGAGCAGCCACCATCATCATAATCAGCACCATCCACATCATCCACAGCCGCAGCCGCAGCAGCTGCAGCATCAATCAGCCAACTTGGCTACTTATGCGGCAACTAATTCTGCCTCCACTTTGCCTAAAAACATGATACAACAACAGCGTTTACAGCAACAGCAGCAGCAGCACCACCACCACCTGCTCCAGCAGCAACAGGGTATATATGGCATACATCAGAGCCAACAGCAACCATATCACGCCCCAGTCGCCATCGCAGGAAGCCATCAGCAACAGCAGCAGCAGCAGGCTGCTCATATTAGTCAACGTCCGCCCATGCCACTGCCCCATCATCAACAGCACCAACACCAGCAGCAACAAACTGGCTCGACTGGCAATAAACAAAAAGCGGCCGCGGTCAACATTAAACAGCCGCCTGTACCCTCACGCCATTCCAGTGTACAGCAGAAAATATTTGTAGCCACAAATCCGTTCATACAAACCACCACCATACACTGTCATTCACCCAGTACTTCATCCGTCCACTCGCAGCCAGCCTCGCCCATTTGTAGCTCGCCCACACCCTCGTCAGTGGCCAGCATTTACGGTACTAGCAGCCGCCGCAGTAGTGGCGGCAGTGGCGGCGTTGCTGGTGCAGGCATGCCGCACTATGATGTTGGCGGTGGCGGCAATGCTGGTGCAATGCATTACAATCATCAGTTGCAAAATACGGCCTCCAACACAAGTGAGAACGCGTTTCCTTCCTTATGCCTGTTTTATGAGTTCGATTTCATTTTTGCAGTCTTCTCTCCAAACCGTTTTGGCAGAGAGTTCTTGTTTTTCGTTTTATTTTCACACACAACTTTTTCTTTGTTTTTCATTCCCTTTCTTTTTTTTCTTTTTTTGGTTTTGTTTCCGCTGGAAATAAAACGTTTTGTTTTTTGAGTTCTTTGTTTTTGCATGCTGCTTCCTTTTGTTTCTAATTAAACTTTTGCTTTGCCTCTTTCACGGTGTTCTGAGAGTATTGTGGGAGAAAAACAGAAACGAGCAAACATCAATTATAATGCTGCTGCATTTTGTCTCTTCAACTTCTGTACTTGAAAAAAAAAGAAAACATTTTCTTAAGGTGGTTCTACAATAGTTGTGCCTCCTCCTCCTCCCGTCATTAAGAAATCCTTTCATCAATTTTGGTTTCTTTTGTTTTTCTATTTTTAAATCATCTTCAACATTGTTGCACTTTTTAATGAATTAATATAAAATAGGTATTAAGCATTATTATTTATTATTTTTTTTTTCATCTGCTCTACAATGTGCAAGTTTATCTTCGCGTTCGGTTTAATTTACGTTTGAGCCAGTAGTAAATCTTTAAGCCAGTAAATACTTAAACCACATTTAAACGAAGAAAATTTATGGCCAATTTTCGATGTGAAATGAATTAATTTTTATTGAAATTTAAGATGTATGTATTTAAATGCAGTGTCAGCTTTTCAGTGGTAAATGGGAGTTCGCATTATTTAGTTACATCAAAAGTATGGCAGCGCCTTTTTATTTCCAAAATTTTATGGAAATTTTTCCAAACAACAGCTGTTTTTTTATTGGAGTAAACAAAATTATTTTTTAATGAAAATACTTTCTTAATGATTACATTATTATTATTTCATGCCAAGCTATTGTTTTTCACAATATTAACAGCTTATTTTGGAGATGCTGCTCGAGGCAAAATATCATGCATGCATGAGTGTGTGCGCTTTGTTTACTTTTCAAGCACATCAGTAACAAGAACCATGTGATTAATCTATGAAACATAAATGAGCTTTAAATGGCCAGAGTTGTTCATTTAAGTTGCAATCAAATAAGTTTTCAGCACTTTTGTACCTAAATGATTGAATTTTCACGCTAAGCCGCGTTTGATTATCAACTCAAAAATTGGCCATTACCTTTTATTCTTCAGTCGTCAAAATATCAACGGTTTGACATTTTCTGCAATGTTGCCAAATTTCTATACCTAAAAACAATCAATAATAAAGAGTTCACTGATTTACTACAGTCAATTTTAAGCTGCAATTAAATAAGACACAAATTTTGTTAAACTAGAGTTTTACTTAACTGATCTTTTTTTTTTTTTTTGGGGCATTATTGTGTTTGGCGTTCTTGAAAAATGGTGCCGTGATTTGCAAAAAATATGACACTTTTCAGAATCTACTACAAGAACGCCGTTAAATTTCAGTTGTGGTTGTCATATTTGATTGTCGAAAGTGCGATTTTAAATTCGACAGCAACAACGACAGCTGTCGTTTTTGAACTACGCCAAACACAATAATACCCAAAAAATTAGCTGGAGTTAAAACTCTAGTTAAAAAAAAAAACTGTAATTTAACTGCAGTGTACACTTGACTGCAGTAAATCAGTGAACTATTTAATTACTGGTTTTAGAAATATAAATTTGGCAAAGTTGCTAATAATGTGTAAACAGCTGATGTTTTGCTCTAATGGATGAGTAAAATTTAAACGTTAAATTTTCTTCGTGTAAATGTGGTTTAATAATTTACTCGTTTAAACATAAATTAAACCAAACTGGAGCATGAACTTGTACTGATTATTTGGGCATAAAAGGGTGATTGTGTATTTAAGAAGTTTGTGGACTTTTTTCTTTTTCCCTTTTTTGTATTTGTGAATCAGATGAACTGTTAATTTTGATTTATTGGTTGGTTCCCGCGGCAGTTCATTATGGGCAAACAGTCAAATAGAGTCTAAAAAATTTGCTTAATTTTGTGCAGTGCTTTAAAAAGCTGCTTGCTTTTTTTTGTTAAATAAGATGCACTATTAAAATGTTTCGCTGTATTTATTTTATTTTTTGTAGTGAAATATTGCAGAATCGAGTCGGAATATCTTGCGAATAAATCATTTGTCTTTATTTGTTTGTTTTCTTTTTTAGATTTATACTTTGGAATGTGTATATTTTGTACAGTTTTGAGTTTTGTTTGTTGTATTTTGTATTTATAAATCAATTTCTTTACACTGCAGGTGCTTTATTAAGACGCGCAACGTTTTTTTTTAATGCTTTTATCACCATTCAACAATTTTCATAATTTTTTCTCTTCACATTTTGTTTTTTTTTCTTCTTCATAAATCAATAATTTTAGACTATGCCAGCACAAATGTCGATAAAACAGCTTGCTTACGATCAAAAGCAAAAGCCGAATTCTTAGAAAATCTCAATGCAAAATTGGCTAAACAAAGTTTGTCAGGTCGAGCCTTTGCTGTACGTAATTTAATTAATAGCAAGGCATTGGTAAGTAAATTGTCTTCATTTTTAAATAATTTCTTATGTACAAGCATGTCACCAGTAGTGGTGACTGGCTTGAGAAGAAAGACTGCACGATATATTGTTTAAATTTATTTACAATCCTCCCTCCCTTTTTTTTAGATGTATTGTATTGTCTTTTATTTGAACAGTTCTTTTAATTTTTTTTTTCTTCAATTTTTTATTTTTATTTTGGGTCTTTTGTGTGTGCGTCCTTAATTTTTGGTCCAAAAAAAAAAAAAAAAAAAACAAAATTATATACAAATTTGTATGGCTTTTCGAATTGTCCGGTATTTATGTAGATGTATCAAAATTTACAAAACCTTAAACGTCCTAGTGCACAATATCGCAATCTTCCTTTGTTTGACACCAATTCCACTTGTTCTTCTATCACCGACGAAGCATTATAAACTTGAGAGTCAAGGTATTTAAGTTGTATGTTTTTGTTTGATAAATATGTACACTATGCAATTTGATGGCAATTAATTTTCAAACGCTAACCAACAATTAAACAGCTTTGTTTTTAATTTTTAAATGCTAAATTCTAAGATATTTTTTAATAATCACATACATACTTTTTGAGTATGTTTTACATAATACTTTTTTTAACACATATCACATGCACGTTTTCAAATCGAGCAATGTTTTAAGCTTAAAGTTAATCTACTAAATTCCTGTCTTACAACTCACAAATAGTTAATATTAGACTGTCGAAAGATAGATAAATATGTTTTTATTATTTCAAGCGCAGAGGCGAAAAAAGTGACTTGAAAATCGCTCAAATCAGCTGATAGACATTTTTTTAAAGATATAGGTTAACCCCTTAATTCATAAAAATTATATATTTGACATGTTTGTATGGAAAATCTGTCAAATAAGAGCTTTATAAACCTGTTATAATTTTTATAAATTAGACGGATAATATGCACTGTATATTTTTTCTTGCCGCTTAAAGAAACTGTAAGGCATGACATTACAAATAATAAGGTAACCTTTTCTCTATAATAACAAAACAACAACTTCAATAAAAATAACATGTATTTTGTTGTTGTTGTTGTACAACTTCCAAGGACTGTCAACAAGAAGACACCATTGTTAGTGGAAAATTTTATACGCTTGCAACAGAAGTCGAAAAGTGTGGTCTACAAAAATGATCGATGTCCCCATTTTAGCCAACCCGTCCGCTATGTTATTGCCGTGGTTGGATCCATCTCCAGGGACCCATTTAAGGGCAAATTTAGAATGTCTTGCCATCTTGTTCAAAGATGTCTGTCTGGCATTCTTGAAGAAGACTAAAAGTGAAGGATTTTATAGCGTCTTGACCATTATAATCAGGATATCTCTACCCTATCTATGGATATCCAAATATCTCTTTATAGCAAATATGTATCTTGCAAAACGCTACATTCATAAGGTAGCGTACAATTTATCCAGATGTCAAAATCCTCGATGCACATTCATGCCAACAAAAATATACATATGTACATACATACGTACACGCACATCAGTATTTGTTTTTGTAATTCACACATGCACTTGCATATAATAAATGCGTAGATATTTTAGGTATTCCAATTTAAAAAAATATATATGTACATATAAAATTCGTATGCCATCAAATGAAAAATTCTAGAGACGAAAAAGTCTCCTACAATAGTTTTGTAATAAATTAACTAGAATCATTCTACAAGGTGGACCAAAAGAAGTTGCTCTTATTTTTGTAAATGCCGGACAATGTCAAATCTGTTTTTACATTTGTGAACTCGGCAGCTGTAGAATACAAAAGAACAAGCCATTAAGCGATACACTCCGCAAGAATGCGGAATACTCGTGTCCATGACGAAGTGAACGATTTTTCAACCAAAGCGATGACGCTCCTTTCCACCTCAGCGGGTGCATGAACAAGCAAAACTGTCGTTTCTAGGGCACCGCAAATCCACGACTGATGTACGAGGAGCCATTACACCCGCTCAAAGTGACTACATGATGAGCTGTTCACGCTGGAGGAGTCATCGGAGAATTTTTTTTTTTTTTTGGACTCTGTCAAAATACAACGTGCTACAGAGCCACGTTAACCGAGTCTTTTCTGCCGCAACTGAACGAATTAGATCTGGAGCATGGTCCAATTATCAGGTCAATGCATCTCTCTCCATATGATTTTGTGTGTTTTCATTGTGAAACTGTCAAAAGCTGTACAGACGTATGTGGTTGCTGTATGTTTGACAGTCTCACCACTATTATTACATACATAAACAAAATGCAAGCAGGTTTTTTTTGTTGTTGTGAGTTGCACTGACCTGATAAATGGGTCTTGGTCTGGAGGGGACATGTGGTTCTAATAGAACGGAGCATCGGCACATACTCATCTGGCCCACCTGTTACTTATTCATTAATCCATTACAAAGCTATCATATGCAGGGATATTTTTTCTAATTCTTTATCGGCCTGCCCAAAATAAATGAGTATGTTTTACATAATTTTCATGTTGTATAAAAATTCATTATATGTTTGTATTTTGTATAAAATCCTTAATATGCCTGTGTTATATTTTTCTGTTTCATTTCATGGTAAATTTGTGTTGCCGCTTAAAACCATTTGTAAAAAATTAGAACTAAAAAAAAAACATCATTTTTCAAAATCGCAAGAAAAAAAAAAAGAATTTTTTTTCTAACAATATACTTTTTTTCTTTTGCAGCCTGATCCCCGTATCTGTCATGAGTCGCTGATGGATCAAATCAAACGTGGGGCTACACTTAAACGCAACCAAAAGATCAATGATCGCAGTGCTCCAAAAATCTATTAATAAAAAGCTTATAGCTACATATTTATTGAACAACCGGAAATATACATACATATTATATATCATTATTATTCAAACATAATCATTGTCTACAGAGAAAACAGTCCTCGATTTCAAACCGCCATGCGGTTTTTTTAGATTTAATATTTTACAATAATCGTTTTTCGTGTATCTTAAACTTTTTATTATAAACTGGGAGTTAACGAAGTTTAAAACTATTTTACAATTAGACTCCAATCGATTAATTATGAAACAAATAATTAATGTTTTTTATATATTTAAAACTAATTAACTAAAACATTAAAAACATCTTCTATATTAATCTGCTAAGTTTACGAAAAAGTAACAACAAAAAAAAAAAAAAAAAACAACAACAATTTACTTGTCTATACTTTAACATTTACATGCGTATAAACAAACAAATATTGATTTTAATATTTAGAAAAAACAAAAAGCCGAAAACGTAATAATTATCTAAAATAAGCTACAGTTTTATTAATAATTTATTTACGTTGTTATGAAATGAGTTTTTATTTTTTTTTTTGTCTTCAATTAAATAATATTTCTTCAGCTCGAATTTAATATAAGCAGCGCTCGTGTATGGCAAAGGATTTTCAAATACATATTGTACATATGTATTTTCAATACATACTTTTCAAAATTTTTGTTATAGAAGAGCGTTTTTTTTTCTTTCCCGTTTTTTTTTATAAATATTTTATTTTTTATTTTTTGCGTAAGTTAAGTTCTCTTTTATTAATATTTGATACATCTTTATTTGTTATTATTTTATTTATTTTCTTTTTATTTAAAAAAGGGAACTTTGTATATAATAATTTATTGAATTAATCATAATTTTATTAAATTATTATTTAAACAAAAACTATATGCTTAAAACAAACCTCTCTATCTACAATAAACAATAAATATGCTTGAATTAATAAAAAAATACTAAATAAATATGTATGAATTATAAAAAAAAAATAGTTTCAATATGGATAATTCGACGACTATTTCAGATCTTGCAGTTTATTTCTACAATATTAGCTAAATCGATCTTAGGATCTAGCTAGATCTCTAAAATCCTATGAAAAAAGATTAGGCGATAGCTTAAGCGATGTTGCTTAATCATTATTCTGTAATTGTAATCGGTTGAGCTCTGAGTTTATATAATGTAGAGCCGGCATTAAGGAGCTGGGTTCGTAGCTAAAGCGGGCTGAATGGAATTTATAGAGCTTTAGCAATGGAGATTAAACTTTCGCAAGCTACAGAATAATACTGCAGGACGAAATTTGAAAGAAATTTCCTTTCTACTTAAATGGAAAATCGAATTTTTGAGCATGCAGCCGATTTTTTTTTTTCAAATATTTTTTGTTTCAATCGGCCTCCAGTGCAATTTTCTTAATTATGTATGTGTCAAGATTAACATTAACTAACGGAGAAAAAAATCAAATTTAAGCTGGGGTACAGCTTTTTCTTATTATTTGGAAATGAATTGCACATCTGACTGAATAACAAGCATTTTAAAATCTTAAAAAATTTTGCTGATCAACCGGTTCTGGAAAATTTTATAGTGAAATAAAAGTGAGTGCGCCTTATTTCATACAGGGGAAAACTTTCCATTGCAACAAAAGCGACTGAATAAAAAGAGGCCTTCGAAATTAATAGCTTGTTTCTCCGTCACTTCACTTATTTGACACGATAACAGTGATGATTCTGGGACCGAATTACGGTAATCGTGATATAAGAAATTCGTTATCAATGCTTTGGCTTATTTTATTTTCATCTTACATTTATTTTTGTTCGATAATTCGTTCGGTCACGAATGCTGTAATCCGGCACCTGTATTTTTCTGACAAATGTCACCAAAAATTTGCTAACAACTCTCACAGATATGCATTACAAGCGGCACAAAAATAAAATAATTGTAGCAATAAGTGACAAAACTCTCAATTTGGTTTTGATAGTGACGATTGTCACGGTGTAATGTATATATGCAACTCTGTATGAGAATCGGGCTCTTGATATTTGTTTTCATGGCACATTAGCAGCCGCCGTCAACTTTTATCAATCGGCGTAAACCTCTGCACATGAATCGTTTTATATCAGTTTTGTTTTATTTGAGCCACCCTGTGTATTGTCTGCCTAGAATAATCTGAAGCCAACAACTGTCCTATTGTTGTTGTTACGAATTATTGTGCACGTTGTTAACTTTGTTTACAATTTTCTCCAAATTTTTTTAACAATTTATTGTTTAGTATACCACCAATTTAACAATGAAGCAAAAAAATAAAAAATTTAATCCCCATAAAAAACAATACAAAAAACCAGCCATAAGTAAAATGCATACAAATAGTAAATTTAAACATCGTGGCAGCGCCACTGTGGAGTTGTTGAAAAAGCAGATCGATCTGGAGAAGAGCCGTAAGCAAAAACTTGATCTAGTTGAGGAATTTGTGGAAGAGGCTGAACAAGAAGAACCCGTCAATCACTTCCAAAGTTTAGTAGAAGATTTAAATTTGAATGGTAAGTTTTCGAATGCAATTAATTGTTTAAACTCATTGCTCAACCTTTAATAAAAATTCCAAAATTAGTAAAGAAAAAGCCAGCTTTCAAACAAGCCCCTCTACAACTATTGGGTTCTAAAAAGTCCAAAGTGGAACAACAAGCAAAACCGGAAAGGCAGACACTCAATGTTAATTACATGCTACCTACATTTAATCATTTTAAGGAACATTTGCAAAATGAATTAAGTAGCGAAGATGTAGAAAAACTTATCAATGGTACAGCAGAAAAGGTGACAGCAACATTTGATTGGCCAGAAGTTGGGCATTTATGTGTCAATACTCCAGACATAGCAATAAATGTAAACAAGTCGTTTATTCACAAACATTCTCCACCAGCATTTGCAGCCTCAAATGATTTAGAATGTATAGGAGTGCAGCCTTCTTTAGCAAACAGAATTGCGTTGCCCTTAACCGAATTGCAAAGTGAACTTTTAACTCTGTTAAACACATACAAAGATGTTTACTATCCCTATAGAACATTTGATAATGCTGAGCAAATTCGACAAGTTTATACAATTCATGTTTTAAATTATATTTTCAAGACCAGGGCCTGTGTTATGTTGAACAGCAAAAAAATTGAGGAAGAGGAATCCAAAAATAGTGGAATTGTGTTTGATGATGTGCATCGGGATCAAGGTTTGGCCAGACCGAAAGTATTAATTGTAACACCTTTTCGAGATTCAGCTTATAGAATTGTTAATATAATGGCGGAAATCATAAAGAGAAAGGATAAAGGTAAGAAATTAAAAAAAGACGTGCGTTACAAGGCCTGTTCCATTATGTCGAACGGTAATTAAAATTAAACTAGCTAGTTCTTTTTTCTCAAAAAAAAAAAAAAAGAAAAAATACAAAAATTTATTGTTTGTTTTTTTTTTTTTTGGTTTTTAATTAAAAAACCAAAATAATATGTGTTAATTATAAAATAATAATTCTTCTTTTATATAATAATTCTTCTTTTGATATAAAATAATACTTGCAAGTTTTGAGAAGCACAAGAAAGTTCATTCAAACTACTTGCTAACGTTGACGTTCGATGTGTTGGCACATTCTCTCGGTATTTTGTGAAGTGTGTGTATTAAAGTAATGTAATATTTTTTCATCTATTCAATTTAGACAACGACCAGAAATCAATAATGAACTTTGAGCGCTTTCAAAACGAATTCTCGGGTGATACAATTTATTTCCCCAAGACGAACCCAAAGCCAGAGGACTATGAGAAGACTTTTAGTGGCAATACCGATGACAATTTCCGCATTGGCATGTCTCTAACTAAAAAGACTCTAAAACTGTTCACTGATTTTTACTCTTCTGATATTTTAATTGCCTCGCCTTTGGGTCTACGTGTTACAATGGGTGGCACCAGCAATAGCGATGTAGAATATGATTTCTTGTCTTCAATTGAAGTGCTAATAATAGACCAAGCTGAACTATTTTTGGCGCAAAATTGGGAAAATCTATTACATATATTAGATCATTTGCACTTGCAGCCGAAAACCTTAAGAACAACAAATATAAATCGAGTACGGTCATGGTGTTTAAACGGCTTATCGAAATTTTATCGACAAACGTTGCTATTTGCTTCGCACGAGTTGCCCGAGTTCCGAGGAGTGTTTAATAATAAATGTTTTAACTACGAGGGCAGTGTACGCATTTCCAATCCAATTATTAATGGTGACATACGTAATGTTATTGTGCCTCTATCACAAGTTTTCCATCGTATCGATTGTTCTGATATTGAACAAGTGTTCCAGACACGTTTTGACTATTTTATTAACAAGATATTGCCACAATACAAAAGTACTATATTTGCCCACACAATGATTTATATTCCCAACTACTTTGATTATGTGCAGCTGCGTAACTATTTTAAAGCGGAAAATTTAAGTTTTGCACAGATTTGCGAGTATACAAAGAAAGAAAAAATGGCTCGTGCCAGGGATATGTTCTTTCACAGTGGTGTACATTTCTTGCTCTATTCAGAAAGATCACATTTCTTCAAGCGCACCCGTATTAAGGGCATACGACACATCGTTATGTATCAACCACCACAATGGCCACATTTGTACTCTGAAATGATAAATTTAATGCATACATCGAATCAAAATTCTCGGGATGGCCTGGAAGATTCGATGAGTATTACAGTTCTATACACAAAGTACGATTGCTTGCAATTAAATGGCATATTGGGCACTGAAAACGCAGCCAGTCTCTTAGAATCGGAGAAAAATGTGCACGTCTATGCGGCACAATAAATAGATAGTAATGTAGCAAAAAAGATACATGTACACCTGTATTTAAAAAAATTTTAAAAACCTAAAAAAAATTCTGTAAATAAATTTGCATTGCCTACATATTTGGTAGAATTTTGTTTTTTCTTTTACTTCGAAAATAAAAGTGTAAGGAATATATTCCTTTCACCTTATTGTCCGCTTTCCAAAAAAATATTGCCAACTATAAATGCTCATGTTTTAAATTCCTTTATACTTGCACCACAAACTTCAAACTACTTTTCACCTCTTTCCTTGGGGTGATTTATAGCCACGCCACTTGCTGGTGGTGATGATAATCAAAGTTCTTTATTCTGCTAGTCCTTAAAGTGAGAATGGTCAGGAAATTCTGATAGATAAGCATTCTAGTGGTCACAAAAAGTGACGACTGTCATGAGAAACTATAATTGTCGCTTTGATTTCGATGCCACCATGAGAATCAGACCCATTAGAGAACTAATTTTGTAATGTTCTAAAAATTACTACCAATTGTACTAAAAATCTGACTTACGATTTTTCTAAAGTTAAGGACTTCGAAATGTTATTTCCGACTTCGCTTATGGTTATTGCAAATTTTTGAAGAACGAAATTTAGAATTATTGTTTGTTGAGAACAAAGTTAATAAACGTTTACTTTGTGAGGAACCGCCACCTGCTGCTCGGGTTCGCGTTGGATGCATACGTTTCCCGGGATTGTTTAAGTTCGATTAGATATTAAACATTTTCGCAGAACGATTTTTATTTTCCTCTGCTAAAGAACAATTGTATTGTATTATCATAAAACACCTCCGCCAATTTATCACAGGCTTGATTCTTTATTCCTGCTATAGCTTCCAACACTTGACTGTAAGAAAATATACCATATAAATGCCTACAATGTATTTAATAATGTCAATTTATTTTACTCACATTATCTGACAAGGTTCAGTTCGTCCATCTATCAAACTATTTTCATTCCATTTTTCTTTTTTCTTAACGGTGGGAAACTTGGTTTGGACAAATTTACTGCCAGCATGAGATGGACGTATACCACACCATGGACAGTCAGTTTCAAGCAATATACGATCATTGGGAATTTTCGCAACCGCTTCCAAATTATCTTGAGTTTTTAAAGAACAACCATTTATACCTATATATAAGTTAGGATGAAAATCTAAAAGTTGTTGAGCCTCGTCTAGTGTGCCAGTGAAACTATGTACCACACCGCCGCCACACGCATCTAAAGTAGAACGATTTCTACTCAGAATTTCCAAGAAATCTGCATGTGAATTGCGACAATGTAAAAACAATGGCAACTTAAATTCCTCTGCCAGTTGCAATTGTTTTTCAAAATAAATCTTTTGTATGTCTTTTTCGCAAAAATGCAAGCGATCATAATCCAAACCACATTCCCCGACTGCAATTACTTTTTTTAAATTTGAAGAAATTTTTGCACGCAGTCCCTCGTAATACCCATCAGGATTACTAATAAAATCTCCACATCTAGTGGGGTGACATCCCATGGTTACATATAAACGTTCTGTAAAGGAGGAAAAATTAACAGATGTTTAGCAAATATTCAACGACTTGTAGCCATCCATCTTATTCGGGCGTAAGTAGTACGTAGAGGTTTCGACGTCGACGACTATTGGAATAAGGTGGAATGCATTACAAATTAGTATTGCATGTGTTTTTCACAAAATTATTACCGTCAGCGGCAGCCATTGTTAGAGCTTCATCAGCCTCATTTAATGTTCCCACAGTTATGATCATTTTTTGCAAACCTTGCAGCCAAGATCTGTTGTAAACCAAGTGTAAATCATCCGGATGTTTTTGAGATCCTCCGTACAGACCACGAAACATGGGATCTGTTAAATTAGCACCAATATCTGCAAAACGTGAATGGATTCAAAGTTCTTATATTTATGTGCATGTTTAATTTATAAACTAACACCGGTTAGTTGAATTTAGAACAAATTTTTCATTAGCAATTTTGTTTTTAAACAATACTGCTGTAAATTATTTTACCTATGAATTTTAAGGTCATTTTAAATGCAGTGAATTTTTTCTGCATGTAAAATAAAAAGCAGTTTATTAATTCTTCCAAAAACCACGGAGCAACAAAATTAGCAGTTAAGCACCAGAGGGCTGCAAAGAGAATGACTTACTTTATGAAAGTGGTGGCGCCATCACCACGATACTGGTTCACGTACTTTCCAAATCCTTCCTATGGGCATGCAATAAGACAATAATTGAGCGAAATATTAGTTTTTTCATTTTTCTGGCTTTCTATTCATACCAAAACATATCAAATTGCATTAAGCATAAATCAATTTTAAATTTTACTCTGTATTTTGTATGTTTCCCTGTAGTGCGAATTCTTAGCAGATTTTTAATATTATACATGCCACCCTCTTATTGTGCCGTTAATTATCTGAACACTTCCTATTCCAGAAATATCTAATCACAACAAAGAGCAAAGGAATTTTAATGCAAAAAGAACAAACGCAAACCACAGTTGTTTGAAAAAAATATTTCATTTGATTTATCTCTAGGAATTTTCAATTTAAACAAAAGCACAAAATAAATTATCAACATGTCTGTACGTCATGACTGGTATCAATCTGATGCCAAGGTGGTCATCAGTGTAATGCTTAAAAATGCAAAAGAGAAAAACTACAAAGTTGACATTGAAAAGCAACGAGTCCATATGACAGCCGATGGTTATGAATTGGATGTAAAACTTTTCGCACCCATCAATGTGGAACGTTCCTCATATAAAGATTTTCCGTCCAAAGTGGAAATTACATTGGCCAAAGAAGTTGGCACGCGTTGGGACTCTTTGGAGGAGAAATTGGAACCGAAACCTGTTATGGTGCCACCACCTCCCATACACAAAAAGAACTGGGACAATTTAGCCAAAGAAGTCGACGAGTCTGAGGAGAAAGAGGCACAAAGTGAAGAAGCCTTGCAGCGTTTGTTTAAGAAAATCTACAGCTCTTCCTCACCCGAAGTACAAAAAGCCATGAACAAATCATTTTCTGAATCTGGCGGTACAGTTTTGAGTACAAATTGGAATGAAGTGGGTAAAGACAAGGTGGATGTTAAACCCCCCGAAGGCTGTGAATTTCGAAAATGGGAGTAGTGGATTGAAACAAAAATGAAGTGAAAGAGATCATCTTTGAATGGTTGACAAGTAGGGACTGCAATAATTTATGTTGAAATGCACTCCTTTGAATTATAATTATATATAACCAACTTTACTCATGTTTATTGTTTTATAAAAATGCAACATTTTTAATTAAATCGAATTGAAACTTGAACTCAAAAATGATTTGTTTTATGAAGAAACATTTTTTTTTCTCTCTGCAATGAAGTCAAATTTAGGTATTACAAGCGAACTTGTCAGCAATCTGTCTTCTTTTTTTATGGCTTAGTCTCAATTGAAACGCAGGTTCCTTAAGAGTAAGCTGTTTTTGTGTGGCATTTCGCAATGATTCAATAAAAAAAAGTCAGGCTTTTGACAATTTTTGATAAAGATATTAAAAATGATTTGGAGTCTGCATAAAATTCAACCTGGAAATAGAATTATCGAGCAGGGTGATTAAGGTGATAACACAGACTCGGGATTCTCGATAATTTTTATTTTGCAAATTTATTGCTTTTTAATAGACACCCAGTTCTTATTTGAAGTTGCATGAAATCGGGAAGGTTATCAATTAGAACGTTATCAGTTGCTCTTTTTAAGCATGATGCAAAAAAAAAAAAAAGAATTTTTATGGCATGGTTTAAGTCCATATTCACGTACATTTGTGTAATTGTTTTCATACGAATTATTAAATATAAAATGGATTTTGCTTGAGTCAAAAGAAATCCATGTTTTGCAAAAGCAAATATTAAAAACCTGGACACAAACTTGATTCGTTATGACGGAAGTTTTATATTCAAAAAGAGCTGTGTGCAAAATAAGAATTATACGGAAGATCCAAAAGTAATGATCGGGATTGGCATGGAATCCGATTTTATCGGAATCGAATTTAAGCTGATGAAATTGATATTTTGGTTTTTCGTACGATCTAGAATTAATGCCTTGTTCTGCCAGAATACTCTTAATGTTGGATTGCATGACACCAAACTAATTTTATTTGGGGTCTTGAGTCCGAGTCCCATAAGATCGTATTTTAGAAACACCCCTGTTATAAAATTAAGATTTTACTTTTGAAATTAATGAAAAGTTGTCTACTAGGCAAAACGTGTAATACCGACACCGGTATTCATAAAAAGGAGAAGTTGAAATTAATGTATTTTACCAGCATTTTATTTTTTTAAGGATACAGTTGCTTCTGATTTTCCTTTTTTAGAATTTCCAAAACACAAAAATATTTTGCAATAGCAAAATAACAGTACTAAATACAAAATCGTTTGATAACGATTTACCCACATACATATGTATATGTATACATCAGATCTGAGTGTCAGCAGTGTTGATTGTGAAGGGTGTTGGAGCCTCGCCCCAGCCGAATATAACACTCTTAATAGTTCTTTTCCTTATTATATTGTCATTCAACTAAACTACATTATATTTCAGGTATAAACAGTGAGCAGTGTTGTAACTTGTTGTCCAGGAAAATGAAAGAGAGAAAAAAAAAATCTTTGCTCTGCATGCACATACATACTTATGTATGTAAGTACATCCACACAACTGTAAGCCCTTAAAATTTTGCTCTCAGAATTTGATTGAATTTGAATCTAAATCAAAGGATGAGCAACGAACTAAAAATAATTTGTAAAATTAATTTACTAATAAAGCATAAAGTTAATTCGACTATGAAAAATGGAAAAAATTAATTTGTAAAGTAAAATCGATAAGACAGAAAATAGTTTCCTAAATAAGCATCCTTATCAAATAGCAATAAAGATGAAAACTTATATACATATACACATACATATAAACTGCTGTAACAAATGGCAACCCAGAGTGGGGTTTAAAAAAATGGAATTAAGCCTACAGTTACTAATGGAAGTCCGCTAATAATAAATTTGATTTTCGGCCGACCTAAGAGAATTGACTATAACTTCTAAACCGTTCGAGATATAAAAAACATTGTTGCAGTTTTGTAACGAGGAGCCAAAATCCTTTCCATTGATACCAAATTTTAACTATTTTAAAAAATTTAAATTTTTTGCTTAAATTTTCAACAGTGGCTTCGAACACAGATAATTTTGGGCCGACCTAAGAGAATTGTTTATAACTTCTAAACCGTTCGAGATATCAAAAAGATTGTTGCAGTTTTGTAACGAGGAGCCAAAATCCTTTCCATTGACACCAAATTTTAACTATTTTAAAAAATTTAAATTTTTTGCTTAAATTTTTTACAGTGTATAATATTATGATAATTTTGCTTTTCTGCCGACCTAAGAGAATTGACTATAACTTCCAAACCGTTCGAGATATCAAAAATATTGTTGCAGTTTTGTAACGAGGAGCCAAAATGCTTTCCATTGATACCAGATTTTATATATTTTAAAAAATTTAAATTTTTTGCTTAAATTTTTTACAGTGTAAAATATCATGATAATTTTGATTTTCTGTCGACCTAAGAGAACTGACTATAACTTCTAAGCCGTTCGAGATATCAAAAATATTGTTGCAGTTTTGTAACGAGGAGCCAAAATCCTTTCCATTGATACCAGATTTTATATATTTTAAAAAATTTTAATTTTTTGCTTAAATTTTTTACAGTGTACATACATATACATATATGTATATGTATGTACATCATGATAATTTTGATTTTCTGCCGACCTAAGAGAATTGACTATAACTTCCAAACCGTTCGAGATATCAAAAATATTGTTGCAGTTTTGTAACGAGGAGCTAAAATCCTTTCCATTGATACCAAATTTCAACTATTTTACAAAATCTGAATTTTTTGCTTAAATTTTTTACAGTGTAATAATACATCATGATAATTTTGCTTTTCTGCCGACCTAAGAGAATTGACTATAACTTCCAAACCGTTCGAGATATCAAAAATATTGTTGCAGTTTTGTAACGAGGAGCCAAAATGCTTTCCATTGATACCAGATTTTATATATTTTAAAAAATTTAAATTTTTTGCTTAAATTTTTTACAGTGTACATATACATATATATGTACATCATGATAATTTTGATTTTTGGCCGAACTAAAAGAACTGACTATAACTTCTAAGCCGTTCGAGTTATAAAAAAGATTGTTGCAGTTTGTAATGAGGAGCCAAAATTCTTTCGATTGATACCAAATTTTATCTATTTTAAAAATTTTTAATTTTTTACTTAAATGTATAATAAATACATCGTGATAATTTTGATTATCGGCCGACCTAAGAGAATTCACTATAACTTTCCAGCCAAAATCTTTTCCATTGATATTAAATTTAATCTATTTTAGAAAATTTGAATTGTTTTCGGCTTACGGCCAACCTAAAAGAATTGGCTATAACTTCCCAACTACTTGAGATGTCAAAAAGATTGCGGGAGTTTTGCATACATCAGTGTATGCGTTTTGATTAGTAGTAAAACAATTTCTTATAGAACTTTCTGTTTAATTTTTAAAACAATAAAACAACCTGTTAGTTTTTTCTTTGAAATTCATATATTTTTCTGAATTTGTCACCTTCTTTCTTTATTATTATTTTTATTTTTTCATGTCTCTATTATTGTTTGAACTGACATCCATTAATAAATTTCAATTTTACTCACATACTTAAATGCGTTTTTGTAATTGTTGCCACCACCAACCATCCATAATCATAAACGTGTTAAAAATGTTGTGGGAGCGTGTGTGGATGTGTGTAAATGGTTTTCAACTTACATTAAATAACAATGAATTATTAATATATATAAATAATTTTACAACAATTGTGGTTCATTTTTTTTTAGTTTAATTTTTACCATTATAATAATTATGATCGTAAAATACAATTAAACAAATACTCACTCGCTGTATAATTCACAGATTACAAATACATATGTATGTATAGTGTTTGCGTGTGTGTGTGTACTTAAATGTGTCTGTGTGTATGTGTGTCAGCATTTGTAAGGGTGTGTGTTAATAATAAATTTTCAGTTGCTTAATACTAATTATCCATTTTATTAAAACAACTATTGGTTCGCTTATTCTTGTTATAAATTTGAATTAAATTAATTTTCAACTTTATTATTAAGGTATCAATAACAAATAAATTATTTGTTTGCTTTATTTATTATAACAAATTGTTAAAAATAATATTTGAGTTTTAAATTGCAAAAAAATAATAACCTTAAGCTCGAGTTATTGTACTATTAAAACAGAATTGTAATTAACGTTGACAAATTAGCATTAAAAGCCAGCAAATGAATGCTTGTGCTTAGGAAATGTATAAACAATAA
The DNA here is from genome assembly GCA_963662145.1 of Sturmia bella. Classification (NCBI taxonomy): domain Eukaryota; kingdom Metazoa; phylum Arthropoda; class Insecta; order Diptera; family Tachinidae; genus Sturmia; species Sturmia bella. The sequence continues at coordinate 12,315,902 of OY759172.1, read as the reverse complement.
ACTTGAAACAAATGAGAAGGAATATTATTGGTTTTAAATAATTTAATTAATACTATTTATTATTGCTTTTAATTATATAATATTTATTTGATCTTTTTTTAATTAATTGAAATACTATTTAGTACAGCTTCAGATATATTTAATAAAAATGAGCACGAATCAACGGGAAGCAAGGACGAATTACCAAATTTTCAAGAAGAATCAACATGTCAGAAGTATTTTTCAATTTTTGAATTTTTTAAATCAAAATTTTTTCAACATTTTCAATTTAATTACAAATACTATCCTGAAGATGATAACAAATTGTTATCGAAATATTGAATAATATTGTAAATAAAAATGTTTATATAAAAAACGATCTGAAGCTGTACTAATAGTATTTCAATTATTGCTTTTAAGTTATTTAAGCTTAGCACATGTCTGGTTAAAATTGAAACGCTACCAATGGTAAATGGTATAAATATGAGGCTTCCGGAACATTTCACAAGTTAAGGATTCTTCACGAGACAAGGTACACACAAAAAAATAAAATTCATATTATTTATGAAAGCTGTTCATACATATATTTTCATATTCATGAAATGCATGAAACTGTTTCACTATTTATGAAATATATCATGCTTTAAAATTTTTTTTTGTAAGTTCCCACTATTAAGATATGAATTTAATCATAAATGCTATGAATTCCATTCGTATATATACAGTTCGTGTGTGTGATCTTTTCCAAACATTAAAGGTCATATTCATAAAAACTATTGAAGGTGTATTACACGTTTATTTGACAAATATTCCGTAGAAATACGTCAAATAAGAGCTTAATAAACTTACAATAATTATTATGAATATGGCCTTAAATAAGTATTCCAGTTATATATTTTTTTAATCAGAAAAAAATGTTCTTATTAGAGAACTCAATGAAATGGGAAGCTCACAGCCCATGAATAGGACAGTCAGATGGTCACTAAAGCAATCTCAGCTGAGCGAATTAGATCGCAGACAGTTTGTGATTGTAAGAACCCTACCAACAGTTGGTCGACGCATGTTGACGCATGGGTGCCGAGACACGCGTGAATAACTGGATATGAGATATCAAATTCACTAGCGGTACATACCAGGGCTGTTTCACTTCCACCACGATGCTCATCGATGATGATATCCCATTAATAATGGAAAGACATATGTTAGAAATAAGTTGATATAAGTATCTATGTAATATACCCGTATTGTATAATTATTATTTTTAATACAAATAAATAACAATAAAATGCAAATAAATAAGACTTCGAAAACTAAAAAAATTGTTTTATTCCAACATTGGAATTTGAATAAAAACCAATAGGGATATTTTAAAGAATCCAGTACTGAAATAATCTTAAAACAAGAATTTTATTCTTAAAACAAGAATTTTATTCTTAAACTTCAAGAATTTTATTCTTGATTTAAGATTTGTAATCTTATATTCGATCTTGAAGTAAGATTTTTTTTAAGATTATATTCTTAAATTTTGAGAATGTAATCTTGATTTGAGATCGTTTTTAAGATTTATAATCTTAAATGCGATCTTAAAAAAATCAAGATTTTATTCTTGAATCAAGAATTTTCGCGCTTAACAGACTTTTGAAACTGAAATTCTTGATTTCAAGCATAAAATCTTGATTTTAGCACATTTTTTCTATCAGTGTCTGCATCCAAATTGCTTCGAGCTCAGGTCATGGCTAATTTCATACTGTTTTTAAGCAGCAGCGCTTAGTCATCGTACTACCTGAGCTCTTCATTACTGACTGTCTATATTTAATCTTACTGATCCACTTTCAGCTTTTCTGTTGGCTGAAATATATTCTAGGTATATTCTTTTACCAACCTCCAATTGCTTTCGAATTTATTCTTATATTGAAGTTGCATCAGCGATGACAACGATTTCAAATCTTGCGCTGGGCACAGCGATTTATAAGCACTAATTTAACTTCATAGTCAAACTGCATGATTTATTATTAGCGGTTCTCACTCTTGATAGTAAACTCGGTTGCACATTTGGTTAAAGTACTAGTGTTTACATCACTGCAACAACAAAATGTACTGAACTTTTATTTCCTACGCTGTGATTAAAAAATCAAACAAAAAGCTTTAGTAAACATTGTAAAAAAATTACTGGGAATCACAGATATTCTGTGCTGTGAATCGTTTTGCCGGCAAAACTTAATTTTGTGTTGAGAAAATAAAAAATATGGAAAAAACAAATAAAAATATACTGGTGAAGAGAAAATGTGACAAAATTCACAACAAAAGGTGGACAGATAAAGAAATTCAGCATGTTTTAGAATATTTGCAAGAACATGCAGACAGACTTTGAGGTAAGAAAGTCACTCGAGCTTTGTGGTAAAAATCGTAGTGAATATAGCAGAGTTGTAAAATTAGTATCAAGAGTGAGAACCGCTATTGTTATTTCTTGTGTCGAGCCCTTAGTTCGATCGGTCTTACTTTAGTAATTATTATGACTGAAAATCATTATTCAGCAGACAGATTTTCGAAAATAACACTCCTTAAATTCAGCCCTGAGAAGTTCTAAAATTTACAAACTGAATGCAATCGTTTATACATACGAAACGTAATACAATAAAAATTTGACATCCTTTTAAAAACAATAATACCTCTTATTGGATCAGTGTTGTGTTTTTTAGCAAGTCAGCTGTTTAAAAATTGAATGCCGTCACTGATAGTATTTTTTGTTTGTTTTTATACAACAGTTCGAAATTTGGAATACAACGACGTGGCACCCATTGGGTTAATCTAATACGGGTGCGCTGAATTTCGTTTTTTAAGGTTAGCTCTTGTTTCTGCGATTTAAAAATGTAGGAGGTAGAATGACATATATTCTCTTAACTCAAAAACCCTATCAAATATTGAAAAAAGTACAAAAACCGAAATTTAGCAACGAAATTACCTTTTAATAATAATTTTTTTCATCAGCTTAGTAGTTTAGAAAACACAAATTTTTTTCGATGCAAAATTTAAATTTTTTTGCAAAAGTTCTAAATTTGTTGTTCTTTAAAACAGCATAAAAGATTTAAAAATAAAGTTTTGCTGATGAATTTTTCCACATTTATAACAAACTAAAGTTTCAAACAAAAAAAATGAAAATAAATGACTGAAATTGGTGCACAATTTTGGAATTTATTGAAAAAAAAAAAAAATCAAAAATTGCAATTTCAACCGGTCACCAGACGAAGACAACTCAAAAATTAAAATAAATTTTTTTTTCTGTTAAATGAAAGTAGTATGCAAGAAACATTTTGTTGGCTCATCAAAGTAAAGCAATTTCAACTGACGGAACTAAAAAAAAAACAACTTACATATTGATACCCAAAAGACAAAATTCTGTAACTAACAAATTATATATACATACATATGCACATTAAATTTCGGAATAATAATTTGTATTTCTTAAACTACTAAGTCGAATAAAAGGAGTTTTACAGTTATTGAAAGGTAATTTGGTTGCCGAGTTTCGGTTTTTGCATTTTTTTTTTTTACAATATTTTAAAACGTTTTTGAGCTAAGAGAATATATGTTGTCCTACCTCCTCCACTTTTTAAAATAACGGTATATCTCAAAAACAGGAGCTAACCTAAAAACGGGTTACCAACACTGAATTTAGCGTACCTGGAATTAGGTTTACCCACTGGGTGCTCCGTCTGTCGGTTTTTTCTTCTTCAACCAGCCCAGTGTAATTATTATTTTAACTGCTGGAAATTTTAAAGCGCCGTCACGTCTGCCGCCTGCATTAAATACCGCGTATATTTGTTGAATAAATAAACAAATTTTAAAGGTTTTAGATGTGTGTGTATGAGAAATAACAAGAATTTTGTTCAGCAGTTCAATTCGTTTCGTTTATTCAATAATTTGTTTGAGTTCAACTTTAGTTAACAAGTTGTGAATTAATTTTATTGAACAGTTTGTTTAAGATCAACTTTGTATAGCAGCAAGGCAGGGTTTTAATCGAATGTGTATTCTTCTTACTGTAAAAAAGGCTGATCCTCTTCACTTGTTTAAAACATACATACTTATAATATTACAAAAAAACCTTTTATCAAAAAAAAAAAATGCAGAACCGGTTTTAATATAACAGGCAAAAAATACTAATGATCAAAAACAAAATTTGCACTCACGCAGTGAGATATTTAATGAGAGTAAGTTTTTTGTAATGAGAGTTAATTACGATAATACAAGATTACAGCATTGTATTGATGACAATTAATTTATATTAAAAGTAATACTCCAAAAAAAGTGATTTTAATTTCTTTTCCCTTTTTTATGTTTGTTAGAGATTGCGTGTTCAATGCTGATAAGAACACCCAGTAGGAAATAAACAAGGAGGTTGAGGTTTTTATTAATTTAATGATTTAGTATGTTTCTATAACAGTGTGTAATAAGAAATAAAATTCCCGAAATAAGCGGAGGTGTTGCGTATAATTTTTAAAATTTCTTTTCTTTTTTAAAAGTGTTGGCCACTGTAAGTTGGAAGTAAAATCAAACTAAAACATGATGAAATAATTCGAATTATTATAAGTTATGTATAAAACTATGAACAGCTGTGTTCTTATCTACTCAAATTTGCTGTTTTATTTTAAGTGTAACGGTGTGAAAGCTAAATGTATGTATCTCATGTACATCCATATGTGTCGCATAAGGTCCACTGAAAGTATTAATACACAGTATAATAGTCTGATTGGGCCTTTAGCAGAAATTTTGTTGCATTTCGCTCTTAGTAAAATAGAAATATATGTATGCACAAAATGGCATAAATTGTGGGTGTTCGCAAATAAATGATGTTGAAATTTTAAATGATGCCAAGTTATTACAAAACTAGTGAAGAAACTAATAGCTTAGTCATAGTCTTAAAGAAAGTTTAATTAAAACGTAAAATTAACTTATACCGTATGCATACTTTAGTGAGCAGGTGTATGCACATCGAAACACTGCAGCACAAAACCAAACACAAATTTATCATATCTAAATGAAACAAGTTTTCTTTTCAATCAACAAATTTCATACAAATACGAGTGAGTACACCTGGATGGCTCAAGACAGAAGATGGGCATCTCGTAAAATATGAATAAAACACAAGCAATTTCTAGGCAAGAAATAGTTTTATTTCTTAGTTCAATACATTCAGCGCTTGTTCCTTTTTTTATTTTTTTTTTGCTGTATTTTGGCAATCTATTGAGGTATCTTCTTTCTATGTTAAGCCCTCCCTATATGTACAGACATAAATATCACAGCCTAGACTCTAACTTGCACATTTTCATTTTAAATTTCCCATTTTCATTTTAATGTCCATTTTCCAATCAGTACAATAATGTCGTACAGTACGCACGAGTAAACAAAATATCAATTATTGCTGCCTATTCAAAATTCATTTTCTTTCTGCCATCAACATTAAAAATGTTGTTACTGATTGAGGCAAAAACAATTGCAAAATTTGTTATATTATATTACGTATTTTAGCAATTAGCATGATGGGAATGTATAAAGCAAATAAACAATTTGCTCTAATTAAGTAACTTATAATTGCAATGATATAATTATGTTATTGATTTTAATTAAATAAACAACTATCTCTATATTCCAGAGAGATTTCGAGCCGAGTGAAAGAGAATATTTTAAGATAATCAAATTCTAAATAAGTCTATTTGTTTCAAAAAGTATATTTCAACTTTCTATAAAGAAAGTTTATTAAGTTTCTCATTTGTTTACAACTCAATTTTAAGACTTCAAATGAGTTTCTAATAGAAATTTCAATTGCATTGGTTTGGTGGTTATTATTACTTTGTATTATGAAAGTAAATGAAATCATTTTGATTGGAAATTACTAGTAGAATCATAAACAAATATTTGCAATATACAACGTGACAACTGGTCCCCTATTAACGTAAATACAAACCATGATACAACTAATAAGCCCTGCAAGAAATAGCTGATGGAAACTAACATATTAACAACTTATTTACTAACACATGAAAAGCAATTTTATAGCTTTCAGTGTTGCCATTAGAGCGATTTTTTTTAGTATTTTGATTTTCCCGTATTAATTTGGTAACTTACTGTTTCAGTACGTTCATGCATAAATGGTTTTATAGGTTCATTTGTCCTTTTTTCTTTGAAAAAGAAAAAAATGGTGATGTGGAAGCTTTTTCCATATAACTTCATTCATTTTAATACATTTATATTAAATTACTTTTTCAGGCTTAAGTTCAACCCTTGGGTTTTCACTACTTTTTTAATCAATATCAATTAAGTAAAGAAAAGTAAAATTTATTTCATTTTATTTAAGTTAAAAAATACTAATCGACTTTGAGCTACGAGTAATCGATTAATTATTCGGAATGAAAAATCGAAAATCGCCTTTTGCTTTCTGATGCCACTCGCCACATTGAAGCGTTTCACATGTTAACGTGCGTATACTTAATATATTGCTGGCTTATGTCAAGTATACGCAGCTGATGATCAAATAAACCCAAACAGCGTCACAAATTTAAACAAATTTTTGTATATACAAGTATTTATCAAAGAAAGAAAAAAAAAACATCAAATTTAATTCTTTATGCCAGTGTTTTCAATTGATTTTGTTTAATTCATTTTCCGTTTATAATTTGCCTTAATTTATTCATGACATTAAATTTACTTAAATCGTTTGATTTATTTAAATTCCTTAAACTAGAATTCATTTCGGTTTTATAAAATTTTATTATAAATATAACGAATAAACTAACTTATGTACGTGTTTATTTTGTGTTTTTGTGGGTGCTTGTAAAATACAAACAAGAACTATAAATTAATTATTGGAAATATTTATTCGAATTAAATAATTTTCACTACTAATTTACATCACAATTCACTTTTGCATTGTTTTCATTATTATTTTTCATTATATTTTGAATTTTAATATTTTTAAATAATAATTTAATTAAATTTATACAAATGTAAAACGTATTTCCAATTTATTCATTGATATTTTTTTTTAAATAATAATCTATATTATTTGTTTTTGTCTCTCATATATATATATATATATATATATATATATATATATATATATATATATAGCTATTAGTTTAGCTAATTAGCTATTAGTTTCAATCAACATTCATATTTTGTGGTTCTTTATTATTATTGAGATTAAGCAAAATGTTGTCAACGAATTTAATTTTTGTAAAATTACCCAAATTTAACGTTTTTCTGAACTTTTGTGGTTCTTGTTGTGTTCATGAGAATAATAGAATGAGAAGTGGGGTTCAAAACATTGTTTTAAGTTTTTATGTGTTGTTTCATGGGCAACCAGTAGTGAGACTCGCCCATATGGGTCTCAAAAGGTTCCGCTGCGCTAGAAGAGTTGAGTAGCATCAACGAAAAACACAAAAAAAAAAATGAATAAGGTCTACTTTTAAGCCTAAAATAATACGTTATAACTAACTTCTATAGCAAACAAACAATTAAATTAATTTTTGAAAATTGAAAAAAAAATTCTCAAGAAGATACACAATGGAGTATCAAAATATGAACACTTTTTTTTAACACGAGTGACCTTAAACTCAATTTATAAACTCAAAAATATCAAACAAGAAAGGTCAACATCAAGAATTGAGAAAGTTTTTTCTTGTAAAATTATGGTGATAAACATATTAAATCGTTTTGTGATGCAGCCAGTGGGCTGGTGTTAAATAGTAAGAAATTCTACTATGACCTGAAATTATTGTGTTGTTACTTGTGCGACATCATTTAGTTTTAGATGTGAATTAAATTTAAATTTCTTTTGAAAATGTGGGAATTAAAAGGGTATATTCTTAATTCATTTCCAAATAAAAATTCTAATCTACACAACAAGCCAGCCAATACCTCGCCACAAAATGCTGGGGAAAAGAGCAAATCATGTTTACTCATTGCTATCAATTTATACTCACTGTTTCCTTTTTCGCTCTGCCTCTCTCTCTCTCTCTCTCTATTTCCTTCTCTCTCTGTGTGTGTCTAATATATTTAAAAACTAATTTGCCCCTTTCCCCTTTGAAAATACTTTGTAAATTTTATTTTAATTAAAAACAAAATTTGCTTAATCATCAAAAACTTTTGTAACATATTAATTCATTATAAATAAATAACAATTCTGTTGCTCATAAGTAAAGCTATTTAATAAGCCCTGTATTAAAATGGAATTATGTAATTTACCATTAATATCATAATAATAATAATAATAATGGCGGGGGAGCAAAATTGTTTGTCTTTAGTTTAGGAATTATAAGAATTAATTTATTTTCCAAATATTTACTAATATCTAAAATAATTAATAGTCCGTATTAAGTCTTAATGCAACGTTTGATATTAAGTGTTGTTTATAATTTAAATGAAGTGTTTTAATATTTTATGTTCTAGCTTAAATATTTAATGCAATCATTTTACTTAAGAACTCTTGTTTATGGTATAAAATATGTTGAAATAATTGAAAAGTAGCACAATAAAAACTGGAAAAAAAAACAAATAATTGAAATTGTCTTTAACCGCAAAATCTCTAGAGACTAAAAGTGTTTAAATATTAATAAAATAATATGTTTTACAGAATTGTCTGCATCAAAGTTAACATTTTCGTGTAGAAGGTCAAAGGCTCTTAAAAATTTTCAGCTAAACGAGAATTTATTAAAAATCTAACATACCTGAGTACTTATGCATAAAACATACAATATTTTGTTTGAAAATAAGCTCAAGAGCTTTTAACAAAAAGCACTAATTTGGTTTGTTTAGCAAAATTTCATTTTTGTTGAAGAAGACTTTACAATCGTTTAGCTGTAATGGGATTTTAAGTCAAGTGTTCTATTAAAAAAATGTGATTCCAAGATTTTAAGACATATCCAATGACAACAATATGACCGGACAACAATTCACTAATTTAATATAAATTCAAATGGGTTGCTGTGTTGTTTGTACATTTATTAAAATCTGCGTTGTTAACAATTTTCAGAAAATTATTAATTAAATGTATATTTTCCTTTTTTAATTTTTAAGGCAGGCCTTAAGCTGTATTACTTTAGGTCTAAAAATAAACCTTATTACTTGTTTTCTGTCTTTTTTAGTCATCTATATGCCACCGCCGACAATTCGTCGATGCTACTCAACTCGTCAGTAGACTTGAAAACACTTAAGCGAATGTTTGATACCCCACTTGAACTTAGTTCTTAAGCTAATTATTTTGCTGCGCAATATAGTTTTTGTTTGTTTTTGGACTATACAGATGTATATTAACATAAAGTTGGTGTACATTTTACTACCACCTCTTCTTAAGTGATATTAAATTCTATCTATTTAATATAGACAGATTAAAGGCATTTGTCAACCCCATTTAAAATCACACAAAATATGTAAAATGCAATTTTTTAAGGTTTCTTACTCATAGAGCAATAATCGAACTCAATTATGCTATCCGCCCGGATGCCCAGGATGAAACGGTAACGACTAGAAGACTGAAATATTTACACGATATAAAATTACCCAGTTGTTGCAATAAAATATACTAACAAAAAAAAAAAAGCTAAAATTAAAATTTGTTCCCCCTACAAGAAACGGCGAAAACGGGTTGTAGCTTTCGAACGGTGAAGCGTAGAGACTTGAAACTTTCCCAGGGTAGATGGTTATGTATATGACAGTTACAAAAGCCTAAAAACAGACGGCATCTTCAGCTACGAAACTGTGAGAATTGGCGATTATTTTTGAATCGTAGCAGATAGAGACTTGAAATTTTCTCAAAATTGAAATTTACATGGCCGCTGTAACAAAAGAAAAAAAACAAGACAAAGAAAATTTTAATGACCTATACACATCTCATCAAAAATTTGCTTCACTGAAATGTACAGACATACACACATATGTAGCAGCATCACCTAAAAATACAGCTGTATGTTATTCATCCATTACTTGTGGCTGTCACTATCGATAAAAGTGATGGGGGTTGCTTTTTTTTGCTTTGTACAAAATGTTTCTTACTCCTTGAATTGTCTTATTACAATTTCAGTGTCAAACTTTTAATTCAACACAGAGTCTTATTTCTTCTAAATGGAATTCAATTAAATTTATATTAGAAAATTTTATCACGTGTTTCATGTTTTGCTTCATACTTAGTTAAATGTACTTATTTGATTTTGTTGTCAGGGGCAATAAGCTGTAAGAACAATTGTTTTTTTTTTCCAAATGGCAGGCATATACGAGTGCCATATCAAAAACAAGTAGAGGGAAACAAATTCTGACACGTATTGATAACAGAAGGGTGCTATCAATTAAATTGCGTTCTTGTTCATTTTTCAGTTTATAGAAATTTAAAAATAAACAAAAATACACTTGAGTTCCTGGTATATAAAAAAAAACAATGAAATGTTTTACATGCCACCAGGAAAACCTGTTAAAATATTTCTGCCTTCTTTAAAGTTTAAAAATAGAAGATACCCACCACTTACACACATAAAACGTTTTCTCTCCAAAAAGTTTTTGGATGTTGTGGAGCTTAATTTTTGTTTTGTCTTAAAACCGTTCATGCAGAAAACTGATTTTTTCAGAAAAGAAAATTCAATGTTAAATAAGAAAAATTGTCAAAAATGACAACCTGACAACAACAAAAATTATAAGAATATATATTAATGACCGTAAAGCTAAAAGATGTAAAAATGTTGAATGAAATGTTGATGTAATACAAAGCGAACAAGTAAGAGTGCTATGTTCGGCTGCACCGAATCTCAAATACCCTTCACAAAAGTCACATTCATAGGTGTGGATCTGCCATTTTGCCAGTTTGGAGTGGTACTGAAAATTTTCATTTTACGCACTTAAACGAGTTTCTTCTATCATCAGCTTTGCTCTACAGCAGCGAAAATTCTCTTAGATAAACTTGTTGAAAAATCGGTTTGCGCTATATTATGGCTTGGCATGTGCATAAATTTCAGACATTTTTATTTATTTACTTTTTTTTGTATTACCAGAACTACTTTTTGGCACCCTTTAAGTTCGCTTTTTGAGCAAATGTCCCAAGAAACCTGCGCTTAACTTATAACGTGTATATATGAACTGATATCGAACATAAATTCACTCTCAATATATCTGTTTTATCATCAGGTTCAGTTTTTCGCATTATTTTGGCTCGATTATAGATAAATTTTCTTAAGACCTGCTATATATGCAGTATATGTCTATGGACCAATACCGGGGAAAATTGCCATTTTTCCTTAGGAATAACTTTTGGGCCCAAAAATTGTCTTAGCTCGCTTTTAGCTGAAATTTCTCAAAGTCTCGATTCTCGCCATGCATTCGCTGTATGCACATCCGACGTCCGAAAGAAGTATTTTCACTCCTAATAATCTTCTTTTATCACCAGATTCACCTTTTGGTATAAAAAATTACTTTATCGCACTTATTGCAGAGATTTCTCAAAACATCGGTTCACTATATTTCGGCTATATATGCATCGATATTAGGAAAATATTTCTTGACTCTCAGTAACCTTCTTTAATCACCAAATTAATTTTTTGGCATAAAAAATTGCTCAAGCTCGCTTATTGTTGGTAACACAACTCGGACGAACGACGAATTTCGCCCAGCACGATGAATACGTTAGAGAATATTCGTTGCTTAAGTTCGTCGTATGTGGCACAATAACAACGTTGCTTACTTTTAGTGCAAAATATGGAGTGACCATATGAAAAAAGGTGTATTAAATAACACAAAAATTGAACCTTTCTTGCTCCTTTATACTTTATTTACCTCTACGAAAAATTCCAGCTTTATATCTCAAGTTGAGCCGACATTTTCATTAGATTCATATTATAAAGGGCCTGTTCGTAGATGCATCACAACTCTACACAAAATGATTATTTTGCGATGCCACAGCTGTTGCTGATGTTATTGTTTGCACAATTTATTGTTGCATTTACGAATGGAGAGTTTCATTTCTTTTTTCTTTTAATAAATTGTAAAAATTGAAAAATTAATAATTAATTCCGTCTGCGAATTAGACGACATAAAAAACGATAAAAATTTGTGTAACATATTGAAAAAAAAAAGAGAGTAAAGAATAAAAAACGAAATTTAATACTCACTCATTCATTGCATCAGCCATTTTTTTGATTAGTTTTTTATTTTTATTTGCATCTAATCTACGTCAGTGTTGCATTTACGAAGAGACAACTACTGTTGCAGTGTTACCAACGTTTGCATTTTTGAACGTTGTGCGCATAACATGCAGAGTTGTTATGCATTTACGAACAGGCCCAAAGCTAAGATTTGAAAAGCTTTGGCTATATTTTTCAAAATAAATTTTAAAGTCACATCGCTGTATCGACTTCGGTCGGCCATGGAAATTGTGGAAATGACAAGCAGTATCACATATTTATATGTGCCCTACAAATTTATTGTGAAGGGTATTAACAAAATATTGTTGGCATTTTCTTACATTAAATACTGCTTGCTACAAATGTTACTCATGATGCTTTTGTTTTTCTCCTTCTCTTAGTAATGGTTTTATAGCAAATTATATAAGTATGTGTATGTATGTCTTATGGTCCCCATTGTTTAAAAATTTTATTATTATAAATGTATGTATAGATGTTTAATTAAAAACAAACATTTCATGAGCGCTATTTTTCAAAAATTAAGAATATACATATGTATTTTATTAGGAAAACTGCCTCAAAATCAAATCTGCTTAGATTTTTCTTTGCTTTGAAAATACTCGTACCTTTACAAATGTGTAAATAAATACAGCGGATGGTTTGAGGGCCCATGTTGAATGTGAACCACACCTAAACGTAAATTTTTTCTGCATTTTATTTAACATTTCTCTACTTGAGACTGATTCAATTCGAACCATGAAAAGATGCACAATAGAACAACGCGTTAAATTTATTCAGGCTTATTATGAAAAATCGTACACTTCGTGATTTTTTCAGTCAATTTACACACCATTTATACATGCAAGTAATTTGCTGCAAGTTGTGTGTACATATTATGAAACAATACATTGACAGAGACAATAAAAGCTGTTGTCACTTGCTTGTTTGTTTACACAGGCAAGTGCAAGTGCAAGATCATTGTCAAAATGTCTTTGGCAAAGAAAATGATCTTAAAGAAAATTGCTTTACTTTGCAAAATAAGACAATAATAATAAAGCAATTATTCTATTTTTTACATTTAAAAGTCACTATTTTTTGCCTTTGTTGTGTACTGTTTATTCTGTTTTGGTCAGTCTACATGACGTCTTAAAGGCTGGGTTGCCAAAGTATTGCCATACGAACTGGGAATGGGGAAGCAAATTATACGAATTGCTTTTTTTTCTATCATTTAAATAGTAAATTTATATTACAAATCGTTAAAAACCATTTTTTTTATTTTATTTTTTATTTTTCGGTATGTAAATTTTTTTTTTATAAATTTTATAAATATTAAAATATATTATATTCACCTTGTATAGTACTCATCTATTGAAATTTTGAAACTTCGTAAATATAAGTTTATAAGACTGCCAACTTGCTCCAATAATGCCTCTAAGGCGCTGGGGCTGATACTAATATGAATATTCTAATACACTGTGCCTTGAATTTTAATAAAAAAAAAAAAACTCAAATAATAATGTGCTAAAAATCATTGCTTGAAAGTTATCTATTAGAAATAAAATATAATCTGTATAAGGTAACCTGCAGTAGAAAAAACTTACTGGCAATCATAATCTCTTGCAAGCGAGCTCGCAAGTTGCAGAAGACTCTCTATGGCTGAATTGGTAGAGTGTCCGACTAAGAGTTCATATAGAAATATCCTCGGAGTTGGCACTGCAGGGCATTAAATACTACCCAGAACATTTTATTTTAATTTTTTTTTTATCTTTGTTTTTTGTTTACAGTACATGATTTTGACAGATAGTACAGATGAGCTTGCGATATAAATTAGAGAAGATAGAAATTTTTCGTGCTTCGCATGTAGTTTCAATATGAAGCTACTTCATTCGTTCTCAAAATTTTGTATGGCGAAACATGTTGCTTCGCTCCTGCTTAGGATGTTAAGCACCAATAGAAAGCGAAGCGCATATAGTGGAAACATGCTGTGACACTTCCATGGCTGGAAACAGCAATCATTTGCTCTTGTACGGTTGCCTGGCATAAAGCTACCTTGGCCCAAACTTAAATTTTTTGTTCTATCTCGGTTCTTGTTTTGTATATTTCAATATAAAATGCTTCAAATAATAAAAATGTACAAAAATTCGAGCTTAGAAATATGCAAGTTAGGCCCTTTCTGCATGTGACCAACGATACGATTTCATAGATTTAGGGCATTTGAAATCTAAGCAGATTCAGATTTGTTTACTTTCTACTCTTTGAGTTTTGTTTTTAATAAACTGCAATTGTTTTCATTACAATTAAATTTTATCTAAGAAAAATTGTTTTGCTAATATTACTTTTTTTTTGAAAAGAATTTTTTCCACGGAAATGATTTTCATTATGCTGTAATTTTAGTTTCATTGTCTATGTGTATATTATTTTAATATCAATTTTTTCTTCAATTTTTTTTTTGCTTTGCTCTTTTTAATAATACGTAAAAAAAATCTTTCTGTTTGCTTTATTATTATAATCAATTAATTTAATGGTTTTTGCTTTTTTTTTTTTTTTTTTTTTGAGGGGTAATTGTAATATAAATCCTTAAAACATTTATTAAATATTAACAAATACATTTACTTGTTTTAAATTTTCTTGAATTTTCTTGTTTTGTTTGTGGTAGTTAAAGTAAACTTTGTTTAAATAATTTTGATTTGTGGAGTTTTTTATTCACGTAAATATTGTTTCAATTATTTTGTGTGTGTGTGTGTGTGTTTGTTTGTTTGAATATCATAGATTTATGGAGAGTAGATTTAATATTTCATTTTTAACTAAACTAAAATTTCAATAGTAGTAATAATAAATTGTTGCTGATTTTGGTTTACTGTAAATTGCAATCCTCGGAAGCATTGTTTATTTGTTGTTTTGTTTTCCGTGATGCCCGTCTTATCAGAGATCTAAATTTATGCATTTCAATGCGTTTCAAATTTAGAGTTTGTTTTCATTTAATGAGGGGAAAAAAATACACAATAAAAGCAAAAAATATTTCATTTATTAATTTAGGCAATATAAGCAAGTTCACATGTATGTAGTTGTTAACACTCTGACTGTATAGGAAATAAAATGTACAGAAAAGTACATTTGTCTTACCTTGACCGGGGCTTTAATTTTGCATCACTGTTAGTGGCTGGATCAACAGCATCTACAAGGCTGGATTTTTTATCACTCGAAATGGATGGACTGGCATTACGATTTTTATCTGAAAATAATCGATAATAATTGGAAGCTATAGAAAATCAAAGATTGCTTTCAAGGTTTTTAATAGTTTTTATGTTGGATGCCCAAAGGTATTGTGAACTTAGGTGCGTTATATGGAACCCTGCTCTACTTTCCAATCGAAAGTTAAAGTTTGAAACTGACAAGTTACACAGGATGGCCCAAAATTAACTAAGATGTTTGAATTGCTTTTAACTTTCTTATTATAATTTTTTTTTTCATCTTTTCTTTTCAGTATTTTGTAAAGAAGACTTGGGGAATTTAAAATGGAGCAGTACTCAATTGAACAACATGCCCAAATTGTTGAGCTTTATTTTTCAAATCAACGATGAATTGTTTTGACTCAGCGTGCTTATCGTCGTTATTTTAATGTGCGAGTTAGACCCTCAGAGTTAACAATAAACTATCTGGTTGCAAGTTTTCGACAACAAGGGTCAGTAAGTAGCTTTCCTGGTGCTGGCAGATGACAAACGGTGCACACCGATGACAATATTGAACTGGTACAGAGGAGTATTGGGGAAGATGGAGAAGCATCAACCAGGAGAAGTTCGACACAACTTGGCCTCCCACGAGCATTGCTGCAGAGAATTTTGTATGCAAAATTCTCTGCGGCATGTTTCTATAGAAGTTTCAGCTTGTCCAAGAATTGAAAACGACAGATTATCAGCTGCAACTTGATTATGCAGTTTTTTTCGGCATAATTTTATTCATAATTTAATTATGAGCGACGAAGCCCATTTCCAATTAAGTGGGTTTTTTAATAAGCAAAACTAATATGACTGAGTCTTGAAAACGAAATTTTCTCTCCATAGCACTTGTTTGCTCCAGAGTACTCGTAGATCAGTCAAATGTGTGACCAGCCACCAATAATTTTTCCCCTCTGCAATGTTTAGTGCGAACATACCGACCCCGTGTTACCATTCCTTGGGAAAACTTCCATACAAAAATATAAATAGGACACCTCGAAAATATTTTTTTTGATATGTCGCAGATGAAGTCTTTTTCCTCAAAGCTACAACTTCACCGGCCCAATGTAAACAATTCCATGTTTCATGCAAGAGACGCTGGACAACGAATTATTCGTTATGATACCTTTTTATACCAACTAATTACAGTGCACATTACTTATGAATGTCATGGCTTGTTGGGATACTTTGTTATACTCTGCTGACTTATCGACGCATGTTCAGATTTTGTATAGATATGGAAATTTTTATAGTTGTATACTTAATTAAGTACCGCATAAGTGCAGCATCAGCATTTTATCTGAACAAATGTTGACTGGCATAAAAAACTCTTTGTTTTTTAACATGTTTTTACTTGCACTCATATGGCAACAATATTTTTTTTTCTTTCAAGTTTTTAAGTAAAAAGGAAAACAAAATTATTCAACGTTGCCATAACCCATCACACATACATGCGCACACATGCATACGTATAATACCCTGCAGAAGATTACGTGGAGAGTGGCATTTCTGGTGACAAAATATTGAAGCCGATATCGAATCCTCATGGGAGTCGGAGTTATAAACCGATTTCTTTGCTGTGGCCATTTGAAAAGCTGTTTGAGCTTCTTCTCCTACAAAAGATGAATGATATACATAATTGTTGATAGAAATATTTTGGAATATTTTCAATATGGGCTCGGCACAGAGCTTTTGACGTCACATGCACTAATGATATTTGTTGATTACATAACCAGGGGATTAAACAGGCGATGCCTGACCAAAGACTTAACTTCGCCATAGCGTTTGGCATGGTCTGGCATGATGGATTGATATATAAAATGGTGAGTCTTGGTTTTTTGTTTCTGACCTTTGACGTATGGTGGACAGCTTCTTAGAGGATCGAATGTTTAAAGGACGTTTTATCTAGAAACAAATTCGAGTCCACTCAGGACTCGATTCCTTTTTCTGTTATTTAGGAGTTGCGTCAAAAATTTTCTAAAAAGGCATTAATATTTTGCTATCTGTAGAAGGTCTGCTGTGAAAAATGATCAAAACGAAAAGAGTTCCATCACGCAGTTTCTATTATTAGGAATAGAAAATCAGCTTCAAAAAGCATGAAGCATTCTAAAAAAATTGTACTCAGTAGCTTGAAATAAATGTTGAAAGTATTGTACTAGTATCTAACTAGAGTCCAATGCGCCAGGGTATATCTAGTAACAATTTTACTAATGACTTTCCAAGCACACACGATGTTAGTTTGAGCATTAACACAGCAAATGAAAGTTTATAGTTGACATTTACAATTAAAATTTTAGTTTCAGGGCATACAATAGTGCAAGAACATATGTGCTCATATACAGAGGCATGCCAACGCGCTTAAAAGTATTACAGCAGTTGTAAAGTTTTTTAATTGTTTGCATATCAAGTTAACTTTTTGTTTGTTTAATTTGCAAAACGCGAGTATGTATAAGAAAGCAAAGCCTGTTGTCAGCAATATGATTTAGGTTTGTTTGTGTTTAATTTTTTTTAGTTAAAAGAACAAACTAGCTTCTAGACAATAAACCTAAAAGAGATTTATTAGCCTTGTCATCAGCATTCTTTTAAGTCTGGTTATATTATACCAGACTTGCAAATTTTAAGGACCATTATAACAACTAGGCGATAGCTAAAGGTGGGATTTTAGTGGACAAATAAATATTTTTTCTTTACTACAACTTGCCTTTAACATCAAAGTGAGCATTGACGGCAAAACAACTCAGCTTAAGGCTGGTACTGGAAGGTTTTGTATCTGATGTTACCACATTAAAAAAAAAAAAAAACAAATTTTTCCAGCTTCAGATCTTTTTATATAAAATTTCTCAAACATTTTATTCATTATTTCACTAACAGCTTGTTAGCATCTTCAGGATAATATTCATATACAGAATATTTTATATAAAAATATCTGAAGCTGCCAAAATTAGTCTTTTATAAATTAATAAAATCAAATACAATTTTATAGGTACTTTCTACTACATTAAATAAAAACGTATGATTCATTGGCTAATACTCACAGAAAAAATCTTTTTCTCTAAAATTATAAAAATTTGTATAAAAACTATTTTATATTCGTTCTAATTGTTGCGATGACATGGTGGCTGCTCAACAGTTTAAAGAAGTTGACCATACTGTGAACCATCACGGGCGTATGAGTAATGTTTCGAACATGTAAAATATTATGTAGACGCTCAGAGAACGAGTGAGTGGGGGAGAGCGAGAGAATACTGCTGCTTTTTATTCAGGCATATTCAAAAACCACCACTTGCTGCCATTTCAATAATATCGAATCTGTTCCAAAATATATTCAAAATAAATAAATTTCAGAATTTTGCTTTTGTTTGATAAGTAAAAATACGAAAAACTATGAACTAACGATATCGATGGTAACTTTTTTAAGTAGCTGTTTAAATTAGTCACAGTTCGTTGCTTGCAGTAGGAATAATTTACATTTAATTATGGATAACACTGTAACTAAACGCCAACTAACTGATCCAATCAAACAGCAGCACCCAAGAAACATCTACACATATAAAAATTAAAATAACTAAAGATGTTTTTGTGATGATAATTAATCGACCTTATAAAATGTATATCCGTTTTTAATAGCAATTATGTCATTCTAATTAAATAAATAAAAGATTTATTTTATTTCATTTATTATCCGACGTTTGTTTTTGTTTGTATAATTCTTAATAGGCTCAAGCTTAAATCTAGGGCGACTTGTTTTTTTGCTTCATAAAAGCCTATTTTGTAGGTTTGTTTTTACAGGGACTGTTTCAGAGGGAAATATTTAGAAATTGGGTCTGATTTGGACTGTTTCTTGAAATGTCAAGTTCTAGTATACATATTATATTGGTTTGATGGAGCGGCTTTTAGAAAGAAAAAAAACTAAATGAGGTGCAGACACTGAATGCGTAGGGACATGTAAAATAATGTATTTTACTTTCCTTCAACTGGTCAGGAAGTAAAAACACATACGCAGAGCTTCATTTGTTTTACATGTAACGTATTATGTTTAATATTTAGAAGAGTATTGTAGCACTTTGTGGTGTTAAGTAAGGGCATCAATGCATGAAACAGACAGAAGTCCGCTTCATAATTTGTCCTTAATGTGTTTCACGTTTTTGTGTGGTGAAAATCAGGAATTTTTAAATAAATTGAGGCAAGTACTAGACTGAATTACACAGCAAGGGCTCAAGGAAAAATCGTCTTGTATAAACTTAATTAAATTTAGCAGCTACAACGTGCTAGGAGAAAACTTGCAAATGGTGGTGTCCTGTAAAACGAAAATAGAATAGCAAAATAAAATTAGAGCTTTTTGTTGACGTGTTGTGTCCTATAAACTGGCTCTAAAAAGAAATGGTAGCTTTTGTGCCCAAACAAAATGCCATAATCTTTTAATATAATTTCTTTAGTATCGAAATTAAAAACTAAATAAATCATTGACAACATAATAGTCTTAAAAATGTCTTTGACTTAAATTTTATTGTATTTGTCAAAATTAAAACCATAAGGAACTTTGATTTCATTAATTTAGATTTTGCGTTTCACATAAAACAAAACAGAACACAAAAAAGTTTTTTAAATTGTACATTCATTTTACGCATCGCCATGACATCTCTTTTAATTGCCATTAAAATTTCTCCGCCAGCCAAGTTTAAAAGAAAAAACAAATAGATTTGGTTTTTCTTTCAAGCAAATGAATCACTTTGGCTTCCAACCAAGTTCAAAAGCGTAAGGGCTAAATCGCAAGCACACAAGCACCTGCAAAAAATTATGCTCAAGTTCTTCTCAACGATTTCTTAACTTTAAAACAACAGCGTCTACAAAAAATACAAATTCCAAGAAAGAACGCAGAAACAAGAGCAACAACAACAACAATAACATTTTTATAAACTTGTAAAATATTCTAATTAAAATTTTATGCAGGATGTTGGAACAATCAGTGTTTTTTCTTTCTTTTCTGTTTCTTGGCAAAACAATCGGCAAGCAAAACTTTTTATGAGAAGTGGCAGGCAGTGCCTGCCATTTTATTACCATTGTAATTATAATAAAATCCAACAAATTAAATTAATAAATTTCTTTGTTGTTTGATGCAGAACAGTGTGAAAAATTTGTTGTTTTTTTCTATTTTGGTGCTTCACAGAAATAAATAACTTGGGCAAACTAAAAGTGCGCATTAATGATGAAATAAACTCCTGTTAAAATTTGACCTTGAACGATTTATTATTTATTATTTATTTATTTATTTTTTTTTTTGAGGCAAAAATGTAGAATAAGAAATAAAGATTCTTAAAAAGTGACCCGTAAAAGGTGCATTTTAAACTATTGTAGTTATAACTATAATTAAAGCATTTTTGTTCTCACAAGCCCGCTTACAGTCAATATGTTTTGATTCAGCATGATGAAACATTAAACAACAAAAATCCGAAAACATGTTTCAAATTATTTTATTCATATAACTGGACTCACGGTCAGGGTCACGCACAACTACAAGCACGCGCTTTTCATTACTGCATTTTGATGAACTTGTTTTAATCGCATAATTTCAGCCACGACCAACATGAAAGTTTTTCTCATTAGATATGGGATTTTCATTTACATGTGGCTGTATAAAAGCATTTTCTATAAATAATGAAGCATCTACTTAGTGCTGGTTCTACTTAGAACCAAGTTTATTTTTGACTATACACAGAAAAAATTCGTCCAAGACTTACTGCTCGTAAGGTTTTTTTTCTTTTGCCTATAAAAGCGCTCCACTGTAATCACTTTCTCAATGTCGTAACAAATGTATTGGTGTAGACACGACAGATATAATAAATTATTTTAAATGCTCTCAAGTAAGTACGCTGTTTTAGGCCATAACTCTGCCTTACAAACCGGCTCACAGCGCAGAAAAGATTTTTGCTGGGTAGTTGAAAAAAACTAATAACAGATGTTATAATTTTAGTTGTTTTTAAATAGAGTGGACCTTAGTGTTTGGATATGGTTATGGACCACTGTGTCTCACCATTTCTGTTTTGGTTGTAGGCATTGGAAAGCGAAGCCACTTTGACTCCACTGTTCGATGGTACAAGAAGGCTGTGATTTTTTTCTTAACCCAACAAAATGTAACATAAATAATTTTTAACTACTGTATTCAATTCAAATTTCGTTCAGACTTTCTTGGCTATTTTACTATACACTTTTTTTTAAGTATAAACCACAAAGTTGTTAAAGCAGCCTGACCGGCATAAGTTATTGCTGCTTGGCTTAAGCGCCCAAAATGAACTTAGAGGAGAAAAAATACAAACAAACACACACACACACACATACAAATGGTTTTCTTGCTCCCCTTGTTTCCTTTCATAATAAAGCTGGACATTTTTGCAAGAATTTCCTTTATGTTGTCACAGAAACCAGAAAGTATGTTTAAAAAGCGACGTAATAAATATAAAGCAATAATAATAAAGAAAGCAATAAGTAGTTGTGAAAATTGTTGTTGTTGCTGTCGTCGTTCTGCAGTCAGTTAAATAAATGGCCGGCCAGCCGACCCTCCTCAACGTCATTCGCAACAAATAAAAACAGCAATTGATTTGATTTTGTGTTGTCATTTTTATTTATTTTAGAGTAGTTTTCACATTTTACGGCCATAGATTTATTTATTTATTTTTTTGGTTGAAGAATGGAAGAATAATAAGGTCTACTAATAAAAGTAAGTGAAAGTATACAAATGCCTTAAGTAGATTTGAGGGACACAACTGAAAAGGGGAAAAGCCTGTTTTATTAAAAGTAATTGTTTGTATGACATTTAGGAATGATGATTAAATATTGTTTTTTGTTGAACATAAAATATAGTATGTATATGTGCAGGCGTATAGTTTTTGGAGAGCAATAACAAGCGAATAGAATTACAAACATTTTCGCTTGGAAACGTTTTTAGGCTGAGGGGTTTCCCAGCAGAAGGAAATAATGGTCTTTCTAAAGGGCTTCCTTATTATTTTGTTAATTTAATCAATAAAGGAAACACATAAAATCAAGAAGAAAACTTGTTATACACATTTTTAGGGTTTCATGCTCATAAAGTGAAAACGGAACCCTATTACCGAGACTTTATTCGCGGCACATGTATTCACCCGGCCGCTACAACAGCAAATATCAAAAACAACAAAAGATTAAGAATTAAAGGGAGTCCCCATACAAGAAACTGTATAAGTTAGCTGTTAGCTCACAAAATGCTAAAAACTAAAGGGTGCTCTCATACAAAAAACTAAAATTAGCTGTAACTTTTGAAATCTAAGAGATAGGGACTTGGAATTTGCACAGGATATGCAGTTACCTGGTCTATAAAATAACTTATGCCAAAACTAACAAAAAGTACAAATTTAACTGTTGCTCTATGCATGGGGACACCCTTTTGTTAGAAAATTAGCTGTTACTTTTGAACTGTAAGAGATAGAGACTTGAAATTTTGACAGGATATGTGAGAGGCCTAGCCTCCACTGCAACAAATACTGAAAAATATATTAATTTAAGAACTAAAGGGTGCTCCTTGTCTACCACTTGCACGGCTGTACGCAGCCCTTGTACTCAGTTTTCGTTGTTGAAAATTCTATTAAAATCATAATGAGCGGTGAGGTTCATTTTTACCTCAGCGGGTACGTAAACAAGCAAGCCTACTCCTGCTGGTGCGCCGAAAATCCACGAATAATGCACAAGGAGTCATTACAACCATTCAAAGTGACTGCATGGTGCGCTGTTCACGCTAAAGGAGTCATCAGGGC
This sequence comes from Sturmia bella, assembly GCA_963662145.1. Classification (NCBI taxonomy): domain Eukaryota; kingdom Metazoa; phylum Arthropoda; class Insecta; order Diptera; family Tachinidae; genus Sturmia; species Sturmia bella. The sequence continues at coordinate 12,292,766 of OY759172.1, read as the reverse complement.
ATTTTTTTCGGGGACGAGACTGGTCAAACGACCATGCGCTATCGGGCCATGTTTACAGAGTTTTTTCTGGCACAATTGAACAAATTAGGCATGGAGGAGCAACGGCACATACTGCTCGAACCACAACCGTTATTTTGAAAGTCAAACAACATCGGATGACTTCTTTTGCTATAAAGTTTCCTTCCTGATTTTTTCAATAAGCATTTTCGTACTAAAATAATAAGACTTCCTTCCTGAAAAAAACCCTTAAGATAATTTATTAACTTTGTTGTAATTTACTGGGTGTTTGTTGGTCACTTTTTTCTCTGTGAAGTTTGCAATAAAATACAGGGTGGGCTTTGAATCACCTGGTTTTAAGTGAGTTGTTGAAAATTTATGACCAATAAAATAATGCACTAAAAATACTAAACTTTTTCAATACTTTTCTATGTTCAATTGCTATAATGGTAGAAAAATATAGAAGCAAGCTAAAATATAATATAAAATTGACATGACAAAATGTTATTTAAAACTCATGTTTTACTTAAAATTGCAAAATTTCTAAAAAAAAATATATAATATACTGATTTCAAATTAACTCTCTACTTAAATTGCCTGCAGTTACATTCGGTTATGGTGGGTGCTCACTGGTTGCCCTAAAATTGTTATTATCAATTGTTTTAAGGAATACTAGAAACTTATAGTTAAAGACTCATTAGCTGGGGTACATACCATTTCTTTTTCATATTCCACATGGAATACAATGAAGCTATTGGCTGCTGATGACAGTTGTAGTAAACCTGAAACAGCTCTCTTTCTCGCAATGAAAAACCCTTTCACTGAAACACCGAACCTAATTTTCCAGCTGCTCTTGTTTCTGGCAAAATCTATCCTACCCCAGAGCTGTACTTATGTCACAAAATTTGGAAGAATGTTAGTGGGAAAATGCTCACTTAGAAGAATTTGTAAGATTTTTTCCTTGGAACGCATCACTCTGCTCAAGCACTAACTGCTTAAAATTATTATTAATTTTTCCATTTAAATTTAAAAGCCTTTCTATTTGCAAGTAGTAGTTGGAAACTTAAACACACAATAAATGCTTTTATGCTCCAGTGAATTATTTGCCATAATAAGTGTAAAAGGAGTAAATATTTTCATAATCAACTCACACACTTTGCTGCACAAATGCATGCTCCTTTACAGGTAAAAGTTGAAAAGAAAGGAAACGAAACGTTTTTTTTTTTTTGTGAGAAATAAATGTTAATTAAAATCTTGTTATAATTAATTGGTGAATTTGCTACAAGCCAAAATTGTTAAAAAGAGAATGCTGAAATATTAACAGAAGTTTAATCGAAGGCAAGCAAAGTTGTGCACAGAAAAATGAAAACAAATTTGTTTTGTTTGCATGGAAGGAAACAGAAGAAAAATCGTACAACTTTTGATATACAAAAAAAAAAAAAAAACCAAATAATAAAAAACAAATAACAAATAGTCAAAAGAATGGAAATTATTTATTATTTTTTTATTTACTTTAAAATTTTCATTTCGCAGAAATTGCAAAGGTACGAGTATGTACATTTATGTATGTATATTTGTACCTGCCCAGCTTAAGGCATAACAAGAAGACTTTACGTTAAAAGGTGCCAGGTACCAGTAAAACAAGTACAACAGTGACTGTTAAAGTAATTAATTTTTATATTTTTTTAAAGGCTAGTTGTCCCCCAGCTAAATGTCTTTGATTTTTTCTTGGTTTTGTTTACTTAATCCCCACTACAACAATAACTAAGAATGAACTTAATAAAAAATAATTATAGATTCAAAGTTCGTATACTAGAACTTAATTAATTAAACAACCGCTGGGCACAGCAGAATATTTGAATGCATAGGAAATGAAAATCCTATGAGCCGATGTGGAATGTAAGCCACACCTAAAAGACAAGCTTTTTTCTGCATTTTATTTGACATTTCTCCATTTCAGACTAATTCAATTTGGATCATGCAAAGCAACTCGTTAAAGTTATTCAGGCTCATTTAGAAAATGGGAGCACAAATCAAAATGCAAACAGCAAACATTTAGGTCTATTTATAGGCCTAAAACAACACATTTCAATTGTTTCTCAAAGCAAATAATTAAGTTCATTTTTGAATATTCAAAAACTTTTACTTTTTTGCTACCCGGTGCTCCATTTAGCTATAACATTTTACTTTTCTTTATTTGATTGATATTATTAAAAGAAAGTAACTAACCAGCAAAGCTTAAACGTGAGCCAGTTAAAAGTCATTTAATATAAATATATTACAACACCATAGCTCAATGCAATTAAAATTTTCCAGTAAAATGTATTACATTTATATTAAATTATTTTGGTTGAAGTTTTCAGTAAAAATGTAATACAAAATAGTTAGAGCGGTTTTACACTTTGGCAATTGAAAAACAGAATTTTTTTTTAAGATTTTTATTTGGCCTATTCCTTGCTTACACACTTGAGAAATTAAAAGACCGCCCAAAATTCCACACAGTCGCTGCTGGCAACAAAACACACCCAGTTGAAAGCATTAAAATGACATACATGAATGACATGCATAAATGTCTCGTACAGATAGTCCTATACTACACACTCTACCGCACCGCTTCGGCTCCCTTAAGCTTCGTCTGTCTATCCTTCCATGTCTCAAAGCCCCACTTACAAAAACTAGTATTTCAAAAAAAGTCTCTTCACTTCTGGCAACACTGATTGCATCACTGCGTCTCTCGCATGAAATGATACTTAAAGAAAACTATTGGCACAGCCTTTTTCCCATTTTCAACTACTGACGAGTGTATTCATTACGCATTGAAAACACTCCACTCACATATGTATTATAATTTACATGCAAACATATGTTTATTGTGTAGGGCTTTAGAAAATTAAAAATAGAGGAAACTAAAGACTCTTTAATTTTTTTCATGTTAATTTATTCATTACAAATATGAACAATGCTACTTACTTATGCATATCGTATGTATAAATGAATATATCATTTCGATATTAATTTGTTGCTGCGCTGGCTGAACAACACAAAATGCAATCAAGTTGCTGCTGGTGAGAAGGTTTATCCCAAAACAAATAAACATTTATGTAAATTGCACACAATGTGCTCCCGTACACCTTGCACTCACTATACACAAAAATAAAAAATAAACTACAATTTGCCAACGTTGAATGTTCAAGTGGTTGATTTGTAGTACATTTACTGGCATGTGCTTATCTGCAATACTGGCTGTCTTTCGTATTTCGAGGGGTGCTTGAAATATAATTCAATTCACTTAATGTTTAGTGTTGCAACAATATGTTGCAACGATACGACACACTTGTAACATTTAAACATTATATACAAATACCTATATTGTTTCATGCTCTTGATATTTTTTTGCTGCTATTGAAAGCAGTAGATTTGATGTGGTGTACGGTAGAAAATTTTGAATTATATATGTTGTAGAGAAAGGATGGTGGTGGAAATTGCAAGTTTTAAGGCTCTTCAAAATGCATGTGAGAACATTGTTTTTCCCAACTATTTTTAATATGTGTACAGAGTTAAATGGCATAATGGATTTTTTTTTATAATTTTTGGCGCATAATTATGTGGCAGTAAAAAAAAAATGCCTGAGTCGACGTAGATGGAATTTGGCATATTTTTGAACACCATACCGCGAAAGAAGAAACACGTTTAATTATGGTTACGGCAACAATGTTATGTGCTGCATAGCTATATTATGGTTACAACTATATAATATGATTGCAGCTACAAAATTCGTTTGTTAACAAACATATTATGTTTGTCTACAACCATCATATATTGAAACATATGCTTCAACAATAATATGTTTCTCTTCAAATACATATTTTGTCTGCATGTATTCAAGAGTATGTTAATCATGTTCAATTGCTTTGTGGACTTTTTCAAGAAGTTATCGCAAAATTCAGTTGTGCTTCCATTATTTATGCCCAAACAACCAGTCACAGCTAAAACTCTAGTTAAACAAAATTTAATTGCAGCTTAAATTTGGCTGTAGTAAAACAGTGAACTATTTATTATTGGTTGATTTCAGAAATGGAAATTTGGCAATGTTGCAAAAAATTGCAAACATGTGATGTTTTGTAGTCTTTGATGACTGATACTTAAGCGCTAAATTATCTTTGTTCAGATATGGTTTAATTGATTTAAAGATTAACTAGTTTAAGTGTAAATTAAACCAAACTTAAAGATAAACTTGCAATGATTTGTTTTTTGGCATTAATATATTGCATATTAACTACGCTCATTCATGATTTTTACTACTAAGAATTGCACATGCGAATAAAATCTTGGGAAACAACAAGCTGTACTTTCCGTGTTGTAGAGTTGTGCTCATCAGCTCTTTTAAGTGAGAACTCTCTTTACTGCGGCTCTTTTCATTGAACTATGATGCTCTTTTAGTTTTTTAAATCGAAACTTAAATAAAAGTTGTTCGCGCATGATACTATGCCGATACAGAAACACAGTGTAGTCCATGACAGAGAAATGAGATTTAGAGCACAGAATGCTCAGTGGCTCGAATTCAAAAAAATTTTTTTTTATTATTATTATCCATTGTGATATTGAAATATCGAATTTAATAAATACTTATAAAAAAAAAAACAAGTGACCTTAAGGCTCGCGCAATTAAAATACTAAACAACAAAGGTCGAAAAATTAGCATAAAAAATACATAATTAGCCAAGTTGAATTATGCAGTTTGACTAAAAGTAAAAAGAACAAAATCAAGTGTTATGGGCTTAATTAAATGCAAGCCAGTGAAATCTATATCGGCTATCGACAGTTAAATAATGCCTGTTAGCTAAACGGGCATCAACATTATATTTTTATATATTTCAAATGAATATTGAATAAAGATTGTTAAGTATCAATCTCATTATGAACTGAATTTCAATCAAATTTTGCTGTTAAATAGAGCATAATTACTTAAGTATTTGAAAATCATACATAAATTGTGTCTCTTTCGTTCCACTGTCAAAATTACATTTTTAATTTTAAGCTCCACATAGACCTTACAATTCACATGCCAGTGCTTAAACTGGCACTTCTTTATGTTCAACACAAAGCAAGTGCATGTGTATTGTTAAAATAAACCGTTATTACTCATGCACTCATATGCACTCACAACGTCGAAACAGCATTACAAAAACAAATCCACAAGATTCGCTTTCTCCCACCCACACAATTTGACTCTTTGTTTTTGTTTTTGTTTTTCTTATTCTTGGTGTTTCCATTGTCTTTAAAGTTAAACGGTAAACGAGAGAGCTGTTGTATTTATTTGTGTGCACTTGCATCAATGAGTATTAAATATGCGAGCATGTGTATGTGTGTGTTGCATGTGCGTGAGCATGCTTCTTTGCTTATATTTGTTCCTATTTAGCAATGTACTACTTATTACCATGTGTTTAACTTGTACAATTTCGTAGTAATACACAAGTTGAACTATTTAAATAAGTTGTACAATATGAGAATATGTATTTATAAAAAACACATATTAATGAGCAGCCGTGGAATTTAGTGGCATGTTATTAACGATTGTAAGAAAATTTCTTTTTGTATGTGGTTGGATTAAGAAGAAAGAAAAAAAAGAAAACGGGTAAAAAAATAGTTTTACTAAAACTTGAGAGTGTAGGTTTGCTTTCAATACTAATTTGAAAAGAAGACAAGAAAAGTTAATTATTCTGACATTTGATTAAAAGTTGTTTAGTTTGTGAGAGGAAAAAACAAAAGTTTTTTTTTTTTTTTTAGCAAAACATTGCACTAACACAGTTTGACTGTCTTATTTGTTTTTAGCAGCGTTTAAGATATTTTATTTTTAGGAATTTTATTATATTTTATTCTAAGAAATGTATTATAAAATGTCTCCAGATTGCTTTGCTTTATAATTATAAAGCATGATATTAAGCCATTTATTTAATTTTCTTTTGGTTTTCTGCTTTCTGTGTTTTTTTTTTTATTTTAGCTTTTGCAACAGAATCTCTGTTAATATAATTTGCTCATTAAAAAGCACTCACAACCAACCAACTTGCTACGGTTTGTTGCTTATGCCCACAATGTTCGTAGTTGTGGTTAATTATTTATTAATTAATTTTATTTTCTCATTTTTCTGATATTTTTCGTTTATCGCATTACACACCAGGCCAGATGCAGTCAAACTGCAATTTGATTAAAATGTCAATTGCAGTTATTTTACAAAAGATATTAATCAATTTATAGCAACTCATATTTATTTAAATATGCGTAAATGCATGCCTACATTCGTATTTGTATATATTCATAACTGTTTTATGAAAGTGCAAAAAGCACAAAATATTTCTTTATTCATTTTTTTTGGTCAGATCATCAAGTATTAAATCTTTTTGTTTGCACAAAACTATGCTCCACAGGAGTTATTATTCTTATAAACATACGTATCTACATACATATATGCTCTTTTTCGGAAAACGTATTACATAAAAAACAAAACCCCAAAGGAAGCAACAAATTATTTTTGCGTCATGGCTGTATCATACAACCATGATGTGGCAAAACCCAATTTGTTTTTTTTTTCAAGTTTCCAAAGCCGTGATGAAATAATCGTCAGGTAGTGAATCAATAAATTGTTTACTGGAAATTTCTTCAGGTTAACGATGACAAACCACAACTTTTGGCATGTAATTTTGAAAGTGCGGGAAGATGATGTTGTGATACTTTTATCGTTGCTGGTATTGTGGCAAATGGGGAATATAGAACGTCAAGGCATGAGTAAAGAAAGACGCCAAAGTAAACATTGAGGGTCATCTATTTTATAGTTCTCGTTTATGTTTATTTCTCATTAAATTTTTATACTATTTCAATGGGTTTTAATGGTATACAACAAAAGTGAGAAGCGTCAAAGACAAGGCTGGTTTTGTACTCTACAATGGCGATTCACTTCACAGGCATTTGATTAAAACTGAAATGTTTAATGAATCACTTAGACGAGTTAACAGCTGATGTTAAAATTGTATTGAAAACTGGTCTTACACACAAATAAAAAAGCACTTTAAGTTAGGGGACACATGCTGTAAATTTGTCAATCGCTTGATTTCGTACCTGCGATCGGCTCTGCTTGAAGCAAAAATCAAAAGCTTTTAATATTTTCATTGAAGTAATTTCATTATGTGCAAACATGTGAAGTTTGTTTGTACCCTGCAGGAAATGTGACTGCTGTAATTTATGATTGTGTAAGTTGCACTACTGAAAATTACTGAAAATACTATTTACTATAAAATTTTTAAATGTGGGTGTTATTTAATATTGACTATCGACATTGCAATAACAAAGATGTAGCTTCATTGTTTCATGGACAATTCATTACAATATTCTTGCTGCCTTGTAGGTGCCTTTCTTCAGTTTGCTACAGGGGAACTTAATTTTTAAAAGTATACATAAATATGAAAAAAAGCATTCCAGGATGCAAAAGCAATCGAGAACTCCCTTTTCTCTAGCTTTGATTAAAAGAGAATCAGCAATGTTTAAGTTTTTATGTGTACTTGAAGCCCATTTGGTACGCAATTGTCGAAGTGAAGGAAAACTGCGCGGCTGAAAAAAAATATGATTTTACGATTTATTGAGAGCTATTATTGTGCGAGACAAAATAGCACAAGGTAAAAATAACTCAACACCCGACGGCACATTAGACACAAAGGCTAGAAATTCACACACAAAAAATTATAATGTTTGCGTCTTTTATTGAATGTCTGCAGCAAATTATTAAAATAAACGACATGCACACAATCAAACGTGAGTGATGAATTTTTTGCAGAAGTCCTGGGCACTTAAAACTCTAGCTCAGCAAAACTTTTATTTAATTTAAATACAGTTCAATATTTGTGTGAGTAAATCAGTTTGTCATTTATTGTTTATGCTTTTCCAAATTGTGGTCGGCAATAATGGCACAAAAGTCAAGTAGCATGTATGTATATTTGCAGTTGAATTTAAATGCGCAATTTTCTCATTTAATGATGGCTTAAATGTTTACTGATTTAGAGCATTCCTAGTTTAAATACCTGGTAAACTGCAAGGATAGATTATCTGCCACTGAATTTTAGAGAGAAACTTTTGCTTGAACATTCCTTTTCGTTAACGATTTTTTTCATTCATTGCAGACATTTGACTTTTTCTACACTAAAGGGCTAGATAAAGAATTTCAATTGTTGTGGAAAAAATAAGTGTAAAGCTTTTCCATAGTCCTAATATGACAACGATGACGACAACTTGAATAACTAGGAGGGTTTTTTTTTCTTTGGGCAGCAGACAGCTGATTTATTTGGAGTGATGTTAATTTAATTGAAAGCAGCTGCTGCTAATCTTAAATTCAGAGTCGGCTTTTGAGACTAACGTAGTATTTTGTTGCCTAAGCTAGATAAAAAGCCAACTTTCTAATACATTTCTTCAAACTTGAGCCAAAACTTTAATTCATTATAATTTAGCAGACAAAATGCTCCAATGCCTAAGAAATCCGTAAGACTTCAAACTATAGTTTAAGAAAACTTTTTGTTTTGTAACTTAGTTGCAGTTTAAACGTAACTGCAGTCAATCAGCGAACCATTTGCTATTGCTTATTTTTCGATATTGAAACTTAACAACGTTGCAAAAAATACCAAACAGCTTATGCCTTGAATTGATTGATGACGGTGAAGCTTGAATGTTAAATTTTTTTCGCTTAAATATTCACTGATTTAAAAATTCACTAGTTCAAACATAAATTGAGCCAAACTTGAAGTTAGACTTTCACTGATTTTTTTCTGATTCTTATAACAATTTATTTCTAAAATATGCTTCTAGCTCAATCGGTCAAACTTTGTAATTTTTCTTAGTAATGAACAACATAAAAAATAAGAATGCTTTTAAAAACCATTGTTCTCTTTTATTAACTTTTTTTTCTACTGCATTGCGACAATTGAAAACGATGAGGCAAAATTACAGACAACAAACGGTCGCGTTCAAATAACCCTTATCTTGTTTTAACAAACACGAAAACAACAAATTAGTTACAACAACAACAACAACAACAAAAAGTAAACAACCATTCAGTCAATTATGACTTTACGGACTTAAAAAAAAAATAAGAGAATCACAGATGAACAAGCAAGTGAAGCATGAAATTACAAATAAGACGAGTTAAACGGTGAAGGAGGGGAAATTTGTTAAAGAGTCAGCATTAAAATAAAACCTGCAAAATTTTATTGATTTGATAGTCTAGAATGTGTTTAAGCTAGTAAGAACATATTTCGAATAGCTATGAAAAAAACTTAAACCGAAAATTTAAAAAAATACGATTTTGCAAGCTTGAAGCCGTTTTTAATTCGCGATTTTACGTTGTGCCAAAATCGTTGCTCTGGCAACACTATTTTAACAATATTTTCCTTGGGAAGTTCCGCAACAACAACATTGATTGATGAACAACAAACTACACTCCTCCGGCAGACTTGGACTTAAGTCTTGGAAGGTCCACGGCCCCCTCTACAAACCTATAAAACTCATTGCTTTCAAAGTCTGGTTCCTTATTCTAAAGTTTCCCCAAAACATGAATAATAAATGGTAAGCTGACAGCGCAGCTTGCAGTCACTTTGAGCGGGCTCCTTTGGCCCCTCGTGCATCACTCGTGGATTGTCGGTGCCCCAGAAGCGATAGTTTTGTAGCTGGGGTGGAAATGAGCCTCATCGCTCATTATGATTTTGGTTGAAAAATCGTCTACGATTATTCTGCGTTCTTGGGGAGTGTACCGCTCCACGACTAGTTCACTTGTATTCTACAGCTGAATAGTTCACAAATGTAAAAAAACAGATTTGACATTGGCTGCCATTTGCAAAAAATTACAGCAACTTCCAATAGGGTGATTTGTTTTGGCCCACCTTGTATATATGTACAAACCGCAACCCGATGTTTGAGAAAGTTTATTTTTGGTGCTAAAAAGTAAGGCTGGTAATCAAAGAGAGTCTTTGAAACGTGTAAAATGAAAATGTTCGATATCAGTATCCATACATACATATGTACACACATGTCTCTTGTGAAGGGTGTTTAGGATTCGGCCCAGCCGAATGTATCACTCTAACTTGTTTCTTTCAAAGCAGCCACATCATTTTCCAAAACTATTAAATGCAAATTGCTTTTTTTATGGGACCTTTCCTCTCTGTGTGTGAATTGGTTTTTGTTAGCATTTTTGCAGTTTATTTATTTTTTTTTTTGCTAATATTTTATAGTTTACACAAAAATCGTTATTTATGGAGTTTACTTCGTGTTTTCATTTATCAAAGAAAACGAGTTTGTTTGTCAATGCAAAGAAAGGAAATTAAATTTTGTAACAATTTTATGTTTTGCAAAAAAGTTTGCAAGAAGAATATTATGAAAAAAAAAGGAAAAGGTTCAGGGTATGAGACAAAAATTGAAACGTTACCAGAACACAAACGACACTGCAAAGGAAAATCATATATTTTTTTTTTAACAAAATGTTTTTTCTTTAAGAACAAACAAACCAGGCAAATAAAAAAGCAAATGAGTTTTTTATATGTTGTTGCTGCAAGTTACAAAATGCTCAACTTGTTCTGGGGAGGGAAAAAATTTGAAATGATAATTTGATTGTCAGCCACAAAATTTAAAAAGCTTTTTTGGTTTTCCTTTTTTTTACATATTAAAATTTTGAAAACAAACTGATATCCTTGCTTAAATATTCCAACAGATTCTGTCAAGTCAGTTTTCCAAATATTACATCCCTTTTTCTAACTGTTTCTTTACATCTTTTTGAAAACAAATATATGTACTAGTTTACCACTTACTTCTACTTGAGGATGCGCTAACATAAGCTGATGAACGTCGCTTCAGACCACTGGTAGTACCTTCGTTACTGCTACCCACAGGCAAAAAGCGAGACAAAGATAACAGCGCTTTGAAAAGTTCTGTCACATTGTTGTCTTCTTTGGCAGAACATTCTAGGACTTTGGCTCTGAAAGAAATAGAAAAAGAAAGTGAAAAATAAGAGAAAAGATTTTGCAAGCACAACAAGTTTCAAAGTAAAGCATAACACGAACAAAAGAAAGACTTCGATACAAGTCTAAAAATATGTCAAAACCCTCATTTTCAGAGCAGATAGAACGTTAATGTATACCAAAAAAAAAAATGTTCTTAATTGATCTTCTCAAGACAAACGCCTAATTATCTTACGGCACTCGACGTTTTCTTCTGACTTAAGGGAGCAAATTTAATTAACATGTTGTAACATGACTCTCAAATGTAATCTTCTAAAACGACGATACACGTGCTTCTTTTTTCAGTCCCGCCTACAAGAATCAGTTAGCAGAATATTGATATTTAGAAAAAAAAAAAATAATTTTGTTGCTCACTGCTATCGGGCATATTCTTTTTGAAATTCGGTTCTTATATATACCGGTTATATATGTATAAACTTTGCGAAGAAAAAAATTACTAATTTTTCGGTAGATTTTTGCATGAGAAGAACAAAAATTTATTTCGGGGGGCGGTGAATTACATTTTTTTTTGCATTATGTGAGGGAGCCATCTTAAAGAGACGGGGTATAGAGTAGGTTGTGTTGGATAAAACAATATTGGAGAGACATATTTTTTATAGTTTGGCCACACGCTGGACTCGGAGACACTTTAGAATAATGAGCCAGGCTTTGAGAGAAATGATTTTTATAGGTTTAGGGAGGAGGTCGTGGACCTTCCAAAACGGAAGTCAAAGGCTTTCGGAGGCTTTCAGTTTATTAATAATTTGATGTTGAAGTTGCGGAATTTCCTACGGAAAATATGAAAATGTTGGTAATACAGTGCTGCCAGAGGAAGGATTTTGGGCACAACGTAAAATCGCAAATTTATAGACGGTTTTAAGCACTTCAGTAAGTTTTTTTTTTTATAATTTTTCAAAGATTGCTATAGACGACCAACCTTCGGCCGGGATAAGAGATTTTCTCCAACTCGTTCTTTGGTTTGTTTTTACCACAAACCAAAACTAACAAGAGAATGAGTACGATACAAGTCCAGTTGAGTTGTGAGGAAGTGGTTCAAACCTCGTCGCAGGTAAACAAACCATTTTGCTTCACAAGAAACAAACCATTTTCCAAAAATGAAGTAAGAGATCAATAAAATACACAATTAAAAATAAAATGAAAAAAAATATTTCCCTCCCATGCTATCTTGAATTTCAATTGTTTTCAATAAGTTTGAGTTATATTGACATATTAAATCAACAGTAGTCAACATAATTGTAATCGCAGAAAATGTTGGTGATGACACAAAATCATCAGCAAAAAATATAATTATTTCCTACGTTCTTAGTTTTTTATTTTGCATGCGGCGCAAATTTCTTAAATATCGGTTGATGATATTATCTCCGCTTTATATATAGACCGACAACGAAAATTTCATTCTCCGTCTTTTAATAACCGTATCAAAAAATATTACCAAACTTGAGGAGACGTGCCTATTGTGATTGTTATTTAATATTATGCTCAGCTAAATGTAGCACACTCTTACTTATTTTCTCTAACAATTTCTTTTAAACTGAACCAGATACTGTTATTCTTAAAACACTTAACAAGCAGAACACAAGAGGAATTGAGAGAGACAGAGAGAGAGAGAGAGACAAAATAGATGTAAAACGAACCGACAGGTGGCAAGAAATCTGTTTGCTTAAGGTCATGGTTATTATGTTACCATAAAGAAAAGTTAAATTTTTCATTTAAAAGATTCAAACAACAACCAAACCCAACAAAAACAGAAACAGAAAATAAAACAACAGACAAAAAGTTTTAATTTTAAAAAATTTGCTTGATAACAAAGTAAGAGAAAAAGTTTACTTTTGGCAATAGATATTGTTGCATCAACAGGGGTAAAGTTTAATTTTAAGCAATTATTGAAGTTTAAAAAGTTTTTAATTTGAGCAAAAATTTATATAAAAAAATAATCATTATTCTTCAGTGATACATTATCAACCAGAAAACAAGGAAAGCGTGGGAAAACAATAAATTAAATTAAATAGCACTTTTCAAAAGGCTTCCTAAACTAAGGATGGCTGGCATCAGTGATCCTTTTTTTCTGTGTTTCAGCACATTTATTATTAAAAAGGATTCACAAAAGCAAAATGTTCGATTTCATTTATTGCTTTAAGTAAAATTGAATTAATTGATTAATGACTAAAAGAAAAATTTTGAGAAAGGGTTTTTTTTAATGAAACTTATTTAGCGCTTCGCATTATAACATTCTCAATTCAATTCAATTCAATTTATTGTTCTTCATATAGCATATGTGTTTACAATTACAACTTAAATTTATATTACAATAGTTCAAGTCCCTTTTTTCCTACTTTTTCTACTTAGTAAATTTTAGTAAATATGAAAATTATACATATACAATATTTGCAAAAAAATTATATTGGAGGCAAAAATTTATAGAGAAAAAAAACCTATTTGAATGTATTTTTCGAAAATTTTAATAAAACCAACTTAACTAAAAGCCTACGAACTACTTAAGCTGATGTCAAATCATTAATATGAGTATGTATTGACCAAGAGCATTTGGTATAACATTTTTCTGACAGTTTATTAAGTCTGGTAACTACAAGATCTGAATTCGAAATTGTATGCAGTCTGCGGGTTGAATAGAACCGAGGAAGATTGTATACAAGTTTCAGTAACTTGTTCTGTGCAATCTGAAGTTTCTTGATATGACATGACTCAGCTGTTTGCCACATTGGGGCTGCATAGAATATAACGGCCTGGAAGATCAGTTTAAATATAAGCATTTTGTTTTCAGTACTTAGATTATAACATTTTAATGAAATTAAATTGTTTGAAAGAACTATTGGCATTATTATAATAATAGTCCAGTGAATAGCAGGAGGCATTACAGCGAGAATTCATTCTCTAGCCCCACAGTTCGTCTATGAAATAAACTGCCTTCAGGTGGATTTCCTCCTGCCACCTACAGCGTGAGACGGGTCAAATCAAATGTGCACACGCACTACTCCCTCTGTCCCTCTCTCTATAAACATTGTTTCTAGTTCCGGTACAATGCACTGAATATGTATGGCTTTTCCCCAGAGTATGGCTCCAAATTAAAAGAAAAAAAAAAAAAAAACGAACAAGTGTTCAATAACTGCAAATGATTTAAGTGGTAGCTGCAAAAAGTCTTTGCAAAAAAAAAAAAAAAACTTTATTTTGATTACTTTTCTGGCCATTTTTCTTCTCCTGGTTGTGTGTGATTTACATTGACTAAAAAACCATAAATCATGGCATATGTGCTTTAAGTTTTATGAAGCGTATTTATTTGGATTTTGATAAACTCTGATAAATTTAATGGTTTTTAAATTGATGTGAATTTCTATTTTAATATTCGTTATCCTTAAATAATATGACATGATTTATTTTTTATTTGCTAGCGTAAAAGCAATTGTAGAATATGAGTTATAATTATTGCATATTGCTTAAAAATAAAGACATCTAAATGTTTTACAAACAAAAATATATATATGTACATATATGTATGTATATGTACGTTCGAAGAAACAAGTTCGAGCTGAAAATAATTTGGAGTAATGAATCGTATATGAACACAAAAATATTATTAGAAACATTTTTAGAGTAACTATTCAATGGAACAACATCGTAACTATTCGAAATGTAAAACGATTAATTTCGAATAATTATTTTCGAATAATTATTCGAATAATTTTTAATATGTACACTAGAGTGCATGTTATGTTAGGCGGGCTGCCGGTCCTAGAAAGGTTCCGTTGTGCTACCCGAATGGGCTGTAGGGAGATAGCCCTACATACCTCCCACCGGTTCCGACCTGAACCAGCCCCATGAACGGATGAAGGAGTCCTTCCTGTCTAATCCGCATTCTGACACTGCCGGTAGCCCATTTAGTGTCGGCCTGCCCAAGTAATTTGCTCTCTTGTCAGAGAGAGCCGGGCCTCGACAGAGAAAGTGTTCGACCCTCTACACCTCCTCATCTCTGCAGAAATCATTATATGGAAGATTTAGTCTTCTCGCATCTTACTTTTAATAATTAATTATACACATCAGTTAAACTTATGTATGTTAAGCATATTATTCAAACTGAACAAATAGTTGAAAAATTGTTAAGTCAGATTAAGTTGATTGGAGGGGTGTGTTTGGCCATGTCTTGCGACATACACCTAAACCAGTCTTGGCCTTATTGTGAGCTACGTGAAAAATAGTTAGTATAATATTAAAATAATTTTTCAAATATTATACGACTGATTAATCGAATATAAATGCGAAAATAGCATTTAAATAGAACTGAAAACGAAATTTTTGCTACTAAAACAACTGAGATTCATGTTGATTTAACCGTCCAGTCAAGAATCAAAATTCTGTACCAATAATAATACATTTCCTAACAAGACTTGAAAAGTAACTAAATTTATTCAATAAAATTTTAATTTTTTACATTAAATTTTAAGATTGCTATTCAGCTTTTAATATTTAAATAAACAAGTAAAATAAAACAAACTTAAATATAGTGTTGCCACAGTTTTTTTAATTCATTTAAATAATTGTACTTTTTTATTTTGTCGATTTTATTTTCAGGTGTTATATTTTAGTGCCGCAAAGTGTTTAGTTTACCAAATGTGTTATTAATATCGACCTTTTTAGATTAGATAAATTAATTCCTTTTATGGTGTCCAACCAAAATGGGCTTTTTTTAATCATGTTGCCAGATTGCACTAAATAAAAATTTGCCCCTGAAGAAGTTGGAAATAAACCAGCGAAACGTCGGGAACGATTTAAATGAAAAGATGTAGTTTTTCTTTTAAATGAAAATATAAACTAGTTTTTAGTTTAAATTAGACGAAATTCGAGCGACAATCTCTCGATTATCGAGTCATTTACAGTCAGCCACCTTCACAAGTAGAACAACAAGCAATTAAAGTAGAGAGCTTTTTTTTAAATGGGGTAATGTTTTTGTAAAAATTTAACATTATTTAATAAATTTTTTTTTTAAATTTTAAATTAAATTAAATTAAGTTTAAGTTTTTTTTAAAGTACAACTTTTTTTCGCTGCTTATCAACAAAAGTTCTGATGACTGAGAGTGCCTGGTGGTTTTACCATTTTTTTTACTATCATTTACATTGCGTTTACATAATTTAGAAATTTCGTATCAAAACAGTGAAAAATTGAAAAGAAAACCATCGTTTTAAAACGAATACATTTTTTGCACAATTTGCACGTGTCAAGAAATACTTGGCATGCACAAACCATCCTCACTGAACAAAAGGAAAGAGTCTGTTTTGCAAGTTGTGACATGAGAAAATATGAGTCACTTCCCTCTTATCAGTGCCAGTGTGAGTGAAAGTGTAAAGTAGAACATTTAAACAATATTTACAGTACGTACGTGACCTATACCAACTTTGTGCGCCAGTGAACAAAGTTCACACACACACACACATACATACACATTCTTGTGTGAAAGTGAAATTTAAGTGTGAGCTGCTCCCACTTGCAAAAATTATTATATATAATATTTTTAGTATGACAGTGAGCGCTAATGTTCACAGTAGTTTCCTTCCGACAAACAGAACAAATTAACGAATATTATCATGTTAAACTTAATTTATGCCAAGTTATATTTAACATTAGGAAATATTTAGAGAAGAAGACCACAACCACCTGCATTTGCAGGTCGGTTTGTATGGAATATTTGTCAAATTACAACTTCTTCCCTAAATATCTCCACTTTCAAATTTTGTACACAAAAATGTTTTAGAAAATACAGTAAAAACAAGTGGTACATCTCGGGGGGTTTTCTATACAGTTTTTTTGGTATGGCATATTTGTCAAATTACAACTTATACGGGAAAATTCTGACAAATCTGCAAATGCAGGTCGTTTCGTAGTCTTCTTCTCTAAATATTTCCACTTTCAAATTTTGTACACAAAAATATTTTAGAAAATACAGTAGAAACAAGTCATACACCGCGGGGGGTTTTCTACGCAGTTCTATGGTATGCAATATTTGTCAAATTACAACTTTCAGACGAACATTTTGACACATCTGCAAATGCAGGTCGGTTTGCAGTCTTCTTCTCTAAATATTTCCGTTTTCAAATTTTGTGCACACTTAATGCGTAGAAAACCTCCCGAGATGCACAACTTGTTTCTACTGTATTGCATGTTATGAAGTCTCTTGTGTGGGGACACCCTTCAGTTTTCAATTTTGTGTTGTTTTTAGTATTTGTTGCTGCGGCGGCAGGGTAGTAACTACACATGTAGTGACTGGAAGAAAGGGCACTGTAGCGGAATGTTCAGTAACAGGGTTCCGTTTTTCTTCTATAAGTAACGGACCCTTAAAAAGAACAACAGGCAGGTAACAACACCGTACGTGCTTAAATTTACAATTGTAATTATAATCTTTTTTATGCTCTTCATTATAAACTCAAGCTCTTACACATATGTACATAGAAGTTGCCACAGCAAAGTAAGTCACTGTGGTAAAGGCTATATTGACAAAATGAAGTTGATTGCCAAGGGACTCAGCTACGCGAATGGCAAACCTTTCAGTGTCTAAGTAACACTTAAAATGACAGTTACCTAGGAGCTGGTAGCCACTAAATAAGTGCCTTGATAGCAAAAATTTACTAATGATAAATGTCTGACTAAGTTCAAAATAAAATTATAAATTTAATTTCCTGTTTAAAAAAGCAGCTGCCGAAATGTAATCTGAGTGGCCCTAATATTTGTGGAGAAAAAAAGTCTCAAACTTAATTTTATGAATTTTTTAGGAATTTATCTTAAAATAGCCCAATTAGTTAAAAAAAAAAAAAAATCTTGTTACCACAAACTATTTTAATTATTACATCACTTTTGGTCAAGCAGCAATTTTGTTTTTACTAAAGTCACTTTGGTCTTTACAATTTCCCTGGCAAAATGAACTGACAGACTTGTGTTGTTTTAAACTAAGTTTTTATTTAATGTTTTAGTTCGCTTCGTTATTTGTTATTACCACACAAGTACAAGCGTATAACACACAGTTCACGCAACAACGCAATAACTCAAAAACTGTTTAGTAATTACATAGCGTCACCCTGCAACCGGATCGTTTATTACTTTATTATTTAATAGATTTGTGCGTTTGTCGTGTCGTGATCGTTATTAAATTTTAGAAAAATTACGCATGAGTACCATCTTACAGCTGTTCATTAAGTTGTCCGAAATTTCACCAAAAAATTAAGACTGTAACTTTCTTTGGTTTACAAAAAACTTTCACACATTTTCCTGGTATTATTTTGCAATGCAATTTAATTTGGCTTTATGTTCACAGCACATGTGATGGGTAAATTATTATGAAAGGAAAAAACTGTTAAAAATCGTTGGGGAAAATAATGCCATAGGTAATTTTAGCCCATTTTAGCTGTATGTCTGGGTGTAACTCTCCAGTTTTTGATGAACAAACGTTGAATGCTTTTTTTTTTAGAAAGTAATATATTTCAAATTTGCGTGATTCAAAAAGGTTCGTGCGTGAAAAAGCGTGATTGAACAAATTTGTGTCTGAGCGTGAGTGACGTGAGGCTGCATGAGGAAAAGTATTGTGATCTAGAGCGCACATCTCTAGTATTTAAATATAAAAAATTTGTCTGTATTTTAATTTATTGAAAATATTCGTACGTGGAAAATTGCAGTCTTTGCTGTTTTTGTGAAAAACAATTTTTGTGACTTACGTCAATGTTGCCGGCAATGAAGCGAACACATTAAATGAAAAACTGTTTTTTTTTTATGAATTTAAAAATGCATTTTTATTTGCATGACTGCAAGTAATAAATAAAAAAAGTTAAACTTTTTTTTTTTAATTAAACTATCACATATTCTGTGCTTGAAGTATCCGTGTTTATGCATGAGTGTTTGGTAATTGGTTTTTGGAGCGAAATCTGTAAATTTTTTAGGACACATATTTTTTTAATTCATTCATTTAGCCAACAGGCAAAAAAAAACCAGAAAAAATTATAGCTGCAGTTAAATTGCAGGAAAAAAAAATAATATGTCATATTGGAGTGCAATCATGTACATGTACACAAATGCAGGTACATGAGAGTGGGTCGATTTGTAGGAAGAAAAATGCCTCGATATTGTGCCTTCGATTCTTCTATAGCTTTTGGCATGAGGAAATAACACTTTTGCTGCCACATATCACAAAAAGCATTTACGAGGTTTTCTAATTTTAATATTTTGCACGGTAGTAGCCCTAAGGAAGTGTGGTACTGGGTCGGGTGCTCGAAAATAATACTGGAGAGAAAAAAAATTATTGGTGCCTGGTCATACGGTTGAATACTCTGGGGCTCTGACATATTTTAATACAATATCCTCTAAATTATCGAAATATGCAAAAGCCTTGAAATCGTTCGAATATAATGCTAATGACGACTTATACAGTGTTGGTCATAACTAGAGCAGCCCCCAAACGGTCTTTAAAGCAGAATCAGAATTTTCCTCTAAAAGGAGATTTTTTAAATTAAATTTATTAATAATTTAAGGAGATGGCTTAAAATATTTGAAATTATGCAATAGCTATCTTGGAGTGAAATAAGCCCTCTGCAAGAAATGGCTGATGGAAACTAACACAGTAACAACTTATTTACTAACACATGCCAAACAATTTTATAGCTTTCAGCGTTGCCACTGCAATGATTTTTTTAATATTTTGATTTTCCCGTATTAGTTTGGTAATTTCATTTGGAACTACGTTTATGCATCAATGTTTCTATAGGTTCATTTGTTTCTTCTGTTTGAAAAAAAAAAACTAGTGCTGTGCATGTTTTTTCCATATGATTCATTTTTCTATTGTTAAAACTGCTACTGACTACTGTTTTTCTCTTAATTTTATTTATAATATCATAATTTATTCTGTTCTCCTTGTATTTAGTTAATAAAAGATTAGGAACTTGAATGTTTTTTAATATTTATTATTATATTAAAATATTATCATTGTTAGTCTATGGGTAATGTTTGCTGTGTTATTAACATAATGTTGCAATGCAACATGTTGGGAATGTTAACATAGCAAATGTTAGACATATAATTAGTTTACTTGTGTTAGTTTTTACTGTTATTTACATATATTGTTTTTTTATTTTTGAATTTTTTCAAATCAAAATTTTTTTCAACATTTTCAATTTAATTACAAATATTATCCTGAAGATGATAACAAACTGTTATCGAAATATTGAATAATATTGTTAATAAAATTTTTAGATTAAAATGATCTGAAGCTGTATAAAAAAGTTTTTCAAATAATTAAGTTTATATTTAAATTTGCAGCATCTCTACTTCACGACTGCCAAATATGAACTATCACAAGACTCATGTTTGCCAAAATGGCGGCAAAACAAAGTCCCCCTATAGTATTTTTACTTGTTATAGTAAGAATTTTTTTTTATAGAGAATTTTCAAAAATCGGACACCATAAATGATAATTTATAAATTTGTGTACCACATAGATACATAATAAATACAGAAGCTAAAGGTTCGTTTTTGTTTTGTATTTTTCTTAACATCCACAACATCCTTTTGGATATCAAAGAGATCCTTGAAATTCCTATTTCAGTTATTTCATTGATGTATTGAATGGAAATCAAAAAAAAAAAAAAATGCAGTCTCTGCGTTTTTTACATTTTCTATTTAGCTGACGAGTGGTTTTTATTTCATATTTTCAAACATTTTTTACGCATTTTTCGTTTTGTGTGTGTTGTGCATGCAGTGAATTTGGGGTCAAACAATTCCGCATGCAAAAAGTAATAATATTTGAAAACTTTGATATTGTTTGCTCTTTGATAAATAAATGAAAATTTAATAAACAAAACTCACAAAGTGAACAACGGAAAAACAAAATACTTTAAGAAAATAACAGTTTTGTGATAAAAGTTCTTGGAAAACAAACGCACAAAATACTTGCGGTTATAAAGTGTCATAAAAGGACAGCGACAGCAAGTGGCGGAGATAGAAATATCTCAATAAATGAAGCCAAAAGGCAGAAAATAATTTCAAAGTGTAAAATGGTATTCAATTTCTTTAATCAGCTTAAAGTCATGGAAAAATAACTAATTTCCAGGAAATATGAGTTGTTGCAATATTTTTTTCTCACCATCATTTTCTAATTGAAGTGGCTTTTCAAGAGATTTTATTACGCAGCAAAAACTTACCCAAGAAAGGTAATCTGTTGATCAACATGAATATTAAAATATGAGATTTACTTAAAAAAAAAAACACACTGCTATTAAATTAAATCTACAAAGTACGAGGTTTCCAACGAAATTTATTTAAGGCACTTTAATGCACTGCCTTAACAATGCTGCTGTGCTTGCAAGTGCCGAAGGTCTGGCAAGAAATAACTGGGACAAGACAACAAAATTCACAACAAGTCTGGCGCCAAATGGGAGCCAAAAATTAAATGTTTCCAAAGTTAAACGCTGCTGTAGATGGGTTGCCAAAAAAATTTGCATTTACTCTTTTTTGTGCGTAAATTTGTATACAAAGCTGTTCTAGTTTTTGGGGAACTTTTTTTTTTTTTTGAATAAAAAAACTCATTTCATTCACTGCAGCAAGGAGTTTTTCAAATGGACTTTTTTTTTTAAATAAAAAAAAAAATCATTTTACGGCACCAATGAACTTTGTTAGAGGAGACTAAGCGGGCAAAAAGCAACATTTCCAAAAAAAAAAAAGAAAAAAAAATTCGCAAGATGCAAAAACCAGCTCAAAATATTTTATTAGAGATTGAAACAGTTCTCAATAAAGCACAACTAAAGCAAACACCTGCAAATTCGCAATAGGCAGACATAAACATATATTTGAGTTGGTTTTATTTGCACGCACGTGAAGAATATTATTCTTCACACACTTTTCACGTTCTAATATTTTTTCAACCACACATTTTCGGGAACGAAAACGAAAAAAATTTTCTCACGATCACACTTACGTTTGCATTGGAACAAAATAAGAGGTGGGCCAAAAGAAATCACCCCTTGTTGCTTGGCTTTCAGAATATCGGTGTGTGTGCCGTTGCTGCGTATTGTTCAATTGAGGCAAAAAAGAAAAACTCGGTTAACATGTCGCTATAGCGCATTGCCGCATGACCAGCAGCGTCCTCGAAAAAAAAAATGGCCCGATGACTCGCCCAGTATGAACAGCACATCAGGCAATCACTTTGAACGGGTGTTACGGCGCCTCGTACATCACCCGTGGTTTTTTGGTTCCCCAGAAGTGATAGTTTTGCTTGTTCACGTACTCACTGAAGTGGAAATCAGCCTCATCGCTCATTATGATTTTGGCTGGAAAATCGTCCACTTCGTCATAGACTCGAATATTCCACGTTTTTGGGCAGAAAATCGCTGCACAGCTGTCTACTTTACAAATGTAAAAACAAAAATAAGAGCAACTTGCAAAAGGGCGATTTCTTTTGGCCCACCTTGTAGTAACTAATACGACTGTCCCAAAACATACCGAGCAGCTACAAATTTATCTGCAGGAACGTGTTGCCAACCCTCCAGTTTATTTGCATTTTTGCAAATGGGAATGATGGTCGTAAAACACTATCAAGCGCACAAACACATTAAAGATCATTAAGAACACTCCACTACACTATGAAAGGGGGAAAAATACAACCGGTCATTAAAGAGGCAGCAAATGAAGCAAATGCTAAAAACGCACATTAAATGCAAAACAACACACACACACACACATTAGAAAATATGTTGGACATTTTCGGTTTAATGGGGTTTATTGCTCTATTTTTTGCCACACATACATACATACACACATACATACTTTCAACACAAAACAGAAGTCAATTGTTTTTGTAGCAGCAATAATAATTTTTGTTGTTTTTGGAGCTGCACTCGTAATTAGTAACATTGCGAGAAATGCGAATATTAATGTCGCTGAAAGCGGGCTGGCAGGCAGGCGATTTAATTTACAACTTGATGTTTGTTGCATTATGTTTTATCTAGAAAATACAATTTAGCAGGGAAATAACAGGCATTTGTATTTTTAAAAGCATGATTAACTTTCCTTTGGAAGTTTTTGTTTTTTGGAGTGCTTTACAACTCTATGACCATATGGCGTAATGATTTTCTCGCAATACCATAATACAACACATATTAAATATCCTTAAGCTTTCAAAAGTTTGTGGAACTCAGAACAATAGTTGTTTCACTTCATTTACATGCTCGTATGAAGAAAATTCCTCATTTAGTTTTGCGTATTAAAACTTTTTGTTTTTTCATCGAAGTCAAGCAACCCCAGTGCTAAGCTACAAAGGCATTTTACCATAAAAACGGACAGCACAGAAGTCCTTTGACAATATTTTAATAAAATTCTGAAGTTTTGTTCACACTCAACTGGCTGGTGCCGCTTTGTCTCATTGCGAAAAAAAACTTGAATATGAACTTTTAAAATTGTGCGGTTTGCGGTTGCTGTGCCCTTTGGGACTCGGCAAGTTGTACGAGTATTGAAATCTAGAAAATGACAGCAAAAATGCTTTTATTGCTTTAAGTCACGTTTGTCGAGCAGAACATTAAACCAAAAGTAAAAGAAAAAAAGAAAAACAAAAACAGTTTAAAAGTATAAATGGTTGTGCACTAGAAAAAGGATAAACTTTTTATTGCCATCCATTTTCAACAATTATAATAAATACAAACTTCAAAGACCATATCATTTACATGAATTTATGAAAAATATGTAAACGATTTTGCCACATTTGCTGTGGCAGTTTTACGTTTCACAACGTTTATTAAATTCCTTTTGAAACCGGAATACATTATTTAGCAAGAAATCGGAGAAACAAATGGATGTGACAAATGCAAATTTTAAATCAAATTAAGTGGGCTTGAAATTCTTCAGGATTATAATTAAGTATTAGTGTTAGTTGTGTTTGTTTATTGCGAAATATATATGTATATATTAGAAGGGGTCGAGTTGTAAGGGCTAAACATTTTTGAATACGATTTTTCAGTAGTTTTTGGCATGAGGAAGAACAAGTTCCACTACGACGTATCAAAAAAAAAAAAAAAAAAAAGAACTAGTTTTTTAAGCGTCCGACTTAAAAATTGTTTTTTTTTTGGATTTTTGTATGAGAGCACCCTACGCAGGCATACTATGTGCTCAGTACGTTGGGAAAAATACAGGTGGGAAAAAAATTATTAGTCATGACTACTCTTTGGCCACCCTGCTGCAAGTTAGTGTGAACGAAGTAACATTTCATTTACGGGGCGCCCAAATGAGGGCCCCTAGGACTGATTAGTCCTTGGGAGTAAGTAGAGGAGATAAATGTATGACCAATACGCACTAATTTTTCCTTTTCAAAATTCAATCGTACCACATCTCCTTAGGGGATTCCCATACAAAAATACAAAAAAAAAAAAACACTGAAAATCGAAAACTATAAGCAAGCTGTTTAATTGCATTCTATTTAGGTGGATCAAACTCAACTCATCAAGAGACTCGAAAAACTGTCTACTGGCGAGTTAAGTGGCACCAGCGAAATATTGGTGGCATACAGTTCACTGAAAACCTAAACAGAATACAATCAAAGTGGTCCTTAACAACTTTTATTTTTTTTTTTAATACCAATCTTTTTATTTACAATCTATTTTACAATATTTAAGTAAATTCGATAAATTTAAATACAATAACATTATCCAGTTATTAAACTACACCAAGCTTAATAAACTTTCTAATGGCAAATATTAAATTAGTTTGTGACCATTCTATTAAATTATTTTTTGTTTTTGTGTGAGCGGTCAGATTCAATTATTTAGCTCTAACACATGCTGTGTTCTTGGTTTTAACAAATTTCATTGTATTCAGATTCACACTTAAATTCAATTAAAATATTAACAACGCAACAATTTGTATTAGATATTTGTTGAATTTTATTTTTGTGTGATACTTAAAACACTTGCCAGCTTTGAAAGGTTTAATAATTTTTTTGGCCAACCATTTGTCAAATATACAAACTAATTAAGTGTCACTTTGGGACTAGAATTGCAAGTGAACCAGGCCATGAAACAAAATATTTGTAAATATTGAAGGACACAGCACAAAACTGAAATTGAATTTACACTCACCTTAAACGGGGCAATTCACAATAAACCCAGTCTGTAACCTCTTCCAGTTGCACCTCCCTGTGTGTTTTGGCCAGGTCAGATTTATTGCCAGCGATTACCATGGGAATGTCCTGTGAACAAAAAAAGAATGACATGAAAAAGTATGCAGCCATAACAAGAGATGGAGAGCAAAAAAATCATGTTTTTGGGAATGTTTAATGATAAAATATTACCTTTACATGAATATTTAAAGTGCAAAATGATTGTCGTGTGTATTTGTGCTACGCATGCATGTGCATGCACACACACACACATTCTATGTATGCATGTTTTGTTAAAAACATGTCAGTGTTGCTGTTTTGCAATTATTTTATTAAATGATAAAGCATGTATCTTCTCGCATGTTTGGCCTTTTTTTCGCAAAAATACCAAATTGGTTTGCTGTTGGCGAAAATAAATAGTTCTGTGCTGTAAGATGTTTTTTTTCATTTTCATTATTTTATTTTACATAAAGTGCAAAATTTGTTTCACAGCCACAAAATATTTGATCATATCGTTTGACAATTCAATGTTTGCAGTCGCATGGAAAGTAATTAAAGCTTAATAAAATTTTTGAATGCAAAAGCAAATATTTTACTGGGCAATTTTTAATGGCGAAAAGTGTAAATCTTTGCAAGTCTTTTGGAAAAAAATTAGTTTTTTTTTTTTAACTAGTACAATGTATTTTGGCGGGATGTTATTAATCTAATTAAATCAATAACACATGTATTATAGATGTTTTCAATTTGGCTATCTAGTCGGATGACTTGTGTCGTTTTCTTTTTTGAACGGAAATGCTGCCCTTTCGGCATATGACATATTTTGCCGACTACCACTGCCCTTATGTGGTGACACACTTTTAAAAAAAATACAATAAAACAAATGTTTGCGAATTTCCATTTAATATTATTTTGTGATCGTTGTTGAACGAAATTGCTATTTTATGAGTGCTTAGCATTTACCAGTAAAGACGTGCAAAGCAGGAAGGTAAAGAAGCGCATATTCTTTACCTCACTTGAAGTAGAGTGTGCAACAGTTTAATGAGCAACATCTTTACAAAACAACGTAGTACCTCTCGCAAGTGTATCACAAACATGCATAAAGTTAACATTTTGTCTGAGAAGAAAACGCCATTACAGATATATCGTATAGTTGAAAAGAATTCTTAGAAAACCCCGATTACCTGGTTGTTCTGCCGAAACTTACAAGTATTGAATGCAACTAATCTGAGATTATTGATCTTCATTTCGTGAACAGATAAGTTATGGTTTTTTTTGTGGTATTTCAGAAAGACTAAGATTATAATAAAGTAATTTCACTTGTCAGGTGTGGAAATGTTAGCACTGTTGAAAATGGTAAAAGATCTTTCACAAGCAATGTTGATTAAAATAGCTAAAAAAGCTATTTTTAACTACGTATATTTAGCAAGAAAAATAAAATGTGTTCTGCTATTTTGCTTGTTCGAACAAAATTTTTACAAATTAAAAAAAAAACAACATTTCCACACCTGGTCAAGGAACAAAATTTTCCAAAAATAAAAATATTCAGTATTGTATAAGAACACATTTTTCTATGAAAATTATAGCCAATAAAAATACATTAGTGTATAATTAAAGGGTTAGACAACACACATGTCTTAAATTTAGAGCTGCAAATTGTTTGATTATTTTGCTTTGAGGACACTTGTTAATCTACTTACTTGAAAATCTGCCCGTTGCTCTCGTATTTCTTCGAAAACTTGTTTCACACATTGAAAACTGGCACCGGATGTTGTGGCATAAACCAGCAAAAATGCATGTGCTGTAGCAATCGATAGACGACGCATGGCAGGAAATTGCATGTCACCTGAAGTGTCCAATATGTCTACCTGTAATTAAAATAAAATAAATAAAAAAACGACATATTTAATTTTAATGCTGCCACAACAAAAGGAAAGAAATCTTTTATTTATATGATTTAAAACAAAACAAAAAAACTCAAATTTCAAAAAACTAAAAATTCTTGCAATAAAAAATCAGATGTGTCACCATTTTTTTTTTTCCAAAAATAAATCAATATTTTCCTCCTGCAATTTTTTCTGCATTCGATGTTGTTTTATTGATAAACGGTTTATAGAAAATAATAGTTTAACCTTAATTATCAGGCCTGCCACAGAAATTGATTTCGTTTGGATTGAATTTCAACTCCGAAAAAGCTTCTTCATAAAAAGAAAATCGATAAATTTTCTCGAAATGAAATCACTTTTAATTTAAGAATCGAATTAGTCCTTTTTGCTTGGGATAGCACAAACACAAATTTAAAATGTTTTTATTTCAATGAAAACACAAATTATTTACACTTTTAATTGTAACTTGGATGCAATTTCATTATTATATATGTAATTATTTTTGTATTAAGTTTATCAGGCTCAAGTTCTTTCTCTAGTATTTTTGTGATTGATATTAATTAGATTAGTCAAAGAAAACATCAAGAAAATTTTCAAATTCACAAAAATACTAGAGAAAGAACTTGAGCCTGATAAACTTAATACAAAAGTAATTATATAAGAAAAAGTTCGTACAATAAAAATTAATTAATTTCATTATTATAATTTTTCGATTTTTGCTGCCTCTGAATTGGGAAAGATTTATTTCCCTGCAGAAATCAGAACTACTGCTTACACGCGTGTAAAGAGTACTTCACAAGGGACCAGGACTAGTCCAAAAGTAATCCAAATATATGGGAAAACATGCTCCATTTTGCGTTACAACAACCTCGGAGAGGCACATGTAATCTAAACATTGCGGCAGAGTAGTCCAAGAACTAGTGAAAATAACTACTCCTCTCACTAGCAACACATGTGGCAATCATGTATTGCGAGTATTGCTAGATAATTTTTGTTTTATTCATCATGGTCCATATTTGTATAAAATGGGACCATGTTGTAACTACTCCTTTTTTACTTAAAACGGCTCACGTACTCCAATAATTTCTGCAGGATTATAATAACAACGTAGTGATCAATATTTTAAAAAAAAATCTAGAAAAGTAAAGTTGAGGACTTATTGGCTGGAGTACATACCATGACGCTTTCACGTCCAACACTACACCCTTCAGCACCGAAGCTGAAAATTTCAAGTCAATATCTCTTATGGTTCAAAACTTGCAGCTTCAAACTTCTTGTAAGGTGGTGCCGTTTTGATACTTTAGTCCTTACTGTTCCAGAGAATGGCAGTTGTCCCAGTAAGAACGTTCCACTACTTATTCTTTGAGCACGAAATCCCCCAAAATAAAAGGAACTAAATGAAGCCATTGCCAGGTAAGCTGTGCTCAAATACGTTGCTATTGTAAATATAAAAAATACTTTGCTAACCAATAAATGAACATGTGCCAGATGTATAATAAATATCCAGGCAAAAAGAAGTCATAGAACGAAAGCCAGATTACTCTCGTATTTCATGATTCAAGTGCCCCGGCCTTTAGTTTTATTTTACTTTCTGTCTACAAAAGCTTCCTTAATAACTTGAAATTAATTTTGCTGTCTGGACAATCATTGACTCTCACAAGCCAACCGTCTATTTGACTGGATCTGTGTAGGAGTGTGTTTGATTGTTTTATACCTTTTTTTCTTGAATTTCTTTTCGGTATGATGAGCGCAAATTGATGACCATGTTGCAGCATGAAAACACTTTAGTTTCTTGCTTTTCTTCTCTTCTTCAGAAATATCTTAGCAACTACATATTACTTAACAAGTTTAGTTTTTCCTAATTAAGGAAGTAGAAATGGAACTTAAGCCTTGTTGAATGATAAATAATTGGCTTGTAATAAAGTTTGACTAATACTTTTAATATTCACATAAATGAATATTTATGGAATAATATTATTATTGTTGTTAGTAATGTTTTATTTTTTTTTTGGGAAAGCCAATGAGTTTAATTGTTTTTTTTTTTGCTTCTGAGAAGCAGAAGTGATGTTTGCCATCGACTTGAGGGGGGAGAAAATTGCTATTGAATTTTAGCCAACCAAAAACCAAAGAATACCAATAAAACTTTATATTTTTAGACATATGTATGTATATATGCTTAGGTTCTGATACACACACACACAAATGCTG
Source organism: Sturmia bella (assembly GCA_963662145.1). Taxonomy (NCBI): domain Eukaryota; kingdom Metazoa; phylum Arthropoda; class Insecta; order Diptera; family Tachinidae; genus Sturmia; species Sturmia bella. The sequence continues at coordinate 12,263,501 of OY759172.1, read as the reverse complement.
CTTCCTCCGCTGCTCGTCTTAAGAAATTATTTATAATATTCTCATAATAGCATACAGTGCTCGATTGCGCACATTAGAGGCTCAATATAATTGATCACATAAACACACACATACATATATTTAATTACTTAAAGATTTTAAAGAGTTTATTTGACAAAAGCTTAAGTCTCCACTGACTAAAGTTTAGTGTTTTTACGTAGTTGCTTGACATTTTTCCTCCCAAAATAACGCCACAAAGTCTTAATTCTTTTCGTTTTGCTTCTTTATAAGAAATGAATCATTAATCAAATTCTGGGAAATTGTTTGTTGAAAGGAGGCACCAGAGTGTGCTTGTGATAAGAATTAAAGAAGGAAAAAATCATCATGTGCATACACATATTTGTGGTAATGTTTGCCAGCTTAATGTTCTCATGAATAAACAAGAAAACAAAAACATTGTGAATGCTTGCGGCTGAATTCATGCAGCTCTGTATCAATTTTAATCCAATACGCAGTGTTCATCCATCAACTATTTATTCTCCCTGCACCTACACACATACATACATGTTCAATATACATACATACGTATGTATATAAGAAAGCGTGTATTTGTAGGTAGTTATTTCCGAAAAGAAATCCAAGTTGTTGCTTTGATTCTTTCATAGTTTCTTTCTCTATTTATTGATATTACTATGGGTTTGTGATTTATGAATATTTGTATATACAGTACCTTATCTGGCATTATAACATTTTGCTTTACCCTTTTTGCAATCAATAGAACTTGATAGCGAAATAGGGCAAAGTTGTTAACAAAATTAAAAATAGAACGTTAACAAACAAAATGCTTTTCTTGAATGAAAGTAAGTTAGATTTTTTATAAAATTTAAGCAAATAAATTTAATGAAAGTGAAGCTTTATACTGCTCTGTAGAGGCCTTCGAGAGGAATGAAACCTGTCTTCCCGAGACTGTCGGTAGTGCACTCTACAAAGTCATCCATAGAAACGCTCAAACTGGAAAATTGCTACCAAAATCTTTAAAAAGTCCTCTTCTCCTCTCTTTTCTCTCTACTCTTCGTTTTATTTTCTTTTCTCCTCGTCTCATCTCATCTCATCTCCTCACTTCTCTGCTTTTTCTTTTTTATTTTCTTTTCTTTTCTTTTTTTATCTTTTCTTCTCTTCTCTTCTCTTCTCTTCTCTTCTCTTCTCTTCTCTTCTCTTCTCTTCTCTTCTCTTCTCTTCTCTTCTCTTCTCTTCTCTTCTCTTCTCTTCTCTTTTCTCTTCTCTTCTCTTCTCTTCTCTTCTCTTCTCTTCTCTTCTCTTCTCTTCTCTTCTCTTCTCTTCTCTTCTCTTCTCTTCTCTTTTCTCTTTTCTCTTCTCTTTTCTTTTCTCTTCTCTTCTCCAGTATGAGCTTGATAAGCAAAACATGATTGTTAATGGATTGGTGACTCGTGGTTTCAATCACCATTCAATTAAGTCACTAGTACAACTTGTACTGATGACAATAAAATATCACTTCTGATTTGAATATTATATTTAAGGTTTAACGAAAGCTTTAATGTATTTTTTGAAATCAAAAATCTCCGAAAAAATCAAGAAAAAAGAGATACATTTTTTTCCACTTTGCTGTGACTTTTTTCCTGTTTTTTAGTTTCTGCGTAATGCATTAAAAACTCTTGTAATTAAAAACATGTAGAACATCCTGTTTAAATACACATATTTGCTTTAATTAATTTAATGCAAAATTCATAAAGATAAGTGGGGAAGATTTAATTTTACACATAAAATAAAATCAGCAAAAGAATATAAAAAGTATTCACATTTTCCGCAATGTATCAATGGAGACACAGGGTTTTGGAAATTTATGTTTCTCTCGAATCCAGTATTTAGGATTTGGCCGAGTCAAATAGAGCGCTTTTACTTGTATTTTGTAGAAATTCTAAATGAAAGTGTACTTGTTGTGTGCAAAAGTATGTATACAAAATACTTCGGCTTATTATATAAAACTTTAGCTTCCCTTGTTTGATGACTTTCTACGTTTGTTTAACAAACAAAAAATTGTTTTTAAGCTTAATTAACTTCAACAAAAAGTTAAATTGTCTTTCAGGCTTTACTGAGAGCTGGCACAGCACGTGCTCGAAATGAGTTTATAAAATTTTCTAGGGAGGCTTCCAACACAACCCAAGCTGATCAAATAGAACATGACTTTTTTGATGCTACTTGATAATCCTCTTAGATAAAGACATTCCAGGAACTCTCACTTTGTACAGATATTTTGAAAAGTTAGTAGACTCAGCACATACCAGCACATATGCACCGGGAAGACTACCTGCAGTTAGATTTATAGCTGCCTTAGCAACAATTCTAACCTTCCACAAAACTATGTGCCACAATAGCACTGATTTTTGTGACTTTTTGTAAAAATGTTGGGTCACAACCAGCGTGACCGTTGGAATATTTAAAAATTTCAAAAAGCGGCCAACAAGGGGTTTTTTTTTTAAAAGGCGCAAACCAATAATTCAAGGTAAAACAATATTTAAAATTCGAGAAAAATTTAACGGAATAATGTGTTGTATATACATACACATGTAGGTACATGTGTTTGTCCTAAATATTTTTCAAGATGTTCTAGATACTCGTTCTTCGACCTTTTTTTATTTAACTTTATTTGGTTTAATAAATGAGCTCAAGGTCACTGTTGTGGTTCAATAAATACATTTTCTATTTATTGATAAATTATTCGATATTTCGATACTCCTGAAGAAGATACACAAAGAAGTATCGAAATATCGAATAATTTATCAATAAATAGAAAATATATTTATTGAACAACAACAGTGACCTTGAGCTCATTTATTAAACCAAATATTTTTCAACATTAATTTTAAATATTTGCAAATATTTTTATGGAGCTTGAGTTCGACTTTTACTTAAACAAAACTGAAAAAAACATTTTCGGTGATAAATTGGAGTGATCAATATTTTTAAAGAAGACTAGAAAAGTAAATTTCAAGCTGTTTCGCTACCACCATGTCGCTCGTCAGCACCCAAATTTACTGCGAACCCAGATCCAGTGACTAATTATACCCTGTTTTTAAGCAGCAGCGCATAGCCATCCTACCAACTGGGGCTCTTCAATACTGCTGACTGTCTACAATTAATCTTATTGGTCAATTTTCCACGAAAACAATAATAATAAATATAATAAAAATGAGAACATTTTGATTTGTTTGATTTCTGCAGGGTTATAATTCATCATCTCTACATTATTATGTATGTGTGTGTAATTAAAAATCATCAAACTCAAACAATCACTTTATAAGTATTCGTCAAACAAACCTTGAGAAATGTGTGTTTCATACGAGTGTCATGTTTCACAAACACTCTTCACTTTAATTATAAACTGTTGATAGCATTGTTTTAATTTCGTCAGCAAATTTGTTGATTTTGTTTGACCATCTGTCGGTATCAAGCACAAATTAGAATTTGAATTACAAACTCCTTTTGATGTGGATACATTGACTGACCGGTCATTTTCTATTAAACGAACATTTCCAAGTGTTATTGATTTACCGACAATTTAATGTAAATCACCCAAAACGACTGTGCGTATTTTTTATTTTTTTGTTTTTTTGTGGCAATAATATAAAAATGGAAATGACTGCTTTAAGAGAAATTTGAATGGCATCTTTGTAGTTTTTTTTTTATTTTTTGTTTAGCCAACCATCAAAGTTCAGGACATTAAATAAGATTTCTATTTGTATGGACTCGTATAAAGTGTCAAAAGGACTGTCAAAACGATGCAAATGTTTGTAAGAGAAATTTCAATGAAAACCTGCATATAAAAATATAAATCAAACTGCAAAATTCTCTGTAGATACAAAATGGATTCTTTAACAGACAGAAATCTAATAATAACTATGCATACTGGGCAGAGTAGAAGCGTCTTTTAATTGGACCGTCAAGCGTATTTTCACTGTCTGAACCACTTTAATCCATACAACATGGATTAGACGGCAATAGTGCCCTGACCTGACTATAACTGTTGCGATGCAACATGAGATGTTACAATAAAACACCTTACAACCATACCTGCACATGAACGCCAAGCATAAAGGGTTTTACAATTTTTTACGACGAGGTAACGAGAGAAGCGTCCAAATATATATTTTGTTGTGTTTGATATTATTACACTGAATGCTTTCGATGAAGTCTACGACGAGGCAACGAGAAAAGTGAATTTTAAAATTGCGTCTTGTCGCCAAACGTTGCCGCTGTGTTGCCACCGCGTTGTTTCGGTATGCTCCATACAAGTATGAGCATGAGAACTTTTGACAACAAAAAACTTTTGTCCGCTTTTGTTTAGTTCAGACTAGAAGAAAGTAAAAATAAGTTGATGGGCAGAGTGAACAGCTGATTTGAAGCGTTATATCGCTAGTGGCGCCCCAGATCAAGTCACAGATTTGCTTTATTTGATTCCGTTTTCTCTTTACGAGTACGCAATCCCGAAAATTGCTTTCAATTGGAAGTGAGTGCATAATAAGTAAAATTTGGACAAAAAGCAGATCAAGGGAAAGTTTTTTAATGAGGTTCATCACCACTGCATGTCTAGTGTTCGAATCTCATCTGGTCGCTGACGATTATAGTCCCCTATACTAAATAGTTCATCGTGTTCCAGCTAATTAATTTTCTATATTTACTTGTCGGTGTTAAAAAAAATTTTATTAATCTCTGCAGTAATGTTTGCAACAATCATACTTAATTTGAATTTTCGTTTTCATAATTTACTTAACTTCTGTATTTTTCAATAACCTCTCTATGAATCATTATAATAATTCAGCAGTAGTTAAGGGTTGCATTTCATTGGCCACCATTTACTACATAAATGTTGTAATTGGAAACTTTAAGCTTAAAAAAGCTACTAGAGTAATCAAAATCTTTGGTTGGAGATATCTAAAGTTTAAGATTATGAAAATCTTAACTTTAAACAGCTACAAGTCAAAATTAGAGGCTTAGAATATTTAGTTTCGTAAAAATTTATTCAATTAGATTTATGGAAATTCTATTCCAAGAACATTTTATCAGCAAAGTATGTGCTCTACACGAATCACATTTATTATAATTATTTTTCGCCATGACAAATTTACTTTCTTTATGCGCTTTGTAATCGAAAAGATTTTAAGCTTTAGAATTTGAGTGATTTCAATTGCTTTCACTGAGAAACTTACCTTCAATGTAACACCTCCCAAATCGTACTCTCGATTATACAAATCCTCAACGGTGGCACGATATTTGTCTGTATACGTTTTATGCAGGAAACGTTTCAGAATGCAGCTTTTACCCACACCAGCTCCACCAAGTATCACCAGTCTTATACGTTCCAAATCCGCCATTATTGCTTACTACAACAATAACAGAGGCCACACAGCAGCAACTCAATTAAGTGCATGCATATGCATGCACATGCAAGGGAAAATTAATAACAAATTGTCAGTGTTTGGTCAAGAGTCACTAGCGCGAGCTGCAGCAGGAAGTGTTGTAGTAAAAACAATTTGTGTACACTTAAAAATTTTGTAGAATTTTTAAGTTTGTTTGGGCTTGTTAAAATTTTACTGCTGTTTGCTGCCAAATTGTTAGTAGAAAGTGTTGCTTGTGTAAGAATAAATAATTTTTGTTGCTATTTAATTGTTGACTGTTTAATTTGAGAACCTGTAAGCCAAAGAAGCAAACAAAATAAATAATTCAAATATATGTTTTTATTAAATGGCATAAAAATTAGTGCAGAAAAAATTCGAAATACGCTACATCCATAGCCAAGTAAAAATGGAAAGTGCAACAGTTTCTTTCGCTTTCGGAATTTCACCCTGAAATGCCACACCTAAACAAAAGTGGCAGAACTACATCCTAAGATTCTAAGTTTTCTTTTATGTACTATTTTGATTTTTCGTTAACAATATCATCAAAATTCGGATTTCTGATAATATTGTCATAATCGGATTTTCCCAGTGTAGAGCGGTGTTTCCATATGCTTCATACAAATTGTGTGCCTGTTATCAAAAAAAAAAAAAAATAATAATTTTCGAGACATCCAGTTATAAGGCTCCTCCCTAAGGAGGCCTGGTATGGGTTGTCTGTGTTCGGATAAAACACTAAGGAGAAACAAATTATTGAGGGCTGTTCTTACGTTTGTGTCCTCTTCAGGCACCCTGGGAGAAGTAAACGTAATGGGGGGCAAATTTAATTGTCGAAGCACCCAAATACGGGCCCCTGAGATTGATTAGCGCGTGGAGTTGGCCCAATAAAAGCCCCATTTGCTCCCCTTTTTGCGTAGGTATCAGCCAACTCGTTACCCTTGTGCCCCTCATGACCTGGCACCCATATCAGAGTAATCTGATTGTGAGTGGCCAGTTCATTTAGCCTGTCGTGACATTCCACTATTGTCCTGGATGTGAACGAATAGCCACTCAGGGCCTTTTATACGTAAATATTTCTTTTAAATTCTTTTTATTTGCAATCTATTTTACAATAATAAGCAAATTTGATTAAGTTTTGGGAATTAATATGCATTATGGATTTAAAGTCAATAATTTAATTTATATACATACATATATGTACATGAATGAACATCGATATATGGGGATAAGGTAAGTTTGTTGTTGTTGTTTTTTTTACATAAATTGTTTATTTTTAATGAAAATAAATTTTCTTACGAAATTACTGAAAGTATGAAAAGCACAGTGACTGGGTAAATGGGAGATCTAAAACATGTTTTCGTTTAAGTCTTTTTTTTTTTTGTTTTTGAAAAACAAACACAAAACTGCGAAGTTTTTTTTGCTTGTCTGCAGAAACACCCAGAGCCTTCGGCAGGAATCGAACCTGCGACCTCGAAGACTCTTGGTAGAGTTCAGTATCATCTAAGAGTGTGATTACCAATATATTTGCATGATTACTTAGTCTTTCTAAGTAATTAGAACTAAACCCTTTAATTTCAGATTTCACGAAAGGTATTCTCAAGTCATTAGGAAGTAATTTATTTGTCTTGTTTTTACTGAAAATTTTAATTTCATCGAACTTCTGTATTGTAATACATTTATATTAAATTACTAGCTATTAAATTTTACTTTCCTTTACTTAATTGATATTAATTAAAATAGTAACAAACCAAGATTTGAACTTAAGCCGGAAAAAGTAATTTAATATAAATGTATAGTAATTTATTTGTTATATAAAAAGGTGCGTTTGCAATCGATCGTAGAACTTTAGATTGAAATCTCAGTAAGGTTTCTATATTAGAATTGCTTGCGGTTGCCCATAATTCTATGCCATAAATCCATATTGGTTTTAAAATAGTTTTGTATAGTGAAACTTTGTTTTCAATGGAAAGTTGCGAATTCCGCCCAAGCATCCCAAGTACATTTGTTTAAATTTAGCATCAAGTTGCTTCCTTTTGCTACTTAAATGAGTTTTCCATGTAAGCCTTCTATCTAAATGAAGGCCTAAATATTTGACGATATTTTTGTGATAATATGACATTGCCTTTGAGAAAAACATCAGAGCAATTCGCTTTCCTTGTGGTAAATGTAAGGTGAGAAGACTTTTGCGTGTTTACAACAATATTCCACTTTGTTAGCCAGTGATCTAGACAGTTAAGCTGGTTCTGTATAATTTCAGATGCTTTTAATGGTGATTGAGTAGAAAATAAAAAGGCTGTGTCGTCAGCATATGTGTAGCAACAGTGACGTTTTCATTTGTTGGCATATCGAATGTGGGTGGAAATGGTATACAATAGTGGACCAAGCACACTACCCTGTGGAATTCCTGAAATATTTGCATTTTAAATATGATTTGGAACATTTCACCCACAATGCCCACTACCCACTATATATTTTTTTGATGTGTAATGTGTTTAAAACTCATCATTATTTTAGATTCAATGGACATAACTTTTTGAATTTTTTTTTAGCTCCATATGTTTGAAGAAAATTTTTATTTTTACAGATTCTGCTAGAATTTTTTTCTATGTGTAATAACAACATAACTAATCAATTGCTCAACAACATTAACTAAGACATGAATGACTAATTTGTCCGCATTCACTATACAATTACTTTGTCTTAGTTTGCTATAACTTCAAAAAATTCCGTTTATTTTTTTGTTTTTATTAATTTATTTCCATTTCCTGTACAACAAGATTTCACTTATATTTTATATATTTATTTGAGCTTAAGGTCTTTTAGAATTTGAGTAATTATTTTTGTCAATATTTCGCTCTCCTTCGGATAGCTTCTTCTTATTGTCCTGGAGAAGCTATCCGAAGGACAGCGAAATATTGACAAAAATAATTACTCAAATTCTAAAAGACCTTAAGCTCAAATAAATATATAAAATATAAGAAAAAAAGGGGTCAAAATAACTAAATATTAAAGATTTCACTTATATTTAAAGTACAGAAATGTGTATGTTAAAGGGGCACAACTGATCCTAGGCACTGTTTAAATTTTGGGAGTTTTCCAACAAATTTTCCCTTAAGGTCTCCGAAGGTAATCACTTTATGTGGATTGCCTTTTTCATTGTTCATAGAACATTAAAAGCAAAATCAATTTTGTCATTTTTTTTTTTTTTTTTTGACTAACATAAAAGAGCTGTTTATAAAGCGCATAAGTGTGTACATATTTCTAGCAGATTTAAAATGTTAAAAAAAAGTTGGCTTTAAGGAAAAAAAACAATAAATGCCTCAAAGAAATCAACACACCGTAAAACTTCGTTTAAGAGCAAAGCATTAAATTACACATCTATAAACATATGAACATGCAAATACTACAAAAATACAATAGATGTATTGGGCCGGGTCGATTTGTACTAACACAGATTTGTCAATAATGTGAAAACAATTTTTCGATAGCAGTTGGCATGAGAAACAAAAAGTTTCACTACGACCGCTGCAAAAAACGCGCTTCGCAGTAATTCACAGCTATAAAAAATGTTCGCGCTTTACAAAACTGCTTTACTACAGCATGTTCCTGGCTATGAATCGTGCAAATCATATATGCCACTCAAATCAAATTTATTCTATCCAGACACACCATACATTCTTCCTCGTTCTTGAGAATTCAATTGTTTTAGAGGGAGAGTGTTTTTTTTTTTTGTTGTAAAAATTAATTTTGTATTTATTTATTCTCGCAATAAAATTGCTCGCTAAAACAATCGCATCCTGGCAAGCGAGGGAGGGATGCAGTAGTAAAGTGTGCTTGAATTTTAAGTGATCTTGTTTATTTTGAAAAAAAACTCAAATTTCTTAGGAAATATTTCATAATATTGGTATGATTTAATTAGAAGCGGTTGTACGGCACTGGTGGGTTGAAAAAAAAAATAGCTATTGGAAGTTGTTCATACATATGAGTCCTCTATGGGCACTCTGAGGCAAGTCAGTGTAATGAGGGGGAAATTTCATTTTCTAGAAGCCCAAATACGGGCCACAGTTCCTGTAGAAGGGTCAAGCTTACACAAACCTTTGCCTGATATTTTTTTCGAACACACTAACGTTATATAAAGAAGGCTCCCATAAAAAATTATAAAAAAAAAGAAATACGGTCGGGGGACCTCCGTTAGGAACGAAGTTCCTTACATTTTTTTTCAACATCTTCGAATGTAATACAAGGTGAAATCTGTATGTTTTATTTTGTGTTGTTTTTGAAATTTTATATACTTCTTTAAATTTTTGTTTTATTTTTTTTTACTTTTGACACATGCAGTATTTTTTTGTCAATCTGCTACAAACCGAAGAAAAGGAACTGTTGGTCAATTTTTCAATATTGCTGTTTTTTGGTGTAACATACTTTACTTTAGCGACATCTAGCAACTGGTCTAGTGTCAGTTTTCATAATTAATTAATATAAATTGGTTTGTGTCTCCGCTGACGTCAAACAGTTTCGCTACTTGCCGCCCGTCATACACGATTGTTTGTCGAAAGATACACCAATCCATATAAACAGCTCACACGCTTTCGCGACAATTTCTACTAAAAAATTTAAATCGATTGCCTTCAAAATGATTTTATTTTATATATGTATGCTAGTGAAACTTTGTCTCTGATAGCGCAATGTCGATTGCTAAAAGGACCCACCCTAATGTGTATGTATGGTAAACATATTTTCCTTAAAGCTTTAAGCAAATACATGTTTTCCACAACTTTGCTTCGCTGTCGCAGTTCAGTACATTTTCACTCAATATATTTATCTGATTTTATCGCTCATCCCAGTGTGTGTTTCCTTTTTTTCATGTTTAGAAAAATAAATTATCAACTTATCTTTAGTCTTATTTCTTCATGTTAAATTTAGTTATAAAATATAGAAACATAAAGGTATGTGTTCTTTTTTTCAAACCGCTATCAGCATATTGAAACAATTAACTGGGATGGGCTAAAATTTTGCCTGGGTGGGAAAAATGTTTATGTGACTAACAGTGGTTTAAATTGTAAAAAGCTAAGAGAAGAAATAGTTAACTTTAATCAAGCCTTTTGTTAGTGACATTTGAAAAGGACTTTCGTGACACAGCAGGTTGTCCTTGAGAAAAGAATTTTTTTTTTGAGGTTTGTACCCATGAATTGGAATAAAACAAAGATGCTTTTTGTAAATTGACATTAAATTTACATAAAATTTACTTGAATTGAAAGATAAGCTTTTGATATTATAATTTAAATATGACTTCTGGCATATGACCGCCACAGCAGGCTTGGGCGTAGTCTAGTCTGGAAGACCAAGTTTTAATGACATTTGTGGCCGTATATTGGCAATAACCGGTATAGACTAGCGACTTCACATCTACCCGCAGAAAACAGTTCAAAGACGTTAAACTGTATGATCTTAGCGGGCAATCATATATGCCTGTGTCTAAAATGCAATAAATAAATTGTGGCACCAGTAGTGTGACATGTTGTGCCGTCTTGTTGAACTCCTTCACATCATGATTATTCATTTGATGAACGAAAAAGTCGTCAGTAATCATTGCTCTATAGTGGTCACCATTGATTGCTGCTTTTTGGCCAGCTTCGTTTTTAAAGAGTAAGCAGTATGGACAAAGTATTCCCCCAGCCCATAAAGCTTACCAAACAGTCAGTTCTTCTGGATATAACGTTATCTTAACATACACTTAAGGATCATCATCACTCCAGCTACGGCAGTTTTGTTCACTGATGTATCAATTCAACCAAAAGTGAGTTTGATTGTTAAACGAAATGAGGTTATGAAAATCTAGATCAACGGAAAAATTTGGGCCTATTCACCGAATTTATACCTTGCTAATTATTTAAGATGACTTGGATTTTATAAGCAGGTAATGCAAGATCTTTCCACCACATCTTCCATTAAAATGCCTGGCAGATATTCAATTCCTCTGCATGATGGCGATTACACAGATTTGGGTCTTCCTCTACATTACGCTCTACAGCAGAAATGTGCTTCTCTGTATGCATTGTACAATGTCTTTCTGGATAAGTATTATCATTTAAAGTATACCTGGTGCGTAAACGTTTCATAGTTGACCGTAAATGGATGCAGCGTGCGATACGTACTTATTTCGAAAAAACTGTGGTCTTTAAAATTAATTTGCTCGGTTTTCAAGCGTTATTCAGGCATCAGTCTGTTGCAATGCCAAACCAAACTTAACATAAGTTACTAGTTAAAATAGTCTTACTAACTTAAAACAGTCTTGCTGACTTAATATGTTAAAAAAACACACCTTCTCTAGAGGATGGGTTTGTTTTAGACTAGCAAGAGAATCAGCTTCAGAACGTACTTTCGTTTTGGACAAATTGGCTCTTATTTATATTCAAGAAAAGCAGATATGTTATAGTTTTTCAAGCCAAAAGCCCCAGCAAGAATATAGTGGTCACATTTTCCGCGGCATATATTTGCCTAAGGTGAACGCACCTTTAGAGGGCAAAAGAAAAAATCGCTAAAACATTTTAAAAACTCGAGCTAAATCTGTCTTTGTTGAAAACCATTAACATTCTTTTTTTCATCAAACAAAACGAAACAACAAAACGATTTGAAGCAAAACAAAATGCAAAATTGAAATGAAGAAAAAATAAAGGTATGTGATAATTCATCTACAAAATCAGTATAAAAAGCCGGTCTCTTTAAGACAGCGCTTATTAATGAAAGAATTTTTTCTTAGAACTTGTGAACTTATTTTTTATTTTATTGAATGTATTTTTATTTCGTTTTTCTTCTATTTTCTTTGTCAAACACTATTGTTAATATTCACAAGTCTATTTTGAAAATTTATCATTATTTATTACATATTTATTTTCTACTCTCTTTTGTCATTCATATTAATTTAGGGAAGCACTGCTGCTCAATACTTCATAAGAATAAGCAAAATTTATAGTCAAAGCAAAGAAAAAAAAATGGAAAATTTTATCACATTTCATGCTCAATAAAGCATAATTAATAAATAGATAAAATGTCACTAATTTTGCTGTGCAATTATTAATGTAGTTTTAAAAATATGTTTGTAACGGGAAAAAAAGTAGATGTTTACAAAAAATATGTTTAAACCTAAACATTTTTTTGAGTACAGTTTTACTATGCCAGGAGGGATAGTAAATTTCAATGATTACATTGTAAACAAGCAAACAAACAAACACACAAGCGGTTGAACCGAATCTTAAATATTCTTTACAATAGTCATATTCATGTGTGTCTATTTCGTGGTTGACGTTGTTTTGGACTACTTACCAGCCATATTCCTTACAAAATTTTTTATAAAATATAATGGTTGATTAAATTCCGATGTTGCTAAGCGTCATGAGTTTTTCTGCACCTCATTTAACATTTCTCAATTTCAGACTAAATCAATTTGAACAACGTAAAAGAATAAAATCGAGCAATGCATTAAATTTATTCAGACTTATTACGAAAATGGGCCTTCAGGTCAAAATGCATATCATGCATTTCGTGATTTCTGCGGTCAATTTAATCGTCCAAATGTGCTTACAATCGAACAAATCATGCAAAAGTTTGAGCAAACCGGGTCTGTAAGAGATGTGAAAATCGCCTTCAGTGATGAGGCACATTTTCACCTCAGCGGATTCGTCAATAAGCAGAATGATTATCGAAAAGTGATTGCTGCAAAACCAATGCACCCACAAAGAGTGACTTTAAAGTGTGGCTTATGGGCTGGTGGCATCATCGGGATATATTTTTTTTATCGTGAGATGATAACGCACTTTTAATGGCCCAAATTAGAAGATATGGATGTGGACAATAGTGGCTTCAGTTTTTCGATTTCAGGAAAACAATTTTCCTGCGTCCTCGACTCTTATTGAAAATAGTGCCAAAAATAAATTAGACGCTGGTGAGCCCAAGGCCACTAAATTGTAAGAACATATCACTTCAAAGCGTTATTTATGGATTTAAATGATAAGTAATATGATACAACAAAAAACTGTTACATTCTGGAGGAAAAAAAAAATTTGTCCAATTTTAGTATCGAGCCTTAAGGTCACCTGTTTTTTTTATAAGTGTTTATTAAATTCGATATTTAGATATCATAATGGGTATCTTCTTCAGGAATGTTTTGATGTTTTTTCAAAATTATTTATTTATTTTGTTTTTTTTTGGAAAAAAACATCAAAACATTCCTGAAGAAGATACTTTTTTATAAGTGCTTATTAAATTCGATATTTCGATATCATGATGGGTATCTTCTTCAGGAATGTTTTAATGTTTTTGAAAAAAAAAATTTTTTTTTGGAACGAAGTTCCTTAACGCGGCTTGCTGGTAGTGGAAATTAGTAGAAATCGTCACGAAAGCGTGTGAGCTGTTTATATGGATTGGTGTACTGTCGACAAGCAATTGTATATGATGGGCGGTGTCTCCACTGACAGCAGCGGAGACACCTACCAATAAATATTAATTAGTTGGAAAACGTTCCAAAAATTTAATGAATCATAAAATTTCAAAATTTCAAAACCAACACAAAATAAAACATACAGATTTCACCTTGTATTACATTCAAAGATAAAAATAAGCGTAAGGAACTTCGTTCCTAACGGGGGTCCCCCGACCGCATTTCTTTTTTTTTTGGAAAAAACATCAAAACATTCCTGAAGAAGATACTTATTGTGATATCGAAATATCGAATTTAATAAACACTTATAAAAAAAAACAGGTGACCTTAAGGCTCGAACAATTCAAATACTAAACAACAAAGGTCGAAAAATTAGCATCAAAAATATCTTATATTTTTTGGTATGACAAATCCCTTCATGCCCGCTGTCCCCCTGCTTCTGTCAGCCCTGACTAGTAGTATAGTTGTGCCAAATTATAGTTATATGAAATTATACCAAAAACAATTATTTTCATTACACTGTACAACAGTGAAACTGGGCTCAAGAAAACAATATGTAGGTTATATGTAATTTGGTGCTCTAAAACCAAATCCGCTTTCAGTTGTTCTCTATCATGTAAGGTTTTTATTATGGGCATTTCTTTTTTGCCCCCCTAAACTATAGAGTTACGCCCATATATTTTTTAATGTTTGTAGCTTATTTTATTTCTTAAACATATTGAATTTCTTATTAAACAATAAAAACAAAAAAAAAACCAATTTTGCATGAAAAAACTATTTTTCGCCATTAATTTTTGAATGACTGTGAAATGGAAAAATATAGAAACCAATTGTCTGCCGGTAATTAAAATAACGTTATTTTGTAGCACATCTTTTAATGTGCTATTCACTGAAATTCGAGAAGGGTCTTTCGAATTATAGGCGTTACTCTATAATTTAGGGGGCAAAATTAGACACGCCCACAAAAAAAATTCTTACGTGAAAGAAAGAGAAAAGCTGAAAGCAGATTTGGGCTTAGAGCACCAAAATACATATGGTATATTTATTTTTATGCAAAACACAACCAAAAAGTGCTACTTTGCAGAACAATATTATTGTCCGCTTCCCATGTGTACATGTTTACGCTGTGCGTATGATTAATATAAAACAGTGACTTACAATATTATGTATGCGTATTTCATTGCCGAATTTACTAACATTAATATAGTTTTTAGTTTTAATACAAATATTTAGTATATTTAGCCAATCGAAGCTTCATCTAAGATTCAGTTAACTTTAATTAAAAGCTATTTTCTGTGGATTTGGGAAGGACGTTTGGTGGCTTTCTATGCAAAAATTTACCATTACTAATCGAGACCATCACTCAATCATTTTTATTTAGCTGCATTGTTTCGTGTACACCCGCTACATTTACCAGCAGCACAATGTCATACATGCATACATATCCTTACTAGCACGAGTACTTATAGAAAGCGAAACAGTTTGTTTTACTGCATTGACTGGCCTAATTGCCAACCTAATGAACTGTAAGCAGGATGATTCACAACAACTGCAATTACAATTACAATGACGACGCTGGTGATGATTATGACGCTGGCAATGATAATGTGGATGATTATTGCTGCCATTTGTTACTCCCGTTGTTGTTAAGGTTAATGAAATAAACATAATTGAAATGAACAGTTGTTATTTTGAGATTGTTGGAGCGTAATGTTGTTTAACATACAAAAACAAACAGCAATAATAGATGAAAACCAGGTAAGCAAAATATGCTTAATGTTTTTGAATCGCTGTAAAGCAAAAACAATGTTTATTAGATAATCAGCAGGGTATATATGTATTTACATCGTTTTCAAATTCAACAATAGTTTTCTACAGGGAGGGCCTGCTTACGTTCACAATGTGCTTGCACTTGCACATACCACATTTTACTAAAATGGGAGGATAATCACAAGTTGCCAAAATTGTTTCCATAGAACGAATATTAAAAAAAGAGAGATCTAATAAAATGTATTTGCATAAAAATAATTTTTACAGCTTTTACACAATGCCCTGAATATTTTGTGACACACTCCACCCGGTACAGGTTACATTTTTCCCACTAGGCATCTTGAAAATAAGCGCCTGGTATTTCATATCTAAACAGTAACAAAAAAAAAAAAAAAAAGAAAAACCTCAACTAGTTTAAAAATTTATTACTTTAGGTCTAAAAAATATACCTTAATGCTTTCTGTCTTTTTTCAGGCGCCGACATTATATTTGTTTGAGCATTTCTGATTCTCATTTTGTTCATGAGAATTTTGGAATAAGTAATTGGGCTTTAAATATTCTTATGAGATTTTTCAAGTCCAGTGATGAGTTGTTTAGCAGCAAAGAAATGTCGGGGGCATAAAGACGGCTGAAAAAAGACAGAAAGCATTAAGGTATATTTTTTAGACCTAAAGCAATGAATTTCAGTTGGCTTTTATAGGGAATAAATAATTAAATTCATTGCTAGATTAAACATTTTTAAACAAAATTCAATATTTGCAGAAGCAGTTTTCACAGCTTATTCTCTGAAATCTGTTTTTTTTTTTTTTTGTAAAAATGTAAATATGTGTTAAGCACAGCGTCCGTACAGCTTGATATTTGCCTTAAAATCAAATGAATTACGCAAACAGTAATGGGACTCTTGTATAGAAACCCTCCTCCCAATAGTCGGGTTAGGGCATCACGCGAGCTGCCAACGTAAATCATTCCACATCTGTATACTTAACTCTATCGCTTATCTTCTTTCGAAGCAGAAGATAAGCATGTAAATTTGTTTACATTAAAATATAACTTTCTTACAAATTCATATTTAAATTTTAATTTAAACGTTCACAACAGGTTGTATATAAAATTATTCATCTGCAACATGCTCATTCCTGTTCTGCATAAATTATGAATTAAATGAAAAACAACAAATTTTCCGATTCACTGAATTTTCAAACAAAGCCACAAAAAATAAACAGAATATCGATACAACAACAATAGGATTTTCATAAATGGTTACAAATTAAAATGGCATTTGAAAACGATTGTTATTGTTTTTTTTTTCCTCTGGTTAACAACTCTGCTGATGATGGCAGTAAAATTGAAGTGTTATTTTTGGAGTTTTTGTTTGTTTGTCTATTTTTTACAAAAGTAAATAAAGAAACATATTTAAAAGCATTTATGTGGGGCTGCACGTGAGTTCTGTTTAAGATTTGTGGTTAATTTTATTTACTTTAATGAACTTGCTAGCGATGCTCAACAACAAGTCTTCTCTTTAACGGTTGTCATGGCCGTGCTCACGAGCTGTTGCTGAGAAAGTTTTTTCAAGAGATTAATATAAGTATTATTAAAATAGTGTTGCCTAGTTTTAGGATGTACTCAGTTATATTTGCTAGTTATTGTTATTATTACTTTCCTTAGCAGACAATAGCAAGTTGTAATTGAAAGTTGAAGATAAATATCAAATATACGTACTTGAATGAAAGTGGCCCAAAGTGGTAAACTTCACTGTAAATTTTTTTTTATATATCAAATATTTTTTAAAAATATTCTGGATACTAGTTTTCCGACCTTTTTAATTAATTTTCTTTGGTTTATTAATTTAAGCTCAAGGTCACTTTTATTAATTTTTAAAAATTGTTTGACATTTCGATACCCATTTGTGTATCTTCTTCAGGAAAATGGAAATAAAAATGACCTTGAGCTTAAACTAATAAACCAAAGAAAATTTTTAGAAATATATATTCAATGCCTATACATTGCTACGCAAAGTATTTTATGTTTTGCTCTGTTTTGTTTGGGAGTAAGCGTCCATAGAATTACCTCCTATTTAAAGCTTTGAACTCTTTTGGAGAAAAACCAAAAAATAAATAAATAAAATAAGCTGTTTTCAGAACAATGCCTTGAAAATTCCCCTAAAAACAAATAACTTGAGGCGAAATCAACAAATTTGACTTGATATCAACAACTCTCTCTCTCTCTCTTCCACAAGGAAGTCGCTAGCAAAACTTATGAAAACGAAGTAGTGATTGACATTTTTGGCTGAAATTTTTTTTTCAATTTTTCATTTCAAGGTGGCTGGAATCAAAGAGAAGTCAAAAACAATTATCTTTTATCAACTATTTAAAATGTTTTCCTCTTTCTCATCTATTTTTTTTGTTTCAGAGTCATGGTGATGCATCATCATTATCAACGTTAAGAGAGACATTTTGTGTGCCAAGATTAACTTGTGCAAATGTACGTTGCTGCCGTGACAAGCCTGTAGCCTGGACAGTAGTGCTACCAGTAACATCAATAACAACAAATTTATATTCAAACATTCAATGCACTATAAATATTCATTAAGGGGCTTCAATACACACACACACACACACACACACACACACACACACACACACACACACATACACACATGCTGGTGTCTTAGCAGTTTATACAGTTTGTGTGTTTGAAAATATCGACATTTTATTTTACTGCAACGTTGCAGGTAAAAACTACTCCAGCAACAAATTTGTATACAATCAGTTTTCTTTTAAATATCACTGCATGTGTTACGAATAGCAGCTATCGACCATAAATAAACCAACATCACCTGTATCCATGGTTGTCTTAACGTTTTACGGGCTTAACGAAAATGTCATTTGATGCAACACTTTGCTGCCTTCCTTCGTACAATGCAGCTTCAATACAATATTTAATTTACACTGTTTGTATTTTCTTGAAACGTGATTTCAAACTTTAAATCTCTTGCACAATATTCTAATGAAATACTCAAGTTGGTAGACGTCAGGGCTACTAAGCTAATAAAATGTTTATGGAAAACAAATTTTTGCAGCTTCAGATCGATTTATTTAATATTTCACTAACAGTTTGTTAGCATGTACATATAATACATATTTCAAATATTATCTAGAAGATGCTAAAAAAAACTTTTAGCGAAATATTAAAATTTCTACCGACAGCTGTTGCCATCGATACAGGTTTTGAGGCAAATACATATTTTTCTTTAGTTTTTGAATTAATATCAATCAGTCGCAGAAATTTGCAGGATGAAAGTGCAAAATTCATTGGAAATCAATTGAAATAATTCTACTAAAGCACATTACTTAACTGTTCACGCTTTAATAAAAAGTATTTTCGCTTAAAATAATCCAACATAATATTTAATTCTGTTGAAATGCATTTCTCAGGCAATACATAGCAGACAAATGGACTGTACGCGCTTCCCATGATTCCCCTCCTTCATGGATTTTTATAAAATCAACTACATCTTGGTGTTTTTTTTTTTTTTGGTGTATTGTTTGACATAAACAACAATGTCTGCAGATTTTCATTAAAATCTTTTCTGTCTTTAATTTTCACAATTGCGCTTCATTCCCAATAAATATTCAAATTACAAAGATGGCCAACAAGTAGAATTGTTGCGATGCAACGACGGCGATGGAGGCAAAAAACCAATCTTCGCAGATGAGGCAAAATGAAATTAAACAAATTATATATTTTTCTTGTATTGGCAGATGTCACTAACTGCCTCAAGTGATGCTTATGAAACGAAACAATTGCTAGATTATTTTTTATTTTCTTTTTTTGTTGTTATTGTAATTTAGTATTGTATATTTTTATGCTCGGCAAAAACAGTATGAATAATGTAGCGGAATGATATTTACATAATCTATAATACGATTACTTGTAAACAGCTGAGGTTTTGTGTTTGTTTTCCCACTTTAATCTCTGGAAGATGTTGATATGAATTTTTAATTTTTGTGATATAAAAAATAGATATGTGCAAGTAATGGGCTGGGTCGATGTGTGTGTTTAAGAAAATTGTGGGTGCCATCGATGTTTCATTTGCTTTAGCATGGAAAAAACTTACGCTATGATAAATATTTTTTTTTACTGGATTATTAAAAGAAAAAAAAACAAAACATATCTCAAAGTATTTACTAAAGGAAAGAAAAGTACAGTTGAGTACTTATTTGCTGGGGAACATACCCTGGCTGTTGTAGCTCCACACGACGCTCAGGAGCACTCAACGCTACTCAATGAGATTAAATGCAGACGGCCAGTAACCAACAGCTCTGGTTGTAAAATGGCTAAGAACTGCTGCTTAAAAGTCATGACCCAGGCTTGGTGAAACGGTCATGTACCCCAGCCAAAGAGTCGTAAAACGTTGATTACTACATTTGTATCAAAAAAAAAAAATCTTTCTCATTCCTGAGGAAGTAAAACTCGAACTCAAGCCCAATGAAAGAATTTTCGATATACATATGCGTTTATAATTTTGTGCAATACGGATTTTTGCTATTTCTAATGTACTCTGTCATACATTTTCTATAGAAAGTTTTTGTTATTGAAAAACTTCCTGTTAAAAGCCATTGTTATTATTGGTTCTGTTCTATTGCCATCTTTAAGGAAATAACGCATTACTAATTTTATTAAACTTATTTTCTAAGTATTAAAAAGCTACAAAGACTTTTAAAAGTGGCTTCGACAAGCTAATAAAAATAATAATGAGGGAACAAAAGTTCAGGATATTTATTCCATTCATTGTCAAATATCATTTAGTTTAATGGCCTACCATTTTGTTTGTTTTTGTTTGTTTATCACTTGAACACAATTCGTTTATGGCGGCGATGACAAAACGGAAACACAAAATCCACTTCTGCACGCCCCTTTCAAAACGAAAGCACATTTTTAAGTTTCCTCCACCATTCTACGCTTCTATCCCACCCATTTTTGTGTTGTCCATTAGCCCCACCATTAAGATCTAATTTGTACAAATTTAAAGAAATTCCTAAATTTTATTTAAACACCAGCTACACATACATAATACCCAAAAATAAATTTTATCCAGCATATTTAAAGGGCAGTTGGAGGAAATGAAGCAAAAGCAAAAGTATTAAATAAATCCTTATTATTATATAATACATTTTTTCTGTGGGATTAAATTATTTTATGGTTACATAAAATATATGTATGTGTGATATATGAAGGTGATGACTTAAGCATTAAGAAATGCAGTGCTTTATTATTTTATTTTCAAATTAGTAGCGAGAAACATTTTTCATAAACGTTTTATGTCTTTTTGAATACTGAGCTAAATTTTTCAAACGGAATATTGCCAACTTGTCAGGAATAAATGCGATGTTTTTTGATTAAAACATAAAGCAACAAGTAAATATTTAACAACAAACTGGCATAAAAATGGAGCAGCATCCAAAGTCTACATGTAATGAGGTCTTAGCGAAAGAGGAGCCAGCCAAAGAGCCTTTAAAGCCAACATAAGCCATTGCAAGTGGTCAAAATCTTTTCATACAGATATTCGCTGACAGATGAATTGGTAGAGTGCCTTACAAATGCTCAAGCAAAATAAGAGCAAAATCATCTTCGAGTTTGTTTTAATCAACGTTTAAACAAGCAAATCCGTAAACTGTATTGAATACTTAAACCCCAGTTAAACGAAGAAAACTTAGCGCCATCAAACTGTGCAAAACATCGGCTGTTTGACATGTTTGCATCGTTTCTAAATTTTTATTTCTAAAGACAATCGGTAATAAAGGGTTCACTGGCTTACTGCAGTCCAGCTTAAGCTGCCATTAAGCTACAGAAAAGTTTTGCTTAATTAGAGTTTTAACTATAAGAGCTTTTTATTTTATATTACGTTTAGTAGGTTTAAGTTCGTTGTATATGAATTTTGTAATTAATATTAATCAAACAAGACAAAGAAAACATCAAAGACTTTTAACTAGGTAGTTAAGCAGTTGTTTCGAAGCCACTACATTTGTCGTCAGCATCTGTTAATAAACCTGAAGTTTTATAAATAAACAAACAAAAACTAAAATGAAAACCACCAGGCTTGACTTTTTCACACTTTCGAAGTTCGGCTTTAGTATAATAGCCTTTTTACACTGACTAACATCCACGTGAAACGCATGAAAGATGTTGAAAATGTGAAACAGTGAAAAAATCAAACGTTCAACTTTGACCTAGAATTCTCTAAAAGGTCCGTGATCAATTTTAAGGTAATAAATACTGAGTCAAGCCGAACTAAATATCTATCCATTCAAAAGTTACAGAATTTTGGCCAACGAAAAGCGATTTTCAGGCACTTTGCGGCGGTTGGTTTTCCTAATTTCTAAGAACACAGAGAAAAAAGCACCTAATAAAGTAGAACAAAATCAATAAGATATCTCTATGGTTTTTTTCAAGAAGGATTCCTTATTATTTTAAATGGGAAAACTTTATTGAAAAAACAACAATTAATGAAATTAAAAAGATGACTTACGTGTGTTTATATAGAAAGCTAATAAAACCAATAGGGAAAAATTAATAGGATAACCTAATAAAATCAATAAGAAATCCTTGTTGTATACAATTTACAAGAAAACGTAATAGAATCAATAAGTTCTTCTCTATAGAATTTTTTTTTTGGTACCATGCAAATCGGAAACTGAGTAAAAACAAACGTGAGTAACAAGTTTTCTTCTTGGTTTTATGTGTTTTTCTTGTTGAGACAATTAATAAGATTTGCAACATGGAAATAATAAGAAATACCCATAGAAAAATCTTCTTTTCTCTCTGCTGGGATACCCCTCAGCCTAAAAGCGTTTCAAAGAGAAAATCTTATTGAATCTATTAGGAAGTTTTCGCTCTGTGAAGGCAACTGGCAAACAAATCGCTGTGTGCCACTCAGAACTGACTGTTCTGCGTTGTTCTAGTGGTGCCGTTATGACATGTCCTTAGTGCGCGAACAACTTTTGTTGGATTTTGCTCATCTTGAAATACACTCACCGACAATTGCTGTTAACGCCTTTTACAGCAAATGCGTTGCTGATTCCCCGACAAAGAGCTTTAATTTTTCTAGGCATTACAGTTGTTTTGGAAACAAATTTTGTCATATTTTTATCTCTCCTCACTTGTTTAGTGCATTAAACCCTTTTATATGATTTCATAAGAAATGTTTGTACGTGAAATGGCTTTTAATACTTTACTGGCTTTTAATTTATTCAGGGCTTTTTAGTTTTATTTTTATCTCTGCCATATATTGTATTTTTTCTTTGTGTGATTTTTATAAAGCTTTGGGTTAGTGAAGCTGAAATTCATAAGAAAAATAAATTTGTAATTTTTGCCTTTAAATTCAATGCTATGCTCTTTTTATCAACAAGAAAATGACAGGCAAAATTCTTTATTGTATTTACTTGGCATATGTTGGTCCGTGGCGTTGGAAGAAAATATCTCAAGTCAAAAAAAAAAATTGCATTTCGGGTTTTCAGTTTGTAATCTTTCTCTTGCCATCAATGACTCAATAATGACCCTTTGGATTGATTTGCTAAAACAATTTCAATTATAGAATGTGTTTGCCATTTATCAAATGCGATAGGAATGTTTAAATTAAAAAAGCAGGGGGACATTTTCAGCTGAATGTTCTTATTGCTGCGAAAGCAGCAGGGAGAATTAATTCGCCTTCGGTGGAATCGCACATTAGCTTGAAGCAAATAAGAGGCGTTGCTGCTTTAAAGGTGCCAGCTAGGGGACAGCTACCCGTAAGTGGAGTTTGCTGTATTTTTAAAATTTTTTTATTTTTAAAAAAAATTGATTAAAAATACTAAAGATTTATCTCTTTAGGTCCACATAGACTTTCATTTTTGGGCTGAGACGAATCTTTTGAGTTTTTATATTTAAAATAAATTGATTAAAAATACTAAAAATTTATCGCTTTAGGTCTAAAAAGACTTCTTAGTAGAGGTGGACTTGAAACAGCCACCCCAACCAATAACTCTGCAACCTTACTTTGCTTGTCGTCCTCAAAAATGCTGATCTTTACAATTTTATCACAACAAATTTTTTCTCAGTTCGGAGAAAGTAAAAATGGAAATAAAGCCTTATAAAATAATTAACACACCCTCTTTGTATTTTTTTTAGCTTTCATTCCATTGGTGCCAACCAACTCTTTAGTAGATTCGAAAACATTTGTGTAAATATGTTTAAACATTCTGTTTGATATTCTATTAAATGCAAACAGAAAACAGCTCTAAACTTTTAGGGATTTTTTAAATTGACTCTAGCTTGAAAGCAAATAATTAACCATTATTTGAATATTAAATAAATATTAATATTAGATTTTATTAGTTTCAAATTTAGAAATCGTAGTATCTGGTGGCAACTAGTTGTTGCTAAGAAGAGTAAAATATATTGAACAGATGGGCCAAAAGAAGTCATGCGATGTTTTTTGGCTTTCAGAATATCGGTTGTGTGCCGTTACTCCGTTTTGTTAGAACCACATATCTTCCAAACCAAATTCGCTCAATTGCGGCAGAAAAAACCCAGTTAACACGGCCCTGTAGCGCACATCGTCCTCTGTTGTCGTTTGACCACCAGCGTCCTCGACAGCGCAACATGCAGTCACCTTGAGTGGTTGCCATGGCTCCTCGTGCACCGCTCATAGATGATTTTCAGTGCCCCAGAGGTTATAGTTTTGCTGGTTCACATACCGGCTTAAGTGGAAATGAGCTTCATAGCTCATTCTGATTTTGGTCGAAAAATCGTTTCATTAAGTCATTAAATGTTTAGAGCTCTCAAGGATTTGAGTTCATTTTAAGTGGAGAACAATTTGAAAAGAACAAAATGTTAAAATAAATTTCAGCTGGGGGACAACTGCCAGTTTCAAAGCTGCAAATACTCTGATTATCAACCACATATCGAGCTGAGTCTGTTTTGTGCAATAAAAAGAAGTAATCAAAAATGGACTTAATTATTTCTTGGCTTTAAGAACTAATTGAAATGTATTATTTTAGGTATAAAAATAGACTTTATTAATGCTTTCTGTCTTTTTCAGCCCTCTATGTGCCGGCGACATTTCGTTGATGCTAATCAACTCATCAGTAGACTCGAAACATTTTAAAGGAATATTTGAAGCCCAACTACTTATACCAAAATTCTCATGAACAAAATGAGAATTATTAAAGGTTTGTTTAGCCATTTCTAATTCTCATTTTGTTCATGAATAAGGAATATGGAAAACAAGGCATAAATATATTCAGCCAAGTACGAGACTGACCTTCTACACAACGTTCATGGGAATTGTGGAATGAGTGCTCAAGTTTCAAACATGATTTCAAGGATTTTTCGAGGCTACTGATAATTTGATTAGCACCAACGAAATGTCGGGGTCATATAGAGGGCTGAAAAAGACAGAAAACATTAATGAGATCTTTTTCTAGACCTAAAATAAAAAATAAGTATTGTAATTTATCAAAATCACTCTAGTCCTCATAAATTTAAAGTACCGGAATGTTTTTCGTATTCACTGTAATTCCGCTAAATTCCAAAGCAGCGTGAAAAAACAGACCTTATGGCACTTGGGAGAACACAAATATGAGTATCATGGAAGAAGCGAATAATCGGTAGATCGGATACGTTTCTTTGCCATAACATTTATTATTTATGCTTCTAGTGGCAGTGACATTTGGACATTTTGTCGATGTACTGGAAATATCGTTGTAGACCGTTTTCATCATATTTGATCTTTGTTTTGAACTCTGGCCCATTATCAGTATTTTCATTTTACATTCTCATTCAATGTTGGAATAATGTGTCGGCTAAATTCTTTAATTTCACGCTTTTGTGCAAGATCATAAAAGCAATTTGCTCTCCCGCTAAGACGCATTAAACCTAAACAGCATTATGACCACTCCATTAAAGTAAACAGCCAGAAACGCCATCACTCAAACAGGAAATAATAAAATAAAAACAATAAAAAGGAAATTATCCAAAACACCAACAAGTTGCTAATTACATTTTCTTAAGAAAATAATTGCTTTGAGGGGTTGACATACAAACACTTGCATATGAACCTAAAAGAACTGCCCTGGGCTCAAGTTATAATTAAACAAAATGTTGAAGTCATTTGCAAAGAAAACGCTGAGAAGCAACGAAACTAAAATTTCCTTCATCATTGTTTTATTTAATTATATATAATTTTTTTTTCTTTTTGCCTCAAATGATGATTTTCAACATAAAAAAAATCCTATAGAATAATGTGTAGCAGTCCAATGATTATGCAAAATATTTTGGAGTGGCAATAAATTCTTAAAAGAGGCCTGTGTTTCCTGTTTCCCTCAGCAGGCATCAGCGTACAGAAGAGTGCATCTTATTTTTTTTTCTTTTTACAAAATTTAGGCGGCAGGTTCTATTAAAGCAGCAGCATGACACAAATTAAATTGAAGAGGAGGAGGAGAAGAAAGGAAAATCCTAAAGAAGGATTATGGAAAACAACGCATAAATAAATTCTGCCAAGTACGAGACCGACCTTCTATACAACGTGCTTGGGAATTGTGGAATGAGTACTTAAGTTTCAAACATGTTTTCAAGAATTTTTCGAGTCTACTGATGAGTATCAGTAGATATTTGTTTTATAAAATATTTGTGAAAAGAAATTAAGGACAGCCAATCTGATGTTTAATCTCTTTAGCGGTGACTCCACCACAGTTATGGGATAGTTTGTGAATTTTTTCACAACTTCTCTTTCAACTTATAGGCAAATGTCGATAGCCTTCCCCTGTATCAATCTGTCTACGCTGTTCTGCGAAATTTTGCAATTTTTCCAAACTATGGTGCTCCCTACTACGCATACATACATACAATTTGTGATTAAATTATTGCATCATGTGGCTCTCTAAATAACATTGGCCTACTGTAGAAACAGTAAAAATAAAAACATATCGTCACACGCACACGCACACACACACACAAAAACCACTTGCTGCTGGTTGCAGCATTAACTATGAGGACAAGTAGCTGAAAAATAGTTTATTGCGTCGTTGTGCTTAAATAAAATAAGTATAGAAACAAATTGATGCTGCCAAGTGTTCAAGTGTTCTTTCATTCAGGTCACTGCTTCTTAAGCAAATAGATCAATAACTTTGTAAAAAACTTAATATCATTAATGGCATTTTATTTAAAAATTTCTAATTTTAAGTTTTAAAACAACACTGAACAGTGAAGAGGAATTTTTGTGGGCAACAGATTATTAATCACTGGCAAAATTTTAGGGGCAGGCGCCAAAATGATCAATTCAAAGTATTCACTACATTATAGTGAGTTATTAAAGAAACAAAAAAAAAAAAACAAAATTGCATTTTGTTTGATCTTGATTGTTGTGTTTTGAAGGGCCTTTTCCAAACAGACACAAAATCTTATAAAATTTTTTTGCTTTATGTGCTTTAATGGGAGCATCTTTTAACTGCTTGACAGTTAACCTTCCTGCGACACAGGCATTAGAGTGCTATCAAATCGTTGTATTATAGAACCGAAGTTCACAAATTCAATTGTTTGAATGCTTTTAATGCTTGAGAATCATTCTGGATTCCACATCATCCTTTACATATCACATTTGCCTAAAATTTAATCTTTATCTGCCTGTACAGGTAAAAAAGCGTTTACCCTGCCCATTATTTAGGCCGCACATCTTACATGGACTTGAAATAACTTGCTGGGTTAATTCTGTGGTGCATGGTGTCTTTAGGTTAGATTGGGTTGATTGGAGGGATTTGCTTGCCCATGTCTTGCGACATACACTTACACCAGTCTGGGCTTGTTGTGCGCTCAGTGGATTTAACGAAGAACAAAAGGAACACTGTGTTATTCACCAAGTTCCTTAATTTCCTCTAGCTCTAGTTGTATACCTTTATCCTTGTGCAGATCGTTTATTTTTTCTCATCGTCGGCTTCGAAACAGCTAGTTGTCCAGCTAGCTAAAGGTGTTTTAGGTTTTCTTTGCCTTGTTGGAGTACAATCAATCACAAAAATTATGTAGAACGAACTTGATCGGACTCAAAGTAGAAGAAAATAATAATAGAAGAAAAAGTTCGAGAAGTAACAATTAATTAAATTTGACTATAAAGTTAAATGAATACTTAATTATTAGTAACTTTGTTTAGCTTAAGTTTTGGAACATACCCAGGCTGTTCCCCAGCTAATAAGTCTACAACTTTAATCGTTTTCAATCTCCTGCTTTTCTTCTTAACAAATCTTGACCAATTCAATTTTATCACCAAATTTTTTCTCAATTCAAGCAAGTAAAATTGGGTTAAAAGAAAAAAAAAACTAATTAAAAATTATAAATTATATCATTTTGTTTGGATTTTTGATTTATATAAATTATGATGATCTATTTTTTATGATGAAAACTTTTACAAAACGATTTTAGTCAAAGTGATTATTGGAAAACGAAAACCTAAAGAAAGTTAACAGAAAAATTTGTCGTGCAAATCATCTTCATTTCAAATCCAAGATTTCTCGTTATCTTTGTGAAATTTGTTGCTCTTCTGCTGCCCAATACTGTAGACACCAAATTTGATTGAACGTTTTCAAACACACTTCAGCCCAGAAGTACCACAAACCTGTCACAATGAATGTACTCAACACATTATTAAATGAAATAGAAAAGAATAAGCGACAGGCACATCAGTGCTTAATAAAAACTAAGAAACACAACATGGGACCCGCAATTTACATCATCATTATACTCGTATCTCTTTTTCAATGTTATTGCCTTTAGATAATTTTTAGGTCAATAGGATTTGTTGCAAACACAATAACGCACACAGGCACACACTTCGAACACTTTAAAGACCCAAACGTATTCACTTGTATCTGGTGGAAAGCATTCCTATACACATCCACACCTACACAAACTTACACATTTTTATTTTTAGACATCGACTTACACACACACACATCCACTTATGTATATGCAGAGTAAAGAATCCATGCAGCAGCCAGAAAACTTTCAAATAGATATTGTCTAGAGATGGTGGTTCCACGTGCTTAACTTTGAAAATTATTCAACATGTATGTAAATGGTTTTTGTTTTAAACTTTTTTAGTGATTTTTTTTATATGCATACATTTTTTTTATTGTTTTAGCCAATATTCAGAAAATTTTCAAAACCATTTATTTAAACATTATTATTTTTTCAACCTTGAATGAAGGCCTGATCATTTCTTTTCCTTTAATTCCTTATTAAAAAAAAAAATTTCTTTAAACTTTTATAACTTATTGATTAAAATTTGATTAATTTAAAATTATTTTTAATTCTATTTTAAACGCCACCATTAACTTGGTCCTTTTTGCCGTTGTAATTTTTAGGCAGGTTCTTAGCGCGCTGATTTCGTTTTCAACACTGACACATTTTACAACTCGACTTGAGGTTTTTTGTTTATATGTTTTTCTTTTACTATTTTCTATTTCTTATGGAGGCAAAAGCATCGTTTATCCTTTCAAACATGTTCGTACACAAATTACTCGGCCCTCTCGTAATCGTGTTGTGTGCAACTCGAACCAGACAGAGCATGCTTTTGCTTGCAACAAAACACAACATTTGGTTCAAACCAAAACACAACAAATTACTTTTGCAACAAGTTTGTTTAACCTGTAGTAAGAGTACTGCTGGTGCAGTTTTAAGGTTTTTAGTTTAGACATGAACCGGTTTAAAAATTCTTGCAAAAAAAACCTTTCGCATAGACTTTGAGTTTGTGACAAAATTATAAAGCTGAACAGGTCTAAGCTGCAAGTACGAAACTTGCTGCAAGAGCCAGCAAGTTTCTAATTTTTTTATTATTAACTGGCAACTGGTTTGCCATTAATAATTGCAGATAAATAAATAAATAAATAAATAAATGAATAAATAAATAAATATATAAATAAATAAATAAATAAATTAATTAATAAATAAATAAATAAGTAAATAAATAAATAAATAAATAAATAAATAAATAAATTTATAAATAAATAAATAAATAAATAAATAAATAAATAAATAACTAAATAAATAAATGAGTAAATAAATAAATAAATAAATAAATAAATAAATAAATAAATAAATAAATAAATAAATAAATAAATAAATAAATAAATAAATAAATAAATAAATAAATAAATAAACAAATAAATAAATAAATAAATAAATAAACAAATAAATAAATAAATAAATACATATATAAATAAATAAATAATGGAATGAATGAATGACTCTTTGAATAAATAAATAAATAAACAAACAAATAAATAAATAAATAAATAAATAAATAAATAAATAAATAAATAAACAAATAAATAAATAAATAAATAATAAATGAATAAATAAATAAATATATAAATAAATAAATAAATAAATATGTAAATAAATAAATAAATAAATAAGTAAATAAATAAATTAATTAATAAATAAATATATAAATAGATAGATAAACAAGAATCAAGTTATTGTAATGGAAAATTTAACCTAAGAACGTCGGATGACTTCTTTTGGCCCATCATCTATCTTATAGGATTAAAGCAAAGAAATAAATAAATAAAATCAGTGGCAATTGATGAATGTGTCCATGGTAAATTCGTGACAATATGGTGGCTAAAAATGACTATAAAATATTGCTATGTTGTGCGTAGGATAATAGCAATAGAAAAATTATTGAAAGTACAGTTAAACCTCGATTAAGCGGCTCGCGCGGGACCGGGACTAGCACGAATAATCGAAATACACGGTTAATAGAGGTTTTATTAAAACGTATAAAATTTCATTTTTATAAAATTGTGTCCACACATTAAAAAGGGGAATCACCGGAATCAAATTAACATAATAAAAAATCATATAAATGCTGCACGGATAGTAGAGGTAAAGCACGGTTAATAGAGGTAAAAAACCATAGTATGGATAATAGAGGTAACAGCACGGATTGTAGAGGTAAAAAATCAAAAAGATCTGCATGCCGGTTAATAGATGTAGCCGGTTAATAGAGGCCCGGTTAATAAAGGTTTAACTGTATATCACAATTCTAATTTGGAGTTTTGTTTAAAAGTTCATACTGAATTGCCACCACACACGAAATTCTATTTAAAGCCCCCTCATAACTTAGATTTTCTGATAAACCAGTTTTCAAGTTTTTTATTCCCATCAAAATCCAAAAAATAAATCAGTGTATACTAAATGCGAATACCCCATACAAAAATTAAAATTCTGTAAATTTCTTTCCCCTCTTCCATTGTGTAATGGAGCACTTCAAATTTCAAGTTCTCATAAACCATAAGTCCACTGCCTTGCTGTTGATTTCAGGTGATATACGAATTTTAGTTCTCCTCTTTATCACCTCCAACAAATACTTCGCATTTACGTGAACAAAATCTTTGTATTTTATCTAAATTGGCTCGTTTGTTTTGTTATTTAAGCAAACTTTTTTTTTTTAATTTACAAACCAAACCCAAAGTTGAAAACAAAATTTATCACCAACCACTTAGTAAAAAAAGGACATCAAAGTATTTAGAAAATTGAACAGCCAGCGACTGAGGCATGATGTACAACAAGATGAATTGGATACTTAAAGATAAACAAAAAAAAAGGTACTTTGTACAAAATGCCAGCACCAGGAAAACACAAAATTATACATACAAAACAAATTTACCTTTCGAACCAAATAAGCAAATCATTAAAAATTGCTTAAGCTGACCAGGACCGCCCGTAGAAGGTCCTTAACAAAGATGTTTTAACTTATTACAAACTCTTTTTTCTTTTGCAAAAAAATAATCAAATAAAACAATTATGCTGCATGTAAATGAAAGCATATTGAAATTTGCTTTCAATTTGAGTAAATAACCATGTAAAGAAAAACGAGCAACTCAGCAGTCGGTCGTTTTCTTTTTTGTTTCATTGAAACTTCAATTATTTTATTTCACTGGCAGACACGTGGCAATTGAGTTTTAAGCAGCAACCAAATCGCAAACATGGACATTGTTTTTATAATTAAGAGGAAACAATTAAGCTGTTAAGTTTTTAATATTTTATAAATATTATTATGAAAAGTTATTAAGCTACATGTAAGGAAAGTTACAGGGCGAACAAGTACTTACTGGTGCAGTGTTTTTGGTCACTGCTGGCTGGTTAAGCGGTTAGAGGTTTAAGCAATTGAACGCTTATTTTTTTGGTGTAGAACAAACCTTGTTACAGCACATCTGCATATGTATACCTTCTACTACCCTTTGCTTTTCATTTGTTTTGCAATAAAACATCTTTTTTAATTTCCGCTTTTCAAGCGCTCAGATAATTTATTTATTGACTTTAATTTTGAAGTACCAAGATCTTGAAAAAGGCCCTAAATGGGTTAGAAATTACTGAGATCTAAAAAAATAAATTAATACAAAACATTGTTTTTTTGGTGCCAGATTTTACACTTTTAAATTTTTGTTGTATAGTGTAATTACCCTATACAACAACTGTATGAAATTCTTGGGGAAGATAATTGTATGTTATTGATTATTTTTCCGTAACATAAAGTTCTCTATAAATTAATTTTCTGTGAGAAAAAGAACACAAAACCTTATGGTTATATTTTTTAATAAAAATTATTTGTTATAATAAAGTTATCTGGATAAAATTTCTGCAACATAGAACTATCAATTTTGATAGTTCTATTTAACTGAATTTTGAAGTGTAAAATTTTGTGTTATGGAATATTTTTCTATTAGAAATATTTTCTTATCAATGGCATTTCTATAAAAAATTTTGTTTTGGAGAAGAGTTTGCTTTCGAAAAATTGCTCTACAGACAATTTTCGATATGATTCATTTAAATTTATAATGTTTGCTGCGAGCAGCAGAACATTTGAAAAAATACAAAAGCCAGGAAATAAACAATTAAAGTTAACAGCATGTAAAAAATATATAGAGTTGATATACGACTTGGTTACCTTTGTGTGAGGGGAAACTTTCACCCGGTACTTGTGCAATGATATATATAAATACAAAAAAAGGGAATAATGAGTGTATTTGATATAATTAAAAATTTTGACAGAAAACATACAACAACTTGGCTAACTGAGTGCCTTTAGAAACATGACCAGCTGAGTTCAAGGACGGATGCTGACGAGAAGTGTGGCGGGTTCGAAACAGCTAGCTGTTAGCCTAGCTAAACTAAAAGTAATAATGACAGGTGCTTCAACAATTTCCTTTCGCTGCATAATTTGTCAAAATTTCAATATGTCAAAATGTCAATATGTCAAAAAATCAAATGTCAGAATTTCAATATGTCAAAATGTCCAAATATCAATATGTTAAATTGTCAAAATGTCAATATGTCAAAACGTTAATATGTCAATATGTCAAAATGTCAATATGTCAATATGACAACATGACAATATGTCAAAATGTCAATATGTAAAAATGTCAAAACATCAATATGTCAAAAGGGTGTATAAAATTCAGCACTGCCGAATATAACATGGAAAAAAGCTGCCACATTTTCTTACATACATACTCATGAGTAATATATTCAAAATCTATGGTAACTTTGGTTCACAACTTGGAATCATGTGCTGTTAATATTTTAACTAACTAAACTGCACATCAGAGTTTGTATTCACTTTCTTGTTTTTTGTGATTTCCTGTCAATAACAGTGACTCATACAATTTTTTTTTATAAGTTTTGAACAAATGCATATTGCAAGAATGATTTTGTTTCACAGGTGTCCAGCGTGCGGTGGATGAATTTGCCAGAAAAAGCTAAAACGAGCCACACAAAAATCATTTGGAAATCAACTGGCTGGTGGTGAGAGAATAGAAAATAAATTCCATTACACAGGAAAAAAACACAATCCGCTCTATTCTAGAAACTGAACGTTTTTCAAAAACTAAATTTTTAAAAACCTTCACATGACTATTTAATGTTTTAGAGATTATTCGATTTTTGTAATATTGAAAATAAAATCTGCATCGTCAAAGTCAGCTATTAACAGAAGACTTGTGAGTTGTGATCCCGTACTCAACATTGGGAACCTAAGGGATACCAATTTGCATGAAAACCTTTTCCATACTCAAAAATTTTTGTAGAATTTTCTTGATTTTGCAAAATTTTGATGATTTTTAAATTAAACAATTTAAGTTATAACATATTTATTTTAGGTCAAAAAATAGTCCGTCACTGTATTTTTCAGCCATCTGTATGCCGTCGACATTTCATTGATGCCAGTCAACTCATCAATAGACTCGACAAAACTAAAAATAATGTTGTGCCAAGTCTACTGACTAGTTGAGTAGCAACAATGAAATGTTGGCGGCACATAGATGGCTGAAAGAGACAGAAAACAATTGATAAAGTCTATGTTTATACCTTAAATAATACCATTCAATTGGGTCTTATAGCAAATAAATAATTAGATTTAGTTTTGAATATTAAAAAATATGTATAAAAAAGTTATCTTGCACTATTCACTAGCCGTTTAAAGCCGTTTTTTTTTTGTCAATACTGGCTCGAAAAGTTTTGCAGACAAAGTGTTTTGATCCATACAAATCATCTTACTTTCTACTAATATAAAATAAAGTTACAAACTTGAGGGTGTTTTTAAAACTCAAATTTTTGTGCTTGACATACATTTAAACTGGGACTATTTTTTTTTAAAAATAATACAAAAAAAGTATTATATTTTGCATAGATAGCCAAAGGTTTTTTTCACGTTTCTGCAGTGATATATGAAAATATTGGTTACTTTTTTGTTTTCGAGCAGATATTTTTAGTTGATTTCAGGACGAGTACAATTATGCGATTTCGATTTACAGAACAGAGAAAATTCGGTTTACAGAATTCGGTTTACAGAACAGACCAGAACGATAAAAATGAAGGTTGATTGTTAAGATTAAGTAAAGACAGTCAATAATAAAAAGCTCTGGTGGTAGAATGGTTGCATGTTCCCCAGCCAATAGTTTTTCAACTTTACCTTTTTGCCTTCTTTAGATATCCTGGTCACTACACTTCTACCACAAAAAATGCTTCCCACTTCAAAGCAAATTAAATGAAACTAAAGCTCAATAAAGTAGTTCACAATGCTAAATCATAAAGTTCGACTATAAAGCAACAAAAAAAAAAAAAAAGATTTAATTTAAAAAATAATTTTGCATTCAATTTTCTGTTAGTGCGTGTTTGTTTGTTTGTTTGTTTGTTTGTTTTTGCAGTTGTTAACTGGCATTCAAAAATTCCTTTATCATGATTATTCACTGCGGCACAATGCCCTTTGACACACACTGCTTGACTTGCGTCACACAAACGGACTATTTGCCCGTCATTTACAATAAAAGAAAATATTTTTATTGTTTGTTTACGTTATTCCCATCTTAATGCTCTGAAAAAAAAGAAATTTATTACTTTGATTGTATCTGAAAGTGTAGTTGGAACTTCTTGTTTTTTCTCTAATGGCTTGAATTGTATTGTGATTTATCATGACAATTTTTTTTTTATTAGTTAAAAAGGGGTTTGCATTAATAGACTGATATTTGTGTATGCTGTTATTTTTTTTTTTTTTTGTTTAATCTGTTCCACATTCAAGATTTATAATATTGTGAGAATTTTAAATTTAGTGCTTGAAAAATGAACGACGAATCCCCACGAGCATCACTTTTAACTGGGACACGACCAGGGCAACCGTACATATTCTGAATAAGGAGTATTTTATAAGCACAGAAATGCATTAAAAGCATAGATTTATAAGCCAAGAAATTCTAAAATATGCTCTTAAGGAATAAATAAATAATAAATTAAGAAAAGTGCAAGACTGGATACGCAGCCCAGAAAAACGCCACTGTCTGGGTTAGTGTTTTAAGAAACCACAAATTTGGAAAATAAGATGTTTCTTGGTTCTCCTGTAAAATGTATTGAAAGGGGGCTAAATAGTTTGCACATTATGTTTGTTGTGCTTTATGTAATCGTACGAGGGTTGCCTTTTATGTTTCGGGATTGGGCAACCCTAGTGTTGCAATCTGGCAACTGACAGCTCTATCGCAAGGTTGGGGTACTCAGAATGTATTTTAATTGTTCGAGCCTTAGGTCACTTGTTTTTTTTTAAGTATTTATTAAATTCGATATTTCGATATCACAATGGATATCTTCTTCAGGAATGTTTTGATGTTTTTTCAAAATGTTTATCAGAATGTTTTGACATGTTACAGCTATTTGTGTTATTTACATTAACTTAAAAAAAAAGATTCATCTCGGCCCAAAACTAGAATTAAATCGTGAAAATTTTTGAGGTGAATTAACTCAGCGACAGTGTATGGATGAACCTAATTCAATTTTTGGCAATGAAGCTCCATCTAGGACCAGTGTTTATCGATGGTAGGGTGAAGTCAATCCTTGTCGTAGTTCACTACAAGACGAATTTCTTAAAGGTCATCTAAAATCATCTGTTGTTCCGAAAACCATTGATCCGGTGCCCAAACTGATATTTCAAACTCGTCATGTCATCTATCGTGAGATGGAGACAACCTTAGACATTAATAGTACCAGCATACACTCAATATTGCACAAATATTTCACTAACCAAAAAATTATTCAATAAAATTAATTTCATATAAAATTTAAGGAAATTTTTCACTCCCACCGGCAGGCAACTTGTGATGATTCAAATGCTAAGCGATTTTTTTTATTTTTTTATTTGTTTTTATTTGGAAAATTGATTTTATTGAGCTGTTTTGCCAAAAAAAAAAAACAAACAAATATCATTAACTAGCTTTTCGTCTACCTCATGGTTTTGCTCATTCCTTGAAAATGCATCATTAATCAAAATCTGAAAAAGCAAGTGACGAAAGGAGGCACCCGAGTTTGTGTTTATGAGGAGAGAAAAACAACACGTAGCATACAGAATTATGGCTGTGTGTGTGTGTGTGTGTGTTTAAAAAATACACTGTTTTCATTAGACGTTTTCCAAATTGTCGCATGAGATGTTTGAAATTATAAAACAGTGCCAGGCAGCACTTAGACGCCGCACAGTGCTTTGAGCCCATATAGCATTGGATTAAAAGTAGGAGTATAAAAAAAAAATTGACTTTGACTAATGTGTGTGAAGATAAATACGTATGTATTTAAGTTCCGGGACTCAAACCGCAATTTTTAGCAAAGCCACATTTTGAAGTTTAGCAGAGCACTGTTAACGAGTTAACAGTGCTATTTTTATAACAGATGACAATTGTGGAAAAGATGAGTGGGTTTTATGGAAATATTAGGAATTTTTAGAAAATACAGTAGAAACAAGTTGTGCATCCAATGGGGTTTTCTATGCAATTTTTTGGTATGGATTATTTGTCAAATTGCACTCCGGAGGACCCTATGCATTAAGCTTTTCCCCATATTTCTGATTTCTCATTTTGTTCATGGGAATTATGGAATAAGTACATAAGTCTCAAACATTCTCTTAGGAATTGTTCGAGTCTAGTGCAGAGTTGATTGGCATCAACGAAATGTGGGCGGCGTATAGACGGCTGAAAAAGACAGAAAACATTAATAAGGTCTATTTTTAGACCTAAAATAATAAATTTAAATTGGCTCTTAAGGCAAATAAATTATTAAGTTCAAATTTACATATAATTTACAATAGTAAACTAATTTTAATACTAACGATTTGTTTGAAATCATTTTCATTTCTTTCTTTACTTTTTTTATGTACCGTTTTTTTTTTTTAAATGGCACGAACAAAATTCTTAATAACAGAATTTTTACTATTTTTGAGACGAGTTTGCCTTGTGCTATACCGAAAATTGTACTAGATTGATGATAGTGATGATGTATTTTTGTCGTTTTCGCCGATGGTAGTACCAGTTTTGAAAAACGCCTTATATTCTACTCGAATGCGCCAACCGTGATCAGGCTGAATTTTTTTTTTTTTTTAAATTACCAAGTACTTTATTGGTCTTTTAGTTCGTTTCTATTTTTCCAGAAATGCGAAAAAAAAAATGTTTCTTAATGAAATTGTAGCGATCAACATTTTGTTAACGGCGACTAGAAAAGTAAAGTTGAAGTCTTATTGGCTGGGGTACACATCATGGCTGTTTCACACCCATTATGAACCAATTCGCTTTGAATCCAGTTCATATTTTATTGCATAAAAGTTAAATTCTTTTTCTTCTCTCTGAGACAAATTACTGTGCGCCGTTCTGTGTTCATGTAATTTGTGGTTTTGAGCGAAGTGGTTTTGTTTTGCTACATTTCTGATTTATGTATTTTGGTTCGTATGGCAACATGCTTGTAACTTTATTTCATTTTGATTAATAGATTAAATTCAGTTGTTGATTGATTTTTGTCTACTGGCTATCAGACCGCATCAAGTCGCGTTTCCTGAGCTGTGGCCAACATCAAATCAATATCGTTTTTGGTGGCAGAGAAGTGACGACTTAAAGTGTTGTAGCAAAATGTTATGAACTTAAGTTTTTGTAGGTATTAATTGAAATTGTTTAATTTATTTCTGGGGATTATAAGACCCAGCTCAGCTTTAAATACATTTCAAGTAACTCTACTCATATGTGTAAAAAGTCTGGTAGCACTTATTTTATTGTAGGGAAATAAACAGCTGTACGCTACAAAATTGCCACTTTTAGGCTAAACGAAAGTTTCTTCACATGTAAACGTACCTGAGGAAATTTAGTTATGACAATAGACCTGTGTGGAACACGTTCTTTTGTTCATTTTCGTCACGAGCCTACGATCGAGCTCATGCTATTTCAATAAGTTCGATAGCTGAGTTTTATGAAACAGTAAAGATTTCGCTGACTAGTCGTAACTAACACGATACGAAATCGAAACATTTGGTTTGGTGGGATGTAACAAAAACGTGTTGGTATTTTGAAAGTATTATTTTTTCTATATTTATCCACGTACTCTCTGAAATATTTCCCATAATAATATATTGGCCTGAATCAGATGTGTAAACATGTAGTTTAGAAAACAACACCTTTTTATCTGTATATTTCGTTTTAGTTAAGACTAAAGTAGATATGGCGTGAGCGAATAAAAAAAGTATAACTGTTTGGCTACACTGGGGAGCAGTTTTATTCATTTACAGCAATGGCTAAAGCTAATTTTGTTTAATTTTTTTTAATAACTGCTGATTTGGTAGAGTGGCTGGACTGGCATAAGTTAAGTTTCAGCTTCAAATCAGCACAGAGACAAAAAAATAATTTATAAATTGTGATTGAACCAAAGAAGTAGAGCGAAATATTTCAGGTACGAATTTGGGCTTAAATGGTCCAAGTGCATACTCATCACACTCCAGACAAATTCTATCCTGCCTATACGTAAATCATTAACCAGCGGTGTCAGAAGTTCGTTTAGTCGGGATTTCCTTAAATCAAATACGATGTATTTGTTTTCAGTAGAGATTTTTTCTAAGCGCTAAATACTTAATTTTGGTCATATTGAATTTCAGCTTGGGATTGATTTCAATCCTGGTTTTGTATTCAATAAAGCTGAAATCCGTGCTTAAAAACAAGGACACCGTTCTTGATTTAAGAGCATTAAGAACTTACCATACTTTTGACACTGTTTGAGATTGTTTTAATTACGAAAGAATTGAATCTTTTTTGAGTGTGATTCGATGCTTGTGGCATGAACGCCAGAATCCCGAATTCTTACTTGAAATATAATTTAAAAATTATTTTGTTTTTTTTGCCGGTTTGAACCGGGAATGTAACTACAGCCAGTGCAACCACTCCAACAGTTCAGCAATTGAAACAAAATTGAAACAAAATACAATACTTATACAAACACACAAAAGCACTGGTTACAAATACACTCAAGTATTTCGTACTTTTTTTAAGCCTTAACAGGATTGATTCTCTATAATAATAAACCCTATTCAGCTTGTTTTAAGTTAAAAAAAAATAAAAAATAAAGTTTAGAACGAGCTTTTTCTTTCAGTGTAAAGCTGCCGAAAACCCGATGTTACAATATGAACAATTTTTATCAATACCAATCGACCTGGCTTAATGCCTATACATATTTGTTTCAACGAGAGAGTGGCGGTCACGTTGTTTGTGAACAAATATTTACCAATGTGATGGCGTCATTTCAGTTGCTGGGCTGAGCTCGGCTGCCTTGAGCTGATAGATGATTTAAAGTTAACAGGGCAAATGACCAGAAAATGTATATTATTGCTATATTTGATATTCATTCGCACAAATTCATGTACATGTTACCACTCACATTACTACAGTGTTTGTGTTATTTATGTTGCCGGGTGTAACAAAAAAAAAAAAAAAAAAAAATACATTACTTTCAAGATAACATAACTTCATTTCTGAGAAAAATTTAAATATTGTCTATTGCAGATAAGAGCTGTTGGAAAGATTAGAGCGGTGAAAAAAAAAATTTTTAATTTGCCCCTTTTTTGTAATGAATGGATTCAATAAAATTTATATCCCCAAAAAGTACTTGTTCAAAAGTAAATTTTTTAGTGCTTGACAAAACATTTAGGCAGGTGTTTTTCTTTTTCATTTCTGCTATAAATAATACGTACTACAGCACGACCGGCTTCTGTTACCAAAGACACTTCTGAGTTTAAAGATTAAATAAAGCAAAATGCTACAGTCAGCTATCTATTCCAAAACCTTCCTTACCATTTGCTGCATACTATTGGAAATATCAAACACATGGTGTCGCAATGTGTCTCAGTCTGTGGTAAAAATTTATGAGAGAGAAAAGTATCTTTGTGCAGGAACTTTTATAAGGGTTAATTTTGTGATAACTTCAGCCGCATGTCTGGAGTCACAGCCTGAGGCAACAGACTTAGCTGTAATAAGAAATGAGGCCACCCTCACAGCCGCATTACCAGTTATCGACACGTTTAAGCCCCCGGAGTATAACAAGTACACAAAGTATATGGATGTAGCCATGCTTAAATTGAAAACCTCCATGGATGCAGCAAGTATTCAAACAGCTCAATTAAGCAGCAAAAGCACTATTGACCACAAACAACTGCTGACCCTGTATTATTGGCAGATATGGAGAGATGCTGTACAAGGTTATGAACAAGATGGTTATAGTTTGAAAACTGTGAAAGTACGTGCAATTGTTGACAGTACATTGCCAGATACTGTGATTGCTGTAGAAGGTACTGAAAATGGCAACTTATTCAATGACAAAGGTGGTCCGGCTGTCTTCAGGGGAGAAATTTTCGGTGTCTATAATTTTAATGCCCCATGTGATTCTGAGGCCTCTTGCTTAAGGTACATTACCCCTGTGGCTCATCCAAAAGTTCTTGAGTTTATAAACAAGTCATTGGATAAACAATAAGTTTAACAATATAAGCTAAACATAATAAATAGAACTCAGAATTAATTCAATTTTGTAAAAACTTGTTGGAAATCTGTTTAAAATTTTTGGGAACACCATTTCGCGATTTTACTGCCTGTGGCTCTAGTTACGTATAAAGTTTTCTTTCGCATATTTCCGTTAAAAGACACTAGCATTATTTTTTTAAATAATTTTATCGGGCTTTCGAATTCGATTTTTTACTTTCTCAGAATTTAGTAAATTTTTTTTGTGATAAAAGTGAAGTGATTAACAGTTTTAATTTTTTGGAACGAAGTTCCTTAACGCGGCTTGCTGGTAGTGGAAATTAGTAGAAATCGTCACGAAAGCGTGTGAGCTGTTTATATGTATTGGTGTATCTGTCGACAAGCAATTATGTAAGATGGGCGGTGTCTCTACCAATAAATATTAATTAGTTGTGAAAACGGCCACTATCAGCTGCTAGATGTCGCTAAAGTAAAGTATGTCACAACAAAAAACAGCAATATTAAAAAATTGGCCAACAGTTGCTTTTCTTCCTTTTGTAGCAGATTGACAGAAAAAAATACTGCATGTGTCAAAAGTAAAAAAATAAAACGTTGCAAAAATTTAAAGAATTTTTATCTTTTAACTTTATCGCAAAAAAAATCTTTCTCCATGAGAGGGCGAAAATTGAACTGGAAAGTCTGATAAAATTACTAACAATTGTAAATCATATAGTTTGACTGTAAAACTGAACTTAATATACATATAAAATAGTTAAAATAGAAATATGCACTAAAATATCTATTAAAAATACTGAATCACAGAATAAATTGAATTCTTTGGTCTTGAGTGAATTGCTGGGAATCTTTTTTTTTTTTTTGTTTGTTTTTCTGCTCTCATTTTTCATGGATATTTGTCGCTAATGGTGATGATAAGAAAATTTTAACTTTAAATCCACTTGAACACGCACATTCCAAAACGAGCGCATTTTTAATAAATTAAGGTTTAAATGTTTTCTCTCTTCGTCCATCTTTTCTCTTCATTCACTTCCACTTCCAAGCATTTATATTGTAATTTGTTCATATTTCAAAAATTTATTCAATTTATTAAAAGAGCTTTAGACAAAAAAAAAAAACAAGCGAAAAATGTGTTCAAATTATTAAATAAAAAAAAGGAATAGAAAGAATACAACAAAATATTAAAATAAATCCTTATTGTTTTTTACAATAATAAATGTAATATGTTTTTTAGGTATTCTGTTGGATGGAAAAAAAAAACAAAGAATATTTACAAAACACGTGCAGACAAAAATGAGGAAAAGTTTTAATTTCTGTTGTCATAAAATAAATTAAGTCTTGAATCTGCTCACAAATCCCAAGGGATAAAAAATAGGAAGCGGCGACAAACTTTTGAAAACATTTTATTCATTTTACATTTTTTTATGTCAAAATGCATTTAATTAAGATTTCATAAAACATTGAATTTGCTGAGCCTTCAACTTGTCAGAAGACTTAAAAACCTTCGAAAAGATAATGCCAATAAGAAGTCTTGTAAAAACAATTTTCTTTTAATTCCCATTGCTTGTTTGAAAAAAAAAAATAAAAGACAACTATGCCCACAGAAAAAAAAAACCGCTAAGATCCGGTAAAATGAGAAACCCATTCATTTAGCCACTCATTTACCCAATTAACACAATTTTTAACAGAAGATATGCTTTTCGGGCGAAGTTGGGAGCCTGTAGTCTTCTAAGGGTTCCCGCGGTAACGAACTGCAAACAAACTTATTATTTAACATTCTATGATCTTACAATTGTTAAGCTGGTTACCGTACTCAACATTTTGAATCCACGGAATCTCAATTTACATGAAAACTGCTGCCTTACACGAAGTTCGCCCAACTGAGAGAGCTTTTAAAAGGGAAATATTCTGGTTTCTCTTGCACAAAACAGCCCGCACTTTTTCTTCGGGCAATCAGCAAATGCAAAAAGCAAGCAATAACAAACTTTTCAAACTGAATCAACCAACACAACAACAATTTGGATACATTTATATTAAATTACTTTTTCAGGCTCAGGATCAACTCTTGGTTGGTCACTTTTTTTTATCAATATCAATTAAGTAAAGAAAAGTAAAATTTTATATCCAAGTGGACAACCGGCTGTTTTTGGGTAGTAAACACCCTTCATCAAAACCCTGAGAACTTTGGACGTGTCAAATTTTATAATTTTGGTACAGCCGCTTTAACCACTCGGCAACTAAAGCTCACACAATGTTTTTCAATTAGTATTTCATATAAAAAAAAAAAACTGCAAATCACTTCAAAGTCCAACTACATCCAGAAAAACATTCAATATGCTCAAAATGAATGTTTAAATTTTCATTACAGCACCAAAATATACCAAAGTTGAAATATGGTTTCTCCCGTACTTTTGTGCGGTTTTGTGTATTATTGAGAAAAAATCATGATTGCTCCCATGCCCAGAAAGTACGGGAACAAACTTGTTAATTACGTTCCACATTATCAAATATTTACGCACTTTCTAATTGCGTTTTTATTATTTTTCAATATAACTATTTTTCCCAACATAAAACATTAGCGCAGTTCATTATTTGGTGCAAATGTCTTGCGTGAGTGCGAATGCAAGAAATCGTTGCTTTTTCTTTGCAACCCAACAACAAAATATACAAGGTTGCACTCGGAATATTTTTGCATTTACGCAGCGCAAATTA
Source organism: Sturmia bella (assembly GCA_963662145.1). Classification (NCBI taxonomy): domain Eukaryota; kingdom Metazoa; phylum Arthropoda; class Insecta; order Diptera; family Tachinidae; genus Sturmia; species Sturmia bella. Next base: position 12,219,852 of record OY759172.1, on the reverse strand, counting down.
CGTGTTGCTTTTTTCGCATGAGTATTGCGTTTGCAACACTGACACTCGAACAGCTGACATTTTAAAACAAAGCAAACAAAAAATAGTAGAGATGAAGCCAGCAGCAATTACCAAAAGAATAAAACGTGAAAAATTAAAAATTGTGTATTAATTTATCAGCTGTTATTTGGAGTGCAATAAAATTTGCAAAGTTGTTCAAAAGGGTGCTCAATATCAGTTGCAATATAATCGCAAACGCAAATAGTCGCAACCAAAAACGCACCAAACGCTGAGTACTGCTATTAATGATTTTTATTATTCCAACTCCTTAACATTTTTGGAACGAAGTTAACTAACGCGGCTTGCTGGTAGTGGAAATTAGTAGAAATCGTCACGAAAACGTGCGAGCTGTTTATATGTATTGGTGTATCTGTCGACAAACAATTGTGTATGATGGGCGGTGTCTTCGCTGACAGCAGTGGAGACACCTACCAATAAATATTAATTAGTTGTGAAAACGGACACTATCAGCTGCTAGATGTCGCTAAAGTAAAGTATGTCACAACAAAAAACAGCAATATTGAAAAATTAACCAACAGTTGCTTTTCTTCCTTTTGTAGCAGATTGACAGAAAAAAATACTGCATGTGTCAAAAGTAAAAAAATAAAACGTTCCAAAAATTAAAAGAAGCATATAAAATTTAAAAATTTCAAAAACAACACAAAATAAAACACAGATTTCACCGTGTATTACATTCGAAGATGAAGGAAAAACTTAAGGATCTTCGCTCCTAACGGGGGTCCCCCGACCGCATTTATTTTTTGGATCTGCACTGTTTACTACCGACTAATGCATATTTCATTACAATCTGACACAAAACAGGAGAAATGTTGCCTCAAAGCAATATTCCACAATACAGCTGCTTCTTGAGTGTTGCTCACATTTATGTAAGAAAGTAGGAAGAAAACAACTTCGAACTTGCTGGTGGCCCACTCCCTCAGCTCGCTCATCAAGCCGCCAAAATATCGGCTTAAAACTGAATGCCAGCAGACTTCCCTGTGATTTATGGATATTTAAAAGGGTTTACAAATATGTTTGTATATACATACATATTAGTATGTACATATGTGTATGTATATATGTAAATGTCGCAGTGTTAAAGCAAATTTGAGGAAATGTTGTTATGTGCGTTTGAGGAAAATATATTTGCACTTTTAAAAAGCAGACTCTTATATGATTTGATATACACCATATAAGTGACTGAATAAATATTATGGGTAAACAAGCGTACAAAAAGAAAATTTGTGTACAAACCTTTTATCGGTTTTTTTTTTATATTGTTTACTTTTTGCTGCCATCATCAGCTTTTGAGACATAAAACTTTTATGTATGAACAAGAAGTAAAGAGTTTTGAAAAGAAAAAAATGTAAGCAGGCATCAAATTAGATGACACATACTCGTATTTCGTCTTAAAGGGCCGTAATCAAATAAAATATTAATTAAACGGTTTAATGTCCCACAAATGGGCAAGAAAATCAAAATGATTTTTATATATAATTTAAAAAAAAAAAAAACAACCCAAAAAATAAGCTCAATTATTAAAACGTAAAAATGTGCTGTGTATGATACGCAAGCTTTTAGAAGCCGTAAACATATTGTAGCATTGTAAGCTTAAGCTTGACGGCCCATCAAGCATTCATTCTAAGTTTTCTGCTGTTGTGTTTATTGAATTTATTTTATGTGCTTGCAACCATATAGAGCCAGTCTTTTAAATCTTCAAGAATTAACTTAGTTCAGATTGGATTGAAGGGGTTTAGGTTGGAGGCCCATGTCAAAGCCACAGTACCTGCTGTTTATGTAAATGCACAATTTATTTAAACATTGATGAGTTGTTTGTAAATTTTACGTTTTTTCTTTTCTTTGCTCTTGATTTTTAATAGTAATTTGCCGGCAGGCAGCATTCCATTATAAAATCATTAGCAACATAAAATGTTTTAATCTATTTCAAATCTAACCCTGAACCCTTTCTATATTTACCTTCTATTTGTTTCAAATTCTCATTAATTTACAATTAATTTTGTTTTAAGTTGCATTTAGAAGAGCAATTTATTTTGCTTGGCAGGAACAATTTTATTTTGTTCTTATTTGAATGAGTACAATTTTAAAACGTCTTTGTTGGTACACGTATTTGCTGTTTTATACATTAGGGTGGGACTATTTAGCAATCGGTTTTAAGCCAACGATTTTTAAAGAGATTAGAGCAGAAGAAGAAAATTCTACTACGACACATTAAAAAAGGGGTAACAATTTTTAAAATTTTATTGTCAGCTTTATGATTTACAATTATCCATAATTTTATAAGGCTTTCTAGTTCGATTTTTACTGTCTCAAAATTAAGAATGATAAAAATGGAGTAATCAACATTTTTAAAGAAGACAAGAAGAGTAAATTTGAATGTTGATCACTACAATTTCATAAAAAAAAAACCTTTCTCAATTTTGAGCAAGTAAAAATTATTAATTATAAAATTATTGACGATTGAATTTTTTGTCATTTTGAATTTTTTTTCTCATTCCAAAGGCTGTCGAAAAATGCATGACACAATATAGACACATTTTTGTCCTTATAAATTGACCCACTCTAGTGTATGTATACAAATATGTTTGGAAATGTCAAATTGTCAAAGTCATATAAGTGCTTTAAAAAAGTGCTCCAAACTCTCAATTTCAGTCTCATAAACATTCAAGTTTAATATTTTCTTTCAGTGTATCTGTAAAAGAACACCTTACATTTCTTTGCTAACTAGCAATGTTCTCTAAATACACTTGGGAGGAAGAACGGAGTGTCTTATTTCCATGGTGATAACATCAAAGCTCTTGTGATAAATAAATAAAAGAAAACCGATTATATTGCATCTGTCAAATAATTCCTCTGAATACTTTTCATAACAATAAATTATCTTGCTTTTATTCCTTCTTATAATAAATAAATATCAAGTAAAAGAAATAAATCTTTGTTATTGTAAAATGAAGAGCAGCAGCAGCACACAGTAAGTAGTTTGTAAAATTTAATACACATATCAATGTCCTTAAATGTCTTCTGGCACATGGTTTTTGAAAAAACATAGAAAAAAATGGCTGCAGATGCTGGAAATAAATTCTTTGCATTGTGTTCTATTTAAACAAACATGTAAAAGCTTGCACAATAAGTGTGTGTGTGCTTAGGTATGCATGTGTGTGGGTGTGTGAATAAGCATTTAAAAAAGAGCACTGTGTGTATTCAGTTGCAGTAAAACGATATCAAGGAAACGAATACTTTGTTGAGTTTCGATGCAAAAAGAAATAAATAAATGTTTAAAATGCAGCACAACTATCAGTTGTTAAGAAAAATTATTTAGTTGGAATCAATTTTCAGATTTAATTAAGATATGTTGCAAATGCACTTTTTGAAAAAAAAAACCCCAGTAGATTGGTTTTTGCTTTTGCTTAGTTTTACTTACACTTATATTGTAACATTTACTTTGAAAAAACAACTCAGCAAGCAGCAATAACGTGCAAAAATGATTAAGCGCAATATTTTGACAAATGAATTTCGTTGTTTATGTGTCTAGACTTCAGGCATGACAGGTTCTTTTGTATGCTGTTGCTATGACACATTTAAGCTTCGATAAATTTGTAACAAAATGTTTAAGCATATGTCAATAAAATGTGATTGTTACTCAAGCGGAAAATTATAATTTGAAACAGGCTGCGGTGTATTTAATTTTTTTCTATTTCTCCCATATAAAGTCTAATTTTATATCTTTTGTCTGGGGAGGTAAAATTTTTGAGAAAAAAAACTTTTGGAACTTTCTTTTAACACCAATTCTAATTAGTAGTTTGCGCAACACAAGCAAGTGAACTGTTGGGAAATTTTGTATGAAAATAATCGAATATTTTAAGATTTCTTAACAGTGTCATGAGATAAGTAGCTGATGGTAGATGGGAAGTTAAGCGTACAGCGAAAAACAGCGCCCAATGCACACTTCCGTCTAATTCATAAAAATTATAACAGGTTTATAAAGCTCTTATTTGACAGATTTTCCATACAAATATGTCAAATAACATTCTTATAAGCCTATAATAACTTTTTTGAATTAGGGGGTTAATAAATAACAAGCAAATTATCTTTAATGTTTTTTTTAAGAAGAAAATTTTATTATTTTAACAAGAAAGTACTTAATGAAAAAATCAAGAAGAAAACTTCTAATTATTAAAAAAAAAAAAGCTGGATCAACTCGAGTCTACAACTTTTCCAACGTAAGTAGCTGCTCAATAGAATTAACCATCAAAACACTCAAGGCAGTTTAAGCAAATACAGTCTATGATTTATGACCATTAAGAACCTAATGAAATCAATAAGGAATACCTTTTCGAAAAATAATATACTATATAAAAAAAAAAAAACAAAAATAAAGAAACCTAATGAACTCATAATAAGAAATCCTCTTCGTATACATCTTAAAAGAACACCTAATAGAACCAATTTTTTTCATGAAAAATAGCGGAAACTGAGGAAAAAAATGTAATTGACTGTTTCCCTACATCAAAGTTGTGCGATTTTTTGTATTCTAAACGAAACCAAATTGATTTGGGTTCCACCACGATGACTGTCAAACAATGATTCGACGACAACGAGTGAAAAAATCTGAGAAAAAAAATGTAACTGCCTGTTACATTTTCCCCAACAGCGAAGTTTGTAGGATTGTTCGCATTCTAAGCGAAGTAAAATTGATTTGGGTTCCATCGCAATGACTGTCAAACTATGAGCCGATTCCTCTTGGTTTCGATCATATGTCAAAATCAATCACTTGTTGTTTTGCTATCGAGTGGGAATTTTTATAGAAAACATTTTAATTTATTTCCTAAAAAACTGGAATATAAATGGCAAACAATTAGCATACGTATGTAGTTTTCTACAACAGTTTTGCATTAGTTCAAAAAAATTAACAATGGAACAGTTGCTGGTACTTGTTTGCTGGATGGAAGAAGATCTTGAGCTTGCCAGAGGAATAGCAGTGTTCAGTGAGTCAAAATGTTCAATAGATGACGAGCAATTTGTACATCTTCACTAGCCTCTTTCTCGGTTTGCACGCAATGCACGGTGATAATAAAATTCATAATGTGTTTAATAAATTTTTATAAAAAAATACTTTTTAGTTTTAAAACAGCTCAAAAACTATTTCCAAACTTTCAAAATTTTTTGCTTTTTTATAATGTTTTTTTTTTATATTTGCAATTCCTTTTGTTTGTCAGATAAAGCTGGCCAGTTTTAAGAAGGGTTGTATTTATGCTTCCATAAAAAAAACAACCACACCCTTAATTTACCAATCTGGTATGTGCGTAAAGTAAATAGCAAAAGTTTAATAGCTTAAGCCCATGAGTATGCGATTCCAAGTTGAGCGACTATATTTTCCTGCAACATTGAGGAGCAGGTAATAAATAATAAGTTTTCTCTTTGATTTTGTGCATTTTGTTTATAAAATAAAATAAATAAAATGTACCGCTTTAACATAATAGGGATTCCCTATAGAAAAATTTTAGTTTCTTTTTGCTGGTATTCGCCTAATACTATAATAGCATTTGCCACTGTAGGCTCTACGATCACAAGCCTGCAAATGGTAACAGCTGCATTTGTCGCTATGAAGTCAGCTACTTAATAATTCTAGAAGCGGCAGCAGCATTACAAACAGCTAATATTGGTTTGTGTTTTATTATTTACACACATTTGTTTAGATATTTAAATTATTATGTTAGAACTATACATATAAATAAAATAAATAAAACAAATAAAATAAAATACAGAACAAACACAAAATCTAGCTGATTTAAGGCAAGAACTTTAAAACTTAAGCAAATTAAAACACTGAACAACGAAAATAGTAGATATAGATAAAATTAAAACAAACAAAATGCGACCTTGAAAAATTCCAACAGGTAGCAGATATATTTCAGTGATATCAATTGAAGTATTTCGAGCGCTTTACGAAACAATCAATTGACTTATGAAGTGTTGAAGAAAATCAAAAACTACACAATAAACTTCATCATATGTGATTGAAAAAAAACAAGCAAGAATGCTGTTTTCGGTGGAGCCGAAACAAAGTTCCTGGGACACCCGTCATTATTACTTTAATCTTATAACTGGCAAATGAAGAGTCCCAAAGAAAATTACATCGTGTTGACATGGGCGTATATGTATGCATGCTTTCACAATAGAACTCACTTCAAATAAATGTTTATATTATCTTGAAAAAATAATAATATTTATAATACACTTTGTAGTCAAAATATTAAAAATTGTTCCACCACAAAATGCACTAAGAACGCTGAATATAATATATAAAACTCCTCTAAAAGTCACATTTTATTTTTCTGCAATAAGTTTATGTTCCAAAACTGCCAAAAACTTCACAGCTATTGTCAGTTAATGGTTTACTTAGCAATTAACCTGCCTACTTGGGAGCTGAAAATGTTTGCTTGCTAAGAAAAACAAAAAATGTATATGTTAGTAACCATTTGTTGGATGCATTCGCTACAAACTATAGAATATATTCTTTCAACTAAAAATTTCTTGTGGGTGAAATGTATTTCTTACATCAACATGTAGGTTTTTTTCCTGGTACCGTTTTTTTTTTTGTTTTTGTGGTGTTGAATTCAACACAACCCACTCAATTTGAGTAGATAACATCCTACCCATGATTACTTTAAAGGCGGCTGGCTGTTAACAAAAGTTTAGATATAGACATACACTTTGATTTTGGTGGGCACGTAAGCACATAAGCAAAATTGCCGGAAGCAGAACAAAATATATGACAGTTGTAAAACATATGTCCTTAGTGATATTATTTTACACCTCAAATATATGAATAATATTGCTTAGTGTTTATTAAGGCGGATCGATTTGTAAAAATTAAAATCGTTTGATATTTTGCCATCGATTTTTCAACGGCTTTAGGCATAAAGAAAAGAAAATTCCACCACTTTATATTAAAATGTGAAAACTTCATGGCACAATATCAAGTGGGCACACTCTAATATACATTTAATGTATGTATGTACTTTGTATATACATATATTTCTTTATTGCAAACTAAGAATTTTCTTATATGTACATATTTACATATGTCTTTAAGACACCCAGTATTCTATGACGTATAAGTAATAATTATGATGTTAAAGAGTAAACATTTATTAATGACTGCATTACGTTGCGTATGAGTGATAAAAAACTCCTTATAATGGTTGTGTGGGTGAGTGCGGTTTGCACTATAACACATAGCGTATGAGTAATAACTGTCATAATAATAATTATACCATCAGCCACTTCTAACAACTTTGAAATTTGCAAAGGCACAAAAATGGCAAAGAAAACTGTACTTACAAAATCAAGTTAAACAAGAGAGAGTAAAAACTAAAGTGAAGAAATACAGCAATAAAAAATATTTCATTTGAATGCGAAAAAATAGAACATGAGCTTTTAGTTTGCTTGAAACAATTTTCGCTACTAATTGGGCACTTTGAGAGGCTGTTTCTGCATTTGCAGTTTTTGTTTCATGATGTTGAGATTTTTAAAAAACATATGTATATTTTTTTTACTAAAAATTTTATTTGTTTAACACAATTTTGCTGTAATAAAGAACATACTTACATAAGTTTGAAATTTAATTAAGAATAAAGAGTGGTTTTTCTAAAAACGCAGAAACGACTGAAACCTTTTTTTATACATTCACGAAAACAGCAGCATCAAACGAGCATCGGCTTGTCATTATTTATTCGCAGGAGTCCTGTAATTTTTTTTTAGAAAGTTATTGCCAAAAACGTTATTGCTTTTTAAAGTTTTTTAAACTACACAAAATTTTTTAAATTAATTAAAACTTTTTGGTAAATAACTTCGAATTTCATATGAAAATAAAATGAAATTTTAACAAATTCAACACAGAGTTAGTTTTTAATGACAAAATCAGTTTTTTCAAACTCATCTGCTGCTGCATTTAGTTCAAGGTTTCTTTCAGCAGCAACAGTATACAGAAAATTGAATACAACAACAACAAAATACAGATTAAAGTAATCAGCAATATTTTTCAATAAAGTTAAGCACGATATTTTGCACTTAATGATCGTTTGTCTTTTTCAATTCGTTTGCTTTATCTAGTCTACAATGGTCTTCTGCCTGCTTGATTATATTATTTTTTGGTTTTTGTGTTCTTCTTATTATTTCTTAGGTAAGTGTTCACAATAAAACTAACGTTATAAGTGGCATTTTATGACCAGCATTTAGACTGTAACAACAAGTAAAAGAAATGTTGCATGCAAACATCCTGCACTTAATGTGTGAGAAATGGCAAAATGTTTATTTATATTTGCTTTCTTTTTGTGAATGTCTCATGTTGCTTTCTTACTCCTTTGCTTGTATTTTAAGTTTTCGATGTTGTTATTGTTCAGGTATGAGCATTGTTCTTTGACACATAACTCCACATACGTTCTTCTGATGGACATAATTTAACCATACTAATACATTTAAAGAAAAAACTTCAATCAGACAATAAGCATCTTCATTCGACTTGTGGAACTACTTAGTAAAAGTGAGCTAATGATAGTTGGAAATGGCAGTGGTAGGGGTAAAATTTACATTCTTATCGATGAGAATGACAACAGTATGGCCAGGATTGACAATAGTATATTTAAATACCACAATAGCATGGCTAGTGGCCATAATAGTCTAACCGATTAGAATATTTAGAGTGTGGAAAAAATGTGTGCACACACACATCTTTATGACAGCCAAAGCTTTTATTTACACACAGAATAAAAGCATTTCCTCATATAATCCACAATTTGTATAGCACAGCTGGTTTATGACAGTGTTAATAACTGATATTTTCTATTGATTTTTTTTTTCAATAAAAGAAAAATATTCACTAAAAACACATAAAGATTTCTAACGAAAACACAAACATTTTTTTTTCATTTTTATTTATTTACAATCTATTTTAACAATAATAAGTAAATTTGATTACAAAATTTAACAATGACAAGAAAATACTTAACACAGATTATTAAGCTTCCGCAAGCCTAACACTTCACTTAATATTCAGTTAAAATATTAGTTTTATAAATACTATTCGCTGTAGGGTAGATCTAGTACATGAAGCCTTTTAAGTCTTTTAACTTCCTGTCAACTGCAACAACAGGAACTTCGTTAAAGGAAACAACGTATTGTATGGTTACCTTTAAAAAATATTTTTCATGATTCGAACACTTAAATTATTACTTTGAATTACGTTTATCGTGTTTGAATTCATTAAAAATTATTTTTGTGATTTATATTAATAAAACAAGACAAAGAAAACGTCAAGGATTTTTAACTAGGCGGACAACTAGCTGTTTCGAAGCCGCCACACTTCTCATCAGCACCCATTCTTGAACTCAGGGGCTCATGTTGCCAAATCGGCCCTCAAGTCACTCATCCTCTCAAGTTATTGCACGTTTTCTGTCTAAAGTTTTAGCTATATCAAATATACCCATTATTGCTGAGGAAAAGTGTAGCGACTTCAAAACAACCAGTTGTCCACTTGGCTAAAGGTCCTTGATGTTTTCTTTGTCTTGTTTTATTCATATATAAATCACAAAAATAATAAAGAATGAATTTAAGCCTGCTTTAGTCGTCCAAATGTGTGTTGAACCGACAAAAATCGTGCAAAAATCAGCTTATGCTCATACAGCTCGTGCGGCAGAAAATATTGCTGCAGCTTGCGATAGTGCCGCTGAAGTAACGCCCACCTAAAATCGTCATCGTGCCCAACAATTGCAGCTCTCATGCTCGTTGGTGATGAACATTATGCATAAAGACTTGTGCTCACAGGCTTACAAAGTGCAATTGAATCAACAACTAAAGCCTCTTGACCATTCCAAGCGTCGTCAATGTTAAGAATGGTGGCAAGAAATGGCAACAAAGGTTAATAAATTTTCGAAGAAAATCATCTTCAGTGATGCGTAACATTTTCACTTCAGTGGGTTGGCAAATAAGCGGAATGGCTGCATTTGGTCGAATGCTAAACGAAGGGTGACTGCCGAAAAACCAATGCACCCACAAACAGTGACTGCTTGGTGTGGTTTATGGGCTGGTGGCATCATCAGGCCTTATTTTTGTCCAAAATAAGGCAAATACTATGGATGGTGTTCGAGATGATAATGAACTTTGTATGGCCCAAATCGGAAGATATGAAGGTGAATGATATGTGGTTCCAACAGGACGATGCCGCTTGCCACACAGCCAACAAAACAAGGGCTCTTTTGTGCTACCAAAGCAACGACCATGTTATCTCACGTGATGCCGATGTCAACTGACCGCCAAGATCATGTGATTTGACATCGTCGGTCTTCTTTCTTTGGAGTTATTTAAAAAACGGTGTATGTCGACAAGCCAGAAATAATTCAAGGGCCAAAGGATGAGATAATTCGGCGCTTTAGAGGCATATAACCTCAATTATTCCTCAGCGTCACCGAAGATTTGGATCATTGGATAGAGCTGTGCAGCCGAGGTACCGGCCGATATTTTCTTCCATACATAATTGAGTCATAAAAATAAATTACAAAATTTTCGTAAATAATTCATTCTTAAGCTTTCACCACCCTTTAGTTTCACATAAATATGAGCCTCGCAATTTTGTACTTAAAAACAAAAAAGATTCTCAACTTTATTATTATTGAACTTTAAATAATAATGAGAAATATCGCTGCTATTTTGTGCAAATTTTAATCATATTAAAAGTAACTGAATTGCAATATTTTTATGCATATTAAACGTTCTGTATTACCAAAATATTTATACATACATATGCATGTACATATATTATTTTTAAGAGGAAAAATATCAAAACTCATTTAAATGGTATTAAGTTTTTGAATGATAATATTTTATTTTCATAATATGCTAATTGCAATAAACATGCACAAATTGCAATGAAATTATGCAAATTTGTTGTTGCCTCAATAAATTGAATAAAAGTTTGGCTGAAATTTTCTGAAAATGCTGGTATTTAATAGAAACTGAAAATTATTTGATTTCCTGATAAAAGCAAATAGAAAAATAAGAGTAACCAGCAAAAAAAAAACCATATAGTAGCAAGAGCAAAAACTCAAAAATAAGCCAATAACAGGTGGGCCAAAAGAAGTTATCCGATGTTGTTTGGCTTTCAGAATATCGCGCAGTGTGTGCCGGTGCTCCGTCCTGTTAAAACCACATGTCCCCCAGAACTAATTCGTTCAATTGAGGCCTTATAGCGCATTGTCATTTGACCAGCGACGTCCTAAAACAAAAAAACAAAAAATGGACCGAGCGTGAACAGGCGCACCATGCAGCTACTTCGAGCAGGTGTAATGATGCATCACTGGTGGAATTTCAGCGCCCCAGAAGCGATAGTTTAGCTTGTTCACACAGCCGCTGAGGTGGAAATGAATCTCTTCTTTCATTATGATTTTGGTCGAAAAATTTTCCACTTTGTCGTAAATAGAATTGTTGCGCCTTCTGAGGGAGTATATAAGTATAGCTCCATGGCTTGTTCACTTGTATTCTACAGCTGTCTAGTTCTAGCTAAACTATCGTTTCTGGGGCGCTGAAATTCCACCAGCGATGCATCATTACAACCGCTCGAAGTGACTTTTTTTTTGAGGACGTCGCTGGTCAAATGACAATGCGCTATAAGGTAAAAAATAAGAGCAAAAAATAAGAGCAACTTCCAAGAGGCAACTTCTATTGGCCCACCTTGTATTTGTTGATATGTGTCCGTTCCCTTCCAAAAGCTATTTGAAGAAACAAGCTGAAGTTTCTAATATTTCAACCAAAATTCTTGTTGATATTTTAAACAGCTTATGCAGTTGTCTCCATTTGTATCAGTATATATAGAAGAGAAAAGTATTTTATTTTTTGTTTCTTGGAAATCTGTTATGCCTTCAGTTGCTTCTCCAAAAAAAACCCCCATTCATCTATAACAAGTTCGTTTCTATTCAATATGAAAAGCAACAAATTTCTCGGTTCAATGAATTTTCACAAACAAAATATCGATGCACCAAAAAAAAAAAAAAAACAAACGTATAAAAGGATAAAAGTTTAAGTGGCATTAAAAAGAAATCCCCGTGGAAAAAAACGAAAAATTAGCGTTCAAAACATATTTAAGTGAAAAAATACAATGTTTTAAAAAATCTGCTTGACATTTCAACATCAGCCGCATACGAGTTAGTTTTGTAAAAATCATAAGTTAGAGCGGAAAGTGCAGCACACACATTTGAAAAACAAAATGCCAGAGCTTAAGCTGGATTTTTTGATTTTCTGGCAGACAGCTGTTGTCTAAAGTGGCATAGCTCAAGTAAAAGTAATTTAAAAATTAAAATAATTAAATGTCACTAGAGCACCAATTGCATGTTGCTCAAATGAAAATCAAATATATTCCAAATAACCGAAAATTAAACAGTGACAGACCAAAAAGTACAGTCATCCTGTACTTTTTGGGAAAAATTCGGTAACATGTAATAGTACGGGACCACTGAAAACACACGGGACTATCCCAAAAACATATGATATATTTTGGAGCTGCAATGAAAATTGAAACGTACATTTTGAGAGCAGCAAAGAAAAAGCCATGGTATGTACTCTGGTCCAGCTAAACATATTAGATTATTTGATATTTGCAACAGCTGATTGATATTTTTTTCTCTCTTAAAAGCTCTCTCACTTTCTCTCTCACAAACTCTGAGTATGGGAGCAGTTTTAGTGCAAATTGGAAGCCCACAGGCTACCAATGTTGAGTACGGAAGCACAACTAAAATTTAATCTTGATCAATACGTTACATATGGATACGAGGTTTGTTCAAAAGGTGATTTTTGAATTTTTGCTTTTGAATTTTTGGTTTTGAATCTTTAATTTGAATTGAGAAAGTTCTAAATGAAATTGAGAGTATTCTAGATGAAATTTAGAATTTCAATTTTAAATTGGGAAAATTTTAAATGAAAATGAATATTTCAGTTTGAAGTCAGCAAAAAAAAAAACGAGAATTTAAATTTTAAAATGGCAAAATTCCCAATGAAATCGAGAAATTTCAAATTCAAGTTGAGAAAATTCCAAATAATATTCAAAAATTTCAATTTTAAATTGAGGAAATTCCAAATGAATTTTAGAAAATTAAAGAAAACCTTAAGATACACATCATACGGTTTATTTTGTTGTGGAAAACATGGTTGGTCTCATGTTGGGCTCCGTACAACAGAGACATCCCGCTGTCTAAATCTACTCTTCAATTGGTGCGAATGGTATATCAGGCGTTATTAAAATGAGCAGCCGTAGGGGTTCACTTAGAGCGGACAGCGTAAATGAAGGGCTAAAAACGGATGGGAAGAATTAGGGAGCGAACTATTAGAGTACGTTTTGGTATGCGACAATGCTGCCTCCCACCATCACCTACAAAGTATTTTTCGGACAATTCCCTAGCTACACTGCTACGAATGAGCCCCTATTCACTTCTGCTTAATCTAATTGAAATTTGATTTGAAAGATGAATGTACCAAACGTAAGTCCCCCTAATGTAGTAGAGCAGAGCCTTGTCATTTTCGAAGAGTTTACTAATGTATAAACACTGGGGATTGCAGTAGAGCCATACAATAACAACAACGTTTTATCAATCTGCTCTGCATCTGGAAGATATGCTCATGGGCCAATAATACTACGATTTATATTTATTTTTGGATTTTGTTTTATGTAATCTTTATGTTGTAGTAGTACATAATATATTTACATTTGCTCAATTTAAAATCAAAGTTTCTCAATTTTATTTGTAATTTTCTAAATTTAAAATTGAAATTTCTTAATTTCATTTGGAATTTTCCCAACTTGAATTTGAAATGTCCCAATTTGTCATTTGGAATATCCTCAATTTAAAATTTAAATTCTCATTTTCATTTAAAATTGTCTCAATTTCAAATTAAAATTTTCAAATTTAAAAATGTTGATCACTTCAATTTTATTTTGACAATTTGGAGGAAGTAAAAATTTAATTTAAAAAGCACAATAAAATTATTAGCAATTATAAATCATATAGTTCACTATAAAATTAAATTGATGCTTAAAAATCGCTGGGCCTGGCGAAAAGTTTCTGACCACTGATCCAATAACAGCAAATACAAAAATCAATTGGAAATCAATTGGATGTTGGTGAGAGAATATTAAATAAATTCCAATCAACAGAAAAACACAGTCACCAGGTGACTGATGGGCTGCTACTAAAAATAGTATACAATTAGTTATGGCCTGGGTTCGCAGCAAATTTGGGTGCTGCTAAGCGACGTGGTGGTCGCTTAGCAGCATATGTGGTATGTACTCCATCCAGTAAGTCTTTAGCTTTACTTTTCTAGTCTTCTTTAAAAATATTGATCGCTCCAATTTTATCACAAAAAATCTTTCTCAACTTTGAGGCAGTAAAATTCAAACTAGAAAGTCTAATAAAGTTATTAACAATTGTAAATCATACAGTTCGACTATAAAATTAATATTAATGCTAAATCGGAATAATTAATCACATAAAAAAAGGTGAATGTTAATTAAATATCTATCAAAATAATGGCAACAGATTTGTTCACGAAAAAAGATTTTTGAGTTGTGCCACATTTGCCACACAAGTGCAGCACGTTTTCAATTGCAGTTTTATGGCAGGTTTGTTCACTGACACTGTGGTGAAAGGCCAACAAAATAAAAGTGCCCTAGAGCGTTTAAGTTTTTAAAAATTAAAAATAATACTCACAAAAATTCACATGAACGTTAAGACGAGTTTAGCTTTAAGCAGCCTTAAAAATTACTAACTTAAGGCACACCCACACCAACACACACACGCATAATGGGATCTGTATAAGCAGCACTAAGTTTTTAAATTCTCATGAAATAAATACGAAGAAAATATTTTAAATTGTTCAAAAACCAGAAAAAAGGGAATAGATTCTTTAGAAAAGGCAAACGAAGAAAACTTAAAACATGCCTTTGAAGTTCTTTCTTCGTAGTTGTTAATGTGAAAATATGTTTCTTTTTTACCTCAACTTCACTTCGCAATACTACAAAATAACAAAAGAAAAAGCCATTGTTTGTTCCACTTTAAGTGTTATTGACTTTAAGGTCATATTCTTTATTATATTTAAATTTTTTGCTCTGCCACAAACTTTGTGTGAGTTTAGTTTCCTTTGCAGCCGCAGGCACAGACGTTGTTTTACAACGTTATTTAGTTATGTGCTTAAACTTTAAAAGAAAAACAGCATTGTTGCGCGAAAAACAAGAACTTTATTTATGAACTAAGCACTTTGTGTGCAGTGCATAAATCAATAATGTACACTGTACAAAATTAAGCCATAAAAATAGTTTTTTTCAATTTGGACCAGTACTCAGGGTATTGTACCCCTATTTATGCATACGCATCGTACCGGAAGTAGGAATATAGGTTTTGGGGAGGAGGAAGGAGGGAGTAGTGTTTGTGCACATTTGATTTGAACATCTTTTAAAACTATTTATAATGGTAAATCATATAGTTTCAGTATTAAACTAAAATTAATGCTTAAAAATCGCTGGGAACAGCAAAAAAGTTTGAAACCGTTGTTATCACTGATACAATAGTAACAAACACAAAAATCAATTGCAAATCAATTAAATGGTGATGAGAGAAGATAAAATATATTCCAATCAATATAAAATATAGTCATAACTAGAAAATTTGATCAATAAAATTAAATCAGACAGTCGGTGATGAAGAGTGCAGGTAGTAGTTGGGATAAGCGCTGCGCTGCTTAAAAACAGTATTAAATTAGTCATGGCCTGGGTTCGAAACGAGTTTGGAGGCTGCTGAGCGACGTGGTGTTCCTGAAACAGTCATGGTATGTACTCCAGCCAGTAAGTTTTCAACTTTACTATTCT
This sequence comes from Sturmia bella, assembly GCA_963662145.1. Taxonomy (NCBI): domain Eukaryota; kingdom Metazoa; phylum Arthropoda; class Insecta; order Diptera; family Tachinidae; genus Sturmia; species Sturmia bella. The sequence goes on along the minus strand of OY759172.1, from coordinate 12,203,888 downwards.
TCTTCTCTTCGAGCTTTAGCCTGATAAATATTATTAACGATTGTAAATTATAGATTCCACTACTATATTAAAATATGCAAAAAAAAACAACCAGATTGAAGCAAATGTGACTTGGGGCCTTCCGACATGACCTCAGCCACATTGAGCCTAAACGCTTGTCGGATTTCACCTTCTTCAGCTGACTTTATTTTTAACAGCTATTTTAAGAGCAATAATTAACGAACGAACAAACTAAAAGCAGTAAAATACAATAAGTAAACTAATAACAAAATATATTTTAAATTGTTTAGCGCTCACTGATACCTGGGGATCTATAAACAATAATAATATTTTTAGTGGAACTGCCAACGAAAAGCAGAAAACCTTAAACAAAATTAAAGAGCCGGCCAACCATTTAGATAGAGTTTTATGGCCAAAGAGGCGAACGAAGAGCATTTAAGCATGACTGGAGGGAGATTTTTGGCAAATAAAATACCCGCCATGAATAACAATGAAAATGAAAGCTTGAGGCAACACAAGCCAGAACACACACACACACAAATACATATGAAGAAATTAACACACACACACACACCGCAACCAGGAAGTCGTTACCCACAAAACAGAAATAAACAGGAAATAAAATATAAAATTTCTAGTAAAATTCCAAAAAGCGTATAAAATAATAACGAATTTGTAGCGCTTAACAGGCTCTCAAAAGACATTCATATTTTCCTTTTTGCAATTGTACAATTACTATTTTTATATTGCTCGTATTTGGCAACTTAGTATTCCAAGCAGTTGATATTGATGCTCAGTGAGTTTAAGCAAAACGTTGATGCAAAAATATCTTAAGCTCAGCACAATTTTTGTAGCGTTTTCTTGCAGACAAAAATTTAATAGGGTCACGTATAGCAGCTGCAAGGCAAAATCATGCTAATCGAATGAATATTGGAAGCAGAATGCTAGAGTGGAGTTGTTTCGCTGAGCTGACTGCTTTCGTAAATTTATTTTGTCAGTCCTTGTCTGAGGACCTCCTAAAGTATTTACGTTTTTTTTTTTCATTCTAAGATGTTAATTTTTAAGAATGTCAATTCTTGCTCTTGATATTTTTGTGCGATTAAAACAACGGCAGCATTAAAGTATTCTTGAGGAAACCTTATTACAAAAAAAAAAAACCAAAAAAAAAAAACGATTTAAGGGGGAAAATAAAACACCACACTTTTAAGCAGTTTCAAACCACCGCCAACCAAAAATGTTATTTCTATAAGACTAATGCCGATTTCTTCTCTGACCGTTTATTTGTCACTATTTTCTTAAAATGCTAGTTTTAACAGTTTAGCAACATTAGGATCGAAACGTCAAAACTATGAATAAGTGAAAAGAAAACTGCTTTAAGTGGCCTGGACACACGCCACAAGCTCGTCACACAGTTTGATTTTGTGTGCACGGTCGTGAATGCTTGGCTACACGTCCATGTGGTGTGAGGCCAAATCAAAAGCTTTTGACATCTTTGTTGAAGCAATTTTTTTTCGCACATCTCCACTTTTGTGCGACAGAAAAAACCTGAGTTGGTAGGAAATACATAAAACACCGAAAGCGATGTGCGTATTTTTGTTTCGTTTTGTTTCTTATGCATACATATGTACATATGAAGTTTGATCCAAACCTGCAAGAAATGTGATTTATGATTGAGTAAGTTCTAAACTGACAACTCCTGGTAATACCAAAGGGTGGTTAAATTCAAGGCAAGACCAAAATAAATCAGTACCCGACCGATGGCATAATAGAAACAAACGTTACAAAGTCACAAAAATTAGGATGTTTGACGTTTTTTATTGTATGTCTGCAGCAAATTATTCAAATAAATGACACGCGCACACTCAAACTGTGTGCAGCGTTTATAGCATGTGTGCTGGGCAGTTTAGCAAGGGACACCCTTTACAGTTTAACTTTTTGTTGTTATAGTGGCCGGGCGATTAAATACAGTGTTTAAATTTTAAGTCTCTCTATCTCACGAATCAAAAATTAGAGCTAATTTTCAAATTAAAGGCTATCCCATGTATTGGCTACAATTTTTATTTTTGTTAGTTTTGGTATTTATTATGTCGAAGCCAGGTAAACACATGTACTGTTCCAGTTGCACGTTTCGAAAGTTACAGACAATTTTTAGTTTTTTGTATGAAGACACCCTTTAATTTTGAACTTTTTGTTGTTTATAGTATTAGTTGCTGTAGCGGCCGACCAATCACAAGTCCTTTGAAACTTTCAGCTCTCAAGCTGTTACCATTTCGCAGACTAAGCGCTGTGATAGACAAACGTACAACAAAGTCACAGTAATAGGGCCCCGTTCTAATAGAGTGAAACTGGATTTCAGCGAGACGCTGACAGGAAGCACATCTTCCTTAACTCAAAAGATCTTAATAACGCCTCCAACGCGATTATTTTTCAGCAAACTCTTTTTTTTCAAGTGCATTAAAAACTTTTAACAAGCAGCACTTTGGGAAAGCAAATTACAAATAAATACAAACGCACCGATATATTAACACAAAACCGTGAACAGAAATGTCTAAAATTTAACGCTTTATAGCTTTAAATTTGCATAAAACAAAAGCGATTAAATAGACTGTATGTTATGTGTTAAAAAAAAAAACATAAATTTTATCTAAAATGTTTTACGCTTTATTTATTTAATATCTTTTTTTGTTTTATACACTGATATCATGTGGTGCCGTAATAAACAGAAAATCAAAAAAAAAAAAAAAATTGCTTTATTTTTTTTTCACAAAATAAATGATATTTAACATATTTCTACAGTAGACATTTGCGTTATGTTAAATATTCTAAAATTCATAAAGTTCAGTCAACTACACGCAATGAAGTGACAATATTTTGCCGCCACGCGTACAGCGAGCGAAATAATTATAGAAGCAGGTGCAGATAGAAAATTCTATAATGTAAACTACTAAACCTGGATTACTGGATTACTAATCAATTCTAATTGTTACACAAATGATGAATTGATTTAAAGGGAATTTATTTTAGATAGATTCCATAGATTGCTTGTTTTAGTTACAGCGATGACTACGCAAATACGGCGGTTTCGGTTCTAATCCCGTCAGCGGTAAACAAAACACAACAGTAAAGTATACTAATTAGGAACAGGAAATGATATAGAAAAATAATACAACTAAATAAGGAAAAGAACAAAAAATAAATGAAAAACATGTTTTTTCGCCTTCAGTTCTTTCCATATAAAATTTCTTAAGAATTTTATTCAATACTTCACTAACAGTTCTTTAGCATCTTCAGAATAATATTTGCAATATTTCAAAAACTAATAAGAAAAAATTAATTTTATAGATGTATTGAGCTGTTTATAAACAGTATGAAACTCAGTTGTGGCAAACGTGATTGGCATGCAAATTCACAGGTCTTGTCCTCTTTAATACTGTCGATCACTAAAATTTTTCCACAAAAAGTCCTTCTCAACTTCGAATAAGTAAAACCGAACTTGAAAGCCTGAGTATTAATAACACTGTGCTAGTTGGAAAAAATCGACAGACGGGGTACCCAGTGACTAAACCTGTTTAGGGTGCTCTGAATTCAGTGGTGCTAACCGTTTTTTTAGGTAGTGAAAAATCGATCGCACAATATCGATTGCTAGATCGACCTTCCCAAATATATGTACATATGTCTACGTATTTAGGACTTTGTTTTGCTTTTCTTCTGAGGCTTGCTGCTTTTGCAAGACAAATTTTTTGTAACTCCTAAAATAAAGTCTAATTCCCACAAAAATTTAATGTGAATCCATTGGACAATTTAATTTTCCGAAGGCAGCCTGAAGCCAACTACAACGATAGCGAAAAGATTTGTGGGAAAACTTTCGCATGAACTCTTTAATAAGGGAAGACAAGGGGGCGGTTGGTTGTTTGGTTGGTTGGTGTTCGAAAAACGTGTCTGAGAGAAGGAAACAGAGACAGAGAGAGAGAGAGAGAGAGGAGCACTTATGAGAATTTCACTCACTATATGAACTGCAAATTTATTTCTAATCCTTGGCAGACACATGTGCTTAACAGAGCGATTAACAATGTAATAAATCATGGAAATATTATGAGTCATACACATTTGAAATTGAAAACGTGTATGCAAATTATACAAAATACTTAAAAGCAACATGTTGTAAATCTGATAGGATGCATATAAATCAGTTCAGGCCTCAGGAAAGGATTAAGGCATGTTCCTACTGGCGGCAAATATAAGAGTTCGCTCACAAATTTGAGTTTCGTGAGCTAATTTTTACTGAAACAGCACAGTGAATATTTTTGTTTGATATTGAATATTTTTCTGAAGCCGTAAAAAATACTACCTTCTCTAATTTTAATAACAAGTTGTCACTAATTTAACTAAACTAGCTCTTAGAAGAACTCAACAGAAAAAGCACAATGATAAAATGGAAAGTTGATCAATAAGATTGAATACAGACAGTCGGCAATGAAGAGTTCAGGTGGTAGAATAGCTATCTATTTTTGCTGCTAATTTTTCGACCTTTGTTGTTTAGTATTTTAATTGTTCGAGTCTTAAGGTCACTTGTTTTCTTTTATAAGGGTTTCTTAAATTCGATATTTCGATATCACAATGAATATCTTCTTCAGGAATGTTTTGATGTTTTTTCAAAAAATTTTTTTTAACAATTTCAAAAGCAAAAACAATTTATACTGAGATTAAATCATAATTTGCATGGATGTCCTACTAAATGGCCTGTTTTGGTTCACAGCAATTTTTATTTACATCAAAAACAGTTTATTTTTCGATTTCCGGAAAATTGAATTACTTTTGAGCAATAGTGCGCTACATGAAAGTATAAATAAGTGTATGTATGCCTGTATTTATATTAGCTTCTTTTCCATTTTGATGTCCTTGGCATTTTAGCCAAACATTGTTTGGTTTCAAGTATCAATTACAGCGGCGAAGTGAAAAACAAATCTTAAGCTGTCAATGTCTAGTGACTAGCAACAGGATCAAAGACATATTTAGCTGTTGCTAAGTTTCACTTAACTATGGCATCATAAAAATTCTATTCAACACCCTTACGGCACCATAACATTAACAACAAGAAAGACTAAATTAATTTTAGTTTGAAAGCCCAAGAGGCTTATTAAATTTTCCTAATGAAGTTACAGCTCTGTAGACAAGTGTCTCATATTGGGCTCATTCATTCAGCGTAAAGCAGAAAAAAGAACACTGGCAGCAGATTTAGTACTTTTTGGGATACTTACTAAAAGCTGGCACAAAAGGAGACAGGAAAAATTTAAGGACTGCTCTCAAGTGTGTTTCTCAACTATGAACTAAATATATATATTTTGCTATTAATTAATTTGTTAAGTTCATTTAATGTTTAATATTCCCCGGAAATAATTAGTTGTTTTGTTATCGAAAATGCAGTAAAAAAATAAATAGAAAGGCAAAAACTGAATACTTTTATAATTCATTCGCAAGCGAGGGGAACCGCAAATATTGTGTATTTCCAATAACACATAAAAATCTTTTGACAAACAGAGAAAATATAAAAGAAAAGGCTTTGTTTCTTTCAAAAATTCATGTAAAAGTTTTTTTTTTGATATTCGTGACTTTTCATTTAGTAGTGTTGCATTAGTTACAGTTATCGATAATAAAAGAAACGCAATGTTTTTTCTTTCAAGTGATTATAACCATGAACTCCCTTTCACAAGTAAGTATTTCATGAAATTTGCCAAAATTTTGCAATTCGTAATTTACAAGCGGAAATTATATTTGCATTGAAATAGTTTGAGTAGTAAGTAGTTCAATTACTTTCGAAAATTTGTTTGCGAAGAAAAATAAACATGCAAAACTTTGCAACTCGTTACTTTTCATTGTGGTGGTTTCATATATCTACTTTCGATATTATTGCTCCAAGTCAGAAAGTATTAGTATTAGAAAAAATCGGTACGCTGAATACAAGCGAGAGTCAAAATAACTTAATTTCCAAAAATTAACTGAATTATTTATTTGCTTTAAGAGCCTATTGAAATGTTTTATTTTAGGTCTAAGAATAGATCGTCTATATGCCGCCAACATTTCGTTGATGCCAAGCAACTTGTCAGTAGACTCGAAAAATCTTGAAGTATCGTTTGAAACCCAATTACTCATACCAAAATTAACATGAATACAATGAGAATTACAAATGTCCAAACAAACCTCTCATACAGAAAACATTTTTTTTTAGAGCATAGAAAACATTAATAAGGTCTATTCTTAGAACTGAAATAATACAATTTAATTTACTTTTAATTACTTCACTTTAATTTAAAAGGAGTTCAATTTAATTTAAAAGGAGTGCCGTTAAAACGGAATAACAGAGGTAACGAATGACAAAAACATGGGACAGTGATATAGAAAAAAAAATTTTTAGAGACTTGTATTTCCGAATTTACAGATAATTGATCATTATCATTATTTAAATTGGAATTTTAAGAAAATAAGATTCGTGTTCAGTTTGTTTTCTTTTAGTTAAATGTCAAAGGAGTTCTACTTTCAAAAAAAAAAAAAAAAACACAAAATTTATTACTGGACAAGCAATAACAGAAATTCTTTCGAACGGCTGAAATGCTACCCTACCAATAGCAAGGTATTAATGGCATTAAGATAATTGTTAAATTACAGTTCAATTCTTTTGTTTTAAGTTTAAATAATAAACTTTTCAATATTCTGATTTGACTTACAATTAATTTCCATTAAAATTCCATTAAAAAGTGCAATTTATTTACACAGCAGGAAGAAAAGTTGATTCTACTTGAATTTAAACAACACATCTCCTCTTAATGTCATTAACACTGACTTTAATTTTGTTTCACGTTGCCGGAAACTAAGTGTTGCAACCTAAATGGTAAAAGGCTGCCAGCAAACACAAGGAAAAAGCAGACAAATTATTACAGTAACCCAGCAAAATACAGTGAGTCGTCGCCTGAAGCAGAACTTAAGAATTTACCCTTGTTCCGGAAAATGCTGCATTTTCAAATCTATTGTCGTGTGAAAAAAGAAGGTTGTATCAGCAGCTGCAATAATAAGAAATAAAATACTAATACATGAAGTAGTACAAAAACGAACGGGCTCAAAACAATTGAGGAACATAAGACACTAGATCAGAAAATTGATTGCCTCCTATGCTACCGGCATCAGCTGTTTTTTATAAAAAAAAAAACCGGTGGACATATTTCAACCAGCTGTGTATCGTTTCAGTACACTCGCGTCTTTAAAATGTGACTTTTTCCGCTTTAATTAATGAGGTTGTCTGTTTGACGTTTTTAAACCTAAAAAGTGGTTCAAATCGCTTGTAGCGAACTCGTGCTTTTGTTCGTTTTTGCCACCAACCAACGATCAACTCCAAGTTATTTAAATGGGTTCGATCATTGGCTCGTGCAAGAACGAACAAAAGAACAAGTTCGACGCAAATCTACTTATATGGGTTCAAAATAGTAGACTTGTGCCGAACTTGTTCTTTCGTTAATTTTTACCCCCCAACCAATGATCGAATCCATTTAAATAACATGCTGTTGAACATTGGTTCGATTTTGCCACAAACCTACGATGGAGGTAATGCTATTTAATTGGATTCGATTGCTGGTTTGTGAAAAAAAATTAACAAAATGGCGAGTTTGACGCATGCATAGCTCAGAACATGGATGCTTATATCTGCATTAAATATCAATCAAAGGAAAGGTGATGAAATTCGTTACTGGGTTACAGAAACTTTGCAAACAAACAATTTCAAACACACAACATTATTTCGAACCTCCTCTTATATTTCTGGCAAGTTGCATTAAGAAAGAAAGAAAATCCTGGCACAGTAAAGTGGTAAAAAGGTGCGGTTTACAAATGGTGAACAGTGTTTACAATTTTTTAAAATTTTAAAACTCTTTAAAAATGTACATTTGCACTTTGGATAAAGTTTTTAACTCAAATTATTTTTATCCGGGCTGTGATTGCAATAATTAAGGCAGGAATAGTGTGTTCAGCGCGAGCTACAGACCAAGTGAGTGATTAAAAACAGCTATTTGTCCCCCAGCTATAAATAAAAAGTTTAATTTTCTTGTCTTCTTTAAGACGCTAATCGCTATAATAATTTAAAATATTATTTTAGGTCTAAAAATAGACTTTATTAATATTTTCTAACATTTTATATATTTATTTTCTTGAACTAAAGGTCTTTATTTTTTAAAAAATATTTATTTATTTTTGTCGATATTTCGCTCTCCTTCGGATAGCTTCTTCAGGACAATAATAATGAGAATACTTTTTATTGGTTTTTTTCAAAAATCAATAATAATAACAAAACATTTTTGAAAAAAACCAATAAAAACTATTTTCATTATTATTGTCCTGAAGAAGCTATCCGAAGGAGAGCGAAATATCGACAAAAATAATTAAATATTTTTAAAAAAAGACCTTTAGCTCAAGAAAATAAATATGTATATAAAACATAAAAACAGGGGTCGAAAAAAACCAAATAATAAATATTTTCTAACTTTTTCAGCCGTCTATACGCCGCAGACAATTCATTGATGCTAATCAACTCATCAGTAGGCCCAAAAAAATTCTTAATAGCATAATTGAAACTCAACTACTTTTTCCAAAAATTCAGATGAACCAAATGGGAATCAGAAATGTTCAAACAAATTTTTAATACCGAAAATATTTGTTCGTCTTGCAATACTTTTACTTTTCTCATTTTTTATGTAACTCGTTGTTGGTAGAAGTTGTTAAGAAAAATTGGCCGCCATTTTACCTCGTGTTTGTAAGTAGCAATAGGATTGAACTGTTTTCTGTTTTTCTCCTACATTTTTGGAATTCTCATTAACTGCTTACAAATCATAGAGTATGAAGTAGAACAGATTTCCTTAAGTGTTTTCAAATCCACTGACGAGTTGGTTGGCGGCATCTGGACATGCTGAAAATTTACAGACAGAAAACAGTTCTAAGCTTTTTGAGTTTTTGAACAATTGCCCTTGCTTAAAAGTGAATAATAAACTATTATTTTAATAAATAATAAAAATAATATTAAATGGTAAATAGTACCAGCCCATTTTGGCCATAAGTCTATTACATTCCGTTTCTGTTTTTTATTACGTCAAAATGACGTTTATCTGTCAACGTTCGAGTTTTGTACGGAAGGGAAAGTTATTTTTATAATATGTCATTAAAAGGTATTGTTGAATATTGTACACAAAAATATCTTACAGAATGGAATATCATAATGTAATATGTAAATTATTAATCACTACATTTTGCAACACATTAGCAACTACATTGCACTTCTACAAAGGTTATATAAAAAATATATTTCTGTTAAATTTATCTACCTACACTAACTCACAGACTAAAGCAACTCTTGTTTATCTTTTGTTTCAAGGCCAATGCCAATTTAAAGCGCCAGCCAGATCTATGGTCCAAATAAAAATGTTTGAACTACTTGCTATTGCCGTATTTGATGAATAAGAAAATAAAACCACATTGAGTAAAAATTAAATATTAATTGATGTTTAAACAAAAATTCACTGTGCGCTAACTAAAGAATATTTCAAGCTGAAAATTTTCCAAACAAAATTACCAAAAGCTCTAAGTTGACAACGCTGATGGTGGCCTGCATGCGCTGAACTGCACTCAAGAAACCAGTTAACAATAATTTAATCAGACTATAATTTAATCAAACTTTGTAGGGCACCAATCACTGAAGTTAAATTAGTTTTAATGAAAATAAAACAGTAATAAAAAAGGGAGGAAACTAACTGCTGAACGTTACTAGAAATTGCGGTTAAGGCTTCAAGGCTTAAGTTTGTTCAGCCTGTAGGTTTAACTATGACTTGAATTTGGATAACGCTTAATTTTTATTGTTTTTATCGCTTGCCATTATAATATTAATGTAAATATTCTCTTTTATTTAATGCAATCATTGCAATAATACCATTACTTGTATTATTTTATATATCATGCTTAACATTTACGTAAGCCAACAACTATTCCACAGCTTATTTCACCGCCTTGTTTGCATACACATTTTAGCGCCTTAATATCCACCATAACACTGATTTATTTATTATTGAGATGTTCCTTTTCAACTAAATAAGTAAGATTTTTATATCAAACATGCGTGTGCAACCTGTTTCTATAGTTCAAACATACTTCTGCAACTTTGCAACGCAGCCATGAAAGTCAAACAAGTTGTGTCATCAGGTTTTTAAGGTGTAGAAAAAATGCAAAAGCAAGATTTATTAGCTTTAATAAAATTGGCAAATAATTTGATTAAAACATGTTTATGAAGCCTAAAGTTTAGTAAAGTATACGGTCCATAAACACAAACAATAAAAAAAAAGTTTAATTTTACTTTATAGTCAAACAATTGTTAATTATTTTAATGGGCTTTTTGTTCGATTTCATGGCCTAAGAAATGATAAAGATTTCTTTTGTGATCAACGTTGTTTTGAAGAAGACACATTGATTGAAGTACATATGTACATACCATGGCTATTTCAGGTTCAAATTGCTTCGAATAGCAATAAGCAGTGCTGCCAGAACACCAAAATATAAAGTAAATATATGAACACTACAATTGTACTGCTTAAGACCGAAAATCAAAACACTACGTAATGTTTGTTATTTGCTATTATTTTAGGTCTAAAAAAATAGATCTCAATGCTTTCTGTCTTGTGCCGCCGACATTTCGTTGATGCTAATCAACTTACCAGTAGACTCGAAAAATCTCGAAAAAGTATGTTTGAAGCTCATTCCGAAATTCCCATAAATGTTCAATGAGAATCAGAAATGTTCAACCCATTTAAATAGCATGGGCTCGATCGTAGGTTCTTGGCAAAAACGAATAAAAGAACTAGTTCGATGTCCAGTTTGATCGCTGGTTCATGACAAAAATGAACAAAAGACACGTTCGACATCAGCATGCTGAATATGTATGTTTGATCTACTGAAAAACTTTAATTTTCCACTGTTTTTTTAAAGTTGATTCGAATATATTTTATATTCTCTCACCAACATCTAATTGAACGCCAATTGATTTTTAAGTTTATTGCTACATTATCAGATTTAATACTTAATACGCCGGACCCAGCGGTATTTTCAACATTAATTTAACTGTGTTTGGGTACTTTCTTACACACAGCTGGATCTATTATCAAGACATACATTTTTCTACCAAAATGCTCTTTAAAATCCCCCAAAATATATAGCGTACCCTTGTTTAGCACATGTTTGACTTGAAATATGTGCAGACATCAATGAATTGATGAGTAAATAAATAAAACATTTCATTGAAGTAAAAGTTTTAGCTAAAGTTTAGTGGTGTATACTTATTTTCTTATTCATTCATTTACTATCGTCCACAAAGAGAATATCTCCTACATGGTATTTCTTGGTATAAAAAGCAACAACGGCAGCCCTAAATAAAACAATCAAAGTTAATTAATTTCTATTATTCGAACTTTTTCTTATATAATTATTTCTGTATTAAGTTTATCAGGCTCAAGTTCTTTCTATATTATCCTTGTGATTGATATTAATTTAATTAAATCTTTGATGTCTTCCCTGTCTAATTTAATTAATGTCAATCACAAGGATAATATAGAAAGAACTTGAGCCTGATACTTAACTTAATGCAGAACTTAATGCAGAAATAAAACAATCAAAGATAAAATTAAAAAAAAGTTCTCATTAGTTGACTAGATTTCAACACAACAGAAGTGTTGCAGATAATTTTATGCTCTTGTTGTTGTATTTATTTATTCAAGCCTCTCTACCTGCCCTTCACAGCTCTATAGGGTAAAGCTTGCAGAGATTGACAAACTAGTAGCTGGCCGATATTTAGAAAAGAGCCGCAGTTGACATTAACATGAAATTACTTTCAAACATTGAGTTATACAGTTTATTTCATTGACTGAAATAAAGATTTCATAAATTTTCCTGAATTTTATGCCAATTAATATTTATTATTCGAATTTTTTTTTTCTATAATTATTTTGTATATCGTTTATGGAGCTCAAGTTCATTTGATATTATTGTTGTGATATATATATGGATAAAATAAGACAAAGAATACATCAAAAACCCTTAGCTGGGGGACAACCATCTGTTTCGAATCAGGCCTACTTCTCGCCAGTATTCCGTCCTTGAACTCATCATAGAATCATGTTTTGTCAATCAATACCGCCAGATTTAATGTGTAGCCCTTTAGCCAGCACTTGCTTTTTACCCAGAAAAGTGAGTTTTTGCGATGCTGGCAGGAACTTTCACAAATTATTTTTTTCCACAATCTATCAACTGAATTCAAATAGTTTACAATTATTTCCTCCTTAAATTGATTGTACAGTTTTTTGGCTCTTACAACGAAATCGTTGAATATGTTTATTTATTTTAAAAGTTTTTTTTCTTCTTCCATTTTTAAGACAATGACAAAACGAACACTTTCAATGAAATAAAAGTACGAGAAGGTGACGGAAAAATTATCACTCACTTAAAGAGCAAACAAAATAAATGAATGAGAGAAAAAGGTGGAAAATGAGCCAAAAGTTTAGAAATGAAGATTTATTGGCTAATAAAAGGCAAAAGGTATTTACAAAAACAAAATCCGTTAGAACAATGACTAAACAAATTAATAGCGAAATAATGAACTTGAAAAAAAGGAAATATAAATTGAACAAATAATCTACTTTAGATACTTAAAAAGCAAAGGCAGATCTTTCATCAAATAAACCAAATTAAGCTAACAAATGAAAATGTAATAGAAAGAGTATTGAAACTTAAAGTTATTTGAACAAATCAAAGAAATAAATGAACTGAGCAACAAATAAATACCAATTAATTGTTGGAAGTGAACACTAGCGTTCTTTTAGTGGGGTCCAAAAGTTATATGAACTCAAAATACAATCATTGCATTTATGCCCAAAAAATCACTGGGAGACATTTCCCCTTTACAATTTTAGGCTTAAAAATATACCTTTTGTTCTCTGCCTTTTTTAGCCGCCGATATTTCGTTAAGAAGTGCCATTCTGAAAGTATTCAGTAACTACTTTTGTGTATTGAGTATCCAAAAACAGTACAAGTATTGAGTACTCGGTGCTATAATACTCAATACTTCACCAGCACTACGAGAGTAACTCGCACAGCCAGGGTTCCATACTATCGTGTCAGTGGTAGACAAAAAGTACACCTTGTCTGGGGTACCCTTTAGTTTTTCTATTCTTTCAATTTTTCTATTTTTTAGAATTTGTTGTTGTAGAGTCCATGTCACCACATATACTGTGCAAATTTCAAGTCTCTATCTCTTGTGGTTCAAAAGTTATGATTCATTTTCAAACTAAAGGGTGACCCCGTGTATAGGATAACATTTAAATTTTTTACTTTTTGTCATTTTTTTCTATATTGTTGTAGAGGCCTAACAACTGCATATTCTGCGAATTTCAAGTCTCTAGCTCTTATGATTCAAAAATTACAGCTGATTTTAGCCAGTTTTCACAGTTTCTTGTATGAGAGCAGCCTTTATTTTTTATATTTTTGTGGGTTTTTTGGAATTTGTTGATATTGAACCTATGAAGCCACATATCCTGTGCAAATTTCTAGTCTCTATCTATTATTGTTTAAAAACTACAGCTAATTTTCCAATTTCTTCAGTATGGGAACCCCCTTTAGTTTTTAACTTTATCTTATTTTTAGTATTTGCTGTTGTAGCAGCTGGGTAGCCACACATTCTGTGAAGCTCTCACCGTTCGGGAGAAAGGGGCCTGTGCACGACTTCCACCAGCATGAAGCTGCTCATATGCGATCGATGATAATTTTACCATGGCGTGCACTATTATTCATTTTATTTGAAGCGTGATAGTGTGAATGCAAATTATAGTTCATGTTTGAGTTTTTGACAGTCGCAAAAATATATTTAGACTTTTGTCTCGTAAGGAGCAGTGAAAGATTTATGGCTTGTATAATATACGGAAATGACCTTAAGTGTGTGAAAAAAACCAAAAGGTCTTTTAACGTCTCTTTAGACCTTAACTAATAAATTTCAATTGGCTCTTATAGTAAAAATTAAAGTTTTGAATATTAAAAAATGCATAAAAATTAAAGCAAGAGGTATTTCCCGAATTCGCTGAACTGTCACAAAATACGCAGTAATAAAAAGGTTTTCATCATTTCTTTTTTTTTCTATTTTTTTGCTCTTTTATGTTTGCTGAGATATGATGTCAGTTACACTGTTAAGCGGAAAGTAACTAGTTTGTTATTCTGTGGATAAAGTAATTTTGCTGCCATATTTTTTTTTCTTCTCTTTTCTGGAGCCCGCTGGCTTTAGAACAAAATCAAAACAGTAAATGAAAGACAAATTTTAAAGTATAAAAAACTCCGTTGAATTTTGTGTGTTCTGAATGATTTTGGGTGCCACAAGATTTTCAGGGGACAGCAGGTGCTTAGGAATTTTTTCGTAATTCTTTAAAAATGGAATTATTTTCCATGTCGGAGAAATGTTATAGCGCTTTATATGGTTATGGTTGGATAAGATAATATTAAAATTGAATTTAATAATAATATTGTTAGAATTTTATTCTTTAAACAAAAGGGGTTTACGGATTCTTTAGTTGCAAATGAAAAATAAATACAGAGCTCTATTGTTTTCAACACTTAACAGCTCAAAAGTTTTACTTATACCGTGTTCAGATAGAGCCTTTTATAACCGCTATCGCTTATTATTTATTACAACAGCATATTAAGCTGTGATAATTCCAAATTCTTTTTATTTTCTTTTATTATATTCTTTTTTTATGGTTCGAGAGGTTGCAGCCACTTTTCAAACTCGCTTGTATGGGGGCAAACTTAAGTTTTAAACTTTTTGTTATTTTTAATATTTGTTAATAAATGTTGTTGTCGGTCCGTCCGTCGGTTCCGTACTCAATACCATAGATTGAATGGGAATCATATTACTGGGAATTTGCTGTCTGTCCATCCGTCCGTCCGTCACAGCGTCCATTCACCGAAACAGTAGAAACTAGAAAGCTCTACTAACTACTACTACATATCAGGTGAAAATTTCAGCTTTCTAGTTCCTGCTGTTTCGGAGAAAGGACGCTGTGACGGACAGACGGATGGACAGACAGCAAAGTCCCAGTAATATGATTCCCATTCAATCTATGGTATTGAGTACGGAACCCTAAAAATGTTTATAAGAAATTAAAAAAAAAAATTAAACTGTTTGTAATAGAAAAATCCAATTTTTTTTATAAAATGCTATTTCTTCTTTACTATACTGCCTCTTAAGACAAAAATTTCAACTTAATTCAACTCGAAACATATTTACTGGCCACAAAAACGTTGCTTATCTGACCTAATTTTAAGAAATCTGTGGTATTGGCAGTTTGCCGCAAGCATGATTTTAATTTGTTAAACAATTTAAAATAATTTGTTCCTTTAATGCTTGCAGTGGCATGCAAAATCATGTTTAATCATGTTATCTCACACCGTTAAAGCACAAAATATGATTTTGTGGGTACCTTTGGCAAACACTTCTGCAACAGCCAAAGTGGCCAACCGACAACAAACAACCAACCAGTAGCCATTTAGTGGTGGCGACTTCAAAAACCAAGGTGTTATTTGACTACATGCATTAAGAACAAAACTCAAACTCATTGTTGAGTAAACTTTTAAGCAGTTTATGGTGCGAAATTTTTCATCTTAATGATTTTCAATTAATTATTTTTATTATAACAGAGCTTTTTTATTTACAAGGGCAGAACTTTTTTAATAATAAGACAACAAATAATAAGACAACAAATCGCCAAATTTGTTCCTAAAACAGGAAAGGGCCAGTTTTTAAAATCTGTTTTTTTTTTATTTTCGTGGCAGCAAATAATATTTTGCATCCATCTGTATTCTTATCTTGATAAGTCTGCATGAAAAAACTAAATAAATACATAAAGTGCCATTAAGTTTTTTTTTGTGTTTCTCTGAAAAATTAATAAATAGTGTGCTCTTACGTGTTCTAACAATAAGCCTGACGAAATAAAATTACTAAAATGTTGATTTCATGATGAACAATGTTTAAAAGCAATTCTGGGTACTTTTTTTCTATTCTATTTCTTACTTTACTGTTTTTATTAATGGAGAGTTTTTATTATTGGAGAGTTGGTTCATCTCATTATGGCGTTCGTAAGCATTAATTTCTTTTTCTTACTTCCCACACAAAGCACTGCATATGTAGCGGTTGCCCTCTGAATATCCTTAGTTTTTGGATGTAGCTCACTTCACAGGGGCTCGCATTGTTTATTGTCAACTTATTTTGTAGCGCCGTTGGATTGAGGTATCTCGAACCGCTGAATAAAAATTAAATTATTTGCCTTAGTACATGGCCTGGCCGCTATTCGCAATTATTCAAATTTGAAATCTTATATGTATATCAAGTGACACAAATAAGAGCATACACCTACTTTCAACCCAATACTTTTAGAGCGATTTTCACTACTTGCCAACAAAGTTGACATTTGCCAGAGCTGAGCGATGAGCTGTGAAAAGTTTTCAATATTTTTTATTTTCTCAAAATTCGTCCTAAAATGTGGCAACATTATTGAAAGGTTTAAGTCTGGGGAAAGAGTAAATGTATGACAGAATGAATTTATTCAAAGAAACGTATCTAATCAATCTACCATTTCAGTTTTATGTAGCAAAGACACAACAACATGTCTTAACTGTGTTATTTAGTATATTAGAATCCAGGGGCCGGATTCTGGCATTCGTGATCGAATATACTCGATAATAAAAACAATGTAGAGCAAAAACAAAATGAGTAACAAACACACAGCATTCTATAACGAAATCGTTCAATCACGAGTGCCAGAATTTGGCCCCAGATCGATTTTCGTAAATAGCGATCGACTTAAGTCCTCACTATGGTATGGGAAGGAAGTTCAGTCATATTTTACATGACATCTTTGCAAGTGTGAATATGATTCATTTTTTCTGCTTGTTTTACAATTTTTATTACCTGCACAAAAGATTTATTGGAAAATCATTTTTTGAAATACTCTTGAGACATGTCAACTGGCACTTTGCTCTTCTTATGAAATTTCATTTTGTTTTTATTCATTATATAGCAAACAGTTTTACTTTCTTTTGAGTATTTCAAATGTATTTAGTGCACTGAAAAAATATTATTTATATTTTTAAGAATTTAATGACAATCATGGCATGACCGGCTACAGATTTATCTATCCAATGTTATAGGCAAAATGGGCTGTTGTATAGATTTAGTCAAGACAACAACCTTTTGAATGTGGTCGAATTTTCGTTTCCACAGTATTGTAGTAATTTGATAATTACCCCCGATTTTTGACTTGGGATTTAAATAGAAAATTAGTAAATTTTCCTTAAAATTTAAGTTGGATTTAAAATAGATTTCTGTTTTACAGTCTAAAATTATTTTTGGTAATTAATTGTAATAAAAGTACGGCAGCATAATGTAAGTGTCAAAAAATTATCGATAACTCAATAAAAAACAGCTGTTTAAACAAATTTGAAAGCAAGTGAAGTTGTGAAAAGTTTAGAAAATAATAAATTGATTTGTAGAAATTATTAAATTGAGTAGCAAAAGTGATAAAAAGACTCCCAATTTCACTGCCACAGAAGTTGATTACCTTCTGGAAATAATAAAAAATCAAATTATGAAACAAAAAAAAAACATGTGCATGAGCAAGTGTCAAAATCATATGGCAGTACGAAAAACTTAAATCGATTTTAAATGGGCACGGCAGGCCGTTTAAGTTTGATTTAAATAGCAACTTTTTGACCCAATTTTGTATTTAAATCAAATTTAAATTGAAATGACATTTAAAATCCAAGTCAAAAATTGGGGGTTAGGGAATTGAAGTCATTTTTGGGACTGTAAAACTTCGAATTGAGGATACGACTGGAAAATTTCAGGGAGCCCTGCTGGGTGCTGGTTAAGTAATTCGTTTCGAAAACCTTTCGAAATGCAAATTCGAACAGTTTTGCTTTCGACTCGAATTACATACATAATAGCTAATGAAATAAAATTGCATCTGCAATTTTAGACTAAATGTTGTAGCGTCTTAGTTAAATCCCATTAGTTTTAACTAATTTATTTCCTTTCCATGCATATTTTTTATTAACAATTTTAATTGTTGCTCTAAAATTTTTTTGCGTGCAAACAAAGCAAAAATACAAAAATGGTTCTGTAAGTGTCAAATTCACTTACATATACATATGTACACCTACCTGTAGTTACTCCTTCAACAATAAATCATTGTTCTCTTACGGCAAAATTCTTGATATCAGCTATAAATATTTATTATTGCATAAAAATGCAGCATGCGACGAACACAATAATAAGGAGCTTGTTAAAATTGATACACATGTGCAAGTCCTTAAACGTTTCGGTATGTTTTGTAAACGTTTGTAAGAATTACTTTAAGTGTTGCAAGAAATACTCTCAATATTCCATTGAAAAGAATACTTGCAACAAGATGATGTAACAGAAATGAATACTTTGTTAAATTTACAATTTAAAAACATGTCATAAACATGTGATATGCTCAATGGGAAAACGGATATTATTTATTAAACATAAAGTAAAAAAAAAAAAAACAACAACAACTTGTAAGAAACGAAAATGTTTGCTTTGTTACATGGCATTAAGGTAAATGTAAATAAATAGAGAAACTTTACTGCTTGTTAGCGTTAACTGCAGAGCATATAAAAATCTGCTAAAAATGAATAGAAATATAGTGATTAATATTATTAGGCCTGTTCTGCAAATCAGGTGATTTTAAATCACGTAGTTTCTAAAATCAAAACAAGCATTACTTCAACAAGATAAAACTTTATGTTATGATAATACAAGAAGTCCCGAATATTGTTTTAAAAAATAAAAATTATTAGCATAAAGTCACGTTTCTGATGAAACTATTGTAGGAAATCGCGTGGTTTTCAGAACACACCCATATAATTGATAATTACTTACGTTCACGGGCTTTTGATTCGATTTGGCTACTCAGAATGGGGAAACAGTTATCGTAGTAAAATGTTAGTGGTTAACATTTTTAAGGAAGACAAGAAAAGTAAAGTTGAGGATTTATTGGCTGAAGAACTATCATCATCAGCATCAACATTTGACTCGAACCCAGATCATGACTAATTGTATACTGTTTTTAAGTAGCAGCACTTAGTCATTCCACTAGCTGAACTCTTACTGCCTGTTCCTCAATGTCGCAAGAAAATCTAAGCGATCGAAATGTAGTCGCTCGATTTCGAGTCAATTTGGATTCCTCTATAGTCTTACGTCATGAAATTTTTGGCATTTACTTTACAGAGATGCCAGATCGGTAAATTAAAGTTTTAGTTGATTTTTTTATTGCAGTATTGAAAAAACTACTAAATTGTTCTGGTGTAAATACAACCCTTCATAAAACTGGTCCGCTGCATTTGACAAGCCAAAGCAAATACATACATAAATAACACAGAGTACTGCAGAGTATTCTGTGCAGAGTACTCTGTGATAAAAAAAGCAAACATTTTGAAAGTGCTGAAATAGTTTTTGCGTGTTTTAAAATTTAAAAGTATTTTTTTGCATATACATTTAATAAGTATTTTGACGCGATGAGCACTGGTATTCCTCTGGCAAACTCAGGATTTTCTTCCATCCAGCAAACAAGTGGACTGTTTAGGAAAACTACATGCATGCATGTAATAATTGTTTAATATATTTACTAAATAAAATAAAAATTAAAAATATGTGGGGTTTGTAGTTTTATTTTCCAGTTTTTTAAAAAAAAAAATTTTTTTTCTATAAAAACTCCCACTCGATAGCAAAACAGCAAGTGCTTGATTTTGACATTTGTGTTCGCAGTGCTGACGACATGATCGATATTGAGGAATCGGATTTTGTATGAAAACACTTACGTTTTTTCGACTTGTCGATCGAGTCATCGTTCGAATAAAAGAACTTCTTAGAGGAACCCAAAACAATTTTCTTTCGCTTAGAAATCGAACAATCGCACGACTGCGACATTGAGGAACAGGCAGTTAATTACGGACTGTTTGTCTACATTTAATTTTATTGATCAACTTTTAATTTTATCACTATGTTTTTGCTGGCCACAGGAATATATAATTTTTATTCAATCACTACTGTTATGTGTCACGGGCAGAAAAACCCCCTGTCTGTGTTCCAAAGTTTACTTTCATATAATTAAAAAAGTAGTTAATTATTTTGTGTTTTTACTTAAAAATAAAGAAAATTAAAAAAATACCTTTTTTAACTGTGTTCAACATTAGTGTGGAACTCAGTTAACAGAGGTGTGGGACGTATTTAACTCACGAATTTATCTCCACACCCTTAATTTTTAGAAATCCTGCTTTTTGCAAAAAATAAAAAAAAAGTTATAATTTTTTCTTAATGTACAATAAATCAGCTAAAATTCAGCAATTCGTCGCTAATAAAAATCGTGATGGGAGAAAAAATCACACTCACGCTCAGAAAGATATTCAAGATTAAATTATTTTTCAAGACATGTTGCCTTATAAATTGTACGTTTGAATTTGATGTAAATGGTGGGCCACAAGAATTCTTCCGATGTTGTTTGACTTTCAGAATATCGGATATGGCGCGCACAGTGTGTGCCGTTGCTCCATCCTGTTGGCACCACATGTCCTCCACAACTAATTCGTTCAATTGCGGCAGGAAAAACTCGGTTAACTTTGCCCTAGAGCACGTTGTCCTTTGACCAGCGGCGTCCTCGAAAAAAAAATGGCCCGATGACTCCTCCAGCGCGAATAGCATGCCATGCAGTCACTTTGAGCGGGTGTAATGGCTACTCGTGGGTGTAATCACTCATCGATTTGCGGTGCCCCAGAAATGATTTTGGTCGAAAAATCGTCCACTTCGTCACGAACACGATTATGCCGCGTTCTTAAGGAGTTTATCTCCGTATGGCTTGTTCACTTGTATTCTCCAGCTGTTTAGTTCACAAATGTAAAAACAGATTTGACATTGGCTGCCATTTGCAAAAATTAGAGCAACTTCCTAGAGGGTAATTTCTTTTGGCCCACCTGCCAATTACATGTGTTTTTTTTAGATTTTACACAGTTCTTATATATGTATGTAAATGCAATTTAATGCAACACCAAAACTCTCAACAATTTAGAATGCAAGAGAACTTGGCATGTTTTAATCTTGTAATTTTATAATTAAACTGTTTTATATTTCTTGTGGAACAAATGAATGTGTGTGAATATTGCATTCAATTCAATTGAAATTAAAAGGAAAAAAATTACAAAGCGTCACATATTGTTTGAAAATGTTTTAATTAAAAGAGACAAGTGTCGCTTGCACTGGTATGAACATACATATGCTTCAGAAAATCTTAAATAGAAAATTATTTGAATACAATAATTTTCAAGCCTTAAGGCTGAGTCGCATCCATTCATATCTGAGCAAGATTTTTTAACAGTTTCTGCAACAATTTGCACAAATTGCTACAAAAAAATATCAACTTAAAAACACACCTAATGTGTGCCACTCTGAACAAACATGAAATCACTCCATGGTTCAAAACAACACGTTATATCGTCGTTCGTAAATGATTGTGTTTCCCATGTATTTATGCACGATGATATGTATGTAGTGTACGGAAGCCAGCTAAAGGCGATTTTGTGACAAGGACGGCAATATTTTTACAAGTCACCGCCGCCGCCGAAAATAGTAGTCGGCGCAGGTATCTGGTCTTCACATACCAAAAAAACATTTCACGAATTCCTTTTTTTAATGAAAGCAACTTGCAACAACTTACCTTTCTCAAAACGCCATCATTCTTCTTGTGCCCATGTACACATACATACATATGTTTGTAGACATGTGTGTATGTAGAGCAATTCATTTTAACAACAACAACACCTTACACACTTCTCATGCACCACAAGCTTAACGGCAAAGCAATTTGCCGTTGCACTCTTGTGCCAAATTTTCACACACAAACTTCTATAAAATATCGTATATATAATTAAAACAAATTTTCTTATCTTTCATTTGATATTAAGCAATTAATTTGCGAACTACTTGCTTCACTTTGAGCTGTCTTAGGGATGATAAAATATATTTGTTGTTCTTAGTGATGACAATACAATATAACAATAAAGACCTTCAGATCGATAATAGCGGATTTACATTTACTCACATCTTTGAGATGTGTGTTGAAGATGTTGAAAATTGAAAAAAGCTGTTTACATTACATTTTCAACATCTTTCATCTGTCAAATATTATTTCACGTGTTTGAGCAAACTAAAAAACATAACACACACAAACTATAAAACATTATTTTATTCTTTTTTACTAAAAATAAAGGTATTGCCTTACCAATTTTATATTATGTTTAATTTAATTAAAATTTAATTACATTGTTTGTTCACGCTCATTGTAAAAATTTTTGACACTTGTACATTTTCTAGTGATGATATGAATTTTTATCATTTTTTTTTAAATTCATTTTAGTGATGACATTAAAATAATCGAAAGATGTTGAATACGGCGAAATAAGAAATGAACATCTTGTAAAGATGTTGAGAGATGTTGAGTTTTTTTCATATAGAATTTGTATAGGAAGATGTTAACATCTTGCCAAAATGATGAACGATGTAAGATGTGAGTAAGTGTAAAAAGCCTATAAGGCATATAAGTATATGTACAAGTTGTGCGAAACTGTTGTATATTTGCAGTTAGTTGTGTTTTCATATGTACATATGTGTATGCATAGAAAATACCTCAATATCGTGTGTTCACTAATTAAAACTATTTTATGTTCCCTTTTATGAGATCAAAATTCCAATTTGTATGCGTGCTGCTTACATACATATGTATACATACGTATAAAATCACAAATTTATTCAGAAATAAATTTCTTTCATTCCTTTAAACTATTATTTTTTGCAATAGTACAAGTCAAATAGACAACAGCCAATATCTCTACATAATAAACATTCCCGTGAAACTTCCAATTAAATTTTTTAATATGCCACCATTTACCAAGGAAACAAAAAGTACACATTCATATTTTGCTTGATTATTTTTTTTTAAGTTTTTGCTGCGCTAAAAATGTCAATGAAAAGGACATAACATCATACGCTGTGCTCGTTATTTTTAAGGTAACCCAATAAGTTGTTCAAATTGAGTATTAAAGGCATGAAGTGTATGTATTACGTAATGCGTTTTTTTTTATTTCTCGTTTTCTTTCTATAAGATATTTTCGCATTCGCCATGTGAGGAACTTTAAGTGCATAGGCTGTACATTCTTATGTTAAAAGTTAAAAATTCTCAAAGAATTTTACAGAGAACCTGGTCATCCCAATTTTTATTCCCATTCTCATGAGATTAATTAGTTCGATTTTTGGCCAACAGTTGATATTGGAAAAAATTGAAAAAAGAAAAACGCTGAAACTGAAACTGTTCAAATATGCATTTAAACGAATGTCGAATTTGTTTGATTTTCATTGGAAAAAAATTAATAGTAAAGTTATGGAATTCAGCTGAAAATTTACTAATTGTGTAAATATAAGAATTGTGTAAATGTAAGCATTCCCATCTTAAGCACTTTTTAACCGAAGACATAAAAATAACATAAGAACTAGGGCCTATTTCTCACCTGCGAACGTTGTGGTTCGTTCGTAGGTGAGAAATATACCCCTACTGCAAAGTACAATATGCATACCACAAACATACAATTTTTTTTTTTTTTGTACTATTCCCGGCGAACCTGAGACAGGCAAATCTTGGCGATTTTGCGAATATTTATGTGGCAACTATAACTTTAGTCAAGTTATCTCTAGAAACGACTGATACAAATATATATATTTGTTATATGCATCATACTGTGTATCTCTTTCCTTCTGCATAGCAGTCAACTGTACAGAGACGAGAAGCTTACTACACTTCCAATATAAAATTTGGACACAATATTCTGTTACCAAATCAAAAGTCAGCGCATTAGAGGGGTTATATTCTTTTTCATTGAAATTTCTTGCTTTAGCTCTGAGAAATATAGACGTTGAATACGTATGCAGCGCAAGAAATACATAGTATATTGAAGAAAATTATTTAATTTACAATACTTAACTTCAAAACAATTTTTGTAATTACAGAATTTTTTTTATTCAATAATCTATTGCTTTGCATTTATACCTGACACAATTTTGTTCAGACTAACGTTAGACTCTACGAAAAGGTAAAACAAAAACCGTAGACAAAAATTATTTTATACAGAACCTGTCTCAACAAATTGCTTTCTGGTTAACAGTCCAACCTAAGCCGCCCATTTTGTATGGTAAAAAAGGTTTAGTTTAATTTAGGTTATCCTGTCAGTTCCAAACTATTCTCTTCTAATAAAAAAAAAATCATTAAACTTAGTAAAACTTTCATATGATCTTCTATATTATGTAAGAAGAAGCATTGGGAATCCAATTTTAATTGCATGCTACAACAGCTGTGTCTCCTCAACAACAATTTTTATTGAAACTTGAATTACCATTTTCCACCCCTGGCAAAACGATTTCTTTTGTTTATTTTTTTTTGTGAGGTTTTCGTCAACCAAACAACAGAGTGCTTTTACATACAAATTTTATCACTTTTAAATTTACTTTGTTGCGGGTTAGTGAACTCTTTGAAATTGGTTTTAATTTAAGAATTTCTTGGTCAATAGCAAGCAGGCAAGTTTAATAAATTTCCAATTCTGCCAAAAGTGTGTTTGTAAATATAATTCTGCTTTAGTTAATATTAATATTTCATAGTCGAACAAAAGTGAGTACATATTTTTAAGTTAATGCTTTTTGCATTCCAAATGAATTGTGTGACATTTTTAACTATTCTATTTAATTAATGTTGTTCTTTGTGCGTATTATGAAATGAAAGTACATACACACAATTATACTGATTAATTTGAAAAATAATTAACAATTAATAAATTTGCTATTCAAATTTGTTTTTGTTATGCCCTTAAAATTTCGTGAATGCCAAAAAAAGAAAGTAGATTTAATGTTGATGTCTCTTCTTTCTTGCCCAGTATTGAATGGCAACAGTTAAAAACAGCTGTCTGGTATACTGTGCAAGTGTGTGTGTGTGTGTATCATGTCAACAGTTTACTTTTTTCAATGCTTTGATTTTGGTCAGGGATGGAATTGTATACGATAATTACTTTATGACAGTTTTTTAGTTAAAAAAAATTTGTCAGACATTTTATTAGTTGCTTGCAAATGAGATCAAAAGTGAAGCATTATCAAATATGTTACCTTGTTATCGATATATTAGCACTGTATAGCTGAAGTATATTAAATGCATTGTGAACAAATATATATACCTAAGTATGAATACCTACATATTCTTCATTCTACTGAATTGAAAATAAGAAACATGCATATTTTAGGTATATTTATTTTGTTCAACTTCTATATAATTTATGCATAATCTTTTTGAACATTAACCTAAAATTGAATTCTGGTTTGAATTTCTTTAATTGAATATTTTGTCTTTGCTAAAAGCAGCGTGTTCGTGTCTGTGCTTTTCATATATCAAACAACCGTTATTTCTAATTTATGCTATAAAAACATTAATTGTAAGCAGTAAATGCATAAATACTATAATGTTATTGAAATGATTTTCAAAAAATGTTTGTACAAAATTTACCAATTGAAATATTTTATTTTTATTACCATATGATAGACTTTCATATAATATATGAGTACCATACCATACCATGATTCATATAATATATGATTATTATTATATAATAGATAAGCTTCAATATGTATGTAAAATTCTCTTTTAAACTGTGGCCACATGGCCAGCAAAATAAACAGCTGATTTACTCAGAATAGCAAATACAAAAGGATGATCAGCACGGAATATGGGCTCATCGAAGCCGCTGCTTAGTGATGTCAGCTGAGCAACTACAAGTAAAACAAAAATTGATCAAATAAAAATTAACAATCAAAATAAAGAAAAAAACCTTACAAGTTGCAGCTGCTGCCTCTGATCCAGCTTCATTGACATCCAAAAATGCTTTATGTTTGACCTCGGAAATACTTTGTGGCTCAGGAGATGTAAACAGGCTTTTAAAATTGGCATTTGAGGAAAAAGTAGTTTTTAAACCCATCTTAAAAAAAGAAAACAAAAACCTTATTCGAATTATAATGCAATTATAGTTCAAATTGACTGTAATATACTTGTTAGGTATATTATTAAGAATCTAAACTTCACTTTATTCTTTTCGAAAATTGTAATGAACCTCCATTTCAATTTTCGAATTGAATTGTTAGTTTTATTATCATTATTTTAAACTTCCTTTCCAAGCCTTTTTATACCCCATATATTATAAATGCCGTATAAGAAATTAACTTTTTATTTGCTTAGAAGCCATACGATACTCAAATGACAATTTCTTTTATTTATTATTATGGTGTTTTCATTTCTAAAAGAGCTTATGCATTTATTTTGCACTCGTTTTTGATAAAATGCAAGTTTCAATACTTCAGTGAGACTAAGATCAAAAGAAAATATCATAAAAACTGTAAGCAGGTAAAAATAATTAAGAACAACGAACCTAATTTGCACTTTTTGGAACAAAACAATATTGAAAATATTGAAAATGTTTTATATTATTTAAAGGAATACACTGTGTTGATTTAGTTTTAACCAACATTTAATTGTAACTCACCTTTTCTAAAGGCCCTTTTAGATCCACATCGAACTCTATTCGAAACTTGGGCACATAAGCATGCACCTTTTTAATCAACATTTGTTCGGCTATCTGATTTAAATCCTTACTTTTCAGTTTCAATTCCAAACTTTCCAAGCCGTCTTTATCATTCGGCAGTATGATCAGCATAGAAATATCACTATTATTATATGGCATTTCTAAGGCGGTAGCAGACAATTCGGGCAACTCAGCATGGCCAAAGTAAGCCTCATTGTACATTATTTGTGCTATCTGCATTTGGTTGGCAGCCCCATAAAATGTCTCCTCTGCAGTGTTGGATTGACTAAACGGGCTTAACCATTCGGCCTTAAAGTAAATCGCATTTATCAGCAGTGCATTTGTGTCATTATTAAAAGCATCTGGTTTTAAAAGTTTCTTAATTTTATTTTCAGTATGTTGGGACACCCATTCATTGATGCTGGCAGCTGCCAGTTCGCTATTGTTAAAATCAACTGGTTGCGCTTGCGATTCAAAATATTCCAGAGCAATTTTATTAAATTCTTCTGAAACTTTCAATTTGTCATTTACATACAAACGGTTGGCCATTCTCAAGAAAGGCAATTCCTCTGTCAGAGAATTGGTTTTGGCATTTGTCTTTAAGAATTTAGCGAATTTCTCAGCAATTTGCATTTTATGATCTTTGCCCAGATGCAAAACGTGGCGCATTTCTTCAGCTGTCTCTCCTTCAGTACCCATAAATGCTAAAGCCAAACAAGTTTGTATAGAAGCTGGAGAATAGATTATATTTTGTGATAGTTTGCCTTCCACCAGGGCTGTAAACAAATCGGCAGCAAAGAGATTGTAACTTGAAAAATCACTAGTTGTAACTGCTTTTGCTGTTGTTGTTGGGCAATTTAATACCAAAAAAATGGCTGCCAATAGGACTAAAGGAAAAAATTAATAAGGTAAACGCTGTTTTGTGTTGCTATTGACTTACCTGTTCTCTTAAAATACTTCATTATTAAGCACTGAGTCATTATCTGTTAAATCTACTTTTTATTTATTTATTTTATTTTTGTCCAACCTGTTCTATTGTCCTCTTTGTGATGGCATAAACAATACTAACTGCTTTCTTCTTCAACATGGATATTTTATAAATAAAAATATATATATTTTGTTTATTTTTCATCACGTTTGCCGTTTTACATTTTCTTAGAATTACAAGAAATAGGTTTTTTTTTCTTATTTACTTCCTTTTACGTTTTCCTTGTTATTAACCTGACTAATAACTACTTTGTGTTTAAGCAAAACTTATTCAAACTGTTGAGACATACTTTTGATTGTAAGTGTGGAAAAACCTCGTTAAAGAATCGCTGTAGAAATTTTGGAAAATCTGAAAAATACCCTTTTTTGATTTGAGTATTTTCTCTATTTATTTTTTTTTATTATTTCTGTGGCATTAAGGCCAAAGTGCTCAAGTATGATTTTTTTTTCAGCAGAGCAGTTTTAATCTTTAGCAAAGTTTATTTTGAGTAAACTTATTTATAGACACTATCAATTATCAATTATCAACTTTTCTCGTAAGGGAAAACATTTTTCAGGAAAAAAATATATTTCAATTCTAAATTTCTTGGGTTAGAAAAACATGAAAAAGTTGGCCACACTTCGCCTTGTTTACTTTTTTGTACTTTTTTTAAATTTGTTTTCCATTTTTATTAATATGAACTTAATTGTTTATTTGCTTTAAGCGCTAATTGAAATGTATTAATTTAGGTCCAAAAATGAACCTTTTTAAAAAATTTACTGCCTTTTTCAGCTGTCTATATGCCGACGATATTTCGTTGGTGCTAATCAACTCATCAGTAGACTTGAAAAATTCTTTTTTTTTTTTTTTATTAATTTTGTGTTTCATAACATTTCGAGTAACAAATATTTACATTTTCGTATCTTTTAAACAAGAAAATAATTTTTTTTTTTATTAATTTCCATGTTTTTGTGATTTTAAAAATGCATTTTTCATTATCGCCAGCCTGAAGTTTATTTTTGGAACGAAGTTCCTTAACGCGGCTTGCTGGTAGCGGAAATTAGTAGAAATCGTCACGAAAGCGTGTGAGCTGTTTATATGGATTGGTGTACTGTCGACAAGCAATTGTGTATGATGGGCCGTGTCTCCGCTGTTGTCAGCGGAGACACCAACCAATAAATAATAATTAGTTGGAAAATGTTCCAAAAATTTAAAGAAACATAAAATTTAAAAATTTAAAAAACAACACAAAATAAAACATACAGATTTCACTTTGTATTACATTCAAAGATGAAAAACAAAAACGTAAGGAACTTCGTTCCTAACTGGGGTCCCCCGACCGCAATTCTTTTTTTTTTTTATCTCTCAATCAACCTTACTTGCTTCTCTGCTAACCATTTAAGCGCATAGTAAGAACACATGCCAGTATTTTCGTTTACAAATTTGGTGGCAGCGCACCCATTCAACTGCCTCTGACACTCTCACGTTAAATCTTAGTGTGAAAATAAGTGAAAAAAACATCACTGAGTACTACTATGTATAGATTACATCCGCCGGTAGCGATAATATTAGAGAAAGAGAGCGAGAGAAAAAGAAAGCGCAAACAGATACAAAATCCAAGTCTTGCGGTCAGGGGAATTAACTTTTCTAAAATAGATTTTCTTGCAACTTTTCTTGGCCAATAATAAATTTGTCAATCATATGACATTTTCCAAAAACCGGCATTCGCATAGTTTAAAACCTTGGGGGTTTTAAATAATCTAAATATTAAACTGGATTAAATTTAAAATAAAATAAAACCAGAAAAAATAGACAACAATCAGGCCTGGTAAATAAAAAGCAAAAACTAATCAATCACCTGTACCACCGAGTTCACCTCGTAATGAATTCACTTGGAGTTTGGCTTGGTGTTTTTTAGGTTATAATTCCTTAAAAAATTATGACACAGTTCACGCAAATCTAAAGTTTGTACTAGTATTTTGATTGTTCGAGCCTTAAGGTCACTTGTTTTTTTTATAAGACTTTATATCAGCTGATATATCGAATTTAATAAAAACTTATAAAAAAAAAAACAAGTGACCTTAAGGCTCGAACAATTAAGTATAAAGTTTGTACTGTAAATCCTCCAAAATGTGTTAATCTTAAATGAAATATATTTGGAAATTACGAATACTTCGTCTTAAAAAAACGGGGTTTTGTGCAACCTTGAAAAAAACACATTCACGGGTCCATGATACAACTAATAAGGTAGCCTCATCAGCTAAACCGTTAATCATTTGACTACTTTAGGTTGTCAAGAGAATACATACAGAGATGAAAGGCAGCCACAACGAAACAGCAAACCAATGTAAGATCTGTTCATCTCTCTTCTATAAATGTAGAAACGGCGTCTTTTTGACAGTTTACAGAAGTGGTACAAAATCAAAATGCATGTTATACATTTATATTAAATTACTTTTTCAGGCTCAAGTTCAACCTTTGGTTTGTCACTTTTGAATCAATATTAATTAAGCGAAGAAAAGTAAAATTTGTATAGCTAGGTGGACAACCGGCTGTTTCTGGGTAGCAAACACTCTTCATCAGCACCCTATGAACTTTGGACGTGTCAAATTTCACAAATTTGGCGCAGCCAATTTTTATTGAAGTTGTTCTTATTGTATGGAAAAGGTTACCTCACTAGTTGTATCATGCATGGGTCTGGAAAACCCCGTGAAACAGAAAAAACCGGGTTTTCGAATAATTCGAACATCGGTTTTGACAGCTCTAGCCCATCGCCAGCTGTTGATTTATGGCATTCCGTGTATAACATGATGCAACCAATAAGATGAACTTTCCCCTACAATACTAACAAGTTCAATAAAAATATTACGCATTTTGTTTTTCAACAAATTCTGTAAACTGTCAAAAAGACGGCACTTTTACATTTACAGAAGAGAGAGAGAGAGAGAGAGAGAGATGACCTTATGCTGATTTGCTCGGTTTGGCTGCCTTTCATCTCTTTATTCTCTTGGCAGTTTTAAGTAGTCAGATGATTAACGGTTCATCTGATGAGGCTACCTTATTAAGGCCGTGATTCACTATCCTACTGAATCGTACGATCTGTTAAAAATGACATGTGTTTCCAAAAAGTGTGATAGTCTGGACTAAAAGTGTATGTGTGTGAAAGACTTTTTGACAAGTCTGTCCGCTTTGCTAATCTTTTGAAAATTTTCAAAAACTTATCTTATTCTATGCGATCAGGGTTGCCTTTTTGAAGTTGTTTACAAAAGTAAACAATTTGATGCGACTTTTTAAAGTAGGACAGAATTCTATCAGATTTAGCTAGCAATTTTCAGTGAATGAATAGTACGATTGAGTAGGATAGTGAATCACGGCCTTTAGTTGTATCATGGTGTATGTAAACTTTTTGCATTCCATACATTTTTTTTGCAAAAATTTTTTTTTTATCAGTAAAAATAATTTCAGTTGAAATAATCAATTCTCTTCTACGCGTCAGTACATATGTAGATATTCATTTCATATGTATGTATGTACATGTATGTATACTGAACAAAAAAGAATATTTCTTTCAATAAACAAAAATTTGTCACACCCATTAAGAGTTTCCATAAAAACAGTTTTTTATTTTCTTTCTTAACATCATTATTCTCTTACAGCAAGATCAGTGGGGCGTTTAACAGTTTGTGACTAAGTTTTGTGTAAAAATTATTATTATTTTTAATTGAACAACAGTGATATATTACTGCTTACAGACTGTTTAACTTAAATTTTAATATCACAATAAATTATTTATGTACATATATAAAAAAAAGTCTTAATAAAAAAAAAAATGCAATATATAAAACTAATAATCGAGAGTATGCCTTAAAATATGCAACATTAAAATTAAACTGAAACCCACACTACTATATGCTTCACTTAATCGGCTCACGCCGCTTTCAATGGCTGTTTTGTATTTATCCGTTAAGTAATCCTCATAAATGTCTTCCATTATACGGCCGTTGATGTCGTTTTGCATTTCTCTCAGACCGCGCAATTCCTCTGTTTGATCACGGAAAATAATATTATTTTGTTTATCGA
The DNA here is from genome assembly GCA_963662145.1 of Sturmia bella. Lineage (NCBI taxonomy): Eukaryota > Metazoa > Arthropoda > Insecta > Diptera > Tachinidae > Sturmia > Sturmia bella. The sequence goes on along the minus strand of OY759172.1, from coordinate 12,172,045 downwards.
ATACACCATACATGGTGAAGGGTCTGACATCTTCTTTGAATTTCTTACCAAACAAACCGTCAATTTCTCTTAAAGAATTATAGATTTCACTCTGTCTGGCCGTCGGACCGTCATGGGTCATAATATAACTACGAGTTGTCCAGTGCAGGTAGCAGAATTCGAACTTCGAATGTCTTTCATTGTTGCCAAAGGGACAGAAAACTTTAAAAGACTTGTGACCAGTTTGTTTGATCCACGGTGAGGTAATATTGCCGGCAATGTACTGCTTATAGATGGCAGAACTAATAAAGGCCACTTCTCCTCCCTGGGCCAGGCATCTCAGCGCACCCTCGTCGCCCCTATAAACGTCAGAACAAGATTTATCGCCATGCTGCCAGATACACGAATCATGAGAGAAATATTTATGTGGGGAAATGATTTGACCAGTTTGATTGTTTATAGTTTCTAGCACGGAAAGATACGCAGGTCCTTCATATGAGGGCAGACAAGCTTTAGCGCCTTCCAGATCTCTGAAGGTTTTAAACTTGCTATCTTTACGTACCACCGCTATAGTGGCATAAAGCTCATGCATGTTTTGGGAAAATTCAAAAAGTATGGGCTTTAATTTATAGTCGCGCTGGGCTCTCAAACGCTGGTCGTTATCCACCACCACCACATCGGCTGCCTTATATTTTATGTCATCCATACAAGTCTCCAAAGTAGCCGATCTAATGCACTGAATATTTGGTTGTACACCGTAAACCTGTGCGGCCTCTTGCAGCCAGGAACACTTTACATGTTCGATTATGGAAGTGGTGCAAAAAACAATTGAACGTGGCGGATTGCATTCTGGGAAACTGTAAGCACTCTGAAAGCCGGTAGCCTGATCCAAGTAGTCATCGATGGGTATGACATTGTCCAGCGGATTTATTTCGACATGAAAGTTTTCCAGCAAACTAAGTAAAGCGTTTTGCCAACTGGAAGGATTATCGTGATTGAGACCTGTCACCAGATGTTGTACCTGAGCAGCATGTGTTCTCCTGGCCGCTATCACAGGCCAAGGTTTTGCCACCCAAACACAGGGCTTGGTGGTATTAATGGGCTGCAAATGGCCATCAGCACACAAATAGCTGTATTCGCTTGGGTTGGCTTGAGCCTGTAAACCGGACAACTGCACAAAAGAGAAGTGTATACATATAAAGCATTTGTGTTTATTTTTGTTACTACAAAAACTTACACCAAAATGGCTTCTAACATCATCTAAACGTGCCCAGGCCACACTACCCCCACCACTGGTTAAGCAGTATAAAGCACCTCTTCTGCCCCAATGCTTGTCACCAATATCACACCTGTAGGGATCATAACACATTTGACACAGTGACGGGTAGCGCTCTTTGAGTTGACGATCCTGTTTTTGGTTTGGCACCCACGGCCCCGCCTTGCAACTGGGCCCAAAGAAGCGGGCCGAGGCTCTAATACGATCTTCGGACAAAGATATCTCCGAATCACAAGATTTGGCCACCATAGTTGATTCAAAGTACTAAATTTGAATAGAAAAAAAAATTATTTTACACTGCCAGCAGTAAATATTCTTACGGCTCACATTAGCCAGCACATCGGTCCAATGATTTTTCAAACCATAACCGGGATGGCACAATTTGGCACCCCTCAAATCATGCACTGTATGGATATCAGCTTCATTATCCACCACCGCTACAATTTCATATTCGAAGTGGGCATCATGCGATCTCAACTCACTTGTCACCAGTATTTCTACACTGGCCCAGCGTGCTGCCACTAGATCCTCAGACGACAGCACTCCAAAATGTGCAGTACCTTTGTGTATGCGACGCACACAGTCCAAACGATCCACACCCACTACACATACCATATTACTGGTGGCTTCGAGCGTTGGACAAAATTGTGGTGCTTTGCGGTAATGACCACGTGACTCGACAATACATACACGCACTAGAAGAAGATGACGAAAAAATTTTAATTTTAATTTTTGAACATATCAGCTGTTGCAAATACACTTGTAATTGTACACGTACGTTTGTGACCAAGGCAGCTCGATACCAGGTAGCCTTACAAGCCCAGCTGACTGCTGCATTTAGCTTGTAGAACTGTCAAAATACACAACACAAACACACATACGTGAACAAATGGGTGGCAGTAGTTCCAGATTTCTACCAACAAAATACATGAAGTGTTTATTGGTGTTCTGTTTGTTGTAGTTATGCGACTACCTGGTATCGAGCTGCCTTGTTTGTGACAAAAATTTAAAAATCTTATGTAAATTGAAAAATTTGGATTGACATAGAGAAAAACATGTCGAAGTCGAAGCACATGTAAAAACACGGCGTGTGGAGGGCATTTTAGCTTGAAATTCCACATGTACTAGATTTTGCATAGGTGTAAATGTAGTATGATAAGAAATCCTATTATGCACTGTATACCACGTGTAACATTATGATTTATTTCTTATAAAGCTATCTAGCGGTTGGTTACGGTTTGTGCCAGGCACTGACGTAAATCAAATTCTCAGCTGAGCATCAAAACAAAAAGCCGACATTTGTTGCGTAAACTGATTTGCCAAACCGTTCTTAAATTTATGGTTCTTACGTTAAAAAATAAGCGTCGCTTCTTAAAGACAGAAACTTATCTTGATTTATGAATCTCTATCTTGTCATTTATAAATTTCATTCTTTCAGACCTCCGGTTAAAAATTGTTTTTGCTTGAGGCGATTTAAACGAGTTTTTTTTTCGCTTCAATATCGTCGACCAAAAAACATTCTTTCATAATTAATTGCGAACAACAACAAAAAGTTGATGGATCTTTTGTTTGATATTAAAAAAGAAAAAACCAAACTTAAATCTATACATGTGTACCTGCATTAACAATTAACATTAATTTAATACATTATTAACCTGTTGTGATGCATTTTAATTCTTGTCATTTTTATACCCTTCACATAAATGTGTAAGGGTATATATAAGTTTGTGATTCCGTTTGTAACGCATTGAAATATCCATCTAAGACCCCATAAAGTATATATATTCTGGATCAGCATCAATAGCGATTACGATTGAGCGATGTCCGTCTGTCCGTCTGTCCGTCTGTCCGTCTGTCCGTCTGTCCGTCGGTCCGTCTGTCCGTCTGTCCGTCTGTCCGTCTGTCCGTCTGTCCGTCTGTAGTCGTTGAAATACCGTTTCTGAGAAAACGGTTTGAGATAGAAACCTCATTCTTTCGCTAAAACGTGTGAAACCCCGGTAGTGGGTCTGCTATTGAAATTCAGTAAGATAGGTCCGCGGATAGCCGAGATATATTCAAAAAACCGGGTTTTGAGGGATATTTTGTGTAATTTTTGTATTCAGATTTTTGAAAAAAATTTTTTCTTAAAAACTAAACCATATCATTTTTAGTGCTCATTAAATCCTAGAAATGAAGGAATTTTTGAAATCGGCCCATATATATCCGAGATATAGCGTCTCCCGATTTTTAAAGAAATCGGCCTTATTAGCCAAATAAGACAACTTTTGGCACCGAAGATCAATCAAGATGGTATATATAGGCTATTTAGAGGCAAAAGTGGAAAATTTTTCCACATCGGCCCATATACACTCGAGATATAGCGCCTCCCGTTTTCTCAAGAAGTCGGCTCTAAAAGCCAAATAAAACAACTTTTGGTATCAAAAATCGATTAGAATGGAACATATAAGGTGTTTAAAAGCAAAATTGGAAAATTTTTGAAATCGGTCCATATATATCTGAGATATAGCGACTCCTGATTTTTCAAGAAATCCGCTCTTTAAGCCAAATAAAGCAATTTTTGGCACTAAAAATCAATCAGAATGGTACATATAGACTATTTAGAGGCAAACGTGGAAAATTTTGGACATCGGCCCATATACACTCGAGATATAGCGCCTCAAGTTTTCTCAAGAAGTCGGCTCTAAAAGCCAAATAAAACAACTTTTGGTACCAAAAATCGATCAGAATGGTACATATAAGGTGTTTAAAAGCAAAATTTAAAAATGTCTGCAATCGGTCTATATATACGTGAGATATAGCGTCTCCCGATTTTTCAAGAAATCGGCTCTATAAGCTAAATAAAACAACTTTTGGCACCAAAAATCAATCAGAATGATACATATAGGTTAGTCAGAAGCAAAACTGGAAATCTTTTTGTCATCGGCCCATATATGTTCGAGATATAGCGCCTCCCGATATCTCAAGAAGTCGGGCCTGGAAGCTAAACGAAACAGTTTTTTGCACTAAATATTTGTCGGAATGGTACATACAGGCTGTTTAGGGGCAAAATTAGAAAATTTTTGGACATCGGCCCATATGCACCCAACTTTTGGTACCAAAAATCGATCATAATGGTACATACATATGTATATAATATTATATACATATGTATATAATATTTGCGATCATGTATGAATGTATGTATGTATGTATGTATGTATGTATGTATGTATGTATGTATGTATGTATGTATGTATGTATGTATGTATGTATGTATGTATGTATGTATGTATGTATGTAGATACGTTTGTATGCATGTAGGTATGTATGTATCTACATACATATGCATGTATGCATGCAAGTATGTTAGCATAAACAATTTTTTTGCTTTGGTGTAAAAATGTGTATGTATGTATATATACACGAGCTTGAAAATGAAAGTGATATAAAGAATTGTTGAAAAAAGGGTACGCAATGAAATTCTTTTAAACAATTGCGTCTTCAAATTCATTCACACAAAAAATCATTTTGGGTTTCCCTACGTACTTACATATGTACATACACACACACATGTGTATGATGATACGCAATAGATCATCAACAACGTGCACAAGAAAAAAATAAGTTTGTAAAAGCAAGCAATGTAAATATGTATGTATGTATATATGTATGTATATAATCATTGTTTTATGGAACACACTGAAAATATTCAATAATAAAGAATTTATTTTAGAGTTTTCTATTATAGATACATACATACGTATGCATGTACCCACATACATACGTAAGTAAATTGAAAAGCAAATCACACTTAATGGCAATGTTTAGCATTATAATTCAAAAATAATGCAATTATATGCAATTTTTTGTTAAATAAATTTTACTATAAAGTTAACTGATAAATAATTAAGAAATACATTTTGCTTTTCTTTATTTCATTGATATTAAAAAGAATTGGTGTCACCCAGTGGTTGAACTTGAGCATATTAGGAATTATTTAAATAAAAGTTTTGCAGCCTGTGTTAAATCCCGGTAGTAGGTCTGATATTGAAATTCAGAAAAAATCGGCCCATTTAAAAGCCAAATAAAACAACTTTTCGCACCAAAAATCAATCGGAATGTATGTACCATTGTGAAGGGTATTTAAGATTCGGCCCAGCCGAATATAGCACTCTTACTTGTTATCCCTGTATTTAGACCCGGTTATAACCTGTAAATTATATTTTAACACATTCGCTAAAGTAACCAAAGAGAAAAAAAAACAAAAATTTTTAGCTTAAATTAAGTACAACAAGTTAAATAAAGTCTTTTTTTTTTTCTTAACAGTTTCATGAGAACTTGTATTTTAATGTCATACACACAAACAGCATCAAAAAGTTGATACCCCTTTCTATATACATACATATGTATGTAGATACGTATTAACCTTGATTTGCATTTACATATTTACATAAATAAAAAAATATATATGTACATAGTTTTAAAAAGGTTTTTTCGGTTTTTGCTATTTTTAGAGATACGAATGTAAACTTTACTGTTTTGTCATTTCATATGAATCATCTGTTTAAGCGGCAAAAAATACACAAACTGTATTTAGTGGTATTGGAAATGCCGGATTACCCCAGACTTAATAGTTTTTTTTTTAAGCGTACAATTTGTATCAAATAAATTTTAAGATTCAGATTGCGTTTACAAACGAGCCAACACGTTTTTTGCCATAAAATGCTACAGATGTTTATTTTGTTATTTCCATATGTATAGTTTTATTTTCATTGACACTAGGTTGCATTTGAGCAGGAGAAAAAAATAGATATGTATGTAGTTATGTACATATGTATAACTGGGTGGTTGTACTTTATAAAATCATTTCAAAAGTTGTTCAATTGATAGCAGAAAAACTTCTCTAAGAATGAATTGTAATGATTGCTGTGAATGAATTTCGTTCAGAAAATTATGAAATTCTAGCGATATTTTTGAAACTTGACAGATTGAAACTTACTTTAACGCTGTTTTCTCTGAAATAAACACCACATAACAGAAAAAATATTTAAAGTAACGGCGCCAGAATATGTTTCGGCGACGACTGACGTCAGTCGTAATAAACGGAAGCAAGACGAACTTATGGCGCAAGTCACGGTTCCTTACTTGGGGGTTACACGATCAAGTTTTGCCTTTCAAGTTTTAATACATTCACACTTTTTTTTGTTACTAATACACTCACAATTTTGAAAATTGATGCAAACTTGATGACAATTTTTGCTTTCCATAGAGAGCATCAAGTCACAATCAATAAAACAGCTGACAACACTTTTTTTTTGTTTTGTTTGAAAGTTGCAATTAAAAGTGATAAAAATTAAACAGATTCAAGCTTAAAAATAGAAATAAAAATGTTTACGTGCAAAACCAACAAATATAATGATGTGCTGCGATTTATAGAGCATATCTACATTCATTATAATTTTTAAGTATTTACCAACCTTCTTACTAATAAGGGCTTCACCCAGTATTTCCTTTCTGTCCTCTGTTTTTTTTCTTCTTCTTCTTTTATTTTCTTTATTTCTGATAGTACTTTTAATGAAGCAGCTATTTTTAATTTTCTTCTTGACGGCATCTTGAAAACGAATTGTTATGAAATTGCGTGCAACCTACGTCAAAGCTAACAATTTTATTGAATTTGGACAAGCAGTATGTGAAAAAACTTTTTAGCAAAACTTGATCGTGTAACTGCAGTGTTAATAAGATCTGTGCAACTCTACAACAGCAACGTTTTGTGTGTATTTTGTTTGTGTAAAAGCAATGCTAGACCAAAGAAGACAGGGATGCCAAATTGTATTAGCTTTCAAGCATGAGTGTAGGTGAATTGAAGTTCATTTATACCCAAGGCCAAATATGTAGTTAATTTTTGCAGTGTTAAACTAATCATTAGGGCGGTACAGCGTTTTCTATCTCCATGCAGTGGAGAAAAGAGGAAATGTATCAACATTTACATCCCTGATACGACACACAAAAAATAAAAAAGCCGGGCGGCAAATGTCAACAGGTTTCGACAGGTCTAACATCTAAATATTGAGTAGCAGACAAAAGCACCTGATTAGTTGAAGTGACTTTATTAATAGACATTGAAGAAATCAGTTTTTACATTCTGAAATTCCAGCTCTGCAATGTAGAGTGGTATCTGCTAATACTTTTTATTTTGCTCTTTTCTCATGCCTCGTTTTATAAATAAATTTTTCCTTTTTTGAGGTCCAAAAATAGTCTCCCTAAATATATTCTGTCTATTTCAGCCTTTTATATGCCGCCGACATTTCGTTAATGCCAATCAACTCATCAGTAGACTCGAAAAATCTCAAAAGAATGTTTGAAACACAACTACTTAAATAAGGTGTGAAATATGTACATATGACACACGACCAGTTATAGGGTTTCTGTGGACTTAATTCGACTGAAAATCTTGCTGATCTCGAAATCCCGAACTCGACTGTCCGGTAAACAAAATAGTAAGAGCTTCACAAACTCATCTGTCGGCTTGAATATTACTTATCTTTACAAAGACTCTTTATTTTAATTTACTTTAAAATATTGGTACACACACATTATTTAAAACCTGTATAAGTTTGTAATTAGCGAGTTTGTGTTTTGCCACACGCAATTGAGAATTTCTTGGTAATTGACTTTCAGACAAAAATCCCCCAATTTTTTTTTTTTTTGGTTTTCTGCAGAAATCCAGTTTATTTTTTTTCCATTTTATGTTGTTGTTGTGTAGTTTTGGCCTTTTATTTACATATATAACTTTTTTGTACATACATACATACATATGTATATAGTATGTATGCACACACATACACACACAGTGTCTGCAGAAACGAAAAAATTTAAAATTTCGCAAAAAAAAACTTATTGAATTATGTAAATATGTTCGAACTTATTTGTATTTCAAACTGAATTATCATTGAATTGTGTTTTTTTATTGATTGAAACATTATATTTGTAAATGAAGAAAATTCCCAGTTATTAATAAATTAATTCAAATAAATTTTTTGGAATTATGACCTGGTTACGTCATAACCATCATATGATTATCGAGAGAAATTCATGATTGCTACAAGCAGAATAATAATTCTCTGACTAGCTCAGACTTTCAAATTAGAATCTCGCTCCCAATATTGAGTATAGGATCACAACATAAACATAAACAGCATTTATAAAATAAACAAAGAAAATATTTAAACATTTCGCCATGCCCATCGATTACTGTTAGCGCTGATTTGTGGGGAAACTTTAGAATCAGGAGCCAGGCTTTGAAAGAAATTCGGTTTATAGGGTTGTAGAAAAATTTGAACTCAAAGTTTTTTGAGCACATGTGGTGGCATTTTTAACAGATCATACGCTTGAGTAGGATAGTGTATGACGGCCTTTGAAGTTGCCTGGCATGCGAAGCAATCCGCTTCAACTAGTTACGTGTTGTTTAATTCTAATTCCTTAAACATACAAATTCAAAAGAATTGCCGGTACAAGCATCTCGGTACTGCTTACTGTTCTTCATTCACCCCCTCTTCATCAAACTAAAGTGTTAACAAAACTTGGTGTGTATGTGTGAACAGGCTCTGAGTTGCTAAATACATTGCGCAGATTCCTGTAGTGCACTTACCTGAAGGCAACGATTTGTTTAAGAAAAAAAAAAATGTTTATTAAATATTTTTCTATTAATTAGCAAAGCTGATTTTAACTTGTTTTGATGTCAGTTAAAGATAAATCTTTTAGTGGCTTGAAACCGGGTTTTTTTTTTTTATTATTATTAATTAATTTTACTTCTCAAAAGAGCTGTATTTTTGTTTGATTTTAAAATACCGAATTTTAAAGAAATCTTTTACTGCTCTTAATTGCCTTTTGTTTTTTCGTTTAGCGATCATAATTTTTTATTGTTCTTTTGCAAATTTTGTTTAAAAACTTCGACTGGTTTTGGAATTTTAATTAATGAGTAATTTCTTAAAAATAAATTTTAAATTAGCGCAACACAAATTAAAAAAAAAAAAAAAGAAACAAAAAGATCGCTAGAACAGTTGCCTACAAGAAATGCATTCGTTCATATGTTTTAGATGGAAGTACACGACACGCGCTATTCATACTTGACAAGTAATCAGCTGACAATAAATGACAAAAATTAAACAAATTTTTGATTTATTGAGGAAAATCTTATTGAGAAAGCTAAAAGCAGGTTTTTTTACATTTTGTGATTTTAAAAATGTCTGTTTGTGTGATGTCTCTAATTATTGCGTTACCGCTTTTTTATAAACAGCTTATATCGCATTTCTTAATAGATCCATTACCATTCCCCCTCTAGGATTGCAAGAAATATGTTTAACATATATTGTGGCAAACATCGAGCTCATATAAACTGCAATAATTGTTACCAACTTCGTATTGCTGGTCTACACGGGGAGCAACGTGAATTTGTTGACATTTATTGCAGATAAATTGTCGTTTGCTACAATTTGCGTCTAAACTAGTGAATCATTAAAACAGTGAATACTTAAACCACATTTAAACGAAGAAAATCTAGCGTTTAAATGCCAGTCATCAGTGCAAAACACCAGCTGTTTGACATTTTTTTTACAGCGTTGTCAAATTTCTACTTATTAAAACAATCAATAGTAAATGGCTCACCGACTCACTACAGTCAAGTTAAAAGCAGCAATTAAATTGCAGAAAAGTTTTGTTAAGCTCGAGTTTTAACTCTTAGGGCCTATTTCTCGCCTGCGAACGTTGTCGTTCGTTCGCACAATTACATTGAAAGCAAAAGCAAAAACAATATTCAATATTTTGTTTTTGCTTTCAATGTAATTGTGCGAACGAACGACAACGTTCGCAGGTGAGAAATTGGCCCTTAATTGATGTTGTAGGCATAAATAGAAACAAGAGTAAAGGCCGAGTCACATCATGCATTATCGGTTGGAAATTTCAGCTGAGAGCTGAATTAAAATGCATGTATTTTTATGCGACCCCTCAACGCAAAATGTGAAAGTTGGATAACTTTTGACGTACATTTTTGCTTTGTTTTGATTAATTTTGGGGCGGCAAAAATGAATTAAAATTCACAGCAATAGTAAAGAAATAAATAAACTAAACCCTTTAAATTAATACAATGAAGAAAAAACTTATTTTTATTATTCGTCATCGAAGTTTTAACTTCCTCCGTTACGTTACGTTAAAGTCAGTTGCAAAAGTCAGTTACATAAGACTCATTCTATATGCTTCGACCTCAAACTTGCGTTATGTCAAAATTCGTGTGAACGTTAAATCGGCAAAGAAGCAATTTCCAAACAACTTTTAGCCCAATTTTTAGATTTTTGTAGTAAAATTGTATTTTAATAGACAAATATTTATATAATATTTAATATAAAATTTTTCTGGTAAATATTATTGATTCGTTTTCGATTTTTATGATATTCTTGATATATTGCCACCGATTGCAATTAAAACTTACATTTGCCATCACTGGGTATTTCCCCAAAACTGATACTGAATGAAATCAATAAAACCGTAGATAGACACAAGAATTTTAAAATCATTTTGTGTTTTTTTTTTCTTTCTTTGAAAAAATGTTTATAATTTCGTTATTTATTTATAAATACAAAATTACAATCATAAAAAACTGTTTGCTCTTTAAATTGTATTGCTGATTATTTATATATTTCAGTCCAGCTTTTTTTTATTTTTATTTAATCACTTTAAAATTACACAGACTAGTAGTTTACGCCTTCGAAAAATTCATTTTATAAATGTATTTTTTTCTTTTTTGTTATAACAAATAAAATCATATTTCTTTCAATTAAAAATACTTAAATCCGATTTTCAAAAATCAAATCCTAATAATAAGAGCTGCGTTACTAATGAAAGCCCAGCTTGAACTGAAATCTTCAATTCAATGTTAAATGTTTACATTAGATTTTTAGTTCTTGTTTTTTTTATTTTATTTTACTTTGATTTTTGCTTTTTGTGTTTTTGTTTTTATTTGGTTTATCAAGTCGTAAATATAAAATATTAAAAACAAAGCGAGACCTACAAAGTATTAAGTTGAGATTGTCCAAAGAATGCGTACTCTTTAGTTTCGCAGAGATACTCTTTTGTTTGTGTGTATGTTGGTGTGTTTTGTAGAGATACTTCATAATTGTGTCTTGTGGGAACGCATCTTTGCGTTGTAAGTGTTGTAAGGAAATACAGTGTTGCTTAAAAGTGGCAGTTACGTATTTTTGCTCATAAACAAAAAATCTTACAGCAGGTGGGTCTTCCAATGGGAACTGCCAAACTTTGTTAGATAGTTGTCACATCGTTCAAGCTACAACTAAGTTCTCTACTTGTTGTTTGGTCCAACGCACAGTGGGGCTGATCCGACCAAAAAAAAAAAAGGGTATTGTATCTTTGAGACGTGCGATCTGATGATAAAACAATGTACGAGAAAATCACAGAGCAAGCCCCAGGCAGCAAGAATAATAAAATTTTAACCACACTGTTATATTACATGGTGGCCTACAGGGTGCCAAAGTTGACTATCTCATAACTTTTGTAAATATTATCTCATTTATATAAATTAACAATTTTCGGAATGCTAATAAGCAGATTAACAAGAAACATATTATCTTTTTTTAGCAATGGTTCATAGCTTCAAAAGTATTTGGCTTTAAATTTTGGTTTTTTGCCTTGACTTTGTTTCTTATTTCGCAAATATCTCCGGTAATAGCAAATCCAAAATCCTAGAAAAGTTATTATATAATGCCCGAACAGACTATTATACTTTCATTGAACTTTGTGAGACAAAAGTCTTAATACGTCGCTTGCGAATATCAAAAAGTCTACATTTTGCTTTACACCATCACTCTTAAAATAAAAAAGTAAATTTAAGTAGAAAAGAAAACAGCTGTTAATAGTTTTTTTTTTACAAAACAGTTAATTTTTATTATATAATACCCAAAAGATAATGTTTAATTATTTCTAGGCATGCGCTCGTGACAAGAGATCAAAGTCAAGTGTTGGAAAAACTTGTGAAAAATGTATAAATTTTTGCAAAAATAATGCTTGTTTGGCGTTTTTCTAGAAAAAATTTGAGCTAGAAAAATATTCTTTTTTTAATACTATTAAAGAACATACTTTAAAATGTACTATATCTATAATTTTAAGTTGAAAAAAAAACAAGCACGCTACATCCAGCATTAAGCGAATATGTTAAATTTTTTAACCAAATTCTGAACTAATCGGTAATAGGAAAAAATCGCCTATCGGGTTTTGCAAACATTTTCACAAATTATATATTATAGATATATTCAATAAATTTAATCTGACTTTTTATTACTACCCGCCCGGTGAAAATTGTGTTTATTCGTCTAAAGAGGTAAATGCTTGTTAAAATATAGCAGGTAGATTTTTTTTTTTTACATTATACACAGTATATTATGCATTACGAAAAACTGCTGTGAGATTAACACTACAGGAATTCGATGCCATGGATATCAACGTTCTATGGTTCAAAAGAACTCTGTTAAGTGCCGTTTTACATGAGCAATTTTCTACAGAAAGTGCTTATTACCATCCAGCAAGAGAAAGAAACATGGTTTCTTTCTATACAATTTTAATGAAAAATAGCGTAGAGAACATGTCAACCATTTGACTGTATACAAAAAGTTTACATCTCTACTGTACACATTTAGGCAAAAAAACAAACAAGTTTCTAAAAATTGTCTCAAGTTTTCTTTGCTCCTTAAACTTCTCTCTAAAAATTAATTATGTACCTCGATAAGGTTAAAGGTGTTTGTTTTAGAGATCAAAATTTTTATGATTTCAACGTCATGGCTAAACAAGTTTATTATTGTTATCTATTCTTTACAAAAAAAAAAAAAAAAAAAAAATTATTTTTGCAAGACTATTGGGTTGTTAATGTTTTCTTAATAAAAAAGCCAGATTTATGTACATATTTTCATATTCCAAAAAACAGGTTTTAACATTACAAAAATTAAACAAAAGTTTTGCGTTTTTTTTTTTGTTTTGCTTTCGTTTTCAATCAAACAAAATTATTGTAATGTTTTTGTAGCCGTGTTTATGTACAGGGTGGTCCTAAATTACCCAAGACATACATAATTAAGAAATTTTCTTAGATGCTGTATATTAAAGTAGTTCGGTCCCCATACAAACACATAAAATTGATGCAGCAATAACCCCCTTGGATTAATGATTAGTTGAAGTTCCCAAAAAAAAAAACATTTTTTTTTTGCCATGGCCTTTGATGTTGCCCTTCAAGTTACCATTTGCAGTCCGATCAATACATTTGTTAACCGCGCTTACAACTTATATTAATTAGGATATAATATAAAAGAGAACGTCGATAGAATTGTCAAATAAAATATTCAATATTCTGTTTCACATCCAGGGGAATACGGGTTTCTGTTATCTCATAATAATCCGGTGGTCGAACAGTAAAAATACAGGTAATTTTAGTTGCTGTGATCGCGCTGCGGTTAAAAACCCCACACAATCATGTATGTGTATTTTTTGACAGCTCTTATAAAATTGTTTTCATAAGAATTCTCAAAACGCACGCTACCATAATAATTATTATAAGACAGCAATAAGAGTAAATTCAATGCCACATGTGACAGAACTCGCTCTGCAAATGAATTTGTCGTTGTTATCTCAGATATTATGTTACGTCTAGACACTCTTTAATGATTTTCTAATACTCATATAATCTTTGGCACTGACGTCAAATTTAAGTTGTGACTTTCCCATCCCTGCGCTTTAACCAGCAAAATAGCAACTTTCTTTTTACAAACTTAAAGCAAGCTGCTTTAATTTCAAGAAACTTTTGCTATTAAACTATGCCTATTTTTATTCATAAATAAAAACGTTACACATCTAAAAAAAATACATCAATTCTCGTCCACATATGTATGTATACAAAACACCACATTTGGCAACTCTTTTCGCCAAGAACAACAACTTGTTTAATTCAATGAATTTGATTTTTTACTAAGTTTTGTAACTGTTTTGTTAATTAATAAAAATAAATATTTTCAAGCAAAGTTCCATCAAATTGATGGAATACCTTTACAAAAAGTTGCAAGTAGTGGTGAGTAGAAACCAGAGATGAGAAATCTAGAATTTCAATTTGACGTCAGAACCAAAAATAATTATAGGTAGAAGCGTGTGTGTTCAAACACCTTACACCACGGTAATTAATGTGGTAAGCGTCGTGGGGGCGTGAAACAACCATGGTATGTACCCCAGCCAATATGTATTAAACTTTACTTTTCTTAACTTTTTCAAAAATGTTGATTTTACCACAATAAATCTGGGGAAGTAAAACCGAACTAATAGCCCGATAAAATGATTAACAATTATAAATCATAAAGATTGTCTACTTTTTTGAGTTTGTATATTTAATCCACCACAATACACTTGTTTATAACATTAAAAAAAATCTAACTTTTCACAATATACTTTGTATAGATTTTCTACTAAATGGCATATTTTTGCTTTTAATCATTTTTTTTGTTGATAAAAAAAATTTAATATGGAAAATTTAAATTTTGAGTCACTTTTGAGCTGGGAGTGCGATATATATTTGCATACATATGTACATATATAGTATATAAATTACACAAAGCAAATTGAAGTCATATATGTAAATGAAAATTATCAATCAAATTCGAAAAATTAAAACAAACACAAAAACTGGAAACGCAATTAAAGTAATTGAGAATTGCTTTTGATGCATCAACAGCTGGGGAACCCATTAATTTTTTTTGCTTCAATTGTTTTTAATTTAATTTGAGGCGGAAAAAAATTGCTGATTTTTTTTTTAAATTAATATTTTTTATTGTGTGTATTTTTATCTAACGTGAGTTTATAATTTTTTGTATCATTAAATCTGTGATTTTATTTATTAGAATTTGGCTTGTGGGAATTCCCATTTTAACACAAACGTCAAGACAAAAAAACAAAAACAAAAACACAATTTTTACTATGTACTTATTCATATTTGGTTTATGATGTTGTAGTTTGACGTACTTGAGAATCATCTGCTAAAAATTATTCATTAAGAAACAGATATGAAAAAATGATTGACAACAACTTTGGGTTATTAATGTTTGTACTTGAGAGCAATTTATTTATTTTATGGTTGATTGTACATGCATGCATGGATAATAATGTATTAATGTTTGTACATATGTATATACAACTTTGTATTAACAAAGTTGTTTGTGTGGAGTGTAATACTGTATAAAATAATTTTGATCATATTTCCAGTAATACATGCACGGGCATGCTGTATAGATACATAGATGTATGTATATAACTCAGATTTGTTGTACCTGATTTGCGGTTTTTGGCATTAGTAATTTATTTTCTATTGCAACAAGTTGTAGTTGTCCGTATAAACAGTGGGTCAGATCGATTTGTATGAACAAAAATATGTCGATATTATGCCATTGATTTTTCGTAAGCTTTTGGCCTGAGGAAAAAGTTCAACTACGATTTATCGAAAAATCACTTTCAAGGCATCCGATTTTTTATTTTTTTTTTTATTTTTATATGAGAGCCCTTACGAGGAGGTATAGTACGGTGTTGATGTGTTCGAAAAAAGTATTGGGAGTTGGTCATAAATTGAACTCCTCCATGGGCAGTATGCATGACTTGTGTGGGATGATCATAGTGGTGAACGAGAAACAGCCTGGTACATTCCCCAGTTAATAAATCTTAAAATTTACTTGTCTTTTTTAAAAATGTTGATCACTACAATTTTACCGCAAAGAATAATCTTTCTTAATTCTGAGGAAGTAAAATCGATCTAAATTCCGATAAAGTAATCAAGAATTGTAAATCATAAAGTTCGACCATAAAGTTAAATTAATATTTAAATTACAAAACTGGTGAACTGATTTGCGGCCTTATGGTGTTGGTAATTTATTTTCTATAAGAACAAGCTGTATTTGTCAGTGTAAACAGTTTGTTATCTTTTTGAAAATAATTTTAATGTCTGATTGGCCAATTGAGTTGCCAGGTACTGAAATTGATAACACAGTTCAGTGAAATGATAGCGAAGATAGCAAAATGATAATGCAGATAGCGACAGAAGTTGTTGCTCTACTGGATTTCGTCTGGATTCCCACTAGTCAACTATTGCTGAAGAAACTCTTTGCAATTCTCTTTTGAAATTACCTTAGTGCTCATACATGTTTCGTATTATCTTGCTTGCAAATTCTTCTAATTCAATTCTTCATGGATACAAATGCAAACGGATTGAAACGAGCTGCCCAGTACAAGCACCCCGTTGCTGATTACCATTCTTCTCTCACATCTTTTCAACAGACTCAAGGGTTGATCAACTAAAGTTGTTGTGTGTGTGTGTGAACAGGTTATTTCCAACAATCAAAAGACTTAATAGGATTGCCGTCTTGCCATTTTAACAGAACTGTTAATGCTTTGAGTAATGCCTCGATGCATGAATTGGTATAGTGTTCTCCTACTAAGAGTCCCAGAGGTAACAGATTCGATTCCTGTCAAAGGCTCTGGGAACTATGAAATTAATAATTACTATGACAATAGAATTGCCAACACTCTCAACAGGATAAAAACCGGGTTTCATAGCTAAAGGTTGGGTGTTATTTTGAAATTTTTGACATTTCCCACCAGCAACCATTCATGATATTCGATGGGTTAATACTTATTTTATTCCAGATAAAGCAATAGGTACGCGAATATATAAAGAAAAATAATATGAACAAGAACTATCACAAAAAGCGTTGCGAATCAAGGTTTCATTACTGTCGCTTCAGCACTGAGGCTGGTATTTATAAAAGTTTAAATGTTGTTGAGATGTGTTTTAGAACAAATTTTTCATATAAAATTTCTTCTAAAATTATACTGTTTTTTTTCTGTAAATTTTAAAAACTTGCATTCATTCATATTGAACAAAAAATATTTTTTTCCTAAATTTAAAAATAATCACCAAAAAATATACCACAGGCTTAACCTAAAAATCTTTATTAGCATTTTTTGTATTTGATTATTCATTTAATGGCGTTAAATTTAGTTTTTCTATTGTTATTATTACTACGATTCCTCATAATTATTAATTTATTTAATTGTTTTCCGCTAAAATGCAATCCCACCACGTGCTTTAAGTTTATTCATAATTCCATTGTTTGCAATTAAAAAACATTTCACTTTTAATTTCGCGTTTAATCTGACAACTCTAGTTAAACAAAAATATTTAAAAAAAATCTTTGTGTTTTTTTGATAAGATCAACGAAATGAAATAAAAATTCATAAAGTAAATATGTATTAATGTTTGCTTATTAAAGTTAGATAACTTTTTAGCCTATTTATTAACACATCAGTTTTTGTTTATCTATAGACTTTTGGCAAAAGTATTTAAATCTACTTTTTAAAATTTTCAAATAAAAATAAAGAAAAATTTGTCATATAAAACTGTAGAAGATCTCAGATAAGTTATGATATATTAAGTGACGATTTTCAAAAAAAATTCAGCCATGAAAAAAACTGTTTTTTAATTCCAAGTTGTATTTACTTTACAAGTTGGCAGTATAAGCACAACCACCTGAAAAGTACATGTATTTGGTTTGTGTAAAAGTTCTAGTCAACGTCAAAGCACACACACTCACACGGATTGAAGATTAACTTTTCATCAATTAAGTGTACACACAAAATGTTGTATGTCCACTCTGTTCACAAATAAATCCTTTCACAACGGAAAAAGAGTTATGCAGGCCCGTTTATTCTTTTAGCAAACAAAAAATAATGATTCAAATATGAACTTAATTATTTATTTGCTTTAAGAGCCAATTGAAATGTATTAATTCAGGTCCAAAAATGAAAAGGTAAATTTTTGGACTTGAATTAAAAAATAATGATGTTAACAAGATACAAAAACTTTTAAAAGAACATATGCAACGACTGTTGCCAGCTTGTAAGTACAAGTAAATACACCTTTACCTATTCGTTATAAAATTATGAAAAGTTTATTTCGCTGCAAAATCGTCTTGAGCAGAAAAGTTTGCCATTTAAAAATTTAAGTTTTATATAAAATGTTTAATTCTATCAAATGGTTGGTAAACTCTATTTTGCATCACCCTGTTTCTTTGGGATGCAGCTCTACTTTAAGAAAAAATTTAGACATTAGTTTTGTACAAACTTAACCTGGTTTGTAATCATATCTGTTAAGTAATGATTAGTAATCATAATCATTACTAATTTGATTCTTTTTATTTAAAAGGTTTTTGCTTTTATTTTTTTTATTTTATTCAACTTTTCTGTAAAATATTATTTTTAATAAAAAGCTGCTATATTGGTTAATATTGAACTATAAAGAAGAAAAAAAAAAACAAATTTTAGCATCTGAACTTCCAGATGCTTCTGAGCCACCTCGCTTGTCGTCCGCACCGAAATAAACTAAACAAAGCTCACTCAATTTTATTTTTCTTTAGCAATATTAAACAATTTTTAATTTCTAAAATAAGTAATTAAACAAGCAATTCAGAAATTGTGGGCATTACAATCAAATAAAGTTTGTAGGTATGTATGTATGTATGTATGTATGTATGTCAAAGAATCAGAGAGGATCAAAACTGATACTTAAAAGTAATTACATTAGTTGTTGATTATTTTCGACTATTTGCCAATAATCAAAAGTAGATCTGATATTTCCTAAGATCATAACAATTCTTTTTTAATCAATCGATTCTTTTGGAATCATAAGTAAAATGTAGCTGCCATGTTTGTAATCAAAATTACGTTAATATCACAATGTAACATTTTTTTTTAGCTGTATTGTTTGCTACAATAGCTAAAACGTAAAGCGTAACGACAAACCTACTGCAAAATACACAAAGTGTAAAAGGGGCTTTAACTGTTCAAATTCACTTAACCGAAATACGAGCAAAAAAAAACTTGCTTATTTTTGAACCACAACTGTCTCAAATTAGGCACAAAAACTTGTTATGAATTTTTAATTAACCGCAATACGCTGCTTGTCTTTATAACGAAAATAAATAACAATGAAACCCAATGATGAAGGCCCAATGTGTACCTTTTGTACTCACTGCCCGCTCATCTCTAATCAACACCACTCTCAGTACTTGCGAAAATTTATTTTTTTCACTCACTTATCTGGGCCGGCCACCAGCACCCCTCCCTTAACCGTGCAAAAACCAATCACTCTTTCAAGTGTAGACTCAAATGAATTGTTAATAATTTCAAAATGAATATTTCCATAGTATGTATTGACATCTTGATATACTAGGCTAAGATCATAAACTAATAAAATAAATAAACTGAAAACAAAACGTCTTATCGTATATTCTTTCAGCAGATTACAGGGGGGGGGGGCGAAATACAACCAAACACCGCAAACAAAAGCACCTAAACAACCACAATTTCAGAAGTAAACACTTGAGAGAAACTGTCTCGGGTGTGTCGAATGAGAATCGTCTTCGGAATGTCTGCAACAGTTGACGGTAACTACTCAGACAAGTAACATGGGGAAGGTGTAGGATGAAAGTAAAGCGAAGGCAAAAAAAGAGTGTAAAATAATGTATGGAACTGGTTGTAAAGAATTATAATTAAACGTGTAACTGCTTTTAAATTCCATTTTACCCGCAAACCTCTAGCAACTAAATACTGAAATATTTCCAATATTTTTTACAAGTTATTGCATCTAAAATGGTAACAATAAACAAGCGTTTGTTGCCAATAAAGGCTCATTATTTCTTTTTCATGGCGGGTAAGTGTATTGTTATTTAATTATTACATTAATAGAAGGTTTTCATTATTACAACTCTCCTTGAACCCAAAAGTGAGCGATAATTTTTAACAGGAGATACATATAAAGTTGCCACACTTTTTTATTTTACCATAATGATAAATGTTAATTAATTTTTATTATTCGAACTTTTTCTTATATAATTAACTATTTTTCTATTAAGTTTATCAGGCTCAAGTTCTTTTTATATCAGCGGTTTTCACACTTCGTATTATATTTAAAATACTTTTAATAATAAATTAAATTTTAATTAATAATAAATTAAATTTTGTTTACTATTTTAAAATATGTAGTATTATATTTAAAAGTATTTTAACGTATAGTTTATTTGATCTTTTTTGTTTTTATAATAAATTAAATTTTAAGGCTTAAGATTTTTTTTTATAAAATATTTTGCAACAAAACACAAATATTTATTTATTTCAATATTTCGCCCACAATTTTATAAAAATAAATATTCCTGAAGAAGCCCACAAATTGTGGGCGAAATATTTAAATATTCGTGTATTGTTGCAAATTTTTTTTTATAAAAAAGATCTTAAGCCTTAAAATTTAACAAATTGGCGGTAAGTTTGGCGTTCGTTAAAAGTGGGCGGTAAAAATTTTCATTTTATAGGTGTGGCAACAAAACCAGTAATTAATGGTTAAGTCCAGGAAAAAGTAAATACATTACAAAATGTATCATTCACAAACACTATAGAGTACGAAGTGTAGCAACATTAGAAAAGTGGCAGCTTCAAACATAAAACCTTCCGTTAAAAGTTACCGTTAACTTGTAAGTTGTAATTATGAAATATGATAATTAACTAAAACCAAGTTGTAATAATGGCCCTCATAGTTAATTATGACACTTTTATTGTATATGCATATGCATAATGTTTTGTATTCTAGCTATGGGCCCCATTTTACCCCAGTTGCCAGTTTGGGGCAAACAGCTTGGCATTGACCCCGAAGTAATGGGTTACATTACCTCTATTCTGCCTGTGATGTATGTTTTGGCTAAACCTCTATTTGGTTTTGTAGCAGATTATTTTACGGTAAATTGCCTTTTGTTTTAATTGAAATTTTATTTTAAATTTAGCATTTTTTACTTTTTAGTATTTTCGCAAATTAATTTTTATTGGTTTAATATTGGCCATGACTGTGGCATATGCTGCTTTCTACTTTCTTCCTCAACCAAAGCCTTCCGTATTCTCTAACAATGCAATCTGGAATGTGACATTGAATTTGAAAGATTTGCCAATTTGTGATGAAAAAGTAAGTAAAGCGCAGAAAAAGACAGTTAAACTTGATAATACAAAAAAAAGGCGATAGATTTATATAATTTGATTTTGTTAAATTATTGCAAAATATCGAAAGAAAACAAAAATTGTTCAGTCAAAATTGAGGCATTTAATTGTATTCAAAACAAAAATTAACATCAGCTGTTTTGAATTCGCCCAAGACGAATTCATCTTATAGTACCGATCATTCTCAAATCTGTTTCTCAGGTGAATATTTTTTGCTGTGCGCAGCTTCTCAAGCGATATATTGATTTCCAAAACTAAAAAATTTAATTTTCTCAATTATTTTCCCAGCTGTGGGGAAGTGTAGCGCCTTCGAAACAGCTAAGATTTTACTTTTCCATTTTAAATCATGTGAATTTCTTATGGTAAAAACTTCTTATGGCTTTGCACATGTAATTGTGGTACGATGCAACTAAAATTTTAATATTTAATTAAATCCTTTTCAAGTTTTGAGCTGATTAGTACATTTCTTCAGAAATATGTAGGTCGAATTGGTTGCTGGATTAACTGACAATATAAAAGTATATTGGGAATATGTAAAACTCCTAAGAGTTCTGTTTCTTTGACTAAAGTTCGTGCAGATGAGAGCAAACATGAAATTCGCTGAAAAAGAAGAAATTTATCAAAAGGACGGGAACATAAAAACCCATATTTGCTAAACACAAAATAACAAGTGATATACATATTTTCATGCTATTAGGAAAATTGGAACACTTTTCATACACATTGGCAGCTCAAAGTAGAGTAAAGAAATATACCTAATATAAAATCTATGAAAGTCACCAGCGGATTGAGTGTTTTCTTTTCTAGTTTTCTATCGTAATGGGTTTGTAAATATGTATGTACATATATTTCTTTACAATACTTTGGGATACCAAATTTTCATTTCGTATTCTTAATTTTGTACGTTCTCTTCGGCAAAGCAAATATATACTTTTGTTATTGTTTTTCTTTGCCTGGGAATGAAAACAATTGGAGCATTTTGTATGCTGTAATTTTTTTTTATCCTTATATTTTGTTTTTATTCTACAATTTTCTTTATTTTTATTAACAAAGCAGGCATTTCTACTCCTGTGTTGGGAAATTAGTCATATTTGATCAGTTCTAGGAAAGTAGAATTCACTATGATTTCAGTTCTCAATCGCTGGTTGCAGTTCTCTGATATTCATAAAAGTTTTATTGAGGCCTAAAGTAAATAAAGCTTGATGAAAATCATATGTATTGGTAAATAAATTTTATTTGATTTGCCCAATAACATTCTGTCAAGTTTTTTTATTATTAACAAATTTGTTATATCATTATCTTATCGCAGTAGCAGCGCTTAAATGCATGTAGTATGTACTTATTTATGAAAGTATCTAAATATACATATGTATTAATTTGTTTCTATCGTCAAAATATACGAAAAACTTTCCGTTAAATCATTGAGATTTTGTCGTTAGCTGGGTTTCTTTATTCGCCATCAAGAGATTGTTTGTCTGATATATGTATGTATGTATATCACTTTTAAAAAACTGGTGTTTATGAAAGAAAATAAAAACTTTTTTGATTAAAAGTATTTTGTATTTTAAATACATATTTTTGTTACACTGTATTTTGTATTTCAAATACTTGCTTTTGGAATGCAGTATTTTGTATTTTAAATACATAGAAATAAAGTATCTGTATTTTGTATTTTAAATACATTAGAGCATGTATTTTGCCCAACACTGCTTACAGCAAGTAAAACAAAACAATAATAGAATTTAAAACCTTGCCGTTGTTTTCTGTGTATTTGTGCAAACAAGCGATATCAAGTGACATCGTGGGCCAGGCAGTGTACATATGTCCACAAGCACTTCCTATTTTTCCTTGTTTTCCAGTCTAATGCAATGCATATGTCGAAGTCATTCACTGAGTGCTGGTGGATAATAGAAAAAAAGAAAATCATAGAAAGCAACCGAATTTCTGTTCAGTTGCCGAGAAGGCAACCACAAATCTCTGGTTGAAAATAAATCAATAATATATTTTTTCCATTTTCTGTACTTAGTATTAGCTGCCGTTCTTTAAGATTAATAAGTTACGACTGATGATAATTTTTTGTTTCCTTCCAGCTTTTGACCAAAACAAGCTTATGCACATCTACACACAACGCACACTGTCAGGATGGCCATCACACAAATTTGGAAGCCTTTTTCGTAGATCCATTCGATCCAGCTCATAGTTTTCGAAACCTAACAACATCAACGTTTGAAAAATCTTTACAATTGCATGTATGTGTAAAGAATCACCACCCTGGCCTGGACAACAATGTTACTTTCTTCAATGGCACCTGCGACTTCCGAACTGCAACGCAATCCCAGTGTCTTTATGAATCCGCCATCTTTTGGCTTTTTGTGATATTAATGTGTGCCGGCACAATTGGTTTCAATGTCACCAATTCCATATCGGATGCCATTTGTTTCGATATGTTGGGTGAGAGCGAGGAGCACAAGTATGGCGCACAACGGGTTTGGGGTACAATAGGATTTGGTGTGACTGCCTTAATTTCCGGTATTGTAGTCGATTATTGGACGTTGGGTGAAGTCAAGAGTATTGTGCCAGCCTTAATAATCATGTTGATATTCAGTGGTTGTGATGTGTTAAGTGTTTCTAAGCTTAAACTGCCAAAGTTATCGTCCTCCGAGTCGATATTTAAGGATGTGTGGGATCTGATAAGACATCCTGCAGTTGCCATATTTTTAGTATTTGCCACTATAGCGGGCATAATAGATTCCTTTATTATCTATTTCATGTTTTGGCATTTGGAAGAAGTGGCAGAACAAACCGGTTATATGTCACAAATAAAATTGATTGAAGGCTGTGTAGTGGCAGCCGAATGCTTAGCCGGCGAAATTCCCATATTTTTTTACAGTGGCAAAATCATTAAAAAGCTGGGCTACATTCACTGTATGAGCTTGTGTTTTTTCTTTTATGCCATACGTTTGGCTTTGATATCCTGGATACCGAATCCCTGGTATTTAGTTGGTGTCGAGTTCTTTTGTCAGGGTTGCACTTACGCACTCTGTTACACTTGCATTGTGGCCTACGCCTCGGCTGTGGCTCCTCCAGGTACTTCTGCTACCGTACAAGGTCTTATGGCCGGCATGGATGATGGTTTGGGATTTAGTATAGGCTCCTTGATTGGGGGTTTAGCCTTTAAGCGTTTCGGCGGTAGACGTAGTTTTATGTATTTCTCTATTTTTGCCATCTGTGCTTGTGTTGCTCATATCATTATCAGACCGTCTTCTAGAAAGCGACAATATCTGCCTAAAGTGGGTTATCAATTGCCAAAAGATCAGGTGGTAGTTTTGGATCCAGTAAAAGAAGAGCTCAAAACATAGTATTCGTTATGTTGACATACATACATAGTTCGAATTTGGCGTATGTGAAAAGGATTAAAAACTGCTGACAATGAATTTATGTAAATAAGAAATAAGAATAAAATTAAGTACTTTTATGTCTGTACATACATACATATGTATGTATATGTTAAGTAAAAAATCTTATGATAATTGATAAAATGTTTTGTGCATAGTGCAATTAAAACTTTGTTATATTTTTTATACTCATGTAAATAAAGACTAATAAATTGTTTTCGAAATGCATTTACAACATGTGATCAGCACAGTAAGTAATCTTTTCTTATGAAGTATTTATGTATATTATTACCAAGCAAATTGCTAATGATAAATGTTTTACAAAAGAAACGATGAAATTACTTGTAGTAAAAATGCTCGACAACATGAGCAATCTGTTGTGCCTTCTTCATGCAGGCAATAACGTCACGAAAAAGTTCATGACATTATTATTTGCTTTAGAATCATAAATTTACCATAAATCGTCAACTTCAGTTCTGAGAGGTCGAAGCAAAAAACACAACAAAACTTTTTAAAATTTCCGAACTTCCTTTAGCTTTACATACATATGTACATATTCTTTACAGTGTGTGATTTTTTATTTAATTTTTGAAAACGAACCGAATTACACATTTTATGATGACAGCTTGTGTTAAAAGATTATTGCTTGACAATATACATATGTATGTATATAATTGAAATAATTGCTGGATATACATATATTCAAACAATTCTTCATACGGGTCGCACGTTAATTTATTGCTTTGGCAATGAAATTTGACAGTTGCTACAGCAATAATTGCCATACTTATTGCCTGTGTGGTCCCTGTGCCAGCCAGCGCTATGAAGACGACATTTAAGCCATTCATAGTAAAATGGCGTTTTTCTTTTCCGCTTTCCATAATTATTTGGCAATTTACAATTGTTGCTTACTTTAATGGACTTTAGTTCGAATTTTTGCTTCCTTAGAATTGAGAAAAAATTGCTTAGGATAAAATTGTATTGATCAACAATAGAATTTGAAGACTTTTCTTGTCTTCTTTAAAAATGTTGATCAATATAATTTTATCACAAACAAATCTGTCTCAATTCTGAGGTGGTAAAAATCGAACCAAAGCCTGATAAAGTAATAAACAACTGTAAATCATAAAAAAGTTTAACGAATAAGTTGAATTTTCAATTGTTATTAACGTTCAGCGGACTTTAGTTCGATTTTGTTTTCTCAAGTTTGAAGACTGAAACTGTAGTGATCAATATTTTTTTTTTTTTTTTTTTTGAAAGAAGACAAGCAAAGTAAATTTGAACACTTAAAAGCAGTTTCCACGCTCAAAAACCTCTTTCTCAAAAGATAATTATTTTCTTTTTCGGAAAAATGGACTACACATTTTGTTATTTTTTATGGACTGCCAGCCACTTGGGCCCAAGAAGGTCTCGTTGTGCTACAACACATTTTGTTTCTTTGCATCAATTTTATTTCATTTCCTTTGGGCAAAAAGTTACACAAATGTTTTATAGTAATTAATGTTTAAATAAAATTTTACAAAAAAAATTAATAAATAAATAAATAAATATTCTTGCACGAAAGACAAATAAATAAATCATATAAAACCGATAGCGTATTTCGAAAATCCTTTTTTAGGCAGTCAGTCACCGGTCTGGTCAATTATTAAAAATTATTTCGTATTTCGCAAACTTAGACTTATGAATTAAAAATTAAAAAAAATAAGATGAAACTATCTTAAAAACAAATAAAATGCATAAACATACACAAAGAACTATGTTAGAAATATGTACTCATAATAAACTATTTTAATATTCATTTTTCAACCTCCAGTCACCTTTCCATGGCCGTCACCTGCTCTTTAACATAATCCAAATGATTGACGCTATCATTCATGGCATCATAATGATAACTAACATGTTGCAATATCAGTGACATTTTATTCAAATTCTGAGCACTATAATCCGAAACAATATCAACTTGGGTAAAATTGCGTATAGATTGATTTAATATCTAAAACAGAAAATACACATATTGGTTCCTTTAAACATATTTAAGCCATAATGCTCACATACCTCATTTGACTTGGAACTGCGTACAACTTGACGTGCCACAGATCCCATATTGTTAACATTTACAGCCACTCGGGCGCAAAGACGTTTTTTGCTGAAATACAAATTCAATTTTGAATTCATTTAACACAAGAATTTTATATTCTCTAACCTATCATCAAATAAATGCCTGGCGCTGCTACTTGATGCGGAAGCCATCTGCAATGGGGAAATGTAAAACCTTTTTTCTAAATCAGTGAGAAAAATCTATAATCTTATTAAAAACAAATGTTACAAATTCAAGCAAATGCTTACCGCTGGTAATTAAATCAAATGGAACTGAAACTGCTTTAACTTGTGGTTTAGAAACTATTTACACAAAAAGTAATTTAGTTCTATTAGTGGTATTATTTACCAAACGTTTTTGTATTTTGTGATTTAATAGCTGGAATTTTATTTTTAAAAGCATGTAAACAATTACGAAAATAAATAAAAGGTCGAGAAGATGGCCAGCTGTTATTTATTTATATTTTTTTTAGGTAAGAGACCAAAGTAGTATGGTTATCTCACTCTAACACATTGCAAGTATAGCTGAAGTCTACAAAATACAAATACAATGGGTGTTCCTACATACCAGGGATGACAAATGTTGTATACACACTTGTACCTTTTGCTACGCAATCAGCGTTGCCATATTTTTTCTTTTTAAATCTGAAAGAAAAAATTATTGTTTTTCAAATGAAATATAAAAAGGTGATTAATTTCTATTATGCGAACTTTTTCTTATATAATTATTTCTGTATTAAGTTTATCAGGCTCAAGTTCTTTCTATATTATCCTTGTGATTGATATTAATTAAATTAGACAAAAAAGACATCAAAGACATTTAGCAGGGTGGACTAGTGGTTTCGAAGCCGCCATACTTTCTCGTCAGCACCCGTCTTTGAACTTAGGGGCTCATGATTCTAAAGCGACAACCTGAGTATAGTAGTATTCTGGCATTCAGGCACGATGTATATTAGATGTATGTATATAATATATATTAGATGTATGTATATAACATATTAAAGGATTTTGTGTTTTGTGCAGTTATTCTATCATTGAAGCAAAATCCTTGGACCTAAAATTATAACATCTGCTTTTCTCGCCAAAACCTGTTTGAATCCTGATACAGGTCAGAGTTTTGAGAAATCGATTTTTGCTATACTTCGATTATGTATCAACTGATGTGGCAAACTCTTATGTTTACCTTTAAGTGGCTATATTATGGCGCCCAATTGTCGGTACCAAAGCTTGTTCAGGTTGGCGTACAAGTAAAACTTCTTGAGAAATAAATTTTCGCTATTTCTTGGCTTTCGAGCGATGTCGAAATTTGTTATTTTTTTACTTTGAATAAGTATATATTTTCATAACATCTAATTATTAGCACCGTAGCTTTTTAAAGTTCACTCACACTCTCAACTACTTGAGAAATCGGTTTTTACTATATCTCGTCTGTATGTGGACCAAAAATAAATTTTGATTTTTAGCCATTATATCAATATATGTACTTTTTGGAGCCAAAACTTGTTTCAGTTCGCGTACAACCCCAACTTCTTGAGAAATCGGTTTTAGCTACATATATCTCGTCTATATGTATATAATCCGATACCGAAAATTTTTTACATTTTACTTTATTTTTTCGGTAACTTTTTGGTACCAAACATTGTTTGAGTTTGCACACAAGCCTGACTTTTTGAAAAATCGGTTTTCGCTATATCTCGTCTATATATGGACCAAAAATTATTTTTTTTTGAGGAATTTTCAACATCCGACCGATGTTGAAAACTGTTTCTTTTTTTTTACTTTTAATGACCATGTCAAATAAAATAGATAGTATTTTAACCTTAAAGCAAAGCTTTCTGGCTATATAGCGGTTATTCATGAACCAATTTGGTTGAATTTCAATAGCAAACACATAACATGAGGAATGAATAGTTTGGCATAAACGGTGTTCTCAGAAACGGTGTTTTAACGGCCTACAGACGGACAAACAGGCGGACATCTTTAAATCGACATTTCTAGCAATACTGATCTAGAATATACATATGTATGTATATACTTTATCGGGTCGGAAATTACAAATTAAGGACATTAAAAATGGAATTACAAACTTATATGTATGTACCCTTAAAACTGTTCTGAAGGGTATAAAAACAAGACGATTCCTAATAGAAAGTGAAGCTTCTGGGCTTAACTAAAAAAAAAAATTTAAATTACGTAAGCGGTTACGGCCACAGCTATGTATGTATGTATGTATATTGCGACCTGCTAGGATTAATAGTAAATCATTAAAGTTTCTTATATCTGAGTTTACTCGAATGAATTTTTTTTGTATTGTGCTCTAGAAACTTCACACAAATGCATTTTTAATTTAAACTACTTTCTTTTTTGGCAACAAAAACATTTAAATTTCTTTCTACTTCTCGCCACATACATATGTATGTATGTATTTATCATCAATAACGTTCGGGATGATATTGACCATTTTCTTCATGACCATATTCCGGGTTGGTGGCATGCGCCAAACGCTCTGCTTCCTGTTGAGCACCAATGGCAGCATGTTCGGCAGCAATGTGATCGTATAAACTCAAATGCTTGTGAGCGGCTCGGGCAACAGCTTCAGTTTGATGGGGGCCAGTGAGAGGGGCCTGTAAATTCCAAAAAAAAAAAAAAAAAAAAAACAGAGAGGCACAAAAAAAGTGGGCATGAAAAGCTTTAAATTATTCCCCCCATTTTACAGTTAAAAGCTTAAAATATAAGCAATATTTACCGCTGGTTGATGTACGCCAGCAGCGTGCTCTTGCGCAATGCGGTTGTATAAGTTGAAGTGTTTTTCTTTGGCCTTTTTGACGGCCTCGCTGTCTTCGAGTTCATGGCTTAGTTGTGGGTGAAAGCCGTGCTCATCAGCCACATACTGAACGGTGCGCACTTGATTTTTGGGATCCACATAAGAAAAGGCTCCGCGTATGACACCGGTGCCATCGGACACCTCAGTGTGCTGGCGATCTACATGACCGGGCGCCCGGCCAGCCTGGTAACTAAACACATAAGGATTAGCAGGTCCCGACTTGGGTGTTGTTGTCACATGGTGGCCCACAATGTGGGAAACATCCGCCACCACAAAAGAAACCCAGACCGTCAATAGTACCTTAAAAAAAAAGCACAAATATGTGTAATATCACTACATCCTCTTTGAATACTTGATTAAGTTGTTGCGAAACTTGACAAAACTTTTTTCTCTCTTAACAACAATCCTCGCTACTTACAATTGTTTTCATTTCGTTACTTGTGTTAACTGTTTGATTGTTTTTGAAAAACTAATAACTTTGTTTTAAAGGTTTGCTAAAGACGTATGTATTTGCTGAAAAACAACAAAAAAAAACATTAAAGAAACAAAATACATGCTTAAGTATGTATGTACGTGTGGCTTAAAAAATACAAATTTCATGTCTTTCAAAATACTTGTTGAACAAGTATTTTGTCTGTCGTTTTATTTTTTTTTTTGTTTTTGATTTTATATTTTATTTATTATGTGGTTGTGTTTTTTTAATTTTTGCGATTTGTTGTTTTCTTAACGTCATAAGTCGAGATCTCTATTTTATATTGCTTAAGCTTAAAACATTAAAAGCTTTTTGCGAATAAAAGCTTGCCTTTTAAAATAAATTTCTAAGCGGCTTTATTAGTGAATATGTAGATTTCTTTTACAAAAGTGAGAAGCTGCAGTTGGGAGATAAATAATAGCACAATCGTGTTGAGATCATCATTAGGCATGTGTATATATTAATTTTTGCACTTAAATGTCAGTTCAGCTTTAATACAAAATTTAATTTATGCCAACAACCACCTCTGCTTATGTGAGCATTCTTTGACAGTACACCAAGAAACTCGATGTGGTAAGGTAAGCCCACGAACCACCATGTACTATTAAATTCACTCCTGCAATGTTCTTGCCTCGAAAATATTCCATCCACAGCTGGTAACTTCAGATTCATCAAGAGCATGAGTTCTTTAAACAAATTCGCCCGATGTTCTCTGTCAATCTGTAGCCAGACAGATGCACCTTGAGCGACATTTGATTGTGCGAACACTCAATAATCACTACTTGTTCCCACAGCTTTATAGTTAAAATCGTTTGATATGATCCAAAAATGAATTCTTTGAGCTATGACGCTGTTACAACAAAGTTTAAATAGGTTCGAGTGAAAAGGAAAAGAAGAAAAGAAAAATGCCTTTTTATCTAAATAATTGCCAACCTGTTCCTGCTACAGGCCATCATATTGCCATACAGTTCTATTCTGAAAATCACAAGCTCATTTTAAGTTTAGAAATCACATGATATAAAAGCATGTGATTTGCAGAATAGGCCTGTGAAAATCTGCAATCCAAGTGCAAATTATATTTACATGTTTATACAGTGCTACTTTCATACACAACACTGTATTACTAATTAGGCAAATATTTCAAACTATTTTAAGTGAATCATCTTTATTTTCAGACATTTGAGTACAAACAAACACAAAAGCATTTAATTTTGTTTAATAGTAATTTTCTTTGCTAAGGTTTCTGTCTAAGCTGATCGTTGTTATCTTGACTTAAGATCGAAATTAGAATTTGAACTTTTCTCAATGAGCCTGTGCATATAACATTTAGTAGAAAAATAAGAAATACTTGTTAAAAAATTATTTTCTTTTTTTTTAATGTAAATAAAAGGTTATCAATCATGCCAAGCAAATTTGATCTGTTGCCTACGAGGGCGGTTCACAAAGTTACAGGCTCAACCATTTTATGAACTTTTAGTTTTCTACACACATTTCGTTCTTAAACAGGACCCACGTTCACGTAAAAGAAGCAGAATGTCTAACTTTTGAGTGAGCAAGCTTCAAATAGAACAAAACTTGAATCAAACTTGATCAGATGATTACATAAAGTTTAACCGATATTTATCAAAATGCAACCGCAAAATTATCGAAATCACATCATTAGAAACGTTGAGATACGTTTCTGAGGATCAAAAGAGACATTTGCACCATATACACTGATACGAATATTTTGCATACAACGAGAGTATGAAGAGGTTTGTGGTTAATAGCAAATTAAGAGGGCATTGATTTTGCCCTCTATTTATATTTCTTGCCCTAAACATATTTGAAACAATTTGTTTCGCTATAAAATATGGCAATATCAAGTTGCATTTAGTTTGAGTTTAGATTGAAGGGCATTTGAAAGGGGTACATAGGGAATTCTCTTTTGTTTTTTTCCCTCGCGTTCACACAGTCGAACATGTTGCCGGCAACATTCCATTATTATTATTTTGTTTTTTGCTTCACATGACATTTTACTAATTTCTACAGTGTTTTAATTTGTGGCTCTCAATACAAATAATAAAAATTTTAACAAAAAGTGAACGTCAAAATCGATACTCTCTTCCCCACCGGTGATCTGCTGCCAAACTAAATGTTTACCATCCAAACGTTCGTCTATGTAAATTAAATGCAGACTAAGAAAAAGTCTACTCTCCTATCTAATTTGGCAGCAAATTATCGCTGATTTGTTTGGAGTTCATAAAGCTCATGAGTACGAGTATAAGACATGAATCTGATGAGGCTGAAAGAAGGTTAGAATGGAGTACAACAATTTTTTCCGATACAGTTATTTCCGCTTAATTGAGTTTCCCGCTTTATGGCACTAGAAATCATGGAACGAAATCATTCAGTAATCGTGGTTATGTTAAAATACCCGTTTAATTGAGTTCCGTTTAATTGCGTCACCCGCTTAATTGTTTCGCCAATTAAGACCTCATTGCCAATAACAAGAGCAAATGTTACGTTTAATTGATTCCGTCGACTTAAGTTATTTTTTTGCTCTACAAACGCAAAAAAAAATTATTTTATTGCAAAAAGGTCTTGGTTCTGTTCCTTGATAAACATTGTACGATGAAAGTACCTGATTTTTATTTTGTTTTAATAAACATAAACAATTTTTCAACTTAATATGTAACTGAAGAAATTAGTTTTATTTTCCATCTACGCAGGGGTGTTTCGCTTTATTGCACATATTGCTCAATTAAGCGATTTTCGTTTAATTGTGTCAACGATTCAACTAACCGAGTATTGCTTAATTGAGTTCCCTCTTAATTGGGTCAAAAGTCGTTCATTCTTAGAAACTCAATCAAGCGGAAATAACTGTATTAGTCCATATACATATGTACATATGTATATCCCATATATAGCGAAAACTAGGTTTGTCAGAAATTTCAGCTATAAGTGAGCTGAAGCAATTGTTTGTACCAACAAGTGAGTTCGGCGGTAAAAAAAAAAGTCATTTAAAAGTAAAAAAAAAGTCCCCGATTTCGGTTCCTGTACGTATATTCGGCTTTATCAGTCGATATTGGGGAGAACAAATCGTTGGGGCTTGGTGATACATTTGATTTAATAAGGGGTAGATAATGACTACTCGACCTCGCTTGTATTTGGCTTGTGACCACCCTCGTATTTTTAATTAAATGAGCAAACAAAAAACATGCAAGCACTATCTCTCAAGTCAAATATACCTGTGCAAGTTTAATAAGCTTCAGACAATCACGTTTTGAATCAGTTCATCATCATCTCTCAAAACGGACAAGATTTGTTGTTTAATTTACTAAATTCTTGTTAAATAAATATGAAAATTTGTTTAATATTATTAATCTGTTGTTCACTGCTAACAACTTGTTATTCCGGTAATTAAATTTTAAGCATATTTGTGCATTGTATGACCAATTCAAAATCGCTTATTTGCATAATAAGATTTTGTTTTTGAAATTTTTAATAATAAATTTGCCATGCACTTAGATTGTGAAGTTTATGGCCTGCTACTGAAAAAAGGCGAAGCAAAAACAGTGCCGGGAAAATGTAGTCAAGTCGTTTGTCAGGGCAATCGCTATGACGAATATGCCATAGAAGGGTAAACAATGCATAAAATTGTCAATTAAATAAATCAATTAAAATTTCTATTACACGCTTCTAAGTTGTCCAAACGCTTATGGTGCTAAAGAATGCAGTTTTGTGCCAGTGGATCTTACGAAACCGTATCCAAAGTGCTGCCCCCACTGGAAGTGCCCAGAAAAGAAATGATTGTTAAATTAATATTAATTGTTTTAAATTTACATATCTATGTATGCTTGCACTCGATGTTATTATTAGAAAAAATAAAACTATGAATTATTTTTAAAAACAATTCTCATAAAATTTCACTACTGATGACTACGACAGTTTTAGTGGGAATAAAATTGTTGAGTTAAAAGCAACTATTAGAAAGCACAGTTCGGCTAATGAGAGTAAACGTTTAAATGTATGTGAAAGCAGCTGAAGCTGATTTATTCTGAACAAAACTTTTGGCCGGGCAAATATTTTTTTGTATATAATTAGGAGTATCTCTTCTTTTGGAATGATGACATCAGACCAGAAAAAGAAAGTTGTGCGGCAAACGTTTTGTGCAGAACAGTTCCGTGAATTCAGCTCAGAAGCTCAAGTATTATATGGAACTTAGCCAAATAACAACTTATAGCCTATTACGCCATCTCAAAATAATATTTTCATGCACATTCCGCATCTTGCACACGTTTCAGAATCAAAGATAATGCAAATGCTTGATTTATAGCACGAACATTAATCAAAATAAATAAAATAAATCAAAAATTTAAATTAATGAAGGATTCCGACAACCGTGTAAGTCCTAGTCAAAGGGTAACATTTTAGTTTTAAACTTTTCTTTATTATTTTTAATAGTTTTTGCGTGAACTTTTAAGCCTCTAAAATTTTAAGCCTCTATCTCATACGATTCAAACGTTATAGTTGATTTTCAAACCAAAGTGTGTCCCCGTGTATGGACACCAAATTAAATTTTATCCGTTTTGCAATCTTTTGTATATACTTTTGTGGAGGCCTGCGAACTATTTACATACATATACTGTGAAAATTTTAAGTCTCGATCTGTTATCATGAATGATAGCACCAGCACCACTGAGACTGCTACATATGCTACCCGAACCGCCTGCACTGCCCAGGCCGCCGCTTAAGCGTGGTGGAACCACCATACGATGCAGCCGCTGTGGCGCCAATATCATTAATGCTCTTCACACGTCGATGCTGTTCGTAAAGAAGATTTGGATCCGAGATGGCTTCAATGCCGCTACCAGAAGGCGGTGCACTGACGCGATGAGCGATCAGTTTAGCGGTTGTTGCTGCTGGAGGGGCGGTGGTGGTGGTGCTGTTGTGGGTGAAGGGAAATGGTGGGGAAAGTGATGCGAGCCGCCAATAGTGGCGTAAATTCCTCCGCCTCCATCTGAGCTACTAAACGATGGTGTTGGGGGAGGTGGAGTTCCCAACAGAGGCGCGGTCGCCAATTGAGCTGCCGCTGAGTGATGATTTTGCGTTAAAACGGAAGGCTTTTGAGAGAGAGCTCTGAAATGAGAAATATGGCAACAATAGTTTTTCATAAATTTTATAGAAGGGAATTTCGAAAAAAAGTTTTCATACAAAATGAAATCTACTCCGACGTTAGATTTTGGCAAATCTAATCTATTTAGTAAGTAGTGCAACAATGGTGAATTTGTTCTTAAAGCACTGGGAAAAAAACTATGCTGCCATAGAAAAATGCTTTTAAGACTGGTGAAGTCAAGCAAATCGCGCACAAAAAATTCGTATGAACACTAGATAATTTAAAATAACAAGAAGCATTGAAGATTTCAATGCATATCTACGAGATTTGGCGAGGGCGTAAATCTAGTAAAAGGCTCAATAACAGTAACTGTTAAGTACTTATTCCATTGTGCAATCGAATTCCGTCATTACATTCTTCTTGCACAATGTAAATTACATACATACGTACACTAGCGGTCAAGCAGTCATAAAAGACATACATTCATACATACATTATTGCTAAAGAGATTTATTCTTTAATTATTAATGCAGTTATAAAATACCTTCCGACTAAAACACATGGTCGGTCATCTTTCTACATTGTACAAGATTATTATTAAGAATTGTTGAATAAAGAATTGAATTAACAGCAACTGGCAACTTAATTTAATTAAATCTATGCGGATTTAATATTGGCGACGAGGATGGGATTTTCCCTAAAATAGTTGCTTAAATAATTCAATTCAATACAATTCCTATCTTGTTACAATTTTTTTTTTTACGGCTTCTTTATTTTAACAATTTGGTGTTGCAAAACAAAATCAACGCAATTGTTAAAAGCATACTATTGATACCTGGGCTGAATCATCAATTATAGATTGAGCTCCTCATCTAGTATTCATCTACATCGATGCCTCTTAAAACTGAAGAGGAATCAGGCGCCCCGGTAGCATCACGTGAAGATATCTCACCGAATTCCACAGCTTCAAATTCCACTAGTCGGAGCAATCAACGCATAATGTCTGCTGTGGGAACGATGGAATCATTTGACATCAATCATCCTGAAAAGTGGTCAACATACTACGCTAGGTTCGAGCTTTTTCTTCTAGCCAATGACGTACAGGATGACCGAAAAAAGGCAGTATTTTTGACACTGGCGGGTGCACCGCTTTATGACCTCTTGTCGTCATTGGCATCTCCAAAAAAGGTGAGTGAGCTGAATATTGGTGAAATTAAAACAATGCTTACGAACCATTTTTCTCCACCCCCGTCGGAAATTGCATCATACTACAAATTTCACAAACGGGACCAACTGCCAAATGAGAGTTTTCCGGAGTACGTGGCTACTTTGAGGAGAATCGCTGTGGATTGTAACTTCGGCAACGCATTAGACCGTATGCTTCGCGATCGGTTAGTATGTGGACTGCGTGACGAGGCTCTGCAAAGAAATCTTCTCGCTGAATCCGACTTGCAGCTACAGAAAGTTATAGATCGGGCTACATCGGCTGAAGCTTCGTTTAAAAATGTGATGGCCATACGTCAGCCAGAGCAAATTCATCAAATAGGTAAACGTAACCAGCATCACAGCAAGCAATATAAAAATTCACAAAGTCAACGAAACGTCAGTGTTCTGTGTAACGGCTGTGGAGGAAACCACCCCCGTACTCAGTGTACATACAAAGAAACAACTTGCTTAGCATGTGGCATCAAGGGGCATTTGCAGCGTGTCTGTCGGGCTTCCAAACACGGAACTGCGTTTTCAGAAGCATCGAAAAAGTTCAATAAAACCCACCAAAAATTTATCAAATCGAAATCACAATCAATAAATCACCTGCTGGCATCTGAAACTCGTAAGCGCTCAACAACTATAAACATTAATGGGCAGCCTTGTAAATTTGAAATAGACTCTGGCTCTGATTATACCATTGTGTCGTCACACTCTTTCAACCAGTTGTGGCCGGCTGTACAGCCAATTCTATATGAGTGCACTTTAAGTCTGACTGATTTTCAGCATAACCCTGTACCTGTCAGAGGGGTGGTCGATGTTGATATTTGGTATAACAAAAAATTAGTCAAGGCTCTACCTCTTATAGTAGTTAATGGCACTCAAACTAATGTATTAGGGTGCAACTGGTTTGACCCGCTGGGTATAAGCATTCAAGGCGTCCATACAATTGAGGAATGTAATCCTGTTAAAGCAATCTTAGCTAAATTTGACCATCTTTTCTCCGAAGAACTTGGGAAGTTCACTGGTAAGCCAATTTCATTGCGTTTAAAAGAAAATTTTCAACCTATCAGACTGCCTGCACGCCGCATTCCAATGTCTCTTCGTGGTCAAGTAGAGTCCGAGCTTGATCGTTTATGTGCACAAGGTATTCTAGAAGCGATTGAATATTCCGACTGGGCGACACCCATCGTACCAGTTCCTAAAAGTGACAATACTATAAGAATTTGTGGAGATTACAAGTCCACACTTAATAAAGCGCTGTTACCACATAATTTTCAAATTCCACCTATTAGCTCCCTACTTTCATCAATTGAAGGAGGGAAGATTTTTGCAAAACTGGACCTTGCTCAGGCATACCAGCAGCTGGTAGTCGACGAGGAATCGTCTGTGTTGCAGACTATTATAACACACAAGGGTGCGTTTAAAGTAAACCGCCTCCAATTTGGTATCTCGTCAGCTCCTGGCATATTTCAAAATTTCATTGAAACGCTTGTACGAAATATTCCTGGGGTATTGCCTTATTTTGATGATGTAGTAGTTATGGGTAAAACTGAGTTGGAACTAGCTGAGCGTTTGGATGAAGTTTTGAAGCGTTTTGACAAATCGGGCCTTCGATTAAAAAAGAATAAATGCCAGTTTGGTGTAAGCTCAATTAACTTTTTGGGGTTCAAGGTTGATAGTCTTGGCATAAGACCGTCCCCGGATAAAGTAAAGGCAATTCAAAATGCACCAGCACCTACAGACAAAAAACAGCTTCAATCATTCCTAGGACTTTTAAATTTTTACCACTCATTTTTACCAAATAAGGCAACAATAGCAGAAAGTCTGCATCGTCTTCTAGATAAAAATAGCAATTGGACTTGGGGTAAAGAGCACGAATTAGCTTTTCGTAATTTGAAGAAAATAATCGCATCTAACAGCGTTCTCATACATTATGATGAAAAATTGCCACTTATTCTCGTTTGCGATGCCTCACCTTATGGCATTGGCGCTGTGTTGAGCCACAAGTTGCCTGATGGTTCTGAGCGGCCTATAGCATTTTATTCAAGAACGTTGTCGAAAACTGAACGTAATTATGCCCAAATCGATCGGGAAGCAACTGCTGTAGTAGCAGGCGTTAAAAAGTTTCACGATTATTTACATGGCAGAAAATTTACCTTGGTAACAGATCATCGCCCACTTTTAGGAATTTTTTGTACAGCAAAACCTACGCCATCTGTTTTATCGACGGTCATGCTTCGCCGGTGCATTTTTCTGAACGCCTACGATTTCGAATTCGTTTACAGAGAAGGTAAGAAAATGGGAAATGCCGACTGTCTAAGCCGTTTACCTGATGAAACAGAGCAACATGTTGAAACTAAAGGATGTGAAATTCTGATGATTGAACTAGCTGGCACTGAGGTTGTCAACGCTAAAAATGTAGCAAAACAAACAGCAAAGGATCCACTTCTTATCAAAGTTCTCAGTTGGGCGTTAAGGGGATGGCCTAGGGTCATTCCCCGCGACGATCAAGCATATCCTTATTTTATGCGCCGTAACGAAATTACTGCACTTAAAGGTTGCCTGTTGTGGGGAAACAGAACGGTTATTCCTCCCCCGAGTCGTCTTGCCATTCTTCACGCGTTACATGCGGGCCACCCGGGTATTGTAAAAATGAAAGGGCTGGCAAGAAGCTATGTGTGGTGGCCAAATATGGACTCTCAAATTGAAGACGTTGTTAAAGGTTGTGTGGCGTGCCAAGAAACTCGCCACGAAAAGAAACGAACACCAGTTCGTGCGTGGGAAAGTGCTCAAACCGCATGGTCGCGGCTGCATATAGATTTCGCCGGACCGTTTCGAGGCAAATTGTTCTTCCTAGTGGTCGATTCGTACTCTAAATGGCTAGAGGTACACATCGTCAAGTCCACATCGTCACAATGTGCAATTAAGGCATTACGCAAAATGTTTGCAACGCATGGTCTACCCGACGTTATCGTGTCTGACAACGGAACAGCTTTCACGTCAGCCGATTTCAAGAGCTTCGTAGAAAAAAATCTTATACGCCATGTCCGATGTGCGCCCTTTCATCCGTCCTCGAATGGGCAAGCTGAGCGTATGGTTCAGACAACGAAAGATTTTTTAAAAAAGATGCCAGGTGATTCAAATACGGAGCTGGATCTTATTCGTTTTATGTTTAATCAACACATAAGCCCACATGCGGCAACGGGGCGTTCACCAGCTGAAATGCTGTTCAATCGGCAACTCAAAAGCTACTTTGATAAGGTTCATCCACACGAATTATCAAGTGCAGTAGAAGAGTTGCCTATTAAAGAATCATTCAAAGAAGGAGACTTTGTATGGATTCGCAACTACGCTTCAGGTCCAACCTGGGTACAAGCTCACATCCAATCTCAAACTGGTCCACTGTCTTACAAAGTGCGACTTCAGGATGACCGTATTGTAAAGCGCCATTTAGACCAAATTCGTGGTCGAAACGTTCACAACAATGAGTTAGAGTTTTCAAATACTTCTAACGAAATGACGGTCAACTTGCATGGCGAAGAATGTATGCCTTCTGATAATGAGGCAGAGCACGTCGTTGAACAAATTCCGGAATTATCACATGTGAATACTTCACCGCAAAACTCATTACCAGTCACTGTCTCAAACACACCGCAGCTACCGCCGAATATCTGTCTGCCCTCAGCGGATGAGGAAGCTCCAGCTGAGTTACAGACACCACGTCGTTCAAAACGCAATAGAAAAGCTCCACAATTATATTCTTCATCTGGGCGTTAAGGGGTGTTAAGTACTTATTCCATTGTGCAATCGAATTCCGTCATTACATTCTTCTTGCACAATGTAAATTACATACATACGTACACTAGCGGTCAAGCAGTCATAAAAGACATACATTCATACATACATTATTGCTAAAGAGATTTATTCTTTAATTATTAATGCAGTTATAAAATACCTTCCGACTAAAACACATGGTCGGTCATCTTTCTACATTGTACAAGATTATTATTAAGAATTGTTGAATAAAGAATTGAATTAACAGCAACTGGCAACTTAATTTAATTAAATCTATGCGGATTTAATAGTAACTTTTAGTCATTTTCAAATTAAAGGCTGCCCCCGATATTGAACTTTTCAGTTTTTGCCATCTTTGGTATTTGTTGTTGTGTGCTCCTGGCCACTATGCAGTTACTGTGCAAATTTCAAGTACCTATTTTTTACGGCTCATAAGTTATAACTAATTTCAGTTTCTAGTATATAGGAGCACCCTTTAGTTCTTAACTTTTTGTTATTTTTGATACTTGTTGCTGTATACCCCATATAACCACATATCCTGTGAAATTTTCAGTTCTGTAGCTCTAATGGTTCAACAGTTACAGCCAATTTTATCTAACTTTCGCAGTTTCTTATATGCGCACCCCCTTTAGTTTCTATCTTTTGGTTGGTTTTAGTATTTATTATTGTAGCGTCCGGGCCCTGTGGTAGACGGATGGACGTAGAAGTCTCAGCTATAGGATTCCGCATTCACTCTATGAGTCATGTGATTTGCCGTCTTCTGACCAATTACGTCAGAAGACGACCTCATGCTGCTCTTTTATGTTTCTTCTAAGTCTACGACGCACAGTGGCTTGTTTAGACTTTTTCCGTTGCAAAAATCATAACTTTTGAAATAATAGAGATATGTATATTAAAAATTCAAGAAGGTAATGAAAGAAAACAGCTTCTGCTTTAAGAGTGTACATCACATGTGTCTTAATAAATACAGGGATCTGCAAAAATCGCAGTCAAATTTAAAAAAAAAAATATAGTTTTGGTGAAATTTTATATATTTTATAAACATATGTATATTATTAAATGAAAAACTGTTTTATACAGCTTCAGATCGTTTTTATATAAAAATTTTATTAACAATATTACTCAATATTTCGATAACAATTTGTTATCATCTTCAGGATAATATTTGTAATTAATATTATCCTGAAGATGATAACAAATTGTTATCGAAATACATATTGAGTAATATTGTTAATAAAATTTTTATATAAAAACGATCTGAAGCTGTATAAAATAGTTTTTCAAACAATTAAAAAGATCAAATAAATATTATATATGTATGTATATATTATTAAATTTCTTATTGCCGTCAAAGATTTATATTTTTATGTTAATGACTTAGCTACATATGTATGTAGTATTTTATATAAAACCTTTTTTTTGGAACTTGAACTTTTTACTGGTTATTTCTTTACAAATTATTCATCTATACCTATTGGGAGCAATATCTAATAAACTTAGCATTTCAATCCAGTCTGGAATAATATTTTAAATGATGCAAAACATTAGAAAAATCAGTAAAGATAAGCATAAGTTCAGACTTTTGATGCAATTGATTTTGCAAATCAAGTGATTTGAAGCAAAGTGATTTGCAGAACAAACCTGTTAATCTTAACTTAGAAAAATATGTACATATATCATAAAATTTTATTCTGATAAAAGAAAACATATTAAAATTAAGACTAAATTTTGATTCTGGCATCATTGCTTCAGGGCAACAACCTCAAGAGAAATCGAAAATATTGTCAAAAATACAAAACAAGATACTAAAAGATGAAATGACCTACAGCTCTAATAATAGAATATTAGTATTTGATTAGATGTAGGTATGTGCATACAAATATCTAGTATACAGTTCATAAAAAATTATAGAAAAGAAATATATGTATATGGGTGTAGGTATATTTGAATAGGCCGACGTACTGTACAGTGCACTCGCGATAAAATGTGAATGTGCTTATGAGCATCCAAAATATG
This sequence comes from Sturmia bella, assembly GCA_963662145.1. NCBI lineage: Eukaryota > Metazoa > Arthropoda > Insecta > Diptera > Tachinidae > Sturmia > Sturmia bella. Next base: position 12,129,784 of record OY759172.1, on the reverse strand, counting down.
AACCCCTTAACGCTTAAGAACTAAATTTTAAGCTGATACCTTTCAATTCTTCTTGACGATCTTTATCTGTAGTGGGGAGTCTAGACGGTAAGATTTTACTTACGACATTCTTTTTTTTTTTTTTTATTGTAGTGAACGGTTCGTTTAAACTCAGCATGTAATGAAACAGAGAGAAATTGAGAGAAAATACGAATGAAAATTTGGCAGTCGTATGCATTAGATCAGGGATGAATTTTTATGTATTTGTTTTATGGTGTTTTTTCTTCACAAAAAAAAAAAGATCTGTTTTATGAATTTTACTATGAGAGTTTAAAATACGGATGGAATTTCATAATAGATATTTTCTCTGCTATTTTACGTACGTAAGGTATTACCACTTAAGCCTCCTGTAATTATCGCTTATGAATGCACTTTGATAATTTCTGCTTACTAACAGTTAGTTAGTCGCTTTTCTTTAGAATTCAAAATTATCAAGAGGCGACTGTATTATTGAGTTCTTCCAGCATATGCACGTCAAGGACACTTCAATGTGATTCATAACCATCGTACTCATAGATGTACATACATATATACTTATGTATATCCTACGCGAGTTTTAAATGCATAGTGCTCAATACTCTGGCAGCACTACTAATAAATCTTTCATATAAAAGAGCGTAAACAGCTCTGCATTTCATTTGAGCTGCCAAACTCCTACAGTGTATAGTAAAAGATAGAATACCGGAATTGAAGCAAAATAACTTAAACAAAAAGTTCTTTAAACCAAACTAGTGTTTTTTAAAAAAGTGAGTATCAGAAAGACTGAAACTATGTATTTTTAAAAATTTCAAACAATTCTTGTGTACATACATAAATGAGTATAAATTATAAAAATGTAGGTATTTTTATTGATAATTTTATTAGGTGATATCATCAGGTATTTGGAAACTTTCTTTTTGTAGTTTACCACTGAGTGTGTGTGCTCTTTGTGTTGTTTTGTTTTATTTTTTGGGAGAGAATGGAGCATAATTATTTGTGTATGCATGAGTTTACGTTATATACATGCATGCACGGAAGCATCAGTGTTGGGCAACAGTGCTGCCAGACGAATGGATTTATCCCCAAGACGGGGATTTGTTTTTTTGAACTATGAAAAAAATATTTGCTTCGTTGATTGGGGAATTCATTGGATTCATCGATTTTTGAGCTCAATTTTTCGCGAATTTTCATTCAGTATCTCTTTGCTGCTTAGCTTTCCTTTAATTTCAACCTATCACAATTCGTTTTTGTTTAAATACTGATAATTTGAATGACAGAAAAGGAAAATAAATTTCTTTCCAAAACTATTTGTTGTTCTTTTTGCTGTTGAAAAAAACTAAACTGAAAAAAATTTTTGTAATATTATATTATTGCACTGAAGAAGGTGTCCGTGACGGATACCGAAATATCGGCAAATAAAATAAATAAAATGGCGGGAGCCATAGCTCGAAAAACTAAAATAATATTAAGCAATTCGTTCATAATATAATTTATAAATTAAATTTATTCCTATTAAGCTGCCATTGAATCATGGCTTTTTAGAGACCTCGTAGAGTTAGTAGCAGCGAGCGAAGCTTGCGTGCGACGAGTTTCTGGCAATGAACTCAATAAAACCAAAGAAGTGAAATGGGCTAATATTTAAATACGCTTCGGGTTACTCAGTTCTAAAATTCATGAAACAAAACATTTCTTCAGACAACGGTACAGAAGACTTAGACACCGAACATTACTCCAAACTTAATTCTCTCCGATATTTCTGTGAGTGAATCGTATGGTTGTTTAGCATAGTGAGTAACGAGAATTTTGAAATCAACCCTCGGTCGTTCGCTCTAGCTTAGCGATATTGTAATTTTCAGAGAACTACTTTGCTATGAGTGACTTGTGTTCGTAAATCGCATCAATGCCTGCCAACCTCATTCTTTGGCTAAAATGTGTTAAGTCCCAGTAATGGGTCTGCTATTGAACTTCAGTAAGATCGGTCCACGGATAGCCGAGATGTATCCAAAAGGTATTTTTGGCAATTATTTTGACCAGATTTTTGAAAAAAAAAATTTTTTTCTAAAAAGTTAGCCATATAATTTTTAATGCCCATTAGATCCCAAAAATCGAAGATTTTTTGAAATCGGTCCATATATACCCGATACATAGCGTCACCTGATTTTACAACAAATCGGCTCTATAAGCCAAATAAAGCAAGTTTTGCCACCAAAAATCAATTAGAATGGTACATATAGCATTGTGAAGGGTATTTAAGATTCGGCCCAGCCGAATATAGCACTCTTACTTGTTTAACTTGTCAAGAACAGATTTGTATTGAATTCCAAGATAGGACTTATAATGCTTTATTATATTAAAAATAGAAAATAAATATAATTAATGAGCAGTAAAAAGGAATTTGTATAACCATTTTCAAAGTTTAAAAATTTGTCAAATGTCCAGCAAAATATACAGCATTTTTGCTGCGTATTATAAATACAAATGGATGATCAGCACGGAAAATTTTCTTATCCAAATTGAGGCTCATTGGTACAATTTTCATATCTAGAAAGAAAAACCATGAAAAAAAGTTGTTTATTTTCTTTATGAAACAATAGTTTAACAACTTACAAGTAGCTGCTGCTGCCTCTGAGCCGGCTTCGTTGCAATCTAAAAATGCTTTATGTTTGACATCGGATATTTTTTGTGATGTTGCGCTATCAAAAATACCAGTTAAATTTGCGTTTTCACTAAACATTGAAGGGCAACCCATCTTTTCTAGTATGCCCTTTAAGTCAACACTAAATTCTATGCGAAATTTAGGTAGAAAGACATCAACACTTTGTTTCACCAATTTGGCGGAAATTTCATTCAAATCCTTGCCCTTCAGTTTCTTTTCTAATTCCTCCAAACCGTCAATTGTATTGGGAAGTAAAACTAACATCGAGATATCCGAATCTTTATAAAGCATTTCTAATACTTTCGCGTTTATATCTTTAAACTCAGCATAACCGAAACGATCATCTGTGTACATGGTATCCACTTCGACTTGCTTGGTGGAACTTATGTGAAACACATTTTTACTGGTCGAAGAAGCACTGAAGGGATGCAGCCATTTCGCCTTGAAATATATAGTATTTATCAAAATACTTGTGGTCTCAGCATCAACTGCAGTTTCTTGTAAAAGATTTTTAATTTTCTCTTCCGTTTGAGCCTCCACCCACTTGTTTATTTTTTCCACTACCTTCGAGTTATTACTACTGAAATCCACATTCTCTGCTTCACAACCAAAACTTTCCTGTGCAAGCCTATTGAATCGTGGTAGGATTTTTATTTTATTGCTCACATATAAACGAGTGCTCATTCTGAGTTGAGGTTTGTTGTCATCATTTTTAGTATTTTTATAAAATATGCTTTTTAAAAAATGTCCATACTCGCCAGCAAAAGCTGTTTGATCTTTCTGGTCCAAATTTAAAACTTTACTTATTTCTTCAGCCGTCTTGCCGTTAGCACCCAAATATGTTAGAGCTAAACAGCTGTGTATGGAGGCAGGGGAATAGATTATATTTTGTGTCGATTTGTTGTCCAAAATAAATGAAAACAAATTGCCAGCAAATAAACGTTGACTTTTTGAGTCAAAAGCTGTAGTTGTATTTGCCATTGTCAAGGAGCAGGGTTGTAGTTGCAATATTCCTAATAGCACTAAAGCTAGAATAAAGAAAAAAAAAAACAATAATTCAGTAAATTTTAAATGATATACAATTGTTAATAATTTTATTGGGCTTGAGTTCGATTTTTACTTCCGCAAAATTGAGAAAGATTTTTTGTGATAAAATTGGCGTGACGAATATTTTCAAAGAAGTACATACTATGTACATAATTCATTAAATTTTTAATTAAAATTTTAATTTAAGGAAACACAATTTTATTAATTCAGGTCCAAAATTGAACCTTTTCAAAAAACGTTTGTTGTATTTTTCAGCTGTCTATATGCCGACATTTCAATTGGCTCTTAAAGCAAATAAATAATTAAGTTCATATTTGAAACACAATTTTATTTGAAAAATTTTACTCGTGTAAAGGTACATAAGTATGTATGTATGTATAGTTTTTTAAAAATTTCAAAAGTTTAGCAAATCGGACAGACTTGTCAAAGAGTCTTTCTCACACATATGTACACTTTTGGTCCAGACTATCAGACTTATTGGACACACACGCCATTTTTAACAGATGGTACGATTCAGTAGGATACTGAATCACGACCTTTAACAGCCGTTTAGATTTATTGATTGATATGCGCCGTATATATTTGAGCAATTTTTTAATGAAATTGAAGAAAAAACAAAAAACAATTAAAATTGTTTTGCAAGAAATGCAGATAAGAAAAAGTCCAATACAAACATCAGTTGTTAGTATTTTAAGGAGGTATGGTAATGTGCTTATATTCGGATGCATATAAACATTAAATACAACTAATCGACGTGCATATAAACGAAATATACTGCAATAGTGGCAGGCACGAAGAAAAAGTTGCCTTCGTGTATTGACTGCATTGAATTTTATTAATCAGTTGCGTTAATTCAATGATAAAGTAAAAACAAAAAAACAAAAAACATAAGATAAGTTGTCCATTTATTGTTCATAAAATGCGTAAGTATTTTCCCAATGACAACTTATTTTATATTTTATATGATAATTTACTGGCGATTGGCAATGAGCTCATCATATTGATGACTGTTTGAATTTTTTGTTTTTCAATAAAAGTATTTTTTATTTGTTTATAGTTATCACTTGTTTCGATTTTAACTTCTACTCAAAACTACATTAATTCTTCTGCGCTGCATGAACGCACTAAATGAATCTCTACAAACAACTGACTATCTTCGGCATAAAGAAAATGATGAAATGAAAAACATGCAGAGATATTTTAGATTACAGCTCCCAACATTCAGCTGAGAACAATTGCTCAAGTTGCCTACTAGATTTTTCTCAATTTTTAATACCATGTGTTTTGAGTAAATATTTATGTATGCACATTAGGCTGGGTCGATTTATATACACAACAATTGGTTGATATTATGCCATCGATTTTTCCATAGCTCTTGGCATGAGGAGAAAAATTTCCATTATGACATGCCAAAAAAATCATTTTCGAGGCGTTCGACTGCAATTTTTTTCTGTTTTTGTATGAGGCCTCCAAAATGAAATTTTCCCCCATCACATTAATTTCCCCATGGCGTCTGCAGAAAAGTCAAATGAATGACCAAACCCTAATAAGTTTTCCTTGCTAATACAAAAATACAAAAAAGAAATGTTTAATTTATTAATTTATTATATCGTTTTGTCTTCGATAAGTCGTGGTGAAAAGTTTTTTTTTCCTAAGTTTAGAAATTTAATTCTGTATTACGTTTGAAGTTCTCGATTTTAATTTTCTCAATTTTGATTTTTTTCAATTGAAAGTTTTTCTAATTCACATTAAATTTCTTAATGCCAATTGAAGTGGCCAATTGCAAATTAAGCTTAAAGATTTTCTTTTGATATTTTTTTAATTTCCATTAGAACTCGGTCAACTTAATATTGCTGTTCTAAATTAATTAATTTGTACTATTCGAACTCTTGCTTATATTATTATTTTGTATTACGTTTATCAGGCTCAAATTCGTTGTCTATATTATTTTTGTGATAGATATTAATTAAACAAGACAAAGAAAACATCAAAGACCTTTAGCTAGGTGGACAACTAGCTGTTTCAAAGCCGCCACACTTCTCGTCAGTACCCGGTGCTTGAACAAATCAAAAAGAAATCACCCTATTTGAAGTTGCTGTTATTTTTACAAATGACGGCTAATGGCAAATCTGTTTTTACATTTGTCAACTAGACAACTGCAGAATACAAGCGAACAAGCAAGCCATAGAACTATACACGATAAAGTGCAAAAACGTCATACTTCTCAATGATGGCAGTATTTGATACCAAAATTAATTATAAATTTTGTTCCAAAATGATTTTCATTGTTTTTATTTTAATTATACCACGTTTTTGTTATGCAAACACACGCACACACACATATATTTCACCAGCAACAATTTTATATCATTATGTTATTTGAGCCTCATTTGCAAATTATTATTTTATTTATTTAATTAACTTTATTTTATTATATTTTTCTGCAACACACGTACCTTTGCTGTTCACCTGATTTTAAGTAATACAACTAAACAATATTTAAGGTTCGTTTGTTTATTTATCTTTAAAAGCTACTTGAGAGATAAACAATAACTGCCTTCTCTTTTTTACTGTAACGAAAACATAATTAAGGCGACAGACGGCACGTCTCCAACTGACAAAATTTTGTTGAGACAAATGTCGGACTCTGTGAAAAATTAAAAAAAAAAAAAATCTAAGACAAAACTTTTTTGCGTATAAAGTCTGACGTTTGTCCCCACAAAATATCAATTTGGGTTTTTAACCAAGCAAACATTTTGACTATTAAACAAATACATTCCTTGTCATTTATTTATTGTTTTTTTTTTTTTTTTTTTTTTTTTTTTTTTTTTTTTTGGAATTTGTTAGGTCAGTTGAGATATATCTTAACAGCGATCTTAACAAGAGAAAAGTCTGATTCTCTCAATAATACTACCATACTTTAATCCATTCATGACTAAATTTAAGATGAGTAAAATGCATTTGGATTGGTCAGAGAGCAAACCCAGCAAACATATAAGCAGTTGAACATGTAAAAAGCGAAAAATAGTTAATACGAAAGATATTTCAAACATTAATTTGTAGTTCATGTCAAATTTAATATTCAGGAGATGAAAAATTAAATTGGGCTTATACCTAGAAGTTCTTATAAAGACACTGAATATTATTAAAATCATCTTGGCAATTTTGGAATAAGTAGTTGGGTCGCGCACATTCTTCTAAGATTTCTCGAGTCTACTGATGAGTTGATTAGTACCAACGAAATGTCGCGGCATATATGTAGACGGCTGAATAAGACAGTGAACATTAATAAAGTATATTTTAAGACCTAAGAAAATTAAAAAAAAAATGTTAAAATGTGTTACAATTCGTTTAACAGGTGCGACAGCACAAAAATGAATCCGTTACGTTGTCTGATCTAAATTTAATCATCGCTCATGTTTTCCTAATATACATATTTTTGCAAAATATGTGTGTGTGTGTGTGTGTGTGTGTGAAGAAAGCGATCACGGTACAAGCGTGTGTGCATGTTATGAAAGCATAAACAGTAAACGTATTCGGTGACTTTACAACAACAAAACTTAATGTGCTTATTGTATTGTAGCATAACAACTCGCGGTTCTACCACCTGTTTATGCCATCACGGCTTTTTTTTTGCATAGGTATGTAGTAATAAAAATATTGTTTACTCGCTTTTAATTTATGTATTTCAAAAACAATTATAATATAATATAATATAATATAAAAGTAAACATTTTATTTACAAGAAATAGCATATGTTTTGCTTATTTGGGAAATACCTATTGTATAGAAGTTTTCCAAAAATTAACTTAATAAACATATGTATGTATGTATGTATTTACTAAAATTTTGTATAATAGTATTTACTTTAATTCTATGGCCTTGATGGGAAATGTGCGTTTTATAACTCACTTACTCATATAGTTTTGAATACAGTGATGCCAGACATATGCAGTAAAAAATTTGTCGAAAAAAAATCTTCTTTTAGTTCTTTTTTAATTGCAATAAAAACAATTCACATTTTATGATGTAGATGTAGGTATATAAATTTTATTAAATGTGCTTGGGCTGGAACTGGTTCGAAATTCCGGCATTCGTGATTGAATGAAAACTCGTTCGAATGCGGTGTGTTTGTTGTTTGTTTTGTTTTGTTGTACTTTCGATAGTAAAATCGTGGTCACTCGGAATATGGCCACTGTTTTGGTAACAATGTTAAGCGGATTGAGAGCACAAAGTTGTTTGAACATGGCATAATTAATATCATATCGTTTTGTGGGGGTTGTTTTGTAAATATAAATTCTCAACAAAAATTCTGTACCACGTCAAAAGTTTTAAAATGAAAAATACTAAAAAATTAAGGTAATCTCTTGGCTCTGGCATCGCTGTTCAAATATCAGATGGGGTGGTAGCAGCTGAAATATAAATTATTTTTTCTGTCTCAGCCCCGTATCAGAACTATTCATCCGATTTAGTTTTCATTAAACCGCACAGAGCTTCAGACGTTCTTAATTGGTGAAAAACTTGAATTCTTTGGACAAATTTAAAAATTACTAAAACTAAAAATGACATTTAAAGGTAAATATGAAAAAATATATGTACATATCTAGTCAATATATGTACATACATATGAAAATGAATTAAAAAAAGGACGAAACATGTAAGACGCAGAACAAATAGAAAAAAAGTAATAATAATAATCCAAAGTATTTTAGTTTGTTCTTATCTCATATTAAATTGTTTTTTTTTTTATTACGCTATACATACATACATATGTATATATGTATGTTTGAAATAGGAATGTTTTTGTTTTTAGAAAACATTGTGAAGAATATTTCTAGGAATTAAATTCATCTCGCACGAAATACAATTCAGAATCTCCTTCACTTAATTACATTGAAAATAAACACAACACTCAGATTTTATTATTTATTGTTTTAAATATAATTTGCGAACGTCTGTACACTTTCGAGATTGTGATATTGGACTGAAATTTCTAACTTTTTTTTTTTGTAATTCGATATGAAAACATAACCGCTCTATATCGAGCGGTTTTTTACCTAATTGTTGGAACTCTAATAGATTTCACTTTTTTTCAGTTTTTATCAAGCTCAAGTCCAGTTTTATAAATTCCACAGCTGAAAAACCACCGGCACTCACCGTTTTTGTGTGTGTTGTTTTCTTTAACTACCGAAATCGTCATTATTTCATTTTCTTTCGAAATTTTCCTTTTTTTTTTCTTCTAAAATTCAAGATTTTTTAAGAGGCTGCTTCATATATCTTCCCCTATATCTTTGAAATGACGTATTTCACATGATATGTTCAAGTTTAACTTTTACTTTTAGAGTTGTTAAAAAATATATTTAATATTAGCAATTGTTAATAATTTTATCAGGCTTTGGCTTGTTTTTTACTTCCTCCAATTTGGGAAAAAATTGTTTGTGATAAAATTGGAGTGATCAACATTTTTAAATAAGACAAGAAAAGTAAAGTAGAAGACTTGCTGGCTGGGGTACATAACAGGTAGGCCAAAAGAAGTCATCCGATGCTGTTTGGCTTTTAGAATATCGGTTGTTGCTCGCGCAGTGTGTGCCGTTGCTGTTGTCCTGTTGCAATCACTTGTCCTCCAGACCTAATTCGTTCAAATGCGGCAGCAAAACCTCGGTTAACAGAGTTAGTCTTCAATATTATGGCGTGTCAGGCTCAACTTCGAATCTTCCTAAGTACATGCTCAAAAACTTGTTTAAGCTTTAACCCTGGCCTTATTCTGGAACATGATAAGAAATTAAAACAAAAATAACAATAGTTAGTGTATGTAAATAAAAAAGAAAAAAAAAAAAAACAGATCACTAAAATTTCCAAAAAGACAAAGCATAGGTACATGATAAGAAATAATAAAAAACCCCAGTTTTAGGGTAAACAAATAAAAGACTGATCATAAACATTTCAGCAAAGAAAATACATGTGTACTAGAGATGTGCGCGTGAGTCTGTTTTGGAAAAAACAAAGCTTTTTCGATAACGATTCCTTATTACTTTTACTAATTTCTGCCGTTATTCGTAAACATTAAAATGCCCACAAGGAAAATGCTTGATTATTATTTATCAAATATTAATAATGTTTGATTGTTGTTTTTAGTCCAACTTTTTGTAATTAATATTTAGTTTTTATTGCGATTAATGGGCTTGAATTCAAATCAAGCCAGATCTTTGTAACAAATTGTAGAGATTAAGAATTTGTAATGCAGATTCGTAAACTATATGTTAACGATTTATTAGCTAAGAAACAACAATTAGCTGTTTCGTATCTGCCACGATATTCATCAGCCCCCAAATTTTGGCTCGACTCGGTTCTAATAAGCATGCGCTATTTAAGGCAGAGATGCTTAAACCTCTCAGCTAACTAAGTATTTGATTAAATTTCGGTTTATGTATAACGTAGTGATTAATCACTTCCAATTTTTGTGACTATTTTTGCTTGAATGGAATCGTCACATTTGCTAGAAAAATTTGTAATTACTTTCAACTTTTTATCATCACTAACAAGAAGTGATTGCAGTCTACGCTGGAAAAATTTGTACAAATCAGCTTATATTTGACTTCCCCATTATGAAAGCATTGGACCACAGTAGATGAAGAAATCGAAATTTTAATTTTGTTCGCATAATCTCCTAGTGGGGAATAAAAATTATTCACGATTGCTCATACATTTGAGTCCTCTACGGGTATCTTTGTACCAATTAGCTCCAGTAGCCCGCTTTTGGCCGGCTTGAAAATTAAATTTTCTCCCCTTCACATTATCTTGCACCAGGGTGCCCGTAGAGAAGTCAAATATATGACCAATCGCTAATAATGATTTTTCCCCCAAAAATTTCTTTTTAACACATCGTAATTTCGCGGAGGCATGGTATTCCTTAGAGGAATTACCACACAAAAGTTTAAAGTTTTAAATCGGTTTCCCCGAATACTATTTGATTGCCCACCAGACTATAACTGATAATAATTTTTTCGGGTATAATTGAAAATATCGGTTAACAAAAAGTAAAACAAAACGAAGTTCGTTTTAACTAATTTTTTATATGTCGTAATGGAACTTTTTTTTCCTCATGCCAAAGGCTAAGCGTAAAGGACTGGACTACTTTTTTTTTTGCCTCTGGCCTTGGTAAGCAACTGTTTCGGTATCTTACAGCACAATATTGCTCTATTATATTATATTAACATGTGTACACATGTATTTATTTTGTTTTTTTGAAGAATAATATAAGGTACGAATTGTTTGAAAAACTATTGTCGATTATAAATTTTTATTTTGTATGGCATGGAAAAAAGCGCATTATCCTAAACATGATATAATTGTTAGAAACATTATTGTTAGAAACATTATTACAACTTGTTGTTAGTTAAAAGCAGGATTTTATCGAGCAGATTGACCATTCTTCATCATCACAACCTCCCTTTAACAAAAAGTGAGCGTTAAATTATCGAAACAATAATCCATCAGATAAATGAATGGGAGATTTAGCTTTTGCACTTACCACATTTGGTTATGTCTATGCTACACAAAACTGAAATGGTTAGTTAATCCATTGCAAAAATTTCCCTGGGAAAATTATTTTTCCCGAATTAACTCCTCTTCCAGACTTGAACCTTTCAAAAGTATTGCCATAAATAAAAAAAAAAAATTTTTCTTGCAAAAAGTTGCAATAATTAAAATTGTTTACCGGCTATTTTATCATTCATTTCTATTAAAGGTACCTTTAGCTTAGGCTACACTTATCACCAAGTTGTAAAAATGTACCTTAGCGTATTAAAAGCATAAAAACGATGACCAAAAGTTTCCGAATGTAGAAAAATCATACAGGATAAAAAATTATAAAAAAATCCCAGTTTCAGGGCGTGCAAATAAAAGAGAGATCATAAACGTTTAAATATAAACTTACGAGTATATGCTTAATTTTACACATACATACTTGCTTACGTTTTACGAGAGTAAATAGAAAATTTTTTAAATTTGCTTAGAATATCGACATAGACACATAGATTATGTACACAGCTGTGCATACAAAACAGTGACAAAAAAATTTCCGAGGCAATAAACGCGAGTATATAACATACACATGGACTTATGTACCTACATAATCTGTAAAATAAACTCTGATAATATGTCAGTATATCTAAATGGGCAAGTGTATAAACACTATGCCAGCTGAAAGAGTTATTACGCGACCCTTTTCCCCCCAGACCTTTAGGTTGATTTTAGGGGTATGTTTGCCCATGTCTTGCGGCATATGATTAGGCCAGTATGGGCTTGTTGCGCGCTCCGTGGACTTAACCATAAAAAGTTTGACTACTCATAGGTCTATAGGAACTCCGTGTCATTGACACAGTTACTTAATTCTAGGTTATGTCTAGTAAGGCGTCGTTTCCCAAGATGTGGTAACCCTCGTATGGGTTATTTACAATAGTTATCAACTGAGCCCTTGAATGGTTACTAAAAGTTAAAAATTTTGTTTGCAAATTTATTGAAAATAATAAATTGATGCTGTATGTTTTGGTCGAATTGGCTAGGAATAAAATATGTATATTGAAAGAAAATTTCAAAGCTTTGGAAATTTTTTTTCAAGACATGTGTTTGTATTGTAAGTACAACAAATGTAGATATATGAACATGTACATGTGTGTAATAATAAACTTTTGTGCAAATCCGTTATGCAGATCAGGGATTCTCCTCCATAAATACTGCCTTATACAGGCATTCGATAAAAAATTTTTTTGAGCAACGAAATTTTCGATAGTGCTACCAACTTTTAATACCAATTTAATATTCGTTGATCGATCTTCGATACCCAGCGAATATCGAATATGAGAACATGTATTAGATATGGCGTAGCGACCTCGAAACAGCTAGTAGTACCCCAGCTCAAGCATGAGCATGAGTTTGCTTTATATTTATGATTTAAACTAAATACCCATATCTAGTAGAAAACATTTATTAAGTATTTTCCATTTTATAGTTTATGCTCTGCTATATTTTATGTCGTTGTTTATCTTTCATCTTTGTAGTCAAAATTCTGCATATAATTTGCATTTTTGCCATGCTTCTTGCCGCATCTCAATCCACGGCCGCCGGTGCGGTTGACACTAAACAATTCTACAAAGGCATGGAACATTTTAGTGCTGATCTGTATACCATATTGACGAAGAAACATCCACAGAAAAATATTGTGTATTCTCCCTTCTCCATACATACCTGCATAGCGATGGCTCGCATGGGCGCCGAGGGTGAGACTGCTAGTCAACTCGATCAAGCCTTAGCTTTATCTGCCCAAAAACCTGAAGACCTGGCCACTAGCTATCACTCTATACTGGCACAATATGCAAACAGTTCCATTCTTAAAATGGCCAATAAAATGTATGCCATGACCGGTTATGAGGTACAGGATGAGTTCAATGGGGTGTTAACCAAACAATTTTATTCATCGGTTGATTCTGTAAATTTTGCTAATAGTGAGGAAGCGGCCCATACCATCAATTCTTGGGTTGAAGAGAGAACCAATCATTTAATAAGAGATCTGGTACAACCCAGCTTATTGGATGCCAACACACGTCTGGTGTTGGTTAATGCCATATATTTTAAGGGCAATTGGGTTCACCAATTCCCGGCAAAGCGCACTCGTGAAGAGGACTTTTATTTGGACGAAACCAGAACCACTAAAGTGCAAATGATGCATATTAAAGAGAATTTCAACTACGCTGAATTGCCCGAATTAGATGCCAAAGCTTTGGAAATGCCTTACAAGGACTGTGATCTCTCCATCTTGATTATTTTACCCAACAGCCGTACCGGTCTAGGTGAGTTGGAGAAAAAATTAACAACTGACACTTCATTGGAGGACATAACAAAACAAATGACTTCCACCAAAGTAATTGTTGATATGCCCAAATTCAAAATTGAATTTGAAACAGAATTATCGGAATCATTGTCTCAGGTAAGATAATTTACTTGGTTTTCGATGCATTGAGTCAGTCTATTGTCTGTACTTACATTTTTGTATTAAAGATGGGTATGGAAAGAATGTTCTCAGACTCTGCTGAATTTGGTAAAATGTTAAAATCAGGCGAGGGCTTGAAAGTTTCTTCGGTCATACATAAAGCTTTTATCGAGGTCAATGAAAGTGGTACTGAAGCTGCTGCTGCAACCGGTAAGTTTTTCCTTGAAACACTATGCATTATTTTTCTGTTTACGCACTATTGGATGGTCATTGGCTTTGGTGTTTGTGTTTGTGTTTATTTTTATTCTTATATTTTTATTAATGATGTATGATTGATTACCTAATACTTTGCTAATAGTTTTCTAGTTTTACTGCCTGTTTTTTCATTCGCATGCTTGCATTAAAAACAAGAACATTTTTTTTTTTAAATTTTTATTGCTGTATGTGAGTGAAAACTTTTCCCTCTTAGAAAAGCAGGAAAAAAGAAACATTTATTACCTAACAAAGTTTTTCATTATGAAGTTCTAAACTAACCATCCCGGCTTCTTGACTCTTAAATCAATACACAGCTAAATTAAATGCCACATCTGGAGAACTGAAATCGAAATGTGTTCAAAGAAAATTGTTTGATCTTTTGTACTCTTATTTGGAATGTTTACGATATTTTGAACTCTCCTTCAGAAAATAGCTGGCTTCAATAATATGCCCACTACCCGTAGCCCCAGCTCGGTATCCCTATTCGAAGCCTCGAAATTAATCATGTGGCTCTCAGTGCTTTTTTTGTCATGCGCAAAAGTAAGCAAAAACATACATACATATGTCAAAGAAAAGCTGGGCAATAGTGCTGGTGAATTTTACTACTTTTTATTATTCAATGATGCCAGTGCAGCACTCATGAATTTTCGGTCCCCCAGAAGCGATAGTTTCGCTGAACTGGAAATGAGCATCATCGCTCATTGTGATTTTGGTCGAAAAATCGTCCACTTCCTCATAAACATGATTATTCCGTGTTCCTGGGAAATGTGTCGCTCCATGGCTTGTTCACTTGTATTCACCAGCTGACTGGTTCACAAATGTAAAAACAGATGTGACATTGGCCGCCATTGGGGGAAAAATAAACAACTTTCAACTTTTTAAATACTTAATTAAGCTTCTTCTGGGCAAGTTCATATCCTCCACGCCTGTATCATGACTATAGAAAATATCCTTTTTGTGCAGCACAAACTGTTTTCAAAACGAATCCAGTGTGGCAAAAGAAAAACACTTCGCTGACTTGATTGTTTCTAAAGATATCTACCCAGATATGGCTAAAATGCCGAAAAAATACACATGTAAGAAAATGTGATAAAATATGATTTTTTCTGCGCCTCCTCAACAGGTGCCTAATTTTGCTTTTTTTATATCAAGATGTTTACAGTATACTGGGCTGAAAATAAACTTTTATTACTTTGACACTAATTTATATTTAAGCTGTCATATAAACATAGCACAGGTGTATCTTCACTAACATGTGCGTATACTTTCCTTTACTTTCCGCTGTATGTACTTAATTTTAAGCCATTTAATCAGTTTGTTTGCATACTAAATTAACTTTCATTATCTAAACTAAACTTGTTAAATTTTTATCGCATTTTCCTGGTATAAAGCCATCTTATTTCATTTTCATCTATGCTATATGTTTTTCATGTCTTTTGCGTCACATTTATTTTTAGGCATGCTTATAAGAAAAAAACGAGCTCTTGTCGATTCTACGGAATACAAAGAGTTCCATATTGAACATCCATTTCTATTTAACATACTTCACAAAGCTAAAACTGAGATCTCCACTTTCGGCTCAAGTTTAATTTTATTTGCGGGTAAAATTGAGAGCATCGAACAAAATGTTCTGTTAACTAAAACTAATTACAATGCAATTAAAGATGAGTTTTAAGATCAAATTTACAAAACAAGATAATAAAGTTATGTTATAAGAACTATTTAAACTCTGTGAAATTATTATTATTGTTATAGAGTTTATTTTAATTTCTCAATCTGTGATGTGATTGGAAAATACCTATCTCGGGCTTTGCCAAGGAATTAGGCTCTGATGTGCACAGATTATTTATAGTCACAGCGCCAAAAAAGATCATGTAGGCGGCCAAAAACAGAATAAATAATACATAATATATCCGCTTAATTGAGTTTCCCGCTTTATTGCACTGAAAATTATGTAACGAAATCATTCAGTATACCTGCCTATGTTCAAATACCCGTTTAATTGAGTTCAGTTTAATTGCGTCAGCCGCTTAATTGTTTCGGAAATTGAGACCGAACACACCGACCTCGCACCACAACTCCTTAGGGGAGTTCCCAAATTTTTTGTTCCACAATTTTTAAGCATTGTTATGGCGCATATCAATATATTTCCTCATTTCCAGCTATTACTGTACAGCCGCTAATGCACCTCTACAATACTCGCTAAAATGTTCATACACTTTTCTTCGCTTTTCGTTATACTTACTGTTATTGCCTGACTCGCTAAATCATTTCGACTTCCTCCGTACAAAGATCTTCCAAACAAAATTTTAGTGTTAACGAATGGAGTCGAAATTATTTAATAAGCCTCGTAGCTAAGCCAGTAAATAAAGGCCCGATTCGTAACACCTCTGAGCTCGCAACTTGTTATGTAAAAAATAAATGAAAACAGACACATACACACTATAGGTACTGTAATTCCATTTAAATTACATACATATGTATATGATATACATAGGTGTCAATCATCCGTACGCCTATCAATCATGTGTGCCAAGCTTTACGATTGCTGAGTCAAACGGACACTGAAGTTACGATTCCATATAACATTTGTTTTTATGGTTTAAATTAACATCTAACAACTAAATTAAACTCGTTACTTATTAATCTACAATGACCTGCTTAGAAAATGATCCCGTTTCATGTTATATACATACATATATTGTCTGTCTTTTCACAATAAACATTAGATATTGAAGATGGTGTACCGGCAAAACGTTGTATACGCATGGCAAAAACAATAGAGTTTAAAGTGAAACATCCATTTTTATATATGATTCTTCACCAGACTGTAACTGAGACCTCGGCACCTTCATCACATTTGATAATATTTTCGGGTAAAATTGAAAATATCGATTAACTAAAAGTAGAACATAAATGAATTTTATGATTTATTTGCTAACACAGCCAATTCAAATGTATTATTTAAGGTCTAAAAATAGACTTTATTAATGTTTTCTGTTTTTTTTTTTCGGCCGTCTGTATGCCGCCCACAATATGTTGATGCTAATCAACATATAGACGATTGAAAAGACAAAAAACTTCAATAAGATTGATTTATAGACCTTAAAAAATTAAAACAAAACAATTAAAAATAAAATTCAAGCTAAAAAATTAAGATACACATTTTTAATTGAATTAATATTTTGTGTATTGAGAAAGTTCTATGTCTGTTCACACAAATAAAATTAACTAACGCACTACACTTCAGTTGTCCAAATTTCATAGAAACTTTAATAAAAACATAAAATAAAAATACAGTGTTGCATTTTAATTCTACTCAATATTATTAATAAGCAATTGAGCAATAATTTATGAAGTTTTTGTATGTAATATTGCGCTCAATAATGTAATTCAATACGATAATCGCAATAAAGGGGTCTGTCTGAACAAGTTATTAGCAAGAGAGATGAAGCTGCTTAGGGTTATGGCCTACATACTCACACACATCCACACATCTGTCGCAAACTTTACCTATATATATATATATATATATGTATATGAGTGTATATTGTATTGTTGTTTTAAGTGCTTGTCTTTTTTTTAATTTTAATTCAATTCATTATTATCGACAAACTTCATAAAATTACTTTTTAAAGAAGTAAAATACTTTCATGCTCGTACATACATACATGTACATATGTATGCATTTTCAGGCATAGCTTTTGCTACATATTCCCTTATTATTGAGCCGGAGCCTAAAACGTTTTATGTCAATCATGGATTTTATTATGCCATCCGGTCCAAACACGGTGTTGTATTATTCGCAGGCAAACAGATTTTCGCCAAATAATATGTAATAATTTTTCAATAAATAAATAATCGAATCCTAAAACCTTTTCTTTTCTCTTAAAATAGAAAGTCCCAAGAATACAATTTTATTATTTTTTTAATTCGAGCCTTAAGGTCACTTGTTTTTTTTTTTTATAAATTTTTATCAAAGCCAATATTTCGATACCACAATGGGTATCTTCCTCAAGAAGAAGGGTGTGCAGAATTGAAAAAAAAAATCTCCCAAGGAGAGCGAACTATCGACAAAAGTATACGAAAAAAATATTAAAAATACAGTATTTTTCAGTTAATTGACCCTACGGTTAATTGGTTTCCACGCTTAATTGAACCTTATGATCGGGCAAAAAAATATTGCATACGAACACCATGTGAATTTCCTCGGATAATTGAACCCGGTTAAATGATTTTCCCGCTTAATTCGTTCAAAATTCATGTCATCAAAAATAAATTTCCTCTTACTTTTACCCGGTTAATTGCATTGAAAAATAATCTGGCATTTTTGCACATACATATTTGACATCATTTGTGAAAAACACTGGGTGGCATCTCTACTATACACATATATGTACATTTTTTGCTGTTACTTGCATTTGTGTTTTTCGTTTAAGGTAAAAAAAATTATTTTGAAAAACTTAAAGTGCACATATGCGATTTCTTTTAATTCATTAGTACATAGTTTCAATTATGCCCGATTTCTGTAATTGAACAAACTGTTCAATTAAATAGGGTTCTTGTAATTGAACGAATTGTTCAATTAAACGGGTATCGGCTAATTGGTTCCCCGGTTAATTGAACAAAAAATTGTGCAAATTTTGATGTGCAATTAACCGAAAAATACTGTATATACATATGTATAATAAAAATACCTTTAGCTCAAAAATACTAATATTAAATAAAAAAGGGTCGAACAAAACCAAATATTAGAACTTGAAAGCTTTTAATGTAGTTTGGTCTTTGATTAACTTTTGGGCGAATATCGCGATGTTTTGTCAGTTTTCTAGAAAGTTTTTTTTTTCTAGTCAACTTCTTGCAAATTTTGCGCGGTTTTCGCAAATTATTATATTTTTTATATAAAAAATAAAAATCTAGTTTTTGTAATACATTATTATTTCAACTAGAATTGTGTAGAAATCGTTCTTTTGTTCGTTTTTACCGCGAACCAACCATCGAACTTATGTTATTTAAATGGCAAAAACGAACAAAAGAATGACTTTTAAGTCTTAGCTTATCCTATTGTGATTTCTTCAAACTTTTCGGGCTTTTTTTTTTTACTAGTTATAGCAAATATAAAACATTATTTTCATTTCTCACAAAATGTTTTGCAACTCAAAGAAATTTACTAACAAATTTGTATTGTCCCTCTTCTTAACTAAGTTCTCATACTTGTCAATTAGATATTGAAATGTTTGTTCAACATTTGGCCCAACGGTTAGCCAAAAACGTCTACTGCTCGAATTTAAACTTTTGCAATTCAATTTAATTCTTGTCACCAACAATTTTCAGGTGTGCATAATCATTTTATGGTGCCCGGTATTGAAATGCCAGAAAGTTTTAATGTGAACAAGCCATTTTTGTTTTTTATTAAAAGTCCCACTGATGTTATATTTTTCAATGGGGCCATTAAAAACTTTTAAGAAATTATAATGCGAGAAGTAACGTCGAAGTAACGTCGTCGTGCGAAGGACTAATCTTGATTCAACATACTAATTAAAACTTTTACACCGGTATTCATAAAAAATAAAATGTTTCTCAAATACATTTTAAAACAAATTTGAAATGCAAATTTTGTTCTAAAATGTATTTCAACAATGTTTTATTTTTTATGAATACCGGTGTTAGTATTCACATAAATTTAAAAACTTTTAATTTCCAAAATAGCAAATAATTTTATTAAACGAAATTTGTACAATAAAATGCCTCTGTTTAAATTTGTCTATAACTTTTTTCACTTTTACTCTGTTACGTTTTACCATTTCTTTGCCAATCTTTTACATAATTGCAAAATAAATATTGACACAATTTGCTTTCTTTCGTAATACTACAAATGGTGCAAAATAACAGCTGTCTGAAAAGTTTTGTAATGTTAATAACTTTCCATTTCCAAAAGTAATCAATAAATGGTTCACTGATTTACTGCCGTCAAGCTTAAACTGTAATTAAACTACAGAAAAGTTTTGTTCAACTCAAGTTTTAACTCTAATTTCTGGGGAATCATTAGTTTAATTTAGTTCATGTACAACTATATCACATGGTGTCTGATAGTAGACTTGTGTCGAACTCGTTCTTTTGTTCGTTTTTGCCGCAAACCAACCATCGAACTCATATTATTTAAATGGGTTCGATTGTAGGTTCGTGGCAAAAACGAACAGTTCTACACAATCCGTCTGATTTCATAGTGATTTATCTGATTCATAGTGATTTTTCTGGTATTTATTAACAATTTCGAGCAAGTTTGCCGCACTCGTTTCTCAATACCGCATGGAGCTCGTTCTTTTTTGCCATGAGCCAACAATCAAATCCTTTTAAATAGCATGGGCAAGCTCGACACATAAGTTTCGGGCAGGCGTCAATTCTTGTTTGTACTACGAAAGTTTTTCGCAATTATTCAAGACAGCAACCATAATATTATAAAGCGTTGTGGAGTCCATTATAGATTTGTGTTGAACTCGTTCTTTTGTTCGTTTTTGCCATGAACCAATTATCGAACCCATGTTATTTAAAGGGTTAAAAGAACGAGATCGACACAGTCTAATCCACATTTATTCTATTCTATTCTGTTCCATCATGCAAGAAATTTCTAGTCTCACACTGTTTACTTTGTAGCATTAAGTTTTAATAAAAGTTTTCTCTTTTAAATTGCACACATATTTTGTTCAGCTCATTGGGCCGTATTCATAAAGATGTTTGACTCCTACATTAGTAAATATTTAACGAAAAAGCTCTTAATACCATATAGTCAGTAAATTTTTCGCGGTTCACAACCAGATTCAATATGAAACAAAAACGGTCGGTCTCAAAACTTTGTATAACGAATCTTGCTGATCGAACCTCGTCGTCTGTTGCCATCCGTGTGAACATGATTTTACCAGTTCACAACCGTTAATTAATTATAAACAGTAAAATGTTTTTGTTTTCCATAAACACATTTATGTTTTTTGTTTTTGTGAATTTAGAATGCTGTTAACTGACTTAAGAAAAATTTTCGCGTAGTTCATATTTAAAAATTACTGTAATGCCACAAATGTACTTTTTTAAGTTGACTAGTTGTCTTAAGCGTACTTTTAATTGACCTATGAATACAGCCCATTTTTCCAAAACGAATTAGAGGCAATTGCAGTTTTTTATTTCAGGTCTAAGCAAACTTTTTAATTGTTTTTTGTATTTTTCAGCCGTCTATATGCTGCCGAAATTTTGTCAGTAGATTGGAATCTTGAATATACTTATTCCATTGTAGTTATTAAAATAATGAGAATTTCAACTGTTCAATACTAAAAGCAATCCAAACTTTTTGCATGACTTTACTTTTCTTAACAATTTTCGTACTTTTCTTAACAATTTTCGTACATTTGAATTTCTCATTATTTTCATAAGCACTATGGAACAGAAAAGAACAAGCTTAAAATAGTTTTGTGAACTTTTTCTAGCCTACGGATGAATTAACTGTCATCCGCAAAATTTCGGTGGCATATTGACAGCTGAAAGACATAACAAGGCATTAAGACGTCTGTTTAGACTTAAAATAACAAGAGATATAACACATATTGCAATATTTTTTTCCTGAAAAGCATTGCCATCCCTAATGGTCTAACTGTCTTATAAAATTTGATTTTTCCACAGCCATAAATTTGGTACTTTGTTCGGCGCTAATGTTCGAGGAGCCTCCTAAACACTTCAATGCCAATAAGCCATTTTACTACACGGTAATTAATAAAGAGAGACTTGTGTTCTTCACAGGAACTATTCATCAATTTTGAGCTAAATTTCCAACCCAAGTACAGCTGTAAAACTATTTCAGGCTGGACTAGCTGATATTTAGTAACTAATACACAAACTATTCTTTTTTTCCCCCCAAAATAATTCGCCCACTAGCCGGTATTCGGGAAAGGCTTCAAAAAAGTAAAATTTTTATATGGTAAACAAAAACAAAATTATATATTATTTTTTATCGATCTAAATTTTTAGAAACAGGCAATGTTCTCATTTGAGTGACAAACTCTTTCTAAAAGCAAAAATGATATAAAAAATCTGTTTATGAATGGACGAGTTATTAAAATATAAATTTTAAACAATTTTATGCCGAATTTGATTTCGAAAAAAACATTTACATATTTTGTTTTACTGACGAACGATGTCAAAAAGTAAAATCAATTTAAAACCTCACCTTGTTGATGACCCAGTTATTTGAAAAATATTTTTTAATATCGAAAAAATTTCAATTTCGAACACAACTTCGAAAAAGTTTTATATGCTTTTTTTTACCCCCAAACACTTTAAACTGGTAAACAAATATTTCATAAGCCGATAATTTAATAAAGTAATTTGATATAAATGTATTATAAGCCGAATTATTTAAAAGCGAGTTTTTCGAATTCCAAAAATTTCGATTTCGAAAAATTTTTACATATTTTTTGCTCTCAAAAAGCAGAAATATTTTTTTCTTAAATCGGGTTAAAACGAAAGAGAAGAAAATTTTGTAAATTTGATTTTTAAGTCGATTTCGAATTACATGTTACATGTTCGTTTTACTGAGAAACATTTTCGAAAAAACAAAAACAATTTCGAACATCGATTTGTGAACGAGCAACTTAATCAAAATTAAATTTTTTTATTATTTTACTGGCAAACAGTTTTAAAAGGCTAAAACATTGCTTTTTTGATTTCCAGGTCGGTTTCGAAAAAACATTTTTTTTTATTAAATATAGACTATATTAAAAAATAAAAAAAATGGGTATACATATTTTACAGTCAAGCAGCTAAGAAGCAACACTTATTGCCAAAAAGTCGATTTTTAAATAACCCATTTATTTGGATTTGGTACTCGATTTCAAAAAGTAGAAATGAAATATGGCCTGTGTTCGAAAAAAAAAAATGTATTTACTCATTTTACTGGCAAACAGTTTTAAAAGGCAAAAAACATTGTTTGAAAATCGATTTGTAAACTACCAATTTATTTAATTTCGAACTTGAATTGGAAAAAATGAAAACAAAAGATATTCTATATTTTAAGATATCTGCGAAAAATTTCACTATCGGAAATTAACAAGAACAAACAAACAAACAGAAACTTTTTCACGCCTTATAAAACTGCTTCTCTGGAGCATATCCCTGGATGTTATTCATGGAAACCATGTCCGCCTTTCACATCAAATTTATTGGCTCAAGCTTAGGCTCCCTGTTTCAGCTAATTTTGTACGTATGAATTCGGGGGAAAAAAAAATTTGCTAGTTGATGTTATTGCCTCCTCGTAACTGAGGGAAGATGCACTAATACAAATATGGCGTAATATAGGTATGATATTTATGCTTATGGGGTTGTTGGAAATAAGCTAATAAGTAGCAAGTTAAAAAAAGCTACTCAGTGATACATTGCTAGCAAATACCATGTGATTTCGAAGCAGCTTGGAAAGCGGTAGAACGCAATCTTTTGCTGACAAACCTGCTTCCAGGTAGATCGATATTTTTGCTGGGCATATAGATATAGAAAAATATGTATGTTAAGCACGCATGAGAAACGAGATAGTAAAGTAATTTCTGAAGTAAAATTTTGACAGATCTATCTGAGATGTATAAAATTTCACCAGCTCTGGGGGTCTAGTATACTATTCTAATATGGGAGAATAAAAAAAAAAATGCTTGCCCACAGAGTTAAGTCAGAGTTGGTTTTGCTCAAAACTTAAATGGAAGTTTGGTAGGCCTTACACGTCTGCTTCACAGGAATCAATCACTTCCGAGCATTGTGCTTACAAAATAATTTGCAAGAGCTGACGACGGTGCAGCTATTTTCCTAGTTCTTTCATTTTCATTAAATGATTTTTTTTTTTTAATATTAATAGTTAGTGATATATTATATAATTCATAATAACGATTGATGTGTTTCAGGCTGATGCTTTTAAAACAATTTAATGTCATTTTTCACCATGGATCATGGATAAGCACTAATTGTGTAAATATTAATTTTTATTGCTTATTTATCTGTATGCACCATTTGCTTTGATTGCTCACGGCCATATTTATAAAACAAGTTTAATGTTTGTCAAACACTTCTTTCCAAAGATTGTATAGCGACCTTGTTTATAAGAAATATGTCATGCTTATTAAGTTTTTATCTAACAAACTTCTATGCAAAATTTGTGTCAAATACGCCTTAATAAATAAACTTTTTCTTTTTAAATTATAAGTTGTTAGAAATTTGTCAAATAAGAACTTAAAAAACGTGAAATATATTTTTTTTACATAAATAAGCCAGTTAATATGTATTCGTTCTCTATTGCTAATATTCAAAATTATTTTACTTTGTTTAAAAAATTGCAGCCGTGAAGAGGGCAACTAAAATGGCACTTATGTTTGAGACCCCACCCAAAACTTTTACAGCAGATCGGCCGTTTTATTATGTCCTTAAGAGTAAAAAGAATTTGGAATTGTTCAGGGGAAATTTTAAAACTGATTTGTAATCTAAGTGCAAGAGAATAAACAATTAAATACAATTTCTATGAAAGTTTTGTAATGGCACCGATTTTCTCGGTATTGTCTTACGTAGCACAAGCTTTAAACCGAAATCGCTGCATACATAAGTATCATACATCATACAGTTGTTAAAACATTGTGTGAAATTAATTCTCCAAAAAAAATAAAAAATAAAAATTGAAAAACCAGATTATTTGCCACTGATTTTTGCTTATGGTTCTGACAGTGTTTGAAATGTTAAGCTAAGTTATCATGAGAATAGTCTTCAGTGTTTTAAGTTAATTTTTTCGCAGTTAAAAGTAATATTAAATGAAAATGTTTGCTGGGTCAATGTTGGTTTTGGTCTATTAGATCCAATTGTCCGTTATCTCGTTCTGTGAATTTTTAATAAATTGTTTTTTCTTTCAAATTTACAGCTTTAAAAATAACCTTTCGTTCGGCCCGCTTGACCCAACCACCCAAATATTTCACCGCTGACCGTCCATTCTGCTACTTCATAAAGAATGCAAATAATTTGATAGTATTTAAAGGAAACTTTCAAAGCAATTTGCAATTGAACTGAAAAGAAAATTTTTTTTAATAGAAATAAACGAATTGAGACATTAAACAAATTGAGTAATTAATTTTTATGTCATCTATGATGACAGCGGGTGAACAACGTTTTGCCCCAGGGCACATTTGCCATAGAAATTGAGTTGTAATTATATACTAACGCTCTAATTCATAAACGTTGCATAAGGGTTTGATAAGCGAAATGGCTTGAACGTTTATTCATCAACACAAGGTAGCGAAGATTTTAGCAAACACTTATCAACGACTAAAATTGGAATAATTGGCAAAACATTTTCTAACACAAAACTCTCTTTAAACTTGTGACCAAGGGGTGTATGCTGTATATCAAATTGCAGCCTGCTTTCTTCTCTACTTTTGCATTTTAAATTTTATTTCATGTAGTTAACAGAAACTACACTAAATTAGTTCATTATCATATTGATGTCGTAGCCAACCCAAACAAATATAATACACTCGCTATTCCATTAAACTATTTGTTGGCACTTTTCTTTTTCTTGCCTTTTGCTTTAAGTGTAAAATAAAAAAATTAAAAATTTAGTTTATTATTCTTCGAGGACACTGATACTAAGCTTGATCTCGTACTCAACGTTGGCAGCCCGCGGTATCCCAACTGGCACGAAAGCTGTTCCTGTACTCAAAGTTCGTGAAAGTGAGAGAACTTTTGCCGGAGAAATATTATTATTCCTAATAAATTGGAATGATCAGCATTTCTAAAGAAGACAAGAGAAGTAAAGTTGAAGACTTGCTGGCTGGGGTACATACCATGGCTCTTTTACGATCACCACGTCGTTCATCAGCATCCAATACTTACTTTGAACCCAGCCCATGACTAATTGTAAACTGTTTTTAAGTAGCAGCCCATAGCCATCGTACGTACCACCTGAGCTCTTCAGTACTGACTGTCCATATTTAAACTTATTGTTCTCTTGTTCGATATTGTTAATGAGTAATTGAATCAGATAAATCATTATATAAGAGGCAGCCTGGCACATAGAATTGTATCGAACTTGCTCTTTTGTTTGTTTTTGCCACGAACCAACCATCGAACCATTGTTATTTAAATGGGTTTGATCATAGGTTCGTGGCAAAAACGAACAAAAGACGAGTTCAAAAGAAGTCTAATATGTACAAAGTATTGTCAGTGCGGAATTAGACCAAATATACAAAAAATATCAGTCTACCTGGAGCAGGTTTGTAAGCGAGAGATTATGTGCTTAGCGCCCACTAATCTGCTTCGGCTTCACATGATTTTTGTTCATAATGTTCCACTCGATCTTTAGTTCGTTTTTGCCACAAACCAACGGTCAAGCCTATGTTATTTGAATGAGTTCCATCATTGGTCCGTGGCAAAAACGAGCAAAAGAAAAGAACAAGTTCGAAACAAGTCCACTTGGCAGGTCTGTCAGCTTCGCTAGCTATTGGCTTGTTTCTACTACCTTAGCAGTATAAACATCATATGTTTCATCATACTTATATTAGTGCATCCTCTCTCGCATACGAGAGTGCGATTGTTTCAGAGAGCAATTTCTTTGTAACTTGCATTCTAATAGATATAATAAATACTTGACCAAAAATTATCGGGGGCATACAGACTGCCACTCAAAGCAAGTGTACTTAGATCACCTATACAGACACTAGTTGCAGGTAGGTGGTAAGTGTTGTTAATCTTACTGAAGCAGCTCGTAATGTTATAAACTAGGGGTTTCTTTTTTGAAAACGAACTTTTTGGGTTACTAACAGTATGTTAAAATTACATGTAATTATATATATCAAAAAATCCTGACTGCATGCAATAAAATTTGGTTGGTCTTCCTAGTTCTGCAAAATATGTTGTCATCATAATGCCGTTTTGTCACTGGGGTGAAAATGTTATTTTAACGAAATTGTTTTTATAAATCTATTAACGAAATTATAAAACCACTTTTATTTCAGTGATAAGCATAATGCCTGTAAGTTTTGTGAAAAGAAAACGTTTTAGGGCCAATCATCCGTTTGTTTATGTTATTAAGAACAAAGAAAATGTATCGTATTTCTTTGGTCGCTTAATGAAATAATTTATTTTAAATATATTAAAACAAAAAGGAAAAGCACAGCAATGACATTTCGTTTTATTTAAGAACTAAGATCACAAATTTAGGGTAAGTATGTATTCTGAAAAAAAAAAACGGTGTCGTAAGAGGGAGCAGCTGATTCACGGCGGTATGTATTGAATGGATATAGAAAAAATTAACCTAAAAATTAAATGCTTATGATACTTATAGGCAGGGTAAGTTCTTTTTATGGCATATACCACTTTTGTCATTGCTTTGAATTTCAGGGTAAGTTCTTTTTGTGGCATATACCACTTTTGTCATTGCTTTAAATTTTTTATGAAATAACTATTTTTTGTCAGCCCTGAGTGCCATATACTCTTTCCACCAAGACTTCCTATGTGTTAATTTTCTGTCAGAACCTCTTGAATGTTGGCCGAGTGCCCAGCCACTTAAATAACATGGCTTCAATCCTAAATCGTTTTTGCCCCGAACCAATGATCGAACCCATTTAAATAACACGGATTTCATTCATCGTTGGTTCGTGGCAAAACGTACAAAAGAACGAGTTCGATAGAAGTCTACAATCTTTGGCTCATACCAAAAACGATCCAACCATCCAACCCATTTTAGTTAAATGAGTTCAATCGTAGGTACGTGGCCTATCGCATTACTTTAAAAGAAATCGAGCCACACGCAATTTAGAGAAAACTTTATGGTAATGTTACCACTAGAATGGCACATATTCCACAGTACTGTTACTATTGAGAATGTTATTTAAAAATTTTGTTTCCTTACATATGTATATGTATTGTTTGCTGGCATCAACGAACAGAGTTTTATCATCAAAAACTCAACAACAATTTACATTAATACTATAAACATATTCGCCACTACAATTGTCGCCAGCTTCATATGTTGCCTTTACCCAGCTATTTAAATATTTTGGAAGCAGATGCTACAAAAAATATTATAAAAATTAACACGCAGCAATGTTGCTACTTATACATACATACATACATATGTATATACTTTTTTGTTTGGTTTGAAGAAATCAAGTTGGATCAAGTTGCAAAAAATTACTGCTGGAAATGACCGAAAATTTGCAAAAAGCAAAAAGCATGACAGTTCGCACTAATGTGAAAAAATTAAAATTCAAACAGTTTTAAGGATGCAAAAAATGGTACCATTGCAAAGGTGCAAAAATTTGCAAATATAATCATTAGCGGAACTCACCCTTCATTGCAAATTGCCCTTGCAGACCTTGCCGATATTGCAACCGTAGCAAATGTGCCATAGTCTGCAACACTACAAAAACAAAATGTATGAAACCGAGATTTGCATCACTTGAGCAAATATGCATAACTAAAAACCATTGCAGATCCGTATTTGCAAATGTTGCTAAATGCTAAAACAGCTGCTTGTTTTTCTACATTTCAACACGTAAACTCCTGCGCTCAAAAAACTGTATGACGGCAAGGCCGCCACAAAACATGCCTGTGCTGGAATTAAATTAATGCTAACGTTGCTGAAAGAAGCATTTACAAAATAGTAAAAAGTGAATATTATATCTATTATTATGCATAATTTTTATAAAATTTTATAAAATAAGCAAACAATCGGGCGGTTGCTTTACGTGCAAATTTTATCGACGGCGTTGCTTTTCAAATATTGGCTGCGGCTTAGCTTATCCCATACGGCAAACTCGCTTTATTAAATTTTGTAAACAAATAAATAAAACAGGGAGGAAAATGAATACGGAAGAAAGTAAAAATAAAATTAAGGCAATTAAACAAAAAGTCACCAATAAAAGACGGCCAACGAAAAGATGAATAATGAAATTTTTGCAATATGTTTTCTAAACTTCCTTCTCAATTTGCAAAACAAAAATATTTATATTTTCCGTTACTCTAAAATCAGCTGATATAATTATTTTGCTAAACACTTGAAAAAGGCACTCACGCTTTGTAGCAAAAAATCATGCTATATCTCCTAAAATTGCAGATGTGCAACCAAGGGTGATTTCCGCTATTATAAAAAAAAAATTCACTTAAAATAGTTGGCGCAACGGCACAATATGCACGTGGTGCCAATTCGTGAACAATAGGAGCTTAGACATTAACGCAAACGTCACAGTGGCATGGGAAAATGCGGAATTTCTCAAAAAAATTTTGGTTTGCAATAAAGAACTTAAAATACAATTTCTGAAAAATTGAAACAGTCGCAAAAATAACAGCTGAATTTTAAATTGCAAACAGCTACTTTCAGCTGTATGTATTTTTCGCAAAATTTTGTACTTTTCAATTTTTTTTTTTACAAATGTTGAACATTTTCGAAAAACGGTTGATAGTAAAATTTTGTAATTTGGAAATTTCTAGCGATTTCAAGTTGCTCGCATCCACTTATGCTCTACAGAGTGGTTTAATGCAATGAAACAGAATTTCAATAAAAATTTTTGGGAATTCGCATACATTTTGGAATACATTTTTCTGCTCCTTTAACACATTTGTAAATAAAACTGTTTAAAGCTAATTTTTGCATGATTAAGCTTTTGGAACAATTTCATCTTTTAAGATTATTTAAACTTTTCATATTGTTGCTTTTAAGCAACAGGACCTTTAAGTCCTGTGGTACAAAATTCCATATTTTTAAGCTCTCATTTATTTAACAGTTCCTGTTAAATTGATAGTACGCTATTGGTTGTGTAGCCAACCCTAGATCTAAATGTCATCATCGCTCATGTTTGCTGGTGTCTGGTGACCCTTATGTTTATGAAAAAAGGCGATAACTGGGAAAGCGTGTGTGCATTTGTTACGAATGTGTGAAAAGTTTCGACGAATTCGTTGACTTTACACAAACACATTTTTAAAGTTAAATGTGCTTGTTGTATGCAGCACTACAATTACAACAACTCACAGTGTTACCACCTGTTTATTCCAGCTTCGCTCTAATGCGATAAATACTTTTACATATGTATGTATTTAGTAATAAAGATATTATTTACTCGCCTTACAATTTTTCCAACAACATCTATTTATGTATTTAATCAAATTTTAAATAACATTTATTTCTACGTGTATTTTTGCGGCGCTGCTCAGAAAGTGTTTTGTTTTTTATAGCTCGATTAAATAGAAAAGCTTAATTATCAGATAGTAGCAGTAAAAAAATATGTTATTTTTTCTACTTCAGCGCTATATAAGACTCATTCAACCAATTTAGTTTTCAATAAGTCGCAAGTAGCCTAAACGTTCTTAACTAGTGAAAAAGTGTAATTCTACTAGTAAAATTTCAGTTATAAAAAATAAAAATGATGAAAGGTAAACATGAAAAAAAATATATTGAATAATTTGAAAAGGACGAAACACACAACTTTATTTTTTACTTTACCAGTTTTATGCAAGATTCCGCTGCCTTATTGTCTGTTTTGGATGATATTTCTGAACCGAAAAGGCTTTTGAAAATTTTGCTTAATTGAGCTGTGTCCAACATGTGCCCACTGTCCTAATGTGCCAAAATGGCAGGGTTTTAAATAAAAAAGAAATGCGGTCCGGGGACCCCCGTTAGGAACGAAGTTCCTTACGATTTTTTTTTCATCTTTGAATGTAATACAAGGTGAAATCTGTATGTTTTATTTTGCGTTGTTTTTAAAATTTTGAAATTTAATGATTCTTTAAATTTTTGGAACGTTTTCCAAGTAATTAATATTTATTGGTAGGTGTCTCCGCTGCTGTCAGTGGAGACAACGCCAATCGTACACAATTGCTTTTAGACAGAACACCAATACATATAAACAGCTCACACGCTTTCGTGACGATTTCTACTAATTTCCACTACCAGCAAGCCGCGTTAAGGAGCTTCGTTCCAAAAAAAACTTAAAAGCCTATATAAAGGATTTGAAAAGTTTTGCCTTCATATGATTGGCTTAAAGAAAAAAACCAAACCAAAAAAATTTTAAATGTTGTTGTCTTGAAGAAGCAATCCGAAGGAGAGCGAAATATCGGTGTAAATATTATAAATATACCTAAATAATTAAAAAATACAAAAATAGAACAACAGTAGTTAAGAGATCATACGTTACGAATGTTAAAAAATTAAATAATGTTTTCAATTAGAATTTTAATCAAATTAGTTCACGTGAATAACTAATTCTCTTGCGGCGAACTCAGAAGGTATCCTTTACCTTGGCCAGTTAAATTTGCGGATAAACCTTTCTTTAGAAACTCGTTTCCTACCTGGTAGCTTAAGTCCCTGCCCAACAGCTGCCTTGGAAATGCTAACATTTCTCTTCACATTTTTGTGGAGAAGGGAGGCTACCTGATCTTCTCACACTCAGGGAGGGCCATCTCACAGGACATATTTGAATCCTGAAAATTTTCTGGAATACTCCTACTCTTGTGGTCTCAAGCAGAATGAATAAAACACTATCATTCTCCAGGAATTCCAAAATGGTCATTGGTGACCGCGCATCCTGGAGAAATGATAACGTGGCTGTACAACAGGGTGGCCAACTCTTACTTACTAGTTGTTGCTATTTATGCTAGAAACAAGGATTATAATATGCTCTCTTGGTGGGAAGTAGTAAAAGAGTGAAGCTACCATTACATAAACACAAATCAATTTGCAGTTTGAACTTGATTGTGGAAAATCAAAGAACAATTTATTATTGATTGTTGTTAGAAATTGAAATGTGGCAACGTTGCAAAAAATGTCAAACTGCTGATTTTGCACTGCTTAATGACTGCAGCTCAAATGCTAAATTTTCTTTGTTTCAATATGCTTGAGCCATTCGCTGATTAAATAATTTACTACCTTAAACATAAATTCAACTACATTTGTAGATGAGCTTGGACTGATTTTAGATCGTCACAACATATTCCCGGATGGAAAATTCTTAAAATTTTTTTTTTCGCAAAATATTTAAAAGATGTTTTTTTTTGCCAGATATAGCATGTAGTTCATGCTGATATTAATTAAAGAACACAGATAGATTTAAATCGTAACTTGAACTGGGGTACAACCAGCTGTTTTGTGGTTATCTTGCTTCTCATCAGCATCCTTTTGTGTCATACACTAATTTTTACTTTCTATATACATAAAATTATTAGATATGCATGCAATTATGGCGTGGAGGCTTCGAAACAGCTACCTGTACCCCAGTTCAAGTAACGATTTCGCTCAATATTTGTGCTTTAATTAACATCAGTCATAGCAATCGTTTTAACTAAGAACCATATCTGGTAAAAAATATTTATTAAGTATTTTGCATTTCGTAATAGTACGTTGTCGCCTGAGGAATGGTATCTTTTATTTTCTTGCTTGTATATTGTAAATATCTTTGCAGTCAACATTTTGCATTTAATTTGCATTATCGCCCTGCCTCTGGCCTCATCTAGCCCCACGGTCGCCCGCGCGACCGACGTTCAAAAACTCTCCAAAGCCATGGAACATTTTGGTACTGATCTATATGCCATATTGACGAAGGAACATCCACAAGAAAATATTGTGTATTCTCCCTTCTCCATACATACCTGCATAGCGATGGCTCGCATGGGCGCCGAGGGTGAGACGGCTCGTCAACTCGATCAAGCCTTAGCTTTATCTGCCCAAAAACCTGAAGACCTGGCCAATAGCTATCACTCTATACTGGCACAATATGCAAACAGTTCCATTCTTAAAATGGCCAATAAAATGTATGTCATGACCGGTTGTGAGGCACAGAATGAGTTTAATGGGCTGTTAACCAAACAATTTTATTCATCGGTGGATTCTGTAAATTTTGCTAATAGTGAGGAAGCGGCCCATACCATCAATTCTTGGGTTGAAGAGAGAACCAATCATTTAATAAGAGATCTGGTACCACCCAGCTTATTGGATGCCAACACACGTCTGGTGTTGGTTAATGCCATATATTTTAAGGGCAGTTGGGTTCACCAATTCCCGGCAATGCTCACTCGTGAAGAGGACTTTTATTTGGACGAAACCAGAACCACTAAAGTGCAAATGATGTATATAAAGAAGAATTTCAACTACGCTGAATTGTCCGAATTAGATGCCAAAGCTTTGGAAATGCGTTATAAGGACAGTGATCTCTCCATGTTGATTATTTTACCCAACAGCCGTACCGGTCTAGGTGAGTTGGAGAAAAATTTAAAAACTGGTACTTCATTGGAGGACATAACAAAGCAAATGCGTTTTACCAAAGTAATTGTTGATATGCCTAAATTCAAAGCTGAATTTGAAACAGAATTATCGGAATCATTGTCTCAGGTAAGATAATTTATTTGGTTTTCGATGCATTGAGTCAGTCTATTGTCTGTACTTGCATTTTTGTATTAAAGATGGGTATGGAAAGAATGTTCTCAGACTCTGCTGAATTTGGTAAAATGTTAAAATCAGGCGAGGGCTTGAAAGTTTCTTCGGTCATACATAAAGCTTTTATCGAGGTCAATGAAAGTGGTACTGAAGCTGCTGCTGCAACCGGTAAGTTTTTCCTTGAAACACTATGCATTAGTTTTCTGTTTACGCACTATTGGATGGTTATTGGCTTTGGTGTTTGTATGGATTTTAATTTTTACATGTTGTAAATTAAATTATTAAAATCTGAAAATTTTATTTTGGTATTGGGAATTTAAGTTAACTGACAAAAAAAAAAAAGATGTTTTCATTAACTCAACTCAAAATAGAATCATTTTGATATTGGAAATTAAAGTCAAATATTAACAAAAAATGGATTTGGAATGAACTATAAGGAGTGAGTTTTATTTTGAACCTTTTGGTACAATCATTCTACACTGTCACATGCTGCAGAACAATTTTATTAGTTTAGGCAAAAAACACTCGATGTAGAGCAAAGTACCAACAGCTGCGTAATACGATTTCCGGCAGTATTCAAAATACGAGGTCTGATCAAAAAATAGCAGTTATTTTCAAATTTCGTGAGTTAAGTATGTTCCACTTTCGCAATTTTTTTTCTGTTATGTTGATACACATGTCAGTTATATACTTATGTTGGCAATATCACCCATTTTGGATTGTCAGTTTGTTTTCTCTTCGATTTTTTACTATGCGAAAAAATGGATCAAAAAAACTGTATTAAATTTTGTGTGCAAAATGAAACTAATTAATGAGCAAGGAGATTTGAAATGTTGACTGTGGCATTTGGCGAGTCGAATACGAGCAGAAAACAGGTTCAATTGTAATATAACCGGTTTAAGGAAGGCCGAGAAGACGTCAATGACGATGCTCATCCTGGTCGGCGGAGCACGTCAACAACCGATGAAAAGATTGAAGCCATGAAGAAAATGAATCGAATCACTTGCAGAGAGGTTGCTGATGATGTTGGCTCATGCCAAGCAATTTTTACGGATGTTTTAAGTATATATGAAATATGCAGCAGCGAAGATTGTTCCAAAATTGCTAAAGTGTTAAGCAAAACCAACGTCGCAAAAACGTTCGCTCAGGAGCTGTTGAACATCGTCAGCGACTATCCAGATTTTCTCAAAAAGGGCATAACTAATGACGCAGCATAGGTGTATGGCAATGACGTTGAAGCCCCATCATCCCAATGAAAGCGTCCAGGAGAGCCAAGACCGAAAAGAGCATGTCAAGTTCCGTTAAATGTGAAGGTTTTGCGCACTGTTTCCTTCGACTGCAATGGCACGGTGCATCATAAACTCTTGCCACAAGGTCGTACGGTCAATAAGGAATACTACCTTGAAGTTATGAGCCGTTTGAGCGAAGCAATTCGTCAAAAACGCACAGAATTGTGAAAAAAGACAACTTTGGACTTTGCACCATAATAATGGTATAATGCATAAAGGTAATAATGCATCAGCTCACACATCCATGCTTGTGCGTGTATTTTTGGCCAAAACAAAACCGTTATCATTATTATCATATTACCGTATTTATTGGAATTGGCCCCCGCAGACTTTTTCCTCTTTCCAAAACTGAAGACACCGCTGAAAGGAAAGCGTTTTGCTACGATTGAGGAGATAAAAGAAAAAGCAGTTGGCGATACCAAAAAGCTTGTTTCAGTATTGTTTCGAGAATTGGAAAAAAACGCTGGCATGAGTGTATTATATCTGAGCGGGATTACTTTGATAAGTAATAACTACTTATTGAAAAAAAATTAAAATAACGGTTATTTTTTGATCGGACCTCGTACTTCAATTTTATCAAAATTAGTCAGTGGGGCAAAAAGAACAAGAGTATATATGTATATATACGAAATTTTTTAAAAATATAATTAAGATTTTTATAGGAAAATTCATGCTGTCATGGCGATAGAAAATGTCATTTTTGTCAAGCATAATTTTTATTTTAAAACGAATTTATCTAGCAAAATAAATATTATAAAAATAAAAAAAAAAAGAAAGATATGAGTTGAAAACTACCTTTTGTTAAACGGTTCCTCATAATTTGGCACAATAGGGCATTATTTAACTGTTTGTTTTTCATCAAGAGTGAAAATTTCTACAGAATACTCGTATAGATAAAAAAAAAAAAAAATAATAAGCTTTTATTACTGCGGCACTAATTTCTAATTAAGTTGTCATATAAATGTAGTACCTGTCTAGATATCCAAAATTCTTCACTAAAATGTGAGCAAATTTTCCTTTGCTTTCCGTTATATGTATGTATGTATGTATGTACTTAAATTTAAACCACTTAATCAGCTTGTTTATATACTAAATTGACTTTTATCATCTCAATTAAAATTGTTATCGTTTTATAGCATTTTTCTAAAAGAAACCATATCTATTTCATTATCATCTATGCTGTGGTGTACGTGATTACAGTCACTCATAGTTATATGTATATTTGTATGTTTTTTATGTCTTCTCGCATCACATCTATCAGATATTTTTCGGCCTCGTTGTAAAAAAGAAATTTTATTTGGGAGTAAAATTGAAAGTATTCAACAATCCAATCTAATAAAACGTAGCTCAAATTAATTTCTATGAAATTAATATATGAGTTTCTAAGATAAATGATAAATTTAGCCAAGTACAAGACTGACTCGTACAACAAAAGTTCCCTACGAAGTAAACGTCCTTGTGTGGCGGCACAAGTTAGTTTATCAGCCCAATCATGAATGATAAGTACGTGAGAGTTTTTCTCTTCTCCTATTCCTCTTATTATGTTGATAAATTTCTTAGGAATTTATCATCATTTTAGCCACATCGAAGTGAAAAAATAGGTATTTTAAAAACATACGTTTTTTGTTTTTTCCTATAAAAATTTTCGATATTACCAACTTTTATTTTTTTTGATTCTCAGTCAACTTATGATTGGAGCAATTTTTTCTCGAGAAAAGTATTTTCCTCAGGAATAAAATTCCTTGAGAATATTC
Organism: Sturmia bella; assembly: GCA_963662145.1. Classification (NCBI taxonomy): domain Eukaryota; kingdom Metazoa; phylum Arthropoda; class Insecta; order Diptera; family Tachinidae; genus Sturmia; species Sturmia bella. Next base: position 12,093,348 of record OY759172.1, on the reverse strand, counting down.
ATCATTGGACTGTATAAATTTTATTTTTTTCAGCATTTGTTGTTGTAGCGATCCAGGCATCCAGTGAATATTTCAGATTTCCATGTCTTACATTTCGAAGTTTCGAAAGCTTTTTTTTTTGTGAATGAAACACAAATTATTGGGGAATTTTTGTTATATCTTTTTATTATGATAATATTGGTATAATTCAATTATGTATGGAACAAAATATGGGCCAAATGGTTGCCGCGGCCCCGGTGGCCTACCTTCGGTCCAAATTTTGCGATGTAACTGAGGCATAATTGATTTGTTTTAAATAACCCCAAAGAAAGGAGTCAAACGGTGTCAAATCACATGATCTTGTCGACCAAGTGATATCGCCACCACGTGAGATAACACGGCCATTGAATTTGTCGCTCCAAATAGCCATTATTTCGTGAGCTGTCAGTGACACCGTCTTGTTGAAACCACATATCATCCACATCTATATCTTCCAATTTGTGACATAAGAGAGGTGCAATGATATGGGGGTGGAAAGAGGAATGAACTACCCACAACCAGTAAACTTTATGTTATTCTAATAATATTCAACTTTAATTTCTGATTATGCTAATTTTCCATTATGTACATAATATATCTATCTATCTATCTATCACCATGTCCTGTCCCTCAAACTTTACTTAAACACATATGGTTATATTAATGTCAAAATTGTGTCTTTCTTAACATTTTAAGTATTTCTTATTATCACGAAAGTACACAAAATTATTATTTGAATATTAAGTTTGTACATACATAATTATCTCATATGCATGTATGACCGAATTTTCAGGATTTGCAGCTGTTGCGTATTCCGCAGTATTTGAACCGGAACCCAAAAGGTTTTATGTCGATCATGGATTTTATTATGCCATCCGGTCCGACAATGGTGTTGTATTGTTCGAGGGCAAACAGATTTTTGCTCAATAATATGTAATAATTTTTTGATAAATAAATAATGAAAGAATACAATTTATGATTTGTTTTTATGTATGGAAGTTTATATCATAAGTTTGTTTCATGTTGATTTTCTCAGCTGTATTACAGGAGGTGCGTTTTATATATTGCGTGATTAGAGAAAAATAAAAAAACAGATATTAATCTTCGAAAATCACTCAATTGTTTTTCAAAATAATCTCCACAACGATCTATACATTTTTGCCGAAACAAATTTTCCACTCTGATTGATGCATATCCAAAACTTGCATTCTGAATGCAGCAACCGCTTCTTTAGGTGTCGGAAAACGTTGACCTCTCACTTTGTTTTTTACATACGGGAATAAATAAAAATCATTCCGAAAAAAAACACAGAACTTGTGCCTCTTGTTGACCAGTGCTATCAATGAAAAAGTGCACGCAAAGAAAAAATATTAAACAATATGGTTGCAACAACAATATTATGTTGTCTATGACGATGCATTCAAACAAGTTAATTGTATTTAAAATGCTGTAAACAATTTTTGTTCATCGCAAGCGCATTTTTGTTACAGTTTGATCATTTTGTCTTCACCATCCATGGAAACTCGAATATGGTTATATTTATATTTTATATACTTATTTGAGCTAAAGGTCTTTTTCAATATTTCGCTCTCCTTTGGATAGCTTTTTCAGGACAATAATAATGAAAAATGTTTTTTTTTCTATAATTTTTTAACAAAAAAGAAAAAACCAATCAAAACATTTTTCATTATTATTGTCCTGAAGAAGGAGTAAAATGTTTTGATTGGTTTAACAAAAAAAAAAAAAAAAAACATTTTTCATTATTATTGTCCTGACTGGTTAAAAAAAAACAATAATAACAATATCAAAGCGTGAATATATTTATTTAACAATATTTATTTAACACACTCTTAGATATATTTTAGTTAAATATATACAATTAAGCTACATGGTTAAATATATGTGCTTCTACACGTATAAAAAAGCTCTGCAGCTTTTTAGTTTCCATTAATATTTGTTGCTGGAAGATGTCATTATTATTCAACAAAAGTCTGTCTGCCTTGGAATAAAACCGCACCATCCTTCGAGCGAATAGCGTAAATAAATCCGTGATCCACCACAAAGTCTATATAATCAATACTCAGGGCAACTGCAGCGGCTGAAAAATATTGATTTTTATAATAATGAGTATTAAAAATATGTACATACATATATATCCATGAGATAATCAGGGCAAGGATTTTTATGTATTAAAATATTGAGCAATAAAAATATGTACATATATATCCATGAGATGATCAGGGCAAGGATTTTTATGTATTAAAATAATGAGCAATAAAAATATGTACATATATATCCATGAGATGATCAGGGCAAGGATTTTTATGTCTTAAAAACTCAAAATATGCACAGAACAACTAATTACGATATACTTTTAAATATGCACTTTAAACACTATATTTTATTTTAATAATAAAACCAGTTTCTAAATTTCTGGTAAGAATATTTGTAAACTCTGACGGTTCTGAAATAAAACGCGATAATTTGAATAAATTTATAATGCACTTCAATGAAGTTATTAATACACACATTCATAACGTCATTTGAATACATAAAAGCCCCAAGTTACGCCGAACAAATGTTACAGTAACTGGTGGGCCAAAGGAAATTACTCTATTGTTGCAAATGGCGGCCAATGTAAAACCTGTTTTTACATTTAAGCACTAGACAGCAGTAGAATACAAGTATAGAAGTGAACGATTTTTCGGCCAAAATCATAATAAGCAATGAGGCCATTTCTACCTCAGCGGGTACGTGAACAGGCAAAACTATCGTTTTTGGGGCAACGAAAATCCACGATTGATGCACGAGCAGTCAGTATACCCGCTCAAAGTGACTCTGCTCATGCTGGAGGAGTCAATGGGCAATTTTTTTTTCTAGGACGCCGCTGGTCAAACGACAAGGCGCAATAGAGCCATGTTACCCGGATTTTTTCTACCACAATTGAACGAATTAAGCAACGGCACACACTGCGCGAGCCACAACCGATATTCGGGAAACCAAACAACATCAGATGACTTCTTTTAGCCCACCTGTTAGAAGCAAAAAAACTGTAATATGAATAATAAGTCAAACTGTTTATGGTTAAGCCCACGGAGCGCACAAAAAGCCTACACTGGCTTAAGGGCATGGCACTAGACATGGGCAATCGAACCCCTCCAATCAACCTAACCCTTTAACGATAGCAATACTAACACTTCTGACGCACCTGCGATTTTAATTTCCTAACAATTTAAGTCGGTGTCTATACTTGATAAATTTACATCGTGATGAATGTTAAATTCTATATGAAATAATTTTTGACTTCTTCTTAATATATCATATAGAATTTGACATTTATCATGATATAAACTCATCAGTTATAAGCACCGGGTAATTCATAATGCCTAATAGTATGTTTCCGTTATGAGTTGAATCACTTGCATCGCTCTCTCAATCATATTTATGAATCACACTGTTTACACGACTAGTCTATATGCTTCGATTTGACTTTTTATTTTTAATAAGCCAACAAAAATTTTCCATTGAGATCGTGGAGCAAATTTTTCTAAATGGACAAAAGATATATGAAAAGAACTTAACTCTTATTTTTGGGTGCAATTACGTTTTCTTTGTTTGTTTTTTTATATTTACACTACGTATGATTTTGATAGATAGTGCAGATAAACTTGCGATATAAATTAGAGAAGATAGGAATTTTTCGTGCTTCGCATGAAAAGCTTCAATATGAAGCTACTTCAAAATTTTGTATGGCGAAGCACATTGCTTAGCTTCTGATTAGGGTGTTAAGCACAAATATAGAGCGAAGCACATATCATGGAAACATGATATAAGCTGCTGGTGCATAAGCCACTAGTACATAATCAAAAACTGTAAAAAAGGCTTACCGAAACCAGTGGTAGCAGCCGCCTTAGTGCCCTCCTCATTGACCTCGATAAAAGCTTTGTGCACCACCGAAGAAATATACAAGTCCTCCTTTGGTATTAACATTTTGCCAAATTGAGCCTTTGCTGAAAACATGCGTTGCATGCCCATCTTTAACATAATTTACATATATTAGAGAGAATGTAACCAATTAATCAATTAAATTTTCTCACCTCAGACAAAGGCTTCTGCAATTGTACTTCATATTCAGCTTTGAATTTAGGCATTCGAAGACGTACTTTCGTGTAAGTCATTTCATTTTCTATATTGTTGAATGAAGTAGTTTTGAGTTTTTCTTCCAACTCCACTAAACCGGTATATTGATTGGGTAAAATAATCAACATGGAGAGATCGCTGTCTTTATAAGGCATCTCCAAAGCTTGAGCATCTAAATCTGGTAAAAATGCGTAATTAAAATTTCGCAAGATTCGCATCATTTGCACTTTAATTGTGTTCGTATCATCCAAATAAAAGTCACTTTCGGTAGTGGATCTTTTCGGGAACTGATGAGCCCATTCGCCCTTGAAATGTATGGCATTAACCAATACCAAACGTGTTGACCCATCCAAGGTGCTGGGGTCTATCAGATCTTTTATCAAATCATCAGTTCTTTCCTCCACCCACGAGTTGATGGTTTTCGCAGCTGCCTGGTTGCGACGAAAGTCCACAAAACCTACCGATGAATTGAAGTGTTCGGCCAACAACTCTTTGAATTCATAATGTGCTCGATAACCGGTCATGGCGTATATTTTGTTCGCCATTTTAAGCACTGAGCTGTCTTCATATTTTGCCAATACAGCGTGATAGTTTGCAGCCAATGTTGATCTCTCTTGAGCAGGTAAACCCAAAACGAGATCGATTTGCAAAGCGGTCTTACACTGAGCGCCCAAGCGAGTCATGATTAGGCAGGTTTGTATTGAAAGGGGAGAAATGAGAATATTTTTTGGCAAATACTTCTTATCAGCCGCCAACTTAGTATATAAATTACCACCAAACTGTTGCATGCCTGTGATTAGTTGTTGAACTTCATACGTGCTGGCGAATGCACGGTGAGGTTCGGCAATAAGCATGACGAAAATGCATATTATATGGAACATTTTCACTGAAAAAAATTTGAGAATGATTACGAAATTACATAAAGCATATACATATAATCATTCTCTCACTAGGTGTGTTTACACCATTGAGGCCGAAAACTAAAATGGATTAAAAGAGAAAATCTACCGCTGTGATTGTGGAAAAATGGAAAATTGATCCATACATAAGATTAAAAACAAACAGTCTGAAATGAAGAGCTCAGGTGGTAGGATGGCTAAGCGCTGTTGCATAAAACCAGTAAATAATTGGTCGTGGCCTGGGTTCGCAGCAATTCGAGGGCTGATGAGTGACGTGGTGATCGTGAAACAGCCAATGAGTGTGTAGTTTTCTTGTCTTCTTTAAAAATGTTGATCACACCAGCCTTATCACAAAAATATGTCTTTCAAGACTTTTTGAGGCATCGAAACTCGAATTTAGGCCATATCTTAATATATATTAATTGAGGTCCAAAAATGAAACTTTTCAAAATCAAAAAAAAATGTCTTTTTCAGCTGTCTATATGCCGACGACATTTCGTTGGTGCTAATCAACTCATTAGTAGACTTGAAAAATGCTTAAAAGAATGTTTGAAACTTAACTACTTATTCCATAATTCCCATGAACAAAATGAGAATCAGAAATGTTCAAACAAACCTTTAACACAGTAAACATTTCTTTTCGTTTGGCAACTCTCTTACTTTTCTTTGCAACCTTCTATACAACGAGTTACCATCGGTTACTACGATTTGTATTTTTGAAAGTAACAAAACGTAAAAATTTTTTAAATATTCACATATGAACTTATTTATTTGCTTTTCAAGTCTATTGATATACACAGTCTACAGATATAGACGGCATATAGACAGCTGAAAAAGACAGTACATTTTTTGAAAAGGTTCATTTTTGGACCTTTCAAATAAATAATTTGCTCTCAAAGCAAATAAATAATTAAGTTTAAAATTAATATAATTATTTAATTAACTGGTATTGATGAAAAGCTGATCAACAAGGATTGGATCATGAGCCAGTTAAAAGTAATTTAATATTATTGTATTACAGCATCATTCAGTTCAATGTAATTAAAATCTCAGTAAAATATTAAAATGATTTTACTTTTTTAATATGAAGAAAAAAATTAGCAATCGCTGTGAATTCGAGCTAGAATTTTTTTTTTAATTTCTTAATTTCTAACAATGGTATTCATAAAAAACAGAAGGTTGCTGAAATACTAAGTTTTAGAACAAATTTTTCATATAAAGCGTGTTGCGAAATGTATTTCAGCAACATTCTAATAATTTGTGAATACCGTCGTAGGTTTTTGTTTTCATTTTTTTCAAATTTCGTCTGGGAATAAAACACGCGAAAGTATATACATATATTTATTGTTATTCTTACGTTTAGATACCATTTTAGTGTTATTTCAATTTTTTTTTATTATTATATTCACCACTTAACAGCCACTTCAGTACTTTACGATTTGAATAAGACGAAATGGAATAGACGGCCTTTATATAGCACTCAGATAGAAGCAAATATACATACACTGAAAAAACAATTAAAGCCGTTTGTACTTAAATCAATTCCAAGCAGATTTCCTTAAATCAAGTACGTTATATAAATACGAAAGGATGGAACATCCTTTGAGAGTGATGATTATGCACTATTTAATATTGAACTGGTACATAAAATAGTCTGGTCACTTCCATAATTGAATCATAATTTATTTTAATTATTTTAGGTCTATAAATAGCCCTTAATGTTGTCTGTCTTTTTTAGCCGTCTATATGCTGCCGACACTTTGTTGATACTAATCATCTCATCAGTAGACTCGAAAAATCTTAAAAGAATATTTGAAACTCCACTACATACTTATTTCGAAATTCCCATGAACAAAATGAGAATCAGAAATGTTCAAACACACTTTTAATACGGAAAACATTTGTTCGTCTGGCAACGCTCCCACTTTTCTCAATAACTTCTATACAACGAGCTAAGATTTATATAGTCTACTGATGAGTTGACTCGATGTCGGCGGCATATGGATGGCTGAAAAAGACAGAAAACAAATACAACCTAGAATTTCATTCCCATTTTAAGCCATAACAGAATTGTTTCTTCTTAGTAATCCCTAAAGTACTAAAATTTTCTATTACGCTTCGTTCTAAAATCATGTAGAAAAAAACTGAAAATTAGAACAAGCTTTTTCTTTTTGTGTATATATGTATATGGTTTTCACTTGCCATGTTATTTTGATAGCAAGTGTTTTTATTTATTTGGTTAGTTAATTAAAGCGTCTTGTTTACAAAAACAAAAAGCTTATAACCCATTTTAACTATCCGAAGCAAGTTAGAGTGTTATATGTATTTGGCTACGCCGAAGCTCAAACACCCTGCCCAATAGTCAGTTTCATATGCGAATATGTGCTGTGTTGTTTCAACATGATTGAAGTTCATTTAGTACGATTATTGGGCGAATTCTAAGAAAAAAGAGTGCTATCCCGATCTTAAATGCCCTTTTGACCCTCAGTTTTTGTGTTATTTTTACAGTTTTTCTATTACAATGACACCAAAAATTAATATAAAATAATGACGTGTGATTTTTGGCAGCAACACTTGTTTAAGGTCACTTTCACCTCTAACCTGTTCAGAAATCGGCGTTTTATACACCTCGGCTATACATTAACCGGCCTGTTAAGTTCTTATTGTTCGCCTTTAAGCAACTATATTTTATTAGCGCGCAAAGAGGTGCACTAAATGCACTTTGATTTGAAAGTACATTTGCATAAAAGATTTCGATGAGCTGCCCAATTATGATCTTCTTTTTCAAACACTTGAACGAAAAAATGGCAAATTTGGTGGGGTGGGGGGGGGGGGGGTTGGTTGGCTTTGAAACTCAGGCTGTAGGAGCGACCCTTTCACTTTCTTCCTTAAATATAATTATGTAATTAAATTTTAATTAATTTCTATTATTCGAACTTTTTCTTATATAATTATTTCTTTATTAAGTTTATCAGGCTCAAGTTCTTTCTATATTATCTTTGTGATTGATATTAATTAAATTAGACAAAGAAAATATCAAAGACATTTAGCAGGGTGGACAACTAGTTGTTTCGAAGCCGCCACACTTTCTCGTCAGCACCCGTCTTTGAACTCAGGGGCTCATGTTTCTAAAGCGACAACCCTGCCACTCAACCACCTAAGTTGTTGTATATTTTCTGTCTAAATATGCAATGATATATATAAACAAATAAAAACAGATGTACATACATAATTAAAAATTTAGACAGAAAACATACATATTCATAATAAGTTTATTAAGCTCTTATTTGACGTATTTCTACGGAATATTTGTCAAATAAACGCGTAATAAACATTCAATAGTTTTCATGAATATAGGTGTTAGTATTAATAAAACTATTTTTTAAAGCTTAAGGTCTTATATTTTTCTTTATTAATTTTTCTTTTTGAATTTTTGTATATTTGTTTCTGTTTGTTAAAATTTTTTCAAAACATGGAATGTATGTATGTATGTAGGTATGGTTGTATGTATTTGTAGAATTTTGTTGTTTAAAAAATTGTTTATACAAAAAATACAATTAAAGATTCCTGACGATGCTAACAAATTGTTAGCGAAATATCGAAAAATTAATAAAGAAAAATATAAGACCTTAAGCTTTAAAAAATAGTTTTATTAATTTTAACAATAAAGGTCAAAAATTATAGATAAAATAATATAGATGTTAGTATTTAAAATACAAATACTATTGAGAATGTATTTAAATTACAAATACAAAATACGTATTTGTATTTTAAATACGTATTTCAAATATATGTATTTCAAATACTGCCCAGCCCTGATTGCAATAGAAGCTCTGTAGTGGGACACCTCGATGTATTAACATTTACCACTTTATTTTTTTTTGTGTTAAGCACAAACACTACGTTTCGGCCGAGCAGAGTTCCTCAATCTATGTATAACCGGGCAGAGTTAATCGGAAAAGCCACTAGCCCCCAAGTCTCCGCAGTGCCAATTAACCTTTGGCAAAGGCTACACTGGACCACTTCGATCTTTTCATCCAGAGAGCGACAGGACTAAGCTTTAATTCACGAAGAAGAGCGAGGGGCATCCTCTCGCTCTTTACTTCAGAAATCAAAACAAAAGCTCAAGTCATATCAATCAGGTTAAAACTGCACTGCCGCAGGAGTTTCGTAAGTAGAGTGAGAGTGTATGCTCCAGTGACAGAGGAGGTTAGAATCAAAATAGGTTGCCTCTCTCTTTGCTTACCTTTTAAATTATTTGCAACAATTGCGTTGATTTATGTTTAAAAAAAAAAAAAAACTTTTATATTTTAGTTTTAATAAAAGAATGTTTAAAAAGAAAAATTTCCTAATGTATTGTTATTATAGACTACAATAAAAATAAAATATTGGAATTATATAAAATTTGTAAGTACTCAAGCAAACTGGAAGCACTACCAACTATAAATAAATTGAAATACACGTATAAGGATGTATATTTCTAAAAATTATGAAAATAAAAAGCTTAAAATTAATTTATTGTGTTACATCAAGGCAATAAAAAAAAGTTTAAGATTATTGCATCGTTCGTGGAAGATTTGACTTTTGATATTTGTTTTCGTTCTGCAATAAATAAATATTTTGATAATTTTAAAACTCGTTAGTAAACTACAAATTTAATAAAAATACACAAAGATGCAACAACGATTGAAATAATATCAAGTGTTTTTTTTTTAATTCAAAGTATATGACATGTTGATTCTTGTCTCCAGCGGCGGCCTAAACATGACCGTGAACCCAAATCAAAGGTCAATTCCGGATTACTGATATACTGATGGCTGGGCGTACGACTGCTGTTGGCACAACCCAGACCACCGCTATTATTTACGTAAATGGGTGACAGGCGTAAAAGGGTGCCTTGCTGATGGTGGTGAGAGAAAAGAGGCATTATTGCTGCTGTTGGTTGCTGGTGGGCTAATTGCGGCTGCTCTGGTGGCTGGTGATGGTAGTGGGGTTGATGTAGTTGATGATAGTGATTGGGATTAAGGGCAGGGCTTGGCAATATTATGGTACTAATGCTGCTTTGCCCTCATATGCCCTGCAAAAATCTTCGCAGCTCCTCTTCTGTGTCAAAAATCATAACAGGGAATGGCGATCCGGGCACAAACTCACCAGCCCATTTAACTTCCACTCTATAGTCACCAGGTTCCGTGGGATCATACTTTTAGGGGATAAACGTGAAAATAGTTTTATTGATTTTATTTATTTTTTTTAAAAACAAACCTTGCATAGTATGGTTCGATCTTTTTGAGATTCACGTTGCATTTCCACGCGAAAAGCTCCCTTGGGTCCTCTAACACGTACTGTTAGCTGACCGGCACCAGCCCCGCGGGTATCACATATGAAGCGAGATTGGAATGTCGCCAAAACACCGTGTTCTATACCAGGACCATAGACTCGTACCTTAAAAATATTTATGGGAAACATAAAAAAATTATGGCCTGTCACAGAAATTCATTTAGATCGAATTGAAAACGAAAATTGCTTAATTTTATCGGAACGAAATCACTCTTTTTCTCTTAACTCTCAATACTCTTTAGTAACGATAAAATAAAAATAAAAAATCTTAGCTTAGACCTAAAATTCAATTCGTTAAGTTCTTATTTGTTCACGTTAAATGCTTATTATGAGCCACTGTGTATGGTTTAAATATTCAGTAAACCATTGAAAGTATGGGGTACTAAACTGAAATGCATTGAGTTTTGTAGAGTAATGAAAAGTAGTGGCATTTATTAGCACTACAAGATATATGTTGGTTGCTAAGATAATGTTTATTGGTAATTTAAGTTGCATACATTTTATATTTGAAATTAATTAAAACTGCACATGCATCTCCGCAAAAACTTACCTTACTAGCATCTGGAGCTCCGGCTACTTTCAGAGAAAACGGTGACCCAGTCACATTTTGTCCGCCGTATTTGATGGTCAACAAATGGCGTCCTGGCTCTTGCGGCTTAATGTTCAAAGTAAATGTAGCATCACCATGGTCATATAATTCGCAGTAAGCTACTTTGCGCGGACCAGCACAATGTGCAGTTAATTCGCCAGGACCAGCACGTCTGGTGTCGATCCACGATTTAATATCTTTGCCCACGATACCATGACGCAAACCCTCACCCGAACAAATAACTTTAGACGCATCCATTGATGAGCCTACGGCCACTGAGAGCGGACAACCCTTGACCAAACGACCATTCCATTTAACCGATAATGTTAAAGAGCCCGACAAAGATTTTTGTGGTGTATACGAGGCCAACCATATGGCTTCATTCGGTCTGGGTTGGGCTAAACTAACGGGCACTGAATTATTATCTTGATGCACCAAAATTACTTCTGGTCTGCCAGCAGGAGCATCCGTAGCATCTATGGTGAAATGAGCGGCTTCGCCCGCTTGAGCTGCCGCCAAACCACGTCCTGTCAGAACTACTTTATCAGCTGCTTGCTGGCCTGTTACAAAAGCACTTCGTGGGCATTGAACTATCGACAAGTTACTCCAGGTCAAGTCTAAATCATGTTCACCGGCCGCCAAGTTCTCACCACTAATGAAAAGTCTTAATTTGCCATCAGGTAATTTATCCACTGGTATTTCAATGCCATCAATAGTGCAATTCAGTTCACCGGGACCAGCATTTTCGATATCGAATACAATGCGGGCTGGCAGAATCAAGCGTCCCTCATGGTCCAATAAAGTACCCCAACCTCCCACTGGTGTTACTTTCGACGACTCTACGCAAGATATATGCCAGGGAGAGCCCGGTAAATTGCCTCTGTTGGGGCAACTAGCACGTATCTCATAGCGTCCCACAGTTAATATGGTATAGGAAATACGCCATTCGTTGTTACCCAAAGCCTTAATCTTGGGCTCTATACGTTCGCCAAACTCATCGGTACGTTCAATTTGCACATTCGGTTGCACGGGGCAGTATACAATAAAGGAGGCTTCTTTATTGCGGTGGCAAACTTCCAAACCATTGCCCGAAGCTCGGCTGTCGTGTTTAGCACCGGTTGGGGAGGCTGTGAAAGTGTAAGGAGAATTGGGTAATGTCTCACCGCCATACATTAGGGTTAGCTTATAGTTTCCTGGTTGAGTCGGCACAAATTCTACGCTATAAATACCCTCGGTTTGTGAATTAATGTGCACGGGAACATTTTGATTAGTGGGAGAGACAGCAAATGCTTCCAGTTCGGCTAGACCAGCATTCTCGGTTCGTACCGAAAATGAAATGGGACTGTGCAAGGCCATAGGGCCCTTTGGTACCCCCTGCACGGATACCTTGCTGATGTCAAAGGCTTCGCAGGTGAATGGACTACCCGGTAGTGGTTTGGATTGATGTAACACCTCTACAGGAGCATTGAAATAGTTTTGATTAAAGGTCAAGGAAAAATATAAACTTATGATTTAGTTAAGCTTACCTATAATACATTGTCCCGGTTTATTTATATTGAACTCAGCCTGTAAATTACCACTTTTGGTCTGATAACATCTGACGGGCAGAGCCTGTCCACCCGGTCCCGAAACAACCACATCAAATTCTCTGGCTGGACGTTTTATGGTGTCTATAGCAAAGCTGGTCGTCTTACCAACTCTCGCTTGATACAAACCTAAGCCACTAACGCTTATCTCCTTGCCGGAACCAGCTGGTAGAACATTGATTTCCAAAGGTTTCAATGATATGGGCACATCGTTGAAGAGTATGGTGATTTTATGGGGGGCAACTTTGGTGGGATGGTAAACAATCTCATAAATGCCACTCTTGGAAGGTCCCCTTATTTGATGAGGCACTTCGTTGGAACCACACTTAACCACAGCTGTCAAATCACCCTGACCGGCTTCATTCAAAGACACCGAAATGCTAGCTGGACGATGGCACAAGGCTTCACAAACTTCGGTTATTTTTACCAAAGAGGGGTCGAACACTGTTAGAGTTCTTGTGCCAACATGTTGCCTGGATTCGCGATCTATAAAGCGTATCAAATAGTTGCCTGTCATATGGGTGCGGAACTCAGCGGTCTGGCGATTGATGGTGTAGGGAACAGGCTTGTGGTCGGGCCCCATGATTTCGGCAATTTGGTCATCTGAAGGAAAGTCAATCATGGCCAGGCTGCCTATTTGTATAGTTTGGGATGTTTGTTGGATTTCAACGCGGAAGGGACTGCCATCAACGGGAACCTCATTAAACGTTATGTTAACATAGTGGGGCTCTGTGGATTGAGGCACAAATGTGACATCATAAAGGCCACGAGCACAGGCTACCACCTCAGCCTTAACGGTACTTGTGTCCGTAGAGACAACCAACTCTAAAGTTCCCTCGCCAGCACCAGCGGCATCTACACTAAATGTTACCGGTATGCCCAAAGCAGCGGGGCCATACTGCTGCTCCAAGCCGCTGATGGTAACACGAGAAACATCGAAAACGTTGCAAGAAAAAGGCGAACCATTAATGTGCTGGTCTGAAGCAGTGACACTTATCAAATGACGCCCCACCACCGTGGGACGGAAAGTGGCAGAGAAAGTATCTTCTTGGCCCTGAACGTGTACGTTTACATTATCACCCGAGGGTGAGGTAACAAACACCTGTGGCTCTATGCCTTCGAAGCCATCTAAATCGAAGGTGTTGTCTACTCGTATGGCGGCCTGCTTTAGTGACTCTCCCGAAGCGGTGGCTCTGGGTAGACTTATTGGTGCCGATCCGATTTGACAAGTGAACGGTGAGCCCGGTACTGGATGACCATTAAAGCGAACTGATAACGAATGGGAGGCAGCTTCGGTTGGCTTGAAATTCACTTTAAAACGAGCATTTCCCTCCGACTGCACAAAATTTGGCACATTTTTACCACTAACGGCCACTATAATTTCCAAATTACCAGCTCCCGCCTGACTGGCATTTATGCCAAAACTAACACTTTTGCCCACTACACCCGGCCGTATGTCAGTTACCACTACCTTCTCCGCTGAGTAGGCTTTCAAAAGAAAAGGACTTCCCTCAACATGACCGCCTCCCGGCAAACGTACCTCCACCGAATGATCACCCACTTCCACCGGCTCGAACTTGACATTGTAACCCACATGTATTGCGTCTACTTTGACGGGTACACTGCGTCTGGCTGGACCCAAAACCTCCACTGTCGGTTTGGTATCCGATTCCACAATGAACTCAAACATACGTCCAACACTGACTTTGTCCATGGATTCGGGTGATTGTATGCGCGCCGCAGCCGAAACCCGGCATGTGAATGGTGAACCTGGCACATCTTGTCCATTGAAGCGCAGTTCTACCGTATGATTTTGTGCCTCTCTGGGTGTAAAACTTATGGCATAGGTGTGCTGACCTTGAGCCTGGGCTGACGTAGGCACACGTCCTCCATTGACGGTTACCTCCAGATTACCGGGGCCGGCTTGCGAAGTCTCCACCAGAAAAGTAACTGGTTTTCCCACAGTTCCATTGCTGACATTCTTAACTTTAATGGCACCGACATCATACACCTGAGATGGAAAACAGATCAAAATTCACTCAAATTTACAAGTTTGGGTTACACAGCTATTACGATTTGTGACATTGATTTTTCGTTTCTATACATGCCATTGGGAAATACTTACCTTAGCGGCATAAGGACTGCCGGCTGTTGCCAGGCCACATACAGTGACGTGGACACGATGCTCACCCACTACACGTGGCACAAATTCTGCCTTGAAGACACCCTCTGCTGACTGATGAACCTGTGCTGGCACAGATTGTCCAGCGGGTCCTAATATTTGGTTTGGTTTTGTTTTGTTTTTATTTTTTTTTGGTTGCATATTTTAGTTATTTTCGTTTTGTTTACATTTTTATTTAAAGTCCATTTAATTGTTTATATTGTATGTTTTTCGCCACACGATGTTTACCGATCGATTGTGTTTTTTCCAAATATTTCATTGATTAAAAATATTGTTTTTTGTTGGTTTTTCGCATGAGTGTTGAAAGATTTTCGTTTTTTATATTTTTAGTTTAAATTTGTTTTAGTAATTCAATCATTAGTAAAATTGTAGCAAGAATTTGGAAAAGAAGATTTTAAATATATTATTGTTTATTAAGCAAATGAGCATGTAAAATGTTTGTGTTGTTGTAAATAAATTTAATTTCGTGGTTTAGCTTAGAAAAGAGATATTAAGAGAGGCATATCACAAGAGCATAGACATGTTGTAGGGAAGGTGTAAAATAGTGTTTCAGAAAGGCCGAATGAATATGATTGTATTGACTCTTTGTAACGTATAAGAAAGTAAAAATTACAAACCCTGTGTTAGTGACTTTAATAGTTGTTAAAAGGTGTATCATTTGCAAACCCCGGTGGATAAATTGATCTCGCCAACACCTTTTTATATACAAGAGACCTCATTGAGTTTTTCATACTCAATGAGGCCTTTTTCACTGACAATCCAAAAGAAATTTCCGTGAAAACCCAAATGTTGTTGGCTCATTTTCACTTTAGAGTGTGATATATGTATTCTTTTCGATTGGGATTACATAACATTAAGCTACTGTAGAACCTGGTGTAACTTAAAGATCAATTTGGAAATGTTTGGCACCTGTTGAGGCGAATAAATAAACTAGTTTATTGGAAAATGGTTCGCATCTAAAAGTATGCTTTTTATAGCAACGCTAAATATTTTCAATGGATTCTGGATGATGTGCTAAATTGAAGTTCCTAAAACTCAGGTCTTCTCATACCCTGTTCAGGTAGTCAATCTTAATTGATTCTATATTCAGTCAATATTCTGTTTACTGACAAAACTATTTTTCTATTCCCACATGCAAAATTTAATTAACGCAATAAGCCAGTCGCGAAAAACCCCTACTTTACTTTGTTTGTCAAGATTCTAAACAAAAATAATAATAAATAATAAAAAGAGCCTTTATAGCAAAAAATAATAATACTAAAAATAAATAAATATAAGGAATTGGGAGTTATGACAGCTTCAGTTGCCATCGTAGTATGTTTTTTCTCCCTAAAGTATGCTAAGGAATTTAAACGTTTACTTTTTACAGAGTTGCATTTTAATTTTACTCAATACTTGAAACAACCAATTGATCGATAACCTATTGACTTTTTGAATTGAATGTTGAGCTCAGTAATTGAACTTATGGCGACAATTGCAATGTAGGGTTCTAAACTAGAGTTAAAACTACTAAAACAGCACAACTAGCGAAAGACCGCGAAAAGTTGGGGAAACCAAGAAAATTTGTGTATAGGGCTTCTTGATATCTTTATACAGCTAACAAAAATATAACTTGCGAAGAACAGCGAAAAAATGTGTCACGTGCTGCATGAAATTTGCAGTATAACCAGCAAAAGCTTGCAAAACTAAGCCAAAACAAATTTAAAATTATAAACTAATTATTAAAGATTTCAATTAAAACAAGCATAACTGGCGAAATGACAAAATTCCCAGGAACTTGGCGAAATTAAGAAATATATATAAATACTATACAATACAGAAATTCGGGTGTTTATAAAAAGCCATCAACAGCAACGAAAAACTTAAAGAACGAATAATCGCGAGAAATGATCAAAAACCCATTAATAGATTTACAAGTTTTAAGAAGTTACAAAGACTGCAACAGCCAAAAAGCCAACTGTAAAAAAAAAGAAATGCGGTCGGGGGACCCCCGTTAGGAACGAAGTTCCTTACGTTTTATCTTCATCTTCGAATGTAATACAAGGTGAAATCGGTATGTTTGTGAAATTTTGAAATTTTATATGCTTCTTAAAAATTTTGGAACGTTATATTTTTTTACTTTTGACGCATGCAGTATTTCTTTTTATGTCAATCTGCTACAAAACGAAGAAAATTTTTCAATATTGCTGGTTTTTGTTGTGACATACTTTACTTTAGCGACATCTATTAAGTGATAGTGTGCGTTTTCACAACTAATTAATACTTATTGTTTGTCGACAGGTACACCAATACATATAAATAACTCACACGCTTTCGTGACGATTTCTACTAATTTGCACTACCAGCAAGCCGCGTTAACCCTGCGATGACCAGCAGTTTTTCCAATGGTCAGTGACCGGCAAGGTCCCTAGGGACCTTCTATATTATTGAGGGCTATATATGCAATATAACAATTTTACGTATGTTGCTAATGCATTAAATATTTCCGTCCAACAATAAAATACGTAAATTACATTAAAAAAATCATTTATTAAGTTTTACACTTGGGACGTTGAAGGACAGACCATTATCGTCTATGTGTTTGTCCTCAGCTGCTGTTTACAATTTCTGTCTGTCTATTTGCCAAGTATGCAATCTTTGGGCAGCCCAAAGCAGGATTCAAAAATATCTGTCTTTCAATTAAAAAGTGTAAAACAGCCCTAATACCTTATTATTTCCGCTAATATTAAGCTTTGTTTCATGAATAAAATAAAATCAAATAAAATTGCAGAAAAATATATAGAAAGTCGCCAGGGACCTCGTTGGGCATCGACGTAGTAAACAACTTTAATAGACCAAAAATATCACTATATATGAGAAAATTATTTAATATTTATTTAGAATGCTTCAAAATCGTTTAAAGATAAATACCAGTGAATTTCAAGAAATTCTACCCTTTTTTAGTTAAATTCTGCAGATCTGAAAAACCAAAAGGTCCCTAGGGACCTTTTCAGTCATCGGAGGGTTAAGGAACTTCGTTCCAAAATTAATTAAAAATTTAATTAAGCACATACAAATAGAGCAGCTTTTAAATCTATTTTAATGTGTAGCAAATTCTCGCCATTTCGATGCAGCAGTATTATTTGCTTAGCGAATTTAAGAGCCGTCTTGAAATGATTTCGACGATTAGCAAAATTTTCGCCAACTTCCGCACTATCGTACCAGTTGTGTTTTAAATAAGTCTATAAAATTTTCTAAACAATTTCCAATCCTGTTTTGCAGTTTTCGCAATCATGCATCAATTATGTATTATTTTGACTAAACATCTAGCAGCAAAAAATTCATGGAAACCGGTGCCAACGTTTTCAAAGTTAGGCTATAACATATAAGGGTGATTTGATACATATATATATATATATATAATTTTTTTCATGTTTTGTAAAGCACAAATGCGAATAATTCTCAATATATTGAGTCAATTAAAAGTGTAATGTAATTCAAGGCAGCAGATTGTTGTACAAGTCTTTTGGTTCAACATTTTCGTTAAATAAAAGTCTAAAGTAAATCTGTAAAGTAGGTAATAGTTAAGCGGAAATCACTGTACTAGTAAAATAAAAATAAAAATAATATTAAAAAAAAATAAATATCTACTTTTCTTAATATTTTCTTGTCAATGTATTAGTCAATATTTTTATTTCTTGTTGTTTAAATTACTTACACAAATAGAAAATAAAGTTTGTTAATACACAATACAAATTATTAATATATTTTTTTATATTAACATTAGTTTAAGTATAAAGAATAATAAAGAAAAAAAAAATAATAAAAACAACGAAATCTTCATAAGTATACGTATGTGTATGTATATAAAAATCGTTTCTTAATTTTCAGGGCATATAAAATATTTATAAGTCGTTTTTAGTACAATAACTTTCGTCGTCCTGCAATAATCACACAAAAATATAAAGAGAAGAGAAAATAAAAATTTGGATTTTTAAAAACAAATAATAGATTAGAAATTTATAAGAAAAGGCATAAATATAAATAATATACACACAACTTTTCTATAAAACATTAGACAAAATAATTTTGAACATTAAACATAAAATATGGCGGCAATTTAATAAGGGATTCAAAGGAGCAAATAAGAAAAGCCTTAAAAACCTAACATTTAATAAAATAATTGTAAAATGTTGCAAAAAGTAAAAAAAAAAGAAAAGTATTGTGGCTTGAGCTCTGAAAGCGAAAATAACGCAATCGGCAAAAGAATAATGGAGTTTTTTTTTTTTTATGGGAACAGTTTTGGTGCCCTCCAAAGAAAATTTTAAATTGTGATTTACCCAATTTACATGTCCGGCTCTGCGAAATACATATGTAAATATCTTCTGCAGATTTTAAAAAAATACTTAAGGTCTCAAAGGCTTCAAAATCAAGCTGCTTTAATTTTCAAGATTTTTTTTTTTAAAATAAAATTTTTTTTTTAATGATTATTTTTTTATTACTTCAGCTCATTCGATATTAAGCTTGTGATGGATATTAATTACACAAGACAAAGGCAACATCAAATACCATTAGCTGGGGCACAACTAGTTGTTTCGAGACCATCACACTTCTCGTTAGCAGTCAACCTTGAACTCAGAGGCGCATATTTCTAAGGCGACACTCATGCCACCCCCTCAATTAAGTTGCTGTATATTTCCTGTCTAAATGTTGATGTTATCCATGCCATTAATTATTATTTTTATTTATGTGCCAGGCACGCGATGTAACGCTTACTCCAAAAAAAAAAAAAAAAAAACTGAAAGTAGCAACAAAATGTTTAATTTTGCTATTGTTTTGCGAGCTTTTTCGAGGGACATAGAAAGTATCGCCGTGTATGAACACTAATTAAATTTTAGGTTTTTACAGCTTTTTGTCTATATTTTTGTAGAGGCCTGCGTAATACATATACTGTGAAAATTGTAAGTCTCTATCTTTTGCGGCTTAAAAACTAAAGTCAATTTTCCAACTAAAGGGTGTTCCCATGCAAAGGGCTACATTTAAAGGTTAATCTTTTGCTACCTTTGGCATTTGTTGTTGTGACGGCCTGATAACTGCATATACTGTTCAAATTTCAGTTCTCTAGCTCTAATGGTTCAAAGTTACAGATAATTTTAACCAATTTTCTAAATTTTTCTTCGGTTGAATAGTCTGAGATTGAGGTCACTTTCAATTTTAAACGATTTATTTTTTATTATTAAAAGAAAGGTAATAGTTCGCTGCTAATTTTGTATTTTCCTGTTGAGCAGACATAACCTTAAATTACATTTTGTGAAATTTTATGTTTCGAGGTTTTTTTTTTTGTTCGCTTTTGTTTTGCACTGCTGTTCGCTTATAGACTCATATGTTTGAGTACCCATCTATTTGAGGCTGCATCTATCCATGTACTAACCTAAAACAATGATTAACAAGAGAGTAGTGGCCACGTTGCTACTAACATTTGCCAGTGCGACTACACCTTCAGTTTTTTGCCTGAAATTGCTTCTTCATTCTTTTCCTTGTTCATAGTTATTTGAAAAAATGAATGTTTTTATGAATAATGAACAACCGAAAAGGTTGAAGCTTCTGCTTTTTTCCAGCTGCCATTTCGTAGGCGTTATCCAACAAAACTTACGATTTACCAAGTACTCATGTTAGACGGGTATTAAGATTACTTTACTTTAATAGTTTGATGAATTTTGCTTAATAATAGCTAAAAGACCTGTGGTAAATTTTCAGGAAGACCATTCTTAAATTTAATCTTAAACTAACGTTAGATAATTTTCGGACTAAATTTGAATTCTAATAAATCTGCGCAGTAATAAAAAGAGAATAACAATCATAAAAACCCTTTTTGCCGGTTGCATTATTTTTGCATTACAATTCTGCCATACTTTTATTAAACATTTTTTCTTTTTGCTCGTAATTTTTACTGAAAACCTGACAGCAAATAGACTATAAAGGAGGCGGTGGTGGTGATGCAAAAAAAAAATAAAAATGTACGTTAAAAAATGCCAAATAGTCCATGCACTCGAATGATGGCCACGCATTAAAAACTAAAATTTATATTAGAAATGGTTGAATTAAAGATGTGCTTTAATAGTGATATAATAATTAATGAAAAAAAAAAATTGCCTTGAACGTGATTGGGGGGCAGAGGGCGAAAAGTGATGGAAGACCCAACATTGAATTTGAAGAAAAGAAAAATGAAATAATGCTCAAAACATGCCAAACTTTGTTTTGCAATAATAAAATAAATAATAAAAAAACCAATTTAAAAGTCCTATTAAACCAGTAAACTATTTTAAATGTATTAGTAGTTTAAAAAAAATAAATAACACATACATCTAAACAATAGAACAGAAAATATGTATACACTTATTTGCGAAATACTTTACCTTCAACGTTCACTTCAATGTCTTCTAGACGACCGCCGTTGTGATTGATGACAAAAGAATTTGATTGATGGACGGGACCGGGACCGCCCAAGGACACTTGGGGTCCGGACATGCCACCGCTTATATTGACTGTGATGGGACAACCGGGAACAGGCATTTTATTGAACGATACATTTATGGTGTGTTCACAAGCCTCGGTGGGTACAAAGGAAACGGAGAATCTAAAATGAAGCACCAGAAAAAAAAAACACAAAATTATTGTATAATTTATTTGATAGCGTAAAATGATTTCCAATAATCATTACCTGGCACTACCCTGGGGATGTACTTGTGTTGGTATATTTTGGCCCTTAGCCGAAATGGTTATTTCCAAATTGCCCTCACCCGCATCACCAGCATCGACGGTAAATTGCACTGGACGACCGACCGTACCACGCGAAACACTGCCCACTACAACTTTAGTGGCATCATAAGATTTGGCCAAAAAGGGTGTACCCTGTACCGGGAAGCCATTGTATTCGACATTAATGGAATGGCCACCCACCGCAGTGGGTGTAAACTCAGCCGTAAAACCAGCATGTATATCACCGGTTACACGCACCGGCAACTCACCATGCGGACCCCGTACACTCACCGCCAGCTCAGCTGCTCCGCCACCGCTAACAGTTATATGAAACGAAGCCGGCCTATTGACTGGTATTAATTCCAAATTCGTTAAATTCAACATTACCCGTGAGGTGTCGGCCACTTGACAAACAAACGGACAACCTCTGACAGTTTCACCATTAAATTTGATATCAATCAAATGGGGTTTTGCCTGTTCCGGTGTGAATGACACCAAACAGCGACCACCGCCCACAACCTGCACATGATTGGGCACTTCACCCTCATTGATGGAAATTTCCAATTGTCCTTCACCGGCCGCACTGGCATCTACACGAAATTGACACGGCTGGCCTACCACGCCGCCATTAACATCGGTGACTTGTATCAAACTCGAATCGTAGACTTTGGCTATCAAAGGTCCGCCAGATATTTTCGTGCCGTTAATCGAGGCCTCAATAATGTGCGTACCCACTTCAGTGGGTACAAATTCGATGCGTGCGGCACCGTTTGCCGCCTCATGGGTGACTCTGGCATTTAGTTTGGATTTGTTGGGGCCCAAAACTGTTGCCACACACTCACCTTTTGCAAGGCTTTGACCAGGAGGCGGCAGTATATCAAAAACCGCCGGTGTATTAGCGGGTACTAAACGGGTCGATTCGCCCAATGCAGTTATACCGGGTGTCGACATGATTTCAACGTGCCAGGGTGAACCTGTAATATTAAAAAAAAAAAAAAGAAATACATCAATTTATTTGAGCGACCATAAAGAAAATTAACTTTAAACGAATATTCTAATCATTAGAAGGAAAATTGTGTAGACTTAGTGACACAAAGGCAAAGTGTCAGCATGGAAATTATCAGAATGTGGAAAAAACATTTTAAGGTCGGGTTTCGATAACAACATAATCTTCTCTATAACAATATTTTAAGTTGTGGCAAACAAGTAATTTTCATTAAAAATGCAACAATCATGCTTTTGGTTACTACAAACACATTTTTTGTTAAACTCTGGCATGTTTTTGTTAGTATTCATAAAATCGAAATATAGTTACATTAGTTGTCATAAACAAATATCTACAGCCAATGTAACGGGTTATCCATTTTGCGGTTTCAAAAGTAAACGTAAATAATATTTCTTTTTTTTAATATAAAGTTTGAACGTGTGAAACACTACATCATTTAAGTGGCCACCACGCGAAGTGTTGCAAACATTGATTCTTTTGAGATAATTTTTGACACATATTGGGCGGTATCTCAGCCATAACTTGACGAATGCTGGTTTTTAAGTGCTCAAGAATTGAAGGTTTATCTGTATAAGCACGGTCTTTTGCGTAGCCTTTTTTGAAATTAAATTTGATAGGAAAAAATTTTTTTTAGTGGCAACCCTGCTTCTAATCGGAATAATAACCCCCGATTTTTAACTTGGGATTTAAATACAAAATTAGTAAATTTTCCTTAACATTTAAGTTGGGTTTAAAATAGGTTTCTGTTTTACAGTCTAAAATTATGTTTGGTAATTAATTGTAATAAAAGTACGGCAGCACAATGTAAGTGTCAAAAAATTATCGATAACTCAATAAAAAACAGCTGTTTAAATAAATTTGGAAGCAAGTGAAATTGTGAAAAGTTTAGAAAATAATAAATTTTTTTGTAAAAAATATTAAAATGAAAAGCAAAGATGCTAAAAGGACTCCCAATTTCACTGCCACAGAAGTTGATTACCTTCTGGAAATAATAAAAAATTAATTCATGAAACAAAAAAAAAACATGTGCAATTTTCTGCATTTGCAGAATAAAACCAAACTGTCAAAAACATATGGCAGTACGAAAAACTTAAATCGATTTTAAATAGGCAGGGCAGGCCGTTTAAGTTTGATTTAAATACCAACTGTTTGACTCAATTTTGTGTTTAAATCAAATTTAAATTGAAATGGCATTTACAATCCAAGTCGAAAATTGGGGATAAGAACAATAAGAAACCCTAATAAAACCCATAGGTTTCCTACTTGATTTTTTCAATAAGGTTTTTCTTATTCGATTTTAAATGGGATAAATTGATTTTAAATGGGCACGGCAGGCCGTTTAAGTTTGATTTAAATACCAAATGTTTGACTCAGTTTTGTATTTAAACTAAATTTAAATTGAAATGGCATTTAAAATCCAAGTCGAAAATTGGGGGTAAGAACAATAAGAAACCCTAATAAAACCCATAAGTTTCCTACTTGATTTTTTCAATAAGGTTTTTCTTATTCTCTTTAAGAAAATAAGATCATAGGGATATCTTGTTGATTTTGTTCTAGTTTATTAGGTGTTTACTAGGCACTCTTTTCGCTGCGTATGTTTATGATTCGCCAACCAACCAGTATAGGCTTACAGCCAAACTGCAGAGAGTGATATGGGTGCGAATGTAATTGTCGAACTTTCGCCAATTTTCTGCTGCCATATAGAACAAGAGACGGATGGCAAATCTAATTGTGTTTTTGCCATCGTTCTGGCTGAGAGAAGATTTTCTAAATAGCACTCATTAAGTTAATGGCATTAGCCAACACAATAAGTCCTTAAGATGCACAATTAGCCATAACTCTTTTAAAGTGGCCCTTTTAACAAACAGAAATGCATTCATGCATGCAGTGCATTATTTGATGCAAAGTGAATGCCTGCTGAATGTCATGACATGTTTGAGGGTTTGCATCCATTAATGTGGTATCTCTGCTTGTTTGATGTATAAGTCTTAAGGTGTTTGCATGCACTTTTCTTTGACTTCTTCGTGTGCAATTTATTTGTTAAATGTTGCAGTGGGTTAAATTTGATACCCAACACGATAACGTTTGTACTTTGCGTTGTAGCTGCTTGTCTACCAGCCTGCCTGCCTGCCTGCCAGTGTTGAGACTTATTTTTTTACAAGTGATTTGATCTGGTCTATTTAACCTTTAAAACTGGGGAAGTATTAAAACAATATTAACATTGAAATAACTTTGAAAAGATTTCATATATTTAAGGTCTTCATGTAATTTGAATACACTCCATTGTGTGTGTGTGTGTGTGTGTGTTTTGCTTTCTTGCTGTGCCTTTTGTGTTACTGTTTTTGCACTTATTTTTGCTCCATCTTTGCTTTCTCAATTATGTATTTTGTTTTTGTCAAAGCATTGTGAAATAATTTTAAATTTCTATACTATTTCCCATAACTACAAGTACCTGCTTTTTTTTTTGGTAATTGATATGTGTATTGGTATTGTAAATGTTTTGTGTTATTTCCCCATTTGCAAGATTTTATGTTAAACAACAAGTGTGTGATTTTCATTATTTTGAAATGGGTTTCAAAGAAAACATATTTATCATTAACGTAGTTTAGCTGGCAGAGTGCTAAGTAATCTGTTGTGCTAGTAAAACTATTGGAATGGTTTGAATTTAGTTTGCAGGCAACATTTGCCAATTGCTAGACTTTAACACAGATCTATTAATAAAAATTGAAAACACGTTTCAAACGAAATTTGTTAAAATTTTGCTGATACTTTAATTATCTACAATTGTAAGTTACTTTAGAGGGCTTTAGTTCGATTTTAGTTCCTCAGAGTTAGGTAAGATACTTTTGTGCTAAAACGGTGGTGATCAAAAGTTTTAGAGAAAACAAAAACAAAGCAAATTTGAAAACTTACTGGCTGGGGTACATCAATCAGTATCCCAAATGGCGTCCAAACCAGGTCATTTTAAGAACTTTACTTTTCTTGCCTTCTTTAAAAATTTTGATCACTACAAAAATATGTTATTCAACTCTGAGGAAGTAAAATCTGACGAAATATTGGGCAATATCTTCTAAAAACTTTGTGTGTATGTACGTATGTATGTAACGTATAGACTCCAAAACGGCTGGGCCGATTTTGATGAAATTTGCAGGCAGTCTTCAGAATATTCTGGCGGGTGCCACTGTGAAGTCTGAATTTCGATTTTTGGTATGGGGGCGGAAGGGCGTGGCAAAATGCAAACGAACCCCTGTACATTAAAAAGTAAAATATAGCTGTAACTTTTGAACGATAAGAGCTAGAGATTAGCTCTCTAGCTCTTATCGTGTGCTAATTTGCACAGGATATTTCCTAACATATGCTTTACAACAACAAACACTAATAGCAACAAAAACCCGAAGCTAAAGAAAACACCCTGTACATTTAAAAGTAAAACTTAGCTGTAACTTTTGAACAATAAGAGCTAGAGAGCTGAAATTTGCACAGGATATGTTTTTACACATGCTCTACAATAACAAATACCTAAAACAACAAAAAAAATTAAAATTAAAGGGTGGCCAGCAAAGCAGACCGGGTCAGCTAGTATCTTCTAAAAATATTGTGCCAGAGCAGAATAATTTTCAAGCACAAATGGATTTAGTAATTATTTAATATTAAGTTTATCAATATCTGCACAAAATCTAATGCTACTCTTCTTTAGGACACTAAATTGAATCAGTTTGTAGGCATTATCTCTTCTCCCTTCTTTTATGATAAGATAGGGTTTATCATATCTCAAAATTATGTACATGCTGTTGTAAGTTTTTCGTGTCAATTGGTAGAGAAAATGTTTGCTGGACATTCAACTCGTTCTGTAAGTATGTGTGGCCAAACCTGAGTCATTTCAGAAAAAGCTATTGGCCACTAGTTCCAATAAACCACAACAATTACGTATAGCAAAAGTTCAACAAATTCTGAAGCTAAAGAATCAGCAGAAAATTGTATTATATTTAAAAATACTTTTTTTTTTTTAAATGTGTAATTGCTTGAATGGCCGCTAAATTGTTTAGCCAGGAAAAATAAAAACTATTTGTTTAAAACCTCAGTTTGCAGTTTTTTTTTTGTTAATTTGTTTTGTTGGCTTTTACACAATAACAGCCAGCAACTGTTTATTTTAACCATTTTTGGTATAAAGTGCTAAAAAAATGGAATGTGCAATTTTTTCTTATTTCCTTTTTTCGTGGCTTAAAATTAACAGAAATGATTTTGACATTTAAATAAATATATATTTTTCTTTTTAGCATGTAGTGTATACATACATATATGGCATTTTTACTTGTGTTGTATTCTTGTCGTCTCTTTAGAGTGACGGGAGAGGGGTTTTGAAATTCATACAGCCAAGTGTGTCAACTACAGTGGCTGATAAAAGCAAATGCATGCTTTCAAAGCGCTAAATCTATGATCTAAATAAAAATTAAACCAGTTCAGAGTCATGGCCATTTTTTTTTTATTGAAGTGAACAATTTGATTTTTAGTTTTTAACTAAGAAAATGCTCAATATGCAGCATTTTCTATACATACACACATGCATATACATATAAACATACTCCATTTATTACGTCACTTCAGATATAAAATTATGTTTTATTGTTTTTTTCCTGGTTATATTGTTCAGTTCACGGATAACTATATAACCGCAAAATAAACAAAATTTAGTTAAGAGTAAACAATGGTTGGCAAAAAACAAACCATGTTTTTGTTAAATTTAAAGAAATCATGTGTTAAAGAAATATTGTAAACAATGCCGCCTTGTCGAAATACAAAACAAAATCACTTTCTTTGTTTGTGAGATTTTTTTTATAAGAAATAATTTTAAAATACATATGTTTTAGTTTATGGAAAATTTTTATGTTAATTGATTTTATTTGGTTTGTACAACAACACTAATTGTTAGGTTTTAACAAATAGTTTTCATATAACAAACTATATGAAAGGTTTCGTTGTCAATCCCCTGTGACTAATTATGGATGAAAAAAATAATAACTTTAAAAATTCAAAAAATATAAAATCAATTTGAAGTACATCTTGAAACAGATTCTTTTATACAAAAAAATTTTGTTTTAAAATGTATTTGAAACTGATTTTATTTTTTATGATACCAATCCGTTTAGTTTGCAATAGTTTGCAAATTTTTCGAATTCTGTAAAAATTGACAAGTAATTCTTGCTTTCTAACAGAGAAACAGAACACTGCAAGTTGGTCCTAATACAGGTTTTTATTTTCAAAAGTCAAATTTTCATTTTGGAAATTTAGTCCACCATAATGGAACTGTTTGGCCGGCTGTTTGCCTCATGGTACTAGCCACAGGTTAGCGATGTGAGAGCTACCCGAATTGTACCCCAGCTTAAGTCAGATATAATTAAAACTTTACTTGTAAAATTTGATACGTTTTCATCATTTAGAAAATAAATGTTTACAATTAAAGTTCGTCATTGAAGACCCATATGTGAATAGGAACAATTCACTATCGATTTTTTTTTTGGGTGTAGCAAATCGCAGCAGTTCTTTGCTACGAAGGAAAACTTAGCGACGTCGAAACATCTAGTTGTAGACCAGCTGAAGTTAAAATTAAGTAAAATTAAATTATAGTCAAAGTACTTGCTGATGAAGTAGAAACAGCTAGTTTCTACTTCACCAGCTGTAGAAGAAAAAGTTAGCGACGTTAAAGCATCTAGTTATAAGACAGCTCAATTTAAAATTAAGTAAAATTAAAATTATAGTCAAAGTACTTGCTGATGAAGTCGAAATAGCTAGTTGTACCCCAGCTTTAGAAGAAAAAGTTAGCGACGTCGAAATATCTAGTTGTATAACAGCTAGTTAAAATTAAGTAAAATTAAAATTATGGTCAAAGTACTTGCTGATGAAGTAGAAACAGCTAGTTGTACCCCAGCTTTAAAAGGAAAACTTATCGACGTTGAAACATCTGGTTGTATAACAGCTACTTGTAAGCCAGCTCAAGTTAAACTTAAGAAAATTATAGTCAAAGTACTTGCTGATGAAGTCGAAACACCTAGTTGTACCCCAGCTTAACCTACAACTAAGTAAAAATAAAATTATAACCGATATATTTGCTGATGAGAAGCGTGATCACGTCGAAACAGCTAGTTGTATCCCTCATGCTGCTCATGCTGCAATTCGATTTTAGCTGTCTTCTTTCAGCAATATTAATCATTTAAAAAATTTAACTACAGTCCATCGAGAATTGATCTTGGATAATATGGTTTGCAACAAAAGCTCTTGGAAAGCCTGGTCACCGTGCAGATCCTGATAATCTTTGTGGCATGTAGTCGTCAGTGGAGGGCACGCTGCATATGCTTCAGATCTTTTGACTCAGAGAGCGAATGAGATTTTTATAACTAAGACGATTAAGGCAGCCTATATCTCTTTACCCTGGAAGCCTGGTACCAAGCTGGTTACCATCAACAAGATGCATATTTTGATCCACGACTGAACTTTGGTTCCGCATTAAATTTGAGCCTCATGGCCAGATACTGACAAATGCCTAAATAAAATTTTGATCGCCAAGGTGACCAAGGCATCGGGCACAGCAAAAGATCAAGCTCATTTTATGATCATTAAGCAGCATATCTTTCCCCCCCGTAGAAACTTTGGTTTATCATCACATTTGACTGCCTTGGATAGATACTCATTTGAACCAAATTCCACACGCTCTATTTTATGCATTTCGAAAAAAAGCAAACAGTTAACGAAAAATCCTTTAAATGAAACGAAACTTCAAAATGATGTTGCTGTCTAGTTAGTGAAAATGCCAAACATGTTTCAGAGTTTTTTTTTCCAAACATTTTACTATTTTACGACCAACACATAAGACACTTCAGCTGATAACTAACTGCTGATAAATAAATTCTATTTTAAATACTTGAGGCTGAAGACTTCATTCAGCTTACAATAACTCAGGCAATTTGCTAAAACCGACTGATGATCCATCCATTAATACGTAATCCACTTCAAGAGCTGAAAACTTTGTATGTGTATTTGATGTTAACATAATTTTGCACATTAAAGTTTATTACACTGCAATACAATTTCAGTTTATGCCGCTCAGCGAAAACGGAATTGAGTAAAAGCCATCAACACAAATTAAAGCAGACACACCTGACTTACAAACATGTGAGTTTTGTTCACTCGTTTTTTTTTTTGCTCTGTTGTTTTAACCTGCTTTATTGAAGACCAAGCAACAACAACAACAAACAGATTTTCAAAATAAAAGCAAACTCTATTAAAAAATAAAAAAAAAAAAAAAAAACTTGCAGTCGCCAGCCGGTCGAACAAATGAATACCAAACGCCGCAGAAGCAAACACAAAAACACCAAAATCAAGTTGAAGTTGTTAAAACCGTTGTAACGGGTCTTTCTTTTTCGGTAACACACTTCATGTAACTGAAAAATATACATAATTTTTTACATGTAAATTATCACATTTTAGATTTCATTTCAGTGCTTATTTTTCTCATGTCATCCCATACATTTTAAAGCGCTGTGAATGTAAAACGTTATTTGAATTGGTTTGTTTTTTTCTCAGCAGTTTTTCCAATTAATGGCCTGATTAAGTGGTCAATGCACAGCGCTGCAAAACTAAATTATGGCCAGTAGTTTTGTTCATTATTTCGTACAATGATGGAAATTTGTTGTAATAAATTGTTAAAGTAATATAGATACAGGAATTGCTTTCATAAGACTATAAAATGTTTGTTTGTGAAAGGAAATTATTGCTGGAGAATAAAATTTATGGTCAATGGGCAATAAGGAAGTTTGCTGTGGCAGGCCAAAAAAAAAAAAAAATTAAATAAATATAAAGCGCTTTATTGTTAAAGTTCGTGGAAATTAAACGGTTTATTTATGAATTTTTTTTTTTGCAGCAATAGAAAGTCTTAAAACTCTTTAGTAATGGTTATGAAAAGCAAAATAGTGTGACTTACAGAATGGCCACATTGAACGAATATTTGATATAAAAAGCGTGACCACTATATTGGCTTTTATTTTGGGCAGGTACACACATTTAGAGAAATGGAACTGTACAAACATATGAACATAGTCAACAATAAAAGAAAAGAAAATAGGTCATAAGGTACAATTACACTGGCATCGTGAACCTTATTCCCTTGTTGCACTTTATTTTGCCTGGCTGCGCAAATCTCGATTGAACAATGTCAAATGACTGCCTCGTTGTTGTGGTTTAATGCCGCTGGACTTTTTTCTGTAAAATGTGGCTCAAAATATTGCTGAAAATTTTGTGAAAAGAACAATGCGTTGTTCTGCCGATATGCTAGATGTAGATATTTGCCCGACATCATGTTGCGTTATTTATTTCCATTATTCTACTTTACATTGGTATCAATGAAACTGATAATTTGCATTAGTATCAATGAATTTATCAAAAACAAGCGTATTTTAAGCCAAGGTTAGCTTACATGTACAAGTGTTTATCAACAAACACGAAAAAAAAAACGCAAAATCATTAAATTTCACAAAAGTATATTTTAAGGTTATGTTTGCTCGACGAGCAAACCAAAAATATGAAATAAAAACTGGACCAAGAACTGTCATAAAATCAATAGGTGGGCCAAAAGAAGTCATCCGATGTGGTTTAGGTTTCACAATATCGGTTGATTTAGTTAATACAACAAATTTTGTAATTGATATCATAAATTCTTTAAGTTAATGTTTTTCTCTGTACACGAACTCAAATTTTTAAATCAATATTTCAACCACATTTTCCAGTGACTAATTAATATTAATAAAATTTCTTTAATTATACAAATTAAAAATGTTAAAAAAAAACTCTTTTCTCGCATTAATATTGCACTTTCTAAAATAAAATCTTTTCATATATAACTTCTTTTCACTTTTTTTTTGCCTTGTCCAACTGAAATAAAAACCATATAAATATTTAAAACGTAAGAAATAACTTGTCATTGGAATATAATTAAAATTTTCAAGCCCAGGCTGAGAAGAAAAAGAGACTCAGCACCATAAGTAATTGCTTATTAATCTGATGTGTCGTTATTTTGCAACACCAGACTTTATTAGACAATATTGAGCTTAATATGTTGGCAACAACAGCGAAAAGAAAAAAAATTTTATAATTGTTTAAAGAAAAAGTAAAGTTGTTTGGTGAAAAGTTGGATGCAAAAAAAAAAAAAAAAAAAAATTGAGGTAAAAATGTTGAAAAGGAAAAGTGTTGGCAGCGCTGTTTGGGTTTCTTTTAATTTACTTCTTTCGGTTTCTTATTTTGTTTGATTTATGTTTTTTTTGTGCATTTTTTTCATTTCAAAATAAATACACCACTTTGTAATCAGTGTAATTACACAGAGACGTGGAGTAATGTGCTTACACATGTGGTATATATAATTTTTTCTTTAAGATATTAGCACTGACTCGATGTTTATGAGAAAGTAATAGAGGAGATAGTAAAATTCGTTTTTTTTTTTCTTTCAATAAGAGTCACAGGAGTTGTTAAAATTATTTATTTTGAACAAAAGCATTGCAAAATTTTGAGCTAAATAATTCTAAGTATGAAAGTACTTAGAATTGTTAATATTTTTTATTGTGGAACAAAACTCATTTATCTTGAATATTCTATTTTAATATTTTAATCTATTTCATGCTGATAGCGGTGATGCTGGAATTCATATAAATATTTCAAACAAAATAATTATATTTGAGTTTGAGGAAAAAGAAAGACAATGTTATTTTCTTTTCAATGCAGATCGCTTTATTTGCTCAGAGAATTCTGCGGATATGTCCTTACGTTTTTCCATATATTTATTTAAAAGTAAAGTTTGATACCATCACAATTTCTTGAATCCATATTAATTATAGAAATTATTTTCTGAGTGTAATATTTGTGATTTTTCAAATATGAACTTAATTATTTATTTGCTTTAAGAGTCAATTGAAATGTATTAATTCAGGTCCAAAAATGGACCTTTTGAAAAAATGTTTGTTGTATTTTTCAGCTGTCTATATGCCGACGATATTTCGTCGCTAATTAACTCATTAGTAGCCTTGAAAAATTCTTAAAAGTTTGTTTGAAACTTAACTACAAAAAAAGTAGAAGTGTTGCAAAACGAAAAAAGAAATGTTTGCTGTGTTAAAGGTTTGTTTGAACATTTCTGATTCTCATTCTGTTCATGGGAATTATGGAATAAGTAGTTGAGTTTCAAACAACTGATGAGTTGATTAGCACCAACGAAATATCGTCGGCATACAGACAGCTGAAAAATGCAACAAACATTTTTTGAAAAGGTTCAGTTTTGGACCTGAATTAATACATTTGTGATTTTTGTAAAATGCTCTTTATTTCTGTTTTCACC
The DNA here is from genome assembly GCA_963662145.1 of Sturmia bella. Classification (NCBI taxonomy): domain Eukaryota; kingdom Metazoa; phylum Arthropoda; class Insecta; order Diptera; family Tachinidae; genus Sturmia; species Sturmia bella. Next base: position 12,060,481 of record OY759172.1, on the reverse strand, counting down.
AACTGAACGAACAATGCTATTCTATGTCTTTACAAAGAAGCTAACACACGCTTTAAATGTCTATGGGAAATACATATTTATTTTACCGAGTTTTACTGGCCTCAAAACACAAAAAGTAATAATAGTGCTTGCTAGTGTCTATCCCCGTTAAAACGGTTATAAAACTGCCATAAAAATTCTAAACCTATTAATTTTTTATTTCCAAAAAAAAAATTAAACAAAAACTTCAAGACTTGCATTCTGTTGGGGAAAAAGGTTAAGAAGACTTCTTTTATTCATTTAAAATCTTTTATGATTTTTCCCCTACAAAATCCCAGCCATTCACTCAACTGTCTCATCTCATTTCGACGTCAACATTTATTTCTCAGGCAGTTTATATCAACCTAAAGTTCATTGCTTTTAATTCCAATCGTGCAAGATTTCTTGCCACTACTTTTCCTATTTATGTATTAAGGTCATGACGAGCATGAATATAAAATATTATTATTTTTTTGTTTAACACAACAAGTAAAAAATAAAACTCGCACAAAATAAATCATTAACATTTCTAAATGCGCTCACGCAAAATGTTTCAGATGAAACTTAAAAATGCAAAACAGTTACAGTTTTGTGTGCGATACATTTAAAAAGTTGCTATTGTTGTTTCGAAAGAAAGAAAGAAATAAAAAAGCCTCCACGTTTAATGCATATTTGAAAACGAGTGTAACCGCGATATTTTCTGTGCTATCAAACGGTATTTTCTAAGAAGGAATGCACTTACTTGTAAGAAAGAGATTGCTACGATATTGTATTTTAGCACGCTCACACAGCTGTGATAAATATTTTGCAGTAGTTGTTCACACAATGTTTACAGAGGGACCAGGTCAAGGCGAATTAAGCCAGGTGACCACAAGAGAAAATCCGATACATTTTATTAGTGTACAATCTTCTTTGAATACTTGAAACTTTTGAAGAGCTGGCTATGATTCAAAACAGTTGAACATCGAAAAACCCTTATCTATTATAACACAATGTAATCTTTTTCATTACAAGCCCCACGTAAGACAACTAAGTCTTTTATTTTTTTATTTGTTTTTTATTTTTATTTTTATTAATTTATTTCCATTTCCTGTACAACAAGATTTCACTTATATTTAAAGTACAGAAATGTGTTAAAGGGGCACAAGTGGTCCCACTCGCACCACTGCAGAGAAATATTTTTGTTGTATAAATTAAAACAAAAGTTAAAAAATAAATAAATAAATAATTGGTTTTTTAATTGAGGTTTTAAAAGTTGTGAAAAATTAAGGTGTCAGTATTCGTGGCCATGGGACAGAATGATTTGATTTTGACTGATTTTGTTATGCTGTTTTCGCATGGACAGAAAATAGATTTACTGCATTCCATAGATAGCAGAGCAAGTAGAAACCATAAAAACTAAACTTTATAATTTGTTTTTAATGTCGAACTAAAACGCATGTTCATCAAAATAAGATAAGTTAAAAATAAAGTTAAATGATTTCTTAAGATAAGGAAGGTATTAAAAAATTTCCAGTCTTACAAAGTTTCGAATTCTTTGTGGTTTTCACAAATGTTTATACCTACCTAGTTTACTTTTTGGAAATAGGTATTGATATAATACCAATAATTAAAAACCCCAAAATATCTATGAAACATTTATAAAAAAGTACTAAAAAATATTCTTTTTTACACGCAAGTTTCACGATGTCCCTGCACATTAATCGCTTCTTAAATACTTGCAAGAATAATAATAAATTTTAAAATTTAGTTGTTGTGTTTCGTGGTTTTGAGTATGCAAGCGATGTCGAGTGACATCGTGAAACTGCCGCTATATGTTGATATAATAAAGATTTCCTTACACTACTTTCTTAGTCTAACTTTGTAATTTTGCCATCGGTAAATGTATATTTAATAAACTTTAGTTTTGACTTCACTTTCCCAAAATTGAGAACGATTTTTTGTACTGATTTTAGTAATAAAAAAAAATTTTTTTTCACCTTGCTCTAAAAATTGCCTTTTTTCAGAAATATAGATGGTCACCTTACAGTTTATTTGGCAGCATACAAAACGTGTGTAGCAAAACTGAGAAATGCAATTTTTTGAACTTGGAGTAAAAAAAAGGAAATAAAAAAAAAAACTAGATTTATGAATGAAGTAGCTAAAAATCTAACACAATATAAATACATTTTGACAAGAAATCTTACAAGTTTAAGAAAAATCTTAAACAGTTTATTATAACAGTGTACATTTCATTTACATTAAGAGAGGGAGTAGAAGCATATAATAATGTATGTCTCTGTGTATGTACATATATATGTATGTATTAGACAAGAAAACTCTAAAAATTTCTTTAACAGGTAGCAAAAAAAAAAAAGAAAAACAATTAATTCATACACACCTTTTTTCCTTCGTACAAGCAGTAAATTCTTTGCAGTTGTTGTTTTCAATACACACACACACACACCACAAACTGATTGAATGCACTCTTTAAAATCAATGCAAGTTTTATTGTAATTTATGTTAAAGAGTATGAGAGTTTTGTTTGTGTATTTCCGGTTTTGTTATTGTTTGTTTTGCTGTAATGCCAAGCAATAACAATATGTGCACGAACAAAAACAACACGTCAGGTTTAAATTCACTGAGAGGGGAGAGAATATAGTAAGCAAAGTAACGGTGCGGTAGGCTTAGAAAGATGAGTTAGATAATGCTGATGATTAAGAACCCAGTATGAAGTACGAATAACGGCGTTTCGAAGAAAGGGGTGGCCAGAAATAGTTGAAATTCTTTTGTAAAATGCAATCACAACGGCTGGTGTAGGTTTTTAGCTAATATACCAACTAAACAAAACTCTTTTTTTATTTGATGAAGAAGGTACTCATGTAAGCAAGTCATAAAAATATTTTAAGACTTTTTCTTTTTTGTAAATTAGTTGTTTTATTTGTATAAGACTCAACAAAAAACAATATTTGTTTTTATTTGTATTTTTCATAAAGGTAAAACGACTTTGAGCTTGAATTAAAGAATTTTAATTATGTTTTTGTTATTGTTGTTATTATTTTTGTGGTTGACAAATTCGTTACAGTGGTTTATTTTTCTTTTTAATTATACTAGATACATATGTAGGAAAAAATATATTTAATGATTTGGTTGCTTATTATTATTATCTTGTATGCTTGTTGTTTATTCATTTCGCAAGGTTAAGATTTTAATTTGAATTATTATGCAACGAAGATGTGATTGTGTTTATAGGCATGTAATTTCATTTTATATATTTTCATTGCAGATGGATTTATATTCATCATATTTTTTAAAACGTTGGTTTAAGCGGCTTTAAAATTTATTCGAGTTTTATTTATACAAGAAAATTATAAAATATTTTTATATAATTTGTTTTTTTGAATGTTGTTGATAAAATTTCTTAATATGTAATTTGATCATAGGAAACACATAATACAATTTTTTTTTTTATTGTTGAAACAACTAAACTGGAAAAATAGTCTTTTTGAAATATTAGTATTTATTGCTTCAGAGCAGAGTAAAATAGTGGCAAATAAATAAATAAATTAATTAATAAATAGAAAAAGGAGCTTTAACTCCAGTAACAAAATAATATCAAACTAAAAAGGGTCGAATAAACTTAATAATTAAATATTTTAGATCTAAAAATAGAGCTCATCAATATTTTCCGTCTTTCACATCAGTCTACAATATATCGCCGACAATTCGTTGATGCTTATCAACGAACGATTGAGTCTACATCAGTAGACTCGGCAAATTCTTACAAGATAATTTAAAACTCAACTACTTTTTTTCGAAATTCTCATGAGAATCAGAAATGTTCAAACAAACTTTTAATACAGAAAATATTTTTTCTGATTCTCAGTTTGTTCATGGAACATTTGGAAACAAGTAGTTGAGTTTCAAACATTCTTTTAAGGCATATAGACGGCTGAGGAAGCCAGAAAATATTAATAAGGTCTATTTTTAGACCTAAATTAATACATTTCAATTGGCTCTTAAAGCAAGTAAATAATTAAGTTCATTCTTAATAATTAATAGCAAAAATTATGTAAAGTAGAGAAAAGAAAATGTTGTTGAATTCTTTTCTGAGTCCTTCTTCACTATGTAGCATCCAAAGGTGCACCATGGCAGAATCGAAGCGCAAAAAGTTTGGCTGTGTAACTTGCCTTTATTCGATTTTGATGTTTAAAATATTAAAAAAACTAATAATTTTGTTATAGTGACTGGATAGTTTTTAAAGAAATATTCAGTATAATAGAAGCTTCATGCTGAATTTGTAAGCCCTCATAAACTTTCAAGCTATTTATTTCTGTTTAAGTATATTTGTGTTTTATAATGCGGACTCAAATACTTATATATGGCAATCAATAAATGGCTCAATTTATAGCGCTTGCATACTACACATGTTGGTCTATATCAACGAAATTTGCAAAAAATGAAATGAGGATTAAGATATTCTCAAACAATTGGGAAGACGCTTGACTTGTGACAAATTATCTCTCACAAAACTTGTGTTTTACAATTGTGACTCAAATACTGGAAAATGTCACATTTACTGATACTACTCAATTTTTATTTCAAAACAGATTTCGTTAATGCTTTTTTATTTTTTAAAATCTGTTTTGCCACTTTTGATAACAATTTCATGTTGATAATTTTGCCAAAACATCTGTTATATAAACGGATTACTCATGTTGAACACACGTTTAATACAGAAAATTCTTTGTCTTCTGTTTCTTTTCATTAAAATCTCTATGCAAATATTCATTTCATAAGGTATTTATTTGTCTTGCTTTTAGTTATTCCAAATAAAAGCGTGTTTCTATTTTTAAGCTCTTTTGCTAACAAAAGTTTCACTCTCGTTTCGTTATTAATCATTAGTTTGAAATGAAATAAAATAAGAGATAAAAGAAACTTTTTATTTAAACTGTTTTGGCCATGCAAATTTTGCAGCCAGAGACCATGTATTTTAATTATTTTTTTTTTTAATTTTTGCATGTTTCAGCATCCAGACATGCGAAATAATACATAAAAGCTCTTTGAGCAAAATACAAAACTAAATACATTTGTTAATAGACTTGTGATTAAATATTTTTTAAACGTGAGCTAAATTAAATATTTATTGCAAACGTTTTAATGGGCTAATGAAAAGCCAGGGAAACGAACTTCAAATGAAGTGGCTAAAAATACGGCTCACAGTGCTTTGAATTTATCTTTATTGCATGAAGGAAAATTCGCAACACAAAATCGCTCAAATTTAAGTTGTGCACTTAAATTATCTTGCACTTTGTAGGATGTTCTAATATGTTTTATAACATAGCTGATTTAATGAAAACATTAATCTTCATAATCCACTACAAAAATACTACTAATTCTAATTTAAGATTTCGTAATAGCGAACTGTTTATAGTTATAGTGCTTTACTGCACAGTCTGCTTTCTCTGTCCACATGGCCCAACCTCTTTTAAAGCTATATTTGGTGCGCAAGTAAATTATTTATGAGAAGGAAAAACCATCAGTATTTGTATTTCAACACATTCCTTTTCTACCTGTTTATAGCACATACAAACAAAAACGCATTAGCAGTAAGAACCCAAATGACCATGTCTTTAAGACATCACAATAGAAAAGACATACTCTCAGAGAAAAACCAGCCAAAAACAACTTCAAATCAAAAAAAAAACTAAAATTTGTATGAGTTTATGGGCAAAAATTCAATTATTTTCTCTCAAATTTTGACAATTTTGTTAACTGGGACATCATACCCACAAACACACACACGCACACGCACACAATTGCCAACCAACCTGCCTCAACAATTAAATACTCAAACATTTAGCATTAAATATTTAGTTTTTGAATGCCTGTCTCGCTGCTGATGAATCAAATCTTGTAATTTAAGACAATTGAACACAATGCACAAAAGAAAAAAGGAAAAAACAAATCCCAAACCAGAAAAAACAAAAATATAAACTACCTGCCTGCCCCTACAAACATTTGCAGTCTTTAAAACCTGTGGAAACCAAAAGATCGAGTGAATTCTTTTGAAGAGAAAAATCAAGACAAATATTAACTCGTACATTTATATTTTAAAAATATACCTAAATACATATTTTTTTTTTTAATTATGCAAGAAAATGCATTTAACCTAAAATTCGTTTAACGGTGAGAATATTGTTACTTGTTTTTTTTTTTGCACATGAACCACAGGAAAATATGTTGTAAGGAAATTTTTTATTTAATTTATATTTTCCGCTGCAAAATCTAGAAATGAACAGAGTTTTATTGAAATTTCTCAAAAGACCCCGTTTTCTGAACATGTAATTAAGAAAAATGTTAGCGAATATAATGCAAAACTATTCACACATCACTCAAATTAAATTGTATGGGAATAAATGTAAAACACTGCAATTATAATGTCAAACAACAATATTTTTCTTTTTTTTTGTACTTTGGTTTTCTTGCTGCCATCACATGTGTGGGATTTGTTAAATGTAACAGAGAATTCAAAAATAGTTGTCAGACATTGATTTTAACTAAAGATATTATTACAAGGAGCACCCAGTTCAGCAAATGGAAGTGGTGTCAAAATTTGCCAATTTTTAGGTATGAGCAACAAAATGAAGCAGAATAAATTCTGTCAAGTACAAGACTGATTCATACCGCTAAACTTATTTCCATACTAACGCACAAGTGTTAAGAACCCACTTCACTGAACAGACCGAAGGTTGCGCCTTGGAAGGCGAAATTATTTAAAATTAAACTTTTTCATTAATTGTATTATTCTAGGTCTACAAATATACCTTATTAATGTTTTCTGTCTCTTTCATTCATGATAATCACCTCATTAGTGGACTCGAAAAATCGTAAAAGAATGTTTGAAACTCAGCTACTCATTCCATAATTCCCATAAACAAAATTAGAATCAGAAATGTTCAAACAAACTTTTAATACAGAAAATGGTGAAAGAAATAGTGGGATTTTAAACGTTCTTTTAAGATTTTTACTTGCCTATTGATGAGTTGATTAGCATCAATGAAATGTGGGCGGCATATGGTCAGCCGTTAGAAAAGACAGAAAATATTAATAAGGTCTATTTTTAGACATAAATTGTACAATTTATTTGCCACTTATGGCGAATAAATAAGTTAATTTTAATTAATTTTAATTTTAGAGTTGAACTTTATGATTTACAGTTGTGAATTTCTTTAGCGGGCCTTTAGTTCGATTTTACTTTATCAGAATTGAGAAGAATTTTTTTGATAAAAAAATTAAAAACTATCAAAATTTTTAAGGAATACCCGAGAAAGAACTTATTGGCTGGGGAACATAGCAAAGCTGTTTCACGTCTTGCACGGCGATCATCAGCACTTAAATGGCTTCGAATTATTTTCGAATTGCATGCGGTTTTTAAGCAGCAGCGATTAGCTATTCTACCACCTAAGCCCTTCATTCCTGGCTGTCTATACATATTTACGGTATTCAAACGGTCTCATATTGTGTCATAATGTCAGAAAGTACTAACATTTTATGATAGTTTAAAAAAATTGCTGTTGTGCTGCAAACAAAAATAGTCATAAATTAATAGGACTTCATCGACTGTGTTTAGTGATTCGTCATAAGTTAACAGCACACATCTGAGGCGAACGCCTAAAACGCATTCGTCAAGCCGGTGATATTCTTTACCTGCCGCAAATTATATTCTAAAAAAAATATTTTATATATAGTACATAAAAAAACCCTTATATGCGTATAACGCTTTCCTTTTCTTTAACAGCTGATTCAAATTTGATATAGCACAGTACTTTATGACAGGTTGCTTACAGCAGTCAAATATTTTCATGCTATTATTTTAAGACTTCTGACTTTAGGATGACCCTTTGAATACCGTAATTATTTATTGATAAAAATTGTATCACTGTGTTTTTCAGCTGATTGGAATATATTTTATGTTCTCTCACCACCATCAGCCAGGATTAAACCCCGATAAAGCAATTAATAATTGTAAATCATATACAGGGTGGGCCATTTGTGAACTAGACTGCTGTGGAATACAAGTGAACAAGTCATAAAGCTATACACTCCCCAAGAACGCGGAATAATCCTGCAAAGTGAACGATTTTTTGTTTAAAATCATAATGAGCGATTAGGCTGATTTCCACCTTAGCGGGTACGTGAGGCATGGTGCTTCTGAGGCACCGAAGCTGCACGAGTGATGCACGAGGAGCGAGTACAGCCGCTCTAATTGACTGTATCCAGCGCTGTTCATGCTGGAAGAGTCATTGGGCCATTTTTTTTCGAGTATGCCGCTGGTCAAACGACAACGCGCTTTAGGGCCATGTTAATCGAGTTTTTTCTGCCGCAATTGAACGAATGAACTCTGAAGGATAAGTAGTTTCAACATGGCCTGGGGTCTGATGCAAATTTGGCTGATGATGAGGGATGTGGTGGCCATGAAACAGCCATGGTATGTGCCCCAGCCCGTAAGTCGTCAACTTTACTTTTCTTGTCTTCTTCACGTTGATGATCACTCCAGTTTTATTACAAAAAAATCTTTCTCAACTTTGATTAAGCGAAAATCGAACTCAAGCCCGATAAGGTTATCAGCAATTGTAAATATAGTTCGACTATAAATTTAAAAAGTTAATCATTATTTATTTATTTTACACTTTTATCCCAAAATGCGATTTATGAATTTTTAGAGGGATTGAGATCAACAGAAAATGTTCGTATAACCATAAATAATAAAATTTTGACAGAAAATATACAACAACTGAGTTGGCTGAGTCACCTTAAAGACGTGAGCTTCTTAGTTCAAGGACGGGTGTTGACGAGAAGTGTGGCGGCTTGGAAACAATTAGTTATACTCTTGGATCTTTTCTTTGTCTTTTTTTTAATAAGAATGCGCTTATGATCGATAAACGTAACGCAAAACAGCTATAGATGAAAAGTTGGAAACATAAAAATTAATGAATTGAAAAACTGATGGTTTTACTGCAAAAACCATCAATAAATATGGATGTCATAAATAGTTTTTAGTGCGGTTGCATAGTGTAGCTTGGAAGTATTACTTTTTATATAACGATGTACTTGCTGCTTCAGATGGCACCGCCCAACAAAAATTTCTAACTGTGCTGTAATTAAACGACTCATACTGTATTCTAATTTGTGTTTCTCCTGGCAACTTTGGAAACATTTCTATTACCTCTATAATAAAGCTTGTTATTACCTAATAAAAAAAAAAAAAAACATTTAAATTAAAAGATCTTCGATCTTTAATTAAATGAATTAAGCATGTGTTGACATAATTTCTGTCATCTTAATTAAGTAACTTTGCTATTTTATAATTGTCAGCATTTGATCAAGTTCAAGAGCCAATTAATTGAACAAATACGAATGTATGTGCAACTAAAGTTTTGTCTAACTGCTTAAACACGCCAACTTAAAAACGAATAATAATAGTAATAATAATATAAAATATAAATAAATACAAAAAAAAACTTGTATTTAAAAACTAAAATCAAAAAGCTAAAATATTTTTAAAGCCAAAAATCAACAAAAACAAAGGCAAGAAAAGTTCATTAAACTGGTTTTCAACATCAAACTTTTAAAGTACAAAAACAACTGCAACCAACTATTTCAGCAAAAGAAAAAAAAAGCACCAAAATAAACTCAATATTTTCAAGATTTTTTTTGTTTGTTTTACACTGGCTTAAAGAAACCCACCAGAGTTGGCAGCATTTACATTTATTCGTCTCAGAAAAACTATCTAAAGTATCAATTCATTTGCGTATTTTTTTTTTCTTATTTTATTTCTATAAAAAGAAACTTTAACATAAATTGTTGGGGTTTTTCCATTTTTGGTTGCCTATTGAAAAATATTATGTGCTCATGATCAAAGAATTTATTTCATCACTCAAGAAGATGGTAATTTTTTTTATAGATAGATTGTTTAAAATTTATTGCATTTAAACAGGTATTTTATGAATTGTAAATAGTTTCTCCTGCTTTTATTTTCTTTTATAGGTTTTTATTTTTAGGCCTGATCTTACATTTGTATTTTTATAGCAGTCTGCATTCCATGCTCTTTCTTAATATTTATTTGCAACAAATTTCTTGTCATTAATCAACCACAACTTTGAGGTTTCAAATCGCTTGAAATTATTAATTTATTTTAAGTGAATTTGTTAAAACACTTTTGATTTATTTAAAACTTGGTATGCGCTGGCCATACGGCAATTTGAACTCCAGAAAAATGTTTGTTTTCACTTTGTTTGTAGATACTAAAAGCGACAACAACAACTACACCTTTGATATAAAAATGTGTTTTATTTGAATATCGTCTGCAGTCTTTTAAAATATTTTTTCTTTCCGTTGACGTGTCAGTTTAGCTAAAAACGCGAACTCAGACTGCCGGCTCTTGGCTTTAAGCCTTGTTTGGCTGGCCAATATCGTACAAATACAATGGGGGAAACAAAATCAACTCAATTCTCATCTGTTGGCTTCAAATAGAGAAGATGAGAGAGTGAATTTATCTGATTGCAAGCGCACAGTAATGCCTAAGCAGCGTTTTTGTTAGAGAAAATTGTTAAAAAAAAAAGAAAAATACACCCACCTACATCTAAGTAAACATCAGTAAGTGTTTATCTACAAGCTGAATATATTTGGTGTTATGTAGAAAGGACCTAACTCACATATTTTAAATATCGGGTTTTAAGCATATTTTAATAATTTTTGAATAATTTTATGGCGCTTAAGTTCGATTTTTACTAGTTTCATAGCGATTTGGGTGCTGATGAGTGATGTGGTGGTCGTGAAACAGCCCTGGTATGTACCCCAGCCAGTAAGTTTTCCACTTTAATTTTCGTGTCTTCTTTAACAGTGTTGAACACTCCAGTTTTATCTAAAAAAAAGCCCTGATATTTAAAAAAAAATGTGAGCCATGGCCTTTGCACATGACCCCAATGGCACAAAATTGGTTTTGGATTTACAGAAGGGATGGAAGTATAGCAGAGCCTCACAAATTGTAACCATTTTACTTCTCAAGTGATTTTAGTTTTCGCAATGCTCTAATATATGGAAGTTTTTTCCATAGATTATATTAGCATACAATAATATTTATTAATATTTTTTTGCATATATACCGTGTACTTTAGCGTGCTGTTTAACATTTAACGTTTGTTTGTAAGTAAAACTCATTCATAATTAGTTATTGGCAAAAAAAAAAATAAAAAATTTTTATACTTGATTCAAGTTACGTTTTCATTTTTCAGTTTTTATATAAAAATTTTGTTCTAAAACGTACTTTAGCCAGATTTAATTATTTATGAATACCAGTACAAGTTTCTACTACCGGCTTATTGCTGTAGACAGAGTTGTTAAATTTAAAATTTCAAAACCATAGTTGATAACTACAATTGGTTACTAGTTTATTGGGCTTTTAGTTTGATTTTACTTCCTCAGAATTGAGAAAGATTTTTCTGTATTAATTTAACTTTATAGTCAAACTATATGATTTACAATTGTTAATTAGTTTTATCGGGCCTTACTTCGATTTTACTTCCTAAAAAATGATAAAGAATTTTTTTTTTTTAATAAAATTTTAACGATCAACATAATGAAAGTAGCCAAGAAAAAGCTGTTTCATGCCCACTACGACGATCATCAGCAGCCAAATGGCTTAAAATTTTGGCCATAGCTAATTGCATAATTTTAAGCAGCATATCCATCCTACTAACTGAGCTCTTTACAGCTGGTCTATATTTAGTCAGTCCTCTTGATCAACTTTTAATTTTTTGAAAGTGTTTTTTCTGTTGATTGGAATATATTTTATATTTTCTCACGAACATGCCATTACTTTTACAATAGATTTTTGTGTTTGTTAATATTCTATTAACGCTTTCGAAATTTCAAACAACATTGGATGACTTCTTTTTTCCCCATCTCTTATAAGGGTCTGTTCTGAAAATGAGTTTGCTTGAAATCATGAGATTTCCAAATATTAATTGCTCTAAGAATTGGACTTTATGTTTATTTTTTGTAATTTTTCTAACGTTAGCCTGCTTAAAGTCTTATGACGGGCTTCATTTATAATGCAGCATTTTGTGCTGTTGATATAATGCTAATTTATAGTTTGAAACTCACGTGGTTTAAAAAGCAAGTGATTTGCAGAACAGGTCCGATAAATAGGAAATAAAAAAGCGTATAACTGAAATGGGTGCTGAATCGTGGCGTCATCAAAATATGTAACAGCTGGCTGTTTTCTACCTAAATCATAATTTTGCTTTATAGTTATTATTGGTGTTAATTATATGTGATTAATATCAGTCATGGCAATAATTTGAACAAAAACCTCTCTATAACACAATATAATGTGTGACAGTCAAAGCTTAGTAAAATACAATCAGTATCAAGATATTCATTTTTAGCACGAGTCTTGTTAGAAAATAGTGTTCAAAAATCTTTTTCATGTATGTGTTATAATTTTCAGAACTGACTTTTCCATCTCTTGATTGTGCTCAAAGGCTTTTCAACTGGGCTGTACAGTTTTCTGTTGTGGTTTCGTTATTCGTTTATTTACTACTATATACAGTTTGAGAGTCTTTGGAACTCTGCTGGTTTTATTCTCCGCTGTAGTGGTTGTGGTAACCGCTTAAGAGAAACAGCCAATCGTTATACTGCATATAGCATTAAAATTTTAATACATTTTAACTATTCATTAAAAATATGAGCACGCAATACAATTTTAGTTTATTCGTATTACTACACACATATACTTTACTTGTCGCAACTACTTTGATACCAACGAAATGTTCCTGGCATATAGTCATGCTCAAAACCAAAGACAAAGAACAGCTTTAAACTTCTCAGGGCCATTATTACGGCTTGACGATTAGGTTGGCTAAAGGTACCTTTAATAGAAGTGAACGATAAACTTGCCGGTAAACAATTTTCATTATTAAAACTTACCAGCAGGAAAAATTTCTTTTTTGTTATATTTTGGCAATACTTTTGAAAGGTTTGGAGGAATAGTAAAAGCATTTTTTTCATAGAAATCTTTCCAATGCATTAATGATTTCAGTTTAATATAGCAAATGTGGTAAATGCAAAAGCTAAACCTTCCGTTAGTTTACCTGTTGGATTATTGCTAAGGCCCACTTTTTGTTAAAGGGAAGTTCTAGTAATAAAAAATGGTTTATCTGCTCGATAAAATCCAGCTTTTAACTAACGACAAATTGTAGTAATGGCCCTGAAAAGTTTTATTTTGAAAATTGGGTTTTCAAAGAAAAGTTTTTCAAAATAATAGTTTTTGAAAAATTACTTTTTTAAAAGTGCTCTCAAGCGGTACTTTATATTAAAAAGTGCTTTTCTTGAATTTCAATAGTTTGGTTGTTGCTTTCTTAACTTTTTTCAAATTAATATTATGAAAAACTCACCTGGTACCGTCTCGCCATTGAAAGTTATTTGCACAGTATGAATGCCGGGCTCATGCGGTGTAAAGCTGGCAACAAAACGTTGACCACCCAGTGAGCGCACCGACGATGTAACACGACCACCATTCACCAAAATTTCCAAATTACCCGAACCTGCTTTGGAGCCATCAATTTCGAATTCAACGGGACGGCCAATGGCACCATTCGGTATATCTTGTACGCGTATAGCACGGGCACCTGCTACACCCGCCGAATTGCTTTCTATGGGGCGAAATCGCGAAAGTGAACTGTAACCACCATTAGCAGGCGAAGAACTTTCGGTGACAATCTGTTGGCTGGACTCTTTAACCGTACGCGTGTAGCCGCCCGATTTATCGGTATAAGAGTTATTTGATTGTGATTTGACAGTGATGGCACTGGGTCTGAAAAAGCAATTTCACAAATGTTCACTCTCCATTAATAATCAAGAGGCGATAAAGACTTACTTGTAGCGATCGGCTTCATCGACCGAGTCTCGTGAGCCTCTTCTATCACTGTGATATTTTTGTTCGTTCAAGGCGAATTTATTATACTGGGTATTGCGATGTGTTTCATGATCGATGTCGGGTCGGGCATAACTCAAGTCGGTGTTTAGTTGGGCCTCAGTCATGTTGGCCAAAGATTCGAGGGAATTGTGTGACAGCATGTGCTTGGTTTTGTTAATGACATCCCAACTGTCACGCCGGGCTGAAGCGGGTTTGATCGAAGAAACTCGGACATTCGATGAGTGATCGATGCGGGGCTCGGGGGAGTTGGTACGTCTCAAACGTTCTGCGGTGCCATATAGTGAAGGACTGGCACGTACATTTGAGTCAGTCACAAAGTTCGAAGTCGACTTGTAAGTTGAAGATTTTTCCACAGTACGCGACTCATAGCCATTCTAAGAAGAGAGAGAGAGAGAGAGAGAGAAATAAAGAGATGTTGTTTTTTTTTTGAGCAAACACTACTCACCTTGTTCTGCGGAGTGCTGGGACTCATGCGATGCGTGGCTGTAGTTATGTAGGCACTGTTGGGCGAATACCTTTGTACCGGCGAGGCTGTCATATGCCGCGGGCTGGCACTCAGTGTCCTTGTTGCAGTTTCACAAGGCACCGACGTTTTTATTGTCAAAGGACTGTGAGTACGTATTTCACTAGATCTTATCTGAGTGTTTCAATAAACAAATGAAATTTAAGCCAAAATAAGTTAATAAGTTAGTTCATTATGTATGATTTTGTTTTTGTGTTCTTTGTGTATTACTTTAACATGCTTTTTGTAAATACTAAAGACACACACACACACACACACAAACATAAGAAAGGGTTGTTAGCAAAAATCAGTATTAGTATTACGTATTAATTAACAAACAAACAAACGAACGTGTATAATAACTAAAGGACAAAAAACATAATTTGCTTTAGACAGAAAACTAAAAAATATATATAGTTTTAGTTACATCGTGTATGGGACTGGACAGAATGGGACTCAATCTCGTGCCGTACGAAATGGAGCCACGTGTTGCAGTACTTGTGCGCATCTGTTGTTGCTGATGCTGAAATTGTTGATGGTGAAGTTGGGCATTGTACGATTGCCGCTGCGTTTGCTCTTCACAAAGGTCTTCGCGTTCTACGCGGGCTGGCGCCAACTTGAAGTCACGTTCAGTTCTCCGTGTGCTGTACAATTCGTTCTCTTTGTCGTAGTAGTAGTCGTTTTTGGTCGAAGAGGCAATTGAGTTTTTCGAATCACGTCTCGGCGTAGTGACGTTGTACAAGTCAATTGAATTGAAATATTTAGTTGTCGGTGACTCATTATATTCACGTTCATGTTCACGTAGTGATGAGGGTGGCTGCGGCGGTTGTGGTGCCGGTGGTGGCGGTGGAGATGTTGCCAATTTTTCCTAAAATGTGTAGATGAATATGGTTTGTTTTTGCTTTCGTTTCTTGTGTTCTTTATTTTTTTTTTTTTTTGATTTTGTTGGTTGTTATAAAAAGCGAGTTTTGAATTCGTAAAATAATGATTGCGTTGGTGCGAAGTGTCATTGAATATTTTTTGCTGGTTGATTTTGGAAAAGAGTGTGTGGGGGTTAAATGTTTTTTTTTTTAATTTTCGTTTTAAAGCTTTTAAATAGGTTTCTCTACGTAAGCAAATAAGTTGTATAAGTAATTAACGATTGCTTTTTAATGCTTGAATATAAAAAGGGAACAAATAATTTTTAGGTTCAACAACACCATTTATAAACATCATAAAATAAAGATTGGCGGCCAGTTTTTTTTTTCAACTTTTTCTTAAGCTTGTGATCAAGACAATAAATAATAAAATATGAAAATTTAGTTTTGTTTTCAACACTAAGACACAAAACGAAATTTGTGCTTGTTTTAGAAAAACCGACAGTTGAACATATAAAAATAAATTATTTTTATTAATTACATTATCGGGGGTTTAGTTCGACTCTATTTCCTCAGAATTGAGAAAGAATTTTTTTTTTGGTAAAATTATACTGATTAATATTTTTAAAGAAAAGAAGAAAGTAAAAAACTTATTGGCTGGGGAACATGTTATGGCTCTTTTATAGCTTCTATATTTCATATTTCGCAATTCTGAGGGACCAGAATTGAACTAAAAGCCCGATAATATAATAAAGAATCGTAAACCATAAATTTTGAATTTAAAGCCAAACTAATTTCTGAAAACCTCTGCAAGGTTTGAGAGCAACAAGTACAAAATTGAATTGGAAATCAATTGGATGTTGGTGAGAATGTATAAAATTTACTCCAATTATTAGAAAACAGGGTGATAACATTTAAAAATGATAAATGGATTATATATAGACAGTCAGTGATGAAGAACTCTGGTGGTAGAATGGCTTAGAGCTGCTGCTTTAAAGAGAGTATGCAATTAGTCATGACATGCGTTTGAAGCGATTTAGATGCCGATGATCTTCGTGGTGGACGTGAAACAGCAATGATATTTTTCACTACTATTTCCCCACAAAACAATTTTTTTCAAATTCTGAGGAAGTAAAGACGAACTAAAATCCCGATGAAGTAGTTTTACTTAATTAAGGGCCATTATTAGGACTTGGCGATAAGGTTAGCGTTAGCTAAAGGTACCTTTAATAGAAGTGAACCATAAACTGGCTGGTTAACAATTTTCAATAATTGCCTCTTACCAGTAAGAAGAATTTGTCTTTTTATTGCAACACTTTTGAAAGGTTCAAGTCTGTAGAAAGAGCAAATGCCTGAAAAATAAAATTTCTTCAGGAAAATTTTTTCAATTAATTAACCATTTCAGTTTGATATAGCAAAGACATACTCAAATGTGGTAAATGCAAATGCTAAACCTCTCGGTAAGTTACCGGTTGGATTATTGTCCTGATAATTTAAAGTTCACTTTTTGTTAAAAGGTAACAATGAAGAATGGTTTATAGGCTCAAAAGAATCCTACTTTTAAAAAACTATTATATTTTATTTTTTATTTCCTCTCTAGCCAATAGAGCAAGAACCGATTGAAAAAATTTCACTTCGTCACAGAAAAAATAATAATAAAAACCATTTTTAAATAAAAAATTAATTAGCTTTACACGGGTAAACAAATTAATAAAACATTCTTTTGTTTTGAATAGCAACAGCATATGTGATGTCGATTGTACAATCTTAACATTGCCATAGCCAATGTTGGCAACAGTTGACTGTGACTGACAGATGGATTTTTATTAGTAAAGATGACGACTTTGGGTCGATGGAAGATAGAGGATATACAAAATTAATTTCAATTATATCGGCAATCAATAGTTGGCAAAAGCTAAACTAGATAATATCCCTTAAATATATACATAAACTTAAAGTAATCAAGAAATTTTATATCAGCAAACTTATTGTGGTACAAGAATTATATATAGAATGTTGCAGTAATGAAATTTTATCATAATAAAATATTAGTAATATTGTATAACAATGGAATGCAAATACAAGGAGTCAGTATAAAATATAATTAGTAAATAAACTGTTAGTAGCTTTTAAAAGTACACACTTTAATTAACATGAATCCCTAATACACTATGCAGAAAAGTCAGGTAATTTATACTTTCACATGCAAATAAAACTAATATTATGTAAGTACACTGAAGAAAAAGTACCAGCAGAGTGAAACTCACTTTAAATAGCGCCAAAAACATTCTTATAGTTTAAACTTGCCAGAGAACTGCAACGACAGAATGCAACCAAACAGATCTGTTCTGAAAATCGCGTTACTTGAAAGGGGACAAATAACGTCAGAAAACATAGTTTTAAATATTTTTTGGAGCTTGACTTATAATATACAATTTCGCTTGATAAGTATATTTTGTCTCCAAGGATTTTTAAAAACTCTTGGAAAGGTGATCTTTTTATTTATAATCTCTGCGCATCTGTAAAGGCCTCATGTATCAGATTGTAGACAGTAATTTCCGGTGCTTAAATATTTTTTAACAAAAAAACAACCTCCACAGATATAAGTAACAGCAATAATACTATCAGTAAAATAGAGCAACAGGGAGAGAGAGAGAGAGTAAGAGAGTTTGCATGAGTCAAAGTACAGTCACACAGAAACCAATATTTAGCAAATTTTGCAAAAAAAAAAAAAAAAAAAATCGTGACCATATTACTTTGAGCAAATGAATACAAGTTACTAAAAATGTTTTTTTTAGATAATTAATGTGAATAAAAAAATGTTGGGAAAATTTATAAAAAATATAAAATTTTACAAGAGCAATTTTTAAGGTTATGTTGGCTCAAAAACAAGCTTAAATACAATATTTAGAGAACATTTTTCTTTGCAAAATTTTTGTTCACAGAAAAACTTAAATTGTGGGTTCAATTACTTTTTTCCTAACTTCATTCAATTTGCGAAATGAAATAAAACATATCAGCAACTTAACAAATACTTGCGAGTATTTACAGCATGTGGAACGTGCACCTCGTGATTCTTGTGCTGGTTTATCATTAATATGAAATATAAAACAATATGAGACTAAGAATAAAACAAAAACATCTATAAAATCAAACAGCAATGTTATTAACTAAAAAATAGTTTTTTCTGCGTAACATTCAATAATTTATCGCTCTGGTCCTCTGGTATCTAAGTAATTTTTAATGGGTTAAAAAATCGATTTTCACGCAACTCCATTTTGCAATAATATCAGGAAAATAAATTTTATAGACAAAGTTTGCGAAAGCACACAAATGTTGTTTGGCGCTACCTGAAGTGTGCTTTACTATATTGCGTAAACTTGATTTTTGTTTATACTTATTGATACAAACATTGACCCCTTCAGCGGGAAACTTTGCACCATCACCTTTAGCAAAATTCCATTCCCAGTTCATTACATCGAGCCCTCACAGCGATAATGACGTAAGCGAAAAACATTTTACTCTAGTAGGAAGTTAGGTTTTTAATATTATTAAACTTTTTCCATGAATATTATATTAAGTAAAAAAAAAATTAAGATATAGAAATATTAGTAAAAACATAAAAACAATTTGCTCCTCTAAATTTCTATTTTTCAATTACGTCATTTTCGCATTTAGGTTGTGCTTTGAACATGCACATGCACTTGTCATTAAATATTCACACTTACCTCGCTTTCTCTTTTGTAATAACTGGAACTTGTGCGATAATCCGTGGTGTCCTGTTTGGGCGAGTACTGTGGTGAATATGAGCGCTGACGTTCGTGGGCGCCAATGTTAGTAGTCGTTGTTTGCTTGTCTGTCGTGGCTGTATTGTGATTGTGATTGAGTAGATCTCTGCGTGATAGCGATGAAGTGGCTGTATTACGATAATCATTATGTCTGGTGGAAGTGGTTGAGGTGTAATGCATTGAGGGACTTTCCGAGCGATGTTTATTGTCATGCAAGGGACTGCTGCGTGTCTTGCCCGAACGGCCCTTAGTGCCAACGCGCATTATGAATGGTGAACCTTTCACATCGTAACCGTTGAAATACACATAAACACGATATTTGCCATTTTGACGTGGCATAAAAGTGACACGATATTTATTATCAACAATTTTCTCCACCGAACATACCAACGATCGCTTATCGTGCACAATGTCAACATGCAGTTCACCACTAACGCCCACACCACGAGCATCCACTTCAAAAGAATGAGCTCTCAAGGGCATGGCGCCATCCAAACCATGTACTGACACACCTGAGGCATCAAATACGGCACAGGTGAAGGGCCCACCTTGTATGTGCCGGCCCTGATAGGTGATGGCAATTTCCCATATTCCCGCTTCGTCCGGCTTAAATATGGCACTATGACCCTCGTCGACTTTTTTCAAGGGACAATTGTGTGATATGCCGGTCGGGGAAACAGCAGTAACCAGTATGTCCTCGGTCTTGGGAGCACCGGTGGCATTCACCAATACTTCTACTAAGCTGCCCAAAGCACAAGGGGCCATGCCAGGCGGGGCAACTTGTATGAAACGTGGTAGGACCCTAAAGAAATGGCCACCCAAACTGTCGTCACCAATTTCCACCACAATTTCGTGCATGCCATATTTATCAGGTACATAAACGCCTTCGCCATGGGCGTTTAATTTTATGAGTTGGGCATTGCCAGAAGGTGATACCACTAAGGCTCTAACACTACTCAAGCTTATGTCACGTGATAGAACCTCCACACGGAAATGTGTCTGTGCAAAAACATTTTTGAAATAGCGTTTCAATATAATTTTTTCTCCATTTAAATAACTTGCCGCCACTACTAAACAAAAACGACAAGAAATATTCTGTAACAACGCCTAACGCTTCAACGCGCTGCAGACTTTTGTCAAAGAATTTAATATAGTAAGTTCTTATAAAGAAAATTAATTAAACACTCCTTGAATACGTATGCATCAGAAATCTCAGGAGCTTAAAACCTTTTATAAGTGTTTGGCAGAAAACAATTGAAAAGAAACTAATGGCCGAAATAAAAAAGTATGAAATATACAAAATACAACAAAGGTAATAAATATTCTTTTAAGTGGATTGAGCAAAGAGACTCTATAAAGCGTATTCTGTAACTGGAAGCGTATGAAGCGTGCCGTGCATGCAACGCGAGTACGCTTCAACGTGTGTTATGCATCTCCAATTCTACAAAGCAATGGGCCATAGTCAAGCACATGGACAAGCCTACTGTTTTTAAGAACAACTTAGATTTCAACAAAGGCTTTTAACTTTTTTTCAACTATAGTAAAAAAAAGTTGATTTTCAGTTGAACCAATTTTAATAGGGGTCACATTATTTATCGAAAATGCTCTCATACGGCTTCTTACAAATTTAGGTAAAATTCATTTTCTAATGAGATAGAAAGCCTTTCCTTGGCAGGCACAAGGTGTAATTATTCTAATCCATACTTATACATTTTTTACACTACAAGGCCTTCCATAACGGGCCTTCTAAAAGGCAGTGTGCAGGATCTTGCTTGGTTTATTGTACTTGTGAGCATGGTTTTTTGGAGTAAGCAGGCCTTGTTTTGCAGGTACAAGGCCTTACTATCGCACTCCGTGCTCACATATTTTTTTTCAAGCAATGTTCTTGGGCAGCACGGCCTTCCAATACCTGGTCCTTCAGAACGAATGTACAAGAAAGTAGTGTGGAAATGCGCGGAATGTATTTGGGGACTTCAAAGAAGATTTTACCAGGAAAATGTTTGTCTCAGTAGCAGATCTGCATACACAAAAAGAGAATAAGGCAACACTCAAAAACCTTTGTCAGCTAGTTGAACCGGTGTCCAACAATATTCTAAATGCTTTGTCAAAATGGAATATTCAAATATCAACCACTATTTCATTTGCCCTCGTACAAATTTTACAATTATGAAATTTTTTGACAGCTAAAAAACTCTTGTCGTTTCTGTTTAGTTATGGCTGAGAGTTCTCTCACTTACCTGTTCCCCCACTCTGCCCGAAGTGCTCTCCAGAAACACACTTATCATATCTGATAGGGGTGGCCGTGGTGGCACAAACTGTAAATGGGCAGCATAGGCCATTATGCCTAAATGTTCCACCTCTGGATTGGCCATGTCTTTAGCGGTCAGAACAGGCTGTACACCCAATTTGGCACCAGCATCTATAGCCTTACGCACATTGTTTTCATAGTGGAAGGGATCAGTGCTCAGTTTTTCTGGAGCAGGAGCGGGTCCTCCCAAGCCTTTGATAATTTCACACATAACACGGCCATCATTCCAGTCGGTCTAAATGAGTTAATAAAAGGATTAAGAAAAAAACTGGGATTACTTATATGTTGTTATGGAAAAGTTGCTTAAGTCGATATAAAATAAAATTAAATTATAGTTATAAAATATTTTAGATGTATCTTTACATTAAAGTCAATTATATGGCTGCTAAGGTAATATTTTACGAGTAACACTTGAGAGGGAAAAGGGCCACTTTTTGGCTACAATGGTTCACACACCTCCCCACATGTTCTATATTCATAATTCAGAGGCCAAACTCTGGCAGTCGTGATCGAATAAATTCGTTATTGAATGTTGTGTGCTGGTTTTTGCATTACATTGCTTTTGCTAGCGAGTGTATTCGATCACGAATGCCGAAATTTCGGCCAAGGCCTTATAGGTTTTAGTACTCTCCTTCTTTTCCCTCGCCTGTATTCCTCCATAGATTTTTTGTATAGAGGTCCACATTTTCATTATTCCAAAGAAATCGGCTCTATGTGCCGAATTCTAAAAGCTTAGATTTAACTGCTTCAAAGGGTTTTACATACGCACAGCTTATGTTGTTTAGACTTCTTGCTCTCAAAGCAAGTGAATTTGCTATCTCATTTTCAGTTATTCCGCTTCGTCTATTATTTTGAACGGCTCGACTGATAATACTGCCTCCATTGTCAGAGTAATTTACTATTGTTTAATTATGTGGTTCCTGTCAACAATGTTATGTTGTTGACTTCATTACATCATGTTTGTTGAAAAAATATTACTATAAATAACTATAACATGTTCTAACGGAGAAAGAAACTATGCCCGAAACGATAATACACTATTTTGTTTTTTAATCAAACACAAAACCGCGAAGCTTTTGGGTTGTCTGCAGAAACACAGAAAGCCTTCGGCAGGAGTTGAACCTGCGATATCGGAAACTCTTAGTAGGACACTCTACCAATTTTTCCATCGCGGCGCTCAAGAGTAATGCTCAATATCGTCGAGTAAATACCAATTGCTCCAATATTAAGTAAAATAAATATTTATCTACATTTAAGTACATTCAAACACAAATCTCCCAAAAATATCTCAAGAAATAGGCTAATTTTGTTTATATATGTTCGCAAGAGCAAATCTCTACTTCACCTTATTGCCACAGATTTATCACTCACTTACCGTAAAGTTTTTAACTGACTCCCTAACTTGTGTATTGACCCATCTCAGGGTGGCATTGTAACCCGGACCACCAGGTTTCATGAAATATGACAAATAAGTCATACCGGACAATTCGTCCAGCCAGGGTGAGGCCAAATACTCGGGCTCCAAAACTTTCGGTACACCAAATTCGCTCTGGGCCAAATTCATGGCATGCGTACAATTGCGTACACTTTGACTAGGATCCATAGAACGCCAGTGGGGATATAGGCCAGGCTTGCAGTAATCCAGCAAAGCAGCCAAATTAATGCCACTATTCCAGTCTGTGGTCAAGTTTGTTATTTTGCAGTCGGGTAGAGCAGCTTGCAGCCAGGCCAACATTAATTTGCGTGGCGGAAATTTACTGCGACCAATTTGATAGCGTACAATCAGCGACCATATAAGACCCAATATTAGTTTCACATTACCATTGACAATGTCCACATTGCCAATGTTCACCAATTTAATGTGATCTTTTTCAATGGCATTCAAGGCGGTGGTGGCATTTTCCAGATAGTGGTGTTGATTGGCTGGACGACGATTCCAGGAGGGTTTCAGAGGTCGAGTCTGTAAACCTTCCACCAGAGCACACAAACAAGTGCCGTCACAAAAGTCAGTAGCCCAATCGTGGACCTGAAATAAATAAAGAAAAAATTAATTAAAATATTTAGGAACAAGTTTTTAAATCATTAAAGACTGACAAGTTGTGTTATCTTATGGCCCTCAGTTAAACTTGTAAGTGTTGACACAGCTAAACTAACCACCTTAGAATAGCTAATGGTATGCCCTGAAACAGCTGATTGGACAGCTGTACCCCAGCTAAGGTTCTAATTCTGTTTTATTTATCTTCTTTAATTAATGTCAAACATAACTGCTGATGATCCTCGTGGCTGCTGCGAAACAGCTAGTTGTACCCCAGCTCAAGTCATATTTTTTTTTTGGAAAACCTGATTTATAAAATAAATAATAATTAAAAGTCACGTACATATATATGTATGTGACTTTATTTCTATTGCCTTGTTTATAAAAATTTTAAATCCAATTACTGCCTTCCATTAACTTCACAAAAGTTTTCGCTTTTTATTTCCTTGTTTCCAAAATATTAACATTGTTGTGGACATACATACAGTTTATTTATTATTTTAATTAATTGTAAATAAAGTCAACATGTTGAGACTTAAATTTATTATAAAATATCTTCATAATGGCATTATTTGTACCAGGAAATCATCATGATCAACATCAAAAAACTACTTTATTCATGCCACTCAGTTTAGCTGAAATAGATGTGAGAAAATCGTTGGAGGAAAAGAAAAAAAATTTAACAAATCATAATATTTATAAGAAAAACAGCAATTGTTTGTTTTTGATTTTTTTCGTATAAAATTTATGCCATGTGATTCTGTTTTGGCTTTTTATACAATTATATTGTTTGCACACGACTCTATTCAAAAAAAAAAAAAAAAAAAAAAAAAAAAAAAAAAATTGTCTATGTTTTAATAATTTCTTTTTTGCACTCTATTATGTACTTTTTTTGTTTTAAATAATGAGTGCAACAAAAACAGAAATTAACTTTATTGTTATAAAAATAGGTACGGAAAAAACGTTTTTTTTTTTTTTTTGGTTTTTGGTTTTGCACAAATTGTTAAAATTGTATTTAACTGTAATGGAAAGTTGCTTTAAATAACACATCATTTATTTGTAACAGTTTTTTGCCCATTTTAAAATTTATTTCACTGTGCCATCAGAGCAAATTAATAATGTATGTATTTGCAGTAATAATGTTGGTTATTGAAAAGTAAATGAAGAAAACAATATGGGAATATGTATATTAATAATAAGCCTTTACTTAGTTTGAGATATTGTAGGTGGACTAAAAAGGGAGCAGTGCCTTATAATCTAGAAGTATTCTGCTACAAAAACGTTCAGTAAAATGAAAGAAGTTGAGAATTTTGTTGACATAGCTTGACTTTGAATAGCAGTGCTTCCTACTTTCGAACCATGAGAAATAGAAGCTTTAATGCCCTGATTTTTTTTTTTTTTTTTTGATGCATTCGAAGTTGTCATTCGCTTAGGTCGTGCACAGAAGACTACATCAAGAATTATGAATGGATCTGCAAAAAACTTTTTTTTTTTTGAAAATGCTATAAAACAACTACTAAATATTTTCTCAAATTTTTTTTTTTATTTGAATTTGAAAAATTTCTCTCCATGATGTCTCCGAAATGTTCAATTGTTGAGAACGACGGTGAGCGCCTCGATGGATGAATTGGTAGAGTGTCCTACTAAGAGTCCACGAGGTCGCAGGTTCGATTCCTGCCGAAGGCTTTGGGTGTTTCTGCAGACAAACCAAAAGCTTCACAGTTTTGTGTTTGTTTATAAAAATAAAAAAAAAATAAAAATAAAAATTGATGTTGATGTCGCTTCAGGCCCACTTTCTGCCTCAGCAGCAATATTCTCGGGTGTATGCACTGTTTTTGGCTTTTCACGCGTTGATTTATCGATGAGGATGCCAGTTTCTTTCACTTTTTTCACAAGACAACGAACATACGGAGCTGACGGTGCTTCTCTTCTTCCAAAATGAGTACGCAAAATGAGTTACTGGCAAAATTGCCCACAGTGCACTGGATACAGAATTTGAATTTATTTATCAAGTGGCGGAATGTGTTGGTATGAAAATAATGGTTTTGATTGTTTTCATTGTGTTGATATGACACATTTCAATAAAGTTAATTTATTGTTGCATGAGTGTGCAACAATTATGAATGTTTGCAATTTGTATAATTTTCTTTTTAAGTTTTATTGCAATATTTGTTTGTAACAGGAAAAATACTAATTTGTGCCTGCAGTGAATGTGACATGTTGAATGGCAGCGTGTATTGTGATGTGTAATTGTGAAAGACAATAAGCGGCAGAAAGATTACAAAACTTTCATTGCTGCCAGATGTGTATTAAGGAATAATTTTTTTTTGTTGGATAGAAGTAAAATTAAATCATTTTTTGGCAAATGCTACTGATCACCTTAAAAGTAGAATACAAAAAATTAAAAAAAAAACTGAGCTTCTATAGTTTTCGTCAGTAGGCTAAAATCTCTATTTTCTAAAGTTCTTCTACGACGTGTTACACTACTCAATCAGATTTTCAGTTTATTTTTTATTGTATTTATTTATTTTTGTATGGGAGGCTCCCAAAGGAGGTGTGGGTGTATTTGAAAAAAAAAACTTGCGAGAAGAAAATATTTGGGGCGGGTTGTACATGTGATTCCACTGCGGGCACCCTCGGACTAGTTAGTGTGATGGAAAGAAAATTTAGTTTAAGAGGCGGCCGTATATGGCCCCCTGGAGGCAATCGTAGAGATAGAGAGAAATCATAAATGACTTCGATTGAAAGTATTACCAACCCCAATATTTTTTTCAACACACTGACCACATACCACGCCTGCTTAGGTTCTTGATACACTCTTCTACGAAATCTTACTATTTATTCACTTAAAACTCTAAATGTGATAGAATTGTATTTTATATATTTATTTGAGCTCAAGGTCTTTTTGGTCCTGAAGAAGCTATCCGAAGGAGAGCGAAATATTGACAAAAATAATTACTCAAATTCCAAAAGACCTTGAGCTCAAATAAATATATAAAATATAAGAAAAAAAGGGGTCAAAATAACTAAATATTAAATGTGATAGAATTGTATAGAAGTCACCTCAAAACGGCCTCACTATTGTACTTTTGTGAACAACTTCGAAAATTCATGTAAAAACATAGTTTTTGAAAATTTTCAAAAGATGAGCAAATCGCAGAGACACACATACATTTTAGTCTACTCTACCAAACTTTTGGAGCCCTCATGTAATTTTTAGCAGATCGTACGATCCGTTACGTACGTAAAATCCCCCACTATCCTAGCTGTGTGATTTTAGGTGGGACTTTCATACAGAATTACAAAAAAATAAACCGGAAAATGGTCGCCCCGAAAATGATTTTTTTTTTTGGATGTACTGTAGAGAACCTTTTTTTCTTATACAAAAACTACTAAAAAAGTCGATGGCATAGTCTCGAATGCAAAATCGGCCCAATTATTCACATACCAACATTACTTCTACCATGAGTTCTTCAAGGTTCATATCAGGAGATTTTTCTTTTTTATTTTAAAACAAATATTTACCATTTCTGATAGTTATTTAATATTTCTGTGTTTAAAAATTTATTAAAATTCCCCGTAATGCAGATTTTTCATTAACAAAAACTATTTCATTAATCAATTAAAAATGTTTTCTTTAAACATTGCTATTACATGGAATATTTGTATATTAATTTAAAATTTAATTACAACTATAAAATACATATTTAAATAGTTTCATACAATTGAAAGAAAATTTATTTTTGATAAATAAGCTTGATTACACCCACGTATTTCATTCATTCATTTGTATTTCGGAACAAACGTTCAATGTGCATTTGACCGCGTTTCTCCAAATTGAAAAAAAAAAAACAATGACAACAAAACAGATTTGTTAAATCAATAAATGAGTGTAATTTTCAGTCATAAAATCATTAATAAAAACAATGTATGAACTCATGCTTAGTGTATTAAATGTTTATTTTTTTATATTTTTTAAAATGCTATCTATATCTGTGCATATGGGTATTTCCATCAGCGTTAAAGGTCAGCTATAGAATTAAATTGATTTTGCAGGATTACAGTAAATATTTTGCAAAAATATGTAGAATTATAAATTTAGAGGGGATAATGAGTTGATTAGCATCAACAAAATGTCGGCGGCATATAGACGGCCAAAAAAGTTAGCAAACATTAAGGTCTATTTATAGACCTAAAATAGTACAATTGGCTCTTAAAGCAATTAAATTGTACCTTTTATTTTTTGAAAACGTCGAGTGTAGCTTCGGCTGTGTGGCACGTAGAGCCGGCCTGTTGAAATCCAAATTTTGAACCTTAGTAGGCAGAATAATAATATCGCCAACGGCTCGCTATCGGCGGAAAAATTATCGAGTGAGTGAAATTATTTTGCGTGTGCTATTATAAAACGCAACTCTGATCCAATGTAATCGAAAAAGTATTTTCGTTTTGGGAAGTTTCAAAACCGGAGAAAGCCGTATGGGCTGTCAAATTTTTATTGTAGTATTTATTATACACGCTCGCACGTATTATCTGTTTTTTTTTTCATAAATACTAATACGCAGTGTAATAGTCTGCATTCAGACTCACTCTGAGTACTTATTAAGTGGAGACTGAGTTTATTCCACCTTAATCTCAATCCTTAATTTCATAAATTATTCATATAAAACATAAATCCTTTCATAAGTTGTTCGCTTATTGCATTCGCAGCTCCAGCAAATTTTGAATAGCTTCGTAAAATCTCCACTTGCTTCAAGCAAGATTCAAGAGATTTTACATTTTGAAGCACGGTTTACATGTTCATGGAAATACCCATGTGTATGTACCTAATTGAACAATCGTTCAGTAAAAAAAAAAAAAATTCAGTATACATTGTTTACACTAATATTGCATTAAAAATTTCACGCCTTTTAGTTGAAAACAACTTTAAACACTGTTTGCATTTTACTGCGCTCACTGCGTTTTAGTAAAATTTGAGGTTTCATTTATAGGGTGTGGCATGAATTATAATATGATTGAATAAGTCAATACAGTTTTAGGTGAATTTATTTGTTAATTTACTGCTTAGAAGCAAAAATCCGAAAAATTTTCGGGGGCCAGTAGATAAAAAAAACAAGGAGATAATTCATATCAATTACCGTTTCGTTTAATTGAATTAAAATTTGGGTCATTTGAGGTAATTTGTATGCCTTGTCTTCTTTATTTTTATGATATTTCGATATTCCTTTGAGAGCCTTCCTCTGGAAAAAATATTCCATTGCCAAAATTGTTATTTATTTTTTTGTAACATTTTCAATTTTTTAAAATATTTCTGAAGGAGACACAAAAAGAAGTATTGAATAATTGAAAAAATTACGCATCAACAATCAAGTTTGAACAATTAAATGGAAAATTGGATTTCAATACAGATCCAAGAATTTACATTAACACATATATTCATAAAAAGTGCTGAAGGTTTATTACACGTTTATTTGACAAATATTCTGTAGAAATACCTCAAATAAAAGCTTAGTAAACTTATAATAATTATTATGAATATGGCCTTAAGACTTTTAAAAAAAAGTGGGTCATATGGTTTTAGTGAAAAAGAGATTCAAGAGATGCCTTTCTCATAAGTGCTTGTTAAAAATGCTTCAATGGCCACCTGAAACTATTTTTTTATTTGATCAAATAAAAACTAGTGGCCTGGGTTTTTTTTTACTAAACGTATTTTTTTTTTTTTTTGATGCTGAATTTTCGACTGAGTTTTTTATTCCAGCTTAAGGTCACTTTTTGTATTGCCAAAAAAAAAAAAAAAAATTTGTTGATTATTGCAATATTTCGATAGTTTTTTGTGCGTCTTTTTCTAGAAATAATCTAGAATTAATCTTCCAATCCGCAACCACTTAAATTCATGAATTTATTTGTTCAAAAACAAGTGCTGAAATGGCCACGCTGAAACTCTGTGTCTGTGTGTGTTTTTTGCTTGTTTGTCATGCCAATGAGAGCTGCTACTGCCTTTCGGCTATTTCCGTATGTAAAAACTTGCTTCTTAAATTTTATTGTGTAATACTTTCTATACAACAATATTTTGCAAATCTATAAATTAACACATATTTCTGGTTTGGGCGAACATATTTTTACTTTTGTGCTGGTTTACTTTTTTTGTGTTATTTTTTTTTTTTTGGTTCAAGACTGAAACAAAACGAGAGTAAAATGATTTTTAATTGGGGCCAACGCACTAAAAGCCACTAATAACAACAACTCCCTGAACTACAACTCAAAAGACCGCTTCAACTTTTGATCACCATAATCTCAGCCAACGTCAAATTAAATTCTGTTTTTTAAATTTATTTAAATGTTTGCTGCTGTTGTTGTTGTTGTTACTGCGGCTGCAAAAAAGTTGCTTTTTAATATATGTATGTATATAAATGTATGTATATTTCAATAACGTTGTTTTTTATTTTATTCAATAAAATATGCTTTTTTTTTGTTGTTGCAATTTTGCCTTGTTTGTGTCGTAAGATACTCACAAAATCATACAGGAAGGACAAACCTTTGACTTTGCCTTAATTTTGTTAATAAAAAGCAAAAAAAAAGATGTTTGCAATGACTTGAGGCATTGTTATGCATTTTGGCAACCATGTTCGATTATAGTGCTATCATCAAAGATTTTGTTCACGCTGCCGCCTTAAATTATTCTGCATAAATAAGCTTAGGTTACGAGGGTTGCCTTTTGTGTTTCCAGATCTGGCAACGCCAATGTTGGCAGCTGACAGCTCTATCGTAAAGTTGCACATTTCTGAGCTTACACGTTCTCAGAAAGTTCTGACATACGAGCATTATTTGTGTTGTTTACAATAACTTAAAAGATTCATCTCAGCCCAAAAATTTAATTAAACCGCAAACATTTCACTGCGATTTTTTTTACAACTTTCGACGTGGATTAGCTCAGCAATAGTGGTGCATGGAGGCACTTAATTTAATTTTTGGCGATGAAGCTCCATCAAGGACCAGTGCCTATCGATGATAAGGTAAATTCGATCGCGGTCGTAGGTCGTCCGCAATCGGCTGTTGTTCCGAAAACCATTGATGCTGTGCCCGAACTGATATTGCAAGATCGTCATGTGATCTAACGTGAGATTGAGACAATCTTAGGATTGAGACAATAGGCATAGGCGACTATAACCTAAAAAATCTAACTCTCAAATTGTTGAGTAAAATACGTATTACTGTTTGATTTGCAACAGTGTCAGGACTAAAGATGAATCCGCTAAACGAAGTGTCCAGCTGGTTATAAAACCAGCCGGTGGTTCATCTACTTATAAATGTTAATTTTTTTACTGCAGTAGTATTAAAAAAATTGGTTATCGAAAGGTTGAGCTTGAGCCTTTTGGTAATTATGTAAAAGAAAAAATACTTATAAAAGTATTTTAACTAATATTTGTTTTTTTTCGACCTCTTTTTCATATTTAATATAATTATTTTCTTAAGCTGAAGTTCTTTTTTATTATGATATTTGTCGATATTCCCCTGCCTTTCTCATACCTTCTTCAGGACAATAATTTTAAAAACTGTTTTGATTGGATTTTTTCAAAGTTATTTTATCGAGATTTGGCTCGATTTCACTTCCCTAGATTTAGGAAACATTGTTTTGTGGTAACCAACATTTTTAAGGAAGACATGAAAAGTAAAGTGGAAGACTTATTGGCTGGGGTACATACCATGGCTGTTTCATGTCCACCACTATGATCATCAGCACCCGAATTGCCTCGAATCCCAGTCAAAGCTCATTGCATACTGTTTTGAAGCAGCAGCAGCTCTTAGCCATATTACTAACTGAACTCTTTATTACTGGCTGTCTATATGCACTCTATTTCTTGTTTGTTATAAATTACACATTTCCCTAAACAAATGTGCCTGAAATGTGCCCAACCCAGAAGCAGACAGGCAGTGAGCATAACGCCACCTCCTTTGCTTCAGTTCAGTTAAACTTGTTTGCCAAAGTTTGGCAAGATTTTTATTTCAATTTCTGTCCCACCAGAAATTAAATCCCCAGAGCGACCAAGTCAATGCAACGAACTTGTACCAACTCATACCAACCACCAGCCACCAACAGCAAAAACAACAAAAAAAAAAACAAAGTTTATATTTCCACACATGTACGAAATATTATATCAGTTTTATACATTTTATTCCTGCTGTAATTTTTGGCCATTGAATGTGTAAAAGTTGACTATTTTTATGCCCAAAAGTACGCAAGTAATGAATGGGTTTGAGAAAATTATAAGTTTGTAAGACTTGTTTAAAAGAAAGAAAACGAAAATTTACCGACTTTAAAATAACTTGGCAACATTTTGTCTAGCTGCATGGCATTTACACAAAAAAAATAGTAGTAGACTAAAAGACATGTATAAATGGCCACACACACACACACACACTCGTATAAAACTTTTAGTTTTACACTATTTTTTAATAATATTTTTGTCACAATATTATATTTGGAAGCTATAAAAGCCAGTCACAGCTTGTGATAATTTAGTAAAACAAAGTTGACTACCCAAATAATATTGTGTCTTAGTAACTTTCTTTGGCATTTGCCTTTTTTGTTTTTGTTTTTTTTTCTAATTCACACACCAGAATTCTTATGCTTAACGAAACTAAAAAAAAGTTATTGAACTACTACTCCAGTGGTGGTTAAATACTCTTTTATGTGTAAGTTTTTTTTTTTTTTTTTAATTTATGTATTTGCTTTAAAGCTTTTTTATAGGCAATTAACATGTTAAATAATTTATTATAATGTTTAAGTTATTTATGGAATTTAAAAAGGGTTGGTAGTTTCTTTGATTTCTTATTTAATCAGAAATGAACATTTAAAAAATATAAAATTTTTTGTTCTATTTTGCAAAAATTCAATGAGAAAAAAATGCGTAACACTTTCAAGAATTAATTAATTGGTTCAAAAAGCAAAACACTCCACTACAAGTGTAGCAACTATGAACATTAGGGTTTTGTGCCCTCGATTTGATGATATTTTTGGCATTAGAAATAAGTGTTGCACTATGCGATATCAAAAAATCATTTTCGAAACGTACGGCGTAAAATTTTCTGTGTAATTTTGTATGGGAGGCGTAGAATGGGGCGAATGCGCTCCAAAAAGTATTGAAGAGAAAATGTTATTGGGGGCTCATCATACATTTGACTCCTCTACAGGCACCCAGGTAGTGATTAGTCCTGGGGCACAGAGCACCAAGAGGTAAAAAAGTGACTTGCTAAAAAGAAGTAGATACACTATGCATTAAATACTCCTTCCTGGCGCATAAACGTAACTGTTAAACGTTTTGTCGCCTTGCTACAAATACAAATAAAATTATAGTCGGCTATTTATTCCGACAAGGTTGGGAGGACAGCCTACGGGCAACCATCTACCCTGGAGTTGAGGAGAGGCATAAAACAGAAAATATGATAGTGTTAAGATCTGGCGTTTTTTTGTAGTGTATTGATGTATTGATAATTTTCCGATGTGGTGAGGTTATGTCTGAGCTGAACTGAAACCCGTTTTAGTGCATGCGACGGCTACATTTCCAGAAGAGAAATACGCCGAGTCCGCTTTTCATCTCTGTACACTTTGCTTGTATTTATGCGCATGGAAAAGAAAATTGTTAACCCATTACGCTAACTTGTCCCTGGAGGAGTCAAGTCATGGACTAACCCCCAATCATATTTACTCCCTATTTTTTTTTTTTTTTTTTTCAAAAACACCCCAATCCCATACCACGCCTGCTTTGGAGGGAAAGTCATAGAAAAATACAAGAAATTGAAATTCTCACTCGCCTAAAGCTAGCTTTTGAATGCGCTGTGGTGGAACACTTCGAAAAATCGAAGTCACAATATCAATGAATTTTTGTCTATACAAATAACTCCCACCCTAATACACACACACACACACATATTCCCCATCATGCGTTTGCTAAAATTGCCAAATTAAAGTTCTTTATATTTTTAATAACTACACACACATGTTTGCATATCTTTTGTATTGTCTTCTTTGTTGGGCCACCTAAAGCCAAAAGCCCAAATAAAGTAATGACAACATAAAATATTTTATGTTTTAATTCCGTTCTTTTCCTTTTCCTTTTCGTTTTTCGTTTGGCTTTGGGTGTTGGTAAAACGGAACCAGTTTTATTTTACTACGTGGTGGTTTTTTCTTTAACAGATTTAAATTATTATATTAATAATTAAAACCAATATGGCAAGTTGTTGCTTGTACTTGAGCATGCAGTTGGCTTTTGTATACTTATGTTTTGGTGAGCTTTTGACATTTTGAAGAAAAGAAAAAAAAAAACAAGTAATTTTGAAAGTAAAATTTTTAAGCACAAACTGAGGCAAGCATTTTTAAAAAGTGATAAATCAGTTTTATCACTTTGTGTGAAAGCCAAACAAGTGGTTCTTAAAAATTAAATAAGGAACTTAACGACACTGAAAGAAATAACCATTTTGAAATATTTGTCTGACAACAGGGGCAAACGTGTGTTTGTGATATATGAAACCAACTCTCTGTCCCATATTTTAGGGAAAAAAAAGATTGTTACATATTATATGCTTATACATTGTCAATTCTTCTTGCCATTCTTTTAAATACTGATAATAAAATATATTTGAAAAATATTTAAATTTTCTAAGAAAACCAGTTGCGTAACACTGTGCCATATAATTAGCGCTAATTAGATTGCTGTTACAATTGCTTTC
Source organism: Sturmia bella (assembly GCA_963662145.1). NCBI lineage: Eukaryota > Metazoa > Arthropoda > Insecta > Diptera > Tachinidae > Sturmia > Sturmia bella. Next base: position 12,026,267 of record OY759172.1, on the reverse strand, counting down.
ATTCTGTCTTATTTTTAAAAAGTCTTGAATATTTATTTAAATTGACTATTATTACAGCAAGTTAAATGAAATTAAAATGTTTTAATTTTATAAAACTAAGGAATAATTTATCAATTTGCCTGCCATATGTCAAACAAAAGACCTAAAAAATATGCATGTAACATTCTCTCAGAATTTCATTAAAGCTAACAATAACAAAACTAAAAATTAACTGAATCATAATAAAACTATTTTTGGAGACAACAGCAGGTACACAGTATTCACATAAAATTGAACAACAATTCAATAACATTTGTTTAGTACAACAAAAAAAAAGTATACACGTACTTAAAACTGGCAATTAGTGGAAATTGCTCAAACTCTATATTTAAACTTGAGATCAAAACTGTCATTAAACCCCTGACCAAAAATGACAGACAACAAAATTACAATTTAAAATATTTGTCTGTACGAAAAAAAACACATACACACGAGACAGACAACAATTGAAAAAACCTCAAAAACAAAAACATACAAAATGAATTTAAAAACAATAAAAATAAACGCGACGTGAAGAAAAGTTTACATTGAAAAAAGTGAACTTTCCTTTTAGGGTGAAGCGAATGCCAAGGTCGAGCTAAACATCCAAAAAAATATTAAAAAAAAAAAAGAAACAAAAACAAATAATTGCAATTATTTGCATTGGAATCAAAACTATAAGCTTGTGATGAATAATGGAAAATTTTTTTTATAAATCTTTAATTTACATTCTGCGTTTGTATTTTCAGCAAGTTATATTTAAATAAGTTTTGAATAATTAAATAAGTCACATCATTCGAATTGTTTACAAAACAACTAGCATCATAAAATACGATTTATGTTAATGGACAGCATTTGTTTGTTGATAAAATTTATTTAAATTACATTACAATAAACTTCAGCAAAATAGTTTAAAAATTGCGTCATGGTTAAACAATGTTTTGTTTTTGACAAATTTTAATGTCTCATTCCGAAAAGTGTAAACAAAACTTTTGTTAAATCATAAGAGAACACGCAGAGGCTGATACAAAGCAGGTTTTGAGCGGTAATAGCACCAGAAATGTCTATGTCTACATAGCGACTCGTAACCGCAGCATAATGTAAGCGATAAAACTTGAATTTTACACCATAAATTCCCTTGCTAATTTTTAGGGCTCCGTACTCATAGAGTGAAAATGGAACCCCATTACTGAGACTTCTACGTCCATCCGTCTCTCCCATTCTCCCAAACGGTAAGAGATAGACAGCTGAAATATTCACAGTACAAACAATTAAAAACATCAAAAAGCTAAAAACTAAAATATAAAACACTGTGAAAATTAAATTAAATTAAATTAAATTAGTTATATTTAGTGTAATGACCAAGTGGTCCACACTATTTCTAGTGTCGTATTTTATAAATTTATTTTTGTAAAATACTTTCAATAAATAAATAAATATATAAATTAGTTATATATTTTGAGCCACAGGACCTAGAGAGCTTAATATTTCACAGGATATGAGGTTAAATAGGTTCCGCAACAATAAATACCCAAAACAACTCGAGGTACAGACAGCGTTTTTATGCCGCAAGATATTCGTATTCTGAATATTTAATAGTGTTCAGTTTAATGAAAGATAAGTTAACTTGAAATATTTCTTTTTAAATGTGTTTAGAGCTTTGCGTATATATTCTAATGACATACATTTCTTTCGCTTTCTCATCTCTTCCACTGTCTGCCTAAAATATCTTAAGGGCCTGTTTTTTTATTTTAAAAATTTTATTTGAAAAATAAGCTTATGTAAAGAGAAACAAGCAGTCATCAACACCGCATTGTTTTTGTACAACAATGATATTTCACAGCACAATAACAAAATTATGAAAATAAAAATTCTTCAACACAAAAATTTTTTCTTTTCAATTAAAACTATAAATGACAATGCAACTGGTGAACTTATTACAACAAAAAGAAGTTTTTCTTTGGAAGAAAATTGGAGTTAATAAGTTTTGCATATAAACTAGACGTGTGCTATTGTTGTGTGATCGTGATTAAATTTTAAAAGAATGAAGCGTGAGTGTTTTTTTTAAACTAAAATTTTATGCGTGATAGCTTGCGATGACCACATTAAGGCAGTTTGCAAAGATTAAAGAAAAATTTAAAAAAATCTTTTGGATGAAATATTTAAATTTTTTCAAAAGCTGTGGAACTTTTTTGCTTATGATAAAAGCGTAAATTTGCTGTTCGAAAATCCTGACTTGCAAGGGGGCAACAAACTTTGTTATTTATTGATGATGTGTATGAGGATATTTCAGGCTGTAACTCTCCGCTTCTGCATGATCGAACGTTTGAATGATTGTTTGGATAAGTATTATGTGCATTGCAAAAGGAAAATAATTCGAAAACATACGTATTGAAAATGAAATTGCATATACATACATACTAACACTAAAACCTAGTGCCAGGTGTAACATTTTAAAAAGCCAGCAATCTGCGGGTGATATCTCAGGTTCTGTAGCACTGTAACAAGTTATGGCGTCTTTCACGGGGTGGTTGACATCAGGGGGATATTAGAATGAAATCAAAGTCACATGGTCGCCGTTGTTGGCATAACTGAACGATATGTCTATGCTCATAAGCGTTAACAACATAAGTAGACTTAAGGTAAAATTGAGTTATATATGCTGCAATATTCTGCTTACAGAATTTCTCCATGTCTTTAATGAAATTAGTTAGAAAGATACAAACAGAAAGGATTAAAATAGCCCCTAATAAAAGTCTTATACAATTCGCCACTTGCCCCGAAATGTCCTAGAAGACAGGGCTTTATTATATTTTAAATAAATTCTTCAATATTGTAGTTATTAATTTACAAGAAATTTTTCTGAATTACCCATTTTGATTTGTGCAAAGAAATTGTTCTCCATTGAAAACACGGCATTCTCGAAACTATGTTTTAAGACTTACGTTGTTATCGTTTCCGACCATAGATGTACATATGTACATACATAAGTGAAACAAAAGTTTTCTACTTTTATATATTGTTTCAATAACAACGTGATTGATCGTGAAAAGAATTTTGCTTTTTTGTGTGTGCAAATGCGTTATAGAAAAAATTTGGCTCGTGAACGTGCGTGACATGAGGAAAAACAAAATTGTTGTGCATGAAAGTGCTGGAGGAAAATTATTCTGAGATAGTTAGTGTGCGTGACCTGAGCCAAAAACACTCACGCGCACATCTTTAATGTAAACCCTTTCTCTGACAACTCATAACTTCCCCAATATGCTGAAATATATTTCCTGAATTAAAATCATTTTCTATCTTAATCAAAGTAATTTTTTAATAATTTTCTGCTCAACTTAAAGTATGATTTTGTTTTTAATGGCTTCTGTTTCCAAAAGTTGGCCTGCATTTTTATATTGATCGATTTCAAGTCTTTTGTTTCTTTTAAAAACTGGCCAATTTAAATAACTTTTGAAATTCGTTTGTAAAAATCAGCTGCATTGTAAACTTAAAATAATATGTTTTAATTATTTTATTTAGTGTTTTTTCAAGCAATATAAATTTGTTATACTTAATGCTTGACTTATTAACAAAAACAATCGAGCGAAAAATAAGAAGAAAAAAAAATAAATAAAATATGTTTCGTAAATCGAAAATATTTGTTAATAGTTTGAGCATTTTTCTTTTGTTCGATAGAAATTTAATGAACCATTGTCATGACACTTTTTTTTTTGCTTTGCAAAATAAAACCTCTTTAACAGCAGTTGACTGAAACAAAACAAAACAAAGCAACAGATTAATGAACGAACCAACGAATTTACGAACAGCAGCAGCCAACGGCCTGCCAACTTATTGATGTTTCAAACATTCGACTGAACGTTTTAATAGACAGACAGACAGACAGACACCGGGCAAACGGCGACATCAAAATCATCATCATCATCATCATCTCGATTCATTTGTACAAGTAGATAATTTCAATTTCCATGACAATATTATTGCTGTGTGTGAATTTAATTCAATGGAAAAAATACCAAACCAAATAAATTAAAAATAAATAAAAAAAAAAGAATATATAAAGGTGTGTTTAGAATCCCTCTTGGCGATAATATGCTTGATTAAATTCTTTTTATATAACTTTTTTATTAATGCTTTACGAGCCAAGTGTTAAACACTTTAAAACAGATATTCTTAGAAATTTAAGATACTAAAAACTGTTGTAAACTTTTGTTTTATCATAAACAAAATGTATGCATTGTATTTGTAATCTATGAGCTTCCATTTCAGAGAGCAATCAAAAATAAAACTTAGAATCAGCTATTTTCGTCCAAAGGGCTTTGGCGTTGTTTTTAGGATTTGGTTTTTATTAAAAATAGATTTTAAAATATTTTTGTTTTAAATTGAGGTTTCTAAAGCTTCATTGTCTGGATTATTTTAGTTTATTTAAATTACAAAAAAATGAATTTAATATTTATATGAGAAACAATTAAAACTCTTATTATGGTGGATGCGAAAAGATCTAAGCCTCCGTTGCTTAATGTATGAAAGTCGTGAAGAAAAATAAAAAGTAATTTGTTGTCTGTATCACACTTGCCGAGTATTGATTGTTACTCCTAACCATTAGTTGTAGTAAAAAGCAAATTACATGAAATGTTGTGATACGTTTCAAGCGCTGCCAGCCACCGGCATACTTGGGTCCAAGGAGCTCCCGATGTGCTACATGGAGAGGAGGTAGCGAGACAGTTCTGCACACCATCTGGTTGCTGGTTCTGCCCCAAGCCAGCCAAATGAACTCATTAACGCATCCTGTTTAATTCGCTTTCCGTCACTTGCGGTCTGGCCAACTAATTCGCCCTCTTGTTAGAAAGAGCTGGACATCGGCAGTAGAAGTGTCCGACACTCTCCTCCTCCTCTTCATTTCTACAGCCTCTGCACAAGCCATTACGCAAAATTTTAACTGAAACTGTTGCCTCGATTAGCAGATATAAAAATATACTACTAAAAATGTTGAATTAAAAACTAATTTATGGAAAAAAAAACTAAAAAGTAAACACTGGCGTTATCAACTTGTTCATATTTTCGTTTTTTACATCTTGAACCATTAGTGCAATTTACTAATTTATTTTGCCGATAAATTCAGCCTTAAAAATATATAATTATAAAATATCTGGTTTTCTGATTCATTAGTGATATATGACCACAGTTACTGGTGCCAACTTAACAACTAGACTTAAACATTATGAAAGGTGCAAATATTCTAGCGCAGTTCCAAGTCAATGTTCGATAGTGCAGTCTAGTCATAAGCCAATTAATGTGACTTGACCAGGTTATAAGACGAGTTTGATTTAATATAAAATTGTGTTGAATAGTGAATGAATCACTGAATCGTTAGTGCAAACACCAAGTGAGGGTGTTTAGTTTAAAGATTGTATTACCTTTAAAAGCTAATGAATTGCGCTATAATTGCCTATTTGGCAGGTAAAAATCAGGGATGAAAAAGTTATAACTTAAATTTGGTTGCAGAGCTAAAAATGATTACCGATAGGAATATGAGTCTTGGATATTTATTTATTTAATTTATTTAGCCAATAGATAACAATCCTTACAGGCTATTATTACAAAAATCTTACACTAATTTAAAACTTGTGGAATGACATTTAAATGCATAATAATTCTTTGCTTAATTATACTATCATTCAGCGCAAAGTCAATAAAATAATATAGATTATTAAAATCTTTACATAAACGCGTCATGGGGTTGGCCAGACCATAATTTGATCTACAGATATTAATATAAAGGGGTCTATAACCTCGTGTATTATGACATGGAACATTAAATTGAATATTACATAAAAGAAAGTCACAACAGATATTACCATTAATAAGACTTAACATAAAAGATACATTTAACATCTTACGACGACTTTCAAGTGTTGGAAGCTTTATTAAAGCAAGCCCTTAAAAGCTCTTAATAATATTGTGCAATTTTGTTTGAGTATTGATGGCCGCCGTGGTGGACGCGAAACAGCCATGACATGTTCGCCAAGCAGCCAGAGCCAAAACTATCTACAAGATTCAATAGAATTTAATCTTTCAAACGTTCTTAAGCTGAAGAGCAGAAAAAAAAATTTTTTCCTGAGAGATTCATTATTACTTTTATGTGGCAAGTCTTACTATCAGTAACGAAAATGCCTAAAATCAAAGATAAAACAGATATTCACATTTCTTACTCAATTTCTGATATTTTTGATAAAAAGGTCATACAGAAAGTCTTGCTGATTCTATGAGGGTTTCTCGTAAATTTAATACAATAAGGATTTCTTATTGATTTCATTAGGTTACCCAAATTAATTTCTTAGAGAATAATCTGCTATTGATTGCATTAGCTGTCTAATAATTATGTGAGCATCATATGCTCTATTTGCTTAAGTTTTTTTTGAGAGTTTAAGTGGCTGAGGTGGTTTAGTGGCCGACTGACAATTGCAAGGTTGCGATTTCCAATCCAGCAAGAAGTTTATTTTTAAGAAATCAATAAGAATACCTAATAAAACGTATAAGTTTCCTTGTGGGTTTTTTTCGATAAGGTTTTCTTTATTAAATATTAACACTTCCTTATCGAAAAAAAAACATAACTTATTAACTTTGTTCTAATTTATTTGGCCCTGTTTTCTCTGAGCAACGGGTCGTTAACTTTACTTTTCCTGTCTTTTTTAATAATGTCAATCACTGGAATTTTATCACAAAAAAAAATATATATATTAACTAAATCAAACTTAAAGGAAAAAAAATCAAACTGAAAGCCCCATTAAGTAATTAACAACCCTAAGCCTAATTTGATGATCTAACTGTTAATAGCGTTACAGTGCACAAAACTTGCAAAGTACAAATGGAGACAAGAAATAAAAGAGAAGTTTTTTTTGACCTGGTCTTTAAGTTATCTTTAATCACAGAGTGTCACTAGCTCTTTATATTTGTTTTTTTTTTTTTTTTTTTTCTTTTTGATGGTACGGGGAGTGAACCACTCTATTGTGCAGCGTTGACAACAGTGATTTGTGTCTATTTAAATAATGCATAATTTGCATTAATGCTTAATGTAAATATTTTCAGTTTTTAATTAGCTTAAATTCTAAAATTCAAGTTTTGAATACAAGTTTTGAATACAAAATGCTCATTTTGTGCAGTAATAATATCATGACTTGAATGCTAATATTTAAATGATTGCTATTCTTTCTCATCGCTTGTGAATGAAAACAATTGAAAACTCATTTAAAGCTTAATATAATTGTGAATAAAGAAAAATGCTTACCTGCATGCCAGTACCCCGTAAATGTTCATTAACCCAGTTGCGAAATGTGTTCGCTTGTATTTCCACCCATAAGTCCTCATTGCCGCGTATATTCATGCCCTTGGCAGCAGTGCCTTCAGGACTGCGGGCCACCAGGCCGGCATGTGTAATTTTTTGTGTCTCCACAGTGCCATCGGTGTTGTGCTTCAACAGGCCGGCATGTGTAATTTTGGCGCCTTTCAAATCTTTTACCTCCATGGTGCCCACCATGGTGCTTTGCTTTCAAAATATTTCTTTTATAAAATATATGCTTTTTTAATTGAATTGAATAATAATGTTAATAACACTATTTGCACTTTTAGTAACTTTTACAAATGTTGTATCATTTTCATTTCTTGAACACAAAAAAAAATTTGTTTGAAAAATTTTCCCAGGACTGGAAATTTCTTTATAAATACTTATTTTTTCTATATCTTTAGCAAAAAAAAAAAAAATTTTTTTTCACTTTTCGTTTAACAGTTTCCGTCTTCGTTTCGAAAATTTATTTATTTAGAAAGACACTTTCCTCTTTTCAAACTAACAAGTTTTAATTTCGTTTTCAGCTCACTTTTTTTTTTGCTTTATTACTCGTGTTTACACCGCGATCGTTTCACACAGACTGAATGCGTTCAGGTGGGTCTTATTTTCAATTTTGCAATCAGTTTAAATCTCTTACAAAAAAAAAAACAAACACATACTACCAAAACGCAAATTCTGCCTACAATAGTCAGAGTTTTTATGATTAAAATGAGTCGAAACAAAACCAACATCAAAACGAGCTTGAAGTAAACAAAATTGTTTAATTTTTAAAAATTAAAATGACGTCAGAGAGTATTTTCTTAAACAAGACATTTTGCTCACTTTTTTGTTTTGGAGATATTAAAATAAAAAAGTGTTGTTTTTTTATCGATAATAAATCATATTTGCTCAGATTTCCCTTAAAAAGTCAGAGTACGCAAAAATCCCAGTTAAGAGCAGTGATGGTAACGCTAGAAAATGCAAAAGCGATTCAAAGGGAAAAGCACCAAATTTCTAATTTAAATAATCAAGCCTGAGTGCACTTTCGGTTTTTCAACCGAAATCATTTTAGGCATTAATTTAATTTTACAGTGACCCCTATGATTTAGAATTGTTAATAATTTTCTCGTTCGACTATTACTTTCTCAAAATTGAGAAAGATTTTTTATCATAAAATTGGAGTCCGCAAAATTTTTATATAAGACAAGAAAGGTAAAGTTGAAGACTTACTGCCAGGAGTACTGGTCATCAGCACCCAAATTTGCTTCGAACCCAGACCATGACTAATTGTATACTGTTTTTAAGTAGCAGCACTTAGACATTCTACTACCTGAGCTTTTCATTAGTCACTGTCTATATTTAATTATATTGATAAACTTTTCACTCTGCAAACACTGCAATTTATGTTTTAATATTTCTGTATATTTTTTAGGAAAATTAAAAAAAAAAAAAAAAAATACTGAAAGAGGAGTATTGAAATATTTAATTATAAACGGAGTTTGTTTTAAAACACAGAAGTGACAATGGGCTTGAATAATTTAACACAAAAAAAAAAATGAATGAGCAGCAAATTTTAAAAAATTAGCGTCAAAAGTCATGTTAAACAATTTTTTGGTCATCCAGGCGGCACTTCTCGTAGTAAATCCAAACACTATAATACCGGCTACTGTAACTTTAATAACGATAATCGTTGTATTTGAAATTAATAATTAGAGCTTGAGGTCACTTGTTATTTTTAAAATGTTTGTTTAATTCAATATTTTATAATACCTCAATAGGTATCTTCTTCAGGAATTTTTTTGGTTTCTTGAAGAAGATACCCATTTAGATATAAAAATATAGAGTTAAACAAGCATTTTAAAAATAACAACTGACCTCAAGCTCTAATTATTAATTTAAAATATTAAACAACAAAGGCCGCAAAATTAGCATCAAGAAGATAATCGTAGTGTTAAAATAACATTGTTTGTGAACTTTTGATCAGAGCAGACGTGTCTTTTGTGATGTGAAGTCGTAACAAATATTCCACGTTTATTAAACGTTTATTTGGCAAATTATGTATAGATATTTGCCAAATGAGATCTTAACAAACATGATACATATATTTTTAAAAATAAGTCCGCCAAAGTAAACATTCGTAATAGGTATTGTCGTTGTTATTTTTTAACGTTTCTTTTTTTGTTTTTTGTATAGTCGAACAATTTGCAATACTGAAGAGGTTTCGTTAAAAGTTGTTAACTGGATAATGTCGAAGGTATATGTATATACTGGACACAAGACAGACAGATTAGCAACATTTAATCCGGACTTCCTTAGATTTGCAAAAAAAAAAAATGATTTTATGTTTTTATGTTATAATTTTCGTACTAAAGCAAACGTTCACAAACACTCCCCATTTTCTTTTTACCACCCACCAATCCCTTTTTCCTATTTTCCCAGTTCCAGTACAATACAATGCATATATAGTGATCATCGCCTGAGTACTGGTCCCAGTCTTAAAAAAAAAATACTTTGTATAATTATATCTAATTTTTATTTGATTTTATTAATTTATGAACAAATAATTTTTGCAGCTTCAGATCTTTTCATAAAAAAAAGTTATTAAAAATTTTACTCAATATTTCGCTAACAGTTTATTGGCATCTGCAGGATAATATTTCATGGCCATGCACGTGTCCATGACATTTAATGACAATATTATTAAAATATATTTATTTTTTAATTATTTTAAGAAATTCCGTTTTGTGTCTTTCAATATCGCTTTTTTGAATATAGTACGACTATTCGTTACCCTCCCCCCGAAAGGAACCACCCAAAGCACTAAAATACCATCACTGGCTGATATCTGTTACCAATTAGCCATATTTCTCTTTTAGTGCCGCAAGAAAACAAACACTGACTCAAGTTGTTCTCTTGTTTTTAGAATTGGTTTCCGCTCTCATGTGCTGCTTGTTTTCTATTTTTTTTTTTTTTTGGAGGGGCATTTGCGCAATCGCTGTTTGTCTGCTGAATTTTATTTTGTTTTATTTGTCTCATATACATGTGTATGTGTTCATGTGTATATAAATTAAAAGTTGAGTCTTTTTGTTTTTGTTTCAAGAAAATGTTGAAGCTAAAAATTAAACAAACAAACAAACAAACAAATAAATAAGAAATATGTAGGAAGTTGTAATGTCAGTTAATGGAGAAGGTTATTTGCGTGCTGTGATTGTTTTAAGTCATTGCTATTGCTGATTTTGTTTTAGCAAAACTCTGCTTGTTGTAGTTATTTTTTCTTTTTTTGGAACAAAGAAACGCAGTTTATTTTTGTTTTTTTGCTTAGTTTCATGAAATAATGAGAAAATCTCTATTTGAAAACTCAATTTTGTAATAAAAACTGGAGTTTTTTTTGACTATTATTCAAAAAAGAAAATGAAAATAAAATCAATTTGAAAAAAATTTAAAAGAAATTGTTTTATATAAAATTTGTTCTAAAATGAATTTAAAATTGGTTTACTTTAAAAATGAATTTGCAATAGAGCCAATTGAAATGTGTTACTCTAAGTTTAATAAGTTTGCTCTGTTTTTACAGCAGTCTCTATGCCACCGACATTCGAGTGAACAAGCTGAGTAGCATCAATGAAATGTCGGTTGCATATATAGAAAAGAATTAATAAGGTCTATTGAATTCTAGAATAACTGATTTTATTTCTTACGAATACTGATGTTTAAGTTAACATTCATGTTTAATAAAAGAATTTAATATAAATGTATTAAAAAAACATTTAATGCAAAAATCATTGCAATTGTAAAAAATATGCAGCTATTTATATTTTTTAAGAAATAAACATTATAGATTTTTATGTTGCAGAGATTTTAATGGCATTGAACTATTTGTTTATGTTAAATCACACTTTACTGGCTTTTCTGGTCTAGTTCTAAGAATGTGTAAAATCGAACTCCAGCCCTATAAAATAATTAATAATTTCAAAAACAAATTTGCCTTCAATTATGTGTTTGTTTTCTTGGGAGAAAATAAACCTTATGATATTCAACATTTTTGAATTTCTTACTGGTTTCTCCCAATGTTTACTGTTGCTTATTACGCCATGTGTACAAAGCAAAAACTAATTGCTTTTAAATTAAGTATTGCTTTGCAGTAACCCTCGTATTGAAGCCACAGTTTAATTTTTTCTTCACACCATTCTAAAATTAAATTACTTAACAAACAATCAATGCTCACCAAAAAAAAAAAATAATACTAAAACCATAAATTACGTAAATCACTTAAACGTTTCAAATGGAATTTACAACATTAAAAAATTAATAAATAAAACAAAGCACCGACAGTCTAGCAAACCATCAAGATGAAATATTGACCGACAAAAAAATTTACTCAACACAAATATTTAAATAAAATTAATTGTTGTTTGTAAAAATTAAAATGATTTCTTTTTTTTCCAGCCAGCGTTTGCTCGTAATGAATTTCAAAATCATTTTATTGTATATGTACATGGAAAAAAAATAATATTTGTTCATTACCTGACAAGCCGCATTCATTTTGAATTTAAATATTTTATTTGTATTTTTTTTAATTATCATTTAACGTTTTTGTTTTCTGATCTCATTAGAAAAAATAGTTCAGAGTCTATACGTTTGGTGGCTGATGACAATAATAAAATAAAATTATAATCACAAAACTGAATAAAATATTGTTTTAGTTTTACTTAGAAATTATTAAATGATTTAATTTATTGCTTTTATATCGACAACGATTTAAATGCACTTGTCATTGACAATGAACTTTCAGTTTATAAATCGTCTATGAATTATTTCAAAACTATTGTCAATAAAAATAAATTGTTATTGGAGCAATTATGGAGTGCTCATTGGAAAAAGCAGTACGAGATTGAAAAACTTGTTAAAATTAAATTATTTTAAGTGCTAAGTGTATTTGTAGCAGGTTAAGCGCACAGTGGGTATTATGAGATACTTAATATATTGTCAGGTGAATTCATGGCAACTTCAAATTTCATAACACAAATTTTATAGGAAAAGGAAATACTTTTGAATATGACGTTTTGTTTTTTATGCAATTTTGTTAACGCTGACATCTTTTTCTTTATGGTCTAATAATCATTTATATATCCATAAAGGGGGTAAATGTTTATATGTAAACTAAAATATATAAAGCACTCAAAAAGTATATGGTCACATTGGAACATAAATAACGTGACCACTTTTCTCTTTTTGTCCAACTACAGGGACACAAACAATGAGAAATACATACATAAATATTCGCTGAATGCATTAAAAATGTCAAACGACAAGCAAAAAAAAAACCGTTAGCTTACATAGTTTAAGGTTATGTTTGCTCAACGAGCAAATACAAAATTTTCTGTATTTAATTAAATAATCTCACAAGAACCTTACTAGAAATACTAAAAATTTAATCTACATGTTGATTTTGCTCGTTGAGAAAACATAACCTAAAAATATGCTCCTGAAAAATGTAATGTATTTAAATATTTTCCTGCTTTTTGTTTTTGCTATCTTTTGTTTTTGCATCCCAGTGAATATATACAAAGTTTAAGTTGTTTTTACGAGTGCATTCAAGCAAAGCAAAATTCATCCAAAAAGTAGTGGTTAAGTTTTTGTACGCAAGTATTTACTCAGTTGCCTGAGTGCAACTGAAAGTTATTAGAATTCAAATGACGAGCTCATTGCTTCCCATTGAAAATTTATAGCACTTCAAATTTACATGTATTTTATTATTTTTATAAAAATATTGACGATTAAGAAATGTTCTAAGAAGTCTTCAATTTAAATAAAAATCGAATCGTTTTACTATCAATTTTACTCTTCTTATACTGCTATTTTAAGCCTAAACAAATGAGTTCCAATTGAGCTTAGTAACAAAAATCATAAAGATCGGTCTAACTAAAATGTGCGATCTTAGTTGTGAGTCATACCTTAAGATCAGCTACTTGTCCAAAAAAACTTGCCATTTCTTTGTTTAAGTGTTTGAAAAATTATTTAACCATGGAAAGCTACACAATTGAGCAGGGCGTTGAAGGTGTGCAGAAATCGAAATGCATTTGGTACAAATTGTGGTTTGTTTGCTCAGCAATCTTTCCTTACCAGGCAGAATTGACACATGGGGGTAACTGAAAATCTACAAGTGACTGTTGGAAAGCCGATGCATTCACAAACAGTGACTGTTTGATTCAGCTTGTATGCAGGCGGCTTCACTGTGCTGCGCTTCTCCGAAAATTAGTTGCCATGAGTTATTGTCGCTATCGTACACTGAAAATTGACTTCTTCTGGCCAGCAATTGAGGAAAGGGACCTAAAAGATATGTGCTTCCAAGATTGTGATGCTTCTTGTCACGCAGCAAACATAACGATGGCTTTTCTGAGTGGATAATTCAGTGGCCGTGCTATCTTATATCAAGGAAATGTTAAGCGACCGCCACAAAGATGTGACTTAACTCCGGACCAAAAGTCAAACACGACAAAGACAAAAACATTGATATTTTTCAACTCAATGTTTACAGATTTTCCTTTTTTCCAAGAGATGGTTCATTTCAGTACTCTTCTAATTATAGCTCCTTCAAAGAGGCAACTATTCAAATAAAATAATAGAAATGACCTGGAAAAATTTCTGATTTAAGACAAAAATTTTATATTTGATAAAGAGAGCTTCCTTCTAAACTTCTACAGTATTAAGTTACAGATATTATTGAGTAAAAGATAACCACAAAATTGGTATTCTAAAAGTCACTTTAAAAGTCCACAAAACTAAAATGAACAAAATTTTATTAATCGTTTTTATATCAGCTTAAAAGTTTAAATTTAGTATGATGACTTAACAAAAACTTTAACCTTTTCTTAATCAATGTAAACTTAGCCAATCCTAATACTAATTTAAATTGCCTGCATTTAACGCAAGTGGGTGCAAGAATTTTGAGGCTTAATTAAATGGTTGAAAAATGTGTAGAGCTGAGACCATTTAATTTGCCAAAAATAATTTTTATTATAGCAAAATCTAAATTATAACGAAAAACAACCGCACATACAAATCAATTCTCAAATTCACACCTACTTAAATAAAAAGCAGGGGAAAGAAATACTAAATTGTAAATTTCTCACCCACATAAAAATGTTTATGAAGAAACAACGAGCCATGGAAATAAAAGCAACAAATTATTCATAAAGTATTTCAGGTGAGTTTTTTTTTTTAACCAAGAACACGAGTTTGTGATTTATAAAAGTGATAAAAAAGCACATTTCAAATAATATTGTATGAGTGCTTAAAGAACTATAAATAAAACTTCATTCATTGAAACAACAAATGAAGAAAAAATCTTAAACTTTTTTTAATTTTTTTTTCTTCAGCTGAATGTTTGCATTAATTTATAACAAACAACCTACAAACGGCTAAATAACGTTTAAATAGAGTTGTTCGTTGGTGCAGATGTTGATGTTGTGGCTGTGATTCTTGTTGTTGGTGTTTCTTGTGTATTCTTGGACTAAAACAAGTTTCTTGCTTAAGTCTTTTGTTTTCAATGCACAAATTTGAGACTGCGGCAGCAGCAGTCAATTATTTTACAATAATTGTTTTATCGTTTTTATTCTTCTTTCTGCAGTTCTTGTTGAAATTGAAAATTTAAGCATTAAATTGGTTTTGTAAAAAAACATATTTAAAAAGAATCTTGTTATTTATTTTTAATTTTCTCTAGTATAAAGTAAAAGTGCAAATCATTTTTTAAAATTACTGACCCATGTAAAAGCTTTCAGACATACTCATCATATTATGTTAGTGGTAAAATACGTGCTATTGGTTGCCTGGTTTAAAGTTGTTAAGTGCTAATTAATCATATAAATTTTTAACATTGTATTAAGGTTTCCTAAAGATTTTATTTACATATAATTTATTCGCTTCATTTAGATGAACAAGTAATTCGATAAGCTTCATAAAAATTGAACGAAACTTAATTTTTTTTCATCTTATTTCATTTATATGACAAGGAATTGCATCGATTATTGCAGTTGTCTTAAAGGAAAATGTGATTCCTACAAGCTCCTCGACAGTATATTCATTAATTGCCTAAAATGTCAATTGATAATATATTAGACTCTTTATTATGCAATTCTGTAAGTTAAGTGAAAACATATTTAGCCTGTTTGACAGAGTTTGAGCTAAACTTTAGTGTAATTTTAATTAAAATTATTATTCAGCTACATTCCTTTTCAAAAATAATCATAGTAACGGAGTATATAATGTATATCTTGCTTTAGAAAATTTTGAGTTGTTCAAAACTAGTCTAGTCTAGTTTAAAAACTAGTCCAAAGACTATTTTAATTTTCTTGACACACATACAAACACGTGGTTATCCTCGTTCTCTTTTAAATACAAGTTTTTGCTTGTCCTTTCAAAACCTAAAGTAGTGGCGACAGTTTTAGAATGGTTTGTTATTGCCGCAACTCTTGCTTTTGGTCTCTAGCAATAACTTAGCTTTTCCAGACTGAAAAAATATCAACTAGTCGCCGAGCTATAGCCAAAAAACCATATAAACAATATGTCTAAGATCGGCGTTTGACTCCACAAAGTTCGAAGGTTGTTTGAAAAAAATTAAATCTAACATAAACAAATGCCGCGATACGGGTCTTCTAATTTAGCCTCTATTTTTACCCCTCACTCTCAGAATCGATCTAACTTTTGCTAGCTTAAATTTGTTTCATACTGCAATTTTACCACAAAAATTAAACTTAATGCTTAGAATTAAAATTAATGCACAGAAAATCTCTCTCATTTTGGAGGAAGTAAATACGAACTTTAAGGCCTAATAAACATTCATCAATTGTAAATTACGAAAAAGGTAGATTATCCAATAGTGCCTTGCTTTGAAGTAATAGTTTGCTGATTAATATGTTTGAAGCTTATGGCATTTTTATATTAAAAAAGCTGGGTACTGACGAAGCAGCCAGTTGCTTCCCAGCTAATAAGTTTTCTACATATAATTTACTTACTCCAGCTAGAGATATTAATCACTTCAATTTTTACCAGCTTTCATTTGCTTTTTATTGTATGTATTTACATTTCTTATGAACACCAGGCTTATAATTCTTTAAAGTTAATTTTTATAAAAGAACTTTACCTCGAACAGAAAATATCTTCCAAAAAAAAAGTATGTCACTTAAGTCTTTTGATTTGAAGTCAACTCTTCGTTCGTGCAGCCACTAATTACATGCGTTTGTCCTATTTTCCATACATTAAGAAAACAATCTTGATTATTCATTTAGAAATCATAAATACCTACTGTTTTATAGGAGAAGAAACTAAATAAAAGTAGTACAAGATAAACGGAAAAATATGTGAAAAAGAAAACCGCTACGAGCTCCAGAACTTATTTATCATAAATTGAAGACAAGAGCTAATACAATATCTGCCAACATTCTCATATAAAAGTAATTCAGTTCATTATGTTGAAAATAATTGCGGCGCAGAAAATTGCATATCGTGAGAAAAACAACAACAGTTTCAGTAACAAGTTATTTCATTAAAAATCAAAACACAGCTGAATTATTCATGCTCAATCTCTACTAACACACTACTAATGCAATCGACCTTGATGATTTTCTTCTTATACTTGTTTGTTTTCATAGTAATTCAAAGTGAATTTTACCTACTGTTGGTGTGGTTGCCAAAGAAAAAAGCTTTTGGAATGTTGAGTTGAGTGCAATGTTTAAATACTAAATTGTTGTGGAGAAGAGCAGAGGCAAGGTTAAAGTTCCATTAACAATAAAAATTATAAGAAAATTATATTAGCAAAAAAAAACTTATTAAAAGATCGGTCTTAGACATTGAGATGGCTTGACTTAGTAATCTATAAAGTCCACTACAATATATCCAAAACGTAAATTTCAAAGCACGGAATTAAAATTTTTTTTTATTTTTGCCTGAAAATGCAACAATGAAACATATTAAAAAAATAGTAGATAAGAAGTTGGTTTAGCTGTTTATTTATTTTTTTTTTTTTGTATTTTTATAATTAAACCTGCACAATTTTTTCAACATGTCAAACAGCTGATGAGTCCTCAGTGAAGAATTGAATCCAACATGAGCATTAAGTAACACTAATTTTTACAAGCAACTAATTCTGCTAATCTTGCAGACCTTATCTAGCAAAAATATCGATCTGCTTGGCATCAGTTTTGTAAGCCAGTAAGACCGCTTACCAAGCTGCTTTTGAATCTCATGATAGGTAGGTCTCTTTGCTTCACTTTTTATAAGCTTATTTTATGCGCCTACTAGGATGCTCACACTATATATTTGACTGCTTATCAAAAAAATTATCAAAAAAATTATGTAACAAGATTTTTTTCATTCTAAGAACTGAATAATTCAGCAGTATCTCTCAATTACTATCACTAGCGTTAAGCCAGGAAATTCAATCATGAAATTAAAATCGTCAACCCAATCATCAGAAATGCTGATGTGCAGTGTGATATTACAACTTTTTAATAGTACAAAAATGATGAACGCAACCATTCTACAAAACTTTTCAAATAATATGCTGAAGCTGTCGAAAATAGAGCGCCATCTGAATTCAACAAATCACCTAACATTTTGGAGACAATACCAAACCAACATTTTTTTTTGCTACTAATGTTGCAGAAAGTGAAACTGAGCGTCAACGAGTAACTAATCTGGCCGCCTTCCTTCATATAGCAGGGAAGATATTCAATTTTACTTCCTCAGAATTAAGAAAAACTTGTTTCTTGTAGTGCAATTGTAGTGATCGACATTTCTAAAGAAGACAGGGAAGTAAATTTGGAGAACTACTAGGGGAAAACATGCATGATCATTGTGGTGAACGTAAAATGGTTATGGTATGTTCCCCATGTAGAAAGTCTTCAACTCTACTTCTCTAGTCTTTCTTAAAAATGTAAACTAATGCAAAGAAAGTAAAATAGGACTAAGGGCCAATTAAGCAAATCACACTTGTATATTATAAAGTTCGAGTACAAAGTAAAAATTAGTGTTAAAAAGTATTATCGTAGTGTTGCCTGCGAAGCTGATGAACATGCCCTTGAGTTCAAACATGTGAAACAAATATTTTCCCTAAGCAATAATGTATGCTTATGTCAAAAAAAGGACATTTTAAATGTCATTCTAGAGGGAAGCTTCCTTCCTTTTCTGCTTTCTTTCTCTTGATGTATTAATAAATATATAGTAGAAGGGCTATTGGGAGCGTGATGCAAGCACAAAGCACAACCAATCATCTTCAACTTTTCATCATCCCCCACCCGTGAGTTGTGGCCACCAGTTACACTAAGGGAACTCTAACGTGCCAGAGCGGAAATCATAGCCATGAGCACAGAAAAGGATATAAAAATATACAGCACATGATTTTGGACTATTGTTGTTTTATTGTGCATGACCACCATGGAATCCTATAACCGAGATAGCAACGGATCTGCAAAAGTATCATTTAAAGGGTCTGGCATTAGTACCTCTAGCCTAGAGAAATGCATGCAGCCTCAGCACTAGGTCTTCATTATAACTCTATTACAGATATTGTATAATTTATGGTTCAAATTTGTTAAAGCAAACTTTTCTTAGATTCTAATTTTGCCCTGTTTTATTTTTATTTCATATTTTGCTTTATTTCAATTAGAGATTTTCTTTCAAGAGTTAAAGGCATACATCTAAAATCACTTGAGTATTTTAAAAATTTTCTCAGCACTTTTACTTTTATTTGCTCTTCGAGAGAAACAAATAAGCGTTTCTGTGCTCATACCCCACAGAAATGTTTTTGAACAGTAGTATTTTTTCTCCTCTTTCTCTTTGGGTTTGTTGCGTGAAAGACTCATTTAAAACGCAGTTAGATGTTGTAAACACATACACACATATTTTATATCTATTATGTATTCGGCCGCAAAAAGAAGCAATTAGATTTTCTTTTCAGTGTTCTTGTAATCGTAACGAAATTGAAACTTGTTAGATTTGATGTTTTTTTTAAGTCTAATTTATTTAGAGATGTATGTATTTTTAAATTTAAAACTTTTGAAAAATTATTGCAGTTAAATTAATTTTTTTTTTGTATGTGATTTATCTCTCTCTCTCTCTCTCACAATCTCTTTCACATTACTTCTTTCTCTCTTCTCACAATTTGCTTTAAGTCCGCTAATACGTCTTCAGTGCCTTAGAAACAATCGCCAACTGTTTTAGCCATCCATCCATTTGTCCATTAGCTAACTTAAATTTAAAGCTTTTTTACGAGCCAAGCTTTTATATTTTCAACGATCTCATGATGTCATTCATACTCGTATACCCCACAAATGTTTTGTTTATATTTAGTACATTTTGTGGTTTTCTTTTTTCTCTTTTAAGAGTTTTCAGTGTTGCCGCCGAAGTGTTTGAAATATATTTTAAGTTAAAATCCATAATGCTAGAGTTGTATACTCTCAATTATTTATTAAATCAAATTAAAATAAATTAAATTAAACAAAACTAAACCAGATTAAAATAAACTAATCGTGCAATTCACTAGAAAATATTTTTTATTAAAAACTGATTTTATATTGCTTTTTTTTATTAATACCTTAAAAATGCTATATGGAATTTGACTTTCTATTGGCTATTGCATATTAAAACAATATGAAGTTGTTAGCATAATAAAATTTTTAATTTCTGAAGTCATAAAGTAACCCCTTCCCTACAATAACAACTATACTTCAAGAAAAATAACACGCATTTTGTTTTGTTACAACTTCTGAAAACTGTTAAATGGACTACACCGCTACAAGTTTACCAGTAGTTGCAGAAAAGAGATGAACGGAGCTTACGTTGCCTTTTGGCTCCCTTTTATCTCTGTATTCTCTTGACAGTTTTGTGAAGTCATAAGCTCTAAACACATAGACGACAGCAGACAGCAAGCAGCAATATGTCAAAAATAAAATGCATGTGTTTAAATGAAAACGATTATTTTGACGGCAGCAGGGCAGCACGACTGCATAACAGCATTTGCTGCTGCTGCCAACTTAGGCTATTTTCTATTTTGACGGGCAGCAAATAAGCAAATATAGTGTTGCCATTATATATATAAATTGGACAAATTAGAACAAAAATTTTTTTTTTAATATTAAACACAAAAGAACATTGGAAAAATACAATAAATAAATAAATGTATGTGTTTTTATAGTTCTTTCGTGATATTATTACATTTTTCATCAATATTTTCAATTTTATTCATTATGAAATAAGAAATACGGCATCCCTGAAATTAGCATTGCTAAAATACACAGCTGTTCATTTTCAATATCAAAACAATTTTTTTCGTTTGAGCTAATTTTTTGTGATATTGTATTTAATTTTCATCCTGGTTGCTTTGAAAAAGTGTTCATCATCTTTTTCCTTGAGCTGTTGTACACATGTTTTGCAAATGCCCTCCTCATCACGGGTTATATTTACTGGGCGAACCCACCATCTTCGGTTTCTTGTACTATTCGTCTTATGGGCTTTATACACTTCAGCTCTAGTCTGCGCTATTTTAACAATTGTTGTGATAAAATTCGCTAAATTTTCTTCGCTCATTTTTTATATTATGTTGTTGCTGTCTTTAAAATAATTATGAAGCCGACTTCAGAGCAGCATTTGAAGTTGGCTGCACATGAAGTTGGCAGCATTTGCAGTCTGCTGTCGTCTATGTGTTTAGAGCTATATGATTAACAGTTCAGCTAATGAGGCCTATTTATTAGTGGTATCATGGTCCTGCAAGAATTAATTTCAATTATTATTCTAGAACCAAATAGATCTAATTTATTGGTTTCTGTCATTTAACACCAGCCACTCAGATATTTATATGCAAAAAAAATATGCTTCAAAATTTTGTTTTACTGACAGCGAGTTTTTGGGATTAGGTAAAGACTTAGTTTGATTATTGTTTAGTGAAACGTTTTTTGAGTTGTTTTTCAGTGGTAGCTTAAGAAATGTCCAACTTGATAAAATTACCAAATCTAATACGAAAAATAAGCACTAAACCAAAAAAAGTACCTTAATACTAGGTAGCCGCATAACTACAACAATCACAACAACATACACTTTATGCATATTTATATTCTGTCACCCATTTAATTGTAGGCGTTTGTCTGACTGTGTTGTATAATTTGACATTTCTTCCAGCTGCTCTTGTAAGGCTACCTAGTATATACATATGTAAATATGCTGTACTGAACATTTCAATATTCATGGAAACAACAAAAATTTGTTTTTATTATTTTTTTTTTATTAATCGTTTTATTAATATTTATTTTTGTTTGTTTTATTTTTCTTTATAATTTTTAAATACTATTTCAAGTTTGTTTCAAATTTGCTCAATAATTTTTTTACCTTGTTTTATTTTCTGTCTTTTGAAATTGTTTTAGTTGTTCAAGTTGTATTTTTTACATATTTTATTTCATAGAAATTACATATCGTTTTTGGATTTTATTTTATGTTTGTATTTATAATTTAATTTTCTGTTCTAAATTAGTTTAAATTGAAACTTAAATTTGTTTATACAGTATTTCGTTATGTGTTATATGATAAAGGGGAAAAATAGTTAAAGGTTGTGGTTTTTGAATGTTTTACTCAAGAATAAAGGAGATTAAAGCTGTGCAATAAAGAATTAAAAGTTTTTAAGCTTAAATTTTTAAATATTTAATACATATTTTTATATTTAATCAGATGCTTTAAGCTAAAAATAAGTATGTAAATTATTATTATTATTATTTTTTTTGCTAATAAAACACAACCAAATTGATGTGATTTTTAAGTGCCTGTTTTTCGTACGTTTAGTGTGTTACGTTTTGTTCTTCAGAAGCACTTTTGTGTGATGAACATTTTTACAGACTGTGATGAGAGTGTTATTAAACAAGGCCATAAATAAGGAAGTGACCCTACACACTTCCTACCGGAAGCCACTAGCCCCTACGGGTAGCACAATAGGACCTTCCTAAGAGCTAAGTGAGTCTTGAAGTATGACATAACATAACCTCATTTCTTCAAAAGAAAACCCACTAGTGATTGCAAAAACACAAATGCCTTTAGAAAGAGAGACTGCTAGGTAAGGCCTATAGGCTGGTGGCATTGTCAGGCCATACTTCTCCCAAAATAAATAGTGGAACAGACAGTTATTGCGGGTCGGCCTTAGTATAATAGTACCAATTGCCGTAAACTGAAAAAGTGTGCTGCCAGATGCTTACAGATTTTGTATGCAAAACCAGTGTTGGTATACCAATACAAATACAGATACAGATACAGGGGAGAACAGCTCTCAGCCCGGTTCTGTTTTGCATTCCCAATAAAAAGTTTATGAAAGGGAATTTAAAAAAAAACCCGTTTTTGAATGTTTAAAATCGTTTATGAACTCGATATATCACGTTCTGTGCAAAAACTTTTCTCTGGCAGCACTAATTTATCAATATTTTCATATTTTCCTTGATGAATTCCGCAAACTTCAAAATCAAATTATCTGGCTTGAGCTTAGGGAGGGCCACGACACCCTCTACTATTCTATAGAATTCATTTCTTTCAAATCCTGGCTTCTTATTCTAAAGTTTCCCCGTTATCGCAAAGTTTCGCCCTCGATATCGCGAGACAATAACAGATTGCTTGCGGGCAAAACTTGAGGGACATGACCTGATGGGTATGTGAATCCCATAACATGGTACTATGGCTCTTTTGAGGGAGCAATTCAAAGGAGGACGATTTAGCTTACGGCATGATGACTTTACTTGGACGCCACGGTCATGTGATTTGACACCCCTGAACTGGTTTCTTTGGGGGTATTTAAAGCCAAAACAGAACGTTAATAAGTCAATAATACTTCAAGACTTAGAGGATGAGATAGTTCGCCACCTCAGCATTGTGTAACTCGATTACATCCTTCAGCCGCTGAAAATATGGACCAGCGCCTAAAGGAATACCTCTGGACTTGTGGTGATTGTTGGGCCAGTATATTTTGTCTCTATAATATTTGTCATAGCTCTTTGAACAGTTTTTGTTTTATTTACAACTAACGTCATGCCTTTTTGCCAGACCATTCTCAGTGATCAACATATTGTAAGGATAAGCTCAAGAAACTCTGCCTCAAATTTTAGGGAAAAATTACTTTTAATAAGACAAAAATTTGAATTTTTTAAATTCTCTTAAATCTTTTGTTGATGAAGAAAAGTTTCTTATCAAATTTCATTAATATCAGAGGTCATCGTAGTAGCAGCTGTTGGCCAAACTGACTTGTATTTACCCCCCTATATAGTTAAACTAACACTCTTCACAAAAAAAACAAAAAAAAAAAAAAATGGTGAATTTTGAAACTAAAAACATTACCAGAAAATTCATGAAAAATAAATAGAAATATTTTTCAAGACAGAATGAGGGTCTCAACGTCACGCTGGAATTTAAATGAAAACCTGTTTTCCTAAATGCTAACCAGGCTTTCATACGCATACACGCATTGAAAACAACTAAACAGAACTAAAAATTTGCTTTTGTTTTCATTGCAAATGGGCAAACGAAAACTTCACTCGCCTTGAGGGAAACAGGTGGTTAAATTGAAATTATTTTAAAAATTTGTTAATGGCTTGTACAGAAATATAAAATTTTAATTTCATATTAGAATACCTATTCTGAAAGTTTCAAGTTTGTTTTTTGCTTTCCATATGAATGCTGGTGCTCGCTGTGAATTAAAAAAAAAATTAGAGCAAGAAAATTACATTTATATTAATGCCTGCCTTATGATTGTAAGCAAAATCACATTTACGAAAGGAGAATTTCGTTTGCCATATTAAAAGAATTACACTGATTTTAGAATAGATTTTGGAACAAATTTCGCAAATAGAATTCGTAAGAAATAAAATTAAATATATCTCAAATAGAATTTGTTCGAAAATACTGGTGTTAGAGTTTCAACATTTTTTTTTATAGTTATCCAAATAGAAACAAAAAAAAAATAAATAAAAAACTTATAACTGTAAGCAAAGCTTTTACTAAATATACTTCGTATTCAAATAGTCAATTATTTAAAAGGTTTAAATATAATTATTAATAGTATTTGTAATAATAATAATCATCATAGATTTATTAAGCTAACTAATTGCGTTGCTTGCAAGAAATTTCTTATTTCTCTTTTACAATTTTTTGTTTAATTTTTAATAAAATTTTGTTTCTAACATTTAATAACATTTTTCTCAACTTTTTCATTTACAATTACATTGAAACCCCTTTTGCTAATAAAATTTTTATTTGATATAATCTAATTATAAAAACAGAAGAATAATATACAGAAATGACTTGTTTTTATGATGGAAAAAATAATTTTTTATGGGGACTAATTTGGGAAATTAGGAAACTGTCGCCCAGTGTCGAGTATGAACATTCGTCTGCATTCTTTCTTTTGCGTTAATGGATATCAGCGAATTTGTTTTCAATTACAGTTTGCTGTGCTGCACACGAACGTTACCGCCCGACCTTGTGGCATAGTGCTAAAAATTTTTTTTTTTCTAACTTATTTATTAACTAAACACTATTCCTCTTCGTACTTAACTAAAATATTAACAAATAGATTCAACCACTTAATGAGCTGTTTCAACATCACAAGCTTAACTTTTCTTTTTTAACAATAAAATGTCACTGCCTGTTTTTGTTAAATTTGAGTACTTGAATTTGTATTAAAATGTATTTGTTAAAATTAATAAAACTATTTTTTAAAGCTTTAGGTCTTTTATTTTTCTTTATTAATTTTAATTAATTAATCGAGAAATTAATAAAGGAAAATATAAAAGACCTAAAACTTTAAGAAATAGTTGTATTAATTTTAACAATAAAGGTAAAAAAATTATAGATAAAATAAAATGTATTTGTTTTAAAGGGAATAAACTTTAAAATTAATGCATCCAGAGTGTTTGGAGAAAAGCAGGCAGGTAGTTACAATCAAAACCAGTTCCTTCCTTTACTGTCTGCTTGCCTACCTACTTGTGGCATGGAAACTGCTCATAATTACACTTGTTTTCTAAGTAAGATTTTGACTCCTCTCTAAAGAAATCATGCTTAACTTTCTTTTATCAATATATCGGTTTTAATTTTTCTTTCTCCATTATTTTTTTAAAGAATTTTCTATGCTTAATAGAGTTTGAATTTAGTTTTTAGTATTAACAAAAAATCTCATTTGATATTTTTTAAACTTTTCAATTTTAATTGGTCTACTCAGTGTTGAGTGTTATATTTTTTATAAATACAAATTACCATTTCGTTTACAGGTAAAATTATAATTTGCGAATTCTGTATTCTTGTTTTAATTTTATATTTACGATTTTACTTTTTAGAATTAGTTTTTTCTATATTGGCAGTTCTTTTCTTACCTAAAAAAAATGTGTTTTTTATTACAATTTGTTTTTCTTTTTTTTTAATAATTAATCTCTAAATTCAAATATTTATTTGTATTATAAAGTAAATCGTTTCCTCTATACATATACATTTAATATTGTAATACAATTTTGTTTTGGTTTTTGGAAAATTTTTTATAAAAATCTAAACAAATAAATGTGTAGTTTCTTCACCATAAACAGCTGACTTGTCTGAACAATTTGTGTAGAAATTAATTAGTTAAAGAATTTAGTAACTTTTCTCAAAACGTACACAAATTTGGCTTGGTGCTTTTGGGTTTGAAAACAAAAACAAATTTTCATATTTTATTAGAGATTTGAATAAAGTGGGGGGCCCACCATGCAACTCTATATTGTTCGCTTGAATAAAAAAGAAACGCGGTCGGGGGACCCCCGTTAGGAACGAAGTTCCTTACGTTTTTTTTTTCATCTTTGAATGTAATACAAGGTGAAATCTGTATGTTTTATTTTGTGTTGTTTTTGAAATTTTGAAATTTAATGACTCTTTAAATTTTTGGAACGTTTTCCAACTAATTAATATTTATTGGTAGGTGTCTCCGCTGCTGTCAGTGGAGACACCGCCCATCATACACAATTGCTTGTCGACAGTACACCAATACATATAAACAGCTCACACGCTTTCGTGACGATTTCTACTGATTTCCACTACCAGCAAGCCGCGTTAAGGAACTACGTTCCAAAAACCCTGTAAACATAAGTACCTAAGCGAGCGATTGATGTCGAGTAACATTGTGGGCCTGGTGGATAAATTAAAGACTGAAAATTTGTGTATGTTTTGGAAAAACAATAAAGTTACTTAACATTTCGATTGCTGGTATGTTGCGGGAACTACAAGAAAGTATCAAATAAAACAAAATTTCAAAAACATAAAAATAAAAATCAAATATGAACTTAATTATTTATTTGATTACAGAGCCAATTGAAATGTATTAATTCAGTCCCAAAAAAAACCTGTTCAAATGTTTTCCGTCTTTTTCAGCTGTCTATATGCCGCTGACATTTCGTTGGTGCTAATCAACTCATCAGTAGACTTAAAAAATTCTTAAAAGAATGTTTGACTACTTTATCCATAATTCCCCTGAACAAAATGAGAATTAGAAAATATTTTTAAACTATTCTGGTGATTGAGAGTCTATTTTTATGGCATCTTTTATCCGCCACGGCCACATGTAAAAACCTATTTCCACCACCCATACATTCTTATGGATCTTTTGTTCCCCTGAATATATTTAATACAAAAAAAACAAGGTATCCTTGAAATTCAACAACTGTGGCATTATTGTAAAGCAATTGTTGTTCTGTTTACATGGCTGCAACAAGATCTTTGCTATCTGCTACAGTTTAGAAAATACAGCTAAATCTTTGAAGCCAGCTGCAGATCTTACATTTACCATGGGCTATATATAGCCTTATTAAAAATTTGGTAAAAAAATGTAAACTTCCTTCAAACTCAACAACTGTGGCATTATTTTAAAGCCAATTTTATTTATGCGAACGATGAACCGTGGTCGTGTTCTGTAACATAAACACAAGAAGTTCTCGTGTCTAAAATTTATTCTATTGCCTCGCGGAAAGTGGAAAAAAATGAAGCGCAAACTACCAAAGTTATTACCTCGTTACATTAAAAATATCAGCAAATAAAACTCTGTGTCGTAGTACGATTAAGGGCTATAAAAGTGCCGCCAGCACCCATATTCATAAAAACTAATGAAGGTTTATTACACGTTCATTTGACAAATATTCCGTAGAAATACGTCAAATAAGAGCTCAGTAAACTTACAATAGTTATTATGAATATGACCTTTAAAGTTTTCAAAGTTGAATAACCACGAGCTTTTGGTTTTGGGAATCTAAAGCTTTAAATTACGAAGGCTTATTGCGAAATGATGTTTATGGGCATCCCCAGCTTAAGATATCAGTAGATTGCCAAAATGGAAGCTTAACGTTACAAAGTGTTTGGATAATTAAAAAAAAACACATTGAGGGTTTTCACGATTTGTAGTGCAAACTGTGCAAACGAAGCAAGTGTGAGCAAAGATGCTCTGCTTTTATTCACACAACTACAAAATGCATGTGTTTGCACGTTGCTTCATTTTTCCTCATTTGCACTGAAAAAATATTGAGCAAATAGAAATGTGCAAAAACGCTCAGTGGAAAATAAATAACGTAAGCAACAATAGATGGCGCCAGCAGATGGCGAAGCCTGCTAACAATTTTGCATGGAGTAGACAAAAATTAAAAAAACATATTCATGTGAATTAGAAATCACAAATGCAAGCATAAACTTTCATATAATAATAACAAAAGAGTACAAAGCGTTTTAATTTTATTTTATATGTGGGTGTCTTTCCAAAAACAAAATAAGATCGGCAGCGGCTTGTAGCACAAAAATAAAGTCGACGGCGACTTCGTGCCAACTTGGCGCCAATGGACTTCGCTCTCTATGAATTTTCGTAAATTATCATTCACATATTAGAGTAGCGTAGCCTACCTAAAAGCATTTTACCCAAAAACGCAACAATTGTGTTCTTAAAACAAACAAAAAACAATAAAAAGACTCACGATCAACAATAAAATGCACTGCAAATTTGCACAGCTTCCTGAAAGCCCTTAATATTTGCTGTAGAAAATACACAAGGGAGTATTAAAATATTGAATAAAAAAAATCCATATATTTTTTTTAGCACAAAAATGTTGAAAATTCAGCATCAATAGTA
Source organism: Sturmia bella (assembly GCA_963662145.1). Taxonomy (NCBI): domain Eukaryota; kingdom Metazoa; phylum Arthropoda; class Insecta; order Diptera; family Tachinidae; genus Sturmia; species Sturmia bella. Next base: position 11,997,777 of record OY759172.1, on the reverse strand, counting down.
ATAATAATTAAAGAAAAATTACCACAAACATTTCTTTGTTTAGACTCTGTTGTTATCTTTTAACCAGCCCTTTTTGTTAAGTAGTACGTACGTAAATGTATGTAGCAAAAATGTCGTCGGCAGCTGTGTTGGCTCGTAAACATGTTTCGCAACACTTGCGTCTCGACACAATGTTTTCTTCAGAGAGAAAACCACTACTACAACATTCTCACACCAACAGTGGGGGCAGGGCAGTTGGTTTTCTATTTTTATACTTTTAACTTGATTTTAAAAAAAGTTTTTTTTTTCTTGGTTTTTCTTTTAATTTTTGTAAATTTAGACACTAAACTATTCGCTACATTCGTTTTTAACTTTAGAGTTTGTTTGTTTGTTTGTTTGTTTGTTTTTTCCGTTTCGCTTACATTTAATGGTTTTTACTAATTAATTTATTTACACAGTTTTGATGAAGGTTTTGTATTTGTTTCTGAACAATTTGCTTTTTAAATGGAAGAATATTTAGCTGCCAGATCTAAATGCCGATCTCTTGATGAGTCCCTAACGGTTGATGACAATATGATTTTGCGTCCTCTGCGGGAGGAGGGTGTAAAAGATTGGAAATGCTCACTTGTTGCAACGCTAGATGCTGCTGCTGCTGCTGCTGCTGCTGGTGTTGGTGCTGTGTCGCTGAAGTGAAATCTTTTGGTTGATGATGTTGGAGTTTGGGTGGCCATGTTTGAAAAACGTCTGTATGTGTTTAACGTTGTGGGAGGCGAAGTTGTTGTGTCGGCAACGCCTTCTAAAGCTCGTTTTGTTGTAGAAATAATTGATGTTGCAGCTGCTGCTCCTAAATGTTGGTACGGTGTATTTTTTATATTTATTTTTGGTTTATTCAAGTTTCATATATGTATTTGGTAAGTTTATTTAGAATTTAAACATAAATGAATCAAGTGATGAAATAGCAATGAGTTAATATTAAGTAGCTTGCTCGATCTATAACAATTACATAAATATATATTTGGAGATTTTATTTAACAAAACACGTTTACTTTTTTTCTATCTCTGCCCAAAACATTTATGTCTGTATATAAAAAAAAAAACATTTATTATATTCTTATATTGTATATACATTCAACAATAGATGACTGAAATTAATTTAAGTTTTTTGTTTTCGAAATTCATTTATTTTGGAGTTTTAAATGACTTTTCTTTTACGTATGCAAAACATATTTTATTATTACAAAAACTTGAATTGGTTTTTTGTAGCATACAAGTGTGAGAGTTGGATGTAAAATTATATTAAAAAAAAATATATAAAACATTCATACATTCACTAGATTTATTATACAGTTTTGATTGTTTAAAAAGAATATTTCATTTGAATAAAAAAGCATTGTTGGTTTTTGAATCACAAAGGAAAACGAAGACAGCTCACAAAGCAAGTTAATGAAAACAGAAAAAAAATCGAATAAATAAAAGTGATAATTTTTTGTAAGTATGAATTTATTTCTATAAATACAGAATATTTCATTTTTTTATGCAATATTCAATGATCTATTTTTCTTTTTCAGCTAAAAATCTTTATTTTTTATTATCAAGTTGACTCTTAGTATTTCGCCAACACTTTAATGGCATCTTCAAGAGCATCAAAATTCTACAAAACTTATTATTTTAGGTCTAAAACTAGACCTAAATTTTAGTTTTACCAAAAAAAAAAAAAAAAAATACAAGAAGTGTTTGTTGTAGTCCCTTCCGTACATGAGTAATTTTATGTTACGACAGAGACGAAACGGTGCATTCGCACAGTGAAAAACAATTAACGAAGTGATTTCATTACCCCAACAATTTCATTCTTTTTCTCTTAATGCAGGAGCATTTTGTCATCTATTTGCATGATGATGACTCTTTTTCAGCAATTTATAAATATTTTTAGTCTACAGCTAAACTAATACTTATAGAGAATTATCACTTTTGACAAATATCAAAAAATTGAGGAAAAAACAAAGAAATCCAGCATTGAAAAAAAAATAAAATATCTTTCATTGAAAAAAACAAAAACGCTGACTAACAATTTATCACAATACTTTTCATTAGAAAGTAAAAACTGGTACGAAAAAAATTTCAACAATTTAACATTTAACAAAGTAGAATAAAATTGAAAAGATTTCATTTCAAATCAATCGATTCAGATAAAAAAAAAAACAAAAAGTTTTGTATCGATATCAACACATTAATTTAATAAGTATGTATGTTTGTATGTGTATTTGTTTTGCATGAGGATAAGAAGAAACAGGATGAACAACGACATACATATGTATTAGTAGCGAATGATGCGAGTGATGATATAAGATTTGAAGTTTAAGTATTTTTGTATTTTGGGTGGTCATGAGTAACATGATATGTACATCATCGTCATACCGATCGGCTGATGGGGCAGCTCGCTCCCGTGTTATATGATACTTTCACGATTTCTTTCCATTTCTTCCGTTTCATGTTCCGGATCTAAACTTGAGGTTGATGATACGCCGCATATTTGCATTTCTATTTCAGCCAAACGATTTTCCAAGTCCCATTGTTGTTGTGATAATTTTGTATTGAGTGCTTGATTTTCCGATTCCACTGTATGCAAACGTTCGCGCAAACGTTTTATTTCATCCTCAAGGGCCTCATGGGAGCCCAGCAGTGGCGTTGTGCCGCCCCCAACTACACTAGCCGCTGACGTACCGGTGCCATAGCAGTCCAAGTGTGAGCTTGAGTCGCAAATGTGGCCTAAAAATAAGAAAATATTTAAATCTGTACATGTAATGGCGATTTGTAATAGTTGCTAATATTATTAATGTTCAAATCAAGCCTATAATGCAGAAAAAATATTCTCGTCTCGCAACTGTTTTACTATTCTTCACAATTTTTAGACCAGAATATAATAATTTCAATTGGCTTTTATAGCAAATGAATAATTAGATTCATTTTTCAATATTTTAAAAGCTGATTATAAACTGTTCTACACAGAGAAAACAGCACCTAATAAACACCTAATAAAATAGAACAAAATCAATAAGATATCTCTATGGTTTTTTTTTCAAGAAGGAATCCTTATTATTTTAATTGGCAAAACCTTATTGAAAAATCAATAGGGAAACTTAGAGTTTGTATTAGGTATTCCCATTAATTTTTTCAAAAAGAGTTTCTCATCGGTTTTATTAGGTATATAGTAAAAAAAAATTACTAGCCTTATTGGAGAAGTGTCTTCAATATTTATTTCAAGTTACTGGGTAATAATTTTTAGAACAATTTTCACACCTTGCAGCTGACCTTCTCTTCCTAAATAGTGGAAACTGTCTGGAGGAACTCCTCTGATTTTGATACCTTTTAAGCAAAGTACCTTTTAAAAAAATACCTTTAAAAACTTTTTTTTTTAGGAAAAGTATCTTTTTTAAGAAAAGTACCTTTTCAAAAATTAAATTGTAAACAAATTCCTTTTTAAAATAAATTTTTGAAATTATTTTTTAGGAAAAGTACCCTTTAAATTACTACCTTTTAAAAAAGTAGCTTTAAGAAAATCTGTTTTAAAACTGTATCTTTTAAAAACGAATCTTAAAAAAAATACTTCTTAAAATGTACGATTTAAAGAAAAGTACCTCCGAAAAGATTATCCCTGAAAAAAGTACCTTATGAATAAAAAAAAAAGAAAACCTTTAGCAAAACTGGATTTGAAAGGAGTGAGTGAGTCTTGAAGAAGAATAAAGTATTTTTTATGAAAATAACTCTTAGCAAAGTACCTTTTAAAATAATTATTTTATAAGAAATGTCTTCTAAAAAATGTCCCTTAAGAAAGTAACTTTTAAAGAAGTGCCCCTCATAAAGTCATTTAAAAAAAAACTACTTTTAAGCATGAGATTTAAAAAAAAGTATCTTCTTAAAAGTACCTGCCAAAAACTCTCCTTTTTGAAGTACACCCTTTAAATATATGTCGTACATGTGATTCAATAAAAGTACCTTTTACAAAGGCACCGATAGTGGAATTTCGTCTTAAGAATAGACGTTTCAAAATTTCACATCCCTAAAATATTGTTTCATGCAAAACGTGTTGCGTATGAGTAACAAATTTGCGAAACTGAATTTAAACGGTAGTTCGTAAAGGAAATTACTGTGTAGTAGATGACCCCTAAAGCATTACCTGTTCGGCTGGGCTGTGACTGCGGCCTTGTCGAAGCTGTTTGACTGCGCGGCCGATCGTCTGAGCTGTGAACACTTGGACTCAGCGAGCCCGGTGATTCTGTGGTGCGTGGTATGCGTTCAATATAAGTTTGACTGGAACGTGGACTTTGAGCTCGACTTGAAAATAGAATTGGACAATGTCAAATTATATACATATGTGTGTATGTATGTGTGTATGTATGGGTATCATAAAGTGTGTAAATGTACCTATAAGTTACAGTTTGGGGCTGTTGCTGCTGCTGCTGTTGCAGTTGTTGTGCTTGCTCATGTGGCGTTTGACGCTGTTGCTGCTGTTGCTGTTGCTGCTGCTGCTGCAGCATTACTGAGTGCGGCACTAGTGGTGCCTGTGGCAAGTACATATCTTCTAAAGTTGTACGGCCACAAGTTTCCACCAGGCCCGGCGTTGACTGGCATCGGCCCATGGCAACTGTATTAAAGTATTGTACTGTATTGTATATTTTCGTATACAAATAAATAAATGGAATTTAAAAATCTTGGTTTGGTTTTGTTTTGGTTGTCAAATTATTTCTTAAATAATATACAATTAACTGAAGGAGTTCAACTTAAGAAATAAATATTCAAGTGAAATACACAAAAAGTGGTTAGTAAGAAATTTTGATGTGAAGAATGGAAAGTACTTTATTTAATTTTTTTTTTTTTGTTTTTGTTCTTTCCTTTCTACAAATGAATTGTTAGTGTGTGCTTTAATTGCCAATTACCTTTTTCAAGTGGCGCTTTTTTGTATTTCTCCAGACGTTTAACAGCAATTGCTTCGAGTCTTACGCGGGCTGTTGGATATTCCTTTAAAACGTCCCACATGTCCTTTTTGCTCAGCACAAATAAATCACTATAGCCTACAGAACGCACAGATGCTGTACGCCGGTTACCTGTACATGTGATGATGATGATGACGACGACGAGGACGAGGACGACGATGATGGCGGTGGCAGTGGCAGTGGTGGCATAATCATTTAAGTAATAAAAGGAGAATGTACAAAAAGAAAAAATACAGTAAAATAAATAAAAGTAATCAGAATATGAAAAATGTTGTTTAATTTGTTGCTGTTGTTAATGCATTTAATTTTTGTTAAATTTTAATTGAGACTTAATTAAATAAGGATAAATGATAATTAAATAATAAATATGTAATTAAAAATTGTTCATGCTTTTAATGTTTTTCTGTAAATAGATAAATTTAAAATGTATTATAATGTCACTTCCACAGTTGCTGCAAGATGGGCATAACTCAAAACAAATCAAATGGTCAGGGGAATTGTAATCATATATGAGCATAAAAATAAACTGGACTTGTACGAATACTTTAAGTAGCGAACGAATTGCCGAAGAATTCCATTCTTATACAAGTAGTTACCCGGTGACAGAATTATCACGCTATCGCATCCAGTTTTTCTACCCAGTATAATTGAATTTAATCATTTTATAACAGTCATTTTCATTTAAGTGGCAAACAACCGATATATGAAATATTATGCAATAGTTTTCTCCTTAACCAGGTCCTGAAATTGTTTTTATTATAAGATCTTAGACTTGTAAATAATTTGCAAATTTTTTTTAAGTTCACTGCAGAAACTGGTGTATCGAAATATCAAAGAAATACAAACAAACAAATTTTTGTGAACTAAAGGTGACCATAAACTCGATACTAAAGTTGTGCCGTTCGTGAACTAACGGGTTAATTTCAATGTACGAAGTGATTCAGTCTTTTAAGTGACCGAATTTCATTCAGTAGTATACGGTGGGAACTTCTATTGACTTTTCGGTACGGTTATAATAGCGCACACAAAATAGCTTCACTGAGTCGATAGTTTTGCCGCCGATAGCGGGCCGTAGTCAACAGGATTGTTCTTCCTCTTCTTATAATGGAAACGAGAAAAAACAGAGGGATTACTAAGACTTAGCAAGCCCGGATTAAGTTGAATATTGGGAGTTATGGCACATAACTCTCAACTAGCAGCACATCTTAATCCCATAAGAGTAGTGGAAGGAAATGAAGGTGGAGCATATGGAGAGGAGAACGAGATATTAGAGCACTATTTATGACAGTGCCCCGCCTTCTCACAAACAGGATACCAATGTCGTTGGAGAGACACACCTTATCAGACATAATTCAATTACGGGGCATATGTTGGAAGAAATTAAAGAACTTTGTCAACGACAAGGAGTCATAAAGTCTTGACTCCCATTATTCATCTTAATTCGGGTGTGATAAGTCTTGGCAGTCCTTCGGTTTTTTTAATGCTTCTCTGGCTCCAGCGCCAAAGGATAGTTGTTTAAAGTTGTAATTTCTTGCAGACCTATAAGTCAAACGGTTTGTAGTTAAGTCCAGGGGCAAACATACCCCTGCCATCAACCTGACTTACACTGGCCTAAACAGATATTTCAAAACGACAATTGTTTAAACCACTGGATTTGCCCTGCAATCATATCGTTATATTGAAGATATAATTTAATTATTTATTTATGTATAAAAGTAAAGCTCATCTTTAAAATTTAATAACTCTAGTTCTTTAATTGTAAAAACATAATTTATCTTGTTTTATTGCAGAACTTTTGCTTCACGCTTTTTTTTAATTTTATTTATTAAATTTGAGTTATCTCCATCTTGCATTGAACGCATTATTCAGTTAGATATTTAACCAGCTAATCACCTACACAAACAAACTCATGCACACACTAAATGTGAGATTGTTTTCCGGCTTTTTGTACGGGCTCGTTGATTTAAAATTTTGTGTGTGTAAGTGTGTGTGTGTGTGGTTGGTTTTGCTTTTTTTTTTCTGTTTTTTGGGAATTAAAAATTTAATTGAAAATTATAAATTTCTATGCGAGACATGCATAAACATGTTTTTGTGTGAAATTTTAATTAAATTTTACTATAATATAATCTGTTTGTTAACCTCTGATTATTTGTATTATTTATTGGAAATTATAAAACATTTTGTTCCAATTTATGGACACATTGATTGAAGGGGAAAATGAGGATTAGGAATTTTAAAATTTATAACATTTCTAGTTGCAAAAAGATTATGACTTTAAATCAATTTTGAACACAGGCACAAAATAAATTTAAAAAAAAAATACAAAACATTTGGATCACCGAAAGTTTATAAAAGTAAATTTTGCTTTAGAAATCAAAATGTCGGTTAGCAGGTATTGCATTGGCCTGCGAGCAGAACGACTTATCAGTTTGGAGTCCTGATTTATTACAAAAGTCGTTGACTTATTACAGAGTCTGAGATTTTCAAATTTTCTGTCTGCAATAGCAAAAGAAAATAAGTACTATATTCTAAATCCTCAGTTTCTTATATGTATTATTTATTTATATTATTTTACTTTAAATATGAACTTAATTATTTATTTGCTTTAAGAGTCAATTGAAATGTATTAATTCAGGTCCAAAAATTAACCTTTTCAAAAAATGTTTGTTGTATTTTTCAGCTGTCTATATTTAAGAATTGTTCAAGTCTACTGATGAGTTGATTAGCACCAACGAAATGTCGTCGGCATATAGACAGCTGAAAAATACAATAAACATTTTTTGAAAAGGTTCATTTTTGGACCTGAATTATTTTACTTTATTTATTTATCTCCATTTCCTGTACATTAAGACTTCACTTATATTGATTGAAAGTACGGAAATACCTTGAAGGGGCCCCACATTAATGTTTTTTATTAAGGTTTTATTCCCCACATGTGCTACTTGTACAGGGCAGAGAACTTTGTTAATTTATAATTTCAACTTCTAGCCATTCTCTAGCACTTCAAGCCCCGCGTGACATAATAAGTCTTTCAACACAAACCTTGTGGTAATTTTAAAATAGTATGCGTCTAACGTCCCTCTGTCCCTCCTTACGTACGTTCCTCCGTCTATCACAAAGCCCATGCTCCCAAATGGAAGAGCTCTAAGCTCTTCACTCTGTCGCTTCTATTATTTATAGGCAACAAAAACTTGAACACTAAAGGGTGTTCCCATACAACAAAATGTGAAAACTAGCTGTATAGTTTGAAGGATGAGAAAAGGAGTCTCAAATTTGAACAGGCTATGTGGTTGAGTGAGTTCTTTACATTTAAGAACAGCAAAAATGTAAAAACTAAGGGTTGCCTCCCTACAAGAAACTGAAGATTAGCTACAACCTTAGAATTGTAAAAAGTAAAAACTTGAAATTCACACTGTATATTTATTTGCTTGAGCTCTGCAAGTACCGGAAATAATAAACAGCTAAAAACACATTTGCCTTGCTTAATATAAGGGGTCAACCTTTAGTTTGAAAATTGGCTGTAGGCTTTGAAGTGCGAAAAAGGAGACCGGGTGATCCGCAACCTTATAAATTGAAGCCTCTACGAAATTTATTTCAATTTTTATGGCTTTTTCCATTAGAATTCCCAATGAGTTTTCTTTAGCTAAAAAAAATAATTTTTTTTTTTTTTTTTTTTTTTTCAATAAATTTGAAACGGGAACATTTTTGATTTATTGAAACCTAAAATCCAGGTGCCATAATTAATTACAGCAATAAATATGAAATTCTTATTATAAGGAAACCACTATGATATGATTAAGAAGTAAACAAAGAAAAAAAGAATGAATCTAAATAAAAAATATATATCCAAATTTAAATAAATATAATAATTTAAAGAATATTTCTTCATTTAAACATTTACAAACAACAGTCTTAGGATTTGGCCAGGCAAAGCAATACAATCAATAAAAAAAAATTATTTAGAAGAGAAAAATATCACTAAACATATTTGTTTGGCATGTTAATAAATTGAGTGAAATTATTTTATAAAATAAGTTAATTAAAAACTACACATATACATACATAAATATACGAAATAAAATGTAATTATTTTAAAGAGATATTTATAAATCATTTGCCAGTTTTTTTAATCAACTGTCAATTAAAAATTTAAATAAAGTATTTTAACTATGAACTTAATTGACTATCTAGGAACTGGTATTGCATTTTTATAAAGTTAAAATTATGTATATTTTTGTTATCTCATTATGAATTTATAATAAATATTTTAAAAACTGTTTTAGGAAGGAAATAAATATTTTCAATTATTACATACAAGGGATTTATTTGAAATATTCTTTTGTAACTTAATTAAGAGAACTTCATTTAATTAGAGACGCTTAAATACCACTATGCATTTCATATTTGCTGCAATATCGTCTTGGTTTAGCAAATATGATTTTCCAGTCCTCATTGGCAGTAGATATTTATTTTATGGTATGAGTATTCTCAAAGCAATTTTAGCAATCAATTTGTAAGAGAGACTTGCTAACAAGAAAGAGGCATAAAACAATCTGTCAAAAGAGTTGTTTAAAGGTAATTAAGTGTTAGTGGTTAGATGAGATCGAAATGGCGGCGGGAATGTTATTCAGCCGACATGTGACCACTCAAAATTTTACAGAAAATGGTGAAAACCGTACAAAAATTGCATAATATAAATAGCGTCCTACAGTTTAATGGCTAGATATATCATTTTTCTCCTGTATGAATATGAGTCTCTTCAATTAATAAAAATATGAAAAAGAAACCGCAAGATTAAAAAAAACTGTGAGTTACACCCTGCTTACATGAGAATAACAATATTACAGGTTGTCTCACTTTACAGGACCAAGGGTGGACAAATCAAGAATAAGACAATAATTTTAAAAAACATTAACTACCCTGAAGCATTTCAAAAACAAAAATCGTATTAAGGTGCCTTTACAATACAAGATGGCAGCTTAATTACAATAGTTACAAAAACTTAAAAATTATTACATGTATATTTTTTATGTACAAGTTCTGCTCAACAACAAAGTAACTGCTTTTTATGATCGATAAGGGATTCAGCTTAAATGCGTCCTTAGATAGTGCCGAAATAGATCAATCAGAGGACGTGATCATGGTTTTTACGGATTGTTCCAAGTAGGGCGCAGAAGCGTAAATGGTCTGCTGGCAGTGGTTCTTGTAACAATTGAATTCTAAGTGAAAGCAAATGCAAATCTTTTTGAAAAATTGTGGCCAAAGTTGTTCTTTGAAGACCAAGCTCCTAAACATAATGTCAAATTGAAGTTGATGGATTGTTTTGATTACTTTCCTGAGCAGCAGTAATGTTTTCACCCGATCTTGCAGCATGTTGTCGTCCATGCTGATGCCTAACAACTACAGTCCCTTTTGTTCAAAATCAAACTTTACACGATTATTCCCCCAACACGTTATTTTGCCCAAAAATTTCACGTAATTGTCTCAGCGCCACAGTAATCGATATCTGATTTTGATAAAATATTTTAACGATTAAAACATGAATATTTTTGTACAATAAATTTGCCGCGTCTTTACTTCATCACTGCCAGATAAGAAGTGTCGAGACTAATGTTTAGCAAAATGGTGGCAAAATAAAGCAATATACCTTTCTGCCAGCCGCCCTGTATTTAGTCCATTGATAAATTTTCAATTTAAGCGCTGTGTTTTCGCTGCTCAATGTTAAAAGAGCCATACAATTTTTTTTTTAATCTAAAGAAGCGAAATCAAACTCAAGCCCAATAAAAAAATTAACAAAAACTTTTTGTGGTCATATTTGAAAGATTAAACTTTCTAGCTTAGTGTCTATAATCTCAAATATGTCTATAATTACAAATTTTTGTAGAGGGAAACATGAGCCTTAATATGACGAAGTAAATAAAACCTAAGACAAAATTTAATTTGCAGCGAACCTGCCATGCTGCATAACAAGATTTCTTGTTGGTTTTATATGTATCAATTTTCCTTGAAAATTTAGAAAATTTTCTGTATGCAAATAACAAAAACTCTTCGCTTTTTTTTTTACTGGTATACTTCTTTGGGCCCAGAAACATTTCTTAGAGGAAGTTTGCTCCATTCTACTAGAAAATGTTGCTTCTCTGCAAATTGCTGCCAAACGTTAACGAAATGGCACCGTGAGCGGCACATTTCGTCCCACTGTATTCTATTGTTACAATTTATTTTAAACGTAAATTATAGAAAACGTCAGCCAGGGTTGCATAAACATTTGTTTTAATCCATTTATAATGTAAAATAATATTGACAAACCATTTGATTATCTATCTCATTTGAAAGCAAAATGTTAATCCATTATTAAATGTTGTAATACCCTGCGTATGAGTGATTTTATAATTTGTTAATGTGCGCTCGTGTGCCCAACAAAACACACACTCGCACGCACACACAGTCATTAACACAAACCAATAACGTTATCGATATCTATACCATATACGAGTATGTACTTGGAATATTTGTAGTATATTTTCAATATTCAATATGTTAAATGCATTTGTCTTCTGCCTCTGCTGGCAGTTTTATTTTGCAAAAAAATAAAAAATAAAAAACAGAATGGTTTAATGTGAACAATTATAAAAATTAAATTGATATTTATGGATTTTTTACTGTTTTGAGTTCCAAATTAATTATAAATGATCAATAAAATTTCATTAACCTCCAGCCCGAAGCCTGCAACAGTGGACTGGGCTTTTAATGTCCGGGCACTGGCAGTGATATAAAATTAAATTAAAGGAAATTGTTAATATGTTTAAGGCCTTTAAGTATGCATTCGTTTTTTTCTTAAATGCTTAACGCCATGTCTTTAATTACAATGTACTATTGGCAATGACTAATGGCAATTAAAATTTTATTAAAATTATACAACTGTTTGGCATGATGATGCTGCCTGTGAACATAATGGCTTCATGACGTCGTTGACAGCAACGACATTGTTCAGGATTGTGGTAATAAATGTTTGCTTTATTATTATGTTATTATTGTTGTTGTTGGCAGTTATTTTTATGCATATGAACTGGCAGGCAGAGATAATTTTATGCAAATAATTGTAAATTAATACAAGCAGAGAAAAAGATGTATTAAAAAAAAATAACAATAATACTTTAACGCACATATTTGTTTAATTATTGCAGTGTATGAAACAATTTGAATTTATTACCATGGAAAATATAAAAATATGAGAGTTTAAATACCATCAGCAATACTATAAATTGTGATGGTGAGGCAGCAGCAAGTGCATGGATTGTTTTTATTTTATGATTTTACTCTGCTGGCGATTTTAGCACCGACCAACTGAAACTTATTAACCCCAATAGAGTGATGTTTTAGAAACTAATATGACTGCATGTCTGAGATTTCCTTAACTATAATACACATTTAATTAGATTTTGAAATCTTTGGTAAACTTATATGCAAAATTTTCCTTGATAAACAAAAAGCAGACCTCAAAACTTGTTTGTGTTTTCTATACATGGCAACAATACAAATCAACGTGACAAATGACCACGCGTCTCTCAATCTCTCTCTCTCCCTAATAAACGGTAAATTTTATATAAAACACAAAAACAATTCGTTCGTGCTCCTGAAATTTTGTTATTTTTTGCTATAAGTAAATTCACTTCACTAACACATTTTCTTGAATAAGCTCCATTAATTATAGTGCTATGAACCCAAACCAAATCGGGTCAAATGAGCTAATAAGTCTTCTTCTTAAGTAAACTAAGGCTTAAAATAACTTTGATAAAAATATAAAACATTTAAATGGAATGAGTGATGTAATAACAACAAATTCATTCAAATAAGTAATCTTTTTAAATTGTAAACGGCTTTAAATAATTTTAATGAAAATATAACATATTTAACTGGAATGAGTAAAGTAATAACAACTAATTCATTCAAATAACATTCCCGACTTCTAAAGTGCTTCAGTAAACAACTTTATATTAAGTTTCTAGCATAAAATAAATGTAATATATAATAAATGGTATTAAATTTAATTGAAACACACAACTACGAGGATTATTATCTCAGTATATAATTTTTTTTTTTTGCAATTTTATTTTGCATAAAAATTTTGTTTATATTTTTTTTTTTGCCTTATTTATTTTTTTTTTTTTTTTTTAATTAAAACTTTAAAATTTCTAGCTTTAAATTAGAATATATGTGTATGTATATATATTTTGCTGAAAAGAAAACCAATACATTGAACAAATAATAAACACTTGCAATCAATGGAATTCAGGTAAATGTGGCACACTCAAACACACATACAGGACAAGGTGGTGTTTGCCAAAGGGAAACATACATAGAAGATAGAGAGAAATGGGGAAACACATAGAGAAAGTTAAATACAGATAAGTTAACTCGGTTGATGTTTAATGCTTAAACTATTGTATTTGTAGTTATTTAGAAAATAAAAATAAAAAAATATTTATAAACATGTTAGTTTTGCTGTTGCCTGAAGTGTTATTATTGCATTGTTCCGCCTGGCATCTTAAAACTGATATTTACCAAGTTCTTTACCTGCTGTGCCCATATTTAATATGCTTATCTCTCCAAAATAGGAACCTGCCTTTAATGACGCCATGATGGTTTTACCATTATCAGCCACCACCTGCAAACGTCCACGATTCACAATGTACATCTCTTTGCCCACTTCGCCTAAAAGTATGCGAATCCAGACAGACAACCCAACAGACGACAGACGACCAACACAGATACGGCACAAACGACAAAGCCATGGATGAAGAGTGGATAGTAGTGAAGGTTTTTTTTTTGTTTTTTTTGTTTTTTAAGCGTTCACGAGTTTGTGCAATTGCCATCAATTAATGGCCGGCCGGTCCGTGTTGGAAAACAGATGAAAGGGCAGATTGTGGGTGTTTTTTATTTCGGATTTTGTTGTTGTTCAAAAATTGATGTTGATGGAGATAAAACAAGTTATTTGTAGTTGGATTTTTGTTTTTTGTAGTTTGTGTTTGGTTGAAGTTCGGTTGACCGGATGTCGGTGGTGGATAACGGTGTTGGTTGGTGGATATATGGGTAAGTGAATAGCGCGGGTGGACGCAGTGATGGTGTTACATTAAAAGGTATGTTGGTAAGATGAATTATTAAGTGGTTTAACAGTTTGCGGTTCAATGTACAGGTGATTTATTGAGTAATTTGTAAAAAGCGGCGAGTTTTTTTTTTTTTTTTTTTTTTTTTTTTTTTTGATAATAAAGTTTGAGAAATTGTATGTGTAAAAATGTATGGCAAATGAAATTCAGTTAAGTTCATTTTCAGTTTGCAGATTGTGTTTTTTGTTTGTTTTCAATTCAACCAACCAGTGGGTGGATAAAAAAATTATAGAAATTTTTATTTTTTCAGCATTTACATAACAAATCGTGGAACAAGATGGGGGGACAAAAATGCAAAAATATGTCAATAATAAAAAGCAAAAAAAGAAAAAAATATATAAATTGATGTATACACATTTTCATACATTCAACACCCGTGGAGTGTTAAGTTGTACGAATGTTTAATGTGCCATGTGTCAGTAACAGGCAGCAGGCAGAATCGTAAAAAATAATAAAAATTGCATAAGAAAAACCAAGAACAAAACATCAACAAGTAATACATACAGTCAATTCAGCAGGAATGCAGCAGCAATGTCGGTAAAATTGCGAGAGAAAAAACATGTGTGTGTGTGTTGCAGATACAATTTGTTGTTTTCCATACACAAGCACATACATTGTTGTTGTAGTTGTTGCACATGGACAACGCCATAAATTGCATTTTATATTCGCAGATGTCCCGGTAGATTTTGTTGCAAATCCACACATACAACATTTAGTTGGAGTGTATGAGAGCCAGCAGGTGATCAATTCCGGCCAAGCAAAATATAAATTTTGAAAAAGAATACGAAACAAGAATTTTTGTAAAATGAAAAACACATTAAATCAATTTAAGGTTTTTTTTCTTTTTGTTTTCTGCTATTGATGAAACACTTAGAGGTGCCTACTCACCTTTACGACATATATAATCGCCAGGTGAAAAGAGTACAGGACGCAATCGCAAGACCAATTCACACAGAAAACCAGCTTCGGTATTTTGAAAAATCTCAACTCTCTTAAGTGTATCTAAATGGACGTTAATCGCTATTTCAGCCTAAAAACAAATGAAAGAAAAACAAGCAGTTTTTAACTAAAGACCAGAAAATATCTGAGGATATAAAGAAGAACATATTTGAGAAAAATTGTTTACTCAGCGGGTGCAAATATTTGTTATTGATTTTACTTCTTTAAGTTTTCTCCATTTCATATTATGATTTATACCAGAAGGTTGATAGGCTGTTTAACTGATGTTAATTAAAGTGCTCAACTAAAGTCAAAAGGTGATTTGAGCTGGGGTACAACCAGCTGTTTCGAAGTCGCTATGCATCCTAACAAATACTGCTAGTTTTGTTACATTATCATAAAACAAATGATAAAAATAAGTTCAGGTCTTTATTGGCCTTCGAGTGCCAATATTCAGATATTGTGGCGTAAAATGTTAAACTCCCCAACTGTCGCGAAATTTAGTTGCGACTTTTAAAAAATAAATGACAGCTGTTAAATAGCAGAGAAAGGAAGACTTCGACCCACCAACTTCTCAAGTACACAAGCACAAAGCATGTCAGGTACACAAACTATTATGATTATTTGTGAATGCCTGGTTAGATACACCGGCATAAAACCGAGTGATGTTAAGTTCACTGGTGAATAAGACAGTTGTCAAATGAAGTATCCAGACAGTTGCTTGTCTGTAGTGAATTATTTTTATTACCAAAAGCTTGGTATGACGATAGTTGTACCCCATGCTGAAGTAAAACAAATACATTTTTTTTATTCCTTAATCGACTCAGCATCAATTATAGTGATCATTTGAACTAAGATCTTTTAACCATGTCATCCCTGGGCAACAGTTACTCTGCACACACAAAAGCTTAACCCCCTAATTCATAAAAATTAAGACAGGCTTATAAGATCGTTATTTGACATATTTGTATGGAAAATAAGAGCTTTATAAACCTTTTATAATTTTTACAAATTAGACGGTAAACTTATAACGACTTACCTTTAATTTATCAGGAAGACATGATACGGCACGTTCCTCGTCGGAACATTTTTGTGTCAGCCACAGATAATCAAACCATTTGATGACTTTTACCTGCAGATGATTCGGTACACGCCGCATACGCATATAAGTTTTGACACCATCCAGTTTGGCTGCAAATAAATTAAAGCAAAATATTTAAAATGTACTATAAAATTTTTAATAAATATATACATATGTATGTATGTTTTCGTTTGACTTTTTATTTTTAATATTTCTGTTGTTTAAATGAAATTTATCCATGGCTCGACCACAGGTGGTACGTTGGCATTTGCTGGTGATAAAATTAACAATTTATGATCGATTTGTGGTAGTTCGTAATTGAATTTTTATTCATGTTGCGTATATGTTTTTTCGGTTTGTTTTGAATTTTTTTTCTTTTGCTCTGTGATTGTGGGCGTAGATAAAAAAGCAACTTGATTTTATGAAATTCAATTATAAAATTTTCTTTTTATTTAGAAAACTGTAATTATATTTAGAAATAATTTTAATTTATTCTTGCATGAAGTCAAAGAGAAATCGTGTTCACTGGGACTGAGGAAGGGACATTAAATTGTTGTATCATTGAAATATTTTCTTTTGTGTTGCCTTTCCTTGATATAAAAATACAAAAAAAAAACGTAATTTCTTTTTTCACATCTATACGTTTCGAACCATTTTAAAGTTCATCTTCAGGATCTGTTTTTTATGTGTGTTTTTATATGAATATATTTTTTTTTTTTTTGCGAATATATGATTATATTTTTTATTGTATAATGAGCAAATTTTATTCCAAAATACTGGAAAGGTTAATAAAAGAAATTGTATTTGTTATTCAATGCAGACAAAATTTATACAGCATGAATTTATGTCTTTAGTTTTCCGCGAATACCGAAATTCGGTCCTGACATACTTCATTCTAAAAATAAAAAAACGAAACAAAATGATGTTTTTTAACTGACGACGTTTCTTAGATGCTACGCAGCACTACACTTCTTTGCATAATATTTAAGTATTTTAGTTAGCATCTAATATCCTTCCAAAACAAAATACATATTGAAAAATACTCTGATGAAATCTCAGTTTGAATTAATACAATTGTTCTTTGATATACATGACGGAACAAATAGTATATGGCAGAGAAGCACAACGGTACCAGCTGAGAAACATGAACAACTTCAGAGTAGAAATGCAGCGAAGTCTTTTGTACAAGCGGCTACAGTTATATAATACGTTACCAGAACATATTAAATTAGTAGATAATCACAACCAATTCAGAAAACAGGTCTCATCATTTGTAAAATTAAATTTCTAAAATGAGCTTAAAAAAAACAAAAAAAAATTGTTTTTTTTTTATACTAATTTGTTTATATTTTGTATGACAGATATTTTTAATACTAATAAAGAAATAATAATACAGAAAAAAAATAATAAACTTTTTCATAAATTCAATGGCATTATTTTTCAAAATTTTTATCAAGCTTTTTTTTTTACTGAAACTAATTCATTGCATCTTTGAAAAAGGCAATGAAAATGTTTATTGGTTTAATGAAAAAAAAAAATTCCTACAGCGCAACAAAAAATATTTAATTTTTTGCTATGGAAGTGCCCCTAGAAAAGTGAGATAAGAACTAATATGCTGTTCACATATGCCTTTTTAATTGAAACAATATTCAGTTAATTGGCAATATCGTTTTGGTGTTCATACATACTTAATATTGCTACGACAATTAGCATTTGGCAGGTGAAAAAGTTATTGTTTACATTCGGTTATTTTGTAAAGGGTGTTTTTTCGATGTATAGAACTATAAGTTGGCATTACTGTTCAAGATGGCGACCAATTTAACAGGTGTCAAGTGATCTATTCTCAGTTTGGTTTGGCAATATGTACATCATGAATAAACTCACGCGTGAACAGGGCTTGCAAATAGTGCAATTTTATTTCGAAAATAATGGTGCTGTGCGGAATACGTATCGCGCACAATTTTGTTTAGCAATGAAGCGCACTTCTGGTTGAATGGTTCAACAAACAAAACTGCCGCATTTGGAGTGAAGCTAATCCTCAAGTGCATGTCGAAACACCGTTACATCCACAAAAACTGAGCTTTATGGGCTGGTGGAATCATTGGTCCGTACTTCTTCAAAAACGATGATGGCCAGAAAGTTACAGTCAATGGTGATCGATATAGAGCCATGATTACTTACTTTTTCATTCCTGAATTGAATAACCATGATGTCCAGGAGATGTGATTTCAACAAGACTGCGCAACATGCTTGTGCCACAAACGCTTGACCATTTGGAAGACAACATTCGCCGTGTTATTGCCGATATACGGCCAGAAATGTTGGAAAAAGTCATCGAAAATTGGAAGTCCAGATTGGACTACATCCGCGCCAGCCGTGGCGGTCATATGCCAGAAGTCATACATATTTAAAATGTAATGACACAAGATTATCTTTCGGATAAGTAAAATTCATGCGAATCAAATAATCCATCGTTGTTTTATTGGAACTTAAAGTTGTATACATCGAAAAAAAACACCCCTTATCATAAAAACTTAAAAAAAAATTTGTTTTTTGTTTATTTATTTTGTTGACATTTGATTAGTAAAATTTTCACAAGGAGTGTTCAATATGTACTGTTATTGTAAAAGCTTGTTCATTTGGTACTGTTAATACAAATCTAACAGTGTTGCATTATAAATTTTACTCATTATTGAAACAATTATCTCTTAATTGCCAATAAGCTAATTGTAATTTTTATATGAAAATTTTGTCTCAATAATGGCTTTAATTGTTATAATTTGAATATTGCTGCATGTATGAACAGGATATAATGCCCTCAAAAAAAAAAAAAAAAAATGTGAAGAAGAAAAAATTGTTGGGGGCCGATGTCCTGCAAAATTAACAAACACGGTTTCGTGTGGTGGAACTCCTAAAGAGAAAGAGAGATACAAATTGATGTTTTTGACAAAAATTCCCTAGACAAAATCAATGGGGATCGGTCCTCCAAAGGCAGGCTCGAAAGAGTAACGATTTTGAGGAAAACTAAATACAGTAGTTTTGTATCAAAGCAATCAGAAAAAATATAGATGATAATGTGTTCTCACAAAATGTTGGAACAATTCAAGCGATGAGGGTTAGTCATACAGGGGACTCCTCCACATACCTCTCAACACTGGCTGGGATTATGGAAAAACCTTAACAAAGCGGTTTTACACGAGAGCAACTCTAAAAGAAAGAAAAAGAATTTAAATGTGTTCTCCAAAAATATTGGAAGTAGCAAAATAATGAGGGTCGATCATACATGTGACTTCCCCAGCGGCATCCTGGTACTAGTTATAATCATTTGTAAACAATTATCGCCACCTCTATCAAGTGCGGTGGGACTAGTTAGGAGTAATGCAAAAATAAAAAGAGACATATGGATAACGCGTTGAAAAGAAAAAATAATTCTCGTTTGTAAATTTACCCCCTGCAGAAGCTTCCTTAGAATATTTAGAATGAGATAAAAATAATTTTCTTTTGCCAGGAAGCCCTCATAACGAAAATCGAAACATGTATGTGAATGAAAATTTTATTACTCTTTAGAAAATGAGGTAGTTAATTTTAACGGCTACACGAATGAATTTCTATTCGCTCTGCTCTTGTTACATAACAAGCTGCAATGCATATTGGCATTCCCACGATTTACTATGTACTATATACTTTTTGATTATAACTACTTAATATTTTCTTAATTTGTTTTTGCACGTTTATGGATATAAATTTTTGTTAAGCAAAATAAAATCCTCCGTATTTGGTTCAGCGAAAAATCAATCAATAAAACATATTTCTGAATTAGGTGGTATCAGTTTAAGGTTTTATAGCAAATAGATATTAACCCCCTAATTCATAAAAATTATAACAGGTTTATAAGACTGCTATTTCACATATTTATATGGAAAATCTGTCAAATAAGAACTTTATAAACCTGTTATAATTTTTTGTGAATTAGACGTTAAGCCTTTTTCTTCGCATTCTTAAAGAGAAAATTTGCTATCCAGTCAAATGAGATACATATGTATGTACATGCACAGAAATTAAAGAAAGAAAAATATTTTCATAGAATAAATTTTTTTAAAGATTTAAAATAACATAAAAATAAAATAAAAAGTTCTTCTCTTTCTCAGAAATTAAAAATTTATTCTTAAGAATTTTATTTTTCGAAGCTGCTTGAAAAATATCCACAAAACATATGCACGCACTTCAGTGGCATACAAAAAAAAAAAAAAAAAAAAAAAAAAAAGTTGCGCAACGTACAACTTGTTAAAATCCATTAAATATTAATGTATTGTGTATTTTTGCAATTTGTACTTTTTATTACAATTTCTTTTTTTTTATATTTTCCATATCAGCCACTTTATGAGCAATACGCTGTGCGTGAAGGCAACAATAAGGCGAAAAAAAAAAGAAAAACATAATAAACTAGACATTTATGTACAACAAATCTTTTGTAGCAAGAATAAATGAAATAGCCTGGCTGGTTGGCGGGCTGGCGGTGAACGCGCTGCAACAGCGTTGACAGAGTATTAAAATATTAATGATGTTGATTGAAATGTAATATCAACAGCAATACCAACCAACCAACCAACCAGCCAACCAACAACTATAAATACCCATACTGGTGATGTATTATGACATGAAAATATTTGTGTTGGTAAAAATAAGCACAGCACAGAGTAAATAGAACCATTGTTAAAAAAAAATAAATTAAAATTTTATATTGAAAAATAAAACATATATTTTTTATGCAATTTACAGTAATGGTACTGGGATAAATGCAAAACATGGAAAAAACTTGGCAGCATAGTTTAAGGCGTTTTATTTGGCTAATAAAATACGGTTGAGAAATTTAATAAATTACTACTTTTGGGCACAAAAATTGCAAAATGATTTACATACAGCAAAACAGATAAAAATTTTGTTTCATTTGAAAAATATTTTACCTTTCGCTCTCCAGGTCATAATAATTTTACCTAAATGAATTTAAAAGTTGGGTATAACATCTATTCGTTGGGATTTCCTTAGAACAATTATGAAAATTTTAAATGCTTAAGAACAAGTGCAAAATCTTGGCATGATAATTGACTCCAAACTCATATGGAAACACCACATAAGGCAGAAGAAAAATAAATTAAACAACAGGTTCAGATAACTATTTTGGCTGCCGGGTAGAGAATCCAAGCTATACAATCTAAATAAACTGCTCATATTTAACACAATTATAGCCCGAATCAAGATAAACGGTATACGAATCTGGTACACTGGAAGCACAACTAAGTTAGAAATGATTGAAAAAATCCAATCTAAAATACTGCCAACAACTATAGTCAACGCTGAATGGTACATTAGAGATGAAGACATACACCGAGATCTAAATGTCCAAACAGTAAAAGAAGCCTCAAATATACAACTCACTTAACACCACATTCCAATGCTCAACACACACAGTTGCCGGCAAGAAAAAAGTTATGTACCTTCAGAGCTCGCCTACCGCTTCCAACAGGGTCATGATAATGCATAACATTAAGTTTTGTAACTATAAATGTATTAAATATATAATATTTATTTGATCTTTTTAATTATTTGGAAAACTATTTAATACAGCTTCAGATCGTTTTTATATAAAAATTTTATTAACAATATTATTCAATATTTCGATAACAACTTGTTATCATCTTCAGGATAATATTTGTTAATAAAATTTTTATATAAAAACGATCTGAAGCTGTATTAAATAGTTTTTCACATAAATGTATTATTCTTCATTCGACATAAGCTATCTTATTTATTGATTTAAGATAATTAACACTCAACTATGTAAATTCAATTACTTATTGTCACCTGGTGACAGGTGTAATAAAAACGGAATATTAAAAAAAAAACAAAGCCACCTGCTTTGAATGAAATTTTTTTTTTTAATTTCGCTCTGTATTAAATTTTTCAATTTTGATTTGCCTCAGTTTCCCTGTCTTTTTCTTAAGTAAAACATAAAAGACGAGGTTAGTAGTTAAGTGGTTTGCTTTAACATTAACATTGGTTTAATATTACCTGGATGATGTGAACCTGTTTACTTAAGGCTGTACACAGGTGTAGCAAACTAACAAGCAGCCTGACGTGTACATATGTACATATGCCATGTCGTTTTTTCAGAGACTTATGCACGAACGAGTGTGTTAGTAGGTGTGTGTACATAACAGATGTGTGATATTCTTATATTTTACACACAGAGAGAAAGAAAGTTAAAGGCAAAAATTGTTTCAATATGGATGCCTTGATATGATGTTTACAATAAGGATTTGTTATTTATTTAATTTAAATTCGGTTCGCTTTCGTTGCCCCCAAAAGCAACGGATTCAACGGAGAATGCATTCAAACATCTATTTATTTTATTACACCAAATAGATTTGTTTCGGAGAAAACACCTTTTTTATACGCCGTTTTTAAAGCCACTAGAAAATGTATTGAACTTAATTTTGAAGAACTCAGTTTTCAACTATCTGCTCTCATAACGTATTGAAAATGGGCAAGATCGGATTCAAAATTACTGAGATATAGAAAAAAAAAATAACCACTAAATTTTGTTTTTTTTTGGTGTGGGAGCTTAAACTTTTTTATTTAACCGACAACCGAGTGTATTTCATTCGTTTTTGTTTTGGCCCTGTTTTCTGGTGTTTGGTTCCTGTTTTCTGGAACATTTTATCGTACACCTTTCTTTTATTTGAAATACTATTACAAACTTTAATAGTTTTTTGCAACTACATATGTGAGATTAAATTTAATATGCAAAAGTAGAGAAACAATCAAACTTCAATTTGATATGCAGCTTACACTTCTAGCGCTCGAATTCATAAAAGAGTTCAAAATAGAAAATGTGATTTCAAGTATTTCCATTTATTAAGCGCTTAATCAAGGGTCTAGCCATTGATAAGTGTTCATTAAAATCTTCGCTATTTTGCGTTGGTGAATTATTTTTCAAGAAATTTTACTTATTAGAGTCTAATTCAAAGTTTATGAATTAAACCGTTTGTGTTTTTCAGTCACTGTTTTCTCTGTGTAAGATTTAGTTTGTGTTTTTTTTCCTTTTTTATACATTATTTTTCTATTTTCCTTTCATTATCATGTTTTTTTAAGGCATATACATATGTAAATTTGTATGCATATGGGAATATAAGAAAACACATGTTCTGGAAGAACATTTTTTTTCATTCGATTTTTATATTATTTTGTATAGACATATCTACATAAATGTATTTATATTGTTTATAAAGATATATGTGTGTATGTGTGTTTTTGTGTGATCTCATTTATATCGAGTACATGGGTCTGACATTTCTGTGAAGTATAAGAAAATTAAACATCTTTTCAGGCAAAATGCACTTTTGCAAACACAATAACCTCTTTACTAATTTCGAACTCCTTTCATTTTAGCTTGAAATAGAACTTTGAAAATTTCATTATAACTAGAATTACATTAACAATAAATAAAAACATTAAACAAAGCGTTGACATACAGTCACATACATAATTATGGTTACATTAAAAAAAAAAGTAATGTAATGGGGTATTTCATAAACATATTCAAATACTTGGCTATGGAATAGAGGCAAGAAAATTTAATGGCATTTAGGCTTCAGGCGCTTAAATTGAAATTAATTTTTAAAGCCCCTGTTTCTTAAAGACTGTTTGTGGTGAATGAATTTATTAGCTTTGCGCTAACAGTAGTTTATTTCTATGTTGAGTTAACTCCTGATTGATTGGTATTCAAGGCAACATTATTATTTGCGAATTTGTATCTATTGCAAAATGGATCCAACAAAATTTTGGTTTTAGTACATTTTGAAATGAAATAAACATCCAACTGCCTGAGCGTTTGTTTACTTTCTATCTACATTTAACTTCTTCATTAGCATTAGTCTAAAAAGAAACCTTAATATTTTGTGGCTTTTTCAGCCGTCTACATGCTGCCGACTTTTTTGTTGATGCTAATGAACTCATCAGTAACTCAAAAAATTTTAAAAGAATTTTTGAAACTCAACTGCTTACTCCAAAATTCCCTTGAACAAAATAAAAATCAGACATCTTCAAACAAACTTTTAATACAGAACACATACATTTGTTGTATAGAAGTTATTAAGAAAAGTAAAAGTGTTGAAACACGAAAAAATGTCGAAATCGAACTATCGAATAATTTATCAATAAATAAAAAATATATTTATTGAGAATAAAGTGACCTTGAGCTCATTTATTAAACCAAATAAAATTAAAATAAATATATTTTATTTTTGAAAAATAGTGCAGTTTTTGAAATTTTTAGAGTCTGCTTCTTTTTTAAGAATGATTTACATATTGTTTTTTTCCCACGAATCGTACAACAATAAAGAAGAATTCACACTTTCTATGAAAAATTTTCGATGTGAGAAATAAGGAAACGAAGCAGTGATTTTAATCAATTTTCATTGCAGTCGCCCAAAGACACGAACACATTATTATTTCATTGCATAAAATGGTGATAAAAATCTCGCTAATGTTAGAATATGAAAAAAAAACACCCTAAAGGTTCAAAAGGCCTTTTATTCTGTGCAACTGTTTTGTATTGTTTTCATTTAAACAAGTCATCTTGCAACTTAATATCACATTTGCTTCATGGCAGCAACAAATTGTTGCATTCCTGCTTGAAATGACACCCAGGCAAATGTTAAGTCTTTAAGACGATTCGAGTATGTAGCACACCCACACACACACGCACACACACACACACACTGTTGCAACTTAACACAGAAAACTTTATTTTTAGATTTGTTCTCTTATTCATTTCTTCTTTTTTTTTTTTACTTGTGCATACGCCACTCATTGTTTTTATAAAAGTATTGTTTAACCGGAAACGGAAAAGATTTTATACACACAATCAGGTTCTATTTATTTACAAAATGCACACACAAACTCCCACATCCCTCAACTGTTTGAATGCAATTTGAGAAAAAGTGTACACATCCAACCATGAATGTATGAATGTACATATACACATGCAAACATTTTGCGTAGTGGGAAAGAATTTATATTAATGGAAATGAAACTTACGAAGTTTACACTTGATTAAGTGTCACGATAAGACTGTAATGAAGAAGAAATAAGAAAAGTGGGAGCGTTGCCTGTGGATAAGGAATCATAAAGAATGGCACAGGAAAGAAAAATAAAAGTGAAAATTTGTTCTCATGAGTTTTGACTTTTTGTTTGACTTCTAATTATTGTAACATAATTAACTTTAACCAACAATTTATTTTAACAGTTTCCTGTTTGATTATGTTATCATGTGTGCAAATTATGCCAACAATTATTTGATTGTTATATTTATAACACAAGCCGGTGACTATACTGGAAAACAAATCTCTAGCAAACTAAAATCATTAATTGGTGTTTAGCTTGAGAAATAAATAGTGAAATACTAATCTAAAAATAACTAAGCTGAAAATTACTAAGCAGCAGGCAACTTTAATAAGTTTCTTATTTCTGTGTTTTGAAGTCTTGATCTCCGAACTCATACATTTTGTATCTTGCCCTATCACCAAGAAAAAATTTGTCACCCACACGAAAAAGTTTTTTAGGTGAAGCTTCTGCCCACTAAAAATCGTCCACCTCGGCTATAGACACGATTATTCCACGTTCTTGGGAAGTGTATCGCTCCATGGCTGACAAGTGAACAAGCCCTAGAGCGATACACTCCCCAAGAACGCGGAACAACCCTGTTTATGACGCTTCTGGGGCACGAGAAGCCATAATACCTGTTCAAAGAGGCTGCATGGCGCGCTGTTCACGCTGGATTATTCATTGGGAAATTTTGTTTTTCAAGGACGCTGCTGCTCAAACGACAACACGCTTTAGGGCCATGTTAATCGAATTGTTTTCTGCCGCGAATGGCCGAATTAGGTCTGGAGGACATGTGGTTTCAACAGGACGGAGCAACGGCCCAAACTGCTCGAGCCACAACTGATATTCTGAAAGCCAAACAACATCGGATGACTTCTTTTGGCCCACCTATTAATTTTTGGTTGCTTAAATGCATGTATTTGCCAAAAATAAAGCTCAACCAGAAAGTGTGGTCCCACTATTTTGTGCAAAAATAGACAACCGTAAGTTTAAGTATGAACCTGACTTCTTTTGGCCCACCTATTAATTTTTGGTTGCTTAAATGCATGTATTTGCCAAAAATAAAGCTCAACCAGAAAGTGTGGTCCCACTATTTTGTGCAAAAATAGACAACCGTAAGTTTAAGTATGAACCTGAACTTAGTGCTAACTCTGACGATGACTTACAGCCGCGTCGATCACCAGCTTTCCAAAAATTCGCTAATCAGAGTGTGAACATTATACACGAGATATTCTGTAAGAATACTTAATACTAATAGGGAAGTTCTAGAACAATGGTAGAAATACGGTCTAGCTCTCCTGCCTAGTTCCCTTAAACTTTTTTCAAACAGCATAAAATAAAATACAACTCGAAAAAAAAACAATGAATATTTTTTTCCACTAGTCAACCTTAAGTATGCATATACATATGTGGGTATCTGTTCATATATGTACAGTGCACTCGCGATAGTATTAACACCCTCATAAATATGTTCATTTCCAACCCCAAAATATGAACACTTTTTCTCTGCCATTAACTATTCCAAAGTATGAAAATGTGAACACTTATTTTTTTTTTCTTTTTAAGAATTTCAGTTACATAATATGTATAAAAGTTAGGGGAAACCCCGAGTTATTAACAGTTCAATGCCAAATATCAATGATCAAACAAGCAAGTAAACTTTTTAGTTGATTTTTATATATACGCAGAGGCAAACGCATGTTTGGTTTTTGAGTGTTAATTAAAAATGAACAATTTGTAAATTATGAATATAAAAAAAAACAAGAATTTCTAATTAAAGGGAAAAATATTAAATTTCATATAATTTACAAAAAGGTGCATGTAATACTAATTTAGCGAAGAAATATGGAGTAACAAAATCCATGGTATCTGTAATAAACAACAATAAAAATGCAATTTTAAAATGTGTCATCGAAATGACTCATCAGACCTGGAGAAAGAAAAACTCTGCGACCGTCGAAGTAACCAAACATTGTATAAATGGTTATGGTGTATCAAGAATAAGAAACTTTGTGCCATTTGTAAATATGATATTAGTTACAGACAAATTTGTATGGCCCTGGTTTTCATTAGTTCATATTATAACGAGTGCACTGTATACGAATTTTCTTTTTAGTAATTTAAGGAAATGTTCATAAATGTTTTTGACAATTGATTTCAATGCAAAATTGTATGCACATTTAATTCTTATGTAAGTGACAGTCATTGTGGAATTATAAAAAATGAAACATGTACATGAAAGAAAAAATTATTATTATTGTTTTGAGTTTTTTTCTCCCCCTCCCAAACGATTTTACACTTCACATGCACTCATATTAGTTTTATATGGTTTTATTTTGACACTTCTAGAACATAATTGTGTTATAAACGATTGTAAATTAAGCGAACAAATATTGAAAACAATTTCAAAATAATGCAATAGGAAAACGTCTCCAACAATTGTATGTAAAGCAAAAATTATTGTTGAGTAAATTTTAGCAACGCAACGGAGGTTAATGCTAATGTGTCTTCTAAAGAACTTTTCTTGTTTTTTTGGTTTTTGCTTTGCTGTCAACTTATAATTCCCACTATAAAGTTAACATTAAAATGGTACACACAAAGAAAAAGGTTGTGATATAAATTTCATGTGCTCTTTAACGTTGAGTCAAAAGACATATTTTTATTTAAAATGGCTCAAAATAAAAATTTTATCTCCACAAAAAGACATTTTTTGTTGAATGTCGATAAAAACTGGAATGTAGTTGCTTTTGACTTTATCTACAATGTATATCCATACGCATGCATCAAGAAACAATAACAAAACCTGGATTCGCAGCGATTCGGGTGCTGATGAGCGACGTGGCGGTCATGAAACAGCCATTTTAAAATAAATAAACTCAAAAGGTTAAAACCAAAGCAATAGTTATTCTGTCACTTGTGTAACACTACTTGAACTGTTAAATTTGCATATGAAAACTTTTTACAGTTTTGCCACTGTACTGAATATGAACTGTTTTCAATTGATGTTAATAGAGCGCACATACATGCACGCATACTTAGATATGTGCATATGTAATTATATCGTCATATGATTTCTAAAAATCTTTACCCCCAATTTTTGACTTGGATTTTAAATGCCATTTCAATTTCAATCTGATTTAAATACAAAATTGAGTCAAACAGTTGCTATTTAAATCAAACTTAAACGGCCTGCCGTGCCCATTTAAAATCGATTTAAGTTTTTCGTACTGCCATATGATTTTGACAGTTTGGTTTTGTTCTGCAAATTGAGAAAATTGCACATGTTTTTTTTTGTTTCATAATTTGATTTTTTATTATTTCCAGAAGGTAATAAATCAACTTCTGTGGCAGTGAAAAGTGATAAAAGGGAGTCCTTTTATCACTTTTGCTACTCATTTTAATAATTTTTACAAAACAATTTATTGTTCTCTAAACTTCTCACAATTTCACTTGCTTCCAAATTTGTTTAAACAGCTGTTTTTTATTGAGTTATCGATAATTTTTTGACACTTACACTGTGCTGCCGTACTTTTATTACAATTAGTTACCAAAAATAATTTTAGACTGTAAAACAGACAGCCATTTTAATTCCAACTTAAATTTTAAGGAAAATTTACTAATATGAACTTAATTATTTATTTACTTTAAGAGCCAATTGAAATGTATTAATTCAGGTCCGAAAATGAACCTTTTCAAAAAATATTTGCTGTATTTTGCATATAGACAGCTGAAAAATACAGCAAATATTTGTTGAAAAGGTTCATTTTGGGACCTGAAAATTTACTAATTTTTTAATTTTAAATCATAAGTCAAAAATCGGGGGGTTAGACTACACAAAACTCTGAATGGACTTTCTAAAAGAGTATGACGGATCGTATTATATAAGCCATAGCTGCCAGATTTAACGATTTATCTGTCGTTTTCACGATTTCAGGTGCTAAGCGTGACGAGTTTTTGACAATTTTGTTTAGAGCTCAAGCTTGAAACATTTTTCATTACTTCAAAATTAACTTTCAACTGTTTAAAATAAATTTTTAAAAATTTATTTGTTTTTCAACTCTTAATATTCAAGTAGTAAAGACGAGAAAACTATTAATTAATTAAGGGCATAACTAAATTGCTTACTAATTTTAAACAGCAGCGTGTAGTCATGCTGCTACCTGAGCTCTTCATTACTGACTGTCTTTCAACTTTCAATTTTATCACTGAGTTTTTCTGGTTGCAAACTCCAATGACTTTCTTTGTAATTATGAAACTCGTTTACTGGCAAATTTTACTCACAAATTTCTTAAATAAGAGCCAGAAATAAGTTTTTAATGAGTCAGGCTGAAAGCCTTTACCACTTCATTTTACGATATGTAAGCTCTGGTGTTCAGTCAAGCTGACTGCTCTTTTTTTGTTTTTTGCTTTCGATAAAAACAATTACATTCAATTTCCTTAATGCTAAAGACATGTAAGACACATTCAATTTTCTTTTTAACCCATTTCGTTTCCCTCGTTCATTTTGCTTCTTTAAGCAAAATCGTGTCATTGTCATTCGATACATGAAAAGTTTCATCTCCTTGGATGTTGCTGCTGTTGTTTTGTGTTCTTTTGTTGCAAAAAGAATGAGGTCCGTTATGGAAAGTGAACTCTAAGTGCTTAATACACTCTCGTAGAACACCATGTTCTGATTAGTTATTGTGTCTGAAAGTCTGTCACTTGTTTGAGTTGTGAACTGTTCTTGTCAATAATGTTAAATGGAAAAGAGAAAAAACGGCGTATGGTTTAAAAAAAAAAGTAAATTCTCAATGAAAGAAATTCAATGCAGCAAGAAAACTCAATAAAACTGATTTAAAAATAAACCAAAATCCACAAAGTTTATTTTTAAGGATACAATCAATAATACACATAAAGAAAAAGCAATTTGAAATTATTGCCTGTTTTTAATTCTATTCTAAATATTTTTATTTAGCTCAGATTCAATGCCTTTCATTTATGGGATTCTACTGTAATATGTTAAATATTAAAATTGCCGTTGTATGGTGTTTTATATGGTTTACTGAGCAGAACCAAATATATAATACATTTTAGTAGAGTCTAACTCATAGGCGGCTTATTAAGCATTTATGAGTGAACTCTTGATTTGTATTCATAAACGTACAATAGCGAACAATGCATCATTGGGATACCGTAGGCAAGATCCAACTAAGGGGTGCTTAAGTTTTAAGGGCTGATAGTGAATGTGAACTATACCTAAATTCTCTTTTTCCTCCTGTTCCGCTATGTCCTTTTAAATTTATTGAAATATTGATATCAAGATTCGATTTTTACTTCATAAAAATCGAAAAAGATTTTTTTGTAATAAAAA
This sequence comes from Sturmia bella, assembly GCA_963662145.1. Lineage (NCBI taxonomy): Eukaryota > Metazoa > Arthropoda > Insecta > Diptera > Tachinidae > Sturmia > Sturmia bella. Next base: position 11,967,108 of record OY759172.1, on the reverse strand, counting down.
TGGAGTGATCAAAATTTTTTTAGGGAAGACAAGAAAAGTAAAGTTGAAGACTTACCGCCTGAAGTACGGCTCATCAGCACCCAAATTTGCTTCGAACGCAGGGCATGACTAATTGTGTACTGGTTTTAAACAGCAACACATAGCCATACAATCAGAACGCAAGCGTGATAAAATTGTTAAGAAAGTTATAGTTTTTATAACTGTACGAATAAAACTGTATTTGCACGTTTGACATACCAAAGAGCGGAATATATGGGTAATGCCAGAAGCGATAATATATCACAAAATATTTACTATTTTATTAATTTGCTAGTGTACGTTTATGAATACAACTGTAACTAATTCATAAAAATTATAACAGGCTCATAAGACTGTTATTTGATATATTTGTATGGAAAATCTGTCAAATAAGAGCTTTATAAACCTGTTATAATTTTTATGAATTAGACGGTTAATATATAGTCATATGGAAAATATGGTCCTATAAAACATATTTCTTTTTCTACCTAAAGAGAAACTGCGAAAAATTAACTGCAAAAATTTGGCAACTAAATAATTTGCTTTATATTAAGTTGCCAAGTAATTAAGCTGCTAGCTGATTACCATTAACCTCATTTATTTTATTATAACCACCCCTCGCAACATATCACTCCTCTGAGATTGTAAGAATTCTTTCATATATTGAAACAAATCCGCTTTATAAGTTAATTTTACATTCTTAGCAGCTACATTCAAATTTGATCTGCTATGGCTCTCAAACAGCTGTCATAAAAAGTTTAATTTCAATTTTTTACTAGACTCATTTTGGCTAAAAGAAATAAAAGCAACATTTGTCAAGGTAACCGATTACCACAGAGCATAAAATTGCGTGGGAATTGTATTGTGTTGTAATGTAAAAAAAAACAAAAGTGTTGGGTTTGAAATGGTGTCTGTGGTGGCATTTATGTGATGCAAAAACTGAGCGCTTGCAAATCCCTTAGAAGTGTTTTGGTGGTATTTAAATATCAAACATATTGTTGGCCAATTGCTAACACTTACACCACTACACGCATGAAATCATTTCCCGTTCAATGTGCGGAAATTACTGTCGCGCCATTATAACAAACTCTTGCCACCACACAGTAAACAACTAAAGTCATTGTGGTTGTTGGTTGTGTGGTTGGTATTTTCACGCACAACCAAATACACAATTAACCGTTCATATGACATTTTATTTCAACTGCTTTTTTTTAAGTTTTGCTCCATTGCACCTGTACATTTGGTTTTTCAGGGGAAGTTGTAAAAAACCGTTTAAAAATATGTAAATTTTTTTTGCATATTTTTTTTTTTTTTTTTTTGTAATACCATAAGGTGGTATTGTGTAATTTAATTATGGTCTACTTTTTATCTATGAAGAAAATTAAAAATGGATAGAAATCCATTCAAATGTATTACGACTCAAAAATCAATACAAAAGTTGCTGGCAGAAACTATTTTTTTTATCAACTTTATATATATTACAAATGATATTGTGCAAAACCTTTCATTTAAGTGAACCGTTCGTTTTCTTTAAGCTGAGTGAACCTTGTGGCTGCCAGAAACTGTCTTTTTTTCAAATTAAGAACTTCGTAATCTATATAACAAATGATATCGGGCTTCATTAAGGTAAGTAAACCTTTTTTTCAGAATGAAAGAAAATCAGCTACATTATAAATATTTTCATGAAATTCACTTTTAAAGCAAAATATTTCCCACGAAAAAAAAAAAGTCTTCTGATCACAAAATTTTTTAGGAACAAACGATACGAAGGAGTCTTCTTACTTTGAATCAGCTATTTTGCTTTCTGACATTTGATTGTTTGCTCCTTAGTTTTTTTGCTGCAGTAGGCAATTCTTTTCAATTCAATTCAGTTCTTAGTTTCTTCAGCAAAGGGTAACATTTTTAATTTTGTATGGCAACCAAACTTCTGAAGGACATTGTTTTATTAATTTTTTAACTACTCATGGCTCTGGTGACATTTTGCATTTTAATCTTAGTTTCATCAATATCTTAAAAGTGGCATTTTGGGAACAAAGTGCAAAACAACTGCATAATTTTGTGTAGAAATGAAAACGGCTTTCCGTTGTGGGGAAAAAATTTCTTAATAAAAATTTAAATAAAAAATAATTAAATGTGTTTGATGAATTGACAGAAAATATACAAGAACTTGCGGGCCAGCTGAGAAACATGAGCCTCTGAGTGTAACGACGGGTGCTGACGAGAAGTACAGCGGCCTCGAAACAGCTAGTTTTCACTTAGTTAAAGGTATTTGATGTTTTGGTCGTCTTGCTCAATTGATATCAATCATAACAATAATATAAAATTAACTTAAGGCCGATGAATGTACTGATATATAATCAAAGAAGAAGAAGAAGTTCGAATAGCAAGAAGAATAGTTTAAGAAAACTCAAGTATTTACCAAATTGTCATGAAGGAGATGCAGCTATTTTTAAATTTGAGCGGCTGCGTGGAGAAATTTTTCTTCAAATCGAACATAGAAAAAATATTAAAATTGTATGTAAATAATTATTTCTGTATTACGTTTATCAGGCTCAAGTTCTTTCTATATTATTCTTGTGATTGATATTAATTAAATTAGATAAAGAAGACATCAAAGACACTTAGCAGGGTGGACAAAGTGGCATGGTTGTCGCTTTAGAAACATGGGCCCCTGAGTTTAAAGACGGGTGCTGACGAGAAAGTGTGGCGGCTTCGAAACAATGTCTGCTAAATGTCTTTGATGTCTTCTTTGTTTAATTTAAATAATATCAATCACAAGAATAATATCAAAAGAACTTGAGCCTGATAAACTTAATAAAGAAATAATTTTATAAGAAAAAGTTCGAATAATAGAAATTAATATTTGCCAACTTATTGGAGGTTTGAAAAACCATTTTGTATAATGTTTATGAGCTTCTTTTGACTACTGAATGAGTTTTAATATATCGCTATTAGACAATCGCTTTACGTACTCTTCATTTACTTTCTAAAGCTTAGAATATTTACGAATATTAACGAAACGATATCGTGAACCAAACATTTACGAGTCTTAAACAATTTTACGGTTGAGAAAACATATAAATCGGCGAGAGCCTATATGAAACTAACAATTGTAAATTAGGAAGTTTTAAATGGATTTAACAATCCTGTGTAGTAATTATTTTTACCAACTATAAAGTGATCACCAATTTGATCAAATCACGTTTACATGTTGTAATGTTTTAAAGCAACTGAACCTCTTTATTTCTCATTTCACCAGCTGTCTAATTCTGTCTTTCAGCTCTTTTCATACCATACCATACTCTTTTCATATGTCAGCTGTCATTGGTTCCCTGAATGTTACTTTTCTTTTTTTTTAAAGTCCCATCAAAAAAAATTTCCAATTCACCGCTAGGATTTCCTAAAAAGCTTCACATCTTCGGTGCAATGAAACAGAAGTATAAACTTATGTTAAGCATATAATATTGTAAATTTAAATCTATAAAATAGTAAACAATTGAAGGTACATGATATCACTGCTCTTTCAAAATTAGCGTCTGTAATTATTTTTTTTAACCAACTACTTACAGTAATCATAACTTTAACGGCACTTCAAGTATACAAATATTTGTGAATTTTTCGAAAACAGGCCGTTAGTCTCTTTGGTGACGAAAAGTTATAGGAAAATATATCCATGTACTCACGTGTACTTAAAAATAAAACTTAATTATGTTTAAAAGTTTATGAATTCTTCTTATTTTACTTTTGGGTAAATTATTTATTATGCTTAAGCATAAAACGTTTTGATATTTTTTTTTATATTCTATACGAGAGGAAGAGCTAAAATATTATAATTTATATTTCTGAGAAAGATTAACTTTAGTATTTGAATGGGGGGCACAACTTTCAACTAGCTTAAGAACTTTCTGCTTGTAAGGGAACATTTTGAAACAAAACCATTTTCCTTTTTAAGCTGTCATCCTGCTCTTGTTGCCGTTTTACGAGCTACTTTATCATTATCATGTAACCACTAAGAGCATCGAATTGTTTTCAACACCACCCCCAGAACCACCCACCTTCAGCACACTCGAATACGAATTTCGTTTCATTTTGTAATCCAAAATCTGCAACTTTTCTTCGTTTAAGTACATACACATACACATTTATTTTTGTTTTTCTTTAGTGGTGTCTGATTTTCAAGCTGTGTGGCTTTTATTTTTTTTTTTTTTTTGGTTCTTCTCAACTTCAACTTTGCCGGCAGAGCTTTTCTTTTCATATTATTATGTTACCAAATTACCAAAATAGTTCAAAATTTATACAGACACTGTAGTTTTTTGTTCTTCTGCTGTAGAGTCCTCCTGAAGGCGCGGTTTGAGGGGGGGTTTTTTGCAAAAAATAAAAACATTATAACATTTATTGGGCTGTACAAAATTAAACAAGTTGTAATTGTAAGTTAAATAAAAGTCAGAAACTGATAGCAGCATAAGAATTATTACATGTTTTTACAACTTCTGGAGTTGGATGTGGAGCCGATGCTGACAGTAACATAAACAAAAAAATAATATAAAAAATCGAAAATATGTGCGGGCCAATATAATATGACATCGTTCTTAAGTGCTAAGGAGTGGTGCTGTAAAGTGATAGAGAAGGTAGAATAGAACCACCATAAATAAATATTCTGAAACAAGACAACGTGACAAATAATATCCTGCTTATTGCGTTCAAAAATAAAATAAATAAAATTATAGTTTTTTTCTAGTATTTTTGGTCTAAAAATATTTAAATAAAAATATTTATATAAATATATAAAATATAAAGAAAAAAACGGGGTCAAAATAACTAAATATTAAATCTATAAAAGAAGAGCAAATCTAAATAAGAATTATCCAGAAGACGAAATACACAAAGAATATCAGGAGAAATTTGGAATATTTAAATATAAAATAGTTCAATATAAAATAGTAGAAAATATTTAATTTTGGACCTAAAATAATACATTTTCATTGGCTCTTATAGCGAATAAATAATTAAAAAAAAGAGTTGAAAGGTCGAAACCGTTGTAATTACTGATGCAATAGTAACAAACACAAATTTGCAATTGAATGTTGAAAAAAGAATGCAAAATAAATTCCAAACCAGAGAAAATCCCAGTGATAAAATGGAAATTTAATCAATAGCATTTAATAAAGACAGTCAGTAATGAAGAACTCAGGTAGTCGGATGTCTAAGCGCTGATGCTTAAAAAACAGTATACTATTAGTGAAGGCAAATTTGGATGCTGATGAGAGACGTGGTGGCCATAAGACAGCCACAGGTACGTAGCCTAGTCGGTAAGTCTTTTCCTGCCTTCGTTAAAAATATTGATCAATACAATTTTATAGCAAAAAATTATCTTTCTCAATTAAAAAAATTATCACCTTTTAAGGTAATAATTTCGTAAGAAATTTGTTTTGCTTTAAAATGCAGCTTTTCCAAATAACCAAATAACGTTTTGGAATCGGTACTTATTAAAAAGTAGCAGTTGTTAAAGTTAATTTTTAAAGTAGTTTGTGCTGATATTTTGCTCTTCTGTGGATAGCTTCTTCTTCTTTTGGTAGCTGTCTTCAGATGAATGTCTTAGATGCACTTCCATTATCTTGTATCCGTCCTTTAAGTTGTCTTCAAGACATATCTAACAAACTAAAAGCACACTCTTGTCGCAGTGCAAGCACAAAAGTTATATTATAAAAGCTCGCACATTGTGTATATGAGCTAAAGGTAAATTTATATCATCAAACTAAGCACTCGGTGCAATACTCTAACCCTTAGCCTAAAGAAAATATATTCAGTTCGGAAATCTTTAACATGAATTTTAAAAGGCTTACATTTAATTTTAGATCCACAAGTCTATCCTACAAAACGCATAAGGTAGCACAAATTCAAATATTTAAGAGAATTGAACACACATTCACTGCCGTAGGAGAGCTCTTCAAGCCAAAATTCGTAACTTTTAAGGAACACAGCATTCGCTGAATAAATAGTTGTTTTTCTATTAACATATTCCATTTGAGAGTTTGCATTCTGGTACAAATGTGCCACAACTAGCAAATCAATAACTCTTAAAGCAAACACTACGCGCTAAATAAATACTTTCTTTCTATTAACATGTGCATACATATTTTGCCACTTACAATCGGTAATAAAAATATCATCTAGATTTTGCAAATGTATGAAGGTAATTGTATTTTTCTTACAAATATTGCTAAATTGCATTTTAAAGAAAATATTTGTATGCTTTCGTACACATGTGTTTGTTAATGTTTCAAATAACCCAGTGAGCACTCACACTGAAGTTTGAATTTAACTTCCATTTGGATGGAAGATAAGCATTTACAAGGTTATATCTTCGTTTTAACACGATTTTCTAATACTTATTTATAGCTGTCTGCCAGCTTGTTTTGTGGGCGGTGGCGGTTTAAGTTGCACTTCGAATTTGTATGGATAAACTTATTTTAGGTCTAAAAATAGACTTTATTAATAATTTCTGTCTTTTGCAGCCTATTCCGAAATTCTCATAAACAAAATGAGAACCAGAAATGTCCAAACAAACCTTAAACACAGAAACCATTTTTTTTTTGTCTTGTAACACTTTTACTTTTCTGAACAAATTCTATACAACGAGTTACCATTGGTTACTACGATTTATATTCTTGAAAGTATCACAAAGTGAACGTTTTTTGAATATTCAAAAATGAACTTAATTATTTATTTGCTGTAAGGGCCAATTAAAATGTATGACTTTAGGTCTGAGAATGGATGCTATTAAGAAAAGTAAAAGTGTTGCAAGACGTAAATATGTTTTCAATATTAACAGTTTACTTGAACATTTCTGATTCCTATTTTGTTTATGGGAATTTTGGAATAAGAAGTTTGGTTTCAAACATTCTTTTGTGAATTTTTGCCTCCACTGATATGTAGATTAGCATCAACTAAATTTTGGCGGCCTATAGATGGCTGCAAAAGAGAGAAAACATTTATAATTTATATTTTTAGCCCTCAACTAAAATACTCTCTCCGTGCTTGATGCTGGAGAAGACTTAAGTATCTCTCTTAAAAGGTCTTAAGTTTATGAACCTTTATAGTTTTATTTCAAATAAAAAGTTTCCGAATTTGACTCAGGTAGACTTTCGACTTTATGTTTGCTGGGTTGCAGAAAAACTCTTTATGCACAAGTAGTCGTCTGTGTGTGTGTGCGTCTGCCTCTCTCTTGGAACATGCTTGAGGTTGATTGGTGTCTGGCTGGCTGATTGATGAATTGATGGAATAATTGATTTATCTGTTTTGCATTCAAATGGCACTTTGCTACAATTGACACTAAAAATCTACATGTTTTATATTTTCGTGCGGCTGATAAGTGATGTTGGTGTAAGACAAACAAAACCAATTATAAATTTATGTCAAGTTTTTCTTCAATGATGAGAAAAATATGGAAGAAAATTAATAAAATTTTAAGCAAAATATTACAAGAATTTTGCTTAAAAATTGATTTCTTTGTTTTTGTATTTTAGAAAAGAGACACCACAAAACTAAAGTTATCATGAAAATAAATGGCATTATTGTTGTTGTTGTGTTATATATCATAACATTACTGATATTATGTTATAAATCAGAATTTTTTTATGTCAATTTTATTGTATTTTATTTCTTTGCCACTTTTTCGTATTCCTACTCTCAAGCCACTGTTAATAATATAACAAGCTGAACTCAAATGTGGAAAGGACACATACTCAGGGAATGACCTCTGTATGTACATTGCGTTGTACTGGAACTAAGAAGTAGGAAAGAGGAATTGGTGCATGGGAAATGGAAAGTGGGCAGTGTTGTTGGACATTTGATTAAGCAAGAAAATTATTACATAATAAAAACAGAGCATTAATTTTTGCAAAGAAGATGAGTAAGTCAGGATTAACTGTTGCTAATTTATTTGTTTAGTGTCCAGCGTTCGACACTATCCAATTAACAGCATATAGCGCAATCTCTTCAATATTGCACAACTTTGACTGTACCGAACAAAAAGACGACGACTTAATTATCATGCAGCACTGTGTAAAGAAATCCTTAAGTAATTTGTCCAGATATCTTATTTTCAGATATTCTTATTTTTTTGTATAAAATATCTTCTCTGCCTGCTAACACTTAACTCTAGCAAATGTTCTTGATGTAAAATTAAACTTTATTTTTCTAATTATCTTTGCATTATTAAATTTATTATGGTTGACAGATTTGTGGTAAACAAGAACTTTTTGTTCTTGGCTTTAGGAAAAACAATTCTATTTATTATTGTTTAATATTTCATTAAGAATTTTATAAACTCATAAATTTTTTATTTGCTTGCTCCCTTTTAAACCGCAAGCTTTCCCAGCGGCGGAAAGAGGAATTAAGCAGGCCTTCTGGAAGCCCTTTGGCAGGGTTGGCAGACACAAGGCCTTGCCATTACAGGCCATACTCATATAACGCCAGTTTCACGTAGTCGCTCTAATGTTGTTTCCTAGTCAGCATTGATACCCCCACACTGGTCATGAGTGACTACTCAATCCTGCTAATTATGTTGTCAAAACGACTAATAAATATTGAAGCCTGCAAAATCAGTGACGAAAGGCTTATTTGTTGAAATAAAACATACGATTTATCAGTCAGGTTTACATGTACTAAAAAGTTTAAAGTGCAACAACAAAACTGTGAACTCGTTTGAGGAGGTGCTAAGGGCAGGTCGTAGGACTTTTTCTAATTGTTTGGCCTTTAAATAATATCTCCACTTAAAAAAACATAGATATTCGAGAGAAATATTTCACACTTTAACTTACTTTTACTAAAACGACATATTGTAGGGTTGATTATTATATTTCAGGACTAGATAATCAGCGAAAATCATTTTATTGTTTTTCAAAATATTCCCCATAAAGATCTATACACCTTTGCATGCGTTTGAACCAATTGTCGCAGCACCTTTGCCGCTCTGATTGATGAATCTCCAAAACCTGCATTCTGAATGCAGCAAGCACTTCTTCAGGCGTAGAAATACGTTGACCTCTCAATTTGTTTTTTACGTACGGAAATAAAAAGAAGTCATTCACTGCAAAAACAGGACCATACGAAGGATGACTCTTCGGGTTACTGAAGCCAATCACATATCGAATGATTTGAATCTCTAAGAAGGTGTAACAAGGCCTGATTTTGAAGCACCTGCAAAAGTTTGCCACTGGGTTGTTTATTCACCAATACTATTGCATTTGCAGTTATTTGCATTTGCGTTCAAGTACTTGCTATTGTTTTACCTGCATAAAACCCCAGGTGCACAACGAAATGATAAGGAAACGTAAGGAATTTTTAATTAATATTATTAATCTTGTTGCTACTAAAATTGTTTTTTATTTAAAACATAACACAGAAGCCTTTAAGACAAATTAAACAAAATCTTTTTGTTTTTTTTTTTTTTTTCAATAAATAGTTCTGCTGATTCAACCAAATTGCTATTTCTCGTATTTTCGCATTAAGAAACGTTAAGAATACTGAACAAGTTATCATATTTCATATCAATTCTAGGACCCAAGTGGGCCGGACTCATGGCCGGCAGTCCGTGTAACATATTATTACAGTTTTCTCAAACTTGTGAGAACGCTGGTTTTCCCTGCATATTATAATGCTAATGAATGGTATTACAGCCCTGACTCTTATCTAGATGTCTGTTCTTTAAATATTTCTAAAGCCCTGGAAATGAATATTAATTCTCCTAATTTTTGTTTTTATTTTTCGATTTCTCTTGCTTGTGATTTTTTGCCGCCTGTAAATGTCGCAAGTTTATAAACTCACATATTAATCAAAAACTAAAATGTTTGTTAAGTTTATATAACAGTTTTCCGCTTGTCATGTGAGCAAACTTTTACATGCATGTAGTAGGTTCACATGCAAAATAGAAAAAGATTCATATAAAATAATGAAAAACAACAAAATAACAGCAATAATAATAAAAACAGCAAACTGCTGTTAAAGTTGAGGCTGCTGATGCTGTTGTTGATTATTTTTGTTTGTTTAGGCCCCTGGTCACGTTTATGCAATTTAACCATTCCAAACAATTAACACAAACAAACACTTTTGTCGCACAAACACAAACACAGACACACACACACACACACACTCATACTCATATACGTTTATTTGCAAACAAGGGCGCTGCAGCATTTCTGTGTGGTCTGTCTGCAAAAGTGTTTTCACTTGTGGAACAAAGGCATCATAAAATCAACATTAATTTGTGTTGTAAGTCCTTTAAGTGATGAAAAGTTGACAGGAAATATTGTTGACGCAATCAAGCAAGAGAAAAAAGTCTATTGTTTGTTGTTGATTTTTTTTTTTTGTAACAATTTTACTCGTATGTGATATAAAATGATATATTTGGTATATCTGATTTCACGTTTAAATGCAAAAACTGGAGTTACCTTGCAGCGTTCTTCGTTTGTTCTTTTGGGTGGTGCCGTAATATAATAAAATAAAGCAAACATTTTTAAAGTACCTATAGGTATAAAAACTACTCCGATTCAATTTGTTTGAATACAAATTTATAGACAGTTCTTGGCATTTTGCCTCATGTTTTATTGCGATTTAGTTGCAATACTTCCGTTCGATTTTTTTTTTCTCAAAATTGAGAAAGATAATTTTTTGCTATTCGTCCTTAAGAGTGAAAAACATCGTTTTTGAGTAAAGAAAAATACTTTTTAAAAAGAAGCGTTTGAATAAAGAATTTTAAAACAAAATCTTTTAAAGATAGTAATTTTTCAAAATTAACTTTTAAGATATATATTTAAAAAATTATTTTTTTCTAAAAAAAAAAGAATATTAAAAAATATTGTTTAAAAGCAGGAATTGTTTAAAAAAATTACTTCTAAAAATCTACCTTTGAAAAATCCTTAAAAAATTAGAAATTCCGTTGAAAAAGTACCAGCCTTACAAGGGAACACAATAGATTTTTTTTTTTTTTTTTGATAGAGGCGTTTTGAAGAAAAAGCACCTGATTGCAATTAAGCAACATCTAAGTTGGTTCGCGAATAGCAGATATGTCTAAATGAAATAGCAAGACCTTTAGACTTGGAGTTTCTTTGGGTACCTTGACACAACGGTGAGTCTGGCAATGTAGTGGCAGACAAACTGGTGCCCGCTTATACCAGACGAATATGGACCAATTAGTTGGTGTATCCAACTAATTCGTTGTTTGGTTGTAAATAGCTAATACAACGACAGCAATTAAAAAATGTGCAGGACAGGTGGTCGAATGACATCGCCAGTCAAATATCGGGGTTCGCTGGCCCGAACCTTAGCTTTGTTGGATTTTCCGCGACAAAGGTTGCAAACCATAGCGGATGTTCTAAGAACATTTGTCAAATGGCAGTACATGCAAGAAGACTAAATCTTCCATATAATGGCCTCTGCAGAAACTGCATTGATGAAGAGGAGGAGAGCATCCTCTGCCAACCTAACCTAACACCAACCTAATCCATTCAACCTACTTAAGCACACCGACACTACACGGGTAGGCGGATGTGCCGGAATGAAAATAAAACAGAGTCTTTTAATCGTTCATGTGGCTGGTACAAGGCACAAGCAAGAGGGCAGCGTAGACCTATTTCCTTACTGCCTTTTCTGGTAGAACAAACACGAGGTTCGGTCTCCCGACTGGCAGACCTCAAAACATAACATAAATCAATTTAGCGGTAATCAAAAAAAAAAAAAAAGAACCCCGAAAAGTAGTTTTAAGAAAAGTTCTTTATTTAGAAAGATGCCACTGAAAAAAAAGTTTCTCCCTACTAAAATAAATTTTAGATTCTCAATTCCCAATCAGGCTCTAGTTGTGGCAGCTTCAATTGGCTGAGAGCAGTGCAGGTTATTTCTCATTCCGTGCTGCTGAATAAAACATGCTTACCCACTTTTTATTCAAATATTGATTCGTAAATCTGACAAATATTTTTTTTTTAAATGCGAAGATATACCAAGCGAATACGCTAAATCAACAAATTTGCTGGCATAGAAAATAACAATATTTTGCTTGGCATACCAAAATGATAGAACGCTGCAAATATTTACTTAGCTCAGAAAGGATTTCACTTACTTTTGTGATATGGATGATTTTGCCTGGCCAATTTTTCTATTAAAAAGAAACTAAGAGTCGCGATGTTTTTCAAATTTACATTCCTTTTTCACTCGTGCATATAATTTAAAAAATAGCTGATTAAACTTTTTAAATTTCTGTTCATAAAATTCTCTTATTTTCAGCTTTACATTCAATATACTCTTCAATACATTTACAAATAATTGACTATTTTTCGCTTGAAGTCTAGCGGCAGAAAAACATGCAATAGAAGATTGTAACGCTGATATCAAATATTATTTTATTTATTTTCATTTTTTTTTTCTGCATAGAACTTTGCGCTCATTGAAATGGAAAAAATGTGGAAAAACCTTTTAAAATTGTAAATAAATATTTTTAAAGCCGCAGGTATTGCTTGCTTTAATACGATGGAATTTGTTTTTTATTAACATTATTTTTTTCTACTCATTTTGCGCCAACATTGAATCACACAGATATGAAATTGTTCGTTTTAATTATAATTTTTTTTTTTGAAACTGGATAAAAGTTTTTCGTAGATGGATAAAATAAAAATATTGAAATTTAATAAGTTGGCTAAAGGGCATGTGAAGTGATGGCGATAAAACTGTGAAAATGTTTGAAAAAAAGAGCAATCAAAATGCCGATAGAGATGCATTTCAAGTTAGGTGATTACACTACATATGTATGTATGTGTTCCAGACGTACGTTGAGCCATTGCAAAGGTTATTTAATTAAATGATTGGTATATTCAATAAACAGCATATTCGATAAGGTTTTAGAGGCAGGATGCCAAATATTAAGATGCCCAGCTCACGAGTAAACAAGCAAGTTTAGAAAAGGCTGGAAAGAATAAATCGCAGTGAGAAAAAATTAGTGGAGGGAACCAGCAGAGTAGAACAAATATAACTCATAGAGTAAATTGGATCCAGCTTTTAATACCATATGGGTATTTCCATGGTTACGCACGTGACATTTGTACACGTTTAATTGTTTTGAATATTATAACAATATAAATGGGTTGGAATTTTTGAATGGAATTTTGCCATTGTTACATTTAATGTGATGAGTTCCTTCCAAAAAGTATATTTATATATTGGAAAATTGAGCACTGGGCACCCAAGTTCCATGCGATCAAAGTTGACTTACGCACGTCACAAAAAACGTAAGTGCCTTTTAAGGCAGCATGAAATATTGCAAAAGTAGGCGAATTGTAGAAGATTTTTATTTCGGAAAAAATGTTTTTATAAAGGTTATTAATGGACCTTTATAATCATGGTTTGTTCAAAAACAAGTGTGCATGGGTTGGCTAAGAAAAAAAAATTTTTTTGATTACGCACGTTACATTACGCACGTGACACCTTTTACCTTCATACATATTTTTGTAATTTAACATATATTTTCAGAAGTTTTTACCATCATTTAAAATTATTATAAGTTAAATTTTTTTTTTACATAATAAAATGTCAATAGTTTTTTTTCAATTTTCTGTGCTTAAAAAAATTGTGCCAGCGTTTTGATTTTTTAACTAACGGTGGACCATTTCATGGAAATACCCATATACACTAATCGCTAAAACAAACTCCAGCCTATAGTGGAAGTTCACTGTAGTGATACAAATTGCTTGGGATGAAAAGTTTCATACCCCCAAAAGAAAATTTCAATAGAGCCAAAAACGAAGTATTGGTTTAATAACACATGCATATATGCAATGAGATCCAGAAATCCGGAGCTCGCTTTTAAGCACAAATAAATGTTCTCAGTTTACAGTTAAACACTACGAAAACGTAAAATCAATTTTGAAAATCGGTTCCTAATTGAATTATTAAAATAGTATTTTTTGAATTATGTACTAATCGAATTTGATTTAAAAAAAGAAAACAAAAAAATAAATTGCGAATTTTACTGACATAGACTTTCAAAAATTAAAAAGAATTTGTTGCAATTTCCTGAAAATGCCAATTTCGAACTAAAAATATTTCCTACGCTTATTTTACTGAGAAACACGAGATCTTTGTACGTATGTATATACATACATAGATATTTATTCAAACACAAGTTGCTCAAAACTACAACTTTGTATATCTGTGTTATAACACTGATGTAGAATCAAAGGCATTTTATGGCAAAAGTGTTTGCCTCATATGAACATATCAACATAGCAACAAAAATTCCAACACTTGACACAAAAAGAAGCCAACTTTGATTTTAATAAATACTCAACAAAGATGTCAAGTTAGAATATTTTTCTGATTAAAAGCAAGTTGCAAAAAATGAATCATGAAGTTGAAAAGAGTAAAAAAAAAATAATGAATTTTTGGCACAAAACTGCAATAAACTATTGGTACTTTTTACGCCAAGAAACTTTTTTTCAAGTTTTATTACAAAAACATAAAATATACATAAAAAATTATATATAATAAAATAGGTGACAAAAGTTATCATTCTTCTGAAAGTTTTATTTGTCACAAAAGTTTTGTATTGTGTAAAATAAATTACTTAAAAAAATGTTTTTATCACCAAAAATGTTTCACTTCCTTTCATGGCAAAAGCAAAGTTGTGTCACGTTCCTGTTCGCGATTTGCTTGAAGTATTGATTTATTTTGTTATATTTTTATATTTAACTTTTTATTTTTGCTTTTGGGTCTATGGAGTCATAAATTGCATTGTAAAAGCTTGAAGTGTTTGTTTCGGGGGGGGGCAGAAAGACCCACACGTAGTGCTATAAAATATTTTTAAATCAAGAGATTTCTTATGAATATTTTTATCGTTTTACGCTATTGATCTATTCTCTTCTTTATATGTATAAAATATTATTTATAGACAATTATACACACAAAGAAAACATATTTTAAAATATGCTTGCGACAACAATATTATGTT
Organism: Sturmia bella; assembly: GCA_963662145.1. Classification (NCBI taxonomy): domain Eukaryota; kingdom Metazoa; phylum Arthropoda; class Insecta; order Diptera; family Tachinidae; genus Sturmia; species Sturmia bella. Next base: position 11,952,095 of record OY759172.1, on the reverse strand, counting down.
GTCAGTAAAGATACAAATGGTTGTAGCAAACAAGATTTTAGGTCACCATAATTACAGTTTTTGTTACAAATTGATTCCCATTAATAAATATTGAAATATGGTTACATTTCTTAAAAAAAAACAATATTTTCAGCTATTTTATAATGCATATTTCAACAAGCTTTATTTGTGACATTTAAAGTACGTTTGATCTATTAAATGGTAGCCAAATAATAAACAAAATATTGTTGTTTTCAACAAAATTTTTGTTGTTTTCATTGAGAGCTAATTTTTCTGCAATTTAGAGTTGTGGTTGAAAATTTGTGTGTTCTTATCTTTAAATATTTTTCTTTTTTCTAAACGAAATAATAAAAAAATTCATTAAATCAAAAGCTACAGTTATTAAAACCGAAATAAGACAACTTTACAATGCAAATTATGGAACATATGAGGAGTTACATTTATTGTGAGAGTAACTAGGAGCTTTGAATGGTATGCAGACGTATATTTATGAATAAATATTTGTAAATATTCTAATCGATTGGCCCATTGTGGTCGCTAATCATGTTTTCGTTGTATTCAATCATAATATTACCCAGCTTGGCCATACTACTGTCATTTGTCCACGCTAATATTATCCTTGCCAACCATACCATTGCAACTTAAAACCATATTATTGAAAAATATTTAGGGTATCAATATTGCTGTCAAATTCAATCATCATATTGTTGTGAGAAAAAATATTTTTGTCAAATTCAGCCAACACTGTCATTGGGCAAAATGCTTTACTGAGCGTAATCAGGCTAAATGTCTATCTGAAGTGAGGGTTATAAAATTTCTATTAAAAAACCCCGCTTTAAATAGACATTCTTTGCGCATAAAAGCATAAGTTGGTAAATATTATATATTAGGTTTTTTTTCTAGAACAAATATTTATTCGTTAAATGTCACTGCACCCATTGGCATCATTTCGTTTTATAGCGCACTTAAATTTTAAACTGTTTGCTCACATTTTTTTCTTTCAATTATTTTTCTCATTGCAGCTCAACACGTTGAACTCAAATATTTGCTGAAATTAAAATTAAAGTGCAAACATTTATGACACAAAAATATACAATAAAAACAATTTTCCCCGCTCTCTCCCTCTCTCTCTCACTCTCTCACACGCTCTACTGCTGTATGGGCTTCCTCGCAACTGATACACAAGGGAAAGGTGAAAGCAAGTGACGTTTTTAAAATAATCAAATACAAACTAAGCTAAAAGAAAATAAAAAGAAAACTAAAGATTTTTCCGAACGTTGGTTGTATAAGAAAATAAAAGAATGCTTATGCACTTACATACAAGATCCATATTAAGCAAACACCAACAAACCTACTCGTACATTCACAAACAAATACCCATGCAGACTTATTTATACTCACTTGAGCAAGACATACAAATACATTTAACAACAACGCAAGAGTTTAACCTTGATAATACTTGTATGAACGCGCAAAGCCAGAGAAGTGCATCATAAAGAAAAATATTCATCTATGCATGTGTGTGTAGTTACGTGTATTCTCTCCTTTGTGTATTTGCGTTGTTGTGCTCTTAATAATACACTCACTTACATGCACACACACACACACACACACACACGTGTATGTATTTGCAGACTTACAGTGTTTTTCTACTTTTGTTCTTGTTGTCTTGTTTAAGTAATGGTAATCCATTACGTTCTTATATGCGCATTTATATAAAAGCACAAATGCTGGAAAAAAATAATCAAACCAAAAAAAAAACAAAAAGAAATCCAAGCATTGATGCTAAAAATAGTTCACTGACAATTGCTTTTCTGGTGTGTGCTATTTTTAGTTTTTACCTTCGCCAAAAGAAACGCATTCACCGTCAAGCACTTGCTAACACACACACTCACACACATACACAAGGAGAGCCATACAAAGTAACGTAATGGGGCACACTTAAATGTACATACGAGTATGTATGTCTGTAGTTTTGCGTAGCAGTTATCATGTTGGCTGGATAACTATCTAAAAAAAATTGCATTTGATAGATTTTTTTTAAATGCAGCACCATGAAATCATGAGCAGTATCAGGTTGGTTGTTATTAGACGTGTAAAGGTCTTCGATAAAAGAGAGTATGATTAAATACAGACAGAAATTAAAAACTTTATGACCAAACTGCGTGCTGAGAAGGAGCTTGACAAATTTAAAATGGGAGGATGTGATCCAGGGTCATAATGCTAATTTATTAATGCCTTGTACTAAATATTAGTGCTTGAACTATGACCCATCTGGAATCAATTGTAATAGCTAAAATTAAAAAGCAAATAAAGGATCTATGCTAAACGTAAGATCTTACAAATGTATCAGTTGTCAATCGAACTGGCATTCATTGTCAGTATACGAGCAAAAAAAAATATGATTGAGATGCTGCTCATTCAAAGAAAAAATTTACTATCGTTAAAACACATGGTTACAGGTTAACAATATCTATATAAATATAACACTTGCACACTGTTATCAGTTTCACTTTCAGTGATTAGGTTTTTGTAGCTACTAAACATGTTATTACTATATTAAACCATAACCAATAATCATTATATAACCATATTATTGTCATTTTTAATCATATTATTATAGCATCCAATGTAATTCCTTGCCATACTATTGCCCCATCCAAATATACTAATGTCAATTCTCACTACACATTTGTGGTTTCCAAACATGCTACTAAAAAAATCTAAATCTATCTAAAATTATTTCAAATTTTCACTTACAATCTTCAATATTATTATTGAATTTGGCAGCAATATTACTCTAAATCTATTGTTAAATAATATGATTGGAAATGGCAATATGACTCAATTGTGACTGAGTACAACAACAGCATTTTAAATAAAAATATCTTGTTTGGCACAACCACATAATATTGGTGTCGCAACCATATTGTAAAATGTTTTTTCTTTGCCTGTACTCGGGTCAGCTTTAGTACAACATACAGATGTTTACCAAATTTTGTCCGCGAAGCCGGTGTTGGTTGTACAATAAAAGAGAAGTTTTGCATACCTATAAACTGAAATTGAGAAACATACCGTTTTGCATTCGTGACGTTACGTTCTAAGCAAAAATTTTTCTCTGACGGCACTGTGTTACCAATATTTTCATATTTCTCTTAGTAAATTCAGCAGCTTTAGCATCAAGTTTTTAATAAACTAGAAGCCTCTGATAGAATTTGACTTCAGTTTTGTGAGGACTAGCACCGCCTGTGCGCGCAGATAAAACTTTCTTCTTTCAAAGCCTGGCTTCTTATTCTAAAGTTTCTCCCTATATATTGTGTTAAGTGAACGCTAATAAGTTCACGTTCGTATGACACTATCCAGTGATGTTTGTAGCACAAGGCTATGTGGGCAACTAATGAGTGGATCATTGGATGTGCTTATATGCATGTATACCGACAAAAGCTAACCTACATTGAGCCATAAATACACACATAGAAAATTATTTCAAAACTTTTTATTAGTCCCTTAAACTTTTAGTATTGCTTAAAGAAATTATGTTTTCTTGAACAAAATTTATAACTCCAATTCAACAATGTATTTTGCAAACTAAAACTAGAACCCTTAAATAGATAAACAGTTTTATGGAGCGAAAGCAAAAAAAAAAAATAATAATAATAAAGATACGTCATAGCAAGCAGTATTTGTTTATTCTATATAACAATAATCTAAGCGTACACAAATGTTTCGGTAATGCATAAAATCATGAACGCATACACACATGATTCTACTGTTGTAAACACACACACACACACACACACACACACAGGAGCATTATACATCAACGGCCAAACAAAAGCATTTTTTTAAATATTTGTACAGGTTTGTGTAGTAGTATTTATGTTTGTCTTGCCTTTGTTCCACTGTCATTCATAATTTCATTTCTTTTCCTACAGTTGCTTGGTTATGTATGTATTTACTTAGCAACTTCTTTATGTATGCTTCACAGCTTGTTTGTTTTATTTATGTACATACGTACATACATACATGGTCGCCCGTTATTATCGCAGTATATTCTTATGTTGCTTCATAGTTTATTTGTTCATACACGCCAATTTGGTACAGTTCCTGGTGTCTAGCCATAGCATATTCATTTATATGTATGTATGTATGTATGTACACATTTGTCTGTGAAGAGATCACGCCACATTATGTAGGTATGTATTTGCACATTGCCTCTCAATAGTTTCAGAAGTCACGTAGTCAAAGCACACATGCATATGTATGTGTCTGCACATTTACTTTGTTGTATACTACTCTTTGAATTTTATAGAAACCACCACGCTAATGCTTTACATATGTACATTTATACAATTATGTTATTCTCTTGCTCTCTCCCTTGTTTTTTTATATGCTTATATGATCTCTTTGTATTATTCTTTTGTTAATCATGTTTATGTATGTGCATGTAAGTTAAATAAATAGCTTAATATAAGAACACAATGTATTTTTAGGCATAAGAGTTTAATAAATAAAACAGAAGAGTCATTCAATTGTGTATGCTTGAAAACGACGGTCGTCTTTCATTTTTATTCGGACTATAGTTTCTCAGAAGTGGGATTCAACTAGAAAATACAAGAATAAAGTGTTTAACTTAAAAGAAATCATACATATGTGAAATTTATGAACAATAAAAAGAATTTAAAAGTAAAATAATAATAAGAACAAAGTGTTTACTCAAACAAAACTTAAAGTGAAAATTTTATGAAACAAAATAAAGAAATTTTATGAAAAATAAAAGGTAAAGAAATTTTAAGAAACCAAATAAATTTTATGAAAGAGAAAAAAATTTTTTTAAAAATAAAAGAAAAAGAACAATTTTATGCAATAAAATAAAATCTATATGAAACTGAATTTCGTGAAACAGAAAAAGAGAAGCAACAATTTTACAGAAATAAAAGTTGAGTGACAGTGCGGGTTTGAAGAAACAACCCCTAATTCGCATAAAATTATTTCTTTTATTTGTATTAAAGCAAATCCAAGTGAACACTACAGTGAAATTTTTTTTTAACGCCAACACAAATTTTTTTGAGTTAATTGAAAACTTTTGGAAGAAGTAAAATTTTAAGAAAGAAAAATTTAAGAAACCTTGAAATTTAAGAAAAAGAAAACCTTAAGAAATAAAATTTATGAAAAAAAGATTTTAAGAAAACAAAAACTTTAAAGAAGAAACATTTTACGAAAATAAAAACTTCAACAAAGAAATTTATGAGAAAAATTTTAAGAAAACAAAAACTTTAAAGTAGAAAAATTTTACGAGAAAAAAAAATTTAAGGAAGAAAAATTTTACGAAAATAAAAACTTTAAGAAAGAAAACTTTTACGAAATTAAAAACCTAAAGAAAGAAATTTACGAGAAAATTTTAAGAAAACAAAAACTTTAATAAAGAAATTTTTGAAGAACAAATTCAAAATGAGTGACATGATTGATCCCAATGAGTACACTCTCGTGCAACTTAAAGGATGGCTGGCGAAGTTGGCACTACCAACTAATGGCAATAAAAGTGCATTGGCCGCCAGGCTAAATACAGTCCCAGTAGAGGACAGAGGTGAGTGTCCAATGAGCGAGGATGATGAGGCAGAAGGTGCAGAGATGGCTATGCTGAGAAAGGAGATAGAATTGATTAAGAGAGAACGAGATTTGCTGGCACGGGAAAATAGATGTTTGAAGCAGTCAACTGATGCAGTAGAGGCCTGTGACGCAGAATCAACTGTTAATACTAACGAACAGCAGCAGCAAACCACCGATAACATACCCTTTGGCGTTGTACGTGAGTTTTTGCCAGATTATGACGGTAATGGCAATGTCGACTTGTGGTGTACTCAAGTGAGTAGTGTGGCTGAGGCGTATGGGGTGAACAATAATATGTTACGTGCTTTGATACTAAGCAAATTAAAGGGAAAAGCACTTGCATGGCTACAGTCAAAACCTAGCTATGCAACTGAAACTGCAGAAAACTTGCTGTGTCAATTAAAAGAGCTGTTTGGGACAAAAGAAGGAAAGTTTTTGCTACGTCGCAATTTTGAAAGCCGCAAATGGAAATACGGCGAAACATTCACCGAATATTATAACGACAAAATTATCCTGGCGAACCAAATAAAGCTGGACGAAGAAGAGCTAATTGATTGTTTGATTGAGGGGATTCCTGATCCGCAAATAAAAAATCAGGCACTCATGCAGAATTACACCAGCAAACTTCAGTTGCAGCGAGCTCTCGCAAAAATTGAGCTAACTGGTCGCGAAGCCGCACCCATTAAAAAATTCAGCAAGGAGAATTTTAGATGTTTTAACTGCAATTCGATTGGCCATTTTGCCACCGACTGCAAGAAGCCGAAACGAGAACCTGGTACCTGCTTTGGATGTGGCAGCCCCCAACATCGTATCGCTGATTGCCCGAAGAAGAAAGGTGCTATAAATTTGGTGGACAACAACGAATATGTAAGAGTATTTAATGTATTTTTAGATAATTATGACAGGGAAAATTCTTTATTTATAGAATGCCTATTAGATTCTGGTAGCCCCATTAGCTTTGTGAAGAGGTCCCTTTTACCTGGCAATATAATTTTGAATAAAAATATTTTTGTTTCTTACTGTGGATTAAATAAAAGCAAATTAAAAATTATTGGAAAAATTTTGAGTTATGTAATTGTGAATGACAGAAGGATTTATTTTGATTTAAATGTAGTGCCTGATGGTTCTATGGAGGTTCAGGCGGTATTAGGTAGGGATTTCTTGGACAGCTGTGGATTTAGATTGATATGTGGTTTCGCGAAAAACGAGACTAGGAACATTGGGGTTGCTACGGAATATAAAGAAGATTTTGATTTTGGCGAGTATATCATGACGATGGACTGTGTGGAAGAGGCTACTGATAATTCGTGTACTATCGGTGATGCCGTAACTTTCGAGGACAGAAAGAGGTTTGAGGGGATCTTCAGGGATTACTATGTTTATCCGGAACGGCCAGATGAGCCACTGGTGAAGACCGAACTACGACTTGTTTTAAATGACTCGAAACCTTTCAACTGTCCTCCAAGAAGGTTATCGTACTCTGAGAAGACTGAGTTGCAGAAACTTTTAGACGAGTATTTAGCTATGGGATACATAAGACCCAGCGAGTCAGAGTTCACCTCACCCATAGTTCTAGTTAGGAAGAAAACAGGGGATTTGAGGATGTGCGTAGACTATCGGAGATTGAACAAAGTGACTGCAAGGGACAATTATCCGATCCCGCTTATTGACGACTTATTGGACAGGCTCGCAGGCAAGACGATTTTTACGAAACTTGACCTGAAAAATGGGTTCTTTCACGTTTTTATGCATGAAGATTCAGTTAGATATACCTCTTTTACTTCTCCTCTGGGCCAGTATGAATTCCTGAGAATGCCGTTTGGTCTCAGGAATGCCCCTTCCGTTTTCCAGCGTTTTGTTAATAGGATTTTCGCGGACATGGTTAGGGAGGACAAGGTGACTATATATTTAGATGATATTATGATTGCGACGAACAGTATGGAGGAACATTTTGGGATATTAACAGAAGTTTTTAGACGCTTGGTGGACAACAAGTTGGAACTGAGATTGGATAAGTGTGTTTTCTTACAGTCGAGAGTGAAATATTTAGGATACAACGTTGACGGGGACGGGATTAGGGCGGATGAAAGGGGCCTACGGGCAATTGAGAATTTTCCTATCCCAGATAAGCCACACTCTGTACGGAGTTTTTTGGGCCTTTGCTCGTACTTTCGGAGATTTATTAGGGATTTTTCTATTTTGGCTAAGCCCTTGTATGATATGACGAGGAAATCTATAAAGTTTAAGTTTGGCCCAGAGCAGCTGCAATCTTTTGAGCTGCTTAAGCGCAAACTATTGGAAGCGCCAGTTCTGGCTTTGTACGACCCCCATGATATTACTGAACTCCATTGCGATGCCAGCTCTGTCGGTCTTGGGGCAATCCTTATGCAGAAAAAGCGGGACGGGCGGATGCATCCAATATTCTATTTCTCCAAGAGAACAACGGAGGTAGAGTCGAGATACCATAGCTTTGAATTAGAGACGTTAGCAATAGTCACCGCATTGAAACGATTTCGAGTATATCTACAGGGAAAGGAATTTAAAATAGTAACGGACTGTAACTCATTAACGCTAACACTTAATAAGAGGGAACTGAATCCCAGGATCGCCAGATGGGCTTTAGAGCTGCAGAATTACAACTATATCCTGGAACATAGATCGGGCACACGGATGCAACACGTGGATGCCCTGAGCCGTTGTAATGACGTAATGGTCCTGGAGACAAATACTTTCGAAGAAAATATGATAATATGTCAGGGTAGGGATCAGAAGCTGATTGAGCTGAAGGAATCGTTACAGGAAAAGGAGAATGCGCTATATGAGATGAGAAATGGGGTAATTTATAGAAGAAAGGGTGACGGTACGGTACTTTTCTGCGTTCCTAGGGACATGGAGGCTCATGTGATGTTTAAGTATCACGATGAGATGGGTCATATTGGGTTGGATAAGATGACAGATTTGATAGGTAAATCGTACTGGTTCCCGAAGATGCGGGAAAAGTCAAAGGACCACATTAGAAATTGTTTGAGGTGCATAGCGTTTTCGGCGAATAGTGGTCGGGAGGAGGGTTTCCTGCACAGTATCCCGAAGGGAAATCTCCCTTTCGAGGTGCTGCATATCGATCACTTCGGACCTGTCGACAATAGTAGGTCTATGAAGTACTTGCTTGTTGTAGTAGATGCGTCGACGAAATTCGTAAGATTGTACCCGACAAAAACAACAGGCACGAGGGAGGTTATCAAATCTCTGAGTGAATACTTTAGGTCATATAGCCGTCCCAGATGCATTGTATCGGATAGGGGAAGTTGCTTTACATCGGGTGAATTTAAGGAATTTCTAGGGAACAATAATGTACAGCACATTAAGATCGCGACCGGTTCTCCACAGGCAAACGGACAGGTCGAAAGGGTGAATAGGAGCCTTAAACCAATGATAGCAAAGCTCACGAGTTCAGAGGGTGGTATTCATTGGAATGACGTGATCAGGACTGTTGAGTTTTGTTTGAATAATTCGAGGCATCGATCAATAGATCAATATCCAAGCAAGATGCTTTTTGGGGTTATGCAGAAAGGTAACGTTCTTGACTCTTTGAGGGAAAATTTAGTGGAGATTGAACAAGGTACAGAGACAGTTGATATTGGGGAGATTCGCGATAGTGCGCTCGTGGCCCAGGAACGGTCACAGGCATATAATAAACAGTATGTTGATCGTAGGAGGCGTCCACCGACCGAGTATAGAGAAAATGATTATGTTATGGTTAGGAACTTTGACTCGCAGCCGGGTGTGTCGAAGAAACTGATCCCGAAATATAGGGGCCCATATCGAATCGCGAAGGTTCTTCGGAATGATAGGTACGTATTGGAGGACGTTGAGGGGTTCCAGCAGTCACGTACACCTTACAAGGGTGTTTGGGCTGTGGGAAACATTAGACCGTGGTTCGGAACTCACAGGAGACGGTAGAGTTTTATGTTTTTTTTCGGGACCGAGATCAGGGGATCTCGTGGTCAGGATGGCCGAATTGTAGTAGTATTTATGTTTGTCTTGCCTTTGTTCCACTGTCATTCATAATTTCATTTCTTTTCCTACAGTTGCTTGGTTATGTATGTATTTACTTAGCAACTTCTTTATGTATGCTTCACAGCTTGTTTGTTTTATTTATGTACATACGTACATACATACATGGTCGCCCGTTATTATCGCAGTATATTCTTATGTTGCTTCATAGTTTATTTGTTCATACACGCCAATTTGGTACAGTTCCTGGTGTCTAGCCATAGCATATTCATTTATATGTATGTATGTATGTATGTACACATTTGTCTGTGAAGAGATCACGCCACATTATGTAGGTATGTATTTGCACATTGCCTCTCAATAGTTTCAGAAGTCACGTAGTCAAAGCACACATGCATATGTATGTGTCTGCACATTTACTTTGTTGTATACTACTCTTTGAATTTTATAGAAACCACCACGCTAATGCTTTACATATGTACATTTATACAATTATGTTATTCTCTTGCTCTCTCCCTTGTTTTTTTATATGCTTATATGATCTCTTTGTATTATTCTTTTGTTAATCATGTTTATGTATGTGCATGTAAGTTAAATAAATAGCTTAATATAAGAACACAATGTATTTTTAGGCATAAGAGTTTAATAAATAAAACAGAAGAGTCATTCAATTGTGTATGCTTGAAAACGACGGTCGTCTTTCATTTTTATTCGGACTATATTTGTATTCTAAATTTTATTAAAAAAGAAAGCTTTAAAAGTGTGTTTTTCTTAAACTCCTTTCAAAATCAAACATTTGTGTGTGTATGTGGGTGTGTGTGTGTGTGTGTGTGCATATGAGTGTTCACTTGCGTGCTGCAAACAGTCAAACAATTTAAATCACCCTGCAAACATTTGTAAGTTTTATATTAACATTTTTGCAACACAAAATAGGCAGCAAAAATTAAATAACAGCTCAGATAGAACAGCATAACATTTCGTTAGCGTAATTGTGAGTAGAAACTTAATTGCACGTTAAGAAAAAAATGTATCTCACAAAATTGTGTGCAGCTGCCTAACAAAGACTAGCAAAGACTTTTGTAGATGTTGCCTAAATGATGTCCAGAAGGCTCACTTTATTTCTAGTATGTTTAGCTGTGTGCATAAGTAGCAAAACCAAAAAGTATTTGGAGTTTTCTATATTTGGTAAGTTCTTAGAACCCAACGACTTGAATTAAAAAAAAATATGTTTCTCACTAGCTCCAGAAGTATTGATTGTACTCAGAAATTATACTAGAATGTGCTAAAGCTAGTAGAATTTATAAAACTTATTGACATATTGCACAATAAAATAGAATAAGGCATTTTATTTCGTTGTGATAAGATGTTTGCAGCAGCTTTTAAAAAAGTGCGGCATTTCCTAAAGAAATCCCCATCCATGAAATACGAAATAATGCTGATTTTTTGCGGCTTCCGCATCAAAAAATATAGTGATTATAAATGGTAAGAAAAAATTCAACTTCACCACCAGACAAATCGTTCTCAATTCTCAGAGTGAAATCGAACTAAAAGAAGGACATTACTCGTAGTGCAGAAAAAGAATCCACTTTTTAGTGAAAAAAAATTCTAGTTATTATAGAGTTTCGCTAACATTGTCTCATAGAAAATGTTTGTAGGGCATATTCCCGTAATGGCATCAAGTCAACACTCACACACATACACACACACACACATGCAAGTGTGTACTTCTCTGTAAATAGAAAATTGTAAATATTTTCAAAGGACTGCTAAGTGTGTAAGAGAGAGTGTGTTTTTGTTTTAACTAAAATAACAACAAAAAAAAATATAAAAAAAACGCACACACAAAATTATATAAAAGCATAAAAATACATGGACCTGCCATGAGAACAAGAATAAGAGTGTGTTGGGGTTCAAAGTGAATACTGAATAGAGAATATGAATGAATGGGTGCCTGTGTGTGTGTGTGTGTGTGTGTGAGTGTTAAGCAAAAGAGCGTATTTGGTAACATGTTCCAGCGTTTGTATTTGTTTGCACACATACCTATGTGTGTGTATATTTATTTGTTTGCACAACAAGAGGTACAAGGACATTCATTGCCAGCAGCTGTTTTCTTCACTTCAAATCATAGATATTTTATGTTGTTCTACAACACACATTCTTACAGGCTTACTTCATATATGCTACACACACAAACACACACACATACGACTCAGTAAGCGTACAAGAGTTCGTATCCCTTTATATAGCTCAGCGAGACTGAATACTCCTCAAATAGATGATGCAAGGATACAGGCATGATGATATTGGTCGTTGGTTTAGTAAAATTTAGTTCATGTATTTTTAAATACAACCAAAGCTGGCTGAACTTTTTTTTTTTTTCCTTTTTTTTTATCTTGAATGTGCAAATAAAATGAAAATAACAACATAAATAAACTCGAAACATAAAAATAGTTGAAATATAATACAAAAAAAAAATGTTTTTAATGTTTTATCAATCTACAGAGCAAAATGAAGTAACAAAATGCTGGGGATGAATGAACTTAACTGGGGTAACTGGCTTAAAAACAGATTTCAGCTTTACATTATCAAATCCACCACATGAACGTACAACTTTATTTTAACACTTTAGCTTGTTTGGAAGTCAAGCAGAAAAACTATAAAATTTTTTAGTGTTTGCTTTTTTTCTTCCTTTTTTTTTTTTTGCTGAGGTCATAAAATGTTGGTGTCAGAGGGGAATTTTATTATTACTAAATTTTCAAAAGTTTAATTTAAATGTTTATTCAAGTTTAAAATTGATATTTAAATGTACTGGCTAAAATAAGGCCTCTAGTAGGACATAAAACCGTGTTTGGTTTTCACAAAGTTTTATGGTGGACGTAACAGTTTTTTGGGTCAAAGGATTGAGTATGTATTCCAAGAGTTTGAAAGAACTACTGCTACAGAATCTGAAGCTTTGTAAGAAACTTGTGTTTTGCCATAGGACTGATTTTAACCCAAAAATATTTAAGTCAATCGACAAGGATATTTCATTGAATTATAACTCATCTTCTTTGAGTGTGGTGGAAGTGTGCGTTTATTAGATGGACAAATAACTTGCCGAACGACATCAACACCTGATCAACAACTTAAATTAGTGGTAATATATTCGAATTACCGAACTGCTTATGAACGGTTTCACATTGAGCTTAGAACTTATCGGAGGTAGTAATATATTCTGGTTTCTGTTAACGGTTAGTGTTAGGCTACATAATGAAACAAATTTTCTAGTATTTTCAGAAAATTAAAAAAGTTGAAGTTTTTTTGAAAAAGCTTTTTTTCAAAAAAGCTTCAAACATTCCTTTAAGATTTTTCGAGTCTACTGATGAGTTGATTAGCATCAACCAAATGTTGACGGCATATAGACAGACGGCTGAAGAACACAGAAAACATTTGTAAGGTATATTTTTATATCTGAATTTTATTACATAAAAGTTTATTGGAACGAAGTTCCTTAACGCGGCTTGCTGGTAGTGCAAATTAGTAGAAATCGCCACGAAAGCGTGTGAGCTGTTTATATGTATTGGAGTATCTGTCGATAAACAATTGTTTAGGTGTCTCCGCAGCGGAGTTGTGAAAACGGACACTATCAGTTGATAGATGTCGCTAAAGTAAAGTATGTCACAAGAAAAAACAGCAATATTGAAAAATTTTCTTCGTTTTGTAGCAGATTGACAAAAAAATAATACTGCATGTGTTAAAAGTAAAAAAATAAAACTTTCCAAAAATTTTAAGAAGCATATAAAATTTAAAAATTTCAAAAACAATACAAAATAAAACATACAGATTTCACCTTGTATTACATTCGAAGATGAAGAAAAAACGTAAGGAACTTCCTTCCTAACGGGGGTCTCCCGACCGCATTTCTTTTTTTTATGTTCAAACCCGGAAATAAGCTATGAACTTGCTATTAAATTTTGGAGTTTTTTCTACAAGCGGCACAGTGCCAGAAAAGTGCAAGATCATACATACACGTGCGTGAAATGAGTGTTTCAGCTCTCTCTCTCTCTCTCTCTCTCTCTCTCACTCTTATTCGTTTTATACTTTCCTTAAATTGCTCATTGGTCTTCAATTAATTGGGCTTTTGATCCTTCAAAGTTCATTGAGTTTTTGGCATTTAAAAACCAAATTGCATTTTTAAGTGCATTGACAGCCAAGTCAATGGTTTTATTTATTTTTCTATTTTACAGAGCAAATAAATAATTTAAATACATACATATGCATTTGTATGGCTGTGTGTGTTCTCAAAGTTAATGTGATAAATTCACAGTTGAATGGAGCTGAGTTTATTCCACTTTAAAAATTTTTACGTATTTCTTTTTATTATTTTGTTACTTTGTTTATAATATTCCATTTTTTTCTGATTTTGCTGCTTTTAAATCAGTCATTCTGGGTCAGCACACTTTGAACTCTACAGAAAAAAAGTTTTGGATTTCTATGGCATAAAAATAGAAAACATATTGTTTACCATTTTGTTTTGCTTTCGAGTTGTTTCTTTTGTTACCTTGGCGTGAAGTCTTTGAGTGTTTTACACAAAAGAAAAGTAGTCGTATTGGACAGGAGAAAAAATTTGTAACATATTTTTTCTAAGAAGTTTTAATCGCACAAATTGTTGCAAGATAATTTCCTGTGCAAAAATATATATTAGAAAACTATTCACATAAAAACTAATTTATTGTCATTTTTCACTTTCACCCGTTAAAAAAATCTTTACTAAAAATTATAACAAACAAGACCTCATTAATAAAAATAAAAATTATAAAAAAATATTTCTGTGTAAAGAGTTTTCTTGAAGAAACTTTTGTTGTAAAAATACACTGCTACTTACTTATAAACTTTTCTTTACAAAAAATTAAAAAAATTTGTAGCAGCATAGAAAATTATGATTAGCGAAAAATTTTTTATTAAATCTACATAGATTTGTCCAAAGAAAAGTTAAAGCTAATGGTAACTGCTTTATATAAAATTTACTTCTGATTTTAAATTAATTTTTGTTTACATCGTTACAATATTATTTTTTTGTGTAGAATAATTATCACTGATAATAAAGATCAACTTCTTGAAAAGAAATTTTTACTGATGACATACTTTTATTAATTAACCACTTATTTTATAAGAAACTATGCCTAATGGTAAAATTTTCTTTAAAGAATTGCCACAGATGGTGGTACATTTTGTTTAAAAATTCGGCTGATGATAAACTGTTTATCAAAAAATTATCAGGGATGATAAAGGTTTTTTTTAGAAATAAAAATGTATTGCTCATGATCATAAAAAATGGGCACATACAAAATGAAAACTAAATGACAGCAAGTCATTTAGTCATTATGCATTCAATCTTTTGCAACTTAGAGCAACAATCAAATTTATTTTTACAAAAATATCTCCACTCTCTTTTCGTCGATTAGTTATCATAAAAAAAGTTAACATAATGTCTGACTTACCTTGAAATTCCTTTCTTGCCGCACTCACGGATGTGACAATGTTCGCCACATGTCCCAATACTGTTGCAAATAGCATTAACCCAAATAGTAATTGGATTATCACAAATACAAATTCGCCTTTTGATCGGGGCTTGGGTAGATCACCGATCGTTGTTAAAGCTAATGTACACCAATAATAACTTTGTAAATATTGTTTAACTACATCGGCCAACTCGGAGTCATGATAGACCCAATTGCGGCTACCAAAACCATTATTTTTATGTATAATATGATAGAGACACCCGTTCCAATGGAATATCACAAGTAGATAATGTGTGAGAGAGATCGAACGAAATACATTGGGATAGTTTGTATGGCGTTCGGTGCGATCCATAAATGCCCAAAATCTATAGATTTTGACTAAACGAAATGATCGCAGTATTGAATTAAATCCTATTGATAAATATAAAAAATCCAATGGCAGCAAACACAGGCAGTCAATGTAAAATGTTGTCGAATTCATGTAGTGTTGACGCAGTTTCGTTGCATCCGTTTGTAAGACGCCATCCTCCAAATAGCCAGTACGAAAATGAAAAAATATATCTATAAGATACAGGAGATCGGAAAAGTAATCGAGACAAAACCATATCACTAATGTGCGTCGATTGATTTCTTGAAATGCAAAACGATAGATTATCACCCAAAAGTTGTAGAGGAAGGCCAACGACACGACCATCGACCAGTAATAGCACAATCGCCCCGCTGGATCGAAAACGAAGTGAAATTGTCGTGCTGCCGTTGCAGCTCGCAAACGCTGCGAAGGTGTGCGTCTAGGCTGTTTTTGTTGTTGCTGCTGCAGTTGTGTTGTCGACGAACGATGCTGAAATTGTGGCATTTGTTGTTGGTTGTGCTGTTGTTGTTGATTCGCATGATGATGTGGATGTGACATCGAGGCAGAATGTTGTAAGTGATGCGAGGAATTATTATTTGAGGATTGTTGTTGTTGGAATTGTTGTTGCGTGGCAGTTGTTGTCGTTGTCGATGTGCCTGAACGATTGCGGGGGTAACTGCAAAATAAGAGAGCATTTCATTTTCGGTTTGTGAAGAAATATTTTTCTTTTAATTTTTTTATTTTTATATACAGCACATAGAAAGTCCAAGTCACGGATTATGGGATTATAATCGACTGGTTCTTAAAAAGTTTGAGGTATACGTTTTAATTTAACAGAATTTTATAGGTATAGGGTGTGAATACACTAAAAGTTCGGTCACATATGAAAAAATATTCGCCCATTTTGGTCCCAAAATAAACGTGACCACTAATTTTTTTTGGCCTTTATTTTGGGGTAAGAAGCTGCTTAAAGCCACTAGAAGGGTATTTAAATTAATATTAACATAATAACATACAGCAAATGAAGAAAAAACTGGAAAAACGAAAGTCATTGAATTTCTCAAGTTTACTTTGTCCCATAGAGACCAGGCAAGATGATTTCTCTTGCATACAGAATTGAAAAAAGAGCAAAATATTATATCAGACTTACTTTTCTAATGGTCGAGCAAAAGGTTAAAAAAACACCGCTTTATTTCATTTCAACATAAAAATGAACCATTTAGGAATTGCACACTTTAAAACCACCTCACAAATAACTATTTTCAAGTAATAAAATTAATGCCCTAATTTAATTGCATTTGCTTATTTATCACCAGTTTGGCATGTAACTCACTGGTAAATATTCTTTGGAGAAAAAAAAAAAGAAAATAGCAGCTTCAACCAGGCAGCATAATCATCATCATCAACTCACTCACCTTGACAGTGCTCTTAACTAACAACTCTAAACTGCAAATACTCAATTGCACGAGCACTTTAATTCACTGCCACTGAAATTTCTCTACTCAACATATTCCCTTTCTAGCTTCAATTTACACGAAACACTTTGACAGGCTCAAATGAAATGCAACGAAGAGCGAGAAGTGGAAGCGCACAAATCGACATCAATTTCAAAGAGATTTGTTCCTTTTTTTTTGTGATTCCTTTTGCATTCATTTTGGTTTAAATTCGCTTGAGCAAAAAAATGCAATAAATTCAAGTAAATCTATACAACTATCGGCAGCTCAAACCCACATAAAGGCTGAATGTTTAGATGCAAGTGTGTATGTGGAAACATTAGAGCGATTCAATTAAGATTCGCTTTCATCACTAAGCAGTCATAATTTCTCGAAGCCTGGACATAAAACTTTAAAATATGATATTGTGGGAAGTTCTCAAGCAGATCAAATATATGTATATGCCATTAGATCAGCTGATTAAGAGCTGATTCCCATAGAGTTGCGTCTTAAAATGAAGGGCATGAAGGTTCAACTAAATAACCTGCTTAAACGAAATTGAGAATATGTGCGATTGCAGATATTCTAATAAGCACAGCCATAAGGTACTGAAGCAAATTTGCATTCACTTTCATTAAGTTTCATTTGCTTAAGCATAGTACCAAATAGATCGCACTTTGCTAAAGGCATCAAGAGTAAACAAGAACATACTTAAAATTCAGATATAAATTTTACTTTAATATTGAAAAAATGTCGAATAAATATTTTATAAATTTATTTTTGTAAAATACTTTCAGTAAATAAATAAATAAATAAATAAATTTTATATCATGTTCTGGATACTAGATCTTCGACCTTTTTTTTGAGCTCAATTATTAAACCAAATAAAGTTAAATAAAATGTCATTAAGATTTGTTCTGAAATTTTAAAATTTATAAAATATTAGAAAACACATTTTCCTGAAGAAGATACACAAAGGCGTATCGAAATATTCACCCCTATCATGAAAAATGTTTCCCCTAAAAATGTTTCCCATTTCCCAAAATTGTGATCATGAATAACTTTTCCCATTCGAAATTTTCCCTTATCGTGAATGGATTTTTCAAAGACATTTCTCCCATTTTTTGTATCAATTTGTTCATTTTATTTTCTTTGGGGAACTAGAAACAAAAAAAATGCAAGTAGTTTACATTTTAATGGATATATAAATCAGCTGAAAACTCTATTTCTAAATCAATAAATAATGTGCCACATGACATGCTTCTCAATAGGCTGCAAAATATTCGACCCATTACATGTGGTTTTGTGAAGGTTTCTAAAGATGTGGTGGCCGAATTCTCGTATTCGCTTACAGAATAACTAAAAAGTGCTGGCCCTACTATTAAAAAAGATCATGAATGGAATTTTATCCATTCTGCTCAGAGACTTTTCTAAATCATCCAACACTTTAGAGAGCACTTTGCAAAAAGTGGATTGCGCCATTCCTACTTCGTAATCTCTTCCAACACTTTTTTGTTATCCACCCTCTGCAAAAAATACATAAGCATGCGCTTAGTTTTACGATGGGCGGAATATCAAATGATTTTTTTTCCGACAGAGAATCTGTCAAAATATTCAACAGGCATGAAAACTCCGATTTATTCACCCTTTTTACCTTTTAAAATACAAATTTCTGTTTATTAATTATAAAACATAAATTTAATTATTTTTACATCAGTTACAGACAAGTTATCAATAAATTTCCTTTGTATTTATATCTTTTTCTTCCCAAACGTTCCCATAATATTCGTGATAGCAAATTTCCCTACTTGGGAAATGAAAATTTTATGGGAATAAAAATTTCACATTTTACTCACAATAGGGGTGATTGAATAATTTAACAATAAATTGAAAGTATATTTATTGAAAATAAAGTGACTTTGAGCTCAATTATTAAACCAAATAAAGTTAAATAAAATGTCATTAAGATTTGTTTTGAAATTTGAAAATTTATAAAATATTAGAAAACTCATTTTCCTGAAGAATATTCATACACAAAGGCGTATCGAAATATTGAATAATTTGACAATAAATAGAAAGTATATGTATTGAAAATAAAGTGACCTTGAGCTCAATTATTAAACCAAATAAAGTTATTTTATAGCATAATGAATAAAATTTTACTTCAACAGAGACTGTCTGTACATACAGCGAACAATGTGTTTATGTTCATACGCGGACATTATGGTCACTCAAATTGTAATATTTATTAGCTTAAGGACTTAAGAGGATTTTCGTTAAAGTTGGGTAGAAAATTACACATATTATAGCTAAGCCTTAAGAATAAACATACAATATTTGCGTTAAGTTCACAAAATTTTGCCATAAAACCATTCATATAGAGTGAACAACATATTTTAAGCTCTGCCTCAGGAAACTGTCTGTATCCCGCCGCAACTTCGTTGATGCTAATCAACTCATCAGTAGAAAAGTTAACGAACAAAAGATTTACTGTTGTTTGAAAGGTTTATTTGACCATTTCTGATTCTCATTTTGTTTATGGGAATTATGGTTGAAAAAGTTAAATTCCAAACATTCCTTTAAAAGTTTTTCGAGTCTACTGATGAGTTGATTAGCATCAACGAAAGGTTCATGGCATATTTTTCAGGTGGCTGAAAAATACAGAAAAGAGTTATAAGGTCTAATTTTGCACCTGGATTAATGTACTCTTCCAAATGTATGCTCTGAGTCCTGCTAATGTTTAAGAACATGTATAAATGTCAGACCATTAATAAAAATCTATATGTTCTACTTTTCTCATGTTGCAAAAAAAAACGCAAATAAAACCAATGAAATAGAACCTGGTAAGACGCAAAAAGTGTTTGATAAAAATGATTACATACATACAAATATTTCACTTTTGCGGTTTTTTCTTTTGTCAAGAAAAAAAGTAACAAAATTCAAGCACCCAGCAAAATTAATGAAAGTTTGAAGTGAATTATTCAAAGGCAGTTTAGTAGATGTTTTAGGACTACACATGTACACATATGTATGTATCAATCTGGGGTAAAGGAATTTTTTGCGAAACACAAAAGGGACCCCCAGCTGTATTAATTTGACAAATAAAAAAAAGGTCAAAAAGTCAGCACAAAAATACGTATTCTTACCATCTAGTAATAGGACCCATTAACTGAAAGGCTGTGGCAGCTTGTTATATAAAATTTGAATCAAATAAAACTACAAATACAAAATTCATCTGGAGTTTTTTTCTTTCACTTTTACAGCGAAAGAATTGATGTAA
Source organism: Sturmia bella (assembly GCA_963662145.1). NCBI lineage: Eukaryota > Metazoa > Arthropoda > Insecta > Diptera > Tachinidae > Sturmia > Sturmia bella. Next base: position 11,931,908 of record OY759172.1, on the reverse strand, counting down.
GGCTGCCATACAGCCTGATTAAGAATTGAATTGAAGAATATAAAAGCAATTGATTTTTACTCGCTTTGATGGGTTTCATCTTAAAATCATCCTGTGCGCTCGTTAGACCCAAACGAAGGTAGGAATCTCCCCATTGTTGAATTGTCACTATTACATACATATGAAGTCGGAATATTACAGATGTATTTTTCGATTACTGCGATTTCAATTTTGCTCCCTCAGTCAAACATTCCAGGTCAATTACAATTACATTCTTAAGGTGGGATCATACGATTACCGCAATACACCAATTTTTGTTACATTTTGTGTGCCAATCGTGTGATAGAACAATTTATTGGCTCATGCGGCAACCAAAACGAATGTTGTTGCTATTTGTCCCAATCAAATACAACCCTGATGCGACAACCGTGTGAACACTTGACATACAACTAATCACCAATAAAAACTCTAAAAATACACCAATATTTATTGTGTTCTCATGCGGCAACCAAAGAAGACAATACGCGCCAATAATAAACATATGTATACATTTATTTAGTTTCAAAATTGTTTAAACGCGTCTTCCAAACATGATTTCTGCTTTTCAATCAGTAAAATTCAATTGTTGTTACTATTCATTTTTTTATTTTTCAGCCCGCACAACATTATAATAATGAACAAACCATATTTTTAACATTTAATTAATTTATCTTTATATTATTTGATCTTTATATTGGTTTATTAATTATTCAAGCTATTGATCTTTGGTTTTTTATAAAAAAATAATATTAAACAATTATTTATTTATTTTCATTATTTCGCCAACAATTTGTTGGCATCTAATTAATATAACAAATTAATAAATTTTTTTTTTTTTGGGGGGGGGAGTGGGAAACAAAGTTTTTCATCATCTACAACAGCTGTTTCTCAGAGTTACCGTATATTATAACAATGGTGTGACTACAATGCGGCAATTTTTGGTATTAAATTGTTTTGCGGCAATTTGCGACAATAAAATTTCAGTAAAATGTAACAATCATGTGATTGTAGAGAATTTGATTGGGACAAATTTTTTGTTACGCTGCAATTCAGCCCAATAAAAATTGTGTAAAATTGGTACATTGCAGCAATCGTGTGATCCCACCTTTAGAACAGGGGCTTAAGGTCCTTGTTTATTGTTTTTATTTTCAATATTTCGTTTTCCATTGGATAACCTCTTAATTAAATAATGTTTTTCTAAATGTGTTTTTAATATTACAATTACCAGAAAGCAGGACCTCAAGCTCGAAATCTAAGAAATCTTATAATTAAAAAGGAAAAATATTGAAGCAAATAAGATAAAGAACTTCCATGTCAATGTTTTGCTTGGTTTCTTTCGAAGCCATTGAAATATCAATGCATTGAAACTATTTCAAAAATGTCTGCTCATTCGCACAACGCAAAACAGAAGGTGTGAAATACACAAACGACCGCAGCGTTGTACATTAACCACTAAAGGATTTAAACCAGCAAAAGGAGGGGATAAAAACTCAAAACAATAAATCTCCTTTGTAAATCAAAGTGGCATTTTTCTTGCTGGTCATAAAATTGTACAACAGCAAAGTGGTGAAGAACCAATATTAAAATTAAGTTTTTTTTTTTTTTAACGTATAAACATATTCTAACAATTAACACTCACCGATCAGTGCCATTGCAAAAGTTCCCCGTAAACTGATGATGCGGTCCATTGAAGGTGTTATCCTGCGAACCGCGACCGGTTGAACGTGTCCATGTGCCCAGCAGCGGTTGTTCGTTGTCTTTCAGACGTCCGCGTGATTTTCTTCGATCGTTTGTTTGTTTGTTGTGTAACAGATCCATATCGGAGGCAGTGCTTGTATTGGCCACATGTAAATTGGAAGCTCGTGATGCACATGGTGTGGCGAGGCTGTCGTGTGATGTAAAGAAACCTTGCTGTGAAACACTTTGGCCAAATTTTGGCTGTGACATGCCAAATTTGGAGCCTAAATCTGAAAGAGCAAATAAAGCAAAGAAACAATACCATTAACATAAGGTCAATATTTAATCATTTACAATATTATAGTTAAATTTTGGGGCGATATTTCTTTAGTGTAAGAAAATGTTGAATGTTTTCCAAAATAGCAAAACTTTGGCAATGAATTGCAATACATATGTATATATTGCGGAGGATCGATGTAGCAAACCATAATTTGCCATCGATTTTTCAATAGATTTTAGGAAAAACAGTTTAATTTCATAATTTCAGAGATGTCCAATTTTCAACTTTTTTTTTTTTTTTAACTTTTGTATGGGGAGCACGCATTAATGAAATGTTGCTCAGGATCACCGAAATTGGTGTTTGAAAAAAATTTTGGGGAGAGAAAAATTATTGACTGCTTTACAAGGAACAGGGGCCCAAATACGGGCCTCTGAAAATTAAGGTCGATCCCCCCCCCACTTCCACCAATGTACACATATGAGCAACCCCCGATAATTACTTACAGCCCATATTTTTTTCGAATAGAATAATAGAAAAAAAAATATTCAAATGATTAGCACCAACGAAATGTCGTCGGCATATAGACAGCTGAGAAATACAGCAAATATTTTTTGAAAAGGTTCATTTTTGGACCTGAATTAATGAAAAAAAAAATATATAGAAAAAAACACCTCATTAGAAATATCTAATAAAAACATTTAAAAAAAATTGGAAATCAGACGCCTCTAAATGGTTGGTTTTGCTTTGTCATAATGAAACATTTTTTTGTTCTTGCCAAAAGCTAACGAAAAAGAGAGGACATTGTGCCCTAAAATTTTGCGACTAATTTTTGTCTATATAAATCGAACCGGCCTAAAACATATATACTTATGTAGAAGTTTTAAATTTTTGCTTTGGAATTTCATCTTTGGTGGCATTAAATTTTCCCTTTTCTACCTGCTCTTTTAGCTTGACTTTATATTAAACTATAACTTTTTTTTTTTTGCTGGGAGCAAATCTCTGCAAACATCCCTTGATAATAATTCTTTAGATAAAATAACTGTACGAAACACAAACATTTTTAATAACGATATGAAAGTGTTGCTTGCGAAGGGTATTTCAGATACGGTCCAGTCGTATATGGTACTCTTGTATGCAGGGTTACGTACTGATAGAGTGAAAACGAAACCCCTGTTACTGAGACCTCGCTGTCCGTGCGCTCGTCACAGTGCTTATTCTCGGAAACGGCGAAAGCTAGAGAGGTGAATTTTTCACAGCATATGGTGTTATCCTACCACTGCAGCAAAAAGCCAAAGGGTGTCCTCATACGTTTTGAATCGTTTAAGTCAGACATAACTCTCAAACCAGAAAAGATAGATTCTTGAAATTTCTAGGGACTATGTGGCTACACGAGTTCTACATCAAAAAATACCAAAATCCCTAAAAACTAATAAAACTAAAGGCTGCGGCCACACAATAAACTGAAAATTAGCTGGAGCTGTACAGGTCAGTGGCCTGGCCAGTAATAAAATGCTGAAATTTAAACGTTGTTTGATGCATGGAGACATCTTTTAGTTCGAAAAGGAGCTGTATGCTTCGAGCTGTAAAAGATAAAGACTTTTAATTTGCCCAAGAAATGTGCACAAGTACCATAAACAATAAAATGCTGAAATGTAAATTGTGCTTGATAGAAGTACAATTTAGTTTGAAATGAACTATAACTTTCGAACTGAAAAAGATAGAAATCTAAAATGTCCACTGGATATGTAAATGCCTGGCCTTAACAAATAACAACAAATACTAAATTCAATATAAAAGTCAAAACTTGTCATTCGCCTGCTAAGTGGAAAGGGTTAACACACTTGCACGGTAGAACGGACCCTTGGCGGAATTTATTTGGTTTTATTAACTATTAAATTTCTTTAAATTATATTTCATGCTTAAATGTTTAACTTATTAATTTGCCCTTTACACAAAATTTAGTTTTACCCAATCATCAATCAATTGGTACTTTTATACTCTTGAAACAACAGCCATAGAAACGTATTGATAAACTTCCCAGAAATACATTCAATTAAAATTATTTTGAATGAGTCAACATTTTAATATTTTCCCCAAAATCGCCATAGAAAGACATTCAAACCAGCAATTATTTTGCATTTCTTTGAATCTGTATACAATGATTTATATTAAAATTGCGCATGAAAGTTCACAAATTTTATAATTTTGCTTGAGCAAAAAAAAAAAAAGAAAACCAGGACCAACGAGAATATTCTTTTATGTGCAAAATAAATACAGCAACATCATCAGCAGCAGTGAGTGCCATTGTCAATAAACAAATAATTTATCTGGGGGTAACGAAGTCAACAAAATATTGGACCAACAAAATAAAACTTGTTGAGAAAAGCAATTTAAAACGCAACTTAAAATATTGAAAAACAATAGAAATAAATTAATAACAAAATAAAAGTAAAAAAAAAACAAACAAAAAACTCTTCTTACCCAAAAAACTATGGCGGTCTATGGAAAAACGACGCAGACTACCCAAATCGATACACTGTTCATCACCCGTCATAGATGGTGTTATGGATAATTCGGTGGTATGAAAATGAACACCACCAGCCGCACTAAAGTCAGCCAGTACATTGCCATTAGTGGCACCACCTCCAACATTGTTGTAGTCCAAGGAAGTGGTGGTCGTTACAAGGCCCCCCACATTGCCAGTCGACAAATCTAGGAGATGACCTAAACCAACACCACCACCACCACTTGCACTAGTGCCACCTCCCACTGCATTGGATATGGTGTTTGGTGTGGTTGCTAAGTAGCCGCTACGTGTTATGTTGCCATAGAAGCTGGTATCGAGTTCAGACATTTGCTGCTCATTAGCCGTAAGGGGATGAATGGAACGTGAACTGTGATCACGATACAGCGGTCGAGGTGATGGCACCAAATGACGCAAAGTGCCATTCAGCGATAAGCGAGGATTCATAATTTCCGGATAACTGGCGCGTGGTTTCTGTATTGCAGCTAAATTCATTTGTTGCTGATGTTTTGCGGTTGGCAGTGTTGCCGATGGCACTCTTAACGAATTGTTGGCACGGTTGCTGTTACATGAGAATGTTTTATAGCTGACATTGTTGTTGTTGTTGTTGTTGTTGCTGCTGCTGTTACAATTTTTATTCATTTTCTATTTTTTCTTTATTTTTAATTTTCAACTTATTGCTGGTATACTCTTTGTTTTAGCTGCTGCTGTGGGTCATTGTTTTCTGTGTGGCAGCCACATATTTGTTGTTTTCATGATAACTCTGTTGTTGCATTAGTGGCAACAACAGCAACAATGATTGCAGGCATGTTTCGTTGGTTTTTTATTTTTCACTGTACTCTAATTTCGGCTGTTTGTTTAATATTTGCGCTTCTTTTTTCTGACAAAAATAAATTATGGCGCAAGTTTGTGTTTGCCAAGAAATTCATATTTTATTTGTCGCTGCTGCCTGCACCTGTTCGCAAACTCATATCATATTTCCTTTAGAGTTTTAGCGTTTGTGATGGTTTTACTATTGAAATAAAATCAAAATTGACTTTTTCAAATATGTATATTTATTTATGAGTTATTCCGTGCAAAATAGATATTTTTTTCTTTTGCTATTTTGGGGTGACATTCATAAAGCGTTACAGGAAATTGGGTATTGCATAAAGGAAGCAGGCTTAAAATGTGTATTTTGCAAAACAGCTAAATGAAGGGTTGTCGGAATACATACAATTTATTGTCTAATTAGCGGTTACATGCAAGCATTATTCAAAATACTGGGTATTTAACAAGCACAAGTGCTCAATTCACAAGCTATTTGTGTCGTGGCAATGGATGTATTGTGTACATATGTGGCTTAGAGTAATTTGTATTGAAAATTTTGTTACAATCACACAGGCCAAATTTCTCTGTGTTTTTTTTTTTATAGAGAAGATGGACAAAGTCGAAATCTGAATGTGATGAAAAAAGCCTAAAGGGACAAACATTGATTCATAAAAGTAAATAAAAATAATTCATAGCCTCCGAAAAGCTGCGAAAATTTGCTGAAATTATATATTTTCAAAAAAAAAAAAGGAAAAAAAAAAAGAGGCGAGAATCCCCCAGAAAGCACAACAGTTTCAATATTACAAAATGAGCTCAACAGAACTAAACAGCTTTTAAAAGTACCACAAAGTACCAAAAAGTGAAAAATTCTCAAATAATTTTCCATAGCAAAAACTAGACGAACAATTCCAAGAGTTACAACAGGTTCCCAAACCGCAAAATTGCGAAAGTATTGGAGAAAAATCCAAAATAGACTTCAAATAATTGTTAGTTAAAAAAGTCTCACAGACTACAAACTCAATGAAATTGCACGAAAAACTTGTAAAATTCCGCATCTGACCTCTAATGCCATGTTTCCATTACGAGTTGAATCACGCGCTTCGCTCTCTCAATCATATTTATGAATCACACTGTTTACACGACACTCGTCTATGTGCTTCGGTTTGACTTTTGTGTGTGATAAGCCAGTATAAATTTTCCATTAATTTTCGTAAAGAAAATTTGTCGAAATGAACAAAAAAAAAAGTAAAAAGAAAGTGTTGTTGCAAAACAACCACATTAATATGGAAATGTCTTCGCAGTTGGCATTGCAGGGCATTAAATACAGCCCAGAACTTAACTTTTATTTTAATGGGAGAATTACATTTGTTTTTGCTTTTTATTTACTTTTTTTTTTTTTTTTTTTGTTTACAATATATGATTTTGACAGATGGAGCAGACGAATTCGCGATATAAATTAGAGAAGACAGAATTTTTTCGTGCTTCTCATGTAACTTCAACATGAAGCAACTTCATTCGCTCTCAAAATTTTATATGGCGAAGTACGTTGCTTCGCTCCTGATTGGGGTGTCACTTTAGAATACTTAAATACAGCCCAGAACTTAACTTTTATTTTTATGGGAGAATTACATTTTTTTGCTTTTTATTTACTTATTCACAAATAGCGAGCGAAGCACATGTCGTGGAAACATGCTATAACAGTGCTTCAGAGGATTGAAACATTTGTGCTAAAGCACAAATTGACAGAAAACGCGAAAGTTCGCCAAAAATGTTTAAGCAACGAAATAGACTCAGAGTATGTATATAATTTTAAAATGAGTCGCGAAAATCGCAATACAATCGCAAACAAGATGCCAAGCAGTTTAATAATTCAAAAGTAAAACAGGTTACAAAATTATGGCATTCATTGAGAAATGTGCAGAATCCTCAAAGGAAGGAACTTGGCATACTTTATAAGACTATTAAGTAAAATCGTAAAAATTTGGCTGGCAGCCAAAAGGCAAAATTCGCTTAAATGCCTTAAGAGTACAAAATCAGGCTTAAAGTGGTTAAAGAAATTTAAAATTTGTGCAAGAATGTCAAATAAATTCTGTTAAGAAATTTTTTGCAAATTGAATTTAAAAAAAAAAAAAATATTTTTCATTCATTTAACACTTATAAATAAACAATTTGTTATTTGTTGTGACTTTGGTCGTTCATATTAATTGATATTTCATGAATGTATGTTTGTTGACATAATGTTGTAATGCGGCTTTTCGAAAACTACCCTGAAGGAAACGTCAGTAGGAAAACTCTAGTGATTTACTATTGACATGGTCACCAGTATTAGCGGTAAATTATACCTCATACAATGACTTTTTCTGTTGACATTCAACATGTGCTTGTCATTGCACATCAACTACTGACGAAGGAACTAGAGACAAGGTGCTTCTTAGGCGACTATATGACGACCATGGTACTAGTGTTACTCTATAGACATTGCCGCTACCTTGAAATAAATGTTAGAAGAGAAACTCAATTGAATAATCAAAAAATGAAACTTGTCTACTCCTTAACAATGTTGTCAACTCAATGTTTTCTTTCCAAATAAAAACCATTTTTATTTCACAATTTTGGTATCCTTACAAATTTAAACAATCAGAACACTGTTCATAAAAATAAAATGGAGACACTCTGTTGACAATATGATAAAAAGGCGAAAAATGTAGCGACTTGGAGGGGTATTTGTATAATGTTATGTATGTATGTGTGCAAGTGAGAAAAACACTTTCCTTTTCAAATTTTCAAATTTGAAAGAGAGAAGAGGAAAATGTATTTCTTTCAAATATGTTTGTTGTTAAGTTTGCTTTTGAAAAAACCCAATGGACTTAGTTCTCAATATTATTGTCCTGAAGCAGCTATCCGAAGGAGAGCGAAATATCGACAAAAATACTCAAATACTCTCGTAATAAAAAAGAACTTCAGCTCAAGAAAGAAAATAACTATATGAAATTAAAAATACACAATAAAATACCAAACACCGAAAATTCGCGAAAAATTTACAAAACTCAAAAATGGAATCAAAATAGTTGTAAAAACAAAGACAGGCCCAAAACCATGAAATGTTTTCAAGCTGTGGCTCAAAAAATTTTAAAAATAGTAAAATACACTTCCAATACATATTGTTTACGTTTTTATATCAAACTACAAATTTAAAACTAATTAAGTTATAAAGTCTAAGTCAGCATTTCAACAAGCCAAACATTCTACAAGCGCACCTGTTTTTATTAAAAAAAAAATCATTCTGTTTAGTTTTTGGCTTTTAATAGCAAGTTTCTTATATTTTATATCAATGCAATTTGGCAACATTTTAATTGCTTTTTGTTTAGCTTTGAGTCCATTTATTTAATTAACCAACAAAAATATTTATAAAACAACATTTTAAATTAAAAACTTCCCTGCAAGGTGAGTCAAATAATTTAAAGTTATAGAAGAAAAAAAAAAACTCTTTAAATATTTATAAGCAAAAATATAAAAAAAAAATACCTTCTTTTTTTCAGTTTTTGTGGTGTTCTTGAGTTGTAAGTAAAATTGTGGCAAAAAACATGAAAAAAATAAATAGAAAATAAAAATACAGTGGCAGGATGGTTTGCGTTTTCACGGTGTTAACTTTTTAAAAAAAATAAATCAAGTTGTTTCGCAGCATTTGAGTGTTTTAACAGCTAAAGCCTTTCGAATTGGTAAAAATAAACCAAACGAAATTTTTAATAATTTATTATTTTCTGTACAGCAAATAACAGCATAAAAGAGTTTTGCTGTGCGAGCAGTAAAAAAAATTGTAAAAGACCCAATTCAATTAAGAATGCTCCATTAAATTTTATGTTTAAGGGATTTTTTTTTAAAGCTAGCGCAAAAATGTATTATTTTACAGACAATAATTTGTTGCAAATTTAACACACAAGTACTTCATATGGGCATTTCTATCATACGTAACGTTGGACTGTTAATTATTCGCCATAAGAGTAAATTGAAATGTATTACTTTAGGTCTAAAAATAAACCTTAAAGTTTTCTGTATTTGCTGGCCTTCAATATGCCGCCGACATTTCGTTGATGCAAATCAACTCATCAATAGACTCGAAAAATCTTTATAAAAATGTTCAAACAAACTTTTAATACAGAAAACATTTTTTCGTCTTGCAACACTTTGGCTTTTCTTAGCATTTCCTTACAACAGGTGACCATTGGCTATCACGACTTGTATTCTTGATTTTTCAAGTCTACTGATGAGTTGATTAGCATCAACGAAATGTCAGCGGTATTATTGATTTAAATCTAAAATAATACGTGACATTGGTTTAACTTCAGAGTGGAGAATAATTCGCCAAGAACTTTTCAGCACAATTATGGTGATTTAGAGGATTCTATATTAAAATTAGTACCAACAATATTACATGAGTAGCTAATTAGAAACATGTCTTGTTGGCCATTATAATGAAATAGAAAAAATATGGCATACGTGACATAAAACAGGAGCGATTTTCAGCTGTATAAGTGGCATTGTTTTAGTTTGCTATAATAAAATAGGTTCTTCTCCAGAAACTCTGGCAACAGAAATCGAGTTGGGATAATCTTAAGATAAATTATAATATATACTTTAAAGATCAAATTACTTGGGCAGATCGGCAATACTTGGATGAGCGGATGTGTCAGAATGTGCACTAAAAAGTGTGAAGTATTTCATCTGTCCATCTGGCTGCGTCAGGGCAGAACCAGAAGGTAATGTGTATGGCTGTCTCCCTACCACCCCTTCATGTGACACAACTGAACCTACTAAGAACCAAGTGGGCCGGTTTCACTACTGCCAGTCCGCGAAAGATAAATTAAAATTAATAACCCAAGATAAATAGCCCACATGACAGAATAAAATATTTACAATTGTTTATTATTTTATCGGGCTTTAGGTCGATTTTATTTTCTCAGAATTGAGAAAAACGATTTTTTCAATAAAATTGTAGCGATCCAAACTTTTGAAGAAGACCGTAAAAGACAAGTAGAAGATTTATTGGCTGAAATACGGTGCTCTTCAGCACCCAAGTCTACTTCAAAAACTGTTGATCACTACAATTTAATCACCAAAAAAAAAACTTTCTTAATTTTGAGAAAGTCAAATTGATTTAAAAACCAGTAAAGTAATGAATTTAACTAATAAAAAAATACTTATTCAGCAGATTTGTGGTTTCTGATTTATTCTCTTAAAGGTCTCTTGTTCAATTCCTAAAATGATTGCTTTGATTTATATTAGCAAAACTAAACAACTAAATCAAAAATATGACTTTAGCTATTGCGCAACTGGTATCTATTTGGAATTTGACTTTGAACAATATTAAATGCTGCCTTATTACCCAGACAAGCGTCTTTGCACGAAGCAAAAATTCCTTTAAAATTCAGTTTAGAAAATTAATTTTTTCAAACTTTGTCTTAAATTTGCTTTTAAATAAATTGTATGCTCCTTACGTCACTGGCATATGACTTCCAAAAAAAATAAAAAAAACAAAAGCTATTACGCTTATAAAAAATTCTAATGAGTAAAACGGATCATTAAAAACAGTTTACGAATGACCAGGACATTTAAAGAGATATTTTGTCGATATAGAAAACAGATTTCGTTTGCCACCACGACGCTCATCAGCATCCAGATTGCTTCAAATCCAAGTAATAACTAATTGATGCTTGCTTTCAAGCAGCAGCATCAGTCATCTGACTCTCTGAGCTCTTCACATTTAATACATTGATCAGATATTTTAGTCTATTGATCAACTTTCAATTTTATCGCTAAGTTTTCATGGGATCGAAGCAATTTTGGTGCTGATCATCACCGTGGTGGACATGAAACAGCAATGGTATTCCAATGGTGTCCCAGCCACTGAGTATTTAACTTTAGTTCTGCTGTCTGCTTTAGAAAATATTGTTCACCACAAATTCATTAGGAAAAATAACTAACAACTGTAAATCCTCTACTTTGACTTTGAAGCGAAATTAATGCTTAAAAACATGTTGTGTTAAAGGCATCTTCTTTCAGTCAACTTCGAGGTATTCATGGAAATGCACACACACACACACACACACATGTGTGTGAATATAAAGTTAATTTGAAAACAGATGTCAACTAATGATGCACGTGCCAACGTTTTTTGGCCATTTATTGCTTGTAACACTTTAAGAAATATTGCCGGTATTTAATTTTGTACTACAACTAAATACGTGCTGCAATAAAATGGTACTTTAGGTATTTCAATTAGTTGCTTTTCTTATTGCTTTTTGGCCAAAGATGCTGCTAAAATAAAACAAAGCAATACTGCATACAAATTAAATCATTCTCTTTTTATAGATGATGTTAAAAGAATTAAATTTGTTTATATTCAATATCTTTGCCTTAATAGAAAAAAGCCTTAACTTGGTTTATTTAAGAGAATTTGTCTTGTATTCGAATAACATATATAATATATCAGAATATGCCCAAAATTCAATTTATATCCTGTTCAGATGGACATTTCTGTTTGAAAACCCCAACTTTTCTTTCGAAATTATACTTCTTGCTCAAAAAAAAAAAAATAAACAATATAATATTATAAATTTAGTTATTTCTGTATGAAGTTTATCAGGCTCGAGTTCTTTCTATATTATTCTTGTGACTGATATTAATTAAATTAGACAAAGAAGACATTAAAGACATTTAGCAGGGTGGACAGACAACAAGTTGTTTCGAAGCCGCCACACTTTCTCGTCAGCACCCGTCTTTGAACTCAGGGGCTCATGTTTCTAAAGCATAGATGCCCAGTAGTGGCTGATATCAGCAAATTAAACTCACACGTATTATTACGCTCTTTTGTTTGATCGTCAATCAACCAATAGGAAATCACCATGTTGAGTGGGAGAGACAAACTACACTTGCAGAAATTCTGTGTCTCATTATTGCGATATATTAATGATGTCAGCCGAAAAGTATTTTATGTAACATAATGCTTTTGATGACATGCAATGTCTTATTTGTCATAAGACATTTAAAAAAACTAAGAAATATAATTTTAAAAAAAACATTTTGAAGATGTTCACAAAGCCATGAATAAAATGAATAGCAAATTGTTTTCTTCCAGTGTTATTTCGTAACTCTCACCAATACTACTACCATGGGCATCTATGTTCTAAAGCGACAACCATGCCACTCAGCCACCCAAGTTGTTGTATATTTTCTGTCTAAATTTTAATCATATCAAACACACCATTTCTATTTTATTTTTCTATATTTATCATTGCATATTTACCGGGTGAGAGTTTCTCACCACACAGGTAATAATTATATAAGAAAAATTTCGAATAATAGAAATTAATTAATTATAAATTTAGTTTTACCAAAATTAAAAAAAGAAAAAAAAAACGCTTGCTTCCGGCCTCCACACTTTACTGGTAGAGTTCTGTCTGTACCCTAAAAGAGTTTAACACTAAAATCTCAAAACTAATAACAAAAATTTATACTAACAACAACAAAATAAATAAAGAAAGAAAATAAAAATAGTAAAACTAAAAAATAAATCAATTGACCGGGAGTAGTACTTGGATAAAAGTTTGGAGCAGGAAACTCATTTGATTCCTGCTAAAGAAAATTTCAATTTGTATTTGACCAATTAAACCTTCGTTCATTAGGTAACACAGTCTTTAAAATTTGATAGCTTTTCATCAAAATTCTGCATCAAATGCAGAACATAAACAGATAAAGGACTCATCTTTGCGTGTTTGTAAATGTATTGATTTGAAAATCTTTTTATTCGTAATCTGTAATTCTTTTCTATGCATCGCCTTAGCACATGTCTTTCGAATATTTCCAATTTATTCAGTATTGTCTTTGAAATTGCAAACCATATAGGAACTGCATAGAGAGGAATGGGTCTTATACTTACTCCATACAAAAAGAGTTAAGTACTGACAGGCAAAAATCTACTATTAAATAACTTAACTCGATTGCATCTATCTAACTTATAACTTATAAATTTCATAAGCCTGTTAAAATTAATGCCCAGATATTTGATATTATCCCAGATCTTTATCTCATTATCTCCTAAAGGCAACTTCAATGTTTTAGACTCGGCCACTGCCATGTATTTATTTATTTCCCCTTTGCAACGCTTTAATTCCCCACTGAGAATTAAATTCATCAGCACAACTAAACTGAGATGAAATCCAGCTGAGTGCAGCCACAGGTGACTCCCCTCAGGCGCATATAGACGGGAATTATTAGCGTAAAGAATTCCTTGAGGACTATTAAAATCGTGAGCAAATATGGAGTCTTGTGGACCCTCATTTGTACTTTGCATTTTAATTTGTGTTAGTATTTGAAACAATTTTGTAACAATTGAGCCATAACTTATTGCCTTTTTTTATGAAATGCTGAGCTCAATGATGGTACGAATATTTATTGCGATAATCGCAATAAAGGGGTCCTTCTGATTATGGTATTAGAAAAAGCCAGCAGCTAAAAGCTTGTCTGTATCAAAGTTGTGATATACATTTATATAAATTTATTTCTACATTTTCCCGCTGGGAAGAAGGGGACGATGTGTCGTCTTAGTAATAGGGCTCAGTTTTCATACTATGAATGCGCAAGCCTTTTTTAAAGCACAGTTATTGGGTGTGCTTGATAACTGCATTTGTGCTATTCGTTTCATAGCAATAAAATAATTCCACCAATTGCTTGAAAGTAGAACAACTGCTGAAAAATTTCTTTTTAAAAAATTTGACTTAGCTCAGTTTCAATATAAATTTAAGACAACAAAGTTTTCTTTGTTTTCCAACAAAAAAAAAAAAAAAGCAGGCAGTTAAGCCATAATAAATATAAATAAACAAAAAAAAAATACTTAAGCATAAATCAATTGGCCTTCGACTGTAGAAAACCAATCAGGCGATTGTGAAGCAACAGGATTGACCATTCTGCCAGACGTTTAGACTTTGTAAACAAAAAAGCGCAGGCAAAAAGGATTTATTTTGTTTAACAATTCGTTTGTTAGACTACTGGATATGGGTCATGAATAAGGTATTATGGAAGATGTATATTTTCTAGCTTCTTTGTTTTGGGCTGGCTCAACGTAGTTTGTTGTTTGCTCTTATTTATATAATCCTCAAGCCATAAAAAAATTGTAGGTGGTATTGTTTTTTTTTTGCTTTTTTTTTTTTTGTTGTCTTCAAACGAAACTTTGCTGTACATTGTACTTTTTTTACAAATTCTTTTTGCTCTTTTAGCTTTTCTATTCATCATCACAAACTTTTGCTGGCCACCGCAAGAAAGTGATGTTGAAATAACAAGCTGAGCAAAACTTTATTAAACTTGCTGGAGTCAAAAGTTTTAATTTGAGTTCGATTTTGTTCGATTCTTTTTTCTTAACAATTGTTTTTAGATTTGGCTCATAATTAATTTAAAACGCACACCATAAAATCCCTAGATTTTTTTTTTCTTTTTCAAACACAAGAATTTTTTGGCTTGACTTGTAAACATACATTTCCATGTCATTCTATGTGGCAGTTTCACAGGTGTAAAGAGAGAAGAATTAATTTTACAAGCTCGAGAGCCGAACCGAAAAATTAAGGAGTTTTGATGTTACATTTAGAGGATTTCGCATTTAAAGGAAACTAAATTTCTTCAAAAATATGTAATTTAATGAAGGATATGGCCCAATAGTGGTTGGTCTATTGTGTATCCCTTATTCCCCAAGGAATTAATACATCTAGAAACTGCTACCCCCCAAAATTGAAAGATGACCAGTAAAGTTTCCCGCCTTAATTTGCTCCTTCCTATAAATGCAGACTGTTTGCATTGCAGCCCCATTACGCTCAGCTAAACTAAACGGTGTAAGATTGAGAAGTGCCTCCAGTCCTGTTGTTGGGGCTGTGAGTAAGTCAATTTTGATTTAGAAAGCCTGATAAAATTATTAGCAATTGTAAATCATATAGCTCAATATTCAAAATTAAATTAGTTTTCTCAACTCTGAATAAACCTTAGGGTATTCCTCTATTACTACATTTTATGGAACTACACTTCAAGCTAAAGAACATGCATTGCCATATTTTTCTCACTATAATTCACCTTAAAAACATCAGAAAATCAAACATATTTTAAAATAAATCAAAGTTTTTTGAGTGCCATGCTGCCGATAAACAACATGATCTTTCTAGTGAATAAATTCACATGCTGCATGCTGCTGCATGCATTTGCTAGTCATTACATGATTTGTGTACCAGACTTTCATGTTATTTGTAATGTTGTTCAAACTAATTTCATAGAAAACTAAACACACAAATGCACTTTAGTAAACAACACAAACAAAAAATAGTGTGCAAAACTTATAACTGCAGTTGTATTTGTCAGATGTTACGATAATTGATTGTGACAAAGTACACACCAGAGCATGTAAACAGTCAGTGCGCAAAACAAATGGAAATACAGAAAATAACTATTGAATATTGAATAATAAATGCTGGCATATTGAAAATATTTGTAACTGCTGAAAGTAACAATATTATTGTTTGTCACTGTAAACGGCAAGTCTTGCCAGCCGACCTAATTCATGTCCAAATAACTTCAAATTCAAAAGTACTACACAGCAGAGAAAATTCATTACCAGGAATAGTGAAAACAACAACAAAAATTATACATTTATTAATGCTAATGCGTATGTAAATAGAACTGTGAGGCTGGTCACTGGACTGGATTGTCTAAGACACAAGTGACAAAGTTAATATTTTATTCACTTGCCTTTAGCTCTACTAATGATGTCCAAAATACTCTCAACTGGTGCAATCAATTAATACGACCTGACAGTTTCATAATAAATTTATAAATTATGTTTTAAGACAACAAGGTAGTTTATGTAGTTATGGGTAAGTGAATAAAATTATTGTAGGGAATATGGACATAATAATTTACTTATTTTTGTGTCATTTATTTTGTATGCCAGGAAGCTAAAAACGAACACACATGCAAAACTAATACCCAGTGGTAAAAGTCAGACAATTAACTTGCTCACCTGAGATCTTATTTAAGTTGTGCTTAGACGTTTTTCTAATTTTGTTTGATATTTAATGAGTATTTCTGTTTAAACAAAAAAAAATCTACATTTGCGTTATATGCACAAGAACGTTGCATTTTACCGCTGGGTTCATAGCAAAATTCTTGAAATCAACTCCAAATACTTCTTAAGTGCAAGCAGCCAATGAAGGGTACAATAAACTTCATTCAACCATTATTAAAAATTTAACAAGATTTTCAATTCGCTAACAGGTAGACGTTAGTTTAGTTTAGTTTAGTTTATTGCTATATTTTGCTATTGGTCTCTAGCAAAAATTTGGCTTTTACAGATTTAAAAAATACTCGACGAATTATAGCCAGAAAACCATATAAACAATGTACTGAAATCAGCAATTGACTGCAAAGTTCGAAGGTCGATTGTCAATTAAATAGTAACTCGAACTAACATAAATAAAAGCCGCGTTACGGATCTTCTAGTTTAGCCTCTAGTTTCACCCCTCACTCACAGAATCGACCCAACTTATGGTAACTTGAATTTGTACCACAGTGTTATTCTATTTAACTCGGGCTTGCTAAGTATTAGTAGCCTCTTCGCTTTCTCCTCTTGTGAATCTTCGCATAGGATTCTGGTAAGGCGTCCCAATAGTCTTTTAGATATTTTCTCGTCTTTTTAAGTGCAAGCAGCAAGTGTGCCCAATTCTTTAACTCCGAGTTAACTGCCTGGAAGGGTTTCGCGGCTTCTAAGTTTATGCTGCTCTCGTGAGTAAAACAAGTGAATTTGCTATATCATTTCCAGTTATTACCGTGTGATGCGGCATCTATATAATGCGTCATTCCACATAAATGCAGCAATTGTTAGCAGCATTTTTGCAATACCAAACTGCACGTGATTTAGTCCGCTCAACCGATATCACTCTAATGGCCATTTGACTAGCAGTGAATATATTCACTGGTCCTTCCTTCCTTCCCCTTTGAATAAGTTTCCTAACTCATTCCGTTATAGGCAGAAATCTAAACAGCATTTTTTTTTTTATTATTTTAGCAAATTTTTGTAATAAACATGAATTTGATTTTTTCCTATTGAAAAAAGTATTTCGTAGAATGTTGGAGACAGCATTTTGTTTCTCTAAGTTTTTTTTCGTATAATAATCTCATAACATTTTGAAATATTTTTAATAATTTCATAGTCAACATTTT
Organism: Sturmia bella; assembly: GCA_963662145.1. NCBI lineage: Eukaryota > Metazoa > Arthropoda > Insecta > Diptera > Tachinidae > Sturmia > Sturmia bella. Next base: position 11,914,347 of record OY759172.1, on the reverse strand, counting down.
TTTTTTCAAACTTGTGGTATAATAATCTCAACTTGAATACTCCAACAGCAGCAACATTAAATGGAAATGTGCTTGTGAATATGAACAATTACAGAAATTTGCTGAATAATGTGTAACAAAAATATTTTCAGTTAATCAGCTTAACAAATACATATGTATTCATAAATACTTAATTATTTGCTTTTTAAGCTATTATATTCATGCATTTGCTCAGCTTGATTTTTCTTATTTCCTTTGGTCAGCAAAGTATTTTGTATTCCCCAAACTCCATTTATATCCTGTTTACTTCTTCAGAAAGAGAGAGACAGAGAGAGAGAGTGAGGAAAATTTGTATTAAAAATTGTACATATTTATGATGCTTCAATGAATAAAGATTTATGTGCACTTGAATGAAAGGATTTAAAAATATTTCCTTATACTTTGTGTTTGCTAGAATGAGCTAATAAATAATAAAATTCTCAAAGCATTTAAATGTTTGACAAAACTGTTCTTTCCTTCTGAGTAAAAATTATGTTTGATCAGATTGCTATTTAAAATTCTATGGTGAGAAATATATATATAAAGAAGTAATTATCTTTGATGTTGAGTTTTATTTATTATTTCTCTTGAATTATTAAAATAATAACATTTTATTTCCATTTAAGGGGTTTAGTTGTAGAATTGTTAGGATTGTTGCATCATGATTAGGCCGTGTGGATTTGTATGGAAAAATCGTTGTCGAGGAAAAAGCACTTCGACCATAACGTATCAAAAAAACATCATTTTCGAGGTGTCCGATTTTAATTTTTTTATGCAATCCTCTCTAAGGAGGCGTAGTAGGAGGTTTGCGTGTTGGAAAAAACTATTGGTTGTTGCTCATCAATTGACTGCTTTAAGTGCACCCTGGTATTTATGAGCATCGTGATGGACGTAAAACAGCCATGGTATATACCCCAGCTAATAAGTCTTCAACTGTACTCTTCTGGTATTTTTTAAAAATATTAATCTCTATCTTTTTGAACATAAAAAGTCTTTCTCAATTCCGAGAAAGTAAAAAATCGATCTCAACATCGATAAAATAATTAATAATTGTAAATCATTTAGTACGACAATAAAGTTAAATTAATGCTCTATGAGAATCATTTGGCAGAACTTTGGTATTTTGAAAAAGAAATGCATCTAGTGTACAGTGGCGCGAGGAAGGCTTCCACCACTTAAAAAAAACAATGCTCGAAAAATTTTGGCTAAAAAACCTCTTATTGCCATATTCCATAAACTGTCTCCATATATGTTTTAAACATTTTTCTGCATTTAAAGCCAGCGAATCTTTATATTTATTAAGCTCATTATTTAATTTATGGCAAATTTTTGTGCTGCATTTAATTGCTCCCAAAATGAAAACAAATTGCTTAGTAATTAGTTATTGCCTGCACCAATTTGCGTTTATGCATTCTACAAACAAAATTTGTTTTCCACAGACATTTTTACAATTCTCCATTCATTAATTACAAACATTTAATATTTACAGCCTTTTAATGAACTGAACTGTTTTCGAATGCTGCTGTTGTGCCATTTTCATTGGTAGTAAAGCAAAGTTTGCGGGTTAATGTTTGCTTATACATCGTATGTTGGACTACCAAATTGCATAGATATCATGGTTTTTAATTTATTTTTTAAAGTTTTTTTTAATCTTATTTTTCCTATCTCTCTCTGCATTAACTGCTCTTTATGCTGGCAACACTGCAAATTAGATGCAATAAGCTCAATTTTGCCTCAATAAAGAATCTGTTGATTTATGGTTGTAATCTAATTTGTTTAAAAAAGTCTATTTAATGTGTTCTGGTTTCTGGTATTCTATTTCCGGATTAAAAGAGATAACATTTTGTAACGTTAGATGATGGAAATTCAGTTCATTTTCCAACTTAAATGAACAAGTGCAAATTTAAGGGAAGACTTGATTACATTTTACTGAACTGAAAATGTTGATTGTTTGTTTGTAGTTTAAAATAATTTGAAACAATTGTTGCACTACATTTTGCCGCTACGAAATCGTTTTAAGTTTATGGCAGACATCAAAAACGAAGTATCTCAACTGAACACGTTCGCACAAAAAGTGTTTCTTATTCATCCTCCTCCGCATAAAAATGTTTTTTTTACTTATTTATAGTTTCTACCTTTTAACATGCATCTAGTGTATCTTATGAGCAAACATTTATCCTTGTACACATACATACATATTAGGAGAGCACAAAAGGTGTTTTTTCTCGATTATAGCAATTTTAATTTTTATATAATATTTAATTCAAACTGAATTTCAGCAGACGCTCGGCATGGCTGTGTAAAAATAAAACATGTCATGAACTGCTCATACTATTTACCAAGAAATTAATTTTGATAATTTCCTAGATATTTCATCATAGAGAATACAGAATGTTTCATGAGCAGGCCACGTTTAAGATCTGCATAAAAATTATTATAAAGCAAGCAAAATACATATTCATTAAAAAATTTCCTTTCTTCGGCAAGTTCTCTCTATATGGAGACCGGAGTGAAATTTAAAAAAATAATCTAAGAAACACTTATACGCGTAGAATGGATGACGCAATTCCAATGAAAATCTTGTAAATTGGCAAATTCTTAGCTAAATAGCAAATTGAAAAATTCCACATAACTATTAAATAAATATTAGAAAAATCAATGAAATAAAAATTTGAAAAAAAAATTAATTAAATAATTAAAAAAAAAGTAATTTCCATAAAAGTCGAAAAATTAAATTAAAAAAAATTCGAAAAATAATTCAAAAATACATTAAAAAATTAATCGAATAAATATTCTAATATATATATATATTCTACCAAGAATTCAAACAAAAATTTTTTAATTGGCACATGAATGAAAGTTTGTATAACCCATCGAAAAATATTACTTCTTTTTTTTTAATAAATACTCAAATAACACTGCAGAAATCAAGACTAGTTCTTACAGGCGTGTAAAGAGTACTCCATAGAAGCTCTACTTATCCTAAACCCATATTTATCTGGACTGCTTAGTTAAGTTAATTTTATTGAGACTTAAATTTTTTCATATTACAGGAATTACAAACATAAAACATGAAAACTTAAAACTATATAGTATTATTTTAATAACATAACTTTTTTTTAGGAATTATGCTTCTTGCTTATCACATTATAAGGAAGGAAATTAACAATATATAAATATTGATATGGTTGTACTAAAATTAAAAAAAAAGCTTGCTCCCGGCTTCCATCTTTACTGGTAGAGTTATATCTACCCTAATTGAACTTAACACTAAAATCTTAAAACTAATAACGAAAAATAGTAATAAAAAAAAACAAAATAAAAAAAAAATAAAAAAAAAAGAAAATTAAAAAAATGAGAGAAATAATAATAAACAAAAATCATAGTTAAAAAAAAAAAAAATAAATTAACTCTACCCCCTGTGAACACCGGGAGTGGTGCTGGAGTAAAAGTTTGGACCAGGAAACTCATTTGATTCCTCCTGTAAAATTGCAATGCTAGAAATGTACTGGGTATTTGACCAATTAAACCGTCGTTCATTAGATAAAATATCTTGAATAACACTACCTTCAAAATTTGATAGTTTTTCCACGAAGTTCCGCATCAAATTCAGAGCATAAGCAGATAGAGGACGCATCTTTGCTTTTTTGTATATATATTGATTTGAAAATCTTTTATTTCGTGATTTGTAGTTCTTTTCTATGCATTTCCTTAGCACATGTCTTTCGAATATCTGGACTGCTTTGTGAGTGAAGATTTTGATTGCCAAAAAAAAAAAAAAATAACCCTCTTACATTCCAAATTTATTGCATATCATCGATAATAGAGCACCTTAAAAGAAAACACACTTTATTTATGCACATCTGTATATTTATGCACGTACTTACTAAGTATAACTATAGATTTATGACAAATTGGATAACAATGTTGCATATTTTAAGGGGCAAATACACTGTAGCACTTCTGTAGTTTCGAGTTTAAACTTGACATTTATATGACACAGAGTTTATAGTTAAATCTACAGCAAAAAAGAAAACAAAAACATTTCATCACCTCTTGTCATATTGTGTCTTATCATGCATGTAACAGAGAACTGCAACGAGTGCCTATTCTGATGTTCCATTCATACTTGTTTTCAAACTATTGAAGGGAAATATATTGTTACGTTTTTACAAGTTTTTACACGAGTAATAAAAATGGTTTTGCGGATTCTTTAATTGCAAATAAAAATAAGACACACTAAGCTAATTTATTTACCGCATGTTCAGTTCAGTTCAGTTCAAGCTTAACTAAGCAACTCTGCTCAACTTAGAACACTTTTAGCATTTTTATATCAAGGCTATAAAAGCCAAAATGATTTCATAAAGCTTGTTGTTGATTGTAGCACAGTTAGAACAATACTCCTCCCAAACGCGAATTTGTGCCACTCTTTATACTATAACTTAGCTTCCAGAGATTTCCAGTATTATCGACTTTTGCATTGTTCCAACTTTTTCTATTTCCGTTACCTTACGGTAAGGCATTACGTGCAAGATTTACAGAACACAATTATTTGACCTTACAGAAACTGTGTAAGAACTGAAAGAAAATTCGGCGTTTATGTTTTTCGTTTGCTCACTGAGCAAACGTAACCAGAAAATGTGCTCTTGCAAAATTTTCCGCTTTAAACGTATTTTATGCCGAATGTAGGGGTTGCCTTTTTAAATTTTTCGGTTTATCTTTTAAATGAAGATGTTACCTTACTTTTCAACTAAATTTTAAGAAAATCTGTTGATTAGTTAAGATATGGAGAGAAGGAGCTTTTACCCATATTGTCCTATTTTGTCCTCTCTAGCAATATTAAATATATCTTACTTACATACCGAACAAATATACACGCTATATTTCACAAAAATCGGCTGGCACAACGTAACGTAAACATGGAGGTCATCTGTTGTGAAATGTATGGTGAAAATAGTTTTCTTGATTATTTTTTCAAGATTATTTCAAGAATTTTATTTACACTTTTCACAACAGTGGTAAGAGCATAAAGAGGTTTGTGAGGAAGTAACAGCAAACTTAAGCCCCATAAAATTATTAAGAATTGTACCCTCCTAATGTTTTAAGCATTTAAAAATTGTCGCTGGTGAAAATTATTGGGCAACCAAGTGGTGCACTTATTGTTTGCGGTGTACCTGTGCAGATCTCTGGTATAAATATAATACAAACGTATACGAGTTGAAAGTTGTCTTTTAGCACTTATAATAATAAATTTACTATTTAGAGCCAGCATGTATACAATGTAGTATGTACATAAACGCATAAATGGGTAACTTAAGCTGAAAAGTATACCGACTTTTGAAAGACCTTCAGAAAACACAAGTTTGCGTAAATTCATATTTTACACTTTTCAAACAATTTTCAAAGCTGACAAAATATGAACCAATCTTCAAACATAGCAGAGTATTCAAAATGTGTAGGTGCTACGACATATTCTTCAATTTACAAAAAATTTGTCGATTTCTTCTTTCTTATAAAGACGCATTAGTGTTGTAGAAAGCACTAGAAAGTTTTTAATGAGTATTAAGCAGTATTAAGCACTACAATGATGGATATGAGACAGCTTAATAAAAACATTACTGCGCCACACAGATAAATATTGTATTTCTATCGAAAGTGATGTTGTTGTCCTGGCTTGCGTGGCGTGTTCACAATTTAAAACTTGCGGAGTCCACATCAGCTAAAGTGAAGCGTTAACAAAATTTTAAATATATTTGGTATTTTAAGCAAGTGAAAGTCGAAGGCAGCAAAGTGTTTTGTATTTTAAGAGATGTGTACAATATAACAAAAAATCGTTCATGTAAACTACTTTTGTATTTAGAAAAAAATTAAGTATACTCGTACAGAAAAAGTATCACCCTGTTTGTGCATGTGTTTGACATGTCATGTGTAACTTTAAGAAGTAAAATTACTGTCTGTTTTGAACAATATATAAAAGGGAATTTATTCAGCACTCACACAGAGACGTACATAGATTTCAAAAATTTGCATACACAGTTTATGTAAGAGCATTCAAATTGGCAAATTTTCGTTGTAACAGACTACAATGGGAATTTTCCTTTACTTTTTTTCTATTTTAGAAGCAAGAAGCAATCAATGAATACAATTTTCTAGTTTCATCTCTAATATTTATTGCTAATAAATATTGTTTATTGACTAAAGACTGATGCAAAGCAAGATGTTGTGATGAAAAAATATTCAGTCCAATATGCAAATATAAATAAAGTTTTATGTCCACAAATATGCCATGGCAAATTTATGTATTCCTGGAGGATACAAGAAATACAAGAGATATTCATGTGATGATGCTTGTTATTGTAACAACAATTGACTTGTTATGTGTGTATATCGAAAATTCAAAGAAATATTCAAATAATAAGCAAAGTTTTTGTGGAACAATGTAATGACAGTGATTCTTAATTTCGAGTAAGTGTCAACACAGTAATGGTATTTCTAATGGACAGTGCAGCTATAGAATTCGAACTTCAGGAATTGTCGTCTACCTCCACACTATCAATGCTTTCTTTCAGCAATTTCAGTTTGTCTGTGTGACCGGTATATGCAACGTTCAAATATTCATTTCCTTTTCCCACCTAAAAATAACGTCGCTGCAAGAAACGTTTCTAGTGTGAAAGAGACTTCCAGCTAAAATTTACCCCGCTTAAAGTCGAATGCAATACGTTTAGTAAAAACTGGTAAATATTTGTTGCACCTGAGGAAGCACACAACAATTTCTAAGAAATAAATAAACGAATAAAAGTTCGCATACTTTTTCTTAAAAAAGTTTATATATAATTATTAAAAAAAATATGCGAACAAATATTAATTATATGAAAAATATTCAATAAATTATTTAAACACCCAGTAAAATAGGCGAGGACAAAGAAGGAAAGACATCTCATTTCATTTAACTGAAAAGAATCACTTCAGAGTTTATAAATTTCACAATCAGCAAATAAAATTGATTATAATGGTTAATTTTTTAATCGGGCTTGAATTCGATTTCAACTTCGGCAGAACTGAGATGGATTTTTCTTGTCATCAAAATTCTTAAAGAAGACAAGAAAAGTAAATTTTAAGATTTACTGGCTGAGGTAACTACCATGGCTGTTTCATGTCCACTCCACCACCACTCCCTTCAGCCACCAAATTGCTTCGAACCCAGGCCAAAACCTGACTCAAACCTGATAAAATTATCAACAATTGTAAATCATAAGTATTAAATTATGCTAAACAGATTTTTATGAAACCAAATGTGTCAGACTAATAGGGCAAACTGTATTAATAGAATGAGACACAATTACAGAATTCACTTTCAATGTTTAATTTAATGTTAATTTAGGTTTATTGTCCTTTAACTTCCCATTTGGCTATTTTTATGTGAAAGCTTTTCTTGTCAAAACCAAAAAATAATAGCTGATCATCCTACGTAGATGATAATAAAATTGTACAACAAGGAAGCCAATTGTGATGTCCCTACAGAAGGGTCTCTCGTACTCAACAAAATGTCTTCCACTTAAATAAAATTTCGCTCAAACAAATTTTCTTTTAAGCAAACTAAAATTCTAAGAAAATGTTTGGAAAATTTGCAAACCAGTTGTTCACTTTCGATTAGGTAAATTTCGCTCTTAAAATGTATAATATTAATCGAATTCGTCTGTATACAAAAAATTATTCCAATGAATAGAATAGAAAAATTAATGCTAAAACTATTTACTTGAATACGATAGTAAAGAATTAAGAAGTTACAAGAAAAAAAAACGAAAGATTAAAAGATTAAAGTTATAAATCGAATAAATATTCGAATAAATTTTTGGTGGACGTTTCACCAATTTTCATTTTTTTCTTAATAACAATTTCTAATTTTCGATTAGAAATGTGTAATCTTAAACGAATTCGTCGGTATACAAAAAACTATTCCAATATATACTAGAAAAATTAATGTTAAAGCTGATTATTACGGTTAAAAATTAAGGAACTAAGAAATTATCAAAAAAAAAAAAAGTTTGAAAAATTAAGCGATTAAAATTATTAATCGAATAAATGTTCGAGTAAATTTTTGATAAACTTCTTACCATTTTTTTTTTTTTTTTTATTAAAATGTCAATGTCCATTACATTTTTGGAAAATTCTTTTTATATCGATGAGATAATCGCGTAGTTTTTAACCGATAATCTTTTTCTTGGCTGAATTAGTTTTATTTTTTTTTTTTTTGGAGTCCATTGATTTTAGAATTAAATAATTATTTTATTAGCATTAAACAAATACGGAGGGTACCTTTAAACTGCATTGTTTTATAATATTATAATTTTTATACAGCAGATCTACATAAAATATGATGTTTTATGAAAGTTTATCAGTTAAAAATTTCCTTAAAAAAAAGGTATACTACATTAAATTTTGTGGCTACTGGAAATTCCATATATTTATAAAAATATTTCACAGCATGCCTGCTTCTTCTTCTGTTATTCTTTAAGAAATATATAACAATAATTTGCTAGCTAGCAGTGAAAATGTATTTAATTGCAGTAGCACTCACTGTGCCAGCATAATTCGTTCATTTTATGTGAATCTATTACAAGATAAAATCCAATATTAAAATGTTTTCTATAATTGACTTGAAAAAAATTCATTTAATCTTTCTCAACCACAAATAAAATCTAGAATGTGTTACATTGCAGCAATGTATCGAATACATTAAAAGAAATCATTTATAAATAAATAATAAATTGTATTCCTGAAGGTATGAGCCTGCGGACATGTTCACGGCACATACATATACCCGTTCACACATACATATATCCTAACAATTCCATAAAATATTTGTGGGAGTGCTAACAGAATGGTCTGAGAGCATGTTATGTTATAAGGCCATGTGCTAAAAAGGATTGATGTGGCTAAACACAACATGCAATTCTTTGTATTTGTCTACAGGAAGCAGAACGGCAATACCAGGAGTTTTGCTGACTCTATATTTATATTTTAATAAGAAAAGTTGCAAACATAAAATAAAATATTTATTCGTTCAGTTCTGGTTGGGTTAATCGAGGTTGAGGTGACTTTTTTTGGTAAAATTTATTTATTAGATGCTTTGAAATTCTTTGGAATTAAAATAGTTTCGTATAGAAAAAATGATATGCAACAACTTTGAAAGATTTTGGCATACCTTTAAGAATTTAAAAAAAATTATTCGAATATGCCGTTAAAGCATTTTATTGATAGTTTATTTATTTAATGTTATTTTCTTGATTTTTTTTTAATGCTTCCAACAGTACTTATTTACACTGGTGGTGGCCTTTTCTGTAACCTTAGTACAAGAGTATACGTTATTGTTGACACTACAAATATTTGTTGGCTTTAATTTGTTGCTTCGTTTTGTTTAAAATATTTCTGTATTTGATGCTTTTCAGACACAGTGCACAAGCCAACCATAGTTCTTTGTCTAGAACCTGTACAGCTGCAGCCCTGATATTTTTAAATTTATCCATAATTATAAGAATTAGCAGCAACTTTTTGTAAACAATAATTTTTCATTTGTTCTACTTTCTAAAGTGTTGGCTTTCATTTTTGGCAGCAATAACTTTTTACGGGGATGAAGTTTATTCCCCGTTGGCATTCAATGAGAATATGTTATATATTATAGGGCCGAGTTCAGAGTGTCAAAGTACCTCTGTGCATTAGCGTATCATAGTTTCATATATTATGGTATTTTATTTTATTTTATTTTATTTATGTTTTTCTTTGAAAATGTCAAATAATATTAAACCGATACGCAAAAAAACACTCTGTCTCTCTCTCTGATATGTTTAATTCCTTTAACATTTTTATTTGTGTACAAATTTTACTTGTTCGGAGATTAAATGTATTGTGTTGTTTTTTTTTTTCTGTTGCTGCTTGGTTGTATTTGCAATTTAAAAATAATGACCACATAATACTGTGTGACTTCTGTTTAAATGGATTTTGACATCTTATCAACCCAGAAATGACACATGTTATTTTCGTTTTTGTTCTCCATTTTTATTTTACCAGTTTTTTTTTTAATTGTTTTAATTTTCCAAAAAGAAATTGGAAAAAAAAATTTGTTTATCATGGTGGTTACAGGATGTAAGTCAGATTGCGAATGTGTATGTGTGTGTGTGTGTGTGTGTGTTACCAGCTTTAAAAGCATTTTAATAACTTAAATTGTTTAAAAAATTTATTATTGCCTTAAGACTTTTAAAACCCCTTCTAAAATGTTTTCTACTCAAGGGATGTGTTGTTGGCGCAACCGTAAAATAACAGCAAACGAAAAGAAACTTGAAAAAAAACCGGCAGCACACTTTAAGGCTATCTTTAATTAAACGCTTTTGTCTGCTCAAAAAAAACCGGTTGTACCACAAAGAAAATTCAATTTTAATTTCGAAAACAAAAAATAATAAAATCATAAACAAAACTCCAGGAACAACTAAATACTAAAAACAGCAAAGAAATTAAAGAAATTATTTCTCAAACAAATGAGTTTATTATTCCTTTTGAAGTGAATGCTTGTGGGCATTAAAAAAATTACGTTAGAAGGAAAAGAAACCAGTTTAACGAAAGCTGCAACGGGCACAAACAGAGCCAGTATACATACATACATACATACATACATACATACATACATACATACATACATACATACATACATACATACATACATACATACATACATACATACATACATACATACATACATACATACATACATACATACATACATACATACATACATACATACATACATACATACATACATACATACATACATACATACATACATACATACATACATACATACATACATACATACATACATACATACATACATATTTAGCTAATTGTTAGAAAAAAGTTATGTTTGGCTCAAAAGGAATTCTTGGTGGAATATTTAGCAAAATAAATGCAGGCGAAATAAAAAACACACTTGGTAACGCTGGTTCAAAAAAAAAAACCTTACAAAATTGCAAAGCATTTTGTTTGTCAAGCCCCGGCACTGTTGGTAGGAAACTACTGTAACGGATAGTGTTGTAAGCTTGTAAGGTCTGAGGCCAGTGAAGCTCTTTAGTCTTCATTATTTTCAGCAGCTATTCCCGCCACACAAAACCCCAGCTGTAGTCCCGAGTACAAAGGAATATAGCTAAAGAGGAAATTCAGTTACGAGCACCACACCCAAAGTCCAACTGCTTTCTAATTCTGACTTATTTACTAAACCAATAATATGAACTAAATTTTAAATAAAATTGATCGTGTCTCCGCTGACAGCAGCGGAGACACCTACAAAATTCTTTGTCGACAGATGCACCAATACATATAAACAGCTTACACGCTTTCGTGACGATTTCTACTAATTTCCGCTACCAGCAAGCCGCGTTAAGGAACTTCGTTCCAAAAAAAAATTTTTTTTGATCAGAAATCAATTTCTTCCATTAAAAAAAAAATAATAAAATTGTTTCTAAGACCTCCTTTCCTTATTTTCTAATCTTGCAACCAAATATTGTGAACTGCTCAATGCTTTTGCTACTTTCCGTAAATCAAAATACTTTTCTTAGAAAATCTTAAAGAAAATTCTCTATTCATTCATTTTCCTTATTTATGTCAATAATTCTTAACGTTCATTTAACAAGTTCCTAATTTAATTTTGTTGTCATATAAATGTTGGAGAAAGAAATAAACTCAATTTCCTTTTTGCATTCTACACAAACAATATTATTGTAGTGCAGTAATAAATCCAAAGGTAACAACTGTATTATAATACATCTAGATTAAATAACAGCTACTGCTTAATTTTAACAGAAATGAACGTTTGTGTGTGTGTTTAGTTTACATTATAGCTTTTATGTACAGAGTCTTAAAAATGTTTTATAAATAAAACTAAAAAAAAAAAAAATAACCCAAATACTTACATACATAGAATACACATACATTTTTAATACAAAAAAAAATGTATTCCTTAAAACTTTTTTAGGTCATATAAGATTTTTTTTATTTTTTTTTATTTTGCATTAAAGTATTTGTCCAAATAAGTTTGGACAATTATTATTTGCTCATGCAGAATATAAACATTAATAAATTCGAAATTTATTTATTTTTTATTTTAAATAATCATTAGTACTAAATGTTGCTGTTATTGACAGATGGAAATTTTCATATGAAAAGCGTGGCTTTTCCAAAGGGCCGAACTTTTTTGCTTGAAATTAATTTCATATAATTACCATAAAAACCATTAATCCTAACAGCAGCTTTTAAGTCTTAAATTTAGTACCAACTTATTTATTGTAAATCTATATACATAATTAAAACTATAATTCGAATGGTGTTACTTCAAACAAATTTATTTAGCACAGAACTCTCAAGTCCCGAGTGTTCAATCTGTTCAATCTGTTCAGTATTACATATTGAAAAGCATAAATTGTACAGAAATTTAAGTAAAGAAATCTAATAATATACAAATTAGTGTGACTTTGTACACATGCCATAGCAAAAAGACGAAATCAATGGATCTACTAGAAGATTTTATTTATTAGATTGCATATTAATGTTCTCTTTAGGAAAAGTCAAGTATTTCTTCAGCGTGTGGTCAGCGCAGCAGTAAAGTGTTAATATATCAAACTCAGAACAAGTAGACGATATGGAGAATATTCGATCTGTATAAATGTGGCCCAAAAAGAGCTACTTTCATAGCATAACATGTTATTGTTAGGGTTATGATTAATGTTGAGCCCACAGACTTTTGCTACCTTGGGATATAGTTAAGCTCTTTAAAGCTTTCCATTTATAAATGTTTTTTGGGCATTTAGCAACTAATTAAAAAATATTATAAGAGATGCGTTCAGAAAGTTGTAAGCAAATGCAACAGTCTTCTGCGAATATCAGCCAAACGAAATAATAAAAGTTGTTTTATTTTTGATTAAATACATTACTCAGCACTGAAATTGTGAAAGCTTTGGTGGAAGAGTGGTGTAGGCGTTATGGCTAAAGCTGTGGGCGCTGATGAGGTTGAGGTGTAGTGACCTTGAAACCGCCGGTTATCCACCTTTACCTTACTTTGCCTGCTACGAAATTCGTAGCAGGCGTCGAGTTCGAAAACATGGTTTCAAATATTTAAGTTTGTTAAATGCTTAAATAAGGGTCTTGCCGTTGATTCTAGATTTCCTTTCTAGGTGTCCCTTAAAACTTTAAAAATTCTATTACGATAATGTTTATTTCGACCATGCAGCAGCCTTTACAAGAAAAAAGAAGAAGAAAATCCCGCAAACACTCGTTCTCCTTGGACATTAAACAGCAGACAACAGACAGGAAAAAACTCACTAAACTTGTGAAACGTGGCTGTGCCAGAGTGTGTGCGTGTGTGTGTGTGTGTGTATGTGTGTGTGTGCGTCTGTGTTGCAATAAGTTTCCTTCATTTCTATATGTAGCAATTCATATGTATTATCTTACTTTATTAAAAATATTTTCAGACTTTTTACACACACTTAACATTTTAGCCTCCATGTAAGAGACAGACCGACAGACAACACTCAGGGAAAAGGATAAAAAAAGGAGAAAAGTTAAGTGGAGCAAAGTTATAAAAAGAAAACTTAAATCGGCACTGACTTAAAAAGGTCATATATTTGTTTTGTATTCGAAATGATAAAAAAATTATTAACATGGGTGATTCTACTTTCTGACAGAAGCTTTCGAATATTTCTTAAGCGTTGCTTTAGATACAAGAGGCAGAATAGAGGCAAAGTATAAATAAAATTACAGGTTCTTTTTCTTAAGAATTTTATACGACTCAAAGCAAGAACTATTTAAAGAGATTTTATAAAAAAAAAAGAAAAGAAAATGTGTACAGTTGAATAAGTAATAAAAACGTTTAATAAAAGAAAGTAAAGGATGTGAATGTGTAGCCATGATGCTCTAATATTTTTACATGAGATAAATTTTAATGCCACGACTGGCAGGCCGGGAAACATAATACTGCAGCCATAGCTAGAAGATGAGCTCATTTTACTTTAAGTTATTAATATTAATTTGTCGTAACATTAATGCAAGTGTAAAAAATAATAATCTCTTTGAGCAGTTGCATTACTGAAATAATGAGGAACGAAAAGTTTTCCTGCCTGTGAATGATTGAAAAATAAAAATGCCATTCGTAATGCCATAATTAGTGGCGTGGTGCTACGGTTCCAGTCAGCCCTTTGTACCGCAACCAGCATTGATCTATGGTACTCCTATTTATAGCTCATAGATTTACAGCTACGAAAAAGGAAACAGCTAAAGCAATAGCGAGTCCTATTTGCCCAGCATATAGGCATTTAATGCCATTCATTATCTTTTGTGCCCAAGCAGCACGAGGTTAGTGAAGAAGTGTTTCAAGGCTCTGCCTGTAAACCATAGAATAATCAAGAGCCAGGTGCAGAGTAAAAATTTTAAAGGTGGTAGGATGACTATGAGCTGCTGCTTAAAAACAGTATACAAGTAGTCATGACTTGGGCTCGAAGCAAAGTTGTAAGTCCTCAACTTTACTCTTCTTGTCTTCTTTAAAAGTGCTGATCACTCCCCAATTTCGATCACAAAAAAATCTTTCTCCATTTTGAGGAAGTAAAAATTTAACTAGACAGCCCAATAAAATTATTAACAATTTTAAATCATTTAGTTCACTCTAAAATTAAATCAATGGTATTCTAATATTTTTTTTGGCGTCATTTTGGTAAACATTAGTCTTGGCAGTTTGTATTTGGCAGTGGTGAAGTAGAGACGTAGTAAATTTATTATGGAAAAATATTCGGTAAACCAACCAACCAACGTGTTTTAATCGTCAAAACATTTTACTAACATCAGTCATCGATTACTGTGACGATTAGAATGATATTTTAAATTTTTCAGAAAACTAACGTGCCAACAAGATGCAAGTTGCACTATATTTATCGCGTAGTGAATAATTTCGCAGAAAGAGGGAATGTAGCTGCTAGGCCCAAGTGTGCACCTCAACGTTCGGCTGAAAACATTACTGCTGCTCAAGAAAGTGTTGAAAACAATGCATCGACCTCAATCTGATGCAGTGCTTAGGAGCTTGGTCTTCAGAAAACAACTTTGGCTAGATTTGCATTTGTTCCCCTAAAGATTTAGTTGACGCAATAGCTATTTCGAAAAGACCACTTACGCTGGCATTTATATGGCAATAGAATCTTACAGCGCGCCCATGACAATCATGATTTTAATAAAAAAAAAAAATCACATTGAGTGACGAGGCACATTTTCCTTTGTCTAGATATTTCAATAAACAGAATAATCGGTTCTGGGCAATGAAAAACCCTCAAATTATTCACCAGTCACCTTTGCATTTCTTAATAAAGACAGTCTGGTGTGGACCTTAATTCTTTGAAACTGGAATACGGCACAACGGTAACCGTCAATAGGGAGCGATATCGTAATACGATTGGAAACTTAAAACTGCAGGCTTTGGGCTTGATTGATGATTTGGGTATCGACGAGGTGGTGGCACAACACGAACAGCTAGCATTACAATGGGTTTACTGCGAAACCTCTTTCCAGCACAACATATACCAAGAAATGGTGATATTGATTGGCCTCCGCTTAGATACTTGCCGGCAAAAGAAACCCTGGCACCCAGAAGACTCAAACGTTATGTACTTTTAGAGCTGGTTTACCGCTTCCAAAAGGGTCATGATAATGCGCAAAACTAAGTTTTATAAATGTAAATGCATTATTTTCCATTCGACATAAGTTATCTTACTTATTGATTTTAGATAATTAACCCTCAACTATGTAAATTCAATTACCTATTGTCACATTGTGACAGATGTAATAAAAGTGGGATATTAAATATAAAACAAGGACGCCAAATTGCTTCACAAAATCGAATGTAAATTCAATTACCTATGTAAATTCAATTACCTATTGTCACATTGTGACAGATGTAATAAAAGTGGAAGGTTAAAAATAAAAAAAGGACGCCAAATTGCTTCACAAAATCTAATGTTTCGTTTTGAGGGCAGCAAAATCGATGCAGTTCTCTATATGTTAAGCAGGGACTTTCAGGAATTATTATTATTAAAAAAGCAATAGAGAGGCATTTGCAAAAGTACCCTTCGCCAAAGCAATAGTTTGGAAAGGGAGCCAGAATAAAAAAGTAACACAATATGCACAAGAATTGGTGGCCCCATTTTCTTTGAAGTGGATTGCAAACGCAACCGTGCAAATCAAAAGAATTACAAAATTCTTTATTTTTTGCCTCCTTTTATGTAAATCAATGGCAAAAGGGTTGTTTTAACCAAAAGTTTTGTCTCGTTGGGAAAAAGTGTGTTTGTACTGTTGCTTTGCCCGTCTCACATTTTTTCATTTCCATAATTTTGTATAAATTTTCTTTTATTACCATAAAATATTTTCGATTTATTCACCAAACCTGCTAATTCACCAAACCTGCTGATTTACTGCATTGGTCTTCATGGTCTTCTGCAGTTCCATCATAAAATTCCGGGCTGGGGTTTATTTGTCTTCCTTTATATGAAATGCTATTATTTTCATTCCCTTTTTCCACACTTTTATGTATGTATTTACCCTTATCACCCGGAAATATTCTTTATTTAGTTTTAATCGATTCTTAATTCACCACACTTGATGATTTACTGCATTGGTCTTCATGATATCTGTAGTTCAATCATAATCTCTATGGCTACAACTTTATACGTAATACGAAAATAATATATTGCTAGAAAGATACAGTCATCTCAATCATATGTACTTTAGCTTTTCCTCCTTGCTCTCAAATGCCAGCTGTAGTGCAATATTTTATGGCAAAAGTTTATAAACATGTGTTATTATTAGTATTGCAGGCCCCAAACTTTTCCTTATTCCTCCTTTTCCTTAGAAATAAACATTTGTGTATGTGTGTGTGTGTGTGTGTGGGTATGGCTCCAACCATAAAAGAGTCCTATTAAAAGTATCGTTTGTAATATAAAAAAAAGACTTTAGTTTCAGTGTTAAGAAAATTGTTATGTTGCCCCCGCCACCAACTTCCACCTCCCACCTCATACCACCCCCTACGCACTCGTTTAAGGAAAAATATTATAACAATTGTTACAAGTTGTTTTATATTCATTTTCATGAAGCAAACCACATTAACAACAACAGGGCAACACAACCACAACAACACTCCCATAAAAATGGCAACAAAAACCAGAAGTAGAGAATACGAAGTACAGGAATTCAATTTATAGCAGCCCTTTTTGTATTTTGACATCGTTATTTTTATTCGCTGCGCGCTGCCACTGCCACTGCTGCTTTCTTGAACTCATTTCATTCATTTATTTATATTTCATTTATACATATTTTCTTTAGTAATGCATAATAAAGAAATATTTTTATAAATAAAATGTACTCGATTTTCCTAGAGTAGAATATACTTTACAGAAGTATGTACATAAATGTTGCACACTTGTAAAGCCGAAGGATGTTGTAAAGTTTAATGAAGAAAAAGGTTTTAAGTCGCATACTCGTACAATGGAGGGGAAAAGACATTAAGTAGCATATGGCCAGAAGAGCACCTGATTTATAATTACGATTGGCTGGCTGATTTTTAAACATTAATTAATAGCAGTCATAGCAATTATTTGAACAGATGCCCATCTTCTGTAATTTCCATCTCCATCACACTGTAATTTTAAGCGTTTTTTTTTTTTAAGAAACAAAAAACGGTTAAGTAGAACGCAAACCTAGACCTCGCCTCTTGAGTACTCATACAAGATAGCGAAAAATGTGGCGTTTGCTATTTGCTTTAAATAATAACTGAATGTTTATTCATTTTGGTGTGTGCCAACAATTGATATATACAAAAATGAGACAGTAACATTATTCTCATTAGCTATTTAAACAGGACGTCTCTTTTGCTTGTTTATTTTAAATTTATGTCACTTTTTTATTTTGTCCTTTTCAGTTGTTGAAAAAAGAATACTCTTTTTTTTGTACCTCAAATAATTGAGTGGAAATTTTCTAATTACCCAACAAAGCAAAAATGAAAGTAGCCCAGAAATCTTCTTTTTACAGCTCTTGAAAAATAACAAATAATTTTTTTTTACTATAAAACAAAAGCTACCTCTAGAATACACTTTCAAAAAACGAACAAAAAAATCTGCCAAAGAAACTCAAGCGAAATAAGAATATTTCCGAAATTGGCGAACAATGAGAGTACAAGAGCAAACAAAACGAAATTTGGGTTAAAAACCCAACTGAACTTTTTTTTCTTGTTTTTGAAGACAAAACTTTTGCTTAATTCACTTTTTGCTTCTTCTTTATAATTTTTTCGCCCAACTCTTCACTCACTTTGAATTTAATGGTGGCGAAAAATCACTTGGCACTAAAAGATAAACAAAACAGTATAATAATTTATTTTCTATCACCTGGATAAGCAAATGGAATGCCATAAGCGTTAGGATGGGTCGATTTAGCAATCAATAATGTGCCATCGTTTTTTAGATAGTCTTTGATAGGAGAAAAAAATTCTACAGGGCACTCATTCAAACAAATCACTTTTTTTATTTTTGTACTGGCGGTCCCCTAAGAAAAAAGCGTGTTACGAGGTCGCTGTGCTGGAAGAAAATTATTGTAGAAAAAAAATTGTTGGGGGTTGTTCATACATTTGAGTGATCCGCAGTTACCCAGGGCGCTTTCTTTTAGTTCCAGCCGTCTGGATTTAAGCACCTCGAAAATTACATTTTCCCCCCTTCTAACTAACTTGCCCCAAAGTAAACTTGCCCCAGATCAATTATGCAAACAGCCTCCATTTATTTGTTATCCCTAATATTATGTTCATATAAACCCCTTCATTGCGACTATAAATAACTTTATAGAGCTCAATATTCTATATAAAAAGTCAATAAGTTATTGCTCGACAAAACCGTTTCAACTAGAGATGTGCGCGTGAGTGGTTTTGGCTCACGTCACGCACGCCCATGACCAGAGTAATTTCCCTCACGCTCTTTCATGTACGACAATTTTGTTTTTGGCCTCACGTCACTCACGCTCTCGAGCAAAATTTTTTTGACAATTAGTTGTGACAATAAACAGAACACTTACTCATAATATAATATAATTTTCGAGCACACCAACCCAAAACAACATCAAAATAAAAAATAAAAACTAGAAATAGGACACTTCGAAAATTAGTTTTTTGATATATAGTAGTTGTAGTTTTTTCCACACAAATCTACCCTCCCTAATGTGCATAAACAGTGAGCCATTAAGAGAGGGTCTTCTTTTATTTTTAAAGTATTGTTTCAAATGAAATTTAATTTTCAGGATCTTTGAAAAAAAAACAGCTTTTTTGAATAGCTGCCAAAATTTTCCAATAAACTGTTTTTCTTTTTTTTTTTTTGAATATTTTCTTTTTAGCACTCGCTTTTAATTAAGTTTCACCCTTGATTCTTTAATTTGCCAACTTTTTTTGCATGACATTTCACTTTGTCACTTTAAACTATATGCTTTCGATTAAAAAAATATTATAAAAGCAAAAAACTGTCAAATATTTTAACTTTTCAAGTTTACGCAGTTGCAACAGCGAGCATCATGCATGAACATTTTTCATATTCAACTTTATATCCATCATCATGCTTTCATATTTATTTTAATAGCCAAAAAGAAAGTAAATAAGATAAGTGTAAATTACGGAAGCTTGTTTGCCTTTTGAGAGAGAAAATGGATTAGAAAGGATGTTCATGAAAACTGAAACAAACATATAGATTTAAATAGAGAAAGTTGCATGTCAGCAAAATTCAAAGCAATTTCCGAATTAGTGAGAGTTTGTAATGTTCAAACAATCACTTGATACAAAAACTAGTCTATACGTTTTGAAACACATTTTAATTTTCTTAGCAACCTTCATACAACGAGCGACCATTCGTGGTTACGACTTGTATTTATTTAATTTATTTATATTTTTAAGGCCATATTCATAGTAATTATTGTAAGTTTATTAAGCTCTTATTTGACGTATTTCTACGGAATATTTGACAAATAAACGTGTAATAAACCTTTAATAGTTTCTATGAATATGGGTGTTAGTATTTTAATTTTGTACTGCGGAGTCTCATATTATAATCTCACCGGAATCGAACTAAAACCTCACGACTGTTGTTTCGTCACCACAGCCAATCGGCTTTGGCAACAATTAAAGTGAAAGCAGTAACTATCAATTTTGAGAAGAGTGATGATTATCCATAAAGTCATCATTCTGCTACAAATTTAACATAATTTTTCCCCATAACATTTCGCCATGTTATTTTTTATTGTATTCATATTTTTCTTTTGTCTTATTGTTTATCGTTAAATTCGAAGTGAGAATTTCAAACACAAAACATGAAAACAATTTTAAAAATCGCTGGGATCGGCTCAAATTTTGAAATCATTGTCATCATTTGTTACATGCAGCAACAAATACAAAAACTAATTGAAACCCCCAAGGTATCTCCACTCCAGGGGTCTCCACTATCCACTAACTTGGTGTGAATAAAAGGTCGAACATCGCTCATGGCCAATGAAGACAGCTCATGTTCATGTTTCGGTCATGCTTGGGCCGACAAAAGTTATCTTATGTATTAATCTAAGATAATTAACAACCCAGCTAAGTACATGCAATTACTGTTTGTCACTTTGTTGACAGGTGTAATAACAAAAAAAGGATAATAAACATTTAAGTTTAAGTTTAGATGATTTTCAGCATGACAAAAAGTATATAATGACATTTATCGAAAGGCAGCAAATTAAAATAACTGGAATCAATGTCAGCAAAAAAAAAAATAAAAAAGAAAACAATGAAATAAAATATATCAACTCCGTACGCACTCAACTTTTGCTGCCACAAACCGCCGCAAAGCAATAAGCAAATAAACAAACATGACAATGTGCTTTGTAGTCAGCCGTTTTGTTTAGTTGCAGATCTTGTGTCAGCAGCGTGCAGTGTACAAGCAAACAAAATCTCAGCATTTGTTAATATTTCATCAACCAGCAACAGAGTGAACAGTACACTGAACTCTAAATACTGCTCACAGACGCCTACACAAAAGTTACAGCACACACACACACACACACCCACTCTTATTCATGTTTGCAACTTGAGCTGAAAATTGCTTAATACACACAAAAACTGGCATGAGCGAGGAGAGAGAGGAAGACTAATAGGAATACTCCTCCAAAAAAGAAAAAAAAAACGGCACTTAATGGGTTACTAAGAAGCAGTTACAGTAACAATAACTGCGCGGGTAGTGGGGGTAGTGAGACTTAACTGTGCCATACTTTAGTGTGTGTGTGTGTGTGTGTGTAAAATATTATTGCTTGTAAACTCTTAAAATTTTAGTGCTTTGCTGCTGTGGTGTTTGCATGTATTTGCGTGGGTGTGTGTGTGTGTAATGCGAATGTGACTAAATTTCTGCTTTAAAACATGTTGTGACACTTAAAATAATGCAATTATTTCATACATCCAGGCGTTTTACTCTCATTTTCATTTTTTTTCTCAATTACTTTCTTATTTTCAACTTGTTTTCTCGTTACTCGTATGAATTTCTGATGAAAGTGTGTAAATAGTTGCCTTACAAGCCAAATACATTTAATTTGTTGTTCTGGAAATTTATACATAATTGGAAGATGAGAGAAAAAAACCATATCGCATGCCAGTGAAATTGTTGCAAGAAAATAAAATTTTAGTAATTGGGGAGTTGCAAGAGAATATTTTAAAACATCTTGTACACTGAGAATAAAAATATTTTATATTTTTAACAGATCACTGAGGTCATATTATCTATATGAAATAGATTTTGCAAAAGAAAAGTACAACTAGAAAACAAAGCCCAACGAACATCTAATAAAGTGGAAATTAATAAAATATTGCTATGGTTCTTTTTTTTCAAGAATAGAGATGCGAAAGAGCGAAATATCAAGAAGAATATTCGAACAAATAAATGAATATCCATATACGTTTATAGCAAAAAAGACCTTAAGTTCTGGAAAATAATTATATTAAATATAAAAAAAGGTCGAAGAAAACCAAATATTAAATATATTTTAAAATATGGTTAAAATAAGATTATTGTGTTCTCTATAACGCTGGTTATGGTCATGTTAATTGTACGTTACAGTTTTTTTCTGTGTGTAAACGCGTTCGACTACAGTGGCAGTTAAGGAAACATGATGAGCTCTATCACATGGATCATGCGATAGAGTATTAGTTTTTTATTTTTATTATTTATAAAGTTGGTAATGGCAATGCAAACGGGATGGCACTTTTGATATGACTAAACTTTTTTCATGTTTATCTATTGAGCTTCAGTTTTCCATATTTAGCTTTTTATTTATCCTTCACTAGTTTCCACTCACGATACTTCAACTGAGTTCTACGCCTTAACTCTACTTTTATAAAAATTGCCAAATCGAAAAACAAACAAAAATCCCCATTGACTGTATGGTATATTTCAATGCAAACATATAATTTTATTGAGTTTTTCGTCATCAGCTTCTTTGTACAGATGTTGAAAGTACCAGTAATATGATTTAATTTTTTTTTTCCTTTTGCTACAAATGTACTAAAAGGAGTTGCTCTACACTTATTTATGTGTCCCACTCTACTCTCAGATTTGAACGCGTATGTTTGCACTAAAATATACATATGTATATACATGTATGTAAGGAAATTTTCTATATTTTTTTTTTCTCCAGCAGTTAAATTGGAATTTTGTGCAAATAAGCTTTTTTCGAGAAAATTGTCGTTAAGGTTCTAAAATAAAATCTAAATGTGATGCTAGAAAAAAGTTACTGCCGTTTAAGTACGTGACATTAACATGGCAATAAAAGAAGGCAAAAAACTAATAATTACCTTGAGAAATGAGTTTCGTATTCAAAGCTTTCGCTGGAGGCAATCAAAATAAACATTTAGGGCTTTCACAAAAGTTTTATAATTTTAAGCATTTGAAACATAAGAAACTCTGTTTATATTTAGAAAATAATAAATGAGGCGAAATCTTTAATACGATAAAGAAATACCTTTCAATGCTGCTTTTATTATTAAGATTTTAAGTAATCTTAATGGTTGCACAACAGCAATTGTTGAAATGTATAGGACTTTTAATTATTAAACAACATTATTTATTTTTTTAATTATAAACACAGTTAATCATAAAAGCTATTTTTGTATTTGTTAAGCAATGATTTAACTAGATTTTACACCATATAAGAAAACGAGTATAAGAGAGGAAGTGTTTATTAGAACAACATCCGCCGTTTAAAGTTGATGGTGTTTAAATACACTATTTAATCATTAGTTTTGTTTTAATGAATTTTCTTAGAAAGGTTCCCCAGCTAATGAAATTTTACAATTCGCTTTAAGCTTATCTTCTTTAAATATTAATCACTACAACCAGCTGCTAGCCGCTATGGCTTTTGCTTTCCTAGGAGGAAAGCAAAAATTTTTCCTAAGTATAAAATGTAAAAGCCGTGCCCCGGCAAAGAAATCTTTGTAATTAACTGTTTTTCTTTTTTTTTTGCATTAAATGCTGCCCTTGCTTAAAAACCTTTTACTCAAATGAACTTAAGGCACCTTTATGGCAATAAAAAATATTTATAAAAGAAAGTAATTGTCCCCCAGCTAGTGATTTAAAATAATGGCTTTTTCAATATTAGGCAAAAAAAATTTGCTTAGTTTGGAATCTAAGCTTATTTATGACAACAGCTAATAGTAAGAAAATTATTACATTGTCCCCCAGCTAAAAAGGTTTTAACTTTCATTAAGTAATAACCACTGAACTAACCCACAAAGTCGCCTTTATGGCAATATCTAGCAAATATAAAAAGCAAGAGTTGTCCATCAGCTACTAACCGTCTAATTCATAAAAATTATAACAGGTTTATAAAGCTCTTATTTGACAGATTTTCCATACAAATATGTCAAATAACAGTCTTACAAGCCTGTTATAATTTTTATGAATTAGAGGGTAATACAATAAATGTCATACAAATTTGTTTATTAATTTGATCTTCAATCGCCCTTTTGACAATTTACTACAAAATCCCCATTTTAAATAGAAACGAAGTCCTGCCCTTCTCCGTGAGTTTTCAGTTTTCTTTCCTGTATCTACACGTGAAGTATTAATATACAAATTTTCAGTTTTCAGTTAATATACAAAAATATCCTAAAAATTACTTCCAAATACATTATTCCATACACGTCTTTATAAAACTTTAAAAACCTCCCGTATTGAACTAATATGTATGCTTGATGGATTATCGGCTTTTAGTTTTAAATTCATTACAACTGACATCTGTTCCCGTATGTAGGATAATCATCTGCCGTTTGAATTCGTTTTTCAAACGATCAATTTTTATTACAATAATTTTAGTTCACCAGACATTTAAAAGTTTAAGTGTTCATTTTCTCTTTAACTAGAAAACAATTTATTTGTCTCGTTTTGTTGCTGTATGGGTGGCAAAAACAAAACTAAGATTTTCGAAAGAAAAAACAAAAACTCTCAGGTTTAAATCCAAAACGGTTGAAACTGCCAAGTAAAAAGTAGATTGTATTAAATTGCTTAAGTACTTTAGGGCAATTTAGTTTTCTAATACATTGCAAATGAAAAGAAGCCACTGAACGAAAAAGTACAGCACGATAAGCATTTTTTGCTTCTACTTTTTTTTCTTTTTTTACATTTTGTGGTGCTTTGCCAGGCAAAGAAAACGTACAGAAGTTGTGGAATGTTTAAGGTCTTTAGAAGGAGTTGCCAGGCCATGTAGAGAAATCGTTGATTCATGACTAAATGTTGTAAATTGAAAAATACTTCTCTTAATTTAATTTGAAACTAGAAAGTGCATTATCTCCCTGACAAGTCTAAAGTAAATGCCTTGATGTAGTTGATAAATGAATTTCGAATGATGATAGTAAAATTATTTCTCAAAATTAAGTGGAAACAAATTTAAATGAGATGGAGCAGAGAAAGTTTTTTTGAAAATATTTCAATTAAATTTGTAAGGCAACAACAGGAAGTTATTAATATTAAATATGCTGGTTGTAAGTCCTCGAATATAAAAGCTAATTGAGAGTTTAGGGACAAAAATAAAAGACTTTATTTTTAAGGAATACACAACACAATGGACGTGAATACATAATGAAGTGGAAGTAAATTTTACATACTTTGTACCTAAACGAGTCATTTTATCGTTTTCAAAAATTGTCTTACACTCCCATATTCGAATTTCATATGGAATTCCTAATGATTTTTATTTGGAAGAGTGGTTTTTAAAGCCGTGCTATAGCTCCAGAAACCCCTGAAGAATAAGCTAGCAAGGGCTAAACGTCTTATTCACTGCAAAAAAAATCTCAAACCTTACAGTCATGTGATGCTTTCCAGCTGCAAGGTGATGGTTGTCAGCTGTATTTCACTCATTTTTGTCCGATGATAATGTTTTAAGGGGCCCCGAAAGAAAAAAGGACACAAAACCTGAGATCACGAAACGAACTGAAACATATTTGGGAACTCTGATTAAAGCTTTTAACAGTTTATATATCTGATGTTGCGTATGCTTTATATAATTGATGACTCTAATGCTTAAATATTACGTATACGTCCTTATGGAGGGTGGTTATATTTTAAGGGCAGATGTTAAATGTGAATGACAAAGTCAAGATATTTACTGCAATAGTTTTAACTTTATAGTCGAACTATATATGTAATTAACAATTGATAATAATTTGATCGGCCTTGAATCGTTTTTTTTTTTCTATAAAATTGAGATTTTTTATAATCAAATTGGAGTGCTGAATATTTTGAAAGAAGACCAGGAAATTAAAGTTGATGACTTACTGGCTGGAGTACAAACCATGGCTGTTTCACGACCACACGTCGCTCATCAACAATCATGCCATATTTTAAGGTATATAAGAATAATTATTTTAAGAAAGATAGAACATTTTAAGCTAATTGTAGCTGCTTCATAGCCACAACGATACTCATCAGTATCTCATTTTTAAAATAATTAAATTGCTTGTAATGTACAAGCTTTACACTAATATTTCAATATGCTCTCCTTTACTTTAAAACTATATTAAAACTAATTTTTAAACCTAATTTCTACTTGTGCTTTCCAGCTCTTTAAGACTGTCAATCCTTTACCCCCATTATTGCGCAACAGCAAATTAAATTTTTTATACAAATTCGTAGTTTCATATAACGAAGCATGAAATTCCACCCCACACATTTGTACACATCACAGCTTTTAATTGCACTATAATTTTCATACTAAAATTGCAGAAATTAAAACAAACAAAACATTGTCGGCCAAAGAACGGTGTTAAACTCAACTTGAGCTACTTTCTATTTATTTTTCATTGTTCCAAAATGGTTTTTTATACATATTTGAAAATCATTTTTATATTTTTCTGCTGTTTGTAGCCTCTATTTAATTTCAGTTGTGGGTGAGATTAAAAAAAAAAAGTGCTCTTTATGAAGCTAGAAAGTTTTAGAAGGAAAATACTGCAGTTTATATACGAAGGCAAAAAGAGAAGCCAACTTCAAAAAAGTATACACCACCCACACACCCAAAAAAAAATTTTATAAATAAATGCAATGTTTCTTTGACTTTGTCAAACCATATGACAGTTGTGACACTTCACTTGTTTGTTTTTAAGTCAGTAAACAGGCAAAAGAAGATATTAAGAAAAAATAGTTGAAGAAATTTAATCAAGAAAAATTAAAATAGACTCAGTGATAGTAATTTAAATTGTTAATTATTTTTTTGGGTTTGAGTTCGATTTTACCTCCTTTTTTTTGACTTTGAAAGCAACACTTTTAAAGATCTATATTTTTTAAATGATTTTCGAAATTGCCAGGCCCCGAGCAAAACTTCTCGGTGGACTGATTAAGGAAAATTAAGAGAAAAAAAATCCCTTTATTCTCTTACGACATGTTATGAATGGGTTTAATCTCAATATCAGTTTGGGCACAGTAAGAAAACAAGCGTTGGAAAATTATTTTGAGAATCACTTTCGATTGATACTTAGCGAATAGCGAAGATAGAACATTGTTCATTATAAAATCCTACATTTTTAGCTACATTATTTATAACGCTTCGTTATCATGCATTACTTGTATTAGAACACAAGATTCTGAATAGCTTAAGGCAAAATTTAATTACACATGCTGACAGCAAATACTGCAGCCAAAAACCAAATTTATTTTCACACATTTCTGCAAATCAAACAAAAAGTTACCAACTTCAAACAAGCTCAGCAAATATCAGCTGCTATTTCATTATTATGATAAAACAAATGGTCTATATCTTAAGTGAATCACAACAAAGTAACAACTTTGTTGCAAATCTAGGCAAGTAAACCCAACCAGCACTCATACATACACAACAACACACACATAAACACAACAGCTGTTGCATCGAAACCAGCATTTTGTATTAATAAACGCAGTGACTGAACTTGCAATAAATGTTGTTAAACAGCCAGCCAAAAACCACAGCAGCCAAACTTCATTCCACAGAAATCAACTTTGAATCAAATTGAAGCAACAAACTAAATAAAAGCCCCCATATGAAAGCCAACCATGCACTAATTCATTCAAACAATACAAATAACTGCAACACCAGCAACAGCAATGTAATCTTTAGCTCAAGTTGCTTTCTCAAATGAAATTGAAACAATAACCAATATTCAATGCACGATACTCGAACTTTAAAACAAGAAGAACACAAAAATATTGCAATAAAACCACTTCTACTTCATATTGCTCGTTTCTTTTATGAAATTCAGCATGTTTTCGAACTGCTGCGAAAAAAAAAAATTAAAAAAAAGCCAAAACAACCAGTTCAACATGTTGTTGCTACTCCTTGTTAAGGGCAACAGTTGGTGGAAATTTGCGAATAAATACTGGCAAATTTGCATGGTAGAAGTGGAGTTGCAATGGCTTGAATTCTTCTGTTATGCTTGACTCCCAGTAGACAAAGGGGCCGAAAACATGTACTAAGCAATTTAGACTACAGACGTAATAGATATTCATAAGTCACTATTAGAATGCGGGCATTCGTGTGTCTTTGAAACAAATGGTTTCCACATAAATGAAGGCAAAGGATAGCAATTAAACGCACATGGATGTTTTTAAGCAAAGAGCTAAAACATCACACTCCAAGCAACAATGTGTTTAAGGATCTGTAATACAGGCCTTTAAACCACAATTTAGTTAACAGAAGCTCCAAATGATAACACAGTTTAATGACATGAAATGGTAATGCAGGCTGCAGGTGTAGTTTCCGATGCAAAGCAGTGATGCAGATTTTTGCTGAATTTCCAAAAGTTTTTTTGTTATCAAAAGAAGACTTAAAGATATCTTTTTTAAGAACAAAGATCTTTAGCATAAGATTTGGCATTATTGTCGACGTTAGCCACGTTAATCGCTGAAATACCTTGCTGGGCTGCTTGTCAAAAATACTTTCAATTCTAAGCCTCTACTTATAAAATAAATATTCATATAAACATGCCTAAAAATATTGTCACAAGTCAGCAAGTATTTAACAAAAATAATGTAACCCCTACTTTCTTCGCCGTTATTTCAGGAAAGAACATGAATTTAAACAACTAGAAATGCATCCATATTCATAAAAAGAACAAAAGAAATCTAACAGTAGGAAAAAAGTGAAAACATAATACATTTATATTAAATAGCTTTTTCAGACTCAAGTTCAAACCTTGGTTGGTCACGTTTTTTTATCTATATCAATTAAGTAAAGAAAAGTAAAATTTTATAGCTAGATGAACAACCAGCTATTTCAAAAAAAGTGACCAACCAAGGGTTGAACTTGAGCCTGAAAGAGTAATTTAATCTGAATGTATTACAATATCATAGTTCAAGGTAATTAAAATTTCAGTAAAATGTGAAAACATTTTATTTCACAAGAGCTTATTCTGAGACTTCAAGGTTCTTAAAATATTAAATAATGGTTCAGTTTAAATTTCATATTCTCTCGTTAAGCGAACGTGACCGGAAAACCTTTTCTTTTCTTTGTTCAGAAAACAATTACTAAGGTATATTTTTAGACAAATAATATAACAAAATGAGTTGCAGAATATCTAAGTCATACAGACGGCAGAAAACCTACATGGAAAGGTTAAAATAAATCAAATCAACAATATATTGTTGATGTTAATTTACAAATAATAATAAAATAATAAAATATAATATAATTTACGTATGTTCCGATCTTATCGGAATCGCACTTAAGAGTCACCAAAAAGTTATTTTGGTACCAGGAAATCTTGTCCAGTAATTCTAGTTCGTACAAAAAAAAAACCGATACCTTACGTATGCAGACACAACATGTGGTATAAACGTTAATTTCTCTTTAAATTAATATACATCATACGCCCCCTTTACCAGCGCATTTACACATAAGCATAAAAATACAACAACACCAAACAACTAAAATCCAATATACTATATAAATTTTTGCTTTTCTTTTTAACAATTTATTTTCAATAAAACAAGTATTTTGTGCAGATTTTAAATTTTATTAACAACAAAAATACACGTATACAAATTCAAAGATGAAATTGATTTCGATATTCCATTCTGTATGTTTTTCGAAATAATTTTAGAAAATGTTTAAAATTAAAAAAAAAAATTGTATAACACCAAAACACAAAAAATATACTTTAGAAAATACAGAACGCACCATCGAATTAACGACTTAAAGTATTTAAAACAACAAAAAGTGACCTCTAGCTCATTTAGAAAATCAAGAAATTCCACAATATTTAAAAGAAAAACTTTTATTTGGCTTCAACACTCAGTATTGATAACTTTCTATTGCTATTAATATTCCCAGGTGCATGTGTACTTTCAATTTAATCCACATAATGTGCCACCAAAAAACCAAAAAAAAAACGTTTTCAAAACACTAAAGTAAAAGCAGAGTTTTTCACAAGTTAAGCGTAAAATAACAACCAAACATTAATGAGCTGAATAAATTTCAAAGCATGATTTAATCATCCCGTCTTTGTTTGTTCGCAAATTTTGAAACTCCAACGAAAAGACACATAAATTGGAAAAAAAAATACATAAAAATACTTTATGATGATGCACCATGATTGCATATTTGAGATTTTGGGAATGTTTTTTGCATGTGTGAATACACTTACACAAGCAAGCACACACATTTATGAAAGTAATTGCCCTGGTTTAATCATGTGTGTGTGTGTGTGTGTGTGTACAAATTGGCCCTGCAGCTAAATTTGCAACTGGTGAAGAATGGCTGGGAAACTCGAAAAAAATGCCTAATAATAGCAACTTTAAAAATTTTATGCTGATGCTATCGGTGCAGCAATGGCTGAAATGGTTGAGCTGTCGACCAAACACAGTGAGGTTGAATATACGATTCCTGTGTGAAAACGAAACAAAGAAATTGTTATCAAGTCATTTTGCCCCCAACCAATAACATGCACAAAACTGGCAGTAAAAGCATAAGTTGCTCTTATTTTTGAAAATATATTTGTACTAGTCAGCTGTAGAATACAAGTGAACAAGCCATAGAGCAATACACTCCACAAGAACGTAATGAGTTATAATGAGCGACCAATATTATAAAATGAACAAGCAAAACTATCGCTTCTAGGGCACCTAAAATCTGCAGGCGATGCACGAGGAGCCAGTACACCTGCTCAAAGTTACTACATGGTGCGCCATTCACGCTGGAAGAATCATCCGGCTATTTTTCTTTTTTTTCGAGAACCCCACAGGGCCATGTTAACCGATTTTTTCTGCCGAATTAAATCAGTTAGTTCCTGACGACATGTGGTTACAACAGGGCGGAGCAACAGCCCACACTGCTAGAGCCACAACCAATATTCCGAAAGCCTAACAGCATCGCATGATTTCTTTTCGACTACCCATTAGCAAACTAACCAGTATGAAACTGGATAAAAAAGTGCTAAGAGCTACTAGCATGCCAACTAGTGTGCAACTGTGCATGAAAGACACAGTTGCAATGTAAAAAATCGATAGTTTGATTTATGGAAAAAAAAAATTATAAAACCAGTTCTAATTATTATATACTGCATCCCACTATATACTTCTTCCCATCATGTATAATTCATTTTAGCTGCAGGGCTGTCAGTACCATTGCGATAGTTTAATGTGTATACATCTCTAGACGAGAAAGTTCTGATAGAAGTAATAACACCAATGCTAATAATGAACCTTTACAAAATCATCACCTACATAATAATCATCATTGCTGCCATTATGATAATCATGTTGTCATATTAATCTCCATGGCATGACTACTACATAAAATGAAAAGCGCGATGTTGTGACTTTGAGAGATGAATAGAATAAGCCACAACAACATGCACACGCACACACACACACATACGACCATTAATTACGCCACGCTTTTAGTAGCTAAATAGTGGAAATAAATGCTATATTTTTGTTTGCATATTTAATATTAATTTGGTCACTCTTTCTCAAAGTACAGAGCAGTGCATTGGAATTCACTAATTAGATTTTGGTGCAGATTTTATTAAGTGGCAAATGTAATTCTAATACGTGATAAAAAGCAAATGTGGCAGAAAAATTTCAGAAGCAACAAATTAAAACTAAATTTTAAAAATAAAAGAAGATATAGAATAAATTTTACAATTATTTTGTATTCAGTTTATTGGGTTCAAGTTCTTTTTATATTACTTTTGTGATTGATATATAATTTTGAATGGGACAAAGAAAACAACAAGTTATTTAAGGGCAATTCAGACTATTATACAAGTATAAATACTTTTATCGAGTTTTGTGAGATGAAAGTATAATTAGATTTCTTGCGACTGTCAAAAAGTCTAACGAAAACTACATTTTACATTCACACCATCACACTTCAAATAAACTAAAAAATTTGAGTGAAAAAGAAAACAGCTGTTTTTAATCACAGAATAAACGTGCCAACATAAAACTTTACACGGCGGCAGAAGAGCAATTTCATGTTGGCGGTGGACGTGCCGGCGCTAAAAAATTTTCAGCAGCTAAAATAATAGTTATGTAAAACAGAACCAAATTGAATAACCCCAAAATATTTTATCTTCTAAATACAGCTAGAGCAAAATACATTTGTATACGGTAACCAAATTCCAAATTTCGAACCCTTGTATAACGAAATCAAATACCATCAGTGACGGCACGCCATCGGCTGTGAAACAACTGGCTAGTAAATTTTTCAACAGCTGCTTGTGTTAAAAAAACAACCCTGATCGAATGAAATCGTTTAGAAAATTTTCAAAAAACGGTGAAGTCTTATGGGATGTCAATTTTCTATCGTATTATTTCTCGTTTTCATAACACATTGCATTCACACCATTCACACACTTGCACGTATTATTTGAATTTTTGGCAGGTATTAATACACAGCATAATAGTCTGAATTTCTCTTTAGCAGGGTGGACAACAAGCTAATTCAAAACGGCCACACTTTTTGTCATCACCCGTTCTTTAACTCAGGGGATCATGTTTCTAGAACGACACTTATTCAGAACGACACAAGCCATTCAGCCACCCAAGCAGTTGCATATTTTCTGCCTAAATTTTTAATGATACATATAAAACAAAAAATAGTAATAATAGTTATGGAATAAAAATACAAATAATGGATGTGTTAGATATAATAATAAAATTTAGACAGAAAATATACAACAACTTGGGTGGCTGAGTGGCATGAGTTCGCTTTAGAAACATGAGCGCCTGAGTTCAAGGGCGGGTGCGGACGAGAAGAGTGGCGGCTTCGAAACAGCTATTTGTCCACCTTGCTAAATTTCTTTAATATTTCTTTTCCTTGTCTTATTTAAATAATATTAATCACAAAAAAGTACTATAGCAAAAACTTGAGCTCAATAAACTTAATACAAAATAGTTTTATAGGAAAAAGTTCGAATGCAAAAAAAAAAATAGTAGAAGCAATTTTACTTAAAATTTAGAAAAATATTTTATTAGAAAATTCGTGGTTTTTAAAAACACCTTTTAAAAGCCATTCAACTGGTGCGAAGATTGTCAGCACTTAAATGGATTTACCATCACTTGATACAATGGCATTAAACATAAACATCAATCTTGGTGAGAGAATATAAAATTGAAAAACAATCAGTGAACTTAACTAAAGACACTCAGGTGGTAGGATGGCTGGTGCGCTGCTGCTTAAAAACAGCCTGCAATTAGTTATTAGCTGTTTTCAAAGCAATTTGGGTGCTGATAAGCGACGTGGTGGACATGAAACAGCTGAATGTGTTTGCCAGCTAATAAGTCTTCAAACTTACATTTTTTGTCTTCTTTAATCAATAAAATTTTAGCACAAACAAATTATTTCTCAATTCTGCGGAACTGAAAGTTAAACCACAGCCCGATAAAAAACTTAACTGTAAATCATTTTTATTTTTTAATAAAATATTTGTGAAAATTGCTGCCAACTCTTAAGAATTTAAGCATATTTATCCTTTCTTTTAGTTTGGCTTAGTTTTGTTTGATTTAATTTATTTTATATTAATAGTGTTTTTTTTTTTTTGTATGTTTTAATAATTTCTTAAATCCTTTTTCCATCACCAAAAAGGAAAAGGCAATAGCAAGTAAATATAGAAGAAGACATTAAAAACAAAAACTTAATTCTTTCGTTTTGCATTTAGCTCTGGCCTTGCTGACCATCACGTTACCAAAAGGCCAACTGACTGACTGAGTGACTTCGATATGGATATCAACAGCATCGTCACTGTGAATCTCATATGTCATGCATGCTCGAATCAATGCAATTTGAAACTTATACCGAGAGCTGAAAGACACACATTAACTCCAATGCTCAAACATTCAAACACTTTCTGTTTGACATTCGCCAGAGACCACAAATAAGCTTATTTTCTACTGCTTTACTTTCGGATCAAATTAAAAATTCTCTTTTTTGTATAAATCAATCTGTGTTTTTACAACTATATACAAACATATATGTAAGCGCAATACATACACACAGACCTGTACCCTGCAGCTAGATTTGAGACTATTTGAGTTTTGGTACAATAAGTACCACTGCTATGAAATTGTATTAGAAAAGACAGATTAGTTTTAGTAAAATAAAATGCATTCAAGCAAGTACGAGACTGAATCGCGGCTTAGCCCACTTCACTTAGCAGATTTACCCCTGATTTTTGACTTGGGATTTAAATACAAAATTGGTAAATTTTCCTTAAAATTTAAGTTGGATTTAAAATAGCTTTCTGTTTTACAGTCAAAAATTAGTTTTAGTAATTAATTGTAATAAAAGTACGGCAGCACAATGTAAGTGTCAAAAAATTATCGATAACTCAATAAAAAACAGCTGTTTAAACAAATTTGGAAGCAAGTGATATTGTGAGAAGTTTAGAAAACAATAAATTGTTTTGTAAAAATTATTAAAATGAGTAGCAAAAGGACTCCCAATTTCACTGCCACAGAAGTTGATTACCTTCTGGAAATAATAAAAAATCAAATTATGAAACAAACAAAAACATGTGCAATTTTCTTAATTTGCAGAACAAAACCAAACTGTCAAAAACATATGGCAGTACGAAAAACTTAAATCGATTTTAAATGGGCACGGCAGGCCGTTTAAGTTGGATTTAATTAGCAACTGTGAATGTACGTCAATTAATAGTATTAAGGGTACCCAGAAGATTGAATTTATATGCATATGATAATAAGCTGCAGCAAAAATTGAAGCAAGAATTGAAACAAGAATTGAAACAAGAAATGAAACAAGAATTGAAAAAAGAATTGAAGAAAAACTGGAAACAGAAAAATGATAAAATAACGCGCATAATATGCAATAAAAGCGAAAATCCTATTTTTTCAGAAACATTTTTGGAGAAACTTTTATTGACTCGAAACCAAGCATTTGGTCTTCAGAACAAACAGAATAATAATAGCAATGATTTTGCCTAAATTTCAAAGGGTCTTAATGCATTAAAAAAAAATTAAGCTTTTTAAACGGTGCCTCACACATAAAAACAGATAGATATGTAGGTAATTAGTCTGGAATGAGAAATGTTATACTGGTCGCTTTGTCTGCAGGATTCTTTATAAGAGTGTGTGGGTGTCTGTGTATTTTTCTGTGGTCAGGTCATGTGCATTTTTTTCTCTTATTTTTTATTTGTGAATGAATCTGTTTTCATGAAAAATATTGATACGAGTATTTCGAATATTCAATTATATTTTTTGTGCCTTTTTGACATTTGCAAGATAATTTATGTAGAAAAAAAAGAAAAGAATAAAACTAAGAAAAATATTTAATTATACGTATGTAGTATGTATGTATATTTTTTTGTTTTAAGTGCATAACTATATTCTGCATCAATATTTTTTTAAAAGTATAATACAATGATGTTCCATTAAAGAAACATTTTATTTCAATTTCAGCAGATTTTGGATATTTATAGAAACGAGACATAAGCCAAGGCTCTTAGACTTATGCTGGTGCAAGTTAACAAACGTTGTGAGTGGCACGGAGATCGTACAGATCTATGCGTAAAATCTTTTGTGTTTAAGTAAACAGAGTGAGCAATAAGCCCCTATCGGCTTAAGTATAGGTCGCACGACATATACAACCTTAAAAAATGTTTACGTCAAATACAAAAAATAATAATAATATTTTTTGTATTAAATTTTAAGATTTTGCTATCAAAAAATTCATGAAATAATAGACACAACAAAGTTTGGCAAATTGTGTATAGTAAAGAAATAAGCTAGAAAATATTAAAAAATGTTATTCATTATTTGGTCCCAAATGCAATTTAAAACTTTTCTTGTTAATTTTCTTAGACATATGCTCTTTCTTTGTTTAAGCCCCATAACATTTCTCCTCTATTATTGCCTTTAATTTTACATTTCAAAATTCAAAGCTGCTAAAACTTGTTCTCTTCCATTGTGGCCAAGTTGCCTGTGCTGCAAGAGCACTTTTAACCAAATATTTTCTTCTTGTTAACACAGTAAAAACAATTCATTTGCTGCTTTTTTAATAGTACATTTGAGAATAAAATCTAGAAACTTGTTTGCTAAGAAGCGTTTTTTTTATAAACAAGCTGTTATTATGGCGCTGATGTAAATGAGTAAAAGATTATTATTTCAATTTGCAAAATTATGCAACAAAAAAAATTATTACAACATCATTACAGTGGAAAGGCAAAGTTGGAAAAAGTTTGCGCTTTTCGTATATATACATATATTTTTTTAAACAGTTCATTTTCTTTTCAGATGTCGAAAACTTAATTTTACATTTGCAATGAAAAGAATACGCTTTGTCAAGGACATAACAGCAGCAATATTTCATCAATATAAAATTTATTTTACCAGACGCTCGATGCGTTGCTTTTAATACTTTTGCTGATAATTGAAATACGCTTGTTTTTCGTTATTTTTTTTTTTTTTTCTTGCATATAAATGTTTTTTCATAATTAACACTGATGACAACACACTTTTGAAGAGCATGTAACAAGTGTTGAGCAAACAAATGCTTTAACGGAAAGGCTTACGTGTTACTCTCTTTCCCGCACAACTCTCATTTAAACACTCACATTCATATTTATGTTTTTTTTTCAGTCTTCCTTCAACAGCAACAATAACAGTTACAATCATTTTGGGTTTTCCGTTCTCAATAAATGTTTTTGTTTTGAGACAGATTAAGGCAGCCAATAAATATTAACGAAATTAGGGGAAAAACATGTAACGGAAAGATTATTTTTAATTTTAAGAATATAAGAATTTAAAAAAAAATGTAAATGAATTCAGCATACATATGTATATGAACAAACATTTGGTATATTAAAATGCTTAGCAACATGTTGCAGAAACATAATAGCTGGCGTTATGGGCTTTAATTAATGCTAGAGAAAATTTTCATTGTAATGGCTCGTTGCTAGTCATAGTGCTCTCTGTCCACCATTTCGTTTGAATGTCACTTAATAGCACACCTGTTCACTTCACCCCAGTTTATAAATCTTTATTGTGCTCACCGCAACAATTTGCAAATTAAGTCAAACGATACAGCAGTCCACTACACATATTCGTTTATCTTCTACACATACACACATCATATACATATGTATGTTTTTAATTTATGCAGTTGCAATGCCAAGAACATCACATTTATATATAAAATGCTGCCTAAAATACCAGCTAACCTGTAAAGCAATTATAACACAGGTTACGAATTTTACACGAAGAGTTTAATTAAAATTTTTATTTTTCATTTCGCCAGCAGCAAAACGAACTTGAGGTGTTTTGTGTTTAACATCCCATTTTTTTTTTTTTTTTTTTTTGTAAGCACCGAATTTCATTGAACTATCAAATGTTTCTTTCCAGCAATGATACAAAATTTGCCGAAAAAGCGAAAAAGAGAGGGAGGGAGCGAGAGCGCAAGCAACAAAGAGCTTTTGTGTTTTTGCGTTTGTGATTAGAAATCAGCTGTTGGACTTAATCATAATAGAATATTTGGCATGGCCATTGAATAGTAATTATGGCCCGCAGGAACAATAAAACTTTGTTATCTTTAAATAGTTGAACATTTACGATGTCGCACGAGGGCATAATTTTACACAATTATTTGCATGCCAATTGAAAAACAGCGGGAGCGATAGGTATTCAGCATGTACATCAAACATTAATTACATCGTTGTAAGGACAACAATTAACTTTAATTTAGATAATGTGCAGCACAAAGATAAAGTGTATTTACATGATTAAGTCTTTTCAAGGGGACTGGAAAATTACACAACTACACAGTGGTCATACGAAATCAGCTGAGGCTGTGGAAGCTAGAAACAGAGATGTTAAACACTATAGATTTTTTAACATGCAAAAGTGCTCCAAAGCTGCTCCAAATAATGAACTTTTGATTCATTTGCTGCTGTCTTCGGACCCAGACGTATACGATATAACGTTCAAGCGGCTACCAAAAGTAACAATGGTAATAGAGGATGATCCCGCAGCAATTGAAATTAAAAGTCTCTTAAGCTACAATGCTTCTGACTATTTTCATTAAAATTCTTAACAAAAAGTAATATTAGAGTAAGATACATATGTATGTTTTAGTTAGATTTTAGAAAAAAAATTTTGTTAAAGACTTAATATAACAATTGCATGAAGATAAAGGTACTGGTCCATGAATTTGTTTATTTTAATGAAAATGAATAAATGTATCTATTGTTACAATGTTTTTGCTCTTTCAGATATTTTATATTACAAATCAAATGATTTGCTGGAAAATAGCAAAGGCACTTTCTAAAATCAGTCCGTAATGCCTTTTGCCTTTTTCAGCCGTTTAGATGATGCCGACATTTCGTCGATGCTAGTCAACTCATCAATAGACTCGAAAAATCTTAGCGGAATATATGCACCCGGAGCAATAGCATCTTTTTCGGCGATTTAACGCTTTCCGCAAAGAAAACACGACTGACTTCGCAAGAGCTTCATGCTCTCCCCAAAAACATTATTCCCATATAAACATGTGTATTATAATTTTGACATTTTGTAGTCGATAGCCTGATGTGTCGAATGTGTTTACAGCATAACACTACACAATCAGTTTTGTGTATGTGTTATTATTGTCTCCTGGCTACAAAGCCCATCATTATTTCAAAAAGTTTTTTTGAGAAATGTTTTGCCTAAGGCTACTTACTATAACTTTAAACTCATAGACATATTGGATAGTAAAATTATAAATATGTATGCTGTAGCCTGCTCGAAAATCTTGAATTTTTGTGTTGTTCATAATAATAATTTTATTATTATTTTTCTGAAGATGCCAACAAATTGTTGGCGAAATATTGAAAATAAATAAATAGTTGCTTAAATTTATTTATTTTCCAGAAACCAAAGATCAAAAGCTTGAGTAATTAATTTAAAAATCTAAAGATCAAATAATGTAAAAATAAATCCTAAATTTTAGTAAAAAAAAAAAAAATCTTTTTTTGGTAGTAGTATGAGCTTAAGAGTGGGCCGGTCTCATGTACGGCAGCCCACATAACATAACTTGATCTTATGATTACCTCGAAAAATATGGTGGGTGTTAGTCGAATTTTTTGACTAATGCGAACTCGATGGGCCCTTTAAGGGAACAAAAAACTTTTCCCACACAATTTATCACTCAAGTTTCCGTTCAAGGAAGTTATTTATAGTGAATACTTATAGTAAACTTAAGAGATTTTAGTCTTTAAATACCATATTGTACAAAAGAAAATTACTTCTTTTTTCTGCTCTTTTTCTTATTTTCTATTGCCATGAAATATGCGTTACTTCATGTTGGTTGGCGGCCCAATAAAATAAATTGTCTCATCAATATCAATGAACATGTTTAAAAATCATAATTTCTGCCACTTTAATTTAAGTATCTTTTACATCTGAAACCTAAATATAACAATTCACTTTAATGGCAGCACATGTCGTTCATTTTGTCTTCTCCGCTTTTCGTTTGTGTCTTCGTGTGTGTGTGTGCGTGTGTATATAGAATTTTTAATTACATGTTAAATTGCTGAAATTTACAGACCTCCCCGTGTACGCCATTGAATAAAGTGCATTGTACGCAAAACTTCTTATAAAATTCAGAGGTTAATGATGTCATTGTGTACATTAACTTTTACATTAAAATATTTCACTTTAAGAGAAACCATACGCAGCATACAACCGCACACAAATTAAGAGGAAATGATTCAAGTGTGTGTGTGTATTAAGTAACACCCAGTAAACATTTTCTAATGAGAAACACGTGAGAAAATATTGATTTAATTATTTTTAGAAAAGCCAAATATGATGTCATTTAACTCATTTAATGCATGAAAAATAATACTCAGCCTAAAACTTGAAAGTTCTCAGAAATTTTTTTGCTCTAGGAAAATATTTTTCTCATAAAAGTAAAATATTTCAAAAATTATATACATACATATATCTAGAGAAAGACCTCTGAATTGAAGCCATTACATTTTGAGTTTTTTCAATTGCAGTGGCAAAAGGTTTTCGCAACTTGCTTCCGTTTTGCTTGCTGAAAATAAAAAATTAATCATTTATATTTTAAAGCAATATATTTTTTGGCCTCTAAAAGATCTTTTAAAATTTTTTAAAGCCACAATATATAGCATAATATTTGAAATTCAAATTATTTCGCAATTTATGCAGCATGTCTAGTGCAAAATTAATATTCAAATTGGAATTTAAATTAAAGGTTTTATTGCCATCAACTAAATACATTAAAGCTTTTGTTGTGGCAGCTTAATTGTGTATTTATGTGCAACTAATTGCATACCTACATTGTTATTTAAGCCAAATTATTGCCACATAATTAATAAGGATTTAATTTTCAGAATTTTAAACGAGCACGCCTTCTTTTTGATGAGCTTGAGCATTCATTAAACTTGCAAATTTATTCAAATGTTCGCACTCAAAGCCCTCATGAAATTGAAGGTGGTTTTCAACTTTAATAGATTTAATTAAAAAGGATATTTGATTGCAACAATTAAAATACGTTGAGGAAGATTATTAATTATTCAGAAAGTTATGTTAAGCAAACAGAACTTTCTGAATAATGTAAGAGAAAAAACAACAAACAAAAAATAACTGAGTCATTTTAGATAAAGAAGTTTTATGGAGTGCCTAAATTTATTCGCACAATGATTGTTTCCAATAACTTCAAAACCATGGCGTTTCGCTTTTGATATTGATTTTTACTATTTCTTCAAAAAACTAAGAAATGTTTTACCTAAACTTGAAACTCTTTGGCTGTGATTTCTTTGCACACCAAAACTAAAACACCCGTTTCTAGTAATAGTCCATCAGTATTGATTTAGCAACAAAAAAATTTAATCAACTCTAACAGACAATCAGTTGAATTTCTTTCTTTCTTTTTTTTTTTTTTTTTTTTTTGTAATATATTTTGCACTGTTGCTGTTTTGTTAATAGTTAATGTGCAAATTTTTTTAGCTAGACTTTGAATTTTGCGTACATCGGTCTTGATGGTAACTAGTGCCTCCGGCTCTGCACCATCTAAGGCGCTCCTTACAATGCTACACAAATAATTTAATACTTATTATTTGCACAGTTTTTACTTAAGTTCTCAAGAAGAAAGATTTCGACTCAACTTTTTTTTTTTCAAATATTTAAATTGCTTAATTTCTACTCGAATATATTTCACTTCAATTGACAATACGAAATTACTTTAAATCTACTTGATTTTTAACGCAAAGTGGATTCTCACGACGACAACAATTTCAGCATTTATAGGAATAAACTTTTTTGTCGCAAAATTTTTATGCAAGTAATTGTTGTTTGCACTGATTGAATTGAATAATAATTATTAAAAAAAATCTGTAAGTGTAAGTATTATTTTTATTTAAATAAATTTTATACGAATATTCCATCTTCGAATAATTTTTTTTGGAATGACTTTTGTACAAAGAAATTTAATTTAAATAATTTTTGCGCAATTTCTCTCTTCTTTTTAAATGTTTTATTCCTAAAAAAAATTTTTTTTTAACAAAATCGCTTATTTTATTAGAATAAAACATATGAAAAATTTTTTTTCTTTACACTTTTTTAATTCAATAATTTTTATAATAATATATAATCAAGTAAATTTTTTAAAAAATTCAGATGCAAAAATTTTTTTTACTAATTTTTTTATTTTGAATAATTTATTCGTATACATTTATAGTTTTTCTTACAGATTTTTAATTTAGTATTACAAAATAGATTTTCAGTCATTTTAACTCTAAGAACTTCTTTCTATAATACAGCTCCAATAATTTTTAGTCGAATACTGTTATTTTCAACCAATTTATGTTAGAAAAATACTTATGGGAACTACTGGCATTTATTAGTTTCATGCAATTAATAATTCGCATATGTTTTGTAAAAATAAAAGTTATTTAAGTAACAGCTATATCAAAACTTATTTTTTCGTATAATTTCTTGTTAAGTTATTTTTCTAGGAATAATTTTAGTCTGCAGAAATTTAATTGGAGTAATTTTTATGCCATAACTTTCTATCAAAAATGTTTTTCAAACAATTTTTTTCCGCATAATTAAGATCAAGAAGGCATAATTGCATGATGAATTCAAATAATTTTTATTGAAACAAGTGTGCTTTGAATGTGTGCTTTGAATTATTTCAATAACATACGAATCCGAATCGATTTTTCAAGGTTTGTACCCCAGCCAGTAAATTACTACTTAATTTTACTACTTAATTTTTTTTTTTTCCTTAAAAATGTTGATCTTCCAAATAGGGAAAAAGCAAAAAAAAACGAACTAAAAAGCCTGATGAAATTATTCATAATTTTTATTTGAATTTATTCAATTAATTTTTATTCGATTAATTCTGCTTTTCGTATACTTTTAACGCAAATATACATAGTTCAAACTCAATAATTTTTGCTCGAGCCTTATATCGAACAGTAATTTTTATTCGAACAGTATTTATTCGAATAATGTTTATGCGCTTCGCTTTGATTCCCTTGATTTCACTGCGAAGAAACTTTTAGTTCCATGATTTTCAATTGAGCCTGATACCAAACTACAATTTATATTCAAACAATTTTTATTCGATTAATTTGTATTTGATTGATACTGCTTCGCTGGAAGTTTGTTCGCATAGTTTTAATTCAAATAATTCTTAGTTCAATTATTTTTACTGGAGTTTTAATTCAAATTTTAGCTTTTATTCGAACAATATTTATTCGAATAATTTTTATTCGAATAATTTTAATTCGCTTAATTTGTATGCCATTGATTTTGTTCCAAAGAATTTTTTTTTTCATATAGTTTAAATGCAAATAGTTCTTAGTTCAATCATCTTCACTCTATTGATGTTAATTGAAATAATTTCAGATCCCATTATTTTCATTCAAACGACAACATTAGTACATTCAAAATTGTTCTAAGCAATTGTCTAAGATTTTCCTACTTAGAAAATATTAACATTTGCTTTATCCTAAAAAAAAAAATATAATTATATGTTGCTTTTCTTAAGTTCTGTATCCTCTCTGGAGTTATTGTTGCCCCATTACATTATATTCGTTAAACTTTACGCTTTATAAGTTCATTAATTCGTTTATTTCTTTTGTTCCTTTTCCATTTTATTTTTATTTCCAGTTTTATTCTAATGCATAAGTACACGTAAGTGTGTGAGTATTAACAATTGTATTTTTCACATGAGTTCATTTTATTTGTTTTATACATATTTTTCCTTTTGGTTCATGGCAGGCATGTGTATTTGTGTGTGTGTCTGTGTTTTGCTATTTGTGCATGTGTGCATGTGTGTTTGTTTGAAGCCAACCAAAACTAAATCAAATTCAAAACCTAAATCAACTCAAGCAAATCAAATATTCAAACCCACCACCAACCATCCATCAAACAATCAATCAGTCAATTCATCAAACCAGTTACAAGTTTAACTACACACACAATCATATTCTTTTATGTAGTGTCTACATGGAAATAAGTTGCCGGTAAGTTGGAACTTGCAAATATAAGCACATACATAAATGTTTATTTTCTTGTTTTGGCATGTATGTACATTTATTTGTATACAGTACCCTTGGCAGGCATCTAACGTTTGT
Source organism: Sturmia bella (assembly GCA_963662145.1). Classification (NCBI taxonomy): domain Eukaryota; kingdom Metazoa; phylum Arthropoda; class Insecta; order Diptera; family Tachinidae; genus Sturmia; species Sturmia bella. Next base: position 11,870,630 of record OY759172.1, on the reverse strand, counting down.
ACATACATGTCACCGGAAGAGCTTGCTACATACTCGTACATGAAAAAGTAATAAAGTAAATAAGAAAATTAGAAAAGAAAAAATATGTGGAGTGGGACAACAAAATGGAAATAAACTTTTTAGCCATTTTACAATCTGATATTATTGAATGGCAAAATAAAAGGAAAAGAACTGTTTGTTTGACCATTTATAGCTGTTTGCAGGAACGGTATTGAGAAATGGAAAGGAATTCAATAAATGAAATTTTCACTTATTGCTGCATGGACTTGTAAATTGAAAATAGACTACTGCGATGGATACAGTTTGTTTTGTGGGGGTACTGGAGCAAAACTGCCTCTTTTTATCATTACAGTTATTACAACATAAAATTGATTTTTTCTTTTCGTTTAACGCAAAAATCGATTTTTTAAAGCAACTTAAAACATTTTGAAACCGAAGCAGTTTGGCAGAAGTTGAGCTCTGATTTTGTTTTTCAAACGGTTTAATACATTATGATATGGAATATTTCTCAAATTACAACTTATACGGCAAAGTGCCGACAGATCTGCAAATGCAGGTCGTTTTGTAGTCTTTTTCTCTAAATATTTCCGTTTTCAAATTTTGTGAGGAAGAAGGATTTTAGAAAATACAGTAGAAACAAGTTGTGCATCCGTGGGGAGGGGTTTTCTATGCAGTTTTTGGCTATAGAATATTTCTCAAATTACAACTTATACGGGAAAGTGCCGATGAATCTGCGAATGCAGGTCGTTTCGTCGTCTTCGTCTCTAAATATTTCCGTTTTCAAATGTTTAGAAAACCACTCTTCAAATAGCAGAGTGTGCAACATTTTAAAATCTCCAGTTTCGAGCACTGAAATTTAGCAGAAACCGTTTATCGAACTATTTGGTTTCTTTTCATGAAAACAGAATGAATCGGGCACACTAAGGCTGTGTTTTTGAGATCTAAGTTAAACTGAAAACAGTTACGTGCCGTTTTCACTGTGATATTATATTATTCTTTCATTGAAGTAAAAATAACAGCACACAGTTACCACTACTTTCGCTTTTACCCTTATTTGGAGTAAATGTATGCACCCCATACAATTGCAAATGCTTGTACACGCACCTGAAAACAATAGCAATAATACATATGTTCCAATATTATCAGAATCGCACTTAAGGGTCACTTTGGTGCCATGAAATCTTGTCCAGGAATTCTATGTAGTTCGTGCAAAAGAAAAACGATACCATGCGTATGCAGACACAACCTGTGGTATAAACGTTAATTTCTCTTAAAATTAATATACATCATACGCCACCCTCCTCTACCAGTGCATTTACACATTAGTATCGAAATCATTGCCCAACACACCAAACGACCATAATACAATATAAATTCATATTTTTCTTTTTAACAATTTCTGTTTAACAAAACAAGTATTTTGTGCAGATATTAAATTTTATTAACAATAAAAATACACGTATACAGATTCAAAGCTGATATTGATGCCATAAACAAATAATAAATTCCAAAAGAGTGGAAAAAATAATACCGAAAACAGTTAGAAAAGTAAAAAAAAAAACAAGGTAGAAAACAATACCAGCGATCAACAGCCCAACCAATAGCAGAGGCAATAAAAAGTCAACAGCTCGGTCAATAAGACTTATTGCAGTCAATATGAACACAAACAATAACATATGGTCTTCATAATGCGGCAGCAATTCAAGGCTCTTGTGGCAAAAAAAAAAAAACAACAATAATAGAACATCAACAGCAACAACATGTTCTCTAGCAAACACACATACCAACATACTATTCCCATATAAAAGAAGCAAATCCAGATGTTACCAACATTTACAATGATGGGAGAAAATAAAATACAAAACCGCAAAATTGATGCACACACATACAAACAAAGTGAAGGCAAAAATAGGAGTATAATAAAAAAAAAAGTTTTTTTTATTGTTTTTATTTTGTTGGCCTGCCTGCCTGCCTGCCTGCCCGCCATCATCAACCCCAACCGCAGACAGCAATCAGCACCATGAAACAATATGACAATGAAAAATTATAGTGGCAAAAAATGGGAGCCAAGAAAATGGTGAGGCGTAAGGAGATTTAGAGAAAAACCTTTTTTGTTTATTTTTCTAGAAAACATTTAAACGAGGATCATAGGAAAAAGGTTACACTTATATGTAAAATTAAGGTCATGGAAAACAAATAACTTCAAAAAAAAAACATCCAGTCCTTGTAAAAGAATATGACGGCATTGCCAAAAATAACACCATGTTATATGGCAGTAAAAAATACTTTTAGAACGATTAGTGCTGGTTGTAAGCCGACATTAGACTTATTAAGCTTTACTTTGCTGGAATACATTTATGTAGATACTCCAAGATGATGGTACACATATTAAGAGATCGAAAACACTTAAAAAAAATTTAAGTCCCTCGGTTTTTTGAAAGGGTACAAGATAAACTCTACTCCAGGCAATATTCTCACTACTTATACCACCTATATTCGACCGAAAACGGAATTCAACTCTCATTTGTGAGCCGTTGTCTCAAAGTATATTTTGGGGTTACTCGACTGTGTACAATAGAGGGCGAAGAAGCAGTGGGTAGCAGTAGGCGATCTAACTCTATTGACTCACTGGAGCATCGTGGCAGTGTGGGATGCGTCACACAGTTTTATTGCTACTATAATGGCTCCTACTCTGACGAAATAAGGGATGTTGTTCCCGAAACCCACATTCTTTTACGCAATACAAGTACATCGTACAATGCTCTTCCATTTGTATTTGAGTGGCCAGTGAATAGCTTAACGCATTACGACGGAGAGAATTCGTTTTTCAGCCGTACGGTTTGTCTGTGAAATAAAATGCCTGCACAAATTTTTCCTCACCATCACCTACAGCGTGGGTGGATTGAAATAAAATGTGCACAAGCACTACTCCCTCTTTCCTCATTCCTATAAGCATTTTTACGGATTGTCCCGTACTTATGTAGTGCATTGTGCCGGTCTGAGTACCGATCTAAATAAAAAAAAAAAAAGAAGAATACACAACAAACAACAACGAAATAAAAAAACAGAAGAAGGAATGTATGACACCAACGGTGTTATGACCTCTAAAATAAACAAATAAATAAAAAGAAATATATAGAGAAAACGCAGCTCTCCCGTATTTTCTAAGCCAAAAAATATCAAAACGGTTTAAACTTATTCAGGCTGATCACAGTTGAAGAAGTGGTAGTTCCCCAGTTGTCAAAGTCGCGAGCGTTTAAAGAATTTTTCTCTACCACGAAAAATATTCGACAACTAATAATTTGTAATATGATAAAATCTAAAAATAGTGTTGTGAAACCTTAAAAAAAACTTTCCAACACTGGTTGATAGATATTCTTTGGTGGTAATTTTCATTATTGGAAAACATTTAAAGCCCGTGAAAACATAATTAAAATATTATTAAGTGTTGCAGGATTTTAATTATCTACAATAAGACCGGATTGATTGCTTGGCAAAGGAAATTGCGACAAGAATCTGACGTGCATTCATTACCAAATCACAATTTCATACAACCTTTAGCATTGCGTATCGGTTGACCCAATGCATTAAGCTCTTCTCCAATTTCTCTCTACTTCTCTTTTATATTGAGTTTGTGAGAACTTTTGCAAAACCTTCTATCGAACTGTGGATTTTTTAATTTATTACATATAATTTATAACAATAAATTAATTTCAATGCTTTCGGTTGGCTTGAAATCATTTTCACTTATAATCTATATTTTTTTAGGTATGTACTTTTAAAATGGCATGAAACACAGACAGAGTGAGTGTATACTATTTTTGAGATGAATTCGCCTGGCTTCGAAAATTGTAATAGATTAAATGAATTCCATAATTTCTTTCGTTTTTTGCCAATGGCAGTACCAGTTTTGAAAAACGCCTCATTTTCTATTTGAATACGCCAATCGTGTTCAAAGGCTGCTTGTAAAAAAGAAACCCATCTTTTTTTATAAGAAATGCATAACAATGATCCTCCAAAACTTATATACCATGCCCATCACTTATATCCTCCCTCGTAATTTTGTGTTTCAAGAACAAACAAAAAAATCCTCTGGCTACAGGAAGTATGGAAAAAATTACACACAAATTGAAGAGAAATTGTTGTTTCTCCTAAATTGATTGATTTGGAATATCCCCCACTATTTCAGTGTGTGTTTAGTTTTCCAGTATGTGAGTGCGAGTGTGTGTGTAATTATAACATTTGGGACAAAGAGATTACGATAAATGAAAAATTACTGCAAATAAACGAATAACCGTTATATAAGATTGACCGCAAACATAATGATGTGTTTATTCAATAAAATTCCAAATAACTTTATGGGATTTCAAATAACATTTCTTTTTGACTACGAACTTTTTTTTTAATGGTTGTTAAAAATCCTGTTACTAATGAGGTGGAATTCCGTGCTGAATTTTTATTGTTCATCAAGAAAGGAGAGTAATGGAAAATACATTTGTTGTGGTACCAACACAATGATGTATGATGTACGTAACTATAAAATAAATATGAAAAGTCAAGTCCGTCCGTCCGCCAAAGGATAAAGCTTAGAAAATTGAAAAGTCGTTATTTCAGACTGTTCTCTGGTATTCTTGAAAAATATTGATCACTCCAGTTTTATCACAAAAAAAATCTTTCTCAATTTTGGGAAAGTAAAAATTTAACCAGAAAGCCCAATAAAATTATTAACAATTGTACATCATATATGTAGTTCAATATAAAAATTAAATTAATGACTGTAGGAACATATTTCGGGTTTTTTTCAAAAACAAAATTTTTGAAGAGCCTGCCGCGGACAAGACTTCGATTGTGCGTATTCCACTTCATGGCACAATATGCCAATTTAACAATAATGTTAAATTGTTTGTATACTAAACTGTTATAATATAGGATGCTCGTGCAGCTATTCATTCTGGAATTCTTGAGAATGAATTTAAACAAATTATTTTTTTTTTTTCAAAAATTAATTTATTTATTTATTGTAAGAGCCACTTGAAATGTATTATTTTAGCTCTAAAAATAGACCTTCTTTATGTTTGCTGTCCTTTTCAGCCGTCTATATGGCGCCGACATTCGCTGATGCTAATCAACTTATCAGTAGACTCAAAAAATCTTAAAAGAATGTATAATTAAATACTTCGACAGCTTTTAATAAATTTTTGTGGAAGCTCCTCAAAAATTTTTTTTTTAAGTTTTAATACTTTTTTCACATATTTTTTACTTCTTATGGTGAATATAAATTAAAGGAAAGACAGGTTTTTTAACAAAGCTGATAGCCAGCTGTTTCGAAGCCGCTACACTTCGCATTACCAGCCACATGAAAATGGGGCATGCGTAACTTCAGAATTTTCAGCCCTTCCACTTAAACCACTTGGATAATATGGAAAACGCAATTTCACTTTCTATTAACACAATTAATATTGGCTAAAGCAAAAATCATACATTTATATTAAATTCCTTTTCAGGCTCAAGTTCAACCCTTGGCTTATCACTCTGAAATCAAGATTAATTAAGTAAAGAAGAGTAAAATTTGTATAACTAGGTGGACAACCGGCTGTTTCTGGGTAGCAAACACCCTTCATCAGCACCCCGGGAACTTTGGACGTGTCACATTTCACAATTTTGGCACAGCCGCTTTAACCACTCGGCAACCAAAGCTCCCGCAATTTTACTTTCTATTTATATACTTAACTAACATTAACCAAAACAATGACATGATCCTGCATGATCCAAATTTTTTAGACAACGAAAAATTCAAGAGCCTTCAAATATGAAAGCAAAGTTTTTTTTTAGAAACGAGAACTCCTTATGCCAAAATTAGCATGAGAGTTTCTATAACTTGGGGGTTACACGATCAAGTTTTGCCTTTCATGATTTAATACATTCACACTTTTTTACTAATACACTCACAATTTTGAAAATTGATGCAAACTTGATGACAATTTTTGATTTCCATAGAGAGCATCAAGTTACAATCAAGAAAACTGCTGACAACAATTTTCTTTCCGTTCTGTCTGCAAATATTTTTTCGTTTTGTTTGAAAGTTGCAATTACAAGTGATAAAAATTAAACAGATTCAAGCTTAAAAATAGAAATAAAAATGTTTACGTGCAAAACCAACAAATATAATGATGTGCTGCGATTTATGGAGCATATCTACATTCATTATAATTTTTAAGTATTTACTAATAAGGGCTTCACGCAGTATTTCCTTTCTGCCCTCTGGTTTTTTTTCTACTTCTTTTATTTTCTTTATTTCAGATAGTACTTTTTATGAAGCAGCTATTTTTAATTTTTTTTTTTTTTTTGATGGCATCTTGAAAACGAATTGTCATGAAATTGCGTGCAGCCTACGTCACAGCTAACAATTTTATTGAATTTTGACAAGCCGTATGTGAAAAAAACTTGATAGCAAAATTTGATCGTGTAACTGCAGTGTAAATAAAGCTGGTGGTAATATTGGTGCCATCCTTTTGAATTTAGCAGTTTATCTAGTGTTAAATTATAAACAGCTGCCTACTTTTAGGCACCCATGTTAATATGTGTTATGATTTTTTCTTTGCAGTTTATCTAGTGTTTAATTATAAACAGTTGCCTACTTTTAGGCACCCATGTTAATATGTGTTATGATTTTTTCTTTGCAACATTAAGACCAAAATTAAAAGTCTTCTGCTTACAATATATTTACTTTTAATCCAATTTCTTTATTCATATAATTTTATTGTATCTCCTCCCCCCTCCCTTTAAACGCATACTATTTAATTATATTCTTTGTCAGAAAGTTACTTTTTTTCCTTTATTGTCATTCCCTTCGCTTATATAAATAGCAGTCGTTTTGCTGTAATTGTGAAAATGAAAGGGATTTGCATTTGTATTCGTTCTTGATTAAGTTAAGATTTAATTTAGTAAAAATGCTGCATTTTTTTTCTTTTAATTATAGTGGTGGCGTTTGAGGGTTTTATTATTTTGTTTTGTGTGAAATATCATTAATGCAGTTGTTGCAAAATCCCTCCCTTTTTTTCTGGCAGCACTTAACTATTTGCCACAGTTTCACGTATCCTTTGAGAGTTTCAAAGGGTGTTGAAAACTCAAGAGGGCAATGACACACAATAAGTTGAATTTTGTTTGCCAGCAGGGAAAACAATTTCAGTTAAAATAAAAAGTGTGTGCGCGCAGGTGGCTGACCTTTGCAAAGTGTTTGGTTGTACAAATGGTGCAGATTACAAAAAAAAAAGAAAAACTAAAAATAATTGCACAATGTTGTTTGAAAGTTCTGTGTGTGGTAGGGAAGTGGTAATGTTAACTAAAAGTTTCTATAGCAGTTGAAGTTGTGAAAGTAAAATGAGCGATCACAATCAACAAGGATAATTTTCTGAATATCAATTTTATTATTTGAGCTTTATTTTTATCATAACTTTACTTTTTCGTAAAGTTGGGAGTTTGTTTAAAGTTAAAATTTAATTCAAACTTGAAGATGAACTTCCACTGATTTTTGGGCGATAAGAATCGAAAGAGAATTATTTTAACCACTTTTTATCTTTTATCGCAACAAGAAGGCACAATAAACAAGCTTTCTAAGCATTAATTCTATGATTTTGTTTTCATTTGCAAAAAAAAACTATGCTTTTACCCAAAGATTGCAATTTACATAACTTAATATATTTTCTACGAAAGTAGTAAGTATAAAAATTTATCTTGAAAGTATTCCATGAGATCCTTAAAGAAGAAAAAATTAAAAAATTAAATTAAAAAGCATTAACATTTACTATCTAAAATGATCTAATATGCATTTAGTTTAACCCTTTTTCTAAATGTGCATTCTTATTGTGTTTGTTTGTGCTTGAAACTTATTTCGAATGCATTGAATTTTAAAAAGGATTCTCCTTGGCCACAGGAGTTGGCTCACAATATGTATGTGGTTATAAATTTCTGCAAAAGGGAATGGACAAATACAGAAAGACATTTAATTAACATTATGCACAAATACTATTTAAAGAGTGCAACGCATTTGCAGTGTGCTGAGCAAAAGGGGCAACCATCTGCCTCGTAGATAAAAGGCATAGAGGGAAATTTTAAATAAAGCAGGCTCCAATTATCCAGCAGATAATTGGATGAACATTAGAAAAAGCAATTAGGTCTACTGTATTTGTAGTATTACTCGGTTTTGTTGCAGGGACTTTACTTTACGTTTACATTGGGAAATTAATTCAAATAATTTGTTTATGGTCCCCATTATTTTTAGAGTGTCTACTTCACGTTCTTATTAAACATTTTGTTTAAATAATACATGACATGACAATTCCGAATTTCATGCAGAAATCATAATGAGTGACGAGACACATTTTCATTTGAATAAAATAACTGGTTGTTGACAATAGAATCCATTAAAAATATAAGCAAATTGAAATGTAATTTGGTCAGGAGGAATTTTTGGACCTTACTTCTTTGAAACTAAAAAGGGCTCAACGTTAACTGTTAATAGGGAGCGATATTGTGATATAATAGCAAACTTTTTAACGCCACAACTGCATGCTTTCGATTTGAATAACATGTGGTACCAACTAGACGCTGCCACATTGCATACATCCTGGACTACAATAGAATTACAGCGAAATGTCTTTCCCCCACAACTTTCATTTCTAGAAATGGTGATGTTGATTGGCCTCCAGGATCGCCTGATTTGACTGCTTTGGCCCTGTTTTTGTGGCGATATGTGAAATACAAGGTTTATGCCAACAATTCAAAAACTCTAGAGCAATTCAAACAAAATATTCGTGATTAAATTCATGAAATACGGCGCTAAATGTGTGAGAATGTAATAAAAAATGTGCTCAAAAGGTGTTAAAATTGCGAGGCTAACATTTATTTGACACTGTATTTCATACATAATTGCCGAGATTAAATGAAACCTGTATCAATGTGAGTTCTATTATTTTTTCATTTAAGCAAACACAGTCGTATACCTTACGGGCGAACACCCTGTACTATATTCAGGTTTGTGTAGTCAAATATTTTTTCTGGGCCACGATTCACTTCTGCAATATTATTTGCAAGACTAGATTTTGTCTTAAATGCTAATTAATAAATTTAGTTTTTGATTTATCACTTGAGTTTTTTTTTTTTCATCTAACCTTTTCTCATATTAAAAAAAAAAGTGTTGCATACTTAAGGGCTAGTTACCCATTTAGGTTCCTTTAGAGAACTGAAACAGATTTGAATTTGCTTTTGGTAACAAGTTGCTCCCCAAAGTCTATTTAAACGGCACACATGTTTCATTGTTTAAGCATTCATTTTTTTGTTTTCATTCGAGTCTTTGTTGCCTTAAGCCGTTTTAATGTCCTTTTTGCCAGTTTTGGTAGAATTTATAATTCTCTACATGTCATATCAAACATTAAGCGGATTAAAGCGTTTGTACTAAACTACCTGTGTATCTCCTTTTTTTGTTATTTTTTTTTTTTTTTTTTTTTTTTTTTTTTGTCATTTACTTTAGTCAAATAAATCTTTTTGTGCTACAAATGACTGACTGTGAATGAGCATGTGTATGGTAAATTTGAAATGTGTATAGTGAATGCAAGAGCGTAGGAAATGTGGTGTAAGTGTGTTTGTTCACTTGCATGTGTTGTTTGTGCTGTTGTGTCTTCTTTTTGTTCCGTTTCTTGTCCCACATTTTGAAGGAACTTGTAATCTGTAGTTATAATGTGCACTAGTTCCTGCATTATTAATTTTGTTGTTTATAAAATCTTTATTATGTTATCCGTTTTATCTATTCTCTTTTGTTGCACGAAATTCATTAAGATTTTAGTTTTGTTCCTGAATTTGCATTGTAAAGAGGCATAAAAACAAAGCTAAGACAATCAAGACAATCAAGACTAGAATGTGGAAACAGCACGAGCCTGATTTGTGCAGTCAAAAGGAAAATTAGCGATAACCTGCCATTAGAGTCCCTTTAAAAAATACTTTGCTCATTAGCTTAATTAAATTCATGCAAATATAAAGTGAATTGATAAAACCTTTTTTTGGCCAGGGGCTATGGAATGCATTCTACCGTATGGCAGTCAAAATATTCCATCAAGTGCATTTAATCTCTAATGTTGTCAGGTTACGTTTTCTGTTCTGTTTTCTGTTTTTTTTTTTTATTTTTATACAAATAACCAGAAAACCGAGCGTTTTTTGCCTGCGGAAATACTCAGAGCCTTTGGAAGGAATCAAACCTGCAACCTCAAGGACACTTACTTAGGGCACTTTATCTATTCAGCCCTCCAAGAGCTTGATGGCTACTTGAAGAATTGCTTATAGGAGAGCAGCAGCAGGACAGCAGCTTCCTAAAATAATTTACCTGCAAAGAAAAATCACCGCTAGCGTATGAGTCAAACAAAATGAGTGAGATCTCATCTAATGGGGCTGGCTGTCATGGCAGATAACCATCAACCAGTTCATTCTACTCACAATATATGTATGCCACAGACTGTATTATCTTTTGCACTTAACAAAACGCTTACACCAATCACATTTTTTTTTTTTTTTTTTGTTTTGAGACAGATCTCTCATAAATCTAACATATGTTGCGTAATTTTGCCAAAGTCATTCAAAGGACAAACTGGTCTTTAATCGTCCAATACATTTTTTTTTTTGTCTCAAAGTTTACGTAGCATTACAAACGAGACTTGAGTAACCCAAAATAAATTCAAATAATTGTATTTTCTGTTCTTTGAAATGTTTAAGGTCAACACATTAAACATGCAGCAAATAAAAAGTAGGAATTGCTTTAAATTTTAAAATAAATATTGTGTTATTAACAGCTGCTTAAAATCACATTTTATACCACAATTTGGTGTCCTTTGTTGACATGTCTGTTGGTGTTGTTGTTTTTATTGTTGTGTGTATGTGTGTGTGTGTGTGTGTGTGTGTGTCTTTTGTACTTCAGATTTAAGCCGAATGAAAATGATATATTTAAATTTGTTGCAGACACAGGGGAGCACGGAGACACATTAACACTGTTACAAAAACCACAATCTACAACACGCATTACTTGCCAACAATAAAATATAAAAGTGAAATTCTTAGTACTTTATATATACGACGGAAGTTGTATATTTCTATGTGCTGCTGAACATGAATTAATGTTTGTCGGCAAAGGAGGAAGAAATAGATGCCAATTTATGATGATTCGTAAATGGAAAATAATTTTATTTTTGAAAAACTACTACAAAATTTGCCATCAAAAATGTGACGTAAAGAACAGCCACAAGGGCCAGATACCAGTTTAGTCTGTATATTAATTATATCTTCTTTTAGGCTCAACGGTGGTGCATACGTATGGAGAATACTGGCATTGCTAGAGCACGACTAATATTCTGTCAAATGAGTTCGAGCTCTAAACAACATTAAAAAATCACAGAATTATCAAATTGTCCTCGTATCGACGCACCTTTAACTGATGCTGGAGACGAAAGTCAAAAGAACAAAACAGATAACAGTGGCCTGTGTCTACATAAGCAGATGACCACTAATTTATGATTAAAGATAAAATAACACTGTTTTCTGAAAACCATAAATTTCATTACACGCCCACGTGCAGGTCCAGCAATTTACTGTTGCATGTAAACATTTTGAGGCGAAAAAAAAACTCTAAAGGAATGCTTTAAAAAATTTGTTTTGTTCACTTGAGCACTACGCACACAGACAAAAGGAAACAGTGTTCAAAAAAAAAAGCTACAACAACAGTGAAAGGGAGAAGTTTGGGACTAAAACGCAGTGTTTCTTTTTTGTGCTACCTGCTACAAAACATAAATAACTACAGGATTAGGGAGAAAAATGTGTTTGCACTTCAGATAAATATTAAAAGCTTTTTTCCATATGGTTTTTGTTTTTGGTTTTGGTTTTGCTCATTTTAAATTCCGTATCTAACTACATAATCAAAACGGAGCCAAAATGTTCTTGTGAATTCAAATTTACAGTGTAGCAGGGATAACTACAATTCGAAAATAAATTATCTTAGGTATTCAAACAGCACTTACCTGTTGAATAACGCGGTCCATTAATAATATTGTCGCTGATGCCACCATAAGTAAAATGATGACTTGATTCACCTGTCCCCGAAACCACAGCAATCTCATCCAACTCATGGCCCGGTGAGGCACCTGCCGATACCAAACGTGTTGACGAAGTCGCTGTATTGCATTCAGAATTTTTGCGACCTCGTAGTGATAGAACCAGCCGTTTGGCTGTGGACATTACCGTTACTAAGGCAATTTAATTGTCTTGCTGTGGTGTAAAACTGAAATAGAAAAAAAGGAAATATAATTCGTAAAATATTTACCTCAAATTGTATTTAATAAAGTTATTTATACAAGAATAAAGAAAAAATTATTTACAGTGGGTCTTCAAATATCGAACGTACACGATGTTGTTTCAGCATCAAAGCATGTATTTTTATGCAGCTGCAATTTATTCAGTTTGAATCACAAAGGATAGATGAAGCTTTCAGCAACGTGTGCACAAGATAAAATTGTTTAAGAAAATTTGCTATGACTTGTGAGTTTTACTTTATTCAACCATTGTTGGCCTGAACGCTTACAGCAACAAAAAGCTACCAAAAACATCATCGCTGTCAATAAATGTATGCTGTAGAAGCCAAAAGAGTCACTAGGCGTTACAAAGGACACAGTCTACAGGAATTTGATATCACGCTGTGAACCACAACACATTTAGACGTTCTTAAGAAAGGAAACTATAGTTTCGCAATAATTTATATTCGCTTACTACACTTAACAGCATTTGAAGACTGACCACTAATACTTCTATCTTCCACAATGAATACTAACACTGGGGCTTATTTAAGTATTTCTTTCTCTGTCTATTTCTTTTTACTCTTGTCTGCTTTCTTCCCTATTTTGTCTTATGTTATCTTGACCTTATATAATCTAGATTTTTATAGTCTTGTCTGGGTTTGTTAACTCTAATCTAGTCTTGTCTGATATTGTCTTGCCTTGTCTTGTCTATTATTGTCCAGTGTTGCTGAGCGTTGTCCAGTCTTGTCAAGTATTGCATATTCTTGTGCAGTCTTACCTGTTATTGTCTACCCTTCTATGGTTGCTAGTATTGTCAAGTCTTGCCTGTTATGGTCTGTTCTTGTTTAGTATTGTCCCATCTTGTCAACTCTTGTCTCGTGTTGCCTAATATTCGACCACTTTTGTCTGGTCTTATTTAGTCTTGTCTAGCCTTGTCTAGTCTTTTCTAGTCTTGTCTAGTCTTGTCTAGTTTTTTCTGGTCTTGTGCAGTATTGTCTTGTCTTGTCTTGTCTTGTCTAGTCTTGTCTAGTCTAGTCTTTTGTCTAGTCTTGTCTAGTCTTGTCTAGTCTTGTCTAGTCTTGTCTAGTCTTGTCTAGTCTTGTCTAGTCTTGTCTAGTCTTGTCTAGTCTTGTCTAGTCTTGTCTAGTCTTGTCTAGTTTTGTCTAGTCTTGTCTAGTTTTGTCTAGTCTTGTCTAGTCTTGTCTAATCTTGTCTAGTCTTGTCTAGTTTTATCAAGTATTGTCTAGTTGTATAATATTGTTTAATCTTGCCAAGTTTAATCTAGTCTTATTTAGTATTTTGTAGTCTTATCTAGTCTTGTCTAGTATTGTCTCGTCTTGGCTACTATTGTCTAGCCTAGTCTTGTCTTGGTCTAGTATAGGCTACTATTGTCTAGTCTTGTTTAGTTTTATCTAGTCTTGCCTAATCTTGTCTAGTCTTGTCTCGTTCTGGCTACTATTGTCTAGTCCACAGTAGTCTAGTATTATGTAGTCTTGCCTAATCTTGTCTAGTCTTATCTACTTTTGTCTAGTATTGTCTAGTCTTGTTTAATCTTGCCTAGTATTGTCTAGTCTTGTCTAATCTTGTCCAGTCTTGCCTAGTCTTGTCTAGCTTTGTCTTGTTTTGGCTACTATTGTTTAGCCTGGTCTAGTCTTGTCTTGTCTAGTATTGTCTAGTCTTATCTAGTATTGTATGGTCTTATTCAATCTTGCCCATTCTAGTCTAGTCTTATCTTTTGTGTTGTCTTGTTTAGGCTTGTTTAGCCTTCTGTAGTCTTGTCTAGTCTAGTTTTGTATATTTTGATCTTCTTTAGTCTTATCTGTTCTAGTCTAGCCTTTTCAATCTTGTTTCATATTGTCTAATCTTTTCTAGTCTTTCCCAGTCCTTCCTAGTCTTGCCTGTTATTGCCTGCAATTGTCTTATCCAGGCTTACCTGAAGGTGTTTTTTTTTTTTTGCAAACCCCTGAAGAGCATCGTGTTGTTGTTAAAAAAAATATCAGAACTTAAAAACCGTTCACTGCCAGTTCAAAAAAAAAAAACCCAATAGCCATAAATAACAACAAGCTAAAAAGTCGACAAGAAAAATTGTGAATTGAAGAAGAAAATATCTTGAGAATAGCAATGAGAAAAATTTGTTGTTTAAACTTTGCCAAAGACTTGTTCTACTTGTACTGTTGGTACACCGTAATTGGACTTGAGGTGGGAAAATGAAGAAATAATTGTTTGTCTAATCAAAAAGGTATTGAATTTTGGCCACTGAAAATTGCTTGTTTCCTAAAGAGGTTTGCAACGTACGAAAAAATATTCTACATTTTTGAACAAACTTTGTGGAGCAACAATGAATTCGCACACAAGCTCTTAACAATAAACATACAAAGGAGGGTAAGGATACATGTGCGTATGTTCCCACCAGGCCATAAATTGTGCAAAAGTAAGCAAATTTCTTCCAATGTCAAAATCCAGGCTCAAGTTTTAGATATTTTGTTAATTTGCATTTCGCAAAAAATCTTTCTCAATTTTGAGAAAGTAAAAATCGAAAGCCCGATAAAATTATTCGTGTTAATTTAACTTAATTTAGTTTGGACTTTATACAACTGAACCTCTTGCAATGTGCAACATATGCTGATCAATTGTTTTGCAATATGTTGCTGGTTGCCAATTACAAAATATTTCATCACAAATCAGTTGAGTTGAACTAAATTTGAAAAATATTTCAAGAAAAATTTACAGAAAGTTAAGCCTGTGATTTATGGCAAATTTCTTTCTGCAATTAATGCATTGCAAGGCACAAATAACGCATTACAATTGCAACTGCTGTGTCCTCAAGAACTTTGGTATAAAATTCTGTAGTCGGACGGCGATTAATACTAAAATTCCATAAAACAAAGGCATTTCACAGAAAATATTTATTTTTCATTTAAACTATTCATTAACAGAAATGCCAAAACTTAAATTCAAAAATGTCTATGCACAACAAAATGCCCACTTCGATGGCCTGACTTTGAAAAAAAAACATTTTTGAAATCATGTATTATGCCAAATCCATCATTTAAATTTGCATAAAAGGGTGTGGGGCATAAAAGTGTGGAAGGGACACACAATTGTTCACATTTCAAAGTGTCACACAATAATAATATTGTGGTAAATTTTATTCTTCTGCTTTTTTTGTTTTTGTAATCATTGTGATGTGTATTGTTTTTGTTTCTACTGTTATTTTAATGCAGAATGTTTGCAATCGAAGACCACAATTGTTACAATAACGACACCAGCTGCAACAACAATAACAATAATTCGTAGTGACAAATTGTAACTCATACTCATGTAAATGCATTTGCAGAAATACCCAGTGGTAAAAATTGAAAAAGAGTTTTTACTAGTTTTATGTTATTGAAACTGTATAAGCAAATAAATTATATGAAGTAGAGATAGTAGAATAGACAAGCGTGTATACAAAGTTGTACACAGCAATAAACAGTATTCTGATATAATAAAAACTGCATTTAAAAATTACAATAAAATGAAACGATCACTTGCTTGGGTTAAACATAACACTGCATTTAGACGGGAAAGTACTTGCATTAAAATTTTGGTCACGTATTATGAATAAAACTGTCAATGAAATCCGTGACTTCTCATGAAAATTGCTTGCTCAATTTTAAAGGAACGTGAAAGCTCATTTTAACAACATTTTAAAAATGTTGTCAAAGCGAAGAGTTGCAAGTTTTATTATTTTCAAATAGAGTTGCCAAGACTACATACAAACATAAATTTATAGGGCAACATTAGAAAATAATTTTTATTGCTAAACTTTTAATAATTAATTTTAATAATTTTCACTACAAATATACTTCATTTTTCATATTTGCTTTAAAAATTTTTTAAATATTTTCTAATGTACAAAATAATTTAAAATTCACAATTATTATTTTACTGCAGTTCTGAAATTTTGTATGTGCCGTGGAGTAGGCAACCATGTTTACTACCTTGTCACTTTACTTCCAGTAAATGTCAAAAAATTACTTTTAGAAATATTGTGCTCAAAGCTGAACTGAAAGTTAGAAAATTGTGAGTGGGTGTGAGTGTATTGCAACTTTCAGGCATTTACTTTCCCGTCTAAATGTTGCGTAATTAAGTGTATGTACTTGATGGCTTTGCTAGACAGCAGTGCTAAGAATATGAAATTTAGCACAAACGAGGTATATAGTGGGCTGGTGAAGGGAATTGTAATCTAGCTAAAAATTGTTACCTTTCGTTGCTTAATTAATATTAATTAAAAAAGATCTCTTCCAGGTGTTAAACAAAAGTCAGCTAAGAATTGTTACATGTACTGCAGCTCAGCCCAATTTAATTAAAATGCCAATTCTCATTTGAATTTAAAATGATCATCAGTGCAATGGAATAATTAAAAACTGAATAATCAATCACCCGAATATGTAGTACATTTTCCAAGACAAGCAAATCAAATTGTCAATAACCAGCAGCTTAACTCTTTTTTTGTATGTTGTGTTTGTTTTCAATTAAGTGGTGCATGACGATTTATGATTGCTGCCGACAAAAGTAGTTGTATTCAAAACGAAGAAAATAAAGTACGAAATTGAAACTCACAAACCAAAAGAAACCTGCTTATTTTAACCATAACACGTAATTATCAAAAAAGCCAGCCATCAAAAAATATACATATAAAAAAAATTTTTTTTTTTTTAATTTTCATTAATCAAAACCGACCTGCTCATATGCGTAAGTGCGCAGCACAAACACGCAAAAAAGGCCTGATGATTTATGTCTGGTGACTTTCTTATTTGTGTCTGCTCAACATTGTGACATTGTGACACTTATCTTTAATAAAGTACAGCATTCAGACTTTAATGGGGCGTGAAAGAAAAATACTTGCAATAATTTTTCCGGGCAAAAAAATAAATACTGTATTGCACAGCCATTGCGAAGATTGAAAAACCAAAGTAAAACAGAAAATAATACCCCTCAACTCGATACTACAATATACAATCAAAATATTAATGTACCAGTTTGTAACTCCTAATGGTAAATTGAACACGAAAAGACAGGGAAAAATTAATTGTGAGTTTAGCTTGGAAAAGACAAGAACAGAACAGCACAGCATATGATTTATGGGCTGTCAAAGATCAACACGACATAAAAACAAAATAGGTCAAGTTAAAGGAAGAAGACAAACAAAATTTAAAACAAACAAAAACTGGGCGAATTTCACAGTTAAAGGGCCGCAAAATAGACAGCTGTCCCCCGGCTCACGGCTTAATCTTATGATTTATTTGCGTTTTCAATCATTTTACTTCAAGGTCGAATTTTATTATTTGCAATTGCTAAAAAACCCCAATGCTTGGTTTGATTTCACTGCCTCTGGATTGAGAAAGTTTTTTTTTTTTTTTTTTTTTGATAAGATTGTAGTGATCAACATTTTCAAGGAAGACAAGAAAAGAAAAATTTGAAGACTCATTAGCTAAAGAACATATCATAAATGTTTCATGTACACCACTGCGGTCATCACAGCACCGAAATTACTTCAAACCCAAATCACAGCTAATTGCTCAAAGTTTCCCATCCCTGTAACGCATCTATAGCAACACAAAGAGAAAAATCAATAAAACATATTG
Organism: Sturmia bella; assembly: GCA_963662145.1. Taxonomy (NCBI): domain Eukaryota; kingdom Metazoa; phylum Arthropoda; class Insecta; order Diptera; family Tachinidae; genus Sturmia; species Sturmia bella. The sequence goes on along the minus strand of OY759172.1, from coordinate 11,852,671 downwards.
CAATCACCATTGATAAAGCTGAAAGCTGCATAAATAGACAATCAACAATGCCTGAGCTTGCAGTAGGATCGTTAAGCACTGCTGTCTAAAAACTAATATGTAATTAGTTATGACCTCGGTTCGTAGCCACTGCTCGAAGTCAGCCATGGTTTGTTCTCAGTTCAGGTAATTACTGTTGAAACCCAATTTATCCAACTTTATCAATAAAACTTTGTGATTCACTTATCGAACGCTTTGCTAAAATCGATAAATACTACATGCGTAAGTTGGCCATTAATAACATTTGCATTCATCATTCTTGTGAGCAGAAGTATATTTAAAACTGATTTCTTGAAAAACATCACCTTATTGCAGGGCTTTTCCCATATCAATATTATGCATCATTGCAACAAACTAATTAAATGATAAACACTATGGGGCGTTTTTTTCCTTCCTGGTGACAATATTAATTAAGAAATATGTAGACTTTTTTGGCCGGGAAAAACTAAAACAACAAAATTTCATATGAAAATAAATTATTCGCTCTTTACGCTTAAATAGACACACACACACACACAATGTGTTTAATGAAGGTACAGTGGCATCTAATATTAAGTTTCATTGTCAAGGACTGGACAATCAAAATATTATGTGATAAATAATGCAAAAGATATTTGTCAAATAAGAACTTGATAAGCATGAAATATTTTTAAAAGTAAGACAAATTTATACGTTTTTAATGCAAGAATTCTATGGGGGAGGGGGGATACAGATGAGGAAAAAATGGGGTGATTGCTAAGACTTAGCAAGCCCGAATTAAGTAGATTGATGGAAGTGCTGACAGGCCACTCTCAACTACATCTTAACCGCATCGGAATGGCGCGAGGAGATGAATGTATGTAGAGCATGTGGCGAGGAAAGCGAGACACTAGAGCACTATTTATGACACTGTCCCGCCTTCTCACAAATACGATTCCGACATCTTGGGAGAGACCTCCTTACCATAGACATAACCCAACTACGGTTCAGATATTGGAGGAAACTAAGAAGTTTTGTGAATGAGACGGAGTTCCTATAGACCCATAGGTCAAACTGTTTCACGGCTAAGTCCACGGAGCTTACAACAAGCCTAAACTGGCTTAGGTGTTTGTCGCAAGACATGAGCAAACAAACCCCTCCAATCAACCTAATCTAACCTAGTCTAACCATACGTTTTTAATAGGTCTAGTCGTGGTTGTAGCGTCGCTCTTTTTGCTCTGTAGAGTCAAAGTTTTCCAGTGCCGTTCAATGTTGTTGACTGAATGCAAGTAAGTTATAAGTAGTCACAGTGAGCCTGGGTCATGCAGCTGGATTTTTAGGAAGCAACATAATGATACGATCCCATATAATGATGATGAGACAAAACTTAAAGGAGACATTGCAGAAGTTTTTAAATTTAGTAGATCATAATTCATTATATGTTGGAATTGAATTTGTATTTTTGTCTGTGAGAGAAAGAGCACTGTGCCAAGTTGCGAACGATATTTATACTTCGTTGCTTTTAAGCAATTTAAATCCGTTTTGATGACTTAGTTACAAAGCACGCTTAATGAAAGATCCCATATTGAGCAAAAATTAAAATAAATATTTTCAACAATTCACAAGTACAACTGTAGCTGACAATTTCAACTCGCAGAATTTTGTTTCTTTTTCATTGCGAAATTGCAATCATTATCGTTTTGGAATGAGAGCAAATTAAGTGCTTTTTTTCTAGCTTTTTTTTTTAAATCATGGTTATTCGCTTAATAACATGTGTATGTCGTATGTAAATGTGTTTGAATGAAAGAATGACAGTTGCAATGTCAACACAACACACATAAGTATTCCCAGTGAAAATTATAGTTTTCAATCTGTAAATGAATGTTCACACACAAGTCCCAAACACACACACACACACACACACTAATGTAGAAAATATTTTATGCTGTGTTGATGACTGGCTGCATGTACTGCGAGTATTGGTGTGGCAAATGTGACAAAACATTTAATTGTTAATAAGTTGATGTGCATGTGTGCGTATGTCTGTGTGTGTGGCTGGGTGCGTGTGTGTCTCTACTATTTTATAGAGAATTGAAAAATACTCACGATGAGTTCAGCAATTATTTTATATTTTCAACTACAAAACCAAACAGTTTTATACGAAATTATATTCATGACAATTTTCATAATGCTTATGAGTATAAATGTTAATACACCTTAACTTTATTATTGGCACTTTTATGAGTTATAGCCAATGGTGCTTCTAATTTATTGTCCCTATCAAAATGTAAAATAGTAATTTACAGCACAAAACAGCAATTGAAATGCGAAATATATACTCGAGTTTGAAATTAGTTGTTTATGGTAATTTATAGAGCAACATATAAATATTATAGAATTAATTTATCAATGTTTATGATATAATTTTAAAAAAATAATCAAGTTGAAAAGCATAATTTTTAGGTGTCTTCACAGATAACAGATTGATATCATTTGGCACTTATCTCTATAGTTGATGTGGTTGTTGTCTGTGCTAAGTACAGAATTGATTTGTGCTTTTATTTACTTTTATGATAAAGCAATTTTTTCCCCTAATCCATGGAAGTGTAAATATGGGATTTGTTTCCACTTTTGTGTGCTGTACCGTTAAAGACGAACGGTGGAAAATAGAAGTCAACGTTTCCTAATGCCCCATTGGTAGTCTCCAGCAACAGCAAAAGCTGCCACACAAGAAGTCATGATGGAGAACGAAATCCAAGGGACAATTTCATAAACGTAGTTGGGACAAGAAACCAAAAAGAATAGATGGATTTAAGGACTACCGTCCGGAACATAAATTTTACGTACTTTAGTGCCGGGCAGCCTTAAGTTATGCAAAGCAAAGAGTAACGAAAAGTTAATAAATTCACAGAATTGAGTTACATAATATTTTAATGAACTTGCATTCCACCAGCGTTTTCATAAAACTTAATATACATCAGATTTAAATCAACACAACCAATGGAAGTTTATTATTTTAAAAATTAACTTAATTATTTGTTCGCTAGTGTATCATTTTGGGTCTAAAAATAGACCTTAATATTTTCTGTCTTTTTCAGCCCTCTATATGCCGCAGACATTTCGTTAATGCTAATGAACTCATCAGTAGACATTCTTTTTAGAACCTATTGATGAGTTGATTAGCATCAGCGAAATGTCGGCGGCATATAGGCGGCTGAAAAAGACAGAAAACATTAAAATAGTTTATTATTTTAGGTACAAAAGGCTTCCAATTGTTTGCTATCTAGCCTTTAAGCGGCCTATATATAACAGACATTTCGATAATGCAACTCAGTAGACTGCAAGAATGTGTAACAATACAATAAAATCTTTTAGTATGGTGGAGATTTGATTGAACATTTCATAAGTTCCCATTATTTTGCTGAAAATAAGAGACTTTGAAATGAAGTTTTTTTTTTTTGAAGTTGAGAAGAAAAGAAAGGAAGACAAGAAAAGTACAGTTGAACAGTTATTGGCTGGGGAACATATCACGGTTGTTTTATTTCCACCACGATAATCATGAGCACACAATACGCCTCGAACCCAGATCATAACCAATTACTTGCTGTTTTTAAGTATTATCGATTAATTATTCCACTACGAGGGTTGCCTTGTATATTAGAGAAATTTAAATATTAATATTAATTAATTTATTGTTTTTCAAACTATTCCCCATTAAGATCTGTTCACTTTTGCATGCCTTTGAACCAATTATCGAAGCACTTTTTGCCACTCTCCCAAAACATGCATTCTGAATGCAGCAACCGCTTCTTAAAGTAACGAAAAATGTTGACCTCTCAGTTTCTTTTTTACGCACAGGATTAAAAATAAGGCATTCGGTGCCAAGTCGGAATTCTAAAGCGTATGACTCATAAAATCGATGTTTTGGGTGCTCAAAAATGCATTTGGTTGAGCCGATGTATGAGAGCCCGCATTGTCGTGGTGAAGAATGATAATTCTTTGGCAGTTGGTTTTCCTGGTTTCTTGCTAGCCATTTAGCAAACAATTGCGTTGTGTGCCACTCAAAATTGACTTGTTGCGACGTGAAAAACCAGGACGCCATTTGAGCGAACAACTTTTCTCAGATTTTGCTCACCTTGAAACACCCATACAATCATCGCATAAATCCACGTTCATCATCTGTCACGGGGTCACAAACTTGATCCGAAGTATCCTGGGGCCGGATTCTGGCATTCGTGATCGAATATACTCGATAATAAAAAAATTTTGTAGAGCAAAAACAAAATGAGCAACAAACACACAGCATTCTTTAGCGAAATCGTTCAATCACGAGTGCCAGAATTTGGCCCCTGATCGTATTGTTGAGCAAACTTTTCGATCAATCGACAAGAGCCTTTTTTTTGGAGCGATTTTCAAATTGTTTGGGAATCATCGCTAACAAACTTGTTATGACAGCGAAATGTGTATGCAAAGTAATAAGCTCACTGCTGGCAGTAATATTTTTGCCATCTAGACAAATGCATACAGTGAGTTTTTCAATATTATTCAATAACAATGTAACATCAGAAAACAGCGTACGTAACGAAATTAGAGAAGCCCGCATTGAATATAAATATTAAATTTAAATACAAAATTTTTTTGTTCTTTTTAACGTGTTTAACGGCCAAATATTTTTTTATCCTTTTTCTCTTTCTCTCTCTCTTCTTGCTGTAAACTTATCGAAAATTAAAAGATAAAGCACAAAATAAAAAGAATTTAAATTTAAAGTCTGCACATTAATTAAAACTGTCAGCATGGCTTCTTTTTCTTTTCTAATTTATTAAATCCTACTTATCATAGTTATGAGAAAAAAAAATTTCGAAAAATATCTTTGGTTTAAAAGCGAAGCTTAAAAACCCCGTTTGGTAGTGAGCAAAAAAAAACAAATACACTGGGCCACAAAAGATACAACAGCACTTCTATTTTAACAATATTATCTAAATATTAAATAATGTCAAATTAAATTTCCTTAACTATTGAATAAGATTAACATGAGTTAAATACGAAAAATCTAAATATTAATTTAAAAATATTGATCATTACAATTTTGTCAAAAAAAATGCTTTCTGAATTTTGGGGGAGTAAAATTCAACTTAAGCCCTACAAAAAAAACCTAACAGTTGAAAATCTAAATATTTGAGTAGTTAGATCTTTTTAAGCGCATCTGCTATTGATGAAATTTTCACTGCACAGTGTTGAAAGTAGTAAACTTACTACTTACTCAATGTCTCCTTCTGCTTTGCCACCACTAAACATCTTCAGTGAATTTCTTGTTAAGCCATAACAAGAAAAGAATTAAAAAAGATAAATTATGAAAAGAGTTTTAATACTTTGACACATGATAAATTAATCAAACTAAGGAAAAAGCGCAAAGAAACTTGTGCTGTTAAAAGTTAAAAAACAAAAAATCCTAAACCAATGCTGAAAAGAGAAAACATGCACACATACGTTGTGTGTTTCACAATAAAATAAAAATGTTGCCAACAAAAAGTGTACAAAAGACAAAACAAAACAACAAGTAAAGTATTAAGCAAATTATGAATCATAGTGAGCACAACCAAATAAACAAATTTACAAATGACAGACGGTGGAGTCAAAATTCTAGAGCGAAGTGCTGGCAATTAAAAGTGTTGCCTGTTAAACCAAATCGACAGACGACTGCAAAAACACCAGCGAAAAGGAAACACTTAATCTCATTTGAAATAGTTGCAAGGCAATAATTTGCTGCACAAGAGAACACAAAAACACAGACAATTTTCGGCAAAGCAGAGACGAAAAAAGTGGGGGGGCACTTAACCATGTGTGGGTGTGTGGGTGAATTTTCGGTGTCTTTTTTTTCTGTCTTGCCTTTCAACACATTATTTGTCAGCAGCAAGTGATAAATGTGTTCAAGGCGGAGGACGGCTGACTGATGTTGATTATGTTGGTTTAGCTTTGTGCAATGGCATCAAGAAAATGGTGTAGATGGCAAATGGAAAAGCGCATAACGATGGCATTAACAATGAAATCAACACCAACCAAAAAAAAAAAAAAAATGTGGTTTTCTCTTGCATCTCCACAATGTATGCATTCATTTTTTTTCAACCTCTTTCTCTATAGTGCTCTTTCTCTATAGAGCGCTATTTGGTCTGAGCACATGAAGACAAAAAAAATTACCATAATTTTTTTTTTTTTTTTTTCTTAAAGCATTTATCCCAGTTTTATTAATTAATCATTTTGCAAACAAATTTAAAAAAATGAAAAGAAAAACGCTTTTTAACTGCTTAAGACAATTAATAATGAGTAAAATTAAAAACTAAAAAGATTTTAATAAACTAAAAAGATTTCAGTAACAAGCTCTAACGGCAGAGGATTTATGTGAGAGATAACGGGAAAAAATCATGACCCATTGACCTCAAGGCATTGAGAATTAATTCAAATCACATAAAATGTCAACCTGTAAAAAACCTAATAACCAGCACTGGCTTCAAAAAATTTAGAAACTCCCACAAAAGTGGTTTAAGGAAAATAAAGTCGCACACATATTTTAAAAGCAAAATAATGATACTGTGGAGAGACTTTTTAGAATTGGAATCACTATAGAAAATGAGAAATTCCGACTTAAGACACAAGTGTGGCTGCAGCACTCAAATTATATGGGGTACCTAAAATTCATACTGAGGATTTTCCATTAGAGTCTATTTGTTCATGAAAATATGTTTCAAGTATGCTTCGAAAGATAACTGCCGATTCAAGATTGAATATTAAGGACTCATTACAATCTAGGCATAGAATAGAAGAGTTGAATTTAGAAAGTGATGATAGTTTTTTTTAGTATCCCAATTTTATTACACCTCTCACAATGTGACAATAAGTAATTGAATATACATAACTAATGTCGAGTAAGAACTAAAACATCATGGCCCTCTTAGAAGCGGTAAATCAGCTCTGAAAGTGCATAACGTTTGAGTCTTCTGGGTGCCATTTGGGAAAAAATTTTAGTAGATTTACATAAGCAGGATAGAAAAGGTGATAAAACAAACAAAAATTAGCTAAGCATCAACAAACAAACCTAAAAATGCGACTTCAGGTGACGAGAGGTAACCCTGCTAACAACCTCATTACCAAAAATTTCTTATCAGCACTTCTAAGTTTTTTATAAACTTTTGTTGATAATTTATTTATTTTCTTTTAAAACTTGAACTTTATGTACAGTTTTATTAACTTTTGTTTTTGTTCAAATTATTTGTTTATTTTGTGTTGGAATTTTTCCAGTCAAGTGTCCCCAAAGCCATCATGTCGTATGATTGATGGCTGGACGAAAAAACTTATAACGAATATTACACAAGCGCACAACAACAATAACAAAAATATATGGATATGGATATAAACTCATCTACAAATTGTCACATACACAAACATGCATGTCTCTGGTTATAGATGAACTCTGATGCATTCGTGCATAAAAAGAATTTTTGAAAGTGAGTTCGCATGTGTGCACATGCATGTGCATATGTAAATTCGCACAGTCGATACAAAAATGTAAGTAAGTGCAACTTTTGCCACCAAAGGCAATGGATAGATACACTTTTGCATATAATAAATACTGAGACAGAAAGGAAACTGAACAAACAAACGAGCAAACAGCACAAAAAAAACACAGCAAGAAACGACAAAAGAAATTTAACTGCATATAGAAAAAAAAAGCTACTCATGCATGCATGCACACACATGCAGGGACAAAAATATGCATGCATTTGTACCAAATAAGATAAGTAGTTTTATGTGTAAAATGAAAATAACTGCCAGAGATGAAATTTTTTAGCTTTTTTTTAATAAAAATTGAAATTTTCAACAAAATTTACAACCATGTGTCCAGACATTAATTTTTCGCGTCAAAGGGGAGTTTCAAAAGGTTCACGAGAACACATAAAACAGCATTGTTTACGAAAAGTAGAGGCAGCCAGTTAACAGGTTCGCTTCCTAAGATAATTCACGTTGGCTGAGTATGGCTAAATAAACTGAAGGTGTCACGAGCTGCATGACATGTTGTGTACTGGTTTGTTGAAAATAATTCATACAAATTATTTGCAGTAACAAGAGAAAGAAAAATAAAACGAATCGTTTGTTTGTATCGTTCGCCATCCTTTTTGGATTCGAGGGTAAATATGCCTATAAAAACTATGGCATATAAAATGCACTAAAATATGCTTTTTCGAGGACCAAATGAAGTTTAAAAACTCATACACCTCCATTCAAATTGTATTAATGGTGTACATTTTTGAACAATGACTTGCCAGATTATAAAATTAAGAAAGTATTTCAAAGAAATACAAAGTGAAAATAACTGAAAAATTTCTTTGTTCTGGGTCCCGTTTCTCAAAAATCTCTACGGAATCAAAAACGTTTTAATCGCCTTCTGTTTTTCTAATCAAAAAAACAATATAATAAATTTTCTTTAGGGCCTATTTTAATCATAATACAACAGATTTGTAGGTTTTGAAAAACTGGATTCTGGTGTTTAGTTTAAATTATTATACAGCATGTCCGCCAAAATTAAGGCATGACTGATGTGACATGAAATGAAAGCGACTTGGAAGAACATGTAAGAAAAATATGGAAAATCTGCTCAATTGCAAATATTTTTCTTAAACAAACCGCCATAGTTAAATTGAAACAAACTTGAGACGATTTTATAATAAATAAATTAAAACCACAATCGTTAGATTGAGACACACCGTACGTGACAGATTTTCTAATTTCTATTCTAAAGCAAAACACAAAAAGAAACGTTGCTCACTAAATTAAATATACATATTACGTTCATTATTAAAATTTGGTAAATAACTGTTTTTTCTTATGGAGCTGATTTCAAACCTTATTATTTTTTATTATTTGAACTCTTTCTTATATTATTATTTTGTATTACGTTTCTCAGGCTTAAATTCGTTTTATATTATTTTTCTGATTGAAATTAATATCAATAAAAAAGTAATAGTGGGTGTGTTTGAAGTAATTACAAATTTTCACCAGAAAAAATACAGCAACTCAGTTGGCTGAGTGTGGCTTTAGAAACATGAGCCCCTGCGTTCAAGGACGGGTGCTGGCGAGAAGTGTAGCTGCTTCGAAACAGCTAGTTGTGCATCTAGCTAAAGGTCCTTGAAGATTTCTTTGTCTCGCTTGATTAATATCAATAAAAGAAAATATTATATGACAAACTTAAGGCCTGATGAACTGATCACAAAATAATATTAAGGCACCGGACTTTCGCAGTCATGATTAGCATATACCTGAAAAAGTTCATGAGCTAGTAAACAAAGATGTATTTCAAATTGTTGTATATTATCCAAGCTTAACAGTAGTATTGCTTAGCTGTAAAGCAGTTAAACAGAATTATTACTTTATAGTTTTTGAAGTGTTTTAGATGGTCAGATTATCTTAGGAGCCAGGTTTAAGGGTATGTTACACCAGTATAGGCTTGTGGTGCGCTCTCTGGACTACAGTATAACAGTTTCGATTCACAGCTCTATATTAATTCGATATCAAACAGAAGGTTCCTTAGTTTCCTCCCCAACGTATACCCCATACGTGTGTTATGCCCGATAAGTTGTCACTCCCCAGAGAGGCGGGACTATATTTGTGAGAAGGCTGGGCGTTGGCATAAATAGTGTTCCAGCGACTCACTATTCTTCCCTTTAGGGCATGTACATTCATCTGTTTCGGATATTCCTATAGGGTTTAGATATGCTAGTAGTTGTGAGTGGCCTGTTACTAATACCATTATTCTACTCAATTCGGTCTTAAGCCCCGTATAATTGTTATAGGGAGCCCCAAGGTTTCATTATCGGAGAGGGTGGGCCCAATTCTTTAGCTTAGATTTAACTGCGTCATTCCAAACTTGTGTTGCTTAGATCTCCTGCTCTGAAAGCAAGTGAATTTAAAGTCTCAAATTTATTTATTTCCGCGTGCCCCGGCACCCATATGATGCGTATTTCGTCGTACGTCGAGTAACCATTAATAGCGTTTTTTTTTTCATCCCAAACTCTCCGCCATAAGTGTTTTAGTAACTTTATAAACTACGAGTATGTGCATATAACAAACTTTTCTTGCAGGTTAATTGGAAGACTAAGATTTATAATAAGCTGACATTACAAAATATAAATTCATTACTTGTTTATTTGTTTTTTTTTTTTATTTCCTCAAATCATTCAAAAGTCCAAAAAGCATCAGCTTAAAAAATCAAACCTCATTTAGCCACAAACGTGCCCACTGTGCAAATATTTACTTAAACACTCTTGCTTAAATACTTAGATAAAATGTTTTTGATACAATATTTGCGAAAACATTTTATTTCAAAGACTTTTGCAACAAAGAAATCATATACCGTTATTTCACTTCGCTGTCGTGCTTTGTTGCAGGCAAGTATTGTGAATGTGCATGTCTGTGTGTGTTCGTGTAGAACTTCTGTGAAAATGTGTGCTTTACACACTGTATCTTTTGTTTGCTTTGCTGCATTTTTGTTTTATAATTTTTTTTTTTTTTAAACATTCTTCATTTTGTGAAGTTTTGATGGAAAATTTCAAAAGTTGTTACGTTTTTTTTTCTCTCTTGTATTGTTTGAATTTTTGACGGTTACTACAGTTGAAAAATGTTAAAGTTTCAGTCTTCATGTTAAACATCAGAAAAATATATTTTGCTACCAAAAAGCTGTGCTGTTTGTTAACATTAAAGATTGTTTCATAAAATACTTAAAATTTTTAGAAATTATTTAAAATTGTTTTTCATTTAATTGAGCTGCACTCCGGTTCCCCGTTTTTGTTTGTCAAATTGTGGACATTGTAATAGTTATATCAATAAATTCGTTTTTGTTAGTAATCCGTCTTTGCAAATTGTTTGGAAGCTTCTATGGCGATGATGTTGCGGTTGTGCTTGATATTAGAACTCTTTTGGTGCGAAACTAGAAAAATAAATTTTAAATTTATTTAGTGAGATAAAAATGTCACCTGGAAATACGTTGAATAAATGGAATTCTACTTTTATTTAGCAGCATTGAAATATTATTAAGAATTGGGCTGGTTTTACCAGGATTTTTAAGTACTTATCTAGATCCAGGTAGACCTTCAACTTATACTTCAACTGCCCTCACACTTAATATTATTACTATCATCTATATGCTCCTACACTTATGCAGAAATAAATGTAAATGTGTATCCATACATCTACCGATTTGTCTGTGTGGGGGTGCACTTACAGCATATTCTATTATATATGAACTATTTTTTGAAAACCAAATGCCATGCATATTTAATTTCAACATATTTTTCAACTTGTAACCAGACAAATGATGTGCTTAATAGCAGAAAAACTTTAGATATTTAAAATAAAATATTTTAGTAGTTTTCACTTTATGATTATTTGTCTGTCCTGAAAGCATTATGTGTGATTGAAATGAAATGAATATTTTAAAAGCCACAAATCCCTTTTATTTTCAATTGAAAAGTCTCTTTAATGCAGTCAATGAAATTATTAAGATGTTTATGAGTTTCTGTGCTTTAATTTAGTAATGGAAAAAAAATGAAATAGTTTGAACAATAAAAAAACATTAACAGGTGTGAAGAGATAATAAAACTGAAATGACATAAAAATTAGTGTTTAATTAGATTTAGAAGAATGAAATCTGCAGTGCTGGCGACTTAAATCCATCATATTGGCATGATTCGACCCGGAAGTTATTTTCTATCACTTTGATTGCTGCCACTTTTCTTAAATTGAATATATGACAAAATAATTTTACACTTTTATTACTTTCTTCGCGGCATTTATGACTATTGAGATTTTCCCCCAACTCTGCTTGCAATTGCAATTGAGTGAAAACTTCTAACTGCGTTATTTAGGATTTAATTTCGTTTTCAACTTCGTCATCTCATACAGCTGGCAACATTGCTTGTCTTCAAACAATTTCGAAAGTTTGTAGAGATGTTTAAATTATTTTTAAACTTTTTCCACAGCAAATAGTTTTCGTAAACTCTTTTCTCTACCGCATTTTTCCTCCGTTCTGTACTTTGCACAATACAATATTTACACATACATGTGAATTCTCAAGAATACGATTTGCTTTATTTGTGTTTCCTCTGCAACTGGGATTAAAGTGAAGTTTGTAAATTATTTTCAAGGAATGTTTTTCTTAAGAATAAGTTTTCAAAAGTCGATAGAAATGTGGATAAAAAAAAAGAATGATCTTTTAATACAAACATTCATGTATATGGAAAGAATTGTAGAGCGTAAATCTAATAACGGGTGTTCCAATAAAACCGCATTTGCATTCCCAGGAGGCACAGTTGCTGCTAACAATGCGAAACTTGCGACACATGTGTGGGCTAAGCAGTGAAGTTAAGGATGTAATGCATCAATCCCTCAATTTTATGTCATGACAGTGACAAATCCACAACTTTTTATTGGATCTAGATTTTTTATAGGTTGTTTGATGAGTGGTTCTATTAGCTATTACCAAATGCAAAACTAGTACGAAAAAAAGAGCTATCAGAGCCTTAATGTATGTACATTTTTGTAGTAGGGTTTTTATATTAAAGTAAGATTTACAGACATGTTCAAGGAGCCTTTTGTATACGTGTCATAAATTTCAATCAGATGGATTTCAGTTGCTTAGCTTTCATTCTAAAATTTTGCACTTCTTTTCTTCTCTCTCTCTCTCTCTCTCTCTCTCTCTCTCTCGCTATCATAAATCACTGCAATCTTGTGTAATGAGCATAACTTGCTTTCTTGTTTCCCAGCAGACAGGCTTCCACTACAAACGAATTAACTTTAAGTTCTCCACATTCAAAAAATTGTTGTAAATTATTTTTTATTACATCTATCAGGCCTTAGTTCGTTATATATAGTTTTTGTTAATTCATATTAATCAAACAAGACAAAGAAAATATCAAAGAACTTTAGCAGAGTGGACAAGTAGCTGTTTCGAAGCCATCACACTTCTTGTCAGCATCCATCCTTGATGTTTTCTTTGTCTTATTCAATCAATCACAAACATAATATGAAACGAACTTTAGCCTGATAAACGTAATTTAAAATAATAATGTAAAAAAGAGTTCGAACCATAAAAATTAATTAATTTTTTTCAAAAACATTGATACATCCAGCAATATTTTTCAAATCAATTTAAATTACTTTAAAAAAAACATTTTGCGCATATCTTTTTTACTAAGCTGTGAATATTTTACAGCCATTTACGAACGTTGGCCCACCGTGTTTGTTAATAAGCCATGTGGCTGCATTTTGAACTTGCAGGCGCAATCATCCATTGAATATGTGAACAGAAGAAACTAAATCACGAACAATTTTATCGTTATTATCAATTGGGGTCAGTTGTTCCCTGTGGCATAAGACCCAGACTATTCGCAAATTTCGTTACGGCAGTGGGTTTCATGTTATCGAGGTCGAGGTGGTATCCAACAATATAATGTGCAGGCAATGGGTTCAGAGCCCATACGCAGCAGAGAACATTGGCAAAGAATGTGATCCCCCGTTTTCTTCTCCTTCTTACAGAGTCTGTTGAAATCACTGCTTACCCACTTCAATTTTTTGATAATGATAGCTTAGCTTACAGTACTCCGTCATTAGCCCTGTATATATCGCCCCCATATTTTTTCTCCCGAAGCTCACAATGCGGTCGGTCTTCACTCCGCTGGGACCGAGCAGGTTTTTTGCCTTCCGTATGCCCTTTAGGGCACTCCAGTAGTCAGCAAGGCTTTCCTCCTCTTATTGTCATAGCTTGATATCGTAAAACCTGTTGTTGAGCTTGCAGAATGATTTAGGACCTTACTGTGCCTCTTTTAGCTAAGCAGCCCGCCTTTTCATTGCCCTAATGCCCTTGGTGGCTCAGTCTCCATATCAGAATAAATGTGTTCCTGAAGCAGATCGTAAATTAACAAAATAAGTCTTGTTTGGAATGAATAAGATGTTGGAGCCGGCACGCAAAATAACGTAACACCTTATCACACTTTAGCATCTCCATTTAATTTGATTTCTATTTTAAACTATTCGTGGCCACAATTTTTCATAGATAAATTACATATCTGATTTAAATATTCTTAAAATAAATGTTTTAATTACTTAAAATGCCGGAATTTTAAGTAATTTGTTGAGTTATGCTATTCTTTATTTTTAATTACTTTCAGAGATTGAGATAAGAAAAAAAAAATAAGTTTGCTTTCTTTCATTAGCAAAATTTCATTTCGACCCTCCAAGAAAACTTAACTGCTATAAAGAAGGCCTTGCGTTGAAGCAATAACAAGAATATATACATACAATATAAAACAGCTTCATTTCTTAATCATGCTAATTTTAAATATTGAACACCAGCCTTGATACTCACATACAAATGCCCTACAAATTTTACTTGTTTTTATTTATTTATTTTTTTCTGTATTTCAAAGTCCTTAAGGCTAGAAACTTGTATGGCTTTTTGTTTATACAATGGTTAAGAAACAAGAAGGCGACACAAAAGAAAAAACGAAGAACAACAAAAATAAAACATCGAAATAAAATGAAAACAACCTTTAAACTTTGCTGCAACAGATTTGGGATGCTCATGAAATTTTAATTGTTAATTTTTTTAGACAACAAGTCAGCTGTGTTGTGACTCAACTCAGTGATGAAAATCGCCCAGCAAAAGTAATGCCGAAATCAAAAACTTTTATTTTTGTTTCAGTGAACCCAATCGTTTAGCAAAATGAAAAAATAATACTAATAAGGCTTTTAATGTATTTAAATAAATTAAAAGTTAAATTAAAAATTCTATTTTTTTAATGTGCATTGAAACAGCCATAAAATGTGAATACTCACTGTGAAGTTAAGCAACAAACAAAATTGTTTATGTTAAACGTGTACATACCTGAAATTAAAAGATGAAAAAATTAAATCAATTATTTATGCCATATTTTAGGGCAATAAAAATTTTAATATAAAATTAAGTGCCATCCAAGCAGTTCTAAAAAATTTGATATGGCTTTGATTGATTGATTTTTTGTAGTATTGTTTTGCTATAACATTGATGTTGATATTCTACTGACTCTTTTCAAACGTTTTTTTAAGTCAAACTTTGAAGTATTTTCTTTAATGAAACAAGGTGAGCCCAAATTAGAAGTTGCTCTTTATTTTGCAAATGTCGCACAATATCAAATCTGCTTTTACGTTTGTGAACTACACAGCTGTAGAATATAAATGGACAAGCCACGGAGCGAACGCAAAATTTTTACACTGGCCGCATGGAAAAGCACAAGGACTTGTAAAACTCCCAAAAGTATGCAACATTCCGTAAATTGCTTGTGTGTGTAAGTTCTTACAGAGCTTCTAAATGAAAAAGTTAAATATGTATAAAAATGTATATCTCAGATCAAACTAAGAAGGAAATCATGGGAAAAAGTGGAAACAAAAAATTTTCAAATGCCTAAAAGTATGCAATACTAAAAGCATTGCAAGCCTGCTTTGATGTGTCATAAAAGCTTTGAAATTTTAACAGAATTAGCAGCGAGAAAACATACATCATAACGACCCTCATGGAATTAAATCTATTGCAATTGAAAATATTTTTCTACTCAAAAAATGAATTTTTTCAGTTTTCCTTTAAATAAATTTATTATATAATTTTAATATGCCTTTGACAAGAAATTCTTTTTAAACATCTAGTTAACATTAATATGGCTTAAAAGTAATAAATATTTTGTTCACACAGCATCATCCATCTAAATATGTTTTTCTTTGCTTAACAAACATAAATAATATGGAAAAAAACACTCGTCCATTAAATTCATTTTTATGCCTCAAGAGAAGATAAATATTTAAGGAGTTAGTCCTTCCAAAAAAATACGCATAATATTTTAACAATTCCGTTTTGTTGTCTGTTTCTTTTTTAATATCTCTTGTAAAGAAAAAGTCAATAAAAAATTATGCTATCTTTTGAAAACATTTATTATTCCATCCACCTTCTCCTGCCTTTCTTGTACCTGCAGCAAAGGTTTGCTTTTTACCTTTTTTATTCCTTTTTCTTGCTTTTAAGGTCGCTATCATTTGTTTTATGATGACTTTGATAATCAGCATCATACTCGACGTCACATTAAATTATGTACTTCACCTAAAAACTTAAGTACATTTCACATGCACTTAAATCTTTTAGCAATTTACTTAAACGCATCTCTAAGCTGTTCAAAGAGCTTTTCTCGGCAACAGACGTAAGAGGAAAAAAATTCTTAGAAATGTTGGCTATTTCTTTTTTAACAAAGAACCAAAAAAAACAAGTATGCAATTTGCATGGATTCCTTTCATTAAATAATTTTGTTTGTCCGCTTTCTTTTAAATAAAAAATGTATTTAATTATATTTTTCTTTCTGTAGACTTTGTGGCCATTAAAAGCTTGTCAGGTTCTGTGTCAAGTCTTGAAAATCCATCTCCACAAAATGTTTAGACAATATTATAATTTCAACTACTACTAAAAGTTTTGAGAGGTTATTTGTTAAAGAAAAAGAAAAAAGCGAGACAAAAAACTATTTACGGACAGCGGTTTGCAGGCAGTAGAAAAGAGAAGAGTGGCAAATGTAACAGCCACTTAAACGCCTTAAAGTATGTTGCATTTGCATGACAAGAAATGCGCAAGCAAGAGACAAATGCCACACTTTGTCACAACAATGAATTACTTAACCACTGTTAGCTAAAATATTACTAAAAGTGTCGTATACACTGAAAAAAGAGAGACACAGAGAACTTAACTATTTAAATTATTATCGGAATTATTGGAGTTATATAAAAATGGGATCAATTTAAAAGTGATTTTTTCACGCCCAAAATAAATTTATAACAGGTCATCCTGTTTATAAAAAAGTCATCCGATGGCTTTCAGAATATCGGTTGTGGCTCGCGCAGTGTACGCTCCCTCCTGTTGGAACCACATGTCCTCCGGACCCAACTTGTTCAGCTGCGGCAAAGAAAAATTCGGTTAACATGGCATTATAGCACGTTGCAGTTAGACCTGGGGCGTCATCGAAAAAAACATGGCCCGAAGACAGTAGTAGCGTGAACAGCTCACCATGCAGTCACTTTGAACGGGTGTAATGGCTCCTCTGGCATCACTCCCGGGTTTGTGGTGCCCCAGAAGCGATAGTTTTGCTTGTTTACGTATACGCTGAGCTGGGAGTGAGCCTCATCTCTAATTATGATTTTGGTCGAAAAATGTTCCACTTCATGATAGACATGATTATTCTGCGTTCTTGGGAGTGTAGCGCTCCATGGCTTGTTCGCTTGTATTCTACAGCTGTCTAGTTCACAAGTGTAAAAACCGATTTGACAAATAAGAGCAACTTCCAATAGGGTGATTTCTTTTGCTACAAAAGCACAAGTCTGAGTTTGAGGTCATCTGGGTAGCTAGATGTCCCCCAGCATTAGTTCTAGTTTTCCTTACTGGCGTTATTTCATGAGTATAAAATTTGTTACACCAACCCCGAGCCGAATAGAATTTGAAAAGTTCACTTTTCAACATATTTTAGTTAACAGCACATTAAATGAAGTAATGATTTCAAGGAAGTTTTTTGAGGTACTTGCCTAAAAATGTGTGAATCAAATCAACATTTGAGAAAAAATATTAAAAATATTTCGCACATTGCAACATGAGTGAAATATGAGTACTTTTGGTATTATTATTATTTTTTTTTTTTTTTTTGCCCCAGATACCATATGCTATTTGTTGTTGTAGTATTTTAAACATATTTTCATAAGTGTTTTCAAGTCTACTGATCATCGGCGGCATATGGACACGCTGAAAACTTAAGGACAGAAAACAGCTCTAGACGTTTGAGTTTTTCGAAATTTTTATCTGGTTTTAAAGCAAAAAAACAAATTATTATTTGACTCATTTAAAAATTTTACATGTAGTAGTATATATGTATATTGATAATACTTTTTCTCTTATGACAACCACTTTTGAATCCATTTTTTCTTTTCTCAACTGTTGTCAGTGTCAGCTTTTATTTATCCTTTATTTCAATAATTTATCTAAATATAACCTGTTAAAAATCCCGCACATCATCATCGACATCTTCATTATGCATCCATCCTGTTCTTTTTTTCATGTATATCAACAAACATAATTAGCAATATAAATATTAACATCATCTATCATCAAATTGATTGATATTTACTTTCGGTGGAAGTTTTTCAGTTTGTATTTTCTTACAACTCGTTTTTATTGTTATTTCTCTCTTTTTTTTCATTGCAGCTGGCAAAAAATAATCAATCATTTTCAATAACTATCAATAATAAATAAATATAAAAAAAAACACAGAAAAATATTTGCTTGTGTTGCTGTGGAGCGCAGTTTTTATCGCAGCAATGCAAACAGTGAGTCAAACAAGCGCACAAATAAATATTAACACTTGTTTGTGAATGTTGCTGCAGCTGATTATTTGCTTCGAATCACTGGAAGTTGTTGGAAATTATTTTATGGAGCTTGTTAATGGAAATGAGTAGGAGCATAATTACTCATAATGTAGTATGGCTTAATTTTTGATGCCAAAAGGCTCTTTTAATCTGGAAGCCATCAATCTTCTCAAAGTATCACAATGCCATGACACATACACACATTGTATGTGTACACAAGATCGCATTCAATTATTCTTCTTGGCAAATAAATACTCCATAAATCTCTCAAGAAACCCAACAACGAAGCCGTTTGCCATTTTCTGACAAATTGTATACAGTTCCTTTATTAATACTATCAATTCTCACAGTTAATTTAATACATAAATAGTTTTACCAATGAATACAAAATATCATAGAAAATAAATTTATCATATCAAATTCTTTTTTTTTTTTTTTTGTGTTATTGCAAAACGATAGGAATTTCGAAAAGACGCAATTCAGGGGTTTGAGATAGATGTGAAATGATTTACATATCGGATAGACCAAATCACTAGTGAAGGTTTCAACTAAAGATGAGGGCGTGAGTGGTTTTTGGCGTGACGTTAGCCACGCTCAGCATCAAAATAATTTTCCTCACGCACTTTTTATGCATGAAAATTTTTTTTGGGCCTCTCAAGTCCCCCACACTCATACGAGCAAAATTTTTTTAATCACGAATTGTTCTAAGTTAGTTGACATTAGTGAGATTGGTTACCTGTGATATTTTTTCTGGATGATTATTTATTTTACTAGTCATTAGTTTGAAGAAAAACTGCACTAAATAAAAATTCACCCCCCAAAAGAAGTTGGAAATAAACCAACGAAACATCGGAAACAATTTAAAATGAAAAAATTTACTTTTTCTTTAAATAAAAAGATAAACTAAGGATCTTGAGAGCCCATTTTGGTTGGACACCATAAAAGGAAACAATTTATCGAATTAAAAAAGGTCGAAATTAATAGCACATTTAATACACGAACCTTTTTTAATCACGCAATTTCACCCACGAAAAACGAAACAAATTCTCACGAATAATCACGTTTGTATTGTAACCAAATATAAACTGTGATCGCATGCGATAACAGTCTAAGTCATAAAACATAGTTTCGAGAAAGCTGTGTATTCAATATAGAACAATTAAAAAAAATGAAAATTGACAATTTAGTAATAAATTTAATTTTAAGGCTTAAGATCTTTATATAAAAATGTTTGTAACAAAACAAATATATGTATTTATTTATTCAATATTTCGCCCACAATTTGTTGGCTTCTTCAGGAATATTTTTTATATTATTTCAAAAATAATATAAAAAATATTCCTGAAGAAGCCAACAAATTGTGGGCGAAATATTGAATAAATAAATACATATATTTGTTTTGTTACAAACATTTTTATAAAAAGATCTTAAGCCTTAAAATTAAATTTATTATTAAAATAAAAGATCAAATAAACTATACGTTAAAATTGACAATTTAGATGAATTTTTTTTTTTGATAATATTAAAGAATTCATATAAGATTTGATAAATATGTGTTTTCTAGGATATTTTGGAGATTATTGCGATTTCATAGGACTTTTATTAACGATTGCCTCAATTCTATTTTGTTTGTATCTTTTTCACCAACTTCCTCAGAGACATCAATATGAAATTCTCTTCGTAGAATAATCGTTTAAGTTCTAGAATCCGAATTCACTCTATTAAAGTGGATTACTTTAGCAGTTTTCGTGCTCTGCAATTCGCATCCCCATGTTTTTATTCGTTTTCAATTAGAGTAATTCCAGGCATTTTTAGAAAAACTTTATTTCTCACTTAATCTTTTCTAATTAAAATAATTAAAAAAAATTTCAACAGCTGATAAAAAGCTGCTGTTTAAGTATTTGATATTTAGATTTTTTTCTGGAACAGAAATTGAAAAACATGCTGAATTGAGAACACCAATTTATGAATTATGGAGATTCAAAAAACTTTGCTAAATCAATCCGAGTCGAAACCTAAAACACACCCGAATGCATTGTCATCGACATATGTATGTATGTCAGTTACGCAAGCCACAGATAATTACCCAGCTTTGCTTCCCTTTTAATGCCTGTGCAGTGCTTCAAAGTGGATTATTACCCGCCAGTGATTGCCAGCATTTCAAAATGTTAAAACTGGTACTAAGTTTTACTTTTATTTGTGATGCAATTTAATTTTCAATATGACTGTTTTCCGAACTATTTTCTTTGCAATGTAATAATTTTCCAAAAAGTTTTTCAACGTTTGATCATGCAGAACTAGAGAGTTACAGCAAGAAATCTCCTTATGTACATCACATATACATACATCATATCACGGTTTGTTCTAATAGATTTACCAGATTTTTTCATTGTGTGTGTGTGTGTGTGTGTTTAACAAAATTGAAATATTTTAAATTTTCATTGAAACCCAATTTTTCACCAGTAATTTAAACAAACTGCTGATAAAAGTAACCAGGTTATTCTATTAACAGCAAACCCATAGAAACAATACAAAATATTTCTAATAGTTTTTCCAGCAACCACAGTTTTTGTGCTCTACTATAAGAAACTGTAAAATAATAACTAGAGCCGCAAGAAGTATAAAATTTGAAATTATAAAAAGTAACATAAAAAGTAACAAAATAAGAAAAAAATACATATATGTATGTATGTATGTATGTATATAAAAAAAGTAGTTAAACAAAATTGCCTGAAAAAAAATACAATTTGCGATACTGCAAAGCAAACACTTTAGAAAATATATCAAATTTTAAGAATGTGTCACAGTAAAAACTGCAGCAGCAACTAACGGTACTTTATTATCTACCAGCCAAAGGAAAAATAAAGTTAAAAAAAAAAGTTGAAGTTTTCCCAAAACAACTTCAATACACTTCCATTTTGGAAACAAGTTTGTTTAAACAAATGTCGCAACAATTTTCTGCCTTAAATACGGCTGACAGACACAAAATAGACTCTGCTTCATTTTCTGCTTCCAATAGTTTTGCTACACACACACACACACACAACCATACATACGGCTTAAATTTGTTTAGTAGATGGTGCTGTCAACTGTGTGTGCGTGTATGCATGTGTGTGTGTGTGTCTGTGTGTCAGGGAAGGGAGGCCAACGAAAGATGCAGTTCTTTTTTTATGGTTTTAAGGCAAATAAGCCAAGAAACCAAGAAATGTCTAACAAAATACAATTTTGGTTTTAGCAAAAGTTTGTTAGTTTGGTTACAATGTTGTTAAGCACAGTGTATGGGTGAGTGTATGGGTGAGTTTGAGTGCGTGTACGGGCACTCGTAAATATTGCTCTGGGTCTCTCAATTTTCCAAAACGTTTCAATGAAGTTAATTTCATGCAACATTGTAAACTTACTTTTTTATTTTGTGAAAAATTAACTTTTTAAGCTTAAATTTGCTACAATTACAGTACACAGAGAAGATACACAAATCTCGCAGCTTCGATCATTCCTAATGCTGCTCAAACTTAAATAATTTTCAATATGAGATAAATTTAAATTTTAAATATTGACTCTTGATTAATTCATGCTCAAGGAACGTAACTGCCAGTTTCATTAAGCAATAGAGAAAACATGTATATATGCTAAAGTCTTATTCAGCTCTAGGTATCACCAAGTTATGGTAATTTTCATCACTAAAGAGAATGAAAATTTGCATTTGATCGCAGATGTATTCATTGGGACAATAAAAATATATAATTAAGATTTGTTGGACAATTCTTACTATTGAAAGTTGCTCTTATTTTTGCAAATGTCGCTTTAGAAACATGAGCCCCTGAGTTCAAAGACGGGTGCTGACGAGAAACTGTGGCGGCTTCGAAACAACTAGTTGTCAACCCTGCTAAATGTCTTTGATGTCTTCTTTGTCTAATTTAATTAATATCAATCACAAGTATAATATAAAAAGAACTTGAGCCTGATAAACTTAATACACAAATAATTATATAAGAAAAAGTTCGTATAATAAAAATTAATTAAGAAGTATTTTAGAAAATACAGCAGAAACACGTTGTGCATCTCGGGGGGTTTTCTATGCAGTTCTTTGGTATGGAATATTTGTCAAAATATTCGCAAATGCAAAAATGGTCGTTTTATAGAATGCCGTATTTGTCAAATTACAACTACGAACATACGAACATCAGTATTTTCGCTATTTCATGACTTTCTAAAAATATATGACGCAACCGTGCATGTCTCTCCGAAGTAGCCTGTCCGGGAGAGCACCATATTGACAAGTAAAAAAAATCGAACAAAAATACATTTTCATTTTTTTTTTTTTAATAATTATTATGTTCCAATGTTTTCTTTCATACAATTAAAAAATAGTTAATTATTTTGTGTTTTTACTTAAAAATAAAGAAAATGAAAAAAATACCTTTTTTAACTGTGTTCAACATTACTGTGGAACTCAGTTAACAGAGGTGTGAGATGTATTTAACTCACGAATTTATCTGCACCCCTTAATGAAAAAATAAATTTCATGGGAAAATGGCCAAAACAAAATTCTTACGCTTTAATTTTAATAACAATAAAATCATGGGACGTTATCGCCATGCATTCTTTTTTCCATCACACAGATAAAATATTATTTCAAAATCTATTTAAATATGCAGTCAAAATTCTATCATCTGGTGTTTTTCTTTTGTGCTTTTGCTGGCGAGAAGGAGAGAAAAAAATATATATTTTTTTTTCTTTCTTTTGACATAAAATGAAACATTTCTATAACAACGAAACGAACGCACTGCCATTATTCTTCATCTTTTTGTGCAGAAAATTAGGAAATGCTCATCATTAATCATAACGATAACGAGCATAAAGTAAACGCATTTCGGAAATAATTTATATATTGAAATAGTGAATTTGTTGAAGCATTTATTATCTTATTGCTGGCAAAATTTCTGTCTGCATTTGTGCACAACTTAACCCTTAAATGCATAACATCTAAGATGCAAAGGAAAAAAAAGGATTAACAAAAATAGTTTTACATATTACATGAAACTTTAAAGCTTTGGATTTTTAATTATGTAATAGAAGCAGTCGATATTGTGATATTGATTTTTCGGAATCAGGAAAAAATATCCATCAAAAAAAAATCGTTTTCGAGACAACCGAGTGAACTTTTTGTAACTTTTATGGAAGTCCTCCTTAGAAGATTTGACATGGGGTTGGTGTATTCGAAAAAAAAAAAATATTTTAGAGAAAAAATGTATTGCAGCTTGATCATACATTTAACTCCACTACCGGCATCGTGGGTCTGATTAATATTACCAGCCTTAGCTCACATTTTCTCCCCGTCGCTACTTAACACTAACCACTTCCTGGGTGCCCGTAAAGGAATTGAATGTATGAAAAATACCCCTTAATTTTGTCTCTACAATATTTTTTGCAAACACGACGAACCCAAAAACGTAAAATTATAAAAAATTTATATCGAACACCAGGAAATATTTTTTTCATATGATGCTGTAAAAAAAATTATTTTCTGATGACTAATTTTATCGAGAAATCGATGGCATAATATAGACAAATGTTAGGCCTTACAAAGCGACCAACTTTGATGTACGTACATATCAAATAGTCTTACGTTCGCTTTTCAATTTCCCAAAATTGATAAGCACCATTTTAGGTCTTAAAATAGACCTCATTAATGTATTGTATCTTTTTCAGCCGTCTATATATATATATATATATATATTCCCAATGTATATATAATCCCAAAAAAAAGAGCTCTACACGTACCTATCTGAACGTAGTATAAAATAACACCGGTATTCATAAAAATGAAAATTTTGCTGAGATGCATTTTAAAGCTAATTTTATATGAAAATTTTTTCCTAAAACGTATTTCAATAACATTTAATTTTTTATGAATAACAATTTTAAAGTTTAATATACACACATATTTATATTTAGAGCATAAAGAAGATTTCTGAGAGGCATCCTCACAGCGTCTTTTTCCCGCCGGGTTAATATTTTTGTATGAATGTTTTTTTTTTCTTCTGGTTAGAATTTCATGGGAAAACTTAACACAAATTGAAACAAGTTGAAAACTTTAAATTAGTTTTTTTCAACGACAAATAACGGAAGATATTCAAAACTATTAATTTATTTTAAACTGTTTCTTCAAACAAGCTGCTGTGAAAACATTGCAGCAAATAAATTACTGAGAAAATTTAAAGCCAACAAAAGCTGCTACAAACGAAAGTCGGTATGAAAAACAAAACTTTCGTGCAATATTCTTAAAATTCAGAAAAGAAGGCAGGAAATTTTAATTTAACTTTAAGGAATATACAGTATTTATTGGATATAAGAACATCTCATATAAGAACAAAACGCTTATAAGAAACATTTGCAAAAAAAAACCATATCTTTTTAGTGTTTTTTCTAACAAAAAAAGTTTCATATAAGAAAAACGCTTATAAGAAAAAAACTGATAAAAGAACATTTTTCTTGAACACCAAAACCACAAAATGTATAGAAAAAGAATTTATATAAGAAACTTTCAAGGGCACCACTGAATTTATGTAGTTTGCATGGACAACTCTGTTTTCTGACAGTTTTACAACAACAACAACGTTTTTTTTTACTTTTAGTGCTCATGAGAAGTTTTTGTTTCTTGCCTCGTATAAATAAATAAATAGTACAAAATGAATTATGTATGTACATGTATTTACTACATATAATTTTTTTTCAAATTGAAGTTGTCTAGTTTTTTATATCTATTTACGAAAGGGGTTAATAAAATAAAATTTGATTTGTTTTATTTTTCTATTTACATACATACATCTACGTATATACATAAAAAGGTAAAAAAGCTCGTATATTCATATAAGAAACAAATGCCTTATGGCCGTAGCTACTTATATAAGAAAAAAGTTTCTTATATAAAATAATTCTATATAAGAAAGAAACGCTTATAAGAAAGTTTTTTCGTGGATTTTTCAAGTTTCTTATATCCGATAAATACTGTATTCTTCAAGTACCTAGTTAAGTGTTCTGCAAAAAAACAAGACTTCCAAATACACACTACTTAACTAAAAACAACAACGACAACAAAAACACTTGAAAGCAGACACACGCACAAAATCCAGTTACAGATGATTAAACAAATGGTGAAGACAGAAGCAAAGATAAATGAGGAAATAAGCGCAGCTAGAAGTAAATATGAGTCATGTTTTCAGATTAATTGGACAAATAATCTAGAGATGTGAAGAAAAGCATTAACGCACACAAAAATCGGGAACACAATTTTCAGAGAAATTGTAAAATATCTTATTCTCCCCACCCCCCACCACCATCCACAACGACTAACTGTTGTCGAAAGCAGCATCAAACAACGCCGTCAAAGCAGCAGCAAGAAGAGAAAAAATATAAAATTAAAAAAAACGCGTTAAAATAGCTTTTAAAATATTCTTAAATATTTTTATAATTTTTTTTATTTTTAGCAATACTACTCGTATCTGTGTACTCACATACTTTTTAATTTTCCAGCAAAAATCTGCACATCTGCCCATTCAACGTTCAACAAAATTTCTTTTTAATTTTTGTTACACTCGAATGTATCTTATTCATCTTCCTTTCATTAAATTTGATGAAATTTGAGGGTGCTGGCCAGGGATGGAAAGCTCAAAGACGTTCATATAAACTAAAGTAGTTTAAAGTACCCCCCACACGATGTGTTTTTACTTGTATTTTATTACGTCTTCGAGTCACATGTTTTTCTTTATGTCTAACAAAATTTTCCTACTTACATAAGGTTTTAAATTTTTGATCACAGACGTACATGTACATACGATATTGGCCATGTTTATTTGCAACAGCTGATCTATTAAAAAATTAATATCATTAATCATTGCCTAATAAAATGGTTTTCGAAAGGAGTTTTATTATAAAAATTTACTTATTATAACAATTTTAATAGTATAATAAAATAGTATAGTAAAAATAGTATAGTAAAAATAATCAAACACATTTTTATACAACGACAGATAAGTCACAGTTTTTTGTTTGAAACCTTTTTTTAAATATTCAAGTCGTTTGTTTGCAAAATGGCTTGTGGCCGTCGAAATTATTTGTGATGGCATCACTGAAGTAAAGACGAAACAACTGTTTTTTACGTTGCTTTTTAAACTAAAAGATGTTTTAGTTGCGTCAAAAAATTATATATTTTTAATATAGACAAAGCTATTTAAAAAAAAATTTTATAATATTTCAAAATATTTCATTCAGACGACTGATAATAGTGCACATAATCAAGCGCCGACGAATATTTTCATAGACAGTTGATGGCATATGTTTGTACACAACAAAACAGAATACACTCTATTTAAAAATATGTCTTATGACTTTTCCTCATGTTTATTACACAAGCAATGTTTTAAAACTGACACACGTATAAAAGTTGACAGCTACAATGTGAAAAACACGTTGTTTAATACAATAATAAAAAAAAAAATCGTATATATAAACAGCAGCTTGTACTCATAAACAACGGCCCTTTTCTATAACTCGCTAAAATTAGAGACATCGCGAAAAAATCTCTAAACTGAACTTAGCGGTTCTAGCGATTCTCAGCGATGACTTCAATTCTAAAAACTTTTGTGGGCGAAAATTTAATTTTAGCGCTGTTGCTAAAAACTTTATTTTTTGTTCCACGAAAGTAAATTTTTTAGCAACAAATATTTTTTGAAGCTAAAAATTTGACTTCCTTGAAACAAAAAATTAAGATTTTAGCAACAGCGCTAAAATTCTAGTTCCTCTCACAAAAGTTTATACAAGTGAAGTCATCGCTAAGAATCGCTTAGTTCAGCTTAGAGATTCTTCGCGATGGCTCTAATTTTAGCTAGTTACACAAATAGCAACGTAGAAAACCAAAATGTTTTACCACGTCATAGGACTTGTGTGACAGCTGGTTTAGGTCAGTCGCAGTGGTATAAAATTTAGTTTCATTATATTTATAGACTTGAATATAAGAAAATTATTTGTCTATTTTTTTCTTTCTTAATTTTCTATACAACGCACATCATTTTCCATCTCTGGGGAAAGTTTCAAATATTTAGTTTAAAGATAAAAATAAAACACACACACACACACTCCCAAGCATACACACTCATGTACACTCATATACACTTCGGTACAGTGGTGTTGCTCAAAACGAAAAACATGCCAAAGTGGCAAAAAGCATCATTCTAAGGAACTCTACAATTTGCTCTGCCGTGTGCCATTCCGTATGTTTAGTACTTGTTCCCTGTTGTTAAATGCTATTTATTTTTGGATAGAAGAGTAAAGGTATATTAGCAAGTCTGTCTGTATGTATGTGTGCGCACGAGTGTGCTTGACGAGGCGAAGGCAATGTGTGTTGGTAAGTGAATGTATACTTTAGTTTGCATGACATTATTAGATTACAAAACAAATGTTTGTTGAAATTATATACGACTAAAATGAAAATAATCTAGCAGCAACAGCAGAAAAAAAAAGATAAAGACAGTAGTAAAGGAAATTAACTAATGTATTTTTTTCCTCAACGAAATAATAGAAAAACAAATCAAAAGGCTTTTAGTTGTCATGCTGGACAAGTAATATGAATCTTTTTTTTTTTTGTGCTGAGGAAAAAGATTTATTGATAAAAATGTCAGTGAATTTATTTTTACAGGCCAATTAAGTGAGGAAAAGGTTTAGAGAATTCAAATTGTTACATGCTGCGAACAATTATTCCAAATTTTTGGTAGGTTTTTCTGAATTTTTAAGGGAAGCAAAAAAATGTTTAGTGGGAGAACATATTAAAGTGTTGCTGAATTGGTTCATGTGCGTTGATATCCCGCTGCAGTGTGGTGTATTTCTCTAGTCTCTAGAACTGTGAAACGATTAGTATTTAAATTTTACATTTATTTTTGACCAATCGCAGGATTAATATTAATAAAGAGATTGTGTTTTTAGGCTACTGAAGAAGTCAACAAACATTATTGACAAAACGTCTAAAAGTATGCAAGTTTTTTTTTTAAATATGTTTATATTTTGCAGCAGTGCAAAAACTAAGAGTAAAATCGTGCGAAGTGATCATTATGGAACAAAACCCACTTTGATGGATGGCTAACACACGGTGGAAAAAATACAAATGGGAAAAAAAATTCGGTATAAAAAAATTGTTAGAACTTACGCTCGAAATAAGCTCAAATTATTAATTTATATCTAAGCATTGTGTTATTATTGCTTGCGGAATAATTTTCGTATTGAAAGCTTACGACACAAAAGAGGTCGTTTTTAAGAGCCCAAAAGTATGCAAAGAGTTTTAAGAGTTCGTATTTCTTTTAAATCCGTGTGAAATACCAGAAGTAAAATCTTTGAAAATGGAAACGAAATCAAAGTCACTAAAATGAAAATCTACATTATTCCTGGAAAATAGATAAATGAGATAGAAACTAAGAATGGGAAATTTTTTTATTTATAGAAGGAAACACAAATGACGCAAATATGTATATTACTCCTCATTATCATTATTTCTGCAGACAGTTCTCGTAGTAGGACGCGAAGCAAAATACATTTTCTAATGCCCAAAAGTATGCAATAGTTTTGAAAACTTCTTTCAACGAAAGAAGTTTTATTTAAAAGCGCTGCTTAAAGAAAATTTAAAAAAATTGTTTGTTCCAAAAATTTTGCATGTTTTTTTCGTTCTTTCAAATAGAAAATAAAAATTTTTTATTAGTTTATTTTAATCAAGGTTTAGTAATATTTTCTCTCCAATTTTCTTAACGGTCCACCTCCACAAATTTCTTATTTAATTTAAGAAACAACCTTCCCATTCTAAATTTTTGTAGTCTTCCTTAATGTATTTTGTGGTTTACTGTGGCTAATAAAAACACGTGGTGGAAGAGTAATAAGGTTTCAAGTATGTGCAGGCAAACATTTTTTTCCGACTCGTATTTTCTTTTCTTTTTCTTTTCTTTGACACTAATTACAAATACTTGTTCCATTTGCTGTATTTCATTTTCGTTTCAAATGATGTGTAATACGGTACAGTTTTGCCACATTAATGCAGCAGCTTTTGTAAAGCATTAACACACAGGATTCGCACAAACATAACCCGGCTGCTAAAACAAAACGCAAACATCAAGTACCCTGCAGACAAAATAAGTAGTATGTAGCTAAAAAGATGCTAACTGCTGCCAATTACATGTTTTGGTACAGGGTGTATAAGATTCAACAGGGCGTAATAAAGCATTGTAAGTTTTTTTTTTATTTTGTCATCTCCGACAAGTTTCAGACATTCAACCTTCGAATATTGGTCGACCATCCAAGCAATTGCTTTACCCTAAAGAAGGAGAATAACTTGAAATTTGGAGATTAAAACTTGTTAATCAGCAAAGTCAGCGGTTTGTAGCAAACTTCTATCACTTTAGCTCTAGTCTCATTGCACCCAGTGGCACAATGAAATAAACTCCAAATTTAGCTGCAGGGTACTTTTTATTAATCGCGTTTGAGAAATTGCCAACTCTAATATAAGTAATGTAATTAGGTTCTTTGACATAAGAAAATACTTAAGAATTTTTTAAGAGACTTGTGAAGCCATTTATTGGTTAATATTTTTCTTTTTTTTCTTTTGCCTTTGATTTGTCATAATCAAATGTTTACGGATTAGGGTCTAGAATGTCTACAGCAAAGCAAAAAATCATTACGCCAATTGAAAGAATGTATGTGAAATATTCAACTGGCATCAAATTCCATTTAATTTTCTTTTATTTTTGAATTTAAGACGACAAGCGAGCAAGAATGTTGTCAATCTAATGCTGCTAAAAGGAGGGATCTTTTTCTTCCAAGAAGTTCAATAGCTTTTCGTTTATACTGAAGCAGCTACTTTGGCCGGCTTTATTTAATTGAGAGGTTTTAAAAAAATACAACCAAAAATCGTTTAACCATAATTTTGTAAAACATCAAAATCTACATATTTTCTATATAAAAAGTATTATTAATAAAAAAAAAAAAAAAAAAAAAAAAAAAAAACTTTGCTAAAAGTAACATCCTTGTCAAAGAGGGTTTCATAAATAATATATAAACATTGTTAGTGAAAAATCTATGGCAAAAAGGGATCGATCGCTAGACGAAACTTGCGGACTATTTTCGTGCTAACAGTTACCATTTTTTGAAGATTTTCTGTGGGCGTCACACCACAACCATTATGGGTGTGGTTATTTATGGGCTATAAGAGGAAATTTAAATGTATTATTTTAGGTCTAAAAATAGAGCTTATCAATATTTTCTGTCTTTTTCAGCCGTCTGTATGCCGCCGACATTTCGTTGAAGCTAATCAACTTATCAGTAGAATCCAAAAATTCTTAAAAGAAAGTTTGAAACTCAACTACTTATTCCCAAAATCCCATGAACGAAATGTCTCGAATAGACTGGAAAATTGTTTTAAACATTTTTCGAGTATACTGATGCGTTGATTAGCATCAAGGAATTGTCGGCGGCATATAGACTGCTGCAGAAACCATTAATAATATGGTACAAATAGAAACAATGGGACAACAAGCGAATTAAATAAAAAGTGGATCATGATTATACCCTATTATTTTTGTTTAAATTTAGCATAATTTTCAATCGAAATTTTGTCGTGCTAAAAAATTCAAAAATATTTCTTTTGTGTTTGGCTCGGCTGGGATTTGAACTCAGATCTCCTGGCTTATATTCATTATGAATTAGATGAATTAGAGTTCTGTGTTATTATCAAGAAATATTGTCCACGAAAAATTTTTGCTACAATTTTTTGTCGATAACTCTTGCGCCGCAGTAGAACATAATTGTTTAGTATAATAAATTGTAACCTTATTTATTTACTTTTGTCTATTCAAGTGTGTGATCTTTTTTGCAACTTGTGAATATTGCTTTCCTGTACTTTAAATATAAGATTGAATCTTGTCGTACAGGATATAAACAAATAAATAAATAAATAATTAAACAAAAATAATAACTTTTATGAAAGAAATTTTTTTTATCGGTGTGAAAATTGTCTTACTAATATTTTTGTAACAGTATATTTGACTATCCAAAATGAATCCGCAGTAAAAAAAATGGCTATTGAAAAGTTTTTGTTACTGTTTTGTTGTTACTGTAATCCTATAATTCACTAAAAAAAATTTAGCCAAAAATAAGTTACATCCTTAATACTTCCTGAGAGGTGTACAAAAATCCATATGATCCCTTCCTCATGTGAAACGATTAAATTTCTTTGCTCTTTAAACTCAATTTTAAATTTGTATTTTTCTTCTTCTACAAACAAAAGTTTGTCTGCTTTTCATACTCAAATAGAAATTAAAAATTACTTAATGTGGTATTCGTTCATTAATCAAAAATAACAATGAGCAACATAAACACAAACAAAACAAAAACAAAAACAAAGTTCATCCAACAGTCAATCAATAAAACCAACAACAAAAAATATACAAATAAGATAAACTCCTCCATCTCCTTTAAAATACACGATGATTTTCTACTTGTTACACTTTAAAAACTTTAACATTGCCACACAGCTTTTGTGTGGAAAAACACGAACTGCGAACAAACGGGCAGGGGGCAGGGGGCAGGGGGGTTCGACAAACTGTGAAAGAAATTTTAACAATGATATCGATGGTAAAATGAATGACGACGATGACGACAAACTTTATTTGGAAGTTTTTCCACTGGGCATGAAGCCGGCTGCCAGCAGTAATAGGAAATTTCAAAGACTTTTTTTTGCGAATTTTATAAGAATGACGGGCAGAATAATTGTCTATAAATAAATAGTATTTGTCATAATAGGCACAAAGCATTGATTATGATAAGAAAATGTATCCGGAGCAAGGTTCCGCCCAATCACCATCTAGAATTACAGTGAAATTGGTTTGCAAGACAAAAGTTCTAACCTTTGAGTTAATAAATTACTTGAGCCGCTCTCTGCCGATTTATTGACAGCGATAACATTTCTTCTTTTTTCCAGCGATTTAAGTGTCCATCAAAATGTCACTTAAGCAAGAGATCAGTTGTTGGTAAACAACTGTCATTTTTGAAACTGTATCCTTCTTTAATTTTAAACAAGTATTTGCTGCGGCTGTTTTTAATTTAAACTTTTCTACAACACAAGAAAGGTAACTGAATATTAGAGTGCGCCTCATTTGTATGGGCAAAGTTTTAGCTCGAAGCTTGGGTCTTCTGTTCCGAAAAGTGTTCTGCGTACCAAATCTCCTACATGGTAGGAGATTTTAGGCAGAACACATCCAGAGAAGATGTGATGCATCCGCCCACAAGATGAAGGAATCAGCAAAGTGTATAATAACGGCCGCAAAAGTCATTTCCAGAGGGATAAAATTTGATTCAGACAACCAATAAATCTCCCCCTCCACACGTTTGACTCTTCCACTGCCGGAGTAAAATGTATGACCAACTACGATATATTGGCCTTCCTCGACAAACCTGCCAATTTAGGTGCTTTCATACAAGATTCTTGCTTAAATTTTCCACAATGTAGTCTTACAATATTGTGAACATTTCGGAAAGGAGCAAACAAATTTAGCCGATACAAATATATGAGGTATGCTCTAGTATGCACATGTGTGCTTGAAATATATGAGCAGCAACAACTTTACAACAACAGTATGTACATCTTTGGATTCTCATGCAGGCTACGTATTCACTAAGCAAATATAAACATTTTCTTTTTTTTTTATTTATTTCTTTCTGTTTTTATTTAAATTTACATAAGTACTTGAGCAAACACACTTTTAATAGCAACAAGTGTATTTTAGTTGCTATTCTTTAATGCAAATACAATGAGAAGAAACCACCTAAGAAAATGAGAAATATTTTTTACTTGCAACAAGTTAAAGGGGCACACATAATGCTGCGTTATGGGTTCATTGACAAAAGTTACAAAACCAAGACAGCTGAAACTTCCAGCAATATAGATTGGGCTACAGGATATTCACACTGTTTTGGTTTTATTCATTAATCAGCAATCAGCTTGCAATGCTCTATGATGCTCTATGAATTATTCAAATAATGTGCTGCAAATAACATATTAAGTGATTCCGAGGATTTTAATTTTTCAGCTTGATGTCTTAAACAACAAATATTAAAATTCATACCTACTCGTATGTATTCAAGAACATAATTTTATGCTTGATTTTCTTTAGTGAAATGCTAAAGTAGCGATTTCTTATTATGCAAAATATTCTTCTGGGGCAAAAAAAACTTCAACTCAAAACAAGAGTACAAATTTGAAGCACAAGAGAAACAAAAAAAAAGCTAAACAAAATCCCCCAAAACCTGTCAAACTGTTCACTTACACATTTTATGTTTGACAAGCACAACCACGAAATTCACTGTAAACTTGAAATTGTTGCAAATCATAATCGTCTCAGTTTTTAGGAGGTAAAAGCCAAACTCAAGCCCATTTCATAGGTAATAGACAAATGTCAAATTTTCCTTGTAGACAATAGATAAAGATTTCGAAAAAGTGGATTCTACCACGTTGTTTTTAGGCTGTAAAAGCCAAACTCAAGCCCATGCAAAAGTTAATCAACAGTTGTTAAATGTTTCTTGTAAAAATATATAAAGATTTCGAAAAATTGGCTTTTACCACCATATTCGCGTCTATGCTTTCTTTAATACCTCACATGTTTATTCCCCTGGCTTTAGATGTACTTTTTTTATTATTTTTCATATACACAAAATAAAAATACATATAAAGAATTATTTACCAGTAAATCAAGGACATATTTACATGTTGGTGTAATCTGCAAACGGCATTTATTGCTGCAGGACAAATTTCTCTTGATTATTTTTTAACTTGATTAAATATGCGAGGTTTTTTTTTACCTGAAGCAACAGGGGTTACAAGGGATAATTTCTGTTTTGAAACGCATGTGACAGAAATAATTTGCCTTGAGGCAACTAAATGAGTTTTTCATGAAAATCTCATATGTTTGTTTTATATACAAGCACTAAAAACCTGAAAAATAAGTTAAACAAAAAAAGGTGCTGCCAGATGCTTTCAGAATTTGTACGCCAAGCCGGTGTTGGTTATAACAGCATGAAGTTCTTCTCGCTTAGCCTGGCCGAAGACCGATTGTCAAGAACAAATTTTGCATACCTATAAAAAAAATTTATGAAATGAAATTTACAAAATGCGATTTTGGATGCTTAAAACCTTTTGTAATTCATAATTTTATGTTCTGTGCAAAAACTTGCCTCTGGCAGCACTGTTTTACCAACCATTTTTATATTTTCCTTAGCATATTACGCAACGTCAACATCGAATTATTAACAAACTAAAAGTCTCCGTCAGACTTTGACTTCAGTTTTGGAAGGTCCTCCCAAAAAAATATAATTTTTAGGCCAAAGCAAATTCTATAAAAGCAACCATGTTTTTTTTTTTAATATATCTCGTTTATTAATGAACCGATTACACTGAACTTGAATAACAGGAAAAAAAAAACGTCCAAGTCTAATATACATACAAATACTCAACACCAAACATTGCCATTTTTTAGCCCTTCAAAACCCAATATTTTATATATGTACATATCACGACTTCTGTTGAATTTCAGCAACAAATAAATGACATAATATGTTTATAATTAACTTTAAAAAAAATGTTTCTGAGTGAAATTGTTTTCCCAGAAAAACCTCTTCAACAGCCTACAGGCAAGCGGAGAGACACGGACACGGCCGTCTATCAATATTGATGCTGAATATATGTGCACACTTTATGGGGTCGGAAATCAAATTGTGGAAATGGCAAACGGAATCACAAAACTCACATACATACATATATACTCGTAATTCTTATTGTGAAGGGTATAAAAATAACTTCAATCCTGGTTCACATACAGCTTATGTACATCTTACACCATTCTCTTTCAATATCTAGCAGGCTTTAGGGCAACCCCCCTTATTAGGGGTTTATTACATTTTATTTTTGGGATATGTGTGAAAAAATTTAATTTCCAAAAAGAAAAAAAATTCAGTCTGATTTTTAGCTATTAGCATATTCTTCTATACATTTACAGACATTTGCACGTCTACAGTTTGTGAAATTTTTTATTTATTTTCATGCCAAACAACTCGTGACTGACTGATGGATGTGTAGCCTGTATCTTTAAGTGTCATACACACTGGCAAGCAGTGAGGCATATTTATTGACAATATGCATGTAATGTGAAAGCAAAAATGTCATAAGTGACATTTTTGAAGAATTCATAGTTTCTGGTGGAAGAAATAAACACAGAAATGTTATAAAAAATTTCAAGAGCTTCGTTTATATGGAAAGTGCTATTTAAAATCATTTTTAGAAAATCATTGCAGTCAAACACTTTTTAAAATTTTTGTTTGTTTTAAAAATATGCCAATGAACGTATGTACTAGAAGCAATTAACTTTTAAAATTACTTCAAATATTAAAAGATATGTAGAGCTTCTTTTATCTTAATAATGAAATAAAACGAATGAACATGTTTGATATCGATAAATAAAGTAATGCTATAAACACATTCGCCCCAGCAGGCTACATGAACACAAGACCCCTAATGTCGCCAGCTTCATGTGTCGCCTTTATCCAGCTACTTAAATATTTTGGAAGCAGAAGCTACAAAATATGTAACAAAAATTAAAACGGAACAATGGTGCTAGAAATATTCACTTGCTAAAGTAATCGTTATGTGTAAGAGCATAAAAATATCTATTATAAAATCCCATTATCACTATTACTGATGGCGTGAACGAAATATAAAGGATCCGCCAAATATTTTTTTTTTAAATCGGTGCAAAACATCGAGTGTAGTTTCGGCTGTGTGACACGTAGCGCCGTCCTATTGAAACCAAATGTTGCCAATATCCTCCTCTTCAATTTTTGTGCACAAAAATTCGTTCATCGTGGCCCGATAACGATCGCCATTGGATGTAACCGCCACTCCTTGCTGATTTACAAAGAAAAATGGCCCAATTATGCCTCTGGACCAAAATCTGCACCAGACAGTGACTCGTTTTGGGTGCGTCGACTTTTCAATGTATGCGTGCGGCTTTTCTGTGCCCCAAATGCGGCAATTTTGCTTGTTTACATACCTGCCAACATCAAAATCAGCTTCATCTGAAAATATGATTTTTTTTTTGTTTTTTGCAAAATCGGCATCTTCTGTAAGTCGATCGCAGGCCCACTCAGCGAAGCGTATACACAACCAAATTCGTTTAGCGGAAAGATAAAACTAATTATTTGTCAAATCAGACATGAGCTAAGTGTGACCATTCACGAAATAAGCACTACATAGTTGAAAAAGAAAACATTAGATGGCGGACCCTATAATTATATACGATTACTTAAATCGAAATTTTGAGCCACTGTATAAGGAAGAATAACACTATCAGCAACGGCTCGCTATCGTCGGCAAAACTATCGACTCAGAGAAGATATTTTGTATGTGCTCTTTTAAAACGCAACCCTGATCCAATGAAAAGTATTATCGATTTGAAAATTTTTAAAACTCGAGGAAGTCGTGTGGGATGTCATATTTTTATGGTATTATTTACGTTTGTACTACGCACTACATTCACACTATCGTACTTGCATCAAATTGTATTATTTGGTTTTATAACAAGCATTAATATACAGTATAATAGTCTAGTAGCAGTCTATTTTTAGACCTAAAATAACACAGTACAACATTTTTCAGGTGATTGATTCGCGATTCAATTCTGATAATTGTTTATGAAACCAGCCCCAAAAAGAAGAACTTCTGCATCATTCGTTTGGTCTTGGTACCTCAAATAATAATTTAGAAATTAATTTGAAGTTAGTAAGTTTCGTGTAGAGGAGTTTACCACGTTTTAGGCTATTTTATTTGTCATAACTCGAGAACCACTAGTCCGAATAAGCTGAAATAAATTTAAAAAAATTAAGAACTACAATTTCTTTAATCTGTTCATACAACGTTTCGCTACATAAACAAAAGTTTCGCATAGGCAAAAGTTTTTTGCCTAAAAAATTGGATTTTTTAAATTTTTAATTCATAAAAAATCCAAAACGGTAAAAAAGTGTCTAGTCCTATTACTTTCACGTAAAGTCGCATAACCTATGAACAAAATGATACATAAATCATTAAAATCGATGTTTCAATATTTTTCCAATAATTTTTTTCGTTTACTTTTCATTATCTCATGGGCTTGAAAGTGTAAGGAGCAAAAAAATTGGTTGTTAGTTGCCTTTTACATTTAATATATTCATATGTATACGTGTGTGTATATGTATATACATACTTTTCATGAAATGTCTTTCAGTTTTTACTGTCTCATCTCTTTTGTATTGGTGTGTCTAAAAGCTGATGCGTATGATTCTTTATGTGGTTTATTTTTATAAATAACACATGATGAAATTTCCTTCGACATTTCCATATCACATGTATTTATATCCTGTATTTTAAAATACATTCATTTAACACTCAATCTCCTTGACTCATCTTCTCGCACTGTTAAACAGTTGGGGTGGGGATTTATTGATTTTTTTCTTTTTATGATTTCATAAAATTCTATTTTAATGGCTTCGTATTTTATTGTATTAGGGAGCAAAAAAAAACAAAAATGATAAATATGCTTTTATAAAAGTTTAACAAGTACATTTCATAAGTAGAATAATCAATAATCATAAAAGAATGAAATTTGCTGAAGTTATGAGAAGCTGAGAAAAAATAAAAGGAGAATTATTTAGTTATTTTTGTTGTAAGAATTATAAAATATGAACTTAATTAATTATTTGATTTAAGAGCCAATTGAAATGTATTAATTGAGGTCCAATAATAGACCGTACAAATGTTTTCTGTACTTTTCAGCCGTCTATATGACGCCGACATTTCGTTGATGCTAATCAACTCATCAGTAGAAAAGTGAAAGAGTTGCAAAACGAAAAAAATGTTTACTGTGTTAATAAAGGTTTGTTTGAACACGTGCAATTCTCATTTTGTTCATGGGAATTAAGGAGCAAAAAATAACATTTGTTTGTGTGTGTGTGTGTGCGTGTGTGTGGAAAATGTAATCAAGAAATGTAATTGCTGTACATCTTTGTTCAGTTCATAACAAGTCTTGTTGACCAATCTAATTTTGTGTAAAATATGTTCATTGAAAATTATTGCCACTTTTTTTTCAAACAAATTTTCAGCTCAAGACTCTTGTATCATAAAATTTGCCACATCAGCTTTATGTTGCCAAATATTGTAAATTGCCTTTTGTAGGTTGTTTTTTCTTGGCGTCTGCAAATTAATTCTAATTAAGACCACTTAATTATACAAAACATATAATTAATTTATTATTTTGCTCAATAAATTCTTACTGCTGCTGGTTTTGTACAATTTTTTTCCTGCTCTTTTTGTTTTTGGTGAAACACAAAAAGAGAAAAGCAAATAATTTCTTGGCTTAAATATACAATTTTAGTTTTATTTAGACATAAAATTTCATTACAGTTACACGACAAAAATACTTATGTCAGCTTTAATTTAAAAAGCAATGAAACCATTAAATTCTACCAGACTCAGCACATGTTTGTAACCATGAAAACTATACAGATGTAGATAAAAATAATGTGAGATGGCAGAAGACTGAACTGAATATAAATAATAAAACTACTAACAATTAATTTACCGCAATGACGTCTCTTGTTGTGTGTATTTTATTACACAAGTTGACAGCACATCAGAATGTCATTAGGTAAAATGCAACAGGAGTCTTGACGTTGAATTTTTATCAACAATAAAATAAATATAAATGAGTGTTTATGCATTTGCTTCATAAATGTTAGATGATGTTATTAGGAATATAAATCAATATACACATGTGGGTATTTCCATGACTGGAATGATTTGCATGCAAAATATGGTGAACACTACTAAAGGAATGTACAGACATTTTTTGCTTACTTTTACTTTTGCGAAATGCATGAAAAATTATTGCAAATGGAGTCATGGAAATGCCCATATTCAACATATTTATATTTATGTATATGGGTAATAAAACTGGTATTCAGCCACAGGCAGAATACCATTTTTTATTACCCCGATACAAGTATGTCTACATAAATTCTTACATTTGTAAATCCTTGTAATATTATTTAAAATATTAACATTTATTTTAGATAAAAGTATTTATATATAATATATGTATGTATGTATTTATAAGTATACTTTTCGAAGTGGCCATACAAATATGCGTTGTCCTTTTTCATTGGCCGAATTTTAAAGCCATTTTGTATCGCTTATTGTTGTACGAATAGATAGGCATTTTCAAGTACAAACATTAGGCCGTCAAATAAATATTTTGAAAATTGTTTCTGTTTTTGAAGTCGAACACCGGTATTCATAAAAAATAAAACGTTGCTCAAACACATTTAAAAAAAAACTTATATGAAAAATTTTCCGTAAAATGTGTTTCAACAATGTTTTATTTTTTATGAATACCGGTGGAAGTGTTTTAAATTATTTTTTCAGTCATTATTATAAATAATAAACATAATTCATAAATTCATAATTCATAAATCATAAACATAATTCATACGCGGTATATAGACGGCCTATTTAGACCTAAAATAATACAAGTCACTCGGCTTTTATATCAAATCGTAATTAAATTAAGTTTGGATTATTGCATTAACAACAACAACACCTCGTGCATCGTTTTTAAAACGTAAAAATATTAACAGGTGTTAAGCTGAATGATTTGAACAGAATGTCAACTTGCTGCCAGCAAAACAACTGTTATTTGAGTTCCTCTTTGAGAAATACAGCATTTCACAGTTTTGGAAAAATAAAATCTTTTTCTTACTGGCTCCCCAAATGACCACCTTCAAGAACTAGATATTAATACCAAAACTCCAAACTTATAGCTTCTAAAACTCCCACCATGTTTTAAAGTAATAAAAAAAAACTTTTTCAAATAAACAATGAGCAAACAATGGGCAAACGATGAGCCATCACCTTGAACCAACTGCGTATTTTCATT
The DNA here is from genome assembly GCA_963662145.1 of Sturmia bella. NCBI lineage: Eukaryota > Metazoa > Arthropoda > Insecta > Diptera > Tachinidae > Sturmia > Sturmia bella. Next base: position 11,812,166 of record OY759172.1, on the reverse strand, counting down.
TTTGTTTAAATTAAATTGCCAAATGCACAAAAGCCATCCAGCAGTTTTGCTTTTCAGTTAAAAAATAAAAGTCATAAAAAAAGAAGAAAAACTTCAGATTATCTAAAATGGAAATTCTCATAGATTATTATAATCTAATTTAATAAATTATTGCATCAAATTTCCATAAATTATTGTCACACTTTGCACTTTTCTCTTTTCTTCTTTTTTGCAAAGACACAACATTTACTTGTTATCTATCGTGTTATGCCAACACATACATACATACATACATAAATTCATTCTGGGGTGGTTCAATTTATAATGACAAAAAAATTTCGATATTATGCCATCGATATTTCGATATATTTTGGCATGGGGAAACAAGTTGCATTGTGACATATCAAGAAATTCATTTTTGAAGGCCCCTAATGTGAGATTTTTGTACTGTGGCGTGTTCTCTCTAATACTTCTTCCGAACACACCGTGTACAGGCGTCAGCATCCCCCTCGCATTGCTTGGGGGTCTTCCACTATGAAGACCAAAAGTTGTAGCAACATTTATTATTTACTCTCAACATAACAGGTGGGCCAAAAGAAGTCATCCGATGTTGTTTGGCTTTCAGAATATCAGTTGTGGTTCGCTCCGTCCTTTTGGAACCACTTGCCCTCCAGACCTAATTCGTGCAATTGCGGCAGAAAAAACTCGGGTAACATGACCCTATAGCGCGTTGTTGTTTGCCCAGCGATGTCCTCGAAAAAAATGGCCTGCAGTCTCTTTGAGCTGCTGTAATGGCTCCTCGTGAATTTTCGGTGCACCAGAAGCGATGGTTTTGCTTGTTCACATGCCCGCTGAGGTGGAAATGAGCCTCAGCGCTCATTATGATTTTGGTCGAAAAATCGTCCACTTCGTCACAGATACGATCATTCGGCGTTCTTGGGGAGTGTATCGCGCCATGGATTGATCACTTATATTCTACATCTGTCTAGTTCACGAATGTAAAAACATACTTGACATTGGCCGCCATTCAAAAAAAAATAAGAGTAACTTGCAATAGGGTGATGTCTTTTGCCCCATCTGAAGATTAAGTTCGTCAAAATGTCTTAATTTCTACTTCCTCCACTTTGTGGTTTACTTACTTACGTACTTTCACTCGATAGCGATGGCAATTTCCAAACAAATAAAAATCTATTCGTAATACTTTCCTTTTGCCTTATTATTTCTTTTCTGCTACCGAATTTCCAATTGCATGTACTGAGGCTCAGCGGTTAAAGAATTTTCCCTTTAAAAGTTACGACAGACGTTTCAGCATATTCTAAGTCTATCACCCATGGATCAGTGTGTTATAAAAAAAAAAAAAAAAAAAAAAAAAAAAAAAAAAAAACATTATTAGAGGTTGATTATACATTTGACCCCTCCACGGCGTCTCGAAAATAAAGTATTGCCTTCATTACTCATTCCCCAAATTTCTTTTTGGAACATATTGGCCCCGTACCACGGGCCCCGTACCACGACTCCTTAGGGGCGTTCCCATACAAAAATGAAAACCCAAGTTCAAAATCAGAGCCAAAAGCGACAAATCGATAACTAACTCGACCCACCCTAGTGCATACACTTGCTGTTTTGTGCTGTTGTTGTTTTTGTTCTTTCTAATAAAGTGAAAAACTTTGCTGAGCCATGTGAGACTTTAAACAGAGAGATCATCTTTTTTGTTTTTTTTTTTTTTGCTATTTCGAATCTTGACATTTCTATGCAAATGAAGCATTTAATAAATTATGGCTGCACCCTGTTTTCCCTATTATCCTGTTCCAGCGTTGTGAACTTTTCCCCTCCCCCCCATTTGTTTGCCATCGTGTTGTTGCTTTTGCTGTTCATATTTCTTCTCCCGTTTATAAGTGAAATAAACATTTACTTAAGTTAAAAGGATGTTTAATGATTTTTGTTATAGTTGCTGCTGTCTTGTTGCTGCCTGCCTGCCTGCCTGTACAAGTAGATAAGTCTATTTTTCTCCTCTTAGTCCTTTAAACGCTTTCTGGTTAGTTTGTAATGAGCAGCTTATAAATATGTAGTGGTGGAGCCCATGAATAAGTTCAAATGCAAGAATTGGGGTGTTAATAAAAAAAATGATTTTCGAGACTGTAGCGAATCTGAAGTAGTCTTTGCTTAATTAAGTGCCTCAAGTATAAAACGTTTTTTGTTAATGGAATAATTTGGTTATTTTTGTTTTGGTTACTCTACTAAACAGCTGCATGGCTAAAAAAGTTGAAAAGAATTTTCGACAATAATTGTCGAAATGAAAGAAACATTATTAAGTTTTGTGAACTAAATAAATTTTGTGAACTAGTTCATTTTTAAGAACTAGGTTTTTTTTGGTATTTTATACAATCAAAATATTAGAGCTTATAAAGTTTGTTTTTTCTCATTTCATACGCAATGAATTAGTTCGTTTTTATGAACTAGTTCAGTTTGTGTATTACTTTGTATTGGTAAGCTATTATTGTGAAGTAATACATTTTTCTTGAACTGCCTTGTTTTTGCTAGTTTATTTTTGTGAGCTAGTACATTTTTAAGAACTAGTTTTTTTTTTGTTATTTTATTCAATAAAAATTAATGCTTGGGGTATTTAAAGTTTGTTTTTTCTCTGATTTCATGCGGAATGAACTAGTTCGTTTTTATGAACTAGTTCGTTTTTCCGAACTATATCAGTTTTGTGTAATATTTTATATTTGTGAACTGGCTTATTTTTGCTAGTAAGACCATTTCTGTGAACTAATTCATTTTTCTTGAGCTAACTTATTTTTTTTTTTTTTTTTGAGTTATTTTTGCCAACTAGTTGCTTTTAATGAGCTAATTCAATGTCATGAACTAGTTCTTTTAGATATTTTACTCAATTAAAATTAATATTTTAAAATTAGGATTTTTAAAATTAGTTCTCTTTCATTTTGTTTGGCGTGAACTAGTTCAGTTTTATAGAATTTGTTTTCTTTTGAAAAATTTATTCCAGAAAAATTCTTTAACAATATTTTTACAGCAAAATTAATTAAATAGTTTAAGCAAGGCCCTGAATTAATTACCAGCCGCAACTATGTTTTAATCCTTTACCACACTACTGCTCGACATTCATTTACCAGTTCTGGTGAAAAAATAAATTATTTTCTCTATTACAGTACTTGTCCATTAAAACAAATGAAAAATAGCAAAGAGCTAAAACTAACAAACAGCTGTACAGCACAAGAGATAAGAAAGGAAATAAAAGCATATACAAAAAAAAAAAAGACAAGACAGTCTGCAACACCAAGCAACTACCAAAATAGACAGCCAAATGTCAACCTGTCAGTTTTCCTTTTTCTTAACAAGGAAAACAACCCTGCATGTCCATGTTGGTAAAAACATTCTTGGAAGGTGGTCGGTGCTTTCCTTTTTATAAATGTGAGAAAAATATGTGCTAAAAAAAAATGCAAAGCAAACAAAAATGAAAATCATATCATAATATTGGCATGATTATGACAGTGTTGACTTTGTATAGTAAACATTTGAAGCTGGAGCAAAAGGACAAGGGCGAACAGCACTGACATCGCCAGTCATTACCTTCATTTAAATTATCTTGGAAATGTATTAAAAAACAAAAAACACACACAAAAAAAATAATAACAAGTCAACAAAATTAGCATAAGGTTTGAAGGTGTTTAAAAAGAAACATTCCTTTAAGTAGGATATAATATTTGGACTTTCCTTTTCAACGCTTTCGAAGGAAGCCAAAACAAATAAAGTAAAAAACATGAAAAATTATTTTAATGATATTCAAGGAGAGCGGAGCAACAAAAAACACAACCAAACAGCAAAAAATTATTACCAAAAAATAATTTCCATAAAACAAACAAAAAATATGTTTTAAGGAAAAGAAGAAGGAAATGGAAATAGTATATTTTTATTTATTTTTACAATTAAAATTAAAAGCCAAGAGACAATGTTGGTTTATTTATTTATGTCAAGGCAAATCTTGAAATGATTTAAGTAATGGGGTGACTTTAAAAGCTTTTTTTATTTTTGAGAAATCTTACAATGCACGATGTGAAAATATGTTACTTTTATATGGTGTGCTTTCATGAATTAATATGGGGCCGCTTATATGGGACCCTCTGACCCCCATAGTTGGCAGAATTTTCGTTGGCAGATACACATGATCCCCAAGAACAGAATATCAAGTTAGGACCTGTCAACAAGGTTTAACCTGTTTAACCTCGTAGAGAGTTTCAGCTGTCTTCAGCAGCACCCCCATGTCTCCAAGATTACGTTTTTGTCAAAACCAAATGTTTTAAATTGAATTATAATAGTTTACTATTTACCATTAAGATCAGGATAAGTTTTTGGTTTTTTAATTGATTTAACTCAGTTTGCTTTCTAGTTGTACAGAGTAAGCCATCTATCGGTTTAAATGTGAACCACCAGTTATTTTTAGTCTGACAATACTTATGTCATACTATTCTGTCAAAAAATTTAGTGCGCTTATGCCCAAAAAATCATTTAGATTTTTCATCATTAAACAAACCTTTCCTGTAATTTAATTGTAGCATTATTAATGTGGTTCCAGTATTCACTGATTCAATGATTTACTAGTTTAAACGTAAATTAAACTAAAGTCTAAGAGTAATTTGCACTGATTTTTTGAGCATTAGTCAATATTTGAAAATCTTTAAGTTAGTATAAAGTTAACTTTGTTTCCGACAGGGTGGTCACACGTCTTGTATTACAATCGATTTATTGTGTGAAACGTTGGATGGCTATTTAGTTAGCCGTCTTTATTAAGTAAATTGGCTGGCAAGAAATTGTGATTTGACACCGTTAAAGTATTTTCTGTGGGCCATGAAACAAAAGTGCTAAGCCAACAAACCAGAGAAAATTTAGTATTTAAAGGCCAACTTTAGAGATGCCATTGCCCACATACCAGCTCATACACTCGAAAAAGTGCTTGGAAATTGGTCAAATCGAACGGAGTGATGTGAGACCAGCCGAGGCAGCCACATTAATGTAATAATATTCTATCTCTAAACGGAGAAACAATTGTACTTCACAGCGAAAACACAAATTTGCAAATTTTAAACCACTTTTGTTGCACTACATTTTTAAATTTAAACCTTTAAGTGGCACACCCCACATAATAAATAAAAATCTATATAGTTTATGATGCCAGGTCGAAAACTGGAGGCAGCCATATTAATGTAATAATATTGTATCTCTAAGCGGAACAATTGCACTTCACAAGAAAAAACAGCTTAAGCAAAATTTTAAATCGTTTTAGTTGCATTACATTATTAAATCTAAAAAGAATTTGAATTAGTTTCATCCAAAATTGTTCTTTATGTTGTTGTCTGCAATAATTTCTCGTTTATTATCCCAACTTGCGGCAAATTTTTTTTATTTTTGCCTTTTTTTATTCTAATGACAAGTTGCTGAAAGCAACATTAAGTAAATATGGTCACTATAATCCTTGTAAACAAAATACACAACGAATATTGCAACCTGAATGTTTTTGAGATGGAAACCAGCCACCACAATCCGATTCAAGTTGATAATAATTATACTAAAGAATAAATATTTATTTGACCAATTAATCAACACCTCTTAACAACCGCACAATGCCAAAGCACGTTCTTAGGACAACACATGCAAGTTTTATGTGTGAAGGCTAAATAATGCCTTCCCAAACACAACGAAACAATCGGACACTTTTATTCAATAAATTTGCACACATACAAACATATTCAACTTTAGCTAAGCCCTACTATACTACTATTTCCCCCCAAACCAAAAAACAAAAAATCTACACTTTAACAAACACAAAATAAGTTGAGGTCCATAAACATGCAAAAGTAGTGGTATTGTTACTTGTCAGTGTCAGTTCAAAATGTTAGTACACAAGAAATACGTACTGTGAGAGAGAGGGAGAGGGAGAGGAAGAGCACAAGTGTATATGTAAGTGGTTGTATAGTTAATAGCTTAAAGAGTGTAAGTGTGCTTGTGTACGTTAATATGATAATTATAACAATTTTAAGCTAATTTAACTTAAAATCATCCAGATTAAGCACGAATACAAATAATGTACTTGCACGCACGCACGCACGCACGCTCACACACCCAAACACACACACACACACCTGAGCCAACGGAAAGCAGGAGAAAAAAATTGAGGGATTAAAATAATACTGGCAACTTTTTCTTTTGTTTCAAGAGAAAAAAAGTAAAAAAAAAATTCGTTTGCCATAACAAACATTTCACAGAAAGATTAATTTATTTAGTTAAGTATTAAAATTTAAAATTTGTTTGTGCCTCTGCCAAGAGAGGTCTCATGAAGTTTATGACTTATAGCACTAGGCAACAGTAACAAAAACACACACACACACACATTTATAACCACTATTATTTTTTAATGCATTATAGCCTCCTTACTACAATATATCTTTAATATTTCAGATTCTATGGATACGCCTCTTTTCAGGCTTTTTTTTCTACTATATGAGATTTTAAAGAGGCCACTGCAGATATCTTGGCATAACTTTAAAATTATGTATACGATTTTATTATAGAATTTGTGAAAGTTTCAAAGTTATTCTAGCTTCAAGGCTATACCTTTTTTTTCTGAAAAGAAGTTATATAAATACTGTAAATATTAGCATGCAGTTTCATTTACTCCTTGATTTTTGTATGGAAAACTCAAGTGTAAGAAAAATTTCGCGTGGCACTTGCCCGAAATAAAATCATACCCATCACACTAGTACCATCTGTAGTGCAGCTCAGTAACATGGAAAAATAATGCAGTGCTTGGTATTGGTATTTACACTTACGATTCAGTTATTCATAAACTATCATATTCAACATAATCCAGAATCAAATCAAATCAAGAGTCAAGTGACAATTTCGCCAAAACGGAATACCAAACCAAATTCACCACAAGTCAAGTTACGTAAATTGGTTTACGACTAGACTAAACTATCAAACATTTTAACATTTTATGGTTGAAATAAACAGCAATCAAATTCTAGTTGTTAATTTAGCACCACTAGCTGTGATTGTATATCAGTAGTGATAATCCGAAAAGCAGATATTTTAGAGTTAAATACTTTTAGGGCTAAATTTATCTGCAAAATAAGTTAGTAAACTACTTGAAATGGCTAGCCGCAGCTAAACTGTTTTTAAAGAAATGATCGCATGATATTAAGTTTGTTCCCGCACTCAACCTGTACTCAAAGTTCGTCCAAGTGAGAGAGCTTTTGAGAGAGCTTTATTCTTCTGGCTAATTTGTGCAAGTAGTTAAACAGTCAGCTGTTGCAAAAAGCAAGCAGCAACAAATAAAACAGTTCAACATAGTTCAAAGAATAGCAGTTAAAATTTTGAGTTGGTTTTAAGGTTTTGAGCGGTCTAAACATAGCCCTTGCAGCATTGCTTGCTTAGTATAAGCCTGAGTTCGAAGTTTATCTGAGTGGTGATGAGTATGTGCAAACATCTTGTTGTCCCCCAGCTAATTAAACTTCAAATTAATATTACCTTGTCTTCCTTAAACTCTCAGCACAGTAAAGAGTAACAAAATATCGAGCTAAATTTCATCTTTAACACCCATTTGTGACAGCCAATTAGTATGTATTTAAATTGTTTTCAAACCAACTTGTACATATGTAAATGCATTGTTAAAACTTCCATTTAACAATTCTTTAACACATTTAAAGCTGTAAGCGCATTAAACAATTTGTCTGCTTATTTATTTAGTTAAAGCCCACTTTAATTCTATGGTAGATCCACTATTTAAAATGTTGCTGCTGAAATGACACAGGAGCTGCTAAAAAGTAACAACAAAAATTAAGGTAAATTTTAATTAAACCACACACCTGCAGTGCGTCTGTTGGAGTTTGCTTTTAATTCTCGCAAGATTAATTTTTTTTTTTTAAAGCAACCTGTACAGCAGCACAGTTTATTGTTAAAGGCAGAGAGCGCTTAAAATGGCCCACCCATCTACATGGTTGGTGTGTTGTAAAGTTTTTTTTCTGCATTTATAACAATTTAAGCTTTTGCCAAAGCGAAAAAAGGAACAAATGTTAACAAAATTGTGGCAAATCAAATTGACACTGGAATCTTGTTGACAACTTTAGCTAAAATAAAACCAATAGCAACTGCAAAGGAAATAGGAACAATGAAGATTTAAAAAAAAAATTATTGAAAATTAACGAAAGCTGAGCAAGGGCTTTGACCGTAATCTGGTGAAGAAATTTCTGTTGTTTCCTTTGTAGTTTATTAGAGCTAAAGATGCTGATAGATATTTTGTATATTTCTTAGTTTGTTCTTGCCCATAATTCACTCTCCTTCGAACAGCTTTTTCAGGATAATAATATTGAAAATGATTGTCCTGAAAAAGCTATCCGAAGTAGAGCAAAATATCGGCACAAATATACGAAAAAATATACACAGAAAGAAAAAATTTAAGTTTCTTTACTTGATTTTAGTGCTAAACGTACTTGAAAGTTTAAGTACGCATAACGCAAAAGTGTACTTAAAACAAGCCAAATAGGGATTATTAAAGAAAATCAATCTTATTATGTCTTAAAATGAGTACGAAATTCTTGTGTATATTTGTAACCAGGACTTGTGTGTGCTCGTATAAATATTGAATTTTATTTCTTTTTTTTAATTACTACGATGGCTGAATTGGTAGAGTGGCTGGACTGACAGTAGTTAGAGGTTCTAGGTTCAAATCAGCTAAATAAGAGACTAAATAATTTATGTGCTATGATTGAATTGAGGAAATAGAGCGGAATGCTTCGTGTACGAATTTGGGAGCAAATAAAATTCACAAACATCGAACCAAGTGCATAATCATCATACTCAAGACAAATTCGATCCTTGCGTGCTTAAAACAATTTCAATCAGTGTCAAAAGTATGGTAAGTACGAATGTTCTTAAATCAAGCACCGCGTGCTTGTTTTTAAGTACAGATTTTAGCCATATTCAATCCGAAATCAGCATTGAATATGGCTAAAATTAAGCATTTAGCGATTGGAATTTTCGCACTTAAATTGAGCACAAGATACTTGATTTAAGAAAATCTGAACTTACCGAACTTCTAACAACATTGGGGATTGATTTCAGTACGAATGGATTCAATTATTTTTTTCAGTGTATAGTATATAATAAAGGAACTTTAGCCCAAACACATACTAATATTAAGCAAAAACAAAAGGGTTAAATAAAACCATATAATTAAACTGCTGATGATCGAATACAAATTTTGAAGAACTTCGCAAAACAAGTCCATTTCGAACATTAACGTCAGTGCAGAACGCAAAGAGATATTATTAAAATTCAAATGAAATGTAAATGCATGGACTAAGTTCTCAAAATTGCTGCTTACTTACCCCTGTTTCATTAAACTCCTGCCCAAACAATCTCGAAGCAATAATAATAATAAGAATGAAAAGAAAACCATAACAAAGACACCTGCTGTTATACGATTCCCTGCCCAATCCAACCCACCCCGTTGGTTTAAAGTGAAAAATTCTTAAAAATACAATAACACAATAAAACAACCAACACGTATTCTTTAATCCTAACGTTTCCTGTGCATTTTGCTTCTCTGGTTTATTTCCCGTTTCTCAGCTCTGCTGTAGCTCTTGTCTTTTGTTTAAAATTTTATTTTGCTTTCTTACTGTTTCAGCATAATTTTATGATTAAACTCTACAAAGGAAATTATTTTCTCGGGCTTAAGTAGTTCTGTTTGTAGAAGATGATGACTTTTTGCGGTTTAAAGTTTTTTAGTTGAAGGATTTATTTTATTTTTCATAATAGTTTGAGCTTAAGGTCACTTTCATTTGCTTTGATAATATTTTTGTAAATTTTTTCATACATACATATATTAAGACAGTGAGAATTGCAGAAAAATGTTAATATTTTATTTATTTATTTTTACCGAAAAATAAGAAAAATAAGATTATTTATTTATTTGTTTATAAGCTAACTTAAATCTATGCTTAGATCTAAGCTAACAAGATTAAGCTATGGCTACTAGGCCTTAAGATAAAAATAAGATAAAATATAAAATACTTGTAATGAAATATGATTTTTATGAATTCGTAATACAAATTTACGATTTATTTGATAAAAATGCTATTCGTATAATTTGCTGCCCTGGCAACCCAGCTACTGAAAAGTCATGTAGACGGACAAAAACAGAATAAACAATACTCGTAAAAGGCAAACAAAAGGGATTTTTAAATATAAAAAATAGAACAGTGATTTTGTAGATTTTTTTCCGTATAATTGTTTTATTATAATTTTTTTTTTTTCATATAATTCCAAAAAAAATAACCAAAAAATAGCAAAAAATTTATATTTTCATTCCGTGTGAATAGGCTCCATGATGCAAAGACAACTGCAGTTATGTATGTCAAATAAGGCAAGGATTTGTAACCCATGGAAATTTCATCAGACTGATTAACTTAAAACACAAAAAATTTTAATTGGGATGTATTTTGCAGTAAAAGTTTCCAGAAAAAATATTCTACAATTTTTTGCACAATTTATTTTAAAATTTATACCCAATTCAAATGCCTCTAAACATAAATCTTTAACGCCACAAAACTTTTAAGAGCCAGTAATTTGACAACCGTGCATTAAATTCGTCATTTAAACATGTACATTGTGTGTTTGCTGAACGGTGTGTCTCAACAGGCAACGGTACCCAAAATGTGTTTAGATAAATTAACTGCTTAATGTTATAACCTAAAGGATATTTATCTTTATGGCATTTAATCCTTTGCCCACCTTTAAGCATAACAAATTATAAGGTTATGTATTGATTTTATCACAGAGTTTCTCAGTCACCTACAATAGCGTATGATTAATATTTATTTCCAAAGCATAAGCAAACAGCATAAATCATACGCCCCCACTGCCTAAGAAATAATCTTGTGTGAGTTAGAAGATTCAAACAATTACAAAAAAAAACCAAGAAAATAAGAGCAAAGAAAGATTTAATTTTTTAGGATGATAAAAATATTTAAATATTGGTAGGAATTTTATTTTTAGGGAAATAAATTTAGACGACAATTCTCTTTAACAGTTTCAAATCGACAGAGTTGGCAAATTGTTTAGCAACTAAAATTGCAAAATGATAACCACCATATTTTTTAATGCATTATGGTCCTCTAACAAGAAAAATTCTCAGTATTTCAAATTCTAAGCACCGGTTTTGTTTTTTACTTTTTTTTTCATTTTTCTAAGTTGGCAAGATTTTTAAGAGGCTGCTCCAGTCATCTTAGCATTACTTAAATATAGCACACGGTATGTACGAAAATTTAAATTTTGCTAAAGGCCTTATCACAATAATCAGCAGAAAAGTAAGTGTAGCGCTGGTAGTAAAAATTTGACAAGCCTGAGGTGGATAAAATTTCACTAGCCCCGAGGCTACTAGTCCAACTGCAGTAAGCATGTGCTTATTTGACAACCACTTAAATAGACTACAAGCAGGTTGTCAATTGGGACAGGCCCTTAGTTCATGTAAAAAAATAAGTGTATATATTTCAAGTATATATGTATATTTCAACATACTACTGTTAAAATATGCAGCCTAATGCTTGTATGTTAAAAAATTTAATAACGGCATATTAAAAATTTTGTATGGAAATTTCCATACAAAATTTTTAATGGAAATTTCCATACAAAATGTTTAATATGCTGTTATTAAATTTTTTAGCATACAAGCACAACAATTTCATTGTTACTAATTTCACTTTCATTGATTAAGTTATTATGGCCACTAGCCATGTCATTGCTATATTCAATCATAACCTAGCAATGGCCGATCATAAAATATTGTCATTTTCAACCACACTGTTGTCGCATCCAACATTACCTTTATCCTTTTTTTTTGGATATATAATTGTTTAAACAATAAACGCAAGACTACCTGACAAGATGGAAAAGATTATTTTAATAACCACCTGACAAAGGAAGGAACTAAAAGTTACTTTAATAGCTAAAGAACGCTAAAGTTGGCACAACGCTGAAAGCGGTCTGTTCAAAAATGCAATGTGGACGAGGGATGACGCATTATCATTCCGAAATTTAATGTACATATATGTATATATGTATGTATATATAATTTATTAACTACGGAATTTTGCCTTTTGGGTATCGATATGTAAGTTGTTTTTTACTTCCACCAGTTGCAATTGCTTTATTTTGATAAGCATACAAAATGTTTCTTCCATACTATTTTCATTTAATAAAAACAAATTTTTTTTTAATTTTTCAGGCTTCGTCTGGAGACCGGTTGAAACTGCAATTTTCGATTTTTGGTGAATAAATTCCAAGGTTGTACACCAATTTTAGTCATTTATTGTTGTTTTTGTTTGAAACCTTATTTGTTATGAATGTATTAAAATTCATCCCCATAACTTTATTTTTTAGATTTTTTTATGCTGTTTTAAAGAACAAAAAATTTCGAAATTTTGCAATTTTTGTATTTTTTTTAGATTACAGTCTTTTTTTATTAAAAAACTTTTTACAGTTATTGAAAGGCAATTTTGTTGCCGAGTTTCGGTTTTTGTATTTTTCAATATTTTAAACCGTTTTTGAGTTGGGGGAATATATGTTGTACTACCACTTCCTTTATTAAAATAACAGTATATCTCAAAAACAAGAACTAACCTAAAAAAACGATTAGCACTACTGAACTCAGCGCACCAGAATTAGGTTTAACCACTGAGTGGCCCGTCTGATGGTTTTTTCAACCAGCACAGTGTTACCATTTGATAGATCAAAAATACTTTGTTTATCGCAAATAAAGCTCGTGCAAATGTTCATTATAAAATGGTTGTAGAAAATGTTTGCTTTTTCAATTTATTGTAACCACAATTCAATTTTCATGGATGGTGACAACAAAACGATCAAACTGTAACAAAAACTGTGCTTACGGTGAGCTAAGATTGTGTAGGGTATTTTTAATAAAAAATATCTTATTGGCTTCAACCTTTCGCACCGTTGTAGACAACATAATATTGTTGACGCAACCATATTGTAAAATGTGTTCACAAACACACATAAATGACATTTATCAAAACACAGAGAATTTGGCATAAACATACATATGTATCTGTGTACGTTCTTATGAAATAATTTTACAAAATTGTTTTTGATTTAAACTTCATATGAACATTTCAAAAATTTGTGCAAAAGTAACAACAAGTTTTCTTAGGAATCTAAAATTTATTATTTTCCAGCCATGCGTTGTGTATTACAGCATCATGGCCCAAACATGTTTCACCATCAACTCTCAAGTTGCAGTAGTTGCGATTTTTTTTTTTTTTTTTTTTTTTTGTTTTTCATGAGGAGTAAATTGTTTTGTTTTTTAAAAGACTTGTTTTGGGAAAAACAATACAAACACATCCCCACGGATTAATATTTAACGCAATGGAAGTATAAAATGTCAACTTTTAATGAAAAGAACTTTCTTGCTGCTTGACAAAAAGTAAAAGTAGCTCAAACAATAAAATGTCGCAGAAAATTGCGAGAAAATATAAAAATAAGCAGCAGACATAAAAGGAGCCATATGCTGAAAGGTCAAGCAAATAATAAAGGTTTAATAAAGAAAACCAGAACAGCTTCTGTTATATATTAAAAATAAGAATAAAAAGAAAAGTGTTATCAGCTTGTGACACTGAACAAAAACCAAAGATTTAAGTATTTTATTTTATTTTATTTCTTTGATAATTTTTTTGTTTTTTTTGGTTTTACTTTGAGCAAAAAAAATAATGAAGATATTGTGGTGAACTACGTACACAAGTACAATTTATTTCAAATTTCATTAAATGTTTACTTGTTAAATTTCATTTAAAGCTACTTGTTAATATTTATTTTTGTTTAATCAGTTTACCAAATTTTATGTTTCAATAATTTTTGTTAAAAATAAAAAGTATTAGAATTCCTTTAAACTTTAATAAGAGACGTTGTTATTTCGAGTTTCTAACTTCTACAATTTGGTGACCCCTACAATGCCTACAACACGTTCACCTACACGTGAGTCCATTGCAAATCCTCCAGTATTGGAACGCAGTGGAGATGATTTGAATTTAGGAGGTATTATGAACAATCCAGAGGTTTCAGCAGCGTCAACAAGCCTACAAAAATTTCCACATTTTTGGTCGGAACAGCCACAGCTATGGTTTATTCAAATAGAAAACATTTTTTCGTTGGCTCGGATAACAAGAGACGAAACCAAATATTCTCATGTGGTAGCAAATTTGGACCCGATGTATTTGAAATTTGTTGGCGATATTTTAATCTCACCGCCTGCTGAAGGAAAGTACACCGCAATTAAGGAGCGTCTAATTACATCGTTTGCTATTTCGGAAGATGCTAAGCTGAAGAAATTATTCAGCGGTTTGGTAATAGGCGATCAAAAGCCGTCTCATTTTTTGCAGTCCATGAAAGCTCTTGCAGTTGGCAACAATATTGGCGATAATGTTCTAAAAATATTATTTTTAGATCAGCTGCCGGACAACATACGTTCCATTCTGGCAACAAGCAATGTAGATTTACCAGCGATGGCACAGCAAGCTGATAAAATAATGGATATTGCACAACCACAGGTATCAAGCTTATCATCCTCAGATAATTTCTTTCAACAATTAGTTGCAAAAGTTGAAGCTTTGGAGAGAAAATTTGAGTCCTCTTCAAGAAATAGTAGAAGCCAGACTCGAGAGGGATTAAAAAAGCGATACTATAGCAAGAGCAAGAACAGGAAAAATGATTGGTGTTGGTATCACAATCGCTTCGGTACAAAAGCAGCGAAATGCGTGCCCCCTTGCTCATATTCTTCCTCGCAAAAAAACTAAAATTTGTTTCGGGTAAAGCGGCAACCGAAACAGTTTCATCTGCAACAAGCCGCCTAATAATAATAGACCGCAATACTAAATTAAATTTTTTGGTTGATACTGGGGCTGATGTGTCCGTAATTCCGCTAGTAGGTAAGCTTAATAAGCTAAGTCCACCTTCTTCGTTAAAGCTTTTTGCTGCAAACGGAACTGAAATTCAAACTTATGGAACCAAACTACTCGAACTTAATTTTGGGTTAAGACGACCATTGCATTGGATTTTTGTCATAGCCAATGTTACTCGCCCTATCCTTGGTTCCGATTTTTTAAAACATCACCATCTGTTGCCAGATCTTCAAAATCGTGTATTAATAGATGGTAAAACACTTATCTCATCCCCAGCAAAAGTTAGACACATACATTCTTCTTCAATTTCTTACATCAATAAAACTAATTCCGTTTACGAAAAGCTTATGCAGCAATTTCCTGAAGTCGTTGGCATAAATTCTTCACTTCAAGCGATTAAAAACACGCAAGCTTTTCATTTTATCGAAACTACTGGAAGACCGGTAGTAGCAAAAGCACGCAGGTTAGACGCTAAACGCTTAGCTATAGCAAAGAAAGAATTTCAGTTTATGTTAGACCATGGGATAATTCAACCTTCAAAAAGTGAATGGTCAAATCCTCTTCATATGGTCCCAAAAAGCAATGGAGATTGGCGCCCTTGTGGCGATTATCGTTTCCTAAATAAAATCACAGTACCTGATAAATATTCCATTCCTTTTATTACCGATTGCAACTACAATTTAGAAAGATGCATAATATTTTCTAAATTAGACCTGATGCGCGCGTATCATCAAATACGAGTAAATCCAGCGGATGTCCCCAAGACAGCAATAATAACACCTTTTGGACTTTTCGAGTTTCTGAAGATGCCTTTTGGACTCCGAAATTCTGCTCAAACTTTCCAGCGATATATGGACGAGGTTTGCAGAGGTCTGAGTTTTGTTTTCGTTTATATCGATGATGTTTTGGTTGCTTCCAAATCTGAGGAAGAACATCTTTCACATTTACGTCAATTACTACAACGTTTTAGTGAATATGGAATTTTGATCAACCCTGCAAAGTGTACGTTTGGTGTAAAGAAAGTTGATTTTGTTGGATTTCAAATATCTAAAGATGGAATATCACCAATGAAGTCAAAAGTTGAAGCTATACTTAATTTTAAAAAACCAAGCAATGTATCAGAGCTGCGCAGATTCCTAGGTATGCTTAATTTTTATAGAAAATTTTTACCAAAAGGGGCTGAAATGCAGGCAAGCCTTAATGATCTCACTAGAGGCAGTAAAAAAAATGATAAAAGAATAATCAAATGGACAGTTGAAAGCGAAAATGATTTTACACTATGCAAAAATGCTTTGGTTAGTGCTACAATTCTGGTGCATCCAAGCCCAAAAGCTGAAATTTGTCTTAAAGTAGATGCATCAAATGTTGCCATAGGAGCCGCACTCGAACAACGAGATCAAGAAGCTTGGCGACCTTTGGGTTTTTATTCTAAAAAATTATCTACGGCTGAAAGAAATTACAGCACATATGATCGCGAACTCTTAGCTGCATACAATGGTATAAAATTTTTTAGTCACATGTTAGAGGGACGAAATTTTGTATTATTTACAGACCATAAGCCATTAATTTTCGCTTTAAAGCAAAAACCTGAGAAGGCGAGCCCACGGCAGTTCCGACATCTTGATTATATAGCGCAGTTTACAACAGACATTCGTCACATATTGGGTAAAGAAAATTCAGTTGCTGACGCATTATCAAGAGTTCAAGAAATTTCCATCATTAATTATGAAGAAGTGGCTAAAGCTCAAACGTCTGACGAAGATTTGATGAATTTTTTAAAGTCACAATCAACAAGTCTTAATCTAAAACTGGTACAAGTTCCCAACAGTTCTACCAAGCTTTATTGCGATATCTCACAAAAGCAACCCAGACCTTTTATACCCTTAAAATTTCGGAAAATAATTTTCAACAATATTCATGGTTTGTCTCATCCTGGGATTCGAGCAACACAGCGTTTGATAACTCAACGTTTTGTTTGGCCTTCAATTAATAGAGATTGCAAGCAATGGGTGAAAGTTTGTCACAACTGTCAAGCAGCAAAAGTTAATCGACATACTAAAATTGCAATTGGCTGTTTTCCAACTGAAACTAAGCGATTTTCCAGCATCCATATAGATCTTGTTGGCCCATTACCACCATCCGAGGGTTTCACTTATTTGCTCACGATGATTGATCGTGTTACCAGATGGGTCGAAGTTGTTCCGCTAGAAGGTATTACAGCTGAAAAAGTTTCAAAAGCATTTTTTGAAACATGGATTTGTCGTTTTGGATGTCCGAATGTAATTATTACAGACAGGGGAAGACAGTTCCAGTCCAAATTATTTAACGATTTTAGCAATCTGATTGGTGCCAAGTTACAGCACACTACATCGTACCATCCACAATCAAACGGAATGGTTGAGAGGTTACATCGCACTTTAAAATCATCTCTAATAGCACGTAAAAACAAACAGTGGACTAAAACATTATCAACAGTTCTTCTTGGTTTACGCACTGTTTTTAAAGAAGACATTAAATCATCACCTGCAGAATTGGTGTATGGAGAAACGCTTCGGCTACCGGGAGAGTTTTTTAAAAAATCTGAAAAACAGGAAAATTTTTCCGAATATTTTTCAGACTTATGTGAGTCAATGGATTTAATCCGACCTCGACCAGGAAGCAATCATTCCAACTGTGTACCTTTCGTTCACAAGGATCTTAATGTCTGTTCACATGTGTGGTTAAGGAACGAGAAAAGAAAGTCGTTGGATTGTAAATACAATGGTCCATTCAGAGTGTTGCAACGATTTGAAAAATATTTTAAAATTCAAATTGGTTCCCGAACGGATACAGTTTCAGTTGAAAGACTTAAGCCCGCATTTTTTGAAAGTTCAGTCAACCATTTATCCCTGGCAGATCAACAATATATAAAGTTTAATGGGAATTAAACTAGAAAGGGGGTAATGTGGTGAACTACGTACACAAGTACAATTTATTTCAAATTTCATTAAATGTTTACTTGTTAAATTTCATTTAAAGCTACTTGTTAATATTTATTTTTGTTTAATCAGTTTACCAAATTTTATGTTTCAATAATTTTTGTTAAAAATAAAAAGTATTAGAATTCCTTTAAACTTTAATAAGAGACGTTGTTATTTCGAGTTTCTAACTTCTACAATATTTATGGCACACACTTCGCAGCATATTAACGCAGTTTGTGGTTCTCCTTAGCTTCTGCCCGACAGGCTTTTTTGTCTTTTCTTATATTTACATAGATAAAATTCTGCCTAAAAAGACTTTAAAATTTTTAAGAGGTCTCTTTTGTAGCGATTGACTTGCCAGGATGTTATGACTCCGTCAGGCCCAAAATGAATATTACTGCTGCTATTTTATTACTTCTGCCACAAGTTGGTCCCCAGGCACACATTGTAATGACTGATTTAAGGGTTGATCTCTATTAGAGACATTGCAAACATAACATTCAATTGAAATTGTGAACAAAACATTAGCTTTGTCAAAGAAAAAACAAGTATACGAAAAATTATTAAAAGGGGGAACTCCGCTTGCGTTAAAATAAGATTTTCGTAAAAAAAATTTCCGTACACACACCGACACATATATGTACGTGCCTACACATGCTTGCAAACAGTATGTCCACAGGAAGTCAACAGCACGAACTTACAAACAGTAGAGCCAACATGTGGCTCATTAACAGTTAAAAATAATGTGGTTTAACTTCAAAACTCGCAGAGAAAAAACATACTTAGTTATGATTGCAGTAACCCTGTTATGCGCTGTATAACAATACTATGGTGGAAATCCTATAATTTAGTTAAGGCAATCACGTTGTATGATTACGACAAACACATAACTTAAAAGAAAAGCCCAAAGAAAAAAATTTTTTGTGAAAAATTTATTTTTTCTTTACGTTTCAAACACTATAACTTAGCTATTTATTACGAGATTTATAAGAACTATGCCCTGTTTGAAAGATAATATTTAACTCTTGAAACCGCAATAGAATTGTTAGAAATCTGTTATTAAACAACGAATATATACCACTCTTTCGATCGGAAAATGCAATAAATCATGTTGTCTACTATATTTACCGTTATAAAATCCCTTTTCGAAGTGACCCAAAAAAAACTAAAGGTATTTTTGTTCTCTATGGAGTCCAACAAAGCAGAATTGAAGAACATGAGAACCTCTGAATAATTGTAGTGTATCACAGTGTAATCATGTACTGTGAAATACAAATCTATCTAACCACTGATTAAAGTGGTTAGATAGAAAATGATCACACTTTGTGTAATCCAGCGTAAATAAAAAAAAAAACAAATCTACAAAAAATATTCTGACAACTTCTTTGAAGAAAGGAATACAGCAGATAATTGCCGATAAAAGAAATACATAATATGAATTTTAGTTAACTATAATTTACCTAATGATTGTGAATTTGTGCCTTAAAAACATGTTTATCATCGAAAATATTTCAAAAATTTGTTAAATATATTTTTTGTTTGTTTTATAACCTCATTTTAAGAGTTAAATTCTAACAGCATATTTTCTCTGCCAAACCAGAAAGACACATTAAAAATTTCACCTGCCAGATACATACATATGAGTACACTCACACCTACACGACTACATGCTTGCACACACTTTGTAAACACAATTTTATGAGTTTCCCTTTTTAATATTTACACAAAGTTTGCTTCGGAACATGTTTGTGTTTCTGAAATTAACTTAATTTAAATTGTTTTAAGTAGAAAACTATGCTACAGATCTCTACAGTACATTATATTCTCCCTTGCTGTTTTGTATTTTATAACATGCACAAGCATGCTCACATCATTATGCGAGTATTTATGAACATACTTTAATATATTAAAATCTGATGAGCAAATAGTAGCAAAAGTTTTAAATATTTTAAAAGAAAACAGTTAAATAAAAAGATAATAGATAAAATGAAATAATGAATATAAAAAAAACGTTGCTTTATAAAGGTAGATGCTACAAGCAGTTGCTTAGCAAAATAGATTATTTAATATATTATATAGAAGTAAGAATTTTACCACAAAGAAATGAATGCTTAAATAGAAAAAAAAATACAAAATTCCACTCAACATATTTTTCTTTTTTCCCCCAAAGCTCCTTTTAATATTGTTGTCGAGGACTTTGATGTTTAGAAAAAGAATATCCTTAAAAAACAGAATCCAGTTTTAAATAGTAAACAAAATCATGGCTTTGTTGGATACTAATTAACAGTGTCTAATTGCCTGAGCCTGAGAATTTTAACACGACCCAAGGGTTCAAATGTAATCCAAAAAGAAGCGACTTCGAAGCAGCTAGTTGTACCCCAGCTAAAATTTTACCTTTCCTGCCTTGTTTAATGTTAATGAAAAGCAATAGTTTCAAAAATTAAACTTTTATTCTATCCAAGGATCAAAGATAATCTACTTACGGCCCTTTGCTCAATGTATAATTGAAACTTAACGTTTACTTTAATGGCAACTTTTGTATATGCCAAGCTTGTCGTTAAGCTAAACCTTAATTTAAACAAAAATTGATAGTGACAAAACAAGATACCTTTGAGAAAAAGCGAGTAAAAAATTCATTTTACTGACTGGTATGCTGAAGTAAACTATTTTGCTTTTAACTGCAATTAAGTTGTAATAAAAACTACTTTACTTAAACTTTATTCTAATAAATAAATTGTTTTGTCATTTTATATTTATATTTTTCTAATTATTTTGACTAAAATAAAATTAAGTCATTCAAATATTTTTCATGCAATTGTTTAGAATACGAATACGTTTTACAATTTTAATACCAATTAAAACTTATCACTTTACTCCGATAACTTTTTAGAAGCAAGAAGAGAAGATAACTTTAACAAGCCACAAAAAAACTTTATACCCATGAAACTGGCATTTCAGTAAAGTACAGTAGTGCTTGAAAAGGAAAGCGAGAATAAAGTATTTTAAAAAAAATGGTGAATGGCAGCGGAAAGCAAAAAAAAAAGATTTTCGGTCAACCATTTTTCCCACCGATTAATTAATCGAAGCTCAAGGTCTATTACTTTAAAGTCTATGAGTAGTTTTTGGTTTAAATAAACTAAATGCAAAACGATTTACATTGCTACATTATACGTAAAATGTATTTGCTCATAATTATTTTATTAACAGGAACTTGCCTCAGTTAGTACAATATTATAGATTAAAATGTATTATTTTAGGTATAAAAATGACCTTAGTAATGTTTTCTGTCTATATGCCGCCGACATTTCGTTGATGCTACGCAACTCATCAGTAGACCCGAAAAGTCTGAAAGGAATGTTTGAAACCTAGCTGCTTATTCCAAAATTTCCATGAACAATAAGGTCTATTTTTAGACCTGAAATAATACATTTCTATTGGCTCTTAAAGCAAATAAATAATTAAGTTCATAATAATAAATAAAATTAATAAATCTAATTCCCATATTCCAATTGTCGTCACGTGCAAAGAAGCAGAAAATTGTTGTCGCAGAGAAGTGTACAACTGCTAGTTATTCGATGTGGCAACGACGACGAGAATTGGAATATGGGGGAATAAAAATTCTTTGGCGCATCAGTTGTGAGAAAATAAGTTATGAAGACTGCAAGGTGGGCCAAAAGAAATCACCCTATTGAAAGTTGCTTTTATTTTTGCACATGGTGGCCAATGTCAAATGAACATATACTCCCCAGGAATGCGGAATAATCCTGTCTATGATGAAGTGGACGATTTTACGACCGTAATCTTAATAAGCGATGGGGCTCACTTACCCTAATAAACAAAGTTAGTCTGATAAAAAAAAATCGACATAACCTATGGCATATCGACACAGATGTTTCATGGGATGTTAGTTGTGAGACTAGAAAGCCCATTTGGGTCCTTATATGAACACAAATATAAACCAACAAAAACTAAGTGCTGTATCTATTAATGAGAAGTTTCACTGTAATACAATAAATAATTTTATTTATTTGCACTACTTTATGAAAACTCTCACGAAATCCAACACAATGATCTGTGTTTGTGGCAAGTGATGCGGGTAGCTTTAACAAAATAACAGCAACAACAACAACAGAATAACTGCATTAAAAATTAATTTAATTATAAAAAGTGCAAATCAGAATGTAGATGAAAAACTGCAGAAAAAATAACACTTAATTAATTAAATAATGCAAAACTAAAAACTATATCACTGCAAAAGGAAGATAAACTTGTTCCAGTGATTTCAAAGAAGGAAATCAGAGAGAGAGAGAGAGAGAGAAAAAATTAATTCAACCAAGTACGAAACTGACTCGTAGCTAGGTTTCCGTACTACCGTACCATTATACTTAGCGGACGAAGAGTAACCCTTATATGGGAGCATTGTTGTGTTTAGTATTTATTGTTGTAGAATTTCTGCAACGACATATCCTGCCTCTGTCTCTTCTGACTCAAAGGTTACAGCCAGTTTTCACAGTTTCTTGTAGAGAGACCTTCTATAGATTTTAAGGTTTTATTGTTTTTAGCACTTTTGTTGTCCGGTTGACCACATCTACTGTGACATTTTCAGCTCTCTAACTCTTTTCGTTTGGGAGAATGGCGCCTGTGACGGACAAACAAAGAAGTATCTGTAAAAGGTTTCCAGTTTCACTCTATGCATACGGACCCTAAAGGTGAATACTGTTATATATTATTAAAACCTTGTTTAACTAATTCGGGCTCAAGCGCAGGTTGTGAAATTCATTATCAAATAATATTTAATAAAAAACTTGCCTCATGTAGAAAATTGTCAAAAACCTTTTACAACATATTTTTGATACCATAAAGACAACAAAACTTTGTTAGAAAAATTATTTTCGTAGCGAAATTTTGTAATGTATAATATAATTGTACATTTCTTTAATAATAAAGTCATTCTCTTAAGTAAGGAGTTCTACTACTCCACCAACTTTGAGTTACAAATCACACAGTTGCTTTTTTCAAGTTTGTTTTATTTCTATTATTTTCCATGTCTGTTAACCACAATTTATTATTTGAGAAAAAGTTACAATGCCGACAGTGATGCTCTTTCTTTATTAAATTAAGAAACCAATTTCCTTTTTCTTTTTTTCTTTACAATCCCACGCCATTTTTTAATAATTTACTCTCAGACTCACAACCTCTCTCAGACTTCGAATACTTTCCATTAGCAATTTATAAATTGAGTTTTGTAATCAGGTGTGAGTGTTTGATGGGTGTGAGAGCGAGTGCGTATAATTGATTTATTTTTTTTTTGTACACACATACACACACTAATAACGTCATAAGAAGCAACACTTTATAAGAGGGATAAAAAAACATCTTGGCCATGAAAAAAAAATCTGTCCAACAATGAATCAAATAAATGTTACAAATACTTGTCTAAGGTCGCACAGATTTCTGGTGGAAATGTGTGGCAAGTTGCCTATGTGGCATGCCTGTTACATTTCTAACCGTTCAGAAAGTAATTATCTTTTTTTACGAATTGGTGGCATTAACCTCCAAACTATTTTCATAAACGAGGAAATTTTGTGTAGACAGGTTGTTTATTGCTGTTGTTTTTATTTTTTTTTTTTTTTTTTTTTTTGTTAAGCAGGTGACTTTGGCAATGTAGTTTGTTTTAGTTATTGCTTCAAAAATAAGAACAGAAAACGTGCACCACCCAGTGACTCTAATCATCTGTACGTAATGTGATAGCTTAGCAAAAACAGGAAATTTCATTTCTACATATCGCCTTAACAATTATGACGTAGTTTATGTGCTCCAAGCAAATAGGTATGCATGTGTATTTACTCAGTGATTTGAAGCACAAAGAAAAATAACTAAATTAGATTGTAAAAAAACGGCTGATTTTTTCTTTTTCGGTTATGATTTTATTTCATGCGGTTTTCATTTTAATTCAACCTGATTTTGCTTTATAGCCCATTACACCAAAGCGGCATTTAATTTTCTGAGATGTCAGTCAAATGAAACCTACTTCGTTAACCAATTTCGGCAAAATGTACAAGATTACAAAACAGCTCAGCGCCAAGCATGGATATTTTGTACAAAAAAAATGCAACACTGAGTATTGGTGCCAGTCTAAGAAAAACAAAAAAAGTTTAAATGTTTTTAGCATTTTCACATGTTACAAACAAGTTTATTCAACTGTCGAATTGTCAGTCAAGCAAAAAGCCGTTCCCCTTCTATAAAATATATACATATGTATATATACAAATATGAACTTAATTATTTATTTGCTTTAAGAGCCAATTGAAATGTATTAATTCAGGTCCAAAAATGAACCCTTTTTCAAATGTTTTCTAACTTTTTCAGCTGTCTATATGCCAACGACATTTCGTTGGTGCTAATCAACTCATTAACCAATGGTAACTCGTTGTATAGAAGGTTGCAAAGAAAAGTAAAATAGTTGCAAAACGAAAAAAATTTTTACTGTGTTAAAGGCTTGTTTGAATATTTCTGATTCCCATTTTGTTCATGAGAATTATGGAATAAGTAGTTAAGTTTCAAACATTCTTTTAAGAATTTTTCGAGTCTACTGATGAGTCGATTAGCACCAACGAAATGTCGTCGGCATATAGACAGCTGAAAAAGACAGAAAACCTTTGAAAAGGGGTTCATTTTTGGACCTGAATTAATATGTATATATATTTTTTTTAATTGCTTTATATTTTTAATTAGACCTTTCTTAACAGCTTTGTTAACTATGAAAAAATATTAAATGAAAAATGTTCAACATGTCACTTAATTTCGTTTAAAACCTTTGACACAATGAAATTAAATTTGGCCGGGAGGGGGAAGTGCGTTAGCATATACACACCTACATATGTATATACATTTGCTTGTTTATTGTGTTAGCCATGGAAATATAAAAGGTAAAGTATGCATAAGTTAAGAAATAAACACGTTAGGCTTTTATGAAATAAACAGAATAATACAATTAGCGTTTTTGTTAAAACGTGAGGCGTGATATTTGCAATTGTTGGATTTATTGTTTAGATGCAAATTAAAATTTCAACAGCTTTCCAAGCTGATGCTTCATTAAATGCTTAAACGAATTTGTGTAAATGAGCCTACGTAATTGGGAAACCTTTTAGCTGATACACATTTTAAGACAGGTAACACGATACCACAGTAATTTCAACATTTCTTTTTCATTGAATTTATGCTAAAATCAGAAAAATATTTTTATAACTCTGAAGTAAACAAAATTTCATAAGCAATAATTTCCCCCGGGTAAATCGAAATATCGCTTAACAAATTTCCTTAATCCCTGGGGAAATTAAAAGTATCGAAACGAATATACGAAAAATGCGTACAAAAGTATAAGTATCTGTGACAATTTTTCATAAAATCTGATTTTCTGCTTGTCAGAAATCCAAATATTTATGGCTTTTCTCCAGTCTTGCATTCAATACGAAATGTATTAACGCGACGAACCTCCGCAAATATTAAACAAAAATAAAGAAGTAACATTTTTAAATTCATTGAATGCAACATGCCATTAAAATGTGGCACTACCAACAACAACTACAAATTATATGAGTGCGAAAAGAGATGTTTTATTTTATAAAGTCATAAACATGTACATGCATGCATGTGCTGGTATTAATTTGTTTTTGTTTTGCCTCCCCTGATTATTTTATTCCTTCAAAGAGTAACGAAACACACACACACACACACACTGCACAATATCCATCTCTTTCATTTCATTCACAATTATGCTGATACATGAGCTGAATTTTTTGCAGCTTCATGTCTCTAATTTTTCAGTTTAGATTTTGTGTTTTCTCAAAGGATCAAAATGAATTTCAAATAAAAAATAAAAAAGAATATTGTTGCGGCATAAACGTGACTAAAATTTGTAAAATATAAATTATGTTAAATTAAGGTTTCAAAAAAAAAACACAACACAAATATTTTATAATTTTCGAACCCCGAAAATATAAATAAATTAAAACATGGCAGACCAATAACTTAAAACTCAACTCATACCAGTCGCAAAGCAATGGAACGCCTGAAAGCTGCGTGTAGTTTGACATGCCAGCGCCTGGTTTATAAAAATATGTACCAATTATGTTTTTAGCCTGGTCACGACTCATCTAATTCGGCTGCTATTGTGTATTTACTGGCACACAATTATTCAATAGGGATTCATCAGTTAACGAGATAATATAATTTTACAATTTGAAAGAGAAAGCGAATAAGATTTTATAGAATTGCATCAGATAAAATACCAGTAAACAGGAACCATTGCTATTTCTTAATTGAAATTAAGCAACATCCTGGATGGGATGGCTGAAGATGCAGGATTTAGCAGGAGAGTGGACTCACAAGAATAAACACTGTTGAAAACTAGAGCTGTAAGAGAATGATTTATAATTTAATTTTAATTCAATATTGAGCAAAAAGAACTTTTAAAGGTTTCAGATAAATTGAATTAAAATATCGTGAATTGAATTTAAGTGCCAGTGTGTGTTGAACATACGCACTGAGAACAACAACAACATTTTATAATTTGTTAATATTTTTTTCATTTGACATTTGTCAATTTAGACTCAATTTGACCATGAAAAGATACACAATCCAGCAATGCGTTAAAATTATTTAGGATTGTATTATTTTAGGTCTAAAAATAGATCTTAATATTTTCTGTATTTTTCAGCCGTCTACATGCCGCCGACATTTCCTTAGTGCTAATCAACTAATCAGCAGACTCGGAAAATCTTAAAAGAATATTTGAAACTAAACTAATTATTCCAAAATTCCCATGAACAAAATGAGAATCAGAAATATTGAAGCAAGTTGTAGTCTACTGATGAGTTGATTAGCATCAACGAAATGTTGGCGGCACATAGAGTGCTGATAAAGACAGAAAATATTAATAAGGTCTATTTTTGGACCTAAAATAATGAAAACAACAATAATAAAGCAATTATGCGGAAAAAAAACTACAAAATTTCTGTTCCATTTTTTATATGTTTAAAAATCATAATTTTTTGCCTTTTCTGTGTATTGTTTATTCTACATAACTTTTTAGTGGCTGGGTTGCCAGGGCAGCAAATTTTACGATTAGCTTCTTTTTAGCAAATAAATAGTAGAACTATATTACAAATCGATGAAAGCCATATTTTACTTCAGCTTTTCCATATTTTATCTTATTTTTTGGTATGTAAGATCAAATGGGAATGTACTAAAAATCATTCCTTATAAGTTATCTATTAAAATTAAAATATAATCCTTATAAGCTGACACTGTTTTTACTTTTTGTCATTTTACCGACTTGCCGGTAAAAAAATTTTGTTAATCAAAATCTCTTGCAAGTGAGCTCACAACTTGCAGAAGTGTGAGGGCATTAGTAAAAAAATTTCAATATACTGAGGTACTTGCACTTGCACTTGCTGCTATAAATAGAAGGTTATATAAAGAAAAATACTCATATGATGGTTGTCAATGATAAGAAAAAAGTTTCTGATCTCTACGCAATAGATCAGAAATGGGGCCTTGTTCATGAAAATCGATAAGTATATAATTGTTTAGTTTAGTTTTTGTGGGAGTGTGTTTGCGCCGCTGATGGCACGTACAATGACATGGAAATGTCCATTTCTAATTATTTGATATTGATATTTATTTAAAGTTTAATACGACACATCTTTCCCTGTTTGCGTGCAAGTTAAAAGTTTTAAATTAAAATTTAAGCATTTGCGATTAAAATCTAATCAAATATTTAATTTTCTTATGAGGAAAATATTTGTATAAATGCAGGTCTGCATTTCAGTGTGTGTGTGTGTGTGTGTGTGAATAATAAATATATTGAAGAAGATTGAAAACTTACCTGCTCTTGTTTTTTTGGAGTAAATCTTATTTTAAATTAACAAAATTTTCAAGTAATTGAATATACACAATTTAGAGAGAAACAATTTCCATGACGACTGAATATTATTCATTCAAATACACATACATACATACATATGTACTGTGTATGCAAGTTCGTATCTGCCGGAGTGTTTACTTGAAACTTGTTTCTAAATATAACTGTAGATATTTTAATAATAAATGCCTTAAGTCGGTTTGATGTAAACTGAAGATAGAAAATGGGAGAGTTATAAGCACTTTTACACATTCAGGTATAGACATAGAAATACACACACTAATACACTCTTGCACATGTATACATTTATTAGACACTTTGTATGTATATGTGTTATTTGTGTTTAACTGTACAGCTGTACACTTGTTGCTGTTATTGTGGTTGTTGTTGCTGCTGCTGCTGCTGCTGCTACTGCTTGAGCTATTGTTATTGGTGTTATTGTACTCATAGTTGTATTTGCTAAAGTTTTACCACTACCACTTGTTAAGATGTTTCCAAAGCAAAACGCTTGTTGCAGATATTTTTTCAGCTATTCGAATAATTAACGAGGATGTTGTGCATAATTACAGCACTATTTTTATATCTATATTATTTATTATATTAATGAATTTAATTATACACTTGTTGATGGTTCGAGTATTGAATTAATTTTTTAATAATTTTGCACATTGAGTGTTCCATGAAAACGCAACAACTTAAAAATATTATTAATTTAACTAGAGCACGCACTTCAATGGGTTTTTTCTTTTGGTTGTCAGTTTTTACTTTAAATGCACACACTTGGTTTTATTGTAGTTTGATTCTCAAAAGCGCAACCAATTCTGTTGCAATTTAATAATAAATTGCAATTGTTTATTTAATATGCAGTTTCATTGTTTTTTTCCTTTTGGTTTTTTTCTTCTATTTATTAAATCATTGGGATTGATGTAAAGCGATTATTATTTTATTTGTTTCCTTTTTAAGTATAATTGTTTTTACTTTGCAACAATCCAATTGTTTGTACATGGTTTTTGTTGGGGTTTACGCAGCCTGTAAGTATACTTTAAAAGATTTATTTATTATTACTTTGCTGTTTAATAGTTTTTTGCAACATAAATGCAAGTATAAAAAAAAATTTTCCACCCTAAGAAAAAATAATTCAACACTATTTAAGCTTTTCAGAATTTATTTGACTTGAAATTTAAAGCTCTTTTTTATGATATTTAAACATCAGCATAAAGCTGATTTACTTCACAGTACAAATGACATGGAGAAATATAAGAAAATAAATACAATAAAAATACTACAAACTGAGGTAAAATAAACTAAAAACTGAAATGAAACATGAAAAATAAAATGAAATAAAATTAAATTAAATTATAAAAAAATGAAAGAAGAAAATTAAGTAGAATAACATAAAAAACATGAAATGAAATTAAATTAAATAATATAAAACATAATAAAATAAAACAAAATAAATAAAATTAAAAAAATTAAATTATATAAAATAAAATAATATAAAATAATATAAAATAAAAGAACATAAAATAAAATAAAATAAAAAAAAATAAACTGGAAATCGAAATAAAACATGTAAAATAAAATAAAATAAAATTAAATAAAATAAAACAATATTATAAAAGATAAAATAAAGTAAGAAAATTAAATTTATAAGAAAGTAAAACAACATAAAATAACAAAATGAAATAAAATTAAGTAATATTAAATAAAATAAAACTTTATTCAATAAAATGAAATAAACCAAAAAAAATGTGAAAAATGAAATGAAGTGAAATGGAAAGAAAATAAAGGAAAGAAAAAAAAATAAAACAAAATATAATAAAGTAAAATCATAAAGTAAATTAAAATAAAATAAGGACGAAAAAATTTTTTCTTGTTTGACATTTCCGATTTTCATTTTGGTCATGGGAATTTTGGAATAAGTAGTTGGCTTTCAAAAATTATTTTTAGATTTTTTCGAGACTACTGATGAGTTGAAATGTCGACGGCATATAGACGGCTGAAAAAGACAGGAAATATTACGAAAGTCTATTTTCAGACCTAAATAATATACAATAAATTAAAATAAAATAAAATTCATTAAAATAAAATAAATTAAAATAATATAAAATAAAATAAATAAGTGAAATAATAAAATTAAATAGTACCAAAAAAATAAAATTAAACAAGAAAAACAAAATAAAATAAAATAAAATAAAATAAAATAAAGCAAAGTAAAATTAAATTGAATTAAATTAAATTAAATTAAATTAAAATAAATTAAATTAAATTAAATTAAATTAAATTAAATTAAATTAAATTAAATTAAATTAAATTAAATTAAATTAAATTAAATTGAATCAAATTAAATTAAATTAAATTAAATTATATTAAATTAAATTATATTAAATTAAATTAAATTAAATTAAATTATATTAAATTAAATCATTATATTAAATTAAATCAAAAAATTAAATTAAATTAAATCAAAAAAGAAAAAGTTTAATAACATAAAATAAAGTAAAAATAAATTAAATTAAGTAAACTGGAATAAAACAAAATACCATATAATATAATAGAATAGACTGAAGTAAAATAAAAGAATATCAAATAAAATAAAAAATATATAATAGAAAATAATTTAATATAAAATAAAGGTAAACTAAATCAAACAAATAAAATAAAACAAAACAAACTTAATTAAATCAAATTAAATTTAAGTGAAGCGCAGTGAAGTGAAGTGAATGGAGTTGAGTTAAAATAAAACAAAATAAAATCAAGAAATAAAAGAACGGAACAGAAAAGAAAATCAAATCAAATCAAACAATCCACATCAACAGCACTTTACCCAGATTAATACGAACTGGGGACCCATCCATTGATACCCCTACATTAATAAACTGTGTAAATGATGCTATTAAAAATTGAACAAGTGAAAAGAATATTAAGAGGAGAAATTGCACCATGGTTAAATGGGAATCTAATGATAATTCTAATCTCTTGAGAAAAACCTTTTAAAACAGCGAAGGAAAAGAACCAGGAAATACTGATATACATAAATTCTAAACTAAAAAGAATATCCATCAAGGATTTTTAGCTAAGACAACTAGCTGTTTCGAAGCCGCCACTCTTCTCGTCAGCAACCGTCCTTGAACTCAGGAGCTCTTCTTCCCAAAGCGACACTCATGCCACTCAGCCACCCAAGTTAATGTATATTTTCTGTCTAAATTTTTAATTATATCCAACACATCCATTATTCCATTTTTATTTATATGAATCATGGCATATGTACCGTGTGAAATATTCTCACCGCTTAAAGGTAACCAAAACGTGTATTACAACTTCTTGATAATTCCAATTTCTTGAGCGTCGCTTTAGATACCTGAGTTCAAGGACGGGTGCTGACGAGAAGTGTGGTGGCTTCGAAGCAGCCAGTTTTCCACACAGCTAATGGTCTTTAATGTTTGCTTTCTCTTGTTTAATTAATCTATCAATCACAAAGATAATATGGAACGAATTTGAACCTGACAAACGTAATAGGAATTTAGCAACGTGAAACTTCATAAATTTTCTTATGGGAACGTAAATTTTTTTAAGATACCGGCCTTAAAGCTTTTTGAATATTTAGATTTCATATTTTAATTTCTTACAACTGTTTTAAGGATATTTTTTTCTGTGTACCAATGTAAAAAAACAAACAAAAAATCAGTTTAAAATATATATAAAATTCCCTTTAGTGTAATTATTCTTTGTATTTTATTTTTTAATTTTCTTTGAATATACACAAACTTATTTTCATTTTAGTAATTTAGCACAAAATTATTGAACAATAATGCCATTATATACTTGCAATATACGCAACGTAGAGCCTACCACATCGATATTGCGAGCCAACGATTATCATTTGCACACCCCATTGTTTGTGCTCGATGTCATTCGTTTATTTCAAGATCATCCCAAATACGAGAGAGGCCTCAAGGAGAATCATATTGTGGAACTATTACAAAAACAGTAAGTTTTTAGTGAAGAATGTTCTTTAATTAGGTTTGCGGTAAGGGAGTTATTTACAAATTTTCAGAAAAATCGCCACTGGTGATGTGCAAGCTCAAGTCAAAATGGCTCTGGAGTCGCTAATTTCTTATGGATTTGTTCGGTATATTTCCCAAGGCTATCGAACTTTGGGGCCTTTTGCGAAAATAGCGTTGGCACGCACCAGCCATCAGCAAAATGTGGCCTGGAATCGTTTGGATAAAATGCTAAAACATAATAGTTTTTGTTTGAGTCCCGGTCGTGGTACAAGGTATTGCAATTAAATAAACGTGTATATAGGAAAATCTAGACAACCAACATAAATTTGTTATAATTTATTTACTTGGTTGATTTAATCGTGAGGAGTTTTCTTTGCTGGGATCGAGCGTAGCGTTGAAATTCTTGCTGGATTTCTCTGCTAAAATACTAAGTACTTGAGGTCGTGATTCACTATCCTACTGAATCGTACGATCTGTTAAAAATGGCATGTGTGTCCAAAAAGTGTGACAGTCTGGACTAAAAGTGTATGTGTGAAAGACTTTTTGACAAGTCTGTCCGATATGCTAATCTTTTCAAAATTTTTCAAAAAACTATCTTTTCCTCTGCGATCAGATTTGCATTTGCGAAGTTGTTCACAAAAGTATAATATTAAAATATGAACTTAATCATTTATTTGCTTTAAGAGCCAATTAAAATGTATTAACTCATCCAAAAATTACTTCTTATTCCATAATTCCCCTGAATTCTGATTCTCATCTCGTTCATGGGAATTATGGAATAAGTAGAGTTTCAAAAATTCTTTTAAGAATTTTTCGAGTCTACCGGTGAGTTGATTAGCATCAATGAATCAATGTCGGCGACATATAGACGGCTGAAAATTACAGAAAACATTAAGGTATATTTTTAAAACTAAGATGTTGCTAAGCAAGTCATCGGTAGACTCGCAACATATAAAAAGAATGTCTACTGATGAATTGATTAGCATCAACGAAATTACCATTTTCTTTGACAACATTTTGAAAATGAGCTTGCACTGCCTGTGTAAACAATCAAGCCAATAGCAACAGCGTTTATATTCTCTGTCAATGTATTATTTGTTAATATGTACACACAACTTGCAACAAGTTACTTGCATTAGTAAATGGGGTGTAAGAAACCTATCAAGTGGGACATTGCGAATGAAAATCATGTGATGCCAAAGCAGGTTTATAAGCGGTAGCGCATAATCTCTCGCTTATAGCCTTTTTACACTGACGTACATCTTTCATCAATTTGCAAAGGTGTTTACATCTTCCCATAAGAATTATACAGGGCGAAAATTCAATCAGCCCAATCATGAATATTCTCAAGAAATTTTATTCCTAAGGAAAATACGTTTCTCGAGAAAAAATTCCTCCAATCACAAATGACCTGAGAAACAAGAAAATAAAAGTTGGTAATATCGAAATATTTTATAGGAAAAAACAAAAAACATATGTTTTTAAAATACCTATTTCTGCCTCCGCCGACTATTTTTCCCCTTCGATGTGGCTAAAACAGGGAAGGTTAAAAAAAATTTCCTAAGGAATTTTTCAATATAATAAGAGGAATGGGAAAAGAGAAA
The DNA here is from genome assembly GCA_963662145.1 of Sturmia bella. Taxonomy (NCBI): domain Eukaryota; kingdom Metazoa; phylum Arthropoda; class Insecta; order Diptera; family Tachinidae; genus Sturmia; species Sturmia bella. Next base: position 11,778,707 of record OY759172.1, on the reverse strand, counting down.
AAACTCTCACGGAATTATCATTCATAATTGGGCTGTATATCTTTTGACATCAGCAGAAGCCATCACTAAAAAATTGCAGAAAATCGATTGCTTTTATACCATCACCAGCAAAATCAATTATAAATAAATTCATTTTAATAGCACTGCAAAAGAAAGCTGGTATTCGCATCGTATGGTCAATCGATATGGAGCGACATGTTGCTTGATCTATGGGAAGAAAAAAATCCAAAAGTCCTCCTACAAGTCCATTTTAAAATTTTTTGTTTTTTGACAGCTAAATAAATGAATGATGAAAGATGTTGTCAAAGTGAACGACTGTTTCACATTTTCAACATCTTCCATGCGTTTCACGTGGATGTTAGTCAGTGTAAAAAGGCTATTACAAACCCTCTTCCAGGTAGGCCGATATTTTTCATTTGCAATTGAAGAATATGCAAAACCGTTTTTATGAAATTAAAAAAAACGGAACAATAGTTTGGACATTAATACCGATGCTCTGCCAGTTGACAACTGGTGAAGACGTCGTGTCAAGTTAATAAAGGCCTAGTTATGCGAACGTCTACGTAAGCTAATGGAACGGACGTGCGTTTCTGGCATATTAAATGTCACGTTGACGGAACGTTTTAGCCTGTATCAAATAGAAAATCCTAACGTTTTTACGTGACATTTGCTAACCAGTGTTGTACTTCTAATTGATATTTGTAAATCAGTGATAGAACTTACATTTGTTGGTCATTAGTACGGCATAATTACTCCCTTTTCGTACTTTTATTTTGAAATGCTAAATACTTTATAATTTTTGTTAATAAATGCAAGTTTAAAGAAATTTTAGAATTTCAGAATGCACACAGCTTTTTGAAACTGTTTTTTCTAATATCAAGAAGCCATAAAATTATAATTAGGACGAAAAATGTATATGTTTAGCCTTATTAACTATCCGTCTAATTCATAAAAATTATAACAGGTTTATAAAGCTCTTGTTTGACAGATATTCCATACAAATTGTGTATGTTAAATTGTGTATTAAGAAAAATTTTAACAATGATTTACTTTGATTTGCAATATTTGATCGAACGTCCTTTATATTTCAACCAAAAACACCCGAAAAACTAAATCAAAAATGAACCGAAAACACGAGTATTGTTAAGTGCTTTGTTTTGAATGGCACACGACTCGTAGGAAAAAGATTAACACGCATTCACGCTCTTACACCACTTTTTACACAGCCAGCCAAATGTGCGTGTGTGGAAAAAGTAAAGCAAATAACAAACGTCATGGAACAACAACGTGTTCCAGCATCCTTAGAGCAACATTAAGAAACAGAATTGAAAATTGAAATACGAGTAATTGAGTCAGTCAAAGCAGCTGCTGTTGCTTAAAACGTACAAGTTCCAGTATTGTTGAACAAATGAAACAATAAGAGGAAGAAGAAGAAGAAGCAGAAGAAGAGAAGGAGGAAATAAAGAGGTTTATGTTGCGGGAGAAATGAAACGTTTCTTTTGAAAAGGAGGTTTGTAATGGTTTTTAACTGTTGTCGTACATTTCTTTTTTTTTCTATTTTACTTTCTCTTTAATGTTCTTTTTGTTTAAGCTTTTTGTGCCGAGTTGTTGCTGCTGTTGTGATGTGTGGTTAGAAGCATTTCTTATTGTAACTGCTGCTGTAGCCTTTGAATTGTGCTTTGTTTTCTTGCGTTTGTTTCCCCCTTTTTTCATACAAGTTAACGAAATTTCTTTGCTTTCGGCATTTTTTGGAGATTGGATGTTGGGTTTTGTTGGTCTGTTTGAATTTTTATTTTCTTTCTATTATCTTACATGCAGTGAATGTAATTTTTCCATGATTTTGAATAAACTCTTACTTTTTACAAGAAAATCATGTTTTTCTTTTTATTTTTTGGCAGTTTTGTTTTTATTTTATGATGATTAAAATCTTGAAAACAGAGAAAAATGGTTTTCAAGGTTCTTTGCTATTGTTGTATGATTAAACAAAAGCAAGTTATTTTAAGAACAACAATGTGTGTATAGTTTTCGGGACCAGAAATTTGTTTTAATGAAGCACAGCTTTAGTGTTTCTGTAGTAAGTTCATACATATGTATACGTTTTTTTTTAAGTTTTTTTTTTAATACACATACACTTGGTTGTAAATTTGCTTATTTACACGTGCCAAATGTATTACTGGTTTTTCTTTATTATTGGAATTGATTATTTAATCATGACGTTTTTCACTCAAGGAATTTTTATCTGCCGTCAATGTGCTGTTTCTGGCAATGCATTTACGCACTCTTTTAAGATGAAACTTTCACTTGTGTGTTTTATTTGAATACATACACACACACACACACGCATAATTTGAAATAAATTGTTTTATAATCATAACCCCTCAAAGTATGCTTTATATATAATTTACTTTTTACAACGAAATTAAAGAGATCACTTTTTTCTCAAGTTATTTTTTATATGTGCACATATTTTCTTTTTATTAAACACTTTGTGGTGTTCGTAAAACCTTAATTTTTCTTATTTTTTTTTATATGAACAGATACTCTATTTTATATACTTTTTACGTCACAGACTCAGCAGCCGCCACTTTGCTATACATAACAATAACCTTAACCATTCGAAAACTTGCAACAAACACTGACACTAAATAATTATACAGCATAAATGGTAGCCTATTTCCAGGCTTATAAAAACATTTTTCTTTTATTATTATACTTTTATTTTTTTGATTTGTACTGAAACAAATACATATATTTTCAGAACTTTTATGAAGTACAGCTGAGATTTTAAGAACTTATAAGAATTTGTTTAAAATCTTTTGAGAATGTGTATTTTTATAGAACCAAAAAAAAAATCATCTCCGATAACGAACGTTTTCCCGTCTCTGTGCGTTTATTTTTGACCCGACTACTGAGGCTGCTATCAGCGACTGATTGTTGTTAGGCATCTGTAAAAATAGCTAAGCTATGTAATTGCCGGAGTTTCAAACTCATGGTGCTCAATTTTAGCACCAACCAAGCATCTCTTCTTATAGACACGCATACCAATCAACAGAAAAGTCTCCAATTTGTTTTAATGCACAAATGTGTTACGACTCTCTCTCTCTCTCTCTCTCTCGCGCTCTCTTTCTCTGACCCTCTCCGCCGCCTGAATCTTCGTGCTTTATATCCTGTAGCCTTTGCATCCCCATCATATTCAACAGTCATTAAATTTTCGCACAATTGTGCTTGTGTGTGTGTGTGTGTGTGTGTGTGAGCACAAGAGAGCACTTATGCATGTATTTAAATTGTACACATCTCATATTTACTCATGTATTTATGGTCTTTTATATTTCCTGTTTTTTTTTCATCTTATAATTCCAATATCTTCTGTTTCCTTTTTGCTAAATTTTTATTATATTTCTCTTCTTACTTTTGACATATATTCTGGCAGTTGGAGTATTTCTTACTGCACTTGTGGTGGTGTTGTTGAAGAATTGTAAACGTCATATAGTTCGCTTACAACCGACATCTGGCGTTGCTTAGCAACAAATAAAATTAAAGTTGCATCCTGCCATACTTTTACGAATGACTTTAAAATAGTGGAACAATTTCACAGCATACATTTGGGGGATGCTATTTTGAAAACACTATTTTCAAATTTGTGTTATAAAACTTATGCCGCAGATTGGTACTGTTACGCAGAGACTAAAAACATCTTTAGCCTTTACCTTAAACGTTACGCACTTTTTCCTGTATACACTGTATGCCTAAAAGTAGGCATCACTATAAGTTTAAACCAGATTACGGTTAGCTGTTTCCGAAACAGCTTAGCCAACAAATGTACAACTGGTATTAAAATCACAGCCATGTTAGAGTAGAACTTATTGCCACAAAGATGGTTGGAAACTTCTAGTGGCAGATAAATCTGGGAATAGCAAAGTGGCGGGAACGAAATTTATTTTTCAGCGTTGTTATATTGTTAAGTTTTTACCCTTTAATAAAAAAGTTTATTCGAATTCTTTAATAACAAATAAAAATTAAACACACTTATTTATGCAACTGCAATTGTAAGTTTAGGCCAAATTAAAATCTCTTTATTCTAGTGGCTGAAAATTGTATATTATTCTATATAAAAAATTAAAGGGACAGGTACTTAAAAAAGTAACACACATATGTTTTAAGGAAATTTTTAATGGAATTTTCGCATTAAAACTTGTTTTTAATTCGTTTCAATTTTTTAAGACCATCAGAGATTTTCAAGCGTATACAATCATTTACACAGATTTTTTATAATTAAAAATTTAATATATACCAAATTCAATTTTATATATTGAAAACTTTTTCTTCATATGAAAAAATTCTTGTTTTAGCAAAAGCTCTTATCAAACGATCACTTTTTTTTATACTCGCAGTTATAATTGAGTTGAATGTTCGTGATTATTTTTTGGTTGGATTATAGCAGAACTCATCGAACCAAAAATAATGATCATATTTAGAGTCTGACTGCGGATATCAAATTTGCATGCATACACAATCATTTACACTGATTTTTATTTTATGACTGAAATTTTTTATACCAAAAACAAAATAAACCGAAATTAATTCAATGGTAGAGCAAAATAGTTATAATAGCAACTTAGAATTGTGTCTGGCAGCTCAGACGCATTTTTAAAATTCAACTTAAGATGTTGTGATAAAATATCATAGATATCAATCAATGTACGTATACAAGTGTGTACGTGCACTAGGACTTAAACCATAAAACAGTTTTAAGCCAGTAGTTGTAAGAAACACAAACATGACCGAGCCAGTCAGTATCCGTACATTTTTAGCCCTACAAAAATCACTCAATGTGCACATAAATATATATGTATATTCGTAAACAAGACACATAAATTCCAAGTGAACCAAATCAAGTACAACGCCTTAGGCGATTCACACTTGCAGCCGACTTTTTGCATCTTGTGCACATCTCGAATGTTACCAGAAAATGCCGCAGACTTGACTTGATTGATTGTATCGAAGTTGTAGCATATGCCATTAAGACTACTCGATCATACTTGTTGCAGCTCACTGACACCCATACACGTATACTTTAGTTTGTTTGCTTTTGTCAAGTAAAATAAAAATTCTGTTGTTATTTTAGCTTTAAAAAGGTCTATTGAACTGAGGTACATTTAGATCTAAAATAATTAATTTTACTGGACTCTTATTGCAAATATAAAATCATGTTTTTGAATAAAAATATTGTTCAAATTTTGTGCTTTCGAGGATTTTGGATTATTTTTGCATCTTATTGCAAATATTAAATTCTTTTTTTTAAATAAAAATGTTCTTCAAATTTTCCGTTTTTGAGAATTTTGGTTAATTTTTCAACACTAACTATATTTTGTTGTAAATTCGACAATTTCGGCTGCTGGTCACTCTGAAGGCCATGATTATTTTCTATCGATTTTGTTTCTTTCTTGCTAAATGTAACTGACGAAGTAGAGTTCAAACACTTATCACAAGTGTAAATACCTATACAACCACATAGTTCTATATATGAAAAGCTTACAATGCTTAAAGTAAGATAAAAAAAACGTGTATCCATTACAAATCCCAGGACCAGACAAAAATAAATAATTGTTTAACTTGGTTTGCATGATAAGTACCTACTTACAGTTTAACTGCAGCATTGGGGTCCACCCATTTGCATTTGACGGCTCACGAACTTAACATTTGCCAATATGTGTAAGAATTTGCAAACGTAGCATGGCATAATTTGATTACACTTAAATTTGTTTATAATAAAAGCTATTCAACCTTAAAAACAACACTCTTCTTCTAGCTTGCTAAAATTGTTAACAGTATTACTTCCCATAGTTGTATTTATATCAATTAAATAAAGTGAACAAATTTGGCGGCTGAATTGCTGAGTTTATTGAGTGCTGCCCATAGTACTATTAAAGGCATTGGTGCTGCCAATACACACTGAGTATTTTTCTTGAAGAGTGCTGCCAGAAAATGTACTTATTTGTTGCGTGTAAAGATGTAACGTTATATCGCTTTTATTTCAATATAATAACTTACTTATAGATTTATATATAATAATTAAAAGTTATGCCCAATAAGAATTGTTGTGCATGATATAAAAACGCAACACTTTAACATATACATGGCAATGCCAAAATTAAACGAAACTTGACGATGTGGCTGAATAGGAAAACTTAACGTTAAAACACATATTTAACGAAACCCTACCATTCTTGTCGAGTCGAGCGAACGTGAACGGTTTTCGTCAACCATCTTTAAATTATACATCTAGAGAGGAGTTGGGTGTACTAGAAGTTAAATCACAATTTTTTATTGCCAGCGACAAGTTAAATTTAAGTAAAATGTCCATGATTTCTGCTCGTTTGGCCTCATCTGTGGCCCGTAATTTGCCAAAAGCTGCTCAGCAGGTATTATACACAAATAATCAACAAAATTTCTACTGGAAAAATGTGCTGAAAGATGGTTGTGTCAAGTGAAAAATCTATATAAATTAGCTTTAAAATTTTGTGGAATATTAAGTTCGATCGATTTTATGTTGGAAAGTACTGTTTTTGGACATGTTCTGAAAGATAAAAAAAAGGAAATTGTTACGCAACTTATGGGTTATGAAGTCTGCACCAAAGTGTGTAAGGAGAAAAAGAAGAAGCAAAGTGAAAAATTGCCGAAAGAATAACAAGAAAATTACATAACGAAGTTATTAGTTTTTAATGGCAAAGACAAAACAATTGTTATATTTACACAAGTTCTCTATAAATTTTAAATCCTTTCCTAAATTTAGGCCACATTTTCATTCGGCATTTGCAAAAACTTCACTGCTGTCATTTCGTTGACCAGTTTCGTTCGTATTGTATTGATTTTCTACTTTGAGGTTATGTAGTCTAAAAAAATTACCATGGCTGGAAATGGTTGCCTTTTATATGATTCTTCTTTAATTTTACATGAACTTTGTGTTGGAAAGATGGAATTGTTCTTTGGACACTCGCAAAAAAAAGTAATGTAAGCATTAGAAGAAGACACCACTATATTTTCCACACTTAAAAGTATTGTTCATGTGGTACCCATATACATATCTATCGATTAAGTTGGTCTTCAGACGAATCTTACATAAGATGCCTTCTGATAATGAAAGTTAAGAAAATAATTGGGACTAAATGCCAACAATTCCAGAGTATACACTGAAATAAATACAGTTTAGTGAAGCTGTTCCAAACATATTTGGATGATAAAAATTAATTTTCGGAGAAAAATCAGGTGCAAAGATTCTTGCCAACAATAAGGGAGCTAGCTTATAGGTAGATAGAATTTTTTGATGCAGTGCAACATTATGACATGGGAATTTATGAAAATTTCGAAATGATGGCCAAATATAGAAGTAAAATGTTACACTTTTGCTTGTGGCAGAAATATTCTGCGGCATTATTTTCAGAGCTGTGTTGGGGCCCAACATAAAATTTTTCTCTATTGTATAAAATACACCGGCTTCGTTCACAAAAAAAAAAAAAAAAACTATAACCGGGCGGAAGAATTTTCTTTCTATGATAATTTATTAACATTACATTAGCTCAGAATGTTGTAAAAACTGACGTTTGAAACACTTGAGAATATTTGCCTATTTGGCGTATAACATAATTTAATTGGAGCATATATTTTGCATAAAACTTTATAGCCGGCCGTAAGAATTAACGACACATATTTCCATTTAATTCGTAGTATAACTTAGAAATTTGTAAGAACTGACTTTTCGGATGCACTTGAAAACATTTGCTTATTTTGCATATAACATAAACCATGTAATTGGAATAGGAATACATTTAACTTTTCTAATGTTAAAGGCAAGTGCACTCTGTATCAAATTTGGATTTTAGCATTTGATACAATTTATGTTTTATCTTGCCAAGAGTAAAGCATACGCAATCAATTATTATTTGATATGATTGCTTTAGAAATCTAATCAATTGTCACTGATTTGCGTCGATATTGTGTCGTCTGTGAAATGTCCAACCCCAGTACTAACACGAACTAAAAAATAATGTAGACTGTAGTCTACATTATGTAAATTGGTCTTGAACAAAATTAGGTTTTCTCACTTCACCCCCATTGTATCACATTTAAATAATTTTTTTTTTTTTTCACAAGAAAGAAAAGAGTGAAAAAACGCACGGCCCTGATTTCTATTTTATTTTTTTAAAGGTTGCTTGCAAAGCTGCCTACCCAGCTGCCACTCTAGCTGCACGTAAACTCCATGTCTCCAGCACACAGCGTAGTGCTGAAATCTCTTCCATTTTGGAAGAACGCATTATGGGCGTTGCCCCCAAAGTCGATTTGGAAGAGACTGGTCGTGTGTTGAGCATTGGTGATGGTATCGCTCGTGTTTATGGCTTAAACAACATCCAAGCCGATGAGATGGTGGAGTTTTCTTCTGGTTTGAAGGGTATGGCCTTGAATTTGGAACCCGACAACGTTGGTGTGGTCGTTTTCGGTAACGATAAGCTGATCAAACAAGACGATATTGTTAAGCGTACCGGTGCCATTGTCGATGTGCCTGTCGGTGATGAGTTGTTGGGCCGTGTCGTCGATGCTTTGGGTAATGCTATTGATGGCAAAGGTGCTATCAATACCAAGGATCGTTTCCGTGTCGGTATTAAGGCTCCCGGTATCATTCCTCGTGTATCTGTGCGCGAACCTATGCAAACTGGTATCAAGGCTGTAGATTCATTGGTGCCCATCGGTCGTGGTCAACGTGAATTGATCATTGGTGATCGTCAAACTGGGTACGTACAAGTTTTTCTCTTTCTTTTTTTTTTACTTAAGTTGGCAATACAGTGACTGATGGAGTTTGAAGTCGTTAATTATAAAGTACTTGGATTAAAGGGTATTATATTTCTTCAAATTATTCTCTTGAAAGTATTAAAAAAAATCGTTAATTTGCATTAATTGAGAAAACATATGTTTTCTGTCTTTTTCAGCCGTCTATATGCCGCTGACATTTCGTTGATGCAAATCAACTCATCAGAAGACTCGAAAAATTCCTAAAAAGAATGTTTGAAACTTAACTACTTATTCCATAATTCCCATGAACAAAAATGAGAATCAGAAAAGTCGGCGGCATGTAGACGGCTGAAAAAGAAAGAAATCATTTTAAGGTCTATTTTTGGACCTGACTTAATACATTTCAATTGTTTCTTAAAACAAATAAACAATTAAGTTCATATTTGAATATTCGTTAATTTTCTCAAACGTTTTTAACAAACTGTCGTTGTATAAACATTTACAATTTTACATGGGTGCATTGCTAATAAAGGGAAACGTTTCTTGTTGTTTTGACACCCAAAATCAATTTCCAATTCTACTTTCAGTAAAACTGCCTTAGCCATTGATACAATCATTAACCAAAAGCGTTTCAATGATGGTCAAGATGAATCTAAGAAATTGTACTGTATCTACGTTGCCATCGGTCAGAAGCGTTCCACTGTTGCCCAAATTGTCAAGCGTTTGACTGATGCCGGTGCCATGGACTACTCTGTCATTGTGTCTGCCACCGCTTCAGATGCTGCTCCCTTGCAATACTTGGCTCCCTATTCCGGTTGCGCTATGGGTGAATATTTCCGTGACAAGGGCAAACACGCTTTGATCATCTATGACGATTTGTCCAAACAAGCCGTTGCTTACCGTCAAATGTCATTGTTGTTGCGTCGTCCACCCGGTCGTGAGGCCTACCCCGGTGATGTATTCTATTTGCATTCCCGTTTATTGGAACGTGCCGCCAAGATGTCCCCCGCTATGGGTGGCGGCTCTTTGACTGCCTTGCCCGTTATTGAAACACAAGCCGGTGATGTATCCGCTTACATTCCAACCAATGTAATTTCCATCACTGATGGCCAAATCTTCTTGGAAACTGAGTTGTTCTACAAGGGTATTCGTCCCGCCATTAACGTCGGTTTGTCTGTATCCCGTGTCGGTTCTGCTGCCCAAACTAAGGCCATGAAGCAAGTGGCTGGCTCCATGAAATTGGAGTTGGCTCAATATCGTGAAGTCGCTGCTTTCGCTCAGTTCGGTTCCGATTTGGATGCCGCCACCCAACAATTGTTGAACCGTGGTGTTCGTTTGACTGAATTATTAAAACAGGGTCAATACGTGCCCATGTCCATTGAAGATCAAGTACGTCGTTGCTATTAACATAGAAAAATATCTAAAACTGTCATATGCATTCAATATTTCGTTTTTCAGGTTGCTGTCATCTACTGCGGTGTCCGTGGTCATTTAGATAAAATGGATCCTTCCAAGATCACTAAGTTCGAAAAGGAATTCTTACAACACATTAAGACTTCTGAACAAGCTCTTTTGAACCAAATTGCCCAGGAAGGCAAAATCTCTGAAGCTGCCGATGCTAAATTGAAAGATGTTGTTACCAAATTCTTGTCCACCTTCCAAGGTTAAGGAGACAAATAAGCCACCATCATCATCATATATTAAATAACAACAGTTTTGCCGTCATTTAGTCGTTCACGTAATTGTTATAATTTAATTATAAAAGTTCGTAATGCGAAAGTAAAATGTCAGAATAAGAATTTCAAAAGAATATAAAGTCAACACCATTTAAAAACAGAAAAAATTGCAAAACAAAAAAAAACTAATACTACAAACAATAATCGAAATTTCCAAAAATTCACAATTATGAAGAAAGCGATCATGTTTTATTTTTTCTTTTTTATTATTATTTTGTTACGAGAGTTTTGAAAATTAATCATGATTGTCCTAAAAAAAATATTACATCATAGATTTGTGTATTATATCGATCGTGTTCAAAACAAAAAACATTCATTCGAATATCTATTGAGAGAGAGAAGAAGAAAATGAATGCGATAAGATTTTCTCTGAATGTTTTTTAACGTCTAATGCGTGTGAAGAAATCGTTGAAAACGTTTAATCTTAAATAAAAAAATGTTGCTTTTTTATTTACTCAAAAACAATAATAATAATGGAGTATGTGGATGTTTAAATTAAACATAAATAAATAATCTTAAAAGTTAAACAAAAATCTGTGTTAATATTATTTAACTGGTTTAAAACTTAAATTCAGAAGGAACCAAATAACTAGTATGTATATGTATGTTGTAACTTACGGTTTGCTCAAACTATAGAGCAGGAGTCAATTTAGTAAGTTGATGATAATTTTTGAAACCATTTGAAATCTGTTACTTGGCTTGGAAACCATGTTATTTACATAAACATTTACATACATATGGATGTGTGATCTCCCCAATTCTCTTTACACGAAGCTGAGAAAAGATTACTTAATTTGTATTAACACTATAATTTTGAGCACGTTATCTATTGTGTAAATAGAGAATTGGACGTACCTCTCTATATGAAGCGATCTTGTAATGAAATATGAATATCATAATTTAACATTGAACAAAACATTTTTGGGCTTAAAAACTAAAGATATGTATTTAAAAACATACGTAAGTATGTTGGTTTAAAGAATAATGCTTGTATGCTAAAAAATTTAATAACAGCATATTAAAAATTTTGTATGGAAATTTCCATACAAAATTTTTAATATGCTGTTGTTAAATTTTTTAGCATACAAGCATAAATGTTTGGAAGCATATCTTTATAAAATAACAATTCTATTACTCTGAAAAATATTCCAAACGAATTCACAAGCAAGATAAGATATTTTTTCCAAATGCTAACAAGCATGACAGCTGCCTGATAACAACTGAACAAATTTAAGTTACTTTGAAGTGTGTAGGCATTGGGCGACGCGACAAAATATTGGTTTTAGCTCTTATGGACTGTTTAGTGCGATATGATCCATAAGAATTAAGGCAGATTATAATTTATTTCGTCGCACTACCTAAAGCGGTTTGACCTTTATTATTCATTTTCTACTGAAATTTAGAGCAAAACGGATGCTCGGACGGAAAAAATAATTTCAACTGAGTTAAAGAAAACTGCTTAACTGCAATAAGAGAAAAAAATAGAACAAAACTCAGATAACGAGACTAAACAAGGCATCGTTTTTATACAATGGCAAATGTTTGTTGGTATAAATTAAATGTTTTCCTAGTTCTTTCGTCTATTTTATTTTTAACTATGGCGGACTCAAAGTTGGTTAACAGCTTCAGTGCGCGTTATGATTATTATCGTGTCTATAAAGTGGAGCTGGAAAGCGAAGAACAAGTGATTTTATTTAAGAAATTGGAGGAGCAAAGCGATAGTTTGTCTTTTATTGGCCACGCCCGTGAAGTGGGACAAAAACTAACAATTTTAGTTGCTGCCAGTAAAATTGCTGACTTGTCCGATTTGCTCGAAATTTATAAAGTCAAACATCGCATATTGGTGAGTTGAATTACAATATAATATGTAGGTATTTTAAAAAAAGAATGTACATAATTTTTAATAAAAAGCGTAGTTGGTATTCAACTTATTTGTTTGTCTAATATTCAATAGCAATTAAATATTGTATAGATTAAAGATTTCCTTTAAGATAAAAATAAAGGATCCAATGACACTTCATAAACTCATAATTGTTACAAAAAATACTTGCCTTGAAAGCTGCTTAAAAACTGCTGTTTTTTATTTTTACGCGATATAGGTTTGTCTTTCCATTGACTGTTTTACTTAAATTAATTAGTATGGCTAACCGAAAACATAATTTAACGCATTTCCTAATTAAGAACTTTTTTCATGTTGTAGTAGTTTTACTTTTTATTACTTCCGTTTGCATCACCAAAATTAATAAAATTCCTTTTTAACTAACTTGGCACTACTATTTTCTATCATACATCTGGTAGCACTATCACATAACTTGTATCATTCAAGCCAAGTTGTTTTTGTATTTCTCTTTTTCTTCTTCTTTGGCTCGTTACCTTTTTAACGCCTTATTATTCTTTTATTATACACATATTTATAATATTTGCACAACTATGTATATGTAATACATTTATTGCGCATTCATTATATTTCCCTCACTATTATTGATATTTGAGCAACAAGGACTTTGCATTTCTCTCAGCCACACACTCACATACATATACAGAGGCAGAAATGCAAGCGTACACTTGTTGCTTTGTTAAGACTATTTCGCTTTTCTATATAATGGAATCAAAGCTGACCACCTTCATATTATAAAAAGGAAACATTTTTAACAATTGCAAGCTTTATATAGTAGTTTCAACACAAAAACAATTTACATTGCAATTCTTTCGAAATGCATATTCACCGGCTAATATCGCAACGAAATCTAAATTGAGTCCATGTGATAAAGCTGCCAGACTAATGTAGTTAATTGAGAATGCAAAGATATATAAGTGCTTATATAGAGATGCCAATTTTCCGCCAAATGCGAAAAATTTGCAATTTTGTTTTATTTATCGGTACATACATACATATATAGAGGGACCCGATACCACATACATGGATATAATGCAAGTATAAAATAAGTATGTATGATTTGTACCATTTTTTATTTTGAATAAAAAGCTCCTTTTGCAACTTTTGATAAAATGCGAACGGCAACACTGGCTTGCATAACTCTCTTTAAGAGAAAATGTGTGAAAAAAAATTATCAAAGAGATATCAAAACACATCTTTTGTAAACAATGGCAAATGCTTGGAATAAATTAAATATATTACCAGTACTTTGGCTTATTTTGTTTTTAACTATGACGGGGTCTGAATCGGTTAGTGGTTATAGCGCTTTCTGCACAAAAGATGATCGCTGTGCAGACCCTTTTAAGTATCGAGCTCGTTATGATCATTATCGTGTCTATAATGTGGAATTGGAAAGCGAAGAACATGTGAATTTGTTTAAGAAATTAGAAGATCAAAGCGATAGTTTATCATTTATGGGTCACGCCCGTGAGGTGGGACAAAAACTAACAATCTTAGTGGCAGCCAGTAAAATTGCCGATTTGTCCGATTTGCTTGAAGTTTATAAGGTTAAACATCGCATATTGGTGAGTGAAACTAAACTAATATTTCAAACGTCAGCGATTTGTAGTGCAGTATTTAAAAAAAAAAAAAATTATAACTTTTAGTAGGCATTAGTATGTATAATGTAGCTAAAATCCACGGAGTGGACAAATTTATGGGTTAATCATCCTCAGCTAAATTTAAACCTTTCCAAAATTTCTAACATCAGTACTGGATTTTTTTTATCTTTCAGACCCACAACTTCCAGGAGAAAATCGATAAAAATTATGCTTCTGTTTTACCCATTGGCACAGAATTATCAAAATTCGACTGGCATCATTATTTTCATCTGGAAACCATATATGACTGGATGCAATCTTTAACTAAAATATACCCAAACATAGTGACTTTACTTGATATGGGTACTAGCACTCAGGGGTTTCCAATTAAAGGTGTTAAAATTGCTCACAACTCTGCTAACAAAACCATTTTTATAGAATCTGGTATACACGCTAGAGAGTGGATTGCTCCTGCTACAGCGACTTTCATAATTAACACTTTGTTAACTTCCTCTGAAGAAAGTGTAATTAATTTGGCAATGAATTATAATTGGATTATATTTCCGAGCGTTAATCCAGATGGTTATAAATTTACATTTGAGCATGATCGTATGTGGCGCAAAAATCGGCAATTATTCGGAACTTGTCGTGGTGTAGACTTGAACCGTAATTATCCTGATCATTGGAATACTACTGGCAGCAGTAGCGATCCTTGTCGTTACGATTATGCTGGTCCAGCTGCTGGCTCTGAAGTAGAAACACAACGTTTAATGAAATTTATAGAGGAAAATGTGTCCAAAGAGAATATCAAAACTTATATAGCTCTTCATTCCTACTCCCAAATGATAATGTTTCCTTATGGTTATACTAAAGAGCATATTGATAACTATAACGACTTAAAGGATTTGGGACAATCTGCTGCCAATGCAATCAAAGAAATGTCGGGACGTGTATATACAAGCGGTAGTTTGATTGAGACAATTTATCCTTCCAGTGGTGGCAGCATGGATTGGGCGTATGGTGTTCATGGTATACCTATTGCTTATACATTTGAACTGCGTGGTCCACCCGATAGCCAGGACATGTTCATTTTACCAGCTGAAGAAATTTCACCAACAGCTCAGGAAGCTTTCGCTGCCATAAAAGCAATTGTTGAAGGGGCTGCAGCTAAAGGCTATTACAAATAATTTCTACAAATGTTTTATGAGAAGCAAACAATTTAAATTGTAACTAGGTTGTTAATGGTTATAAAAATGTGCTTTTTGTTTTATCTCATCTGTCATGTGCAGGTTTTGTTTAGACAGGAATGGCCAGTGTAAACCACGCACAACGAGGGCGGGCTTACACAGCTGGGCAATTAGTAAAATTAATTGCCAACAGTGGCTAAAAGTTGTATGCCAAAAAAGATGGAGTGGCGGGAAATTTTGTTGTTGTTTTTTGAGTGAAGATGGCGTGCGAGTAAAAAAGGGGGAGAATTGAAATTGATCTTGGCCGTGAAGGTGGCGCGTTTTTTTTGTGGTGACTAAAAATATATATTTTTTTTGAAAGCTGAATATTAAAATTTTTAATCACGCCATAAATAAAAGAAAAAAAGAAAGATAAAAACAAAAAGAACCAAAAAAAAAACATTTGAGACTTCTGTAATTATTCACACAAAGTCAGTGATACCAAAAAAAAAAATTAACAGGAGAGATTACAGCGTGAAAAATTGGGGAGGAAGAAATAAATAAATTAAGAACTGTGGTAGTGACACAGGCCCCTTCTCCCTTAACCATTGACACAATTTTAAGCAAACAAGTGTCCCAACAACATCATAGCAAACAAAAAAAGGATTTGTCCAGCAAAGGAAATCCACAAGCCACAGTGCGCCAAAGGCTCAGCGCGGGAAAGAAGCCGGCAGTAACAGGCAACACGTTAAATTTTCTTAAATTTTTTATTTTACCTATTTTTATTATCCACTTTTATCTAATTTATTTTTATTTATTCCTTTTGTTTAACAAAATCTGTTTTTTTTAATTAATTTTTTTTGCACACATGTAGTGTACATTTACGCACAAAATTCGATTATATTTTTTATTTTTTTCTTTTGTTCCTTTACAAATTTTTAATTTTAATTCCAAAAATTTTTCTTGCTTTGCATTTTGTTTATTTTATTTGTTTTATTGTGCAAACAATTTTCTTTTGAAGTTTCCCCTGGCAAGAAGAAAGGGGGTACTCCGCTCAGGCGAACCCGTAATTGAGACCGCGAGTGGCACCCGATTAAAGGTGCTAAGTACAAGATCTGAATAGGTGAGCTCACGCTAGGCAAGGTCTAGGTAGTGTTTGGTTGGAGGGCCCAGAAATTGGAGGCCATAGTAGGGTTGCCCGATTTGGATTGTCCTTTTTTTTTGGTGCAGTTTTTTTGAAGCACTTAGAAGAAAGTTGTTTTTTTATTCTTTTCTTTTTATTTTAATAAAATTGTAACAACATGAAATATTAGAAACGGACACTAGTTTCACTCCATAACGGAATAATTTAATTAAAATATGGGACGGTGAGTAAGGGGCGGGGGTAACGTCGATCTAAGGGAGGGTTTCTACAAATTATTAGCGACACAGAAACCCTAATTGTATTTTAGAGGGAGGGAAGTCGCAGCCGGCTTACCAACAGCCGGCACAGTTTGTGTGGCGGGGTAAATTTCGGAGATTCGGGGGCAACAGCGGTGGGATTCTTCAGCTTTGTGTTTTTTTCTCTTTTTTATTTCAGATTTCACTTTCGGGCCTCACAATTCCATAAACTTTTTGTTCGGGTTATTTTTTTAAAAAGGCTGGTGTGTAACATATTTTTTTTTTTGTAGTAATACTAGCCAGACTGGTCGGCAAGAACTCGGCCCACCCGACGAGCCGCAGCCGGAGCAACAGCAGCCACGCCAGCGACGCCGACAGTCTGGCAACACCATCACTTATTGTGCTTTATCATAACTACTACTACTACTACTACAAAAAATGGCGCCCAACGTGGGGCCCGAAAGTGAAAAGGTTTAGAAATCAGTGTCTGGGACGAATTGTGGGCAACCTGTGTAAGTCCAGTTAGGTCAGGATCAAGAGTCCCTAACTCGTTGCGACACAGAGTTGTCAGCAATTCGCTCCATGACCACTAACCATAGTTTCAGTTTTTTTTTTCTTTTAAATTAGTATAAACCATAACTTGTCGTCTGCTGGGTTGTCTTATAATGTTCAGTAACTTGTAAGTCCCGGTAGACTTCGGTCAATATAACCTTATGCCGCGTTGCGACAGGTTACTGGCATTGTAGGCAATTCAGCAGAGATAAAGTAAAATTTTCAAAGTTTTGTAGCGGTTGAGTCTTCTGAATTACAAATGTTTTTTCTACATAATTAGAACTTGCATCAGCCGCTACAGAACTTTGGAAATACATCCATCAATTAATTTTTTTTCAATAGCCCAAGTCAGCGAGGACACAGGCATACATATGTATAAATACTTTCAAATATAAAACATAAACGATTATTACATCTAAAACTACATATGTGTGCCAACCTCCATGTTAATTGGCAGGCTAGTCCTGCTTCAACAGACCATCAGTCTACGAATCAGTAGCGCCGCAATTAATGTGAAGGTCTTTTGTGTCCGAGCTGACCCATAATTCACCCCCACCGCTGTAGCAATCTGAAAATAAAAATTCTGATTAATGCTCCGTCACACAGACAAGATCAGTTGCCCTTACCTTTTTACTCACCTGAAAATCCCATAAAATAAAAAATCAGTAAACTTTTACTTTTTATATTTTATTATTTTCCCTGTTGGGAATATTAAATTTTTTTCTTTTATACGTAGGTTTGGAAATAGCTATCTATTCCTTTTTTTTATATATTTAATATTTTCATATATTTAGTATTCTTATATATATATATTTATATTTTTTTTTATATTTATTTTTATATAAATTAATTTTTTTTAGCTAGAATTTGGCTGATATATTTATATCTTTGGTCTGATTCCTTGATTTTTTTGGATCATTTCATTTATTATTTATTTAAATTTTTTATTTTTTTGTTTTCGAGATCAAAGTATATTTTCTCGATTTTTCTTTTTTCATATTTTTTTTTAATTCCTTTTTGGGATTTTTATATTTTTTTTTATTAGTTCGTCAGAACGCTAAAACTTTCTATTCTCCAAGTAACATTGGATAAATAGAAAAATTTTGAATTTTTATACCTATTTTTTTTTTACTTTTGCTTTTTCATTTTTTTATTTATATACATATTTTTTTTTCTCGGTCAAATTGTTTTTATTTCCGGGGTATTTTTAACCGATAATTTAACACCGGTACGGTTTACGTCAATACCGCGTTTTGAAGTAAGTTTTTTTTGCTACTTGCAATTTGATATCACCGAATGGTTTTAACTCGCTCGGGGAGAAATCAGAGGCTGGCAGAGCAGAACAACATGGAAAACTTTCCGAATAATGCAGGAGCAACTGCAATGCCAGAGCCTGCTCCCACAGGCATAGCAGCTGGAGTCGTAGCCCCTACGGACAATATAGCCCCTTCGGTTCAACAATTTCTTTCAAACGTACAGGGGAGTGGCAGTCAGTCGCATAACGCAAGCCACAGTTCGACAGGCAGCATTACGACCCCGCAATATAGCCAGATTACCGCCAGAAACGAGCATCAAGAGCTTCGTCGTGAAAGGCTAAGCACTGCAGACGTGAGCGCAGCAGGTGCAAGTAATCCACCTTTGGGAGCGGCGAGTTCAAATATAGGCCATTTAATTCAAACCGAACTCACAAGGCAGATGCAAGGGCTTCAAAACGTATTGCAACAACAGATATCGCAGGCTGTAGAACGGGCTTTGAGTCAACAAGCCGATCCAGGTGGCAGAGTATCCAATCAGGCGCAATTTCAACCACAAGTGCCAGCTAGAGATAGAAACTCATTAGAAATTGATTTTCAACAAAGGTTGAATAATGTAGTTCAAGCTAACTCACCTCATGGATCGCTTGCTCATCAGCCCACTCACAGCCGCGAATATTCTGGAGTTCCGCCGTTTAGTTCCCCACAGCAGCCACAACGAATGAATTTCAACCCGCCACAAGCTCGTCAGGAAGATTTACCATCGGCGGAGGCTTTCGGTTTCTCGCGCAACAAAGTCGACTTGTCGAAATGGGGCGTTAGATTTGATGGCACGTTAAAATCTTTAAGTGCCGAAGACTTCATTTTTCGCGTGGAGGTTTTGCGCGCAGATTTCGGCCTATCATTCGACGACCTGAGGCGTAATTTTCACAGCTTGCTCGAAGGCCAGGCTCTGGACTGGTTCTGGAACCATCGCAAGCTAAATCCAGTCATGTTTTGGGAGGATTTAGTGAGTGCGTTTTTGACCCAATTCAGACGTTACGAGAGCGAGTTCCAGATCCAAAAAAGAATTATGGATCGCCGGCAAGGACCTCAGGAGTCGTTTGAAGATTTCTTCAACGCCGTGCTGAAGCTACGTAATCAGCAACGTTCACCATACAGCGAGAGAGACTTGGTCGAAATTATGCGCGGAAATTTGAAACCTTCGCTGTCCCACTTATTGTTTGCAGCGCAAATTGGCAGTCTTAACGAGTTCTGCCAACAAGCCAAAAGAGCCGAAAGTTTAATGGCGTCGCAGCGTACGTTGTACCCACAACGTCAATATGCGCCACAAAGAGTGCATGAAATAGATTTCGAAGACGAGGGTGGCGATAGTAATTTAGAATTAGACGCGGTGGCAGCTCCTAGCAATTATATTTGCTGGAACTGCAAACAACCTGGCCATGGGTTTATGGATTGCCCGAGTCCAACGCGACGAATTTTTTGTTTCCGTTGCGGACGTGACAACGTTGTCACGCCGAAATGCCCTAAATGCCAGGGAAACAGGGCGCGATACCCGTCTCAGACTGGGGAGACGAGGTCCACGGCAGTTTAGACCCAGTAACTGCTCAGCGACTGGACTTCGGCGACGGTAGTGTTAAGATTTTGAAAAATAATAATAGGCTAATTAACGAATGTGAGCCGCCTAAGCTCAGAGAGCTTGGACCGCTGCACATTCGAATTAAAGAATATGTCGAGGCTAAAAAACGAATTTTCGGTACGGTATCGAATCGTATTAAAAAGGCGCGAGAACGGTATAAAATACGCAAGCGGTTAAGGCACGAAATTTCTTCGGCTTCCCTTTATGAGGGTAAAGACACACGTCTTTACACTAGAATTAATTTAGGGGGTCAAGAAATCGAAGGGCTGTTAGACAGCGGTGCCACAGTAACGTGTCTAGGCCGCAACTGTCTTGAAATTGTTGAGAAGGCTGGACTTCAAGTTCACGACTTCTCCACAATTATCAAGACGGCTGACGGAACCGGACACAACATTGTAGGACGCGTGCGAGCACCAGTAACGATTGACCGCACAACACAGGTCATAACGTTCTACTTAGTGCCTACTCTAAATCGTGAGCTATTTTTGGGGATCGATTTTATGAAGGCTTTCCGAATGTTTGCCCATATCGGAAGTCTAACGACAAATGACGTTAGTCTTTTTGAAGAGCCCGATAGTAGCTTAGATGTCGTAGTTCATACCTTAACGCCTAAACAGCGACAGAAATTAGACTGTGTCATAGCTATGTTCCCCTGCTATACAAAGAAAGGCTTAGGGAAAACAAATTTAGAGACGCATTCAATTGATACGCGTGATGCAGCCCCAGTGAAGGATAAGCATTATCCAGTCTCCCCGGCTGTGCAGAAGCTTATGTATGCTGAACTGGATCGCATGCTTGGTCTCGGCGTTATTGAGCTTAGTGAGAGTCCATGGAGTCACCCAGTGACCCTAGTTCGCAAAGGCGAAAAAAATCGATTATGTTTGGACGCTCGTAAGCTCAATGCGTTGACGGTTAAGGATGCATATCCACTTCCGCATATAGAGGGTTTGCTCAGTCGCTTGGGAGACACGATATATATATCCAGTGTCGACCTTAAAGACGCTTTCTGGCAGATACCACTAGATCCTTCAAGTAGAGAAAAGACTGCATTCTCGGTGCCTGGTAGACCACTTTACCATTTTACTGTCATGCCTTTTGGGTTGTGTAATGCAGCTCAAAGGTTATGCCGGTTAATGGATAAGGTGATCCCCGCGGCAATACGTGATAGAGTTTTTGTCTACTTGGACGATCTCTTGATAGTATCTCCAGATTTCGAGACACACCTGGAGCTGTTGAAACGTGTATCAAATTGTTTAGCGCGGGCAGGGCTGACCATAAATGTGGCAAAGTCTAAATTCTGCTTTAGGGAACTACGATATCTAGGCTACATAATAGGAAATGGTGAAATAAAGCCCGATCCAGCTAAGGTTGAAACGATCACTCGTTTTGCCTACCCTAAAACAGCTAAGCAAGTGCGGAGCTTCATGGGGGCAGCAGGATGGTATAGAAAATTTATACCAAACTATGCCACCATTGCGGCTCCAATCTTTGACACGCTAAAGAAGGGGAAGCAATTCAAGTTTTCGGATGAAGCCAAAGCTGCTTTTGATCGCCTCAAAAAAGCTCTGATTTCGAGCCCGCTGCTTATTCACCCGGACTTCTCCAGACATTTTTACATTCAGTGTGATGCGTCGGATGTAGGCATTGGTGCTGTTCTTTTTCAGAAAGATGATTCTGGAGAAGAGCACCCAATTGCCTATTATTCGCATAAACTCACTCCGGCGCAGAGGAATTATTCCGTGACTGAGCGTGAATGTCTGGCAGTGGTCCTGGCGATTAAAAAGTTTAGGCCCTATGTAGAACTTATGCCGTTCTCCGTGATAACCGATCACAGTAGTCTGAAGTGGCTTATGTCGCATAAGGACCTCAGTGGCCGGTTAGCTAGGTGGAGCCTTCATCTGCAGTCATTTGCCTTTACGATAGAACACAGGCAGGGGAAACAAAATGTAGTACCCGATACCCTGTCACGACAAAACATCGAGGAAATTTCTGCAGATGTAGGAGGACTGATCGATCTCGACTCAGCCGCGTTTGGATCAGGTGATTATTTAGAACTAGTTTCTACCATAGAAGCAAATTCTGAACGATTGCCTGATCTAAAGGTAGTTGAGGGTTTTGTTTACAAAAGAGTTCGACCCTATGATGGCGAGGTTACGAGTGAGGACTTCTCATGGAAATTATGGGTGCCTCACGAACTAACCAAAGCCATCATTGAAAAGTCCCATAGTCCACCGCAAGCATCTCACGGGGGTGTTGGGAAAACTCTTCGACGCATTCGGGAGTATTTCTATTGGCCGAACGTTGCTGTGCAAGTGCGTGAGTTCGTTTCGAACTGTAACGTGTGTAAGGAGTCGAAACCCACGAATAAAATTCTCCGTCCACCTATGGGGAATGAAATCGCCAGTGAACGACCGTTCCAACGTATTTTCGTTGACTTTCTCGGCCCATACCCGCGATCGGATAACGGAAATAGCTTTATTTTCATAGTTCTAGATCATCTGACAAAATACGTATTACTGAAAGCATTGCCCAAAGCCAACACAAAAAGCATTGTCAAGTTTTTGATCACCGAGGTCTTTCACAAATTTGGAACACCCGAAACCCTGGTATCAGACAATGGCAAACAATTTATTAGCAGGGAGTTCCAAGATTTGTTGAATGCCTTCGGTGTCAATCACGTACGCACCGCAATATATTCACCGCAGGCAAATGCCTCAGAGCGCGTGAATCAATCTATTTTGGCGGCAATTCGGTCGTATTTGTCAGATGATCACGCAAAATGGGACAAAAATTTGTCCGAAGTCGAATTTTCACTACGCTCATCCGTTCAAAATTCTATAGGCGTTACACCCTATTTTGCTTTGTTCGGGATGAATATGATCGGACATGGCAGTACGTATAAGCTTGCAAGAAAATTACAAAGCTTAGGCGATCCGGATTTAGAAATTCTAACGAAATCGGAACGAATGGCACTAATACGGGATAGAATACGAACAGCCTTACATAAAGCCTACGTGCGAAACCGAAAAAGTTATAATACACGCTGCCGACAAGTAAAATTCTTGCCGGGACAAGAAGTATTTCGTCGCAATTTCCAACAAAGCGATTTTAAAAGCGGCTTTAATGCCAAACTGGCGAAAAAGTTCATACGATGTAGAATTGTAAAGCCTGTTGGAAATTGTTTGTACGAAATAGAGGATTTGAAAGGGCATTCGGTAGGCATTTTTCACGCGAAAGATTTAAAACAATAAATAAACTAAAAATAGTCGCGTCGCGTAAAAATCTTTAACTACATCGAAATACAAGCGCGTATTAAATTAGTATGGAAGAATTAATTAATTTAATGGTTAGTTCAATAGCAAAGTATAATAATATAAATCGTCGTATAACTACCCGCATACCCAAATCGCATTATTTTGGCCCCGGCGCAGCATGAGTTGTCTTACCAGTGAAAACCCAAATTCGTATGGTATTCAAATTCAACATTAAAGTTTTACATGCCAAGTCTAGCGAGCGTTGCGAATTTAGTTACATTTGTAACTTGTTATGGCACCATAGTTGGTGTGGCCTCCGTAACCTCTGGGGAACTATGCCATGAAGAGAAGAGGCCTTTAGTCACCTAGGGCATAACACAAATTTCGTCCGTCTTATGGCGACTCAAAGCGTTCGTAAGACTTTCATTAGTGAGCACAGGTGAACACTGGAAGGGCAAGTCATGTTTGGGTCGGGACTAAAATACGCGTAGGTCGTCGGTGTAAATGTCACGTTATAATAAAAATAGCCTAACAAATAATAATAAAATATCTTATATCTAGCACTTACCGTATGTCGGGGTCGAGTTGCTGACCAGAAAGCTCGTTGCTGTCGAGAACCAACAACAGCTACCTGAAATAGAAACAAAAGACTTTAGTTTTTATACGTATATAAATAAATTCATAATAATTACGCTTTCCGGCAGAACTCCACGCATGATGATGGCAGAAGCTACGGATTGTCATCTAGGCCTTATGAATTAGAGGAGCTGTAGGGAGTGTAAAAACAGCATTAGTATACACATGTACATATTTCATTATGTGGTTAAATAACATTTTATATTAATATTTTATTTTATTTTGAACGAACAATTTCTCAAAACAAGTCTGGAATACGTTGATTTTAATCAATGTTTTTAAGAAATTTTTCGCTCAAAAACCAAAATTTTTTTTCTCAGAGGGTATTATTCGCCAAAGCTTTGAATTAATTTGGTGATTTTAGTCTCTACATTTTATTCTAGCGTACTGGGAATAACCTCAGACAACTTTTCAACCAGATTTTGAATCTTTGTTTTTATAAATAATAACTGCCTTGAAGGGTTGTGCAAATCAGTTGCAGTCCTGATACGCTACGCATAAATATACATTTATAGGAAGTAACCCAGGGGGTACTGAACGCCAAGGCTGAAGGCATTAGCCATAAAGCTTTGGTGACTTTAGTCCCTGGGGCTTCACAGAATTAGAATCCAATACATTTTTTTTTTTATCAATACATTTGCTTACCTGAACTTTTAAGGTAGTGCACACCGGTAGTTGAAGACTCTCACCAGGCATTGGTTGGAGACACATCGAGTAATCTGTGAAGTGAAAGAAAATAAAAAATTATAAGCTTTTTGAAACAATATTGTTCTAGTCTTTCCAATCTTTGAGAAAGTTTTGTTTAAATATGAATTACCTTTTTGATAAATTTTTATAAAAAAAAAAAAAAATCTAAATTTTTGTTCCCATGGAACATTTAAAACTAGAAATCGCAAGGGGTTTTTCCCGCCCAAGGTTTCATAGTACCTTGGGTGGACTAAGTCCTTGCGTTTCAACTAAAAATGTCACAAGACAAAGCCGTAACAATAGTTTTCTTTGTAGCTTACTTAAGCCTGGTCGTTTGTGACACGTATTGAAGGAAAATGAAATGCTTTCGTTTGTTTAAATTGAATATGGTGATAAATAGCTAAATATACTGATATTTATAATACATTTCATTTTCTCACAAATACGATTAACAAAAAAAAAAAGGCCATACTTAAATTCAGTTACATACGTTTTTACATGCATATGGACTTACCTTTATTCCCTTCTGATTTTGTCCGTGTTACGTCCGTCCGAGAAATGCTTCGAGCTAGTTCGCAACTTCACTTCCTTTTCTGTTAGTGAACCCTGTGAAAATATAAAATTAAATTCAATAGAATACCTTTTTAAATATGTATCGAACTTACCTCAATATTTGAATGTTGGTAGCACGTTAGCGCTGACCGTTTGGCCGTTAAACCTGTGGAAGAAAAAGAAACAAAAATTCAATTAAAGCAAAAAAAAAAAAAACATGACTTAGGGCTACACTCGCTAACAGGGCAAGAGGTGGCCAATCGCCAAGGCAAGCCTAGAAACAAAATAAAACCATTTTCATCGAAATTTCGAGATATTAACACCATATATATAGTCACTATAGGTGACGGCAAGACAACGGCGTCAAACACGTAGGCGGCGGACTCTTCATGTAATACATGAATGACACCACATATGATCACCAACTTTTGCACGCCACCGAAATACACTCACCTGTTCCCATCCACTCCAGCCCAGTTGTGTGGTCCGTCCATTTTGCTGAAAAGAAAACATTTTTAACAAAATAATTATGAGAAAATCTAGAGCCATGTTTATACATACCTTCTCATGTTGATCGTTCATTCATCGTTTTGCAATTGTAGTACGAACAGTTGTTCTTTTGCGTAAAATGGAGGTGGCCAGATCGACAAAAGGCTTTTACGGCGAATTGGGTGTGATCAGGTCAAACCCTCCATTCCCAATAACGCATACGAAAATGCCCAAAATACCCAATGAACGCAATGAATTAGGCACCTTCTCCTTTCCATTCTGGGTCCATAAATGATCTCCAGAATGGCTAGGTGTGTCATGTGCAGGTTTTGTTTAGACAGGAATGGCCAGTGTAAACCACGCACAACGAGGGCGGGCTTACACAGCTGGGCAATTAGTAAAATTAATTGCCAACAGTGGCTAAAAGTTGTATGCCAAAAAAGATGGAGTGGCGGGAAATTTTGTTGTTGTTTTTTGAGTGAAGATGGCGTGCGAGTAAAAAAGGGGGAGAATTGAAATTGATCTTGGCCGTGAAGGTGGCGCGTTTTTTTTGTGGTGACTAAAAATATATATTTTTTTTGAAAGCTGAATATTAAAATTTTTAATCACGCCATAAATAAAAGAAAAAAAGAAAGATAAAAACAAAAAGAACCAAAAAAAAAACATTTGAGACTTCTGTAATTATTCACACAAAGTCAGTGATACCAAAAAAAAAATTAACAGGAGAGATTACAGCGTGAAAAATTGGGGAGGAAGAAATAAATAAATTAAGAACTGTGGTAGTGACACAGGCCCCTTCTCCCTTAACCATTGACACAATTTTAAGCAAACAAGTGTCCCAACAACATCATAGCAAACAAAAAAAGGATTTGTCCAGCAAAGGAAATCCACAAGCCACAGTGCGCCAAAGGCTCAGCGCGGGAAAGAAGCCGGCAGTAACAGGCAACACGTTAAATTTTCTTAAATTTTTTATTTTACCTATTTTTATTATCCACTTTTATCTAATTTATTTTTATTTATTCCTTTTGTTTAACAAAATCTGTTTTTTTTAATTAATTTTTTTTGCACACATGTAGTGTACATTTACGCACAAAATTCGATTATATTTTTTATTTTTTTCTTTTGTTCCTTTACAAATTTTTAATTTTAATTCCAAAAATTTTTCTTGCTTTGCATTTTGTTTATTTTATTTGTTTTATTGTGCAAACAATTTTCTTTTGAAGTTTCCCCTGGCAAGAAGAAAGGGGGTACTCCGCTCAGGCGAACCCGTAATTGAGACCGCGAGTGGCACCCGATTAAAGGTGCTAAGTACAAGATCTGAATAGGTGAGCTCACGCTAGGCAAGGTCTAGGTAGTGTTTGGTTGGAGGGCCCAGAAATTGGAGGCCATAGTAGGGTTGCCCGATTTGGATTGTCCTTTTTTTTTGGTGCAGTTTTTTTGAAGCACTTAGAAGAAAGTTGTTTTTTTATTCTTTTCTTTTTATTTTAATAAAATTGTAACAACATGAAATATTAGAAACGGACACTAGTTTCACTCCATAACGGAATAATTTAATTAAAATATGGGACGGTGAGTAAGGGGCGGGGGTAACGTCGATCTAAGGGAGGGTTTCTACAAATTATTAGCGACACAGAAACCCTAATTGTATTTTAGAGGGAGGGAAGTCGCAGCCGGCTTACCAACAGCCGGCACAGTTTGTGTGGCGGGGTAAATTTCGGAGATTCGGGGGCAACAGCGGTGGGATTCTTCAGCTTTGTGTTTTTTTCTCTTTTTTATTTCAGATTTCACTTTCGGGCCTCACAATTCCATAAACTTTTTGTTCGGGTTATTTTTTTAAAAAGGCTGGTGTGTAACATATTTTTTTTTTTGTAGTAATACTAGCCAGACTGGTCGGCAAGAACTCGGCCCACCCGACGAGCCGCAGCCGGAGCAACAGCAGCCACGCCAGCGACGCCGACAGTCTGGCAACACCATCACTTATTGTGCTTTATCATAACTACTACTACTACTACTACACATCTTTGTCATTGTTGTTATCTTTGTTTGTGTGCACATCAAGAGATTATCAGCAAATTTTAAATATCAAATAAAGAAAATTGTATACTCAGCAAATATGAACTCTATATAAAAGAGGAATTTGTCGTTTGATATCAAGCACAGTTCTCACAATGCTTTGTATTGATTTGATTTTAAGATTCATCTTTAAAAAAGTTTTCCAACTCTGTGAAGCGGAAAGAATTTTTAAAACGTCTACTTTTAAGGTCAGGGAAAAATAGACAGATGTGTACATAAAATTGGTATAAAAAATTATTATTTATTTACTATTTATTAACAACTATATTGCACTATTTGTTTTTGTAACGCAAAAATTCTTGACAGCCGTTGTTATATGATTTCTTGGAGAAATCCGAGGTTCAAATACTGGATTTATTTCAACATTACAACCTGTCAAAGAATGATCGAAATATTAATTTGTCCATTTCTTTTCTAACTGTTGAATTAACATACCATTTTCCAGCAAATATAACAAACGATCGTACAATATAACACTTTCAATAAGTGGAGCAAAAATTAAACGCAAAGTATAAAATATGACAATATTTCGCCAATTCAATACGTCGGTTTCAGTTACTGCAGTATTAAGTTCATTCTCAGAGAGTTGTTCCATGGGTAAACCTTTCACCGCTTTATAAAAATAGCTGGATAAAAAAAAATTAAAAACAAATTTATGTAACTGGCAGGTTAAACTTACTCTTTGAATTTCATACCAGCTGTATGCTTTACACTTTTTAATCCTGAATGCTTTCGATCCGGGTAATGTTTGACAATTATTCTTTCAGCTGCAGCACGAAATGAATGAACTTTTAAATATTCATAATCTTTGGAAGACAAACGCTCATGGTATAGTTCCGTGGCATGACAAGAAATTTCTCGGGCCTCATAACTCAAGCGGGTGTCTTTATTGCTTGTTTTCAAGTAC
Organism: Sturmia bella; assembly: GCA_963662145.1. Lineage (NCBI taxonomy): Eukaryota > Metazoa > Arthropoda > Insecta > Diptera > Tachinidae > Sturmia > Sturmia bella. Next base: position 11,750,122 of record OY759172.1, on the reverse strand, counting down.
TCACTTAAAGGATAACAAGTAAACGGTGTTGATTTTAAGCTAACATTATTGGAGCCATCTGAACAGGTTAACTTTTGATAGCAACATCCGGCAAATTTTAAAAATTTCGCTTGTTTACATTGTGAAAACATACGTATTAATAAGGCTCCCAGGTCCCCACAGGGATGCAACCCTATTATGCCAAATGTATAGGTTTCATTTGTTAGTTCTAAAGCCTTTTCGATTATTGATAAAAATTCCTTGTTTGTCATGCTGGCTGTTAAACAAAGATTAACATGTGTTGGATATTTAATGTCGACGCACTGTGAACCTGGCAAATATTTCTCCATAAGCTTTGCCATCTTTTCGTCAAGTTCATTCGCTTGTCTATTCAGCTCCGTTTGCATTTCCAGACAACAAACTTTTATTCCATAAGCAAATCCCAAAACTCTGGCTAGATGACCTAAGCCGGCGCCAAAATCAATAACAAAGTCGACAGGATTTTCTAAGCATATTTGTTTGCACAATGCAGCCATACGATCCAATTCATGTCTTTTTTTAAGTTTAATTCCTTTATTGAATACATGTTTTAGTTTGGAATGATCAAGTAAAGGGCTACATGGTAAATTATGCTGCAATTCCGACATAAACATGAAATATTTTACAAAGCATTAGGTAAACAGATGATATTAAAAGAAAGCTCTGTGTATGGATATATTTTAATTTATACAGATATTTTAAACTGTTACAAAATTTGCATAATAAAGGAAATTGTGGAAAATTTTCATTCCCAGTAGTGGCCACCATGATACAACCAATAAATTTAAAACTCTTACCTACCACACTATCGGCTAGTCGTTTGACGCACAACTGCTTTAACACCTGTTTTAATGCCAACAAACTTAAAGGCCACACAGTGTCAAGTTTTTGTTTATTTTTGAATTGAGTGTCCAAAAAGAAGCATAATTGTTCTGGTGCTATATTTTCAAAGCAGTTCCGCCACGCAGGTGGTAGCTTAGACCAATGTTCTTCCACATAAAAATCCTAAAATAACAGTTCCAGCGTGTGAGCAATTATTTTTAAAAATTTATTTTAAATTTACTTACTAAGACATAACTATCAATTAACCCATCAAAATTACGTATAACATCCAAAGATTTATCCAATTTCGATTTTAAATCGTTTGAATTCGAAAACTGTTCATTCATCCCTTTTTTTTTGTTTTGTTTTGCTTACAATCTTTTGTATGTCGTGTTTGTTAAAAGTTGCCAGATATGCGAATTGAGATAGGGTTTGCCGTACAGACTTATTTCTACATAATTGACAGATGATATCACTTCTATTGGCATAGTTAATAAGAACGTATCACATGCGTAAAAAATCAGCTGGAAAATAATGTAATAACGATTAAAAATTAACGAGAATAACATTTTTGCAAAATCTGGCGTTGGAAGTTATGTTTTTAGTAATTCACATTAAAAAATCGTTATGTTGGTCATACGAGAGTTCACTTTCGTAGTATTACATACATACATTTCTACCCGATGCAATAATGCTGTTGATTAGTGTACAGAAGTTTATTACTAAGCTAACAAAGTTATTTCACTTTGAAACATTTTTTATTTAAATAACTAGAATTTCAATTTGAAAAATATAACCTGTTTGATTTTTTATTGTAAGTTGTAGAATTGCTATTTCGAATTTATTAAAAAATCATTAGCTGGCAGCAGTATTTTACATATCTGGCCAGATCTTTAAAAAAGTTGCCAGATAGTTAAATTGCTTTAAACAGCTGAATGTGCTTTAATTTTTGTTTTGGTATTCAATTCGTCAATGTTTATAAAAATGTTTTTTAATTTTTACGATAAATTGTGTTTTTCGACTAGTCTTTTTAACAGAGAATTATTCTAATAAATTATATATATTATGTAAATCAAAGTCTGCAGGCAAAAAAAGTCAACAAAATGAATTTATCCGTGTTCTTTGAATATTTAAATGCAATATATGTACATATATATAAATGTTGCTTTTGTTTATTAATGCATTTGATCATTTTTGTTAAATAATTGTGTGGTACTAGATTTTCATAATAAATTAAAAAAAAAAAAGAAACAAACATGAAAAAGTTTTATGCGTTTGTGTAAATAAAGCCACTAGAGAAATGTCCGAAGCTTCTATAATAATTGTTTTGTGTGAATGTTTGCATAGCTAATAATTACTTTAGCTTCTACAGCTTTTAGATTTAGCCAAACAACAAGTTGTGTGCAATAACTTGTTTCTCGTTATTTTTGTTTAGTCAGTACCAAAAGCAGCGTAATTGCTTCCAGACATACTCGCGGGCGGCATCAGAATTTACATAAATACATCGCATATATCAAAGTGGTAATAAGGAAAAATATTTTACATACATATGTACCTATATAGTATTACATATTACAAATAATTTAAAGTAGTAACCAGTAAAAAACGTTTACAAATAAAAACAGAAAAGCAATGTCGGCAAAAGTTAATCCCGATTTACAAAGAGAACGGAACAGTGCATCATTCAATACAGAGGAATTTACATTGTGGTGGTTCGGTGGCAGAAAAAAGTACGAGGAGCGTAAAGCCTTGGGTAAGTTTTTAGGAGTTATCTACCTATAAGTATTTTTTTAGGAAACAAAGAAAATTAATCATTTTGTGTGCAATTATTTATACTTATGTACATACATATATTACTATTCCAAATAAATATCTACCACATACATACATATGTACATACTTTACTAGATTTTTCATAGTAGGTATTTCAAGTTTCAATTTAATTTTGTAGTGAACTAGGTATATGATTTGCAATTCTTAATCATTTTATCGGGCTATCAGTTTCTTGTTATTAGATTAATAACAAATAACGATATTAATTAATTTTTCCAGTGGTACTTATGAGACGACATTATTGAATCTCTAATCAGCTCGTTTGTATATAAAACAACATTAAAGTTTGTGTAACTAAAAGCTTGACATTTTTAATTCAGATTAAAACATGAATATGTAGTAGCTGAGGTCAAAAAACTACACATTTCCTGCTAAAGCCACTAGATTTGTTTTACAATTAACAGACTCGTATACTGTTAATTGTAAAACAAAGTTTCACAATTAGAAGGACTCACAAAACATTTTCGATTTTGCTTTGCATAAGAAATGCAAGAGGGAATTGTTTTATAATATTTTTTTTACCAATTTATTGTTATTGAAACATTTTATTAGATCTTAGTGTAACTAAAATATTAAAACTCGCTTTTTAGGAAAGACGTGCGTGCGGAATGAGTTTATTTTATGTGTGTGAATATAAATTTCGAAATTTATAACCCTGAACACAAACCTAATTTTGTTAACAGAGCTCCGTTTTAAAATTGTTAAAATTTCGTTTACTTGCGGTGAAAAATTAAAGGATCCAAATAGATTTGCTACCACATTATTGGATATTCGAAACCGAATGCACGAATGGGTCGAACATAATATTAAAGTAGTTTTGCGAGCAAATGAAATTTATTGTTGCCAGAAGTCCAGAACTATGATTTTTTCCATCATAACAAAATTGAACACCGAAATTTGACACCTTAAACTTAAATTAAGCCAAAGCATCAAAACTAAATTTCCTTATCAAAAAACACCATAACATCTTATAATGTTTCCAGGGGTTTTATAAAATAATCAATAAAAAAAATCTGATTTCAGTTTGCATTCTATAGCTGAAAATAAATACGATATTTTTACTACTCTTATGTTTTATGTATAGCCAAATTTGTTTTCCAATCTATGTATTTGTATTTATTAAAAAAAAACACCATTTAAATTATTTTTATGGCAATCAAGCAATAAAATTGTGTGGCGTATGTTAGTAGAAGAGATAAGCTTTAAATGGTATCAGATAATCTCTCTCAAAAAAAAAAAAAAAAAAAAAAAAATTTAAAAGGTGCAAAGTTTAATAAAATAAACATTTTCAAACTGGCACATTGCAATAACACAAAAGCTTGTTCTATGAACAACAATTTGAAATATGTTCTTAACAAAGTTTTTAAATGATAAAATGATGTATGGCAATTAAAAATAACTTGTAATTAACAATAGCATTTATTTCATGGGTTTGAAGTTCACAAAATGCTTGTTTAGTCTGTTGCCCGAAAGCAAAAATAGACATACATATGTACATATTTTAAATCAGTAAAAATGCAAACATTTTATTCATCTAAATATTTTGTTCTTCCAAATAATAATTTGGAAGCATGAATTTTTTCATGTCAAATGATATTTGTTTAGTTTTTCAGGGCCAAATACAACCTTTAAAACCAATAGTATTTTAATTTCTAAACAAAATTCTGCATTTATTCTGTCTTTATTTTAAAAGTTTAATGCTTTATTTCTAATGATGTTCTTTTACTAAGAAACTAAAAATATTTCATAAAAAATTAACTTAACAAAAATATATGTAGTAGTTAAATAGCATTTGTTTACAAAAGTTTATGCAATATTGTCATAAAATTCATTTCAAATAATTTATGTATTTTTTTATGAATATAATCCAAAATAGTAATTAAAATACTTAACAAATTCAAATTGCTAAAAAAAATTCCTAACCTCAAAAGTAAATAAATATTTTTAAAGCAAAAGGTGAACACCATATCTTCTTCTAAATTCAAAAAGTTAAATAATTACATATACATAACTAGCACAATCATTGTGGAAAAGCGATCAAAAACGCAAAATGACTTGCAAGAGACAAAAATAGACTTAAAGTAGACAATAAATTAAACCATAGTGGTAAGTGTTGAAAACATCTTTTCATGGCATGTTAAAATGATGAATGAAAATTATACATACATACATATTTATTAAAAAAAAAGGTTTAAATTTTTATTGGGTAACGATTAATATCTAATTGCCTAAAAAGAGAGTTGAGATGTGCACGTGAGAGTTCTTAGGACCAAGTCACGCACGGTCATAATAATTTTCTCACGCACTTTCACACACGACAATTGTTTTTGTGCCTCACATCACACACGCTCACGAGCAAAGTCTAAGTTCAATCACGCATTTTCATGCAAGAAACCAACCAAATCTTGAAATATAGTTTCAAGAAAGCCATGTGTTCACTGTAGAACTATTTCTTGGAAAAATCAAAAATTAACAATTTAGAATATTTTTTTTTCTATTGTCAAATAATTCAAAGGAAGAAGTGTGAAAGTTTTTTGTAAGCCAAAAAAAAGTTAGCGTTTTAACTGGATCCTTAAATTTCGTGAAACTTCGTGAACTGGCCTAAAATGTTAATCACGCACGAATTTTAGATTTGAAATCACCTTCACACACTCATGTGTGATTTTTTTTTTAAATTTATTCACGATCACGTGTGATTACTGCTTGACACGACATTTTCACGACAACTGCACATCTCCAGCAGAGCCTCGATGGTTGAGTTAAGGAGCAACCATCGAGTTGCTGGTTTTGAATAAACAGTTTTCTCTTTTCACTGATTTAAAGCTGCATTTTATTTCAGAGAAATTATTCCTTGACGATCCAGAACTCAAAGATGATGTCCCAATCTCTTATATGTCACACAAAGAAATGTACGAGGACAGCATACGAAAGTCGGTGAGAATTGCTGAGAAAATACGTGAGCTGAGAGAGCGTGGGGAAGACAGCGTTGATACTTACAAGTGAGAAACTGCAAATGCTCATCACAATTATCAGTTTGTAATTTTTAAAATAAATTTTAAAAGTGCACTGTTAGGTGGTTCCTTGGGCGCAGCTTTTCTCAAAGAAGGCAATCCCATGACTTTACATTTTGTCATGTTTGTGCCCACAATAATGGGCCAAGGTACAGTTGAGCAACAAGTAGAATGGCTGAGTAAAGCCTGGGACTTCTCTATTATTGGTACCTATGCCCAAACTGAGTTGGGCCATGGAACCTTTTTGCGCGGCTTGGAAACACGGGCAGAGTATGATGCTAAAAGTCAAGAGTTTGTGTTGAACTCACCCACTTTAACTGCGTACAAGTGGTGGCCGGGAGGATGTAAGCTTGACGAGCCTAAAACACGAAGAAACGTAACGTGAAAAAAGTAATTTTTGTTAACTTTTAAAAACAAATTGTGGAAAAGATTGTTTTCAAAAAAAAAAAAAAAAAAAATCGTTACGTTTTTTCGCCCTTATTATCGACAGATGATTAATTTCGAAATTGTTTAACCTTGGGACTTTTCTTTAGTGGGCCATACAGCCAATTATGCCGTGGTTGTGGCACAGCTTCATACAAAAGGCGAATTTCGAGGTCTGGCGCCCTTCATTGTGCAAGTACGTGATGAGGAGACCCACCTGCCTCTGCCGGGCATTGATATTGGCGAGATCGGAACAAAACTGGGCATGAAAACGGTTAACAATGGTTATTTGGGCTTCAAAAATGTACGAATTCCCCTAAATCGTATGTTGATGAAAAATCAACAAGTTTTGCCTGACGGAACTTATGTGCCTCCCAAAAACTCCGTGCTCACCTACGGCACCATGATGTTTGTACGTGTTGCCTTAATACGTGATGCTGCCATGGCATTGGCCAAGTCCTCAACCATTGCTTGCCGCTATTCGGCGGTACGACGTCAAAGCCCGATTGATCCGAATCTGCCGGAACCCCAAATAATCGATCATACCACACAACAACTGAAAGTATTTCCCCAAATAGCCAAAGCGATTGTCTTTAAAACCAACGGCGACAACATTTGGAATATGTACAATCAAATATCGCATGAAATCGAAAAAGGAGAACTGGAACGTTTGCCCGAAATGCACGCCTTGTCTTGTTGCCTGAAGGCCATCTGCAGTGCTGATGCGGCAGCCGGTGTGGAAACATGTCGGCTGTCGTGTGGTGGCCATGGTTTCATGGACTGTTCCAATTTTCCCACACTCTATGGCATGACGACGGCGGTGTGCACTTATGAGGGTGAAAATACAGTCATGTTGCTGCAAACGGCACGCTACTTGGTCAAAGTATATGGTCAAGCATTGGCGGGGGCTCAACTAGTGCCTACAGTTGCATACATACAGGAGGCCATTAGACGAAAGGAGTTTTTGAACTTTGATGGCTCCCTCGAATCAATTGTTAAAGCTTTTCAATTTGTGGCCGCCAAGTAAGTGGAAGTAAAAAGTGAAAACTGTGGCGCTTTCACTTAAACAACATTCCGCTTTCTTTTTGTCTTTTAGTAAAACTCGTATTGCTTATGAAAGAATTGCAGAACGTAGCAAGCAGGGTCATGGTCCTGAAGTTGCAGCCAATTTATGTGGCATTGAATTGACGCAGGCAGCTGATGTAAGTAAAACGAGCTGAATATAGGAAATGTAAACAAAAAGAATCAAAAATAATCCTTGAAAGTAGCCGGGCTACAACACGTTTCCCAAAGAATATCAAAATGATTTATAAATTAAAGTGTTAAAACCTTCCATTATTCTCCAAAAAAAAAATAATAATAATAATAAAATAAAACAAAATTCTGAGTATTTTTAGGAGCAGCTCTCATTGAAAGTTTCAAGTTGATCTAAATTAGCAAAAAAAAATTTAATTTTTTTTTATGAAAATCGCCTAAAAAAAGTGTTTGCTATTCACATAACTTTTTTTATGAATTCCGGGCATTTAAAAGTTTTATTTTCAAACATTATAATGTTAACTTTACAGTCGAACTTTATTTTATGGAATTTGGTGAGCATTTTGAAAAAAAAATATTTAGAATGATCAGTTGAATGAGATGGTAACACTGACTTATAAAAGATAAAATTGCATGAGAGAAAAAAAAAATCACACGTACTAATGCTTACACAATTTTTTTCCATTTTGCATTTTAAAAAAAAGATACAAGCTTGATATGATGTACAAGCCCATCAGGAATGCGCATCACATGATGCATCATATGACCGTCATTGTTTTTACTGGTCGTATACTGATTTTAAGCAGCAACGCTTAGTCATCCTTCTGGTTCCTTTCAATTTGATCAATTTTATCACTGGATTAGATTTCATATTCTCCTACCAACATCCATTTAATTTTTGTGTTTGTTGCTACGGTAAACTCTCCCAATTCTGAGGAGGTAAAAATCGCACTAAACACCAATAAAATAATTAACAACGTTTTGTTTTTATTTTTTGTTTGACTAGAAAGTTTTGTAACCTGTGAATAACAAATTTTAAAATATATTTTCTTTTAGCTACATGGCCGGGCTTTCTTAGCCTCCTCAGCTCTCTTTGAATTGCAAAACCTTGCGAAGCATGTTTCCACTGCTCTGGGAGATGTTTTGAAGAACATTTTGGAGTTGTATTTGGTGGATGCTTGTCTTAATCGTATTGGTGACTTTTTAAGGGTAAAATACATTGAAAATTTCTCCAAATATTTTTTATTGCTTGCCTTCTTTACTTCAATTATAGTTTATTAATTTTACGGACCAACAAGTGGGTCAATTAGAGTTACGCTTGCAAAACTGCCTTAGAACATTACGTCCAAATGCTGTGGCCCTAGTGGATGCTTTCGATATTGATGATCGTATATTAGACTCAGCACTGGGTGTTTGGGATGGCAATGTTTATGAACGAATGTTTGAGGAAGCCAAAAAGAGTACACTAAATAAAGAAGTGGTCAATGCATCATTCCATAAATTTTTGAAACCATTTATGAAAGCTCATCTGTAAATAATCAATACTAACAGTGATAAAATATGTACATACATATATACAAAATTTCATATTGCACATATCCAATCCTAGTTTAAATAAACGAAATTACAATATTTTCATTATAGCAAACAAACAAAAAATTTAAGGTTATGAACAACTTTATGTAATAAAAAAACCAAGGCCAAACCAACACCTTGTTTCTTAATGAAGATATACACTATAGTGCTTAAGGATTATTTTGTTTATGTTACAAAGTCAAAAAAATACTTGACGTCAAGTCATACATACATAAATTTGGTTTTATTCTAACACTTTTTAATTAATATTAGTATTTTGTTGAGGAAAAGGTTCTTTGTTTTACATACATATGTATATTTTTTATATTTCTTCTCGTATTTTTTGCCGATATTTCGCTCTCCTTTGGATAGCTTGTTCGGGGCAATAATATGGCAAATTGTCGATCAAACATATTCAATATTATTTATTGTCCTGAAGAAGCATCCGAAAGAGAGCTAAATATCGGCAAAAGTATACGAATAAATATTAAAAATATAGAAGGACCCTGTAGCTGAAGAAAATATTAATATTAAATTTTTTAGGTTATAAATTTGGTTTTTATGCTTTTCCTACTTACATATGTATGTGCATTTCTGTCTATTCTCTCAAGTATGAGATCATAGCTCATAGAAACTACTCGAAATCGTGAAACCAAACATAATGCTTTATAAAATACACTAAAGGTCAATGGATAAATTTATTGGAAAAGAATAAGAGTTATCTCATCTAGCAGATTACAGCGGCATTAAAAATAAAATGTGTTTGTTTTTGAGATTGTAATTCATACTTTTTATAATTTTATTTATAAGTTTTATATAATTTCCACACACATGTACTTTGGCATTAGGTTTAAAGTAAAATTTGTATAAAAAGTTAGTTACAGATAAAAACAAGTTAGTTTAAAATTAACATATACATATGCTTACAAGTATTTTAAAAATATTAAAAATATATATGTACATAGAATGATTTTTATATAACAAAGATAATTTCGTTTTATTTTAAATAAAACAGAGATTGTTTGAAAAGTAAGACCGCAGCAAAAAAGAACAAACAAACAAAAAATCAGTTATTAATTATTACTTATAACTTTGGTCCTCTAAAAACAACTGCATCTTTAAAGATCTTTATAACGTTGGCTCAGAAAATATTCATCTTGATCCAATATAGCCGAGCTTGCTGTGAAATTTATTACCCTAAGTCTGAAATCCAAAATATTATTACTTGAGACAAAATTGTATATCATGAGTCAAGTTCCAAACAAAATAATTTTTATTGATTTATATTAAAAATCCAGCCTTTAAAGTCAAAAATATAATTTCAAACGTCTTAGTTTCAGAAAAATCACAAAGGATCAACATACAGTCTTTATCTGACGTAATATATGCCCAGAATGAAACCGATTTCAAGTATTGTTCTTTTCAGAACAGACCTAATAATTATAATTTTGAGGAAGTAAAAATTGAACTATGTTAGAAAGCCCAATAAAAATTATTAACTAGTATGTAATTTAATTTTAATGGAGTCATATTTTCTCTCTGTAACAAGCCTCAAAGAAAAGAAATATACCTCAATAAATTCAAATGTGCGCTCTGTATCATATACTTTTCTGATTTACCGTTAGAAAAGAGCAACGCTTACAGTTGCACCATTTATGTACAGTAAAACTCGCTTATTCTAGATTCAGGCATATTTTTTTGTATTAGATGTAATTGCTTAAAATAAATATAAATATTGGGACTAAAACCAGCAAACGTGCTTCAATCTAACGCTTATTGCAAATTTTCTTTTTCCCGAAGCATTATTTTTTATCCCATGCGGTTCGTTATAACCGAGCTTCATAGTACTTTGCGAGAACTTAAAGTTGCTTTCTCTCACACTAAAACAAAATAAACAAAAATTATAAATATATGGGACAAACACTTGTTCATCGCCTGCAAGCATACTTAAAAAAGTTTAGTGCCACCCGGCTGGGTATAAGTAAATGATGTACATAAAAACTTTTGGTAAAGCAAAGGTTATCTAGCAAACAAAGCTTGCTCTAAGTCAAATCAATGTTTATTCTAGTACTTATTGCGGTGATAACCTCAAATAATAATAGTTTGTGAATAAAAGCAAAAAAAGTAATTTCGAAGGCTTGTAGCATCATCTTATCAAATTACCTTTACGAAAGCAGAGTCCAGTATGCTAAAAAACACTGTGCTTGAATAGTGTAATGTTTAACCTCAAAATAAAAAATATAGTTTATCTACTTTTAATATAATTATTTTCTTGAGCTCAAGGTCTTTTTTATTATTAGTATATATGTATGTTTTTTGAATATTTTTGTAGATATTTTGCTCTACTTCAAATAGCTTTTTCAGGACAATAATATATTATCCTGAAGAAGCTATCCGAAGGAGAGTTCTTAAAAAATGTTTAAACAAAATTCTTTCTGATGAGGAATGGGACGCAGAGGACGAATAACCTTTAGCAAGACTAAGACGCAGCGATGCTGCTGAAGTCATTGATTTACTTGTTGATGTAGTACCTGACATCTATAATTCTAATGAGGCAAACGAATGGCTTAACGACGAAGTTGAAATTACAGATGATGATGCAGAGGAAGGTGATGAAGTTGAATCATTTATTGAAGAATATTTCAATAATTCATTTCAAAAATACAGCATTCTCAAGACATATCTGCCTTTAATATTTGTATAAAATATTGCGAAGAGCTGGATCTTCCAGCTGGGGATATTTTAAAGCTTATAATCCTCAGAGGTATTGTATACAAAAACAAAAAATAAAACTCAATTTCATCACATGAAAATTTCTAACTATTTTGGCAACATTTGATATGTGGAAGAATTTTTCAAAATCTTGTTAATATACACTTATATTATAATACAAGTATTTTAATAAATACAAGTTTTCTTATTTCTTCAAACGTTTTCTTTAATTTTCCTTTTTTCTCGATAATTCGGACACCCCATTGTTTTTAATTGTCCGGATTAACGAGATTATACTGTATACATTTATAATAAAAAAGACCTTCAGTACAAGAAAATAATTATATTAAATATAAAAAGGGGTCGTAAAAACCCAAATATGGGTCTTATTCATAATAAATACTTTAGGTTTAATAACAAACTAAATTTTAAGGCTTAAGATCTTTTTTATAAAAAATGTTTGCTACAAAACACAAATATTTATTTATTTCAATATTTCGCCCACAATTTGTTGGCTTCTTCAGGAATATTTTTTTAATATTATTTTAAAAAACAATAACAATGAAGAAGCCAACAAATTGTGGGCGAAATATTGAATTAATAAATAAATATTTGTGTTTTGTTACAAAAATATTTTATTAAAAAGATCTTAAGCCTTGAAATTTAATTTATTATTAAAACAAAAAAGATCAAATAAACTATACTTTATTTTAGGTTTATTAAACTCTTATTTGACAAATTTTAAATACAAATATGTCAAATAAGAGGCTTATAAGCCTGAAATATTTTTTGTGAATAAAGTTGTAAATATATCTACTATCTAAAAAAAATCAAGGTCTATATAAGTTTCTCGCTTTTAACATCAAAAATAGTTAATGTGTACGTCGATTTGAAGATCAGTATTTATCTTTGATTCAGTGTTAGAAAACAGAAGATGAAATAAAAAGCAAGACAAAAATGTATTTTTTCACATTAGAGATCTTAACTTTATATGTATGTGTAGATGTATGCACACATACATACACATATGTACATATATATGTAAGTCTTAAGTACTACCTGCAAAATTGATAAGTTAAGGTTTCATGCATTCATGTTTATTACCGTTCTCGAAACGTTGAAAGTTTGTCCACGAGTAAAGAAAACGTATTAAAATTTTCTTTAGTCTATTCCAGATCCTCGAATAATTCGAGAACCGTAATAAGCACGTTCATACTATATATGTACATATATAGGATAATCATAATTCTTAAACAAATAATCATCGTCAAAATTAGAAAAATTTATTTTAAGCATATAAAAAACATACAAAAAATAAAAAAAGGCAACAGTGAAAAATTTTACTATGCACAGTTCGAAGTAATATTTGTTTTAAATAATTTCTTCAATAAAATTTTTCATTTTAAGGCATAGTGCTTAATTACTTAGAGCAACCTATTTAAATGAAAATTTATGAGTTAATTGTATGCTATTAAAGCTTATTTTCAATTTATATACAAGCTAAACCAGAGGCCAAGTCGTTGTGTTCGTGATCGCATGAATTCTGTTTTTATTTTACATAATTTTTACTCGACAGCTCATCTGATTATGAAAACGATGATTTAGCCCCCGTCTGTCTGCCCTTGGTCCGTGTGTCAAACTACCGCATTCCTGATCGAATGAATTCTATTATGTATGCTGATCGTTTATCGTGTCTATATGCCGCCAATATTACGTCCGTCGCTCATCAGTACACGTGAAAATGTTTATTTCTCAGCCTATAAATTAAAAATCAGCTACAATACCACACAATAAATCAATTTTTAAATACTTGATGGTCTGCAGCAATCTAATGCGAAGAACACTCAATAATGGAACACTGTGTTTTAAAAATCACAAAAACAACTGAGCAAAGCACACTGCTCACCAAAAATGTTAAATCAAAATTTTTCAATGTTGCCACTTTTTTTTGTAGGAAAAAAGTATAGATTATTATTATTATTATTATTATTTATAATTGGGGCGAGTTATGGGTTCATTACATAAATTCTACATATTCAGATAAATAGTTTAATACGTTTTGCATCTGCGACTAACAAGCAAAACTAACCAAATTTTGCACTGCCCAATGTTTCTTCGTCGCTGGCATTTTGATCAAGCTTTTCAAATCCACTGCGTTTGTTGCGCTCCAAAAGACCGCCGAGCTTAAAGCCATCTGGTTTTGAGGGAAAGTCCCAGGCATGTCGACGATTGTTTGAGCCAAATGGCGAACAACCTTAAAAAAGAAATTTAAAAATGTACATATTACATTACATAATTCCCCAGACTATGAACGGACTTTAATTTGTTGTTATCTGCCATTTCGATTCTGTTTAACCAGCTGCTTAAAATTATGTGTACAACAATCTTTGTATTGAAGAGTTGAGATTAAGTTGTAAGTATGGCGGCCAAAATAATAGCACCGCGAAAAAAGTTTGCTTCTTACCAAAACTTGTTGTCATTCAATTAAAAATCATGTGATGTTTGTGATTTCATATGCATACATGTGTACATATGTATGTATGTACATAGATGAAAACATATTGAGGGTATTCACGATTCTAATTAAATTTCGAGTTTCAAGAACATTTATTTTTCGATATGGCTGAATGAATAATGAAAACTTAAAAAGGTCCAATTAGTAACACTCCCAATAAAATATTCCCTGCCTGTTTCATGTTTATTTGGGAAAATTTCGTCTGTTCCGTTTTTTTACTACATCATTTAGTACACAAGCAGGATGGCATACAAACTGAAATTGATGCAGTTGCTTTGTTTGAAAAATATTTAATACGAATCGTGATATGCCTCATTGGTTTTTTACAGCTCTTGCCACAATGTACGATTAAAAATTAACGTGGACTTTAACGACAAGATTGCCATACAAAAGTTGTCGTTAACTTAAACGTTAAGTCTTAATCATACATTGTGAAAATGGCAGCTAATCGCTTCAAAATGATAAGTGTATTGAAAAAGGCACCAAGTAGGGTCAAAACAATAGCATCTAGATCATTTCTCATTTTTATAGAACCACGTATCTTTGCTGTTAGAGCTAAACAGCTATTTCCCCTTTGAGCTTCTTCAGTAAGGGATGATTATTCAATAAAAATTTTTTTAATTTGGATAAACGGGTAAAAAAAGGCAAGATCGGTACTCTGTATCTCTGGGTCTAATACAAGAACCAAAAAAATTCTGAAAAGACCTGAAAACAGTCGGACAGGTGTCTGGTACTTTTTTAAAATTCTGAATTTTAGTGCGATAAAAGAAGTAAAAACAGAATTTTACTACTATTCGAATTGCGCAGACGGGTGGGAGCCGAAAAAAATTTTTTCGATAATTAAACTGTGCAATCTTTTTTTACCTTTTAAACATTTAGGGGGCAAAAAGCGGGCAAAATCTTTAATTCTGTATCTCCGGGCCTAACGCAAGTCGCACAAAAATTCTAGAAGGAACTGATAAAAACAATGCCGATTCTAAAATTGTGAGCAAAGCTCGGTCTACCCCATTCCAGTTCTAATAAAAGGGAAGCCATAAGAAAGCGCAGAAATAAAGAAAGAGGGAAATATTTTACAGAAAATCTAATTAACAACCATTTTCAGAATGTATGATTAAGATTTAACGTTTACTTTAACAACAACTCTTGTATGGCAATGTTTTCGTTAAAAAAAAACAAAAGAGCCGTAAAAAGCAAAAAGAAATAAAATGGTTTGATCAAATAATTTCATTAAGCAGAGTTTTACGAAAATGAAAGAAAATTTATTTTAAAGGCATTTGTACATTTTTTTAAAGAAAATTCAAGGTATTAAAATTAATTTTAAATGAACATAACATTAATCGCAAAGGACGAAAGAATTGCAATTGGATGGGTTTTTACTGCCAGACTTTCTGGTCTAGACGGGGGTCAGGTAGCGAATGCAAGAAAATAATTGCTTCCTTAAATTTTTTTTGTTTGCTTAGATCTTATAAGCATGCACTGCCGAAATTGCTGTGACATTACTTTTTATAAGAAAAACTTGACACATTTTTATAAGATCTCTAAAAATATTCACATTTTTTAAAATATAATTGAGTAAACGAAAGAAAAAAAGCCGCATATTCAGAAGTACATAATTATCACAATTTAAGGAAAAATAATTTCACTTTCAAGTTCAATTTATACTTGAATCAGAGAAAATAAGTATTATTGGTGCTATTATTTTGACCGGTACTGAATGTGTATATTAACCCTCCGAGTACCTGCAATTTTTTCAATGTTCAGTAATCTATACAAAATGTTCTCTATGAAGAAACGATTATGTAAACTATAATCTCCTCTTAAAGCACGATATGTGGCTGTGGCAGAATCACACAGTATGTTTTGATAATTATTATCAGTCTTTCAACTGAGAAGAAAAAAATTTGTTTAACAACTTAGTTTGACAGATGTCGAATTCCAGTCCTATACTTTTGAAACCACGAAATGGATAACCCTTTAATAACCTTGAAACAAATTTTGTTTCATATAGAGGTGGACTTTTGACTCAACATAATGTTGTCAGGTGTAGAGGTTAAATTAGGGACTTTCAACTTGAAGGACGGTATGAAAGTCTTTAAGAAAATTATGTGCGCATAAGAACGTTGCGGAATTTCGCCTTGATAAGTTCCATAAGTAAATTTCCACACGGAGCTCAAAAAGATATGTAAACGGAATCTTATACCATTATAGATGTGAGTATTATAACTATTAGTGGAGACTTTCTTCCGTCATCTTAAACGAAAAGTAACGTTTATACATTTACGGCCATTTTCACAATGTATGATTAAGACTTAACGTTTACTTTAACGACAACTTTTGCATGGCAATATTGCTGTTAAAATTCACGTCAATTTTTACTCGTATATTCTGAAAAGAGCCGTTATTTGGCTGTTAAAAAAATTATTTAAATGGATAAACATGTTTTTGCAGAAAATTTAATAGTTTTCAACAAACTTATCCACATAAATCTACACAATTATTTCACTTTAATTACCATAGTTCCCTTAAGACCTCCGTAGCGAGTATTAATTTTAGTATTGTGCATTTGTTTTAAAACTTTAACAAATCCCCGTATTTCAAGAGTCAATATCGTTTTTATCATTTAAAAATATTGCATATACAAAATTCATATCTTTAAAGGCGTAATTTAGTTAATTAACTTTTTCTTATATAATTATTTTGTATTAAGTTTATCGGGCTCAAGTTCTCTCTTAATATCAATCACAAAGATAATATAGAAAAAATTTGAACCCGATAAAATTAACACAATATAGTTATAGGAGTCATTTAATTTGTGCAACTAAAAGCTTCAAATGGTCCCCGAATTCTTGCCTGCCAACGGAGGGTTAAAAATAGAAATAAAATATTCGAAAAAAGTGTAAATGATATGAAATTTGTTGTATTAAAGAAATAGAAAAAATAATAATATGCTGCCTAAGGAACTGCAAAAGAATATCAGCGCGAACTCAAAACGAAAACTTAGAAACAAACACAAATTTACATATGTATGTATGTATGTAAGTAGGTATGTAAAATGAAAGCAAATGATGTAGATTTAACAAAAACATAAAGCAACTAAATAATACGAACAACCAAATATCAAAAGAAAAGAAACAATTAAAGCATTTAATTAGAATTTTTTTTTTATTTTAATGGTACAAAATGAGATTACATTAAATTAATTACAAGATATGTAATGCACACTTAGGAAAATACGAGTATAGAGGTAATAAAAATCATAAACAGAGATTCGAACCAACTGAATTTCAACTAGTTTCAGCAATCCAATCATACAGATTCTTTGTAGGTACATACATATATTAAAAAAATACTTGTGTTTTCAGGAAACTTTTCAATAAAACATGTGGCTATACTTGATAAACTTATAGCGTGACATAAGAAATCTATCACGTAATACTATTTAGCCATCATGATATAAATTTGTTATAATTTATATATGTTTGTGGTGAATAAAATACAAATGGGTTTGAATTTAAGAACATTTGTAGGCAACGAAGACAGTTTTTTGAAACACTTTTTTAAACATTTGCCCATGAAGGATAAATAATAGTCCTCATTGTGAATCTAATAATAAAGCATATTTTTAGAACCAAAATAATACATTTCAATTGGCTGTTATAGCAAATAAATAATTAAATTAACTACTGAAAACCTTGTTTAAATAAAAAGTATATTTTATTTAAAATATAAATTCCAGTAATTTCTGATTCCCAATAAAAGTGTAGCCTTATGTGAGGGCGTATGCACCCTATTACAAGTCGTACTCATGAATTTAAGCTTTTTGTTTGCAGTCGAACTTTATGATTTACAACTGTTAATTACTTTATCGGGTTTTATTTAGACTTTACTTGCTTTTACTTTGCTTGCTTATTTTCCTTGTATTTATTCTTGATGCTAATTTTTCCACCTTTGCTGTTTAATATTTTAAATTAATAGTTCGAGCTTGAGTTCACTTGCCATTTATTTTATTTTTTAAATTCTTATTTAATTCAATATTTCGATACCTCAATGGAATATTGGAAAAAAAATCCTGAAGAAGATACCCATTGAGGTATCGAAATATTGAATTATATAAGAATTTAAAAAATAAAAATATAAAATATTTCCTTGTATTTCTTAACAAAATTTCCACAAAAAACTTTCGCAATTCTGAGGAAGTAAAATCAAACTAAATCCCCATAAACTAATTAACAATTGTAAAATATTTTACATTTTACGTAATTTTAAACTTGTTTCTATTTTATTCACCATACATTATATATATTATATATGTATGTACATATGTATGTATGCCACTAGTAGGTACAGTAGTAAAATCAAAATTAATGAAGAGAGCTAGCTGCCTTAAAAACATACAATTGCTTAAATAAATTTAAATTAAAATTAATGTAAAAATAAAAACATAAACATGTGAATGAAAAATGAGAGTAGAAACCTGTCGAGTTTTAGTAAATAATGAGTGTAGTGGTTTTGCATAAGATTAGGGACAATCATCACATATATTTTGATTAGAAGCAACCAATTTACGATATACCAGTTCGCTAGGTTGGCCTACAGTTAAACTGGCAGCATTACCTCGTTTACGACTTCGGGCTACCAGCAAAGCCAGACCGAACGTGAGAAATGCAAATAACAGCATAAGAGAAGCCACCAAAATGGATGTAGCACCTGGTCTATGATGAGCTTCGGTGGCGGCTTGAGATATATCCTCACCCTTTACAAACCCATTAGATGTATCGTGCGACATTTCTGCACCATTTTTAATTTCAGCGGCCTCAGCCACAACAGGCTTGGATTCCGATATAGGCATAGATTTGACCAAAGATTTATGCAAAAATTTATGTATGCGCATGGGTTTCAATTCAGCAACGTATACTTCGTTTCCATCCCGGGTCACCGCTACATCATGTGGATTCTCAAATTCCATGTCATTTGGACCAAATTTACCGGTTACCTTTTTAGTAGCAAAGTCCATAACATAGCCGCGTACTTCATTGTGCTGGCTAGTTTTTACACCCAGCTCAGCTGTCGGTCCGTTTACAATAACAAACTGTCCGCCTAATAAATACAAATAAAAAAAACATTTTTTCCCCTTCACATTGTTGACATTTTTCAAAACTCACCCTGTGCCGGTGTATAATCCATGCTAAACAAACGATCTCCTATTATTTGAGAATGATATTGCGAATGAAATGTACCATTTAGCCAAGAGAAACATTGAATACGTCCGTTTTCACGATCTGCCGCGCAAACCAGTTCTTTTTCGGGCACAAGTGTCAGAGCATGCGGTATGGCAAAGAAATTTTGTGGTGCAACACCAAACGATATACCCGAAAATGTATTTTGTCCCCATTGCAAGATTTTTTCCCCCGACTTGCTATACTTCAGAATGCGCGCATTACAATAACCATCAGCCACAAAGAAATCACCATTTTCCAAAACAGCCACTGAAGTCGGTTTGCAAAATTTCGTTTCTCCTGCACCGGGTGCAAATGCAGTTCCGAGGACCATTAAAGGCTTGTCATTGGAACCGCGCGGACCAAACTTAAACACTTGATGCAGAGCAACGTCTGTTATCCAAACATTATCCTCGCGATCAATGGTTAGTCCATGCGGCATGTAAAATCTAAAATAAAAATATTTTAATGATAGTTTTTTTCTGAGGTTTATTTTTCTTTATCGTATTGAAAATTTTGATAAAATTCACTTAATTTTTTATTTGCCATACCAGCCAATTGAAATGTATTATTTTAGGTCTAAAAATATAGCGTCTTAATGTTTTCTGTCTTTTTCAGGCGTCTACATATGTATGTATATGCGGTCGACATTTCGTTGGCGCTAATCAACTCATCGGTAGATTCGAAAAATTGTTCAAGATTTTTCAAAAACATTAATAAGTTCTATAAGTTCTATTTTTAAAACTAAAACAATGAAAATTTTATTTTTTTTTCAATTTTTTTATGCTTTTTGAGTTGAAATTTCGGCGATATGTATATACGAGGTTTGTTCAGATAAAAAGAGTTAATTTTGATTTTTTTTTTTTTAAAGTATTTACAATAAATTTATACTACGATTTTTTAACTCATCTCTTTTTTTATATTTTATTTTACTTTAAAGTTTCTACCAAACTCAAGTTAAATTTTTTGGACATGTCATATTTTTTTAATGGCTGTTATTAGAAATCCACACATAAACAGCTTATCCCTTTGTTGCACGTGAATCCGTACTCAACATTGGGATCCCACGCGCTCCTAATGCTGATCATAACTATGATCAGCTAATTTGAATCAGTAGTTTGTTGCTGACAACTGAAAAGGTTTATGTGTATTCTTCAATTTTAGCGTCAAATATGAAATAAAGAGCTGCAAGGCTCCGTGGGATCCCAATTTGGACGAAAACTTTTTTCGTACTCAAAGTCAGTCCGTGCAGTGACAGAGAAATATTCTGGTTCTTTTTGCTAGTTTGGGCAAGCAACTGTTGCAAAAAGTAGGCAATAACAAACGAAAAAGTTCATCTGAATCAGCCGACAGAACCAAAATTTTGTTGTTTTTCAATTAGTACTTCAAATCACTTCAAAATTGAAAAACGTACAGAAAGGCATTTCATCAGAAAACCATTTTATTATTTTAGGTCTAGAACCTAAAATAATAATAAATTGCAGCACATTGAAAACCCTTGAATTAGGTTCCAAGTTAATTTTTAATTACTTACAAGTTTTTACCCCAATCATACACCAATTTGCCAGTTTCACTTTCCAAAGCTAAAACCGTACTTTCACGTATGGGCCCCTTTTGGCGTTTGGTAAAAACATTACTGATTGTGAATGTATCAACTTCCCAAATGCGATCGCAACGATGAAATATAACAACATTTCCCGCCTTATCAAAACTAACCGCTGTCACCGAACCCAATTCAATGTTCAGTGCCGGCCAAGATGGTTGATGAACGTACGCTGCAATAGATAAATATAGATTGAAAATACAACTTTAAGTTTTTGTTCTTGGCATCAAAGCAGACTTACAGATGTTTAGTTTATTGATCTCTTTTTCGACATCAATTTTCTCCAGTTTATGTTTATCTGGCCATAATGCATCCGAAGAACTGCTGCTTCCCTGCATAATTTGTTGGAAACGTTTATCATTGTTCAGCAACTCATCAGTAGCCAGGGGGTAATAACGTTGTAAGTTGATTTTCTGAGAAAATAAATTAATGTTATGTAGTAATTTCCGAATTTGATAAATACATACTAATGGACATACACACATATTCATAGAAATTAAAATTAACTTAAAACGGATTTTAATTAAACAACTCAACACAAAATTTTCTGAAAACTCATCACAAGTCCATTATATTTATTTATTTTGTTTTGTTGTCAATATGCTTTGAGAGAAAATGAATTTCTTACGCCCTTACTCATGAAAATTATTTCAGCTCTTATTTGAAAAACTTTCAATACAATTTTAAATACGGTTTAATAAACCTAAAATATTTGTTATCAATAAGAATCCTTATTCTGCAAATTTAATAGAAAAACAAAATTGGTATTCAATCAAAATAGCAAAAAGAAGTATTTCTCATTCCTTATATTGCCATAAATATAATAAAATAATCTAGCAATTAATTCAGGTCCAAAAATAGACCTTTCAAATGTTTTCTGTCTTTTTCAGCTGTCTATATGCCGTCGACATTTCGTTCATCAAAATTCTTAAAAGAATTTTTGAAACTTAACTATTTATTCCATAATTCCCATGAACAAAATGAGAATCAGAAATGTTCAAACAAGCCTTTAACACAGTAAACATCAGCTGATGAGTTGATTAGCACCAACGAAATGTAGTCGGCGTATAGACAGCTGAAAAAGACAGAAAACATTTGAAAGGTCTATTTTTGGACCTGAATTAATACATTTCAATTGGCTCTCAAATCAAAGAAATAATTAAGTTCATATAATCTAATAATAAAATAATAATAGTAATAATAATAATAACAATAATCATGCCTATGATAACTTAACGTCTACACCTGATACAATCTTGTCAGACTCCGTATGACAAACTAAAAAACTAAAGACAAGAATAATTTTATATAAAGCCTGACGTATGTATCAACAAAATTTTGCCAGGTGTAGACGTTATATATACATTATACTTTATTTATTCTCCTACGAATCATGTAAACCCCCAAAAAATCAGTCAGTATGACTTTAACTCTCATGTTTTACTGCCTGTTCCTCAATGTTGAAGTCGTGCGATTGTTCGCTTTCTAAGCGAAAGAAAATTATTTTCGGTTCCTCTATGATAAATCGAAAAGACGTAAGCGTTTTCATACAAAATTCGATTCCTCTATATCGATCATGTCGTCAGCACTGCGAACACAAGTGTCAAAATCAAGCACTTGTTGTTTTGCTAACGAGTGGGTGTTTTTATATTTTATATTTATTTGTAAAAAAACTGGGAAATAAAACTAGAAACCCCACATATTTTTCATTTTTATTTCATTTAGTAAATATACTAAACAATTATCATAATTATGTATGTATGTAGTTTTCCTAAACAGTTCAGTTGTTCGCTGGATGGAAGAAAATCCTGAGTTTGCCAGTGTTCAAAGCGTCAAAATACTTATTAAATGTCTATGCAAAAAAAAATACTTTTAAATTTTAAAACACCACAAAAACTATTTCCTCATTTTCAAAATGTTTACTTTTTATTTTGTACTTATTTATGTATGTATGTATGTATTTGCTTTGGTTTGCCAGATACAGCTGACCAGTTTTAAGAAGGGTTGTATTTACACAAGAACAATTTAGTAGTTTTTTTTTTTTTTCAATACTGCAATAAAAAAAATCAAGCAAAACTTTAATTTATCGATCTGGTATGTCTGTGAAATAAATAGCAAATATTTCATGACGTAAGCCCATGCGAACGCAAGCTGTCGACATAGAGGAATCCAAATTGATTCGAAATCGAGCGACCAAATTTCGATCGCTTACATTTTCTTTGCGACATTGAGGAACAGGCAGTTAAAATACGAATGGAATTTCAAAATAATTATCGTCTAAACTGCCTGAAGAAAAAAATTAAATAAAAATAATTGTAAAAATTTAATAAAGAAAACATTTTGAAATAATAGACGTCAGGAAAATTGCAAGAAAACCAAGAAAAATAATAATCGAAAAACAACAATTAAGAACAAAAAATGCAATAAATAACAGTTGAAAGTACAAATCAAAAGTAGGAGCAACCAACATTCATGTTCAATTCATATTACCTCAAACATGCGATGTTTTGGACTATCAACTAGTTTAGACTTAAATCGATGCAACGAGTGGGAGGAACCTCTAAACTCCCTAGGCAAACTATTCCAAATTTTTGAAATTCGCAGCTGAAATGATTTTTATCAAAAATAGTTAAGTGCGTTGTAGGCATAAGTATGTAGTATCTATGAAGGTGTTATTCAAATATATTGTGTAACAATGACAATAAAAAACATTTAGAAATTCTGATATTGCAGAAATGTGTCAATGACAATTAGTAAAATATAATCTGGCTTACTTTCCAGCGTTCTTTAAACAAAACATATGTACATACATATTTTCACAGTTGTTTGATATGAAGTTGATTTTGAAGTTAAATTTTATGTACATACATATGTATGTATGTATGTATGTATGTATGTATATGCACGTTTTCGAAGAACAACAATTTTTATTTATAATATTTTAAAATTTTTCATTGGATTTTATTTAAATTCTGTTGTTTTAATTACAAAATTAGGGCCCTAGCGAGTTAGTGAAACAAGTGTTTCATTCAAAAGATCAAAAGTGAAGCAGAAGACCCATAATTTGTTCGTAAAAGTATAAAAGAGTTACATAAACATACCTACTGCCAAATGTATTTCTAGAAACAACTGGCAATATAGCTGCTGTTTACTTGTTGTTTGTTTTATTTTTAGGTCATACTAACAAGTGAGTTTATTTATTTACATACATATGTATTTTATGTATGTTATTCCAAATAAAAACTTTCAATAAAAAATACATGCATATGTACTTCATAGTATTTAATGCATTGATGTTAAGAAATTATTAGTAATCATAATCATTAGTAATTAGATTACTTTTATATTTACATATGAATTAAATTACTTTTTAACAGTCTCAAAGTGATTTGAGAAAGTTACTCTACGACTTAAAAATATGCGTTATGCATTTTCAAAGTATAATTGGTACATGAAGAAGTACTTCAATAATTGTTTGTGTGGGTTGCAGTACACAGCCATTAAATTCACGTGAGCCATTGTAAAATATACATATGTATATGTATGTGCACTCAACTTAAATTCTTGTACATTTTATTAAAAACATTATTAAAAATATCAGAATGATAATAAAAGCCGTATTTGTCAGATACTTATTAGCTTCATTTCTTTGTTACCTGTGCTCAGATTTTTATGATTTCTTATAAACTGAAAAGATAATTCAGCACATATGTACATACATATGTATGTACCATTAATGACGCCAATTTTTATTTTTTTTTATTCAATTTATATAGCCTTGTATATATGTATGTATGTATGTGGCTAAAAAATTTTAATAATATTTGAACGCAGTAGATTTATTTTGACGCTCATATTTTTCTTCGAAATTTATTCGAAACAGTTCTAAAATACAAAGGATTGCAATCGATTTTTATGTGCTTTGAAAAGTGATAGGATAGACTTAAATAGGCGGTGTAGAAATGAATAGAATTATTTGTAAAATGTTTAAGATACATAGAAAGCAGAGTGTAGTGACTGATTTTTGGTGTTGCGATTTTTCGAGTCTACTGATGAGTTGATTAGCATCAACAAAATATTGACGGCATATAGATGGCTGGAAAAAATAGAAAACATTAAGGTCTATTTTTGGACATAAAATAATAGTTGTATTGTGGTTTTATTGTTTTTAATATTTGTTGTTGCAGAGGGCAGGCAGGCAACTGCATACGCCGTGTATATTTCGTGCCTCTATCTCTTAGGGTTCAAAATTTACAGCTAATTTCCCCGTGTGTAGGGCAGCACTTAACTTTTTTTTACTTTTTGTTATTTGTTGTTGTATAGGCCTCGTAACTACATACTAGCGCTTGCAGCTCAAAAATAACAGCAAATTTCCAAACTAAAGGGTGTCCCCGTGCGTAGGGCAACACTTAAATTTCTACTTTTTGCTATTTTTGTCAGAGTGCCTCGATAGATGAATTGGTTCAATTCCTGCTGAAGGCTCTATGTGTTTCTGCAGACAGGCAAAAGGCTTCGCAGTTGGCAACTCTTACGGTTCAAAATTTACAGCTAATTTAGTTTCTTGTATGGGAGCCCACTTTAGTTTTTAACGTTTTGTTGTTTTTCTTATTGCTTGTTGTAGAGTCTACGTAACCATATAGCCTGTGCAAATTTCAAGTCTCTATCTCTTATCATTCAAAAGTTACCGATAATTTTCACAGTTTCTTGTATGGGGACTCCCCTTAGTTGTTTAAGTTTTGTTACTTTTGCTATTTTTTATTTTAGCGGTCGGACAGCCATATGTCCTGTGAAAATTTCAGCTCACTACCTCTTAACGTTTGGGAGAATACGGCCTGTGACGTACGGCCGGAAGTCTCAGTAATAGAGTTACGTTTTGACTGTATGAGTACGGAACCCTAAAAATAGTCGGATCCAGTTGGAATGCAACCCCTGAATCTTTAGTTTAGTGATTAACGGGCTAAGCATCTGAGCCACGCCGCTTAAAAATCAATTTTGAAAGAAAACTTAAAAATATATGTATCGAAAATCGATTTATTACTTTCTTGCCAGTATTAACACCTTTTTGCCTTGTCATTTTGATTTATTGTATTGACTAACAAGCATAAATTTTACATTGTGATGCATAAACTCTAGTTCACGCATTGGCGTGAAAAATGTTTATCACGATGCCGTCTCTGAAAAACATCAATCAATGAAGCAACGCAGTACACATTTACATATCGACGAATACAGGCATACATACATAAGTATGTATACTTACTTTTAGCTACATGTATGTATGTATGTACTGCATACAAATTTGTTTTTAATTGTAAACAAAAACGCGATTAAACAATACAAATGCCAGCATAAAAACAATAAATAATTTTATCAATTTTAACCATATGTTAGCGAAAAGAAAATTTGTCAAACAAATTATGAAGTAGAAAAAGATACCTACACAATACCTATTGAGTAATTTGTACTATTAAATTGCTACCTACTCATAGAAAACTTTATTTCCTTTAGTTTGCAACTAAAAGGCTGGTAGTATAATCTTAAACAAATGAATGTACTTTTAGTTACCTCATCTGTTGCTGATTCGATTGCTACAATCATTAACAAAATTAACCAAGGTCCCATCAGCAGTTGCATTTTTATTTTTTCCTTCCTTAATATGCTTTCGTTTTGAAAAAGTCAGACTGCAGGATTTTTCCACTTGAAAAGCGTAGTAAAATGTTTAACTTTGAATTTTTTTAAATAATAATTCACACACGCCGCTTTAAATACTTTTTCTTTTTATACACACATATGTATGTATTTATAAGCACATTTATAATTTTTATTTTAGTTTTATTGAAATGCTGCACAATAACAATGTTTATTCATATGCCATCAAGGCAGGTTTTTTACTAATGTGGTTGATTTCTTTCCATAGTTTTACACTAAGCGCTTTGACGTGACGATATTCTTGACTTAATACAGCGAATTAATCTGAGCAGCCGACCAAAGGCGAATCAAACTTAGAGTTTAATTCGCCTTGAACAAAACAACAACCACAGGCGTTTTGTTATTGTAATTTTCATATTAGTCTACAAAGCGAATTCATTATTCGGTAACCAGCGTGACCCTTTTAGTATTTTCACTGCATTTTCTTTAGCACACATTTGATTATTTTTTTTACCATTATTATTTAACATTTGTTTAATCTTATAAATTTCATAGATACATATATCTATTTGTATATATTTATACTAATTTTTGCTTATAAAACTTAGTAACACGATCTTTAAAAATATTTTTTATACAACTAAGGTAAACTTTGGAGAAATTTAATTTAAACTACATATGTAGCTTCTTCCGCCACTGCTCTACACAACCACACATCAACAATATGTATTTATTTGCCTTTATTACACTCCCTCTTTTTTGTTCATAATATGTACTTTATACATATGTATGTACCTTGTCCTCTACAAACTCACTATAACAATTCAGCCATACACATACGGAAATTTATTATAACGGCTGGTCCAAAAGAAGTCATTCGATATTGTTTGACTTTCAGCATATCGGTTGTGGCTCGGGCAGTGTGTGCCGTTGCTCTATCCTGTTGGAACCACATGTCCCCCGGACCTAAATCGTTCCATTGCGGCAGAAAAAAATCGGTTAACATGAGCCTATAGCGTGTCGTTGTGTTTTAACCAGAGACGTCCTCGAAAAAAAAACAATGGACCGATGACTCCTGCAGCGTAAACAGTACGCCATGCAGTCACTTTGAGCGGGTGTAAGGACTTTTTGTACATCACTCGTGGATTTTCGGTGGCCCAGAAGCGATAGTTTTGCTTGTTCAAGTGCCCGCTGAGTTGGAAACGGGTCTCATCACTCATTATGGCTTCGGTCGAAAAATCGTCCACTTCGTCACAGACACGAATATTTCGCGTTCTTGGAGAGTGTATCGCTTTATGGCTTGTTCACTTGTATTCTACAGCTGTATAGTTGACGAATGTAAAAACAGATTTGCAAAACCAAATAGCTGGAAACTGTTTTAATATCATTTTTCTGGAGTTATTGAGAACAAAAATATTTTCTTAGGAAAATTTTTAAATTTCTGATTTCTAAAAATTCACAACAAAAAAATAGGAAACTCAAAAGATTCCCAGTCTTATTGCTTATTCATAGAGCTGCATATGATGAAAATAAAATAAGCACTAAGTCATGAAAGCCAATGAATATTTACCCATTATTTTATTCCAGATAAAGCAAAAGTACCTGAATATAAGAATGAAAATATGTGTTTGTGTGTGAAAACTATGACCTAAAGTGTCAAAAAAGTATTACTTTCTGTCAGACTTGTTTTCACAAAACAAACAGATAAATTTATATAACTGGTACTTACACTAACATTTTCCTCGGAATGAAGCATAAAAATAGGTACTTGAATAAAAGTCAGTTCTTCGTGAGGAAGTCTGCAGCATCTGACTTAGTTTTAAGACTACTTTCTATGAGTGCCAACAAATTCATGGAGAACTTTTGAGTTAATTTGTATTCTTAATTTGCGCATGCCCAAACTGGTCCTCAGATACGTCCACAGGTATACCATAGAATCAGACTAGGCGTCTAGAAAATATGCGGTAGCAATTACTGGTTATCCTAAACTTGATAATAGTTTCCACATTTCATTCATTATCTCGTATATAAAAAACAGCTTGACTCCATTGATTCTCATGCCACAAACATTGTCACCTACTCGCTTCATTGTTTTATTCAAATTTTTTTCGCCACATTGTTCCATTCCCTAATTATTCCGCTGCTAATCATAATCATTAATTCATTGCTAATCATAACAATTTTTATTTTTTATTTTTAAATAGGTATTTGCTTACAATACATACGATTGCAGGGAAATCAAAGGTCTGGTAATAAAAAATAAAACAATAGATAAGACATGCATGTATGCGGTTGAAGTGAAGGAAATATTATCTAATTGTTTCTCTTTTTAGATAAATATTTTTTT
Source organism: Sturmia bella (assembly GCA_963662145.1). Lineage (NCBI taxonomy): Eukaryota > Metazoa > Arthropoda > Insecta > Diptera > Tachinidae > Sturmia > Sturmia bella. The sequence continues at coordinate 11,721,363 of OY759172.1, read as the reverse complement.
ATGTGGTATATTCATTTAAATAAGTTTTTATGTATTCTTTTTTCGTATGCTTTAATAGTTTACATTCACATTCCAGAAAAACTTATGAAAAAATGTTAAGAACTAACGACCAAAATGTCGCTATTTAATGTATTTGAGTTAAATTAAGCCACGTAATTATATTGGTTTTGATTATCCTTATCACGTTCCATATAATCACGATCTATAAGTGATTCAATGCGCTTTTTCAGATCAGCCGGCTGAAAGCAGAAGGGAGAGAGAGAGAGAGAGAGAAGATTTTAGTCAATAAAATAAAAACGAAAAATAAGTCAATTAAATTATTTAACAGTGGAAATAGTTAAATAAACCCACCTTGACAGGAAATGTTAACTGGTTGAACAACTCTGTGATTAGCAAATTATGTGATAATGTTTTACGCATTTTCATAATTCGTACAATGGCAGCATCAATCTGATACTGACGATCTTGAAACACTCGTTCTTCTGTAGCTTTTTGTTCTTCCGTCTGCATTAATAAGATTTCATAAATTAAAATAAGTACATGGTGTCACAGAATTCGATCTTATCGAAAATGGTTTTGAAACCGAAAAAAAAAATTAAGTTGGTATCATGAAATCTAATGTTTTCGATTCTTTTGTTGACATAGACTCATTTCTAGTTCCCACAAAAAAACGATAACACTCGGTTTCATAACACCAAAGTAATTTTCCAATAAGAACGGATTATATGACAACTCCGATTAAGAATAGATTATCAGGCGGTTTTCCTAAAACATACACAATTTTTCATGCTTGAACTTTTCAAGACAATAACAAAATATGGAAGTTGTTTTTATTTTCAACACAAATACATCCAACAAATTTTATGTAGCCAGTTGTCCAGCTAGCTATAAAATTTTACTTTACTTTACTTAATGTTGATATTGATAAAAAAGTCATTTAATATAAATGACCTTTTTCCTTTTTAATTACAAGATTTTTTAAAATTTCGAGCCTGAGTTCTTTGTTTGTTATTTTTATTTTCAATATTTAATTTTCCTTTGGAAAACTCCTTTAGGAAATAATGTTTTTCTAAATGTTCATATATGAACTTAATTATTTATTCGCTTAGACCGTACTACTAAATACTAATTAGCATCTATGAAATGTCGGCCGCATATAGACCGCAGAAAGACAGAAAACATTTGTAAGGTCTATTTTTGGATCTGAATTAATGTTTTTCTAAATGTTTTTTTTTTTCAAATATTCAATATTTATAAAAATAACAAACAAGTACTTCAAGCTCGAAGTTTAAGAAATCTTATAATTATAAATGTATTACAACACCATAGTTCAATGTAATTAAAAATTTCAGTAAAAAAATTAATGTAATTTTCAGAAAAACCCACCGTAAATATAAAGTTAACCATAAACTGATAATAAATACCGTTTCTTTCATTTGTATTTGATTGATTTTGATGCGGAATAATTTGTTGGTAAATTCATTATTGTAACGGAATTGATCTTTATCTTCCACTTCACGGCCTTTCGGCTCTTTTGTTATAACGCGAGCACGACCACAGGCCAATGATTGTAATGTGCGACGCAATTCACCGTCCTAAGAAGGAGAAATTTAAATATTTGTGATTTGTTTACAAAAAAAAAAAAAAAAAAAAAATTTATGATTTTTAAGGGCTTATTTAACACACATTTTATAGAAATTTGTTGAAAAAGAACTAAATAAAAACAAAATATTTTCAACAGCACTTCAAATAAGGGAACATTATTTTAAGCAGAGGAACTCGCAGCACGGTTTTACTCTTCAATAAAATCGGTTTTACGGATTTCTTAAACTGCAAACGGAAATCAAACACACTCAGCTATTTTATTTACAGCACTTTCAGTTTAGTTCAATCTTTATTAATTACAATACACACAACATATGGAAAAAAATTTCTGACCATGGGTGATCACTATATGTTTTCGATGTATTATGCCTATCTAAGTATAAAAATCATAAAAATTTCAAATTCGATGGATCAGTTTTTTTTAGAAGTTTTTTTTTTTCTTAAATATGAGATTTTCGTACAGGTTGATCCAGACCTCTAGTCTTAACTTAAAAACGGCGTGTCCGATTTTATCATGTGATAGGTCAAAAACTTATGCCAGCTTTAAGTTTTGCTAAAATAATTTTTTGGTGTCATTAATAATTTTAGCGTTATTAGGAAAAAAATAAATTTTTTTTTTGTTGAAAAATTGCAAAATTTTTGATTATGAAAAATTTATAAAAACTATAAATTTGCAAATATTTCCAAATTTTTTCATTTATTCATATAGCTGCATGTAATAGCAATAAAATGAGCCCTCATTAAAATCTGTGTGTGAATGTTTATTTTATACCCGAAAAAGCAAAAATACCCATTTTGGCAAAAAAAACTTTTTTGCTATCATTGCTCGAAACTGAAGCAGTTGCTCATATCAGTATCATGCAATATATACATATTAAGAATTAGTTTTTTTTTTTTTTTGTGTAGTGTTATTCAACTCTTTTAAAGCACTTTGTTAGAAACGCTGTTACACCACCGCTGTAAAAATTGGACTAACTTTATAAGCTTTTTGTTGATTGTAGCACAGACTAGAAAATACTGTCTGTTTTGAATTCGAATGCGTGCCATTATTTATACTGCACTTAATTTCCAGATATTTCTAAGTCAAGAACCATCTTCAATGTCTAATGGCCATACTAATGACTTGTGCGCCGTGAGCATTGATTGCTATCAATAGACAAATTAACTGCCTGTTCCTCAATGTCGAAGTCGTGCGATTGTTCGCTTTCTAAGCAAAAGAAAAGTGTTTTGGGTTCCTCTCGTTTTGCAAAATTTGTAACAGTATAAATGATGTACTTACAAATCTATACCAAAACTTATTGAAATTTCTTAAATATAATAAAATATGTTTGGCTCCTCTGCTTTTTTTGTTTGTTTTTTAATAGAAATAGGAAACGAAATTGCAATATTTAAAATCTATTCCCCAAAAATATTGAATATTACAATTAATTTTCAATTTTTATACAAAGAACTCACCTCAATATTAGTAGCAGCCAAAATTTCTTCAAATGAGAAGGTGTCTCTGTCATTGAATAAAAGCAGTACTAATGCCTGGAACAAAGATACCAGCAATTCTTTTGGCCCCTAATTAACAAATGAAAAGAAAATGAATATTTTTAAAACAGCCATAAACAATAGAAATGTTTTCTCTGTTTATAATTACACCATCAAAACGTGCTTTGAGCACACAATTTCCCAATGTGGGTTGCCATTGTAATTTACGCCCACTGTGTTTGGCCAAGTAGAATTTATTGAATACTTGTTGTGGTTTGACCAATTGCGGTGGCATATTCACTTCTGTCAATGGATACGTTGGCCAATAACCCATTGTCAATATATTCACCGTCAAATCGATGCTTGTCAATTCGCCATCCATATTCGCCACATATTGTTTGAACGATATATTAATATCTCGACTTAATTCCATGTCCTTAAACATGCCCTCCAATTTCGAAGTGAATCCTCCACCACATTCTTGCTTTAGTTTTGAAAGCATACTCTTTTCTGCATCCACAGAGGCTGATTTGCCAACTAGTAAACGTTTCGCCAAATCCTGTAAAATTTATGTGTCAGTTTTATTGTTTTGGGGGTGAAAAAAATTGAGCAGTTTAAAATGTGTACCTTTTTATAAAAGGCTTCAAAGACATCTTTGCCGTGTATGAAACGGAAAAGTACCATGATTTTATCAAGTATTTGTTCTAGTTCTTCTTCCGTCGCTTCCTTATTGCCAGCACGCAGTTTCATGTCAACATATTTGGCTGAAATAAAACGTATAAACAGATTGTTGAAGTTCACCCACCCTTTATGGCAATTTATCAAGATCTCATTTGGCAAGTATCTATGCATAATTTGCCAAATAAACGTTTAATAAACATGGAATTTTTTTTTTAAATCAGCCAATAAAAAAAGCACACGTTCACCTATTACGACTACACATCACAAAAAACACGTCTGCTTTGATCAAAAGTTCACAAACGGACTAAAATATTAGACCTAAATAACACATTTCTTATAGCAAATTAATAATTGAATCAATTTTTGATTAATTATCGTAAAAAAATCTAAAAAACTACGAATATAAAATACTCACCTATCAATTCAGCTGGTTTATTAGTCCTTTGATTAATAAAGAATTCGAATGCTTCACGCAACGAATTTGTAAATTTCTCATTATGGTCGAAGCATGTGCGCACAATTATATCCATTTTGTCTTTGAAGTCTAACAAATCTTGCACCATACTTTTATCCTTTTCGGGATCAATGACAATGGTGCGACCCTTCTTTTTAATATAGCCATTAAAGTTGCCACACAATTCGGCAGTGCCATTTTTAACACGACTCAATAAACTATACAATATTGATAAATCTAGCAGTCTGTTTTCTTCTAAAAGGGTGTCAAGACCTTTTTGTAGAATTTGTGTTAAATGTTCGGCAAGTAGTTCTTTTTCCACGGTGTAAATGAGAGGATGTCTTAGCAAAAGAAAATATTAATTAAATTTACAAAACAAAAAGCTACAAAAATCATTTCAAAAACATACTTAGTGCTTGAGTCTAAGTAATGTAATAGACGTTCATTTTCTTCCGCTAAGCGTTTATCGACGTGCTGCAAATATTCGGGTACATCAAGTTCTTGCATTTTTCGTTGACCTTCTGCCTGATACAATTGTCGTGTAGCTATTAAGAATTTTTCCTCAAAGGCGGCTATATAGATCTGTAAATCACACAACATGCGTATAAGACTCTTAAGAAGACCCCGGTCTACAGCATCGCCATTACGTTCTTTTTCGATCAACATTAATAAACCTTCTACAGTACGTTTTTGTACTAAAGAATTGAGGGCAATGTGGGTACGAAATAAATCTAGACCCATATCCCTAAAGTGCACAAAAAAGAGATTTGAATTATTTTTAATTATATAACGCAGCAGTCGTAAATTACCATATAGATTGAACAGTTGGATTTTGCAAAACATATGTACGATCTAAATATAAAAAGATGCTGCGCATCATTATCATTTGTTGACAGTATGACAGCCACCAATCATTTATTTTCTTAAGGAAAACCTAAAAAATCAGAAAAACATTTTATTAAAACAACTGTATGTCTTATAATTATTATACATATATTACGTTTAGAGGGCCTAAGTTTATTGTAAGTTATAGTTGTTGGGACTTTGTATGAATTAATTTGGACATAATAATTACCAATTTATCCATGCTGCCACCAGTAAATGTATCTACATTACGTTTTACATGAGCCTCAGTTAGATCTTTTAATTTCGCATACAGCTGAGAGTCCATTTTATGACTACACATATTTTCTACGGCCTGGTATAGTTCCTCCAGTGAGTATTTAATTGGCCGTGAAAGTTGTATAGCAACGACAGCTTCTTCCAATTTTTGACAAGTACTTTCCGAATAATTTTCCGGCAGTGTAGGTTTAACTTGAATTATATAAAAATTAAGTTTTTTTTACAAGTTTTCAAAACGGTAATTCCATGAGAAAAGAAGAAGATGGCTCTAACCCAAGCTGTTTATAGATTCAGAAAATATATTGTACATACGAAAAACTAATTTTTTTAGTCTCTAGATCTTTTTATATAAAATTTCTTAATTCGTAAAAAAAATTTGATTTTACAATAAAATTTTTTCAACATTTTTTAAATTATATTTCAAATATTATCCTAGAGATGCTAGCAAACCGAAATACTGAAATAAATTGTTAGGAAATTTTATATAAAAAGAAGGGCAACAAGAAAACGCCATAAATCATTGGCATTTACATAATTCTAATTATAAACACGTAAACAACGCCGTTCATATTTCTCCAATTTTTAAGACAATTTTTGTTTTGCAGCAGATATTTTTAAGACTTGCTTAAAGTTGTGGCGAAAACAAACAAAAAAAATTATTTATCTCGAAAACATTTCACATACCCTTAAAATTTTTAATAACAATCTTCTTGACATCGCCAGGCTTCGAGGCATTATTAGCTCCCATTTTGTTGAAAAACGCTGAGGTTGTAGTTGATGAGCGATGGTCGTTTAAATTGGATGTTGAGTCTAACATGGAAAAATTTGCTCGTCTTTCGCCATTTGTGCCACTGCTATTTATATTACTATTACTACCGGAACGTTGCATGGCGTTTGTATTCTGCTGACCCAAAGCAACACGTCCGCCGGACGCAGAGTTTGTCTGAGCTGCTGCTGCTGCCGATGTTGAGGGGCCAAAGAAATCGGCTGATTTCCTAAAGCGATTGTTTATATTTTCGGTATCCTGCTGATGTAGTATCTCTGTAGCTGTTTCCGATGTTTTGTATTTTTTCGAGGCGCTCATAGTTTGTCGTTCGTTCGACACGCTTAACAGCGCTGTCAACGCTTACGTTTGCTGGGTCTTCTCGTAGCTTTCGCTATTCGTTGTAGTAAGGATAATGAAATTAAAATAAATATATAATAAAAAATCAAGGCGATACTTATTATAAGCTAAATATATACAAATGTATAACAATTTGGGACCAAAAAGTTGCTAAGGCAGATAGCTATGCATATGTACGACTTTCTGTATGTTCACAAGCATGACTGTCATCCAATATACAAGATGCCAAGTAATGCAGTCATCAAATGTTTCAAGGAGATGTCTATATATAATTATTTCTTAACTTGCCTTATTTTCTGGTTATTGTCCAACAATAAGTACAAATTTTTCTTTATGCTTTCCAACTGCTGGCTGAAAATGCAAAATATATGATTATACTCAGGGTGTCTTGACTTTTTTTTGCCTTGCTTTGCTTTTCTGTTTCTTAACAAGAATTGTATTCTTATTTAATCACTACTGCAAGTTCTTCACTAAGTTAATGAAATTAACTTCTTTTTGTAATAAAATTAAAACTCGAGTCAATTGTTTGTTGCTCAATAAGCCTGGACGTTTTGGAAGATATTTTTCAGTTGCTTCTTCTTCTAATATTTCGCCTGCTGTTCTACTGTGGTGTTGCTGCTGCTTGTCGGCAGAATTTTGCGAGTATTGGGTTTTTTGACATTCGTAATGTGCTTTTTTAAGTGCTGCCAAGTTTTTAAATTTCGTAAAGTGAAGGATTATTTGTGAAAAGGGCCAACTTAAATAACACATTATTTCAATTTTAAAGAAAATAGGTTTTTTTTTTAAATTTTTTTCTTTCTTTAAATATCTTTTTATAAAATCATTTAATGATATTCTATATGAGTTAATTAATAATAATGTTATAAATCAAACCGCGTATATTGAATATTGAGTCCCAGTGGTTGTACATGGCGATATATGTAGCTTTCCATAAAAAATATTTATTAATAAATTAAGTATCAAATCAATAAGGGCAACTTTCTTTCACAAGAAAAGCATTTTAGCCAAATACAGCATCCTATTAGATGTTAGACCGGTAGGACTTTATACACCACGTGCAACTCACCACAAAACGAATTGAAGATGGCTGTAAAAATTAAAACATTGTGGCCATTAATTAAAATCTGCGACATTGAAAAATTCGCCTGTATTTTTAATGATTTAAAAATTCTGTTGACCGAAATTATACAAAAACGCCAACCATTAAAATGTTCGACAAAACGTAAGTTATAAAATAATTAAAACCTTGTTTTATTTATAAACATATTAGGCGTTTTCCGCTAACACATCCAAAAGCAAATTGTCAAGGAATATTTGATTTTTGAGACATTATTCCTTTTCCCAAAATAGAAAAATATTTTACCTGAATTTTAGGTTTTATTTATTAATTGTTACAGTTATAATTAATATTTTTCATATCCATTATATATAATAGAATTTACGTTTTATTTTATACCGTTTGTTGTTGTAGGTTTGCTAGGTGTGTATGATTGCATTTGAAATGTGTAAATGACTACTTTTATTGTTTCATATTTCAATTAAATTAATTTCTCCTTTTACTATTGACACGAAAAAATGTTAATATAAATTAAAAGTTTAAAATTAAATACATTTACTTGTTTGATATATTTTTTGTTCAATGTTTTGTGGTTTATTTCCAACTTTACATATTTAAAATTATCGTTAAATAAAATACATATAATCAATGACCCCAGAACATTTTCAATTGCGGATATACTAAAAAAAAAGGAAAAATTAAATAAAATCCATGTGTTGTTTAAAATTTAATATGACGTTTTTAATAAAATAAAATTTTGATAAAGTGGACTAACATTTATTCGAGGCTTTTTTTCAGATGCATACTGCAGGCCGAAAACAATTGAGTTTTACACATGTATGTAACTCTAAGCCACTACTTGAATGATGTTTTTGCGGTGGTTGTGGGTCGGGGGTGTTTGTGTGAAATTAAAATATTTATTTTTCATTTTGAAATTGTATTCTTAAAAACTTAACTCCTATGATTAAAGGGGGGCTTTAGTTCACACCAACTTAGTATAATTTATTCTGTAGACATATTTAATGCATTGTAGTTATGCTTAAAATTTAAAAAAAGAAATGATTTCGAAGGAGTTGAAAAAAGATGCAGGAGTTTTGAAAACAAACTAAACACCTATCCATGTCCTTGTAAGCAACCTTACAATACAATCAATAATTAAACTACAATTTACGTTGAAGAAGCCACTGCACTATCGCACTCTTTTTCCACCACCTTTGCAGCAGTGATTATGCTGCTAACTTCGTTTGTAGAATTAGTTGCTGAAGCAGCATCTGTACTATTTGCAGGCATACTGGAGCAGGAGTTCGTTTTGGAGTGGGTAGAAGATGTCATGTTTTCCTCATCATCAGTCTTCAGGCGTTTGATTTTATTTTCAGCTTCATTGGAATCATTATCGTCTGAGGTCGGCGATGCCGCCCGCTTTTGCGCTTTTTGGTCCGATTCGGGTGCTTGTTTAGCCAATATAACATCCTCCGTTTCATCGGCACTTATATTCGTCGGCAGTTTAAGTATTGATGGCTTAAAACGTACAATAACCGCTGTCATATTGTCACAGCCGGTGCCATCACCCAAAGTATTGGGCGCTAAGCAAGCATCGAACAATTCCTCGCATATTTCTGACATTTTTTTATTTTCATCGCTGATACGTAAACGAACAAAATCAACAACCTCCTCACTAGTCATGAAATTCCAAATACCATCGCAAGCCAGAATCATGAATTCATCATCGTCCGAAATAATCAACTTTTTTATATCTGGTAGTGCGGAAATCATTTGTTCTTCAGCTGGCAATTCATGATTCTAAAAAAAATGTTTAATTAAGAATAACACATATTATATCTAGTAAAGATTTCGTTCAAACAAAAATTATTTTATATGCCCCTATTACATTAATGACCAAAAAACAACTGGAAGCTAAATGGCTCAGTAAATGAATTTACCGTTCATGCTTTTGCAAATAATGATTGGCAACAATGGCGCAAAAGTCAACGTAATTATAATTGGTGTTCAAACGCTCAATTTATTCGTTCAATGACAGTTTAAGTGATCACTGTTTTACAGAATTGCTTTAAAGATATCTTATAAAAAAGAAACAGAATAACTGCCACCGATTTTTTGGACATAAGGCGATGAGTGCATTTTAATAAAGACGTAATTATTCTTTATCCACGGATTTATTCGCTGATGAAAACAAAAAACAAAAGGACTAAAACCGGTTTCAAAACATTTTTAGGCAAATCAAAAAAAAAAAAAAAAACAAAAAGAATTCCTAACCCAGTTTTCCTTTGGTGTGTAGCAACACAATATTTAACATTTACTTATTTTAAATTTCAAAAAAAAAAAAACCAAATAACAATCTTTGAATTTAATTTATAATTTTTTACTTTTTGTCTCAATAAAATTTAGTTAGTTTACAACTTTTGTAAAAAATGGATTTGTTCTTACACAGGTGAAAGGAAAAACCGGTTCCGAACCGGATAAAAAAATATCAAAACAAAAACAAGTAACAAAACTTACCATTTTGTAGGCATGATCTCCTAAAGCTCTTGATAAATTTAAACCACCATTCACCCGGCCATCGAAAGTCACCCGACCACCTGCCTTAATAATGCGTGCTGATTCTTCATCATCTTCCGGCTTGTGATCCAAACTCATTTCGATAGCCTTGCCATTGCGGCAGACAACACAGCGCGAGTCACCAGCATTGGCTACATACAAGTCTCGACCATTCAGAAGGCCAACTACAGCTGTGCAGCCGCTATCCTTTCCAGGTTCTTCTATCATATTGGCACAAAACTGCTCATTAGCTAGATACGATTCCTCGTCCTCTTCTTCATCGACTTCGTCGTCCTCTTCAATGTCCTCATCATCATAGTCGGCATCCTCATCGGTAGTATCGTCTTCACCCAAATCTTCCTCATCTTCGGATGAATATTCTACAGCCTGGCAAGCACTGTTCTCGTTTCCTTAAAAATAGATTCATGAACCACCAATTACACGAAGTAGAAAATACACAAAAATACCATCAAGTTCGTTATCGTCATCATCTACGTCCATTTTTGTTTTTTTCTTATCCTTGCTAGTCGATGTTATAGTTGATGAGTTGGCTTCCTGCTTGGCAGGGGATTTTGTAGATGATTCCACATTACCATTTTGTTTATTAACATTACTCTTGGCATCACTTGAACCCGACACAGTAGCTTCATCTTTAGATGACGAAGTAATGGGCGTATCCTTTTTCTTCACTTGGGATGAAGATACGCTACCATTTTGTTCGCTTTCTTTTAGAACAGATGAGTCGGGTACAGAAGCACCTTTGGGTTTGCCATTTAAAGCAATTTCTGAGACTTCACCTGAGGTTGCAGCGCTGGCAACAGCTTCGGCTTCACCAGCATTTTTAGCAGCTACACTGGCACTGTTCGATTTACTGGCACTAGAGCTACTGCTGCTCACAGTGGAATCTTCTTCAGTTTCCATTTTATTCCCAGATAATGTTTTAGAAGAAGACGGGCCATCTTCTAATCATAGAAATAAACACATTTAAATCCTTTCAACTTACATACCACATATCGTTTACCTTGTAAAGCTGCCAGAGCTGCCTTTGAAGTGGAAGAACCTGCAGGCTTGGAATCGGGATCCAATTCTGCTCTATTTGCTGCATCAGCAATAACAGCTGCAGCACGTCTTCCTCTCAAATATGGTGATTGTGGTTTTGAACCATTATCTTTCAATTTTTTTAAAGTCGGCATTGAAGGATGTCCCTTATACTTTTCCATAACCTCATCTAAAGGCAAACTCCCTTCCTCGTGCAGTTCTGCCAAATTTTCATCTTCGTCCTCATCCTCATCAATGGCATCACTGTCGTCACAATCGAGAAAGTTTTTTTCGCCAGCTAAGATTTTCAATAGCTCAATAACTTCTGGTTCTAACAAAGTTTTATCGAATCCTAAAAAAGCATCAATGAGCGCTTTCTCGTAATTGTTTTCCGTGTATGCTTTTAAAGATTTTACAAATTGCGGCAATTTATCGGCACAATATGTTGAGACTTCGGCTCCGCCATGACCATCATATACTGCAAAAAACGCCGTATTTGTATCAAAATTTAGAATAGAGTTGTGTGCATCCTGAAGTTGACAAAAGAAAAAACACAAAATTATATGAAGCCGCCAAAAACCACAATATACATATGCATGTATATCTACTACATCCATACACACACGTACATATATAAATAACCATGTTCTTGGCTTGATTTTAGGCATCTTAGCTTACCTCTTGACTATTCCTCCATCCTTGCATTGAAGATGCTCCTACACACAAATAGTCGTTCGACTCATCCGTAGATATTTTTTCTGTTTTAGGTTGCGATAAATATGCTCCCATTCTAAGCAAATGATTAGATTATCACAACAACCCCAAATGAACTAAATACTCGCGTAGTATGAGTTTTGCTATTTTCTTATGAAGCCGGTTAAAAATCGATGTGATAGCCGCTGTTTCTGCAAGTGGCGTTGGTAGCGTGCTACTACAACGCTTTGCTTTTTATTTAAGCGCGTACTTTTCTACTAAATGAAAATATGAGAAAGTATATTAATTTCAATTCTTGCTTCAAATACTGTCCTACATTCAAAACAAACTCGTCTTTTTGTTCACGTGGTGATCAACTTCAGTTTTAAATCTTTTTTTTTTAAATATACATATGTAATTAGAAGAAAATTAGACTTTCTGTTCGTTTTTGCAACTTTTGCTTTGTCTTGGTTTTAACAGTGTGTGTATCCCCACGCCTTCTTTATAGGAAAAAAAGAACCATTACAAGTTTTCTTTGATGCAAGTATACTGTTTAATTTCTAGCAATTTTTAAGCAAAAAGTTAAATGTTTCACATCAGCAACAACAAATTTAACCAAAAATCAATCTTAATAAAACAAACCGCTTTATGTTAACGAATTTTACGAAATTTCCCACGTTTATTGAGCAGACGAGATAAAAAACACAGCGGCGAAAAGTGTGCAATTAAAATTTTGCAAGAACGAAAGGAAAATCGAAAATTACACAAACATTCAAGCATATTGGAATGGGGACAAGAAATACAACTCTGTGTGGCTACCTATGTTGAATTTAGTGTATTGCCAGACATTAATTTTATTCTAAAACTCTTTTTGTTTTGTGGCTTACATCGTCGCCAAGCTCCATCAGTTTGTTTGCACGTGAACGCCGCGCCGTTACATTTCCAAATTTTTAAAAGTTTATGTTTTCCAGCAAGTTCGACTCTGATCTTGACTATGCGATTGTATGACTGGTAGAAAAATCCCATTTTAATGAGGACAATTTAGAACAGAATACAGTCTGTGGTAATATGTCTGAGATTTGTAAATGTACATATATGTATATAAACGAATAAAAAATAGAACTAAAACAAGGATCATATTAAGCATATACTTATATTTTATTACATATTTCAATAGATTTCTTTCTAACACAGAAACGTTAATATTAATAATAAATAAAGTTAACTTTGGCTCAAAAAGAGGCAAATTTTTGTGCGTATTTTTTTTAAGAGTATTTGTGGTAGTTTTTTGAGACTGTATTCCATTTATATTTCAGTTTGTTTTCTTAAGGAAGACAGTAAGTTTAAAATATTTTTACATATACATATGTATGTAATATTAGTTAGGATCATCAAATTTTGTAAACGTACAAAACATGTAACAATAGTAAAAGTTAATAAAATTTCAATAAAATAATGCTTTCCATTTCTATTATTTTTGTTGATTTATTAGGCCTTCGGTTATTACTATCCTTTAGTTTTAATATGCGCACTAGTTTTGTTTTGTTTTTTTTTTTTTTTTTTTTTTTTTCTTGAAAATCATAAGGCTAATAAGAAATAACAGCTGCATTATGAGTGGTGAGTAAAAAATTGTATCTGTTTTTCATGTTTCCTGTCTAGACGTTATACTTTTTATCGCATTGTTTCCGGTGTAAAAACAGGATTTGGTGCTTATCTTAATCCAAAAGTGTTTGTTTATTAAAACACTCCTTAAAGTGTGAATCATATATTCTAAATTATATAAAATGGCCGAGCTCTAAACTTTTACTGTGATTTTTTTTTACTGAATATGTTAAAAAAAAAAAAAAATACTTGCTGATACTTTTGTAAACTAAAATATTTATCAACGGAAAAAATGCCACAAAAAGTTTAGGTGAGAAATCACATTCTTTAAACTAGGTTTATATTGATATTGCAAGAAGCTGTTTACAGAATTGAAGTGAGTAATTAAAAGTAATTTTTCATAAAAATAAAAAAGCATAAATAAAATTACCTATAAGCCATGTATCAAGACATACATATATTTTCACAAATGCTTTTCTACTGCTCTACCTGAACATTAATTGGCGTTGTGCTATTTTATTGGAAAGGAAAAGTCACGGGGATTAAATTATAGAAAGTCGTTTGTATGCGAGACAAGTAATTAAACGAGTTTAAAACAATTTTATATATAAAAATACTTAAAAGATAAGTAAATTTGTTTGTAAACCAGAAAAAAGAAATTGCTATAATAGAGTCTTTGGTAACTGATATTCATAAAAATAAATTATTTAAAAAAATACATACTGTTTCATTGCTCTGTATCTTATTACTTTTTGTTTTTTTAAAACACAAGTTCTCTTGCTTCGGCTAAATATTCTTGTAGACCCGGCGGTATAGACATTTGAGCAATGTCTTCCGGTTTGGTTGAGCGCTGTATAGCGCGACGACACAAATCTTGTAATTTTGGCATATTTAAATAACGACTTAAAGGATACTTTAAAATAACTGGAAACGGTGGTTGCATTTCATTTGGTACTTTAACAAAACACACAAAGTTATCGTTTGTGCAACGATATAAGATATCTTCGATCATTTCAACTATAGACTCGTATTGAAGTTCTTCAAAATGCCAGTAATCGTTACGATATTCAAGACGATAGTGTAAAGTTACGTTGACAATACGAAATGAAAGAGTAAATTGAGAGCCGCTCGTCTCTGAATCACGCACTAGGAAAGAGCCGGTTGGTTTGTCCGTTAATTGCTTTTGGGCATCACGTCTGGATATTTCGCCCCAATACCAAACTTGACTACAAAATTAAAAAGAAAATAAAATTATATAAGTTCTGTATTAAAAGTGAATAAAGTGATAAAGCTCGCAATACCTACCTTAACATTTCGCAGCTCGCCTCGTACATAACAAAATTTGGACCTTCTTCGCTTTCCAGCCATTTCTTTCGAGTAAAGCGCTTAAAATCATTTGTAAATGGTACCATATCATTTTCATCGGTGAAATATCCTGCTATGCCGCAATTACTGCTTGTGCTTCGCTTAAAATTAAAATGTAGTGGTTCGTGTATCGGAGAGTGTGTGAGAAATTCAGATGAGGCGTCCGTTGTAGCGCCATCAATCGATGAGTGCTTGTGACGTCTCAAGGACGGAAAGCGCAGGCCCATTCTTTTGCGAAAACGTTGAAATGCATTCTTTTCGTCTTTACGTTTGCGTAAAGACGAACTACTGCAACTAGGAGTATCAGCTGATGGCGTATTTTCGCTGACCACATTACATGATCTCATTAATGGTTCATTATTGTTATCAGTTTGTAAATAATTGGAGGAAAGTGGATCAGATGTCGCCACTGATGTTTGACTTTCGGTCATCACAAGAACAGTATCTTCTCCACTTGCCTGGTTCTGCAAATTGATAGAAAGCTGTGACTGAGATTTCTTACGCCTAGTTAATGAATGAAACCAGCCTCCTTTCTTTTCTTTTGTTCTTGTTGTTGGTAAGTCGTTTGTTTCTTGCATTTTATTATTTTCCTGGAGCACTTTTTTATTGTTATTCATTTCTCCTTTCTTGTAGTATTTTGTTTTTTTGTTGTCTCTGGTTATGTACAACAATTATGTCTTTTAACACTTTGCAGGGGTATTTTTATTATATCAAAGGTATTTTAAGCTGCACACATTTTTAGTGTGTAGTTGGCAAAATAAATGTTAGTCATTTTTAATACGTTTTTTACTACTACAAGTTTATATCTTTTATTAGATGAATATGTGATTAAATTAACTAATAATGCAAACATTTCAACATTTTGCAGAGATAACAAAAATTATTTCATTGTGTGCTCTGAGTGTGTATGTTTTTGTTCTATCTTCTTTCGTCACTTTCTTCTTCTGAGCAGAGTTACCAAGCCCAGAAAATATCTAGTGTATACTTAAAAAAGTGTATAGAAAAAATTACTGGAACTCTTGTAATCTAAACTTAGTTGTACACATTTTGTGGAGTCAAATAGGAAAACATGGATTTAAAAATTGCAATATAGAGCCAATAAGGCAAAATACTCACAGATACTCAAGTATCATTCCTCAAGAACGTTCAGTATGATCTACATATATATGTACGAACACCATACTGAACCTTCTTGAAGAATAATACTTGAATATTTTAGGAGTTTGGCCATATACATAGATTTTTTTTTGAGCCCTGAGACTAAATTTTGCTTATTTTTGCAATATCTTTAATATATAAGGAGTTGTGGCCATTTAAAATTTTTTTTTTTTGGAAATGTTTGTATTGAGACCAAATTTTGCTTATTTTTGCAACATCTTCAATATTTAAGGAGTTATGGCCATTTAAAAACTTTTTTAATTTTAGTAAATTTTTGCCCTGAGATCAAATTTTGCAATATCTTTAATATTTAAGGAGTTGTGGCCATTTAAAGACTTTTTTTATTTTTTGGAAATTTTTGCCCTGAGACCAAATTTTGGAATATCTTCAATATTTAAGTAGTTATGATCATTTAAAGATTTTTTTTTTTAATTTATACCCTGAGACCAAATTTTGCTTATTTTTGCAATATTTTCAACACTTAGGGAGTTATGGCCATGCAAAGATTTTTTTTTATTTTTTTTAGAAATTTTTGAAATACATATTTTTTTTTTAATTTTTTGGAAATTTAGTACTTGGTCGTTAATTACGATTAATTTGATTATAACTTTGTCTTTGTTTTATTTTAGAAGTTCGCCATCGATTTATTAGATATATTTATCATTATCATCAACATTATAATTAGTTTCTTCTTTAACAATTATGTCAAAAACTTCAAAATTTTCTGAATCATTAGGTGTGTCAATATGTTTGTCAGAATCATCTTCTGAAATATCTTCACCGTTATTTTCCAAATCCGATATTGAAGTTTTCAATTCTTCGTTGAAGCGATAAGCGCGAAATTCACCAACTTTCTTACCATCTACATAATGAAAAGATATAAAACATTGTTTGCATAGATACGCGGGATCTTCCAGCTGACGATTACTATCCTCAACAACGAAGACATAATTCATTCTACCACATAAGTTGCATACCCTTTGATTATGCAAACTAACTGAAGCCACAAAAGGATAAGCGGACAGAGATGCCAAAAGTTGTATGCCGGGGTTTGTAATGATTTCAATATTGGAAAAGACAAACACGTGTTCACAGTTTCCATGGTGCTGGTAAAGTTGTGGAAACCCCAAACTTATAGAAAGATCTATAAAACGAGTCTCTTCCAGTTTCGCTACTTTGAATTCCAGGTTACTTAAACCCTTAGCTTTTTTTGCCCAGTTCCGTATCGTTTGAGAGTAGTCCATATTTTCAGGATTGCGCATATCATTGTAAAATGTATCGCTTATGAAGAAAAATCCAGGATCTGTTTCTTTAGTTGGTAAAGGAACGTGAGGGTCCTCACTAACATCAAAAAATCTATAGTTATTGCATACACAATACACTTTGTCACGTAGTTCACTTAACAAATTTCTTCCAAGACAAATGATTTCTTGAGAAAATACTGGTTTTTCTATTGTACGACCGATATGTGTGGCTCTTGTGGGCCGATAAAATCGCACATAAATTAAAATCTCCTCGCCTGGTTTCAAGTTTTCCATTGTTCCTGTGTTCGGCGAATGATATTTTTTCGATGTAAAGCTCTCACGAGTACGCATAAATGCAGTTGGCCTTTTAGATGTCTTGTGTTTTAACAGGGATTGAAAAGATTTTAGTTTAATACTGCTTGGATCAATTACAGTACTGGCTTTACGCTGTACTTCTGATACTCCTGGTATAAAATCAGCAACTCGAGAATCTGTTGGATCTTTCAAATGCTCAAGAGAAATGTTTTCCATGATTGTACTCAATTTTTCGCTGTCATGCGAGAGATTCATATTGTCTAGTATATTAATATCAGTAGCTGGAATGGTGTATGGAGCCTTTAGTAATTTTTTATAACTGGAATGAAAATCTTTAAGGTTCACTGGGGCTCGCATCGTTTGTCCTAGAATTGCATCCATATTGAAATTTCTCTGAAACAAAATAAAATCTTATTTTAGTTTATATAGCACGCTTTAGGTTTATTTAGGATATTCAAATATATATTCAGTTACACACCCTTGTAGATATACTATAAACAGAAATATATTACAAAACCGATATTCTAAGGTCCATTGAAAATGTGTTCTCATAGAACTCATTAAAAGAAATTGAAAACCCCAATTCAAGTTTCATAGTTTTTATTTTATATAAAGTTCAAAACTCAAAAAAGATCCTCTTTCCATTGAGGATCTATACTTGGAAATTGTTTTATTGCTTCTTCATAAGTCAAATTTACTCTCAAAGTGTCTTTATTCTGTTCTTCAGTTACGACTTCATTTTCATGCTCTTCCTGCTTTTCATCTACAATCTTTTCCACGTAAATTCTCTCAAAATTGATTACTTTGTTGGTTTTTCCAACTAATTTGAATTGTTGTCGACAAGTTTGTTCATAAAGTGGATCCAGCGGTGGGGCATCATTATCTTTTTCGAAAAATACAGCAGTTCCCATGGCATAATCGTATGTTCCTGCAATTCATACAATGTATATGTATGTATACATTTTATTTTCAGTTATTCACATACCTTTAAAAATATTTCCACCGATTTCAACAACAGGATGTTTACTTTCAATTCCGATTATTTTAATCGCAGAATTTTGGTCTGATAACTGTTCAGGAAATACCTGATTCTTAAAATCGGCAAACACTAAAAATTCCTCTTCTTCATATTCTGAATCACTCATTTTTGAAATCACAAGCTGATATTATAAAGGTCGCACTGTATGACAGCACTATTTTCTTTCAAGCAGCAACGTCTGGTAGCACTTTCTACGAACTGTCAAGACTGAACGAAATAGAAAATTTCTTTTTACGTTTGTGTGCGTTTTGGAAAGGCGGAAATTCTCGCTATTTTTTGTGATTGTAAGTAAATAAAAGTGCTATTATTCATAGCACATGTGATATAGCGTTTGTACTAAAATTAGTTAAAAACTTACCAGTTTGTACTTTTTTATACGTGCTAAAAAAACAGGCATATATCGGAGTTAACACGCGCTTTTGTTTCCCTATTACAAGTCGTTTTGGCCACCAGCAGCACCTCAAAATACCACCATTTTGGGCGAATTGGATTTTATTACAATTGACAGCAGCGAATTCGGCAAAGAAAATTACTTAAAAGAGCACCGAAGAAATACAAAGAAACGGTGGAAAAAGAATAACGTCATTTTATTGGATATATAAAAAAGGCTCACTTAAATTATAAATAATTATATATAAACACATTTCCAACCAAATTAATACACAAACATGGCCGATGAAGATTTGTCTTTGAATGAGGATCAACTCTTGGAAAATTTGGATGAAGCAAATGGTGAAAACGAATCAAAACTACTGAGTGTGGTAAGTGTGTATGCATTGTGCAGTTTTGGGAAGGCAGAAAACAGGTTTTCTCGTTTTTGATTTGCGAACAAAAAGTCCAATGCAAAAAAGATGAAAAGGAAAATATGTACATGAGATAAATTTTATGCAAAAGCTTTTTTTGTATCTCACGGAATTGGTAGAATGATGCGGCAATAAGATACATATTGAAAGTGATACCATATCTCGGAGATTTTATTGAGGTTAAAGCGAAAGATTTTCCCTCCATATTTTATTTTTTTTAGCAGCATAATGGGTACAGTGGTGGTCAAATAATTAAAATATACATATGTATGTGCTGGCCAAATAGAGACTATAAAGTAGTTTGATTTTCGGCTTACTTCAGTGAATTTGCATTTTTAACATTCTACAGAAAGTAAAAAATTGGGACCAATTTTGTTGCATAATTCATTTTGATTTTATTATTGCTGTACTTCATGCTACTTGCTTACATACATATATACTGTGGTGAAGGATCTCCAGTTGAATTTTTCAATATCTAAAGCAGAGTCGAACATCTATTATGAATCTTGTGTAATATAACGAGTTAAGCGAAAGCACACTGTTATTCTGTCTTGCAATTCTCATTGCTCTGAGTAATGGTCACTAGGTATACTTAAAAAGTAATTGTTCTTTAATTTACGCATGCCTGAATAAACTTTTTTTCAGGGTAATACGTATTTTATTTAAATGAAAGTGGAATTGGCGCTTAATACTATATTAAATTATTTTTATTTTGTTAGGAATATTAAAACCAACATTAATATAAAATGTCTTATCGGTACATACATAGGTATGTAAATCGTATATGAAAAGGTTGTAAATATAGATATATAATCTCAGTATAAAGACCACCGATACTTATGCATATGTACCATATTTTGATGAAATGAAATTTTATTAAAAATTACACATGTGAAACAATTCCAAAACAGCAGAGGACTATATTTGCTTTCACAAGTCTGGCAACCTTACAGCGATGCTAAAAGTTGCAAAACCTCTTTTTGCATCAGTTTTACAAATAGAAAAAAGAAACTCAGCCCCCAAACCACTGAGTATGTTTTTTTATTATGCCTTTAATTTTATGTTCCTTGGCTTTCTTTGTATACCATCGATTTTAGTCTGGGCGTGTGAATAATAATTTTCATCTTAACCGCAAATTTGTCTCTTTAAAAATAGAGAAACCATTTTATTTTGTTTTATTTTAAATTATCGAACCATATTTTTTCACCAGGAGGATAACAATATGCAGATTGATCCTGAATTGGAGGCTATAAAAGCTCGCGTCAAAGAAATGGAAGAGGAAGCCGAAAAAATTAAACTAATGCAGACCGAAATGGATAAACAAGTTGCAGGCTCTACAACGGGATTAGCCACAGTTCCCCTATCATTAGAAGAGAAACAAGAGATCGATACACGTTCAGTTTATGTAGGTAATGTGGATTATGGTGCTTCAGCTGAAGAACTGGAAGCACACTTCCATGGTTGTGGCACAATCAATCGTGTCACAATATTGTGCAACAAAGCTGACGGCCATCCCAAAGGATTCGCCTACATTGAATTTGGTTCCAAAGATTATGTTGAGACTGCATTGGCCATGAATGAGACTCTATTCCGTGGTCGTCAAATTAAGGTGAAACACAGAAAACACACGCTTCGCTGACTTTCTTCTATAATGATTATTATTATTTTAGGTTATGTCAAAACGCACAAATCGTCCTGGACTCTCTACAACTAATCGCTTTCCCCGTGGCAGTTTTCGTGGTCGTGGTGGTGCTCGAGTATCCCGAGCATGTTGCCACACAACTACTTTCCGTGGAACACGTCGTCCAATGTAAGTGTTAGTTTCTTCCATTGAATAGTTGCAATAAATCTACATTTATCTGTTCCGAATCTATTTACTTATACCTTATTGTCTTTGGTTCTAGAAGAGGTTATCGTGGACGTGTCAACTACTATGCTCCTTACTGATTAATATTCTTACCTACTTTTAATGGTAAGTTCAAATGAAATATTTGCTATTTACTAAAATTGCATGTTTTTATAATATTATTTCGCATATGCAAATCTATTATTTTTGTTTTTGCTTACTATAATTATCGACACATACCTACAATTACATAGATATCTACATATGTACATAACTATATACAGTATAAAATTGCTCGCTCCTTTCATTGTTATATGTTTGTTCATTTCGAAATAGAATATCAGAAGTTGCACCACCTGACAATTGTGCATAAGCTTGCATTGTTTTTGTACATACTAAAGTTTATAAAGAAATAAACATTCTGTTTGAGTATCAGCTTGGCGCTTTTTTCCTTGGTAGATATAGGGTGTATGCTATGTTCCTCCTCGTGCAAGTCAGCAAGCCCTAATGACCGGCAATTTTATATCAAAAACCGAACAAAAAAGAAAGAGTAGATTTAAACATAAATTTACTTTAGAGCTTTTTTACAATTTGGCAATGGAATGGCAGACTATTTTTTTCTAATATATTTTTGCTTATACATGAAGCAACAACATGAAAATTACTATAACAAACGAAAATGTACAAATGTCTCGTACATATAGTCGTGTACTACATATTCTACGCACCACTTCTGGACCAACAAACTTCGTCTGTCTGTCTTTCAATTTAGCAAGTGTAAAACCCCACTTAGACCAGAAAAGTAGAGTCAAAAGACTTATTAGCTAGGGAACATATCATGACTGTTTCACGTCCACCACGACGATACACAGCACCTAAATTGCTTCGAAATTACACTTTGCAATGTTGACAGCTAAATATGGCAATCAAAATTTAAGTTCAAATTCCGGCACCATTTTCCAAAACGTCTGATTTTCGCCGCAAAAACGCCAACCGTAATAAGGGTATATATTTACCACAAAAAAGCATAACCATTATTTGCTTGTTGGCTTTTATTTGCTCATATGTACATAAAAATGCAAAAATAACAATAAGAAACATGAGAAATATATTTTAATATTAAATTTCAAAAATTTCTAATTTAAAGTTCTCTTTGTTTAACTAGTAAATACAACATTTAAAAGCAAATTTCTATTTTCTCTTGCTGTTTGTATTTAAGATTAAATAATGTTTCACGGGTTACCAGTCATGAGATCGGCCCACTTGGGTCCTGAATGGTCACGTTTGCTAAATATTTAATAATTATTCCAAATTGCTATACTTGTCGGTGGAACAAACAATTCAATTCAATTGCTGCAAATAAAACAATTTTGAATTGATTTATTTGCAGCTTGTTAAAACAGAACTTTGAGAAAGCATTCACTTCCAAAAATTAGTTGTAAAACAAAACCATTTTTTTATGGTCATGTTTATTCGGCAAATTTTTGTTTAATGTGATCATCGCATCTTTACTAAACAAATTATGGTCACATGCCAAGAAATACTTGCAAAAAATTCACAATTTCGCTCGACATTGCTTAGATACATGCAAAACAATACAAAATTTTAAAATTTTGTGTTCAGTGTTTTTGTTTAAGCGAGCGATGTCGAGTGACATCATGAAGTTGGCGTTTGCTGTTTTTGCCTCAAACAACAATGAATAGTAAATAAAGGCATATGACAGTTAATAAGAATTCCCAAATTTTTGGCAATAAACTGTATGTTTGCACAACTGAAAATATTGAACTCTGAGTAAATACACAATATTTGCATATATTTATGTGGCTCTATTGTATTTTATATCTATAAGAAAGTCGCCAAGTTGTCAGAAAATTGTAGATAAGAGAAACAAAATACATGCTATGATTTAACGTTTTGATCGAAAATTAGAAGAGAAAAGAAAATCAGCCAGCTGTTGGCTTGCATCACTTTATTTACTTTTGCTTGTTTATAATTTTATAATTGATATCATTTTGTAGGTGGAATGAGTAAACTATACCTAGTCATACTTTTGTTTTGATATCAAAATTTTTTCCACCGCATACTAATCCCTCATTCCGCCCGCCTTTGAAATTCTATTAGGATAAGGCATTTGAGTTGAAAGCAAACCTATCACCATTGTGTGAACTCTTGTATAATTTACAAATTGTAACCTGTGGTGGTAGTTTACCTTTCATTTATATGCCGTTTTCTTTTCTACAATAAGTGCTACAATTTCAACATAGTAGTGTGAAAAATTTTTTGATTAATTTTGGTTTTGATCTCAAATTTTAATATTCAAAAAGAAATTTAATTAAAACTTATTTACTATACGATCCAATTGAAACGTATTACTTTAAGTCTAAAATATACTTAATTACTGGTTATTTGTCTTTCGGCCGTCTATATGCCGGCGACATTTCTTTGATGCTACTCAACTTGTCAGTGGAGCCGAAAAAACTTAAGGAATGTTTGAAAGTACCACATATTCTATTATACTAGTGCCCATGAACACAAGGAGAATCACAAACCTTTAATACAGAAAGCTATTATATCGTTTCGCTACACTTTTTTTTAGACCTAAAGTAATACATATCTAAATACGTATCTAAAAATATACCTTATGTTTTCTGTCTTTTAAGTCGTCTATACTCCGTCGACATTTCGTTGATGCTAATCAATTCATCAGTAGGCTCGAAAAATTCTTAAAAGAATGTTCGAAATCCAACTACTTATTCGATAATTACCATAAACAAAATGCGAATCAGAAATTCTGGACAGGATGTGTAGAAAAGCTTCAAACATTCTTTTAAGATTTTTCCAGTTTATTGATGAGTTGATTAGCTTCAACGAAATGTCCACGACATATAGACGGCTGAGAAAGACAGAAAACATTTATAAGATCTAATTTTAGACCTAAAATAATACAGTTCAATTGGCTCTTTTTTATATCATTTTAGTTTAATTTTTGAATATTAAAAAAAATATGCATATAGACAGCTGAAAAAGACAGAAAACATTTTCGAAAAGGTTCATTTTTGGACCTGAATTAATATATTAAAAAAAAACAGGAAGTTTTGTTTTCGATACTTTCAAAAATACAACTCGAAGTAACCAACGGTAACTCGTTGTGTGAAGGTTGTGAAGAAAATTAAAAGTGTTACCAGACTATAAAATTATTTGCTGTATTAATGGGAATAGTAGAATGTGTACTAAAGTTTCACACATTCCTTCAAGTATTTTCGAGCCTACTGGCGAGTTGAGTAGCATCAAAGAAATGTCGGCTGAAAAGGATAGAAAAAAACCATTAGCAAGGTCTATTTTTAGATCTAAATTAATACTCCCATTTTAAGAAAAAAAAAACTTAAATGTAAAGAGTGAGTATTTTTAAACCTAAAGTAATACTTCTTTAAAAAAAAAAAGCTTGAAATGTAAATGAGTGGCTTATTGATTTGTAATAAATTTCGTTTTCATACACATTTGTGTGTCTGTGTTTTTCTTTTATTTACTATGCATAAATTCATTAATTTATTTATTGATTTATTCAATTTAAAATTAATAGGTATTAACTGCTTTTTCGCTTTTGATTACCCTAGATGTACTTACTGTTTAAAAGCCTGCTTATAAGCCAAAATGCCCATATTACTAATACTCATATTATTAAATAATTAAAATAGCTTTATTTTGCACAAATTTCTTTGTTTTCGTATTGCATTTTATTTCAACACAATTAATTTGATTTCAGATTTTTTTTACAATATATAATGATTTCAAAAAACATTATATTATTGCCATAATTACACAAAAAATCTTCTTAAAAAATGCAAAAAATATATATAATATGTATAGAAAGATCCGAAAGTAGAGAACTATAAAATAATGCTAAAAAGTTAGAGAGATGGATGTAAAATACAAAAAAATGAAAAGAAAAGAAGTAATAAAAAAAGACGAAACTTAAAATGCAACAGAAAAAAGAAAACTCCTTTAAAAATGTCAAAAAAGATAATAAGATGTGATGAAGAGATGAATCTAAAGAGGACAGACATTTATTTCTAGAAGATACAAGTATTTACCAGATAAAATAAGAGTGGCTAATAATGTTTTTTGAATGATCACCAAATAAAAAATATATATATTCTACATATATATATGCATATATATCTGTAAATCCTTTTTATTTTAAAACCACAAATTACTAATTAAAAAAACTAATTAAATAAAATGAAAAGAAGACCTAAAGGAAAAAAGATTAATGAAGAAAATATCAAAAAAAAATCTAAAATGGACATCAAAAAATTTAAAAAATGGAGTAAAAATAAAGAGTTAAATTATATAAAAAACCAGAAGATAAAAAGAAGACACTAAAAAGAGATCCCATCCAAAAAACAAACAAAACTACCACAAGAAAAGGAAAAAATAAGGATAAAAAGCACACATAAAAAAGAACAAAGTTTTTATGAAAAAATAAAATTATACATTGCAAATGAAATAAAAATAAAATAAGAGCAGTAATATAATAAAATATTATTTAAACAAACACAAGCCTTGTTTTTATTTATACGAGAGCCCATGCAGATGTATTCAGGCAGGTAAGAAAATACAAAATTAAACATTAATGTCGTTTTCTTTTCTACGATAAGTGTTAACATTTTCAAAATTGTTTTGTAAAAAAAAAAAATTTTTTTTGGTTATTGCGTCATTTTCTTTTGATTTTAATCTTTCATGCGAAATACATGCACTATATTTTTTTTTTTTAGAAAAGAAAATGTCATTAGTGTCAATAAATCAATGAAGCAGTAAGTAGCAAAGAAATTTATAAAAAAAAATCCTTATTCTGAATTTAACTAACCACTCAAGTTTTACTTCCTAGTCTTAATTCTTCCTTAATTCTCTTAGACGATTCGCTTCGGCTTTTCCTTCCTACTTTGTATGCTGATTGTAATATTTTCACTTGTCTTGAATACGGTCGATATATTTATTATCTGTTCGAACAAGCTGCGTAAAGCATGTCCTTATGATGTTTATGTCATTTAGTACGTTTTTAAAACCAAAATCTTCCAGCCTGTTCCGCAAATTACTTAATTTCTAAACTTTATTTCTACCACATTAACTTCTATACTATACATACAGTCTGGAAGAGCATTTTAAATGATAACATTGGAAAAATCACTAAGATAAGTATAAAAAAGGGTCTTTGGTACAATTTGTGTTTGCATACATATAAACTACATACAGATTAGAAAAATTAAATAAAAAAAAAAGTAAATCAAGGTAAAATGTGAATTCATAAAAATTAAATTCTGCCTTTAATTTTTTATATTATAACAGGAAACCGCAACTATTTGCCCTATAAATATTACCAATTTAGGCACAACTAGAAAACACAATTATATAGATAAAAATTTCAAAATTGTAGTGTTAATGAAGAAACAAAATGGTCCAATTATGAGAAAAATAAATTGTAATTATTCATTTCGTTGCTGCGGTATCCTTCTGCCGTTGCGGTATTGCCATATTATTGATTCCGGTATGTATGTATATATTTTTCTTCGTTTTGTTTACTCTCAAATTTTGTAACGAAAAGCTAACGTAACGAACAAAAATCTTTGCTGTATCCGTTTTTAATTTTTTTTTTTTTACAAAATTTCTTATAGTTTAGTTTGTTTTTTTGTTTCAACTATTTGTATATAAATAAAATGGCAAAAAAAAAAAAAAACACAACCAAAGTGCAAGTCAAAGCATTTTTAGATTGAATGAAAAAGAAGAAACCCGGACATTGTCCGTGGATCGGCGGAACGCCCTGCAGCACACAAAAAATTTTGGGAAAATTTACCATCTATCGATCATCTGTAATTCGTCTTCCGATCTATAACCGGATGTCAAGGAATCACTTTCATTACTATCAACAAAAAACACAACTTATGCATATTTAAATTATATATTTCACTGATAACAAATGAATTGACATCCACGTCTAAAATTACACACAATTTTTTTTTAATACCACAGTAAAGTAGTTCTTTTTAAAATACCGCAGCAATCCATAATTGCAATTTTCATATCAATCGATATTTCGTTTCGTGTGGAACCAATAATATTATCGAATATTAGATTATTTTATTTCCTTAAAATCTTCCACATCCATTAATTATAAAATTTAAATGATAAAAATCAATTGAAAGTACAAAATTTCAGTTGTTTACCAAATAAAATTTTTTAAATCCCATCATTAACCAACTGTAATGTTATTCCCATTCTTAACTGGTACGCTGATGTGGCAACTTTTCAATGTGCATTGTATTTAATTTTCGTCGCGATCTTGACCGGTGAATATGCATCTCGTGAATCTTGAGGAGAACATTACACTGCAGTTACACGATCAAGTTTTGCTATCAAGTTTTTTTCACATACTGCTTGTCAAAATTCAATAAAATTGATAGCTGTGACGTAGGCTGCACGCAATTTCAAAGCAATTCGTTTTCAAGATGCCGTCAAGAAGAAAATTAAAATTAGCTGCTTCATTAAAAGTACTATCAGAAATAAAGAAAATAAAAGAAGAAGAAAAAACCAGAGGGCAGAAAGGAAATACTGGGTGAAACCCTCATTAGTAAGAAGGGTGGTAAATATTTAAAAATTATAATGAATGCAGATATGCTCTATAAATCGCAGCACATCATTATATTTGTTGCTTTTGCACGTAAACATTTTTATTTCTATTTTTAAGCTTGAATTTGTTTAATTTTTATCACTTTTAATTGCAACTTTCAAACAAAACAAAAAAATATTTGCAGACAGAACGAAAAAAAATTGTTGTCAGCTGTTTTCTTGATTGTAAATTGATGCTCTCTATGGAAAGCAAGAATTGCCATCAAGTTTGCATCAATTTTCAAAATTGTGAGTGTATTAGTAAAAAAGTGTGAATGTATTAAAACTTGAAAGGCAAAACTTGATCGTGTAACCCCCAAGTTAGCGGAAATCACCCTTGGTTGCACATCAGCAATTTTAGCAGATATAGCATGATTTTTTGCTACAAAGCGTGAGTGTCTTTTTCAAGTGTTTAGCAAAATAATTATATCAGCTGATTTTAGAGTAACGGAAAATATAAATATTTTTGTTTTGCAAATTGAGAAGAAAGTTTAGAAAACAAATTGCAAAAATTTCATTGTTCATCTTTTCGTTGGCTGTCTTTTATTGTTGACTTTTTGTTTAATTGCCTTAATTTTATTTTTACTTTCTTCCGTATTCATTTTCTTCCCTGTTTTATTTATGTATTTGTTTACAAAATTTAATAAAGCGAGTTTGCCGCATGAGATAAGCTAAGCCGCAGCCAATATTTGAAAAGCAACGCCGTCGATAAAATTTGCACGTGAAGCAACCGCCCAATTTTTTTTGCTTATTTTATAAAATTTAATAAAAATTATGCATAATAATAGGTATAATATTAAATTTTTACTATTTTGTAAATGCTTCTTTGAGCAACGTTAGCATTAATTTAATTCCAGCACAGGCATGTTTTGTGGCGGCATTGCCGGCATACAGTTTTTTGAGCGCAGGAGTTTACGTGTTGAAATGTAGAAAAACAAGCAGCTGTTTTAGCATTTAGCAACATTTGCAAATACGGATCTGCAATGGTTTTTAGTTATGCATATTTGCTTAAGTGATGCAAATCTCGGTTTCATACATTTTGTTTTTGTAGTGTTGCAGACAATGGCACATATGCTACGGTTGCAATATCTGCAAGGTCTGCAAGGGTAATTTGCAATGAAGGGTGAGTTCCGCTATTGTTTTTAATTGGGCTAAATTTTCAATATAAGCCTCGAAAATTCTAAAAATGTATTATATGTTTAAAGCAATTAAATCGATGTTTTGTTTCTAACCAATAGTGAAAAAGAATGCTTTTAAAGGTGCAACAAGTGAATGCCGACATTGTTACTTCTACGAATGTATACAAAGGCATATATGTATACATAAGTGTGTGCTTATGCGAAATAAAAAGCATTGCTATCTACATAAATACCCACGATAATGCAGGGAATGAGATTAACAAGTATTGAATCTATTAAATTATTGTTAATCGAACATAAATACATCTGTTGACATTCAGGAGGCTTATTCTGTATTGCGATGCGAATACGACGAATGCGATGCGAATGCAAATTGGTATTCTGCAAGACTTTCGCAATCGCATTTTTTTAAATAGTGGCAGCACTGGTCAAATAAATGTCAGTGTCAAGAAACGTCAAATGAAAAATTAAAACAATTTTTTGAGAATTTGGCTATAAAATTTGTTTATAAATTGTATTTACCTATATAATTTGACAAATAAAAAAGTGGATTCTGTGGCATTATGGTTCGATGGCGATGAAGAGCAAAATGTAAAGGGTGCAAAGAAGATTGCTTAGAAGCAAATCAGCTATTGTAAGCTTGAATGAAAAAAGGTAATTTATTTTGAGCTTTGGAAATATAAACGTTTACTTATGCAGAATATTTATTTTCCAGCTTTATGAAAAAATTTCAGATTAAGCAAAGAAGCTTTTGTATATGTTTTAAATAACATTAGCCACAAAGTATTTGCCGACTGACGCGCATTCGGTGTGTTTAAACGGCCTCTTACCAACTGGCTGTGGTTTGTCATAAATTCTACTATTACTTCAAATTGTCGCAGTTTGGTGATCTTAAACGTTTGTCTCTCTGAACAAAATAATATATACATATGTAGACAGTGAATAAATAAATGAAATATTTTTTTTTACTTACATTTTTGTGCTTTGCGAATGCTATTTTGCTTTCGAATAAATATTGCGAAAATGGCGTTTGTTTGACATTCGTTTTCACAATGCAGAATACCGAATTGCCACCTTTTCACATTTTTAATGCGAATGAAAATCAACTATGCGATTATCGCAATACCGAATACCAATTGTTCGCATTGATGCATTTTCGCATCGCATTCGTATTAGCATCGCAATACAGAATAAGCCCCCAGGTGATTCTTAGTGCATGTATTTTCATACGCCATTTTCATAACCATAAAAAAATGCAGTAAACATAACGAGCCAAAGACGAATATTGCCACTACGTATGAATAAGTTGTAAGACAGTGCCACCAGATCAATTTTGCAAAATAGTAGTGCCAAGTTGATTAAAAAAAATAACCAAAGGAAGTTAAATTTTGTAAAACGGTAGTGCCAAGTTACTTAAAAAATACCCATTTAAAGGAAGTTGAAATGAAAATGGATATAGTTATCAGTAAATATACGGCAACGTGATTTTTATGCTGTTTCGGTTCAAGAGCTGACTTACCACAATATTTTTTAAATAAAGTATGCAAATAAAATGTTCTTAAATATTGTATAAAAAGTGTTCAAGTGTGTTTTCAATTAAGTACATGTACCAATGTTAATTTAAAAGAAAAGTGCTTCAAATAGTAAGAAAAGCAAAATGGTAATGGTAGTCAGTAAATCTACGTCAACCTGATTTATAAGCTGTTTTGGGCCGAGAGTTGTCGTACCATAATTCTTTTTAAATAAAGTATGCAAATAAAATGTTCCTAAATATTGTATAAAAAAATGTTTATAAAATGTGTTTTCAATTAAATATGTGTAAAAATGTTAATTAAAGTGAAAAAGTGTGTAAAAAATCAAAACGAGTTTAAAATTACGATTGAATTTGTTTTTTTTTTATATTTTATTTATAAAAGTAAATACCTATAAAAAAGTAACATTTTTAAGCCTAACAATATCAAAATTTGTTAGTTCTATGTATATTAAATGGGCAATTATAAATTAAAAAGTTCGACTGATAAAACAACAACTAATGTGGAATATAAATTTACTATCAGAAAGCAAACAAGAAGATAAAACAGCAATTTTCAACCTCGTAGGTAAGTAATTTATTAATTTTGTACTGATTATTAAGTTGGAGTTGATTGAATGTTTTTGAAATATTAGCTATGTTTTATTGACGTTGCTAAGTATTTTGATTCCTCCAAAAATTTTTGTAACAAAGCTTGTATTAGAAGCTTATTTATTTATTTATTTTGAAATTCAATAAATCGAATAAATACACAAACTCTTACTCTATGTCTATATTAGATATAAAATATTATTAAGACACGCCATCAAAATTCACGCACACAAGTCAAATGTTTTAATGGAGGTATACGATAGGTTATAAATTTGTATTATATTTCTTTCGTTGAACGAGTTAAGAACACCTCCTTTTTGAATTTTGTATGGCTTTGTGAAAAGCAGAATTTTTTTTATTATAAAATTTGCTTCCTGTACACTTGTTTATTTGTACAAAAACTATCTATTTTTTTACGAAAAATATTACTGAACTTTTTTTCATACAACACAAAAAAGCAAATTTCTATAGATAAACTTAATTTTCTGTTAGAAAACGAAGCCTTCAAGACAGATGTTTTAACAGACGTGTTAAGGCGGCCAGAACACAGTAACAACTGATGTCCACATCTGATGGCGACATTCAATTTCTCTCGCCCTCTCTCTCTCTCTCCAGTGTTTGCACCTCAGGTGTGAACAAAACAAGTTTTGCATACCCATGAAATTGGCAGAAGTACGATATTAGATATTTAAAACCTCTTTTCAATTCACGATGTTACGTTCTCTGCAAACATTTTCCTAGCAGCATTCTTTAACCAATATTTTCATACTTTTTACTTAGAAAATTCCACAACTTCCAGCAGACTTTGTTTTCAGTTTTGGGAGGTCTGCGTCCTCCTCTACAACCCTACATACCTAATTTCCTTCAGAGCCTGTGTCATTCTGAAATTTCCCTTTTGTTTTCCTACATGTTCCAATTAATGTTCTTTCATATACTGTCAGCATTTGGGTTTACAAACTGTGGCAGCTCTGGTGACGTAAGATATGAATTTTGTGTTACGTACCAGCTGTTTGTTGAATCCCCAGCTGTTTTGGTATCATTATAAATAAAGTGCGTTTTGGAGAACTTTGTTATGAAATTTTGCTTAAACTTTGAAAAAAGCAGACTAAAATTTATTTAAATATGAATAACTATAGATTCATCACAAAAATAAACAAACTAAGGTAAATCGTAACACAACCTACAGAAATGTACACTTTTAATAAGTACTTAAATTAAAGGCACTGGCCGGCTGTCTCGATACATCGGTACAAGGCACAAAAAATTGATGTTGCTTCAAGTAACGCACCCCAAGGCTCCAGTACAGATGCTCATAATCTAAATGAACCCATTCAATTTTTCGGGAGCAAAGCTGCCTCTTGGCGTGCTAAAGATACACGAAGTGGTGGAGCCGATGAGCATTTGTGGTTTCAACCATATGTTATTTCAGGAAGTTTAGCCATATTTCTACTATACTTCTGTGTGTTCCGAGAAGAAAACGATATTGATTTGAAATTAGAAGGTAAATTATTTGATCACGTGGACGGCTTAGAGGAAATGCAATTGACGTTGAATTACAAATACAACAAGGAAAATGGTGTAGATAACACCGAAGTCGCTAAGAGACTTAAAGAATTGGGAATTGATGTTAATTTATTAGATGCTAAATTGGTTGAAGCCAAATAAAAGCATGAGAGTTAATAAAAAAAAACGTAGTATTTTAAGAAATAAAGTTTCAAAGTGATTTTCTTCAATCTTTCAACAATTTTCAGTTTTAGCATACAATCGATTTTATATTAATTAAAATACAAAAGTCGAAATGAGCTTTCTTAAAGTGGGTTTCGATGAAATATTTTTGTTGGTGAACCATTTTAAGTAATTACTTAAATTAGGTTAGTGGGTGGGGTGGGGTGTGCTAGCCAAAGACGTGCGGCATACAATTAATCCAGTGTGCACTCCTTGTGCACTAAAAATGTTTGAAGCATAGAATTCCATGACATTCACAAAGTTGCTAAATTTCCTTCAGTACACGCTCTGTAATTGGAACACAATGTTTGGTAAGCTGTCTGTCCCAAGATATCGGGACCGTATTTGTGAGAAGGCGTGGCAGTGGCATAAATATTGCTCTAATGTCTCAACGCTATTCCTATGCAGTTAAGATGTGCCAGCAGCTGAGAGTGACCTGTCATAATTCCCATTATTCTACTTGATTTGAGCTTGTTAAGTCTTAACAGTCCACCTTTTTTTTTCCTCGTCTGTATCCCTCTATTTGCCGAGTTCTTTAGCTCAGATTTAACGGCATCGAAAGGTTTCTTAACGGTTAATTAATTCTCTTGCTCTTCCAGCAAGTGAATTTGCCCACTCATTTCGCCTTAAGCGTTTTTGTGCGTCTAAGCCATACATTTTGTTTCAAATTAGGTGGTTTAGGCAACGAGCATATGCTTTACGAGCTAATTTAGTTTGGACTCTTAGATCGCTGTGGTCTGTTCTAAATAGATACAAATACCTTTGTATCCTATGCCTTATGTATTTTGATGAAGTTTGAATAACAAACATGTATAAGCCATAATATGCCTTTATAACAAAAATATGTCTTTTCTCTCAAATATGCAAAATTGTGCACTCAAAAATCCGTCATTTTAAAGCAAATTCTTTATTTCACACAGCCATATCGGGTTAGCCACGATTATGCTTAAGGGGGAAATCCTGCATGTGCATGAACCCCCTGTCAATGGTAATAACAAATTCACTTTTAAATTTCACAGAAATCTTAATAGAGAAATTTACAAAATTCATAATTTTTCACGAGCAAAAACACTCACCTGTACGAAATAATCAGGGCACAAAAACAAATAAATAAAAGATATTGTTTGTTGATTATTTTTAGTTTCAGCTATAATTTGTTTTTGTTTTATTTTCTTTTTATTATTTTTATTTATAAGTATTGTTCTTCCAACTACTTTTCAATATTTTTTTTTTTTCAATTTAACATTCGTCCATTACTTTCATATTTTGTTGCTTCATTTTGCAATAAATTAAAATATTTAAAAAAATAAAAGTATATAAGTACATATGTATTTTAAATTCACAAACAATGTTTTTTTTTATCATTTCTTTTGTATAGTGTAAATTAATTTTGTGTATTATTATATTGTTTTGTTCCAAGATAAATGCATAAAGCCAATGGAGGAAAAGGAAAACTCTGCTTGTTATGTTAATTGTTGTATATATTGTTTTTTAGTAGCTTTTGGTAAAAAAAAAAAATCAGTTTGAAGCCAATTTTATTTATTTTTGTGATTCATTAGCAAGAAGTTAATTAAAAATTCAGCACAATTTCTGTTGTTGTTTAAACGATAGTGTGTGTATATTTATGCAAAATTATAGCTATTTTATGTCCAGGATATGAAATATTAAATCATTTGTTAATCTTTTTAGTGTCCTGTTAATGTGTGTATGTAGTTGTGTTTTTAATTCACGTACATATATTCTACACTTTACGTCTGTGTAGATATCCAATTAAATGGAAAATTATGATTTGCTATGAAATCTACGATTACTATTGTTATGAATAATTAAAATAGTTTTTATGTTTTTTTTTCCAAGCATTTAATCCTCTTAACAAAAATTCCATTATAAATACAACTTTTAAACATAAAAATACTTTAAGCATTATGTTAAAAGTATTACAAGTGCTTTGTGTAATTATTTAATTGTTTCAAAAACAAATTGCAAACAATCAGTGCACTTGCATGTGCTAACGGCAACAGGTATGTAGTATGCAATTTACGATGTTTAATGTAGGCGTGAAACACGATTTACTTCGCACAGGGGCTTCGCATCATGTGTATGCGTTCAGTAGAAACTGTATGGTGTACGACTTTTGCATTTCTATATGCTAAACGCTTTTTCTGCGTAAGTAAAACCAAGGAGAAAATACATCTTATGGCAGATTTTTCTGAAGCGATGATGCGTTGCTTAAAGAATGGTTACATACAGACAAATATTTTCTCATTCTTAAAGGAAGAAAAGAAATGTAAACACTACTTTCCTGTTTATCATAGCTCATATTTACAAATACATTCGAAACCAAAAAAAAAAAAAAAAACGTGACCACTACTTTTTTGCTTTGGCGAGTTTATGAATACCAACAATTAAAAATGCATGTAAATTCACAAAAATGCGATAAAAAACAAAAAAAAAAAAAAAAACAGGGAATAACACACCCAAACATTAAGTTTCATAAGAGTATATTTTGAGGTTATGTTAGCTCAATGAGTTGAAACACAATTTACAGTGAACATTGATTAAAAAAAAACTATACTAGATCAAGTATAATTATTGTATACAAATTTTATTTTAGTTCTTTGAGCAAACATAACCTTAAAATATGCATTTGTTAAATTTAATCCTTTTAAGTTTCTTTATTGATATTTTTTTGTTATTGTATGTAGGTATGTAAATGTAATTCTAGTTTCAATTATGCATGTATTTACTCAAAATAAATGTTGACAAAAAACTAGTGGTCACGTTTTGGGACAAATATTTGCCCATATGTGACCGTACTTCAAAGAAATTTGCCTTGGTGCTATCGCTCCCAAAAATTCTCCAGACGTAACCATCATTGCTCAGCTGAAAATCAGTGCATGTTCATCTTCTAGTTTGCCTTAACTAATATTTCAACTAGCAGATCCTTAAATCTGTGAAAATTTCAACCATATTTAGATGAAGAAAATTTCGCGTTTAAACTTCAGTCATCAACCAGTACAAAACATCAGCTGTTTGAAATTTTTTGCAACGTTGCCGAATTTCTATTTCTAAAAACAATTAACAATAAATTACTGCAGTCCAGCTTAAGCTGCGAAAAGTTTTGTTAATATAGAGTTTTAACTGACTAATTTTTGGTCTATTAATGCAAATAAATTTCCTTATACATAAATTATAAATTAATATTTTATAAAATGAAAAGAAAATATATGTATATGTTTAGTTATTTTGACCCCTTTTTTTATATTTTATATATTTATTTGAGCTTTAGGTCTTTTAGAATTTGAATAATTATTTTTGTCTCCTTCGGATAGCTTCTTCAGGACAATAATAATGAAAAATGTTTTGATTGGTTTTTTTCAAAAACAAATATAACAACAAACATATTTGAAAGAAAAATATTTTCCTATTTTTTCTTTCACATTTCAAAATAATTCCTTCACTAATCTGGCGTTTTTTGAACTTTTAATTCCGAATTTCTCCTGATATTCTTTGTGTATTTCGTCTTCTGGGAAATTCTTATATTGACAAAAATAATTACTCAAATTCTAAAAGACCTAAAGCTCAAATAAATATATAAAATATAAAAAAATATATATGTATATATAAATATAAGCGACAAAGTGCTATTAAAGTTTTGAGCCCCATAGTGACATTTGATCCATCCTGTCCTTTGATCTCGTACTTCATAGCTTTTTTTTTAAATATCTTTTAAGCATTTAAAATGAATTTCATGTTTACTATAAGGGCCAATTGAAGTTTATTATTTTGAGTATAAAAACACCTCTTTAAATACTTTCTGCCCAGCTTTTCAGCCGTCTGCATATGATGTTCAGAAAATCAAATTGTATTGCAAAACGAAAAGGCAAAACAAAATAAAGACATTTTTTTGGATCTAAAATAATAAACATACTTTAAAATACATTTATATTAAATCACATTTTTCAGGCTCAAGTTCAACCCATGGTTTGTCACTTTTTAATCAACACTAATTAAGTAAAAAAAAATAAAATTTTAATAGCCAGGTGGACTACCGGCTGTTTTATCAACACCCTATGAATCCTTTAAAATATTTTTTTTCTAACATTTCATTTCGCTTGTCTATATTACTATTGTTTCTGCATTATTCAGCGAAATGCATTCCATCATATGTATGTATGTATGTGTTTTTAACACCCACTTTTCAAATATTTTCAGCACAAAATTGCCTAATAATTAAAACCTGGCCAACACCCAAAATAATTTAGAATTTTTAATAAACTGTGAATTAACAATTATTAGGCCATTCTGAATGAGAATTTTCTCCTTTGAAGTTGAAACTGAAACACGGATTAAATGCTTTTTATGCGTCTTATTTTCTGATTTCCTTCTTTTTTGTTGTTTTTAGTTTTCATAATACAAGATCATATTTTGAAAAAAAAGTTCATTTGCTTTGTGCTTGTTGTTGTTGTTGTAAGTTTATGGAGCAGGGGGTGGACGTGGTTGTTTATTTGAGCTGCTGGTAGGATTTATGACTTTAAGGGTGCATAGAAAAAATATATGTATGTCAGTATGTTTGTTTATCTGAAGGTGAAAAATGCATACATAAATGAGTCTGTATGTGTATGTACTTATTTAGTTAAGTATGTATGTAGGTATGTATGCGTATTAAAGTATATGCAGTTGTACACAACTAACAACATACATATATACTGTCTATGTACATTAGGCTAGTTATAGTGTACGAGTTTTGTATTTAGTCAGGGTAGAATCTTTTGTGGGGCCCTACAAATACCTGGGATGGAGAGAAAATGGCTTCGTATAGTCTTCAAAAGTTGCCCCACATGGCACGAAATTCATAAAAAACTTTATAATTGTTCTTGGGATTCTCTCAGAGGGTTAAACTCTAAGACCGAATCACACTAACTTATCCTCACTTTTTTTTGCTTCTTGCTTTCTTCATCTTGCAATGTCAAAAATTGTATACAAGCCATCTTATCGGCTGTGAGCAGGGGTGCAAGGAAAAGTTTTTTAGAAAACGTCAAATTTTGGAAAGAAAAACATCAAAAACAAATTCGTATAACGTCAAAGAAAACGTCATTTCTAAAAATGTACAAATAAACCCAAAATTAATTAATTTTATTTAATAAAATCTTTTATATTGTACAAAAAACAATTGAACAGGTATTTTACTATAACAAAATAAGTACAATTTCAAAATTTTACAAAAAATATTGGTAGGTATATACATGCAACTTGTTTCTACTGTATTTTCTAAAATCCTTCTTCCTCACAAAATTTGAAAACGGAAATATTTAGAGACAAAGACGAAGAAACGACCCGCATTCGCAGATTCGTCGGCACTTTCCCGTATAACTCGTAATTTGACAAAAACTCTAAAAAACCACATAGAAAACCCCTTCCCACGGATGCACAACTTGTTTCTACTGTATTTTCTAAAATCCTTCTTCCTCACAAAATTTGAAAACGGAAATATTTAGAGAAAAAGACTACAGAACGACCTGCATTTGCAGATCTGGCGGAACTTTCGCGTATAAGTTGTAATTTGACAAAAACTCCAAAAAACCACATAGAAAACCCCTCCCTCCACACGGATGCACAACTTGTTTCTACTGTATTTTCTAAAATCCTTCTTCCTCACAAAATTTGAAAACGGAAATATTTAGAGACAAAGACGAAGAAACGACCTGCATTCGCAGATTCCTCGGCACTTTCCCGTATAAGTTGTAATTTGAGAAATACTCCAAAAAACCACATAGAAAACCCCTGCCCACGGACGCACAACTTGTTTCTACTGTATTTTCTAAAATCCTTCTTCCTCACAAAATTTGAAAACGGAAATATTTAGAGACAAAGACGAAGAAACGACCTGCATTCGCAGATTCATCGGCACTTTCCCGTATAAGTTGTAATTTGAGAAATACTCCAAAAAACCACATAGAAAACCCCTCCCCACGGACGCACAACTTGTTTCTACTGTATTTTCTAAAATCCTTCTTCTTCACAAAATTTGAAAACGGAAATATTTAGAGAAGAAGAGTACAAAACGACCTGCATTTGCAGATCTGTCGGCATTTTCCCGTATAAGTTGTAATTTGACAAATATTCCATACCACTGTATTTTCTAAAATATTTCGTGTGTACAAAATTTGAAAACGGAAATATTCATATAATTGTGGAATTTCAACGAAAGCCATCTGGTTTGAGCTGGGTGAAGAATTTTTTTGGTTTGATCTCTAACAATGTTTGCATTTCGAAAAATTGTTTATTACGCTTTAGGCTGTTCCCAACATATGCTTGTTGCAAGTGATCGTAAGAATGCTATCTATTAGTCTCGTTTTTTCTTGAGGAAATTAAAGTATACGTCCATGTTCTGAAAAACGCATTTCGCTTAAAATTTGCGTTTTCAATTGAAAACGCCAAACCGGTGTTCTGGGAAACAAAAACGCTAGAAAGTTGGCGTTTTCAAACCGCTAGTGTATGCTGAAACGATCTTCGCTTTCAGAACATGGTTAAATGCGTTTTGCGATTTGAAAACGATTTGCGAATTGAACATGGGCGATAAACATTTTGTTAAGTTTTCTTTCAAGTACTTTCTCGTAGTTGCGATAGATTTAAAAAGCAGTGAAGCTAGAACAACGTCAAACGTCATTTTAGGGGTTTTTGATCAAAATTACGTCAAAATGACGTCAAATCGTCACATCTAAGAACCCTGCCTAAGAGATCGCGTGAGCAGAGCTATCACGGCGAATTCAGAATTTGACATAGCAAAATAAAATCTTCTATTTTACACTAACAAAATGTAGTTTAATTTGCCTTTCTTCTAACAAGCTCCAAGTTGGCCCTAAGGGATCCGAATGTATAGACAATCCACATTATTTTTGTTCGTTTTTACAACAGAGATATATGTACATAGATTCCCTCTCTCCGTCCGTTATTAAGGGACTCCAATATAAAGCCATTTCATAAATATTAATTCCTCGTCCTAACCGGACCCCGGTCGTCCCTAGTGGCTTCAAGTGTATGACCGACTCATATAATTTTTTTTCTTTTTCTGCTGTTCTGGACAAACTTTGACCACCATGCGAAGCCCATCCCACCGTCCTAATATTTTAGTTTGTACATTTCTTACAAAACGCACAAAATAAGCGGCTCTATCGTTTTGAGATCTTGTTTGCCAAGAATCTCCATACATCACTATAACATACCTTATGTACATCTTAGTTTTACATCCATAAATACATATGTATGTTCTTCATGTTGATGCCTCTATTTGTATGATGTGTATTATTGATTCAATTGTTTTATTTTGCAAAATCATAAAACAATACCCACAATAACAACTTTTAATGCTTAACAATGGTGTTCATATCGTTGTTCTATAAAACATTCAATTCGTTCATCAAAATAAATAAAAGTTTATTTTTCTTTATTTGTTTGTTCGTTTGTTTGTTGCTATAAATTTTCCTCTTTATATTGCTGGTTTGTTTCCAAACCAGCACCATTATGATCATCATGTTATTAAAAACTGGGTCAATAGAAGAATGAAAATAAAAGGAAAACTATTTATTTAAGGTCATTGAATATTTAGAATTCCGCATAGAATTTATTGAAAAATAAGTAAAAAAGAAAAAGAAAATATATACCAATAGTGAGCAATTATGGCATAATTAAATCAGGTCAAATAAAATAAATAGTTAATATTATGTTTGTTTTGGCTTTTGGTCAAATAGATTGCATTAGATTTATAAACATTTATTTATTGTTTTAAACCGTTTAAAAAACTATATTGACTATAATTAAACAAACGCAATATCTGTTTAAAGGCAAATTTAAATTTTAAGATTCACAAAAATACAAAATTAAATTTACCAAAAAAAAAAAAAAAAAAAAAATTAAAAAAGAAAGAAATAATCCAAAGCTCTATAAAATACTGAACATTTAAACTGTCATTAAATGAAAAAGATTGCGAGTTTAAACTCCAATTATAAATGCAAAACAAATGCAAGGTCCTTGGAATCCAACAACTCATCTCCCAGGAATGTAATTCTGCAGCTATACACAGCGGCACATTCGCAAGCGATGAGCTGAGACTTTTTGTGCATAGCAATTAATTCTTTTCACAAAAAGTTCATAAAAATGTGCTGGATCATACAGGGCACAAAAACCCGTTTTAAACAATATTATTTTTTCTAATTTTTGTTTAAAACCATTTTAAACAATACTATTTTCTCTATAAAGATATACATATTCTCTATAAAGATAGACATATTTTATTATCGCCATTTGTGATGTTATATAGCATAATATGGTTACTGGCGACACTAACATGATTGTTGAAAGTGCCATTCTTAAGAATAGCATGTGTGATATGGACAAAGGAATTGCATTTCTAGTTCTTTTGCTAAAACGAATATTGTTGAAATATTTGTTGAAAAGTGCATTAAAAAAAGAATATGGTACTCAAAACGAAACAAAGTATTGTTGAAAAATATGATTGAAAATTAATTTTCAATTTCTTGGTTTTCTAATTTGAGCTAGAAGTCACCTTTCAATTCTTAATTTTTTGCTCCGAAAAAGATACAGAACGGGATATCGAATAAAATGACAGTGAGTTTTTTAAAGTGCCCTCCAGCTCAAATAAGAAAATCAAGAAATTAAAAGTAATATTGTTATTTTTCAATCATATATTTCAATGTTTCTTTGCGAGTATGGTCACCTCATTAATTTTTTTAATGCAGGTTTCAACTCCTGAGTTTGTATAAGAATAAGAAGGCTATATCATATTCGTTGCAACTCTCTGGTACATTCATACAACTTAAATACATATAATATTTTTCAATAAAAATGCCAAAAGATTTCGTTTTGTTTTTCATGTAGTAGTTATGCATTAAATTAGATGTAATTAATTTAAATAAGAAACGTAAAATGCAACTCTACAAATCAAATAATAAATTTAAATACATTGTAAAGCACACGGTATTGTAACTAATTGCACCATTTATGTATAGAATTTTATCTGAAAATTGAATAATAACTGTATGACCAAAATTCATTATTAAATACATTGAATTGATTTTTTTGAATTTTACTTTTTGCCCAAAACGAACGAAAACCGCGTTGTATTTATTTATTTACTGTGCAGTATTTGTTTTATGATTTTTCATTTAAATATTAATTAAATATTGCTGAATTTGTAAATAGTTTTGCTTATTTCCTGGTTTAATCTATTTATGTAAATTTTTAATAATGTACTTATTTATTTTATTTTGTTTTTGATAAACATATGCAATTAAATATAGTTGCGTTTAATTATACATAATTGCTAGAGTTAGATTTTATTTTGTTAATTGTTTTTGTATTCAAAATTTTTTGT
This sequence comes from Sturmia bella, assembly GCA_963662145.1. Classification (NCBI taxonomy): domain Eukaryota; kingdom Metazoa; phylum Arthropoda; class Insecta; order Diptera; family Tachinidae; genus Sturmia; species Sturmia bella. The sequence continues at coordinate 11,679,146 of OY759172.1, read as the reverse complement.
TTCTTTGTGTTATTGATATGACTTTGTTGTTGTTGTTTAAAAATGAGTTGTAGTTGTTGTTTTTAAATGAGATGTTTCCACTTCTTAAATTTGTTGCGGTTTCTTTTTCCTGCTAAGAAATTCAAGCATGTATGTATGTGTATGTATGCGAAAAGAAACTAAACTCAAATAAAAAGTTTTATATTTCCATTCATTAAGATGTATGTACATATGTATGAACTTATTTACAATAGAGTGGGTCAATTTGTAAGGACGAAAATTTATTGACATTGTGCCCTCGATTTTTTTTTGATAGTTTTTGCCGTGAGTTAAAAAATGTTCCACTACGCCATATCAAATAAATAATTTTCGTGGCGTTCGAAATGCAATTTTTGTAGTAAATACTTATTTTATTCCAGATAAAGCTAAAGTACCTGGACGAAAATAATATGTTTTCATATGGCCGTGGGTGTTTGTGAAAAACATAACCAAGGAACGCATTACTACGGCACTACTTACCTTATTACAAACCAATTAACATGTTACAGACTTAAAAACCATACACCAAATACAACTTCTCGTTTGTGCCTTCTGTATAAAAAATGCGCACTTACTTGATCAGATTTATTTGATCACGTCTTTGTCCATGCTCTTTCAAGCTTGCATTTATATTCTTATGCCTTTAATTTTCTAGCAAAATTCGATACTGTCGGACTTCGTTTGCAGAGAAAAATTTCGAATTTTATGATTTGCAATGGTTAATTACTTTATCAGGTTTTAGCTCAGTTTTACTTCTTCAGAAACGGGAAAGAGTTTTTTGCGCTAAGAAGAAGAGTAAAGTTGAAGACTTTTTGACTTGGGATAGCTGGTTCACGTCCACCATGATGTGATCATCAGCATCCAAATTGCTTCGAACCCAGGTCATAGACAATCCTATCACATTTATCAACTCTGCACCCCAAGCTGACACATGAGAAATTGACTGCAATTATAGAAGAGAAATGAAGGCAGTCACATTGCCATGACTATAGACCATGACGAGAACTAAAAAAAAAAAAAAATAATAATAATAATAACGAAGCAACAAACACTTTTAATGAATGGAAGTCTAAAACAATTTTGCATTTCTTTCCTCATTTCACTCGTTCGCTGTACACAAAATAAATAATTATTTTTACTCCTTTAAATAATGTGATTTTTTATTTTGCTTAATGATTCGTTTTGGTATTTTGTTCTGTTTTCCTAAGGTTTTACATTTCTTATTTATGGTGGTGGTGGTGGTTCTGCAGTTTTTTGTTCCTTTTAGTTTAAGTTTTTATTTTTATTTTTTTTTTTAACTTTTTTAATTTATTTAGTTCGTTTTCTTATAATGAAGAGCTAAAATTTTCTATGTGAATATACATCTATTCACATGTATGTAAAATGTTGTTTGTATGTACGTATATAATTTGTTGTTTGTTGTTGCTGAAGTGTTGCTGAAGACAAGTTTTTTGTATCCTTTTTCTTTAAATTGTGTGTAGTGTATATACTCGTATGTATGTATTTAAGTTAGCAAATATTATTTTATTTCACGTTTCCTTTGAAGTTCATTTTATTTTTAATAACAATTAAAGACACAGTTATAAATTGACGTTATATGCAGAAAATTAATTAGAATTAGAACGCAAGAGTTTTCATAAAACAAATTCGTTTACTTGTATTATAAATACTGTTTTATTTTTATTTAGTTTTTAATAAAAAGCATCTAGAAATAGCCAACATTTGTTCCTTATCATTAAAATAATATACATAAAATCTTTTATTATTTTTGTTTTAGCAATTTAAAAGTAAACGTATATAAAAAGATGAATTTAAATAAATTTTTTTTTTCTAAGCACATCACTCGTTTACAGTGGTTTCATTTCCTTTCCTTATTTTATAATATTTTTGTAGAAATAGATTTTTATTTATATAAGTATGTATGTATATATATTTTTTTGGGTTTTTATTCAAGTTGTTTTTTTAACAAGAAAATTAAAGGCCAATATCTGTGTTTTATAGTATAAGTAAGTTTTTGTGTGTGAGTGTTTTGTTTTCATATTTCTTAAGTGTAATAATAAATCAGTTTTATATTGTGAAAAAATTTAGATTATCTTAAAAGTTGATGACAATGACTTGATTAACTTGCTCCATAACTTAGACCTTCTTATAGAATTATTCAGATGAAATTCAAAAATAGAAGTTTTCCGAAGGGCAAATCTTCAGATTTTTAAAATATATTGTATATGCGATTTAAGCAATAACAAATTGCTATATTTTATCCGTCTAATCCATGAAAAATGTTCAATTGCATATCAACTGTTTAGATAAATACGTTGATTTTGTATTTTTCCGATTAATGTTGTGTCCTGGAATGCATTTTCCATGTTTATGTACACATTTAAAAATTAAATTCCCCTGTAATAAGGTGAAGAAATTCATCTACAATGCAGCAGGAAGTCACAATATTTTGTAATGAATTGTCCATGAAACAAGGAATCTTCACTTTTGTTATTAACATGGCAATAGTTGATAGTCAATAGCAACCACATTTAAAATTTTTATAGTAAATAGTATTTTTCGGAATTGTCAGTAGTAGAACTGACTCAATCATAAATTACTGCTGCAGCATTTCTGGCAGAGTATAAACAAAAAAAAGAAGCAAAATTATGCATATTGCTTCTGTATTTTCATTCGCACATTTATGTATCTATCCACTGCGAAATTTCAAACCAAATGATAATTTTTCTGTCACACAATAGTGGACATGTGAGAAAAAAATTGCTTCGACAAATATATAAAAACATTTTGAGTTTTGCTTCAAGCAGAGCCGACTGCATGTACGTGTAGCCGAACAAGCATGACCAGCTTTAAAAATAATAGCTGGATCTTATCTACAAATATTTACCAATGTGGTATATTTCGAATGGAAAAATTCGTCACATTATGCCAATTCACGGGATAACCAAAATCAACTTCCCGTCAGATTTTCCATATGAAGAAATCAATATTGCTCAACATTTTCAGCAGTGTTGAACACAGTATTCAGTTTTTGGCAACGTTGTCAAATTTTCCCTAGGAAAACATCAATGTCGCTCAAAGTTCTCTGCAGCTTTGAATACAGTACTCACCTTTAGGTAACACTCGATGCACTTTAAATTTACGGTATGATAATGTCAATGTTGAGCAACATTTCCGGATTTGTTTTCCATCAGAGGAAACTTTGCTCCGACCTTCGCCACTAAAATATAACATATTCGTAAAGTAACATTATTGTTTATTAGTTCAGAAATGATTAGAAAAGTAAAACTATTTTTAAGTGATTATATTTCTTAAGAAACTAAAATGTACAGACAATTTTGTACGAAATTTGTTAATTAAATCTGCTTTAATTAAACCTGAAATTTTCCGCGCACTTCCTATAGGCTGAAGTTCTTTTGAAGTTGATTATTCAAATGATCATATGATGCAAATTACTCTTCATTGTGCACCAGTTTGTTTTAATTTAATAAATATTTTTAATACTTAAGCTTTGCTAAAAAAAATTATTAATTAGAAATGAGCTTTTCTCTTTGCTTTTTTATGAAATTGTTATTTTGTTTCATTATTTTGTATGTAATTGTTTGTTTTTTTTTTGTTTCAATAAATATACAAATTTATTTTATAAATTTTTATCTAAAAAAATGTGTTTTTTTTTTAGTATAATTAATGAAGACTTTTATTTACTTTTACAAATGTTGCAGCAACATTTTAAGTAGACTTTTTGGTTTCATTTACTTATTTTTTTATAAATAGTTTTTTGTTTGTATATAATTTGTATGTTTTTTTTTAATAATATAAATAATAATAAATTTATATAAATATTTAGTTAAATACTTAAGTTTTATCATAGTGTTGTTGTTTATGTTTGTTTTTTTTTGTTCATTTTTTATACCTTTGTAATTTTATATTTTATTCAGTTAGTATACTTTCGTACAATGCTAAATGGAGATTTTTTGGTTTTGTTGTAAAAAAACAAAAAAGTAGACAAAGCCATGGCTTCTGTTGCTGGTTGTGTGTAATAAGCTTAAGTTTGTTGTATAGAACTTAAAAATGCAGGATCAACGGATGCAACTTTAGCTGTGAGGAATGCATGCATACAAAATAACAAACTCTGCAGTACTTGACATTCCAGTTCCTGAGTTTGGGCAAATTGTTTATTTTTTTAGGATTTTTTTTTTTTTTTTTAATATTTAAGGGGAGGCCGATGTGGTACATGAAAATAAAAGAAAATACAAAAAAATTAAAGTTTCTGTATTTTTTAAAAGCTTAAAATTTGTGGGTGGCTGAGTTCAGAGGCCTAATTGTATTATTTAAGGTTGGAAAATTTTAAGTGAAATAATTAAATTCAGCTTCTGTACGTAGAAATAAAATTTGATGGGAAAGTGATTAAGTCGATATAATATCAGTAGGGTGGACTTCATTTTAATTCTGGCTATTTATTTTCTATGAATCTAAAACAACAAGCAACGTTCGTTACCATAAGACTGTGATTGCAATAAGTATATGATGCTGACATTTCCTAAATTGTAGACCAATTTAGGAAAATGTCACTTTTGATACGACTGTTTAAATTAGGTGGTGGAGCGAAGTGTTTGTAAAAATAATTATAACAAAAGATTTTAGCCGGCCGATATGCCACTGGCTTTTATTTACAATTCTTAATGCAGCTTAATGCCTTGTAAAGAAACTTTATGAAATGAATATCCATACCTATTATTGGTATTATCAACTAAAATATTTATCTTTCTAAACCTAAGCCACAAAAGGACTTTTTTGTCGATTGTCGGCACTAACTAATGATCGATTATAGATTACGGCGGCAAATCAAAGTTGTATGCCAAAGTTTATTGTTCCTAATCGATTCATCGATGCGTATTTGGGCTCCTCGAAAATGAAATTTTCACCCCATTCCACGAATTTGCTCCAGATTACGCATAGAAGAGTGAAATGTATGAGCAGACGTCAATACATTTTTCTCCTCAATATTTTTTTCAAACCCACTAACCTTGTACCACGCCTGCTCAGGGTAGCTCCCATATAAAAATACTGTTTTAACGGTTTTAAGGGAATGGGTAGGAGTAGCAAGATTTCTTCCAATAAATAAAAAATCCTGGATTGTCGAACTCATTATATAGGTTATATTTTTATTATAAAAAGGGTGTTGGTAAGCGGGCAATAAATCAATTTTTATAAATAATTCAGTTAAAGTGATTGTATATAATTAATACATAATTATAACTTGAAATTAAATCTTGAAACGTTGAATTCACTTTCTATTCTCTTTTATACTCAAGCAGGATTGCTAAAATGTCAAAGCAGTTGGGGCATTAATGAAATAACACAGGGATGGAAAATGCATTACATTGTTTACTCAGGTGAAGAAATACAAAAAAAAAAAAAAAAAAAAAATTTGGCAAATTATGCCAAAAGCTATCGAAAAATCGATTAGCTACAAAATTTTGTCACTACAAATCGACATGGCCTAATATATGCTTTCAATCTATAGTTTTTAAGAGCCTGGCCGGCATCACAAAAATCGCTTTTTTTTCTAGTAATTCCAAGCAAAATTCTAGAGCATTGAATTATCAGTCAAAAAGACCGTTGTAGTTTTAAAAAAGTTCATAACTTTGAATTTTCTCTTGCGCTGAATTTTCCCAATAGCACTTTATATCGCAATCCAAAAAATAGATTTTTTTTTTGGTCTCCAAATCTTTGTTCAATAAATTAAATCAATATAAAATTTTAAATAACTTCTATTTTTTATCTTTCTATAATTCCCTTATAGATCAAGCATAAGTAATCTGGTATTTTAAATATAAAAAAAAAAAAAAAAAAATAAAAAATAAAAAATAAAAAAAAAGATTAAAGTCTTACAATATGAAATAAATTGCGTTCTGTCTGCTGTTGATGTTAAACTTTATTAGTAGAAAGCGAAAAATAAAAAAGCTATTAAGCGAAAACTCACAAAAAATCATTATGCCTTTAGAAGTACCATTACAAAACTAGAACAATGAGACAAAGCCAAATATGAAAAAGAGTAAAATGGGGTAAAACAAAAGAAAATAAGAACAGTCCAAGTACTTTATTACTAATATTCGAAAAAGTAAAAAACTAGAAAATAAAAGTTTTCAATGGGTGAATCTCTTTAAAGTATTCGTTTTGTGGTTTTCAGCTTTAAGCTAAGAATTCATGATACAGTTTTGTATTTAATCCCGATCTGATGGGTACTGAGAAGCCGGGAATACTCGTTATTGAATTTTCTTAATATTTCCAATGATTTTTTAAAAATTTTTAATATCATAGCAAAAATTGCTGTCGTACTTTCTGAAATCTCTAGTCTTTCAATGTAGAGCAGCATAAGCAAACAAAATGAACACTTTCTAGCATATTTGTCCTTGTTTTTGACACATATAATGTACAGTCTTAAGCCCGATATTGTACTTGAAATTTCACTCGGAATGCTGTCAAAGTGTACATATAAAATTTCCATGAGCTAAACCTGATAAAGGATTCAAAACATTAATTTTTTATGCAGTCAAAATGAAAATATCCCGCGAATTTTAATTATTTGTGAACTCTTTTCCATTGAGCGTATTCTACATTGTTTCATCTGAGTAAAATGAGAGTTTTGGAACAGTGGGGATTTTCCATAAGAATCATCCTTATGGAAAAAAACAAGGTCAGTTATCAAATGGCTAATCTAATACTTAATACCTGCCCAGATTTGCTGATTAGATATCAGATTTCATAAACAACGTGGTAACCTTTTAATACTTGCAACAATTTCTAAAATAAAAATCCACAAAACTCATATAACCATTTGTTGTTGGTTTTAAGAACTTCAAAATTACACAAAATGAAACATTTTCAAAAGCCAGCTTTTCCACTTAAAAACAATTCACATACTTATGTTTGTATGACAAAGTTGAAGGAAAGACTGCAATGTAAATAAATTAAAAAAAAAAAAAAGAAAACAATTGCCACATCATGAAATAACGACAGATTTTTATTCACCAAACAATAAAAACTTTGCTTCATAATAAGAAATTCCCTTCAACTTAATTCAATTCAATTTAGTAATTAGTATAAAGATAAATTCTGTTTATATGCACGCAGAGCTGTGAAAGAATAATTTATTTTAATCAAAATGGCAAATTGTAATGAAATTTAGATTTTGTAGCAACTTTATAAGTGCTGAATGATATTTTGTTACTGTCCGAGGGTCCGTTTAGAAAGTGATAGTTTTTTTTTTTTAAATTTTTTCTTATTAATGTGCTACTGTGCTACAAATTGCTTATTTTGCCTGTAGAAATTTGCACAGACAATTTAGTGACTACAGATGGGGAAGTTTATTGGTTCATAGACTCTCTCTTCAACTATAGACTTTTTTCCTTGTAAAAATTTATACTTTTTATTTCTTTCTGCCGGGAGTTTGTTTTTAAACTTGAAAGCCTGAAAAACTTTTAAAAATTGTTCAGACTATGCACATATGTTTGTATTTAGTCAGGGACTTTCCTTTCTAATAGTTTTGGAGACTTCAGAAATGTTTTCTCACTATTTGGAAATTTTCCGCAATATTTTGCTAGGTTTCATGGGCTAGGACCCATTTGAGACCTAGAAAGGTCCCATTGTGCTATCCGGAGAGGAGCAGGCTTTTACACAACACTGATTAAGAGACATCACGAAAGTTTTTGCCTTAACTTTTTCATAGCGTTTTAGCCATCAAAATTTAACTTTAGCAGAGAAAATTACAGAATAAGAGGATTTTTGGTTATGCCCTGTTGATAACTAAATTTGTTTTTCACTTCTTGAAATAAACAAGTATAGCAGAACGTCGGTAATCCTGGTGACCAAACCTCTAGGCAGCTATCTGGAAGTTGTAACATGTCTCGAGAGAGCTACTGATCTCTTCACAGAGCGCTAATTTATACTAAGAGGTTTTGCTGCCCCAGGGTGATTCTTCGGGGTCCAACTGGCGGTTCATCGGTTGAGAAGATTTTTTTCGGCTAAAAAGTAGTGATTGGTTGAAATCATAAGTTGTACGGAAGAGAACACTTCGGATCCATTTTCTGGAATACGAATGCATCTCGGGATACCCCTCGTAGAACCAAAGATGCCTCTTGATGATTGTAACCATCATAATGTCTTACTTTAGCGGTAGTCTCATACTTTACCTATACGACTTATGGACTCTTTTTAAATGGGGCAACAAATAAATGAAAAATAAAGCCGTTGAGAATGCCTCTGTTATCTTGGGGAGCAAAGTCTTAATCATGTGGTCCTCTGCGTTGAAAACTTCGGGGCAGGCATGAGTATCCTTTACTCTCTTTAAAGAGCTTTGGGAACATAGCCTGATTTTTTGCGATTACTGTTTGGTCATATACTCAGGCATATGCTTTGACTGATATGTAGTCTTGGTTGGCATTAAAATATCGTTCGGAGGGATGTTAATACCTGGGGTTTCCATTGTCTGGCAACAGACTCTGTGTTGCAATAAACTGTGCTTGTCGGTAGTCACCTGGTTCTGGTTAAGGACCTGATGTTCTATAGGAAAAGCACGATGGGTTCCTTTGGCTTCTTGTCACTTGTCCAATAAGTCTTCCACCTTTTACTAACCATTACTGTGGAGAGGAGCACTCTAATACAAAAAAAATTTGGAAACAAATTTTTTTTTGCAATTGAAGTCCATTTTCTAAGCAAGGAGTAGTGTTACGAACTAAAAAATCATAGCAATTATTATTAAAGTCCAAGCAGTTGCTGAACCGCTATTGAAGTATGGGGCTGTGATGTTTTGCTCTCACCTCAATAAAATCCCCCACCAAGTTGGGCCGCAACTGCCGGCACTGAAACAACTTAAATAACATTTGAGTCTCCGTGTGATTAGAGCTATTTACTCAGGTGCTACATACATACATATATCTGTTGTGGCAAAGTGTTTGTCAATTAACATTTCTAAAATGTTCCCTTGTTCATTAAATCTTTTTCAGACAAGAGTTAAATTCTATTCTTTTTTATATGAGGGAAAAAATTAAAAATATTCAAGTCACTGTCAAAACACAAACCAGGGCAATATTAAATCATAAATCACTTGCACAAGCAAATAAGCCAACTTCCATTTATAAACTAACACACGCGCACACACTTGCATACATACTTACTTTTGTTTCAATCGCTCGTGTTTCATGATCCTGGAAATGTAACTTTAATTTTGATTTGCCATCATCGCTGGAGCCGCGCAATTGTGAGAATTTATACTGCCACACGATGGCTGAATCAGCACCCTCAGCTAATGAGAAGCCGGTCTGCCAGTCTAGTGTAAGTCCGCCGCTTTTGCCGTGATGCGATACAGCAAAAGTTTTACGCTAAAAAGAAACGGAACAAACTTATTTACATATATTTCCTTTGTTAGGGCTGTTGTTGTCGTTGTTGCAATTTTGTTACATTGTTTTTTTTCTCTTTTGCTGAAGGAGTTTTGTTGATGTCGAGGATGAAGCAAAACTTAAATGGGGAAAGATGAAAAATGAAAATATTGCTGGCATACACTTGTATTTAACTTAAAGTTGCCACAAAAAAAAAAAAAAAAATAACGAAAAACTATGATGGTAAAAAGATGGTTTTCAACATTTTATTTTTATTCCACTTTTTTTTTCTTTCAATGACATAAAAACTTATTAGAGAGGATAAAATAATTGTTTGTTTTTATCGTTACTTTTAGTGGGTTAAAGTAGAATCAACAGCCAACAAAGTAACCAGTCATCCAGCCAAACACACCCCCGGCAAGTTTCATCTTTCAATGAACCAAATATTAGTTGGTGCTTGAGTTGAAAGTTAATCTTTTTAATGCAAAATAATGACAAGAAGTTTGGCCAAACAATAAAAATAATTTACAAATTATTTGGTATTGAATGCTGAAAATAATTTGGCAGGGTAAGAATTTATTTTTTTTGTTTTAATTTCAGCAGAACAAATTTGTTTATGAAAATTTTTGGAAAGAAAATTTGCACAAGGCAGTAAATTTAATTTTAAAAAACACGAACTGAACACAACAATATTTTAAGACAGTTGAGCCTGGTGACCATAAAAAAAACTATTTTTTTATATTAATGATGGTGGACAAAAATCACAAAAAAATATTACAAAAGAAATTAAAACCACTGGATTTTACCGCCAAAAGAAATCATTTGGGAAAAATTTCTGGCGAAAAATGAAAATACATCTTAACTTTCCAACGGAGCAGTGTATAGTGGAACATTTTTATAAATTATCACAACTCTGTAGCAACTGCATTACAGCGGACAGAGCGATGAAAAATGGAGATTGCCAAATTTTGCTAAAATTAAAAATTTTGGAGGAACAGCCCGTCGAGGAGTCATATACATATGTATGTGACCAACTGCCAATTATTTCTTTCCCCCACACAGTACTCCGCTCTTTGGGGGGGGGGGGGGGGGGGGGTAGGAGTGGTCTCCCATAAAAAAATTGCTCATCGAGCGCTTTGAATATGATTTTTTGATGTGTAGTAGCGTAACTTTTTGTTCCTCAACGAAAAAATCGCTGGCAAAATATTGACAAATTTTTGTGCATACAAATCGACCCGGCCTAATGTATGTATATAGAAGCGACTATTGTCTGAGGTATTTCAGGCTCAGCTTAACTTGGATTCTATTTAATGTACACACTGATTTTGGTGTCTATTTTATTGCATACATAATTTTATAAAACACTTAAATTATTACATTCGAATACTAGAACACGCAAACTTGTATCGAAAAAAAAAAAAATAAAACATAAAGAGAAAACTTTCTTGCAACTCAAAACTCTACACAATTATGTTGCAATAATTACCTCTGAACGATAAATGTTTCATTTTAAATTTAAAAACTTGTGCACATCAACCTCAAATTACAGTTCGTGAGGGAAAATTGTTCGGCAAAAGTTCAAGCGGAAGTGCAGGCATAACGAAATTTACTACAAGAAAAAATTGCCACTTTCAATACGTTGTGAACCAACAGTTTGCTTTAATTTTTGATTTGTAGTTATAAAAAGAAAAAAAAAAAAACAAATAAAATTATATATAAAAAAAGTTCAATGACTGCTGGATGCTTTATAGCATGAGAAGGTTCAGCTGAGCATGAGGAAAACACTGGAAAAAATTTTTTGCTACATTTCTGTTTAAAAATGGCATTTTGAGAATTGACAAAAATTTAAAGTTCAATAAACATATCACATCGGAAAAAATTGGATTCTTCAAAAGCTCCAGAAACAAAGTTTCCACAATACTATTTATAAATGTATACAATACAATTATTAAGCCACATTTTGAATGCGGATCAACAATTTTATACACCAGCTGTTATGATCAACAAATTTTAAGACTACAGAAACTTCAGAACAAAGACATGTTTGCAGTAGTAAAACGTAATCGGGTAGCATCAATCAATCTTATACTTAACACCCTACAATTTTTAAATGTTTACCAAGGAGTGCAACTCAATAGAATTATGTTTATGCAAAAACTGAAAATGGAAGAAGCATTTAATTATTAGAAGGACCAGACAAAATGCATGAGAGAGGCTCAGCCATATGACCTCGGAAATGCTAATGACTTCAGACCACAACAACAAGCTCATACAAATGCAACGAAGAGAAAATTTTATATTATTTGGAAAAAAAGTCATAAATTTTATCAGAAATAGTTTAGGACAGAACAATCAAAAGTATTTAATTTATTTAATGTAATGTAAGTTTCAAAGTATGTAAATACTACTCATTATTAAATAACAAAAATAATACTTGCTTTCATCCGCCCCTTTTTTATGTGACATCGTATTTTCTTGAGCTATAGGTCCTTCATTATATACATATATTTTTTTTATTTCTTTGTATAATTTTGCCGATACTACAATCTACTTTGGATAAGAAGTTATACGAAAAAATTTTCAGTACTATTGTCCTGAAGAAGCCATCCGAAGGAGAGCGAAATATCGACAAAACTATAGAAAAGGAAATACAAAAGAAATACATATGTAAATTGTAATATAATAAATAAATAATCATAGAATCTACAAATATTTTGATGAAAAGTTTCAAAGTTTTATTACAACAAGACTTTGCTTTTCCGCTAAAATTTTTTTCCGTGTAAAGTTGTCGTTATTTATTTTCGTTCCTAGAAAAGGAAGGAAGAAAAGAAGGAATCTTTACCAACACCAGTTGACGCTTGGCTTTAAAAGAATGTTGATGGGTGTGTGTGTGTGTGTGCGTCTATGTATGTAACTATGTTTTTGTTGTGTGTGTATATCCTTGCTAGTATTTTATAAACATTTTTGTTAGAATTTCAATATAAAGATTTCGTGCTGAGAACCAACATCACGCCATTTCAATGTGGTATGGATTATAATCAAGAAGGCTTAAATTCCTCTTAGTACGAGTAAAATAAATGCTTTTGTTTTCATCAAGTTGCAAAGAAAACTGGTCAGTATTTAAATTTATGACAAGCTAGCGATAACTTTCAAGTAGTAAAAGAGGCGGTAGGTATAATTTATACGGTTATTGTTTCTACACCAGATTATGCACTTATTTTGCACTATTTTTTCTCCAAAAATTACACTTTTAAGATTTTAGTAACATTAAAATAAAAATAAAAAAAGTCACCATAACCATTAATAATTAAAATAATTAATAAAACAATGCCCTAAAGAATTTTGGTTGCCATACCAAATTAAAAGTGTTGCCCTTTGCAACAAACACAAAAATCAATTGGCTGTTGATGAGAGAATATACATATAATATATTTCAATCAACAAAAAAGCCTAGTGATAAAATTGAAAGTTGATCTGTAAGATTAAATATAGTGAAGGGCTAGGCAGTTGGATGGGTAAGCGCTGCTGCTCAAAACCAGTATGTTATTATTTATGACCTGGATTCGAAGCATTTTGGGTGCTGATGATGGTGGTGGTGGACGTGAAACAGCCATGGTATATTCCCTAGTTAATAAATGTTATACTTTACTTTTGCTGTCTACCTTAATCACTTCTTTTTGATCACTACAATTTCAACAGAAAAAAATCCATTTCGATTTTGAGGAAATAAAATCGACCTGAGGCCCGATAAAATAATTATCAATTGTCAATCATAATGTTCGACTATAAAGTTAACTTCAAGTAAAAAATTATTTTTTTTTAAATATTTTGTTCTATTATTTGGTCCTTCAATTTCTATCTTACTTCGCTTTTATACATTTTATTTTATTTGTGTACTGCAAAGTATGCCTCTGACTCAATTAATTGCATTAATCCTCTTTCGAAAAAAACACATTGTGTGTTATTTCTGTAAAGAATTCCTGGTTTTACTGTAGGGTACTTTCTTAAATTTTATACACCTTGTAAACAAGTCATATAAAGAAAAATTTTGTATTTGCTCGTTGCGCAAACATAACCTTAAAACGTGCAATTGTGAAGCTTAATCTTTTAACAATGTTGTTGTTTCAGTTTTTCATTTTGCTTTTTTTTTTTGGGGTTGTAGCCATGTACATTTGTACGTGTATTATGAGTTCTTTATATGCCCAAAATAAAAGTCAACAAGAAATTAGGGGTCATGTTTTTTTTTTTTTTTGGGCAAAATGTGAAAATCTTTATTCACATGCAACTGTACCTTAAAGTTTACATGCCTAAGCGACTGCTTGAAATGTTTTTACTTGATTTTTTCTAAGACAAAATAATACTTTTTTTTTAAAGAAATTTTGAATTTTTCTTACGGTTCAATTAGCAAATCTTTAAATTAAAGAAAATTTAGCATTTAAACTGTAGTCATCAATCAGTGCAAAACATCGCCTGTTGGGCATTTTTTGCAATGTTGCCAAATTTCTATTTCTAAAAACAATAAATTGCAAATGGTTCTCTGATTTATTACAGTCAAGTTTAAGCCGCAGTTAAATCTCCAGAATATTTTTGTTAAGCTAGAGTTTTGACTCTTAGGCTGAATTTTTGAGAACTGAGTTAAACTAGGTTTAGTTAAACCAAAAAAAAGGTGCTATTACCACTTTTATATATGTAAATGTTTTTGACGGAACAACTTCGTTGTGCTTAAAATGTTCATTTTTTTAATGAAATTACAAAAACAAAGTATTTCGCTGTAACGGTGGCACTGCTCTTTGTCTAGTTTAACTAAACCTAGTTTAATTGAGATCTCAAAAATCCAGCCTTAACTGGCTTTTTGGGCATTAGTGAAATTCTTTACCACATAACTGCACTATTAGATTAAGAAATAAATTTGGTTTTTATTTCAATGTGTGCCCTTAAAAATGCTGTACCTTTCGCATCTGCTTTAAGTGTGTATGTTAATAAAATTGTGCGCATATAAGCTGATTTGAAAGGAATATATTTTAGTTTTTAGTCTCTATAGAAAATAAAAATGAATTTGTGTTTATTTTATGATTAAATTATTGATTATTTAAATCCCTTTCTGCTGGCTATATGTGTGCATACAAGCTCACGGGCCGCATAAGGCATCTTGAGACACAAGCACCAAAACAACAAAACAACACCAAAGCACTCTCAATATAATCAATTGATTGGCAATAGCCTTAAAAAGTCTTTTGCAGGTCTCTATTCAAATTATGCAAAAGAATTTAAAAAGACCTTTGGTTTCAAATAGAATATTATGAAAAAAATACATTTTTCTTTGCAGCTAAACTTTATTTTATTGCTAAAGTTTTCTTACGAATATTATTAGTTAGTTCAGCCAAATACTGACTACTTTACTTCGCAAGCAAATATCGGTTTTATATGACCTTTGAAACGAAATACAGCAAAAAAAAGTAAACAATTTAATTTGCAGTACAGAATAATTTTTTCAACTACGAGTATTTAATTCACATTTCTGATTTTGTAACTGCATGACATTAATATAATAATAAAAAAAAAAACTTTCATCCACTCACTCGAACAAGGTCGTTCCAGTCAACTGTCCATTTAAAATAAATAAATAAAAAATGAAAATAAATAAATAGCATTTAAACATGCTCGAACATGAAAAGTTTTTATGTCATTTAACAAAAAATTTGAAATTACATTTCTCATGGCCAGCAAGTGCCAACAGATAAAATGAGTATAATTTTGATAAGTTTTGACTTACACCTGGACACTGTTGTGACAGTAGGCAGGTAGAAGGATATGAAAACTTACCCCTAATTTAATAACACTTGTTACGATGGCTGCATTCCAACTGTTTTCAATGCGCAATAGCTCCTGACGTGTCTCAACACTAAGATAACGTGGCTCATGTCCAGCACTTTGCAGCAGGAAACAATGCTGACGACTGTCAACTGTTTCTGACTCCTTGACAACACGAAACATTGTCTGATACACTTTGTAGACAACCAGTGCTTTTGTTAATCCGGCCACATTAAGCTGGAATGAAGAGAGAAACATGAACACACATATGAGTAAAAAAAAAAAAAAAATCAGAAATAAATTAAAATGGATAATATACTCTTAAATGCACATCTTGTTTATTATAACAGAAAAAATATTTGCTTTGTAGAGAGCAGCCATAATTTTAGTTTGGGAATTTAATTAAAAAATCCTTTTAGTTTGAAACAAAGCCAGAGGCGTTACTACCAAATTGATGACCTTGATTTTGGTCCAAAATGAATGACTATATTTTATACGCATTCTCCCCCAAAAAAATTAATAATAAATTGCTGAAATATGTGAATAACATCTAATGACCTTCCAGCTTAAAGAAATTTAAGAAAATTGTTTTCCAAATAATATTTTATTTTTCGCAAATCAAATTCCACACACACACACCCATATACGAGTTTCTGTTCATCCCTTTTGCAGCTGCAAATGTTATTTTCATTTCATTGCCTTACTCTTCTGACCTCAGTTTAGTATTCAAATGAGAAAAACAAAAAACCAAAAAAAACATAAACAGACATGCTTAAAAGTTACGTAAAAAACCATTACCAAGGTTAACAAATTGTAAGCGCTTTTGGCCAACTTTTTTCGTCTCTGCCTCTCATTTCCAGATCTTTGTTTTCTTGTGGTTCGGTCCCTTGTTGAAATCTTTAACACTAATGCTTACAATTCTAGAAAATAGAAATGAAATTTTTTCCTAAAACCAAATAAAAGGCTCTAGACATTTTCTGAGAAAG
Organism: Sturmia bella; assembly: GCA_963662145.1. NCBI lineage: Eukaryota > Metazoa > Arthropoda > Insecta > Diptera > Tachinidae > Sturmia > Sturmia bella. Next base: position 11,662,951 of record OY759172.1, on the reverse strand, counting down.
TTATCAACATTTCTTGTTTGTTTTGTTTCGATTTGCTCATTGGTTGTGCAATAAAAGTCTGTCAAGTTTTTCTTTTTTACAAATGGCAGCAAGAAAAATGATTTCAAATGCAAATCTAACTTAATTTTGCTTATAATATATTTAGCTGCAAAAAAGAAAAATCAAAATCAAGCAGGGCACATTTAAGAGTTGGCTTAAATTTTCGAAAAATTATCTATCACAAGCGAAAAGCAACCGACTTTTCGTGCTTCCTGGCCTAAGATGTGGCCACCAAATCGTGCATTAGTTTTTATGGGTTGCACTTACCCTCACATGGTGTCACTTTTCTTATTGGCTATAAAAGTAAATAAAATAATCACAATTTTGCTTTAAATTGAACAATTTCAGTTACTCACTCGAGGAAATAGCATTAGTTTCAATTTAGTTTTTTAATAGTAAACTTAAAATAATTCATAGCAATGTATTGCTTAATATCCAATAATATACCTTATTAGTTATTTCTGTCGTTTGTAGCCATCTATGTGGCGCCGACATTTCGCTGATGCTACGCAACTCGTCAGTAGACTCGAGAGCACTGGAGGGAATGTTTGAAACTTTTCAACACATCACAATATTCTCATGAATACAATGGCAATAACAAATGTTGAATTAAAAGTAATATATTTTAAGTAGCTTTTATGGAATATAAATTATTAGTCAAGTTCCTTTTTGCATGTTTTTAACAATGTTTAATGGTTGCAAAGAAAATATCTGGTGAGAAAGTCCAAGAGTTAGTGAAAAATTTGTCAAAAGCAAAAATTAAGTTACAACAATTAACAGGCAGTAACTAAATCTACTTGGTCCAACTTGCTCTTCCCCTGTCGTCTTTTGCGGATTTTCTTTAATTGTATGTTTTGTATTTATTTTACGTTTTGTACACTTCATCAAGTCTAGTTTTCCATTTTAAAATATTTTCACAGTTTTGCGTCAAAAGAGACCACTTTTTGCAGCTGCTTGAATTTTTGTGAGTTTTCGGCGAGTTTTCGTTGGGTTTCTCCAGCTTTTGGTAGCATTTTGACGGTTTCATACACTATTTTAAATGGCTTCATAAATTTCCGCGAGTTTCTGTAGTTTTAAAAAGTTAATAAAATGTTTTGTAGCTCTTTTATTTTTTTATACATTTTTATACATTTGAATAGTAACAAAACGAAAAACTGGGGCAAATCTACAAAAACTCGTAACATATTTGAAATTTATTTATCTTTAATATGTCTTTTTAAGTACATTTGATGTAATAAAAAATCTTAAGAGTTCCAATTTTAGCCGATATTTTCAATCATCTTAACCGTTAGCTGCTTAAACTACGTTCAATGAAGGCCAATGTCTATGGTTTTTTATGTTGTAGATTTATATAGTTAAAAGTTTACATCTAATAAGGTCATTTGACTGTCATTTTATTTGAAAGCATTTCTTAAAGCTTTTATTTTGCTTGCCTTGCTTTTGACATATTTTCATATTGAACATATTATTTTTCTCTTATTTTATTTGAATTGCCTTCATAAATGTTGCAATGAAATTCCCTTTTATAAATTTATACTTAAATTTCATATGTTTCATTTCATTTTATTGAAGCAATAAATATAAATGTCTATCATTCAACAAGCAATTCCACTTTTTTCTTATGAAAACAACAGCAAAGTAATCATATGCAGACTAAAGCACTCGTTTCAAAGAAATACTTTTTATGAGCGGTTTTTTACTTGGGTTTTTTTATTCTTCACCTTAGACATAGAGAAGAGCACAATTTAATAACACTTCGACATCAATAAATTTCTTTGGCAACAAACATTTTTGCTTTAGTTTTATACCAGTTTGATGTGTCAGCAACTATTTTTACAACATTGACTAGTGTTGTCATATTTTTAGGGAAATATGGTAAATATGGAAATACGAGTATGAGAAATATTATATATACAAATATGTATACATTGGAAACATCAGTTGTTTGACAATTTTTGCAATGTTGCAAAATTTCTATTCATGAAAATAACAATAAAAAATGATCTACTGATCAACTACAGTCAAGTTTAAACTGAAGTAAATAACAGACAAGTTGTTTTTAGGCAGAGCTTTAACTGCAACTAGTTTTTCGTAAACTGGAGGTAAAGCAATTAAATCGATAGTTTGTCCTCAGAAAGTAAATTAAAATGTTTAAAAATTTGAAGAAAACTTAAAATACTGGAAAAGATAATGTAACTCCAGAGAGGTAAATTTTTCTTAAAAATCAGTAGTATATATTCTTTTGGCTTCAAATAATCAACACATTTCTAGAAAAAAATATTTATAGTTTTGTATTCCAACACAGGGCGTAGTTTAGTAACTCACACCACAACGTCCGACTACAAATGGAAAACAATAACAATTTTGAAATAAAGAAAATTATATATATATACATATACATATACATATATATATATATTTATATTTGTAAATACATATATTAAATTTTTTTATTGTTTTGCATTTAAATTCAGAAGTTGCGTTGTTAAGTACAAAATGATGGCCAAACTGGTACATCTGCTCTACGAAACGTAAAAATATGTGTAGTTTAGAAGTGTATCAATCATACGCCTTCTATACCTTCACTTTAAGAAACAGGTACAATTTGATATATTACTCATACGCACATGATTACAGAACATAAATTCCGGGCATTCTCAAAAGTATGCAATACTTAATGAACGGATAAAATGGTATTAGTATATGTGGAAAGACATATGTATATGTATGTATATGACTTGAATATTGCTCATACGTAAAAATTATAAAACTATTTTCCAACATTTTTGAAACTAATTCATGCACGTAGATATGTAATAGCTTGTATCTTTTAAACTATCTGAGCTAAAAAGCTCGTTGATAGCTCGTTTTAAAGGTAATGATACCAGTATTATTTTCGGAAATTTAGTGAAATCTGTCTTAAGCTACAAAATTTAAAAACTGTAAAATTTGGTCACATTTTTTACTATATTTAAAATTTACAAAACATTGAAGCGTTTTTCTTGTATGCAGAAAAATTCATAACCTGTGGTAGAAATCGCAAACACAACCTTGGTATTGTTAGCAGAGCACTCCACCAATTGATATATTGAGTAAAGAGAATTATTTTTAAAATTTTTTCTCCTAAATGAAGCTCTAGTACGATTGTCATTATATATTAAAGCTTCAAAAAAGAGCTAAAAACAAATATCACTGTCAGGTGTTGTTGCTAAAACGTTGTGGAGTACTCACTTATGTAAGTATCGCACTGCTTAGCAAATAATTTATTCATCTCTTCTTATTCAGCTGCTGGTACTTTAGTGCCGGGTAGCTTCCTACCCTCAAATGTGAATTTAAAAAAATTTTTGTGTTTTATTCGCCATGCCATTTCCAATTTTCTTGCTTTATGTTTCTCAAAAATATTTTTTATTTGCTGAAATTAGTTTTTAATTTACTATTTATTTTTCCTTTACCACAAACGAAAATAATTCAACTCATTTGTACCAAAAACTTTTGAAAAGGAATGCATATTTATTGATAGGCTATAAGAATGCAAGCATTGCGTTGATTTTCATGTGTATCAAGAACAACTTTTAATAAGAAAGAAAGGATAATTTTTTATATGAATTTGTATGCAAACAATTTGAATTTTTACGCTTTCAATGCATAAAATCACCAATTAAGTAGAGTTAAAGTATTAAATACAACCACACAACCACATCAAAAGTGGTTATTCAGTTCCAAAATAAAATTTTCATACAAAATGCTTTTGTTTTAAGTCCTCTTCTTAATGTTTTTTTATTTTTTTATTTTCTGCATTTGACCTCCAAACGATGTTTCCTCCAATTTGTTTCGAAAAATATTTACGCTGCAGTATTTTTGAAAAATACTTAACGTTTTAATTTAGCACAAGTTGTTGTTGTTATTGTTGCCGATTTCATCTTGCAAATATTTTACTTACCGGTGGTGTTTCAAACAGCATCACTTCAGTTCCTTTTAAAACTAAAAATCGTGGTTTGTAACTCTGCCATGAAATATTGTTATTGATGACACCCTCGTTCACCCAGCCCATGTACTCGATGCGTTCACCCACAGCAAAGTTGCGGTTGTAAAGTTTCATCTGCGAAAAAATGAAATGAAACCCATAAAGGTGAAAAAGAAAATATTTTTTTCTTGAATCATGAAAATGTTTGACACGTACATTTTTTCATGTTATTTATTGGGGCAGAATAAAAAATAAAATAAATAAATTTGACATATCGTCTTAAATAAAATACATTGTTTAATATGTTTAATTTGGCGCAGGACATTTTCATAAGTTTTTATTGTACCGCAAAGTGGATGGTGTAATTGTTATGAACCAATATAACAAAAATACTGCAAATTTTCTTATTGCAACAGTATTTAAACAATATATTTTTTGCGAATTGAAATTGATGGTAAATTTTAAAGATTCGCTAGTTGTTTGCATTTTTCTGTTGCGAAATTTATGAAATTTCTTTTTGCGTTGTTATGCAACTTTTTTGTTTGCTACAACTTGTGTATGCATTTGCATTTTTAAGGTAAATTTTTGTTCCAGATTCTCGCATTTTTTTAAATCTATAATCTACTACAAAGCCGTTGCTGGAAGTAACTTTTTGGCTAATGATTAATGGACGTTATAAACAGTGGTATCAGTAGGTTTATACAAAACAAATTTAGAACGTTTGGAACTTGTGTTCTTAGTATTTTGAAGATTCAGGTAGTTTCTTCTCATTTTATGAAGTATTTATACCAGCCCAAGTGGCCAACAATAACTTCAAAAAGTTTCTAAGACAAGAGTCCTCGGTTTTTATTCTTGGTACTGCGTGTGAGCTCTAGAGGTTCTTTTTTTAATTATTCGAAAGCCATTGATGTCTATTAAATATTTTACTGTCAGCAGCAACACATCATTGCTTGTGTTAATAGACATCTTTACATAAACTTGTAGTATAATTTAACGATGAAATACCTATTAAATATAGTTTTTTTGAGCTGATATTTCTTTTAGTACATATGTATATATTTTTCTTGTATATTATTCAAATATTTTTGAATAATATACATATTAACATATTATATATATTTTCTTCAGGACAATAAAATGGTCAAGAGCAACGAAATATTAAATCTGATAAGATATTAAAACATTTGATTATAAATCTGCAGTTACATGATACCAAAATTCATAACGATATCAGTTCTGAAGTTCCCAAAAGAAGCACAAGACCACCGAAGAGTATGCTCCACATATGATGGAAGAAAGCGTTTTGTTGCAGGACTATACTATTTGAAACCGTGAATTACACTGGCAAATCGTACAATATATAATTTGGCATAGTTTATCTATTACACGGAACCATATCAACTTAAAGATTTCCATTTCATAAGTGATAATAGTTGTTTGGTCCCACTGTAGAAAAAACCAAGATCCATCTTAATTGGAAGAGACAAAACGTTGGTTTTATTGGACACAATTTGTTTTTTGTTTTGTTTACAGTTTTTTTCATTTCCGCTTTTGTTATTTTACTCGTTGTTTGCTAGCGAAGCATACATATGCACACAACAACCTGCATATTTGTGTAACCAACAATGCCACGTTGTTAGTTTTGCTTTTTATCTGTGAATGAAACCATCTATGTCGAGTTTACTTTTCACCATTTATCATGTTTTCTATGATGCAGCAACATCATATTTGTGTTAATATGTGCATGTGTACTGTTTTATTTCTGAACAAATTGTTTTATAGCAACAAATATTTTTTTATTTAGTTTTTGTCTATTTGTATGTACATGTACATGACGTTCAGTCCAAACACCAATAACAAAAAATTTTAAAATTAATATATCCGTTCGTTATTAAAACAAATAGGGAAATAAGAGCAAAATGTAAAAAAGAAATATTAACTAAAAGTGTTGATGTTGTTCACAGAATTGTTGACACTGCAGCAATAAGGAACATCATGTAAATAAGGGGAAAAAAACGATTTGTTTTTAAACAAATACAAATGAAGTTGTAGCACTCACCTGTAAATGTGTTAAGCCCACAACATTGTCGTTAATCAGTTTCAACCACTGACTCAAAATCGCCAAATCATCACAGTGCATTATGCCCGTTGAGGTTCCATTGATGCCACGGACTTCAAAAGCATTTTGTCTCAATTTATCGGTGCCATAAATGTAACGTGTCACATAGGCCATCATAAGGGGGACTAAGAAGAAATAAAGGTAATTAAAATAAATATTTTGCCATATTCCAATTGTCCTCATCGTCGTCATATCAAACTAACATTGAAAAATCAATGTCAACATTGAAAAATTCGCACATGTACACTCTTCTTCGACAATTTTCTGATATTTTGCAGACACTTGATATCTTTTAGAGTTTCAATTTGTGAAGATAGCAAGAAAAGAAATGTCATTCTTTAGCGTCGCTTTAATGTTAAGACAGTGACTGGCATCGGAATAGAGGGGAGGGATATTTATTCGTAAAATAAACATTATGAATTACCGCCAAATTCATAAAAATTATTTTAGGCTTATAAGGCTCCTATTTGACATATTTGTATGGAAATTTTGTTAAATAACAGTTTAGTAAACGTAAAATATTTATTATGAATAAGACCCTTGCACCGGTATTCATAAAAAATAAAACGTTGCTCAAATACATTTTAGAAAAAATTTTATATGAAAAATTTGTCGTAAAATGTGTTTCAACAATGTTTTATTTTTTATGAATACCGGTGTTAATGTTTAATAGCTTTATTCAAAAAAAAAATATTTTATAATGATTAAGCTTGTAACTGACAAATTTCTATATAAAATTTACGGAATAAGCCTGTAATAAATATAAAATATTTTTTATGACTAAAGCAGTCAATTTTTAATGAGTTTAATATTCTTAATACACACACACACACACACACACACACACACAAATATACCAAGCACTCTTATTTAAAATGCAAAGAAAACATTGGCCAACACATTTCTAAATTCGACGCTCACAATTTGCTTAAAATTTTTCCTTCCCCCCTCGCTTATGTTAAACTGCATTATTTCACTGTTTATAATTTCCTGTCTGTATTACATTAGTGTTGTTTTTTTTATTCCCTTCTTTATGTTTCCGTTCCCTTTTATTTTGTCGTTGTGCTTGTTAAATTTAAATTATTTACTTACCTGCCACAACGTCAACCCATTTCTTTTCTGGCTCTGAACAAATTGACATTGGTCTACTACAGCTACGACTTATGGTGCCGTTATTCACCGAGGACTTGTATCCTTCGTCAGCCTTAAGTTCAGCACATGTGGTATCATTATCCGAGTCTGGTGTATCTTTTGCCACTTAATAACAAGAGAAAGTTGGAAGAAAAGCAAAACGAAATATGTAAAAATGTTTCAAGACTGTATACGGAAATAAATGTTAAATAAATAAATTTTGTATGGTATCACAGGTCTGCATGAATTAAGTCTATTGGTTAAACTTTCGTGTGTGTATGTTAGTGAGTGTGCCTGTGTAGGGGTTAATGTGTACATACGTACATACTCGTATAAAAGTAAATAAGCTGAATTAAAGTAAAATGCATCAGGACAAAAGAGCCTGGTGCAAATGTACTCTTGAGCACTTGTGCCCTTTTTCATATAATTAAGAATTAAATAACGTTGCTTATTCTTCTTTTTTGCTGGTCATAAAATAAAATTTTTAAATTATCATTAGGGAGAAGTTAATTATGATATGATACGCCACGGTATGATAAGTGGTGCTATGAGGTATGATGTGATTCGGTATGATGTCATCGGATATGCTGTATGATATATTATTATGTATGTGACGTTCTTGTACATTTGATATATGAAATTATAAACCTATTTGCGTTGGATACGTTATAGTTAGCTTGGTATGATAATGTATGGGTATGCAGTGGATATGACAAAACAAAAATTTCAATATTATTGTTCTTAAGAAGCTGTCCGAAGCAGAGCGAAATATTTATTTCAGTACAATACTATATGAAGTTTGCAAATATTTATCTCTCCAGTCTCAAAATTAAACAATAATCCAGGTATCCCGTTTACAGAGCAGTAATATTTTTCAGGACTAAGAAATGGTGAATCGTACATATATCATCAGTGGTATCATATATGCATTAAAAAACGACAATGACTTAAGTCACTATTTGATGGAACAAGAGAGGGGGGAAAAAATCGGCAAAAATATACAAAGAAATATATGTGTAATAAATGACCTTTAGTTCAAAAAATCTTAGTATTAAATAAAAAACTATTGAATAAAATTAAAAACTATACCATACAACATTTAGAAAGTATGCTGTCGATATTGCGTGGGGCAAAAGCAAAGATCATAATAGATATTATCGAAACAGGGAGCAATACCTACGAAATGTAAAGCCTACAAAGTTTAAACAAATTTAGAGTTGTATACCGGTGTCATATAAACCTGTGGAAGAGAAAAATACGTTCTCTGTCATTGCAGCGATACGTGAAAATGAAGACATTCACGCGGTAACGGAACTCAGATCTATTGGTGATTATGACCAAAACAATACAATACATATGGTGTTATGCGGCACTATACGACATAAAGTGGTATCATATGGTCTGATATTCTGTGACTTCGTATAGTATGTTTTGGCATGATATGTTATGGTATTATATGTGTGGTATGGTATGTTAAGGTATTGTATGGTATGGTATGGTATGGTATGGTATGGTATGGTATGGTATGGTATGGTATGGTATGGTATGGTATGGTATGGTATGGTATGGTATGGTATGGTATGGTATGGTATGGTATGGCATGATATGGTATGGCATAATATGTTGGCTGTGGTATACTTGGTATAGTATGGTATCGTATAATATGTTATGGCATGGTATATTATGGAGAAATATATTTTCTTAAATAACGCAATTGAGTTACATTTAAAATGTGTTTTATATGTAAAAAGAAACACAGCTTTTCATATATTGTCCTTGTTTGCTATTTGAAATTCAATTTCTTTGACATATTTCTCTTACCTACGCAACAAATAAAAAAATATTTTCTTATTATCATAACGACCATCTTTTTTGATGTGTTAGGATATTTCAGATCCTATTTCGCAAATTATATTTAGTTCTATTTGCACTGAAACAAAGGTACAAGTTTTAGTTCCAGCCTTAATGCTTCACAACACATGTAAACCTATGAATACACAAAGAGTATATTTTGCATTTCACGAACTTGTACGCCAATAATTAAGAACACAACAAAGAGCCTGTTTACTGCTACCATTTAAATGCGAAATGGAGACCAGTAAAAACAACATTTTTAAAATAACAAAAACATGGTTGGAAAAAGAAAGAATGCACTTTACTGCCGAATGTTGTTGACTTTAATTTGCATAAGCAAATGGCAGGACAAACAATTTGTTATTGACAGTTTTATCGTTTCATTGAAACTTTTTGTGCAGCCGGAAGTTTTTATGCAGGAATGTGTGTACATATGTATGTGTTATAGTAAATGCTCAAACAAAAAATATTGATCATGAGTAAATTGCTTTATAAATAGTGTTTATTTATAAAAGAAGCATGTATAATAAAAAGATGAATTTTAAGAAATGCAGAAAAAGTGAATTGAAGCACATTAAGTATTTTAGAGGTGTATCAGAGAGCCTGTGGTGTTAGTCAAATAGCAGCAATTTGTTCATCAAATGGTAGTGTTTTCTGTCCAAGGAGGAATTCTTGCCAATATTTTTTTCGAACACACTGAAATCACCGTACCTCGTTTCTTGGTGGGGCGGCTTCCATACAAAAAAGATGAAAACGGGCAGCTTTGAAAATAATTTTTTTGATGTGTGGCAGAGAAAAAATTTTTTCTCATGCCAAAACCAATCGAAAAATCAATGGAACAATATCGAACAATTTTCGTCCGTATAAATCGAACCGACCTGATATATATTCTTGTTTGAATCTATGGTTGTGAAGAGCTTTTAATTGTTTCGTGTTCATTTTTGATTTGAAAACTTTTTGCTAATATAATTTAAGTAGCAATTTAAATATTTTCAAGCAACTTACATTGTTTTTGTAGAAAAGGTGTTGCCGCACGATAATGTTTGACCGTCAACACAACAATATCGCCGGCATTTCGCAAAATATTAACAGCATCATCGTGAGGGCAGGCTGTTATATATTCACCATTAACTTTGATTATGGCATCACCCACAAACAATTGTCCAGTTATGTCAGCAGCCTGATCCTTATAAATGCGTGAAATTAATATGGGCAATTTGTGTTCGGCACCCCCTTTTATGCTTAAACCCAGGCCACCTTGTTTTTGACGTGTTATTTGCACCATGCGTTCCTAGAATGACAAAAAAGACAATGGTTTACTGAGAGTTTTAAGTCATAAATAGGAAATGGGCAAAATAAATCAATTAGTTAATGGAATTTAAGGTAACATAGCAACACACACACTTACACACCCATTCATACATGTGTATAAGTTAAAGTGAATTAATTATTAAATTTATTTTGTAGCAGTAGGATTAATGGCATTAAATTTATTGTAATGTTTTTGCTACCAAGTATGTGATTTTTTTAATTTAATGTTTTGTTTTGGATTAATATTGTCAGGTATTTTGATTTAAGTCATAATTATATGAAAAATAATGTCTCATTAAATACACACGGTATTATATGATATTTAATGACTATAAGCAATTAAGAGTATTTTTTTAATGAAAACGCAGGGTGTGTTTTTTACGAGGGGTTTTTTGATACGTGTATATTTTTAGATTTTTATAAATCGATTTGATTTACTTGTATTTGTATAAAAGCTGTTTATTTTTTAAAAAGTTTATAGTGTAAATAAAAAGCAATGATTTATAATAATTATGAATTATTGCCAGATTTATTAATTACTGTCATTATTGGGCTGAGGTTTATTATTGAAAAAAATGGGATATAAAATTATGGGATTCATTGGTATTTTTCTGAAATGGAACCTTCCCTGAAGGCTGAAGAATTCACTGATTTTGTGCACAAATCTACTTTCTCAAGTTGTATCAAGTTTGAGCACAAATCTACTTTCTAAAGTTGTATCAAGTTTTTGTTTTATTTGGCAGTATTCATGGAAAAAAACTGTCCAGGTAGGAGGAAAGAAGTAGTGTCTTGACAGATAATTTTTCTGAAAGTCAATCTTCACTGAAGTCTTAAGAGCTCTGATTTTTTCCAGAGATCAAAATTATGTAGTAGGACGAAGATGTTTTTGAATACCCCAAAGTAGAATTTAGGTCAGCGACCCAAACAAGAGCACAAAATTTAGTTTCATATAAACTTTCGTACTTCGTGAAGTTTTGCTGTCAAAAATTGAAGTCTCTTCCCGGCAAGACGGTAAAAAACATGATATTCGTTCTCAAATCCTCTGGGCAAATATTAGCCTACAGATAATGTGACCACTATTTTCTTGCTAGCCTTTATTTTGTCCATATACATATATATATAAACAAAAAAATGTTTGAGAGCAAAAATATACGTAATCTTTTTGTAAGTGCCGTAATGCAATACCATTTGCACAAAATTGTGAATTGTTCTAATACTTTTTTATATATTTACTACTTTGCAATACCATTTGCGCAAGATTATGAATTACCCGAATGCTCTTTTATTTAGTTGTTACTTATACTTACTTTTGATTCACTTGGTGGACCATTCTGTAAATTTGTGGGCGTAACAATTTCTAATCTTTGTAAAGTCACCAGTTCCATTGTTAAATTCAGTCTAAGTGGTTCGGGTTTTGATTTGCCATCGCTGACATTTACCATGCCAGTGCGGATCTATAACATAAATATAAAAAATCTCTTATTAATTGTTTTATCGGGCTTTAGTTTGATTTTACTTCCCCAGAATGGAGAAAGAGTTTTTCTTGGTGAAATTGTAGGGATAAACATTTTCAAGGAATACAAGAAAACGGTTCAAAAGCTACAACCAATTATTTAACTAAAGAGTGTTATTCAAAAGCTACAGATAATTTTCACAGTTTTTGTATGATGACATCCTTTTGGTTTGTTATTTGTTGGATTTAGTATTTATTGTTGTAGCGGCGGGGGTTATACATATGCTGTGAACATTTCAGCTCCTTACCTCTTACTGTAGCGGATAATGGGTGCTGTGACAGACAGACGATCAGAAAGACCACAAAGTCTGCGCAGCACAGCAGTGTTTGTCTAGGAAACAAAAATTATAACTAACAAAAATTATAAAAAAAATATATACTGTGAGTTGTAATACAACTCCGTTACAGTTCTGTGTTGAAAAATGTTCACACGGTAGTATACGCCATATACCCATTATTCGGTTGATGCCCATCACAAAAACAAAATATAATTAACTTAAGCTCGATTAACGTTATACAAAACAATTGTAGAAGAAAAAGTTCAAACACTAAATTTTAACTACATTCCAATATAATGGAAGCGACTGTTTTTGAACTCGAAATTTATTTCATATAAGTTTATGTTGAGGCAAGTGCTTCCAGCGTCATTTTGCGCCACATTAATTTAATGAAGTTGCTAATATTGAACTTACCTTCAAATTTTGATCAAATTTTTCCTCTATCGGAGTGGCCATTTTTTCATTGATCTTCATGCTTTTGTAAATTTAACTGAAAATAAAAAATATGTTAAAAAAAATAGTTAGTACTTTATAAAAAAATATAAGTATTAACAAATAAATATCTGAAAGACCCAAAAACATTTTCTTTGAAATGTTGGCTTCACTCGTCCGTCCTGCACATGGAACTTCAAAATACGCTCTTTTCAAATTTAACCTTAAAACGATGTTTTTCTGTTTAACTGCTCTTTATTTTTGTGTTTTTATCAAGTGTGTGTGTGTGTGTGTGTTGGCGATCAGACATTTCTTCAAAATAAAAGCTAGCAAAAAGGTGGTGGTCACGTTTTCTTCGCCAAAAGATTGTTTAATGTGCAGGAGGCCATCTTGCCAGCAAAAAAAAGAAATGTGCTCTACACATCCCAATACGAATTATTTTTGTTCGGCCATTTCTAGGAAACAAAAAATTGTTTTTAATAATTTTATCTTGCTTGAGTCTTAATTTTTATTTCGTTGTTTTTTTTTATGCCAAATGGTCCTGTTTTTAAATTTTACACTGTATCTTTGGATCTCAAAGTGTGATTCTCTAGCAAATATCATTGATATTTGGTCACTAAATACATTTATATTAAATTTCTTTTTCAGGCTCAAGTTCAACCCTTGGCTTGTCACCTTTTAATCAATATCAATTAAGTAAAGAAAACTAAAATTTTTATAGGTAGGTGGACAGCCGGCTGTTTCTGAGTAGCAAGCACCCTTCTTCTGCACCCCATTAAATTTTTTTCAGCAAAATTTTTGGAAAACTTTTTTTTTGGGCTAATGAAAATATTTTAAAAAGAGTGTTTTTACTGAAAAGTAAAAAAAAAAATTATATTTGAGAAATAAATTTCAAACAAATCAATTTTAAAGACACAACCATTTAATGAAACACTTTAAATAAATTTCTAATGACAGGTTGATGTTATTTTGGGACGAATTGTGCAACAAACTTGCATTTGCATGCAAAAGCCTGCTGTGTCAACAACCAACAACTTGATGCTCTGTTATACTCTGATTACACATTTTTTTCCATTACAAGAAAAAAAAAAAACGGAAATTGTATTTCTACTGCAGCCTGTAATTTAGCCCGGTTTACTTGAAGGGAAATTACTTTTTCTAACCGCAATTACCACACGCATGACACACATGACAAATTGAAAATGTATTAAATAATTTTGGCAAAAATTCCCCTCGAAAGAGTGGAAAAACTTCAACAACAAAAAATAAAATAGAAACAACAGTTCTCATGCAGAGACCATCAAATTTTGCTACAAAGTTAAAAAAAAAAAAAACACTTTTGGTCATGACACTTTTCACAAATGAAAAACTTTTCTCGATTATGAAGTTTTGTGTTAATAAATCATTTTCCCATGCACCTTTTAAGTCTGCTCTCTCTCTTTCTCTATCTCTCTCTCTCTCAGCTCTCAATACATGAAAGTTTCGTTTTTATTTGTGTAGAAATGTATGAGCTACACACTCATACATTTAGTTTTGTCTGTCATGGAAAATAGTTTTTGGCAGTAAATTCTATTAAAACAACTAAAATATTGCTGCTTAACAGTTTTGTAAACTAAATAATACATTCAAGTAACAATTTTACGCTTCAAGTGCATTTTCATGGGGGGAAAGGGATCAGCATCATCAGCAACACTGTGGTCAAGTTTGTTTTTGTTTCTCATTATTTTGTTTTATTGTTGCCTTTTTTTGTTGGCAAAAATAGTTTCAGGATTTATAAACGAAAACATAATAAATTTAAATTAATAAATTAGTTCCTGAAATTAAAAACTTTCTTAGTTTTCGAATGTTATTTTGGCACTGTAGTGAAAAAATAGAAATTAAAATTACACATAAATAAATAAAGTGAGGGGAAAAGGCAAACATCACAATTTTGTAAACAGGAAAGATTATAAATGATTTTAATTACAGAATTGCTTAGATGTTGTGGCTTTCATCAAAAAATTAGTTTGTATTGGCACAATTTTAAGTAAAAACTTTTGGTTTTTTAAATAAAGTTCAAATAATAAAATAAGGGACTTTTTATAATTCACAATACAATACCAGAATTTATATGAAAAACAAAAAACAAATTTAAAACTATTTTACCAATGTATTATATAAAATTTAAACTTCATAGCAGGTGATTAAATTTCAAAGGTCGATGATGAATGTAAGTAATATCCAGACGTCAATCTTCTTCCTAAATTTGATTTGACATTTTTCAAATTCAAACTAATCCAATTTGAACCTTGGAAAGATACACCATCGAGCCACGAGTTAAAGTTATACAGACTTATTATGATATTTTATTCGTGATTTTTTGGTCAATTTAATCGTCCAAATGTGCGTACAATAGGAAAAATCGTGCAAGAATTTGAGCGAACTAAGTCTAGGGAAGATTTGAAAACACCAGTTCATGAAAATACTGCAGCTGTTCGCGATAGTGTAACTGAAGAGCTGTCCTCCTCAACTCGTTGTCGTGCCCAACAATTGCACCTCTCACGCTCGGCGTTGATGAACACTATGCCTAAAGGCTTGCATTTACATGCTTAGAAGGTGCAATTAATTCAACAACTGAAGTCTTTTTACCATTCCAAGCATCGTCAACGGCCAGAATATTGGCAAGGAATATCCAAAGTGAATGAAAAATTTTCGAATAAAATCATCTTTAGTGATGAGGCACATTTTTACCTCAATGCATTCATCAGCAGCATTTCATAAGTAGAACTGCCGCATTTGGGTGAATGATAATCCAAGAGTGATTGTCGAAAAACCAATGCACCCACATAGAGTGGCTGGTTGGTGCAGTTTATAAGCTGGCGGCCTCATGGGGCCGTATTTCTTCCATTTTATGGCCCGAATGGGACGATATAGATGTGAACGACATGCGATTTTAACAGGCCGATACCACTTACCGCACAGTTAACGAAACGATGACTCTTTTGCTCCACAATATGCCGCCAAGATAATGTGATTTGACACCGTAGGACTTCTTTCTTTGGGTTACTTTGAAAGAAAAGGTGTATTATGTTCATAAGCCAGAAACAATTCAAGAATTAAGAGATGAGATAATTTGGCAAATTAATGGCATAGAACCTCAATTATGCCTCAGCTTCATCGAAAATCTTAACCATCGGGCGGAGGTGTGCCGCCGAAGTCCTGGTGGCCATTTCGCTGACATTTTATTCCATACGTAATTGAACAATTGAACAACGTCTACCACTACAATCATCAGCACCGAACCCAAATTGCTTCCAACCCGGTTCATAGTTAATAGCATAGTGCTTTTGAGCAGCAGCGCTTAGTCATCCCACTGTGTGACCTCGTTATAACTCACTGTCGATATTTACCTCTTAATTCATAAAAATTATTTCAGGCTTATAAGACTCATATTTGACATATTTGTATTGAAAATTTGTCAAATAAGAGTTTAATAATAATTTGTCAAATAAGAGTTTAATATTTATTATGAATAAGTCCCTTAATGTATTGATCTGGGACGAAAACCTTCGCTGCTAGCTGGCTAAGGTTTCCCTTTTTTATGTACCTTGTGCCTCGATTGTTAGAGTGCTCTACCAAGAGTCTCCGAGGTCTCAGGTTTGATTCCTGCCGAAGGCTGTGGGTGTTTTTGAAGACAAGCAAAAGGCTTCGCAGTTTATGTTTATAAAATTGAAAAAAAAATTATTGATCAACTTTCAATTTTATCACTGTATTTTTATGTAGCTTAGTACATCTGTTTCATATACTCCCACCAATAGCCAATAGTGTTCTAATTGAGTTTTGAGTTTGTTGCTGTAGTATGTGGTGATAACAACGCTTTAAAAATCTGAGCCGTACCCAGCGGTTTTCTTAACCTTCTTTAAACATGTTGGTCACCACAATTTTACCATAAAAAACTTTTCGCAATTCGGCGGCAGTGAAATTGAACCAGAAGCCCGATAAATTAATTAACATTTCTATTTTATTTCTCAATCTGTTAAACTGGACTTTTGGTCTTTAAAAACAAATCAGTTACCAATAAAATTTCTTACAATTAATTTTCTTTTTGAGTGCACTATTTTTCCAAATAAGTTTCTGCCTGTGTTCAGCAATCAAACTAAGTTCTTTTCTAAATATTGACATTTTCGAAGTTTAAAGTGTCCATTAAGCACTTTTGTTTGTTAAAGAGCTTTTAATTCTCTTTGAAACTGCATAGAAATTTCAAATGTGCAGCTGTATTTATTGAACAGATTTTTTGCAAGATTTTTTATGGAATAGGCAGGCAGCTCAAATAAACCAAAATTTTGCGAAACTGAAGTGTTGTGCACATTCACACTGACAGTGTCACTAACGTGTATTTAGTTGTCTCAACTTCAATTAAAGTTTTTTGTTTTTGTTTTTGTAAGTTAAAGTTTTTGTTTAGGGAAGAAGATAAATTTCCAATTGAAGTCTCTAGTTGGAAGACCTTGGAAAAAGAATATAAAATGAAAATTATTTTGTAAATAAACATTAAAAGCATTCATTTCAGCTTCGGTTTTTATTTTTTTAAATAAAAGTAATGTGGGTCATTTATATGTAAATGAAAATTGATGTTAGACAGGTCGTGGTCGAGCCACTTGTACACATGTCGAAAGCTTTGAATGTGAACCAAAAAGTTTTTAGAAAAAGATTGAAAGTGCTAAAAACACATATTTAATTGGCAATTTATGTGAATTTTTTATATGAGTTTTTAACTAGAACCTCTTGCGAAAAACCCTTGCTTCAACTCCTTACACATTCTTCCATAATTTGCCTGCATTAAACTCCAACTTTTTGTATAAATATTTTTAAATGTGAAATTTGTTAATGGCTTTTTTTATTTTTATACCCAAATCTTTTTTAAGCATCCTTTTAGGAATTCATGAATATCTCAACACTTGCAAATTTAAACATAAATTGTTTTTTGGTTTGTTGTTTTTTAGGGCAACAATTTTGAGCATGAAAATCTTATATATTGTCAAATGCTCACAACAAAGACTTCTGCAAGCAGAAGCTGCACATTTGGACAAACGTTTTAGTCTTAATAATCCATCCATCACATATAATCCTTTTTGCTTGTTTTTTATTGTTGTTGTTGTTGTGCTGTGTCAGACATTTGATGGTTGTAAAACGAAGTATCAAGGAAAACAAAAAACTTTGAAATTTATCAAAAGTAAAAACATTTAAAGGATTTAAATGAAAGTAAAGTTTTAGGTTTGTGAAATATCTTAAGCTAGAATTTGGCTTCATGCTTAGGGAATTTTTGAGTGATCTCTTTTTAAAAATGAATTTAATTAGTATTTGTCATAAGAACGAATAAACATGCATTTTTCTAGCCCTAAATATACCTTATTGGGTTTGAACCCTGTTCAGATAAACATTTTTATTAAGTCAATATTCTGTATATTAACGAAGTTGTTTTTCTAACAACACACATAAAGTTTAGTTAACGATAAAATTTAATTGAAAATAAAGAGAAAAATCTGCTCACACTTTAGTTGTGAGCAGATTTCCAAAAAGCCATTATGTAAAAAAATAAAACAAAATATTGTGAATTATCAGAGCTTCAGTTGCCATCATAGTGAAATGTTTCTACCTGAAGTATGCCAAGATATCTAAGTGCTCACTTTTAATAAAGTTGCATTTTAATTTTAAGTAATATCTAAAATAATTTTGTGCTAATAATTTATTGACTTTAATATGGGAGTCTTTCTGAACACGGTATAAAAAACTTCGGCGTGACAATATACTTGCAGCTAAATACAACTACAATGAATTGCTGTAAAACTTTGAGAACATCCCACCTTAATTGCTCACACACATATGTACATATATTTGTGTTTGTTAATTTATGAATCTGATCTCATTGGGTGTAAACAATATTAAAAAAATCTTTTAACTTTTATTAGCATCTCCTCCAGTTTCCTTTTTTTTTCCAACATAACAATAGACATTTTTGTGCTCCCTACTCAAACACCCACACACACAAACGCACACGCAAGCTTTTTGTATTGAGATGTACAAGCATATTCAACTGGAGGTGTTTAGTCGAATAATGTTTATGGTGTTGGCAGTTAATACATTTTTTCTCACACACATTTTGACAAACCTGCCCCCAATTAACCTACACTTGACATCATATATAAAAAAAAAGAGAAATAAACAAAAAGAAACGAAGCAAAATTTAAAGACTCAAGCAAAGACGACAACACAAAAATAAGAATGTCATACAATAGAAACACACACGATAAATTAGCCAAGTTTCCACAATTTGTTTGAGTTTTAACTTTGATAAGAACATGAAAAGCAACACAGGGATACAAGTACTTTACATACTCATTTTGTTTGGTGGTGGTAAAAGCCTTAAGGTTTCTTTGTTTTTTTTGCCAAGTAACGAGATTTGAAAGCAAAATCTTTTTGACACGAATTAACCAACAACAAAAAGGGGGTAAGGGAAGAAACAAACAAATACGTTTGCATCTCGAATGGAATATTTTAAAATGCATAAAGGAGTTCGCGTGAATGTCAGAATTCTTTTGTGTGGCATAAAATCTTACGAGCACAAGTTTAATTTGAGCAAAAGTCTTTTCAAATGCAAAAATTCCTTTTTTTTTGCATGTTTCTACACGTGACAGGCAGAATTTTATTTGGGTTGTCATTTATTTTTCTCATACAGCTTTTTATAGGTATGTATGTGTTGATATTTTGCACCTCTTTTGAAAGTGTGTTAAGATTAAACTTTCACATGTGACATCAGTGTAAAAAGCAAACACGTTGAAGTGTTTGAATAATTGACAAATATTTTTGAGTCAAAACTTTTACCAAAAGTCGTTATTTTTTATCATTAAAATATTTCAACCTGTAGCTTTGCTTGTGATAAGGGTTGTAGCAATTAAAAACTAAAAATGGTTCAGTTTTTTCCATGTTTTCCATGTAAACTAATAAACAGCAGTTTGCATTTCAATATACAAGTTGAGATTTTCGAGTTGATGTTGCAAGATTGCTATGATAAATTTATGTGTTTTGATATAAAAAACTATAGCAGACTAATTGGCTTTACTTCAAGCTTAGTACAGCGCTGGGTGATTTTTAAGAGAATTTGGCTGTGATAAAAAAATACATCAAATTTAGAAGAAAGTTTTGTTACAAGCAAGACTGGAGAAATTTCTAAATATCGTTGATAAAAAATTGTCCGCTTTGTAGTGCGTCTATAATCTGCCGACATCTCGTTAACACACTTCAACTAGTCAGGAGGCTTGAAAAACTTAGAAACACTTTTTAAGCCTTCACTACTTTTAATTTTTCTGCATTCAAATCATCTAATTCGTAAATAAACTTTTGTGTTCCTTGCTTAGTTAAACAATGTTGCATGCTTAACAATCATTTAGTAAAGTTTTGTATTCATAAACAACAAATAGCAGATAATTAAAGTTGAGAGTTTTTAATTTTCTATTCTGGCAATGCCCGCCCATACATTTTCCAGTTGGTTGTGTAAAAAGGGCGAACGCAAAATAAAAGCTTTATAATAAGAACCTTTCGTTTTCATAAAAAATTTTTAGTGATTGTAGTCAATAGCATTGTTTTCGAAGAATAGCTAATATAGATCTGTTCTGAAAATAATTTTTTTTTATGAAAACACGAGATTTCTCAAAACAAACTGCATCAGAAACTTGACCTCATGCTAAATTTCCAAAATTTTTCTAAAGCTGCAACGTTTAAAATATTGTTACATTTAATTTATTTCGTTTTTGTGACAGTTTTTCTTAATTTTAGCTTCTCTTGAAAATTTTAATAATGTTTTGCAATCATGTGTAATGAGATTCAATATGCAATAGTAGCGAAGGAAACAGGCTTCAATTTGATATACAGCATACACGCCTATATTTAAATTTATAATATTATAATGCTCTACTTTTCTTTAAAAAAAAAAAAAAATTAATTTTTTCCATCTTTTAAAGTGGTTTTATTGGTATCTTTATCTTTAGAATACATATATATTCTGGCTCAAGCAGAAATGACTGATTACCGCTATTCATAAGGGTTAAGTTACAGACACTTTTACATCCATTATACTTCAGCAATACTCTACTCTACTTTTCTTTTATTTTCTATAAAAAAAAAGAAAACGAAATCTTAAATTGTGAATGCATTCGCTGATATAAAAAATTAAAAAGATGATGGAAGCAAAATATAAAACTGAAAATAAATAGATTGTAATGAAGAAGCTACTTGAGTTGAACTATTTTATCATCATATTCGTTCTCCCATTTTTCTCGTCATCCTCTATAAATGGAACTTAAGCAAATTGAAGTATGTATGTTTATGTTGTGTGGCATCTGTATTAGTTACTCATATTACAAAAGCATGTATTTCTTAATGAAATGTCAAGTGTGATATACACACACTAGGATAATAACTTAAATTCACAAACTTTTGTCATGACATGAGTTTTATTTCAAATGCATATATGACAACCAGTGTTGCCGAATATATGGAAGTGAAATATGTTTCATTTTGATCGAAATATGCTATTATATTACTTAATATTTTTAAAGGAAAATATATGTACTTGGATATTCTTCAAAAAATCTGTAAATTAAATAATTTTTGAGGCATGCCGTAGAGTACAGTTGTAATCGAAAAGATAATTGAATCTGTAGTTTGGTGTAAACGAAGTCATTGTTGAAGTCCCTGATGAGTCAGGAGTTCAAGTTTGTTGCAATTATCATACTAGAAGCTTTGCTAAGCTAAGGTTTTAGCTCTAACTGATTGTTTTGCCATAAGAGAAGGAAACATGAAATATAACAGAGAAGAGTACAGAATGAAAGAAAGCAAAAACCTATAAGTTATGCCTAGTTGTTGTTTCTAATTTTTTAGGAGGTACGCTACCAGGAAAAAAAAGAACGTTATTGTGAAAGAGTAAAGTTATAGAGTTCTAATATTGTACCGTCAATGTCATAAAACAAAGGACATAGATCGTATGATATACAATGTACATTTTGCCTTTAGAAATTGTACAAAATTTCGAAAATTTTTTTCCATCCCTGTTTCGAAGTAGAACAAAAGCAGATGCGTAATATTTTTTTCATAAAAGTGCGCTATTTATTTGCTCCTGATAGAAAAATTTAGTTTTGTATTATAATTTATATGGAGCTTTGAAATACATTTTCCATCCCTGCTTCAAAGTGCAGCAAAATAAGTGCGCTTTTAGTTCCCTCATGATCTAAAAAACTAATTTTGTCTGTATGATTAAATGACAAAAAATGTTTAAGTCTATTTTCCATCCCTGGTTTGTAGTAATATGCAGTTAGAACACTAGACGTATGATTAATAACTATTTACTTAATATCTGCTGCTTGTTCCATCAGGTTAAAATTTCATTCAACATGCCTGGCGTATGATAAATATTTGATGGCTTTAATGTCAAATTTTTTACATGATAGTTAAATGTTATTAGTTGATTAGTTGATTTTCTTTTAAGTTTAAGTTGTATTTAAATGCAGTGTCAGTTCTTTAGTCGCGAATAAGTGTTCGCTTTTAATTACCTCAGCAGTATGGGAGTATCTTTTCATTTCCAAATGTTATGGAAAGCTTTCCATGCAACATATGCAAAAGTTTTCCATTTCAAGCACAATGGGAGAGATTGTGTTATTTTAAATTAGCATGAACATTAAGAAAATAGTTGCACTTGTGGTTTTTTTGTTAGTATAAAAGTACTGTAAAGCTTCAGTTCTGCTGTTCGTTCGTTTATCATGTACAAAATTTCGAGAACATGACCAACTGGGTTAAATATACGCATGTTAAACCAGTCATGCTTTCATTAAAAATTGTTTGAAATGTGTGCAAAAAATATAAGTTGGAAAATATAGAAAGTAATAACAATGATTGCCATTTGTTTGTTCAGTGTCTTATTAATTTTTCTGCTTTTTCTTTTTATTTCGCTTGTAAGAAATAATTTCTCTTCAGCTTTTCATTAGTCGTTTTTGCATTAATAATTTAATTTGTACTTAAATAGATTGAAATGTCAATTTAACGGCAACAATTGAATAGAAAGACGCACAATTAAAGTCTTAAGTGAACTTAAGACCATTGAAGTATAGCAAGAAGGCATTGAAATTGACAGAGTGTGTTTCTTAATATAATGTAATTATTAGTAATTTTGGCAGGATTTTACTGACTGAGGACTTTCCTTATTTTCTTACAAACGAAAATTTCTGGATGTTGGCAGGAAAAGTAAATTTAAAGCTTTAAGCCTTAAGCAGAATATAAGGTTTTGGCAGGCTTCATAACAATACGTCACTGTATCTATGAGCATCCACTCCATAATCTAGCTGTATGGAAATGAGTGCTATTGATAACAAGCAGATGATTTGCATTAATATTTATTTATTGGGTAAAAAGACAGTCTAATTAAAATTCTGCTCATTTATTTAAAGAAAACATAATACTTTTATTTACTTAATGATGTTTTTATATATCTTTTTTATAACTCTTAATTGCTTTAGCAAAATACTATCTTGCCTTTTCAATGTAATTACTATGATTTACCCAGATGCATTTCTTTTTGCAAAAAAATACTGCTTCAATCTTGAGCAAAAATAATTTTAAAAGTGCTAGAAAACAAATTTAACAAACATAACAAATATATGCAATGCAAACACTTGAGTTCACCCACACTCACATACATACACACATGCAAATATGAGTGAAATCTGCATAAATTGATTTAATATTTATTTAAGGACAAAAATTGCAAACATATTGAAGAATGTTTGTACTGCAGAATATAATCCCTTCAACATGCTGGCATGATTACAATTTCAGTTGTGTGTTACAAAATGAGTTTTTAAATATTGCTTCCAATAGGTTCATATACATATGTTGGTTATGGGCTGGCTGGCTGGCTGTTCATTCATTCAAGTATGTAAATACTTGTTTGTTTTAATAGCCTACTTTTAGGCAATAAAATCAGACAACATGAGAGATCATAATTGAAAGCGTTTGAATGTGTACATGGTTGATTAAATTTTCAAAATAAGACAATATTTTTGGAAAATATTAATAGTGGTGGAATGATAAGAAAACCTAGCAACGACTGTAGGGAGAATAGGGTGAAGTTGATTGAATATCAGTTCTTTTTTAATGAAATTGAAGAAATGAAATATGAAGCTGAGAAAGTTAAAAACAAAACTAAAAAATTACATTTTGGATTGAACAAACTCCAAATGTAATCAAAAACATTTATTTTTACTGTGAGAAAGTTTCAAAGATATTTAAGAACTAAGAAATGTTATTACTGCATCTCGTTTTTTAATCTGCAGAAAGTTTTAAACAAAATTGGGGAATTTTATACCCAGTTCAGATAGACATTTTTAATTTAGTTCGCTTATTAAAAAATAAATTAATACAATAAGAATTTGCTAGTTGTAAAAAACATCTGCCTTCAGTTTATTTGTCAAAGTTCTAAGATCCTTTAGGTAATAAAGAAAATAAAAAGAACACCAGTTGCCACCATACTAGTACATTTGATGCCTAAATTTGCTAAAGTTTGCAAAAGCTCACTTTTTACAGTATTTCTTTTTAATTTCGCTCAATATCCCTCTTTCTTCCTCCCTAAAACCTATTTTCCTAGTTGCAGTACGATGCGCATGCATAAATAGGGGACGTCCCCTGAGTACTGGTCCAAGCTAAAAAAAAAACAAAAAAATATGGCAGGCAATATTGTAATAATCGAGCACTAACATATTGACATTTTATATCGAATAGTGATCTCAATGATGACCGTTATTACAATATTTGCTTTTAATGGGTCGCTGTGAATGCGGTCTCAATTTGAAATTAAGTCTACTGTAAGTAAAATCTGGAATATTTAATAAAAGTTGAGACAACTCCAAAAAGACTTGAGAACCTTTGTTAAGTGTAGCCAGTGCCCACTTTACCATTGTTTCATCGCCTGTTTGATATTAAGAAAGTTCCAAATAGAATCGAGAGCTCATTGCAAAAATAGCAAAGAAATTTGCAGCAGCATGTATTGGAATGTTCGAAAGAAAGTTATATCCGTAAGACATTTGTGGTAAAATTTCTCACACATACACAAACATACAAGCCCGTATTAATTTTATTGCTGTATTCCACTGCTTTTATTTTACCTGGAATGAGATGACCTTACCTACGAAACTCTATGGGTAGATTGATGAGACTTAGCTTTTATTCAGCTATATAAGTTTTTATGAATAAATAATAAAGCTCGAAAGTTTTTGGGTTCTCTAGTTCTGGTAAATCTTGAAAAACTTTAAATGTTTTTCAGGATTTTTTTTGGTTTTTAATTACTCCACAAATAATGATTGTACTGAAAAAATAAGCTAAACCAGCTTACAGCAAGTATAATTTAGAGATTTCATACGTTTTACGTAATAAAATCAAAGTGGTAATTTTGAAGTTATGCTGAGATTTCTATAGCATGCTCTTCAAAAACCTCATATTGAAAAAATAAATATGAGCATCGAAATTTGTAGTAAGGACCATATCTTATTAAAAGCGATATATTGGTCATAAATATTTTTTTTTGACTGTTGCATAGTGTTATTGACAAGTTCTATTATGGCTGATGATGAGAGATGGTACTAACCCTGCTGCTAAAAACAACTTAAGCAGCTGCCAAAATAAATTTGTATACTAAAAGAAAAACCATTTATATTCCGCTTAGAAGAAATGATTTTCGCTCCAACCCAATCTTAGCTTAGAAATACTTTGTAATTCAAAGTAAATGTATCAAATATGATGCATAAAAACGAAAACTTAATGGTTTTCTATTTTGCCTGTATTCAACAAAAAAAAAAAAAAAAGGAACAAAACAGCTACAAATCCAACAGCAAAGTTCATCAACATTTGCTGAAAGTGCAATCGTCTGTAGAAAGGAACACATTTGCACAAACATATGCATACTGATGTGAAGATTAAAATATGGGTCACATACACATAAATAACTACACACAATAAAAGGATTTAATGTTTATTTGTTTGTTTACAAAATGTGGGTCAACACATTCTAAAGTGTTTCAATCTTTCGTTTTTTTTGCGACTGTTTATTATTATTGTATTCTGTAGATTTCAAAATTAAAAGCAAAAAAATCTTTAACACGCATACACAGACACAAATGTTGTTACAGCAGCCCAAACAATACTCGTAGAAGTAGTTTCCATCCACATAAAATGTTAAAATCATGTCCTTCGCCTCTTTAAGACACACACTTGACATGAAAAATTATGAGCAACAGCAACGTGAAGAGCGCGTGGGAGGGAGAGAAAAAGAACACAAACAAACACAAAAACTACAACAACCACAGACTTAAAGAGAGATGATTTGTTTATATTTAAGTAGATGCTTGTTAAAACTTTCTTAATAAATCAAAAACAAACAAAATTATAAATACTTTGAAACGTCAGTAGGTTATTGGAACTTCCCTAGTTAACATCAACGTACATACGTACATACATGTGCATGTATTCGTTTTGTTTGTTTTCTGAAATTGACCTGAATTTCGAAGCCATCAAAAGTTGAATGTGAGTTAATTGCTTTGAAAGCATAATTATATTTTTAAGGTTATCATGAAAATGTGTTTTGTTTCTGAATTGCTGCTTGAGTGGAGAGGCTTAAAACATAATAATTTTAATCAGTTAACAGAATTTCGGATGATTTTCTTAATAAAGAGAAACAAAGGGAATTTTATATATTTTAGTTTAAATAGTGAAGGTTGTTTTCAAACATACATATTTAATGACTTTCTTAATAAAAATTTAGGTAAGGAATTTTGTATACACATACCTGTTTTACTTTAAATGGCAAAGTTTGTGTCTTAACACTTCTGAAATCTACAAAAACATGGTTCCTCACTACAATATTATGACTGCATTTGGTAACAATATGGTTACCCTAAAACTTTTTTTTTTTAATAATATGGCAATATAGTGGTTGGAATTAATATTATTATGGTTGAAAATGATAATAGCATCGCCAGACATGTCATTATTATGATTGAATACATTAATAATATAGTTAGGGGCCACAATAGTCTAATCCATTAGAATGTTTGCAGAATGCAAACAAATATTTTAAAGCCTATATACATCTAAAATTCAAAGTTCAAACTTACACATACAATAAAAGAAGCTCTTCATATGTTCCATGACATTGGTATTGCACAATTGTCTTATTTGGGTTTCAACAACTGTAGTTCTTTAATTTAAAATAGCTTGTGTTTCTTTGTAATGAAAAAAATATTTCTTAATAAGCTCACACAAATTTTCAATTACTTCACCAAAATCAGAGAGTAATGGGACGGTCAACGACAGCAATGAAAACTTTGTTATAAACAACAATATTTTGTTCGTTACTTGGTAGTCATTTGATATATTGTTTTTTTTTCCAAATGAATATAACCATATTACAATTTTCATGGATGGTGACAACAAATTGATCAAACTGTAATAACAGTGCTTACTGTGACCAAAAATGGTTTACAGCATTTTAGAGAAAAATGCCTTGTTTGCCACTGGCTTTCGCATCGTTATAGACAGCATAATATTGTTTTGGCAAACATATTGTTAAATATTTTTGCAAAAATTAACTTAACTATTTATTCGCTGTAAGAGTCAATTGAAATGTATTAATTTAGATCTAAAAATAAACAATAATGTTTTATGTTTTTTTTTAGCCATCTATATACCGTCGATATTTCGTTAGCGCTAATTAACTCATCAGTAGACTCGAAAAATCTAAAAAGAATGTTTGAAACCCAACTACTTATTCCAAAATTCTCATGAACAAAATGAGAACCAGGTCATTCAAACAAACTTTTAATATAGAAGGCCGAAAAAGACTTAAAATAATAAATATTTTTTTTGCTATTGTATGTACTATTAGTGTTATCAATTTTACCGGTAATGTTAGTGCTAGTACTACTCCTAGTACTACTACTACTACTACTACTATCTACTACTACTACTACTACTACTACTACTACTACTACTACTACTACTATTAATACCGCTACTACTAGTTCTTAAGCATCTAGTGCTAATAGTACTACTGCTAGTACTATTACCACTACTGTTGTATTTTTTCTGCAAGAATACCCACCAGCTACTACACGCCTCGATGGATGAATTGGTAGAGTGTCCCCGAGGTTCGATTCCTGCCGAAGGCTTTGGGTGTTTCTGCAGACAAGCCAAAAGCTTCGCAGTTTTATATTTGTTAAAAAAAAACATATACTCACAAAAGTATAATTTATTTTATTAATTAGCTGCGTGGTCTACGAAAGCACACTACAATTTGAAATACTGAAAAAAATACAATTTACGATTTCGAAAAAGGTGCTGCAATACGCCGTTGAAGAAAAATTATAACGGCTTCTGAGTGCCTTTATTCAGTTTTTCCATGCTAAAATCATCTTAACTTAGGACTCAAAGAATTTAATTTAATTTTATCAAAGGTTGTTATATACATACATACATTGTGGAAATACCCATACATAAAATACTTTTTCCTGTTGTATGTTACGTTGTCAAAAATAAAACTGGAATTTAGTTTATTTGTGCAAGTGCATTGGCAATCATTTAGTTGTCGCTGCTGCTTTTTGTCATGCTGCAGCAAGATTTTATTGAAAGTGTTGCACACCTCATATGTGTATGTGTATGTATGTGAAACCATTTACCCAGACATGGATGGCTTTTTGAAGAAGGAACTTCTAACCAAAGTATATTATTTTGCTGAATTTATTTTAGAATTTCTTATACACATGTAGTATATTTATTTGGTTTGGAAAACGTATATATCACTTTCTTCCCCCCTTGAGCCGCACCTGCATGCACTTGCTTGCAGAAACATGCTCTTATAAATGTATCAGATTTTAAGAGCGTGAAGAAGCAACATATTGTATCCCATACACACGTACAGACATATTTAATTTAATACCTCATGTGTGTATTTTACACATGCCATAAGTAGATGTTTGAGAAGATGTATTGTATTCCCATTTGCGTTAAATATATATTTTTTAAAGTGTCTCTTAATGCCAAATAAAATAACTTCATTCAAAAGCAACTTAATAGCATCGAGTTAAGTGCATAATACTTATGTATACCTACATTTATGTGCAAGCCTAACATATTTATTCATTGTATATAAAAGACAGAATTATTTATCATTGATTTTGATTTTCATATTTTGTTTTCTCTTCTTCTTCCATGTGACAGGAAGAGTTGTGTTGTTAGTTGAAACTTTGTTGATTTGATTTTTATTAGTTTCCGTTGTGATTGCAGCATAAAGTAAAAAATAGATTTCATCATTTTAAGAGTATTTTGAAATTGTTTTATTTTGTTTAGTGCGGAGTTTTACAATAATTTAGTTTAAGCATTTAATGATTCAACAAAGTCTATTTGAGTAATATGTTAATTCATGAGATCTATAGCAAATGGTTGCAGCTTCATTTTCGAAAATGAATAAATAAAATAAATATTCCTCATGCATAAAATTAAATGTTTTTTTTTTATTAAAAGTTTCATGAAATTAAGTTTCCTAAATTTAAGGTATCTAGAAATCAGGGATGGGAAAGTCACAACTTTTAAAAGGCCTTAAGTGATAAATAGTATACGAAATTTAATGATCCCACCAAAAATTATGAAACAGTGTACACTTTTCTTTAATTTAACATGCAACAGTTTTCTTTAATTTAATTTTTTGTTTTTAAGTTTAGCTTTATAGTCGAACCATATGATTTACAATTTCTGATTACTTTACCGGCTGAACTGAACCAAGTTCTATCTTCTCAGAATTAAAAAATTATTTGTCATAAAACAAGATAGTTGTGATAAAGAGTTTTAACGAAGAAAAGAAAATCAAAGTTGAGGCTGATTGGCTGGGTTACATACCATGGCTACTTCATGTCTACCACGACGCTCATCAACTCAAATTGCTTCGAACCCAGGTCATAGCCAAATGATAATAATAATAATAGCTCCCCACATTAATTAAAACACTTCTTAATCACAATGAATTCCAATTTAGCTTTTATTTTAAATGTATTTATGCCAACTTATGCACAAAGTTCTTCCGTAAGCTGCTTTTTCCCTTTTTTTTTTACCAATGATCGAATGATCCGGCTTTAAATTCATTTTCTTCCTTATCTCTTGTCATTTTTTCATTTGAACACAACAATTCTTCTTCCAACTTAGACAGCATGTCAGTGAATGTTCCATCAAATAAGTTTATGTAGTTGTAATAAAAACACACCTGCAATAACCTTTTGACTTTGAATAACATGTCTGTGCTGGCTTGAATTGTTTTCATTTCTTTTTATGAGCTAACAAGAAGAAAGAAGAAGAGAAAAAAAAACTTAAACTTGCAATATAATTTTATTCTACACAACTTATTTATGCACATAAGTTGTTATATTCACACACACACACACACACACAAAGTAGGGCTTGCAGAAGTAGAGAAAAAAAATGAATAAAACTTTGCTAAAAAAAACGCCTTAGAAATGATTTTTAATTAAAGTCATGATTGACATTTTGCTTCCTGGCCATCTAAAACTGCAAGTCCTCAAGGAATATACATTTTTTTTCTTTTGTAAACATTTTGTGTTTCCTTTAACCAACTTCACTTTATATTCTCACCAAGCATAAATAGGTGCGTTAAGCATGGCAACTACTCAAAAGCCAACACAAAGGAAATTGAAATAAACTAATATTAAAGGCTGAGAAGAAAAACCAAGAAAGAAAAAACCACCTGCATCCAAGCAAAAGAAAGAAAAAATTATAATTGAAAGCTTATACAGGCTGTGAGTTGGAAAGGTATACTACTTTGTGTTTTTATAATTTTTGATTAAATGGAAGAGAATGGATGTTATATTGATAAATGTTTTATTCGATGTCCGCCATTATATAGCGAATACAATATCAGATAAATGTCCACCTCAGTTAGCCTCACAAATGCAAGCCCCTTTGAGCATATTTTTTGTTATACTCTCATACATTTCACGCAACATTTCATTGATTTCCTCACAAATATTTTGTTTGAGTTACTCGAACGTTTTTGGTATAATTGCATAAACCTTGCTTTTCAGCTAAACCCACAAAAAGAAGTTTGAAGCAATCAAATCAGGTGACCGTGGAGGCCAATCAACAACACCATTTCTCGACATAAGAGGTATCGCAGTAATTCCATTATAATGTTGGTTGTGTGCGGTGTGGCAGCATCTTGGTGGTACCACATGTTTATCAATTCCAAAGTATGCAGGTTTGGCGTTAAACAGTTTTCAATCTATCACGATATCGTTTGCCACTGACAGTTCCAGTTTCAAAAAAGCAAGATCCAGTGATTCCTCCTAACTGTTACTTTTAGTGGATGCTGATGAATAATTTGAGGGTTTTTCATTGGCCAAAACCAACATTTCTGTTCATTCACATATCCGCTCAAATGAAAATGTGCCTTGCCAGTCATTATGATTTTTTCATAAAACTCCGTGAGCTGTAACATCCTATTGACATATGTACGATGGAGTAAATTGTATTTACGAAGAACCTCTGCTCCTGAGAACGTGGACGAAGTGAGACTGATGGATTGTCGCAAACAGTTACTCAAGCAGCAGTAATGTCTTCAGCTGATCTTACAGTACATTGTGGTCCATGCTTGGGTCTGTTAGCTACAGTGCCCTTTTCTGCGAAATCATTCACTACACGATCAACAGTGTGTCTTGTTGGCACGTGGTTTCCCCCGAAAATTTCACATAACTTTCTCTCGACACAGTAATCGATGATTGATTTCGGTAAAATATTTGAACGATTAAAACACCCTAGTTCACCGAATATTATTCCGTAATAAATTCGCCACGTCTCTACTTCACAACTGCTAAATATGAACGGTCAAGCCTAAAGTTTACCAAAATGGCGGCAAAGCAAAATAGTATATCTTTCCACCGGACACCCTGTAGTTGGGGCATTATTTGTGAAGCGGATTTAAGCTATTGTTGTGCTTCTAACAAACTTGTTTATGTTGGATGTTTATTTGTAAAGTTCTGGGATGAAAAAGTGTTAACGATTTTGAGATTTTCTTTTTAGAATAATTTTCCACAAGGAAAAATTAAAAAAAAAAAATAGTATAAAACTACGGCCACATTATCAAATGTTAGCCGTCAAAGAATAGAACTAATACTCTCTGTTGTTTACCCCATATACTTGATTAAATAATTAGGAACCCAGAAAATGCATACAGATAAATTTGGATACATCGACAAACACCAAAGAAAGGGAACGAACTATTTTGAAAAAAAAAAAAGAAAAAGCCTGAAATTTTAGAACAGTATATTTTAATATTTTGTCCGGTCAATGTGCAAAAACGAAATATACAGCAAACAATTATTTGATCTTACAAATATTTTTCGAGAGCTGGCACAAGCAAAAACCAAATTTCTTCAAATTTTGCTGTATTCGTTGAGCAAGTGAAACAATCAAATATGCTGTGGTGAAATTGAATGTTCTATCTTAATTTTTTCTTTTTGTTATGGTTTTTGATATATCTGTATGTAGGCATATGCTTTTTCAGTTGTTTATAAGCATATATTTTCCTAAAGCAACGGTTAACGTATGTTTTTCTTTTTTAGGGTTTTAATTTCTTGAGTGGCATTTAATATGTCTAAAAGCAACCAGTTGCTTATTTCATCTGTGAGTTTGACTTCTTAAATTTTTTGCACTTTTCAAATAGCCACCATTATTTGCAATGCAAAAAATTTTCTTTAAACTCGAATAACTCTCTCAAATGAGCAAGAATATGAAAAAAATCTGAAGTATTAAGATAAGCATGAAACTTCATAGTGAAAAAGTACCTTTGAAGTCTATTGCCCAAACAAAAACTGGCTTATCCATTAATATGCGATAGCTTTAAAGAGTGTTAAAGTTTACTGGGATACAACTGCCACCCACACGCATATGCATGCCTGCCTGTTTCTGCGTTTGCATATGCTTGAAGAGAGCTAAAGTAAATTCTTTTACTTTACCAAACGGAGAGCAAAAAAAAATAAATAAAAGTGTTTATGAAATAAAATACTTCCCAGTTCTGGTTGATGCTGGTTAAAAGCAAGTGGCTGCAGAGCCGCGTAGAGTGAGTAAAAATAAAAGGCATGACAAAAGTAAAGCCATAAAATGAAACCAAAATGCGCACCACATATATAACTTCAATGCATTTCCGTTTCCTCCTTGAACAACAACCGCTTTTTGTGGAGAAGTAATGTAACCATGTTTTTCTAGTTCTTTTCGTTTTTTTTCAGCTCGTTGGTAATGTTTGTTTTTTTTTTTTTTGCTTTTCTCTAGCACTTTCGTTTATTATTTGATTGCTGTTTTTATTCTGTCAGCACTGCTTGGTTGTTCTTTTTGTGTGTTAAAAATTTGAGCTAAAAAATAAATTGTTATAACTAGAGTTTTATTAAATATTTTTTTAGGTTACAGAAATTTATAAAACGATAAGTCTTATTTGCCTTAAGGTTTGCTTGTCATTAGGAGGCTTTTGCTTAAGCAAAGATTTCTTAAAAGTTTTCTTAAAAATAGCGCATACAGTAAACTCGCAGCTGTTGGTAGAGTATAATACTTTCAAATGAGTATTTTATGAAGAAAAGCAAACACATTTATGTTGGGATTAAAAACACAGTACTAACAAATAAAAACCAAATGACTGAAAGGCACCGACTCGAAGTATTAAAAGTTTATGTAAATAAAAATCTTTAATGAGCAATGAATATTAGAAGAAAATAAATTTTTTATATCACGTGGAAATTCCAATTGGTAATTACATATTCAATGGTATAAGGCCGGTTCGGTTTATTGTGGGGCTACGCGAAATACCGTGCAGTTTATGCAGCTAAATCTTTAACTGTTGAACACTTAAAACCCAACATTCGTCAAGTTATGGCTGAGATACCGCCTAAAATGTGTCAAAAAGTAGTAGAAAATTACCTCAAGAAATCAATGCTGGTGATGTTTCACACATAATGTTAACGTTCAAAATTTGTAATAAAAAAGAAATATCCTGAGAAAAGATATTTTATATGTGTTTACGTTTACTTTTGAAACCGCAAAATGGGTAACCCATTATATTGTGCTTTTTTAGAATTTTATGCCTCAAACACTTTTCTATGCAGCCAGAAAAGAAGAGCTTGAGTATGCTAAAAGCAGTGTGTAACAGGTTTTAATAAAGTTTTGTTTTAAAAATAATATTCAGTGCTGGTCAACAGTCATCTACATAAAAAAATACATTTTTGCATAATAAGTAAATAAAAGTGACCTCGAGCTCAGAAAGCTGGTATTAAAATGAAACAATATATTTGAACAAAGGCTTGCATTATTAGTTTAGTTAGATTTTTGTATTTATTTATTTTACTATAGCATCAAATAGTATCGCATACCTTAGCAAAAGTGTGTATATATGTATCTCTACATAGTTTCTAGCAATAAATTGTTTTTATTTGTGTCTTTCTTCCTTTTGCTGATTTTTTTTTCTTATCCAAAAACATTGCCTTTGTTATTTAAAAATTCGTTTATTCCCAATTCGATTATTTATAACAAAGACTTACGCTATTTGTGTGCTCAATTTTACCTTTGAATTTCAACAGCACTCTTGTGTTTGTTTATTCTAAAAGACAATCTTGATAAAATTCTATTTCATGACTGCCTCGCTACTGAAGCTGTTACAAAAAAGAAGGCTTGTAATTCTCCAGCACAGCCGGTGGAAAATTTTATAGCCCCTGGTTAATGAAAATAATACAATGACCAGACATTTATTTGGCTCAATGCCAAGCAAATGATTTTCCTTCTTGCCATAATGTTGTTGCTGTTGTTTAATGTTGTTTAACAATCGTTAAAACCCAGACTATTGTATTTTACTTTTGCATTGTTTGTTTGTTGGTCGGTGCAGTGCGAGCTGGGTATTTAATATTTTTTTTGTTTTACACTTTTTAATGTAAGCGAATAAATTAAATTGTTGCAATAAGTTCCCAACTATTCTCTAACACGACAACACACACACCATTACATACAAACATAAACTATAAAATAGAAAAGAAAAACTTAAATAAATAAAAATATTGTAGTAAAAGAGTTTATGTTTGTATGTGTGTGTGTTTGTCAACCACAATTATAGTAGACTAGTGAATGTTGGTAGCACAACAATAACAACAAACACATCAACACGCATTTACGAAAACTATTTTCATGGCAAACACATCCCAGCAAACAAAAGAAAGCATCAATATGAAAACAAGCCCAAAAGATGTTCATCTAAAAATCGAATTATAAAATAATAATAGTTCTAAATCAAAATTTAATAAAATGAAAGCGCTATAGCGTAAAAAAATTAAAAAAAAAGATTTCGTATTTCCTAATACTACGTAAAGCTTTTGGGACATTAAAAAAACAATGGCTGACGAAGAAACTACGTGCATGCACGTGCATGACAGAATATGTTGTGGAAAATAGTTAGAAAATCAAAAAATAAATCCAGATAATTCTAGAGCTAAAACAATTTAATCTAAAAGCATATGCGCAAAAATCTAAGTGCACTCAAAAAAAAATCGTGAAACAAATTTTGACTCATAACTTAAAAAGACCTTTTGAATTGTGTATTCAAAAGTTTTGTTTGAAGTATTTTAATTCACCAAAAATTTTTAACTAGCATTAACATCTCTGTAATGTATGTTCCTTTTTTCATTCAAACATTTCAGCGAAATGTTTGCTGGGCAGAGCTATGACACACGAGATGGCGTAAAAGTGTTGGTGTGAAAAAGGGAAGTTGTCCAGCAACTGTCCTTTAAAAAATTTTTCTTTCATTTGTTATTCACAAAAAAAAAAAAATAATGATAGAGTGGCTGGTCGACCACAATGGTGAAAATAAATACTATTAAATACAAATTGTTATAATTTATTGATCAAGTTTGTTGTTGACGTGGTTGGCTTTGTGTTTATCCATAAAAAAAAAGTGTGTATTGGACTTGTTACACATAATATTTGCTTACACAAATCTATTGGACTTAATCCATTTCACATCAAGGTCTGCAGTTGACTAAAGAGCCGAAGCATTAAGTGCAGCACGCAAAATCGATTTTTTAGAGCTAAATTTATTTATTTATTTAGATAGAAGCTTAGTGGCCACGTTTTTGAGCAAATATTTGCTCCTGTGCGATTATTACTCTGAGGTGGGCGAGAGTACCTCAAAAATATGTTTTATTAAAACAAAGTGTTGCTGAAAAATTCAAAATCGTTTTTAAAATAAAAATCGCACTTCACCAATAAAAATAAGAAATCCTGGGGTGATTGGGCTCAACACAGCCTTCCCTAAACTGTGTGATCGTGTCTTTAAGCTAATAAAAACAATGCTACTTAAAGATAAAAAAGTACCGACCTTCATATTTTCTATTTCTTTTTTTGAAAATATACGAAATCGTTTCTTTTTATCTTTCATCTTTTAAATACCAAATCCATACTTTTGCTTCAAGTGTCCCTTGCACCACCACTGTTTACTGTTGCATTCATTCATCCTTAAGTGTAGATGAGTATATTACCATAAGTGTATATGCATACATTAAAACACGTATATATTTGTAGTTATTCCTTTCCTTTGTCGTAGAGTATGCAAACAAAACAAAAAATAATAAGTAGTTATACACAATCAAAGCAGAAAACAAAATCAAGAAACAAATACCTCAGAGGAATTCAACGATGGCACATAACCAGAGGCCGCAAATGTATAATCAACCAAAAACCTACAAATAAAATATGTGTCTGAAAACACATACAGAACAACCTTAATAAATGGATATTTATATGGATATTTCTAAATCATTGAAAATATTTATATGGCAAATTTCGTAATTGGCGAAAACTCTCAAAAACAAAATTTTTTGTGCCGAAATTTCTTTGCAAAATATTTTTTTATGACATAACTTAAAAAAAAAATTTATATCTATAGAACATTATTTCCCATTTAAAACTTTTTTTCTTAGTTGAAAAATAATAGAAAATTTTTTCATGTAACAACATTTGCTCTCTTCAATAGGTTATTATATTAAAACTCCAATGAGAGTTTGAGGGAGTGGTTTTTAAATATATTTAAAAACTGCAGGGATTTTTAAAAAAATTTCTTTGCAAAATGTATGATCGTAATTAAAGTTTACTCTCATAAATGAGGTTTCCATTCAAACTGCAATAGAAAGTAAGTTTGCAGTAAAAGTGAACTTTAAAAAGTTGGCTGGGGAACGAATAAGTGCTTAAAATATCATAAAGCATACCAAAAACTTGGTTGTCCTCCAGCTAATAACTCTGGTAAACAATTAACAAACAGTTCAAAGGAATTGGATGCTGATGTGTGTGATCCAGCTTAGAAGTCTTACTTTTTTTGTCTTTTTTAAAAATACTGATCTGTAAAATTAATTTTCCGCAAAAAAAGTTCTTCGCAATTTTTTGGAAGTAAAACCGAACTTAAGCCTATTAAAATATGTAATTAACGATTGTGGCTTATAAAGTTCAAATAAAAGCAGTAAATTAATTTAAATATTTTTATTTGAAAAATACAAGAAAATTAAATTTCAAAGAGTAGCTGACAGGGGGACAACTGGTTATTTTTTCTTAGACCGGTACTCAAAAGATTACCCCTACATGCATCGAACCAGGAAAATAGGGGAAGGAGAATGGAAAGAGAAAAATAGGTAGACTTTGTAGCTGGTTGATTAAACAAAAATTAGCAACGGAAAAAACAATTTTTTTTAAATACATTTATATTAAATTACTTTTTCAGGCTCAAGTTCAACCCTTGGTTTTTCACTACTTTTTAATCAATATCAATTAAGTAAAGAAAAGTAAAATTTATTTGCTAGGTGGACAACCGGCTGTTTCTGGGTAGCAAACACCCTTCATCAGCACCCTATGAACTTTGGACGTGTCAAATTTCACAATTCTGGCACAGCCGCTTTAACCACTCGGCAACCAAAGCTCACGCAATTCCACTTTCTGTTTGTATACTTAATTAACATTAACCAAAGCAATGATATTTTTGCAGTCTTGGACGATATTTGTCATCTCAGAAGACTGTTGCTCTCTGTTTATATGAAAGCTTTTCTACATGTTCTGTTTTTGCATCATTGAGATCTAGATGCTCTTTTTATTGATACAATTTGAACATTTACGCCATGCCCTGCGTTATTAACATAACGTTATTAACATAAAACGTTCATAAAAAGACTTGATGCTAAAAAAGAATGAAAAATGTGCCAAACAGTCGGTTGTCCCCCAGCTATTAAGTCCTAAAAATTCACTTTTCTTGGCTTCTTTGCATACTAATACATACAATAAGTTCACATTTGAGAGTTTAGGATCCATTTATGATAGTAATTTTTAAGTATATATACAGCTAAAAAATTCAATTGAATAAAATTCCAATTTTGTGTGCTTTTGCAGCCGAGTTGTATGAGCGGAAGTTCTAAAAATTGTGCAATTTAGCAAGTTCAAAGTTCATAGCGGTGCTGATGAAGAGCGTTGCTACCTAGAAACAACCAGCTGTCCAGCCAGTTATAACAACTTTTCTATACCTTTTTTAACTTTTTTTTTACTTAATTAATATTAATAAAAATTGTGACCCCCCATGATCTCAACTTGAGCCAATTAAGAGATATACAAATAAAACTTATTATTGCATAGTTCAGCATAATTAAAATATAAGCAACAGAACACAGTTTCTGAATAAAAACATTATTTATTTTTATTTACAATTGTTAATTATTTTCTCGCTGTTTAGTTCGATTTTACTTCCTCAACATTGAAAAAGAATTTTTTTGCGACAAAATTGTAGTGATCAACATTTTTCAAGAAGACAAGAAAAGTAAAGCTGGAAACTATTTTACGTCCACTATAACGCTTCTAGTGTTTTTCCAATTCTGAGGAAGTAAAGTCCAACTATAGTCTGGTAAAGTGATTAACAAGTCAAAATAAAAAATAATAATAATTTTGCCCACCTTAACCCTGAGAGCCCCCTTTCAAGGCATGAGTAATTGTTTGGTTATTGGTCAATAAATTTTATTTTGTTGTTGTTGTTGTTGTCGGCAATAACATGTTCCAATTGATTAAATATCTTTATTGCTATATAAATACAAGAAATTGAAATCAAATGTCCAAAATCATTTAGCAAATTTATTACATGACATGTTTCAGCCACATTCCTCTTCTCGCATTCCAAATGATGTTTCAACTTACTTACGTGCAACGACATCATCAGCCAGTATCTCCGCTACAGCAACCACTCACTCACCAAACAACCGCAAAAGTGTAACGAAACAATAAATTAAGAAGTATCAGACTAAGCAACAACAACAAAGCCATCCTACGCACTTCAAGCAGTCATTCAGTCATTCACTATCTCTTGCTGTATGTATTTCATTTCATTTGTTTCTTGTTGCGTGCAACTATTGGCTGTGCGGTTCTTACGACACATACACAAATCAATAGATAATTGCAGATCGATAACACAGTGATATATGAGTGCGATTGTAGATACGCTTGTAAGTACTGGTATTAACAAGTCATTAAATTGTCTATTTTTTTTGCTACTTCTTCTTCTCCTTCTGTTTCGTCTCCATAAATGTTTAAGTTCAACGAAGGATAATGATGGCAGCAACTATAAATAAATTTGCGACATCACTATCTGGCATGATACGAAAATTAAACAGTCTCTATTTTTACAGTAAATTACACAAAGAGTTTCGTGTGAATTTGTTGTTGGTTGGCTGGTTGTATCGTTGGTTGGTTGGTTAGTGTTGGGTGGAAGAAAACTAGAAGAATACCGGTACTTTGTTACTAATTGCACTTAAATTGCAACTTGAGTGAAATGAGTTTGCAGCAGCAGCATAATACCCTTCATTAAAGAATTGAAAAGTCTTGTGGGTTTTTATCATGTCGATAATGTTATAATGATTAGTCAATTTCACACATCAAATTGTTGCTCAAAAACATTATATCTAATATTGAATCAAGGAACATATTTAATAGTTTTAAGCCCATTTCCTTTTTGGCTTGTGGTTAAAGTCTTCTTAAATCTGAACTTTTTTTTATACAACTAAAAATTTGTATTTTCTTTTTGCATCAAAATAACTCAAAAATTAGTAGCTGCCTTGAAATAATTAGTTGCATACCAGTCCAAGTCATAGTTTTGATTTATTTGAGGTAAAACTATTATTTGCTTTAAAAATTACCTAGTATGAAGTTTAAGGTCATTTATGATATTAACTACAAAAGTAGAAAGAGCCACGCGGTATTATCCCACTAAAAGTCCCAGAGATTGCAGGTTCGATTCCTGCCAAAGGCTCTGGATGTTTCAGCAGATAAGCAAAAGGCTTAAAAATTTGGTGTTTAAAAAAAAAAATCTATAAAATAGCAGAGAGCACAAGAAAAGAAATTTGGGTGCTGATGATGGTCGTGGTGGACGCGAAACAGTCATGGTATGTTCTCCAACCAATAAGTCTGTTGATCACTACAATTTTATTGGAAACATTTTTTTTTTTTAAATTCTGAGGAAGTAACAGTGATTTAAAGTCCCATAAAGTTATTAATATCGCTTGTTTCGTCTGCAGAAAAATCTAAATATGTGTGAATGTGAATGCATTAAGGTGGGTCTATTTAGCACTCGATATTGTGGTGTCGATTTTTCAACAGTTTTTGGCATGAGGAACAACAAATTTTGCTGCCACAGAAAAAATAGTAATTTTCGACGTGTTCGATTTTCAATTTTTTTTTTGCATTTTTGTATGGGAGTTTCCCTAATGAGGCCTGGTAGGAGCTCGAAGGGTGGTCGGTTTTGCGCTCGATATTGTGTCAATCATTTTAGGTTGGCACTTAGCATCAGTATAGGAAATAGAGTTCCATTACAACATATCACAGAAATAATTTTCGAGGAGTCGAAGTTTCAGGTTTTTTCATTTTGTTATGGGACTCCCCAAGGAGGCGTAGTACATAGTCGACATGTTAAAAAAAAATATTGTGGACAGGAACTTGCCCCAGGATGCTCCAGGATGCCCATAGAGCAATCAAATGCATCACTAGCCCTTAATAATTTTCTCCCCACAATGTCTTTTTAAAGCCCCCCCCACCCCAGGCCACGCCTCTTTAGTGGAACTAGATACCATACAAAAATAAAATAAATTAAGTCAAGTACGAGGCTGGCTCGCACTCTTAGGGTTCCGTAGGTATATATGTGTAATGTATGTATGGAACGGCGTATGTGAATACATATGTATATTTTATAAATTTCATCTCTCTGTTTTTAAAGCTACTTTATGTTGTATGGGGACACCTAGTAATTTTCCACTTGTTGTTGTTGTTGTTGTTGTAATTTGTTGTTGTAAGGCATCTGGGAATACATACACTGTGCGAATTTCGACTATCTATCTCTTACGGTTCGAGAGTTATAGCTATTACTCTACGTTGTAAAGTGACACCTGGTAGTTTTACAATTGTTGTTGTTCTTAGCAAGTGTTGTTGTGGAGCATATGTGAATACACATATTGTGCAAATTTCATCCCTCTGTCTCTCACGGGTCGAGAGTAACGGCTAGTTGTTACTTTACGTTGTATAGGGACACCTGGTAATTTTCGACTTGTTGTTGTTTTTAGCATTTGTTATTGTAGGCCACATGCGAGTACATATATTGTTCACATTTCATCTCTCTGTCTCTTACAGTTTGAAAGTTACGGCTAATGTTTTTTTACGTTGTATAGGGACACCTGGTAGTTTTTGACATGTTGTTGTTTTTAGCATTTGTTGTTGTAGGGCATATGTAAACACATATATTCTGCGAATTTCAGCTCTTTGTCTTTTACAGTTTAGCAGCTGCGGCTAATTGTTACTCTAGGTTGTATTGGGACACCTGGTAGTTTTTAACTTGTTGTTGTCTTTAGCACTTGTTGTTGTAAAGCATCTATACAATACATACACTAAGCAAATTTCAGCTTTCTATCTTTTACGGTTCGAGAGTTATAGCTAATTGCAACTTTTCGTTGTATGGGGACACCTGGTAGTTTTCGTCTTGTTGTTGTTTTTAGTATTTGTTGTTGTAGCGGCAAGGTACAGCAACATCCTGTGAAAATTTCAGCTCTCTAGCTTTTACCGTTTCGGAGAATGGACGCTGTGACGGACGGACGGACGGACGGACGTACTTGTCTCCGTAATAGGGTTTCGTTTCACTCTGATGAGTACGGAACCCTAAAAAGAAGGAATATTAGACGACTCCAAAACAATTTTATTTTGATGTGTCCTAGTGTCATTTTTTTCTCATACCAGAAACCATCGAAAAAGCAATGTCACAATATCCATTGCCAAATCGACCCGCCCTTATGGTTTTGATACATATGTAGGCAAACAATAATTTATGTATCTATACAATGTTTGAGTCTAGTGCACAAAAACTAAATACTTTTCACTTGCCGCAATAATGTCATAGAGCAAAAATTGTTTTCCAGTGCGCGTTTTCTCTACGTGTAGCCGCTAGCGTATTGATAAATATACAAATAAAATAATCAAAGTTCAACCAAAACCTTTTAAAGGAAACATTCTGTTGAAATGAAAACATAAACATTTCATGCAATTTATAATAGCAACTCCAGAGGGCTAAAGCTCCAATAGAAAAGTTGAAAGAAGAAACCTACACAAACAAGGTGAATTGAATTTTTCCATACATTTTTCAATCATACTTTTTTTTTGTCTGTGAACGAATTCCGACAAAAAACCAAAACAAAAAAAAAAAAGAAAACGAGGAAAATTCTCTTACCATGTTTCCAATTTTTTTTTTCGTTTTCTTAGAAAACAGAAACCCATAATAGGATATTACAACATGCCAAAAACTGCTATTAGCGTAGGTTACTTTTAAAATTGAAAGTAAAAGAAAGAAAACAAAAAAAAATAATAGAACATGTCACGTAAAATTGTGATGCAATATTGTAGTTTATCTCACGCTGTTTGGGTGTTTGTGAATACACAATATTTGAATATTACCATGTTGTAAACGAAAGGACCAAACGAAATCAAAGGGAAAACTATTTATTTTTTTGATATTCTTTCAATGCGCTGAAACTCTGGACGGTTTGAAATGACGGACTTTCCAAGGCCTACAGACGAACGGACATGGCCAAATCAACTTTTTTTTATTAATACTAATATTAATACTAATACACACTTTATTGGTTTTGAAATTGAAATTGCGGAAATTACAAACGAAATTACAAAGTTATATGTATATACTAAAATTTACTAAAATATTTAATTATTTTGACCCCTTTTTTTTCTTTATGTTTTATATATTTATTTGAGCTTAATATTTACTAAAATACTTTAAATATTTTTTTAAGCATTGCAAATTGCAGATTCTCTAACTGTTGCACACTGCGGCGCTTTCTGCAACTTCTAGGAATATGCTGCTGGCAAGATTTTTATATTGATAGCTTGCAACGAATTTAATTAAAAAACTTCCTTTAAAAAAATCAATTTTCATGTTTCCATCAATCAGTAGAATGAAACCGAAAACTTTTGCCGTATTGTGCCCCCGCAAACATTCAAGCATCAAATTGAGTTTAATTTAAAACACACAATTTAAAAACACTTAAATTCTCAAGCCAGTCATTTGTAGAAGGCACCTTAATTTCTCTCAAACAATTTTTCTTGCCTTAAATTTGTAGCAAAATGTGTTGAAATGTAAAATAGAAAGTTAAATGTTTTTTTTCTTCCAAAAACGGAAGCAAAGAGAATGAAAGAAAAAGTTTCTAGAAATTTTCCGAAAGTGTGTTGTTGACTTATAATTTTGCTCAGAAGCAGCTACAAAACATAATAAAACTTTTGGGAACTGTTGCTAAAGTAATTATAATTAATAACAAAAATTTCTAACTTAAAACATTGTGAAACATCAAGCTAAAGTTAGTAAAAGCAAATTTGGTTTTGGGGACAAGAAGCGAGAAGCTTAAAAATATTTTAAAATAATTTAGGCAATTGAGCAGACAAAGAAGTGATGAAATATGTACACCTTTTGCTTGGCAATATATTTTGATCACAACTACTGTAATTGTCCCACCGGCTTTTTCAATCAATGGAAGCGTGTTACCAGTAACTACGGGGAAGCTTTAGAATAAAAGCTTTCAAAGAAATTTGTTTGATGGGTTTGTAGAGAGCGTCGCGAGCCTTCCAAAACTAGAGTCAACCTCTGCCGGA
Organism: Sturmia bella; assembly: GCA_963662145.1. Lineage (NCBI taxonomy): Eukaryota > Metazoa > Arthropoda > Insecta > Diptera > Tachinidae > Sturmia > Sturmia bella. Next base: position 11,618,990 of record OY759172.1, on the reverse strand, counting down.
GGCTTGTAGTTTGTTAACCATACAATGTTGAAGGCATCCACTAAAGAAAATTTGAAAACATTGGTAAAATAGGGTTGCCAGAGGGAAAGTTTTGCACAGAATGTGAAATCACGAATTCATAGAACATTCAAATTCATATTTTTTTTAATTTGATGTACATAAGCTTTTTCTGGGGGCTAAGGGATTTTGTCCTTTGTGGTATGTATAACCAACAACGGCTTCACGTACAAAATCTGTAAACATCTGGCAGCACAGTTCCTCAACAACTGTTACGATTATACTAAGGCCGATCAGCAACTTTCGCATTGTAGTCTGGTCAACTGATTCAAACAAGTAATTCCGTTCGATTTCTGTAGTTCGATGTGTGTTAATGAAAACAGGAATCGAACTTGCAACCAGAAAATTCTTCTTCCACGACTTTAAACCTCAGCCAAGCATTTCCTAAACATCTTAAGATCTTCTTTCTGGGGTTTTCTGTTTATGTTTTTATATGTTTCACTTTTCAGCCTTTTAGTTTTTCCCATAGTTTTGTAAAGTTTATTTTTTAATTTTTTACACGATTGCCAAACCACATGCTAGTTTTTATACACATCCATTGGTGAGTGAGTGCTCTTTCGCGAGTGGAAATGTGCACAGAAAACTGCCGTCAATTGTTGTTAGATAAACCTCAACCACCAAAAAACAAAAAAAAGACAAATTCCATGAAATCAATTTAAAACAATTTTACAGTTTTTGATTTTTATAGTGGATGAGTTCACAAAGCGTATAGAATGGCCACATAAAATTTATTTTGTTAAATATTAAAATTATTTTTAGTTGAAAAGCAGAGAGTTTTAAAACCAACCGTAATCAAGTGGAACAACATTTATGTGAAAAAGGGTGTTCATTTTTTTCTTTCTTTTAAAGCGAAGGGGTCATTAAAGTGCACAACAGAAATAAAGTTTAACAAATAATATGTCTATTTTTGTTGATAAAATTTGAATTGAATATAAATTTTAATTTTATGTATCAAATTTATTACGTTTAGTTTAAATACTCAGCGAATTATTTGCCTAAAAATATTTGTAAGCAAACAAGCACAGAATGTATTCTTGAGCTTCTTTTTTACGTTCAAATGACATACAGTGCTTTAGCAGACTTTTAATTCAATTTTAATTTCTTGGAATGGGAAAGGATTTTATTTTTTAAGAAAATTGTGGTGCTTAACATTTTTAAAGGAGATAAAAATTAAAAGAAAAATGGAAAACTTATTGGCTTAGAAATATACCATGGTTGCACGTTCACCACAATGATATCATCAGCGCCCCAGTGGCTTCGAATACAGGTCATAAATAATTGCATACTGTTTTTAAGCAGATTACTTAGCCTTGCTTCTACCTGTGCTCTTCATTACTGACTGCCTACTTTTACATATACATACACAGAGAAAAAAGCACCTAATAAAGTAGAACAAAATCAATAAGATATCTCTATGGTTTTTTTTCAAGAAGGATTCCTTATTATTTTAAATGGAAAATCCTTATTGAAAAAACAACAATTAATGAAATTTTATATAGAAAACTAATAAAACCAATAGGGAAAAATTAATAGGATAACCTAATCAAATCAATAAGAAATCCTTATTGTATACAATTTTCAAGAAAACCTAATAGAATCAATAAGTTCTTCTCTATAGAATTTTTTTTTGGTACCATGAAAATCGGAAACTGAGTACAAACAAACGTGAGTAACAAGTTTTCTTCTTGGTTTTATATGTTTTTCTTGTTGAGACAATTAATAAAATTTGCAACATGGAAATAATAAGAAATACCCATAGAAAAATCTTTTTTTCTCTCTGCTGGGATACCCCTCCGCCTAAAAACGTTTCAAAGAGAAAATCTTATTGAATCTATTAGGAAGTTTTCGCTCTGTGTATTAATTAACTTTAAATTTTACAATTGTTAATATTTTAATCGGGCTGAAGTTTCAATTCTTGTTCAAAATTGAGAGATATTTTTTTTTTGTAATAAAACTGGATAGATCAATTTTTTCTTAAATGAATACAATAAAAATAAAAAGAAAAATACTTATTGGCTGGGGTACATATCATTGCTTCGAATTTCCAATTTTATCACTGTATTTTCTTTTATTTTTTTCTGATCAAAACATTTTTTATATTCTCCCACTAATATGCAATTTTCATTTGATTTTTGTACCAGCGATGACAACATTCTCCTTCGAACCTTTAACTTTCGAACGGTTTAACAAAAAATAATTTTTTATTTTCAAACAAAATTTAATTTTCATATATGAGCTAAATTATTTATTTGCTTTAAGAGCCAATTGAAATATATTATTTTAAGTCTAAAAATAGACCTTAAGAATATTTTCTGTCTATTTCAGCTGTCTATATGCCGCCAACATTTCGCTGATGCTAATCAACTTATCAGTAGACTCGAAAAATCTTAAAAGAATGTTTGAAACCCAACTACTTAATTATTCTAAAATTCTCATGAACAAAATGAGAAGCAGAAATGTTCAAACAAATCTTCAATACAGTTAACACTTTTACTTTTCTTAACAACTTCTATACAACAAGTTACCATCGGTTACCAGGATATATGTATATTTTTGAAAGTATCGAAAAAAATGTTTTCTGTTTTAAAGTTTGTTTGAACATTTCCGATTCTCATTTAGTTCGTAAGAATTTTGGAAAAAGTTGCTTTTTTTTTTAGAAAAAGTACTTTTTCGCGTCTACTGATGAGTTGATTAGCACCAAGGAAATGTCGGCGGGTTATAGACGGCTGAAAAACACAGAAAACATTGATAAAGTCTATTTGTAGATCTAAAATAATACAATATTCAAGGTATAAATTAGAATTACTATCAGTTATTTAATAATGTATAAAAGAAAAAATAGTTTTTCATATATCGGCTTTGTCGTATACTATGTCACTTCTTGGGGAAATTTCCTCTGAATATTTTCTCTGTTTCAGTCAAACGTTTTTTATGAAGAAGCCAGCCACCAAAAAAAAAAAAAATCATTCTACAAAAAAATTTAAAAACAAAATTTATTATTATCACTTTAAATTTATTATATGATTTTAACACCATTTGCCGCCATCCCATCAACCCTTGTGTTCGAACATTGAACAGGCAATTAAAATAAACATCAGGGAATGGGAAAAAGTGCTGGTCTCACACATGCTGTTGTTTCACGTGTACGCCCGCACACAGAATGTCGACATTTTCATGGACACGGCCGAACAACACTTGGTTACACAACTCGCCCATACACATATGTATAGTACATACATATGTATATGCACCGCTTGTGGTCTGGCGCCTCTGCTTCAATTTAATTGTAATTGTAGCAGTTTTGCTTTGTTTTCATTTTATTTTTTAATTTTATTTTGAATCTCAATAAACATTGCATAGACAAACGTGCCACAATGTTGCTCCATATGCGCTACAACAATCAAGTTGTTTATTTTTGCCTTCGCTGTTTTTTTTTTGTACTCTTATTTAGATTGTTCAGACAAACAACTGATTGTTACATGTTGTAAACACCGTGTATTTATATTCTTGCAGAGTTGGTTGCAAAGCGATTTCATTGAAAACACACACCAGCAATGAAAGAAACGAGTCAGCTTTTATGTATTTTAAAATAGATTTTCAGTTGCCGGAATAATAAAATTTGAAATTTATTATTGGATTTAAAGCGACTGCAAGTTGTGGCACTAAAAAAACACTAAAGTAGTTTTCTTATATCAAGTGGTAGAGAAATTGATTTGCTCTGCTGCGGGAATAAACTGGTATAAGATCCATGAAAAGATTTTAGAATTCATGTGCACATGTTTGCACAAAGTACTTTGGTGCTAAAAATATACAACGTACTGACCAGTAGCTTCTTTGAAAATACCTTATTCAATGAAAAAAAATTTGCCAAAGAGATTTGAAATCTTTTCGAAACTGAGGCCGGGTTTTTATTCAATTAAACACTGTTTTTTTAATCATAAAAACATGTGAAAAACTCATAACTTTTAGCAGAGACCATCCATGCGATTTCAAAACCACGCATGTGAAATCGTAAACACACATCAGTTTTGGAACCACTAACCTACACACATATGTGATCTGTACTTGCTGTTAAAACTACGTAAAGGATTTTCAAACCACAAATAAATCCATAAATTCAAACATATAGCTTTCAAAGGCGCAGAAGTGAAATTAAAAATTACTAATATAATTCTTAAATCAAGCATGTGACTGTAAAACTATACATCTTACCTTACAATTAAAAATGAAATACGTAATTTTAAGATCACATACATGAATTTAACACCCAAAAACCACAGATGTGATTTAAAAACTACTTGTGTACCCCTCACGTGCTGTTCCCAAATCGAATATAAAACTTAAACACCAAGCATGTGAACTTAAAACCACACAGTTGGCTTAAAATGACATATGCAATTTTGAAACCACAAATTTAGCTTTGAAAACGAGACTCGTGGTTTTGAAACGCGTATAATGGAAAAAATTATACTTATAAAACTTTAAAAGTACTAAAAAAAAAGTAAAAAAGCCATGCATGTGATGTAAAAATTAAACATGTGATTTTAAAACCACATATGTGAATTCAAAATCACTGAGATAAACTTAGGCAGCGATATGATTTTGAGCTTCTTGTGATAGTAAAACCACGTCTGTTGTCATGGAACGACTTAAACGATTTTAAAACCACACATTTGGTGCTTAAGTCAAAGATGTTACTAAGAAACTATACCTGTATTAATTAAAGTATCATTTATTAGCTGAAAATCACACATGTGATCTTAAAACCACTCTTTACTTTTTCACGTTAAGCATGTGATTTCAAAACCACATACAGTCGCATTTGTTCTTATACCATGTTAGGGCCAATTTTTCGATATTAACTTTTTCGGTTTTTATGATGGAAAGTAATATTTTAAGCCCCACTGCATTCCTATCTTGATAAATTTCTATGAAATAAAAAAAAAATAATAAATAAAAACATCTCCGAAAACTCGTAAACGCCGTACAAAATGTTCGTTTTCCGTAAAATTAGTGGTTGGGTCTTTCCTGGTTTAATGAACTTTAAATCTTCTAAATTAATAAACAAGTTTTTCTTTTTCACTATTATTTATGTTTTAAAAATTCTAAGTAATCAGTTTTCTTCTTTATTTTAATTTTTGTGTGGGATGAAAAGTAGAAAAAAAATTAAACATTCCTTAAGCATATTTCTTTTCAGCTTCAAAATTCCGCAGAAAAATCTTAAAAAGCTTTGGTCTTGCACGGACTAAACGAAAAAAGAGCGTGTAATTCTGATTGCTAAATTTCAAACAACTTAAGACTTAACTATAAACAATTTGGCTCTAAATTTAGGTGTTAAAGGATTTAAATAGCCCACAAAAATAACAAGGAAAAAAATTTGCTCTATGTTGAAAATCATTTTAATTGAATTGAAACTGCCTTCAGTTGAAAATATGTTTATCATCTTTATATCCTTCATAAATCACTTCTATTTAGAACACATGCACGTGAATACTAAAGGTGTGCTCCTGTGCTCCTTGTCTTTTCCACACATATCGCTGCCTTAATTGAGCAAATATTTTAGCTTATTAAATAAAATCTAAACAAAGAGAAAGGAAATCCTTTAGACTAGAGTATGAGTTTTCACAAATGAAATTTTGTGCTCAAAGATAAACAAATATAAATTGTTTTCTTTTTTTTTGGAAGAATTCTTTTGAATATATAAATTCACACAGTTACGCTGCTTGAAAATAAACAAACACACGTCCTAATTACTTAATTTGTAACGAAAATTATGTTTTCCAAACTAAAGTCCATGTTAAATGGCCTGCACACTCTCATACACGCACACACAGGAAGCACAAAAAGAGACAAAATCTAAAATGGAAATGAGAGGAAGTATTCGGAAATATAACGGAAGTGCAAACCAAAAACACACATAAACGTTTGCAAATACACATAAAGAGTGAACACAATTTCATACCGAGCATGTAACGTGATTAACTACAACATTTTTTTTCCATATTCCACTTCACGAGTATTTATGAAAGCCAACTGTCTGTCTGCCTGTGATAGCAAATATACATATACTTACACTTGTACGTGTAAGCGCCAAGAAGCATGAAATTGATTATGATTTTGTAAGCGACCTCTTGTCATGCAACCAACAAAAGGCACGTAGAAGTCGATAGGAATATAATTTTCCAATAGCTAAACCACAAATTAACTCTTAGGGTGTATATGTATGTATTTCTAGAAATTTATGCATTTTCTGTTAAACTTGAGTAGCTTGAGATGCCTACATATTCACATGCTTCATCTTTTATTAGAATTCAGCTTTTTCCAGATGAAAATTAGAGTATAAGCAAAATGTTTGGGGTACAAAACAGTTGGTTATATTCTATAATAAATTGTGGTGCTGATTGTTTATGACAGTATCAAAGGAAAAACGAAAGAAGGCGGGAAAACCTGAAGTCACCTTTCATGTTCATTTTGTAGGATGAGCCAAATAAACAATCGTTTTGTTCGATAGTTTCAATCACAATGTCAATCCTTTTTTATTTTTTCATTATCAAAAATACTTACCCCCTAATTCATAAAAATTATTACAGGCTTATAAGACTGTTATTTAACATATTTGCATGGAAAATCTGTCAACTAAGAGCTTTATAAACTTGTTATAATTTTTATGAATTAGACGGTTAATATACAATGATACCTAATATATTTAATACAAAAACAGTTTAGCAAGTATATTATAGATAAGTACAATATTTACAATGATGAACAAAACAGATGTATAATTAATCCTATAGCTATTAATATTAAAGTAACAAGCAAACGTTACAAGCTGAGCTATTCATAACACTGCACATTAAAACAATAAAATACTGCAAAATGAAGAAGTTATTTGTAATTTTATTATTTAATGTGATTTGTAAAATACTGGTGATTTTAAACTTCGAATTAAAGAATGAGATATGGTTGAAAAAATTTAACTCAATTTTACCCTTAAAAAATATTTCTCGATTCTGAGGATGTAAAATCGAAATAAAAGTCGGATGAAGTAACTAACAAATCATAAAGTTCGATTTCATAAAGTTTAAGTGAAATTAATGACTTTAGGAAACTTTTAACTTTTTAATTGTTTAAGTGATTTTAAAATCAAGTACACAGAGAAAAAAGCACCTAATAAAGTAGAACAAAATCAATAAGATATCTCTATGGTATTTTTTCAAGAAGGATTCCTTATTATTTTAAATGGGAAAACCTTATTGAAAAAACAACAATTAATGAAATTAAAAAGATGATTTATGTGTGTTTATATAGGAAACTAATAAAACTAATAGGGAAAATTAATAGGATAACCTAATAAAATCAATAAGAAATCCTTATTGTATACAATTTACAAGAAAACCTAATAGAATCAATACGTTCTTCTCTATAGAATTTTTCTTTGGTACCATGCAAGTCGGAAACTGAGTAAAAACAAACGTGAGTAACAAGTTTTCTTCTTGGTTTTATGTGTTTTTCTTGTTGAGACAATTAATAAGATTTGCAACATGGAAATAATAAGAAATACCCTTAGAAAAATCTTTTTTTCTCTCTGCTGGGATACCCCTCAGCCTAAAAACGTTTCAAAGAGAAAATCTTATTGAATCTATTAGGAAGTTTTCGCTCTGTGTAAGATTGAAATGCATGTAATTCAATGTTTTGAGCTCAAAAAAGCTTAAAAATATAAATTTGATTTGAAATCATTCGTTTTGTGGTTTTTAATTAAAAACATTACGTAAAATCGAGGTGCATTATCTGATTTTATGTTTTAAACTTAAAACGCTACTAAGAACATTATTCATGCGATTTCAAAATCACATGTGCTTTAAAAACACAGAATTTGGTATTCTTTACCTCAAGAAGACTGAAGACAAAGCCGCTGCAATCATGTGGTTTTATTTTGTTTTAAATTTAAAAAACCTTGGAAAATTAGAAAATGGAGTCTTTCAAATCACGTGATTTTATATTTTGCTAAAAAGGAAAATATGAAAAAATCTATGGCATGTTTTTAAAGGCTTATGTGATTTGAGGCCATGCAATTTATAGTTTTCAACTAAAAACAACCTGAAGAATTTCGCAGTAAGTGCAGTTAAATGAATTTAAGACCACATGCGATTTCAGATCATGGAATTTTTGGTCTTGAGAACAAAAGAGTATACAGTTTTAATGAACCATAAAATATTGAATAAATTTATTGCTTACATGATTTTGATTTTGAAACTTTAAAATAAATCTATTATCATCGTCATACGTGACTATATATTAGTTTGCTGAAAAGATTGCAAAGAAAAATCTCTTAAAGTCATTTTATTTTAAGTTTTGAGTTTAAAAATAGATGACTAAAAAACCGCTTGAGTGATTTTGGAAACGTAGACGAATTATAGTTTTGAAAATCTTTCAAAAACCTATAAAGAATTTGTGATACTGAATTCACATGCCATTTTATATTATATAATTTAAAGTTTTGTTACTTTAAGTTCTGTGGCTTGAAGAGCCAATAGAGAAACCGACTATGTGATTTTCTATTAATAGTTATTCATTATTGATGCATTAAAACGAAATCTTTTGTATTCATGTGATTGTTTGATATCATACCGAGATATCGCTTAAAATCACATGACTTTCTGTCTTAGCTTAAAGTTCGAAAGAAAATCTTTTTTTGTTAATTTAAACTCATTCGCATTAATTTACACCCTTACGCTAAAAATAATGTTTTGCAATCACACAGGCCTGTTTCGGAAACCACGTGATTTATGAATTCTAAATGAGCATTGCTTTAACAGGATACAATTTTCTATCTGAAGTCTGAAACAACAATTTCAAAGATTTAATTCTAGAAAAATCAGCAAAAGAGCAGCATTAACCTAGTTTTTTTTTAAGAATTTATTTAAGAAAAATAAGCGATTTCAAGTAAAATAGTTATAAGAAAAGAATTGACAGTGTTTTTTATTTTGAGCTTTTAAAAGAGTGAAAACAAATAGCTTGTGTGACTTTTGAGAGCTTAAATGAGCTTAGATTCATCTGAAGAAGCGTGTAAGTCTAAATTTGTATGTGGTTTGGATTATGTGGTTTGACAACCACATACGATTTCAATCATTCGATTTCGAGATTTGAGCATATAAAAGTTCTTAATTATATGATATTAAAACATTTCATCAATAAAAGAGAAAATCTTTAAGATCTGATCCCAACATATTAGAATTTCTACTCAAAAATTATTGCGGAATTTGCGTAATAGCTTGAATTCTTTATTTAAGAAAACCTCAGTCAGCTTCTATTTAACAGTGCTTTTAAATTTTGTGATTTAAATCTTTTGAAATTTTTGCTCTCAACAAGTACTTCCAAATTTACAAATCCTCTTGGCATGGGCTTGTGCAAAGAATCGCTTAACAAATATTCCCAAGGAATTTGTAATCTACTTACAACAAGTGAAAACTTTAATTAAAGATTTTTTTTAATCTGTTGTTACAACAGTGGGTGCTTAAAAAAACAACCAACTACAAAATTCTTAAAGAATATTCCCCACCAGCATTTTGTGTTTGCCTTGCCGTTCATTGTTTTTTATTTGCAAAATTCTTTATCATTAAGAAATTGTGTTCAAAGGAATAAGAATGTCATTAAGAGACAATACAATTTACTTACAAGTCGATTTAAAACAACTTTTGTATGCAGCTCTGGCTCGAATTGTTTGTCTCTGTTTTAAGAACTTGCTTTGGCATGCACATCATTTTAATGGCTGCACATCGGCGGTGGAGTTGAACGAGGTTGCTTTGCAAAATTTTTTCTCAGCGGAGGCTTAAAAGGAAAATAAAAAAATAAAATAAATGCCTCTTACTTGCGCTTAGGACAGCCCTCGCATACTTTATATGCATCTGTATGCCCTTTCACCAAAGGGCATTCATCTTCTTCAGCATTCAACTCAAAAATAAATCACAAATGATTATGCAGCTGGCATGAGCTCGCAGTGACTGAGTAACAGGATACTGGAGTACATCAAATGAACTTCCGTTACAAATTCATAAAGACACAGAGACTAGCTGTGTTTGAAGCCTAGTGTACATTTACATTTATCTACTCTGTATAAGAATGTATGGTAATGCAATGTTTTCTTAATGTTAATGTTCTGGCTTAGACTAATGGATTTAGTTGAAGGCAAATTTTTTTAAAACATCTTAACTTTTGGAAATTAAAGGATTTTTTTATGCATAAATTGTGCTCCGCAAGTAAAAGTTTAATGACATGGGAAATTTAATATATCCTAATAATCCTTGAAAACTATTGATTCTTTTGATTACTTGTGATTGTTTCTGACTCTCTTTCAATAATAAAAATTAGTGCTGAATATTTTCAGATGCTTTTTTAAAGCGGAATATTGTAGTCGCCACAGTTGTTTTTGAAAAGAAATTTTACTTGATTAGTCATCGTAATTAAAATTCAGCAATTATGTTGCAGACATGTTCCCTGCCAGTTTAAATTTAAAGATGTACCAATCAAGTGTACACAAGCCCTTCTTCCACTTTTCTCCTTCATATTTTTCTGCTTCTGGTATAATGTATAGCATATATAGGGGTCCTGGCTCAAGTTTCAGGTTGCACTGTATGAAAAGAATGACTAAATGAAAATTTTACTTTACAGCCATTTGCTTTCATAAAGTAAAATATTAGGGCAAAAACCAACTTCAAAAGTTTTTGGTTTTAATACATGTAATTTGTATAGAAATTGTGTTCATATTGAAGGTTTTTGCATATGTGAAATCTACAAATTAAAGAAAATATTATTATAAAATTGATATCTTTATATTTCTAATTAAAATAAATGCTCAAACTTGCTTTTTGTTTCTGTTTAATTGCAACAATAAGCACAAGTTTTAGTGTTAATTATTCATTTAAACAACAACAAACAATTACAATGTGTCCTTGATGTTGAAGCTATAAAAATAAGAAAGCAGAAGAAACAAGCACAAAAAAACTGTGCGAATGGGGGGAAAATAATGAGACCAAACAAAAAAAGTAATAATTTTGTTGTGTCTTGTGGTGGTTAGGTGGCTCAATTGAAAATTTCATGGAAAACAAAAAAGAGTTCAAGAAAGAAAGGGTTCAGATGAGAAGGATTTTTTTCTGTAAGCGCGACGACACCAATATTGTTGGAGTTATATTTTTAGCTTTCTTTTTTCCACGAGAAAAACGCCAAGTATAGAAGGAAGCTGCTGATACTTTTATTAATTTTTTTTTTAGATTATTTACGCCATAACATGAATGTTGAGGCCTTTAGCTATTCTGATTTATGCATACTGTAGAAATCATTTAGGCCAATTTTTACAGTTTGCTAATAACTAAAGCTAGAATTTTGTGGGCATCATTTCATAATAAGTTTTAATGATTTAAAACCTTATATTCCTAAGTACAAAAGGAGTTGGATTTTTGCTGGTTTTATTTTTAATTGGACCAAAACTCAAGGGATGAGTTTCCGGAACTAGGAAAATAGGTTTTGGGAAGGAAAAAAGAGGGAGTAGTGTTGCTGTATATTTGATTTGAATATCCTTTTATACATACATCTGCAGGTGATGTATTCCAGAGATAAGCCGTACGGCTGAAAAACGACTTCTCTCTGTAATGCGTTGTGCGAAAGATAATTTATAATATCAGCCTTCTATTAATTTAAATTATTATACCAAAATAATACAAAATGTTTTAAATTCTTCCCAATCATACCACGCTATTTACCTGCAACACAGTACAATGACTTTAGTCAAAGCTGAAGGGGCTGAAAGTCGGCGTTGCCAACAAAACATTAAATTAACAACCCCCCAAACAATTAAAAGCAAAAATGTCTGTGTATTGACAAAAGTGAAAAAAAGAGTGAAAAAAAAAATGCAAAACAAAAAAAAAACCATGCCATTGTCAGGGCCATCCAGTTAAGACACATCTATCACTCATCGTACATCGCACAAATATGCCTACAAGAATATTTCACAGCGCAGGCATGTCATAAAATGCATAAAGGCGAATGTGTTGAAAGTTTCCAGCACAATGAATAAACTGAGAAAACTAATTGACAATAAGTGCAAAAGGAATTTAACACGCCATGCGAAGTGAAAAACGTTAATTCGAATGGATAGTAAATTCAACTGATAAATAGTGAAATAGAATTTTATTATGAAAGGAGAAGTTAAGTAAATAAAAGCAAAAACACTTATCAGCTATTCAAACCAAGACTAGTGATAAGCTTTACGGCTTATGACAATTATTCAATTCACAAGTTCAAATTATTCGTTTAATTATTTATCATTGTATGTTTGTTGGGTGGTAATTTTCGTTAGATTAATTTGATAGGCGGCGTATGATATTATGTATGATATTACAGCATAGACTTCAGCTAGTGTAGGCTCCATGAGCTTAATCCCAATATGCACCAAAGGTGAGCTATGCCTGGTAAAGTGTCATTGCCTTATGGTCGGTGATATAGAAAAACATGCACACAATTATAAATTTGATGCTAAAATAAAGAACTTAGCTGTCACTCATCGCTTGATTGAATTTTATTAAAGCTTACAATTGCTTTTTATATCTTGGACTTTCCAGTTTATTCTGATTTGAAGGGATAAAATGAGAAAGGCTCTTTTGACGGATATTTTTTTAGCTTGACGGCTTCCAAAAAAATGTCCGGTGTTGAATTTACTCAAAAACTTATTAACTCAGGTCCAAAAATAGACCTTACAAATGTTTTCTGTCTTTTTCAGCCGTCTATATGACGCTATATCAACTCATCAGTAGGCTCGAAAAATTCTTAAAAGAATGTTGGAAACTTCACTACTCATGCCATAATTCCCTTGAAGAAAATGATAATCAGAAATGTTCAAACAAACCTTTAACACAGTACAAATTTTTTACATTTTGTAACTTATTTTGTTCATGGTAATTACGGAATAAGTAGTCCATCTCAAGTCGTCATTGTGTCCAACAATTGCACATCTCACGCTCGTCTTGCATTGATACTTTTACAAGGTATAATTGACCATTCCAAGCAACGTCAATATTCAGAATGGTGGCAAGAAATGGCAAGAGTGGTTGACCAACTTTCGAAAAAATCATCTTCAGTGATGAGGCACATTTTCAGCTCAGTGGCTTCGTCAATATGCAGCATTGCCGCATGATTGAGTGATTGTCGAAATACCAATGCACCCACAAAGATTGGCTGTGTGGTGCGATTAATCGGACGGCATTTTTTTTCCAAAATAAGGCCTGTTAGGCAGTTACTGTGAATGGGGTACGTTTTCGTGAGATGCTAACTTTTTATGGCTCCATACGTAAGATATGGATGTGGACGACATGTGGTTTCAACAGGACGGTGCCACTTGCCACACTGCTAAAGAAATAA